>OX453011.1:20053967-25994040 GCA_949699075.1 Asteroscopus sphinx
CGGTCTTCACTAGCTAGCTACTAATATAGTAATCTGTGGTCTTCACAAATAAAACCACAGAGTACATTATAATATACTGAAATAATTAATAAAACACTACGAAATCAGACCGATTGCCGATTGGTGGTGCGTTATATTCGACAAAAAAAACTAGCAGAATGTCTGAAAAGCATTTACAAACCGGTAAGTTACTACGTTTAGAACCACCTTCATTATCTCTCAGATTCCTATTCTCGAGAGAAGTTTGTAGAACCCTTCTAGAAATTAACCTCATTTGTTTTTTTTATCAGGTGATGCCTTACCGCCATACAGCGGCAAACTTCGTGTTTTTGCGATGAGATTCTGCCCTTTTGCTGAGAGGACTGTTCTCGTGATGAACGCAAAGAATTTGCAATATGATTTAGTATTTGTTAACTTGGATCACAAACCCGAGTGGCTTCTCAACTACAGCCCCAAAGGTAAGTTTTCAAAGCATTTTAATACCTTAAATAGCCAAAAAGGTAACTGCGGTAGTGTAGTGAAGTTATTAAATTAGTGTAGTGTTCACAATAAACACTTAGGTACACAAATACCTACCAAAAACCTGTGTATAAGATTAAGTAAATAGTAGGTCTTGCCTACTACTTATTTAATCTTATACACCGGTTTGGCGACACCGGCAGAGTCATTAGAGTATAGTACATGTAATCTCTAAGTTGGCCATCGTGAAGTAGTCACAAAACCGTTTTGCAGTAATCATTTTATGGGTGTCAACCTGCACAGTGCCCAACTTCGCTCTAGCCAAGTTAAATTGCGCGTACTGTATACTTATACTGCCTATTATACTAGACCAGAGTATGCAAGTGCTAGTGATGAACTCTCTACACTCATTCTCAGCTATCATATCTAGTGCATAACACCCTACTACACAGGTGCAAATAGTGTAACTTATTGTTTTTTTCATGTAGGAAGATTAATTTAGCATTAAGAGTAAGTATAATGATTATTTATCTTTTAATAGACCTACTATTAAAAGATAAATAATCATCATACTTTGAAAAAAAGATAACTTACACCACTATTGAATTTGAATGAGGAAGGCACTGGGTACTGCCTAATTGCCTATATGCAATGTATGCCACTGCATGCAGTTGATGTACGGTCATGATACTTCCCGGTGATACATTTTGTTGACAAAATCCCTTGAATGAATCCTGCTACTTTACATGTACCTACCGCTTCCATCGAACATTGAGTGCAAGTGATTTTAGCCTTAATGGTGGTTCACTGGAAAGATTTCTGACCGTACATAAACTATTATTAAAACAGCAGACGCCAGAGATCAGCTTTTGTACATTTATATCAAACTATGGTTATGGGACTTTTTATATACCCAAATCAAAATAAACATTTTGACTAATCTAGATGTTTTGGCCAAGTTGTATTGGCCTTGATCACAAGAAGACCAAATTATAATTATTAACCATAAGATGGTATTCTATTTTATATATTATCATATATTATCTGTGCCATAAGAAACATAGTTTAATATGTGAAATTCAGGAATGTTTAAATACTTCTTTTATATCTATTTGTTATAAAAATTTCTAGTCATAAATGTTTTGTATGCTTGAATGCCTCGAATTAACCAAAGCACACCAATGTCTGATTGTCTGGCTTAGTCATGCATACAGTTGATTATCCTTGAAATATACCTAACTACCTCTTAAAGTCAGTATTTTCTCTCTTGTTTTATTTAGTAAACAATCTTGGTAATTATTATTGACGAATTGCATTAAAAATACATGCCAGGTTTATTAAATATAACACTTGTTACACTTGTTGTGTACATACACATAGTTATTTGTCTAAAACAATTATAAAGTGTATTTTACAATTTATGCAGATGAATTATGTTTCAATTACAAATGAATTATTAATGTATTTATTGATTCAAATTTTTATGCTCTCATCACAATCTAGGTACAGTTCCTGCTTTGGAATATGAAGAGGGTAAAAGCATTTTCGACAGCAACATTATAAACTTTTACCTGGATGAGAAGTACCCAGAAGTGGCACTGCAGTCATCAGACCCACTGCGCAAGGCTGAGGATAAAATCATCGTGGAAATGTTCAGTGCAGTAAGTATTAAGATAATTGTGTAAAATAGCATAAAGCTAAATAAAATTTATATTATTATTTTATTATTTTTAACGCATTTACGCATGCAAAGCGAAATCTAACGATTTAAATTGTGGAACGATAAAAAAACCGGCCAAGAGCATGTCGGGCCATGCTCAGTATTATGGGTTCCTTAAGTAGGTCTAATTACAAACGAATCAAATCGAATATTAATCATTGCTATTTTAGTTTTTGCAAACAGCGCCACCTAGCGCGTGTGTCATATCAATATAACGCAAAGTTTCTTTTTGTGATTTTTTAAAATATAAAGTAACTAAAGGAGCATTATTTGCTAAGATAATTTTTCTCTAAGGTCAATGATCTATGAACTAGGACGTCTTCATGTATTCTTCAGTTTTCTCACTATAACTCAAAAATATATAATCACATTATACTCGAAATAATTTTAAAAGAGAGTTTTTATAAAGGTCTATCAATGTGGAAGACTATAAGTTTCTACGTTGCATAGTTTAGAAATGGCAGTGGGGGGGACACAATGCCAGCCACTTTGGCGAACTGTATTTCGCGGATGGTATACCTGATAAAAAAGTTATGTATGAAACATTACCTTCATTTTAGTAGACCAATTCAATGATACCCCACACGAGTAAAAAAAATTTCATCCCCATTTCACATGTATGGGTGCCACCCCTAAAATACGTTATCTAGATATTATTATTCTTTTAAAATTGAGATCTATATCTACACCATTTTTTAACAAAATTTCATTTACTTATGTTTATAACTTTATTAAGCTGTAAAGGATTAGGACAGACTGACGGACATGACGAAACTATAAGGGTTCCTTGTAGGACTATGGAACCCTAAAAACGAAACTTTTTTTTATTCTTTCCAAAATTTCAATCGTTAAAATAATATAATCATAACTTTTGTGGAAAGTTTGAAATATTTATCTGTGATTATAAACTAATCCTACGATAAATCCTTTTAACAGGCCCAAGCAGCATACTACACAGCTGCATACAATCCACAATCTCTGCAGCCAAATATGGTAGAAAACTACCACAAGGGTCTTACAGCCCTGCAAGTGGAGCTAAAGACACGCGGCACTAAGTATTTAAATGGAGACACCCCTGGAATAGTGGATTACACATTGTTCCCATTCTTGGAGCGATTTGAGGCTCTGCCCCTCATTGGCAAGACTGAATTTGCACTGCCCAAAGACAAATATGAGACATTGGTAAGTGACCATGATCTGAATTATTACTACACTGCATTCAAAGATTTAAAAAATTACTTTGCAAATCCGAAAATAAACTGACAACCGGCGAAAAGCACCATCTCGTAGTTGAAGGGTTATATATATACATATTCCATGGTTATATTAACTTTGTATAAATCTTTATATTAAAGGCACACTTTTATTCAAAATGTATTAACTACACTATCATTATACAGAAAATGGGATATTTTATTAGTGGTGAGTGAAGAGAGAACTCATTTTGCATAAAAGTGTGGATTTGTTCTATTCACTGCTAATATTACGAAATAATGTGGCGATGCTTGGGGGAAGCCTGGATCCAGCAGTGGATTCGGCTGAAATGATGATGATGACGAAATATTCTTCTAAGTTAAAAGTATTATACCATGGAGCCCCTGTACGTACTGCTGACTGGGTAGTCTTTTCCCACGGCATGAGCTATTATCATTATTTAGCTCATGTTGACACAATAGAAGTGAAAAATTAAATATTAATTATTGTTCTTACCCTTAAAGAGGCATAATAAATAAATAAACAAATATTTTTGGGACAGTTTTACACAGCACCAGTAGACTCAGTGGACTAGAGTCCAGAGTCATAATGAGGTGTTCATTAAAATGAGAAAATATGAGTTCAACTGTCCAATTAATTAACACAATAGTAAAACAATGGCCATCGGCTTTTTGACAGACAAGAGGATATTATAGTCTACCCTGATTAGTCAAAACCAGCTATACTCAACCTTTTTTATTGGCCCATCTAAAAGTACAAATTTATTGTAAACCATTTTAAATTTCGCGCCCATCAGAGAATGGGTGTTTCAGAACGAGAATGTGAGCCGAGCGTTATCAGCGATTTTTTGTTCCCCAAAAATATAAAAGCGTCCAAAGATGTGCCCAAATCCTACTAACATTCTTTGGGTCTACGTATGTATTCGAATCTTCTTTTTCAAAAATGAAATACACAAACAACGTTTACAGAAACAAACATACAGATTCTCATCTGGATGATGTTATAAGGATAGCATGTAGCGCCAAGCCAGATCTTGATAAAGTTTTGAAAAAGTGTACACAGTATCAAAAATCGCATTAAACTACAAAACTTCTCTTTTCATTAATAAAGTAACTACATAGTTAACTTGGAATTACGTTTTAATTGACCTAAATAATTTTAGCTTGCGGCCCTCGACACCATGACTGAAACGTGTTTGTGGCCCCTATAAAAAAAAGGTTGAGTATGGCTGGTCAAAACTAAACAAATTGTATTTTTTACCAGGTGAACTACATCGAAGCTATGAAGGTCTACCCTGCTGTGAAGGCCTACTACTTATCTCCTGAGACTCACGCTAAATTCATTGAGTCTCACAATAAGGGGGACGCTAACTACAACATGCTCGATACAAGCGCCGTGTGCTGCATGCGCCCTAGGAAGAAGAAGGAATAGACCCGTAGACTGATTGAAATACACCGGTCATATGATTAGTGAACAAGATATTATTATATTATTTTTCGCATAAAATTCCAACAGTATATTCAACTTTACAATAAAGTACAACTTTTTTTGTTAAACTTTTTGTTTCCATTCGTACCTATCCATGCCACAAAATTAAATAATGTATTGAAGTTATCTATTATCAATAAAGATAGTGGTAGTTTTAGGCAATGTGTAGTGTTTATAAAAGTTATTTGCGGTTTGCGGTTTTGTACATACAATCGTACCGTTATCTGTCATGTGGAAGAAATATCAAAGGTCAAGCATTTTTCAATGAATAACCAACATTTAAATGGTGAGTTTGGTGTCTACATATACAACGTGCTATTGAAATAACTGAAAACCTCTTAAGGAGTTACATTTGTGTTCACATAAATCGACAAAATGTAAGGATCAGCTGATTTTTTCGTGATTTCAGGTTTGGTCCCATAGTAAAAGTTGTTTATACTGATGAGGACAATGACCCCTTAAGAGGTTTTCAGTTATTTCAATATTAAGTTGTAAAAATGAGTCACCGTGAAAATTTAAACCATTTACCTACGTATTAGTCGACAATTATGGTGGGTGCGTAATCGAAACAACTTACCACCCACTTTGTTTTTTGTTTGCTAAGGAAGGCAAGTTTATAATCATGGAAATTCACTATGTGTACCTAGGGGTCAAAAAATGCACTAACTCCACCTTCACCTTAGGAACTTGTTATTTATTACCACAGAGTACTTGTATACACGCTGAAATTTGAATCGCTTATTTCCCAAAAAGGGGTCATTGTACTCATCATTATGAACAACTTTTACTATAGGACCAACCCAGAAATCGCGAAAAAAAAATTAGTTTGTCCCTACATTTCTGTTCACTTCAATCGATAAAATGTAAGGACCACATGTATTTTTTTTCGCGATTTCAGGGTTGGTCCCATAGTAAAATTGTTCATAATGATGAGTACAATGACCCCATTTTCGGGAAATAAGGGATTCAAATTTCCAGCATGTAGTACCTGTATGAAATTAATTACCCCGTTGGATACCTCTGCTATTTCCTGTAGCCAACCTCGCCTTGATATTTACGTGGAGGATCTTGGACGAACATCGGTTTAGGCCAAATCCGAGCATTTGGTCATCGTGACTTGCAAGTTTAAGCTACTGAAGATTACTACATTAAACGACCAAATTCATCCAACGATGATCGAAGTACTAATAATAGCAGATTGATGGATTTACGCCAGATTGATCGCGTAACTTCCCTCTTGGAGGTTATGGAATCCCATGCAATAACGCACACAGGACAAAACAACTGCCGCCACCAGTCAGAACTCTGCTGATGCCGTGATGGTCACCAGAGTTCGTAGGGGGATCGTGCCCACGGGCAACAAGTACAGGAGCGGTCATTTTCGTCCGGCGGACAAAATTACTGCCATCTGCGAAGCGCCTAATAATAAGGTAGGTAATAGAAATGTCATCTACTGTCTTTTAATACCGGAACGCGTGTCGTCAGTTCGCCGCTACCAACACAAATCCACAATTACGCCCATGTTTCTAGTATTCAATCATCAACTCGGCCTATCGTAGTCCACTGCTGGACATAGGCCTCTCCCAAATTGCGCCACAACATTCGGTCCTCTGCCTTCCGCAACCAGTCCCCGAGCTACTTTCATCAGGTCGTCGATCCACCTGGCAGGGGGGCGCTCTGCTGCGCTGCGTATGCCGATTCGCGGTCTCCACTCAAGTAGGTACTCTTCTGCTCCAGCGGCAACAGACAAGTAGGTACATATATACAAATGTACTCTGTGGACAAGTAAGCTTCAAGACGCCGCATAAACAAAGTTTTGCATGAGAATGCAGTCATAAAATGTTGGCGGGGGACAGTGGGCGGGACGGCCCGTTATGATTGATCGGCTCAAAAGTTCGGTGGTATGATTGGTGCCGCTCGCCGATGGAGTGACATCTCAATTGGCAGCAGGGCGTATGATATGCAGTGCTACTCCATATGCTTGTCCGGCTAATCGGCGTCTAGAGGTTTACTAGTCTGTGTTCCTGCGGCCATCGATCCTTCGACAGACGTGGCCAGCCCAATGCTACTTCAGCTTACTGATCCTACAAGCTATGTCAGTCACTCCGGTTCTTCTCCGGATAACCTCGTAATTGATAATACTGGGAATCAAGGAAAATAAATAACAAGGGATTTTATAAAATAAAATTTATATATTTCACAAATGTAAACACAACCTCCAATTATGTTTGTGTGCCAATCACTGTTCATACAAAGCACTTTGTTTCCAATCTCATCCTACTACGTGCTTACGCGTAACATACAACTTATAAACGTTTCTACTATGCTATGGTCTAGTAAATAACATAAAAGGTGGCTTTTCACCAGAGCTGTGCGAAGAAGCGGAGCGACAAGCTAGGAAAAAAAACTTATTTATCTTGCTAGCGTCGTACAGCGCAACTCTCTTATTGGTGGTTTTTGCCCCGCTCCCCGTTCAGTGGGTCAATTCACGTAACTAAGGAAGTGCAGTTGCTGTTAAGTTTCGATCAAAACAATTCTTTTAGTGTTCTCATTACTACGGCGATCGCTGTCAGAAACGAACTGCAGCGTCACTGCAACTTGATCGGCGCGTCATGAAATTACGTGAATTAGGGCCCAGCTCTCATCGCACAGCTCTGTGGGACGCCACCCTTATGCTTGAGATTCAACTATTCAACGAGTACCTAAGTAACATACGCGAGGATTACCACCAATATAAAGTGAATATAATAAATAGGGTTAAACACTTTAAAGTAATACATATTTTGATTTTATATACACGACATTCATAGCGTTAAAATAAAGAGTATTTTGTTATTTCAAGAAGTATTATACTGTAAAATAAATTATCACATTGTTCATGGTTAGATTAGATTATACATAAGAAGATCATATACTAGTATGATAAAGGAAGCACCGTACTGGCTAGGTAAATAGCATCTATGATACATGTTCGTCTCATGCTAGAATGTCATATAGGTATAACAATAGATAACGTAAAACAATTATCATGTACAATAATTGTATAATAGTCAACAAGAAAATGGTGACTGAATAAAGGTGGCCATACACGCAAGGGCCTGACCTGACAGGTTTGCCTGTTTAACCGGAGAATAAAATATAAGAATAACTGCACTGTAGTTTTATCATATACACCCTACTGTTTGCTTGCACAGTTCAATTGTGCAGGCAAACCGCAAGGGTTTAGCCACCTTTAATTCCAAAATGGTTGGAATGAAAACTTGGTAATATTTATTTTTATTAATAAAAACGATACAGACGTAAATTCTTTTTAGAATCGTATTATGATAAATCTATAAGTGTATACTCATCATCATCATTTCGGCCGAATGACGTGCACTGTTGGACATAGTTAATGAATAGGGATTCTAAAATATTTATCGACTTTTGCTGTGTCATCATTATTTACATTCACTGCACTGCGCCATGACGCCATGTATCAAAGATAAAATTATAATTCTCAAAAACTCCCAGTTAGGCACAGATTATGATCCATTTATTAATCATTAAGTACTTATTTTGTTACCTACATTTATAAACCGAATATAATATTAAATAAAAATGTCATAACGAGTTGTATATTGCACTAATTTGTACTATCCTAACCTAAATCAATAAGTAAAACCCCCCGCAGACTACAGAACAAACAAACCGATATGTAATTGGGTGGCAGTGGCGTCACAATAGGGTGATAAGACACAAAATTCCAGGGGCCCCTGGTCGGAGAGGGCCCCGGCCCGTAATCGCCGCGAGCACCGGAGGATTCTAAAATTTATTATTTTTATGAGGGAGGGCCTCATCTGATGAATTTGCCACGGCCCTCTAAGAGTAGGTATAGTTACGCCACTGTTGGGTGGTATAATTTTTGTAGGGAAATCTGGTCTGCCGGTGTGCGGACTCCCGTATATCCTCGCACCAGTGGCGTAACTACAGGTACCGCTGAGGCCCGTGTCCAAGTCATCGGATGGGGCTCAATGTAAAGAACGTCAACCAACGCTGTAGTTTTTAACCGACTTCAAAAAAGGGAGGAGGTTATGTATTCGGCGGGTTTTTTTTTTCATTTATGTACACCGATTACTCCGAGATTTCTGGGCCAATCGGTCCACAAAAAAAACAGCCACGTACATCTACGTGGCTGTTTTTTTATTTGGTAGAGGAAGCCCGCGCGGTGGTCCCATATAAATTTTATTGACATAGGTTGAGTAGTTTTTGAACCAGCTTCAATAAATCAGTTTATTTTAGCTTCGCCTATCTAGATGATCTGTTCATATGTTCGTTTTTCTGAGAATTCTTGGCCGATTTCCGTGTTGTTTTTTACGACATAGATTGGACGTTTGGAAGAACATGGATGAGACCTTTGCCCAGCAGTGGGACAGCATAGGTTAGTAAAAAATATATTCTCAAATTGGTTCTATAAACATTTATGAATCATTCCTCGCAATTATCAACTAAAAAGTATGAAATAAAATCCCTTTTACAAAAAAAAACCGACTTCAAAAATCTTAACTAAAAAGTAAAAAATAATCCTTGTATACAGTATTACAAAATCTTTTCATAAACCAACATTTTGAAGGCGGCGCGTGATTTTCATGTACGTTCATTTATACTGTTTGAAAGATTAGATTAGATTAGTTATGAAAAGATTTTGTAATACTGTATACAAGGATTATTTTGTACTTTTTAGTTAAGGTTTTTTTTAAATAAATCATTACGTAAAGTACGTACAAATGCTGTTATAATAATTGTGTGCATTTTTCGTTGTTTTTCTAGTATATTTTTAGGTACCCTACACACTAGCGTTTCTCAAGCGTAGGCGTTCGATAAAAGTATGCGCAGTGCAGACGCTGCGTGTCCCACGTGTCAGGTGCCCTACGATCGCCGATTATCATTTATAAGCGAAAACGCGACCTACATGTAGCGTTGTTGCGGCGTCTGCGCTGCGCATACGTTTATCGAACGCCTACGCTGGAGAAACGCTAGTGTAAAAGAGCTCTTATATTAAAGAGTGTATTGGAATGAAATAACAATTTTAATTTTGTCAAAGTTTTCATGTACTCTTTTATGCCAAACTATAAATGTAGCAAGGACTTATTTACTACGTACCGGATGCGCTCTTAAACTGGGCGATATTTTTTTCTTACAAATGCGTCCAGATTTTAGATTAATTTGTTTATGCATTTTAGTATTAAATTTAATTGAATACAATACTAATTACTACTCTTTGTAATAATAAATGATAGGATCCCCCTCCGGCCGGGGGCCCTAGCATTTTGCCTGTCTTTCCACCCTATTGTTACGCCACTGCCTCGTACTGATTAAGAACCCGACTAAGGCCGGTGTTCATCAACGTTAATTCTCTGATTAATCGGCCGATTACTGGAAAAATGTACTGGAATTGTGGGTAAGCGGTCGTTTAACCAGAGAATTATCGTTGGTAAAACCAGGGAGGGATTAATTATTTCTAATTAAGTACTTGTTTAAAAGAGTACTAATTAAACGTGCATTTATTACTTGGAGCCGCTGTTAAGGTGTGATACCATTCTACAGCACAACAAATAGAAACGTAAATATTGATTACTAGCTGTGCCCGGCATTGCAATGCCACCAATGGCGAAATTATAACCTCAAAACTTCAAATCGATTGAACAGACTGGTGACATAAAGGCCATAATTGCGTAATTTTACGCACGCGAACTAAATAGACGTTTAAATATTGATGTAAATCCATATTTAAACGTCTATTTAGTTCGCAGAATTATGGAGTCAACTTTAATGAAAGATGACTTTTACTTTTATTCATCATTAAAGTTTGTATCATTGTTTGCATCGAAACATGACTGCCCTAAAATTTGTGTAAAGGCACCTTGAGGATAGGACAACTATCGCCTTGATGTTAATTTAATTAACGCTATTTACATTTTAAACAACAATGTTCTGTTTTTTCTTCATGCACGCTCATAAATTACTCTTCAATAAATAAAACATGATATTAGAGTAAAGGGGTAATATCATTAGGAATGTATAATTTTGATCGTTATCAACTGACTTAGTTATCAATACATAAGTTATCTATCAAACCAAAAGCTTTTAAGGCTCCAACACACCAAAAGCATGTTAGTAGCTACGCGATACACGGCACACTAGGCAGGCAGGCAGTTTCAAAGCGTTTTGACGCTGTGACCGATTTAGAACTGCTTTCAGTGTGACGTGCCATGTCGGTTGTAAAACAATACAACCAACGCAACCGCCGCGTAACCTCGAACCGTCAACCTCGTAACCGCTTTGACCACTACCCTGCCCCGCTCCAGTATGACAAGTATGTCGGCCATAGTAATACAACGTCTCACGTCTAAGTCTAGAGCAGGCATCGAGCATTAAACCATAGAGACGTAATCCATATCTGCTTTGTTTTAAATAATTTTCGACAAAACAACGTGCTTTTATTGGGTCGCGCAAGGTCACGCGCGGGCGTGGCATTGCACGAGCCAATAGGAGCCCTTCTAATAGCGCTCTTTTGTCAATACTTGGCTAACAAAGGGAGATGAGATGAGCTAATTGATTTCAAACAAAGCAGATGTGATTACGTCTCTATAGGGTTCAAAAGCAGCCTAATTTCTGCTTTCACTTGAATAAGAGAAGTTCATAAATACCTTCTTTTTTTTTTGATGAACGCGATTATATGAAAAATCTGTTCACTGTGCTCTTTTATACTTAACTGTTCTGCACTAAACTATTTTTGTACTTGGCAGAAATATCTGAGAACCCAGGCGCCTTCCATCAACTGTTTTCGACCAATCATAACTGCCGTTTCACTGACCAAAGTCCACAGATATCCCGCCAACGTTAAGGCTCATTGACACGGAGAAAGTTTTTGAACCGAATGTCATGCTGTCTCTTTCTTTCTTGCCTAGAAAGACAAAGTCGGAACGAGTCTCGCCGGGCGACACTCCGTGTGTAAATCAGCCTTTAGAGTTTTAGACACTGATCCATTCACCGTTAAGTTTTCTTCTTAAATATATTCTGTAAGTTCATGTTGGATTTGGAGTGTTGGAACATCTGCGTGACGCGGCGCCCCACCTCCTGCGCCGTGTGCAGGTTGCTGTTAGGGCGCGGGGGCGCCTCGCGGATGACGTCACCGCTGCCGGGGCCCGCAATGTTGTGTATCAGCGCCTCTATAGCCGCCTTATATTGGGATAACGCTGGTGTTTGCACGCCTTCCTCTAGTTTTCTGTTAGGATGGAGTTTGTTATACAATGTGTTATTGAAATAACTTAAAACCTCTTAAGGGTCATTGTACTCATCAGTATGAACAACTTTTACTATGGGACAAACCCTGAAATCGGGAAAAAAAATCAGCCGATCCGACCTACATTTGTGTTCACATAAATCGACAAATTATAAGGAACATTCTTGTTTTTCTTTTTTGCAATTTCGGGGTTGGTCCCATCATCATCATTATTTCAGCCGAAAGACAATTACAATCACATGAGACTATCCATCTTCATGTCTCAGTTTGGCGAACCGACTTGCGGTACCATTTAGGCAACAGCCTAGGTGGTATTGAAGTTGTTATGGGCAAAAGTAACCGCTTAACATCAGGTGGGCCTTTAGCTCGTTTCGCCATCCTATATTATAAAAAAATAAAAAAAGACGTCCACTGCTGGACATAGGCCGCCCCCAAGCATCGCCACAACTTCGGGCCATGTCGGTTACTTTCGTTCTCCTGCGAATCTCCTCATTTCTGATTCGATCACGCAGGGACACTCCGAGCATAGCCCTCTCCGTTGACCTTTGAGTGACTTTGAGCCTTCTTCTCAGGCCCATTGTGCTCACGTTTCAGTGCCGTAAATAATTACTGGCAACACACACTGGTCAAAAACTTTCGTCTTGAGACAATGCCATTTTGCTAATTATTGAACATTAATCAACTACTAGGAATGAAATTTTATCGGTATGAAATTCTTTACCAAATTGCAATGGTACCTCCTCTACTATAGTCCGGGTATATTACCTGAGTGCGGGCAGCAGCGCGGGGTGGTGGCGGCAGTGGTGTACGGCCAGCTGCAGGCCCGGAGTCAGCGCACCCAGCAGCTCACGGGACAACGCACCGCGACACACCAGGCACAACAACGACACCGCTACACACACATTATTTAATTGTTTACTGGTTGTAGGCCACGGCCGACGGCTTGCGACCACCCACCGGGCAAAGACGTGCCGCCAAGCGACCTAGTCGTGTTCCGCAACGATGCCCGGTGTAGTCACTTGAGAGGATAGGCCGAAATATTTCACTGCGAACCTCTTGCCTTTGCTGGGCAAGCATGAATCATCGTCGACCGCACCATCGCTTAACATCAGGTGAGGTGGCGGTCAAACGTAAGCCCGTTAAAAAACATGCTTGGAAATTCGAACATTATATTGACAACCTTCTTCGAGATAAATCGAAAATGCAGGACAGGTCAAATACATGCGAGCAGCGGCCGGCAATGTTAGTATGAAAATCCATATATGTCCTGTTTAGCGGCCAAATAAATTACTATTAAAACTCATTCTGTCGTGTAATTTAAAAAAAGAAAGAACTTTTTACTCCGAGAAATAGCAACCAAGGAGGTTACTTATCAAAGACTTTATTTAAATTTCGGACTGGCTTGTAAATAGAGCTGTTTAAAATAAAAAAGAAACAAATTAACATATTGACTCGTAAAAAACTATTGTTGTTCGTAATTATTCCAGAATTTACTCATGTACGACGTTTGAATTTCCGCACATTATTTGAGAAAAGTACTATACAAAACTTGGCCACAATCAGGCATTGATAGACTCACGTATGTGTGCCTCGACTTCGCCTCGGCCCACATTTTTACGTTCGTCCATCAATGCCCCTGTTCCCGGCCGCGGCAGTAATGTTCTATTTCTCAAACATGCTTGGAAATTCGAACATTATTTTGACAATCTTCTTCGAGATACATCGAAAATGCTGTATTAGTCAAATAAATGTGAGCAGCGGCCGGTAATGTTAGTATGAAAATCCATATCTGACCTGTTTAGCGGCCAAATAAATTAGTATGAAAACTCATATCTGTCGTGTAATTTAAAAATGGAACGAACTTTTTTGGTCCCTCCCCCTGAGCCCGATTCCTCGCGCCACTTGCGAGGCGAAGAGACGACCATCGAGATTACATCCTGTAAACTTTTAACTGTAAAATTGCTAGGCACCTTTCTCCGAGACCGCGTGGTTATCGACAGTGGGCAGGACGAGCAGCGCCAGCGCTTCGGCGGCACGCGCCGCCTCCTTGGCGCCCAGCGCGGGCCCGCCCGCCAGCATGTCCTGCACGGGCGCCCAGCACTGCGCCTCGCAGCCCAGCCCGCGGATCAGACACGTGCGGGTCACGCTGCCCCACGATGATAACGCTTCTTCGCGGACAGATCTATATAATAGTACCAATTTCGTTTAGTTTTCTATCTGGGGCCATATTATAATGTGTTAAAACCGACATTCATCGTCATCATCATCATTTCAGCCGAAAGATGTCCACTGCTGGGCATAGGCCTAACGACCGGTCCTGCACTTTCAGCATCCAGCAGATTCCCGGGACATTCACCAGGTCGTCGGTCCACCTTGTGGAGGCCCTACCCACGCTGCGCCTTCTAGTACGCGGCCGCCACTCCAGAACTTTACGGCCCCATTGGCCGTCATTGTTCCGGTGCAAAGAAGGATGCTGCTAGCTGCTATACATCTTTTATAGCGTTTGTCTCTCTTTTGCAACGGAAAAATTATGGTTCTAACGCTTTATAATACAGCCCTAGTAGGTCTTTTCAATACCAAGGAAATGCATGGGAGCTATGGTCATTTAAAAGAAGGCACGTTTGTCCTAAATGTACACTGGTATTTTCTGGGTGACATGTAGTTTTTTTTTTCTATAGATCTTTCTGTTCTTCAGTACTTTACAATGAAATGCTTGTGAACTTTTCTTGAGTATATACGCCTATTGTTGAATATAATGCGTACAATTAATTCTGTCAACTAGCAGAGGTAAGAGGAGGTACTGCAATACGATTGGCTCTTCTAAGGCAAGGCGGCTGTTGGCTATTTTTAATAACGCGGAAGTATTTACGGCTTACATAAGTGGCCCGAACTGATTTCAAGTTTTCAAGTGGCGAATAGTAGCGACCTATATCAGATCTATTAGTCAGATGTGTTGACAGATATCGGTCCCCTGTTATGAGGCGTCTATAGGCTGCATAGTTGATACTTTTAATGCTGTTTTAAAACAATATCGGTCGCAAGCCTGTCTAAAGGATGATTTATTTGGACTGTGTCAGGTCCGACCCGAAGCACGAACCAGGTGGCATGGATTAAATAAATAAATTAATTAAATAAATTTCTTTATTGACACAAAAGTTGTCTTACATCATATGAGGCCCTGACTCCTGCGCTAGGTTACAACACCTGTGTTACAGGAGCCAGTGTCTTTTCCCAATAATTTATGTCTTAGATTTTATGCAATAAGAATAAGGATACAATTAAAATAATACCTAAGCTAATTTTAATCAATTAATAATAAAAATAATGTGATTAATATTGTCTTAAAATACATGTGCGGAGTGTAATGTTTATGACTGGATGATATGTGGATGTGCGAGGTGTGTTGTGTTGGATTGGTGGAGGGTAAGCGCGTGTTTGGTGTGTGGTGAGTATGAATGTTGTGAAGGATGATTTTGTTAATCTAATAAATTAAATAAATTACAGGTAAGTATACCTATTTTAGAATGGATTCTGTTTCTTCATAATCGTAGTTCAGTGGCCATAATTTAGTTTTAGTTCTCGTTTCTTTGATTGAAAGAGGATTTATATTGAGATCTATATTTATTTTATTATACAAGTATGTATACTTGCTTTGTCTTCTTGCTGATGTGGTGAGGCATTTAACAGGTGTGCAAACATTTCTAATAGTGCGTTTCTTTATGATAAGGCGTGATAAGATGCTGTTTGGTGACCATTTGTAAGATAAACATTTGCCTTACTGTGAGAACTTCACACTTCTTATACAAAGTTGAAGTAGGGAATCTAAATGGCCTGAACGTCATTACTTTAAGCACAGATCTTTGAGCTCTTTCAAGACGAATCATGTGTGTTTTGCATGCACCACCCCAAACCCCAATGCAATACCCAATGACGGATTGCGCTAAAGCGTAATACACCGTGCGTAAGAGGTCATAATCAGCTACATGTCTTAATTGTTTAAATACCCATATAAGTTTTCTAATACGCGCAGTGTTGAGCTTTATGTGCTGGTGCCAAGTAAGTCTTCTATCCAGCAATACTCCTAAATATTTGACAGTTTCCGATTTAGTGATAGCTAGACATGAACAGGTATTTTTGTCATGTTGTGAGTTACATGTATGTAATTTGACGCTGATATTTTCAGGTTCAGTTATAGAGAAACTAAATTGTATTTTTGTTGATTTTGTTAGATTTAAGGTTAACAGGTTAGCTTTTAACTAGCGGCTTACCCTTTCTAACCCTGATTCGGCGTTTCGTTGCACCTCGTCCCAAGTTTCCCCATGAAATACGAGTGCTGTGTCGTCAGCGTATGTAAATATCTTACCTTTTGCAAGAGTTTGCTGACACAGGTCGTTTATGTAAATCAGAAATAGACTAGGGCCGAGGATACTTCCCTGAGGTACGCCATATGTAACTTGAGTATCTGAGCTAACACGATCCCCAATTTTCACTTTCTGTGTACGTTCGTAAAGGAAATCCTTAAAAATATTTAACGCAATTCCCCGAATGCCAATCCGTCCTAGCTTATTTACAAGAATAGGTATCGAAACGGTATCGAACGCCTTAGCTAGGTCAAGAAAAAGTCCAATGCATTTTTGTTTAGCATCAACAAGAGATGTTACATGATCAACAAGTTGACCAACAGCATCTTCAGTGCTATGCTATGGATGCCACAATTTATTTATTATGCTACGTATAATTTCATCCTACATACCAATAGAGGCCTCATAACAGGTGACCGATGTCTGTCAACTGTCAAATTAATAGATCTGATGTAGGTCGCAACACTTTAAAACTTCAGATCAGTTTCGACCACTTATGTGAGCCGTCAAAACTTCCGCATTAGTGATCAACCAATAGCCGCCTTGGTATGACTAACCGGATTGCAGTACCCCGCTTCCTCCTACCTCAGCTAGTTGGACAGAATTTATTGTACGCATTATATTCAACAATAAGCGTCTACTGGAGTGTATGCTCGATGTATTTTATATAAACCAGTTCACATTGTACTTAGCCGAGTCCGTGTCTTGGACGAGGTTTTCTTTGTTATTTGGCTGACTCGGCCTATCAAATGAGGAAAATGCCTGTAATAATAACCCTAGTTGGGGTACAAACAACTCCGCAACGCATCGGCGACTCCCCTGGTGTTGCAGATGTCCATGGGCGGCGAAGATTGCTTACCATCAGGTGCTTGCTCGTTTGCCCTCCTACGTGATACAAAACAAAAAAAGAATCTTACACATCTTCATCATGCAGCAACGCCATGACAGCGGGCAGCATTTGTCTCTCGATGCATTTCTCACTCAACTCCGTCGCATTCAACAGTTCTGTGACTAAGTTAGCGATGTACATCCGAATCGCACTGCCGCTTGTACTTTCACAACTGCTTGCCGCGACTAAACAAACACAGATAAAGTATCAAAGTAAGGTAGGGTTCGTTTTAAGTCACGTTTTCACTACCCTGCTGAGCAAACATTTTGATTTGAGCAAATGTTTGACTGTTCTTCCAACGTTTGCTCAAAACAGAAAAAAATCTGTTTTTACTACAATGAGACAACAATCACTTTTGAAACAACGAACACGAATGAAAGAGCGAGCAAACAACGTTCGCCGGGTCCAACTAATTATCAAGCCGCTTTTTCAATTAAGCCGGTGTTCATCAATGTTAATTCTCTGAGTAAATTGCCGATTGCAGCATTTGATTAACAGTGGGGCTCGCACCTACTAAAAACTCCGCGTGTGCCTACACTCGCTTTGGGTTAGTGAGCCGCGAAAACTGCAATGCATGGCGTTCACGACTCATGCAGCGCGGTCCACTTCGGGGCCTTCCTCTTCCTTACTTGACTACTCTCCTTCTGCGCTGTCTGGGCACACTTGGTACATTACCGAAATTCGAGGGTCGTGCAATGCGGTCGATAAGACTCCCCAATCTATGGCCAACTGGCATCTTTTTGGGTGACGAAAGACGCCTGCGCCGACACGCCTGCGGCGGTTCAAATTTGGCAGGGAGTTTTCCTCCCTGAACCGCTCTGCCGCTTCCTTCTACGAGATAACTTCCTCGCATAGAAAAGGCTAGCCAGCTGTCAGCAAGATTGGTAGATAGACTGACTTTTCAGGGTGCACTGGATGTAGGTACTTAAAGGCCATATCGAATCAACACCGATTTAACTCAAAGCAAAGTATTGAAATGTGAGCTTTATATCGTGTCTCATACAGTACATTTTAGCTCGCTGAGAGTAAATTTTAGTAAGCTGACGGTTGTTGACGCTGGAACGAGAGTTAAATCGGTGTTGAGTCGATATGGTGTACGAACTGAAGGCCTCAAGTATAGTAATACAGTCATTAACAATTACATTTTAAGGAAATTATCGTTTCCTTGAGTGAGACACATATTCAGGCGCGAAATAACAACGATACATCAATTCATGTGACGGCGAAAATACAAGGAAATAATAATGGTGACAAAAATATTTAGTTCACCAAAGAACGGTTAATGAAACACAATAGATTGACTATTTTGTGTGTAATAGTACACTAGTGCCCATCTTTAAAAATAAGGGTGATGTACAAGACTGCAACAACTATAGAGGAATAAAGCTCATGTCACACAGTATGAAAGTATGGGAAAAGGTGATAGAGAAAAGATTGCGAGAGGAGAGTGAGATCACCCAAAACCAGATGGGATTTATGCCAGGTCGTGGGACAACGGATGCCATATTTGCACACCGCCAAATATGCGAAAAGTATAGACGTGCGCATAAGAACTTGCACATGGTGTTCGTTGACCTAGAGAAGGCGTACGACAGAGTACCCCGCGAGGTCTTGTGGTGGGCGCTGAAAGAGAAAGGTGTGCCTGCAAAGTATGTGGAGTTAATTGGTGCTATGTACAGCCAATCCGGTACCCACGTTCGGTCGGCCGCTGGTCACACCGACGAGTTCAGTGTGGCTGTAGGCTTGCACCAAGGGTCGGCTCTAAGTCCTTACTTACTTCTTCTTGCTGATAATGGATGCTTTGACATCATAAATCCAGGAAGAGGCACCCTGGTGCATGCTGTTTGCTGACGACATTGTCCTTGTTGGTGAAGATGGACTTGAGGTCCAGAGTAGATTGGCGAAATGGCAACAAAATCTGGAGAACGTTGGCTTGAAAATCAGCAGAACTAAAACGGAATACATGTTCTGCGATTTCGGCGGTCTTTCCGGTTTTGTTGCTATTGCGCTAGATAGCGTGCCCTTGCCAGTCTGCTCCGACTTTCGGTACCTCGGTTCACTTGTGCAAAGCGATGGCGAAATAGACCGGACAGTCAAGCACTTTAACACAGGATGGTTGAAATGGCGGCAGGTCACGGGAACTACATGTGACTCTCGAATTCCTATTAAACTGAAGGGTAAAATCTATAAGACCATGATAAGACCTGCTGTCCTGTATGGATCGGAATGTTGGGCTACGAAAGGAATTAATGAAAGGCAAGTGCAAGCTGAGATGAGAATGTTAAGAGGAATGTGTGGTGTAACGAGAATGGATAAGATAAGGAATGAATATGTAAGAGGGAGTCTGAAAGTAGCGCCAGTGACAGAGAAGTTAAGTAGCAATAGACTGTCATGGTATGGACATGTGATGAGGAGCAATGAGGAGCATGTTACGAGGAAAGTTTTAAGTATGAATGTTGATGGCTATAAGAAAAGAGGGAGACCGAAGAAAATATGGATGGATTGTGTGAAAGATGATATGAATAGAAAGAAAGTGAACACGGAGATGACGGCTGATAGAGATGTATGGAAGAAAAAAACATGCTGCGCCGACCCCAAATACATTGGGATAAGGGCAGGAGGATGATGAATAGATTGACTATTTTCTTCGCGGCCGCCGGCGGCTTTGCGCCCGTTGATGGGTTTAAATAGTAATTAATACTAGTAATAGTAAAATACTTACATTCTCTAAGATGCTGTAAATAAAAGTCAAGTGAATCTTCTCGATGCTCCGCCACCCATTTCAATGGTATGGAGAATATTTTAACTGGAAGTCCTCGTATACTGCTGTACATAATCCACCTAAAATAATTATTTTCCTGAGTATCTTAAAAAAACTGGACAAGTTTTAACGTATTTTAGTATATCATCGTTTATCTCTTCCATTTTGTGAATTACTCTTTTTTTTTTAATAAATCATGTTACTTTTAATTATTCTACAAAATAAAATTAGTAATAGTCAAATAACCTATTTAGTATGAGTGAATTTGTCTGTCTGTTAGTTACTTTTTCATGACCGAACTACAGAACTCCGATAAAACTTGCATAAAGATAGTCTGAAACGCGAAGAACGTACTTCCAATATTACTCGGCCGTCAATTGCTTCATTTCAGGCCTCGACAGTAATGTCATAATTTCAGCCGAAAGACGTCCACTACTGGACATAGGCCTCCCCCAATTAAGGGGGGATATGCCATAATCGCCACGCTTGGCAGGCGGGTTGGCGATCGCAGTTGGTTGGTTAAATACAGTAATGTACTATTATGGATTACTCCAAGTTTCCCCACGATATTTTCCATCACCATTAAAACACGTGATAATAAAAATCAATCTTACTTCTGTAAAAACTCTCCATGTTGTATTCTGTCTTCAAGCGCAGGTAATATCGTAACCAAGTAGATGCCGACAATTATAGTGCTATCCACATTCACAGGGTGTAGTTTTTCCATCTTTTGTTCCAAGTCAGATATCGTGTCCGTAAATATAGGTTTTAAAATGTGCAGAGTAAAAGGTGCCCCAAAGTTGTCTACATAACTACTGAACAGTGATATAAGCAGTTCGTATATCGCTGTGTGACTTAGCACTTTAGTGTTTGTCGCCAATTCTAGAATTTGTTTTAATCTGTAATTAAATGAAACATTGGTCTTATTAAAAAAGTTTAGACATGTAAAAACTGTGTAAAATTTCGTATCCATACAATATCGAAATATAACTGCGCCGCTCTGAAACCAGGCTTTGCGAAGGACCGTGCGGGTACACTCGCGTGATAAGTGTGAGCAAGACATAAGGATGCATCGTTAACGTACGACTGAGACAGCAAGAACAACAACTAGAGCCCGACGTTTTAAAAGTGCCTGTAATTAGGTTTACTTGAAATGAAAACAATTGAATTTAAGAACATGCACGCCCCGCCATCTGGCCGCTCAGATAAACTATCAATCTGAATCTTGCCGCCATTACGGCGCATGCGCGCTACTGATTTGGTTGCAAAATGGACTACTGCACAGCCATCTGTTGCGCACTTGACAGGGGCAGAGTTATTTTACGCGTATTGTACATACTATTGGAAAATATGTATTTTTATTCATTTTATATCTAACAGTAACATTTTATTTTTTAACCATATCGCTTAACGGTTTCGATGAGGTAGCGGTCAAACGCAAACCAATTTCTGAATAAAAAAAATGTGGGCCCATTTCATTCAGTCTCTTTTATAACGAGACAAATAAAATACGGTACATACCATGATATACTTACATGCTAATAAACCAACTTAACTCCGACCATCTGACTTCAGGCTTCTCCTTAATAATATTATTTGCAGCTACTAACAACATCTTCGCGTCAACGTTATCAGTGACGTAACATTGCAGATCCATAAAACACTCCAGTTCCTCTAAGGGTACCTCTTGTAAATTAACAGTTTGCATATCACAGTTGCTTAGAGTAACATCCCTAACTATTTGTACATTAACTACATAGGCCAGTTTGGCTAACACTAACACTCGAATCACATCTAAATATAACAACACAGTCTTCCACTCATTATCACCGCTTGCTTTGGTTAAATTCGTCATTATTCGACAGCATAAGTCCGATGAGAATTTTCCTGCAAATTTTAATCTTGTTTATACACTCGTTTATACAAGATGTTGATCTGTAATCGTGCCATATTTCTAGATCTGTTTTGTTTACAAATAGGTATTTAACAAAAAAGTTTTTTCTCCCACTTGCTCGGAAATTGGTTCATTATTCAAAAAAAAGAATACAACAATCGGCTCTTTTCCGTACGCAACGAAATAACAGGCCAGTAATATCCAACAGGACAATAATATAAATAGCTGGACACTTTATTTTTTAAATTATGCTACCGAGGTTTTTAAGTACACACTTACATAAATTAGCTGTTTTTAGGTACAAAATATTTATCATTATACAGGCTAAATGCGCATTTTTTTTTTCAAAACTTTGATAGAACAAGAACCGCGCGCGGGCGAATTGGTGTGAATGAAAATGAGATACTGTTGAATTAATTTGTGTTGTGTTTCCTCGCAAATGAGAGAAAAGTACTATACAAGTCTCGGCCGAAATAGCAATTAACGGCCTCGTTTAGTTAAAAAGGACTCTGCTTGCACCTCGTCCTTTCAAAATCAATATTACTCGGCCGTCTTCTTCTTCTTCGTGTCGACATGAGCTACTTAATAATAATAGCTCATGTTGCTTATTGTTCTCATTGTTAATGAATTTCTGAGAAACAGACCCGGCTGCCCGGCTACAGCTTGTCGTGGCGCTTAGAACTTTATGGTGATCAAATTACGGGTTATTATGCTATAATAGTTTTTAAACATTGTAGTAAGATTGCCTTTTATATTTTCTGGGTTTTTTTTTTCTTCATTATTAGATATATTATTTCATTATTAGGTACTATTTACTGTTAAAACTTTCTTATGGAATATGATTCCCGATTTAGTACCTACGAGTTATTATTATCTGTGTTTGGTGCGTTTCAGGAAAATTAAAATTATAAGTGTAACGCTGCCATTCGCTTGGTCATAGTTATTACATGTTTGGCGGAGTTGTAAATTTTTGAATTTATAGGTTTTTAGGCACAACAGCAAAATTAAAAGATCCAAGTATTCGTGTTTGAAAGTTCTTGTTTTGATAGGTAAGTTATAGTTCGGTGAAAGATTTAATAACAACCCTTTTTAAAGCTAAATAATAATGGAAGTTTTAGTAACAAAAACCCGTAAGAATATTTGGCTTTATGAACTACGAAATGTCCGAGCATCTTTTGCAAACTGAGTCTGTCGCCGTCGCCCGCCGCCGCTCTTAAGAACTATTCATTCAGTCAGTGTACTATTGTACTAATAGTACTAGAAGACCGAACTAGTACGTTTTGTTTACTGTGCTAGATCGGAGCGCTCCGTTCAATGTCCGATTAAGAACAAGTCTAATAGCATCAGACGGCGTGTTCAGTCGCGTCTATATTGTCTTTGGTCGCCTTACTCGGACGTTTCTCCGTCTTACACGGAACCACAGACTACATAGAGATACTACGTATTAAATTGATAGCAGCTTCTACATGTTATTATTATTGTCAAAAGAAAATTATAAAGTACTGACTGGTTATTTAATAACTTTTTGTCAGATGCATTAACAATAAAATAAAGCAAAATACTGTATAAAACATACAATATACGTCAAAGCAGTGACAGTTGGCGACTGACAGCCGCTCGGACGCGACCGATCACTGTGCACATGCAGCTAAGGCGTCCGCGACTTATTGAAACATCCGGCGAGCCAGATTTTCGTCAGACGTCCGAGCGCTCAAGGTCATGTGAAGGACACGTCCGCGACATATAGCTGACAGTTTGCACACATAGGTGTTACTTCATTGACCAGATACAGCATCAGCCGCGACCGACGGTCGCGACTTACAGTCGCGTCTTACAACATGTTCCTAGCTTTACATCCTTTTTTTGTAAATACATACTTATAATACATAAGAAACACTCAGACCAACACAAACACTTCATCACATAAATATTGGTGTCCTGTGGGAATCGAAACCACAACCTCGTGGTCAACAGTTCGACACTCGGACCACTAGACCACAGACAATGTCAAAGTCAAGTTAAATAAAAAAGCTAAAGAAAAAAGGACAATTAATTACCTGCCACTAAAGCACTCCTCGCGAGTACAGGCACGAATATATGAACAGTATCCTTCACACACTTTTCTACTGGATCCTTTAGAAAATTAAACATTAGGCTTTCAAGCTGACTGTACTTATGTTCAGCCACCGGACAGATCAGGCAAGCCGACTTGAGTCCTAGAATCCTTATCTCAAGTTCATTTGATTCGCACATCAGAACTACAAGACTTAGTAGTAGTGATGTGCATAGCTCGATAGGTACATATGGAGCGATGGCCATGCAGACTTGACTGGCTAAAACTCTTCGCTCTATGGACCGGGATGCTAATAGCTCGGCTATTGATGATAATACCTCGCCGCTGCCGCCCCATTTCACAACTAGGCAGGTTGCTGAAAAAAAAAACATAAATTACATGTGAATAAAATGAAAAAAATCCAGGCGTAATTTGATGAAAAAGAAACATATTAACATTTGACGCGTGAAAAATAGTTCGACATTGATTCTAAAATTTACATAGGTACGTATAGTCGACTGCATGACAGTGGTAACACGTCAAGGGGGATAGTGCTAATCGGACTTGATACAACTTGTTACGTTCGTAAGTGATAATTATGTTTGATGGTACTAACTTATTCTATCTTCTGTTGTAAACATTCACTAGTACGGTCGACCGCACGTCGGTGGTAACACTTTGACATTAGCAGCATCTTTATTTCGTAAGCAGTAAGGGCGGTTTTTGAACTGAAGTGTAACCACTGTCATGCAGTCGACTGTACCTACACAAAAAAGTAAAGTAATTTAAAAAAAACATTGTAAGTTGTTCCATTTGGTGAAATAAAGATTTATGATTTATGAAAAAAAAAAAAAAAAACGAAAACCGCCCGTACTGCTTACGAAATAAAGATGCTGCTAATGTCAAAGTGTTACCACCGACGTGCGGTCGACCGTACATAGTTTGAATTTCCACGCATAATTTGAGTAAAGTACTATACAAGCCTTGGACACAACCAGGCATTGATGTATTGACGTATGTGTGACTCGGCTTTGCCTCGGCCCACATTTTCACGTTCGTCCATGAATGCCTCTGTTGCCTGTTGTACTATTTATATCACGATTTTTAAACAAAAGCGAGTTAATATTGCATTGTCATCCAGTTCAGAGTTATGTTTAAAGTTTCAAGTCTCTAGCTCATCGGGAAATAAGTTTAAAATCGATTGCAAAATGTGTACCGAACAGCCAGACAAGACTGAAAGCGCGAGTTAATAAAAACAAAGCAAAAAATTAAAATAGTAATAAAATTAAATCAGTTGCAAAGCAAATTGAACTCAATGTCCCATAGAGTTAAGGTTTCTAGTCCCATAGTATGTTAATTCTAAGTTAGAGGCTTATGTTTACAGACACACCTTCACAGATAGCACGAGTGTCGGCGCGGTCGGGCTTCTTGACGAGCGTGAGTAGTGCGTGCAGGGCGCGTGCGCGGCGAGCGTCGCCCCCCGGCAGTAGCGCCGCCGCCGCCGCCACCAGTGCCGCCGCCTCACTGCGCCGAGCCACCAGCGTGTGGGGAAGAATCTAAACACGAGGAACCATCGTCAGCATCCTCCTGCCCTCATCCCACTTTATTTGGAGGTCTAAACACGACGAATTTCGATCAATATTATTTTCTCCCACTTGCTCGGAAATTGCTTCATTATTCAAAAAGAAATACATCAATCGGCTCTTTTCTGTACGCAACGAAATCACAGGCCAGTAATATCCAACACGACAATAATAAAAATTGCTGGACAGTTTTTATTTTTTTAATTATGCTACCGAGGTTTTTAAGTACACACTTACATAAATTAGGTGTTTTAGGTACAAATATTTTTATATTTAATTATAAAGGCTGAAAGCGCATTTTTTTTTCAAAACTTTGAAAATTGAACACGAACCAAGCGCGGACGAATTGGCGCGAATGAAAATTAGATACTGTTGAATTATTTTGTGTGTTGTTTCCTCGCAAATGAGAGAAAAGTACTGTACAAGTCTCGGCCGAAATAGCGATTAACGGCCTCGTTTAGTTAAAAAGGACTCGGCTGGCGCCTCGTCAATAATTAAGGATGGCAAGGTCAGAATGCACGAAATAGTGGAGAACAGAGAATCTTGGAGGATTGTGTGTCATTATGGTTGAGAATTGTTTGCACATTTAAAACTAAATTGGGCCTGAACAGTGACGTTCAAAAGGTTCAGGATGGCAAGGTCAGAATGCGCGGAAAAGGAGCGAACAGAGAATCCTGAAGCAGTTTTGCGTAATTATGGTTGAGAATGGTTTGCACATTTTTAATTAAATTGTGTTTGAAGTAATATTTGAATGTCTTTGGCCTGAACAGTGACGTTCAAAAAGTTAAGGATAGCAAGGTCAGAATGTAAGAAATAGGAGCGCACGAAGAATCTTTTAGAAGTTTTGCGTCATTATGGTTGAGAATGGTTTGCACATTTTGGACAAAATTGAAGCTGAACACAGGCGTTCATAAGGTTAAAGAATGGCTAGGTCAGAAAGCGCGAATAAGGAGTGAACAGAGAATCTTGAAGGCGTTTTGCATCATTATGGTTGAGAATGGTTTGCACATTTTGAACACTACACTTCTGGGCATTTTTTTTAGTATTTTCCATGCTAGAGGAGAGCGTAAACACTAGGGAACGGTGAAGGGCGAGTGTTTTTGGCGGCAGTCTCTATTATCGATGCTCAATAAGCGCTAATTACTTTTCAATCAATCAACTCAGCCTATCGCAGTCCACTGCTGGACATAGGCCTCTCCCAAGTTGCGCCACAACGCTCGGTCCTCTGCCTTCCGCATCCAGTCCATAATAATGACTTTTAGCCAACATTAAAAAATAATATTTTGATTTTTATAGTAACACATTCTATGAAAACTTTAACTGGCTCCCTTTGAGTACATAACCCCAATAAAAGCAGCAATCAATATGAACGAACCCGAGGCAGTGTGTCGGCAACGAGTGTGAGTAGTCCCGGCAGAGTGATAGGCTTGTCACTGCTCACTAACTCGGCGAGGAGGTCGTTAGCAAGCGGCTCATTGAGATTTAACGTCTCACAGCACCAGTTCAATATCGACACCTTGAGGCCGTTGGGTATGCCACTGAAAAAATTATACATTGTAAGGCACCGAAAATAAAACTACGTTATTTTTGAACGAACGAGAACATCGTTTACTTGACAATCTTTTTGCGCCGAATACAATGCTTCATGCAATTGACGGTCTCGATCGCTCCAAAGAACGTCTTTTATTCGACGCAGACAGAAGGCGGTTACGCGTTCAAGCACTCCGCGTTCGCGTTCGCATTAAGCATTATGTTGTATTACGTCCGTACTTACCCAAAATGTATACGTTGTTCCTGTGTACTACTATTTTCATGGTGTACAATAAAGCATATTCTATCTATCTACCCATTGCAGAGCAGGCATTCTGACCGCGTCGTTCAACTAGAACATGAGCAACGTAAGTAACTGCACGCTCGAACGCTACAACGCGAACGCAGAACGCGTCACCACCTTCTGTCTGCGAAATCCCTATAGGTAAATAAAGGAGTTTGGCAATATCATTATCGGGGCCGGGTGCGGGCTAGCTCCAATAGCATCCTGGGCATGATTGCAGGCAGATTAGATTGCTGTCTTTTGAATCGCTGCTCCAGAATTTCTGCTGGAATTCTGAAGCAGTGATTCAAAAATCTTTTTTTTTTTTTAATTATATTATAATTGGATTGCATTTTAATTTTGTTATTACTAACATAGTTTTTAAGTAAATAATGTTACTAACCCTATGAGTCTTGGTTACTTGAATCAAATAAATAATAATAATTATTATTATTAAGAATTACCTAATGGGAAAAATATTATGTAGATGAAGCATTACTAGCGTTAGAAAATCGCAGATGGTGCCCCTGAAACGAAACTGAACCTCGTTTGTGTTACGTTAAATGGAACTCAATAAAAGAAATTAGTGCTAATATTAGGACACAATTTGACAATCTTTGAAGAGTTGTTTTTTGTTTTTTATCTGTGTTCTTGTAGCTTTGTAAAAAAAAGTATGATACCTATCGATCCACATCTCCTTGCTGTTGGTGTCGATGCTATTATACTCGTACTGCACTCGAGTCCACTCGCCACCATCGTTGATGCTTAACGTTTCATCTAAAGTGGTGACGCTGCCCCGTCGGAGCGGGGAGTCGCGGGTACTGTTGTCACCTACACCGCCCACCTCAAACGAACTTATGTTTGAGCCTTTTCGCGTTCTGTGAAATAATACGACAGTTTCGATGATGATGACTGGGTTAAAAACAGGAAATATAATCACACTAATATTATAAACACACTAATAAAATTATTGCTTGGGGGATGCCTATGTCCAGCAGTGGACGTCTTTCGGCTGAAATAATGATGACGATGATGAATATTATAAATGCGGAAGTAAGGGCGGATTTCTGAGTTGAGAATTCATAGTTAAGCAGTACTTAAGTATCATTTGAGTATGGTTTTTGCGTACAAAGCCTTGCTCAAATGATACTAAAGTCCTGCTTAGCTAAGAATTCTCACCTTAGAAACTGGCCATATCTTTGTGTTTGTTACCTTTGAACCGATAATAATTAAATTTGGCAAAGTAGTTGCCTGGGATCTGAAGAATGACATAGGCTACTTTTTATCCCGGAAGATAAACAGTTCCCCAAGGAATGCGCGATAAGACATCCAAGTAGGCTAAGTCACGGGCGATCTCTAGTGGTATATATTTTGAGACTTGTGGTAGGTATTCTAAATAAGATAATAGAACTACTAGCTGAATGCCCGCGGCTTCGTCTGCGTATAATTTGGCTTATCACAGAAAAACTTATCGCGCATCCCTCGGGAGCTGTTTATCTTCCCGGGACAAAAAGTAGCCTATATGTTAATCCGGATTATTTATATTATCTGTGTGCCAAATTTCATCTAAATCCGTTCAGCCATTACAGCGTGATTGAGTAACAAAAATATTAGTAGGACAGGATAAATATCCCACTTTCCACTAATATAATATAACATATAGAAGATTGTGAAGATGTTTGTATGTTTGTTACTCAACCTGTTCTCCCATAATATCTACGTTTTGGAACCGCGCAACTAAATTCTCGACATTTCGCAAAGAACATGTACTGTGCCTATTTGAAATAAAAACTTGAAATTTTGAACCACACATAAACAGCTTGTCCATTTCCTAAATTAACACAGGATACTTTTTATCGGCATACCACGTGAGCGAAGTCGTGCGATAGAAATATGAGCCACAAGACTCCACCGTTGGACATGTCCCCATATTGAGCTGAGCTACACAAATATAACAAAATTATGCTTCCAACTATACAGTACATTAATTTACATACAATGTCTGCTGTAACATAATATGAGTCTGGTGGTATTTATATTTAGTCAGTGATATTGAAATACATATTAGATAGATAGATAGATAGAATATACTTATATATTAACAAGCATAAACTTACATCGCACTATTTTTTTCACTGTCAATCATCTCAAACTGTTCTGGAGTTGCACTATGAGTAGAGTTACCACTTCCGTAATGATTTTCAGTCGCTGTACATGTAATAGGTTTTGCTTCCAGATTTTGTTCTACTCCCTGGACCGATAACAGCTTTTCTTCAGGTATATGGAAATCTAGGCCTTTGCCCTCTGATGCAGGGCTTGTAAGTGAGTTCAAACTGACAATGGCAGCATCATATAGTTTTTGGAAGTCCAGTTTTTCAGTCTCTAATGCTATAATTTTTTGCTTCAGTAATTCTATCTCTTCAGCTTGGATAAGAAGCTAAAAAATTATTAAATATCAAATATAATTTAAGTCAAGAAGAACGCGTATTAAATACTAAACTAGATAAAACAATGACTTATTAGCACATGTTAAGTTTTTTGTTACAGCTCTATTTTAAAAACTGTAATACATATACCTACCTACAAGTGTTAAACTTTGTGTGATTGTATGTAGTAATAATTAAAATCTGTTTCCACGGAGTGTCCGGGTATCAGGTCGATGGGTGGTATGGAACCCTTACTCTACACTTGGCTGGTTTACTGATTAATTTTGAATTCCACGCAGACGAAGTCGCGAGTAACAGCTAGTAATAAATATGAATGATCGACAAAAAGCCCGCTCGGCTTGGCCGCACTCAGTTCGGCACAGCCATTAATCGGGCTATTATTATTACGCGGGCGGTTTTGCTGATCGAGCGTCGTGAATGAGTCACACAAATATGTGAAAGCTTCTTGCTTCTTTGAGTTTTGTTGCTCAATAAAAGTTACCGAACCGAACGTTCCAACCTGACTATGTGTATAGCAACCCTAAGAGTCCCTGCAGACTAGACTAAGCTGTCGGCCGATAGTTGGGTGATCAAAAAATCGTTTGTCGACGCACTGATTAGAAATCTAAAAGCTATTGGCAGATTCATAGTCTGCGAGGGGTCTTATACAATACATCCACCATTACATTTGGCTATGAAAAATGGCTCTCACAAAGTATGTGTTACCTCATGACTCCAGTCAGTCTCATGGTCCAGTGAAGTCTGACAGCTGACACAAACATTCCCCTCATCTAAATCCGTCTGACATTCCACCTCTATATAGGCCCAGTCCATTTCTGTACATGCATCTACTTTAGGCGGACTTATATGTGTTGTGTTTCCTCGAAATAATGCCACCAGTCCAGCTGGTCGTGGCATATTGAGCCCCACATCATCCCAATCTTCAAACTCCTGAAAAAAAAAATAAAAAAAAATATATAGGTGACTTAATAATGCTTCCATGCATATGGTAAAAAATTATCATGTATATCAGTAGTTTGTGGATAGCTACGTAATTGTGGGGTTTTTTTTTCTTAGCCATTCTGCAACGTAGAATGTTTGGGTTTTTACACAATATCCTTGAAGTCTCACGATCTCTATACTACAGCTGTTGAAAAAAATACTCTAACATGACTCAGATAACTAAACAGAATCTGCAGTAAAGTAATTCATAACGCTAGTATCGAAGATTTATTACATACTTATACATATTTAATTATTATTTAACAAAGACTCAACATGTATAGCAGTGGTTCCCAAACTTATTTTGTCTACTCGAAAGTCGAGAGTTCAGTCGGTGTCTAAGAGTCCTTCTAGCTAGATGAAATTACAAATCGCCCCCAAGCCTTTACACAACGCCCCCATTTTTTTTCTGGGTGTTTTACCACCCCCCTTTATGCCTGCAGCACCCATAAGGGGGCGTTATCGCCCACTTTGGGAATGGCTGATGTATAGCGATGGATGAGGCTATGTACAGTCTATTTTTTGGTATTGGTATTGGTATAACGGGCCATTTTCCGCAACTCCACGCTCGGCGTGTTTTTTGCGTGTGGGTGGGAATAACTTGTTTACTCGAGCCACCCCAGCTCCTCGAGGAAGGCCAGCAGACGCTTGATGTTGCTGACTGTCTCTCGGAGAGTACCCGAAGTACTTAGCCCTGTATGAGGCGACCTCCGGGCAGTTGAGAAGCACGTGGGCCGCTGTTTCTTCTGTCTCCATGCAGGCTCTGCACAGAGGACTGTCAGTCACACCTATGACAAAGAGGTGTTTGTTAAATGAACCGTGTCCGGTGTAGGCGGCTGTCACTGTACGTAGGTGTTGTTTTGACAGCCGGAGGAGCTGTTTGGTGATCTTACCGTCGATGACGGGGAGTGCTTCCTTAGCCTGTCTGCATACCTCGTGGTTTATCCAGGAGTAGTTGTGTTTGTCTCTAGTGCGTTTCCTTACCAGAGTACGTAAATGACCGAAAGGGAGAGGTATTATGGGTTCAGGTCCTACCGCGTCTGTACTCGATCCCCTCCTAGCGAGTTCATCCGCTGCGTCATTGCCTCTAGAACCACTATGACCTTTAATCCATTGTAGGGTTATATTGTTGGAGCTGCCTACCTGATTTAATTTCTGGTGGCATTCGTAGATGAGCCCAGAGTTGACAGTACAACTGTTGAGAGCCAGTAGAACCGCCATGCTGTCGGAGAGTATTCTAATAGAGTGATCTTTTACCTCCCGTGCCATGACTGCTGCAGTTGCCAGTAAGATGCCCATACACTCGGCTTGAAATACCGTGTTGTAGACACCCAGTGGCGTAGAGATGAATATGTTCAGGTCTTCTGAAAAGACCCCACATCCTGTACCTGATTCCGTTTTGGATCCATCTGTAAAGATCCTAAGTTCTCTGGGATTCAAACCCTCGCACAGATGGTCCTCATACAGTTGGATCTTGTATTTTTTGTCAAAAATGAACTCCTTCGGTATGCGGTCGTTAATTGCTCGCATAAATGGTAATTCCTCAGAGAGTTCATCGAGTATAAGAGTGTGGTGTGTTTTGCAGTTTCTCCAGAGACCCAGCGATTTAAGCCGCACCGCCGCCACTGCAGCCTCTTGTTGGACAAATAGGTGCAGTGGAGGAAGGCCTAGTAAGGCTTCCAGCGCTGCCGTTGGAGTTGTTTTCATGCAGCCCGTGGTGGCCACACAGGCGAGTCTCTGGAGCTGTTGCAGTTTGTTTGCGGCTGTAACTAATTTAGTTCGCGGCCACCAAACCACTGCACCATATGTTATCATGGGTCGGATCACTGTTTTGTACAGCCATAAGATTACTTTAGGTGACAGTCCCCACCGTTTGCCTATCATTCTCCTACACTGCCAAAACGTGATACTGGCCCTGTTTAGTTTGTTTTCGATGTGACTACTCCATGTCAGCTTGCTATCAAGTATGACGCCAAGGTATTTAACCTCGGCGGACAGCTGGAGTTCTGTATTGAACAAACTAGGGAGGCTATATGATCCTAGTGCTCGTTTGTGCGTGAACATGATAAGTTCGGTTTTGGTGGGGTTTACCGATAGTTCATATTCTCTGCACCATCGTTCTACGATACGTAGTGCTTGTTGGGTAAGATTGCAGACAGTACTCGTGACCTTTCCTGGAACAAGGATTGTAAGGTCATCTGCATATCCCACCGTGTAAAAGTCTCTCGCGTTTAGTTTTGTGATGAGGTCGTTGATGACCAGGTTCCATAACAGGGGGGATAGTACTCCTCCCTGTGGGCAGCCTTTAGCTATTATGGCTGCCTTGTATGTACAGTCTAACAAAGAGGTAAGTATCCAGGGTCACCAGATATAAATGAAGTTTTTTTAGGAGATTATGGATGTTTGAGTGGAATATCATTTTAATAATGGACAAAGTTAAACTGTATTTATCTAAAACCCTATTCAGGCCGTTCTATCATAATTTCCTGAGAAATCTTCATCTATGTATATCTGCGACCATATATACTTATCTTGTTGTTAAACTATACTTCCCTATGTACTTGTATTGATCTATAGAATAACTTACAACAATAAAATAGGTATACGTTTTTTAACAAAAACTAAATGTGAAATAAATCCACATTTCAAACTTACACAAAAAAACACCAATAGTAATTTTTTTTATAAACTATTATTAAATATAAGTCATTGAATTGTTTTTTGTGTGGGACTTGTTTTTTTACATACATAATAAATAAATACATACCTGATCTGGATTTTCATCAGAAAATGTTATGGAAGTGAGTTTGTAAGCTTGAAGAAGAAGGTACTCATTTATAAGGAAGTTTAGGGCCCTCTTTTCATGAGGCTTCAGGGAACGCTGGTCTGACAAATCAATAGAACTTTTATCCAATGTGGATTCTCCATCTAAAATTTAATAATTAACTGAATAATAAAATGCATAAAAAATTTAATACTTTAGTTTTGTCACAGATAATATAATACTATGTTTTGTGCACAGAAATAGATGGAGTAAAATTGTTGTAATCACAATTTCACTTGCGATTCATGTGTGGCAACTTTCGAACAAACTATGCCTTACGTATTGACATCATCAATTTTTAAAAATTTACTTTAATCAAATGTACTTTACAGCTTTTGTTACTGCAGTTAGAAACAGCACAATAAGGCATTTTGCAGGTTTTTGTTACAGTATTTAAGAAACAAGTCATAAGGCGTACTGAGAAAGGCTTTTAAATGCCCTGCACTATGGTGCAGGGTGTTGGCACGCGAGCCCTGCCCACTTTTCCATTCTATCTATTTCTGTGGTTTTGTGAATAGTTAAATAAATGTTTGTTCAGGTGTAATGATATAATGATAACAATAGGTTCTTGTTTTGGTACAAAACTACTTACAACATGACATGATACTTCTAATTTAATTCCTCATTTATGTCAGAAATTTAATAATAAGTGATTGTAGTTTTAGAATTACAATGAAGAATACCTACACAGTGTTAATTGTTGTTGTTAATTGTTTTTCATCCTGTTTTGGTAAGGAATTGCTAACTTTTTTACTACCAGATTTGAGTATGCCATTTCATGTTAATAAATGTTTACATCTCATAAATACCTTTTTTTTTAATTGAAATCTGATTCTAAATTGGTTTTTTAGTTATTTTACCCCAAATGAGCCCTTTTATTTCCATAAAAAAAAAAAAAATTACCTATCTAACAACCACATTTATTTTACTATCAGCTCTAGCAGATTCTAGAATGATTTTCCCTGTACTGCTAAATTTACTCTTGTATGCTAATATAGTACACATGTAAAATTTATGGTTATCTTTTAATTCTTGTATAAACATAAAAATAGATGGAACAAGATATAACCAGAGAACCACTTCCAAATAATACCTTGTTTTAAGGAAAAGCTTACTACATTATTCATTGAAAACACAACTGAATAGAAACTATGTCACAGTGTCTTGAAGATAATTAAAAGTAGTGTTTTATTTGCAAGTAAGACATACACACAACCTACTTAACACCTTATGATAATTACCAGCAAATTGTGTGAGGTTCGCTCTCAGAGAATTTATAGTTTCTCTAGCCTTTCTTAGTTCAAACTCTAGCACAGCAACATCACCTCCACTGCCCCCTCGGTCACCACCACCATCTTCAGAGTACCGGGCAGTGTCCAGGGAATCTAGGGTGGCCTGGCTTGGAGTCCGATCTATGAATGGTACAATAACACTCCTTAGAAACATGACTGCTCCTTTGACAGTAACAATTATACTTGTTTAACTTAAAACTTAATTTGGAATAGCCTTGATGAGATTTAGAGTTTAAATTAAAATCTTTGATTTTGATATTTTAATAGTTTAAATCTTAAAGAGGAAACAATAAAATAAATAATCTTAATTACAACTTATTTTGCTTTTCATCCTCATTCTCATCAAACAATTCTTGTTCAAGCCTACGCGATTCAAAACAAACTTACGCATTGAAGTAAATTCGGATGCCCTAGAAACATGTTGCTCAAAATTGCCTGGATTAGAGAAGAATTCTCTGAGTTGTGGCAATTCTTTGCCGCTCTCGACCAGCTCTGTATGTAGCTCCAAGGCTGTCAGGAAGTAATGGTCTTTCAGCAGTTTCGTAGCTATGTCCTCGTAAGCTAAGTGAGGTGATGCTGCGAAAGAACTTTCTTCGATATCCTTATACGGGTTCATATTGTAATAAACGACTGTTTACATGCCACATGTAATATAATACATTGATTATTATTTTAATTACACGTCAACTTTTTTCACGATTCATTCAACGTTTTTTCGGAATATCTATTTTCCATTATATTCATTGAATAAATTCCACAAAAACTACACTTGACAAATAATAATACAAAGCACAGAGTAAATTTTTTTTTTTTTTTTTTTAATTTATTCATGACCATGGATACTTGTCCTTCAGTCGTAATCATCATCATCATCATTTCAGCCGAAAGACGTCCACTGCTGGACATAGGCCTCCCCCAAGCATCGCCACAACGACCGGTCCTGTGCCTTCCGGATCCAGTCGTAATCATTAAACATATTATACTTGTATCCTAGTAAAGTGATGGAAACTTTACTAGGTTTCTGAGGGGATGATGAGATAATACGAAAGTCATGTTTTTCAACTTTGTACCATTTATCCACACTTGTACACGTTAACGAGCATTTAACATTTAATAATCCACCATTATTACACATTAACACTCGAAGAAACACAAATTTTGGAAAATAATAAAAAATCCACAACATGATCTTTACGAATTTTCCCGCCAACCTACCCCGATAGTAAAAATTACTACTAACAGTGTTACCAGATTGATAAAACAAAAATACGGTGAACAGTGGGTCAAAATTACCAGAAATAAGGTATTTCAGTTTTAAAAAATATGGTAGATTTACGGTGAATCGGTGATCAATTTTCATACTTTTCTACCTGAAGGAAATATTGGTGATTGCGACCCAGCTGCGCAGTAGCCCTCGAAATCAGAATTTCTTGCGTTTTTTGTAAGTTCTAGCTCTATTTCACGTTGTATATTGATCGGAATATTTTTCGCCACAATAATCACATTAAAATAATAACATATAACTTGATCTCAATTCTAAGTTTTTTTTTAAGTTATGTTTTTGACTTTCTGGTTTCTATAAATTAGAAAAATGGTAACACTTTCGTGAAATTTAAAGAGTCAAAGGCTGCGTTCACTTATGTCGCTCGACGTCGTCGGACGACGTGACGCTCAGAGCGTTCGTTTGTATGATCGCTCTGAGTAACTGAACGACCAAAGTACGCTCCGGGCGTCGTCGGCCGCGTTCAGTATTATCGTCCGACAACGCACAGAGCGTACTTTGGTCGTTCAGTTACTTATTGCAATCATACAAACGAACGCCCAAGGAACGCTACTGGGCTCCGAGCGTAATCCGACGACGTCGGGCGATAACACTGAACCCGGCCAAACAAACGTCAAACCATAGATAAAGTCAGAGTAAGTTTTAACGTCAAACTACATGTCAATGTCATCAAAATCGAACAAAACTTGAAAATCTATCTACCTATTAATTGAATTTTGTAAATACTTTTAACAGAATACCCGGCTAAACTCGTAATATATTTAGTTATTGTTAATAATTATATGGGTATTAAACGGCATTTGTAAAAAGTAATTTTCTGCGCGTAGTATAACTAAAACGTGTAAAATGGGTGAAGCATATTTTAATTTAAAGCGTAAACTAGAAGATCTCGGTTATAACAGCAACACGTTACCGATAGACGCCGTATCTTTAGTAGAATGTGTCCTGGCAGACCTCTTACAAACCACTCGCAGTTTGCAACACTATATGGATTTATCCAAAGAAGCTCTAATGCAACGCGATTCTCTTATGATGGAAGCAGAGCCTTACAAATGCGATAATGCAAAATTAATACAGGAAAATAATCAACTTCACAAAGAAATTATGAAACTGAGAGAAGATAATTTCAAACTTTCAAAAGAATCCAAGAGAAAAGTAAAGAGTTTGTCAGAAGAGCTTATAAAAAAAGACTCAACTATTAGCAAATTACAACATGATATAAGGGATTTAAGTCTGAGAGGTTTGTGTGCAGATACTTTAAGTTCTCGCATTAAAAGTAAGAGACGAGACGGAGAGGGCACTAGTATATCCAAAATGTGTGTGTGTAATGAAAGAAAATCTTCCTATAGTGATAAAGACCTTGCAGATCTGACTAATAAAATTCATTCACTTGAAGAAAAGAATGATGCATATTGTGATGAAATAATGGTGCTCAAAAATCAAGTTGAACACAGAGATGAGGAAATTATGCGCCTTAATATGTTATTAGAAGGTGGTAGACCACTAACAGCTATTAGTAGAGATTGTTGTAATATAAGCTCCAATGATAGACTTCAAAATTTAATGAAGGAATCACGAGAACTGGAAGCTGCAAATGAGATTCTGAAAAAAGAAATTGAAAATGGTTTAGAAAAACAACATGAAGCAATGCTTCGAGCACTGAGTCTCGCAGATAAAAATAAAAGTTTACAAGAAGAGTTACAGAAAGTTGATACATTAGCATTAAAAGTTGAAGAAGACTGTAACAAAAGATTATCCGCAATGATGAATGAAGTCAATTTTTTGCAAACAAGAATAGAAGGTTTAGTTATGAAGAATACAGAACTAGAAAAGCAGCTTTCCGAAAAACAAGCAAAATTACACCAAGACAATTCACCTAAAATGTATAAACTGCAAGAAGAATTGACAATGGCTTTAAAAGAAAATGATACTCTACATAAAGAGATCAATGATCTAGTAGATCTTAATAAAAGTTTACAAGATAAGATTCTAACTTTGCCCCAAATGAGTAGACCTTTTGATATTAATGAAGAATGTGGCCATAGTAAAGATAAAATTAAATGTCCTACAAAATATGAATTACAGAGACTCTTATCAGATGAAAGAAAAAAATATGAAGTCCATATGACAAATGTTCAAGAGAAAATGACTGAAATAATGAGTACTTTTAATAGGCACATGTCTAAATGCAAAGACAGGAATAGTCCTAAATGCAACAATTCAAAAGAGAATGCATTTATAAGAGATTTGCACACACAGTTATGTGAAAGTGAGCAAAAGATCTTGATGTTAAGAAAAGAAAATGACGAATTAAAAACTAAAACAAGTTACTTGCAACAGAACAGTAAACAAAATTATAAAGATGTTATAAGTCAATTGAATGTTGAAAATGCTGAATTATCTAAGGAAAACATTGCCTTAAGTCAGCAGCTTAGTCAATACAAAAATTTAAATACAGTGAGGCATAGTGACCGAGGTGATTTCTACAGAAATGATGTTCCAAAACTTAAAGATCAAATAAATGAATTAACAAATCAAGTACAATTATTAAAGAAAGATAAACATGAATATAATTTAAGATATAAGGATGCATTAGAATTGTCAGAGAAGTTAAAAATGGATTTAGTATTTAAACAGAAAGAAATTGAACATTTAGAAGAGGAAAATTGTTCATATAAAATGACTAATAGAAATGGAAAAGCTTCTACTGAACATCTCAAAGATGAATGTAATTTTTTGAGAGAACAGTTAAAGAAAATGCAATCAGATGTTATTAAAGAGAAAACACTTTCAAGTCAAATGAAAAATATACAAATAGAAACTGAAAGAAGTGGCAATGAGTTACAGAATGAATTACTGAGTGTTCAGAAGAAGCTTAGTTTAGCTAATGACACTATAGACTCTTTAGAAAGGAAGTGTAAAGAACTACAATCTGAAATCATGTCCATAAGAAATGACAAATCCAATCTAATTGACAGCATTAGGAAAGTTGACCAGGAGCGAGATAAACTGGTAATTGAGCTGGATCATAAGACTGAAACTATTTGTATGCTTGAACAAAAGATGAAATCTCAATCATATGATATAAGTAAATTAGAAAATGAAATATCAGACCTGAAAAGGAAATTAAATACAAATAAAGTATCTGAACACAAGTTAGTAGATCATGAAACGCAAATTACATTCCTAAATGGTGAAATATTAAGACTAACCAAGCAACTTGATACTGCTATTATGGAAAATAAACACCTGCAAAATAGTTTAGCTGATGCTAATGGTACATTAAAACTTACGAAGATAGAACATGACAAATCTCGAAAAGATGTAGAAAGCTTAAAACAGCAATTGCAACACTATGTTGCAGAAATAAGACGTATTGAAGAGTTATTATCAGAAAAAGAAGCTGATAGGTCTGATATGCTAGAACACTTTGCCAGTCTCTCTGTAGAAGCTAATATTTTAGAAAATACTAATCACTCTTTGGAGAGTGAATCAGCATCTAAATCAGTGCAATTGCAGACTTATGTAAACAAGATACAAGGGTTAGAAGCTAAATTATTAGATAAAGAAAATATAATTGATTCTCAAGCCTCACGTATAGCTGCTATGCAATGCAAAATAAATTCTTTGGAAAACGAAGTTAGATTAATGTCAGAAGAAAAAACTATCCTTGAACAAAATATTTCATATTTGAAGCAAATGTGCAATAATTTGCAATCAGAGAACACAAACACAGTGAGAGGAATTGGTGAAGCCGATTCAGAATTAAAACTCTATGAGACTAGAATTAAAAGTCTTTCTAATAGAAAGGCTAAATTAGAAGTGGAAAATGAAGACATGAAAGAGAAATTAGCAACTACAGAAAAGTTGTTGTCAAATGCTAGGAAAGAGATTGTAGAGCTAAAATTAGTCTTACAAGATGCTACTTCAGAAACGAAATCATTGCAAGAGAGTGTTAGCAGATTGAGTAGAAGAGAAGAAGAAATTCATGAGGTTATACATAAGTATACTTTTAAATTACATTTTAATATTTTTGTTTTTATCTGTATAATATACAAATTAAGTAGATACCTAGTATTATTAACTCGGCCGATCGCAGTCCACAGCAAGACATAGGCTTCTCCTTAGTTGCGCCCCAACACTGTCCTCTGCCTTCCACATCCAGTCCACCCTAGCTTCATTCCTCAGGTAAATAAAGTAGTGTAATTTTGATACTATTCTTTTAGAAAAACCATAATTATGATTTCTGGATTAAATTTTTCTACTACGTTTTATTCTATGTTGCTTTTGGTTTTTTTTATTTCAGACTACATTGGTGAAGGAATATGAACTGCCCATCATGCTAGAAGAGATTCACGAAGCTAGTCATGAGGAAGATGACAACACCTCTCGATACCACGGACTACATAAAAGATATACAAAATATTCACACAGTAGCAGCACCCTTTGAGACTTTTCCTATGTTATTAAAAGTCTTATCATTTCAAATATTTACAGGGTTAGAGGTATACCTACTTAAATATAATAAATTTAAATATTTGTTTACAATACAAAGTGTATACAATAGTATGTAATACTTTTTGTATATTTTAGTATCATGTTGGTTTGGAGAATATTTTTTTCTTTGACGAAAGGCGAGTTTGTTTATAGCTAAAGAACGTAATTTTGTTTTTATAATATATTAGTTTAATTTGTAAATAAAAATACGTAATATATGAGTCTGAAATTATTACAGTAAGTTATGGTTTCATTTATTGCAATAAAATAGGGAAATTGTACTCTTATAACCTACATAGCATGAATTTTAATAGAATTACCATTAAAAGAATAAGAATGTAATTTGTTTTAAATGTGGATTACCCATATGAATTAAAAAATTGATAAACTATTGTAGAACAACAACTATGTATGTGAAAAAAAGAGCTTGAGATGACAAGTATACCTTTGAATGTACAGTCGACTGCATGACAGTAGTAACACGTCAATTAGAAAACCGCCTTTACTGCTTACGAAATAAAGATGCTGCTAATGTCAAAGTGTTACCATTACCACCGACGTGCGGTCGACCGTACTAAGAGTGTTTACATAATTAAAATAAAACAGGTAATATCCAAACAATTTATTTCCTTTGGATAATATTGAAGTATGGAAAATGAATCTTCTTTTTCCAAAGTTCCTCTACAATACATCTATTTACAACATAATCACACTAGCTTTGAGTTTATTAATAATCTTAATTCTACACAAGTGATATTTTTATTGTAAAATATAAGTACAAACATATGGAACAATACAGAATTACAAATATACCACATTACAAGCTAACATTGTGGCTTCGGTAGTTAGGGCCCAACCTTGTTTTTTTTTTCTGTACAAATGTGCTTCTATAAGCAGATGTGAACAGTCGCTTTTAGTTTAGTGCCACATCTATAAATCATATCACATATCCACCCCATAATAAAACCAAAAACCACAGACAGTTTAACATTACATAATTATCACCTTTCAAATCTTTACTACACAATAGTATGCTTATAAATAATTGTGATAGGGTATAATTATTAGGTATTGTTGTCGATTATTTTGTTCACAAACTTATTTTACACTATCACTCTCTTTTACTAATAGTAGAAAGAAAGAAAGGGAAGGGAGGGGGTAGCAAGAAAGGGATCTCAATAATTTTAGTGCTGTCAAATTAGTTTGTGTGTTCCACTTCTTCTTATTTATAGTGGGTACGTTCCAAGATCACAAACTTGTATGAAAATCTGAATTGAATCTACTATTAGTCAAAAAGAGTGATAGTTTAAAATACGTTTAGTTTTCAATTATCTACATTGACATAAAATCGTTGCATCTAATATAAATAGCAGTTTTTAAATTAATTAAATAAATAAACAGAATTGTTTTTTATAAATATGACATGTCCAATAAATTGGGTACAAACAGCGATTACAGTATCAATATACCAAGTACCTGGTTTTCACATTATTGCTCACACTGTTAAGACATTCTTACTTACTCAGAAAATACAAGTATGATTGATGAATTAAAGTAACACTGTCAACATACAGACCTATTATGTACATGCACATAAGTACAAAACCAGGCATTGGAAATAAATATTTTCATTTTATTTAACTTGTTGTAAAGTTCATAAATTAAATGAAAATGTGTGGTATGGTGTTGGGAGATAGTGTTGTTTTGTGCATTTTAGGCATGGAATAATTATTGCAATCTGTAAGGATGTTATTAAACAAGTTGGGTAATACTAGCATATTTTCTGTAAAGGAGTGAGTGTTGTATCGGTGGGCCTAATAAGTCTCATATAAGAAGTTATGAGCAAATAGACTAGTGTCACAAATAATATACATTTTATTATAGGAATTAAATGAGAATGTCATAATCAATAGCTAACTTTTTACATGGAATGCATTATATTTATGATATATAACAAAACAAAATGTAAGGGTCAGGTAAACACAAACTTATCACAAGACTCATAAAATACCATGAAATACACAATTTATTTAATATTCCCATTGCCCCTATATGACTGCATATTTTAAGTAGAAAAACTAATTCTAGAAATATGTTTTTTTTTTTGTGAAACATCAGTCATTATACTTTATAGGTAGGCACATATTTACATTCTAATACAATTCATTATTTTATTGCATAGTAATTCATAATGAAGTTCCTATTTAACTTTATTGTTATTTATAGAAATATGTGAGACAGTGAAAGAGAGTTCATTATACAAAAATTAAGCACATTGTGTTACATATATACCACTACACATATTATGGAATATATTATATTTACAGCAGACACCTAATGAGTATTCACTATGGGAGTACCATAACAACTAATCTAGTTGGTTTCCTAATACTGGAAAATAATGCATCTACTTTCAGCACCTTTCCTTTCACTACTTTCCCGTCACTATAACTCTATTTTAATTGACTCTGAATTTGATTTATAATTTCATTATTGTTTATAAATATACCACAGTGTAATTAGCTAAATACAAATATTTTCATTACAAAGTAGCCAAAATTCTTGTGAAACCCATGCCAGCTCCAAGCACTGTTTGTCCGATACCCCATATCATTGCATGAATAGGGGGCATAGTTAAGTTAGCGGCTCGGTATATGAACGCGACAGCGGCACTGGTGGCTACACCTGAAGTCACTGGACTTACAACACCCATCACAATCAACAACACAGGAAAGAACTTCCCGTACTTGTGCTTTCTCAAAGTTCCGAAGGCAACTAGTGCCGCACACGTATGCACAAACACTGAAGAGAACAAAGACCACAAAAACACAGGGTACCACATTTCACCAAATGTATCTAAAGGATCACCAGGAGTCAATTTCAATATATCCACGAATGAATCAAATTCTGATACTCGAAACTCTGACAACATGTCATACATGTTGTCTTTCGGTTTTTAAAGCTCACAGGCATCGGGGCAGTTTTTTAATAATCGAAAATTTTCTTACGACACAAAAGCTGTTTGGAATGTTAAAATCTTAACACCCACTTTGATGTTCAATTACTTACGTATTTATGCTTTTTCAATTTATTCCCAATTAGAAAATTTATCAAATCTAGAATAAATTATTAATATTTATTTGATGAAAAAACAATACGACCATACTGATTCTGAGCTGACATTTTGTTTTGTTTGACAGGTTTGACAAATTTGATTAACAATTTTTTTTTTTTTTTTTTCAATTTATTCATGACCATGGATACTTGTCCTTCAGTCGTAATCATTGAACATATTATACTTGTATCCCAGTAAAGTGATGGAAACTTTACTAGGTTTCTGAGGGGATGATGAGATAATACGAAAGTCATGTTTTTCAACTTTGTACCATTTATCCACACTTGTACACGTTAACGAGCACTTAACATTTAATAATCCACCATTATTACACATTAACACTCGAAGAAACACAAATTTTGGAAAATAATAAAAAATCCACAACACGATCTTTACGAATTTTCCCGCCAACCCCCTTTGATTAATTTTTTTTTTTTTTATAAGTATTATGGCCTGGTTGCTAAGACCTTTAAGCCAAGTCATTTTTTGTTATGTGAGTAGTTTTATGGCCTGGTTGCTTAGACCCTCCAGCCAAGTCTTTAGTTTACTCACCCTACCCTAGTAAAGTGATGGAAACATTACCAGGTTTTTGAGCGGATGATGAGAAAATACGAAAGTCACGTTTTTCAACTTTGTACCATTTACCCACACTTGTACACGTTAACGAGCACTTAACATTTAATAATCCACCATTATTACACATTAACACTCGAAGAAACACAAATTTAGGAAAATAATACAAAATCCACAACATGATCTTTCCGAATTTTCCCGCCAACCCCCCCCTTTGATTAACAATTTATTTCAGTGTTGCCAGCGCGCATATTTATATTTATTTTGTGCTTTTATTAAAAAAAGTTACCAATAACCATGAAGTTACATTATTTTGCCTTTTACATTTTTTTTGCCGTATTTTATGTTGGCAATGTGTGTTGAGTATTATTGTAAATTATGAAGAACAACATTTAGTTAGGTACCTAAAATATGGGACAAAGTTACGAACTACCTCGTACAGTAGCGCGAGCGAAGCGGGTGAAAAGGTTTTTTTTCCTTTGCAAAAACATCACACCTACCATTTTAAGCGCATTTGAAAAGTAGTTTTACAATTTTCTTTTCATATATTTACCATTATTGAGCTTCCTTGAACTGTGCTTGAACATAGTTATTATAAGATAATCCTAAAATCTAAATATATTTTGTGTAAGTAGGTTGCTTTCAACGTTTTTCCAAATCACAATATTTAAAGGCTTTCGCGTTTCCTAGCTGTAGGTGCACTTAAGAAGAAACGCTGAAACAATCACTGTTTTGTTATTTAAATATACAACGTGGATATGACAATACGACAATAAATGACGACAATAAACACGGTTATTACTAGTATATAGAAGCATTTTAAACACATAGATAAGTTGTTTATCGAAAATTTAAAAATCTAATTTTTTAACAAAATAAATATTAAAACATCGAAATAATAAGTTACACCATTTGTAATCATTGAGAAAGAGTGTTTTAAACTCCTAGAGACCTAGAGTATATTGTTCTGTGGTTTAAAATTACATGGACTCGCACAGGTCTTTGACCTAATGATCTTTGCCTAGAAAAATGGTTCTACACTCAAAATTAATGAAATTAAAATAGTTTCCTGTGGCTAAGATATTAACTGGATTTTAATTAATTTTTGGATACGATCAGAGGACATGATACGTGGTTTTTTTATTGTCGTATCGTCATATCCACCCTGTATATCATTTTTGTTCCTAGTATTAATAATAATAAAATAAAATAAATGTCTTTATTTCAGGCATTAGCCCATAAGTTGTTAGTGAATAGTTAGTAACAGATTGTGCTTATATGCTAAATTAGTGTTATTAGTACTTAAATTACTGAACAAATTATTTATTTAAACCTATAGCGACCTCTACCCAATGTCTCTGGATAGGACAATCTGGTCTGTCAACAATCATTTTCAGGATGCTGTTCCGAGTGTACGCATGCGCTGCAGTAAGGAAGCCGCTTTCTTACGCATGATGGCGTGATAGCCATCTGTGTGAGCTTCAGCAAACATTCCTGATGCACTGCAACGCCACGGCAGCCGCAACAGCATCCTGAAGGCGTTGTTGTATTGTACGCGCAGGACGTTGTAGACTCGGCTCGTATATGACACACACAGGCCGCTTAAGTAGAAGGACTGACAGAACGCCTTAAATAAACTTACTTTGACGTCTGCCGTGCAGCGAGCGAACCTGCGGTTGAGCATATTGCTCCTCACCGCCAACGCCCTGCGCTCCCGTTCTATGTCGCTATCATCTCTTAAGTCACTGGTGACAACGTGACCCAGGTACTTAAAATTGTTGACCACATTCAGTTCTACGCCGTTGAGATATACCGGAGGTACACGACGGAGCCGTTGTTTAGGTGCTTTAAACACTAAGACCCATATTACAGAAGCTTCCACAAGTACAGTTTAAACTCCAATCACCTGATCACTACTTAAGGATAGAATCGTTACTTGAGTATCGGTCTTATTCCAGAACGGTAATTATAAAATTTAATTCAACAACAAAACACATGAATTTGACCTGAAATATAATAGAAATCTCTACTCAAGCGTAGTCTGGACCACGCTTGAGTGATTACAGATCAAATATCTGCCCAAATACCGAAACAGGTGACAATATAAAACGAAACTAAACTCAGCTGAACTGTGATCAACAAATCTCTGCTTGAGGGACGTTCTCAAATCAAAGCTCAACTTAAAACTAGTTTTAAACAGAGATTAACGCTTGAGTATCCTTCTGGAATACGGGCCTACGACTTCGCTCTTTTTTGAGTTGTATTTAAGGCCGTGCACCTCCGCATACGTCTCGCAGATCGATAGCAGCTCTTTAATTAGTGAGAGAGAAATAAGTTACGTTACTCATAAACTCGTCTAGGTATAATCTTTGTTCAGTGGCGGATTTACACATTTGCCGCCAGTAGGCTGTTAAAATTTTGCCACCCCTATCGACGGCCTCTGCAAGTGTACCAGTTCCTAGATTATTTTTAAAATCCAACGATTTAGTTAAGATTGCACAAGAAATCGTTTTTGGGTATGGTTTTTTGCACAGGGTTTTTGTATATTTCTGAGCTAATAAAAGCTCAGTCATGGGTCAGAGTGTTGCGTTAGGGATATCTAAGTGGTTAAATGTTTTATTGTTTGTGTGGACCTAATAACATTTAGGTATACAAATATGAATCTTTTTAATTTCTGTAAAAATGTTGGCCCCAAATTTGCCGCCCCTAAAATCTGCCGTCCTAGGCTCCAGCCTACTCAGCCTGCTGGTAAATCCGCCACTGTCTTTGTGTTTCTGCTTTTGCTATAATTCCAACATTGCAATAAAATAGTTAGGTAATTCAATTTCGAAAAGTTACCTTTGGAGTAGTGTTCCCTGGAAGTAACGGAGCTGAAAGTTATCTAAAAGGTAACAAAAGTTACCTTTTGGCAAAGATGATTTATGTTGACATAATAAAGGTCGCGTTCAGGGCTGCGTTCACTTATATCCACAGATTACTATATTAGTACCTTGCTACTTAAATCTTGCTTCGCTCGACATCATCGGACGACGACGTGCGACGTTCGGTCGGAGCGTTGTTTGGGTGGAAGCGGCGCCGCGGCGGAACGAACGACCAAAGTACGCTCCGTGTGTCGTCCGATATAAGTGAACGCAGCCTTGGGCCGCATTCATGGTACAATCGATTAAAAATAATTTATATTCTGTGGGCCATTCTATATGAATGAAGTTAGCGACAAAAAAATAAAAACAAAAAAGATGTAGAAGCTAGTGATGTCGGTACCACTGAGGTATCGATCCTTTTACTCGATACCTTAACGGTCGTAAAGAATCGATACCTACTCGGTATTGAATGCAAAATATGGATACTTACCCGTACCGGTGGATTTTTTCGTAGTATTAATGACAAATAAAAACAGCAGGAAATATTTATATTCTGTTTAGGAAACCGCGAATCATAACAACGAATTTAACAATAACACAGATAATAATTATAATACTATACAATAATAACAAACGAAGTCGACATAATCAGAGGTTTGAATTACATTAACTGATCGACAAAACAAATATAACGGCTAGTGGACTGTTTTTAGGGTTCCGTACCTCAAAATAACGAACCGGAACCCTTATAGGATCACTTTGTTGTCCGTCTATCTGTCTGTCCGTCTGTCAAGAATTTTTATATCAGTAACGAGTAAAGGTCTGAAGTTGAAATTAGTAATATCAAATTAAAGTCGACGGCCCCTTGGAGTAAAAAAATTCAAGCTTCTAACGGCCAAAATTAATATCTAATCTATCCACGAATTGGCCTACTAGAGATAGGAATTTGACATAAGCTCTATACAAAATATGTCAACTTTCTATCTCTAGTAGGCCAAACCGTGGATAGATTGGATATAAATTTTGGCCGTTAGTCAACGCAATCAAAGGATACGGTCACTTATGTCACATATTTTGATACTCACAAACTCAGTCATCAAAACCTAAAGGGTACTTCCCGTTGATTGTCAATAAGCAAGGCCTCACAGCACAAATGAAGGAAAATATAAAAAAAACCGGCCAAGAGCATGTCGGGCCATGCTCAGTATTATAGGGTTCCTTAAGTAGGTCTAATTACAAACGAATCAAATCGAATATTAATCATTGCTATTTTAGTTTTTGCAAACAGCGCCACCTAGCGCTAAATTTAAGAAGCTAAATTTAAGAAGTGTGTCATATCAAAATAACACAAAGTTACTTTGTGTGATTTTTTCAATTAGAAAGTAAATAAAGGAGCATTATTTGCAAAGACCATTTTTCGATAAGGTCAATGACCTTTGAACTAGGACGTCTTAAGTCTTTTTCAGTTTTCTCTCTATAACTCGAAAATTTATAATCACATTATACTCGAAATAATTTTAAAAGAGAGTTTTTACAAAGTTCTATCAATGGGGAAGATTATAAGTTTCTACGTTGCATAGTTTAGAAATGGCAGGGGGGGGGGACACATTGCAAGCCACTTTGGCGGGCTATATTTCAAAGATGGTACACCTGATAAAAAAGTTATGTCTGAAACATCACCTTCATTTTAGAAGACCTATTCAATGATATCCCAAAAGAGGGGGTGGAAGCGAAAAAAAATGTTCATCCCCATTTCACTTGTATGGGCGCCACCCCTAAAATACGTAATCACGATTCTTTTATTCTTTTAAATTGAGATCTATATCTAGATTATTTTTTAACAAAATTATATTTACTTCTGTTTATAACTTTAGAAGTTATTAAGCTGTAAAGGATTAGGACAGACGGACAGACGGACAGACGGACGGACATGATGAAACTATAAGGGTTCCTTGTAGGACTACGGAACCCTAAAAAAACATGAATTTGTGGTTACATCACAGGAAAAAAATATTTTTTGCGATTACAAACTTACAATTGCAGTTGGAGAATCGTCCGTGATGTATACCGATGTATGGGAGAATTGTTTTGGAAAGACAGATAGAAAGAAAACCATTTATTTTGGCTTGCTTAGATAGTTTCCAGCATAGAATAAACATAAAACATGTATAATACAATAAACTAATAAAAATATCATACATCCATTGCAAAGTTAAGTTTGCCCTTCAATCCGACTTACCTTTTCGTTAGAGCAATGTTACGGAGGTTACCTAATTAATGAATTTCAGTAAGTTAATTATTAATAAAAATAAGGGAAACAGACGTGTGGTGGTACTCGCGTAAGAACGAGATGCAAACATGAAAGACATCAACGCGTAATGCTACAGATTTGGTGAACACCAAATTTCGTTCAAATAAAATGATTTGATTTGATCTGTAATCACTCAAGTGTGGTCGAGACCACGCTTGAGTAGAGATTTCATTCCTATTTCAGGTTAAATTAGTGTGCTATGTTGTTAAATTGAAGTTTATGATTACCGTATTGGAATAAGACCGATGCTCAAGTAACGATTCACGATCAGTTGATTTAAAATCAAACTGTACTGTACATAACGTATGTAATACGGACCTTAACGTTCTTTCGAGGTGCGTTCGCTAATATCGCCCGATGACGGCGTAAGACGCCCGGGGCGGCCCGGAACGTACTTTGGTCGTTCAATTACTCAGTATAGTAAGCGGGCGTCGTCGAGCGTTCGCCCGGTCACCCCATGAAATAGTCGGGTAAAAGACGCACTGCTGTCATGTTGACAGATAATAGTACGAAACGACAAAATAATTGTACGAAATAAATATAATTTGAGGTTGCGATTGTCATAATTGTCAGTGATATATTGTTCTAGTGTCAGTTTCATAAGGTCACGCGGGCTGCGTTCAGTTATATCGCCCGACGACACACGGAACGTACTTTAGTCGTTCAGTTACTCAGAGCAATCATACAAACGAACGCCCAAACAGCACTTCGAGCATCGTCCGACAACGTCGGGCGATATAAGTGAACGCAGCCCTGAAGTCATCCAGTAACATCGTCAATAATCGGGCGACATTCTCACCGGGTGACTGTCACACCGAGAGCGTTATTATAACTGAACGTAACCCCGACCAGACTAATCATCCCGTACTGAGTACCGATACACTCGTATCGGTACCAAGTAGGTATCGGTCGAAAGTACTCACTTTTGACCGATACCTACTTGGTACTCAATTCTAAAGTTTGTTCTAAAGTATCGATACCAAAAATACTTGATATTGAAAGACAAGTATCGAGTAAGTGCTTGATTTTTACTCCTACCATTGCATCCCTAGTCGAAGCATAGCGTTGGGATTGGGATTGTTTGTTTGAAGTTTTGATTTTAGGGTTTATTGGAACTAGAATTCGTTTTTAAACATTTATCACTGAACTAGGTAGTTCTGCATTTATTAAGATACAGAAGGTGAGTTCAAGCTGATTTTTTTCAATATTGTAACAATTAAAGTATTATTTTCTTACCACTGCCCTGAAGTTAGCGAATAGCTTATTTGACAGTTCTGCTCGAGCTCGAGCATTCCGTAAAACGTTGACAACATAACCTTTATTTTATTACGTTTACCTCGTGATTGGTGTTTTTAAGGTATAATTTAAGCTAAAAGGGTTTTGGGAAAGTGTTCAGTTGCCAATCACAATGGGGAAAGTACGTTCAGCACCGGGTGCGCCCCGGAAGCAAGGGATCAATAAAGCTGGGCATTCTATGAACCCAGATAGACCTACTGAGGGACTGAAAGGAGTAGCAAAGCCTAGGACTAAAGCAACTATCAAAAGACTTCAGATGTACAGGAACTTTAAGGCCAAAAGAGACAAAACTGGTAAAATTTTAACGCCTGCACCATTTCAAGGTTGGTTACCATCAGGAACTCAAGCTCGCGTTGAACCTAGTCAAAAGTGGTTTGGAAATTCGCGGGTGATCTCACAGAACGCTCTACAGAAATTTCAAGATGAATTTGGAGCTGCGGTTAGAAACCCCTATCAAGTTATTATGAAACCTACGAATTTACCGATTACATTGCTCAATGAAAAGGCAAAAAATGCAAGAGTTCATTTATTAGATACTGAAGGATTTGACAGAACATTTGGACCTAAAAAACAAAGAAAGCGTGTTAATTTAAAGTTTGGTGACCTTAGTACAATGTCAAAAGCTGTAGAAGAGAACACAGAAAACTATGATGAGAGTAAAGATATAGACAGAGTTCGTGAAGACACTGGAGTTAAGGACGGGAAGAGAGACTGGGTGTTCGGAGCTGGAATGAGTAGAAGAATTTGGAATGAGTTGTACAAAGTAGTAGACTCCTCTGATGTTCTTTTACAAGTGTTGGATGCCCGAGACCCTATGGGCACCAGGTCTCCATATGTAGAAAAGTTCCTCAGAGAAGAAAAACGGCACAAGCACCTCATTTTTATTCTAAACAAAGTTGATTTAGTGCCCAATTGGGTGACACAGCGTTGGGTGGCTATACTTAGTGCAGAGTACCCGACCATAGCTTTCCATGCATCAATGACACATCCATTTGGAAAAGGTTCTCTTATTAATCTGTTACGTCAGTTTGCTAAATTACACATTGATAAAAAGCAAATCAGTGTTGGTTTGATTGGATATCCTAATGTAGGCAAATCATCTGTTATCAATACTCTACGATCTAAGAAAGTGTGCAAAGTAGCTCCAATTGCTGGTGAGACTAAAGTTTGGCAGTACATCACCTTGATGAAAAGAATATTTTTGATTGATTGTCCGGGCATTGTGTATCCATCTGCTGAAACAGATACAGAAAAAGTTCTGAAAGGAGTTGTGAGAGTTGAATTGGTTCAAAATCCAGAAGATTACATAGAAGAGGTCATCAAAAGAGTGCGTAAAGAATACTTAGTTAAAACATATAAAGTAGACGCCTGGGATACTGCCACTGAGTTCTTGGAAAAATATGCAGCCCGCACTGGAAAATTATTGAAGAAGGGTGAGCCTGATATCACTCAAGTTGCTAGAATGGTTCTTAATGATTGGCAAAGAGGAAAACTACCATTTTATGTGGCTCCAGAAGGTTTTGAAGTCCCACTGTCAAAGCAACAAAAGGAAGAAAATACAAAAGAAACTGAAATTACTAAAGATAAAAAAGAAGATGATGTTGAAGAAGCAAAACAAGACACAGAGAATGAAAAGGAAGATAAATCAGAAAAACCGGTTTATATTAATAAACTCATAGTCGCCCAAGACTTTGCAAAAATTAGAGTTGGCCTACAGTTTGACAATGATGATGATGTTAAACCTCTTGACAAATTGAAAATTCCAGAAGAACTAAAAGGAATTGATGATGAAGATGCAGAAAATGATGAATCAAAAAGTGTCAATGATGAAAATGAAAATGAGGATGCTGATTCATCAGACATTAGTGACTTTTATAGTGAAGATGAGAACAAATACAGTGATGTAGAAGATTACTTGACAAATGATGCAGAAACTGTAAAAGAACTGAAACGTAAGAAACTTGAAGCAGCAAGTGGAGAGTTCACTGTTGAAGAAATAAAACAAAGTGGAAAGAAACGCAAGGCAACAGACAGAGCCAAGATAATTACAGCAAAGAAGAGGAGAGCCTTGGAGAGAGCTCAGAAAAGAACTAAAACTGGAAGCAACTTCTATGAAGTTTCTAATGTCAAGAATAGAAATAGGTCTAAGAAACCACTTGTTTGACCCTATTAAATTTATTGAAACATGTTACTTTAACTATACAATTTTGTTGTTTTAATATCTCTAAAAAAAATTATGAAAATGTCTGATGTATTTATTACATTAATTTTAATTTCAGAAAGATAATGAAGTGCGATTCTGACCCACTTAGGGTTTTGTATGTACCACCACATGCCTGTGAGATAACTGTTTTTATTGTTTGTTGTTAAACTATAGAGTATGCACTACAATCAGACCAAGTTTGTCGCTTGTAAGTTCTGTGAAAGTCTAAGGTGAAAGTATTTTGTTGTGTAAGTGTTTTAGTTGAAAAAATGTCTTTTTTTCTAAGTCTTGTGTGAGGCACACATTTTATTATTATTTTGATGTTGATGTACTATTTGGCATCATGATAGAGGTAAAAGGAACGCATATTCTAGGTTGACTGGGAGAGAATGCCTAAGGCATTAAGAGGCTGAGAACACCTAAAAATCAGACCTCTGAGGTCACTATCGTTTTGTACAGAACTGAACGAGAGGCAATAAGAGGAGGGATGTCGGGTGCGCCGCTCAACTTGAATGAAAATTAACAATATATTTTTTAAATAAAAAACTAAAAGCTTATTTGAAAAACAGAAACAACTATGTTTTAGATTATTGTCTTTCTTAAATGTCTTCATAATTTCATTTATAATATTTTGTAAATAATTGAGATTGTTTGCTCTAAAACATGTTTTAAGAGGTTAGTTTACAATTTTTTTCCATCGAGAAAACTTCAAGAAAACGTGTTTTGGGCACAATAGAGTTTTAGAAAATACGATTAAGATTAACATATATTTTTTTAATTTCCACAAACTCAATAGATACAGCTTAAAATGTTTTTAAAGAAGCCTATTTGGGGTATTTGGCTGTTGTCAGCATCTTAAATCTTCCTATGTTCACATGTTGCATGAAGTTTAAATAAATAAATATACTGTAAAAATGTCAACTTGCTACCTATTACAGTTAAAAATATACAAGTTCTGTGACACAATTAGACGGGTGTAGCAAATCAAATTCAAATGTTTTTGATTTCAAATAAACCTAATTACAAGCACTTTTGCAATGCCAGTCAATCTTTTAGAAACCCTAATTGATTTAATCGGACAACATTGTCAATTTATTCCATGGATCGACGAGGTCTTGTGTTTCAAATGCAAGAGTAAAACTCCCATGTGCCGATTAAGTGACTTTTTTTTTCAAATTGCTTATGTTTTAGGACCCCAAAAACAAAAATTAATTCCTATTTCTTTCTTTGAGCTGTTGATAACTTCTTAACATAACATAACATCACGCCTGTATTTCCCCGAAGAGGTAGGCAGAGGTGTATAGTACACCCACATTTCGCCAGTTATGTGCCAGTTGTGTGTGTGTGTGTGTAGTGTGTGATAACTTCTTATATTTCTAATTTGATAGAAGAAGTAATGTGAATTACATGGTCACATTTTGTGCTTTACCTTGTTCTTTAAGTAGTTTCGGAAAGGTAATATTTTTTTTTTCAGTTTTTATTTTTTTTCTACCAAACATCTTTTCCGGTATTGAATTGAATATTTAAAATACGTTGAAATGTCTTATTTATACAGTAAAAAAAACAATCGCGGATCGCGTGCGGTATAGAAGTTATTAAGACTTAAATTTCATAAAGCGCCTGATGAATTATTAAACCCTGCTTCTATGTTGCTCTTAATATTTTATCAGGCACTTTCGGAAGTCCGTGTGGACTTATTTATTGCAAGTTTTTTTTTTTATAACATAGGAGGCCAAACGAGCATGCAGGTCACCTGATGGTAAGCAATCTCCGCCGCCCATGGACATCCGAAACACCAGGCAAGTCGCCGATGCGTCGCCAACTTTTTAAAAAGACGTAGGTATGCTCTTTTCAAGGCTTCCATGTCGAATTTGTTCGGGAAAACTGCTGACGGTAGTTGGTTCCACAGTTTTGCTGTACGAGGCAAAATGTGGCGTGTGCTACAAAACGTACTGTAGTTGACCACCAACCATCAAGATGGTGAGGATGGAATTTAGATTTATAGCGAGTGGACGATGGTGGAAGTCAGCGGCTGGTATAAGGTCGAACAATTCCTCAGAGCACTTAAGAATGTTGTACAAAGCCGGCCAAGCGCGTGTTGGACTCGCGCAGTAAGTATTCGGTACCACCCATCGACCTGATACCCTATAGAAACTGATTTAATTTACTAGAGTTCATCAAAAGACATCAACGCCGGTGAGCGAAATATGAATTTTTGCATCTATTTCTTACGCAGGCACCACCACATATGTTTATGTTTGGCCAAATTTTTTTTTTGCTGAATTACATATTATGCACTATAATCAGACCAAGTTTGACGCTGGTATGTATTACCGTTTTGAAGATAGAGCAGGAACAAAAACGTTGATAAAATTGCATGTTTTTCGGGGTTTCTTGTATGGGGACTCCCTTTGGTTTTTTTTTATATTTTTAGTATTTGTCGTGATAGGCACCATAGCAACACATATTCTGTGAAAATTCCAACTGGTTATCTATTACCGTTACAAAGATACAGCCCTGTGACAGACAAACGGACGGACGGACAGCGTAGCGAGAGTAATAGGGTCCCGTTTGGCACCCTTTGGGTAGGGAACCCTAAAAAAGATGATAATGAATGTTAAGTAGATCATACATTCTACCATGACAATGGTGTGCAAATTAATATACAAGGTCAATATATTATGAATAATTTTAATTAAGAATTGTATTATTAGAATGAAATATAGGCAATATTAATTTCAACAATGGAACGAGATACGGTTTACAATGAAAGACTGTGTGGCACGGGAAGGGGTCCACCCTCGTTAGGCGATTTGGAACTTTCTGTAAAGAAGTTGCAGTTAAATACGTTGCGACTTACCCTTGGCACCCAATGACGGTCACGATCCACAAAATACTCTTGTGGGGTATCATTGAATAGGTCTACTAAAATGAAGGTAATGTTTCATACATAACTTTTTTATCAGGTATACCATCTGCGAAATACAGTTCGCCAAAGTGGCTTGCAATGTGTCCCCCCCCCTGCCATTTCTAAACTATGCAACGTGGAAACTTATAGTCTTCCACATTGATAGACCTTTACAAAAACTCTTTTATTAAATTATTTCGAGTATAATGTGATTATAAATTTTTGAGTTATAGTGAGAAAACTGAAAAATACTTAAGACGTCCTAGTTCATAGGTCATTGACCTTTGAGAAAAATGATCGTACCAAATAATGCTCCTTTACTTACTTTCTATTTAAAAAAATCACAAAAAGAAACTTTGTGTTATATTGATATGACACACTTCTTAAATTTAGCGCTAGGTGGCGCTGTTTGCAAAAATTAAAACAGCAATGATTAATATTCGATTTCATTCGATTGTAATTAGACCTACTTAAGGAACCCTATAATACTGAGCATGGCCCGACATGCTCTTGGCCGCTTTTTGACGAGGCATCTGCGACAGTTAAGATTGAATTCACAGAAAGTAATGCAAAGTGTCGAAGTCGCTTTAATTATAGCATCTTAACAAGAAGTAACAACCGCTCCTGTGATATTAGTTCAGCTACAGTGAAAAACAATTATGAAGTTGTCAATAATCAGTTTTAATTACTCTTTTATTAGTCTTTAATCAAACCCATTAAAACTATTGGAAATTGATTAGTTGGTCATGATTAACAACTAGTTAATTGTAAATTGCGTCTTCAGCAGTTTTCACAATAAAATTAGATTAAATTAATTGTTATACCTAGTCCTGAATTCTTGATTGATAATTAATTGACAAAAAAAACTAAAGTTGCCCAAGCAATTTAACTTTGCCCAACACTGGTCCCATGTAATAGATGAGCCTAATTCCATTAACCGGCCACAAATCCAGACTGCGTTACAAGACACATCCAAGACAGGCTCTGCTTATACTGGTCTTGTTACGATCGCATCCATATGCAGTTGACTGAAATATTTTTCTATCTTTTGTTTCAGATGTCATCGTCCGGTAGTGAGAGTGATGAAGATTACGTACCTGGGGATCCAGAGAAAGTATCAGAAGAGGAATCCGCGAACGAAGAAACAGATTTACAGTTCGAAAAAGAATTAGATCAAAAAGCAAAAAAGCGAAAAGTAATCGAAGAAACTAATGGTACAAAGAAACGTAAAACAAGAAACGATGTGAAAGAGCCAGAAGAGTCTCCAGTAAAAACAGCAGAGGAAAACGAAGAAGTAGTGAAACCCGAAGAAGAAAAAAAGAAAGAAGATGATTTATGGGCCATGTTTCTAGAAGGAACTGACAGTAAACCTAAGCCTACCTCAACAGTAACCAGCTCCAGCCTTAACCCCTCCAAGCCCGTAATAAATAAAGCAGAAGCCACTAAAAAAGACTTAACCAAAACAAATGACGATCAATCTAGAGAAAAACGAATATTTGAGTTTGCTGGTGAAACTATTGTTGTAGAAAATAATACGATCAAAGAGAAGATTAAGACCGCTGACAGTCCCGCCACAGGTACGTTTCATGTTTTCGTTGTTTTTAGAATCATCATCAGCACTTATCAACCCATCTTGCGGGCTTGCGGCTGATCTATACGGATAGTTTTGCCTTTCTTCATATCCACTATTTTTAAAATGATGTCATGGAATATATCTGTATCTGATCTAATCTGCAAAAACTGCCGAATGACTTGTATTACCTGAAATTTTGTTGTTTATCAAGGCATTAATAAATTTTCACTCCTGTGTTTTATTCGTTACGAAACTTAGTTGCCACTGGCATCGATGCGAGGTAAGCGCTGCCAAGAAAAACTTGAAATTTATGCACAATGGCAAGTTCCAGGCAACTGATTTCCATTAAAACTTTATAAACACTAAGCTTTGCTCCGACTTTTATATTTCAAAGACAATTTTAGTTAAAAAGTTTTATGAAATGTATTTGAAACTGATTGAACTGAAACTGGTTTTGTTTGCTCCTTCCGAAACAAACGAAGGATTATTTTATCCAATATACTATTTATGCGAAGGACTGAAAGGGTCAAATATAGTTAAAAAGGGAGTAGTTAAAAAGTTGAAAAAGGTAGACCTGAAATAAAACTAAGGAAGGTAACTCGAATTATAGCCGAATTGCAGAATAAATTTTTACTCGTTCGGTAAATAAAAGAGCCCAAAGACTCAACCGTTGGGCAGTAGCCCGCCAGGTGGGCAGGTGCAGACCCAGGCTGGTCGGAGGATTCCCTTTTGGTTGCAGGAACATGATACCTCGATCCTCCACAGTCAATAAACGTTACTTTTATTTAAAGAGGGAAAACTAAACTAAATACATGTCGATTTTACATTTTTTTAATGTTTTTCAGGTAGTAAATTAGATGGACCACCCCGTGGCAGACCAGGTTTGGGAGGGGGCGGTCTATCTGGTGTTCTCGGCCAGCTCAATAAAAAGAACAAATTGTCTACACTGGAGAAATCGAAACTAGACTGGTCTACGTACAAACAAGAAGAGGGCATTGAAGAGGAGATACAAAGTCACAATAAGGGAAGAAATGGGTAAGTCACATATAATGTATATTTTATTATTATTATCTCCTTTATTCATAAATATCTTAACTATTATAAAATTGTAAATGTCTGTTTGTTTGTTTGTTAGTTCCAGCATCACGCTAAAACTACTGGACCGATTTTGATGAAACTTTTTTTGTTTGAAAGCTGATGATCTGACTTAAAAACTGGTATGGGTTTTGAGAAAGAAAGAAAGAAAGAAAAAAAAATCATTCGTGGGGTGCGTCAGATAGAATCGAAGCTTCTACGCATTTATTTGCACGAGCGAGCGGGTAGTAATGTACGATGATGGCAGTGGCGTGCATTGGTTTTTGGCCTAGGTAGGCAGTCACTAAGCAGACGGAGCAAGTTACTATAGTGTAAAATTATTAAAAAATCTGATACTTACCTACACACATTTCATACAAAACAGACACGAAAACATGACGTTTCAACAACGACGTTTAAAAGTAAGAGACACTAGCAAAAGACTATTAAATTTGAATGACGACACCCATTTACAGTTGTATTAACGTGTTATGTAATAGTCATAACATTTTACCTTTTCTTGAGTCAAATACAGATTTTGATGTGTTTGTCTACTGAAATGCACTTTTTTGTTTTGTCAACAAACGAAAACTGATTGAATGGGTTTCTCGTAATTTCTCTAAGCATAGTCTTCCCCACAAACCGAGCACTCTAATTTATCCATGTTTACATCAATATTTTTACAAAAAACTTCACAATTCACAATAAAACGAACTAATTATTACACGATTTATGCAATTCGTCACGCATATGTCAAGTTCTGTCAAGTGTCAACAGCCAATTAGAGTTGGGCCATAGTAAATCTATGAGTTGGGCGTTATTTAACGTCGGTTTGAGAAAATATTTACGAGGGTGATAATCGAATACGTAGTACGTTGGCATAGTAATGTAACGATTATTTTACGTACAAAGTCACACAATAGATTTTCGGAGCACGAAAACAATAGATTTTCTACAATTATTATACACCATTCGTTATTACATTAGTTAAATAACGTTATAAATCTATTTATCGTTATTTTGTTATGAGCGTATATTGAGCTTCATTATTTTACGATGAATGTGTAGCAATGTACAAACAATCATCAAAATAATAATAAATATTGTAATCTTTTTATTCGACCCTTCGAATACCATTTACAAATTATAAATGTGAACACTTAAATGCAGTAATTTCAATAAAACAATAATTATCTTTATTTCGCCGCTATTTTTCAAATGTTGGGTTTAGTTTTATTATAACGATCACTTTGTATGGAAATATCTAGTTACAAAATAATAGGATTCAAAACTACTAACGCATAACAGTTACGTGTAAAAAACGTTACGGACAACCCACGACTATTGCCACTAGGGCTACGTTCAGTTATGTCACCTGCGACGTTTTCAGAAGCAGGTGACGCTTGATAAGACGGCTAAATTGCGAAATGTCAAATGTTAGTTATTTACGCATAGCCATATCGTGATTCATTTTTTTGTCGTATGACTTCGGGTATTAGCCTAAAGTAGTGTGTGTGTATAATAGTGTATATGGTTACCAAAAAGGTTTGATTGTGTGTGTGAACGTGACAGGCAATCGTGCGAACGCACATTGCACATTGAGGTACGTTTTGCATTGAATTCATACATTATTATTGAGTACATATGTTAATTGTTTTTTTTTAATACGCTGATTAATTGATTTAGTAATAGTTAATATTAAATTCTAACGAGGTATGCATTGCTTATTTGCCTATATGGAATGCACGCCACTGGATGATGGATGGATGGATGGCTTGATGGCTGGATGAGTGAGTGAGTGAGTGAGTGAGCAAGTGGGTGAGGGGGCGTGAGGTGGGCGAGTGGTGAGCGAGTGGGAGTGTGGGCGAGTGGACTGGGACTGGGACGGGGACTGGAACTGGAACTGGGACGGGGACTGGGACTGGGACTAAGACTGGGACTGAATCGGACTGAATCGGGCTGTTTCGGACTGGATTGGACTGGACAGGACTTTGCCCGTGGCTTCACTCCGTGGTTCTTCAATTCATCCTACAAGAATCTTTTTCTTTTTTCATAAAATGCATACCTGTTTACAAGTCTAAACACAAAAAAAAAACAAAATAGGTCCCGTAGTTTTTGCGTGATGCTTGAATTTGAATAAACAAACAAACAGACATTTACAGTTTTGTAATAGTTACCGGAAAACACCTAATTGTTAACAAGATCCGTCACGGGGGGATACCAGTCTCTAACGCGAGCGGAGCCGCGGGTAAAAGCTAGTATCACATAAAATTACATTTTTTAAATATTTTGTAGAAAACAAAAAACATGAAACATTTAAAAATATAAACAGAGACAAGAACCTCCTCACAATACATGCCGTGTCGAAGAGAACTGCCTTCTTGATCGGGCCCTTGACCCAGCCACCTAACGAAAGCCTCTGAAGCTATTGGTCAAGGCTCTTGGCCATTAGGCCATTGGCTGTGGCAACTATTGGCACAATGATTGCCGAATCCACGTCCCACATGTCGACAACGTCGTGAGCTAAGTCAAGATATTTCAATTGTTATCTTTCTCAGTTTTCACGAGATTCCCGTCATGCGGGACGGTGATATCAATAATCACCTTGCGGCGCTCTAATCAATCTATCACCACTATGTCAGGCTTATTGTGTACAATAGTCCTATCAGTGATTATAGATCGATCCCAGTACAACGTGATATGACCGTTTTCAAGAACTGGGTCGGGCGCATACTTATAGTACGGTACCTCCGACTCCACAAGGTTATATTGCAAAGCAATTTGCTGATGGATAATCCTGGCTACTTGGTTATGCTTGTGCAAGTACTCACCGTTAGCCAGACGAGGACAACCGAAAATAATGTGTCTGAGAGACTATCCAGGACAGTGACACGCCCGACATATGTCAACCATCCCGTCCTTCACAATATACTTCCGGTAGTTATTCGTCATGATGACTTCGTTCATAATTGTACAAACAAACCCTTCGGTTTCTCCAATTGGATCATCGAACCATAGCCAAGACACGGCCACTAGAGAATCTACTTCAGACCCATGGAGAGCCCGGTAGAAGCGCCCGCGTAGCTCCTTGCTTTGCCATACTTCCTCGCGATCTTTAGTACTGAGTACAGCAGGTTTACGCCAGTTCTCTTTAGTCAAGGAGAGTGGGGTGAATCTGTGGTCGACTGCGATCTCATCTCGATGCATACCCATGTCAGTGTGGAGAAAATACTCTTTCAGACTGTACACACCTCAGGGTTGTGGAGGATCTTAGCTTTTAAAAAACCTCGACCCCACTCTTTCTCGGGATCTACAGTCTCATTACTGATGGTCATGGGTGATGCATCAGATTTGCGGTATGCAAAGTCCGAACTCTTATCCAAGGCATCCAGTTCTGTTTGAGTCCACTTAAGTATGCAGAAAGAATACGTATTTTTTATCGAAGATCAAGACCGACCCAACTGTTTTACGCATCGCTTTAGCCCCAAAAAAGAATTTTCAGTACTTTCTTCAGGCGGCCAAAGAAGCGCTCCCGCAACGATTGTTTCATGTCAGCCTGGCTGATGCCTCTCTGACATACTCAAGTATTTGAAAGTATCGTTATCTTTAGTGTATGGAATCCGAAAGATGTAGTCCTTCGGATTCCATAATCCCCCCTCGTGTTACATGCATGACCGCACATTTGTCCACTCCGAGTTCCATTCTGATGGAATTACTGAAAGTTTCTGTTACCTTCAGTAAATCCATCAGTTGCAATCTGTTGGAAGCAAAGAGTTCCAGAACATCCCTGTAGAGGAGGTGGGATACTACCTAACCTCTTCGTAGCGGATAGTCCAGCACTTTTTTTTTTTTCCCGTGGGGAAATCCTCATGGACGCACTCCGCCCGGGGTAGGCGGAGCCAGTGTCGGACTCTTACCGACTAAAACCACCACGGTGTTCCTTCAACTACCTTAGCCGGGGGCGTGGGAACCCGTGAGTATTCACACAACCACCCCCGACAGGTCCCGGCCCGCCACAAACAGGCGAGCCCCTTCTCCCCGTGCGGCCTAACGACGGCCGCACCCTCCTCTGTGGCGCACACGGAACACTGCACGCCACCTCACCTCACGGGCCTTTATCAGCTGCGCCAACTACGCCTGTTGAATATTGTCTATTTTTTGTTTAGTGACAAATGTCAGATGTGGAATATGTGATAAATGAATAGCAATGCATTGATTGTTTTAATATTAATATTCAGTCCATAAGCGTCCATAAAGCCAGCAGATCATTTCCACATTTATTCAACGCCAGCTACGCCAGCTGCTGGTCGGGCAGCAGACTACCCCGAGTCTGCTGCTCGCAGGCCCATCTTCCTGTAATTTTTTATAGAGGTGTTCTTCCTCGCGGTCCGGGCAGTAAAGCCAAGACCCTCGGTCCCAAGAGGCGCGAGAACACTACCCAGCAGGCACTCCTGGGATTACGAGACCGACGGGGGCAGGGAAGGACAGTCCCCCCGCTGCCTGCCCAATGGCTGGGTGAGTGCACACCGGGACCGCCCCTGCTCCTCCACAGTGCCCTCTGCTTTCTCAGAGAGACACGCGGAGCAACTTCCCATTGGCCCACATCGGGCCCCTCCCGTGCCAGAATATTCGCCACAGGCAATAAGGTCCCCCGGTCCAAAGGAGACTTATTGCCCGTGCCCAGGGTGCACCGGCCCAACAACTGCCGTTCCCTCTAGACGTGTCCAGAAGGACAAGCAGCTGTCAGACACACGTGGAGGTTTCCTAGCCAGCACCCCGGATAGTCCAGCCCTGATCCCTCTAGCAATGTGCTAAGATAAGAAGGTTCAGAGCTAAACAAAACCAAGGTGGGCTCAAACTATTGCCCTGAAATATTCCCCGCTCGATCCTAATCGGTTCACCCCTCCCCTGGATCTGTCGGCAGCCTGTATACCGAAAGACCGTTCTTCACTGCCCCATACATGATAACAAGAAGGTGCGTAGAACTGTATTTAATTTATACAGTTTCAGCACCCTCATGTGTGTGGCACAGAGCCAAAGGCCTTCTTGTAATCTATCCAGCATGTCGACAGATTCTTTCGTGAGCAACGAACCTGTTGGCTGATGGCCATATAATAAGAAGTAGTTCCTTAGTGCTGCGTAACCCATTCCTACAATATGAACAGTAATTTTGGCTCTCAAAATGGACGTAAGAGTGCATAGACCGCCGGCAATCATGTGATTGGCCTATAACTATTGAGTTCCGCGGTACGACCTGATTTATGGAGCAGGTGGGTAACTCCTGTTGTAAGGAACTGTGAGAACGATGCAGACTCTAAAGACGACTGGAACTAGGACGCCAAGCGAGCAAATGCTCGCAGCGCAGTTCAAATCAACTGCGCAGCCATTTTATCCAGAAGTTGTGCAGCACATCCGGCCCTGGAGATTTCCAATTAGTTAATGGATGGCTGCACTGGCTAAATCTTGGGAACTGATGGAAATTCAAGACTTCAACCGTTAAAAATAATAAACAAAAATTAATTATATTTTTGTTTTGTTTCAGTTACTTGGACAAACGCGATTTCTTGGAACGCGCCGACGTCCGGCAGTACGAGATTGAGAGGGATATGCGAATTAACCGCCGCAGCAATCGATAAAAACATAAAACAATATGCTTCACTGTAATAAAATAAAATAGGTACTAAAGGATCGTGTAATACAGTTTTTCATTTATCGTTTCTCCTAAATAAGTATATTGGCGACGTCCATCGACGAGTGTCACCCAGTGGTATCTTTACCTGAATTACTGTTGAACAGCCTTGTAGCCAGGGTTTCGGTTTTATGGGAAAATTACCTGAAACTCTCATTCAGATTTACTTTGATTAGACAGTTTTCACAATGACATTCGGTATGGAGCCTAAACTCACTTTATGCAGGCAATTCTAGGTACATAAATATTTTAGCTTTCGGGGCCTAGATTACTAAAATGCGACGTTTCAAAAATTTACAAACTATTAAATTACGGACCGATACCTATGCTGCATTGCCTTATTATATTTTAATTATTTTTTTGATATCGATTCTGAAGCATTACAATTAGAGAGCAAATAAATTGTCATTTTACTAAAAATCACCAACAGCATTTCAGACTCGAGAATTAGTCACGTTGCAAAAATACAACAGAATATAATGTTTACAAAAGATTTGGCCAGAGCACGTCGCAGATTTATCTAGGTTGATAGGTACCTATATTATGTTATTCCTCTGTATTTATGGTGCACATTCCTATTGCTGTTACAATTAGTTACAAAACACTGGCACACAAAGCATAACACAGGCAGGTATGTAGCTACGTGAAAATATGTGCGTTTGACACGGGGAACGTACTCTCACAGTAATAGTACAATGTAAAATATGTGCGTTTGACACGGGGAACGTACTCTCACAGTAATAGTACAATGTATTGAGGTGCATGGCACACAAATGTGGCTCCTTAATGGTAACAAACTGCCGTGGAAGGACCATTCTACTCAATCACTTCAATGAGTGAGACTAGAACGGGCAATCAATTTCAATTTGTGAGCGAGTCGTCCGAGACTTCGAACGATTTGCACACGTTGTGCTAATCAAACACTAAACAGTTTATTTGTCGAGGCCGCAGTGTCACAGCAGTAGCAGTAGAACTATTGAGTACGTAGTTCGCGTTCGTGGCCGTGTTATGTGACCAACGGTTTTTTTTTTAAATTGGTAAAACAAAGTGCAGTTTAGACGAATTCGGAAATTGTTTTGTGTCAAGATTTATTAGTAATTGGTGTGAAGTGCCAAAACAATGACTACATACGGAAGATGGACAATGTATGATGGAGGAATGCAAGGTGTTCAGGTGAGTTATACATTGTGGTAACTAGTAGATAATTTGATATACCTACTTGTCATAATCAAAGAGTAGATATTTGTTTGATTTTAACTGGATGGCGACCTGGCGACCAAGAACATCCCGAACATAAGAAACTTCCTCGAAAATTAGGTTTTCTTAATTTCCCTACAGAATTTTGGTAAGCATGTACCCTAGGAAAATATTTCCATTAAGATCGAAACATTGTCCCCAAATATGGTCAAAGTTGTCAAACAAAGGTCAAGATAGAGCTGTTGCTGCATTTAGTTGTAGTGTTGTAGTAAACTGCATGATCGGCAAAATAACATTCGATCGAACGTTTCATGTCCTTTCGGGTTGGGTTTCCCACTAAGTTTTTTTTTACTATAATTAGGATCCATAAAGCCTCTTCTGATTAGGAAGTAATGCAACTTATGCAACTAAACTAATGATTTCATTTAAGGCTACTTTCAGATCATTAAAATAACTTATTTCAGATATTTGGTATTTAGGTAAATAATAGAGATGGCCCGACTACACACCGACTAGTCGGCAAAACCGACTAATCGGCATGTTTTCTAGTCGGCAACTATTCGGCAAAAATGGCTGAATAGTGGGCATTTATTTTCGGTAGGTACTAAACAATTAAACACAAAGAAAATTATCCAATTTAATAGCACTAACATCTTCTAAATAGCACTACCATCTATCTATATGAACCCGTGTTATGCAAATAAAGAATTGAATTGAATGAACAAGATTTATTGTTATTTATAGATATTTACAGCCTCGGAAAATGGTCTCACTATAGACAGTGGGATGGTGCAACTCAGATAATACTATATTTTGGCGATAAAAGCAATGGCTTTAGTAATGACTAGGTATCTCGTTTTGTTATTGTCCTGTTGCCGTTGCCAATACTCGAAAGGGTGTTCACTAAAGACTCTCCAATCGGTTTCCATCCATCCGCATCCAGACCGCCATCTTCGTGACACCATAACACTTGGCCCGACCCGGGAATCTAATCCAGGACCCCACGCTTAGCAGTCCTGCTTGCGACCATTAGATCAATGAGGCAGTCACCTTTTTCCTATGTGTGCGTTTAAGCGTAGGATTCCATAAAAGCGTTAATAGAAGATCAGATTTGGTTCCGTCTGGACTAGGTACGGATTCAGTCTTCTATCGAACCGAATTCAATTGGATAGAGAGTACCTAGGCCCGTATTACAGGACGATACTCAAGCATTGATCTCTGTTTAAAACTAGTTTTGAGTTGAGCTTTGATTTTAGAACGTTCCTCAAGCAGAGATTTGTTGATCACAGTTCAGCTGAGTTTAGTTTAGACAACAACAACACCCTGACAACCTGTTTTGGTATTTGAGCAGAGTTTTGATCTGTAATCACTCTAGTGTGGTCCAGACTACACTTGAGTAGAGATTTCTATTCAATTTCAGGTCAAATTCCTGTGTTATGTTGTTGAATTAAATTTTATAATTACCGTTCTGGAATAAGGCCGATACTCAAGTAACGATTCTATCCTTAAGTAGTGGTCAGGTGATTGGAGTTTAAACTACTTGAGGAAGCTTCTGTAATACGGGCCCTAGTCTGCAAAAATTATGAATGAACTCGGTTCAATAGAAGATCAAATCTGTTGGCTCGGACCGTTACTAAATCTGATCGTCTGTAGTTCTATCGTCTGCTCCGCCGCCTGCCCAGAGCCTATAGGTACGGTCACGATACTTCCTGGTGGTACATTTTATCAACAAAATCCCTTGAACCAATCCTGCTACATTACATGTATCTACGGCTGCCAAAGCGATTTTAACCTGAGTGGTAGTTCACCGGAAAGATTTCTGACTGTACGTCTGCAACTCTACTTGCTTCATTGGTCTATTAGGACCTTCGTTCGATTCCCGAGATGGCCTAAATGTGTTATTCAGTTTTTTCGTTAGCATATCTAGAAACCGATTAAGTATGCTACTCTGCTCCAGATCTTGCAACGTGCTCGCTCTTTACTGATGGGACTTTATGATATAAATAAACATAAGATATATAATATGTATAAGAATGGGACCGACTTCCGTCACCGGCACTATGCACAATACATTTGTGCCTGCCTACCTATTGCTTCAGCGAATTCAGGCGTGATGTTTATTGATTTTTATACATCTCAAAGAATCCTTCAAACACCTACCTAAGAAGGATTGAGATAATTTACATCTTCAGTAGGTATTCACTGCAAACTGCAACCTTTGTCAGGAAGTGTAGAACTGCATTTCCTAAAAGCTCGCAATCATCGAAATAGACCACCTAGCATGTACCTATGATAAGTTGCGTAAGTAATATTCATTCATGACGAAAAATACAAAAGCAAACCGTGTAAATACAACCAAATTTCCAACCAAATCTGGGAATCTGCTTACATGTAAGCTCTAGCCAATTTGTTTGCTTCCTTAATAGGAGGCAATAGGCGCAAGAGTATGAGAAATATTAAGGTTCAAACGATCAGCGAATGCACTGCAGTGTTTCAATTCTATGTGGCTAAGTAGGGGTTCTGCATTTACCTGCCTCCTCCCACGTAACGAGGAGTAACTAAAACATCGATACCTATTACAGATAATGACGTAATCTGGAACAGTGAACGTAGTAGAAAGGAAAAGTGGGCGAACCGATTGAGTAGCTATACAGCCTCGAGCTGCGCCCACGCAAGTCCACTCCTTGCCGTCTGCACCCTTCCAAAATATGCAATAATACGAAAAGATCTCTCGGGAAACTTATTTATACCTATTTTAAATTGAATAAATAACGATACGATACTGGGTGCATGGAAGAGTACCTTCGTTTCGCCAAGTTCTAAATAACCAATAAAAAAATAATCAATTAACTTTTTTTTTATTGCCAAAGTTTTTATCAAGATTTGCGCACATGGAGTTCCCAACGCGACTTGTTTACAAAAGCTCATTCTTAGTTGTTCCAATTATACGCCAATCTATCGTTAAACGAAGCAAACAAATTAAGCTTTGGAATTGCTTGCCTTCCTTCGGTAATTGTAATATTTCGAAACAACGGATCTATTGTCGTCCAGTTCCATAATATTTGCTCAGGTGTGCGCTATTCGAGGTGAGACTTGTACAAATGAAATGAATGAGCCACGACGGTGATAGTGCTATTCACTGCGCATGTGTACGCGCGCTCGATAACCGCACTACGCCCGTGTCCGCTGCACGTGTCCATGTGATCAGCCGTAAGGATTCTGAGCGTACCAACGACTGAGATGAAGGAGGCTGTGCCGCGACCCCATACGGTTGCGTTCGCGAGCGATCCGAGCGAGGGTCTCGAAGCGAAGGCGCGGGGTGAGAGATGCGCGCGGCAGCCGCGGGCCGGTGGCGGCGCGCCAGTCGCACACTCGTGCCTCACGGGGTGGTTGCTAGTCCGGTGCGTTAATTTTATCGCGCTTTTAAACACTGCCGTATTCTGATTATACATATGCATCGAATTTTGATATATTTATAAGTGGTACTTTGTATGAATGAGGATTTGTTGGTGATGTGTGGAATTGTTTTTGAAAAACGTAAAAACTGTGGTGCTGGAATCCTGTAAAGTCGTGGAAAATCGCGTTATCGGAAAAGTGTTTTTCTTGTTTGTGGTGAGCGTCGGTGGGAGCCGGGGAGCGGGCGCGCAGCCCGTAGTGGCGGGTTGGTGGATGGTGCGGCGCGGGCGGGCGCCGGGGCGCGGCCGGCGGCGCCGCTAGCAAAATGTCGATACCCCTGGGCCGGGAGACGGTACTCCCCACGCAGGTGAGTCCAGCTCGACTCCTTGAGACGATGGCGCCGTGCTGGATTGGCGTTTGCGCTGTTTCCTTGCTGTGTCTGGATGTTATGAGTTATCATTAGTCGATAGAGTCTTGAGCTTGTTATGTATAGAAGCTAATTAAACCTAATTTGGAAATTAGAGGCTTCTACTGAGTTTCAAATTATGCAAAATAAGAATTCATATGTAAAGTACATAAGTGTAGTCAATTTACAAAATAAATGAGCCTTTCCGTAGGGTAGGTAGGTAGTATGGCTTTTCCATAGTGTAAAGTGGTTTTAAAAATTACTTGTTTATCTTACGAGCACGCAGTTATTTAGTATCTATCTAGATACCTACTTTTTTCAAAATTATTGTGGAGGAGCGATTATTAACATTATGTTAACTAAACAGATGTGCAAAGCTAATAAAATATTTCAGGTAGATAAGTAGCTTTGTACCTCTAGTGATAATACTTTCACATGGTACCATAGGTATAAACATTAGGTATCGTTTTGCTATCAACAGATCGATTGTTGCAAAATTTCATGGCCTTGGTCTTGTTCTTGTACATGCATTAATTTTGCTAAAAAGGCTTATGTTATAAGATATTTTGTTAATTTAAATTAAAAGTGGCTTGTCGCTTGATATGTAGTTAGTTACCAGGAGATAAGAAGCAGTCTGCAGTCCGTGTTCGTCAAACTTCTTCGGTTGCGTAGGAGTAAGTAAACAGCGTGACTGATCGTGACAGATGATAGCACCTACGCAAAACGTTCAACCTCTTATCAGAAGAGTTTCACACAAATCACTAATGCTTACGCACAAACATTGATTTAGTCCTGTCTCGCAGAAGTCTAAAAATAACTGTTATGAATAGCAGTTTTATTGCGTAGACGTCACACTCGTATTTCCTATAAAGGGGCAGAGGATGCGATAGTAGGTATCTAAATTTACAAGTTCGCTGATATCAGCATTTGGTCTCATATCGTAGGATAAAAATATGTTTACTTATTAATTATAGGGTCGTTGTGCCGGTTAGCCGGCCACCTCTGGATTTCGGCCTTTTGGCCCAGGTGAATCAGTAAATTTGATTTAATAACAATTTTAATGCATTTTATCGCACGAAATGAAGTTTAATATAACCGCAAATAGTTGCATTATATCTTCTAACATTACTTGATCAGGTAACTACAACACGTGAATTCTAATTAATTGCTTAGTTCAACCCCAGCACTGGAGTTGTCAACGAGTGTGGGAAAGAGCGAAAAAAATAGAGGCGCGCGGTCCACTCAAAAGCAAGTTTTGTGTTGTATTTACTAGGATTATCTTATAATGTGCATATATTCCACTGCTTATATAATTTATTACTGTATTTTCACATTGATAATTTTAATATTTTGATTTCTAAGTTAATAATTTAGGTGGCCGGAAAGTAACTTGGAAAATTCTCCAAATGTTTGGTTTTCGGCCGTGTGGCCGAAAACTAGCTCGCGTTCAGCCTGGATACTTTTGTCTTTTTCATTTATTTAGTTACACGCTTTTAGTCTTCTCTTCATTTATAATGAATCATATGCTTGCGAAGACACTAGCTTGCAGTTTTCGGCCACCAAAATACTGCAATTTATAACGGTTAACGATGAAACTAAAATACCCATTTCGGTAGTGGCCGAAAACTAGAATAAGTCTATAATTATGATTCAGTTTTCGGCCAACATAAAATTGTATGAAATGAGAGAGTGGCCGAAAACGGAATGCGGCTTTGGTTTTCGACCATTTCAATTAATAATTAGTCATTCACGAACAGTTTTTGGTAGAAGATGTTTAAATATATTTTCAGAGGGTTCCTTCAAAACCTGAGGAAATAAAGAAAAAAAATGCACCATATAGGTACTCAAGATACAACAAGGATCTTTAAGACCCGTCGTACAAATAGAACCATAAAGCTCTCCGACTATACTCTCGAGCTCATGGAGGAAAGACGCGAGATGATTTTGCTGTCTTCAGATGATGCGTCTGAGCACCGGCGGCGCAATATAAGATCTCAAAGTCCTTGAAAAGCGACCTACGCCGATTTTATACTGAATGTATTAAAGACGAGATAGATAAGAACGAGGGCTCAAAAATGTTCGCAAGAGACCTGCCTTTTGAGCAGAACCAGCTAGCAAAAGGACCAAGGATGGCAGTCGTATCCTCTAAATCAGAGCTCTTGAGAGAGGTCGAGAAATTCTATGGACAGTTATACACGTCAATAAGAAAACCCGCTGCAAATCGGGCGAAAGACCCAAGAGCTCGATTGATCCGACACTATTCTGAAGACATATTGGAAGTCAGCCTGTACGAGATTAGGATGGCTCTGAAACAGCTCAAAAACAACAAGGAGCTGGGTGAACGGCGAACTCTTGAAGGCGGTGGAAAACCAATCTTTAAGGCCCTTCAGAAGTGGTTTGATTCCGCCATACTCAAGGGAAGAACACCACCAGCACGGAGCAGAGGTGTGGTGGTCTTCTTCAAAAAGGGCTATAATGCTCTACTGAAGAACTATAGGCCCATCTCATTTCTGAGCCATGTCTACAAGCTGTTTTCGAGAGTCATTACGAACCGTCTCGTGCGTATATTTGACGACTTCTAGCCTCCCGAACAAGCCGGATTCCGAAAAGGCTTTAGCACCGTAAACCAGATACATACGCTGCGGTAAACAGCAGACCGAAGAATATAACCTGCCTCTCTGTTTAGCGTTTGTGGACTGCGAGAAAGCCTTCGATTCGATCGAGACTTGGGTTGTACTACAGTCTCTTCAACGGTGCCAGATTGACTATCGGTACATCGAAGTGCTGAAGTGGTTGTATAAAAACGCCAGTGTTAGTCAGACGACAGGACCAAGCCTCGAAAGTCGAAACCTATCCTTCTGCAGAGAGGTGTGAGGCAGGGAGATGTGATCTCTCCAAAACTGTTAACTGCGGCATTGGAAGATGTGTTTAAGGTTCTGGACTGGAAAGGGCTAGGCATTTACATGAACGGCGAGTACATTACTCATCTTCGGTTTGCCGACGACATAGTAGTCATGGCTGAGACTATGGAGGACCTCAGAACAATGCTCAATGACTTCAGTAGAAAGAAATAAACATCATAAACAAAGCTTACGTTCAAAGGTTGTGTGTTAAAGTCATGTGTGTAGGTTATGTTATGTGGTTACTGGTTATGTGTGTGTTGTTGTAAGGTTATGATTATCTGTATGTTGGTGGTTCTGTTATATAGGTTATGTTAGGATCGTTAGGTTAGTACCCATTCCCGTAAATATTGGAGACTCTACACTCGATGTTGTTGACGACTATTTATACCTAGGACAAACTGTCCAGTTAGGTAGGTCTGACTTCGAGAAAGTGGTTAATCGTCGAGTCCGACTCGTTTAGGCAGCGTTCAGGAAGCTACGCAATATCTCCTTCAATTCTCCTTAGATTCAAGACGAAAGTCTTTGACCAGAGTGTGCTAACAAACCGTTTACGGCACTAAAACATGGTCGCTCATAATGGGTCTGATAAGAAGGCTCAAAGTCACCCAAAGGGCAATGGAGAGGGCTATGCTCAGTGTCCCTGCGTGATCGAATCAGAAATGAGGAGATTCGCAGTAGAACGAAGGTAAGAATTGCTAAACATAAGTGGCAGTGGGCGGGGCACATTGCTCGCAGAACAGATGGCCGATGGGGCTGAAAAGTTCTGGAGTGGCGACCGCGTACTGGAAGGCGCAGCATGGGTAGGCGCCTCACAAGGTAGACCGACGACTTAATGAAGGTCACGGGAATCGGCTGGATGCGGAAAGCGCAGGATCGGTCGTTGTGGCGATGCTTGGGGTAGGCCTATGTCTAGCAGTGGATTTCTTAGTCTTTCGGCTGAAATGATGATGACCTTCATTTTTATGATAAAAGACTGATTATGATATTCGAAGTTATTGTTTAATACCTTATTTTTTAAATAGCAATAATTGTATGGAGACTGCGACTGAAAAGTATATTTACAGTGAAAATACCCTGCAAATACTAAGTCAGATGATTTGTATTTTAATTAATAAAGACTAGTTAGAATTAATATATGAAACTAAGTGATTTGGTAAGATTAACTAAAAACTTATGATCTCATGAATCAGGTACGATTGATAATAATTATATTTATTTAATAAAATACATTTTATTATAATTTCACAATAAACATTTCATTTGTACCACCTTTCTATTCCATCTAAAGTAGTGGCCGAAAACTAAAATTCATGTTGGCCGAAATCTGAAATTTGTGGCCGAAAACTAGCATAATGCCCATTTTTCAAATTAAAAATTATTATAAAAAAAAGTATTATGTTAAAGCACCAAGTTATTATAAAAATTGAAACTACACTATGTAGGCTATACATTAACATTGATAGTACTAGGCTAGCACAATGGCAATATTTTTTTCTGGTGCCTTTAAGTTGACAACTCCACTAAATGGCCGAAAACCGGCGAAACGACCCTACGATATGTTCGATTTGGGGTGAGAACTTGTGGACTTCTTGTGCCACTGCCGTGCTCCCGATCACTAAGCCGGTAATGCCTATACTTGCCTTTGGTAATTATATACATATTTCTTAAATAATGTAGTTTTTTTAAATAAATAATAATTCTTCATTGAAAACTGCAATCGTACCTGCGAGCCGAAGATAGCCGAATTTCACCAAAATGTGGATGATGAACATTGCCGACAAATCGGCAATTTTCTAGCCGATTAGTCAGCTAGTCGGCTGATCAGCAAAACCCATAATCGGTCCATCACTACTTATTTATTATATTAATGCCTGTTGAATGCCGCTAAAAAACTGTTAATTTGAATTTTAAAATTTTGTCTCATTCCTATATTATATAGGAAAATTAGCCTTCTCGTACTGAGCAGAGGCCCGTGCCCAGCAGTGGGACAGTAATGGACTGGTTATGTTATGTTATAGGAAAATTATTTAAAAAGGTGTTACTAATATCGTATGTCAGCCACGGCTTAGTTATACTTATTGTAGGTATAAGCAAATTCAATCGTAAGCTCCGCTTGGCTGCTTAAAGTTCGGCGAGCGACACAAAGTTCAAGGCTCTATTGATCCATCAGGCAGGGTGCAAGGTTGGAAGGCGGCTATTTTCGGCCATTATTTTCACATTTCTTTAGTTTGCGGCAGTAAGAGACGCTTAGCGATAACTTAGGCAGAATTATACCGTGTGTTTTGTAGTACAACTGTTAGACCAGTTGCACTACAAAACGTTAGTATTCTCTTTCGAGCTAGTTTTCTTGTACTAAATGCTATGTAGGTACCTATGATTAGAAGTGGATAACAGGCGGAAGCAGTCCTACTTTCCTTTAACTTGTAAGTTCATCTAAATTGCTTGTTCTAAATAGAGACGAATATCATAGCAACCAAAGAAGAAAAAAAACTTGGTAATTTATTGACGTCTTTTGAAATATACATCGATCACTTTATAAGTAAATGAAGTGTTTAAAAATGGCGTAGGTAAATAAGGTCACACCTTGTCTAGATAGCCGGTTCGATGTCCGTGTAGGTACTTCTTGTTGGACAACTTGCATGCATCTAACGTGACTCACAACTTCTAAGAAGCGACGTTTATCTGTCCGGCAAGTAACTTTTATGTGTACAGTCAGCGAATGATATAGGCAGACGACCTCATTACAGTAAAAGAATACCAAGTTCTTTCATAAATATTTGATAAGCAAAAGCGTTCAAACAAGTAGCCCTAACAACATAACATAAAATCACGCCTGTATTTCTCCGAAGGGGTAGGCAGAGGTGTAATAGTACACCCACATTTCGCCAGTTATGTTATAGTCCCATGTAATAGGGGGCGAGCCTATTGCCATTGACCGGGCACAAATCCAGACTCCGGGCTGCTACTGAGAATAAAGAAAAATAAGTAGCCCTAATTACCTACTAACTTGCGCTTCAAAACGTTTTCATAAAGGAATAAAGAGAAACTTTTCAGGTTTATGTGAAATAGGCAACAAAGAACTAGTTGCATTTATTTGATGTAAAAACCTCAGTAAAAAGTTTTACGGTCTTATTAAAAACTTTATGTAGATTTTATTCATTGTTTATTGTGTGCTGTGGTGGCAATCTGCTTGTTATTCTGTATGCTGTAAAAGGAATCTAGGGTCGTAAGAGATCGAACAAAAAGTAAGCTTCGATTCGATGCGCGCGAATTTGCACTGTAGAAGAATAATTCCAGTCCTCCATAAGCTTATAAGGAAAAGGTTTTTTTACACAAGTTTAAAATAAGATAGGTATGAAGGTATTTTATAATCAAACATAGGTATTTGATAAAATATTTCGCAGGAAGCTTCTCTCCCGATAGTTCTTTTCTTTGACTCATCATCCTAATTTTATGTATAAACCTGTAGCTAACTAAATAACTAACTAGAATAATATATAATAAATCGGCTATGGGTAAATTATTTGAATCCCTAGTGCGTGAGAGACTGCTCTTTCATCTGAAACCAATGCTAAATGCCCAGCAACACGGATTTCTCCCGGGTAGGTCTACCACTTCGAACCTTCTAGGCTATGTTAACGACATACATGAGGCATTTGCGGAAGGAAAGGAAGTCCATGCCATATACACAGACTTTTCAAAAGCGTTCGATGTAGTGGACCACTGCATTCTCATAAAGAAGCTGGAACATGCAGGAATATGCGGCTCTCTGCTGCGTTGGTGTGAGTCATATCTTCGTAACCGATCTCAGCTTGTTAAAATTCGAGGTTTCATATCTGATGTCAAATCTGTTCCATCTGGTGTTCCCCAGGGATCCCACCTTGGGCCCCTTTTCTTTCTATTATTTGCTAACGACCTCTGTACCGCTGTATCATCCAGGTTTAGGATGTTCGCAGACGACTTAAAGCTCTACAGGTACATAAATTCTAGTATTGATGTTGTCTTACTACAAAATGACATTAACACTATCAATAACTGGTGTTCTTTAAACAAAATGTCCTTGAATGCGGCCAAATGCTATCATATTAAATTTACTCGCCGTAGATGCCCCAGTCCAGCTACTTACTTCATCGAAAGTATTCCAATTAGCGAAGTCTCGAGTATCCGCGACCTGGGAGTTACAGTGGACAATAAATTAGATTTCCGAGAACACATAGATAATATTACCAAAAAGGGAGCCCGGTTGGCCGGATTCGTACTACGACAAAGTAAGGTTTTTAAGGAGCCCGAGATCCCTATCCTTCTTTTTAACTGCTATGTACGAAGTCTTCTGGAGTACTGTGGTCCTATTTGGAGCCCATCATATGCAGTCCATGTTAACAGAATTGAAAGGCTCCAGAAACAGTTTCTATATCACCTTACTTACGCAAATTATCTCTGCAAAAGTCTGACTTCCTATGCCTCCAGGCTGACACATTACAAAATGAGAACATTGGATTGCAGACGCAATGTAGCCGATATGGTGCTTCTATCAAAAGTTTTGAAGGGGGTCATCGACAGTCCAGATATACTTGAGAAACTTCAACTCTCGGTACCACGCTCCGGTAGTCGTGTCATAAATAGACAAACGTTTCATCTTCCTTTATTTCGCACCAACTACGGCCAACATTCACCCATGTACCGTATGTGCTCGTTGTACAACAGCAACCGCAATAAATTTGATATTTTCAACGCATCGGTCATTTTTATAAAGAAAGCTGTCACCGCTGAGGTTTAACATGAACATATAATTGTAATTTAATTTCGGGTAATCTCTTGAGTGCTTGAGTGTATCTATCTCTTGCATGTTGTATCCACTTCTAGAAGGATAAGCACTTGGTCATGTCCTTGAAACCACTACTATATTGTTAACAAAAAAGTGTTTTATCCAGTTTAGTGGATCAATAAAAAAAAAAAAAAAAAAAACAAAAAAAAAAAAAAAAAAAAAAAAAAAAAACCGGCCAAGAGCATGTCGGGCCATGCTCAGTATTATAGGGTTCCTTAAGTAGGTGTTACAAACAAATCAAATCGAATATTAATCACGGCTATTTTAGTTTTTGCAATAGACGGCAGCATTGGCGACTCAGAGATAGATGTCAGTAGCCGCTAGATGGCGCTATACAGTGCCAAATGTAATAGACGGCACTTGACGGCAGCATTGGCGACCCAGAGAGTGTTTTTTGACGCCGCTAGATGGCGCTAAATTTAAGAAGTGTGTCGTCAACATAACACAAAGTTACTTTTTGTGATTTTTTCAAATAGAAAGTAGCTAAAGGAGCATTATTTGCTATTATCATTTTTCTCTAAGGTCAATGACCTTTGAACTAGGACGATTTAAGTATTTTTCAGTTTTATCTCTATAACTCAAAAATTTACAATCACAATATGCTCAAAATAATTTTAAAAGAGAGTTTTTATAAAGATCTATCAATGTAGAAGATTATAAGTTTCTACGTTGCATAGTTTAGAAATGGCAGGGGGGGGGGACACATTGCAAGCCACTTTGGCGGGCTATATTTCGCAGATGGTACATCTGATAAAAAAGTGATGTATGAAACATTACCTTCATTTTAGTAGACCTATTCAATGATACCCCACACAAGGGGGTGCAGCGAAAACATTTTTTTCATCCCCATTTCACATGTATGGGCGCCACCCCTAAAAAACGTTACCAAGATTTTTTTATGCTTTTAAAATTGAGATCTATATCTAAACCATTTTTTAACAAAATTTCATTTACTTATGTTTATAACTGTATAAGTTATTAAGCTGTAAAGGATTAGGACAGACGGACAGACGGACAGACGGATAGACGGACAGACGGACAGACGGACGGACATGACGAAACTATAAGGGTTCCTTGTAGGACTATGGAACCCTAAAAAACGATGCGCAATGTGCATTGCGCATGTTTATTGCATTTCAGATAAGCTCGGTTTATAGACAAAAGCCTAGCTGTAAATTGGCCACAAGTAGGTTGATTTCAATATTTTTCAGCATTAACGCCTACTCTTTAAAATCAGTAAGGAACTAAATTGCACTTAAAGTTCCCAGTGCTTACTTTGTGCTGTAAAATAAAAGCATATAGAATAAAATTCCGAAATGAATAGACTGCCTCGTTGGTCTAGTGGTTGCAAGCGCGACTGCTGAGCGTGGGGTCCTGGGTTCGATTCCCGGGTCGGGCAAAGTGTTATTGGGTTTTTTCATTAGGAAATTCTCAGTAGCAGCCCGGAGTCTGGATTCGTGCCCGGTCAATGGCAATAGGCTCGCCCCCTATTACATGGGACTATAACATACCTGGCGAAATGTGGGTGTACTATTACACCTCTGTTGTTATGTTATGGAATAAAATTTATTAGTTTTATAGTTTCTTTTGTACCTTGATCGAATAATTTCTACAGTTAGACCGAAGTATAAAAGATATCCGAAAGTTATTATAGCAACATTCAAGGCAGGTACAAAGATTACTTATAAGCTACGCACTCAGGTATCTCAATTTCTTATTCGAGTGTACATAAAAGAGTATCCTCTTTTATTTTTAACTGACTTGTTACGTCTAGACTATGTTAAGGGATAGCACTTATACGGTGCTGCATACGATCGAACATAAGAAGCCTTTCTGCTAACTAGGTTATCCCGAGGCTGTGTCCTTATCGTAAGTAGGTACATTGTCTGCATCTTAGCTGGCCTTATTACGAATATAACGATTATGGATCGTAGCTCGTAGCGTAGCATAGGCTACGCTAGTGGTATAGACGAGCATAGAGCATACACGCTATGTTGTCATGTGTACACTGTGCAATTGTGCATGTTATGTTCATGTCCGTTTAAGCAATCGCTTCGGACTGACTGACAGTTATTACTGGATATGGTAATATTGGTAATTGTTGCAGTAATATGTCTCGTGTCGTAGTCTCAGTATGTGCGACTAATCTGTCAGTCTGTCTGCGACTGTAGTTTCCACATTTGATTCCGAATATGCTTTTTCTTCTATTTATTTATTTATTTAAACTTCATGCAACATGTGTACATAGGCGGACTTAATGCCTTAGGCATTCTCTCCCAGTCGACCTTAGGGTGATACAGAGATGACAAGGCAGGTGCAATATTGATTCACGACACAAAACAAGATGAGAAATAAATTACCACTAAAACAATAGATAAACATAAATAGGTATATATATATAACATACAATAAGTACTAAATATATATAATAATATACTATTATAGTCATAGATAAAATACTAATGAGATGATTCTGCCAAAATTTTATATTTTTCTATCGTGTCGACATGAGCTACATAATGATTATAGCTCATGCCGTGGCGAAAAGATCAGCCAGTCAGCAGGTTGGTAGTGGGGCTGACTGCCCAGGGTGCGCCGGACGATCAATTAAATATCGTCGCTCGTGGAGGCTCTTTTAATGCACCCCAAATAAGCTAAAAAATGTATACAACGTTTTATTGAAAATAACTGAAACCTCTTAAAGGGTTATTGTACTCATCAGTATGAACAACTTTTACTATGGGACAAACACTGAAATCGCGAAAAAATAAATCAGCTGTTCCCTAAATTTGTGTTCACATCAATCGCCAAAATGTAGGGAACAACAAATATTTTTCACGATTTCAGGGTTGGTTCCATAGTAAAAATTGTTTATACTAATAATAAACAATTACAATGAGGGGTTAAGAGAATTTTCAGTTATTTAAATAACATGTTATATAAGATGTAACCTCAGACCAAAAGAATAAGATAGACGGACTGAGGTCCTTTTAGTTGTGAATTTACTTATAATAAAGAACAACTTTTATTATTGACAGCAACCCTGAAATTGCGAAAAAAAGCAGTTTCTTTAATCCCTTAAAAGGACCTCAGCTGATAATGTTAGGTACATCTTATTATTCCGTTTAAGTGGTCATATCATATCTAGTCGTTCAAGAAGTTTTATCATTTAGAACATTGCTATTAATATAAATGAGTAACGATGTTTTGAATGCGTCCGTAGTCATGTTGCAACGCGATGTATGGACGTATCGAGTGTGTTCACTCTCAGTCCATACATTTTACCTGTACATGGCAAGCTTATCTCGTCCGATTCGTAGATATCCGCACTTTGTACGGTTCCTTTATCGTTGCTGATAATGTTCCGATAAAACGATAAGAGCGCGGTTCTGTTTTGGTTATCGGACATTTAATACTTTATATGGCATCTCTTACCTTCTGAAGATATTTATTTGTTGTTTTCAAGAAAGTAATCCACGCCTAAATGTAGGTAACGTATATATAAACAGAAAAGAAACGTGTCAGAGTTATCATGGCAACATAATTATTTTTGTTCCACGGTTTCATAACACTGAAAAAGTTTTAACGATTTGTAACAGTAACAGCGATTTCGCTAACGATGTGTGAAGTAATTTTCGTGGGACTTTATTCCAATCAACACGTTCGAAGTTTTATTTTGAATATTCATGTAGGTAGACAGCTCGGACGAATAAAAATATCCATGGCAGATCATAGACGAAGTGCTGCGAACAATCTAGTGAAGCCAAAAAAAGCTATGCTCCTCCGTGTACAACCGGCACCTAAAACCGTGCTCACCCCTCTCAGTACACATGTTGCGGCATCATCTAGTAAGCAACGCGAAAGCAATTATCCAGGTGCTTCAGGTGCTTGGTGTGTGTGCGTGAGCCCTGGTTGTTCATGTTTGGCTTCACTATGATTGTTCGCAGCACTTCGTCTATATTTTTTACTATGTCTGTGTTAGATAGGTACTTATTTTTGTTCGCTTACGTACCTACGTAAGCACCTACCTACTTCAGAATTCGTGCATGCATATCAAAAACGTTCGAGCAATGTTTTCCTTCAGAGCCAGTTTCGAGAAAACGACAAAAAATCAAAAGCGTCCAAATTACGATAACTACGAGCATCGCGTGCGTGGTTTCGCAGAACTGGCTGTTCTTTAAATAACCACGACCAGTATTTGGGAGGTTCTTGCGCGCCGTCCTCGGCGGCGTCCTTTGGACCACTCTCTTGAGAATGCTCTCGAGTTCCCGACACCCTTATTAGGCTGCATAATAACCCATCGCTCCTGTATCTCCTGAAGCTTCGATTGTTCGACCTAGTTTGGAAGTCGGTGGCATTTTTGGCAATGACGTTAAACATGTTTTTGTATGGCGGTTGACGATTACCTTTAGGAATTTGTGCTTAGTGATTTTTATTACATGCCTACTTAGGAATCTTATCCCTGTAGCTGTAGATAACAAATATGTCTGTCACGATTGAAATGTAGTTTGTAAACGGTTTACTATAATCAGAAGTAATTAATTGAGATCTCAGCAGGTTACAATACTACGTTCAGACAAGTGTTACACTTGTTAAGTAGCGCCATGACATTTTAAATGAAATTAAGCGCATGCAAGTTGCACTTAAACAATTTAGGGCCTGTGCCTAAAATACCTGGCCTGTCGCAAGTCGGCGTGGAGCCAGTCGGCCGCCAGCGCCATATAAGGCGGTGGCACATCGAGGCCGGCGCGGGCGCAGCAGAGCCACAGCCCTCTCCCGTGCTGCCTTTGCCTTGCGCCTCGCCTAGCGTGACGACTTGAGGACATCTCCGTCACGATTCACCACAATCGACAAAGCCATCACAACAGCCCTGTTAACCTTTTAATTTCGTCCGCAGTTCGTTCAAAAGCCAATAAACGTGCACAGAACTTATTGGCAAGATCAATATCTCAATGTTAATTGTAGGGCACTAGAAAGACATTGTGAGGTTATTATTACTTTTGTAGAGTAATAAGTAATAAATAACTGAATAATTATTTAACCACCTACTTTTAAGGCGGTTATGAAAACAAACCCAATCTGCCATCAGCACAGATTCATATCACGTATGAATAGCTCTTGTGTGATGATATGGGACGTCGTCGCGTCGGTCTTGCATAGATAAGACACGCCGCGAAAACCAGAGCAAATACTTGGTGTAATAAGCTAATCAAACTCTGGCCCCTGGCAAGCGGGTCGGCTCGTGGCTCGTCGATGACCGTCTCCGGGCAATCTAATGTCGACTTAATGGCTTCTTGCACTTAAGCTGCTATATCGTTGAAAGTTAATATAGACAAGTGGCAATTGCACACTGGCTGTAGCCCATTCCGTAAGAGCACATGTTGTACGCTATGCAGTGGACTCAGCAGCACATTGCCATAAAGATGCAAGTTAGAGGGATATATTTTTTATCTAATGTATCGTTCTTCCTATGCCAAGTGCTACTGAAGGAATCGAAAGACGTGACAAGAAGTTTGCATTTGTTTTTACCAGTTATTCAAAAAAACAAGATCGTGTAGAAGAGGAGGTAGGTGTCTGGTATCGACAGTGTTTTAACAACATGTGTCAAGACTTTTTTTTTTTTTTTTTTTTTTTCTTCGAATGGGCTCTCGCAGGTGGGACCGAAGTCCCATTTCTGCTTAACCGGACTTAGTTGGCGGAGAGTCCCATGTGGGACTCCATTCGCCGAAGGTTTTTTCCCTACATACTTACAAACTAGATGCGCGCGGCATCAATACCGCGCGTAATCGGGCGGGCGCCCCCCAAGGGGGGGGCTCGAACCTCGCTAGGGCATTGCAGGGGGACCCCGCAGTTCCTATGTCCCCCTAGCAGCCGTTGCTGCATCGAATTGGTTACCTCAAAAGTAGCGGACTTTCGGTCCCTATCGGGTGACGTGCTAAACGCCGTGAAGCGGCAAGCCTCGCCGGCGAGGCTAAGACCTACCTAGAAAACCTAACCAGTGGCTACGCAATAGCCTGCTCCTAGGAACTACTCTAGAGCATAGGGCCGGTCTCGCGTGACGAGATTATCTCCGGTTGCTTACACCGTGAGGGCGTCCCCAGGGGGGGAGCTCGGACCTCGACTCAGGGTGCAGCAGGGGGACCCCGCCACTGATCCCCCCAGCAGCCGGTGCTGCGTCGGCATGTGTTTCTGTTTCTCGAGAGTCGGACTCTCGGATTCTGTGTGTGTGTCGCGTCGGTCCTCGCCGGCGGGGACGATATTTTGGACGACGGCGTCGGAGTGTGCTTGTACTTTTATCTGACTCCTGGAGGAGTGTAATAGCGTCATCGGGCTCAATGAGTGTGTGTCTGGGACGTCGGGTTTTGCTAATAGCAGATGGCTGGTAGACGGTGGCCGCCACGACCAAGGGGTTGGGGTGCTTGGGAGCGGAATCGAAATAGCGTTTTGAGACACGCTTGAAAAACTGCTTGATGGTCGGCAGTTTGAGGTCTAGGTGGAGGTCGACGTTGCGTACGTACCAGGGGGCGCCTACGGCCCTTCGCATGAAACGGTTTTGGAGGGTTTGGAGTATGTGAATTCTCACCGGCTTAACGTGTGCGAACACAACGCTAGCATAGGCGAGTATGGGGCGGATACAGGTGGTGTATATCCTTACTTTGAGAGGAGTGGGCAACTTACTGTGCGCATTGAGTAGGGGGTGGAGACGTCCGAGGACGAAGGCGGCACGGTTTTTCACCTTGCGGATATGCGGTCTGAAAGTCAGTCTACGGTCAAGGATCACGCCAAGGTATTTGGCTTCTCGTTGCCATGGGATCTGTTTTCCGAACATTGAGACTGGTACGCTTAATTCTTTACGATACTGTGACAGGGGTCTCTTATCGAAGAGGACCGCTGCACTTTTTTCGGGATTTACTTCGATTCTCCATTTCCGGAACCATTCACCTAGGGTGTTGGCCGCGGATTGGAGGGTACGAGAAATGGCGACATGGGTCCTGCCGGAGTAATAGATTGCCGTGTCGTCGGCGAAAAGGGCCATACGGGCTGCACCGCATTTTGGAATATCGCTGGTGTACAGCGTGAACAGTAGGGGGGAGAGCACGGAGCCTTGTGGCACACCGGCGTGAATGGGATGGGGGGAGGAGAGAGCCCCTTCTATGCGATAGCGAAAGGTACGATTCGATAAGTAGTCTCGGATGATGAGCACGAGACGATGTGGCACATTCATAGTGTACAGCTTATATAATAAGCCGTTGTGCCACACTTTATCGAAAGCCTTTGCTACGTCGAAAAAGAGAGTGCCGGTCATTTGACCGCGTACGAAGCCTGCACTGATGTGTTCTACAATGCGGTGCAGTTGGTTAACGCAGCAGTGCTTTGTACGAAAGCCAAACTGCTCGTCGGGAAGGAGTTTATTTGAGTCGGCGAAATCTTTGAGTCGCTTATAAATAAGCTTCTCGTAGATTTTGCCGAAGACATTGAGGAGACTAATCGGCCGGTAACTACTCGGCTCGGCTTTTGGTTTGCCCGGTTTGGAAATACCGATTACCGTAGCCTGTTTCCAAGCCTGGGGAAAGATGTTGTTTTTAAATGCCGCATTGAAGATGACGGTCATTAGAGCGATTAGGGTGGCAGGGAAACGTTTCAACACCTTATTGGTGATGCCGTCTGCGCCGGGGGCTTTTTTGGGCTTAAGATCCTTGACTATAGAGAGAACTTCGTCAGGGGTGATCGGTGGGAGCGGGTCAACAGGGTCATCTATTGGGGGGGGGGGAGGGCTGACCTACGCTCTACTTCTGAATTAACCTTATCAAGGTGGGTTTGGCTTACGGGAAGCGTACTGAGAGTGCATTGAGACTCCAAACTGTCGGCTAAGCATTCGGCTTTTTCGTCGTCGTCAAAGGCCGGCCTTTGATTGGGTCGATTTAGGGGGGGCATAGTTGCCGTGGTCTCGCATTTAAGTCTGCGTTGAAGGGCCCAGAAGGCTACATGAGACGGTTGGATTGCGCTGACTTCCTTGTCCCAATGATCCTCCCGTACCTGAGCTACACGTCTCTTTACAGTATTCTGTAAGGAGCGCATATGGGCACGATTGGCTTCATTGGGAAAAGCGTCATAGGCACGGATGGCCGCGTTCCTCTCGGTCCTCAACTCATTCACATCGTCCGGCAGTTTCAGACGCTGGTCATCCAGCATCGGAACCTGCCGTGAGCATTCGCCCACTACGGACTGTACATGGTTGGTGAGCGAGGTGATCGCGGCCACCGTGTCCGCGACTGTCTCAATGGAGTCAGGGATTGAATCTAATTGGGGGGATGAGGTAGATTTGAGGCGGTCCTCTAATCTCCTCCAATCGGTTATCGTTTTTGTTACGGGTGGAATACCGGGATCCGAGGGACCACCTCGGGGACCCAGTTGAATGATCACAGGGCGATGATCTGAGTCTAATTCTTGGATTACCTCGATAGAGCGAATACCGAGGTTTACGCGCTTTAAGAGGGCTATATCTAGGATGTCGGGCCGATGCCCTACTGTGTCAGGATAGTGAGTGGGACGCATCGGGGCGATGACGTCGAAGGAAAGTTTGTCGCTAAGTGCTCCTAATTGAATGCCAGCGGCGTTATTGGAGACACAGCTCCATGAACGGTGTTTGGCGTTTAAGTCGCCTGCAATAATTACAGAGTTACTAAGATCGAGTAGGGATTTGAGGTCGTCCTCGAGCAGACTCGCGGGTTTGTTTGAGGATCTATAGGCCGAGACTATGGTGATGGGCTGGTGCCCTGTCATGCCTAGGCGACAGATTGAAGCCTCCAGGCATGCTAGCTCTGGGGGATCAATGGGGATGCAATACAATGAATTTCGGTAATAGATGAGCGTTCCGCCTAGTGCGGTGTATGCTCTGTCGTTTCTTATCAGCCTATAGTTGGCTATATTGGGATTACGACAATGGGGTTTGAGGAAAGACTCTTGAATGAGTAAAATATCGATTTGGTGCTCACGCAAGAAGACGGCTACGTCGTCGCGTTGACCACTAATGCCTCGGGCATTAAAAAAGCCTAAAATTAGGGAACGGGGTTTGAATCTTTTGGGTGGGGCCGTATTATACATTATAATTGGAATTAAGTATTCTATAGATGTCTTGGTACTTGGTAAGTACCTGAAGGCGCTGCTCATGGATGCCTTGGGTAAAGGCCCAAAGTCTAGAGTAGGCGTCAATGCGGGATTCCCCTGACTGGGGTTCGAGGTATTCTCTCGGCAGGAGGCCGGGGGAGTTTACCGGAGGGGGGGTTCTCATGGGGGGGGGGGCTTTAGCTGCTGGTGCAGTTTTGGGCCTGAGAGAAGGTGCGGGGATGGTCAAGACTTTTGATTTTGTATTCACTTTATATGTAAAACTATTCATGAAGTACGCCGAAATAAACACTGGGGCCGAGTTTAATTAAAACCCAAGTATTCGCAAGTCCCCCGAAAATTGTGTTGCGGTTAGTTTAATGGAGTTCGTTTATGATCCAATTCCCGGTTTAAATGGAAACAAAACAAAGGGCCTGCACGACCGTGAAGGATTGGTAAAGTATTGAGCCGCGACATGCTAAATCTCTTTGGCCACGTACTTACTGTGCTCAGTGCCACCCAACTGCAGAATCAATACTTTTGAGTTTTGACCAAACAAAAAATAAAAAATGTAGATATAAAGATTTAAATTGTGGAAAGAAAAAATCGCTCACGAGCAGGATTTCTTTCCACAATTTAAATCTTTAGATTTCGCTTCGCATGCGTAAATGCGTTAAAAATAATAAAATAATGTAGATATAACTTGCCTATTATGCATTATCCAGTTTACATGAAGCGAACTGTTTGATTTGGCAAGAAAGACATGGTTAATAATTTGTAGAGTCGGGAGATCAATCGCCTTCAGATGTTATCGTACTAACCCAGATACTCTAAGCACAGCCAACATACTCGTAAAAGACGATCTTGACTTTGCTAATAAACGTTCGAGCGGTTTTATACAACGGGTCAATAGTCAATAGATCATGGAGGCTCTCGCGGCGCTGCTGCGCTAAGCCAGTCCTAGCGACCTAGATCTGAACTAATAAATCAATAATCCTAATCGTCAATCTATCTGAGGCGACATTTATTGCTTAGTAGGTAACTGTGACAAATAACATTAGTGGACTAAGTGCGTGTAAATTCAAATATGCGTGAATGGTGTATAATGTAGACTAGACAGTCAACCGCCTCGCAGTGGGCTTCATGGCTGGACTGGACAGTGTAAAGACACGTCTCCTGCGAAAAAAATTCAACAAAACATGTTAATATTTTGTTTGAGCCAATCAAATGTGGTCAAACAGCTAGGCCACACCCCCATTTTGTAAGAAAAACATGTTAGATGTTAGAAATAACAAAAATATGGTCGCAGGAGATTTAGGGTATTATTCGGTCGAATTTTACACGTATTGATGCGCTTCTATGTGCTTACTTTGGAATTTATCAAAAAAAAATAAACAAGAATAGTCTTGTTCTCTACTAAATTTCCCCTAAGATCTTTTAGCAAATATTATTCTGGGATTCTAATTAAAAATTATCCAACAAACCCTCTGAAGGTTCTGATGCTAGTAGAATAATTCTTAACTGCTAATTGCGGTTCATTGACCTTTAAATGGGGAGTAAACAGCTATTTAATTTTACAAAACTGCACTGTTCTTGTGAACGTTATGCAAAGTTAAAATTGTATAAGGGCTGTCGCAAACTGGCGCGGCGCGGGATAAGGGGAGATATCGTCTACGATTGGACATGGCGACAAGTTGTCGCAATTAGAGTGCCTATACAAGAGGATGATAAATCGCAGCGGCCGACCGGTGACAGCGGGATGACACTCGCTTTTCTGATGACTTTTTGAACCGGTCCATTTTGCGATGTCGTTTATCATTTGATCTCTCTAAAGCCTTTGGAGTGTATTTCTTAGAATACACTAAGATTTAAAGACAAGTAATATATTGCGGTATTTCTTTACTCTTAAATGCATATTTGAATTATTTGACAAATATTTGGTTGGCTGCACAGAATAAGTTGGCTGCTTGCTTGAAACGCAGTTTCAAATACATGTTGAAATTTTAATAGCTTCTTCGCCAAAAAGGGTCATTGTACTCATCATTATGAACAACTTTTACTATGGGACCAAACCTGAATTCGAGAAATAAAAAATCTGTTGGTCCCTACATTTATTTATTTATGTTCACTTAAATCAATAAAATGTAGGGACCATCTGAGTACAATGACCCCTTTTCGAGAAAGAAGCGATTAAAATTTCAGCATGTATAGGTACATAATAATAAAGCTTTTTTTACCCGAAGGGGGTCCGTACAAACAACACATCAATATTTTATGTTAAAAACTCTGTACATTGTAACCTATTGGATTGTAATTTGCATGGAAATAAATAAAGCATGTATACATAGATATACCGAATTTTTTACACTAAACTGCTTTACACGAAGCCTTTAACATGAAAACAACAAAGCACTCGTCATCGAAACACAAAATGGTGCATTTCACACAACTGTTTTTGCTAACAATAAAATTGAAAATGACAAAAGAATGCGAGCATATGACGTAATACACACTTTTTTATTAGTAATAGGTAGTATAGGCAATAGTGTCGATAACTTTACTGATACCGATTTACGCACGTGCGACTATTGCACCAACAACGTCAATATTGACATTGTTCGACAGGATAGGACATAGGACAGAGCACCTATTAGGCTGTAGGCGCAATTAAAATTTTTCACCATTCGTATTCACCATTGACTCTACCAATAAGATAAACAGTAACTCGTCAAAAACGAGAACAAAATAAATTAGGTAGTAGGGTATGAAAGTAGGGTTTTCGAATATCGATCAAAGAAATCGATCGGCGGAAGATGTGCTCTCACTACTCTCCAACAAAACCTAATTGTAACGAAGGTCGGATGTTTTCCCAGTGCATTGACACCTTGCAATAAGTACTATGCGCTGTTTAGTCTCGAGTCAACGACCTCGAGTGTGTTATAAAAAGTAACTTGAACCTGCCCGCCGCATTACTGCAAATTGACTCCATATCTGACGATAGCGAAACGACTCCGTGCTACTACCGGAGTATATTGGCTATACAACGTGTTACTGGAATAACTCAAAACCTCAGACACCCCAACTAGTTTTTATTATAATAAATTGATACGGAAAGTAATTATTAATTTTAATTTATTATTGTAGAAGATATTTGTAATTTTTGGTATCATGGTTACTCTAATCGATTCATAGCGCTAGATTCATTCACGAACGTGCGACGCTCTCGACGCTACTGTGTCGGGAGGTGAAAAAAATTAAGTTACGTTTTAATAGTTTTAAGAAATAAGTGTTATAATAAAACAAAGTTTAACCGGATTAAATCGCGTATATTATTTAAATTGGTTTCCCTGACGTTTCGAAAGCTTTGCAGCATTTCGTGATCGCAGGTAGACTAAGATGACAAGTGTCTTTACAAATATTTCATGGTCAATGGTCCATTTAGTATAATCTCGTAAAAATACTACGTAGAAATCTTTAAATAAATGATTAGGAGCCGAATTTCGTGTGTTTACGGTTAATTGAATGTCCATGAAAGTCGATAAGGGGATTTTAATGCAACGATAACAACTTGATTTGCTAATGGAAATGTAAATTGATATATTTGCTACTGAAGCCGTTCTAGAATATAGGTACTTAGTATTAATAAGTAAGTCTGTTATTAACATACGTAAGTAGGCTGTGTTACGGAGGGGCTCAAGGCTAAGTAATAAACAAATTCATTTATTGTGGATCACAGGTTCATAATATGTCAAAGTATACAAATTAAAGTAATAAGAACAGCCATGTCCCGCCATTGAGGCATACAAGCATAATTCATTAATTATATCATAACATGAGATACATTCGCCACTCTAGACTTTACTGCCCCATCGGCCATCCGTTCTGCGAGCAATGTGCCCCGCCCACTGCCACTTAAGTTTGGCAATTCTTCGGGCTATGTCGGTTACTTTCGTTCTCCTGCGAATCTCCTCATTTCTGATTCGATTACGCAGGGACACTCCGAGCATAGCCCGCGACGGTCGCGGGAATCCACTGGATGCGGAAGGCGCAGGACCGGTCGTTGTGGCGATGCTTGGGGGAGGCCTATGCCCAGCAGTGGACGTCTTTCGGCTGAAATGATGATGATGATGATGATGATGAGATATATTTATTATTAAACAACAGGTTTTAGTTTTTAATTTATAAGATGTACCATTACCATCCATCCATTCAATTTACCATCAACAAATAGAATACCTATACTCACAATTATAAAACAAATATAATTCAGTCACAATTTACACTTTGTCCTAATATATCCGCGTGGACTGCAAGCTCTGTGCTATTCACCCATCCAGGGACTAACTGTTTCGTTGCACATCGAGGCCCCTCCGTGCCCCGGAGTGTTGGTACCGATTGCCATACGAATATCTATGGCATTCGTTACGGGAAGTCAGAAGCCCGAAAGTCTATAAACTGGTATAACCTTAGGATGTCGGTATTACCCAGTAACTGGGTTACGGGGGTCTGATGGCAGTCATCATCATCAACTCAGCCTATCGCAGTCCACTGCTGGACATAAACCTCTCCAAAGTTCATACTTCAGGTCGTCGATGATGGCAGTCGCTCCGTGTAAAATATTGATGTTCAGCCGCATCTGGTTAGTGGTTAGACCGGAAGCCGACCCCAACATAATTGGGTAGGCTAAAGGCTCGGAGAAAAAAGTAGGCTGTGTTGCAACTTTATCATCATCATCTTCCTGCCCTGATCCCAAATTACTTGAGGTCGGGGCAATACGTTTTTTTTTTTTTTTTTTTTTTTTATAGTATAGGATGGCGAAACGAGCTAAAGGCCCACCTGATGTTAAGCGGTTACCTTTGCCCTTAACAACTTCAATACTACCTAGGCTGTTGCCTAAATGGTACCGCAAGTCGGTTCGCCAAACTGAGACATGAAGATAAGTCTCATGTGATTGTAATTTCACCGGCACCCGTACCCTTCAGACCGAAACACAGCAATGCAAGCATCACTAAGTTTTCTTCCATTTTTGTCTTATCAGGTACCATCTCATCATTTACTCCATTTTCATCCATATCATTCTTCACTCAATCCATCCATCCTTTCTTTGGCCTCCCTCTCCCTCTCCATCCATGAACATTCATATTCATCACTCTCTTAGTAACAAGTTGCATCCCTCCTCATCACATGCCCATCCCATACCAAACCAAACGATTTCCTTTAAACTTTTCTATTTCTGGGGCCACTTTCAAACTCCCTCTTTTGCCCTTTAATTTGAGGGGCATCCATGGATCACAACAAGTTTTTCCTGTGACCTGTCACCATTTCATCCATCCTGAGTTAATCCGGTGCATATAATGTCTCGGTCCACTTCACCATCTCCTTGGACAAGTGACCCAAGGTACCGAAAGTCGGAGCAATCGGTGTTGAACTTTATCATATGTATAAATATAATGAGATCTTTGAATTTCGTTGCCATCTGATAATAATTATAAGGTTCAGCGAAGATCCTGTCCGTTGGGTATTTTTAAGATAAGTTAATATAAATGACTGTTGTTATGTTCACAGTTATCGCGGCGGTGAAATATTGTCTTGTCTTCTGAAGCGGCCACAGGGACGTCTCGTAAATTAAAGTTAATTAAATGTATACCAGAGGCATTAAAGAAAAGGAAAGGAAGACTGTCACGCGGCCAGTCGGAGATATTGTGGATCGAAGCAGAGTCTATGAGCTTCCATTAATTATTGAGTGCTACTTCGGATTAAAAAAAAACTTGAGTGCTTATGCAAAATCTCTCTATTTAAATTTCGTCGATGTAACCTGCATTAAATTTATTCTAGCGAGACTATCGATTAAATTAATCAAACATACCCCTGAGAGCGGTGCGGGCGCACTCTACGTATCACTGTTGACTTTCACTGATCAAATTTTTGCTAAAAGCCGGTCCACGTTTCGCGAAAGTGGTTGGTCTGGTGGCAAAGTGTTTATGTATTGGTGGCTAGAGGAGAGCTGGATAGACACGACGCACTGGCCAGTATGCGCATGCGCCGAGTACAGGATCCTGTTACAATTACTTTTAGTAGCGCACCAGACGTGAATCACGTGAATCGCGATTAACATGGCGACACAGTAATAAATAGATGGTGGTACCAACTATGGTGGTATTTTGGTGGTACTACAACCATTAACATAATGCGTTTGCCTATTTTCGTTTGTAATGACTTCACTTTATGAGTTTTACAGTGAATTTTATCAGAAATAGGTACTCTTATCGGAAAGCTTTATAGCACCAGAATTATTGTAGTAACTTCAATTTTCCCGGTATTTCCTTCGTATGACTCTAAGGCTAACATACGCTTAGAAAATATTACTAGATGTTTCTAGTTTCGCTCTAATATTTGCTAATGCGAACTCCACAGAATTTTAATTATATGGCGAACTCATAGATTATTTAGAAGCGATAGAAAAGCATTTGCCTTGGGAACAAAGCACGTGCCAAAGAGCTAATATTACATTCATAGAATGAATTCGTAAAGCGAAAACCTATCACGTTCGCTTCGGTTGTACTGAACATGAATTGTAAAACAAGCTGGATCAAGATGTTGTGAACAAAGATATGGGAGCCAACCGATGGAATATTGAAGAGTTTTGAGGACATCAACAACCAAATAAACCATGGAACAAAGTAAACAGAGGTTCTTATAAAGTCAATAAAGTTATGTGTTGAAATATTATTATTCTACATAGACTATTACATAGACACAAATCATGATTTATTTTGTAGGCTTATAAGGGTAATGCTTAGGAGCGTTACTCGGGCAAAGCTCCGAGGATTCTCTTAGTAAGAAAGGTCGGACACTAGTTAATCCTAACTATTTATTGTAGTAACGGAGTAACCATTCTTTCCTACGTAGGCTTTGTAATAAACCCTATATAATCAAAAGTTAAGAGGACAGATGCTGAAATACAGGCTATAAACCTAGTTCGACAGCGGGTGCTAAAACAGACACAATCGTACTATACTTTTCATAAGCTAATTGTGTATTTTTTTATAAAACACTGCGCTTACATACAGACCGCAACAGCGAAACTTTCCATGGAAACGGGGCTGCGGTTAATCACTATTTACGTACATAAATACTTGTGGGCCAACATAATAATATATCAAGTACTACATGTAGGCAGCCATTAACAATACCATTATTCAGGACGGGACAAAAAGGGGATTTGGGTTGTATGCAAACAACTGCTAACTACCCGCTTCCCCGGGGCGGGTTACTCCGAACTTCCCCTGTCGACCGGACGCTTCAACCAGTAACTATGTTACAGATAATTGAATTTCCTCTCTGATAAAAAGGAGGTTCTTTATTTTCATTCTTGTTAAAAAGAGCGAAAGGTTTTATCGATTGACAGGGATACTCCTTTGTGGAGGTATCACTTATTTTTTATGATCGTTCCATTCCAACAATTTCCATCTGCTATTTTATAATACATATTCTTTACTTAAATTGTGTGAATGTATTTTATTATTTTTATTTTACACAAAAAGCTTTCATTTTACAGGTGCTGTAATAAATAAATAAATAAATATTTTTGGGACATTTTAACACAGCACCATCTAGTCCCAAACTAAGCAGAGCTTGTACTATGGGTACATGACGGTATATATTATACTTATATACTTTTTTTTTGTAAATAGGTACATACTTATAATACATAAGAAACACCCAGACCAACACAAACACTAATGAAAAAAACAATAATGAATTTGTTTTTAACTTTACGTTAAAAATAACATTTTGAAGTAAAGGTTGGACTACTTGGAATTTTTAATGTTAATTTGTCACTGTAATCATCATCTTCCTGCCCTGGTCCAAAATTACTTGGGGTCGGTGCAATACGTCTTCTTCTTCCATGTTCCTCTATCTGCCGTCATCTCATCATTTACTCCCTTTTCATCCATATTATTCTTCATTCAATCCATCCATCTTTTCTTTGGTCTCCATCCATGAACATTCTTATTCATCACTTTTTTAGTAACATGCGTTTCATTCCTTCTGATCACATGCCCATACCAACACAAACGATTTCCTTTCAACTTTTCTATCACTGGCGCCGCTTTCAAACTTTCTATAATATTCATTTCGTACTTTATCCATTTTTGTCACTCCACATATCCATATCAACATTCTCATCTCTGCTACATGCAATTTCCTTTCATCCGTCTTCTCCATGGCCCAGCATTCTGATTCATACCATCCACTCCACTTCATCCATTTCATCCATCCTGAGTTAATCCGGTACGAAAAGTCTCGATCCCTTTATCAATGTGAAATGTTACCAATAATAGAGCAGTGCCTAATAGTAATGCGTTACTGATAACTACAATAATTACATATAACGATCCAAATAAAAAGCTTGTTCTTGACATACATTCAAAATTTATATCCAATCCATCCACGATTTGCCCTACTAGAGATAGGAATTTGACATACGCTCCATACAAAATATGCCAAATTACTATCTCTAGTAGGGTAAATCGTGGATAGATTGGATATTACTTTTGGCCAATACTTACATTCCATCGCATATCTTTCTACATAAATACGACATCCTTTCGTGTGGGGTTCTACTTTTTAGGAGTACTTACAGTGGCACGTGCTTATATAATTAAATACACGTCACGTCCTAACAAATTGATATCAAAGCACGATTTTAAGAAATGACGTGTATAAAAATATATTTTATCGTGTCTATTAACATTCGTGCGCGCTCTAAAATGATAAAGACTCGATGCATATTGAATGCTTAATAGGCTGGGAGGCGTCTCGTTATAGCGAACTGAATCGAATGGGATTTGCCATCTTAGAATTCCACGTTGGGCGCCAATATCGATGCCATTCGTCTTGTCGCCTTTTGCTTTGCTTTAATCTTCGTGTTTTATGGATATTTTATTGAGTAGGAAGATGTGATGAGATTATATATAACTTTATCAAGTTTTGGTTTGTCCATTACTCAGTTCCTACAAAATGGGTTACCATAGATTGGTTGAAGGGCCCGTTACATAATAACTACATTTGCATAGATAAAGGACCATTTTCTATTTAAAATTTTCGAGACGTTTTATATGTTTTGGTTGTTGTTAGGTACCTGTTCTATTTAACACCTATTTACATTCAGTCCACAAATTGTGTATGTTATCAGAATGTTACTAAATGTAACTGACGTGATCATAGCTTCGTCTGAAAACGATTTACTTATAGATTACTATTGCTGAAAACACAGCTTCTGCTTAGCTACCACTGTTTTACCGATGAAGCGTTAGTTTAATTTTTATGCTACTACCTACATAATTGAAAATATGTTCAATGAATTGAAAAAATAATTTCTTTATTAAATTATACAAAATTGGTAGCAGCAATTTATTAATTATTTCACTCAAATGGAGTATTAATTGAACACTATTTGGACCTTCTAACACGTTTAATAGTCAGTATATTATCAAAGATAATGTAACACCATCTGGCTCTCATCGGAACATTACCGATATGCAAATAGAGCACCGATACCATGTCGAGCCTGAGATACAACCTTTAATTCAATCGCTACAACTAATGAATTATTCAACATTTGTCGGACTTGTCGGCAGTCCGACAAATTTTTTAATGTCAACGTTGACAACGATAGGTTTAATGCAAGTCAACAATAAAATTAAAAACATACTAAAAATAAAGCAGTAAAGCTCCTGGTATTTAATGCACTTGCGAGAGCCGAGAGCGTAACTGTTATTCAGGTTAATTAGCAATGTGGAGTACATAATAAAACTTGTGAATACAACATGGAATGCTTGTAATGTAACTTACGCAAATAGAGTCGCTAGAGCGTTTTGAGTTGTTCGAGCTTTTGACTCGAGGGACTACCTCGTGTTTTTATTTTGCTTAATCAGGGATGAAACTAAATGTACAGGAAAGTAGTTTACCCTGAGAGATTTTTCCTCAAAAAATCTTTTCCTTTTACTTGTTGACTCGTGTTTGGTACATTACCTACATATATGTATATGCAAGTATATTCGTTGTTACGTAAGCATTCTAATATTGTCAGCGCATTTGTCTTGTTGAAAAAGGCAACCATTTTGCCTATACTTATCTCATATACCTACCTAATATCTCCACAATAAAACAAAGTTCTTTCCAGCTATATTTCTTGTAATAAAACAAAGTTTAACCGGATTAAATCGCGTATATTATTTAAATTGGTTTTCTTGACGATTCAAAAGCTTTGCAGCATTTCGTGGTCGCAGGTAGACTAAGATGACAATCGTCTTTACAGATATTTCTACAAAAATATTTTAATCTACCGTACAATATTATTAATTAAAACCGTTTCGATGCGCGCAGTAATCACTCACAATATCATGATGTTTTACAGTGTTGTGTACTGTTTGGGACTTGATTATTTTTAGGACTGGGTTCCAAACAGGTGGTAGCTGCCAACCATCTTCTCTATTAAAATTAGGATGTTTTTTCATTTCAATAGCTTCACGGAGCATTCTAGGTACATATCGGTTTTCCTTCGCCAGAACTTGTGGTTTATCAAATCGAAAAAAATGGTTGGGTTTGTCTAGGGCATGTTCACACACTGCAGACTTTGTGGAGCGTCTGTTCTTGACGTCAGCTATGTTCTTTAATTCTAGTGGCTATACTACGCTTTGTTTGCCCTATGTATGATAACCCACAATCACAATCAATCTTGTAAGGGAAATTAATAATAATTAATAATATTGTACGGTAGATTAAAATATTTTTTCAGAAATATCTGTAAAGACGATTGTCATCTTAGTCTACCTGCGACCACGAAATGCTGCAAAGCTTTCGTAACGTCAGGAAAACTAATTTAAATAATATACGCGATTTAATCCGGTTAAACTTTTGTTTTATTATATTGTGTAGTGATCGCGAAAACCTAAGAAGTTATTATATTTCTTGTTCTGAGAAGTTGTCTCGTCATTTAATTACATGTATTTCAGAGACGATATACCGATTTTATTTTTGTATCGTGTAGTGTAGACGGACAGTTTTGTCCTACTTCCTATCCTACTAATATTATAAACGTGAAAGTTTGTGAGGATGTTTTGATGTATGGATGTTTGTTACTCTTTCACGCAATAACTACTGTATGTATTTTAATGAAATTTGGCATACAGATAAAACATAACCCGGATTAACCTATAGACTACTTTTTATCCCGCTAAGATAAATAGTTCTCGAGGGATACGCGATAAACGACACGAGGGCGAAGCTGCGGGCATAGGCTAGTTATACAATAATATTGAATAAATTACTGCATATGGCGCCGTCGGGCGTCGGGTTAACTTATCGTCTTAATAGTGGGACACATGTCCTGTATCTAGAACATTATAATAATATATCGTCGGTAATTATATGAATGCCAGTGCGTATCGATAGCTGTGACTATGACGCTCCATTCTCATGCGCCACACTCTCCTCGACAAACAAATTAACCATGAATGAAATCGCTATAGATCGGGAATGTACACGATTTGAAGGGTATATTGGGTTTATTGTTATTAACGACTTCTTTTAATTTGAAGGATTTATACAAAAGTTTATTGGCTTTAAACTTCGATCAGGCTACAAATCCTAATTAGATCTAAGAAATGGATTGTTTTTTATAAAAGATAAGTGTAACAATAAATAGTCTACGTAAAGTTTCATAATTGCATAATATTTGCCGTATTTTGCATTTCAAATGTCCAAAATACACGTCGGCATCCAACAAAAAGTTCGTATAAGTGAACCGCAAACGATTCAGGCTTCAATATTTGCAGGCAAATAAGTTTATTTGCACTTTACTTGGTGCTCGCTGAAAATAAATTGCATTTTTCAATCAATAACGACCACAAGTCGGGTGATCAATTCACCGTGTAATCCGTTGGAGTCCTAATACATTGACTTCCATATGTTATACAGAGGTTTACACATGTTTTCGATTCAACAACAATTAATTAATCAAGTCATACTTTGTTTGTAGTACATAGGCATCTCACTTATGTTAAAATTGCGCCTTGTAGAATATTAACAGAGTTGGAGGTTTCTTGCGAAGAAATAAGAAACTTTGATTAAACACAAGCACTGAACACAAGTGATGTTTTATTCCGAAAAGCTAAGGTCCGTATTACAACGTGAACGTTCCTCAAGTACAGTTTTATCTTCAATCAACTGATCACTGCTTAAGGATAGAATCGTTACTTGAGTTTCGATCTTATTCCAACACGGTAATTATAAACTTCAATTCAACAACATAGCACACGAATATAACCTGAAAATAGGAAAGAAATCTCTACTCGAGCGTGGTCTCGACCACACTTGAGTGATAACAGATCAATTCTCTGCTCAAATACCGAAACAGGTGACTGTATAAAATTAAGCTTAACTCAGCTGAACTGTGATCAATCAATCTATGCTTGAGGAATGTTCTAAAATTAAATTTCAACTAAAAACTAGTTTTAAATAGTGATCAACGCTTGAGGAACGTTCTGTAATACGGGCCTAAGACATATTTTCACGCAGCTTTTTTATAGCAATGATGAAGTAAGCTTCTGTTCGTGAACGTTTATATTTGTGCGGTTACAATAAAAAACGAAGTTTATTGCAGAACTTGTATTCTTAGTGGCCGGACAACAAACGCTGCGGACAGTGCACAGAGGCTGCAATTATATTTAAAATAGCCATCGCCGTCAGCCCGCCCAGGTCGATACTGGCGCTATGTATCTGCGGCGTGTGAAAATATCATCAATGGTACTTGCTATGGGCCATGTTGCATAGTAGCAAGTTTTATCTCTGTACTTCAAACGTTTTGTTGAATGCCTTTTGGTGATATTTGAATTCTCAGATTGTTTTCTTGGTTACGCTAAGTAATGCCTGATTAAGTTATAGCAAAGTTACTTCGCAATTAAGATCTCCAAGGTTTCTGAAAATTAATCTTTACTTAATCAACAATTTATATAACAGTTATTAGGCTTCCTAACTTAGTTGAAGCATAATTAAAATATCCGTACCTACCAAGAAATATTTAACGACTCCCTGTTTTATGCTATAACTGATGAAAATGGAACATGTTTTCGTTGGTTTGCGTGCGGTATATACTGTCTAAAGTGGATTTATTATTAGTACTGATAATAAGTCCATCATCAGTTCGTTAATGAGGTCCGTCAGCGAGCCGGCCATGATTTTAGTGCTTGTTTATGTATTCAGAGCTTCGATTGCCTTCAACCAGATCAAATGTAAACGTTTTAAACTTTCTGGCTATTACAGCTCGACAGAGAGATACATGTACGAGGAAAGGGGGAGAAACGGATCTATAAAGATTTACTAAAGACTAACTTGGACGATTTATTCCTAAGGTCACTAAAAGCAGAAGGACCGTCGTCAGCTAAGATAAACTTTTTATTCGAATACTTTGTTCTTAGAACGACTTCTACCACCAAGACGTGGCAGAAATTCCAATATTCTTGTTTACACGAATAACGAGGTAATACGTCACAACTTCCAGTGTGGTGGACACCATTTTGGGCAACACCCGTCGTCGAAAACATACCTGGATATGTTTCAATTTAATTTATACGAACTGCCCAGTCATTATACCTTATGAGTTTTGCGGAAAGCGGTTGTGGTCTCGTTTTACGAGGCGACTCGGATTTGCTCATGTCCTCCCAGACTTATTGCTGTATGCAAATTTAAAGACACGATGATTATTTACAGGCGTTTCAACTGCATGTTACTGAAGCATATGTTTAAGATTGTTTTTTTGTGATTTATTATTTAAAAACGTGCATCCACATCTGAGAAACGAGGGTCCGGAATATAAAACAACAAAAACTTATCTTCTCAAAAATTTATGTCCATTTTTGTGTGGAATAGTTTTAAAACTGTCATTAGTTGCCTTAAACGGTAACTGATTAACAAAAAAGTTCTGAAAGGCGGTTAGAACAGTAAGATATGCATCGGAGGCAACAATCTCACGGTAGCGAGATATCTCGACATCCTACAGGAATCAGAAGCGGGGTCATCGCCCCTCGGAAGTCACGTTTCTCCACAAAAACTCCGACGCAATAAAGCATTGAAATACCTCTCATCTGTCATCTGATCTAGTCGCCACCCCGTGACGCTTATGCGTTATAACTTAAGGCTTACTGTCACTACAGTAAAGGCTGTTTATTGAGGCCTTTATTGTGCTGGCTTAGTCGGCGCACCCTTTTGTGTGGCGCACAATATAAATGTTGTCACTTTATTTAACGCTAGTGTGATATTGAAAGTTGTTGTGCTCTTTGTTGCAGGTACGTGTCGTGATAAGATGGTTGCCAATTGACCGGAAAAACGAGTGATAATCTGTGAGTATTCAAGGTTATTCGCTGATACTGCTGCCAATTATATCTGTAGGAAAACAATTTACGACCGATGAGTTTTGGTGACGACATTTCATAATGCTAACATAACAAATAACAAGGTATTATTGTAAGGCAGACTCGTTCCGTAATAAAGGGCAGAATTGTTCTCAGTCGTATCAGTTACGGTGGTGAAGGTTATAAAGACGTTGCCCGTTCTTCGTTTTGTGAAGCTCGCGTTGACTTGTATCGTGTCACAAGCGGCGCCGACAAAGTGCGCGTCGGTGCGGACAATCAAATCAGTCGCGACAATTTCTCCGCCGTCTGTAACTTTGTCCTTTGTGTTCATGGCAACAACTCTGTAACCACGTTCATGTCACATATTTGTGACGCTATCCACAATATTTTTTGTCACAGTCACAGTACAGTTGCGTGCACTGACAGCTTAACGGTTTCCTTCATAACTTTAACTACATACTTGAATAATTATTATTTTTGACCATTCTAAGTTCCAACAATGAACACTTAAGCTGAAGAAGGAAGCAACGCAGAATCACTTATCTTAACAGTTACAAGCAAGATTAATCATGTCTTAAGTATTGGATAAATGTATGCAATCATGCACTCCATACCTATGATTTGGCCTATATAAAACATGTACACGCCCGCTTGCATAGCCATATGGCTATGAATATGCATTTATCTCTGTACATCTTTCCATCGGGATTCTGGGTCACTTCCATACAGTATAATCCTATCGATTTCGAAAGGTCGTTCTTTCTTCTATTGCTGGTATCGGTCCAGTGATCGATAATCAAATAGGGTCGGGTTACGCATATTTGTGGAGCCATTATCTCCGCTATAAAAAGCAGGTAGTTGCATTCCCAGAAGTGTGGAGCCACTCGAGGGAGTATCGCGGGTACGAGCATTTTAATGGATTCGTTTGAACGACATGGCGATGGCGGCGCGGCGCGGCCGGTGGCTTTATGTTTTTGCCCAAAACTTTTACTGAGAATTTGCAAGAAAAATATTTGGACACCACGTGCGTGCCTCTTTTTATGCTATTTTGGAACTTGAGTTTAATTAGCACGGCGATGCACGATGGCTCTGCTTTCGAGTGTAGACGATGGATGAATGCTCATTCATTTAGAATCCTGCGCATTAGCACTTGCCCCTTGCCCCATTCAAAGTTTTTTCTACCGTTTTTTGTGGTGACCTCCGAACCTAAAGATAAAACAAATGAGGCGGCATGCGGTTTCTGTTGAAATTTGATGCATTTGGTATGAATCGAATTCCTTGGTAGGTGGTCACAATAAGAGGAGGTCTTGATGTCGTCGTAAATTTTATGGTGCCATATGCTAAGCCGACCAACGATTACAGTTTAGAAAAAAATTACCGTTAGTATCGATTTCTTATTGCCAATTTAGTACACTGTACCGACTTTCTCTTTCATAATAGTCATATGTTCCTAATTTAAATGTATTTGAAGCGTAATAAACATTATTAAATAATGTCTGTTATATAACCAACTCGTTAAGTGTTGCATAAACGTATAATATATCTCATATGTACCGCAATTATTTAATCTGGATTTATTTAGTTTTTTTTTTTTCATGGTAGGTAGGTATATACCGAATGCCGATCATAGCTGAGTAAACAATACTGTTCCAGTCAGCATAATCTACATGAATGGTTTTCGTGTATCGTGGAGGTAGAGAGATCAATATATTAACGTTACGTCAGATTACGAGGTGACCGGGTGTGACTCAGCTGGTCAAACTTACGCGAACTTAACAACCCTGCCTAGGGCTGCCTGCCCTTCCTCCGGGTAACAGAAACACGAACTTCCGGGCACAATAAAATATAATTCGTAATTAGAAATCATAGCTCCAATATACAATGGAGCTTATTCAGCAGTATCACAATATAATGTGCGCAATTGCATATTGTGTGTAGCTTATCGCGCCCGGCACCGAAGTAACCCATTTCTCTGACTTGGCTCATTGTGTGAAGTGATAAGCACCAAGTACTTTCCACATTGTATATTTTTCTATAGGTACGAATCGAACATGCTATTTATATCTGTCTAGAAATAACAGATGTCCCCCTAACCTTGACTGACTGATTCATCAATGTAGAGCCGAAAGTCCGAAACTATTCAAGTTAGAAACATTAAATTTGGACAGTAGGTTCCTTTTGTAAAATAAGTAGGTACCCACTAAGAAAGGATTATTGAAAATTCTAACCCTAAGAAAAATTTACCCAACTGGGGTGCCAGTTTTAAATTTTTTTTTTTTTAATAAAGGGGTGTTAAAATATCTATGAAAAATCTTCGTGGTGTCACACTTGACACAAATACTCTTTATAGTAACTAATAATAAAGAAATGCGTACTTTTCGTTTCCCAATACTACGACGGGAAACATTATACCGGGCATTCGCGGGCAAAGGCGCAAGAGCACTATAGCTCTATAGTCTGCTAAAGCATATATCTTCGTTGCGACTTTAATACCTCTTATATGTCACTTTTGCCAAAATCACTATTTACACCAGCCGATTCTAGATTTTGAAGCTCTTTCGAATGCAAGAACTCTCATGTGTTTATTGAAATTTCAATGTGGCTCCGGACCATGTTTTTTGTTGTAACTAGTTAGTCCCATTTTATTTTTTGAGTATTCGATTTTCTCTTAAAAATTATTTTTACACAGAGGTCTTAAAGTCGCAACGACGATATTTAAAATCACCTATGTGTGTGACGTGTGACCCAATTTGAGAAATAACACAAACGAAAAAAAAACGCGGGATTTATTATGAAAGTTGAAGGTTTTCTTAAAACTTGCCAGCCCTACGTGGTCCGCCCTGCGGCAAGGCCTGACCAGTGTCGCCACATTGAACCTCGATTATGAAAGGTCACCGTGCCTTTAAATGAAAACTCTCATTTTCATTTTGATAGCATAATTATGTTAACGATGCCTTCAATTAGTGGAGATACCGAGACTGCAGATAATAGGGAATGAACAGGCGACAAGAGTTTAGATTCTATAGTTGATTGTGGTAGCAGCAGCAAACATAATTATATTGTATATGTTCCAATTTTCTAATTATGTTGTGATTAGTCACAGACATCGTAAAAAATACTATGTATGTGTGATTAGTGAAGAAAAATGTTTTATAGTCAGATTTATTTTATCGGTAGGTATATTGTTCTTGTGTAATTTCCTTCGGTTTGGTGTTTAATAGCTTTGGCTGGTAACTACCTGCCAGAGGTTTTTTTCTAAAAACCTGCGTATTTATAGTAGGTACCTCTACCAAGTTTGTACATCAGTAAGGTTGACACGAGTCTTACTTATTCGTATAAATCAAGGCTCGATCCGTCACACGCCACGTGCGAATTCGTTCCGACCACGAGTGGCCTCCGAGTCAAACAAATAATCACCGGTAATCGTATACCTACCGATTGATAACAAAGTCTGCGAAGCGTGCTAAGGAAACTGTTAGCGGGAATTAGTAGGTCATACTACAAAACTACGCATAATTTCGATTGATTTTGGATTTTTTTTCAGCGAAGTGAGATGAATGCAATTATTTTGTCTTACGCGTTTTGATTGAAAAATCTCTTCACCAAGCTTTCAACCTGTTGAAATCCAGAATTCCAGACACAATTGAAATGTTATTATCTGGTCCACATTAGTATCTCTATGTACCAGCGGCGGTGCCTGAGAGTTAGTTTTCACATTTTTCTTTTAAATGAACATCAATACCTACCTATTATATTTTAAGACATTTAACTAAAACTATTGAATTTTCTTTTATGATTCAGAGAGTATGTATCTAATGTATCCGGCGCGGCCGGATCTAAAATTAATTATCTGTGTCTCTCTCATGCATCTTTAGCTATTCTCGTGATTCATTGATGAAAAATCAGCGTGGGAATTTAGCACCGTCTTACAAAACCGCAAAATCATAATGTTTGGAATGCTGTTTGAAAATAATGAATTTTAAGCTAAATATTTGCTGTTACTTCACACGATGTAAAAGTTTTCGAAATTACAGGAGTCAATATCCGAATAATAACGGAATATTCTGTTCACACGTTATTAAAGAGAATGTAAAAAGTTGATAACTTTAAAGTTTGACGCATTCTTTACTTATGTAGCTTTACCATTTCCGTTAGCAAATCTTCTGGTTCTTAAATTCTGCTTGTAGTTTTCTGTATCGTGATACTTTATTTATTATTCAACAACTCAACAACAAACATTGTGTTTGCGAGACCGGAAGGATATTTCCCGCGGCGCGCGGCTTGCCCACAATGTTTATGCAATGACAACTCCATATGTTGGAATCTAAATCGAAGCCAATAAAAGCACAAAGCTGGCTCCATGACGTCTTTGTGTATCGTGCACGTGTTTATTGCGGATACCACGCTCCACATGGAGAATATTTACGTTCATATGTTATTCTTAACACTTGCCATCAAACAGTTTTGTTTTGCATACCAAATAAACTTCAATTCAATCGGCAAACATAAACAATAAACTCAAGTTCAAAAGCAAAAGTTCTACCAATCTTTGCAATTTTAGTTTCATAACTTGAAATGCACGGCTGCTTTACTTTGACTGCAAGTGCATTCAGCTATCGAAAATAAAGTTCTTCATGAAATTGAAATTCTTAGCGGGTCTTTACAACAGAATAGCAGTATTTTATAGTTACTGTATAGTTTATTTTATTGGACTTTTACTGCAGAACTATCGTGCAATCACCTTTAATTTATTTAACTAAGCGAACACTGTTTAACGTCACTCGATGTAAGCTAAGTTGGTACATTTTGGTCAAGAACCATTCCCGGCTATCTGTGTTTAGAATAAACAAACATTGGGAGGTATACCAGGAAGACTTGTGTTGGAGAACTGGACTTTCTCAACTCGAAAGCGGGATATACAAAGATCTTTGTTTGCTTCAGTAATGTAAGTAGATGCACCAGTATCATGTTCATTTTATAATGCCAGTTTGTCTTTGATTGTTTGAACAGATATGGTTCTTTTTTTAGCACATCCTAAGCTTAATAAATCTTCTAGTAAAATTAAAGAGCCTAGATTCATTGAATCGCTTTTGGTACTGTGCAATTATTTTCGTGTCCCAATATTTATCAAAAATTATGTTGGTGCAATAACATTTCTTTGAATTGTATGTGTAAATTGTCAAATGACTAAAATATTTATGAGAATCGGACAATCTAATCAATTTGTGATTGTTCAAGTGTATTTTCTCTATATTACTTTGTATTTTAACTTTGTTTCATACCTATGACGCTTCATCATTGTCAAGAGCTTTGAATAGGACATCATTATGACGGAATCATTTATCGCCTGTACGAGAATGTGCGTCTGCAAATCCTTTACTGTGGGCCATCTCGGCTATCTATTGTGTAACAGTCGTATTGGAATGAAAATAAAATTGTGTCAGGCGCGCCATTCCCAGACCCTTGTCAATATCACTGATTGCAACGAACGGTCCTTTTATTTATTTGTTGGGCTTAGCTAACACATGTAAATATCCTGGCGTTAACCCTTTTAACTTTTAACGTAACTTCTATTTGCTACATGTTTTCGTACTTAAAATAGATCAAACAAAGTTCTGTCTTTGGCAAGCTGAGGACTTTTCTCAGAGTTTTTTGTTCGTATTCTTGGTGAAGATTTGTCGCAAAATAATAAAATTTTCGTTGCTTATTCAGGCGAACAAGACTCTTATAAATTATATTAGAGTTTGTGTTATAAAATGTTCTGTATCTTTCGTAATATTCAACATATAAATAAAATAGGTAACTCGTTACGAAAAGTATTTCTGTTGTCTTTATTGAAAGGTCTTCGCTTCGATACTTTTATAAACACGATCATAACTTTGCCAATAAATCCAATAATATACATATTTGTTTGACTTTTTAATGTTATTTCTTTAGAAACAGTATCTATGCTATGCTCCTACATTTTTGCCTTCCTTTTAATAGGCTTACTGTGCCGTCTACTTACAACTCTGAAGCATATTTCAAACTTGTTTAGTCCAATAGTCATTCATAAAGATCAGGGGCATAAAAGTGTTTGTGAGAAGTGCGTAAAGAGCATTTTTGTATCCGAGTCACACTTTGCTTGACATTATGAAAATATGAAGTGTTGTAATGTGTTGTAATGTGTTGTGGAGGGCGTAGGCCGCTATCTGCGGCGGGCAGTCGCGCGTGACCGCTCATCTCGTTACCGCCCGCCCTAGCGCCGCGCCCTACCACCCTGCGTCACCCACAGCCCCTTTCTCACCACGTTATAAATTTAACTTAATTATCGACACTGTTGTCCCCTTGCTCAAGATTAGAAAGGGTTAATATTTTAATGCACACTCTCAGAGGAGAAAGCAATGAGTTATGACTAGAAGTTAGAAACACTTAATGGTGCCCCTCCCTCTTTAGTTCAGGCCGTATATGATTTATTGTGAGCATGCAGTGATTAGTATCGGAGTTGAACTTCAGTCATTTCGCGTGGTCGTCATGGCACACTAATCGTCCAGCAATCGCTTGACGGAGATTTCCGAGCTCATTAGTGTGGATACCGATGTGGTTACGTAATCTGTCACGACGCAACTGCTTTCCTAGTTAGCGTTCAGAAAAACAACGAATAAAACCCATTTTTAATTTCCGGGATACTAATTTGCATCTAGAGCATAATATATACAAACCCTGAGGCTGCGTGCCCCAATTCATTGTTTTCCTACGAGCTAATTTTGCAGTGCACATGCCTGACTGGACTCCCTATTTTTTAACCACCCTCGGTTCTATTAACACCCTTGTTTTTATTAGCCCAGATTCTCATTTCAGGCATATATATTATTATGTTGTTTGTTACATACCTACACAGTGTTTTGTTAAGGTGAATCCTACAGGGTAGCCCGTGAAATTCAAAATTTCCTGCGTTTTTTTTGCAAATTGTAGCTCTGTTTCACGCTGTATATCGATCGAAATATGATTCGCTGCAATAATAACAATATATCTACTAAATAATACTCTTTTTTTTTTTTTACTTAGCTGTATAAGCTCTACAAGCTCGATATAATATTAATTTACTATCAAATGGTCGATTATCGAGCTTGTAGAGCTTATAGAGCTAGGTAAATATTTTCTATCAGTATTATTATAGATATATATTGCTATTATTGCAGCGAATCATATTTTGACTAATATAAAAGTCATATAGAGCTACAATTTGCAAAAAAACGCAAGAAATTTTGAATTTTGCGGGCTTCTCGGTAACATTCACCCTAACGTCACTAAAAGAAGAATTATTGTCGGAGAAGTGTTCAGGAGCGTGTTAGTTGCTAACATTCGCACTTGAAGTGCTCAGCTGCAAGACACGAACAAGTTTTAGTACTTCTCAACATTAAGTTTTCACGCGGGAGACAAACGAGTGTCTGCAAGTCGCACTCTCGCGCGCTGTTTATAAATCTTGAAGCATTTCTCCGCTAGCCGTAAGATCGTGTTGACTCAGCGAATGCTCGGTTGCATTTTACAACGAAATCTTCCTCTGAACGTAATTACTTTTCTGCTTTTAATTACCGTTCCAGTTTTTGTTGAGCGTCTGAACTGTAATTTTTGTTTGATAATAATTATTTTTGGAATGACACGCCCTGTTAAAGAAACTTTGCACAATGAGGTTTACATTCCTTTGTTTTCTTACCCTTCACTATGTTTTGTTTCATAACCAAGTGTTTAAACAAAACCTTTGAAATGTTTGGACTGTCTGTCATCATTTTCGAGTTCTTAATACTAGTATTATATAGTATTTAAGATTTATGTCTTTTTCAAATTCATCATACTGACATTAAATAATAGTAAAGTATATACATATATACTACATACAATTATCACAGAATTTTTTATATGCTATTATTTTAAGCGTCTTCAGTCGAGGACCTCTTTGTTCTCTTTCATGTAAATACTGTAACCCGTAAAAGCAGGGTTTAAAATTTTCAGTGTGAAGTGATTATTGCTTTTTATCCAACCGACATCACCATTCATAATATATCTTTTGCGGCAGAGACCTACTAACATCCAGCAGTAGACAGCAATAGCTCAAAATGAAGGATGAAGGGCTTGATTATGCTGCTGTCATGGGGCTACAAAGCCTCTATGGCCCTACAAAGTCATGAAAACCTTCGAAATATTGGTTGATATTTAATTTATAACATCAACAAACAATACTAATACCTAACTATTTTGTACGGAGCTTATGTCAAATTCCTATCTCTAGTAGGGCAAATCGTGGATAGATTGGATATTAATTTTGGCCGTTAGTCGTCTTTTGCAACATCCTCCATATCTAGATGATACAGGGTGGACCCATTAATCCGGGATCATCATAGCATAAAACTGGTTTTGTTTCGATGAGCATATTATTCACAGATTCGTCTCGTTCTTCAGATTCTTTAGTTAGATAATAGTATTATTGAAAACGATTTGGTACACACGGCTACACATCAAGCTGTACATATCCAGTAAAGGCTGACCTCGCGTTGTAAGGAAAACCTATACAATGCGAGGTCAGCTTATATTGGAAATGTACAGCTTGATGTGTAGCCGTGTGTACCTGTTACTTATCGGTTTGCAAAATTAAATTGGTAATTGTTCGCACTTCTACACTTGTTATTTTTTTATTGATGAGCTTCGTGATTGCCTATTGTAAGCACCGTTGAACGCTAAATCCGTTATCACGAATTTAGATGGCATGACAGAGACAATAAATTCAAAATACTTTCTAAAATAAAACGGTGTACGCAAGCGGTTGGGTACCTACGTTAGATCCATACCTAGATTGTGTACATAATGTAGTCGGTATACCTTGTCAGCAGTATTTACTAAGTACCCTTCTGAAGAAGCTAGGGGTTAAAAATAATCCTGCGTGTAGGGATTAAAGCGCCTGCAGGTGTCTCGTCTCTATCTGAGATTGGAACCTACATCAAGCCATCCCATTGTCGACCTTATAACAGTACAATTAGGTTTCTTAAACCTTGTCAGCTTTTTATACAAAATCGATTAGGCTTTATTGTTTACGGAGAGGATTTGTATCAGAATTGTAATCTTAGCTTTGACATGCCTCGCGTGATCGCGTCTCGCATGTATCACCGTTTTATTATTGGCGAAATCTGAAAAAAAAGTAGAGACGCTTTCTATGCTTCGCTAAAGCTTACGAAAGCTCACTCATCTTTTTCTTGTGTCACCTTGTGTGTCCTGCATGCTGCACGCGTAATTCATGGGACACTTTAATTGGCTATTTGCTTACTTTTTAAAGCCAGTTTGTATTATTTTGGCATACAATGGCATGTTTAACATGTTGGTATGGTGGCTGGCGGCGGGCTTGGCGCCGGCGCGGGCGCCGCGTATCTTACTATCTTAGTATTCCTTGTATCGCATGTCGTTGGACTATTTCTCTTACGCACAGCGACGAAGACGCGCCGTTCGACGCATACGCAAGGTCGCCGGGTCCGCGTCTATCTCTGACGGCGCCTGCCATGTCCTGACACTCGAATAACAATCCTTTGTCCTATACTCCGATACACATGAGGTTTGCGTGTTTTACCATTTCTATTATCTCGCATTTGCAGCTCACTTAGCGTGTCGCCGGCTCGCTTTCGCCATAATCGCCATTCGTCCTATTTTAGTAACAGGATTCGTATGCTTCAATGACGGTGCTAGCTCCTGTGTCAGACTGCTGTTGGGTCTATTTTGATCATGCTATTGAACTAGCTGGTCTCAGTTATTCTTGGGGGAATTTCTGCATATTCTATTTTGAATTGGCAGGTTTTCAAGGCATACATGGTGATTTACCGCCTTCGGTAAAATAACTCAAAAACATTTCTGTGTTGCAGCGTGAGGACGTTGACTCATAATAGCCGCACCTACTCTACCTTATTTGTCATACGGATAAGGATAGCTTGGGTTCGCATTGGCAGTTGTTTCATGGTCGGACACTTGGCTTGTTTCTTTATTTCTTCATTCATTACTATTTTAACTTTTGTTGTAAACTTATTTCAAGGTTCGATTTGAGCCTTGCACATTTTACAAATGTATGATTGTAAATTTCTTAGCATAAAGCTTTCATATTGTAGGTTATAGGGTAGGTGATGCGAGCTAACGTTGTCAAATAGCTGTTCCAATGCTGGCATTGAGTGGGCAATTGATAATAGATAAAGCACCAAGTATTTGCCGTATCTTATTACTGGGGCGTTAGATATTCGCATTCCCATCTGTTTTGTGTTACATGCAGATAAATAATTATCTTGTGCCACATAATTGCGTTCTACAATTTATCCTCACACAATTGGCTATTGTATAATATCTGTCCGTTTTATCAATAGTTGTTCAATGTATTATACAATAACAGTACTCTCCTTATCCTTTACCTATCGGGACGACTTGTAATTGCCAATTGACTGGGACTACTTGTTTGTTAATTCAAAACTAGCATCAGACGCTATCAATATCTAGATAGATGATATATAGGTCTCTCCTTTAGTTTAAGAAAATTCTATAGCTAATGCGATTTGACCTCTTTGTCTCTTTAGACAAAATATTGTTCAAACAGTACCTCGAACATATTTGTAGAATACCAAATGTTATTTGAGTAGTCCTCAGGACATTGTTATTATAACTCTTCTCAAGGCTAGTACAGCACGAAGGATAATAGAAAAACATGTGCCATTCATAGTTTTATGCAGTATAAAGAAATAGGTATTTGTAGTAAGTATAGACGATTACATACACCGTCTGCGGTTTTCCTGTGAACTTGCTAATAAACAGGGTTTGTTGTTTATTCACACCGTTTCTTCTTTATATTCATTAAGGATAGTTTGTTTAATAAGTTTTCCTTATTGTTAGGGCATTTTGAGAGGTTTGACTGAGTGTATACGTATTTAATTGTTTGTGGCAATAAACCTTTCTTGCTTAACTTATTGCACTCTTGTTAATAAAGTCGTTCAAAGTATCGTATATTTATGTAGGTCCATGTGACATGTTTAATTACTAACTAATTATAACGTTACTACTTAACTTATTGAACAAGTTCTTATTACTGACGACACGGGTAATCTATCTATACTATAATAAAACTGTAAAGGTCGAAAAGTCTGTACATTGAGTTTTTTTTCGCGAAAACCGGCTAGGGGGACTAGAAATAAGCTATAGAACACGAATCAATCGTTTAAAAAATTTATGTCTGTCTGTCTGTCTGTCTGTCTGTCTGTCTGTTTGTTACCTCATCACGTGAAAACGGCTGAACGGATCGTAATGAAACTTTGCATTTGTATTGGTATTAGTCTAACTTAAAATATAGGGTATGTTTTATCTGAATCGGTTGAGTAGATCCAGCGATACAGCTTGACCCCTCTATTGTATTAAGTTGCATACAAAGTAGAGGTCATGATTGTTGGTTGGATGCAGGTTGCAGTTTCCTAAAAATACAACTGGATTCTATTAGTATTATAGAAAATATAGAATAACATAACATAGCCCATAACTGTCCCGCTGCTGGGCATGGCCCTCTTCTTGGAATGAGAAGAGTTAAGGAACTGGATATTGTTAGTGTAATAGATTATCATAACATAATCAGCTCATTACCTACTGCTCCACTGCTGGGCACGGACCTCTTCTCGAAACGAGAAGAGTTAAGAAACTAGAAAATATAGAATAACATAACGTAGTCAACCCATTACTGTCCCACTACTGGGTATGGCCCTCTTCTCAAAATGAGAAGAGTTAATGAACTGGATATTATTAGTATTCTAGAATAACATAACATTACCAGCCCAGTACAGTCCCACTGCTGGACACGGGCCTCTTCTCAGCATAAGAAGAGATGTGGTTAGTGTTATAGAATAACATAATCAGCCCAATTACTTCCCACTGCTGGGCACGAGCGTCTTCTCAGAATGAGGGAGTTTAGGGCTAACTCCATGAAATTCTATCACCTTAGCCGGTTGGTTGTAAAAACAAAATATAGTATGGTCGGTAAATAGTGTAATCGTCTGTGTAGGCGCTTATATGTATATATTTGAAGATATTGTGTTCATAATTATGACACGATGTTATTTTCCGACATCCACGCGGACGGAGTCGCGGGCACAGCTAGTTCCTCTATAAATGTACCTACATGGAACTTGACACTTGATAGTCAAGAAACATTCCAGCATAAAACCTTGGTAGTATAGTCTTTGTAAATTCGGTAAGGAGAGACTAACTAGTCTAGAGTTTTGAGTTGAGGCTGTTGAAAGTGCTATGATTGCGAATTACCCTTTGTGAAAAAAATCTATGTCCAGCATGGACGAATAAAAAAGATGTCCAGAAACATAAGTGAAATGCAATAGCCATATTTTTATGTTTTTTTTCTTATCGTAGGCGTCAATTCTTGCAGATTTAAAAAGTCACCCTTGGTTATACAATGTTTCATCATGCCATCTGTAACCAAAATATATGATGTGATGAGTCCACAATTATTCCATTACGCAATCCACCCTTATACATGACACTGGTATTTTTATACAGAAAGCCGGGTAAATCTGCCATCAATCGGAGGGACGCCTGCTTTTGGTAAGCCGGCCGAGATTATGCTGACGATGAATGAACGGGGAACGAGGGAACGAATGAACATATGCGTCCCTCTGTTTGGCCATGACGAGGGAAATTGTGATTACATTCGCGTTTATTACGCTATTTCGTTCCATTAGGGTAGTGTTTTTATGGATAAAGCCTGATATCGCGTAATGTAAGCTGTTGGGATGATTGGTTTATACACTACGCGATGTAGTAACTACACTTGTTTGCTTTCACACGCAGTTCTTATGAAAATATATACGTATTTACTACCTTTGATTTATATATACAATCAAAGTTTACAAAAGCTTTTCAAAAAGTGTTTTTAGCGGACCATACACTGTCAGTAATAATGACATTCATTGAATGACATTATTACTGACAGTGTAGTGGCTGGAATGAAGGAATTATGGTAAATAATGATGATATTTAAATATTTGTGTGTGTAGCGCATCATTTCATTTGTCAGTATTCATTCATCGAGCGATCACCGAAGATGGGCAAATTCTTTATACCAGCATTACCAGCACCTCCCACTGCGTTTCATGACTATCGGTCTAATCATGTCAGTCAAATCCAACAAGCCACTGTCTGGCCATTTTTTTTTGTTTTAATTGTCACAAAAGCTTTTTTACTATGCATCCATTAGTCAACCGTGAGCACTGCAGAAAATGCAGAAACGATGTAAAATAATGACAGTGTGTGGAGAAGTTTTGTAAAGTCATTACTGAACGAAGGAATGACAAATTACTGATGTCATTATTACTGATAGTGTCTGGGCCGCTTTTAATAATTAAGGTTTTTAAATTGCGTGGGTATTTAAGTGAAAATTATTGCTCTTCTTTTTACTGCCCGCATGTTTGCAGATGCGGTCAATGGTCAAATGTAAACCGAAAACTATTTGTGGCATCAACGTCACAACGGAACAATGGCGTGTAAATATTAATATTAATAGTGCACGTGGTTAAGTTGCATAACATGCGCATGACAATACCACACATCCTATATGGTGTTCACATCGAGCTTTATCGCTGATTTACTTACGTCCTATGACGAACTTGCCATAAACAGTCTGTGAGGTCTTAACCGATGTTAGCCCAATCGAGATCGTTGTACGGTCGACCGCAGGTCAGTGGTAGCAATTGGACATTGACTGCGTCTTTATTTTGTAAGCAATAAGAGTGATTTTCTAATGCGAGTGTTACCACTGTCATGCAGTCGACTGTACGTCCACGAGGCACCAAAAATTATATTTAATGAGTGTTGGTTCAGCTATGCCTATTATTAGTTTGGGCGTCAATCAAATGTTCGTTCGCGCATCATTTTATGTGCCGCCTGCAGCTGTACCCGATAACAAGGAGATATGGACTCGACACAGGATAATAGAACCTAATTAACGTTCTAATTATAAATTTATGAAGAGCCGATTCCATAATCAAACGTAGTGTATGGCATACCAAAAATGGGTGTATTAGCGTGCGACTGCCAACATAAATCTTAGTTTGTTGACTTCCTCCAAATTATTTCACAGATTAAAGAATAGTTCCTAAGTTAAATAAGTACAAGTTACATAAACTTGTAACAATAAATTTTCACTAACAGGATAACATATATTTAAATTAAAAACAAAAAGCCTGATAAGAAGGCTCAAAGTCACTCAAAGGGACAAGGAGAGGGCTATGCTCGGAGTGGACGTCTTTCGGCTGAAATGATGATGATGATGATGATGATGCTCGGAGTGTCCCTGCGTGATCGAATCAGAAATGAGGAGATTCGCAGGAGAACGAAAGTAACCGACATAGCCCGAAGAATTGCCAAACTTAAGTGGCAGTGGGCGGGGCACATTGCTCGCAGAACGGATGGCCGATGGGGCAGTAAAGTTCTGGAGTGGCGACCGCGAACTGGAAGGCGCAGCGTGGGTAGGCCCCCCACAAGGTGGACCGACGACCTGGTGAAGGTCGCGGGAATCCGCTGGATGCGGAAGGCACAGGACCGGTCGTTGTGGCGATGCTTGGGGGAGGCCTATGTCCAGCAGTGGACGTCTTTCGGCTGAAATGATGATGATGATGAAATTAAAAACAACCGTTTAACCTCAGTGCCTCAGTGTTTACCTGCGTTAATGAACCGATTATTTAGTAACCAACCGTTTTCCTAACCTATAGGTCGGAAATCGGAATGTCATTTAATTACTCTACTTACATAATCTTAGCTGTAGCCTGCTTGTGGTATCAAGATCGATCGAGTCCAAAACGATTCTCACGAGTTCTTCCCTCGCTGAGCTTCAGTCCCCTTTTCATCTTCAAACCTTTTAAAAAGGGGATCCTCGAGAAGCAAGCGAAGTGATTTTTAATCTTTATTTACATCCGAAACAGTCGATTAGCCGATATCTCGGCTTTTGCGTGAGTGGTTACAATTGAAGGCTTTGCCGGAATCACCATTCGTTTGGATTTTTTTCTTCTGCAATGTGTGGGATGAAAAAATGCAATACTAATTTTAAGGCTAGATTTTTTAAATTTATTTTAAGGATAGTTCAGATACATAGTATAACTTGATCTGGTGTTCTTCAACACGTCTTACTATTTTCTTTTCTGTGGTATTCTATTTCGTGTTCATGTAGGTAGGTATGTTCATTCTTTATTTTTATAGGTAGGTACTAGGTACATACCGTACCTATGTCGTAACTAGTCGTAAGTCGCAATCTATCTATTACAAACTTTATATGTTTCATTGACATTATCAGGGAATTGGTAAATTGATAACTATTTTGACATTGAAACTGGAAAGCTAGTAACATTGCACAATACAATACCTAGGTTAGGTTTTGTGCAATGCAATGGTCGATTTAATAGACTTTTTTGTTAGCAAGAAATCTAAGTATTTTGGCCTCTGTGTGGGTGTCAAACTGTCAACTGCATTAATTGATAAATAATAGAATTAGTGACTCATCGGTTATTTCAGTTCAGCACATTAAGTATGATGACTAGGTACCTACTTACCTAGCATAAAGATCATCAGCTTGTGTTGCTTGTGTCGTCACCTTTTTATTAATAAACCATTGTTTTCGAAAACAACGGTGTTCGTCATTATTTTAGTTCAGTTTATTTGGGAGTTTATAGGTACCTACCTATTTGTTTTCTACTGTCTATTTTCAAATACTTTCATTTCAATAACAACCTTAATTAGCTTAACCTTATAGAGGAAAAAACATACGTGGTGTAGGTATGTGGAGACAGCCACGTAAGATTTCGCAAGCATTACTTTTACGCTAGGACGCAAAAATATTGAAGCTAAAGTGAATTTTTGCACGTATTTAGTAAAAACGACAACGTACAAGTGTAGTGTGTGTGTACAAGTGTAGTAGTGCGTCGTGGCGCACTCGAGTGCGTATCGCAGATTGGAGTGCCTGTCGCTGACGTCGCTGTCACGTCAGACGAGGAGTGCGATGTCGATGTCAGCCCCCCGGCCCTTCAACTCCTATCCGTTTGATGCGCAGAGCTGTCAAATCTGAAAAAAAAAAAAAAAAAAAACTGAAAAAACAACTGCTAAACACAGACATAGTCATAGTAAAAATTATAAACCGTGCTCCTTCATGTACAACCAGTGCTCACGTACACACCATGCACCTGAAGGATATTTGTTTTCGCGATGCTTACTGGAAGATGCCGCGACATGTGAACTGAGAGAGGTGAGCACGGTTTAAGGTGCATGTGTGTGCGTGAGCACTGGTTGTACATAAGGAGCACGGTTTTTGTTGGCTTCACTATGGTTGTTCGCAGCACTTAGTCTATATTTTTTACTATGTCTGTGCTGCTAAAGTAGAAAGTTCATTTAACCGACCATTAAGCTAAGCAGGAAAATTGTGTTGTAAACATAGAATAAATAATTGTACTTACTCTGTATACTCGTACAAAGTTTGGAAGCCCACGTCAAACCGTGCCGTAATACGCGTAACGAATGGCGGGTTAACGTTTATCATAATCTCATAAATATTATAAATTATTATAGCATAGATATGCAAAAGTTTGCATGTATGTACGATGTACGTGTGTTTATTAGTCAAGAGATAGAATGTATTTTAAACTAGATACTAAAGAGGGATTATTTCATTTTAGAAATAGCGCGTGAAGCCGCAGGCACAGCTAATTAACACTAAAAACCTAAATAAACAGTGGACTGGCCCACCATACTAAACCTTGCCTAGACGAGACTGTAAAAAGCTAAGCATGTTTTATTATCTGGCTAACAAACGCCTGACAACCCTAGACGCGCACATTTTAGGACATTACGCATATGGATCCGGCTTAACGACCGTTTAGGGATGATTGAATATTATCTGTGCAAGGAAGACAGTACGTTATGTTATGTGCAATTTGTTCTGAATTGCTATACATAAATATGCATAATGTTAATGAGAATAAAGTAAGCGAGTTAGTTTGCAACACTGTTAGGAAATTACGCTGGAAGAAATATCTTGAAGTACATTTCCGTTAGTTGTAACTTTTTATGTACCTAATTGTTTTGTACCGATTATTAGTAAGCTCATTTTTACCAGTAAATGTTCAAGAGCTGATATTATGATGATCGACTCTGTTTGCTAAGGCTCCAAGCTTATTTATCTTTTTTAAACCTGTCTTGTAATTACTGAATAACAATGCGGAAGGCAGAGGACCGAGCGTTGTGGCGCAATTTGGGAGAGGCCTATGTTCAGCAGTGGACTGCGATAGGCTGAGTTGATGAATGACTAGGTAGGTACCATATTAGATTTGTTAGTACCTATTACTAAACTTTTAGCTACCCTACCATCCATTCACATTACCCTTTTTTTTCTCATGGGGAATTCTTCATGGACCCACATCGCCCTAGGAAGGCGGAGCCAGTGTCGGACTCTTACCGACTAAAGCCACCACGGTGTTCCTCTACCACGTTTGGCCGGGGACGTGGGACATGCCCTGCATTCGCCAACCACCCCCGAAGAAAGGTCCCGACTCACCACAAACCCATTCTCCGCTGCGCCTGCTATGCAAGCTACGCCTTCTGTGCTAGCTACGCAAGCTACCCCGAGTCCGCCGCCTGCAGGCCCCATCCTCTCGTATTTTTTTACTCCCTGGGGTTACGAGATTGACGGGGGCAGGCAGGGAAGGACACAGTCCCCTACTGCCTGCCCATTGGCAGGTGAGTGCACACTGGGCCTGTCCCTGCTCCTCAACTGTGCCCTCTGCTGGCATCAGAAGGATACTCGGACTGCCTATTGACCCAGATCGGGCCCCTCCCGTGCCAGAATATTCGCCACGGGCAATAAGGTCCCCCAGAAGAAGATTATTCCCCGTGCCCAGGGTGCACTGGACCAACAACTGCTGTTCCCTCCAGACGTGTCGAGAGGGACTAGCAGCCGTCAAGCACTCGTGTAGGTTTTCTGGCTCAGCACCCCATTCAAATAACCCTACTTAGGCTTGTTTTCACCAACGATAAACTTCTGATTAAACGACCGTTTACCCAAAATTCCAGTACATTATTTGGGTAATATTAACGTTGATGAACACCGGCCTTATTTTAGTCACAGATATTATTTTAACGAGTCTGAACAAAACATTTATTTTGAAATGGTATCAAATTGTTCGTACCGTACAATAACATCTGCTATATTGGTCTAACAAGCGAACAACTTATATTAAATCGTGACATCATTGGAAGTCTATCCAATTTCGTCCTCAATAGGAAGACGAGGACGTATTGATGAGTGCAATATCACTCGCAATATCCTACAGTCGCCATCTTATTGGAACATGCGAAGGGAACATGTTTAACATTTATTTACATCCCACCTCGGATTCGTCCGAGCATACTACAAGGATGGCGGCAAATGTTTTTGTAACAATTCAGAAAAATTTCGGTCGCGCACGCAACAATCATTAGCTTGTTCAACAAACTGATTGCCTCAATTATTATAAATGAATCATGCGATCGTTTAATTGTGCTTCTCTATTGTGTCATCATTACTCAAAATCAGAATTGATTGGTGGTATGGTATTGGTGTGTGGCAACAGACGGCGAGTACAAACGCTACAACACTGGTTTTATTACACACAGGTATATAAACTAATGCCGTTGATGGACGTACAGAAGCGACAACGCGACAGGTCATTCATCAAAACGTCACTGGCTCGTTTTGCCTGTTTGAACACTCTAACATCTCCGATGGGTGCCGATGGGTTATCGCCTCGATTGATCTTACTAAGTAGCTGTGTTCCCACACGTAAGATTATTATCTACGTTATCAACACAAGTTACTATCAAGGATGTTTACCATTATGATACAAGCTATAAGTTTAATTAAGCGACTTTATCCACACGGCTTCTAATTCCGATTGAGGCCCGTGCCCAGCAGTGGGACAGTGGGCTGATGATGTTGATCCACACGGCTGGACTTCCATGGCACAGTTGTTTATTTTGAGTTGTACGACTTTATGACTTTTGTATTTAGTTTAGATAACACACCAGTCACCTATATCACATATTACCTATTAGTTACTATGTAATTGGAACAGTTCATTTCTCTATGTATTTTTTTCGAGTAAACGGTAGTTTATCTAGCTAGATAATTCATATTGGTGCACACCGGCCTCAAAGGAAAAAAGGATCTCCTCAAAGGATCTCCGTAAAAATCAACCTACTTAAAACTGTTTCTACTAACTTTGGAGGCTTCATTAGCCCCCGTGAGTGAGCAACAAAATGTAACTGAACTTGGGCTTTGTGTAATTGTGTTACGGATCGGGAGGATAGAAGCCCAATTTCGTTGTGTAAAACAAAAGTAAGTACCTACCTACGTATACGGTACCTAACTACGAGTAATTTAACTCCACTCGTGTGATCGTGTGATGAGATAGAATGAGGCAGCGCTGTCATGATGACAAAATGTGATGTTCTTTTGATTGTAGATACCGCGTTTATACGAGGCAAGAGAGTGCAATGGAATGTAACATAACAATCTTGATGTTGTAAGTCGTCCTATATATTTTTATTGTATGTAGTCCTAGGGGAGCGAAATGGTACAGTAATGAGAGTACTTCATATCGGTCGTTTGGGTAGAAAAAAAGCGAAGGGTGCCAGAGACTGATCCCACCCGGAGACGAAGCAGCGAGGGAGTTTGTGACGCGACACGGTTTCATGTTTGGAAACAACTGTCCATACTGTTCAGTCTTTCTTTTAACAATATAATGTTAGGTACGATTTACAAGTAAATACCTACACACATAGACTTATTCTATGCCTACACAGTATTGAAATTTAAATAAAATATTTAATTCATAAGGATATGTAGTATGACCATTATGAGGAAAAGTCACTCATCGTCTAGAAATTATTTCATATTACATCATTGGTTTGAAAGTTTCAGTAGGGAATTATTGCGTAGTAGGCACCTAAATTTTCGCAGTCATAATAAAAAAATCCGGCCAAGAGCATGTCAGGTTTTATTGTTCCGTGATTTCAGGCCATGCCTGCATGCATTAGTATAGGGTTCCGTACCTGTAATTACAAACGAATCAAATAGAAGGCCACTAAAGGAGCATTGTTTGCTAAGATAATTTTTCCCCAATGACCTTTGAACTAGGACGTCTTAAGTATTTTGCAGTTTTCTCTCTATTACTCGAAAATTTATAATCACATTATGCTCATTATAATTTTAAAAGAGAATGTTTACTAAGGACTATTAACGTGAAAGATTTCTACGTTGTATAGTTTTGAAATGGCGGGGAAGACGCATTGCAACACACTTTTGCGGGCCATATTTCACAAACGGTACATAATGGTATACACCTGATAAAAAAGTGATGTAAGTACACAGACATAGTAAGTAAGTATGAACCATTACCTAAATTTAAATATACCTATTTAATTACGGGAATACGAGGGGGTGCAGTAAAAAAAATATTCATCCCCATTTCACACATACCTATAGGAGCTACCCCTAAAATTCATAATTAGAAGAAAGAAAGAAAAGAAATGTTTTCCTGAAAAGGGGTAATTTTACTCATCATTATGAACAACTTTTCTACTATGGGATGTGCCATAGTAAAAGATTTTATTTTTCGCGATTTCAGTGAACCTACATACACTTAACATTTGTGTACACTTAAATCGATAAAATGTAGGAAACACATGGTTTTTTTTCGCGAATTCTGGTTTGGTCCCATAGTAAAAGTTCTCAGCTCAATAACCCCTTTTAAAAAAACAGCTATTATTGCAGCGTGTACATCTAAACTATTTTTGTGCGTTTCATGCACTTACGTTTATAAAATTTATAACTACAGAACTCAGATTATAGTATATAATCTGAGCTGCAGAATATAATAAGCTGTAATGGACTAGGACAGACGGTCAGTCGGATAGATGGACGGACTGGATTCCTTGTAGTACAAGTTACAACGGAACCTTAAAACCGCCTTGTTCTGTAATTCTGTCAGTAATTTCGGCTATAAAACGTGTAACAGAAATGCGTGGTCATATTTGAAGAACTCTTTCAAGACATAGCTTAGAACAACTTTTACTATGGGACCAACCCTGAAATTGTGAGAAATATATCGGCTGTCGCTCGACAAAATGTAAGAATCAGCGGGTTTTTTTTCACGATTTCATGGTTGGCTGCATAGTAAAAGTTGTTCGATAGCATCCCCTGAATAAGCTCTTCAAATATGACCACGCATTTCTGTTACACGTTGTATACCTTTCCATCCGATTTCAGAAAGTAAAAAATCGAATACCTAGTTGATGTTGCAATTCCCAGAGACATTCTAAAAGTTTCAAACAATTCTAAGCAGAATGCATTACGTATATCAGTACCTATATCACATTAAATATTGATAGAAATACTACAGTCTACAAGTTAATATGACTATTCCAACGCTAGAGGTAATAATATAGAGGCGTCTAGTTTTCTCTCTGGGGGGAGTCGTGCGCCGTCTGCGGACAGTGGTCGTCAAAGTTTGCTATGTTTGTGGTGTATTGTGCTTACTCCATGGAGCTTGAGACTGAGAGGCCTAGTACCGCTTTGTTTCGAGGTTATTTGCAATCGCTTCTCTCTCTTATTAGTGATTATTACGAGCTTGCAAACCTGTCAATTGGTTTCCAGTGATTTATCTCGCGGTGTTTGCATGAGTGCGTCTGTAATTATTCGCTTGGCAGTCCCTTTCCAGGGCAGAATGAATTGTACCCTCAGACCAAAAGAATAAGATAGACGGAGCGCGTACAACTAGCGAATGAAGCCAGAAAAAGGAATATAAAATGGCAAAGGAGTGTTCGCGAGCCGCGGTCGGGAGCGTCAATCTTATTCTTTTAGTTTGAGGATTAGATTTTGTATTCTTTTGTTCTGGCTTCATTCGCTAGTTCTACGCATATAAGGGGCTTGCAAAGACCTACCTCTTTTCCCAAAATAATAATAATAGTTATTTATATGGGTACTAGCGGACCCGGCAGACGTCGTCCTGCCCGGAAAAGCAGCGCCACATATAATTAAAATCGTCCCTGCCATTTAGGAGAAGATCAGTGACATACAGACAGAAGGGCCACCTACCGGATCCAATTGTGTTTTCACACCATCCAGGAAACCATTGAAATATTCACAAAAAAATTCATCCAAATCGGTTCAGCTGTTTAGGAGGAGTTAGGCGACAATCAGATGTACAGAAGAAATAAATATTCGCGGCTTCACTCGCGTTAAATTCTGCTAACCCACGTGACGGATCCTGTTAATTCAGTCCAGTCCAGTCCAGTCCCATTCATCCATCCATCCATCCTTTTATTCGGACCGTCCAGTCCAGTCCAGTCCAGTCACTATCCCACTATCCCACTATCTCACCCCATGTCCAGTCCCGTCCCATGTCCCGTCCCGTCCCATGTTAAATGTCCCATCCCGTCCCATGTCCAATGTCCCGTCTCATGTACCATGTCCCGTCCCGGCCCATGTCCCTTCTCAAGTCCCGTCTCGTCCCATGTCCCGTCCCCCATGTCACATGTCCCGTCCCGTCCCGTCTCATGTCCCATGTCCCGTCCCGGCCCATGTCCCTTCCCATGTCCCGTCCCGTCCCATGTCCCGTCCCCCATGTCACATGTCCCGTCCCCCATGTCACATGTCCCGTCCCCCATGTCACATGTCCCGTCCCCCATGTCACATGTCCCGTCCCGTCCCGTCCCATATTCCGTCCCCCATGTCACATGTCCTGTCCCGTCCGTCCCATGTCCCGTCCCATGTTATCAATTGTTCAGCAAATCAAATTTGGTGACACAACGACTGCAGCGCCACCTACCGGGTCCATTTGTTAATTCAAACCCTGCAGGGACCCGGACTCGAACGTACCTACACAAAAAATATCATTAAAATCTATCATCTATCAGTTTTGGAGATCAAATTTACCTCTCGCAGGTCTGCTGGAAGAAATTTCTTATAGAAATAAGCAGTGCCTTTGTACTATTCAATTATACGGTATTTCGTTCACTACAAAATAAATTTAATTAATTTTATAGCGATTTAATTAAATTTATTAAATTTTTTTTTTTTTTTTTTTTTATATTTTATTATTTTTTACACGTGGTAATTATGCTGTTAAAATGTAGCTTATATGACACGTTCGTAGATTTACCATAGCAGCGCCATCTATTCATTACTTACTCAACCCAGTCGAAAGGTATCGACATCTGTTAGAATCATTTGGAGTTAACAGATAATTGTGACTGTCAAATAATAACAGACAAATAATTAGCAATAAATTAAAATTGCGACTATAATTTGAGATTTAAACTATCCTATCTCTCAAGTTGGATCGAACTCCACATGGTGTGCGAATTTTATTATAATTGGTTAAGTGGTTTAGGAGTCCATTGAGGACAAACATTGTGACACGAGATTTATATATATTATTAAAAATAAATATTTTATTATTTTGGTCTGAGGCTGTACCCAAATGCAATACTTCTATTTCTTTTATACCAACTTCATTTACCGTTTTGCAGGACAATAATTCGCACACAGACCTATTGTTTTATTTTACATTCACTTTTTGAGCCATTAATAACCGGATCTGTAGTAAATACATAACGAGACGTTTTTATGACAGGACAGAAATATTATTTTATGTGTATGGAGCTTGTTAACGAGATATTTTAAGTGAAGCTGTAAATTATTGCTAACTTTCTAAACTTGATCGCAAAATGTATTTCTAGTAATATAACTTGGGTTAGAAAGTTAATTAGTTAGTAGCAACTATTTTCATTTACTTACTGGTTAGTAAGCTAACGTTGTCGGTGACTGAAAGGCTTAACCTATGAAAGCTATATTAATTCATCGGTGTTAGTCACAGAAATAGATAGATAGAATGGTTGTAATCACAATTTTACTTGCGATTCATGCGTGGCAACTTTCGAACAAACTACGCCTCCCATATTGACGTCATTAATTTTAAAAAAATATCTTTAATCAAATGTACTTTACAGAGCAGCTTTTGTTTCTGCTGGTAGAAACAGCACAATAAGGCATTTTTGCGGGTTTTTGTTACAGTATTTACAGAAAGTATGGTGAAGAGTGTACGCGCGCCCTGCCCACTTTTCCATTCTATCAGAAATATCTGTGGTGTTAGTAGAGAGCTAGTCGGCAAGCTTGAGAAACACTGCCCTTTATTTGGTGCCTACCGTCTAATGCATAATCCAAATGGGTGGCTGCCGCTCTAACGCCAAATTTATTCCGTATGTCACATTAATCTAGATTAAATGTTATTATGGAACACCACTTATAACTAGAGTATTGTTATGATTATCTTGTAGAGGGATGGGTATCGATCGTAGTATATGTATTATCAAAACTTAGTGCAGTTACTTAGTCGTGTATTAAAACAGAAAAGCAAAAGAAAAAAGTAATCCCGGACTGAAACATACCAAATGATTGCCGTAAAAATATTTCTACAGATGTTTGAAGTTACTTCGAGGACGTTAATGAAACAGTTAGCAAATAAAGCAAAACCCGTACGAGACTGCGCGGGCTGAGTTTAATCAGAGGCAGTGCTCTCGAGACGAGGGCACAACTGTGCATCAGAAATTGTTTGAAGTCTACTCAAGAGCTCGAGTGCTCCGCCACGACCGCCACTGTTCGATTCTGGCAAAGTCCCGCGCGACAATCATTATTCAAAAACGTGCTGGAGACTGCAGAAGAATCAACCACATGTAAAGATAATTGGGCTTGGCTTGGTTATATTCACGAGTATTTTTCTTTAAAAAAAATTAATTCCATCAACAAATGACGAAGTTTTAATTTGATGCACGGGTCTGCAATATTGATTGTGATTGTGATTGTGGGTTATCATACATAGGGCAAACAAGGCGTCGTATAGCCACTAGAATTAAAGAACATATAGGTAGCTGATGTCAAGAACAGACGCTCCACAAAGTATGCAGTGTGTGAACATGCCCTAGACAAACCCAACCATTTTGTTTGATTTGATAAAACAAGTCCTGGCGAAGAAAAACCGATCTGTACCTAGAATGCTCCGTGAGGCAATTGAAATTAAAAAACAATAAATAACAAAACAAAAAATAATAAACAATTTTAATAGAGAAGATGGTTGGAAGCTACCACCTGTTTGGAACCCAGTTCTAAAAATAATCAAGTCCCAAACAGCACGCAACACTAAAAGATAATGTAATGTAAATGAAGATAATGACATTGTGAGTGATTCCTGCGTGCATCGAAACGATTTTAATTAATAAAAATTGTACGGTAGATTAAAATATTTTTTTAAGAAATATCTGTAAACACGCTTGTCATCTTAAGTCTTCCTGGGACCACGAACGCTGCAAAGCTTTCCAAAAGTCAGAAAATAATATACGCGATGTATCCGGTTAAACTTGTTTTATTATAATGTGTAGTGATCGCGAAAACCTAAGAAATTATTATTATATTATAAATTTTAACGCATTTACGCATGCGAAGCGAAATCGAAGATATAAATTGTGAAAAGAAAACCGGCCAAGAGCATGTCGGCCATGCTCAGTATTATAGGGTTCCTTAAGTAGGTCTAATTACAAAAGAATCAAATCGAATATTAATCATTGCTATTTTAGTTTTTGCAAACAGCGCCACCTAGCGCTAAATTTATGAAGCTAAATTTTAGAAGTGTGTTTCTTTTTGTGATTTTTTAAAATAGAAAGTAACTAAAGGAGCATTATTTGCTATGATCATTTTTCTCTAAGGTCAATGACCTTTGAACTAGGACGTTTTAAGTATTTTTTAGTTTTCTCTCTATAACTCATAAAATTATAATCACATTATACTCGAAATAATTTTAAAAGAGAGTTTTCACAAAGGTCTATCAATGTGGAAGATTATAAGTTTCTATATTGCATAGTTTAGAAATGGCAGGGGGGGGGACACATTGCAAGCCACTTTGGCGGGCTATATTTCGCAAATGGTACACCTGATAAAAAAGTGGTGTATCAAACATTACCTTCATTTTAATAGACCTATTCAATGATACCCCACACGAGAGGGTGCAGCGAAAAAAAAATTTTTTTCCCCATTTCACATGTATGGACGCCACCCCTAAAATACGGAAAAACGATTTTTTTATTCTTTTAAAATTGAGATCTATATTACCTTTTAAATTTCATTTACTTATGTTTATAACTGTAGAAGTTATTAAGCTGTAAAGGATTAGGACAGACGGACAGACGGACAGACGGACGGACATGACGAAAATATAAGGGTTCCTTGTAGGACTTCGGAACCCTAAAAATTCACTCATGAGCAAGATTCGAACCTGCGACTCCTAGTTCAGTACACCACTGCTTAGCTTACCAGTGTTACATTACTAACTTTTCAATATTGATACATGCAAAATGCTTCACTTGCTGATAATTAAATAAATAAATAAATATTTTTGGGACTTTTTCACACAGCACCATCTAGTCCCAAACTAAGCAGAGCTTGTACGCACGGCTACACATCAAGCTGTACATTTCCAGTATAAGCTGATCTCGCATTGTACGGAAAGCCTATGCAATGCGAGGTCAGCATAAACTGGATGTATAGCTTGATGTGTAGCCGTGTGTACTATGGGTACTAGACAATGGATATAATAAATAAATAAATAAATATTTTTCTACTACTACAATTTTTTATTTATTTCTTTTTAAATACTTATATACTTTTTTTTTGTAAATACATACTTATAATACATAAGAAACACCCAGACACCCAACACCCAATCTATAACACCAACACAAACACTTATGTTCATCACACAAATATTTGTGTCCTGTGGGAAACGAACCCACGACCTCGTGATCAGCAGTCCGACACTCGAACCACCAGACCACCACCAGTTCAATCGACCATTAGAATCGCATGTAAATTACATACGTAACACACACTGAGGTATCCGTTTTCCAATTATAGGACAATTACGCGTTTTGAATTGAGTCTCAATGAAAGTCACATTTACGAGTTTCGGAAATGAAAATTTACTTGACGGCTGGTTGGATGAAAATGATATTTGATATTGGAATACGAAGACTCGAACACCATTAGGTGTCAATAAAAATATACCAATTCACTTTTGTAATTTATTTTATAATAATTTATTGTGACGATGCTTGAGGGATGGTTTATGTCCAGCACTGAACGTCTTTCGGCTGAAATGATGATGATGATGATGACTCCTTATTTCTATAAATTTTCATTGATACATAAAGCACAGGTACCTACTAAGTAGGTAGTAGATACTGTAGCGCCTAGCGCCATGTTTGTGCCGTATCGAAGCTTATAATTTTTACCAAAACGCGTGACAGCTGCGCGAGCGGCTCACGTTTGACGACTTGTTACAATGTTGCTATTTGTGTGGTTTTGTGTTATGGTCTATGGAATTTCCAATCTTGCGTATTTATTAAATAATACACATTTTATCTCGTATTGTATTTAATCTTACTTATTTATTTTTTATCGTTATTTACCAACATCACGTCTCACTGATCTACGTTATTGCATTGTGAATTTGTGTCGACGCCGGCTGTCACTGAAAACCAGCGCTGTGCTGTGTCTTTACTCCGTGCATGAGGCACAGCAATATGCTGAGCGGTGGCTGTTTTGCGCGGATGTGACGCATATCTTACCACACTTCTTGGCTCTGTACCTGTATTTGTTCTGTGTTCTTGAATTTTTTGGTAATTTTGTGCGTCACTTTTGAAGCAAATAAATATTTTTTCTTTCTTAATATTCTGAGCACGTCGTCGTCGCATAGGATATGTAGTTGGGACACGGGCCCCAAGCCCTGCGTATTGCCCGCGCGACTTGCTACAAACGTGTCGTTTGGGTGGCTGCCAAATCTTCATCGTGAATTGGTGACACTAGCTACAAGTGTCAGCCGTGCACTGGTGCCAGACGACAGATGCATAATTGGGACAGAAATGGGAACGTGATTAAAACTTTAAAATCATTTTTCCAGTGAATAAAATAGCAACCAAGCTTGAAAGCTCGGGGACCTTTCTTCACAGGGAATTTTACGTTCATAATATTGCCATTGTAAACGTGCCGCGCTCTTCGTACAAAAAGTCGACAAATCCCTAAAGAATTGTTGCCGTGGTTAAAGAGATGCAAAAAATCATTTCTATTCTTCGTTGACGGCATATCTATAAAATGCACGGCGAAATTGCATCACTCGTCCCTCCGTCGCCCCTCGCTCTCTTGTAGGGAGGGATCTTTTCAATTCTCCCCCTTGGACTTGCGCTGCTCGCCTTGTTGCTGCGGTGATGTTTTCCAATTCACCAGATAAATTACGTTATACGAACTTCAATTTTCATTTTTAATATTCGTCCATACTTGGCTGCTTGAGTTGCTTCAATAGAAAGTTAAAATGTAATAAAATAAATTTTATCAATTTTAACACTAATGTAGACGTAATAAAAATCATAGTTATCATATAAATATGAGGACCACGTATTGAGAATTGAATAGGCAATCTTTTTCAATAGCCCGTTGACGTGAAAGTAGCATCACTCGCGTCAGTTATTTAATGTTCGATTATTTAGGAACCTATTCAACGGGCAATTAATATGCGTAGGTAATTGAATTACCTAATTAATTATACAGACGTTAAACGTTGAGCGATAAACTATAATAATGTAGATAACTAAACTACATACCTACAAACTACAAACCTAAGTTGAGTATTCTTATTTAGTAAACTCAATGCAATGTTGGCAACGTTTCTAGTGAAATGACTATCGGCCAAAATTAATATCCAATCTATCCACGGTTTACCCTACTAGAGATAGGAATTTGACATAAGCTCCATACAAAATATGTCAAATTTCTATCTCTAGTAGGGTAAATCCTGGATAGATTGGATATTAATTTTGGCCGTAAATGATTATAGAGTGATAGACGCTTGTCCTTGTTACCAGTTAAAGTTTATATCTAGATTCTAGTAAGCATCTGCTGCCTCATATATCCTATTTTCTTATTAGTAGGTAATTACATACTTATCTACATTTTTTTTGGGGACTTTTGTGGTCTCGTGGTTTGAGTGTCGGACTGCTGATCACGAGGTCGTGGGTTCGATTCCCACAGGACACAAATATTTGTGTGATGATCATAAGTGTTTGTGTTGGTCTGGGTGTGTCTCATGTATTATAAGTATGTATTTACAAAAAAAACAAGTATATAAGTATGTATTACATAGGTACATTGTCTAGTACCCATAGTACAAGCTCTGCTTGGTTTGGGACTAGATATAGTGCTGTGTAAAATGTTCCAAAATATTTATTTATTTTAACCAACATGTCAGGCGGCAGGCCGCTCGTGCACTACACTGAATTTTAAGATCCGTAGGTCCGTAATTTTACTCCATTCATTTGTCAGTAATATTACGGATGCTGCAATATGGCAAAACTGAAAATTACCTAGAGTAAAATTACGAATAGTGCACAAAGACATGCGTAAATTACTGGCCTGCTACATCGGACCTCAAAAAATCGGACCTGAAAAAATCGGACCTATGAATCATAAAATTCAGTGTAGTGCACAAGCAGCCTTAAGTAACGCTATACGTAAACTGAAACTATCATTAAATATACCTACAAGGTATATTTAATGACGACTAAACAACTGAAAATCTCTTAAGGGCTCATCGCTATATCGTGTATCGTTTCTATGTTAATTAATGTAATTGGTTTTTGTACCGTGTTAATTAACTATAATAATAATAATTCGAATTTCGGTCACGGCGGCCAATCTCAATGGAGACTAGCCATCTGCGCGGGACATATTATAGTGCACAAGTGTATGCGCAAACACAGGTGCACTCTCTATTCCCTCACTCTCATAATCCGATGGGACGGCAATTCGACACGACCGGAGAGAGATCAGACGCAGGACCGACGGCTTTACGTGCTCTCCGAGGCACGAAGGGGTCTCGGATGTGTAAAAAACGGTCACCCATCCACAGACTGACCGCGGCTAGTGCAGCTTAACCTTGCAGATCGTACAATCCACACGCTTGCCACTTAGTCACGAGCCCCTTAATTAACTATAAATAAATAAATCATAAATAATTGCACCAAACATTACGAATTACTTTTACTATGAGACCAATCCAGAAAAAGTAAAAAAAATAATCTGCTGCTTCATACATGTATGTTCGCATAACTCTACAAAATGAAGGCAACTTTTTGCGAATTCTGAATTGGTCCCATAGTAAAAGCAGTTCATTACGTTGAGTACAGTGAGCCCTTATGAGGTTTTCAGTTTTTTCAATTACACCTAGATTAGACTACACAAACTTTGCAAACCCAACAAATGGTGTCAATTCTCTTGTTCATGTGTTGTGTAGGTATACATAAATAAACTTATTTTAAACTATCGCTCTCTTTTACTAGTTTACGTGTTACATTTCTTTGTATACGTTCCAAGATCACAACTAAACTTGTATGAAAATTTTAATTCCGACTAATTTTGCAGCTCTAAAATTGTTAGTAAAACTTTTTAACAAAAAAAACTTTTTAACAAAAAATAAAACCAACTTCAAAAACCTTAACTAAAAAGTAAAAAATAATCCTTGTATGTATTTCAAAATCTTAACATAAACCAAAATTTTGAAGGCGGCGCGTGACTGTCCCTTTGCATCATGTAAATATAATGTACTGTCGAGCGCTTATCTATAGTAAAAAACAGTTTATGCGAACATACATGAAAATCACGCACCGCCTTCAAAATTTTGGTTTATGTTAAGATTTTGAAATACTTACAAGGATTATTTTTTACTTTTTAGTTAAGGTTTTTGAAGTCGGTTTTATTTTTTGTTAAAATTTTTTTATTTCATACTTTTTAGTTGATAATTCACAGAAATACGAAACTATTAGTAGATCATCTAGGTAGGCGAAATTAAAATAAACTGATTTATTGAAGCTGGTTTAAAAACTACTCAACCTAAGTCAATAAAATTTATATGGGACCACCGCGCAGGCTTCCTCTACCAAATAAAAAAACAACCACGCAAATCGGCCCAGAAATCTCGGAGTAATCGGTGTACATATATGAAAAAAAAAAAAAAAAAAACCTGCCGAATACATAACCTCCTCCTTTTTTTGAAGTCGGTTAAAAAGAGAGCGATAGTTTAAAATAAGTTTAGTTTGTGAACAAGAGAATCGACACCTTGCACGTTCCAAGATCACAACAGAACTAAACTTGTATGGTTAATTCCGACTAATTTGACAGCCCTAAAATTGTTGACTTCCTTTTCTTACTATTAGTAATAGAGAGCGATAGTTTAAAATAAGTTTAGTTTGTGAATAACGGCCAAAATTAATATCCAATCTATCCACGATTTAACCTACTACAGATAGAAATTTACATATTTTGTATGGAGCTTATGTCAAATTCCTATCTCTAGTAGGGCAAATCGTGGATAGATTGGATATTAATTTTGGCCGTAAGAGAATCGACACCAATATCAACAAATTATTACTAATCGCACTACAAGATCTTGTTTATTGTAGGTACCTATATCGCGTCTGTTATCTATGGGTAAACCGCGCCGGTACACTTGTTCGATGTTCTTGTATCCGAACAATATTTACCCGTGTCTGGCGTGTCACATATCATGTCAAATGACGCAGCGCTGGGAATATAAACAGTGGCCTGTTTGTGTCCACTGTAACATCACATACCACCTACGAAACACTGTTCTCACGCATACCATAACGATGTGGTTCTTAAATGCTACTCATATTAGTTTTATTTCTTCGAATTCAATTAACTTAGTAAACAGAATTACCCAACTATTAGCCATAAAACCATGCACAGTATAATAAATGTGATATTAGAGCCATCACAGTTTCGGATAGTGGTGCGTGGGATGGTTTATCTATTGGGATAGGTCATTGACTGAGCGCCAGGCTGTTGAAACGTCGTGTTTATGATAAACATCACTGCTTTGAAATGGAAACTCAATTACCTATCTACTAGAATTATAAGCTGATGTTATTTTAAGGTGAGTATAAACTAGAGCATTTTCACGAGCATTTCTATGTAATGTATCGTTATTACGAATGGTACAATACAAGGAAAAGATCGAAACTAGAGCATTTTCTCGAGCATTTCCATGTAATGTATCGTTCCTGCGAATGCTCAACGTTATGTTTGACGAAATGCTCACAGCGAATGAGCATTTACATGTAACATTCCTGTCTATTTTGCGTTTACTCTTTTGTTTAAATGTTGGATCTGCAGCTCGTGTCTTTAATCGATGAAATTTTACACAAATTCGCTCGTTGGTTTGTAAACTCAAGTTGTAACAAAGCGTCAAGCGTAGTGCTCTATGTTCGAATCGTGATTCGTGACACAAACGATGAACGGTAAAATAGTAGATAGAGCAGCTCGATGTTCTGTAACAAGTAAATGCACTAGTGTATACTCACCTTTATACATGTTGAAATTTGAATCGCTTATTTCCCGAAAAGGGATCATTGTACTCATCATTATGAACAACTTTTACTATTGGACCAATCCTGAAATCGAGAAAAAAAATCAGGTGGTCCCTACATTTTATCGATTTAAGTCAACATAAATGTAGGCACAAACTGACTTTTATTTCGCGATTTCAGGGTTGGTCCTTAGTATAAGTTGTTCATAATGATGAGTACAATTACCCCTTTTCGGGAAATAAGCGATACAAATTTCAGCATGTAGGTAGGTATATCCCGTCCCTAATCGAACTTGCAAACTAAGGACCGACCGAAGGTTCAGTTTCGGCTAGTTTCGGGCAAAAAATCTAGTTTCGGCCACAGTTTCGGTTTCGGCCAATAATTGGCCGAAACTTCGGCCCCGCTGAAACTAGGTGTTCGTGAATTGTCGCGCATCATTCGGCTAACTTCGAGTGAGTGAACGTGATTGCCAGTTGAGTTCGCTAGCCATAGGTTGTAATAGAATATAATTCTTTAGATATTTTACTTGGTTCTATTGAGTTATTCCCTAGAACTTATACAATATGAATTTATGTAGAAATTAATGTAAGACTTAAAAGATGTGTGAAGATACCTGTGATGTTTGATTCAAACATTTACTATATTTGTTTGTAATTGTTGTTGGATTGCATTTTGTACCAGTATTCGAACCGCTCCGTAAATCCGATACACAACTAACTCCGGTGATTTAACTATTACCGTGAATGACCTTCAGTACTATTAGTCATGTCGCATTTTTTCCCTTTAGTATGCGAGGTGCTTAGTCAATTCGGACGAGTAGTACAGTATTACGGGAATGTTTTCTAGTTAAACTTCATTATTTACTACTACTATGACCCCTATCACGACAAATACTAAAAAGAAAAAATAAAAATAAGTCCAAAACCAAAGGGGGTCCTCCATACAAGAAACCTCGAGAAACGTGCATTTTTTTCAACGTTTTTGTTCCTGCTCTATCTTCAAAACAGTAATACATACCAGCGTCAAACTTGGTCCGATTATAGTGCATACTATGTAGTTTAGCAACAGATACTAAATATAGGGCAATAATAGACGTATGTGGTGGTACCTACGTAAGAAAGAGATGCAAAAATTCACATTCCGCGGACGCTCGTTGATGTCTTTTGATAAACTCTCGTAAATTAAATCAGTTTCTATGGGTATCAAGTCGATGGGTGGTACGGAACCTACTGTGTGAGTCCGACACACACTTCACCGATTTTTTGACATACTTAATTGTTGCATTTTATTTTTTTACACGTGTTAACTGTCTATATATGCGTAAAAATACAATAGATTTAACATGCTATAAAAATTCAAATAAGTTTCGGTTTCGGTTTCGGCCGAAACTGCGACCAAGACCGAAGGTTCGGTTTCGGTTTCCGCTGAAAATCCTGTTTCGGTCGGACACTATTACAAACACGCGGCGACTGCTGTGTTACTTTGCTCAACCGACACAATAATGAAGGGATTTTAAATCGGATCATTACTTGTGATGAAAAGTGGATACTGTACGATAATCGGAAGCGTCCCTAGGTAGGTGCTTTTCTTTCTGAAAATATTAAGATGCATGATGTACCTACTCAACCCGTAGGTATCTAACTAAACCTTGTTAGAGTTATGTTAGAAAAATCCACCTCATTTTGCATACAATAATTATTTATTTATCCGTTGCGATTATCGCGTCGGATTGGAAAGGCAGGCGCCGCAACCACAGCCACTAATAAATGTGTCGAACCGTCAACTATTACCTACCTACATAATAAATGCTTCTCCACATCTGTGCGACATTGATTGCGATCTACTCTATTTCTTGCGAACCTACCAACATGCTTATGCAAATAGATGCTTATGTACTTAAGTGCTTGAGCACTTTTATCTGCAAAAAATGATAAGTCGCATGAAGAGATGAACGTAAGTAGGTACCTACCTATCTAACGCTTTTATTTTTATCTCTAAAAAGGCGTCTTGTTTTTTCCATGCTCGTAAAAAATCTTGGCAGCAGCGGAGAAGAGACAAACTTTTCACAATGAACATGTGGGATTGGTAAGAGACGGTGTGCAATTTTTCGTGTTGGAAGTTCAGCTTTATCATATGCCACAGTCGGTATACCTATCTAAAGGCCCGTAGAGACCAGAAGCGTATCAGTAGCAGCAGTTGAAGGCCCGCAGTTACATCAACTTCAAAAGGTTTAATGTTAATTCTACAATCTGCAATGAAAATGGATTACTTAGCAAAATATAAGATTTACGACGTCTGTGGTCTAGTGGTTCGAGGGTCGGACTGCTGATCACGAGGTCGTGGGTTCGATTCCCACAGGACACAAATGTTTGTGTGATGAACAACAAAATGTTTTTTGTGTTTGTGTTAGTCTGGGTGTTTCTTATGTATTATAAGTATGTATTTACAAAAAAAAAGTATAAATGTCTAGTACCTACCCATAGCTCAAGCTCTGCTTAGTTTGGGAATAGATGGTGCTGTGTAAAAATGTCCCAAAAATATTTTTTATTATTTTGTTATTTATTAATCAGTTTTAATTTTAATATACTTACAGAAAGACAACCACTCAAAAATTTATAATCTTTTTTACTTAATTTACTACCCATTGAAGGTCTATTTTTATAATTAACATAGGTACACCCACAGAAATCATATCTATGTATTTCTGTGGGTACACCCATTAAGTGCAATGTCATTAATCATTATCTAGATATTGGGTAGATACCTACATTAAATTTAAAGTTATATATACGGCACTACTATATTTTTATAGTTATATATACGGCACTTAAACGAACGTTACCAAACCATTATCATAATATTAAAAGAATGCACTTATTTAGCAACATCCGCGCATGCGTGTTAACCCTTCGCGTACTACAGAAGTGCGACCTTCGTAGGTCGCCGCCCCGCCATTCAGTGCCCTGCCGGTTCTCATTGATTTTAGACCCACTATCATGTGACGAGGTCTACTCGAGCGCGAGGACCATCCATTGTATATTGGGTTCATTTGACAATATTAGTAGCACGTGCCGTTTGCATACTACATCTGTGAAGGAATATTCAGAAAGGGAGTCGAGATGGGTAATAAGTCCTCATCTAGAAATGCAGGATAAGTCAGGAAAACCTTAGATGGGTATGTACGTATACATTTGTAGATAAATTACGAGGTTATTATATAGTTCTGATGAAATTACCTTTTCAAAGAAAATGCTCATAGAAGTTGGTTCGTGAATCATTCGAATAAATTAGTTGGGAACTAATTGAATTTCAATAAGAAGAACTTGATTTATTCCAGTTCATGGATAGAGCCACAAACAATAACATATTTATTTTAGCGGACATGTCATACTGCGGTCGACGAGTGGTATCATTGTGGTGCCATTTGTTAATAATAGCTTTTTTTTTATTAACGAAACTATTCAAATTTAATGTGATCAGTTTCACAATTTAATTCAATTTTATATTATTGCTGTAAATATATACTTAATGTACCGGATTTACGGTCCAAAATCAGATGATAAATGACCAAAATAAGGCATAAATTATGTTGCGACTTTATCTTTACCAACTAATCAGAGCTGATTTCTTTGGCGGAACTTTGAAAATACATTAGTTTTATTAGCTTAAAAAATAAAAAGTGGAGCAACTAGATCATTGGATTGCATTGAATTGAGAACATCGCTACACTTGTCTTAGATAAATATTAAAATCCAAAGCTCTTAGTTCCATTATGTTACCGTTAGGTACACCTGGCTAGACTGTAAATGTTAAGGAAACATTATTTATTATGCGAATTGTCATTGATTGGCTTAGGATCCATGTATTAAAAGGTCAAGCCAATGACCTCATCGACCTCGTCGGCGCTCACGGGTTACGTGCGTGTGTTATATATGTACCTACACTAGGCGCCTGCGCACAATACCGTGCAAGAAATTCTGCGAAACAACGCGTCATGATTCACGTGCATCCGGTTCTACAGCATCTTCGTCGTCAGATCGATCAATGGCGTCTTTTATTAAATTAAATAAAAGGCGTAGAGAAAGTAAGTAGTACAATCAAGCATTAAAAGTACAATACTTGTTTCTAGCACAAAAAAGTCAAGTCGCTAGCGCAAGGAAATATTGATCGTCTTTTGATTTTATGTTCATGTAAAATACCTTTTTAATTTTATCAATTAAGTTTCAAGTTATAATGTTAAGTAATGTGAGTATATGAACAATCTATATATGTACAAATATACAATATTTACATCACAAGTATAAAATGCGCGACTGCTGAGCGTGGGGTCCTGGGTTCGATTCCCGGGTCGGGCAAAGTGTTATTGGGTTTTTTCATTAGAATTTCTCAGTAACAGCCCGGAGTCTGGATTGGGCACAAATCAATGGTCAATGGCAATAGGCTCGCCCCTTATTACATGGGACTATAACATAACTGGCGAAATGTGGGTGTACTATTACACCTCTGCTTACCCCTTCGGGGAAATACAGGCGTGATGTTATTTTCATGTTATGTTATACAAGTACAAAATATAATTACATAAAATGGCGCGCTTAGTCAAGTCTTTTTCATTATTTTCATGTTTCAATTAGGTACCTATGTTGACAAAAGTCTGGAACTTTTATGTTGAATATTTTTTGGTTAGAGACTTTATATAGGTAGGTAGGTACCTAAATAAAGTAAAAAAAATATAGGAATAAAATAGTTTTGGAGAAAATTGAGGTTTAAGAAACCTTTTTTCTGATTAGAAAATTGGTATTTTAAAGTGGTCATTTAGCTGGTCTGGATATGATTTTTTTTAATTTGTAAGTTTTGTATCAATGGGAGCTGGGAACATATTCCAAATATTATGGGTCTATTTTTAAACAGTTTATAGTAAAAGGTAACTGATTAGTGTTTAACCAACGTGGCGGCGCGCGGCGGGGAATAAAAGGTTATTCTTAGTCTTAGACGCAATAAATGAAAATTCTACAAAATTTTGTAACTACTGCATGAATAAAACTATCATATTCCACTAACAAAAATATAAACACATCTTTTACCGAGATCTACGATGTCTACGACGACAAAATGTTTTCGCAGATTTTTTGCGTTTTTGTAATACCTACGGCTCTTAAGTCCATTATCTTCAAGGATTCTCTTTATTCAATTCCTTAGGGTTCGCTACCTGGATTGAAATAATTAATCTTCGTTTAGTTAGTTAGATCATAACATTACGGTTAATTTTGGTAAACTTTTTGTAATTACTGACGTCTCTGATCGAGTCTCATGCGTAAATTTTGTCTTGAGATTTTTTTGTTTAGCGATTTTTTTGTTTTGAGATTTTTTGGCATGATAGTGACGATAAAATATTATGTTGTGGCACCTTGCCTCTGGGGTCTCATCAGGAAGAAATAAAACTTAGTAGTGGCTACCTATCGATGATGGACAATATTTTTTGAATTGATTAGGAATTAAAATATAATATTTTGGATTAAAGAATTGCACCACCTTATATCTTCTCATGGGTGTCGTAAAAGGCGACTAAGGGATTCATCAGAGGATGGGCAGCAGCGTTCTCCCAACTAACTGCGATCGCCAACCCGCCTGCCAAGCGTGGCGATTATGGCATATTTGCCCTTTTGGGGGAGGTCTAGTCCAGCAGTGGACGTCTTTCGGCTGAAATGATGATGATGATTGTGGGGATGTGCTGTTATCAACGATTATTGAATAAGCTGCTCATTTTATATTTTCACCTAATTTAATTCGTATGTCCAGTTGTCCCTGTGAAAAAAGGACATATCGAACACTCTTTCAGGCATAATAAGTAATAATAATTTCTTAGGTTTTCGCGATCACTACACATTATAATAAAACAAAGTTTATCGGATTAAATCGCGTATATTATTTAAATTGGTTTTCCTCACGTTTCGAAAGCTTTGCAGCATTTCGTGGTCGCAGGTAGACAGGTAGACTAAGATGACAAGCGTCCTTTACAGATATTTCTAAAAAAAAAAAATTAATCTCCCGTACAATGTCATTAATTAAAATCGTTTCGATGCACGCAGTAATCACTCACAATATCATTATCTTTTACAGTGCTGCGTGTTTTATAATATTTTACGGTAGTATTTAAACACAAGCCGTGTTGTGAACGTGATCCACGGCATTGTGATCTTAGACCAATTGAGCTATTTATGGTTTTATTCCGTAAGCAATTACCTTGACGTAATTCTGACAACCATAATAGTAGTAAACCGTTAGTAGGTACCCACCATTCATGAGCTTAAAATTATAATATTTCCGGTATCTACGTAATAAATTATAATGAGTCATTATGGAGAATTAGGGCTAAATTAAGGAGTAAACATTGTAAGGCTGCGTTCCCACCTGTGTCGCAGAGTTGTTGCTGATCCAGAATTTTATCAAATCAGCATGATGCTTGTTGCTGATTTTTTGACATTGATATCAGCGGATGCTCTTGCAGTTGCAGATATTTTTTTAATTATTTTTAAATATTGGAAATTTATAAATAATAGAAATTTATATCAACCAATGTAAATACAAAACAATGTAATATATAATACACATTTTATTAGGGATTCAAATAAAAAGGAAATATAACAGCGCGAGCAAAGTGAGCATACAAATTTTTGTGATGTTGATGATGTTGAAAATAATGCTGATGCTCCGCTGATGCGGATGCTGATATTCGCAGCAACCCTGGTTGTGACGTGACGATAGATAGTCGTTCTGTGTGTGGCTAAGTGTCGTGGCTTGGAATCAGCGACAGTGTTGTCGCTGCTTGAAATACTGTACGGCACGATTAATTTTCGTCCACGACTTTTTACTATGTGACGACAGACTGTCAAAATAATGGATACAGCTAGACGACAGTTGTCTGACGATAAAATACGTTTTTTTTAAATTCAATGACGACAGTGGGAACAGTGACGATAGATTGTCGAGATAATAGGAACAGAGAGACGATAGTCGTCCAACGATGAATAAATCACGACACAGGTGGGATGGGAACGCACCCTAAGCCATAGAGTGAAGATATACCTAAATACTCAATCTGGTAATGTTTTTAGGTTCAATGCATCGCACGCGCATGACGTAGGCCTGACTCATTGGTTCTAATAGGTTCGATACAAATATTTATATTTAACTTATTTTCAATGGCTATTATTTCGATCATTACGTCGGGACTCGTCGTCGCGAATACATGTGCAATTGATTCATACTTACTTTATTTTAATATTGAAACCAACTAAGTAAAACCTTTGTAGTACTGAACTCGTTTGAACTGTGTGATAACTTGATAAGTGAAAAGTGTATTTAAATAAATAAAGATGTGTAAATGCAGGAGATATATTGAAGTTCGAAAAGTTACAGCTATTTGGACATATGATTCGGTAATTATTATATATATCTAAATTATTTAAAAATTAAGAAAGAATGATTATATTTGTAAGTTCGGGTACTGTGCTTAGTTAAAATTTCCTGAAACATTTGTGCACTTGAACTTTTTTAAGGTAGTTTAAATTTAATGATCATAATGAACGACATTATAATTACATTCGCTAACTCATTGACAGCATCCCTTTTATCGGTTGCATAAATGATTGCGTAGATCGGAAACGGACATGGCCTGCCTCAACACGCGTCGCCCACAATCGCTCGTTGCAGGCGTTGCACAATGCAATCCGTCATTATCGGCTGATTTAGGACGCGCCCGTTCCGCTGCAGCTGCGCCTGCGCAACATATGCGCCCAAATGCTACGTGGGCGGGTGTCGAATCCTAATACGAAAATTATGGGGACTTGTGCTGCTGTATCGGCTAAATGTGTAATATAAGATAGATTGAATGGTTTTGTTATTATGACAATAAGAAAGAGGCTAATTAAGCTATAGCTTACTTGCACTGGCAGTGCCAGATTATGGTCCTTAATCCTTTAATACGATATGAACCCAAGATACGCCCATGAAATTAATTACGTACTATCATAATTTTTAAACTAATAATCATACTAAAGAATAATTTAGGTCAGTCTACGTAAATAAGGATTCATTATACTAGTAGATAGGTACCTAAGTTAAAAGTTTTTATAGCCAAAAAGTTGGTCAAGTATAGTAAATCTTTATAATCTTAACTAGACAACATAATATAAGGATAAATGTCTGTTCTCTGGATAACTTCTTGAGAAATAATGAACTTGAAAAGTTCTAAGCTTCTTTGGAAAAATAAAGTCTTCACTCTTGAGCCTTGTACCTACATTGTCGCAAAAAGTTAGTAGGCAGGTACCTAGTTAGCAATTAATGATGATTTATTCCATTCTTCTGCCTTGCAACATCTCAATGTTGTCAGAATCCAGAAGTCAACTTTACCTAATCGTTACACATAATTTCCACGACGTGTTGGTATCGGTTTTGAAATATATATTTTACACTGACTGCCTCACGACCTCGTCATCTTTAACTGTATCATCAGCTCGCAAACATCCACCGTTTAATATGTGTTGGTCTTCGCAAAAAAATAGCAGATATTTTCGAACTTATGTGTTAAAATGAAGGTATCATTGTTGCAGTGTATGGCGCGTGCGTTGTACGACAACATAGCGGAGTCGCCGGACGAGCTGGCGTTCCGTCGCGGCGACCTGCTGACCGTGCTGGAGCAGAACACCGGCGGCAGCGAAGGCTGGTGGCTCTGCTCACTTAGAGGAAGACAGGTAACACCCAATACTACTAAGACTAGGATAAGCAAGCTAAAATGGAAATGGACCAACCATAACGCCCCAACAACCGTTGAATGTTGGGGTATACGTGTCCTTGAGTGAAGACCGCGAAATGTTATGCGTAGCGTGGGACGCACTCAGGCAAAGTGGAGTGACAATCTTCGCAAGGTAAAAGCTGGATGAGAGCGGCCGAGGATCGAGGTCAGAGGAGTTGGAGACGTCCATGTCCAGCAGGGGACTGCTATAGATTTGAAATAAAAGAGCCTTGACAAGTGACGTTAATTAAGCAAGTCCAGCGTCCAGTCTAACAACCTCGCTGTCTTTTTGAAAAAAACATTAGCTGTTCCAGTGCCAATATGAATGAGGAAGACTCATCAGTCGGCTAATTCCCAATAAGTCACTTTAAAAAGACGGTAATACCCATAGTTGACTACAAAAATTCTCGCAGTCATTACGACAACCAAGTCTGACACAGCAGTGCAAAGTCTCAAGATCAATGTCGCTCTAAATGTAGGTACCTAGTTACACTATTGTTGACTATTCTGGTTGAGTTGTGACGTTGGATAGTCAAACAAACAGCTATTGATCGAAGTGGAATCTACGATAAAAGAACCTACTTACTACATAGGTTCTTTCATCGTAGAGTGGAATCAATCAAGCAAAGAATTCGATAACGGTGAAGCAAATGGTGCTGGTTTGCATTTTCTACGTTTTGGAAGAAAATTAGACGACCTAGGAAAGGTAAAAAGTTCTGACATAACTTAGGAATTACCGAGCAGGTGACAATGAAAAAGTCACGTTTACAATTTTGACGGTATTCCAAATAGAGCCACTCACTTAGAGAAGGTATGACGAAGTTGTTGAAACAATGCGTCTATTATAACTATAACTTAAGTGTGTTTGCTTCTTAGGAAGTTTATTTTTTGTGGTAAAGGGTGCTAACTGCTATCTGAGTTGAGATGCTACGTTATATTATATCGATAAAGTGCCATTCATAACACGATTCATAAGGGTACCCGTACGACCATAGAATTACTATGGGTACCTACGACATAATACGCATTTTGTGCTTATTATTTCCTGTACCACGTGCATTATCTTAATGGTGACGCATCTTATGTTCACATTTGCCTATGTCACGGTCAAAGTAGTGTAAACGATATAGGTAATAACATTGTTGTTTTCTAAGACTCATTCAAGTTTAAATTATGTCATTTTCAGGAAATACCTAGTAAATATCCTAGTCTAGATGTTTGTGTACGTGATGCACATGGTTCATCGCAAGTTGAACATCCACATATCACGTAGACAAATGTCATAGCAGCGATGTGTAATGAGAAGTTTAGTAGGTAACTAGGTAGGTACTTTTGGGAAGAAAGTTAGTAGGTTCTTTTAGGTTGTTTAATGAGTAGGTAGTTTAGTTTAGTAGGTTCTTTCTTCCAACTAAATATATTGTGAGATCTGAAAGTCAGTTGAAAACTTTGTAAAAATGAGTTTCTCAAACAGCATTGCGTTAGTTTAGTTTAGTAGGTCCTTTCATATTCATATTCATTTATTTCGTAAAGCCTATTTACATGTCAATAAATAAAAATAATCATTATATACGTCTATTATTCGTCTGATTTACGTGATGACTTGGACATTGAGCGGGAGCGGAGGGCTTTGTCGGTGCGCGCTAATATGATATGCCGTAGGTTTGCGCGCTGCTCCACTGGAGCTAAAACAACATTATTTACAGCGTATTGCACATCATTCTACGCATGCAGCCTATGGGGTTCATACACTCGCGCATCATACGGAGCCCTCCGAGTACAATATAATAATGCATTCAGGATGCTGATGGGGCTGCCGCGATTCTGCAGTGCCTCTGGTATGTTCGCAGAGACGCGCGTCGATGGTTTTAATGCAATTATGCGTAAGCTTATTGCTTCCATGGTAGGTAGGGTTCGCGGCAGCGCCAACAGTATCCCGAAAAATGAGAGCGAACAGGGTAGACTGCCCATTTATTAATAATATTATAGAATTTCATGTGTTGTAATGTATTCATATTATTTTATTTATTATTCTAATTGCAATCATGTGTAATTTAATTCTAATTTATAATCAACTAACCATTTAAAAAATATGTTTACTAACAATAATGGATCGATGTAATCTGACAAATAAATGAATTATTATTTATATAAATTCACATCCGAAACTAACTAAATACATTGTGAGATCTGAAAGTCAGTTAACAACTTTGTAAAAATGGGCTTCTCAAACAGCATTCCGTTGCTGTTGACAGGCTAATATTAGTTAGTTCAATTTATTCGTTTATTGAATGAATCAAGTCGTCATGCATTTATTGTTTTGTTTATTTTCAGGGAATATGTCCAGGCAACAGACTGAGGGTAGTAGCCGGCGTGTTCGACGCGAGCGGCGCCATGCAGCGGCGGAGAGCGCGGGCGCCGGCACCCGTCGCTCACCAACCACTACCCACGCAGCAGTCACCTGCTTTTACAAAAGTAAGTCCTGCTGACTTACTGCATCATTTTCACTCAGTACAACGTCTGTCTAGTTATTTTTAACTCTATATTTTTGTTTTTTTAAGGACTGGTACATTTACCTATTTGTTTTTCTTGTAGGGGGTGTAGAAATGTGAGTATGACTAAGAGGACATCTATATCCTCGTAGTCATACTGATATGACTAATAAGTATAATAGATAAAATAAATAAATAAATATTTATTGTGACATTTTTTACACAGCACCATCTAGTCTAGCGTTCTCTGAGTATTTAACCAACCAACTGCGATCGCCAACCCGCCTGCCAAGCGTGGCGATTATGGCATATCCCCCCTTAATTGGGGGAGGCCTATGTCCAGCAGTGGACGTCTTTCGGCTGAAATGATGAATGATGACCATCTAGTCCTAAACTAAGCACAGCTTGTGTACTATGGGTAGGTACTAGACAATGGATATAATACTTATATACTTTTTTTTTGTAAATACATACATAAAATACACTAGCTGTGCCCGCGACTCCGTCCGCGTGGATGTCGGAAAATAACATCGTGTCATAATTATGAACACAATATCTTCAAATATATACATATAAGCGCCTACACAGACGATTACACTATTTACCGACCATACTATATTTTGTTTTTACAACCAACCGGCTAAGGTGATAGAATTTCATGGAGTTAGCCCTAAACTCCCTCATTCTGAGAAGACGCTCGTGCCCAGCAGTGGGAAGTAATTGGGCTGATTATGTTATTCTATAACACTAACCACATCTCTTCTTATGCTGAGAAGAGGCCCGTGTCCAGCAGTGGGACTGTGCTGGGCTGGTAATGTTATGTTATTCTAGAATACTAATAATATCCAGTTCATTAACTCTTCTCATTTTGAGAAGAGGGCCATACCCAGTAGTGGGACAGTAATGGGTTGACTACGTTATGTTATTCTATATTTTCTAGTTTCTTAACTCTTCTCGTTTCGAGAAGAGGTCCGTGCCCAGCAGTGGGGCAGTAGGTAATGAGCTGATTATGTTATGATAATCTATTACATTAACAATATCCAGTTCCTTAACTCTTCTCATTCCAAGAAGAGGGCCATGCCCAGCAGCGGGACAGTTATGGGCTATGTTATGTTATTCTATACTTTCTATAATACTAATAGAATCCAGTTGTATTTTTAGGAACCTGCATCAACCAACAATCATGACCTCTACTTTGTATGCAACTTAATACAATAGAGGGGTCAAGCTGTATCGCTGGATCTACTCAACCGATTCTGATAAAACATACCCTATATTTTAAGTTAGACTAATACCAATACAAATGCAAAGTTTCATTACGATCCGTTCAGCCGTTTTCACGTGATGAGGTAACAAACAGACAGACAGACAGACAGACAGACAGACATAAATTTTTTAAACGATTGATTCGTGTTCTATAGCTTATTTCTAGTCCCCCTAGCCGGTTTTCGCGAAAAAAAACTCAATGTACAGACTTTTCGACCTTTACAGTTTTATTATAGTATAGATAAGGAACACCCAGACCAACACAAACACTTAATATTCATCACACAAATATTTGTGTCTTGTGGCAATCGAACCCACAACCTCGTGATCAGCAGTCCGACACTTAAACCACTAGACCACAGACGTCAAACGTCGTGTGTCACTATGACCACAAGGAAACAGCGGTCTCACGATGTTCTATCCGATTCCATCTTTACCTTCCTTCTAGCAAATATTTAACTGTAACAGTTTAAAACACAAACAACTTCCTTTTAAACCAGATCGAAGAGTGCTCACACTACGACGTGCCACGCGCGCCGATGCCCGTACAACGCATTGGCATGTACGACTGTCCACGGCCTCTGGTGGACTGGTACGACGCACCCCGCGCCCCGCGGCCCGCCAGCGCGGACTCCGCGTGCAGTGGCACCGGCTCGCTGGCCTCAGCTACGTCCAGTGCTTCGGCAAACTCCGGCAGCTCGGCCCACTCGGCTGCTTCCGCCTCCAGCACGTACGACGTGCCACGGTCGCGTGCGCTGCCCTTGCCTTGTGACGCCGCGCTTGAAGCCCTCGATAGGTTACAGGTTGGTAGAATTCAGATTCAGCAGGAAGAGATGGCTTTGCATACTATTGCTACACCGTGCCTCGGAGAGCGCGTAAAGCCGTCGGTCCTGCGCATGAAGGTCCTGCGCCTAATCTCTCCGATCGTGTTGGATTCCCGTCCCATCGGCTTATGAGAGTGAGAGAATAGAGAGTCAACCTGTGTATACGCACACACTTATGCACTATAATATGTCCCGCGCAGATGGCTATAGTATCTGTTGAGATTGGCCGCCGTGACTGAAATTCGGCCGCGAGGACGTTTATTACACCGAAGACTTGAGCATAAGCATCTATAACTGAACTTCCACATACATCTTGGCTTCCTTGCCTTGGTAGATTTACGGCAACAAGTAGACGGTTATCGTTTTTGACAGACGAAAATGTTGATGGCAGTATGATGTTCTCTTCGCTATTACGAAGCTTCCAATCACCTTTTTTTTATAGAAAAACACGCGTGCGGAGCAGCGGTTAGCAAAAAATATAAAAATGTTTTTGGCGAAATCTGACCTTTTGTGAATCCGAAGAAGTAATGCGCTATAGGGTTGGACTTCAGTATTGGTAGACAAGGTGTAACCTCGTTCGAATAAAAACTGGCGGACGGAATCTCGCTATCAAAAGATTGAAGCACTTAGTTTTTTTCCTAAACCTACTATAATTTCGACATAATTTTAACACACCAGATATATATTGCTATTTTATTTGTGACACTACGACAAGACTCGAGATTTGTTGCATAATCGCGGCTTTTTGTTTGTCTTACTATGGTGTGATTGTGTGCGTGACAGCCCGAACTTTTAAACGAGCCGTCTTACTATGGGTGCTTCACTTTTTGTTTAGCGAGATTACGAGTTCCTTTTTCTATTCGTCCAAGCTACTTTACGAAAATATTATTTTCGCTATTACGCAGCTTTCAATCATCTTTTCTCTACGTAAGACGTCGCTATAGGGTTGGACTTCAGTATTGGCATGGTATAATAAGATGTTTCACCAGGTATGTTTCTCTTCCCGCAATGACAGCTCGATGCCTCCAAGCTACGTCACAATCAGTGCTGCCATTGATTGATATCTTCAATATACTTAAGGAGATTTTTGTTCATAATGAATATAAAATAAATTCCTAACTAGCCTAACTATTTGTTATCTCGTGTTATTCATCTAATTAGTTAATAAAAGAAACTATATTAAATCACTAGTTAAAAAGTGATTCTTTATAGAAGAAAGTAAATGAAAAAATGCATTTTGCTCGGGTAATTTATTTTCAAAAAGTGGCAGCACATCAAACTGACAAGTGTCACGCTAACAGCCCGCTATTGGCTCCACGGCCGATGACGTAGTACGGAGGCAATCACGTGACCTAGCTGTCACGGGAAGAGACTACCTGGTGTTAGTATACCATAACAACAAGTGTGTGTGCGGTGCAGGAGGAGGCGTCGGCGGCGGTGTCGCGGCTGCTGTCGCTGGTGTCGCCGGGCTGGCGGCGGCGCGGCGCGCTGCGGGCGCGCGTGCTGGACGTGCGCGTGGCGGGCGCGCGCCTGCGGGCCGCGCTGCACGACCTCGCCGTCTTCGCGGACGCCACGCTCGCCAACGCGCACGATGCCCAAGACAAAGGTAAAAATTGCACTTTTTTAAAGTAAAACTTCTTTACGCACGCTTGCCTTGGGGAGTAAGCTGGTGAATGCGTTACGAAAAGTGTTACGAAAAGTGTGATCGGGCGAGGCGAATGGACGCTTGACTTGGGGAGTAAGCTGGTGAGGCGTTACGTTACGGTACGTTGAAGTAAAACACAGAAATAGATAGAATGGTTGTAATCACAATTTTACTTGCGTTTCATGCGTGGCAACTTTCCGAACAAACTACGCCTTACATTTCAACGTCATTATTTAATAAAAAAAAAATTTAATCAAATGTACTTTACAGCTATTGTTTCTGCAGTTAGAAACAGCACAATAAGGAATTTTTGCGGGTTTTTGTTACAGTAATTATAGAAAAAAGTCATAAGGCGTGCTGAGAAAGGCTTCGAAATATCCTGCACTATGATGCATGGTGCTGCCACGCGCGCCCTGCCCACATGTCCATTCTATCTATTTCTGTGAAGTAAAACTTCTTTACGCACGCTTGACTTGGGGAGTAAGCTGCTGAATGCGTAACCTTACGGTGAAACAGTATTGAGGGAGATATAAGTTAATGAAGTTTTACTTCAGTCGTGTGGTCTAAAGCAAACTCGTTTTTTTTTTAAGTAAAACTCCTTTACGCTCGCTTGAGTTGGGGAGTAAGCTGGCGAGAGCGTTACGAAAAGTACGATCGGGCGAGGCGGTCGGAGGGGGTAGTGCAGGACGCAGGAACGAGGCGCGCGCGTCGGCTGGCCACGACACAGCGCCGGCAGATGTACGCGCGCCGCGGCTTCATTCCTTTGTTCTCATTGAAATAGTATTGAGGGAGATATAAGTTAGTTAAGTTTTACTTCAGTCGTGTGCTCTAAATAGCACACTCGTTTTTTTTCATAACATCGGGGTGCAAACGAGTGACCTGATGATAAGCAATCTTCGCCGCCCAAGGACATCCACAACACCAGGGGTACGTTAGTACTATTAGGTATTCTGTGCCAGGGGAGTCATCGATGCGTGGTGCGAGGCTCCCATGTCGAATTGTTTCGGGAAAACCGCTGACGGGAGTTGGTTCCACAGTTTTGCTGTACGAGGCAAAAGCTGACGTGTGAAACGAACAGTACTTGACCGCCAACCATCAAGATGGTGAGGATGAAATTTAGGTTTATGGCGAGTACATTACTGCAGCGGCCGGCAACAGACTCCGTTAAACAGGACAGATATGGATTTTCATACTAACATTGCTGGCCGCTGCTCGCATATATTTGACTAGTACAACATTTTCGACTTATCTCTAAGAAGGTTGTCAAAAAAATGAACGAATTTCCAAGCATGTTTGAGAAAACACAAAGTTTCATTTAACGGGAGTTGTTGCAAGTGAGATAGTTTCCATAACTACAAATTATAATATTATTATAATGACGAATAAGTGGCTACAGTTACATATCTGCAGCAGTTGTGCTGTGATACTGAATAATCGTACGCTCTTGTCCTTTTCAATGTCTATCAAACAAAACACCTAAGTCTCAATCTCTTTTCCACCCAGGTATCGCAGTAAAGCTACGTCCTCTAGTGAAGGCGTTGAAGGACGCAGAACGCATAACGCACGAGGCGACGAGTGCGCTGGACGCGGGTGATTGGGCGCCGGAGCGACTGGAGCGAGACAGAGAGCCCACCGACGGGACGGAGGACGCGCTAGACCAGCTCGTGTCGTGTGCCCGGTCACTTACCGAAGACGTCCGGAGAGCGGCCTCCTTCATCAACGGAAATGCATCGCTGTTGTTTAGGTGATGAAAACAATAAATTGGGATTTAACTATCATCATCAGCCCATTACTGTCCTACAGCTGGGCACGGACCTCTTCTCAGAATGAGAAGGTTAAGACCTTAGTCCACCACGCTGGCCTACTGCGGGTTGGCAGACTAGATACGCCATTGAGAACTGTATTGAGCACTCTCAGGTGTGCAGGTTTCCTCACGATGTTTTCCTTCACCGTTAAAGCTAAGTGATAGTCAAATTTTGATCCACACATGAATTCACGAAAAGTCAGTGGTGCGGGCCGGGTTCTAACTCACCCTCCTGCATGGAAGGCAAGCGCTCAACCGCTAAGCTATCACAGCTTGAAAACTAATTTAACTATGCGTCTTATTTATTCATCATCAGTCTGTCCACTGCTCTACATGTCTCTAATGATTATTTTCATAAGTTTGTATTGTTGTATCCTCTAGTAGTGACACCCATCACGGGCCAAGGGTGAAGCAATGGGTGTTTGTGCTTACTCTTTGTCGATGAATCCCTCGAGGAATGTCCCAAAACATTCCCAATAAAACTAACGGATAACTTTCATTGCAGGCGATCACCGGCGGTACCAGCGCCGGAACACGAGTGGACAGAAGAGTACGACTACGTAAGACTGGAGTCCCGCACGGCGGTAGGACGGCGCAACGCAGAGATTAGGGCTGCGCTGCCGGACAAACTCAGGGCTTCCTTCGACGCGCTCGTCAGAGACGCCGATCATGCGGGAGAGGTGAGTGTCAAAGATAAAAGTTGATGCTCCCGTCGTTTTCTTTGCCCTCGTGTCAGTAAAAGCTACTTACTCCGTTGGCTCAGCGACCCAAAATGTGTCTTGGCCCCCGAAACGAGAGAACGCCACTTGCCGCAATCTTTGGCAGTATCTCGTCAATCACTGGCAGGATTTCCAAAAGATTTGCAAGAGCATCGCATCGTTCCAGGTCCAGCGATATCTGGGGTGACCGATTGGGCGTCGTCCTTTCAGTCGACCCAAATTGGCTCTCCTCGCATCTCGATCTTTTACCATTTTCTCAACGTGAACAAGCCAAGGATGGATGAACGATGCACAAGATCGAAGAGGCTGGCAAAAACGAAAGGAGGCCTATACCCAGCAGTGGGTGGTACGGTGATCATATGATGACAAAGCCAATGGAGTCTGTGAGAATTTGCCTCTCTTGTATGTCATTGGCCTCGTCACGTTTGGTTTGGGAATTTGGTTTAGTTTGGTTGTGAAAGCTACTTGGCCATCAATAAGATTATACCCACTAGCCAATTAACAATATTCACATAGTTGTCTGTGTGCATATTGTTAATATTTTAGAGCTGCAACTATTTTAGAGCTGTCAAGTTAGTTCACGTGTTACACTTCTTCGTATTTTTATTCGGAATGTTCCGAGATCACGACTTGAACTCAACTTGAACTTTTCTCATCTCCGGTATATTGTATACGACTATGAACCGTAGCGTAGCCTATCTTAATTGTGACTTTTTTATGTGCCTATCTTTATTATGTAAGTATCAGTCGGAACGAAAGTTCGTACTTCGTTTGGCGTTCGTAAAACGCGAGTAGACCTACAGGCCAGTTTGTCTAATGTGTCTATAAGCATGTGTTCGTTTGTCAGGTGAGCGCGGTGGCGGCGGGCGCGCGGCTGCCGGCGGACGACCGGCAGCTGGCCGCGTTCTACGCGGCGCAGGCGGCCACGTACGGCGCGCACCTAGCCACGGCCGTGGAGGCCTTCCTGCGCACCGTGGACATGGGGCAGCCGCCCGACGTGTTCCTCGCGCACGGCAAGTTCGTGGTACTCAGCGCGCACCGGCTCGTGCACGTCGGCGACACAGTACACAGGTGAGCTGCCGATAGCACCAACGAACTTATATGCTTATACTTTCTATTCATAATCACACTCTCAAAGACGCTGACAACAGCCCAATACCCCAAATAGGCTTCTTTTAAAGAACATTTTTAGCTGCATCTATTCAGTTTGTGGCAGTGAAAAAAATATATGTTAATCTTGATCGTATTTTCTGAAACTGTATTGTGCCCAAAACACGTTTTCTTGAAGTTTTCTCTATAGAAAAGAATTGTAAACTAACCTCTTAAAACATGCTTTAAAGCAAACAATCTCTATTATTTACTAAATATTATAAATAAAATTAAGAAAACATTTGAGAAAGACAATAATCTAATCATTTGTTGTGTCTGTCTAAGATTTTAGATTTTTTATAAAAAAAAATTTTTGTTAATTTTCATTCAAGTTGAGCGGCGTATCCGACGAGGGATCGGCTCGTTGCCTCTCTTTCAGTTCTGTACGAAACGACAGTGACCGCAGAGGTCTGATGTTTTAGGTGTTGTCAGCCTCTTTATACACACACACACACTCACTAACAATTACTAATGTGAAGTTTGCTCGACATCCTACGTCACAACAGGGATCCAGCAGAATACCAGCGCCAGGTTTAATAACCAGGCAATATGCTGAGCTGGACACCCATTTGTCACAAATTTGAGACACACATGGCGCATGACTGTCAATGACTTTTTCCTCGCTTTGTTACTTCTTCACTACATCTATTTCTTGTTCATGTAGGTATATCCTTTCTTTTGTATGTGTCTCAGTTGTGTCAAATAAATATTTTTCTTTCTTTCTATATATCAATCTGGAAAGCGGACGGCTGACTAAAATTCGGTCCGATTTGCCCTTTGTCTCTTTCTATAGGGCGTCCATACATGCAGGAAAGGGACAGCGGGCTCTCGGTAATACTATCTGAGAACACCGGGCTAGACCGGTATTTTCTCCCTGATTTTGATAAAAGATTTTGGACCTTATATGAACGGGATATTATTCATTTTTGAAGTTCTTAAATTTCTCCGTACGCATTCTATCTTGGGTTAAAATTCTTTGGATAGCACATAATCAGTGTCGCCAACTCTAGGCCGGTCCAAATCGCCAAAAATTTGGCGCCAAAATTTGCCGTTTAGGCTAAATACGCCTTTTTTTTTTTCTGTAATGTAGCCTAAAATCACTTAATTGAAAATCGGGTAGTCTATAAAAGCCTTTTTAGGGTTCCGAAGTCCTACAAGGAACCCTTATAGTTTCGTCATGTCCGTCCGTCTGTCCTAATCCTTTACAGCTTAATAACTTCTACAGTTATAAACATAAGTAAATGAAATTTTGTTAAAAATTAGTCTACTTATAGATCTCTATTTTAAAAGAAGAAAAAAAACATTTTTACGTATTTTAGGGGTGGCGTCCATACATGTGAAATGGCGATGAAAAATTTTTTTTCGCTGCACCCCCTCGTGTGGGGTATCAATGAATAGGTCTACTAAAATGAAGGTTATGTTTCATACACCACTTTTTTATCAGGTGTACCATCTGCGAAATATAGCGCGCCAAAGTGGCTTGCAATGTGTCCCCCCCCCCTGCCATTTCTAAACTATGCAACGTAGAAAGTTATAATCTTCCACATTGATAGACCTTTGTGAAAACTCTCTTTTAAAATTATTTCGAGTATAATGTGATTATAATTTTTTGAGTTATAGAGAGAAAACTGAAAATTACTTAAAACGTTCTAGTTCAAAGGTTGTCCTTAGAGAAAAATGATATTAGCAATAATGCTCCTTTAGTTACTTTCTATTTGAAAAAAACACAAAAAGTAACTTTGTGTTACGTTGAACACACTTCTTCAATTTGACTTCTTGAATTTATCGCTAGATGGCGCTACTAACAACACGCTCTGAGTCGCGAATGCTGCCGATTATTGCAAAAACTAAAAAAGCATAGCCATGATTAATATTCGATTTGATTCGTTTGTAATTACACCTACTTAAGGAACCCTATAATACTGAGCATGGCCCGACATGCTCTTGGCCGGTTTTTTAGACTAATTTATTTTTCAATTTAGCAGGATAGAATTGAAAACAAAGCTTCTTTTACAGTTTTACTGAGTATACACAATAGGGAAACCACTAGTCATACCTTACAAAATTTTAACTTAAAAAATCGCTTTTCTCGCAGATTTGGATATCTGTTTGTGGTAGTAAGTACTTCTCCGCACGAGCTCATTCACAGTGAGATCTACTAATAGGTTCAAATGATGTAGAAGATTCGCAAGTCTTACGTCGCCGTATCAGTAGCGTCTAAATTGATGACGAAATCTTAAAAGTTTGAATTACATCGAAATTTTCCGTTTGTCAACAGAAGTGCCCACCACGCTGGATTGAAGACTCAAGCGCTGCGATGTTCAGACGCTCTATCGGACGCGCTGGCGACGACGGTGGCTAAGACGAAGGCGGCGGCGCAGCAGTTCCCGTGCGCAGGCGCAGTGGCCGCCATGGCGGAGGCTGCGCGGGCTCTAGCGGCGCGCGCGGCACAACTACGCCGCGTTCTGGTACGCGCCGCCGACCCGCCCGCACCCCCCGCGCCCGAACCCGCCACGCCCGTGCCGCCCGCCACACCCACCTCCCCGCTCACACCCCTCGCCGCGCCCCTCACACCCGCCTCGCCGCGACCCACGCTGCAGATATAAACCCAACGAACGCGAACACCGTTCGTACCTGACGCCCGCGACCACGTCGGGCAGGAAACTATCCACAGCGAGGTGAGAGGTTGTTCTCACCTCGATTTCGGGCGTTTATTTAGATGCGCTAGGCCCAGCGTCCGCTTTGCCGTGAAGAGTTCGGATTGAGTGGACGCCCCGTGGCACCCCCTACGAGTGTAGCATTACCAAAGAAGTCGAGATAGGACGCACGGTGCCTATCGAAGTAGACTGCCGGTACGATGACGAGTAAAACGCAGAGTTTCTATTTAAATGTTAGTATTTATACGTTAACTATAAATCGAAGGCTGCTACTAGGACTTTTTGTTTGTGAAGCGTTTCGCCGTAAACTAGCAGGGCGAGATTAAAGTTGTTGGATGCTCATTTTGCCGTAGTGAGTTGAGTTGTCCGTCCAGTTTTTTACAATTTTGCATCAGTACCGTAACTATTCGTAGAACGATTTAGTGAAATAATATGTGTGGCATTGATTCTGTCAAGATGGACGTTTTACTTCTTAAAAGTTTTATGTGATGTTTGTTATTTTACGGAAATCGTGAAATTGAAAGGATGCACGCAAAAGTGAATTATAATCGTATGTGTTGATACGTATATTCATGCCAGTGCTAAAGAAACGCTGTTGCGATGTCTCATCGCTTCCTTGCTATTTCACAAAGCATTTTATGCGAGCACAGCTGTGTGCTAAAATCATGTCGGAACGTTTATACAGCTACAATACGCGTAATATAACTGTGCCGCTCTAAAACCAGACTTTGCGAAAGACCGCGCAGGTTCAGTCGTGTAATAAGTGTGAGCAAGACATAAGGATTAAACGAACATTAACGAACGACTGAGACAGCGAGAACATGCGGTTCCCCGCATCTTGCCACTATTAGATGAACGACCGTATCAGTCTTGCCGCCATTACCGCGCATGCACGCTACTGATTTGGTTGCAAAATTTACTACTGCGCAGCGACCCGTTTCTCACTTAAGAGGGGGGGCAGAGTTATTTTACGCGTATTATAATCTCAATAGAGAAATTAAATTATTAGTAAAATTAAATGTGATCATGCCTAATAGCACTATTGAGATATTTAATTGGACCATACTTGTAAGGCTATGGCAGTGTCGTAGCTAAGGTCAGGAGCGCCCAGGGCAAGATTTGAATTTTGTGCCCCCCAAAACTTTATTTTGTTAGAACAGAAAAGCAACTCGTGTTATAATTTTGGGTAGGTAAGTTCTTGACGTGCCCGTGTCCCAGTAGCCTGCAGGCTGCGGGTCTGCACTCTCATGAGTTATGCACCCCCGGCAGCCGCTCCCTGGGGCTAGTCCATAAAAATCTAAATAATAAGGTAATAGAAATGTTGGAATGTGGGAGAGAATGCCTAAGGCATTAATTCCGCCTATGTACAGTCGAGAAATGAAAAGGTTCGTCACATTAAGGACTATTTTTGCTTGTACTGGCAGATAACAATAATGACAGTTGTATGTACACCCGCCTAATTATCTCTCGATGGGAGTTTGGAAAGGTAACATGTACTCGCGACACGTTTAAAGGAATCAATTTGAAAATTGACGAACCTTTTCGTTCCTCGACTGTACACATGTATTTTAAATAAATAAATAAATGTTATTTACTGTATTTTATACCGGAACGAGTGTCGCCGGTTCGCCGCTACCAACACTAAATACGCAATTACGCCCACCGTGTTTCTAGCATTTAATGCAAAATGAACTACGCCAAAAAAAAAACTGCTGTTAGTTAAGCTGCAAATTACAATTTTAGTGACTCTGCGTCCAAAACAGCACTGATGATCAAGCAAACGGTTCGCGCACTGGTGTCCTACGAGACACCTGTCTTGACTTCTATTACCTTATTATTTAGATTTCTATGGGCCAGCCCCTAGCTACGACGCTGGGCTATAGCTATCTGTTACCTATCTCTAGTGGAAATTTAACGTTAGCTGTAATAAGGACATCTAAATCGCATAAATGAATTTAACAGTGACAATATTATTTACTATTAACGACTAATGGCCAAAATTAATATCCAATCTATCCACGATTTGCACTACTAGAGATAGGAATTTGACATAAGCTCCATACAAAATATGTCAAATTTCTATCTCTAGTAGGGTAAGTCGTGGATAGATTGGATATTAATTTTGGCCGTAAATGTATTGTTTGAATGTTCCTTGAAAATGGCTCAAAAGACAACGAGTGTTTTAATAAAGTACTTTGGTCGTTGTAACGTTTACTTTGCCAAGACGTTGGTAATGTATTCATTTACCGCCGACTGACTCAACCAAGCAATATGCTCAATTATACTAAATTTTGTTAAAGCTCATCTTTATATACTTGTGGCTTGTCATTACTTAAATAATTACCGCAATAGCGTTACTGTATGTACGTACCTACGTTTTGTACTTTATACATATGATATAGTAGATAGACGTTGGATATAATATCAATGTAAAAAGCATGTTGTATATTAGGTAGCGATGTGTAATATATTTTAGACGTTGTAGTTTAGTTAGGGATAGATGAAATTGTACAAATGCATATTAATAATTTTAATATTGAATTATAATTTAATCATCTTGTAAAACGCAATCAAGTAAAATATACAAAATTTTCGTATCTATTACTTTGTCTTATTTTATTACCCATCTTACCCTTTTCAAATTCAAATCGTTTTTATTTCAAACAGACTTTTTTTATTCTATTAATATACCAGGCCCCTCAGAAAGTATTGCGAAAAAAAGTTTTTATATATGGGAGACTGGCCAGTTATAATGTTTTTCGAAAATATGATTATTTATAAGTAAAAATAAGTAAGTTCCAATTTCAAAATTTCCCTCCACATTTTTTGCGAGTTAATTCAAAGTATTGTGTCTCACTGAAATATGGATCTGCGCCGGGAACATTTTAGAGCTATGATTTTATACGATTTCAAGTGTCGCCTGAAACCGGATGAATCGTACGATAGACTTCAAATGGCATTCATGGATGAAGGCCCTTCCAAGGCAACCGTGTATTATAACGAATTCAAGCGCGGTCGACCAACTTTGGGGGATGACGAAAGAAGCGGTCGCCCTTTGACGGCTGTTACCGAAGAAAACGTGCTAGCAGTGAAAAATTTAATCCAAGACAATAGGCGAATTACATATCAGGAGATTCAACACATATTGAAGATTGGATCGGGAAGCGTTCACGAGATTCTACCCGGCATCTTCGCGTGAGGAGGATAGTATCACGCTGGGTGCCGCACAACCTCACCGATGCTCAGAAGCAGGCCCGGGTGGAATGGTGCCGTGATATGCTTAACAAATTTGAAGCAGGCTCGTCTCGGCGTGTTTACGACATCGTTACAGGTGATGAGTCCTGGATTTATCAATACGACCCAGAAACCAAGCGCCAGTCGACTGTTTGGGTGTTTCAAAATGAGCCAACGCCTACCAAAGTGAAGCGATCTAGAAGCGGGGGTAAGATTTTGATCGCTAGCTTTTTTAATTTGACTGGCCACTTGGTATCAATTCCCTTACGGGATCAAAGAAGCATTAATGCCGAATGGTATACTACCAAATGTTTGCCAGAAGTTTTCTCTGTTATAAGCAACAAGCGACCAAACACAGGGCTCCGCGGGCTACTGCTCCACCACGACAATGCACCTGCGCACACCGCACTCAAAACGAGGGACTTCCTGGACAGCACGCCAGTCAAACTCCTGGGTCACCCTCCTTACAGCCCTGATCTAGCACCGTGTGACTTCTTTTTATTCCCAAAAATAAAATATCAGCTCAAAGGGATACAATTTTCGTCGCCGGAAGATGCGCTGGCTGCGTTCGAGCAGGCTGTAAACGAGGTGTCTGCGGCGGACTGGAAAAAGTGTTTTGAAAACTGGTTTAGGCGCATGAATCTTTGTATAGAGGCTGGTGGAAAGTACTTTGAAAAGATTTGATAAAAATATATGTACGTATAGAACAATTTTTTTTAGTTTCGCAAAACTTTCTGAGTGTCCCACGTATATGTTCCGTGTGGTGCCGGACATAAAGAATCTACCCTATCTCTATCTATCCTATAAGGCGACTAACGACCAAAATTAATATCCAATCTATCCATAATTTACCCTACTAGAGATAGAAATTTGACATATTTTGTATGGAGCTTATGTCAAAATCCTATCTATAGTAGGGCAAATCGTGGATAGATTGGATATTAATTTTGACCGTAAGGGATTCACCAGAGGATGGGTAGCAGCGTTCTCTGAGTGTTTAACCAACCAACTGCAATCGCCAACCCAACCATACCAACATAAAAACCATAATCGCCAGCCAAGCGTGGCGATTATAGCATATCCCCCCCGCCTTTTGTGGGAGGTATATGTCCAGCAGTGGACGTATTTCATAACATAACATCACGCCTGTATTTCCCCGAAGGGGTAGGCAGTGGTGTATAGTACACCCACATTTCGCCAGTTATGTTATAAGTCCCATGTAATAGGGGGCGAGCCTATTGCCATTAACCGGGCACAAATCCAGACTCCGGGCTGCTACTGAGAATTTCCTAATGAAAAAACCCAATAACACTTTGCCCGACCCGGGAATCGAACCCAGGACCCCATGCTGAGCAGTCGCGCTTGCGACCACTACACCAACGAGGCATTATTATTATTATTTGTATTTCGGCTGAAATTATGATAATGATGAATAAATGTCATCATCATTTGCCCCCACGAAACCTGCATCAGACGGAAGGACAACGTCACGTGTCGCCTACACACCCACTCCTCCAGAATCGGCTGGATACCATGGTCCAGTGTACGGCACTGGGCGTTTCCAGCCGTCCCAATATCCCCTGCCCCAGCAGCCTGCAGGCTGCGGGGCTGCGAGTGCGCCCCTTTTAGGTTTGCGGCTGCGGGGGCGGCTGCCCCCCTAGTAGTCAACCCCGCGGCCGCCTAGCCACCCCCTAGCTACGACGCTGCTCATAACAACTGTAATATCACCTAGGGCCTAGGCTGTTGCCTATTATGGCATTGCAAATTAAATGTGTCAAACTCGTAATAGGCACTCTGAGTCTTCTAACAAAAAGTAATAGAAAAGGATAGAAGATATTTAATCTTGTCTAATTAGTCCTCTTGCTTGTTTAAACACGAATTTAGTCGCCATCGCTACGGGTCACAACATTTTTCCCGTAAATTACTGTACGACACAAAAAATAAGGCGTCGTCAATCTTTGTTCGCGCAGACACGAAAAGACAATCGACGAAAACACCCAATACATAAAAAAATATAATTAACCTTATGCAATGGTGTTAAATTAATTGCCGTGACGTCTTTTTCTATTTCGCTCACACGATTCCACACTCTAGCGGCAGCGGCTGAGACTTTTGGCGCGCAGCAATGGTATTTTCTGATTGGTAAACCAATTTCTCGCGTTTTTAAATTATGTCATCTAAGCAGGTTCATCGATGGGCCATATTTAATGTGTACTACTGTACAAGGATATAGACTAATTTGACAATTCTGGATGTTTATTTTGACCTTTTTAAAAATTGTAAGAAAGTGATATAGCGCAATTAAAATTATTAAGTGTGTTCTTAAAGAGAATCAGCACCAATGATTGTAAAAAAAAAACGTAAGTAATTAAACAAAAAAATTGCACTTATGTCACGATTTTTATTCTCTTAAATTACTGGTTCACTTAAAATAGTAGGTAGGTAGATATAAAATATTTCCTTGAGCGAGTTAATATTGTTTTATGAAGTCAGTGGCCAGTACCTAGTGTATCTCTGTCTAGTAAACAATTATGAAACACTTTTATTTTGAGTGTTATTAAAAAAAACTTCTTGGAAAAAAAAAGTACTTAATTGTCAAAAACACTATTTTTGCATTTCCTTCCTTATTAACAATTACAAGCAGCGCGTGATAAACTTATAGTACTGCCCTAGAATCTGATCAGCCATCGATCCCTAACATCGCTGCTTAATTTTTTTCCGAAAATCCGCCAAATATACGAACTTCAATTACATTTCTTAGAGCGATTATCTTTTCAATCGAAAAAAATAAATTAACTAGATTCCATTTTGAGACCAGTTTGGTCAGAACACAGACCAGTAAGCCTCAAGACGCCGCATAAACAAAGTTTTGCATGAAAAAACAGTCGTAAAATGTTGGCGGGGGACAGGGGGCGGACGGCGCGTTATGGTTGGTCGGCTCTAAAATTCGGTGGTATGATTGGTGATATGCTACTGCATATGCTTTGTGCCCGGGGGTATCCGGCTAATTGGCGTCTAGAGGCTTACTGGTCTGTGGGTCAGAATAACGAGTTTGTATTAAAATAATTGCCACTTTACAGAACTCAAGTAGTGTGGTACTGGTGTATGTAGTGCTGCGCCCGCGTCTCTTCGGCCGTGTAGGCCAGGGCGGGGTGCGCGGGAGGTAGTTTCATCTCCGCCGCAATTGCTTCTAGTCTAGCTGCACGGAGCTTTAAAGAACTTTCTCTTGCCTTAGTCTCACGTTCCGCGGCATCTGCTTGTATTAAATCTTCTATTCTTTTTCTTTTTAACTGTAATAAAAGACAAAGTTTTAATTTAATAAAAAATATCAATAAAAATCACTAAGCACAAAAAACTTAACTACATTTTTGTATGAACTTACCTTAGCAGTTTCCAATTTGTAATTTAATAATTCTATTTTTAATTTGACTACTTCTTTATTTTCAAATTGACTAATGGAACCTGGAATTAAAATTTAAAATTATTATTTACATAGTATAGCTACAAAAAAATTGAGGGGACCTGTTTTGCAAATCCCTCCTATCAAGGAAGAAAACGGAAAATGGGCTATTAATAACGAACAAAAGGCACAAAGATTTTCACAACACCTGGAATGTATATTCAAACCACATGAAGGTCATTTCGACGACCTTTCTGAGGATGACATCCTGCAAGAAGAGCTAGAGATAAAACTTACAACACCAAAAGAAGTTGCTAGAGAAATTAAACTAAACATTAACCCCCGAAAATCACCAGGATATGATCTAATCACAGGAGATATTCTGCACAATTTACCACGTAAAGCCATAGTCAAACTAACAACTCTCATAAATGCTGCATTCAGATTAAAATATGTGCCCAATTTGTGGAAGGTTCCGAAGTTATTATGATAGCAAAACCAGGAAAGCCTCCTCACGAAGCTACATCGTATCGACCAATTTCCTTGCTTCCCATACTATCAAAATTGTTCGAAAAGCTATTGCTTAAGCGACTATCACCATTGTTGGATGAAAATAATCTAATTCCCGAGCATCAGTTTGGATTTAGAAAAAATCACTCAACAATAGACCAAGTTCATAGAATAACAAATGTCATTGAGAGAAGAAAAGAAAGTTTGCTCTACAATTTTCTTAGATGTGGCACAAGCCTTTGATAAAGATTGGCACAAAGGCCTCTTATGCAAACTCAGAGCTAACTTGCCCAAACAATTTTCAGATATACTTGAGTCGTATATATCTAACAGAGTCTTTAGAGTCAGACAAGAGGATGCCTATTCTGAACTTAAAGAGATAAGAGCTGGGGTACCACAAGGAAGTGTCTTAGGTCCGGTCCTATACCTACTGTACACGTGTGATATCCCAAAACTACAAAATAACACAATTGCAACTTTCGCTGACGACACAGCTATAATGGCTACAGGCAACAGTCACGAAGAAGCAGGAGAAAAAGCCCAAGATGCAGTTAATCTTGTGTATAACTGGACAAAGAAGTGGCGCATTAAGCTCAATGAATCCAAGTCGGTCCATGTCGACTTTACAAACAAAAAGTTTAAGTACCATCCAGTGTTCATAAATAACCAACCAATACCACACGCTAACACAGCTAAATACTTAGGTATGACGCTTGACGCTAAGTTACGCTGGAAGGCTCACGTCAAGAAGAAGAGAGAAGAATTGGGCTACCGCCACAAAAATATGTATTGGCTCCTTGGTAGACATTCTCAGCTGTCAATACATAACAAGCTATTGTTGTATAAGCAAGTTCTAATGCCAGTATGGACTTATGGCATACAACTATGGGGTTGTACCAAAGAAACTAACATAAAAATAATACAGCGTTTCCAAAACAAAGTGCTCAGGGACATCGTGAACGCTCCCTGGTATATCAGAAATGAAGATCTTCACCGGGACCTCAAAATGGATTTCGTTAAAGATATCATCCAAAAGTATGCTGAAGCTCATGAATATAGACTTCATCATCATGTGAACGTTGAGGCTATCCAGCTCCTCGACAACACAGGCTTAGTGAGGAGACTGAAAAGGACAAAGCCTTTTGAGTTAGTGTAGTGTTAAAATTAAAATAGTGATGTAGACAATATTATTTAAAGACACATGAAAAAAGTGACTTCGCCTTAAGAGACGCTAAGATAGTGCCAGTGGACACATTCTTAGAAATAATATTATTATCTAGCAGTTTAAGTTAGCATAAAATTACTTATTAGTCTTTAAATTAAATAATTAACTATTAAGACCTTAAAGATAAAAAAAAAAAAAAAAAAAAAAAAAAAAAAAAAAAAAAAACATAGTATAGAAAGCAGATCCATTTTTCTTTTTACCACGTTTTTATTAACTCGCTCTCAGTTGTGTCTGTCTGTTCGGTATAAATTTTGCAATCGATTTTAAACTAACTTCTCGACGAGCTGGAGACTTGAATCTCATACATACATAGCTCTGGAGGTCTACTCGCAAACTAGATAATCGATATATCGTGATATTTGTCGTGTCAAAACCTACTCTAGTAACGTCGATTTAACTATAGTTTATTCGAAGCAAGGAACGATACCAATCGACAATTTTCGGTCGTAATCCTACTCTTAGTTGTAAATGTCATTGACATTATTTGTTTTGTTTTTGACTCATTCCCTCCGACCATTATCTGTGACATCGTAAAAAATCACAATATTTGTACATGAACTCGATAATCGACATAGAATCTGAACTAACATTTATTAGAGTAGGGTACGACCGATATATTCCGAGCACTACCGTGTCGTTTCGATTGTAGTTGTCGTTTTTAAGAGTAGACCCCCAGGACTGGATGACAATACAATATTAACTCGCTTTCGTTTTAAAAACGTGGTATAAAAAATATATTTTTACCAAATTATTTTGTATTTGATTCAACAACAGACATTGATCAATGATGATTGATGAATGATGAGGGAAGGTGAAAACAAAACATGAAAGCTTACTTACCTATACCTAAGTCGCTGTTAAGAACTGAGCTCAAAGGGTCGAAGGTGATATTATTATCACTGTTATTAGACTTATTATCAGCTTCTATATGGTCGTCGACACCGTTTTCGTCTCCGTCCAGACTATTTCTATAGCTAAACAACGGCTCTGACTTTATTTTCTGAAACAAGATTTTTATAATATTTTTAGTGAGAAAAATTATATGAAACTAATAAGATTAGAGAAAACTTGTCGAAGGAGCTGAGTTCGATTTTGGAGGCAACAAAACCTGTTTTTTTAAATTTTAAATTAAAATTAACAGAATTTCAAACAATGTAATAACTTAACCAAGTTTTCTGTAAGTTCCTATGGAGTTAATAAACGAATTTATATTGAATAGAATTTTGAACAGTTTGTGTATTTCTAAACGGCATTTTCGTACAATGCCTTTGAAATTGTGCCCAGTAATGTAGGTAAGTATACTGTATTGTATGCAGAGCCGTGGAGAGAAGCTCTGGATCCCGCGGAGCTGCAAGCGATCGACACAAATGTCGCTCCTTAAATGCAAAAGTGCCACAAATCAAAAATCAACAAAGTCGTTTTTATTCAAAAAAAGTAGTTTTTATTGAATAAAATCGACTCTGTTGATTTTTGATTTGTGGCACTTTTGCATTTAAACAACGATGTGTCGATCAATATCGGGGTCCATTATTTCCTTGTGCAGAGACCCCTATGCCTCGAAGGCATCGGATCTCTGCTCCGGTCGTAAATATTGCCCGGACAGTATGCCTTTACCTGTCATCGAGAATACAGGAACGATAGTGTTAAAAAAGATGAACAGAACTTACATTTTCTTGTTTCTGATATTTCTTGCTGAATTCTCTGAAATAGGTTTTAATATTGTCACTTTTTACCAGTCTCTTCATATTGAAAAATTTTGTATGTAGTACTTTTGTTGAACGTTTTTGTGGGCTAAGTTTATTGAATGAATTTGTTATCTGAAAAAAAAAAAAAAAAAGCAAATCAAGCTGTCAATTGTAATAAAATATCTTTGCAATTATTCGAGTTGGTAAATTATAATTTATTTATTAATAAAGAAGTTGTCATATGTCTATTGAATTCAATTATTTTTTAGAAACTGAGAAGTGTATGCTGACTATACAACATAATATACAGATATAGAACTTCTGTATCTGTATATTCTGTACGTAACTGGGTTGCGGGAGTCTGATGGAAGTCGCTCCATGTAAAATATTGTAGATATATAAAAGAAATATAAAAGAGTTCGCGACTGCGCGAGGCGAGGCTAGTTCATTTTACTTTTTTAATATTTTTCAGTAAGTACTGAAAACCGGGAACAGTATAAAACCAAAACTAGACAGAATTCAGACTTCATAAATGCTTCAGGCATTAATTTTAATCTTATACACGCTCTTTAAGAATGCTTAAGGTTGCTCTAGTCAGTCAATCTTCCATACAACACTATATGGTGATTACTCCACTGGACTGTTGTTGTGCGAAATGATGTTGTATGTTCAAAACTAAAAATGATACCGATTTGTTTGGTCGACTCATCGTTATTTATGCTAGTATGGAAATAGAACAGTAAAAAAATTGATTTGAAAGTTAAAACATCAGAACTTTTTCAAAAGAACAGAAATTAAACACTAATTTTGACTCAACTTTGGGCGTAAATAAATAACGTGTGGAGTATGTTTGAAAATTGCAAAATGTTTACCGTACAGGCAAAGTTTATTTATTCAACAGTTCAAATAATTTTATTTTAAAAACATTGATAGATGTAGCAGATTTTATAACAATACGTCCAAGACTGTCCATGATGTTTCACATGCTCGCTTTCTTTATAAATCAATCAAAGTCAAGCGACCAGGCAAGCTACATCTAAGCTTTCTTCTACATCTTAAATATTTGACCCATTAGGGCTTTTATCTGTATCAATTATCATGCCAAAAATGCTATTGCAAAAACTTTTGCTGACCAAGTTAGACTGGGATGAACCAGTGCCACACCAGATTGCAAAGCAATGGAATGAATTCGCTAGTAACATTATGCATCTTTCTCAGATAACGATACCTAGGCATGTAACTTTTAATTCACCTAATGATATTGAAATGTATTGTTTCACTGATGCATCACAAAATGCATATGCTGCATGTTTATAAGTCAAATCAATTAATAATCTGGGTACTAAAATTAATTTACTATGTGCAAAAAAAGGCAGCGCCCATCAAGCCAACCACAATACCAAGATTGGAATTGAGTGCCGCATTGTTGGGTGCTCGATTGCATGCAAAAGTTATACAATCTCACGATTTAAATTGTGGAAAGAAAAAAACGCTCACGAGCAGAATTCGAACCTGCGACTCCTGGCTCAGTACGCCAGTGCTTTAGCCACTAAGCTACCGTGAACACTGCTCGTGGTAACGAAATTCTCATCCAATTGGCACGTCTTTGGGTGACGTTAGCGATATCTTATTAAGAAACAGTGGTTCTTAATAAATTTTTCTTTCCACTATTTAAATCGTAAGATTTCGCTTCGCATGTGTAAATGCGTTAAAATAATAAAATAATTATACAATCTCTTCATGCTAATATCACAAAAACATTTTGGGAGTATGTATTTTTGCGTCACTGGGTATATCCCTTTCAGTTTTAGGGTTTCTTTGGATTTTAGGTGAGACAGCATGCATTTTAGCCGTGGGATATTTTTTTTCAAGCCGCTTGTCCAACCTTAATTAATTAACTACAATCTTACGCTTGCTAGTAAAAAAAACTCGCATAGTTACCCGCTGCCATGCTCGATTTTTCATTTTATTGAAACTTGCTGTGTTTGATTTTGAAAATATAATATTTTTCTCATGCCTAACGCATTGAAGAAGTAAATTGCATTCTTCTGGCGAAAAATTCGTAGATCGGCTTGACCTTTAAGAAAAAATCAAAATAACTATGGGCAAAGTCTGCAGAGGGTGCTGAATCAGCACTGCCTGGGCATTGTCGACATTGCACAGGCATTCTCGGCGAAGCCCGAAAGAATGAATTATTAGCAGGCCCTGCCTGGTTTATAACTGGCATTGTCAAGAGTGCCCAAGTGACGATGGGCACTGTTGATAGATTTTATTTATTTGCATACTTTGCGCAGCTTTGATTGGGCATTGTTGACACTGTTCACCCAAAGGCCCTGTGCAATGCTGACTGCACCTTCTGCGGGCTTTGCCCGTGACATGCAATATATTTTTTTTTTTTTTAAGAAGCACTAAGTTAAGTTCTTGATTGCGTGTCTGTGGGCTGGAGATCAGTGGCTTGCCCGCAGAAATAGATAGAATGGAATAGTGGGCAGGGCGCGCGTGCCAACACTCTGCACCATAGTCCAGGGCATTTCAAAGCCTTTCTCAGTACGCCTTATGACTTGTTTCTGTAAATACTGTAACAATAACCCGCAAAAATGCCTTATTGTGCCGTTTCCAACTGCAGAAACAAAAGCTGTAAAGTACATTTGATTAAAGTTTTTTTTAAATTAATTACGTCAATATGTAAGGCGTAGTTTATTCGAAAGTTGCCACGCATGAATCGCAAGTAAAATTGTGATTACAACCATTCTACTCTATCTATTTCTGTGGGCTAGCCTATGGTATTAATTAATTAATCATGTGATCAGTTCAATTTTAATTTATTATAATATTTACCTCTCATTTTCATTATCACCATCTGTAATAAGAGAACAAAAATTAAGTTTTGATAATTTTGGACTCACTGTATGATTTTAAAGTAAGCAAGCAACGTCTGAATGACATTCAAAAGTTGAGACAATTAAGGACTTGGTTTGCTTTCCAGCTCTCTGAACAAATGACTAGAGAATTCAATTACATTGAAAGTATTAAAACATAACTAAAGTCAAAATTAACAAACCTATAGAAGAATCATTAGAATCATTGTCTTCATTGCCATTCCAATTTACAATAATTGGTTCCTTGTGATTTTCTGTTTCTGAAATGATTAGGTTCGATCTTTAGAAATTCTTTTATTTTTTATTCGTTTTAATCAATAACTTTGGTGGTGTGATTCCTATTAGGAATGAATTTACGCAATTATGTCCTTAATAGGGCTACATAAATATATTTTTTATATGCAAATCTTTTACAAAAATATTAGCATCAGTGAAATAACCAGTTGTTACGAAAAAAACATACAAAAAAACATTGCATATTTCCTTGTGTTTTAAATCAGTGTTTTCAACAATGTTTAAAACACGTTTTAAAAACAAATTATTAGATTGCCAAATAAAACAGGAGATATAGGACATTTAACTTAATTGATTTTCATTAAAGTCTCAACAAGGACATCATACTGATGTTCTAAAATTAAAATTAAATTATGGGTTATGGGTGTGAAAAATTACCACATGTGTACATCAAAAACCGGCTAAGTGCGAGTCGGACTCGCGCAGTAAGGGTTCCGTACCATCCATCGACCTGATACCCCATAGAACTAATTTAATTTACGAGAGTTTATCAAAAGACATCAACGCAGCGTGCGCGAAATATGAATTTTTGCATATCTTTCTTAAGCACGTACCACCACATATTTGGTATACCACGCTGGTATGTATTACCGTTTTGAAGATAGAGCAGGAACAAAAACTTTGAAAAAAATGGATGTTTTTTTTAGGTTTCTTGTATGATAACCCCCTTTACTTATGGTTTTTTATTTTTATTGTTAGTATTTGTTGTACCCACCATAGTAACACATATTCTGTGAAAATTTCTACTGGTTATCTGTTACCGTTACAAAGATACATCCCTGTGACAGACAGACGGATGGATGGACGGACAGCGTAGCGACCGTAATATGGTCGTTTGACACCTAAAAAAGGTCATCACAGTGGCCTAGTAGTAGTACAGTACACAGTGCTGAGCTTTTCCAGTGGATTCAAAGTAATAAACTTTTTTTAGGTCCACTACCAATAATATATTCGTGATTCTAGGGTTTAGGGTTTCGAGCCTGCATGACGAGGTTAATAAACGTAGATGAAGCAAAAGAGATGGCTGCCTACCCCAATGGGAAACAAACTTAATAATACCTATGTATTAATGTATCTAGGGTCTAGTGTGTGGGGTGCTGAGCTAGAAAACGTCCTCTGTGTCTGAACTGCTGCTGGTCTTTCTCGGTATATCTGGAGGGATCAGCAGCTGTTGGGCCGGTACACCCTGGGTATGGGCAATATCTCTTCTTTGAACCGAGGGACGTTATTGCCCGTGGCGAATATTCTGGCATAGGAGGGGCCCAATTTGGGTCAATGGGAATTTGCTTTGCGTGTCCCTCTGAAGTTAGCAGAAGGCACAGTGGAGAAGCAGGTACGAGGAAGAAAACCTCCATAAAAAATTACGGGTGGATGAGGAAGAAAACCTCTGTAAAATATTACGGGAGGATAGGGCCTGCGGGTAGCGGACTCAGGGTAGTCTGCTGCCTGGCGTAGCTGGCGTGACTGATGTTGCTGGCGTGGCTTGCGTGGCTGGCGTGCACCTCGTGGCTGGTGCGGCTGGCGTGGCCGTGACATCAGCGTGTCAGTTGCGTCATGGTGGGGCCCATGAGCTGGTGGTGGTGGGAGGGTGCGGCCAACGTTAGGCCGCACGGGGTGAACGGGCTCGCCTACTTGTGGCAAGCCCCTGATTTTGAGACGTAAAATTATTATACTTTAGCGTACGATAGTATAGTTTGTAAACAAAAATCAAGCCATCAAGTGTCCATGTCAAACAAAGGCGACGTCTGTCTGGAGTACATTCTGATTCGCACAATATGTGCTGTCGACTGTCGACATCAAGATAGGCAAGGAAACTCACCAATACAGCCAAATAATAAAGTTTGTAATAATGTTAATTCAAATGGAAAAATGTTTTAAATCAGTGTTTTATTATATGAATAAAACATAGTATGAGTATGTGCAAAAAAAAACATACAGATTTTGATTAATTTTGGCACACAGATAGACCATAACCCGTATTAATATAGGTTACTTTATATCCTGGAAAAAATAATCAAATAATGGGGGATGTACTAAGTCCTTCCGTGATAAGTTGAATAATACAGGGGAAACTCACAGGCAAAACCTAGTAATTCATAAATGTAGAAAAAAATTAATTCATGTATTTACAAAAAAAAAATGTATTTAAGTATTATATCCAGTGTCTAGTACCCATAGTACAAGCTCTGCTTAGTTTGGGACTAGATAATGCTGTGTAAAAATGTCCCAAATATTTATTTATTTATTTATTATTAATGTTACAAATGCCAAAGTTTTTTGTGTTTTTGCTACTTTTTCACACAGTAATGGATTAACAGATTTGGATTAATTTTGGCACACAGACAGACCATGACCTGGACTAATATAGGTTACTTTATATCCTGGAAAAATAAGAAAATAATGGGGGATGTACTAAGTCTTTCCGTGATAAGTTGAATAATACAGGGGCAAAGTCACAGACAAAACCTAGTAATTCATAAATGTAGAAAAAAATAAAGGCCAGCCTGCTAACTGAATGTAGTTGAATACTAACTTTTGATTGCACACATGACTATGTTAAATTAAATTTAAATTACCATTCATTATCTCCTCATCAGACTGTACAGGTTCTTCCACATTGTTAGTGCTGTTCTCTGCCTCACACATCATTGCCACCATTTGACCTGTCAGCTCATCAAATTCACCATGCCTCAGCTCAAGTACATTCTTAGACATTTTCCTTGCCTCTTTCTTCAAGTTATCCCATTTTATTTTTAAACCATCTGGAGTTCTAGGGTGCCTGAAACCTTGTCTATTGAATATCTTAGTTATCTTCAGCCAGGTCACCTCCTTAGCACGGCTAGCAGCTGCCGTAGTGGATTTGTTAAATACTATAGTTTTGTATTTTTCAACTATATTCAACAACAACTTTATTTCTTCTCTGCTGAATGTAGGACTTCTGTGTCGACTGTAAATAGAATGAGCGAGGATAAGCAATTTATATTTATTTTTAAACACTCATGCTCATGTTATTTTTATATTTATTGTTATATTAAAAAGCCAATCAATTTGTTACCTGCAATAAGAAGCCTGAGAAAGCTCGTCATACGACAGTTGTAATAGAATTGATTAAAGCTACCCACGATCCACATTAGTTTTACATTTACTTACTAAAAAGCAGAAGCCGAAGGTTTTTCTTCCTGAGCGTCATTTTCCATTTCATAAGACTGTTTCAGTGTAAATGTTTTTAAACCTAATTTAAACTATTTATTTAATTTATAACAAGAAAATAAAAGAACTACAATTAATTCAAGATTTCCGTAAAAACCACAATAAAACAACAAAACTCATTTTGTTTTATTACCAGTTTTGTATGACACACAGACTACTTAGAAGATACTACGTATGTATGACAAATTGACTTGTAGTGTTGAGTAGGACTTACAAGAGGCAGTACATTTGTCCCCTACATGACAGAAAATTGTAATGACGGCTCAACTTTATAAAATGTACCACTTCAAATATTTTTGTCGCGCTGCTCTTCTATTTTGTGTGTAAGGTGAGTGAGTAGATGAGAGCGAAAGAGGAAAGTGTCGCGTTCTATCCACCAGTTGACGGTTGCGACTTCATTTCGCTACAATACCACAGAGCAAAACAATACTACATGATGACGGGGACAGGACGATAAACGACGATGCATGAATTAATGAAATAATAATGTTAACGTGTAGCGGATTATCGATTTTTGGATAGTTATAGTAATTTTAAATGCAATAAAGCGTTTTAGACGTTATTCCGGACTGTAAACACTTTTCAAAATAATTATCTTCATTCATTAGTATTCGTTTTCTGTAATCAAAAATTTCAATGTAAAGTTCAGTACATTATAAAAAAGTCATACAATTGTAAAATTCAACTCGCATGTACGAAATGAATAGGTTTGTAGTCTCTCCTCATTTGTACCGCGAACCGTCTAAATTCAAAACGCCTCGCCTCTTTTGAAGTGGGACATTGTACTGGCTCATTACAAAAAAGAGGCTACTCTTACAAACTCATTTTAAAACCGTGTCCTACTCAACATTATTGACTTGACTTTGACAGAAAGAATTGACCAGAATTGGCAGAATTGACAAGATTTTTTACAAGCCAATGGGTGCGTTCATTTATATCGCCCGAGGACGTCAGACGATGCTCGGCGCCGCCGTTCTTCGGGCGTTCGTTTGTATGATCGCTCTGAGTTATAAGGTCACTATATGATATATGAGTTATAAGTGCCACTAGTATTCTGTGCCACTAGTCAAAATTTCTTTGTTCAATGTGATTTTGATCAAAGAAATTGGATGATTTTCATCAAATGTAAAACCATAAAGGTATTATACTGAAGAAATGTCTTTGTGTAAAACTGACCACCAAATAAATTGGATTGGACAAAGTTTGACCAGTGGCAAGCCAGTTTTCCTTAGTCAAAGGGCAAGCCGCGGTGCCGCCCTTACAGACAGCAACAGTGTTGCCAAATGGCAAGTTTGAAACTATCGCAGATCTAGGAAAAAAAATATCGTATAATTATCGCATACGCTTTCTTATACAAAATTGTAATCATATTGATATTTTAAGGTTTATGACCAAAGCTTCTAACGATTAGTGTGTTCTTTTTAACACCAGCTGTGCCCGGCATGAGTTGCAAAGCTATTTTTGTTTTACAAAAACCTTCGCGGGCTCTCGCACAACAACTCACCAAGACTGTCATTGCATTCGGATGAATGTTATAAGCACACGTACGGGACAAACAGGGACAATCAAAGAAACATTCATTTTTATTTAAAGATAAGTTATAAATAAAATCAGAAAATTATTAGAAATATAAAATGAAATGAATAAAATGAATGAGAGGATGGACGAGAGGAGATTGACGAAACAAGTATACGAAGCGAGTGTGGATGGAAGAGTTGGAAGGGGACGACCTCGGCGAACGTATCGCAATCAAATCGCGGACGTTCTCAAAAAATGCCAGGTTAAGAGTTCTCTAAACCTAGGAGCATGCATGACGAGGTTAGTGGACGTAGATGAAGCGAAAGAGGTGTGTCAGGATCGTAGCAGGTGGAAATCTACAGTCTCTGCCTACCCCAATGGGAAACAGGCGTGATAATATGTATGTATGTTGTATAAAATGAAAATTTATTATGGTTACAGCAACAATTAAAACGAAACAATGCAAAGCAGACATACAAAACAGATAACTAATCACACACACTCACTCAGCACACACACTCACTCACACACACTCAGTCACACTGCACTCAGCACTCAGTCTGACTGTCTGACTGAACTAGGAATGAACTGACACAGACCGACCGATGAACAAACACCGAATAAAATAAATGAGTAGAACAGAGAACAGGACGCAGGTATGCAGTTGAATTTTATTTATTTATTTTTATTTATTTATTTTACTTTAATTACAACGGTCTTGAACCAATTACAGTAATTAAAGATAGAGGAATGACACATAAAATATATAGTGAATTACACATCTTTCATAAATCTCTCTCGCAATGTTTCAGGCATACTAACAGAATCTTCTTCCAATCGTCCGCAAACAGATCATAATTCGGATTACAATCCAAGAGTTCGTTGAGTGCAGTGAGAGTACGAGGTACTGGCGATTTAGCTCGCGCTACAGTGCGACATGAAGGCACAGCAAAAAGCTTGTGCTTCCTGTGCTTTGAAAGCAAAACATAGTTTTCTTAGGTCTTTTTTGTGCATCTTGTTCAGTCTGTCGTATGCGTCACACATAGTGAGTGAAAGAGACGAGAATTTATGCCATAGCTTATTGTTAATTTTGGTTGCTGTCACTCTGCCTCAAAATTATCGCAGTGCTACTTAAATTATCGTATGAATTAGTAAAACTATCGTGCGATACCTTGCTATTATTTTTATCGCAAAGGACTTGAAATTATCGTAAATTTACGATAATTATCGCACGTCTGGCAACGCTGGACAGCAAGTACGCTACGTGTGTCGCATCTCGACTTGGTCTGTGGTGCGTCGTCTGTCGTCGGGCGATATAACTGAACCAATCAATCAATCTTTCCATTTTTTTTTAAACTAAGTTCTTGAACAAGAGTCTTTTGGAAGTGATTGATGATAACTACGGTCATAAGAATAGGTGAAGTATGTATGATTTTCGGACGAATAAATTGTTGTCACAATTAGAGGTTATATTGGACCTAAAATTTTTTTTGAAGAAAAACAAGATATAAAAGTAGGTTTAATAGGATATTAATCACAATATTAAGTTAATTACACGTGTCTTCGATACACCATTTCCTTTCCCATTCAGTATTTATTTTAAAAAGATAATAAATTACCCTATTTGAACCAAAATGGCGCTATAAAAATCACTAGCAATAAACGTAGCTCACGTAAAAAATCTGACACGCTCCTTACCACTGATAATTTATGTAGAGATAGTGGTTGTTTTGGTCTGGTAAAGTGGATGCATTAACCTCGTGTTCATAATTATTAACCTATGCTTAGTGAGATATGAAGGAAGTGATATTAGCTATTATAACCTTCGTATGTAGTGTATTTTTAGTTTTTGTCTTTGTGTTATTTTGTAAGTAGCCCAATATGCTTGTCATTGCATTAAGTAACTAACTAATTATCACAAAAAAAACAATAAGATGAAAATCTGATGGGTGTTGTGTTTTGATGTGTGACATTGATATTGTTCTTTGTTCCAGGTTGGTACATTGTGTGGAAGTGTTGTTTGTCGAAGTTCAGATTCGTGCGTGAGCTGCTAGGTGGTATGTCAGATAGTCCTCCAGCATCTGAGATTAGGCAGCCCAGTAAAACAAGGAAAATTCGAAGGGAATAATAAATAAACGTAAGTTAAAAAAAAACACAAATATTGCAATGTGGTTGTAAACAAGAACAATTAACTTATCTTGTCATCTCTGTATCACCCTAAGGTTGACTGGGAGAGAATGCCTAAGGCATTAAGTCCGCCTATGTATTCATGTTGCATGAAGTTTATAAATAAATTAATCTTAGAACAGATTTCATTGTTTCTGCCTGTCGTGATGTTATAATAAAACGATAAATCTGTAGGTAAATCTTTATAATAAATATCTTAGAGAATGTTAATGTTAAACATATGTTTGACTTTTTAATATCTGTTGTAAGAATTTTCACATAATTCTCACAGAAAAGAACAAAATGAACATCCGGTGTGCTCGGCCTAGTGACCTTATGAACATGCAGCACTGCAACCTGCTGTGCTTGCCGGAGAACTACCAGATGAAGTACTACTTCTATCACGGTTTGTCCTGGCCTCAGCTCAGCTATGTTGCTGAAGATGAGAAGGGGTCCATTGTTGGTGAGTTATTTAAAAAGTATTCAAATAATGTATTAGGTATTTATGTTTCATTTGCATATTATGTTCTAAGACGTTGTCAGGTAGAGATATGCCCTGTGTTGTTTTGAATGAGATGTAGACTCGATTTTAATTCATCAATCACTGAGAGAAAAAAATCAAAAAAATCTGGACTGGACTCCCAGTTGCAAACCATAGATTTTTTGTCTTCTTCACCCTGCATAAAAGGCTAAAACATAAGCAAATATAAAACAAAAGCATAAAATTTTGTGTTGTAATTTTAATGCGGGTCCAGATGCATGCAATGTGAAATGTTATATTTAACAATGGCAAAGGAGCTCAATGCAAAATGAGGACTGCAAGTGCCTTTGATCTCGCATAAAAACTGGCACCTGATGGATCAGCACCAGCACAAGTATTGTACATAATGCTTGTAGAGCCGACCACACACATTTTGTATTTCATCACCATGATATACATTACACTCGTCTTAGTCCGTGTGGTGCCGGACTAGTCCGTGTGGTGCCGGACTTAAAGAATAGCATCACCCTTATCTCTTCTCATGGGTGTCGTAAAAGGCGACTAAGGGATTCACCAGAGGATGGGCAGCAGCATTCTCTGAGTATTTAACCAACCAACTGCGATCGCCAACCCGCCTGCCAAGCGTGGCGATTATGGCATATCCCCCCCCCTTAATTGGGGGAGGCCTTTGTCCAGTAGTGGACGTCTTTCGGCTGTAATGATGATTACACTCGTCTGGACCTACCTTCATAATCAAGATTCACAATAATAGAATTGTATCACATTTCACAAGCCTTCAGACTGCTTCAGGTTTAATGACAAACATTATCATCCCATTAGTTGGGCACAACCTCTTAGTATGAGGGTCAGTTTGCACCAAACTGAAAAATCCTTGCGGATGCTCGAGCAATTCTTTGTTCAGTATTGACTTTTAAGTATAAAATTCAAAGTAGACATTGCCCTTGATGTCTAACCAAGTCAATACTGATACAGTTACTTATTCAGTTTAAACAAAAAAGTGCTTGAGCATCCACAAGGACTTTTCCTTTTAGTGGAAACTGACCCTGAGTAGGATTCAGGCCTTGGTGCACAATATACTGCAGATGGTAGACTTCACACACCGTGAACAGCTGTATGGCATACTTACATTTAGTTTTTTATGTTGATTACAGGTTATGTATTAGCTAAAATGGAAGAAGATGGTGAGGACAACCGTCATGGACACATTACTTCACTGGCAGTGAAGAGGTCACACCGTCGCCTTGGACTTGCACAGAAACTCATGAACCAAGCTTCACTTGCTATGGTGGAGTGTTTCCAGGTAACTGCATTTTTTTCCAGTCCATGTTTATACAATTTATGCATACAGAAAGTTACAGGGAAAAATAATTTTGGAAAAAACAAGTAGGTACAATTGACTGCATGACAGTGGAATTAGAAAACTGCTGTTATTGCCTACGAAATAAAGATGCTGTCAATGTCAAACTGTTACCATTGACATGTGGTTGACCATACAAAGGTACCATACCAATTCCTAAAGAAATCTCTTCCAGCAGACCTGCGAGAGGAGAATTGAAAAGAACAGAATTAAGATATACACAGTTGAAAAACTAAAGGTGCTCTCAGAAGTTTCTCTATAACATGTTTTTAAAATGATGCAATATTCACCAGGTGATAAAGTGATAACTAATAATAATTAAATATAAATATTTCATTCCAGGCTAAATATGTATCCCTACATGTGAGGAAAAGCAACAGAGCGGCACTGAACCTGTATACCAACAGTCTTGGCTTTAAAATACTTGAGATTGAGCCTAAGTACTATGCGGATGGTGAAGATGCATACTCAATGATGCGTGACCTTAGTACTTTCACAGAGGAGAGCAAAACAGACACTCAACCAACAGAAAACCTGGAAATCAAATCGGAATCTGCAATTATATCACAGTGCTGATTATATTTATGTAAATAAAGCATTTAACGGTAATCTAACATGATATCTTTCATTGTTTACCTATTATATATTCATTTCTTTTAAATTAGATTCCACATTAGGGCCCGGTACAGGCGCAACAATTTAAATTATAAATAATCCTATTTATAAGAAATTCCATTTGTGAGAGCACATTGACAAAAAATTGTGGACAGGCAGTCTGGCCGTCAGTCTCCAATCTTAGAAGTAAAAGGATTGTTATAAATTGAATTCGTTTCGCCCGCCCGTGCTGTGCACGTCGTAGTGTAGATGGACCTTTATATCTATATAAGGGTAGTAAAAAAATTGAATGTAATGGGGTAGTAGTTGCTTATGCAACCAATATTACATCAATATTTATTTGTGGTAAGTATAGGACGGCGATACGAGCTGAAGGCCCACCTGATAAAGAAGCGGTTACTTGTGCCTGCACCCATAACAACTGCAAAATCACCTAGGCTGTTGCCTAAATGATATTGCAAATTGCGTTTGCCAAATTGAGACAAAGACGGAGTCTCATGTGATTGTAATTTCATTGGTACTTGTACTCTTGGCATTGGAACACAGCAATGCAAGCACCACTGTTTGGCGGCGGAAATGAAAAATATGATTGAGAGCTGCATGCTGTACTGGAAGGTGCAACGTGGGTAGGCCCCCCACATGGTGGACCGACGACCTGATGAAGGTCGCGGGAATCTGCTGGATGCTAGATGGACCGGTCGTTGTGGCGTTGCTTGGGGGATGCCTATGCCCAGCAGTGGACGTCTTTCGGCTGAAATGATGATGAGCTGCATGCATTCTTGTTAATCTGACAAAGTAAGGTCACATAGTTAAACAAATACTGATATGTCAGATAGGTACTAGCAGTTTTTTTCATATATTGTCATCATAAAGGACATTGCCCAATCTCTTAGGAACTTCAGGCCCCTCAAAAAAAATTGCTATGTCACGGCGGTTTTAGTCTTATTTTGTAGACCAAGAATTTTCTTTTATTATTCTGCAAACGATTTTAATTTTTTCACCCTGTTTTAAGAGAAATCTAATTTTTTACAACTTCTTAACTGATTGATAAGTACGCTCCGTGCATCGTTGGGCGATATAACTGAAAGCACCCATAAGGACATCCAGAGACACCATGTATGGTGTTGCAAGATATAATTATTTTGTTAATCGATTTTTGAAATCGATTTAGTAGTATTTTTTAAATAATAAGATTGCAAGCTTTTAAGTTTTTGGGTGTATTAATTAATATCGATTTTATAAGTAATATTTCAGTTAATTTAAAATGATTATAACAATATTTACAATAAATGCATAGGTATTTTAAAGCAAAGAATCATCTTATTTTTCTGTACAAAAAGATTTCAAAAATATGTTTTGCAATTTCTTTTGATTTGACGTCATATGAGTGATTTTTTATAATTTTTAATGTATTTACGCATGAGAACCGAAATCTAAAGATATAAATTGTGGAAAGAAAAAATAAGAAATCAATCAAGATAAGTCTAGTATAATAGCATCTGAAACACAGTAAAAGTGAATTCATAGAAGTATCGCTATTTAGAATCGATTCCGATTATTTGTGGAAATAGTCTGATATCTGGCAACATTTTCGTTCGGTTTGAATGGAGGATATACTTACGATTCAGTTTAATACATATTTAATATGTTTTTTAATGCTAGGGTGAAAGAAATGTTGATAAAGAACACATAAACATGAAAAAATAAGACATAATTTTTGAATAACATACAGTTTTGACATGGCGCCAAAAATGGGCACATCTGTGGGCATTGTCCTTTAATATCTCCATTGTACTATCAGCAAACTTTCCGGTGAACCATCACTAAGGCTAAAATTGCTTGCACTCAGTGTTCGACGGCAGCTGTAGGTATGTGTAATGTAGCAGGAACCGTTCAAGGGACTTTGTCGACAACATGTATCACCGGGAAGGATTGTGACTGTACATAAATTAACTTCTTCTTTTTCTTCTTAGTAGCAGCCCGGAGTCTGGATTTGTGCCCGGTCAATGGCAATATGCTCGCCCCCTATTACATGGGACTATAACATAACTGGCGAAATGTGGTTGTACTATTACACCTCTGCCTACCCCTTCGGGGAAATACAGGCGTGATGTTATGTTATAAATTAACTTTACCAGAATAAAAATAAAATATTAAATATGCCGACTGCTGGCTATTCAAAACCTCTTTTTGAATATCTGCAAAAGTATTATAATTATTCAACAAAAATGTCCTTTGAGAATATACCAAATGTCACATCATCATATCTCCACAATCCCACTGCTGGGCATAAGCCTTTTATGCATGCCAACTACCTTGCAAAGAGAATATAACCACTGCGTTTACTACCTTGGTCTTGTATCAGTAGAAAATGGAGATTTGACATTTGAAACAACAATATTTGCATACAGAACAATTATGAATTGTTTATAGTCAATGGAAATGAGTTCCTACTTAAGTACTGCTGAACATGATGATGATAGCTTTTTGGCCTACATAAGTACATAGTAGGAGACACTATTCTAGTAATAAATTGCATAAAAAAGCATACAAATGCCTAGAGACATTCAAATCTTAGATGCTCTTCACCTAAGATTTAAATTTCTGTTTGTTACAAATCCAATCAATTAGATAATATGTATGTTTGAGAACAAAAGCAGTGTTTATTATTAAATTACAATAGTAACAATTATAAATTATACATATAGTAAGTACAAGTAATTAATCATCCTCTTCAAAAAGATGATCTAATTTCAATTCCACCTTTGTTCCGGAATCTTCGGAATCCTGGGGTTTATCTTTTTTCATCACAATTTTCTTTTCTTTCTTCTTAGTAACTCCGACAACATATTCTGGCATGATAATTTTATTACTTTTAAATACAGCTTTTTCTTCGGATTTAGGCACTTTTCTTAGAGCAGATGATATAAGGAAAGTAGGCTTTTTGAAAACACCTTCATCATCATCATAATCTACTTCCATTTTAGGTTTAGCTGCTTCTTTTTCTTCCATTTCACGGATATGTGCTAATGCTGTGGCAGTGTTTGTGGAGTCAGACATTTGATCTGGTGTAACATCTGCTAGTGAGTAATATTTATACCTCTGAGGGTTTTTAATATGGTCAGGAATCGTTTTAGCCTTTAGGCATTCGCGAATGTTAGCCTCAGGCCTCTTATATATACTTTCTCTGCCTCTGAATTGTTTCATTTCATGTTTCAGTTTCTTGTATGTGTATCTGTCGATTGAACCAAAATCCTGGGGTGCAGCTTTGTTTGTTTTAGAAAAACTATATTGATCTTCAGCATCCTTCAATTGGTTAAACAGACTTTTCTGCCTGTCTTGGAATGAAGACATCTTGAGAGACTGAAAAAGAATTTCACGACATGGAATAATTGGTTACATCGGTAAAAATACATGTTCTATCTGTTAATAATTGTATTTTCAAGAAATCACTACCTATGTTACGACCTGTTAATGTATTTTTTGTTTCAGATCATCTATTTGTGAAGCTTTATTTTAACTACCTAATTAGAATTAGGTACACTAATATTCCATGTGGTATAATTTAATACATACACGATGTAAACACTTTTTACTTTGTTTGGAAAATGAAAATTATCACACGAATTCACACAAATTACGCGATACAAACTTGGACGAATTATTCGTCCAAGGATACAAAATCCTAATTCGTATTTGTTTGATCACATTTGGTGTGTTCAGTTATGTCAACTTATGTCGCCTCATTACTGCGGATGATCCGCTCTCCGATTCAGAACCACAAGATAACCAGTTGTCGACCGATTCAGTTTGTTATCTCTTTTTCTCTCGTAACGTGAATAATCAGACCAAACGAGATAACAAACCGAACCGGTCGATAACTGGTTCTTGGAAGGACCAAAGTACGCTCCGTGCATCATCGGGCGACATTAATGAACGCGCTCGTCGACATTGACATTTGAGTAATTTGACAACAACAAGTATCAAGTTTGAAGTTTGTCAGACTGATTGGGTGCGTTCAGTTGACTATGGTTAATTGGTTAGTAATTCCATTCTCAATAGGCAGGGCTGCGTTCACTTATATTTCCTGTGTGATTTACCGTTCCCCTTTCGGGTACAAGTACAGTGGGCTGTGGGTGGGGCGGGTGGTAACACAGACCAGTAAGCCTCTAGACGCCGATTAGCTGGACACCCCCGGTCACTAAGAATATGCAGTACCACTGCATATCATACGCCCCGCCGCCAATCAGGACGTCAGTCTGTCAGCGAGCGGCACCAACCATACGGAATCACACCACTGAACTTTTGAACCGACCAGTCATAACGCGCCATCCGCCCCCCGGTCCCCGCCAACATTTTACGACTGTGTTCTCATGCAAAACTTGGTTTATGTGGCGTCTTAAGGCTTACTGGTCTGTGGGTGGTAATAACTACGACGCGCGATGTCTGCACCGTCTGTGGTCTAGTGGTTCGAGTGTCGGACTCGGGACTGCTGATCACGAGGTCGTGGGTTCGATTCCCACAGGGCACAAATATTTATGTGATGAACATAAGTGTTTGTGTTGGTCTGGGTGTTTCTTATGTGTTATAAGTATGTATTTACAACAAAAAAGAGTATTATATCCATTGTCTAGTACAAGCTTTGCTTAGTTTAGGACTGTCCAGCTCCAGATGGTGCTGTGACATTTTTATCCCAAAAATATTTATTTAATTTAAGTCGTTGCGCCCGCGCTCATGCCGTACACGTCGTAATGGGAATAAAGCGGCCATGCGGGAATCGAACAAATCCTTGTGTGATCCACAGATAGTTGTGCTGGGTCTAGGTGTTTGTGCATGCGGGGTGCTGGCCAGAAAACCTCCACATGTGCCTGACGGCTGCTTGTCCTTCTGGATACGTCTGGAGGGAACGGCAGTTGTTAGGCCGGTGCATCCTGGGTACGGGCAATAAATATCCTTTTGAGGGACATTATTATCCTTCGGGAGATCATATTGCCTGTGGCGAATATTCTGTGGCGGACACGGGGTGGTCTGCTGCCTGGCGTGGCTGGCGCGGCTGGTGTTGCTGCCTTGGCTGGCGAGGCTAGCGAGGCTGGCGTGGGTGGCGTAGCCCCCGTGGCTGGCGAGGAAGGCGCGGCTGGCATGGCCGTGACATCGGTGTGGTAGCTGCGTCATGGCGGGGCCCGTGAGGTGGAGCGCAGCGTTCCGTGTGCGCTGCCGGGAAGGGTGCGACCGATGTTAGGCCGCACGGGGAGAAGGGGCTCACCTGCTTGTGGCGGGCCGGGACCTGTCGGGGGTGGTTGTGTGAATATCAACGGGTTCCCACGCCCCGGCTAAGGTATTTGAAGGAACACCGTGGTGGTTTTAGTCGGTAAGAGTCCGACACTGGCTCCGCCTTCCCCGGGCGGAGTCCTCATGGACGATCATGAGGATTTCCCCACGGAAAAAAAATGTGTTTGTGCATGTGGGGTGCTGGGCCAGAAAACCTCCTCGTGTGCCTGACGGCTGCTGGTCCTTCTCGATACGTCTAGAAAGAAATCAGTGCCATACATTTTCAATTTATTTAGTAGATTTTTTAAAGCCATCTAATGTTGTTTTAAAATATTTTAAATAACACTTAAGTGTATCCATAAGCTTTCAAAAAATATATTTAACCATTTTTTTATTGCTTCATTGAGCAAAACTAATATTAAGCTGAAAAATATCTGGTTTTAAAATATTTATTTATTAAAAGTCGGTGGTTTTTTTTTGTTTTGTTTTTGTAGGCATATCCTAGATTATTTTCCCTACCAGAAAAATCACACATTGGTTCAAAAAGATGTTTTATGTAAAACTTTTTGTGAATAAAAAAAACATTTATTATTATTAAAAACAAAATTATATTAGGCCCATTTATTAACATGTCCTTTACTAGTCAGTCATAATTATCCTCGAACGTAAAACATTTAAGATATGATTGACAATGGACCGGTTTATGAGTTGATTACAGTAGTAGTATCATTTGAGTATGGTTTTGTGCGCTAAAACCATATCCCAATATCTTAGCCGTTTCAGTCAAAAGATACCTACATTCGAGTATTCAGGCCAGCCGGCTCAATCATTCAAGAGCTCAACTCTTCATCCTCGACAGCAGTTTGTATGATTGGTAAAATACTTTTTATAAATAGCCATTCAATACTGTCCCAATGCTGGGCACTGACCTCTTCCCAAAATGAGAACTTTTCTGGTCACCACGACGGTTTACTGTGGGTTGGCATTGTTTGATTATATTTATAAACCTAAAATTCTGTTTCAACCATCACCTGCAACACGTATTATACACAGCTACAAAAATATTCAATTAACTATGCATTTACGCCAAACGAACATAGGGAAGACATCAAGAAAATCTAATACGTATAATTTACAGCGATATTTTTCGATTGTCACATACGCTGCAGGAATATGGGGACACATCGCTCGTAAAGAGCAAGTCAAGAAGAAACTAGATATCATACAATGCGTGCTCATAGAAATAGGTACATAAAACAATAAAATCAAGTCAGCCTATCGCAGTCCATTGCTCGACATCGGCTTCTCCCAAGTTGCGACACAACGCTCGGTCCTCCGCCTTCCGCATCTGATCCCCTAAGCTACCGTCTGTTGCAGGTCATCGTCGGTCCACCTGGCTGGGGCCTGGGGGGAGCGCGGGCGCTATACGCTCCGTTTGACGATTAGCGGTTCCATTCAAGGACTTGTCCGCTCCAAATATACAATCGTTAAAAACAAACACTACCTGTAGGTACCTACCAAGGGCGGATCCAGGGGGGGTCATGGGGGTCATGACCCCCCCCTGGGCCTAGGTCAACCACAGTTTTTTTTCCTGTTTACATAATTTACTGAATTAATGTACAATGAATGAATGAAAGTATGTATGTGTTACATACTAATGCAACAAGATACACACATATAATTACTAAACTGATCTCGCACCCTAACCCGTTCGTTCAATGTGAATAATATTAGCGTGATTTAAAGTTTGATTTTGCCGAACAGCCTGCGTCGCGAGGTTTTACTTGTCACGAGGTTTTACTCCAATCTCCCTGATGCGTCACCATCGATTGAATACTTAGCTAACCATCAACATCCAAAATAACTATGCATTTACAAAAAAAAAGTATCTAAGTATTACATCCATTGTCTAGTAGTGCAAGCACACCCATAGTACAAGCTCTGCTTAGTTTGGGACCAGACAGCGATGTGCAAAATTTACCAAAAAAAAAAAAAAAAAATTCTCAACCATGTTAGCCTTATAAAACCTCGCCCAAGTAAAAATAATTCAAGAACCTTGAAATATCGATATTATACCATAGTTTAAAAGTTTTTTGAAAATCGGAATGGAAAAATAACATCCCAAATAAATGATCCCAAATAAAATAAGTGTTTTTGCAAATATATGCCAAAAAATTTCGCAATCTAAAATCAAAATCTCTATTTAATTACCTATACAGGTTCTAGGACTGCCATAGCGTGAATATATATTTAGTTATACGCTACAACGTCTACTATTAGCCGCTCTAGGCGCCGCCGCAAGAACAGGTTGCGCTCAAATAAATGCGTACTCATTTGTCACAGATCTATGCTTTTGTGAAGAGCTAATCAGTTTGTTCCTGAACAGTCAAAAAAATTCCTTCTTGAAAAAAATCTTGCTGTCCTTCTTTCTTTAGCTAACTGGACGTTCATTGAATACAACAATTTTTTAGGAATGTTAATAGACACAGTCGAAATTGAGAAAAAATAAGCGCTCGCTTCGCTCGCGCCAGTATGTATTATCATTTCGACTTTTTTGGCGTAGGTATAGGTATTGCAAGTAACTATTCCGTTACATTAATATTCTACAAAGAGAAAATCTAAAGCTCTAAAATTCATATTTTAGCAAAAATTACGAAAACCCTAGAATTTTATTGGTTGCAAGTTTATTCCTAGAGGGCGGCAAATCGGACTCTGCACCCTTCTTTTAAAAATGTCGATCCGGGGCTGGATATAAGTACGCGACCCCCCCCTGACACAAAGGCTGGATCCGCCCTTGGTACCTACATGAACAATACATTAAACACTTCTTTACTTTATTAATCACTTCTCCACAGGTAAAGTCGGTGGTTTCAAATTCATGGGCTGAAACCATAGAAGTCATAGAACTCTTATTAATAAGCACAGACAGTAAAAAATATAGACGAAGTGCTGCGAAGAATCATAGAGAAGCCAACAAAAACCGTGCTCCTCCGTGTACAATACAAACCAGCGCTCACGCATACACATGCGGCTGAAGGATATTTTTTTCGTGTTGCTTACTGGACGATGCTGCGACATGTGTGTGTACTGAGAGCGGTGAGCACAGTTTGAGGTGCATGTGTGTGCGTGAGCGCTGGTTTGTACACAAACAAGGTAATATTTAGATTTCTATGGCTGAAACCCTGTACTCGTGCCGCCCACCAGGCTTCAGCAAAATTAGTCTATGTATAGCGCAGGTATGCAGCGTTCCTCCGTGATGCAGGCACAAAGTAAAGATGTGATGCAGGTAAGTGCAGGTACCTATATTATTTTGTTACTACTTGTCATTATCTTACTGTTATCGGAAATCTACTGGTAGTTTACCAGTAGGTACTTATCGTCCGTATTGACAATTACCTACGGATTCCTCTTGAAATATTGACGTTAAAGCATGATTAGAACATCTTCTAAATCTTTGACGACCTCTGTGGTCTAGTGGTTCGAGTGTTGGACTGCTGATAACGAGGTCGTGGGTTCGATTCCCACAGGACACAAATATTTGTGTGATGAACATAAGTGTTTGTGTTGGTCTGGGTGTGTTGCTTATGTATTATAAGTATGTATTTACAAAAAAAAAGTATATACGTATTATATCCATTTTCTTGTACCCATAGCACAAGCTCTGCTTAGTTTAGGACTAGATGGTGCTGTGTAAAAATGTCCCAAAGATATTTATTATTTATTTATTTATTTGTGTTGTGGACTAGGAGAGCAGCTGATGCCGAGTGTATACATGCTGAAATTGTAATCACTTCGTTCCCGAAAAGGGGTCATTGTACTCATCATTATGAACAATTTTTACTATGGGACCAACCCTGAAAAAATTCTGTTGAACCCTACAAAAAAAAAGTATAATAAGTATTATATCCATTGTCTAGTACCCATAGCACAAGCTCTGCTTAGTTTGGGACTAGATGGCGCTGTATAAAAAAATGACCCAAAATAAAAAAAAAATTGTGTTCACTTTTCAGGAATTACAATTTCAACATGTATATACATACCATGATGATACCATCATCATCCTCCGAGCCTTTTCCCAATTGTATTGGGGTCGGCTTCCAGTCTATCCAGATGCGGTTGAACAATAGTACATACACAGAGCGACTGACATCAGACCCCCGCAACCCAGTTACTGGGTAATACTGACATTCGGAGGCTAGACCAGTTGTCAGACTTTCAGGCTTCTGACTACCCGTAACGACTGCCATAGATATTCGTATGACAACCGGCCACCCGATTCAGAACCACACGATAACTAGTTGTCGACCGATTCGGTTTGTTATCTCTTTTTATCTCGTTGCGTGAATCATAAGACGAAAAGAGATAACAAACCGAACCGGTCGACAACTGGTTATCGTGTGGTTCTGAATAGCGTAGCGGGACCAACAGCTTAACGTGCTCTCCGAGGCACGGAGGGGTCTCGACTCAATGTGTAACGAAACGGTCACCCATCCACAGACTGACCGCGGCAAGTGCAGCTTAAGCTTGCCGATCGTACAATCCGCGCAGTTGTTGCTTCGCTACGAGGCCCTCGCCGGGTGTATATACATTTACGTCAATATATTTATAGTGACCTTTATGGTGATACACGGTCTCGGTGGAACCAACTCTGAAATTAGGACTGTTTTAAGTGCGTCGGCAGCTTTTATCAATGCATATAGCGGTAAGGAACTCGTACCATGTTGATATAAAAATACATAATTGGAGATAGGTTACTCATCGCCAACAAAAACGATCTATGAATCATTCCATCATCCCAAGGATGTGTGTGTTACAAAATGGAATAATAACTAAAAATAAATATGCAAGAAGGTAGTTATAATTTTCAGTATCATAGGATTTCTGGCTTAGAAAATAAGACCTCTAAGATACTCCATTCGTGTGAAGATGGATGTTGATAAGCCAGTGCGGTAATTGTGTAACGCATTCATAACGAAAATAGCTTTCTGTTTGAAAATAGTCAACAGTCACTGATAGCATAGTTGCTGATAAGACGGATTGTCAAAATATACGGAGCATAGCACGAGCGGAGCGAGCTTTAGCGGTGCACGGAGCGTAACATTGTAATCAACATGATTGCGATCGCGAGTGAGTTACACAAAGGCAGCAGGGTCGTTGCTAGATACTCTGATGCCCTGGAACCGGCATAGTATTGTATAGGCTAAGTTTCTGTTGAATAAATAATTTAAATATTATGTCATAGGGACCTTTATACTTAGAGGCTTTTTAAATTGTTATCCCGCTTTAGGTAGGTACTTGAAGGCCCTGAAGTTGTATATGTGGTTCTGCGTAAAACCTTTCTAAAGCGACTTATGGACAATATTTGCCTGTAATGGTGCCATGTTGCCATGATGGACAAAGGGTAGAGGTTCTTGTTCTCGCACGACCAATGGTACTTTAAAATAGATTAAAAAATAGTGCGGGAGTAATACACTGTCAACATTACGTAATAATATGCATTTTTTTTAGGGTTACGTACCCAAAGGGTGCCAACGGTGCCTATTAACACAGCGTCTGACCGTCCGTCCATCTGTCTGTCACAGGGCTGTAGAGACTACAATATATACAGCCGGGCTGTATATTTTTCTTAAAAACCGATTTATAAGCAAGGAAAAGCAATTTTCTTCCGAAATATTACTGCACCTGTATGCATAAAGTTGACCCGCTGAACTAAATTGTAGATTTCGCGACCGCGGACCGCGTAGATCGTTTTCGGTACAGAGGCGGAACAACAATATTTGTTTCGGTCGAAAACGAAAATTTCCGAAAATGAAAACAGAAAACGAAATTCGGTCGGACTACTTTGGGCAACTCTAGTGCCCAGTGTCGTCTTAAAACTTTAGAACATTAAGAAAAGTTTTTGTTCGATCTTGATCCCAATTACTGTTATTAACTTTGAAAAAAGCCCTTGGCCAATTTAACTAGTGAGTTCACAGATCATATGCACTAACAGTTAGTGGGGATAACACTGAAATAATGATGTTTGCCGAGTAATTACAGAGGTAGTAGCCATGGGCACCCGATTAGATAAAATCCTGTGTAAATATTAACTTACATACGATGCCATTCCTTAATTTGCTTAATACGTAGGGGATTATAATGTATGAACAGTTTTAACAAACAAATGTAGTTACTTAACAAAATATCTACAAGCTCTGCAATATTTCAGAGATTTGCCTCTTAAAATAATAATTGTTTCCTATACATTCCTAAGAATAAGGTCAAAAAGTAGCCGCTAGCTTTCCTTTTTCAGAACGCTAAAAGATCTGTACTTTTCATTTTACGCAAGTATTCAAATGTAATCTTTGTTATAACTAAACGACATCCACTTTATTACAAACAATCTTCTTCGATCAATAATAGTACTATTCATCGAAGCTAGGCTTAAATACCTTGGGGTGCTGGCCAGAAAACCTCCACGTGTGCCTGACGGCTGCTTGTCCTTCTGGACACGTCTGGAGGGAACGGCAGTTGTTTGGCCGGTGCACAAGCACTAAAATCCTTTCGAGGGATTAACCTTCGGGGGATTTTATTGCCTGTGGCGAATATTCTGGCGCGGGAGGGGCCCGTTCTGGGCCAGTGGGGAGTTGCTCCACGTGTCCCTCTGTTGCCAACAGAGGGCACAGTGGAGGAGCACAGGCGGGCCCGGTGTGCACTCACCCTGCCACTGGGTAGGCAGCGGGGGAACTGTCTTTCCCTGCCCCCGTCGATCTCGTAATCCCAGGAGTGCCCGCTGAGTAGTGTTCTCGCGCCTCTTGGGACCGAGGGTCTTGGCTTCACCGCCCGGACCGCGAGGAAGAAAACCTCTATAAAAATTACGGGACGTAGGGCCTGCGAGCAGCAGACTCAGGGTAGTCTGCTGCCCGACCAGCAGCTGGCGTAGCTGGCACAGCCGGCGTAGTTGGCGCACCTGGTAAAGGCCCATGAGGTGAAGTGGCGTGCAGTGTTCCGTGTGCGCCACCGAGGAGGGTGCGGCTGTCGTTAGGCCGCACGGGTAGAAGGGGCTCGCCTGCTTGTGGCGAGCCGGGACCTGTCGGGGGTGGTTGTGTGAATACTCACGGGTTCCCACGCCCCCGGCTAAGGTAGTCGAAGGAACACCGTGGTGGTTTTAGTCGGTAAGAGTCCGACACTGGCTCCGCCTACCCCGGGCGGAGTGCGTCCATGAGGATTCCGCAATGGCAAAAAAAAAAAAAAAAAGGCTTAAATACCTTTTTATGTATGGTGTCTCACGTTAGACCCGACTAGGGTCTAAACATGATCTAAACTTTTGCAATCAAGTTTGGCATAAGGGGTTTGGTATAATGCTATTAAATTAAGCATTTTCTATTAAAAACAAAAAAAAACATTATGCATTTACTTCACAACATAATATTATGAAGAAAATACATTATCTAGTTTCTTTAATCCTTGTAACTTTAAGTTAAATTAATTGCTGTATATTAATTTATTATTAAGTCAGTACCTACGTTAAACATAAATAATTTTCATTCCGTTTACCGGAAGTCGGAACAAACTTTGACAAAAAAATGGAAACCGGAATTAGTTAGCGTTCCAATTATTTAAACATATTGAATAAATATAACATTAATATAAGTATAGCAGTAATAATAAAAGAGACTAATAAGCTTCGAGATTAGAACCTCGAGCACAATGTGAACGTCCTACAATGTTATTGTTATAATTTTAAATGGCGCGTGAGTCAGTGCCGGTGCACGTTGCGCACACGTTCAACGTGGCTACGATTGGCTACTTACAACCGGCGCCGACGTAACCTTACAGTATGAATAAGAGAACCGAATATAGATTAGTCTGAAGTACAGATTTTCAATTCTTTTGCAATTCTAATGCAGTTGTACAAACTCTCTACAACTGCATTCGAATTGCACGGTAAATGCATTATGGCTTGCTGGGTATGTTATGTCGTTAGGATGCTGTCGGACTGCTTCCGACAGCCTTGCAGTTTGAATGCAGTTCATCTTAATACGATTCTAATGAGCTTGGCGTGGCAGAAGACTGATTTAAATATGAGTCGTACCTAGGTAAAACGGTGAACAAAATATTCATCAGAATCAAGGTAGATAATTGCCAACTTTTGACTGGTGCACTAAGCTGCAGTGGTGCTCTGTCATTATCGATGTTAGCAGCCGTTTAAAACATATTTTACTAAACATTAATATCTCCTAATTAATTGATTATTGCACATTGCCCATAAACAACATATTTGGCAAACGTATTGGTGACCCAGTTATTGGCGCAAATAAGTCTTCCATTCCTCTTATAACAACATAATGTTGCCAAAACGATGGTCAACAGTATGTAAAGGGTTATACCCTTCGTCGTCTTTATTATGGACTATGGTAGATATAGGATGGAAGGACCGATGGCCGCTGGAGCAGACGAGTCCTTGAGTGGAGACCGCGAATCGGCAAACGCAGCGTAGGGCGCCCCCCTGCCAGGTGGACCGACGACCTAAAGAACATGGCTGGGGGGGACTGGATGCGGAAGGCAGAGGACCGAGCGTTGTGGCGCAACTTGGGAGAGGCCTATGTCCAGCAGTGGACTGCGATAGGCTGAGTTGATAGATATAGGATGGTGAATCGAGCTAAAGGCCCATCTGATGTTAATTGGTTACCTTTGCCCATAACAACAGTAATACCACCTATATTGTTGCCTATGTAAATTGTATTGCAACTCGCGTTCGCCAAACCGAGACCTAAAGATGGAAAGTCTCATGTGATCGTAATTTCACCGTCACCCGTATCCTTCGCACCGGAATACAGCAATGCAAGCATCACTGTTTGGCTGCAGGTAGATATGTCTTTAACGACATACACACACACAAAAACACACAAAAATACACACAAAAATATATGTATAGAATAGATGCGTGGTACCATATCACGCATATATTCTATAATATTTTTTTTTTGTGTAATGAAATCACTGAAGAGTTGAACTTTTAAAAAAATTCTTTATATTTTTGTTCTGTTTTTCCTCCCTGCCAGGGTGAATGTACATCTTGCTCCCTCCCGGTGCCTTTGCCAACACTGGAAACTAGGAAGTTCGAAAACTACAAAGATGAAGCCCTCTATAGCTACCTTTTATACCCTAAACTGCGCCGTTTCTTATCTCTACGTTAAGCACGGTGGATTTTGTTGACAACGACTCCCATTCACCACATAACAGAGCATTTTTCTAATAGAGTTGGTAGCTGTGGAGTCCTTTTACAAAATTAAGGAAGGCATTAATCTTAGTTCTTAGAAAAAGATTTAGTAGTTATGTTTAATATGTAAAGCAAGGTCGCTTACATTGTATGGTTACAGTGATTGCTTGTGTTTGTTTCTTTAGGTAGCAACTTGTTGGCTTAATTGTTATTCTAATTTAGAAACATGTTTTTCTTTTATGTTGAGTCCATTTCCATCCTATGTTATAGGTAAACTTGTATTCTTTTTGTATTAATTCTCTTAAATATTTTTTTCCTTCATACACTTGTTGTAAAATAAAATAGCAGCTTTTTAATTTGTATGTGCTTTCTTAATTACATAAAAGATTTATTTATAAAAAAAATACAACAGCAACCTGAACTTGCAATTTGTGTCATTGAAATAAGATATTGGTGTCGATTCTCTTGTTCACGAACTAAACTTATTTTAAACTATCGCTCTCTTTTACCAATAGTAGATACAAGAAAGAGATGGCAACAACTTTAAAACTGTCAAATTGGTTTACGTGTTACATTTCTTTGTATTTTAGTCGGTACGTTCCGAGATCACCACTAAACTTGTATGGAAATCTAAATTCCGACTAATTTGACAGTCCTAAAATTGTTGTCATCCCTTTCTTGTATCTACTATTAGTAAAAGAGAGCGATAGTTTAAAATAAGTTTAGTTCGTGAACAAGAGAATCGACGCCAATATGTTGCTGACAAAGACTTCAAAAAGTTCTGCAATAATTTGGTAAATATTCTAACTTAACATTCTAACTTATGTACATACGTACTTAGATAGGTACTTACACATGCACGCCATAACAAAGGCTCCGCAGGTGCAGGTTCCAGTTCGACTAGTTACTCTCCGTAAATATGCATAGCCTGGGGCTATTACACATGACTTCATTAGTCAAGAAGCATTCAAATGGCGAACCTTCATCATAATAACAGGTTTGTTCTCTCTACCTTACTGCAGCGTTATTACGGTAGGTCAGGTACAGGTACAGACTTTGAAATTGCAGGTAGAACATGATGGCTTCATAAAGCTTAGGTACATAGATATTATACTCATTTAGTCAATAACGGCTGGTAAGGTTACTATGTACCTAAGTTGAACGGCTACTGTTTGTTGTGAAGTGCGAGCGGCGCATGCGCGCTGGCCGAAGGCAGCTGGCCACGGCTCGCCATCGCCAACCAGCGACCACTTATCATCGGAGGTTCGGCGTGAGCGCGCCTCTCTTGTTCCGCGCGAAATCCGCTGCTAATATTAGCATGCGAGAGCGCGAGCCAGCACACCGATATTACTATACTGTTTGCAGCACACCGCTTGCATCGCTCGCTCCGCTGATCGCTGAACGCTCGGCTCGTGTTTTCCGGGCGAGGTCGCGCAGGGCGGGCGGCGCGCGCCGGTGCGCCCCGGGCACCCTGCCTCGCAATACAATACCTGCCACACACACAACAGGACGTGCTCCCAAGTGTCGACAACACTCGAATACAACAACTGTTTCAATTCCCTCAAATCCAGTGCTATATTGAATTCGGTGAAGTGCAGCGTCGAACAAACGCGTCGGGCAGTCCAGATTTCCATTGGGTCTCATGATTCACCACTGAAATGTGACCAGATTGCTTCTGTTTGACAGATCTGCGCACATCACAACAGGTAATAAAATATGTTTTGTTTTGTTTTACACTAGGATAGGCTAGGGTGTATTTTTGTTTCATGCTGAAATTTAATGTTTCAAAATTACTAGTGAATGATAATTATTTGGAAAAGTGGGCATTCATTGGCAATTATTACCATTATTATGTTTCATGTCTGTAATAAAAATACCTCAGATACTGTGTGGCGCGTATTGACAAAGTATGAACACCTAATTAAACATATAGACTTAGTTTTTATGAAATTGTTTATCAGGTGTCGTGCTTCTTATTATCAATGGCTGCTAGGTACTTGTTGAAGCTTACTTTGTCGATATATTGCACAATGAATGGCGACTGTGATAACTAAGTATTCCGTTTGTTGAAATCTCTGAAAATAACGTGGTACCTACCTATCTTTATTTTATTTAGCTCGATTGCATCAAACTTAATTTTAGATATCTAGATAAATTAATAAAAAAGTTGATCTATGTCCCCGTGAATGTTTATATTCTTTTCTTTGTAATATTAATATACACAAAGGCCTGAAACTTCTGACTTACACATACTTATGGTAGACTAATCAGCATGTTAAGTTTTTTACAGATTTAAACAAAACCTGAACCTGTAATTTTGCAGATTCAGGTCGATTTGGCATCTCAGGTCTACTTGATCCAGGTTTTTTTGTCTATTGCAAAATCAATCTTACGAACTTCTGATAAGTATGAATAGGCAAAGAAAAAACGGTTCAGTACCATTTTCTCCTCTGTTTGTCAACCGTTTTTTTTTGTTTCGTTATGTTGCTATTGTCGAGCTTTAGTGTAATAAATACCTAAATGTTTTTTTTCTGCATAGTTCAACCATAAAAATGTAATGAATTACAGTCTAATTTCGACCATAGGGCGACCTCTCGTATTTTTAAACAGTTAATAAAAAGGTTACGATTAGTGACGATTATTCATATTTTTGAACGGTTACTCTTATTGGCAGATCTCCAAAGTGCGTATCATTTGAATCATACGTCGTTGTTGGTAACAACATCCATACAAACGTTCCGAGAATTCGTAATAACCTGTGTATGATGCAGAATGTGCTGTATGAAGGGAATGATCGATATTATACGTGCAGAAATTTTTAGATGCAATAGATGAGAAATAAGTGAAACAACGTAGGAAACTTCTCACAAGGACTCATAATTTCTAAGTACAGTCGACTGCACGACAGTGGGAAAACTTGAATTAGAAAACAACCCTTACTGCTTACAAAATATAGACGCTGTCAATGTCAAAATGTTACCACTGACGTGCGGTCGACCGTACGACTTCTGATACGTAACTTTTAAATACAACGTTAATTTAAGAAACCAGTTTGTTCAGAATCGCTAGGAGAATCAATTGCGTCAAGGAAAGTCAATTTGGTTATTATGGTTAAGGGTGCCACAGACAATGCATCCAAAAGTCTGAATGGTGGCGTGACCTCATTCCAAAAATCTGTCCGTGAATGTTAAAAACGTATGTTATTTTTAGAACAAGTCAAGCTTTTTTGGATGTAGTCATTAAAAAGGCGTCCGAATCGAAGCATCGTCAGTGCCCACCTTTAAATTCAGTACTTCAACGGATTTATTTTTTACTAACACACTAACATACATACATCAACTTTTATTTTATTTTTTAAACTATGTAATGTAAGGAATTAATTAAAAGCTTTTTTTATTTTTATTTATACTTCAACGGATCGTGAAGGTAGTTCGGCTCAATTAGTTTCCGTGAATCAGGTAGTCTCTGCACGACATTTTTCACGTTTTCCACTACCATCTGGGGAAATTACAGTGACTATAAAAGCATATAATTTTATGATTTATTAGAAATAAATATTATCCCAATGGAACGATGGTATCGAATGATCGAAGCGACTGCTAAGCGTGGGGTCCTGGATTCGATTCCCGGGTCAGGAAAGGTGTTATTGCGTTTTTTCACCATGACATTCTTAGTAGCAACCCGGAGTCTGGATTTGTCCCCGATTAATGGCAATAGGCTCGCCCCCTATATTTCATGGGACTTATAACCTAACTGGCGAAATGTGGGTGTACCATTACACCTCTGCTTACCTCTTCAGGGAATAAAGGCGTAATGTTATCCATGTATGTATGTATCCCAATCGATTCTCCTCGTGATTCTGAACAAACTTAACGTTGTATAACTAAAACCTTATTCTTAGTTTATAACAAACCTGAAAAGGGGTCATTGTACTCATCATTATGAACAACTTTTGCTATGGGACCAACCATGAACTCGCGAAAAAAACAGCTGTTCCCTACATTTTGGCAATTTTTTGACTGCCTCATTGTTCTAGTGGGTGCAAATGCGACTGCTAAGCGTCGGGTCCTGGGTTTGATTCCCGGGTCGGGCAACATGTTATTGGGTTTTTTCATTAGGAAATTCTCGGTAGCAGCCCGGAGGCTGGATTTGTGCCCGGTCAATGGCAATAGGCTCGCCCCCTATTACATGGGACTATAACATAACTGGCGAAATGTGGGTGTACTATTACACCTCTGCCTACCCCTTTGGGGAAATACAGGCGTGATGTTATGTTATGTTGTTATGTGAACACAAATGTTGGGAACAGCTGTTTTTTTTTCGCGATTTCAGGGTTTGCCTTTGTAAGAGTTGAATGGTACCTGCGACTCCCGCCTGGTCGTGTCGCTGGGGAGTTTGTTGCGCCACTTCTTCTCAGCTTAAGCATTAGGAAGCGGTGAAGGGCGGGCGTTTTTTTGGAGTCTGTCTATCTTGGAATCGTGCACCTAGAGCCTGACGTTTCAAAAGAGCCTGTAATTTGGTTCATTTGAATTGAATATGACGTTCGAAAAGGATTAGCTGAAACGAGTCCACTTCGAATAATTGATTATTGATTTTGATTTAGTACAAGTGCTTTAGCTGCTAAGCTACCGTGAACTCTACTCGTGGTATATAATTCAACTTCCAATTTGAAACCGTAGTCATTTTTTCTCTCCACAATTAATATCTTAAGATTTCGCTCTGCATGCGATAATCCCTACTTTAAAATAACTATAATTATATTTAATTGGTTCCATCTTTATATTAAATCGACATCAGGGCTAACGGCTAGCCAGCGATGTCTTCTCATATTTCGTAATATAGGACTACTAAATCATATTTCACAGCGCATTTTATAGTAAAATTCATTCTGTAACTACAATTTTTTATTTATGTAGGTTCTGTACATATGTATGTATCAATCCTACTTCCTACTAATTTTATAAACGTGAAAGTTTGTGAGGATGTATGGATGTTTGGATGTTTGTTACTCTTTCACGCAAAAACTACTGTATGGATTTTAATGGGTATACCTACAGATAGAACTTAACCCGGAATAATATATAGGCTACTTTTTATCCCGGGAAGATGAACAGTTCCCGAGGGATGCGCGATAAACTACATCCAAGCGGGAGAAGCCGCGGGCACAGGCTACAACAATAATAAATCTTAACTATTATAAAATTGTAAACGTCTGTTTATTTGTTTGTTTGTTCCAGCATCACGCTAAAACTACTGAACCGATTTTGATGATTTTTTTTGTTTGAAAGCTGATGATCTGACTTAAAAACTGGTATGGGTTTTGAGAAAGAAAGAAAGAAAGAAAAAAAGAAAAAAATTAATTCGTGGGTTGCGTCCTCACCCGACAGATCGAAGCTTCTCACGACGGGACAGGGGACGGGACTGGGGACGGGACTGGGGACGGGACAGGGGACGGGACAGGGGACGGGACAGGGGACGGGACAGGGGACGGACAGGGGACGGAACATGGGACGGGAAATGGGACGGGACATGAGACGGGACATGGGACAGGACAGTGGGACGGGACATGGGACGAGACATAGGACGGGATATAGGATGGGACATGGGACAGGACATAGGACATGGGAAGGGACGATAGTGATATAGTGAGACAGTGGGACAGTGGGACAGGACATGGGACATGGGACGGGACGATAGTGATATAGTGGGACAGGACATGGGACATGGGACGGGACGATAGTGATATAGTGAGACAGTGGGACAGTGGGACAGGACATGGGACATGGGACGACAGTGATATAGTAAGACAGTGAGACAGTGGGACAGTCGGACAGTGGGACAGTGGGACAGTGGGACAGTGGACTGGACTGACGCGGGTTAGCAGAATACAACGCGAGCGGAGCCGCGGGTAAAAGCTAGTAAATAAATAAAATAAATAAATATCTTCGGGACATTTTTACACAGCACCATCTATTCCCAAACTAAGCAGAGCTTGTGATATGGCCCTGTTCACCTGGGTGATTTAGTTCCAAGGTGAACAAATGAAACCAATAATGTCGAATCACTTCACCTAGGTGATTTCACCTAGGTGCAATGATTCCGAGGTGAAATAAAGACACCATAAATTCAATAAGAATAAACCACACAAATTACACAATGGATATAATACTTATATACTTTTTTTTTTGTAAATCTATACTTATAATACATAAGAAACACCCAGACCAACACAAACACTTATGTTCATCACACAAATATTTGTGTCCTGTGGGAATCGAACCCACGACCTCGTGATCAGCAGTCCGACCCTCGAACCACTAGACCACTGACGTCGTCAATAAATAATAGTATGAACAACTTTTACCATGGGACCAACCACCAACCCTGAAATCGCGAAAAGAAAATCAGCTGATCATCATCATCATCATCATCAATCATCATTTTGACGATTCATGTAAACAAAAATGTAGGGGATAACTGTTTTTTCACGATTTCAGGTTTGTCCCATAGTAAAAGTTTTTCATACTGATGAGTACAATGACCCTTTAAGAGGTTTTCTGTTATTTCAATAACACGTTGTGTAAAGAAATACATAAAGAAATTATAAGAATAATCAGAAACCACAATGAATAAATTTTATTAGCTTCAAGACATTAAGATTCAAGATTTTTATTGGCTTGTACAGTCGACTGCATGACAGTGGTAACACGTCAATTCGAAAACCACCTTTACTGCTTACGAAATAAAGATGCAGCTAATGTCAAAGTGTTACCACCGACGTGCGGTCGACCGTACTACTTATATCGGTAATTCGGTACGTTCGGTACAGCATTGTTATGTTACTTATGTTTCGCACTATTAATGTAATTAGTGTTGCGGTTTGAACTCCGATAATACAGTGTAAAAACACTATGACTAAACCTTAGTTAACATTCGTATTGAGAAAAATAAAGCATGGTGTAATATATTAATTCAATAAAAGTTCCGTTGCGTCGTTTGAGTTTATGGAAACCAAAATGAGTGTAATCACAATCAGTTATCATCATCATTTCAACCGAAAAACGTCCACTGCTGGACAAAGGCCTCCCCAAAGGGGGGATATGCCAAAATCGCCACGCTTGGCAGGCGGGTTGGCGATCGCAGTTGGTTGTTTAAATACTCAGAGAACGCTGCTGTCCATCCTCTGGTGAATTCCTTAGTCGCCTTTTATGACACCTATGAGAAGAGAGAGGGTGGTGCAATTCTTTACGTCTGGCACCACACGGAACAGTGTAATTAGTAATCACAGATTAATAAAGAAGAGTTAATTGGGAAAACAATTCTGTAGATTTTCTATATTTTGTTTACTATATGTTGTTTTTTCAAAAACAACACACACACACACACACACACATTTATTTTTAAAAATTAATTTCGGCATCAAGGTCCATACATAATACATTAAAAAAAAAATTGTTTGTGAAGATGTTTGGATATTTGGATGTTTTTTTTTACTCAGTCACGCTGTAACGGCTGAACGGATTTGGTTGAAATTTGGCACACAGATAGACCATAACCCGGATTAATATATAGGCTCCCTTTTTATCCCGTGCAAATAAACAGTTTCCGAGATATACGCAATGTCTTTCTGCGATAAACCGAAGTATAGGTACGCGGGCAAAGCCGCTGGCAAAGTCTAGTAGTATTATAAAAATTATCACACACTATTAACATTTCAATGTAAGACAGATAATCCTTTCTATACACATGCGGACGTATTTGTAAGAAACACCCATGTGACTGAGGCTATACTTGATTGAGCCTCATTCGGACGAGAATTACAGTTAACATAATAAGGAAAATACGTGTCATAAGGGGGGCTCGTAGCTAAGCAACGACTGCGCGGATTGTATGATCTGCAAGATTAAGCTGCACTTGCCGCGGTCAGTCTGTATATGGGTGACCGTTTCGTTACACATCGAGACCCCTCCGTGCCTCGGAGAGCACGTTAAGCTGTCGGTCCCGGTTGTCATACAAATATCTATGGCAGTCGTTACGGGTAGTCAGAAGCCTGAATGTCTGACAACTGGTCTAACCTCCGAATGTCAGTATTACCCAGTTGCGGGGGTCTGATGGCAGTCGCTCCGTGTAAAATTTTGATGTTCAGCCGCATCTGGCTAGACTGGAAGCCGACCCCAATATAATTGGGAAAAGGCTCGGAGGATGATGACGTGTCATAAGGAATAAAAAATGATAGATATTTAATAAAAGTTACGATTAGTTTAAGATTATTTTTAATGTAGTTAGGGTAGTCATTTATTTGATTTCATCTGCTTATTGGGACTGAATTGATACGTTAGATCAACTTATACATAAATAAAATAAATAAATAAATATTTTGGGACATTCTACACAGCACCATCTAGTCCCAAACTAAGCAGAGCTTATACTATGGGTACTAGACAATCGATATAATACTTGTATACTTTTTTTGTAAATACACACTTATAATAATTTACTTAAGCAACAGCCAGTCTAACACAAACACTTATAAATGTTCATCACATGAATATTTATGTCCTGTACTCCTGTGGGAATCGAACCCACGACCTCGTGATCAGCAGTCCGACACTTGAACAACTAGACCACAGACGTCAGAACTAGGGATGACGTTCATGCAATAATTTAGAAGATAATGAAATAACTAATCTACCTAAGGTTCGTTTTTTACATAACATAACATCACGCCTGTATTTCCCGAAGGGATAGGCAGAGGTGTAATAGTACAACCACATTTCGCCAGTTATGTTATAAGTCCCATGTAATAGGGGGCGAGCCTATTGCCATCAACCGGGCACAAACCCAGACTCCGGGCTACTACTGAGAATTTCCTAAAGAAAAAACCCAATAAAACTTTGCCCGACCCGGGAATCGAACCAAGGACCGTTCGTTTTTTAAAATCAGAAATAGTAGTAAAATTCCCGCAAAGAAAAACACTGCTGTTCTTTACAAGATTTTCAGAGATGGAAAAGACTATTTACTTATTAAATTTATGCACACACGGAGATATAATAATAAAATACATAGAAATGAATAGTAAAAAGGCACTGCTTATTTCTTTAAGAAATTTCTTCCAGCACACCTGCGAGTGGAAAATACTATATCTAAGGCTTTTATTTCGTACCTAATATGAGCTCTTCTAAACTGAAATGTTTGCGATTTTTTTCAGAAGTTATCTATGATAATAATTCATTAAATTATCCTATTACACTAACTTATGTATATGTACAAAATATAGGAACATGCGTATTTCTCGTAGATTTCCATTAGGACCTAATTAATAATTTTTCGTGATGTAAATAAAATTACCGTTTATAACTAAATGATTCAAATAGGTAAATAATTATAATCCAAAGAACTCGCAGCTCGTAAGGACGTACGATTACCGATGACTGTACATGTAGGCACGTCGGTACGTACGTTAAGAGAATAGAGTTACTCGTTACTCGTCATCGTGGACGAATTTATGGAAACATGCCATGGAAACTTTAATTTAGCTTTATGTGAATTCTATCCAGAAAAGTTTCCTTTCAACTAAATATAGTGATTAATATTATGGGTTTATAAGCCCATCACATTGAAAGTCTCTCGCAGTATGGTGTTTGTTGGCTTACTGAAACGGTAATGGAAAGAGGAAACTGCGCTGTGAAAATTTCGTGAGTACTTTGGTTTATACTTTGATAAAATCAAGAGCATTTAAGTGTGTAATGAGGATGGATGGATGGATGGATGGATGGATGTGTGTAATGTACATATCGTATTTTGATGTGTCTGAAATCAATCTTTGAGGAGACAGATAGGAGCACATCAGGTAAAGATACGCAGATCCAGAACATACTGATAGTAATTCATTAATACTTGATATACTTAGTTACCTTTTGTATGCACCTACAGTGTCATATTCGCGTTAGCTAAAAACCTCTCGAAAAAAGAGCATTTAAAGTTGTTCACTTTCATATGATGTCATGTCCCACACACATTGCACTAAGGATGCGCTGACAATCTGCGACAACTTACGTATCTATGTGATGTGATCTGTAAAAATCTATTTCTGAGGCTTATGCAGCAAAACCATATCTACGTTTAGCAGTATTATTTACTCTAGCCTATGCTCACGGCCTGATAAGAAGGCTCAAAGTCACTCAAAGGGCAATGGAGAGGGCTATGCTCGGAGTGTCCCTGCGTGATCGAATCAGAAATGAGGAGATTCGCAGTAGAACGAAGGTAACCGACATAGCTCGGAGAATTGCAGTGGGCGGGGCACATTGCTCGCAGAACGGATGGCCGATGGGGCTGTAAAGTTCTGGAGTGGGGACCGCATACTGGAAAGCGCTGCATGGCTACCCATGCAGCGCTCCCCACAAGGTGTAATGTATTTTATGGTGTACAATACAGCATACATAATTATATAAATAAGGTGGACCGACGCCGACGACCTGGTGAAGGTCGCGGGAATCCGTTGGATGCGGAACGCGCAGGACCGGTCGTTGTGGCGATGCTTGTAGGAGGCCTATGTTCAGCAGTGGACGTCTTTCGGCTGAAATGTTGAATGATGATGATGATGCCCGCGGCTTTACCCGCGTATAATTCGGTAAATCACAGAAACACGTTACCGCACATCCCTCGGGAAGTGTGTAATTTCCCGAGATAAAAGTAACCTATATGTTAATCCAGGTGATGGTTTATATGTGTGCCAATTTTCATTCAAATCCGTTCAGCTGTTTCAGCGTGATTGTGGGACAAACAAACACACATCCATACTTTCGCATTTATAATATTAGGAGGATTCTGGCCTCCTCTTCTTCTCCTAGATCTCCTATCAACTCAGCCTATCGCAGTCCACTGCAGGACATAGGCCTCTCCCATGTTGCGCCATAACACTCGGTTTCCTCAGTAATTGGGTTGCGGAACGCAAATTGGCGGTCGCGTTTTGATAATACTCATATTCAATAGAATAGGCTAGGATATTATTGGTATTATTTTTTAATAACATAGCCACTGATAACGTTGTAAAGACTTACAACTTACCATGTTGGTATACCTACATTTTGTGTAGAAAACTTTAGTGAAGTGCAATAAAAATATGAGACGAGAAGGTTTGAAAAAAAGGCTTCCTGCGATACAGGCCTAGCCTAGTGCAAGAAGTCTTTGAAATTATCTGTGACAGGTTCTCTACTACAGCAACAAGTAAAGTGGTGATAAGTAACAGCTTTATGCGAATTGTAGCCTGTAAAACCATTTAGAAATATAGATTATCTTAATTCTTAACCTCACCAGTATCATAAGCTCAGTTAATTTAAATTATAGACACATAAAAGCTAAATCCGAAATTCACGTTTCTATGCAAACACATAAAATTCTCAAAATGATAAAAACATCGAAACGTTCGTTAGAGTTCGATGTTTAGTTATTATTTGTGTAGGTAGGTACCTACCCATACATAATGTTCTCAACGACTGAAAATTGAAAAGCTTTGACGTCAATGTAGATACACAAGTAGTATTGCTACCTTTGTCATTCGCATAAAATTGGTTCCCATACAGTTCGTAGATTGTTTATTTAAACTATGTTTATTCGGAACTCGGAAGTCGTATTATTTAGCACGTAACTTATTAGGCATTTGGTATTGAAACAAAATTATTGAAGTTTACACGTATCTAGTAGGTAAATACCTACTTGTTACAATGATTCATATACTGTTTATAAATGAAGCGTGAATTTATTCCGTCAGATCTGTATCATACAGATACATAAGAATATTGACCTTCTACTTTTATTACTAGCTACTAAGTATTTTTACGTCCAAGTATATCTAGCAAAGCTGAAAACTGGTAGTAAATTGGAGTTACGATGGCCATAACTCACATGAGCCGAATATCAACTAACTTAACTGATGTTAGCAATAAACAAAGAAATGACTAACTAAAATGACACATCGTTCTAAAAATTTAAAGTAAATTAAAAACTCATGTATTTTGATGCTCCGTTTTTATGTGTGGTCGTTTAAATCGGTCGTGGCAGCGGAGTTTGTTCTTAATATGGCCATCGGTAATATATTATGCCTTGTTAAAGAATATACCTACGCGGCATATTGGTTTTGTACAAAGTCTTTGGTTTTATAAAACTACAACTTTCAAGTAAGCTCAGATAGTTATTTTTTCCATGCTCAGCCCTTGTCATCATCATCATCATTTCAGCCGAAAGACATCCATTGCTGGACATAGGCCTCCCTCAAGCATCGCCACAACGACCGGTCCAGCGCTTTTCACATCCAGCGGATTCCCGTGACCTTCACCAGGTCGTCGGTCCACCTCGTAGGGAGCCTACCCACGCTGCGCCTTCCAGTACGCGGTCACCACTCCAGAACTTTACGGCCCCATCGGCCATCCGTTCTGCGAGCAATGTGCCCTGCCCAATGCCCAATTCTTCGGGATATGTCGGTTATCTTCGTTCTCCTGCGAATCTCCTCATTTTTGATTCGATCATGCAGCGAAACTCCGAGCATAGCCCTCTCCATTGCCCTTTGAGTGACTTTGAGCCTTCTATAGCTTGCTTTTTATTGTAATTTCATAATAAAATAAATACATATTTTTAAGAAATTTGACATTTTACACCTTTTTAATTTATTACATTATGAGAGTGGTAACTTCGATTAGGAAACTTAAACTTACTGCTTAAAAAAAAATAAAGGCCCTGCCAATGTCAAACTGTTACCACTGACGTGCGGTCGACCGTACTATAATAAAATTGATATAATTATTATTAAAATGATACAATAATAAAAATAATTACTGACGATTAAAAAGAAGTAATAAGATGACCATAGTATTTCAAATTAAAAAAAAGAACATAATAAAAGTGAAACCGGGATTATTCAGTAGAATTTTATTATCAATGAAATTCCTGTAAAGTCGTAGCTTTAGAGACTGTTGCCAAATTTTCCAATGCGATGACGCAGCGTTTTCAGTGGAGACGATGTACACTTGACCCAGTTGGCCGTAACTAGGACGGCAGCGGGGCCGCCCTGCCGCTGCCCGCTGTTCCCGTGGGTACCTACACCATACCTCCTACGTATTGTGCCAATGCTTTACTTTTTTATTAAAGCCGACTCTTTCGTCTTAAAAACTCACTCCAAAAAAATAAAATAGAAAAGGAAAATATCCACATATTTTGATCAATACTTTGTGTAAAAATGGCCACCTTAATAGCATCAAGACTGGTCGCGTTAGACAACCCTCTGGTTGGAACTAAAGTAAACTATTACAGGACTTACTGTAATAGTATATTTACTGCCTGTAGGTAAATAGCAATCTATTTTTCGTTAGGTATTACATACAACATGTTTCTAAATTTATTAACTGTATACATACCATGTATTTTCAATTTACTGTTACGTCCGAGGAACTTCTGGCTCCACGTGTTGATGTTGTACTGTTGGTACTCAGATGTATCTACATATAAATTATATGGGTACACTCAACTATCCAAAAAAATACTAGTAACATTCACTTGAGAGCATTTTTTCATCAACATCTTTTTTTTTTTTTTTTAATGTTTAAGGTCTTAATAGTTAATTATTGGTACCTTAATATAATTACGATTTACTCTACAAGACTAATATGTAATTTTATGTTAACTTGAACTGCTAGATAATAATATTATTTCTAAGAATGTGTCCACTGGCACTATCTTAGCGTCTCTTAAGGCGAAGTCACTTTTTTCATGTGTCTTTAATTAATATTGTCTACATCACTATTTTAATTTTAACACTACACTAACTCAAAAGGCTTTGTCCTTTTCAGTCTCCTCACTAAGCCTGTGTTGTCGAGGAGCTGGATAGCCTCAACGTTCACATGATGATGAAGTCTATATTCATGAGCTTCGGCATACTTTTGGATGATATCTATAACGAAATCCATTTTGAGGTCCCGGTGAAGATCTTCATTTGTGATATACCAGGGAGCGTTCACAATGTCCCTGAGCACTTTGTTTTGGAAACGCTGTATTATTTTTATGTTTATGTTCATCAACATCTAATAAATATAAAAGCTACAGTTTTAATCTGCCGAAAACTAAGTCCCCTTAAATTACCCAAGTATACAATAACATATAGACAGAATGATCTATCATAGTGTTCTTTGTTTACTTGTATAAAACTCAGAAAATGTTATTTCGAAGCTCGAGGAATTTAGATTTAGCAACTCGTGACTTCAATAAGCGAGTCGAAGCTTTCAGCTTTTCTTTTGTAACTAAAAGTGGGGTTTCCTAAGAAACTCTACGACTTCTTTCAGTATAGCTGAACTTTGAGGTTAAGGAAAACTTGCTCAAATTAAATTGTATGTTTATTACGAAATTGAATTGTGGACTCTTTCAGATTTCAGTTTTTTCAGGAAATTCAACGGAAGTGTCTGACATTTCCGCTGAAATAGTGAGATATTTGAACGGATGTACGGTTTGATTGGAAATCCTACTAATATTGTAAACGTGAAAATATGTGAGGATGTATGGATGCATAGACATATAACATTATGGATGTATGTATAGATTTTTGTTACTCTTTCACGTAAAAACTACTGTATGGATTTTAATGAAATTTAGCATACAGATAGAACATAACCCAGATTAACATAAAGGCTTCTTTTTATCCCGGGGAGATGAACAGTTCCCGAGGGATGCGCGATAAACGACATTCACGCCTGCGATGTCGCGGGCATAGGCTAGTATAATATATGGTAGATATTTGTTTATAGCTTCAAATATGTCATCATAGTCATATTTATTCACTTATAATAGAGTTTATACAGATGTCATTTTACATATTTAAGTAGGTGCTTATAATCTATTAAGCCTAAGTGGCATGTGAATATTATTAACTAAACAATGTTAAGTTAAGGCTCAAAGTCACTCAAAGGGCAATGGAGAGGGCTATGCTCGGAGTGTCCCTGCGTGATCGAATCAGAAATGAGGAGATTCGCAGGAGAACGAAAGTAACCGACATAGCCCGAAGAATTGCCAAACTTAAGTGGCAGTGGGCGGGGCACATTGCTCGCAGAACGGATGGCCGATGGGGCAGTAAAGTTCTGGAGTGACGACCGCGTACCGGAAGGTGCAGCGTGGGTAGGCCCCCCACAAGGTGGACCGACGACCTGGTGAATGTCGCGGGAATCCGCTGGATGCGGAAGGCACAGGACCGGTCGTTGTGGCGATGCTTGGGGGAGGCCTATGTGCAGCAGTGGACGTCTTTCGGCTGAAATGATGATGATGATGAGTTACATAAAGTTGTTATCATAAAATAAAAATCCGTCATTTTGCCTAGTTGGCATACAAAATTTTAAGTAAGCTATCATAACGCAACATATCTAGCTTATCTTTTACATGTAGGGTACAAATTAGGTAATTTAGCTTTTCATAAATATATCTTTTTACACTAATCATGTCGCACGCATGTCATCTAGTTGCACGGTTCCAAAAATAAACCAAAATTAGTTACCAAATTAAATATTACTGGAGCCAATCATTGTCAGCCCATTACTTCTTCTATCGTGTCGACATGAGCTACATAATTATATAATAGCTCATGCCGTGGGGAATAGATTAGCCAGTCAGCAGGTTGGTAGCGAGGCTGACTGCCCAGGGTGCGCCGGACGATCAATTAAATATCGTCACTCGTGGAGCCTCTTTTAATGCAGCCCATTACTGTCCCATTACAAGGCATGGGCCTCTTTTAAAAAAAAAACTTATTTTTGCCGAGGCTTCAGTACACCTTGGTGACTATGCCAGCCTCATAAGTATCTCTCATATATACAAATTAAAATTACAAAACTATACTACATAATACAAGGGTGAATTTCAACAAATGCCATTTTTTTTATCATATCGGTGAACTTTTTCATTTATATATTTTTTGTATATTTTTCAGGTTTTATGTAATTTTTAGGATATCAAATATCCCCAAATTTAATATCATCAACGTATCATTTAAGACTAAGGAGAAAATTCAGTTTGAATTCTGGTTTCCACCGATATGACAAACCGCCACCGATTATTTTTTCTGTGCACCGATATGATAAGTTTATCCACCGAAATGATGTACATATCCAGCGATATGATAATCTATCCAACTTTGAACATCAAAAAGGAAATAGTTAGTAGGTACCTAGGTAGATAGGTAGGAGAAATACCAGGCTTATTATCTCGATTTTTCGGTAGCGATTCTGTTACATCATTGGTCACCGAAACACTTGTTTGGTTGTTTCGGGCAACATTTGCCTTAGCTTTTTTCGTCTAATAATATGCACGGGCACTGATTTAGTTTTTTTTGTGCAATGCGACGTGCATGTGCAGTCATTTGGCTTCGGGTTGGGATAAGTCCGGCTGCCTTTCGTCTAGCTAAACGTTCTCTATCTTTTCTTAAATGCTCCTCTCTTAACACAGGATCGCTTTTGAGTTTAGCTTTTCTTATTATTTCCAGCAACCTCTTTCTCTCTTTTTTCTCCTCCTCTTTTAGTTTCGGCCTCAGCATTCTTAAACAAAATTAAGCTATTATGATGTTTTCTTTTTATATTTATTATTTTGTTATTTATTATTATGTACTTACTATTTTTTAACTACAAATATTTTCTAGAGAAACCTTTAATGCGTTCAATTGCTCCACCTCTCCATCATCACCTCAGCCTATAGACGTACATTACCGAATACAGACCTCCCCTAATGATACATTTATACATCTTCTACTACCCAGTGGTATCGTGGTAATGATTTTGGCAGTCTATGTAGGTAAGTATGTATGTATGAATGTTTGTATGTAGGTATGTATGTATATAATGTATGTGTTTGTATGTTTCATTGTTTCTTTGTATACTTAACGAAATGACACGGGATCTACCGATATGATAAAACGACTCACCGAGATGATAAAATGATCTACCGATATGATAAAGCAATCCACCGATGTGACAAAACTGTGCGTTGATCATGAATCAAAACACCGATATTAGATATAAGACACCGATTGATTTTTTCTTATCATTTCGGTGTAAATTATCACATCGGTGGTAATAAAGACCACCGATTACAGCGATATGAGAACAGCGACGTGAGAAATAACACACTTTTTAGAAAATTAGAAAAAATGCATAATATCTAGGATAAATTCAATAACAGTCAATGAAGCTAATTCACTTACTACATCTGTTAGAACCAAACAACAATAATAAAACTACTCATTACACTAGAAAAATGCAACCACCGATAACATAAAATAATTGTCCGGGAGCAACTGAAATGGCGTACTGACGTTATTGGTGGGAATATGCAGCGATTTGACAAATATCCGTTCTGACTGCGCACTAGCACACACTAACGAGGGAAATAAAATTGGGGTGGGGACGCTGTCGGACTCGTCGATGTAAAGTTAAGTTTAAATTACTTTTGTCCAGCGATATGAGAACATTTTGCAGGACAAGTACGTTTGTGCCTCTCAGTAATAATAATCGTTAATTATGTAATAAATTATGCTATATATTAATAACAAAACTAATATTCTATGCAATAGAATAAGTTATATACTTAACTTACTTATTTTTATTAGTGTATAAGCTTTTTTGTTTGTAAAAAAAGTAGAGGGACAGCACCGATTTGAAAAAAATAGACGTTTATGTATTTATTTCTACCTTTTTTAATAGTCCTAGGCAAATTATATTTTTGCCTCAACCCAATAACTACCTATTGAATACTAAAAAAAAAATTCAGAACAATATTCCTTTTTTCAAATACTAATTTCACCGAAGACAAAAAAATAAGTCATTTGGGAAATTCACCCACAACATATCAACATAAAACCAAAGACTTCTCCGAATGAGAAGGTTAAGGCCTTAGGCCACCACGCTGGCCTAGTGCAGTTTGGAGGACTTCAAATATGTAGTGTTAAAAATCGTTGATAACTAACCGTTACGCGTGTTACTTGGTAGTTAGGTAACTATTATGTATTTACTTGTAATGTGGCGTTTCGTTAGTTGTACCTACAGCCTTTGTGGCGAAGAAATGAATCGTATGATAACATTTAAATACGCAGAGAAGTGGTTAGCGACGGAAGTGGCTTTTCAATACAAACATTGTAAACATAAGTACCTACCTTGTTTACTACGTCGACTTGGTTACATAAATTCTAGCCTATATTCATAAAATAATTAAGTAAACTTCCACAATTATAAAACGTGCAGTTAAAAAAATCGCTTAAGTTTTGTTCTATAATCGGTATAACCAACTTGGTCGTTACTAAAAATGTAATAAGTTAAAACAATGAAATCTAAAATAAGACATTTATCGTTCATTGTGATCTTTATTTATTCTTCCTATTTCTACTTCACTTTGAGTCTATACAAAGGAAAACTTAGCACAAACGCTGCTCTGTTGGCAGGTCTCATCTATAATTTCAATGTCAAACGCCGAAAAATATGTTATTACGAAATACAAAACCGTTTGAACAAACAACATTCAGTTATTCTGAAAATAATGTTATTTGCTTGCCTTTGTGCAGTTAATGTGTAAATATTATAAGAACTGTAGCTACTTACGACCTTTATGTAGTCATTTACATTAACTGAGTGACTAGGCAAGTTGAGAAGTTATAATAATTTATCATTATTAAATTTGTGAACAAATTAAATATACCGACATTGTTAAACAGGACTAAAATCTCTGGGGTACCTTCAGCTGTTGAGTTAGACTATGCAATTTATTAGAATATTCTAACTCTAGTGAACCTGAATCATGTGACATGTGAGGGATATTAAACTGAATATGTATACGTCTCTTGAGACCCAATCTTGTTACTGATGGGCTCTAAGCCACTGGCATCAACTTTATTATTTGATACTCTACTTTATGCCTTATTATTATCAGTCTATTATAAAATTACATAAGACTTTCCATTTTCATGGCTCAGTTTGGCGAACGCGACTTGCGGTACCATTTAGAAAACAGCCAGCAGTTGTTATGGGCAAAGGTAACCGCTTAACATCTAGCTGGGCCTTTAGCTCGTTCGCCATCATGTACTATAAAAAAATTGACTGAACTGACTTGTTTAGGACTTAGTCCACATGGCTGCCCTAGTGCTAGAAGCCTGTCCATGTCCAATCTTTCACAATGGAATACGTGTAGTAAAAAAATGCCATCTTTTGGCTATATACCTGTTCATCGAAAACTAAGTAATCCGACAGAGAACCAAAGTTGTCGACATAGCCCACAGGATAAGCAAGCTGAAGTGGCAGTGGGCCGGCCATATTAGCCGAAGAACCGATGCCCGTTGGGGTAGACGTGTTCTAGAGTGGAGATCGCGAATCAGAAAACGTAGCGTAGGACGCCCTCAGGCTAGGTGGCTGATATGTATATGATACGATACGATATAGGTACGCAAGGTGGCTGGTAGAAATGGATGAGAGTGGCCGAGGATAGAGAAGTCGGTGGCGTGCTATTGAAGAGGCCTATGTCCAGCAGTGGACTGCGATGGGCTGATGATGGCATCGTAAACTTCAGTTATCAATTTGAAGTTTAATTAAGTTTTAAAATATAACTAGTACCCACCTATAACCGAAAAGTTTCGTGAACACCCAAGCGTTAATCCCCTGCCGATGCTGCATAACATTTTTTATTGAAAAGACGTGCTGTTCGGTAATACATTTTAAGTAGTCTTAAAGGTACACCTTACACCAATACGCCTTTCTCATATTAAATTCATTTAAACTGAGGGCACATTCTGCCCCCCTAGCCAAGTTGACAATCTACAATCGTCAACGCTATAGAAAACAATCAAAATGTATGGGAATGACATATCTCAACGAAAAAGTCATTCGTTGAGATATGTCATTCCTGTGGTCATTCCCATACACAGATCTATTTTCCCATACATTTTGATTGTTTTCTATAGCGTTGACGATTCTAGATTGTCAACTTGGCAAGGGGGGCTGATCTAGTAAAAACAATCTTTATGAGTAAAAAACCGGCCAAGAGCATGTCGGGCCATGCTCAGTATTATAGGGTTCCTTAAGTAGGTGTAATTACAAACTAATCAAATCGAATATTAATCATGGCTATTTTAGTTTTTGCAATAATCGGCAGCATTCGCGACTCAGAGCGTGTTGTTAGTAGCGCCATCTAGCGATAAATTCAAGAAGCCAAATTTAAGACGTTTGTCATTTCAAAGTTACTTTTTGTGATTTTTTCAAATAGTAAGTAGCTAAAGGAGCATAATTTGCTATAATAATTTTTCTCTAAGGTCAATGACCTTTGAACTAGGACGTTTTAAGTATTTTTCAATTTTCTCTCTATAACTCAAAAAATTATAATCACATTATACTCGAAATAATTTTAAAAGAGAGTTTTCACAAAGGTCTATCAATGTGGAAGATTATAAGTTTCTACATTGCATAGTTTAGAAATGGCAGGGGGGGGGACACATTGCAAGCCACTTTGGCGGGCTATATTTCGCAGATGGTACACCTGATAAAAAAGTGGTGTATCAAACATTACCTTCATTTTAGTAGACCTATTCAATGATATCCAACACGAGGGGGTGCAGCGAAAAAAAAAATTTTTTCTCCATTTCACATGTATGGACGCCACCCCTAAAATACGGAAAAGCGATTCTTTTATTCTTTTAAAATTGAGATCTATATGTAGACTATTTTTTAACAAAATTTCATTTACTTATGTTTATAACTGTAAAAGTTATTAAGCTGTAAAGGATTAGGACAGACGGACAGACGGACAGACGGACAGACGGACAGACGGACAGACGGACAGAAAGACAGACGGACAGACGGACGGACATGACGAAACTATAAGGGTTCCTTGTAGGACTTCGGAACCCTAAAAAAGATCTTAAGTTTGAAGATTTTTCAAACGGTTGAGTTTGCACAAATACGTAAGCGAGGGTTTGGCAATATAATAACACACACTACATTTTGTGCTAAGCTTGGTTTCAAAGTGCGATTTCCAAGGGTTCGCAAATAAATTGATTTGATTTGATTCGATTCCCACAGGACACAAATATTTGTGTGAAAAACACAAGTGTTTGTATTGTGTTGTAACAAACATCCAAACAATCAAACAAATAATATTAGTTGGATTTGTAGTAGGTATATTCCTAATCTTAGAAAATATTCTCTAAGATTTGTATGGAAATTATGGGACGATGTTAATATAATAGTATCCACAAGCGTCGCTGGTCGTCGTATCCGCAATGTTTGCAAATGCGTGCGCGCCACACGGTGCCGGAGTCGATTCACTGCACATCCATTTCCGCATGTCGCAGCCGCGTTCTATTTCAGAGACACTCCTGCTCCAATCTGCCATGTTTTTTCTTATATTATGCGATTTACTGTAGATGGTATTTAGTACAGTTTCGCATTCAAAGCCATCGGTTTCCAATATTTTTTTAGAAACAGGCGGTTTTCCCTTTCTGAAGTCTTCAAAAAGATACTTGTATGGGATGTATTTACCCTCAAACACCATAACTAATATCAAGTTTTTCATAACTTATTTGAGATCATTTTACACCACGAGATTCCAAAATAATTCAGAAATCGCACGAAATTAGTTATCACCTCCAAAAACCTCACAATGTCATTAAGTAATCTAATAAAAAGCATTTTTTGTTTTGATTGCATAAAAATGATGATTGAATTGGGTATTCTTTATCTATTAAATGGATTTATAAAAGTATTTAAAGAGAATATCCTGTCAATGAATTATTTAATAAGATGGTTTAATTGGGAAGCCTCGGCTGCGATGTAAGGCCACCTCTCACTGCGTTATCGCTGCTAAGAAATGTTAAGCAACTGGTAGGATCCACGCATGGCGGGTGAGGGCGTTATCCGAGCGTGTCAATAATTTTAAACATCAGTTCTATAATAAAAAAATATCTGAAATTAGGGTTGCCATCACTAAAATTTGGCAACCAGGACAAGACGCGTGAAAACCCCGGATTTTAGAGCCCAGAACCCAGACATGTCAACAGGTTTTTTTACACACAGGGCGGGCACAGTGCGTGTGTTGCGGGCGGCCCAAGTCTTTAAATTTTTAAATCCGGACTACAAATGAAGCCCCGCCCGGACGCTTCCCGGATGCCTTCTAAACACGGACAAATCCGGGGAAACCCGGACGGATGGTAACTCTATCTGAAATGCATTCTCCAGTAGATAGCTATTTAAACAGGTTTTTACTCTGTCCAACATTGAACATTTTTGATGTATAAAGAATGTCAATTCAAAGTTTTAGTCACTCTGTGTAAGGGTGGTATGCCACTGGTAAAATTTCTTTGTCCAATCCAATTTATTTGATGATCAGTGTTTTTTTACATACAACATTTGATGAAAATCATCCAATTTCTTTAATCAAAGTCACATTGGAGAAAGAAATTTGACGAGTGGCATACTACCCTAAGCTGCATTGTCAAGTTTTTCAATCAAAAAATAAGGTTTTATTCGTTTTTTTTTCTATATTCATTATCTTACAAGAAACGAGCTTCTTCCTTCTTTAAAGTTACTTTAGTATATAATATCCTGTCTACTTGAAGTAAACAACAAGTTAATAAGAGGATTTCCAGTTCGCGAGAATACTTCGTTACTCGAGCAAAATTTTCCGAGCGAGCATCCTAACAAGTTGCTTTTGATATTAAATGTGGTGTAAATATCCAACTTGTTAGTCTTGAGCGAACATATTTATTTTCATATTTCTGAGAAAATATATAAATGAGCTATTACATGAAATGTTTTCATGAAAGCTAATTAATATTTGTTTACTACGGGGTTCATGATTATTTTCGGTTTGAACTTAACATTATTCGTATTACATAGCTAGGTACTTAATTATACCGTCAGTACTTCAGTAGTTATTGTACATAGAAATCGAAAGAAATTAGGTCTCATTGTTCGGTTCCGAACAAAATGGATTCCCTAATCAAGATTCAATCATATGTAGGTAGATACTGTAGATAGTATTAATATTATTAGCTATCTTAGTCATAACAAATAACAGTCAAATAATAGTCGTAACACACACACGCACACACACATACAATATTAACAAATTATTGTATAAATGCCCAAGAGGCTCTCTGCTTATGTTTTTGATTTTAATTAGTTGTGTGCTTCGTAATTGGCGTAATGTCTATAGATTAATCATCATTCCAGCCGAAAAACGTCCACTGCTGGACAAAGGCCTCCCCCAAATGGGGGGATATGCCATAATCGCCACGCTTGGCAGGCTGGTTGGCGATCGCAGTTGGTTGTTTAAATACTCAGAGAACGCTGCTGCCCATCCTCTGGTGAATCCCTATAGATTAATGAATTGATTATAATATTGTACCCTGTGAAGGTACCAATAACAAATAAATTAATAAATATTAGAGTAGATGTCTATCTAACTAATATAATCAAGAACACAACCGACGTCATTACCAGTTTGTTGTTAACAATATGGCGACCTAGAACTTCTACAAGGCACTGTCCTTTCACAATGTACACATTAACTAAATTGAGTACAATAAACATGAAAAATGTACCTGTTATTAGTTCATCGACGGCCGAATACCTATTGTGGTTTCGTAACATAGCTCCAATGGATTACTGTCTCTAAATATAGGGCAAATCCAGCCCGCGTGGCTATGTGAATGTATGTGGGTTACCGGGGGCATCACAAATAACCGCGCTCTATCGTAAAATGTCCCTACGTTTCGACATTAGCTGCATTATATTATGTTTCTAGCAAAATAGGAAGTTGATCCGCTAGATCTGTTGTGCAACTTCACAGAAATGGATTAGACAACACATTTAATGGCCTGTATCACATTTTTGGAGGACAAACTAGTAATAATAGAATTAAAATAAACACATTTGTTTTCAAACCACAAACAATGTCCACTGTCCACTAGTTTCAAATGTTTCTTGTTTTCTACTTCCTGATTGACCTAAATTCCTAGACCAAATCAAATATTTTAATTTAGAATGGTATATTATATTGTGGATATGTACTATCTAGGCTCGTTTGAATCAATAGATAAGTAGCAAGAGATAGATCACGCTTTGCTTGTCCGACAAATAGTTGGTTGGACATCAATTTGATAACCCTAAGGTATAAGGTTGTTTAACCCTATAAATCTAAGCTGTTAACATTAAGGAGAATCACAGACTTTTACTGTGCACATCCAATTGTTATTTTAAAATGTAAATTAATAGGCTTTTCTCATTAAGGACTCATTTAATATGGGCCTTGAACTTACCATCTCTAAGGTCTGTTACATATTTTATTTCGGTAGGTATGCTTAGTTTATTATATAAACGAAATTTAACTAGAGTTTAACCTATTTTGTGTAGCTAGTCGACCAAATTATAAAAAAATACCAAATGTAGGTACTTAGGTAGTTACGCACCTATATTTGTGATGTTTTAAGAGGGCAAAAACCTTTGATTTAAACAATCCTTCTTTAAGAATCCTCTTCAAGCTTCTTTAAATTAGTAAAGATCAAGGGTGCAAAATTTCAACAATTCTGTAAAGGTATTAAACGGTGTTTATTTATTGAAGCACTTGCGAGAAGCGTGATCGTCTTCAGAAGCATTTCAATGTGTATTTTTGTTTACGCGTCAGGGAATGCACGAGGTGACGCATACTCGTTTACGCGCGTTTCGCGAAACGGACGTAGCGCGCATCTTGCTGCTGGAATTTATTTCACGAAATCAATTGTTTCAAGCTAACAGCATTACAGTACTCTCGTTATTTAATCTGTTACTTAAATTAACATACTTCAAATAGCTTAGTAAAAAAAAAAAAAAATTGCGGGCACGCAGATCCGTATAAAAATTACAAAAAAATTATCCACACAATCCGACAATAAATTAATATGATTAAAATTAGGAAAACCAATTAAAATTCAAATATCATGATTAAAAAAATAAATAATAAAATAAATATCTTTGGGACATTTTTACACAGCACCATCTAGTCCTAAATTAAACAGAGCTTATGCTATGGGTACTAGACAATGGATATAATAATTATATACTTTTTTTTTTGTAAATACATACTTATAATACATAAGAAACACCCAGACCAACACAAACACTTATGTTCATCACACAAATATTTGTGTCCTGTGGGAATCGAACCCACGACTTCGTGATCAGCAGTCCGACCCTCGAACCACTAGACCACAGACATCGTCATTAAATAAATAATTTAATTTAATAACCAAATAATTAAATCAAATTAAAATTAAATAAAGCGGCGAGCTCAGGAGGTGAGTGGCTTCTGCATAAATTGTATTGAATGAAGGATTCAGCCAGCTTCTGTATTCTCCCGAACGATATCGAGTTACCTTGTGACCTTTGTTAGGCACCCATATTCGCGAAATAAATTATTTTATTTGATTTTAATATACTTTATAAGCTCCTGGAATCGAAACCATAATTAAACTCCACTCTTTGCAAAAATACTCGTAAATATTATTATAAGTATCTAGCTTCGAAATATCATTTCCTGTTTTCGGGAAATATCAAATTAAATATAGAACCGGGATACTGGGTCCTATTTTCCGCATAAAATTACATATTCCTGTAGAAAGAGATTATTTGAAAGCTTTAGATAGAGGTAGCTATATAGGTACGCAGGTAGCGTACGTAGCTTTGGGTACGTATTGGTACCTACCTATATCGGGAGCTTTCAATTGAATGTCGAGAGAAAATCGATACGACTTTACTTCATATCATTGCAATGTGAATAGGAAGTCTGACTCTGGATTAAAATAGTAAAAGGAACTGTTTGTTGGTGCACGAATACACAACTATTACATTTGTGATATAAAACAAAATATTGTAGGATTATAAAATTGTACGGTCTCTTTATGTACCTATGTACGGTAGTATGAGTAACATAACATAACATCACGCCTGTATTTCCCCGAAGGGGTAGGCAGAGGTGTGTGTGTGTAGAGGTGTAGTATGAGTACACATTGAAAATAGAAAATATTTAAATAGAAAGTAGAAAAGAGAGCTCTCTGATTGGCAAAGTGGGCCGCAGTACGATGACCTGCAAGTGCTGCCTGCTGCCTGGATTAGCTCACTGCATTTTTAATACAAAGCCAACATCCAGTTGACTTCGCTTTCATCATTAAAAATTAGAACCCGCAGTCCAAATATCGGCAGTATGCTTATAACTTAAATCAATACTTATTGAAGCTAAAACTTAAAGGTTACAAAACTGACCTGTTTATCTTTCATGGATTGTTGATCATTGTTGTAGGTACGTATTTGTGAAAACCAGACAACACTGCCCTTGGTGGTGTATTTAACACATCAGATGATTCGTAACACAAACTGAGTAATAACGATTCTTTATATGGTGCTGATAGGTTCATACAGGATATAATAACAGGCATTAACAGTACGTTAACTAGCGGCACTTAGCATCTTGCACAAGGAAATACTTGAATAGTATAATAATCTATCTATACAAGATGTTGATCTGTAACCGTGCCATATTTCTAGAGCATATGATAAATAATGTGCTTAGTCATCTAAAAATAATTTAAAAATTCTACGATTATTTAATAATCAAATTTTCATTTGGAAACATAGCGAGGGCTTGAGAATAAATTCCGAACGACTCTGAAAATAAGTCATCGGCGGCATTGTCAAAAACCTTGAATTTTTTTTGGTGGGGTCGCACGCATCCTTTTTGTATCGCACGCGGCACACGGAGGGAATTTGTTTGTTGACAAATAGGTATTTAAATATAATAAAAAAAATTGGTATAGATTTTTTTATTGTCTCGTGTTCAGTATTAGTGATATAGTCACCTCCTTAAATTTGGCACGAATACAGATCAATACGTTGTAGATTGGTAAAGGCATTTTTCATAGAGCATAGCGTAAAATATAAACAAAAAAATCAACAAGGGGAGGAAGGCAATGGAACATAGTAATATTTTTAATTATACTAAGCAAAGTATTTTTTCAATTCCAGGTAGTGCAATCCAAAGAGCATAACAATGACGGTGGTGACGAATCCAGCACGGAACAGCCCCGAGGAAGAGATCGAGTCCGGCCGAGAGTCGGGTCGTGAGTCGGGCCGGGAGTCGGGCCGCGAGAGTGGAAGCACGGTCGAGCGCAGCGAGGTCGGCGGCGTGTTGGAGCTAGGCGGCGTGCTGGATGTAGAGGAGCACGCGCGCCTCTATGATAACGAGAAGCAGTCCGACATCGTGTTCGTGGCTGGTATCAATGGCGACACGTGGCGCTACCCGGGCCACCGCCGAGTGCTGGCCGCCACCAGCCCCGTGTTCGCCGCGCTGCTCGCCTGCAAGACTGACGTCATCGTCGTAGACTATATCGACCGCCGTGGCTTTGAGCAGCTCCTTCGCTATCACTACTGCGAGCCCACCATTCTCAACTCCGTGGCCACGGCGCGTTGCTCACTCGATGCCGCCTACAAGTTCCTATGTGCACCGCTTGCAGAGCGCTGCGCTCGTCGCCTAGATGAAATGTTAGATGCTGGCGTTGCACTAGAGATCTTGCGCGACTTACGATTCTTATGCGCGAGGCTACCAGGTGCTGCCTCTGCTCCACCTCTGCCGGCTCTATCGGATGACGTTGCGGCTCGCTCTTTAGCACAGTGCTCGCGCTGGTGCGACTCCCTAGCTCACAATGCTCTGTTGGTGCTCGATGATGACGCGGACACAGCCCTTACTGATGAAAGACTCGAGGAGCTCACGTACGAAGACTTATCGCTTATAGTGAAAAGAGACACTTTGAGAGTGTCGAGTGAGCTGGTGCTGGTGGAGGCTCTGTCGCGGTGGGCCACGGTCGCTTGCAGACGTACCAAGCGGGAGTTAACGTCAGCCAACAAGAGGGCGGCGCTCGGGGAACTTGCGTACTGTCCTCGCTACCTGTTGCTCGCGGGCGACGGGTTGGAACGCGCTCTGAGTTTGGAACTCCTGGAGCCGATGGAGCGTGCCCTGGTGACGGCGCGCGCCCGCAAGTTGTCGGCGCCGGTGCCGGTGGGCGCGGAGCAGGAGGCGCTGCTGCGGCACTGGGCGCGGCCGCGACCCGTGGAGCCCGCGGCCCTGCCCGTGCACCTAAGCGCGCGCTCCGAACCCAATGTCGAAGATCCCCGGCCCAGCAAGCTGTGCGTGCGCCGCCCTAAGCGCCCAAAGCAGCCCAGTTTCGCGCCCGAAGAAAAACGCAAAAAGAAAGGATGTTGCGCATGCTTCGGAGAGGGACTTTTAAGAGCATTCATCTGTTTGTTCGACTGAGACAGGGAGCCGCCTTTTGTGTAAGGTGTCGCATTGAAAAGTGCGGATAACATTAATATTAAATAAGCCTTTCGACTGAGTGTTAAGTACTGAAGTGACAAAAACTCCAAAATATACAAAAAAAAAACGTGTCTAAAATCTTTCCTGTCAATCTGAAACTTGAAAATAAATCTTGAAAAAACTAAAGAAAATTGCATTTTATAAGTACATAAATATAACTATTTAACCAATAAATCAAATACATAATGATTTGGGTAGACGTGGAGTGATTAAGAAAAGCAAGAATGCAATCTTTTGTATTTTTTTACGAATTGAAATTATGACTATTCGTAATTAACGTACAGTCCAGCACATATCAATGATAAAAATTAGTATAAGCAGAGCCCGTCGTTAATGAAAATTACATTCTAAGCCAGTTCTGCATATAATAGTTATGTTAACATTGATATGCGCGTTGACCGTAGTAGGTTCGACCTATTTGAGACTATTTAGTATTTTGAGCATTTTGGTACTTATTTAGTATTTAAGTTTGCGATTCGTTTCTGCAGCTGAAAACTTATAGGTTTTAAGTTTTAAGTATACTTACCTAAATGTGTCCATTTTAAGTCTGTGTTCAATTTATAGTTTATGCATAGTTTGCTTGTAATATTATGACGGAAAGTTCTTCGTTAGAGAGTTCGTAGAAATATAATAGTTCATAATTTAATGCAATGCCGCGTCATAAGCGTCTTTATGTAGAAGAATATTTTGTATGTTGTGATATTTATATTTAATACCTAATTATTTTTATTGTAATGCAATTAATTTTACATGATTAGATATCAAATTGTTTAACAATTTGCATTTATAAACATTTTGTGAAATTAATTAGAGCACAAATTGTCATTGTTTACTTTTAGTTGTGTTTGAATTAGTTGTTATTAACTAAATTTTGTTGCATTTATTGACAATTGTGTGCAAGATTTGTTAAGGGATTATCTAGAATAAACATTGAAATGAAAATTTGATTGCTGATAGTATTAATCAGAGGCTGACAGTAGAAAAACTAGATGTATACCTAATAATTTTGAATTTCAAAGTAAACCAAAATATTGTTCTTACAGGTATCTGGTTATAGGTATTGTTCTTATAGGTATTTGCCATGTCAACCATGCAACGTCTTTATTTAGATAACCTCTTTGTTAATAAGTAATTTGGCTTAGTTCAATAATAGACGAATTGTTTAGTATAAATTCTTCCATAATTTAGTAAAATAGTTACCTAAATATTCGCTAGTCGTATACCAAGTACATAAATATGTCAAGGATTTTATGTGTATACTTATAGGTATATGTTTGAAACAAATGTTCGCAGAACGAATATGTTTTAAAACTTTAGCTTCAATTGTAATCAATTATAACTATTAATTGTGCCATATTGGATGTGGTGTTATTAAAATACAAATTTAATGTTTTTTCGTGTCTTCAATCATACTTGAATTTATAGGGAGTCACTCTCAATTATTACACATTATAATGTCTTTAGCTTTTTATGTAATTAAATTACTTTAATGTATATCAGTGACGTTTTAAACGAATAATTAAATGTGAAATGAGATTATAATCGAGATTTTTTGTAAAACATAATTATAAATTAATTTATTGTAATCATAAACTGTGTTCAGCTCAGAGCTGTCAATCAAGGAACCCATCCTGAGACAAAATATATGATGTTAAAATACTAAACGCATTTTTATTGCCTTTAATACACACAGAATAATGATGACGGCTCATAGAGATATAGGTATCAAAGAAGACACTGCGATGACCCCAAATAAATTGGGGTAGAGACAGGAAGATGATGCAATAATCAATGCGATAGGCGGCAGCAATCTCTTGCTTCCGGCTATAGTTCTCTCCCATCCCACAGGAGACGGACCGGGCGTCGCAGGAGGGTATACGCCGACCTACAGCCACCCTGCAGGTGACGCACTCGGTGAAGCTCACCCCTCCCTGGGGGCAGCCTCTGGTTATCATGGCCATCTGTTGCTCTCCTTCAAGACGAACCACCCGTTTACTGTTTTCAATCCAGTCAGTTAGTACCTGCTCCACTCCGTGCTTGGAGAGGGCTGTTCTTATGCTGGAGAAGTTTGTTTTGTCGAATGCTCCTTCGATGTCTATAAAAGTGCCCAGGCAAGTACCTTTGTGTTGTATCGCTTTCTCTATCTGACTAACCACCAGATGGAGAGCAGATTCTGTGGACTTACCTGAGCTGTATGCGTGTTGGTAGCCGTGGAGTGGTTAGTTTATAGTTTTAAGCGCGCCGTCCCTCAGGTCCTTTTCGCAGAGTCTCTCCAAGGTCTTTAGCAAAAAGGAGGTCAGGCTGACTGGTCGGTGAGCTCTATTTTTCCCTAAGGGGTAGGCAGGTGTATATTACACTCAATAGCTTTTTACTGAAGAAATAAACCTTGGCAATTCATACCTAAGTCATTCATGAATAGGTTGTCTAACTTTACAATTTTGTTCGAAAACCATCTCAGCCTTCAATAGTAAGAACTTTAGCATATTCCCTTACATAGGTAAGAAGAAGGTTGAAAGAGTATTTAAAACAAATGAAAAAAATAGTATAGGATGGCGAAAGGAGCCAAAGGCCCACCCACCTGTTGTTAAGCGGTTACCTTTGCCCATAACAACTTCAATACCACCTATGCTGTTGCCTTAATGGTACCGCAAGTCGGTTCGCCAATGGCCAAACTGAGACATGAGTTTGATAAGTCAGCATATGTATCCTATAGATTCTACAATACTATTAACTTATTTTCTAAAAATAAAGAGTTCAATACGAAAATATTTCCGTATATTGTCGTAATTACTTAACGTTTAGACAGCAGTCGATAACAGAACAATAGTAACTATAGATTAAACTCTAACAAATGCATTATAGGTGTAAATACGATATATATCCACCAGGCAGCTAAACGTGCGTTACCACAGAATCACGGTCTTCTTCACGCTCCTCCATGATGGGTGTCTGCGATCGGAAAGACGTCCTTTGGGATTGTAAGCTGAATATGTCAGTGCAAGTCTCAAGTTTGTCCACTTTGTTTATCATTTCTATCAGAGTATATCCCGCCGCGTGCAGATCTTTGCGAAGTGTTGTCACCGTATCCTGTATTTCTAACATCAAGTTGATCTTAGCGTCAAGTTTTGCGAACTTTTCCATGATCGATTCCCGAGCCTTATGTGTTTCGTCAACTTCTTTATTGATTCTGACAATGATTGCCTTCCTAAGTTCTCTGAATTTCCTCTCGAAGGCGTTGTCTTCCTTGAAGTCTCTATTCTTATATTCCCCCGTGTTTGTGGACAGGGTCCGGTACTTATAACCGGAACTTCGTGTCGTGTAGCAGCTTTTGTGAAATATCTCTGACATTATACGAAAATATTCTCTTAAATATTTGTTTGGATTTTTTTTCCATTATTTTATCGTTTTATTTTGGGCTTTCATAGCAGTGATTATTTTCTCTGTGTTCATAGCGCTGATTTTTAGGGTTCCGTACGCGAAGGGTGCCAAACGGGACTCTATTACTCTCGCTACGCTGTCTGTACGTCCGTCTGGCTATCACAGGGCTGTATCATTTGAACAGTAATAGGTAGCCAGTTGAATTTTCTCAGAATATGTGTTGCTACTAAAGTCACTCAAAGGGCAATGGAGAGGGCTATGCTCGGAGTGTCCCTGCGTGATCGAATCAGAAATGAGGAGATTCGCAGAAGAACGAAAGTAACCGACATAGCCCGAAGAATTGCCAAACTTAAGTGGCAGTGGGCGGGGCACATTGCTCGCAGAACGGATGGCCGATGGGGCAGTAAAGTTCTGGAGTGGCGACCGAGTACTGGAAGGCGCAGCGTGGGTAGGCCCCCCACAAGGTGGACCGACGACCTGGTGAAGGTCGCGGGAATCCGCTGGATGCGGAAGGCACAGGACCAGTCGTTGTGGCGATGCTTGGGGGAGGCCTATGTCCAGCAGTGGACGTCTTTCGGCTGAAATGATGATGATGATGATGATGTATTGCTATAATATATATCACGACAAATACTAAAAATTAAAATAAAGTCTAAAACCAAAGCAATAGCAATAGCCCCATACAAGAAACCTCGAAAAACATGCATTTTTTTACGTTTTTGTTCCTGCTCTATCTTCAAAACGGTATTACATACCAGCCTCAAACTTGGTCTTATTATATGTAGTGAATACTATGTAATTTAGCAACAATTACTAAAAATAAGGCAAACATAGACATAATAAACATAGACTCTTACCTACGTAAGAGATGCAAACATTCATATTTCGCACAGGGTGCGTTGATGTCTTTTGACAAACTCTCGTAAATTAAATCAGTTTCTATGGGGTATATCAGGTCGATGGGTGGTACGGAACCCTTACTGTGTGTGTCCGACTCGCGTTTGGCCGGTTTTATTTTTCTCTCTGTGGCGCTGACATTTAGTTGACATTTACACGCAGAGATTATATTATCTATGAAAGACAATGAAAGAGAATATTTCCTTCTAAAAAGGACCTTTTTCTAAGAAGATTACAATCTACTTCATTAAATTCTTAAAACTGACTGACAGACAAAGCACAGCTTAAATCAGCTTAAACCGGTGGGTCTAGGAAGGTCTAGGAGAATTAAATTTTGCATAGGAGTTCCTTAGATAACGTATAGGTGAGCACTAAGAAATGATTTTTGAAAATTCATCCCTTAAGCAGGTTAAAGAGGGATTGAAAATTTGTATGAAGAAAACACGGGAGCTAAGGCACGGGTGTCAGTCGGGAAGAAAACACGGGAGCTAAGGCACGGGTGTCAGTCGGGAAGAAAACACGGGAGCTAAGGCACGGGTGTCAGTCGGGAAGAAAACACGGGAGCTAAGGCACGGGTGTCAGTCGGGAAGAAAACACGGGAGCTAAGGCACGGGTGTCAGTCGGGAAGAAAACACGGGAGCTAAGGCACGGGTGTCAGTCGGGAAGAAAACACGGGAGCTAAGGCACGGGTGTCAGTCGGGAAGAAAACACGGGAGCTAAGGCACGGGTGTCAGTCGGGAAGAAAACACGGGAGCTAAGGCACGGGTGTCAGTCGGGAAGAAAACACGGGAGCTAAGGCACGGGTGTCAGTCGGGAAGAAAACACGGGAGCTAAGGCACGGGTGTCAGTCGGGAAGAAAACACGGGAGCTAAGGCACGGGTGTCAGTCGGGAAGAAAACACGGGAGCTAAGGCACGGGTGTCAGTCGGGAAGAAAACACGGGAGCTAAGGCACGGGTGTCAGTCGGTGTTAAAATAAAGAACCACGGAAGCGAAGCCGCGGGTAAAAGCTAGCCACAATATAAAATTTGAAAACGAAACGAAACTAAAGCACCTATTAGTTGGTTGTAGTACTTGTAGTGATTATATTCTTTTTGGTTCTGTTCTGAGTACTCAGTTCAACTCAGTTGACATCAACAGCAGTGGAAAACCTTGGAAAACTCAGAACAATACCTTAAGCATATTATTCAGAGTTGGAAAACGGACAACGTATAGTCAACGTGTAGTCAGCCGATTTCAACGTTTCATGAAGGTGATGAATGTTAAATAAAAGAGGTTCTTGTCGAATCAAAAAGCAACGCCTACTGTAAAAAGTAAAGCTATATATTATTCATATTATTACTTTCCTGTTTCCTCTATGAGCAAAGCAAAACAAGCGCCATCTGTCGTACATTAACGTTAAAACCGTACAAACAGGCTACCGTTTGCCAGTCTCTTGGTTCGCCACGTAAACGTTGGGTAGTACATCGGTTCGTTCATGGCATGTCCACTAGAGGGCACACAAAGTCGCAATTTATGTTTTATTTTTGATTCAACAAGTGTCTTGAAAATTAAGCGGATAAAATGCGGGGATGGAATAGATAAATCTGTTTCTTTCTCTTGGACTTTTCCTAACAACGTTGGGGTCAGCTTTCATGCATTATAACTAGATGTGATTGAATACTAACTAGTATTTTACAAGGAACAGGCCATCAGACAGGCCCCCGTAAAACAGATACTGGGCAATACCGACAGTCTAAGGCTAGACCCACCGAAATAGATAGAATGGTTGTAATCATAATTTTACTTGCGATTCATGCGGGGCAACTTTCGAACAAACTACACCTTCCCAATTGACGTCATTAATTTAAAAAAACTTTTTAAGAAAAAATAAAACCGACTTCAAAAACCTTAACTAAAAAGTAAAAAAATTATCCTTATATGTATTTCAAAATCTTTTCATAAACCAACATTTTGAAGGCGGTGCGTGATTGACCCTTTGCGTCATGTAAATATAATGTACAGTAGAACGCATAGGTATCTATAGTAATAAAAACAGTTTATGTGAACGTACATGAAAATCACGCACCGCCTTCAAAATGTTGGTTTATGAAAAGATTTTGAAATACATATAAGGATTATTTTTTTACTTTTTAGTTAAGGTTTTTGAAGTCGGTTTTATTTTTTCTTAAAAAGTTTTTATTTTATACTTTTTAGTTGATAATTGCGAGGGTTGAATCATAAGAACCAATTTGAGATTATATTTTTTATTAACCTATGCTGTTCCACTGCTGGGCAAAGGTCTCACTCATGTTCTTCCAAACGTCCAATCACTATTGTTAAAAAAAAAACACGCTAATCGGCCAAGAATTATCAGGAAAACGAAACTATTAGTAGATCATCTAGGTTGGCGAAGTTGAAATAAAATGGTTTATTGAAGCTGGTTAAAAAACTACTCAACCTAAGTCAATATAATTTATATAGGACCACCGCGCGGGCTTCCTCTACCAAATAAAAAAACAACCACGTAAATCGGCCCAGAAATCTCGGAGTAATCGGTGTACATACATGAAAAAAAAAAAACCCGCGGAATTCATAACCTCCTCCTTTTTTGAAGTCGGTTAAAAAATTAACTTTTATCAAATGTACTTTACAGCTTTTGTGTCTGCAGTTAGAAACAGCACAATAAGGCATTTTTGCGGGTTTTTGTTACAGTATTTACAGAAACAAGTCAAAAGGCGTACTGAGAAAGGCTTTGAAATGCCCTGCACTATGGTACAGAGTGTTGGCACGCGCACCCTGCCCACTTGTCCATTCTATCTATCTATTTCTGTGGCTAGACCAGTCGGCAGATTTTTAGGCCTCGCCCTTTTTATTCTCGACGAGTAACGAAACCACGGTTTTTTTTTTTTTTTTCATAATTAATTTTTCTGTGAACGAAACGGTCACAAATACAAATCCTCTTTATTGCATACAACATAAAAAACATGATAATTGTAAACTAGATATAAGCGTACAATTCACCCATACAGCAGATCCACCACCTCGCAGATCTATCATTCCACCCGGTTATTACTTAACCACGAGCAGGGCCGTCTTAAGTCATGCAGCGTACCCTTGGGCCCACAGTTTTGGGATCCTTTTTATGAAGCAAAAAAAACGTTGATGAAAAAATTATTGTTAGCTTTATATGTACAAAGGAAACGCATGCTGAGCTAAATTTTGCTGATGGACCCTGGATATCTGGGTGTTTTGTTAATTATAAAGTTAAACTGAGAAAACAATGTGATTTTTTAAATTAGTAAAATTTTAAAAAGTAATTAATTAGTTTAAAAAAAGTTATTAATGTATTTTTTCTTACTTATGTATTATTAGGTTACTCCTAATAATTAGTGATGCAACGAATACTACTTTTACGAATACGAATACGAATATCAATTCTCCTATTCGGCGAATACGAATACGAATACCTGATTCTACTAAAATAATATATAATAAAGCCTCTTTATTCCTGAATTAAACAATAACACAGTAATTATTTCATTACATTTAACGCATTTACGCATGCGAAGCGAAATCTAACGATTGAAATTGTGGAATGAAAAAATTGCTCATTTCATTTGCGATTTTTACGGTAGCTTAGTGGCTAAAGCACTGGCGTACTGAGCCAGGAGTCGCAGGTTCGAATCCTGCTCGTGAGCGATTTTTCTTTCCACAATTTAAATCGCTAATAACAAAGTACATAAAAAAATTATAATTAGTGAATGAATTAATCAAGGACACCTCTTGAGCAAAGGCCTTTTTTTGCCACTCTTTCCCGTCTTTTGCTGTTGTAGGACTTGTAAGTCAATTTTGGCCCTCCAACAATCAAAAAGAAACACAATACAAACATGCCAGCGCGCAATGGAAAGAAGCATACTGAATATAAAACTTATAGACAAACAAAAATACAAAATTACAAAACCAAGAATTCGCAAAAAGACAAAAGTGATAGACGCTTTTTGAAGCGCCTATCACGTTTGTCTTAGAGTGTTTTAAAATAACACTTTCGGAAGTTGAAGTGGAAATGGGCAGGGCACGTAGCACGTTCTGTTGACACAAAATGGGCTAAAAGAGCAACCACGTGGACAGGCCCGAAAGGCAAAAGAAGACAAGGATGGCCCCGAGAAATATGGACCAAAGTTGGCGTACAACAGCACAAGACCGAATCCTACTATAGCTGCACGTAATTATCACCTAGTCAAAGATAAACAATTTAAAACGACTCTGCTCAATTTCAGTACACAAGTTGATGAAATACAGTAGTGAGCTTACGTCTTATTATAAATCATTGAAATACAGTTAACACACAGAAAATTGCTTTGTGGTGACTGATCCTTGTAACTATTACATGCTCACTCCTACCTATCAATGTTAGTCTCTACAAACAAAAACTAAAAAAACGTCGCCACAATAATTGCTGACCATCTGTAGATGTAAACAAAAGATGAGAAAGTTTAATGATTTTATGAATGAATCTTTGTGTCTTTGCCGACACGGTCGCAATAGTTGCAAGTCGCAACGCAATATCTGCATGGAATTTATAGGAATTTCTTTATTTACGAATGTCATGAAAGTATTCGGCGAATACGAATATTCGGTAATTTGACGGTATTCGGCGAATACGAATACTAGTATTCGTATTCGTTGCATCACTACTAATAATACATAAGTAAGGTAAAATACATAGACTCTGGGTTTCAGCATTTTGAGGCCCCCATCAGGCCGTGGTCCTGGACTTCTGCCCCATGTGCCCATATGGATGAGACGGTACTGGCCACGAGCCTTTCACCATCTCCGCTGGTCTCAGTACATTGGTGGTCTCTCGCAGCAGGGTATGACGTACCCCAGCCAGGTGGACCAGCGACCTGAAGCAGGCAGATGGGGTGGATTGGTTGCCGCAGACGAAGGACCGAGTACTTCTTACGACCTTCGTTTGACTGCCTTAGTCTGTCTGGGTTGGATTCCCGGGTCGGGTAAAAAGTGTTATTGGGATTTTTCAGACAAGAAAATTTCTCAACAGCAGCCCGGAGTCAGGAAGTTGGCGGTGCTATACCCCTGTGCCTCGGAAAGCACGTAAAGCTGTCACGTTGGTCACGCATCGGTCCTGCGCCCGATCTCTTTCTGGTCGTGTCAGATTCTTGTCTCTCGGATCATGAGGGCGGAAATAGAGAGTGCACCTGTTTTTGGGCACACGCTTGTGCGCTATAATATGTCCTGCGCAGTTGGCTAGTCTCCGTTGAGGTTAATAATAATAAATAATAACGTTTATTTACGAAAATAGTACATAGTTTCACAATTTATACATAGGCTATGTTTTCATTGTACAAAAATTATTAAAGCATCTAAAAAAAAAAAAAAAAAAAAAAATATATAATTTTTACTTTTTTTTTTTGTCGATCTAAGCAAAGCCTGTGTTTCGGCTATCAGCGCCAATCCCTTCAAATATTTTTCAATTGGGATAGCCAGCAAACAGAAATGTTAACATAGTGTAGGTACCAGGGTTGTTGCTGATCCAGAATTTTATCACATCAGCGGATGCTGATGCTGATGCTGATTTTTTTGAATAGGAAATGTGTACTGATCCTTATGAATTTGTATAAAAATGTAATTTGAATTTATTTATATAATATATCTTTTTAAAAAATTTGATATTGGTTAAAGGCTAAAAATAGTGCCTTTTTAAAACTTTTACGGTGATTAATCAAATTTTAAAATTAAAAAAAAAAATATAACAAAAGAAAAAAAAACATGTTTTCATAGAGCCCTAGGAAAATAAAATCGCGACCGTACATTTTTATTTACGAATTATTAACTAAAATCTGGTAAATTATGAAAACATAACATGAACATTGAAAATCTACACGAGACAAACCCGTAAAGACATACTAGCGCGACCGAAGCGAATGCAATATTTTTTAGGATTACCGAAAACGTTATTCCATTTTAGGCGCATTTTAAAAGGAGTTTTAAGGCTTTTCTTTTTATAAGTATAAAAGCATTTGAGCTTTCTTTCACTATGCTTAAACAAACGAGTGATAAATATACAAAGTTTTTGTATATAAAGAAAGGAACTTTTTGTAAGTGAAATTATTTAAACTGGACCTACTTTATTCCGTGTGGTGCCGGACGTAAAGAATTGCACCACCCTATATCTTCTCATGGGTGTCGTAAAAGGCGACTAAGGGATTCACCAGAAGATGGGCAGCAGCGTTCTCTGAGTATTTAACCAACCAACTGCGATCGCCAACCCGCCTGCCAAGCGTGGCGATTATGGCATATTCCCCCAAACTGCTTGGAGAAGCCTATGTCCAGCAGTGGACGACTTCCGGCTGACATGATGATGATGAATGATGGACCTACTTTGAGCGCACAAAAGAGCAGCGCGAACGCAAATGCCAATATTTCTTTGTTTTAAAAAATGTAGAGTTCCCCTTACTATCTTAATGCTTCTGTTATGATTTGCATTCATTAATGAAGAGTTTGATTATTTTTATCCAGCAAAGGCAATCAAGCATGAATTCTTTTCATCCTTGGCTTTTTATTAGCTGACTATAATAGCTCCACAGTGCCCCTTTTGTTAAAACGCCTCTTTCAACTGTACTGTCTGCTGTTGACATTTGTCGTAATAGACAAGTTTGTTTTGGTTTTGCTAAAAATCACCGAAGTGCAATAGTCTGTGCAAAACCATAAACTTATTATACTAGCCTCAGATTAATAACTATACTAGCGGTCAAAACTCACAAGCAAACAATAAATGTGCCATAAGCCGCTCCCCCTTCGGTCACGTCACAACATGAACATCAGCATAAATATCAGCATCATTTAATGCGGATGCTGATGCTGATGTTGAAAATGATGCTGATGATCAGCGGATGCTGTTAGTGAATGTGTCCTCTCTGTGTGTAAAATGATAATGTCCTTGAGTGAAATGTGAGAGGATGTGTGGGAGTGTAAGTTTGTGTGTACTGTGTATATGTAGGGCGTGTGGGTTGGCCGCCGTGACCGAAATTCGGCCGGGAGAACATTATTACTTGCTGAAAGGTATTGTCTAGGTTCCACGACCCTCTGTCACCTAACGTCCAGTAGTGGAACGGCACCCGAAGTAAAATAAGAACGAATCACGTAAGTGCTTAAGTATTATCGCATACTTCGTTATTTCTAACAACGCTCTATATTTAATCTTTGTCAAACATTCAAATTCGCACTTCAATAGAAATCTGTTTGTAAAAAAAAATGTTGGACAAGGTAATGTGGCATTTTGAGTTGAACAAACAATAAAATGGTCATTTTCAAAAGAATCTATCCATGGGCCACTCGAAAACGCCATATAAAAACTTGGTTAAAAACAATAATTCAGTTTAGTTTAGTGTATGGCTCACAATGGGGTGCAAAAACGTTAAAGGTATTTTTTCGTGGCATTGTGTAAAGGAACAAAGAGGGCCCAACAGGTTGGGACTGCGTTATTTCGAGATAAATGTATTTTTGATGAACTGCAACAGTCGGTGTTGCTCCTTTGACAGTATTTCGGTAAAATTTGTGATTTGGGCACAATGTGGACACAATCGTCCGTGAAGGGTTCTGCACACATGGGCCCAACATGTCCATTGTGCTTTGTGAGCGACTAATGAATGTCCGTGTGAGAGTGAGAACTGAGAACTCGCTTCTTACGCCAGTTTTTTGTGATAAAAATCATGGAGTTCGGTTGAACGATGATTCAGCTGAACCAATGTGTTTTCATTCTGCATATTACGCAGTTATTACGTGATGAGTTTTTTTTGGTAAATACATTACGTATAGGTACATAATACTATCTACGTGATAGATAAAGTTTCTTCTTCTTCTTTCTAAATAAAATAAATAAATAAATATACGTGGGACACTCAGAAAGTTTTGCGAAACTAAAAAAAATTGTTCTATACGTACATATATTTTTATCAAATCTTTTCAAAGTACTTTCCACCAGCCTCTATACAAAGATTCATGCGCCTAAACCAGTTTTCAAAACACTTTTTCCAGTCCGCCGCAGACACCTCGTTTACAGCCTGCTCGAACGCAGCCAGCGCATCTTCCGGCGTCGAAAATTGTATCCCTTTGAGCTGATTTTTTATTTTTGGGAATAAAAAGAAGTCACACGGTGCTAGATCAGGGCTGTAAGGAGGGTGACCCAGGAGTTTGACTGGCGTGCTGTCCAGGAAGTCCCTCGTTTTGAGTGCGGTGTGCGCAGGTGCATTGTCGTGGTGGAGCAGTAGCCCGCGGAGCCCTGTGTTTGGTCGCTTGTTGCTTATAACAGAGAAAACTTCTGGCAAACATTTGGTAGTATACCATTCGGCATTAATGCTTCTTTGATCCCGTAAGGGAATTGATACCAAGTGGCCAGTCAAATTAAAAAAGCTAGCGATCAAAATCTTACCCCCGCTTCTAGATCGCTTCACTTTGGTAGGCGTTGGCTCATTTTGAAACACCCAAACAGTCGACTGGCGCTTGGTTTCTGGGTCGTATTGATAAATCCAGGACTCATCACCTGTAACGATGTCGTAAACACGCCGAGACGAGCCTGCTTCAAATTTGTTAAGCATATCACGGCACCATTCCACCCGGGCCTGCTTCTGAGCATCGGTGAGGTTGTGCGGCACCCAGCGTGATACTATCCTCCTCACGCGAAGATGGCTGTGTAGAATCTCGTGAACGCTTCCCGATCCAATCTTCAATATGTGTTGAATCTCCTGATATGTAATTCGCCTATTGTCTTGGATTAAATTTTTCACTGCTAGCACGTTTTCTTCGGTAACAGCCGTCAAAGGGCGACCGCTTCTTTCGTCATCCCCCAAAGTTGGTCGACCGCGCTTGAATTCGTTATACCAACGATACACGGTTGCCTTGGAAGGGCCTTCATCCATGAATGCCATTTGAAGTCTATCGTACGATTCATCCGGTTTCAGGCGACACTTGAAATCGTATAAAATCATAGCTCTAAAATGTTCCCGGCGCAGATCCATATTTCAGTGAGACACAATACTTTGAATTAACTCGCAAAAAATGTGGAGGGAAATTTTGAAATTGGAACTTACTTATTTTTACTTATAAATAATCATATTTTCGAAAAACATTATAACTGGCCAGTCTCCCATATATAAAAACTTTTTTTCGCAATACTTTCTGAGGGGCCTGGTACTTGGGACATTTTTACACAGCACTCACTATCTAGTCCCAAACTAATCAGAGCTTGTGCTATGGGGTACCTACTAGACAATGGATATAGTACTTATAAACTTTTTTTTTGTAAATACAATTTAGTGATGCAACGATACTAATATTCATATTCGCCGAATACTTTCATGACATTCGTAAAAAAAAAACCTAGAAATCCCAGCCGATATCGCGTTGCAAGTGCATGGTTGCGACCGAATCGACAAAAACACAAAGATTCTTTCATAAAATAATTGAACTTTCTTAAATGTTGTTTACATCCACAAATGGTCAGCAATTGTGGCGACCTTTTAGTTTTTTTTGTAGAGCTAGGTAGGCTGGGATAGTGGGATGTATACATAATAGTTAAATTTAAGGATCAGTCACCACAAAGTAATTTTCTGTGTGTTAGACATACTAGATGTGCTGTTCAAAAGAACAACATGGTTACACAAAGTTGTGGTTCCGGAACCACACTGTCATCTGTCATTAGTTCACTTGACAGCTGTCTCGCAAACACACGTAAATTAGTTGCGTCAGCTGAATTTGGAACATGCTGCTTATATGAGATCGCGTGTCTATATATTGACGTCGTTGGTGTTAGTTAACTTGTTTCATCAACTTGTGTAGGTACTAAAATCAGCAGAGTCGTTTTAAATTGTTAATCTTTGACTAATAATTACGTGCAGCTATAGTAGAATCAGTATTCGTATTCGGCGAATAGTACAATTAGTATTCATTTTCGTATTGCTACTATATTTCTATGTATACATTTTATAAATTAATAAATAGAAAACGTAAATATTTAAATGTCAAGCAAAACGGAGAATAATAAATATACTTGACAATAAGGGTGTTTTATACACTTACTATTCACACAATAAGTACCTACAATTTTAACTGTTGGATAGCAATTATCCGTGTCTATTTGTAGGGCACACCCACACGGCGCGTATTGTCGGCGACAGCGCATTTAACGGGCCGACGAGTACTGGGCACGTCAGGTACGTACCTACCTGGATACCACGTTGAGTACCCACGGATCATACAATACATAATATAATAGCCGAATAGCACCGCTCGCAAGCCACTTAGCTCTTTGTACATTTCACAATAACACTTACAACTAAGCGCCACCTCATACAAAATTGTCATTTTTTTCCGTCTCGAACGTAGTTTCGTAGTAAATCGGACAGGTTTCGGTGACGCCAGGAGACAGGTAATATTTTTTTCAAGAAGGGTCTTTCCCAAAATTAATTTTGAGAAGAGACAATTCAGGTAAGAAGTTACGATTGATTTGAATAAATGATACGTTTATATTAATGATAGCAATGAAATACAAGACATGTCATCATTCATAATGAAATGGGGCTGCGTTATATACAAATTATTTGGTGAATTAATAATTTGATGTCATACATACTTGATTAATCTTAATTGTTGTGGTAAATCGTCACCTGTCTAGTGTAATTAGTTAAGGTGAGAGGTGTCAAAGTCATCGTAGTATATTGAAATTAAGCTTGAATATTGATCCCCTAGGTATAACTACCCGCGCCAATAATGAATGGTTTTGATATTATACTAATATTCAATAAAATAACCAGCCAATATGTTTATATTTGCATACAAAGAACATTCGATATTATGAACGTTCGATCAAACAAGCATTCGATATTTTGAGCACTCGATGTATCGAGCGTTCGATATTTTGAGCATTCGATATGAACGTTCGATTTAAAGTGTTCGATAAAATGAGGTTCGATGTTTTGTAATTCGATATGGCGTAGGACATCCGGTTTTGGGACTGGTGGCTTTTACTTATTTGTGGATGATGTGGTTAGCAAAACAAATAAAATGTCTTCTACTTTTGACGACCTCTGTGGTCTAGTGTTCGAGTGTCGGACTGCTGATAACGAGGTCGTGGGTTCGATTCCCACAGGACACAAATATTTGTGTGATGAACATAAGTGTTTGTGTTGGTCTGGGTGTTGCTTATGTATTATAAGTATGTAATTACAAAAAAAAAAGTATTTAAGTATTATATCCATTGTCTAGTACCCATAGCACAAGCTCTGCTTAGTTTGGACACAGAATATATAATAGTACTAACGTAGTTTGGGACTAGATGGTGCTGTGTGAAAATGTCCCAAAGATATTTATTTTATTTTGTATGTTTCGATTCGAATTATTAATTTTTAGCAATATTCTTTGTTGACAACCATATCTACTGGAGCGAAAGGAGGTAGTACTTTCTATCCGCCAATCAAAACCATTTTTACTGTCGCGGGACTAAATCTTCTTATTAGTTATTAGTATGTTCAGGGTGCTCAATCTTAGAACAAATAATCGGGTACAACAGCTTTTACAACGCTGCAAAAAAACGTAGTACTTCGAATGCTTGTAGATAACAGGTAAGATGGTGGTTTTTAATTTAGTAGCATTATATATGTTACTGTTACGGACTAAAAGTAATAGATGGCAGGTTTTACAAATTTAAGAAACGAGATCTTGTAATAGTTTATTCAATATTCGATAGATGTCGCTACATGACCCCATATTGGATAATTGCTCCAAAGAGATTAAGATTTCATTTTACGAGATAATTGTACTGATTTTTCACCAAATATTACATTATTAAATAAGTATCTATTTCAGAGCCATTTTTGTTGTTTTTTGAATAATAAAGTATTCTACTTTTATTGATTTTGACTGGTTGATTATAGTGCTAAAATTCGCAGGTTAGTAATTAGTATTCGTAGCAGTACGATCCTGTGGTCTGATTTACAAAAGCAGGACGTGCGTTCGACCCTCACAAAGCGTTTCTCTTTTTGCATTCTTTATTTTTAGATTAGGTGATAGTTTCACACTGAAAGTATCAGATGGCGCTAGTAAGCGGTTACCTGTTTTGTGGTTGTAGATTGGTCTCTATTTCAGTATATTACAATGTACTCTGTGGTATGTTGAAAACATGGACTTAAAACGGTCGTTTCCAACGCTCTATGAGAGATAAAATGTTAAAATCACGATTCTAAATGATTAAAAACTTAAGAAGAACTAACTATCTATTAATTACCTAGGATTTCAAAGAGAGCAATTAATTTCAAATGAACCACTTCAGTTACTACATAAATTACTTTTCTTATTTGAGGAAGTCCATTTCTCGTATCAGTGATTGCAAACTTTGAACAAAATAAATCGAAAATAGACACAAAATCTGTTAACTGGGTTAGAGCCAAAACAAAAACAAAAACGTTGTTCGGTAATAAATTATACTAAATCGGATTACCGTCTTAACTCTAAGGCCAACAGTAATTCAGTACTAACATCTATTAACATTAGTAAATAAGGCTATCTTTAAGTTCTTCAAACATAGAAATAATATGTCTGTGTCTTCAAATATGTAATAAAACACAAGGTCCATGTCATGATGATTTCAGCAGCTAACTGGCGCCCACAGTAGTAAAAAAATATTAGGTACTTGCTGAATACATAATTTATCGAAAGTTCGATTAATTATACCATTTGAAGTAAAGGTACTGTAGTTTATTCAGAAACTATTAACTCTGTAAAATATAGTTAGCTGTTAGTTATAGATAGAAAATGTGCCAAAAGTGGCCGTTTTTCGCATTTTTTCTATCTACAACTACACCGAACTGTAATTTACAGAGTTAATAGTTTCTGATTAAACTACAGTACCTTTACTTCAATTTTCGAAAAATTATGTACTTTGAGAGTATTTTTTTTTTACTGATGAGGGCTTCCCTTAGCTGCTAGTAGCGCCATAATAATAATTGAGGCAATATGTACTCATTATAAAATCAAAAACAGCTGTGCTTTTGCAGGAAACGAAAAAAACGTTTTCGTTGGTAGTCTCAGAGGTATAGAGGTTTTCATATGTTCTGTTCTGATTTTAGTGTGTGTGATGTTATCGGTTTTGCTGCCTTTATCTACTAGTTCTAAAAAATAGCAAAAAAAAATGAATAAAGCAAATCCCTTAGCTGTCTTGAATGTGAGTTGGTTGCACTTAGATGTATTTGATCCCAAAATCAATTTATAAACGAAATTTTAAGGGCCATGTCTGGATTTGTTCTATACAACATGAATCAGAAATGCGAGGTTTATTTAACACCTGTCTATGGCTGCCTGACCTCCTGCGTGAAAACTACTGAGTTTTCCGGGATAATATGATATGAATATAATGTCTGGATTTGTTCTATACAACATGTATCAGAAATGCGAGGTTTATTTAACACCTGTCTATGGCTGCCTGACCTCCTGCGTGAAAACTACTGAGTTTTCCGGGATAATATGATATGAATATAATGTCTGGATTTGTTCTATACAACATGTATCAGAAATGCGAGGTTTATTTAACACCTGTCTATGGCTGCCTGACCTCCTGCGTGAATACTACTGAGTTTACCGGGATAATATGATATGAATATAATATGAGATGGTAGTTTGTAGGTTGTGTATATGTACGACATGGTTAAATCTCATCTATGCAGTCATCGCAAGAAAGTCATACATCATTCAAACAAAAGTTTACATTATGATTTCGGATTTAGGTGCATCATTACATTATAAGTGTAATTTTGACCTCTCTCTCAGACCAATTTAAATTTACAAAATTACGGGTTTGAGTAAGTAAGAAAATGTGACAAAGCTTCTAAATGGAATTTAAGACGCGCATTCCTGTGTCCCGCCGTGTCTAGTGTCTGGCTCTACTAAACATTCCGAGATAGTAATTCGACACCACTTTGCCGCAGAATAAAAAAAAAAATGTTAATAATGTTGATGGTGCGCCCCGGGAGTTAACTTTTTGTGATGCGCGTCTGTAGGGTTACCACTGGTAACTTACCAGTCCCTCATCAAAAAGTTTCTATTAAAACTTTTTATTTAAATAGAACTACATATTTTTTATTGTATTTTATACACTAGCTGTGCCCTTGCAGCTCGGTCCATGTAGAAAGCTCTTCATACAAAGTTCATCAACCATTTTTTTTTCAAAGGTTGATTTTTGTGAAATCCTAAATCAAATCAAATAATTTATTCGCCACAAGATATCATGTACAAAGATATTACAATTAATTACAAGATTACTAATACATACATAAGCAAATACCAAAGTACCTACTACACTTTGGTACCTATTTGCTTATTATCAGACCACGCAACAAGATTCTCCATTTTATGTAGCTTCTTCTTGCAGATATATATTATCTTCTAATATATAAATAACTAAAAATTAATATCGTTATTAAATGTATATACGTTGCTGTGATGTAAAAAAGAACCATCGGAATTATTACTTTTATACCGAATACTGGCTTAATATCCTGAGTTTTGTCTTCCCCCAAATTATTAACTTCAAGAAATATTTAGGGGTAATTTGAAGTAGTTGCAACACCAAGTTTGACTTGATCGGTTTTATTGGCGTCAGTGCTCGGGAGCCACGTTCGCCCGTAAACAGTTATTTTTTATTTTTTATTGATACATTGTCCGACACTAGGCCCCGAGATTAAAACGAATCGATGTGACTAATCAAAACACTCCAGAATTTGAATGTAGTACCTATGTGTTATTTTTCTTAAGGCCTTTTTTTTCTTTTTTTTTTTTAAATCTTTTATTAAAGGAACTTGGTACACAAAAGAAAAGCGACCATGTCGTCCTAGTTATACAGCTTAAATACTAAATACAGATCAAAATTAAATTGCACGGTTTTATAAATAACAACTGTGAATGGACAATAATAAAACCTTATGACGTTAATAATTATTTATTGTCTCTGTTTAAAGCTTATCAATTACCTACCTACCTAATACCTAATTTCAATTCGATTCTGAATGTTGTAGTCGTACAGATACCTAGTATATCAAAATAACGATTTGTTTTGCTAATTTTAAGTTATAGTTGAATTATTCACTGTTTTCAGAAAACGGAGTTACAGCTGAACTGAATTATAATCTTCCTTGTAGGCATAAACATCTTACGTTTTTCCTTATTTGAGGTTTTTCAAAATGTATAGGTACACACGGCTACACATCAAGCTGAACATTTCCAGTATAAGCTGACCTCGCATTGTATAGGTTTTCCTTACAACGCGAGGTCAGCCTTTACTGGTTTTCACAGCTTGATGTGTAGCCGTGTGTACATAAGTACATAAACTTGTAGCATTTGTTTTTGTTTACTATTCGTAATAGCCCCGGTAAGTGCTAAAAGGTTTTTAATTCTATTAGGTGTCTTGTAAGCATCTGGACGAGTATGGTTCGTCGACGAGTAAACAATGGCACCGGATCGCCACTGCGGCGCCATCGCTATTACTATTACCTCACATCAATGGGAATATCTTCATTTTGATAATACAAAATGTGTATACTTCAGAGTGTATATTTGTCTTTGTGTGAGCGCTGCCAAGATCGTCCAAGTATTCATTGCGAGATAAAAGTTTAAGTAGTTATAGGCCTGCAGTCGGCGGCACATTCAGGCAGGCACAGCGGCAGCGCAGCCGCGCTGTCGCAGACAATGCGCGATGTTAATTCCTGCCGTAAAAGCTCTAATTGGTCGTTTTTCACCGGCGAAGAGGACGGCCGGCGGCCGAGGCCGAGCAAAAAGTGGAGCCGTCGCGGAATGCGCCCGGTTGAATAACCAGCCGTCTGTTCGACGACGTTACTAGCTATAAACAAAGAGTCTGTTGCGTAAAAATACGTTATCCCGAGCGTACCATATCGACGTGATTTATTTTTCGTGCCACCGCCGACGGTCGCCGCCGCGCGGAGTGCGCACTTTCAACTCGGAGTGGGCTTATTTACGTTGGCGCTCGTTTATTTTTTTCTCAGATTATCGGAGCTGCGCCAAGAATGTCGAAATCATTCAGGCCAGTAAGTGGGCAGAGGAATTCGCCATTCATATTGCTGGTGCTTTCAGAATAACAAATATATTTCAGAGCAGACGTTTCAGGGATCTGAATAATTGGCGGCAGGTAATAAGATCAAAACACAATTTGTAGGTACAAATATAAATTAAGAGGACGGCGATCATATTGTAAAATAAAACTATAGCAGGAGGTATTATTCAACGAACCGTAAACGGATTAAAATCCTGTTTGATGTAGACGTGTAAAAATAAACAGCGATACACGAACACCGGAAACGAAGCATTCTTTCGCATATTGTAGTTAACTATTATAAGAATGATAACTATTATATACCTCCTCATTGAGCTAATATCTACGAGGCATTAATATGAGAGCTCATCACACTCATCAGCTAACGTTTACGTTATTATTACTTACGGAACCATAATTCAATCAGTTTAATTTAAGCTTGCTCTGCTTTCATGCTCGTATTTTTCCTGGAATACCATAACATAAAAACACTGTTTATGCTAGGAAAAGTTATCTGCTTTAAACGTTATTTATAATACTTGATTACAAAATAACATGTAATAATTACCTATTGTTTACAAGAATTATATTTATGTACTTAAGTATTTTTAAAGTAAACATTCAAACATATTTTAGGATTCCCTGTAAGTAATCACGCAGACACGCATTGTACCATTATTAAGGTTTTTTTACGAATTGGAAAATACGAGTACCTAACATTGAATGAGGTTTCAGATATGTTTTGCCATAGATTGGTACACAGACATAACAAACTAGGTATCATCAACTCAACTCAGCCTATCGCAGTCCACTGCTGGACATAGGCCTCTCCCAAGTTGCGTTACAACACTCGGTCCTCTGCCTTCCGCATGCAGTCCCCCCCAGCCACGTTCTTGTGGTCGTCGGTCCACCTGGCGGGGGGGCGCCCTACGCTGCGTTTGCCGATTCGCGGTCTCCACTCAAGGACTCGTCTGCTCCAGTGGCAATCGGTCCTTCGACAGACATGGCTAGCCCACTGCCACTTCAGCTTACTGATCCTACAAGCTATGTCGGTCACTCCGGTTCTTTTCCGAATAATCTCGTTACGGATTCTTACGGTCCTTCAAAGAAACTCCAAGCATAGCTCGCTGAGCGACTTTGAATTTGTGGACTAGCCCAACTGTCAGTGTCCACGTCTCGGCACCGTAAGTCATGACAGGCAGGACGCACTGGTTGAAGACCTTTGTCTTCTAACTTTGCGGTATAGGTATAGTCATTGGCATTTAGGTGCATTTAGGTGCGGTGTGAATTACCGTGGCAACCATTGGGTACAATGTGACATCATGATGTATTTCCTCATTCATATCGCTTAGGTTTTCCCTTCAACATTTTATTTATAACGCGCTCAACAAAACGAATTGACCACAAACATCGAAAACAAGTATATTTCGCGGTTAGATTGATAACACATAGTTATTAACAGTGCATGAGGGATCATTCAAAATGAGCATGATTGCATACGTCATTGATTTATCTCTGTAAATTGGTACATATACTTACACAAAAATAAGTAGGTGTGTTATAAATGTGTAAGTGGTCATTGTTCGTCGTTGTTTATAGTACAAATACGCTGTGGTATTGAGGCGGGTACGAGGCGCGGCGGGCGGCGGGCGGCGGCGGCGCGGGCGCACGCTCGCGGGTCATTATCCTGACTCCTGCCCATACTGGCTACAGTAAAATTGTAGTATTTACGCTTGCCCTACACAATGGTGTGTTTACAACTTATTCGAGTAAATCATTGGAGCTTAACTTACTGGGAATTGATTGCGCGGTGGCCTTGTTATTGTTGTTCTCTTGTTTGTTGTGCATGGCGATGTTCTGGTTACAGTCATTTGGATTGTGATTTATAATTATGTGTACGTAGGTACGTAGTAGGTACCTAGGTACACAATTAAACATTGAATATTGATTTAGGGAGCCGTCCTACTATAATGATATCGTGGGATTAAAGGTATAATTCGGCTAAAAGGTGGATTTCATTTAATACCTACCGTTACTGAAAAAAATTTGTTAAAAAGGTCAATCAGTGAATTTTACCAAATTGGATGGTAATGGTAGATTAAGACCTAAACCGAAATAATTTCCTGATTCAAGTAGTTTGATAATTTCATCTGTTTTTGTTCGAAGAGAGGTTTGACGAGAAAGGTTGCATCATATAATAAGATGTTTCACCAGGTATTCTCTTCCCGCGAAGACAGCGCGATGCGTCCAAGCTACGTCACGATCAGTGCTGCCATTGATTGATATCTTCAATATATTTAAGGAGATTTTTGTTCATAATGAATATAAAATAAATTCCTTACTAGCATAACTATTTGTTATCTCGTGTTATTCATCTAATTAGTTATTAAAGGAAACTATATAAAATTACTAGTTCAAAAAGATTCTTTATAGAAGCAGTAAATGAAAAAATACATTTTGCTCGGGTAATTTATTTTCTTAAATTGGCAGCACATCAAACTGACAAGTGTCACGCTAACAGCCCGCTATTGGCTCCACGGCCGATGACGTAGTACGAGAGCAATCACGTGACCTAGCTGTCACGGGAAGAGACTACCTGGTGAAACATCTTATTATACCATGGTTGCATTAACTTGCAAAGATTACAGTGCCAAAGAATCTGTGGATGAGTTATTGGCCACCGCTACAAACAAAAACAGAGGTGATTTTCAGGTTTCAAACTAAAGATTTTGGATTAGATTGTTTATTAATTTCGGTCTTTAAAAGGCACCGTACACTTTACCTTTTATTCTTGCATTCTGCATTTGCGTTCCATGTTCATAAAGCCGATATCACATGAATCAGAAGTTAATATACAGTAGTGCTTTGAATTTTCGGTAAAACCCAACTTTTTTACATCTAGGGTAAGCTATTTTGATAGACTTGTTTGAAGAATTTCTTACACAGTATAACGTCTCACCGTTCCAAGATAATTACACAAAGAGACCGCCGTAATCTCAACAAATCAGCCAGCTCGTAATAAAATACCGAATACAGGAAGCTCGAAGCGCTTTAATCTCAATATTTCATCTCAGAAAATGGGTACCGACAATCAAGCGAAAATGATCATCTGTATAACGCAGTAGATAATTTTAACCACATAATAGTGAGTAAGAGAGCATTGTTGAAATTAATTGGCATAGCCAAGGTTGCGGGGGTCGACGTCCTTGTCGCGGCGGTGCGGTGTGCGCAAGCGCAGCCGCTAACCTCGCCTGCCAGTGACGTGCCGCATGCATGTCGATACATTAGATGTAGCTACGTCACACACTATTTTATCTGAAAAATATCTTTGTAAATGTCACGATAGCTTGGCGTGGAAGAATTTCCACGAATACCACGTGATCTTTAAGCCCCCCACAGACTGCAGACTTTTAGTCAGCTGATAGTTTAGTTGGATTCTTAATCAGTACGGGGATATACTGGAGTACGGACATGCGCACACCGGCATTTCCCATACAAAATTATATCACCCAACTATCGGCCGACACTTTACTATGTAGTCTAACAACAGGAGCAATTGCATCAACTCCGACCGCTGCACTTGAGGCTCTGCTTAATCTCGTTCCTTTGCATGTGCAGGTGCAAATGGACGCTAGGGCAGCAATGATAAGGGCCAGAATAGCGGGAAGGACAAGATGGAAGTCGACTGCCATGAGGGCACTGCAAGAGACCTTATGAAGAAAGACATCATTGCCATGCCCACTGATGCAATGTTAAAAGAATACAGCTTTGATAGGCTGTTTAGGGTATTCATACCTCAGAGGACTGAGTGGAAGGACGACACGCCAGGCCAGCCTCAGTCCACTGATGTTGTTTGGTTCACCGACGGATCAAAAAAAGAGGGTCTAGCAGGAGCCGGATTCCACGGTGGGCGGCCAAAGGTAAAAAAATTCGCTAACCTAGGCCAGCACACCACTGTGTTTCAAGCGGAATTATTTGCCATTATTGGATGTGTCCGTTTAAGTCTGGGGTGCATTAAAAGAGCCTCCACGAGTGACGATATTTAATTGATCGTCCGGCGCACTCTGGGCAGTCAGCCCCGCTATCAACCTGCTGACTGGCTAATCTTTTCCCGACGACATGAGCTATTATTATCATGTCGACACGAAGAAGAAGAAGTCTGCAGAGGACCTATATTAATAGGCGCATCTTCATCTTCTCTGACAGCCAGGCTGCTTTAAAAGCCTTAAATTCAGAGGAAATTGACTCCAAACTTGTAAAGGAGTGTGACCAGCTATTAAACACACTAGGAGCGGCAAACTCGGTGGCACTAGGATGGGTACCTGGACACTGTGGCATTAGGGGCAACGAAGCCGCTGATGAACTGGCTAGAGCTGGTGCTGAAAGCCCCAATGTGGGCCCGGAGCCAATCTGTGGCATTTCTAAATGCACCAGTATAGCCTACCTTAAAAACTGGGGAACTGACCAAAGTATTAGCCTTTGGGAAAAATCCCCAGGCCAAGAACACTCGAATGCGCTACTTGTGGGCTTCAAAAAAAGGTTTACGAAAGAAGCGCTTTCGTTGAACAAAAATCAGATAAGAATCCTGACAAGAACCCTTACTGGGCACTGCAAGCTGAACAAACACCTTAACAGGATGGGCCTCAGTGATACCACAGTTTGCAGGTTTTGTCGCGAAAAGGATGAGACGCCCATCCATATCCTATGCGAATGTGATGCAGTGCACCACATCAGAAGCCAGCATCTTGGAGGCCACGTCATCTCAATGCAGGAGATCAAATCCTCCTCCCCCAAGGTCATAGTCGACTTTATGATAGACTTGCAGCTTGGGGAAGTGCTGTAATGCTGCAAGAGGCGTCACAATAGATCTTTTAGGTCGCAGTGACTTAGGGGCGTTCAAGACCCTACCTCTTTCCTCAAATAATAATAATTACTATGTAGTCTGCGAGGGCCCTACAATAAATATCGGTATCCGTGGCTCTTGCGGTAAAGGATTTTAAATTAAAATTAAATTAAATTAAAAAGAAATTATTTTAAATTTTAAATTAAATTGTATATTAATATTTAATAATATATATATATTATATAAAATTATTACGTAGATTGGTACATATTAAGTTTTATTTATCTGCCCCATGCCTGATAAACAGGTGCATGTAAGGCCAGCCAATGTTTTAGAAACAGCCCGTCCAGCCTGTCGGCGACGCCGGCCAGGAGGCTGTTGCTACTGCCCCGCACTCTGCCCGCTATCGAGGTCGCCCTTTTGCGCATGGTAGCATAAAAACAGTCCACGCGCACCCCGGCAAACATTCCCGATGCGCTGCAAAAACGTGTCAACCGCAACAGCACCCTTAACGAGTTGTTATATTGAACGCGGAGAGCGTTGTAGGATCTCTGCGTGTATGACACCCACAGGCTGCTCGTATAAAAAGATGTACAGTAGGCTCTAAACAAGACAATCTTCACTTCCTTGGAGCTACGAGCAAACCTGCGGGCTATCATGTTCGCCCTCACCGACAACGCCCTCCTTTCTCGCTCAATATCAGCGTCATCTTTCAGGTCAGACGTCACAATGTGGCCCAGGTATCTGAAACTCTGTACCCGCTCCAAGGGCACACCGTATAGCTTAACGGGTGGAACCTCTGCCGGACATTTGGACCCAGCTTTGAAGACCATGAGCTCGCTCTTTTTTATGTTGTACTTAAGGCCATGGTTGTGAGCGTACGTTTCGCAGAAATTATTATTAATTTAATTGGTATTAATACTTTCAAACAAAGTTGAAATGCATATTTAAGAACTATTATTAATTCTGTGATATTACGTATTTAGGTAATAGTCTAAACAAAAATATGTAAGAAAAATAAGTCTCTACTTTCAAAATTTATTACTCAAGAGCTCAAAGCTCTAAGCTTGTACTTGTTGTAATTCGTGTACAATAAATACACTTGTATACGAAAACTACAACAAGAGGAAGAGCTTTATTTTTTCCAGTAAAAGTGTCATCAAACTGCTATTTTTTTTTAGAACAAATTAAAGGAAAAAAAGAACAAAAAGATTTATTTGACACAACAAACAGAGACAATTTTTTTAAAAATAAATAAGAGATAGCTAAACTTTAGTTTTCATAGGTATAATTTTCAGGATTCTTCTTCTGTTTTTAAGTTAAAATTTTCTTTGAACATTATATTACTAAATTCTCAGAACCAATTTTAACGAACTAATTTTTTTAATCTGACTACGAAATCCCAAATCGATCTCACACCAGAGTTCTTAGAAAAGCCAATGTAAAGAACGCGCGAACCACAAACTTGTTTACGTGCCTTGACTTACAAAAAATATTCGTAGCCTTTATTTTGCCAATACTATAATCAACTGAAATTAGCATTAGCAGTTTTAATGGGTGTATACATCGATGATTGTGAGCGGCACTGGCGCGGCGCAGGAACTACCGCGCTACGCGGCCGCGGCCCCTGCGCCCGCGCAGCGCCGCGACGCCCGTAATAATAATAATTGTCAGCAATCATTTGTTTATTGGTGCTTAAGCTTCATCATTTCGCACTAACACATTAACGATGCTATTTCAAGAAACCCCGTCTGTTAGCGTGTCCCACATTGGCTTTACGCTACTATTGATATAAATGCGAGTTAACTAAAATTAGGATGTTTGATAAACATTGACCTCTTTTTCAGTTTTCTAGACTTCTAGAGTGTTCACGATAATGTAATTTACGTTTTGTAATTTTCAAAGTGTTATTTACCTATTGAGCAATTTATTATTTGTTGCAATAGCCTGAATCATCAAGACAGACAGCTTAGACGACGGAAACATCTTCCAAAACCAGACCAGCAGGCTTGTGAACGTAGACTCCAACAAACATTTAACTCAACACATTACGGAAATTATACTTTTTAGCTAATCACTAACTAATGCCTTCGGCTTCGGTCTCGTACAAATTTGCTTATCACAAAAAGATGTTGTCGCACATACAACGTGTATCAGAAATGTGTGGTCATATTTTAAGAGCTCATTCAGATAGCATAGGACAACTCTTACTGTGGAACCAACCCTGAAATCACGAAAAAAATATCAGCTGTTCCTTACTAAATCATCGATGTCGACAAAATGTTAGGATCAGCTGATATTTTTTTTCGCTATTTCAGATTTGGTCCCATAGTAAAAGTTGTTCGATAGCATCCCCTGAATAAGCTCCTTAAATATGACCACGCATTTCTGATACACGTGGTATATGGGGAACTATTTATCTTCCCGGGATAAAAAGTAGCCTATATCTTAATCCGAGTTATAGTTCATCTGTGTGCCAAATTTCATGTAAATCCGTTCAGCAGTATAAGTACGACTGGAGGACAAATAAACCAACAAACATCCATATCCTTTTGCATTTATAATATTAGTAGGACGAACAACTTTGTTAAGTAACAAATAGATTAAAAATATTAAATGAATGCTACGACCGGTGATAGAAATAGATTGTTTTTGGCAAAAATAGAAACTGTCGTATTACATAAAAATTGCTAAACGGGTGACGTAATGCCTATCAATTTGGATGGCTAGAAGAAACACCTAGTTTTGTTTACCTAGGCTATTAGGTGCGCTAAGAATTTGTTTGTTGCCGAGTGACCGTTTGTCGACCCGGAAGTAGGCGGACTTATCTTTAATGGAAAAGAAATTCTTGCGTAGGTTTTATATCGTTCTATTTATTAATCTGAGGTTCTATTTTACTATTTTTATTTCTAAACGTGAAGATAGTTGCATAGCATTTTTGGGATATAAGAAGCCTTAAGGTAAATATTTTTTCCTAATGAATCCAATCGGATAGCTGCATAAAAGTTCTAATGTTCTTAGCGTAATCTACCTCTAGCTAATCATAAGCTCCTCCAAGTTACGCAACATTATGAAACATTAGAAAAAATATGTACGGTCTCGATACTTCGCGGTGTTACAGTCGACAGCATGACAGTGGTAACACATCAATTCGAAAACCACTCTTACTGCTTACGAAATAAAGATGCTGTCAATGTCAAATTGCGTGCGGTTGACCGTACATTTTGTCGACAAAATCCCTTGAACGAATCCTACTACATTACACGTACCTACCGCTGCCATCGAACATTGAATGCAAGCGATTTTAGCCTTAGTGGTGGTTCACCGGAAAAAAAATCGACTGTACCATAGATTTTACTCGCGGCTTCGCCCGTCTATAATTCGGCTTATCACAGAAAGACTTCGCATCCCTCGGGAACAGTTTTTTCCCCGGGATAAAAAGTAGCCTATATATTAATCCGGATTATGGTCTATCTGTGTGCCAAATTTCATCCAAATCGCTGTTTCAACGTGATCGAGTAACAAAGATCTTCATCACAAACTATCACATTTATAATATTAGTAGGATAAATTCAGGGTCTTTGTCCTCACTCAAAGTACGTCCTCGTAACTGTTAGGTGTTCAAAAGTTAGTGGTGTCATTAATCTGTCTCTCTATTTTAAATTCAACCGTTTAGTCTCAATTTGGTATGAACGTTGTGCACGAAATTGGCCACAGTGTTGCGTGTTCAGTGCACGTGATTCTCTCAATACGTGTGGGCAGAACAAGGACTACACTTGTGTGTTATGATGTGACCCATTAAACGAACAAACACAACCAACCTGTTCGCGTCGATATTTGCAGCATTCGCCGCCGATAAGTATATATATACACACGCAAATAACCAAACGATGCCCTCCATAACCCCTTTTATCTTTCCATATAGGGACCCAACCAGAGTTTTTCTAAGAATCTTCTTAATTCACCTTTATTTTTCGGTCTCTATCTTTGAAAAAATTTCGTATTTTTGCAAGGAAAAATTGTACTATACTTTAATTGGGATCAACATAAAAAACTGCTTGATAGGATTACTCAAGTTTTTTATAATCTTAAGCCATTCTAAATTCTAATTTTATCACGCTCACGGAAAGTTAAAGAATTTTAGTGATGTCTTTTTATGGAGATTCTCACGCGGATTGCGCGGGCTAACATCGCGTGATCGTGCATGTGTGGCTTCCAGACAATCTTATGGGAAATTGCAACGTTCGATGATAATTAAACGAATCCACGACTTTTATATACCTAGCAACCTAATAATTAGTAGTGCCCATAGTACCTGTGTGGGTGTTTCAAATGGTTTATTGTTACTAGAACATCTGAAGCATATCACACGATCGATCTCGAAGTGGGCATACTACAAATTTATGGTCTTGTAGCCACGCACCGAAATAGAATTTATAGTATACATAAATGTACAGATAATAGTAGTAAGCTGCTCGGTATTCGCTACATTGCTCGGCTAAAACCATAAATAGATGTTGTTTTGTCATCACATAATAAAACAAGCTAAGGATTGCAGACGACAAAAAAAAAGAATGGTATAAACGCTGGCGGCGTAGGTACTCAGTGCTGCTTTTATTACTTCACGAGCGAGGCGTTTTCTTTTTAAATTTCAATGAAAAATCATACGCACACGCACTTGCATTAAAAAACTTGCGTTCCACCTTACCATTAAAGATGTGTGTTCCCAGAAAATGAGCGCCTGGAATGCAGCTGAGCAAACTATTTCATTAGGGGCCCGCGGGCACAGGAACAAACCATCTACTATAATTAATATTCAACTATACAAAATCGGTATTATGAATGAGAATCTAATATTGTTTCAAACTGATTTTGGGTTTAATGCTCGCCTGTTAAATTTAAACTCGACATAAAAAAATTATTATTCCGCCATCTTGGTTGTTCCGCGATGTTGGATTTAGAATCACGTCACACAGCTAACCATGCATTGTCATCCAAAATAAACGTGTATACACAATTTCAGCTCAATCGGTTGAAGATATCTGCTTCAAAATTGAGTTGCAAGATTCCACCGTAACAAACAAACATACATACATACATTGCAAGTGAAAAAAAACTTAAAAAAAAACCCGGCTTATTGATTTGTTAACATCCAACACGTAGAGGCCCTTTTAAGCATTTTAATTTGAAATAGGAAAGAACACTAATCGATCTGTACCTATATGTAGGTCTCTCTGAGTTATCAGATCGTTTCTAGTCAACTTTCTACAATATTTCAACATCCATCTAGAACCATTGTTGAATATAATATTTTATCAAAAATTATACCTATGTTCTATGAAAATTGGTGTTTCATGGATTTCAATTTATGGATTTATAGGAAACTATTATTTTTACAATCTTTCAAGGTATTCTATTCTGCTTTAGAATTACATTGTTTTTAAAATAATGGTAAAATTTCCCTAAGACTGAAAGAACTCTACGTCCTTTTTTTGGAAAATACCGATTTCCAGTATCAAAATAAAGTGAGATAGGCTTAAAACCTAGAACCAAAAAAAGTGCAGAGTAATTGCACTGTTCGTTCAGTGTCAAGTTTGCACAGAGTTTTTGGGCAAACACCACAAATATTGATAAGGAGATGAGATGTCACCCGACTTTCCATTGGACACATAGTGATAACTAACGGATAAATAAAATTCATGAAAAAAGCTCCGTTTCACGAAATGCCCAAATTATCTGAAATCTTTGTGAACCAACGATACAGCATTGTTATAATTTCGTCATCGATTTTTATACATAGTAATAGAATAAGTATATATATATATATGCACCATTCATTTAGCTATGTTGAAGTGTGTCTGTGTAGCAGCCACAGGAATGTGCCCCGTGACCGGTCAGTTTGTCAGACTTCCCACGACTCAAGACCTCAAATTATTTTTATTTTCGCTTCCAGAGTATCGCCGTCTCTCACTTTACACGTTACGGACTAAGGTTAGGTTAAGTTGAGGTCGAAAACATACATAAACTAGTCGAAACTTGTCTCGTACAAATTCAGTAAGAACTGGTGCTCGACTGACTCACGCAATTTATTCAAGTATTCCTATCACATTCGGTAGCAGATAACATTTTAACGCGTTATACTGACTTGATAAACACTTGTTGAGCTATGCGATAAAATATTTTTTGTTTAAATGGAAGTGGAAAAGCTTCAATAAAATAATGTGAACGCATTGACATTGGTTTAATGGATTCAATTTGAATCACTCATTCATTATGATTGCTTGTATAAAATGCACGTCTTTACCCCTCCAGACGACTATTATGTAAGCCCACACAACGATGCTTATGTAATAATATAGAATCAATTACGACAAGTATGGTAGATAGTACCGCGAAAAGCAAAAAGTAATGGCCGCGAATAATTCATGGTGTGTGCGCTCAGCTTTACATTGAATGCTTTCAAATCGCACAAACAATCGAGTGTACGCATCGAATACCATTTTCAAATATTTCTTTTTCTCATTTCGCCGTTTCCTTTTCTGGCTTAGTGCCACATGTTTTATTGATGGCCAGTTCATTGATATGGCTGGCTCGTTCAGGCGGTGGGTGAGTGGCCACTTATATGAGCCATAAAAGGCCTAGCCTTGGCCATATGGGGAAGCCGTCACACAGTGAATGCATTCATGCGCGCGCGCATATCAGATCGACGGGTTACAAAACAAAGTGACCGGCGAATTTGTTATACGAGATTATACCTACGTGATTCCTTGTGGCATTGTTTGCGAACTTTTTTGAATAACAGCGAAAATTCGATGAAAAACTGCGCTCTTCTAAAGAAGGCCATGATGTGGAAAAAGTAACTATTGTAGTAACTTAAATGAATTCTTCTGAGAAAATTTCAGTGAGTAATGTCTGAGTGAGTATGTATTTGCAGTTTTTACGACTACATATATACAAATACGTTGAATACGTAATTATAATTAGTTTCAATAACGTCTGGCTGGATTACTTATTAAAATTCACTTGTTTGAATTCAGAACAACATTAATAAACAATGCGACTGGAAATTTAATTATTGATCATTATCGACTTTATCTAATAATGCTTTGGTTAAAATATTTGGCTGGCAAGACCGCAAAATAATTATGTAATAGGATAAATAGTTTTACAATTATTACGAGTTGTTTCAGTCTACTGCTGAAAATGCCCGATCCCAAAAATATATTAATACACATTAACATTACACACCCACGCTCACTATTAGGCCTGCTGCCTTATCGATCCAGCCGAGTGCCAGACGGCGCGTTTATATCTTTTGTTCGCAAATTACAATCACATGACCATCTTTGGGTTTCAGTTTGGCAAACGGGATTTGCCATACCATTTAGGCGATAACCTTAAGTTGCGTATTTTCTTTGTATTGCAGTTGTTTTGGGTAAAGGCAACCGCTTAACATCAGGTGGGTCTTTAAATCGTTTCACCATCCTATGCAAAAAAAATGCTTCCGTCGTCGTGGCATTGGGTTGGGCATTCCCGTCGTCAACGGGAACAATGTGCGGTGCGGCATTTACTTGTTACAAAACCAACCACGCCGTGTATTGTAGGCGGGCTGTTTTCAATATGCGGCGAGCCTTATGCCGCGTACAGAATGGTGCAATGTAACATCATATGTATACGTGTTACACAAGTCTGAACGCATCGTGTGTACGAACCGTGCATTTACCTAGAACCGTCCGTGCTGCAACGCGCACAGTGAATGTGCGCGTTTTTTTTGCGTGTTTTTGTCTGCATGTACGCGCACTTTATACATTGTACCAGTCTATACGCGGAATTACCCTACTAGCCACACACGCCTAGCCAAGTCTAGTGAGGATTTGTGGCTGCGGAGCCACTACAGTCACACCAGTAATCGGTTTTACAAGTTTTCGTAAACCCTACAAATATTATTTAAATGTGAAAGTTTTTGAAGATGTTTGAATATTTGCTACTCAGTTGCATAGAATCTACTGAACAGATTCGGAATTTCGGATATCAACTTGGTACAAAGAAAGCCTGAAGCCCGGATAAGAACACAAGAATGGGGCAAGCGTCAGCTTCAACTCAGCCTATCGCAGTCCACTGCTGGACATAGGCCTCTCCCAAGTTGCGCCACAACACTCGGTCCTCTGCCTTCCGCATATAAAATTTATGCTTATGCTGAACAAGCGTCAGCTTGTTTAGCATAAATTTTATATCTGATAATTCAAGTCTAGATAGAGTGAAGTGAAAGAAGAGAAAAGGCTGAGCCTGAGCCGATAGTCAGAAAGATAGAGGAGTGTTTCAATCACTATAAGACACGCTGTAAATGCCCCAGTCTGGTCCAAAGCTAGACCATGCGTTGATAGTCGCCACATCTTTATGCTAGAGAGGATTATTTATGCTAGACCATGCCGGGTCTGAGTTTACGCACGGACAAGGCATGGATGCCAAAATTCTGCGTAAAATGTTAAGGACTTCATATTGCACAGACCCGAGTCCACGTCTCTTACGACCTACGAGTCTCAGACGTCACAGTCCTTGTTGTTTGGTTGTCCGAGCCTCTGCTTGGATCCGGCACGGGTGGCCTAGCCTAAATAATCCTTTTTTTTTTTAAGCATTGAAAATGCCTACCTCATGTCACACTACCGGGGAAGCAGTGTGGTTATGTGGGGCTCGCACCCACTAAAAACTCCGCCGTGTGCCTACTTTCGCCTTGGGTGGATCATCATCTCAGCCGAAAAACGTCCACTACTGGACAAAGGCCTCCCCCAAAGGGGGGGGGATATGCCATAATCGCCACGCTTGGCAGGCGGGTTAGCGATCGCAGTTGGTTGTTTAAATACTCAGGGAACGCTGCTGCCCATCCTCTGGTGAATCCCTTAGTCACCTTTTACGACACCCATGAGAAGAAAGAGGGATGGATGGGCCACGAGAACTGCTACGCATGACTTTCGCGACCCATCAAGCGCCGCCTACTTCAGGGCCTACATACTTTAATTTTACACACTCCTTTGGCGACGTCCGGGCACGCCTGGGACATCACCACAACTCAAGGGCCGTGCAATGCGGACGATAGACTCCCCAATCTTTCGCCCACTGGCTTTATTTAGGGTGGCATCAGATCGCCATATAGACGCCTTTTTTTTTTTTTTTTTTTTTTTCCGTGGGGAAAATCCTCATGGACGCACTCCGCCTGGGGTAGGCGGAGCCAGTGTCGGACTCTTACCGACTAAAAACCACCACGGTGTTCCTCTAACGACCCTTGGCCGGGGGCGTGGGAAACTTTTACTCTCCCAACCATCCCCGGTAGGTCCCGGCTCGCCATTAGAAGGCGAGCCCCTTCTCCCCGTGCGGCAGCCACATCGGCCACACCCTCCTCTTGACTGGCGCGCGCGGAACACTACGCGCCACCGTCACGGGCCTTGACTGGTCGGGCGGCGGGCCACCCCGAGTCCGCCGCCCGCAGGCCCACATCTAGGGTGGCTGGAGGTCGGCATACGCCCTCCTGCGACGCCCAGGTCGTCTCCTGCGGATGGGGAGAGAGGTCAACGCCTCTCGAACCCTCTCCGCCGCCTCCTTAGCGAGCATTACATCCTCGCAGAAGGAGACGACGCCTTCCCAAGCGCTCTCGCTCCCAACCATAGACAGAACCACGGCCGGAAGCGAGAGATCGCTGCCGCCTACTGCAGTGATGAGGTCACGGCGCTGCGCGGCCCAAGCTGGGCACTCCGCCAGTGTGTGCTGCGCCGTGTCCTCTGGGCAGCTCCCGCAGTGAACCATATAGACGCCTGCGCCGACCTGTCCGTCTGCGGCGGATCGGATCAGCGAGAGAGTCTTCCTCCCTGACCCGCTCCGCCGCTTCCTTCTGCGAGATAATCTCCTCGCAAAAGGACGCGACCGCCTCCCACGCCTCTTCACTGTCGGCCATGGCCTTGACCACGGCCGGCAGCGAGAGGTCTCCCCCGATTGCTGCCGTGAGAGCACGGCGCTGCACCACCCAGGCAGGACACTGTGCCAGAGTATGAAGAGCCGTGTCCTCACTACAGCCGCACTGGTGGCACACGGGAGTAGCCTCCCGTCTCGCCACTTTGTGCAGGTATCTGTCAAAGCAACCATGCCCTAACAACACCTGCACCAGACGGAAGGACAACGTCCCGTGTCGCCTCCGCACCCACTCCTCAAGAATTGGCTGGATAGCCCCTACGGTCCAGTGACCGGCACTGGGCGTCTCCAGCCGCTCCTTCCACTGCACCAGTACGGCAGCCTGCGCCTCACTGCGCCACGTCTTCACAACTTCAGGCGGCGGCGGCGGGCGTCTGCCACTTTCCGCCTGATGGTCCGCTCCGTTCCGATAGACTTCGGCAAGCACCTGAGCATCCAAGTCCCACGGGGGAGTGCCTGCTAATGTACACGCCTCCTCTGCAGATATTGTGCGGTATCCGCGTATGACCCTGATTGCCATGACTCTCTGTGGTCTCCGCAGCAGAGCCTAAATAATCCCTAAGCCAGCCCATCCGAGTGCCAGACGGCGCGTTTATGTCTTTTGTTCGCAAACTCTTTCCACGTAACACTGGGTGACAATGTGTTTTAATTATTGTGACTTATTAGTCTATAAATACTAATATACGATGTTGTAAAATACACATAATTTGTTAAATTAAAATTCGAAGTAAAATTCCAATCTTTTGTATTAGGTATTTGATGTCAGATGCCTTCTTTCAATTTTTTTTTTTTTCTTGTGCGCGTGAATTTCACTTTTAAGATATACAGATGGGAGGGACCAGCTGAAAATCAGTGCTGTGCATACCTACATGCACAGCAAATAGGTACTTAGCTGGATCCCTTGCTACACATATTATGTTGTATACATGTTGTGTTCTCAGTAATTTGTCCTGTTACCTTTGCATGTAATATGTATATTTTATGTATGTGTGGCAAAATAAATGGTTTCAATGGTTTTGGACAATCCATCTTATCGGCAAGTATGCACTACGCAATGAATATTGCTGTAATGTCAGAATGAAAACTATTGTGATTGTTAGTCCCACAATTATTCCACAGTTACTTGTCCGAGCATTTTTAAATAAAATAAAAAAATAAAAAATGTATTCACAATTTAATTAAATTTATGTTTTCTTCCTCCATTCTCTTCTGTCATAAAACCCTACGAATACTGAGTGGTCATATTACTGTATTGTTAATGGCAGGAAATCTATACTTCTATACTAATATTACAAAGAAGAAAGATTTCTTTGTTTGTTTGTAATCGATAAACTCTGAAACTACTGAACCGATTTTAATAATTCTTTCACCATTAGAAAGCTACTTTATCCAGGCTATATTTTATTTACGCGTATAATAATACGCGGGCGAAGTTGTGGGTAAAGTCTAGTGTTTAATAAACATGTTCCTTACTTTAAAATAAATAATAGAAAATCGAATAATGCAATCGGTTGACTGATTCATTTTTAAATCGATTGAAAGTTATCAAAGTAATGCATTTAATTTTACTTGAACCGTTTACTACCACTTTTATGATAATCCAGGAATAGATCAAAGGCACAAAGTAATAGAAGATATTGCTTATAGGCATCACATACAGGTAAAAATGTAGGCTAACGTAGAACGGTTATAGTTGTGTGTAACTACATACAAATATTCAGAAGAGCCGTTGTACAATCGGTTAAACGTCAAACTTCATACATAAAAAGGTGTATAAGCCTGGCTTAAGCAAAACCTGTTATTAAACCCGATTTTGTAATAAGGTGGAAATAGTAACTGCCTCGTTGGTCTAGTGGTTGCAAGCGCGACTGCTGAGCGTGGGGTCCTGGGTTCGATTCCCGGGTCGGGCAGTGTTATTGTGTTTTTTTATTAGGAAATTCTCAGTAGCAGCCCAGAGTCTGGATTTGTCAGTGGCAATAGGCTCGCCCCCTATTACATGGGACTATAAAATAATTTGTGAAATGTGGGTGTACTATTACACCTCTGCCTACCCCTTCGGGGAAATACAGGCGTGATGTTATGTGGAAATAGTTAAGAGTATTTACTACATATGAAATAAAAATAATAGTACGACTGTGAAATCTATACCTCCTCTATATCTATATTTCCTCCTGGAACGCTACTCATCCGGGATTTTATATTCCTATTTACGCAAAACTTCGATTGTGCTAGTTTTGCACATCAATGTTTCTTTCAACGGAACAGTTACGATCACATCCAGTTTACGTTTCCACAATTTATAGGAGCATGTATATGTGTGGTGTTTAACTGTTTATGTATTACGAATGTTTCCCAAATGGTGCTTAACAATTTACATAACATGTTAATGTGTGTTGTGTGAGTAAGCAAACAGCGGGGCCAGCCGAGATGGCCGGCCGACCTATAGTGTTATGTTAGTGTACACTACACTAGACGAAATAGTATATGCGATGCACGTGTCGCTCAGCTGATAGAGCGAGAGCAGCGAGGGGAAGACACCCTCCACCGCCTCACACCCGCGCCGCCCGCCAGGGACGGGAACCAACTCTCTATCGATATACGATGGAAAATTCGAAGCTTGCTTGTTTTGCTTAGGGCTGCCTACCATGACGTCAATCGCTGACGCCAGGCAAAGACTTCCAAAACCCTGCACATTTCAGCGAAACCAAGCTTTCCCCCAAACTCTCTTAAATATATAAAAAAAACATTGAAATGTAATTTTTTTATTTAATAAAACTACCATCGCGGCGAGTGACACTTCCTGAGAAACCCCCCTGAACTCACCCGGATGCCCTCCTAATTTAGGCCGAATCCGGGGAAACCCGGACGGATGGCAGCATTGGCAGCCCTAGGTATAGCCACAGTTTAACAGTAAAACTGTGGTATAGCTGAACGTTCCAACCAAAAGATTTTACACGCAGTGAATTATCACATCATAGACATTCTTTCAGTGCTGACTTGCTGACTAAGGAGGCTCGTTGTTGCTCTTATATGATCATGAAATAATAACGGCAATCCACTAGTATACTGGCACACCATGGCACTTTCTTCGAAAGGTCAGTCCAGCCGTTGCTGTTGTTCTCGCACAAATTCTTAATACAAGATAAATGTCTGGACTTTAAAAGAGACTGATTTCATCCCTGATTTTGTTTTGGCGTTTCTTCTCAGAGGTAGTCACATAGGAAATGCCGACGCCATTTAGTTTTTAAAAGATCTCCCTTGTAAAAGTAATTTTAACATCCAATTTGCAGAATAATTATTTTCACATCATTTCATTTCACTGGTGATAGTATGACAGCTTTCCCTGTTCCAAGTTGCGGAGTAGGAAAACATGAAATTCAAATAGCCAAGCACAAGTATAAACAAAAGTATGCATCAGTCAAATGCAGCTGATCTCGCTCCAAAGCCTCTTTATTTCTGTGACCAGGGCGACCCAGAGAGAGATTGTTCTTATGCTGGGTAGGGCAGCGCCCTTAAGTCCTGCAGATACAAAGCATTGTGATAGCTTCGTGCCTTTTACTTTTTTTATTGCATATTATAGGATGGCGAAACGAGCTAAACCACCTGTTGTTAAGCGGTTACTTTTGCCCATAATAACTGCAATACCACCTAGGGTGTTGTCTTAAATGGTATTGCAAACCGCGTTCACCAAACTGAGACCTAAAGATGGAAAGTCTCATGTGATTGTAATTTCTCCGGTACGCGTACCTACCCTTCATGGCTTCGTACCGGGACACAGAAATGCAAGTATCAGCAGCACGTTAGCAGCTTTCTGTTTGGCGGCAGAAACAGGCACGGTGGTATTACTACCCCAGTCGAGCTCTTTCACAAAAAAATCTACTTCTACCAAAACTTTCTCTTGCTTATAATGTCCACAAGAATAAATAATTTCAAAAGCTGCTTTAGGGACGGTTCACACCAAACGTCACAGTCAGCCGCCGAATATGAGATAGGTAGCTTTACGTGATTCGCTGAATTTTCTTAATTTACCTAATGCACGCTACAGCGTATAGTCAGCGGCTGACTAATACTATGTCTATGCGTTTGGTGTGAAAGTGTGAACCGCCCCTAGTATTCTGGAAAAGAGGCCTATGATAAAGATCACTGAATCTTAATTCATCTTATAATCTGCTTGTCGGATTTGTACTGTCTTGCCTTTTATGAGCTAAGCCTGGTATACCAAAACGGATTGATAATATTGCAGAATATTCATAATACTTATAAAATTAAGGAGAATGCTGTTGCAATTTTTTTTGACATAATGATGCCTAAGCCTTATTGAACCAAGCCCACGCACAGCACACGGCGCGACTTGGATGGTTTTGTAAAACATACTTTGGCCTACGTCTCGCGTCGTTGCGAACAAAAGATATAAACGCGCCGTCTGGCACTCGGCTGGGCTGGCTTCAATATACCCATGAGACGGGCCTTACCTCCATTAGTCATGTTCAATACACACGAGAATGAGCCCGAAATTGTGTTCTTACAAATATTTAAATCATTTTCTTTACATATAACCTAGATACAAAGTCAAAGACATTAGTCACAGAAAAGCAGTTATCTGATAAAGCCCACTTCATTTACATAAAAACGTTACTGATTCAACTTGATTATTGCATAAGCCGTGGCTAATAAATAACAATGTAATACAAATATTTATAAATACTTGTGAAACATTTTATATTTTTTAATGAGGTTATTCAAATAACTACAGGAGGCCGTTGTATGTTCACGCCAAAATATTGATGTAATTCGCAGGCTGTGTTATGTCTAGTTCCATCGATAGTAGGATCTCGTAGGGCCGGGGCACCGCCCTACTGACGCACGTGTCTCGCGGCCAAGGCTGCGTCGTGAAAGCTCTGTGTACATGCCGCCCACGCTCCGCACTGCACACAGACTCACGCGATGCCTCCACACCCACACAGCCGCGCCCAGCGCATGTCTGCGTGCATAGCCTTACCGGCTCTGTTGCCAGGCTTCGTATCTTCGTACACTCATTGTGTAGTCACTCGGCGCTGATCACACCACGTGCCTCTGTGTGAGTAAATATGGATTGTTTACATGTGTGTTTGTTCTTCGAGCTTGTAACTTGTTTGGACAAATTCTTAGAATCACACTAACGCCAGTGCGGTTTATCTGGCTCGAATTTCGTTGATCGTTCTTCCTTGTCATACTGACTGGACAACGTAAAATACATTAGTAGTGGTTGGTAGTGGTGCGATAAAAAATCCTTATAAGTATTCAAGTTGTTGCATGAGCTAAGCGCGCTACACTTATACAACGTTACTTTTTGTTTACGCAATTTGCAAAACTAGTTTGTTCAGAATCACCAGGAGAATCGATTGTGATAGTTTTTGTACATTGTAAAAATTTTACCGAAAAAAAAATCGAGATTCAATTTGGTTATTTATTATGGCTAAAGCACTGGCGTACTGAGCCAGGAGTCGCAGGTTCGAATCCTGCTCGTGAGCGATTTTTTCTTTCCACAATTTAAATCTTTAGATTTCGCTTCGCATGCAGCGTAACGGCCAAAATTAATATCCAATCTATCCACGATTTGCCCTACTAGAGATAGGAATTTGACATAAGCTCCATACAAAATACGTCAAATTCCTATCTCTAGTAGGGTAAATCGTGAATAGATTGGATATTAATTTTGGCCGTAAATGCGTTAAAAAATAATAAAATTATTGGTTACTGTGGTTAAATTCAGTACATCAGCTGATCGTGAATAGATCCTTAAGGTCCAGGTGGTTCCTCTTGATTAGTTTCTGTGGATCAGGACATGCATGATTTCCCTGCACGACATTCTTCACTTTTTCCGCTACCAACTGAGCGACTTACAGTGACTATAAAAGCATGTAATTTTGTGATTTAGAAAAAAAACATCCCAATCGATTCTACTCGCGGTTCTGAACAAATTAGTTTCTCAAATTGCGTAAACAAAAAGTAACGTTTTAGCTATACACGAATTTTATTGGTTTTTCTCTATGTGTTAAGTAAATATGATAAGCTGCAACTGTTTTTAGGGTTCCGTACCCGAAGGGTGCCAAACGGGACCCTTATTATTCTCGCTACGCGGTCCGTCCGTCCGTCCGTCTGTCTGTCACAGGGCTGTATCTTTTGAACGGTAACTGGTTGAAATTTTGTCAGAATATGTGTTGTTATGAGGTGTATCACGACAAATACTAAAAACTAAAAAAAGTCTAAAATCAAAGGGATCCATACAAGAAACCTCAAAAAACATGCATTTTTTTCAACATTTTTGTTCCTGCTCTATCTTCAAAACGGTAATATATACCAGCGTCAAACTTGGTCAGATTATAGTGCATATTATGTTGTTTAGCAACAAATACTAAAAATAAGACAAACATAGACATATGTGGTGGTACCTGCGTAAGAAAGACATGCAAAAATTCATATTTCGCGCACTGAGCGTTGATGTCTTTTGATAAACTGTCGTAAATTAAATCAGTTTTATGGGGTATCAGGTCGTTGAGAGGTACGGAACCCTTACTGCGCGAGTCCGACTCGCACTTGGCCGGTTTTTTAATAAGATAAGATAAATGTTAGTTTTCTATCCACAATACTCCACATAATTATTACATTAATTACTAAATCAAATCATCAATTAATTATCTCTGCTTTAAATTTTCCTCTCGCAGGTCTGCTGGAAGAAATTTCTTAAAGAAATAAGCAGTACATTTGTACTATTCATTTCTATGTATTTTATTATAATTTCTCTGTGTGCATAAAAAATAATAAATGTTTTATTGGATTCCGATATAAAAAGCTTTAGAAGTTGAAAGTTTGAAACATAGGTTACCTACAACGAAGAGTAGGTACCTACATATCATATAATTTCACCGACGTCGTTTGTTTGTGGTAAAAAATATTAAAAGATGTATTGTATTGTATGAAATAAGCGCGTTTGAGTCGACTCTACAATACAACAAACATGTTTTAACTTGTTCATACAAATTACAATAATGATCTCATATTTTTATTGCCTACATACCGTGTAGACAATAACTATGACGATAAACCTACCTAACTAAATATAGATTTAGTTAGTCATGAAATTAATTACCTTTTTTTACATTTAGCGGAATTATCCGGTACCTTTCTATCATTACTAGTGTACTACTAGCATTTAGAAATCCTACATAAACGTAACAGATATATACAATGTACTGTATCTACATACAAAGTCATTATACTTTTTATGTTCAAGGAAAAACTTACACCTCTAAGGCTTGATTTCGCCAACGATAATACTCTGGTTAAAACGACCGGTTAATCACAATTCCAGTACATTTTTCGAGTAATCGGCCGTTTAGCCAGGGAACTAACGTTGATTAACACCGGCCTTAGTACACGTCACGACGACACGATTGGCGCAGTGGACCAGTGTGTGAGCGATCGGCTGCTTCACTAAGGGTCGCGGGTTCAATACCCGCACGGAACAAATAATTGAAGGGCTAAGTGAAACAGGTGTTATCTGACAAAATAAAAAATATGACTTTTTTGTATGAACATAGGTTTTAACTGATGATTCAAACTGATTCAAACGCTCATTACTCGTTTAGAAATATTTGCTAGTCCACTGACGGCCTTTGTCCTCTTACGGCCAAAATTAATATCCTATATTGTATCCTATCTATCCACGATTTGCCCTACTAGATATAGAAATTTGACATATAATGTATGGAGCTTATGTCAAATTTCTATCTCTAGTAGGGCAAATCATGGATAGACATGATATTAATTTTGGCCGTTAGCCCTTCAATTGTGACCCACAGATCCACAGATAGTTTTGGTCTGGGTGTTTGTGGTTTGTGCATATGAGATTTGTGTTTGTAAACGGACCCAAGTACAGGGTTTTTCATAAGGAACGCTAGAACTTTGAAATAAAATAAAACAAGCTGCGTAATTGATATTGTCACAATTGTTTGTTTTATTTTATTTTAAAGTAAATTCGATGACAGTATGTGCGCAAGATGGCGCATCTTGGTGGACCAATCTTTGATGATTTTTTTCTTTTTATGAAATATAGATCTGCTTTTAAACACAATCTAGACAACTTTGTCAAGATGTGGTCGACGATGGAGCGAGCAAACCTATTAGGGCTTTTCACATAAATGGGGCCAAATTTCAGAATCCACACTAAACAGTGAATTTTTTGGAGTGTACTTGATGAATCTTCCGTGGATTTTAGTTGCTCCAAATCCGACAATTTTGCTTGTTTACGAAGCCAGAAATTAGCCTAATCACTGTGATGATTTTGTTCCCAAAAGCATGGTTAGCCAAATGCCAAATGCTTTAAAGCCCAATCAGCAAACACGACGCTGCCTGTGATTGTTAGGCTTTAGGTCTTGAGTTAGTTGAACTTTGTATGGATGAAGGCCATAGTCTCGATGCATGAGGTTTATGTTGATGTCACAGAATGACCAAGCTCTTGCGCACGACTCGGGATGTAGGTACTGTCTGGGGTTTTCTTCCACACTGTTCCGCAACAATATTCTCTAAAGATCTTGCGTTTCTTTGACGTATAAGCACAGACCACCGACTCGGTATCTCACGACGAATCGTGGACTCTGCAGGACGGCCACGAAGACCATAAATTTGACGCAGAGAGCACTGACTTTGATAATAAATTTGGTCTTTGGAATTTCAACGCGTTGTTGAATCGTGTCGCGTATCTTAAATGTATAGACTAACTAACACCCATATGCTTAGTGGTTTCTTCTAGTTTCTTGACTCAAACTCAGTCCTAAGGGTTCCTAAAAATAATATCAAAATCGGTATTCTTAAACATTTCCTCATATTTATTTATTTATTTATAAATTGAAAAACGGATAATTGTATGGGTCTTGGTACATGTATTCCATAAATTCGTCAAAATCGGTCATTTTTCAGAATATAAACTATAATAATCACGTCGCAAATAACACTTTTCCAGTCTTGAGGATGCCTTAAGGTTGGTCGCGACCTTGAGTTCTTCCTCATCTTGAGTAAGGAAAACTATTAAGTGACGGAGATTTTATGCAACTGTGAATAGAGGTAATCTTGTATTGAGTGAGGTTGAGTGGAGTCTAGAAACATTTGAGATAACAACTTAATATGGGTGTAATGACAGCGATAGCTTCACCAAATACACTGTCAAAGTTCGAGCGCCCGTATTGAAAAACCATTTATTTTTATTCACTTTTACCCTTTATTTTACTCAAAGCACTTTATTATCATAACATAACATAGCACTTTATTATCATCTATACTAAAATACTAAAGTTCAATCTTCGTAAAAGTAACTATCTACATGAGATTAAAATAAAAGCCCGGAGGCTCTAAAAGCATTTCACTCAGGACTATCATTAGAAAATGCAGTGTTATCAGCTTGGTCGCGCGACCAGCATAAGTTGAGCCTCTCTATTACTTACGAGCTTCCCTTCAGTGATGGGTATGTATGACAGGGAGGTGATGTAAGAGGTCTGGGAGATCTTGTTGAGTGGTTCTGTTGGAACGAGGGAGTGGGTGTGCCCTTGCGCGCTTGCATCTGGGTTACCGGGGCACCGCTGCATCCAGCCCCTGCCGCCAAGATATCGCGACCTGACCTATATTTCGACAAGGTACGCAAATGTACCCTGTTTACTCAATTTAACTAAATATTTCTCGCCCAGTTTTTTATTCACAGTAAGTAGTTAGTAGTAGTAGTAGTTAGTTTTTTTTTAATCGTGATTTTTAAAGTAAACGACACCACAGCACCGTAGCAGAACAAAGTGTTAAGTGTTTTTTTTATATATATTTTAAAGTAGGTATTGTGTTTGTACGTAAATAATTATTAAATCTGCGATGTTAGTCCACGTTTCTATATAAATGTTATAAAATACGTAAAAGACTTGTTCTGATTCTGCGAAGTTATATTCTGAAATTCTAATGATCCAGTAGCCGCTATCACTAACCATTTTGACGTATCGAAACGTAATGTAAGTGAATTTGGATCTGAAATACTCGTTTGAGACATATTCTTTTATCTTGGAGATTTTAGCCATATCTCTGTACGATACAAAGTGCGCATTATGCATAAAATTTAAACCTAAATGTAATAGAACTGCCCCCCTAGCCAAGTTGACAATCTACAATCGTCAACGCTAATAGAAAACAATCAAAATGTATGGGAATGACATATCTGAACGAATGACTTTTTCGTTCAGATATGTCATTCCCATACATTTTGATCGTTTTCTATTAGCGTTGACGATTGTAGATTGTCAACTTGGCTAGGGGGGCTGTTGTATTTTTGATTAAAAAACGCTTAAATTAACATATCAAATCAAATCAAAATGTTTATTTGTGTACACAGGTATTTTTGGTGTTAGGTACATTATAGATATTAACGTTTCAATACGTCAAAATTGTTCATGCTAGGGCTACTGTTTTCTATAGTGCATTCGTGGAAACTGATGTACGATTAGGGTTACCACCCTTCCGGATTTGTCCTGATAGCTTTGTAGTCTTCTGTCAGGACTTTTCAAATTAGGTCAACAATCCAAAAATAAAAGATAAGTTAAATGTTTATTTTCTCGCCACAATATTTCACATAAAATAATATTTCTTAAATAATTTGTATGCAGTGGACGTCTTTCAGCTGAAATGCATACCTAACCTACATACATATACTGGTAAGCTGGTACCTAAACTAAGCTCGAGGCCTGTATTCAGGACACCAGGACTCCCCTTCACATTTTGTTAAAATCTAGGTGAAAAGGGTGAAGAGACATCGAATATATTTACCATATAATTTTTGCAAAACAAAACATGAAACAAGACTAACAAACAAACAACAAACATGTTAACAGTAACTTCTATCTAGCGTCACCGTGCAGTGAAAACTTCGTGTTTGCAACTAATGTAATGTTACAGGACGAGAAAAGAACTGCTATTTATCTGGTGAAAAATATATTTTTCACTTCAGTAGCTCAAACATGTAGGTTTTGCTGCCTGAAATCGGTGAGCAAAATCGCATTTTGCTCACTGAGTGAGACAAAGTAACTTTTTAATTATTTTTATCAGAAAGCCGCGAATATCTTATTCAGCCTTGGGTTAATCATCAATTCGAAACATTCACACTCTATCTCTTTCCCGCCATTAGAAAGAGAGAGAGACAAAGACCAGCCCTTTCGAAGTTCCGATTTTGAATTCGACTTCAAAGACAAACACGTTCGGAATTTCGTACTAACTAAATAAATTTTGCAATTAGATAATTATGTCTTTTAATGTAATTTATTGAATTTTTATAAAAAAAAAAACGAAAACGATCTTTTTTTTACGTAGATCGAATGTGCAACGGAGGCGTCTGATTTACCAAGATCTACAAAACAAAACCGCTGTTTTTGATAAGTACTTTTTTATAATATCCAACGAATAATGATACATTAGGTAGATAAAACATAGCATTGTGCTTTACGAAATATTCACTGCACGGTGACGCTATACTAATAGGTAATCTGTGGCTATGTTCTTAAACATGATTAAAAAAACATCGTTTATTAACAAAACCATTTTAGTCTTGTTAAGATTTTTTTTTGTAGAAATAAGCACTTTCTTATTTTGTAACAAAAATGTCCAAACTTTTTTTTACAAATGTTGTTTTTCTCCATGGTAACCCTACGTACGATGGAAGTAAGTAGGTGTATTGATAAGTACTTACAGGTAGATAGATGGGTGGACATAAAAGTTACTATACAACTAACGAATATTCAAATGGAAATGCTACATACAACAGTTCACACTTTTTCTTACTATAACTATGTGTACAAAATGTATGTGTACATTATGTATTATTAATTAGTGTAGTCATCCAATGAGAAGTACCTCCTTTTTTGTCGGTTAAAAAAACACTAACACAATACAAAGTACATGTATTCATACAGTATTTATATGATAACATACAATGTTCTTTATCGTCTATATACTCATTCAAGATAATAAACAATACAATATTATTTTTCCCAATCGTCCTAATGACCCAATTTTAGGGTATGAATGATACCCCAGCGGGTACTAGTGGAGGGAGCGAACCCCTCAGAGCGGGGCGACGCATGCCTAGAAGACGACTTGAGTTGAGAGCGGAATATTATGTCCCTGGAACTGCATACTTTATTATTTCAAAGTCGTTTATTTAGCAAGAATAAACACAAATTCCCTTTTCATTATGGAAATTAAACGAGAAAATGTAAAATCCCGAAATTCCAACAATTATTTGATATTCAACTCCGATCAAATGTACTATAGATGCACGGCCTTAAATAAAATAAATAAATAAAAATACAATAAAAATACAATTGGCCTTGTACAATCTTTGTAAAATCAAACCCAAGAAAACGTCTACGCGATAAAATGTCCTAGTAATTATGTTTAGGGCAACGACAAGTACGACACTCCATCCTTTGTTTGCACATTTGGAGTATATTTTTTCTACACATTTTAGCATCGTGATTCGTGACACGTCTCATCGCTACGCTACGCGCTAGCGCGGTCGTGAAGCGACTGGGAGCGTAACTGTGCACGCGACTGAGATTATTGCACAGTTTTGATGGGACCGTTTTTCAGGAGGTGATCGTGTATCTATGATATATTTGATCGTTGTTTTCCAAGTGATCGTTTATTCAGAAGGATTTGCCGAGACTGCTTCTCAATGCGTAGTTGGGGCGGTGCGACTTCGTACTCCTACATTGAAATCGATAGTTAGGTACAGTTGGTAGTTAGGTATAGCGTATACGTGATAATTGCTTGTTGTTTGAACAGAAGTATTATTAGAGCACTGCGGAGTGTGTGGCGATTCGCGCGAACGATCCATTAGCTGTGATAGACGGATCATAATGTACTGTCACGGCATCTCGCTCGTCCTATTGACATTACGGCGAATCGTCGATTGACTACCATGACATGACACACGACACTTGCCCACTCCATATATCCTAGTGTTTGATGGCAACATATTTATAGTAACTATTAGTTTTTTCCTTTGTGATTGTGAGGCTTTGTACCGACTGTACCGTGGTAGCGTCTGAAACGATATGATTCTGAAAGAGGTACGTACGTACGACCGCCAAGAGCCTAAGGGTTTGTAGATTATGCCAAAGGGTTTGTTAAGTCAATTTGCCTTTTGTGCTTTACCTAAACATTGAATCCGTAAGCACAGGCCTCTAGAAAATTCAGTTCCTAACTACTTAGTAATAACGTTCTGCCATTAATAATAAATTGCTTGTTTTAACCTTTACTTAAATAATCTTCAGCAAATAACTGTAGGCTTAGCTGTAATTATTTATAAATAAATAAATAGTGAATATTTTTGATTTTTACACAGCACCATCTAGTCCCAAACTAAGCAGAGCTTGTACTATGGGTACTAGACAATGGATATTATACTTATATACCTACATTTTTTTTGTAATACATACTTATAATATTTTTTTAATTTTTAACGCATTTACGCATGCGAAGCGAAATCTAATGATTTAAATTGTGGAAAGAAACAATAAAAGAAATCCTGCTCGTGAGCGATTTTTTTTCCACAATTTAAATCCTACTTATAATACTTATGGAACACCCAGACCAACACAAACGCTTATGTTCATCACACAAATATTTGTCTTGTGGGTTTCGAACTTACGACCTCGTGATCAGCAGTCCGACACTCGAACCACTAGACCACAGACGTCGTCATCGTATAACATAGCACCTACAGTTATTTTTTTTAATATTTGATATTCATGGTTAACACATCATAACTCAAGCATCTCCCAACCCTTCCCCACTGTTCACTACACAAAACACTAAACACACACACGCTCCCACACCTACACCCACATCTTGTGTTTGAACAAGTATTTTAAGTATAGAACATTAATGCATCTTTACATGTCTGTTTTGGCTATTATTGTTAATTTTGCCTAATGCTTGAGGGGCTGTATGCCGAGATACAGCCGATACAGGACCTGTCCTACTTCGGATTCGGATACAGATGCTCCCATGTTGTGTACGTAAATATTATTAGCCTATAAGTTTTGCTATAAGTGGTTGTATAAATTTTTGGTGAAATAAACGTTATTTATTATTACTACTTATGATTTTATTTATATGTTTGAAGAAGCTCGTCCTGCTATTTAGGATACAAAAAAAAATATTGGTACAAAAATACTCTTGACGGGTCTTATTAATAAAGACCATTATTTCTTATCAACACCGAAGTTCTTTACAACAAACAATTATCTCAAAAGAAAGAAAGAAAAATTATTTATTTGCTTCAAAAGTGACGCACAAAATTACCAAAAAATTCAAGAACACAGAACAAATACAGGTACAGAGCCAAGAAGTGTGGTATGATATGCGTCACATCCGCTCAAAACGACCACCGCTCAGCATATTGCTGTGCCTCATGCACGGAGTCTTTGCCTTTGGCTGTCGCTGAAAACCAGCGCTGTGTCTTTCACAGCGCTGGTTTTCAGCGACAGCCGGCGTCGGCACAAATTCACAATGCAATAACGTAGATCAGTGAGGCGTGATGTTGGTAAATAACGATAAAAAATAAATAAGTAAGATTAAATAAATAATATACGAGATAAAATGTAATATTTAATAAATACGCAAGATTGGAAATTCAATATACCTTAACACAAAACCACACAACATGGCAACATTGTATCAAGTCGTCAAACGTGAGCCGCTCGCGCAACTGTCACTCAACAATGTATGATTTATTATTATTTATTGGCATATCATGTATAATTGCATCATGTCATGTCATAGTTACAAAGTTATAACACTGAGACAGCCGAAAAAAATCCACTATCCTGGGTGTTACGCAGCCTACGCAAGCGATTTTATCAATTATCACATGCCGCAAACATTTTTCTTTGAATTTATTCGAGATTAACATAAAGTAGAAGTATAAACATTTATCTGTGTAGGAACTAACGTAGAAACTTGTGCAGAAAACTTTCAAACAATAGTAATAGCAATATTAATTTGAGACTTGACAAGCATCTTCTAGAACTTAACAAGAAATAAAAGTGGGGATAAGCAGGATACAGGCACTTATCAGTTGTTTCAACTGCTGCCTGTTTATTTATAATAATAATAATAATATTAATTTACGATCTAATTATCGATTTTCGAGCTTGTAGAGCCTATAGAGCTAGGTTTATATTTTTCATGAGTATTATTCAGTAGATATATTGTTATTACTACCGCGAATCATATTTTGATTGATATACAACGCGAAATAGAGCTACAACTTGCAAGAAATTTAAAATTTCGCGGGCTACCATGTAGCATTCACCTTAATAGCAGCAGTGTTAATTTTATTTACTACTAGCCTATGCCCGCTTTCACTCGCTTGGTTCTGCAGTTCATCCCACAAGAAACAATTTTTGTTTTCATAAAACACATAATGGTTTTTAGCTCTAATCATAAGCTTTTAAAAACAGTAAGTTTTATCTGAATAGGTCAAGTCGTTTTAGCGTGATGCTCAAACAAACAAACAAACTTACAGTTTATAACAGTCAGGATTAGGATTACATCTTAGTAATAAATTGCGAAACGATTGCTTTACTGTTGGTAAAGTTCAACAATTCAATTAATTCCTGCAACTCTGCACTTGCGATGCATTTGTCAACGTCAAGGGATTACCAGGGATGCAACTCATACGCTGATGGAATGTTAATCGTCCGAATTAGCGCGAGTTAAATTAATTTGAAAATCTTACGATGTTACGATTAAGCACACTGGGTAGTGCTACTATTTAAAAACAGAATATTGCTATATTATTTTATTTTAATGATGACTAACAAAAGATACTTAAAGGAATCTACAAAAAAAAACACAAATTACAAATGAAATATACCTACCTTTAATTACAGGGGGCAATAGCATGAGTTTTTAAAGTAGGCAACTAAATTTCTGTAGAATTATTTACCTTTCTGGCTTTCTGATTTTTTTATATGTTATAGTCAAAACAAAAGCCTTAATCAGTTAAAGTACTTTTAACCACAAAAAACAGTAAAAAGTACTTTGGACTACCGAGGTTGGTCAAAACAAATCAGTCAAAACTGCTTTTGACTGCAAAATATTGGTTGTTAAAACCGCTTGTGAACACCGGGGTCTGATGACCCTAAGCATGCAAATGTTTCTGAATTTGTTTGGCCAGAAAACTCTGGCTCCACGCTTTTAAAAAACGCCCCTAGGGGTAGGACAAAGTCTGACCACATGCAGTCGGGGTGCGCTTGATATGTTTAACACATTTTGACCTATATTACAAGATCATTATACTTAGGATCAAATTAAATTTTTAATTATTTTGATGTATGTAAATTTTTATTTTTATTAATTATTGATGTGTGTTTTTAATTTTAATTTATTTTTGATGTGTGTTAATTTTTATTTATTCTATGTGGTTTATGGGTCCAGATGCCCGAAATAAAGAAATTTTAATTTAATTTAATTGATGAGTCGACACTACTTTTCACCGGAACTTCAGTCAGAACTAGTTTTGACCAACCTCCTTACAGAACTAGTTTTGACCGGGAAAGAGAATTCTAACTATAACATATAATTAGACTGAGGCACATATATGAATCTGTTTGAACGATACAAAAATACCACTACTAATTTCGCTCTATGTAACAAATTAAAGGCACACAGTAAGAGCTTTCATTTGAAATTCATAAGATTAAATATTTATAGTAGAGCTGCATGGATCGCTTCGTGCAATCAAACGTTTGGCATCGCTGGTGGCGCATGGCGACCGGCAGTGCAGCCACCGACATTACTGCGTGTCACTGACGCGATAATAGCACGATTAATCGTCGCCGGAGTAATGCCACTGAGTAAGAACTACGCAAAGAAGGTACAGAAGCACTCCTTTTTAAAGGTTTTATAGTATGGTATGGCGAAACCAGCTAAAGGCCCACCTGATGTTAATCTTGCTACCATTGACTAAAACAACCGCGATTCCACATAGGCTGTTGCCTAATTGGTATTGCAATTCGCATTCGTCAAACTGAAACATTAAGGGGAATGTAGCAGCCCCCATCAGTAAAAAATTGTACTCGCTGAATACATCATTTATCGAAAATTCGTTTTTAACGATTGAAGTACTGCCCCCCTAGCCAAGTTGACAATCTACAATCGTAAACGCTATAGAAAATAATCAAAATGTATGGGAATGACATATCTCAACGAAAAAGTCATTCGTAGATTGTAGATTGTCAACTTGGCTAGGGGTGCTAGTCTCCCTTGAGACGTGCCTTACAGGCGTAGCATAGGGAGGGCTCCGGAGGCTTACTACTTTCCCGGAGTCCCCCTTATTGTGCTGTAGACGGCCACTGGGGGGGTTTTAGTGGGTAAAAATCCCACACACCCCGGCCTCCATCCCCCATGAGGCCGGCAGCCTTTTGAAGTTTTCCTCATCGCAGCAAAAAAAAAAAAAAAAGAAAAAAAAAAAGGTACTGTAGTTTAATCAGAAACTATTAACTCTGTAAATTCTTCGCTGTAGCTGTAGATGGAAGAAGTGCGATAAACTGCCACTTTTGTAAATTTTTCAATCTACAAATACAGCGAGCTATATTTTACAGAGTTAATAGTTTCTGATTATCTTCTGTTAGATATAGAACATTTCCAAAAATTATAAAACTCGTAGCTATTTGGTGGCGATGGAGCCAGACCTTTTATATCAATGATGTTGCTGATGCTATCTTTAACCTTTATCCTATCCTAGCCTACTAATATTATAAACTAGTCTATGCCCGCGGCTTCGCCCGCGTGTAATTCAGCTTATTACAGAAAGATGTTATCGGGAATTCCTCGGAAACTGTTTATTTTCCCGGGATAAAAAGCCAATTCGAGGAATAAAAAAATAGAAGGATAAAAGAATAATTTTTCAAACAAATATTTCATTGCACCTTTCTATTCCATCTAATGCAATGGCCGAAAACTAAAATTCTTGTAGGTCGAAATTTGAAATTTGTGACCGAAAACTAGCTATTTACCCATTTTCTTAAATGAAAATTATCATAAAAAGAGATTTAAATTATAGCACCAAGTAATTATAAAAACGAAAACTATACTATGTAGGCTATACATTAACATTGACAGTACCAGGCTAACAAAATGGCAATATTTTTTCTGTACGTCTTGATAGGGTGCTATGCTATCGTAATGTTGCGCACGCGCTGCTGCCGCTACCGTGACATTTGCGCGGATTATTCGCACGCAGAACAATGCCTATCATACGCTTGACGTATTTACGTACACGTTAATATAAATAAATAATAATAAATAAATAATAAATATATTCGGGACATTTTTACACAGCACCATCTAGTCCCAAACTAAGCAGAGCTTGTGATATGGGTACTAGACAATGGATATAATGCTTAAATACTTTTTTTTTTGTAAATACATACTTATAATACATAAGAAACACCCAGACCAACACAAACACTTATGTTCATCACACAAATATTTGTGTCCTGTGGGAATCGAACCCACGACCTCATGATCAGAAGTCCGACACACGAACCACTAGACCACAGAGGTCGTCAGTTTTATTTAACTGTTTATCCAGTGAGTCATACAATTTGTTCAAAAACTAAATTCATAACGTCCGGAAAACTAAGTATGTTAAAATAACTCTATTATCATATGGGTATTGAAACATGTTTCGAGTTATGGCAAATTAATCTTTATGTGATGAATGACGTTATTTCAACACTAGTTCAGATAAACTCATGCAACATGTTGAAAATTTTACACATCGACTGCTGTGCCGAATAAAAATTTTTGAGGGTACTACAACGATCTCTATGTACATGGGGTACTACCTCTACTAGCGTCAGGCACATGTGCCTGACATGGCTTTTAACGGGTTAACCAGTAAAATCCTTTGTAGGTTTTTAGGTGTGTTTCACTCCTAGATGGCAGAGAGCCATCTCTGCGTAACTTAAACAGTAGGCCGCTAATGTCAGGCCGTTCACTGAAATAAATGAGCATCGTTTGATTAACGATTCTTTACTACAATTCACGGAATTATTTTAGTGTTAGGGAAGTTTTGAGAACTACCTACCCATTGTATTATTATACTCTTTATACCTAACAGCTTTTATACAGTTACACAAACAATGGATAGTGTTACTCTTCCAAAATATCCTTTCTTTGACATGAAGTCATTATAATAAAACTAAAAGATTCACATCTCTAAATATGCTTAATGAAGTCAAAATCCGAATACAATGTGACAATCTAAACTTAGCGTGTATTCACATACAGCGTGTTGGCTGCTCTTTCGTTTGAACGTAGGTACACTGGCTGTAATTAAAATAACTGGTAATTAGTGGCGCATTCTTAGTCGTGGACACGACACAGATGTATTGCCGGTACTCGTACATTCCCAGCCACCTTCGCTGTCACGAATCACCCGTTGTTAACACGATGCAGGATATACGATGGGTGGTCTTACACTCTGCTAGATATTAAACGAGATTTATATATTATAAGGAAGTGCACGTAAACAAGGCGAGCTCATTCCTAATGAGCCAGCACGTCGCTTTGAACTCGTACCTATTTCAGTCAAAGAACAATGTTGCTTTGTCGTTCTGGGAAAAATAAATCTTCACACGGTTGGCGCGTCGCCGTGTTTACTATGAAAACTTGCAGCTCGTGTTTCTTTCGTTAAAACACGTATAGGTTTTGCAGTATTGCTATTGTTACATATTTCAGTTGACATTATAGATCGTCTTTACGTTCTCCGTTTACAGTTATAGCAACACGCACTAAACTAGCTAACCATTCTGTGCTTGTGTTATGTGGCGAACTGATATATGTACCAGGCCCCTCAGAAAGTATTGCGAAAAAAAGTTTTTATATATGGGAGACTGGCCAGTTATAATGTTTTTCGAAAATATGATTATTTATAAGTAAAAATAAGTAAGTTCCAATTTCAAAATTTCCCTCCACATTTTTTGCGAGTTAATTCAAAGTATTGTGTCTCACTGAAATATGGATCTGCGCCGGGAACATTTTAGAGCTATGATTTTATACGATTTCAAGTGTCGCCTGAAACCGGATGAATCGTACGATAGACTTCAAATGGCATTCATGGATGAAGGCCCTTCCAAGGCAACCGTGTATCGTTGGTATAACGAATTCAAGCGCGGTCGACCAACTTTGGGGGATGACGAAAGAAGCGGTCGCCCTTTGACGGCTGTTACCGAAGAAAACGTGCTAGCAGTGAAAAATTTAATCCAAGACAATAGGCGAATTACATATCAGGAGATTCAACACATATTGAAGATTGGATCGGGAAGCGTTCACGAGATTCTACACAGCCATCTTCGCGTGAGGAGGATAGTATCACGCTGGGTGCCGCACAACCTCACCGATGCTCAGAAGCAGGCCCGGGTGGAATGGTGCCGTGATATGCTTAACAAATTTGAAGCAGGCTCGTCTCGGCGTGTTTACGACATCGTTACAGGTGATGAGTCCTGGATTTATCAATACGACCCAGAAACCAAGCGCCAGTCGACTGTTTGGGTGTTTCAAAATGAGCCAACGCCTACCAAAGTGAAGCGATCTAGAAGCGGGGGTAAGATTTTGATCGCTAGCTTTTTTAATTTGACTGGCCACTTGGTATCAATTCCCTTACGGGATCAAAGAAGCATTAATGCCGAATGGTATACTACCAAATGTTTGCCAGAAGTTTTCTCTGTTATAAGCAACAAGCGACCAAACACAGGGCTCCGCGGGCTACTGCTCCACCACGACAATGCACCTGCGCACACCGCACTCAAAACGAGGGACTTCCTGGACAGCACGCCAGTCAAACTCCTGGGTCACCCTCCTTACAGCCCTGACCTAGCACCGTGTGACTTCTTTTTATTCCCAAAAATAAAAAATCAGCTCAAAGGGATACAATTTTCGTCGCCGGAAGATGCGCTGGCTGCGTTCGAGCAGGCTGTAAACGAGGTGTCTGCGGCGGACTGGAAAAAGTGTTTTGAAAACTGGTTTAGGCTCATGAATCTTTGTATAGAGGCTGGTGGAAAGTACTTTGAAAAGATTTGATAAAAATATATGTACGTATAGAACAATTTTTTTTAGTTTCGCAAAACTTTCTGAGTGTCCCACGTATGTATGTAGGTAAGAATATTTTTTGGCACACTGCAATATAAACGCAGATAAAGTACCCAATAAAAGTTTACGCTCAATCCGTTTGTAAGGCCTTGATAAAAAATCAAACGCTAATATTGTACAGTCTAACAAATAGTGAAACTAAAATGTTTATCTAACCGCTTCGCTCAACGCGTCGTTAAAAATATATCGTGGCACGCTCCAGACTGTAGTGCGAATGTAATGATAGCAATTTATATGGCAAACAAATAGAAACTAGACGGCGATGCGTAGGTTTTGTCGGAAATAGACTAGCGGCCGCCCAGACTGACTGAGCGCCCTCGCCAGCCGCCAGCAAAATAAGAAGAGTGGCGGCGCTGCGAGGAGCTGCCACCGCGCCGCCGCCGCCGCCTACCGGCTGATTAATTATGTCATAACATGTAATGGCTACAGGAATATCTCCACTACATACATTACTCTCCACCGAATATATTCATAGTTATTTCAGGCTAACATAACCGCCTCTTTTCAAACTTCTTGAACTATCATTTATGTCATTAAAAGGCGTGCAGGTATATTTTGTACTGTTTCTACTTTCTGGGTGAATGCAGTTCCCTTCGGAACTTGTTTACGTATAGGTACCTACTTTATTGTTAATCTTGGGTTTTCATGAGAAATAAATGTCTTATACAGTGGCGGCGTAGCATGGGACCCGTGCGGTTTCCTATTGAGCACCCCCGAAAAGACAAATCTTAGACACAGCACTAGACTCGGAACAGACTCAGAATAGTCCCATTTTACAGAATAATCTCAGAAACTCCAAGGTAGTCCACTGGACCGCCACTAGGGAAGAAATACTGGCTGCATCCAATTGGCGACGACGGTGCGGCAGTCGGCACCCGTTGTCACCCCTTGGTACTTGGCACCCGGGGCGGACCGACCCCCCCTTTACGCCACCACTGGTCTTATAACCGAATATTTTGAAAGAATAGGCTGTACAAGTGTACAGAAACGGGGTATCATGTCCCATTACCTATGTGGAAAAGCTATCACAATATGAAACTAGCGTTTTCTCGCCCACCCGTAAGTACAGACAGACGTAACATACCCGTGGAAAATCTCATAACATACTATCATGTGTGACTAATCAAAATTTAAATTAAAGTTGCAAATGTTAAATAAAGTAATGTACTTAAATATTTTTCTTTAGTTTTATGTAGTAAAATCTACAAAACGCTCTACATAGACCTAACAAAAAATCCGTCAACAAAAAATGTAAACAGTTGTTTGATATATTTGTGACAAGCATGACAAGTACCTATGCAATCGGCGAGACCAGCAATTAGTCTAGATTTCTTTCAGAAATTTTAGTTTAGTCTTTCTTTAGTATTATATCCACGGATCTTACTGTATTGGCAGATTGTTTCTTATATATATTTGTTAATCAAAGTTAATTGTTGTTGGTCTTCCAATAAATGAATAAATATCTGCGAATCCGATTCTAATACTTTACTTAAAATGGATACCTAATGAGTAAAGTGTATTTAAGACCTTGTACTTATACCTCAAGAGAATTTGGTATAGGTACATGAGTACTAGTATAGTATTATATTATCTGTTACATGAATATATTAATTAATTACTTGCGGTCTTTTCCTCTAAGAAATGCGTAGAATTGTAAAGTTAAATTAGCGGCAGGTAGTTAGCCAGTAGGTATGGATTACGAGTCGTTATTCTCTTGAGAATTTTACAACTTAATTATCTACACTCTCTTTGCATACAAGTTGTTTCTGCAAATGGCCTCGAAGCATGCGCAGGCACACACCTCGAATTCCTTTCCATAAAATAAAAGAGGGCGTGACATTCGGATTATTTCAGAATTTTTTACTAAATATTATTATAAGTTCGTATTTATGTAGCAATATTGGAAGTTAAGAATTGTAGTGTGTTGTTCAAGGTTCAATTCGGTCGGGCAGTGGTTTTGGGTATTTTGTTAGATTTGTGGTACCTAATTACCTATACGTAAAACGTACATACATACATACATATTATCACGCCTGTTTCCCATTGGGGTAGGCAGAGACTATGGATTTCCACCTGCTACGATCCTGACACACCTCTTTCGCTTCATCTACGTCCATTAACCTCGTCATGCATGCTCGTCGGTTTAGAGAACTCTTAACCTGGCATTTTTTGAGAACATCCGCGATTTGATCGCGATACGTTCGCCGAGGTCGTCCCCTTCCAACTCTTCCATCCACACTCGCTTCGTATACTTGTTTCGTCAATCTCCTCTCGTCCATCCTCTCTATATGTCCAAACCATCTTAACATACCTTTCTCAATCTCACTACATCTTCTTTCACTCCACAACGCTCCCTTATCATGTTATTCCTTACTTTATCTCTCAAAGTTACACCACACATACTAAAAAAAAAAACACGTTAAAACGTGTTATTGAAATAACTGAAAACCTCTTAAGGGGTCCTTGTACTCATAAGTATGAACAACTTTTACTATGGGACCAACCCTGAAATCGCCAAACTGAGACATGAAGATGAAAAGTCTCATGTGATTGTAATTTCACCGGCACCCGTACCTTTCCCACCGAAATAGCAATGCAAGCATCACTGTTTGGCGGAGAAGTAGGTACGGTGGCAGTACTTCCCCGGACGAGCTCCTTCACAAGGAGCTCTACTACTACTAAAACCATTCCACCCACACATCTTCACCGCTGAATCGCTGATGTTTTGTACAGTCAGAAAACTTTACAGTGAACCACCACTAAGGCTAAAATCGCTTGCACTCAATGTTCGATGGCAGCCGTAGGTACACACGGCTACACATCAAGCTGTACATTTCCAGTATATGCTGACCTCGCATTGTATAGGATTTCTGTACAATGCGAGATCAGCTTATACTGGAATTTACAGCTTGATTTGTAGCTGTGCGTACACACGGCTACACATCAAGCTGTACAAAACCAGTATAGGCTGACCTCGCGTTGTAAGGAATACCTATACAATGCGAGGTCAGCTTATACTGGAAATGTACAGCTTGATGTGTAGCCGTGTGTACGTGTAATGTAGCATGATTCGTTCAAGGGATTTTGTCGACAAAATGTACCACCAGCACGCGTAGCATGACCTCTGAAGACAAGGGCTATGTCTACGAGAGAATAGACAAAATGACAGTTAAAGTACTATACAATGTCGTTTTGTCGATTCATCCGTAGACAAATCTCTTCTCTACAGTGGTCATGCTACGCGTGCAGGAAGTATCGTGATTCGTGACCGTACCTACGCTTCGGAATAATCAAATTGAGCAGTCGGATTACATGAGGCAGGTAATGTCAGATATAGTGCATATTATGCATTCGGTGTTCATATTTGCATGCTGTCAACGCCGCAGCATATATCATTTGGCATAGTCTGGCGCACAGCTACCAGGAATAGTCTAAATGGCAGACTATAATAAACCTCGATATATTTTACGCTACGTTATAAATTAATGTTTAAGAGACTAACGAACTATAGAAATGTGAGAATTATTATGCTGTTACATGTCTAAGATTATGCTGGGAAAGCACGTACCTATCTTCTGCTATATTCATAGCCGTATACCGCTATGAGGGGAACAGAAATCGAAGGAGTTTCCAACACAACGGTTTAATTATTTAGTCCCCTTTGTGTACCTATAATACCAACACTATATTAGACCACACCCAAAGATTTCTTATTGTTCGATACTAAACATCGAAGTATCTAAAGTCTGTTTTTCTCTTTGTCTTATTTAGTAAATAATCTTGGCACGTCTCTTTATTCAAATAACTACTGATAAAATATAATTACTAGTTCTCCACAAATAATTAGGTAAAAAAATATTTTGTATGTAAAATTGTTAACATAATGTCTTTTTAACCGACGAAAAAAAGGAGGAGGTTCTCAATTCGACGAGTATATATATATATATATATTTTTTTTTTTTTTTTTTTTTTATGTATGTCCCCGCATAACTTTTTACAGAGTGGTCCGATTTTGAGGATTCTTTTTTATTAGATAGGGTATATCTCGAAGTTGGTCCCATTTAAATTTCAAAATCAAAATCTACCCCTAAGGGTAGTAAAACAGGGGATGAGTGTTTGTTCACCCACTGAATTCTTACCTGTTAACTGATTCTGTTGAAACTTGACACACATAAATATAGTTCTAGACACTACGACATAATGGAGACCTGTAATTAGATTTTAACCACAAAAAAATGAAAAATAAAACTTTTTAACAAAAAATTGAACCGACGAAAACAGAAACTGAAAAGCGAAAAATAACTAATTATGAGTCGGCGCCAAACAACCAATCAACGAAGATCATTAAATTACTTTAAATAAATAATAAAAACAACGTCACATCAAATACAACGTGAAATTTTCAACGATAAACAATAACTTTCCAAAAATGCGTTCTCCGCTCGGCCACTTGCAACTTACACGCACTTTGCTTGTTAAAAGTTCGTTTGGCGCCGACTCATAATTAGTTATTTTTCGCTTTTCAGTTTCTGTTTTCGTCGGTTCAATTTTTTGTTAAAAAGTTTTATAATAACTATTATTGACGAATTGCATTAAAAAGACATGCCAAGACTGTTTACTAAATAAGACAAGCAAGAAAAAACAGAGTGTAAGTGGGTACTCTCCAGAAAAATGTTAAAAGTTTGTAAATTGCAGCCTCTTTTGCATCTCAGAGAGAGTGAGTTTGAGTGCCTTTCGGAACAAAATTGTTCATGCTTTTGAAATCAAACGTCGGACAAGAGTTTTGTTGGCACCACTCAATGCTAAGTTGGCTTTTAACAAATAAGTTTTGACTTTATATTATGGGAAAATGGTTCATCAAAATAGCCTCCACGAGTGGCGATACTTTGATGTATGTAGGCGCACCCTTATACAGTCAGTAGGTACTACCACTTTTCCGACTGGCTAATTTTTACTATGTCATGATTCTTTTATATAGGTATGTAGTTCTTGCAGATACGAGAGAAAACTATGAGAAATATTTAAAGTTATCTTAAGATATTGGATCGATATCCTCCAATAATTGAATTGGGTTTTAGAAGCCGCAATATCAAGCATTCGTAATTCACCGGAACCGGAACCCAAAAAACAAGAAAAAACCCATGTCGAGCCAAGCTTAGTACCTATAGAGTTCCGTAGCTATAGGTAGGTAATTAAAGTTAGATATAGTTAAAACAAACGAATAAAATAGGGGTGCTGGGCAGAAAACCTCCACGTGTGCCTGACGGCTGCTTGTCCTTCTGGACACGTCTGGAGGGAACGAACGGCAGTTGTTTGGCCGGTGCATCCCGGGTACGGGCAATAAAATCCTTTCGAGGGATTAACCTTCGGGGGATTTTATTGCCTGTGGCGAATATTCTGGCGCGGGAGGGCCCCGTTCTAAGCCAGTGGGGAGTTGCTCCACGTGTCCCTCTGTTGCAAACAGAGGGCACAGTGGAGGAGCAGATGCGGGTCCGGTGTGCACTCACCCTGCCACTGGGCAGGCAGCGGGGGGACTGTCTTTCCCTGCCCCCGTCGATCTCGTAACCCCAGGAGTGCCCGCTGAGTAGTGTTCTTGCGCCTCTTGGGACCGAGGGTCTTGGCTTCACCGCCCGGACCGAGAGGAAGAAAACCTCTATAAAAAATACGGGAGGAAAGGCCTGCGAGCAGCAGACTCGGGGTAGTCTGCTGCCCGACCAGCAGCTGGCGTAGCTGGCGTAGCCGGCGTAGTTGGCGCAGCTGGTAAAGGCCCATGAAGTGAGGTGGCGTGCAGGGTTCCGTGTGCGCCACCGAGCAGGGTGCGGCCGACGTTAGGCCGCACGGGTAGAAGGGGCTCGCCTGCTTGTGGCGGGCCGGTACCTGTCGGGGGTGGTTGTGTGAATACTCACGGGTTCGCACGCCCCCGGCTAAGGTAGTTGAAGGAACACCGTGGTGGTTTTAGTCGGTAAGAGTCCGACACTGGCTCCGCCTACCCCGGGCGGAGTGCGTCCATGAGGATTTCCCTACGGCAAAAAAAAAAACGAATCAAATTAATAAATAAACGCGTCAAATACATAACCTCCTTCTTTTTTGAAGTCGGTTAATAATCAAAATGGTAATGGTGTTATGTTGGCAGCTAATAAAAGGGACATTGTTTGCTAAGATATTTTTATTCTAGGTACAATAAATAACCTTTGAACTAGGAGAAGCGAAAAAAAATATGTTCATCCCCATTTCACAATTGTATTGGTGCTACCCCTAAAATAGATAATTTTCCGTTGAATTCCACTTTTTAATACCATTTATTAGATAGGATCCTTATGGTATTGCCATTGCGTGTACTGTTAAGTCTGTTTAGAAGAAATGTGAATTGTCTTTAACTGACTATAAAAATGAGTGTTATGTTAATGGTACAACGATTTGTTCCGCATTAGTCCCTCGTTTTCGGTCCATATTCGAAAATTTACCTTTTACAAAAATAAGATTTTTTGTTGTTTTAAAATTGAGATCTAGGTACCTATCGTGCAACTTACGTTTATAACTGGTAGAAGTTATTATGTTGTACAGGATTAGGACAGACGGACGGACAGAACAATCTTATAAGGGTTCCTTGTAGTAGATAGATAGATAAAATATTCTTTATTGTACACCATTAACAATATTAAACTTAGGACTAACACGTAAAATAAGGGTACATACGGTATAGGGTAGTACTACGGAACCCTAAAAAGTCAAGAGTTATTTTCCGGGCACTGTAATTGAAATGGATGATTTTCTATTCAGAAATGCTTAAGAAAAAATATGGTCGGGTTATATACCGTTTTCAGGTCAAGATTGTACGATGCTATGTCCGATAGAGTTTTAAGCATTAAACATCTTGCCGCTCTGAGAAAATGTTTTTTGTTTTCTCAGAAAAGCTTTTGACTATCCAGGGTTGGTTTAATAGACTCATAAACTGAACAATAGGTTTTGGTAAATCATGGAGGTACTTTTTACCCGACTACCACAGAAGGAGGGTAATGTTTTTTACCTATGTTCTAGTTAGTAGATTTTTTGTAAATTATGTATTTTAATGGGTATTTTTCTTCTTCTTCTTGTCGATGGTACAATGATGGTGGCACAGCTATCGGATATAGCTGGCCCAGAAATTTGCCACGTCTCTTGCATTGTCTATGGCATAAATTGTAGTGTTAAGGTGCAGCAGACGTTAGGACATAGAGAGCAGCAAAGCAAGTGTGACATTCATTGAGGATTGATTTGAGAGGGTATGCTTACGACATCTATACAACCTCATTCACAGTTTATACTAAACCTCTTAAGGGGTCATTGTACTCATCATAATGAACAACTTTTACTATGGGACCAAAACTGAAATCGCGAAAAAAAAACAGCTGTTCCTTATATCTTATCGATTTATGTGAACACAAAGTAAAAGTTGGTTGGTCCCATAGTAAAAGTTGTTCATAATTATGAGTATAATGACCACCTAAGAGGTTTAGTATAAACTGTGAATAAGGTTGTATAAAAATTGTCATGAACTGTATAAACAATTTGATATGAGGTGGACTTTTATATGAATTGATAATGGCAAAAGTCGAGATCGAAACATAACCCAACCCTGAGCTGTCAATCACATTATGTAAAATGTTATTTCCAAAAATATAATATAATAGTACAGTTCGAGATAAAAGAACATGCAAACAAAAACAAGAAAAAAAGCTCAAGGTTTGTTAGTTTTGCGTCGACCAACGCACCGTTTCAAATGAGCCTCTTGGCACGTCTCTTTCTTTCTCCCCTCGAGAGACGCAAGCTGATATTTGGCCGAACCATCTCAAAGATGAGAACAGTACTCCATACACGACCAAACTTGTGCTTAGTACAATTTGCCCAGCTGATCCGGTGTGAAGTACTGTCTCAACTCAGAGAGGATGCCTAGCTTTTTGGCAGCAAGTAGAGCCTTGGACTCGGTTAGACTCACTGTAAACGCCGAAGTTTAGGGTGAATGCTAGGGACATGCCAAGAAGCTCAAGGTGGTCTGTGACCAAATTAGCATCAACCTCTCGGACTCAAGCATGGCCTCTCTTTGAGATAGAATTAGTTATGCACGAGCTGGTGGCCCCACCAGCTCGTGCATTGGATTATTTGCATGTGTAGCTCTCAACAACGGTACTGTCGTCTGCGTACCCAAATATTATAATTATTAGATAATTATAATGACAATTTTCCATACTTGGATCAAACTTATAGAGAGCAGAGCTAGAGTTCCTTAGACTGTGTGTGTAACTGGTAAGCATTAAGCTTTCTTTTTTAGCGTCTACTAGAACATGACTCTATCTAGGTATCTACCTACTTGAAGCTTAGCTTTAAAACATTAATATTCCTGTAGGACTCCACAAATACTAACAAGTACGGGTTTATTCACTATACCTAGTACTGCCAATCACGACAGAGGTATTAGGGATGTCTTGTAATCGGCGTGCAGTATACACCTGCAGTTATTAGCGAACCGCGTGGGCAGGCAGACGTCTGCGCCCTTCGACATGAGCTTAAAGAGTCAACAAACTTCTCAGTTCTTTCTAATAGGTTCTAAAGATGCACACGACAATACCCTATTTAAGTATTTAACTCTGTTTTTTTAAACTTTTATGTTAGATTATTTGGAATTGTGGGTAAATGGTCGTTTAACCAGAGAATTATCGTTGGTGAAATCAAGGCTGAGTTGTAGGGTAATCGTCGTCTCATCTGATATCTGAAGACCAGTTCTCATAATTAAAAACGTTCAAAATATCGAAGTTGTTGATCTGTAACCGTGTCATATTTCTGGAGCAAATGATAAATAATGTGCTTAGTTATCTAAAAATACTTGGAAAATTCTACGATTATTTAATACCCAAATTTTCACTCAGAAACATAGCGAGGGTTTGAGAATAAATCCCGAACGACTCTGAAAATAAGTCATCGGTGGCAATTGAAAAAAATTGTCAAAGGGTGGAAATACCTGCAAATTGTTTTGGTGGTTTCGCACCAATCGTTTTGTGTCGCACGCGACACATGGAGGGAATTTGTTTGTTTACAAATAGGTATTTAAACAAAAATATTTTTTTTGGTATGGATTTTTTTATTGAATTTAAGGCATTGAGATTAGTTTGGAACTTTATTTTGAACGGTTTTAACTATGGGAATTGGCTTTCTGTTGTATAATGGATGCGTGTTGAAGTTTATGAGGAAATCTTCGACTTTAGAAGACAGTCAATCAATAAACTCCGCCTATAGCAGTCCACATCTAGACATAGGTCTCTCTCAAGCTGCACCCTACACATTCGATACGCTACCTTATGCATCCAGTTCACCCCAGCCACCTTTTTCAGGTCCTCGGTCCAGTAGAAGGCAGTATCAATAAAATATAATGATGAATTCAGTCACACTGAAGTCGATCGTATCCTAGATTAGCATTTGTTTAAAAAGAACTTTATTTCACATAGACAGTAGCTAAAAAATGGTTTTCTTTTTGATCATCACTAAAAAGTTAAAATTGTCCTGCAATTGTTGTGTTGTGAACTGCGATCTGATCGATGGTTTTGATAAGCAAAGTAATATACTAAACATTTCTATGGTAAACCACATGTCTCTATGCGCGGGCGCACCTGCTCGCGTCACGCAAGGCGCGATGACGACGCTGGGACCGGCTACCAACATACATATTGTCCTTACAAAAAGGACACGCACAACGTACGTAGGTATGCTATTAGCTTCGTTCTTTCACATGATTCGATTTGCTATGCAATCAATACATAAGAGTATTAAAATAAGTTGGTAATCAATCCTTGACTTGTAATATCACAAAGAAATCTAATGTATGTATTCGCCTTACCCGAAGGTCTGCCTTACCTGAATCTGCATTATTTAACTACCTACATGAAGCCATATCTACTAAACATATTCCGTAAGTCGGTACTATGGTCGGTACATAACTTTCTAAATTAAAATTTCGTCGAAAAATATTTGAATGCATTTTTGTCGGAAAATCGTTCATTTTCAGCAAAGCTTTTCGGTGCGGTTCACTGAAACTGAAAGCGTTTGTTCACAAGAACTAAAAAAGTAGATTTGTGTATGATTATTATAAAATATTATAAATAATCGGACCAGTCATTGTGATGATGCTTGGGGGAGGCCTGTGTGTCCAGCAGTGGACGTCTTTCGGCTGAAATGATGATGATGATTATAATTAATCACGCAACAACTGATAAGTGTGTATCCTGCTAATCCCTACTCGTTTTAATTTTTAATTCTGGTAGTCTAGAATAAAGTTGTCCTTACTTACATTGTAGCTAGTTTTATAGAGCTCGTTGTCTCCACCAGTGGGCCCAACGACAGTGGTGACAACGTGAATACATCCTCTTTTTCGGGTTCTAAGAAACCGTAACTTTGATCCATTTTGTTAGATGTTAAAATATTTATAAATACTATTATTGAAGTTTTTGTTTTATTACTAAGTCCACGCCGCCGTCTGTCCGTCTACCTTCTGTCACAGGACTCTATGTTTTTAACCGTAATATCCAGTATAATGTATCCAGTTAAAATTTTCATAAATTATGCTTTATTATGGCTTCTATCATAGCAAGTACAGTCTAACAAAGCAATAAGTGTCCAGGGTGGCCAGATATAAATGAGGTTTTCTCAGTAGATTATAAATGGGGTGCTGGCCAGAAAACCTCCACGTGTGTCTGACGGCTCCTTGTCCTTCTGGACACGTCTAGAGGGAACAGCAGTTGTTGGGCCGGTGCAACCTGGGCACGGGCAATAAGTCTCCTTTGGACCGGGGGACCTTATTGCCTGTGGCGAATATTCTGGCACGGGAGGGGCCCGATGTGGGCCAATGGGAAGTTGCTCCGCGTGTCCCTCTGAGAAAGCAGAGGGCACTGTGGAGGAGCAGGAGCGGGCCCGGTGTGCACTCCCTGTCACTGGGCAGGCAGCGGGGGGACTGTCATTCCTTGCCCCCGTCGGTCTCGTAATCCCAGGAGTGCCTGCTGAATAGTGTTCTCGCGCCTCTTGGGATCGAAGGTCTTGGCTTTACCGCCCGGACCGCGAGGAAGAACACCTCTATAAAAAATTACAGGAGGATGGGCCTGCGAGCAGCAGACTCGGGGTAGTCTGCTGCCCGACCAGCAGCTGGCGTAGTGGCGTAGCTGGTAAAGGCCCGTGAGGTGAGGTGGCGTGCAGTGTTCCGTGTGCGCCACAGAGGAGGGTGCGGCCGTCGTTAGGCCACACGGGGAGAAGGGGCTCGCCTGCTTGTGGCGAGCGGGGACCTGTCGGGGGTGGTTGTGTGAATACTCACGGGTTCCCACGCCCCCGGCTAAGGTAGTTGAAGGAACACCGTGGTGGTTTTAGTCGGTAAGTGTCCGACACTGGCTCCGCCTACCCCGGGCGGATTGCGTCCATGAGGAATTCCGCACGGAAAAAAAAAGAAGATTATAAATGTTTTCGAGTGAAATATCATTTTAATAACGGACAAAGTTAAACTGTATTTAGACAAAACCTTAATCAAATAATCCTATAATAATTTCCTGAGAAATCTTCATCCATATCTGGCGATCACAGGGTCCATAGTGGTTAGTATCCAGATACTTATTTCTTTGTTAGACTGTACAAAAAATAATTAACCGTCTAAACCCAAAGGGGGTTGCAAATAAGTACATGAAACCTAGAAGAAAATGTTTTTTTCTACGTTTTTTGTTCCTGCTCTATCTTAAAAATGGTTATATAATATACAAGCGTCTAACTTGATCTGATTGTAGTGCATACCAGCATATCCTATAGTTAAACAACAAATAATAAAAACTGGTTGCTACGAAAATTCGAGTCGGACTCGCACTTGGCCGGTTTACTAAATATTTTACGAGGCATTGATGATTTTAAAATGGGTGGAAAATGGAAATTCTTAGCTCTATCATTTTGTACCTGCATGTATGTCTACTCTACAGACCATAAAGGTATTATACTGACGTCAGTATAGAAATGTCTTTGCTACAGACAGTGTTGTTATTAATATTTCACAGTTATCCTTTATATCCACCGCTGGATGAAAACTTTTTCGTAATCACGGCATTGTTTTATTTTCTATTTTAAAGCGCACAATTTAATGACCAAATTGTAAATAAATAGCAAATCATTATATTTCCCCACAAAACTTGAAGTTGTTAAAAATATCTGTCTTTAAACTTTAACATGCATCAAAAAGGTTTCCATCAACGCTGAGTTAACAAAACGCGTTTGATTGTAAGCTGCGCCTGAGCATAGCCAATCGATCGATGGCCCTTGCAGAAGAGTTCAACGCGATGGTAACTCTACAACCTTCACGACGTAATAAAATCTGTGCTGCATTTTTATTACCTGCGTTTTATTAATTAAATACTTAAGAGTTAATGTGATAGATGTTGTTTTTGTATAAGTTAGTTTTATCTGTATTTATTTTCGGTACAGTAAAGTTTGTGATTTATCCTACTTCCTTATATAAATGTGAAACTTTGTAAATATATCTGTTACTCAATCACCCTGAAACGGATTTGGATGACAGTTGGTACACAGATTGACCATAATCCCGTTTAACATATACGCTACTTTATATCTGTGGAAAGTAAACAGTTCCCGAGGGAGATAAATCTTTCTGTGATAAGCCGAATTATACGTGAGGAAGCCGTGGGAAAAGTCTAGTTAGGCAATAAGAAAATCTTAAAACAAAGCACTGTTAATATTTCCTATGTCTTTGCTAGTTTCATTTTTTGAACCCCTATTATCTGCTAAATATGGAATACTGCGTTTTGGTCCACCTGCAGTCTCCTCTACAATTTATTTATGTTTCTTATGTAGATCGAAACTAAACAAGTTTGTTTTAACAAATTGTTTGCGTGGGTACTATGACGAAATTGTTATTAAAAGTTCAACATAATTTCTATGACAATAAGTCATGTCTGACCATTTGCCGTAAGGGGCCGGGCCATTATTGTAAGATAAGTCTTTTTAAGGCTTATCTTAGTAACCGTTCTCGAACACAATGAAAGCAACCATCAGGGTTATGTCTGAGTGGCTTGCTACCGACAGTTGTATTTACAAGCTAAGCGTTTTTACCCTTTTTTGTAGTAATCCTAAATTAGCTACAAGTACCTAAGTAATCTTTCAAGATATGTTTTGTTTTCTTTGGTCGTAAGCGCGATTGCTAAGCGTGGGTTCCTGGGTTCGATTCCCGGGTCTCGGGTTAATTGGTTTTTTCACTAGGAAATTCTCAGTAGCAGCCCGGAGGCTGGATTTGTGCCCGGTTAATGATAATAGGCTCGCACCCTATTACATGGGAGTGGGACTTATAACATAACTGGCGAAATGTGGGTGTACCTACTATACACCTCTGCCTACCTCTTCGGGGATATACAGGCGTGATGTTATGTTATATATTCTTTCAACTAACAAGTTACATTGCTTTCATTACTATGAAGTCGGCAAGAAGCCGTTTAAAAAGGGAGTTATATGTCCGGGATGTCCAGGCCGCTTGATTTTTCAAGAACCTGACAATTACATGTCTGGTAGGTGAATGTGCAATCGGATCATTAGAAAAAAACTTGTAATTACCTAAGTGTCAAATAATACTCCCCAAAAAAGGCGCCGATTAACTTCGCCTGGAAACTATTTTGCCAAGCTGTTACTCCTAACAGACGGTAAAACAGCCATGTAATTATTTTTATCTTGACATATCTACATAACGTAGCGTTCCTAAATGACAAGTACTAAGTGTGTAAATAAAAAGTAGAAAGGTCCCAAAGGTAGGTATCACGAGCTCGAAGCATGCCGTGACGTCAGCGACATAGAATTATAGAACCGGTTCCAGAACCTTTCCACTGGAGATGTGTGGGAAATACCTGTTGTAGAGAGAACATAGGTACAATTTTATTATACGCAGCACAGAATATGGTCGCCAGTGCACGAGAGCCAGTGCCAGAACGGCAGGACAGGAAACCGCTCTTGGAGTGTATTTTGTCCATACACAGCATCGTCACGGAAGTAAACTTTCATATTATTATGTTGAAACGGCGAACACTCGTCCAACAACTCTACATAACAGCATCTCTCTCGAGCTGATTGATAACTTACGAGGCGTTTAACAGTTGCATTGCATCATGGGTTTAGGTGGCGGAGCGCGACGCCCGGTGGCGCCCGGCCTCGCGGCCTGCTGACAACATTCGGTGGCAACGGCCAACGCTCACACAAGAATTCATTTCGCCCGAAAAGTGTTCGGTTTCAGTCTGGCACGACGAGCGCTCATATTGCATTTAGTATTTATTTATGTATCGGTGGAGCGCAGGTTCTATCGGTGGCGGCGGCGCCGCGGGCGGTGCGGCCCGGGTGGGCGGGGGCGGGAGGGGGGCATACTTACTACGTGATTAATCCGCGCCCCCCGCACCGCCGCGCCGGGCGCTCCGTACTCGCGCCGGGTTTCCTCGTCCCCGCGCCTCACGGCCACTCACTACGCACGGGGCTCCGCGTAGTGCCGCCGCCAGTCGCAGCGCGACCCGCGCCGACGTCGCACTCTATTCCGTTGTCTCGTCGTCAGATCGACCCATGATATCATTCATGCTAATCTCCGCCCGTTGATTTTCCTGCCGAGTGACCGCAGTGAAACCGGCGCGCCATACCGCGAGTGCCGAATGTTCGTGGACGTTACGCCCGTGTACTTTTCCATCGGAATCCGAGCGTACGAAACCAGTTCGGAGTGGCGGACGACGGCACCTTCCCTCGGATGAGATCTCCGACCGGTGAACGTTGCTGTGACCCGTGGCCTGCGATGCTGCGCCCGTGACCGTCTTGCGACAGTGCCACGAAACGTAAGGATCTGTTAGTTGATTTGGCGACTCGCGTACATGGGCCGCCTTCCTATTTGCATGGCGCATACGAGTGGATTTTATTTTCGTCTGGGGAGCGGTGTGTGCGTGAGCGCGCTGGTGTGCGACGGCGCGGGTGTGTGCGGCGCGCGTGTGTGCGTGTTCCGCGTCCGTCAGACGCTGCTCCCTGCTGGCCGCTTTATTTAGGTTGTTTCCGAGCGTGTCTGCAGCTCGGTAGCGAGGCCTGGCGCCTGCCTACTGCCGACACTGCCACACTCTCGCTATCTGTGTCGTTCACAATACATTTAAGCATCTGTCTCATCTGATCTCTTTTACCTTTAGTGCATCAACCTTGAAACCCATTGTATATCCATATCCAATAAGGAACACATCTATAGTATAAGAGTGTTGGAAACATTCCACAGGCACTCTACCAAGTCACACAGGCACATGTAGAGTTTAAACACGATCATTATTTTATGATAAAACACCGGTAGCAAGACCAGTAACGTGTCTTCGTATCTGGAAACTCATTTTGTGAAAATACGTAAACCGGTCTTATTATTATATAACGATGTTGCCAACATTATTATTTTCCACTATTTCTTACATGTCAATGATCTTAGGACAACGCTACGGAATATCTCTACACGTGCAATATTGATGTTTAGTATAGGTTTAAGTACTTACTTTGACGGTGCATTTTTCCTACACGACAATTAATGATGAAACAGCTTACTTAGCTTATACATTTTCAAGTGATAAGTTGTTTTGTATCAGCTTATTAACTTATGATTGTGTGACTCTTTATTAATCTCTACATGCACTACTATCTCTATATTAGGTAGGTACCTTTTAGAGCGACAGTGTCTTAGGTGTTTCTTGTAGTATTTTACAAATAAATTAGACAAAAAAGTAAATAAATGTAGCTAAACTTTTTAATAGGGTAGTCAATATGGCTACAGCTACATCCCATTCTGTTAACCTCTTTTCATGGCAAGGTACCTACTTATTAAAATATTAATTCGATTTGATTCGAAAGTTTCGAACTAATCGCAGTCCAAAACAATATCAGCAGCCCATTATTGTCCCACAGCTGGGCACGGGCCTCTTCTCCGAATGAGAAGGTTAAGACCTTGCTCCACCATGCTGGCCTAGTGCGGTTTGGCAGACTACAAAAACCATCGAGAACTATATAGAGCACTCTCAGGAATGCAGATTTCCTTGTTTTCTTCCACCGTTAAAGCAAGTCAAGTCAATAATCAAATTCCAAAACAAAACTAGGTATTAATAATGAAATTAAAGATACAAAGTCTTGGTAGTAAATTTTTTCTCTCTTATCTTATTAAATTTTGGCATGTCTCTTTATTCAAATAATTACTGATAAAATGTAATTAATACTACTGTGTGTAATTAATTAATTAGTGTTTGATTTTTTTTACATAATGCTTTTTAATAATTATTATTGACGAATTGCATTAAAAAAGACATTCCAAGATTGTTTACTAAATAAGACAAGCATAGATAATATACTTATAAGACAAGTGTGAGAAAAAACAGTGTAGTTGGTATATATTCTATGGTGTAGTCATACTCTTATTATTTTCTAACAACACGTGAATTACAATGAATAGGTAATTTCTAAGAAAAAGTAGGTAATCTCTTAGTAATACGACATTATAATATTGTACTAATTACCTTCTACTGTATAACCGCAAACGTATGTCCCGCAATAACACAACAAATCAGTAATCAACGTAATTAATAGCAATACAAATAAAGGCATTGTGTATCCTAAGCGTCTCGCCGTGAATAATCGTTAAATAATTATTGTTACAATACCATAGTAACTTCTTATCAGTTTACTACAATGCACCATTTTCAATAATTGATGAGTTAAAATTAGAACAAGTAGGAAAAGTACAAGTGGGCAGTTAGGTCGCCCGATAAACTTCGACCCCGACTGTGACTGTACACGCAATACTATGTACTACTGCTTAATAAAATATCTTTGTTGACAGATAAACGTGTCGGACAAACTAACTTATAAACACCTTCCTTTCTTGAGGCCCTAGGTCCAACTACTTGGAACAGCTTGTAACGCTGCATGTCAGAGCGCAAGATCTCATTTAAACACTAATGGCCAAAATTTATATCCAATCCAGCCACGATTTGCCCTACTGGAGATAGAAATTTGACATAAGCTCCATGCAAAATACGTCAAAGTTCTATCTCTAGTAGGGTTAATCGTGGATATATTCGATATTATTTTTGGCCATTAATGGTGTAAACAATCTATAGTACAATCCGCGCGCATACAGAATGTGATGGTCCCTTGTCAAAGTGAATTGAATTTGAAGGTGATAGAGCGAAACCGTGTTAGCAAAGAAGCATATAACATGAGTGTTCATCCAAATAAATAAAATTTTAATGTTTATTTGAACGATCACTCATATTTTAAACATCTTTGCTAACAAACACATGAGACTTTCCATCTTCATGTCTCAGTTTGGCGAACCAACTTGCGGTACCATTTAGGCAACCGCCTAGGTAGTATTGCAGTTGTTATGGGAAAAGGTAACCGCTTAACATCAACATCAGGTGGATCTTTATCTCGTTTCGCCATCCTATACTATAAAATACTATAAATTCTCTTTGACAAGGTTCCAACCATTAAGAACGGATAATACCTAAGTATTACATCATTTAACACATGATTATAGCTTTAGATACGTCTGTAAACAATTCTCAGAAGTCTTAATTCTTAAAAGTACTAGACACCATCTTTAAAAACATCAACAATATAACCACATTGTTTATTGATTCAATGGGCACAAACGTAATCTTTATAAGTACTGTAAATACGTCGAAACAGCAACTAAGCGTTAAATTGATGCACTGGGAAATAAACGATATAGTAACAACATAAACACTTTTCCGTGATGACGCGAAACACTCTTAAAGATACCTAAAGTAGGAAAATCCTAAGATACTTGCTATCAAATAACAATAATTGTACAACCCCCGTTTTAAAAGCCTGATCAAGTCTCAGAGAAACCGTCTTAAAATATGGGTGTGCAAATCTGTTGTCAAAAAGTTTGCCGGTGAACGGTTAACCATAATATTAGGAACCAATAAAATTATATCAGTTGTAGAACACGTTTGCCAAATATCGGACAACTTTAGAGCTAAAATTTGGACCGAGTGGGTCCAAAAAACTTGGCGAGCTTGATGCGCATGAGAAAGACTGGTCCATACTAACATTCAGTACATCAGTGGATCGTGAATAGATCCTAGAGGTCCAGGAAGTTCAACACGGTGAGTTTCCGTGCATCAGGTAGCCCCTGCACAACATTCTTCACATTCTCCGCACCGGGGACTTCCCTTCACTTCCTTCTACTCTACAAGCATATAATTTTGTGAATTAGAAACAAAAACTCTCAGATAATTCTGATTGAATGCCCGTAGGTCATCCAGGTGAACTGAGGTGGACTACAGACAAGAAAAAGTGCCCGTGGTCCACCCAGGTGAACTGAGGTGGACTACAGACAAGAAAAAGTGCCCGTGGTCCACCCAGGTGAACTGAGGTGGACTACAGGCAAGAAAAAGTGCCCGTGGTTCACCCAGGTGAACTGAGCAGGTGGACCAACGACCTCGGACTGAAATCTTTTTGGGGTGTTTGAGGTTTGCACTATAAAAAAAACATTGTATGAACATTATTAGTCAGGAAATTCTTAAAACATTGCTCCATGTCTTTTAAGCTGGTCAGGAGCGGGTTGGCGAGCTGCACATAAATAATAAATAAATTATTTATTGACATAAAACTGGTACAAACATAGTATGACCCTGACTTCAGAGCTAGGCATTATACCTGTGTTTCAGGAGTCAGTGACTTTATCCTGCTAAGTTACAATTTGCAAGGTTTTAGGCAACAAATATATAATATTAAATTAAAGTTAAAGTGTAGAAGAATCACATACGCACATAATAGCGAGAAATTTTAATTAACTTTATTTTGTTGTTTTCATTTAGTGTATGTAAAATTATTTAACCACCATAAATACTGGATTATTTTACAGCTGTATTGGTTTATTACCCAGCAAAGGATACGGGCAATGTATTTCCCTCAAAAACCCAAAACTCCTGGGAGTTTAATTAATAAAACTATTGCCAGGATTTCGTCATGTGTGTGTCAGTAGTAATAAAGATACTTTGTGAAAGAGCTCGTCCGGGGAAGTACTACCACCATTACCTATTTCTGCCACCAATCATTATTCTTGCGTTGCTGTATTCCAGTGCGAAGGGTAAGGGTGCCGGTGAAATTACAATCACGAGACTTTCCATCTTCATGTACTTACAATAGGGTAAGCTGCCCAGTGTACCGGCCTCCACCTATGTCCGTCCACTCGACATCATTTTTAAATAAATTAAGAATATTTATATGATTTTGAGCCTACAACGAATTTTATAAAAAACTATGTTTTATTACCTACAACTTAGACGTAGCAGCATCTGTCGTAAGTAATCAGCGGAGTTTTAATTTGCATTTAAAAACGGAGGTAAGTGCACGCGTGTAGAATAGACAAGTTAGATAACAAAAAAATAGTGGAGAGGTGTTTTTAAATGGTGAGTTGCATGTTCTTACAATCATTATATCAAAATAGGTTTATGTTTTATGACTGTATATACGTCTATTTACTCGATTTAGGTGTGAAAAATGCATTATTGTGTACCGTTATTAAAAAAATCGGGGGCCGGTGGACTGGAACAAAAAAGAAGCTACTTCCAGTGTCTGGCCTACCCCGGCCGGACACTAGCTTCGAAACATCAGATTATTTAGTACATTTTATTATATATCAGCATACTGTGAATTAAAATTGTATTAGTATTATCTCTTTCAATTTCTAGTTAACCTCATATCCAGTCTCCGGCCGCAAAAATAAGCTCTACAAATATTATAGGTACAAGATCTTGTATGAGAATACGCTGGCCGGACTACTGGTAGTATTGTCTAGTGCACCGGCCCTTGAAAAGACTAAGCGGCCGAGGCACTGGCTATAGTTCCAGTTTCCGGCCACTGTCTATACATAAAATAATTTAAAATAAAATGTATATCAAAATAAAACCAAATTAAAACACAATTCATGCACTTAAAACAGTTTTGATATTGTACAGTGTTTTTCGCTGCTTTTGTAACATATTTATGAAAAATAATACACTGTTTCTTTTAAATAAATTAAATTAAATTGCATGGCGCATACGAGTGGATTTTATTTTCGTCTGGGGAGCGGTGTGTGCGTGAGCGCGCTGGTGTGCGACGGCGCGGGTGTGTGCGGCGCGCGTGTGTGCGTGTTCCGCGTCCGTCAGACGCTGCTCCCTGCTGGCCGCTTTATTTAGGTTGTTTCCGAGCGTGTCTGCAGCTCGGTAGCGAGGCCTGGCGCCTGCCTACTGCCGACACTGCCACACTCTCGCTATCTGTGTCGTTCACAATACATTTAAGCATCTGTCTCATCTGATCTCTTTTACCTTTAGTGCATCAACCTTGAAACCCATTGTATATCCATATCCAATAAGGAACACATCTATAGTATAAGAGTGTTGGAAACATTCCACAGGCACTCTACCAAGTCACACAGGCACATGTAGAGTTTAAACACGATCATTATTTTATGATAAAACACCGGTAGCAAGACCAGTAACGTGTCTTCGTATCTGGAAACTCATTTTGTGAAAATACGTAAACCGGTCTTATTATTATATAACGATGTTGCCAACATTATTATTTTCCACTATTTCTTACATGTCAATGATCTTAGGACAACGCTACGGAATATCTCTACACGTGCAATATTGATGTTTAGTATAGGTTTAAGTACTTACTTTGACGGTGCATTTTTCCTACACGACAATTAATGATGAAACAGCTTACTTAGCTTATACATTTTCAAGTGATAAGTTGTTTTGTATCAGCTTATTAACTTATGATTGTGTGACTCTTTATTAATCTCTACATGCACTACTATCTCTATATTAGGTAGGTACCTTTTAGAGCGACAGTGTCTTAGGTGTTTCTTGTAGTATTTTACAAATAAATTAGACAAAAAAGTAAATAAATGTAGCTAAACTTTTTAATAGGGTAGTCAATATGGCTACAGCTACATCCCATTCTGTTAACCTCTTTTCATGGCAAGGTACCTACTTATTAAAATATTAATTCGATTTGATTCGAAAGTTTCGAACTAATCGCAGTCCAAAACAATATCAGCAGCCCATTATTGTCCCACAGCTGGGCACGGGCCTCTTCTCCGAATGAGAAGGTTAAGACCTTGCTCCACCATGCTGGCCTAGTGCGGTTTGGCAGACTACAAAAACCATCGAGAACTATATAGAGCACTCTCAGGAATGCAGATTTCCTTGTTTTCTTCCACCGTTAAAGCAAGTCAAGTCAATAATCAAATTCCAAAACAAAACTAGGTATTAATAATGAAATTAAAGATACAAAGTCTTGGTAGTAAATTTTTTCTCTCTTATCTTATTAAATTTTGGCATGTCTCTTTATTCAAATAATTACTGATAAAATGTAATTAATACTACTGTGTGTAATTAATTAATTAGTGTTTGATTTTTTTTACATAATGCTTTTTAATAATTATTATTGACGAATTGCATTAAAAAAGACATTCCAAGATTGTTTACTAAATAAGACAAGCATAGATAATATACTTATAAGACAAGTGTGAGAAAAAACAGTGTAGTTGGTATATATTCTATGGTGTAGTCATACTCTTATTATTTTCTAACAACACGTGAATTACAATGAATAGGTAATTTCTAAGAAAAAGTAGGTAATCTCTTAGTAATACGACATTATAATATTGTACTAATTACCTTCTACTGTATAACCGCAAACGTATGTCCCGCAATAACACAACAAATCAGTAATCAACGTAATTAATAGCAATACAAATAAAGGCATTGTGTATCCTAAGCGTCTCGCCGTGAATAATCGTTAAATAATTATTGTTACAATACCATAGTAACTTCTTATCAGTTTACTACAATGCACCATTTTCAATAATTGATGAGTTAAAATTAGAACAAGTAGGAAAAGTACAAGTGGGCAGTTAGGTCGCCCGATAAACTTCGACCCCGACTGTGACTGTACACGCAATACTATGTACTACTGCTTAATAAAATATCTTTGTTGACAGATAAACGTGTCGGACAAACTAACTTATAAACACCTTCCTTTCTTGAGGCCCTAGGTCCAACTACTTGGAACAGCTTGTAACGCTGCATGTCAGAGCGCAAGATCTCATTTAAACACTAATGGCCAAAATTTATATCCAATCCAGCCACGATTTGCCCTACTGGAGATAGAAATTTGACATAAGCTCCATGCAAAATACGTCAAAGTTCTATCTCTAGTAGGGTTAATCGTGGATATATTCGATATTATTTTTGGCCATTAATGGTGTAAACAATCTATAGTACAATCCGCGCGCATACAGAATGTGATGGTCCCTTGTCAAAGTGAATTGAATTTGAAGGTGATAGAGCGAAACCGTGTTAGCAAAGAAGCATATAACATGAGTGTTCATCCAAATAAATAAAATTTTAATGTTTATTTGAACGATCACTCATATTTTAAACATCTTTGCTAACAAACACATGAGACTTTCCATCTTCATGTCTCAGTTTGGCGAACCAACTTGCGGTACCATTTAGGCAACCGCCTAGGTAGTATTGCAGTTGTTATGGGAAAAGGTAACCGCTTAACATCAACATCAGGTGGATCTTTATCTCGTTTCGCCATCCTATACTATAAAATACTATAAATTCTCTTTGACAAGGTTCCAACCATTAAGAACGGATAATACCTAAGTATTACATCATTTAACACATGATTATAGCTTTAGATACGTCTGTAAACAATTCTCAGAAGTCTTAATTCTTAAAAGTACTAGACACCATCTTTAAAAACATCAACAATATAACCACATTGTTTATTGATTCAATGGGCACAAACGTAATCTTTATAAGTACTGTAAATACGTCGAAACAGCAACTAAGCGTTAAATTGATGCACTGGGAAATAAACGATATAGTAACAACATAAACACTTTTCCGTGATGACGCGAAACACTCTTAAAGATACCTAAAGTAGGAAAATCCTAAGATACTTGCTATCAAATAACAATAATTGTACAACCCCCGTTTTAAAAGCCTGATCAAGTCTCAGAGAAACCGTCTTAAAATATGGGTGTGCAAATCTGTTGTCAAAAAGTTTGCCGGTGAACGGTTAACCATAATATTAGGAACCAATAAAATTATATCAGTTGTAGAACACGTTTGCCAAATATCGGACAACTTTAGAGCTAAAATTTGGACCGAGTGGGTCCAAAAAACTTGGCGAGCTTGATGCGCATGAGAAAGACTGGTCCATACTAACATTCAGTACATCAGTGGATCGTGAATAGATCCTAGAGGTCCAGGAAGTTCAACACGGTGAGTTTCCGTGCATCAGGTAGCCCCTGCACAACATTCTTCACATTCTCCGCACCGGGGACTTCCCTTCACTTCCTTCTACTCTACAAGCATATAATTTTGTGAATTAGAAACAAAAACTCTCAGATAATTCTGATTGAATGCCCGTAGGTCATCCAGGTGAACTGAGGTGGACTACAGACAAGAAAAAGTGCCCGTGGTCCACCCAGGTGAACTGAGGTGGACTACAGACAAGAAAAAGTGCCCGTGGTCCACCCAGGTGAACTGAGGTGGACTACAGGCAAGAAAAAGTGCCCGTGGTTCACCCAGGTGAACTGAGCAGGTGGACCAACGACCTCGGACTGAAATCTTTTTGGGGTGTTTGAGGTTTGCACTATAAAAAAAACATTGTATGAACATTATTAGTCAGGAAATTCTTAAAACATTGCTCCATGTCTTTTAAGCTGGTCAGGAGCGGGTTGGCGAGCTGCACATAAATAATAAATAAATTATTTATTGACATAAAACTGGTACAAACATAGTATGACCCTGACTTCAGAGCTAGGCATTATACCTGTGTTTCAGGAGTCAGTGACTTTATCCTGCTAAGTTACAATTTGCAAGGTTTTAGGCAACAAATATATAATATTAAATTAAAGTTAAAGTGTAGGAGAATCACATACGCACATAATAGCGAGAAATTTTAATTAACTTTATTTTGTTGTTTTCATTTAGTGTATGTAAAATTATTTAACCACCATAAATACTGGATTATTTTACAGCTGTATTGGTTTATTACCCAGCAAAGGATACGGGCAATGTATTTCCCTCAAAAACCCAAAACTCCTGGGAGTTTAATTAATAAAACTATTGCCAGGATTTCGTCATGTGTGTGTCAGTAGTAATAAAGATACTTTGTGAAAGAGCTCGTCCGGGGAAGTACTACCACCATTACCTATTTCTGCCACCAATCATTATTCTTGCGTTGCTGTATTCCAGTGCGAAGGGTAAGGGTGCCGGTGAAATTACAATCACGAGACTTTCCATCTTCATGTACTTACAATAGGGTAAGCTGCCCAGTGTACCGGCCTCCACCTATGTCCGTCCACTCGACATCATTTTTAAATAAATTAAGAATATTTATATGATTTTGAGCCTACAACGAATTTTATAAAAAACTATGTTTTATTACCTACAACTTAGACGTAGCAGCATCTGTCGTAAGTAATCAGCGGAGTTTTAATTTGCATTTAAAAACGGAGGTAAGTGCACGCGTGTAGAATAGACAAGTTAGATAACAAAAAAATAGTGGAGAGGTGTTTTTAAATGGTGAGTTGCATGTTCTTACAATCATTATATCAAAATAGGTTTATGTTTTATGACTGTATATACGTCTATTTACTCGATTTAGGTGTGAAAAATGCATTATTGTGTACCGTTATTAAAAAAATCGGGGGCCGGTGGACTGGAACAAAAAAGAAGCTACTTCCAGTGTCTGGCCTACCCCGGCCGGACACTAGCTTCGAAACATCAGATTATTTAGTACATTTTATTATATATCAGCATACTGTGAATTAAAATTGTATTAGTATTATCTCTTTCAATTTCTAGTTAACCTCATATCCAGTCTCCGGCCGCAAAAATAAGCTCTACAAATATTATAGGTACAAGATCTTGTATGAGAATACGCTGGCCGGACTACTGGTAGTATTGTCTAGTGCACCGGCCCTTGAAAAGACTAAGCGGCCGAGGCACTGGCTATAGTTCCAGTTTCCGGCCACTGTCTATACATAAAATAATTTAAAATAAAATGTATATCAAAATAAAACCAAATTAAAACACAATTCATGCACTTAAAACAGTTTTGATATTGTACAGTGTTTTTCGCTGCTTTTGTAACATATTTATGAAAAATAATACACTGTTTCTTTTAAATAAATTAAATTAAATTTAAGATAAGATAAGATAATTTTTAAGATTTTTTGAAACAAAAAATAACAAAGTTTGTTTGTATTTTTTTTTTTTTTTTTTTTTGAAAAAACAACCCTATTCTAAATCATACTTCAAAATGTAATTAATATGTTTCATTTAAGTTTTGTTTTGGTATTACGAATGTATGTGTGTGTTTCTAGGGAACGCTACTGTCCCCGGAGCATAAACTTGAGTAAACCCGTTAGATATAACCACAGTATAAAAGGATAATATAACTTAGTATAACTAGTGATTCTTAATCAGTAATAAATTGTATCAACATTCAAAAATAACTCTTATTTAAATATTCTGAGAGCCCACTGGCCATTCACTAGCAATTTAGAAATGTTAATTCCTAGCGTCCGGCCTCTAGATTTCTGTTAGGTGGCCGGAAACTAGGCCTAAGGTGGTCAGGCACTGGATTGGGGCGGCCGAACACTGGAGAAAAAGTACTTTTTCGAAAATTTATTTTTCATATGAAAACTAGCTACCTAAGTATTTTAAATCAGTTTTAAATGTATTTTTAAGTATATTTATGATTTAATGAAAATATACTTATACACTGATTCCATTGGAGAGCTTAGTTATAAGTGCAATAAGTCAGCTGACTTCTTAAGAGGCCGGGTACTGGGCATGTTACCCTACCATGTTTAGGTGGTATTAAAGTTGTTATGGGTAAAGGTAACCGAACACCAGGAGCCCATTTAGCTCGTTTTGCCATTCAATAACATTTTACAAATAGCAATCGAATCAAATAACCCAGCCTCCCACAGCCCATTGCTGGACGTCTCTCCCAGATGTATCATAAAAAGTTCCCTGCCATTTGGGGCCCACATGATGCAGTTAGGGTTACATACAAATACGATGTATTATACCTGCATCCCTCAAAATCTTCAAAGTTGTCTGTTTAAATGTTTTTCTTGTTTACTATTATTGTCATTTAAAACATATTAAACAGATAAATACTAGTTAGTGTTCATATCATCTTAAAGCAATTAGTATTATCTCCTTTGCTCACAATATTCATAAGTACCTGATTCAATAAATACTTACCAAGCTATGTCCAATAGTTGTTGAAATAGAAGATACCTATAGGTACTTATTCCCAGAAAATTATTTGATCGTTTCTCTAATAAAATCCAAAGGAAATTTCTTAAAACAGCAAAATATTGGTTTCATATTGATTAAATATTTCGAGGGTTTACTGCGAAAACCTGGTAAATATTTTTGTAAAATACATGAAAATACCTTTAGGTATAGATAAAAAAATAAGTATTTACAAGAACATAAATGTTCTAGTAAATCCAACAAACTTTACAATTATTTTTGCAAGTTTTCGCAGTAAACCCTCAATTTTCTATTTGGACTAAAAATTATGAAATGCATAACATTTAAAAATGAATGGTTTTAATGTCGGAAATAGGTAACTATACTAATCTAGCACTTAGGTTTCTTATCTACAAACCTGATACAAATAAATAGCAGATTTTATCACGAGCATACTACACGATGCATACTTAGAGCTAATCGATTTCGTCCTGTATCAGTCATTTTATACATAATATAATTAACCTGTCATACTTATTGCTGATCTGTAATGTGTTATTACAGCCTGCGTTAACTAACTAACCGTAATCCTACCGCTAAGGGTGCATGATACCTATTAAATAAACGAGGACCATTTGTCAGATAACAAGCGGCGGTTGCAAAGAAAACAAAGACATATCATAGCTTGTGTCACAGATAGTGTTACACACGCACACACCAGTCACATGTGCACGTAAGTACGCTGCACGTGCATGTGTGTGTTGCGTTATCAGCGAGCTACCGCGCCCGCCTACGTAGCGATATCTGACGGTATCAGCTGTATTAGCCACGATAATACCTCGCATACCTGTATTCATATGCATACACGTTTTATTTTTGTACATTGCCATATGTATGTATGAACAAGTAACATACATGAATGAACGCTACGTTTCAACTGAACATAAAGCTAGTCTGTAAATAATGAGTCGCAGGTACAAAATTATGCTCAAACTTCAGCTGATTAGTTTCAAAATTAATTTATATTTGTCAGTTGTAAAACAAAATGTTATATTTTATAACATACTTAACAAAAAAACATAAAAACTGTTGATAGTTAAAGCAGATTCAAAGGAAATGTGAATCTTTACTGCTGTCTTCATTATTATAGACAGACTGACACGTTTCTTCACAGCAGTGTTCAGTTTACTGGGAAAGTGGGAAAGTAAATCATCTTCTTTTGTTATCTGTCAATCACTTTATAGCTACGTAATGTTGTATCTCTTTATCTTAAATATCGGTTAATACTTGCTATAGATAAGTATAACAGAGGTTAACTAAAAGATAAGCTAGGTAGTGTACCTATATCATATAATACATATTATAGAAAACTAGCTAAGTGCGAGTGTCGGACTCACGCAGTTAGGGTTCCGTACCACCCGTCAACCTATTCGACCTGACACCCCATAGAAACGATTTAATTTACGAGAGTTCATCAAAAGACGCACGCGTGCGCGAAATGAATTTTTGCATCTCTTTCTTACACAGGTACCACCACATATGTCTATGATTACCCTATTTTTATTATTTCTTGCTAAACTACATAGTATGCACTATAACCAAACCAAGTTTGACGCTGGTATGTATTACCGTTTTGAAGATAGAGCAGGAACAAAAACGTTGAAAAAATGCATGTTTTTCGAGGATTCTTGTATGGGGACCTCCTTTCGTTTTAGACTTTTTTATTTTTAGTATTTGTCGAGATAGGGGTCACAGCAACATATATTTGAACCGGCTACCTATTACCGTTCAAAAGATACAGCCCTGTGAAAGACAGACCAACGGACGGAAAGCGTTAATGAGAGTAATAGAGTCTCGTTTGAATGGACCATCGAGCCATCCAACAAACACACTTACATTTACAATATTAGTAGTATGTATTGTACGAATATCGTCGTGAGAGTGCAATATCGCGTAACAGCATTTTGCTATAAGGCCTAACTTTGTAATAACATTAAAAATTACGCCTTATAGCAAAATGCACTCTCACAGACGATAAATATATATTTTATTATGTATACTACCTAATTCTATCCACTACATTTTAAAGCAACTTTTCATCAAACTTATGTATTTCCGTTTGTCCTTATGCCATGAATATGCGTAAATAAATGTAATACAAAGGATGAATTACTTTAAACCAGTACAATAATAACAATAGGAAATCCGAATACAACGTACTTAAATAGAGCGTTCAGTACATAGGTACCTATTTTACATGCACGTGCCTACAAGAACGTAATATATAAATGAATATGGTAAAATACCCAATTAATAAATGCATATGGTTTATAAATAATAATATTAAATAGGTAGTATTTGTTGTGATGTGTTTGCAGAAAAAAATATCGTTTGTATTTTACATTTTATTGAAATGATATAATATTAGGTATTATCTTGCTATAAATTCGAATAACATCTAAATATATAAAACAAAGTCAGGTTAGTTATACCTACCATTTATAATTCAAGAACGGCTGGACCGATATTAATGAATTTTGCCATACCTACAGATAGAACATAACCCGGAGTAACATATAGGTTACTTTTATCCCGTTAAGATGAACAGTTCCTGAGGGATGCGCAATAAACGACATTCACGCAGGCGAAGTCGCGGGCATAGGCTAGTTTACAATATATTAATGGATTACTTACATACATACCTATTGTATACAGGATGGAATTAAAAGGCGGTCACTGGAGGGAAAGTAGCTTACATATTGAATTTACTTAATTTTACTCAAACCTTCCTTTACGTTTAGAAATAAATAGCATAACGGCATTTAAAGAGTTTTGAAACAGCTTACCTGAACCGAGAATCAAACTAAACCCATAAAAAGTACGATACCTACTGTATATTAAGATAATGATAGGGCCAATAATAAGGGTAAAATCTGTCAAATAAACATAGTTCCGCAAAATACTCCAACTTTGCCCACATAGCCCTAGATTTCCTAATAGCATTAACTGAATTTTTATTTTCAAATTTTTATTGGTAAATAGTTGCCACAGTTATGAAATCTCCTGAAAAAAACTCTTCTTCTTTCTCCTCTTAAAAAAAAAAAATTCCTCTTCTGAATTTATACGTTGTTCCTGTTTACTACTATTTTCATGGTGTACAATAAAGCATATACTATCTATCTATCTATATATCTCCCCAAGTACGGAAATCACAGCTATAATAGTTTATTAATAAAATTAAATAATAATTTTGAGCACAGCTAAAGTATTTTACGGTAGGTATCATAAATTAGAGGAAGTCCATGAAATATGGACCAATTACAAATCAAATAATATTTTTTGCTGCCTTGGTATCATTTTATTGAAATTTACAAGCTATGTTCGATAAAATAAATAAATAAATATTTTGGGACAATTTAACACAGCACCATCTAGTCCCGAACAAAGCAAAGCTTTTACTATGGGTACTAAACAATGGATATAAATAATACTTATATTTTTTTTTGTAAAAACATACTTATAATACATAATAAACACCCAGACCAACACAAACACTTATGTTCATCACATAAATATTTGTGTCCTGTTAGAATCGAACCCACAACCTCGTAGATTTCGTAGTCTTCCTTAATAAGACACAACTATTGTCATCTTCCTTCATAAGGAGTAATAAGGACACAATTATTCCTTCATAAGACTTATTATCGACTCTATCGATTGATGACATAAAATACAGATTGCAATAAAACAAAGTTTAACCGGATTAAATCGCGTATATTATTTAAATTGGTTTTCCTGACGTAAATACAAAAAAATAAAAATTCAGTTATTATAAAATACAGAGTAAATTTTTTGCATTCTTGAAGGTTCGAAAAGTTGAAAAAAAAATCAAATGTTGTTATACAAAGGTATGTGTACTTTGTGTAAAATTCGCTATTATTAATATTTAAGGTAGGTACTTTCGCTCGTGATCGCCTTTAAATTACAACCTGTATATGTGTACAATAAAATTATAGTGGCTAATTAAATTGTAAGCCATTTATTAACATTAACATTATTTGTTTGAAGACTAAAATAAATAAATTATGATTTAAATAATGAACTAGTTATGTTTACCTATATTACTCAGAGTAATCATTATTATTATACATGTATATCAAGTCAAAAAATTATGTAATGTAAGCTATCTTTATTCATTTAATGAAATAATATGACGCTTTACACGATACACGCAGAAAAAATCAAGTTTTGAGCACGTGTAAGTGAATGAAAATTTATAGAATTTTTAAATATTAATGCAAAGAGGTAGAGTTTCCTTAACCTCCAAAATCTATTGTTAACCTTAAAAATATATAACGATAGTGTAAATTTAAAAGGCTATACATGTATCAAAAAGTTTTTGAATTGTGTATAGAGTTGTAGGTGCACAACCTGTATTTCAATTTGTCTTGTTCTTAACAGCAACCCATTCCATTTCTGTGATACACTGTTCACAATGCTTCCCCACTATAAATATTAATACAAACCATCGCATGTAATTAGAGTATAACATACGAGTAGTGAAGTCACAATACCGATCACGTTAACTGAACGTTCTCACGGCTGTAAGAAGCCGGTATCTTATTGCAATATGTAAACAATCAAAGTGGTTAGTTTCAGTGTTTCGCATTATGCTTGCCGTGGCCAGACTATTCTTTGTTATCATATCGACGCCACTCGACCTCACACAGACATGGCACATGATTAATTATGAACAGTCTACCATAAAGTTCATCTATAAAAAATATATATGAAAATTCTCACATTGATCCTACTAATACTATAAATGCGAAAGTATGAATGTTTGTCCTTCGATCACGCTAAAACAACTGAACGGTTTTAGGTATGTTTGGCATACAGTTTAGGGTTGCCAGTCCACACGTACTCTATTATAGAGTATTGTACTCTATTTTGCTTAGGCGTACTTTATAATCATAAAAAACGCTAAAATTCAGATTCATTTATTTGTCATAAACATATACATTTTATCTGATACATAACATAAACATAATCAGCCCATTACTGTCCCACTGCTGGGCACGGGCCTCTTCTCAGTATGAGAAGATTAAGGCCTTAGTCCACCACGCTGGCCTAGTGCGGGTTGATGGACTACACACACCATCGAGAACTGTATGGAGCACGCTCAGGTGTGCAGGTTTCCTCACGATGTTTCCTTATCTGATACGCCTCACGAAAAAAGAGGCAGACCGAAGAAAACATGGATGGATTGTGTGAAAGATGATATGAATAGAAAGAAAGTGATCACGAATTGACAGCTGATAGAGATGTATGGAAGAGAAATACATGCTGCGCCGACCCCAAATAAATTAGGATATGGGCAAGAAGATGCTGATGATATAGTCTTTTGGAATACCTCTTTTACTACTCTATGGTCTAAACCATAAACCAATATTTGCTAAAATTATCACGAAGTGATGAAAATGTGTGTTCAGAGTTAATTAAGACATAAAAAGTAAAAGTACTCTTTTTTGTCCAATGTACTTTATTTTTGCTAACCCATAACACTAATGTACTTTTATTGATACAAAATGTGGCAGCCCTAATACAGATAAACCATATATCGGGATTAACACAGGATACTTTTTATCGACATTACACGGGAACAAAGCCGTGAGCGTCAGCTTCCGAAAAACCAGGAGCTTTTTTCATGAATTCTTAATCTTTACAAAATTCCAGAGTTGGAAAGTAATAATTTTCTGATATTAAAACACGGAAGGATGGTAGGTATCTCGGTAAGATAATTTATCCTCGTTTGAATATTAATAGATTTTCAAGAAGAAATGTCTAACGGCCAAAATTAATATCCAATCTATCCACGATTTGCCCTACTAGAGATAGGAATTTGACATAAGCTCCATACAAAATATGTCAAATTTGTATCTCTAGTAGGGTAAATCGTAGATAGATTAGATATTAATTTTGTCCGTAAACGTACCTACATTATTAAATCTAAGATAGACGAGATCATAAGCAATAGCAATCATTGTTAATTAAATTTATGCAAAACATAATATCTAAATAATCATAGAATTTCCTCAAGCGACGTATCATTTAAGTATACGTATTACCTACTTCATTTAAATTAAAATTTTATAAGTAGAAACGGAAGCTGACATTCAGCAGAAATTAACACACGAATCGTTATTATCGTGTAAATAAGCGTAAGTTTTAATAATATTCACTACAGGAAAACCTGCACATTACATACTGTTGTAACGAGCTACTCCTCAATGGGGACAGCCACTCATACTTGTTTAACAAAAAGCTGAACGACGACTTAATCACGAGCTATTTCTGGTTCAACTGAAACAATGAAAATCGTGAAACAATTTACATTTAAATAATATTCATTACAAACACACATTGTTGCAAGGTAAACAATGATTATATTAAAGGGTGTTGTTTGTCAACACGGCCCTTGCACAGTTGGATGTTTGTACTGTTACCTTGGTCTCGGCCAATGTATACATCTGCTGCAAACAATGCAGGAACTATTACTTTCATTAATTGACGATGCCCATAAAAGGTGATAGATCGTATGTGTGGAATGACTTAGCAAAGTACTCTTTTATCTATATTTAAGTACTGTTAGTTGACATGTTTTTTTAATCTTCGCTATTAATCTACGAAAGTTTTTACAAAAAGTTATTTTATGATATGACACGACAACGTACCCGTAAAAATATGGCGACAATTTGTGGACCGTCTGACCGAAGTTATTTTAAAAACATGATTGTACTTATTATATATAACTAAACTGGTATTTCCAGAACTGATTGAGAAGGATACTTGACCATAGTAACTGCGTAAAATAAAATGTTGACTAAAAATCCTGTGTAGCATATAATGTTATTGTATATAATATTGGTTTTCCAAACGCGCAATCAGCTGGAATTAAATTCAATGTCAATAATACGTAATTAGCTTTATTTAATTCACAGCATGGTAAATAAAAGTGACGGAGGGAGGGAGAGGGCAGCTGAGAATTTAGTGTGAAAGCAGGTGCCTTTAATTTAATATTCTGTCCTATGTTTAATTAAACTGATCATTTGCTGGAACTATGCTAAACTTGTGTATATTTTTTTCGATTTGTTGTGATTTTTAACATTATTGAATAATAATACTCTAGAGTCTGACCACGCTAACTCTGCAGTGGAATGATGGCAACACCGTAAACAATAACTATCAAAATCTCTGTAATGATCTTATTATTCCACTGCAGTTAGCGTGGTCAGACTATGTAGAGTCTGAGTTTTGTGGTGAAGGCTCTTTTATTCTTATTTATTTATTTATTTTATTTATTAAATTTATGCACACACAGATAAATAAAATTAAAATATATAGAAATGAATAGTACAAAGGCACTGCTTATTTCTATAAGAAATTTCTTCCAGCAGACCTGCGAGAGGAAAATTTGAAGCAAAGAGATGTAGACACAGTGTGTCAAGTAATACTAATAAATATACATACCTACATATATATATATACTCATACATAAACTAATATATAACGTAAAATAAATATGGTATAAAAATAATAAATAATAACAATAATAATCTTATTCTCAAGGCAACGTTCTATCCTGCTGTCACTAACCTATGCTATATGAAAAGATTATCTACAATCGCTATATTTGATATAGGCGTAAAGTTAGCTGTAACTTTGCTTTGACGTTGGCTGCACAGGTAGGTGTCATGATGGGATATTCCCAGCGTATAGCATTATCCGCATTGACATTGGATTGTGGATCGCTAATATTATAAACATTTACTAGACACAGTGGAATAGTTTTAAATATTTTTCAAGCAATTTACATCCTATCTTTGCAAGCTAGGGTTTGATTAGGTAGGTGCAGAAAATAAATAAATTATTTAGCGGTCTGACAGTGATAGTTTTTATTGTTTTTACTTTCTAGCAATATCACATAGATTTCTGATTTACAAGAAACTTGAAAGTCGACGTATTTCTTTTAGGGTGTCCTATAAGCAACAGTTAAGCACCCCATGTTACCCTAGCCCAAAATCAATAAACTTGGAGAATTGCACCAAATTCTTTCAATAACGAAAATTCTCTATCAAATGGCTTTAATTTCCATATTCGCTTTTAAACTTTTAACACTCATTTAGTATTTAAATTTTGTAGTACTTTAAAAATCTTCAATCTTCCTTTAATCATGTACGAATTACGATGCTTGATGTAAAATGTATTAATTAATGTAAATGTATTAATAAAGAGTATTCGTATTTAAATTGTATCTTTGGATTACTTATACGTTTGCACTTTGCGTTGCTCCCTTCTAGATTTATTCGAAACGCACTTGATCGATGTTACCGACCCGCCATCTCCTCGTGACAGTAGTCCTGTCTAAAAATACGACTAACCTCTTTATTCTTGAATATTTTAACATCGACCTCCCGATGTTGCTCCATGTTGAAGCGTGTTGCCAACGGCAATATTTTCAGATACATGTTGGAAGAGAAAAGGTAGCCTTTTCGGATACTTTCTGAACTGCGTTTGTAGGAAAATTGTCCCAAGATTTATAGAAAATGGTTTCCTTACTTGGTTGGATTAGTTTATTGTATTACAAACCGAACAAAAATGTATTTGTAGGGATTAAAATAGATATTGAATATAAAACACAAAGTTATTCAACGCTTACAACGTTATCTATTCCATTGTCGTGTCTATTGACTCACTATAAATATCACTGTTATTTCACAGTGATAAAACTGAGAATAGGAGTGATTAGGATTAAGTAACTGGTTACATTCACAGCTCGGTCTAATCAATGGGTCGGCAGCGCCTGCGCAGCGGTTACGTCACAGCTTTCGCGGCTACACTGTAGTAAGATGTTGCGAAATACGGCACTTATGCAAGAAGTATGATACGCAAATACGCCAAGTGAGCGAATGTTGCATGCCGTCCGTGTTAATATCGAGCTGCATTGCCGTAGCCACTCATGCTAAGTAACTATTGGAGGCTTGAATTACAAATTACAACGCAGACTAATTCGTTTCATGGTCTTATCAATTCTTATAGAAAGGTAGATATTCCGGCGATAATAAAACAATATATGGATAAATATGATCTAAATTAATGTAAGCCGTAGCTCTAATCGAATAGGTGGGTTTGTTAAAAGATCAAAGTCCAATTCGCATACATACTTAATAATAAGTACATATTTGCATAATTTTATTATGCGCCGAAATAGTTGTTACGGATAAGGACTAACAATTACAAAAAACGAACTTTGGAAGAAACCGCTGCGATTACATAGGTAGCAGTAGAACGTAGCTCTTTCAGTTATACTTATAAGTATGTATTGTGTCAAATTCAATTACAATCCTCTTTTTCTATTTGTTCTTAGGTATATGGTAGAGCCACAGGTAGAGTCAATATCCTTTTTACGCAATTTTCACGATTTCAAAGGCTTTCAAAAATGAAGCATTCAAACGAACAATATCCGTTGTGTGTGACCAAATATTCAATTACAATTTATCAATAAACCGTATCGTAAAATTATCGAAGATTTCGATAATTTGTGTAGGTTATTATCGTTTGTTTGGTATTTTTTTACGGATTTCTCGAAATACTGACAGGAAATTGTGTTTTTTGTTTGCTATCTTTGTGCATCATTATATTATTTTCTTATCATTGCTATAGCTATCGAACGAAATCTTGCATGTTAATTTTGCCATATTACCACAATAATAATCTTAATGCTTCACAAAAAGAATAAACACATTTGGACATTACCTTTTTGTACCCACTTACGGCCAAAATTAATATCCAATCTATCCACGATTTACCCTACTAGAGATAGAAATTTGACATATTTTGTATGGAGCTTATGTCAAATTCCTATCTCCAGTAGGGCAAATCGTGGATAGATTGGATATTAATTTTGGCCGTTAGTTACTATCGTTGATTATTATCACAGATAACGGAATATAAGAAGATCGGGCAAGCCACCTAGTTTGCATGGAGTCCGAGTGTCGCAAGCTCAACTCACGCACACAACGCAAGAAACGCACCAATAAATTACATCAAAAATACGCACAGATATAAAACACGCACACTTGTAACCTTAAGATATTTTGGAAATAAAATAAAGTTTTCTCTCAAACTAGCGCACATACTCACTCGGGTGCAAGTGACGGTGAACTAGCGGCAGTGTATGCCGGTTGTGCATACAACGGTCACTACGCGGCTTGTCCTCTATAGGATTCTGTTGCTCTGAGATTAGATTTGCTAATATCGAGAGACGGAAACATCCGTGTTAATATTATCATGGAAATTTCAGTCCATAGGAGTGTATATCTACTACGTGTCCATCTTAAAACACAGCTTATGTAACTGTAACGTTATTTTCCGATTCAAAAGATATGTAATCTAAGATCGTGTTTTGCACTTAAATGTCAATTTTACGAAAACATAACACTGATAAATAATTAATAACCTTTTTGTTCAAAAATTGCAAAATACATCCTAACGTATATTAAAGGAAGTTTTAAACTTTCGTGAATTTCACTCATATTAAACTACATTTACGGGACTTTTCACGCACGATTAAATCAAAACAAAACAAACATTTTGACTAACCTCGACGTTTCGGCCAAGTTGCATTGGCCGTGGTCACGAGCAGACTCAGACTCGAAAAGTCCCGTAAATATAGTTCATTAGATATTAAAGAAGTTCATTAACTAAGACTTGTTCACCAGACACGCTTTATTTAACATAAACAGTATCTTATGTGGAATTTAACAAGGAGATACCCAACCCATCGATTCTCATTTATGGAAAGTTAGTTAGTTACAGTAATGAACAGTTATATTAGACAAGACACATGCAATCATGTGTATCCATATTATGCAAGGTAAATGAGTTTCTAACGATACGTTACGACACCTCCGTAATGGATTCAACTCCGACCTTAGAAAGGCATTTTTGCATAACCAGTTAACTTGAAGTAAAAACGCAAGCTCCGTGATTAAACACGTGCACTTGTGTTATCTGCGATTTAAATGTCACTCACGTTTTTTGATGCACTTTAGTGCATTCTGTATCATTCTATGTATCATTCATTTCATTATTTACATTGACATTTTTATCAAAAACTGCATTTATCTTTCTATTATTAAGATTTTTTTATTTCATCGCTTTAGGTCTATATCTTGTATTTAGATGTTATAGAGTTTGGCTGACAGTATGGTGTTTCCGAATAAAAAAGTAGGTCCTACATTACGAGGTAATTGAAAAAATACCAAAAATACTTTGAGTAGTCTCTGCTCACCATTCTGTACAACTTTTATTGTTTGTTAGTTAGCCTGTACTGTCCCACTGCTGGCAAAGGCCTCCCTCAATTCCTTTCATCTATCGCGGTTCTGTGCAACCTCCTGCTAGCTGTCTAGAAAGACATCGAGCTCGTTTCTTCACCTCCTGCGTGGTCTGCCGCGACGTCTCGCTATCTCAGGGCTCCATTCCTGTGCTATACGGGCCCACAGCTCATTTGGCATGTGGCAGACGTGTCCTGCCCCGTCCCACTTCAGTTGAGCGACCTTCTGACTCACGTCAACAATTTGCGTTTTGGAGCGCAGTATTGTGTTTCGAACACGGTTTGTTAATTTAACACAAAGTATACTGCCCAAATACTGATCAAATCGCGGATGTTCTCAACAAATGCCAGGTTAAGAGTTCTCTAAACCGACGAGCATGCATGACGAGGTTAATGGACGTAGATGAAGCGAAAGAGGTGTGTCAAGATCGTAGCAGGTGGAAATCCATAGTCTCTGCCTACCCCAATGGGAAACAGGCGTGATAATATGTATGTATACTGCCCTCCATGGCCCTTTGGCAAACCTTGAGTTTGGACTTCTGGATGTTGGTCAAAGACCATGTCTGTGCACCATATGTTAAGATGGGGAGAATGCACATGTCCATGAGCTTACGTTTTAGTGACAAGGGCAAATTGCTTTTGAATTGCTCTTTCATGGACCAGTAGCTCTTCCAGGCGTTTTCAGTACGTCTTGTAATTTCTTTATCTTGTCTTGCCTGGAAAAAGATTACTTTTAGCGTAGGAGCTTTGAAATCGTGAACAAAAATCAGCTGTTCAATTAGTGGATACCTAATTCGATCAAATGTGTCGACCAGTTGATTTTTTTACGAATTCAAAGTTGGTTCCATAATAAAAGTTGTGCAAAAGATGAATAGAGACTACCCTTAGTGTTTTTGGTATTTGTTCAATTACCCTGTATACATAATAAAAAAGTTCCTCCTTTTCAATATCTTTGTTGATTTGTGACCATATATATTTCTAATACTCTGATAAAAAAAAAACCTGTGTAATTTATTGACTGAAAAGAAATGCGAATAACGTTATTATGAGTTATTATCGAGTATGGCATCATTTTACATATTCATATAAGCCTGCATTACTTATCATCGATATCAAATATCAATGATGGATCTGATAACCTCAGTGTAAACCGATATATGTACATTTTATCGATTTTTCTGCAGATATAAATAGTATTCTCGTATTACGTGTAGGTACCTACGAATCCAAATCCTATTAGGTAACCAGAAAAATGCTTCAAGTTAGAGTTTCCTGACTTTTCATGATCATGTAATTTTGTAATAAGTTATGAGAAACTGCATTATCGATTTGGGAATTCCTGTAATGGTATGTGCACAAATAAATAAATGAACTTCTCAATGTATTGGAAAAAAGAATAATATATTGTTTAGACGCGTTATTATTTTATAATGAAAAAATAATCATTGTCATACCTTGTGTATAAAATAAAATAAGTAAGGTTTAAATCTTTTTAAGACAAAGTAACTTTAAGTATTTTCAAAATATCTAAATTATATGAATGGCACAGGCAGATTTATGCTTGACTTTAAGAGAGCTGGGAACACCGCGAAGCGAGCATTCGCGTGTAAGGTAACAAATTCACCGGTACAAATTTTATTGATTTGTTCCGGAGAATTTATTACATTAAACGCGTATGCTCGAGATGAGGGATCGCCTTAACGCATGTAGATACCTATATCTATGTCAAAGTGTATCGTCAATATTTTTTATTTTATTTTACAATATGCTTCTGTAATTTACATGATAACGATTCAAACTTATAATTATGTTAATACTAGCTTCTGCCCACTGCTTCGCACGCGTGTAATTCGGTTTATCACAGAAAGACGTTAGCGCATCCCTCGGGAACTTTGTTAGACTTCTGGATTTTCTGTATTTTTTATAGTCGCTGGTGCTTAATATCTCTTACCACTGCTAGTTATGTACCTATATATTTTATCATTAAACAAACAAATATTAACATTACCTACCTTGATTTTCTATAAATCACCCAATGACTTTGCCTTAGCTTACTAAATAGATTAATATTGACTTAAAAACATGCTGTCGATTTGTAGTAGCTTGCTTTAGATCTATAGTTCTATCAGAATGATCAATTAATTGGCAGAATATGAGGGTTTCAAATCAAACAGGAACGGTCTTGGTTCAACTCTTGTGGTATAAAACGTACCAGGCACAATTTTATCGTATTATATCGTTGTCTGTACATATGAGGCTGTGTTCACGGTTAGTTAGGCGCGCACGGTGGCTGCTCGGTGTCGGCAATGCGATATGGCTGGTGCGATAGGCAGCGGCGGCGGCGGCCTTGCAGCGGCCGCGAGTGTTGCCGCCGCCACGCCAGCCTCGCACGTGTACGTGTGAGCGTGACGTCATCCGCACGCACCGCAACACACGTTCAAGTTCAATGTTGCCTCTTAATTTTACCGTGCCTTACCACCAACTAGCACTAGCAGTAACCGTCAAACATAATAGGGCGCTCGACGAGGACGTCTGCTTACGGTGTAGATACTTATTGATAAAAAACCTTGCCTCTATGAATTTAGAAAGGTGAAAACTGAACTCGCAGCACGCATATTTAGTACGTTGTGAATCGTTTGTTTCCTGGGCTTGTTTCATCGTGTTGACAAAACACATTAACGCTCTCTCGAATCCCAGTATTGCTGATTCTGGGTAAGGTTTTGAAAACAGCAAGGTGCATCTTCCTCGGTCCATTGACAGAGGGTTCTTCCTCGAAGAACGCGTGCGCGTGTATCAATAAGCGCATAGCGGTGGCCGCTGGCATGGCGTGGCGTGGCGTGTGCCTCCATTGTGACGTCAGTACACATCCGCGTGTGTCGCTCTCACTTCCAAATGTTTATTATTTACGCTTCCAATTGACAACGCACCTTGTTTCTATGTCGACCTCGGCTACTAGAAGTTTCTGTTGATAATTTGAATTAAAAACTTCTTGTTGGTTAATTGCTTCTATTTGTAGATTTTGTACCACCCGTAAAAAGTGATAAAAGTAGTATTTCTTGTTTACTGGGTGATTCTTCATCCGTGTTACTTGTCAATGTTATCGTTAGTTAATCGTTTTACAAGTACCATCGTAACTAAAGAGCTTGTTTTATTTTTTGTCAGCAAGGTGCTATTATAGACAATTAGTCAGAACACAGACCAATATCTTGCTGTAGACTTGTTTTAGTACAAAGTGTTCTCTGACTCTGAGCAGTTTTTGTTATTTGCAATATTAGTTGTGTGAATATGTTAGCGAGTGTGTACGTGACCGGCGCAGTGGAATCGAGCGGCACAAGTTTATCGGTGAAATATTTAATTACAAAATACCTGAAAACTCCACTCGGTCAAGTGGAAATTTAGAGCGCCACGGCTGTTCCGTTTACAATAAATCACTTCGATACTACGTCTGTTAACTCAGTAATGTGTCCTCAAATCAAAGGAAATAAAAAGGAAAAATAACTAATTCATCTCTACCAAGGCAATAGTGTGACTGTAATAGACGGATAATAAAATAAAAACTAGAGAATTGAATAAAAACAAACAATGCTGTGATTTATCATGGGATTCGCAGAACTTAAAATAGATTTATATGAAGATCGTTTAACTAGCACAGCCTTAAGCCATAGTAGTTTAAATTTCGCAACATTGCAATAAAGGCCTTCGCTATAATAACAATAAAAACGAGCAAAACAATATGCCCAAGTATAATAAAAATTGTCGTCAAAGAAACCCGATGGGTCACATCCAACGATCTCTATGTACTTATATTTCGATGGTCACATCACATGATCTTAACACGGGTCATTCGATAATGTCCACTTGGTAACAACAGCTGTTATAAGTTTTATGACATTATCTTATCTGACCCAATGCTGGTTAAACAAACATCCAAGTGATAGGTAATAAACGTTGGCCGAATTCAGTCAAATTAACCCGGGAAGTGCACAAAAACACGAGTGATAAAGAGTTATTATTCGGTGAATATTCACTGTTTGATTTTCAATTAACTGTAAGGATGTAACTACCTTCACACTGTAATTGAGAAGATATCAGAAAATTTAATCCGGAGTTTTTACTGATTACATAACCAAACGACAAGCACCTTCTAAGTTTGGAGTTTTCCAGAAGTTTCTCTTAAAAAATTAAACATTTTGTTCTGTCATATTCAACATATTTTTGTATATTTTTAATATGTATAATGCCAGCATACGTACCTACACATGCCCCGGTAAGATCTATTTTAATAAAACCGAACTTATAAACATTGATAACAGTATTTGTTTTCACTAGTACAGATAAATTGGTAAAGTTGAAAAACAGAATGATTTGTTACATCTGTTGGATTATGAGAAAACCAATGAAAGACGCAGTGTTATGATTTCAATATAATTAATTTATTTTATCATAATTGAATTAGGAGAGGTGTGCGCTCGCGCTCAATCCAGACGGAGGACTGAAATATTGAATGCATGGGAATGACTCCCAAAGTACTGAAGTGGGCCGTATATTATTTTTGTTGTATTCCAACACGCCCCCTCAAAAATAAATCCTCTTTATCAAAATAAATGATCTAATAATATTTACAATAATAATATCGCGCACCTTCCTTATCTGGGAGTACAATTATAATGGTCCACCATTCGATGCACAGGATTAGGGAAAACCCAGGAAAACCTAATCAGACCAAATCATCCTTATCTATATTTTAATTCATTATAGTTAACAAGCAGATCTTATTTACATATTTACATTATCAGTTAATCTTATTTCCTTTAACCGTTACATATGTAGGTATTCATATCATACCGAGTTTCTCATTTCAGAAAAACGAACTGACGGTAATGATTTCGTCAGGATGTCTGCTAACTGATTACCATTATATACATCAGGCACCCGATAAGGTTTTTACAAGGGGCCTTTGTTTGTTCACTTTTTAAGAATGTCACCCGCATCTAGAATGTAAATGCAACGATCAGCTGATGAGTATCGAAAACCTTTCTCAATTAAAGCTTGTTCGAACGTTTGGAACCAACAGCGTGCAGACTGTTTTAATCCATATAACGCTTTGTTTCGTTTGCATACTAAGTCACCTGCATTTGGGATTCCTTCAGGAATTTTCATTTAAATTTCTTCTTTTAGTTTCCCATGTAAAAATGCAGTTTTTACGTCCATGTGGTGGACTAATAAATTAAATTGATTTGCAAAAGCTAATAAAAATCTGAAACTTGAGATTCTTGCAACTGGTGCAAAAGTTTCGTTGTAATCAATTAAATATTCCTGACTAAAACCACGCGCTACTAAACGAGCTTTATACCTTAGTGGTTTTCCAAACTCATCATTTTTTATTGTAAATACCCATTTACAATCGATAACATTTCTATTTTCGGGCTTTGGTACGAGTTTCCAGGTCTCATTATCAGTTAGTGATTTAATTTCCTCACTGATAGCATTTTCCCATAATACTTTATCGTCCCTGGTTTCGATTTCTCTAAAAGATGTACCTAGGTATATTTTTTTTGCATACTAAAGATGTAGCGTATAGCAAATAGTTCATAGAATTATCATCTTCATTTTCGTTGTAAAATACGCTAGGCAAGTTTTTAATTCTCTTACTTTTTCTTTGCTCATTTAAATTCAATTCATTTCGAGATAAAGTCAACTTATTTAGAAATTGAGAACTGTTTGAATGCATATCTGTTTCACTTACAGATTTATTAGGTGGTGGACCTAATGATACAGGGCATACATCTGTTTCACTTACAGATTTATTAGGTGGTTGCCCTACAGGTATTTTACTGTTTGTTTACACATTTGCTCTACATTGAGTCTGTCAGTTATCAGAGTTATTGCAATTTTCAGCCAAACTCTCACAGGCTTCAACGGCCTGCTCGACAAGAAATTAATCTCATCTACTATCACATCTCTGACTTTAACAAACTTTTTGTCTACCACATCTCACACCTTATTAACCATTCGGTTCATAACCAATTAATATACCTTTTAAGGATTTTTACATCGAACTTGGTTTTCCCAGTTTATTTACAAAATAAATAGTTGAACCGAAAACCTTTACATATTTCAGTTGCGGCTTCTTACCATGCCACAATTCAAATGGTGTTTTACATATTTTCAGTGCTTTCGTCGAGCTGTCAACACAGCCTCGCCCCAGAACTTTTTGTCTAATTTAGCACCAAACACCATGGCACGACTTTGTTCTGTTATTGTTTCAGCAATCCCATTCAAAGCAGGGGTATGCGGCACTGTTAAGTGGTAACTTATACCTTTTTGCACACAGTACTTTCTCATTTCAATAGACAAATATTCGCCACCATTATCGCTATACAAATTGACAATTCTCGAATCGAATGAGCTTCACACTTTGCAACATAATCTCGAAATGTAGCAAAAAACATCTGATTTATGAGCTATTAAGTATGTCGCACAGTAGTGTGTGTATTAGTCGTCAAAAATCACAAAGTAGTTTTTGCCGTCAAGTGTTGAAGGGGTGATGTGACCACACATATCGGTATGCACATTAAATAGAGGTCGTTTTTTAATTTTTGACTTTGATTTATTAAATGGCAAACATGCTTGTTTTCCACTTATACAAGCTTCACATAATTTATCATTTGGTGTAACATGATTTATTTGTTCATTATCAGAGAACAGCTGTTTGCTTTTTATTTCCACAAACTTAGATTTGCCAATGTGACCAAGTCTTTGATGCCATCATTCATAATTATTCTTTACACTCTATTTGATGAGCTTCTACCATTTAAAACTCATTTTTCGATTAAAACATTTACACCAATTAAATTGTTCAAAGACTCACCCTTTGTTACCATCTTACCCTTGTAGTATATTTGCACACCACTGCTATTACCGAAAACGATGGTTATTCCAGCTTGTTGCTTTTTCTTTACCGAGAGCAAGTTTTAAGGAATTTCGGAACAGAAAAGAACATTCTGTATCATTCCCTTTATATTTAAAATACTTTATGTATTTAGTCTAAATCACTGGGCCCATAACCTGTTGGGTTATGAGAAAACCAATGAAAGACGCAGTGTTATGATTTCAATATAATTAATTTATTTTATCATAATTGAATTAGGAGAGGTGTGCGCTCGCGCTCAATCCAGACGGAGGACTGAAATATTGAATGCATGGGAATGACTCCCAAAGTACTGAAGTGGGCCGTATATTATTTTTGTTGTATTCCAACAACATCACCACAAATCAAACAAAGTCAATCATCTAGTTTATGTACACTTCATCTTCCTGCCCTGGTGCCAAATTACATGGGGTCAGCGCAATATGTCTTTTTCTTCCATTTTACTCTATCAGCCATCATATACTCCCTTTTCATCCATATCATTCTTCACGCAATTCATCCATCTTTTCTTAGGTCTCCTTCTCTATTCATGAACATTCATATTCATCACTCTCTTAGTAACATGCATGTCTCTTAGTAAATATACCTTACCTATAACCTATGTTCCTGTTAAACACTTGGCTTTTCGCTATATGTCTAGCTCTTATTTCTTATATTGTTAGCTGTAAGTCACCCAAATAAAATAAACACGGAATCAATCAAAAGTAACTTTCACTTAACCTTGGCTCGTCTTTGAACTGAATCATATTGAAAGCTTACGCCGCCGATGTGTTTCTGATATGCGCATGACCTCGTAGGCACTAACTATGCAAATTAGTTCAAAAGAAACGGTGGTACTATTTGTATAAGATTCGACTAACGTTCGTTAAATCAAACTAGTTGTTTTTAACGTAGATTAAATGGTATGCTAATGAATACGCGCTCTACATTGGTATGTGTAGTAGAACTATAAAGTTAAGCCTAATCGTAACGTAACCAAGTCCAAATATAGGTATTCGGAGATATTTGTGAAACTAAGCCAAATCGGTTAAAATGAAACTCTTGCATATACATATTTGTGTTTTTCTCGAAATTGTTGTACCATAGACTCGCAAATTCAGAACTAATGTAAAGAAGTCGAAAGTCCACTTGAGACACGTGTGTAGCAGGTCACCTATTTGTTTATGTCAACTGTCAACAATCCATATTACCAAGTCAACATTAGTCAATATTTCACTAGTCACTGCATTTTGAAAGCTCAATTAAAACCGCAAAATGCATAGAAATAGCACAATAATAAACTATTACGTAATGCGGTATCCGATGAACAGACTTACTCACAAGTTCCGTTCCCTAATCACGAATGACAACTGTGTTTGGTATACCGAGACTTTTATGGCGACAAGGCCATTATAATTGAATTTGGCATTTGATAATCACGTCGGTGTCGATCGGCGCGAGCGCGCGGGTGTCGTGTCGATCAATGGTAGCGGCGTGGCCGCAGTCACCGCTGTTTAGCATACAATCGATGGTAATTCCTCCAGGCAGGTTAGTCACGCGGCCACTAAGATCTGTTCTTTATATTCAAGGGACGACGGAGTTAGCCTACGCGTGTAACAATCACGAATGGAATCTAAATAGAGAAGCAATAACTGTTCACACGAGGTCAGAATCGATATGTTTGCAAATATATTGCAAAATATGACACGCAAACAGTTTATAAGGAGTCATTTGATATCAAATGACTTTCTACAAAGCTTCAACCGAACACAACACCAGGAATATATTAGGATATTTTACATGTTAAATATTTTACATTATTCATGTAGCAAACATAAAACAATGATTTTAATTAACAACAACAATCTGCGCGTAGATAACCGTAAGTGACCTTTCGAGAATTAACTATAATTGTTATTATCAAGGCATTGTTTGCATACACGACTAATATAATCGAATTGGTAGATATTGACATACACAGCACTTGTTTATTTATATGTAGCTAAGGAATGAACGGAGGAGTGTGGTTCGGGAGCTCGGGTCGCGTGGCCGACTGGCTGGCTGGCAGCTGGCAAGCCGAGAGAAAGCACTTGGCATTTTGGCAAAAACATTGTCGATTGAGCATTGACGCGACGCGGGTGTGATTGATCGTCCACTATTTACGGATAAACGTGCTTATTATCCGTAAGTGTTTGGCAGCCGGCACGATATTTGCGACTAAATACATTGTTCGTTAGTGGGATTTACGCTTGTTATTCAGATTCATAGTTTCTAAGTTGTTCAACTCATTGTATTTTGTTACTATTATTCATGATATAAGATATATTGGTTCAAGTTAATTCATTAGATAAGATAGTATGTCTTGTATCAGAAGGCCAAAACTCGTGATTTTGAATGTTCAAAATATAGTTTCGATCTAGTCGCAATGTCCTAAATTTCATAAATAAATGTCAAACAGGAACGTCTGTCATAAGATTTAAATTTAATGCATTGAAACACTTATTGCATTCATTTCATCGGAACTATATTTTGAATATTTGATATATATATATGACGAGAATTTGCCATCAGATTATTGTCTGTCTTGAATTTAATAAAAAGGCTCTCCGTTGCTACCAGAAAGTGGATTACTTCTGATAAAAGATAAGATGGAAAAACAGCAGTTAATTAGAAATCTTCATAGTTCTCTGTCTAGACAGGTATTAAGTGCCCCTGGGGCCACTAATTACAGCAATACGGTGATGTTGCCTATAAACAAGGTCCTACCTAATTAATAAATACATATCTCATTAGATCAGATATATTCTATAAAGAATTATTGCTTTACTTTCGATACCTTAATATCATTATCACATTAAGTATTGTTACGAGTACGTTCATTATCATAAATGGAATTTTATTTCGGTAATAACATACACATATTATCATCCCAATAGTTATAATTACAAGAGAGGAAAATTATTTTTATCTTTTAGGTAGGTATTAACTTAAACGGTTTATCCTATATATTATTACGGGTGTTTAATTACCAATTATCCTGAAAACTTGCTTAATTTTCCTATTATTATAACATAGTTATTTGGAAATACCACAAACACATTGAACATACCACCGATAAAATCGATTAAAATTTGAACAGCGGACGAAGATAAAAAATACTGTGTTTAACACGGTAGAAAATGTTATAAACTGTTATTCAAAAAACTTTTTATCAATAAACGGACATCATTCAATATAATTACCTACTTATTTATTATAATCGATTCAGTTTCAGCCATTCACTGAAAATATAATATTCGATTTAATATTTAATGGGCGTGCTGATAAATTAATCGCAAAAGATAACAATATCTATTTATGAATTGGTTATGTAAAAATAAATATCGCACTTGAAACCATTAACATACTTAAATAGATTACGTTATTCGAAAATGAAAAAGTAAGAACTGTTACTAACAAGCATTCAGATGTTCAATTACAAGCATTGTAAAAATTGTAAATGAAAATAATAAAAAATAAAATGAAAAAATAATGAACTGTAATGGAATTGTTAAAATAAATACTGGAATATTAGTCAGGCTTGCGTATAGTTTAATGATAGTATTTGTAAAGCTTCAGTAAGCAGGTAACGTGGCATACTGATTGCGAAACATGATTGAGGATGCGAGTAGAGAGAGGTGCGAGCGCTACTGAATCCACCATAGTATTATAGCACCTACAGACGCTTCATCAAACCGTCCGAGGAGACAGGAACGCGCCGATTACGTCACTCACATCCAGATGATTGATTACACCAGATTTTAACACCGAATAACTCGAATGAATCAACTTTATTTTAATCAAACAACATTTCTTGGCCTTCACATTGTCCTCTAACGAATCTATTCCAAATTAATTTGCGGCTCGCGGTCCCGATCAACATAAGGCTATATGGACGACCTTTACCATTTTATTATTGTTTTAAAATCATTGAACGCCAGATAAGATAATGTTTATACATAAAACGCGTGACTTATAAATGTTATATTAGTTAATGCTATGTACACAAGTAATTAGTTATACATTTCACTATTTATGAAACCAAATATGTAGGTACCTACTTAATTTTGTCATCCATAAACAAGTTTCATCAATTATTTAAATACTTATTCCGCGAAGACTGAAGAAATATTTTCATGATAAATCGATACCTGCCCCGCTTGCTCATTACTCAAATATTTGTCTCGACAGCCTGTTCTAGCTTTGTCGTCGACTATGATTCAGAAATTCATTTTCTGACAGTGCTCGACGTTCATTCTATTAATCAAGATATTAATCAGTAGACAACAGTACGAAAATTTCCTTTATTCGTGTGAGAACCCATGAAGCTTGCCTAAAAAACCGATTATTTTATTTCTCATTTCACACGTCAATGTCCGCCGCTAAAGTGGCTCTACAAGTATTTTTACTTCTGTGGTATGTAACACGTAAAAGCTATTCCGAGTGGCTGTGTCGGTAGGCTGTGAACCGTACAAGATTTTCACGGTTCAACCGCTTCATTTTCACCGTTATAAAGGATCAATGGAAATTAGTCGTAAGGTAGGGTAGCACCTACTTCGGTTGCAGGTGCCTATCTCCTTACACTACGGTGCTCGAGTCCAGTGACAAATATAGTCACTTCAAATATGATATAAATAATATTATCCCATAAGAAAGCATTATTTGTAGTAAAAAATTGATTTGCTTTAAGTTGCGAATATTATGTAAGTCTTACTGTATAACTTGCCAGTCTTTTCTATCTTTAAATTTTGTAAATCATGTAAGAATGGTAAAAACTTGTAGAGTTATGCACCGGTTATGAAAATTCCACGAATACAAATAGAAAACATATGCAATGGTAGAAAACGGATTTTGTAAGAAATATCCGATAAAAAAGGCATATGGAAGAGGAAACAAAATTAGAAATGACCCGGATTTCAAAAGGCTATTCCGTGTATCTATCTTATGCAGCCTAAAATAAAGTCCATTTAGCGGGCGGGAGTGGGTGGACGCTGACACCCGTCTCACATCCGCACATTTTAAACGAATGTTTTGTTTACCCACAAATTCCACAAAAATAGATTCCACTGATGTACCTACCTACTTTTTCTGCAACATTTCAGGTGTCTTAATTCTATTACTGTGATCCAATGCAATACGACAGTTGCATGAAAACCCTGTTAGGTAACTACCGAGATTTGTATTTTTTTGTGAAAATTTAATTTAACCACTTCGCTTTATAGAATTTTCTATTTCAGAATACCTAATCATATTTTATACAATGTAACAAGTAAAGGTCAAAAAGTTTGTCCTAAAATAATGAAGCTAATATTCAAGTTTAGTTTTTATTCCAACGAATAGGTTCCTAATCCTTGACATTCACGTTTTTGTTAAGCTCATTATAATTAACCTTAAGTAATATGAAATAAATAGAAATTAGATTGAATAATTCGAAAGAAGGCCATGTTCTGCCGTTACACGTCTTAGAAGTTTTTGGACTTACAAGGCAGTTGTCTGACAAATACCTATCTGTTGCAGTTTACCCTAAAATGCTCGTGGGCAAGGTAGATAACTATTACTTATATTAAAAAGTGCAATTGTGACGCTACATCCTTAAATCCTAAAAATGCGGCCTTTTGGAATGTCAGAACGTTTTATTCTGCTATATGAAAAAAAAACGGAAATAAACGCATTTCTGCAAAACAAAACTCTAAATCTAAAAAAAACTTTTTGGAACAGAATGTTCAACTTTGCGACCAATCTAAATGCGTGGGCGACCCCGCCAGCCAATTAGGCAATTACACGACACGTCATGTTTTACGATACGATATTAAGTCAGCTTAGGTACAAATTAACTTCATAAAGTTAATATTCTCCGATCGCTCATCATTATCGACAAGGTTCAAAATACCATTAAAAGTAAATCGAAACTTACCACTTACCAAGTGCATTCAATGACCACATATTATTAAAACTAGCCACGTTAGACTGTTCTTTCAAATATATGGCCTAAAATCTATTTGATTATATTATTGTTATAGATATTACAAAACGAATAACTTAATTAATGTAGTCCATTGATTGTTTTTGTAGTAAAACTATAATGAACCAGATTCGTAAGAAAATTTTAACCCGACATCGGTCGTTGAACTCACTAATTAATGCTAATGCTGCAGCAATTCGATTAATTTTTACACGAAATATGTAGTTTCTTTGAATTCCAAATGAAATTAAAAACAAACACAAATGCTATTTTCTTCTTGTTAGAGCTGTCTCAACAATAAATAAAAAATATATAAATAAAATAAAAATATCTATAAAGAAACCGACTTCTTTATAGATATCTGAATTTATGTTATAAATATTATCAAGAGCAAAACATTTTTTTTCAGAAATGAAGCCGGAATTAAAAACATTGATAAACATTTACCTATTGTTGAGCTGGCAACAATGTAAAAAAATGCTAAAGCATTTTTTATGCTAAAATGCAATGCAATGTTAAAAATCAAATGCCAGTAACAAAATTATATTTGCACACCATATGTAATGATAGAATGTAAATGGGCCAATAAATTAAAAATTTAAGATCATACTTTTTACACCTAGGTACATTAAGGCAAATAAATGAATTTGAATAACTCGTGTAGATCGACACACAAGATAATTTAAACTGCCTTTACAAATACCAATTAATCAAAGCTAGTTTTTCATACAATTTGCTTGGCATATTGATGGCGCCTGTGTACACAGATGGCGCACACATTAACACCATGTAGTCGGTGTGAAGCCGCGTGGGCGACGAACAGTGGCCGCAACTTGACAATAATGGACACGCATAGGGTTGCCAGAGGTTGAAATACCTTAACTTCCGTCTCTGCTGTACTCTTCGAGGAATATATTAGCAAAAAAAAACGTTATTTTCCTCAAATAACCTCAGTCCTCAGTCTGCACCGCATCATTCAACCATACTGATTAAATAACACTGACATGAACTAGAATAGATTCAATGCTAAAATCGTATTTTTGAATGTTACGTCCATCGCATAATAAACGTTATTTACGTTTTTACACACGATTTATCTGGCAACCCTGACGTGTATGTAAATAGAAGTCTGTCGGTGTATCGTCGCGAGTCGCGAGTGTAGGCGGGGTTGTTTGCCTCGGCTCTCCTATTGCGTGATACACTCAATAAAACTGTTGTTAGACTCCAAATTGGTCGTTTAAACGAATACGCCGCCTCCTTGGTAGGTTCGACGCAAACTGACCATCAGAACCGGCAATTACGCGGGATAATTTAGTTCACCACCTTGTCTTTATTAAAACTAGTGATCTCGTACACCACAGGTTGTTATTCACTTGCGATTGCCTTTTATATCGTGAAATGTTTTCTTGTTTTTTGAGATCAATTGTATAAAGTAATTAGTAAGGGTAGGCATATCTATACGACTTTGATTTAACTGTAAAGTTAGTCGAGTCGGTTAAGGAACTATGTTTCTTAATAAGATATCGCTGACGTCACCCAAAGACGTATAGTGGAGGATAATTTCGATACCACGAGCAGTGTTCACGGTAGCTTAGTGGCTAAAGCATTGGCGTACTGAGCCAGGAGTCGCAGGTTCGAATCCTGCTCGTGAGCGATTTTTTCTTTCCACAATTTATATCTTTAGAATTCGCTTCGCATGCGTAAAATGCGTTAAAATAATAAAATAATGTATAAAGTGTATTTTGTTCTGTAGCTCATATCTTGGACGAAGTTGTGTACTTAATTATATTTTTCGTTTACTTTGATTTGCGAAGTTTTTGCCTCACTATGTTACAAACAACTGCAAACGTGTGATAATAATGCAAACGAAACAACACACCGTATAACAAACTGTCCTTAACACACCGGAGCCGGTTTCTTAATACGAATCAAAATATAAGTTAATATTATAATTAGCAATACTGCAATGCAATTAACACGTCAGTTGCCTTTTTACCGCAAACAAGTAAGCTAAGTAATATTGTGGAAACTCGGCTTTACGTAACAGGCGTCGCGTGACTGGCGCGGTTCATTCAGCCTCGCAACGAAGCTCAACATTTATCACGTACAAATTTATAAATTGTTCAACTTTATCGCCACACTACTGATTTAAACTATATCCCCTTATTACCAAAGTTAAAACACTTATCACCGGTTCTAACGTCAAACTCCATACATAAAAACCGGCCAAGAGCATGTCGGGCCATGCTCAGTATTATAGGGTTCCTTAAGTAGGTGTAATTACAAACGAATCAAATCGAATATTAATCATGGCTATTTTAGTTTTTGCAATAATCGGCAGCATTCGCGACTCAGAGCGTGTTGTTAGTAGCGCCATCTAGCGATAAATTCAAGAAGCCAAATTTAAGACGTTTGTCATTTCAAAGTTACTTTTTGTGATTTTTTCAAATAGAAAGTAGCTAAAGGAGCATTATTTGCTATGATAATTTTTCTCTAAGGTCAATGACCTTTGAACTAGGACGTTTTAAGTATTTTTCAGTTTTCTCTCTATAACTCAAAAAATTATAATCACATTATACTCGAAATAATTTTAAAAGAGAGTTTTCACAAAGGTCTATCAAAATGGAAGATTATAAGTTTCTACATTGCATAGTTTAGAAATGGCAGGGGGGGGGACACATTGCAAGCCACTTTGGCGGGCTATATTTCGCAGATGGTACACCTGATAAAAAAGTGGTGTATCAAACATTACCTTCATTTTAGTAGACCTATTCAATGATATCCCACACGAGGGGGTGCAGCGAAAAACAATTTTTTTTCTCCATTTCACATGTATGGACACCACCCCTAAAATACGGAAAAACGATTATTTTATTCTTTTAAAATTGAGATCTATATGTCGACTATTTTTTAACAAAATTTCATTTACTTATGTTTATAACTGTAGAAGTTATTAAGCTGTAAAGGATTAGGACAGACGGACAGACGGACAGACGGACGGACATGACGAAACTATAAGGGTTCCTTGTAGGACTTCGGAACCCTAAAAAGGAGTTTGGTAGAAGACAGTTATTTAATTTATATAAAAGCTATCTAAAATAACTTTACTGTTAAAAATTCAGTTGATCCTTAATAGAGATTGACAAGTAATGGCCATTTATTATTGAGAAATCTGATATTGGGAGGAAAACGCGCTTGCCTCTTTACAGACATCACGAAATTCTGTATAATAATTTTCACACATTCATTGTCAATATTTTTTAATTTTCAAAGCTTGTTTGAGATCTCTATTCCCTGGCTTAGGGTTATCGATGCTCATCCAATAAACATTATATGGATCTGGTGAGTGCAAAAATATACTTTGTTTATCAGTAATGAAATCTTCTCTCTGGCATAGTACTAACTTTTTATATCACTTTGCACATGCAAATGTGGTGGTGAGTGATCTGAGTAAATGTGTTTTCTTGGTTTAAACATAAACGTTGAAATGTAAATATTTAAGTCTTTGCCCGCAGGCCGCAACTACATTGGAAAATAAATCATTTTTTTGTTTATCATCATTTCAGCCGAAAGACGTCCACTGCTGGACATAGGCATCCCCCAATGGGGGGATATGCCATAATCGCCACGCTTGGCAGGCGGGTTGGAGATCGCAGTTGGTTGGTTAAATACTCAGAGAACGCTGCTGTCCATCCTCTGGTGAATCTCGTAGTCGCCTTTTACGACACCCATGATAAATTGGTACAATTCTTTACGTCCAGCACCACACGGAAAAGAAATAATGGAGTGCAAATCTTGCACTTTGTTCTCAAATCGAAAGCCGGTGCAACATAAGAGACCAGAGACTAAAAAAGCACTTTTTGTCTATGTAATAGCCACTTTATTTTATGGATAAGGTAGATACGGTTTAAGGCGTGAAATCATTGAAAGATCTTTTGAAATTGGACTCAAAACTCGACTAGCAACTGGTTTGACTTAATTTAGGTATATTTAATTTACAATAGCCACATTGACGTCAATCACGCATGTTTGGCTAAACTAATGGATGCTAATACTGTACATAATTCTCAATATGTTACTTATAGCAGCGAATGACTGAGATGGTACCTACTACTAGACTCAAAAGAGCGCACAACGTCAATTCATGTTGATATTTATCAAAATGACGCACATAAAATCGCATGTAATTGCAAGACGCTTGATATATCTTAGAAGATAGTAAATGGACAGATAAGATATGCATAATTTGACCAAAATGGCACAAATTGAGCACTGATAGTAAAATTCCGACAGTTCATTCTCAATCGCAAAAAGTAGACATATGGAAAAGATCAAAATCTTTGTTTCTTTACTGAGAATTCATTCATTTAGAATGTGCAGCGTAAAAATCTTTAAAGGATGCATAGATGAGGAGTTCCGCGAAAATCCGAGCGTAATAGGACCTGTGGCCTGATTCACAAACGTTCGAAAAGTTTCCGTTTCCGAAGGGAAATTTGACCGGCAAATAAAACAAAACGACCACTTCCTACGACCATGAACGCTGCAAAGCATTCAAAACGTCAGGAAAACCAATTTTAATAATAATAAACGATGTATTTCGGTTAAACTTGTTTTATTAAGAAACAAAACGATTTAAGAACCGAACGGATTCGGAAACGCAACGCGAAATTCATGGAAAATCTCCCGTGAGCCATTTGTTGTCGGAAAGCACTCGATGTAAAATTAAAGAACTATGAATAGTTCCGTTTCCGAATCCGTTCGATTCTCAAATAGTTTTTTTTCGAAATAAAACAAATTTTACAGCATTACATCGCGTATTATTATTAACATTGCTTTTCATGATGTTTTGAATGCTTTGCATCATTCGTGGTCGCAGGAAGTGGTCGTTTTATTTCGTTTGGCGGTCAAATTTCACTTCGGAAACGGAAACTTTTCGAACGTTTGTGAATCAGGCCACAGAAATAGAACTCAGGGATACAAATTTCATTTGAAGCAGCCTGGGAATGTCTTGAATAGAGGGTCTTAAGATTTGGACTGAGCTGGACCTGGCTCGTAAGGTCACAAATAAGCAAGGACATTGACCAAAATGATCCTATCTTAGCCTTGAAGAAAAACCGAGGCAATTGCTACACCGAGATGGGAATAATATTAAAGTGGTAGTTACGACTCAAACTGGTCAAATTGTTCCTCTATGAAGAACTTCAGCAGTCTTGGCTCAGTAACGAACAGTACATCCGATTGACATTAAATTATTCTAAACGCAATTGGATATATTAGTTGCAACAATACGTACCTATAGTCGATACAATTAACTGTAATTTCTTGAGTTCACACTACACCAAGTAATGCTTATCGTACCTACCTACTTATGTACGTAATTACCGATTACATGTAACGTTTGCATGTAGACTAGCGATTGGTTAGGGTTGGATACTTTTCTATTCAAGGGTAATAGGGTTACCTAAGAGATGTTGTAGACCTAATATTAAGCAAACTTTATAGGTACTGTTTTAAAATCATAGCATAAAAGCTAGGCTTTATTTCTATGAAATACAGGCTGTTTAAGTGCTGCTGGCTTCGAGCACTTCTAGTAAAGAAAGTAAATATTTTATTTTATAACTTTAGGGTTAACAGAAAATTATACTAGTTCCAGTAAGCCATTCTTATCTCCAAAACAAGAGATTAAGGCGACTGTAGCCTCGGACAAAAGCTTAATGATGAATAAATCCCAGAAAAGGGCAAGAGACATTACGTAATCAAAATACATGTCTGGCAGCCCTAGATATAACGTCTGAGACAGCTGGGAAGAACAGGTGCGTATCATATCATATTATAGCATTCCCGCCGATTGGATACTGCTCCTGTATCTACAATTAATTTAATAACTAACGTAAACATGAATGTCTTCAATGACACAATATAAAATCAGGAGGTAGAACTGTGTTGCTAATATTAATGTAAATAATACATTCTACACTAGCTGCCATGCTCTGAAGCTTTGTATTTTATGTATAAATACAGTAAATAAGATGGTCGTGTATCATTACACATTTTTGAATAAGTTACTGTACTATTCCGCTTTGGGAAAGCAATTTAGCCTTTTTACAATCAGAAGTCAAACGAAATTATTTAACCAATAATTTATAATAAGCCAGTAGTTATTACTTACTTTATTATGTTGTTGATCAGCGGTTAATATTAACACAGCGTCCGTAGAAACTTATCTAAAAAACATAGGTACTTCTGTTTATTTTTCTAAATATCAGAATTTTCTAAAGTTTTGATAAAACTAACTTGGTATAAACAGATGTTTGATAAACATCCCAGTGAGTCGAATCAAGCGTAAAGTCAAAATAATCCGACCATTTGTAAGTTTCAGCGGGGCGGCGTGCGTGACGGTGGGCGAATGGGGAGAGGGGGTGAAAGTGGGGTGTGGAGGATCGCGGGTAGGGGGGGAGGGTATGGCTGCCGCTGTAAGACGCGGCGTGAATGGCGGCGGCAAGGTCAGGGGCGTCGGAAGTGGGTTACGGGCGGCGCCCTATCGACCGCCCGCCGCCCGCCCTGCCACCAGCCGCCCGCCACGCCGCCTAATAACACCATACTGTTATTATGCTACTTTATAAGCGATACTCGTAACTTTTCCGCGTATTTAGAAGTGTTATACGTTTTCCTAAATATAACTTAACACAGGTAATTTGCCACTATGCTACTCATTACAAATTTTTATACCAAGGTTTATTAACAACAGACCCCTTTCTATTATATTTTTCACGGCAGATTTGATAAACTGCAGAATGCGAAAAACCAAGATCAATAATGCTTTCACAATATAGGTACCTACTTGTCAGAATAACAAAAGTCTAGTGCGCTCTATTTGCGACTGTTTGAACAAAAAAGCAAATAATAAGCGGTTGTCAAATATTTTAACAAATAATAATTAGTTGAGCGTTACGGCGGCCATGTTGAGCGCGTGATGTAAGCGCTTCCGCCGAGAATCGTTCGCGAATTTGGCTCGCCATTCATACGGGGTTTTTTTACCGCGCGGCCGCCGAACTCGCGGCCTTGCTGCCTGCGCCTACGCCCGCCGATCCGATCACAACCGACAGACAGCGCGCCACAAACTCACAAAATTAGAACGTTCTTAATTTATATTTATACTAGCATTTCATTATATCTCTATGATTAAACGTATTTTACGTATTTCGGACTCTGGAACTATTTAAAGGTCGCGGACGTACAAAAAATACGGTTTGATTTATAGTCTTCCACTCGCCTAAAGGTGAGAAACGAAACATAAGTTTTAATGGCTTGTATCATTTCGATAGCGTGATCTTAAATATTGATTTTAGCATCAGGCAACATCGTGATAAATTAAGTAATTAGCTGCCTATAATTAGGGTTATTATAGCTACCAATCTAGTTTCTAGTGGCTGTTTTCCGTAAAAAAATAAGATAAAATCAAAATAGTTGGATGCTGTTAGTTATCCAGTGTTCGGTTGCGCATGGTTCCAACACTCAACCGTGGCTGAGAGCTAGCTAATTGACTTGAATTTTTAAAGCCTTAGTCACGACACTCCATCTCTCATTGTTTTTGTGAGTCACAGTCGCAAACAATGTATGCGGCCTGTTTCCTCGTTCGCGAAATTTGACTTTACTTACACACAAATGCTATTTCTGTGTAAAAAAATCACGTTTTTTACTTTTACGTAACCAAAATTAGCTGAGAGTGTAATTTTGCACACATTACCTACAAGCGTTGTGTGCCGACTGATTCAGCATAGAATTCGATATCAAGCTAAGGCTGTCTAATGTGGCAGGCTAATGTATTCATACATTGTTTCTTGATTTTCCATGAAACCAGATAAGGAAAAATGAAGTTGACGTAGACCTATACCACTCTGATGTTTCCTTAAGATATGTTTCTGTCATTTTTATACTTTGCAAAACGTGTTAGGTATATTTTCTCTCGAGACTAGAATCATTGGGTTTTCTTCAGGCTGCCTGAAACCGTTTTACACTACTACAAGGTCACGAAAGGTTCGTGACTAAATCTAGAAAGCCTTGTCTTATGAAATATTTCGATACTTATCGAGTTTCATATCTTTTGACGGCTTTTATCAAGAATTAGGTAACGTTTCTGCTATTAAAGTGGACAATGTAGGTAAACGTCTAGAAAGTAAAATTGAAAAAAACATGTACCTATTTTATAAAACTTCAGTAGGTATTTGGAACAGGGAAATGTATGGTAAAGTTTTTTGTTTAGAGTAGAATAGAAATGTTTCAAAAACTAGGTAGTTCCAAGTGTTTAATATTTTTCCCCTAGTGTTAGTACGTGACAGCACGTAGCGTACCTGCTACTGAGTTCTTCTCTAACAAGTTTTTGACATGTTACACATCTATACGTTGTTCACTAGTCACCCCTACAGTGAGAGGTATGCTAACTGGAAAAGAGCTTATTGTTTGCGCAGGTGCGTCGGCGCATTCTTTGTTCTTTAAATTATCGCCTGTAGCACTAACAGCACTGGAATGCTGTTGACCCTCTCAGCTTTAAACGCATTTTCTTTCAAATGTTATTGGATTTAGAATTCATTAATCCATGGAGTTTGTTGCCGGCTCTTCTCTACCTTTAGGAACCGTGCAACTTAATTCTCGACATTTCTTAAGAATATTTACTGCGCCTATTTGAAATAAAAACTTTCGAACATGCCCTTTTAAATGTTTTATTTTTCGTAAATCTTATGGGACCATCACGGAAAAGCAGTTAGATACTAACATAATTATCGTGTTGTTATTTTCCACAACCGCTACCTCTATTCGTGCTTAGAAATTAAAGATCCCTCACCGTCGCCGTTCACGCAACGTATCATTTGACCCGTCCATTATAAGCTGCAATAACAATCTATTAGAATAGGCACTTATTCAAATGTTTATCTTAATATTTTAAATGATTTACGATACGAACGTCGACCGATTACACGTAACGTATATTTAACGTTACGAAACATATAGCCGTAGTGTAAAAATTTCAAACAAAGTAGAAAAATATTTACTCGCGTACACGTGTTTTATGTAATAATGATAAGTATCCAAACAGTCGAGAAACCGTTAAATCGGTTTGAGTTAACCTTGTGCTAACGTATGGCTGCTTAAAATTAGAAGTAATTTATCTACACAGCGTTATTGGTGCTTCGTTTAGCTAACTAAATGTAGACCTAGTTACCTAATTTAATACATATGATAAGTCTTCGCTCAAGTCGAGATTCTTAAAAGCCTTTATTCATGGTACAGTTATGCAAATATCGATGGTTAAGGTGAATGCTACAGGGTAGCCCGCGAAATTAAAAATTTCTTGCGTTTTTTGCTAATTGTAGCTCTGTTTTGAGTTGCATATCAATCAAAATACGATTTGCGGTAGTAATAACAATATATCTACTGAATAATACTTATAAAAAATATAAACGTAGCTTTATAAGCTCTAGAAGCTCGATAATCGATAATTTGATCGTAAATTCATATAATCGAGCATGTACAGCTTATAGAGCTAGGTTAATATTTTTTATGAGTATTATTCAGTAGATATATTGTTGTTACTACCGCGAATCATATTTCGAATTATACACAACGCAAAATACAACAACAATATGCAAAAAACGCAAGAAATTTCGAATTTCGCGGGCTAGCCTGTAGCATTCACCTTAACTTTTTCAACGCCATGGCTTCGTAGATGTTTTCGTGCCCTCAGCGCCACATCTTTTATAGGAAGACAAACTTTGTATGGACATTACTACAAATTGTTGAGATTGCTAACCATCAGGTGACCCGCATGCTCGTTTGCCCTCCTATGATAAAAAAAAAGTAATAAAGACGTAGGGCTGAGGGCACGAAATTGTTTGTCTTCTATAGGTGTCATTGGCGGTGAAAAGGTTAAGAAACCAGTATAAATAGAGCCTGTCTTGTATAAAACTTACATAATAAGCCAGTTCCTCCTATAATCGTATTATTACATTTGTTATGCGTTTGACCGAACATGTAATCATTCAATTAATTAAAAACAATAATTTTGTAATCTACCAGCAAATATAATGATTGATCAGATGACTATCTGCCTGTTTAGACTTTTATAATTTCAGGCAACCCAAATAACAGATATTGGTGTTGATTCACAAACTTATTTTAAACTATGGGTCTCTTTTACTAATAGTCGATACAAGAAAGGGATGGCAACAGTTTTAGTGCTGTCAAATTACCATGCAAGTCTCGATCACGGAACGTGCCCATTAAAAATACGAAGAAATGTAACACGTAAAAATAAAACATGAAAACTAACAATATTAAGAACTCTTGTTTCCGAACCAACAAAACTATGAAAATGGCAAACAAGGGAATCTGTGAAAAACCAACATGGTTTTTTCTTGGACTTGCAATTCTTTCATGTAATTTTCTAGATCTTGTGTATCACGAAAAGCAATAACATATGGCATGTTACATTACAGAAATAGGAAAGTTATAAATTAGAAACGATTTTTTCATGAGTGGAGTGGCGTTTATTCCACAGCAGTCCAGTTGGAACAGCTCGCTCGGATAACGCGTAGTGGCGACGATAAAGCAACAAAGATCGTTTTATGCGTATGGTAGACCGTACCCTAAAAATAGAACAAAAGCCGTGTTTATACGACAGACTACTCCACGTCATGTGGCGTGCACACTGAATTACTAACTTTTATGTACGTGAATAAAATCTATTTATAATGTTGACGTCGGCCGCTCCACATTCTTATCTTGTCGCGATACTAAACACTCGATCTAACGCAGATGCTGGACTTTAACTACTACTCGTGAAGACAGGCTTCTTGCTGTGATCCAGTTTGTTATTAATCAGTGTTTTAATGTGTTTGTAGTAATATGTATTCTATACTATAATTTGTTTGTGAACTGTAGCAATACTTGTAATACGACACTTAACAAGTGATAAACACTGGTATATTATGTTATTGATATTTATTTGAGATGGTATAAAACGTGTTTACCAGTACCACTCGTATTCTGATATTATGCAATTTATATAATCTACATTGATGACTACTTTAACATTATTAACGAAATGTTTCTTTGTTTTCAGCCCGTCCGATGATCTCAGCGAGTCTCCCCAGCGAGACGCTGGCCCAGCTGCAGCTCGGGCAGCTCGGGAACCTGTACCCGCCACCGCAGGCTGGCATGACGCCCGAGTTCCTGGCGCCCCCGCCGCGGCCGTACGCTCGGTACGCGCCGCGGCGGCCGCGGGATGTCATGCCCGCGCCCCCGGCCCCCTCCGCGCCCCCGTTCTCTTCCGTGCCGGGAGCGTACGCGCCGTTCCTCCCGCACCCGGCGTCGTACGCATCGTACCTGTACCGCACGCGCGCGCCTCCTCAGCCGCCACCGGCGAACTACCCGCTGAGGCCACGTGCCACCTCCGGCTTCGTGCCGCCTGCGCCTGCGCCGCACTCTCCACCTGTGTCCGCACCGGCACCTATACCACCACCCAGAGAGGTAAGAGTTACAAGCAAATATATTAAAATCAGAGTAGTGCCTTCCGTTAGTCGTAAGTCATCAGTGTGTCGCATGTAAATAATCCTGACATATCAAAAAGCTGGATATTGTGCGTAATGCATAGCGAACACGTCGATTTAAGCATTGCATAGCAAAAAAAAATGTTCAGAGTGTCGCATGTAAATAAGCCTGACATATCAAAAAGCTGAATATTGTGCGTAATGCGTAGCCAACACATCGATACAAGGATTGCATAGCAAAAAGTTAATACAGCAAAAATATTGCATGTCAAATATCAATACCGTAAAACATAAATAAACTCGAAAATGTCTACCTTGATTCCAGGAGCCCCCAACATCACCTGAACGAGGAGCGCCTGCGCCGTACTTTTGCCGCGGCGCCCTGATCCGGCTGGAGGACGGCTCGCTCCGGCGCGTGGAGGAGATGAGGACGGAAGACTTCGTGATGAGTGCCGACCGCAGTGGCGACCTTGCGCTGACGCAGTGCACGCTGCTGCGGCTCGACGAGCGCGGCGATAGGCTGGCGCTCACGCTTACCTATGATAGGAATCGCTCGCAGGTAAACCACATTTCAATATAATCGTGCCTTCAATAGTCCTGTTGACCTCTCTACTAGAATAGGTCATTGCGTTTCCTTCCCTTCTTCTGATTGATATGGTTGCGGGTTTTGAGTCAGTGTATTGTCTCTCTGAGCCACGAAAGTCATTGCTTGGTTCTCATTGACTACCACTGACGATCCATTTTATAGGATATAGAATTTAGAATAAGCGGTGTAATAAGTCCCAAAACCCAGTTGCTGACAGTGACAGAATGTCTGCGGACATTTGATTACATCAGATTATATAATACTTCCATTTCTGTTGCTGGGGCACATCATCATCCTCCTGCCCTTATCCCAATTTATTTGGGGTCGGCGCAGCATGTCTTTTTCTTTCATACATCTCTATCAGCCGTCATCTCCGTGTTCACTTTCTTTTTATCCATATCATCTTTCACACGATCCATCCATCTTTTCTTTGGTCTACCTCTTTTCTTATAGCCACCCACATTCATACATATTTTTTTTTTCGTAAATGTAATTACTTACGGTACTGAAACGTGGTCGCTCACAATGGGCCTGATAAGAAGGCTCAAAGTCACTCAAAGGGCAATGGAGAGGGCTATGCTCGGAGTGTCCCTGCGTGATCGAATCAGAAATGAGGAGATTCGCAGGAGAACGAAAGTAACCGACATAGCCCGAATAATTGCCAAACTTAAGTGGCAGTGGGCGGGGCACATTGCTCGCAGAACGGATGGCCGATGGGGCAGTAAAGTTCTGGAGTGGCGACCGCGTACTGGAAGGCGCAGCGTGGGTAGGCCCCCCACAAGGTGGACCGACGACCTGGTGAAGGTCGCGGGAATCCGCTGGATGCGGAAGGCACAGGACCGGTCGTTGTGGCGATGCTTGGGGGAGGTCTATGTCCAGCAGTGGACGTCTTTCGGCTGAAATGATGATGAAATGTGCTGGGGCTAGCACATGATAAGCCAAAAACTATGAGTCTATTTCTAATAATTATTGAGCCCCAGAATAGGGTACTATTGGTAACATTCAAGGCCCGCTGCAAGAAATCGCGCTATTGGGCAACTTACGGCCAAAATTAATCACCTATTTATCAACGATTTTCCCTACTAGATAATATGTTTGACATATAATGTATGGAGCTTATGTCAAATTCTTATCTCTAGTAGGGCAAATCGTGGATAGATAGGATATTAATTTTGGCCGTTAATGGGCCAAGAGATCAGCTACACGCATCGAGAGAATTAGGACTTTCAATCTTCTTCTATCGTGTCGACATGAGCTACATAATGATAATAGCTCATGCCATGGGGAAAAGATTAGCCAGTCAGCAGGTTGGTAGCGATGCTGACTGCCCAGGGTGCGCCAGACGATCAATAAAATATCGTCACTCGCGGAGGCTCTTTTAATGCTTCTTTTTACAACGTTTTTATTAACTGGCTTCCAGTCTTCTCTGTCTGTTCGGTACAAATTTGCAATCGATTTTAAACTAACTTCCCGATTAGCTAGAGACATGAAACTTTAAACATAGCTCAGGACTGGTTGACAATGCAATGATAGTACTAACGTACAGAACGGCCACTCACCGCCCCCTGCCAATTCAAGATTCCTCACCAGCGCCCCGCACGCACCTGCAATTTGACGGCACTTGGACTGCAATCGTGCAATGGATGTCAATCGCCAGTCGCTATTAAAGCACACCATCTCTGAAAACTACTGAGAAGCGCTTGGAACCCAGTCGGCACTAAGAGCGGCGAGCATCCCTAACCTACACGTGTGTGTGCGTTCGTATACAGACGTAATCTTGTGTATGTAGGTGGCGCTAGCATTCATATTATATTGAGTGTCCGAGCTGTGCCACAACATCAATCAAAGTATAAAGTGTACCTAGTTAATCAAACCATTTATCATTGTAGGTGGAGCTGGAATCCACCGTGGAGCACCCGTTCTTCGTGTACGGGCGCGGCTGGGCGTCGTGCAAACCGGAGCGCACGCTGGCGCAGTACGGGCTGCGCGTGCAGAGGCTGCAGGTGGGCGACGTGTGCGTGTCGCTGGTGCCGCGGAGACACGCGCCCGCCGCCCCCGCGCCCCCCGCACCCCCACAGACGCACCCCGAGAACCTCAGCGTCAAGGAGGACGCGCGCAAGCGACGCTGGTCCGCCTCCGACGTCTGCGAAGACAACCCCCCTCCCCACAAGAAACGCTGAAACGTGGCTCACCTTCGTATTCGTATTTGGAGGATAACTGTCTTGATCGTGTTGTGATCGTTGCAACTCGCTACTCGTTTCTGACTCAGTTTCGTTGTTCCGTGTGACGAACCTGCTGAACTCTTAGTGGAACGAATGGACAAGCGCTACGAAGGATAACTTCCTCGCGGAAGGAACGTTGTAGATAGATTATAAACGGCCCCAGTGAGTTCGGTTGCATGTCGCGGCATGCACTATTCTTATATGTTAATTTGCACGGTTTCTGCAGCGATCGGCAGTCCATAATAGTACGCTTATGAAATTCTATTGGGGAACTCTAGGTGCTTTTTATCGTCGGGTGCTTCTGTACGCGTTCGTGTACGATGTTGTAAATATGTATGTAACTTAGGTCGAAGTTGAACGTTACACTCCATGACTAACCTAATGTGTCACAAAAGGGAAGAGATAACGGTGTCACACGAAGCCGTGCGTTCAGTAAGTTCTTATCCCTCTATGGTACATGAATTATATATAACAATATATGGCATACAAAGTAAAACGCTTTAGACATACTTACACGAAAAACTTTAAACAATATTATAATTTTATATTCCTCAATCATGGAGTTTAAACATATTTTAAATAATGAGCACAAAAATAACAATGTGTAAGTTTGTACCAGATCTTAAAGTAGGTTAGATATTGTGATAACCAATGAGATTTTAATCGCCAGTCTACATGGACACGTGGCAATGCATATATAAAACAAAACAAAAGGTACAATGAATGTTAGATTGTAGGTAGTAGTAATGGGCTGACGTGTGCTTAAATCTCGACTGATTTCTTTCTATACGAGTATTTTGTTTTTTGTTTGTTGAGGACGCAGTCATGTCAGAGTTCCATTCTCCTTCGATGGTTGTGACTGCAGACATATCCATGACGATGTAATTGTCGTTTTGTGTCGGTCTCGAGCCGGCGAGCTCTGGGATCGCTTCGCTGAACTGTATTGGCAAACTCTTCTGACAAATAATTTGATCTAATATAAATATTGATAATTGATAGGTATATATATTGTAAAATAAAAATGAAATATGTATAATGATCATGGTTATATAGATGTCATCTCTATTGCTTTTTGACGTCCATGTGTAATACACATAACTTTTCTATGAGAAGATGTATACATAATAAACACACAGTCTGTGATATTTTGTAGTTATTGGTCAGAGTAGGTATGAAGTATTGCTTGAATAAAAGAAATATATGTTTTAGACAAATAAGTGCGTTATTGGTAAGAAAATGTATAGTTGTTGTATACTCAAAAATAAAAAAACGCTGGAAAACTAAAACCGAAACAAACATAACAAGTAGCGTCTGTGATTGATATACTTACATAAAATATATAGTTATGAAAAATAACAAGAAATGCATGGCCATATCAAAATCAAATTAATTTAACATAAATACTAAGTCAAGATATATAAATTTCGTATTTGCTTGAAATTCAAATCCATATATTGTTTGCATAATAAGTTTATCTCGAACAATTACGTTGTCAGATGTAACCAAGTCATGGATGTTCTATCGCGCTTGACGGATAGACTGGTCGCACCGGTGCCGCGGTGTTGGCCGGTGCTCAAAGGATACGGACGGTTAGATTTGTAAAGGGTTAGTTTCATTGTACCGCAAATGCTACGTGCTATTAATCACTATTGTGTTAAACAATAACCGACGACCATAGAATACGGACACCTCATTGACGAAGAATGGTGTTGTACAAAAGTTAATAATTTGTTGTATAATGTATGTAATTCTAGTTTTATCGTCTTTATATTAATATTTGTAATTGTAATGAAAGATCTCATTTTATTAATCGGTATTTTCTAACAAGGCGCTTTCATTAGATCATGACTAAGCCTACCTCACAAACTATAAGACTAGTGTCTCGCGGCGGAGACGGCCGCGTGGCGTGCGCCGGTGACGTCACGCGCGAGCGAGTGGTCGCTATCAAGTCTAAACAAGATCTCAATTTGATGAAAATAAACTTTTGAAAAGACTGGGACGCTTTACTGAATGTTGTGGGATAGTAGTTTCTTTGAAGATATTACTTAAATTATGAGATAGGAGCATATATTTGTGGGCGCGAGCTCGTTCCGTCGTTTGACTATGAAGCTCCGCTATCAACGCTGGACAATCATTTAGTACAAAATTTGTTACAAAAAGTATTATTTCCCAAAATCCAAATTCAGAAAGTATTAATTTAATTTCAAAAAAAGGTGCTATATTATTATTTTTGTGGACGTAATTCAGGCACAATCATGATTGATATTATAGAGAAAATTTTGTTAAGGAACACTTTGTTGTAATATTTGCCAATCCATTGTATAATATTGGCACAATCGATGTTCTTCCGCGCCTCCTAGTAGATTTAGTGAGTCAATTATACGTTAAATATCGTTATGTGTAGGTACATTATTCAGTCAGCACTTGTTACTTGATTATATGCTACATTATTAAGGTGTATAATATTTATCAACTTATTATGTTCATCGATGTTTATTGTAAAATGTATTAATTAGACAATATGCAGATGTTGTTTGCAATGCGTTTGATTCCGTCAGAGATATCCGTTATACGTAAACCAGAGGCTGACATGTTTAAGGGGAATGATTGTTTACTTAGGCTAACAAAAACCTTAATCTATTCCATGATATTGCCTTCCAATGAGAGTTTTTACAATTGAAGTCGTTTAATGACTCGCAAGCAAATGATCATCGATGTATAGATTTTTTCAATGTTAGTAAGTCATTTAATAGAACCTTTTTGTCTAATCCATTCGCTTAAAAAATCGACATCGATTTAAGTCATTGAAAATGCCCAAAGGCTGACATCAGTTATATTATTGTTAACTAAATTGTAAGCAATCGTTACTTTTATAATGCCAATTTCTTCCGTTTACAGACTTTAAATATCTAGGTATCACCCTCTGTTTCTTCCAAGATTTAACTAGGAATGTTTTTGTTTGGGAGACGCGTCTCTAATTGTGATTGAACGATATTTAGATGTTACAAATATAGTGACAATAGGAAATAATGTATGAAGAGGTATTCATAATATTATGTTGATGTTGCCAATGTCCAGCAAGGCCAGTAATGGTTCACAACGATCGTAATGTAAAAGCATTAATATAGGATTAGATTTGGTTCGAACCGGACCACGAATTAAGTCTTCTATCAAACCAAATTCATTCGTGTAGACAGTAGTCTGCCGACATAATTAATGGATTCGGTTTGATAGAAGACTAAATCCGTTGGATAGGATTTAACCAAATCTGGTCGTCCATTAAAGCATTAATAGATGATCGGATTTAGTTCTGTCTGGACCATGGATTCAATCTTCTATCGAACCAAATTTATTTGTGTAGGAAGTAGTCTAGACGGGATTGTGAATGGATTTGATTTGATAGAAGAAAGATCAAATCCGTTGGTCTGGACAGAACCAAATCTGATTGTCCATTAAAGCTTTAAGATGATAGTGCCCTCACTAACGAAGCATTACTTGACACAAAGTGATTGTGCCATCCTTAACAGATTTTCTATATTTTAGTATTCAACTGATATTAGTTAGTTGAATTGTTGTCCAAACATTTCAATGATACCCGTAAAAATATACAATAGGTTATTCCATCGTGGAAAGTTTTACAATTGGGATCACTATATCCGCGGAACTTCCAGAACCAAATTTGTACCAAGTATGTACACTTTCCAATATAATAGCGTAGAACAGGAAATATTGTGTCATTTAAATTAATAGATAACTATAAAAATTGTTATTATATGACAGATATCGCAAAAATATATATGTATACTTTATTGTATAGCGGAATGACTACTATTCAGATTTATTGTAAATGGAAAAATGTTATAGATCGAAATATGTTAAATAAGTTAACTGTTTGTAAAAAGAAGAGAAAATATGTATAATTGAATATTTGCTATACGTTTGTTTTATTTCATTTGCCATATCATTTGGATTTTTATTGGTCGGTAAATATTTGCTGCCCGATTTATCGTCGGAGAATACTTGAACCTAAGACATTACAATTACAACAAACAAACAAATTATCCAATCTAAAGTGAATGATTTCCGGGTCCATCTACACCATAACTAAAGTCTGTTTTTCTCTCTTGACTTATTTAGTAAACAATCTTGGCATGTCTCTTTATTCAAATAACTACTGATGAAATATAATTACTAGTTCTGCACATATAATTAAGTTAAAAATGTTATTTAGTGTGTGAAATTGTTAACATAATGTCTTTTAATCATTATTATTGATGAATTGCATTAAAAAGACATGCTTAGATCGTTTACTAAATAAGACAAGTAATAAAAAGAGTGTACATACATGTAATTACTACGAAATTGCTTTACCATTTTTGAGACTAAGGATGACGAAAGTGACTGTCACATTGGTTGTTAATTAAAAATACGCTTTGTCGGTACATAATGTGCAAGTGACTTTCAACCTCACACATGGATGACTATACGAACTGTGCAGAAAAATAAAATTAAGTCTACAACTACTACATTAAAACCAAATCTAGTGTAACTAATCTAATCTAAGACTAATCTACAGCCAAATAACAACAACTAAATACCTAACTACTCTTCTAAATTTAAAACATTCCACTAGGTAACCTCCCCCCTCCCCTTTTTGAGGTTCCAAAAAGAAGATAAATACTCATAGTCAACCCGCTTCACAGCAGGTTGAACTACAAAGGTGGAGTCGATCTGTAACATTCGATATCGTGTAATGTAACATGCAACTAAATTAATGCAGATTTCAGTACAGTGAGTGAGAGTCCCGAATGTTACATTATGATTTATGCGTGAATGATACAGGTAAATCTCCATCTTAAGGGGCATATAGCAGCCAAGTGGCGCCCCCACCAGTAAAAAAATATTACTCGCTGAATACATAATTTATCGAAATTTAGTTTTTAGCAATTGAAGTACAGGTACTGTAGTTTAATCAGAAACTATTATCTCTGTAAATTATAGCTAGCTGTAGTTGTAGATAGAAAAAGTGCGATAAACGGTCACTTTTGGCACTTTTTCTATCTACAACTACATCGAACAGAGAGATAGAGTTATCTACTCAGCGAGTAACAATTATTTTACTGATGGGGGCGCCACTTGGCTGCTACATGCGCCTTAAAAGTCAAAATCAAATTACAAGGATCCACTTATAAATTTTATTGAAAGCATAGAATCACAACTTGGAATACATACTAATACTTAGTACACTGCACTGGGACTATAATTGAGATTGTTCATATATCTGACTTGAGATCGAGTTTCACCTTCTCGCCGGGCTTGAAGGCTGGCATGCCGAGGTAGGGGCAGGTCGCGCAGCGGAATGCGTCGCCGAGGTAACACTGAAAAAAAAAAACATGTTGGTTGGACATTATACAGCATGAGTAGATAAACGAGGGACATATTTAAGAATATGGTACAACATACACATAATGAAAACAAAATATGATGAAATAAATATTCCATGCTAAATCACGCGTACTGGGGGTCTACTCGCGTTTTGACGATATTTGATTAATCGTACACACGGCTACACATCAAGCTGTACATATCCAGTATAAGCTGACCTCGCATTGTATAGGCTTTCTGTAAACTGCGAGATCTGCTTATACTAAAAATGTACAGCTTGATGTGTAGCCGTGCGTACCATTCATCGCACAATTTGCTACCGGTCGACCATCGTTTCCATATCGCAGGCGATCATCGTGTTTTGACGTTTGTTTCTCTGATCTTCAGTCAATTTCATTCGACTAAGAACCGTAGTCCATCTTTATCGTGAAGTTATACAGCGCCATCTAGCGGGCCAAATTTAAAAAGTGTGTCATGTCAACATAACACATAGGTACTTTTTATGATTTCTTCAAATAAAAAGTAAATAATATAAAGTTCTTAAATACAATAAAGTGCCTATCTTTATTGCATAGGTATCAGTCGGAAAGAAAGTTTATACTTCGGTTATCATTCGTCAAACGCGAATAGACCCCCAGGAGTAAAAATGCTCGCGCACGCTCTGACTGTCTAGGGATCTGCTGGCTAGTAGTAGTCGTAGTGGAGGGTGGAAATAGCGACTGATGGTCACTGCCATACTAGGTGGTACACCGAAAGATTTGTAAGCGCAGATCAGTGTTCACAGTTATTGATGAAATCAACTGCAAAATATATTTATTTCAAAAATTAAGGTACTATTGTTCTACATATTTGGAACGAGAATGAAGTACAGAACCTCCTTCTTAAATAAGTCCTTCGTTCAACCAGTCACCTTGTATAACTAACAGCCTTAACAATTTTATTGGTCCCAAAAGTGGATGCCGAGCGTGAGGACCGAAGGAACTTAGATTCCTAGGTTATTCAAAATAGAACAATACCAAGTACCAGCCCACAATTTGTGATTGTGCCCAATAAAGGGCAAGTCGCATACCTCCTATTACATGCAATTGGGACCAAATAAGACTTGCAACTGGCAAATAATGGCCACGTTCACTTAAGGGGAATGTAGAAGCCAAGTGGCGCCCCCATCAGTAAAAAAAAATATTACTCGCTGAAAACACCATTTATCGATAATTAGTTTTTAACGATTGAAGTACAGGTACTGTAGTTTAATCAGAAACTATTAACTCTGTAAAATTTACTTCGCTGTAGCTGTAGATCACAGACATAGTAAAAAATTTAGACTAAGTGCTGCGAACAACCATAGTGAAGCCAACAAAAACCGTGCTCCTTCATGTACAACCAGTGCTCACGTACACACCATGCACCTGAAGGATATTTGTTTTCGCGATGCTTACTGGAAGATGCCGCGACATGTGGAGGGGTGAGCACGGTTTAAGGTGCATGTGTGTGCGTGAGCACTGGTTGTACATGAAAGAGCATGGTTTTTGCTGGCTTCACTATGGTTGTTCTCAGCACTTAGTCTATATTTTTTACTATGTCTGTGTTGTAGATAGAAAAAGTGCGAAAAACTGCCACTTTTGGCATTTTTTGATTCTACAACTTCAGCGAACTATAATTTACAGAGTTAATAGTTTCTGATTAAACTACAGTACCTGTACTTCAATCGTTAAAAACGAATTTTCGATAAATGATTTATTCAGCGAGTAAGAAATGTTTTTATTGATGGGGGTGCCATTTGGCTGCTACGCACGCCTTAATTAAATAACACGTTATATAGTAAGCTGGATATAGGCCTTCCCCAAGCATCGCCACAACGACTGGTGCTGCGCTTTCCACATCCAGCGGATTCCCGCGACCTTCACCAGGTCGTTGGTCAAGGTCGATAGATAAATAGATTAGTTTTATTTATTTGAAAAAAACTTTTTCTATACTGGATGTCAGGGAAACGCTCCCGAAACTGAAAGGCTTATTATACTATCTAAACACAATCTAATACCAATAATCATTAGCCTTATATACTCATTGTTTTGGTAATTTGGTATTTTGCAAATCCGCAATGTAAAGCGTACAAAACTCGGGATCAATGCCGCGCGTACCTAATCTACCTACATACGAGCGGATGTCGTTCACCCCTAGCGCCAGCTGATATTTTATTTGATTTACATTGCGAAAAATAAATTAAGTAAATAAATGGGGTTTTTTTGCTAATCAGTTTTATTTATCAGTTTTGTATGAAAAGTGCAAAAAAATATGAAAAAATCTAAAAAAAGAATCGCATTTTTTTTTGTGGTTTTGTATCAGTAATCACCAGGTGACCAGCACTATCACCTATCTTCGTTTTCGGAAGCGTTTCCCTGACACCCAGTATAAGAAACATACATTTAATGTAGACGGTTTTTTCTGCCCATCTATTGGGCATTTGAAACGACGACGCGAAAAGCCAACCGCGGGTAGTTCGAGAAAACACCCGCCGCTCAAGACGATGACACCCACATACTTCAGTCTGCTCGTGACCACGGCCAATGCAACTTGACCGAAACGTCGAGGTTAGTCAAAATGTTTGTTATATTTTGATTTAATTGTGCGCGACAAGTCCCGTAAACTTAGTTCAATATTGGGCATTTATTTGGGCGTAAAGTTTTTGCCCTATTTGCCCAGTTTATACCCATTTCTGCCTTTTGGATTTAAACCCTCGACCTCGACCTAGGAACGATGCTAAAATGTGTAGAAAAACAATATAAAAACTATACTCCAAATGTGCAAACAAAAGTTGGGAGTGTCATACTAGTCGTTGTCGATAACATAATTACTAGTACACACGGCAACACATCAAGCTGTACATTTCCAGTTTATACTGATCTCGCATTGTACGGAAAGCCTATACAATGCGAGGTCAGCTTATACTGGAAATGTACAGCTTGATGTGTAGCCGTACCAGTGGCGTAGCTATGTAACCAAGGGCCCCGGGGCAAAAAGTTAAAAGTCGACCATTCTTTGTTCAACTAGGATAACATATAACTTTTTCTAACGTTGTTCATGGGGCCGAGAAGCCCCTTGAGCTTGGGGGCCTCGGGACACTGCCCCGCCTAGCCCTACGGTAGCTACGTCACGAGCCGTGCGTACATTTTATCACAGAGACGTTTTTTTGGGTTAGATTTTTTACAAGAACATGCATCTATGGTATATTTTGATCGGAGCTTGCCAAACATAAACTGCTACAATTTAAAATACTTACACTTCCACAAGATGACTTCGGCGTTTCCTTGACCTCTCCCTTAAGTTCTTCAGCGAGACCACACGAACAATCCGCACACGCTTTTCTTTTACCAGTCGTTGAACAGACTGAAAATATTTATTAGAAAATTGTATATAAGACTATTTACAATGATATTTAAAAGTATGGATATGTCATATTATGTATGAGGAAACCTGCACACCTGAGAGTGCTCCATACAGTTCTCAATGGTGTGTGTAGTCCGCCAACCCGCACTAGGCCAGCGTGGTGGACTAAGGCCTTAGCCTTCTCATAATGAGAAGAGGCCCGTGCCCAGCAGTGGGACAGTAATGGGCTGGTTATGTTATGTTATGTTTTATATGTCATACCCTAACAAAACCAACGAAAAATATGCTCCGTACGCAGCGGCTGCACAATACACATTAACTAATGCATAGTAAGTAAGTTAGTTACTTTAAGTTATAAGTTAGTTTCGTGTCATAATTAGTACACTTTCTGTACACACATGACGGCATTTTAGTATTTCTTTTGTCATACGTCACATTCGGCGCCTTGCTTGACGGAGACTAGTAGCAAAATGTCCCAATTAGCACGTTTTCGAGTCTTCAGATTGCGCGCGCAACAACATAACTGTACTTTTTAAAATATTATCGACTATTTCATAAGAATCTACTCTTTTATTACCTATCGGACATTAAAATGTTCGTAATGTGTTTATTCTGTTCATTTATCTTACTAATATTATTAAAACGATAGTTGGATATTGTTGTTTGTTTGTGCAATCATGCTGAAACAGCTAAACCGATTTGGATGAAAATTTGCACACATATTGACCATAACACGAATTAACATTTAGGCTACTTTTACTACTAGTACTACTGTCATTGTTTTCGTTTGGTGTATGTACGGTCGACCGCACGTTGGTGGTAACAATGACATTAGCAGCATCTTTTTTCGTAAGCAGTAAGGGCGGTTTTCGAATTGACGTTTTACCACTGTCATGCAGTCGACTGTACAATAAAGAATATAATAAATAAATAAATATCCCGGGAAGATACACAGTTCCCGAAGGCGCACCTTCGGGAAATATAACGTCTTTCTGTGAAAAACCAAATTATACGCGCGCGAAGCCACGAGCAAAGGCTAGTTTTATAATTTAGTGGCAGGAAAGTTAGCATAAAATAAGATAATTGCAAAAAATATCAATTAGTCCAAAGTCCTACATTGCACAATAATTTATACAGGTTGATATACAACAGGTGTTAGGTATTTATTTCATTGACATTAATTGTGTCGCAATGTAGAAACATACGCTAGTGTACTTATAAATAAACTTGTTTTACAACTACCGAGCCATTGACCTTAAGTGAATGGGCTGCGTCATCGGGACAAATCGCAACACGAAACCTCATCAAAATGATTCCAAGCCAAGCAATGCGGGCTTGGAACACAAAACTTCGACATACGGTGTTGTTTTGTTATCAAGATAACACGGAATGTGGACAACAAATGATAAGTGTTTCCTTATCTTCAAAGTTATTATTTTATATTGAATAATAATTTATATTTTGCATGTCATGGAATGAAATACATTTTGATTCTCGTTTTGCAGTGCCTAATATTTTATTAAGTTTTCACAAACTATCAATTTGTTCTATATAAAAATAAAGGTCATTCAAATCTCGACTGTTAATCAGCCTGGAAAAGATAAAAAGAAACCATAAAAATGGATCAATTCAAAATATTTGATAGTTTTATGAAAACATGACATATTTTTGAAGAGTTTACTTTACAAGAAAAATCCCACTATTATGTACAGTGCATGAGAAAGAAAGAGCATGATCTCAACTAGATATCATCCTTGTTATCCTTGATGACAACTATACGAAGGGAGTGTGGATGGAAGAGTCGGAGGGGGACAACCTCGGCGAACATATTGCAACCTCATCGCGGACATTCTCAAAAAATGCCAGGTTAAGAGTACTTTGAGCCGACGGGCATGCATGATGATGTTAATGAATGTAGATGAAGCAAAAGAGGTGTGTCAGGATCATAGCAGGTGAAAATTCATAGTCACTGCCTACCCCAGCGGGAAACAGGCGTAATAATATGTAATCTCCGTTTTTTCTTACTGTCTTATTTAGTAAACAATCTTGGTGTGTATTTTTAATGTAATTCGTCAACAATAATTATGAAACCAATAATTAATCAATAATTATAATTGTTAATTATTATGTTATTAGGCGGAGGACCAAGTGTTGTGGCACAACTTGGGAGAGGCCTATGTACAGCAGTGGACTGCGATAGGTTGAGTTGATGAATTATGAAAAGACATTATCTTAACAATTTCACACACTAAATAACATTTTTTTTACCTGATTACATGTGCAAAACTAGTAATTATATTTTATTTGTAGTTATTTGATTAAAGAGACGTGCCAAGATTGTTTACTAAATAAGACAACAGGGGAAAAACAGACCGTATTTACATATCTACAAATTACAAAAAAATACCTCTCAAAGACTGCTGATCTGGCTTTGTCAGATCATTTTCATCTAAGAGCTGGTTATCATCAATGATGTCATCCTCATTTGCACCTGTCCATGCCTCTTCCACTGTGTCTTCCAGTTTCCATACTGCTGGCTTACCATTCAATTTCAAGGAAGCCTTGGAACCAACCTGGAATTATAATATGGAAGCAAATCTTAAATTATACACAAATTTGTTGATTTATTGAAAAAATAAAGATATTATTATACTAATAAACATTTTATGTATTATGCAGCACCAAATCCCCATAAAATCTATGATAATACTAAACGGTCACAAACAACACATTTTCATACTAAGTATTATTTATCGTAAAGCATTTTTTTTAACAATTCTAAGACTAAAAATAAACATCTGTACTCGATGAGCATTCATTAATGACTGTCATCCGTTACTCCTTCTAACGGAAAATTTATTGAAATTAGATTAAATTTATCAGTGATTTGACATGCCCAATCTTAACCACTCTCATTTTGACAGTTCAATGAAAAACAAACAAAATAAAAATAACTCACATGAACAGGTGGGTAAATACAGAGATTAAATATTATTACAGGTATAAAAACAAGTTATACTTATGCAAAACTTACCTCAAATTTTGGTTTCTCCGCTAAATATAAATTATCTAAAGATTTTGTGACATTAACAAATCCATTTAATTTGAGTGTGCTGGTCAAGTCTGTTGCATCTTTTAGAATTAGTTTACCACTTGGCTTGAGGAGTTTCACAATAATCGCCAAGATACTATCAGTGTGTTTCACTGTGTGTGGGGGCAGCCAGTTTGACAATACAGCATCATATGATGAGGGTGGCCGGGATGCTGAAATAACCAAGGTCAAAACTTAGGCTTGTCATCATTAACCACTATCAATCATTAGATCACTGTCATCGTTAGATTGCTCTTTGCATGCGTAAATGCATTAAAAATAATAAAATGAACATTTCATGTTTGAGATTAATAATTTAAAACTGTAAAAAACAACAACAATCATCAAAAACAGATTGTTTTTGATGATTGTTGTTATTTTGTATTAAGTAATAGTATACAATTATCTTTGAAGAGGAAGAATATTATTAGATATTCTCAACTTCATGATTTCTAAGGAGTAACAATTTTACAATACCCATAATAATTTTAGAAGAACATTTTATGATTCTTATGCCTAGGTCAATCTTATAAAGGTATAATAACTTGATGTTTTCGTACAACATGAGTAAATAACATAAAAATTATACAAAAAATAGAAGTGGCCACTTACTTTCGGTTATCATTTCAGAGTTTTCCAGAACTACTGATCCATTATTAATGACTGCTTTAATCTCCTCTACTAAACTACTAATGCTGCTCTGGTTATCATTATTCCAAATAACTAACACGCTATCACCAGATTTTACGTTATCCATTTTACTTAGGACTGTTACGACTTGCGACTGGTAAAATAGGTATAACTAATACTGAGACCACAGTTTTAGTAAAACTGTGACTGAGACTTTGGAACCTCGACTTGATTTTACGATAAGAAAACCTCACACACAGAGAAAATAATCACTGACCTCACAGACAAGCAAACACTAAATTACTAACGGATTGAATTCAATGAATTCTCTTTTATGTATGACTAAAAGTTTATCAAAGACTACAGTGAAATAATAAGTGTCAATCAGCATGAAATGCACAGAAGTTTAATGAAAATTGAAATGACAATGACACATTAATGACACACTACACCAGTGCTGCCAATGTACATTTTTGAATTCTCCGCCACGGTAAGCTTGATTCCCTCGTTTTCCCCGCAAATTCCCTGACATGTTAACATTAAAGAAATAAAACATTTTATTGATGTTAATTGTTGTATCATCAACAAATATAGCTTATATTTTTTCATTTACAGTTGTATAAATCAATGATAGGTAATTCATTATTATATAATTTAGTACATAGTCAATAATAATACATAAAAAATCAAGTCAGTAAAAATAGCTAAGCTTATTTTTCCCCCATGACCGCATTCAGTATTATTGTCCGACGTTGTCGGATGACACTCGAAGCGTTCCTTGGGCGTTCGTTTGTATGATCGCTCTGAGTTACTGAACGACAAAAGTACGCTCTGGGAGTCGTCAGTTGATGATACTGACCGCGGCCCATGTCTTTGCCTTCAACACACAGAACACTATTACTCCTACTTCGGCATGTTCCAGCCTGAAAAGCATAGACAACCATTTTGTTTGATAAAGAAATTGATGCGTTAAATAAACCGGTAATATGTTTAATTTTCCATTCCCCGGTATTCTTAGCTTTTAGTTGAGATTGAGAACCTGCGCTCTCCCCACGCAGGTCTCTAACTCCCCGCCAATCGAGGAATTCCCCACCAATCGGGGAATTCCCCGCCAATTGTCGGCACTGTACTACACAGTGACACTCAGTGCTGCCAACAAACTTTTTGCCAGCCCACTAGTTTGAGCTCTTAAAACCATCAGAAAACCACCATCTTTTTTAGGGTATATTATGAAACCACTAAAAACAAGCATAAAAATAATTTTGGATGAAATACATTAAGTTAATGAAAAACATAGGGTGATATTGTCCCATAAATAAATTAATAATTTGGTAAGACGGATAACGGGGTTTTTAATGGAAAAAAAAAGACATCAATTTTATACGAACCACACTGCCTTTTCCAGACTAACCCCACATAAATTGCATGACCACTTTTCACCACACCTTTAACCAAAGCGTTTTGTTCCTTCTGCAATAACCTATTTTGTTATTATTCAAGTAACTTACCAAGTGCAATTTTTTTTTTGGTATAATGTTCTTGATTTCAGTATATCTGATTTGAATAATTAACTGAGTGCAATGTTTTGGGCCCACAAAAAAACCACTAGCCACCAGACACAAATAATTTTACCCACCAACAGGGTGTCCCAAACCACCAGTTCTAGTGGTAAAACTACTAAGGTGGCAACACTGGTGACACTTGTTTTGATGTTTCATTTCTTACGATCCTTTTCACTTTTCAAGCATTTAGCATAAAAAAATATGTTTTACGTAACAAGTTAAATTTCAATAAATAAATATCACTGCAACATTCCTTACCACCTTATATTTGAAAAAATACTCAGAAAATGAAGATAAAAACATGCATCATTTAAAATCTTAGTCTCATATCTAAATAAACAGAACAAAGAGTAACATGTTCTTCGTGAAACAGAACGTTATGTAAATGTGTGGATTATAGTGTTAATTAGTGATGTGTCGCTTCGAATATTTTGATAATCGATTAATTTGTCAATTATTGTGCTTTCATATTAAAAACGTGTTTTTTTGTTATACATTTTTTATGTCAAAAATGAATTTCTCACAAATCACAATATAGTTATATTAACCGGCGAAGCTCTTTATACTCTCACGGTAAAGTCTCCGTGCGGCACCGCTACTCACGCGCACGGCGCGCGTGGCGCACGCGCAGTCTGCCACGCCTCATAAAAAAAATCTCCATTTCAAATTCTATCGTCTCTATCCAAATAATGTAAACTGTTTTGGATTCCCAAAGAATGAGGCCATATATACAAAAAATAACTATTATCTATTCCAACTAAAGAACAAAATATAAAATTATGAAGTCAGAGTACTGGCTGATTTATAGGTCATTATTGTAATGAGGTTGTATCATGTGGATTTCTGACAAAACTACTGAATGAATTTACATGAAACTTTGGAATTATCTATATGAAACTACACGTAATCTAATGGCAGTGTTATTTTATGAGTCCTACATTACATTTATAACAAAAAAAAACAACTCAAAACTTTATATTGTACATACCGTACCAAAACATGATTTTCTGAACGTCCTACAGAGTTTAAAACTACTAAATAGATTGTAATGGATTTTACAAGAATTCTGCATGGACCTTCATTGATTTAGTAATGTATAAACTGTATTGGTATATGCCGCTATAATTATACAAAAAAAAAAACAAATGGCGAAAAAATTTGCGATAATTTTACTACGTAATTTTGTCACCGTAAAAATCTAATTTCGCGATTTTATTCCGTGAAAACTATTATTTACCAATAAACTACGTATTTTTATGATTATTATTTATAAACTTACCGATAGCAATGAGTACTAAAACAAACACAAAATAACTATTTCACTCACTGACACGAACAATAAATAATGGCGGCGGCCATCTTGACTGCAGACTTGCGAGTGCGTTCCGTAGAATATAAATTTTAATATGTTAACCATTCTACAGATAATACATTTTTATTTTCAAAGACGAAGTTTTTAGTGGGCCACACTCAAATTTCGTGTAATCGAATTAGAACCTTAACTATATTAGAAAATAGGGTTTTTTTTCGCCTGGGGATGGCATGCACGGCTGGGTACCGTGGGACATTAGGGTATTGACATTTGGGCGCACACGAGTGGATCCTTGTGTGTTATAGCGGTCGAGATGTAGCCTGCTCAATAGAAAAATACAAGCAGGAGTCTGACGTTCGACATCCCCTTTACAGTCACCAAATGCCTCCAGGCCGTCTCAAGAGTCGCAAAAGCTTTTTGCGCAGCACACGAGCTATTAAAGACCACCCAGCTGCCGCCAGATGCAAATTGTGGACTGAAAAGCATCCTCCACCTCCTGGTTTTATTACTCCACAGGAGAAGTTACCACCAGGACACGATCTACAGTGGCCAGTGTGGAAGTCACTCAATCGCCTTCGCACCCAGGTTGGTCGCTGTAGACATAATATATAATAGTTGATTCATAAATGTTTATAGAACGAATTTGAGAATATATTTTTATTAACCTATGCTGTCCCACTGCTGGGCAAAGGTCTCGCTCATGTCTTTACAAACGTCCAATCAAAACACGCAAATCGGCCAAGAATTCTCAGAAAAACACAACTACATATTAGGAGACCGTCTAGATAGACGAAGCTAAAATAAACTGATTTATTGAAGCTGGTTCAAAAACTACTCAATCTAAGCCAATAAAATTTATTTGAGACCACCGCGCGGGCTTCCTCTACCAAATAAAATAACAACCACGTACGAAATCTCGGAGACATCTGTGTAAAAATACGAAAAAAAACCCGTTGAATACATAACCTCATCCTTTTTTTGAAGTCGGTTAAAAAGAACAAAGATATACATCATATACTTCAGATAACTAACGTTTTTTTTAACTTTTTTTATTTGGTAAAGACAATGATATCAATGTTACACTAGTATTACATTGCAATGACGTACGATTACAACAGTTAAAGCAGTTTTTCTGCACATGGTCAAGTCCAATATTAGACTCTCCCAACCGGTGACTATCTATCTCGTTTTTTCTTACGGTTGGATGCCGCACGCTCGCACCCCGCGTACACTGCGGGCGGATCCCGATCGTTGTTCTGATTTGCTATTCTAGTGTAACATATATTTCGATCGATGAAGAAGATCAATACTTACTATTTAGGTCAATATTGCTAACTTTAGTCAAAATCTAGTAGTTAATCAATTAGGTTCGATTGTCTTGATAATCGATTATTTATAATCGATTTCACCCATCACTAGTATTATTATTCTGAGATTGGTGAATGATGTCAAGTTGTGGAATTATATTAATAAAATCGATTCTAACCTCAATGCTTGATAAACTGAAATCAAGTCATGTTTTTTGAAGCATTTCTAGCGGGTATATGGGCATCAGTTGGAAGCACTTTGGGGAAATTATCAGGAACATCTAGTGTCGTAGTAAGTTCATTTTATTTTTTCGTTTATAGATGAAAGTTTGACTTGCAATGATATCTTTATATAGAGTACTTTTTAATACCTAATACCTACGCATTTTACAAAACAAATGTCGATAAGTTTAGTGTTTTGTTTTTGGCTACGACTGCTATGCTAGTGCTACGAGAGTACGACGCACGACGACGAATTTGGACGAATTCAATTTTCTCTTTTAGAAAGAGACAGCAAATCGTTTTAATTGTTGTACCAAACACTAGATGGCGCTTTAACGACTAAAAATCCTTTGCCTTGCCAGTTTGGAGGAGATGAGCAGAACATGCATCATCATGTATTCTCTGTCTACGGCAGAACACACACAAAGTTGTGCATTGTGTAAGAAATCAAGAGTACCTATAATTTATTAAGTAGGTACCGTAAAGATCGAAAAGTCTGTAACATTTAAGTTTTTTTCGAGAAAACCAGCTAGAGGGCCTAGAAATAGGCGATAGAATACGAATCTACCATTTTTAGGGTTCCGTACCCGAAGGGTTCCAAACGGGACCCTATTACTCTCGCTACGCTGTCCGTCCGCCTGTCTGTCACAGGGCCGTATCTTTTGAACGGTAATAGGTAACCGGTTGAAATTTTCTCAGAAATTGTGTTGCTATGAGGTGTATCACGACAAATACTTAAAACAAAAAAAAGTCTAAAACCATACAAGAAACCTCGAAAAACATGTTTTTTTTTCAACGTTTTTGTGGTGGTGGTGGTGGTGGTGGTGGTGGTGGTGGTGATAGTGTGGTGGTGGCGGTTCTCTGTACTACATTTTAAGCAAATAAAGTTAATTAGAATTTGAGTTATGGTGTGGTAGTGGTGGTGGTAGTTTTGGTGGTAATGATGATGGTGGATGGTATGGTGATGGCGGATGGTAGTGGCTGGTGTGTTAGAGGGGTGGTCTACCACACACAACACCACAATCAATCTACCACAGTGGCAGCGAATAGTGTGTTGGTGGTGGTGTCATTGTGATATGTTGGTGGTGGTTTGTGTTCATGACAAGATACTATTTTCCAAAAAAATGTTTGATTTGCACAAAAACTGAAAATCCAACTTAATAAAATTCATGCATTTAGCCTAGGTATAATTAATTTTAACGTCATCCACTTCAACTTACGGTTTTTATCTCCTTGATCTTTTAGTGGAGGGGTGAATTTGACAATAATGGGTTTACTACTATCGAAGATCTGGAGTTTGTTCGGGAATGAGGAACACAAACTATTATTAGTGGGCTTGGACAACGCTGGTAAGACGACAATCTTATACCAGCTACTGCTTGGAGAAACTGTTCATACTAGACCAACTATAGGCTCTAATGTAGAGGAGTTTGTATGGAAGAGCATACGCTTCGTCATGTGGGATCTGGGCGGACAGCAGAGTTTGAGATCAGCGTGGAACACCTACTTCACTAACAGTGAGTTCGTAATAATGGTAATAGACTCCACGGACCGGCAGCGATTGAGTCTAAGCCGCGAGGAACTTCATCGATTGCTGAAACATGAGGAACTTAGCAAAGCTTGTCTACTGGTCTATGCGAACAAGCAGGATGTAAAAGGCTCGATGTCGGCAGCTGAGATATCGGAGAAATTGGAGCTGACGTCGATAAAACAGCATCCGTGGCACATACAGGCGTGTTGCGCGCTCACTGGAGAGGGATTACATTTAGGCTTAGAATGGATTGCTAGTAGAATAAAGAAGAAATGACACGATGCTGAGTGTCTACCAGTAATTATAAAATTAGGTAGATACTATTGTTATATATATAGGGTCTTCATCACAGGTACGATAGAATCGTCGTATTGCTTGAAGATTCCTATAAAATTTAATTTTTACCCTCCTGCTTACATCTGTTCTACCGGTTCTACCCGTAGAGCATAAAAAACTGGTTTTATTTTATATTATACGGGTAGAACAGATGTAGGCAGGAGGTGAAATAAGAATCCGAGAGATCATAAAGAGGATTTATACAGTAGGTACTCGCCAATCTTTATGACCACTCTGAAGTTAGCGCCACAGTACTCTGTACCTACTTACTAGTAGGTACTTTTTAATATACTGAAAGTTAGATCAACGCAAACCCGCGCTCTTAAAATTTCGCTACTGCACAGCCACATGCCGCGTGTCCAAAGCGGCCATAAAGCTTGGCGTGTACTGTACTGTAGGTATGTAGTTATATTATATATATGTATTTCATTTACGGTATAGTGGTATATTTATTCGTCGTATCTAGGTTTAGGTACATACCTATTATTGTATAAAAATGCACACGAGCAAGCAGTCGCTGCGCGGCTGCGTCTCGTACAACCAGCTATAACCTATAAATAAAAATGCCAATACCATAAACGAATATCACTATATTGCTTTGCATTCAAATCGAATGATATATCGCATTTGTGTGGAGGCCCTAATGGTTGTATTCAGATGTACCATTTTCGAAACACACTACAGCTGCTTGCAAAAATAAAAATCTCTACAAACATGCTCATTTGCTCACAACTGTAGACTTCGGTAATTGTTTCGTGGATTCGATGTGGTCGATCTAGTGGCAATACCCACTGCAAAATGTATAATTTTTTAAAGCAATTAGGTAGGCGTTTATCGTGCACGGGGTACGCCACAATGTCCTAGTGTTCTAGTTTGAAAATGGTAAGTCTGAATAGGCCGTTAAAGATATAATGTAAATCTAACTTCCCATTAATTATGTTTACATAAATGTTATATACTAGGTAAGGTATATTAAAAAATTATCAGGATCTTTGTCCGTTGTTTTACATGATTACATAATTATTATAATAAACATGTTTTTAAGAATAATAAAGTTTGTATTATTGAGTTCAAAACTAATTGCACCACAATATACCTACGACGGCGATAAGTTGTTCTCGTAGTTTCTGATTTACAAGTTAGATCAGGTTGGTAAAACTAGTTTGTCTTTTCTGACATGTTAACAGACAGCCGTTTATTCCTTGGAAGTAGTAAAATGCCAAGAAGGAATTAGGTAACTCATAGGATGTCCAACAACATCGTCCTTGAATCTTTGTGTGGTAATAACAATATCTTACAGTACTGCAAAATAAATATTGTGCATCGACAAACATCAGAAATAGTCGTATTGTACATTACAAAAACGATTGACAAAAGTAATTTGGTACTTCACACCTGAACAGCTGCTCAATTTGTACCAAGCACAAGTTCGGTCCTGTATGGAGTACTGCTCTCATCTCTGTGATGGTTCGGCTAAATATCAACTGGCGGCTCTCGAGTCGATTGAGAGGCGCGCCAAGAGGCTCGTTGGCAACGATGCGCTGGTCGACGCCAAACTACAAAGTCTCGAGCATCGGCGCAGAGTTGCTAGCCTATCGGTTTTTTATCGAATGCATTTCGGCGAGTGTGCGTTGGAATTGCACAATTTAATTCCCCCAAGCCCTTTCCATTATCGGACGACCAGACGCACGGCGATGCGCCACCGTTATATGGTAGATATTCCACCCTTACGCACGAACCGGTTTGCTAATAGCTTTATCATGCGTACCGCCAAAGAGTGGAATTCCTTGCCGGCGTCAGTGTTTCCCGAGAAATATAATCTGGTGGTCTTCAAGACTCGAGTGAATAGGTTTTTGCTGGGCAAGCGCGTACCATCGTCGACCGCACCATCGCTTAACATCAGGTGAGGTGGCGGTCAAACGCAAGCCCGTTAAGAATAAAAAAAAAAAAAAAAAAAAAAAAATATATATTTCGAAATTGCGAGTGTTTTTTTGGACCAAATTCCTACATATATTTATGATCATATTGCTAAGCACGTGTTAAGTGTAGGCTAAGACCACGGCCTGAGTCTATATGGAAAGCAGTATACAATGTGTTATTGAAATAACTGAAAACCTTACTCATCAGTTTGAACAACTTTTACTAAGGGACCAACCCTGAAATCGTTCAAATCGAAGAGGTTTTCAGGTATTACAATAACATATTGTATAGGTAATTTATCTGAGAGTATAGTAATGGGAGGTTCACGTCAATTTCATGACAGCCAACGCAGATAGACGTTTAAAAAAATCACAAAGAAAGAAAGAAAAATTTTTATGTCCTTATTGTCCCAGTTAGCAACGTGTAACATGTACAACAATGTAGCAAAGCAACAAAATTACCTGTATCACAAAATAACCTCTCTTTACGCTAGATGTTGCCTAATTTTGAAAAACCGACACCTTTTGAGTCCGATGGCATAAAAATAAAATCGAGCTTTTGGTACCTAAATACGAATTCATCGTACTTGAATATCACTGATAGTATATTTTGTCTTCTAATAAAGCCTTGGCATGGAGAGCATGGAAACGATTGTCTTCTATCGAAGTTTTTGGCGTCCAAAAGATTAAAGTAACAGTCATACGTAACGTACGATCACGATACTTGGCGGTGATACATTTTGTCGCCAAAATCCCTAGAACGAATTCTGCTACATTACACGTAGGTAGTGCAAGCGATTTTAGCCTTAATGGTGGTTCACCGGAAAGATTTCTGACAGTACCAGTGACCTTGCTTTCTATAAAGTGAACCTGGCCCCCCTATTTGCTCTTCATATACCCCTTAGCTCCCACCCCTCCCTTAGCTTTGCTCTGGTCCTTATAGTAAACATCAATACACCAGTCCAGAACCAGAAATAATTGCAGCACCGACTGTTACGAAATTGGCCCAACAAAAATCTTCAATCTTAACACCGGTTTATCCCCAGCAGTTTCCTATAAACATGGAGAACAGAACTTTTCTTCGTGCCTATAAATCACTGCCCCCGATAGTATTAAAAAGGTACCTACTGATATCCAGCTGCATCTACAAGCTGATCCTAAGTATTGGAGTCAAATCTTACTAAAAACGAGCTGTTTCACCATTCCAAAACCAACACACTTCTCTTCCCTACTTCTTAGAGGAATATTATAGGTAACCCACAGACCAGTAAGTCCCTAGACACCGATTAGCCGGACACCCCCGGTCACCACACATATGCAGTACCACTGCATATCATACGCCCCGCCACCAATCAGGACGTCAGTCCGTCAGTGAGCGGCACCAATCATACGGAATCATACCAAAGAACTTTTGAGCCGACCAATCATAACGCACCGTCCGACCCCCGGTCCCCGCCAACATTTTACGACTGTGTTCTCATGCAAAATTTTGTTTATGCGGCGTCTCGAGGCTTACTGGACCTAACAATAAATTGACTAAATTTTAAACTTAAACCTAAGTATTATTGTATTTTTTTACATTAAATTTCACTTTGTAGTCCGTTCGCATGTTTACCTGGTTACACAGGGAAACCTATTATTAGCCATACAATACTGTAATACACATATTCTGTAATTTTTTATATGTATTGCCGTTGGTTTTCTAAATAAAATAAAATAAAAATAAGATAACATCCCTACATTCCTAAAACTCCAAAATCACACCCTATCCTTGTACTGGCATTCTGGCATGAAGAACAAAATCCCTCCGTTCACAATCAAGCTCCACATGTGAATCCGTATTCCGTGGATACATTTTCGGCCTCTTCAATCCGAATGTGGATCAATTGTTATTATTTTTCCTCTTTGATATTATTCAAATGCATTGCTGCGTTTCAAAAAGTTGAAATTAACTTTAGGCAGGTTTTTTTTATCGATTTAGTTTTCCTAGAAAGTTACAAGTGCGCCATTAAAGGTCTAATAGTTAAAGCACAGTCTAGCCAAACTCTCCAAACAGTTGTCCAACGCGAGAGTTGCTGCTATCAAAACTGTCAAACAATGTCCGGAGTTGCATTTTTTTTGGGACATTTTACATAGCACCATCTAGTCATAGAATATATACTAACGATCTAGTCCCAAACTTATCAAAGCTTGTAGTATGGGTACGGGTACTAGACAATGGATATAATACTTGTGTATATATTATTATTTATTTTTAAATAATTAAAAATACATAAGAAACACCCAGAACAACACACACACTTATGTTTATCACATAAATATTTGTGTCCTGTGGGAATCGAACCCTCGGCCTCGTGATCACACTCGACCCACTACACCACAGACGTCAAAAACTGATAATGTCAATTTTCGTTGAACCACTCTGTATGGAACAAATAATTACACTGTGGTTAAAGGTAGTTTTACCTTTTAACTACTACTACTACTACGAGTGACGATATTTAATTGATCGTCCGGCGCACCCTGGGCAGTCAGCCCCGCTACCAACTTGCTGACTGGCTAATCTTTTCCCCACGACATGAGCTATTATCATTTTGTAGCTCGTGTCGACACGAAGAAGAAGAAGACTACTACTAACTAGATAACCTCAGAATAACATTATAACCTTCGGCATTCAGCAATGGTCTTATAGGTACTGGTACCTACTGATAATGTGCAAATATACCTTGCAAGTTCAGTTCATTTCAATCAGTATATTGAATATTTAATCAATTGTAGTCTTTCTATTTTTAATAGGCATTAGTTTTTATTATTATAGTACTATCACAGATAATATAATACTATACGTACTATGATAAAGTCTGCCGAGAGGGCTGGCTTATAATTTTTTTGACCATGACTGGGAGATGACTATACACCAATACTCGCACCACAGTTGAGAATTTAGAGATTTTTGCAGACGATACATAGTGGGAGAATTTTATTTTTATCACCTGTATTTTGACATATGCCCACAATAAACTGATTTGATTCGAATTTCTCGAAAGCACAGAGGCAACATTTAACCACAAAGAACAGCTATCAAACGCTTAACCGCAATCGTAATCTTGACATGGGTCGATAGGTCTGTGCGGTTTTTGTTACGTAGAATGATGATAAATGGCATTAATATACCTATTATAAAACTGCTGTATTTAGGTACCTATACCTTTTCTCACAGCACACTTATCAACAGGGTGATAGTTACATCATATGGGGTGGCTTACTAGTGGCCATGGTGCTGGCTAACACGTGGGGCTGCAGACATTACTTGCGCTCGCTCGACGCAGCCACTAACTCTGCAGCACCTACTGTCATATCGGCAGCCTCCAGTTATGTGCTATCTGTAAGTATTAAGTACTTAAATAACACCTTCAGGGCGCTGTTGCGGTTGCCGCGCTATTGTAGTGCGTCGGCAATGTTTGCCGAAGCACGTACAGACGGGTTCGACGCCGAAGTCTTCCTCACTACTGCGCAGGCTGCGCGGTAGCCCCAAAACCATCCTGCGTGCGATAGCCGCCCGGGCTGATAGCCCGCTTGTGTGGGCGCTGGCCAACCGGACTAAATCTCTGCTAGTTATTAAGTAGGTACTAACCTACTAACATAGGATAAGTTGCATTTGTTACCAACACATTATAGACCAATTTGTTGTCTGATGAATACAGAATTTGAATTTGAACTTACTTCAATATCTCATGTACAGCCCATTTTTTTTGCAATTTAAAAATCGCAATCGTTCGCGTCTATACAAAACTCCAATTGATAAGTTGATAAAACAAAGTTTAACCGGATTAAATCGTGAATATTATTTAAATTGGTTTCCCTGACGTTTCGAAAGCTTTAGCTTAATCCGATTAAACTTTGTTTTATTATAATGTGTAGTGATCGCGAAAACCTAAGAAGTTATTATGATAAATTGATGTTATTTACCAAATTACGTTTTCCAACATCATTATACCTACTTTCATAATCTTGTGGATAAAGATTTGGATTCGAAACAACCATCTGTAGTACAGTCGACTGCATGACAGTTATTACTTTGAATTAGAAAACCGCTCTTACTGCTTACGAAATAAAGGTGCTGTCAATGTCAAACCGTTACCACTGACGTGCCGTCGACCGTACCTAGGACGTTCATTTCAATTAAACTATTAGTTCCGTACGGGAATCGTTCCCGCGACTTGTAGCACAGCAGCCAATTGTTTATCCGCTACACCAAAAGTGCCGTCAATCCGTTTAATTATAATAAAATTATGGTATTTTTTTACAGGGAGTTATAGGTATCACGTTGTTTGAAGAAGCTTCGTCAATTCGATGGTGGGCCGGCGCCATGTTCATCGTGATCGGCCTGGCCTTGGTGGCTCAGCCTAGGAACAAGAATAAGGAGCAATGACCCTAGAATTATATTAGACAGTGATATTGTATATTAAAATGTGCTTTTTGTGGCTAGGAAAACTTTCATGGTTGTTTATAGTTATAGATGACGTCTGTGGTCTAGTGGTTCGAGTGTCGGACTGCTGATCACGAGAGTAATCGAACTCTCCCACAGGTCACAAATATACGTGGGACACTCAGAAAGTTTTGCGAAACTAAAAAAAATTGTTCTATACGTACATATATTTTTATAAAATCTTTTCAAAGTACTTTCCACCAGCCTCTATACAAAGATTCATGCGCCTAAACCAGTTTTCAAAACACTTTTTCCAGTCCGCCGCAGACACCTCGTTTACAGCCTGCTCGAACGCAGCCAGCGCATCTTCCGGCGACGAAAATTGTATCCCTTTGAGCTGATTTTTTCTTTTTGGGAATAAAAAGAAGTCACACGGTGCTAGATCAGGGCTGTAAGGAGGGTGACCCAGGAGTTTGACTGGCGTGCTGTCCAGGAAGTCCCTCGTTTTGAGTGCGGTGTGCGCAGGTGCATTGTCGTGGTGGAGCAGTAGCCCGCGGAGCCCTGTGTTTGGTCGCTTGTTGCTTATAACAGAGAAAACTTCTGGCAAACATTTGGTAGTATACCATTCGGCATTAATGCTTCTTTGATCCCGTAAGGGAATTGATACCAAGTGGCCAGTCAAATTAAAAAAGCTAGCGATCAAAATCTTACCCCCGCTTCTAGATCGCTTCACTTTGGTAGGCGTTGGCTCATTTTGAAACACCCAAACAGTCGACTGGCGCTTGGTTTCTGGGTCGTATTGATAAATCCAGGACTCATCACCTGTAACGATGTCGTAAACACGCCGAGACGAGCCTGCTTCAAATTTGTTAAGCATATCACGGCACCATTCCACCCGGGCCTGCTTCTGAGCATCGGTGAGGTTGTGCGGCACCCAGCGTGATACTATCCTCCTCACGCGAAGATGGCTGTGTAGAATCTCGTGAACGCTTCCCGATCCAATCTTCAATATGTGTTGAATCTCCTGATATGTAATTCGCCTATTGTCTTGGATTAAATTTTTCACTGCTAGCACGTTTTCTTCGGTAACAGCCGTCAAAGGGCGACCGCTTCTTTCGTCATCCCCCAAAGTTGGTCGACCGCGCTTGAATTCGTTATACCAACGATACACGGTTGCCTTGGAAGGGCCTTCATCCATGAATGCCATTTGAAGTCTATCGTACGATTCATCCGGTTTCAGGCGACACTTGAAATCGTATAAAATCATAGCTCTAAAATGTTCCCGGCGCAGATCCATATTTCAGTGAGACACAATACTTTGAATTAACTCGCAAAAAATGTGGAGGGAAATTTTGAAATTGGAACTTACTTATTTTTACTTATAAATAATCATATTTTCGAAAAACATTATAACTGGCCAGTCTCCCATACATAAAAACTTTTTTTCGCAATACTTTCTGAGGGGCCTGGTATGTGATGATTTATCACTGATGAACATAAGTGTTTGTGTTGATATTATTATCTGGTATCTACCCTCGACTGCCTCGTTGGTCTAGTGGTCGCAAGCGCGACTGCTGAGCATGGGGTCCTGGGTTCGATTCCCGGGTCGGGCAAAGTGTTATTGGGTTTTTTCATTAGGAAATTCTCAGTAGCAGCTCGGAGTCTGGATTAGTGCCCGGTTAGTGGCAATAGGCTCGCCCCCTATTACATGGGACTGATAACATAACTGGCGAAATGTGGATGTACTAGCCTCTGCCTACCCCTTCGGGGAAATACAGGCGTGATGTTATGTTATGTGTGTTTGTTATGTTGTTATCTACCCTCATTGTACCTAGATATATAATATCTTAACTTGTTATTATTTTATTTTGCTGTTTGTATAGTCAATGATACTGATTTACGGTAAAACTTGAATGAGTTTATGTTTACATCTTGAGTTCCCAGGTATAAACTAGTACGAAAAATATTGTAATTATGGGTAAAATACCTACATGGCTTTCTCCTTGACTATGCGTCTTTTTACACCCGTTATATATTGTACAAATAAATAGAACCAATGATATTTAAAAGTATAAATATGTAATACCCTAACAAAACCAACGAAAAATTTGTTCCGTACGCAGCGGCAGCACAATACACATAAACTAGTGCAAAGTAAGTACATTTGTTACATTAAGTTAGTTTCGCGTCATAATTAGTACACTTTCTGTGCACACATGACGTCATTTTTGTAAAAAAAAAATTGTCCCATGTCACGCTCGGCGCCTTGCTTGACGGAGACTAGTAGATAAACTTCACAATTAGGACGTTTTCGAGTCTTCAGATTGCGAGCGCAACAACATATCTGTACTTTTTAAAATATCATCGAATAGAACAAAATAAACTGTAAAGTCCTGGAATTATTTGCTATCCCTCTTGTGCTTTTGACTGGTTCTAAGATAGTTTAGTGGTTCCCTTGGGTACCAGGGCACGGTAGCCTTCCGCGTGGTATTTTCATAGACATAAATTGTAGATTCTGTATGTATGTCTGTAAAAGGCGGACGGAATCTCACTAAACAAAAAGTAAAGCACCCATACCATAGTAAGACGGCTCGCTTAAAAGTACAGGCTGGCACGCACACATTCACACCCATAGTAAGACAAAAAGCCGCGATTACGCAACAAATCTCATGTGAGGGTTGTCATTGTCTTAGTGTCACAAATAAAATAACAATATATATCTGTTGTGTTAAAATTCTGTCGAAATTATAGTGGGTTTAGGAAAAAACGAAGTGCTTCAATCTTTTCTTAGCGAAATTCCGTCCGCCATTTTTATTCGTCCGAGGTAGTTAGTAACTTTGTGTCAACTAACTATTACCTTAGAAAATACACAAAAAGTGATGAGTAAGCACAGACCCTTACTGGTCTATGTGAGTAAGTAATTTATTTCAATCATTCCGTTTAAACAGCATGACTGGGTGAACGAGGGACATATTAAAGAATATGGTAAAATGTGCGTACAAATAAAGAAATAAAATGTCAAAAAAAAAAGTGCACGATAAATCACGCGTGCAGGAGAAAAAATGCTCGCGCATACTCTGACTGTCTAAGGGTCTTCTGTCTAGTACAAACCGCGAAGAGAGTGAACATAGTGACTGATGGACACTGCCGTGCTAGGTGCATCACCTCACTGCATGAAACTTTGATTTGTAAGAGCGAAACAGCGTCCACAGTAACTGATGAAATCGATTGGAAAAATATTTCAAAAATTAAGGTATAATTTTTTATACATACACATTTGAAACGAGACTCAAGTACTACACATCCTCCTTTAATAATTCCCTCGTTCAACCAGTCAACATGTATAAAGTAAAATATTTTTAATAATTTTAGTATTATAACATTCATTGTTGTGGTGACCTACAGTATTACAATAAAGTACTAAAGAAAACTTAATATTTGTTTATTTTATCACTATGACCTGGAGAATACTACCGTAGAAAACACTTAGGACTCGACAAAGAAAACTTGGATATGGTGTTAGAAAACAAATCCCAACCTGGGCCGTCTCAACCCGGGGTTACAAGGGGTGCAGCGCACCCGGGCGCTGAGGCATCAAGGGCGCCTCGGCGTCAGAGACAGCTGGCCCTCTGAGGGTGCCTGAGAAACAATTTTACTTAGCTCAAACTTAGGTACCTACATTCATCATCATCATGCTAAAATAGCTAGGGTGCGCCGCTGAACTGGGTTCGCATCCCGGCGCTAGATAAGCTAGATATGGCCCGAGATCCCAACAATTGATTAATCCATAGAGGAAATGAATCAAGTATTCCGTGGATTAATCAGTAACTTTCATAAAAACATATGTACAATATTGATCCTTAAACTATTCAGGCTTTATTTAATGTACCTACCTACTCGTAGGCACGCGACTGGGGTGTAACTCGTAAATTAATTGATGCCGATATCGCATTTGAGTCCGATCTCTTTAATATCCATGACCAAAACTAATGTGTCAGACATCGACATAAGTGAATCGACAAGCAGCCGTCCCTCCAGGGGGTCTACTCGCGATCACCGACAAACGAAATGAACTTTCATTCCGACTGATACACAATAAAGATAGGCACATAAAAATGGCACAATAAAGATAGACTGATGGAGGAACGAGGTATAGTGTTCCTCCAACACAAAGGGAAGATCCTCCGGCCAGGCTGGGTCTGCGCCTGGCGGGAACTGCCCAACGGTTGACGTTGGGCTCTTGTATATATGTTAACTTGCGTGTAAATTCTGCTTGCGCGATGTAGGATAGTTCCCATGTCACCGGATAGATGTCGCTACAGACTAATGGTGCAGGCAGGAGCGTCGACCGAACGTGGACGGGGCGTGCATGTCACACTGCGGGAGATCGCGCGCGGTACGGAACGACGGCGGAATGACAGCGCCAGAAGAAATATCGAATATAAATAAAAAAGATAATCGAATATAAATCCGCACATGAATTCGAAAAATCAGAGGTGCGGGCCGGGATCGAACTCACACCCTCCTGCATGGAGGGCAAGCGTTCAACCACTAGGCTATCACTGCTTAAATTCCTCTGGCGCTTAAATATTATTAATTTTAATGCTCTTTTATTATTTTGTTAATTTCATTGTTTGTGCCAATAAAGAGATTTTCTTTCTTTGTTTCAAATTGTGCGATGAATGGTACGATTAATCGAATCATGGTGTATTAAGATGTTTCACCAGGTACCTACTCTCTTCCCGTCACAGCTAAAACGTGAAACGTCATCGGCTGTGAAGAATAGCGTGCTGTTAGCGTGACACTTGTTAGTTTGATGTGCTGCCACTCTGTGTAAACACGAGCAAAATGCACTTTTTTATTTACTTACTTTTATAAAGAAGCACTTTTGAACTAGTAATTTTTTATATTTTCTTTTAATAACTAATTAGAATTGATTGAATGAATTTGAATTTGATTAGTTCGCAGGAGAACGAAAGTAACTGACATAGCCCGAAGAATTGCCAAACATAAGTGGCAGTGGGCGGGGCACATTGCTCGCAGAACGGATGGCCGATGGGGCAGTAAAGTTCTGGAGTGGCGACCGCGTACTGGAAGGCGCAGCGTGGGTAGGCTCCCTACAAGGTGGACCGACGACCTGGTGAAGGTCGCGGGAATCCGCTGGATGCGGAAGGCGCAGGACCGGTCGTTGTGGCGTTGCTTGGGGGAGGCCTATGTCCAGCAGTGGACGTCTTTCGGCTGAGATGATGATGATAATGATGAACTAATTAGATGAATAACACGACAGAACAAATAGGCTAGTTAGGAATTTATTTTATCTTCATTATGAACAAAAATCCCCTTAAATATATTGAAGACATCAATCAATGGCAACACTGATCGTTACGTAGCTTCGAGGCATTACGGGAAGAGAATACCCTGGTGAAATATTATACCATGAATCGAATATCGTCAAACGGGAGTAGACCTCCGGGGTTGTATAGACGCAGTGTCGCCAGGGCACGGCACTGACGGCATCACGGCAGTGGCGCGCCGCCAGCCGAACTCGCCGCACGTGTCCGCTCCGCCCATGACACGCGCGTACACTCCAACTCACTCAAACAAACACGATCGATAAAACAAAGCCGCGAATAAAACTAAAAACGACCACCGTTCAACCTAAACCAATCAGTGCTCAACCGCTCATCCCGATCACCATGTTACACTTTTTATATAACTGATTTTAGATGGCAACTTCGATAGCGCGTGGCGCACCGGCGTCAACAATGTAGCCATAGTGACGCGATCGTGTTGACAGTTTGACAGAATATGACGCTAAAATACCGTTGATTTTTAAATAAACATGTTTATAAAACGTTGTGTGTTGGTTGTTATGTATTGATAAGATGACGACAATAATTTTGCTCGTTTGAATAGTTTGTATAATATACGAAGATGGGAAATGGAATGAACAAGGTAATTTTTCATTAATTAATATAAAATAAGGTAGAATGGAATTTCGTGGAAATATTTAGAATGTACGAGGAATGTGCATGCGGTAATAGTTACGTAACCATATCGTAGCGACTCGTAGCTCGTAGCGGCCGCGTAGGGGCCGTAGCGGGATGCAAGTTATGTCTACGTTTCGTAGAGGTTTTAGAGAGATTATAAAACTTTTAAGCACAGATTAAAGGTATGAGCTTTTAAATTAAGAACTTGTTTACATGGTTATTAAGTATAGGTACTTAAATAAAACACTTTTTGCTATAAATCGATTGATTGATTGAGGTTTTTTACGTGTTTTTTTTGTGTAGTATTTAGGCGGCAAAATTATCTTCTACCCACCTATTTTTCAGTGTGTCACTTTTATTAGTTGGATGAAATACCATTAACATTTATTTCACGGGAAAATGCAAGCTATAGATAAAGTTAACTAGTCTTCTAGTTTTCGCCATCTGCTTCTGTACAACTCCGAAGTTCGTCACTAACACAAAACACGTTTCATGTTATTGTCATAAGTTTTAATTATGTCTGCCAGTCTGAACTCTACGCGTCCCAAAGTCTGGGTCACATTCTAATAAATAAAACTCATTTATTGCACAAACAGACAAATATATACCCCAACATCCACCACACACAACACACACACTCACACACATAATATTGCATGCTTTTCTTATTGTTTAATTTAATTTTAATTTTATCTGATAATGCATGGTCTCATTGTCATTATGTATAATTTAAGGGAAGAAGCGAGACAACCCTAACACAAGTATTGTTTATAACTTAATGGGACTACCCCAATTTATATTACTACTAAATAATTATATTACAATTTATATTTTTATATTACTGGTAATAATTTGAGACAAATAAAGATTTTGATTTTTGTTTGCTGGTGCAGCACTTTCCACTCCTTTCTAACTAAAAGGTATTATGTAATGTTAAAAAGTAAAAAAAGCATGATTTTTCTTCTATCGTGTCGATATGAGCTACATAGTGATAATTAGACATGGGTAGTTAGCGAACGAAAGACAAAAATGAACTAGTTCACTTGCTATGAATTAGTTCACTTGCTATGAACCTATCTATCTCTCGTTCACCCGCTCCCAAGACGTATCAGTGTATCCGAATGTATATTTGTATCACGATCACCATGGCGACGACTCACCGTCGTCCTCACCGACCTCACCTCATGTATGCAATAAAACTTTCAAAATAATGTAGGAACTCTACTAAATTCATAGGTAACACAATAAATTATGCTTTTTGGAAATAATACAACTACATAAATTAGTTACAGAATGGACGATAACTAATATTTATGATATTATTAGTCTTTTTTTATCAATTTACTGAACTACGCATAAGAAGACAAGTGAACAGTGAACACTGAGCTAAATCAACAGCAGAGCGAGAACTACCTCTAATCTACTGAACGAAATGAACAACTGATACAAATAAGTGATACGTAATTACGAATCTTCTGATCAAAAAGATACGTATCTCTCTTTTCAGTTCAGTGATACATTTGTCGCATGTCTAGGGATAATAGCTCATGTTGTAATGTAAAGAGTAATCAGTCAGCAGGTTGGTAGCGGGTCTGACTATCGCTATTAGCGATAAGACCGCCAATGTACCCTTAATTTACATGTTAGTCTTAAATTTTAATGGTGTTTAATAAAGAATATTATATCTATCTCTCGGACTGCCCAGGGTGCGCTGGACAATCTATTAAATATTAAATACCTCCACTTGTGGAGGCTCTTTTAATGCACCCCACAAAGCATGCTAAATGGTAATAATTAAAACCTGTCGAAGCAGGATGTTACAATACAATTTAAATTTACAATTTTCGGTGTTTTTTTAAATTTATTAATTAGCAAAAGGGTTTGGGGTTCGGTCAACCACATATCATTGGTAACTATATACATATTTATATCAATGGTACCTTTATTAGCAGAACTGGCTTAGTATATAAGTTTCGTACAAGACAGACTTGCTTATACTGGTTTTGTTACCACATTGATATGCCCTTGATTGTACGTTTCCAACCTTATTTATGGATATAATATATTATTATACTTTGTTTTATAAATACATACAAAAGGAACACCCAAACCAACACAAACACTCATGTTCATCACATATTTGTGGCCTGTGGAAATCGAACCCACGACCTCGTGATCAGCAGTCCGCCACTCGAACCACAGACCACACCACACACACGTCCACCAACGACCACAGACGTCGTCGTCACCGACCGACCTTAGGCGCTTTGTTGTCTATTCATGTGCCTGTAACTCTGTTTTTTCTTACTTGTCTTATTTAGTAAACAATCCTCGCATGTCTTTTTAATGCAATTCGTCAATAATAAATATTTATAGAATTTATTTAAACTATTTTACACACTAAATAACATTTTTTAACCTTGTTACATGTGCAAACTATTAATTATATTTTATCAGTAGTTATTTAAATAAAGAGACATGCCAAGATTGTTTACTAAATAAGACAAGATAGAAAAAACAGAATTTAGATATTACATTTCAAATCAAACGGTTAGTCATTCTCGAGAATCAATAACGATTCGTTATAGGCATAATATATTACTATATAATCGATGGCTCATGGCCCAATATCTATGACAGCTAAGGTTGTATAATTTGACATACTTTCCTTTAGACAACTCATAAAGCTGGCAATAGGCCTAAAAGCTATAACTGTGGTCATAAAGCGCCGGTTACGAGACAATACTACCTATTTAGGTGCATTTGTCTTTGATTACTTGAACTTTGAGTCAGTCCATCGCTTCTTGCTCGAGTTAAGGTGCTCCCTTACCGGAGCATTCGGCTATAATATTACGATCCAAGATTCGATTTTGAGCATTACGTTACAATACTGCCTCCCTGACTGACGAGCATTAATGTAGCAATCCAAGACTTGATTTTGAGCAATACGTTACAATACTGCCTCCCTGCCTGACGACCATTCGGCTGTACTCGAACCAGTTGTTTTACAACGTCAGACGAAGCGGTCGTGGTACTGAGTGCGGCAATATTAGTTCAGTTAAGTTATTTACGCAAAAAAAGCGAAACAAACGGTATTGATAATACTCACTTCTGTTACACTACAGGCGAATGCTCCCGGTGAGGGAAGGCCTTTAAAGTGAACATATTTATAGTTACAATACTGGCTGGAGCAGAAGCTATGTCATCATCATCATCATTTCAGCCAAAAGTCACCTACTGCTGGACACAGGCCTCCCCCAATAAGGGGGGATATGCCATAATCGCCATAATATTGCAATGCTTGCAAAATGCCACTAAGTTCTAAGCACCAAAATAAAAAGGAACGCCAATTATGTACACTTACGGCCACAATTAATATCCAATCTATCCACGATTTGCCCTACTAGAGATAGGTAAATCGTGGATAGATTGGATATTAATTTTAATTATATTAGTTTAATTAAATTAGATTATAATTTTGTAATTTAAATTTTGACATTATTATTTTGTTGACATCTAATAATATCTTCTTAAATTGTGACAGTGTTTATTATTTTCAATTTTAATTATGTCAAATCCCAATTATTTTTTTGTGTATACCTAAATGTTTTGTATGCCTTCTGGCGGGACATAGCAAGGATCTTCTTTTTTTTTGTAAATAACATATGTATACCTTGTGTTCACAAAACTAAATAAATTAATTGAATTGAAAATTTTTGTTGGTTTTGAAAACGAAAAGGGGTTATTGTACTCATCATTATGAACAACTTTTACTATGGGACCAACCCTGAAATCGCGAAAAAAATACATAACCTGGATTAAGATATAGGCTATTTTCTATCCCGGGAAGATAAACAGTTCCCATGGGATGCGCGATAAACGACATCAATGCGGGCGAAGCCGCGGGCATAGGCTGGTAATAGAATAAAAGGTACAGTTGTCATATGGACGCTACAGCTCTTTTCCATTATCCAAAGATTTGGGCAGAATCCGTACACAATCCCAACGTAATAAGGGGAAAGTCGGCCGCCATAGCACATAATTCCAATTTCTATCTGTCACTGTGATTTTTTCTGATACAAAGAGTAGGTTACGCTTTTATGTCCTGGGATTTGAACCCAGGATTTATTAACCATCGTTGTTATTATACACAGTAAGATGTTCTTTATAAAAATATACAGCGCGTCCCACGGATATGCCACATGGAGGGAAAGTACCTTGAATATTGTAGATGGAACATTTTACTGAAAGAAGACATTAGTTGAATTTAAAAAACAATTTAAACTGCATTCGTAGATATTTAAATAATTACATGGTTGAACCGGAAATCGAACCCGTTATATGAGAAAAATAATCACCTGTAGCTTTATCATACCGATCATCGGCTTCATCATAAGGATTATTTTATATAAATAATATATTATCACAAATAAAAGGAAGACCATGAATTTTAACATTTGATGTGAAAAATCGACAGCGAGCGAAATAATCAAAAGACTGCGACTTTGTATTCAACATTCATTTCATTCACTCTCATTGACATGGGACTCATTTTGAGCATTTGATTTAAAAAAAACTCCTCGCTTCGCTCGGTCAAAAAAACTGTCCATTCGGAGGAATGTATTTTTTTTTGTTCTACATCACATTACGAACTAAATCATATTTGACAATCATAGGTCTCAAGCACAGACATAGTAAAAAATATAGACTAAGTGCTGCGAACAACCATAGTGAAGCCAACAAAAACCGTGCTCCTTCATGTACAACCAGTGCTCACGCACACACATGCACTTTAAACCGTGCTCACCCCTCTCAGTTCACATGTCGTGGCATCTTCCAGTAAGCATCGCGAAAACAAATATCCTTCAGGTGCATGGTGTTTACGTGAGCACTGGTTGTACATGAAGGAGCACGGTTTTTGTTGGCTTCACTATGGTTGTTCGCAGCACTTAGTCTATTTTTTTTACTATGTCTGTGGTCTCAAGTTACTAAAAGTTATTTAAATTGAACTTTATTCACTCCTCAGTCATTATCTTCAAGTAGCTAGGAGAATATTAGGGTGGGGTGGGATTCTTTCTAACTACACTGTGGAAAAAAATCACCGTGTACAGTAGAGCAGCAGCTATAGATACCTACTATAAAAATGGAACGGTACAGTCAAATTAACGACATTCTGCGGAATTTAGATGACGCACGCCTTCAAACTCCGAAGCTAAGACAAGTTATCTTAGCAAAGTTAAGGCAATTTAGAAAGTTTGGCGTCGTAAAATACTAAAAGCAAACATTTTACCTAATATAAACTTTGTCAGTGTAAATAATACGAGAATAAAGGTCAAAAGAACAAAATAATTGTAGGAGAGAAAAACAGATAGGTGCCTTTTTATTTTTCTCTTCTAGAATTTGTTCCCTTTTGACGGCCTGCAACATAAGTCGATGATTATTTCGGTTTTTATATTAATTAATATCATAGAACACAATTATTGTTTAAATAAATAAATAAATAACTTATTATTTATCATTATTACTGGAGCAGAGGAGTTCTTGAGTGGAGACCGCGAATTGGATGTGACGCATACACTTCTTGGCTCTGTACCTGTATTTGTTCTGTGTTCTTGAATTTTTTTGGTAATTTTATGCGTCACTTTTGAAGCTAATAAATATTTTTTCTTTCTTTCTTTAATTGGCAAACGCAGCGTAGGGTGCCCCCTGCCAGGTGGCCGACGACCTGAAGAAGGTGGCTGGGGGGACTGGATGAGGAAGGCAGAGGACCGAGTGTTGTGGTGCAACTTAGGAGAGGCCTATGTCAGCAGTGGACTGTGATAGGCTGATTGGATTTATCATTAAAGTATTCTCTAATCTATAATAATTTGCTACAAAAAATAGAAGTAGAAAGTTTTCATTCACAAATCACTTTTGAAACTATGGACAGTGTTAACCATAAAGGTATTATACTGACGTAATAGAGGCACTGTCACCTCATTATCACGTCACCGAAAGCATAATGAGTATATGTGCGAAATTGACACGTGTAGGAGTGATTTTTAGTGATGTGACATGGACGTTTCCGCATTATCGATATAGTTCAACCGGCCTTACTTTTAAGGAGTGGTGGTATTTTAAAACTGCTAAGCTATTAAGTAACTATTGTTTTAAAATTACAGATATTTGAAACATAATTTTATTTGTTTTAAAAGATTGAGTTACGCAATTAAGGGCTATATTATAATTACATTATTAATGTCACGAAGGTAAGGAATACATAAGTAAAAAATAAAAAAATCAATTAATCATCATTTCAGCCGTAAGACGTCCACTGCTGGACACAGACCTTTTTTTTTCCGTGGGGAAATCGTCATGGACGCACTGCGCCCGGGGTAGGCGAAGCCAGTGTTGGACTCTTACCGACTAAAACCACCACGGTGTTCCTTCAACTACCTTAGCCGGGGGCGTGGGAACCCGTGAGTATTCACACAACCACCTCCGACAGGTCCCGGCCCGCCACAAGCAGGCGAGCCCCTTCTCACCGTGCGGCCTAACGTTGGCCGCACCCTTCTCAGTGGCGCACACGGAACACTGCACGCCACCTCACCTCATGGGCCTTTACCAGCTGCGCCAACTACGCCGGCTGTGCCAGCTACGCCAGCTGCTGGTCGGGCAGCAGACTACCCCGAGTCTGCTGCTCACAGGCCCTACCTCCCGTAATTTTTTATAGAGGTTTTCTTCCTCGCGGTCCGGGCGGTGAAGCCAAGACCCTCGGTCCCAAGAGGCGCGAGAACACTACTCAGCAGGCACTCCTGGGATTACGAGACCGACGGGGGCAGGGAAGGACAGTCCCCCCGCTGCCTGCCCAGTGGCAGGGTGAGTGCTCACCGGGCCCGCCACTGCTCCTCCGCAGTGCCCTCTGCTTTCTCAGAGGGACACGAGGAGCAACTTCCCAGTGGCCCACATCGGGCCCCTCCCGTGCCAGAATATTCGCCACAGGAAATAAGGTCCCCCGGTCCAAAGGAGACTTATTGCCCGTGCCCAGGGTGCACCGGCCCAACAACTGCCGTTCCCTCTAGACGTGTCCAGAAGGACAAGCAGCTGTCAGACACACGTGGAGGTTTCCTGGCCAGCACCCCGCTGGACACAGGCCTCCCCCAAGCATATATTGGCCATATATGCCATAATCACCACGCTTGGCAGGCGGGTTGGCGATCGCAGTTGGTTGGTTGCACTCCACTTCACTCCACCTCCACTTCCACCTCCACTTCCACTCCACTTTCATTCATCCATCTATCCATCCATCCATCCATCCATCCATACTTACAAACTTTCACATTTATAATATTAGTAGGAAGTAGGATAGGATAGGATTTTTGGAACTAAAAATTTTGACTTTCTGTCTCCATAATAATTTGTCATCTTCGGTTGAACTAGTTGTTTATCTCTAACTCTTCTTGTATTATATTTATTTTTAACTTTTACTTTATACTCGTCACTTCGTAGACTTACCACTTTGAATATTTACCATTATTAAAGTAAAGATCTTTATAAGAAACAAACACCGACCCGAACAAATTCCGTAGGTATGGATCGTTGGTGATTTCACTAAAAGATACAGTTATCCTTAAAATATCTACTGCAAACCCTGTAGTTTTTTCGAGGCTTTCAGTTTTTTTTTTTTTTTTTTATTGTATAGGATGGCGAAACGATCTAAAAGCCCACCATATGTTAAGCGGTTACCTTTGCCAATAACAACTGCAATACCACCTAGGCTGTTACCTAAATGGTACCGCAAGTCGGTTCGCCAAACTGTGACATGAAAATGGAAAGTCTCATGTGATTGTAATTACACCGGCACCACACAGCAATGCAAGCATCACTATTTGGCGGAGAATAGTAGATACGGTGCTTATTCGTTTTAACATTTGTGCCCATCCATTTTTCTTTAATAACAGCATTTACAGGTAATCAGGAAATCAGAAAGAAGCCAACAGAAGGATCCGTCTGGGCTGGGCAGCATTTGGCAAACTTCGCCGAGTCTTCTCGTCGCCTATACCGCAAAGTTTGAAGACAAAAGTCTTCAACCAGTGCGTCCTGCCTGTCATGACTTACGGTGCCGAGACGTGGACACTGACAGTTGGGCTAGTCCACAAGTTTAAAGTCGCTCAGCGAGCTATGGAGCGAGCTATGCTTGGAGTTTCTTTGAAGGATAAAATCCCAAACGAGATTATCCGGAGAAGAACCGGAGTGACCGACATAGCTTGTAGAATCAGTAAGCTGAAGTGGCAGTGGGCTGGCCATGTCTGTCGAAGGACCGATGGCCGCTGGAGCAGACGAGTCCTTGAGTGGAGACCGCGAATCGGCAAACGCAGCGTAGGGCGCCCCCCTGCCAGGTGGACCGACGACCTAAAGAACGTGGCTGGGGGGGACTGGATGCGGAAGGCAGAGGACCGAGCGTTGTGGCGCAACTTGGGAGAGGCCTATGTCCAGCAGTGGACTGCGATAGGCTGAGTTGATTGACAGGAAATCTGGAAGTTATGAAGTTAGCCGGTCAATATTTTACAGCATTTTTAGCCCGGCCGCACATTGTCATAAAATAGCACCGTATTTACATTTTAATATGTCAAAAGCAGACATACGATCCGGAAAATTCTGTCAGTCTGCGGGGCTGGTACTAAAATTAACTGTATAAATGTAAAATAAGCATTATGAAAGTAGTATTGTCCTGCAGATACTTACCTGTGAAACGTCTCTTTGCCATAGACGTACAACATACTACTATAACATCGTAAATGTACAACCAATGTATAGGTTCCGGCGCGTCATATTTTTTCTGTGATCAATGAATGAATCATTATGATTTCCTTCCAATGTGCGGCCGGACTAAATCAACCTTTCAATACTTTCAACCGACTTCAAAAAAAGGAGGAGGTTCTCAATTCGATTGTATTTTTTTTAAATCAGTAACGGACACTAACTTGTGACATGTATGGTGCTAGGTAGTACAAAAAATATATAATTGAAACTATCGACATATCGATATATTTTGAGCAATCCATATGCGAAACGGTTTCATTTTCACGTACACAATATTTTTTTATCTAACACATAATTATTTAAAATAACATATTATGTAGAAAATAGGGTATTTACTGCATGTTATTAATGTATTACTAAATAATTTTAAGAATAACTTCTATGAAAATAAGCATTATGAAAGTAGTATTGTCCTGCAGATACTTACCTGTGAAACATCTCTTTCTTTAGATTAATAATGTAAATTACACAGCAGTATAACACAGAATACTACACGAATACGATTATTGATATTAATTGGATAAAATACAGAACGATTGTGAAATAAATCATAAAATAATACGAGATTATATTTTGATGGGACGCTATGGGAGATTACAATTGTCAAAATCGGTTCTACTGACATTTTATTATGTCTCTTTCTAGCATATAGGTTTTTTCGTAAAGATCGGTATCTCAGTCGCACACTGTAGTGGTCTATTACGTCAGTATAGAAATGTCTTTGGTGTTAACCTACTTTAATTGCTGACTGTACTCCTTAGTTTTGACCTTTATGACAGTATGGCAGTATAGTATTTCTTTCTTCTATCTAGATTATGTGATTACATGCAGCTAAGTATCAGTCAGTTCAACATCCTGAGATGATTTTAGACCAGTTGTCAGGCTTTTCGGATTCCGACTAGGTACCCGTAATTACTGCCATAGGTTTTATTTTATTTTATTATTTTATTTAGGTATTCTTGTGTGCTCGACCAGAGATGTGAATCAAACGGTCACCCATCTACTGACTGCCCGCGACTAGCACAGTTCTAGCACAGACAAGCATTTACATTCAGAAAGTATAATTTGGTGAAGATCTGATGAAGGTCTTCGGAGATAAAGAAGGGAACTCTTCAATGGATGACAGCAAATCATCCGGTATTGCAGCAATCGCTTGTCTTTCTATTATTAATGCCACTTAAAATAGAAAAATGAAATAAACTTAAAAAAAGAAGTAAAAACCGACTTCAAAAAGAATAAAATTTGTGTGAAACAGTTTAGGAAGTCGGTGCCAGTTATTTCTTCAATCAAACCGAATCAAAGGCACCTACTTCCTAAACTGTTTCATACAAATTTTAATATTTTATTCTTTTTTTAAGTCGGTTTTTACTTTTTTTTAAAGTTTATTTTTAACTAATGCACTGCAATCAGACCGAGTTTGACGTTTGTGTGTATTATTGTTTTTTAAATAGAGCAGGCACAAAAATCCTTGAAGAAATGGATTTTTCTATGTTTTCTTGTATGGATTTTAGATTTAGACTTTGCTTATATACAGGCCGGTTAACGGCCGAAATTAATATCCAATCTATCCACGATTTGCCCTACTAGAGATGGGAATTTGACATAAGCTCCATACAAAATATGTCAAATTTCTATCTCTAGTAGGGTAAATCGTGGATAGATTGGATATTAATTTTGGCCGTAAAACGATACAGCCCTGTGACAGATAGACGGATGTATAGACGTATGGACGGACATATGGTGTAGATATAGTAATAGGGACCTGATGGGTACGGAATCTAATTTATTTATACTCACGATAAGGATCACCCTTCCGTAATGAAGCAACGAAACTTAAATCCGTAATAGAACACAAAAACAGCACAAATTAACCCAACATAAATGAGAAAAGGCAGATCACAATATTAACCCTTAGTTCAAACCTAGAACACTGAATTTTTGACGAAGGTCTCATTAACAACGGACTAAAGATAACAGCAGTTACGTTTTGATGACGCGCGCAGTATGTCCACTGAGACTTGACTTTCTGATCTATACTTTTTTATTCTCTACGTGCCTGACCTTTAAGCATAGATGTTCTTTTTATATGGATGCTGTAGCGCTATTTTTAGCTAGTGAGGTTTTGGAGCGAATCCCTTCACGTTATGAGTAGTTATCTTGTAGGCGAACGCCTTTCTATTTTCAAAATAAACTAAGGCCATAATATTGTTCACCAATTTAAAGGGAAGCGTTTTTTACCGTTTACATAATTATTATTCTAATACATTTTTCGGGTGAACGGGTGATTCATCAGAAAATAGGGCACATACAGTGGCGTAGCTATGTAACCATGGGCCCCGGGGCAAAAAGTTAAAAGTCGAATATTCTTTATTCAACTAGGATGTTATATAACTTTTTCGAACGTCGTTCATGGGGCCGAGGGGCCCCTAGAGCTTGGATGGCCCCTACGGTAGCTACGCCACTGGGCACATATATTGAACTCTAATAAAAAATTTTTAAACTGGCGAAATGTGGGTGTACTATACACCTCTGCCGGGGAAATTACAGGCGTGATGTTATGTTATGTTATGTTAATATATTTTTTCATGTTCAATTTTCACGCGGAAAATGGTTAAAACCTCGGAACAATGATTTAAAACACTATTCGCCGTGCTGGTTAGGTTCGTGACGTCATCTTCATTAGTAAACTGACACTCTGTGCTGACTCTATTTCAAGCTTAAAAATAATAATATTAAAATAAATAATAATAGTATTTCTATGAAGTCAAGCGTATGATGTTTTTACAAGCTTTTTAGGGATCCGTACCCAAAGGGTTCCAAACGGCACCCTATTACTCTCACTACGCTTCCCGTCCGACCGTCTGTCTGTCACAGACAGACAGACAGATCTTTTGAACAGTAACAGGTAGCTGGTTGAAATTTTCTCAGAACATGTGTTGCTATGACCCCTATGACGACAAATACTAAAAATAAACTAAAACCAAAGGGGGTCCCCATACAAGAAACCTCGAATACTCGACTAACTGCAAAGTTAGTCGAGTATTTCTATTACCTTATTATTTAGATTTCTATGGTATAGTACAACTACATTGCGTGTTTGGCCTATACAGAGTGATTTGTAATTCGACTGGATTTGTAATTTCGGTGAACCAGGGGGCGCCAGTCATTTGTTTTCGATTTATAGCAGTTTTAAGAAGACGGAAAATATAAAAAAAATCTTAAAACTGCTATAACTCCCCTTTCAAGGAATAGGTCGAATTACAAATCATTCTGTATACCTACTCATAGACTTGAAGCGTGCGTGTAGGTATTTCAACACTTGAAGCTGTTCATTTGCATCTGTGTCTACTGGAACTCACTACTGTATTTGGTATTGGTATTGGTATAACGGGCCATTTTCCGCAACTCCACGCTCGGCGTGTATTTTGCGTGTGGGTGGGAATAACTTGTTTACTCGAGCCACCCCAGCTCCTCGAGGAAGGCCAGCAGACGCTTGATGTTGCTGACTGTCTCTCGGAGAGTACCCGGATATCCGTAGTACTTAGGCCTGTATGAGGCGACCTCCGGGCAGTTGAGAAGCACGTGGGCCGCTGTTTCCTCTGTCTCCATGCAGGCTCTGCACAGAGGACTGTCAGTCACACCTATGACAAAGAGGTGTTTGTTAAATGAACCGTGTCCGGTGTAGGCTCACTACTGTAATACGTTGCTATCATGCCAACTTATGCATCAGTGCTTTCATGAATATACTGCAGCAATACCAAACCCACTAATTTTGTCGTTGATTTCAAAAAACAAAATATCTATGGTATTTTAGTAGCATTACAAAAAATTCTATCGATTTTCGCAAAAAGGAAAACTACACAATTGGCCCAACTGTAAATAATATAATTAGTTTACGTCGACAACACAACCGTAATTTCTATTCCCTGCAGACAAATAAAGGACGGCTCGCCGCCGGTTGTTTTCCTAGAGTGGTGACCGATTGAGGGAGACCCTAATCTTCTTACAGTACCACCTGTTTACTCAAACGATGCCAAATTAAATTCGGCACGCGTTCCCCTCTATTCCCCCACAGCCTTTTACTCACAAAAGATACGTAACCTTTTATGTATCTTTTTACGTTAACAATAAGAAAGGAGGTTTGGAACTCTTTAAAGTAAATGGATACCGAAATTTCTTATAGAAATAAGCAGTGCCTTTGTACTATTCATTTTTATGTATTTTATTATTATTTCTCTGTGTGTGCATAAATTTAATAAATAAATAAATAACGATCAAAGAAATTGTTTTTTTTGCAGCATTAGGTATATACCTAATGCCTATAATATTATAGGACTGCCTCGTTGGTCTAGTGGTCGCAAGCGCGACTGCTGATCGTGGCAATAGGCTCGCCCCCTATTACATGGGACTATAACATAACTGGCGAAATGTGGGTGTACTATACACCTCTGCCTACCCCTTCGGGGAAATACAGGCGTGATGTTATGTTATGTTATGTGTTATGTTAGGTATATACCAAATGCCTATAATATTATTGTAACAGCATAAATAATTAAATGTTTTATTTGAATAACTTTTAATGTTTTATGAACAGCAGTAGAAAATGATATTAAGTAGATAAAAGATAATGCAAAACGTAGGTACCTAACCGGTGAAGGTTTATTACAAAGTTATAGGTAGAGGCCGTCGTAAAACCTTGTCTCAATTGATATTTTACACGCCAATAAATATATTGAAAACCGACGCACTAACGTAGAAAGTAAATGCTTTTACCGCAAGCCAGCTTATTCATTAAATAAATGCGTTGAGTTGTGTTTTCTGTTTGCTGAAAATAAATATGGGTCCACAAAAAAATTATACGGCCGCACAAAAAAATGTACGTCACATTCAACGTAGTCGGTTGTTTTACGAATTTGAAAAGATTTTGCGACGCCCGCAGAATTTTGACGCACTGCATAAGCAAACGTAAATATGAAACTATTCACAGGTATAACATCAGTTTTACAAAAAAAAAAAAAAACAAGCTTATATGAATTGAAAGCAGCAAAAAAAAAAACAACACACGTAGCGTTCCCATAGAAATCTAAATAATAAGGTCATAGAAATGTTATCTACCGTCATTTAATACCGGAACGCGTGTCACCGGTTTGCCGCTACCAACACATATATACGCAATTACGCTCACCATGTTTCTAGCATTCAATGCAAAATAAATTAAGGCTAAAAAAATCCGCTGTTAGATATTCTGCAAAATACAATTTTAGTGACTCCGCGTCCAAAACGGCACTGATGATCAAGCAAATGGTTCGCGCATGCACTGGTGTCCTATATATGAGTCACCTGCGCGCAGCGACAAATTCACGCACCTTTAACACTTCTATTAACTTATTATTTAAATTTCTATGAGCGTTTAACAGAGAAAACTTTACGACCCGGCTTTTCTCGACACCAGCTTGGGTAGACCAGGTATGGCATAATACCTATCCTATCACGATAAAACCGCAATTCATTACATGATAACTGCACAAGAAACAAAAATCCTACAAAACACAACTTTCATACTAATAATGTGGCGAAAAACATCACAATTCCTTGCATTAACCATGAACGCACATGACTTGGATACAAGCTATTCAGGGCGTGCCAAGAATTCACGGGAAGTCAACCTTCGATTATGAAGCTATAGGGTTAAAAGCGCGATTACTTTTTGCCTTTTAGCAGTAATGTTTTACCGTTGGCGTGTAGCCAATAAAAGATTAATTTAGCCTATATTTTGTATCGAAACTTGCCTCTCAATTAATTCATTCCGAATACTGCATGGTTGTTATTTTGTAGTTAAAGTTGCAGACACACAGCGGGCGGGACGGAACTGAAGCGTATCGCCGGCGGGTCTCGTTGTGTTGTAATGTACCTGAACTGTATTAGATAGTGCACACAGCGCCGTTCTGCCGGGTGTTTTGACTGCGTGACCGATCCGCCACCGCTCCGCCGGGCGGAAAGTCAACGCTGGGCGCCGGGCGGTTTGCGACGCGACTGATACGCTGGCGTTGTATTGTATGGGAACACATAGTAGTAAAAATAAAAGGGCAATGGAGAGGGCTATGCTCGGAGTGTCCCTGCGTGATCGAATCAGAAATGAGGAGATTCGCAGGAGAACGAAAGTAACCGACATAGCCCGAAGAATTGCCAAACTTAAGTGGCAGTGGGCGGGGCACATTGCTCGCAGAACGGATGGCCGATGGGGCAGTAAAGTTCTGGAGTGGCGACCGCGTACTGGAAGGCGCAGCGTGGGTAGGCGTGGGTGGTAAGGTGGACCGACGACCTGGTGAAGGTCGCGGGAATCCGCTGGATGCGGAAGGCACAGGACCGGTCGTTGTGGCGATGTTTGGGGGAGGCCTATGTCCAGCAGTGGACGTCTTTCGGCTGAAATGATGATGATTGATGATGACATAGTAGTAGTCACACATACAGCTGAACAGCTGTTCAGTCCCGCGTTTTGACATGCCATGCACGCCCTGTCCACGTTCGGTGGACGCTCCGCCTCCGTTCCGTCCCGCCCGCTGTGTACCTGCGCCTTAAAACTTTGTCTGAATAGTCCTCCATTTTTACAAGCTTTTATGTGAGTAGCAAGCAAAATTCTGAGTAAGACCGTCTGGTTGGAACGGTGAGTGTCACCTCAACACACGGTGCCACACGCCATGCTCGGTCACGCGAATTGCAGAACTTTTTATTAATGTCATATTTCTTGATAGGTACTTTAACGATTTTCTATTGTCACGTGTCTGCTATTTTATACCGCAAAGTGGAATGTCTAGTTTTGTATTAATTGAACTTCTGCTTGAATATATTTATTTGAGGAATAGTAGGTACCAGGTACCGATTTTATACCAGCAGCATGTGAAAACGAAGAGAAATCTTTAAAAGGAAATATTGGCAAGAGCTTTTTTTAGAGAAACGATGTAAAAATATTCGAAATTGGGCGTTTTTAAAGTAGATTTTCCTAACCAATACCTTTATCGAGGGTCCAAGTGCTCCTGAGGGATGCTAAAGTAAAGAGGTTGTGCAAAACACGCAGAAAGGTCAAAGTACGATGGTGCGTCCGAACTAGGTCCCTAAATCCCATACGATCTATATATTTAAATAAATAAATTCATCACCAAATTCTACGTGTTTTTGTAAAAGTAAATAAAGAATAGTAGGTAAGTACATTATGTTACAAAGTGAGCTAAGTTGGCCGATATACCTACTCGAGGCTGGATTGCAGCCCGAGCCAATGGCAAGGGCGTAATGGAGCCGAGAGTATTATGGCCAATGCTTACGCGTTTCATACAACAATTTTTAACACACTTGCGGGGACAAAATAATACAAACATATTTTAGACAAATATTGAATTTGTGAAAAATGGCGCGTGGATATCTGTAATCGCACGCCGGTGCCGCGCGCCGTGCCCGTGCCTGTGGTTGAGTGAGGTATAATGCGCGCGCAGGTGGTGGAAGGAAGCCGCCAAACAGCCTAATAAAAAATAAAAATAAACAGATTTTTTATTTATAACATAAATTAATGTTAATTTGTGGACAAATATAAATAATTTGATGAAAAAATTCACCTGAATATTTAAGTCAAGAAAGATTTGTAACTCTATCCAATTCTCCATTTCAACCCCACCTTCCATTTCAATAATATTAATTTTTAGTTTCCCAATGGCTACTATACATTAATGGATAAGTTAAAGGCTCAAATATTTTGTTAGTACCTACACGAAATACGAAAAAGAAATTAGTAAATTTTTATAAATAAATAAATAAATAAATATTTTTGGGACATTTTTACACAGAACCATCTAGACCCAAACTAAGCAGAGCTTGTAATATGGGTACTAGACGATGGATATGATACTTATATACTTTTTTTTGTTTTTGTTTTAAATACATACTTATAATATATAAGAAACACCCAGACCAACACAAACACTCATGTCACATCACACAAATATTTGTGTCCTGTGGGAATCGAACCCACGACCTCGTGATCAGCAGTCCGACACTCGAACCACCAGACCACAGAGGTCGACAAAGGTCAGCGTGTGTCAATAGCATATAATGGTCTAATTTCTCTTTAATCTTTCAATCTAAATAACATACAGAAGCAGTCCAATACTAGTGAAATGTTTTAAAACAAGTGGGGTATAAGGTAAACGGGCGCGTCCTTACGAGTAATATTATCAGCAGTAATAAACATAATTCACATGACACGTATCGTTTGACACACACTGACCTTGGTTTCGAGCTCATATCATTAATTTATTTTTACATTGCCTCAGTTAAGTCTGCTGATAATGAGTTTATTTTAGTGTTAATTGAGAGTGTAAGATAATGAATATAGGTATAAGTACAAGGATTCGTCATATTTTGTAGTGAACCTGCATTGAGAACTTTCTCAATGTTTCAGACTATATTTTTTAAATAGCCTTGCTGCGTATTAAGCACACCTTGTCATTCTCATGAATCAAGAAAAAAATACTTGAATGTGCGTTAGGTTCGTAACACGTGGCGTAGTTTCTATATATCTACTATAGCCTATATCCAATGGTGTTCCGTATGGTGCCGGTCGTAAAGAATTGCACCACCTTCTCTCTTCTCATGGTTGTCGTAAAAGACAACTAAGGGATTAACCAGAGGATGGGCAGCCGCGTTCTCTGACTATTTAAACAACTAACTGCGATCGCCAACCCGCCTGCCAAGCGTGGCGATTATGGCATCCCCCCCCCCCCCCCCTTGGGGGAGACCTTTATCCAGCAGTGGACGTTCTTTGGCTGAAATGATGATGATATTCAATGGAAAAAGATACAACTAAGTACTAGATATATAAATAAATATTAAATAATAAATAAATGTAATAATAAATAAATATCTTTGGGACATTTATACACAGCACCATCTAGTCCCAAACTAAGCAGAGCTTGTGCTATGGGTACTTAACAATGGATATAATACTTATATACTTTTTTTTTTGTAAATACATACTTCACACAAATATTTGTGTCCTGTGGGAATCGAACCCACGACCTCGTTATCAGCAATCTGACACTCGAACCACTAGACCACAGAGGTCGTCAATATTAGCAACTAATTAAATGAATTACAATTAAATGAACTAAAGGGCGCCCGCGGCTTCGCCTGCGTAGATGTCGTTTATCGTGCATCCCTCGGAAACTGTCTATCTTCCTGGGATAAAAAGTAGCCCCGGGTTATTGTTTATCTGTGTACAGAACTAATTATTATTTAAAATTATTAACTAGCTGTGCCCACGGCTTCGCCTGCGTAATGAAATAAAATATAGCCTATGTTAACTTCTGGATAAAGTAGCTTTCTAATTGTGAAATAATGATTGAAATCGGTTCAGTAGTTTCAGAGTTTCTCGATTACAAACAAACAAACTAAACTTTCGTCTTTATAATATTAGTATATATATAGATGTACAACGATAGATATGCTTATTTGTAATGTAAGCAAACATACTATTATTAAATTAGAAAGACTAATTAACACCTATGAAAAAATTGATTTTGTTGAAGTTTTTTTCATCGACTTTTGGCGTTGGCTTTACCAACCAAAACAAGTATAATCACAAAAGATATTTCGACAAGGAAAAGCTATAGGTATTTTCTATACCTATCACATCTTGGATGAAAAACCGTCACCCAACGAAAACATGATTTTTGGGAAAACTTACGTTTTTTTAACTTGAACTATCTAGCAAGATATAGACATAGACATATATCACACAACATGTGTTATAATAATAATAATATAATCTTTATTTAGGATAAAATTAGGTATCCATATTTTGTTAGTAACATAAAATAGCTTATTATCTAGTGTTAATACCAATCACCCTCATTACAAACTGCTTTATTTAGAGCCGAAACTCTCAGCTACAGTTCTCAGGATGGTGTTGCGACTGTCCCTCACTCTCTTCAGCAGCGAAGCTGTTTTTTTGCGAATAATCGCGTAAAAGCCATCGGTATTGGCTTGCGCAAACAACTCCGATGCACTGTAGTAACGAGGCAGTCTCAACAACATCCTGAAAGCATTATTATACTGGACGCGTAGGACATCCAGCGATCTTTTGGTGTAATTGACCCACAGATTGCCCGTGTACAGACTCTGGCAGTGGCTCTCTGTGTTATATGTCTATGGATATATCAAAAACCACACATAAAAACGTGTTTATGCTCTGTTTAGAACTTTAGACCAAACAACTGTAAAACATCATGTTGTGATTAGGCGGCAAAATTTTAAGGAAATATTTTGCAGAACATTTTTTGTTTACCAACTATTTCATTTGCAAGGGAAGTTACATACTATTCATACCAATAGTATTGCCTGCATTCTCGTGTAATAAACCCGGAACAGCTGACACTCCGGCCACGAATCGAGATGCCGCAGACATATTGGCTACCTGTGCGCTTTGTTGACTCCACATACACCGCCCCGCTACCCGACACATCTGAGTTTCGACTTTTGTGCATGAGCTATTAAGTAATCACAGAATTTTGTTCGCTTGCTCGAGTGAAAAATGTCGAATCGACAAGCTACACTGAAAAAAAAGGTTTGTGTCGAAAAAATATAGATATGTCATACCCTAACAAAACCATCGACAAAATATTCCGTACGTAGCGGCAGCACAATACACATAAACTAGAAAAAAGTAAGTAAGTTGATTACTTGAAGTTACTTTCGTGTCATAATTGGAATACTTTCTGTACACACATGAAGGCATTTTAGTTTTTTTTTGCCACCGTTCACGCTCGGCGCTTAACTTGACGCAGATTAATAGAAAAACGACTCTTCAGATTGCGAGCTCAGTAGCATATCTCTACTTTAAAATATCATTGTGTCGAATAGCACTTTTAGCTGCTAGTAACATAAAATACCGGCCAAGTGCGAGTCGGACTCGCGCAGTAAGGGTTCCGTACCTCTCAACGCCCTGATAACCCATAGAAACTTATTTAATTTACGAGAGTTCATCAAAACATCAACGCACTTTGCGCGAAATATAAATGTTTGCATCTCTTTCTTACGCAAGTACCACCACATATGTCTATGGTTACCCTATTTTAATTATTTGCTGCTAAACTACATAGTATGTACTATAACCAAACCAAGTTTGACGATGGTATTAATTACTGTTTTGGAACAAAAACGTTGAAAAAAATGCGTGTTTTTCGATCTTTCTTGTGTGGGGACCCCCTTTTGTTGAAAACTTTATTTTTATTTTCATTATTTGTCGTGATTGCAACACATATTCTGAGAAAATTTCAACCAGCCACCTATTACCGTTCAAAAGATACAGCCCTGTGACAGACAGACGTACGGACGGAAGGCGTAGCGAGAGTAATAGGGTTCCGTTTGGCATCCTTTGGGTAAGGAACTCTAATAAAAAGCGTTATTATTTAAATACTTTTTATATCATTATTTAGTCCAAAAAATAATCACAGCAGTAGAACATTATCTACTCGTAACTGAACCGTTTGGCAGTGCAAGTGCCTCGTTTTGCTCTATTTTGGCATAAATTCTAGTTTACGAGCCAACTAATTTCCCGCTCCAATACTTTGCAAGAAACGGAATTGCGCTTCAATACTATTTTCATGGACTGATTTGATTGCCTTCCCGCAGCCTATTTCCGAAACAACGATACTTATGTCGCCATATTTAAAAGCGGGATTATCCGTAAATCCTTAACGGCCAAAATAATTAATATCCAATCTATCCACGATTTACCCTACTAGGGATAGAAATTTGACATATTTTGTATGGGGCTTATGTCAAAATCGACAAACGCAGCGTAGGGCGCCCCCCTGCCAGGTGGACCGACGACCTAAAGAACGTGGCTGGGGGGGACTGGATGCGGAAGGCAGAGGACCGAGTGTTGTGGCGCAACTTGGGAGAGGCCTATGTCCAGCAGATGCGATAGGCTGAGTTGATTGATTGATATGTCAAAATCCCATCTCTAGTAGGGTAAATCGTGGATAGATTGGATATTAATTTTGGCAGTTAAAGAGGTCTACGCGGACCTCGTTTTTTGTACGGTCAACCGAACGTCAGCGGTAACACTTGAATTACGAAAACCGCTGCTTACGAATTAAAGACGCTGTCAAGGTCAAACTGTTACCACTGACGTGCGATCGACTGTAGCTATTTGGTACGGTCCTAATATGAATCTGCAATTATTTTTGAAGCCGTATAAATACGAGAGAAAAATGCATAACTTATACTGGGCTTCGTAGATAATTCTATTTATGAGAATATCGGATCAATTTATGTACAGTCGGAGGAAGGAAAAGGTTCGTCAATTTTCAAATCGATTCCTTTAAACGTGTCGCGAGTATATGTTACCTTTTCAAACTGCGAACGAAAGTTAATTAGGCGGTTAACTCTAACGTACAACTTTCATAATTGTTATCTGCACGTCGGTGGTAACACTTTGACATTAGCAGCATCTTTATTTCGTAAGCAGTAAGGGCGGTTTTCGAATTGACGTGTTACCACTGTCATGCTGTCGACTGTACAAGCAAAAATAGACCTTAGTGTGACGAACCTTTTCTTTTCTCGACTGTATATACTTATTATGAATTTATATAAGTATAAAATATAAAATGGATGTGTAAATACTCCGACCATAATAGGTACATTATATTGTTGGTATCGTTCTTACTTTGTACACACAAAATACACGATGACACCACTCTGAATATTTCGGACATCCGCATTTCCGGAATTTCTTTAAGAATTTTGTCACATAGGCACTTACATTTATGTAAAGTACCGCTAAAAGATCTTGGCAAAATAAATTTCGAATATTCTGTAACCGTTGAGAGCTTCAAACATCTTAACAATTCTACGAGCTTTTACGAGTAAAAAATTAAGATTTACATCAAAGACGAAGTTTGGCAATTTCTGTAAAATTATTCTCTCGCCAATGTTGTCGACTTGCCCGTTCAGTTTTCAAATTATTGTAATACAAGTTTATGAAAATTCATTACGATGTAGTAATATGCTTATTGTTCCTCCACTTCTCAAAATTATATTGTTAGATTAATTTTTAATAGGCTCTAAAATAACTGAAATTGCGGGTAGATTTCAGCCATAATTTTAGTTTGACACATTATCGAAATGTCAAATTAGGGTCGATTTACATCGCTACGTGCGGTGCGTGTTCGATTTGCTCGCTAGCAATTATCGCATGATTGCATTGGAACGTGGGCGCCCATTACATAGACAATATTGACATTTCATGTCGTGATTATAGTTGCATGAGTGAGCTATATGGACGCATGATATGTAATCATGAATACCTAATTATTAGGCCTTGTAATAGTAAAGAATTCCTGAATTGTTTGCATCAACTTTTCTAATGTATCTCTGTCTATAATTCCTAAAATGTAAGAAGTTATTTTTATGTTCACCTACCGCATGTTTTGTTGTGGCAATAAATATTTTTTCTTTCTTTCTTTCTTTGTACAAGTAGGTGCCGCTCGTGGATCTGCTAACGTGGCATGACTTTCTCGGATTTCAGGTCATCTCTGTGCTACGTTTCATACAAATCCGTTCTGTCGCTTGTGCTGTGACTTACCAATATCTAATCTAGTAACTTAGCTAATTAGCATTCGTTTTAAAATATTCATTCGCAAATTCGCTAACTAATTTATGACGTAAATTTTGTCAATAAGGTCACGTCACGCCTAATTATACGTATAGAGTACCTACGTACATGTAAGGCGACTAAAATGTCATGGTGTATTGTTATATTCATTTTTTTTATCAAACTATAGCATCAATACATTTTCGTTCCAATGAAATAATTTTGAGATCGTCCACAACGATTCATATTTCAAATATTTCATCCTGTGATTGATTACATAACACAATACGATTGCTTTGTAAACCCATTGTTGGCACTGAGTGAAATATTTACTATTAAATGAAGTTTTGTATTATAATAAAACAAAGTTTAACCGGATTAAATCACGTATATTATTTAAATTAGTTTTCCTGACGTTTCGAAAGCTTTGCAGCATAACCAATAAACCAATTTAAATAATATACGCGATTTAATCCGGTTAAACTTTGTTTTATTATAATGTGTAGTGATCGCGAAAATCTTATGTTCGAATAAATAAATATACCTACATAAAAATAGGTAACCGCCATAGCCCGAAGAATTGCCAAACTTAAGTGGCAGTGGGCGGGGCACATTGCTCGCAGTCGCAGAATGGATGGCCAATGAAAGTCGCAGCATCCAACGACCTGGTGAAGGTCGCGGGAATCCGCTGGGTGCGGGAAGCGCAGGACTGGTCGTTGTCGTTGTGCCGATGCTTGGGAGAGGCTTATATGCGCTGTTCACTGGGACAGTAAATAATATGTTTCACATAAAAATGAAAGATGGTGAATAAGTCATTCTGTATCATCCATCTTGTTGGCAGGTGCTCCCCGGTCTTTACGTGGGCAATTACCGGGACTCCAAGGATACAGTGCAGCTGGACAAGTACAAGATCACTCACATACTCTCCATTCACGACGCGGCCAGAAGATTGCACTCCGTAAGTCTTGCTTTACTTCTCATTATCATATCCTATAAGTAGGTACCTTATAAATAATACTAGTGATATCAGTAGTGGGATTGTCTAAAAAAACGCTACGGGTTTATCGCCGATTGCAGAGGTGTTTTTATTTATTTATTATTCTTAATGGGCTTGCGTTTGACCGCCACCTCACCTGCTGTGAAGCGATGGTGCGATCGACGATAGTACACGCTTGCCCAGCAAAATCCTACTCACTCGAGCCTTGAAGACCACCAGATTATACTTATCGGGAAACACAGATAAGGAATTCCACTCTTAAAATAAATATTGATTTGGAATCCCAAATTATTAATTTTATATTATAATTACTAATATAAAGCTAGCTAATCATTTCATCATCATTATTTCAACCGAAAGACGTCCACTGTTGGCATATGCCATAATCGCCACGCATGGCAGGCGGGTTGGCGATCGCAGATCGATTATTTAAATACTCAGAGAACGCTGCTGCCCATCCTCTGGTGAATCCCTTAGTCACCTTTTACGACACCCATGAGAAGAGAGAGGGTGGTGCAATTCTTTACGTCCGGCACCACATGGAACAAAAAAAGTAATAACAAACAGTTTGGCAAATGGTTTCATGTTTCTTCATGAAAGTACAAAATTTGAAGATTTGAGTTAGAAAATTGTATTACTGTTGTTGTGCACCTTTTTGGGCACAGAAATTCCGACGATAGCGGCCTGAAACACGTTTCAACGACAAGCGCAGCAACCCGTTTCCACTAGCTAGCGAACCGAAGCAGTATTATACACGATGTGAGAATTTTAAATTGAAGAACCGTGACCTATCTGACAAGACCGCAATAACGTGTGTAATCTCACTGATCATTCCGTGCTGTAGCTATAAAGCTGCAGCTGTTGTAGGGTTTAAAATCATACTACTAAGTAAAATGGGGCCAGTTTCACCGCCTCCTAATAAGTTCCGGTAAAATTAACAGGCAGATAATTTAATACAAATTCTGTTCTATTTTTTCATGTATCTGGCAGATACTGCCTATCTTCAACATTTTGAAAGGAACCCTCATAGCCAGAGGGTAAAAGATAATTCTTTTAATTCATTAAACACCCGTGCGTCTCCCGCTCTAAGTTAAGATATAAACAATAGAAAAAGAAAATTCATCTACATAGTATACTTTAGGTCGTTTGAAAGGTTAACAATTTAATTTTCTCCCACTTGCTCGGAAATTGGTTCATTATTCAAAAAAAAAGAATACAACAATCGGCTCTTTTCCGTACGCAACGAAATAACAGGCCGGTAATGTCCAACAGGACAATAATAGAAATTGCTGGACACTTTTTAGTTTTTAAAGCTACCGAGGTTTTTAAATACACACTTACATAAATTAGATGTTTTTAGGTACAAAATATTCATCATTATACAGGCTGAATGCGCATTTTTTTTTTCAAAACTTTGAAAATAGAACAAGAACCGCGCGCGGTCGAACTGGTGTGAATGAAAATGAGATCAAAGAGAATATAACCACTACGTTGAATTAATTTGTGTTGTGTTTCCTCACAAATGAAAGAAAAGTACTATACAAGTCTCGGCCGAAATAGCAATTAACGGCCTCGTTTAGTTAAAAAGGACTCGGCTTGCGCCTCGTTCTTTCAAAATCAATATTACTCGGCCGTAAATTGCTTCATTTCAAGCCTCGACAGTAATGTACTATTACCAATCATTCAAGTAAAAGAGTTCGAAAACTAGGTATGAGTTAAGTCTTACATAAAGTATGTGTTGTTTTTTATGAAAAAATTAATGCTTATGTTAAATAACATAATAATATATGCTGAATTGCTGAAACTAATCATAAGTCACCTACAACTGTAATAATACCATATTCTAGCTTATAACTAATTTGAATTTGAAAGTTCTACAAAGAGTAAAGCTTTATGTGTATAAATGAACATTGTGACCTAGCTATTGCTGTTTTATGGGCAATAATATGTGGTCGCATTAGATTTATTCGTAGAATAATTGCACCCCATATAAAAGCGCGAATGGAGGTTTTTATTTGGTGATATTATTCGAATGACGTAATTTAAAGAGCTTCTTATACTGTAAGCTATCAAAACGTGTATTTTCCCAGCAAATAAAAAATGCTGGTGAAGAGAAATTATTACGCGCGTAACATTGCAATTCATTTAAGATATTCAAAGCAATTTATATTCCACCTTCTACCCTATACGTACATAATTCGAATATGGATATTATTTGTACTATAACCTAGTCGTTGAATTACTTGACTACATTAATAACGACGACATATTGACGACGTCTGTGGTCTAGTGGTCCGAGTGTCGGACTGCTGATCACGATGTCGTGGGTTCGATTCCCACAGGGCACAAATATTTGTGTGATGAACATAAGTGTTTGTGTTGGTCTGGGTGTTTCTTTGTGTATTATAAGTATGTATTTACAAACAAAAAAAAGTACATAAGTATTATAACCATTGTCTAGTACCCATAGTACAAGCTCTGCTTAGTTTGGGACTAGATGGTGATGTGTAAAAATGTCCAACTATTATTAAATTTAATAATTAAATTAAATTAAATAGCAACCTTAAGGTGAATGCTACAGGGTAGCCTGCGAAATTCAAAATTTCTGACGTTTTTTGCTAATTGTAGCTTTATTTCGCGTTGTATATCGATCGAAATATGATTCGTGGAATTAATAACAATGTATCTACTGAATAATACTCATAAAAAATATTAACTTTTCGAATTTCGAGCTTGTATAGCTTATAGAGCTAGGTTTATTGACATGACGACCTCTGTGGTCTAGTGGTTCGAGTGTCGGACTGCTGATAACGAGGTCATGGGTTCGATTACCACAGGACACAAATTTTTGTGAGTCAAACATAAGTGTTTGTGTTGGTCTGGGTTTGCTTATGTATTATGTCTATTATATGTTGCTTATGTACTATTGTCTTTGTTTTCGTTTAGTGTAATGTACAATAAAGAATATAATAAATAAATATATGAATGTATTTACAAAAAAAAAGTATATATGTATGTCGGCGCGTAGTCATGAGCACGGAAGTTGAACGACTCCTAAACGTCATACATAACATTTAGGTTTAAGAAAATTGTTACTTACCCTATATGAGTAAAGTACTTGAAATAAAGTTTAAAGAAATAACGTGTATCAGGCATAAAATCATATTTACAGTATGTAACAAAAACACTGTTGTTCCTGTGAGGTTATCAGAATCGATATTCATACGTAAGGACACAACTCATTTGGAAAAACTATTCAATAAAAATAATCAAATTAAATATTAAATCATTATTAATTGTAAATTAAAAGTGATATAATCACTTTTAATAAAGATTTAATATTTAATTTGATTACTTTTATTGAAGAGTTTTGCCAAAGAGTTGTGTCCTTACGTATGAATATCGATTCTGATAACGTACGTCACAGGAACAACAGGGTTTTTGTTACATACTGTATATACAACACAACATTATATAACATTACATTTGATAACATAACTTTAGTGGATAAGATCCTAAAATCTTAATATTCGTAAGACAATCTACTCGACACCATACAGAATTAATTATTTAACAAAGGTAGTGTTGTACGGTGTACATGTAATTAAACTGATGTTCAAAGGTAAAGGTAATTTAATTTGTTTTGAACCGCAAACCGCTGCTTTTTAATCAAATCGCCGGATAATATTATTGTCACGGAATAAACAAACAAGGAGAAGTAGCAAACGGCTACCGCACGCGTGGCATAATTAAGCGCAAATGCGCAACATTAACTTAATCGCGCTTAGTTTCCCGCTGCGACACTATGACGTCTCGAATGATTACTTGAAATACTAGATTATACCTTATTGTGTAATTATAAGGTGTAAAAATGATAGCAGAACGAAAAATGGTTCTCATAGAGGTGTATTATTTCACCGCTGTGTATTTTTTTTATAAATTTCAATAAAACAGTTTTAATTGTAACAACTCGTATTGAAATTTAATTTAAAGAAACATTATATATTTTAAATAGATCCAATCACATAATTAATTAATTGATTAAAGTACTATTTCAATTGTCAATGTGTGATTTTGACGACTCTTTTTCCCGTACTAAGTAATCGTAAAGGCACTTCCACCTGTTTTCTTTATTTCGTGGTTATTGTAATACTGATGGCTTTTAATCTTTATCAACTAGTATCACTTGTGATGGAAATTTGATCAACATTTAAATTAATCTCTTAAAACAACAATAGAATCTTCATTATTCATTTCTACTATTCTTTTTTCCTTCATTTATAGGGCTTTGTCGCCAATGCGAATATTATAAACAAATAAATAAATATAAATAATCACAATTAAGATTTCGCTTCAAATGCTAAAATGCTTTGATAATTTGCGTATTCTTAGCAGTTCCATTGAAAGCAGTACAAGATTAGCTTCTAGGTAGGCAAGAACCTTGGTTACTGCCTGAAATATAAACAAAATAACTTTTAACTTTCTTTAACAATAGTATTAACATTTCAATACTAATCAATACTTAATACTCATACATTTAAAGAAAGTTGAGTAGGTACAGGTTAATGAAAGACCAGTTTGTGTACAAGTGAAGTTTCCCTGTCACACAATTATCTGCCCCTACCGTGGACGTAACATCTGGATAATTCCCACGTATCTATCTATTACTAAGTGTTTTGTTAGGGTCCCGTACCTAAAGGGTGCCTACGGGACCATAGTCCGCCGTCTGGCCGTCTCTCCCCGTCTGTCTGTCATAGGGGTATATCTTTTTAACCGTAACAGCCCCCCTAGCCAAGTTGACAATCTAAAATCGTCAACGCTAATAGAAAACAATCAAAATGTATAAGAAGTCATTCGTTGAGGTATGTCATTCCCATACATTTTGATTGTTTTCTATAGCGTTGACGATTGTAGATTGTCAACTTGGCTAGGGGGGCAGGTAGCCAGTTAATTTTTTTACAGAATATGTGCTACTATGACTTATACAGTCTAACAAAGCAATTCGTATACAGGGCCGCCAGATATAGATGAAAACTCAGGAAATTATTATAGAATGGTTTGATTAGGGTTTTGTATAAATATAGTTTAACTTTATAATAAAACAAAGTATAACCGGATTAAATCGCGTATATTATTTAAATTGGTTTCCCTGACGTTTCGAAAGCTTTGCAGCATTTCGTGGTCGCAGGTAGACTAAGATGACAAGCGTCTTTACAAATATTTCTAAAAAAATATTTTAATTACAATCACATGAGACTTTCCATCTTCATGTTTCAGTTTGGCGAACCGACTTGCGGTACCATTTAGGCAACAGCCTAGGTGGTATTGAAGTTGTCATGGGCAAAGGTAACCGCTTAACATCAGGTGGGCCTTTAGCTCGTTTCGCCATCCTATACTATAAAAAAAAAAAAAAAATACTACCGTACAATATTATTAATTAAAATCGTTTCGATGCACGCAGTAATCACTCACAATATCATTATCTTTTACAGTGTTGCGTGCTGTTTGGGACTTGATTATTTTTAGGACTGGGTTCCAAACAGGTAGTAGCTGCCAACCATCTAAACTAAACTAAACTAACTAACTAACCTTTGTTTTATTATAATGTGTAGTGATCGCGAAAACCTAAGTAGTTTAACTTTGTCCGTTATTAAAATTATATTTCACTCGAAATTGATTTTTATCCAAAGGTACGGAGTCGGACTTCTTCCTCGTGGAAGACAAGTCGCAATTGAATAGAGAGATTCAGATAATAATTATCTTATAATTTCTACCACGTTCTAGTCAAAGTGTATCATGATCATTTACATCGTACAACTAACATCAAAAGTAATTAATTAGCGATGATTAAAGTGAACACGGAGATGACGGCTGATAGAGATGTATGGAAGAAAAAAATGACGTGTGGCACTCGGAGACTGCCGCGGTAAAGCTATTGCATAGCATTTTTTATGTAAATACAAAGAGGAGGTGCCCTAACGCCGAAACTCTAAGCAGGCATGAGTCACCAGATTGCGGGGCGAAGAGGGGGATTACGCATGCGCAGTAACGCCGATACTACCAATGCCACCTAGAGGCGATTTGCAGAACTAAAGAGACAAGCGTGATATTTCAAAAAGTCATTAAAAGTTCTGCTATTTATCGATAGATGGCAAAACTAAAAAGTATCACCACTGTGCCGGTCGGAGTGGGGGGTGTTAGGTTATTTTCGTTACGGAATTTCTGGATTCGGTCTCCACGCTCAAGGCCCGTGATAGAAGCTATGCAATAGCTTAAAAACATGCTGCGCCAGCCCCAAATAAATTGGGATAAGGGCTGGAGAATGATGATGATGATTGTAAACATTGCATATGATTATCATTTTAATTCTAGCATAGATAGACCCTAGACTAATATTGCATATGCTCCGATTTAAATTAATTTCAAAACTTCTAAATATTCAGTGACTTATCATGCTGTTGACTTTAAGTGTACAAACACCGGTGTGGCTAACACATAATATTAACTAAGACAAGCATCACATCAGAACTAATCAGAAGTCACATAATGTTAACTAAGACATTTGACAAGCATTACTTCAGAAATTCCCTCACCAGCTTAATTCACTTCGGGCCATAAAATAATAATGGCTCTAGTTGACCACGTACAACTCTACTAACGCCAAAAATAAAAACACAAACTCATCTTGTCCCTTGTGTGCAACTTAACTATATTTATTACTATTGCTGTAAGCAACAGTTCTGACTTTAAAGAGATTTCAATGAACTGAGTAAATTCCTTTGTTAATAATAAACCCAGATTGTGCCTTAACATTCGCGCGAGCATCATACTTTTACAAAACCGCGCTTACCGCTCTCAGTACACATGTCGCGGTATCGTCCAGTAAGCATCGCGAAAAAAAAAATCCATCAGGTGCTTATGTGTGTGCGTGAGCGCTGGTTTGTACACGGAGGAGCACAGTTTTGTTGGCTTCACTATAATTGTTCGCAGCACTTCGTCTATATTTTTTACTGTCTGTGATGATAAATCAAATATTTTGAGCGACGTAGTCTTACGTTGTTCTACACCGCTTGCGAGTGTTTTGGACGACACACATGACGTTGCTTGCGCGATATGTTAAGGTGCCTACCCACCCATAAAACGATAATCACCTGCATAGCACGCGATTTCATGATAGCTGTAATCGATAGAATTCAAATTGTTACATATACCTAGACTTAATTACAGGCACTTGTGAAACGTTACATTATAGTTGCAAATCCAAATGATGGGTTCTATGGAAAAGAATCGTCGAATCACTAAAACTGTATCTCCTTAATATATTCCTTATCTTTATTTGTCGGTCGACATGGGATCAAAGAAAAACTGCTGGAGCTTATCCAACAAAATTGATAGAATGGGTATTTGTATGTCTCTCGAAAAACCCCGCAAGGATATAAGGAAAATTTATGTCTTATAGGATTCGCCTTCACGCTCCTTTATATATTGTGAAAACTAAATTGTTGAGAGAGTTACGAGTATTCCCATGTGTTAGCGATTCTTATAAGCACACGAAAAACTCCTAAATGTCATACTGACGTTTGCAGCATTGAGTGCCGTGCCGAGATTATAATAAATTAAAAGAAAAAACCTTTTAAAACATGCTTTTATTAAAATGCGCTAAAAAGAACAAAATGAAAATTTCCTTTAAAATTTTACCATCAACTTATAACGTCATTACACTATTTATTTGATGTAAAAGCTTGTCGCGAGATTTAAGTACTCGTATTTACTTAGTTTGAAACTTTATAAATTAAAATCAATCATATCAAGTTATTTAATTTACTTGTTTATCTAAACAGGTAAATCTCGCGACAAGCTTTTATATCATATAAATTGTGTAATGACGTTATAAGTTGATGGTAAAAGTGTTCTATCGATGGACAGGTTTTTTAAATCGCATTCGTATTTTCAGCAAGTCCTTTCATTTGATACCCATATTGTAGGAAAGCATAAAAAACCCAGGTGCCAGGTGGACCGACGACCTAAAGAACGTGGCTGGGGGGGACTGGATGCGGAAGGCAGAGGACCGAGCGTTGTGGCGCAACTTGGGAGAGGCCTATGTCCAGCAGTGGACTGCGATAGGCTGAGTTGATTGATTGATAAAAAACTTAGTCCGCCATCTTTAGAAGTCCACCATATTGGATTTAGAGTGACGTCACTTTATTTTTCAAATTATTCTCAGCAAGCCCTTTCATTTGGTACCCATATTCTAGGAGTGCATTAAAAATAACTAGTCCGCCAACTTGGGTGTTCCGCCATGTTAGATTTAGAATGACGTCACATAGCTTACCGTGCATTGTTATCAAATAAATGTGTATACAAAATTTCAGCTCAATCGGTTTATGTCACGGTTGTATTATAAAACTGAAGCCGTAGAAACTCCCGACTCCTAAGATACAAGATACAGGTCTGCGTACCTAGTTAAGGGGCCGGAAATATGTCATTAAATCTTAAGACTAGATTGTAAAAAAAAAAAAAAACTGCTTCAAAATTGAGTTGCAAGATTCCACCCGAACAAACATAGTTTCATACATACATTGCATGTTAAATAAAATCTTGTAAAAACAGTTGTCATTTGGAGCACTTCACTTTGTTACGTGTTCTCGAAGTAGTCTGTAACCTGAAATATCTTGTTCTTGATCGTCGTATGTGTTAATTAGTTATTTATTGTAATTGCTATCTGTTAAAGTGACTTATTAACAACTAACCTTAAATAAATCAAATATCCTCCTCCTATTTTGAAGTCGGTTAAAAAGTACTCTCAGTGGTCGAGAGTCCATAATATTGGTAATTAGTAATTGGTTGTATTATGCGGTATTTCAGAGACGATATTCCTAACTTTATTACAACTATTAGAATACTTAATATTACGTAAAGGACACCTTTTGAGTACTTTGCATACAGAATAGAGTGAAACATTATTAGATTTTGACCCTTTTTCAGGTCACATACCCCGTAGAAACAACGTATTCCACATAACCGTAACTATAAAAGAACTTTTCTTGTACCCAGTACCTTTGTTACACTCTTAACTGTCTACGAAATCTACGAATAGGCAAATATTCGTAGACAATTGCTACAGCTACGAGGGGCTACGATTTTGCGTAGTCATGGCTACGAAATTCTGTAGAACTTGTTTTTCGTATTAAGAAATATGTTATCAACCTGTGTTATCAACAATCTTTGTCCTTGACGTGTTTAAACTACCCGTGACAGCAACAATACAGGTTGTTTCAAAATGAGGTTTTATTATTATTTTGAACATCGTAGTTTGATGACGTAACGACAAGAAAATAAAATATAATTTTACTATTTATTTATTTATTAAATTTATGCACACACAAATAATAATAAAATACATAGAAATGAATAGTACAAAGGCACTGCTTAATTCTTTAAGAAATTTCTTCCAGCAGACCTGCGAGAGGAAAATTTGAAGCAAATAGATGTAGACACAGTGTGTCCAGTAATACTAATAAATATACTTACATACATACTTAATTAATTAATTAATTATACTTTATTGTACACACATATACACATTATTGTGACACTAGGTAAGCTTATGTACATCGGCGAGCTTAACTCAAATAAAAACCGGCCAATGGCATGTCGGGCCATGCTCAGTATTATAGGGTTCCTAATTACAAACGAATCAAATCGAATATTAATCATTGCTATTTTAGTTTTTGCAAACAGCGCCACCTAGCGCTGAATTTAAGAAGCAAAATTTTTTAAGTATGTCAAATCAATGTAACACAAAGTTACTTTTTGTGATTTTTTTAAATAGATAGTAACTAAAGGAGTATTATTTGCTATGACAATTTTTCTCTAAGGTCAATGACCTATGAACTAGGACGTCTTAAGTATTTTGCAGTTTTCTCACTATAACTCAAAAATTTATGATCACATTATACTCGAAATAATTTTAAAAGAGAGTTTTTACAAAGGTCTATCAATGTGGAAAATTATAAGTTTCTACGTTGCATAGCTTAGAAATGGCAGGGGGGGGGACACATTGCAAGCCACTTTGGCGGGCTGTATTTCGCAGATGGTATACCTGATAAAAAAGTTGTGTATAAAACATTACCTTCATTTTAGTAGACCTATTCAATGATACCCCACACAAGGGGGAGCAGCGAAAAAATAATTTTCATCCCCATTTCACATGTATGGGCGCCACCCCTAAAATACGTTATCAAGATTTTTTTATTCTTTTAAAATTGAGATCTATATCTAAACCATTTTTTAACAAAATTTTATTTACTTATGTTTGTAACTGTAGAAGTTATTAAGCTGTAAAGGATTAGGACAGGCGGACAGACGGACGGACATGACGAAACTATAAGGGTTCCTTGTAGGACTACGGAACCCTAAAAAAAATGAGTTTTCTTACAGCAAACCTTAGAGCGATAGAGAGATGTTGATATATTAATAGAGGATAAAAACAGGTGTACAACAGAATAACAAAAAAATTGACTACATAACTTACATACATAACTTATATACTCATACATAAACTAGTATATAAATCTAAATAAATATAGTATAAAAACAATAAACGTAGTCTAGGTATACCTACACAATAACAAAATATAAATCATACATAACATTATTACATACAACTAATGTGGATTATACGACTATCATTGTATATGTGGCTTTTGTACAATTCAATATAGAAAACGGCTGAATACTAATATTTTTCAGAGGCATCACTGCTTGAATGTTAGACCCCACGTACCACATTTGTAAAAGTTTCTCGAGACTACTGAATCCAGGTAGATTCATCTAAAAGCGAAACGGTGTCGCAATAAGCGGGTATCCCGACAGCCGCGGTTAATTATTCTGCCGAGACCCAGTTTCGTAATTTAGTTTACCTGTAATATAACCACAGCTCTAATCCTGCGTTGTATCGCTGAAATCTTGAGTTCAAGTTATACACACAATTAGTAGTTAATTGTTAAAGTAATTATTTAGGTGTTAACCACTGAGGTAATATGTACTACGTAGTTACGTACTAGAGTAGACATTACGAACAAAAAATATCGCGCAACTTGCTGGCCGCGGAGAACGCGCGCGGCGAGCGTGGCTAAGCGAGTGAGAGTGCAGGAGCTCTAAAACGTGCTACAAACATTTTGTTCGAGGTGTCTTCTCTAGTACGTAGTACATATTACCTCAGTGGTGTTAACTATTTAATTGTGTAGGTGGTAATACCATGCGGCAAATAAATACGTTGTCAAAAATGGTAGCTTTACAGGAGACCTATTAAGAAACCTTTCACGTTTAGCCGTCTCGCTCTGTTAGCACTTTTTTAAAGATTTTAAGCGAAATAAAGAAATGTATTCTATTATTCGTGTGGGCACTGCCCGCCTAGCCAAGTTGACAAACAATCAAAATGTATGGGAATGACATATCTCAACGAAAAAGTCATTGGTTGAGATATGTCATTCCCATACATTTTGATTGTTTTCTGTAGAGTTGACGATTGTACCAGGCCCCTCAGAAAGTATTGCGAAAAAAAGTTTTTATATATGGGAGACTGGCCAGTTATAATGTTTTTCGAAAATATGATTATTTATAAGTAAAAATAAGTAAGTTCCAATTTCAAAATTTCCCTCCACATTTTTTGCGAGTTAATTCAAAGTATTGTGTCTCACTGAAATATGGATCTGCGCCGGGAACATTTTAGAGCTATGATTTTATACGATTTCAAGTGTCGCCTGAAACCGGATGAATCGTACGATAGACTTCAAATGGCATTCATGGATGAAGGCCCTTCCAAGGCAACCGTGTATCGTTGGTATAACGAATTCAAGCGCGGTCGACCAACTTTGGGGGATGACGAAAGAAGCGGTCGCCCTTTGACGGCTGTTACCGAAGAAAACGTGCTAGCAGTGAAAAATTTAATCCAAGACAATAGGCGAATTACATATCAGGAGATTCAACACATATTGAAGATTGGATCGGGAAGCGTTCACGAGATTCTACACAGCCATCTTCGCGTGAGGAGGATAGTATCACGCTGGGTGCCGCACAACCTCACCGATGCTCAGAAGCAGGCCCGGGTGGAATGGTGCCGTGATATGCTTAACAAATTTGAAGCAGGCTCGTCTCGGCGTGTTTACGACATCGTTACAGGTGATGAGTCCTGGATTTATCAATACAACCCAGAAACCAAGCGCCAGTCGACTGTTTGGGTGTTTCAAAATGAGCCAACGCCTACCAAAGTGAAGCGATCTAGAAGCGGGGGTAAGATTTTGATCGCTAGCTTTTTTAATTTGACTGGCCACTTGGTATCAATTCCCTTACGGGATCAAAGAAGCATTAATGCCGAATGGTATACTACCAAATGTTTGCCAGAAGTTTTCTCTGTTATAAGCAACAAGCGACCAAACACAGGGCTCCGCGGGCTACTGCTCCACCACGACAATGCACCTGCGCACACCGCACTCAAAACGAGGGACTTCCTGGACAGCACGCCAGTCAAACTCCTGGGTCACCCTCCTTACAGCCCTGATCTAGCACCGTGTGACTTCTTTTTATTCCCAAAAATAAAAAATCAGCTCAAAGGGATACAATTTTCGTCGCCGGAAGATGCGCTGGCTGCGTTCGAGCAGGCTGTAAACGAGGTGTCTGCGGCGGACTGGAAAAAGTGTTTTGAAAACTGGTTTAGGCGCATGAATCTTTGTATAGAGGCTGGTGGAAAGTACTTTGAAAAGATTTGATAAAAATATATGTACGTATAGAACAATTTTTTTTAGTTTCGCAAAACTTTCTGAGTGTCCCACGTAGATTGTCAACTTGGCTAGGGGGGCAGGTCGAACGGACCAAATCTTTTTTAGTTATTAGGTACTAATATAGGCCAAGTTAAATTGTTACTAACACACTGGACCCCTTGTTGTCTTTTAATAAACGAATTATAATAAATTATTATCCTTCAGGGTAATATTACGAATATTTGAAACACATTTTCGTCTTGATTTGTTGCCTAGAAGGAGAGGGAAAGGAGGAGAGAGAAAAATGAATTTCTTTGTTTTTCTTTCTATATAAATCATGTATAAGGAAATAAAACCATTATTCATATATTCGCAATGTTACCTGAAGGATAATAATAGAACAAACTTTTCAATTTCGTCAAATATTGACGTCATTAATTTTTAAAAATTAACTTTAATCAAATGTACTTTACAGCTTTTGTTTCTGCAGTTAGAAACAGCACAATAAGGCATTTCTGCGGGATTTTGTTACAGTATTTATAGAAACAAGTCATAAGGCGTACTGAGAAAGGCTTTGAAATGTTCTGCACTATGATGCAGAGTGTTGGCACGCGCGCCCCGCCCACTTTTCCATTCTATCTATTTCTGTGTCAACTATATAGTAGTAGTAGTAGTTGATAGTTTGCCAGCTCTAAAATGCCTTGTTTCGTCTGTTACTGGAATACCTATACCAATATTTCTAGTTTAGTTCAATCAGGGAACAGAAATGGTAATTTGAAATGTTTCATCCATATTAAACGAATGGTTTCCATAGAAACTCCTCCATCTGTCTCTCGCTTTTCTGCAGTACCTAATTCAATTTCCGCATTCGATGTAGTTTTTTGTAATTTTAATTGATGATAATGTACGTGGGACACTCAGAAAGTTTTGCGAAACTCAAAAAAATTGTTCTATACGTACATATATTTTTATCATATCTTTTCAAAGTACTTTCCACCAGCCTCTATACAAAGATTCATGCGCCTAAACCAGTTTTCAAAACACTTTTTCCAGTCCGCCGCAGACACCTCGTTTACAGCCTGCTCGAACGCAGCCAGCGCATCTTCCGGCGACGAAAATTGTATCCCTTTGAGCTGATTTTTTATTTTTGGGAATAAAAAGAAGTCACACGGTGCTAGATCAGGGCTGTAAGGAGGGTGACCCAGGAGTTTGACTGGCGTGCTGTCCAGGAAGTCCCTCGTTTTGAGTGCGGTGTGCGCAGGTGCATTGTCGTGGTGGAGCAGTAGCCCGCGGAGCCCTGTGTTTGGTCGCTTGTTGCTTATAACAGAGAAAACTTCTGGCAAACATTTGGTAGTATACCATTCGGCATTAATGCTTCTTTGATCCCGTAAGGGAATTGATACCAAGTGGCCAGTCAAATTAAAAAAGCTAGCGATCAAAATCTTACCCCCGCTTCTAGATCGCTTCACTTTGGTAGGCGTTGGCTCATTTTGAAACACCCAAACAGTCGACTGGCGCTTGGTTTCTGGGTCGTATTGATAAATCCAGGACTCATCACCTGTAACGATGTCGTAAACACGCCGAGACGAGCCTGCTTCAAATTTGTTAAGCATATCACGGCACCATTCCACCCGGGCCTGCTTCTGAGCATCGGTGAGGTTGTGCGGCACCCAGCGTGATACTATCCTCCTCACGCGAAGATGGCTGTGTAGAATCTCGTGAACGCTTCCCGATCCAATCTTCAATATGTGTTGAATCTCCTGCTATGTAATTCGCCTATTGTCTTGGATTAAAATTTTCACTGCTAGCACGTTTTCTTCGGTAACAGCCGTCAAAGGGCGACCGCTTCTTTCGTCATCCCCCAAAGTTGGTCGACCGCGCTTGAATTCGTTATACCAACGATACACGGTTGCCTTGGAAGGGCCTTCATCCATGAATGCCATTTGAAGTCTATCGTACGATTCATCCGGTTTCAGGCGACACTTGAAATCGTATAAAATCATAGCTCTAAAATGTTCCCGGCGCAGACCCATATTTCAGTGAGACACAATACTTTGAATTAACTCGCAAAAAATGTGGAGGGAAATTTTGAAATTGGAACTTACTTATTTTTACTTATAAATAATCATATTTTCGAAAAACATTATAACTGGCCAGTCTCCCATATATAAAAACTTTTTTTCGCAATACTTTCTGAGGGGCCTGGTATATACACTCGAGAGCAATGAATCCGGGTCACCAACAAAAACCTTAACATCTTGGAAACCAGGAGTGATAGCTTATTCAAATAAAACGATGATAATAAATAAGTCTATAAAATAATAAATAGTCAATTGTTCTATTCTTATTCTTTATTGCACACAAAAAAAAAACACAACAATACATAATAATTTTGAAATTACATGTACATTACATTGTTGTTAGTAAATAGTATATAAAATACTTTTTATTTGAATAAGATATCATTCTTAGTTTCCGAGATATTAAGATTTTTTGTTGGTGACCCGAATTCATTGCTCCTGAGTGTATTTGAGGTATTGTTATGTATTATTTTTATTTTTATTATTTTATTTCATTTTAATTTTACATTTGACAAATCGAAATATTGTCACGAGCGAAATGTCAAATGTAGTAAAACCAACTCATGACACTTATTGTTACGACGGAGGATTAAGCAGAGTGGACTGAAATACTTCAACCTCGATTTTCCTGGACTTAGAGACGTTTTCAGCAGGCTGAAATGCATTTTCAGTCCGTATCAGAGGAGGCTCTATCACATACCAAAGAATCTAAATTTTGAGTAAGTTGCCGTTGTTTTCAGGCGCCTGAAACATGTTTTCAGGCCGTTTCAGAAGCCAACAAATCCGATGCCGACATTTCCTGAAAACCAGTTTTCAGGCGTTTTCAGGACCCCTTATGGCCATTTGACACCTACATGTAAAATTGTTGAAGAGTGAGCGAGATAGAGCTAAATATCAGACAAGGATAGACGAAGAACCTTCTGGAAGAGAGTGAGCAGGATAGAGCTAATATAAGACAAGGATAGACGAGATTCGACAAGCTTCGAGAACATTCCATTCTAGAAGTGAGTGGGTGAGATAGAGGATAGATGAGGTTCGATAAGGTTCGAGAACTTTCTATTACGAGAATGTGCAAGTGAGAAAGAGTTATCTTATGACAAGGGCAGTTGACGTTCGAGGACTTTTTAGTACCACGACTCGCGGCCTATATAAACGGTGCAGCTTAGCGCCAGTAGAGTTCAGTTGGAGTTCAGTTTGGAACAAGCGATACAAGCGATAACATCGAAGCGATACTCGGAGCGATTTACTAGTAACTTTGTGTGTTAATTAGTTGTTCAGTGTAATTGTTCTGTAATAAAGTGTTCTCTACGCATTTAATCGGCTTTCTATCCATATACGAACCCCCAGCTCGTAACAGTATGTTCTTGCAAATGTTGCAAATAAAATGTATCATTCATTCATACGATACTTCAACAATCAGAACAAAATATTGTAACTGTTTGTTTTATGGTCCTTACTTATACAGCTCGTGCAGACCATAGTATTCTTAAGCATGCCAAAGTAAAGTTAAGCATGGCACTGCTTCGCTAAGTACAATCAACCACATACCAATGGTAACAAAACCATTATAAGTGGAACTGGCTCAGTATGTAAGTTTCAGACAAGACTGGCTCTGCTTATTCTGGTTTTGTCAACATCGTTATGCGCTTGACTGTACTCTCCAGTCAATAATTGTCTTTCCCTCTGAAATGGGTTAATCCATTTCCGTCTACGCTGTCTTAATTATTCTTGCTATAGATTTAAGCTTCCATAAAATGTTCATTAATCGGCTTTTCTATTTTATTAACAGCTTTATGCTTTGAATGTTATAAAGCTGCGTTTTCACTGATTTGTCTAAAACTGCCTAGGGGCTGATCAACTTTATAACGTGCATTCTATCTTAACCTTTCGGATAACATGCTTGAACTATTTTAAAATGACCTTCCAACTCTCTCTCTTACTGGGGGAGGAATAATAAGTAGATAGATAGATAGAGAGAATATGCTTTATTTTACACCATGAAAATAGTAGTAAACACGAACAACGTATAAATTATGGGTACATTGGCGGTCTTATCGCTAAAAGCGATATCTTCCAGACAACATTTCGATGGACAAAGAAGACGTAAGATCTATAATAATAATAATTAAATACTGTTAAAGATTGTGTTTAACTAATCCATTCATTGACGTCTGTGGTCTAGTGGTTCGAGGGTCGGACTGCTGATCACGAGGTCGTGGGTTCGATTCCCACAGGACAGAAATATTTGTGTGATGAACATAAGTGTTTGTGTTGGTCTGGGTGTTTCTTATGTATTATATGTATGTATTTACAAAAAAAAAGTATATAAGTATTATATCCATTGTCTAGTACCCATAGCACAAGCTCTGCTTAGTTTGGGACTAGATGGTGTTGTGTAAAAATGTCCCAAAGATATTTATTTATTTATTAATTAATTTGTAACTATCTTGTCATATATTTGTATGCAAACATGGATGAACTTCACATATTTGTAACAACCCTTCTACCTGTATTTACAAATAAATAAATTCTATTCTAGATCATGGGGGCAGTCCCCCATTTAAGTAGATAAGTATATTATATATACTTATTATTTGCATATATTTGTCTGTGGTTTCCGAACTTACATAAATATGCCAAACTGCAGCTCAATCAGATGCTAGCAAGTGGTTAAAAAAATGGATTACTTTGAACTGGAATCATACATACGAACGAAGCGAGTTAAATAAAAACGTGTACAAAAAAGAATAAGCTGACGTTATTCTTGATATAGTTAACTTTATTCAACATTAACTAATTAAGGGGTAAAATTTTGACCTCGTTTTGCTTATGTCATTAATAGTACACGCTAATTTCCATTTCAACGAAAGATTTCATCAAAATTACGGTCTGTGAATTGAGTTCCTCGAATTTCCGGTTCAACAAACTTAATTCCGTGAAAGTATTTAACTTTGATCAATTTGATAGCATTGTTTTTATTTCAATATAAAAAACGTATTAAGAGACACGCAGACCTTAATTTAGCATCAAAAATATATTTCAAAAAACCGGCCAAGTGCGAGTCGGACTCGCGCACCGAGGGTTCCGTACCTTGGACGTATAAGAAGTTATTTAGTTGTTTATCTAGCTATAACTGTGGTTAAATAAGGTTTCTGTTTATGATTTTTTATATTTTATATTTTTATATTTGAGTTGATTGTATGAAAGGTAGATTGCGGTTTACGATTTATGACGTATTAAAAAAACTACTTATTAGATCTCGTTCAAACCAATTTTCGGTGAAAGTTTACATGGTAATGTATATCACATATTTTTTGTAGTTTTATCATTCTCTTATTTTAGAAGTTACAGGGGGGGGGGGACACATTTTACCACTTTGGAAGTGTCTCTCGCGCAAACTATTCAGTTAAGAAATTTGCCATTTGACTACGGAACCCTAAAAACCGGGCTTTACTTTCACAATTAGTGTTTCGGGCCAGAATTTTTCAATTCTGATAATTTTGGTTCAATCTACACCTCATTCACCCTTCTCAACGTCCATGGTTTTGGTACGGAACATTAAAAACGGGTATTTGATGATGCAGCAGTGAAAGTGTAGGGGCTGATAATGTTGATGACTATTGACTTGTGGCCGCAAACTTTTAATAATCTGGGCCTGTACTATGAGTTGTTTGGGCATTGTTCCATTATGAGAAAGGGATAGAGCTGGATAAGGCGAGTAACGCCATCTCTTCGCAACGAAACCATGATAGTTTTAATAGTTCATAGAACGGCACAAGGTCTTGATTGGACGTGTTGTCAGTTTCCACGCTATCATTTTAGTTCATTCAACACAAGGTAACTAAGGATTTGCAATACACATAGTCGGGTTGGCACATTTGTTGAGCAATTTTTATTAAACAAAATTAACAAAAAACCGTCTGTCAGTAGGTACTATAGTTTGACTTTCATTTGGCTCGCCTGAACGGCAAAACTGCAAGAAATCTGCCCGGGTTAATTACAAGTTTTTATTTAACTTCAGTTGTTAGTGAACGGGTTAGAGCTACCTATGTTTGGGATAAATCTTGTATGTAACTTTTCAACTAGTTTCCACTATAAAAATTTACTGAAATTTGGTGCATCCGATGAGAATACAATATTATAACACCAAAATTGTGCCTAATTTATAAAGGCTAAGCATATGCTGAGATGCAGGCGACGCAGTTTCCCGCAGCGTAGGGCAGTGCCGATTTTGTAACGTATGAACGACTATATAGCCCAATAGACGCCTAATGTTTAATATAATGCGTTAAATAAATTCTGCCACTAGCTGAGGCGGGGTACTGTAATTCAATTGGCACTACCAAGGCGCCTATTGGCTAATCACTAGCGCGGCAGTTTTGACGGCTCATGTAAGCGGTTGAAACTGATTTTAAGATTTCAAGTGACGAATAGTGGCGACCTACATTAGTTTAATTTCATAGATGTGTTGCAGACATCGGTCGCCTGTTATGAGGCGTCTATGGGCTGTATGGTCGATGCGTATGCACAAGCAGAGCGGCGTAAGCTGCGATGCAGGCACGTGAAACGCAGGCACGTGAAACGCAGACATGTTTCAAATGTCATGTGTGTCAGATGTCTGCGTCAACTGTCATGCCCTGAAAAAACCTGTACTGCGCTATGTTGCATCGTCTGCTTCTCAGTATATGCTTAGCCTAAAGCTTGTTGAAAATTGTCGGTTCGGCTTCGCATCTTTTGAGTTCGAATCGACTGTTGAATCCACGCCCGATTGTGTTGAGCTGAGGGTGTGCGGCAGGCCAAGCGGGCTTTTTGTTAATCATCCATCTACATATTTGATTCATCGCCCGGGTTTGTCAATCAATTACGACCCAACTATGTGTATAGCAACCCTAAGACATAAACGGTGTCATTACAGGCGTTCGTGTACGTTATTCCCGGAAAAGAGGGCGCCGCACCTCGACGTGTCGTTCACTCATTTTTATTGAACAAATGTTTTACAGGTGACGTTTACATTCCCCTACGATTTACTCGTAAAAGGTGCGTGTCATTCCATTAGCGTAATCAATCTCGTGGTGTAAAAAAAACGGCGAAGTATGACGTAGCTATATGGTGTCACATTAAAACTTCGTATGAGAGGTAACTCACTTCTTAACATTGTAAGAATACAAAAGTTACATTAACATTTCGGATGTAAATAAATAAAAAACCGGCCAAGAGCATGTCGGGCCATTCTCAGTATTATAGGGTTCCTTAAGTAGGTCTAATTACAAACGAATCAAATCGAATATTAATCATGGCTATTTTAGTTTTTGCAAACAGCGCCACGTAGCGCTAAATTTAAGAAGCTAAATATAAGAAGTGTGTCATATCAATATAACACAAAGTTTCTTTTTGTGATTTTTTTAAATAGAAAGTAACTAAAGGAGCATCATTTTTTTCCAAGGTCAATTACCTATGAACTAGGACGTCTTAAGTATTTTTCAGTTTTCTCACTATAACTCGAAAATTTATGATCACATTATACTCGAAATAATTTTAAAAGAGAGTTTTTATAAAGGTCTATCAATGTGGAAGACTATAAGTTTCTACGTTGTATAGTTTAGAAATGGCAGGGGGGACGACACATTGCAAGCCACTTTGGCGAACTGCAAGTCACTTTGGCGAACTGTATTTCGCAGATGGTATACCTGATAAAAAAGTTATGTATGAAACATTACCTTAATTTTAGTAGACCTATTCAATGATACCCACAAGAGGGGGTGCAGCGAAAAAAAAATGTCATTCCCATTTCACATGTATGGGCGCCACCCCTAAAATAGGTTATCAAGATTTTTTTATTCTTTTAAAATTGAGATCTATATCTAAACGATTTAAAAAAAAAACATTTACTTATGTGTATAACTGTAGAAGTTATTTAGCTGTAAAGGATTAGGACAGACGGACGGACATGACGAAACTATAAGGGTTCCTATTAGGACTACGGAACCCTAAAAAAGAAGCCATTTTACTGTTACAACCTCAAATCGCATTTGGCAGATTTTAATATTGTTTAGTTTTAACTGTAACCGCATTATGACCAAATTGCTTCCATGAATTGAAAATTATTTCGATACTTCTTCTACCCGCACAATGTAAACCATTTTCACTACTCATTGTGTATAATTATTTACGAATCATGCATCCATGACCTCTAGGGTTCAACTGTGAAAATATTAAAGCCCTCGTTATAAGTTGGCGCAAGCGGTCACATAAAATAAACATAGGGTTCCCCACACACGGGTATTTGGTGAACGAGCGAAGCGAGCTCTGTGAATATTCAATGTTTAATCCGTCAGGACTTTAGTATGCAAATTAATGCTTCTAACTTAGCACGCTGGAAGCGACCAATGTGACGGCATGACTGCTTATATATACTTGAACTGGTTGCGTTTAAAAAATGGATTTCTTACCGAAAAAAGGCAAATTTGAAGCAACCTTTCTCTGAATTTATGACGAAGTAATTTTTAACACGTTTTTATTAACCGTCTTTCAGTCGTGTCTGTCTATTCGGTACAAATTTTGCAATCGATTTTAAACTAACTTCCCGATGAGCTAGAGACTTGAAACTTTAAAAATAGCTTTGCTGCCAAATTGTGTAACTCACTCGCGATCGCAATCATTTGAATTTCAATGTTCATTGCTCTGTGTGTTTTGACAATCCGTCTTATCGACAACTACGTACCACGCAATGAATATTACTTTAATTTCAAAATGAAAGCTATTGTCAATGTGAATTCATTACACAATTACCCCACAGGACTGGATGACAATACAATATTAACTCGCTTTCGTTTTAGTTTTCATAAAATTATTTTATACATAGGTACTTTTAATAGAAATTGGCAAAATATCTGAAATATTTTCAAGATTCATATTTTAGAAGATTTTATTCTTTGTTCTTTTTTAGGGTTCCGAAGTCCTACAAGGAACCCTTATAGTTTCGTCATGTCCGTCCGTCTGTCCGTCTGTCCGTCTGTCCGTCTGTCCGTCTGTCCTAATCCTTTACAGCTTAATAACTTCTACAGTTATAAACATAAGTAAATGAAATTTTGTTAAAAAATAGTCTGCATATAGATCTCAATTTTAAAAGAATAAAAAAATAGTTTTTACGTTCTTTAGGGGTGGCGCCCATACATGTGAAATGGGGAAAAAATAATTTTTTTCGCTGCACCCCGTCGTGTGGGGTATCATTGAATAGGTCTACTAAAATGAAGGTAATGTTTCATACACCACTTTTTTATCAGGTGTACCATCTGCGAAATATAGCCCGCCAAAGTGGCTTGCAATGTGTCCCCCCCCTGCCATTTCTAAACTATGCAACGTAGAAACTTATAATCTTCCATATTGATAGACCTTTGTGAAAACTCTCTTTTAAAATTATTTCGAGTATAATGTGATTATAATTTTTTGAGTTATAGACAGAAAACCGAAAAATACTTAAAACGTCCTAGTTCAAAGGTCATTGACCTAAGAGAAAAATTATCATGGCAAATAATGCTCCTTTAGCTACTTTCTATTTGAAAAAATCACAAAAAGTAACTTTGACATCAATCAGACTTCTTAAATTTGGCTTCTTGAATTTATCGCTAGATGGCGCTACTAACAACACGCTCTGAGTCGCGAATGCTGCCGATTATTGCAAAAACTAAAATAGCCATGATTAATATTCGATTTGATTCGTTTGTACACCTACTTAAGGAACCCTATAATACTGAGCATGGCCCGACATGCTCTTGGCCGGTTTTTTGAAATTAACTATGATTTACGTTAATTTATCAATGTTCAGACATTTTCCTTTGAAAACTTATTGGATTCCTACGTACTTTCCGTAAATAATGAAATACGAGAGATTTATGATTGCCACTTCTGGCCTGATACATTGATCATAAACAAGTTTTTATGATCTGACACACAAAGAGAAATCCGACAATACAACATGAATTATCATTTTTGCTGTGGGCGTCCCGTAAGCTGTAAGGCTCATCACTTATTCAGGCCACCGACAGATTTTGTCGAAACTTATTCCATCCAGAGCTTCGTTTTTAACAAATTCTCGATATTGAATTACAAATCATCGGCTTTTAGAAAAGTTTTCGTTAAGCCTTTAATTATGACGAAAAGTTAATAGAATTAATTGGTGTATCTTCTTACATGGCAGCGTAGAAATAGGAACGTAAAGTACATAACTTCAAAGTTTAGGTATTGTATAGGTACTTTTCTATTTTGGTTAAACATAAATTAGTGCCAATCTAATTAACGCGCAATCTTATTGTTTTTTATTTTAATAAGGTTTGGTATGTACCATGTATGAGTTTCCTATACCGCAAAGTTTGAAGACAAAGGTCTTCAACCAGTGCGTCCTGCCAGTCATGACTTACGGTGCCGAGACGTGGACACTGATAGTTGGGCTAGTCCACAAATTTAAAGTCGCTCAGCGAGCTATGGAGCGAGCTATGCTTGGAGTTTCTTTGAAGGATAAAATCCGTAACGAGATTATCCGGAGAGGAACCGGAGTGACCGACATAGCTTGTAGGATCAGTAAGCTGAAGTGGCAGTGGGCTGGCCATGTCTGTCGAAGGACCGATGGCCGTTGGAGCAGACGAGTCCTTGAGTGGAGACCGCGTATCGGCAAACGCAGCGTAGGGCGCCCCCCTGCCAGGTGGACCGACGACCTAAAGAACGTGGCTGGGGGGGACTGGATGCGGAAGGCAGAGGACCGAGCGTTGTGGCGCAACTTGGGAGAGGCCTATGTCCAGCAGTGGACTGCGATAGGCTGAGTTGATGTATGAGTTTACCACATTTACTTATTTCACGGATGGCCGATGGCGCCGTAAAGTTCTAGAGTGGTGAGGACCGCGTACTGGAAGGCGCAGCGTGAGTAGGCTCCCCACAAGGTAGACCGACGGCCTGGTGAAGGTTGCGGGAATCTGCTGGATACATAAAGCGCAGGACCGGTCGTTGTGGCGATGCTTGGGGGAGGCCTATGTCCAGCAGAGGACGTATTTCAACTGAAATGATGATGACTTATTTAACAAGTATAAGATATTTATAAAAAACTGATTTATTGAAGCTGGTTAAAAAACTACTCGACCTAAGTCAATAAAATTTATATGGGACCACCGCGCGGACTTCCTCTACCAAATAAAAAAACAACCACGCAAATCGGCCCAGAAATCTCGGAGTAAAAGTTGTACATACATGAAAAAAAAAAACCCGCCTAATACATAACCTCCTCCTTTTTTGAAGTCGGTTAAAAAGTTATATTTGATACGACGAGCGGAGTTCACGGTAGCTTAGCGTTTAATGTGAATGGTGTACTGAAACAGAAGTCGCAGGTTTGAACCCTACCGTGAGCGAATTTTTCTATCGCCCCATAGTAGAATTATACAATTAAACAATAAATATTATTACTGTCAAGTTACATTTCATATAAATAAGTCAATGTGTCTAAGGAGACACCCCCAACCCGATATGAAATTTCGGATCTGGATACGGATCGGATACGGATATAGGAATAATATTATACCGGTTTCGGATACGGTTACGGATATGGAATTATTTCGGATTATCCGTTAGTTTCGGATAGTTTCGGTTATGGATATTAGATTTTTAAGGAATTGTAAAAGTAAAAGAAAAAAGCAATAGAAATACCAAACAATGCAAGGGACGCGCGCGGCTGGTGTGTCGGCTCAGACGGGCAAAAACTCAAACATGTCATAACATGTCTCATTTAGACTCCTCTCCTATCTAAATTATTCGAAACTTTTATCATTATATTATATATATATTTTTTTTATCGGATTCGGTTACGGTTACGGATAGATTTTTATTTCGGATATCCGATAGTTTCGGTTACGGTTACGGAGCTCCATAACATCTCTGGTTTAGAGTAGGTACTCTATACCGACGAGCATGCATGACGAGATTAATAAACGTAGATGAAGCGAAAGAGGTGTGTCAAGATCATAGCAGGTGGAAATCCATAGTGTCTGCCAACCCCAATGGGAAACAGGCGTGATAATATGTATGTATTTATTTATTTATATACACACAACACATTTTATTATAGATAGCAGACAGAACAAACACTTGACCACAAAGGTACTGCTTATCTCTAACAGAAATTTCTTCCAGCAGACCTGCGACAGGAAAGAAGGATAAAAGAAAGACGTAGACACAGTGTGTGACATTAAATACATACTAAATATAAACATACTTACGATAATAAATTATAAACTACGTATACATACCTATACCAATAAAAATATATATTTAATAAATAAAAAATATGTATGTATGTATGTATGTATAAATTGATATAAATCAATCAACTCGGCCTATCGCAGTCCACTGCTGGACATAGGCCTCTCCCAAGTTGCGCCACAACACTCGGTCCTCTGCCTTCCGCATCCAGTCCCCCCCAGCCACGTTCTTCAGGTCGTCGGTCCACCTGGCAGGGGGGCGCCCTACGCTGCGTTTGCCGATGCGCGGTCTCCACTCAAGGACTCGTCTGCTCCAGCGGCCATCGGTCCTTCGACAGACATGGCCAGCCCACTGCCACTTCAGCTTACTGATCCTACAAGCTATGTCGGTCACTCCGGTTCTTCTCCGGATAATCTATAAATTGATATAGCAATTAATTATTTATTTTCATAAATTATTGTAAAAGGTATTGGTAATTTTTGATGTCATACTTATTACAATCGACACGCCCGGCTCGCCCTGGCACATTTTTCTCAGAGGATAATAATATGATGTGTAAGAGTGCTGTAAAATCAGTTCTTTTTACGTATGCATCGATTTCGCGCTCAGTGGCGCGTCGTATGAAACTTTTTTAAAGATTAGATATAGATCTGCTCTTGACCGCAATCTAGACAGCTTTGTCAAGATGTGGTCGACGATGGAGCGAGCATACCTATTAGGTGCCTATTCACTCCAGCTTTAAAGGCGAGGGTTGTAAGTGCCCGGAAATACAGATGCATGGCAATGAATTTCACAACTTGGCTGAGCGCATTATGAAAGAGTTCTCAAAGCGCTTAGTCCTGATAGTAGGGATTTCTACCAAATGTGGATGATATCCTGCAGTGCGTCGTGTAGTCCGATGAAAGAAAGGAGATGGCGGAATAAACTTTTAAGACTCCTTATGATTTTTTTGTATAAATTTACCTAACTATATTAAAAAGGAGTGTAAACCATTCTACTCCCAGTTCTGAAAAAACTAGTTTCAGGTTTTGAGTTATTCCAATAACACGTTAGCCTTATCAGCTTTAAGCCGAGATTCCTCTGTATTTCTCACGTGCTGTTGAAATCCGATACGTCTCGCGTATTATGTGCATTGTGCATCCACCGGCTCAGTGCTTTCCTGCCTGCTGAGATGGCACTAATACCTATCTCACCTTCATAGGCAGCTAGCTAATCAACCAACCAACCGTTAAACTATACCTATTTAAATAGTAGAAATAAAACCGCCACGATATTTTCCATTAAATTTGCGAGAAAAACGTTTTTTTAATTTTCATTGTCGACGCCCGAGGTTTCGCTTCCATTGTATGTCGATAAAATTCATTATTTTTAACGCATTTACGCATGCGAAGCGAAATCTAAAGATATAAATTGTGGAATGAAAAAATGATTTTCACGGTAGCCACAGACATAGTAAAAAATATAAAACAAAACCGTGCTCCTCCGTGTACAAACCAGCGCTCACGCACACATATGCACCTGAAAGATATTTGTTTTTGGCGATGCATACTGGACGATGCCGCGACATGTGTACTGAGTGGGGTGAGCATGTGGATGTTAGTGCGTGAGCGCTGGTTTGTACACGGAGGAGCACGGTTTTGTTTTATATTTTTTACTATGTCTGTGGCTACCGTGAAAATCATTTTTTCATTCCACATCACTATGATTGTTCTCAGCACTTCGTCTATATTTTTTACTATGTCGAGACAAACATTGATCCCGATTGCAACAGATGCAATTATTCGGATATGTAAATCAGACTACTGAAAAGGGAAATTCGTTGAAAACGGTAGGGTACACTACGTTCACACTTTTGCGGTCTTACCGAATCGGTATTCTGATGCGGTTTAGTTTAGTATATACAAGGAGAAAACGTATAAGTGTTCACATTTATACGTTAGTGATTCGGTTGATTCAGTACGGAATACGGTTTTTGATCTGGGCCACTTTTAGACAAGTGGCGTACGGTACGAAAAACGAACCGTGTGCAATGAATGCTTTCATTTAGATACTGCACTAATTATGTCGTGCAGTAATTATGTCGTGTCGAACCGATTAAAATCTTATTAATTTCCGCTTACGTCACGCGTCATCGCGTCATTCATATAATTACATGCTTGATTTCAATCTGTTGAAGCTTGCTATAAATTGTCAGAAACGCGTGATTTTTGCGATCATTCGAGATTGCGGGCTACGTTTATGACAGTTTTATATATTGATGTATACGACTTGTATTTCTGTACACCTCTATTCGAATGAAGATTTTCTAAGTATTTTGTAAACTCTGACGTTTTCGATGTTTCATGATGTAATACCATAATTTATTTAACTGATATTATACTTTAATTGGATGAGAATTTCATGTTGTGTATCAAGAAAAGCCTACAGAACTCTTAAAGTATGGTATCTATGAAGTATCTATGTATCTATGAGTAGTAGTTTAGTATCTATAAACCAAAATCAAGGCAACTGTACTAACTTTAAAACAGTTTCAAACTTAACGTTGTCTGTAGCCCTCTTATTGCTAATGGTGCCTATTTATTCCAAAAGTAAGTAATAACAATTTATTATTAAAAATCATTAATCTTGATGATTAATACTGTTTCTTTATTACTTTCCGACTTTGTGGACTGTGAATTGTCGTTTAAACTTTTATTAATTCTTAAAAAGACCTTAATTAACCAGAAACGAGAGTTTTTAAGAAGCTACGAAAACTGTGAAAACCATAGAAGACTAGTCTAGAATCTTAGTAATAAAATGAATATTTCTCTAGCTGCTATATTTTGTCTTATACAGGCAGCAACGTGACAGAAAGAGATAGATATCTACAATCGTTATGGCCTTCAACTGTCAATGTATCTAACCATTTTTTCGTCAAAGTAAAAAAGTACTAGAGACACCAAGCTGGTGACCGATTCAAGAAAATAAAATGGCTTCATTCCGATATTTTCCAGTTAAAGACAGTACAAACAACATATGCTTGTCTCTTTCTACCATATTGTGACGTTTATGCAAAAGAGAAGTCCCACTAATGCGGGAGTAGTTCAACTTATTACTACTACTCTAGGTTAATATGCTTTCTCTAAGGTAAAAACGTAAATGAACTGACTTTGATATTGATATCTCACGTTTTGACGTTCAAAACTTTGCTCGCATGTTGCTCAAAAAGAAGTGGTCCTATGTCTGTTGCAGGGCTATCTGTACCTGGTTCTGTACTAAAATTCATGAAGAAGTAACAAGGTTTGCTATTAGAAAACTCTCTTCTGAGTTGAGCTTGCCGATGTACATATAAATCTTATATATAAAAATCTCGTGTCACGGTTTTTGTGGCCTCACTCCTCCGAAATGGCTCGACCGATTTTACGAAATTTTTGATATATATTTGGTAGGTATGAGAATAGGTCGTAAAGTATATTTCATACCGCTACGTGATTAAGGTATCCCTATCCAATTTATATGGCAGAACAACGTTTGCTGGGTCAGCTAGTCTTATATATAAAAATCTTCGGATCACGGTGTTTGTGGTCGCACTCCTCCGAAACGGCTCGACCGATTTTTATGAAATGTTTGATGTATATTTGGTAGGTATGAGAATAGGTCGTAAAGTATATTTCATACAGCTAGGTGATTAGAGTGTCCCTATTCAGAAACATTTATATGGCAGAACAACGTTTGCCGGGTCAGCTAGTGTATTATAAATATGTGTGTACTATAAAGAATAAGATTCAGAAACTGACAGACACACTTTCACATTATATTAACAGTGTAGGCAAGGTGTAAATAACTACAAATGTCATCAGTTAGTTTGGTCCTTCGAACCTATCTTATTTTCATCCATTCCACTGTCACAGTCATTCCAGTAATAAAGTTTCTTCAATTTGTGTGCTAAGTCAAAGTTACTGCGAACGTGGGACATTCCTTGCACGTGCAGGTGGACAAATGGGTAGGACACTGGAACCTAACAATTTTATAAGGGTCCTACGTCGCTGCGGAATCCTTAAATTGAATCAAGCTTTCTCCGCTAACACGATCGGACAGACATCTTCGTATAATATATATTTTTTGGATAAAGTAATGTCGTTTATAATATTGTGTCAGTATCTGCCTTTGTTATATTACAGAATGTGATTATCGTGGTTTTCTCTCTCTCCCTCTTATGGATGATTTGTATATGAAAAACACTCGGAAAATGTATTGCCTTACTTTATCTGAAGATATACATACGTTTTATACAGTTATGTATAAGCTTGCTTAACTAGTTAAGCTACTTCAAATATTGCCAAATTTTAATTAGTAGAAACCAATTTTTTGTTAAAATAGCTACACTGATTTGCTGCAAATCTCAAACTAGCTACAAGTAGCGTCAGTGTATTAGTCGCCTTTTTAGGGTTCCGTAGTCCTACAAGGAACCCTTATAGTTTCTGTACGTCTGTCCGTCTGTCCTAATCCTTTACAGCTTAATAACTTCTACAGTTATAAACACAAGTAAATTAAATTTTGTTAAAAAATAGTCTAGATATAGATCTCAATTTTAAAAGAATAAAAACATCTTGATAACGTATTTTAGGGGTGGCGCCCATACATGTGAAATGGGGATGAAAATATTTTTTTTCGCTGCACCCCCTCGTGTGGGGTATCATTCAATAGGTCTACTAAAATGAAGGTAATGTTACATACATAACTTTTTTATCAGGTATACATACCATCTGCGAAATACAGTTCGCCAAAGTGGCTTGTAATTTGTCCTCCCCCCTGCCATTTCTAAACTATACAACGTAGAAACTTATAGTCTTCCACATTGATAGACCTTTATAAAAACTCTCTTTTAAAATTATTTCGAGTATAATGTGATTATAAATTTTTGAGTTATAGTAAGAAAACCGAAAATACTTAAGACGTCCTAGTTCATGGGTCATTGACCTTAGAGAAAAATGATCTTATCAAATAATGCTCCTTGAGTTACTTTCTATTTAAAAAAATCACAAAAAGAAACTTTGTGTTATATTGATATGACACACTTCTTAAATTTAGCGCTAGGTGGCGCTGTTTGCAAAAACTAAAATAGCAATGATTAATATTCGATTTGATTCGTTTGTAATTAGACCTACTTAAGGAACCCTATAATACTGAGCATGGCCCGACATGCTCTTGGCCGGTTTTTTATTTATGTTACTAGCAGCTATTTGTGCTACTTATAACAAAACATTTTTCTGTAAAAATAAACTGACATAGGTATAATATATTCCACGATTTTTAGGAATGAATAAATTAGATTTTATTTCGGTTTTTATAAGAAATCTGACGAAAACACGCATCCAATTTTTTTCACAAAATAGATCTCGATAAAGGTAATGACATCATCTGCTAAAACCTGCCGTTCGTAATGAATTTTGAAGCTTCAGTAACTCGCTATAATTCCTTTTTCACCGAAATTCAGTAAGTGAAGAGTAAAGACCTCTTCGAGGCAAACTTCTTTTTTTTTTCTTTTTCTCCGACTGGCTCGCTAATGTGCTTTTTCATGTGGTCTGTAAAAGTAACGATCTAATGTAATGTAATGTAGGTACATACTTACATTAATGTTTATTGCCGAATCCCAAATTATTTTCGCAATTAGTATGAAAACTTTGCGCATTTCGCTAACAGGGTTAATAGACGTATATTATTATCATGTTATGCCTAGTCATTAAAAGGGATGTATGTAGGCTTAAATTATATGTATCCATAAAGGAACGACTGCCTCGTTGGTCTAGTGGTTGCAAGCGCGATTGCTGAGCCTGGGGTCCTGGGTTCAATTCCCGGGTCGGGCAAAGTGTTATTGGGTTTTTTCATTAGGAAATTCTTAGTAGTAGCCCGGAGTCTGGATTTGTGCCCAGTCAATGGCAATAGGCTCGCCCCCTATTACATGGGACTATATAACATAACTGGCGAAATGTGGGTGTACTATTATACCTCTGCCTACCCCTTCGGGTAAATACAGGCGTGATGTTATGTTGTGTTATGTTATAAAGGAACGGATGGTATCCACAGTTTTAGTCGAAATATCATACATACATGACCACTGATTTTCCGACCTAGGTACAGCATAGATTAATGAAGTTGTTGGGGCATTTTTAAGCCGTGATTTCGGACTGATGATAAAAGGAAGTCTTTACCTACTACACTCTAGAAATACCGAGTAAATAAAAATCAACATTCTCACAATAGGGACTCTCGCACTAAAAATGTATAAGGCAATTTGCAGCTGTATTCTAAAAGTGTGGTGTACAAACTGTAACAGGTTGCCGTGACGTCGTTTATGAGCAGTTCGCGTCTCGTTCCTTTCTATTGACCGTTAAAACTAGCGCGAGAAGATATATGCAGACATTCGTTCTAGTTTCTGGGATAAAGATCATAGAGATTTGAGATTAGAGGAATAGTACATTATTGCAGCGGCCGGCAAAAAAGCCATTGATCTGAGGATTGGTCTGATTTCAAACCCGGTCCGCATCACTGAATTCTCGTATTCATGCGCGGATGTTATGCTATGTTAGGTCAAACAGTTGGGCTGACAGTTACTTCACTGCCATAAAACAGAAAAATATCGTCGATAATAATAGGTAACGATAAAAACTGATGATCTCATCATTAAATAAATACATAATTTGATTATACTCCACATTTTATTTTTATTTCTTTACTCAGCCAGTATGTTTGTTTTGTTTGTGTTAAAATGAAACAAAAATAAAAAAACGTTTTAACCGATTTCACCAATTGTATTGATCAAAAACCCGAAAAACCAGGGTTGTCTAAACCACCCGGTTTTTACATAGATCCGATATAATCTCAATGTTGTGAATGTAAATCTTGTGATAGTAGATTGACTGTTTGATGTTTATTTGTGACATATAGGATATTGAGACTGAAACTAGATCGATGCTATATTTTATTAATTTTAAATTACGAGAATTAAATTATGTCCGTGTGGTGCCGGACTTAAAGAATAGCACCACCCTTATCTCTTCTCATGGGTGTCGTAAAAGGCGACTAAGGGATTCACCAGAGGATGGGCAGCAGCGTTCTCTGAGTATTTAACCAACCAACTGCGATCGCCAACCCGCCTGCCAAGCGTGGCGATTATGGCATATTCCCCCCTTAATTGGGGGAGGCCTATGTCCAGTAGTGGACGTCTTTCGGCTGAAATGATGATGATGAAATTACGAGAATAGGACCTCTGTACGTTATTTTCAAAGGATACTGTGGTAAATATTTACCTTTTCTACTTTTACGACTCCCACGAGAAGAAACTTCTTACTCGTAACATTAAAAGTAATTTTATTATGCTTTTAAACTTTGGCATTATTATACAACTATTGCTTTCTATTAGGCAATTCCCCAAACTTTTATCCATAAAATAAAAGCAAGTAAGCAAGATATAAATTGTGAAAAGAATAACTTCGTTCACTTCGCCCCGCCCCCGATTCGCCGCTGATTTCACCCCAACATAATAGAATAGGTAATAAGCAAGCGTGTTTAAGTCATAGAGCAACCGCAAGCAAGTACCGCAACCCTGGGTTTAAGACAAATAAATATATTTGTATTTTTTATAAAAGGCCAGGTTAGGTGACCACTCTACACCGACGAGCTGCATGAGGAAGCTATTGAACGTAAATGAAGCGAAAGAGGTGTATCAGGAGGACCGTAGCAGGTTAAAATTAGAGATGTAACGGATATCCGGAAAGTATTCGGTATCCAACCTATCCGACCTAAATTTACTATCCGGCCGGATATCGGATAATAAACGAGTATCCAGCCGGATACCAGATGTAAAAAAAAAAAATTAGAAAAAATAGGTATTTTTGTAATTTGGTGTTTTATTTAATCCACATAACAAATATAATCAACATATTTTCAATTTACAACAAGAAAAATGGTACTCGTTCTGCACTAAGGGAAAATTATTTTGAATAAATACCAATTTCTCTGCATTAAGAGGCAGCAAATGATGAATGAAACACTTGCTAACTTCGCTCATGAACGAAAGACCTGAATTAACCCGAGTCTGCCCGATCGCTCGTGCGCCACCTGCGCGAGCTCGCTCGTTACGATGCGCCAATCGGCTATGTTTGGCTGGATATCCGGTATTAGGTATCCGGCCAAACAGCTATCCGTTTCATCTCTAGTTAAAATAAAATAAATAAATAACTTTGGGACATTTTTACACAGCACCATCTAGTCCCAAACTAAGCAGAGCTTGTGCTATGGGTACTAGACAATGGATATAATACTTATATACTTATTTTTTTTGTAAATACATACTTATAATGCATTCATTGTTTACCACAATGAGTTACAGGTTACACAGTACCTATTTCTATCAAACCACAAAGTCAGGTGATCTCATCACAAACAGTAATAAAACTTATTTAACGATGCTATACATCATGTAGGTGGTACAATCACATCACCGCTTGCTCGGTTTATTCTGCCCGGGAGAATTATAACTTCAAAGTGGAGTTTCGCAGTTTTGCCCGGGGGAATGGGGCTGGCTAGAATGAACCCGCCACATTGAATATGATGGTTCTGCTATAAATAACTGAGTATAGTCTGTGAATAACAAATTATTTATCTACCAATGAGTTGAAGTGGTTGTTTATCATGTGTCTTTTCACTTTCATGGAGTTATCTTTGGAGGTCAGCATTTTTTTTTATAATATAGGGTGGCGAAACGAGTCTAGAATTTAGAAGTTGAAACTGAATATTATTATATTGACATAAAAATTTAAATAGTGTTTATAGTTTGTGTGTGTTAGTTTACATAATATGTTAGTCCTAAGTTTAATAATGTTATTGCTGTACAATAAAGAATATTCTATCTATCTGTCTATCTAAATATCGCGTAAAGGTAATCTAATCTAAAGGTACGTCTAATCCTCAAACTAAAATAATAAGATTGACGCTTTCGACCGTGGCTCGCGAACACTGTAGGCGGAATAGTATTGATTTTTCTGGCTTCAGTCGCTAATTTTACGTGCTCCGTCTACCTTATTCTTTTGGTCTGAGACTAAAAAATAATGCGTAGGCTCTTAAAAGATTTCCTTTCAAGAAGTTTCAAAACTGACACTGTTGTTGCTTCCAAGTTTTTGTCCCAACACCAAAACCACAAGGCGACTACAAAAGCTAGTAACTTAGCCGGTGAACTAGTAGCCTGTAGAACTTACATTATATGGCCAGTACCATCCGGTTTAACTTTTATTGACTAAGTTCGCCGCGTCGTCCGCGTTGGTAACTTGAATAAAAGTGTTTAAGAACTGTGAAGAGTAATTCCTTGAAAATGTTCGATACGACTCCGGTATCTAACATTTTCAAGGAATTAGTTTACATTTGAAATGTTTGCAATACATCTTCATTGAAATCATCGAATATTGAACACGGTATTATTAGTCTGCCTGGTCCACTGGAGACGAAAAGAACGGAGCTTCTTCGCTCCGTTCGCTCCATATTTATTGCACAGTTCCGTCTCCGCTCCGCTAAGCTTTTTCATAATCATTTATTTTGCGCATAAAACACGGTACAAAAGTTCTTAAATAATAAATAAGTCCAATATGTTTGGTCAGTTCTTGACATGCAATGTAACAAGAATTTATTATAGCATTAATAATTATACTGGAAAAAATCCTGAATACTATAAAAACATTTATTAATAAGTCAGTAAGTATTGCTTGACAGTTTTCCGAACCGCTGCCCTCCGCTCCAGTTGACAGGCAGCCTTATACTCATAATTTGCTGTAGCCAACGAGTCCATGAGGGTAAACCTGGAATTGGCAAACGCAGCGTAGGGCGCCCCCCAGCCAGGTGGACCTACGACCTGATTAGACTGGATGCGAAAGGCAGAGGACCGAGTGTTGTGGCGCAACTTGAGAGAGGTCTATGTCCAGCAATGGACTGCGATAGGATGAGTGTATGATGTTGATATGCAGAGCATGGGCTAAGAGTAAGAACGGTAGTAAGAACGGATATAGGATTTTCGAGTTATTAGGAGATGAAGTCGTATTAAAACGTAGATGATGCAGGCTGATACTTAAAATAATCGCCTCTATACTCTTTTTAAACGAATGTGATGACAGTGAGTTTCAATAGGTACACAAAGAGAACGCTAAACGTAGTGGTTATATTCTATTTGGAGGACGCTAAAATCCCCGAGTTTCCTTTTGTGACACCCTCAGGAATCATTATAATCATCATCAGCCTATTATTACTATCCTACTGCTGGGCACGGGCCTCTTCTCTAAATGAGAAGAATTCAGACCTTAGTTTACCACGCCTGCCTAGAGCAGGTTGGTGGACTATACACACCCTCTGGAATAAAGGATCCAATTCTGGGTCGGAAATCACACGGCAACAGGGCTGTACTAGTACCAAATAACTCTCCACAATGATTTATGTATTAACTTTGTATCGATAGCCGTTAGTTAACTGTTGTGATTGGCTTACAACGGTTAAGTTTGTGAAGCCGATTATATAAATGTTTCTCAGCTTAAGGGTTGTTTACTGATTGTTACAGTAGAATTATGGATTGTACACAAACTTAAGTATTGTATGAAACATAAATACTTAGTGCTTAGCTGTTTTACACTCAGAATCACTCAAACGTCTAGATTTGAATAAACATTGTAAAGCAAACAAAATAAAACGATTTTTTTGCACATTTTGGGGCATGTTTATGAAACAAAGCGTAGCTCTCTTGTATAAAGGATTAACTGGCTGTGCCTTCCCACGTCATATTTTGAACAAAATAATACCATAGTAATTGCGGACTGTCCTCCACGGCCACAAGGGAAACCAGATTTGCTGTTCAGCTAAATTATTTTAAGAAAATTTTAGATTGTTCGTCAGCAGAGAAAATCTTCCGTCTGATGATAATGATCGATTTTTTCTCAACGCCAGTGTTATAGCTACTACTGCAAATTATTTTTTCTAGTATTTGTTGTTTTCTTTTGCAGGATAAACACTACCTTTGCATAATGGCGTCGGACTCCCCTGAACAAAACCTGACGCAGTATTTCAGTCTTTGCAACGACTTCATACATGCCGCACGTCTCAGAGACGGAAACGTTCTCATACACTGGTGAGTTACATGACATACATTGACGACACGAAATTCAAAAAAATAATGAAATGCATGCGTGAACGCGTTAAAAAGAAATATTACGTGACATTCATTAATGAACTAATACATTGACGAGATATCTTGGTGAGTTAGATTAGATGTTATACATTGGTGATAAACACTAACGAGCTATGTTACAAGACATTCACTGGTGACATGACATATACTGGTGAGTGCTATGACATACATTGACGAAATACATGGTGAGTGACATGACATGCATTTGACAACATACACGGTGAGTTACGTGGCATACATTATTGCATTAGTCGCGTAAAAGTCCACCTGATCGTCATCTTCCATCCATCTATAAAAGGTCTAATAGACCGTTACAAGGAGCAAGCTTTAGAAATTGTCTATTGTCATAATGAGCCAGGGTTGGCAAACAGATTGGTTATCGCAGTATGTTGGAGCCCCCGCAGACTACAGACCGCCAACTGGCGCAACTGTCAGCCGATAGTTGTCATCCGCACTTGCAAATGCGTAGAAGCTTCGCTTCTATCGGGCGTCCCCCGACGCCACTCATTTTTTTGTGGAAAATTGGATCTGCTGGTGTGTGCGCTCTCCTTTATGTCGTCGTATGTATTTATCAGGAACCCAACTAAATTATCAGGCGATTAAAAGTCTGCAGTCTACGGGTGAGGCCGGGTTGGGCTTCAGATTATGCTACAGCCAACCTTCTTGATATAACTAATTCTTAAGATGCCGCATTGGTTTTGCAACCGTCCCTTTCTAACAAACGGCAAATTTCGTGTGTGAGAACAGAGCGGAATCGAGCTGTTTTTTATTTTTTTGCACCTTGCTCAGCGTTTAAACATGTAAATAAAAATCTGTTATACCATAACATAATGTAGATATGTACAAGATATATCTTATTCGCAAAAAACAAGAGTAAAAACTATTGGGATTTCCAAATGCTAAGCGAAATAGTGCCAAAATAGACCTTATTATGGAAAATAAATTTATCGAGCTAATTTTATTGTATCGTGTTTTTCTTTTACACCAGAATCTAGTAAATATCATGAAAAATCATATAACTACAACGTTACTTTTTGTTTACGCAATTTGAGAAACTAATTTATTCAGAATCACGAGGAGAAACGATTGGGATTATCGATCTATATGTATTTGTGTATCATATATTTTGATGATTGGGATAGTTATTAATTTCTAAATCTTTTTGAGTCACTGTAAGTTCCCCAGTTGGTAGTAGAAAAAGTAAAGAATGTCGTGCAGGGACTAATTCACGGAAACTAATAAAATTGAGCCGAACTTCCTGGACCTATTCGCATTGGAGTTTTGAGAGTGTTGTGAGTAGCCGCTAGATGGCGCTTGTAGCACCAAATGCAATAGACGGCAGCATTGGTGACTCAGAAAGTGTTGTTAGTAGCCGCTAGATTGCGCTGTACAGCGCCAAATTTAAGAAGTGTGTTATGTCAACATAACACAAAGTTACTTTTTGTGATTTTTTCAAATAGAAAGTTGCTAAAGGAGCATTTTTTGCTAAGATCATTTTTCTCTAAGGTCAATGACCTTTGAACTAGGACGTTTTAAGTATTTTTCAGTTTACTCTCTATAACTCAAAAATGTATAATCACATTATACTCGAAATAATTTTAAACATAATAACTTCTTAGGTTTTCGCGATCACTACACATCATAATAAAACAAAGTTTAACCGGATTAAATAATATACGCGATTTAATCCGGTTAAACTTTGTTTTATTATAATTTTAAAAGAATGTTTTTACAAAGGTCTATCAATGTGGAAGATAATAAGTTTCTACGTTGCATAGTTTAGAAATGGCAGGGGTGGGGGGGACACATTGCAAGCCACTTTGGCGGGCTATATTTCGCAGATGGTAAACCTGATAAAAAAGTGATGTATGAAACATTACCTTCATTTTAGTAGACCTATTCAATGATACTCCACACGAGGTGCAGCGAAAAAAATATTTTTATCCCATTAATTTATGTTTATAACTGTAGAAGTTATTAAGCTGTAAAGGATTAGGACAGACGGACCCACGGAGAGACGGCCTTGGAAGGGGCCGCCTTCGGGATCCCATATAGTGGTAGGATGCGTCCGAATCGGCATCGAGTCGACGATGAAATACCTGGGACTCGTCCTCGACAGCCGGTGGGACTTTGGGCCGCACTTTAATCGGTTGGTGCCCAAGCTGTTAGGGGCCGCGGCTGCGCTATCGCGGCTGCTGCCAAACTTGGGAGCGCCAAATGCCTCCTGCCGGAGGCTCTACCTGGGGATCGTACGGTCCATGGCCCTTTATGGGGCTCCAGTGTGGGCGGACACCCTGACGCCGGGCAATGTCACGCTGCTGCGTAGGCCGCAGCGTGCGATGGCCATCAGGGTGATTCGAGGATATCGTACGGTCTTTTTTGAGGTGGCGAGCCTTCTAGCCGGATCAATGCCTTGGGATCTGGAGGCGAGGGACCTTGCGCTGAGGTATCATCAGCGTGAAGACCCACCTGATCGGAGCGAGGTCCGCCAGATCCTAGTGGCTGAATGGGAGGAGCAACTTGCGCAAGCCAGCGCAGGGCACGCCGCAATAGCGGTGGTAAGGCCCGTCATGGAGGAGTGGCTGGAGAGGGGCATTGGCGCCCTCACCAACCGGCTGACGCAGATACTCTCGGGGCACGGTTGCTTCGGGAAGTATCTGTGTCGCATAAGCCGGGAGCCGACTCCCGAATGTAATCACTGCGGGAGCTGCCTTGAGGACACGGCGCAGCACACACTGGCAGAATGCCCAGCTTGGGCCACGCAGCGCCGTGACCTCATCACTGCAGTAGGCGGCAGAGATCTCTCGCTTCCGGCCGTTGTTTTGGCTATAGCCGGGAGCGAGAACGCTTGGGAGGGCGTCGTCTCCTTTTGCGAGGAGGTGATGCTCGCTAAGGAGGCGGCGGAGAGGGTTCGAGAGACAACGACCTCTCTCCCCACCCGCAGGAGACGGACCGGGCGTCGCAGGAGGGCGTACGCCGACCTCCAGCCACTCTAGGAGTGCGCCTGCGGGCGGCGGACTCGAGGTAGCTCGCCGCCCGATCAGTCAAGGCCCGTGACGGTGGCGCATCGTGTTCCACGCGCGCCAGTCAAGAGAAGGGTGCGGCCGATTATGCCGCACGGGGAGAAGGGGCTCGCCTACTAGTGGCGAGCCGGGACCTGCCGGGGACCTGACGACTATAAGTTTCCCACGCCCCCGGCCAATGGTTAGAAGAGGAACACCTTGGTGGTTTTAGTCGGTAAGAGTCCAATACTGGCTCCCCCTTCCCCGGGCGGAGTGCGTCCATGAGGATTTCCCCACGTAAAAAAAAAAAGACGGACAGACGGACGGACATGACGAAACTATAAGGGTTCCTTTTAGGACTACGGAACCCTAAAAATGATCTACGACGTATCCACAAATGAAAATATTTTGATTCTAAAATCCCTATTTTTCCCAGTGCAGCCCCTTATAAGTAATCTTCAACAACGGACTAAGGAATCTGGAATAGGAGATAGTTTTCCCATATTTTAGCTGGATTCACACGAATAAATATGAGTATCTTATGTAACACGATTATAATAACCTTAGCAATATTTACAAAGCTTGGAAAAGAAAAATGAGCTGAGATTATATTCCATTTCTGAAGCTTTTGTGAAAATAGCAGCCAAGAGAGGATTTCTTTCATCGCCGTAAGAATAACAAAATAAATATTCACCCCTCCCATGAGTTGTAAATTTCCCCCTTTTGACACTTCAGGGTCAGCATTGAAAGGGAAAGGCCATTTTAGCCGGTAATGCACTAAAGAAGTTGTTGTATTAAAATATGTATAAATCGGTAGAGATCGTAGATGTACGATTATTACAAAGGATTAAAAAAAAACGTTAGAAATTGTGTGCGTTCTTTGAGTATTTTCTCTTTTTTAGGATTCCGTAGTTCCTACAGGGAACCCTTATAGTTTCCTCATGTCCGTCTGTCCATCTGTCTGTCCGTCTGTCCGTCTGTTATAAACGTAAGTATATGTAATTTTGCTCAAAAATAGTTTAGATATAGATCCCAATAACAAAGGGTTAAAAAATCGTAATGATGTATTTTAGGGGTGGCGCCAATACATGTGAAATGGGGATGTTTTTTCTTTTGCTGCATCCCTTAGTGTGGGGTTTCATTGAATAGGTCTACTGAAATGAAGTCAATGTTTCGTACTTAAATGTGTCTCCCCTCACTGCCATTTCTAAACTATGCAATGTAGAAACTTATTATCTTCCATGTTGATAGACCTTAGTAAAAACTTAGTTTAAACTTATTTCGAGCATAATTTGATTATAAATTTTCGAGTAATGGAGACAAAACTGCAAAATACTTAAACGTCTTAGTTCAAAGGTCATTAACCTTAGAGAAAGTGTATCCTAGCAAACAATGCTCCTTTAGTTACCTTCTATTTGAATAAATCACAAAAGTACCTAGGTATGGGTTATGTTGACATAACACACCTCTTAGATGGCACTGTATACACAACTTGCAAAAACGAAAAACCTTAAATAGCCATGATTAATATTCTATTTCATTTGTTTGTAATTAAAACTACCTACGGAACCCTGTACCAGCATGGCCCGACACGCTCTTGGCCGTATATTGCAGTTGGACAGTTTGTATCATCATCATCATCAACTCAGCCTATCACAGTCCACCTCTCCCAAAGTGCGCCACAACAGTCGGTCCACCGCCTTCAAGATTTCGTTTATAGACACCAAAATTTCTCTTAAAATCGTAACGCACAACATTACCACATTTAAATTAAGATAGCCGTACAAATATTTGTACAACAGAACAAATACCTGATATATATACGATTGTTGTTGCTGATGCTGAATCGTAGTCACCTATGCTGAACTCTACACATCAAAAGCGGACCGCCCCGCCATCCGCTATGCCATTAGGGTTGCATGATATTTCTCTAACACTTATTAGGACATTCCTTCTCGTTTGACCACTAAGAAATTCCCAAAGAGTTTCTGAGAATCCATCTGCTGGTAAGGTGTCGAGCTAGGTAACCAGCCCATTGACTGGTTAGCGGTCTCTATTCAAAAGCTAAGTCGTCCAAATTGTAACTTTAGAATACGAATAGAATTGAGAACCCAGCTCCTTCTTTGAAGTCGACAAAAAAGGCTACTTTCGTATAATTTAAAGCAATGGTTCCCAAAGTGGTTTGCGCCTCCCTGGGATGGCGTGATGGCATGTAAAGGGGGATACGCGAGGCGTTAAATGACAGGACACGAGATAATTGTAAGAACTATAAAACTGTGGCATGGGGAGGTACAGTCTAACAAAGCAATTAGTATACAGGGTCGCCAGATATAGATGAAGATTTCTCAGGAAGTTATTATATAATGGTTTGATTAGGGTTTTGTATAAATACAGTTTAACTTTGTCTGTTATTAAAATGGTATTTCACTCGAAAACATCCATAATCTTCTGAGAAAACTTAATTTATATCTCTCTACCCTGTATACCAATTGCTTTGTTAGACTGTACTACTTTACTACTTAAATGATAATTCTGCGTAGTAGCAGCGTGGTGGAATGAACTTTGAGAACCCATGATTTATAGGTAAATTATTTTGAAAGCAAATGTAATTGGTAGTAACGTAAAAGATTTCAAGGTCGCTGTAAGTAATAGCTGTCATTTATAAAGCAAATACATTACATACATGTCATTTATATAGCAGTATAGCATCGAGTTTTGGACCACAGAATTAAATAGTAATGATACCACAAAGATTTTTTCATTTTCAATATTGATAGTACATTACTGTCGAGGCCTGAAATGAAGCAATTTACGGCCGAGTAATATTGGAAGTACGAGGCGAAGCCGAGTACTTCCCAAGTGATTTTGAAAGGACGAGGCGCAAGCCGAGTCCTTTTTAACTAAACGAGGCCGTTAATTGCTATTTCGGCAGAGACTTACTTAGTATAGTACTTTTCTCTCATTTTCGAGGAAACACAACACAAATTAATTCAACAGTATCTTATTTTCATTCACGCCAATTCGCCCGCGCGCGGTTCTTCTTCTATTTTCAAAGTTTTGAAAAAAAATGCGTATTCAGCCTGTATAATGATAAATATTTTGTACCTAAAAACACCTAATTTATGTAAGTGTGTACTTAAAAACCTCGGTAGCATAATTTAAAAAATAAAAAGTGTCCAGAAATTTCTATTATTGTACTGTTGGATATTACCGGCCTGTTATTTCGTTGCGTACGGAAAAGAGCAGATTGTTGTATTCTTTTTTTTGAATAATGAACCAATTTCCGAGCAAGTAGGAGAAATATTGTATTGTATCTTTCTTTGTTTCCATTCTATAATACAACGTGTATCAGAAATACGTTGTCATATTCGGAGAGCTCATTTAGAGAATGCTATCGAACAACTTTTGCAACGGGGTCAACCCTGAAATCACGAAAAATAAATAGGTCCTTCCATGCATTTCGTTCGAGAGGTATTGCATTGCACTTTTCTATGAAACAACAGTTTTTTTTACGATTTCAGGGTTGTCACCATATAATAAAGAAATACCAGGCCCCTCAGAAAGTATTGCGAAAAAATGTTTTTATATATGGGAGACTGGCCAGTTATAATGTTTTTCGAAAATATGATTATTTATAAGTAAAAATAAGTAAGTTCCAATTTCAAAATTTCCCTCCACATTTTTTGCGAGTTAATTCAAAGTATTGTGTCTCACTGAAATATGGATCTGCGCCGGGAACATTTTAGAGCTATGATTTTATACGATTTCAAGTGTCGCCTGAAACCGGATGAATCGTACGATAGACTTCAAATGGCATTCATGGATGAAGGCCCTGCCAAGGCAACCGTGTATCGTTGGTATAACGAATTCAAGCGCGGTCGACCAACTTTGGGGGATGACGAAAGAAGCGGTCGCCCTTTGACGGCTGTTACCGAAGAAAACGTGCTAGCAGTGAAAAATTTAATCCAAGACAATAGGCGAATTACATATCAGGAGATTCAACACATATTGAAGATTGGATCGGGAAGCGTTCACGAGATTCTACACAGCCATCTTCGCGTGAGGAGGATAGTATCACGCTGGGTGCCGCACAACCTCACCGATGCTCAGAAGCAGGCCCGGGTGGAATGGTGCCGTGATATGCTTAACAAATTTGAAGCAGGCTCGTCTCGGCGTGTTTACGACATCGTTACAGGTGATGAGTCCTGGATTTATCAATACGACCCAGAAACCAAGCGCCAGTCGACTGTTTGGGTGTTTCAAAATGAGCCAACGCCTACCAAAGTGAAGCGATCTAGAAGCGGGGGTAAGATTTTGATCGCTAGCTTTTTTAATTTGACTGGCCACTTGGTATCAATTCCCTTACGGGATCAAAGAAGCATTAATGCCGAATGGTATACTACCAAATGTTTGCCAGAAGTTTTCTCTGTTATAAGCAACAAGCGACCAAACACAGGGCTCCGCGGGCTACTGCTCCACCACGACAATGCACCTGCGCACACCGCACTCAAAACGAGGGACTTCCTGGACAGCACGCCAGTCAAACTCCTGGGTCACCCTCCTTACAGCCCTGATCTAGCACCGTGTGACTTCTTTTTATTCCCAAAAATAAAAAATCTGCTCAAAGGGATACAATTTTCGTCGCCGGAAGATGCGCTGGCTGCGTTCGAGCAGGCTGTAAACGAGGTGTCTGCGGCGGACTGGAAAAAGTGTTTTGAAAACTGGTTTAGGCGCATGAATCTTTGTATAGAGGCTGGTGGAAAGTACTTTGAAAAGATTTGATAAAAATATATGTACGTATAGAACAATTTTTTTTAGTTTCGCAAAACTTTCTGAGTGTCCCACGTATATGCCATGCCCTGATTCATCATAATCATCAGCCATTACAGTCCCACTGCTGGGCGCGGGCCTCTTCTCAGAATAAGAAGGTTAAGGCCTTAGTCCACCACGCTGGCCTAGTGCAGGTTGGCAGACTACACACACTATTGAGAACTATATGGAGCACGCTCAGGTGTGCAGGTTTCCTCACGATGTTTTTCTTCACCTCTAAAGCAATCTAGCTGCAATAAGCTGTGGTAGGTTAGCGGTTCAGCGCTTGCCTTCCATGCAAGAGGGTCTGAGTCCGAACTTTTCGAATTCATGGTGTGGATCAGAATTTGATGCCCTGAATGAGCTCTACAAATATGACCCCGCACTTTTAATATACATTATACCTATAAGTACTTGTCCAAGTTATGTTATGAATTAGACGAGGGCTAACTAGCTCCGACGACCGACGACCTGAAGAACGTGGCTGGGGGGGACTGGATGCGGAAGGCAGAGGACCGAGTGTTGTGGCGCAACTAGGGGAGGCCTATGTCCAGCAGTGGACTGCGATAGGCAGTCCACTGAGTAGGCTGAGTTGATTGATTGAACTAGCTCCGGTAAAAGATTGGATATATTATATATTTTACATATATCTTTCATGTCAAGTAAAGATATATGTCCGGTTAGCATATCCATATCCGCTTAATATATCCGGGACTGAAGTAACTTTACGTTGCATGCTATGTCCGAGATAGATAACTCCAGCTTCTTAATAAATCCACCGGAGTGAGGCTGAATATAATGTAGCCGATTTAATAAATCCGCGGAAAGGTAATTGATTTCATTTCATACTTTACTGACTTATAACTCTATAAAAAAAATTGAAAGGCGTATAAAAAATTCAAGTATTATGTACAATGATTATCTAAACTTAGTTGTTCGTTCCATACCGTTGTCGTCAGCGTCGAATGTCGGAGTTACTCCGATATATAATAGGATGTATTTATTTTTATGAAAGTGAAGGAGTGATACATATCCGCTTTGGGATATATATATCCGAAGATATAGAGTGTTCGGAGTACTTCGGAGTTACGCATGCCTATTATGAATGAAGTTTAGTAAGTAAACATCTATGTCCGAAACATTAGAATAAATAATAACTGTCCCAAAGTTGGATGAGCCATTATTCTCAGGGGATTGTAGGTACTCTTGTAAGGGCGCGGCTCCATATTATAAATCACAGAAACTATCTCTGTAATGGCATGAAAAGTTAGTAATATACACACTCTTTAGTAGACAGTTATATTATATTTCTGGGAGCATCACCCTGTCTACGAGTGAGTCTGATATTATGTTCGTGTTTCATTTACTTGTCATATAAGCTTCGTCGCTTAATTTAATATGATTAATTGTACCTATAGTCGCTTCTCACGGCAGCTAGATGAGCAACGGCGTCCTTCTGTTTGCTAACAACAACCAAATTATTATAGAGGCTCATTGCAAGCGATGCGTCAGTCAACACCAAACTACAAACCTTTGAGCATCGGCGCAGAATTGCTAGCCTATGGGTTTTTTTATCGGATGCATTTCGACGAGTGTGCGTTGGAATCAGGTAGTTTATTAATGTTAAAAAATATCAAAAATGTTATGTTATTTAAAAGAAGGTACAGAAACGACAATATTTGTGAAAGTAATAAGAAAAATCATGAATAAATTAAAGATATACACGCTTTTAAAGTTTTTGGAGGGGGCATTTTCTGTCCTTGTCGTGCTAAATGGACATTATACAGAGAGATGTCATGTTTCTATGAAGGTTTTGAACAATGACGTCATACTTTGATAGTGCTGTATCTGTCTAGTGAACGAAATTAAATTGCTTAAAACTTGGATATTTTATTGTTTATTGATTTTATCACTGTTGTTTATTTTACTTAAACCGTTTCGAGTTTTCAAAAAAAAACATGGAAAAATATTAGCCACCTTCCCTATTGCACGATCTTATTCCCATCATTGCATCATCGAACAATCAGACGCTTGGCGATGCTCCACCCCTAGATGACGGTAATACCAGCTTTACGCACGAAGCGTTTTGCTAATAGTTTCATTATGCGGCGTACCGCTATGGAGTGGCATTCCTTGCCTGTTCCTTGTCTGTGTTTTCCGGTAAGTATAATCTGGTGGTCTCCAAGGCTCGAGTGAGTAGGTTTTTGCTGGGCAAGTGTTTACCATCGACCGCACCATCGCTTACCAGTGAGGTGGCGTTTACCGTCAAGCACAATCCATCAGGCATAAAAATTGATCACTTATCCATCTGATGGTAATCAAGGCAATTTGTCCTATGACCGTTAATTGCAGCTAATAGGAAACTACAAACAAATACAGCAGTGCTGTAGACATAGCTTTTGGTAGTTGCTTTAACAGCAGTTTGTCAAGTAGCGTTTTATATGGGAAATCATGTGGTTATCTTCACTTTATTTTACCTGCCTTAGCGGTAACATATACATGTTTTTTTGTGCGCATATATGGCACACAAAATGTTTATTTTATGAAAATAAACATTTTATTATTATTATTTATTACACTACCTTCCAAATGATATTGGTTTCATTTCCCTCCTTTTATAATAAATACTAAAAAAGGTACCATAATTTACGATGTTTACTTATTAATTTAAATATGTAGACCACTGTGTAACAATTTAACCAATGATATTGTTACGAGCTGGGGGTTCGTATATAGATAGAAAGCCGATTAACTGCGTAGAGAACACTTTATTACAGAACAATTACACTAAATCGCTAATTAACACACCAAGTTACTAGTTAAATCGCTCCGAGTATCGCTTCTATGTTATCGCTTGTATCGCTTGTTCCAAACTGAACTCCAACTCCAACTGAACTCCTGGCGCTTTTTTTTTTTTTTTTTTTTTTCGAATGGGCTCTCGCAGGTGGGACCGAAGTTCCATTCCTGCTTAACCGGACTTAGTTGGCGGAGAGTCCCATGTGGGACTCCATTCGCCGAAGAACTCCTGGCGCTCAGCTGCGCCGTTTATATAGGCCGCGAGTCGTGGTACTGGAAAGTCCTCGAACGTCATCTATCCTTGTCATAAGATAACTCTTTCTCACTTGCACATTCTCGAAATAGAAAGTTCTCGAACCTCGTCGAACCTCATCTATCCTCTATCTCACTCACTCACTTCTAGAATGGAATGTTCTCGAAGCTTGTCGAATCTCGTCTATCCTTGTCTTATATAAGCTCTATCCTGCTCACTCTCTTCCAGAAGGTTCTTTGTCTATCCTTGTCCGATATTTAGCTCTATCTCGCTCACTCTTCAACAATTTTACATGTAGGTGTCAAATGGCCATAAGGGGTCCTGAAAACGCCTGAAAACTGGTTTTCAGGAAATGTCGGCATCGGATTTTTTGACTCCTGAAACGGCCTGAAAACATGTTTCAGGCGCCTGAAAACAACGGCAAATTACTCAAAATTTCGATTCTTTGGTATGTGATAGAGCCTCCTCTGATACGGACTGAAAATGCATTTCAGCCTGCTGAAAACGTCTCTAAGTCCAGGAAAATCGAGGTTGAAGTATTTCAGTCACTCTGCTTAACCCTCCGTCGTAACAATATGTCCATATAAATACATTCCGGAATATATATATCTCCATTCAAATGTCATTTCTGATTATTGGAGCTTTAGTAGTATTTAATTCATTTCCGATTATCTTTGACAGCCGTGTGAAAACGTCGTCGTCTCCTCCTGAGCTGAGCTGAGCGACGCTATTGATTTATCGCTAATTGTATCGCCGCGTCGCTTAATTACACAATTATCGCTCGTAGTTCGCTTCCCTAAGCCTATTACCTATATAAACTAGTATTTTTACGTTATCTGCTAAACAAAGACAAAAGGTATTGTGAAGGGTGAAAGATCTGTTTGAATATTTAAGCTGTAAACTCTGGCTAAATGTCCCCAAATGAAGTTTGGGTAGGTTGCGTCTTTCTTTAGCTATATTTTTTATAATACTAATGACTAAAGAAGCTGTCCAATTAAGGTACTGTAACGTAGTATTTTTATTTTTACTTCCATCTTTTGTCTAGAAAACTTAAAAACGCCTTAAAAATGTCTTGAGAAAGCAGTGGTGGTACCATGTGGAGTTATGGCAAAAGCGTAGTAAGGAAAGATTTTAATGACGCATCATTTTGTGAGGCTCTAGTTCCAAGGAGAGCGGCTAGTAGTCTCACGGCAAGAGAACAATGGAACTATGTTATACCAAGCTAATACATACATAGGTTTAAGTAATGTAAATGTAATGTGTATATTACTCGTATTTACGGCTACAAACTTCATCATCATCGTCTTAGCCCGGTATCACTCGCTGCTGGCTATAGGCGTCCTTTCGTTTTTGCCATTTGTCCTTTGGTTTCTCCAACCAGAGGTTGGCCACCACTCGGTCAAAGCTTTGCTCCATCGGCCATCCCCACGCCGAGCCAGAATTACGTAATTAAAAATTATGTATTAGGGTGTTAAATTTAATAATAGACTTTAATGTCTAGCTTATTGGCAGTACTTATAAGGGCTCCAAATGCCTTTGCCTTTATTCTTAAACTTAAAGATACTTCTTAAGGTGAATGCTACAGGGTTGCCCGCGAAATTCAAATTTTTTGGTGTTTTTTGTAAATTGTAGCTTTATTTCGCGTTGTATATCGTTCAAAATATGATTGGCCGAAATAATAACAATATATCTACTGAATAATACTCGTAAAAAATATTAACCTAGCTCTATAAGCTGTACAAGCTCGAAAATCGACAATTTGATCGTAAATTAATATTATCAAGCTTGTACAGCTTATAGAGCTAGGTTAATATTTTTCATGAGTATTATTCAGTAGATATATTGTTATTATTTCCGCCAATCATATTTTGACCGATATACAATGCGAAATTAAGCTACAATTTTCAAAAAACACCAAAAATTTTGAATTTCGCGGGCTACCCTGTAGCATTCACCTTAACTGAATTGTGCTAGTACAATTATGAGCACTAAAAATTAAATATTGTTAAGTAGAACAAAAAATCATAATCCCAGAGTTGTATGGCTTAATTATGTACTAGATGACTTGATTCACATTAAATAAATTGACACTGACTTGAAATAAAAAGGAACTAGCAGGGAACTTAGGGACCATTCGAAGTAATAAATAAGTATGAGAAAATCTGCAGACTACATAACCCTTTGAGAATGTTATTATCTTCTAACAATATTTCTGTGTATGACTACTGTAGAATTTTATAGAAGCCAACTACTATAATCTTATCGACACGTCTTGTACGATATCTTGCGAGTTGCGACCCACCTTTCTCGGTCAAGTGTCATTCGCATCGCTTGCAGTTTGAACTGGATGGAGAGTCTGTTGGCGGCACCCGCTTTCTTGTGTTTGCTACCCCTTTTTTTTTTTTTTTTTTTTTTTTTTTGCCGTGGTGAAATCCTCATGGACGCACTCCGCCCGGGGTAGGCGGAGCCAGTGTCGGACTCTTACCGACTAAAACCACCACGGTGTTCCTTCAACTACCTTAGCCGGGGGCGTGGGAACCCGTGAGTATTCACACAACCACCCCCGACAGGTCCTGGCCCGCCACAAGCAGGCGAGCCCCTTCTCCCCGTGCGGCCTTACGTTGACCGCACCCTCCTAGGTGGCGCACACGGAACACTGCACGCCACCTCACCTCATGGGCCTTCACAAGCTGCGCCAACTACGCCGGCTGTGCCAGCTACGCCAGCTGCTGGTCGGGCAGCAGACTACCCCGAGTCTGCTGCTCGCAGGCCCTACCTCTCGTAATTTTTTATAGAGGTTTTCTTCCTCGCGGTCCGGGCGGTGAAGCCAAGACCCTCGGTCCCAAGAGGCGCGAGAACACTACTCAGCGGGCACTCCTGGGGTTACGAGATCGACGGGGACAGGGAAAGACAATCCCCCCGCTGCCTGCCCAGTGGCAGGGTGAGTGCACACCGGGCCCGCCCCTGCTCCTCCACTGTGCCCTCTGCTGATATCAGAGGGACACGTGGAGCAACTCCCTACTGGCCCAGAACGGGCCCCTCCCGCGCCAGAATATTCGCCACAGGCAATAAAATCCCCCGAAGGTTAATCCCTCGCAGGATTTTATTGCCTGTGCCCAGGATGCACCGGCCATACAACTGCCGATCCCTCCAGACGTGTCCAGAAGGACAAGCAGCCGTCAGGCACACGTGGAGGTTTTCTGGCCAGCACCCCTGTGTTTGCTACCCCTGACTACTGAACTCTAAGACATAGCTAATTGAAATCGATATTCTAGGGACGTGTGATTGTACGTCGTGTTATTATACGTCGGGTTTTAAAAGTAGGTAATGACATTTTACCGATAATAATTTCCCTATAATGTAAGAAAGAAAAGATGGTTTCTGAAATTGAACTGTAATCAAAATTTTGCTATTGGTTAAACTAACTTAACTGTGAAATTTTAAGATTGAATTGAAAATTGGTATTGGAATACTTACTAAGCTTTTAGCAGCTTCTAAAAGTTGGGATCGGCTGTCTTTTTCAAAGCATATGTATACAGGTTGAGTTTTGATTTGCCATATAACATTTGTTTGCAAAACAATTTGGTTCGATTCCTGGCCAAACCAGCTTTTTCATAAAGAAAAAAAAAATGCAGTTTTTGTTTTCTCCTAAATCGAGCTCTCGACAACTTTGACGACTTTTCTCTATTCCTTATAATTTTGCATTTGGCACTATAGCACTAACTCATCCTGTATATTAGTCATAAGTAGTATAGTATAAGTTATTTTCGTAATTTTTATAGATTCAATTTTTACTACAGCTAAACTCACACAAAATTCTTTTTCATGACTTTTATCAATGTGTTTTACTTTTGTTCACGGTAGCTTTAAATATTTTTTTCTCCTCGATATTTCATGACTGTAACTATCTTACTTATTATGCTATTTTGTCAGTCTGGCAGGGATGTCACGCAGCGTGACGGTGGCAGTGGCGTACATAATGTCCGTGACGACCCTAACGTGGCGGGAAGCCTTGAAGGTGGTGCGCGCGGGACGGGCCGTAGCCAACCCTAACCTCGGCTTCCAGAGGCAGCTGCAGGAATTCGAGACGTATAAGCTTGTTGAGGTAAGGAAATGACGGTATTATCATTATCATCTCCAAATGCTGTACAAAGTAGAAAACTAATCAATGGTCCGGTACTCGGTAGGTATCTGGATTATTCTGGATATTTCGATTCAACATAATTTTTACCCGACTGCGTGACAGCAAAGACAGGATTATGTATTAAAAAAATCTGTTTAAATTAAAATATTAGATCAACTATGTTATCCGGATGTAACAGGGGCTGCGATTTATAAATAACCTGAAGACCCGCCCAATACCAGGCCCCTCAGAAAGTATTGCGAAAAAAAGTTTTTATATATGGGAGACTGGCCAGTTATAATGTTTTTCGAAAATATGATTATTTATAAGTAAAAATAAGTAAGTTCCAATTTCAAAATTTCCCTCCACATTTTTTGCGAGTTAATTCAAAGTATTGTGTCTCACTGAAATATGGATCTGCGCCGGGAACATTTTAGAGCTATGATTTTATACGATTTCAAGTGTCGCCTGAAACCGGATGAATCGTACGATAGACTTCAAATGGCATTCATGGATGAAGGCCCTTCCAAGGCAACCGTGTATCGTTGGTATAACGAATTCAAGCGCGGTCGACCAACTTTGGGGGATGACGAAAGAAGCGGTCGCCCTTTGACGGCTGTTACCGAAGAAAACGTGCTAGCAGTGAAAATTTTAATCCAAGACAATAGGCGAATAACATATCAGGAGATTCAACACATATTGAAGATTGGATCGGGAAGCGTTCACGAGATTCTACACAGCCATCTTCGCGTGAGGAGGATAGTATCACGCTGGGTGCCGCACAACCTCACCGATGCTCAGAAGCAGGCCCGGGTGGAATGGTGCCGTGATATGCTTAACAAATTTGAAGCAGGCTCGTCTCGGCGTGTTTACGACATCGTTACAGGTGATGAGTCCTGGATTTATCAATACGACCCAGAAACCAAGCGCCAGTCGACTGTTTGGGTGTTTCAAAATGAGCCAACGCCTACCAAAGTGAAGCGATCTAGAAGCGGGGGTAAGATTTTGATCGCTAGCTTTTTTAATTTGACTGGCCACTTGGTATCAATTCCCTTACGGGATCAAAGAAGCATTAATGCCGAATGGTATACTACCAAATGTTTGCCAGAAGTTTTCTCTGTTATAAGCAACAAGCGACCAAACACAGGGCTCCGCGGGCTACTGCTCCACCACGACAATGCACCTGCGCACACCGCACTCAAAACGAGGGACTTCCTGGACAGCACGCCAGTCAAACTCCTGGGTCACCCTCCTTACAGCCCTGATCTAGCACCGTGTGACTTCTTTTTATTCCCAAAAATAAAAAATCAGCTCAAAGGGATACAATTTTCGTCGCCGGAAGATGCGCTGGCTGCGTTCGAGCAGGCTGTAAACGAGGTGTCTGCGGCGGACTGGAAAAAGTGTTTTGAAAACTGGTTTAGGCGCATGAATCTTTGTATAGAGGCTGGTGGAAAGTACTTTGAAAAGATTTGATAAAAATATATGTACGTATAGAACAATTTTTTTTAGTTTCGCAAAACTTTCTGAGTGTCCCACGTATGTATGTAAATAGATTTTAATATATCAAGCTATGACTCGTCTTGGTGTAATCAAATCAATTTCACCAGAGGTTTCATGAAAATCGACAGCTTTACCACAGAGAAGGTAATATAATTACGGTTGGTAGATAAATTGACGACACCAATATATGGACGCGCTATTCTGATCAATCAAAGTACTTATTATTTGAAATCTGGGGGCTTATTCTATTACCAAAATTGACTGATTCTATTGACAAAATTTTCAAAATTGTCAACAAGTCGCTAACGAATGGTTCGTTAGCGACTTGTTTACAATTTAAAAAATTTGATAAAAAAGCTAGAACTTTAGATTTCAAATTTTACTAATGCACAATGTTTTGGTTTAGCCAACGATCAATCGAAATCGTTTCAGTTGATCGTTGCAACAAAGTTGTAATAACGATGACCAAAATGACAGGATGACTTATTGGATGTTCAACAAATGACGATTAAGATTTATAACTCGAAAAAGAAAAAAACATTTCATAGGTTGAAGATTAGTAGAATTGGCCCCCTGAACGTTGCTATGGTGCCAGTAAAGTTCAAATTTTTAGAACAAGTTTTGAAGAAATGTGTATAGATTTCCTTTACTTCTATAGTCGCTTCACATAAATGTTTTGCAGTTCGTAGTTACCAATTTCAAGTTTTACCTCGTTGAATTATATCGAAAAGTCTTTGTATTTCATCTTAATCGAATGGTACCTATGTGAATATAATTATTCAACAGACTATAGTTATATTGACGTCGTTGGTATAAATCTAAGTAATTTATACTGGGCTAGCGACACACGGTGGGAAAGCGGCCGCCTTGCGTGTCACGTTCGCGTGTCAATGCCCTAACTGCTGGCAGATATTCGGAAAATATTCCACTATTGAATATCATCCCCGCTTTTAATATTATGTTATTAGAACAACGACTTACAAGTCATTTCTTGACTTGGTTTGAAGGTCTTGAGGTTTGTGGAAACGAAACTAACTACCGTAATCATGGAATTTCAGTCATTAAGGTGTTTCTCGGAAAATAGGTAAGGTAACGGTAATGAATCAGTCGCGTGACTTACGTGACTAGTCAGACCTTTGTGAAGATTAAGGCTTATCTAACGCATTTACATAGGACATTGGGCAGCTTGGGTTGTCACAAATAATTACCGCAACTAAATCGTAGACGGCTACGACGAATAAAAAAGGTGGACGGAATCTCGCTAAACAAAAAGTGAAGCACCCATAGTATTAATGTATAATCAATGCCCTTAGTAAGACGGCTCGCTTAAAAGTACGGGCTGGCACGCACACAGTCACACCCATAGCAAGACAAAAAGCCGCAATTACGCAAAAAATCTCGTGTGATGGTAGTCAATGTCATAGTGTCACAAAGAAAATAACAATATATATCTGGTTTGTTAAGATTCTGTCGAAATTATAGTGGGTTTAGGAAAAAACGAAGTGCTTCAATCTTTTCTTAGCGGGATTCCGTCCACCTTTTTTATTCGTCCGAGGTGGATGGGCTTAAAAAGGCCAGGTTAAGAAACCGAAGAGTATGCGTGATGAGGTTAATGAACGTGGATGAACCAAAGACATTTCTATACTGGATGAACCGAAAGGGGTGTGCCAGGATATTAGCGAAAAAATCCATAGACTCTGTCTACAATGGGAAAAAGGCGTGATAGAAGTAATTATTTATTAGTGATAAAATCCCTATTTTTTGCCGTCAAAAATATAGGTAGTTGATTGATAAAAGATTGTCAACATAACCCATATTGTACCCACCCACTGTTAGCCGAAGGCGGAATTGGGTCACACACATGTCATTTATTGGGACAATCCCATTCCAGATTAAATTACAGGGGATTTTCCCCCACACAATCACACAATTTGTTCAACTTTTAACGTCAGCGTAACTAACCTTTGTGGTTTATTGTATTCTATTATCCTAATTAAACCTACTACTAATCATCATCATCATAATTTCCGCCGAAAAACGTCCACTGCTGGACATAGGCCTCCCCCAAAAGGGCGCCCGGGTTGGCGATCGCAGTTGGTTGGTTAAATAATAAAATAAAAATATTATCCAAAAAAGTTGTACAAAAACGCTTCTTATTATTATAAGACTTATCAATATTAACTAGAAATAAGAGTGTTTCGATGAACTCTGGTACCCAAGGTAAGATTTAGCTTGTGATAAGGGTACGAGCGTTCTCGCGCTTAGGTTGTTACACCAACAATTACATTGTAGGAAGAAAATAGCATTAGAAATAGAAATTGGGGGTATGTGAGAGTGATTATGTGTGTCTTTGTGTGCGGATTTATTTGTGTATGTAGATAGATAGATAGATAGAATTTACTTTATTGTACACCATGAAAATAGTAGTAAACAGGAACAACGTATAAATTATGGGTACATGGGCGGTCTTAGATACAAATGTAGTCAGACTATAAAATCAGAATACTCAGAGAACGCTGCTGCCCATCCTCTGATGAACCCCTTAATCGCCTTTAACGACACCCACGAGACAGAGATGGGGTGGTACTATTCTTTTAATACGGCATCACACGAAAATGACTGACTAGCTGACTGTATATTTATTGCAAATAAAGACATTATATTCTAAGTAGTCTTCGACGTTAATACTCGAAAGTTCGAACTACTCAATACTAATTTAGAACTGTTTACTCAAGGAAAGAAGACGACTGAAGGAGCGCTACCCGTCCTTGGCGCTAGCTGATAGAGACCTGTCAGAGTGCCGCGTTATGCTGGATTCGTACCAGACAATGCTGAACCAGCGCACCATTTGCGAGGGGAAGTGCGCCATGGGCCGACAATGTCCCACTGGTAACTACCTACAATATTGTATAGATAGATAAGGAGTTGAGCAGTGGCGGCGTAGCCTGGGGTGGCACCCGGGACGGTTCCCTATGAGATAAACACCCCTCAAAATAAAACAACAAGAACTAAGAGTTTCAAAGATTTATTTTGCCAACTAACGGGCAAAATTAATATCCAATCTATCCTCGATTTGCCCTACTAGAGATAGGAATTTGACATAAGCTCCATACAAAATATGTCAAATTTCTATCTCTAGTAGGGTAAATCGTAGATAGATTGGATATTAATTTTGGCCGTTAGTGTACATATTGGTGTTAGGTTATAAATATAGTTCTTATAAACTCAGTCGCATTTGATCAAAAATGCGACTAAGCTTACGCCACCACTGGAGTAAAGGAGGTCACTAACTGTTTTTCCCTTCGTGGATATTCTGATTGAATCTTGAAAATTCTCTTTGACAATCTTTTCGAGCCTTAAAGACAGGCTTAACAGTGATTAATGTAGCTAAAGCTTAATCTTCAGCGAAAAAACTTTCTAAATGACGTTAGTGAGTGACCTCTTAAAGTGCTCTTAAAGAAAACTATCGATATTCTCGTCACGTATTTGTACCCACTTCAACATAGCATTGTAAGCCTCAATGTAGTTTTAATTCAATCGCTAGACGGCCTACTTTTAGCGAGCCTCACACCCAAACAACCTAATTTGATTTTATTTTAGCAATCTCATAATAATACCATTTGTGTAGATTGTATGGGTAAAGTAGTAAAAAAGTCGGCATAAATCAATGATGTACTCAAATCAGAATGTTGATGTTCGTACACACACATCATTGGTGTCACTTGAATTACGAAAACCGCCCTTATAGCTTACGAATTAAAGACGCTGTCAACTGCTACTACTGATGTGCTGTCGACTGTACAAGCACTATAAAAGCTAAAACTTCATCACGCACTTCACAAGGACAATTTCCATAAAAGTAATAAATGCTATGTAATATATTTGTAGCTACAACATTAATAAATATATTTTATCTGGCTGGTAAGAAAAATTAACCTTATGTATATTCCAACAAGCACCTTTTCGCTCGCAAAGCATCGCTTCTAAAGACACTGAAAAATAAATGGTAACTGAATACCACTCCTCATAACATTGTCACCCAAGCACTGGTTTAGACATGTCATTGTTCGCACATTCACTACACTATAGCAGTATTTGTTGCCTTCTCTCATATCAGGGGTATGCAGAACAGGGTCCAAGCGACAACCGCGAGCGAGGAAGCCGTCAGTGTCAGCAGGGGCCGGGGAAGGCCCAGGGCTGAGGCGATCGCCGTCTACCTTGTCCACCACGTCGACAGCCTCTGGGTATCGACCCAGGTCGTCGCCAGCCGGACTTTATAGTTATACTGGAGGTTTGTGTATCCTCTAATAATTATCATAGTTTCTGCTTAACCCTTAACGCAATGCTTCCCTTAACACTTAACCCTTGCTGAATGGTTAACCCTATAACTCCCACGGACGCAATATTACGCGAGAAATAATAGAATTTTAATTGTTTCTGGATTCCGTAATATTAGATGTTAATGGCCCCCGAGACGGTTAAACGGTTTGATTCAAACACGTAGATATTGGTTTGAGTCAAACCATTCTGATCGTTTACAAACATTCACGGGTTTGAAGCTTGTTTCATTAAATTTTTGTTGTGTTTGAGGCATCGTTTGATTATGTTCGAACTGAGTTTGAACAAACGCAGCATAAGTATGCGCTGGTCTTCGTATTATGTAGCACTCTTTGCAGAATATGTTCATGTTGAAAAAATGTTTTGATTTGTACATAGATAGATAGATAGAATATACTTTATTGTACACCATGAAAATAGTAGTAAACAGGAACAACGTATAAATTATGGGTACATCGGGTCTTATCGCTAAAAGCGATATCTTCCAGACAACCTTTGGATGGACAAAGAAGACGTAAGATCTAGATAATGGGGGCAGTCCGTGGCGTACTACTTAAGTAAAATAAATAAATAGCACAAAATATATTACACATATAGGTATCATAAATATATATAATATATATATATAAATAATCTTACAATTTAGAATAGAGATTGGATACATAGGCAATGTCATAATAAATTAGAATCTATTTGGAAAGGTAGTATTCTTTAACTAATTTTTTAAATGAAAACAGTGACTGAGCTCGCCGTATACCTCATTCCACAGACGCACAGCCTGAATAGTAAAAGATTTATCATAAAATTGTGTAGAATGCATTGGCATCAGAAGCCCCAAGTTTTCCGATGATCTTAAGTGTTGTGTATGTGTGTCATGAAGGAACTTGAAACGTTCTTTGAGATAAAGGACTTTCTTTGTTCGTTCTTCCTTTTAACGTTCTTTGTACCATAGTTTGGACCAATTTTTTGTTTCTTTTCTTTTTATTCTTAGCATTTTGCGATTACACCACGTGATTAAACCCTACGGCAAACCATTCAATTTAGTTTGATGAGTCTTCAAACCGACATCAAACGGTTTGATCAAACACGTAATGTTTGTATTCAAAGTGTTTGACCGTCTCTGGGGCTCTTTATCCAACCGTTGCTCAATAAGCTTGCTAAAGTTATACGTGCTTAGTTACATAATTTAATTAAAAAAAAAAAAAAAACGCTTGGTTTGTAATAGTTCTAAAACCAAGTTTTCTTAAGTTTTTTGTTCGACCAATATATGTACTTTCTTATAATTATCTATAAACACAGTTCCTCCGTCCGTGTGTCGCTGCAGGGTGCCAACTGAAAATCAGCGCTGGACGTTTCAACGCCAGCACATGCTGAGTTGGTGACCCTTTTGGCATGGGCATACCCGACAGCAACTTCATGTTTTACTTATATATATTTTAGTACTTTATTTAATGTTATTTGTTGTGCTGTCACTGTCCTGTGCTAAATAAAATCTTTCTTTCTTTCTTTCTTTCTTTCTTTCTTTCTTTCTTTCTTTCATATCGGTAAATGATATCCTCAGTATCATCCGTGCTGAAAGGAACCCAACTCAACTCAGCACAGTGCCATACGGCGCGTTTATGTCTTTGGTTCGCAAAAACTTGCCACGTGGCACTAGGTGGCGTAGCGACGGTGACGTGTACATAGAGCATTTAACTCTACAGAGATGAATTACGAGCTGTCCAATGCCGAAACTGTTGTATTTATTCGCACAGATAAATATCACGCTAAGAGTGCGTTTGACAAGCGAGTTTGGGCCCGCACCTATTGACTCGCGCAATGCCACCCACGCCCGCACGTGGCCGAGCCAATAAGGGTGTGTTATGTCTAGTCAAAAACTGGCGGAACTGATTTTAAAGAAAGCAGAATCAGATGTGGTAGCTTCTCTTTCGATGTTCGATGCGTGTGAACAACATGCACATACAGTTTGGCATTATTTTAAACGCTTAGCGCTGTGCATGGGCTGGGTTCAATATGTGGTGGATTTAACTGCTGTCCCCACAGAAATTGATACATAGAATGGTTGTAATCACAATTTTACTTGAAATTCATGCGTGGCAACTTTCGAACAAACTGTGCCTCCCATGTTGACGTCATTCATTTTTAAAAATTAACTTTAATCAAATGTACTTTACAGCTTTTGTTTCTGCAGTTAGGAACAGCGCAATAAGGCATTTTTGCGTGTTTTCATTACAGTATTTACAGAAACAAGTCATAAGGCGTACTGAGAAAGGTTTTGAAATGCCCTGCACTCTGGTGCAGAGTGTTGGCAAGCGCGCCCCGCCTACTTTTCCTTTTTATTTATTTAGCTTTATTTTCCCTTACAAGTAAAGAAAAGAAAGAAAGAAAAATAGTTTATTGTAAGTAGGTACATTACTTATTCTTATTTTGTTGGTTATAGTGTTAGTATGTGTCAATAGATATTTTAGTATACTTAGTATTGTGTTAGTTGTAAGGGCCGCCTTTTGCGCTGAAAGCCTCCTCCAAATTGCTCTAAACTAGTCTATGTTGTGCCAGTCTTGGCCATATTGTACCAGCTACTTCGACAATGTCGTCGCTCCACCTCTTGTATGGCCTACTTCGTCTTCTTTTCTTATATAGTGGGTACCAGTTTGTGACCACCTACTGTCTGTTACTCTCTGTAAACTTTTCCATTCTATCTATCTATTTGTGTGGTTCCGTGTTTGCAGCTCCGTCGCGGCCGTCCCGCTCGGCGTCGGGGCTGAGCGTGACGCGCGTGACGGACCCGGTGGGCGGCGGCACGGCCATGGCGGTCGGCGGCACGGAGTACTCGCGCCGCCGCGCCGCCTCGGCGCCCGCGACGCCGGCACTCTCGCCGGCGACCTCGCCGCCCGGCTCCCCGCATCGAGCACCGCATAGGTGAATATTTTAATTTTTATTACCATAGCCAATTACAAACATGTTCTAAGTGCTTTTCCCGTTTTCAACGCCCTTATGGCACATAACATAACATCACGCCTGTATTTCCCCGAAGAGGTAGGCAGAGGTGTATAGCACACCCACATTTGACGACCTTTGTGGTCTAGTGGTTCGAGTGTCGGACTGCTGATCACGAGGTCGATTTCCACAGGACACAAATATTTGTGTGATGAACATGAGTGTTTGTGTTGGTCTGGTTGTTTCTTATGTATTATAAGTATGTATTTACAAAAAAAAAGTATATAAGTATTATATCCATTGTCTAGTACCCATACCACAAGCTCTACTTAGTTTGGGACTAGATGATGATGTGTAAAAATGTCCCAAAAATATTTATTATTATTATTTCGCCAGTTATGTTACAGTCCCATGTAATATAGTAGGGGAGCCCACGATGCTAAATGGGGATTTACTCGAGCGTCGTCGGGACCTATTGGATTTTGAAGATTAGATGGTAGAAAGAAAAAAATATTATATGATGTATTCCCCTTTCACCGGTGGGGGGAGCGCCTACAGGATTTCAAAAATGTAAAAAAAAACAGTCACATGGAAATACTCGAGCGCGTCAGATAGTGTAGATGTCCCACGTAGCTCTGATGACGGGTAGGTAGGAAGGTATGTTAATCTGACGGTTTCCATGGTGGGGTGGCCGTACGGAAGGGGAAAAAATGCGGTTTTTTTTTTCTTACCCGTCTGATTTTCAGCGGGGATGTTAAGTGAACCCTAAAGAAGCTGTAATACCAAAGACTGACGATTCGGACGTGACGCAAGCTCGTGGCGGCTTTTTGAATATGCTAAAAAATCGCTATTTTGAAATACGCGAGCGCGTCAGATTATTATACAGACGGTTCAGCTTGATGTCCTAGTCCTGCTGAACCATAATCTGACAATTATTTGGAGGTTTTTCTTATTCTGATGGTTTAAAATTTTTTTTTTTTTTTTAATTTTTTTATTTTTATTTATTATTATTGTGGATATAATCGTTTCGGTGGAACGGAACCCTTAATGCGCGAGATCGACTCGTACTTGGCCCGTTTTTTATTTATCCTAAATATCGCGCGAATGAAGTCGCGTGCACAGCTATTATCTATATACATATAAATAGGCAAAGAAAAAACGTTCAGTGCCATTATCTCCTCTGTTTGTCAACCGATTTTAGTAATTTTTTTTGTTTAGTAGCTATTGACGAGCTTTAGTGTTATCATATCAATAAAAAAAATGGAAATGGTATTTTTTTCGGCATAGTACAATCATAAAAATTTAATTAGATACGGTCAAATTTCGACCATTGGGCAACATCTCGTTATATAAAATACCTAATAGTAATAAATTCTTTATTAAACTTAAACTTTAAAATGTCCTGCTTTCAATGACATGCTGCAGTGGACGGAAGCGTGTGAATGAAATAGAAAAAACCGGCTGAGTGCGAGTCGGACTCAAAGAGTTCCACCCATCGATTTGAAACTGATTTAATTTACGAGAGTTCATCAAAAGACATAAACACCCGTGAGAGAAATATGAATTTTTACATCTCTTTCTTACGCAGGTACCACCACTTATGTCTATGTTTGCCCTATTTTTAGTATTTGTTGCTAAACTACATAGTATGCACTATAATTATTCACACCAAGTTTGACGCTGGTATGTATTAATTAAAGATAGAGCAGGAACAAAACTTTGAAGAAAATGCATGTTTTCGAGGTTTCTTGTATGGTTTTTGGTCGGTTTGTTTTAGACTTTTGTGACAGACAGACGGATGGACGCATAGACGGACGAACGGACGGCCGGATGAAAGGACAGCGTAGCTAGAGAGCGTCCCATTCGAACACTTTGGGTACAGAACCTTTAAAAGAGGGAACGGCAATCAATTTTAACCCTAATACCATTTTATAGGCATTGCGTAAAGCAGATTTTTTTATGTTGCACTGGCTTGTGAAAATCGGCAGATTATATTTTTCCCGTTATCCTTGAATTATTTCCGTCAAATAAATAAAATTGACCGCGTTCGAAAATGTCGAGGTGACGTATTTTTTTTGCAAGTTTGTGACCCTCCCACTCACTTACGTCACGCTCAATTTTTCACTATAGATTTTTTTTACTATTCTGATGGGCTACCCTGGACGCGCGTCCCTATATAGAGGGCTTATATATGGTGGAGGTACTCAACAGGGTCCAAGGTATCCCCCCTTATGTTAATCTGCCGCGCTTGAGTAAATCCCAAAATCCCTTCTAGGTTTCCCCCACTAATAGGGGGCGAGCCTATTGCCATTAACCGGGCACAAATCCAGACTCCGGGCTGCTACTGAGAATTTCCTAATGAAAAAACCCAATAACACTTTGCCCGGCCCGGGAATCGAACCCAGGACCCCACGCTCAGCTCTTCCTTAGGGCACGCGTCGACCTATCGGTATTGTACGCATCGGACGGATCCCACTAAACGGATCCGTATAGCGTAATGCTTTAATTTTTCCCGTATACCGCATACGGGATTTTATCGAATAGAATAGTGACAGTAAATATTGTATTAAAAACTTAAAGTTGTTCACACAGAGCCAATGCAGTAATCCCTTTTTCAAAAAATACCCAATTGGCTCTGTGTGGAACAACTTAAAGTAAGTATTTAATATAATATTTGCTGCCACTATTCTATTCGATAAAATCCGACCGGAAAAATAATACCGTTTGAACGTAGCCTAATTGTATTCGTAGGTATTATAGAACCACCTAAACTGGGAATTTTGAATATTTTGACGAAGAGTAACCATTTATTGTAAAATGTTCAGGAAAACTCATCACAATTCCATTATAATCCATTCAACATTCTAAAAAGGTGTGTTTTACACCAACGAGCACTGATTGATTCACTTTATAAGTTTTATCAGCATTTTTATCATCAGTTTTCCCATGTGTTATACCATCACATTTTTGGAATATTTGTTTGGCATGTTTTAATTTTTCCATTTCATGTCACTAATAGGCCTGCCGTTGCTTGGGTGATACCCTCGGTGCAGTGGGACCCCGATTCGATGTGACGTCATCAACATGGCGTCGCGTCTGAAGAGGTTTTAATCACTCTCGTCGCACCCCGCCTTGCTGTAAGGTTATACATTGTTTCTTTTGTTTCGCTCGTTTTATTTAACAATCATCACAGCACTTAAGTCTCCACAAGAACCTTGTTGGATTTTTTGAGACTATACTATATTTTTGTGATATATCACAGATAATATAATACTATACTATATATAAATCTTTCTTGCAAAATTGAGAATTAAGAGTGGTTTTTTAAGGATTGTGTTAAATATGAACTAAAGGACATAAATATGTCGATACCTACCCGTTATTCCCATTATCGGAAGGGACATTTTGGCGAATTGAAGTTATATGTAAATCATTGGATGCAGTATTTTGAGCTCAAAATCAATCGATATGATCGATATAGCTATATCGATCGAACTAGTTTGGCAAAATTAGCACTAAATACTGTAACTCTATATTTTGTATCTCTATCCATTGGTAAATGTGTAATTTACTTATTCTCTCTCGAAAACTACTCCCCTAAAATTCGATTACCTATAAATGAAAAAAATAAGCGATTACACGAAAAAAACTGTCTTTTCACTCCTCTGAAAAGAGACGGTTCTTCCCTTACGCCCGTTGAAATCAAATTACGGGTATCGATGTCAGCCCGTTGCATATTGAACCCAGCCCACGCACGGCACACGATGTGGATGGTTTTGTTAAACGTGTAAAGTCAAAGACATTTCTATACTGACGTCAGTATAATACCATTATGTGTAAAGTAGTGCCGTTTTGTATTTTGTCCCATATCACCCAGTGCCACGTGGAAAGTGTTTACAAACAAAAGACATAAACGCGCCGTATGCTGCTGGCAGCTGGGCTGGGTTCAATAAGCGGTGGAGCCGTAATTTATATTTCATGAACATGTTACAAGAGAAAAGAAAGCCACAAGTTCAGATAGACCCTATAAATAATCAATAATGACTAAATAATACAAACTGACAGACTTACATACATCGCTGCACCGTGGACTTAATATCTAGCTTCACTACAATACAATACAATATCTTTATTTGCAATAAATAGGGTACATCGAATGTTGTTACATGATAAAAAAAAGTTCCAGCCCATTTTGCCATCACCAACAGCATGAAAATTTTACTTATAACTAGGAACTTTTATATTTATAACTTTAACACATTCTTTATAATAATAAAAAATAGATTAAATAATTCAGACAGATGTAATATTATTCGTTCTTCTCACAATACTTTAAAAACTCTTCGATTGAATAGAAAGTGTTCTGCAATAACCAGTAACTTAGACGACAACTAACTTAGGCGAACCAGTAACTAACTACGAGACGAAAGTAGCTTCATATATTCGGTCGCATCTGACTAAGCCAAAAGCCGACCCAATTATACTTACAGTCAGCCATTGCAATCAGCAATCATTATTTTAAAATGTTCGTTAATAAGTATCATAAAACCCAAATATTGATTGAAATATATCATAATGTTAGTCATTAAAGTACAGACATATTGAAAGTAGTCAGTTTCATAAATCAGTTTGAAACATTGGATAGTGTTAACCTACTTTCGTTGCTGAGTGTACCACGTGGAAAAGCTGCTTAAATTCAATGTGATATTTAACTTTACGTCTCCATTTTCGCTACTGTAATAAAAAACGTGAATAATTTTTGTCTTCCTCAAGTTTTGTTTGTACAAAATGACACAATAAAACGAATAATTGAAAGGAAATTTCCTTATCATCTGACGGCGACGAAATGATGAAATTAATTAACCATTTTGGAAAATAATTGACGCTACAGTGCCTTCAGTACACCGAAAATGAACAGAGCCTCTTTAGCTATTGTTTCACATTCTGTATAGAAATATGTATCTTTATCTGTAGGAAGTAGGTGGGTAGGCCGGCGAGACGGCGCGGAGCTTTCATTAAATTGTCGAGATGAGTCGGGAACCCATTTTCTCAGAACTCAGTTTTGTAAGTACAAAGAATTCAGCAAACAAATACATAAATATGTTACGTTTTAACCAGTGGCGTGCGTTGCATGTTATCTATACTAATCACAGACATAGCAAAAATATAGACGAAGTGCTGCGAACGATCATAGTTAAGCAAAAAAAACCGTGCTCCTTTGTGTACAACCAGCGCTCACGTAAACATCATGCACCTGAAGGATATTGGTTTTCGCGATGCTTACTGGACGCTGCCGCGACATGTGTACTGAGAAGGGTGCGCACGGATTGAGGCGCATGTGTGTGCGTGAGCGCTGGTTGTACACACGGCTACACATCCAGCTGTACAAATGCAGTATAAGCTGACCTCTCACTGTATCGAAAGACTACACAATGCAAGGTCAGCTTATACTGGAATTTATAGCTTGATGTGTAGCCGCGTGTACACGAAGGAACATGGCTTTTTTTGGCTTCATTACGATTGTTCGCAGCACTTCGTCTATACTTTTAACTATTTCTATGATAGATACTAATATAATATAGCTGAAGAGTTTTTTTATTTGATTGTTTGTTTAAACACGCTAATCTCTGGAACTACCAGTCGGATTTGAAAAAATATTTTCGTTTATGGTAACCAGATTCATGAGGAATAAATAGTGTAAGCTATTTCATAACTCACAATCAAAACATAAATATCACGCTACGGCTTTTAGGAGCCGAGCAAAAAGAAAAAGTCGGTTTTTCTCGGTTCACTCCCGCGCGCCCGTGGCGAGGTGGCGACCGACCTAGCGTGCAACGACGCTACGTCATTTCAATATACTGAAAATTTGCACACGGTCGAGGTAAGGCGCGTTACGACCTAGATTAATAGGCATCAGCGCCTTCTGCGCCTACACTCTGTTTTTTCTTAATTGTCTTATTTAGTAAACAATGTATACGAATATCTATGGCAGTCGTTACGGGTAGTCAGAAGCCTGAAAGTCTGACAACTGGTCTAACCTCCGAATGTCAGTATTACCCAGTAACTGGGCTGCGGGGGTCTGATGGCAGTCGCTCCGTGTAAAATACTGATGTTCAGCCGCATCTGGCTAGACTGGAAGCCGACCCCAATATAATAGGGAAAAAGGCTCGAAGGACGATGAGTAAACAATCTTGGTATATATTTTTCATGCAATTCGTCAATAATAATTATTAAATAAAAGACATTGTGTTAACAATTTCACACACTAAATATTTTTTTATCCTAAATACATGTGCAGAACTAGTAATTATATTTTTATAGTTATTTGACACAGACCAACAGAAAAAGATTTTCTGTTGTCCTTTTTCTGCTGGTCTGAGTCATTTCAATAAAGAGACATTTATTAAGAGACGTTTTTTTTATTTTTATTTAGCATGCTAAGATTAATAATAATAATAATAATTTATTCATTTATTCCTCTCACAATGGATTATATACACATTTATTATAGGTACAAGACTACATAGTTCACATTGTGAGAGCTGGTGCCTGTTGTGGGTTCGTAAAAACCTGTGTTACAGGTCACCAGGCCCCACTCAGTGGCTACATACAATCTTGGCTCCCTGTGTTGATATTTAATCTAATACGTCAAGTTAAAATAAACATATTTACTAAAGCGCTAAGATGACGCTAAGCAAAAGATGAAGACAATTTTTTTATTTTATTCTTATTTTTTTTAAAGGAAAGAAAAATAAGAAAGCAGATTGTGTCACAAAACTTATTAGACTGTTGGTAGGTATTGGAGTAGGCGTGGTGCGACTGGATGTGTAGATTAATGATTTGTGAATATGAATGTTTGTGTAAGCGAATCTAGATAAGACATAAACACAATATAGGTACTTTATATTTATGAGACAACCATACAATACCTTACAATACGCGTAACTAAGTAGTTAATGCTAAATTTATATTTTAAATTAGGGGGTGAAGAAAATTTTCTGTGTCATCGTGTGTGTTTTTCGTTTACTAAATAAGCCAAAAGAGAAAAAAAATACTTTAGATAGAATCTGTTCTACACACATTGATGAGTGGTCATGTGAATATCATTATTATTATTACAAGCCTAGGCATATTATTGAATCCTGACCATGGCTCAGACGAATGCCAGACGGCGCGTTAGTGTCTTTTGTTGGCAAATACTGCCCACGTTGGCACCGGGTGACGTGGGGCTGATACTGATAAGCGTTGCGGCCTTCCTTTACACGTTTTAAAAACCATCCACTGAACCCTGTGCGTCGGTTAAATATGCACCGGAGCTTATAAGCCCTATTGTTACAACATTTCATGTTTTGGGTTGTAAGTAAGATCATTAACTAGCTGTCAAAACCAGTCAGACTCCAAGGCTTATTATACTTATATAGCTATATGGGTGGTTAATAAAGGGGATTGACGATACACGTATAGGTGCGGCACGCTATGATGGCGTTTTTGAGTTTACCTGCTCATCATTTCAGCCGAAAAACGTCCACTGCTGGACAAAGGCCTCCCGCAAATGGGGGGATATGCCATAATCGCCACGCTTGGCAGGCGGGTTGGCGATCGTACCTGCTCATAATGATCCGTAAATATTGACAGCTACGTATGAAGGAACAATTGCCGTACTTTATTGTCAATACTTTATGATTAAATAGCAATTAAACAAAATGGCTAGACGTTATATTTATTGAATAATTTGATAAAGTATTTACTTTATGTAGATATTATTCATAATAGCTAGTTGGAGTTGGTCAAAGTAATAAACCTGATCCGAATCGCTAATAATTTGAAATGTGTCACAACCTCACAACACTATTGGAAAATGTCAAAAACGCCATCATAGCGTGCCGCGGTTATAAGTAGCTAGCTAGCTATACACGCTGAAATTTGAGTCGCTTAATTCTCGAAAGGGGGTGTTCACTCAAATCAATAAAATATAGGGAACACTTGATTTTTTTTTCGCGATTTCAGGGTTGGTCCCATAATAAAAGTTGTTCATAATGATGAGTCCAATGACCCCCTTTCGGGAAATAAGCGATTCAAATTTCAGCGTGTATATTATATTATATTATAAGCCTGAAGTGTCCCACTGCAGATCAAAGGCCTCCCTACTCTCCTTCCACTTCTCCCTGTCTATTGCTACAAGAGTCCAGTCCTTTTTGTAGCTAGCTGCTATACAGGGTGGAAAAAACAAAGAAGGCGGTAGGACCAAAATATATGGGTCGCAACTTAAGTGCATATTCGGACGGCAACCGGGTGCATTCACCTTCCATTCATTTACATAATTCATTATTTTAGCGTAGGTTTTCACTGTACCAGAATAAACTATTTTTTAATAACGATTCCAATTGTTTTAATTAGCAGCAGTCAATTACCACTTAGGTCGCGACCCGTATACGGAACATGGAGGAAAATTCTATTTAAAAAAATTTGAAGATAGAAAATTTTACTCAAAGAAACATTCTTTTGTTTTTAAAAATAACAATAATGCATTCACAGTATTTTTTTATCTTACAACCAACCAAACCAACCAAATAAAAATGCAAAAAAAAAATAGTGATGATATAATGATCAGATCTGATGACAGTGCTGTTTTGGACGCAGAGTCACTAAAATTGTAACTTGCAGCATATCTAGCAGCGGATTTTTTTAGGCTTAATTTATTTTGCTTTGAATGCTAGAAACATGGTGGGCATGATTGCGTATTTAAATGTTGGAAGCGGAAAACCGGCGACATGCGTTCCCTAATAAAAGACAGTAGATAAAATTTATATTACCTTATTATTTAAATTTCTACGTATACCTACAAAACATAATTATGAGGACAGGCGCGGTTCCAGCCCAAGATTTTGGGGGGGGGGTCAACTTGGCTACGTACAGTTTCAAGATCCAAATTTAGGTTTTTTTTTAAATTTATGCAAAGACAAGGTAAAGTTTGGATTTAGTTTATTATGTAACAGAATAGTTACTTACAAAATGAACGTCAACAAAAAGGAAACGAACGTTGGGTACGTAGTACGTGGCGAATTTTTCATATTTATGCGAAAAGTTGATTTAAATTTAAGTGTATTTTCCGGAGACGTAGGTTATGTACGTTAATGAAGAAGGGCGAGCGAAGGGAGCGTGAATTTTTCTTCACCGCCAAAGCTTCAATCGCTTGCGCCTTTGATATAGTGCCCGATCGCAGCGGCAGGCTCATGTAAAGTAGCGCAAACCGTTCAACAAAATGAACTACCGCCGTCGTATGTGATATTATTTGTCATTAAACTGGAAATATCAATCATACTTTATTTTGAGCAAAATAATAGCTACCTATGCTTTAAATTGAACTTCAGTACATAAAAAAAAAGTCAAAAGTCCGTGTGGTGCCGGACTTAAAGAATAGCGTTAGAGTTCCATATTCATGAGTCATGATTTGTATCAAAATTCAAAATATCATTATACTGTTGACCTAAAGAATAACTACCAATGCTGTTAAATATATACTGTACAGGGTAAAAATATTCTATAGATAAATCTAAAAATCTATAAATTTTATTATTAGCCTAATAAAATTTATAGAGATTTTCTTATAACCTCCTAGAACGAATTATAGTGAAATCTAAAGGTCCCTGGTTTCGGCACCACTATGTTCGTGAGGAACATAAAAAACTCAAGTTTAGTAAAATAGTTTATTAGAGACGCACACGCTTCTACAATACAAGATGGCCAAGAGAGCGACCATAGACCTTAATTTTATTACTTTTTATAAACTAAACCATAGATTACAATTTTGTATGTTTTTAATTGAACATAAAAGACTCGAAAACTTGTTTCTGTGTAACATCACGTGTATTGGTACAATAAATCACATAATAAATGTAGCAATTTTCCAGATCGCGTGCTCTACAGCGGTGTTCGTAGCAGGCATCCTTGCAACGTCCAGCATCCGCCCAGCGACAGCGCAAACAGCATCCGCTCATCCCCTCGTCCTCTAGCTCGTAACGTGCACACACACTTGGGACCGGTCACACTACTCACTCGAATACTCTCAGACACCAATTTGGCAGATTGAATGTCATTGTGGCAGGTAAAAATGTGTCAGTTTTATAAAGTCCGATACAGAGACATGACATCTCTGGTCCGATAGCATTCATTTTGACAATACAGTGATATACATTGTCAAAGCATATGGTGCAATGGAGGTTGAAAAAGCATTACTGTTGCGAGTGATTAGAGTGCTTATTAAAGAGTAGTGAACTACGCTATGCTTCAATCAAAGGCTTCAATGGCTTCACACTGACGCTAAAGAAAGCGTTTTAAATGTAAGCAATATTGTGAGCGATAAGTGTTGGACGGCGAATATTAATAAGACATTTTGGCGATGCAAGGTACTTTTTAAGATATGAGGTTTGAAAACGTTAAAAGTTATAGAATTGCGATGGTTGGATCAATTCTAAGATTTTGTATGCCTTTGCGGTGTTTCAATATATTGTAATTTGTAATAACCACTCGTCAACGAAACAATTATAAATAAACATTTTAAGCCCATGTGTAATTATGGCGGGCCATATTGGAATCTTGTGATATTGTAAGCCACGCTTCAAAAATTAATAAACACGCAGTGAATAATTGCAAGCTTAAAGAAAAAACTTTGCAGCACAAGTTTCTTCGAGTGTGGAAATGCGACTACTTCTTTACGCTCGCTCTGTAATCTTTTGTGCGATGGAGCTTATAGAACTAAGTTGCCAGAGCTAACGGAACTAAGCTTATTTCGAAAATTCCGTAGCTTTGCATGGCTACGTTGGGAAACAATTTCTTACAAATTATTATATTTAAGTACATTAGCTATCTCAGCAAAATATCGAAGTACAAAGATATTTGTGCAAGATACGATTTAATTGAAAATCGTTCAAGATCTGCAGACATAGCATGAAGAAGAGATTTGTCTACACAGACATAGTAAAAAATATAGAAGTGCTGCGAACAATCGTAGTGAAGACAAAAAAAAATACTCCTTCGTGTACAACCAGCGGTCACGCATACACCATGCACCTGAAGGATATTTATTATATTTGCTTTTGCGATGCATACTGGATGATGCCGCGACATGTGTACTGAAAGGGGTGAGCACGGTTAAAGATGCATGAGTGTGCGTGAGCGCTGGTCGTACACGAAGGAGCACGGTTCGCAGCACTTCGTCTATGACGGAAAAGTACACGAACTTACAATGTATAGAACTATAAATGTCAGTTTGTCTATTCTTCGTTTACAAAACCCTTGTCTGCAGTCGTCATGCTACACCTGCTGAGCAGTATAAATATAGCAAGTCCAAAGGTGGAAATCATATAATTTAAGTATCTCATTCTAAATTTTACCGAGAAATGTCTTATTAGTTCAATTATTTGTATAATAATGAAGGAAAGAGTACAACTTGATAGGTTTATTGAAGATTATAAGATATTTTAGAAGTTAAACCCGTGGTGGAAATGCGCAGGGACCTCTTAGCTGGGATAAGAGACGATCTGACTGGGTCAGATTTCTATATATAAGATTTCTACCTTCAATAAATACTATAAATAGTACTTTTTAGATCAGTAGCCAATACTTATTTGAAAGAAGTCTTTTAAAATCTATTTACTAGACAAAACTTGAGAGACCTACATACCTAACTGTAAATAATTCCTGATCTGAAACTTTTATTTAGTTAATACTAGATAAACTTTCGCATTTATTATTTAAAGAATAAAATTATATTTTCCGTAGTTAATTCCGTATGTTTTTACAAAAAAAAAAAAGCACCTATATAAGTATTATATCCATTGTCTAGTACCCATAGCACAAGCTCTGCTTAGTTTGGGACTAGATTGTGCTGTGTAAAAAAAATGTCCCAAAGATATTTATTTATTATTATTATTTTATTAATTAACCTTTGAGTAATAAACACGAGAGCTGTCCCGAATAGAATGATATCTAATCTCGGAAATATAAAAAATGGCGGACGGAATCTCGCTAAGAAAAGATTGAAGCACTTCGTTTTTTCCTAAACCCTAAACCTAAACTATAATTTCGACAGAATTTTAACACACCAGATATATATTGTTATTTTATTTATGACAATGACTACCGTCACATGGATTTGTTGCGTAATCGCGGCTTTTTGTCTTACTATGGGTGTGAATGTGTGCGTGCCAGCCCGTACTTTTAAGCGAACCGTCGTACTATGGGTGCTTCACTTTTTGTTTAGCGAGATTCCGTCCGCCTTTTTTTATTCGTCCAAGTATCTAAATAAATCTAATCTTTTATTTTATCATATAATTTAGCCCTAAGTGATCACTGTATAATATCCCACTTCGTTTTAACATGACGATATAAAGTTCAATTACAAATAACAAAGATCCTAAGTGTATATTCCTCTTAAAACTTATATACCCACGTGCATTAGATTTCACAAACTATTTGATTACCTACTTATCTTTAAACCATCTTATACCTACTTAATTTAACTCCTAACACCTCTTGTTTGCGAAGAATTGTTTGCTTCGACTTACAAAATGGGAGATGTCAAAAAAATTCTGCAAGCGTTTTAGATAGGTATAATTGCTCAAAATGGGAAACTGAATCCGTTCGTAGCACAATACAATTTTATGTTAGAAGCTTGGCACGTACCTATTTTTTATTGCTCGCTCAGTACTAGTCGACTAAGGTCTGTATTACAGAACGTTCTTCAGTTACAATCAACGGTCAAATATATCATAGATGCACGATCACCGCTCGTATAAACGGCCCCATCAAAACTGCAATAATCAGTCGCGCGCGTGCACAGTTTCGCTCTCAGTGGCTTCACGTGAGACGTGTCACGATGCTAAAATATGTAGAAAAAAAACTACTCCAAATATGCAATCAAAAGATGGAGTGTCGTACTTGTCGTTCTCGTAAACATCATTACTAGTACATTTTATCGCGGAGACGTTTTTTGGGTTTGATTTTGTATAATACCGTTCATCTATATTATATTTGATCGAAGATTACGGTTTGACCATTAATATGAACTGTGATAAATGAATCTATGCTTGAGTAATATTATAAAATTAAAGCTCAACTCAAAACTAGATTTAAACAGTGATCAAAGTGACCCAAGCTTATGTTTCGTTCTGTAATACGTCTGTACACAGAATAGTACATTATGATACAAGTGAGCTAAGTTGACTATTACAATCGAGGCTGGATTGCAGCCCGAGCCGAAGGCGAGGGCATAACTGAGACGAGAGCATAATAGTCAATGCTCACGCGTGTCATACGATGTTTTTCAACACTCTTGGAAAAAACATGCACATATTTTAGACAAATATTGAAATTGTGAAAAATGGCGCGTGGATTACTGTAATGGCATGGTGACGTACACTGCCGTCCGATGACTAAAAGGCCGTTAAGTGACAATTTTGTCAAATTTCGTTACATATACTACGAAAAAGAGCAAATTTTGCTCTCTTTAGTAGTATATGTAACTCGAATTTGACATAATTGTACAGTGCAGTACAGCTATGGGCACGCAGGTGGTCGAAGGAAACCACCAAACAGCCTAATATCAAAAATATAATAAATGTTTTTTTTTATTTAAGTATAACACAAATTAACGTTAATTTGTTGACAGAAATAAATATTTTGATGAAATGAAATGTTTATTTAACATATTTTAATTATTTATTTTTGGGAATAAATCTACTGTATTAATTAAAATATGCTAAATAAACATTTCATTTCATCAAATTATTTATTTTTGTCATAAAATTCATATTAATTTGTGTTTTAAATTTAAAAAAACAATTCATAATATTTTTAATATTAGGCTGTTTGTGGGTTTCCTTCGACCATCTGCGCGCGCATAGCTGCATGTTACCGTGCGATTATATTACAGTAATCAGCGCGCCATTTTTCACAAATTCAATATTTGTCTAAAATGTGTTTTTTTCCTCGCAAGTGTATTGAAAAACGTAGTATGACACGCGTGAGCATTGATTATTATACTCTCGGCTCCATTACGCCCTCGCCTTCGGCTCGGGCTGCAATCCAGCCTCGAGTATAATAGTCAACTTAACTCACTTGTATCATAAAGTAAGTACTATTATGTACTGCCTTAATACATAAAATTTTCTATGCGGGCTTAAGACAACTAGACAACTGTCAAACGTGACGTAATGTACAAATATGTCCGGGAGGGCCACAGGGCCGCGTTCACCTAGTACATATATCATTAATCTGTGGCGTTCACTTATATCGCCCGACGTCGTCGGTCGACGCTCGGAGCGTTCGTTTGTATGATCGCTCTGAGTAACTGAATGACCAAAGTACGCTCCGGGCGTCGTCGGACTATAATACTGAACGCGGCCCAGGGAGGGCAAAATGTATGGTACTGTGACGTACGCGTGAGGTGAACCACATACCAGTTGTCTAATAGTTGTCTTAGTCATTCTACACATTAGAAAACTCAAGTCTAGGGTCAAACTATGTTGTGAACTTTTGCATATCTCTCTTTCTCATTCTTACAAGGCTTAGCCTGATTTAGAAAATTGTGATTTACTTAGATGCCTTTAGCACGGTGGCATGATATGTAGTTGTTTATTACAATAAATTTCTTTACGATTACTTATGAAATGCTGCCACTGTAGCTTTGTTATAACTCGTTTATAAGTATGTAAATATGTATGTAATCTAAGGTAATATTTTCTTCAACTATCGGTTTTAATCATTTGGTTCATGTGGTAGATAGGATTGAGGGAAATTACTTTTCCGGATCTGCTATCTAACGAAAGCGTAGCCAGAAAAGTGTTTCGAATGGGTATACGTATAGACGGATTGTGAATATGAGACTACATGTATTCTGTGGCTCTAGTGCAGGGGTTCCCAACCTTTTACCATACGCGCTTCCCCCAGCTGTCTCCTAGAATCACTACGCCACCCCCTCCTTGCCTGTTACGGTAAAACTACAAGGGGCCGATGACGTGTGCCGCGTACGTTGATTCGCGTCAAGTTACTTGATTTGGAAACATATACAGGTCATTGTTACCTCAGGGTTGTTGGCATCAATATTTTTTTTAAATACCAAGAACAAACATTTTAATTAATAAACAGTTTATATTTTAAAGCCTACGGGCCCCCCTGTGGGTCACTCTACGGCCCCCAAGTGGGGCGCACCCCACTGGTTGGGAACCACTGCTCTCGTGTAAGTTTTGAAGGCACTGTTCACAGACCGGCTCGGAGAGCAGAGCAAATCGTGATCCTATTTAAAATAGAGATTAAGGACATTGAAATAAAGTTTCTTTTTAAATTTCACATCTTTTGTGACAAGAGGATGCTCGAGGACCGTCCCAATGTGCTCAGTGTAAAATAGCCAACCTGCTGACCTGTGGTTTCTCCAGCCGGTCTTGTTAATGGCTCGATCGGCTACAGACTACCAAGACCTCCGGCCTGGAAAAAAACGCTCTCATCAGAGAGCATCAGCTCTCTGAGCCGGTCAATGTGACCGGACCCTAACGCTACTCTGCGTTTTCTTTTGCTTATGAATAAATTCAAGTAACGCAGAAATACCGTAATGGTATTCAACTAGACTAGTTGAATCAAAGCCATTCCCAAAGTGGGCGATAACGCCCCCCTGTGGCCGCTGCAGGCCTTAAGGAGCCGGTAAGAGACCCAGAAAAAAATGGGGGCGTTGTGTAAAGGCTTGGGGGGCGATTTGTAATTTCATCTAACTAGGAGGACTCTTACGGCCAAAATTAATATCCAATCTATCCACGATTTGCCCTACTAGAGGTAGGAATTTGACATAAGCTCCATACAAAATGTGTCAAATTGCTATCTCTAGTAGGGTAAATCGCGGATAGATTGGATATTAATTTTGGCCGTTAGACACCGACTAAACTCTCGACTTTCGATTAGACAAAATAAGTTTGGAAACCACTGCGAGCATATTACTGGGGCGGGCTACATGCGCGGTCTAATGTGGTACATTCATAAGGCACAGGACCCACGATTTTATTACACGGTCGTTTACACGATGCATACCTATAACCTGGGCAAGTACCTCAACATGCGCATGTTACCCGCCCCGTGTACAAGCACCTTTACATACAATAGAGCCTCAAGTTCAAGTAATACATGTAATTATCACTTCACTGTTATTTGATTAAGTTAATTGTTCGTGTCGGCGTGATTAATCTGTTTAAGTTGGAACAATTAATTTGATCAAAGCAATTTAAAAGCTATTATTATGTTAATGGAATGTAAAATCCCTTCGGAGATAAAATGTTTCTACTTTCGTTTTCAATAAAATCCGCCTCACTGACTAACGAAAGCGAAGAACAAAGCATAGGGACTATAGGGAGGTACAGTCAGCTGCAATAAAATACTATAAAAAGGTACTTAAGTAGTTATACACTGCGTGAAATTTAATAAAAGTACGTATTCTAGTTTTAGTAGTAGAGCTCCTTCTGAAAGAGCTCGTCCGGAGAAGTACCACCGAACCTACTTCTCCGCCAAACAGTGATGCTTGCATTGCTGTGTTTCGGTCTGAAGGGTACGGGTGCGCGGTGCCGGTGAAATTACAATCACATGAGACTTTCCATCTTCATGTCTCAGTTTGGTGAACCAACTTGCGGTACCATTTAGGCAACAGCCTAGGTGGTATTGCAGTTGTTATGAGCAAAGGTAACCGCTTAACACCAGGTGGGCCTTTTGCTCGCTTCGCCATCCAATACTATAAAAAAATTTGCTCATTTGTCTGACCTAAGGTTATGAAATTCAATTATTAATTCAAGACTTTCTCTATAATTCATGCAGTGTAAAGCTTTCTTCTTGCAGTTGTTAGAACTTTATACCATCATAGCGTAACTTATTAAGTAGTTGTACTTTCTGAAAACATTGTTTTATCTATAGATATTCATAATACGACAGTGAGTTTTTCTTTGTGTTTGCTACGTTTTTACAAGCTTTTTTTATATATTTGCATGATAATTACGGTCAACTAACAACTTGGTACCTGAAGGATTTTCCATCCGGGAAAATTATAGGTACCCACATACCGGCGGGCTCGGCTTAGTTTTCAGTAGTACCTATTTATGAGGAACATGAGATAGATTTTATTGAAAAAGAAACTGTTAATAATGTTTTGATACTTCTACTTACCTAGTATTTAGTTCGTTCCCTCGTATACCTAGTTAGGAAATTTTCAATCAGTCTTTAATTTTACGTAGTTACGTACACGAAGCACATACAATGTGGTCCTTGGTTAAGTACGGCTAATCGCATATTACTGGAAACTACACCATAAGCAGAACTGGCTTTGCAAAGACAGGCTCTGCTTATACTTACTTGTTTTGTCACCATCGTCGATATGCACTTTACTGTAAATCTAGCCAAGTTTATTGTAAAATGGAACAATTTACCTATTTTGCTTCTACTTGTACAAGTTTTCTACTGCCCTGCATAGGCGTGCCTCTCAAGATGTCTACATAACACCTGATTTTTTGTTATAAGTATCTGTAGAAGTTCCTATAGGTTCGTTATGATTTAATTTTATCAATTGAAGTCTTTCTACTCCTAGATCTAAATACAATCTATATTTCTGAATAAAATTGTTAAAAAGAGAATACACTTTTCACCTAAAACTATTGAAATACACGAGTGTAAAATGATCCATCACAAATGACAATATTTTAAGAAATATTTTATGAGCACTATTTTTCGTGAATTTTGATCGTTATTTTATGTGAAAAAAGATGTTATATCGAAATTTTAAAAGAAATAGGTACGTAAAGAATTTTCTAATTTATTTGGCAGGTACTCGTTCATTTATTGGTAATGTTGAGGTCCTTAGATATTTTAAGCGGTATGAGGACCACGCTGCTACCTTAAGCATTCCTCAAATAGTAGAATGCGCTGTTATGAAAGCTTTCAAGAATGTTTGGGGCCATTGGGGGTTTTGACAGGGCGTGTTGAGGTATAGTACCTATCTAGGCTGAAAGCCTGAAATAAGCTAAATATGCTGCTAAATGAGTGCAAGTTAAGCCCATGATGTTCTTATTGCCTCAGAAAATATCTAAAACTGCTTTGTAAGTAAAGTTAAGGGCGTAGAAGATTAGGTATCTTGCTGGTTTGACGGCCGGTCACCTTATGTAATGTATTCAGGGTTCAAGGGCAAGGGGTAAAATGTCTAATAAAAGGGATAATGGTGAATAAATGTGCTCGTATAGGGAAGTAGTCATGGCGGTTAGGATAATAATATAACTACCTAAGTACTTAAACAAATTATAAGAAATAGAACATAAACATACATAGCCATGGACGAATAAAAAAATGCGGATGGAATCTCGCTCAACAATAAGTGAAGCACCCATAGTAAGGCTGGCACGCACACATTCACCCCTATAGTAAGACAAACAGCCGCGATTACGCAACAAATCTCGTGTGGCGGTAATAGTTGTCATAGTGTCACAAATAAAATAACAACATGTCTGGTGTGTTAAAATGCTGTCGAAATTGTAGTGGATTTAGGAAAAAGGATTAAGTGCTTCAATCTTTTCTTAGCGAGATTCCGTCCAACTTTTTTTATTCGTCCGTGCAAAAAGCATTGTTTAGCACCACACTTTTGAATTTTTGTATCTCCCTACCTTCATGAAAAAATAAAAACCTTTAAATTATTAGCACTATCGCATAATCCTCAAACTTGATAATGACGAGTACCTACCTCATGATTTTTTTGGAATATAAATATAGATATTGCATTGTTAATCCATTTTAGATCATATTTATGTTATGCACTGAACGTAGTCCATTAAACGCGATTGTAATGGAAGCAATAACACAGTGAGAATGCAGCAGCAATGTGAGAATATGGTTATTAAAACTGTGTATATTTTTAATATAAAATTTAATAACAAATTGTTGTTTTATTTCTCAACAACATACCTGGATGGCCAAGTGCGAGTCTGGCTCGCATACTAAGGGTTCCGTACTGTCAGCACGTGTCTGTGTTTGCCTTATGTTTATTACTTGTTGTTAAACTACAGAGTATGAGCTACAATCACAGCAAGTATGACGCTTGTATGTATTACCGTAAAATGCCCTCTAACTCTGCCCACAAGCCATTACTTTGCAGTTGTTTTTTGATTAAACTATAATAGCTAGCTGTATAGAAGTCATAGCTATTATAGTTTAATCAAAAAACAATATACAATAAATTGAATTGAATTGAATTGAAACTTATGGTTTAGTTATAGAGTGTCAGTGCGTGTAAAAATTTAGTTAATGCCTTATAGGGCGTTTTGCGGTACCGCAGGTAAAAATACAAATTAATAAAAAATTGTTAATGTTGTATCAATATCATTATTTATTTATACATATAGGTACTTAAAAACTTGGAGCTAAAACATTTTAATTTAATAAAATATCTAACGTTAATTCATGTTATATTTTTCAACAATCATTCAGACGAAACGTGCTTTACTGGCATCCTACTAATTCTGTTACAAAAATAAATCTTTCGATCCAGAAAATGAAGCCTCTTATTATACATCATTGGCCTATTATGTCACATATACCCGCGGCACGCTATGATGGCGTTTTTGACATTTTCCAATTGTGTTGTGTCAGTTGTGTGTGACACATTTCAAAATATTAGCGATTGGGACCAGGTTTATTACTTTGACCAACTCCAACTAGCTATTATGAATAATATCTACATAAAGTAAATAATTTATCAAATTGTTCAATAAACATAACGTCTAGCCATTTTGTTTAATCGCTATATAATCAAATTTTCTGTGACACATAAAAAAACTGTAGAAATAAATAGAATTTGAATAATAGATTCGAAATTCAAAAAATCGAAAAATTAAATTGCTGTAGCAGTGTTCTATTGACAATAAAGTACGGCAATTGTTCCTTCATACGTAGCTGTCAATATTTACGATCTTCATGAGCAGGCAGACGTCAAAAACGCCATCATAGCGTGCCGCACCTATAGATTAAGTTTAAAAGATACTGTTAGATCATACAAAGACGCAAAAGCATTAAAAGCGAAATTATGAGATCAAGAAACTCTATACCTAGTTAGATAATAATACAGTTTTTTACAGAAGTCAACTACACTATCTTATCAGTAGTTAAAAGTTTAAAATCAATATGAGAACCAGTTAGTCCTACTTTGCTGTGAATTTAAATGCACTGGGGTCCCCAAGAAAGCCACCAAAGGGCCAGGTTCCTCCTAGAGAAAGATATATCTCGATAATATCAATTTGATCCATAGATTTCATAAACAAGGTAGATATGCCTTCAATGCATCATTGTACATGTTTAGGTGACTGCCTCGTTGGTCACTAGACCAACGAACCAACCAACCACTAGGTTGCAAGCGCGACTGCTGAGCGTGGGGTCCTGGGTTCGATTCCCGGGTCGGGCAAAGTGTTATTGGGTTTTTACATTAGGAAATTCTCAGTAGCAGCCTGGAGTCTGGATTTGTGCCCGGTTAATGGCAATAGGCTCGCCCTCTATTAACATTGGCATTATTATTATTTTTATTATTATTGGCTATAACATAACTGGCGAAATGTGGGTGTACTATTACACCTCTGCCTACCCCTTCGGGGAAATACAGGCGTGATGTTATGTTATGTTAGGTGTCACCGCTTTTCTCCCACCTGTTTTACAAACACAAAAACAAAAACAGCAACTACGGCGCACACCATAGAAATCAAAATACCTAATTATAAGGTAATAGAAGTTGTAAAGGCGCTTAAACTTGTCGCCGCGTACGTGTCTCATAGGACACCAGTCCGCGAATCGTTTGCTTGATCATCAGTGCTGTTTTGGACGCAGTCACTAAAGTTGTATTTTGCAGCATATCTAACAGCGAATTTGGTTTTAATGCTCAATTAATTTTGCAATGAATGCTAGAAACATGGAAGGCGTAATTGCGTATTTATGTGTTGGTAGCGGAAAACCGGTGACATGCGTTCCGGTAGTAAAAGACAGTAGCTACCATTTCTATTATCTTATTATATAGATTTCAATGGCGCACACACTCATACACATGCGTGTACGTACGTGTACGTGTGTAAGTTTACTAGTGTTGTTGCGTGCTTCTTGTTATGCACCAAGAAGCACGCAACAACACTAGTAAACTAATTAATTGTACACATGTGTAAAGTGGGATACTGCTTCAATCTGTGGGCGTTCCGTCGGCGATGTGATCATTTTGCGCATATCGAAGCGTCAGACGTTTTTCGTACTCGGCACATCTGTTGTTTCATTTATCTATGATTTGATCACACAAATTTCAAATTAATGCACGAGATACCATTTTTAATAAATAATGATTCTTTATATGATCTAAAAGGTTTCACATACCTAGATAAGGGAAGGTAATTGACTAAAGAATTTGAAAATATGAGGATTAATCCTAATTCAATGAAACCAGCAACTCAAAATAATTATTTAGGTGTTTTTGGGAGTCACGTGTTATTTACATTTAGGTGAAGGGAATAGTATACTTACAGTTTAAATAAATAAATACGTATAGTACATACTAAGCTAATTTAAAAATGTTAATTACATTTTACATAAAGTTAATTGTACGAACAAAACAACAAGTACGCTTAGATTACACAAAAAATTACTTAAAATAAATACTTAATCATAATTTTTACGCAACGGGGCGCAATCTAAAAGAATACCTAAATTGTGAAAAGAAAAATTCATTCTCAAATAGGATTCGAACCTGTGACTTGTACATGTACACCCTAAGCTACCATGAAGTCTGCTCGTGGTATCGAATTTAACTCCACATTGAATCCCTCTTGAATCCGTCGTAAGTATAGGTTCGAAACCAGTTTGTGAGCAAATTTTTGTTTCCATAATTAGAATTTTTAAGTTGTCAAATGAGCACAATCTGCTAGTGAAAATATTAAGGGACCATGTAAGGGCAAATCTTTTAAAATTTTGGAGTCTAAGCAATTTTGGACGGCGAAGCAGAGGTGAGCATCGACAGAAATGCTTCTATGGTTCATCAAAATCTGCATTTCACTGTAACACTGCAATTTTAGTATTTTAGTCGCAAACTAGGTTTCTTTGGCAGTGATTCTTTGGTATTTGGCAAGAAGGAATGTTTGTTTTTATTTTGTTCATCACATTTAAAGCAAATGAGATACGACAACAATTAAAAAAGCTTCTTATGGCATAGTTTTAAAAGATATTCTATTTCAGAATCGGAGCAAATTTGGCAAAAGGCACGTACAAGGTATTCATGAATGGATTTTCAGAAAACAGTTTAAGGTAGTCTGAGCTTAGATATGTAAAAAGGTGGCTTCATGATTCATATTTTTTGTATAACTCATGAGATTTCATTAAGTTAGATATTTGCCATTAATCGTCTACGGCCCTTACAGCGAGATAATAATAGCTTATTTATAGAATAATAATTCCTCCTTTCCTGTACATTTTGTAATGTATCAATTGCTATTTAATTTACTTCCTATTTTACATGGACGAATAAAAAAAGGCGGATGAACCCTCGCAAAACAATAATTCAAGCACCCATAGTAAGACGGCTCGCTTTAAAGTACGGGCTGGCACGTACACATTCACACCCATAGTAAGACAAAAAGCCACGATTACGCAACAAATCTCGTGTGTGGTAGTCATTGTCATAGTGTCACAAACAAAATAACATTAAATATCTGGTTTGTTAAAATACTGTCTGTCGAAATTATAGTGGGCTTAGGAAAAAGTTAAGTGCTTCAATATTTTCTTAGCGAGATTCCGTCCGCCTTGTTTTATTCGTCCGAGTTATTTTATATTACTATACAATCTTATGTTCCTATTTCGAGCCGTTGTCACTGTGGTTTGCCGAACCTCGTTAAAATTTCTACGTGTTGAAAGGCAAAGACTTATCATTTATAATATTCATTTTACTAAACGCCTCTGCAAGTCTTCACTGCTTACACCCAGTTTGTGTTGCAAGACGTTATAATTATTCCCATAGTACCTAAATAGCTGTAAATATTTTTTTACACAACATTAAAATGCAATATTCAATTAATAAATATCGACACAAATCAACAAAATCTTTTCCTAAAACCTATTTTAATTTTAACACCCAGTGATGAATAAAGCTTTTAATTTTTTTCTATGAATTTCATTTTATATCTTTCTGAATATTGATAACAAAGGTATATGCTATGGCCCAGGCATTTACAGGAATTTGCTTTAAAAGTGGTAAAGGACTCCAAGTGATACATAAAAATATATTCTTCATCTTTTAAAATGAACTTTTTTCAAATACCTTTCATTCCTAATTTTTATGCAGTAGAATTTGTTGTTATTCGACAAGATTTAAAATCACATGAATTGTTCGTCATTCAGGTCTGTCCTGCCGGAAATGACCTCTACGAGTGACCTAGCTTTGGTATTTTATTAAATAACATTTCAATGTTAGATTAATTAGAACAGTCAAGGTTTTATGGTAAAAAGTTAAAACAATCAGGCTAATTCTGAGCTTTAATTCAACGTTTTTTAAAAGAAACGCTTTGCCTGTTATAAACATATATAACTAGCAAAAATTTCATATCGATTGCTTAGTTAACAGACTCCATAAATCCGTTTAGACCCATCTTCCAGGTGGAAGAAAAAAACAAAAGTTTTTTATTGAATAATATAATATAATCATAATTGAATAGATATATTGTCATGATTGAATATTATTATGATCATCATCATTTCAGCCGAAAGACGTCCACTGCTGGACATAGGTCAAAAGGGGGGGGGGGGGACATGCCATAATCGCCACGCTTAGCAAGCGGGTTGGCGATCGCAGTTGGTTGAATAAATACTCATAAAATGCTGATGCCCATCATCTGATGAACCCCTTAGTCGCCTTCCCTTCCACCACCCCCATCCATCTTAGCCCATCTTTTCTCGTGGGTGTTGTTTTATTAGGTATGATATTCAATTAAAAATTTAGAAATAGCTCATTCATTGGACATTTTTTTCTCCGTCAAATCCGGAAATCGGTCAAAACGGAGTTACGAAGTCTATTAACCGGCCATCGATATGTTATAGTGTTGTGTATTTAGTTTGTGGTGTAGTTATATTTAGTCTTGGCCTCTTAAAACATCAAGAGGCTGGACACTGGTCGAATAACAACAACATGATATCGTTGATGGGGCTGATCGTGACGTCACGGTACGAGGGTTCACTGGAACTCGTCGTCGGAGCTGAGCAGCGTGGTCTTCTCGTGGTAGTTGGTGGCGTGGCTGATGGTGGCCACGCGCTGCGGCGGCGGGCGCGGCGCCAGCGTGGCGCCCTCGTCGGCGCCCGGCTTGCCGGCGCCCGCGCCCGCGCGCATCACTACACCATAGGACTTGTTAGTTACATTCGAACAATGACTACTTTAAGAGCCTGCAAAGACATGGAGTTAAGGCGTTCAGATATGACGGTCTAAGTGGGCGTCGCCAGGGTGGTGAGCGCAGCTCCCCCCCCCCTTTTACCTTCAATTCAAGCCTCTATCTATCGTTTTAACTATTTTAATTTTGTGAACATTTTCTGAAGAATGGCTCAGGCCTAAATTGTGTTGTTGTTTCAGTGCTATGACACTACTCTGAAAACACTAGGTCAGTTGTTTCATAAGGGTGGTATGCCACAGGTCAAATTTCTTTGTCAAAATTCTTAGTCCAATCTCATATATTGGATGATAACTGTTTTTTTACACACAAAATTTGATGAAAATCATCCAATTACTTTGATCAAAGTCACATTGGACAAAGAAATTTGACGATTGGCATACCACCCTAAGGCAGTAGCAACTATCTATCTGTGCTTTCTTGTAAATAACAAGGAGCATTAAACGCTGTAGAAACGGAATCACATCTACTTTGTTTTAAATTAATTCCGCCAGTTTAAATGAATGATATATTAAGACTAGACATAACGCGTTCCTATTGGCTCGAGCAATGCCATGAGTAAGCGTGGCATTACGCGAGCCAATAGAAACGCGTCCTGCCTTGCTCCTATTGGCAAGCGTGTTCGTAGCGAGATATTTATCTGTGCGAATAAATAGAACTGTTTCGGAATCGGCAAGCCCGTAATTCATCTCTACAGGGTTTAATGCTCCATTGTAAATTATAACATTCTGTAGTCATGAAATAAATAACTGTCGAAATTCATGTATTCTGAATTAAAAATAGCACTCAAATATTTTCTTAAGCTTGCGTATCGTCTTAGCAACTTCAATGTAAGTTTCAATCAGTGCAAAATCTTTGCAAATTACAGTGTTACTTATAAATTTTCAGAATATGGAAATTTTGAAGATGTGACGCAATAAAAGGCGTTTCTGGCGCTCTGACGACACATAATACAACAGCTTATTATAATTAAATCCAAACATGCTTAAGCTGATGATATCATATCACATTCAATGACATTTTTAAGGACATTAAGACGTCAAGCATGCCAGCAAATAAATGAAAAAAGCAAAGTTTTAAATGTCTTCTTACCTTTTGTCTTCAGTGTGTTTATACCATTGAGTAGGTGTATACTTTCAAGTATTATGTATAGTTTAATAATAAAAATAAAATATAATCAGGTAATATCCTTTATTTAATATTAGTGAGAGGCGAAATACAAGTGTTTTTTTAAATCAAACTGTAGTGAACTGTAAAAAATAATTATTATAACTTAAACCTACAACTAATCTTTTTTTTAATATTAATCAAAACTAGAAATAATGTTTATAAAATCTCCTATTTAAAAATAATATTATGATAACAATATTTAGGAAATGAAAACACAAAGTATGGCTTTACAGGTTGTTAGTTTCTTTTTTATTAAATTAAGTTAACGTTACATGAAGCGCGTATTTATTACAAAGCATTGGCAACACTCGCCTCGACATTTAACTGAAGGTGGAAACATAAAATGCCGTTCTTTGGTTTGGCAATAAAAAGTGCAGGTTTCACTTCCATAGAATTAAAAACATAAAGCCTGACCAGAGAAATAAAAAACGTCGCTATGATGCGGAAAACTAATAAAACATTTTTTTTAACTGCAATTTTTTTTATTTGGCGCTGTTTAAAAAAAATCTAGTCAGGCTATACAGGATGTCCCATCGCAATGTTTCATGGAGGAAAACTAATTTAACACGTTCCTAGTCTCATTACTCCATTTGGAGTCCCAGACGATTGTTTAACTATTATATCTGCTGGCTGATCTGTGAACGTGTTAAATATTGAAAATAGGAAATTTTACTTAAATAAGACTTCATTTTATTGTTTAAAGCAAGTAATGCTGCATTCAATTATTTTTAAGTGTCTTCCCTAAGCCGGGAAAAGAACCAGCATTAAAAGAAAAAATAGCAACCTGTATTTTTTATGCTATCAATTAATAGGGTCAATTATAAGAATTAAATTTCCAACAAACATTGTCTTAGATTGAAGGAAAACATTTCAGTGTTTTACTAACATTAGTTTAGATACAGTCAGAAATCTTTCCGGTGAACCACCACTAAGGCTAAAATCGCTTGCGTTCAGTGTTCGATGGCAGCCGTAGGTATGTGTAATGTAGCAGGATTCGTTCAAGGGACTTATGTATTATTATTATTATTTTTATTTATTATTATTAAGAGCCTGTACAGTCCCACTGCAGGGCAAAGGCCTCCCTACTCTCCTTCCACCTCTCTCTGTCTGTGGCTAATAAGGACCAGTCTTTTTGAAAGTTGTCCAGTTCATCCCGCCATCTCCGTCTGGGCCTGCCGCGTTGGCGTTTGCCATTTGTGGGGGCCCATTGGGTCGTACGTTTGGCCCATTGGTCGTCTGGCATTCGGCAGATGTGTCCAGCCCAGTTCCACTTCAGCATGGCAGCTTTCCGAGTGACATCAGTTATTTTTGTCCTGGAACGGATGATTGTATTCCTAATCCGGTCAACAAGGTTAATTCCCAGAATACTCCGTTCCATTGCTCTCTGGCAAACCTCGAGCGTGGTCCTCTGTTGAATTGTCAAAGACCATGTTTGAGAACCATACGTGAGGATGGGAAGAATGCATACGTCCATGAGTCTCTTCTTAAGGGACAGAGGAAGATTACCCTTCATGAGTTCTTTCATGGCCCAATAGCTCTTCCAGGCATTTTCGGTGCGTCTTGCAACTTCCTTATTTTGTCTTGCCTGGAAAGAGACTATTTGACCTAGATAGAGATACTCATCGACGTACTCAACCTCCACACCCCCCACTGTGATACTGCGATACGAACTGTTCGTCATCAACTTGGTCTTTGACATGTTCATTTGAAGTCCGACCTCGAGGCTTGCTATGCTCAGATCTTGTAGCATCTGAGTCAACTCGGAAGCTGAAGCTGCGAAAAGGACAATATCATCGGCAAAACGGAGATTGGACAATCTCCTATGTCCGACCATAATGCCCCTCTCCGCCCAGCCAACTGTCAGCTTTCTAAAGACTTCCTCCAGCACGGCTGTAAATAGCTTTGGAGATAGCGGGTCTCCCTGTTTGACTCCTTTATCAATGCGAAAAGACGGTCCCGTCATGGAACTGATTTTAACGGCCGCAGTGCTATTTTTATAAATATTTTGTAGAAGTTGGATGTATGTGTTGTCTATTTCGTGGTTATGTAATGCATTGAAAATTGAACTGTGGCTGATGCTATCAAAGGCCTTCGAATAGTCAACAAATGCTATATAAAGTGGAAGTCGAAATTCTAAATGTTTTTCGATAATCTGGTTAATTGAATGGAGGTGGTCAGTAGTTGAAAGGCCGCGACGGAAGCCTGCCTGTTCGGGGGGCTGATGTTTATCAAGTGTTCCCGATATTCTGTTTTCGACCACCTTTATAAAAGCTTTATACAAGTGCGACACCAGACTAATGGGGCGATAATTGCTAATATCTGTTTTGTCACCCTTTTTGTGCAAAAGAATAATCTGCGAGTGACAAAATCTGTGTGGTAGGTTACCAGTTTTTAAAATTTCGTTGAAAAAATTTGTAATATGTGGAAGAAGGACTGGCTCTCCTATTTTATTATAAGTATGTATTTACAAAAAAAAAAGTATATACGTATTATATCCATTGTCTAGTACCCATACCATGTCCCAAAGATATATTTTTTTTTTTTTTTTTTTTTTTTTTTTTTTTTTTTTTTTTTTTTACTTTGTCGACAAAATGTACCACCGGGAAGGATCGTGATCGTACATTTCAATAAAATTAAATAAATAATAAATAAATATTTTTGGGACATTTTTGCACAGCACCATCTAGTCCCAAACTAAGCAGAGCTTGAAATATGGGTACTAGACAATGGATATGATACTTATATACTTTTTTTTTTGTAAATACATACTTATAATACATAAGAAACACCCAGACCAACACAAACACTTATGTCACATCACACAAATATTTGTGTCCTGTGACATGAGTGTTTACCACCAAAGGAGCAAATTTATCCTTTAACTTAAGATGCTATGTTTGTTAGAGACATTTGATCCTCTTTATTGACCCTATCATCAGAAGCTATAAAATACAGAATGGTAATTCTACGCAATAGTACTAAGGAAATCGTTTGGTTTGGTATAGGCATATGAGGAGGAATAAAACGCATGTTACTAAGAGTGATGAATATGAATGTTTATGGATGGAGAGGGAGAGGGAGACCAAAGAAAAGATAGATGGATTGCGTGAAGAATGATATAGATAAAAAGGGAGTAAGTGATAAGATGACGGTTGATAGAGGAAAATGGAAAAAGACGTATTGCGCCGACCCCATGTAATTTAGGATCGGAGCGGGAAAATGATAATGATGAGTGTTAATTCGATTCATGTCTCAGGCAAGAGATTTTTTAATAATCTGTGAATGCAGAAATCTTCTTAAAGTAAATCTTCGTACTTTCAATATTTAAGTACTTTCCCTCCATAAAGGGATATCCTGTATAAAAAATGTACAAAATCAAAACAACCCGATAAACGCCAAATATTGTTCCTACAAAAAAAAAGAAATGTTCTCTAATTTTGAATTCTAGCATCAACTAAGGATCTCATCCTGTAACTATAAGAATGTAACAAAAAAAAAAGAAAAAATAATATAATCACAGAAAATTTACATTTACACTAATTCTTACACAACACATATTAAAGGCATTAAGTACAAAGTAATTACTAACTTTTATGGCAATGAATAGTCCGAATTGTTGTTATCAATAAAAATGAAAAAATAAAATACAGTTTTGTGTGCAATGAACTACAATCCTTGCAGGTGACTCTTATTGGTATCAAATCGGTAATATCATATTGGTATCGGTTTCTTTAAGTAAAAATATTTTTCCGCAGCGTGACATTATGTATGTGTCATAATAATAAGATATGTGTGATTGATCGTTGGATTCTTACTAATTACCGATACTTAGAAGCATCATTACATCACAATATGATATGATTAATTCATCTGTAATGAGCTATTACAATTTTAAAATCATTTGAAGTGTGCTACAAATAGTTAAAGCCTTTATTTTACCTACTGATCCCATGGATTGATTTTTCTAGTATTTATATAATTTCAATTGTCCCCCTGTGTAGCTTTAATGCTTTTGGCACACCAAACGCAGGTCATTTTGATCGCTTCGTCGTTGGGCCTGCCGTTAACAAGCGCCGCGTTGTTATTTCAATTATATTTTTAGAAGTATTAAAAGAAATATTTCTACATTCATATTTTGAAGATAGAGGTAGGGGTCCTGAACGCCCCTTAGCCACTCCTACCTGAAAAGATCTATTGTGACGTCTCTTGCAGTATTACAGCATCTGGAGAGGTGCAAGTCAATGATGAAGCCGACTATGACCTTGGGGGAGAAGGATTCGATCTTCTGAGTTGAGATGACGTGGCCTCCAAGGTGCTGGCTTTTTATGTGGTGCACTGCATCACATTCGCGTAAGATATGGATGGGCGTCTTATCTTTATTCGCGACAAAACCTGCAAACTATAGTATCACTAAGGCTCATCCTGTGAAGGTTTTTATTCAGGTCGCAGTGCCCAGTAAGGGTTCTTGTCTGGATTCTTATGTGGTTCCTGTTCAAAGAAAGCGCTTCATTCATAAACCTTTTCTAAAAGCCTAATAGAAGTACTTTCGAGTGTTCTTTGCCTGGGGATTTTTCCCAAAGGTCACTTTTCACTTTGCATCAGCTCCCTAGTTTTTAAGGTGGTGTAGTGTTGCATTTAGGAATGCCACAAATTGGCTCCGGGCCCATAGTGGGCCTTTTAACACCAGCTCTAGCCTGTTCATCAGTGATTTCGTTGCCCCTAATGCCAGTATCCAGGTACCCATCCTAGTCCCACCGAGTATGCCACTCCTAGGGAGTTAAGCAGCTAGACACACTCCTTGACAAGTCTGGAATCAATTTCCTCTGAGTTTATGGCTTTTAATGCTGCCTGGTTGTCAGAGAAGACGAAAATTCACCTATTAGTATAGGCCCTCTGCAGACTTAAGCGGACACACCCAATAATGGCAGATAGTTCCGCTTGAAACAGGGTGGTGTATTATTGGCCCAGGTTGGCGAATATATATTTTAACATGGCTCCATCATTATTCCACGATGATTTTGCCAGCGTCAAGGTAGAAAAAGACGCGTTGATTGGTTCTGAGTATCGAACGCTGCTAATTATTTGTCCAGTATTTTTTTTTATTGAACACCCGGCGCGGTGGTGCTGTTATTCAGTGTGTCGTGTTCCATAAATTATAGTCTCTTGAATCATCTCACACTGGTCCGCCGACGCTTCCGCTCGGCTAACGACCGACGTTTGGTGTCCGAAGGCTATATTATATCCGTTCTATTATTTTCGTTGATGTTTATGCCTTTTTTATTTTTTTCTAATATTATTTACCTTCTGATATGATACTTAACTAAGTTTTTTTCTAAAAAAATTCGTTATGCATTTCGGACTAGCCAAATACCTTGATATTATAAAAATAAAGATCTTAACTAACGAAGTTGGTCTGCGACCGAGCACTGAAACCCAGTTTTTTTTAAATCCGCCCTTCTCCTTAATAAGGCACTTGATAAGACAATTATTTGTGTGAATTGTATGTGAGTATGTGTGTGTGGGCGGACAAAGTCTTAGAATGTTATTTTATAATGAATTATCTGAGTTATGTTACCGTAATAAATAAACTTTTTTTTCGCATGCCATTTTGAAACTTCACTATCAAATGTACTAGGACTTTCATTTTCGTACTCAGAAAATATTTGAAACGATTGAATCGATTGATCGAATTAATTAGATAACGTAAAAAGAAATACTGATTTAAATACTGTCTGAGATAATGATTCTTTAAAATACTACAGACTTTGATGATACATTTTGATCATTTCGAGACGCATAAAATTCCGAATACATTTGATACTTAGAACATGAACACACTTTATTTATCGTTTTTTTTTTTACAATATTGTTAGTGGTGTTTCCATGCTCGGGCATAATGTAGTTATTATTACATGTATGTATAAACGGACAGACAGCAATGCACTTCATGCAGAGCACAGCTATGGCAGAGTTTATAGTTTCTCATAAGGCAGTTGAGAAGTGACATCTGAAAGAAAATAAAACCAAAAAATAAGACCTAGCCTACAATATGTGGAACTAAAAATGAGGGTTGCATGAACATTGGAGACATTTGTTAAAAAAAACTGTTTCAGTGTTAGTCTTTATCATTCTGTTTTCCAAGTAAAACAAAAGCTGTTGAGACTAAAATATTCACTAAATTATTAGTATCGCAAACACTAAAATGATTACTATACGACAGTGTTTTACAGCGAAGTAATCTTAATTGTAGTCTTACATCGTAAAACACTTAGCGCAGATAATATTAAGATCTAGCCATGATCAACGCGTCAATAATCCCTTGTACGAGATTCTAATTATTACCAAAGAAATGTCTACCTTCACTATAAAATATTTACTTATGCAGAAATCATCTTAACTAAATTTACATGTCCCGAAAACGCGAAGATGCGGGGGAGGCGCGTAAATTTATTTTAGAGCTATACCGTATTCAAGGAAGTACAAGGCAAAAGGTACACAAATACTACCCAAACTGAAATAATTCCTTTGTTAAGAGTTGTCAATTACGCGAAATACAAACTCTTTAGATTACCAAGAATGAAGATAAAAGGTATCTTATAAGATAAAAGGCACTATTCTTGGAAAAAAAAACGATATAAAAAATTGAAAAGATAGTCTGTCTAATAAGTTATGGACTTAGCTTTCGGCATGTTAAAACTTTAATTTTAATAAAAACAAAATGCTCTCGTAAAACAAGCCTGGCAGCTAATTTTAATAGCAAGTGAGATTTGGCAGTATGCGCTTTTAAAACTTTCAAAAAATCTGATATGCATAAACTAATTATATTAGACAAACTACAAGCTTTTTATGTTTTCGGAGGGAGCATTTTCCGTACTTATCATGCGAAAAGGACATTGTACGGAGAGATGACAATTTGCGTACGACACCTCCCGTCTCTTCCTCATAAGATCTGAGTCTCAGTCGAAAGCTTGGACAAAATGTCCAAGCTTCCACGCTGCGGCGGAAAGAATTTGTGAAACAGTTCCTGCAACGTTTTGTCCTTGGTATATTTTTTCTACTCAATATTGCCAATAAATATGTGCTTCTTATCCGTCATTATAAAGTCTATCTCGTTGCTTGTTACATCATCAAGGCTCTGCCAGGTCCAACCCCTGGGACTCTCAAGAAATTGACCAGCATTCGACCCCTATGAAATCACAGGGTTTTCGATTGGCCACTTTCTTGTACTCCCACTTTGTCATTGAAGTCCCCCATAACAAAGTTATAGTAAGCCTTAGCGGTTCTATTGAAAGCCTTAGCAATATGATATTGCCAATATCTTCGTACTTCGCTTCGGCTATATAATCAGTGTATCGAGGTCGGCGCATATACGTGAACTACTTTCAGCTTGTACCTTTCATTTAGCTTTAGTAAAAGTTACGCTGAATCCGCTGGATGCGGAAAGCGCGGAACCGGACGTCATTCGGCTGAAATGATGATGATGACAAGGTACGCTACCCATGTCGACACACACACTTCCGACTTCCATAACGTTATTAACGAGGGCCTTGTTGATCTGTGTTGGGACCAGAAAACCAACACCATCTTGGGCGAGCTGATCACCTTCGCGGTAGTAGAATAAGCTGCCTGACTCCTGGGTTATCGTGTCCTCGGCTCTACAGACTTCAGATAACACCAGTATATGTCACTTTATATTACTTAACTCTACTTCAAGCTCGGCGAGGTGATGGTCCAGTCTCATTGTTTAAACGTTGCCAGATATAGTGGTCGGGTTTGGTAGCCTGCCGTAACCCGGGGATTCTTAGCTCCCCTGTCCCACTGTTACTACGTCCGCTTCCATAGCTGGGAATAGAGGGACTACCGGGAACTGTAACTCTATTATGAGTTTTACATAATGTTCAAATCTACTGTCGCTATCGACTATAGAAAAATATTCACACTCTTATTGGCTCGGACAATGTCACTGTCAATGTCCAAGCCAATAAGAGCGCGAATAGTTTTCTATAAGCGATAGTGACAGTAGATTTCGACAATTTGTAAAACTCATAATAGAGATACTGGAGGCCCTTATATTTGTTGTGTATGCATTACAGATCTTATACCCATAGTCACCACGCTGGGCAGGCAGGTTGGTAACCACCGTAAGTAAAGTAGATGTTAGTGCATAGAAGGACGCTGTTGCCCATCTTCCTGATTTAACCTACGCTACATTTCTGCTGACTGACTGGCTAACCTTTCTTCCACGGCATAAAATATTCTTTCTTTCATTCTATTTTTTTTTTTTTTCTTTTGAAACGAGAGGGACAGAGTGGGTAGTACTTTGCTTACCTTTTGTTTTTGCCTCCTTAAATACAGTATAATTTAGATGATCTCTACAAAAATCTACTCTATAACACGAAACACCTAACTAACATCGACAATGGTGTCGATTCTCTTGTTTACGAACTAAACTTATTTTAAACTATCGCTATCTTTTCCTAATAGTAGATACAAGAAAGGGATGGAAACAAATTTTAGAACTGTCAAATTAGTCAGAATTTAGATTTCCATACAAGTTTAGTCATGATCTCGGAACGTGCCCACTAAAATACAAAGAAATGTAACACGTAAACTAATTTGACAGTTCTAAAATGGTTGCCATCCCTTTCTTGTATCTACAATTAGTAAAAGAGAGCAATAGTTTAAAATAAGTTTAGTTCGTAAACAAGAGAATCGACACCAATTAATTCCAAGTAAATACATTAAATGCAAATAAAATGCGATCAGGCAGCGAGTGCATGCGTATGTGTGTGACGTCACTTACCCGAGCTATACTGCGTGTACTGCTGGTACTGAGGGTGGAAGTTGTGGAATGCGTCCGTCATTATGTCCTTGGGGTTCATGGTCTCCTGGAAATGTTAGAATAAGGGTTAATAAAGTTATAGATAGTCATCGGTGTAAGGTTTTCTTTCAGCCTTGCTAAGAAATAACTTTCTAGATTGATGATTTTTATGATGTCAACTCAGTGTGTAATCCCTGAGATATTTTTTGAGATTGGATGAAGTTAATTTCGAGTTTTAGGCTGCCTTTCCACCAGGTATATGCAAGGTAGCTAAGCGGTGAGTTCGGAAAAATTGCATCAAATCCATTTTAATGGATGGAGGGCGTGGCGACATTTTTTATTGATGGCAGCAATAGTGTGAGACAACATTCTACCCCCTCACGCACGCCGACGAAAAACGCGCGTCACGCGTACGCGACGTCATATTTTTACGATACCCCATGTCCGGAATTAACCCAAGGCAAGGGGGTGCATTAAAAGAGCCTCCTCGAGTGACGATATTAATTGATCACCTGGCGCACCCTGGGCAGTCAGCCCTGCTACCAACCTGCTGACTGGCTAATCTTTTACTCACGGTATGAGCTGTTATCATTCTGTAGCTCATGTCGACACGATAGAAGACCCAAGGCACCATGGTTATTTTTTGTCTTTGAATAATTTCCACTAATCAGGACTGAAGTAGTTAATATTCTGGACGCTAGATATTGGACCATTCTTAACCTACATTAACCAAACCATTCAAAACAAAACAAGCGCACTACCTTGAGGCTACTAGAGATGGACTGCATGGTGACGGAGCGGTGCGGGTCGCGGTGCGCATGCGCATACACGGCGGCGGGGAAGGCGTAGCGCAGTGCGATGGCGGCCGCCAGCATCTCCAGGCAGATCAGGAAGTTCTGGTAGCCCGCCGACACCGTACCCGCCGTCGTGGGCACGCCGTCCGCGTCGTGGATCGGAGATATCACTTCGGCCTTCTCGAGTATGGCTAGAGCTACACCTGGATGTGACAAAGAGAGGTGTTACAATACGATACAAAGGATCAGGGATGTTATGGAGCTCCGTAACCGTAACCGCAGCTATCGGATAACCGAAATAAAAATATATCCGTAATCCGTTTCACAAGTTTCGGATAGTTTCGTATAAGGGCGGAGTCTAAATAAAACGACATGTTTCGGCAGGTTTTTGTTTCACCGCTCGCGCGCCACGTGAATCTTGCAGTTTGCTTGTTATTTCTAGTCATAACATAACCTCTTTCATAACCTATACATAAAACCAAATTATTACATACTATTTGTGTTTATATTTTACTTCAATCTAATATCCGTCACCGAAACTAACGGATAATCCGAAATAATTACATATCCGTAATCGTATCCGAAACCGATATAATTTTATTCCTATATCCATATCCGTATCCAAATCCGAAATATCATATCCATAACATCTCTACAAAGGATAACCCGCGTCGTCAATCTTCGTTCGCGACATAAAAAGACAATCGACGAAAACACCCGAAACATTAAAAAAATATAATCAACCTTATGCAATGTAAATAAGGTGTTAAATTGATTGCCGTGACATCTTTTTCTATTTCGCTCATACGCTTCCGTATACTAGCGGCAGCGGCTGAAACTTTTGACGCGTAGCAATGGTGTTTTCTGATTGGTTAACCAATTTCTCGAGTATTTAAATTGTGTTATCTGCGCAAGTACATCGGTGGGCTATATAAAATGTGTACTACTGTTGCTATGTATGATTAATTGCGTAGGATACGTACAGTAGGTTTGTTATTTTGGTTTTCTATGGTAAGCCTAATCGTATCATAGATATTGAAACAATTTTAAACAAAGCGCTAGGACCTTTGACAAGATACCTATAGACCAAATGTCAAGAACAAAAATTTGATACATTCAAAACCCTGCCTATTTGCGTAGTACACGCGAATTACGCACACACTAACATTCAAACCAAGCCGAACTGTTTATTGTATTTCGAATCACCGAACGTGTCACCACGACACTTAACTGTCAAAGAGCTTTGAAAAAAATCTTAAAATGCCTTCGTATGTCGTGAAACGGTGCAAAAATAATTCTACAGCGCATAAAAAATCAGATGGGATTACTTTTCACAAGTTAGTAATTTATTTTAATCATATTTTAATGTTTACAATTCATTTTCTTGTAACCTTACCGCGGCAAGGAATATTCCTGTGTTGCATGTTAATAAATTATAATTTACCCCAGAAATCGGGTAAAATTAATCGTCATGTTATTTTTACGCTTTTTTTACTTTTTAGCTTTCCGAAAGACCATAACAGAAAAAAAGAGTGGGTTGAAGTAATACGTAATAGCATAAATGAAAATAATTGGTCACCATCCAATTATTCACTCATTTGTAGCGAACACTTTGTTGAGCATGATTTATACATGACTAAAAACGTGATCCCTCCTTTTGGGCTTCGCCGCAGTCGGGTGAAAATTTCTATTAAAACAACATAATGAATCCTTCACATCTACCACAATGGAATCCAATGAAATGAGTAATTTTTGATAATTTTGCAAATAATTTACCAAGGAATAGTACACAAGTATCCAACCAACAGCAGTAATTTTATTTTTAGTTTTAGTATAATGTTCCATTTTTTAAGTAACTACTATGAATAATTAAACCCTGATTAATTATATTTCAATTGTTTTTCTTACATCTAGCATTTTCTTTGCTGCAGTGAGATGAAAAGTTGTGTGTTTTGCACGGCTGCAAAATTATTTGCGTCTCGTGCCTTTACATTTGTTTGATTATATTTTAGAATTCAATCTTAAATCCTTCGCTTGCTTTATTGAAGAAAACGCGCTAAATAACAACTTTACAATCTTGCATAGCAAATAACAATTTTTTATTATATAGTTATATTCAATGTACGGCCAGGGACACGAATTATTTAGCAATTTTGCCGTATTTTGCCATTCTAGCCCTGATCCTAGTCGTTGGTATACTGATAACGAATGACAATAATTGTGATTAGTAATATACGGAAAATTTAAATTGACAGTCAATTTGCTAAACAATCCCTTTCCGTGACTTTTCATAATTGGATCGTATTAATTATTTAAAGACTTGATATTAGTCGTGGTCAGTTGTTTGATATCAGGGGTAAAAAGATTTTATCTAGCAACACTCCCATCGCTGTCAATGTCACTCATACATTTGCAGACCCTGCATCAATTCAATGTTCCGCTGGAATTTGTCTCGAGTTTTAACTTGGTCTATGGCTAGGACCAAGATAAAATTCGAATATTATCTTCGTCGCATTTTATCGCTTCTTGTAAACAATCAAACGTAATATTTCACTTTAGTTCAAAAACCCTTAGTCATCGTGAGTTTTCAAAAGATTTCTTACTAGTTTATCTTTATTATTATTATAGGGTTTTCAACCCTTTCAAATAAAATAATTGAGTCATAGTTGCGTTACTGACCTTGCCAAAATGAGAGGAAAATAACGGATTTGACGGTGAAGAACTTGAGTACTGGATCGAAGGGCTTCAGCATCTCCCTAGTGGCTCCCAGGAAGAGGAACAGACTGTAGAGAGCCAGGCTCACGGAGAAGTTGTAAACGATCGTGATGTAGATGTAGCCGCCGTCGGGGCTCCAGTCACCGTCGTGGTAAAGTCCCCGCGCCTGGAGGTGTTAAGAGAATAATTGAATTAAATATTATTATGGACCAGTTGTGAAAGGAGTTGCCCGCGAAAAGGCTTCTTAAGAATTAAGAAGCCTTTTCGCGGGCAACAGTATAAATTAGTAGAACCTTGTGCCTTTTACTGGTTTCGTATAACCTTACTTTTAAATTACAAGAAAATGTATTTGATAAAAGTGGTTTTGAGGACCTGGTGAACTTATATAAATGGGCGCCAGTGCTCAAGAAACTGGTTATGCACTTTCTGAATTAATATTTTTTCGTTTAAAACCTTGATTATTGTTCATGAAACAGCGCTTCGCCTGTTTGCCCACGGTGCATACATCAAACTTACACAGCATAATAATAACATCACGCCTGTATTCCCCGAAGAGGCAGGCTGAGGTGTATAGTACACTCACATTTCGCCCAGTTATGTTATAAGTCCCATATGAAATACAATCTCACAATCTTATGAAAACAGTGAGATGACAAACACAAGACATGATTCAAACATGTTATCAGTTATACAAATACATGAGGCATTTCCTTATCTGTATTTCCAATTAATAGAAACCGATTATATTCATAAATCAAATTATTAGATTAGTTCATAAATCGTGTGCTTACATAATATTGAATATTCATAGGTAAGCATAGCATAGCAGTGATAGCCTAATGGTCGAACGCTTGCCTTCCATGCTGGAGAGTGTGAATTCGATTCCGGCCCGCACCTCTGACTTTTCGAATTCATGTGCGGATTTATATTCGGTTATCACTTGCTTTAACGGTGAAGGAAAACATCGTGAGGAAACCTGAACACCTGAGAGTGCTCCATACAGTTCGCAATGATGTGTGTAGTCCGCCAACCCGCACTAGGCCAGCGTGGTGGACTAAGGCCTTAGTCTTCTCGTACCGAGAAGAAGCCTGTGCCCAGCAGTGGGACAGTAATGGGCTGGTTATGTATGTATAGGTAAGCATGGCATTAATTTTGTGATTTCAAAATTCAAATTGATTTACGTCGGTGTTTGGTTTGGTCTAAAAAGGAACAAGTAAAAAGGATATTAAAGAGACAAGTGTTTTTCTTTATTCATCAAATGTCAAAACGTCTTAAGCATAAAAACATCATTAAAATCAGATCTCGAATACTACTTGATCAGTTACTTCGAATACTACCTAAATATTTTATTATTAACAATATCGTTCATTAGCATAGTCTTGTTAATAGTCAATGCTATTAATATGGCTAATAAGATAAATCGTGTATGTTCCCAATAACTTGAATTGCCCTAAGCTCTAAGACCTGTTTATCAGAATACGGAAATTTCGGTATCGATAATCTTATTTTCCTGGAGTATGGGCCACTTTGTTTGTAGGACATTTAATAAGGAAAATTATTTTATTGATACATAATCAGTTATAGCGTGTGTTGTGTTACTGCAGAGTAAAGGGCAATTTTTTTCGGAATTTTTGAAATATATTATAACTAGTCTTTGCCCGCGACTTCGCCCGCGTGAATGTCGTTTATAGCGCATCCCTCGGGAACTGTTTATCTTCCCGGGATAAAAAGTAGCCTATATGTAAATCCGGGTTATATTCTATCTGTACGCCAAATTTCATTAAAATCCATACAGTAGTTTTTGCGTGAAAGAGTAAGAAACATCCACACATCCATACATCCTCACAAACTTTCACGTTTATAATATTAGTAGGATTAATTGATATTATTGTAAACTAGATGAGACCCGCAGTCCAGTAATAAAATGACTACAACTTATAAAACAGAGCTAAAACGGAGACATACTGCGATTACTTTACTCTATTAATGTTTGATGGCAGTCGCTCCGTGTGAAATACAGTTCAGCCGCATCTGGTTTGACTGGAAGTCGCCCTCAACATTATTGGGAAGGCTCAGAGAAAGAAAGACTTAAATATCAATGTCGAGGGAGGGGTACTAGGCGCTTTGCAAACGGACACTTTTATAGCTTGTATCATGTTCTTAACACTTTTTAGAACCTTATTGTTTACACCCAGCACTAGTAAAAAAAAATACTGGTTACTTGTGTTCACCACCCGACTTTAAGCATTTAGGTTTGCGCAGCTTCTAAATCAGACAAGTCTAAATCGAATTTCATAAATCAAAATGTACGAAATGACAGTTCTTGAATCTAGATAAATACATTCACACATACCTGCAAGAATATAATGATGAACGCGCAAACAGGCTTGATGAGGCAGAACTGCAGCGTGGCCTGCTTGCAGAATCGCAAGAAGCCGATGGTGTAGGTGGCGCCACTGAGGCAACAGGTGCCGTTGACGCAGGACGCGCGCACGGGCCGCCCGCGCAGCTCCGACATTATGTTGCCCTCGCCGCCAAGGTACTCGTAGCAGAGAGAGAGGAAACTGTAGATCACGAACGCTGGAAGGAAATGCTGTATGGTCACTTTCGAACTTCATTTACTAGTATGTGTAGGGATGATACTCTCACCGCTAAACCACAGAATATCTAATAGTACTAACGTACAGAACGGCCACTCACCGCCCCCCGCCAATTTCCTCGCCCGGACCCCGCACCCGCCCACAGTTTGCCAGCAATTGGACTGCAAGATTGCTATGGATGTCAATCACCAGTCGCTATACAAGCACGCCATCTCTGAAAAGCGCTAGGAACCAAGTCGGTATTACGAGCGGCGAGCATCCCTAACTTACACGTGTGTGTGCGTTCGTATAAGACGTCAAATTGTGCATCTAGGTAGTGCTAGCGTTTATATTGTATTGATTGTCCGAGGTGTGGCTAAACCCTAGAGTGCTAGACAAAAGACAGTATTAATAACGCCAAGCAGTGGAAGGTTATTCGCACGCATTAATACATGTTTTCAGCCCGTTCATTGGTGAACGTAGTCAATGTGACAACCTTACAAAGAACAGCTAGCTAAGGAGGGTATAGCTATAATCACCACGTTTCCCTAAAAAGGAATAAGTTAAGGATAACTCCGGACATGGAGTCATCATTTCAGGCCTCTCCCAAGAAGGGAGGGGGGGATATGCCATAATCGCCACGCTTGCCAGGCGTGTTGGCGATCGCAATTGGTTGGTTAAATACTCAGAGAACGCTGCTGCCCATCCTCTGGTGAATCCCTTAGTCGCTTTTTACGACACCCATGAGAAGAGATAGGGTGGTGCAATTCTTTACGTCCGGCACCACAAGGACATGGAGTAATTCCATCAAAATGGATTTTCGTCGTATGTCGTAACAATAATTACAACGCGCACTAAAGTGAGGGAGGGAGATATAAAATGACGTCTCACACTCTTGCTGCAAGCAATTAAAAATTCACACTCTGCGTCAAATATATTTTAACGGAATTACCCCAAGGCACCATCCTATAACAATTATAAGAAAAGAGGACGAGCTCTTCCACTTAAAATTATCCCTTAATCGAGTATTTATTTCGATAGCCATCATCGGGAAAGGGGGTAGATTTTAACGGGATCCACGATCCACACAACCTACATCATCAACCTATTTCTACAATAAGGAATGCTCCAGAGAGACAGGTAATACGACTTTGTTGGTCCAATGTGATACAGAGAAAACACATAAAAATATTATTAAGTACCTACTTGACTACGTATCATAAATATTATCAAAAGTACACGCTCGTCTGCTAGCAATAACAAATGACCTATTTTCGTTAACTGACTCGATTAACTTGTTTTAGCAGAGAGAACAACGTCGCATCATTTTTAGAAGAGTTTCTAGAGCAAAATGAAATTGATGATGCTTGATGATGCATGATGATGTAAGAGAGTAAATCCAAAACACATTTTTGATATCTATTGAAATAATTTTATTATTTTTAAAGCATTTACGCATGCGAAGCAAAATCTAAAGATTTAAATTGTGGAAAAAAATAAGTCGTATGTAATAAGATATCGCTGACGTCAACCAAAGACGTACCAAAGTGGAGGTTAATTTCGATACCACGAGCAGTACCTTTTGGCATGGGCATGGGCATGCCCATGCCAAAAGGTACTGCGGGCGGCAGCAACTTCATATTTTATTTACCTATAATTAACTTTAGTATTTTTATTAATGTTATTGTTGTGCTGTCCTGTGTTCTGTGCCAAATAAAAGTTTTTCTTTCTTTCTTTCAGTGTTACATAACCAGTCCATTACTGTCCCACTGCTGGGCACGGGCCTCTTCTCAGTATGAGAAGGCCACCACGCTGGCCTAGTGCGGGTTGTTGGTTTGTTTTTTTTTATGTGAGCCGTGTTCACGGTAGCTTAGTGGCTAAAGCACTGGCGTACTGAGCCAGGAGTCGCAGGTTCGAATCCTGCTCGTGAGCAATTTTTTTTTTCCAAGATTCAAATCTCTTGAAATGCTGTATTGATTAGTGACTAAATGTATGAAAATTACATTTTCATTAGACCGGTTGTATCCACGTCTCGAAAGAGACATGTTGTTTTTATTATTTTCGAATAAATAAAATACACTATAAAATACAAAATCTTTAATTTATGTGAAGCATCCTCGTCAGCGATTTCGTGAATGGTTTCCGTCTTCAATTGGGTGTTGAAAAATAAGCATCTCAATTTTTGCACAGACAACCGTGACCCTAATACCAAAATCACGAATAGAACTCATCATGAATAAATGCTTTTATAATTAGCTGTTCGAATAAACAGTTATCTAAGATTGAATACTACAAATTTTTGAATGAAATGACGTTAAAAACTAACTTCAACTGATTTGCAAATATGTATTCATCTTTTTACGAAATTCTTGATAAGACCGACTCTTTATTACGGCGCATATGACATTGGTGTCGATTCTCTTTTTCACAAACGAAACTTATTTTAAACTATCGTTCTCCTCCTCCGTTACTAATAGCAGATACAAGAAAGGGATGACAACAATCATAGAGCTGTCAAATTAGTCGGAATTAAAAGATCCATACAAATTTAGTCGTGATATCGGAACGTGCTCACTAAAATACAAAGAAAATGTAACACGTGAACTAAATTGACAGCAACAAAATTATTGCTATCCCTTTCTTGTACCTACTATTAGTAAAAGAGGGCGATAGTTTAAAATAAGTTTAATTCGTGAACAAGAGAATCGACAACATTTGCTGTTTTATCGTCATAATCATTTATTTGGCTCATAAAACACGCACATGTATATTTTGACTGCATTGCCAATTGCCATAAACAAGTCAATTGAAGGATCCTATTATAAATTGTCTCAGTTTCCACCAAGAACAGACCGATCGTTTGTGTAGATGAAATCAATTAATTGAATCGGCTGAGGTACTCCAGATGCCCGACGAAGACTAAACTTTGTTTAAAAGTGCATCTTTCTCAGTTCGTGGCATAGAAAAGAGATTTATTAATAGAGATTGCGTAACCGGCGCATTTCGCCGCACCTCGTGATGGAAAAAGAAGGCAAGGGCGCCAAAGAATGAGATGGGAGGACGAAATAAAGAAAGCTGCTGGAACAACATGGCAAAGAAAAGCTACAAACAGAAAATTATGGCAAACCCTAGGGGAGGCCTATGCCAAAGGGAAAACTGATACTTAGGTTACCGAGGTCGAAGATTAAAAATGGATTAAACAAAAGAAAATATATCAGTTTCATCAACGCAATTTTTTTTTTATATAAACTTGGATTTCCTATGTAAATGTTGGTAGAATTAGAAAATAAATAATTAATAATAATGTAAATGAAATATAACTATGTAAACTTATTAGTATCAGAAATAAAGACTATTTGTATTTGTAACCGGCGCATTATTTGTGGAAGGCGCAGGACCGGTCGTTGTGGCGATGTTTGGGGGAGGCCTATGTCCAGCAGTGGACGTATTTCGGATGAAATGATGATGATGATGATGCATTATTTGTAAGAGAACAGACTTACAGACTACTAACAGTATATAACATCTCTTGGACGCTGGATTCTAGAACATAATGGTCAATTTATGCAGCCACAAAACGCGCTGACCGTTATTTAGCTGTAGTTATCTAATCACTTTACAATCTGATGACATCGTTCTATCTACTTACATAAAGGAAATCCCCCCACACATAGATTATAATGTGTTTATTGTGATTATATTTATAGTAAAAAAATATTTAAAAAAATAGTTACCTTCATAGCAATCTCTGACAGTGAAGAAGTATACATAGTAGGAGTTTCCATTGAAGAACAGCAGTGAGATCCAGCTGTAGCATCCGTATATTGGTACGATGAACAGGATGCGCACTATCCAGCGCTGCTCCGATGGGTTCGTGTACCAGCGCAGGTGCTGGTAAATCTGCAACAGAAGATAACAATACTTTGAAATCGTTCACGAAATTATTTATGGGTCTATGACGTAGTTTAGCAATAGTTTGTTGTAATCTTCTATTCTAAATAACATGTTGATACAGCTGGACCGCGGGAAGAACTGCTTTATTGACAATCACGGTGACGCAAGGCTGACTTTAATTGTACAATTCTTTAATTAAATGATGCTTTGATTCTACAATTCTATTATAACAGTGAAACCTTTCGCCTTTAATTTTGTAAAAAATAAGAACACAAATTGAAGAAAACAGGTAGTAGCGTCCTTAGACGTTTAATACGTTGGTGTTTTAATTGTAGGGTGAGTGAATGTGAATACGGACATTGTAGTTGCCAAAGAAAAATAATGGAATCAGGGGTTACTTTGCGAAAATCCATGACACACAAAATATGGAGTTACAATCGACGTCCACTGCTGGACATGGGCCTCCCCAATTAAGGGGGGGATATGCCATAATCACCACGCTTGGCAGGCGGGTTGGCGATCGCAGTTGGTTTGGTACTCAGAGAACGCTGCTACCCATCCTCTGAGAATCCCTATTGGAGTTACAATATTTAGTGTTAATTCCGCCAAAACTAGGTCGTCATAGGTAGTTTTGGCGGAATTAACACTAAATATCGTAACTCTATATTTTGTATTGCAGTTGACGTTCGAAACGTGCTAATTTATTTTATTCCACTTTTAGAACCCCCTCAGACTAGAAACCAACAAACTGTCGGCCGATAGTTGGGTGAAATAATTGTATGGGAATAAAATTAATAATTAAAGGAGGAAGACATTTTTAAATAATAATAAGGTGAAGGTCGCGGGAATCCGCTGGATACGGGAAGCGCAAGACCGGTCGTTGTGGCGATGCTTAGAGGCGGCCTAGGTCTAGCAGTGTATCTTTTTCGGCTGAAATGATGACGATGATGAGATTATTTTTCCGGTAGTATTTTTTTTGTGCGCGCTCCCCTATGTCCCTGTACTGATTAAGAACCGGACTAAACTATCGGCCGATTAAAAGTCTGCAGACTTTTCATTTTATTTATTGGCAATTTCATTTATTTAATTTTCTTTCTTTCTACGGTTATCACAAAACAGAACAGACTTTCAATGTAAATGAAAGTGTTATGCATTGCATTTAAACATTTGCACCATAAACAAAAGCAATGATTGAATAAATCATGAATGTGTTTGACCGCTACGGCCTAAGTTATTGGCTGGCAGTCCAGACGCGACAAAATGCGTACAAATTATCACATTTTCGCCAATCGAAAGTTGACCGATATATGACGAATACCAAACAAACATATTAAATTATTATTTTTAACGAATTTACGCGTGCGAAGCGAAATCTAAAGCGAAATATAAATCCTGCTTGTGAGCGATTTTTTCTTTCCACAATATTATTATAACTAGCCTTTGCCCGCGGCTTTGCCCGCGTGTTATTCGGCTTATCACAGAAAGATGGTATCATGCATCCCTCGGGAACCGTTTATTTTCCCGGGATAAAATTGTGTGTGCCAAATTTTATCCCAATCCGTTCAATGATCCGCGTGATCGAGTAACAAACATCCAAACATCTTCAAAACTTTCGAATGTATAATATTAGTAGGATGTTTAACCATCAGCTATTAAATTAATATACATGTTTTGGAGTTAGACTTTAATTCCTTAAGGTGAATGCTACAGGGTAGCCCGCGAAATTCAAAATTGTTGGTGTTTTTTTGCAAATTGTAGCTTTATTTCGCTTTGTATATCGGTCAAAATATGATTGGCGGTAATAATAACAATATATCTACTGAATTATACTCATAAAAATATTAACCTAGCTCTATAAGCTGTACAAGCTCGAAAATCGATAATTTGATCGTAAATTATTATTATCGAGCTTGTACAGCTTATAGAGCTAGGTTAATATTTTACATGAGTATTATTCAGTAGATATATTGTTATTATTTCCGCCAATCACATTTTGACCGATATACAATGCGAAATAAAGCTACAATTTGCAAAATACGCCAAAAATTTTGAATTTCGCGTGCTACCCTGTAGCATTCACCTTAATCTTTACTTTTTTCAGTTTGGAATCAACTTAGTTCGCATGTTTATAAAGGTGATAAATTATATTGATGTAAGTTGCTTTATCTTCATATAAGCTAATCAAAATGTAAGATTTTCACTATAAAATCATAAAAATTAAATCTATAGCGGAATAGAACGAATAGGGTCAGAAGCACGCATCGCAATCAACACCGCCACGCTCTCTTCATTAGATAAAGATGTTGTATTAATTGACCAACACTCACGTAACGGTTCTATTGCTGCACTGCTATAAAATAACGTTCGTTGTATTTATTACACTACTGCTATTCAAGTTGATATATTTTAAAACTTCTGAAAAATAGATCAGTATAGAATTATACATTCTGAACAACCACTTGAAAAAAATCCAAGTAAAAATAAGATACAGTGTATACAGAGTCAGGTGCATCAAGGTTGATAAAAATCATGATTTTTTTGTTTACGACAGTTTATTTGTTTTTTTTTTTCTTTAATTTGTCTCTGAAAGATTTAAACTTGATTTTTTTTTATTTACTTACTCATGTCATAACTGATAATATTGCAAATATTGTCTTAAAAATCCCAGTGGTATCGAAGAAAAACCTATATAAGTAAAAAAAATTTTTTTTTCTCCAAAATTAGTTATTATTTTTGAAATGGTTTTCATAAATGTTAATCTTTCATATTTATAAAAAATATTACTATATCAAGATTTAAAAAACTTGAAGAAGACCTACTAGATACTCCTTATTTATTTAAACTTATTTAACCTATTATGAATATTTTTACGAAAAGTTTTATTAGTATACAACTCTGTCAGAAGTAAAAAAAACCATAAGTAAATCTTAGTATGACAGTAGTAATAGTTGGTAGTAATTAAGTACAGAAATGTAGGAAACAGTTTATTCAAATTTCTAAGACTTTTTACTAGTCTATAATCAGTTCCGAAAAATGAATAAATTATCACACCTGTTTCCCATTGGGATAGGCAGACACTATGGATTTCCACCTGCTACGATCCACACACCTCTTTCGCTTCATCTACGTTCATTAAACCTGCATGCATGCATGACGATGCATGCTCGTCGGTTTAGAGTACTCTTAACCTGGCATTTTTTGAGAACGTAGTATTACTCCACAATTTAAAGGCCGTTAAAAAAACTAAAGTAATAGCTAGTTGCGCCTCCCTTTTGATAACCTAGCAAGATAAACAGTAGAAAGTATTCGCCGCTCATTGGATAATGCACGAAAAAATTAATTACCAAAACAACCACAGATTTGCGTTGTTGTAATACAACAGAACTGTCCTGAACTGAACTGTATTAATATCGTGAAAGATTAGTTTCGTTGGTACCTATTACCATCAGCAAACATTATTCACAGACATAGTAAAAAATATAGACTAAGTGCTGCGAACAACCATAGTGAAGCCAACAAAAACCGTGCTCCTTCATGTACAACCAGTGCTCACGCACACACATGCACCTTAAACCGTGCTCAGCCCTCTCAGTTCACATGTCGCGGCATCTTCCAGCAAGCATCGCGAAAACAAATATCCTTCAGGTGCATGGTGTGTACGTGAGCACTGTTTGTACATGAAGGAGCACGGTTTTTGTTGGCTTCACTATGGTTGTTCGCAGCACTTAGTCTATACATATATTTTACTATGTCTGTGACATTATTATAGAAGATTCGACATCTTTAAATCAAAACCATCTCCCTTTTATTCTTTACTTTATCGCAGATCATAAATCTTGGTAAACCGTTTTTTCCGCCAAACATAAAAATGAGACTAGCAAAAGTGATTTACGTAGGCAGTTGGGCACGTAACATCAATAAAGAACAAAATGTCTTCTGCGTGCCCAGCCTGACCCGCGTTACCGCTTCATCATCACTCGGTAAAGCTCAATTCTTACACAAAAGTAACCTACCATTTTCATGTACTTTTAAAGGCTGTTCACCTAAATTAATAACAGTAAAGTACATACATTTCCTGCCCCGATGGGAAAACACAAGGTCAAAAAACCGAATACATCATGGCGAAATTTATACTTTTATAGCGACTCTTGCCGCTAAAAAGTCATTATTCATACTCGCACCATAATAACTCGTTATCAGTTAGTAAATACAAAACGGAATATAGCCCATAACTAGGTGCGATAACAAACAGTCTGATAGCGGTACAAAAGAATTGGCTAATGCCAGTTAATTTTAGATCGACGCACTAGAACACCCTATCAGTGAGAATATTGAAAACATTCCTGTATGAATATTTATCTGTCTATCGTGTATGCAGTTTATGAAAACAGAGCACCAAACAACACCAACCACTAGGGATGGGCAAATTTCATGAAAAATTTCAACCATTGAAATTTTTCGAAATATATCTCACCTCGAACTTGAAATTTTCAACTCAAAGAGATAAATAATTCCCATCCCTACCCACCACCTTATTACACAATCGGGTTCAGCAATAGGTTTTACCTGATCCAGTATGTGAGGAGATTGACGTTAGACCCGGTTTAAAGAAGTGTCGAAACATGGTCTAACTAAACCTTTGTAATAATATAAGGGGTCAGTGTCAGGTTTAAGTATTTTGCGGCAACATAACTGTGTAATCTTATTAGATAAAACAAAGTCGGATTAGTTCATCGTTTATAACTCAAGAACGGCTGGACCGATTTTAATGAAATTTGCCATACAGATAGAACATAACCCGGATTAATATATAGGCTACATTTTATCCCGGGAAGATGGACAGTTTCCGAGGGATGCGCGATAAACGACATTCACGCGGGCGATGTGGCGGGCATAGGCTAGTATAATGTAAATATTTTTTATGACATCACCCCAATGCCAAATGTAACGAATTGCTGAGTTCTTGTAGTTATTAAATAAACACATGCAGTTTTTATAACACCTAAAATGAGCTAAACAATCGTCATAAAATTACTGCAATAGAACCTTCCTTCAAGAACGTTCGAAGTAAAAGCACGGATCAGATAATAGTTGTAAAAGTGAAAACATCCATTCAAACTTGCTATTACTTGTACTTGTGATCAAATTCTTACTTCGTTTGTGTTATAATGATCAGTAAAACGGAAGAAGTCTTGGACCCTAAAACAGGGACTTTGCAGGCAGAGACAGAGGTGTCTTCATGCACAGAACATAATGACGTTATTCGTTGAAAGCATGATCACATAAATTCTTAACAATACCAGTCATCAGTGACTAAATACGATGAACGGAACATATCATATGATTTTTAGATTAATAACTGGACGCTATTAACCTTTTCTTTAAGACAGTCTGGAATTCTCAATAAACAGACAAATAGGAAAACCATATTCGGGAAACTGCGTCGAGTCTTTCACCTATTCCACAGAGCCTAAAGACTAAGGTCTTCGATCAGTGCGTCCTACCTGTCATGACTTACGTAGCCTCGAAATCTCAATAAGCAGCCGATTCGGGAAACTGAGTCGAGACTTTTCGTCACCTATTCCACAGAGCCTAAAGACTAAGGTCTTCGATCAGTGCGTCCTACCTGTTATGACTTACTGAGCCTCAAATTCTCAATAAGCAGACAAATAGGAAAACGGTATTCGGGAAATTGCGTCAAGTCTTTTCGTCACCTATTCCAAAGAGGCTAAAGACAGGTCTTCCATCGGTGCGTCCTACCTGTCATGACTTAGGAGCCGAGACGTGGACAGTCACGGTACGTCTGGTTCACAAATTTAAAGTCGCTCAGCGTGCTATGGAAAGGGCTATGCTCGGAGTTTCTCTGAGGGATCGGATCCGAAACGAGGTGATCCGACAGAGAACCAAATATGTCGACATAGCCCACAGGATAAGCAAGCTGTAGTGGCAGTGGGCGGGCCATATTAGCCGAAGAACCAATGACCGTTTTGGTAGACGTGTTCTAGAGTGGAGACCGGGAATCTGAAAACGTTGCGTAGGACGCCCTCAGGCTAGGTGTAGTGACGATCTACGCAAGGCGGCTAGTAAAAACTGGATGAGAGTGGCCGAGAATAGAGGTCAGTGGCGTGCTATTGGAGAGGCCTATGTCCAGCACTGGACTGCGATAATGACCATAAATCCTGTGTTTGGCACTAACGCCAGAGTCCTATTATACTCGTACCTTTACTCGTTTAGTCGTCTTTGATGAAACCTATAGAATGAGAGGAATGGCTTCAAAGGCGAACACATTTTTTTTCTCTGGGGAGGCACAAGGACCAGGACGAATGAATATATGTAATTAATCTGGGATCTAATCTCATATTGTTTTTGTATGATACGTATCTGGGGACTTGCTATTCAAGGAGGTCACCCGCCCTTGGCTGACCTTTTTTACCAGAAACTACGAGCATTTTCTTTACGGTACCACTAACTGATTGTGATAGCAGCTTAAGAGGAAATGCGGGCACAGATCATAATTCGAGGTTTGGCTCTCAACTATTTTCTCCTCCGACACTGGACCAATTTGGAAGATATTTCATAAACTGAATAAGAAGAATGTGTACTGTGCCGCTACGTTTTTCTTTTCTTATTAATAGTTGTAAAATTTATACACTAGGCCTCTGTAGACAGCGGTCTAAAAAGGCAATTTAAAGACATTTTTGGGGGCTTCTAGAAATAATTTTACATCAAAAACTAAATATAGGGGCATAGAAAAAGTTGATATTTATTTTACTCCAAAAAAATATTGCTCTGTGATTATAAAACAGAAAGAAAACAGTCGAGAGCGTTTGTATGTAGAAAAGACCACCCGCATTCCCTCTTAAGGCTCATGTAATATTCACCTTATCCCGTATACATAGCATTTCCCTATCGATTTTCTTGATAAACACATGCGGGATACACTTCATTATACTTTGTATTTGTTTGTGTCATAACGTGCGAGATTCCTTAAAATTTATAAACAAATAACCGCCTCGAAATTGATGGTTATGAAGTCATTGTGTCATCGTATTCTCTCATACGCACTTTATGGGGTAACAAATGTCTAATACAGCAAGTGTTGATCATGTTTTCCGAGGCCGGATCTAAAGCAACAAAATCTTTATAATATTCTTTTATTTTCTAGTCTACTGCTTCTAAGAATGAATGCTTGTTCACAAAGTGTTAATGTGATGATGAGAAGAAGAGTTGTGTTTTATTATATACTCATGTTGCTTCCATCATCTGAGTGGCTATTCTGTAAGAGCTTACTTCTGAATCCGCAGGTACCGGGTTGCGAGGTTTGATGGCAGTCGCTCCGTGTAAAATACTGATGTTCAGCCGCATCTGGTTAGACTGGAAGCCGACCCCAACATTGTTGAGTAAAAGCAAGGAGGATGATGATAAGACTAAAAAGAAAAACCGTTTCCAACAGTCGTTTCGGCTTATCTTAAAGAATTTACGCGACAAGACTCAGTCACGATAATATTCTGTCGATACATCAAAATTGTAAAGAGCATGAAACGCTTCAAAATTGCATGATTAGTTCATACATACGGTTATGTGTAAGGATAATGTAACAAAAATTGCAACTGCATAGCGGGCATAATCAAAAGTAATAACAGCGTTGCTGTGCAGTCATAATAGTAGTCCATAAAGCTAGCCTATTGTACATTGGCTTCGATCATTGGACCGAAGTACATTGGAGTTGAATTAATCCAAATACTATAAAATTATGGAACCTAATTATAGCTCTAAAATACCCTCGCTCCAGTTTCATATTGATAAAAATTCGTATCGTATGCTGCTATCTCTGAGGAAAACGATAAAACATATTTTCCGTTTCCACGTCCTGTTAAGACCATTTTTTACAGCAGCTTAATCGACGAGTTTCTGCAAATTCCACAGTCTGATATGTTCAAAGATAATTTTGGACAAGTCTCTTTTGACGATGAGGAACAGAAATAGAAAAAATAATAGCATAATAATATGTTGACCCGCATAATGTAGACATTGAGTTTGTTAAAAGAACTACAAACAAAATGATTTCACACTTTCTTCACTCGAATGTGAAGTTGATGTGCTAGAAGAAAATTAAGTACCTACACCATTTCAATATCGTTTAAAAATTTAATAACTTTGACCGTTCAATTCACCGCTGCACAAAAACCACTTCCTAAATAGAAGCAACGACTTGTACCACCACCCACCACCCTGGGAAAACGGTTTGCTAGTCCCTACAGCATCTCGGTCCTCTCGAGTCTCGCTATCTCCAAACAGGGACGCTTTTCTAGCCATCAACGGCTTTAAGGATCTAATTTCAATTAAATTTTGTGGCCCGTCATTTTAATGGTCGCGCAAATAATTTTATAAGACTCGAAGTTAAATTGATTTCAGAAGGAAATAATTGGAGTGTAATTTTTCTGTTCGGTTCTGGATTTGTTTTCAAATTTTCTAATTTATCCTGTGCTAATTTATAATAATTAAAATACTGTTTTGTCAACTTCTTTGTCATTGTTTTGTTGTGTACCATAAATGCTGTCATATTCCACGACTGAACACTGTCTCCCAAAATACAAGCTCCGGCTTAGTTCGGGTGGATCCCAAACTAAGTATCAGTATCTCTCGTAATACATTTATATGGTACCTTTTAATAATGTCATACAGCAAAATAATGACAAAAAATTAATAAATGAATAATGATGTAATGATTAGTGACAATAAACACTTTATTATTATTATTATTCTCATCGAATGCATTGGACTACACTGTTATTACACACCTAGTGTTAAGAATGTAATTTAACTTTTACTAAATGAAAATTATTGTCTGTTTGATAATCATTAGTATCATTACTCAAAAACTGTCCGGGATTTAGAAAATTGCTTTATGTGACGGTATTAATTACGTAAATAAATCGTCGCCTTATTGGTGAGCTAAGCAATACTTTTGGCGAAATTTAGTTATGAACATCACCATCACCATACCTCATCATCGATTTTAACGGAGTTTCTAGTGGTGCAGACATCTCAGTAACAGCTCAGCGTGTGGCTTAGCTTGGCTTGATAGAGGTAGAATAAATATTTCTTACTGTTGATAAAACTCCAGTAACACACCTTGTGATGGCAGGGGAGCGATACAATCAGCGACAACACAGCCCCTAGACGCCACATAACAGGCGACCGATTTCTATCACACATAAGGGAAAAATCCTGTATGTAAGCCGCCACTCAAACAATTTGAATCAGTTACGACCACTTCTGTGAGCCGTTGACACTTCCGTGTTAGTGAACACAAAATTTACAAATAAATGTTATAATGACTTCTTGCACAGTACGATTGTGTTGTAAAAACAGCAAGTCTTTGAGTGTTCAGAAAGACGGCATAACATTTCATCGTTAAGTTAATAATGTCATTATCCAATTAGATTTTTCAACTGATTTAATTTTTAATGAGAGTTCATCTTATACTGGTTAATTCGTAACGGACACCAAAGGTGCAGACGGCACGTTGATGTCTTTCACAAAACATCTCTTTCTTACGCAAGCACTTAATACACTATCTCTTTCCCTCTATTTAATTGTCAATGTAACTAGTGATGTACTAAATCTGTTATCGATGAAACAAAGTTCTCCATACTATCAACGAAATTGAAAAATATAGGTAGTTAGTAGAATATTTTGCAATCTACAAAAAAAAAAAAACTACGATTTCAAATATTCAATCTTTATATACCTATAACAGCCAGGGAGTCTACTCCCGTTCAACGATAAACGAACTTTTGTTCCGACCGATACGGACACGATAAATGATATATGTACCTTTTTTAGGGTTCCGTAGTCCTACAAGGAACCCTTACAGTTTCGTCATGTCCGTCCGTCTGTGCGTCTATCCATCTGTCCGTCTGTCCTAATCCTTTACAGCTTAATAACTTCGACAGTTATAAATATAAGTACATGCAATTTGGTTAAAAGATAGTTTAAATATAGATCTCAATTTTAAAAGAATAAAAAATGCGTGATTATGTATTTTAGGGGTGGCGCCCATACATGTGAAATGGGGATGAAAATATTTTTTTCGCTCCACCCCCTCGAGTGTGGTATCATTGAATAGGTCTACTAAAATGAAGGTAATATTTCATACAGCACTTTTTTATCAGGTGTACCATCTGCGAAATATAGCCAGCTAAAGTGGCTTGCAATGTGTCCCCCCCCCCCTGCCATCTCTAAACTATGTAACGTAGATACTTATAATCCTCCACGTTGATAGACCTTTGTAAAAACTCTCTTTTAAAATTATTTTGAGTATAATGTGATTATAAATTTTTGAGTTATAGACAGAAAACTGAAAAATACTTAAGACGTCCTAGTTCAAAGGTCATTGACCTTAGAGAAAAATGATCTTAGCAAAGAATGCTCCTTTAGTTAGTTCCTTTAGTTAGTCCTTTAGTTAGTTAGTGTTCCTTCGTGACACACATTCGAGGCTCTTAAGGTCATCAGAAAACCTCACGTTGGCGAGACTATCGCATTCCACAAATTTCTTTGGTAATTCTTTTACAGTTCAGGCTGCTCGCCTGTGGAATGCTTTGCCAGTACAAGTGAGGCGTGCTCAATCTTTGCCTATATTTAAAAAACTGGTAAATGATCGCTACCTATCATCACTGTAATTTCCGGCAGGTACATTATGTAATATTTAGACATATTGTATTGTATTTATTATGTTTATTGTATCTTATATTTATGTAGTTTTGTTATAGATATATGTATAGTATTTATGTTATGTAGTATATGTATTCTATTATGTTGTTACACTGCGTACTACCCCTCTCTTTACTTGCCCATATTGTCCATCCTAAGGTTGTCTGGAAGAAATCGCCTTGAGCGATAAGACCGCCCATTGTACATGTGTTCTATATAAGTCATATATGTTGCTATCTTCTTTTGTGTACAATAGTATTTGTATTGTATTGTATTGTTGAAAAAAAATTACTTTCCTTCGTACGTACGTATTTTTACATTTATTACGTATTACTAATTACTAAATATTTAACTGTCGAAAACATTGAAAATTTAAAATTAACTAATAAAATTACAGTAAAAAGTACAACAAAAGACCCTTCTTTTGTTGTACAAACAAAATTATAGATCTCAAACGATTTTAAACCTAATTGACTACTAAGTTATGTTAGAAATCGTAAAAATAAAGAAAGTCGCTAGCTAGCTACCAATAGCCAATAGCTATTTTACTTGGTCAGCTCACGGCAGCGCGGCGGCTGCCCGTTACACCGTAAACTTGTTGGTTATTCGAAGCAGTAGCCAATAGCTAGCTATCGTGTTGACAGATATCGTAGCCATTGATCGAAGTAGCCATGGCTATTTGTTGAATAGCCGCTATTTAGCTAGTTATTAGAGTAGCTACCCACTTCTAAGCCTTACTCCTGACCCCGCCTGGATCGAGTGCTGTATCAATCGAATTTGAATTCGAGTTAGTGTCAAATCGTACTGCTTTTTTCTAGGAATTGAAATTAGCTCGATTTGGTTCAGAGCTTGAACCAGTCGGGAGTAAGGCCCACGATGTTAATTTACAACTTCCACACGGACAGGGTCACAAGCACAGCTAGGAATGAATAATTTAGTAAAATAACAACTTTTGTGTCACATTCGATTTTATTTAAGATTTGCACGGATGTGTAATATTTCTCCATGAAGCTACTTGGTCTTTTACTTCTTTCGAAGGCCTCTTTGCGAAAAACTTCCTCAATTAAAATCAATCGCACTATTACATCCCTGAAAATGTTTGGTTTTGTTACATACATACATATTATCACGCCTGTTTCCCATTGGGGTAGGCAGAGACTATGGATTTCCACCTGCTACGATCCTGACACACCTCTTTCCCTTCATCTACGTCCATTAACCTCGTCATGCATGCTCGTCAATTTAGAGAACACTTAACCTGGCATTTTTTGAGAACATCCGCGATTTGATCGCGATACGTTCGCCGAGGTCGTCCCCTTCCAACTCTTCCATCCACACTCGCTTCGTATACTTGTTTCGTCAATCTTTTGGTTTTGTTAAAATCTATTAAATATCACAATAATACTGTCAAACGCGGTTTGACACGTAAACACTGAAAAAATTACTCAGTACTATCAGAATTTCGCTTTCAATTACTACTAAAATAAAATAATAAAAAAGATTTCAATACCCAAAAGAGACCTCTTGAGCAGTCGCATAATTTGAGGTTACATTGACGACAATTGTACAGTTTACTGTCTAATTCAACATTGTTTATATAAAAACAATCAGAAATATATCAAATAGGTTAGGTAAGGTTAGAACTGTGAGCGAGCGAAGTGAGTGGTGCCGCGGTAGCTGCCAGCGAGTACTAGAACCAAATTACAGTTATTAGTTGTTATATTCATTAGTCACAAAATTTGTTTTATTTGATTATATCGAATGGTATTTATAATGGCTTTATTATAAAATCTCAAAGTTACAGATGCACTATTCGAAGGCTATACATATATAAAATTAATTTATTTAAAAAATGATTAGTGGTGATTAGAATTTTTTCGTTTTTTTTTGTCCTTTAAATTTAAGTTATTTTTGAGTAGGTTCTTTTCTTTTGAATAACGTTTTATTTACGTGCTAATTAGCTGTTATAGTTTGCAATAATATTTATACCTAGACGTAGTACCTAGTATGTTAATGTAACATTTTGTGTAATATTGCTGGGTAAAATAAATAATATAATACTACTACTAAATTAATTACTTTATTATTTAATATTTATTTACTATATAAACGGACAATTACCTCTTTTAAAATATCCGCTTTACAAAATAATAACTCCATATTCAACACCAAATAAATACATAAAGATATTTTTAAAGATATAATTATCTTAATTCTGAAAGTACAGAGCACCCATCTTACTTTCAAAATTAAGATAATTTTGAAAGACCTACATGTAATACTTACTATTATTATTAGTATATTAATTACTTTATTATTAAATAATATTAAAAGAAATAAGAAGCTAAAATCCTTATAATTAATACTACGTATTACATAAAAATAATATCGATAAAATAATATTTTATCGATATTATATCGTGTTGAATCTAAATCTGTCTCGTCTCTAACCCTACAAAGTTTGAAGTTTCTATGACATAATGACATTGTCAGGGCCAACCGGATCGCAGTACCCCGCTTCCTCATACCTCAGCTAGTGGCAGAATTGTTTGTACGCATTAAATTCAACAATATCCGTCTAGGGGCTGTGTTGTCGCTGGATACAATTTAATAAAATATTGATTTTGTACGTAGCTACCTGTCCGCATCGCCCACGCTAAAGGCACTGAGTGAAGTTTTTATATATCATCTGTATGGATCGCGACATTATACAGAATATTTTCAAGCATTTCAATTTAATATCTGTAAATACATTTTTTATTTATAAAATAATAAAAAATGGCCGTAAACGCATCATCAAGTGAGGGTCTGACGGTGAGCCATTCAAGAGGATTTGAGGAAAACTGATTTACAGTGTTGTAACTGGTTAGATGTCTAGGCCGCAGGTGTGTCATCCTGACGTAAGTTTCGCCGCGTAAACAATCTACCAGACATCAAGTGATATCCGATGCTGACGTCACCGCACACAGGAGTATCCGCAGCTGTTGGTTTTTGTACCCTCGTACGTTTACTTAGAAATCCAATTACTTAATGGACCGCACCATCACATCAACACTACAAATGAAGGTGATTAACTGAACTAATTACTTCCTGCTTTCGTGGAATTTCATTTGATCCATAAAACCAAATACATTCTTGGCTAAGACATCTAATTACAGAAAAGTTGTCACGCTCTCCAATGTTGAGTGCCGTTGGAGAGCAAACAATTTCAACAGCATCTATTAAACTGATTGTAAGATCCAATGACAATAGTTTACTATCCATCTTCACAAGTAGCACACTATTCTCTATTGACTATTCTATTCGTTTAGTATTGAAAACTTTTTGCACTAGTCCTTATAAAAAATGAATGACGTTAAGACACACCTGTGGCGACACGGACAGCCTTAACAAAGACTTGTCTTTTGTATTGTTGAGACAAAGATACGAAAGTATAAACTTAGCACTAAAACCTGATCAGAATTGAGCATGTTATTACATAACGCTACTTAATTTTTGAAAAAAAACCGGCCAAGAGCATGTCGGGCCATGCTCAGTATTATAGGGTTCCTTATTACAAACGAATCAAATCGAATATTAATCATTGCTATTTTAGTTTTTGCAAACAGCGCCACCTAGCGCTAAATTTAAGAAGCTAACTTTAAGAAGTGTGTCATATCAATATAACACAAAGTTTCTTTTTGTGATTTTTTTAGATAGAAAGTAACTAAAGGAGCATTATTTGCTAAGATCATTTTTCTCTAAGGTCAATGACCTATGAACTAGGACGTCTTAAGTATTTTTCAGTTTTCTCACTATAACTCGAAAATTTATAATCACATTATACTCGAAATAATTTTAAAAGAGAGTTTTTATAAAGATCTATCAATGTGGAAGACTATAAGTTTCTACATTGCATAGTTTAGAAATGGCAGGGGGAGGGGACACATTGCAAGCCACTTTGGCGAACTGTATTTCGCAGATGGTATACCTGATGAAAAAGTTATGTATGAAACATTACCTTCATTTTAGTAGACCTATTCAATGATACACCACACGAGGGGGTGAAGCGAAAACAAAAATGTCATCCCCATTTCACATGTATGGGCGCCACCCCTAAAATACGTTATCAAGATTTTTTTATTCTTTTAAAATTGAGAAAAAACCATTCATCATTCATCTAAACCATTTTTTAACAAAATTTCATTTACTTATGTTTATAACTGTAGAAGTTATTAAGAGTCCACCATAGCAGCGCTACGAGATAGATTTCGTGTCTTCCCTTCCCCACACCACAGCCCTTACGTCTCTCCGTACGTACGCGGAACCGCAAATGCTACCGAGTGCGCGAGTTCGAGTCGCGGAGTCGCGCATCAGAGGCAACGCGTTTTAGCCGGCTTATACTCACTCACATCACCGCAGCTCTGCGCACACACAAACGCATTGTGCTGTGTGCATGTACACGACAAATACAAGTAAGAATCAGCAGCGCTCGTTTTTATTAAAAAATATCTGTGCTAGGTAATAGGTATAGATAGGTAGGTACCTACCTACATGAAATGGTTGTACCTATGTTGTAATATAAAACTGGGGATATTTTTAACTAACAGGTAACCAGGTAACCGGTAGGTACTACATAAGTAGCTAAATGTAGCGAAATAAAATGATGTCGGTAGGTAGGTCAGTATATACCTGCCAATTATTTTTTACCTACTTATATACCTACAGCTAATTCACAGCTTTCTACTACACACACAGTAAGTACAATTTTTTTTTATTTTTTTTTTAAATCTAGTAGGTTTTTAACCATGAAACTTTTGGTCACAATTTTGCTTATTTTTTTGTTTTTGGGAATATTATAAGACGGAACGCATAGCAAACTTTGCCATTATATTTATTATTACTACCAAACGCTTTGAATGTTGGAATTTGGCACCCTGAAATAGAAAAGTATCTGAAAAAAGTGATAAAAGAGCCTGGCAAAGTTACCTGCAAACCCAACATTGCTCATCCTTGATTTTTCTGAAACTATCAGTCTTATGGCTCTGGTAATAAGACATGTTATAACATAACATGACATCACGCCTGTGTTTCTCCGAAGGGGAAGGCAGAAGTATATAGTACACCCACATTTCGCCAATTATGAAGAATACTTCTAAAGAAGAATACACTTCAGGCAAAGGACGTGTTATATTTTTTAATTAAATAAATATAAAAAAACACATGTTTTTTTTACCTATATAAACTAATTCTAAGATAAATTGCTGATGTAATTAAAAAACGTTAAGTAATCTAATGCTACGTTATATAATCTAGAAACAAGATTGCATGTTTGTCTGTTCCTCTTACTTACTTACTTACTCTGTTACTCTTAGGGCTTCTTTCACCATCCCAAAGTAAAGTGTTGATTAGTTACTTTCCTATTAGTGCTAACTGGCGAGTAAAAGTCCCAAGTAACTTTTGTCCGTTTCATAAATGAAGACAAAGCTCCGAGTACTAACTCGACGGTTAACTGAATGAATGTATGAAACCATTCAATGTTCATTCCAACTTCGCTTTCACTACAGTCACAGATGTCAATCGTCAAAAATGTTTTCTATTGTTTGTTACAAGAAGATGCGCCGAAGCGTGTTATTTTAAATTTTGTTGTGTTTTGATAATTTTAATATTATTAATTAGTCTACAATAAACATGAATAAGATAAAAGGGGTAGGTACCTAAGAAATGTTAACTTTAATTTGGAAGAACGGGATATTTTGGTATCCCTGGTGTTAAAATATAAAGATATTACAAACATTTTTTTTTTGTCAAACATGCTTATTAAATTACAATTTTTTTCTCTCGCTGGTCTGCTTGAAGAAATTAGCTCAAATACACAATAACACTCGGATTGCACCATTTTAGAGTAAAATTCTAGCGTAAAAGTCTTGTTCATTGTGATCGAACGTTAAAAACACGAATTCTCGGAATTCTTCGTGTTAAAAAATGTTTTAATTATACTATTTGATCTTCAATCAATTAATACAAATCCATTTTTATTGATTACACGATACAAGTCTGTGATGCCTACTCGTCAATTAACCTCACTAGTCGGCAGATGAAGTAACAAGTAAGTTACATGCCAGTTTATGTGACGGTTAGCGCTACTCGGACATTGTGAAACTAGTAATATAGTTACTTGCTACTTTAACCGGCGAGTAGCTTACTTTGGACTTTACTTTGAGATGGTGAAAGAAGCCCTTAGACTTGTTTTTGAGTGATGGACACTAGTGCTTGCCCACCTAAGCTCTTTGAGAGAGTAATTGCAGACCGCCTTGTCCAGAACCTGACTAGGATGGAGCCGGATCTGGCTGACAACCAGTTTGGTTTCCGCCGGAGGCGCTCCTCTGTGGACGCCATTATGCGCGTTAATTTAGAAACTAGTTGCACGATTCCAAAAAATTGGTACTATGGAGAAGAGCCGGCAAGAAACTCCATGGATACACTCTTTTCAAATTATAAATGGTACAATCTTCGTTACTTACATAATATAGAAAGATTTGTGTAAGAGCAATGTAGGTGAATGACTGAGACAAATTCACTAAAGAAAACTAATTAATGATTTATAATGATAGATGCTTATACGTGATTTCACAGAAAAACAGTCAATTTAATAATTTGTTATCACTTTGGGCAATGTTATGCAGTAAAACGTTGTTAAGGAGTCGTTTATAATCAAAGTCGGCTATCACCACTTCCTTATGGCAAATGAAATACTAAAGTTTACTACTATTAAAGTAGAAGTACTAAGTATAGTATTTATTAATTACATGTCACTTTAATCATTATTGCCACGCCTTGGGAAAAAAAAAAACTTTGCCAGGTGTGGGTCAAAGATCTTTTTGTTATAAATGACTGAAAGAGTTCCATTATTGCCCACCTGTACTTGTGCATAAACTGTCAAGCTGTCATGTAACTTTATTTTATCAATGAATACCTTTCTTTTGTTTATAAAACTTTTCCGGTATTTTGATTGTGAAAACCCTGTGTGATTTATTTTATAGTAAGGAAATTCCTGGAAATGTGTACATAAAAGTGTATCCGCCGCAGGTATACGCCCCAAGCTCGAAACACCCCGACGATGAAGTGGAGACCATGTATGAGGATATCTCCAGAGCCATGCATGGCTCTAAAACTCACTTCACTGTTGTCATGGGAGTATTCAACGCGAAACTGGGCAAGCGCTACGATGATGAGCTGCGAATGGGGCAATTTGGATATGGATATCGGAACCAGCGGGGTCATCTACTGGCCGACTTTATGGAGAAACAACGATGGGTTTGTGGAAACTGTCCATACGGTGGGGTCTAGGATCTTTAGGACCCGTCGTACAAATAGAAATAAAAAGCTCTCCGACCACACTCTCGAGCACATGGCGGAAAGACGCGAGATGATTCTGCAGTCCTCATATGATGGGTCTAAGTACCGGCAGCTCAATAGACACATCTCAAAGTCCTTGAAAAGTGACCTACACCAATTTAATACTGAATGTATTAAAGACGCGATAGAGAAGAACAAGGGCTCCCAAAGTCTTCGCAAGAGACCTGTCTATTGGGCAGAGCCAGCTTGCAAAACTATATCCATTGCTTAGTACCCATAGTACAAGCTCTGTTTAGTTTGGGACTAGACGGTGCTGTGTAAAAAATGACCCAAAAATATTAATTAATTATTTATTAACTGCTGCATTGGAGGGATGTCTTCAAGGTTCTGGACTGGAACGGGCTAGGCATTAACATAAACGGCGAGTATATCACTCACCTTCGGTTTGCCGACGACATAGTAGACATGGCTGAGACCATGGAGGACCTCGGTACAATACTCGATGACCTCAGTAGAGCTTCTGATACAGTGGGTCTAAAAATGAATATGGTCAAGACAAATGTATGTCGAATTCCCATATAGCACCCATTCCCGTAAACATCGGAGAATCTACACTCGAAGTTGTTGACGATTATGTATACCTAGGACACACTGTCCAGCTAGTTAAGTCCAACTTCGAGAAAGAGGTCAATCGTCGAACCCGACTCGGTTGGGCAGCGTTCGGGAAGCTACGTAATATCTTCTCGTCCAAAATACCGCAGTGTCTCAAGACGAAAGTATTTAATTACTTGCACTGAAACGCGGTCACTCACAATAGGCCTGATAAGTAGGCTCAAAGTCACTTAAAGGTCAATGAAGAGGGCTATGCTCGGAGTGTCCCTACGTGATCGAATCAGAAATGAGGAGATTCGCAGGAGAACGAAAGTAACTGACATAGCCCGAAGAATAGCCAAACTTAAGTGGCAGTGGGCGGGGCACATTGCTCGCAGAACGGATGGCCGATGGGGCAGTAAAGTTCTGGAGTGGCGACTGCGTACTGGAAGGCGCAGCGTGGGTAGGCCCCCCACAAAGTCGACCGACGACCTGGTGAAGGTCGCAGGAATCCGCTGGATGCGGAAGGTGCAGGACCGGTCATTGTGGCGATGCTTGGGGGAGGCCTATGTCCAACAGTGGACGTCTTTCGGCTGAAATGATGATGATGAAAAGTGTATCCACAGTGTTGATACAACTTTGCCAGGTGTGTGTAGATTCCACTGGTGCCCAGCAGCATGGCTGGCGGGTGAGCCGCTGGCTGGTGGTACCTGATGGAAATTGGCGACAGGCCGCTGGTAAAGCCGGTAGTATATTATTATGTGGATGCTCCATAACATTGCCCACTGAGTTGGAACACGTAGCGAAGTCATTTCGTGTATATTTTAAATGAAGTTAATATTTTTGCCTATCGGTTTATGTCGGCCTCAAATACCTACCAACGTTCTAAGACTAGAAATGGCTTGAAAATTTATTACGAGCAAAATTAAGAATATTGACACATGTATAAATTTGCCAATCTCTTCAACTGTAATTTTTCGAAAGATAGAATCAAAGTAAGATTTTTTACCTATACATATAAATAAACTCGTTCTAAAATTTATCTAACATTTCTCATGTTGTTATTCGCTCGATTTATGTTTATTATACACTACGTCTCCAGTAACGCTGGCGTTGTACCTACTATTTCCCGCCATCCACGCGCTTTCCAACCCCGGGTGCGCTTGAGCGGGCTCATTCGTCGCCAGATTCACAAGCTCAATGAATGAATAGGTAGTTTAGGTTTTACTGCAAATATTCAAATATGTGTCGTATTTAGTACAGTCGACCGCACGTCAGTGGAAACAGTTTGACCTTGACAGTGTCTTTATTTCGTAACAGTAATTCAAGTGTTACCACTGCAGTGAGATTGACTGCACTAGCATTCTGCAGTTATCACTAACCCCCCCCCTTGCCTTGCCTTCCCCTTGCCTGTTAGGATGAAACTTATTATTAATTTTGGAGCATAACTTATTATATTTGTAGCGGCTGCGCCCCCCCCCTAGGTTGCCATAACTACGTCCGGAAATTTCCGGACATGTCCGGAAATTTGGTTCTTTGTCCGGAATGTGGGGTTAATTCTAAGGTGTCCGGAATGCGGGGGTAATTTCTAAGGAGTCCAGAATTTCTTCACCCTCAACTCAACTTCCGCAACGGTCGCGAAATTAAAAATTTTAAAGAAAATATTTGGATTTTACTGCAAATGTCTAGGAGTTTCTCCGGATTTTCATATTTTGATCTAGCAACCAACCCTACCCATGGGCCACTTTATGCGCCCCAATGGTTGGGAACCCATGTTACAGATATAATGTAGGTAATAGGTAGGCACTTCTCTCTTTCTCTCATTTTACGCGCGAACATTCAAATATTTTGCATAACATTAATAATATTCTTTTGCACACATTTTTCTTGGCTTCCCTATCTTTAAATAGGTACACAATTTTTTTCTTTTACCTTCACTATCAAATGGTGTGTATAATAAATGTACTAATATCGTAAATGCGTATTCTGTTTGGACCGCAGCCGAACACAGGTCCACCTCGCACAAATGCCGCAGCAGACTGATTAAACGAATTGAAAGAAACAGCGTCCTACGAATTCCGCGCGCTAAAAAGGGACAGCGAATGTGAGCGTGCGAGTATTTTAAAAGGTCGTAAGCACCGAATCATTTACTTGTTTATTACACGAAAACCACTCAATTAATCAAAAAATTGACTTGCACAATTGAAGAAATAGTTATTACCTACATATCAAAATAAAAATTATATTGAAATACCGTAGGGTGTCTGAGATCCTGGACAAAACGTGTGCAAAACAATGAATTTTCGTGTTATTTTTCCATCGAGATTTTTTTTTCCAATCGTGTTTTTACGCTTATGCGTTCAAAGAAAAAATTTCAAAATTTCATTTTTTCAAAACCTCTAACTCGTAGCTTTCGTAGATATACGAGTTGTGATACGAGTTTGATGACCAAATCCGTGCAGCGGCCTCTTAAGCTGTAAAGGATTAGGACAGACGAACAGACGGACGGACATGACGAAACTATAAGGGTTCCTTTTAGGACTACGGAACCACACCCCGGCCACTCAATACAATATGAATGCTAGCACCGCCTACATACGCAAGCTTACGTCTTATACAAACACGCACACACGGGAATGAATAGGGTTGCTTGCCGCTCGAAATGCCGACTGGTTCCAAACGCTTCTCAGTAGTTCTCAGAGATGGCGTTAGCTTGTGTAGCGAAAGTTATTCTTGCGCACGAACGCAGTGAGTTTGTACGGGCGGCGAAGAAAATAATTTATTTTAGTATTTTTAATTAGCTGCAGTAAATTGATAGTTTTATTTATTGTAAATTGTTACTTAAAGAGCTCGTACTACTGAATCACATTACTGAAGCTTGTTAAAATACTATCAATCATTATATATCTATATTGGAAAATACAATAAACAGTTAATTATTCAAAAAAATGTATTATATTATTATTGCCATATAAATTATACATTATAATAAAACAAGTTTAACCGGATTACATCGCGTAAATTGCATCGGTTGTATCTGACGATGTAATCCAGTAAAATTTATTTAATTGTAATGTGTAGTGATCGCGAAAACCTAATAAATTATTAAATAAATTATATATTACACATACTGAAAAATTTACGCCTAAACGATTTAAATTGGCGGTTATTGAACCGTATGACATTGAAAATACGGAATCTCAAAAAAGATTTGTTTTGCAAGCATTACAATTCCTCTCTTATCATAAGTACGTAATTTAAACAATCTCTCACTACCGTGAAATAAAACTCTGGCGGTAAGTAGATACCTACCTTTAATAAAATACAATAAATAGGTACTCAAAGGAATCTGCTTTCAAGCATTACAAGCAAATTATTTTTTCCTTTTTGTAATAACTGGCAAAGTACAAAAAAATCGTTTAATTGAAAAAATGTATGCTCGCTGTTCTGTAGTTCTACCTATAAAGATTTTTTTGTGGCTTTCCTTATTTCATCCTTCGGAAATCGAAAAAAAAATCTGTTTCCTTGTCTAGATGTAGACACACATCCGTGTAAAGCCCAATACACTACCATTTTCAATTAAAATACAACTACAAACACCAAAAAATATATTGCGTGACGCACTCGACTGGCGATTGACATCCATTGAATATTGCAGTCCAACTTGCCGCCAAACAGCGGGCACGTGCGGGGCGCGGGTGAGGAACTTAAATTGGCGGGGGGCGGTGAGTGGCCGTTCTGTACGTTAGTACTTTTAGATATTCTGTGACGGAACCCTAAAAAGGTGGCTGTATTTGTTAAGGTATACTTGAAAAGTTACTGTTACCGTGTAGCTTTTTAAACAGCCTACAATATTTTGCATATTTGGCGTACCTGACCGTGTATGGCCAATATCCACATTAAGAAATAAAATAATTTACCTGTTGGCAAGTAATGAATAGTGCCGCAAACACAAATATGCCGGCGATTCCCTGGGCTCCAGAAGTTTGGAGAAATATATTCTCATGGACTGGCAATGTGGCCTTGTCATGGACTATATCGGAGATCGGCTGAGCCGTCACGTTGATGACCTCCGTCGAACTCATTCTGTGAACAATACATTTATCATTAGATTTAAAAATATTGTTCGCCATTTCTCACATTTGCAAGTAGGTGAGTAGGTACGCAAGACGAAACTAACGGGAGAGGCAATTTACGTACAAATACAAAAAGTATTACTCCTACGACACAAATACAGATTATTTTATAAAAAGGGATCTATAAAATAATCTTCATTTGCATTATTTTATTAATACAAAAGGACAATGACACTGCTGTTAAAAACTTAAAATGAAAAGAAAATCATTAGCGTTGAGTGTACAGAGAAACGTTATTGGGTCTGAAATGGAATGGTTCTTTGAAATGGAGATTTTACATCAGAAGTGACTCATAACGTTTTATTTCTGCAGAATTAACGCTTGCTAATCCGGGTTTTAACACATGCAACAAATTACAAATGACGTTGAAATACGTAAATATTATGTGCTTGTTATTCTGTTATGGCAGTGGGCGGTAAAATGTTATAAAGACAGTCTTAATTTTAAAGTTCCTTGACCTAAACTCTATCATATAATCAATAAAATATTTCAATATATTTTAGGTAATTTACATTCCTTTTTCGTGAAATACTAACAATTAAAGTCGACTGAAATATGCTGCTATCTATTGTTAAATGACAAAACATTGTAATCTAATACTGACTATCATGTATATTCGTGTATCATCCAGTAGGCCTAGTAGCAAGGCCTGTTTTCAAACAATGTGATACAAAAACAATAAAATGGTATCCCAGGGGCTATTTACTAATAAAATCATTGTGGCTTTAACCACTACATGCTGTACATATACAATGAATCATATCCATATAAATGTTAATTGAACTGAGGTCAACTGACGGAGGATTCTATCTATGTGCCGTTGTTTCAAACAGAGTTAATAAAACTATAACTATTATCATTATTACAGTATTTGTATTCTAAGTCCATAAACTCGGTCAACAGGAGCGTTTTTTGCAGATTATTCGTGCAGTTCTTGCGGGGAGAAATGAGCGGGCCTTGCGAGGAAACTTTTGCGGTCCTTGCATAGCATGAGTGGCATTTGCGGGGAGTAGTGTAGAGGCTTTGCGAGGAAAACATGAGTGGACCTTGCGGAGAGAAAATGAGTCGGTATTTCTGAGAAAATGACCGGGCCTTGCGAAAAGAATGAGCGGGCCTTGTGGGAAGTTTGCCGGCCATACGGGGAGAAGACTGGGCCTTGCGAGGAGTAATATCCGCATATTTGGCATCCGCCTTTTGGGGAGAAAAGAGTGATTCTCAACAGTTTTGTTTACGGGCTGATTGTGATGATGGTAGGTCTATTTCTACCTAGCAGTTTTTTCCAAGGGCCGCAAATACGGCTTCAATGGTCTAGATCAGAGGTTCCCAGACTTTTTTTCTCATATAATTTATTTTTGGGGGCCTAAAATCTCCTAAGAGAATGGGCAATGTCCTTTCAACTGGCTAGCTATTATGGTTAAAAAGACCCGGTGCCAGACAGACGGACGGATAGATAACGCTGGCGTAGGCTTTGTAATAGGGTCCCGTTGGCACTTTTTGTATCATCATTTCAGCCGAAAGACGTCCACTGTTGGACATAGGCCTCCCTCAAGCACGTTGGGGGGGATTTGCCATAATCGCCACGCTTGGCAGGCGGGTTGGCGATCGCAGTTGGTTGGTTAAATACTCAGAGGACGCTGCTGCCCATCCTCTGGTGAATCCCTTAGTCGCCTTTTACGACACCCATGAGAAGATATAGGGTGGTGAAATTCTTTGCGTCCGGCACCACACTTTTTGTATAAGAAACCTTAAAAAGGGGCATGAAAAAAACTAAATTCTTGTCTTTTACAATAGGTAAGTATTTATTTATTGCCTTTCTTGGCCTTAACATTTAACAATATCTCTACTTCAAGTCTATTTTGGACAAAGAGTATTTTGTATCAAAATGCAGTGACTCACTGACCTTGATTTAAACCATTTCGCAAGACTGGTTGATTTGATATTTATTCAATAATTTATTTTAAGAATCAATGTTCTTCCAGTATCCGTTAATTGTATTAATAATTAAAACTACATTAAGGACAATCTTCAGACAAATCAATAGATATTACATCATTAATTCAATTGCATTCTATACCCACCACCTACAAAACAAACATTCAAAATGCTTGGTTGGTAAATAGATGTTAATTAAATATTTATTTATAAACGAAGTGCAAAGCTAGCAAAACAGCTGAACAGGAATACTCTAATAAACCGAAAGAAACCTAGACACCATAGAACTTCATCCGTAACAATTATTGATCGAAGGTAATAATGAAAACATAGGCTCCACCACAATCGACCACTAACTGCTAAATGGTCCTAATTGAGTATTGCTAATGTCAAATAAACATGTTTAATAAATAATTATAAACATATACTCCGGCTGGTTTTTCAATTGTGTATGGAAAACGTGTTAAGGCATCACATTTATTTCTCAGTTAAAAAAAGTTATGTCATCAGATGGACCCTTACCCTAATTTTATTTTATATTAAATTTAAATGCTGTTCGTTGGTAAGCACATCACTTAAGGACGACTGGGGGTCTACTCCCATTTCACGAACGACAAACGAAGTTCAAACCTTCGTTCCGACTGAAAACAAAGGCACAAGAAAGATATACTACGGTTCGGTTCATAGTCGTATGAAACTGACCAGAGATCAAAGAAACAAACGTCAAAACACGATCATTGCATGCAATAAGGAAACAATGGCTGACCGGAGTAGAAAATTGTGCGATGAATGGTAAAACTAATCGATAAACGTGAGTTATTTTTTTAAATGGTTGCTAAAAACATAAACATAATCAGCCCATTACTGTCCCACTGCTGATCACGGCCTCTTCTCAGTATGAGAAGGTTAAGACCTTAATGGATGCTAACTTCACTCAAAATCGAAAGAATATTTGGAAAACTTGCAAGTATAATTGGAAAATTCGGCAAAAACTGAAAATGCTTTTTTCCATGGGGTTTTTGTATTAACTCGCGAGCATAACTCGCGAGCATAACTCACGACTTGAACAATGGATTTGAGTAATTATTTTTTTGTTTTGTTTGTTATGCTCCTGAGATAACTCAATTTATTTTTTTCAAGGCAAATCTGGGGAAATTAATGGTATTCCTATACAACAGTTTTTGCTAACAGCAACATTAAATTTGGCTTTTAAAATGTGTTTGAATTATCTTTTAATGAGTAATGTATTTGATATGACTTGATTAGATTAGTAAGTCTGACTAATTTTAATCTGTTATCTAGAGAAACAATACAGTTTTATTACAAGATATTTAGGACTTACAACAAAATCATTTCAGAGTTTAAAACATCAAGCAATTTTCTGGCAATATTTGAAAGAAAAGAATGCTGTATGTAGTCATACATAAACAAAATGCCAGAACAAATGCATTGTTATTGATGTTATGCGGTATAATTGTATGGGACAATAAAAATAAATCTTTTTTATAATAATGGTTTCAGGGTTTTATTGCAGTCCAGGCATAAAAATATGCATATTGTTGAGCTATTTATTATGGTACAAATGGTTGGCTGGCTTTTGAATGCCAGTATAGGAATTTCTAAAACTAAAAACTCTAAAAGTAACTCAATAGCTATAATTTATTAAAATAACACTACATACTTGAAACTCAGGTCATGAATATCCTTGTAGATTAGGAGACGGAAATATGTTTAGTATAATATATATATTTTTTTTTTCATTAATTGAATTACATATTTTATCTGTAGGCACATCTACTGTTAAATTCTTACCTAAAATTGTAACATGAATGGAGAAAATGAGCCCAAATCAATTACGTTCAAATGCTGACATCATTGTTTTTAGTAAAGTATCAGCTATGTAAGCAAATATTTGTTATTATTTCAACCAACAGTATACAAAAACAGTAGATATGATGTCATTATCATCATCATTTCAGCCGAAAAACGTCCACTGCTGGACATAGGCCTCCACCAAGCATCGCCACAACGACCGGTCCTGTGCCTTCCGCATCCGGCTGGTTTCCCGCGACCTTCACCAGGTCGTCGGTCCACCTTGTGGGGGGCCTACCCACGCTGCGCCTTCCAGTACGCGGTCGCCACTCCAGAACTTTACTGCCCCATCGGCCATCCGTTCTGCGAGCAATGTGCCCCGCCCACTGCCACTTAAGTTTGGCAATTATTTGGGCTAAGTCGGTTACTTTCGTTCTCCTGCGAATCTCCTCATTTCTGATTCGATCACGCAGGGACACTCCGAGCATAGCCCATTCCATTGCCATTGCTCTCCATTGCCCTTTGAGTGACTTTGAGCCTTCTTATCAGGCCCATTGTGAGCGACCACATTTCAGTACCGTAAGTAATTACTGGCAACACACACTGGTCAAAGACTTTCGTCTTGAGACACTGCGGTATTTTGGACGAGAAGATATTGAATAGCTTCCCGAACGCTGCCCAACCGAGTCGGATTCGACGATTGACCTCTTTCTCGAAGTTGGACTTACCTAGCTGGACAGTTTGTCCTAGGTATACATAATCGTCAACAACTTCGAGTGTAGATTCTCCAATGTTTACGGGAATGGGTGCTATATGGGAATTCGACATAACCTTTGTCTTGTCCATATTCATTTTAAGACCCACTCTATCAGAAGCTCTACTGAGGTCATCGAGCATTGTACCGAGGTCCTCCATGGTCTCAGCCATGACTACTATGTCGTCGGCAAACCGAAGGTGAGTGATGTAGTTTGGTGAAATTCAATACACAATTCATATTCACGCCTCCCTTTTCAATTATTACAGCAATTTTCTAAATGTAGGTATCTGTGTCACATCTTTCTCTCTACACCACACCATTACAACCGCCTACACTGGACACACACAGTTCATTTAACAAACACCTCTTTGTCATAGGTGTGACTGACAGTCCTCTGTGCAGAGCCTGCATGGAGACAGAGAAATCAGTGGCCCACATGCATCTCAACTGCCTGGAGGTCGCCTCATACAGGGCTAAGTACTTCGAAGATCCGGGTACTCTCCAAGAGACAGTCAGCAACATCAAGCGTCTGCTGGCCTTCCTCAAGGAGCTAGGGTGGCTCGAGTTAACAAGTTATTCCCAGCAACATGCAAAATACACGCCGATTGTAGAGTTGCAGAAAATGGCCCGATATACCAATACTAATACACCACACAAAATTGATATGATGGCATTAGATTTTATTTACCACAATCTAGGAATGTGAACATTAAATATTTTAGCTGATGACGATGTCTGTGGTCCAGTGGTTGGAGTGTCGGACTGCTGACCACGAAATTGTGGGTTCAATTCCCACAGGACACAAATATTTATATGATGAACATAAGTGTTTGTGTTGGTCTGGTTATTTCTCATGTATGTATTTACATATGTATTTAAAGTATGTACATATTTACAAAAATAAAGTATTTAAGTATCTAGTGTCTAGTACCCATAATACAAGCTCTGCTTAGTTTGGCACTAAGATACTGCTGTGTAATTGTCCCAATTTTATTATTTATCATTTATTTAACTTACTACAACAAAAAAAAATATTATGATATATTTTCTACTGTTTTTCCAACTGGATGTTATGTTGTTCAATGACCATTTAATTTCACCTACATGTTAATTGGAACACTATTAATACAAAAAAAGAAAACGATGGTCTTCAATGTAAACCACCTCATGTTTGTGCTACACATCATAAATCATTACGGAACTCGAAAATTGGAGGTCACACGTCTTGACATTTTCTTGTTTAGTGTATAATACAGAGTGAAGGGCGATTCATTTACTGACGCACAGAACAGCAAATGTTGCAATTCTTTGCACGAACGAATATCGATTGGAGAGTATCAGAAAAACAAGTATGTGGTTTAATTACCTGAAATAAGAATATCAACGTCTCTAGATTACTGTTTTCCTTTTGTTAACAGATGTCATCCGTAATCAACACTCTGCGCATATTGTACACATAATCACTAAGTCACGTAGCTTTCTTAAACAACAATGTTCACACAAAATATCTTGATATTATATGGAACAAGAACTAACATTTAACAAAACACTGCAAAAACAACAATTTCACTTCAGTTGCTTTCCCATCATTGCAAATAACAAATTCGTGATTTCGTGATTGTCTTCGTGACGAATTGACGTTTAGTCGTTTAGTTTTTTTTTTTTTATTATTATTTATTCATGACCATGGATACATGTCCTTCAGTCGTAATCATTGAACATATTATACTTGTATCCTAGTAAAGTGATGGAAACTTTACTAGGTTTCTGAGGGGATGATGAGATAATACGAAAGTCATGATTTTCAACTTTGTACCATTTATCCACACTTGTACACGTTAACGAGCACTTAACATTTAATAATCCACCATTATTACACATTAACACTCGAAGAAACACAAATTTTGGAAAATAATAAAAAATTCACAACATGATCTTTACGAATTTTCCCGCCAACCTCTCTTAGTCGTTTAGTTCAATCCAGTGTTGCCGTTTTCAAATCCAGCGAACTACTAAAATGTGTATAAAAACTCCCAGACAAATTGTGATCGTTAGACAACTCAAAATAGTAACACACCAGGCTTTGTAAAATGCCTTGATTATATTATTTTTATCTTGACATAACGAAGAACTAAAATCGGGATTTTTTTCCTATTCTAAACGGTACTATTGATCATATTATTTTTTCTTCATTTTCAACAAATAATCACTAAAGTAAGGAAGTAAGTAATTTATTCGCAGAAGATATTGTTCAATAGCCACATCACGGCTTTAGCAGGCATGCAAAAACTACAGTTTATGCGTCCAGTGGGGTAATTCCGCAACACACACACAACGACAATTATTAATAGCTTCCATTTCAACATTACAGCAACATTCATTGGGTGGTGCATAGTTGCCGATAAGATGGATTGTCAAAATATACGGAGCAATGAACATTGAAATCAACACGATTGCGATCATGAATGAGTTACCCAACCCACTGCAAAATTACAAAGCATCCTGTTTCATAAATATCATAAAGAATGTAGAATGCTTCCAAGAGCAAGATCGATTAATATTATTTTTGGATGTATGACAAGGATAGCAAATCCAGACAAAAGAAACAGCAGTCACCCAGTACTGCAAGATTTAGAAAATATATAAAATCGACTATGTGGCGTTTTGCGTTCAGTACTCGTCCATAATCTAATAAAATAAATAAATATAAATATTTTTGGGACATTTTACACATCACCATCTAGTCCCAAACTAAGCAGAGCTTGTAGACAATGAATATAATACTTAGATACTTTTTTTTGTAAATACATACTTGTAATATATAAGAAACACCCATCATTACAGCCCAAAGACGTCCACTACTAGACATAGGCCTCCCCCAATTAAGGGGGGGATATGCCATAATCGCCACGCTTGGCAGGCGGGTTTGCGATCGCAGTTGGTTGGTTAAATACTCAGAGAACGCTGCTGCCCATCCTCTGGTGAATCCCTTAGTCGCCTTTTACGACACCCATGAGAAGAGATAAGGGTGGAGCTATTCTTTAAGTCCAGCACCACACGGACTAGAAGAAACTAAGAAACACCAAGACCAACACAAACACTTATGTTCATTAAACAAATATTTGTGTCCTGTGGGAGTCACCAAAATAAAACTAATACAACGAAATGGTTTTTTAATAATTGAAAATTCTAACCCAGATGAGTTAAATATATTTGGGTAGAGGTATTCATAACTAGCATTTAATAATAAACCGTTTCTTTTTAATGAGGTCCAGTTTTAAGAAAAACGTTTTTTTATTTTAGTAAGTATTTACGCCTAACATGAGCACACGTTTTTGAATCTTAAAGAATATTAAAACGATCGCACTGAAAAAAGAAGTAAAATTTTCATAATTGACAGTTGTCACTGTCTAATCTGTCATGTGTCAAAATTTACAGAAAAACTTGCAAATGATAGCAAATATTGACAGGTGACAACTCGTTGACAACTCAATCTGACAGATAATTCGATACTTGTGTCGTTTTTTGTTTTGCAATCCGCCAATAAAATATTTCTACTAGCATTAAATAACTCCTTGGTTTTCTTTGAAATATCAAGCTCTAACAGACAAACAGATTTTTTCAGTTGTTTCAAGATTCTTATTTTTGCCACTTTTACATCAGTGTAGTTTGGTGCTGGTTAGAATTATCTCTGAATAAAAAACCAGTGTCCATATAAAAAAACGGACATATCCCAACATCTCCTTTCTTGAACATACTAAATAATCTACTTAACCCAACTAAAACTACTAAAAAAGTTGTAAAACTACCAGAAACGGTAACACTGTTTCAACCTCACAGACTACCCAGAGATACGTAGGTGTAGGTTGTGTAGGCTCTGTGTAGGTAGGTATGTTTAATTTTTACCAAGCATTACAACAACCATATACAATTTTTGTGTTGGCAATCCTATTCACAGTAGCGGTGGGCATTGAATCAAATAATCAAAGAACGGCTTTTTAAAACAGCTATTTTATCAGTTTAGAATTAACTGTTTTCCATTGCTCAAAAACAGGTTGAACTTTTTTTAAGCCTTTGACAAACAAACAGGTTTACAAAACCTTTTGCATTGACAAACGAATTAACGAATTGTTTCAAAAAACCAACGCAATTTCATTCTATTAAAAATAATTTGTTAAATGAAACTTTTTAAAACGCAATAAAATTATCAATATTGGAGAAAATTATAAAATCTACTGTTTGCTACCTTTCAAACCTCTTGAAAAACAACTTTCTTAACCTGTTATTTAGCGGAAAAAAATGGATACAATACAGCTTAGTCTAAATGCTCTAAGCATTACAGTCTGGCAAAAACTTCCAATCTGTGTTTTATAATGCAAAATACAAGATGTTGTTCTGCAACCGTGCCATATTTCTAGAGCAAATGATAAATCATATGCTTAGTCATCTAAAAATACTTAAGAAATTCTACGATTATTACCCAATAGAGAGGATTTGAGAATAAATCCCGAACGACTCTGAAAATAAGTCATCGATGGCATTGTCAAAGGGTGAAAATACCAGCAAATTTTGGTGGTTTCTCACTGTTCGGCTTCTTATACGTATCAATAACAATACATCAAAAAATGTACACAGGGACACCAAACAGGGCACAACGGTAACCATATGTCACTTTCAACTTACGGCCAAAATTAAATCTATCCACGATTTGGCCTACTAGAGTTAGAAATTTGACGTAAGCTCCATACAAAATATGTCAAATTTCTATATCTAGTCGGGTAAATCGTGGATAGATAGGATATTAATTTTGGCCGTTAGACTATAACTACATATCTGACTCTCCTCACAAGTGCATTAACCACAAATTCCACGTTGTAAACCACATAAACCTACCTTTTGACGGTATCATCGGAAGCAATAAGTTAAACGCTTTCGGTTGCAATATTACGTAAAAAGTAAACTTACGTAAAAAAAATACATCTCCCACTCCAATTTCATGTTCCTATCTATTCTATCCCAGCTAGGTTCGAAATTATTATAGAATGCTCTGTGTTCAATCCTGAAATCAAAGAAGGCTTAATTATCGACCAAACCCAACATAAAGATATACTGATAGCCAATTGCCTAGTCAGAACAAAAGAAAACAATAGAATAAACGTAGGGGAAGGGGGGCATAACGGGGTCACGGTACAAAACGCCCCCCCCCCACACATACAAAAAACTATAGATGCTAGTTGCATGTGCTATTCATTATTATATGGCCATTTTTTTTTTTTTTTTTTTTTTAAATCTTTATTTAAGGAGCTTTTTCGCTTTTGCGAATATGTCACTCCGTAATGTTACAATCAAAATAATAAGTGAAGTAAATCATTACACAAATCGTCCATTAAAGGCATAAACTGAGATTGAAACATATCACCTATGTTTCAATCCCAGTTCAACCATATTAATCAGATCTATAATTTTATCGCTGTGTGGATTAGAGAGAATGCTGTTGCAGGCTCCAATATCATTGCTCATAAGGCCAAACAATTGTCTTCTATGTGCCTCATTCCGGGCACATTCCATCAAAATATGATAGACATCTTCAGTCTTACCGCAAACATTGCAACTAGGTGAATTCGATTTACGCATTAGAAAAGCAAACTTATTTAACGGAATGTGTCCGGAACGTAATCGCATTATAAGTACAATATTTTGTCTACAAAGTGAACTTTCGTCCAACCAAGGTGATTTCCAGGGTTGTGGCTGGATTGTTCTATACCAAATACCAACTTCCTTAGATCGTTCATCGAAATATTCCTTCCACATATTGTATCAATTATTTTTTATGATGTAGGTATAATCAGAGTAACATGGTAGGACATCCATATTAATTCCGTCGTAACAAGCCTCACCCGCTAGTCTATCTGCGGTTTCATTGCCCATCAGCCCGATGTGTGAGGGAATCCATTGAAGGATAACCGACCGCGACAGTGATATAAGTTTCAACATCGACTTGATAATCACGTAGGCTATCGGTAGACCTCGACCATTCGAGGTGCACCGAGCCACATGTTGAAGAGCACTTTTTGAGTCGGTAAATATAACAAATTTGTCGTGCGTAACAGATTCAATGTATGAAAGTGCTTCTGAAATAGCAATAAGTTCTGCGTACATAATAGAAATGTTCGATTCAATTAAAATTTTAATGCTCTCCCCAGATTGAAAATCAAAAAAGGCCGCTCCCACCCTGTTAGTATTTAATTGTTTGGATCCGTCTGTATAGATAGCATAGAAATCAGAGTATTGCCTTAAAGTTACATTACAAAGTTCTCTTAATTCAAAAGGGTTGTACTTACGTTTAGGTTCATTAACAAGTTGTAAATTATGTAAAATATTATGTGATAGATCTATATTAGCCATCCACGTATCCAAGGAAAACATTTCTAACTGTTTGCTACTATGAATACTTGTTTCTTTTAAACAGTCATATGTTTTAGTCAGTAAAGGTTTTTTTCGTCTCCAACTACTAGGTCTTTCATTTATTATTAGATTATGTAGTTCGGTAAGTGACTTGAGTACAACAGAATTTTTCATGGATTTAATTTTACATAAGTATTTACCAGCTAGGTAGTTTCTACGAATTTCTAGAGGTTGTAAGCACAGTTCACTTTGCATTACGTGTATAGGTGTTGTCTTAATAAATCCTCCTACCACCCGCATACATTGGTCCTGAATTTTATCAAGCTTGGCTAAATGGGTTTTACAACTGTTATCATAAAGAAAGCAAGCGTAGTCTATACGGCTTCGGACAACTGAAATATATAGACGCCTAAGATGTTTAGGGTGTACTCCCCACCCTGGACCAGATAATACCTTAAAAAGATTAATCAATTTTGAAATTTTGTGACAGGTTTCGTTAATATGTTTTGACCACTTTAGAGTACGATCCAGCCACAACCCCAAATACCTAACATTATCAACTACCTGTAAATTAATATTATTGAGTTTTAACTCAATCGGGACCTCTTGCCGTTTCAAGTTTTTAATAAATAAGCAGATTTTACTTTTATCAGGTGAAATTTCTAAGCCTAGATCTTCCAAAAGTTTAGAGAGAATACCCAATGCCCTTTGCAATTCATTTATACAATTTCTTATATCCTTACCCGTAATGAATAGAACGTAATCGTCTGCATACTGTGAGATACACACTTCTTTACTTATTTGTTTACAAATTTTGATAGTAGCTATATTAAATAACAAAGGCGACAAGGGGTCCCCCTGAGCTAAGCCTCTATTTGTGGATCTACAAATAACTACATTATTAACTGGAATTTTAAGATAACGTTCACTCAGAAAGTTCCATAAATACATACAAATTTTGGAGCCAACACCTAAACTATCCAATACTTGCAATAATATGTCAATATTAACATTATTATAAGCACTGTTTATATCTAGGAAACAACTAAGTGTAGTAAGTTTATTTGCAAAACCTGTTTGAATATTTGAGACCAAGAAGCTCAGATTATCAAGGCAGGATTTGGATTTTCTAAAACCCGTGGTATTTTCAGAAAACATATAATTTTTTTCAATAAACCATTCTAATCGCTTATTTAATATCGCGTGAAAAATTTTACAGATGCAGGACATCAACGATATTGGTCGTAGGGACGATACCACACTAGGATCACGCCCAGGTTTTGAAATTGGAAATATACGGGTATCTCTCCATTGTTTTGGTACAAATCCACATGTTAAAAATGTATTATATAAATGAGTTAAAATAATTTTACCGTTCAGAGGTAAGTGTTTTATCATTGAAAAAGAGATGTCATCACATCCTGGTGCAGTGTCTGACGATTTAATACTCTTTTCCATTTCCTGAACTGATATCTGAGCTTCCAAGATTGCATTGTTAGAATTAAATACAGGTTGCTTATTTAATACATAATCAGGTGAGAGGCTTTGTAAAAGACTATTTGCCCTATTTTCGTCTACATGATTATGTTGTGTTTTGTAGCCTTTTAACCACCTCATTTGCTTCCACATACAACTAGCTGAAACAGTTGAATCTACCGATGAACAAAACTTGTGCCATGAATCACTTTTGGCGTTACGAATATACTTTTGTGCCTCTCCAATTTTAGCCTGTAAGGGATCAAGGTTATTTGGTGTAGGATTTCGTCTGAAATTTACTAATGCAAGTCGTCGTTCTGCGACAATTTTGGAAAGACCTGGACTCCAATAAGGTTTCGGAGCGAACCGGTTACTAGGGTTTTGGTTGATTCTAGAGTATGGTATATGGGAGTCAGCCGCTTTATTTATGATATTTACGAAAGAGTCATATGATAATTGTAAATTTTCGGAATAAACAAATTGAGTGAAATTCTCATGTAATTGTGTTTTGTATAAGGACCAGTCTGCTCTTTTAAATTGTCTCTTTTTAATATGTTTTAAGAAATTGTTGCAAACTGTGGATATTTTAACTATAACATGATCACTTCCTAGGGACTCATTCGTAGTGGTCCAGTTAAGCTGAATTGCAATATCTGTAGATGCTATAGATAAGTCTGGAGATGTTGATTGTAAAATGCCATTGACTAATTTTATACGAGTAGGGCTACCATTATTTAGTGTCATAAAATTGTAGTTAAGTAGTGCATCAAATATCTGGTTGCCACGAGAGTCTGTTTTACAAGACCAACTACGGTGGTGACCATTGAAGTCTCCTAGTAACAACGATTTTTTGTCAAAAGAACATAAAATACTTTCCCAGTCTGTTTGTGTAGTATGTATTGACGGAGGACAATACAGGCAAACAATGTTTTGAACTATTTGACAATTAAATAATTTTAAATGTAATAACTCAATACCGGGATTTTGACACGTTAGTTGGCAGATTTGACTTTTGATAGAATTATGAACACATACCGCTACTCCCCCATAACTGTCTTGTCTATCTTTACGAAAGATTTGGTAACCATTAATCCGTAAATCATCTTCGGGTTTTAGCCAGGTCTCGCTCAATACAGCAATGTGAACTTTGTCTTGCGATAAATATTGTTCGAATGAAATTAGTTTATTTTTAATACTTTGTGCATTCCATTGTACTATATTCAATTTATATTTATTCTTTTCCGCCATCACTAAAGAATGCCTTAAACCAACTCAAATCTGGAATATTGCTCTTGATTATAGATAAAATCCATTGAATTATAATAATCACTACGGTGTTAATTTTGTTCCTTATTACATCTTTTTGTTTGAATATGACGTTATATAGTTTTTCTATTAGCCCGTGAAGAGAGTTTTCACTCTTTTTCTTTGTGGTGTTCTCTTTAATCTTAGGTTCAGCAGAAGATCCTGCTTCTGTATCCGATGAACAACAACACTCCCACTCCAGAGATATGTCATTAATTTCCTGTCGATGTTTCTTTGTCTTCGAATTAGAACGAGGCTTCTTAGTTGTGTTTTTATTAGAACCCTGAGTTATTTGAGAATGTGAATTTACTTCATTTGTTTGGTTGTGAACTACATTGTTGGTAGCTAAAACCGATGCGTACGAAGGTGACAATTGAGGTGGAGCTGTGTCCATATTACCTTGAGTTCGTTGATTACTTACAGCTTTTTGAGTGGCAGTGTACTCGTTTGGGATTATGTCCTCACGTAAAGGAGTAGAGGAGGGTACATAAATAGTGACAGCTTTCCTGTATGTGCAGTTAAAATCTGCCATAATTTCCCTAATTTTCTTTTCCTTCAAGTAAATTGGACATTTTTTACTCATGGCTATATGGTCCCCATGACAGTTAATACACCTGTAAACGGATGTTTCGCAATCTTCGTGACTGTTACCACATTTAAGGCATGTCAGTTTCTTCTTAGGGCACACTTTCTTATAGTGACCGAAGCGCCAGCAATTGGAACATTGCGTAACAGGGTATATGTATGGTTCTATTTTTGTCCTAACCCCGTATATATAAATGTATGCTGGTAAGGAGGATCCTTTAAAGCACAGCCTAACTGTTTCACTGCTTGTCCATTCTGAACTATCCCAATTTTTTCGAGAAAGACGCTTTATTGATAATAACTCAGTATCACAGGTAAGGCTGTTTAAAATCTCTTCATCTTTTAGGTCTAGTTCGACATTTTTTATCACACCATATGTTAAACCAACTTCCATTGTTCTTTGAAGGTTCCATTCGAGGTCTTTAAAGGTTTTACATGATAAAAAGTCTTGCATGCTAGATTCATTTTCAAATTGTGTAAGTATCTTAAATGCGTTTATATATTTCACTCGAATAATTTTTTTAATATTGTTTTCTTTCATTAATTTTGCAAACCTAAATTGTGTCGGTAGTGCTTCTTTGGATGTTATACAAATTTCAATTTTTTCCTCAGGTATTATTGAATCGCCTATGCTGCGCGCTCGCTTACCAGATCTTGACACATAGGTCCATAACTCGGTTTCATCTAGTTCTCGCATTCTTTTTTTGTTTTGTCTATTTATACGGTAGTTGTCAGGTTCGCTTTCGCTGTAAATAGTTGTAGGTTCTGCTAAGTGTGTAATATTATTTATTTGTGTAAGGTCATCTTGTATTATTCCATCAGTTATGTTATTCTCTTCACATAATGTGTCACTTAACGACATTGTTTGTTATTATCATGCTCGAAGCAAGCGCAGGTAACCGCGACCCACGCACACACGCGCGACGCGAACGCGCCCCACACGCACCCGCACACCGCGGCCCGCACTACTTCGATAAGTAAGCTAAATGTGGTAAAATTACAAATGACACGTCCTACTTGGTACGGTCACAACAGAACACTGATATGGCCATTTTAACCAACGCTCAGTGCGGAAGTGACCGGAACAGAAATCGCACGTGTCCGTTTTTTTATGAAAAAAAAACTTTTTTTATGTTGTTGATGTAATTTTGTGTCTTTGTCAAAACGCTTTATTGTTTTTGTTTTTCTTTGTGGTTTTCTAGACATCTTTAATGATTATATTATCTTTGACACATCTCTTGTCGTTATGTACTGCTCCTGGCTCCAAATCAACATGTATTACTGTGTCTTACATTGGATTTTTAATATTAAAAGTTTCAAGCAACACTAGACATGGGTGCATAACGGGGACATGACATACGGGGCACAGCGGGGTACCCCGTAATGCCCCGACTCTGTAATGCTCCTCCTCATTTCGTAATCGTTTTTCATTTAGTAAAAAATTATAAGAATAAGAAAAAAACTACTAGAGGCAGTTGGTCTGTAGAAAGCATAAAAAGAGCCATAGGAACTAGGAAGAAGTATCGGCGAGGAAAAACAGCTGTTCTCAATTCAGATCCCTAGAAAAATGAATTAGAACATCTTAAAAGGTCGAAGAAGTGTTCAAATCCAAATGATCCTCTGCTTAAGAAAATTGTACAGAAGCAGAAAAGTCAGAAATCCCAAAAGCGTTGTTCCATGACAGAAAATGAAGAAGAGGGAGAGGGTAGGTACCCTATACCTCTATTATTGTATTGACGTCAACCAACCACACATATCTGAAGTCATCAAAGGATTGTGTTAGCTGTCAGTTATGCGGATGATGGTCTCATACGGCTTGTGCTGGTGTTGATGATGATAACGTGGAAGAAATTCATATATGCCTGTATTGTAATGATAAATACATTTTTCTCATATACCCCATACTGCCCCGTTTTCAGTAACCCATACAGCTCCTACCCCGGGGCATGATGGGGTGTTTGTAGGGTTGCAGGAATTTAAAAAAAACCTTACTATTTAATAAATTTACAGCTGAACACAATGCCAAATAATAGTTTAATGTGTAAGCAAAGTGTTGTGATTTTCAATAATTATTAAACGTGATATTTTGATACTTTTATTATTATTTTCTCTTAACGTCCCCGTTATACCCCTCCTTCGCCTAACTATAACTTATCTGAACATTCTCTACGTCTGCTCCTATTATTCAGACAAATTCTATTTACCTGACGATCCATTATCATAAACAAATGCTTTACAAAACGCAATAAAAACAACAAGCGACGCACCGATTCACGTAAAATCCTATAGATTTCCCGAGTGTCATAAAAAAGAGGTTCGAAAACAATTAAGTAAAATGTTGAAAGATGACATCAAAAACCCTGATATCCCCGTGGTCCTGAAGGACACTTCGAATTTAATCGAATATCTTTTGGACTCAAAAATGCCCCGTCACCGTTTCAGAGACTTATGAACACAGTACTTTCAGGACTGCAAGGAATTCGATGTTATGTTATGTCTATTTAGATTACATAGTTATTTATGCGTATGCCCTAGATTATCATATTAAGAACCTAGAATTAGTATTTCAGCAACTCAGACATTTTAACCTGAAACTTCAGCCTGATAAGTGCGAGTTCCTACGAAAAGAAGTTTCGTATCTTGGTCATCAAATTACAAACGATGGCGTAAAACCGGACCCAGAAAAAATCTAAGCTGTATCAAATTTTCCAATACCTAAGTCTGCCAAGGACATCAAATCCTTCCTAGTTCTCATGTCCTATTATCGCAAGTTTATAACTGACTTTTCTAAATTCCCTAAGCCCCTAACTTCTCTCCCGAAAAAGGACACACCGTTCATTTGGCAAAATGAACACCAACTGGCTTTCGAAACCCTGGAGATTAGACTTATATCTCCACCTCTATTAGCGTATCCTGACTTTTACAAAGAATTTTAAGTGTTGTTTAAGTTAGCCGATTTACGCGAGAACATAGTAAAACGCTGCGATATTATTACTTACGTATAAGCAGAAGTACTAGGACTATAACCATCAATTATATTTAATTTTTAAACAGAAAAAGATAATAACTTCTTAGGTTTTCGCGATCACTACACATTATAATAAACCAACCATTTTCTTCGATTTGATAAACCACAAGTTCTGGCGAAGGAAAACCGATATGTACCTAGAATGCTCCGTGAGGCTATTGAAATTAAAAAATATCCTAATTTTAATAGAGAAGATGGTTGGCAGCTACCACCTGTTTGGAACCCAGTCCTAAAAATAATCAAGTCCCAAACAGCACGCAACACTGTAAAAGATAATGATATTGTGAGTGATTACTGCGTGCACCGAAACGATTTTAATTAATAATATTGTACGGTAGATTAAAATATTTTTTTAGAAATATTTATAAAGACGCTTGTCATCTTAGTCTACCTGCGACCACGAAATGCTTCAAAGCTTTCGAAACGTCAGGGAAACTAATTTAAATAATATACGCGATTTAATCCGGTTAAACTTTGTTTTAGTAAAAGATAATTTGAATCAAAATATTTGTAGGAAGTAGGTAATGTAAAGTAGCAGAAAGTACTTATGTAGGTAAATGTTACGTTAAGTAAATGAAACGTGACTAGTAGCGCCATCTCATAGGCCAGTGCTTTTCAAAGTGTGGATCGCGACCCCCTGGGGGGTCATGTCCTTTGTACATGGTATCGCAGTCACTCGATTTTTTTAAACTGTTAATGTTCTTATATGTTGTAACAATGGTTCCTCTATATTTTTCAATAAAATACAGAGTTTTTCCTTTGTCCCACTCCATGGTTCAAGAACGGACTGCCAATGCTCGCCCCAGCGTTCGTGCCAACTACATTTTCCCGATCCACTCGTTGGCGAATAGCGTTGGCGCCAACATTCAGATCCACAAAGTACATTTTATATATTTCAGACCAACGTGTGGAGCCGGGTATAAAATATGTCAAAATAAAAAAAACATCAGGAGCAGGAGTGAAGCCGTGGGTAAAGCTAGTAATAAATAAATCAGAGTTGTAATCCATTTTAGTGTAATAATAGAAATGTTTAAGACTACCAATTTTTTTAAGTAGGTATTGATGTGTTGCTGCTGGCAATATATTTATCATAGAATTTGTAAGGGGTTGGCGGGAAAATTCGTAAAGATCATGTTGTGGATTTTTTATTATTTTCCAAAATTTGTGTTTCTTCGAGTGTTAATGTGTAATAATGGTGGATTATTAAATGTTAAGTGCTCGTTAACGTGTACAAGTGTGGATAAATGGTACAAAGCTGAAAAACATGACTTTCGTATTATCTCATCATCCCCTCAGAAACCTAGTAAAGTTTCCATCACTTTACTAGGATATAAGTATAATATGTTCAATGATTACGACTGAAGGACAAGTATCCATGGTCATGAATAAATAAAAAAAAAAAAAAAAAAAAAAGAATTTGTAACGTAGTGATTATTTTCTCTGTGATAGAATTATTCATAGACAATTAACAAAAATGAAAATGTCCGTCGTAAAAGATACGCTCTAATTTATTTTGTGACTGTTGCAGTGTAATCGTTGCTTGCGATGTGAATATTTTATAGTGTTTACATTCATATAAGTGCATATTATCTACCAAAATGATTGTTCAAGAGCCTATACAAGTGAGTAACAAACAAATTTTCTAGGAACTGTCAAAGTATTAAATTTTCGAGACGTTTCAATAAATTTTAAATTCTCACAGGTTATTGTTTGGGATTGTCTAAATAACTATGAATACGACAATGCTATATTCCTGGCTGAGAGACTGCACGCTGAAGGTAACTATAAAATATGTATTTTGACTGTCAGTTTCAATAATTGTTTAACACCTGTGTTTTAAGTACTGTTATTGATTTTTACGTAATTCTTGATTCCGAAATTAATTATGCACTTGAAATGCATTTCTTGATTACCATATATGTTTCCTTTTCAGTTGCATCAGAGGAAACAGCATTCCTATTGGGAACTTGCTACTATAGAGCTGGAAAAATAAACGAGACACAATATTTGTTGCAAAACATAACATTATCTTTGCCACAAGCCAGGTTCCTATTAGCCAAATGTTTCTTGGAATTAAAATCGTAAGTCATCATTACAATTCTTTGAAAACATTATATTATCACCACAGACATAGTAAAAAATATAGCCAAAGTGCTGCGAATAATCATAGTGAAGCCTACAAAACCGTGCTCCTCCATGTACAAATCAGCACTCACGCACACACATACACCTCAAACCGTGCTCACCATTTTCAGTACACATATTGTGACATCGTCCAGTAAGCATAGCAAAAACAAATATCCTTCAGGTGCATGGTGTGTGCGTGAGCTCTGTTTTGTAGACAGAGGAGCACGGTTTGTTGGCTTCACTATGATTGTTGGCAGCACTTCATCTATATCTTTTACCATGTCTGTGATTATCACTAATTACCGCCCTATTATGCTGATTTAGATAAATATGTTTATAATCATTGAAAATCATAGATAACAATAATTGAAGTACTAAAACTTAAATTATTTATAAGGACTTGTCTATTGTTTTCAGATATAAAGATGCTGAACTTACACTAGGAAATAATCTAGATATCATTGCATCTGAATTTGGTGAACAAGCCCCATATGCATTACAACTACTTGGTAACATTTATAATCTCACTGAAAGGAGAAGTAAAGCTGTAGAAGCTCACCGGAAAGCACTATCATTGAATCCATTTATGTGGAAATCTTTTTCTCAACTGTGTAATATGGGTGAGAAAGTTGATCCCCACCAAGTATTCCAAATGAATAATAATACTGACTTTACATTTGGTGTTACAACATTAGTGAATCTAGTCAGCAATTCAGAAAACATTTCATTTGTAAACAGTAACATTCCTAATAATACTTCTATGAATACTAATGTCACACCAAACAATGTAGCTACGAGAACCCCTATGACAATGTCCACCAGTATCACTCCTGAGACACAAGCTCCTGTGAAGAGAATGCACAGTGTGTTCAGTGGTATGGCACCCATTCCATTTTCACCCTCCTTTGGCATGCTACCAATGGAAGAATCTCCTGTGTTATATACCCCAACACTAACAGACTCCAATGAGCAAAAGGCCATACCTAAGATAGTAAATTCATTACGAGCACAGATGGGACAGTTAAAAGATGCAGTATTCAGTCCAGCACCTAGGTGTACTCTTGGACCAGCTCCACGCCGGTCATCAAGATTATTTAGTAATAATAATAGCAGTTACTCTGTTAAAGAAAATAATAAATCTCCAAGTAGAAAGTTTGTAGCTCCTAAGAGTCCTTCAAGAAAAAATAAACAGCGAACAGCCAAAAATATCAAAACAAATTCAGTTGAAGTGAATGAAAGGAATAAAAGTGTAGAGACTGTTACACCAACAATCCCACCAAAGAATTCTAATGGTGTAGCATTGTTAAATTTAATGAGAGACCTGGGAGAGGCATACAAGGCTCTGGCATTCTTAGACTGTAAAAATGCAATTAAATTATTCCAAGATACAACACCAAAGCAAGTTACGTCCCCGTGGGTCCAAACTATGATAGCAAAGGCATATTATGAACTAGCTCAATATGAGGCAGCTGCTAAAATTTTTGCTGAAATTAGGAAACAGTATCCAAATCGTACAGAAGGAATGGACATCTATAGTACATGTTTGTGGCATTTACAAAGGGAAGCACAATTATCCGCATTATCTCAAGAGTTAGTAGAATTGGACAGGAAAGACCCAATTGCTTGGCTGGCTGCTGGAAATTGTTTTTCACTCCATAAAGAGCGTGAAACAGCATTAAAATTCTTCAAACGAGCTGTTCAGCTAAATCCTGGAGCTGCATATGCTCACGCTTTGTTGGGTCACGAGTATGCTGTAGCTGAGGAGACAGACAAATCTCTATCGAGCTTCAGGGCGGCAGTAGCTATTGACCCGCGTAATTATGTTGCGTGGTTTGGTATAGCGACAGTGTACGCGCGCCAAGAGCGCTGGAAACCCTCCGAGGTGCATATACGTCGAGCTCTAACTATACATCCCCATTCAGGAGTGCTGCGATGCCAGCTAGGCTTAGCTCAAGCTGCGTTGGGTAAAATGGATAGAGCCCTTGCTACCTTAGAAAGGGCTGTTGCATTAGACACTGAGAATCCATTGTGTCGTTTTCACAGAGCTTCTGTCTTGTTACGTGCTGGAAGGGCAGAAGATGCTTTAACAGATCTTCACCACTTAAAAGATATTGCTCCAAGAGAGTCATTAGTATATTATTTACTTGGAAAAGTTCACAATAAGTTAGGTAATTCTCACTTAGCACTGATGCACTTCAGCTGGGCTACAGATTTAGATCCCAAAGGCACAGGAGGACACATAAAAGAAGGCTTTGATCCTTCCAAACAAGAAGACCCACCAGAGAGATCAAGTTAATTGATATGACGAATTGTAAAGGATTGCAGAAAGGCCTGCCTGTTGTGGTTGGCAATGCAGTCAATACTTGACTGATCCCATGTAAATATCGCCCTCACCCGTCAAGCTCTCAACTGACACCAAATTCTTCCTCAAAAAGCTTTATGGAGTTTGATGGGTGTGTGGTGGCATTTAGTCGCTGTAGTAGTAAGGGCGTATGTGGATAATATGTTTATATAGAGTAAGATGTGGATATTCGTAAAGTTATCCTAGTTTATTATATATCTTGTAAAGCTAATAACTTCTAGAGAGATGAAAGAATATAATTTTTAAAATGATGATGCTTTTGAAAGTTAAAAAAAGACTCAGAGCCTTGATCTCAATGGGATGATGTTATAAATAATAATCATTTAATATAGAGCCATTAAATAATTGAAGTTGCAAATTCTTACAATGCCATAATTAAAATTCCTGAATCTAAATTTTACCAATTGTTGTCCTCATATATTTGTAAATAGAAATCATGTTGTCCAGCATATAAAGACTTCTAGCGGAACCGCTGGCGGTAATAAAAATCTAATAATCACGTTTAAACAATGTTATACTGTGAAAATCTTCAATCCTTGCATGTAGATTTTATTTTTGTGACATAACAGCTTTGAGTGTTAGTTTAGCTGGGAATTGTTAAAACATTGGAACCAATAGTAATTTATGTATTTCAACTCTTTGAGTATATCATCGGCTCAGAGGAGAATATACATGTACATTACGGGCCAGTTTTTGGAGTTTAGAATTTTTAGTTAGGGTGCCGCAAAATTCAAAATTTCTTGCGTTTTGTTGCAAATTGTAGCTCTATTTCGTGTTGTAACATAACATCACGCCTGTATTTCCCCGAAGGGGTAGGCAGAGGTGTATTACTATACACCTCTACACACTACACCCACATACTAGGTACTCCTACACCCACATTTCGCCAGTTATGTTATAGTCCCATGTAATAGGAGGCGAGCCTATTGCCATTGACCGGGCACAAATCCAAACTCCGGGCTGCTACTGAGAATTTCCATATGAAAAAACCCAATAGCACTTTTCCCGACCCGGGAATCGAACCCAGGACCCCACGCTCAGCAGTCGCGCTTGCAACCACTAGACCAACGAGGCAGTCAGTATTCGTGTTGTATATCAATCAAAATATGATTCGCGGTAGTAATAACAATATATCTGCTGAATAATACTCATAAAAAATATAAACCTCTTTATGCTCTCATCATCATTTCAGCGGAAAGACGTCCACTGCTGGACATAGGCCTCGCCATAAGGACCGGTCATGCGCTTTCCGCATCCAGCGGATTCCCGCGACCTTCACCAGGTCTTCGGTCCACCTTGTGGGGGGCCTACCATACCTACCTACTGTATGTTCTACATGCTCGAAAATCGATAATTTGATCGTAAATTAGTACGAGCTTGTACAGCTTATAGAGCTAGGTTAATATTTTTCATGAGTATTATTCAATAGATATATTATTATTACTGCCGCGAATCATATTTCGCCCGATATAAAACGCGAAGAGCTTCAATTTGCAAAAAACACGCAACAAATTTTGAATTTCGCGGGCTACCCTGTAGCATTCACTTTGTAATTTTGTTTTGCTTAACAAAGTTGTATTGACGATTTAAATTGTGGAAAGAAAAAATCGCTCACGAACAGGTTTGTAAGTGAGTGTAAAAAAGTTCTAAGAATTCTCAACTCTGAAACCAGCCCTTGGTTTTTAAAGTTCCGAGATAGTCGCGATTAATTTTATTTTTAAATTTTGACAACATCTTTCTATAGAAGTAGAAACATTAACTTTTATATCAAAAATGTTTCACTTCGAAATATATAAACAATTTTTTTAAATGTAAATCGGTATTACCTCAGAACCTTGAAAACCTAGTCATGTAATTTCTCCTCACCACCGACGAATCCTGGATCTTACTTCTTACTTTAGCATCAATGTGAAAATTGTTTCATGTGTGGATGTACATAATAAATAACAAATTAACTATATAGCACTGTTTGTCACTTGAAATCACCAATGAACTGCTAGCTCTGTGGACAAATTTGTTTAGACCACCTCTAATTATGTATGAATTTAATAAATAAAACTGATGTAACTTAGGATAGAGTTTTATTTTTAGTAAATGCCAAGAAAAATACCTTTTGATGAAATCAGACATTGCATTTACTGAAAAGACAAAGCCGCATTTATTCAATTTCATATCATTCGCTCAATTTTAGCTTATCACGACATTTATGTAAATAATATCTATAAAATGTAGTCTACACAAAAAAAACAAACGTAGATAACTATCGCAGCAATAACGCTGCAATTATTTGTTGGTCTTCTCGTTAGTCTGTGTCAATTCATTTAAATAATTGATATAATTGCCACCCAAGTTGAATTCAGAATGACAAAAATAGTTTAAAAGTTCCTAAAATATTTACGTCGCAAATGAAACTGATGTTTGTCTTGTTTTAGTAGGGTTTCTATTCCGAAATTATAAATTGTGAATTTGATTGACACATACTTTAATTGCATTGTTATTTTTTATTGAACATCAATCGTCATAAAATTGGCTTTGTCCTTGAGAAAAGTTCCACTTATACATAGGCAAACTTAACCAAATAGAACTAAGTGAACTTTTGTAGTATTGAATCCAATGCTTTTCTGACAGTGGGATCATTGAGCAGTTTGTTCTGCGCGGGCTGCGCAGGCGGCGCGGGGGGCGTGGGCGCGATAGGTGGCGGTGGTTCATTCGGAGTGACCACTTTCTTGTCATTCAATATGCTTAGAATCCTCTGCTGGAGGTCTGCTTGTGTTTTGGTATTAGGGGCCGAAGTGAGAGGCTCCCCGAGTTCTATTTTAACTTGCTGCTCTCTGCGTTCCTATAATTAAAAAATAAACATTATAATATTATGGTATTTTTTTTAAAATAGGATGTAGGGAGAGATTGAAAAAAAAATTGTGGATACTAAAACCATAGACCAATACATTCTACATTCATCCAAGCTAAAACGGAATATTAATATTTATTTTCTTATCTGAAGGTCTGAATAAAAGAAACCAAAACGAAATTTTAGAATCAACAGTCAGAATGTGCTGGCCCGAACGATGCACGTAATTTTCCTATGCAAATAGCCCGTTATTGGCAATCACGTGACCTAGCTGTCACGGGAAGAGACTACCTGGTGAAACCCTTTACGGCGGTAAATGTCAGGTATTCTCATCCCGCAATGACAGCGCGATGCCTCCAAGCTACGTCACGATCAGTGCTGCCTTTGATTGATATCTTCTATTGACTTCTATATACTTAAGGAGATTTTTGTTTATAATGAATATAAAATAAACTAGCCTAACTATTTTTTATCTCGTGTTATTCATCTTATTAGTTAATAAAGGAAACTATATTAAATTACTAGTTAAAAAGCGATTCTTTAAAGAAGAAAGTAAATGAAAAAATGCATTTTGCTCGGGTAATTTATTTTCACAAAGTGGCAGCACATCAAACTGACAAGTGTCACGCTAACAGCCCACTATTGGCTCCACGGCCGATGACGTAGTACGGAGGCAATCACGTGACCTAGCTGTCACGGGAAGAGACTACCAGCAGGCGTAGCATGACCGCTGTAGACAAAGCTTATGTCGACGGAAGAATAGACAAAATGACGTATTGTAGAAAGATTTCTTCCGTCCGTAGCATGCCGATGTCAATAATGAAGAAAATAAATGTTTCTATACTTCGATCGACACATGTCTACAACGTCGAGCATGACGAACATATTTTCTCTACTTTTGACAGTTAGGGGTAGACATGTTTCTCTTCAAATAGAAGAAATTAGTCTACATCTCATGAGACCTAGACAAAATTATTCTTTAGTTTTATTAGGACTAGATTCTTGTTAAATTGGTTTCATTGGAGTTTTTGAACAACAATAATAACATGTTGGGTTCCTATCGTCGCTATCTCCTTAGTTATTATCAAAAACTAGCATTTGCCCGCGTGTAATTCGTAATAAGTATCGAATGACTATCGTGCATCCTTCGGGAACTGTATCTTCCCGGGATAAAAAGGTTTCCTTTATGTTAATGCACACCCTATGGTCTACGTGCTAATCTTCATCAAAATCCGTTTGAACATGATTGAAGGACAAACAAACATCCATACTTTTGCATTTATAATATTAGTAGGATTACATATAAGAAGCTGGATGCCCGCGGCTTCTTCGGGTTATCACAGAAATCCTTATCGCGCATCCCTCGGGAATTGTTTATTTTCTCGGTACAAAAAGTAGATAAAGTATACTTTATTGTTTGCACGTCATAAAAGTATTAATTTACTTTGTAATAGTGATGCGACTCGAGTCCACTTTTACTCGAGTGACATCGAAAAAAAACGTACTCGAGTGAAAAAAATATCGACTCGAGTTCACTCGGACTCGATTCACTCGCCAAATAACGTAATGTTATTTGTTTTTATGAACAGACCATATTTGCTCATTTTTATTAGCATATAATATTAATTTCGATGTATAAATGTTGATTTTTGTAAGACTGGCGATGTATTGAAATAAAACTTCAAACTTGTCGTTTTATTAAGCCTCAACTTATTGACAAAATGAAAAAATAATGAATTCAAGTATTATGACAGGTGACTCGTTAGAGGCGAGTGATCGAGTGACTCGTGAACCACTCGAATGACTCGACGGCTCGATCACTCGAGTAGTACTCGAGTAAAATTGTAAAATGACTCGAATGACACGAGTGATAAAATCGGACTCGAGTCGCATCACTACTTTGTAAAACGCATCCTTCGACCTTGACATTCATGACTACAAAATGCGTATTGTTGTTGCTTTGAATTACGTACAAAATGTTTCTAAACTTATTCGATTCACCTTTTTTCTAGATAACGAAACGTAATAATATGGTAGGATTTGGTAGAATTTGTAAGGCACTAGCTACGTTCTCGTTGCTATGGAAAAAGATCTGTCACTTTGTCTACGTAGAAACCCGAGTCGACGGGTCGCCTCATGCTCAAGAAGAAGAGATATCTTGACGTATAGAAAGAGCTTTGTCTACTCTTGGAAGAATAGACAGAATTGGTCATGCTACGCCTACTGGTGTTATTATACCATGCACCCACCTAATTATCTCTCGTTCGGAGTTTGAAAAGGTAACATGTACTCGCGATACGTTTAAAGGAATCAATTTGAAAATTGACGGACCTTTCCGTTCCTCGACTGTACATGATCATTTCCAAGACACTGACTATCTCCAATATAGAAAGACTACAATACATGTAGATTGATGTACTAAATTATGATTAAATATTACGCATTTTATCTCGTATTGTATTTAATCTTACTTATTTATTTTTTATCGTTATTTATCAACATCACGCCTCACTAACAACATAACATAACATCACGCCTGTATTTCCCCGAAGGGGTACGCAGAGGTGTAATAGTACACCCATATTTCGCCAGTTATGTTATAGTCCCATGTAATAGGGGGCGAGCCTATTGCCATTGACCGGGCACAAATCCAGACTCCACGCCTCACTGATCTACATTATTGCATTGTGAATTTGTGTCGACGCCGGCTGTCGCTGAAAACCAGCGCTGTGTCTTTGCTCCGTGCATGAGGCACAGCAATATGCTGAGCGGTGGCCGTTTTACACGTATGTGACGCATTTCTTACCACACTTCTTGGCTCTGTACCTGTATTTGTTCTGTGTTCTTGAAATTTTTGGTAATTTTGTGCATCACTTTTGAAGCAAATAAATATTTTTTATTTCTTTCTTTACTACTATTATAATAATAACAAATAATTGTGCAAGACCGACCTGAAGGTACTCGACGACCTTATCATACTGCATGACAGTAAGCGTGCGGCCGTCGGCGAGCTGCCCCAGCAAGGCATACACAGCCTCCCGACCGGACGGACCGCCCCGCTGTACCTCTTGGAAGTTACGCGACAACAGCTGAAGGGCATCCTCCAACGGCATGTTGCGATGCTCTGTTACAACAATGATTCATACTAAGAAAATAATATATCATAGATGGACAGATAACACGTTTATTTAGTACAAAACAAGAACAAGACACCAAGTAAAAAGACAATACAAAGACAACTTCACAAGACTTGAAACACAGTGACCTTTTATATTATCTTGCAGTCTGCATACAGACCAGTAAGCTTCAAGACGCCGCATGAACAAAGTTTTGTATGAGAATACAGTCGTAAAATGTTGGCGGGGACCGGGGGCGGACGGCGCGTTATGATTGGTCGGCTCAAAAGTTCGGTGGTTTGTTTCGATATGATTGGTGCCGCTCGCTGACGGACTGACGTCCCGATTGGCGATGGGGTGGATTATGCAGTACTACTGCATATGCTTTGTGACCCCGGCTCACGATGGTCGCGCGGTCACGCCCCGACCCTGGATATTGGTTGTCGACACATCTCCAGTCTTGTCTTGGGTAGAGTCTGGAGGCCTAAGGGTGCTTCATCGAGTATTATATCCTAAAGAGACGTAATCACATCTGATTTGTTTAAAAACAATTTCGCCAACTTTCGACTAGACGAAACGCGCTCTTATTGGCTCGGACAATACAACACGCGGGCGTTGCATTGCGCAAACCAATAGAAAGGCGCCAAAGCGCGCTCCCATAGGCCTATTTCATATTTATCTATACAAATCAATAGATCAGATTCGTAACTGGACAGCCCGTAATTCATCTATGTAGGGTTACAGATAAATGAATACGGACCGATCAGTGCAGGTAAAGCAGTCCAGTGTTATTTTATGCGCTTCTACATAAGAACTAACTGGACCAGCATACGGGTTTATGAATCGTTGGAATATACAGACAGATACTGGATGTAAGGGGAACGCTTTCGAAAACGAAGATAGGTGCTGGAGATTACTGATGCGATTCTTTTTTTAGATTTTTTCATATATTTTTTTTGCATTTTTCATACATAACCAGCTTTGGGCAGTTAAATAAAACTCAAAGATAATGAAAAATGCAAAAAAAAAAAAAATGAATCGCATTTTTAACCGACTTCAAAAAAAGGAGGAGGTTATGTATTCGGCGGGTTTTTTTTTTTCTTTTTTTTTTTTTTCATGTATGTACACCGATTACTCCGAGATTTTTGGGCCGATTTGCGTGGTTGTTTTTTTATTTGGTAGAGGAAGTCCGCGCGGTGGTCCCATATAAATTTTATTGACTTAGGTCGAGTAGTTTTTTAACCTGCTTCAATAAATCAGTTTAATTTAGCTTCGCTTACCTAGATGATCTACTAATAGTTTCGTTTTTCTGTGAATTATCAACAAAGTATGAAATAAAAACTTTTTAACAAAAAATAAAACCGACTTCAAAAACCTTAACTAAAAAGTAAAAAATAATCCTTGTATGTATTTCAAAATCTTAACATAAACCAAAATTTTGAAGGCGGCGCGTGTTTTTCATGTATGTTCGCATAAACTGTTTTTTACTATAGATAAGCGCTCGACAGTACATTATATTTACATGACGCAAAGGGACAGTCACGCGCCACCTTCAAAATTTTGGTTTATGTTAAGATTTTGAAATACATACAAGGATTATTTTTTACTTTTTAGTTAAGGTTTTTGAAGTCGGTTTTATTTTTTGTTAAAAAGTTTTTATTTTTTTTCGTGGTTTCTTATCAGTTATCACCAGCACTATCTTCGTTTTCGGAAGCGTTTCCCTGACATCCTGTATAGTTGTTTCTTAATGTAAGTTGACCTGCACCGATCTGCTTGTTATGCATGCACCCAGCAAAGCAGAGGGTTGTTTAAGGTGGAAGATGTGATCGGCTTTCCATACTTTTCTCAAACCAGTTTCTCTCTCTCTACTTGTGAGTTGACAGTTCTTAATTAATACCTAAACATCATTTTATCAACATTCTACACAAAACTAAACTCGCCTCCAACCTTTACAGGAAATAACTAATAGTATTTACATAGGAAAACGATTGTGTAATTCAAGCAAAATTTGACACTGTATCTTTGTGTGCGTAATATTTTTGACAGAAGATCCCGTTATATACCAGTTCCATATAAAGCACAGAAATACATAGAATGGTTGTAATCACAATTTTACTTGCGATTCATGCGTGGCAACTTTCGAACAAGTTACGCCTCCTATTTTGACGTCATTAATTTTTAAAAATTAACTTTAATCAAATGTACTTTACAGCTTTTGTTTCTGCAGTTAGAAACAGCACAATAAGGCATTTTTGCAGGTTTTTGTTACAGTATTTATAGAAAAAAGTCACAAGGCGTGTTAAGAAAGGTTTTGAAATATCCTGCATTATGGTGCAGAGTGCTGCCACGCGCGCCCTGCCCACATGGCCATTCTATTTATTTCTGTGATATAAAGGATAATTAACTCACCCTGCGGAAGACCATGAAGTATTGTAAGTGTTAATGATCTGTTCTCCTGGTTCTGTGGCATGACTAGTATCGCGTAAAGACAGCCGCGCGACGCGATGTTGCCCAGCACTTTGCCGATCGGTACATCTTCCATTGGGAACAGAAGGTCAACCACAATCCCCAGTCTCTTCAGGCGACCTTCAATGTATTCGGCATACTCTCTGTAAAACGTACACAAATGGTTACTAACGCAAATAATCTAACGGCCAAAATTAATATCCAATCTATCCACGATTTGCCCTACTAGAGATAGGAATTTGACATAAGCTCCATACAAAATATGTCAAATTTCTATCTCTAGTAGGGTAAATCGTGGATAGATTGTATATTAATTTTGGCGGTTAGTCACATCATAACATGATACAACAGTTTAAAACAAAGTTTAATGTGCATTAAAAGAGCCTCCACGAGTGACGATATTTAATTGATCGTTCGGCGCACCCTGGGCAGTCAGCCCCGCTACCAACCTGCTGACTGGCTAATCTTTTCCCCACGGCATGATCTATTATCATTATATAGCTCATGTCGACACGATAGAAGAAGAAGACCGGATTAAATCGCGTATATTATTTAAATTGGTTTATCAGTAAAGACGCTTGTCATCTTAGTCTACCTGCGACCACGAAATGCTGCAAAGCTTTCGAAACGTCAGGAAAAGCAATTTAAATAATATACGCGATTTAATCTGGTTAAACTTTGTTTTATTATAATGTGTAATGATCGCGAAAACCTAAGAAATTATTATGATACAACAGTGTTAAACCAATGAGTTTTTAAACTAACATGGTCATTGTGAGCTCAACTGCCAAGTAAAAACCGGCCAAGTGCGAGTCGGACTCGCGCACTAAGGGTTCCGATCCACCATGACACTATCTGTGGTACCACCCATCGATCTGATACCTGTTGTAAACTATTTGAGCAAGCCAAAATAAATATCTTTCTTTTCTTTTGTCATTCAAAAACTAATTCTCCCATACATCGGTCTACAACACGGTCATTTCTCCAACTGCAAATGTACGTTTGCAATCACATAAAATATTTTTTCATGTGATATAACCACAAATTCATGATTTTCGGATATCTTCCTTTACTTGTGCTGTGAGACCATGCTTTCTGCAAAATTTTCATAGAGAAACTAGAAGCGTCTTCGGAATCATAGCGCGCCACTTTCTAAGCGGATGGACTTTACATTTTGTTACTTACGTTAGACCTTTCGAGACCACAATAATTTCGCAGTCATTTCTCTCTGGAACCGGCAATGCTCTGGGATACTCTGACATCGGTTGCGGGTAGCGTTCGTAGCCACCTCGCTCTTTCCAGTCACCACCTGAACACAAGGCGTAATTAATTAAATAATAACCATTCTTAGGGATCAGAAGCTGATACGATTAAAAAAATAAAACAAAACACTTATCAACCAAGAAAATTTTACTTCACACAAATAATTTATTAATTCATAACAATAACAATTTGTACTTAAATTAATACGACCCATCGACCATACAGACAATAGACCTAGTGTTGAATATAATGCGTACAATAAATTCTGCCACTAGCTGAGGCGGGGTACTGCAATCCGATTGGCCCTACCAAGGCGGCTGTTAGCTAATCACTAACGCGGCAGTTTTAAAAGCTCACATAAGTGGCCGATACTGATAAGAAGTTTTCAAGTGGCGACCTAAATCAGTCCTATTACACTGATGTGTTGGCAGACGTCGGTTGCCTGTTATGAGGTGTCTATGGGGTGTATGGTCGATGATATGAACCGAATCATAAATACAACAATACTAAGATACGTCATCCGTCGCTTTCGAAATCAAAGAACTTATTATTATATTTTAGTGGGCTTTCGCAGTTCCCGGGTACTTGATCTGCTTAACCGGATTAGTTTGGCGGAAAGAGTCAAAATCCTTGTGCATTGCGACATTTATATCCTTCCGGTCGGTCGAAATAGGAGGGTAGGAAAATTTTATCTAACGCGGCCGGTCCTGATGGCGCGGCGTCCTCGACCACAACATCATTTGCATCAGATCCATCTTTCATAACCTGATCATCGTCTTTTCTGCAACACAAAAAGTATTTTTTGAAGTGATTTATCAAATCACGTATTAGTGATTGAAGCTAATCCAACTTGAAGCCCAAATTATTGTTTTGTTTCCAAAGCTACAGTAACAACAAGTCGGATCTGCCAAAAGCAAAGTTCTGTCAGTAAATTTAACATTACACAAATAAAAACTCAGTCCATCACAAACCAACACAGACCAGTAAGCCTCAAGACGCCGTATAAACAAAGTTTTGCATGAGAACACAGTCGTGAAATGTTGGCGGGGTACAGGGGGCGGATGGCGCGTTATGATTGGTCGGCTCAAAAATTCGGTGGTATGATTGGTGCCGCTCGCTGACGGAGTGACATCCCGATTGGCTGCGGGGCGTATGATTTGCACTGCTACTATGGGGGTATCCGGCTAATTGGCGTCTAGAGGCTTACTGTCTGTGATTATTAATGATGGAATCCTCATCCGGACTTTCACTTGTCAATTTGTCATACATTGCCATTGACAGATGCCCAAAATTTTGCATAGTATGAATACGTGACACAACCCGTAGCTGAGAAATAAGTCTCTTCCGTCATATCCTGTTGAAATTCTGGCATCGTCTATGTATTATTCCTGAATCGTCAAACATGTCAGCAATCCGAGTCATCCATACAGGTCAACTATGCTTAGTGTAGATAGTGTAGATTTACATTAAAATGTACATTAGGTGTTATACATAATGTCTTATTAGCTAGTCAAATTCAAATTATAATCATATTATATTAAATCTATATAACCCAAAAATAGAAATTACATTAAAATGTATAATCTAAATTATAAAATATTTTATCAATGTATTAAAGTTATTATCCATTTATATTGAGAGATCAAAAGTAAAGCGTTTAACTTGGCAAAATATAAGAGGTAATCTTAACATTAAAAATAATTACATTAATTTAATTTTAACTTAATATTTCATCTTAATAATAAATTCTATGTTTAATAAATGGTTCCGTGTGGTACCGGACGTAAAGAATTGCACCACCCTATATCTTCTCATGGGTGTCGTAAAAGGCGACTAAGGGATTCAACAGAGGATGGGCAGCAGCGATCTCTGAGTATTTAACCAACCAACTGCGATCGCCAACCCGCCTGCCAAGCGTGGCGATTATGGCATATCACCCCCTTTTTGGGGGAGGCCTTTGTCCAGCAGTGGACGTCTTTTGGCTGAAATAATGATGATGATGAATACATTCTATAATATTTATTTAACATTATAATAAATTCTATAGTTTTGCATTTTTTGTTCTGAATGTATTTAGTTATGCATTTATTTGATTTATTTTCGTTGCTATTTGATATCAGCCAGCTATCAAAACCAGCCTTCTAGCTTCAGCAGCACGACCCTGAATCAGGCCTCATCAGCTTCATTTTGTCCCTTGAACAAAAAACAATCCAACAGATATTCCGTACGGACAAACTTGATCGCTAATCAACTTTACTGTTACGTAGTTGATTAATCACTGCTTTACATGATAATAGCCACGTAAATAATCCTTCTATTAATTCTTCTTCTTCTTTTAAATAAATAAAACTTAGGGTTGATAAGTTATTCCAATTCTATACACATACACACTAATCAAATTAAAACTTAGTAGATGGCAAATGGTTTAGGAAGCAAGGCAATCCCACTTCTGATCTTAGGGACCAGAAACGGATATGAATTAAAAAATAAAACAAAACACTTACCAACCAAGAAAGTTTTACTTCACACAAATAACTTTTTAATTGATAACAATAACAGCTGTAGTTAAAGCGCTGTCCACATATCGTCCAACCAAACCGTGGTTCTTTGTATGGTGTTTTGTGCCAACGCTGACCGGCTTAATTTTGTATCAGAGGACCACGGCCCGGAAGGTCAGGAGGCCCTGACCGGGAAACGTGTGGACAGCGTTTAAATAACTACGACCCGAATCATAAATACAACAAATGTGCATCGCATCCGAAAGCTAAGCAATGAACGAATCGAGATCCTTGCACATTGCGATACTTATAACCTTTCGCTCGGTCGAAATAGGAGGGTAAGAAAAATGATTATCTAACACTAAATTTAGTTTAACTTATGAAAATATCTATGAAAATGCACATGAGATGCTTGTGCAGTTAGCTATGATATAATAATGGGAAGAGTAGCATCTTTAGTTGTCATCTTACGGCCAAAATTAATATCCAATCTATTCACGATTTGCCCTACTAGAGATAGAAATTTGACATAAACTCCATACAAAATATGTCAAATCTCTATCTCTAGTAGGGTAAATCGTGGATAGATTAGATATTAATTTTGGCCGTTAGTCTACTTGCGACTACGAACGCTGCAAAGCTTTGGAAACGTCAGGAAAACCAATTTAAATAATATACGCGATTTAATCCGGTTAAACTTGTTTTATTATAATGAGCAATGAGAAAATTAAATTTTCAACACACTTGCTCGTAAAGTGGCTCTTATTGCACCGCTTTTAGGATCATAATGTAGACTATAACGCACGCGTGCTTTTTACATTATATTATCGCACTAGTGCTTTTTACTTTACAGTTTATTTTTAAATCGCAGCAAAGAGTTTTTATGCCTAAACAAACTTAAACAAAATATAAACGGAATAAATCAACTAGTTTAATTAAAATATGTTAATTAAACTTTTCATTTCATCAAATTATTTATTTTTGTCAACAAATTAACATTAATTTGTGTTATAAATACAAAAATCAATTTATTATATTTTTAATATTGGGCTGTTTGGCGGTTTCCTTCGACCACCGGCGTGCGCATAGCTGTATGTCACTGTGCGATTACAGTAATCCGCGTACCATTTTTCACAAATTAAATATTTGTCTAAAATGTGTGTATGTTTTTTTCCTCGCAAGTGTGTTGAAAAACGTCGTATGACACGCGTGAGCATGAACTATTATACTCTCGGCTCGGCACCATTACGCTCTCGCTTTCGGCTCGGGCTGCAATCCAGCCTCGAGTATAATAGTCAACTTTGCTCACTTGTATCATAATGTACTATTTCTCCCACTTCCTCGGAAATTGGTCCATTTTTCAAAAAAAAAGAATACAAAAATCGGCTCTTTTCCGTACGCAACGAAATAACAGGCCAGTAATATCCAACAGGACAATAATAGAAATTGCTGGACACTTTTTATTTTTTAAATTATGCTACCGAGGTTTTTAGGTACAAAATATTTATCATTATACAGGCTGAATGCCCATTTTTTTTTTCAAAACTTTGAAAATAGAACAAGAACCACGCGCGGGCGAATTAGCGTGAATGAAAATGAGATACTGTTGAATTAATTTGTGTTGTGTTTCCTCGCAAATCAGAGAAAAGTACTATACAAGTCACGGCCGAAATAGCAATTAACAGCCTCGTTTAGTTAAAAAGGACTCGGCTTGCGCCTCGTCCTTTCAAAATCACTTGGGTAGTACTCGGCTTCGCCTCGTACTTCCTATATTACTCGGCCATAAATTGCTTCATTTCAGGCCTCGACAGTAATGTACTATTAACATTCTATACAAACATTGCTATCATATTATGTGCAATTTGATATACGCCACGCATACATTATTGCATGAGACGTAACCATACTTAATATGTAAACAATGTTTAGTTTCCAGGAATATCAAGTAACATAGTGATCGTCATTCTTAGCGTCACAACTAAACGTGTAAAATATTGATATTGATTATCGTCTGGACAGTCAGTCCTAGCAAAAAAAATCATGGCATGATATTTTATTATTGTAAAGCTCAGGAGTGGCCATACTTTAAGTGTCCATACATGCTGAAATTTCAATGGCTTCTTTCCTTAAAAGGGGTCAATGTACTCATTATTATGAACAACTTTTATTATGGGACCAACCCTGAAATCGCGAAAAATAAATCAGTTGGTCCCTGACATTTGTGTTCACTTAAATCGATAAAATGTAGGGACTACCAGAATTTTTTTCGCGATTTAGGTTTAGCCGTATAATAAAAGTTGTTCATAATGATGAGTAGAAGTGGGCGTTTAAACAAAAAGCGCTTAAAAAAGTCTAATAAAAAAAAAAAGCGTATAAGCACGCTTTGTGATTAAAGCAGATTTCGTTTAGACTTTTTCGTAAACTAAACTTATGCTTTCAATAGTACGATTGAAATGTATCCTTATTTCTATGAATATAAGACTCAATTTCAAAGTTGACTGGTGGTGGTTTGAAACCGGCAGAATTAAATTTTATTCGTTTACGTAAAATTTGTTTAGAGAAAGCACTTTTTTAATTTGTTGATTATTTTCGTATCGTTTAAACATTTTAAACGTTTTTGACCTTGATTGATTTGCTTTTGCTTTGGCGCTTAGTTTATTTTTCGTCGTCAACGAGTGAATGCGTTTTTGAATGTTCTCCTTGGTAATTACGCGACGATTGTAGTTTGTTTGTATAGTTTTTAGTGAACTTTGTAAATAGTTTAAATGTAAATAGAATAGTGTAATGTAGACAAATAAAAGTAATTTTTTTTAGAAGTGAAAAACGAAAAGCGGCAAAAGCGTAAAAAAATTCGTTGGCAGAAAAAAGCACAACGTTTAAACACGCTTACGATTTTAAGTCGTTTTTCCCAACTTTAATGATGAGTACAATGACCCCTTTTAGGGAACGAAGCCATTAAAATTTCAACATGTATATTATGATTCAAAATATCCCTAGCCTCTTCAACCAACGGTTTTTAATATTCTAGTAGTTAACAATAGATTTTTTGTGGGCTGCCGAAAACATTTATAGTTCATGTAAATTCAAACATTTATTTGCTTTTAAACTTGGTTAAATTGATTGATTATAGAATAAAATAATAGATATGATTTAAGTTAGACTCGAAGCTACGCACGTTGGCAATAGACTAGATCACTACAGAATGTAATATGGTCTGTATGCAATTCAAAAAAACATTTACTGAATAACTTACCTCTGCCACCAACAGGCGAGCGCTCTCGAAAGCCCGGAGCGCCGCGTCCCCGGGGCTGTCCACGGCCCCGCCCCCGCATCGCCCCGCGCCCTCGTGCCCCTCCGCGGCCCTCCCAACCTGGCTTACTGAACCCTTCCTCATATTCTTCATCTCTGTAACCTGTTCAAATACGGTTTAACATTGGTATCAGTATTTGCATTTGACTAATAAAAAATAGGTAGAGCATAGAAGGCAATGCGATGCCATGAAGTACCAGGTGCTATTAACAACAGTCCTAGAATTATTCTTCTAAGCATTAACTTAGAAGAAAAATATTAATGGATATCAGCTCTAAATTATACATACAACGTGTTATTTAAATAACTGAAAACCTCTTAAGGGGTCATTGTACTCATCAGTATGAACAACTTTTACTATGGGACCAACGCTGGAATCTCGAAAAATAAATCAGCTAATCCCTATATTTTGTCGATTTATGTGAACACAAATGTAAGAAACATCTGTTATTTTTAACAAAACCAAGTATTCAGATAAAAACTATGTAGTCAATACTTGGTACAGTTACAGTACAGGTGGGTAAGGTCTTGAAGCAAACCCCTTCGTTGGGGGTGGAAGGGGTATGAAGGGGAGAGGTGCAGTCACCCCCACATAACCCATAGCCGGAGACGTCTAGTTTTTATTTTATTCAATATTGAAATTTAAAAATTTAATAAAAAAATATTCATAGAGTTATAAACACCAAAGTGGATTAAATAGATTAGCAGTTTAGACTACTATTTTAGTAAAAATAGCTTACTTTGGTCCCCAACATAGTTTCCAAAATTATCATAAAGTTCTTCATTATTGCCATCATTTTCATTTTCACCTACTGCGGGAGTGTGCTCTGACTGGTTAGTCATTGAATCTGCTTGCCTGCAGCAAAATATAACTATTATACATACATACATGTTATTACGCCTGTTTCGCATTGGAGTAGGCAAACTTGAATTTTGACCAGCTACGATCCAGACACACCTCTTTTGCTTCATCTACGTTCATAAGCCTCCTCCTCATGCATGCTTGTTAGTTTAAATGTTCTTAACATGGCCTTTTTTAAACCATCCATGGTTGCCCACAACATACTATAACCACAGTAAACATAACATACAGTACGGAAACTACATCCTAACGCTCCGGATTGAATCACTCACACAGACACATGCCTTTACAAGAACCTAAGCGGACGTTGCAGTGCTGTCAGTGCCAATACCCGCTGAGGTGCCTTGTTGACACGTGCATCTGTGTGAGTGTGTAGTTTCGAGCATTTGTACATAGTTTCCATACTGTATGTTTATTGTGCTATAACTATTATGATGTACAAAGTACAATATGATCAAACAAATATTTTACAGTGATTTAGAATTTCCCAAACATTTACATTGAAGTAAAACTGATTAGCTGACTTTTATATCAATAAAAGTTTTTTACCATAATTTGACGACTTGATTGGTGCAGTGGTTTAAGGGATTGGCTACTACTTTAAGGGTTTGATTCCAGCATGGAACAAATATTATGTATGATCACCAGATAATTACATTTTGATTGCTTTAAGCGATAAGACAACTAATTGTTAGTACTGTGGTCATGTTTGTTATAACTTTAGTTTTATTTTATGGTGTGCAAACAATAAAGAATACTCTATCTATAGTTGTTACGGGTATTTGTACATGAGATTTGTGTTTGTAAACACATGCAAGTATGGTTGACTGCAGGTCAGTGGCAACACTTTAACATTGACAGCATCTTTATTTCGTAAGCAGTAACGGCGGTTTTCGAATTCAAGTGTTACCACTGTCATGCAGTCGACTGTACAAGAAAGGCAGTAAAAAAATAATGTGCTAAATATTGTTATCATGACCAGTGTGTCTTTGATAAGTATGATCTTGAGTTCTAATTCATGTATATTGCAATGTATTTGTCATTGTAGGCCTTTTGGTTGCTAGCACAGGACCAGCCATTCACATTCTATGTGGGTCATCCATTGATGGCGTAAAATACACTGTGACTACTATTCTTATGATTATTCATTGCAGTTTTCATTGAACTTAATAATAATAAAAAGGAAGCCCATGTAAGAAATAGACATCTAGAAGCAGAGCAGAAAGTGATGTATCTCAGCTGGAATAATTATTTAAACTTTTATATGCTATAGCAAATGTAAGGAACCACAGGATGCTCCCCCATCGTATAGGTCGAGGTAAGGCGCCTACACGTTATTCTCCTACACACTAACGTGTTTCCACCGGGGTATGCGTCTTGCGCCAACCAATTAGCAGAGTCATGCTTCTATTGTGGACCTGAGTGGTCCTGTAGACAGACTTCTCATAAGACTTGTGGTGGATGTTTTATTGTAATGTTGTGTCTTATAGTTTTATTAAAGTTTATGCCGGTAAACAAAGCCCTAATCATTTATACTGACCCACATCAGGTGAAATCAACACCAATGCGGCATGCAGGCTTAACCAGTGTCTGTAGACTTTTTGTAACTTTCTGCTGATGTCTCAATGCAGAGTTACAGCACAGTTATCAGTTTCCGATAAGCAAATCTGTATGCTTCCTGGTCTGTTTCTGGTTGCAGAAAACTAGGTTATAAATTTTATTACTTAACTATTTTTATATATTTTCATTAAGCTACGTAGCTTACCTCTTCTCAATAGTCAGGTTTGTCTGCGCGGTTTTGACATTAAGATTTTTGCCTTGGAATACACTTCCATTGGCTTTGACAATAGCATCCTGAGCACTAGACTCGTCTTGAAACTGTACAAATCCAAAGTTCCTGTTTATTACTATGCCATTAATCTGCCCGAATTGTATGAAGTGGTCGTATAATTCATCAACAGTAGCGCTCTCCAGTAAACCGCCAACATATATACGGAGGTGGGATGTAGACCGGTCTTTCATAGCATGTCTGTCTAGGGTTAATTTATCTGAAAAAAGAAATAATTTGTATTGAAAATACACAAAATGGGATCGTAAACAATACCACATGCATGCCAATAAGAATTTAACAACATTCTAAGTGTATTATGTACGCAAAATAAGTTATTAGTTAGCCGTAATTTGGCTTAATAAAATGCCATATCGCGAAGTGATAAATGTGTACGACATGACAATAAAACAGCTGTTAAAATGTTTATTTATATTTACCTGCCATTATAAGAGTCTTTATTTAAATTAATAGTCTAAAAACTCAAATGTTTTTCATTTAAATTTCACTTAGACGCAACTCACAAAATACAAATCACAATGGTCAGAGGGGAAGGTTGCCCCTTCGGGGGGCACAGTCCAATAGAAAGACTTGCAGCCTAATTAAATACTAGCATCAGCGCCATCTCTGGCTACAGCGGCACATCAAATACAACGTGTAATGCTCTTTAAAAAACATAGATGACTCTTTTCATCCTGTTTTACTGACATTAGGGATGGCGATTCTTTCCAAAAAGATCGATTTTTAAATCGCTTCGGATCGTAAGCTGATGCATCGATTCACAAAAAATCGGGGTTTAAAAGATCGATTTCTAAAAAATCGATAATTTTTTCATGTTTGCATTTATAATTTAAAAATACTTTTTTTTAGTTTAGGGAATTCGATAAAAAATATTTAATCTACCGTACAATATTATTAATTAAAATCGTTTAATATTGTACGGTAGATTTAAATATTTTTTTAGAAATATCTGTAAAGACGATTATCATCTTAGTCTACCTGCGACCACGAAATGCTATAAAGCTTTCGAAACGTCAGGAAAACCAATTTAAATAATATACGCGAATTAATCCGGTTAAACTTTGTTTTATTATATTGTGTAGTGATCGCGAAAACCTAAGAAATTATTAATAACGATTATTTTTATTACCATATCAAAGTCAGACGATTTTTTATTACAATATTTTGTATTCATTAAGGTTCAAAATTATATTTCTAGAGATAACTACTTAAATTTATAACAACTAGATCGTAAATTCTCACAATATTTATGGCTTATGTAATTTCAATTTCATATTTTTATTACAATGACAATATTCTGGGAAAGACTGCACTTCTAATAATAAAACATTTACTAGATGTTCCCCAAAGTACTGGGTTTTCCCCAAAGGTGTTACAACTAATTGACGTTAAATAAAATCCTAAATAACGCGCTATTAAATGGTATCTAAAGATTTAAAAAAAAAGTTTATAGGTATTATATCCATTGTCTAGTACACATAGTACAAGCTCTGCTTAGTTTGGGACTAGATGGTGCTGTTTAAAAAATGTCCCAAAAATATTTATTTATTTTATTATTTCACGTGGCGGCGCCAGTAGCGATTAAAGAAACCGAGATATGATATCACACACCTCAATATTACGGGTACTTTCAACTATTGTAAATAATTTTATGGTTTTTCCAAAAAAAAAACGAATGGCGATTTTCAAGGGTGAAATATCGATTCAGTATTGTATATTGATTTAAAAAATCGATCTTTTGGGCGTGAAAAATCGATTCTTGGGTATATCGATCTCGGATTGCCAACCCTAACCGACATTTAGAAAAGTTTTGATGGAACTTTGTTGTTGTCGTATGCTTTAAGTAAAAATTGTATGATTTCCATGCGTTTTCTGTTTTGTTTTGAATCTGTTTTTTGTTAAGTTTGTGTTATTTCATTAGTAACTCCATATTAAGACGACAATTGGATCAGTGATCACTAAGTGTTGTTATGTTTATTGTTTTCACTTTTGTTTCTACTATGATGTATCAACACAAGCTTATCAAAAGCAGTCTGAGAGTGGTTACTTCAAGTGCCAGCATTAGTACATCTAGGTTTAAGATAGCAGCTATTAATTTCATAGAAAGAAAAACAATAATATGTATACGTATGTATACGAATACACACACACATACACAAAGTTTAGGAATAGATACCTATAACCATAGATTTAGAACACTATAGATAGAAAATCGACGTGCCCCTTTTAGATAGCAATAGTTTTTACTTCAGTGATACCACACTAAGATTTTTACCCCCATTTTTTTGAGATTAAGTTAAGGGCTCTTAGCGTACGTAGAAAATAACTTGAAAATGCGCAGTGATCAGTTTAAACGATTTTAACCTCTATGTCAGTATTGAGTATAGTAACAAGCCCAATCGTACCATCTTTGTTCAAGTTATTTGCCGGATTAACATTTAATGGAAGCCAGTGGCTCCTACACTCTCGTCTATGAATCGCGTATGTATGTAAAGGTAATTTAGAAAAGGGAAATTAAATAAAGTATTTTGGAAAAATAGGATTTATTGTAATTTTTTTTGGATATATTTATACATAGATATATTTTGGATATTGATTGGATGTATAGGATTTATTGTAATTTTAAGTGTAATTTAGTGGCCTTTAAACAGAATCAATTTCGTATGAAAGTTTCTCACTCTATCACCTTTCTGTGAAACAGTTTTTATAAGGTGATGTATTCGTACATCTAAATATTTTAATGCAACAGCTTTTATTAGGATTACGAGGTGGCTATCCAGCGGGTTTTGATCTCTAACATGGTCGTTCAACGTAGTAAATGTGGGTTTCTCAATGTTTTTTTTCAAAATGGTCATAACCATATGAGCCATTGCCTTGTTAGTGGCTAAAAAAAATTTATACTACACACATACTACACTGTGTGTACCCTACACATAATACTAAAACAACCATATAAACCAATCTACTTCATCAATAAATAAAGATGAAAATTAAAAACACCCTAAATAATGGGTACATAATTACGTAAATCACAGCAGCACTAATCACGGAATTATTTAAAACATACGTCTCCTTCAACAATTTAATAAAAACCACCATATAACAGGTAGCACCCTAAATACTGGGAACGTAAATATGTCTATCATGGCAACACTAAACACGGAAATATTTTAGGTTATGTTATTTAGAAAACGCTGAAAACTGCTAATATTTCTATAAGAAATGGGTTCAAAATAATTAACACTTACGTACTTGTAGAAACACATTGTATGTAGTTAAATAAACACAACAATTTAGATATAAAATGCCACTTACCCGTGGAAAGTTAATCCTTCAATGTGTTGCTCGCTGCGGCTCTTGCAGCCTAACACACTACACCCGACCATATCACGGAACTGTATGAGTGTTTTATCACGAAGTTTCACCATAAAATTATAGAAAACTACGAAGCACAATTAATAAAACTCTTTAGTTTGACAGACCGAACGCTTTGTTTGTCAAACTTTAAAAGTGTGACAACGAAAATATGGGTAACATGTAAGAGATGGCGATATAATATTTGTGTCTTGCTCTATCTTAGGAGCAGTGGCATAAGTCCATTTCTTTCCCACATACTCTAACGTAGTTAGGAATCCATCTGTAGTGTTCATAATCTAAGCCTATAACTATCTATATCTATCTATCCACGACATTTTTTTCCCCGCCTTATCATCAGGTGGCGCTAGTTTCAATACATGCTTGAATTTGGCTCAAGATGGCACTCTTGTTCATATATATTAGTACTCTGTGGGAAGGGGGAAGGGCAGTGTTGCCAAGTCTCAAGTAGCCACAGACTGTTATATACTCTTTGCACAGACCAAGTAGAGAAGCTACGCATCATGTAGCAAAGAGTGAAAGAGAATATAATTACGTAGCTACTATATAGCTTTGACTATGGAATTCCATTTTCAAAGCTATATATTATTATAGTGATATGTGGTCTCAAGTCTAGCCCAGTCCGATTCGCTAAAACTTTGGTTAGGCACCTAGCCTAAATTTGTAATATTTTTTTTCTGTAATGTAGCCTAATATTATCTAATAAATAGAAAAAATAGTACTCATCTAAACAAATGAATAATAACTTATGACTTATCTAGTAAAAACTCAAATATTCAAATGCATTAAAATATCCTTTTTAATGAGTCAAAAAGTAAAACGAAAACTCAAACTTCTTCTAACCAAGATTCGATAACTTTTAAGACAAATTAACTTAATAAACTTCATAACTAACATAAAAATTGGAATGAGAACTTAGTATTATCAAAATTATTTTAGATACAAAAAAAAACTAAATCCTAGATATGGAAGATCTTATCTAAATCTACATCTGCATCTAAGTCTGCTTTCTTTCTTTCACTTACACTCCTTCGCCTTACTTCCCGGGGTACTTCTTTTTTTACTAAGTCCAACACACTTTTGCAATACACATGCAAATCTTTGAATAATTTTTCATCGTATGATTTCTTGACGACTATGTAAGTTGAGCATCTTCAAAATTCAACTATTCTTAATGCCTAAATAGGTACGTGGATTGAAAAGTTCGCGGTCTTATATAAAAATAATAATGCAATCGAAATGCTTTTGATCTCATTATAATCGTCAACCCTTCAGATGATTTTACGCTAAATTTCTTTATTGCATTACTTTTGCTTCGAGACTTAGAAGGATTTAATCAGAGCCAGATGATAAATTTCTTGCATTCGAAAAAAAATATCTCAACAATGCGCTGTCAGTAAGTGTCCGTTTTAAATTTTGTCCAAAATAGCACAAAACTACATAGTGACGGAATAAGGAGAATCTATTGCATCCGATGCTGTAGTTAAAAATCTGTTAGCTGAATTAAATCCCAGTAGACAGAGCGTTGAATATGTCCTCTACTGTAAATAGCCTTCAACTTCCACTATAGCACAAAACACCGAAAAGATATTTAATCTGATGGTAGGAAATCAATAATGAAATATTAAAGAAATAGCTATGTAATAGATGTTTTTAAAAAGTGATAAAGAAGCAATATTTGCCATAAATTCTAATTTCCCAGGGTATCTAAGAGAAAGATACCGATTCCCTTTTGAATCGAACAAAAACACAACCGGCTAAGCACTTCACGCAAATTTTTATTTCGTTTGATGCCGATATATAAGAAATTTTAAGCAAATTAGTTGTCATAAATAAAACTAGGGTCCAGCTAAGAAAACAGAATAGAAAGACCAAAAAATACTTAAAAGAAAAGTATAGACCAGAACTACTAGCCTCTAAGCAACATAAGGTGATTATTTTGAAAATAAGGTAATGGTGGCAGTTTTTTGGGTATAAGTCGACTGCTGATTAAAGGGTATCGTCATAAACTGCATTTATAACTGCACTTTTTTATACAAATTTTGTAGTTATTGAATAAATGTCAAACAGTAAAAATTACCAACGAAGTTACTAAAAACTGTTTGGTTTTATCTAAGCACAATTCGAGCGTTCTGAAATTATCTGAAACTCTGAAACCATGACGGAAATCCATAATTTAAGGTGCCAGTTGGCTTTTCATTGCCTTGTTTAGGACCTATTTACTTCAATTTCCTGCGTAGTAAAATAATAATTGATTAACACACATTTTCATAAAATAACCAGTGGAAAACCAACCACAGATAGTGCGTATTTTGAAGGCTTTTGAAAATTATTTTAAAGTACGTACACTTTTCAAAAACCCGGTAAATGAGATATATCAAGCTGATATACTAACCAACAAAAATAGGTTTGTGAACATTACTCCTGCATATTCGACCGCGATTTTTTTAATCCACCTATTGATTTCAGAAAGGTAGTTATTTTTCTTCAGCTGGTCCCCATGTTGCCGTGGGCTATTACTTGTTAACCATGTTTGTTAATGAAGCTCTCATAATATCCACATCATCATCAGTTAATACGCGCACTACTGTCACGGATAAATACTGTATCTAGTAGTTAGCAGAGTTAGGATTTGCTCGATGCGCTCGCAACTTATCACGCGTAATTCATGTAACTTAAGATAGAGTATTTTACCATAACTAACAATAGCAAAATCATAGTTTCAAGAGTTAGGTAATAGGCAATTGTGACTAATTGGTAATAGTTAATTAAAATATTATTTTACTGGGTGATAGAGGATCATGAAAAAATACGATTTAGACCTGTTACGCGTAACTCATGTATCTTAAGATAACAGACCTGCGAGTGACACGGCAGCGTAGCCGGCTCCATTTTCGATCTCCTCCAAGTCGGGCTGCCGCCTGCCAGCCATGTTGGACTCCAAAATGGCTGGCAGGCGGCAGTTTGGAGAATGATGGGAATGTCGCCCTCAATTTACGCATTACGTGCCAGAGTCCAGACTATTCTTCCTATATCTAAATCGACTACAAACATTGTAATCGATTTCATATCATTATATTAACCGTAAATAAAATAAACCGGAATACGCGTAACACCTAGTCTAGTATCTACCAAGTGTAGTCATAGTCACTGACAGTGTTGCCAGGTCCGATTTTCAAAATCCGGGAGGCATATTATGAAAAAAGCGGGAGATGTATTGAGGAAAAATGGGAAAAATCGGGAGATGATGTTTTTCAACAAAAATCAAAGTTTTTGAAATAATCATGGTATTGTATGTTGCCACCATTCCAGCTGTAATGTGAAAAGTCATAGCAGTTTGTTTTCTTTTGCATTTTACTGCCCTGTGTAATAAAATAAATTGAATTAACTTTATTATTTTGTGGTAGAGTCTATTTTACGCTCAGTGTATAGTGAACATACGATATATTGGGAGTGACGGAAATATTCAGGGCAGAAACTTATCTATCTGTTTCATTTTAAGTAGTTTTTTTGCCAGGTTTTGATCTTATTCTTATTATTAGGCTTTATACAGGGATTATAAAAAATCGGGAGATTTTTGTCGAAAATCGGGAGATTTTTAGGAAAATCTGTGAATCTCCCGGAAAATCGGGAGACCTGGCAACAGTGGTCACTGATGTAGTGATGCAACTTGTGAGTCCAATTTTACCACTCGAGTTATTCGAGTCATTTTACAATTATACTCAAGTACTACTCGAGTGGTCGAGTCGCTCGAGTGGTTCACGAGACACTCGATCACTCGCCTCTATCGAGTCACCTGTCACAACCCTTGTTATTTTTTTATTATGTCAATAAGTTGATGCTTAATAAAACGACAAGCATGTAGTTTTATTTCAAAACATCGTCAGTCTTACACTTACATAATAAAAATTTCATAAAACCAAATAACAGACATAAAATGGAAAAGCGTTCTTAAGAATAAAAACACATCGTTTCACATGTCTCGGTGAGTGATTGGCGAGTGACTCGAGTCCAAGTGAACTCGGGTAAATTTTTTTTTCACTCGAGTGCGTTTTTTTCTCGATATCAATCGAGTCACTCGAGTAAAAGTGGACTCGTGTAGCATCACTAAACTGAAGTGACATCTGTCACAGCTGTGCACTGCACAACACTATTTACAGATTTAGAGTACTAGTTTTTGCGGTATGTTTGAATTTGAGGTTATAATTTAACTGGAAGAACTTCTATTTTATTTCAGTAAAGTTATATAACGACATCACAAATTTTACGATTATATTATTTATTTGTTTTTCACGTTCGGCATGCTAATTATATATAGTATTTAATATTTTCCTTTATTTACGTCGTTAGTTCAGATGTAAGTACATTTTTTTATACACAATATGCATTGTATTAATGTATTTTAGTAGTAAGCAGATAGTTCAATTAATACTGATTTATACACAAGAATCTCCCTTTTCTTTGGAATTTCTCGTTCGTCCACAGATCAATTTATAAATTGTAGGATTTTACTTAGGCAGTGGCGGATTTACTAGACATGGGTAACTCAACAAAAATGCGTGAGCTGCAGCTCAGCTCACGGTTCAGGTCAGTGAGCCGGAGCTGTGAACCGGCTCACAGATCAGCTCAATTTGTGTATCTGCCTACTTCGAGTTATGATCTGTGATGCGAGTCGCTGAGCTTAAAGACCGTTCGATCTGTTTGAGCTGCGCTCGCTCGCTGACTCTGCGACTCACCGCGGATCTGTCGCCGCTTCAGCTCACCGGTTCAAACAGGTTTTTATCTATATAGACATCTTTTATCTTCCGTGCAACAAAAGTTGTCGCACAGATAGATACTATTCTTTGAGCCGTGAGCTGCGTATTTTGTCATTGAGCTGCAGCTCAACAGCTCAAGCTTATTGATCTGTATATTTGAACCGGTTCTGAGCTGAGTTACACACCTCTAGGATTTACCAGCAGGCTGAGCGCAGCTGGCCAGGGGCGGCAGATTTTAGGGGCGGCAAATTTGTGTCCAAAATTTTTTCAAGACTTACAGAAATTAAAATTTATTAAAAAGAAATTGTAAAACTTTCATAACTTAATTGAATTTCATCGTCAGCCGGATTGTTACCAGATAATTGAATATATTGTTTTTAAACTGTAAGTAAGCGCAATAAAAAATAATTATTTAGGTTTACGGAATGTACATTATTGTGTAAGTAGTATTAAGGCATACCTTACCCCGCCATTAGTACATGATTGAGCTTTTATTAGCTCAGAAATATAACAAAACTATTTCTTGTGCAATCAGTGGCAGCCCTAGGGCGCGGACGGTGCGAATGGTGCCACTGCACCGGCCTTCATAAGGGGGGCGCCAAAATCGTCAGTAAGATTCGTTATTGACTGACGACGATCGTTTTGCATTCTTATTGCATGCAGCCCTTTTTGCTTGTGCGTTTTTGGCCATGGTATATTTAAAGCAAATATTTTGTTACATTTATATTACTTATAATAATAATAATAAAACCATAATAATTAAACCAAATATTAATTTAAAAATTTCGCACTCGCTTCACTCGCGCTGTTATTACATTTTTAATTCCTCAGTGTTCATGCACACTCAGCTGTAAAAAGATCTAGGTACATCACGGTTTAATTTAAGACAAAATAGTTTTTTTTTTTGTGGTACACTACACATAACATCTTCACTACATTTTTGGTTTGTGAAATGAGAAGATATAATCAAAAACTTTTCTTAAATTTGTGTTTTAATTTTGTGGAGTGTATCCATCTTTTTGAAGCTACAAATAAATCACGTCATCTTTTCGTAAAAACCCAAAAAAAAATGCACTGTAGATAGTAACATTCACAATCGGTGATATTTTCTTGACGTTATGCAAAACCTCTCTACCCTCGTCGATTTCAGAGTAAGTTTAGCCCTGAGCTCCACAACTGACCAGTTTACAGGAATTTACACAATTAACACGAAAATGTAAGGGGGGCCTCGGCTTTCCCACATTTGGGGCGCCACAATGAGATTTCGCACCACCTGAAAAACTTTCTAGGGCCGCCCCTGTCTAAATTGTTAAAATAATGACACTTTTTTTTTTTTTTTTTATTATCTTTATTATTTAAGGGACTTTTATTCTACAACAAGAACATGCCAGTCCCATTGTTCCTTTCATATTACTTATCCTTAACAAATTGATACAAAACTAATACCAATGTAAGATCTAACAATGCACAAACATCTTGTATAAACATATTGCAGCACTTGATGAGGGATTTGCCAAAATAGATAGGAAAGTTCCAACATCCAACAGATTCAATTTATGAACACGCACTAATATTTCCCTTTGTCTTTTATATTTGACACAATCCGTTATTAAATGTTGGACGTCATCAAGTACTCCACACATGTCACAGTTTGGTGAATCTACTTTTTTCATCAAATAGCCAAACTTCCTAGAAGGATAATGTCCAGAACGCAATCTATGAGCAACGACTAAATGAATCCTACTTATTTTACTATTCATAAACCAAGGAATTCGACAAGGCTGACATTGTATTGTTTTAAACCAAATTCCTTTATCTTTACTTCTTTCATCAAAGTATTCTTTGAACCTATCAAAACATTTAATTTTAACTTGAGCAAGATATTCTGTGTAAAATAGTTTTATGTTATATTCAATACCATTTGTGATTGCTAAATTTGCTAACCTGTCAGCCTCCTCATTACCTAGTAAACCAATATGAGATGGAACCCATTGCAATCTCAGGACATTACCATCGATTTTCCAATTATGTATTTGCTTTAAAATACCATAAGCTATCGGTGCACCTCTGAACCCAGAGGCGCATCGAGCTATATGTTGCAAAGCACTCCTACTATCAGTAATTATAACCACCCTATCACTATCCAAATTGCTAACACTATTGATAGCCTCTGAGACTGCAATGAGCTCCATAGTCATGATCGATGCATTACTGTTATTAATTTTAAAGATAGCCGATTTCTTCTGGCTTGCATCATAGTAAGCAGCCCCCTGACCAATACTGCTCTTAGAACCATCAGTAAAGATTTTGTGCCAGCCCTCATATTTTTCATGCAATTCCTTAACAACTTCAGAATGAAGCACTGTTTTATCTATGTTTTTTTTCGCAACTCTAACACAATCTAAATTACTCTTAATAACTTCTTTTTCATTTATGTATGCAGTCCACACTTCTAACAAAAACATGTCTAATGGATAGGAGGAGTGGACTTCAAAAAGTTTACAATCATTATATACTGTAACAAGCAAAGGGTTTTTTTTATTAAGCCAATACTGACAGGTACTAAGGTCAGTAAGGTCATCTGCAAGTTTATTTGTAATATTATTATTCCAAGACATAAATTTTACACAAAATTTGTGGGCAAGATACAATCGCCTTATGTACAGTGGCGGTATACTTAGTTCAGCCTCCATGACATGTATAGGGGTGCTCTTAATAAATCCACCAATAATTCTAAGCGCGTGATTCTGAATTCTATCCAATTTAAATAAATGAGACTTTGCACTACAATCATATAAAAAGCAACCATAATCAATCCTACTTCTTAATAAACTAATATACAAATTGCGCAGATGTCTAGGATGCACCCCCCAGGAAGGGCCCGTTAACACTTTAAATAAATTTAACATTTTTGCAGTCTTAAAAGATATTTCGTTTATATGTTTATTCCATAACAATGATCTATCTAGCCATAAGCCCAAATATCTTATATTATCTACAGATGGTATCATCTTATTATTAATATTCAAACTAATATTTTGCCTCTTACGTGCACGACTGAACAAAACTATCTTAGACTTATTCGTAGAAATTTCCAGACCAATGCTGTTTAATTTATCTACCACCAATTTTAAATTTCTCTGTAAACTACTCTCGCATGTACTTAAAAGTTTATGGCTCATGTAAAATACATAATCATCTGCATATTGGGAGACCATAATAATTGTGTCATCAATATCCCGACATAAGTCATAAGTTATCAAATTAAACAGCAATGGTGAAAGGGGGTCTCCCTGGGCCAAGCCCATGCCAGTCCATCGTGAGTCAATAATTTCACTGTTAAAACGATTTTGAACAGTTAGACATCTTGCACTCAAGAACGACGATATATAATTACAAATCCTAAAGCCAAATTTTAACTTATCCAAAGTATTTATCACTTTTTCTGTGAGAACATTATTATACGCATTTTTTATATCCAAGAAGCAAGCTACTGTTGGCATCTTATTCGAAAATCCTATCTGAATATGTGTAGTGAGTCTAACTAAATTGTCCAAACACGACTGACCTCTTCGAAACCCTGATGTGTATGGGGATAAAATTAAGTTTTTTTCCACGAACCACTCAATTCTTTTTAGCATCATATTGTGAAAAATCTTACATAGGCAAGAAATAAGAGAAATTGGTCTCAACTTTAATTCTGAACTATTATTGTCAGCTGCTTTTGGAATTGGAATAATTAAAATATTTCTCCATTGATTCGGAATAATACCAGATGAAAAGATAGCATTATACAAATTTAGTAAGTATACTTTTCCAACCTCAGGTAAATTATAAATCATAGAATATGTAATCCCATCGCTTCCCGGGGCAGTATCCTTTTTTTTTAAACATTTAATTAACTCTGTCATAATAAATGGTACTTCTAATGATTCATTGTTGAACTCAATTTCATGTTGCTTGTTAGTTGCTATATTTGGAGTAAGAGAATACAATAATTGCTTTTGATTTGATTCGGGAACAAAAAAAGCAGGTTTCCGGTGATTTTTAAGCCAACTCATTCTATTCCACATGTCTGAAACTGATGTACTTTCGTGAATGCTTGTACAAAAATTATTCCAATTTTGTGACCTAGCTCGATACATTAACACATGAGTTTCTTTATGTCTTCTTTCCAGCAGAAGTAGATTATCGGGCGTAGGATTTTTCCTAAAATTTTTAAGCGCCAATCTTCTTAAAGCCACTGCCTCCGATAACGATGGGTCCCAATACTCTTTGGGCACGAACCTACTGGCCGGTCTACTACATATTTTAATCTTAGGAATATTATTGTTAGCGGCTATATTTATTTGACTCTCAAAAAAGTCATAGTTTAATTGTACATCTGTAATACTACCATTTGAAAACGAGCCCTCAAGATCATCACGGTATGACTTCCAATCGGCCTTTTTAAAATTTCTTTTTTCTATAGGTTGAAAATATTGTTCAAAATAATGACACTTGTAGGCAAATTTTGAATAGCCTACTGGCGGCAAATGTGTAAATCCGCCACTGTACTTCGGTGTAACATTTAGCTATGGTCCTTTTAGGGTGAGTATAAACTAGAGTATTTTCCCAAGTATTTCCATGTAATGTATTGTTCTTACAAATATTACAATACAAGCAAAGTTCAAAACTAGAGAACTTTAGTGAGTATTTCCATGTAACAAATCGTTCCTGCCATGCTGTGTTTGACGAAATGCTCATGGCGAGTGAACATTTACCTGTAACATTCCTCTCTATTTAACGTTACGCTTTTATTGAAATGTCGGATCTGCCAGGTTGTGTGTGCTGTGTTTATCTTTCTGAGATAAATAAAATATAAACAAGAGCATGTCGGGCCATGCTCAGTATTATAGGGTTCCTTAAGTAGGTGTTACAAACAAATCAAATCGAATATTAATCATGGCTATTTTAGTTTTTGCAATAGACGGCAGCATTAGCGACTCAGAGAGTGTTGTTAGACGCCGCTAGATGGCGCCAAATTTAAGAAGTGTGTCGCCAACATAACACAAAGTTACTTTTTGTGATTTTTTCAAATAGAAAGTAGCTAAAGGAGCATTATTTGCTATGATCATTTATCTCTTAGGTCAATGACCGTGGAACTAGGACGTTTGAAGTATTTTTCAGTTTTCTCTCTATAACTCAAAAAATTATAATCACAATATGCTCGAAATAATTTTAAAACAGAGTTCTTACAAAGGTCTATCAATGTGGAAGATTATAAGTTTCTACATTGCATAGTTTAGAAATGGCAGGGGGGGGGACACACATTGCAAGCCACTTTGGCAGGCTATATTTCGCAGATGGTACACCTGATAAAAAAGTGATGTATGAAACATTACCTTCATTTTAGTAGACCTATTCAATGATACCCCACACGAGGGGGTGCAGCGAAAAAAACATTTTCATCCCCATTTCACATGTATGGGCGCCACCCCTAAAATACGTAATCATGATATTTTTATTCTTTTAAAATTGAGATCTATATCTATTCTATTTTTTTACAAAATTTCATTTACATATATTTACAACTCTAGAAGCTATTAAGCTGTAAAGGATTAGGACAGACGGACGGACATGACGAAACTATAAGGGTTCCTTGTAGGACTACGGAACCCTAAAAAGGGAAGAGGCAGTGGTGTGCATTGGCCTGCTTAATTTGAATTTAATTGTGGTGTAAGTTATTGTTTTTTTTATGTCAGATGATTAATTTAGCATAAATAGGACTATTAAAAGATAAATAACATATATAACATAACCAGCCCATTACAGTGTAAAAATAATAAAGTATTTTTGGAAAACAGATCTGTTAATTGCAATTTTACCCATTTGTTTTAGATAATTTGGTAATAATGGTAATGAGAAGAGTCCTTTCCAAAGCTTACACATCATATAGAAGTGCAGTAAATGATGCATTTAGTCACAAGAATCTGTTTTACACTAATATCTTGATATCTATGGGAATATCAACAACTGGAGACTTGTTAGAACAGTCTTATGAAGTTCATAGAAAAGATGTGGAAAAGTTTGATTTCAACCGCACTGCCCACATGGGATTCTCAGGAAGCACAGTGGGGTTCATATGTCATCATTGGTATAATGTTCTAGATAGAGTTATAATAGGCAGAACGTTTGATATGGTTGTGAAAAAATTGTTAATGGATCAGTTCATCTGTTCTCCTGTTATAATTTTAACTTTCTTTTTCACTGTAGCTATATTTGAAGATGACCCCTTAGAAAACTTTACTGATGAGGTCCGTGATAAATTTTGGGTTCTGTATAAAGCTGAATGGGTTGTGTGGCCCCCTGCCCAAATTATAAACTTCTATTTTTTACCAACCAGGTTTAGAGTGGCATATGATAACACAATATCCCTGGGCTATGATATTTTCACTTCCCATGTGAAGCATGACAAATCCTATAAAGTAACAGAACAGAAACGATGCTGAAAAAAGAAACATTAAAGACTGAAAAACAAAATGAAAGCAAAATACAGGTCTAAGTCAAAAACTTAGATTCAGAACTTATATGTATTTTTAATTCTACATAATACTGTTTTTGTAATACTAGTGAATAAATTAATATTTTTCGTAAAGAGTTTCTTCTTTATGGATTAGAAATATTTGGTGAGTTTTCTATTGAAGACACTAGAAAGTAGTGGCACACTATTAATAACCACTACTAAATTCTTCTATACATAGATAAACAATTTTACCTATTTCTCAGTAGGTACTTCATCTTGGAAAGTTGTGATTTTAAATAATAATGTGTACATACAGCCTTTGATGCAGTTTTAGCAATATCTGCCAAATTTTATGCATCCATGTGCTTACTCCTGACTATACTGAAAGTTGATTTTTTTTTGAGGCGTAGAAAATGCCTGTCGCATGTCACGCCACCCAAGGAGGCAGCGTGGTTATGTGGAACTCGCACCCACTAAAAACTCCGCCGTGTGCTTACTCTCGTCTTGGGCGGATGGGCCATGAGGACTGCATTGCATGGCATTCGCAACCCATCCAGCACGGCCCACTTCCGGGCCTTCCTCTTCCTCCTTGACTACTGTCTTTCTGCGATGTCCGGGCACACCTGATGATAGACCCCAAATCTATCATCCACTGGCCCCTTTTAAGGTGGTATTAGATCGCTACATCTACGCCTACCGACCCGTCCTTCTGCGGCGGATTGGATCCGCGAAAGAGTCTTCACTGACCCGTTCCACCGCTTCTTTCTGCAAGATAACTTTCTCGCAGAAGGACGCGACTGCCTCCCACTGTCAGCCATGGCTCTGACCACGGCCAGTAGTGAGAAGTCCCCTCCGATTGTTGCAGTGAGAGCACGGCGCTGCACCACCAAGGCGGGGCACTGCACCAGAGTATGAAGCGCCGTATCCTAGGTTGCGGGGGTCTGATGGCAGTCGCTCCGTGTAAAATACTGTTGTTCAGCAGCTTCTGGCTAGACTGGAAGCCGACCCCAATATAATTGGGAAAGGGCTCGGAGGATGATGATGATGGCGAAACGAGCTAAAGGCTCACCTGGTGTTAAGCAATACCAACTGCAATACCATCTAGGCTGTTGCATAAATAGTACCGCAAGTCGGTTCGCCAAACTGAGACACGAAGATGAAAAGTCTCATGTGATTGTAATTTCACTGGCACTCGTACTCTTCACACCGAAACACAATAATGGAATGGAAGCATCACTGTTTGGAGGCAGAAGTAGGTACCTACGGTGGTAGTACTTCCTCAGACGAGCTCCTTTATAAAGAGGTCTGACACGAAATAAAGAAAACAAGTATCGTAAGGGCTTAAGATGGGCGATAAGACCGCCCATGTACCCATAATTTATACGTTGTTCCTGTTTACTACTATTTTCATGGTGTACAATAAAGTATATTCTATCTATCTATCTTACGATTACATAGTATGGGAAAAAGTGTCGCCAAATCACACATTGACAATAATTGAAATGGTACATTAAAATACACAAAAAACAATTATGTGATAGGGTCTATTTAAAATTCAAATGAGACCTAGCAATGATATAATGTTTTTTGATTTTTGTATTTTTTTGTATTAACAATTGTTGTTTTATTGCAGTGGTTCCCAAACTTATTTTGTCTACTCGAAAGTCGAGCGTTCAGCCGGTGTCTAAGAGTCCTCCTAGCTAGATGAAATTACAAATCGCCCCCCAAGCCTTTACACAACGCCCCCATTTTTCTGGGTCTCTTACCCTTTAGGCCTGCAGCAGCCACAGAGGGAGGTTATCCCCCACTATGGGAATGGCTGTTTTATTGTTTATCAAAATTTTACACATAGTGGTGATACACCTCTGAGAATAATTTTTCATTCTGCTATAATTTTTACACGTTATAATTACACAATACGTATAATCTAGTATTCCACGTCCACGTAAGCATTCGGGACGTCATAGTGTCGCAGCGGGAATCTAAGCGCGATTAAGTTATTGTTGCGCATCTGCGCTTAATAGTCCCACGCGTGCGGTAGCCGTATGCCATTTCCCCTTGTTTTCATTATTCCGTGAGCTTTACTGTTAGTATATATAATATAATAGTGTTTGTACTGTTTAGATCGTAGAAATAGATATAATGGAAAAGTGAGCAGGGTGCGCGTGCCAACACTCTGCACCATAGTGCAGGGCATTTCATAGTCTTTCTCAGTACGCCTTATGACTTGTTTCTGTAAATACTGTAACAAAAACCCGCAAAAATGCCTTATTGTGCTGTTTCTAACTGCAGGAACAAAAGCTGTAAAGTACATTTGATTAAAGTTAATTAAAAAAAATTCATGACGTCAATATGTAAGGCGTAGTTTGTTCGAAAGTTGCCACGCATGAATCGCAAGTAACATTGTGATTACAACCATACTACTCTATTTCTGTGGTTTAGATACCTACTGAGGTATCTAAGTATTCGCCATCATTAGGCTTTTGTACATGCACTTTACATTACATTACCTACCTACACACGAAACCTACAGTCGTCGTATTATCTGTGCTACAGTCTACCTCACGTCACTGGTAATATTTCAATTACGAAAACCGCCCTTACTGATTGCGAAATAAAGACGCTGTCAAGGTCAAACTGTAACCACTGATGTGAGGTCAACACTGTTACTAGTATAGTATTATATTATCTGTGACTGTACTAAACTTTACTTCTATCGTGTCGACATGAGCTGCATAATGATAATAGCTCATGCCGCGGGGAAAAGATTAGCCAGTCAGCAGGATGGTAGCGGGGCTGACTGCCCAGGGTAAACTTTACTTGATTCGTAGTATGTTGGTAACATCGCATTATAAAAAGTCGTTTTACGTAGGTAAATTGATGTCTCCCAAAGATAGGTTCTGTGGTACCTAAGCCCTCGTGTTATAATAACGTCACAAATTCAACAAAATGTGTATTAAAATCAAAGATTCTTTCAAAAATTTCAACAAAATGTTTTTATTTACAGATGATGAAAGTACTAAGCTTCCCATGGAGAAAGGTAGCCACCAGCGTGCCGAAATCAAATTCAATGTCAAACTTTAGAAGATTGCTGAAAATAGCATTTAGTGACAAATTTCTATTTTATACAAATATTACCATATCACTAAGTTTATCGTCAGTAGGCGATCTGTTGGAACAGAGTTATGAAATATACACAGAAGAACAAAGTAGCTACGATGCAAAGAGGTGCTCACATATGGCGTTTTCTGGTGCTGCAGTGGGGGTTCTGTGTCATCATTGGTATAAAGTTTTAGATAAGTTTATAGTGGGTAAAACTTTAGACATGGTTGTGAAGAAATTGTTGCTTGATCAATTAGTATTTTCGCCAATTATGATAGTAACATTTTTTGGAAGTCTCGCCTTGTTTGAACAGGATCCTTATGAAAATTTCAAGGCCGAGGTGAAAGAGAAGTTCATCACGTTGTACCGTGCGGAGTGGATGGTATGGCCGCCCGCGCAAGTCATCAATTTCTACTTCTTACCGACAAAATACAGAGTTTTGTACGACAATACTATATCTTTAGGTTATGATATTTATACTTCTCAGGTCAAACATAAACCCTTGACAAATGGGTCTGAGAATACGATAAATGGGTCTGAGAATACGATAAATCGGTCTGAGAATACGACAAATGGGTGTGAGAATACGACAAATGGAAACAAGAACTCATCTTGACGAAGGTTTTTTACTAGGTTATTAAATTATGTATTAGCAAATTCAAGTCCAAATAGTTTTATAGTAGCACTTATTGTCAACATTATTGTTACTGCGACCGTCGTGTTGTAGTACTTGTCCTCTCAGTTTTTTATATATTTACCTCGACGTAAGCTTTGCTGTGATAAAACGGTTACCTACGTACAAAAATAGGTACTTAATTTAATACAATTATTATTATGATAAATATATTTATTTTTGTGATGTGTTTATTGAATGCGCAATTAGTTTTTTTGACATAAAAGAAATCATTAGTAAAATATTTTAATTTTTTTTTATACCTACCTGGCTACCTTTATAACTCATCATCATCAGCCCATTGGGCACGGGCCTCTTCTCAGTATGAGAAGGTTAAGGCCTTAGTCCACCACGCTGGCCTAGTGCGGGTTGATGGACTACACACACCATCGAAAACTGTATGGATGGAGCACTCTCAGGTGTGCAGGTTTCCTTACGATGTTTTCCTTCACCGTTAAATGATAATAAAATTCTGATCCACACATGAATTCGAAAAGTCTGTGGTGCGGGCCGGTTTCGAACTCGGACCCTCCTGCATGGGAAGCAAGTGCTCGACCGCTACGCTATCACAGCTTTTTACTCGCATCCATAATAATAATAATGTCCTCCCGGCCGAATTTCGGTCACGGCGGCCAATCTCAATGGAGACTAGCCATCTGCGCGGGACATATAGTGCATGGTATAATAAGATGTTTCACCAGGTATTCTCTTCCCGCGATGACAGCGCGATGCCTCCAAGCTACGTCACGATCAGTGCTGCCATTGATTGATATCTTCAATATACTTAAGGAGATTTTGTTCATAATGAATATAAAATAAATTCCTAACTAGCCTAACTATTTGTTATCTCGTGTTATTCATCTAATTAGTTAATAAAGGAAACTATATTAAATTACGAGTTAAAAAGTGATTCTTTATAGAAGAAAGTAAATGAAAAAATGCATTTTGCTCGGGTAATTTATTTTCACAAAGTGGCAGCACATCAAACTGACAAGTGTCACGCTAACAGCCCGCTATTGGCTCCACGGCCGATGACGTAGTACGGAGGCAATCACGTGACCTAGCTGTCACGGGAAGAGACTATCTGGTGTTTATATACCATGATATAGTGCACAAGTGTGTGCGCAAACACAGGTGCACTCTATTCCCTCACTCTCATACTCGCATCCATAAAAACGAAAATGTATTGGGTATAGATCATTATAAAGTAGGTACGGTCGACCGCACGTCAGTGGTAACAGTTTGACATTGACAGCGTCTTTATTTCTTAAGCAGTAAGGGCGGTTTTCTAATTCAAGTGTTACCACTTTCATGCAGTACTCTATGGCCTCAATCACACGTAATAGTGTTAGCATCGGCGATTAGCGATTTTGCGGATGCATCAATGCTGCATCGCGTTTAGGCGGCGACACTATGTTTGCTTCCCGGTATCAAAATAACCCACTTTAGTGTTTCTATGCGTTGGCTAGTAGAGAGGTGAAGCAGTTAGGGAGTGAAACGTACTGTCGCTGTATCTAACTTTCGAATCCAACGTGCTCGTAGCATGAGATTTTGCGATATCGTGTAGTTGTCGACAAATACCTATATGGGAATTTTACCAGCGCAACGTGTGCGTATTTGAAATTAAACAAGTCCCATATACAATTTGTCGATAACTACACAATGTATGTACCAGGCCCCTCAGAAAGTATTGCGAAAAAAAGTTTTTATATATGGGAGACTGGCCAGTTATAATGTTTTTCGAAAATATGATTATTTATAAGTAAAAATAAGTAAGTTCCAATTTCAAAATTTCCCTCCACATTTTTTGCGAGTTAATTCAAAGTATTGTGTCTCACTGAAATATGGATCTGCGCCGGGAACATTTTAGAGCTATGATTTTATACGATTTCAAGTGTCGCCTGAAACCGGATGAATCCTACGATAGACTTCAAATGGCATTCATGGATGAAGGCCCTTACAAGGCAACCGTGTATCGTTGGTATAACGAATTCAAGCGCGGTCGACCAACTTTGGGGGATGACGAAAGAAGCGGTCGCCCTTTGACGGCTGTTACCGAAGAAAACGTGCTAGCAGTGAAAAATTTAATCCAAGACAATAGGCGAATTACATATCAGGAGATTCAACACATATTGAAGATTGGATCGGGAAGCGTTCACGAGATTCTACACAGCCATCTTCGCGTGAGGAGGATAGTATCACGCTGGGTGCCGCACAACCTCACCGATGCTCAGAAGCAGGCCCGGGTGGAATGGTGCCGTGATATGCTTAACAAATTTGAAGCAGGCTCGTCTCGGCGTGTTTACGACATCGTTACAGGTGATGAGTCCTGGATTTATCAATACGACCCAGAAACCAAGCGCCAGTCGACTGTTTGGGTGTTTCAAAATGAGCCAACGCCTACCAAAGTGAAGCGATCTAGAAGCGGGGGTAAGATTTTGATCGCTAGCTTTTTTAATTTGACTGGCCACTTGGTATCAATTCCCTTACGGGATCAAAGAAGCATTAATGCTGAATGGTATACTACCAAATGTTTGCCAGAAGTTTTCTCTGTTATAAGCAACAAGCGACCAAACACAGGGCTCCGCGGGCTACTGCTCCACCACGACAATGCACCTGCGCACACCGCACTCAAAACGAGGGACTTCCTGGACAGCACGCCAGTCAAACTCCTGGGTCACCCTCCTTACAGCCCTGATCTAGCACCGTGTGACTTCTTTTTATTCCCAAAAATAAAAAATCAGCTCAAAGGGATACAATTTTCGTCGCCGGAAGATGCGCTGGCTGCGTTCGAGCAGGCTGTAAACGAGGTGTCTGCGGCGGACTGGAAAAAGTGTTTTGAAAACTGGTTTAGGCGCATGAATCTTTGTATAGAGGCTGGTGGAAAGTACTTTGAAAAGATTTGATAAAAATATATGTACGTATAGAACAATTTTTTTTAGTTTCGCAAAACTTTCTGAGTGTCCCACGTATGTATGTAGTATGTACATGACTGTCAATGACTTTTTCCTCGCTTTGTTACTTCTTCACTATATCTATTTCTTGTTCATGTAAGTATATCCTTTCTTTTGTATGTGTCAAATAAATATTTTTCTTTCTTTCTTTCTTTTACTCGATACATGGGACTATAACATAACTGGCGAAATGTGGGTGTGCTATACACCTATGCCTACCCCTTCGGGGAAATACAGGCGTGATGTTATGTTATGTTTTTGTTACACGATACCGCAAAAAACTCATGCTAGGGGCTCAGTCATAGAATATATAGGTAGGTACTAACGGCTCAGTTAAGAGTTCAAAAGCTGCATCGAGCCTTCGAAATGCTATCCACCTTACTGTGGCTAGACACGCTAAGATAGGGACTGGTTTGGTTCCTGTTTTGACCATGTGCACTGACAAGAGCAAAGGTAATTTTTATTTTTAAGAATTTAGCGTTGCTCCCTTGGAATAAGTTATTAATCTAAGGTTGCCCCTTACTAGGATTTCTCCTCCTGTATGGTGGGTGTGTTTACAACATAGAAATCTAAATAATAAGGTAATAGAAATGTTATCTACTCTTTTAATACCGGAACGCGGTTCGCCGCTACCAACTCATAAATACCACCATGTTTCTAGCATTTAATGCAAAATAAATTAAGACAAAAAAAAAAACGCTGTTAGATATGCTTCAAAATTAAAAAATTGTGACTGCGTCCAAAACAGCACTGATGATCAAGCTAACGGTTCGCGCACCGGTGTTCTACAAGACACCTGTACGCGGCGACAAGTTCATGTGCCTTTACCACTTCTATTACCTTATTATTTATTTTTATTTCTATGGTTTACAAACATAAATGTCATAAAGATTTAAACTGTGGAAAGAAAATTCGCTCACGAGCAGTATTCAGGACAATTTAAACACACACACAATTCCACAATTTAAATCTTCCGATTTCGCTTCGCATGCATAATATCACATGAAAAAATACCCAGCTTGAACAACTATCAGTGGCCATACGGTATCGCCCATACCATTACCTACTAATATTTGTTCCATGCGGGACTCGAACCCGTGACCCGTTGCATAGGAGCCATTAATCATTCACCTACGGCACCAAGTGTGTCGTCAATTTATCATAACAGCTTATCGTGGTCCGCTGCTGGACCATCAAGCATTAAACCCTACAGAGATGAATTCGCCTGTTCCATCACTACCAAGGTATCCCCACTGGTAGGGATATTTGGAGTTTTCTTCACTTATCTTACGGGCTGCCGAATTCCGAATCTGTTATATTTATTCGCACAGAATATCAGCCCACGAGCCTGTTTGCCAATAGGAGCGCGTTATTTCTAGTCGAAAATTTGCGGAATTGACTTCAAACAAAGCAGATGTTATGTGATGACATCTGTATAGGGTTTAATGAAAATTGATGGTTCCTGACACTGACTACACTGAACAGGCTATGCTATTCAAAATCATAGAAGTTCATTGTGCGGATTGTGCCCAATCAAAGCGCCCCCAACGTTGATCCCTGGAACTAAAATTGCAAAAGGCAGCCTTATTATTTTGGGTAAAATGTGATTGTCCTATCTACCTCTGACATTAGTTCCGTGGACCAACACGACTGCAGTAACTTCACACAGCGCCAAAATGGCGGAAATTAAATGTCTTCATTACGACGTTGTTAATAAATAGCCAGTCCAGCGTACTAAGAAAGAAAAGAAAGAAAGATTTTTTTTTACTCTCGGTACAGGCGAGAGAAAAAAAAAACTAAAAATAACATATTAACAATAAACTACTAGTAAATCAGAGGTCAGTGGCTGCTAACGACATAGCATATAGGTACCTACTTACGGCCAAAATTAATATTCCACCATCTACTAGAGAGGTAGAAATTTTACTTACCTAAGTTGTATGGAGCATGTAGCTTATGTCAAATTTCTATGTCTAATAAGGCAAATCATGGATTGACAGGATATTAATTTTGGCTGTTAGTCTCTTCTTTCCCGACGAGAAGAAAGTGCCGCTAGTCATCAAGCTATAGTCACTGCAAAGCTGGCTCTTTACAATAATAATATTAGGTATAAAGGAGTCTGCCAAGAGTCTGCTACGGACCTACGGTAGCAGTGCTAAGTACGTACCTACCAGTTAAATCAGCTTATTATCCTCTTTTACACAAAGAGCTTGAGACATCTCCTCGCTCTCTCTATTCTGCAAGCCAAATATTTGAGTAGTTACTGTGAAAACTGTCATAGATGTAGGTACGTTTGGCTTCCTGATTAACGTGCTCTTCGAGGCATTCAAGAGGAGTCTGTGGAGAACGATCACGCATCTACCAAAATGCGGTAAGCGCATAGACCTAGCTGCTTTAGGAATTGACGACGTCTGTGGTCTAGTCGTTCTGCTGACCACGAGGTCGTGGTTTCGATTCCCACAGGACACAAATATTTGTGTGATGAACATAAAAGTTTGTGTTGGTCTGGTTGTTTCTTATGTATTATAAGTATGTATTTACAAAAAAAAAGTATGTAAGTATTGTATCCATTGCCTAGTACCCATAATAGTACAAGCTCTGTTTAGTTCGGGACTAGATGGTGCTGTGTAAAAATGTCCCAAAATATTCATTTATTTATTTATTTTAATAGCTATACAACTTGTTGGTTTGTTAGGTACTACATTTTCATATTCCATCTACTGCGGTGTCATAAAAGCCTCTTCCATCTGCGAACTTCTTTTACTGGCTCTCAGACTGCTTATGACGCTGCGAACGACAGAATCTTCGAATATTCTCTCGGGCCATGACTGCGAACGTCTTCTGCGACCGTGTTCGTGTCCAATCACATCTTGTACGTTCCTAGGGAGTCGACTGGATCTAGGAGTGACACGGGGTGAAATAAACGACCTGCCTCGCTTGTGCTCCTTAAGGCCAAGCAATGACGTCAAAAGTTTATCCAGTGCCGCTATGTCGTCTACAGTTGAAGGTTTGTAGCTGGTTGGAGTACTCACGCCGGAGTTCAATTGGCTAGACAAGACAGGAGTCCGCGACAGTCCAATAGTGTTAATAACCTGAAACGTTAATTAGATAGTCATATGTAACGGTCGTACTCGTGACTAGACTGGTTTTCCCGTACTAACGTTTTCTATCGTGACTATATAATTTATCTTTTTTGTAATTTTAAATACCTTAGATATTTTATAAGCTCACTGGAATGGTGGTGATGCTGGTTAGAGAATCTATCTGTAGGTATTAGAAATATTCTTCGTTATTTAAATTAAATATATACGAGCTTCTGTAGTTTGCAGAAGGTAAAACTGGATACTGTTGTTATTTTTCCTTAATTTGTTAATATGAGATTGCTTCATACTTATTACCAATTATGTAAACCAACAAATACAGCAAAACTCAGATAATGTTTCGCTATTTTTACAAAATTATCAAACTCGGAACAATCTACGAAGGTCAGTATCACACACCATTTTGATAACATCACTTATTTGCAATAAATAACTGTGTGTATAGTATCTTTGTATTTTAAAAGTGAAGATAACTAGAGATTTTTGCAAGGACTGATTGTGTTCGATTACCTCGCCGGCGATGTGACTCTGGTAGCTCATTCGCTTCACTTTCCTGTATGTGTCGTCATCCAACGCTTCTTCGACAGCTGCCTCTAACTTCTCTTTCATGTCTTCATCAGTTTCTTGATTGAGATCTTCCAACACCAATCTAAGTTTTAGGTACAGGTAGTTCAGTAACATATTTAGATACTACGCCTATTATTCTCTACCTAAATACCCAATTACCCACTGACCAATGTGACTGGGTACCTATGAAGTGGCGCAGAATAAAGAATACTAGTTCCTATGTCATGATCAGACTCTCCTTACTACCAGATTTCGATGGGGATGAAAAATCGTGATGCATGTACCTAGGACTACCATTACCTAAATTGACAATGCCGGAAAAAAACTTCGAAAACCACGGGCATTTAGGCTAAATAAGGTTTTTCCCGCGGACACCCATAAAAATGTGTTACTTTTAACCGACGCGGCAGTTTCCCCGGACGCTTCATAAGAACCTCGCCTGGACTCTCCCGGACGTCCCTCAAACTACGAAAAATCCCCGGACGGATGGCAGCCCTACATGTACTTGACTATTATTTGCTATCTAAGTATCTACCCAAATAATAAAATTATGTTTAGCACACGACACATTGTGGAATTCACTGCCTCTGCTTCTGTATTTTCGGGTTAATCGGCACCTAATAGGTTTTTTTTTTTTTTTTTTTTTGCCGTGGGGAAATCCTCATGGACGCACTCCGCCCGGGGTAGGCGGAGCCAGTGTCGGACTCTTACCGACTAAAACCACCACGGTGTTCTTGCGAGCCCCTTCTCCCCGTGCGGCCTGACGTCGGCCGCACCCTCCTAGGTGGCGCACACGGAACACTGCACGCCACCTCACCTCATGGGCCTTTACCAGCTGCGCCAACTACGCCGGCTGTGCCAGCTACGCCAGCTGCTGGTCGGGCAGCAGACTACCCCGAGTCTGCTGCTCGCAGGCCCTACCTCCCGTAATTTTTTATAGAGGTTTTCTTCCTCGCGGTCCGGGCGGTGAAGCCAAGACCCTCGGTCCCAAGAGGCGCGAGAACACTACTCAGCGGGCACTCCTGGGGTTACGAGATCGAAGGGGGCAGGGAAAGACAGTCCCCCCGCTGCCTGCCCAGTGGCAGGGTCAGTGCACACCGGGCCCGCCCCTGCTCCTCCACTGTGCCCTCTGCTGATATCAGAGGGACACGTGGAGCAACTCCCGACTGGCCCAGAACGGGCCCCTCCCGCGCCAGAATATTCGCCACAGGCAATAAAATCCCCCGAAGGTTAATCCCTCGGCAGGATTTTATTGCCCGTGCCCAGGATGCACCGGCCAAACAACTGCCGATCCCTCCAGACGTGTCCAGAAGGACAAGCAGCCGTCAGGCACACGTGGAGGTTTTCTGGCCAGCACCCCACCTAATAGGTTTGTTCGCTCCATCATCGACCACATCCTGACAAAGCTGTCTAGATTGCGGTCAAGAACAGATCTATAGATAGATAAACCATAAAAAAAAAAAAAAATTGCCAAAAAAATCCATGAGGAAGAATTACCTACCTACTTTTATTTTTGAGATAACCTACGCCTGTACATATCAACATTAAATTGGGGTAGGGTATATATATATGATACAAAGATGATTCACGATAATGGCAACTTGCCATATGATAACGATACGTCAGTGAAAATTGCATAGGACCTATATAAATTGATTAGAGATAAATAGCGCATCATCATCATCATTTCAGCCGAAAGACGTCCATTGCTGGACATAGGCCTCCCCTAAGCATCGCCACAACGACCGGTCTGCACTATATTTTGTACAGCATAATATAATAGCACTGCATTTTGACAGTTGGAAGCATGAGTTCAAGTTTAGATTCGTCTCTGAATATTAGCCTAGATATGAATCTAAGCGTGAACTTATGCTTCCAACTGTCAAATAGCTCTGGATTTTGACAGTTGAAAGCATGAGTTCACGTTTAGATTAGGGACTGAAAACGGTAGAGAAATAAGGGTATTTAACCGGTGAAAATTAACGATACCGTAATCACAAACTTTTCCAGTCATACCGTTATTTAACCTAAACCTTATTTCGGTACCGAAAAGCAAGGAATCGATTGGGTAGCTTCATTTTGCCGCCATCACATCGCGGTATTATCTACCACTAAGGTACCGATATTTAACCGAAATAAATTATTGATACCCATAACCATTGTTACCGAAAATGCAGTATACCGAAATGATTTTGATATCGAAATATATCGATATGACGTCATATCATTAAAGAGAGGTATCCAATTTTTCAGGTAATTCAGTCCCTGGTTTAGATTCGTCTTTGAATATAAGCATAGAGAAGAATCTAAGCGTAAACTCATGCTTCCAACTGTCAAATAGCTTTGTGTTTTAACATTTGGGAGCATGAATTCATGCTTAGATTCGTCTCTGAACATAAGCCTAAATCTGTCGTATACCTATAGACATTGAGGTATACAGGGTGTCCCACGGATATGCCATATGGTGGGAAAGTACCTTGAATATTGTAGATGGAACATTTTACTGAATGAAGACATTATTTGAATTTAAAAAACAATTTAATGCAGTCATTCATAGATATTTAAATAATTACATGGTTGAACCGGAAATCGAACCCGTTACATGAGAAAAATGATCACCTAAAGGCGAAAGGCATAAGGATAATTTCATATCATAAGGATAATTTTTTTGCTGAATAACATAGTGTCACAAATAAAAGAAAGACCATGAATTTTAACATTTTTAATACAAAATTAATCAATTTATCAAATGCTCAAAATGAGTCCCTTCCTGTTGAATACAAAGTCGCACTCTTATGATTATTTCGCTCCCTGTCGATTTTTTGATCTTGTTGTGGTGGATATTTAGAATAATACGTCTAAGTTCTGCTTGTAGCTCGTGGACACTTTCATACTGGTTCTTGTAAACTAAATTTTTTACATAACCCCTTAAAAAAAATCTAACAAAATTTCACATCAAATGTTAAAATTCATGGTCTTCCTTTTATTTGTGACACTATATTATTTAGCAAAAAATAATCCTTATGATGAAATAATAATTAATTATAATTACGATCGGTATGATAAAGCTACAGGGTGATTATTTTTCTCATGTAACGGGTTCGATTTCCGGTTCAACCATGTAATTATTTAAATATCTATGAATGCAGTTTAAATTGTTTTTTAAATTTAAATAATGTCTTCTTTCAGTAAAATGTTCCATCTACATTATTCAAGGTACTTTCCCTCCATGTGGCATATCCGTGGGACGCCCGGTATAGGTAACGTCTTACTCAGCCCGTTCATCGTCTTCCGCTTTATGTAAGTTGGCTCGATTGGCTTCCCGGGCCACTTTGATGTCGTGCTCCCAAAATCTTCTCAGATCTGGACTAGAGGTGTACGGAGCCGCCACTTCTTTGATTTTCAGGAATATTATGGCCGTTATGAATATGCAGATAACGTTTACTATTGTTAGACAGCAACTCACGATACCTGGGTGCACAAAAACTTTCTTAATTACAATTAATTCAACTATTACTTAGAGTCATCATCATCATCATTCTCCTCGCCTTTTACCCAACTGTGTTTCCCGATAAGTATAATCTGGTCATCTGGTGGCCTTCAAGACTCGAGTGAATACGTTTTTGCTGGGCAAGCGTGTATCATCGTCGACCGTACCATTGCTTAACATCAGGTGAGGTGGCGGTCAAACGCAAGCCCATTAGATATTAAAAAAAAAAACTATGTTGGGGTCGGCTTCCAGTGTAATTAGATGAGGCTGAAAATTAGTATTTTATACCATAGGAAGCCCATCAAACTGTGCTGACGCTGGATGCGGAAGGCGCAGGACCGGTCGTTGTGGCGATGCTTGGGGGAGGCCTATGTCCAGCAGTGGACGTCTTTCGACTGAAATGATGATGAATGATGATGATCAGATTGCCATCAGACTCCCGCAACTCAGTTACTGGGTAATACCGACATTAGACCAGTTGTCAGACTTTCGGGCTTCTGACTACCCATAACGACTGCCTAGATATTCGTATGGCAAACGGGACCATGGCTTAACGTGCTCTCCGAGGCATGGAGGGGTCTCGATGTATAACAAATGGTAACCCATCTACGGACTGATCACGGCAAGTGTAGCTTAACTTAGCAGATTATACAATCCGCGCGGTTGCTACTTCGCCACTAGCCTCTCCTAGTTAGTCATTCTCATTCAAATTTTTTGTGGAGCAACGAGTCCTGAATCGCGCTATTAATATTTGTCGCGTAGTTAGCATAAAGAAAGAAAGAAAGAAAGAAAGAAAGAAAAATGATTTATTGCCACAACAAGACGACATGCGGTAGGTACACATAAAAAATAATTAAACTTAAACTTAATTATATGGTGCATGTCGTAGCTGCGGCAATGAGGTTGACACTCAGCATGATGCTGTGTTGTAACGTAAGTCACAACACAGCGCTGATTTTCAGTGTCAACCCCAAGTGACGAGCGGGTGCCAAGCCAGCAAAAGCATTCAATGACTACATACCCAAAACAAATAAAGCAGAATAATATACGAGAGTGGGTGTGTTGTGTGTGTGTAAATACAAGCGCCTGACATTGTTGTGGCGGATGGAACGGGAGTCTCCGCCACACTAGTCCGGTTAAGCAGCTAGGGTACCTAGGTACCTAGGTACTACCGCCTGCGAGATAGTCCAAATATAAACAAACCACAATTTTATTTGTCTAGTGTTGTCGCAATCGTTTTTTGATTTAACCAATCGCGTGCTTTCGTTCGAAATTTCAAACAGCCGTCAACTGACAAACTTGATCTTGGGCGTGGCCACGCCTATATGAAACGTATTCGTTATCAAAAATATCAGCTGTTCCCTACATTTTTGTTCACATTAATCGACAAAATGTAAGGAACAGCTAGTTTTTTCGCGTTTTCCTGAAAACCCTGGTTGTATAGGTATAAAGCCAAACCTTATACGTTGTATATTTAAGGTAACTATTACAATACCTTTGTTAACAAGCAACCAATATTAGTATTTACCATTTACTGCAAACTCAATAGGTAGATAATCATGGTACAAGGGCGTATAGGACGAATTGCCAGTATATTCTTCACCCTTTATATGAGGAATTTTCACTCCGGGGTACAGTAGCCAAATGCACGCCAATGCCCAATATAAACCCTGAAAAAATATATTTAATAAAAATCTAACTTTTGAATGCGAAAGAATTTTGTAGCATTATTCAAGTATTCCAAATACTTACACAATTCACTACAGGCGGTAACAATGAAGCTGAAATAGCAATGCCGATAAGTGGTCCAGCACTGCCTTGGAGTAAGGCTAATGCTACTCCTGTCCCAGATGTTAAAGCCCAAAGCACACCCATCCATAGAGACCGCACATTTCCTCTAGAAATAAATACCTTCATAGTACCTACTTTTCGGGAAATGCGAAAGAAGCTCGCCGCATGTTGAACCCAACCTAGCCATAGAATATATACTAACGACAAGAAGCGACACTTAAGCATGTGTGCTCGTAAAATTGGTCGCGGCTATGTGTGCGGGTCGTGGCAAGCGCGGGGGACGTGCGCGGTGCGCGGCGTGTGGAACGGGTAGTCTCTCGGCTGCCCAGCCAAGGCACAGCGGTGACAATTGCATTCACGCGCTCGCTCAAGGTCACCGGCGAGCGAGCTCACACGTACACGGAGTCTCACCGCTCTGCTGTGACCTAGCCGAGTACGAGTCGGCGCGTTTTTGTCTTTTGTTCGCAATTGAATCGCACGTGGAACTGGATGACGTGAGACCAACATGCGGAGTGGTATTATTTTACACGTTTAGCAAAACCATATCCTCTATGCGTGAGCTAGGTTCAATATGCGGTGGGCCTAAGGACTGAAAGGGTTTTTGACTTTGCTACAGATGGCTGCAAACCGGATTTACGTTCGGTCATCACTTATGTATGAAAGATTGTGAAGGTATTGAGGCGGGCGCTAACGCAAAATACGTATGCATCGTATCTATGTCATCATTGTCATCAGCTATAAGGCGGGTACAAACCGGACTCGCTAAACTGGCCCGGGTAGAAACCAAGGGCCCTAATCCCCGTTTTAATTAACATCTCAGCTGTCGAATCTCATGTCGACTGATGTGATTAGTATATTTTGTTCAACTAATCACAGCAGTTGTCATGAGATTGTCAACAGAATAAATTGATGAGCCTTATATGAAACCAGATTTAATGTGCTCTACTTACCGGCCCTTCATCTCCTCTGTAGGCCAGTCACCGAATCCCCAAGGCATTGAAGTGGTCCCAAGAATCAGTCCAAATATAAATCCGAAGAGTAGAGAAAGGAACATTCCTAGAACCAAACTCTCGAAGCCGCTCTTCACTAGACTCCTATCAGATATTATAGTGCCAAATGTGATGGACATTACGGGCCCCATGAGAGGGGAAACCAACATGGCTGCTACAATATTCGACGCGTTATTTTCTACCAGCCCTAACGCAGCAAGGGAACTGAAACATAATTAATGTTATAATAATTGTATGGTTTCTGATTGACCTTTCAAGCGGGTAGATGCAATAGATTTAGTTGACCTAGTTCTCTCAGGTTTTTAATGAACTAATTGAGTAAATTATACTAGGTACATACCTATTATTACTATTGCACCTAGGTATAACATAAATACAATAATGTCCTATTTTTTTTCCTATCCTATATAAATAATTGATTATGCCAATTTTATGGTGGACAGTAGTATGTTTTGCTAATATATGTACCTACAAGGCAAACATCAATACATCGTATTCCGACAACTTCTCAGTTCGTATTAATTTTTATTCCATAAGAGAAATCTTATTCCGTAAACATCAAATTTATTTTAGTAGGAAAAAGAAAAGTCAATCAAATAAATTCGTTTCATCAACTCAGCCTATCGCAGTCCACTGCTGAACATAGGCCTCTCCCAAGTTGCGCCACAACACTCGGTCCTCTGCCTTCCGCATCCAGTCCCCCCCAGCCACGTTTTTCAGGTCGTCGGTCCACTTGGCGGTGGGGCGCCCTACGCTGCGTTTGCCTATTCGCGGTCTCCACTCAAGGACTCGTCTGCTCCAGCGGCCATCGGTCCTTCGACAGACATGGCCAGCCTAATGCCACAAATTGCAATAAATTCGTTTGGATCAGTACAATTATAAAACAACTTTATACGGCTAGTAGGATTCCCTTACTTAATTTTGTACTAAGCTTGCATCAAATCCTTCCGGTGGTACTTACTCAGCCGTTAAAATTAACGTAAGGTAATCGAAAGACAGCTCTCCTCCGCCTCGAACTCCGTCGACCACTTGCTTGACAGTTAGTTTAGATCTGATAGATTCCACGAAGCTCCTCCAACGAGTTGCGTCTTCAGATTTTCGCCTATGAGAGAACAATATCAGCATAGATCAGGATTCAAAGTAAAAGATTATACTTTGCGGGTTATACTTACAGCACTGTGTCTTCGGTTATCTGTTCATTTGACAAAGCTGAGTGTACCACGTTACACGGAAGTACGCTGAAATATAATTCATATTTTATATTATAGTATGCCTCGAGTGTGGTGTATGTAGTGTGCCTTCTTAATTCAGGCGTTTCGTTTTGTACCAGCCTTAAAATAGGTACTCGACATAAACCTTCACAGATTCGAGCCAGCAAGTAGACTGTCTAATAAATTGTTATTAAGGATCTCGCAGGCAGAAGGCGGTCACGCGTTCAAGTCTTTCACATTCGCGTTCTGCGTTCAAACGAGCAGCCCATGGTTTGCTTCCGTTCTAAATAAGCTGAAGCTCACAAAATTCAAAAATTCTTGCATTTTTTTCAAATTGCAGCTCTATTTCGCGTTGTATATCAATCGAAATATGATAGCGGTAAACCTAGCTCTATAAGCTCTACAAGCTCGATAGTCGATAATTTGATAGTATATTAATATAATTGAGCTTGTAGTGCTTATAGAGCTTTTAGAGCTTATAGAGCTAGGTTAATATTTTTTATGCGTATACACAGGCTTTAGTTGCACTACTACATACTAAGTCAGTTCCACTAAAAACGGTTCAGATACCGTTGAAAGGTGGTTGAAGGGATTAATTCTTTGTAAGATATCATCTGTCTTGTGTCACGGATCACCATCATCCGTTTGATACCCCGTAAAGAGTTACCTGACAATAGATTTGCATCGTACACCGATCCCGAGCTGCGTCAGACAATGCAGCATCGTCTCGCATTGATCGCCAGTTGGCAGCGGGAATACTATCTCGAAATAATTTCCGGCTTTGTCACTTATCCAAACCACGTGCTCCACGTGTAGCTTGTCTAGCAATTCTTGTAGAATCTGCGTAGAATTTTAATACTAATGAATTAAATACCTATATTTTTTACTAAAACTTAAGGCTTTGGGTTTTTGTAATCAATTTAACATTTGCACAATGCATCTCAATCGACTAACGAGGTAAACCCAAAGATATAAAATTATGGAAAAAAAATTCGCTCGCGAGCAGGATTCAAACCAGCGACTCTTGGTTCAGTAAATCCCCTTTGACAGTCAAGTTTTGGATGAGCGTATGAGTAGATGGCTTTACAGCGATACATCGCAAGAGAATAGCGTCCCTGATGCGCCGTCTGCGGGGCAGCCCCAACAGCTTCCTGCAACTCATTGCTGGAAGAATGGACACTGACTGCTCCTTTATGAAGTGCTGGACAAAAATTCATGTAGCCCGTTCCTGAAACAGTGTTTCCATTAGTATAGGACATATTGTATTTTTTCTGTATGACATTTTATTATTATTATTTTTTGTTGCATGACATTTTGTTTATTATTTTTATTGTATGGATTATTTTATATTTGCATGACATTATAATTATTATTTTATTATATAAATTATCCATATCTATAAGATATGGATAATTTATAATTTATTGTAATTTATCTGAAATAAATAAATTGAATTGAATTGAATTGTATCATACAATCCTAGTTCTAAAATATCTATATTCTACTAGCTTTCACCGGCAGCTTTGCTCCTGTGGTTCTTTATCCCACAAGAACCATTTTCCCATGTAACTTTCCGGCCCACAAACTATCTCAATGCAAAAAGTCACGTCGATCTGTTTTTGCGTGAAAGAAGAACAAACCAACAAACACATTTTTGCATTTATAATATAAGTAGGATTATGTTCACACACCATCAAAGTCCACCTTTAAAGACCGTCAAAGTCAAAGGTGGATTGACGACCTGGTGAAGGTCGCGGGAATGCTGGATACGGAAAGCGCAGGACTGGTCGTTGTGGCGATGCTTGGGGGAGGCCTATGTCCAGCAGTGGACGTCTTTCGGCTGAAATGATGATGATGATGATGACCATCAAAGTCTCGAAATATGTGACACAATTTTATGGTTGATAACCTTGGTCGTTGTCGCTGCCTTGGTCTAACCTTAGTATACCGGTATCTCCTATTAATTTCGTTGCTATGGTCAAATAATAAAAATAAATAAATATCTTTGGGACATTTTTACACAGCACCATCTAGTCCCAAACTAAGCAGAGCTTGTGGTATGGGTACTAGACAATGGATATAATACGTATATACTTTTTTTTTGTAAATACATACTTATAATACATAAGTAACACACCCAGACCAACACAGACACTTATGTTCATCACACAAATATTTGTGTCCTGTGGGAATCGAACCCACGACCTCGTTATCAGCAGTCCGACACTCGAACCACTAGACCACAGAGGTACAAATGTTAGTAACCATCTGAATCTCCATATATATTATTATCTGCATTACCAGTTCGCAGTATACTTAATGTCCGTTCTTGTCATGATTGGTCATGAGCCTTCTAAATACCTACTATAAGCCGTCTTGTGTAAAGTATTTGTTAACGTCCCCATTACACCGGAAGTTCTAAAACATGATTATAGAGGGAAAGTACCTACTTTGATATAGGTATTATGAATAACAAATTTTACTTAAAAAAGACTTAATTTTAATCTTCAAAGTAAAAAAATACTGCATTTAAATATTAGTCCATTTCTTTAGCCGGTCATTTTCCTGAAGAAGGTTAAAATTAAGGTAGCCCAACTTAATTCCGGTTTATACGTGGTAATTTCGGTGTTCACTTGACGGCGTTGCTAGTAATATAATAACACACACGGACAACTTTCTCGCTTACACTCACACAACTTTTTACTGTCACAGAATTTCAGATTATGTCCTTCTGAATTACAGTAAATTTGGTGGCCGTATTTTTTTTTGTATAGTGCAAAGCTCAAACACCTTAAAAAGAATTCCATAGTTCTGCTATCGGAGATTCTTTTTCCAAATCACACAATTACATACTTTTAGAGTTACGGTAAGTTCCCGGTTGGAAGTGGAAAAAGTGCAAAATGTCATGTAGGGTCAACGACGATACAGCCCAATAGACGCCAAATGTTAAATACAATGCGTACAATAAATTCTGCCACTAGCTGAGGCGGGGTACTGCAATCCGATTGGTCGTACCAAGGCGACTATTGGCTAATGACTAACGCAGCAGTTTTGACGGCTCATGTAAGTGGTCAAAACTGATTTGAAGATTTCAAGTGGCGAATAGTGGTGACCTACATTAGTGAAATTTCATAGATGTGTTGCAGATACCGGTCGCGTGTTATGAGGAGTCTATGGGCTGTGTGGTCGTTGTGTAGAGTTTACCCAATGCATGGAAAATCGCGAACTCAACTTTCTGGGCTATAAGGACCTATTCACGACCCAGTGATGTACTGAATTTAACCATAATAACCAACTGAAATTTTTGAATTTTGTTTTAGTTTACATGCAACAAGGTATAAAAACTATCCCAATCGATTCTCCTAGTGATTCTAAACAAACAACTTTCGGGTTTGCAATAAAATAAAAATAGCGTGGTATTTGCTTTCATATGACAGCCATAAATAGATTGGCAATCGCCGTGGAATTGTACTACAATACACTTACATTTTCCATTGTAAACATTTCATCACTTTCATCGATATTCTCCAACGGTTGACTGTACCCCTCATTGTAGTACTGTTGCGTCAAATGTATAGGAATACTCCTAGACTTCTTATTTCTCAACTCAACTGCCAATCGAGCTGGTTTCAGCGTTGTGTGGTCAACTGGGATCAAGTCTTTCGGTCTGCCAAACCTTAAAATATGTTCGTAGTTACTTGAAGGAATGTTGACGATAAAAATAACTCCGGAAGGCATGTTTACTGTGCTTAAGTCGTACAAATGGTTGACTGAAGGTGTTTCAATGTATACGGAACTACACGAGTCGTTTAGCATGTAAACGACACTTAATTAAAGCCTTAGTAAAACAATTAGAGCTGTGAAGCGTAATGATGTCGCATCCGATTACTACATAATATGTAGGTGTTCTACTTACACATATACAATTACACATAAATATCGTTATGCAGGATCCAATGTACACTCGACCAAATGGAATCATGACCCACCATAAGCTTAATTTTCTATAAACGTTCTAATACAATTAGGTCGAATTTCGAAGTTAAACTATACGGAACGCCAGTTAATTCGAAATTCAAAACATAATTCCAGTTTTATCAAAAAAAAAAATTTTTTATTAAATTATTAATCTATTGTATTCATAACAAAGCTCAAAATTGCATAGACCTCTGACCCGATTAAAGCAGTTTCCTTAATATTCAAAAAGTCTTAAGTGCAACACGACGGCGACGGTAATAAGAAGAAAATTTTACTGTTTTGACAATTTCATGCAAATTATCGGCTGAGTGGGTCATGATTCCGATTTGTCGACTGTACCTCGTCTGTAGGCACTATTAATCAAGTTGTTGATTAAGACGGTAAGAGGTATGTTTCTTGAATATTAATTACGTTAACGTTCGCTCAGTCCACCGCGTAATCTCTGGGTAAAAACCACAGACATAGTAAAAATATAGACGAAGTGCTGCGAACAATCATAGTGAAGCCAAAAAAAAAACTATGCTCATTCATCAAACAGCGCTCATGCACACAGCATATACCTGAAGAATATTTGTTTTCGCGATGCTTACTGGACGATGCCGCGACATGTGTACTGAGAGGGGTGAGCACGGTTTAAGGTGCATGTGTGTGCGTGAGCGCTGGTTGTACATGAAGGAGCATAGTTTTTTTTGGCTTTACTAGATTATTCGCAGCACTCAGCGTCTATATTTTATACTATGTATGTGATAAAAACATACCAATATATTGTTTTTCACCAATATCTTTTATCGTGAAAGTTATAAAAGATTGCTTAGGTGAACCTATTCTAGCAATATTAATAGTTTCGTAGACTACAAATACTACTATTGGACAAATAAATATACCTAATTATCTGTTTTTCGTATTATTATTTTTTGTTATACGAAACGAGCCACCACCACCTGATGTTAAGCTTACATCCTTACCTTTGCTCATAACAACTGCAATAATATTGCACCCAAGCTGTTACCTAAATAGCACTGCAAGTCACATTCGCCAAACAGATATGAAGATGGAAAGTCTCACGTGATTGTAATTTCACCAACACTCGTACCCTCCCTTGGCACCAAACAGCAATGCAAGCATTACTGTTTGGCGGCACAAGTTAGTTACGGTAGAAGTACTTCTCTGGACGAGCTCTTTTACAAGAAGCTCTACTTCTACTATGTATATAACAGTAGAGGCCGAATAGACCCGAGTAGAGCCTGTAGAGCCTTTTGTCACTGAAAAGGTTACTAAAATAATACAATAACAAACACAAGATAAATTATTTACTTACTGTTTACTGTTAATTGCAATTAGTAAATTACTTTTATAAAATGGATACAAAATGTCTTAAAACTAAGAATGTTACTACTTAGGTACTATATAAAATCACACATTGTAAGTCTTATTTTCTAAAATTAATCTGGGTTTCTTTGGGTCTACTGTATAACACAGAGAAGGTTCAATAGTGGGGTGCTGATGAATCTTCGTAACATCCCCATTTTGGAAACCTAAGTTGTAATAACTGTGTCTTGATCCCTCTTTATTGGATTCAGAAAAGTTTACTACTTTGGTAGTGTTACAGCTTACACTGTCTAAATCTTGAAGTCTTTTCGACGTTTCGTCATCCTCTGTTTCAAGATTTGATTTGGTTTCAAGATTGGTTTCGGTTTCAAGATTAGTTTCGGTTTCAAGATTGCTTTCAGGGTCCTCTGGTGTGTTGGTGATATCGTCTGATCTGTAAAAAGTGTAACATGAGTACTAGGCTCGAAGAAACACGATCTATAAAAACGTGTAAGAAAGTAGAAGAAGCCAAAAAGGTCATATAAATAATATGGTTGTAACTTTTGGAGTTCTGAAGTTTCGGTCTATTAGAAGAAAGGTTATGAAGAAAGGCTTAAAGAAAATGCCCCAATAATGACAGGTATCCTAAATGTAAAGAACTAAAATTTTCGCAAGACAAGTGCAAGACAGCAAGACTGCAAGACCAAAACTGGGTAACACTATACAACATGGTTTTGAATTCATTAGCAATTCTTTAAGGGATGTTTTTACTCATCAGTTTGAACAATTTTTACTATAGGACCAAACCTGAAATCGCGAAAAAAAGTCAGCTGTTTCACATCTGTGTTCACATAAATCGACAAAATGTAGGGAACATTAGTAGAAGTTTTTCAAATTGATGAGTATAATTACCCCTTATAGAATTGTTAATGAATTCAAAATCAACCAGTGTAATAGCAGTCAATGTCTGTGATTTCATAAAGAGCAAAGGGGGCGATAGGACATGATCTGTGGTCGCCAACTACTTTTCTGTAATGACTACGGGTAGCGTTGCCCAAATAAGCGCAAGACCAATGCAAGGCCGCAAGCAAGATTGCAAGACAAGGACTTTCGGCAACACTAATGCTCTTCAAACACAAATTGCCATTACTTTCGATCTTTTGAGGCCACAAATGCAGCACTTTCAACATGTGCCAAAAAAGATAGCATGAGCCTAGAATAGATAAGTATTTGTTTTTGTTCATAAAAATTCTTCGAGAAATGGGGGAATCAACTCAAAAATCTTTCTGAGTGGATGTTATTTCTTTTGAAACTTTTCCAGTAGTATTCAGCCACCTACTTACTGTGAGTTTGAGTGACAAAAGGCATCAATGTTTTGTGCCCTCAGTCGCTTGATGACCGATGTTCTTCTTCGAAGCGTCACCGTGTCACTATGCACTAGTCCAGAAGAATTCTCATTTTCTTCATTACAGTCTTCTGTTGTTTTAGTTTTGTCGTCATACAAGTTGCTGAAAATAATAATGTAGATTGTCTTTGTAGTTGATTCGGCTACTATTGTGATACAGAATGGAATCAGGCGTTACTTTGTGGAGATCCATGACACACAATATATGGAGTAATAATATTTAGTGTTGCATATAAGCTTGACGAACTAGTTTGGCGGAATCAACACTAATGTCTTAGGCCCGTATTCCAGAACGATACTCAAGCATTGATCTCTGTTTAAAATTAGTTTTGAGTTGAGTTTTAATTTTAGAACATTCCTCAAGCACAGATTTATTGATCACAGTTCAGCTGAGTTAAGATTTATTTTATACTGTCACCTGTTTCGGTATTTGTGCAGAGATTTGATCTGCTATCACTCTAGTGTAGTCCATACTGCACTGAGTAGAGATTTCTATTCTATTTCAGGTCAAATTCATGTGTTATGTTGTTGAATTAAAGTTTATAATTACCCTATTGGAATAAGACCGATACTCAAGTAACGATTCTAACCTTAAGTAGTGATCAGGTGATTGGAGTTTAAACTGTACTTGAGGAACCTTCTGTAATACGGGCCTTAGTCTATAATGCTTATATTCAGAGAAGAATCTAAGCATGAACTCATGCTTCCAACCTTGGTCGAATAAAAAAGGCGGACGGAATCTCGCTAAACAAAAAGTGAAGCACCCATAGTAAGACAGCTCGCTTAAAAGTACGGGCTGGCACGCACACTTTCTCACCCATAGTAAGACAAAAAGCCGCGATTACGCAACAATCTCGTGTGACGGTAGTCATTGTCGTAGAGTCACAAATAAAATAACAATATATTATAATATTTGTTGTGTAAAATTCTATCGAAATTATAGTGGGTTTTGGAGAAAACGAAGTGCTTAAATCTTTTCTGAGCGAGATTCCATCCGCCATTTTTTATTCGTCCGAGCTTCCAAGTGTCAAATCTGTGGTCAAAATTCAGTGCTATTGGACAGTTGGAAGCATGAGACCATGCTTAGATTCGTCTCTTGGCAACTTGTGAACATCAGCTTACAAAACTGATTATAATAAAACAAGTTTAACCGGATTAAATCGCGAATATTAATTAAATTGGTTTTCCTGACGTTTCAAAAGCTTTGCAGCGTTCGTGGTCGCAGGAAGACCAAGATGACAAGCGTCTTTACAGATATTTCTAAAAATAATCAAGTCCCAAACAGCACGCAACACTGTAAAAGATAATGACATTGTGAGTGATTACTGCGTGCATCGAAACGATTTTAATTAATAAAAATTGTACGGTAGATAAAAAAAAATGTTTTGAAATATTTGTACACGCTTGTCATCTTAGTCTTCCTGCGACCACGAACGCTGCAAAGCTTTTGAAGCGTCAGGAAAACCAATTTAAATAATATACACGATGTAATCCGGTTATATGTCTGTGGGTTAAACTTGTTTTATTATAATGTGTAGTGATCGCGAAAACCTAAGAAATTAAAACTGATTCTGTTATTGCTACCACCCAAAACCTTTGTTTTCCCTGACCGGGCTTGTACAAAAAACGAAAGAATTCGTCCGCCTTTTTTATTCGTCCAAGCTTTCCCTAAATAGCCATTTTCTGTAAGGGCAAAGGACTTAAGTTTTATTGATGTGTGTGTAAAAAAGCAAAAAATTACTTTTAGAACTGAAACAATTTATTGTCATAAAACTATGTCTATGACAGTTTTTCTACTAATATAAAAAATATAATTTATATAATTATTATACATGTATGACGTTAACTGGTTAAATAAGCATTATTTATTGACTCAGATAAACTAGTTACAATTGTTCGTATAACTAGTATAAATATAGGTAATTTAATTACGATGTACAAATCAACGTGTTCTAAGCGAGCAAGTGAAGAAAGCAAATATTTAATTAATTAATTGTGGCTCCCGCCAATTGTTAGTATTGTGCTCATGTTTGTTTCAATTTTTCTTTTCTTTTCTTTTCTATGGTGTGCAAACAATAAAGTATATTCTATCAATCTATCTATACCTAATTTTATTTTCATTTACAATTTACAATGTGAAAAGACACCGGGAATTCCATTCCTCTGAACGTCGAACCAGCGTCTGACATTCAGCCATTAATTTTTATGAAGGTGGCTGATTCTATTTAACTCTATTACTACTTGGTAATTGATTTATTTACTAAAACAATGTAAATTTACAGTATAGTCCAAAACGTTAAATAATTATGCAAATACAATGAGTAATCTATTAATTTCTAAATACTTAACACCGTCATTTTCCTGCCCTAGTCCCAAATTCCTTGGGGCTGGCGAAATATAAAATATTTGCTAATATAAATAAAATTATAATATTAAAATTACAAACAACATGAACTAAATTGCAATTAAACAGTTCATTTCTTAACTCCACATATCAAGAAAATAACTGGCTGATTGTCTAAATATCTGTGTATCATTAATTACTTTGTATACCTTTTTGCCCTAGTGGTTGTGCGGAAAACGGGATACGCGAAAATTTTCTATATAGCGATTTATTAATCAGCATTGGAACATTCCCTATAAAATTATAATATTATTATACTCTTACGGCCGCTTTCAATGAGCTATCTATCCACGATTTGATAGAGATAGAAAGACATAAAATGTGTGGAGTTTATGTCAACTTTCTATCTCTAGTAGAGAAATTTGTGGATAGATAGGATATTAATTTTGGCCATTAGTAAAGTCTGCTATCTAAAATACTTATATTTAAATACCTAATGGCCGTTTTAAATAAGTAGCTTATCTACCTACGACTTGCCCCATTAGAGATAGTTTGGCGTAAGCTCTATACATTTTATGTTGAATTTCTATCTCTAGTAGGGCAAATCGTGGAAATATAGGTTATTGCATAAGGCCGCAAATCCTTGAGCTTATTCAGTCTATCACTCCTCATAATTAATTGAATACAAAGCTAGTTATCAGTGTGCGTTATCGAGTGAAAGTTATAATTTAACACTAATAGTGACACTGACGGCCAAAATTTTAATAACCTGTCTATTTTTTTAAAATTTGCGTTTACATAAGCTCCATACATTTTATGTCGAATTTCTATCTCTAGTAGGGCAAATCGTGGAAAGATAGGATGTTAATGGGGGTTGGCGGGAAAATTCGTAAAGATCGTGTTGTAGATTTTTTATTATTTTACAAAATTTGTGTTTCTTCGAGTGTTAATGTGTAATAATGGTGGATTATTAAATGATAAGTGCTCGTTAACGTGTACAAGTGTGGATAAATGGTACAAAGTTGAAAAACATGACTTTCGTATTATCTCATCATCCCCTCAGAAACCTAGTAAAGTTTCCATCACTTTACTAGGATATAAGTATAATATGTTCAATAATTATGACTGAAGGACATGTATACATGGTCATGAATAATAAAAAATAAATAAAAAATATGCATCTTAGAACTGTAAGTTACTGACAGTGTTGTGCTTCTCAATTCTTCCCGCCGCATATTAAACTTAGCCCAGCCTAGTTCAGCACACGGTCACGTCGCACGTTTATGTCTTTTGTTCCAAACGCTTCACACGCGTTACTGATTGACGTAGCTCGTAGAACCAATATGCGATGCGGCATTACTTTTTAACCAACATCAAAAAAGGAAGAGGTTCTCAATTCGATTGTATGTATTTTTTTATTTTATTTTTATGTTTGTTACCTCAGAACTCCGCCATTTATAAACCAATTTCGATTTTTTTATTTTATTTGAAAGGATACAATCCAATAATTAACTCGGACTAAAGTGCAAAAAAAATGTATTTTTTTAATATACCCGATTTTTTAAACTAACTATAAAGACTGACTGACTGTATAAAATAAAACGAAATCGTGGAGCGATGCAATAGATAATAGTAATGTGTGTAGGGGGAGTGGGGGGGGGGTATTTAAGAAAACTCACGCAACAGTTCAAATCATTTGCAGTGCAATAAAATTGTTAGTGAATTAGCTGAACTATTCATGCATTAATTATCTATTACATGCACCCCAAGTTTCGTGTTTTATTTTATACTTTGAAGTCCGTTTTAAAAACATGGCATACGTAAAAAACATTTACACGGCTTTTAATTTACAATCCTATGAATTCGTGACCTGGCCGTGCGCTGTGCTGTGCGTGGGCTGGGTTCAGTATGCTGCGGACCTTAGAGTTAATTTGTTAGTTTCGCTCTAATGAAGAACGGCGTTACATTCAACATGTTAACTTCTTATATAAACTTACGAATATGCATCCCAATTCACATCATCTTTGCTTTTTTTGGTTGTTTGGAAGCGAGTTCTGTTGGCCTTCCACCACGATATGTCTTTTCTATCGAGAGGACTCACTTCTTTTACCTTTGAACATTAGAAAAGTACATCATCAACATTTGTGTTAATTATTTCGGTAAAACCATATTGTGAAAAAGATATAAATTGTTGAAAGTTTTTTTTTATCCTGCTTGTGAGCAAATTTTTCATTTCACAATTTATATCTTTAGATTTCGCTCAGTATGCGTAAATGCGTCTAAATAATAGAATAAAAAATAATTAAAATAGGTACAGTCGACTACATGACAGTGGTAACACTTGAATTATAAAACCCCATTGACGTGCGGTTGACCGTACTTCAATTTTGCTGCATCAATCAAAACCAGAACAACAGGTCTGTTTGTGCTATTCTGAGTTTAAAAGATATCGTACCTACCATGGGAGGACCAACAACAAGAGGCTATTGCAAATACATTAAACATAAAGCCTAGCCTAAAGCCATTGTTTTATGATCATAGTCTAGCTTTTCTCTGAGCATGGTTCAGAATAATTGTAGCGCAATTGGTGAAGCTCTTGTTTAAAGTTTTACTTAGTCCATTATTTAAAGTAAACTACGGTGCTGAGAAATAAAAGTTATCATGTCTGTTAGATAGACAATTAGAGTGCTTCATGTTTCAAAATATTAATTTAGTATAAAAATAACTTGGGGAGAATGATTTTGATATTATATAAATCCTGATGAGCTTGCCTTTGGCTGCCACCTCACTGCATTCGACGATACAGTTAGTCCAGCAAAACCTTAGGCTGCAAACGCACTGCCGGTTGCCTCACTTAGCGCCTGGCGTCTAGCGAGACGCCAAGACAAAAGACACAGAAAGGACACGAAAACATACAGGTGAATAGCGGGGCGCCAAGCGCGTAGTGCACTCACAGCCAGTCCCATATATTTTCGAACGTTTCTTTTTCTCTTGGCGTCTCACTAGACGCCAGGCGCTAAGGCTAAGCGAGGCATCGGGCAGTGCGTTTGCGGCCTTATTTTGTCGAGCCTTAAAGACCACCAGATCACAATTATCGGAAAACACAGACAAGGCCAGGTTATTACTGTCCCCATATACATAGTATACGGATTTAAAGTGTTTCCATACTGCGATCAGAGATCGCGCTACCTCAAATGGGAAGACAAATGGTTCGATTCTTGCTCGAGGTCGAATATTTCTTACGATTTTTTTTACCTTATACACAGCCACTCCCGCGAGGAATATGCACACGATGTTGACAAGTGTCAGGCAGAGGGATGCAGTGCCGAGCACGGCCAGCTCCGACGGCTGCACGACCAGCCAGCGCAGCTCCTCTGACGTCACCATCAGGCGGGTTAGCGCCATTGCCCATAGCAGACCCTACAATAGAAATAGTTGATATTGAGTTATAGAGTTATTTTATTATGATTAGGTTAGTAACTACACCTACTGTTCCTATTATAACTTTATGCTCCATTTATATCAAACCCCTTTTAATCTATATATTCTGACGGACATCAATGAAATTCCCAATATAGGCGATCCCAAAATAACACACTCTATGTTTAGGTGCGATAATTAAACCAATCTTTTTTCACACAATTACAGAAACAAATGGACTGTATTTTTTTCCTAAATATAGATGAATAGCTCAATATATACAGGTTGACTTTTTAATCACCATCTAAAATTTTTCAGGACTTAAGTAAAGTTTTCAAAGACTCCATTTTTGAAGAAAAAAATGTGAGATAAAATTTTCACAATGAAATAATCTTCCCAGAAAAAAACATCAATTTCTGTGTGGTTGCTAAGAAAAACGTCATTTTTGAAATGCAATATCTCAATAAAAGGAAAAACACTTACTTATTTTATTATTTATTATTTTCAGCTAAGATTTTAATATAACATTTGGATAGTGATTAAAAACTCATGCTGTATAGGTTCATTTAATAGCATACTAGCTTTTGCCCTCGACTTCCTCCGCGTAGAAGTCGAAAATGGTACTAATAAGATTTTAATTGGTTTTTTACGTTATTCATTTTGTTATACCTAACATATAAATTATTATTTTCAAATGTTTGAATACTTATAAAATATAACAATCTTTATTATAGTGTAGGGATTTAAAGGTTAAATAAACGTGAAAATAAAATAAATTTTTGTTATATTTTTTTAACATGAAGTTCGGCCTTTGATCTGGTGAAAGTTACATGGTGTTATTATCTTTTTACAACGAAATCAAAATACTACACACCTACCACAGTATTTCTTTGTAAACAATATTTTTAGTTTTTCCTTCGGGAGCTAGAATCACCAGGCTACTCTGTGCGCTTACTCTGGAGCATGCCACATACAACTGGCCATGAGATAAGCAGCTTTCCCTCAAGTCTATTCCCGCTGCCTTAAGAGTTTGACCTTGAGTTTTGTTTAATTTTTAAAACCAAAATGTTCTAGTCCTTACCATTTCGAATTTCGAACTCTACGTCCCTATGAGGCCGTGTCCTAAAAGTGCATAACCTCTTTAAGCTTAGAAACCTTCAAATGAGATACTAATATAGTACGGTGACTGTGACGGTGACTTTCAAGAACTTCCAATTTTAAAGAGTATTTGCGTAGACTTCTTTTGAATAAAATCGGATTGAGTTTTCGAAACTAGTGTCAAAATAAAATGTAATTTAAATCAAAAGCAACTAAGGAGTATTGATATCAACTTCGAAGCAAATCACCGCCTAAATAACTTTCTACCCCTTTCTAACCCCGTTAGGGGATGAATTTCAATCAAATATGAAACACGTCTTCCATCAATTCTGTTAAAAAAGGTTTATGCAAAATTTGAAGTAGATTGGACCAAGGAATCACGTTGTCCCATACAAACTTTGCCCACCTTTTTCACCCCCTTAGGGGCAGAGTTTCGGAAAATCCTTTCTTATCGGATGCCTACGTGATACAAAGAATACACCCTCCAAGTTTCGGGTCTCTGCAATCAGCGTTTTAGGCTATGCGTTGATCCGTCAGTCAGTCATTCAGGACAAAGCATTTTATATGTATAGAAGATGCTGAGTTGCCTTTTTTCTCTGTGCGGATTCGATATAATAATCTGTACGTTCTGATTTTTAGGGTTCCGTAGTTCCTACAAGGAACCCTTATAGTTTCGTCATGTCCGTCCGTCTGTCCGTCTGTCCTAATCCTTTACAGCTTAATAACTTTTTTTTAAGGGTGGCGCCCATACATGTGACTAAACTACATAATATGCACTATAATTTGACCAAGTTTGACGCTGGTATATATTACCGTTTTGAAGATATAGCAGGAACAAAAACGTTGAAAAAAATGCATGTTTTTTGAGGTTTCTTGTATGGGGACCCCCTTTGGTTTTAGACTTTTTTTTTGTTTTTAGTATTTGTCGTGATACACCTCATAGCAACACATATTCTGAGAAAATTTCAATCGGTTACCTATTACCGTTCAAAAGATACAGCCCTGTGACAGACAGACGGATGGACGGACAGACGGACGGACAGTGTAGCGAGAGTAATAGGGTCCCGTTTGGCACCCTTCGGGTACGGAACCCTAAAAAAAGAGATAAGTCCTTCTAAGTAGAATAAGCTCAAGATCATCATGTGTCGTGATTTGATTTGGTTGATATTTAAGGAAACTTGATTTTACGGATTTATAAAAAGTGAGACTATACCAGAGAGGAGACCAAAGAAAAGATGGATGGATTGCGTGAAGAATGATATGGATGAAAAGGGAGTAAATGGTGAGATGACGGCTGATAGACAAAAATGGAAGAAGAACTCGTACCTATTGCGCCCACCCCAAGTAATTTGGGACCAGGGCAGGAAGATGATGATGATAAAAAGTGTGATTATGTTTGATTGATATACTCACAGCATTGACAGCAGGAGGTAACAGTGAAGCCGATATGGCGACACCGACTAGTGAGGCGGTGTACTCGCCCAGCACGGCCAGCGCCACGCCAGCACCGCTGGGAATCGCCACCAGGATGCCCACCCACAGGGAACGGTACTCGCATCTGGAATTAAGAAGTTTAAGAAAACTGAAAGAACTCTAGGTTATAATAAAACAAGTTTAACCGGATTATATCGCGTAAATTATTTAGATTGGTTTCCTTCCTGACATTTCGAAAGCTTGGCAGTGTTCGTGGTCGCAGGAAGACAGATGTCAAGCGATGTGTAGTGATCGCGAAAACCTAAGAAATTATTAACTCTAGGTTACTCCTCTTATATTCATCATCATCATCATCATTTCAGCCGAAAGACGTCCACTGCTGGACATAGGCCTCCCCCAAGCATCGCCACAACGATCAGTCCTGCACCTTCCGCATCCAGCGGATTCCCGTGACCTTCACCAGTTCGTCGGTCCACCTTGTGGGGGGTCTACCCACGCTGCGCCTTCCAGTACACGGTCGCCACTCCAGAACTTTACTGCCCCATCGGCCATCCGTTCTGCGAGCAATGTGCCCCGCCCACTGCCACTTAAGTTTGGCAATTCTTCCGGCTATGTCGGTTACATTACAAGGTTAAGCTGCACTTGCCGCGGTCAGTCTGTGGATGGGTGACCGTTTCGTTACACATCGAGACCCCTCCGTGCCTCGGAGAGCACGTTAAGCTGTCGGTCCCGGTTGTCATACGAATATCTATGGCAGTTGTTACAGGTAGTCAGAAGCCTGAAAGTCTGTCAACTGGTCTAACCTCCGAATGTCGGTATTACCCAGTAACTGGGTTGCGGGGGTCTGATGGCAGTCGCTCCGTGTAAAATACTGATGTTCAGCCGCATCTGGCTAGACTGGAAGCCGACCTCAATATAATTGGGAAAAGGAGGGTGATGATGATGTCGGTTAAATTACATATATCCTTTTATATTACATCAGATAAATCGTGTAAGCCATTATACAAAGTGGAAATGACAATACGACATTAAATAAAACCTCGTACATAGTATTACGTTAATTCTCTTACCGTACACGAAAAATCCATCAAATCCAGTTTATTTTAATTTAATTTTTTTTAATGTAGGACCATTTTTCTGGCATAGATCGTTAGGTCAAACACCTGTGCGAATCCATATGATTTTAAACTCTCTTTTTCAATTATTACAGATGATTACAAATGGTGTTACTTATTATTTCGACATTTTAATGTTTATTCTGTTAAAAAAAAGTTTTTTATAATTCGATAAACAACTTATTTATGTGTTTAAAATGCTTCTATAGGCTAGTAATAACCAAAGACATTTGTATGTAATAACAGTGATTTCATTTATTGTCGTATTGTCATATCCACGTTGTATACATGTCAACTTTATGTATCTGCATTTGTTGCCGTAATGATAATTTAAAATCTGCTATATACCAGGCCCCTCAGAAAGTATTGCGAAAAAAAGTTTTTATATATGGGAGACTGGCCAGTTATAATGTTTTTCGAAAATATGATTATTTATAAGTAAAAATAAGTAAGTTCCAATTTCAAAATTTCCCTCCACATTTTTTGCGAGTTAATTCAAAGTATTGTGTCTCACTGAAATATGGATCTGCGCCGGGAACATTTTAGAGCTATGATTTTATACGATTTCAAGTGTCGCCTGAAACCGGATGAATCGTACGATAGACTTCAAATGGCATTCATGGATGAAGGCCCTTCCAAGGCAACCGTGTATCGTTGGTATAACGAATTCAAGCGCGGTCGACCAACTTTGGGGGATGACGAAAGAAGCGGTCGCCCTTTGACGGCTGTTACCGAAGAAAACGTGCTAGCAGTGAAAAATTTAATCCAAGACAATAGGCGAATTACATATCAGGAGATTCAACACATATTGAAGATTGGATCGGGAAGCGTTCACGAGATTCTACACAGCCATCTTCGCGTGAGGAGGATAGTATCACGCTGGGTGCCGCACAACCTCACCGATGCTCAGAAGCAGGCCCGGGTGGAATGGTGCCGTGATATGCTTAACAAATTTGAAGCAGGCTCGTCTCGTGTTTACGACATCGTTACAGGTGATGAGTCCTGGATTTATCAATACGACCCAGAAACCAAGCGCCAGTCGACTGTTTGGGTGTTTCAAAATGAGCCAACGCCTACCAAAGTGAAGCGATCTAGAAGCGGGGGTAAGATTTTGATCGCTAGCTTTTTTAATTTGACTGGCCACTTGGTATCAATTCCCTTACGGGATCAAAGAAGCATTAATGCCGAATGGTATACTACCAAATGTTTGCCAGAAGTTTTCTCTGTTATAAGCAACAAGCGACCAAACACAGGGCTCCGCGGGCTACTGCTCCACCACGACAATGCACCTGCGCACACCGCACTCAAAACGAGGGACTTCCTGGACAGCACGCCAGTCAAACTCCTGGGTCACCCTCCTTACAGCCCTGATCTAGCACCGTGTGACTTCTTTTTATTCCCAAAAATAAAAAATCAGCTCAAAGGGATACAATTTTCGTCGCCGGAAGATGCGCTGGCTGCGTTCGAGCAGGCTGTAAACGAGGTGTCTGCGGCGGACTGGAAAAAGTGTTTTGAAAACTGGTTTAGGCGCATGAATCTTTGTATAGAGGCTGGTGGAAAGTACTTTGAAAAGATTTGATAAAAATATATGTACGTATAGAACAATTTTTTTTAGTTTCGCAAAACTTTCTGAGTGTCCCACGTACAGTCAACAAATCGGAATCATGACCCACGATAAACTTAATATCCTACAGACATTCTAATACAATTAGGTTGAATTTCGCTTAAACAGATATTTCCTTGGCAACAGACTTATTATCAATTTTGTTTGCTATTGACAGTGACAGCTAGTTTCCAATAAAATTATTTTTCTAAATTTTATTCTTGATGTTTTACTCCAAATATTGTTAAGAGTATTGTTTGATACCATTTCATACTTGACATTTTATAATGTTCTGTAATCGAAAAAGTTTGTATAGGTTTCTTAAAAAATATAGTTGTTTGTAGAAAAACCACGTCAAACGACAGCTAATTCGAAATTCAAAACATAATTCCTGCTTTATCAAAAACATAATTTCCAATCCAATTTTAAATCTATTGCATTGATAACAAAGCTCAAAACGGCACAGATCTCTGACCCGTTTTAATGCAGTTTCTGTAATATTCAAAATGTCCTAAGTGCAGCATAGAAGAAAACCTTACTGTTTTGACGATTTCAAACGAATTATCAGCTGAGTGGGTCATGATTCCGATTTGTTGACTGTACATAGCAGATTTGGTGGGGATGCGTGGTGTGATATATATTAAGGTACCTTGAAATCATCTCATAAGTGGGCCAATCCTCAACAACTCCGTACCGCTCGTCGATAGCGCAGATGGTGAGTCCGAAGAGAAAGCCCATGACGAGAGACAGGAACAGGCCCAGGAACTCGTTCTTAACTCCCATGAGTTGAAGCGAGCGGTCTTTGACAGCTGTGCCCAAGGTGCCCGCTGTGATTGGACCCTGCGGAACATTGAAATACACCATGTTTTATGCAGGAAATCACAGTGTTTTGTACCAACATGCACACCATGTACAGCATGTAAATGTAGAAGCTACAGAACGCTACCATTAATCATAATCTATTTTTTGTTGCCTTGGATTTCTTCTGTATCTATTGTATGTGCGTTTAAAGACCAACATATACAAACGTCTGTCTGCACAAGTTATACAAAAATGGCTCATGCCGTGGGAAAAGCTTTGAAATGAAATGAAATCGTTTATTTTTCAAGCTATAAGGTTCCAATTACAACGACCATCTGGATAATAATTATAAAGATATAAATTGTGGATAGAAAAATTTGCTCACGAGCAGGATTCGAACCTGTGAATCCTTGGTTCAGTACACCAGTGCTTTATCCGCTAAGCTACCGTGAACTTTCTTCTTCTTTTTCTTTCCACAATTTTCATCTTTACATTTCATACAATTATAAATTAAAGAAATACTGTTGAAGACCGAGTACCGACTATACATCATCTGTGGTTTGGCATCACTATTTTACGTTGTCTGTGGCGTCATGAAGTTGCCTCGACATGCATGAGCCAATTACAAGCAATCACGTGAAGGTAGCAATATTGTTCCTTTCTCCCTCTATCCTCGAATCTTGTAATATAATCACTACGTTTAAAATATACGCTTGAAAGTTTTGGCAACGGACACATCTATTTTATTTTACGGTTCCCGAACAATCCTGAAGAAGTCGAAGGCCGGTAGGAGGCGATCGCACAAGCCCCTACAAATACTTTGATAATACATTAAGTCAGTCAGCAAGGGTGTTAGGGAAGATTACTGCCCAGGATGCGCTGAACATGCCTAATAATTATATGTATAGTCAGTCATTCGTAGGAGCTCTTTAAATACAACGTGTTATTAAAAAAACTGAAATCCTCTTAAGGGGTCAATATACTCAGCAAACAACTTTTACATATTTTTTTTTATAGTATAGGATGGCGAAACGAGCTAAAGGCCCACCTGATGTTAAGCGGTTACCTTTGCCCATGACAACTTCAATACCACCTAGGCTGTTGCCTAAATGGTACCGCAAGTCGGTTCGGCAAACTGAGACATGAAGATGGAAAGTCTCATGTGATTGTAATTTCACCGGCACCCGTACCCTTCAGACCGAAACACAGCAATGCAAGCATCACTATTTGGCGGAGAAGTAGGCACGGTGGTAGTACTTCCCCGGACGAGCTCTTTCACAAAGGAGCTCTACTATCAACCCTGAAATCGCGAAAAAATTATCCGCTGTGCTCTATATTTTGTCGATTTATGTGAACACAAATGTAGGGACCAGCTGATTTCTTTTCGCGATTTCAGTGTTGGTCCTATGGGACTATGGTAAAAGTTGTTCATACTGATGAGTACAGTGACCCCCTGAGGTTTTCAGTTATTTCAATTTCACGTTGTAGATCCTCAAGCAAAGAACGCCACGTGATAAGTAAAGCCATGTATTCAATAAGTAATTGAGGAGCAACACGTGACGCTCAACATGTTTGGCAACGTTTCACAATAGAGCGAGACGTTGCCAGATAACGCGCAAAATACTGCAAAATATAAAATCTTTTTAACTGTACGCGTGGTTAACAAAAGATCCGCGTCGTCGATCACCATGTTGGGCTACATGTTGAGAAACATGTTGCGCGTCAATTGTTCCCAGTGCATACATTGGGTGAGGCTATTTCGTGATGTACAGTCGCGATCCTTCCCGGTGGTACATTTTGTCGACAACGTCCCTTGAACGATGATGATGATGATGGTTCCCCGGAAAGCTTGCTGATAGTACCTAGGTAATGTTGTGATATTTTTTTAAATGTCTATCGGCGTTGCCTGTCACAAAATTGACGTGAAAGCGCGTATACGTTATCTCGCGCACACATTACTGCATGCACGGTGAAATTACAATCACATGAGACTTTCCATCTTCATGTCTCAGTTTGGCGAAACGACTTGCGGTACCATTTAGGCAACAGCCTAGGTGATATTGCAGTTTTTATGGGCAAAGGTAACCGCTTAACATCAGGTGGGCCTTTAGCTCGTTTCGCCATCCTATACTATACAAAAAAAACCGGCCAAGAGCATGTCGGGCCATGCTCAGTATTATAGGGTTCCTTAAGTAGGTGTAATTACAAACGAATCAAATCGAATATTAATCATGGCTATTTTAGTTTTTGCAATAATCGGCAGCTTTCACGACTCAGAGCGTGTTGTTAGTATCGCCATCTAGCGATAAATTCAAGGAGCCAAATTGAAGAAGCGTGTCATTTCAAAGTTACTTTTTGTGATTTTTTCAAATAGAAAGTAGCTAAAGGAGCATTATTTGCTGTGATAATTTTTCTCTAAGGTCAATGACCTTTGAACTAGGACGTTTTAAGTATTTTTCAGTTTTCTCTCTATAACTTAAAAAATTATAATCACTTTATACTCGAAATAATTTTAAAAGAGAGTTTTCACAAAGGTCTATCAATGTGGAAGATTATAAGTTTCTACATTGCATAGTTTAGAAATGGCAGGGGGGGGGGGACACATTGCAAGCCACTTTGGCGGGCTATATTTCGCAGATGGTACATACACCTGATAAAAAAGTGGTGTATCAAACATTACCTTCATTTTAGTAGACCTATTCAATGATATCCCACACGAGGGGGTGCAGCGAAATTTTTTTTTTTTTCCCCATTTCACATGTATGGACGCCACCCCTAAAATACGGAAAAACGATTTTTTTATTCTTTTAAAATTGAGATCTATATGTAGACTATTTTTTAACAAAATTTCATTTACTTATGTTTATAACTGTAGAAGTTATTAAGCTGTAAAGGATTAGGACAGACGGACAGACGGACAGACGGACAGACGGACAGACGGACGGACATGACGAAACTATAAGGGTTCCTTGTAGGACTTCGGAACCCTAAAAACGCTAATTTTGTGACGGGAGACGCTGCAATAGACGATTAAAAAAATATCACAACATTATCTACATCACGAAATAACCTTCCTTTAATACATTGCTTTTGCATATAGAAAAAATATTATTCAATGAAGTATGTAAGGTTATGAGCGAGCAAGCCGCCACGATTTTCATAAAATTGTTACAGGTACTTATTATTATATTATATTTAAAGGCATTATCGTCAACGTTATGTGCTTAACAAGGCATTCAATAAAGTGGCAATCCACTTAGTGTCGTGGTAATGCCGCACCATAATAATATGTGTTGTTGCCTGGATAAATATTCTGAAAACTATTTTTCTTTTTCTTTGTAGGTATAAGTACAACTTTTCTGAGATTCTTGACAGCATGATTGTACCTACCTACCTACCTATAGTCGAAGTAAGTCCTCCGTTTACAAACCAGCGCTCACGCACACAGATGCACCTCGAACCGTGCTCACCGCTCTCAGTACAAATGTCACAGCAACGTCCAGTGAGCATCGCGGAAACAAATATCCTTCAGGTGCATATGTGTGCGTGAGCGCTAGTTTGTACACAGAGCACGGTTTTTGTTGGCTTCACTGTGATTGTTCGCAGCACTTCGTCTATATACTGATAGTAGGTATTGAGGTAGCTAGGCCCAGGTTTTACGATGGAACTTAGTCAATGTTTAATGTTTGTTTGTTGTATGTTGTACAGTCTAACAAAGCAATTAGTATACAGGGTTGCCAAATATAGATGATTTCTCAAGAAATTATTATAGAACGGTATTATTAGGGTTTTGTATAAATACGGTTTTTTCGTTATTAAAATGATATTTCACTCGAAAACATCCATAATCTTCTGAGTTAACTTCTTTTTTTTTTGACGACGTCTGTGGTCTATTGGTTAGAGTGTCGGACTGCTAATCACGAGCTCGTGGGTTCGATTCCCACAGGACACAAATATTTGTGTGATGAACATAAGTGTTTGTGTTGGTCTGGGTGTTTCTTATGTGTTATAAATATGTATTTACAAAAAAAAAAGTATATAAGTATTATATCCATTGTCTAGTACCCATAGCATAAGCTCTGCTTAGTTTGGGACTAGATGGTGCTGTGTAAAAATGTCCCAAAGATATTTATTTTATTTTATTTATAACTGGTGACCCTGGATACTAATTGCTTTGTTAGACTCTATGTAATGTTGTATGTTTTTAAAACAAAATTTGGTCCAGGTCTGGGTGTTTGTGTATGTAAATATTAGTGACGGTACACGTAGTTTAAGGCACAGGCTATATCCTATCATGGGTCAACGTTTAAAAAGTAATTAACTGAATTTTGAACCCGCCTATAATTTGACGATTATTAATCTGAGATGGTAACTAATGGTAAGTAGAGATTTTCCAGTCCTTACCGAACGTTCAACCATGGTTTTTCCAGTTTGCCCAATGTGGAAACTGGGCTGCGAGGATCTGATGGCAATCGCTCCGTGTAAAATTTATATCCTGGAAGCCGACTCCAGTATAGTGGGGAAAAAGGCTAGGAAGAAGAAAACCTTCGTTAATCCATAGGTACTAGAGATTTGAAACTGATGCTTACCATAAGCGGAGATATAAGCATGCTAGCAACGAGTATCACAGTGGAGTTCTCGATCAGTCCAATAGCGGCTACGAAGGCAGCGACCAGCAGCATGAACACCCAATCAAACGTCAGCGCTGCGTCGGCGCGCACGTCATGCAGCACTTGCGCAAGGTTAGTGCGCGCGCGCACGGATGAGGAGAAGCGAGACCACGCTGTCTTTGATGCACTGGAATGAAGGTATGCGTCTTTTTAATAAACTGTTTGAACATTGTAGGTACTTAATTAATTTATGATGTTGATGAATTTTTTTCCTTGTTAGCTGATCGACCTTGATTTAACGTAGAAGATACTAGATTATTATCATCCTGGGCCCTAATTCACATAACTTCATGACGCGCCGATCAAGTTGCAGTGACGCTGCAGTTCGTTTCTGACAGCGATCGCCGTAGATAACAGAATACGATAAGCTTTATTTTGATCGAAACTTCTCTGCAACTGCACTACTTTAGTTACATGAATTGGCCTACAGGTTCGACCACCATTTTAGCCACAACTGGGGCCGTATTATGAAGTGTTAAAGCCATCATTGTTCCGGTGTTAAGAGGGATGGCGCTATTAGTCCTGTATAGCTCTGTCTCTCTTTCGCAAGTGTGATGATTCTAACACTTCATAATACGGCCCCTGGTTTCTGGTAGTTTTTATGCACTCATCTCTTTCTGAAACTGCTAACTTGCCAGATGTAAAATGGATGACGTCTGCCTCTAAATGGTGTATTTGAAAGAGTTTCTCCATGGTCAAGCAGAGAGCTATTTTCGTAGGATATAATGATGTCATTGCCCTATGCTATATTAATGGCAAAATGATCGGTTGAACATAGAATATATCTAACTGTCATGATAAACAATGGATTTAGGGTGCTTAAATAAAATTTTCTCACGTTTTTACAAGACTGTAGTAGGATGTAAAAAAGTTTTTCGTACTTTTAAGTATTAATGATACGTCTATTTTATGACAAAGTATTGGAACACCTTGTATTTGTCTGGAAAGGTTAAATCTATTTTTAGACTTAACGTGGGTTTTATAAAAGACTTTAATAACAGATAAGCTGCATTTATTCACTTTATTGTAATTATTTAATTATCCTAGACCAGCGGTACTCTAAGTGTGTTCCGCGGAACCCTAGGGTTCCGCGATACCCCTGTAGGGGTTCCGCAAGAATTTAGAAAAAAAAAACAAAACACCTCTCTCTGGTCACTGGTCGAACGTTTTGAATCCGCCCGCCGCGCGTATACTTGTGAGCGCGCAGTCCCTTTGATAAAAGCCGCCTCTGAATTAGACGCTATAGTTGTGAACAAGCGACTTTCGGCTCTATCTTCAAAAGCATAAAGTCGAGATTGTTTACAACGCATTTTTTTGTATTTATATTTTTATTTCCGCTTTTTGTTTATCAAAGGCGCCGACTCGAGTATTTTTGAGAATGTTCGAGTTCGAGTCTAGGACTAAGTATAAAAGCGCTATTATATAAAAAAAGTCGCGCCTCGTCAGTCAGTTGACGATTAGCGTTCGGAGCGATAAGTTCGTACCTACCTACTTACAAGCTGGCTAGCCTGCTGCCTTCTTGTAAGTTCTACTGCCCGCTGTATTCTGATTGTATCAGTTTTGTACATTTCTTCTTTGGACTAAACTTTGTCTCATAAACGCAGTAACGATTGTGCATTATTTTGACCCTACCATCCTGACGTGTAACATTATTAATAAAGAAGAATGGAACGTTGGCTTAAAGGTGTTAAACGTGTTGCAACGACATCTTCTAATGACGCTGAATGTTCAAAAGCAGTACGCGCGGAGAATACAGCAATTACCGATCCAGACGATGATGCCACGACGTCAAGCTCCACGGTTTCAAAGACGAAAAAAAGGAAGTATGATGAATCATATATCAGTTTCGGATTTGTTGATTCCAACGGCTCACCTCTCTGCATGTTATGTAGTAAACTGCTTCCTAATAGTTCCATGGCACCTGCCAAATTACGCAGACATTTAGAAACTGTACACCCCGAGTCTAAAGACAAGAATAAAGAATTTTTTGTTCGTAAAAAAGAACAGTTATTGGAAAGTCAAAAAAATATGATGCATGTAACACAAACTATCAATGAAAAGGCCACGGAGGCATCATATTTAGTTAGCTATCGCATTGCACAAGCAGGTGAAGCGCACACTATCGCTGAGAATTGAATAAAGCCATGTGTGTTAGACATAACAAAATGTATGCTCGATGAAAAATCTGCAAAGCATCTTTCTACTGTACCGCTATCAAACGATACTGTTTCACGGCGAATCCATGATCTGGCAAGCTACGTCAAACAAGAACTAGTTGCACGTCTACAAAAAACACGATTCGCCTTGCAAATGGATGAGTCAACTGATGTCACTGGTCTGGCTATCTTGCTGGTTATCGTGAGATATCCATATGAACGTTCTTTTGAAGAAGACATGCTTATGTGTTCACCGCTGCCCACAAACACTACCGGGGAAGAAATTTTTAATAAAATAAACATATTTTTTAAAGAAAATAATCTTAGTTGGAACGATTGCATTGACATTTGTACAGATGGGGCCAAGGCGATGACAGGTAAAACAGCAGGAGCAGTATCACGAATAAAAAGTAAAGCGCCTAATTGTAGTTCCAGCCATTGTATTCTGCATAGACAAGCACTTGCGATGAAGCAAATGCCGTCAAATCTAAAATTAGTTATGGATGAAGTGGTAAAAATAATTAATTTTATCAAATCACGACCACTACAATCCCGATTGTTATCATTATTGTGTGAAGATTATGGCAGCAAACATAAAACACTGCTGCTCCATACAGAAGTGCGATGGCTGTCTCGGGGTAAAACTTTAACAAGGCTATTTGAACTTAGAGCCGAGTTACAAATGTTTCTTTCAGCAGATACAGTTTCTTTTAATTTGAAAGACCGTTTGTATGATAAAACTTGGTTGTTCCGATTGTCTTTTATGGCGGATATCTTTCAAAAACTGAACGAATTGAATTTATCATTGCAAGGTAAACAGACAACAGTGTTCCAGGCCTATAACAAAATAACTGCCTTCAAAAGAAAATTAGATTTTTGGATTATTTGCGTTGGTAAGAGAGAAATAGAAAGCTTTACGTCACTCAGTGAGTTTGTTAGCGATAACGACTCGGAAATGTTTCAAGATGATGTGTTTGAAGAATTGGTCCAATATCTCACTTCGATGCGCGCATCTTTTGTAAAGTATTTTCCCGAAGAACATAATACAAAAATGAAGCTGAATTCATGGATTCATAATCCTTTTTTACCCAACTTGCAAAAGCCCGAAAGTATGTCAAACGAGATATATGAATCTCTTTTAGAAATGTCATCAGACACAAGTATGGAGTCACTGTTCAAAACGACGCCTCTCAACGATTTTTGGTGCAGAATCCGTGATGAATATCCAATGCTTGGCAGAATGGCTCTGAATATTCTTCTCCCGTTCCCAACAACATATTTGTGCGAAACAGGATTCTCAACCTATGCAGCCACGAAAACAAAATATCGCAATAGACTGGACGCCGAACCTGATATGAGACTTCAAATGTCTTCTATCAAACCTGATATCAACCAATTGATGAAAAATAAAAAACAGTTTCATACCTCCCATTAGTTAAGATTTTTTCATTTTTAATATCTTCTATTATTGTACTTGGCATGTGGTTAAAGTAAGTAATAATTAGTAACTGTTACATTGTACTTTTATTATGCTTATATAATAAAGAATACACTTTTAAAAACTATTGTTTTATTGTAGGGTTCCGTCAAGTATTTTGCTTGTCAAAAGGGTTCCGTGACCAAAAAAGTTTGAGAACCGCTGTCCTAGACTATTAACAGGCACATGCCAATAATCAAGAAGTCAAGATCAATTGTTCGGTTACAATTAGTAATTCTAATGGAAAACTGGCAAGAAACTCCTTAATTACTTTTAGAATTCGGAAACTCTTTTTCCCCTTAGTTCGCCTTGTGGTGACCACAGCCTAAGCATCTACAGCATCATTCCAGCCGAAACGTCCACTGCTGGACATAGGCCTCCCCCAAAAGGGTGTAATCCATAATCGCCACGCTTGGTAGGCGGTTTAGCGATTGCAGTTGGTTGAATAAATACTCAGACGACGCTGCTCCTATCCTCTGGTGAACCCCTTAGTCGCCATACAGGGTTATCTGATTGGAAATGTGCGAGCATGGTTTCTGGTTACTAAAAAAAGGAAATATATGGGGATCAGTATAAGTTGTCGTCGTTACTCAAACTGTAATGTCATTCCCATATTATACCTATTTATTCTCTGATGTAGGATATTGTCATTTTGTATAGAAACAGGTTTAAAACGACCTAATAACTACCACTTATTTCTACCGTCAAACAATGCTGCATGCATTGCTGTGTTCCGGTGAGAAGTGTACACACGGCTTCACATCAAGCTGTACATTTCCAGTATAAGCTGACCCCGCATTATATAGGTTTTCCTTACAACGTGAGGTCACGTACAGCTTGATGTGTAGCCGTGTGTACGAGTACCGGTAAATTACAATAATGAGACTTTCCATCTTTATGTGTATGTTGTCGGTGGCGAATGCAACTGTCTGTTTGGCAAAAGCCTAGGTGTAGTTGTTATGTGCAAATGTATAACCGCTTAACATCAGGTGGGCATTTAGCTCGTTTCGCAATTCTATACCATAAAAAGCAAGCCATGCTGCGAGCATCATGGTCTCAAAAACAATAGCTAATTTGTCTACGATAATATTTATGCTTTACTTACTATTCTTGTCCCGTAGGTCCTGCTTCGGAGGCAGGAGGGCTGTGTCCGTTGTTAGACTGGTAGAACAAGGCACAAGGTAGCAGGCTCACAGAAGACTGGTGCCGTGATCCGATGCCGAAGGTCCTCAATACTTGCAGCAACTCCTCTCCTAAGTTGCCCGACTCCAGCGAGAAAATCACCTGTAAAGAAACGTGGTAGCTACATACATATATGTGTAGTAATTTGACTGCTATTTAGAACATTTTAGAACGAGATAACTTAAAGAGGAAATGCGGGTGGTCTATTCTCCATACAAACGCTCTCGACTGTTTTCTTTCTGGTTTATAACCCTAGAGCAATTATTTTTTACAATAAACTAAATATCAACGATTTTTATGTTCCTAAGTTTTCGTTTTTGTTGACAAATTATTATTTAAATTAAAGCCCTAAAAAATTAGTTCATAAATTTAACAACTATTTATAAAAAAAGAAAAACATAAGCGACACAGTAGGTACATATTATTCTTATTCAGTTTACAAAATATCTTTTAAATTAGTCCTGTTTTGGTAGAAACAATAGTCAAGAGCCAGACCTCTAATTATGACTTTTTTACTTATTCAGTCAGAGCTGCAGTTTTTATTTTAATTAATTTATTTATTTTGTACTTAAAACACAATACAGAGCACAAGGAACTTTATTTTTATTTTTATGATGTATAGATCTGATCTTGACCACAATCTAGACAGCTTTATCAGGATGTGGTGACGATGGAGCGAGCAAACCTATTAGGTGCCGATTCACTCCAGCTTTAAAGGCGTTAGGGTTATAAGTGCCCGGAAATACAGATGCCGGCAGTGAATTCCACAACTTGGCTGTGCGCATTATGAAAGAGTTCTCAAAGCGCTTGGTCCTGATAGTAGAGATTTCCACCAAATGTGGATGATATCCTGCAGTGCGGCGTGTAGTCCGATGAAAGAAAGGAGATGGCGGAATAAGCTCATGGAGCTCTTGCGCACACTCTCCAAAGTACAGCCTGTAGAACACCGACAAACAAGCAACTGTGCGTCTAGGGGCTAAGCTTTGTAGCTTAGATTTTGCTAACAGTTCATCACCAATTAGCCTCTCAGCTCTGCGTTGAATCGAGTCAAGAGCCGCAAGCTGGTATTTGGCGGAGCCATCCCACAAGTGACTGCAATACTCCATACACGATCGGACTTGAGCTTTATATAAAGTGAAAAGCTGTCCAGGAGTGAAGTATCGCTTCACCTTGTTAAGAATGCCCAACTTTTTGGCCGCAGTTTGAGCCTATGCCTCGATTGTGGTACCGAAGTTGAGGTTAGTTGACAACTCCATGCCAAGAAGGTCTAGGTGGTCGGCGATGCTAATAGGTGTACTTTGGAAAGTAGGAGCCAGGTGGAATGGACTCCGTTTTGCGGTGAAAAGATACGCCTGAGTTTTAGAGGCGTTAAAATTGACCAGATTGTCATCTCCCCACTGGGAAACGAGATTTAAGGTCGAATTAGTTCGCTCTATCATGGCCTCTCGTAGAGAACAGATTTTCCGTTGGTTGGCTCTCACACTGGACAGGTATCTCTCTGTGATAGTACTGTCATCTGCGTAGCCAATAAGACCTAACTGAAGCAGGTCATTTATGTGAAGCAGGAAAAGTGTCGCAGAGAGAACAGACCCTTGAAGAACTCCGGCATTTATGGCCAAGAGGTCAGAGGAGCAGTCTTAAGATTAAATGACAGATTTCCGGCCCCTTTTTAGGGTTCCGTACACGAAGGGTGCCAAACGGGACCCTATTACTCTCGCTACGCTGTCCGTCCGTCCGTCCGTCCGTCTGTCTGTCACAGGGATGTATCTTTGTAACGGTAATGGATAACCAGTTAAAATTTTCACAGAATATGTGTTGCTATGAGGTGTATCACGACAAATACTAAAAACAAAAAAAAGTCTAAAACCATTGGGGGTCCCCATACAAGAAACCTCGAAAAACATGCATTTTTTTCAACGTTTTTGTTCCTGCTCTATCTTCAAAACGGTAATATATACCAGCATCAAACTTGGTCTGATTATAGTGCATACTATGTAGTTTAGCAACAAATACTAAAAACAGGACAAACATAGACCTATGTGGTGGTACCTACGGAAGAAAGAGATGCAAAAATTCACATATCGCGTACGTTCGTTGATGTCTTTTGATAAACTCTCGTAAATTATTTTTTTGGGGTATCAGGTCGATGGGTGGTAGGGAACCCTTACTGCGTGAGTCTGACTCACACTTGGCTGGTTTTTTTTATTTGCCGTGCGGTAATCATCATGGACGCACTCCGCCCGGGTTTATCCGAAGGTTAATCCCTCGAAAGGATTATATTGCCCGTACCCAGGATGCACCGGCCTAACAACTGCCGTTCCCTCCAATTGTATCCAGAGGGACAAGCAGCCGTCAGACACACGTGGAGGTTTTCTGGCCAGCACCCCAGATTTCCGGCCCCAAAACTAGGTACGCAGACCTGTATCTTAGGAGTCGGGAGTTTCTACGGCTTCAGTTTTATAATACAACCGTGACATTTCAGTTATTTAACGTTAACAACAGCAAGCGAAGTATGTGTTTGAGATTGGGAGGATTGTTATCCTTATCGCGCTTATTTGAAGGCCGAACGGTCGCAAAGCGACAGCGATGGTTTCTTCAAATACCAAATTTTCTGAAGTCAAATCAAATCAAATCAATTTATTTGCGAAATATGGGTAAAATTACATTTGATGTTAAAAATAAAAATTACATTTAGTATCACCATATCTCTTAGTCTCTTCCCGCTTTTCCTCTTAAATGGCACATTGCACTCTTTCTGTTATATTTTATTGCGTGTTCGATTCACACATCATCGGATCTTATATTTCTACAGCTGCCTAAATATTAGGAGTTGAAATCCTGAATCATCAAATTAAACTGTTTTGGTACCTACATCAATTCCTCTGTTGAGCGTACATTGAGGAGCGGTAGGTCGGTATGCAGTGGAGGACATTTATTATTTTATACTGCAAATTATCGTGCCAGATCTAAAATCTGATAAAAAACGTTTAATCACTTTACAACGTAATTAAGCGAAAATTGTGCATTGTCCATCTTCCCGTAAGCAATAAAAGATTAATAATAATACTTTAATCTTATTTTGGGTTTCAATGGGAGTGTTAAATAAGTTTTGTTGTCTATTGTGTACTTCTATGGGCACAAACAAAGCGTGTAGAAGTACTTATGATGGCTGCCGCGCGAGGCCTCGTTTGTGACGTGCAGTTATGACTGATGTGATGACCAAGATCCGTATCTGTCTAATAGTTTCCAAGCAATGTTTAATAAAGTCTGTAGGGAAGTTATTACGTCATCGTAATACATCTGGGTCAGTATTTACATTTAATTACTGTTATAGGAATGCATTTGGTCAGTGTTATACCTTTCATTGTAGTCTTTGACAATCGATTTGAGTGTGTTTTGTTTTGTGATGTAAATCTAGTTTCTGCTCGCATGAGCTTCGTACCTATTTCGCCTTACGTTTCGTTTGGTTTGACTTGGCTTGGGTGTTGGTGTTACAGACAGGCGATTACCTTTTGTTTGTATAGTAGAGATGTATCATAACTGTTTTGTTCTGGAATTATTTCATAAAAGTACCACTAGCTACTAAGCCATAGGCAGCGCTGCAATTAAAAACAGTCAGAGCAAAAGTGCTCAAACATCAGTGTCCCTGTATGTATATTCGCTTCAGCATACATACTTGTATTGTAAAAATCACATATATGCACCTACCTGCCAACATTTGTCGTCTTTCGTTGAACTCCAAGCTGCATTTTTGATGTCAAGCCGGTCGATAACTTCCGACAGGATCTATGAGCAACAGATACATTATTTTAATTTAGAAAGGGTTCAAAATATAGCTCTGAAACTCACCGAGTTATTGGGCAGCAGGATAATAAATTTAAAGGATAAACTGGAGGAAGTATTTGAAACAGTCCCTACTGAGGAGTTATTTGAAAACTTTAAATTTTACAACATTTTGTCAATTAACTTTCAACCTTATGGTAGAAACATTAAGATTGAAAGTCATGTCAACATCAGGGCAATTTTGTCGGCAGCCAACAATAAAATAATGGTAAAATTATTATTATAAACAGCACCTTTCAATTCAAAGATGTTATTACCTACTACGATTGGTACTTATTCATAAGACGCAAATGGTTGGTTCAACTTCGTGTATATTATTTCCCTCATATAGTAAACATCCTCTATGTCCTAGTATATAGTGGTAACGAATATGTGGTTAATTAGTTATTACCTAATAATCACTAATACCATACTAGCAGTTAGTTGTTACTACCTAACTACTGCTAAAGTTTTACATGAAGCCAAAAGGACACATTTTACAAAATGACCGAAGCTGGCAGCAATTTAATACTGTAGGTCTACTCGCGTTTTACGAACGACAAACGAAGTATAAACTTTCGTTCCGACTGATACTTACATAATAAAGATAGGCACATAAAAAAGGCACAATTAAGATAGACTACGGTTCATAGTCGTATACAATTTACCGGAGATGAGAAAAACAAACGTCAAAACACGATCATCGCATGCGATAAGGGAACGATGGTTGACCGGAGTAGCAAATTGTGCGATGAATCGTACGATTTATCGAATATCGTCGAACGGGAGTAGACCCCCTGTTGGGAATCTCGCTAAACAAAGACTGAAGCACTTAGTATTTACTTACTTAGCACCTGTTAGTTACCTGTTTGTGTTTATCACTGTTGTTTAAATGTTGCGCGTCATTAACTGTGACAATAAACCATTTTTCTTTCTTTCTTTCTTTTCACTTAATTTTTTCCTAAACCCACTATAATTTAGAAAGCATTTTAACACACCAGAATAATATTGTTATTTTATTTGTGACACTACAACAATGACTACCGTCACACTAGATTTTTTGCGTAATCGCGGCTTTTTGGCATACTATGGATGCTTCACTTACTATTTAGCGAGATTCTGTCCGCCTTTTTATTCGTCCGAGTATTGTATATTGTTTGTATAAACAAACGTTCTTAACCTTGCCACCACCGATGGTGATTGGACACTAATCTGGCGATCATGTTTTCAAACACATTATTATTATGTACATAGATGAGTTCCCATCAATTGGCTTTCAAAGTACCCATTGGTAAATGGCACTTCCAAAAAGGTAGGTGCCTATCGCATATTTCTCGTATAGCCACCACAATTTCACTGTACTAGCTGCTTAGCAGATTGGCAGTCTCTAACAAGATCATGCCATATTAAAAGTATCATTAGGTTAGTGGACTGCCATCATTAACCTTATTTTTGTTTTCGGGTGAAAATCCTTATGGATATCTACCGTCTGGGGACGGCGGAGGGATATGTTGGACTCCTACCGACTAAAACACACGGTGGCCATCCTCACAAATATAAGAGCTCCAGAAACTCCATTGAACCTGAACTGCAGCCCGTGCTCTTCTTGATATGCCTTTGAAACGTCCCGGGAAAACAATATTGTTTCCCCCACCGGAGCACGCAACTTTCTGACGTTATGTGCCCAAACCCCACACTGCTGTCCTTCCCAGCCACCTTACTCCCGGCTGGATCGAGTTCTGTATCAATCGAATTTGAATTCGAGTTAGTGTCAATTCGTACTGCATTTTTCTAGGAATTGACATTAGCTCGATTTGGTTTAGAGCTCGAACCAGTTGGAAGTAGGCCCCTCTTTCTAACTACGTACCTAATTCGATTCGCCTTCCATATGCAGCTGAACATCAGAATTTTACACAGGGAGACTCATATGTTACCTTCGTAACCCAATGATTATAGACTGTTTCGGGATTTTAGCTGTCCATAATTACTGTAACCTAACTACATTATAGCCTAACTTAATTGATTTTCAAGTTAAGTTCACGCTTGACCAAAAATATAATTATGCCAATATAATTTTTATTAAAAAAAGAGTGAATGTCTCCATAGAAAGTTTTGCTGTATACCTTTTGGTTTAGGATTTTCTACTGTCCCAGTTAAATAAATCATGCTGTGTATTACTAGTTATTCGAAAGATCAATAATAACTAGATTTAAACAAAAAAAACTAATAATTTATGTCTTATGTTGTAGCTGTTTATTATTCCCCAATAAATAAAATAAAAGATCTTTTCATCGGTTCACACACACTCACCGAAAGAGATCGACCCACAAACAGTCGTTTTCTTTTCATTCAAAGTTGCTAGGCAATATTATTGTATTCCTAGTTATTCGAAAGATCAATTATAAATAAATTAAAAAAAGAAACTTATAATTTATGTCTTTTGTTGTAGCTGTTTATTATGCCTCAAAATAAAAGATCATTTCATGGGTTGATTACACACTCACCGGACAAACAGTTGTTTTCTTTTCATTTCAAGTAGCTAGGCAATAAAATTAGCAATGTGTTGGGTAGTGTAATAAAAACAATGTGCACGATACGATCTACAAAGTGATTACTTAGAGCGATATTTTTGTTTTTCCTAAACGTAAATAAGGAGAATATCCTACATTTGTGAACAGGGTTGCAGGATACGAGCTACCGTTGTGAAGAAACATGGAAGAACTTGCTGAAATTTTCCTTGAACTTACGAGGAACTTTTGATTAGCTAACTTAACTCGTTGTTAACGAAGAAGTTGCTCTTATAAGTACCTATAACTTATTTTTTGACATTGTGGTTTACTGTTTTTTTTTTTTTTTTTTGACGTTTAAGTTTCTTATTATACTCCTTTGAAATAGATCGCTGTAAATGTGCACATAATGTAGCTATTAATGGCATAGAGTATCGGATCGTTGGAATCCCTCCTATTATGGTCGAGCCAAAACTTAAAATCATTATTAGTCATTAATTAGTTTACTTCAGTGAATTTGTCTCAGTCATTAACCTACATTATTCTCACTCAATTCTTTCCAATTAATCATGTAACAAATCATTGTACTATTATTATTTGAAAAGAGTATATCCATGAAGTTTGTTGCCAGCTCTTCTCCATGAACCGTGCAACTAGATTCATAAAATTAACGTTTTGAAAGTGCATGTAAATGCTTATTCGAAATTAAATCTTTTGTTTTTGGCTTCATTTTTAAAAGTGCAGTAGTATTTAGTAGCATTTTGAGAAGTTGGCGTTTGGAGAGGTTGGCATTTTGAAAAGTTGGAACTTTGAGAAGTTGGCATTCTGCTACCTGTTGTCTTTTTGAGAAGTTGACATTATGCGCTGATACGGTGGGTCGTCGTAGAAAACGAGTGTATGGCTTCACTTGATTGCCAGCCAGCAGTGAACCATCATGATGATGGCATCATCATCATCATTTCAGCCAAAAGACGTCCACCGCTGGACATAGGCCTCCCCCAATATGCCATAATCGCCACGCTTGGCAGGCGGGTTGGCGATCGCAGTTGGTTGGTTAAATACTCTAAGAACGCTGCTGCCTATCCTTTGGTGAATCCCTTACGGCCAAAATTAATATCCAATCTATCCACGATTTACCCTACAGAGATAGAAATTTGACATATTTTACATGGAGCTTATGTCAAATTCCTATCTCTAGTAGGGTAAATCGTGGATAGATTGGGTATTAATTTTGGCCGTAAGCACAGATAATATAATTAAGTCCCCTTTCACGGCACCCATGAGAAGAGATAAGGTAGTTCAATTATTTACGTCCGGCACCGCACGGTCGTAAGCAGTGAACCGAGTTATTTTAATTATTATTATAATCTCCTTTATTAATTTTAAGCATTTTTTTATAAAAAGAAAAGAAAAAAATACATTTAATAAAATAAAAATTGTGTTCCACCCATAGAGGTATCACGTCAGTATAGAAATGTCTTTGGTTCCACCGGCATCGGGAGCTGAGTCCAAGCTACCGGTAGTTTTTTTTCTTATCTTTTTATAAAAAAAAAAAAAAATCCAACCACCTAACCAACAGTGATTAAGGCTCCAGAGACAAGAAAGGATAAAGAAAAAAATATCCATACTTTCGTATTTATAATATTATTTGTAAAATGTTACCTAGGCTAGAAAGCTCATTCAGGGCATAGCTCACAACAACTTTTAAAATGGCGACCCTGAAAACTTGAAAAACCAGCTGTTTCATAGAAAATAAAGAAAAAAATGTATTTATGCCATAAACAATCAAATTAACAAAAAAGAAAAGAGCATTAAAATAAATAACATATAAAAGTGCCAAAGGGCCACTAGCTCAGCAAAAAAAAGTGAAAAATGCAATACCTACTCGACCGAATATCCAATTCGGTTCCATCCAGCTCGCGATTTCAGGGTTGACCCCGTAGTAAAAGTTGCCCGATAGCATTCCCTGAATAAGATTCTATTCAAATATGACTACAACTTTCTGCTACAATTTTTTCATTATTCAAAAATCTTGGCTTTGAGTTTCTGTGATTTAATTTGTTTTCATTTAAATAACAGTTGCAGGGATGTGTTTATATTTGGTAGAGTTAGGTTCGAAGGTTGAACTTACTATAGTATTATATTATCTGTGGTTGAACTGAAACAGTTTGGCGACATTATGTTTAATGTTCGAATAAGCAATTCAAACTTCACATTGACCAATAAAATACGATTATATAAATTTTTTTTTTTTCAGCTTGCATACCTATGCTTATAACGGAAACACATCTGTATAGTCGTAGTAAAATATAATTAAGCTGTAGTATTTGTACCGAGTTGTAGTATTGATATGCTTCAATGAAAGTAGTCAATGCGGCAAAAATGCTAAACATTATGATAATGGTGTAGTATTGTTCATACAATCCATTGTTTGTCTACTAAAGACAATACTAATGACTTAAATGCTCGGAAATGTGATCAATGTCCAGTAATTATAATCAAACGACTATTTTAAGAGCCATGATGTAATACCGTTGACATTTCAGTACTTTCCCGGTTAGAAATCAATTGTAGTCAGTTTGTATTGTAAAAAGCGGATACCAATTTTCCTGTCATTGCTAGATTAAGGCGTATAGTTCCAGCATGTAATATAGGTATTGCCACCAATTTGACGGTTGCAACACTTGCAACCATGCTGCGTTAAGCAATTGGCTACCATCAAAATAAAACTTACTGCGACAGTGATTGTAAGATGATTCGAAGTAAAAAAAATATACTTAGAGAACAATTTGTATCTTACCACTCATCAGCAAATATATCAATTGGTGCAATAATACAGAATGTATTTTTTTTGCAAGAAAGATTCAGTTTGGTTCCCATCTGAATCAGAGGATCATTCTCGTTAGATCCATAGTCGAGATCTATAATGGATCTATGGAGATGCTTTACAATGAATGATCTAAAATGAAGTTTTTGTTTTCTCCGAAATCAAGCTCACGATTTCTCTCAAGATTTTTTTCTTTACTTTACAGTCTACGCAGACTACAGAGTCTACAGACTAAAATGTGGGCCGATAGTTAGGTAGTATAATTTTTTTATGGGAACTGTCTGCCGGTGTGCTCACTCCCATATGCGGTCGTAATGATTACAAATCCAAATAAATTATCAGCTGATTCTGCAGTCAAAAAGTCAGACAAAAAATAAATCTTTACAATATGCTGGGTCCATTATAATTACTTTTGCTACCCTCTCACCATCCTTGCTTCTTTTCTTCTGTTTCCAAGTTTAAATGCTTGGACTCAAGAAGTTGGCTTGTAATTAGATGCGACTGAATTTTTGTATCTCACACGGAACGACTATCATGTAACCTTCGCATTTAGCACCGGTATCTAAAGGTCAAACAAGCTGCTAGAATGTTTTCTCCTTCAGACTTCTAAATAGTTATCTGTGACGACTTTAACACAGATATTTCCACAATATAATAATATCGAGAAAATCTGGGATCATGTGGTGTTACAGATGGGTTAGCCTTAAATCCGATACTATGCTATGTTTTCTAGTGCACCGTTTCTCAACCTTTTAAATGTCGCGGCCTACTAGTAAACAAAAAAAATCTGTAAATGCCTTGCGACCCCCTCTTTATAATATTTTAATAATATCAAAGTTTTACATTACTAACGCGACAAGGAATGTTTACACTTGCCACTTTGGACAGATTGCGGCCCCCTTATATCTAAACGCGACCCCCCCTCCAGGGGTCGTGACCCCACGTTTAGAAACGATGTTCTAGTGCATGAGACAAAGTGTAAACACAAAGAAGTAGAGGTCGTCTAATCTAATAAAATTGCGCGCTGCTGCACCCAATTTGTTTTACGATAGTGACACTTTTCTATGACACATTTTGTGGAGGGGTATAGTTATAATGCATTAATAGACGACCAACCAACTGCGATTGCCAACCCGTCTGCCAAGCGTGGCGATTATGGCATATCCTCCCCTTAATTGGAAGAGGCCTATGTCCGTAGTGGACGTCTTTCGGCTGAAATGATGATGATGGATGATGAATAGACGATCAAGTTTTGTTCGCAGCATAGCGTTACTTGCTCTGTGGTTCACAGCATGAATTCAGTTTTCTATCAAACCAGTCCATTTGTGTAAAGTCTACCGACAATAAATGACTAAATTTGGTTTGATAGAAGACCAAATCCGTCGTTTGTAAAGGTATGTTAGGTTACATAATAGAAATTGCGGCTTAGTTTATACACAGTAATATTTATTTTAACATTTTTGCCAGGCATGATGTAATAATAATCGAATAGAATTCAGAATGATTAAATTTTTTGTAGTAGTAATTACTTAATTACGAAATTGATAATTTACGCAGATAGACACATATTGTAAGACCTGAATTTAATTATATTATTTGGTCTTTATGAGGTTGTATGGTGAGTATATGTATGTTTATTTGACACCATAATGAATATAACATGATCCCGTAAAACAGGAGCTTTTGGGTTTTATGTCAAAAGTCAAGGGTTATTTACTGATTTAGTAAAATTTATGCTTTAACGTTTTTCGGAACAGTTTCTACCGAAATCGAAGTAACCTCAGCCGCTCAACACTTTGTCCGTTCCGTCTGTCAGAACCTTATAACTTCTAAACCAAATAAGTCACTCAAAATGTATTTCATTATTTAAACAAATTGAAATCTGTGTAAACTTCTTTCTATAATTTACCATGAAAATTAAGAAGAATTTGATGAAAAATTTCATGAGTTGGTTTTCTAAATTCATATCAATGAATATTGGAAATACTTGGCCTTGATATTGCTCCACACATCCATAAGAATAGGTAAATGACCAAACTAGTTCCAAAGAAAGGTCAAAAGATCACCTTTTAAAGTGAAGTACGGTTGAATACCCGTAGGAAAACATGAAGATTCATAAAGTTATACTTATTATAGTGGTACTTACCATAGATATATAATAACATAGATTGGCAATGTGAACAACAAGCAATATAAAACTTTTTAACAAAAAATTGAACCGACGAAAACAGAAACTGAAAAGCGAAAAATAACTAATTATGAGTCGGCGCCAAACGAACTTTTAACAAGCAAAGTGCGTGCAAGTTGCAAGTGGCCGAGCGGAGAACGCATTTTTGGAAAGTTATTGTTTATCGTTGAAAATTTCACGTTGTATTTGATGTGACGTTGTTTTTATTATTTATTTAAAGTAATTTAATGATCTTCGTTGATTGGTTGTTTGGCGCCGACTCATAATTAGTTATTTTTCGCTTTTCAGTTTCTGTTTTCGTCGGTTCAATTTTTTGTTAAAAAGTTTTATTTTTCATTTTTTTGTGGTTAAAATCTAACTCCAGGTCTCCATTATGTCATAGTGTCTAGAACTATATTTATGTGTGTCAAGTTTCAAGAGAATCGGTTAACAGGTAAGAATTCAGTGGGTGAACAAACATTCATCCCCTGTTTTACTACCCTTAGGGGTGGATTTTGATTTTGAAATTTAAATGGGACCAATTTCGAGATATACCCTATCCATTAAAAAAAAAAACATCAAAATCGGACCACTCTGTAAAAAGTTATGCGTGGTCATACATAAAAGCGACCTGTAGCGACCTGTAGCGACCTAGCTTGAGACGTGATCGTAATCATTTGCAATTAACATGCAACTACCTTATTCTTTGTCTCTGCATTACCCTAAGGTTGTCTGGTAGAGAACGCCTATGTCGTTAAGACCGCCTTTGTACCCTGTTGTGCATAAAGAATTAAATAAATAAACATGGTAAACTAACATTTTATTTGAAATAAAGTTGTCATACTTTTATTACACAATGGTGACAATGTGCAATGCTTGAGTGTAGCTAATCCAAGCAAAACAAGCAAAAAAAAACCTCAAACCCTTCCATTAAGGACATAAGACCGAAAGACATGTTACGTTTTTGTGTGCATCTTTCTTGAGGTAGCCTCATAATTTTTACGCAGAAATAAAGAGAAAAGTGTTGCCTTTAATTCATAACATTGCTACATACGTGGGACACTCAGAAAGTTTTGCGAAACTAAAAAAAATTGTTCTATACGTACATATATTTTTATCAAATCTTTTCAAAGTACTTTCCACCAGCCTCTATACAAAGATTCATGCGCCTAAACCAGTTTTCAAAACACTTTTTCCAGTCCGCCGCAGACACCTCGTTTACAGCCTGCTCGAACGCAGCCAGCGCATCTTCCGGCGACGAAAATTGTATCCCTTTGAGCTGATTTTTTATTTTTGGGAATAAAAAGAAGTCACACGGTGCTAGATCAGGGCTGTAAGGAGGGTGACCCAGGAGTTTGACTGGCGTGCTGTCCAGGAAGTCCCTCGTTTTGAGTGCGGTGTGCGCAGGTGCATTGTCGTGGTGGAGCAGTAGCCCGCGGAGCCCTGTGTTTGGTCGCTTGTTGTTTATAACAGAGAAAACTTCTGGCAAACATTTGGTAGTATACCATTCGGCATTAATGCTTCTTTGATCCCGTAAGGGAATTGATACCAAGTGGCCAGTCAAATTAAAAAAGCTAGCGATCAAAATCTTACCCCCGCTTCTAGATCGCTTCACTTTGGTAGGCGTTGGCTCATTTTGAAACACCCAAACAGTCGACTGGCGCTTGGTTTCTGGGTCGTATTGATAAATCCAGGACTCATCACCTGTAACGATGTCGTAAACATGCCGAGACGAGCCCGCTTCAAATTTGTTAAGCATATCACGGCACCATTCCACCCGGGCCTGCTTCTGAGCATCGGTGAGGTTGTGCGGCACCCAGCGTGATACTATCCTCCTCACGCGAAGATGGCTGTGTAGAATCTCGTGAACGCTTCCCGATCCAATCTTCAATATGTGTTGAATCTCCTGATATGTAATTCGCCTATTGTCTTGGATTAAATTTTTCACTGCTAGCACGTTTTCTTCGGTAACAGCCGTCAAAGGGCGACCGCTTCTTTCGTCATCCCCCAAAGTTGGTCGACCGCACTTGAATTCGTTATACCAACGATACACGGTTGCCTTGGAAGGGCCTTCATCCATGAATGCAATATAAGTCTATCGTACGATTCATCCGGTTTCAGGCGACACTTGAAATCGTATAAAATCATAGCTCTAAAATGTTCCCGGCGCAGATCCATATTTCAGTGAGACACAATACTTTGAATTAACTCGCAAAAAATGTGGAGGGAAATTTTGAAATTGGAACTTACTTATTTTTACTTATAAATAATCATATTTTCGAAAAACATTATAACTGGCCAGTCTCCCATATATAAAAACTTTTTTTCGCAATACTTTCTGAGGGGCCTGGTATATACATGAAAAAATATAAATACGTGAATTTTACAATAAAATTTCAATTTTGTGGAAATTGATTATATTGATAAACTGTTATCTATTGTTGTTTACATATACTTTCAGATACATATGATTAAATTCACACATTACAAGGAATTTATTGAAATCGTTTTTGGTCTCGTCTTTGGTCTCGTCTTTTTGACCTTTGCCAATCTACGTACGTACGAGTCATCATCATCATCATTTCAGCCGAAAGACGTCCACTGCCGGACATAGGCTTACGTACGAGTACGTAGTAATAATATCTATAGTAAATCTATGGTACTTACGGTCTCGAGTGGCGTGTCGTTATGAAACGCGCCAAGAATGTCGATTCCTCGAACAGGCCTAGTTATTTTAAGTTTGTTCTTCCGCGGCTTTATCACTTGTTTTATCTCTTCCCAAGACGTCTTCACATAACTTTTCCCGTCGCCCGGTTCTCCGTCTGCTAGAGAACATTCACTTTTGCACTTGTACGAGTCCGTTTCTTTGTTTTTATGTAAACAATCAGTTGATCGGCACTTCGACATCACAGAATGGGTATCGTCCTGTGTATAAGGCTCTCCGGGTTTCGATCCTAATATTTGCTTTTCTTTTAATTCATGGATTACTTTTGATGCTCTTTCGTATTTTTCTTTTTCGTAAACCAAATTTGGAATGACATTCTTTTTCAATTCATTTTCATATTCCTTTTTAGGTACGTTCACAATAAAAAGTACTCCAGCCATGATTGGAACAACTTAAATGGTGGTCGTAAGGTGAGCGTTAGAGATGCAGTGTGGTGCGCCCGCGCCCGCGCCTAGCTGCGATCTAACGTTGTCACAGTACAAAATAATTAAGCCCTTGCGTCCATTGTTTCATTTGCTGTTGAAATGTCGCCTTTATGTGCGGAAAATTACAAAACAATCAGCTTCCGTTCTTGCTTCAAGTGCTTCAGAATTAAAGTTGTTTTTTTCATTGTAGATTATTTTGATTTTGTAATTATATGTAGGTAAGAAATACATTATTTCCTTGTTGTTTGACTGGCATAATCTTTTATTTAAGTGTGCTATAAGTGTTAGTGTTACAATAATATATTATGTTGTATAGGTATATAGTGTGTAATAAACACGTAACAATTCTCAGATTATTCAAAACTTCTGTTTTTCGTCAAAGAATTAAGTGATTCAATATAACTGTTATTCTTGTTTACGTTACATTTGAATCGTCAAAATAGAATAGGTATGTATAAAACTGAAATTGTTGTTGTGCGTATCTTTTTCAAACATAAATCATATTTTTGTTGAACAATGACCCTTGAATGTACAGCAGAATTCAAATACTGGCCACAAATTGCTACTGAGTAAATGATTTTTCTTTTATAACTTATACCTTTCTTCCTACTAATAATTGATAATTTATAGTATTTGTTGTTCAAGTACAGGATATAACTGATATAATCATCCATAAGTAACAACTTTTGAAGTAAAGCCGTTTTTCAGATAGACCAAGGACTAGATCTAAAAACAGTGGCTTTGCATGCCCACCAAATTTAACACCTAGAATATAAATTTACGAAAATAGTTTTATACTCTGCTTTTCAACGATACTCCAGCATCAATAGAACTTTAAAAAAATCTTATTTAAATTTCATTTGAATCATCAATTCATCACAATAGAATATGTATAAAAACAAAATTCGATAGTGAAAAACGATAATAATGATAGCGTATTTATTGACAAAGTTCACGTGGCCATTTCATCTCATCATGAGCATCCCCTCGGCAACGGTTGCGGGTCAAAAGAAAACCGTAGCCGCGCAGCTGAGGTGGGGCGGGGGGGGGGGTTGTTCGCAGGGCGGCTGGCGGCCGCCGGGCGCCCGCCCAGTCGCGGCACAGCCTGCCGCCCGCGCGAACCTCGCGCCCTACCGCGACCACTCGATCAATAACCGTGATAACCTACCAAATATCCTCTGAGACCTTCTGTTTAACTGAAAGAAGGTTCTCTCAGCGCACCAGCAGTCGTTGCAGCCTTCACGTGGGTACCGCAGTTCGTAACGCCGACCGCTCTTGTCAACACCATAAAACATGGCTACCTTCGAAAACACATGATTGCCAATCAGTTTATTGTAACGTGATCTATTTTTGGTCGAGCCGCAGTGCCACTCTTCACATTGAGCTCCTGTATCCTATGTATTTGTGTTTTTATCGTAGTGTTACGTAAATGCTACGCTACTGCCGTTTGAAAATCGATATAAGTTATTAAATGTTTTATGAAACGATTTGATTGCCGCCTCTTAATATAGCTCTTTATTCACGTCTTTGATTGAAACACGATTGCTTTCCTTCATGAAAATATAGTACTATTGTCTTTGTTTTGCGATACGCGGTGACTAATCGGCTTTCATGTGTTGTAAAGGTGTCCATTCTTCAGGGCCTAGGTTGTTGTATAATTGCTGAAAACGTGCGATACGTTGTCAGGATAAAACTGTTATTACATAACGCTATCCTTGTTATGACGTAAGTGTTGTAGACAGGTAAGCTCAAGATACTTTGGATTTATTTAAAACCAGCCTTCTTCATAGTTATAACAAGATTCAAAATAAGCTTGATTTTTCTCAATAACTTAATTTGTTATTTAACGATTTTCGGCTAAAGATGAAACGTACTTTTAGGATTCTATCCCTAACTATAAAATGCAAACTAAAGTTAGAACAGTTACATAAGATAAAAAAAAAAAAAATTGCTGAATTTTCAAACCAATCACGCGCGTGACTTTGGACAGACGCCTCGGGTTATTTGCTTCAAGGGTCGACGGGTTTGCTCAATGTCAGCGCATCCTATGTCTGCACGAAATTTTGACAAAGTTATTATGACTGACGCGATTAGTCGCCCGTGTGTAGCGGTCCTTAGCAGCCACGTCGACGTATCACCATCCTGCACCGGATCGGAATATAAATACCGATTTAAAGATAATATTTATCTTTCTTAGAGCTCAAACTGTTTTAAAAACCCACCCGTTCATTCACAGATTTGGTTAGATAACACAATATTTAATCTAACATACTCGTGGATATTATTATCGAGGGGCTCGTAGCGATGCAACGACTGCGCGGATTGTACGATCTGCAAGGTTAAGCTGCACTTGCCGCGGTTAGTATGTGGATGGGTGACCGTTTCGTTACACATCGAGACCCCTCCGTGCCTCGGAGAGCACGTTAAGCTGTCGGTCCCGGTTTTCATACGAATATCTATGGCAGTCGTTACGGGTAGTCAGAAGCCTGAAAGTCTGACAACTGGTCTAACCTCCGAATGCCAGTATTACCCAGTAACTGGGTTGCGGGGGTCTGATGGCAGTCGCTCCGTGTAAAATACTGATGTTCAGCCGCATCTGGCTAGACTGGAAGCCGACCCCAATATAACTGGGAAAAAGGCTCGGAGGATGATGATGATGACATGTGGTTATTATCCAATTATCCATGCTCCTTAGAATACGGATAAATCAGTGAATATGTTGAAATGTTTAATGATGTGCACTGCTCATCATCATAAAGCCATGGCATGGCGTTTAAAGATATAGGCTATGATATTTAAATAACAATATCAACATATAATAATAACATATAATATTTATATCCTTCTTCTTCTATCGTGTCGACATGAGCTACGTAATGATAATAGCTCATGCCGTGGGGAAAATATTAGCCAGTCAGCAGGTTGGTAGCGGGGCTGACTGCCCAGGGTGCGACGGACGATCAATTAAATATCGTCACTCGTGGAGGCTCTTTTAATGCACCCCATATTTTTATGTTATACCCTAACCACAGACCAGTAAGCTTCAAGACTCCGCATAAACAAAGTTTTGTATTCAAACGCAGTCGTAAAACGTTGGTGGGGTCAGGGGGGCGGACGGCGCGTTATGATTGGCCGGCTCAAAAGTTCGGTGGTATGATTCCTTATGATTGGTGCCGCTCGCTGACTGAGTGACGTTCCGATTGGCGCAGTGACGTATGATATGCAGTGGTAGAGCATATGCGTTGTGACCGGGGGTGTCCAGCTAAGCGGCGTCTAGAGGCTTACTGGTCTATGACCCTAACAAAACAAACGAAAAAAAATATCCGTAGGCAGCGGCAGCACACACACACACATAAACTAGTAGTCGACTGCACGTCAGTGGTAACACTTGAATTAGAAAACCTCCCTTATTGCTTACGAAATAAAGACGCTGTCAATGTCAAAAAGTTACCACAGGCGTGCGGTCGACCGTACAAAGCAAGTTAGTTACTTTAAGTTACACACGTACACAGTTACACACACGACAGCATTTTTGTTGTTTTTTGTCACTAGTCACGCTCGGCGCCTTTCTTGAGGAGGACATATAGCAAAACGTACCAATAAGGACGTATTTGAGTCTTAAAATTGCGCGCAATAGTAACATAGCGGTACTTTTATTAAATATCATTGGATTTCGGAAATTGTATTATCTGAATCCGGTAGTTGACTACTGTTAAAAATTACCAAAAATGATATCTCATTTAAAAGAAGGTACAGAAAGGACAACATTGTACAAAAAATAAACAAAATCCATGAACGAATGGAAGAGATACACGCTTTTTAAATTCTTGGAGGTGGCATTTTCTGTCCTTGTCATGCGAAACGGACATTGTACAGAGAGATGTCAAGTTACTATGAAGGTTTTGAACAATGACGTCATTGTTTGATAGTGCTGTCTCTGTTAGTGAACAAATTTAAATAGCTTATAACTTGGACAATTTAAGAAATATTTTATTAGTTTTTTAACTGTTGGTTATTCTTCTTGAAAAAGTTTCGATATTTTTAATAAAAATTAATTTAAAAAAATCAGTCACCTTCCCTATTGTCAGCGAGTCAATAAATGAATAATTTACTCATTTTATTTGCATACAATATTTCATATCACACACACGCACAAACCGCACACAGAAACATGCATTTAACTTACGCTTACGTAACAAAACAAGCGAATTTATTTACTATTGTTACAATTTGTACACTTATTTTGATTTATGAGGCTTAAAAGATTTTATCGGTTTCGTAACGTCTTACATTGGCGTCATTACTAATACTTTGAAATAATTTCGCCAGCGCTTTCAAAGCCAAGATCACGTTTTCCAAGTTCGTATTCATTTGTAGTAATGTATACGAAGTTTTAAAAAGGCAAACTTTCTTTGAACTAAGAAAATATTTTGTATTAATTTACGATCGAACTTAACCTTTAGAGGCGTGACGGTTGAAATGTAGGTCATGGGACGGTGAAACCTTTGAAAAGAGAACGTCAATTTTAGGCTACTGTGGCCAGTGTGTTACAATTTGTCGTATTTGTTAATAATCGTAGCCTAGGTGGAGTTAATGTACATACTATTAGCATCGTTGTCGTTTACGTAGCGATTGTACGAATTATTTGGGATTGCTTTATTTGCTCAGGCTCAGCTATTTATCTTCCCGAGACAAAAAGTCTCTCTGTCACAGGGCTGTATCTTTTGAATGGTTGTAGGTAGCCGGTTGAAATTTTCTCAGAATATGTGTTGCTATGACCACGAAAAATAATTAAAATAAAAAAGTCTAATCTCAAAGGGGTCCCCTTATAAGGGGTGTGTTTTTCGTGTGTGTAAAAACATTTCAAAGTTTTTGTTGTTGCTCTATCTTCAAACCAGTAATACATACCAGCGACAAACTTGGTCTGATTATAGTGCATACTATGTAGTTTACCAACAAATACTAAAAATAGGGCAAACATAGACTTATGTGCACACCTGCGTAAGAAAGAGATGCAAAAATTCATATTTTGTGCACGGTGCATTGATGTCTTTTGATGAACTCTCGTAAATTAAATCAGTTTCTATGGGGTATCAGGTCGATGGGTGGTACGGAAGTCCGACCCGCACTTGGCCGGTTTTTTATAAATTTTATGTTTTTAATAAGACTTTCTTTTATGCATTTTTTTTGTAGTTAGGAACAGTAAAACTAAGACAACATTCAGTAGTAGAATTTTTAGGATTGTAGCGACAAATATTTTGCTCAAGGTTTTATTATTACCTTGTTTATGATTAATGTCGACTATTGATAATAGAGAAATTCGATCAATATTGGAATTCATAATTAATGAACTGATAGCATCTATAATTACGTTAGCCTTCAGTTTTAAGTGTCTGAACAATAACTTAGTAGCTAAATTGAGCCTTTATTTTTTCGTAACACTTTTCGTAGCTTAGGTCTACATCTTTTGTTATGTTGTGGAAAAAAAAAACGTTCACGAGTTGGATTCAAACCTGTGACTTCTGTTTAAGTACATACATAACATCACGCCTGTATTCCCCTAAGGGGTAGGCAGAGGTGTATAGAACACCCACATTTCGCCAGTTATGTTATCATCATCATCATTTCAGCCGAAAGACGTCCACTGCTGGACATAGGCCTCCCCAAGCAGTTTGGGGGGATATGCCATAATCGCCACGCTTGGCAGGCGGGTTGGCAATCGCAGTTGGTTGGATAAATACTCAGAGAACGCTGCTGCCCATCCTCTGGTGAATCTTATGTTATAAGTTCCATGTAATAGGGGGCGAGCCTATTGCCATTAACCGAGTACAAATCTAGACTCCGGGCTGCTACTTAGAATTTTCTATCAAAAAAATCCAATAACACTTTGTCCGACCATAGAATCGAACCCACGCTCAGCAGTCACGCTTGCAACCACTAGACCGACGAGGCAGTCACCACGTCACCAGTCAGTCCGTGAACTCTGCTCGTGTAATCAAAATAAATTAATTATCAGGTTTAAATCCTGCTCGTGAACGAGGGACTCGTGGCGAAGTAGCAACCGCGTGGAACTGCGAGGTTAAGCTGCAGTTTCCGCGGTCAGTTCGTGGATGGGTGACCATTTCGTTACACACCGAGAGTCCTCCATGCTTAGAGAACGCGTTAAGCTGTCGGTCCCGGTTGCCATATGAATATCTATGGCAGTGATTACGGGTAGTCATAAGCCTGAAAGTCTGACAACTGGTCTAACCTCCGAATGTCGGTTTTGCCCAGTAATTGGGTTGCGGGGGTCTGATGGCAGTCGCTCCGTGTAAAATACTGATGTTCAGCCACATCTGGTTTAGACTGGAAGCCGACCCCAATATAATTGTGAAAAGGCGAGGAGGATGATGGAATCCTGCTCGTCAACGATTTTTTCCTTCCACAATCTACATCCTTAGATTTCACTCTGTATGCGTCAAAATAATAGAATAATTACGTCTTTAGAATTGTGAAGGTAGGTACTTAATTCATTTAATACTACGACGTAGCAGTTGAAAGGGTTTTAATCTCCTAATATCTTTATTATACTCATTTTACAAATTAGAGACGTAATGCTGCTCGTCTATGCTAAACTTATGTAACAGGCAAAGTAGAAACACTTGAACGAGTAACATTTTATTTTTAATAATGTGGACATTTTTACACAGCACCATCTAGTCCCAAACTAAGCAGAGCTTGTACTATGGGTACTGGAAAATGGATAAAATACTTATATACTTGTTTTTTTTGTAAATAAACACATATAATAGATAGGAAATGACACAAACATTTATGTTCATCACAAAATATTTGTATCCTGTGGGAATCGAACCCACGACATCGTGATCAGCGGTCCAATACTCGAACCACTAGACATGTTACTTTGCTTTGTCTAAAGTGCAGCTCATGTAGTTATAACCAGTAAAGCTTAGAGTGCACACTTCATTAATAGCTTGCTCCACTACAGCACTTAAGAGAGAACATGGTATTCATAAATTGAATTTTATAATGACTATTAAAAACATCATCTAAACTACGAATATACAATAAATTATAGACCATAGATAATAAATAAATGATTTAGATGATTTAGATAGACCATAAATGAATTAAATGATATTTTTTTTTTTTTTTAGTTATTTAAATGATTGATTTAAAAGATTAAAATCATTGATTTTATTGATTTAAATGATTGATTAAAATGATTTAGATATACCATAAATGATCCATAAATGACTTGAAATCATGTTTTTATGACTTTCGCGAAATTATGACAACAAACCAGATATTTGAGACAAGGACAGGGGCCTCACTCCCGACTGGATCGAGTTCTGTATCAATCGAATTTGAATTCGAGTTAGTGTCAAATCGTATTGCATTGTTCTAGGAATTGATATATATTGAGATAGCTCGATTTGGTTCAGAGCTCGAACCAGTAACGAGTAAGACCCCAGCTTGTAGATAGTATGTTATTATAAGTATAGATAATACATACATACATAACATCACACCTGTACTTCCCAAAGGTTTAAGCAGAGGTGGTGGTACACCCACATTTCGCCAGTTATGATAATTATAGTAGTTGATGTTAGTCAGTGGCGTAGCTAGACGCAAATGGGCCCTGTATCAAAGTTTGTTGGGGGCCCCTTTTTACCCGACTGTCGCGATGCCCAAAAGGGGGGGGGGGTTATGTTTTATGCAAATGATTAATTTGTTCTAGTTGCTATAGACTAAAAACTACCATAATTTTCATTCATTACAGGCCTCTTATCAATAAGAATTTTAGATTGTGGAAAACGTCTGGGCGGGCCCCTTATCATTGATACGGCTGATACGGCGGTAGCTACGCCCCTGATGTTAGTTATAGATACATCGACCATACAGCCCATAGACGCCTCATAACCGGCAACTGATGTCTGTCAACACATCTATAAAATTTCACTAATGTAGGTCGCATTATCTGCCACTTGATAACTTCAAATCAGCTACTTAAAAGTTGGGTGCATTAAAAGAGCCTCCACGAGTGACGATATTTAATTGATCGTCCGGCGCACTCTGGGCAGTCAGCCCCGCTATCAACCTGCTGACTGGCTAATCTTTTCCCCACGACATGTGCTATTATTATTATGTAGCTCATGTCGACACGAAGAAGAAGAAGAAGAAGCTACTTAAAGTAAAGGATTTTGTATATTTTGTGGAGAGAATTCTGCTTGTAAATTAGTATAGTTCTGTGGGTAAATACCAATTTATTTAGTTTCCCATTTTGAATAGATGCAGCACTCAATATTAACCTCAGTTAATCAATTTGGTTCATTGCCAGCGTAATTGCTGCAGCGTTGAACAGTGCCCGGTTAATTAAATTTTAGGCATCGTTTTGATATAACGCTGCCCCTCCCAGTTTTATTAAAAACATTCTAGAAAAAAATGTGTTTAAACATTACTGAGTTCTATATTCAAAGCTTACAAGCAAAGCACGTAGCTACTTTAACTAATGTTATTTACAAGTTGTCACAAAACTCAACCTCATGCCGGGAACAGAAGATAGGTTAATTTATGACGTCTTAAAAAAAAGTTCAATTGTTTTCGAGATTTAGATATTTTCTACGTGGCCCTGCGTCGAATTTTTGGATGTTGACTACATTGCTTATTTTATAATTTTCATAGCAATACATGTTTTGAAAATCTGAATAAGTATGGTATTGGTCGAAATAAAACTAATAGATAAATAAATAAATAAATAAATATCTTTGGGACATTTTTACACAGCACCATCCAGTCCCAAACTAAGCAGAGCTTGTGGTATGGGTACTAGACAATGGATATAATACGTATATACTTTTTTTTTGTAAATACATACTTATAATACATAAGCAACACACCCAGACCAACACAAACACTTATGTTCATCACACAAATATTTGTGTCCAACAACCTTTTTAAAAAAACCTTGAAATCGGTCACCCCTTTTTTCCTGGTCAGTCATAAACTGGCCTATCTTCTGTCCCCGGCTTGACGTAGACTTTTAGCCTGGGACATCCTGTGTACTTATAGCAACATGATTTGCTTTTGACAAGAATGTGTGTAATACTTACGTAACTAACCGTAGCCTATATTTTTCGTAGCACTTTACGTAGCTAAGGCCTACATGTCTACGGCGTAGCAGTTTAAAGGATTTTAGTTTCCTATGCTACAGAAATAACATCACATCACATTCTCTAACAAAACTATTTATAACTTAAAGCATTATGACAACATCACATTTTCGAAAGATATCAATTGTGGAAAGAAAAATTTGCTCACGAGCAGATTTGAACCTGCGACTCCTGGTTCAGTACACCAGTGTTTTAGCCGCTAAGCTACCGCGAAATCTCTTTCATGGGTAAATGCGTTAAAATAATATCATCAACTTGGCCTATCACAGTCCACTGCATAGGCCTCTCCCAAGTTGCGCCACAATACTCAGTCCTCTGCCTTCCGCATCCAGTCCCCCCCAGCCACGTTTTTCAGGTCGTCGGTTGACCTGGCGGGGGGGGGCGCCCTCCGCTGCTTTTGCTGATTCGCGGTCTCTACTCAAGGAGTCGTCTTCTGCTCCAGCGACCATCGGTCCCTCTACAGACATGGCCAGCCCATTGCCACTTCAGCTTACTGATCCTACATGCTATGTCGGTCATTCCGGTTCTCCTCCGCATAATCTCGTTACGGATTTTATCCTACAAAGAAACTCCAAGCATAGCTCGCTCCATAGATCTCTGAGCGACTTTGAATTTGTGGACTAGCCCAACTGTCAGTGTCTACGTCTCGGTACCATAAGTCATGACAGGCAGGACGCACTGGTTGAAGACCTTAAAAAATAATATATAATAATCTGATCACATTCTCTTACAAAACCGCAACTAGCCAACCACAAGAGACGGCTAAGTCTACAAGCATTGTTAATTTACTGTACCTACGTTCTAAGAGCTTATGGCTAAGCTTACTGTGATGATAAAGTTTATCAGTTGAAGCGAATGACCGTTATCCTGCGTCAAATATCTGGTTGTGGTCTGCAGACGTCTGGCAGGGCAACACTGCCATACTGTAGATTGTCGAGTTCAAAATAAACGAGAAACGAGACTTGCATTGTAAAGCGGGAGGGTATAACTTTCCAGATGGTTGGGGTTGCAAGTAGAATGTATAATAAGAGGAGAGACGTAATGATGTCTAGGGTGCAACTTTTTTTCGCACTTGAAGTAAGAATAATACCGGCCAAGTGCGAGTTGGACTCGCGCAGTAAGTGTTCCGTACCACCCATCGACCTGATACTGCATAGAAACTGATTTAATTTACGAGAGCTCATCAAAAGACATCAACGCACATTGCGCTAAACACAGTGAGTTTGTACCTAAAGTCAATGGCTAAATATAATTTTTTGCATCTCTTTCTTACACAGGTACCTCCATATCTGTCTATGTTTGTCCTATTTTTAGTATTTGTTGCTAAATTACATAATATGCACTATAATCTCACCAAGTTTGACGCTGTTATGTATTACTGTTTTGAAGATAGAGCAGGAACAAAAACATTGAAAAAAATGCATGTTATTTGAGGTTTCTTGTATGGGGACCGCCTTTGGTTTTAGACTTTTTTTCGTTTTTAGTATTTGTCGTGATACCCCTCACAGCAACACGTATTTTGAGAAAATTTCAACCGGTTACCTTACCTTTTAAAAGATACAGCCCTGTAACAGACGGACGGACGGACGGAAAGCGTAGCGACAGTAATAGGGTCCCGTTTGGCACCCTTCGGGTATGGATCTCTAAAAATGAACTATTATCGTCACCCCAATTATTGATCAATGGTATCGATTCGCTTGTTCACGAACTAAACTTATTTTATACTATAGCTCTCTTTTACTAATAGTAGATACAAGAAAGGGATGGCAACAATTTTTGTGCCTTCAAATTAGTCGCTATACAATTTTAGTCGTCATCCCGGAATGTGCCGACTAAAATACAAAGAAATGTCACACGTAAACTAATTTGACAGCACTAAAATTGTTGCCATCCCTTTCTTGTATTTACTATTAGTAAAGAAGAGCGATAGTTTAAAATAAGTTTAGTTCGTAAACAAAAGTTTCAACACCATTGATTAATTTTAAATAGGTACCGAAGAAGAACAAAAATATAGTAGGCGAATTCTAAGTAATTCTCTTAAGTGGCGCCACAATACTCGGTCCTCTGCCTTCCGCATCCAGTCCCCCCAGCCACATTCATTCAGACATACATAATTTTATTTCGATCTTCAGGAATCGATATAGAACTAGTTGATCACAACGTAGTTGACAACGTAGTTATTAATTTATGTAATTTTACCATCAATGGATTCGAACACAATAATTGCGTCGGCGATGGGCAGTCATTATGCTGTCCTCGTAAGTCCCGACTTTTTAAAAACAATGTTATAGTATCAACACATTGTACTTTACAAAGCACAAACCTTTGACGACCTCTGTGGTCTAGTGGTTCGAGTGTCGGACTACTGATCACGAGGTCGTGGGTTCGATTCCCACAGGACACAAATATTTGTGTGATGAACATAAGTGTTTGTGTTGGTCTGGGTGTTGCTTATGTATTATAAGTATGTATTTACAAAAAAAAAAAGTATGTAATTATTATATCCATTGTCTAGTACCCATAGCACAAGCTTCGCTTAGTTTGGGACTAGATGGTGCTATGTAAAAATGTCCCAAAGCTATTTATTTATTTCTTTATTTATTTATTTAGTGCTTCAGACCAAGACATATTTTTTGTTTATTTTTTGAATTATGAAGTTTTATTGGATTTTACTTATTTCCACGTATAGGTATAGTATTTTACATCCCAAGATGTGAAAAATAATCGAAAATAATTAATTAGAAAATTATTATAAGAGGAGAAAGATTTATCAATTTATTTAGTCTAATATCACAACAAAATAAAAAAATATGTAACTCAAATGTCTTATTATTACTTAACAGTCTACCAAATGGAAGTGCTTAAAACAATTTCATTTTGCTATGTACTTAGGGGGCTATATTGCCCTGTTACACTTAATAGTGCTTTTTGTCACATGCTTTTTGTCGACAGTGAATTTGTTTATCCAGAACTTGGGTAAGTGCAGATTTCCATGCAGGCGAAGCCTATTTGATGGAACATTAAATCCTCCTGGTCGCCCTTTTGGTCATGTAGCAGGTTGTTCAACTTCGTTTTTTTGACGCGTTTGGCTGCTGCTGTTGAGTTAATATCTTCTTTTTTTCAATTAAACTTTCATTATATTGCATTACATAAAATATTATTTTTTTCAACCTTTGTCCGGGTACCTACTATAATAAAAAACCTGATGTTCTATATTAAGTACAAAATATTTCAAGCATGGACTAAACTTTTTTGTCGACGGAAATCTTAAAACTGTTTAGATATTCATATTCACTAATATTTAATATAACATATGATTAAGCATGGAGAACTTCAGGATTTTTGCGATTTAAATAGATTTATTTACCTCTTGTAACCTCGGACCGAATACCCGACCCTGTAATTTTGGGGGAAAAATAAAGGACAAACTGACAGCTGTCACATTTTTTTCTTGACGGTAGTAGTATAAAATCTAAAAGTGGTGTCAAACGTAAACCATAGGCAAACTTCATTAATTTAATATTTTCATAATCTGAACATACCGCCAAAGAGCAGGAAAGTAATGGTTTGTCTTAATTTCAGCTAGGGAGAAAACAGAGAAAAGACCGTCACTTTTTAACCGACGAAAAAAAGGAGGAGGTTCTCAATTCGACGCGTATATATATATATATATATATATATTTTATGTATGACCACGAGTTAAGTTACGGCGATCGGAACTTTAATAAAAAAAATATTTATTTATTACAATTTAATTAATATAAAAGAACAATGTATTTGTTACGTGACTGATACAAGACTAATCGAAAACAATATTATAAAATTACAAGTGAAATGACAACTTGCATTTATGTTGGTCGGCGGCCACTGCATACTCAGCATAAGAGGTTGCTGACGTCTAATTAAAGCATTTTTAATCGAGTCCCATGATTCTAAACGTTCCTCATATGCTATCGCATCGAGAGCTGTACCAGAAAGTCTACTTTTAATAAGACAAAATAATGCTGGGTGTCTACGATCTGCTTCACTCGTTAACTGCAATAAATGTTCTACTTCCCTAATATAAAAGTTAAGTAGCTTGGGATTACCAGCATATTTTGGCATTAAATCCGCAATAAGTTTGTAGGGTTTGTAGTTAGCATCGTAATCACTAAGCGACATTGTTTTACTGTATTAACTTTATAGTGGCACACGAGCAAAACAATAGAAGTGTAATATTACACGTGGAATAATTTATCAGAATATCTTAACGCTATAGTATATGGGTGCCTAACGCGATTCTAGCTTATAGACAGAACACACTAAAATAAAATATAAAATAAGGCAGGAAATAGAGCAAGGATACTTGGTAAAACGAGAGTACTTACCGAAGCAGCCACTGCATCTCCTGTCGAGTCTTGTGCCAGCAAACAGGATTCTCCAATTCTCCTGAGATTCCCGTAGAGGTGTCCGACCGCACGATAGGTTCGTTGCGGATCGCGAAGGAACGATTAGAGAACCGTCACTCTTATCCCGAAGAGTTATATCCGAAACAAGAGTGTCGCGATCCTACCGACTGCGCCAGTTAAGTTACGGCGATCGGAACTTTAATAAAAAAAATATTTATTTATTACAATTTAATTAATATAAAAGAACAATGTCTTTGTTACGTGACTGATACAAGACTAATCGAAAACAATATTATAAAATTACAAGTGAAATGACAACTTGCATTTATGTTGGTCGGCGGCCACTGCATACTCAGCATAAGAGGTTGCTATGCTGAGTTAACTCCACGCATAACTTTTTTTAGAGTGGTCCGATTTTGATGATTCTTTTTTTAATGGATAGGGTATATCTCGAAGTTGGTCCCATTTAAATTTCAAAATCAAAATCCACCCCTAAGGGTAGTAATACAGGGAATGAGTGTTTGTTCACCCACTGAATTCTTACCTGTTAACTGATTCTGTTGAAACTTGACACACATAAATATAGTTCTAGACACTACGACATTATGTCGTAGTGTCTAGAACTATATTTAATGGAGACCTGGAGTTAGATTTTAACCACAAAAAAATGAAAAATAAAACTTTTGAACAAAAAATTGAACCGACGAAAACAGAAACTGAAAAGCGAAAAATAACTAATTATGAGTCGGCGCCAAACAACCAATCAACGAAGATCATTAAATTACTTTAAATAAATAATAAAAACAACGTCACATCAAATACAACGTGAAATTTTCAATGATAAACAATTACTTTCCAAAAATGCGTTCTCCGCTCGGCCACTTGCAACTTGCGCGCACTTTGCTTGTTAAAAGTTGGTTTGGCGCCGACTCATAATTAGTTATTTTTCGCTTTTCAGTTTCTGTTTTCGTCGGTTCAATTTTTTGTTAAAAAGTTTTATAACTCGTATGCACGTTCTATCCGCGCTTACAAATGCGTAGAAATTTCGCTTCTGTCGGCGTCCGTCAACTTTAGCCAGTTAAAATTATTCTAAGTTCACCCGATTTTTTATTGAGCAGCGTATGTGTTCTTTTATGATAAGGAAGGGAGAGTTCCATAAGACAGGAAACTTTCATCATAAAAACACAAAAGATGAAAGTTTTTTATTGTTATAGATTCACGTGAAAACATACCCAGAGGATGGACCGTTTATATAATATCGGACAGCCGAACAAAAGTCCCGAAGGATCGGTTTTGGTAAAGGCAGCTATTTACCGTACCTACAGGTCCTACATACATTGTGAAATTGAATTGGATCCAAAGATAGTGTAAAACGTTTACAAGCAATGCAAGTTGTGCCGATCAATCAGTCAGCTTTTGACTCAATACAGTCGGTAAATATTTAGCTTCTAAAAAAAGTGAGTCAGTATAGCCTGAACTAAATAAACATGGGCTTTGAAATTCACTTTGCTTAGATTTAATACCACATTTTGTTAACAATTTTTTATCAATTACAATTACAATCTAGTGAAGCCAAAAAAAAACTATGCTCCTTCGTGTACAACCAGCGCTCACGCACATACAAAGTCTTTGTCACGCACACCATGCAACAGAAACCGTGGTCACCCCTCTTAGTACACATGTTGCGGCATCGTCCAGTAAGCATCGCGAACACAAATATCCTTCAGGTGCATGGTGTGTGCGTGAGCGCTGGTTGTACATGAAGGAGCATGGTTAATTTGGCTTCACTATGATTGTTCGCAGCACTTCGTCTATATTTTTCTCAATGTCTGTAATCGAGGTATGATAGAAAAAGTTATTTTAAAAGAGAATTCTGGTTTGACGCTTTTGTATGGAACCATAAAATAGTTTTATCAGAAGTATGTAGTTTGAATTTGGTCCTAAGTACATAATGTTTGTTAAGGACCTATATATTTTTTTTACAATATATCAACAGTACTTTGTCGGTAGCTGTAGCTGACGCCCGTGTCTTCGCTCCCGTGTTTTCTTCATATAAGCTTCACCATCCATTTTCACACGTTTAGGGATGGAGTTTTAAAAAATCCCTCCTTAGTGAACCTCTAGAAAATATTTCCTCCAAGTTTCAAATCTCTAGATCCACCGGCTTAGGCTGAGCGCTATATATAAGTCAGTTTTAGGTTTATATTTGAGAAGAATGCGTGAACTCAGCTTCCCACTGTCAAAATGCAGTGCTATTTGACAGCTAGAAGCACGAGTTCACGCTTAGGGTGGTATGGTATGCCATTCTTCAAATGTATTTGTCCAATGTGACTTTGATCAAAGAAATTGAATGATTTTCATCAAAAAACAACTGATTATCAAATAAATTGGATTGGACAAAGAAATTTGACCAGTGGCATACCACCTTTAGATTCGTCTTTGAATGTAAGCCATTGAATTTTAATAAGTAGATGTAGGCAAAACTGCTTATATAATCAAAACAGTACTTTTTTATCACAACATATTAAACACAATATTATTCTTGCCCCGGCCTTGCCCACTCGCGTAGGATAACTAATAACTAAACATGTTTTCATTTCATTTTCATACTAAAATACCTGAAAGTTTAGGAATAACCTAATTGTAAAAACACAGTTCTGCATAAATTAGCCATGAGTCTATGACCATAAAAAAGCATAGGTCATAATGTTTCCAATTCTTAGTTTTATATACCTAATCATTATTCTGTGGTTTTAGTTCCTGTCTGTTTTAAACAACGAATGTTCGTCAAACATCATCAACTCAGCCTATCGCAGTCCACTGCTGGACATAGGCCTCTTCCAAGTTGCGCCACAATACTCGGTCCTTTGCCTTCCGCATCCAGTCCCCCCCAGACACCTTATTGATATCACAAAATAAATAAAAATAATTTGATGTTTTTTTATATACCACGTTTTTAAAACGAAAGCTAGTTAATATTGCATTGCCATATTTGCCTTCCAGTTCAGAGCTATGTTTAAAGTTACAAGGCCCTAACTCATTGGGAAGATAGTTTAAATTCGATTTAAATTTTTTTACCAAACAGACAGGCAAGAAAGCGAGTTAATAAAAACGTCGTAAAATACCTGCTAAAATGTCATACGAATGGAACAAAAGTGTTTTTCCAGGACAATTTTCCCAGACACAATCAATGGCAATTTTGAATCCCTCCTCTTAAAATCGAAAATAGCTAGTTGCTACGCTCGTGAACTTTAAAGGCTACGACTTTATCTACGACTCGTAGCAACAACGTAGCGTAGGATGGCCTACAATACGACCCGATATGTGTGGAAAAAAATACATTTGAATAAAAATCTCACTTACGTAATTAAAAGACTGGTTGAAAAAAGCTTAATAAACAAAATGATTATAAATGTTTATATGATTTGAATTATAATTACTCGGAAAAAGCTAATTAATACCGAATTGCTTATTAATATCATTCGGCTATAAATAGTGTCAGAAATCCAGATTTATCATTATTTTTGCTTCCTTAGGATATCCAAACGCAAGATATTGAAGTAAATTATTAGTTACAGTATCATAGAATATGTGTAGGGATAATTCTGATATCTTTGTGGATTTTTTCTGTCGAGATGTTATATATTGTATTTATGAAGAAAAAAAAATCATGCACATTGGTTCTAATTCGTACTGATATTAGTTAACATACAATACTAAGTACAAGACGAGGACGAGATTAGTTCGCATAATTGAGAATCGGACGTCACTTGGTAAGTTATTCCGATCTTATATACGGGATACGGCGAGCTGTAGGTGTGTACTTAACTCGATCTACGCACAGAGTAACTGATGCCAGCCCTCGGCGAAATACGTACGACGCGTCAATGCGTGCGTGACTTTGTGGAATTTTGCAAGCTTTCTTAGGGAGTGCCAATGATATTTAAAAGTATAACTAGATATGTTATACCCTAACAAAAATAAGAAAATATGTTCCTTACGTAGTGGCAGCACACAAACACATAAACTGGTACAAAGTAAGTCAACGAAGTAAGTTAATAAATTTAAGTTACTTTCGCGTCATAATTGGTATATTTTATATACACTCACGACGGCGTTTTAGTTTTTTTGTCACCAGTCATGCTCGGCACCTTGCTTGACACGGACTAATAGCGAAACGTCACAATTACGACGTTTTCGAATCTTCAGATTGTTTGCGCTAGTAACTTATCTGTACTTTTAAATATTATTGGATTCATTGGGGAGTGCACCTTCTGTGCTACTATTATGTATTCTGTGCTGAGGGTACGCCACAGAAATAGATAGAATTGAAAAGTCAGCAGGGCGCGCGTGCCAACACTCTGCACCATAGTGCAGGGCATTTCAAAGCCTTTCTCAGTACGCCTTATGACTTGTTTCTTAAATACTGTAACAAAAACTCGCAAAAATGCCTTATTGTGCTGTTTCTAATTGCAGAAACAAAAGCTGTAAAGTACATTTGATTAAAGTTAATTTTTAAAATTAATGACGTCAATATGTAAGGCGTAGTTTGTTCGAAAGTTGCCACGCATGAATCGCAAGTAAAATTTTATTGTGGTTACAACCCTTCTACTCTATCTATTTCTGAGGGCTAAGCCCTTATATTAACAGCTGAGAATATGTAATTCATATGAGGCTGAGAATTATTGGAAAATTGACAGAAAAATATAGCATCGTTTTGTTTTGGGGTCCTAGTGGCATTGTATTTATCTTTTCTTTTTTTAATATTTATTTATTTTGTTTATTTACTGGAACTAGTTGATATGGCAGGTTTTTATCCCTTCAACAAAATACAACCTAATAGATATTACTTATGACGAAGCATGTTTTTACCTTGTATCTCGAAGCCACACCATACTTCTACGCAAACTGAATAACTTGGCATCTAAAACTAAAAGAAAATGATATTGCAGGTTCTTTCCCGGTACTCTTCACATAAGTACTCATGGACGTATAGTATTTGTATAGTTAGTATATACAACATCTACATACATAATAGGTATAATAGGTATGATGCTCGACCACCGTCCATCCGGTTTACGGGTAAACTAAAGTTTAACGGATAAAGTTATCTCAGCATGTGCAACAACGTGATTGCCGCAGTTGGACACTTAAAGTAGTTTCAGATATAGTAAGATAAGTATCAGATTTCTATGTTTATGAGACTCGTAGGTATCTGTAATAGTCATAACGCCGGTGAGTTTGCCTACCCTGTGTGGCATCGCTCCACCCACGCAAAAAAGGTTGATGTTGCCCTTAAGAGGCTGACAACACCTAAAAAATCAGACCTCTGCGGTCACTGTCGTTTCGTACATAACTCAAAGAGAGGCAACGAGCCGAGGGACGTCGGATACGCCGCTCAACTTGAATGAAAATTAACAATATTTATTTTTAATAAAAAACTAAAAGCTTATTTGAAAAACAGAAACAACAAATGTTTAGATTATTGTCTTTCCCAAATGTTTTCTTAATTTTATTTATAATATTTAGTAAATAATAGAGATTGTTTGCTATCGAGAAAACTTCAAGAAAACGTGTTTTGGGCACCACTACAGTTTCAGAAAATACGATCAAGATTAACATATTTTTTTTTCACTGCCACAAACTGAATAGATACAGCTAAAAATGTTTTTAAAAGAAGCCTATATGGGGTCTTTGGCTGTTGTTAGCGTCTTAACGATACATGTCGGACTATTACAGGCTGCCTCAAACCAACGCCGCGCAATGTGCTATTTCCAACAGCCGGCATAGCACCCCCAAAAGTTCGAAGGGACGTTGCATGTGCGGTGGAGAAAAAAAAGCAGGAGTCAGACCCTAGACTCTCACTATTTGGCGCTAAGCTACATACCCAACGCCTAAAGAGCCGCAACAGTTTCTTTAAATCGACAAAGGCCCTACAAGGTTGTCAAATTGCGGCCCGTCGAAAACTGTGGTTGGAAAAATTACCTCCAACCGTAAATTATATCCAACCCAGTGAGAAGCTCCCTGCAGGTCATAATCTCCCCTGGCGTACATAGAAGTCCCTAAACCGTCTCCGGACCCAGGTTGGCAGATTTAAGCTGAACATGAGCAAATGGGGCTACGTAGACAAAACGGATACAGGTTATACCTGTGGCGTTGATTCTCAATCAATGCCACATCTGTTATCTTGCTCTCTTTGCCCTTACACCTGCACATTGAGCGATCTGAATAATGCTACAGACAATGCAATTAAGGTGGGCAATTTCTGGGCCAGCAGTAGGATATGATATTGTACCATCGACACGAAGAAGAACCGTGGTAATACTTGAAAATTATGAAAACCCAGTGTGGGATACTGTAAAGAAACAACCTTATTAATATTTTAAAAAATAGTACGTAATTGACGTCTCATTCCCTCGGTAATTACTCGGCTATTATTTTGCTAATTACACGACTTTAGGCCGGTACCACTTCAAAGGCCCCGAATTTTATCTCTTTAAAGGTCGAGAGAAAGTAATGGACCTGTTACAATATCCTACGTTTACATTAAGCTGGTGCTATTGCTCATGGTGTTTAAATTCAAATGCAAATTGTTTTTTATTCGAATATAGTAGGGGAGCGGGGGGCTTGTTGTAACAGTTTTTGGGAAAAAAATTGTGAAAGGAAAACTATAAAGTATTTCTTGATTGTAAAATCGTTTCTTGCAAGATTAACTATCTGTATAGCTTGTCATCAAATAATATTAAGAAAATTGTTAATAGTATTTAATCAGAGGGTAATTTTAAAAAACATGTCGCGTGTTACTACTTACCCCGTATTCGGGGCTAGTTGTAACAGCTTTGGGGCATATAGTAATAATATAAACCGTTACTTATTTGCTCTAGTTATACATTTTTATTAAATTTTTTTCAAATGCATCAAGATTCAAAGTATGGTACAACATTCAGATGATTTAGATTTGTACCTAAGGTCCTAAAACATAACAATTAATTTTATTTTTACTTAGTAATGAAAGACTAAATTATAATTTTAGGATTATAATAAAATAATAAATCAGTCTTCATCTGAATTACAATTAAGACATAATTTGAGAACGCATCTCCCGTTGCGCATTTCACATGTGCCCACTGGTTACATATGACACACTTTACCCTTAGAATCTCCATAGGCTTCAACACAAGCTAAACAAAACTATTCGTCTGGCTCCAAATCTGAATCAGATATCAAAATTATCTTTTTTAGGGTTCCGAAGTCCTACAAGGAACCCTTATAGTTTCGTCATGTCCGTCCGTCTGTCCGTCTGTCCGTCTGTCCTAATCGTTTACAGCTTAATAACTTCTACAGTTATAAACATAAGTAAATGAAATTTTGTTAAAAAATAGTCTGCATATAGATCTCAATTTTAAAAGAATAAAAAAATAGTTTTTACGTTCTTTAGGGGTGGCGCCCATACATGTGAAATAGGGAAAAAATATTTTTTTTCGCTGCACCCCATCGTGTGGGGTATCATTGAATAGGTCTACTAAAATGAAGGTAATGTTTCATACACCACTTTTTTATCAGGTGTACCATCTGCGAAATATAGCCCGCCAAAGTGGCTTGCAATGTGTCCCCCCCCCCCTGCCATTTCTAAACTATGCAACGTAGAAACTTATAATCTTCCATATTGATAGACCTTTGTGAAAACTCTCTTTTAAAATTATTTTGAGTATAATGTGATTATAATTTTTTGAGTTATAGACAGAAAACTGAAAAATACTTAAAACATCCTAGTTCAAAGGTCATTGACCTTAGAGAAAAATTATCCTGGCAAATAATGCTCCATTAGCTACTTTCTATTTGAAAAAATCACAAAAAGTAACTTTGACATCAATCAGACTTCTTAAATTTGGCTTCTTGAATTTATCGCTAGATGGCGCTACTAACAACACGCTCTGTGTACTAACAGTCGCGAATCCTGCCGATTATTGCAAAAACTAAAATAGCCATGATTAATATTCGATTTGATTCGTTTGTACACCTACTTAAGGAACCCTATAATACTGAGCATGGCCCGACATGCTCTTGGCCGGTTTTTACTTTTTCTACTTCTTGCCCTTTTTTAGCTGATGTCTTTTTCCCCTTTTTCTTCCCTTTTCCATTCATTTTTAACTTACTATCTGGTTTTTCCTTGCTTTTTCTGTTCATATTCCTTCTCTAACGCTTCTTGTATCAGTTAAAATACAGCAATTTCTTTTACGTTGAGTGTGGTTTGTCTGTTTTTGTACTGGGGCATTAGGAAGGTGATAAATCTTGTTTGCTTTGGAGTCGTGAAGAGCCAGGAGTTAGTTCACAAGCATGTGCAATCACTTGTGCTGAATTATTTGAAGCTGGCGTGATTTCAGAGTGCGAGCTATTATATTAACGTCAACGCTTGGGTCCCGGAAGTATATGTCGTAGATTTTTCAATCAATCCAAGTTGATAGAAACATCAATTCATAGACTCTGCATAACATTGTGGGGCAAGTTGTAACATGTTACAACTTACCCCAATATTTTGTTACAACTTGCCCCACGGTATAATTTTTTACTTAAATTTAGATTTATAAAAAACAACATAGTTTGAATAAAACTCATATCTACCGATACATACTTAAAGAAATGGTCTATAATTTTGAATAAAAATAATAGTAAAAAGCTACTAAAACGGAGCCAAAAAACAAATAGGTATTTACGAATACGATTTTTTTCAATACCTGGTAAAAACGAAGCTCGTGTACACCACCACTTCATGTTGCGTCCGGTGGGACATAGGCAGTGCCCATGTAATAGAACACGCTTTAAAAGATACATTAGGTCGAAAAGAGTATAAATAAACGTTGGTTTACTAGGCAAGAATTGGGTGTTACTACTTACCCCTGCTACAACTAGCCCCCCGCTCCCCTACTTATGAGTAGACGTTTCTACACTCTCTTTTTTCTTACTTGTCTTATTTAGTTAACAATCTTGGCATGTATTTTCAATGCAATTAGTCAATAATAATGATTAAAAGACATTATGTTAACAATTTCACACTAAATAACACTTTTTAACCTAATTACATGTACAGAACTAGTAATTATACCTACTACTTTGTCAAGAAAGTACCGAGAAAAGATCAATAATACACAAAATATAAGTTATTCATCCAATCATCACTATTTCCTTCACTTTTGCGATGTTAACTTCAGTTGAAAAGTTGTTGGCCTACCAGAGCGACGTAAATCTTCCATCACATCTCGACCGCTTTGGAACGCTTTGACCGCTTTGTGCTACTCATAAGTACGTGTTTTTGATAAAATCGATTCACCGTAAGTCTTCTGTAACATTTTCAGTGACTCCGAACACAAAATTCAAGACAAAGTCTTTGTTCGATGTTCTTGTCCATTATGAAATTCGCAATACACACTAGATATGATCTAACTAAAAACAGCACTGTATTTAATCTAAATAACAAATGCAACTCAAACTCCGCGCCAAAATGGAAAACAGTTGTGCCAATCTAACAACAACAAAAATAAAACAAAATTGAATTTGGAACCATAAAAAAAACATCCATTCCCGACACTGTGGAATTATAATTCCTCAGTGATTCCCGATACTTTTTTGACAGAATGTATTAATAATTACTAGTTCTGTAGGTACATCTCGTCACTCTAGCACAATGTTACGAAGGTAAATATTCCATTCCCCTTTTATATAATTTGAAAGATACTGTGCCATATCTATGCACAAAAATTATCATGTATGTTGTTATTGCGCGCACTGGAAGGCGTAGCGTGCTGGAAGGTGCAGCATGGGTAGGCCCCCCGTAAGGTGGACGGACGACCTGGTGAAAGTCGCGGGAATCCACTGGACGCGGAAGGCGCAGGATCGGTCGTTGTGGTGATTTGTCTTTCGGCTGAAATGATGGTGATGATGTTGCTATCTCAGATGAAAGGAATAATCAAAGATTGCTATTAAGACAGGTAAAATAAAGTGAACATACACACATGATTTTCCCATACAAAATGCTACTTTACAGACACAATTGGTCGATTTAGATTACAAGCGTATCAGAATTTGATTATCACTTGCTTTAACGGTGAAGGAAAATATCGTGAGGAAACCTGCACACCCTCTGGTGTAAGCTACTGCCACTGCAGCACTGTATGGAGCACTAGAGAGTGCTCCATACAGTTCTCGATGGTGTGTGTAGTCCATCAACCCGCACTAGGCCAGCGTGGTGGACTAAGGCCTTAACCTTCTCATACTGAGAAGAGGCCCGTGCCCAGCAGTGGGACAAGTAATGGGCTGATTATGTTATGTTATAGATCACAAGCGATACTAGTCCTCATAAAGAGCGGTAAAAGAGAATTGTGTTTTTAACTCAGGGAACCGGATCCTTTACGGTAGTTTGTGGTCGTCGTCCGTCTCTCTATCGCAACAGATTATCTTTTAAGCAGCTTTAACTTTTGTTACGGATTCGGAAAAGTTGCTGTAGTACTTAATCTTTTGTTTGAGCAAGTTTTTCTATATATACTTGGGTGTAGTTTTCAGGAAGCAATGAAGAATATTTGAGTCAGCTAAACAGTTTTGGATTTCTGCGTTGGCAGAGCAGAAATCAAAATTATTAACTTTGTGTACAGCATGATTGGATGAACGAGGGACATAATTATTCAAGAAAATGGTAGAATGTTCGCAAACAAAAAAAGGAAAAAAAAAACACGTTGAATCACGCGTACAGGAGAAAAACTGCTCGTGCAATCTCTGACTGTCTAGGGATCTGCTGGCTAGTACAAAAGGCGGAGAGGGTGGAAATAGCGACCGATGGACACTGCCGTGCTAGGTGCAGCACCTCACTGCATGATACTTTGATTTGTAAGCATGGAATAGTGTCAACAAATAAATAAATAAATATTTTTTGGACATTTTTACATGGCACCATCTAGTCCCAAACAAAGCAGAGCTTGTACTATGGGTACTGAGACAATGGATATAATACTTACATACTTTTTTTTTTGTAAATACATACTTATAATACATAAGCAACACCCAGACCAACACAAACACTTATGTTCATTACACAAATATTTGTGTCCTGTAGGAATCGAACCCACGACCTCGAATTCAGCAGTCCAATACTCGAACCACTAGACCATAGACGTCGTCAAATTTTTTTTTTTTTTTTTAATTTGTGTAACATTATTATACATATTTGGAACGAGAACCAAGTACTGAACATCCGTCTCCAATAAGTTCCTCGTTCAACCAGTCAACCTATAGATACTCTCTATTGATCTGTTGTTTTAAATTTTCCTGCAAAAACATCTTAGGTAACACAAAAAGCTCGTAAATGCTTACCTTAAAGCATCACATAAATAAACGAAGAAAAGAAAAGAAAATACCTATGAAAAATACTTTCCTAAGGTTTTTCCAATGACTCACGATGCCAACAATATGGTACGAGTATTAGTAACTTTCTCTGCGTCAACTTTCTAGAAATTTCGTGAGAAAATACGCAGGTGACACGCACTCATTCCCTTTCGTCTGAAAACAGGCTCAGGGCTGTAGCAAGTCCAAGCTTAGGGGGCCTCGTTTTCCTCTTTCTTTGAGTATTTTTCCAATTATCTTTGGGTTGGCTTCTAGTCTAACCAGATGCGGCTGAACATCTGTATTTTACACGGAGCGACTGCCATCAGAACTCCGTAACCCATTTATGGGTACCCACATCATAAGGTTAGACCAGTTGCCAGACTTTCAGGCTTTTAACTTCTTCTTCTATCGTGTCGACATGAGCTACATGATGATAATAGCTCATGCCGTGGGAACAACGCGACGATCAATTAAATATTAAATATCGTCACTCGTGGAGGCTCTTGCTCTCTTGCTCTCTTGCTCCCTTGCTCTCTTGCTCTCTTGCTCTCTTGCTCTCTCTGCACCCCATGCTTCTGACTAGTAACGACTGTCATCACAGAAATAGATAGAGTAGAATGGTTGTAATCACAATGTTACTTGCGATTCATGCGTGGCAACTTTCGAACAAACTACGCCTTACATATTGACGTCATTAATTTAAAAAAACTTTTAAGCAGTGATAGCCTAGTGGTTGAACGCTTGCTTTCCATGCAGGAGGGTGTGAGTTCGATCCCGGCCCGCACCTTTGACTGTTCGAATTCATGTGCGGATTTATATTCGATTATCACTTGCTTTAACGGTGAAGGAAAACATCGTGAGGAAACCTGCACACCAGAGAGTGCTACATACAGTTTTCAATGGTGTGTGTAGTCGGCCGACCCGCTCTAGGCCAGCGTGATGGACTAACGCCTTAGCCTTCTGTGGGAGTGGGACATTAATGGACTGGTTATGTAATGTAAATGTACTTTACAGCTTTTGTTTCAGTTTGCAGTTAAAACAGCACAATAAGGTATTTTTGCGCGTTTTTGTTACAGTATTTACAGGAACAAAAGTCATAAGGCGTACTGATAAAGGCTTTGAAATGCCCTGCACTATGGTGCAGTGTTGGCACGCGCGCCCTGCCCACTTTTCCATTCTATCTATTTCTGTGACTGTCATAGATCTTCGTATGGCAACCAGGACCGACAGCTTAAAGTGCTCTCCAAGGCACAGAGGGGTATCGATGTACTTTAAAATGGTCACCCATCCAAGAATTGACTGCGGCTATCAAAGCTTAACCTCGCAGATCTTACAATCCACGGGGTTATAACTTAGTCACGAGCCCCTCTCGGCCTTGTAAGTGAAGAAAAGGCTTGTCGATAAATTGTGGCCCTGGGTCTGTAAATACGACCCTAGACAGACTCAAAGCCTATTATGGACGATGTTTTCTTCTGTGCTTTGGTACATATTTAATATCGTAACGTCAGTTGACATACATTTAATCATATCAGTATCAGGCGAGTCTTCCATTCCAGGCTCTGTTCATCCTAAACATTATTTACTTACCTTTCTGAAGCTAAGTAGATACAATTCCGTCTCGTTTTGAATGTAAGATAAAAAAGAATTTGCATACCGATTCACAAGTCGAAGAAAAGCAGTGCGACTGTGCGAGTTGGAATCTGATTATCATGCTGCGAATGTTTGAAGGTTGAATGAACTATGACTTATTTATGCTGTTTGGGTGAGTGTGGTTATATTCCATGCTTATATACTGAGAGCTGACGACCAAACAGGTAAGGTAATTTTATCGTCGATGAAACTCAGGTCCATTATGATGATGATCTGGGTAAAGATGATTCTTTCTAAGAGAGTATAGGGTGCAACGCCATCTACCTTTTTTCGTAGGGAAATCATTCTTAACCCGTGTCGCTGCTGTATATACTCCACGAAACGCTTAACCTGACAATATTCTAATAACTATACTGTTACTGATCAGTTGATTACCAATTCGTCTGCCAAGCAAGATTTTTGTTCAGTAGTGGAGGTTTTCATCTTTTACGATCCACTTGCATCATCAAAAAATATACAAACTTATTCTTAGTTTACATTAAACTTCTTAAGGGGTCATTATACTCATCATTATGAACAACTTTTTCTATGGGACCAAAATTAAATCCCAAAAAAAAAAATTATCTCTAAATTATTTCGATAGTTGTGAACACAAATGTAGGGATCAAAATGATTATTTTTCGCGATTTCAGTGTTGGTCCCATAGTAAAAGTTGATCATAATGAAGAGTACAATGACCCCTAAAGAGGTTTAGTGTAAACTAAGAATAAGGTTGTAATCTTCGTAGCCTATGATGCTCTTACTGATAATAATAATTGTAGGCCATGTACTTCCTTGTCTATCACCATTATGGGGTGTATTTATAGTCGGGGAGCCCACGGTATGTCATGCACAAATTGTGATCGCTATCGACTTGTTATTTCTGAACGTGTTATCAAGGTTGTTCGCCCGTGTTGTCATTACTAAGAACTCGAGGCTCCTAATGACGTACTTTATAAAAAAAATGTATTTTGTATTATATATAGTCCCGCGTTTCTTTTATGGTTAAAAGTTTGGCCAAGGCCACACCTAGGCTTAGGCTAGAACTAATCCTGATAGCAAATGGTGGTATCTACTAAATAACTTAAGTGTTTGCCATACCAACCGCAGTAAACTGAATCATAATTTCTTTGTGGAATTATGGTTTCTGATTAATTCTAAATGACAGCCTGCTCACTCCACTCGTCTAGTGTACCGAAGCCTTAACAGCTTAGAGATCAGATTGACATGAAAACGGGAAAGAAATTGAAGAACTCGCATATACCTAAGTGATACCGCGATGCGTGATCCATTCAAACCACGCAAACTGGTTATGCTCGGTTCCTTAAACCAAAAACGCGTTTTTTTGCCAACCAGTGGTTGATATTGAATGGCTTAATTGAGCCAATAAAAAGCCTCGTCAGCAATTTTTTATTGCGAACAATCATAGTGAAATAAAAAAAAACCGTGCTCCTTCGTGTACGTACAACCAGCGCTCACGCACACTCCATGCATCTGAAGGATATTTGATTTCGCGATGTATAATGGACGATCCCGCGACATTTGTACTGAGAGGGGTGTGCACGGTTTGAGTTGCATATGTGTGCGTGAGCGCTGGTTGTAAACGAAGGAGCACAGTTTTTTTGGCTTCACTATGATTGTTTGCAGCACTTTGTCTAAAGTGAGTAATGTATTAACGAATGTATGGGAAGATCTTGATTGTGAAAATAAGGCTGTTGGTTTATTATCGGTGACGATACAACACCACCGCTGTGCAAACCATGGTTTGCGCAGAGGTGGTGTTAAATTAGAAGGAACCAACTCCTGAAATGGTAGTCAAATTCCGACGTTCCCACCAAAAACACCGCCTAAATTTGTAGGAAAAACTTCCTGAAACGTAAGGTAAATGCCGACGTTCCCACTGAAAATACCACCTACTAAATTGGTAGGAACTATCTCCTGAAACGGAAGGTAAATGCTGATGTATACCAACCGAGTTTACCTTCCAAATACAGTTCCTTCTAAAACGACTCAGCGGGTAATTCTGGAAGGAACTTAATCAGAAGGAATTAACTCGAAGGAATTACCTGGAAGAAAATACCTGGAAGGAACTGCATGGAAGGAATACTACCTAAGAATAATCTGGAAGGAAAACAAAACCCTCTAAATTTGAAGGTACTTTTCCCGCTGAGTCGAAATAGATGGTGTTATCTTCCAAAATGGCACTAAAATGTCTCTCAGAGCAAAGGAATTAATAAATTACTGATGCATATTAAACAGGTGCTTTAGTCGTAATATCCTGCCATCATATACTAGTGATGTTCCCTATGCATATTTAAGCATCTTACAAGTTTTTCTGCGCCACATCGTCTGTTTAACTAGCAAGTGGTATCTACACAAGACGTGTTTTATCCGACACGCCTCGGATAAAAATAATGCAGCTATGAACTTTTGGCGACAAGTTGCTTCTTTGCATTTTAAAGTCGTAAACGTAATACATGCATTTTGCATTTTTAACAAGAAGAAAAGCGTTTAAGAGTGTTTTAGAAGAAACTAGACGACGCTCTTCTCTCGTGTGATTTATCGATAAAAATAAAACCTATACTTATCATACTCCGGGTTTCAAGCTTTACCTGTATCAAGTTTTATGATTTGTTTAGTTTAAAAGTTGAGTCTTGAAGAAGTAACAGATAGACGGATAACATAACTTTCTCATTAGACAGCTTTTGTTCGAAACTTAGTAAGAAAATATAAAGTAATGTATTTCTTGACATATTTTGCTTGCCATGCAAAGGGTAAATGTGCTGAGTAAATATTTAAGCAAGATCAATACACACATTTATGCAAATAATTTCATTCATTTCATTTTTTTTTTTTTTTTTTGACATTTTTACACAGCACCATCTAGTCCCAAACTAAGCAGAGCTTGTGGTATGGGTACTAGACAATGGATATAATACGTATATACTTTTTTTTTTTTTTTTTTTTGTAAATACATACTTATAATACATAAGCAACACACCCAGACCAACACAAACACTTATGTTCATCACACAAATATTTGTGTCCTGTGGGAATCGAACCCACGACCTCGTTATCAGCAGTCCGACACTCGAACCACTAGACCACAGAGGTCGTCATTTCATTTCTACGATTTCTGGAAATAAATGATTGCGCAGAATTTCTCTAGTAAATTAACTATCGACCAGCTTGTCGAGTAACAGGTACAACCTGTTTATTTACAATTTAAAATACACGTTGTAGTTTTATAATTTTCTCATATCATCACTTCGACTTACATTTTGCACTAACTTTTTTAGGGTTCTTTACCCAAAGGTTGCCAAACCCTATTACTCTCGCTACGCTGTCCGTCCGTCTGTCTGTTACAGGGCTGTATCTTTTGAACGGTTAGCCGGTTGAAATTTTCTCAGGATATGTGTTAATCCCCGACCCCTATCACGACAAATACTAAACATATAAAAAGTCTAAAACCAAAGGGTGTTCCCATACAAGAAACCTCGAAAAACCTGTATTTTTTACAAATATAGGTTTTTAAATTTTTGCTCTATCTTCAAAACGGTAATACATATCAGCGTCAAACTGATTCTAGTTATAGTGATATCTGTTTTGATTATAGTACATTCTATGTAATTTAGCAACAATAACTAAAAATATGGCAAACATAGACATAATAATATGTGGTGGTACCTGCGTAAGAAAGAGATGCAAAAATTCATATTTTGCGCACGGTGCGTTGATGTATTTTGATGAACTCTCATAAATTAGATCAGTTTCTAAGGGGTATCAGGGCGATGGGTGATAAGGAAGGAACCCTTACTGCGTCAGCCCGACACGCACTTTGCCGGTTTATTTGATAATTTGGCGTAGTTGTGGTTATGGGACGTCTGAACAAAGTAACCTAGTAACATATCAGGTATCATCTTCGGTAATTTTGTTATTTCTTGTTTTAATGGATTTCTATATAAATTCCTCTGTAGTTTTATGCAATCCATACTGAACAAACAAGTGTTCCATCATCTGTTGCTATGACGTACTCGCGTCTTGTACACAGCCCTTTAATAGTATACTACCACTGACCTAATTCATCCTATCCCATGGATCGTAAATTTAGTTGATGGGCATAAATAAATTATCCTTGCTAATAATTCTCGTGGAATAAGACGCTGCTATTGGTTATGTGTAATTGCATTCAAGATTGCGCAGACTAAGCATATTCGTTTTAGAGAGAGATTGGAATTTTGATTACTGAGGCGCCAGGCTGAAGTCTAAACCGAGTAAGATTCTGGGAAATTATTTATATACTTAATAGTCATGCCCATGGGCGTACCCATGGGGGGGAACAGGGGGAGCAGCTGCCTCCCCTGGACCGAGCTTGCCAGCACGGACCCGGCCTGCCTTCCATACATTCAGCTAAAACATGATGTGCCAATGCCTAAATACTGTCGTGAACTTATTAAATTGTAGGTAAAATTGGACATATACACTGAACTAATATAATTTTAGTGCTTCCAAGATATTTTTGTTTTTGGTTAAATATAGGTAATAACAACTTTTGTGGAAGTATATCACATTCGTTTAAGCACAGTCCAAGGAGCGTTAAATATCAAATACATGTAAAGACAAAACCCAAAACTCCTTTTAAATGCACTTAATAGTATATAATGTGTTCGGAAAAACCCCTTAAAATTTCGCGCTTGCTCCGCTCGCGCTTTGATATAAACAGGCGGAACGGAATTTTTCGGCCCGCTTCGCTCGCTTTATACTTTCCTCTCATAGTTCTCAGTATTCTTTATGTCTTACAAGAACTGACTGTCAACATCCTCCTGCCCTTATCCCAATTTATTTGGGGTCGGCGCAGCATGTATTTTTCTTCCATACATTTCTATCAGCCGTCATCTCCGTGTTCACTTTCTTTTAATCCATATCATCTTTCACACAATTTATCCATCTTTTCTTTGGTCTACCTCTTTTCTTATAGCCATCCACATCACAACTGACTGTATCTATTCTAATTCTTGCTAATTATTATTTATGTTTCATTTAATATCTACAATATATTCCTGATTTGCCCCACCTGGGCCCAAATTTGGGTATGCCCATGGCCATACCGCCTAATAGACAAGCTACTTTTTAGAAATAAGTTTAAGGAATTTACTCAATTGTTTATTTTTAGAAGAATATATAGACAGACGATACAGAAACTGTTTACTTGTACCTATATCGTTGCTTCGTTGTAGTAAAGTTCAAAGTTCTAAACGTACTTTTAATACATAAAACTTGTAATTTATTTCGAGTCAACGAACAGACAGTCTATAAAATTTTGTTGGATTGGGGTAATAAATCTACGAGAATATCCACAAGGGCATTCAAACTTTTTTTATTAAGATAAGGGTACTATTTTCAACGAACATACAGCTTTTCAATAAAATTTTGCTAGACTCGTTATTTATTTACATGATTCTGGACTAAATGTATTCTGTTTTATATTATGATATTACCGTATTCCATTATGATCTAGGAATTATCTCACATATATTAGGCAATTTGGCAACAATACAAAGCACATACCTACGTAAAGCGGGGTGAATAGGAATAAAAGTGGGCAAAGTTTTTAACATTGAAATAAGATATTTTGTTGCCCACTAATACTTCAAAATGTTCTGCCATAAATTAGTAAATATTCTAGTCTTTGTGGGCTACTTTTTATAGTGTCCGGTATAAGGCAGCACCAGTTAGTGCAGCGGGTTGTTGGTTTGCAGTGTTGTACTAAATTGAGTCGTTCTCCAGTGGGGCGTAAATAAACGAAAGCTTTCATGTCACACACGGCCGCGGCCGCTGCAGCGCCCTTGAACTGCATTCGTATTGTCATGGCTCACTAGACCTTACATTTTTAAATACCCATTTCAAACAAAAGGCCTTTGTCTCTGATAGGAATTACTTTAACAAAGGCATTATCACATTAGCTCATACACGTACTGTGTTGAATATAGTCCTCCCAAAAGACCGCTGTCACTCGTGAGAGAATGCCATCATTATTACGCTAATAAACGGTGATTACATTGAGTTGTAAAGAGCATAAAGCAAATGCCCATCCTCTTAAGTTTTCGCGATCACACGTGATCGATTTTATTAAAACATTTTCTTTGAAGTAACTTTAAAAAAAAAATTAGGACTTTTTAGTAAAGAATCTACAGAAATAGGTTTGAATGCTGGCCATCGATGGTCAAAAAAACTTAAAAAGCCATTAAATATTACTTTTTAATTTACTTTTTTCATGAATTATGGCTGCCATCTTAACAGTCACTTCAAATTCAGCCCGTGTTTCGATATTGATTAGATAATGTAACCTTTTTTGTGAAAATTTAATTTAACCTCTTAATGTAACCTTTTTCTACTAGACATACTCGTCCAGTAGGTATCTTTCTAGTATGTGGTAATAGAGAGTTCGAGAGTTCTTTAGACTGTGCTTTATTCCTTTTTCAATGTAGTAATAGTATTCATCATTTCAATTAAATGAGTAGGTTTGTATTATTATTTATTGGTTGTTTATATTTAGTAGTTACTAGACTTTTCGCGCGGCTTCACCTGCTTACTTAAATATAATATAGCCTGTTACTTCTGGGTAAGTAGCTTTCTAATGATGAAAGAATTATTTAAATCGGTTCAGATAGTTTCAGAGTTTATTACTTTTTATGTGTTATTATTTTTTCGTGCTAAAACCTACAAAAGTACTTTCAATAGATCTTTCAGCGTGTTGATAAAAGCGTAAAAGTTTTCGTTTTAATAATTTTTAAGTGTGCTCAGATGTCCATATGGGATTCCCCATCACTATGTTTCATGGAGGGCAAGAACGTTAAATACTGAAAATATGAAATTTTACTTATAGAAAACTTAATTTCATATTTTTAAATAAGATATTCTGCTTTCAAAGATTATTAAAACATCTCTTGCCTGAGCTGGGAATCGAACTAACACAATCGCTAAGAAGTACCATCCTGTATTTTATGGCTTCTCTTGATAGATCTTGTTAGGGATAAAGTCATGAAATACGGACAAACAATAAATAAAACAAGTTATTTATTTGAGTGAAAGTTGCCTTGGTATCATTTTATTGAAATGTATCTAAGATTCGACAGATTTCGTGGTCTTCCTTCGATCTATGACACATTGTTTGTTTCCTGATTATCGACTCTATCGATTGGTGGCATAAAAATACAGAATTACTTTTTTGCGATAGGTACTTGAAGGTTGGATTCCAGGCCCAAGGAAGACACTTAATAAAAATCCTAGAATGCAGTAAATGAAATGAAGTCTTCTTCAAGTAAAATTTCCTATTTTTATTTTCCCTCCATGTAGCTTAAAGATAAAGAGATAAAGATATGTATACGCGAAGATATTTATTTATCGCATAGCGATAGAACATCCTATTGCAATAACTGATAACCTCTTATGGGGTCATCGCACTCATCAGTATGTACATTTTTTATTATGGGACAACCCGAAATCAGGAACATTTGTGTTCACATAAATCGACAAAACGTAGGAAGCAACAGATTTTTTTAAAGTTGTTCATACTGATGAGCACAATGACCCCTTAAGAGGTTTTCAGTCATTTCAATAAAACGTTGCATAATGACGAATATAATCCAATATAATCTAAATGTTTAATATTGTAATATACCTTTATTATTTTATTTCCCAACATTATTCCTAAAACATGAAATATGTAGAAATATAAAAATAAAAAAAATGTACGGGTGTTCGCCATTGTTCTTTGTATATAAAAGTAACAAGCAAACCATCTGTAGTTTTCTTCTGATTTATTTACAGGCGGTGCCAATTTTATAGTTCAGAAAGTACTACGAAGTTAGTACTAGAAATGCTGCAAAGCTTTCGAAACGTCAGGGAAACCAATTTAAATAATATACGCGATTTAATCCGGTTAAACTTTGTTTTATTATAATGTGTTGTGATCGCGAAAACCTAAGAAGTTATTACTACGAAGTTGCTTGTTACGAAAACTAAATGAAAACGTGGATGAACAGACTCATCCTCTAAAAATAGAAATAGCTAGCTTTCCATTAAATGTTTGAAATAGCTGATTTGAAACATGTCCAGGACATACGTAACTAATTGGAACTAACTAAACTACCCGCGTTACGTGACTAGAGGCTTGTATTATAGTATTTCGCTGGATTGCACGGACATGGAACGAAATCTTCAGCCGTTGGCAACATGATCGCACTTTATGGCCGGAAAACACATGTCTGTCAAATGGACCAGTAGCTTTCATGCCAGCTACCGTATATGCAAGTAACTGCCACAATGTGGATACATTTGCAAGTAAACCTGCATGCAATTTTCTAACTGGCATGCCTGTAACTGGCAAGCAGTATACACGTGCCAGGACGCCACGCTACCGACGTCTTGACAGTACATTTTCTAGTTTTTGCATTAACGGAAAGCTTTCGAAGTGAATTAAATTGTGTCATAATTTGACTAGCATAAGAATGTGGAGCTAAATTAATGAGACAAAAAAAGAAGAGAAGAAGAAGACGGATTTGGGTGACACTGGCATGCTTGTAGCTGCCACGTACGCTCACACGTGCCGGTTGCACAGCCCTCCGCGGCCCTCCCTCATATTGGATGACAGTAAATCAAATGTTGTGTAAACTACTTGTTTGCCAGGTACAGGCATGCATTTTAATGTATACACGTGCACGAAAGAAAGAAAGAAAAACTTTTATATGGCACAGGCAGCGACAATGTCGCTGGGCACTGGACAGTGACAGCACAACAATAACATTATTAAAGCAAGGAATATTGACAGCAATATTTCAGGGTATGCAAGCGTGCAAGTTACGACATGTGTATCAGAGGCTTTATACACGTGTATGCATAGGTAGGAATCTGTTACTTACGAGAGTTCAAGGGCAATGCAGTAGTAGCCATGCGACACAAGTCGAAAAAAGCATTCATCTGGTAAATTTTATATTATGTAACGACTTTCGAAGTCTCAAAGTCCTGCATTTGATTACTTGGAATTACTTGGAAAAGTTTATAGCCATTGAAATTTCATTTGCTGCACCAAAGATCCCCCTGTACCTACGTGTAAATGGCTTGATTTCAGAATAAAGGATATTTACCGAGTGAAATTCTTTCAGAGCAAGAATAAAGCGGTTATGTTAATTTAAGACGTTCCTTTTGGTAAAGTAATTGTATTTGTTCAGTTGTTTTATGTAACGAAGGGGTTGCTGGAAGTGAACCTTGGTGTGCGGGTTCTCCTGGACCTGGGTGTAGGTAAAGAATGCAGTAATACGAAGCGTCAAGACATGTTGTTTATTCGATGGTTGAATATGGACAGAGACCCAAATGACAGTTGCACGTTATTTTATAATTTCTAGGAATCTAGTGTTGCCAACTTGAATAATCTTTTAATCGATACATCGCTAAGTAAATTCATAATTAGGCTAAAATTATATAATAATATGATCAAGTTGGCTAGTGACAAGATTTATTAAATAATTTAATTGGCTCGATATAAATATGATTAATTGAAAGTATAATAATTGATTCTAAATACAAGTCATAGTGACTTCATTCGTTCCTTCCGCTGATAAGAAGTGCTCTCTGGGTTGGCTGATCCACGATCTTGTAACATTTATTTTGTTTGGCCAAGTACGGATGGAACTCACCGGGCCGAATCAAGTGTTGGAAAACATGTTTGTACGATACGATTTCCACGAACTCTCTGCGATAGATTGGTCATTAAATTTTTCTTGAAACTGGTTCGAAATTTCGATTTCTTGGAATAAATAGACAGAGATACATCAAAGAACCTACTTACTTATACTATCCTTATATTTTATGTCTACTATACTTTCTGTAAAATTTTTTTTTTTTTTTGTTTTAAAATTTTTTGTATGTACAGTCAACAAATCGGAATCATGACGTACTCAGCCAAGAATTCGTATGAAATTGTCAAAACAGAAAAATGTTCTTCTTATTAGTATCGTGCTGCACTTATTATATATTTTGAATATTAAGGAAACTGCGTTAATACGGGTCAGAGGTCTATGCAATTTTGAGCTTTGTTATTAAATGCAATAGATTAATAATTGGATAAAAAGTTACGTTTTTGATAAAGCTGGAATTATGTTTTGAATTTCGAATTAACTGACGTTCCGCATAGTTTACCTATAAAAATGAAGTAATTTTTTTTTTTTACTCAAAAACCTATATGGACTCTTTTAATTCCAGAAAAATATCAATCAAATTAGAAGAAACTAACTGTCACTGCACAATAAAATTGATAACAAGTTTGTTGCCAGGGAAATATCTTTGAGCGAAACTCGACCTAATTGTATTAGAATTTTTGTAGAAAATTAAGCTTATGGTGGGTCATGATTCCGTTTGGTTGACTGTACCTACCTGTTAGTTACCTGTTTGTGTTTCTATTGCACTGTTATTTAAATGGTGCGCGACGATGAACCATTTTTCTTTCTTTTCTTTTTCTTTACTTAGGTATGTACTTTCCTGAACTTCTAAACAAGACCATTATTATTGCACAATATCATACTTGAAATCTTATAAAATACCTATTTAGTTTCCACGTGATATAGGTACCAGAAAAAAGATATAAATTCAGACCAGTTGCGGTTATACAACTTATTTACTGGGAGGCAGTTCAACTGTAGAACATTGACACAAGTAGGGCAAGCCCTACGAAGGAAGGAGCAGTCGTCAGTTTCCTAGGGGTTATAAATTTGAGTAGATTATGCGTTTGAACCAACCGGGTGCGGCAATTCGGTCAAGGTAAGGGGTACACAGAATATTTGAAGCGGAAAAGTTACAGGAATTAAGCACGGAGATTTTAAATAGGTTTATCGAGAAAATCTGTGCGATTATTATACTTATCGCAAAATTTGTACGTTCTTAACTTCATGCAAAATACGTAGTTTGTGTATCTACTTAAATAAATACTTATTATCTGTAACTTACTCGAAAAAAGCTAGGGAGGCCTTTACCCTGTAGTGGGACACTACAGGTTGATGATAATAATAATAAGTTGTCGACTGATTCGGTTTGTTATCTCTTTTCGTCTACGATTCACGTTACGAGAGAAAAAGAGATAACAAACCGGATCGGTCGATAACTGCTTATCGTAGTTGTTCTAAAACGGGGAGCAGTTTTGATGTCGATGTCATGGGTGCTCTACACTCCACACATACTATTTACCTTGTGGGTGTTGAAGTCCCCGAGCACCCACGGAGTCGGCACCCCTGGTTGGGTAGTTACGTAACCTCGTTTATAACCAGTTCATTCTGTTGCAGCTACGTTCCGATTTATTTACTGAACGCTTCGGTATATACACGTGCCGCTGTAACGTGTTCGCTTTACAAATAATATTTGTGCCGTAATAGGTTCAGGCGCGGTTCCAGCCCAAGATTTTGGGGGTGGGGGGGTCAAATTTACCGTTTTTTTTTCGCAATGACAAGGTATATTATTATGTAACAGAATCTTTATTTACAAAATGAACGTCAACAAAGCGGAAACGAACGTTGGAAACAAACGCGAGCGCAGCGAGCGCGAATTTTTCATAATTATGTGAAAAGTTGACTTCATTTTAAGTGTATCTTATAGAGCAGTAGGCTACGCACGTTAATGAAGAAGCGCGAGCGAAGCGAGCGCGAAATTTTTTTTTCACCGCCAAAGCCAGCCTCAATCGCTTGCGCCTTTGAGTGTCCAATCGCAACGGCAGGCTCATGTAAAGTAGCGCAAACCGTTCAACAAAATGAACTACCGCCGTCGTATGTGATATTATTTGTCATTAAACTGGAAATATCATTCATACTTTCTTTTGAGCAAAATAATACCTATGCTGTAAATTGAACTTCAGTACATAAACAATACCCTAAAATAATGTTATGTATTTTTTGACTTACGAGTAGATGTCGTGTGATGTCGTGTTTGAGGTAGTACTTACCTAGTTTTGATTTCATTGTTTACTTTTGGACGTTTAAGCAGGAAGTCAATAATTTATTTTATTTATTTTTGTAAATTTTCTATTTTTTAGAGATTTGTCAATTTGACGTGTATGATTTTGGGGGGGGGTCACCGCCACTGAATAGGTTCGGCTTGCTGTTGCTGGAACATCGTTAACAAATACTCACCTACTTTTAGAAGAGTAATTTATCTCAGGGTAATTTCAGTTGATCTTATTTCATTATTTGATTAATTAATTTAAACTTAACTTATGTGGCGAAATGTGGGTGTACATATTTTATGAATGAAGCAAAGCAATCATGGCTCTCTTGAAAGGGGGCTGATAGTCTGTTTTTTTCTCTCTTGTCTTATTTAGTAAACTATCTTGACATGTCTCTTTATTAAAATAAGTACTGATAAAATATAATTACTAGTAGTAGTATATGGTTCAATATATAATCACTAGATCAGTACATGTTATTAGGTAAAAAAAATCTATTTAGTGTGTGTAATTGTTATCATAATGTCTTATAATTTATTATTTACGAATTGCGTTAAAAAGACATGCCAAGATTGTTTATTATTATTGACGAATTGTATTAAAAACATGCCAAGATTGTTTACTAAATAAGACAAAAACTAAATCTAGGTAGAGTTGTTAGCCAGCGTAATACATGCATGGTTGTGCCCGAGTTCCTTATAGATTTTGATATCTAGGCTAGAACTGATCGATAGCCCATCATGTTAGTATGTATGTCTAGAGTCTAGAAATAATAAAAATTGTATTTGTAGGTCATGAATCAGCGACGACGTTTAACACAGCACAAAGTACCTACAATTCAGTATTTAGTACAAGAATATCCAGTGTCTTGAGCATTTAGACATGTGATCAATGCCAATACAGTGAACGTTTGTGTAAAGCTAATGAACGACATTTAGTACAAGTCCTGTGGAGTCAACATCCTTGGAGTTGGCACAAGGGCGAAGCGGCGCCGTCTTGACGACGCGACGCCCGCCCACAGCCCATTGCCATATTACATTAAGATTCCCTGTGAACCATCTAGAATACTTATTTTTCAAATAAATGATAATGAAGTTTTGCTCTCTACAAGCAAGGACATTAATTTTATTCATCTTATTTCAGTGTTTCTTTAAGATGAGACTGAAGTGGTTGTTTTTTTTTTTGTCATAATATTGAGACTCACGTAGCGTTCTTTAACTTTATTTTGGAATTGATAAAATCGAGTCTTTTTGAATTCATTCGGTACAATTTCTTGATAAATTTGCAATAATACATTCAATGCCAAAAATGAAACGAAATTATTAAAATTAGGTAGGTACTTGGACGAAACAGATTTAGTTATAGAAATGAATGCACCACAACCAGAAAATATCTAGAATGTACGTATTTGGAATGAATTATTTTGTTGATAATTTCTAAGATTTCTATAAAATGACGACAAATCGTGACGACATAGCCTGTAGCTTTATGTATTTCCTTCGTCATAAGAATGCTCTTTGTTATCGTTTCTTTAATCAGCTGTTACTTATTAGCAGTTGTCATTACTTGCCATGTCGTTTAGATTTTCCACAAGGTAACTATTCGATACGAATGTATATACCCCTTGACGCACCTTGTTTTTAACACGCTTTTATTAGGTCGACCTGTAACTAACTATGTAATGGAATCTAATGTAACTAATTTAACCATCTTCCAAGGGTCGTAGAGTAATGAAAATTGGCAGCTGTATGTAGTTCTGATGACAATACAATAATATGGTACTGTCGAACTGATCTGATGATGGAGCCGAAAGATATGAACTGGAACTTCATGATGGAAAATCGTATCATAGCTGTTTTGGATTTCTTTGAAAAGTCTTGTAATGAACTTTGACCACGATTAGGTTTCAAGGTCTGATGATGAAGCTGGAAGATAGGCACTGACATTCCATGATGGAATATCGTATCATAGTCGTGTTTACACTTATGAGAAAGGCCACGTAATGGACTTTGAACACGATTAGGTTTCATGGTTATAAGCGTGATTTTCTAGTGTTTTTTAAACTATTAATTTATTATAGTAGCTACTGAATACCTACGGTGCCTGTAAACATACGATTCCTGACTAGGTACATGTAAAACAATATTCGGTAATCGGTACACGTTACAAAGGAAAATAAAATACAATTTGAAACGTCGCAGTTATCAGAACTTATGTAAAGAAATTGTAGGTTGATGAAGTGGTACTTACCTATTTTCAATGTAAGTATAGTGTATGTTTGTTTTTTGATATAAGTAGTTGACTGCGTACTGCATATATAGGTACTATACCTAATTATTATAAGGCTTTACCCAGGGTAACATTTAAGCTTATTTAACTAGAGTTTGCTAATTATTTATTATTTTAATTGCTAACGCATGCGGAGCGAAATCTAAAGATATTAATTATGGAAACAAAAATGCGCTCACGAGCAGGATTCGAACCTGCGACTCCTGGTTCGGTACACCATTGCTTTATCCGATAAGCTACTGGGAACTCTGCTCGTGGTATAAAATTTTACTTCCACTTTTTATCCGACTTTGGGTGACGTCAGCTACATCTTATAAAAACAGACCGCGTTCTTTTAATTTTCCACAATTTCATATTTATCTTTGAATTTCGCTAGAAATAATAGGTAAACAGTAAGTAAAGGTAGGCACATCTATACGACTTTGAATGAACTGCAAAGTTAGTTAAGTCGGTTAAGGAACACACACGGTCGTTTCTTTATATGTTGAGCTGACATCACCCAAAGACGGATAAAAAGCTGAAGTCAAATTCGATACCAAGAGCAGAGTTCACGGTAGTTAGGAAAGCACTGGTGTACCGAACCAGCGGTGTTATTCACAACGTTCGAAAAATTTCCGTTTCTGAAGTGAAAAAACGAAACAAAACGCTGACGTTTCGAATGCTTTGCAGCGTTCGTGGTCGCTGGAAGTGGTGGTTTTGTTTCATTTACCGGTCAAATCTCACTTTGGAAACGGAAAATTTTCGAACGTTTGTGAACAGCACCGCAGGAGTCGCAGATTTAGTTAGAAAAGTTATTTTTCTAGAACCCTTCAGTCTAACTGAAGTCTAACAAGAAATGTTTACTGCTTCAATAGTGCGTAGAAATACATTATAATGTACAGCTATCGGCGTTACGAATTGCGAGATTATAAAGTAATGAGATTATAAGCGCTCGTTGAAGACCGTCAAGTAATTCCTTGTGTGATGGTAACAAGTTGGTATTGATCGTGGTTGTGTGATATCGTGTGCGTCAATGTTGGCGAGGTGATAGTGTTGCCAGCATGACGTCGTTGAAGCATGGCGTCAACCTGAGTCGACGCGCGTGCAGGCGACCCCTCGCGTGGGCCGCGTTGGCGACAGCCCTCCTGTCCTGCGCACGCTGCAACCCTGTTGAAGTAAGTCAGATTATAATATAATTTAGGGTCGGTCTTTCAATAGCTAGTTAACTTTTAACTGAGGAATAAGTTTGAAAATTTGACAGTTGTAGTATACAACGTGTATCAGAAATGCGTGGTCATATTTTAAGAGCTCATTCAGGGCATATCATAGAACAACTTTTACTATGGGACCAACGCTGAAATAGCGAAAAAAAAAACAGCTGATCCTTACATTTCGTCGAGCGACATTGATGATTTAGTAGGGAACAGCTGATATTTTTACTAGAAGATATTTCTTCCTTAATTTAAAAAAAACAAGAATGGGTTCCATTACAATGTTAAAGTAACTATACATTGGTTCAGCTCCGTCTACAAAAAAAAGCCTGATAAAAAAACATGTTTAATAAATATCCTACCAATGTCCATTTCGTATGACTTGAAATATTTTATAATACTGATCAGCTCTCCGATTCAGAACCACACGATAACCAGTTGTCGACCGGTTCGGTTTGTTATCTCGTTCCGTCTGATGAATCACGCATCGAGAGAATACCAGATAACAAACCGAACCGGTCAGTTATCGTGTGGTTCTGAATCGGGGAGCTAATCAATATTATAAAAATTTTTAAGTAATACGAAATGGACATTGGTAGGATAATTTTGAAACTTTTTTTATTAGGCTTTATTTTGTAGACGGAGGCACAGATAATATAATACTATGGAGGAAACTGGCCCAAATCTGACCAGTCAAGTGATTAATGGGTCAGAATGTGGTCAGAATTCATTAAAATATGACAGGATAAGTCCAGAAAGCAGAAACAAGTTTGACAGAACTGAAACACATTTCAAAGTTAAATACAAATTACATATTTGTATCGCGCATGGATGGTTTGTAATCGTAATTATAATTAAGTAGGTATTTATAATGTACAATTTTTTTTTAATTAAATTCAGAACTGTTAAAAATTCTTCGTAAAATAATTGTCTCAGAGCAATTTATTATAGGTGGTTTATTAATGATGGGTCATTAATAGAATATAATATATTTATTTCAATATAAAGTGCGCTGTAGAAGCAAAATATGTGTTTAATATGTGTTCTAAATCTAAAGTAATTGTTCATTTTCTAATTGGTTCTACTATAACTCTGTAATGCCATTTTCTCATCTAACCAATCATGTTAAGAAATTAATTGGCGTAATGGGATACGACATCAATAGCAATCTACGTCCTACAATGACGTCATTTATCTCCAGTTCATGCATTTACGTTAGGGTAGTGACATATCTTTGGAAAGGGCATTAATTTATTCTTATATTAACAGTGGTCTCGAACCTACCGATTTTTCGGTATTTCTACCGATATGATGGCTGTCTTACCGATATACCGAAACCGAACAATTTTTCCACGATTTCTGAGCAAGGAAATTCATGAAAGAAATTACGTTTTCCGTCCATATATTCGCATTGAGCACTTATTCTCGTTCATTAATAAGTTGAAATTACGAACAAATTTGCAATCAAATTAATTGAAGCTGCATCATGAAAAGTCTAAATGATTCTAAAGATCACCGATTGAAGTTAGTGTAGTAGGAGTAGGCTATGATAGTAGGTATTTAATAAAATGTTTTATTAAAAAACAATGATCTCCAGCACACAATTGAAACAATTTGTGTAATTGTGTGGTGAATTCTGTAAGTTTCTAATAATTTGAAAGATAACGAAGTTTTAAAATTGAGGAAGTTCGATTAAATATTATTTTTTATTTGTTATACCGATTTTAGGTACATATATACCGATTTTTGGCGGCAGCTCTACCGATTTTGCATTTTGACGTTCGAGACCACTGCTTATATACTATGGCCCACGTTAAGATAGAGCAAAAGGTCTCATTTTAAAACATAAAACATGTCCTATAATTCATTATATCTGATTTTTATAACATTTTTTAAATGTTTCTCATGATAACACATAGCGAGACAATCAATACCTGCTGACTGGCTAATCTTTTTCCTATGGCATCAGCTATTAGCATTATGTAGCTCATGTTGACACAATAGAAGAAGAAAAAACGAGACAGAACAATAATAGTTTAATATTTTTGCCCATTGTTCCCAAATAAAGTTTAGCGAAACTATTTCGGAGCGCTTATCCAATTTGTATTATAATTAATTTAACACATTGCCTTTTGCTGTACTTATTTATGTTAATACTCCATAGTATCTGTAGTGGAGAGTATGTTTATTATTAATGATTTTTTATTACGAATGAAAATAATATTCGTAATTTTTAGAATAGTGTAAACTTGAAAGTAGTTTGGTCAGAATCAATAAAAGAGAATACCTATACGTTATATTAAAATTAAAATAAATAAATTTAAAACTCAAATTGATTGTACTTAATGGCGTCTTGTCGTAAATACGACCTTATGATCCAGGAAGTTCAGCTCAATGATTTTCCGTGTACAGGTAGACTCTGCACACTCTCTTCACTTTCCCCACTTCCTACTGGAGAACTTACAGTAACTCTAAAACCATGTGATTTTGTGTTTAAAAAAAGAACTTAGATGGAACGGTACTTATGGAAATCTTTTATGTATGGTGTGGTTTGACTTTTAAACAAAATAACGTTGTACCTGTACAACATGTTGATCTTTACTCGTGCCATATTTAAGGAGGTGACTTGATACTGAACACGAATCTATAAAAAAATAAAAAATATTTTAATACCTGTAAACATAAAAATTCCCTCCGTGTGTCGCGTGCGACACTAAAACGATGCGTGCGGAACCCTTTGACAATGCCGCCGGTAACTTATTTCCAGATTCGTTCTAGATTTATTCTCAAACCCTCGCTATGTTTCTAAGTGAAAATTTGGGTATTAAATAATCGTAGAATTGGTTAAGAATTTTTTGATGACTAAGCACATTATTTATCATTTGCTCTAGAAACATGGCACGGTTACAGATCAACATCTTGTAGATAATCACTGTTGGTATAATATTAAAATAATTGAGTAGAACACGATTACCTAAAAGTGTCTAATCCATAGAAATATAACATGTCTATGGTCTAATCATAATCGTACGTAGTTAAATACAATGAATAATTAATCAAACAAAAATAACTAATTATAAGCTGAACATTACTACTAGGTACTGAATATATACTAAAAATAGCTAAAAATAAAACATTTTGTATGTTTGTTACTATTAGTTCATTCAATCATAGTACCTGCCTACAATAATATACAAATTAAATAGTTAAAAAATTCAAAACGAAAATCGCCCGAACAGGGACTTGAACCCTGGACCCTTGGATTAAAAGTCCAATGCTCTACCGACTGAGCTATCCGGGCCGTGACATTGATGCCGAAACAACCATATATAAATAAGCGAGGAGCCGACATGAGCCAAATTGAAAAAAAAGAGGCCAACGGAGGAGTCGGGCAATATTTGACTTGTTATTTTATCGTAGGTACTCAGGCTGAACCCATTCATGTTGAGATATAAGAACAATGTAACATTTGGTATAATATTGTGTAATTTTATATGGAAGTCACATACCTACTCTCATTTTAATTTATTTATTACCAAATAATACAGTACAGTACGGGTAGACAATTACGGGTAAACACAACATTGGCTAATCATAAAAACTAAAATACTCCTAAAAAAACAAAAACACATACTCTTTTTTATATTTCTACAAACTACTTAAATCTAGGGTGATTTCTTGATACTCAAGGACTTGATCTAAAAAAAAATCTAGAGTGGTTTATATCGGCTTCTTGCACAGACTTCGTGAATGAATTTAAAACTACATATTCTTACGAGGTTGGTTTTATTTGTAGGTAGTTGGATTGTTGTGGTTATGGGGTATTGGGGTATTATGTATGGAACATTTACAATTCAAGTTTAACTTGATCTATTGTGCTGTTTTTTTACCTAATTTTATACGGCCCGGATTGCTGAGTTGGTATAGCATCGGCTTTTAATCCAAGGATCCAAAGTTCAAGTTCCGTTCGGGTGACAAATATTTTATATTTAAAAATAGACTGAGTTGTTTTTTTGTGAAACAAGGAGTTTTGGAGGAATCGAGATTATGGGAAATTAAAACAAGGAAGACAGTCTTTGTCTAGGTTTATGTCAAATATAGGTACTAAATGAATGTAAATCATTCGAAGATTTCACTTTTTTATAAGATTAATAACATGAATAAATTATTACTTATGAAGGTTAAATGCCTTCACCTCATCTAGTTATTCATATTGCTTCATGTTTGTATTGTTTAATTAATAACAACGATTACGAAACAGGTTTCATGAAAACCGTTTCTTTGATTGTAAATGTAAATAGGTAGGTACCTCAGTTTGTCTGTCACTAACTAACTAATTTATTAATGTTTTTAAATGTTAACTATTCCATAATAGACAGGTAACGGTTTCGGTAATTTTAATAATAAATAATTAACCAAATATCACACAATGGTGCCGATTCTCTTGTACACCCACCTAAACCTAACTATAACTAAAATTTACAAATTTTAGTTTAGAAAATCATAAAACTTATTCTGTGTTTATCTTTTTCTTATTTTAGAAAACTTGTTGACAGCTCTAATAATTGAGTTTGACGCATCTAAGTTGAATTGGCGGTGTTACCAGTACATCTTAATTTTCTTATTAAAGAGTGAATGGAATGACCGAAAGTTCACAAAAACAGAAGGAAATTAATTAATAATTATATTTGGAATTATTGGTTTATCACTAAAATTAAGAAGAAAAAATCATGTCAAGTGTGATCAGATTAAAGAGTTAGGTTATTATTTTCTACGGCCCGTATTACAGAACGATACTCAAGCGTTGATCACTGTTTAAAACTAGTTTTGAGTTGAGCTTTGATTTTAGAACGTTCCTCAAGCAGAGATTTATTGATCACAGTTCAGCTGAGTTTAGCTTTATTTTATACCGTCACCTGTTTCGGTATTTGAGCAGAGATTTGATCTAAAATCAATCACTCTAGTTTGGTCCAGACTACGCTTGAGTAGAGATTTCTATTTTAATTCAGGTCAAATTCGTGTGTTGTGTTGTTGAATTAAAGTTTATAATTAGGTACCGTTCTGGAATAAGACCGATACTCATGTAACGATTCTATCCTTAAAGTAGTGATCGGGTGATTGGAGTTTAAACTGTACTTGAGGAACCTTCTGTAATACGGGCCTAAGAGTACCTATCAAAGGAGATATATTGTTATTATTGCAGCGTATCATATTGTATATCTTAAACAACGAGAAACAGAGCTATTTGCAAAAAACGCAAGGACCTTTGAATTCCATGGGCAATCACAATAATAAACTATTTCTTTAATTTAAAAAGCTGGAATTTCCCTTTTTAAAGACGAGGTTAAAAAGTTCTAGTACCCGGGACACGAAATTTCTCAAAAAAGTTGAATAAATTAGAATCATAGAGTTACTTATACTAAAAAAAAAATGAAATGAAATGTCTTTGATGAGAATTGAAGCTAAAAAGTACCACGCAGGATTACCAACTTGGAGACTTTCTCCCCAAAAGAGGGAAAATTTGTGAATTCAGGCTTTTTACGGACACATATTAATAGCATAAAATGATATAATTGAATGTCACTTTAAATTGCGACGTCCAATTGGATTGTAGAATACGTCGATTTTTAGGCTTATATTAAGACGACGAACGAAATAGTACTGCATTTTGACAGTTGGAAGCATGAGTTCACGCGTAGATTCGTCTCTGAATATAAGCCTAAGACATAAGTTATTATTCTATGTATGTAATATATTAAAGGAAAAAAAAGATAAACAAAAACTTAACGTTATAATTTATTTCAATACTTATTGTAAAAAATACTATTACACAAAACGGGTAATTTCTGATTCGGTTTCAGAACTTTCAGACTTTTTCTTGTTTGATTGCCGGCAACACTGGACTAGACTTTTAGGAATTAAGATAGGAACAAATTATAAGTCGCGATATATAACTGTGATAAAATCATAAACTTACAGTAAAATAAGTTTATGGATACAATTTACAAATAGATGTTATGTTCAACACAAAAATCACTTCTTATCCTTTGATTATATAGGTACTTTGTTTTATCGAAATTATAAATTTCATTGTATATTTCTATGAACAATTTACCTTTCTGCTGAATCTACAACAGCTGCAACTACATAGTAGGCATCCATTATTTATTTTAAACTACCTAAAAACTATAAAAATGAATAAAATAAGCTTTGTAATTTTAGTTGTTGATAACTAATTATAGTCGACATGTATTTTGATGCCTTCTAAAAATAGTCAGATTTAGGTTGACATTTCTAATATTAGGTGAAAAACGTCAATTACAGAATAGCAAAATGTCAATTTCTACTAAGTTGAATAACTAAACTAATTTTGGTCCTGTCAAACCAAAAATTAGTTTTAAAATGAATTTCAGAATAGAAAACGTCGTTTGACAGGACTAAACTAAATTTAGGTGATTTTTAGTCTAGTTTAGAGAATTTTGTGACAAGAGAATCGGCACCAATGGTGCCGATTCTCTTGTACACCCACCTAAACCTAACTATAACTAAAATTTACAAATTTTAGTTTAGAAAATCATAAAACTTATTCTTTGTTTATCTTTTTCTTATTTTAGAAAACTTGTTGACAGCTCTAATAATTGAGTTTGACGCATCTAAGTTGAATTGGCGGTGTTACCAGTACATCTTGAAAAAATTATTAAAGAGTGAATGGAATGACCGAAAGTTCACAAAAACAGAAGGAAATTAAATAATAATTATATTTGGAATTATTAGTGTATCGTTGAAATTAAGGAGAAAAAATCATGTCATGAAATAAAGTACATTTTTGTTTTATATTTTCAATAAAATATATAAATTGGAATAGGGTGATCAGATTAAAGAGCTAGGTTATTATTTTCTACGGCCCGTATTACAGAACGATACTCAAGCGTTGATCACTGTTTAAAACTAGTTTTGAGTTGAGCTTTGATTTTAGAACGTTCCTCAAGCAGAGATTTATTGATCACAGTTCAGCTGAGTTTAGCTTTATTTTATACCGTCACCTGTTTCGGTATTTGAGCAGAGATTTGATCTGTAATCAATCACTCTAGTGTGGTCCAGACTACGCTTGAGTAGAGATTTCTATTTTAATTCAGGTCAAATTCGTGTGTTATGTTGTTGAATTAAAGTTTATAATAATTACCGTTCTGGAATAAGACCAATACTCATGTAACGATTCTATCCTTAAGTAGTGATCAGGTGATTGGAGTTTAAACTGTACTTGAGGAACCTTCTGTAATACGGGCCTAAGAGTACCTATCAAAGGAGATATATTGTTATTATTGCAGGGTATCATATTTTATATCTTAAACAACGAGAAACAGAGCTATTTGCAAAAAACGCAAGGACCTTTGAATTCCATGGGCAATCACAATAATAAACTATTTCTTTAATTTACAAAGCTGGAATTTCCCTTTTTAAAAACGTGGTTAAAAAGTTCTAGCACCCGGGACACGAAATTTCTCAAAAAAGTTGAATAAATTAGAATCATAGAGTTACTTATACTAAAAAAAAAATGAAATGAAATGTCTTTGATTAGAATAGAAGCTAAAAAGTACCTTGGAGTCTTTCTCCCCAAAAGAGGGAAAATTTGTGAATTCAGGCTTTTTAGGGACACATATTAATAGCATAAAATGATATAATTGAATGTCACTTTAAATTGTGCGACGTCCAATTGGATTGTAGAATACGTCGATTTTTAGGCTTATATTAAGACGACGAACGAAATAGTACTGCATTTTGACAGTTGGAAGCATGAGTTCACGCGTAGATTCGTCTCTGAATATAATTTAATGTAACGTTAATGTAACGTTATAATTTATTTCAATAATTATTGTAAAAAATACTATTACACAAAAGTTTCAGAACTTTCAGACTTTTTTTTGTTTGATTGCCGGCAACACTGGAATTTAAGTGAAACAGACTAGACTGTGTTACGAATTATGCTAGGAACAAATTATAAGTCGCGTCGCGATATCTTTGACTATGGAACATTTTCAAAGAGCGATATACACAGATTAATGATATATGTACTGCGATATATAATTGTGATAAAATCATAAACTTACAGTAAAATAAGTTTATAGATAAAATTTACAAATAGATGTTATGTTCAACACAAAAATCACTTCTTATCCTTTGATTATATAGGTACCTCCATAGAAATACATGTTATATGTCTATGGGTAATTGGGTACCTCTTCTTATCGAAATTATAAATTTCATTGTATATTTCTATGAACAATTATCAATTTACCTTTCTGCTGAATCTACAACAGCTGCAACCACATAGTAGGCATCTATTATTTATTTTAAACTACCTAAAAACTATAAAAATGAATAAAATAAGCTTTGTAATTTTAGTTGTTGACAACTAATTTTAGTCGACATGTATTTTGATGCCTTCTAAAAATAGTCAGATTTAGGTTGACATTTCTAATATTAGGTGAAAAACGTCAATTACAGAATAGCAAAATGTCAATTTTTACTAAGTTGAATAACTAAACTAATTTTGGTCCTGTCAAACCAAAAATTAGTTTTAAAGTGGTGCCGATTCTCTTGTACACCCACCTAAACCTAACTATAACTAAAATTTACAAATTTTAGTTTAGAAAATCATAAAACTTATTCTGTGTTTATCTTTTTCTTATTTTACAAAACTTGTTGACAGCTCTAATAATTGAGTTTGACGCATCTAAGTTGAATTGGCGGTGTTACCAGTACATCTTAAAAAAATTATTAAAGAGTGAATGGAATGACCGAAAGTTCACAAAAACAAGGAAATTAAATAATAATTATATTTGTAATTATTAGTTTATCATTAAAATTATGAAGAAAAAATCATGTCACGAAATAAAGTACATTTTTGTTTTATATTTTCAATAAAATATATAAATTGGAATAATGTGATCAGGTTATTATTACCTACGGCCCGTATTACAGAACGATACTCAAGCGTTGATCACAGTTTAAAACTAGTTTTGAGTTGAGCTTTGATTTTAGATCGTTCCTCAAGCAGAGATTTATTGATCACAGTTCAGATCACAATAATAAACTATTTCTTTAATTTAAAAAGCTGGAATTTCCCTTTTTAAAGACGTGGTTAAAAAGTTCTAGCACCCAGGACACGAAATTTCTGAAAAAGTTGAATAAATTAGAATATAACATTGAATTAAGAAACCTATGGAAGTGGCACATTCTTCTATATCCACCTAGTTTATACAAATATCTATTAAATCGTTATTGAATTATGAAACTATTCTTTGTCTCTTGTTAACAAACGTGTTATGTCGTTTGGTGAAAGAGATCGCATGCTATTTGTATATTCTCTGTTTGGCAACATCTTTACGGGATGTCAAAATACCTACGCCGCGTGGCAACCCCGCTTACCCCGCAATGTGGCCCATAATACATGAGCTGTCAAGTAAACAAACTAGGGCTGTTGATATTTTTTAAAAATCAGATTTTCGATCTATCGATTATTATTGAAAAAAAAAAGATATTTCGATATATTGGCCAAATTTCATGATTCTAGGTCAATGCGAAGTACCCTATAGGTTTTTTATGTGAGTTTGCGAGTATCAAAATGTGACATAGCCGTATGATTGCCTTGACCTAGAAGCTTGATTATTTATGTCCTAGGGACAGCCGAACTTAGTATTTGATATAATTGCATTATTTATTACTATTTGAAAATGATTTTAATCAGCACACATCTCTGGTACGAAACACGAGCATCGATATCGATACTTTTTAGTTTTGATTATTTACTTCCCTAGCTATGGCCACCATAACGGTGGCCCGGATGTTGTAGGTATACCACGCTTATTTCGTAGGTATTACTGGTCCATAGGTACAAGTCAATGACTTCTTATCCTTTATTATATAGGTACCTCTTCTTATCGAAATTATAAATTTCATTGTATGTTTCTATGAACAATTTACCTTTCTGCTGAATCTACAACAGCTGCAACCACATAGTAGGCATCCATTATTTATTTTAAACTACCTAAAAACTATAAAAATGAATAAAATAAGCTTTGCAATTTTAGTTGTTGATAACTAATTATAGTCGACATGTATTTTGATGCCTTCTAAAAATAGTCAGATTTAGGTTGACATTTCTAATATTAGGTGAAAAACGTCAATTACAGAATAGCAAAATGTCAATTTTTACTAAGTTGAATAACTAAACTAATTTTGGTCCTGTCAAACCAAAAATTAGTTTTAAAGTGAATTTCAGAATAGAAAACTTCGTTTGACAGGACTAAACTAAATTTAGGTGATTTTTAGTCTAGTTTAGAGAATTTTGTGACAAGAGAATCGGCACCAGTGAATTTCAGAATAGAAAACGTCGTTTGACAGGACTAAACTAAATTTAGGTGATTTTTAGTCTAGTTTAGAGAATTTTGTGACAAGAGAATCGGCACCAATGTATTGTATAAAATAAACCTGGTTCTATGCTTTAGGAGGCACAAGTAGTATATATTTATGTATGTATTTTACTATTTTATATAAATGCTGTGTTTTTCTTAAGAAAATATACCAAACAAGTTATGAAGTAACAGTTATGACATTGTTATCGAAATTTTCAATCAAGTCAACAAATTAATCAAGTGTGACGACGTCTGTGGTCTAGTGGTTCGAGTGTCGGACTGCTGATCACGAGGTCGTGGGTTCGATTCCCACAGGACACAAATATTTGTGTGATGAACATAAGTGTTTGTGTTGGTCTGGGTGTTCATTATAAGTACGTATTTACAAAAAAAAGTATACAACGTGTTATTGAAATAATTGAAAACGTCGTAAGGGCTCATTGTACTCATCAGTATGAACAACATTTACTATGGGACCAACCCTGAAATAACGAAAAAAAACAGCTGTTCCCCTACATTTTACCGATTTATGTGAACACAATCCATTGGCCCCATAGTAAAAGTTGTTCTTACTGATGAGTACAATGACCACTTAAGCGATTTTCAGTTATTTCTATAACACGTTGTATAAGTATCATATCCATTGTCTAGTACCCATAGTCACAGATAATATAATGCCATAGTACAAGCTCTGCTTAGTTTGTGACTAGATGATGCTGTGTGAAAATGTCCCAAAAAATATTAAATATTAATTCATTTAAACACTTGCCAACTACGGCTGTGAAAAGAAACCGTGTTAACCAAACTAATTAACGTGCATTTGAGTAACACGCTGTTTTATAAGATCCGACGCATATTGAACACAGCCCACAGACAGCACACGGTGGCTTGGATGGCTTTGTGAAACTTGTGAAGTAATGCCGTACTGCATATCGGTCGAACGCCAAAGTAAAACCACGTGAAAAAAAAAAAAAACCGGCCAAGAGCATGTCGGGCCATGCTCAGTATTATAGGGTTCCTAATCACAAACGAATCAAATCGAATATTAATCATTGCTATTTTAGTTTTTGCAAACAGCGCCACCTGGCGCTGAATTTAAGAAGCTAAATCAATATAACACAATGTTACTTTTTGTGGTTTTTTGAAATAGGAAGTAACTAAAGGAGCATTATTTGCCATGAGCATTTTTATCTAAGGTCAACGACCTTTGAACTAGGACGTCTTAAGTATTTTGCAGATTTCTCACTATAACTCAAAAAATTATTATCACATTATACTCGAAATAGTTTTAAAAGAGAGTTTTTATAAAGGTCTATCAATGTGGAAGATTATAAGTTTCTATGTTGCATAGTTTAGAAATGGCAGGGGGGGGGGACACATTGCAAGCCACTTTGGCGGGCTGTATTTCGCAGATGGTATACCTGATAAAAAAGTTATGTATGAAACATTACCTTCATTTTAGTAGACCTATTCAATGAGACCCCACACGAGGGGGTGCAGCGAAAAAAAAATGTTCATCGCCGTTTCACATGTATGGGCGCCACCCCTAAAATACGTAATCAAGATTTTTTTATTCTTTTAAAATTGAGATCTATATCCAGACCATTTTTTAACAAAATTTCATTTACTTATGTTTATAACTGTAGAAGTTATTAAGCTCTAAAGGATTAGGACAGACGGACAGACGGACAGACGGACAGACGGACAGACGGACAGACGGACAGATGGACAGACGGACGGACATGACGAACTATAAGGGTTCCTTGTAGGACTACGGAACCCTAAAAAACGGCACTCGACTGGGCTGGGCCGAGTTCAATATGCGTATGGCTTAATAAATACGCCAATCCCTTATGTAAATAGTACATAAAAATATCTCCTGAGGGTTTTGATAATAATTATGATGGCTGAATTAAATTAATTTATTTTATCAAATTACAATAACTGAACAAAAAAAAAACCATATAATTAAGAAATATTTATAGTTATTCTAACGAGAACATATTTCATCACTCTATAAATATATTTCACTGAATGTAGCCATGGAGGATGATTCATAATTTTATACGCACGACAAGCGTGGCGATTATGGCATATCCCCCCCTTAATTGGGGGAGGCCTATGTCCAGTAGTGGACGTCTTTCGGCTGAAATGATGATGATGATGATACGCACGACGCTCTACGCTAACTTTTTATGTGAGCAGTTATTTCGGTATCAATGTCACGGCCCGGATAGCTCAGTCGGTAGAGCATTGGACTTTTAATCCAAGGGTCCAGGGTTCAAGTCCCTGTTCGGGCGACCAACATTTTGAAGTTTCTATTGTTTCTCAAAGTAGTTTTGTAATATAAGTACTTAATAATTTGTACAAATGCTAATAAAACTACTTGGTATATTTAAAACAGGTTTTCGACTAATCGAACCTCTTCAAGGCTAATACTTGTTTTATAAAAATAATGCCTAATTGGCTACAGATTTATTAAATTTATTACCTTTTGTTTTAAATCACATTGCCCAAAAATATATCTCTCTAATTTCATTTGGTATAATACCGCATGTTTTTTAATGGTAAAATAGCTAAAATGATTCGCTACTAAAATTATTTAATTACTTTGAAACGTGAGTCGAAATTATTACTTGAATTAGCTAAATCTTTAAATTCTTACATTTCATATTCGAATGAAATGATGAAATGGTTTTGGAAAGGATACTTATTTAATTTAATATTAAAACGTATGTTGTAGCATCGCCCGTTCTCCTTTATTAAAAACTATATTGAATAATTCCGAAAACGTAAGGAAACTTGAAAAAAAAAACAAGGCATTGTGCTTTTTCGGGGACCACGTTTTGTGTTAATACAAAAGAATACGATGTCAGAATTTGAGCATATTATACGTTTCAGAGATACAACCTTTAGATCATTTTTTATTGTGGAACATCAATTGATACAAATCAAGGGTTATTTACTTATTTCTACTTTATTTCATATATAACTTATGTTTTAAATCCCATCGACACAAAACTTTTTAATTTCTTAGGTTTTCGCAATCACTACACATTATAATAAAACAAAGTTTAACCGGATTAAATCGCGTTTATTATTTAAATTGGTTTTCCTGACGTTTCGAAAGCTTTGCAGCATTTCGTGGTCGCAAGTAGACTAACCCTACTAGAGACAGAAATTGGACATATTTTGTATAAAGCTTATGTCAAATTCCTATCTCTAGTAGGGCAAATCGTGGATAGATTGGATATTAATTATGGCCGTAAGATGACAAGCGCCTTTACAGATATTTATAGTTATATATGTAGATATGTATAATATGTATATTTTATTATATGTATAATGTACATAGGTATTTATCTATTTTTATTATATGTAATTATAAGTCCGTAGTACGAAACATATTTTACTACTTTACTGGTGCATCTACATTATTCTTTGTCTCTGCATTACCCTAAGATTGTCTGGTAGAGAACGCCTATGGCGTTAAGACCGCCTTTGTACCCAGTTGTGCATAAAGAATTAAATAAATATTTCTAAAATTTTATTTTTTATAATAAACGCGATTTAATCCGGTTAAACTTTGTTTTATTACAAAAAAAAATTTCAGTGCCCTGCACATTACGTTGTAATTTTAATGGTTTATGGTCCTACACATAGTAATTAATCCGAAATATTTTAAGACGTATCTACATCTACGCTATAAATTTAATAATACTCGCACGTAATAATACGTATGTTTAAGTATTTTTTTAATAAGTTTTATATTGAACTAAGTTTACGGGACTTGTCGCGTACAAATAATTCAAAATATAACAAACATTTTGACTAACCTCGACGTTTCGGTCAAGTTGCATTGGCCGTGGTCACGAGCAGACCAAGTAAAAAAGTTCAAGTTTAAGTTTTATATTGCTAAGGCATTGAATTTTAATTAGTAAATGAAAGGTTTGCTTAGTGCCAAAGGTGAAACCTGTGCTGCAAATTAGGTTGCCTAATTAGTTCCAAGTACCTAGGTCTCATTTTAAACGTGCCGGCGAATAATAAAATGAGCAGTCGGCGGACTAATAGAGGGGAAACAGGTGGGGATGATAAATTCAAACGTAAATCTTCAGGTAAAATGTTAGTACTGCTTCTGTAAAGACGATAAATTTTACTGGTTTGTCAGAGGATAAATTCACGAAGATAGATAATTTTAGTAGTAAATAAAAATCATTTTATTATTTTTAACGCATTTACGCATGCGAAGCAATTACCACAATTTATTTCTTTACTAAAGATAAAGATTCTTTAGTACCTAAATGAAAAGTTGTTTAAAGGTTAGCCTCTAAGCACCTTTTTGTATCAGTCTATATTTTTGTCTTTGATCTATTTGTGAGTAGTCACTGATCAGGTAAAGAGATCGCTTCATTATGTTTTAGTGATAAGCGTTGTCGCTTTTCTTTTCTTTAAAAAAAAAGCGTTTTTTTAAATAAGCAGCCTGGTATTGAATCATTGTCATCATCCTAGCCCGGTGTCACCCACTGCTGGGATTAGGCCTCCTTTTTTTTTGACAGCCTCTTCGATCTTGTGTGTCCCTCATTCAGGTGTTTCCAGCGGCTTTGGCGATATCATCAACACAACGCGCTTTCGGACGGCACGGGTTTCGCCGACCTAACCTTGGCCGCAACTTGGTTAAAGCTTTACTCCATCGATCATCCCCACGCCGAGGTCGATGTCGTGCCCAACTCTTTAGCTTGATCGCTCTATCACCGATGTCGTAGACTTTCGTCCGACGACGGATCTCCGTTTTTCGGACTTGGTCGAGAAGATTTATGCTGAGCATAGCACGCTCCATGGGCCCTTTGTGTGTAGACAGTCTCCTTTGTAAGCATCCATGTCTCGGCACCATAAGTCATAGTTGGCAGGGCACACTGGTTAAATAGACGTGTTTCTAGGCACTTTGAGATTTGCACTGAACGATAATACACTTCTTAGGCCTACACCTACTTTTGTGTATATAACTGCGGGAGGTGTCGTGATATGTGGAAAAGAAAATAAATTAAAAGTTTTTTTTTTTTATGAATCTAGAAAGACATGCTTACGTGTCCTTATTTATCTTTGATGTAATTATATTCCAAATTTTCAAGGTTAACGTTGACAAATGAAAGCGGATAGCATTTTCATAAGTAGAGCACTCCATGACAGCAATTCCGTGAAGGTTGAGGCTCCAAGACAAAGCCGGTCTGTGGCCAAGGTCAAGATGACTGGCTGAGTGGCTAGTAAGAACCCTCGTTCACTTCGATTTAGATCTTAGCAGCTACAAACATTGTAACATTTTACGAAACTGGACTATACGGGCGGCGACGGGCACTAATTATTTCAGACGGGCAATAATTTCAGATTTTCGCATAGCTATCTAAATAATAAGTTATTAAATAAAGTACGCGATGAAATCCGGTTAAGCTTGTTTTATTATAATTCTCTATAACATTTGTTATTTCCATCATAAGCCAATATTAAGAATAAGTTCACGAAGAAAAGCTTTCCTTATACTTATGTATCTAAACGAGTGCTCACTTCAAACGAACCTAGCTTATCTCGTAGGAACTATGAAGCTTTATTCAATGTTGATGGAAACGCCTAACGCACGGTTATCTGCAATATTTACTTGGAAATCCTTTGGAAATTGTGTTCAGGTGGAGATAAAGGAGACGAATTTTTCCGACCGTAAACGCACAAAATGACGCCATCTTTATAAGTACACTATGCAGAAGGGTGAAATTGAAATCCCGATGGAAAAAACGCAAGTTTGAGATATAATATAAACGCGCTATATAGTATTGTCACATTTTATACGAGGCGTCTTCAATGATACTACCTACTCTTGATTCCTTCAAGTACCTACTATATGATTTATATGTCGAGGCCAATTGACATTTTACGATTCTAGAGATTTTTAACGTTTCATGGCAAACAAGAAACTCTCATTTTTATGGAATATAAATTTATCACGATACACAGGTAAAAAAGAGTTGTTATAAAATATCTTGCCACGCAGATACATCGTCATTGTACAGTGTTTTGATGCTGAATTAAATAGACGACGTTACCTATTTATTATTCTTAAGTACCACCAAAGAAAGGAGGCCTATACCCAGCAGTGGGTGATACCGGGCTAGAATGATGATGATGATGACCTACATTTACAAATAGGTTTGTATAAGTACCTACCTTCAGTTTTAAAATAAGCCAGCTATAGCTGTAGAGTGTGGTATGCACTGGAATTGAAATGGCTGTAATTGTTTTTCACCCGACAACATCGTTCAAAACAATAAGTTTAATGAAAAGTCTACTTTATTACAATTTTCCCAATTGGATTAATTAGTAATCGAAAATGAGGTTTTTGTTATTTATACGAATGTGTTATACCTACCTATAAAAACTGAAAGATTTAATCTACAAATTACAAACCCCGTAAGCTGTAGAAGTAAGTTGATTAGATGAACTTGACTGGATTGCGCATCCAGAAAGTCAGAATTTTCCATCTTTGCTTAATTCTGCAAACCCGATAGCATTTTCTTGATCACTGATTCTAAAACCGTAACTTTCGTAACAAGATCCAGGTCTTCAGAGTATAGATAAATGCCTAGATAGGTATATTATTTAGGTATTAGCACTTAATATTGTAGGAACCTTTGAATTTTAGAGTTTGCTCATCGAACGGTTATCAGAATTTGTGATTTTTATTCCGTGCATGAATTGATTTAGAAATTTTTAATCTGTTGTACGGGTTGTACCGATAAGTAGTTAGGCAGGTAGACGATATAAAAATCAACACCAATAAACTTCATGTCTTATTTTATCAACTAAAATAAGATTATAACCAACATAAGTACCTAGCTTGATTACTTATATACAGCTCTAATATTCTCCTTTCTTTTCAGAGCACCACAAAACAAAGTCCGTCCATAACAGTTGATGGGATCTCCACGTACCCCGGCCTGGGGTTCGGGCCCATGGGTCCCGTGGTGCCGTTGCCTGGAGAGCCCCCAGGCACACAACTACGTCAGCACCAGGACACTACCACTAGTTTACCAAGCACAGAAAAGCCGGCTAAGAAAAAGACTCTTGTAATCGCTGCCTTTGAATTTCATCGAGTTGAAACGCCCTTTTTGATAGGATTATGGATTTTTTTCGCTAGCCTAGCTAAAATTGGTGAGTTACTTCTTGAATATTAAATTATACCATTAGTGTAAAAACCATCAAGTTAACTTGAGTTAAAACGTAAACTGCAACTAAAATACGCTTTCGAAGTAGTTAGTTGAAATCATACTACTTAGTTGTTGACATTGTTATTTTCCATAATAATATCATACAAAAAGGTAATAATCGGTTTATACGGTAGTATTTTTTGTTTCCTTTGGGAGATAAGTAACATTAAAGTCATTGGTTGCGCCATGTTCAGATTCAGCCAATTTCATGGATCACACAAGCATATTAGGAGTTTTTCCCGGCATAGATTTTACCTAATAAAAGTCAACGGTTGAGTGGAACTACGTATGTAGGATTCCTTTAGTTTCTGCAAGTGAATTTGATGTAGATAACTTCTGAGCAATGACGTTTTAAAAGAGGAAGGCACGGTAAGTTCTTACATAACGTCACAGACATAGTAAAAAATTTAGACGAAGTGCTGAGAACAATCAAAGTGGAGCCAACAAAACCTTGCTACTCCGTGTACAAACCAGTGCTCACGTGCACACATGCACCGTGCTCACCGTTCTCAGTACACATGTTGCGGCATCGTCCAATAAGCATCGCGAGAAAAAATATCCTTTAGGTGCATGTGTTGTAGGTATGTTGCCGACCGACACTCCGACAGAGAAACGTATGATTAAAAAACGTATTTCCCAATTAATATATGAGCGTAAAACGTGCAGTCACGACGCTGTCTTACAGTGACTGAGAGCAACTATGTCATCGTGACACAGTTTAGCAGGACCACTTGCGATGTGTCCCGTGTCTTCCTCTTTTAAAACGTCATTGCTCGTGAGATAGGTATTATATTTCTGTTTGAGGCTTTGCTATACAACAAGAAATCAACTGGGTACTATGAATTAGGTCCTAGAATTAACGTGAAGATGTATTTTTTTTAAACCGGGTGCCTAATGCATTGGATGAGCACTGAGCAGTATCATTTCTGGATAAAAAAAGTAAAACAAAAGCTGTCTGTGCCCAGCAGTGGTTAGTTATGAAATAGGCTAATTATGTTTTATGCAAAACAAAACAAATACATGAGGTAACTACTACATATTCAGAAAAAACTATACCAAAGTGCCTGCAAAATGCATAACTAAGCAAAAGGTTGAAGGTAATACTGCTCTAGCCAACATGAAATAGTAATGAACTGAATAACACGGGGGGTTAGCGTAAGAACAAGTCTGGTTAGTTAAGTGTGCTGTTGTTGTATTGATTTAAAAGGTGTAGGGCAGGACTAGACCATAGTCGGGAATAATAGAATAATTATGCCAACTATGAAGCTCTTAAGATGCAAACCAACTAAAATTTAAAATTGTGCAAACTAGTAGTGACTGTAGAGACTCTTTACTCGACACTACACTTGCATACTACAGTCGACCTCAGGTCTGTGGTAGCACTGGAATTACGAAAATCACCCTTACTTCTTACGAAATAAAGACGCTGTCAAGGTCAAACTGTTACCACTGACGTGTGGTCGACTGTAGTCAAGTCAAGTCAACTCTGTCAGTGAGTCAAGTAAATTTTTAATGCCCGGTTTCTGAGGTATGGTAAACGTGGCTTATCTATTCTAAAGCGCTATTGATTGATTTGATTGGTCGACCAAAATATTGATGACCAATCACATCAACTAACGAATAGATAAGCCGCGTTTAACAAACCTCACAAACCGGGCATTGGTTACCTAATTTTTTTATATATATTTTAATTATAAGTAATAGTCAAACGCTCATCGATGGTAGCAAAACCAGTATAAGGAGAGCCTCTTGTATGATATGAAACTTACATGGGTACTAAGCCAGTTCCGCTTATAATAGATTAGTTAAATTACCTATGAAATGTGGTTGACCGTACTATGTTCCTACTTAATTTTTCAAAATTTTACTAATGAGCACAAACCATAAGCCTCAATGAGACAAAATAAAGGACTTCGCACATTAAGAGACTCTACGCAGACTCCACTCCGACTCAAGTCATAGTGAAGTATTGAAATGTGAGGTTTATTTCGTGTTCTTTACGGTGGAATTTTCAAAAATAAGTGGACAACACGTGGTCCACACGTCGTACACTTATGACCATCTCCGACCCGTTTACTATTCGTTGAACATGCGTTGCCCCTTGCCCAACATGTATCGGCCACGCGTCGATAACGCGCTTACGACTGGCGGCACGTGACACGTTGCCGGCCCACCATTCCGCACCCCTCCTTCATTCCGTATAAAATTGCAGGACAGACAAAATTCCTACTCGTTGACGACACGTTGCCTACTCATTGACGACGCGTTGCCCGCTCGCTGACAACGCGTTGCCCACTTGTGACCGTCAAGTTGATCGCCTAGTCGACGACTCGTTGATGCTGAACCGAAAGCTGGAGTTGGAACGGTGTTGAATTGGTGTGTAGAGTCTGTGCAATGTGCGAACTCCTTTTTATTTATTTATTTATAAACGTATGAGTACAGGTCAACTTAAGTACTAGATTGAGCGACAGATACATCTGGAATTTTACGTGGGATACAGAGCAAGACCCAGAATACCCTTTAGATAACCACCAACTTTTTTGCCGCTGCCATCGGCCTTGCGCCTTAAGGCAAACACGAAATGCTATTATTCGCCCTAGTGCCACTTCTTTCTACATCAAGTTTCTTATGTTCCCCTGAATTTTCCAGTATGAATACTTGCAAATCAGAGGTTTATTCGAAGGTGAGCCAAACTGGGCCAAGTGGCGTTTATGGCCGAATTAAACAGCTGCGGGCGTTGTTTACTTCGGAATTTAACTTGGTACCTTCGCTGATACAAAGTTGGGTATATTATAAAATATGTTTATTTTGTAAGCTTTCAAACAGCGTCGTTTATTATCAGATGTGAGGAGTCTTATATTATTGTATAAATATAAATCATCATCCTCCTCGCCTTTTCCCAACTATGTTGGTTGGGGTCGGCTTTTAGTCTAGATGCGGTTAAACATCAGTATTTTACCGGAGCGATCCATCAGACCCCCGCAACCCAGTTACTGGGTAAAACTGACATCCTAAGGTTAGACCAGTTGTAAGACTTTCGGGCTTCTGACTACCCGTAATGGCCGACTATGATATTCGTATGGCAACTAGGACCGACAGCTTAACGTGTTCTTGGAGGAACGAAGAGTTCTTGATGTGCAACGAAACTGTCACCCATTCAAAGACTGACCACCACTAGCGCAGTTGAACCTCATCAACTCAGCCTATCGCAGTCAACTGCTGGACAAAAACCTCTCTCAAGTTGCGCCAAAACACTCGGTCCTCTGCATTCCGCATCCAGTCCCCCCAGCCACCTTCTTCAGGTAATGGGTCCACCTGGCGAGGCTATGCTGCGTTTTGCCGATTCGCGGTCTACACTCAAGGATTCGTCTGCCCCAGCGGCCATCGGTCCTTCGACAAACATGGCCAGCCCACTCCTACTCAGCTATCAGCTGAACCTCACAAATATCTTGAAATCAACGCGGTGATTACTTAGCTACGAGCCCCTTCACAGCACAGCAGCAGCTGGAACTGCATTGCTATAATCATTACCTAAAATATTGTTTATATTAGATTATTATAGGTTTTATAGGTTCTTCCACAGGACTCGCAATTTGGAACCGTGCAACTAGAGCCTGACGTTTAAAAAGTGCCTGTAATTAGGTTTATTTGAAATAAAAAAAACATTTGATTTGATTATTTTACCTAATGATTTTACGTTCTTAACATTCACGAAAAAACCATCGGAAGTCGAGAAACCAGTGGCAAATTGCAAAAATAAAATTTAAAAACAAACTTTCTACGAATGCTTTTATACTATTTTGTATGTACTAGAGCTACGTCATGATATTAACTTAGTGACGATGTTCTATAGTACCTATAACTGAAACCACAACTATAAGTTAACTTGCGCCGTTTGCAATTTGAGAAGTTAGGCAAGATCGGTAAGGCTTCCTCCGGCGTCACGTGGCAGTGACTTACATTCGCTGAATCTCTTCGTCGTAGAATGAAATGCTTGCCTTTTCCACACGTAATAAAGTGATGTTTCTAGATTTAATGAAAGGTAATCAAAAGGCCAATTCTCGTAATAAAAAACTTTCAAAATATAGTTGCAAACTAATCTCAATGCTTCAAATCTCAATCTCCTGACAGTAGATGTTTCTATTTGCCGTTTATTTATGAAACTTATCTCATTAATGTCACCAATAAACGGCAATCAGAAACAATCGATCAGAAACATCTACTGTCGGGAGATTGAGATTTAAGGCATTAGGATTTAGGATTCGTTTGGGACTGTATTTTGAACGTTTTCAATTACGAGAATTGGCCTTCAGGTAACACGTTATATTATTGAGAACCTCGGATCTTCTACTTTTTTTCGTCGGTTAAAAATAATCTACAAGCTAAGGAATATTGATACCATCATCATCATTTCAGCTGAAAGACGTCCACTGCTGGACATAGGACTCCTTCAAAAGGGGATATGCCATAATCGCCACGTTTGGCAGGCAGGTTAGCGATCGCAGTTGGTTGAATAAATACTCAGAGAACGCTGCTGCCCATCCTCTGGTCGTAGTGATTATATTATCGTTGCCTCTGGTGAACCCCTTAGTCACCTTTTACGACACGAATGTTGATAAGCTAATTTAAAAAAAAAATGATGAAAATTTTTGGGTTCCATTTACCTAAATATGTTTAGTAAAACGTGAAACTAGGTTAAATACATTATGAGCAAACTATGTGCACAGAAAATATCTTTATTTTTATTAATCATACAAACATATTGGTAAATACGATACAAAACTTAGTGTCCGGACACATTAATTAACTATTGGCTTCAAATACTGGCTTTTTCGAACTAAGTACATGGCTACTGATTCTAGATTTCCTCCTTCGTTTTACAGAAAACATCTTTCTATATTTGCCTTTCAAAAAACTTCTCCGGGATTTAACTGGAATGGCATTACGTCCGTCTTGAAATTCTTGAATATTCGATTTGTTTATTTGAAATATAGGTTCCCTTAGTGTTGAAAATGCTGTGACATAAGCTGATTTGGGAATAAACCCAGTTGTTGGTCGGATTCCTTGTGACAAGCGATTAACTCGCCGACCGTGAGACGGACATTCCGAATCAAGCTCTAAAGAAGTAATGGAGCCTGTGGAGAAAGACTGTTCTTCTCCAGATAGTGGACTGGTGTATTTATCCTCATATCTCAAAGTATGAACATTTGTGTAGTAGTTGCCCATTTTAACATCAACAAAATCAAATGAGTTACTTGAAACTTTAGAATGCAATATAGAATCTTTAGGCGAATAACTTTTATTTCTAAACTGACAGCCAACATCTCTGATGAATATAACGGTATCATCGCTCGGATCTTCTTTAGATTCACATTTGCAATGTGAAGAATCAAATTGACATGATTTATTGGATCTGCAAGTATACTGATCTGTATAACATGGAGTGGAAGATAATTGGCAAGGAGTGAACGTGTTAGCCACACAGGTTGTTTTGGGATTTAATAAAAATGCTGGTGTGTTATAGTCGTTTAGAAACTCGCACGCATTTTGCACCCGGGAAACCACGTTAATTTGATGATCCATTGTGTTTGTTAATGAGTCATGATGACATACAGGAATATACTTGCATCTCGGAATATGCGGACAGTCAGAGGTTTCAATATCGTCGACCAGCTTACTCGTTGCTTCTTCGTAATGAAGACTTTTAGAAAATGGCACACACAAAGGTAAATTAACGCAACGAGGGCGATGTAAGCAAGGGGGTATATATTCACAGTTGTTTTTTAACACATTCGCCCTTTGGCAAGAAGGCACGACTGTACAAGGTGGATGATGTCTACATGCTTTAGTTATTCTTATAATACGAGGTGTTGATTTTGGAACAGAATGTTTTTTTACGCATTTGTGATTTACATTATAGAAATTATCAGTTGGTAGTATCTGACATACGGGTAATAGCTCACATCGAGGTTCGTGTAGGCATAAATCATCGTCATCCATAGTTTTGCTCCTATGACCGTTTGGTGAAGCTCTGTAAGCATAAGCAGTAGTTGACGGTATTTCCTTGCTGCGATATATTGAGGAGTGTTCATATTTCAAACTTTCTTCTTCTTCTGTAGTACTTATGCTAATAACGACATTAACTTTCTCTTTACAATTCGGGCATAAAACCCTTCTAGACTTTTTACGAGACTTTGATTTATGCTTTATATTTTTATTTGCAGTATTTTTATCGTTATATTTATCATTATTTTTATCACTAAGAATCGGAACATCATGTTTATTTGCTACCTGTATTGCCGGCTCATTTTTAGGAACAATAACTTCGATCATTTCTACAACACTTGTATTTGTTGGCTTATCTTCCTTAACAGGATCTCTTTTTTGCTTTTTTAACTTACTTGCTTTTGTGTCTTTCTTTTCTTCTGCTAAAACTTTGGTAGTACTCGTTATTTGATCAGCAACTGTTAAGGATTTACTGTTTTTTGCCAATTCTGTAAGTGATTTTTTATCGGTGCAAGGACATGCATAGGAAAATAATTGACAAGGGCAAGGGTCTTCTGTGCGCTTTCCACGTTCCTTCTTTTTGTTTTTTTTTTCTTCTGGAATTGGTTTTGTATACTCCGTGCGATATTTTGCGTACGACCAAAATTTTTGTTTTCTGTCAGACATGTCTTTGCAATAATTATTAGGTTTGTGAAATTCACGTAAATAATCATCGTCTCTTAAGAAAATTTCCGAGGAAAGTACAGCATCGTTTGACATTTTTTTCTTGACTTTTTTTGCATTTATCAGTATACTATCTCGAGGTAGCAGTTTCGGATGTATTTGTGTTGCACATTCCTGGACAATAGCAGTAGATTTTCCACCAAACGCATTAGGTGGTGCGGGATTCGGGATTCTCATTACTTTCATAAAATTTACATTTGAAATACTGAGTTCAGTAAGACAATGAAATGAGTGTCTTTTAGCAATATCGTCCAAATCATAAAATATGGTACTCGTAGAAGGTACAATAGTTTTACAGCTTAAATCGTTATTTAAAGTATTGTATTTTTCACTAGTAACATAATTAATACTTTTAGATACTGGGAAATCACAATCTAATGATTGTTTTGCAGACTCCCCGTACACAGCACGAAACACTGAATGATCTCTCTTCATCTTGTTGAGTCCCATTTGAAACATATTATTGTACGGCATTGATCCAAATATATCGTATACACTGGTGTAAGATTTAGCATGAGGTAACTTATTTTTCTTCGTTTCAGTCATTCTTCAATTATATCTTTGTGAAATTTAAATATTTTGGTGTAATTCGGTATAATTTCACATATATTTGAATTACCAACACTTTATTTTGCATCACTTTTAAATAATTTTACATGTTTTTATAATTTTTCACTTATTTAAATGTCACCATGATATTGACATGTCAATGGCGTAACCAAAGAGAATATAATCAATATAATAGTATCGTTATGAAAGATCTAAAAACTTATTGCAAATCTATAATTTATGTATAAACGGGATAATGCAGCACTGTACTTTTAAATACTAGATATTATATTGTAAATATCACGTGAAACTCGGTTTATTTTATTGACAATTTAATGACTTGATTGACCGTGCAGCCTTCCCTGTTTTTACTTTTAATAGCCAGGGTTGGTAAATGTTGGCATAATATAATTTTTTAATTTTATTATACCAACATTTTACGCTAGATCGAAGCTCACCCTTTGATTGATTCGCTCGCGCGCTCGTTCCGATTACAAAGACTAGGAAAGGAAGAGTAGTTACCTTATTAAATCAAATGTTAAATAATATCCCTGGTTTGGTTTTTATGACTACAAGTAAAATAACTTTACCATCACTAGTCAATCAATGTTAATATACGTATTGTTTCAGGTTTTCATATGGCACCGAAGTTGTCCAAAATGTTTCCTGAATCGTGTCTCCTTATTTTCGTGGGGGTTCTCATCGGGGCACTACTGTTGAGTACTCATAGCGTGCACGTACAACCCTTAACGCCGGACACCTTCTTTTTATATATGCTGCCCCCTATCATCCTGGACGCGGGATACTTTATGCCTAACAGATTGTTTTTTGATCACCTTGGAACAATTCTCTTATTTGCGGTTGTTGGGACTGTGTTCAACACCCTGACTATTGGTAAGTTGATTACATCACTGTACTGGGTGGCGCAAAAGTCACGACGGTGTTAAAAAAATTATATGATACTTGCAGTGACATTTACTTTTTTTTGCACAAATTATAAAATACATTTTGGAAATTCATCATGGGTAATTTCACCGGTATCCAATGTATGTACATACCAGAATCATAGAATTTTATTTTGAACATCACCATAACTTGTGTAGGCACATTTTCCTGATTTAACAGCGCCAGATTATTTTCTATGGGGCTTTTTAAAAGACAAGGTGTACATTAATAAGCCCAGGATAATCAAGACGCTGAAGGCAAACATCCGAGCTGAAATACGGTTTCTAACTCCTCGTGTTCTAAGGAAAGTAATGAGAAATGCTCTCGAAAGAGCCCGTCTTTGTGGGTTGCAAATGGCGGTCATTAACGTGACGTAATATTTAAAAACTATCCCCAAAATATCTCCAAGAGTTTTATTTTATTATATGATAACAATTAAGATAAATAAATAAAAATTTGCAAAGTTATAACAAGTTGCAACCCCTTCGTGACTTATGCGCTACCCAGTACTTGTTTTTTTTTAAATTTCTGTCCTCTTTTCAAAGTCACACTGATAAATAACTGTTTTAAGCCATAGGTAATATACCGTCCACATATCTCTATTATTTTTGAAAAACTGAATTTGCACTCACACTCGCATGGACCGGGTTGAAGTATGGTTTTCATATTGTTATCATTTGGTTACAGGAGCGTCCCTATGGGCTTGCGGGCAGACTGGGATGTTTGGCTGCAACACTCCGCTTCTAGACATGCTGTTATTTTCAGCACTGATTTCTGCAGTGGACCCTGTAGCTGTGCTAGCTGTATTTGAAGAAATTCATGTTGATGAAGTCCTTTACATTGTTGTTTTCGGCGAATCACTGTTAAACGATGCCGTCACTGTTGTATTGTATCATATGTTCGAGGCGTACTCGTAAGTGTTAATCAGTTTTTCACTAGCAGTAAACAAGATGTTGAGCTGTAACCGTGCCATATTTCTAGAACAAATAATAAACATGTGCTTAGTCATTTAAAAATACTTGAAAAATTCTACGATTATTTAATACCCAAATTTTCACTAAGAAACATAGCGAGGGTTTGAGAATAAATCCCGAACGACTCTGAAAATAAGTCATCGGCGGCATTGTCAAAGGGTGGAAATACCTGCAAATTGTTTTGGTGGATTCGCACGCCTCGTTTTTGTGTCGCACGCGACAAACGGAGCAAATCTGTTTGTTTACAAAGAGGTACTTCAATAAAAAAAAATGGTATTGGTTTTTTTTATTGATTCGTTTTCAGTATCAGTGGTATAGTCACCTCTTTAAATAAGGCACGAACACAGATCAACATGTTGTAGATAAAATGCGGCGTATAAGCATACGTAACTCAGATAAAAAAAATAGGATCTTATAGATGAATACGATTTAATTCAATCCATGCATATCTTCAAATACCGGGTAATATGAACAACTTTTAATATATGACCAGCCCTGAAATCACGTAAAAAATCAGCTGATCTCTACATTTTGTCGATTTATGTGAACACAAATGAAGGGATCAGCTGTTGTTTTTTTGCTATTTAAGGGTTGGTCCCATAATAAATATATAAATAAAATAAAATTGATGAGTATAGTCATATCTTAAAGAATAGCTAATTAATTAAAAATGACCCTGTATATTTTGAACTGCTTGCAGTTTTATACAAAAAGATCGGTTACTAAATAACCGATCTTTTTGTATAAAACTGCCTGCAAAAATCGTAAAAAAATTTGTTATACCTGCCTCACAAAAAATCTCTTGGGTAACGACAATTTTTAACTCTCTTTTACCATCACAGAGAAATGGGTGCGTCGAACCTCGAATACACGGACTTCCTGGCGGGATTCGCATCATTTCTGGTGGTGGCTTTTGGAGGCACCTGTATCGGGGTCGTGTGGGGCTTCGCTACCGGCCTCGTCACCCGGTTCACACACGAAGTCAGGGTCATTGAGCCAATCTTTATTTTTGTCATGGCTTACCTGGCTTATCTGAATGCTGAGATGTTCCATATGAGTGGGATACTTGCGTAAGTGCTCAATTTGACGTTTAATAAGATAAGTTTTAATGCGACGACAACCGTTAGGTAATTCCTTACACGACGTTTCATTGTAAAAAATTAGAACAACACCGATTTGAATCCTAGTTATACAAGTTAAAGTTTAGGCCCGAAAATTTTAATTCCATCACCGAAGTCACTTTTAATATTATAAGTCAGCGTTGCTAAAAGTATAACTTAATTTTATCTTTACGAGTAGTTAGTTTTAAAGTAAAATATTCCTAACAAAAATTTCAGAACAGAGTTGCTGTTTTTTTTTAATATGCAACTATATTTCAAAATAGTTTTATTCAAGCATGAATGTTTTACAGTTGTGTTCTAAAATTAAAGCATTTCAAAGGTATAATTAACTACATCGCAACGATAATTCAATTTTATTCGTACGTTTTTATTTTTGATATAGGTAGGCGCTCGCAATTTTACGTTACAAACAGAACGCTCATCTTTTTGATGGCTCAATAAAATAAATTAAATAATTGATTTATACAATTTAATTTTTTATCGTGTCCCTTAAAAGAGCTTCAGCACTATAAAGCTAATCTACCTACTAAGCTAAGCTATTCTTAGCTAGCTATCTTACAAGACAAATTCTATGAGTTAGATCCTATCTACCCTTATATATCTCTTTTACCCTTAAATGCTCTAAGCTTTTACTTATGTAACTATTTTATGTAGGTATGTATTGCGATTTTTTAATCGCAATTTTTTGTATCGTCTAATAAGTAAGTATTTCCTCTACTATATCCTCAATATCTTTGATTCCAGTTGACAGTTCCACATGACTAGGTATAGCATTAGGAAGGAAGAAAAATATTGATTTTGAGATCATCATCATCATCATCATTTCAGCCGAAAGACGTCAACTACTGGACATAGGCCTTTCCCAAGCATCACCGTATTGACATGCACAGATTGTATACAATAATAAAATTAATTACAATAATTAAGAATAAAAAAATCGTAACAAACAGATTATTATAATATAGAACCCCGCCAATAATAAGGCCAAAAAGAGCGCTTGTCACAGTACAGTACTTAGCTATTAACTGTAGCAGCACTGGTTTTCAAATTTCACGGACATTTACAAGTCACTTATCAATTAATCCTCAGAATACATCATTCATTACAACAACGTACAACAACATTCATACAACGTAGTATCTACATTTAAATGAACTTAGGAATTCGGAAACTGGAAGTATTTTTAATTTAACAGGCTGTTTTGACATTATATTTTAATATCAACAGGGCAGTACGAATTTGTTTTCGAAAAATAATAATTAATTCCAGTTAATTCCACTCAACTCAACAGTGAAACGTCACTCGTGTAGTAAATGCAGCAGGTACAGTCGACTGCATGACAGTGTGGTAACACTTGAATTAGAAAACCACCCTTACTGTTTACGAAATAAAGACGCTGTCAGTGTCAAACTGTTACCATTGACGTGCGGTCGACTGCACTCACGACCTGTTTCAACGGAATTTAAATAAATGTGTCATATTTCCAGTAAACTTTAAAAAAATGCTTTGGTGAAAACTTTTACATTGTCAAATTACTTTCGAGTGCATAGACAGATACATTTTATAGTAATTTTTACAGTAAAATTTCTATACAATCAGTAAATTGATTCTTAGAACAATTACAGGAAATGTAGATAGATTGATTGATAGAGTATTATTTCTTGCACAACAAGAAAAATTAAAATTGTAAAAATAAATACGAACAATACAGAAAAATTGGCGGTCTTATCGCATTTTTTTATATCTTTTCAGTATAACATTCTGTGGGATAACCATGAAAAACTACGTGGAGGGGAACATATCCCATAAATCACACACTACTATAAAATATACCATGAAAATGTTATCGTCGTCCTCAGAAACGATTATTTTCATGTTCTTAGGAGTCGCAACTGTAAATAATCACCACGATTGGAACACGTGGTTTGTGTTACTGACCATTGTTTTCTGCTCAGTATTTCGGATAATAGGTAAGTAAAAATAAGAAATTTTCAGTATAATATAATGCCTACATTTAATTATAAACTAACAAGAATAATATTTTCATTTGTTTAATCAACGCCTTAATATATCTTGTCTAACTTGTCTAGCGGTCGCAAGCGCGACTGCTAAACGTGAGGTCCTGGGTTCGATTCCCGGGTCGGGTAAAGGTTGTTGGGACTTTTCTGTCATGAAAATTTCTCAGTAGCAGCCCGGAGTCAGGAAGTTGGCGGTGCCACACCCCCATGCCTCGGAGAGAATGTAAAGCCGTCGGTCCTGCGCCTGATCTCTCTCCGGTTGTGTCGGATTGCTGTCCCATCGGATTATGAGTGTGAGGGATAGAGAGTGCACCTATTTGCTTCACTTGTGCACTATAATATGTCCTACGCAGATGGCTAATGGTCTCCGTTGAGATTGGTCGTCGTGACCGAAATTCGGCCGGGAGGACATTATGTCTTTCACTACCAGAGAGCTCTATAACAAGAATTGTATGACAAACAGAGACAAAGCGACAGTATGTACACAATGTATCAGTTGTAGACCTGTGATCAGGAAATGCCCTCATCTACACATGTCCCACCGGTCTCAAACTTCCATTTTCCACGAATACCAACTCAATGTCACAGAGATGAAAATATTTAAATATTGTGATCAATAATTATTCTCTATAAAGCATTATTTTTTCGATTTTTAGTTAAGATTAAGACTTGTTGATACTGAGGTCACTGTGTTCTCGAATTCTTTGATATGTATTCAGTATTTTTATGTTTCAGGAGTGTACATATTTAGCGCAATAGCCAACAAATTTCGTTTACACAAATTAAATAGAGTTGAAAAGTTTGTGATGTCTTACGGAGGTGAGTTGTGTTTCTTGGTTGTAGCATTAGTATTATTAAAAAAAAAAAAAATACTAAAGTAAATTACCGTTCTGCTTTGTTCATAACGTTTTAGTACCGATTAATAATTATTTTAATTTGTAAGGGTATTAGGCACATCTACAAATAAACAACGTTTACTATGGACCAACCCTGTAAACGAGAAAAAAATATCAGGTGTTCCCTACATTTGTGTTCACATAAATCAAGAAAATGTAGGGAACAGCTGTTTTTTTTCGTGATTTCAGGTTTCGTCCCATAGTCAAAGTTGTTCATACTGATGAGTACAATGACCTTTTAAGAGGTTTTCAGTTATTTCAATAACACATTGTATACGACTTTGAATTAACTGCAAAGTTAGTCGAGTCGGTTAAGGAACACTGATTCATAATAAGATGTAGCTGACGTCACCAGATGTCACAAGATGATACAAAGTGGAGGTTAAATTCGATACCACGAACAGAGTTCACGGTAGCTTAGCGGATAAAGCACTGGTGTCCCGACCCAGGACTCGCAGGTTCGAATCCTGCTCGTGAGCGCATTTTTCTTTCCACGATTTAAATTATTGTTTTAGGTCCACATTACAGAACGTTTCTCAAGTACATCTTCAATCACCTGATCACTACTTAAGTATAGAATCGTTACTTGAGCATCGGTCTTATTACAATAAGGTAATCATAAACTTCAATTCAACAAAACATAGAAACATAACCTGAAATAGCAAAGAAATCTCTACTCGAGCGTAGTCTGGACCACAATTGAGTGTTTTTTTTTTAATAGTACGGGATGGCAAAACGAGCTAAAGGCCCACCTGATGTTAAGCGGTTATCTTTGCCCATAACAACTGCAATACCAACTAGGCTATTGCCTAAATGGTACCGCAAGTCGGTTCGCCAAACTGAGACATGAAGATGGAAAGTCTCATGTGATTGTAATTTCACCGGCACCCGTACCCTTCAGACCGAAACACAGCAATGCAAGCATCACAATTTGGCGGAGAAGTAGGTACGATGGTAGTACTTCTCCGGACGAGCTCTTTCACAAAGCAGCTCTACTACTACTACTAAAAATCGATCACAAACCAAACCCAGACATACACACAAATCAAATCAAATGACTACAACAAACACCACACTACAGACCAAATCTCTGCTCAAACACCTAACAGGTGACAGTGTCGGATAAAGCTAAACTCAGCTGAACTGTGATCAATGAATTTAAGCTTGAGGAATGTTCTAAAATTAAATCCCAACTCAAAACTAGTTTTAAACAGTGATCAAAGCTTGAGGTACTTTCTGTAAAACGGGCCTTATACTGTTTTAGAATGACTGTGTTGTTTCCAAGGTTTAATAATATTTAACTGGAAAATTTCTAACAGTTGTTACTTGAACTATCCGAATACCCAACTGAAAACGGAGACAAGGTTCTAGATTGTATGGTTATTACTATTCTGTGTAGTCACTTTATACTCTCAGAAATAATGATTTCGCAACACCTACGCAAAGGGCAAAAATCTCTAGTCATGCTTGTTTACTCTATCGAAATTTCTTTTGATATTGATACTGCAGGTATCTACGTTTTGCTTTTACGTCGATATTTATTATTATGATTGAATATCAGAAGTCACTGTTTGAATACATATTATGTATCAAAAACTTACGTATATCTAAAGAACCGGCTATTATTTTTTAGTCTTTAATATAACTAGCTAGCTACCCTCTATTTAACATGTCGGGGAACCTCACAAAGGGACGCTGCTACAAAAATCCGCTTCTTAATTTTGTCATTTTTCTACGTCAACAATTTGATAGTAGAGTGGCTTATTGGCTTATCCCCGACACTAATAATTAATATAGGGTTTACGTTATTTATTTAGGAGGCAGTAGAAATAAGTTTTTTTTTTTAAGACAAGCTTTTATAAGACTCGGATTTGGTACTGTAACCCAAACTCGGTGTGTCAACGATAACTACGACAGAGATCCTGTGACCACCTTCCGGCTCCATCATCAGATCAGCTCCTAAACACCATCATATTGAACACTAAAATTATGTATATATGTTTTATTGTATAAAACGACTGACGTGTAAATTGACTTTATATAAATGAATATGAATACGAATATTGTCATTCTCATCGGGTTTACATAAATGTACCAAATTTCAGCCAATTCTGATAATGGGAACTAGTTTAAATTTGGCTTGCAAATTTTGACCTAAACCAACTAACAACACAACAACATTGCAAGCTTAGCTTTAAACAAGTAAAATGTTCTATTTAATCTCTACCTTTATTTATGTTTGTTTACAGGTCTTCGAGGTGCAGTAGCTTTCGCTTTAGTTCTCCTTATAGATCCCGAAATTGTTGAACTACAGCCAATGTTTGTCACTACCACTATAGCGGTGATATACTTCACCGTGTTTATACAAGGCATCACAATAAAGCCTCTTGTAAAAATACTTAATGTGAAAACAGCTGAGAAGCGGAAACCTACGATGAACGAGCGGATTCATGAGCGGGTAAAGCTTTCTTGTTTTTTATACTAGACCTTTTATCGTCTATTTTACTATATCTGCCTTCGATACAATAAAGTATTTTTTCCAGTTTATGGACCATTTAATGGCTGGCGTAGAAGATATATTAGGTAAACATGGCAACCACCACATGAGGGATAAGTTCAAAAGATTTGACAATCGTTTCATAAGGCCATTCTTACTTAGAAATTATCAGGTAAATATTTTGTTACTTTATTTTTGAATTAATTTTGGATAACTTGTGCAAAAATGTAACAGGTATTTTATACTTACTACTCACTTAACACGAATTATTTTTGAAGTAGTAACAATATTACAGGGCGAAGAACCAAAAATTTTGGAGACATATTCAAAGCTGGCTATGAAGGATGCTATAGAATACATGCAAAGAAACGCGTCTACAATAGGGAATATATCCGGAGCTGAATCGATGTCAGCCATATTCAAAAACTATACTAATGCCAATTTCAATGGAAGGTAAAAAGAACAAATTGTTTACACTCTGCCTCATTGGTCTAGTCATTGCAAGCGCGACTTCTGAGCGTGGGGTCCTGGGTTCGACTTCTGAGCGTGGGGTCCTGGGTTCGATTCCCGGGTCGGGCAAAGTGTTATTGGGTTTTTTCATTAGGAAATTCTCAGTAGCAGCCCGGAGTCTGGATTTGTGCCCGGTCAATGGCAATAGGCTCGCTCCCTACTACATGGGACTATAACATAACTGGCGAAATGTGAGTGTATTATACACCTCTGCCTACCCCTTCGGGGAAATACAGGCGTGATGTTATGTTATGTTATTTTTATACTCTAAGAACATCTTCTTTTTTTCAATTGTCTTCTCGTAGGTCTGCGGTAAGAGATTTTTTGAGACCAGTAGGTACCTTTGTATTTTAAATTTCCTAAACACAGTTTTGTTTCTGTAACTTTCTGTGTACATAAATCACAGACCAGTAAGCCTATAGACGCTGATTAGCCGGATACCCCCGTCACAGAGCATATGCAGTAGCACTGCATATCATACGCCCCGCCGCCAATCGGAACGTCACTCCGTCAGCGAGCGGCACCAATCATACCACCGGACTTTTGAGCCGACCAGTCATAACGCGCCGTCTGCCCCCTGTACCCCACCAACATTTTACGACTGTGTTCTCATGCAAGACTTTGTTTGTGCTGCGTCTTGAGGCTTACTGGTCTGTAGTATAAATAGATAGATAAATGAAACATTAAAATAAGCTGAATTCTGGAAATTCAAACTCAATAACTTTACGCACGTATTTCTCTTATAAAACCATAATTATTATTTCTTTCCAGTCCTAGTTTCAGTCAACTAGATTCATCAACGTGGAACATAGACATGCAGGAATTGGAATACAATCCCTCAAAGAAAGATCTAACTGATGCCAAGATACATCATCTCCTTGCTGAAGAATTATGCAAACCATTTAGACGCGTATGTTATATCAGTTATTATTCTAAATTAGTAAAGTATTAGCCTATGACCGCAAATTCGCCTGCGTATATAATTCGGTTTATTCACAGAAAGAAGCTATCGCGCATCCCTCGAGAACTGTTTATCTTCCCGGGATAAAAAGAGCCTATGTGTCAAGTTATGATCTGTGTAAACATCCAAATCTATTCAGCCGTTTCAGCGTGATTGAAGGGCAAACAAGCAAAAGCATACTTTCGCATTTATAATATTGGTAGGAAAAGTAGGGTATTATTAGATATACATGCTGAAATCCCCTTTTCCGGAAAAAATCCATTATAATTTCAGCATGTATTAAAGTCCTACTACTACTATCTACTGATCTAACCGATCCCTACATTTTGTCGATTCATGTGAACACAAATGTATGGATCAACTGATTTTTTTTTTTCGCGATTTCAGGGTTGCTCCCATAGTAAATGTTGTTCGTTATAATGAGTAGTTTCACCACTTTAAATATTTGCCAGTATTAAAGTAAGACCTTATATAGGTCGTGGGTCGTAGGCCTTGTTTGCCCCCGATCTGACATATTATAGAATGTCACACGATTGTAACTTAACCAGCGAGTCTCCTGTGGAATTTTTCTGGGTCAGAGCATCGTGATCTAAAATCCTAAATGAGCAAGCTTAATATATAAAGCTATATAATTATTGACATAGTAACATACGTGAAGGTATTTTTGGGGAAGGTGGTGGATGGCTTTCGTAAAAGAAATTTGAGGTTCTTTAAAAAGTCTAGAATCCCTCAAAACAAAAACAAACAAAACTATAATAGCCAACAGTGACTAGTATATCTATGTAATTACTGAAGATTACAAATACGTAGTAGAGTAGAAACCATCTTGACGACGTCTGTGGTCTGGTGGATCGAGTGTCAGACTGCTGAACACAAGGTCGAGACTAGAAGTGGGCGTTTAAACAAAAAGCGCTTAAAAAAGTCTAATGAAAAAAAAAGCGTATAAGCACGCTTTGTGATTAAAGCAGATTTCGTTTAGACTTTTTCGTAAACCAAACTTATGCTTTTAATAGTACGATTGAAATGTAACCTTATTTCTATGAAAGTAAGACTCAATTTCAAAGTTGACTGGTGGTGGTTTGAAACCGGCAGAATTAAATTTTATTCGTTTACGTAAAATTTGTTTAGAGAAAGCACTTTTTTATTTTGTTGATTATATTCGTATCGTTTAAACATTTTAAACGTTTTTGACCTTGATTGATTTGCTTTTGCTTTGGCGCTTAGTTTATTTTTCGTCGTCAACGAGTGAATGCGTTTTTGAATGTTCTCCTTGGTAATTACGCGACGATTGTAGTTTGTTTGTATAGTTTTTAGTGAACTTTGTAAATAGTTTAAATGTAAATAGAATAGTGTAATTTAGACAAATAAAAGTCAATTTTTTTAGAAGTGAAATACGAAAAGCGGCAAAAGCGTAAAAAAATTCGTTGGCAGAAAAAAGCACTACGTTTAAACACGCTTACGATTTTAAGTCGTTTTTCCCAACTTTAGTCGAGACCAGATGGTGCATGCTGTGTAAAAATGTCCCAAAATATTTATTTTATTTATTACTTACAAAAAAAAGTATCTAAGTATTATATCCATTGTCTAGTACCCATAGTACAAGCTCTGCTTAGTTTGGGACTAGGTGATACGTAAAATGTCACCAAAAATATTTATTTATTTACTAGTCTATGCCCGCGTCTTCGCCCGCGTGAATATCGTTTATCGCGCATCTCTCAGCAACTGTTCATCTTCCCGGGAGAAAAATTAGCCTATATGTTAATCCGGGTTATGTTCTATCTGTATGCCGAATTTCATTAAAACCCATACAGTAGTTATTGCGTGAAAGAGTAACAAACATCCACACATCCATACATCCTCACAAACTTAAACATTTATAATATTAGTAGGATTAATAGAATAGGATTTACTATACCAATTTTCAACCAGTTCGTTGTCATTTCAACTTGATTGTCTGTTACCCCTCGAGTGTTCGGTCAAAAATGCATTTTTTGTTGAACGGATGGGCGCCATCGCTTATGGTTCGAGGTGGTCCCAACTTGCATTTTGTACGAAAACGTTATGGACGAACGGTAGTCCAGAGGGCACTTGGGGGGTTATACCATGACCTATTTTAAGGGTAGACAAGAAACAGCTATCCAATAATGATATCTATTCTATTCTTTACTTCAGCATCGTCGACTCAGCTACAGTCGTCACGCGGTGAACGATCGCGACCTCGGCACGCAAGTTAATTACAAGACTCATATGAATATAAGGCGGCGAGTGGGCGACAGGAAACACCATCACAAACGTAGCAAACGTGGAAAACAGGTACGCATTATTAATTCCAAAAGTTCATCATCATCATAATTTTATGGGGGTCGAGTCATCCACGTCCGTAGGAGAGTACCCCTTTTCCGAATCCCTACACGTGATCCCTGGGTGGTGCAAATCAGGTGACATACTGGTGGTAGGCCTCAGCCGACGGCTTGCGACCACCCACCGGGCAAAGACGTGCTGCCAAGCGACCCAGTCGTGTTCCGGTACGATGCCCAGTGTAGCCACTCGAGAGGATGGGTCGAAATAGTTGTTTCACTGCAAGCAGACCAATCTGACGCGCGCTGATACTGTCACATCGGGAGGCTAATCGCGGAGGGTAGCAGGATCCGAGGCACGGTGCACCGCTGGCCGACCGCAGGTAGTAGGGGGCCCAATTAGTGTGCTAGCCACACATGAAAGGCTGCCCCGCCAACTAGCGAAAAATCCCGGGATGCGCCATCGTGCCGGTCGGCGACCGGTTGAGAGGGCCCGATGGACACTCCTGGGGGGGCTCGGGCGTCCCCGCAGTCTCCGGCTTAGTCCCCCAATGTTGTGACTTGTCAGTGTGTGTCTGAACGTTAGCAGCGTGGAACCTCATTTCACTGCCATCCCCTCACCTTCCTTCACTCGACCAAAATAATGACAAAGAGAAGCAAGAGAAAAATGGTTTCACAGCGGCTGCACTCCCTCTCTCTCAAAGTGCACCTCCACAACATCCGAGGTCTGCACTCAAATCTCGTTGCAGTCCACCACCACCTCGAGACTGATAAACCATCACTCCTGTTTCTCTCGGAGACGCAGATCGGATGTCCGTCTGACGTGTCGTACCTTTCCTACCCAGGGTTTACCCTGGAGCACAACTTCAAACCACGTGCGGGCGTATGCCTGTACGCCCGGGACGACATCTGCTATCGGCGTCTCCGAAACCTTGAAGATCCCAGTTTCTCCATACTTTGGGTTTTGGTTGACACAGGCATGGAAAAAATTCTGTATGCCTGCGTCTACCGTTCACATAGCGGAGATCAGGAGACAACCAGGCTCACACAGTACCTTAGTGAGGCGGCGGATGCGGCCCAGCAACGGTACCCTTCGGCCCAGTTAGTGATTCTGGGGGATTTCAATGCCCACCACCAGGAGTGGCTTTTCCCATACCAGATCACTGACCACGCAGGGAGAGAGACGCGAAAGCTGGCGTTAAATCTCACCCAGCTGGTCCAAGGGGCAACGAGGGTGCCTGATGTTGAGTCGCACACAGCCAACTGTTTGGACCTTCTGCTGACAACTGATCCAGACCGGTATTCCTTTTCGGTATCATCACCCTTCGGTAGTTCTGACCACTGTCTGGTAAAATCTGTATCCGTCTACTCTCCGCCCGATCCCAGCCCTAGAGGCATCCGGCGAGTGTGGCGGTACAAAGCAGCAGATTGGGATGAGATGCGGTCGTTTTTTGCATCTTATCCTTGGCAGCCGACTTGCTTCTCTTCTGATGATCCTTCAGTTTGTGCAAGCGCCGTGACGGACGTGTTGCGTCAGGGGATGGAGTATTACATTCCATTTTCTGATGTAACAATGCCTGGCGAAGCTCGTCCATGGTTTGGGGCCGAGTGTAGAAGCGCTGAGGCGCTGAAACACACGGCATACCTGGAGTGGGTCGACGCTCGAAACCGCAAAACTAAGGACTTAAGCGAGAAGAAGAGAGCTTTCAACAAGGCTGCCAAGTCCTGTAAGAAGGCTTTGCGCAGAGCTCGATTTGACCACATAGGCCGAATAGGTAACAAACTTGCTTCTTACCCGTCGGGTAGTAAGGCGTTTTGGTCCCTGGCGAAGTCGGTCGAATCGAACTTATGTCGCCCCTCACTACCTCCACTGCTGAAGCCTGATGGGTCACTGGCCCACACTGCTGAGGAGAAGGCAAACTTGTTTGCCTCTCTCTTCGCGGATTCTTCAAGTCTCGATGCTGGTGGCGCTACACCCCCTTCTCCACAAAATTGATGTGAGACTTGTATGTCGGATATTCGCATCCACCAGAAGGAGGTCCGTAAAACGCTACGCAATCTTGACGTGAACAAAGCCAGTGGCCCCGACGGTATACCAGCCATAGTCCTTAAAACCTGTGCGCCTGAATTGTCTCCGATCCTGACACGCCTATTTCGTCTCTCGATGGCGACTGGTAAAGTGCCGAAATCCTGGAAGCAGGCTATTGTGCAACCAGTGCCCAAAAAGGGCAGTCGTGCTGACCCTGCTAATTACAAGCCCATCTCAGTAACGTCCATACTCTGTAAGAGTATGGAACGAGTACTTAATAACAAGCTCCTAGGATACCTTGAAGCTAATGACCTTCTGAGTGACCGACAATACGGTTTCCGCCGAAACCGGTCTACCGAAGATCTTCTTGCGTATGCCTCCCACATTTGGAGCGAGGCCATCGAGAAACACGGAGAAGCGATTGCCGTTTCTCTTGACATCTCGAAGGCCTTCGACAGGGTCTGGCACGATAGCCTTATAAACAAGCTTCCTTCATTCGGCCTGCCTACTGATCTGTGTAATTGGATCTCAGACTTCCTGAGGGATCGGTTGATCCGAGTTGTCATTGACGACTGCACGTCCGACCAATTGGCTATAAATGCCGGGGTCCCTCAGGGCTCAGTACTCTCCGCAACTTTGTTTTTGCTCCACATAAATGATCTGCTAATTTGGGTACGCAGACGACAGCACCGTTGTTGAGAGTTACACATCCAATGCACGAGCGAGTCGGACGCAAATCCAGTCTCTTAGAGAGGCCATGGTTGAACGCTTGAACTTGACCCTGAAAGCTGTCTCCGAATGGGGTGATGCTAACTTGGTCAAGTTCAATGCTGCTAAGACCCAGGTGTGCCTGTTTTCTGCTAAACGGAGTCAATTTGAACTTACTCCAACTTTCTGTGATGCATCCGTGCCGATAACTGACCACCTTGAGCTTCTTGGCGTGTCACTAACATCCACCCTAAACTTCGGCTCATACATAGAGTCCAAGGCTCAACTTGCTGCCAAAAAGCTGGGCATCCTCTCTAAGGTGAGACGGTACTTCACACCTGAACAGCTGCTCAATTTGTACCAAGCACAAGTTCGGTCCTGTATGGAGTACTGCTCTCATCTCTGTGATGGCTCGGCTAAATATCAACTGGCGGCTCTCGAGTCGATTGAGAGGCGCGCCAAGAGGCTCGTTGGCAACGATGCGCTGGTCGACGCCAAACTACAAAGTCTCGAGCATCGGCGCAGAGTTGCTAGCCTATCGGTTTTTTATCGAATGCATTTCGGCGAGTGTGCGTTGGAATTGCACAATTTAATTCCCCCAAGCCCTTTCCATTATCGAACGACCAGACGCACGGCGATGCGCCACCGTTATATGGTAGATATTCCACCCTTACGCACGAACCGGTTTGCTAATAGTTTTATCATGCGTACCGCCAAAGAGTGGAATTCCTTGCCGGCGTCAGTGTTTCCCGAGAAATATAATCTGGTGGTCTTCAAGACTCGAGTGAATAGGTTTTTGCTGGGCAAGCGTGTACCATCGTCGACCGCACCATCGCTTAACATCAGGTGAGGTGGCGGTCAAACGCAAGCCCGTTAAGAATAAAAAAAAAAAAAAAAACATCGTTTCAGCCGAAAGACGTCCACTGCTGGACATAGTCCTCCCCACAAAGGGGGAATATGCCATAATAGCCACGCTTGGCAGACGGGTTGGCGATCGCTGTTGGTTGGTTAAATACTCAGAGAACGCTGCTGCCCATTCTCTGGTGAATCCCTTAGTCGCCTTTTACGACACCCATGAGAAGAGATATGGGTGGTGCAATTCTTTATGTTCAGCACCACACGGAGCAATTCTAAAAGTTAATAATATGTAAATGAGCATCTCATATTTCAGTTAGAGTTAGAAGTGTATTTCCTGAAATAATACTATTTTATTAACATAACATAACATCACAATACAGGCATTTCCCCGAAGGGGTAGGCAGAGGTGTATATTAGTACACCCACATTTCGCCAGTTATGTTGTAAGTCCCATGTAATAGGGGGCGAGCCTATTGCCATTAACAGGGCACAAATCCAGACTCCGGGCTGCTACTGAGAATTATTAATGTTTCCTTTTTCTCGTTTTCAGGATGGGAAAAATCATGTGACTTTCCCTGAATTCCAGCAAAATGGTTCGGCAAAACAGTTCACGCACGGTAAAATAAAGTATTGTAGATTAGGTACTTATTTATTCTTTATTATTATCACGAGTGTCGATCGCATGCACGTGTGAGTTCAAGATTTTTTTTCGATTTTGTTTTTTTTATAAATACATACATACATATATGTATCAATAATCATTGTTAATTTTCTTTGCCTGCACAAAAGCTTTGTCTTACACTAGTTGTTGGACTTGTAATAAGTGTATTACTGTAAAAACGATGTAGGAAAATATATAATTATAGTGCACATTTAAACATGTAGGACATAGCACATGTTTTTTGTTTTATATTGTCTATGATTTAATGCATACGTAAATATTTATCCACTCTTAAAAAGATAGAAATTATAAACTGAAGTTATGTTATCGCTCTTAAAACTTTCAAATAAAATAGCAACAATAAAATGCAATCAAATATTACATAACAATTTAAATCGTTAGATTTCGCTTCGCATGCGTAAATGCGTTAAAAATAATAAAATAACAAATATTACATGTTTTGTTCTTAGCACTCTAGTTTAATCACAAGACTTACATAAAGTTTACTTAGTTTATAAGTGTGTCAGTTATTTTGTCCCTTATTACAGACTACATAGACGAGGTTCTTCAGGAGGACGGTGACGAGCGCGAGGCGGGACCGAGGCGCGAACGTGACGACGGCGGTATAACATTCACTGCCAAATCCCTGCGTAGGTATTCTGCATGACACACCCTGTGTGACACACCACAGTTTGGATTTGAACATTACATTTGCTAATGAAATCGTCGATTTGTCTACTGGATCAGAAGCACTATGTAGATAGAGCTAAAACATTGAGCTAAAATAAAAATCTAAGTGTAGCTACAGCTAGACATGACAATAAATGAGTAGTGTCTTAGTCCACGGTATAGGTACTTATCATGTCAAGTAAATACCTACGCCTAATCAGATATGAATAAAATCATAGCACCTTATTTATCTATTTAACGGTCACTTTTTTCAGTGCCATTAGTCGCTGTACACAAAACTGGGCTGTGAATCAAATCCAGTCATCATCATCCTCCTGCCCTTATCCCAATCTATTTCGGGTCAGCGCAGCATGTTTTTTTCTTCCATACATCTCTATCAGCCGTCATCTCCGTGTTCACTTTCTTTCTATTCATATCTTCTTTCACACAATCCATCCATATTTTCTTCGGTCTCCCTCTTTTCTTATAGCCATCAACATTCATACTTAAAACTTTCCTCGTAACATGTTCCTCATTCCTCCTCATCACATGTCCATACCATGATAGTCTGTTGCTACTTAACTTCTCTGTCACTGGCGCTACTTTCAGACTCCCTCTTACATATTCGTTCCTTATCCTATCCATTCTCGTTACACCACACATTCCTCTTAACATTCTCATCTCAGCTGCATGCACTTGCCTTTCATTAATTCCTTTCGTAGCCCAACATTCCGATCCATACAGGACAGCAGGTCTTATCATGGTCTTATAGATTTTCCCCTTCAGTTTAAGAGGAATTTGGGAGTCACATATAGTTCCCGTGAAGAATAGAATCAAATCCAGTGTAAATATTAAAATTACTTTCCAAAAAATTTATATTCAAATCCAAACAAGTCCTTTAGATGTTGTCGACTAACGTTTTATTTTCCGCACTTCAACCTTTTATACATTAACCAAAATGGAATACTATACTAACAAACGGTGTTTACTAAATTGGTACACACGGCTAACACATCAAGCTGTATCTTTCCAGTATAAGCTGACCTCGCATTGTATAGGTTTTCCTTATAACGCGAGGTCAGCCTTTACTGGATTTGTACAGCTTGATGTGTAGCCGTGTGTACCTATACGACTTTTATTTGCTGGGTCCAAAAGTATTCCTTGATTTCTGACATGGCTACGTACTGTGAGAATGAGCTGGAACGTATTTGTGGTAGCATGTTCTAAATTATTTCTCTGTATGTATTTGTATTTCCTGAATTAATTATCTATTCTTGAAATTCTTTTGATTAAGTTATTTTGGTTCAGTTGCCTATTTCAAAAGAAGTTCTGACCTACAATATTAACCAGCTTATTTGCAATCCTTTAAAAAATAAACGCAACGAATATAACACAACTTGGATTAAACATAATTACAATAATGGTTGCTCTCTAATTTTTTTTTATTATTTTCGCGGAAAAACACTTTAAAATGGGAATATAATAGACGGGGATGTGATAGTTTCCGGTTTCATCTTCCAACAACGATTTTTTTATACCTGGGCTGGAAGGATTGTTAATGTAGTTGGATTTATCCCAAAGTAGATTTCCTACTTCTATCCTCTGCCACAAATACCATTTAGAAATACCTACTAATCCTCTAATCGCTACGTATCTTCTACATCTCTGCTTGTTAAATATTGTTTGTGTTTGATCGTCGTTTTCTTCCCTTCTGGCAATCTTCATGTGGCACCGCAAACTAACCGATACTCTCGACAACTGGCGATGATAATAGTATCAGCTGGATACAAAGAAGTCAGTCCGACGTCTTCGCATAAAGAAAATAGTAGTTCACTTTTAAATCAACTGGCTAACCTGCCCGGATTCAATCCTTTGAAAGCGAGGATTGTAAAGCAGTACGCTAAAACACCCGAAGAAATACTCCCGACAGCTGTTGAGAAATCCTTACCGTGGAGAAGGGACAGATCCACGTATAACTTTGGTATGTGTTTACTTGGAAACTGAACTGTTTTGATAATTGTCACTAGATAATTGCGTGCATACTTGCGTCTGATGATCAAGATTTTAATTTAGATTATGCTTTAATGTTTCTATGCTACGATTACCGCAAATCATGATTATCTAAAAATTACACGCTCAAGGTAGGCGAACACTGTAAATAAGTATAGAAACTCACTAGCGCTAATTATGTAGGGCACTGGGTAGCACTGGGCACTTATGTTTTGTTAGCCAAGTTACCTATGCAATCAGATTATTTGGTAATGACATTTATTGTTTATTCTCATTAAACATGATTTTGCTTTCACAAAAATAGTCAATATTTTTTTCATCAGACGCTTTGCAAAGATTGGTCATCCGATTCAATGTTACTATTGCATGTTATAAACACATACTATTATTTATTGCTTTGTTTATTTCCTATTATCGCTTTATAGCCAGTTTAATAAAAAATATTTTTTGTTTTCTTTGAACTCTTTGAAACATTATTAGATTGGCTATTAGGTACAGTAACACTTGGCACTCCATATGAAAGTATCTATGTACTGTAAGTAATGCATGTTTTATGTATTGACGATTTCTATTATAAATATCAATATGATAAACTAAACTGCCTTTAGTTCCAAAAGTTATGGATTGTAATAGGTATGTGTTTTAATGTATAGGAGTAGATATTAATTTTCTTGACAGCTCTCGGTTATAAAAATTGTATTAGCAATTTTTATTTTTTATATTATATTTTTATAAAAAAGTACACAGTTATTATAAAATGTTTTTTTAAACAATGAATTAATTAGATAATCATCATAACTATTGCTACATAATATAGAAAGGTTTACAAAAATAAAATACTGAAATATAACATGGACGTTTTAAATATTTTAGTTCCCAACGAGGACATCCTCGAAGAAGACGAAAGGAGATTGTCTGACGATAATGGTAAAACTTTTGACATATCGTGACGCATAGCGAATATGCGTCTTAATTATACAGAGAGTACGTATCTATACTTTACTTTATAATCACAGACACCTACATGATAGTAGCAGAGCACGCACGCGTGGCCACCCCAACGGCAACAGAAACCATGCTGCCATGGAAACGGGAGGAAATGGAGGGGTCGGGCTGCGGTGCCCTCAAACAATCAGAGTTCCCCGCATGGGCCTCGAACAAAGAGTACCTCGCGTACAGTTCGCCCTCGGCTACATTTTTAGGTAAGATTATAATATGATGTTATATGATGTAATATATTTATACTTAAATATGTAGGTATGTATAATACGTATATTTTATTATATGTATAATGTACATAGGTATTTATCTATTTTTATTATATGTAATTATAAGTCCGTAGTACGAAACATATTTTACTACTTTACTGGTGCATCTACCTTATTCTTTGTCTCTGCATTTACCCTAAGGTTGTCTGGTAGAGAACGCCTATGGTGTTAAGACCGCCTTTCTACTCTGTTGTGCATAAAGAAAAAAAAAAAAAAAAAATAACATTAAAGTGCCAACGATTTATTTAAAAATTTATTCTGAAAGTCTAGTCAAAATATTCAATACTAACTTATATTTATATAGATATGGTCAAATAAAATAATAAATACAGTGACCTTAAGCTTGGGCTTTCGAAAATTAATTCAAGACGAAGGGCACATAAATCGTAGTCCTTTGCGTAGCAGCGTAGGCACGTAGCGCTACGTATAGACCATTATTACCACAACATGAGATATTATGAAGATGTATATTTCGCACTGTCAATTATGGCATAACGAATCATATTTGAATAAAGAGTTATTTTAATCATCAAATATAATATAAAAAATACATCGAAGGGAAGAAGTAAGTTAAAAAACTCCAAATTGATTGATTTAATACCTTTTATACGTATTTTATTGTAATTCCTTTTGTTGTTTTGAACATGTTAATATCAATGTCATGTGTCCTGACCTACATCCTATAAAGTTTGTAGTATACCATTGATTTTCGTAACGATGCTTTTGAGAAAGGTAAAACTTAGGTTTTACCACAGAGCTTCTAATAATATTATAAGTGTAACACTGTGCATGTTAGCTTGTTATACATGTATTAGTTCCTTCTTTAGAAATAGATTCATTTATAGCACCCCAAATGCACAGCTGTTATAAAGCTCCTTCCGTGACATAAAAAATTAGTTTAAAAATAATTGAAAACGAATTAAGCGCAAATGAAATCCTGAACTACGTAGAATAAGTGCCTAAGTTAAAAATATTTATAAATACGTAAACTAAACTAAGTTTACGGGACTTGTCGCGCACAATTAAATCAAAATATAACAAACATTTTGACTAACCTCGACGTTTCGGTCAAGTTGCATTGACCGTGGAACGAGCAGACAAATCAATCAATCAATTTTGTCTGCTCGTGACCACGGCCAATACAACTTGACCGAAACGTCGAGGTTAGTCAAAATGTTTGTTATATTTTGATTTAATTGTGCGCGACAAGTCCCGTAAACTTAGTTCAGTATGAGTGAAATTCGCGAAAGTTTAAAAACTTCTAATACGTAAACTAATTTTACACTATTTAGAAAATTGATCGATTTTTTTCTGACACGATTTTTTCCCTTTTCCCCCTATCCATTCCGCTGTAAAAAAACACGTCCATTCTCATTACTATCCCGATATCAGGAGGCATAGAGAAGCCAAAACATCCTAAATCTATCATAGGTCTCTTCCGAAGAGAGAGCTCTAGCTCGACACACGGTGCTGCTGAGAGTGTGGTACTATCTGACTCAGAAGGGAACAAAGACAGTTGGAATAAGGGAGAAGGCACATCTAAAGATACAGGAGTAAGACAAGGACCAAGCTTGCTGTCTAAGAGGAGCACGAGCCTCGGTGGACCGTCAGTATTGCTGATGGAGGATGTAGCGCACTCGGATCCTCTGGGTGCATCAAGTAGACCAGCCAGCATCATGCAGGGACCACATAGAGGACAATGTCGAAGAGGATCTATGTTAGAGTTGACCGGGTACGTACATTTACAGTTAATTAAGTGTACTTATTTTAGGTATTAGTTAATTGCAACTAAAGACCTTCCAAAGCAATATTCCAACAAATGAAAAAAATAACAGGGAACAGCGAAGGCTTAGAAAAGGCAGAAATTACTAAATAGTTCCAAACATATTAAATGTTCCCGTTTTTTTTTATTCTTAGCGGGCTTGAGCGATGGTGCGGTCTTATATTAATTCCACTCTTTGGCGGTACGCTTGATAAAGCTATCATCATTGCAGCCTTATAATACCCATTTTTGGGTGTAGGACTCCTCCAAATTCCTCTACTCCTGGCGGTCTTGAGCCCTTGAAATCCAATCCAGGCCTGTGTGTTGTCGGATGTCATCCACCCAACGTTTGGGTGGCTGTCTCCGCGGTCGAGTGTGCTGTCGTGGTCGTCACTTCAGCAGTCTCCGCGTCCATCGTTCCTACGTCTTTGACTTTTGTCTCGGAGCGTATACACTTATTCGTCTTACGTTCACGTAAGATGATTCCGAGCATTGCTCGCTCCATTCCTTTTTGCGCTACTCGTACCTTTTCTGCAGACAGTTCCGTAAGAGTCATAGTCTCTGCTCCGTATGGAAATACCGGCGACACATTGCTCGAAAACTTTTGCTTTAGCGCAATGGACAGATTACCGCGCAAGATGTGGCTATTTGCAGCGAAAGCTGCTGCTGCGTTAAAGAATGATAAAGCTATAAAGCTTTGAAATTATTATCTATCCTTTCTATACTTCTATACTAATATTATAAAGAGGAAAGATTTTTTTGTTTGTAATCGATAAATTCTGAAACTCTGAACCGATTTTAATAATTCTTTCACTACTTTATCTAGAAGTAACAAAGGCTATATTTTATTTCAGTACGCGGGCGAAGCCGTGAGCTAAGTCTAGTTATTTATATCTCCGTATTGAATCGGTCATGGCTTTTATTCCGTGAGCATGAATACTGCACCTTTGAAAGGCTTTCCAGAAGACACAGGACATTCACAGTCGCCCCTTTAGGAACTTTAATATATATAACCATTTTTTCAGCCTATGTTGTCCCATTGCAGCAGCCGTACCGTGACCACTGTAGACAAGAGATTTGTCTACGGAAGAATAGACGGAACTACATTGTATAGAACTTTATCTGTCATTTTGTCTATTCTTTCGTAGACAAAACGCTTGTCTACAGTAGTCATACTACGCCTGCAGGTCAAAAACCTCCTTTTCCTTCTTCTACTCCTTTCGGTCAAGTGCAAAAGTGGACCAGTCTTTCCTATACGCGTCAAGCTCGTTCCACCTCCTTCACTTGGCCGGCTTTGAAATATTGTTTAACAATTACGATTGCTTGTATTTCAGGTCACTATCCCGTGATGCTATAACAGAAGAGAAATGCAGCAAATCACTGCCAGAGAGTGAGCGTATGGGCGTGAGACGGTTGCCCTTAGGACAGCAAAGTCTTCCTAGGGAACCTTTCATCCGGCAGCTAACTATGGCTTCTACGCTCCACACCAGCTCTTCGTCTGACGACTCCTCAGACGAGAACACCTGAGTGGCCCGCCGTGGTGACCCTGATAGGTTGCCACTGTTGAAATACAGGACGCTGGAATAATGTTCCACGGACGGTGATATTGTGAATGGATAAAAATACTTACATACTTTTTAAAAAGTGCTGTGAATCTGTGGTGTATAAAGCTAAGCAAATTAATTAAAAAGTATCCGTTAATTATTACCGGTAACGAATTTTATCGACAATTAAACAAAAACTTAAATACAAAGGCTTTCAAAATATTGATTCATTGTGATAAACATAGTATTGGGATTTTAACTATTGTTACCGTGTACGTGTATCCACTATAGCCACTAAGTAAGACCTGTTAACTGTTCATATTGTTGGTTAATAACCATGATACGCACACTTAAGGCCAGTTAAGTAAACCGTGCGGTAGGGTTTACGAATCTATTTTGAAACGAAAAATTGCTTGCCAGATATCCAGTCTGAGGCTTTAGAATTATTTTGATGTAGCTGTATATTATGTACATCGATCGTAAGTTGTAAATACGGCGCGTTGCGAATAATGCATTATGCAACGACTGGTAAAAAATATACAAGATGGTGATATGTAACCGTGTCATATTTCTAGAGCAAATGATAAATAATGTGCCTAGTCATCTAAAAATACTTAGCCAATTCTACGGTTATTTAATAACCAAATTTTCACTTGGAAACATAGCGAGGGTTTGAGAATAAATCCCGAACGACTTTGAAAATAAGTCACCGGGCGGCATGCCGCATTGTCAAAAGGCGGAAAATTCTACTTATTTTTTGGTGGTTTGCACACATCGTTTTTTAGTCATATATAAATAAATTTAGTCGTAAATAAATAAATGAAAAATTGGTATAGATTTTTTTCATTCATTTTTTTTTATTCGTGTTCAGTATGTGTGGTATAGTCACCTCCTTTGGCACGAATACAGATCAACATGTTGTATATTATCTTGAAACACATATAATAATATGTCTATATCATTCTTGCCTTTTTATACCTACTATCTATTGGAAAGCTCCTTAAGTAACAGAAATCTAGCTAATAATCAAAAATTTATATTGCTTTAGTACACTCAGTTTTTTCTTACTTGACTTATTAAGTAAACAATTTTGGCATGTCTTTTTAATGCAATACGTCAACAATTTTTATTAAAATTCATTATGTAAAAAAATTACACAATAAATAAATGTTATTAACTGAATTACATGTGCAGAACTAGTAATTATATTTTATCAGTAGTTATTTTAATAAAGATACATGTCAAGATTGTTTACTAAATAAGACAACTGAGAAAAACCAGACATTACAATTATCTAAACCAATTGATATAGTTGTTTGAAGTGTATTTTTGTATGCTCTTTGTAAATCATGTAAAATAACATCCAGCACTGTATTTTTTTGTGGTATAGGATGGCAAAATGAGCTAAAGGCCCACCTGATGTTAAGCGGTTACCTTTGCCCATAACAACTGCAATACCTCCTAGGCTGTTGCCTAAATGGTACCGCAAGTTGGTTCGCCAAACTGAGACATGAAGATGGTAAGTCTCATGTGATTGTAATTTCACCGGCACCCGTACCCTATAGACCGAAACACAGCAATGCAAGCATCACTATTTGGTGGAGAAGTAGTTACTGTGGCAGTAATTCCCCGGACGAGCTCTATCACAAAGAACCTCTACTACTACTTGTACTTGTATGCAAATTAATCGTTTATTATAAATGTAGGTGATGATGATTTCGAAGATGGCACTTGTTGCCAATGACAATACCACTAGTTAATGAGGAATATGTGATTTGTAGATGTAGATAAGAACGTATTTGTTTTTGTTAAGTAGGTAAATGTAATTCTTTTTGGAAATATTTTTAGATTGTCACTACGAAAGAACCAAATGTAATAGGAATGGTGCCTTGGGGTAAGTCCGGACATGGAGTAATTTCAATGGATTTTGTCTTTCCTCTTTATACATAACATACTTCTTTCTAGTTTAGTTAAGTAATAGAAAATATTTACAAACTACAAAATAAAATGATACAATATTTACAAAGTACAAAATAAAATGATATAAAAAGGCCCGCCTAGGCGTCAAAATATTCCTCCACACCGCTGTCATCTGTCATAGTGCCCAGAAGACTGGCAGCGTTGCCACGTTGAATGGCAACGCTTATACTTTGACCAAAGAACAAGCCAGCCATCTGGTCACGCGAAGATTTTATTTGAATGAATGAATAATATGTTTATTTGCAAGAACACAGGTAACATTGAGTTCGTCTAAGGTTAAAATTGGGTATCACTACATTCGACATTTCAACATAACATAACATCACGCCTGTATTTCCCCGAAGGGGTAGGCAGAGGAAATTTCAGTCGTGCAAATATTTTGATTTTCATTTAATGGGACATCATTTGTCCAGTTTTTGTCGGATATCGTAACAATATTACGACGCGCACTAAACTGAGGGGTAGAATTAAATGACAGAAGTTTTTAAACTTTCGCGAATCTCACTCATATTGAACCTCGGACGAATAAAAATGGCGGACGCAATCTCGCTAAGAAAAGATTGAAGCACTTCGTTTTTTCCTAAACCCACTATAATTTCGACATAATTTTAACACACCAGATATATATTGTTATTTTATTTACGACACTACGACAATGACTACCGTCACACGAGATTTGTTACGTAATCGCAGCTTTTTGTCTTACTATGGGTGTGCATGTGTGCGTGCCAGCCCGTACTTTTAAGCGAGCCGTCTTACTATGGATGCCTCACTTTTTGTTTAGCGAGATTCCGTCCGTCTTTTTTTATTCGTCCAAGTATTGAGCTATATTTACGGGACTTGTCGCGCACAATAAAATCAAAACATAAAAAACATTTTGACTAACCGCGAAACCAATGCAACTTGGCCGAAACGTCGAGGTTAGTCAAAATGTTTGTTATGTTTTGATTTTATTGTGCGGTAACAAGTCCCGTAAATATAGTTCAATAGAATTAAGTGATGTTTCACACTATTGCTGCCAGCAATTAAAAATGTTGTCATCGCCGCACTCTGCATCAAATCCATTTTAACTAAATTATCCCATATCCAAGAATTACCCCAAGGCACCTTAACTAAAAGGAACCTACTAATTTGTTAAGTAGCTACATAATAGTTAGAAGAACTTAATTGTTTCTTACATTATGCAGTGGACCTCATGAAATGTCTGGATACTTTTATTATTTGCACGTAAAATTGTAAATTCTACGTGTACAGGAAGGGGTGAATGTCATTTGACCACGCACGAATAAAAAAAGGCGGACGGTATCTCGCTAAGAAAAGATTGAAGCACTTATTTTTTTCTTAAGCCCACTACAATTTCGACAGCATTTTTACACAACAGACGGCATATTGTTATTTTATTTGTGACACTACGACAACGACTATTAAAACGTCAAACGAGATTTGTTGCGTAATCGCAGCTGTTTGTCTTACTATGGGTGTGAATGTGTGCGCGCCAGCCCGTACTTTTAAGAGAGCCGTCTTACTATGGGTGCTTCCCTTATTGTTTAGCGAGATTCTGTCCGCCGTTATTTGTTCGTGCATGCATTTGACAAGTATGTCTTGCATAATTTAGTTAATTATATTATATTCGATCTAGTATTCCTAATTCACAGTCATTGTTACAGACGATAACTAGGTAAAATAATAGGGTTGAACCTTTTTGATTAACTGTAGAATTCGGGTGATGAATAATCCATTTTAGATTTTCTTTTTAATATTCTGTAACACCTTATAATATATTTACCTATGTGCGTAGTAACGAGACTATTTTTTTGGACTAGTAGTTACCTATGTATTATTTAATTTAATAAAGTGTAAATAAAATTTTGTCATTGGCAATTTGACGTCATTTGTATTTTGTTATAACAATTAGTATTATTGTACTTAATTAAATCATCAGCGCAATGAAAAATATTAAATTGATACTAGATTATTAGATATGGGTAGGTATCTACCTATACATATTACTTTGTTTTTGAAGGATAGACTAATTTAGAACAATAATAGCAGTAGTATAATAGAAAATGTTTTATGGTAACATAATAATTATGTAAATAACTGATAAAGATTTCATGTTAAATATTTGTTGTGATAACAACATCTGTTTGATCATAAGTAGTATAGCTATACATTTAATCATTATAGGTATAAAGTAATGATATTTAAAAGTACAGATATGTTACTTACGCTCGCAATCTGACGACTTGAAAACGTCCTAGTTAGGACGTTTTTCTATTAATCCACTTATTAAAGTCAAGTAAGATACCGAGCGTAAAAGGAACCAAAAAAAAAACTAAAAAGCCGTCGTTTGTGCACAGAAAGTGTTCCAATTATGACGCGAAAGTAACTTGAAGTAACCAAGTTACGTACTTTGTACTAGTTTGTGTGTATGTGTACTGCCGCTGCGTGCGGAACATTTTTTTCCTTTGTTTTGTATGACATATCTATACTTTTAAATATCATTTGTATAAAGAAATTGGCTTAGCAGTCACTAAAAGCAATCGAATTCGGGATAAATATAGGCCTCTCGTCCATCTGTCGTATCGCATCCAATGCACTCTACTTTCATCAGGTTGAGGTCCTACTCTACGTTTGCCTATTCGCATTCCTCACTCAATGGTTTTGCTACTCCAACAGTCAACAATAACTGTTTTCCAATAGACACAACCAGCCTTCTGCCGCTTCATCTTGATTACAAAGCTATAAATAAATAAATAAAATGACGTTTATTAGCAACCAAATATGTTTCAAAACAATGGAGCTCTGTCTCCAGATGACAACCTGTATCTCAGGAAACAGTGCAAATAGTGCTATACCAATGGCTTCGGTTCTTCGAAACAATAGCTCACTGAATGACTTTCGTTTGGTGGCTAGCCCAACTAGATCTTCTTTCGTCTATTTCCCCATCGTTGTGTCTAGACTAGGCACAAGATCGAGAAGGCTGACTGATATTTGTTGACAAATTAATGCTAAATTTGCATTGATCTTGTTCAAATTTATGCCGAAACCGACGAGCGGAGCTCAATATACCTATGCATAATTTCGGCCAGCTGTTCTAACAACGGGGCTGAATTCGACATGGGAACCTTTAAGAAATTCATTATGTATGTAGGACTGTAGGTATGTCGTTTTAAAGGGATCGGCGCCTCCTTTGGTGTTGCGGATGTCCATGGGTGGCATAATAAGTACCCATAATTTACACGTTGTTACTGTTTTCTGCTATTATCTTGTTGTACAATAAAGCATATTCTGTATAACTATCTGTGCTAGGAATTAATAAAAAATCTACCTACAGATGGTACATAAATCCAGGTTTTATAAAAAAAAATACCTAAATCGTCGTTTCATGTATCTAGTGCTGATTATTTTAAATGATTATTTATCTAAAATAACGGAGTTTAGTACCTGAGAAAAAAAAACAATCAGTTTAATTAGTTTTATTTACAGTTTCTGTTGTAGTTCGATTCATTGTTAAATTAAAGTAATAGACATTTTAACTATATAAATAACATTATAATAAAATAAAGTTTAACCGGATTAAATTGCGTATATTATTTAAATTGGTTTTCCTGACGTTTCGAAAGCTTTGCAGCATTTCGTGGTCGCAGGTAGACTAAGGGTCGATCTTTCAATACCCAGTTAACTTTTTACTGAGGAATAAGTTTGACATTTTGAGAGTTATAGTATATATATAATATTTATTAGAAAATCTGTCAAGACGTCACATTTATTCCTCAGTTAAAAGTTATCAGACTATTGAAATACCGGCCCTAAGATGACAAAACTAAACTAGACTAACTACCTAGATGGTTAAACTTTGTTTTATTATAATTTGTAGTGATCGCGAAAACCTAAGAAGTTATTATATATAAATAACAATTGAATTATATTTACTAGATAACTTTCTAAATAACTAAAAGTTGTTACTTTTTTGGTTATGATGAATTAGATAGTTTGTTGAAAATTATCTTCATGATAATTATCACAATTTAAATAATATTACTTCGGAAAGGCTACCGTGTCAATGCCTATGTTTGCGTGTATGCCTATGTTACATGTTTTCTTGAATACGTTGTGTAGTACGCGTAGGTATAATAAAAAAAAAACAAATAAAAACAAACAATTAAACAATTTATTGTAGAGGCTCTGGAGCCCTGGGACCACAAGCGATCTATATTTATACTGTTTATTCGTCAACCAGCTGTGCTCGGAAGCTTCGGGGCAATGACCCGGCTGCCCCGATGGTAGTTTCGGCCCTACTTTTCCCTGGGGACAGTTTTTTTATGGTATAGGATGGCGAAACGAGCTACAGGCCCACCTGATGTTAAGCGGTTACCTTTGCCCATAACAACTGCAATACCACCTAGACTGTTGCCTAAATGGTACCGCAAGTCGGTTCGTCAAACTGAGACATGAAGATGGAAAATCTCATGTGATTGTAATTTCACCGGCAGATTTGAAACGATTACAATTTTATTACTTAATCTTCTGACGATACAACCTACTAGTGCATCCATCGATCAATTACTGAGTAGGTAGAAAATGAGTAGATAGTAATCATTATACAAAAGTAATTTTTTTTTATAAACCACAATACTAAGCTGTATCAGCAGTGGTGGATACATATATTATGGGCGGCGCACCCCTCTTGGTGCCGCTTCCCAAAGTGATTGACCACTTTGCCAGAAAGAATAGGCCATGGATGGCGAACCAATTTATTTATTCATTTATTTCAAGTATAATGAACAACATTACAGTTTAATTAAAACGAATGTGTTGTACATATAAGTAACGTATAAACAATTATGTATAAAAATAGAAAATAAAATAATATAAAAACTTAGAAATGAAAAAAAAAAAAACACTAATTTATTAGGCATCCATCGTCTCACAAAAACTTAAACATTCACGACACACATCTATCCATCTCGACGCAAACCAATACACGACAAGAAACTGTGGACACGGCATTAATTGAAGAACCCAATTGAAATAGTTATAAATGTGTTACCTAGATGATGTAAAAAAACTTGCCCTATTATTGGATATAGGAATATGTAACAAGCATAGTCCGAGGAGGCCCCAATAGCAAATAACTATTTATATAAAAAGACAAAGCCTAAAACTTATTTAAAACGCACTTAAAATCGTGTGATGTTTTCTTAAATGCCAAAAAATTTTCGCGCTCGCTTCGCTCGCGCTTCTTTACTGGCCTCTTGATATCTCTCTCTCGTGTGAATGTTGTTTTTTTATAATATCATTGACGCGTAAAAACTCATGGTTTGCGGTTTTTGTCAAGGTGCTACGAAAAACGTTGAAAAGTTCAATTTGTAATATTATTTTGCCCTTAATTTTAAAGATGAATGGCCGGCAAAATAACGAAAAGGCTTCTTTGGGAATAGCTTTTAAACGTAGAGCCAGCGGCGGATATTTTTAAAAATATCTCAGTTTGTCCTACTATTGTTTCTTCTATGGTTTGTCCAAGGCGGATTAAATAGCAATTATATAAGGAGACAGAAAGAAGCCTCAATCTATGTTAACATAATCATACTATAGTATTATATTATCTGTGTCTATGTTAACATAATTACGTAGGTACATGAAATGTCAGAATCCTGGGGGGATTAGGCCCCTAGGTGCCCTAGGTCCCTAGGCCCCTAGGCCAAAAACTAGGTCCCTACGCCCACGGCACGTTACGTCCATGCTAACCATTCTTTTTAAATATTTAGCTCGTTGATGCCTGATAGTTCTTTTCTTTATAACAAACTTAACATTTTCGTTAAAAAGTAATAGAAAACGTTGCTGGTATTGTATTTATACGTCCTTATCTTAAGAGAACTTTCAGCGTTGACTTTTTTCTCTATCCGCCACTGTATGGTGTAAAGGGAACGTTTTTAAGATTTAACCAAACAATTTACTTAGTATGGAGTCTAGCAAAAAAGAAAAAGAAACATGTTGTTCTTCTATATAAAAAATTGAATATTATTCCTAATCTTAATTTATTATGTAGTTATTCTAATTTTCAAAGCTCTTTTTAAATTATTTTAACAATTATTTAACGATAGTAAAATGAAGGTTTGTGATGGTGAGCCGTTTAACATAACAGTTTTCATAAAATTCTTAAAAAGTACTTTTTCTTTTCTCCAGAAACTATGCTCAATTCTTCACAAAAAACACAAAAACAGACGTAGCTACAGTTAAAAGATATTACCTATTATGGCTATCCATTTTAATATTATTATGTCGACTGCACGATCGTGAGGTAGCGATCAAACCCAAGTCCATTAACGGCTAAAATTAATATCCAATCTATCTACGATTTACCCTACTAGAGATAGAAATTTGACATATTTTGTATGGAGCTTATGTCAAAATCCTATCTCCAGTAGGGCAAATAGTGGATAGATTGGATATTAATTTTGGCCGTTAGGCAAAGAGAATATAACCATTACGTTTACATTCAGGATTAAAAAAAATGTATTTATTTTGCTGTTGAATTTCTGGAGGTACTCGTATTTCTTAATTAATCGAGTAAGCGTATTTATTTACAATAGGCAAATGAGTATATTTTACATTCCTACTGATTTTATATGTAAGAATATGATCATGCACCATGCTTTTACCACGCTGTGTGAAAATAAAATGCGAGTACCAACCGCTACTAAATTATTTAAAACGTACAACGCTTATGTACTTACCTACTCTACAGTAAGCTAGCTTTGTATAAATGAGATTATGGTGTGTCAATTGATAAAAATAATAGTGCCTAGCGTAGAATATCTACATCGCTCACTGATTGATGATATTGTGGTTTTCTTTTTGTAACTATACAAATTAATTGTTAAAATTGTATTATAGTAGGACAATAGTTATAATAAAAATAAACTAAAATAAATAAAAGTCACATTTGAGAGTTAATTGGTTTTTAAATTACCTATCCCTAATTTTACTGGCTGCTATGGTGGTGTAAAAGGAAAGCGTGCACCAGACACTTAAGCACACCGAACAGCTTTCTTGAAAACCCGCTGATGCTTTCACGACAGACAACCTAGATGACAGGATAACCATTAAAATTATCAGCCCAAATTTTTGTCCTACATCGGCAGGGCCGGATTAACCATGTCGGGGCCCTTAGGCAATGCAATTCTCGGGGCCCCTTTTCAGCGGTTTGAAGTTCATCAGTGAATTAATGCTTATACTTTAAGTGTAAAAATATCTAGCACTCTTATATCCAAATCATACGTTTAGAAACACGGAGAAAAGTAACACTTTTTAAATTAAATTCATTCACGGTCGTAATAATCTAATCTAATCTGAAACCTGAGTGACCGGCAATACGGTTTCCGCCGAAACCGGTCCACCGGGGATCTTCTTGCGTATGCCTCTCACATTTGGAGTGAGGCCATCGAGAATCACGGGGAAGCGATTGCCGTTTCTCTCGACATCTCGAAGGCCTTTGACAGGGTCTGGCACGACAGCCTTATTAGCAAGCTTACCTCATTTAGCCTGCCCAAGGGTCTGTGTAACTGGATATCAGACTTCTTGAGGGATCGATCGATCCGAGTTGTCATTGATGGCTGCTCGTCCGACAAATTGGCTATAAATGCTGGGGTTCCTCAAGGATCAGTACTCTCCGCAACGTTGTTTTTGCTGCATATAAATGATCTGCTTAAGCCCGGCACCCTTGGGTATGCAGATGACAGCACCGTTATTGAGAGCTATTCATCCAGTGCACGAGCTAGTGGGCCTCAAATCCGGTCTCAAAGAGAGGCCATGGTTGAGCGTTTGAACTTGTCCCTGAATGCTGTGTCCGAGTGGGGTGATCCTAACTTGGTCAAGTTCAATGCTGCTAAGACTCAGGCGTGTCTTTTCTCTGCTAAACGGAGTCAATTCGAACTGACTCCAACTTTTCGTGATGCATCCGTGCCGATAACAGACCACCTTGAACTTCTTGGCGTGTCACTAACATCTACCCTCAACTTTGGCTCATACATAGAGTCTAAGGCTCAACTTGCTGCGAAAAAGCTAGGCATTCTATCTAAGGTGAGACGGTACTTCACACCGGAACAGGTGCTCAAATTGTACCAAGCACAAGTTCGGTCGTGTATGGAGTACTGCTCACATCTTTGGGATGGTTCGGCCAAATATCAGCTTGCGGCTCTTGAGTCGATCGAGAGGCGTGCCAAGAGGCTTATTTGCAACGATACGCTGGTCGATGTCAAACTACAAAGTCTCGAGCATCGGCGCAAAGTTGCTAGTCTGTCGGTCTTTTATCGGATGCATTTCGGTGAGTGTGCGTTGGAATTGCACGATCTGATTCCCCCAAGCCCTTTTCATCATCGGACAACCAGACGCACGGCGATGCGCCGCCGTTATATGGTAGACATTCCACCCTTACGCACGAACCGATTTGCTAATAGCTTTATCATGCGTACCGCTAAAGACTGCAATTCTTTGCCGGCGTCTGTGTTTCCCGAAAAGTATAATCTGGTGGCCTTTAAGACTCGAGTGAATAGGTTTTTGCTGGGCAAGCGTGTATCATCGTCGACCGCACCATCGCTTAACATCAGGTGAGGTGGCGGTCAAACGCAAGCCCATTTGATATAAAACAATAAATAAATAAAAAACTTAGTACCCTACCACCTGTATTTACCACATTTTTACAAAATAAATGAAATGATATATATTAAAACTTATAAATCGCAATTACAGATAAAGCATTTCAAAACTTTTATTTATTATACAATACGTTATATACGTTACGCATTCATATTAGTTCTACTACTCGATATTTCATCAACTGACAGCATACTTCGAAAAAAAAGCAATAATACCTATTGTCAAGGATACAAATTTTCCAATTAAATTTTCACTGTATGAACCATTTTCTATTACTTTTATGCGCGCGGGGGGGGGGGGGGGCTAGTCGATGCGGGGCCCCTAGGCAGTTGCCTACTCTACCTAATGGTTAATCCGGCCCTGTACACCGGAATATTATTATTGATTATTATTATTTGCGTTTGACATCTGTGGTCTAGTGGTCCGACTGGTCCGAGTGTCGGACTGCTGATCACGAGGTCGTGGGTTCGACTCCCACAGGACACAAATATTTGTGTGATGAACATAAGTGTTTGTGTTGGTCTGGTTGTTTCTTATGTACTTATATTACACTAGCTTTTACCCGCGGCTCCGCTCGCGTTAAATTCTGCTAACCCACGTCAGTCCAGTCCAGTCCAGTCCAGTCCATTCCAGTCCAGTCCATTCCAGTCCAGACCACTGTCCCACTGTCCGCTGTCCCGCTGCCCCGCTGCCCCGCTGCCCCACTGCCCCAATGCCCCGCTACCCCACTGCCCCGCTGCACCACTGCCACGCTGCCCCATTGTCCCATTGCCCCACTGCCCCGCTGCCCCACTGCCCCACATCCCCGCTGCCCCACTTCCCCGCTGCCCAGCTGCCCCGCTGCCCCACTGCCCCGCTGCCTCACTGCCTCGCTGCCCCACTTCCCCGCTGTCCCGCTGCCCCACGGCCCCGCTGCCCAGCTGCCCCGCTGCCCCACTGCCCCGCTACCCCACTGCCCCGCTACACCACTGCCCCGCTACCCCACTGCACCACTGCCCCGCTGCCCCACTATCCCACTGCCCCACAGCTTGCCCCGCTGCCCCCCACTGACCCGCTGCCCCGCTACCCCTCTGCCCCAAGGCCCCGCTGCCCCACTGCCCCAATATCCCACTGCCCCGCTACCCCACTGCCCCACTGTCCCACTGCCCCACAGCCTGCCCCGCTGCCCCACAGCCCCGCTGCCACTCTGTCCGGCTGCCCCGCTGCCCCACTGCCCCGCTGCCCCTCTGCCCCGCTGCCTCATTGACCCGCTGCCCCACTATACCATTGCCCCACTGCCCCGGTAACCCACTGCTCCGTTGCCCCACAGCCCCGCTGCCCGGCTAACCCACTGCCCCACTATCCCACTGCCTGCCCCGCTGCCCTACTCCCCTACTGCCCCGCTGCTCCGCTACCCCACTGCCCCGCTGCATCACTGCCCCGCTTCCCAGCTGCCCCACTTCCCAGCTGCCCCGCTGCCCCACTGCCCCGCTGCCCCGCTACCGCAATGACCCGCTGCCCCTCTATCCCACTGCCCCACTGCCCCGGTACCCCACTGCCCCGCTGCCCAGCTGCCCCATGGCCCCGCTGCCTCACTGCCCCGCTGCCCCACTTCCCCGCTGCCGCCCCGCTTCCCCGCTACCGCCCCGCTGCCCCGCTACCCCACTGCCCCGCTGACCCACTATCCCACTGCCCCACAGCCCCGCTGCCCCGGTACCCCACTGCCCCGCTGCTCCGCTGGCACGCTGCCTCGCTGCCCCATTGCCTCGCTGCGCCGCTGCCCCGCCCCCGCTGCCCCACTGACCCACTGCCCCGCTGACCCACTATCCCAATGCCCCACTGCCCCGCTGCCCCGGAACCTACGGCCCCGCTGCCCCGCTGGCACGCAGCCCCGCTGACTCGCTGCCCCGCTGCCCCACTGCCCCGCTGCCCCACTGTCCCGCTGCCCCACAACCCCACTGACCCACTGCCCCGCTACCCCGTTGCCCCACTATCCCACTGGCCCACTGCCCCGCTGCCCCACTACCCCACTGCCCCACTGTCCCACCGTCCCACCGTCCCGCTGCCACTGTCCTACTTTCCCACTGTCCCACTATCCCACTGTCCCACGGCCCACTGTCCCACTGTCTCACTATATCACTAAATCACTATCGTCCCGTCCAATGTCCCATGTCCTGTCCCATGTCCCATCCTATGTCCAGTCCCATGTGCCGTCCCATGTCCCGTCTCATGTCCCGTCCCATTTCCCGTCCCCTGTCCCGTCCACTGTCCCGTCCCCAGTCCCGTCCCCTGTCCCGTCCCCAGTCCCATCCCCAGTCCCATCCCCTGTCCACTCCACTCCACTCCACTCCATCGTACATTACTATCCGCTCGTGCAAATGCATAGAAGCTTCAATCTGTCGGGTGAGTACGCAACCCACGATTTTTTTTTTCTTTTTTTCTTTCTTTCTTTCTTTCTCAAAACCAATACCAGTTTTTAAGTCAGATCATCAGCTTTCAAACAAAAAAAAATTTATCAAAATCGGTCCAGTAGTTTTAGCGTGATGCTGGAACAAACAAACAGACGTTTACAATTTTATAATAGTTAAGATTAAGAAGATAAGATAATATACTTGAAGAAGAAGGTAATTAAAAATTGTAGACTGAAAATAGTATTTTTTTAGGTACACCAAGATAACTTTATGCTTATTCGTATATTAAGATGGATACAATATAACAACGTTTAGGTACTTCTAAATTTTATTGCTTTTCATACAAAAAATTAGAGAAATCGCAATTTAGAGGTAGCTTCCGGTTCTTGTCTGTAAGTCGAAAGATTCTGATTTTCGGTTGGCTCAAAAGACTGCATTTCCAAGATGGCACCACCCACATACGACAGGATTTTTTTTTCTACTCTATAAAATTCGGCCCGACCAAAAAGTTTTTAATGCAATTTCTTTAGCAGCCGTATTTTCTCTTTGGAGGCGCGAGCCAGAGCGCATGCGTGTGAATGACAGCTGGATATGAGCGCCTTATTCACCTTGATGTATGCAAAATTTTGTAGAAAAATATAATTAAAAATCACCGGTTCCCGTCATCGTAGCGAGGTAAAATACATACCAGTTTTTAAGTCAAATCATAAGTTTTTAGTCACAAACCCTTTCAACAAAATCGGTCTAGTAGTTTTATAGTGATGCTGGAACAAACAAACAAACAAACAGACAACTGACATTTAACAATTTTATAATAGTATAGTAGAAGTATGTCTTTACAACAAAAAAAGTACCTATTATATCCATTTTCTAGTACCCATAGTACAAGCTCTGCTTAGTTTGGGACTAGATGGTGCTGTGTAAAAATGTCATGAAATATTTATTTATTATAAAAAATATACCTACGTTTGCTGGATGTAGCGCGTACCGGAGTAGGTAGGTATTTAATTCAAACTGTATATATAGGTACTGTCTACAATGTGATAAGCTAGAAGAGACGACAAAACGACGAAATAAGTACCCAGTTACGAGTTAAATAGGGCAAATGGGTTCGTAGTTGTAGGATTTTAGATTATAAAGCGCTGCAAATCGACTTACCTACTAGTTTTAGTTTAGTTGAATTGAACTGACTACATATATAAATGAAATTACTATAAGTGAACCGTATAAATAAAACTGTAATGTATTATTTAAAATTGAAAACATTAAGCAATAATTTGATGAAAAAGTGAGTTAATAAATAAATATTGCATTGTCATTATGTTCTGAGCTATGTTTATAATTCCAAGTTTCTAGCTCATCGGGAAGTTAGTTTAAACTTGATTGCAAAATTTGTACCAAATAACCGAACAGACAGATAAGACTAAAAGCGAGATATTAAAAATGTGATATTAAAAATAATTTAATTTTAATTTTGCCGCCTGAATTGAGATTCGAGTAGGATTCGAGTTAATCTTGGTTTTGACATGTTCACAAACGAGGCAAAGATATTGCGTTCATTCATCCTTGTTTAACTAAAAGTTCTGAAATTGATAGATTATAATGATTTAAAGCAGCAACTTTTCCACATAGTTGAAACTATCCCTCTATTTATAAATTGTTTTTATTATTTCACGTACATACATTGTAATCTGTACGATTATTATGCAACAAACAATCAGATAAATCAATTTAGCGCCAAAGTGCGAGTATTCAAGTCGAAGTATTATTTCAAGTCACCAAAAAAAAAAAGTAAACCCATCCGCTCGTTTGTTAGCCGTCTTGTGATTTTTCTCCTTGTTTCTTATTTTCATGAAAAATAACGGAAAATAGAATGTAACTGTAAATTTCTCTCTCACAATAGATTTCAATTAGTTCCATGCATCAATATGTATATGTGTTAATGACTCCCTTTACTTCAATCTGTTTATCATGTGTGGCAGATACATCAATAAAATAATGAAACATACTTGTGTTTTGTAATAAACTAGAACAGCGGTAAGTAGCGTGAAAAATATTTTAGAATAAATATGTATAGTGTATAGTTTCTCCTACAAAAGTTGTTATGATATCATGTTGACCTGCAAAGTTGATTTAGGTTGTAGAAACCAAGTGCCTTTCTAAACTGTCAGTTTGTTTTAAAACTGAAATCATTTAGCAGATATAAATTCAATTTTCTCTGATAATATTATATGAAAGTATTTAAATGTATAGTCTACGGGCGAAATTGACGAAATTTTTAGTTTATAGTTGTTACAAATGCTTGTGTAGGGCTATGTTATCTTATCAGACGCATGTCAGTTATCAATAAGTTCTATGTTACATTGTGCTATTCTTATTTATAAAAACTATTTGTGAATTCTGGGTCTCCATTGACAGCATAATAATAAAATAATAATGGTGACAAAAGTTGAGGTCCTACAAGTGCTTTATTTACAAACAAAACATTCAAAGTACAATACAATAAATGTCAATCCCACTTAAGAAATTGATAAGTAATGATGATAAAGTAGGAGACTATTTTTGTTGTGAAATATTTGTGTGAAAATCTAAATGTTCAAGTAGGTATGTCTAATGATATTTTTTTATACTTAAACCAGTTATAAATCATTTGATGAAAATGTTTTTTAATGCCACATATTTAAAACGAAAGTGAGTTAATATTGCATTGTCATCCAAACCTGAGCTACCTATGTTTAAAGTTTCAAGTCTAGCTCATTGGGAAGTTAGTTTCAAATCGATTGCATAATTTGTAATGAACAGACAGACAAGACTGAAAGCGAGTTAATAAAAATGTGATAAAATGTTGTGAATTTGATTGTAAAGTTTGGAGAATACCAAATTTAAAACTGTGTATATTTATAGATTGTAAACAACATGGAGCATTCAGACTTGGTGTCTGAGATGGCCCAGGTGGAACACCTCACCACACAGGAGAGGCTCCACCTAGCCCGCAGGTAACTTCAATGTACTTCTACTACCCACAAAGGCTTCAAAGCTGGCCAAAGGTCATCCCAATCTTCCACAAGCATTTTCTTTGCCTACATTTTTTACATAGTTTCTTATTTAGCTAAACTTTTTGAACCTGTTTTGAAACTCTTTGGTATTGGTATAGTAATTTTTGTAGTCAAACAGTTGCGAATTTAATATCAATCTAAACTGTAATGGCATAATAGGTATTTAACTTTTGCCATATTAGCCAGCTTAGAAAAAACTACAATACCTTTGTTATTACTAGTTATTATCATTGGAATTTGCTTAAACTAGCCCAGATAACTTGAGGAAAAACAGCATTATATTAGTAACTATATTATCATACTTCAAACATACATATAAATGAGATATACATAAAACAACAAGTTTAGTAAATAGATATCTTTATTACAACTGAACTTATCAACTTGTACTTAAAATGTTTAGGTAATTAACTATAAGCAAAACATCTTGAATGTCTTTTTAAGTATATGCATTTAAAAAATCTGAAAACTTATAAATGAATTATGTGTCAATGTTTTGTGAATTTTAAGTAATATTTGTATTTAATATTACAACATTTCTTTTTTAATCAAAAATATCTTCTACAAATATTATTAATTTTAATGTTTGTGAAGATATTTTGATGTACACTCAATCACGTGTTAACCGTTGAACGGATTTGGATGAAATTCGGCACACAGGCAACTTTTTATCTCAGGAAGATAAATAGTTCCCGAGGGATGTGTGATATCATCTTTCTGTGATAAACCAAATTATATGTGGGCAAAGCTTTTTATATAGTAAACTAGCCAATGCCCCTGGGCATTGGCTAGTTTACTATATAAAAAGTCATCTCAAGATTTTTTCCTTTAAATAGTTAGTTACTTAAACATTTCAAGTATAATTATCTATCACCTTATTGACTGGGGGTTTACCCCACTTTGTTTGTATTTCAATGCATTCCTTTATCACTGCATATTAGTAATTAATATGTATCCCTTCATCTACTTTGTTAATTTACAGATTGTGTTCAACAATATTAATTTATTTATTTAATTCTTCATGCACAACTGGGTACAAAGGCGGTCTTAACGCCATAAGCATTCTCTACCAGACAACCTTAGGGTAATGCAGAGACAAAAATAAGGTAGATGCACAAGTAAAATAGTAAAATAAGGTTAAAACTATGGACTCATAATTAACATACAATAAAAATAAATAAACATATGTTACTATAACAAAATATATGTATATGTCATACATACATATATAACTTTGAACTTTATATTCTAAATATAGTATAACATCAAGATAATTAATTCTTTGGTTAAATAACCATACATTTTTCGTATATAATTTTTTGAGTAAATGTTTGTTCACACTGGCAATTTATTCTGGTAAGCACCAGTCTAAGATAATAATGGTTTAATGCAAATAAACAACAGAAAATAATTAATTAACAAAAACAAAAAACCCGACTGCGTCTAAAAATAACAGAAAAGATATAAACAAGACTTATCAACACGCAGTCGGAGGCTACGTATGTTTTTGGTCATGAATTATATAATAGTTCATAGGTAGCCTCCGCCTGCGTGTTGATAAGTCTTCTTTATATCTTTTCTGTTATTTTTAGACGCAGTCGGGTTTTTTGTTTTTGTTAATTAATTTTTTTATTTGAATTTTTTTAGTTTTGTCATGTTTTATTTATCATACTATTAATGTTTTTTTTTGAAAAGTCAAATTCATTTTTAACGTTGAATATTTTGTTGTTTTTTAGCATTTCTCATTCCTAATTACATTTAAACATATAAGTTATATATATTTTCGTAAACCATTTATAAAACCCTTTATTTTGATACCCCACTCGATAGTTTTTGAGCAAAAAAATTTTTGAGGTGTCACATAAAATGGCTCCAAAAAGCGGCCATTTTGATTTTTATAATTTTGATATACCCAGTGTCACTCTCACAATTAAGACGAATCCAACGACACCTCTCAAGCTAAGATCCATCAAGCCGTTTAGGCTACAGAGCGTGCCAAAGAAATATACATACATACATACATACATACACTCGAAAAACATAACCCTCCTTCTGGCGCAGTCGGGTAAAAACATGATACACATTTAAGCTTTACACAATAATATATCTCATAAAATATTCACTAGAAGTACACAAGTTTACCAGCCAAAGTATGTTTAAGGAGATACAACTGTATAATTCCTTTACACAGATAATTTCTTTTATGTTTGGGCGTTAATGTTGAGTGCTATATAAATGGCATGAAAGTGGGTTAATCCCATGGCTTGGAAATGCATTCCTTGTGTTCATTGCATGTGTTCTGGGCTTTACAGAAACATATTGAAACAGATTGATATTAATGTCGCTATAGGAATTCAAAGAACTATGCTGGTTCCACTTTGCTTTACTTTTAAACCCATAACATCACGTTTCCTACAAGATATTAACATAACCCATGATCGGTTCCCATTCTTCTAGTCCATCCAAAGGTTGTCTGGAAGATATTGACTAGTCGAATAAGACCGCCCATTGTACTTATATGATCTTTTTGTAAATTACTGACTTTGTTTCCGTTTGATGAATGTTTGGTTCGACCGCACATCAGTGGAAACATTTTGATATTGACAGCATCTTTATTTTGTAAGCAGTGAGGGCGGTTTTCTAATTGAAGTGATACCACTGTCATGCAGTCAACTGTACAATAAAGAATATAATAAATGAACAGAAGAAGTCCCTAAATTATGCACAGCATGACATGAAGAGGGCCATGCATATAATTAATAAATGAGATAGTTACATAATGTCAACTGGATTTCTACTTAGTATATTATATACTGGAAACTGCTTCTCCTTTGTAAATTTTTTTTGTTATACTAGAAAATAATACAAACATGTCATTACCTCTTAAAATTTTATTGGACTTAAAAGGAAGGAAAAAGAAAACAAGAATAACCTGCAAAAACTAGATTTTTGTGTTGTAACATACCTAATTCTAATACATATTTTCTAATATCATATTTTATTTATTTAGAGACTAGCCTATGCCCGCGACTTCGCCCGCGTGAATGTCGTTTATCGCGCATCCCTCGGGAACTGTTCATCTTCTCGGGATAAAATGTAGCCTATATGTTAATCCGGGTTATGTTCAATTCAATTCATTAAAAAAGAAAAATAAAAAAAAAAATATTATTATTAATTTATTATTTCATTTCCGGATTCTGGATTTGTGCCCGGGTAATGGCAATAGGCTCGCCCCCTATTACATGGGACTTATAACATAACTGGCGAAATGTGGGTGTACTATACACCTCTGCCTACCCCGTCGGGGAAATACAGGCGTGATGTTATGTGTTGTTCAATTCATTTAAAATCGGTCTAGCTGTTCTTGAGTTATAAATGATGTAACTAATCCGACTTTGTTTTATATATTAAGATCTCCTCTTTATAATATTAGTATAGATATGAGCTAGTGTGATATATAATAATAATAATATAATCTTTATTTCAGATCACAGATCCATATAATGTTAGTATACAACGTGTTATTGAAATAACTGAACATCTTAAGAGGGGTCATTGTACTCAACAGTATGAACAACTTTTAGTATGGGATAAACCTTGAAATCGCGAGAAAAAAATCAGTTCCCTACATTATTTGTAGGAGGATTACTTTTTTGTGATTTTAAGGGTGGTTCCATGGTAAAAGTTGTTCATACTGATGAGTACAATGACCCCTTAAGAAGTTTTCAGTTATTTCAATAATACATTGTGACTAATCATAATTTATTTATTTATTTAATTCTTTATGCACAACAGGGTACAAAGGCGGTCTTACTTAACTCCATAGGCGTTCTCTACCAGACAACCTTAGGGTAATGCAGAGACAAAGAATAAGGTAGATGCACCAGTAAAGTAGTAAAATATGTTTCGTACTACGGACTAATCATAATTTCGATTATGATGTTCTTGATCAATGTGATTAAAATGAGTAACATGACATTCTTTTTCATGTACATTTTTATAACTACAGTACTTTATTGATAGAAATACATATATCTAGTATTTATTATCACGGAAGATGCCAGTCAGAGATAACTTGACGATGGATGGAGCTTGGCTGATAGGTGTATTCGTGTTGTTCAATAGATTATTGTGATACTGAGACTTGAGATATGATTCTGAGTGATATTTTAATACGTTTAAACAGGCTATTTAGGACACACACACATACATACCCCCTTAACCTAATATGTATATTATATTTAAATTATATTATAAATTTGAAAGTTTGTGAAGATGTTTGTATATTGTTACTCAATCACGCTGTAAGGACTGAACGGATTTGGATGAAATTTGGCATAATGATAGAAAATAACCGGGATTAACACATATAGGCTACTTTTTATCCCGGAAAACGAATATTTCCCGAGGGATGCGTGATAAACGACATCAACGCGGGCCAAGCTAGCAAAAATATATTTATGTTTCAAATGCTGATAGTCAGTTTCAATATTTAAGATTTGGCATAAAAAAAATTACTTTGAATTGACCAATATCTGGATTTTGATCCCTGGTGCCTGTGGTTCAAATAATCAAACAGTATATACAACGTGAAAGTTTATACAACGTGTTATTAAATTAACTCAAAACCTGAAACTAGTTTGTTCCGAATCGAGAGTAGAATCCATTACACTACTTTTTAACATGGGTTAATTTTAACCAAAAAATATGTTCATACCACGCCGAGTCTAAAAGTATCATACGAAGACGCGGCGCAGAGCGCAAAGTCGAGCGAAACCCAGTAAAAAAGTGCGATGGAAACTTTTGGGTAACATTTGTTTCCTAAAACTATTAAAACTCAACTTAATTTTAAGAGGTTATTCATCTCCCGACACAGTAGCGTCGAGAGCGTCGCACGTTCGTGAATGAATCTAGCGCTAGAATCGATTAGAGTAACCATGATACCAAAAAATACAAATATCTTCTACAATAATAAATGAAAATTCATAATTACTTTCCATATCAATTTATTATGATAAAAACTAGTTGGGGTGTCTGAGGTTTTGAGTTATTCTAATAACACGTTGTATCGTAATTGTACATATCTTGATATTTATATTTCAAGTGATTGACTGCAGAATTATTGTTATCAAACAACTTGACTTTCTCAAATACAAGATCTTATTTAATGTCACTTTTTCCGAACAAAGATAAAACATTGAAAGCTATTCTTACCAGGTTATAGCTCATACCACACATGTACATAATATTGTACTATGTATACACAATTTAGCACATAACACTTGATAGATGCTGTATATAGATTTGTGTCAACAAGAGATATAATATAAGCACACAGTTCTGTGTGCCTTGCTATAGGTATAAAGTTAATCCTTTGCCTGCCGCCGACGTCAGAGAGATTACCGGCGTTAGCTCACGTGTGATAACAGGTATCAAAATCATATGTACCCAGATAAGTACTTCCGAAACGGTAGTTTAAAAAAATAAAAGGCGTTTTCTTTTGATACGTTTTTATTACTATCTTTGTGCAGTCTCCTCATAAACAGACAGTGATTTATGGCGTTTGCTTCTTTGTTCTAATTTTAAACTTTCTTTATCTTACAAGATCGGCTCATGATTCAGTGAACATTTTAACTATCTGTTGAAAGTGCTGCCAGTTGTTTGCAGTCAAGCTTAATGATTAATAAACGGAAACAAACTGATATTAAGTTAATAAACTACATTACTGGTTCATTATAAACCAGGAAGTATTTCATTGCCAAAACCGCACAATATTATGAAACTTATTATAATTTAAAGTGAAACCTTGTTTTCACTTTTAATGATTGCATGACAGTTAACTGTTAAAATATGGACCCATGTAGGAATAAGCGTAACCCATAAAATGGATTACGAAAATAAAACCACGGTGTATATACGTTCGTGTCGGGTATCGTGTGTACATCGCTATCGTTTTGAAATAAATACATACATACATACATACATATTATCACGCCTGTTTCCCATTGGGGTAGGCAGAGACTATGGATTTCCACCTGCTACGATCCTGACACACCTCTTTCGCTTCATCTACGTCCATTAACCTCGTCATGCATGCTCGTCGGTTTAGAGAACTCTTAACTTGGCATTTTTTGAGAACGTCCGCGATTTGATCGCGATACGTTCGCCGAGGTCGTCCCCTTCCAACTCTTCCATCCACACTCGCTTCGTATACTTGTTTCGTCAATCTCCTCTCGTCCATCCTCTCTATATGTCCAAACCATCTTATCATACCTTTCTCAATCTTTGTCACTACATCTTCATTCACTCCACAACGCTCCCTTATCACGTTATTCCTTACTTTATCTCTCAAAGTTACACCACACATACTTCTCAAAGCTCTCATTTCTACTGCATTTATTCTGCTTTCATGTTTCTTCTGCCATACCCAACTTTCACTACCATACATAAGTGTAGGCACTAACACTCCCCCATGAACAGCCAGCCGTGCCATTTCCGACACTTTGCGGCTGTTCATGAAGGTGTGTAGTGCCCCATTCACCTGATTACCAGCACTCACTCTCCTTTCAATGTCCTTCACATGCTTGCCATCTCTCGTAAACATGGAACCCAGGTATACAATATCTTTCACTTGTTCCACCTTTTCGTCACCTATCATAATATTGCACTCTGTCATGACTTCTTCCTTTTCAAAAACCAAAACTTTTGTCTTACTGACATTAACTTTCATTCCTTTACTCTTCAAAGCACCATCCATAATTGTTACCATCTTCTGTAACTCCCCCTCCGACGATGCAAGGATAACTTGATCATCGGCAATCAACTACTAGTACGGTCGACCGCACGTCGGTGGTAACACCTTGACATTAGCAGCATCTTTATTTCGTAAGCAGTAAGGGCGGTTTTCGAATTGAAACCACTGTCATGCAGTCGACTGTACTATTACTACTACTATACTAGTCCGTTATATAATATAATATGTCGCAGCCAACTAGCTTAATTAGCCTTTCAATTAACAGCCTAGCGTTTTTACTAAACTGCATCGTTATACCAGCGGCCTGAATATTATTCTTACACAATAAACAATTACCAATTTTAGATTTTTCTTCTTTTTTTTTTTCGTCACATGGTCGCCCTATTCTACGAACTGCATAAATAAGCATCAGCCAGCCAGTTCCCTAATAGTTGTATTAGACGCATTGGCTGAATATTATTCAGGCCGCTGGTAGAACGGCGCCTTTTAGTAAAAAGGCTGATGGCTGCAACATAAGTATACAAGCTCGGACGAATAAAAAATGGCAGACGGAATCTCGCTAAGAAAAGATTGAAGCACTTCGTTTTTTCCTAAAACCTACTATAATTTCGACATAATTTTTAACACACCAGATACATTGTATAAATTGTTATTTTATTTGTGAAACTGCGACAATGACTACCGTCACACGAGATTTGTTGTGTATCGCGGCTTTTTGTCTTACTATGGGTGTGAATGTGTGCGTGGAAGCCAGTACTTTTAAGCGAGCCGTCTTACTATGGATGCTTCACTTTTTGTTTAGCGAGATTCCGTCCGCCTTTTTTTGTTCGTCGAAGTATACAAGATGGAATTTAAAAGCGGTCACCTGGAGCGAAAGTATTTTAAATACTGATGGTAGCAAATTTTACTCAAAGGATCACATTCCTTTATATTTAAAAATAAGTATAACTGCTATTAAAGATTTTTGAAAACTTGCTCACCTTAACCTGAAACCGCCGCGTAAGGTCCCTCCAGTAACCGACTTTAAATTCCATCTGTATATCACCTATAGCATAGAATATACATATACTAACGACCCTATAGGCTACCATTGCATTAGCATTAAATCAAGATATACATGCAATAGTAGCGTTAACTACGTAAAAAATTTATACAAGGGCCTCGAATTACATAAGTCCAAGTCATCATCTCACTCATCCTTTCTACCACATAGTTGATACTAACTAAACTACCTGTAACCTTTTTATCAGTCGACTTACAACACAGTTTGTTTTTATTTGACTTCCCACTACGTGGAAAATCCCAAGTCATTGTATGGTGTATCAAGGAGGCTCGTCCGTTTAAGTAAAGACAGAACTTTTACAAAATATGTACCTACGGTCTGTTTTTTCTGTCTTGTCTTATTTAGTAAACAATCTTGGCATTACTCTTTATTCAAATAACTATTGATAAAATATAATAACCAGTTCTGCATATCTAATTAGGTTAAAAAATGTTATTTAGTGTGCGAAATGGTTAACATAATGTTTTATAATAATTATTATTGAGGAATTGCATTAAAAAGACATGACTAAATTGTTTTACTAATAATAATAAATAATAATAATACTTTTGGGACATTTTTACACAACAACGTCTAGTCCCAAACTAAGCAGAGCTTGTACTATGGGTACTAGACAATGGATATAATACTTATATACTTTTTTTTTGTAAATACATACTTATAATACATAGAAACACCCAGACCAACACAAACACTTATGTTCATCACACAAATATTTGTGTACTGTGGGAATCGAACCCACCACGACTTGGTGATCAGCAGTCCGACACTCGAACCACTAGACCACAGACGTCGTCACAAAACTAAACAAGACAAGTAAGAAAAAACAGAGATTACCTACTTGTGTATTCATTTGACACCAATATATTCTGCAAATTATATTGCCATTTGGCTGAGAATAAATCCATATAGGTATATGTATAGGCGTGAATTTCGCGTCAAGTGGGCGTCGGGTCGGGCGACACCGACGGAGGCATGGAGGTCGAGCATTCACACGTGTATGAACAAAACACGACACTGAACCACTTTAGAATTCATATTTATTGTGCTAATAAGTGACGTCTGTAATAAATGGCTCAATTAGACTCGTATTTTTACCGCATATGAAGGTAGTTTATGTAATTTCGATACCACGAGCAGTGTTCACGGTAGCTTAGTGGCTAAAGCACTGGCGTACTGAGCCAGGAGTCGCAGGTTCGAATCCTGCTCGTGAGCGATTTTTTCTTTCCACAATTTAAATCTTTAGATTTCGCTTCGCATGCGTAAATGCGTTAAAAATAATAAAATAATTAGTTTATGTATGTTATTTATATGTAGTGTAGTATTGACTGCCTCGTTGGTCTAGTGGTTGCAAGCGCGACTGCTGAGCGTGGGGTCCTCGGTGCGATTCCCGGGTCGGGCAAAGTGTTATTGGGTTTTTTTCATTAGAAAATTCTCAGTAGCAGCCCGGAGTCTGGATTTGTGCCCGGTCAATGGCAATAGGCTCGCCCCCTATTACATGGGACTATAACATGACTGGCGAAATGTGGGTGTACTTTAAACCTCTGCCTACCCCTTCGGGGAAATACAGGCGTGATGTTATGTTATGTAGTATTGACTATTGTACTCTAACTATGATAAAGGGTAAACAACTTAACACTAAACATGTGTTTGCTAGGGCAACGATACTTATCAACGGATTATAAGAGATTAAACAATATTTAATTAATAAAATTGATTTCCTTCTACGTATAATCGATTGCATGACAGTGGTAAGTAACACTTGAATTAGAAAACCGACCTTACTGCTTACGAAATAAAGTCAATGTCAAACTGTTACCACAGACGTGCGGTCATCTGTACCTGAAATCTTACTAATCAACTAATCACACTTTGCTACTATTACTTGCTTTTGTATTCTCCTTTTGCCTTTACGCTCACATAGCCTAACGTACTAGGTTTTTAAACTCGATATCAAAACCTCATCACATAAGTAATGCCTCAAAATATTCAAAAAAACGTTGTCTATTTCAGACGCCGAATGCAGCAGCTAAAACTATGGCAGCAACGGGAAAAGGAATGGCTGCGTTCAAGAGCGAAACGGGAGAAAAGCAACAAGCGGAGCATATACTTTAGTGATAGCGTTATGTTGCTGGAAGCGGCCGCCAGAAACGATATAGATGAAGGTGAATATGACATCACGCCTTTTTGACGTATACACAGACCAGTAAGCTTCAAGACTCCGCATAAACAAAGTTTTGTATTCGTACGCAGTCGTAAAACGTTGGTGGGGTCAGGGGGGCGGACGGCGCGTTATGATTGGCCGGCTCAAAAGTTCGGTGGTATGATTCCTTATGATTGGTGCCGCTCGCTGACTGAGTGACGTTCCGATTGGCGGAGGGACGTATGATATGCAGTGGTAGAGCATATGCGTTGTGACCGGGGGTGTCCAGCTAACCGGCGTCTAGAGGCTTACTGGGCGGCAATTCTCGTTTCCTTCGAGATAATCTCGAAATAGAGATTGCGTTTCGAACGCAAATGAATAAATGTTGCTATTTTAAACAGATTTATGTTGCGCGATGCAATTCAATCCACTTAGAAAGTGCGATTTTAATTTAATTTATTAAATTTAAGTTATAATATATAAAATATTAGTTAAAATAAATTAAATTAAAATAGCTTTCAAAATAAATTAAATAAAAAATACTAACAAAATAAATTAAATTATAATTGCAATCTAATAAATTAAATTATAATTTAAATCTAACAAATTAAATTACCTAAACAAAAAATAACAATAAAAAATATTTATATTTATATATTTAATATATATATTTATTATTATTAATATAAACTCGCGAGAAGACGACAAATATGCGTTTTGATGTGGTTCGAATTCGAGATGTAGGTACGTCTCGAACGGTCACGACCAGTCGAAGCAACTCGAGCGGCAGCCTTCGAGATATCTCGGGTACGACATTTCCATCTTGAGTTACACTCGAGGAAAGCTATTAAGTATAAATAATATTAATATTATAATATTATTAAACACATTATTTAAAAATAAAAAATAAATTAAATATATATTTAATAGATATATTTTTTATTTATTATATTAATAATTTAAAATAGTTTAAAAGTGCCGAGAGCACAAGATTCGAAAAAATTACTTCAAGTTTCGAATTTTTGTAGTAGATAGAGTTCAAATCGCAATCTCTATTTCGAGATTATCTCGAGAGAAACGAGAATTGCCGCCCTGGTCTATGGACGTATAGAACGATAGTACAGACCCGCATGACAGTGGTAACACTCGAATTAGAAAACCGCCCTTACTGCTTACGAAATAAAAGCGCTGTCAATGTCAAACTGTTACCACTGACGTGCTGTCAACCGTACCTACAATATTACGTTTGCTTCTTTCCACATTCTTTATTTATTTATTTTTATTTTATCTTGTCCCACGATTGCTACGGTTTAGGGGGGTTCGTACCTTGCCTTACTGAAAGACAACACCAATTAGGTCATTGTCTATTTTCTAGAACAGCAATTCGCAAAGTGGAGCCGAACACAAGCTAAAAACATTTAATTTCAACAAATTGAGTCCCTAAAAGTTTGGGAACCGCTGGTCTAGAACATAGTACAATTGGATTTATTTGGGTTTAGTTACGCTGACATTATGGTCAGGTCGTATTCGCTCCATGTAACATAGCCGCGCTAGTAAGGCCAGAAACTCACCCTAACATGTTGAGAAATTCCCTAGCGCCCGCAGCATTTCTACTTCCGCGATATAAATCCTTTTTGTTATCGCATGGCTAATTTGACAACGCTTAAACATTTTTTAACGCTTACCAAGTGACAGCAATTATGTTATCTACAGTCATTTGTGGTAGCACGGAACTTAAGCCAAGTTTCGCGCGTCTGAGTAAAACTACGTTCACACTTTCACGGTTTTACCGAATCAGTATTCTGATACGGTTTAGCCGTATACGGGGAGAGACTTCACATATACGTTTTGTGATTCGGTTCGCCGATACAGTACGGATTTGATTCAGTTTTTCTGAAAAGTGCGTGAAAAATGAACGACGACGACGTTGCGGCCGTGGTTATTTACTGGTTTGATAGGCGTAGGAAAAATAAAAGAAAGCATAGAATGTTTTGGACGCATCCAATTGTATCACGTGGGCTACTTTTAGACACGTGGCGTACTGTACGAAAAGCGAACCATGAGAAAGAAAAAAAGAAAAATATTTATTTGACACAACTGAGACACATACAAAAGAATAGGTATGTGAATACTTTCGTTTAGATACTATGGCCACTGCGACCGTTTCGGTTTTTTTAACGTATGCCGCTCACGGTTTCCGTGACAAGATGCAGCAGCAAAATTTAACGAATCGATTCTTTTACCGCATCAGGTTTTACTGTATAGTGGAAATACAACCTTAAAATATGTTTGCATACGCAACTGGAAACCGCATACAAAAAACGATTCGGTAAACCGCAACGTGTGAACGCGCTATAAGTTTTCATATTTATACGTTTTGTGGTAAGGTTCTCCGATACAGTACGGACATACAGTTTTTGATTCAGTTTTGCTGAAAAGTATGTAAAATAAGTACAATTGTATCACGGCATTTAAATTTGGACCGTTTTTACACACGTGGCGTACAGTACGAAAAATGAACCTTGTGAACACTTTCATTTAGGTTTTTTTAACGTACGCCGCTCACGGTTTCCAGTGATAAGATACGGCAGCAAAATTAAACGAATCGGTTTTTTTTACCGCATCACGGTTTACCGTATAGTGGGAATACATCCATATGTTTCCATACGCCAGTGGAAACTGCATACGATAAACGTTTCGGTAAACCGCAAAGTTTGAACGCGCTGTAATGTTTTGAATCGAGCAAGGTACGCACCTGTGCCGATTACGAAAGCGTATTTCTGATAAGTGAAGGAGAACTTTGTAAAGGTCAGCCAAGGTACCTACTACTTGTGCTACATTAATCAATTTGTTGAGGTACTTAATGTTAGTTATAGACTTATAGTAGTCTCAAGAGATTACGTGGCCTACAAAGTAGTATGTTCTTTATGGAAAAGATTATGTAGCTCCATAAAGAAAAGCGTAAGGAAATAGCGATAAATCTATCGACGTACTATTTATTAATGGCCATAATTAATATCCTGTCTATCCACGATTTACCCTACTAGACATAAAAATGTGAGATGAAATATATGGAGTTTATGTCGAATTTATATCTCTACAAGGACAAATCGTGGATAGAAATCTAAATAATAAGAGATAGACATAGAAATTTAAATATTAAGGTAATGAAAGGTTATCTACTGTCTTTTAATACCGGTTTGCCGCTGCCAACCTTCGATCTACCAACACATAAATACGCATTAATTACGCTCACTATGTTTCTAGCATTCAATGCAAAATAACATAAAATAACACATAACATAACATCACGCATGTATTTCCCCGAAGGGGTAGGCAGAGGTGTATAGTACACCCACATTTCGCCAGTTATGTTAGAGTCCCATGTAATAGGGCGAGCCCATTGCCATTGACCGGGCACAAATCCAGACTCCGGGCTGCTACTGAGAATTTCCTAATGAAAAAACTAGATCAACGAGGCAGTCTGCAAAATAAAGCTGTTTATATGCTGCAAAATACAATTTTTGTGACTTCACCTCCAAAACAGCACGGATGATCAATAGCGGTTTGCGCACCGGTTTCCTACGAGACACCTGCACGCGGCGACAAGTTCACGCGCCTTTACCAATTCTATTACCTTACTATTTCGACATAGAATTAAAATAAACCAGAAACCGTGATCGCGCCTAATACTGAAGCGTCAAAAACTACTCTTAAATAGAGTAGTTTCACGCGCAGCCAATCAGTCACTCTGTCAACTTCGTATCGCGTAACGTGTTTTTCGGTGTCAAATTAAATTAGATTATGCCGTCTTGTATCGTTCCTACCTGTAATAATGCAGCTGGACTAAAAAAGAAACAGTATGGGATCACATTTCATGTGCAAGTAGCACATTCAGCTATCAGGTTATTTAATTATTGAATAAATTGTTCAATTTAAATTTTCATAGAGAATGATGTGTCCATTTTGTTGATGTTGCCAATTTATGAGTTTTGATTTTCCATACTTTTGATTACTATTAAGGGCTTTTCTTAGTTTTTAGCAGTCTCCTTAGACTGTGCTAAAAGAGAGAGAGACGAGGTTTTCCGGGGTACTGATTACGAATATAACATCTATTTTGAGATTCAAGATGGCGGACGTGACTTTTTAAATAAAATCAAGATAAAGATTTTTATTTGCAAGAAACACGGTTTTTACAAAGATGTTAGTGGTTTTTGGCAGGTACATCATGTCTCACCGTATGATCGCCATGCAAAATATTATTTATTCGGTACAATTAATTTATAGGTATGGTTTTCGAGGTTTTCAAGGATGCTGATTGCGAATGTAACATCTATTTTGATATTCGAGATGGCGGACGCGACTTTTTAAATAAAATCAACATGGATATCGTTTTCGAGGTTTCTCGGGGTTCTGATTACGAATATAACATCTATTTTGAGATTCAAGATGGCGGACGTGACTTTTTAAATAAAATCAACATGGGTATCGTTTTCGAGGTTTTCAGGGGTGCTGATTACGAACATATTATCTATTTTGAGATTCAAGATGGCGCGGACGTGACTTTTTAAATTAAATCAATATAGGTATCGTTTTCGAGGTTTCTCGGAGTGCTGAAAAGTCACGTCCACCATCTTAGATCTCAAAATAGACGTTACATTCGATAATATATTCGTAATCAGCACCCCTGAAAACCTCGAAAACGATACCCATGTTGATTTTATTTAAAAAGTCGCGTCCGCCATCTTGGATCTCAAAATAGACGTTACATTCGCAATCAGCACCCCCGAAAATCTCGAAAACGATACCCATATTGATTTTATTTAAAAAATTACGGCAGCCATCTTGAATCTCTAAATAGATGTTGTATTCGCAATCAGCACCCCGGGAAACCTCGAAAACGATACCCATATTGATTTTATTTAAAAAGTCGCGTCCGCCATCTTGACTATCAAAATTGATGTTATATTCGTAATGAGCACCCCGGGAAACCTCGATATCGATACCCATATAAATTTTATTTAAAAAGTCGCGTCCGCCACATTGTATCTCAAAATAAAAGTCGCCTCGCCCGATCACACTTTTCGTAACGCTTGTTTGACTTGGGGAGTAAGCTGGTGAATGCTTACTCCCCAAGTCAAACAGCATACTCCCCAAGTCAAACGTGCGTAAAGATTTATTACTTCAAAAAGTCACGTCCGCCATCCTGAATCTTAAAATAGATGTTACATTCGTAATTAGAACCCCCAGAAACCACGAAAACGATACCTGTATTAATTTTATAGAAAAAGTCACGTCCACCATTTTAGCATTAATTCCTGTGAATGGACAATTTTGATTTTATTATCATCCTACCTCCAATGTTCTCAATGTTTACCCCTAAAACGGATTAATAATGCCTGAGCTAGCAACATTACGCGGAAAGGAAGTGAGGCGGGGGCGGGACACTTATTTACTTTTTGGACACAGCGCGCGGCTTGCAATTACAGTAGGATGTGGATTCTGGTTTATTTTAATTCTATGTATTTCGATTTCTATGACAGATAGGATATTAATTTTGGCCCCAAGGTGCTGCATTGAATTTGCAACCGTCCCTTACTAACACACGGCAAATTGCGCGTGCGAGAACAGAGCGGTATCGCGCTGTTTTGATGATCTTTTTTCATTTTTGCTAATATCTCAGCGAATAAACATGTAAATAAAAATCTGGTATACCATAATCTAGATATGCACAAGATGTATCTTATTCGCAAAAAACAATAGTAAAAACCATTGGGATTTTCCAAATGCAATGCAAAATAGTGGTAAAACGGACCTTACTTTGGAAAATAAATCTATCGATAAACTTTATTGAATCGTGTTTTCTGTACACCAAAATCTAGTAAATGTAATGAAAAATCAGATATACAACGTGTCCCAGAAATCAACGTCAAGCCGAAAACGGGCAATAGGCCAAGTCGTGACAGTCATTAGAAAAATATAAAAAAAAATCTTGGTCATGTACTTTTCAAATTTTATGGATTCAAAAATAAATCTCAAAAAGTGACACCCTGTGATGATTTTTCAAGTCCTGTGACTACAAATATTAACTTTCCGTCAGTTTTTTTTCTGTGACGTAACCATGAATAACCCTTCTGTAAATTACAGTTAAAAGGTAAAACATAACTACCACATTTTTAAATAAAATGTTGGATTTTTGCCCAACATTGAATTCAAAATTATTACATCACCCAACTTTAACCGCGTGTAGTATAAAAAAAATGTACAACACTATTTTGGCAAGTAACTTTAAAAGATGGTGCGTTTAGTCTGGATTCCAAAATGGTATGCAACTTACTAATTGCTACTTCTTAATTGAGGAAAAAAAAATATTTGTTAGTTTTAGGTGCGTTTGAAATAAAATTCAATTGTTGGATTTCTTTAGTTATAATTTTTATTAAATCAGATTTACCGAGTTTATATTAAATGTTCAAACTGTTTGCCTTCAGCTGCACATTAATAAATTCTCGATGATCGGGATAATGCTCAGCATGCCTATTGCCCGTTTTCGGCTTGACGTTGATTTCTGGGACACGTTGTATAAAAATTTGATCTACTACGTCGTATCCACAAATAAAAATATTTTGATTATAAAATCCCTATTTTTCTCAATGCCCCCCCCTTAAAACTGCTAAACAACAGATGGTTTCTATGTTGTCATGCTGGAGTTGTCGCTCGCTGTATATAATAAACATCTGGGCTTGATTGATCAGCTGACAGCCGAGTAGTTTCATAAATAAAGTCAATAAAAGCGACATTATGCTCGTTATTACTAAGTCAATTACGTTCACTATAATATGTGCCATAACGAGATTGTTAGCGAACCCTAATGAGTAAACTACGTAGTACCTTTATTTAATCGTAACTTTCTTTGTTATTGTAATTTCACTCGTTTGCCGGTATTACTATATTTTCGTTCTTGGGTTACAAGTGCAAATTGCGTAGTTAAAGATCGAGACGTCATAATTGCAGTATGACAACATAAATTATGTCATGGGTGCAATTGCGGATATACATAGAATATGCAATTGCGTTGGTATTGTAATTCATTATGTATATGCATTGCATACTAGATGCTACAACGTTCTGCATAACATTCATCATCCTCCGAGCCTTTTCCCAATTATATTGGGGTCGGCTTCCAGTCTAGCCAGATGCGGCTGAACATCAGTATTTTACACGGAGCGACTGCCATCAGACCCCCGCAACCCAATTACTGGGTAATACTGACATTTAGGTTAGACCAGTTGTCAGACTTTTCAGGCTTCTGACTACCCGTAACGACTGCCATAGATATTCGTATGACAACCGGGACCGACAGCTTAACGTGCTCTCCGAGGCACGGAGGGGTCTCGATGTGTAACGAAACGGTCACCCATCCACAGACTGACCGCGGCAAGTGCAGCTTAACCTTGCAGATCGTACAATCCGCGCAGTCGTTGCATCGCTACGAGCCCCTCTGTTCTGCATAACATTAAATTATATATTGATGTCATTTCTCAGGAACAGAGACTTTTTTTTTAACGTCATGGCTATGTATGTAGTAGGATAATCGGAAAAATTGTATCTTTGCGGAAATCCTAGGATGATTGTAAAGAACCGGATAATTGGAATCTAAGAAAAAAAAATCGCAATCATCCGAACTATTTCTTAGGATCATTGCGAAAATCTAGCTTATCTTAGGTAAGTCGCGAAAAACCGCTCACGTTATAAGCGCTGACTGGCTGATATGAACGATATGCACTGACAGATGCGCTGATTGGTTAACAGCTACATTTCTTCGTCTTTTGGTGTTATGAAGAGCCATGTTCTGACCAACCAGAATAAAGATGTTATAAATCGACTTTTAGAATAGCCAATTAGCGTTCAAGTTTCCAATCGTTCTGAACAAACTGGGATTTTTGCAATTATTCTAATAATAGCTGGTACGATTACGAAAATCTTTCTTAGATTCCAATTATCCGGTTCTTTGCAATCGTCCTAGGATTTTCGCAAATATTGGATTTGTCCGATTTACCTACGACATATACAAACTCAAATTTTCGCAGCCCACTATGTAGCGTCTTGGACCACCATATATTGATTGCCTCATCCTCATTTTGACTTGATAAATTATACAGCATGTACCAAAAACCCCGTTGTTCCTGTGAGCTACGTTATCAGAATCGATACTCATATGTAAGGACAAAACTCATTTTGAAAAACTCTTCAGTAAAAATAATCAAGTTAAATATTAAATCATTATTAATCGTAAATTTAAAGTGCCTAATAATAATTTTAATAATTTTTGTTGACGAGTTTTTCCAAATGAGTTAAGTCCTTACGTATGAATATCGATTCTGATAACGTAGCTCACAGGAACAACAGGGTATTTATTACATATTGTATTGTCCTTCAACACTTGACGAATGACGAAAATGTCATTCCATGTTACTCTTCCAGTGCGGCGGTTGTTGTCCCGCGGTGTGACGCCAGACGCGACGAACGAGGATGGTCTGACGGCACTGCACCAGTGCTGCATCGACAACAACGAGGCCATGATGCGGCTACTGCTCGACCACGGCGCTAACGTCAACGCCGAGGACAGCGAGAGGTGGACGCCTCTACACGCCGCCGCCACCTGCGGGAACCTCAACCTCGTGCGAATACTCATACAACGAGGCGCCAATCTCCTTGCTGTCAATGGCGACGGAAACATGCCCTATGACATCTGTGAGGAGGAAAGAACGCTAGATGCGATAGAGAGTGAAATGGCAGCCAGAGGTGTCACGCAAAGGCTCATTGATGACACGCGAGCCTCAACTGAAATAAAAATGTTAAGAGATATCGATGAATTAGTAAAGGGGAATATGGATTTGGACGAGCCGCGGGACAGTCAGGGTGCCACACTTGTAAGTATTGTTCTGTGAATAATTATTGTTGAGAGTTGTAATTTGTAAATACAGTTTTTGTTTATCGTAAGCAAAATGTCATGCTGTTACATAAATAGTAATTGTTCTGACCTTTTTGTCACTAAAGCCGTGACTTTTAGTTTTATAAATTACTATCAGTCGCCCGCGTGGATGACGTTTTTGTCGAATAAAACTAGCCTATGTCCTTCTACGGGTTCCAGACTATCTCCGTACCAAGTTTTATCAAAATCGGTTGAATGTTTTACAGCCGAAATTAATATCCAATCTATCCACGATTTACCCTACTAGAGATAGAAATTTGACATATTTTGTATGGAGCTTATGTGTTATAAGGTAACAAAAGATATTCACTTTTGTATTTATAATATCAAGTTTTACAATAATGATTTATTTGACTGACTTTCAGTACTTCATAAAAAGAATGAGGTTCTCATTTCAATGCGTATTTATTTTATTATTACAGTTACACATAGCATCCGCGAACGGGTACATCAAGGTGGTGGAGTACCTGCTGGAGCACCGAGCGTCCACCGATGTGGTCGACCATGACATGTGGCAGCCTGTGCATGCCGCCGCTTGCTGGGGACATGTATGACAAGTTTTTATGTTAAAACTAGCTTATTCCCGCGGCTTCATTCGCGCGGATGTTGTATATCGCGCATCCCTCGGGAACTGTTCATCTTCCCGGGAAAAAAGTAACCTATATGTTAATCTGGATTATGTTCTTTCTGTATGCCAAATTTTATCCAAATCCGTTCAGCCCTTACAGCGCGATTGAGTAAAAAATATCAAAACATCTTCACAAACTCACATTTATAATATTCATCATCATCATCATCATCATTCCAGCCGAAAGACGTCCACTGCTGGACATAGGCCTCCCCCAAGCATCGCCACAACGACCGGTCCTGTGCCTTTATAATATTAGTAGGATAAAATTCTAATAACTTAGCTGTTGATATAATACTCGTATTATGGCACGAGTGTCGCAAGGGAGGAGCAGGGGGTGGCAGCTGCCCCCCCCCCGAGACTCACAGTTAGTCGAAAAATGCACAAAAAAACCCAAGAAGATTATGGCTTTAATTAAGACTTTTTTTTTCTTGTAGTAAACGTTTAAAACTTTCCATATCCTCTATCTATCATCTTGCCACCACTCCCCCCCCCCGGGTCCATTGCCTGGCGACGGCCTTGTATTATGGTGAAGAGTGAAGACAAACCGTAATGTATGTTTGTTTTGTTACAGTTAGAGGTGTTGGAGCTGTTAGTACAATACGGAGCTGATCTCAACGTGAGGAATAAACACGATGAAACGCCAGCAGGTAAGAAATATGTAATATTACTCTTTGTTCCGTGTGGTGCCGGACGTAAAGAATTGCACCACCCTATATCTTCTCATGGGTGTCGTAAAAGGCGACTAAGGGATTCAACAGAAGAATAATATTAAACCAACCAACCAACTTCTCTGAGTATTTAACCAATCGAGATCGTCAACCCGTCTGCCAAACGCGGCGATTATGGCAAATCCCCCCCAAACAGCTTGGGGAAGCCAGCAGTGTACGTCTTTCGGCTGAAATGATGATGACTCTTTATTGTACACTAGACTTTGCCCGCGGCTCCGCCCGCGTTCTGAAATAAAATATAGCATATAGCCTATGTTACCTAGAAGTTCTGGATAAAGTAGCTTTCTAATAGTGAAATAATTATTAAAATCTGTTGAGTAGTTTCAGAGTTTATCGATTACCAACAAACAAATGTTTCCTCATTATAATATTATAGTATAGATACACCAGTTAATAAAAACAAAGAAAGCAAAAACTTACAATAGATAATGTACAATGGGCGATCTTAGCACACAAAGCGATCTCTTCCAGGCAACCTTTGGAAAGATCATCTTTTATAATACAAATACTTTAAATTCTCTTCCTTGTGTTTTTAATGTACAGAGGATAACAATACAATGGAATACTTCAATTGTGACTTTTTGTCATCGTTCGAGCGACTGTTTGTAATAATCTGTTTGTAATTTTTGTCTTGCGTCGTCTATATTGCAATTTTTTCGAGCAAATCACTTCTATTTTCGCAGCAACGATGCCTATGAATAAGAATAGTAAAAGAGTGTTTTTTAAGCTTTTACTGTCGCAATGGCATCAAACCGTAATTTTAAGGTATATATACAAATTGTTGATCTGTAACCGTGCCACATTTCTAGAACAAATGATAAAAAATGTGCTTAGTCATCTAAAAATACTTGAAAAATTCTACGATGTATTTTATTTACCCAAATTTTCACTTAGAAACATAGGGAGGGTTTGAAAATAAATCCCGAACGGCTCTGAAAATAAGTCATCGGTGGTATTGTCAAAGGGTGGAAATACCTGAAAATTGTTTTGGTGGTTTCGCACCCATCGTTTTGGTGTCGCACGCGACTCACGGAAGGTATTTGTTTGATTACAAATAGGTATTTAAGCAACAATAAAAAAATTGGTATTAATTTTTTTATTGATACGTGTTCAGTATCAGTGGTATAGTCACCTCCTTAAATGAAATAAATATCTTTGGGACATTTTTACACAGCACCATCTAGTCCCAAACTAAGCAGAGCTTGTGCTATGGGTACTATACAATGGATATAATAAATAAATAAATATTTTTGGGACATTTTACACATAACCATCTAGTCCCAAACTAAGCAAAGCTTGTACTATGGGTACATGGCTTCAAGAAAAGGTTTACGAAAGAAACGCTTTCTTTGAACAGGAACCACATAAGAATCCTAACAAGAACCCTTACTGGGCACTGCAAGCTGAATAAACATCTTCACAGGGTGGGCCTCAGTGATACCACAGTTTGCAGGTTTTGTCGCGAAAAGGATGAGACGCCCATCCATATCCTATGCGACTGTGATGCAGTGCACCACATGAGAAGCCTACATCTTGGAGGCCACGTCATCTCAACGCAGGAGATTAAATCCTTCTCTCCAAAGTCATAGTCGACTTCATGATTGTTTTGGGACATTTTTACACATCACTATCTAGTCCCAAACTAAGCAGAGCTTGTACTATGGGTACTAGACAATGGATATAATACTTAAATACTTTTTTTTGTAAATACATACTTATAATACATAAGAAACACCCAGACCAACACAAACACTTATGTTCATCACACAAATATTTGTGTCCTGTGGGAATTGAACCCACGACCTTGTGATCAGCAGTCTGACACTCGAACCACCAGACCACAGACGTCGTCAAATGTCGTTTTGCAGCTTGGGGAAGTGCTGTAATGCTGCAAGAGGCGTCACAATAGATCTTACCAGGTCACAGTAGCTTAGGGGGCGTTAAAGACCCCTACCTCTTTCCTGTAATAATAATAAATAATTGACGTACAGATATCTGCGAGGAGGGTGAGTTGCGCGCGCGCATCCTGCGGCTAGCGGCCGACCAGGAGGAGCTGCGGCGACACGCGGCCGCCGACCGACTGCGCACCGCGAGACGCTCGTCTTCCACCGCCAGCACTAGCCGGTAAACACCTAAATAATATACTCATCATCATCATCATTTCAGCCGAAAGACGTCCACTGCTGGACATAGGCCTCCCCCAAGCATCGCAACAACGACCGGTCTTGTACCTTTCGCATCCAGCGGATTCCCGCGACCTTCACCAGGTCCTCGGTCCACCTTGTGGGGGGCCTACCCACGCTGCGCCTTCCAGTACGCGGTCGCCACTCCAGAACTTTACTGCCCCATCGGCCATCCGTTCTGCGAGCAATGTGCCCCGCCCACTGCCACTTAAGTTTGGCAATTCTTCGGGCTATGTCGGTTACTTTCGTTCTCCTGCGAATCTCCTCATTTCTGATTCGATCACGCAGGGACACTCCGAGCATAGCACTCTCCATTGCCCTTTGAGTGACTTTGAGCCTTCTTATGAGGCCCATTGTGAGCGACCACGTTTCAGTACCGTAAGTAATTACTGGCAACACACACTGGTCAAAGACTTTCCGACTTGAGACACTGCGGTATTGTCGTCGAATCCGACTCGGTTGGGCAGCGTTCGGGAAGCTACGCAATATCTTCTCGTCCAAAATACCGCAGTGTCTCAAGACGAAAAATAATATACTAAATATTATTAAATAATTTCATTTTCTCCCACTTGCTCAGACATTGGTTCATTATTAAAAAAAAGAATACATCAATCGGCTCTTTCCCGTACGCAACGAAATAACAGGCCAGTAATATCCAAAACGACAATTGATGGACAGTTTTTAGGGTTCCGTACCCGAAGGGTGCCAAACGGGACCCTATTACTCTCGCTACGCTGTCCGTCCGTCCGTCCGTCACAGGGCTGTATCTTTGTAACGGTAATAGATAACCAGTTGAAATTTTCACAGAATATGTGTTGCTATGAGGAGTATCACGACAAATACTAAAAACAAAAAAAAGTCTTAAACCAAAGGGGGTCCCCATACAAGAAACCTCAAAAAACATGCATTTTTTTCAACGTTTTTGTTCCTGCTCTATCTTCAAAACGGTAATACATACCAGCGTCAAACTTGGTCAGATTATAGTGCATATTATGTAGATTAGCAACAAATACGTAAAATAAGACAAATAAAGACATATGTGGTGCTACGTACCTGCTCAATAAAGAGATGCAAAAATTCATATTTCGCGCCTGTGCGTTGATGTCTTTTGATGAACTCTCGTAAATTAAATCAGTTTCTATGGGGTATCAGGTCGCTGGGTGGTACGGAACCCTTACTGCGCGAGTCCGACTCGCACTTGGCCGGTTTTTTATTTTTTAAGGTTTTTAAGTATACACTTACATAAATTAGATGTTTTTAGGTACAAAATATTTATCATTATAAAGGCTGAATGCGCATTTTTTTTTTCAAAACTTTTAAAATAGTACAATAACCGCGCGCGGTCGAATTGGCGCGAATGAAAATTAGATACTGTTGAATTAATTTGTGTATTGTTTCCTCGCAAATGAGAGAAAAGTACTGTACAAGTCTCAGCCGAAATAGCAATTAACGGCCTCGTTTAGTTAAATCACTAGGAAGTACTCGGTCGTCAATTGCTTCATTTCAGGCCTCGACAGTAATGTACTATTATTTCAGGGAGAGGCCTTCCTTTGCCCAGGAGTGGTATCCCACTCCACAGGCACACAGCACAGGCTCATAATAATAAACTCATACCAGTAACAGCAAATACACCCCATAGACCGTACTAGACAACAGACTACAAACTCTATTGGGACGGAACCATACTTACTATTCTACTGCTGGGCACGGGCCTCTTTTCAGTACGAAAAGGCTAAGGCCTTAGTGCACCACGCTGTCCTAGTGCGGGTTGGCGGACTACACACAATTGAGAACTGTATGGAGCACTCTCTGGTGTTCAGGTTTCCTCACGATGTTTTCCTTCACCGTTAAAGCAAGTGATAATAGAATTTAAATCCGCACATGATTCGAAAAGTCAACGAGCGATATAGTCAGCGAGCGGTATAGCAGTGATAGCCTAGTGGTTGAATGCTTGCCTTCCATGGCATGGCCCGCTCATTTCCCGTTTGCTTAACGTAAATCCCTAAAACACAATAAACTTAGCAGGGTCCGGTCGGTGCGGCGTACATCTCTGCGTGAGAAGCAGCTGACGGCGAAGGCGGATGTGCGTGGCGAGGCCAGGCTGCGCGAGACCTTCGACTCCGCCGTGGACGACGAGCTGCAGGTCAGTATTTGGGTACACTTAGCCTTAAGACGCTGACAATAGCCAAATACCCCAAATAGGCTTCTTTTAAAAACATTTTTAGCTGTATCTATTCAGTTTGTGGCAGTGAAAAAAATATATGTTAATCTTGATCGTATTTTCTGAAACTGTATTGTGCCCAAAACACGTTTTCTTGAAGTTTTCTCGATGGAAAATAATTGTAAACTAGCCTCTTAAAACATGCTTTAAAGCAAACAATCTCTATTATTTACTAAATATTATAAATAAAATTAAGAAAACATTTGAGAAAGACAATAATCTAAACATTTTTTAAAGATTTAAATTGTGGAAAGAAAAAATCGCTCACGAGCAGGATTCGAACCTGCGACTCCTGGCTCAGTACGCCAGTGCTTTAGCCACTAAACTACCGTGAACACTGCTCGTGGTATCGAAATTATCCTCCACTATACGTCTTTGGGTGACGTCAGCGATATCTTATTAAGAAACATTGTTCCTTAACCGACTCGACTAACTTTGCAGTTAAATCAAAGTCGTATAGATATGCCTACCCTTACTATTTATTTTATTATTTTAACGCATTTTACGCATGCTAAGCGAATTCTAAAGATTTAAATTGTGGAAAGAAAAAATCGCTCACGAGCAGGATTCGAACCTGTGACTCCTGGCTCAGTACGCCAGTGCTTTAGCCACTACGCTACCGATTGGATTGGATTTGATTTGATTTGATAGTCGATCTATGTAGGAAATGTCGATCTATGTAGGAAATGTCGATCTATGTAGGAAATGTCTATCTATGTAGGAAATGTCGATCTATGTAGGACATTCTACCATCGATTGATGTCATCTATCAACGATATATCGATTTGTGTGGTATTTACGTGCTAAATTTTATTATAGCTTGGTTTACTGTACGTGTTGGGTTATGAACATGAGGCAGTTGCTCTAATAAATAAATAAATATTCATCCTATGGGGATCCACTGCTGGACATAGAAATTTCCAATAGCACGCCATAGACCGTCGTTACGGCGGATACAATAGACACAGTTATGCTCGTCCAGCAAACGTTTCCTAGGAGGGGAAAAGTTGGATGGTTCTTGAGTGGGCGTTTAAACGAAAAGCACCTATAAAAGTCAAATTTAAAAAAGCGTATAAGCACGCTTATTGGTTTAAGCACATTTCGTTTAAATTTTTTCATCAACCAAACTTATGCTTTTAATAGTATAGATTGAAATGTAACCTTACTTCAATTAGAATTCTCCTATTTAAACCCCTTGGGGTATGGATTTTCAAAAATCCTTTCTTAGTGCTCACTTACGTTATCTAAGGAATTCTTGTGCAAAAGTTCATCCACTGGTTTAGGCTGTGTTCTGTCCGTCATCAGTTAGTTTCTAGAATTTTATTAAGTAGATTTTAGCTTGCAAAACAAATCAGTTTAACCTCATTTTCATTTTGTTCAATTACATATGTAGCTATAGCACGAGCCACGCTACATTGAAGAAATGCTATTAATATTATCATAGTGAACACAGATCTCGTGTCCACGGCAATTTAAATAGCGACGTCATTGTCCGTCCAAATTAATATTCCGCTTTCGACTTTCGCGAAGGAAAAAATATGAAAAAATAGCCGGCTGTACGTCAAACGTATAATGAAATACAGACAATATATTCGTTGCACGCACAAGTGTTCCGTACACGCAAAAATAGAGCTGGTAGTGATGTAACAATGATTAGCACCAACAATATACAGAATGTCCTCTAATCAGCTTATTTCTGGGTAAAGTACCGTCAAAAAAGAAAATGATGATTGCTCGGTTTCAAAATTGGATTATCAACGAATACAAAATTATTCTTGTTAAAAAATTACGACAGAGAAATGAATTCTTTGTAAAAAATAATTTATCAATCAATCAATCAACTCAGCCTATCGCAGTCCACTGCTGGACATAGGCCTCTCCCAAGTTGCGCCACAACGCTCGGTCCTCTGCCTTTAAAAATAATTTAGAAATTCCGAAATATTCATCGCATTTTCTAAGTTTTAATCGAAAAAAAAAACCTATCTCGTAGATTTTCGGTGCCATACGAATATCTTTGGCAGTAGTAACGGTAGTCAGATGTCTGAAAGTCTGACAACTGGTCTTACCTTAGAATGTCGGTATTGCCCAGTAAATGGGTTGCAGTCTGCAGCAGAGGTTTGATGGCAGTCGCTTCGTTTAAAATACTGATGTTTATCCGCATCTGATTAGACTAGAATTGGAAAAAAGGCTCGGAGAAAGAAGATCTCGTAGGTTTTCGCTCACTGTTAAATTTAAATATAAAGTTAAAAGATATTTTATCATAAACATCATTTCAGCCAAAAGACGTAAACTGCTGGACATAGGCCTCACACAAGCTAATGTTGGGGGGATTTGCCATAATCGCCACGCTTGGTAGGCGGGTTGACGATAAGTAAAAGTAAAAAAAATGATATTTATGTACTAATTAATACAAAACAAGTGGCACATGCCACAAAATATTGTATGTATATTTCATTGTACCTAATAATGAGTGAAATTAATTAATGTAACCGAACGGAACCCAACTATATAACTCGGGTGGTTAACTGTGAAAGGGAAACCGAGTGGTGACACAACACGCCATGTGTACGCATTGTTAATATACACTGTTTCACATATGTAGTTGTGTAATTGTTACCATTTATACAATTATTATTGCCTACCGAAATACTTAACTCCTCTTTTATAGTTGTTTCTTTCGTCTTAACGTTAACCACATAATATGTAGTTGCTGAAATATTATTTTCAAGCTGATATTTTATGCGAGGTGATCTCACTAGTGTCTTGAAAAAAGTATAACAGATTTAACATTAATTATCATTTTATCATCATTGTATAAACGCCTTACTGAACATCTTTACACAAAATTACATAATAAATGATTCTGAGAAAACATTTCCATAACCAAGCAAACAAACAGTGTTCGCTAGTCGCTATCAAGGGCATACAAGGATGATGCTGCACATAGCCCATATTAACGTACCTATTAAGTAGGTCTCATAAAGTAATAATATAAAAAATGGTTCTTCTACAAAGAAAAAACAAATGATATGACTGGAAATAAACTAAAATGCGAAGATAAATGTGTTTCAGTATCCAATGCCTATCTCACATTTCACCAAGAGTTTTTCTAGCTTGCTAATTAGCTAATCCGGAAGCGATCACCGACTTATCCAAGGCACTCTAAATATCAATTTTAGAGCTGAAAGAACGCGCATGATTATGTTTACTCTCCGACGTTCGCCGCTCCAAACCAGTTTGGGCTCCGAAAGGTGCCAAGCGGAACTTCAAAATCGATTCGACTCGCTGGAAACCACTGGCAATATTGAGGAGAAAACCAACACCATTGTCAAAACATTGCAGGAACTGTCTCGAAAATTCTTTCCGCCGCAGCGTGGAAGCAAGATGCCCAAGCTTTCGACTGAGACTCTCGATCTGATGGGGAAAAGACGGGAAATGTCAGCCGCGCATTCGTTTTCATCAGATAATAGGTCCTTAAACCTACAGATTAGGAAGCTGATCCGACGTGACCTCCGCCGCTCCAACACCCGCGCCGTTGAGGCTGCGATTGAGCAAAATAGGGGGTCGAAAGTTTTCGCTCAGCAGCTAGGGAGGACCCATCTGATGAAACTGAAAGCCGCGGATGGCAAAATTGTCACCTCTAAGATCGAGATGCTTGATGAGGTCGAAAACTTCTATGGGCATTTGTATTCCACGAAAACGGCGAGACCAGCGGTTCCTAGCAATGACGACAAAAGAGCCCAGCTCACGCGCCATTACACCGAGGATCTTCCGGACGTTGACCAGGGCGAGATTAGGGCGGCCCTCGAGCAGTTTAAGAACAACAAAGCTCCGGGCGATGACGGCATTACTACTGAACTCCTAAAAGCAGGCGGGGCTCCGGTCCTGAAGGAGCTACAGAGTCTGTTTAATTCCGTCATCCAACAAGGCTCTACACCGGAGGCATGGAGCGGGAGTGCGGTGGTACTGTTCTTCAAAAAAGGGGATAAAACCCTTCTGAAGAACTACAGACCCATCTCACTCCTGAGTCATGTGTACAAGCTGTTCTCGAGGGTCATCACGAATCGTCTCGCCGGAAGACTCGACGAATTCCAGCCACCAGAGCAAGCTGGGTTTCGAAAAGGCTACAGCACCGTAGACCACATCCATACTGTTCGGCAGATCATACAGAAGACTGAAGAGTACAATCAGCCGCTGTGTATGGCATTCGTGGACTACGAGAAGGCCTTCGACTCTATCGAAACTTGGGCAGTTCTGGATGCTCTTCAGCGATGTCACATTGATGAGCGGTATATAGAGATGCTGAGATGCCTATACAACGCTGCTACCATGACTGTTCAGCTCCAGGACCAAAAGACGAAGCCAATCCAACTGCGCAGAGGGGTGAGACAAGGGGATGTAATATCCCCGAAATTGTTCACTAACGCGTTGGAGGACATCTTCAAGACGCTGGACTGGACTGGACAGGGTATCAACGTTAACGGCGAGAACATCTCACATCTCCGTTTTGCCGATGACATCGTTGTAATGGCTGAGTCGCTGGAACAACTGGGCGAAATGCTGCACAGCTTAAACGGAGCCTCTCGACGTGTCGGTCTCGGCATGAATCTGGACAAGACTAAAGTCATGTTCAATATGGATGTCATGCCGAAGCCAATATTCGTCGAAGGGTCGGCACTCGAAGTTGTAACGGAATACGTCTACCTAGGGCAGGCAATTCAGGTTGGTAGACACAACTTCGAGAAAGAAGCCAACAGAAGGATCCGTCTGGGCTGGGCAGCATTTGGCAAACTTCGCCGAGTCTTCTCGTCGCCTATACCGCAAAGTTTGAAGACAAAGGTCTTCAACCAGTGCGTCCTGCCAGTCATGACTTACGGTGCCGAGACGTGGACACTGACAGTTGGGCTAGTCCACAAATTTAAAGTCGCTCAGCGAGCTATGGAGCGAGCTATGCTTGGAGTTTCTTTGAAGGATAAAATCCGTAACGAGATTATCCGGAGAAGAACCGGAGTGACCGACATAGCTTGTAGGATCAGTAAGCTGAAGTGGCAGTGGGCTGGCCATGTCTGTCGAAGGACCGATGGCCGTTGGAGCAGACGAGTCCTTGAGTGGAGACCGCGTATCGGCAAACGCAGCGTAGGGCGCCCCCCTGCCAGGTGGACCGACGACCTAAAGAACGTGGCTGGGGGGGACTGGATGCGGAAGGCAGAGGACCGAGCGTTGTGGCGCAACTTGGGAGAGGCCTATGTCCAGCAGTGGACTGCGATAGGCTGAGTTGATTGAATTAGCTAATCGTATAATTATTATTCGATAAAGACAACTCAAAACTAGGAATAAAACAAGTTGTTGCCTGTGATCATATGAACTAGTTGCGTATTGAATATGCGGATGGATTTTGAGTTTATCACCATTTTATATCTGTACGTTACGTAGTTACACCTTAGGTACTTACATTTATAACATGGCTCATGTTTGAAAATGAAAATTCTGATCCTTAATCTATTGTATGACCTCATGCTCGCGGATTTAAATGTCTTTAAATGTCTCTCATTTTTCGAGCCTTTTCCCAATTATATTGGGGTCGGCTTGCAGTCTAACCAGATGCGGCTGAATATCAGAATTTAATACGGAGCGACTGCCATCAGACCACTGCAACCCGTTACTGGGTAATACCGATATTCTAATGTTAACCAGGGCTTCTCAATACCTGTAGCGACTTTCATCGTAGATGGCATCTGGAGGCTTAAATGTATCATCTAAATAACGAAGTTTACCAAAGGCAATACATTTATTGAATGTAATATTTTAGTTCTTATTCGATAGTCTTAACCGCGGTGCCTAGTATAGCCACTTCACGTAAGTCACCGTCAAATGCCGTGCAGTTTACTAAACACGTGTCTGTTGTCTCCTTCAGATTTTTTTTAACCAACTGCTTGTACAAAATGAACTAACTTTTAATTAGATTAAATAGAACTTGAAAAAATATAAATAATTTAGGTTTTAATTAGAACTTGAAAAAATCGCTGATCGCGATAAGGCCACCATTTTCAATGTAACGTATTTTAAGGTGTACAATAAAGCATAATTATATAAATAAATAAATAACTTGCAATATGTTTCTTTTATTACATTTGTGATTTTAAAAAAATCACAAATTTAATAAAAGAAACATACAAAAGACATTTCTTGAAAGATATTTCACAATAATCCTTACTACAAACATACCTAAGTATCATATTCTTAATGCGTTTATGGCACTATTTACGGTACCTTGTGTGTATGTAGTACAAATATTTACTGTACGATGCAGACAGCTTAAGCTGCAGTGCGTAATTGGCTGCCAATTAGATGGGAAGTAATAATGCATGCTTTTACGTTCGTTTTAGCAGAAGGTATGTGGCGCAACCAGCTCCGCACTGGATCTAATCTAGACGTTTCTTCATTGTACATTACCTGCCTGTACTCAACTGTATCCGTTATTATTGCATACTAGGTAATAACAGTTCTGTTACATATTTTCATACTCGGGCGATAGGTCCACCTCACCATTTACGTAATGTATTTAAGTCATTTAGTAGGCGAGGACTTGAAGGATGATAACGACATTGAGAGGGAAAGGAGAGCGATGGCAGTCCGCTGCAATATGCTGGCTCGCAAATTTGCAAAGTGTAGTGCAGAGGTTAAAGTAACCCTCTTTAAGGCCTTCTGCCAAACGCTATACACTTATAGTCTGTGGGTCAGGTTCACGCAGTTGTTTTATTATAATGTGTAGTGATCGCGAGAACCTAAAACATTATTATGGTTAGCCAGTTTTTACATACCGAAACTGACCATAACTCGGAGACATTCGGAGAGCATGGTAAGCCATTAGTTCTGGGTGTCTAGGAAAGATTTTCTAATAGACAGCCAAAAGCTTGTGAAGGGTAGATTTGCTTCCAAACCACAACAAGGTGAAAATTCCGGTGTATCGATTTTGATGCCGAGATCAGAGTGCAATCACTACATTTAAAAGCAGATCCCAAAATATCTGAGAAAAGACTGGGATGATGACGATTTTGAAGCACGTGCTCATTCACTTACTAATATCCGCCGCTTAATCAAAACACTGGACTGAATTTGATGGCAATTTTATAGCAACGGCAGTCATGGTTGTTATTAATTTATTGCACGAATGAGCAAAAGATATATCAATCCAAAAAAAACTGCAAAGATCTCACGCTATCTTTACGAGTAATCGGAAATCGTTTGCAATTATAGCAGAAACTGTATGAGCGAGCGTGTTATCAGTTTTGTATGGTTTCGGCAGTTGACGACTAAAATTCCGGCTGAACGGAGCGATCGATCTGCAAGGTTAAATTGCACTTATGATTTTCATTCATGTCATAGGTAGGTGACATTTGCATACGAGACAGTTTCGTGTTGCGCCAATGCAATAACAAGTTTAGTTAAGTCTCTACGAACAAACTAATGCCTGAAAGTCTGATAGCAGGCTTATTCCCTATTTAATGTTGTGTTTAGCAGAGTTAACAGTGATCCATGTAATATACTGTTATTCAGCCGCATCTAATTTAAATTAGAGATGACCTCAAAATAATTGAGATACGGCTTGGTTGCTAGGCAGATGATATAAGTTATTCAATACTGGACATCCAGATGTAACTTAAGTGCGATTTACACCGACAGGCGCGGCGCTGGCAGAGAGAAATAAAATAAATAAATAAATATTTTTGGGACATTTCTACACAGCACCATTTAGTCCCTAGCTAAGCAGAGCTTGTGCTATGGGTACGGTCGACCGCACGTCGGTGGTAACACTTTGATATTAGCAGCATCTTTATTTCGTAAGCAGTAAGGGCGGTTTTCGAATTGAAGTGTTACCACTGTCATGCAGTCGACTGTACTAGACAATGGATATAATAATTATATACTTATTATTTTGTAAATACATACTTATTTTATTGAAGTGTCTATACGGTAATCAATGTTCATATTCTCATGCAACTTATACACCTTGGAAGTCTTGGAACCCGGTCGTCTCCGCGCTAACTCTGCGATGGCCAGTTGACTAATACTTATGCATGACCTAAAAGAGCTTTTAGGTTATAGGTAATTATCCCATAAGCCAAGCGTAATCCCTTCAGCGTCGTTCGATGTAGTATGTTGGGGTATGGTCATGTTCAGAAAGTCCATCAGACATAATATCTACATAATTAGATGACTTACACTATAATTACAACAATACAATGTTTTTCTTGTCAAATAACTTAACGCCAGTAGTAACTTATACATCTTAAAATTTTCGTAAGAGATTACTTAAGAGTATTAATTATTTTTTTATGAGCGTGTTGCGCTAAATGAGATTGTTTTTACAATGTTACTCTTATTACTGTTTACAAACTGCATTGCTGAATATAAGTAATGGTTATGAAATGTCAGTGTTGTTTAAACAAAGTACACAACATCTATGACTTGTATAAAAATAATAAAACATTCTCTCATAAAAGATGTGGAATCTTCAGGATATTTTCAAGTTATTTTTTATGATAGTATATGATTGCCTACCTATGTAGCAAATTATTCAGCATAACTGTATGAACGAGGGACATATATGGTAGAAGTGCGTAAAATTAAAAAACAAACCACGATAAACAACGCGTACAGGCTCGCGCACGCTCTGACTGTCTAGTTACTAGTACTTCTGTTGGCTACTTGGCTAGTTCAAAAGCTGAATAGCATGAAAATAGCGACCGATGGACACTGCCCTGCGTGCTAGGTGCATCACCCTCACCGCATGCAACTTTGAATTGTAAGAGCGAAAGTGTCCATAATAATTGATGATTTTTTTACACATTTGGAACGAGTATCAAGCTAAGTACTGAACATCCTTCTTCTGTAAGTCGTTCAACCAGTCACCCTGTATGCAAGATGTTGATCTGTAACCGTGCCATATTTCTAGAGCAAATGATAAATGATGTGCTTAGTCGTCTAAAAATACTTGAAAAATTCTACGATTATTTAATACCCAAATTTTCACTTAAAAACATAGCGAGTATTTGAAAATAAATCCCGAATGAAAATAAGTCATCGGTAGCATTGTCAAAGGGTGGAAATACCTGTAAATTGTTTTGGTAGTTTTGCACGCATCGTTTTTGAGCACGCACACGCACGGACACACGCACATACATCGCACGGAGGGAGTTTGTTAACAAATATGTATTTAAATAATAATAAAAAAAATGTTTTTTTTTATTAATTTGTGTTCAGTGTCAGTGGTATAGTCACCTCCTTAAATATGGCACAAATATAGATCAACATGTTGTATTAAGACAACCCTAACTTTTTAAATTTTATTAAATTTTCATATACTACTAATTTCAGCTCTTTAAGGATGTATTATAGATGTTATGGCGTCAAGCTATACGTGTTATACGTTAAAAGATATAATGAACATTCTACCGTAACGGCCAGTATAAACGTTCACCTAAGCAGTCTCATTTCTGAAAGATAGATGTGACTGGGACAGCAACTGCTGTATATTCCTTGTCTGCCTGCAAATAATTGTGTATTCTCAATTTAACATTCTGTACATGTCATTTTTTTTTCTTGTAATTTATCTGCAATCAGTCCTTGGACTATAAGCTAATATTTTCATGTAAAACTTCTTGATTCAAAGTGGTTTCTCCAGCGAGAATATCCTCTATATATATTTTATGCCATATTTTCTAGTTGCCCAGGTCCATTACAGATTACAGCCAACCTTCTCAGCCGCCTTTTGTGATCCGGCTTAGTAAGCGCTTTTGCCAAGGGATTTGGATGACTCCTAGCCGAGTTCTATATCGGTCTGCCCAGAGTTTTGCTTCCTGGTGCACTGTGTTCTTATAAACCATGGTGCATTTGAGATGTTTTAAGATGACATTTTGCATTCTTTGGAGCATGTTGATATTAGAGATACAAGTATTTCCCCATAGTTGTATGCCATAGGTCCAAATTGGCTTCAAAATAGCGTTGTACACCAGCAGTTTATTGTCTATCGACAAGACAGCTACATGACATATATACGGCAAATAGTTGTAATGTTCACCACACCTATCGGTATCTGCCAAGTGAACGATTTGAACACGGACCGTTGTTTTTACATGCCATGCGTTGTGCGAACTTTCTCTGCTTTCATCTCGACTGCTGGTAATTAACTGCTCTAGAATAATTCATTACTCACATTACAGTTGGACTGCAGCCGTGACGTAGAAGTCTAGTAACTCACTGATATCATCAACTATTTAATACTGGTACTGTGAGCTAAAAAGACAATATAAAATTATTATTTTATAAGTTGGTAAAGTTGCAATTGCATCTTCAGAATTAGTTTTGGATTACAAGTTTCATTGAACATTCAATATTATTGTTTTGTTATCGCTTTCGAACAATGTATATAAATTAGTAAAAATAGAAAAGTGGCCATCTTTGTACAGACATTTTACAATTTAGCCGAGGTATTCTTTGGTGTCAAAAGAATATTAAATTTCTATTTTGTTTTTGTATAAAAAATGGCAATCACCACGTTAACATAGGCGTGTCGTAGGCTTATCGTGATAAACACTAATAACTCTAGCTCCTGCCCCGTTTAATACTTACTAGAGCGATTGATTTGCACTCGCTTCTCGCTTGTACACTCTATAATAGCTTCGTAGAATCTGTATAAATAAAATAATTATTGTTAGTTGCTGAAAAATTGGTACAGAACTTTCTATAGCATAGTGGCATTGCTGAAGTTTGGCAAGACAAAGATTTGTTGACCGATGTTTACGTGACATTGAAAATAAATATTTATATGTAGGTATAACATGATGTGTGTTTACTACATGTCATAAAAAAAACAATAAATATCGGCGTAGCGTCTGTTTGTTCATCATCAATAACCACGCGTTGTCATTAACACTGCGCGCAGGCATCCCGTTCCGCTGAGTGCATTGATTGACGACATGGCAATTCACTAGGTTTTCCTGCGATTTCCCTCGCCAGTCAGCCGCACGCGCCGTCAGTCCGTGTGGTCAGCGAGCTAACACGCACCGCTCATCGTTCATTATTTTTTCTTTCGACGATGCATTTTGATATACAAAAATCTTCCTTCGAACTTCAATTCTTCCTTTATGGTGTTTCATAAAGTGTTGACCATTGTTCTCTCAAAGGATATTATGTGGCTATGTGATACTATGTGTGTTATGTGCTATTGACTACGGATTTTAATCATGTCTTTGGATATTATGTTTTTGACTAACGACAATTTGCGCCGCATGCGCAAGGAGCCGCAGGTCCTAGGGCTCCGATATCGGGTATGAACAAAATTAATGCTTTAATTATAATTTTTTGCAAATATAATATTTCTACCAGTGATTTCGTTAACGCTACAATTAGCGTAGAACGTTGTTCCTTTCTATTTTAATTCAAACTAAAATTCGGATTTTAAGTAAATCTGAATTTTATTTTTAAGTAAACTGCAGCCTGATTAGATTAAATTAGTTTATTTGTTTATATTTAAATTGCATAAAGCCGGTGGTTGTCTTATCGTACTTATGGTTATGGGTGCGATTTTCTCTCCGAAACTTACATAATATTGTTGACTTTAAGTTTGAACAATTTAATCATAGAAGAACCTGGCTGAGTATAACATTTGCAGAGTCAGCTTCTTTTACACTGGTGACATTGGTCTCGTTCAACGACTTTGGATATTTGGGATACCAAGTTGTATGATTATTACGACAGCTGTTGGTCCACTTTGATACTTCGTATACATATAAAATTATTACACAAAGAATCATGGCGAGATCCATACATGATTTGTACAAACGAATTAAGATTTTTAGAGAAGTTGGAATAGTTTTACTATTGATTCTTGGTTCCTGAAGAATAATTTTTGACATTAAACATAATCAGCCCATTACTGTCCCACTGCTGGGCACGGGCCTCTTCTCAGTACGAGAAGGCTAAGGCCTTAGTCCACCACGCTGGCCTAGTGCGGGTTGGCGGACTACACACACCATCGAGAACTGTATGGAGCACTCTCAGGTGTGCAGGTTTCCTCACGATGTTTTCCTTCACCGTTAAAGCAAGTGATAATCAAATTCTGATCCGCACATGAATCCGAAAAGTCAGAGGTGCGGGCCGGGATCGAACTCGCACCCTCCTACATGGAAGGCAAGCGTTCAACCACTAGGCTATCACTGCTATTCAGACATTAAACCCCGCAATAAAAATATAATTTATCATTCCATTGTTATCATTGAGCAAATTTCTAAACATAACTAAGTTGACAGCTCAGCGTTCAGAAATTAGCTCAAGTTAAAAATATTTTTTTTTAAATATTATATTTTTTCCGGGGTTTAAAATAGTACATTATGATACAAGTGAGCTAAGTTGATTATTATACTCGAGGCTGGATTGCAGCCCGAGCCGAAGGCGAGGGCGTAATGGAGCCGAGAGTATAATAGTCAATGCTCACGCGTGTCATACAACGTTTTTCAACACACTTGCGAGGAAAAAAACATAAATTACACATTTTAGACAAATATTTAATTTGTGAAAAATTATGAAAATGGCGCGCGGACCGCGCGGTGACATACAGCTATGCGCGCGCAGGTGGTCGAAGGAAACCGCCATACAGCCTAATATAAAAATATTATAAATGGATTTTTTTATTTATAACACAAATTAATATTAATTTCTTGACAAAAATTAATTATTTGATGAAATGAAATGTTTATATAGCATATTTTAATTAATACAGTTGATTTATTCCAAAAAATGTTTAATTTTGTTCAGGCATATAAACTCTTTCATCGATGATGATTTATGCGATTTAAAAATAAACTGTAAAGTAAAAAGCACTAGTGCAATAATATAATGAAAAAAGCACGCGTGCGTTATAAAGCCACATTATGAACCTAAAAGCGATGCAATAAGAGCCACTTTACGAGCAAGTGTGTTGAAAAATAGTTTTAAATGCCGAAAGTTATTCTTTAGGGATCAAGGATCAATATTAAAACTTTTCGAATTCTCTAAAAATGATTGTTTTATTGTACAAAACTCGCCATGATTCTTTTAAGTTTGTATGTATCTAATACTCTAGCGAACCACCTATACCGGCAACCGGATTCAATCATCGTGAATAATCTTATAATTGCACGTACTTTACATCCATCATTTTCTCATTAGTCCATCCATCTATTTCTAACTGTTCAAAGGATGTCCGCTTAGAAATCGTTCATTATGTTACAGGGCCTATCGAATGGCGTGGAAAACGACCAAAACACCGCGAACTTACAACCACCCGAGCTGTCACACAAGCGGCTATCGAACAGTTCCACCACCTCCAACCAGAGCTACGACTCCACCGTGGAGTATGCGGTGCCCAAACACTCGTACACCCAGCGTGGCGGCTCGCTGCGGGCCAGTGACGTCAGCGAACACTCCGACCCTATGCCCTACGGACAGCAGAAGATCTCCAACCCGCTGTTCGGAGTCAACGCCGCGACGCACTACGCGCCCGGCTCGATAGCCACCTCGCAACACGAAGCTATCAACGATCAAACCAAACACTACGAAAAAACGAGTTTACCGAACGGCGTCAGAAAGGCGCCCGAAGGACAAGACAATGACGTCATCAAAAACGAGGACGCGTTAGACGGTAGGAAAGAGGTGATAGTGAGCCCCAACCAGATCGCGATCACTGAAGGCGGCACCGCGACCTACACCACAGACAATAATGGTAAAATCAATGTTCATGTCACCGTCATGATTAACGCAGGTAATTATATGCATCCTTACGAACTCAAATTGACCGTAACAAGCACATCTAATATACATACGTAATATATAGCACAGTTTATAACAATTTGATCTATAAAGTTAATCTAACAGTTTTGCACAGTGATGGTTTATAAATATTAAAGACGGGTGGGAGTGTGTGCCGGTTTCCAGAATTGATACACTGTGGAGGATGCATATGAGGCAAGCAGTCTCTCATTGTAGTTGCATGCTGGTAGTAGCGTGTGGGTTCATTGTTTCTTTCGTTCAGTGTTGCCAACAATAATTTTGAAATTCCGTTGAGTCTGTTGTGTGTTTCTGTCAAAACTACTAACCTCTTTCGCCCCGCTGGGACGTTTTTCACCCACCCTATCGTTAATACCCTTAAGCACCGCTGGAAAAAACAAAACCAAATTAATTTATACTCTATTTCTGAAGCATTAAGGATAAAATTCTATTGAATGGCGCATGCGCAGCGGTGCAGGAAGGGACCTTACTGAGTGACCTATGCAGAGCCTGAAAGAAAATTCCCGTCAATAATAGCCGTTATATTTTTTAAATGATATATTAATACTAATAAGTAACAATATATACACACCGGCACAATTAGCGGAACAGAAAAAAAAGTGAGACTATGAGATAATAACGCATATATTTGACGAAAATGTAATTAGACACAAAATAAAAAATTGATTAACATCTTTTAATAACGACTTTGAAAAGTCTTCGTTATTTTTTATTGAAAAATAAAGAAATTTGAAATAAGTGAAATTTTTAGATGATTATGAACCATCACAAAAAATTAAAAAAGTAAGCATTAAATGATTTAACAATAAAATTAAAGCAAAATTAATAACGAGTGTTTCCCCCTCTTGCTCTGATTACGGTTTCCATTCGTCTGGGCATGCTACAGGTTATGTTATCGATGATTTCTTGAGGCAACCGCTCCCACTCCTCAAGTAATGCGTTTCCAAGTTCATTCAGATTGTTGGGGGGTGGCATTCTGGATTTAACCCTTCTTTTTAGCAAGTCCCAGACATGCTCTATCGGATTCATATCGGGGGAATTTGCTGGCCACTGCATCACCGGTATACCTACGTGGCTCAGATATGCCTGTACCGATTGTGCACTATGAGCACGAGCATTATCTTGCATTAGAATAAAGTCGTCACCAATAAATGGGGCAAATGGTACAACATGTTCTTCTAAAATGTCTCTGATGTATCGATCTGCTGTCATGGTCCCTCCTGTGACTATCACTAACTCCGTGCGAGCTCCCAAACATATCCCTCCCCAAACCATAATCGAGCCGCCACCATAAGCCACTGTGTGTTCAAAATTAGACTGTATGTGGCGTTCTCCTTTGCGTCTCCATATTCGCTGTCTCCCATCCATCTATTTTAAAAGAACTCTGCACTCATCAGTAAAGAGAACCTGCTGCCATTCGTTCAAATCCCAATGACGATGTTCTCGCGCATAGCTTAATCGGTTTACGCGGTGACGTCTCTCAAGTTTTGGGCCTTTGGCAGGTATATACGACCCTAAACCAACTTCTTCAAATCTCCTGCGAACTGTACGCTCACTTACTCGTACTCCTCGAACGTCTTCCAGTTCATTTCGAGCTTGTACAGCCGTTAATCGCGTATTCCTACGAACTCCAAGTTGTAAAAAACTGTCATCTCGCCTCGATGTACATCTTTTTCTACCTTGACCCCTCCTCCTCACAAGAGAATTAGACGATCTGTACCGCTGGATGCTGCGATGAATCGTTGATACTGGTCGACGAAGCCTTGAGGCAATCGATCTGTAGGTATGGCCATTTATTCTCATTTCATCAGCCCTAATGATTTCCAGTGATGTTAAGTCAGGCATAATAAAGAGCTTTTAATAAACAAAATTGTCTATAGAATAACAAATTTATAAAAAACAATTAAGTGCAATTTTTCAAAAAAATTACAATTACGTAGTTATTACTCGAACAAGTTGACAAAACGTATTGTTCGGGAAAATAAAACAAATGAATGAAAAAAGTGTATGTCATCTAATTTTCTATTTTCAAATTTGACAAAAAATTAAAAAAATATCATAACTGGCCAGTTCCTCAAGTAAAAGATTTTAAAATCCTGCTTTTTTTGTGTTCCGCTAATTGTGCCGGTGTGTATATAATGAAAAACTCCCGATAGGTTGGCCATCCGCTTTCTAAATTTTTTTGCCAAGATATTGAAAACCATTGAGCACCGTGGACTGCACCTACCAATGGAAAGGTATAAAAAAATTAAACACGTTCATAAATTCGACTATGTATGAAAAAAAAATATGGATAAAAATCATAAAAAAGAAAATCCGTCAGCCGTTTAAAAAAAATACAGTTTTCTCCTCATCCTATTCCGCTAGACCTGACAGAAAATCCGTTAAGTTGGCAACACTGCTTTCGTTGTGCTACTCTTTATATTGGGACATGTTTAGACTAGTTTATGTCAATTTGTTTTGAGTGCACGTATCTTTCAAAACTGTCACCTATTTATTGTTCTGTTACCTGTCTGTTCTGTTCAATGCACTATATCTGTAGTTTTTTTCAAAAAAGTCGTTTCACATGTTACGGTTTTATTTACGTCACATTTTTTTATGTTATTTGTAGACATGCTGTTATGAAGATAAGCATTGATTGTTTATTAAAAATTAAATTATAGTAACGCACCGCGAAAAAACATTGAGATGTATTACATGCATCGACCATACACCTCATAGACGCCATAATAGAAGACCGATGTCCGTTCAAATCAGTTCCGAGTTCCGACCACTAATGTAAGCCGTCAAAACTTCCGCGTTAGTAATTAGCCAATAGCTGCCGTAGTAGGACCAATCGGATTGCAGTACCCGCCCCGCCTCAGCTAGTTGACAGAATTTATTGTACGCATTATATTCAACATTAGGCGTCTATCGTGCTGTATGGTCGATGATAACATGTAATAGCTATGCTTATCTCATAAAATGTAAACGTTTTAGTAGCAAGTATACAAATAGATTACAAACACGGACATAGTAAAATATACATCGTGTATCAGAAATGCGTGGTCATATTTGAAGAGCTCATTCAGAGCATAGCATAGAACAACTTTTTCTATGGGACCAACCCTGAAATAAAAAAAATATCAGCTGGTCCCTGCTAAATCAACGATGTCGCTCGACAGAAAGATCAGCTGATATTTTTTTCGCGATTTCAGGGTTGACCCCATAGAAAAAGTTGTTCTATGCTATGCCCTGAATGAGCTCTTCAAATATGAGCACGCATTTCTGATACACGTTTTATAGACGAAGTGCTGCGAACAATCATGGTGAAGCTAACAAAACCGTGCTCCTCCGTGTTCAAACCAGCTCTCACGCACTTTTTTTTTTCCGAATGGACTCTCGCAGAATTGGTACCCAAAATGGATACCCTAACTGCTTAACCGGACTGGTGGCGGAGAATCCCGTTAGGGACTCCATCCGCCGAAACAGTCCTCACGCACACACATGCACATCTGAAATAGATTTGTTTTCGCGATTCTTACTGGACGATGCCGCGACATGTATACTGAGAGCGGTGAGCACAGGGGTGTATGTGTGTGCGTGAGTGCTGGTTTGTACACGGAGGAGCACGGCTTTGTTGGTTTCACTATGATTGTTCGCAACGTTTAGTCTTTATCATTTTCTATGTCTGTGATTGATTACAAAGTAGAATAGTAATCACTGGCACGTGTTCTAGGAACTCTCGCAGATTTGAAAAAGCAGCGAGCTCAGATCAGAACTAATGGCAGTCCGGTGGAGAGTAGCCTGGCCTCGACCAACAACCACAGCCTGAACTCTCTGTCGGAGGTGTCGAAGGACATGCCGGTGCAGCTGAACCCGCTCAGCCTGTCGCCCAGTGCCGGAGCCGTGCCGCGCTTCAGCGGCAACACCAGCGACGTCGTCGGAGACACGCGCTCGCACAGGTGCTGTATCATCATGTAAACAGACTATACACAGTCCAGTGACGACTGCCAACAGGAATCGTGTTCCGATAAATTTAAATCGGATTTAAATCTGAAGCGCGTGTCGATAAAATGTGATCGTGGTAAGCGTACAAGTCTGATTGTCATTCCAAAATAATTATTGAGCGGATTTTCGACCTCTCGGACGATTGACTTTTTACGGTTAGCATTGCCTAAGAATTGTGATTGGCTCTGAAGAATTGTTAAGAGAAAAGGTTATTGTTTTTTTTTTGTTTGCCGTGACTGATATATTGTTTGTTTCCCGTCAAAAAGTCAATCGACCGATTGTAGGTCCGGTAGAGAAAATAATAACCTAATATATTGAATGATGCCGATGGAGTATTGCCATGTTTGCTCACAAAGCAAAGGCTTGCCAATGGCTGGAAAACAGTGTGATAGATATATAAGAGCTCAACAACTATTGTATTTTTAGTGTTAAGGAAACTATGCGGTTGCTAATATTATCTGTAGTGTTAGAAATGAATCCTATATTGCAGTTATTGTCATATATTTAAGTATTGTATTATAATATCCTGAACATTCCATTATTCGATTATGTATATTTGTTAAAATATAATATTTTATTGTAAATAACTTAATTTCATTGTAAATTTGAATGTTACGGTATTTTTTTTGAGTGAAAAATATGTTCAATTATTTTTTTATGTTACATAAAATGCATAATAAGCATTTTGAACAGAACAAACCATAAATCGCAATAATACATAATAATCGTATCGATTGTTCGGAAGTGCCTCAAGTATTGGTCTATAATGCTGATCTATGTATGACATAGTATAATTTAATAACTAAATACAATTTATTTAAAACAGAACTAATAAATTATTTTAAATAATATTTTAAGTAAATTATAAATACTTTATGAGACGGAGTGAAAACATTATTTAAATCTTGTAGTACAGGTGGAGTGTTGATTATATCCTAACTAAACATAACTGCGATAACTGCCTTAGTTTCATTGGACCACTCTATGGCAATAAACTAATATCACTAGATTTATATCAGATATAAACGTAGTACTTCAAATGGGTATACTTTTATAGTACGTTCACAATTTAAATTATTGTATGTGTCATAATAATATACAAAGATTACATTCAGGTTTATAGTGATCATTAATAGTCCAGTCAAATTAGGAGAAATTAACTGTGAACTTCGGAATGAAAGGTATGAAGCTGATTTTTTTCATGAATCTTTATATTGGTCATTATTTACGGCTTTACTCGTGTGATTCTATCGGATGTGACTAGACTACAAAATGTTCTTTAGACTGTAAAGTCGTATGAGGCAAAGGAAGCGAAATATTAGCAAAAAATTATTTTCGTGACCCTTTGACCTTGAATATTTAGTGACGTAGACACGAGATTGTATGAGACTTTTCAGTATGTTTTTAGAACATCAAAATAAAGGTTCATGCTAAAATGTGCTTCTTTCTTTTCATTCCGAGATTTCATCCTAAAATTAGGATAAATGACTGGACTATAAATGTTAGATAGAAAATCTTAAATCTGAACTGCTAAAAGTTACTATTATTCGTTATTTATAACAAAAACTATTGATCATTATTAAAACTATTTACGATAACTACTGAACTAACACGATGTAATATAAAGCCATCAATTTATGTATAACTAAGTAATTATTTATTTATTTATTTACTAATTTTATATCAAAAAAGTGTTCCAAAATTTGTATGGCATATAAACTGTTTAATTTCAAGTTCAATTTTGACTAAAGACTGGATTTGTTGTGTAGGTTTACATTTATTAGTAGTATACGGCCGACCGCGTGTGTCACTGCATTGGACAAACATTTTATCAAATTTAAGACGTAAACACATTTGCTTTGTTGAAATCAATACTGCCAATTCTCGACTTGACATAACGCGTTCCTATTGGCTCGGTCATTGCCACGCGCGGGCGTGGATTTGCGCGAGCCAATGGGTGCACGTTTTAGCTCACTCCTAAAAAGAGCGCTCGTGGTCTGATATTTATCTGGGCAAATAAATAGAACAGTTTCGGAATTGGTCAGCCAGTAATTCATCTCTATAGGACTTATACTCGAAGGTCAACCCTCAGTTATAATATGATTCTTATTTTTTATTATGACTACCTATATTTTAAAAAAAATGTGTAAAATCTTTATTACTTTTATATGTATTTTTTCTAAATTGATATATTGTGTATGATATTTCCATAGCTACGTATTCAAATTGAAATTCAAATTGTTTTTTTATTTAGATAGACCTAATTACAGGCACATGTGAAACATTAGGCTTTAGTTAAACGGTTTCAAATGACTGCCTCGGTGGTCTAGTGGTGGCAAGCGCGACTGCTAAGCGTGGGGTCATGGGTTCGATTCCCGGGTCGGGCAAAGTGTAATTGGTCTTTTCATTAGGAAATTCTCAGTAGCAACCCGGAGTTTGGATTTGTGCCCGGTCAGTGGCAATAGGCTCGCCCCCTATTAAATGGGACTATAACATAACTGGCGAAATGTGGGTGTACTACACCTCTGCCTACCCCTTCGGGGAAATACAGGCGTGATTTTATGTTATGTTATGTTAAATGGTGCGTCCTATGGAAAAGAACCGGCAAGAAAATCCATAAAAAATGAAAAAATACATAAAATCGACGTGTTCACACTACGAAGTATTTATTCTGACTAATATTACAGTACCAACAAAAGTACAGTGCAACTCATTTTATGTTACAAAAATGTAGTCTTATTGTTTGTTCTTTGTAGAGGCACATTATGCGCGTCGGTGTTGCGTTTAAATTCAAAATACAGCTGATTGTTGACAGAGCGAGGGGGCCACGGCATTCGTGCTGGTAGTTTGTTTCACCATCCATATGTTACAGTGATGCACGAACTATTTATACCACAAAGCTCGTCGCTACTAACTAAATTATTTTATTCAGTGACCGGCACTAGCTATGTTGTAGTATAGTATAACCGGCTGGTTTCCGCAACTCCACGTCCAAGCGTGTATTTTGCGTACGGGTGGGAACTTACTCGATCCACCCTAACTCCTCGAAAAAGGCCAGCAACGCCTTGGTGTTGCTGGAGATCTCTCTAGCTATGTTGTAATAAAACTTGATACAATACAAATACTCTTTATTGTAGATACATAAAACTAAGCAACATACATAATTTAAACAATGTGTTATTTCAATAGCTCAAAACCTTAGACGCCCCAACAATTTTTTATTGTAATAAAGGACATCGCTAGGAATAGCCTCAGTCTATTACAAAGATAAAAAAATGGCAATTACATCCGTATTTTTTCATTACTTACTATTCGTCGTATTTGCGGACAGTGCAGTACAGTAAAGATTTTTTATTTAAAAAAGTTAAACACAATAATAACGTTAGTTCATATTTTTGACAAATCCCTTGAAACTACTCTATGGTTTTGTGAAAAGTATATTGGCACCACTGTTAAAGAAAGCCAATCTCTTTTTAGCACCTTTAAATCTACAGAAATTAAAGAGTAAAACTGTTTAGTTGCTAGGCAACGACTTGTTTGAAATAAGTTTTCTAAGCAAAACATAATCTCAAAATAATTAATATTTTAATAAATTAAACAACGATGGAGTACTGTCCGTTTATTAAAATAGATTGCAACATATTGCCCTCATCGAATTTGATATGGTGAGCATCATCTTTTATTCGTAACTTCAATAGGCTGGGCACAAATGGAACTTTAGCAATGTCCTTTGAATGGCAAGTAATTATTTATTTTCATAAATTATTGTCTAAGATATTGGTAATTTTTGTTGTCATACTTATTCTAATCGAGGCTTCCCAATCGCCTCGTCCCGCACCCTCGCGGCTATTTCCAAAGGATATGTTCTGAGGGGCTCGTAGCGATGCAACGACTGCGCGGATTTTACGATCTGCAAGGTTAAGCTGCACTTGCCGCGGTCAGTCTGTGGATGGGTGACCGTTTCGTTACACATCGAGACCCCTCCGTGCCTCGGAGAGCATGTTAATCTGTCGGTCCCGGTTGTCATACGAATATCTATGGCAGTCGTTACGGGTAGTCAGAAGCCTGAAAGTCTGACAACTGGTCTAACCTCCGAATGTCAGTCATCATCCTCCTCCGAGCCTTTTCCCAATTATATTGGGGTCGGCTTCCAGCCTAGCCAGATGCGGCTGAACATCAGTATTTTATACGGAACGACTGCCATCAGACCCCCGCAACCCAGTTACTGGGTAATACTGACATTCGGAGGTTAGACCAGTTGTCAGACTTTCAGGCTTCTGACTACCCGTAACGACTGCCATAGATATTCGTATGACAACCGGGACCGACAGCTTAACGTGCTCTCCGAGGCACGGAGGGGTCTCGATGTGTAACGAAACGGTCACCCATCCACAGACTGACCGCGGCAAGTGCAGCTTAACCTTGCAGATCGTACAATCCGCGCAGTCGTTGCATCGCTACGAGCCCCTCAACCTCCGAATGTCAGTATTACCCAGTAACTGGGTTGCGGGGGTCTGATGGCAGTCGCTCCGTGTAAAATACTGATGTTCAGCCGCATCTGGCTAGACTGGAAGCCGACCACAATATAATTGGGAAAAGGCTCGGAGGATGAATAATATGACGTGTTCTGTTACGTACGTAGTCATCGGTCTCGCGGTCAGCGTCGCGTTGGATGAGTTTTAGACTCTGTATTCAATGAAACAACTTTTTTTTTTTTTGTAAAAATTAACCTATACTAAAAAGTAGGGTACTTTCGATTCTGAACAAACTAGTTTCAGGTTTTAAGTTTTTTTAATAACACTATGTATAAAGATATGTAAAATGGGTGCGGACGGTATTATCGCTCTAGGCAATTGCTTCCAGACAACTTAAGGATCAGTGTTGCCAATGAAAATTTTTAAGCGGCCGTGTAAGTTCGGTAGAAAAGCCGTGTTTATATGGAAAGAGATCAGTGGTCGGCAGAAGCAATGCCAAAAAAAGGAAGTTTGTTTCAACATCAGCCAAATGGCACTATTTTTAAGTTTTTCATGCAAAATTAATTGTTCGTCAATTTACTCTTTTTGTTTTGAAAAAAAAAAGGATAACAACATTTAATTTTAAATGTGTAATCTAATCGGGAAATCCCCACATAGACAATTTTGCAAGGATGGAATTCGAATTCAAAGATGAACACACACTAGATGTATTTGTATACATTCAGTGATTTATTTGTCGAAAACATGATAGCCGTCAAATTTTCTGAAAGCCGTATATTTTGCTACGGGGATACAGCAATAGGCCGTGGATTTAGTAATTTTTGGCCTGGAAACCGTAGAGCACTGTAATTGCCGTAGCATTGGCAACACTGCTTAGAATGGACAATATAGGCAAGTAAAGAGAGGGGACAACGCTAACATAATGCAACAACAACCCAACGCGCTACGTGTGGGGGCAATGCGTTGCTGTTTGGGAAATTTTGATTCATACAATGTGCTAGTTGTCGATACTGAATATGTATCTACAGGTGAACGTATCGAGTGATTAAAACGCATAATCGCTTGTTTAAACCATTGCATTACGTGTAATATATGGATGTATAGTCGAGTGCCTTTTTCTTCCTTATTAGAGCTAAATACTCAATTTGTGCCAATATTTTTATATTTTTAAATTGCAAGCACAAGTTAATTTTAGATAAACTATTCTAATACTTTGTTACCGCGAACAATTACTACCCTCTCTTATGTAGATTAATAACATTTTAGTTTTTACGAAAAAATTCTATGTTATAATCTGTGCAGAGTTACAAAAAGTTTAATGTCACTAAATACAAATATTCGTGGTAACACTGTACGTGTTGATTAGTTTCACCCTTTATGTAAAGTGGTAACCCCCTACTTAGAAGAAAAGAGAACCCCTTAGAAGTAGAACTATAGATTACTAACTCATTGGCTCGTATTACAGAACGATACTCAAGCGTTGATCTCTGTTTAAAACTAGTTTTCAGTTGAGCTTTGATTTTAGAACGTTCCTCAAGCAGAGATATATTGATCACAGTTCAGCTGATTTAGTTTTATTTTATACTGTCACCTGTTTCGGTATTTGAGCAGAGATTTGATCTATAATCACTCTAGTGTGGTCCAGGTAACGCTTGAGTAGAGATTTCTATTCTATTTCAGGTCAAATAAGTGTGTTATGTTGTTGAATTAAAGTTTATAATTACCGTTCTGGAATAAGACCGAAACTCAAGTAACGATTCTATCCTTAAGTAGTGATCAGGTGATTGGAGTTTAAACTATACTTGAGGAAGCTTCTGTAATACGGGCCTTAGAAAATCTTTGTGGAATTATGTTCTATAAAAATCCAGTGTTCATTGTCTGTGGTATACTTGTTAGGTGAATGTAGCAGATTGACATTCCGTTGTGTATCATCTTGTTAAATTTTTATATATACACTGTAATATAAGCTTTTGGAATCGTATTTATCAAGTGTAGGGCGTCATTATAATTAGTTCCCATCCAGTAGCAATTCATTCGTCCATATCTTAGTCATTAGTGTAGCTATTTGGTAGATTGATTATATCTTCAGTACTTAAAAAGTACTTAAAATTAAATGTACTTTATATATAACGCGCGAAATCTGTCGTGAATATATCAAATATATGAATGTATACTGAATAAAAATATAGACATACAAGAAAGCAATACTGAATGGCCTTATAAGTAAGCAAGCACAATATATACATTTCATTTTTATTTTGTAACAGTATTATTTTTTTAAACATCTAACAGGCGGCATTTTGTGATACTTATTAGTGTTTGATACATTTTTGACAGAACAAATACTTCTTGTATGAAATAAAATAAATTGTATTATTGTATGTTTATCAAATTAATTGTTAGTCTTCTGTGCTGGTTGTTATTAATTTTCTCGTTCGTAAGTACCTACATGTGGGTTGTGATGGCGGCTTGTCTAGCCGGGAGCAGTGAATAGGATACCAAGGATTGAATTAGTGATTTATATCGTAATCGTGCTTTAAGGAAATGATTTGGCAGCTGTTGAGTACGATATTTTTTCTATTTAATCATTATATTCATACAATTATTAGAAGTTTGGAGATGTTGCGAAATTTTCAAGATTTTAAAATAAAATATGAAACAAAGTTTGAAAGAATAAAGAAATTATACTGGCGGCACGCTATGATGGCGTTTTTGACATTTCCCCGCTCATGAAGATGCGTTAATATTGTCAGCTACGTAAGAAAGAACAATTCGCGTACTTTATTGTCAATAGTGATGTACTGCTACAGCTATTAATTTATCGAAACTGTTTTGTTAGGACAACAAAATTAATTTAGTATTTAATGTTGTCTTTTGTTTTTTTTTGTCTAAATATTAACCGTAATATAATAATTGTAAGTTATTTAAATCTTTTGACGTCGACCTTGTGTAATGCGTTAATGAATAACAATTGAAACTTTTAAAAGTAAAGTACAATATAATGGTTTCATCAGGTAATGCTTGCCAGCACATCGTGTAAGTACGATAAATTCGTCCATCCCTCATTATTGCCCCAGCAAACTCAAGGCAACGCAACCCAGCAGTTTCGTCTTGACGTTGCTACAAAAAGAAATAATTGTGAGTGCGCTGCGATTGTGATATTGTTTTGACCTGGCTTTAAATATATTTATTTATACGACTCGCACTTGACTATTTTTTTCGATATTAATTTGGAAGATGTCAAAAACGCCATATAGCATGCCGCTACAATAGTTTCAGATTAGACAATTAGAAATCCACTTTTACCAAGCACTTGCGTCTTGCCGTATTGTAATACAAATATTATACTTTACAACAAAAACGTTATTAGAAAAACGGTATTTCTTGAAAATTTGAATCAGTGTTTGCAGTAGGAATATTGAACAGTGCCTGTCATGTCTTGCCTTAGTAAAATGAAAATGTTATTGTTATTATTACATGATCCTATGTACATAGTTGTAGACAAATGTTTGTCTTGTAATTCTATACATAATTGGTTGAATAAAAAATGTTTTAAATGGTATAATATGATTATTTGTATCCAGAATCGAGTGGCAGCTGATTCACACATACCTATGTATATAAACTGCCTGTTTAGTGATGGGCATTTATCCGGATAAATACTCAAAATGAATAAATATTCGAGTTAAAAATTAAAAAAAGAATGCCGGGTACAGACCAACCGAACGAAGGCAAGCCATGGCAATGAATAACTAACTGTATCAGTATTGACTTAAAGTATAAAATTCAAAGTAGGCATCAAGGGCAATCATCATCATTATCATCATTTCAGCAGAAAGACGTGACTGCTGGACATAGGCCTCCCCCAAGCATCGCCACAATGACCGGTCCTGCGCCTTCAAGGGCAATGTCTACTTTGAATTTTATTATTTTATTCAATACTGATAAGTTACTTAAGCAGTGCCTTGACTTGCCTTCGCTTTCCTTCGTTCGGTTGGTCTCTCATAAATATCCATTTTTACTAGAGTATTTATCCATTTTGAGTATTTATCCGGATAAATACCCATCATTACCTGTTAGATTAATGTTTAGTCACTTGTTACGCTATTTATATAAGAGTGACGTCACAACCGTTATGTCATATAAGTGTTCTTTCATGTTACTTAGAAGTGTAGACCAGCATCACATCAAAATAATGTAGATTTTTATAGAAATGTTTAGGTAGTTGTTTCAGAACAAAAAAAAAAAAGTTTTCCGCCTATGTATTTGAAAACGTAAGTACTATAATACAAATGCAAAAAATAACACTGTGTTTGCAACTTATCTAGTAATCATTCAATGTTTTGATATATGTTATCAAATTAGTGACCTTGCCATTTAGATCTTGCCCTTGAAAACAAACACCGTCATGTAACTAAATAAATTATTTATCATGTAATCATGTTACAACAGTATCGATAATATAAAATTTTAAAGCTTTTGTTTCAAAATAGACGTTGTATGTCCAGGGCCTCAATTCTCGCGTTATAGAGATAAATGTCAAATTAGAGATAATCTCTAATTTTAAAACTACGAAAAATGTCACCGGTAATGTCAACTGCTATAAACCACTCTTTGTATTTAGAGCGCTAGGCGTCGACATATCTCTAACGTGACATTCTGAGAATACGAAAATTTTATTTTAAATCTACATTCCCCATCTTGTTTCGACATTATGTCGAGTTCAAGATAATGTCTACAACGCGAGAATCACCCCCCTGATTGGTCGTTGGCTTTATTTTACTGTTATTATATTATACAGTCTTATTTGGGCCCCAATCCGTCAATTTTCAAATGATATCGCAGTTCTTTTTCAACTATCTGATAAGTTTCATATCAAAACTCCTGATTCTAATAACTGATTGATAGTGATAAAATTATCCAGGTGTAATCGTTTAATAAGTAAAAAATACGTACATATTTATAAAATTGATGTAGCGTGTTCAATGTGATCTACTGTAACCACAGACAGTAAACAATATAGACGAAATTCTGCGAACAATCATAGTGAAGCCAACAACACCGTGCTCGTCTGTGTACAAACCAGCGCTCACCGCTCTCAGTACACAAACATGTCGCGGCATCGTCCAGTAATTATCGCCAAAAACAAATATCTTTCAGGTGCATGTGTGTGCGTGAGCGCTGGTTTGTACATGGAGGAGCACGGTTTTGTTGGCTTCACTATGATTGTTTGCAGCACTTCGTCTATATTTTTTACTAAGTCTGTGACTGTAATTTACTTAATTTTTGTCGTTATTCAGTGGCATACAGATGTTACAATGTTAGACTTAGACCTAGACCCCCAGTTACCGAAAGGCTAGTCATCGCAAAAATTTACTAATCAGCTGTCAAATCTCAGGTCAAGCGTTGTGATTGGTTGTTCACATTTTTACCGGCCAATCACAGAAGCTGACATGTGATTTGACAACAGATCAAACTGATCAGCCTTCTAGAAACTGGGGGTTTGATTATCGCATCCTCCATAAAAACAAAAAGAGTGGCTATCAGATCAATAAATAAGTTCCTAGAACCATTTGCATCTATAGGCACTGAAGGCGATATAGACTAATGTTTTTCCTTCCAGAGTTATTGGTACCTCTCTTTGATTTTATGTGGTACGATACACTATGGTCTTCATCAAGGTAGCTGATTAGCATTGTACTTATAAGGCCGCTTCCTGACTTATCGGTGCTGTATCGTTTTACTCGGTACGCTCTTTACCGATTCGCATTGTACTCTTCGTATCCCGAACCCGTACATAGTCAAGTCATGGCGGACTCATTAAAATACAGGCATATGTACCGAGCATATCAAGTAAAACGATGCCGGGCCACCGACAAGTCAGGGGGCGGCCTAAAGCTGGTGATAGACACTACTGTTAAAATAGAAGTTTTTTAACATTCGCGATTTCACTCATATTGAACTATATTTACGGGACTTGTCGCGCACAATAAAAACAAAACATTTTTGATTTAATTGTGCGCGACAAGTCCCGTAAATATAGTTTAATACTGTTAAAATAATAATAGTGTTATCCTTTTCTGATTAGTGTCGAATTGGCGGGGACAAGTCTAAAAGCTTGTAAGTTTTTTTTCAAGGCAGAATACTCGGGTCCTTCAATTAAGTGGTAGTTCATGTATTTTGATTTAACTTACATAATTTTCGGTTAGCAAAAAGTAAGTACTAGGACTTGATCTCGCCTTTTGGACTGCAATGTACAATATAAAAATGCAAAACCAATGCAAAAAAAGGATAATATTTTGTTATCTCCTTGTGATTCTAATAACTTCTTTAGTTGAGAGGTTGATGAAATTTTTCTATGACCTCGAAACAGTAGTGTAAAATCAAATTATCTGGAACATTAATAAATCGTTTGTTTAAATCGTTACCATGTTTTAATTTACCGCATTTTTTAAACCTTTTTCATAATATTTCGAGCCTTATTATCTGTCACTGAAATATCAGGACTTAAACAATACCTAATATAATTTTTTTTCGATCCTTGGTCTTGGAAAAAAATGTAGAATAAGGTAAAATAATCATTAACGAATTCAGAAAATGGGGAGTTTATAAGTTCAGCCTGTTTTGTTTGTGAATTAATATTATTGATTCATCATGCGTCGGGCAATCCGCACGCGACAGACGCGCGGCCGTCGCCGTCGAGGGCAAGGTTAGCCAACGTGTATGTCGCGAAACTAGTTTATGAGGCTTAACTGTACCTAATCAAAGGCAGATTTTATCATTATTGAGAGGGCTACTTCTATCAAAATATCTAAGAACCTTCATAATATATTTACAGAGCTTGTGGAGTTCTACTATATTTCCTTAATGCAAAATATTGAACACAGTGTGACTCTGTGTGTTGTTGGAAAACCGGCGGTGGATTGCGGCGACAAGGTAACGTCTAGTATTGGCTGCGGCAGTGTTCGCCGGACCGCCACAACCCGTCGACGCGTCACGGCCTCACTCCTTCACCTCACAGCGATATATATCACGTGGAAATCTAACACAACCTAAAATTATCTTCAGCAAAATTCTATTTCACTTCCGGCCTTCAACAAATTGCACGTCTAGCCCACTGGGTTACTCTCTTCGTGTGTATGTTGAGATTTATCAAGACTTTCTGCACCATGAAGCCACCAGTAAACGTGAGTTATTATTTATTATTATTATACAATTATAACTATTATTTTTTATTACTGGTGATTTTTTTTAGTATCGTTTAGATTTGCGTTTTTTTCTTGCTAAAAAGTCTGATGATGATTTATTATAATCTTATGCAATATCTATTCAATTTTTGTCTAATGAAGGTAGGTACCTACCTAATTGGTTTCTTAAATTATTCCATATTTTTGATGGACAGATTGAATAACTGCAATTACATGACATTCTCGATTGGTCTGATCTTATTAAAGAAAGTTAAGATTCTTCAACTTTCCACTTCCTGGAAACTGGATAGTTGTTATAAAAACCATGTGTTTGCCATGCGTTATTATGCTAACTCAGGTAAGAAAACGCATCGACTGGTGTTTTGTCTTTTTAGGGTTCCGTACCCAAAGGGTGCTAACGGGACCCTATTACTCTCGCTACGCTGTCCGTCCGTCTGTCTGTCACAGGGCTGTATCTTTGAAACGATAATAGATAACCAGTTGAAATTTTCTTAGAATATGTGTTGCTATGACCCTTATTACAACAAATACTAAAAATAAAATAAATAAAAACCTCGAAAAATATGCATTTTTTTTCAACGTTTTGTTCCTGTTCTATCTTCAAAACGGTAATACATACTAGCGTCAAACTTCGTCTGATTATAGTGCATACTATGTAGTTTAGCAACAAATACTAAAAACAGGGCAAACATAGACATATGTGGTGGTATCTACGTAAGAAAGAGATGCAAAAATTCACATTTCGCGCACGATCGTTGATGTTTTTTGATAAACTCTCGTAAATTAAATCAGTTTCTATGGGGTATTAGGTCGATGGTTGGTACGAAACCCTTACTGCGTGAGTCCGACTCACACTTGGGCGGTTTTTTAAATAGTTCTTCGAATTAATAAAATAGTCCTGTTTGAAAACTCTGATATAAATATTATGATGCCAAACACCCAATATTATTTGTTGTGTTCTGTTTTGGGTGTTGAAACCGGTTACTTATGACTGAGGTGTTGGTGTAGGTTCCTTCCAATAAAGTACATAAATAAAATTAAACTCTTCTGAGAGCAGTCAAATCAAAAGTAAACTTAAATACATACAAGTTGCTTTGCCTACGTCACAATTTTTTTCTGAAACGATAACGGTGACTATAGTCCGTAGTCCGTACCTATGGAAGCTTGCCTCCATATGATTTAACGGTGCGACCAACCAAGAAGTCGAGTTCAGGTTTTTTGAGTAGAACAATGAACCCTTTCGGTCGAGGTGTAGGTAATCAACTCATGGAAGTTTTTGCTATCATCAATGAAAAATTGCGGTCGATGAGATGACTACTAGACCTGTAGACAGATCGAATAAAGGTTTTTTTTTAGATTTGGGTTAGTCTAGGTTGTGATTTGTAGGTACGATTCTATGTTACTTTTTAAAGTTAACTCCATATTACTTTCTTGCATTAATTGCTTACATTTGCATTACATTACATTGGCATTGGGAAAATAGGGATTTTTGATTCAAAATCTTTTCATTTATGGATACGACGTAGATCAAATTTTTATATATATGATTTTTTATAATATAAACTAGATACTGGTGTAAGGAAAACACAACAACATTCAATAAAATTTGCTCGATAGATTTCTTTTCCAAAATAAGGTCTGTTTTTGCACGATTTCGCGTGACATTTGAAAATCCCAAGAGTTGTTCTATTATTTTTATACATCTGGTACTTTTCTAGATTCTGGTGTAACAGATTTTCATTTACATATTTAATCGCCAGGAAATGTGCAAAATTTAAAAAAAAAAAAAACAGCGCGATTTCGCTCTGTTCTTACTCGCGCAATTTACCGTTCTTTAGAAAGGTACAGTTTCAAAACCAATGCAGCAATGAATGAATGAATGATGGTTGAGAAAGGTCTCTGTCTCCATTGATTCCATCCAGCGTTGCCAGACGTACGATAATTATCGTAAATATACGATAATTTTGGCTCTGGTACGATACAAAATTTATTGAAATACGCAGAAATACGATAATTTTGATGCTGAATAAAATTGTTTTTGTTCGTAGCTCAGCACTGTTTACGATAATATTTCACCAAATTCCTTGATATACGATAATTTTAGAACATCAGTACGATAATCCACTTGTACTCATCTGGCAACCCTGATTCCATCTCTTTTAGCGCCTGTTTGATTGATGGAACAAATGAATGTTCATAAGATCCATTGGGTGTTTTTCTTGGAAACATCAATGCCTGCCATCTCTTTCTACATCGTTAGATTTCTGCTCATCTCTTGTAGGTACCTACCTATTATCAGTTTACGCAGTATGTGAATCTTTCATTCTTTAATGACTGCTAGAATAGGGGTGCAGACAATTTTTGGATTCATCCGTATTTAATACTATGATCGTTTGTTTAGAGATGGGTTTTCGTTTGGATACTTTGTCTGGACATTCTTCTTCGTGTCAGTGATACGACTGATCTTTTATCAGACTTGGTAAGCCCAAAACTTTGCAACCTCTACGGCGTTATCAGTGACGGCGTAGAGGTCGCTTAAGGTGTTGGGGCACAAAGAACAAGATAAGAGGTGAGGCATAGTTTGATTGTCATACCCACCACAACCACAACCTGTCGCCGTTTTGTTGAAGTAAAACCACTTCCCAAGATTATAATTACATCTTCCCACTTGGGTTCGAAGTAGGTTGAGTGACTTCCAATTAGACCACGCAAGAAGATGACCACTAGGCTGATGATGCTCACTTGTTCTGGACTTCATCCTAGCAACTCGCCAATGTCTGTAATATTATTATAGTTTGGTTGAATATTGTCAAACCCAAAATCTACTTAATATTAACAAACTCTGCCGACTATCTAAGAAGTTCTACTTTGTAACGAACTACCGCATCGTTGCGAAAAAATGCGACTTTGCAGCTGTTGCTAATGGGTCATTACTACTCCGTCGTATCCTGGAACCATTCTCCTTGTCCTATCTTTCTTTTCATTCAACAAGAATAGTTAAAACCTCGGATGAATAAAATAGGCGGACGGAATCTCGCTAAACTATAAGTGAAGCATCCGTAGCTCGGTTAAAGTACGGGCGGGCCGCGTAAAAATACGCACTCATTCACATCCATAGTACCTATGCCAAAAAGCCGCGATTACGCAAAAAATCAACTAGTGTGACGGCTGTAGTTTTATCAAATATTAATTTGCACAAAAACAAAAAATTGTGCTCCAAGGTGTTTTTATTGATATAGAAACAACTTTATAAGCCTACAAAAGTACTTAATTTACATTGTTATTTTTTTTTTACTAAAATGAAACATTTCTACCTGCAACTGGCTGCATTGAAACCTTTCCTGAGGTTTACCGTATTGGATAAAAAAGGGTAGCGCCTAAGAGCACAGAAACAAAGCTCGCGCGCAGTAGGTGTGCGTGCGTCCTTTGTTTCCGTGCTCTGAGAGCAGCGCCTAAGCAAACAGATGTTAGACATTGTTTTGTGGTAAAAGAAATGAAACACCCACTCACTGGGCATTTATTAAAACACTGTCTCGCCAAACACGCATCGAACGCTTGTTTTAAATATTTTTTGTGGTAAGACCCCACGTGTCAGTCTTTGTTTATCGAGATTCCGTCCGCCTTTTTTATTCGTCCAAGGTTCAAACATAATTTATCGCTAATTAATTATTAATTAGCTTTTATCGATTTAGAATCGCTTGTATTGATGGTATCATATTATAAGTATAATAGACAATTACGCTGTTCGTTGTAGGGGTTCATAGATAACATTTTGACGCAGTTAATCAATTGTATTTGAATGATCATCGTTGTTAATTGTGACCTTTTAACTATTGATAAATGTTCTGTGTTCTATGAACTCTCCCGTATGATCGTTACACTGCATCGTTTGTCTTGTTTATAATATACGTGTCAGTTTATGCATTTCTAGAGATAGGTACTTCCTAAAGATTTAAGTTGAAAAAATCGCTCACGAGCAGGATTCGAACCTGCGACTCCTGGCTCAGTACGCCAGTGCTTTAGCCACTAAGCTACCGTGAACACTGAACGAGCAGTGTGTGGTTAGTTAGTTGGTTCCAGTAAGTTCTCGTTGAACGTAAGAATAGTGGGACCAAGAAGAAAATCAACTTAAGAAAAAAGTACTACTTTCGCTACTTGACACTCACTTCTACTATATTACCATTACATCGTACTAACCATGACTTTTCTCCAGGCCGCTCTCCTCCACGATGTGGACATCCCGACGAAGAAGGCGACGTTCGGCATGGGGTGCTTCTGGTCCAATGACTCGCTATTCGGCGCCACCCCCGGCGTGGTGCGCACACGCGTCGGCTACTCCGGCGGCACCACTAAAAGCCCACATTATAGGAGCATGTGAGTATATACTGCAACTACTAACCAATTCAGAGCTCAGTATGAGTACGTACGTACGTAGGTACTTTAACTGCATTTCTATGAGGATTTCTGGGAGAGACCGAAGTTCTTCTGTCATTCATGTCGCTGACACGGTTCATCATCCAGTGGTCAGTGGTCTCTTTACATGAGCATCGTATTGTTGATTATTCCGCCACCGCCAGTCGCTTGAGATTTTGCTGTCTATAATGTCGAAAACATTTCCCTCCCTGCATCTATTTATCTGATTCACGTACTGTATTGCGCGGTCACCTTTTATATTCTTCTGACACGCTAATTAACATAACACCACGCTTGTATTCCTCGAAGGAGTAGGCAGAGGTGTAAGTATAGTACACCCACATTTCGCTAGTTATGTTATAAGTCATATGTAATAGGGGGCAAGCCTATTGCGAAAAACCGGGCACAAATCCAGACACCGGGCTGCTAATAAAAAAAATAACCCAATAACACTGCCCGACCTGGGAATCAAACCCACATGCCAGGACCCCACGCTCGCAGTCGCGTTTGCGACCACTAGACCAACGAGGCAATCGCGCTAATTATTTTAAGCTTTCTCGTCTCCTTATTAGACTGAACTTGTTAACACATACTTATAGGCCTACAAGTTCTTCTTATCGATTCGATAGCAAATTTTAACAAATTTTGTTGGCCCAGTGGTCCTATGAGTTATTACAATATTATTTACCCGGATGATTCCATTTCTACACAGCTTTTACGCGCATTTCTGTATGGCTTATCCTCTTGTAAGCAGAGAAATTAATTGCAATACAATTATTTATGACTAACGGAATCAAGGGATTACATAGTTGAAGAGAAAAGTTTTTTTGACGCAGTTGAAATGTTGCGGTGTTAAAGGATTAGGGAAGAAGGTTCCACTAACTATAGTTACATTACAGGCGAATGCTCCCGGTGAGTGTTATGTTACAAATTGTATCATTACAGGTTGCGCACTGTAACGTTCGGTTCTCCTCACTCACTGAAGTAAAGCTCGAATCTGAACTGTTACATTACAGGTGAATGCAGCGTTTAGTAGCGAGATAAAACGGAGCTACACAGGGCAGGGCCTGCGATTTCGGCACGAGTTGTCCCATACTATTCATAAATACAACAATCAATAAATGTGTCTACGATTCTACGCACATTTGACCGACTCTGTCTCAAGGACGCGAGCGATCAATACCTACAATGTTTATAAGTCAAAGGTCATGAAAAAAATGTAGACTGGCTTTTCAAGGCCTGAAGGCCAATTCTCGTAATCAAAAAAGGTTCAAAATATAGGTAATTCCAAACTAATCCCAATGCTTTAAATCTCAATCTCCTGACAGTAAATGTTCCTGTTTGCCGTTTATTTGTGACACTTAGGTCATTAATGTATATTTTGAACGTTTTTAATTACGAGAATTGGCCTTCAGAACGTAGGTACCTTTACCATAAGAATAGACAATAATACTAGTATTATTGTCTATTTTATGCCATTACACTCATTTAAAATTTAGAAATGCCTTTTTTATGTCGCGGAATCCGTAGAAACTTTGATAAGCCGACCACAGAGAAAATAATCACTACATAAGCCGACCGTACCTACCCACGATCGGTTCCCATTCTTCTAGTCCATCCATCCAAAGGTTGTCTGGAAGAGATTGCCTTGTGCGATAAGACCGCCCATTGTACTTATTTAATCTTTCTGTAAACTATTGTCTTTGTTTTCGTTTGGTGTAATGTACAATAAAGAATATAATAAATAAATAAGCGGAAACGTGATAGATAAATCAATAAATAAGCTAATTTGGTATGATAAGCAAAATAAATGACTTGTAGTTTAGTTTTTCCCGGCTGATGAAACATTGTGCAATGGAACCATTAGAGGCCTTACCTAGGCCTATATGAGGTATGTCTACCTACCTATTTATTTAAAAAAAAAAAACCCTGGTCTACCATAGAATTTTTAAAGACAAAACGTAATGAGAATCGTATTTCTCTGCAAAATTAGAATGGTAGACTACTTATATCTATTTGTATTCTAGAAACATTTGCGATTATACTATGATAAAATGTAGAACAACCTCCTAAAAACTCGTGACCTAGGAGTTTTTAAATAATTTAGTAGAAACTACGCCGAATGGCGGGCGTCAGGAACATCATTCCACAAACATTTCCATTTTCACCTATAAAATTATAATAATTTATTGTTATAAAACAATATTTTACGTATTTCTCCTAGGTACGTTCGTGGTGGCGTAGCAATTTATTTATTTATTTATGGTATACCAACAGCAATACATATATAGCATACAGAAAACACACAATACAATAATAACATTTCTTATATGTATGCCCATTACATGTACACACAGCACTCATAGAAAAGACAGCAAGTTCAAAAGTTACTAACATTAATATGCGAAAATAAATAATTATTTAGATACAAGAGTATAACACAAATGAATAAATGAACATGAAACTAAAATAATGAATCACATGTTCTGTTTAGATTTGTGTCAAAATCTCATGAACCCTTCCTCTGAGCATGAACCCTCAGAGGAAATACATGAAACCTTTCTTATTCACCCTTGAATCCCTTGATGATTGTTTCATGGTTGGTTGTGGTACGAATGCCACTCGTTCTTCATCAACTCTTTCACCAATTTGTTTACAATTTTGTTCACTCTGACATCTCTCATTTGCTTGTCAATAATGACTAGGTCATTCCCTAGGTTACCTATAAGGCTACTTAGTATAAGATAGCATTAACAGCAGTGCCATTGCCATCTTCACTTTGAATTAGTTTTCTGCACTGCTTTCCTTAATCATTATTGCGTTAGATACTGAAGAGAACACCCTACTGTGATAAAACATTATCCAAGGCAAGGGATTTCTTCAGGTGATTATCACAAGATTAATCAATCCTAGCACATAAAAAATAACGATCTAATGTAATAATGATAATTAAGATTGTCATTGATTGATTGATTATGATGATGTATATCTGTGTGTACAATAAAGAATAAGAATAAGAATTGTCATTGAACCTAGAGTTAAGAGTTGTGTCCCATAATAGTTATGCCTAATAAAACTTGTCGATAATAGATAACGAGAGCCAAGGTTGGCGGCGGCGGCCGCGGCTCGTGCGCAAGGTCAAGGCGCCTCGCGTCACTCGCGTTTCACACACAAAACTAGTTTTTATTTGCGTTTCGCTCTTCTTTATGCTGTTGAGAAGATATAATAATACTTGTATGAGATGCACGTGCGTGAAGTTTTTGGGGATATGCTAAAATGAACCGACATTAAAAACAAGTGCGTAACTTGCATGTTATAAGAAAACTAAACCGCTGCGCTCTGTGGTGTTTAATTTCAATGAGAAGTTGAAACAAATATTATGATTGTTACTTGAATTTGAAGCTTCTGTTTCGCAAACATTTGCGCTGGTCATACCTACTACACACCTGGAATCTAAATATTTTTCGATGGTATTGGCAAAAGCAGTTGCTTTATTACAATAAATTAGGCATGTAGATTAAAAACCTACGCAAATTGATTAGATCTCATTGTACTTAAATATTCAATCAATTTTAGGTTCCATTCTGGTTTTGAACTATCAAGACAGTATTGTCCTTATGTTGGGCAAATAACCTAGACCTCCCAGACACATGTTTCACCTATTTCTCGCCGTTCTTTGATGAAAGCGTTCAGTTCTTTTAATTTACCTTTTCTCTTTTACTACTTAATAAAACTTTAAAACTGACTGACAAATATCGCCCAGCCTAAACTGGTTGGTCTAGGAAGATGAAATGCACAGGAGTTCCTTGACATCGTAGATGAGCACTAAAACTACAAAATTCCCACAGGAACGGAAAATCACGTGAACGAAGTCGCGGGCGGAAAGCTTATAGCGATATAAATGTAATAAGGAATAGTATTTAGATCAATTAATATTAATAGTTGACGGTACTTTTGTTTTCCAGTGGTGACCACACAGAGGTGATCGAGCTGGACTTTGACCCTAAGACAGTCACATATGAAGATCTCCTGGATATGTTTTGGGCGAACCACGAGTATGGACTAACCACCAAGCTAAAGAGACAGGTACCTAATTATTAATTTCTTACGTTAGCGTTTTCTTGTTTTTCTAGAAGTGGCAAAACATCGGGAACATTTAAAGAATGTGTGAAAACTTTCCCAGGGGCTGGCCCTCTAACTCTACTAACAAAATTATAAAATAACCTTCTTCTTTTTGAAGGCGGTTAAAAAGTTCAAGAAATTGCTATTGAACAACGGCTTTTTGCAGTTATTGTTTTCTATTAATGAAACAAAGATCCAACGTTTTGATTCTGCAAACGATTGTGTCAGTTAGTACCTAATATGGCTTTTTGGATTTTTGTCGGATGAAGAAAATTATAAACCGAATCGTAATGTAACAAGGCTGAAAATTAATAGAATTGTTCCTCCCGAATTAAAAGTAGTTTACAGATTGACAAAAAATGGCAATGGATTTATTTTTGGAAGTCACGTGACTAGATAATATTTTTTTTTTTTTTTTTTTTGTTAGCCTGTACTGTCCCACTGCTGGGCAAAGGCCTCCCTCAATTCCTTCCATCTATCGCGGTTCTGTGCCGCCTCCTGCCAGCTGTCATCAAGAAAGACATCGAGCTCGTCTCTCCATCTCCTGCGTGGTCTGCCGCGACCCCGCTTCGCTGTCTCAGGGCTCCAGTCCTGTGCTATACGGGCCCACAGCTCATTTGGCATACGGCAAACGTGTCCTGCCCAGTCCCACTTCAGTTGGGCGACCTTCTGACCCACGTCAACAATTTGCGTTTTGGAGCGCAGTATTGTGTTTCGAACACGGTCTGTTAATTTAACACCAAGTATACTGCGCTCCATGGCCCTTTGGCAAACCTTGAGTTTGGACTTCTGGATGTAGGTCAAAAACCATGTCTGTGCACCATATGTTAAGATGGGGAGAATGCACATGTCCATGAGCTTACGTTTTAGTGACAAGGGCAAATTGCCCTTGAATTGCTCTTTCATGGACCAGTAGCTCTTCCAGGCGTTTTCAGTACGTCTTGTAATTTCTTTATCTTGTCTTGCCTGGAAGGAGATTACTTGGCCCAAGTAGATGTAGTCTTGGACATACTGCATTTTCTCCCCATCCACTTGGATGTTCCGTGGTGAGCTGTTGGTAATGACTTTAGTCTTTGACATATTCATCTTAAGTCCAACCTCAAGGCTTGCATTGCTCAGTTCTTGTAGCATCTGCTCTAGTCCAGTAGCTGATGATGAAAAAAGGACAATGTCATCAGCGAAACGAAGATTAGTCAACCTAGCTCCGCCGAGGACAACTCCTCTATCTTGCCATCTGGTCGCCAGCGTTTTAAAAACTTCTTCTAATGCACTGGTGAACAGTTTAGGAGATAGTGGGTCACCTTGTTTGACTCCTTTTAGGATGTTGAATTTTGGGCCTTTTTTCTCTAATTTTATGGCTGCTGTGCTGTGGGTGTATATGATTTGTAACAATTGTATGTAGGTGGAATCTATTTGTTGTTTGTCAAGAGCTTTAAAAATTGCTGAGTGCGAGATGCTGTCGAAGGCTTTAGAGTAATCTACAAACGCAAGGTATAGTGGCATTCTGTATTCTTGATATTTTTCAATAATCTGGTTGACTGTATGTAGATGGTCAGTGGTGGATAGTCCGGGTCGGAAGCCTGCTTGTTCAGGAGGTTGTTGTTGATCTAGTTTACCGGCTATTCTGTTTTCTATGATTTTTATGAAAGTTTTGTATACATGGGAAATTAAACTAATTGGTCTATAGTTATTGATGTCAGATTTATCTCCTTTCTTATGAATTAAAACAATATCTGAATGGCAAAAGTTTGAAGGAAGGCAACCCGTAAGGAGAATGTCGTTAAATAGTTTAGTAAGATGAGGAAGAAGCGTAGGTTCACCTATCTTAAGGGCTTCAGTGCTAATGCCATCTTCACCACATGATCGGTTATACTTCATTTTGCCTAGTGCAAAATGAACTTCGTATTTGGATATAGGTGGTATGTTTTCAGAACAAGAGTAACTAAGTGTGGCCTGTATTGGAGATGTATCAGAATAAAGTGACTTGTAAAATGTGGTACATATATCTAATATATTTCCTCTGTTAATTTGTTTTTTGCCATTTCTGTCCTTTAAACTCGTTATCCATGATTTACTATTATTTATTCCTTGTTTAGCTATTTTAAGTGACCGGTTCTTCTCTAGTGCATTTTGCACGATATTTGTGTTGTAATTTCTTATATCCTTTCTTATGCTACGCTTTACTTCTTTATCTTTTAATCTGTATTGCAAGTCTCGTTTTTCTTCCCACAAAATCAGTCTTTCTTCTATTAGTCTCTTTGTTTCATTTGATAATTTCTTAGTTTTACTTTTGGTCGGTCTTACTTTGTTACTGGCTTTTGTTAAACCATTTAAAATATCGTGGAACTGTTGATTTATGTCTCTTTCTTCACTATCTATGTTGATAAGGTCAAAACTATTTTTAAGCTCTAAATTAAATTCATTTTTGCATATAATTAATGACTCCTTATTTAACTTTCTAATTTGGTTTTTAAATAACTTTTCGCGGTCGATTTTTATGTTAAATCTAATAGTTGCCCGCACGGGTCTATGATCTGAACTAAATTTAAATTGATTTATGATTTGTGTGTTTTTAATCATTTGTCTGTCAGAGGTAAGTATATAATCTATTTCATTTTTTATGTTATTATTCGGAGAAGTCCATGTCCATCGTCTTTGTGGTTTTTTGTAGAAGAAACTATTGCTCACACACATATTTTGCCCAAATGCAAACTGAATTAGGCGGGCACCGCGTTCGTTTCGAATTCCAAGACAATATGGTCCCACGATATTTTCATTGTCCACGTCTTGTCTTTCTCCAATTTTTGCGTTGAAGTCACCTATGATAATAGTCCATGTGCTTCGGTGTTCATCGCACACTTTGTTCAGCAAGTCATAGAACTCTTCGACTTCGTCGTCATTGTGGGATGACGTAGGTGCGTACACTTGGACGATGGCTAATGTTTTGGTATCTGAGATTTTAAATCTTAAAACTGCAATTCGATCTGAGTACGAGACAAATTCTAGAATATTATTTTTCCATTTCTTGGCTACTAAGAAGCCAACACCGTACAGCCCTCCACTCTGCCCGTTATAATAGAATATACTACTTTGTCTCTCTATGGTGCTTTCTCCACTTCTCCTGACTTCTGATAAACTGACTGGATAATATTACTGACTAGATAATATACCTAAGAAAAAAAAATTGGCTACGGTATGCATGTAGTGACATAGCTATTTCAAAAATAGTTTTTTCTGAAGAAAGTGTAAACAATTACAGAGAGCCAATGGTGTAAGTGTGCCGTACACGTGCTGAACACACGTGCAAGTTCAAACCCATGTCTGGACAAAAAATTCGTAGATATAGGTATTATGAACTAAACGAACGATGACAACGATGATGATGATAACGATGTGTTGACTGTTCTTTTATAAATAAAACACTTTCCACGTTTTAGTTCCACGATAGATGTTTTGAAGGGAAATTTTGTACCTATAAAAATAGTAATACCAATTAAGTTTGGGATTTTGATTTTTTTTTTCATACCTTGATTGTTTTGTAATTGAATAATTTAAGCAAGTTCTTAAGTTCTCGTCATAATGTGGGTATTCAGACACCAAAGTCACATTAACATTTTGTTTAGTAGTTAGGTACAAAAAGAGGGTGCAACTAATTTAATAATGAATAGCATTATTAGCAATAGCTAAATACAGGTGGATAAATACTTAATTGATACTAGGTACTGTTAATACTTGACTGCCTCGTTGGTCTAGTGGTTGCAAGCGCGACTGCTGAGCGTGAGGCCCTGGGTTCGATTCCCGGGTCGGGCAAAGTTTTATTGGATTTTTTCATTAGGAAATTCTCAGTAGCAGCCCGGAGTCTGGATTTGTGCCCGGTTAATGGCAATAGGCTCGCCCCCTATTACATGGGACTATAACATAACTGGCGAACTGTGAGTGTGCTATACACCTCTGCCTACCCCTTCGGGTAAATACAGGCGTGATGTTATGTTGTTGTTAAATACTTAAAACGATAAAAAAGTCACGGAACAGCTTCAACTACAAGCTCTTCATTTGACACAAAATAATCTACCTACCTATCGAATAAACTGCTAATCTACGTCATAAAATCTACACCATATTCTGACCCCAAAACAGTATACCACTTCTCTCTTTACATCATTCTCTTTTTTTAAACAGTACCAATCCATGGTCTTGTACCACGACGAAGAACAGCGTGCGGCAGCGGAGGCGTCGTACAAGCAGACGCAGGAGCGCTGCAACGAACAGCTGCGCACTGAGATCGCGCCCGCCAACACCTTCTACCCAGCCGAAGAGTAAGTTACAGTACTTGCTACCTACCAGAAACACATTTGCCCTTATAGCCTGCCAAAAATGTCTATGGTCGGAACCGATTTTTATCTTTGTTAGTATTGTGCCACTTTGTGTTTTATCATGCAAAAATATGCATATAAATATATCAGTTGAATTTAAATGATGAGGACTGACCAGAATTAGTGTATGACTAGTGGCGCCTTGTATACTCTTTTATGCCAAACCAAACTAATTTTAATTATTATTTTTATTAATTTTTTGCGTGCCACTTATGGTGAAATATGTGGAAACTAACTGTGACTCTTTTATCCATCTGTCTGGACCCGATTTTTTATCCTTAAGTCGCAGAACGTTCCAATCGCAAGCAAGCGTTTAACCGCTAAGCTATTACTGCTTCAAAAAGATAAACGGTCTCAAAAATACCAAATCGCAAAACGTCCAAATTGCAGAATGTCTATAACATGTTAGGTCCAAATCGCAGAATGTCCAACTCACAAAAAGTTTACATCGCAAGTTTACAAGATTGAATGTACAAAGCTCAAAAAGTTCAAAGTGCTCTAAACACTTCTAGGCCCAATACTTCTTAATTTCATTTCATACCCGCAGGATAGGATAAAATGCTTGCATTTGCCGCTAGGGCGCTGTGTGCTGTGTAGATATGAATTATTGAAACGATAAAGAACAAAAGTATGAAATAAAATGGAGTCAATATTATTAGGGTATTAAGGTAACTGGGGGGAGTGGTTGCGGAAGGCAGAGGACCGAGTGTTGTGGCGGAACTTGGGAGAGGCCTATGTAGGTATAGGCTGAGTTGATGATGATGATAGTCACATAATGAGTGCCTCTCGCGTTAAATACTTGGGTGGTTGTTGGCTGTTGTTGTAGTAAAAGAAGCACAAGTAGACAAATTTATTGGTTCATTTTGGTTTGCACCTGGTGCTGTTCTCTTAAATATTGTACCTAAGTGCACGAAAATTACTTTAAATTAAATTTTGTGCCGACAATGAGTAGGCAGGTACACAAAAATAGAACGATTGGCTCGACAATAACTGTTAAAGACAACTATGTTTTACGTTTTATCTACCTATATCCCATAAACGTGACCATTGCAGCATATTGAAATTTTATCTACATGGTCACCATTGACCCGATCCAGTAATTTTATGAAGCCATTCTGGATCGTGCATCTTACATTGTTAAGACAATTTGTATTTTTCCATTAAGATACCCTCAGTAGAATATTCATAGGTACAAAGTAGTTACCCATAACAATGTATTTTATGAAATATTTTTATCTGAACACTGCCGTTCTTGCAAAATGTTAATGGAAAACCGCCTCATTGCACGGACAGTAATGACACTTTACGACACAATAAAAATTAACCTTGCCATGGCAACCAGCAACAATGAATATTTAACGTATGCCTAGCATTGTTGAATGAATGTATTAATAATAATAGTTGATTCGCAATAATCAGGCCATGGACTACTCCTTGTTAATGACCCAGTCTCTATGAATAGATTCTAAGTCCTATTTTGCGCATCCGTTTTCCTCTCAATCATAGTAATCAAGATTGATATTGACGATTCTAAAAATAGAAGTTCTACGTTCGAGGGGACTGCTCAGATCCTAGCTTAAAAAAATAATGTTGAGAATGTGGGTATCCTAGAGGACTCAAAAAGAAATGGTTAAAAACTTAACGTGATTTATGGCATTTTTTTGCAATAAGTATTAATGATTGTCTATCTAACTTTACCATAGAGTAGGTACCTAAAGTCAAAACGGCAAACAGGAACATCTACTTTCAGGTGATTGAGATTTAAAGCATTGAGATTAGTTTGGAATTGTATTTTGAACGTTTTTTGTTACGAGAATTGGTCTTCAGAATGTGGCGTGATTAATTACAATATATCTACTGAATAATACTCATAAAAAACATCAACCTAGCTCTATCAGTTATAAACTTATAAGTAACTACTTGCTTGGATAATATTCAAGAATAATATTAAATTAATAAAAATATATAAAAGGCTACTGATTGCGAAGCCACCACAAAGAAACAAGACGCAAAGATTATTACTAGACACTTAAAAAGACTATTTTTGAACATGAGTTCAAATCAATCAAGCCAATCTTAAAGTACGTTGGCAGTTCATATAGCAGATTTTATTGCAACGCAATTGACGTATCAAAAGATCATTGTATTTGACACGTGAAACTATTTAACTACAGATTTATATACACACCGGCACAATTAGCGGAACACAAAAAAAGCAGGATTTTAAAATCTTTTACTTGAGGAACTGGCCAGTTATGGTATTTTTTTAATTTACTGTCAAATTTGAAAATAGAAAATTAGATGACATACACTTTTTTCATTCATTTGTTTTAGTTTCCCGAACAATACGTTTTGTCAACTTGTTCGAGTAATAACTACGTAATTGTAACTTTTTTGAAAAATTGCACTTAATGGTTTTTTATAAATTTGTTATTCTATAGGCAATTTTGTTTATTAAAAGCTCTTTATTATGCCTGACCTAACATCACTGGAAATCATTAGGGCTGATGAAATGAGAAGAAATGGCCATACCTACAGATCGATTGCCTCAAGGCTTCGTCGACCAGTATCAACGATTCATCGCAGCATCCAGCGGTACAGATCGTCTAATTCTCTTGTGAGGAGGAGGGGTCAAGGTAGAAAAAGATGTACATCGAGGCGAGATGACAGTTTTTTACAACTTGGAGTTCGTAGGAATACGCGTTTAACGGCTGTACAAGCTCGAAATGAACTGGAAGACGTTCGAGGAGTACGAGTAAGTGAGCGTACAGTTCGCAGGAGATTTGAAGAAGTTGGTTTAGGGTCGTATATACCTGCCAAAGGCCCAAAACTTGAGAGACGTCACCGCGTAAACCGATTAAGCTATGCGCGAGAACATCGTCATTGGGATTTGAACGAATGGCAGCAGGTTCTCTTTACTGATGAGTGCAGAGTTCTTTTAAAACAGATCGATGGGAGACAGCGAATATGGAGACGCAAAGGAGAACGCCACATACAGTCTAATTTTGAACACACAGTGGCTTATGGTGGCGGCTCGATTATGGTTTGGGGAGGGATATGTTTGGGAGCTCGCACGGAGTTAGTGATAGTCACAGGAGGGACCATGACAGCAGATCGATACATCAGAGACATTTTAGAAGAACATGTTGTACCATTTGCCCCATTTATTGGTGACGACTTTATTCTAATGCAAGATAATGCTCGTGCTCATAGTGCACAATCGGTACAGGCATATCTGAGCCACGTAGGTATACCGGTGATGCAGTGGCCAGCAAATTCCCCCGATATGAATCCGATAGAGCATGTCTGGGACTTGCTAAAAAGAAGGGTTAAATCCAGAATGCCACCCCCCAACAATCTGAATGAACTTGGAAACGCATTACTTGAGGAGTGGGAGCGGTTGCCTCAAGAAATCATCGATAACATAATCTGTAGCATGCCCAGACGAATGGAAACCGTAATCAGAGCAAGAGGGGGAAACACTCGTTATAATTTTGCTTTAATTTTATTGTTAAATCATTTAATGCTTACTTTTTTTTATTTTTTGTGATGGTTCATAATCATCTAAAAATTTCTTTATTTTTCAATAAAAAATAACGAAGACTTTTCAAAGTCGTTGTTAAAAGATGTTAATCAATTTGTTATTTTGTGTCTAATTACATTTTCGTCAAATATATGCGTTATTATCTCATAGTCTCACTTTTTTTTCTGTTCCGCTAATTGTGCCGGTGTGTATATTTATTTATTACTGATACTTCAGTAATGAAGCATCTGGGGGACTTTGACGTGGGACTTTTGTTATTCAGAGTACCTACCTATTAGAAACTTATGGCAATAATTTCTTGTAAAACTTCTTAAAGGACATTGCTGAAGTTCCATTAGCGCCCAGCCTTTGGAAAGATGATGCTCACCATATCAAATTCGATGAGGGCAATACGTTGCAATTTATTTTAATAAACGGACAGTACTCCACAGATGTTTAATTCATTAAAATATTAACTATCTTTTGCTCACAAAACTTATATCAAACAAGTGGTTGCCTGTCAACTAAACAGTTTTACTTCTGTTCCTGTAGATGTCAAGGTGCTAAAAAGAGATCGGCTATCTTTAACAGTGGTGCCAACATATTTTTTTACAAAACCATTAGACTTACAAGGGATTGGTCAAAAATATGAAGTCAAATGGAGTATCATAGCGGCGCACATTATTACTGTGTTGATAACTCTTTAACATAATTTTTTTTTACTGTGCTGTACGCATTAAATGCGATGAATTGTATTTCATAAAAAATACGCATGTAATTGTCGTATATTTTTCATATTTTAACAGACCGAGGCTATTCCTAGCGATGTCCTTTATTAAGATTTTTGTACAATCGACCGCACATCATCGCGTCAATGGCAACAGTTTAACCGTGACAGCGTCTTTATTTCGTAAGCAGTAGGTATATATTTTGGCGATTTTCATAATTCAAGTATTAAATATTCAGGGTTTTACTACAAAAATGAAAACCGTGTCAAACTAATAAATTCTGTACTTAATGAAGGTGTATCAGCCCTGTTTAGGGTGATCAACTGTTTAACACAATTTTGCGGTAAGATCTCATAGTATACAATTGGTTGATTAATGCCCTGTTTAATTCTCCACAGCTACCACCAGAAATACACACTGCAAGGCCACAAGGACCTCTGCCGTAGCCTCGGCCTGGACTCATCCAATTTGCAGACGTCCCACTTGGCAGCTAGACTGAACGGTTACCTAGTTGGGGTGGGGGGAAGAACACAGTTCGAGCAAGAAGTACAAAAACTAGGCCTAAATGAGAAGCAAGCGGAGTATGTACGACGAGAGCTGGAGCGTAATGAGGGTGGTGGCCTCGCTTGCTAGCTGCGTACACAGAGTTAAAAAAGTTTGTATTTTAAGACTTATTTGCAAAACGACCCACTACGCCCCAACGTTGGGACGAGCGTTGACCCGTAATTATGCCTAGCGTCCACACGTTGGAGATAATGTTAATTTAGTCCCGTCAAAGCCAATGTAAAGACGTCTGAAATAGATGTTGCACTGGGCACTTTAAGATTATTTAGTGCTTAAGAGCTGAACTGTCAATTAAAATAACACAATAGTTAAACAATGGATGTCGTCTTTGAAAATGTTTTGACAAACTGGAGAATGTCATTATTGTTTGTTATTAACAAAGTTTTTTTAATGGAAATTCTATAACTATTGCGTTGATCCACGTGGATGACATTTTCAAGAAGCGGTGACCGTAGGAACAAGCTCATTCAATGCAACTTACTGCACGAGTGCTGCGGCAAGACTGCGCAAACCGCCAACGTGTGGACCCATCGCCTTTGATAAAACCGTCACGCGACGGCAAACTATCAATGCTCGCCAACGCGGGCCAATGCCATTTTCCCGATCCACACGTTGGCGAATAGCGTTGGCCCCAACGTTAGGGGCAACGCAACGTGTGGAGTTTGGGTACCTACACTAGAGACGGCAGGGCAGGGGATTTCGCCATCGACATCCCGTGGCATGCCTTCGCCTCGCTAAGCATACCGTTGCATGCTGTGGCGTCCCTCAGCATGCCGTCGTATCCCGCGGCGTCCTAGCGCGCTCTTCAATACCGCGCAAGGAAATCCCTTTTGATGCCTTGGGTTCGATCTCTAAACATTGGAATCTGTATCTTGTTACCACTAAACACGTATGAATTTACGTCGGATAAAGATGAACTGCTCTGCCCTGCTGTCCCCGGTGTGCGCTGGCCATTACTAGCGCTAAACAAAATTAAAACATCGTTGTATTTTAGCCAATCGTTTGAAGTTGAAAGAGACCAAATGATGGTATATGTTCAGCACTTTGTGCAAACTACCTTAAATTAATGTCATAAGTGACTTTAATATGTTTCTATTATGTGCTGAAATATCATTGTTAAAATTGTTTTAATAACATAAAATTGTTAGTAGAAAATAATATGTATAGATTTATTTTCCGTCACGCTATACGCGACTTCTCGTATGGGCTTCTCATAGAAAATAATAAGCATAAATTGGGTTTTAAACCTGAATTTATTATATCCTCCTGTACACAGAAATATATAGAAAGGCCAAGTGGGCAGGGCGCGCGTGCTAACAAAGCATTTCAAAGCCTTTCTCAGTACACCATATGACTTGTTTCTGTAAACACTAACAAAAACCCGCAAAAATGCCTTATTATGCTGTTTCTAACTGCAGAAACAAAAGCTGTAAAGTACATTTGATTCAAGTTAATTTTTAAAAATTAATGACGTCAATATGGGAGGCGTAGCTTGTTCGGAAAGTTGCCACTCATGAGTCGCAAGTAAATTGTGATTACAACCATTCTATGTATTCCTGTGCTCCTGTATGACATATAGTGCTGTTGCCTATTGAACTTTCACATATTATTATTTATTTAAATGGATAAAACATTCGATTCAATGCATTTGCTACAGCTCCATGTCCAACATTCCTAGAGATATTGCACCAATCAATGTTGGATTACAATTCAAAGCGTTAGTTAGTTTCTTTAAAAACGCAAATACAATTGTCGCTCCATAATTGTTTGGTGCTGATTTTGTTAATGTGTATGTGGAAATAATTCCCATGCAAATTGTTTTATTAATTATAATATTTTCTTTTTATCCTGTGGACAAATGGACTATTTACTAGCGCAAGATAATCTGATGCAAATAACAGCGCAGCATTTTGAATTTTAGATAATAATTCCTTAGTTCTAATGATTAACTGTGTACCTTGGGATAATTCCGTTTTAAATAGATTTGACGAAGTGTGGCGAAATTTTTAATAGCTGCCAGCAATAGTATCAGACTGTCGATTCTCTTGTTCACGAACTAAATTTATTTTAAACTATCGCTCTCTTTTACTAATAGTAGATACAAGAAAGGGATAGCAACAATTTTAAAACTGTAAAATCAGTCGGTGATCTCGGAACATGCCCACTAAAATACAAGGAAATTTAACACTTCAACCACAGAGTACATTATTATAGATGTCAACTAATTTGACAGTTCTAAAATTGTTGCCATCCCTTTCTTGTATCTACTATTAGTAGAAGAGAGCGATAGTTTAAGACAAGTTTAGTTCGTGAACAAGAGAATCGACCAATGTGTGAGACGTAATTTAATTCTAACCCTCACTTTAGTGCATGTTGTAATATTGTTACGATATCCGACGGAAATTCATTTTAACGAAATCACCCCATGTTCGCGAATTACCCCAAGGCACCATATACATGTATCTCATTATCATTGTGTATTAGGCGAGAAAATGTATGCCAAAAACATTGTTTTTCCAACTTCACTTTCATAAAGTACAGTATTAAGTAGATTTTTTGTGGAAATAAATAATAAAAATTTATTAACTATTATAAATATATAAATAAATATAAATATCTTTGGGACATTTTTACACAGCACCATCTAGTCCCAAACTAAGCAGAGCTTGTGCTATGGGTACTAGACAATGGATATAATACTTACATACTTTTTTTTCGTAAATACATACTTATAATACATAAGAAACACCCAGACCAACACAAACACTTATGTTCATCACACAAATATTTGTGTCCTGTGGGAATCGAACCCACGACCTCGTGATCAGCAGTCCGACTCTCGAACCACTAGACCACAGAGGTCGTCGATTACGATTATGATTATTTTGTGAATCTCATTGATGATTCACAAATCTATCTCGTATTGTTATATTTAGAGATATTAAGATAAATGTATTTTCTCACCGTTGCAAGTTTTATTTTATAATCCCTGTAAGGTTGAGCTATAGAGAAACGACTTAATCCTTTCTCTAAGGGTCAGTGGCGTAGCTAACGTAGGGCTAGGCGGGGCAGTGCCCCGGGGCCACCAAGCTCAAGGGGCCCCTCGGTCCCATGAACAACGCTCGAAAAAGTTATATAATATCCTAGTTGAATAAAGAATGTTCGATTTTTAACTTTTCGCCCCGGGGCCCTTGGTTACATAGCTACGCCACTGCTAAGGGTTGAGCAGTCACATTCAACCGCTTTACTTTTTAACAAGTTTTTGGGCTTTCAGCCAGTCCTATTATAATTTTGAACGTAAAAAGATGTCTGCAGGTCCCATCGACCATACAGCCTACACGGCCAGCCCAAGCCCAGAGCTGGTCGGTGGCAGGCCATGTTCCTCGAACTGGCGACGTTATGACAACAGAAAACCAAAGGATGACTAATAACTAAAATATGTATTTACATACTGGTCATAACAAAATTTGACCATCCATAGACAAATCATCCATTTCACAGAGAATATAATCACTATAGGATCCTATATTTTTTTACAAAACAAAATCAATACACCATCACTAATGTCATCTAGCGATTATAGATATAACTAGTAGTAGTATACTTGTTTTTTATAACTTGGTTAGCAGTCATGACATTCATAATGGTAAATAATATTCTTAGAAAGACCTATGCACCTATAAGATAATGCACTTAAAAGTCATAAAAAAAACTAATGGTTCAATCATACTTGGTCTAAATTCAGAAGTTCGCCTATCCAAAAGCACCCGTAACAACATCGTTAAATCAGCAAAATGTACTTTATGGGGCAGAATTAAGATCCATTTTTCAATGTTCTTGGGCTTCGGATCAGTAAGCACTTTGACACACATCAACTTAAAACACTTAATAATGCAATAGGTAATGCTTTCATTGTCCAAAAAAAATGTATTAGAGCTGTTTGCGGTGTCGGTCCACTTGAGTCTTGTAAGCCCTTCTTTAAAATACTTAATTTAATGACCTTAACTTGCATGTATATTTTTGAAGTGTCTATATTTGTTAGAAAACATAGTGCTTTCTTTAAATTCACAGGCGACACTTACACAAAATACAGACCAAGAGATCCAACAAAAATAGTAATTCCATTTTGTAGAACAACTTTAAATAAAAAAAACTGTTATCACATGTGTATATCAGTCTTTAATAAATTGCCACGAAATTTAAGGGAGCTCCCATTCAAATACTTCAGAATTAAGTTACGCAAATAGTTGGTAGATAAATGTTTCTACACGATTCAAGAGTTTATGCAAAATAATGTGTCGTAAGTTTGTAGTGATAATGTACAATTTTCAGAATTAATGTAATGTTTTAATAATAATGTTTACCAATAATAATAATGCAAAGTATTAATAACGAATAATAATTATAATGTATAATAATAAAATAATAATGTAAGTTTAATTATGAACTCTAATAATACTGTGTAATAATGGGCACAATAATAATAATTTACAATAATAATAAAATAGTTCAATTGGTTTCATCTATACTGGATTTTTGCATGCTTAATACAAGCAGAATATAGCAATGTTCCTAAACCACCAATTTTTATATCTGGTACCACCTGTATTCTACGCAAATAAATGATTCTTTCTTTCTTTCTTTAGATTTGAGCCACTTTTAGGGGCTCCCTACTGGGGAGTTTACTCATGGAATATTTAATATGCTTATTAACATGCTTAAACTAATAAGAATCGGATTTAACATCCAGAACAAACAAAACAACATCTATATTCACATATCATACTTAAATTGTATAATATCTACCTCCTAGATACCTACTTAACAAAGTTACTCCTAATTAATTTACAAAGTAATAGTTCAAGATTCATATAGAATTTTCATCACCTTACTTGAACACACTCGTTTATAATGACACTGTTAGTTACTGCACAAAAAAATTGGTTTAAGATGATCACTGCAACATAATAACTGTCTTTGTTTAAACCAAAATCCAAAACAGGTTCAACAGTCAAACAGCAGAAAAATATCAGCTGAGAAGCCTTCACTAACTATCACTAAGATCACTGTTAGTAGCTGTCTCGTTATTTCCCTGGTACCGGCTCAGTAACAACCCATCTAGATGATACATTATCTCTTGCCGCTCTGTTTCTGAAAATTTTCTCAGTCTTTTGGCCATAAGCCTGCCATATAAATCACAGTCATCTTCATCTTTCAAGCTTGATTCACTTGACCTCTTAGAATTTTTTAAAGCTTGGTTCAATGTATTAAATGCTTTAGTCATCTCTTTGTTTACTTCTTGTAATTCTAGAGGAACATTTGGAAACCGCCGAACTTTGGGTTTAATATCACTCTTTTTTTCAGAACCGGAGTCATTTATGTTGTCTTCTTCTGGGTCATCAAGCTCGTCATTACCATCCAATCCTTGTCTAAAAGATGTTGATGCCTGGAAACAGTAAACTCAAACTCAAAACTTTTATTCCATAGCCATCCATAGTCCAGTCACAAAGTTCCATAGTCTCTGCCTACCCCAATGGGAAACAGGCGTGATAATATGTATGTATGTATGTAAAACTTTTATTGCATTCATGTGTACATAGGTGTTACATTTATAAGTCCTGTAGGTACTTATATGGTTTCAACATGAAACCCGGTAAGGGCACAGCAACATACTAATAAATAATAGGTTCCATAGCAATGATAGATATGAAATTATTAAAAAATAGAAATTCGATTTGTATTAATAATAACTAATTTTCTAAATCACAATTTTATTGATAATTTGTTATATAAATTAAATTTGTATGGAATTGTAAAATGTTTTTGTTAAAATTGAAATTTGATTTGAAATAATTAAAATACCTAATTGACCATTAAAATTTACAATTTTTGTTAAGTTCTTAAAAATAATCATTTAAATTTTATTTATTACAATAAGAAAAATAATGTAAGTCCAATCAAGAGTATGCTCCAATATTCATAAGATAATATAGGTATGGTTTGGTAAATAATAAGGTTTATAACTTGTAACTAATGTATTTGTAAGTATCTAGTAGGTAATTAACCCATAACAAGTAATATTTACTTTAGCTTAATTGAATTGCAATATTATTATTAAATTAATGTAGTGTTTAATTATTTAATTTAGTAGTAGTGTTTAGTTAGTAATATTTTATGTATTTAATTTTATGAACCTAATCATGTAATTTTAATCGTCTTATGTTATTGATTTCTTTCATTTTAGTGTATTGAGATATCTATCACATGCATTAATTAATTAATATCTGGCCCTAAGTATTCTGCGACTGAGTAAAAGCAATTTTGTATAAGATATTCTTTCAAGTATCTGTTGAATATATTAAATTTTTGTTCTTCTTTAATTTTTGCCGGTAATTTGTTGAAGATTCTAACTGCCATGTAGTGCGGGCTTTGGTTGAGCATTTTGATTCGAGAGGGTGGAAGGTATAGTCTATTTATATGGCGCGTATTAAAATTATGAGTGTCTTTTAGATTTGGAAAGATATTGGTATTTTTAAATACAAAAATGCAAATGTCATGTATATATATGGAAGGTAAGGTTAGGAGTTTTAATTTTATAAAATATGGTTTGCAGCTTTGTGTATTGTCAATATGGGCCAGGATTCTCACACATTTTTTTTGTACTATGAACATTTCGTTTACATTATTCCCCCACAGCATCACTCCGTATCTCAGCCACGAATATGCGTAGGCATAGTATGCTGATAGTGCTGTTTCTATATTCGTGCTGTATTTAAGTTGGAACAGAGCGTAGCTAAATTTAGATAATTTAGATTTGATACTTTCTATGTGGTTTTTCCAATTTAGGTGTGTGTCTATATTTATACCTAGTAAATTAAATGTTGTTACCGTGTCTATAGGTATGTCATTAAAAATTAAATTAGTTTTTAGGGGGGGTTTTTTATACGATCTAAATTGTATCATTTTAGTTTTGCTACAGTTAATTTCTAAATTGTGATCCTGTAGCCAAAGTGTTACCGTGTGCAGAGTATTTTGTAAGATGTCATTAGGGGCACAATTGTCGTCACATTTCACAAGTATAGAGATATCATCGGCAAATAGTACTGGTAATGCAATTTGTTTGTCAAAGATTTTTGGGAGGTCATTAATATAAATTAAAAATAGTATGCATCCTAGGACACTTCCTTGAGGGATGGAGCATGTTAGGTTTCTTACTTGAGACCGGACTGTTATTATCTCCTTTTTCTTAATATTATGGTCTTCAATCTGGGCTATTTGTTTTCTGTCGCTTAAATATGATTTGAACCAATTATAAGCAGGGCCACGTATGCCTGAGCCGTAAAGTTTTGTAAGTAATATGTTGTATAGTACTTTATCGTAGGCTTTTGACATATCGAGTAGTAGTCCCAATGCATACTTTTTGTCATTTATTTGTTGAAGAGCCGATTGGACATACCTGTAAACTGCTGATGTTGTGGACCTTGACTTCCTGAAACCATTTTGACAGTCATCAAGAATGTTGTATTTTTCCAAAAAAATGTTTAATCTGTTACACATAGCCTTTTCAAAGATCTTTGAAAAGGTAGGCAACAGGGCTATGGGTCTATAATTATTAGGGGTGTCAATATCGTCTTTTTTGTGTATGGGTTTTACAAGAGAAATTTTTAGCAGGTCTGGAAATTTTCCATACTCATTGAAAGCTTTGATTTATTAGGAAGGTGAGTGGAGTAGACAATTCTGCAGCACATTTTTTTAATAAAATGTCGTCAATTCCGCAGCTATGCTTATTTTTTATTAATTTAATTATATTAAATATTTCCTTTCGGTCGACTGGGCGTAGATACATTGATGTAGTTGGAGAGTTGATTACTGGGCGTCCGGTTTTAAAAGGTTCATTTTTATTTTTATCAGTCTTTGTTTCACCTACTGTCGCAAAAAAATCATTAAATATATTTGATATTCTTTCAGGGCATGTAATAATCTCATTATTTATTTTTAGTGATATATTTTTATATTGTTTAGCCAAATATTAGAGGTGAGGAATGCAATGCTGTGGGGACTGATCTACGTGAGCTTCAAGCTACCAACTGGCGAGATATCGCGCAAGATCGAGGAAAGTGGAGAGTTCTCGTTTCGGAGGCCATGACTCACTTTGGGTCGCTGAGCCAGAGGAGTAAGTAATGCAATGAGAAAACCTTTGATTAGTAGTGGGCCATTAAATTATCATGATTTGGTCTGATAGCATTATAATCATATCTATGTATAGGTAATTACATAATATACTACAGAGGCCGATTGATCACAGCATGATGTTGTCCAGTGCTTGGATGTATGCTATTGTAGGTGCACTAATATTAGAGCTGAGAAAGTAACGAAAAATTATACTCGTACTACGTATACTTGTATGTATTCGTCACTAAAAAAAACGGGCCAAGAGGAATCTGGCTCGCACTATCAGGGTTCTGCACCAGAATTTTATCATCGCGCTTACAGGATTGTAGGGACTTGACAGATATACGGGTGGGGCTCAAAAAACTTGTACGTTTCGAAAATAAATTGCGGTCATCTGTTGTTTTGGTCCTTGAATTTTAGTCTATTTTTTGCTATAGATTTTTTTTTTTTCAATAGAATAAAAACATTAAAAAAGATGGTTTCAAATAAAACTCACAAATAGTTAATTTACACAATATTTTAGTTCATCAAACTTAAGACAATATTTTTACTCAGACAGATAGACGGATGGACGGACAGATCTGACAGACGGACATCAAAGTGAAGGGTTCCGTTTTTTTCCTTTCGAGGTACGGAACCCTAAAAATAAGTACCTACTCGTTACCAAGGTGGACCGACGACCTGGTGAAGGTCGCGAGAATCCGCTGGATGCGGAAGGCACAGGACCGGTCGTTGTGGCGATGCTTGGGGGAGGCCTATGTCCAGCAGTGGACGTCTTTCGGCTGAAATGATGATGATGATGATGATGACTAGTTACCAACGTTTCGTTAATTTCGTTACAATCGACTTATGTCTTCTTACACTTATCATTTTGGTAACATTTCTGTAGGCTCGTACGCATTTGATGGGTCTTCATAACGACAATTCAATTCATTTTTTTTTTTAAATATATCAGCCGGTTGAACCGACGACCTGATGAAAGTAGCTGGGGGGGGGGGGACTGGATGCCGAAGGCAGAGGACCGAGTATTGTGGTGCAATTTTGGAGAGGCCTATGTCCAGTACTGGACTACGATAAAGTACAGGTACTGTTGTTTAATCAGAAACTATTAGGTAACTCTGTAAATTGTACATTGCTGTAGTTGTAGATAGAAAAAGTGCGAAAAACAGCCACTTTTGGCATTTTCTCTATCTACAACTACAGCGAACTATATTTTACAGAGTTAATAGTTTTTGATTACGCTACAGTACCTACCTGTAATTCAATTGTTAAAAACTAATTTTTGATAAATGATGTATTCAACAAGTAATATTTTTTTTACTGATGGGGGCGCCACTTGGCTGCTACATTCCCCTTAATGTATGTACAAACAAATGGTACGAACAAACCATACAAATTACAAAATACAACTTTACGATGTTCCCGTATGCAGTGTTGTATTCGTTTTGTAAACTATGGATTTGGATTTTAGTTACAATTATGCTCTCAAACTGAAACATAAGGAAGTATTATTAATCTAAGGAAACATATGAGTCATCATCATCATTTCAGCCGAAAGACGTCCACTACTTGGCATAGGCCTCCCCCAATAGGGGGGATATGCCATAATCGCCACGCTTGGCAAGAGGGTTGGCGATCGCAGTTGGTTGGTTAAATACTCAGAGAACGCTGCTGTCCATCCTCTGGTGAATCTCTGCATCATTCTCGTTAGATCCATAGTCTAGATCTATAATGGATCTATAGAGAATTTTTTTTCTCATTAGAACCAATTTTTTAAGAAGTGGATCTATTGAGAACTTTCTTTCTCGTTAGATCTATTGTGTAGATCCATAGATCCATGATGGTTCTATTGGGAATTATTTTTCTCATTAGAACCAATTTTCAAGAAGTGGATCTACCGAGAACTTTTTTTCTCTGTAAATCCATTAGTCACCTTTTACTACACCCATGAGAATATATAGGGTGGTGCAATTCTTTATGTCCGGCCCCACACGGAGCGAAGGATACGAGTAATGAAATATATTCAAGAGTACCGATTCAGTAACATAACATTGCAATTAAATATTCAAATTCTATTTATTATACTTACAGAACTGTCCGAGCCTGTTACACTTGGTGGCTCATACACATCTTTTAAAAATGAGTCTAATGGCTCATAAAAGTTCCAGATAGGTTTATAGACTTCATCTTCATTTGCTCGTATAGACTGCAGTATTTTCTTATAATGTAATCTAAAAGCGGTCATTAATGTTTCCTTCTTTTTTTTCAATTCTAGTACTGGAATCTGCATACCATATTCTAGACGATTCCACGCTTCTTGCACCTGTCGAAAAAAGTTGCTTTTTTATTTTCAATTGTTTCCAATACATTGCAAAAATATTGTTAATAATTAAATAGGTCTTCTTCTATCATGTCAACATGAGCTACATAATGATAATAGCTCATGCCGTGTGGAAAAGATTAGCCAGTCAGCAGGTTGGTAGCAGGGCTGACTGCCCAGGGTGCGCCAGACGATCAATTAAATATTGTCACTTGTGGAGGCTCTTTTAGTGCACCCCAATAGGTGAGTATGTATGACTATGCTATTTTCATATATCGGATAATTTTAAATTCATTTGATCCCTAAAAAAATTGGTTTTTAGACTAACATAAGGTACACAGGCCTACACTTTACCTCAAATCTATTTTAACTAACATTCTCGTAGGAAAAATTAGAAAATAATTCGAAGAAACATTGTAGGCCACAAAAATTAAGTTCTTTGTTGCTATTATAATTTTATTTATTTATTTATTATATTCTTTATTCTTTTTTAATTTTACTACTAGTTAGACCCTACGATGTGTCATGGGGTCATGACCCCCAACCCAACCATAATAATAATAATATTATAAAAAAATCAAAACAATTGTACATACAGTTTGGCATAAAAGAGTACACAAAAATGGGGACGCCACCAGTCATACATTGAAAATTTTAAACTAAATTAGGTAATGGGTTACAGGCACATTTTTTGCCAGATAAAAATGTCGATTGACACAATACTGACAAGGATACAAAATCCCAATTAGAAATAACTTTTATTAGGTATAACATTGTCACAAAATTTGACAACATTATAACTAATTATAGCTTGTTGCAGAGAAACTCATTGACTCAGTAATATGCTTTGTCAGTCAGCAATTTGGCCAAGCTACTCTTGAATACATTTGGGTCCTTACATTCTCTTAATTGCTTCGGTAAAGCATTATATACCTTGGGTGCCATTGCAAATACACTCTTATGTAGAATGTTGTTTTAGTTGGAAATAAATAAAGTTCATTACCAGACGTTGACTTTCGAAAAGTCTAAATAAATGCATATTATTTTTCACATAAATGCAAACCTCGTAAATGTACAATGACAATAGTGTCATCAATTTTAAATTTTGAAAATAAGGTTTACACGTATCGGTTCGTTTTAGTTTACAAATTGCCCGAATACACTATTTTTGACAAATAAATACATCAACGTTGTTATTGACACTGCCCCAAAATATAACGCCATATCTCAAGGTTGAAGCAACATAACCATGATATCTTGTAAGAAGTGCAGTTCGGTTGGCAACTTAACTTAACATAAACAATTTTGAAAATAAGGTTTACACGTATCGGTTCGTTTTAGTTTACAAATTGCCCGAATACACTATTTTTGACAAATAAATACATCAACGTTGTTAGTGACACTGCCCTAAAATATAACGCCATATCTCAAGGTTGAAGCAACATAACCATGATATGTTGTAAGAAGTGCAGTTCGGTTGGCAACTTAACTTAACATAAACAAAGCATAGGAAAATTGGTTAAACATGATCAATTTGAGTCTGCCATGACATATTACTATCAATATTTAAACCTAAAAACTTTGTAACACTTGTTTCATCAATATTATGTCCCATGTAGTTAATAGTTAGGTGTGATGTATTTTTAGGCCTTAACTGAAAGTTCATTACTGTGGTTTTTGTAAGGTTGATTTTCAAATTATTGCATTCAACCAGTCAATAATTGAAATAACATAACCAGTCAATAATAATGTTATCTCTCAGACTCATCAGAGACATGTTTTGTAAACAAGTTTATTTGTGGGAAAACCACACTAGCACAGGTATAGGTGCTCATCCTGCCATAATACATAGAACTCGCACAAACATATACTTTATGAAAAACTTCCTTCCTTACCTTATTTCTATCTTTGTAGTGTTCATGTTTGGGATTCCAAATTAATGCTTCTCTTTTATATAAGTCTATGAATTTAAACGTATCCTCATTTGACCACGACATTGTTAGATTATTTTAGAAAACCATCAAGCACGTGCACTTTCTTCGACTGATGACGATCAACTGAACAATGGACCATTGTGTAAACATCATCCATGGTATAATAAGATGATGGTATATTTAGGCGGCCCCACAGAGTACATTATATAGCTGGGCGGCCCATACACCTACAATCAACCGTGTAGGGGTAGTATTGAATATTATTGAAGATTGCACAATGATTGAACAAAAGTTGAATTTTATTGCACACTAGCCTTTGATTATAAGATTAATTCATTCATTCATTGCATTGTACAGAGAATATAACCACTACGTTTAAGAGACGGGACTTCCATAGAAAAAGATGGAAAACGTCGAATGTATGAAACGTGCACTAGAAATGGATACCAACAAAACAAAAAAGAAACTGACATTAGTTACATAACGTAACGGCGGAGCTGCCAACATAATAACCAAATAGGGATGTGCTACTCACATTTTTTATCGATAAATTGCTACAAAAAAATGTGTACCTATATTCTCCCAATTTTAATTTCTTGTTAAATTTTAGGGTAGGCCCACTACACCAACGTTAACTCGGTAAAAGACACCAAGTTCATTGTATAGTCAAAATCTAGTCGAATTAACCTGAATATATGTACAATGAGATTTGCTATTACGATTTTAAAATAAAACAAAACATTGGGCTTTATTTTCCTATTCTCAGCTGCTGCGTTTTCACTGCGAGCACTGAAGCCACTTATGTATCCGCTTACGTAAACTGTTGCTTATTTGTCAAATGATTTGAAAAAGTTCTCAATGTCTTCGTCGAAAATTTGTGCTGCCTCAAGAATATGTATAACGGGAAGAGCGACATTGTTCAAAATTGTGTTTTCATATTCATTATCAACGGCGTCTAAAGGTTTTTCTACGTCATACGTCTGTTTGGTGATATCGGTTCGGAAGTAAATGTAGAAGGAAGGATATTTGCTAGCTAGGGTGTTTATCAAGTTTTGGAAATGTACGTAAAACGATGGAACATCCAATTAAAGCATTCATTATCAAATAATTACTGAAATATGTTATAATAAAACAAAGTTTAACCGGATTAAATCGCGTATATTATTTAAATTGGTTTCCCTGACGTTTCGAAAGCTTTGCAGCATTTCGTGGTCGCAGGTAGACTAAGATGACAATCGTCTTTACAGATATTTCTAAAAAAATATTTTAATCTACCGTACAATATTATTAATTAAAATCGTTTCGATGCACGCAGTAATCACTCACAATATCATTATCTTTTACAGTGTTGCGTGCTGTTTGGGACTTGATTATTTTTAGGACTGGGTTCCAAACAGGTGGTAGCTGCCAACCATCTTCTTTATTAAAATTAGGATGTTATCGATACTATTAGGCTTATATTCAGCAGTCAGTTTAGATATAAGTCAATGATATTCAGAGACGAATCTAAGCATGAACTCATGCTTCCAACTGTCAAAATGCAGTGCTATTTGACAGTTGGAAGCATGAGTTCAAGCTTAGATACGTCTCTGAATATGAACCTTAGACATAATCAATAGTATTAACACGTTGCGCTATCGATACTATCGGTAGTATCAATATTTAAGTCGTCTAGGATGACAATACTATCGATATCCTGATTTTCAAGGTCATTATCCATAGCAGAACTATCGATATTTCGGCATCACTAGCAATGATGGCAAAGGGGAGTGTTGCCAACTTAACGGATTTCCCGTCAGATCTAGCAGATTAGGATGAGGTGATAATGGCATAAACTTTATTCTAACTGATGACAGATTTTTCAACGGATTTTACAAGTTTTATTAACGTGTCTTTTGTTATCCTTTATAGTAATTACATCTACGAACCCATTTAAGTTTTTGTTACATTGTCAGTATTGCTAAGTGCAGTCGACGATGCTCAATGGCTTTCAATATCTTGCCAAAAAAGAGTAGAAAGTGGATTGCCAATCTATAGGTGAATTTTTTCATCGTAAATTGTAACTAAATCGCCTAAATATATCATTTAAAATATTTAACTGCTATTATCGAGGGGAATTTTCTGTTTTAACCACAGATTATTTTTGACGGAAACACAACAAATTCAACGGAATTTCAAAAAATATTGATTGCAGCACTGGCAAAGGGCCGCACACGACGTATGTTGATAGCACAGACCAAGTAGAGATGCTACGCATGTGTTGATGGGTAATTTTCAGAAAAAGTGTACATCCGTGTTTTGGGTGTGTCCATAGACCAGTAAGCCTCTAGACGCCGGTTAGCTGGACACCCCCGGTCACAACGCATATGCTCTACCACTGCATATCATACGTCCCTCCGCCAATCGGAACGTCACTCAGTCAGCGAGCGGCACCAATCATAAGGAATCATACCACCGAACTTTTGAGCCGGCCAATCATAACGCGCCGTCCGCCCCCCTGACCCCACCAACGTTTTACGACTGCGTTCGAATACAAAACTTTGTTTATGCGGAGCTGTGATGCGGAGTCTTGAAGCTTACTGGTCTGTGGGTGTGTCCCACGAGTTCGGATAAATTTTCAATGAATATTATTTACTTTTTAGAAAAACAATATTAAAAATTATGATCTGTGGTCAGTTCCTAAGAATAATCTATAATTTTGATGCCTAAAAACACAGTCTTGTCTTAATAACTTAATTTTCAAAAAAAATTGGTAGAAAGTTTCTATTTTAGCGCTGTCCCACTACCAATTTCAGAAAAATAACCTTATTTTAATGTATTTTGTTGACTTAAATATACTGGTGTGTTTGATATTTCGGAAAGTATAGTTAAGTATGATTGTTTTCACAATTACAGGAACGGTGTGATGTCGATCAAAATATTTAAAATAATTTTAATTTGTGAGGACATAAATTAGTTAGTATAATCACCGGGAATGGTCGTGACTGTACCTACCATTTTTATTTCATTTCATTTCATTTATTTATTCATTAACAATTTCAATTGTGTCTGAATATTTCAGCAGGTAGGTACACTATAACAAAAATTATAATAATAACGTAAAAAAATTGATACAATATTACTACACATCATAAAATACAATAGGTACATAATCAAAAATACATGATTTCTTATTTAATTAAACGTCAATAACAATAAAATGACAAATAAATTGAGATTCCAGATAATTACATCAATAAAACACACAACAATACAATTAACATGTCAATTAAATATAAACATTCGATGCAGCTCTAGGCATTAATTCATAAATTCAAGTATTGAACTAAGTTTACGGGACTTGTCGCGCACAATTAAAACAAAATATAACAAACATTTTGACTAACCTCGACGTTTCGGTCAAGTTGCATTGGCCGTGGTCACGAGCAGACTGAAGTATGTGGGTGTCATCGTCTTGAGCGGCGGGTGTTTTCTCGAACTACCCGCGGTTGGTTTTTTGTAACGTCGCTGTCCGTAACAAGATATGCTGAATCACGACACACAATGCTGACAGTTTCGGCGGACATACATGTAGACATACCACGACGCGAACACTTCTCGATTACCGGATTCCACGAGGAGGACAACCTATATCCATCTTCTCGATTGAAATTTTTATATTTCCTTATCTCTTAGAACGGGGTCAGTAGAACATCATTATAAATGTATTCTAATAAGCTAGCCTTTAAGTGATCCTCTTTTAACACTAGGTAAGTAATAGGAAAAGACGATGGAATGATTACCAGCGTAAAAATCTTGAGTATGTTAGAATTTTTACTAAAATGTCCTATTTTCAACCAAAAACTTGTGGAAAATGATGAACAGTTCCTTCATTCCCAAATCATGAAGAAAAGTAATTATGCGATGTACTATCAGTCTGTTAAACAAACGTCACGTTGGCATCATAAACTACACATAAAAACAGTATCAATCATTAGAAGAAAGAACGCAGTTTACTACGATATAAAACAATACTTAACTATTCTTCGTTTGTAGTGAAGAAGATCGTGAAGGCCATATTTATAATGATTAACCTACCTGGCCACTGATTAACCAGTAAAGTAACGTACATACCCACAAATAGGTACCTAATAATGTAACCAGCCTTGATTTTTTATGCTTACACTAGCTGTGCCCGATGTGATTTCCCATCAGTAACATCTCTGGAACCATCTGACCTTTCACTCTCTATTCTCCCTTTAGGGGTTCAATTTAAAAAAATACCTTTCTCAGTGCTCTTTTACGTTATGTAAGGAGCTCCTGTACAAAATGTCATCCTCTTAAACCAGTTTTAAGAATTTTATTAAGTAGAGAACATGAATGTTAGAAAAAAAAAAAAACTAAGTAGCACTCTCATGGCTATACAGCCGTGCATACAACGGTCAACCTTTTAACGCAGCGGCTTGTCGTCTCTTTAGTATTCTGTTGCTCTGAGGTTCTCTTCCCAGTCCTATATTTATTTATCTAGAGTATAGATAGAGCATGGAAGTGTCCAGCAGCCATGAAATTACTTCTATGACCCATCCAGTATTTTATAAGAGTTTTATTATACAAGAGCTTTCTATATTTCAAGTAGTGCAAGATAATTGTTGTCTAGTTCAGAATTACTGGTTGCTATATTACTTATTATGATAATTTTAGATATTGATCAAATTTGCAAGGCTATTAATAATAATTATAGGTAATATTGGGTCAATATCTCTGTAAGCGTGTCATGATGGCTACCACAGCGTAATAAACAAAGTTTTAATGGTTAAACTGTGGTAATAAATATAATTTACATGGAATTCATTAGAGGCACAAGTGTCTAGAGGAAAAACAGTGAATGCGCGTAGATCGTCTATCGGCCTAAATTAATATCCAATCTATCCACAATTCAATTCAATTCAATTTTTTTAAGTTATGGCTCCATCGTTATTCGATGATTTTGCCAATGTCAAGGTAGGAAAAGACACAGTGATAAGTTCTTAGTTTCAAATGTTGCTTATCATAAATTTACCGATGTTTGTAGAGATGGTATGCATTAAGCTGTAAAAGGACAAAACAACACATATTATTAGTAGACAACAATACACAAAAATGTTAAAACACTTAACACAGAAGGAATTTAAGGGAATGCTAAGGGAAAAAGGACCAATAAGGATAAGGTAAGTAAAAATAAACTACACAAACGTATTAATATACTATAACCGAATATTGTTGACACTGATGAATTTATAAAGAAATTTAATCATTGGAGTGTGGACTAAGGTTAACAAAAATGGAATATTAATTGGGAGGGGGATATTAGTAGGGAGTAGGTCGTAAAGGGGAATCGATAGCCTAGGACACGAAAAAAATAAGTGCTCCAGAGTACCCTCATCTAAACCGCATTCACAGAGGGAGTGATCCCTGACTCGAATTTTAGCCAAGAAAACAGGTGTACATACAGAGCCAAGCCGTAATCGAATGATGACAGATGTTATTAATTTGTTAAACTAATTAATTTTCTTGTTACTAAACCAGCACTTAGAAGGTATTGAAGGCTGGATGGTCCCAAAAAATTTTCCCTTTATTAGTCTAGATTTTTGCCAATGAGTATCCCAACTTTTTATCATAGAAGGTTTAGCAAGACATCGTAAATCGCGAGGAAAGCAGGACTTGTACGTATCGCTACCACATTGGATAGCCGCCTTAGCAATTGAGTCGGCATTTTCGTTACCCACGATTCCAGAGTGACTAGGGATCCATGCCAATGCTACTTGTATGTCCAGGCAATGGCACCTGTATAGGAGTTCTTTGGTCTGCAGAGTTAAAGAAAAATTCTGGCGAGAATGGAAAGGGGGTTTCACTAAATCCTGTAAACAACTTAGGGAGTCGGAAAGAATAAGGGTTCTATTTAACCCATGTGATAGAACATAGGAGACTGCTTCAAAAAGAGCTATTGCTTCGCCTGTATAAATAGAACAGTATGAAGAGCAGCGAAAGTTTAAAATAATTCTGAACTTTGGAATCCACACTGCAGCTCCCACATTGCTATCCTCCGATAGTTTAGATGCATCAGTAAACATGGAAAGCCAACCATGCTAATTCTCAGTCATGATTTTATTGAACTGTTCGTTAGCACCAGGGTTGTGTTTCCCAATGCCAAAATTAAAGTATATTTTCGGTTGAAAAATTAGGGAATCATAAGCAACTTCAAAAAGAGGGTTAATCTTCGATTGAACTATAGAGATATGCATATTTTGGAATTTATTGTAACTATTGACAAGAAGTGGAGGGTCTTTATGAGACCAATAAGGAGAAGTACAAATTAATTCCGTAAGAGTATGAAGAATAGAATGAAGAGGGTGAGACTTAACTTGGACAGCATTATAGAAAAATCTGTCAGAAAGAAATTGCCTACGAAGGTGAAGAGGGGGTTCTAAACACTCTACTTGCAAAGCATTGATGGGAGAACATTTCATAGCACCTGTGATAATACGTAAGCATTAGGCCTGAATTTTCTCTAGTTTAGAAATGGCAATTTTATTGCAAGGTTCTAGAAGGAAGCTACCATAGTCGAAATGGCTCCGAACAATGGCATTATATAGAATTCTTTGAGAGGAAGGATGAGAGCCCCAACGAACCCCAGAGAGAGCACGTAATATATTCACACTTTTTTCGCATTTTTTTGATATATAATCAAGGTGGTGATAACCGGATAGTTTGGAATCAAGAATAATACCAAGAAATTTAACCTTTTCAAGAATGGAAATTGACTCATCATCCACGGAAAGATTTATAGGGGGAATGATACGCTTGCGAGAAAAAATCACAGCATTACACTTGGGCACTGATAAACTTAAACCATGATCAGCCAACCACTGGTTAAGATAATGTAAAGCGGAATTTATACGGGAAGAAGCTTCTAAGAGAGAAGAAGAACTATAATAAAGGGCGATGTCGTCTGCATATTGTAGGACTTTACAGAAACAATTAACTGAAGAATCTAAATCATATGTATATAGGTTGTACAGTATAGGGCTCAGGACCGATCCCTGAGGTAGACCCTTCCACACAGACCGCGGGGATGAGAGGGTGTTCTGATGGCGTATGGTAACTGTCCGGGACATAAGGAGATTACAAATGATGTTGATCAACCTCACAGGAATACTCAGCTGAAGCAATTTTTGCCTGAGTAGTGGAAGCTGAACATTATCATAAGCAGACGCTACATCCAAGAAGACGCCGATAACACTTTCATTTTTTGAAAAAGCAATTCGTACGTCTGTTGTGAAAATACTAAGGCTATCAAGTGTACTCATACCTTTTCGGAAACCAAATTGAGAATTAGAAAGTATGCCTTTATTTTCCAAAATCCATTCAAGTCTGTTCTTGATGAGGTTTTCCATGATTTTGGCTAAGACAGATGATAGGGCAATAGGTCTATAAGAAGCAGAATCCTTAGGATCTTTTCCAGGTTTTAAAATAGGGATAATAATTTGGGATTTCCAAGAGGCTGGAACTTCTCCAGTAACAAAAAAAGAGTTAATTAGGTTCAGGAAATACTGTTTACAATAAGAAGAAGATTTACAGATAAAGGAGTAAGGAATACAATCCACCCCCGGGGCAGAATCCTTAAGATGATCCAGGGCACATGAAAGTTCAGTAAGGGAGAAAAGATCATCAAATCTATCAACAGAAGGTATTGGAGGATCTAAAGAGGGAAGACAGTCAAAGCTGGGGACAAAGGGAGGAGCCAGTTTATTAAAAAAGTCATCTAACCAGGTGCTGGAGTCATTGGATAAAATATTTGTAGATTGGTCGTCACAAGCTCTGCGATAAGCTTTAATTTTTTTCCAAACAAGAGAAGCAGGAGTACGTGGAGATAAAGACTCACAGAAATTATGCCAACCAGATCTCTTTTTCTTAGCCAACAACCTACAGGTACGAGCTGCTGTTTTCTTAAGATTTAAATAATTTGTCATATTAAGAGAAGCTGCGTAAGAGGTTTCAGCTTCCTTACGCTTTCGGACACTCTCACTACACTCAGCATCCCACCAAGGAGGGGAGGGTATTAACTTACGAGCAGAATTCTTTAGTGGGATACTTGAATCAGCTGCTCCTAACAAGCATGAAATAAATCTATCATACAGCTCTAAAGAATTTGATGGATTTATTTGTGGAAGAGTTTGAACTCCAAAGTCTAACAGTGAGGAGAATTTGCTCCAATCTGCTTGGACAAGGCGATATTTCTGAAGAGGCGGAGCAGGAGGGATAGGTGTATGGGAATTAAAGGAGGTAATCAAGATAGGGAAATGGTCACTACCATATGAATTGGGGAGGACAGACCAGGACAGAGTTGACACCAAAGAGGGAGAAGCAAAGGAAAGGTCAGGAACACTAATGTTTTGGGTAGGTGAGACCCTACGGGTAGCAGATCCATCGTTAAGGACACAAAGATTGATATCATCTAAAAGATCTAGTAAAGGTCCAGATAAGGGGTCATTACAGTGTGAGCCCCATAAAGTGTGTCGGCAATTAAAATCACCTAGCACAATTAGGGGGCCGGGAATAAATGAAAGAATTGAGTTAAACTCACGAAAAATATCAGGATTAGGATGAGGAGTGTAAGCAGATATAAAAGATAATATATCAAAGGCTTTAATGGCTACAACATGTAGGGGATTGGGATTTGATTAAAGGTGATAGATCTGCTAACCAATAGGGCACAGCCTGCCCAACCATCATCCCTGTCATCCCGAAGACAGGAAAACCCAGGAACCCTAAAAGGGGACCCAGGCTTGAGCCATGTCTCTGATATGGCAAGGACAACTGGATTAAAATGATTCAACAAGTACAATAGGTCATGTTTTTTGTGACGAATACTTTTACAGTTCCACTGTAGGACTTTGTGCGCCATTCTTGATTATAAATGACTATAAAAGTTGTTGCACCAAAGTAATGACATTGTTCGGTAGGCAATCACTAAATTTTGTTAGGATATTAATCAAGGAGCAGGTTAGTAGTTCGATTAGATTATCATTAGGGGTTAGTAAGGGTGTAGAATCATTGTTAGGAGTACTGAAGGCACAGCCATTGGGTTGGGAAGATTTTGGAGTACCCACAATGGAATTGTGGGCTTGGACATCATAAGACTTTCCTAACTCAGTTTTAGGCCGAGGAGGAAGATTAACAGTTTTTCTGTAGGAGGTTTTAACAGGAGAAGAGAAAGGAGAAGAAGTAGGAGTTGTGAATATGGTCGCGGATTGCTGAGAGGATTGGACAGGAGGTTGATGGGAAGCCTGAGAAAGTGAGAAGTTTGTGATAGCATTCGAGTAGGACATTTTTGAGTGGGGGAATCTTAGAGAAGCTTCTCGGTAACTAAGGTTTTCCTGCGACATGATAATTTTAATTGATTTTTGTCTAAGGTGCTCAGGACACTTGCTATCAGTGGCTAAATGATTACTACCACGGCATAGCAAACATGTAGCTTCAGAGTCTGGTATATTACAACTATCTCCAATGTGTGGTTGAGCACATCGAAAACAGCGAGGCTTGGACCTGCACTGAGTGCGAATATGCCCAAACCGTAGACAATTCCTACACTGGATAGTGGGAAGATGATAAGTGGAGACAGGGAGAGAGGCGCTGTAACAATAAACTTTCTCTGGCAAAACTTGGCCAGAGAATGTCAGTACCACTGTTGAAGATGGAGACCAAGACACTCCGTCTTCTCTTTTATTTTTAAAATTAAGCCTTCTAGCCTTTATGACATCGCCACAGTGATTTGGGGTTACTATTCCTGAAACTAGGTCCTCCAGTGACCAATCTGTTGGAATGTCTCTGACTACACCCATGCGCGTTACCTGGAATCGTGGTATGACAGCAGAGTAGTCGTTAGCAGATAAGATATAATTACTGACAAAGCTATTGGCGTATTCCGCACTTTTAAATTGAATTGAGATCTTATTTCTACCCAGGGAAGTGATGCCACCTTCACTAATTTCTTTTATGTTATTTTTATGCATAAATTGGGCAAACTTCAAGGTTTTTAAGGTATACCCTGTTGTAGGGTCTGACTCTGCCTTCGATACATACACCGTATATGGAGCACTATCACACTGGCTATAACAAATTTTCGAGTCACTATCAAACCCTGGCCGAGTATAGACCGATTGCGTGGAGTCTGATGGGGACTTATTTTTCTTGTAGTCGTAAGCTAATACGGTATTCGCAGGCCGTTTTAAATTACCTTTCATTTGGCTTATATCAAAAGGGGACTCTAAGGATTCAATGTCTGGAGGTTGCCCTCCTCCCCCATCAGGGGCCTTTTCTTTTCTTTTCACTCATTTCCTACGGGAAATGAGTGCTAAACCAACACCAACTAACCTTCTACCAGTCTAAACCTCCACCGAACAAAACACAACAAGAAAAACACAAAACTAAAAACACTTCGGAAAATAAGCTTTGAGGTTAAGTTAACACGATGTCACCTGTGTCAAATCCAAACCTCCAATCTATCCACTATTTGCCCTACTAGAGATAGGAATTTGACATAAGCTCCATACAAAATATGTCAAATTTCTATATCTAGTAGGGAAAATCGTGGATAGATTGGATATTAATTTTGGCCGTAAGTGCGCATGAATCTTCCATTGTCTATCTACTAGGTACGTATTATAATTATATGAATAAATAACCTAACGGTTCTTATAGCTGTATCTTGTAACCGTTAATCTTATTAATAGATTACAATTATTATAAGAAGCGAATTTCGTCAGAAGGATCAATATAATAATTATGAGGAAACATACAGAATTCAGTAATTACAAAAATTAAGTAATGGAGCGTGTCATTAATACTTATCGTTTTAAAGCAAATTAGTCATAGATTTTCAATATCTTAGATTCATTATTTATCATAGATTTTAGTCAACTTTGAAAAATTTATACAGAATGTGGATCCTTAATAACTTTAAAAACATTATACTATCTACAAACATTTGGACGTTTTAGTTCTTTTTATTCCATTTCCTAAATAGTTTTTACTAATTGTCCCATTGTACCTTTTTCCTATCGCGGTTTACCTTCCGTTAGGAAGAAATTAGGAGGTAGGTACTTATCTGCGATAAATAAGAGCCGGCATGATTAAAAAAAAGTAAGTAAGTAAATTATTTATTCACTATTAAAATTTGAATATTGAAAAAAATAGGTTAAGATGAAATAAAAATCAATAATGTTATCGAATTTTATTTAACTTAGAACTTAAAAAATGGCTTTATGGCTAGGTTTTAAAGATTTTGTTAACAAAAATAAACTTTAAAAATTCTTTACTAAGGACCATAATAAACTCAAGTAGTCTGTTAAGGTCCGAGACAAAATTAACAGAAACTAGGTATATAAAACATAAACAATTAATTTTCCTCTATATCTTAACATAATTAAAATTTCCAGACAAAATAGGTAACAGTTTACCAATATTTATAGCACAAAAAGGATCGGCCATATAAAACTCGAGTAATAAAAATTTGGTAACAAAAAATATTTTAATCTACCGTACAATATTATTAATTACAATCGTTTCGATGCACGCAGTAGTCACTCACAATATCATTATCTTTTACAGTGTTGCGTGCTGACTTTTTAATTAATAATATTGAACGGTAGATTAAAATATTTTTTTAGAAATATCTGTAAAGACGCTTGTCATCTTAGTCTACCTGCGACCACGAAATGCTGCAAAGCTTTCGAAACGTCAGGAAAACCAATTTAAATAATATACGCGATTTAATCCGGTTAAACTTTGTTTTATTATAATATTTATTTATTTATTTTGCAAGACCTCGATGAAAAACGCCTTAGTAAAAAGAACCGACCAAAGCCTTCCTATACCTACACATATAATTCTTCAGATCAATTGCACTGTGCACTTTGCAATAGGACCTTTAAAACTAAATTTGGTTTCGCTAGACACCTCCGCTCTCATGTCCGGAGCTAACAAGGTTCATCATCATCATCATCATCATCATCATCATCATCATCATACACTATAGGTACAGTCAGTCAGTACAGTCATTTTCCGTCTCGGGAACGGATGCAGGACTATTGCGAAATCTAGGGGACTAACATTATTTGGGATATAAATAAATAAATAAAATAAATATCTTTGGGACATTTTTACACAGCACCATCTAGTCCCAAACTAAGCAGAGCTTGTGGTATGGGTACTAGACAATGGATATAATACTTATATACTTTTTTTTTTTGTAAATACATACTTATAATACATAAGCAATACACCCAGACCAACACAAACACTTATGTTCATCACACAAATATTTGTGTCCTGTGGGAATCGAACCCACGACCTCGTTATCAGCAGTCCGACACTCGAACCACTAGACCACAGAGGTCGTCATATGACAATTATTTGGTTTTGGATATGGTTGTTTGATGGACTGGTTTTAACTTCTTTAGCCGGAAGCAAACAGTGGTTGCCTCTCAACTTATTTAAAACATTGAAATACTATATGACAGACTATAAATTACATATTGTAATAATTAATTACTATTACATATAATTTATCTAAATTAAGGTAAAGAATAATCTTATATCGCAGGTCGCAGTAGATAACTAAGAAGACCATACTGCTTTGTAATTTATAAAGGAAATCCCGTAAATTACTAGTAATTATAACATTTTCGTGTCCATATGGCAAAGGCATTAAAATATACTAAATCTCTTTGCCATATAGCATATAATAGCTACATTAGCTACTATAAAACTGAGGAGTCAAGCGGTCATGAAATATAGCTATAGATATAGTCAAGTCACAACTGACTATGACTTGACTTAGTTAGTTAATTTTACTATAATCTGTGTGTTGTGTGTTCAGTGTCGTGCTGGACGTAAATAATTGCACCACCCTATATCTTCTCATGGTTGTCGTAAAAAGCGACTAAGGGATTCACCAGAGGATGGGCAGCAGCGTTCTCTGAGTATTTAACCAACCAACTGCGATTGCCAACCCGCCTGCCAACATAACATAACATCACGCCTGTATTTCCCCTAAGGGGTAGGCCTCTGACTACCCCTTAGGTGTAATAGTACACCCACATTTCGCCAGTTATGTTATAAGTCCCATGTAATAGGGGGCGAGCCTATTGCCATTGACCGGGCACAAATCCAGATTCCGGGCTGCTACTGAGAATTTCCTAATGAAAAAACCCAATAACACTTTGCCCGACACGGGAATCGAACCCAGGACCCCACACTCAGCAGTCGCGCTTGCAACCACTAGACCAACGAGGCAGTCAAGCCGCCTGCCAAGCGTGGCGATTATGGCATATACCCCCTTTTGGGTGAGGCCTATGTCCAGCAGTGGACGTTTTTCGGCTGAAATGATGATGATGATGACTATAATCTGTGTGGCTATCGGTATCTACGTGGTATGGTCGAAACTATTTCAAGTTCAAATAAATGTTTGGCGTGGTTATGTAAACGATTGTTGCTATTAGATCTCTACTTAAGCGAGTTAAAAACGCTAAAAGAAATATTTTCCTTATCTGAGCATTATGTTCAATGTAAGAACTTGCAGAGCAGGATGAAATACTTACTTACTTAGTTTCTCTTTCTACTCATACGATAACCCAAGTATTTTTACTGATTAATAGTGTCCGACCGAAACAGGATTTTCAGCCGAAACCGAAACCGTAACCGAACCTTCGGTATTGGTCCCAGTTTCGGCCGAAACCGAAACAGAAACTTATTTGTATTTTTCGCATATATAGACAGTTAACACGTGTAAAAAAATAAAATGCTACAATTAAAGTATGTAAAAAAAATCGGTCAAGTGTGAGTCGGACTCACGCAGTAGGTTCCGAACCACCCATCGACCTGATACCCCATAGAAACTGATTTAATTTACGAGAGTTTATCAAAAGACATCAACGAGTGTACGCGATATGTGAATTTTTGCATCACTTTCTTACGTAGGTACCACCATATATGTTTATTTTTGCCCTGTTTTTAGTATTTGTTGCTAAACTACATAGTATGCACTATAATCAGACTAAGTTTGACGATATGGTATGTATTACAGTTTTGAAGATAGAGCAGGAACAAAAACGTTGAAAAAAATCCATGTTTCTCGAGGTTTCTTGTATGGGGACCTCCTTGGGTTTTAGACTATTTTTATTTTTAGTATTTGTCGTGATAGTAGTCATAGTAGTAGTAAATAATGAAATTTGACTAGAAAACTTTCCCTTACTACTGTACTACGCGTCCGAATTGACTAAGCACCTCGCGTACTAAAGGGAAAAAATGCAACATGACTAATAGTACTGAAGGTCATTCACGGTAATAGTTAAATCACCGAAGGTAGTTGTGTATCGGATTTACGGGGCAGTTCGAATACGGGTACAAAATGTAATCCAACAACAATTACAAACAAATATAGTAATGTTTGAATCAAACATCACAGGTATCTTCACACATCTTTTAAGTGTTACATTAATTTCTACATAAATTCATATTGTGTAAGTTCTATAACTCAACAGAACCAAATAAAATATCTAATGAATTATATTCTATTACAACTTACAACCTATTATGGCTAGCGAACTCAACTGGCAACCACGTTCACTAACTCGAAGTTAGCCGAATGATGCGCGACAAATCACGAATACCTAGTTTCGGTGGGGCCGAAGGTTCGGCCAATTATTGGCCGAAACCGAAACTGTGGCCGAAACTAGATTTTTTGGCCGAAACTAGCCGAAACCGAAACCGAACCTTTCGGTCGGTCCTTACTGATTAATGAGATAGGTAGGTACTTTTCTTTTTATATGACACCAAAGACATTTCCATACTGACGTTATGACACTAGCATGCTTTACGAGGTTAGAATGGATTTACGAGGTTAGAATGACTTTCAACAAATCGGATTTTCGATGACATCGCCGAACAATATTATTGATAGCTTATTTTTTAGTCTTTAGTACCGAACTGTTAAAACACGCATTCCATTCATTTTGTAAAGTAAATTTCATAATCATCATCATCATTTCAGCCAAAAGCCGTCCACTGCTGTCAATAGGCCTCCCCCCAAAAATGGGGGGATATACCAAATCGCCACGCTTGGCAGGCGGGTTGGCGATGGCAGTTGGTTGGTTAAATACTCAGAGAACGCGGCTGCTGCCCATACTTTGGTAAACCCCTTGGTCGCCATTTACGACACCCATGAGAAGATATAGGGATAGGATATATATATATGCATATGTTATGTTTACACATCAATAAATTGATTAGGTAACTAGGTACGTACCTTTTTATCGGTTTTACAAATCCTTTAATATTTGCTTACGTAAGAAATAAAATTATAAAACTATATAGTTATTATAATTAAAATAAAAAAGAATGTTATATATTTCTTAGAACTTTTCCCTTCTGACTCCTGCCTGAGTCTAGCTTTTCCTGTTAATGACTCTCCTCTGATTTATGGGTAAACCGTGTGAAAGATCATGCGTATAAATTACGTATTTTACAGAATACTTGGTCAGCTTGTGAATTTTATGATAGAATAGATTCTATGCTTTTAATAATATAAATTATAATTAAACTGTAAACACTCTCTACTACTGTATGCTCCCCCCTTTATTAGAGCTTTTATTATATCTGAGATAAGGACCCCCGTATTAGCACAGGTTTTACTTAGTATGCCGCCGGTTCTTCTCCATAGGACCCGTAATTTGGAACCGTGCAACTAGAGCCTGTAGGTCTACTCGCATTTTACGAACGACAAACGAAGTACGAACTTTCGTTCCGACTGATACTTACATGATAAAAATAGGCACATAAAAAAGGCACAATTAAGATAGACTACGGTTCATAGTCGTATACAATTTACCGGAGATGAGAAAAACAAACGTCAAAACACGATCATCGCATGCGATAAGGGAACGATGGTTGACCGGAGTAGCAAATTGTGCGATGAATCGTACGATTTATCGAATATCGTCGAACGGGAGTAGACCCCCTGACGTTTGAAAAGTGCCTGTAATAAGGTTTATTTGAAATAAAAAACATTTGAATTTTGAATTTGAATTTTATGGGTCGTCTCCTATCTTAAAACTTAGTTTAACCATAAAATAGATCTAGTATTATTGTCTATTCTTATGGTTTAACTTGTAATTATGCATGCATGTAACTTGTCTGAGAAATAAATAGGGTGTAAGTATACCTGCCTCGTTGGTCTAGTGGTTGCAAGCGCGACTGCTGAGCGTGGGGTCCTGGGTTCGATTCCCGGGTCGGGCAAAGTGTTATTGGGGTTTTTCATTAGGAAATTCTCAGTAGCAGCCCGGAGTCTGGATTTGTGCCCGGTTAATGGCAATAGGCTCGCCCCCTATTACATGGGACTTATAACATAACTGGCGAAATGTGGGTGTATTGTACACCTCTGCCTACCCCTTCGGGGAAATACAGGCGTGATGTTATGTTATGTTATGACAATCTATTGTTGTCGAAACTAATTAAATTAGGTACTTGTTTAACAGGTAAATGAACTGGTTTATAAAATTAGAATAGATTACAATATTTTAAAACAGTTTTCAAATCAATTTTCCTTTCAATATCCCAACGCAACTGCTGACTGCATATAAACAAAAAAGTTAAATAAACATAGGTTGCATACCTGTTTTTTATTTAATTAATTTGGTCGTTAACTGCCACAGAAAAAAGGTTTTTCCCTCTTCTGTGTTTCCTGCTAAATTGTTTGTTTGTGTATTCGATAAGTTATCGGCAGAACCTTTTATATTGTATTACATTGGAGTAGATTGTGTTGTGATGTCAACTGGAAAGAAATATTATAACTCCACGTTCATGATCTTCAGGTCTTGGACAATATGCATAAAAACAAGAGATTTTATCCTTCTTGGATACAAGTATGAAATAAGTATGTATGAAGTAGTTACATATTTTGTGTGTTTGTTCTTGTAAATTAGCCTTGCAGACATAAACCGGAAACTTGTACACTGAGCAATCGAATTTACATTACGCAAAGAGATGAAGTCATCTGACGGGAAATCTTTAACAGATCTCCCGTTTGTTCAATGTAAATAAAATGCTCTAATCTGCTCTATCCACAGGAAATATTAAACGATTTTGAGTTAACAGATAACGCTGATAAACTTATATCTAAAGAGCGTTCCTACAATGCACCAGTTTTGTTAAACACATAACACAACATAACACCACGCAGGCAGAGGTGTATAAGTACACCCAAATTTCGCCAGTTATGTTATAAGTTCCATGTAATAGGGGGTGAGCCTATTGACACTAACCGGGCACAAATCCAGACTCCGGGCTGCTACTGAGGATATCCCAATAAAAAAACCCAATAACACTTTGCCCGACCCGGGAATCGAACCCAGGAGTCAGGACCCCACGCTCAGTAGTCGCACTAGCGACCACTAGACCAACGAGGCAGTATATAGTTTATAGTTTTGTTTATTCGAGTTGTACCGAATAGTGTAAGCGAATTCCGTAAGTTAATGTGCTCAAAATCGGTTTTAGAAATAAATCGATTACATCAATCGATCATGTGATTTCCTAAATTGTTTGATTGCTGAAGAGCCAGAAGACTGCTATTTTTACACAGTTTCCTGATTACAATGAATAAAGTGTTTGAACTGATGTTAAATTGCAGTGAAGGCCCCCCAAAAGGTGGACCGACGACCTGGTGAAGGTCGCGGGAATCCGCTGGATGCGGAAGGCGCAGGACCGGTCGTTGTGGCGATGCTTAGGGGAGGCCTATGTCCAGCAGTGGACGTCTTTCGGCTGAAATGAATGAATGAATTTCCCAACCTGTAAGTAACAACACTGTTTTTCGAGTACCTACCTACTTAATAAATTGATTTATAGCCAGCGCGGAGTAATCGATTAGAACGGGTAACAAACAGGTAAGTATAGAGGCACCTATTAATAAGTACTATCTACCTAAATCATTTCAAAACGATCAAGTTTAGAAATGATCTTGAATTAAAAGTGGCGCTATCTAATCATTCTTGTCAATACCTAAAAAGGTAGGGCTCCATCAAAAGCTACGTAATTTATAGCTCTTTGACAATTTATTGGAATCAAACTGTTCTTCCAGTTTTCATCATGTGATTCATGTTTGTATTGGTTACATAATATTATTTTATGTTTTGCCACGCGGTTTCACACGACCGTTTAATTTAAAATTCATATTTTTTCTTTTTGCTCGCGTGTTGTTTAGCCTATACTATTCCTCATGAATCTGGCTATCATATACAAAAAGATTTTTTCAAATCCGACTGGTAGTTGCAGAGAGTAGCGCGTTTAAACAAACAAACAATCAAACAAAAAAAAACTCTTAGCTATTATATTAGTATAGATTTAGGGAATGAAATGACCCGTGACACAGGACATCCTAGTTCGGAAGTCGTGGCATCACATGAATCTACTGTACTGGATATACTTTTTTTTTTTTTACATGTGCATGGTAATTGATTTAATTCACCCTGGTAAAAATAAATAAAGATCATACGAAGGATATTGGCAACACAAAGATGCTTTGCTTCACGAGTCATGACTCTTCCTATTGTAATTCCCTACTATCAAAGTTTGCATTGTAATCTTCATTGCGTCTGTCCTCCATGACAGTGTCTCCTTAGTGTTTGCGCTCTTCCCTGTCTCTAGCGATACCAATAGCAACATGGTAAAACATGTTAGACTAAGGCCTAAACCCTCCTCATTCCGTGATGAGGCTCATACCAGCAATGGGACAATAATGGGCTAATTATTTGCAGTGGATTAAAATAGAAATGAGTGTAATTGGAGTCAGAAAGAGACAAAGTAAAAGAAATGAATGAATTGAAGATGCAAAAACAGTATGTAAAACACAAAAATGGCGATTGGCAGGACACATGAAAGAAAAAGGGACTAAATTAATAACAGAGTGGTTGCAAAAGGAGTAAAGAGCGACAAAAGAAACGTTGGGAAGACAACGTCAAAAAAGTAGCTGATCCAGAGTGGATTCGGATGGCAAGAGACAGAGATATGGAAATCTTTAGAGGAGGCCTTTGTCGAAAGACAAGCTGTTTCAAAAAAGAGTACAACGATCGCCGATAATAATAACAGAAACCAAGTCAAGTTATTAGTTCAAAAATTCAAAAACGGTGTATACAAAAACAGCAATAAAGGCTTATTTTATTTTATTAATTTTTTATTATAATCAAATATCACGTGCCATAAACGCCATTTCCTTATATCTTTGCGTGTAACACCACGACTGTCTCGTGTGGGTCGTTTATTAGCGGACGGCCGAACCCACTTGCACCGGAAGGTCCAGTTTTGCGTAACGACATAATCGCGTTGTGGTTTCCCCCTCACCCCCCAGTCTCGCCTGCCGCCATGCCGCACCCAGCCAGACCCCGGCACAAGGGCGCGACCGCCACAAGTTCAAACTTTATCCACTTTCGTTGAGCTTTTGTTTACGATTCGAAAAGTAGCGCACACGGTACAATATACCTTCGAAAGGTTAAACTGTTCTTGCTCCATATCATCATCATCAGCCCATTACTGTCCCACTACTGTAGGCCAATTCAAGTAACTAAAGAAGTGCAGTTGCATTGCAGTTGCAGTTAAGTTTCGATCAAAACAATGCTTTTCGTATTCTTTTATCTACGACGATCGCTGGCAGTCGTTACGGCTAGTCAGAAGCCTGAAAGTCTGACAACTGGTCGAACCTCCGAATGTCAGTATTACCCAGTAACTGAGTTGCGGGGGTCTGATGGCAGTCGCTCCGTGTAAAATACAGATGTTCAGCCGCATCTGACTAGACTGGAAGCCGACCCCAATATAATTGGGAAAAGGCTCGGAGGATGATAATCGCTGTCAGAAATGAACTGCAGCGTCACTGCAACTTAATCGGCGCGTCATTAAATTACGTGAATTAGGTCCCTGGTCGCGGGCCTCTTCTCAGGATGATATGGTTAAGGCCTTAGTGCACCACGCTGGCCTAGTGTGGGTTGGCAGACTACACACACCATCGAGAACTGTATGGAGCACTCTCAAGAGTCTCAGGGGTGCAGATTTCCTCAAGATGTTTTCTTTCACTGTTAAAGCAACTGATAATCAAATTCTGATCCACAATAGGATTCGAAAAGTTTGTGGTGCGGGCCTGGTTCAAACTCAGACCCTCCTGCATGGAAGCTATCACTGCTCTGCTAGGCTATCATAGCTCCGCACCCAGCCAGACCCAGTTCAAGGGCGCAACCGCCACGAGTTCAAACTTTATCCAGACTCGTTTAGTTTGTGTTTACGATTTGAAAGTAATGCACACGGTACAATATAACTTCGAATGGTTAAACTTCTTACTCCATCAAGTTGAATCAATTTGACAGATTTTCATGTTTGGCATATAGGTAAAATAGGTATCTTGAGGGTATTAGCAAAGCAGCTTGATGAAATTGGTGCAAAGGTGCATATCCTGTAAAAGCACTTAGTTTGATCACCAAAAAATTGGATATTAACCACGGAATTTCCGTGATATTTACCTACTGGTGTTTCTCTATGAATACATCCAGATTCCAGCCACTCTGCCTTCTAAACGAGCCAACAATGAGTCAAGTCACACCTGTTCAAATAACGATGTAACAATGTTTACCCTGGCAATGTTTTCCTTTTAGAATGTTACTGTTTTACTAACAAAACTTTAACCAAGAATTCGCATCTTGTTTTTTAGAGTTAAACATGACTTTAATGGGGTTTAATGTTTGGTAAAGAAGTTAGACATGGTTTAAACTTGTGCCAAATGCATTGTATTGAGGCGTTTTATCAAACCACGTGTGTAAGCCACGTGGATTAGGTTTTATTTCTTATCGGATACATTGATAACAATTCAGTGAGATTGGGAATCACATGTTGAAAATTGAAAAGAATCGGATCGGCTATTGAAACATTTTGATATCTCTGGTCGAATGGATATAAATAAATAAAAACATCTTATTATACCATGGTTCAGGTGACAAAGCTCCTTTGTGCGGAGACATGTTTGGTTGCTAGTAGGAGTAATAAGTAAACGTTTATTTATATTAGCGGACAGGAGAACGCTGCTGCCTATATGCTGCTGCTTTTGAGGTAATTCCTTAGTCGCTTTTAAGCATTTTCTGACACCCACTGGCCTGGGACTGAGCGGTATTTTACTTCCCGGGAACTGTACAGAACTGCCCTAATATAAACCAACAATATCAACATCGTCCACAGTTAGACAGAGGTCTCCACCAAAGATATTTAAAGCCATTTTAAAGTAGATTTCGTTCCTTATAGCCTAGGCAAGTACTGTATCTATGTATCTATAGTGTTTAATAAGACGTGTGTTGACTGTGCTATGTGTGAAGCAGACATGACTCCATTGAGGCCAAAACACCTAATTCTCACGGATCGTTTATGTAAACTGAGCCGTGAGATTAACCAATTTCAACAATTATTACTTTACAGAATGCAATCGATTTCCTGTGAAACCATGTTAAAGTGTACGAAGAAGAAAAATACTGTTTTTATTTCGTTGCTTTTGCTTCGAAGCCAGCGTGACGGTTTTGTGTTTCGTGCAAAAAAAATTAATCTGTAGTTAGTTAGATATTCGGTGTAGCGTTGTGGATTTAGTCGATTAAAACATTTTTTTGTTTGTTTTTTAAACACATAAAACGTGACCGGTGTTGCGCATCCCTAAAACGTATTCGCAACACTAGTAATCGCGTTGGCCTCTGGCACTTTTAACACAGCAGCTTCCCGAGTGGTATCTATCCTTCAGGAATACATATTTTATCCCCAACTAGGGGTTCTACGTTCCGGCAAGACGTTCTAGGTTCCGGTCAGTCTTTTACGTTCCGGCCCGAATTCTGCGTTCCGGCCAGAATCCTCTACCGGTCACGACTTGGCTGACTGCTGACACGTACCGTGCCCGACCCCGCTGAAACCACTAGGCAGCGTCTACCTGCGGTCTTACCCGCGACCTAGCCGACTATTCTTAACTTAACATATTAAATCTACGAGAGTTACTTACTCATATCTCAACACACTACCCTATCTGTCACTGTGGTGCCTAACACCGCAGTGACACCCTAGACCGCGTATTGGACTGTGCATTTGTGCAGCCTACCTGCACAGTCTCTAACCATTACAAGTGTCAACCTAATCTTGCTAACGGACTGCGCAGTCTACCTGTGCAGCCTCGGGGACAATTTTATGGCAGGATGTGTTGCATTTTTATGGCTTTGTAAAGCTACTATTTTTTCATGTCGGTATTTTTTATCGAAGATGTCAATGCATAAAGTTCGAGTACTTAAGGTTATTATCATTGCACCGGTTGTAATAGTCAATCGCTATAGGTAGGTATAAATAACACAACTTCAGAATGCCCAAAAATATAGTGTCCACCAGAATAATTCGTACTTTTTAGAAAATATACGACAATAACCAATCAAACTGATAATCATGGTGATTTGGGTCAAATACCTCATGACCGTAAGTAATGCAGCGGCCGTCAGGAGTAGTCAAGACTCAGACAGAAAAATCAAGGTTCGGAGCCCAAAACCAGCTATAAAATTAGAAAAGTCAGACCGTGCATCTGCACGCTACTGCGTTTTCAGTTTATGGAATGTTGTTGTTTTTAACACTTTTTAAGTGTTTCTTTGCCTATCTACGTCTTTTTATTTCTGCGAGGCCTAGTAATCCTAGCTGCAGGACCCGGGCCCATAGACACGAGTCTATTTTGCCTTTAGGGTAGTAGTAATATTATTATCTGGCTTTGGCAGCAGTAGCAGTCATTTATTGGAAGTCCATGAGCATTAATGGACAACTTTTATGAGCTCATTTATTGATTTTTTCATTAATTTTCACTCATAATAATACAATAATTATGACGACGTCTGTGGTCTACTGCCAGGTGGACCGACGACCTATAGAACGTGGCTTGGGGGGACTGGATGCGGAAGACAGAGGACCGAGCGTTGTGGCGCAACTTGAGAGAGGCCTATGTCCAGCAGTGGACTGCGATAGGCTGAGTTGACTGTGGTCTAGTGGTTCGAGTGTCGGACTGCTGATTTTCAGTATATTAAAAAGTACTCTGTGCTGCTGATCCACGACGCCGCGCCGTGGGTTCGATTCCCACAGGACACAAATATTTGTGTGATGAATATAAGTGTTTGTGTTGGTCTGGGTGTTTCTTATCTATACCTACTAATACTATAAAGAGGAAAGATTTGTATTTTTGTGTGTATGTTTGTAATGAATAAACTGAAAAACTACTGTGCCAATTTAAAAAAAAAAAATCACCACTAGAAAGCTACATTCACCCTGAGTAACATAGGTTATATTTTCATGTCCACCTGTGCGAAGCCGGGACGGGCCGCTAGTGTATTATAAGTATGTATATACAAAAAAAAAAATATAAGTATTATATCCATTGTCTAGTACCCATAGGCATAGCACAAGCTCTGCTTAGTTTGGGACTAGATGGTGCTGTGTAAAAATGTCCCAAATGTCCCAAGTAATTAACATTAGGCATTATGTATTGCGCAATTGTTTGTTGTTCTGAAGCATAAAAATAAAATAGGTATATTGTTTGTAGTGATGATGACATTACATTATTTCGACACTCGAAACAGATTATTATAGCCAAGCTCTAGTCATCTACTTATCAGATTACGGTCAGTATCGGTCACACAAGCATATATGACACTGATGATGTAACGATCATAGCACAGCCCAGCTAATCCAGGCCACATGATACAAGCATTATCACCGTAAGCCAGGTGTTAAATGTGTAACTAACAGGTTTAATTAGCTCTTCATCTTGTAGAGATATTGATCTAGTAGAAGTATTTAGACCTTCTTTGTGAAAGAGCTCGTACGGGGAAGTACTACCACCGCAGCACTGTACCTATTTCGGCCAAGTAGTAATGCTTGCATTCCTGTGTTGCGGTGCGACAGATTCGGGTACCGGCCGTGCCGGTGAAAATACAATCACATGAGACTTTTCATCCTTATTTCTCAGTTTGGCGAACAAGACTTGCAATACCATTTTATACCGTTCAGGCAAGAGCCTAGGTGGTATACAGTAGTAATGGGCAAAGGTAACTTAACATCATTCTTATTCATGTTATAGGTATCTGTACCTACGATCAGTGTAATAAACCATTATTAACGGAACTAGCTTTTATGTAAGTTACTTACAAGACAGGCTTTAATTATACTGGTAAATATGGTCACTATCAATTTGCGCGTGATTGTACGTACGAGTACATTCCCACAGTATTATTATATCCTCGTAAGGCCCAACCATTGGTCACTGGTCAGTAGTCATTCAGGCCCAAGCAAACTTGTTAAATAATCAAATATCGTCCCAACGACCTAAAAAAAAGAGACATCTCTGTTTTTATAGGGACATCAAATGCAAATTGGGTTAATTTGCATTTGATGTCCCTATAAAAATGTCCCGTTCTAGGTTGTTGAGCCGATTTAGGTATATATTTTTGCAAATCCGAGTCTGGGCCGCAACTACTTGCACCTATTTTTAGTACATTGGGACGTCATTTATGTCGACCTAAATTTAGGTTGGGCCTTACGAGGATATTATAGTTTCGATGAATCTCGAAAATCACTTCTACAACACTAGAATCTCAAAATACGATATAAGGAACACGTTTTAGGAATGCGATTAGTTCCTGCCTCGTCGGTATAGTGGTCGCAAGCGCGACTGCTGAGCGTGGGGTCCTGGGTTCGATTCCCGGGTCGGGCAAAGTGTTATTGGGTTTTTTCATTAGAAAATTCTCAGTAGCAGTCCGGAGTATGGATTTGTGCCCGGTTAATGCCAATAGGCTCGCCCCCTATTACATGGGACTATAACATAACTGGCGAAATGTGGGTGTACTATACACCTCTGCCTACCCCTTCGGGGAAAGAAAGAAAGAAAATATTTATTTCAGTCTCGGTACAGGCGAGAGAAAAAAAACTAAAAATAACATAATAACAAAAAACTTAAAATTGACATGCCTGTATGAGACTAAAAAAGGCCCCCATCTCAGCATATGCTACAACACCGAAATGTTGCAGCGCTGGTTTTCGGGAAAATACAGGCGTGATGTTATGTTATGTTATGTTATTAGTTTCAAGTTATTAAAACAAGCAAAATTCATAGTGTTGGCTGGTAGGATTTGATATAAATTATTATAGGTACTATCTCTATCTATCTTATATCTTATCTCTTCTCATGGGTGTCGTAAAAGGCGACTAAGGGATACTCCAGGGGATGGGCAGCAGCATTCTCTGAGTATTTAACCAACCAACTGCGATCGCCAACCCGCCTGCCAAGCGTGGTGATTATGGCATATCCCCCCTATATTTGGGGGAGGCCTATGTCCAGCAGTGGAAGTCTTTTGGCTGAAATGATGATGATTATAGGTACTAACTGTTACGTATTTACATCCTGCTACTTAAACACAGCTAACTACGGAATGGGTCTTACTAAACTATTGAATCACTCGTTTTGTTCAAATGATTCAGTTATGTACCTATTCTAAAATATTTGAACCATGTGTCACTAATACATATATTCATTAATGAATGAACTTTACACCGTTCTATGAGTGTTGTATTTGACAAGTTTAGTGATTCAATCCAAGATTCAAACACAATTCCGGTGCAGCGATGGCTTTGGTTGAAGTTGAACACTTAAATTTTCTTCCATGGCGAAGAGTTTAAGTTCGAGCCCAGCTCTGCCCCCCTTTAGGTTTCCTCCTTAGGTTAGGGGGGCAGACCTATGACATTTTTAGTTACTAAAAAGTTCATGCTATGTATGCTATACATACATAATTTTACGGCGGACAAAACCCTTCTCATTCTGAGAAGTAAGCGTCCAGAAGTGGTATAGGAATGGTTCCGAAGGTCGCCGTGATTTTAATGTTGTTCCAAAGGTTACCGTGTTTGTGATCAAATACGGGACCTTAAATCTTAAATCTATCGGGTAGGTTTAAGATTCCAGTATAGGCTGACCTCGCGTTGTAAGGAAAACCTATACAATGCGAGGTCAGCTTATACTGGAAATGTACAGCTTGATGTGTAGCCGTGTGTACCTAGATCACCCCCTTACTGGGATTATTGAATGAAGTTATCGAAAACAATGATATTCTTAAGGGCACTCCCATCCTCAAAGTATATAACATTACTTCATCTTCTACTTTTGTTTAAAGATTCTTTATCCTCATTAGAACACTTTTTACTTATAAATGCGTTTCGTTGCTTAAAGTTCTGAATCTGCAGTGAAAATTAGTACGAAAATAATACGAAATTAGAAATTACACTGTGAATTCAGAAGCGAGCTCGGCAGTGAGTTCTTACAGAATCACTCATCAAGCCACGCTGCAATAAATCTGTTTCACTATGAGATTTTAAACTAAAATGGACACTATCACATATTATTTTATGTCACGGGATATCCATTATGTAAATTCTTTTCTGGTAGTTCTCGATATTTCGGCACTTAGGTACCTACCTACAGTTCGAAATCTTTCCGGTGAACCACCACTAAGGCTAAAATCGCTTGCACTATATATTCGACGGCAGCGGTTGCTTCGTGTAATCGTGTAGCAGGATTCGTTCTAGGGATTTTGTACTACTCTCTCTATTTCTGTGGATTTTGTTGACAAAATGTACCACCGCGAAGGATCGTGACCATACAAGCGCCATGGTCACGGGCACGGGGCAACTTGAGTGAATCCGTTTCGTCGCTTAACGTTCTGCTAATAAATCCATTTCTTTACTTTTTAAAGGTATGTTAATAAATCCGTGTCGTTGCTTAAGTTCTGCTATTGTCAGGTCGAACAAACGTGAAGCTCAAGAAATAACAATGAGTGTTTCCTATAATAACAGTGGTCAGTCGTAGCTTAAATATATCGTCGCGGTTCCTTTGATTAGTTTAGTTAAACTGCCATTAGAACGGGCGCCAGATGAAATGACGGTCAACCAATACAAGCTCACGAAAGACTAAATTCAGAGACGAATTTAAGCGTGAACTCATGCTTCCGACCATGTTGTGGAGCTCCGTAACCGTAAACGAAACTATCGGATTTCCGAAATAAAAATCTATCCGTAACCGTAACCAACTGATATAAAAGTTTCGAATAATTTTGATAGGAGAGGAGTCTAAATGAGACATGTTATGACCACAGACATAGTAAAAAATATTTTTTACTATGTCTGTGGTTATGACATGTTTTAGTTTTTGCCCGGCTGAGCCGACACACTAGCCACGCGCGTCCCTTACATTGTTTGGTATTTCTACTGCTTTTTAGGGTTGCGTACCCAAAGGGTGACAAACGGGACCCTATTACTCTCGCTACGCTGTCCGTCCGTCCGTCTATCTGTCACAGGGCTGTATCTTTTGAACGGTAATAGGTAACCAGTTGAAATTTTCTCAGAAATTGTGTTGCTATGAGTAGTATCACGACAAATACTAAAAAATATAAAATAATAATAATAATATTGTGTAGGTATACCTAGACTATGTTTATTATTTTTATACTATATTTATTTTACGTTATATATTAGGTTATGTATGAGTATATATATATATGTAGGTATATTTATTAGTATTACTTGACACACTGTGTCTACATCTCTTTGCTTCAAATTTTCCTCTCGCAGGTCTGCTGGAAGAAATTTCTTATAGAAATAAGCAGTGCCTTTGTACTATTGATTTCTATGTACTTTATTATTATTTCTCTGTGTGTGCATAAATTTAATAAATAAATAAATAAATAAAAAAAGTCTAAAACCAAAGGGGGTCCCCATACAAGAAACCTCAAAAAACATGCATTTTTTTCAACGTTTTTGTTCCTGCTCTATCTTCAAAACTGTAATATATACCAGCGTCAAACTTGGTCAGATTATAGTGCATATTATGTAGTTTAGCAACAAATACTAAAAATAAGACAAACATAGACATATGTGGTGGTACCTGCGTAAGAAAGACATGCAAAAATTCATATTTCGCGCACTGTGCGTTGATATCTTTTGATAAACTGTCGTAAATTAAATCAGTTTTTATGGGATATCAGGGCGTTGAGAGGTACGGAACCCTTACTGCGCGAGTCCGACTCGCACTTGGCCGGTTTTTTCTTTTATTTTTACAATTCCTTAAAAATCTAATATCCATAACCAACTAACGGATAATCTGAAATAATTCCATATCCGTATCCAGTTCCGAAATTTCATGTCCATAACATCCCTGCTTCTGACTATCAAATTTGCACTGCATTTGACAATTGAAAGCATGCCTTCACGCTTATATAGATTCGTCTCTAAGCCTACGTCACAGGGCTGTATCTTTTTCACTGTATTAAAATAGCCAGTTAATTTTCACAGAATATTTGTTACTATAGCTTCTAACATGGTAAATATTAAAATGTGGAACGGCCCTTAGTGCGAGTCGCACTTGGCCTTTTTCCTGCTACTGTTGCCTGTAAATGTTTACTTCGAATGGTTTTCAACTATTTCCATTTTTTAAACTTTTAAAACGGATTTATTGGTTTGGACGCCACATGCTTTTAGTATGTTGGCCATAACAATAAGTGCTTTCTAATTATCGTGCAACCAATGATATTAAAAAGTATAGATATGTCATAACCTAACAAAACAACCGAAAAAAACGTTTCGTACGCAGCGGCATACACATAAACTAGTACAAAGTAAGTGTATTGGTACCTACTTAAAGATACTTTCGCGTCATAATTGGAACAATTTTTGTGTACACATGGCGGCGTTTTAGGTTTTTTTGTCACTTGTCACGCTTGGCACCTTACTTGACGTAGTTTAATAGAAAAACTTCCGAATTAGGACGTTTTCGAGTCTTCAGATTACGTGCCCAAGTAACATATCTGTATTTTATGATTGCGTCACAGATAACATAATACTATAGTAATAGCGTACAACATACCACATGCAGACACTTTGGTCTTCAAGGCAGCTATTACCTACATAGTTTATTTTCGATCTTTACGACAATCTTTAAACCATTAACAACACGCTAGGCTGGCTAGGCGAATATTGGTAACCGCAGTATGACCTCATATTCCTGAAAAAAGGAAAAGGGTCAATGTTATGCCCTTAGTCATATAAAGTCACCAAGCTTTAAGGGCAGGTGACCGCTAATGTATAAAAGTTTGGACCGAAATTTTCATCTCGTTTTAAAAACTCGCTTTCCTTCCTGGGGCCTTACTCCTGACTGGTTCGGGCTCTGAACCAAATCGATCTAATGTCAATTCCTAGAAAAATCCAGTACGATTTGATGCTAACTCGAATTCAAATTCGATTGATACACCACTCGATCCAGTCGGGAGGTAAGGCTCGTAAGGCGGGCGTAAGGATTTTTAAACGTGGTGTATAAAAATAGTACATTACTGTCGAGGCCTGAAATGAAGCAATTTATGGCCGAGTAATATTGAAAGTACGAGGCGAAGCCGAGTACTTGCGAAGTTATTTTTTTCGGCTGAGACTTTAGTACTTTTCTCTCATTTGCGAGGAAACAATACACAAATTATTTCAACAGTATCTAATTTTCATTCGCGCCAAGCGCCAATACGACCGCGCGCGGTTCTTGTTCTATTTTCAAAGTTTTGAAAAAAAAAAGCGCATTCAGCCTTTGTAATGATAAATATTTTGTACCTAAAAACACAATATTTATGTAAGTGTGTACTTAAAAACCTCGATACCTACATATCATTAATTGAGCCTTTCTTGTAGGTACCACAGGCTTAATTAATGATGAGGAAAGGTACCAAATTATATGTGGTTATTTCCAATCACAAGTTTTTACAGTTAGTTTAGTTAAGTTGTTTTTGGGTTTTTTCATTAGGAAATTCTCAGTAGCAACCCCGGAGTCTGGATTTGTGCCCGGATCGTGGCAATAGGCTCGCCCGCTAAATTATTGGGTACATGGAATTTATAACTGACGAAATTTGGGTGTACTGTACACCTCTGCCTATGTCCAGCAGTGGACTGCGATAGGCTGAGTTGATTGATTGATTGTACACCTCTGCCAACGCTTTTTCCATCAGGACTATATAAATATAGAAAAAAAAATATCAAAGTAAATTATAGTCTGTTTTAATGACCTCTAACTTTAGTGCCACGATAGTACCTACGAGGAAAATAGCATATGAATTTAAACGTGTACGTCGCTAACAAATATGGTTTAACAATGGCATAAAAATAAATAAACAAAAGAAATGAACACGTCATTATGTAATTACGCAAGTGAATACAACGTATTAAAGGACGGGACACGGGTAATACAGAAAACAAATTTTAATAACGTGTCTAAAAAGCCATAACTAGACAATTATAGCAGGTATAGCAAGTAAGCCAAAGTGGCAGGAGCCGGTAAAGTAGCAGGGGCTGCTAAAAGATCAATGCAGAAAGAAGCAGCAGAAGAATCCTTGAGTAAAACCGCAGTACGACAATGTGTACTCGTTCTTATCTACCATTCGACCTCAAAAAAACAGAATATTTGCAGAAAGCCTAAAAGTTGGCTTGTTCCAATTTCGGAGAGCCCCATATCTATCAGCTGAGATGAAAAATGCAGGCTATGTTGTAAACCACGTAGCACACATTAATTCACCTTGATTGCAAAAGTGCAACAGAGCAAAGACATTATGTCTGTTGACTAGGTATGTACATTATCTGAAAATATTCCAGTCTAGAAACGCTAGAGTGGAATTTGATGGGGCAGTCAAACGGACTGCCCCGTTTAGGAGTCGACACACGGTTTGAACCATTAAAAGATTTCACTCTAGCGTTTGACTGCCCCGTTTAGGAGTCGACACACGGTTTGAACCATAAGATTCCACTCTAGCGTTTGACTGCGCCGTTTAGGAGTAGCCAAAAAAATAATACATTTCCTAACTAAATTAGAAGGTTGTAAGAGCACGTCATTGTTATTCACTTCTGACTCAAGCCCAATGAATAAACCGTATTTGTTCTCGTAGTTACCACGTTTTATTCCTTCCTGTATCTAGGAAACATTTGCCTATGTATCGCTAGCCACTTATCAGACTCTGTTTAATTGTTGAAACGCACGCACTTACTCATTAGTTGAGTATTAAACAGCTGTTTTAATAAATTTATTTGGTCTCAGTTCGAACCCGGCCCGCACCACTAACTTTTCGAATTCATGTGTGTATCAAACTTTGATTACTACTTGCTTTAACGGTGAAGGAAAAAAACCTTGAGGAAACCCGCACACCAGATTGCCAAATATGTGGTGGACTAAGGAGCTTTAAGCTTTAACCTATTCCTTCTGAGAAGAGGCCGGTCCCAGCAGTGGGATAGTAATGGACTGAAGATGATAATGAATTTGGTATATGTTTGTTTGGTTTATGTATTTGGTGTATGTTCTATTGAAAGGTAGACAGTCCAGAGGGACTTGAAGGAGAGACAGATTAAAGGCGCAACCGCGCGGGATAGAAATAAATAAAGACGGCAGGGAAGGAGAGCCTACCTCAGATAATGGGGAAAGAAAAAGATTTGATTCACAGAACAGCGTATAGTTAGTTTGTGAAAATACATTTATCATACATGCTTGTAGCTAACTCGTGCGATTTACAATCACTTGATAATAATTATGGCTAGAATTTTCTTAACCTTGTAGTTAGGATTTGCACGAGGCGTTAACAAACAGTCCATTAAAAGTGGTCCGGTATCATGAATTTAATCCGCCAGTGATCTCTGCCTTATCATTTGAATCTTCTATCTATACTTATTTATGAAGACAGATGTCCTGACCTGACTGACTAATTCATAAACACAGAGCCAAAACTACTCATGTCATGTCAGAAACATGAAATTTGTAGGTTCCTTTTGTAATGCAAGCCTCACTAAGAAAGGATTTTTGGAAATTTTAACCTTAAAGAGGTGAATTTTAGAGTTTGTGTGGAAAATCTTTTCTCCTGGATCGATTCATTCTTGCTTTTCGATTCACTTTTGCTTTCGATTGTTTAATGTCAAACTTCGTGCATAAAACAGGTATTTAAGCCTGTTTTAGGCTAAAGTACTGCTAAACCCGATTTTGTAATGTAGGTGGCCCACATTACAAAAAGTTCCAATAACATGGTATCTTGTCACAAATTATATATCTATAAACGTAAAATAATAGATGTTTTTTTGCGTTTCTCTTTAGTTTTTCATATTCGTCATCTATGTACGTTCTATAGATAAAGTCGCGCAATTTTTTTTACTAGTCGCAATCCTACTAATATATTTTATAGTTAATTTTATTCGTTTTAATGTGGCAATGAATTCATTGCTCGTATGGTGCCCAAACGTTTCTGGTAACCTTCAGACTGACTGGCATTGAACCTATGGTTTTTAGCACATCATTCATCATCATCATTTCAGCCGAAAGACGTCCACTGCTGGACATAGGCCTCCCCCAAGCATCGCCACAACGACCGGTCCTGTGCCTTCCGCATCCAGCGGATTCCCGCGACCTTCACCAGGTCGTCGGTCCACCTTGTGGGGGGCCTACCCACGCTGCGCCTTCCAGTACGCGGTCGCCACTCCAGAACTTTACTGCCCCATCGGCCATCCGTTCTGCGAGCAATGTGCCCCGCCCACTGCCACTTAAGTTTGGCAATTCTTCGGTTTTTAGCACAATACATTATATCATGATAGTGATGCTCAAGGCTGACAATTAGCATCGCTTGATTGGCAGAAGTATACTTTCATTTATTAGCATAAGGCAAAACTTAACAGGAAGGAAAAGTGTAAAAATAAAATACGTTACTGCTTCTAGGCAAGGTTGAAGAAAATTTAATAAGTTTGTGAACCTGGTACATGCTGCATGGATAAGTGGATCAAAAGATGTGCATTCCTGTGCTTCCTAGCACTGTTTTGAACAACCAGTGCTACATCTAACTTCTGGTCTATTTTATGCCACTGTACTGTATTTTTTTTTTAGTTTAAAAAAATACATAAATATTTAACTTAAAATTTTAATATAAAACTTAATTTAATTGAATAATAATGTGTTTTTACAATTATTTATGCTATTCTAATTACGTATTTGATGTTCTTGTTAGTATTAATTTAAAGTAAAAGATTAACTTAAACTAAGGGTGAATTTGCCTGAATTTAAAGGATTTTATTTCATTTATTTTTATTTATTTATCTTTACACGAACTATAGTTTTTGAATTACCTGATGAGTTCTTATGATGTGAAATCTTGGCTTAGGAACGGTAATGGTCTTTGGTTAAGATCTATGGTGAGAAGGCTGGATTTTTTGCCCGTTTTCTCTTCTTCTTCCTCTCATTTCCATGAAAAGCAATAGGCAGTTGTTGAATTGAATACCTATTATAATGGAAATTGGCATCTTTTTTTCTTGAGGTTGTCTTCATTAACTGGAGGTCAGGTCGGCATTGAAATGTCTTAGTTAATTTATTACTACCGCCGCTTGTACAGTCGACTGCATGACAGTGGTAACACGTCAATTCGAAAACTGCCCTTACTGCTTACGAATACGAAATAAAGATGCTGCTAATGTCAAAGTGTAACCACCGACGTGCGGTCGACCGTACTTACTTATCCTCCGCTTTAGTGTTTACGTCACGTTGCATTATCTGATACGAAGTGGCCAGTGAATACTTGCGGCGGAATATTGAACTACTATGTATTTATTCTTTGCAAGCAGCCTGCTTATGTACTGTTGCCTTGGTAGACGTTAAACAAAACGATGTTTTGGGTATCAAATCGGGACGGTTAAAAATCGTTTTAACAAAGATTGTTTTCAGTATCCCGATTAATGGTGATTTGGGAAATTGGGATGTGTCAAAAGCCCCCTGAAAACCGGGACGTTCAGCTAAAATCGGAACACCTAGTAACGCTAGGTACTGGTAATTTATGGTACCATTATTATTTGTTTTATGAACAGTTATTTACTTGTACGTAATCATGCTTATCAAAGATATTATTTATCAGTGTTTATCTAATATTATTACTTCGATTTCGTAGTACTAATATGATCTGACGAAACGTACTGTTTGTGTCTTATCATCAGTTATTAGCATACGTGCAAGTTTGTGTGCAAAGTTGTCCTCTTCATTGTGTCATTTGACAATGAATTAGAAATAACCTTCAAGTTCCTCAAAAACTATCGTAGAAGGTCGCAGTGACAAGTAGCAATAAGTATTCCTATTGGCTGGTCTAGCAGATGGGTATGACAATGTATTGCAACATATCGGTGTTGTAGCAACAGTAAAATTGGCTTTATTATCTAAGCAGTAACGTTTCCACACAAAGAAGTAATAACTTAAGGTTTAGTAGCAATTTCTTTGCATAGTCAACCACGTGGAATGTCTGCAGTCTGCCACAAAACATGCACGTAAACAAATTGTAAGGTCCAATAACTCGTGGGCAACGTTGAATCGGAGCTAACGCTTTAAAACGATCATTTTATTAGCCGTGATTACTTATGCGATCAGCGACAAAGCGTGAATCATTCGGTGCACGCGCACTCAGTTCGCACCGAGAGCCACTTATCATAACTTATCACATCATCACCCTTGGCTCGCTTCATTTAGAATGGAACAAGTTTCCGACAATTTTATTTTTTATTGCGATCGGTATATTTGTGACGTAGTTTATAGTTGTAATAAAATGTATCTAGTCATTTTGTTACGTGTTTTATAGATAAAGTTCTAATTAAGTTAGATGTTCGGAACATCGACGTATACAACGTATCTTTTCATCGCAAATCGATTTAAAAAATAAAAAATAAGTGAAAAAAAGTATCTAAGTATTATATACATTGTCTAGTACGGTAGTACCCATACCCATATTAAGAAAGAAAGAAAGAAATAATTTATTTGCCACAAACTAGGGACACAAAATTATAAAATAAAAAGTGTAGATTTACATAACATTGTGTGCCCCACGGCTGTGCCAAATAGGTCCAGTTCAGCATATGTCAGGTCACTAGTACGGGTATTGGGGCGTTTCATACAACGCTTGGTTATCTATATGTAATATTACAAGCTCAGCTTAGTTTGGGATTAGATGGTGATGTGTAAAATGTCTCAAAAATATTTATATTATTTATTTCAAACAAAGGTACCTACCTACCTACCTACCTACCTACCTACCTACCTACCTACATGAATTAGAATATTTTTAAGTATCTCATTTGAATATTTGGATAAATTGGATACTTTATTTGTCCAACAACTGTTGTCGTTTACTAAAATATATATCGAAACAAAGAAGTTGGTAAATAGCTTACGTCATTACTCGGATATAGTGTTGACGTCAGCCGCGTGAATACTGCCTTATCCATACAAATATAATAAAGTAACATCAGTAAGTATTTAAAGATACTTGTCTCATAATATGTTTTAACAAGAAAGGAATCGCTGAAACTGGATCGTTGGTCTAGTGGTTGCAAGCGCGACTGCTGAGCGTGGGGTCCTGGGTTCGTTCCCGGGTCGGGCAAAGTGTTATTTGGTTTTTTCATTAGGAAATTCTCAGTAGCAGCCCGGAGTCTGGATTTGTGCCCGGTCAATGGCAATAGGCTCGCCCCCTATTACATGTAATAATAATAATAGTCCCGTGGGTACTATAACATAACTGGCGAAATGTGGGTGTACTATTACACCTCTGCCTACCCCTTCGGGGAAATACAGGCGTGATGTTATGTTATGTTATGGAATCGCTGAAATGGCCGTACCTACCCTTTTTAGGGTTCCGAAGTCCTACAAGGAACCCTTATAGTTTCGTCATGTCCGTCCGTCTGTCCGTCTGTCTGTCTGTCCTAATCCTTTACAGCTTAATAACTTCTACAGTTATAAACATAAGTAAATGAAATTTTGTTAAAAAATAGTCTATATATAGATCTCAATTTTAAAAGAATAAAAAAATAGTTTTTACGTATTTTAGGGGTGGCGTCCATACATGTGAAATGGGGATGAAAATTTTTTTTTCGTTGCACCCCCTCGTTTGGGGTATCATTGAATAGGTCTACTAAAATAAAGGTAATGTTTCATACACCACTTTTTTATCAGGTGTACCATCTGCGAAATATAGCCCGCCAAAGTGGCTTGTAATGTGTCCCCCCCCCTGCCATTTCTAAACTATGCAATATAGAAACTTATAATCTTCCACATTGATAGACATTTGTGAAAACTCTCTTTTAAAATTATTTCGAGTATAATGTGATTATAATTTTTTGAGTTTCTTTAAAAATACTTAAAACGTCCTAGTTCAAAGGTCATTGACCTTAGAGAAAAATGATCGTAGCAAATAATGCTCCTCTAGCTACTTTCTATTTGAAAAAATCACAAAAAGTAACTTTGAATTGACACACTTCTTAAATTTGGCTTCTTGAATTTATCGTTAGATGGCGCTACTAACAACACGCTCTGAGTCGCGAATGCTGCCGATTATTGCAAAAACTAAAATAGCCATGATTAATATTCGATTTGATTCGTTTGTAATTACACCTACTTAAGGAACCCTATAATACTGAGCATGGCCCGACATGCTCTTGGCCGGTTTTAGTTGTTCTTTTACTAAATTAGATACTTGTATATGGTGTGTGTACTGAGGAAAAACCCATAAACATCTAGGATTTCATTTAAATGACTGCTCCCATCTATTTTTCACGTCTTCCTTGTCCATCCAAAGGTTGTCTGGAAGATAACGCTATTAGCGATAAGACCGCCAATGTTCCCTTAATTTAAATGTTGGTCCTAAGTTTAAATAATGCTAATGGTGTATAATAAAGAATATTCTATCTATCTATCTTTCTATGTTAACATCTAATTTCGAATAGATAATGTGAAACTAAGGGTCAATGACCTAACTTGAGTTGTCAACTTTTCATTTTCATCGTCAAGATGCGGAAGGCAGGAAGCCAAGGATGGTGTGGTGTTGGTGACTTAGTTGTATTATATATCTAGCAGGCCACTTCCATAGTTTAACTAAGATGAAGGCGATGTCGAACCGTGATGTCGATGTTTCGTTGTACCTGAAATAAATATAAATTATATAACTATCAGAAATAGTGTGATTGCCTTTCACTTACTACAACGTCATAAGTACCTACTTACCTAACAAAATGAGCAGATACAATTTTATAAAATATTGTCAAATAACTTTTTCACTTGTCAGTAAAACCATTTCGAATCAACTTAATTGGTAGGTACATGGTTTTTTTTTTAAATAAATAAGTTAGGTGCTCAAGTTATACATATTAAGGATTTGTGTCTCAATGTTTAGGAAACACCCAGAAGGAACAAACATCGTAAGTCAAGATCTAAATTAATAACACCTATAACTCTAATTGCTCTAATCAAGAAAAAATCGTACAACGTAGTATCGATTTTACTTGAGATTGTAATAATTGCTACTATAATCGAAACATCAGATAACCGTATACATTGAAAAACTGTGTCCGTGGTCGTTGAATCTCATTCACAGAGGTCACGGGTGCGTAGGCGTCAATTACTTCCTTATTAGTCGGCGCCTTACAGAGCGCCCCCCACTCAACGTAGCGATTACTCGATTTGAATATCGAATAATACGCAAATACCGAGTAGATACTCTTTTATTTTTATAAACATCGACTGGATCACCTATTTATTGGGTACTTAAACAGAGTAGGCCTCTTTTTATTACTTACTTCAAGTTTTTCGATATTGAGGGTTTCAGTAGTAGTAGAGCTCCTTTGTGAAAGAGCTCGTTCGGGGAAGTCATCATCATCATCATTTCAGCCGAAAGACGTACATACAGACATAGGCCCCAAGCATCGCCAGAACGACCGGTCCTGCGCTTTCCGCATCCAGCGGATTCCCGCGACCTTTACCAGGTCCACCTTGTGGGGGGCCTACCCACGCTGCGCCTTCCAGTACGCGGTCGCCACTCCAGAACTTTACTGCCCCATCGGTCATCATACCGACATGGCTCGAAGAATTGCCTAACTTAAGTGGCAGTGGGCGGGGCACATTGCTCGCAGAGCGTTCGGGAAGTACTATGGTGCTTCCAACGTACCTACCTACTTCTGCCGCCAAACATTGATGCTTGCATTGCTGTGTTCCGGTGCGAAGGGTACGGGTGCCGGTGAAATTACAATCACATGAGACTTTCCATCTTCATGTCTGTTTGGCGAACCGACTCGCAGTAACATTTAGGCAACAGCCTAGGTGGTAGTAGTTGTTATGTGCATTATTATTATTATTATTTGAGGAAAGAGGTAGGGGTCTTGAACGCCCTTAAGCCATTGCGACCTGGTAAGATCTATTGTGATGCCTCTTGCAGCATTACAGCACCTCCACAAGCTGCAAGTCAATCATGAAATCAAATATGACTTTGGGGGATGAAGATATGATCTCCTGCGTTGAGATGACGTGGCGTCCATGATGTGGACTTCTCAATTAGTGCACTGCATCACTCTCGCATAGGATATGGATGGGCGTCTCATCCTTTTCGCGACAAAACCTGCAAACTGTGGTATTACAGAGACCCATCTTGTGAAGGTGTTTATTCAGCTTGCAGTGCCCAGTAAGGGTTCTTGTCAGAATTATTCTGTGGTTCCTGCTCAAAGAAAGCGCTTCTTACGTAAACCTTTTCTTGAAGCCTACTAAAAGCACTTTTGAGTGTTCTTGGCCTGGGGTTTTTTCCCAAAGGCTGACACTTAGGTCAGCTCTTGTTACCGGGTAACCGCTTAATATCAGTTGGGCCTTTAGCATAGAATATATACTAACGACCTTTAGCTCGTTTTGCTATATATATTTTTTTTAATCCTTTGATCTGCGCGATCAGCAGACTGCTTAGCTATCTGATAATATACGTGGGACACTCAGAAAGTTTTGCGAAACTAAAAAAAATTGTTCTATACGTACATATATTTTTATCAAATCTTTTCAAAGTACTTTCCACCAGCCTCTATACAAAGATTCATGCGCCTAAACCAGTTTTCAAAACACTTTTTCCAGTCCGCCGCAGACACCTCGTTTACAGCCTGCTCGAACGCAGCCAGCGCATCTTCCGGCGACGAAAATTGTATCCCTTTGAGCTGATTTTTTATTTTTGGGAATAAAAAGAAGTCACACGGTGCTAGATCAGGGCTGTAAGGAGGGTGACCCAGGAGTTTGACTGGCGTGCTGTCCAGGAAGTCCCTCGTTTTGAGTGCGGTGTGCGCAGGTGCATTGTCGTGGTGGAGCAGTAGCCCGCGGAGCCCTGTGTTTGGTCGCTTGTTGCTTATAACAGAGAAAACTTCTGGCAAACATTTGGTAGTATACCATTCGGCATTAATGCTTCTTTGATCCCGTAAGGGAATTGATACCAAGTGGCCAGTCAAATTAAAAAAGCTAGCGATCAAAATCTTACCCCCGCTTCTAGATCGCTTCACTTTGGTAGGCGTTGGCTCATTTTGAAACACCCAAACAGTCGACTGGCGCTTGGTTTCTGGGTCGTATTGATAAATCCAGGACTCATCACCTGTAACGATGTCGTAAACACGCCGAGACGAGCCTGCTTCAAATTTGTTAAGCATATCACGGCACCATTCCACCCGGGCCTGCTTCTGAGCATCGGTGAGGTTGTGCGGCACCCAGCGTGATACTATCCTCCTCACGCGAAGATGGCTGTGTAGAATCTCGTGAACGCTTCCCGATCCAATCTTCAATATGTGTTGAATCTCCTGATATGTAATTCGCCTATTGTCTTGGATTAAATTTTTCACTGCTAGCACGTTTTCTTCGGTAACAGCCGTCAAAGGGCGACCGCTTCTTTCGTCATCCCCCAAAGTTGGTCGACCGCGCTTGAATTCGTTATACCAACGATACACGGTTGCCTTGGAAGGGCCTTCATCCATGAATGCCATTTGAAGTCTATCGTACGATTCATCCGGTTTCAGGCGACACTTGAAATCGTATAAAATCATAGCTCTAAAATGTTCCCGGCGCAGATCCATATTTCAGTGAGACACAATACTTTGAATTAACTCGCAAAAAATGTGGAGGGAAATTTTGAAATTGGAACTTACTTATTTTTACTTATAAATAATCATATTTTCGAAAAACATTATAACTGGCCAGTCTCCCATATATAAAAACTTTTTTTCGCAATACTTTCTGAGGGGCCTGGTAACAGACAGTCGTGGTAATTTCCTTTGTTTATGGGTGCTACAGACGCTATATTTTAGAGCTTCTGCCCCCCTAGCCAAGTTGACAATCTACAATCGTCAACGCTAATAGAAAATAATCAAAATGTATGGGAATGACATATCTAAACGAAAAATTTATTCGTTGAGATATGTCATTCCCATACATTTTGATTGTTTCCTAAGCGTTGACGATTGTAGATTGTCAACTTGGCTAGGGGGTCTGATGACTTCTGGGATTCAAAAGTGCAAAATATAGTGAAGGCTAATATAAAATGTTGTGTCTACCTACAAATATTTTCACGATCGCTTGTAAGTATATTATCATCATCATCATCAGCCCATTACTGTCCCACTGCTGGGCACGGGCCTCTTCTGATGAGAAGGTTAAGGCCTTAGTCCACCACGCTGGCCTAGTGCGGGTTGGTGGACTACACACACCATTGAGAACTGTATGGAACACTCTCAGGTGTGCATGTTTCCTCACGATGTTTTCCTTCACCGTTAAAGTAAGTGATAATCAAATTCTGATCCATACATGAATTCGAAAAGTCAGTAGTGTAGGCGGAGCCAGTGTTGGACTCTTACCGACTAAAACCACCACGGTGTTCCTTTAAACCTTAGCCGGGGGCGTGGGAACCCGTGAGTATTCACACAACCACCCCCGACAGGTCGGTACCTGTCCGCCACAAGCAGGCGAGCCCCTTCTCCCCGTGCGGCCTAACGTTGGCCGCACCCTCCTAGGTGGCGCACACGGAACACTGCACACCACCTCACCTCATGGGCCTTTACCAGCTGCACCAACTACGCCGGCTGTGCCAGCTGTGCCAGCTATGCCAGCTGTGCCAGCTACGCCAGCTGCTGGTCGGGCAGCAGACTACCCCGAGTCTTCTGCTCGCAGGCCCTACCTCCCGTAATTTTTACAGAGGTTTTCTTCCTCGTGGTCCGGGCGGTGAAGCTAAGACCCTCGGTCCCAAGAGGCGCGAGAACACTACTCAGCGGGCACTCCTGGGGTTACGAGACCGACGGGGGCAGGGAAAGACAGTCCCCCCGCTGCCTGCCCAGTGGCAGGGTGAGTGCACACCGGGCCCGCTCCTGCTCCTCCACTGTGCCCTCTGTTGGCAACAGAGGGACACGTGGAGCAACTCCCTACTGGCCCAGAACGGGCAATAAAATCCCCCGAAGGTTAATCCCTCGAAAAGATTTTAGTGCCCCTGCCCAGAATGCACCGGCAAAACAACTGCCGTTCCCTCCAGCCGTGTCCAGAAGGACAAGCAGCCGTCAGGCACACGTGAAGGTTTTCTAGCCAGCACCCTGAAACGTCAGGCCCTAGTTGCACCTCACACGTCACAGCCTAGAGTGTATATAACGTTATTTTTTAGAAACTTAAAAAATAACTGAATCTCAAATTGGTTATTATGGTTAAATTCAGTACATCAGCGGATCGTGAAGTTTGTCTTGATTAGTTTCCGTGCATCAGGTAGTCCTTGCATGACATTCTTCACTTTTTCCGCTACCAACTGGGGGACTTATAGTGACTATTTAAGCATGTTATTTAGAAAACAACATTCCAATCGATTCTCCTCGTGATTCTGAAGAAATTAGTTTCTTAAAATGCGTAAATAAAAAGTAACGTATATGTATATATACAAATGAAATACATTTTAATGCGAAATGCAGTGCTGTAAAGATAATTCACGATCTTCAAATAAATAATAAACTGATATGCTCAGAAAAGTCGCTGACCCATACTTGTAGTTTCTGAGCCACTGAAAAACATTTTCTTTAGGTAGTTACCTAGTTGGCTCTCATTAGTTCCAAAAACGCTGTTTCTCTCTCATAAGGTTCCTTTCTCAAAACAGAAATAAACCGTCAATTCCAGCAATAATTTATGTCATAAAATATAATAATAATTTTATATAATTTAATTTTTTTTGTTGTTGTTTTACATTCTATGTAACCCCACCTATTAGTTACCTGCTTGTGTTACATTCTATGTAACCCCACCTATTAGTTACCTGCTTGTGTTACATTCTATGTAACCCCACCTATTAGTTACCTGCTTGTGTTTATCACTGTTGTTTAAATGTTGCGCGTCGTTAACTGTGACAATAAACTATTTTTCTTTCGTTTTTTCTTTCATACACGTTCTTGAGCAAGAATTGTTTATATTTCAGAAAAAGAGCGTTAAGGAATTATTTAAAATAGTATGTTTTATTTATCTTAGACGGTTCTTTTACATTATTTCTATCGGTTTTCCTGTTTGGTGGCAGGTAAGTTTTTATGGCACTTTATTTTTTCCATGTTTGAATATACATTAAGTTTTGTCTCAAGCACGTTTTTGTAAAGCTATATCTGCGATGTATTTTAATAATTTAAACAACGATCAAAAAGTAAACTCGTTTTGGCTCATGTCAAGCGTTGTTTAAAAGTGCGCAGGAATTAGCGAAAGATCTCGTATCGAATGAAGCCAAAACGGACTAGCCTAAGGCTTGATTTTACCAACGATTATTCTCCAGTTAAGCGACGGTTTATTTACAATTTCAGTAAATTTTTCGGGTAGTCAGCCGTCCTAAATACTTCACTGACTTATTGACCAAATAAGTCATTGACGTCATGGAGTCAATCATTGAACCTTTATCATGATCTACTAAAAGTAATATTCGATACAATTTAAATTTCAACCATAAAACTCATATTAGTGTTCATTCATTTAATAGCACCAATTGCTGATTCAAGGCCGCCTCATAAATATTCATAAAATAGAACAAACTACATACCTACAACCATTCGTATTTACATTCCCAATAATTATGGTTATTGATTTCAAAATTAATTATGCATGTTAAAGCTTACAGCGTAGTAGGCTTGGTCCAGTGTAAACATGGCTTAATTTTTTCCGTTACTACTACGTTCTACGTTCAATCTTTCGAGTTTTACGGACTAATAAAAGTGGAACATATGACCGACTAATGTTCGAATATTCGCGAGACTACGATAAATACAAGCTTTGCGGGAGGGACTGTACAAGTTATTTGGCCGAGTGGCTTCAATAAACAGCTGACGAATGTAGGTAATCGTTACATTAGGTTACATAATATAATTAAGTGAATTGACTAGCTGGCTCTCACTGTGGAGCTTGTTAAATAACGCGTATTTACACTTATGCACGCTGGCCTAAGTTGGGCAAAGTTTATTGTCCATTGGCGAAATTAATGGACTTTTGATACACTATTGGAGCGTCCAATAAGAACAATTTATGTGTCTAGGAGCACTGAGCAGGCCTTCAGATGTAACCGACTTCGGATTGATAGGTTATGTAAACTAGAAGTAATCTCAAGTGTCTAGACGCTATAGTACTTATAATTCAACTTTTACTCATAACTTGATAACAGATAAAATTAGACATGAGAGAGTAATTAAATTGGCTACTATATCACTGTATGATAAATCAGAAACGAGATAATTGTTGCGTAATGCGATCATGTCAACCGCTGCGCATGATACTGAGAAGACAAGACGGATTAATTACATATTGCATGTAACACTAACATATTGATAATATTCCTTCCTATATCGCCCAGTACATGACCTTTAATTGAATATCTTTAATTCGGTGAAAAGCAAGTCATTCTTTTAAATAATAGCTGTCAAGATACGCTTTCTTGTCGTTACGCAACTGTTATATAAGTTTTTAATTTAGCAACACCATCACCAATCAGTCGTAGAGGATGAAGTTAAATGAAGTATGAAAACAGTCCATTTTAAATTTCAACGGAATACAATAGGCACGCACAGGGGCATAGCACTAACGAAGATTTATAGACTTTCTGTGAACAATAATAGGCCTGAAGGTGACTGTAGAATTAAAAGACACCTGGAGAAGGTCAAGGCTTCATAATTCATGATTTCAGCGAAAGGAAAACATGAAAAATTGTTATCAATAATTACATTTTAGAAGAATGTGAAAAATATAACAAAAAAGTGTCAATTTTAAAGAATTTTTCAGCCAATGATTCGCTTGTTCACAAACTAAACTTATAAGCTATCGCTCTCTTTTACTAATAGTAGATACAAAAAAACCGCCCAAGAGCATGTCGGGCCATGCTCAGTATTATAGCTAATTATAAACGAATCAAATCGAATATTAATCATTGCTATTTTAATTTTTGCATTTTTGCGCGCTGTTACTTTGTGTTATCAATATAACATAAAGTTTATTATTGTGTTTTTTTTTTAAATAGAATTTAGTTACTTAAAGGAGCATTATTTGCTAAGATCATTTTTCTCTAAGGTCAATGACCTATGAACTAGGACGTTTTAAGTATTTTTCAGTTTTCTCACTATAACTCAAAAATTTATTATTATACTCGAAATAATTTTAAAAGAGAGTTTTTATAAAAGTCTATCAACGTGGAAGATTACAAGTTTCTACGTTGCATAGTTTGGAAATGGAAGGGGGGGGACACATTGTAAGCCACTTTGGTGGGCTATATTTCGCAGATGGTACACCTGATATAAAAGTGATGTATGAAAAATTACCTTCATTTTAGTAGACCTATTCTCATGATACCCCACACGAGGGGGTGCAGTGAAAAAAAAATTTCATCCCCATTTCACATGTATGGGCGCCACCTCTAAAATACGTTACCAAGATTTTTTTATTCTTTTAAAATTGAGATCTATATCTAAACCATTTTTTAACAAAATTTCATTTACTTATGTTGATAACTGTAGAAGTTATTAAGCTGTAAAGGATTAGGACAGACGGACAGACGGACAGACGGATAGACGGACAGACGGACAGACGGACGGACATGACGAAACGTTCCTTGTAGGACTACGGAACCCTAAAAAGGGATGCCAACAATTTTAGTGTTGTCAAATTAGTCGGAATTAAAATTTCCATAGTTAAATTAGTCGTGATCTCGGAACGTGCTGACCAAAAAATACGAAGAAGTGGAACACGTAAACTAATTTGACAACACAAAAATTGTTGGCATCCCTTTCTTGTGTCTACTATTAGTAAAAGAGAGCGATAGTTTAAAATAAGTTTAGGTTTTGAACAAGAGATTCAACACCAATGCCTTGTGTATCGTAGGACAGGGATATGTAGGTACAAAATTAAATGCTGAGAGCTAGGTCACTCTCATGTTGTGACACTTGTGGCTTCTAGGTAACTAGTAGGCGGAAGGAGTATAGTAACGTTTGATTGTGATTGATTATAATCACTTCCTGTCTACACGGGTTATCGTCTTTTATTAACCCGTACAAGTATCTCCCTTTTACTTTATCATTGCTAACTATGTTTCTAGAAAGTGCTGATTTAAAAGACTTGAAACTTGTAGACATGCTGCAGAAAATGTATACCTACATTCATTAATCAATGATGCTCTGAACCTCCTCTCTGTCTCCGGGAATCGTCAAAGGATAACAATTGCCACCGGAACCAGAAAATAAAACAGCTAAAAATGTCTGTATTATAGTATGGCAGAACGCAGAACGTTTGTGATTTGTTGACGGCGTGAACTATAAAAATGTTATAGTGAAAATTCAGAGAAGTGCCAAGAATCTTCTATTTTGGCGCAGAAATGTAATTAATCGTTAAAGCTATAAAATGAGTTTAACTTCCCTCCTAGGCTAGATTTAGACAGATGTGGCAGAGGCCTCTGAATCTTTTTATTTGCTTTGGTCATTTTATCTCCGTCTAAAAGGGTAATGTCATCGGGCCATATCAGGATACTGAGTATCGGGACAGGACGTCTTTTTAGGCAGAATCAGCTTCTAGACTACATCTAGAGCCTAGCGACACATCTGTTATAATTGACCAAATGACTAGTTGCAGGATAAAAATCTGTTTTTATTGTATTTTTCTCTCAACAAACTCCTCATAAATTCCCGTGTATTTTACCTTTAGTTTATGTTTAGCCCATAAGTAGACTAAAGAGTAGTAAAGAATAACAATTTATTTTTCACTTCAGTAGCTCAAACATGTAGGTTTTGCTGCCTGAAATCGGTGAACAAAATGCGATTTTGCTCACTGAGTGAGACAAAGTAACTTTTTAATTTTTTTTTTTTTCAGAAAGCCGCGAATATCTTATTCAGCCTTGGGTTAATCATCAATTCGAAACATTCACACTCTGTCTCTTTCCCGCCATTAGAAAGAGAGAGAGACAAAGACCAGCCCTTTCAAAGTTCCGATTTTGAATTCGACCTCAAAGACAAACACGTTCGGAATTTCGTACTAACTAAAGAAATTTAGCAAAAAGATAATTATGTCTTTTAATGTAATTTATTGAATTTTTAACTTATTGTTGTATTTAAACGAAAATAAGTATTTACTGTAAATAAAACTGATATTTAACCTGTAAATATTTATTTCTAGTTTCAATAATGTTACGTAATATATTTTGAATAATAAAATATCATGGGTGCTATTTCCGAACACGCCTTAATTTAAATAAAAGAGCGGGAATAAAATTTCGTGGCTGGCGTAAAGAGTTGAATAAGTTAAAAAATATTAAAATAATCGTAAAATATGAGTGAAACAAGCGACGAGAACAGTATTTTAACACCGGAAGAGTTAAAACAACAAGTTATTAATGCAGAATTAAGTTTCCTACCTGAGAAGTCTCGCGAGAATTAACTGAAAGCATATGGTATGCTTTATTGAATTGGTACCCTTACCTACAATGTTAATTATTTTGATTCACAATAAATAGTTATTTCAATCTATTCCTGTTTATTATTTTATTTTATCTCCTAAAGTGTTCTCGCTGCTGAAGTGAAAAGTTATGTGTGTTACACGAGAGCAAAGTTTTTTGCATCTCGTGCCTTTGAATCCCTCGCCACACTCAGGATTCAACTTTAGAATCACTCGCTACGCTCGTGATTCAATCTATGAATCCTTCGCTTGCTCAGGATTCAAAATCAGCACTCGCAGCAAAAAACGACTTTGCTCTCTTGTTGCACAAATAACTATAAATAGTCACTCATTATCATGTCTAAAAATACAAATTCAATAAACGTCCAAAACTTAAGAAAATGTTCATGCCCTTAGCGCGTCCATTCGTCCATTGTAAACAATCCTAACAACGGGGTATACAAAACGCTTCTCTTCTTTTTTCCATAAGAAGCCCATGTTCTTCACGTTCTTATGTTAAAAGTAGTCGCCTACTATACATATAAAAATGAAGAATAACCAAACCATGGTTTGAGGTTTTTAACCTTTTTTCCATCAGCCTAGCTCATAATTTATCAATACGTGATGACGTCTGCTTCTCGTTTCGAATTCCGGAGCCAATAGTTGCTTGATATCCTGTAGGGCTGTTTCTATAAATAAATATTAAGTGATATTAATAAGTGTGTGCAGGTTCGGAAGCGGAAGGAGCGTTGACCGGCCCTTGGGGACGGCCTTATTCATGATCATGCAGCACTTTCATGGCGCACCCAGTAATGTGGCCTTATGTGGATTACATGAGATAAACTACATGACACTCTGCATAACATTGTTTTATTGAAGCTTAAAGTATAAGATGTAATAAACTTTATGATAGCTAGATAGATAATTTCTTCCTTATTTGCAACTTTCGTAGTTTTATGTATTTTTGTGATATCGTCCTCGAAGTGGGTATGAATGAACACCCAGTGTCTTTGACGTTTCTGGGATTTCCATAGAGGAAAAATGCAAGTACAATGATGACTGGTGTCCTGTGACTGTACTATCTGTACCCTGTACTGACGTTGCTGTACATACGCTTGAATATCATTTAAATTACGTTAATAAATCAGACACCTAAGGACAATAATTTCCTTTCAGTTTATTTTTGACAACGGTTCTAAAATCCAACAAACTTTATTCTAACTAAGAAAGTGCCTAAACTGTATTACTGTACTACTTAGCGATTGAAATATCAAGCTTAGCTATCAAGAAGCCTCTTATCTCCTAATTGAATAGGTATAAGAGCGTTTATAGTTATTAAAATTATATTACCTACCTAATACTGCTTCAGTCTGTTGTCTTCAATTTGTCTATGCCCTTCAAATTCAAAATAATGAGGGGCAGGTTACTAGTTCCCCAACAGAAACGCTAAAATAAGTTCTGCTGCTTAATGCAGAATGCATTAATACATAAGGTTTATAAATGTATTTCAGCAATAAAAACGGTTATCAAGCAATGACATATTGCGTCGAATGAAAAAGATTTATGGTAGTTTAGTTAACCAATAATGAGCGGCCAGCTTCTATGTTACGAACTACACAATAGTGATAAAAACTTTTTAACAAAAAATAAAACCGACTTCAAAAACCTTAACTAAAAAGTAAAAAATAATCCTTGTATGTATTTCAAAATCTTAACATAAACCAAAATTTTTAAGGCGGCGCGTGACTATCCCTTTGCGTTATGTAAATATAATGTACTGTCGAGCGCTTATCTATAGTAAAAAAAAACAGTTTATGCGAACATACATGAAAATCACGCGCCGCCTTCAAAATTTTGGTTTATGTTAAGATTTTGAAATACATACAAGGATTATTTTTTACTTTTTAGTTAAGGTTTTTGAAGTCGGTTTTATTTTTTGTTAAAAAGTTTTTAATTCATACTTTTTAGTTGATAATTCACAGAAAAACGAAACTATTAGTAGATCGTCTAGATAAGCGAAGCTAAAATAAACTGATTTATTGAAGCTAGTTAAAAAACTACTTGACCTAAGTCAATAAAATTTATATGGGACCACCGCGCGGACTTCCTCTACCAAATAAAAAAACAACCACGCAAATCGGCCCAGAAATCTCGGAGTAATCGGTGTACATACATGAAAAAAACAGTTGGTTTAGTATCCGCTTTTGATCAAATTGTCCTTATTTATTTTATGGTACCTAACTAATTTTAAAATCTAAAACATGTTTAAACGAACAGTATTGATATTCCTGAAGTATATGCATATGAAATTCAAAGCTGAAAAAGTTCCAGTTACAACGAAGTCCTTTTCCTCACTGTCCTTTTGGGCAGTTTTGGGACTCAAACGACGAAATACAATGTGCTTTATTGTTTTGACATATTGTGTTGGCCGGTCGGGTGTTGTCTCGCATTCCACGCTAACCGAGCAAAGTAACAAATACCCGATAACTACAACGTGATACAACTGAGTCATCTTTCGTCATTCGACGAGCCGAGTTGTAGTGGAATTCTCATGGCCATCAGTTCGCGTGCACCGGCGTTCGAGCGCGGTCAAACTTATCGTCGCTCGCTCTATTATCGTCGCTATTTTCGGTCGAGAGCTGTTCGATTGATAAGCACCAAACTACCCTTGTGCTTCGATCGCGTCGCACGTTTCCCAGCGCGCGAGGGGAACGCTAGTTACAGTTTCACATTACGAATTTGAATATTATTTGTATTTGCGCCGTATACTAGTGGATTTGAATTTCGGAATTACCCTTGCAAATAAACGTGTGACGGATGAGTGAGTTTTCGTTTCCGAAGGTGTTGTGGGAGCGCGATACGGGAAGCGCTGGCGCAATGGAGAGCTGCTACAAGCTGTACACATGGATCAACCACACGATGCTGATGCTGCTCTTCCAGATATTCTGGAAAGTTAGCCAGATCTCCGACTACTTCATGGGAAAGTGAGTTGAACACCTAATTTACCTCTTATCAAGTCTGAGAACACATTACCGGTGATTGACATTCTCAAACGATTAACACCGTAGTTCGTACTTACCTTTGCCACGTTATAGAAAGTTTTTAGGTACGACATCCTACAATAGGTTTTTCTGTTATGTAAACACCGAAAAATGTTTAGCTTATCTAGGTACCTACATCAATTCTGAGAGTATCACACATACTGACAATAGCAATGTCTATGGTCTAAACTGAGTAGGTAGGTAGCTATTGTATTCTCTGAGAAATGCTTATATCATAATTCATACCTAAAATACTTAATAGCGAAGATAGTTTATCTGATTTACAAATCCCTAAGTGATTAGATTAGAATTCTTTATTTATGATAATATCCTACATTGTAATTTACAATCAATGTTCATGATGATTGAGCTTTCCAGAATGTTTTAAAACAAACGAGTTTCGTTTCCGTCCTTTCAAGATATTTGATTTACAAATTAAATTATTCAATTCTGTCCAACAACTTGTTGAAATTGTGGTCAAACTTTGATGACAAAGACATTTTTGAATTTTATTAAAATAAGTAGGTAGGTAGGTACCTAATATGTAAATTACAGAGAACAAATTAATGCCTGCCTTCTTAATTAATTAATTAATTAAGATGAATCCTATTCCTAGCATGGATATTGAGGACATAAAATTCAAGGAACAAGCAAAAACAACTGAACCTGTTAGAATTCTTATTAGATTCCTAATTTAGAAGTCAAGTCTGTTTAGAGAGAATAATATGTACCTACGTCTACGTACAATGTGTCACAACTTCTGAAATTCCAACCCTCCTTATTTGGCTTCGCAGGGAAGCATAAAAATTAAAAGATCGACCAGAATACACCACAACATTGTCACTGAACACGTGAATGGCAGCTGATTCCTGTTGGACTTTCATACACTTTTTGTTTTGTTTTGTTGGCTACTTACTACTAGTCGAATCTTCACGAGCCTGCTTCATAAAAACTCTTTAGAACATTTCAAAATTTAGAGCGCGAAATTTCGCGCTTGTCATAATTTTTGAAAAAAGAAAGTCCTCCCAACAATTGACGAAAAAAGTTTTGTAATAGTGCTGACAACTTCCGTGACAAGTCAGAAATGTAAATGGCAGGTATGGCAGGCGATACATGTCAGATGTCAGCCTACTAGCTAGACCTAGAGTAGTTAGAAGAAATACCGTGAAACTACCGGTTTCTTCCGGATGTTTGTTATTGTGTCGTAGTTAAGCAGATTATTATGATCTATCGATTTAATTAAACCATTTTATAAATTTTGTTCAAAGTTAGAAGAAGTGCACAAGAATTAGATGGCTCTTATTTTTCGCCATTGGTAAATTCGTCTTATGTAAAGAGCCTTTATAATATTTTATCATAAACAGAAATAAAGCCTTAAGCCTCAGTCTTCCATTTAATTTAATTATCTTATGTAATAAGAAAACTAAAAAAGATCGCAAGACAAACGGATAGTTTGTCTTGCGATCTTTTTTAGTTTTCTTTTTAGGGTTCTTACTCCCGGCTGGATCGAGTGCTGTATCAATCGAATTTGAATTCGAGTTACGTCTGCTCAATAATTTGTGATTACTTGTTATAAAAACCTTGTGCCTAATTGTTGGTATTACATTATTATACGTTTGGAAACAATCGTTCAGTATTATAATCACATGTGGTTTCTTTAATTGAAACAATATCGCATCCATTGAATGTTTTCTAATGAGTAATTATGAATTGTTATCTAAACTACGTGTCTAGAATGTATTGGCTCTTCCAGGTGACTGCAACGTGTTTTATATTAAAATAAACTCTTTTATTATTCTCTCTTATTAAAGTCAAAACTTTCATTGTAAAGTCAAAACTTTCATTGTTTTTTTTTGTCGCTCCAACAATCTGTGTTGATTGTCTCTGGTTGAATGGAGTCGAGAAACTACTTCCAAGTTCGTGTAATTTCCATACAATTCTGTTCTCGTTTTTAAATACGCAGACACAGGAAACAAGTTTAGTAGGATATCGAAATTAGCATACCTTCTTGCATAATGAATATCATTACTATTTTTAACATCTGATAAAATACAAAACATTTTAAATGTCTTGCATACATAGGTATTTGAGTATTGTAAACAAAGGCAATGAGGGTATGTAAACAAAAGACAGTTGCTTTATTTATTCAGCGAATGATGAATGATCGTCGGACATTTAATAAGCATCTGTTTCGAAGGACACCCCAATATCAATAGTACCTATTTATTCCATACGGAATTATCACAGTTCATCCGGAGACCGATGTGTTGAGAAGAATAGTCTTGGCCCGCCAACATGCGTTGTTGGTCCTGCAACAATTCAGTCTTAATGACGATGTCATCTGCAAATCGCAAGTGTGAGATGTAATCGCCATCTATTTATGCCGCATCCATTCCAGTCCAGTGTTTTAAACATATCCTCCAATGCGTTTGTGAACAACTTTGGAATGATGACGTCTCCTTGTCTCACCGCTCGGCGTTAGTATATATTCTATGCCTCGGCGCTGGTGGATATGTTGAGTTTGCTGGTTCTAGATTTGGACGCTCATCGTCATGGCATCATATAGGCATCTCAGCACTTGGAAATATCGCCAGTCAACTTGGAATCGCTGCAGGGACTCCAAAACGGACCAAGTCTCGATGGAGTCAAAGGCATTTTCATAGTCCACAAATAGTAAGCACCGGGGCCGATTATACTCTTCTGACTTCGCATCCAAAATGGTGTGATCCGACAGAGAACCAAAGTTGTCAACATAGCTCACATGATAAGCAAGCTGAAGTAGCAGTGGGTCGATTCTATTAGCCGAATAACCAATGACCATTGAGGTAGACGTGTTCTAGAGTGGAGAATGCAAATCGGAAAACGTAGCGTAGGACGCCCTCAGGCTAGGTGAAGTGACTATCTACAAATACAAATCCTCGTTATTGCACAACATAAAAAACATGATAAACCTCCTATTACGATCCTCCAACGATCCTTGCGATGTACGAAAAGTGTCTGGTAGAAACTCGATGAGAGTGGCCGACGATAGAAGTCAATGGCATGGTATTGGAGAGGCCTTTGTCCAGCAGTGGACTGCGATAGGCTGATGATAATGATGATGGCGGAATTATGAAAGACTTACCTCCTTTTAATACAGATTACATTTGGCCCTAATATTTTTTTACTATGACCATGGCCGAAATATACTGATGGACTAGATAAGGAAACGCACTAGCTTCAATAAGTCTGGTAGCAATGTAAAGCTGCAGTGGAAATAACCGAAAAATATAAAATGATTAGTTACCTACACCTCCTTTGCCGAAAAAAGTTAAATTGTTTATGGGATTTTTTTGCGGGTTTTGTTTATTATTCAGTGCATAGGTACCTATATACCGCGGCGTATTGCATTAGATGTGCTCTTGGACGTCGCACGGATATGCCACATGTAGGGAAAGTACCTTGAATATTGTAGATGGAACATTTTACTAAAAGACACAGACATAGTAAAAAATATAGACTAAGTGCTGCGAACAACCATAGTGAAGCCAACAAAAACCGTGCTCCTTCATGTACAACCAGTGCTCACGTACACACCATGCACCTGAAGAATATTTGTTTTCGCGATGCTTACTGGAAGATGCCGCGACATGTGAACTGAGAGGGGTGAGCACGGTTTAAGGTGCATGTACGTGCGTGAGCATTGGTTGTACATGAAGGAGCACGGTTTTTGCTGGCTTCACTATGGTTGTTCGCAGCACTTAGTCTATATTTTTTACTATGTCTGTGCTAAAAGAAGACATTATTTGAATTCAAAAAACAATTTAAACTGCATTCATAGATATTTAAATAATTACATGGTTGAACCAGAAATCGAACCCGTTACATGAGCAAAATAATCATCCTGTAGCTTTATCATACCGATCAAAAGGCTTCATCATAAGGATTATTTTTTGCTAAATAACATAGTGTCACAAATAAAAGGAAGGCCATGAATTTTAACATTAGATGTGAAATTTTGTTCAGAAAAATGAAAAGCTGACATTGCGGTAAAAGGACATACCTACAACCATAGAAATTGTGTTATATGTCTATGCCTACAACTGACATTATCATAAGTACCTATTACTAATAAATGTACCCACTTGAGAAGTACCTACGCATAATTTCCCTATTATAATTTAAGTGCATGATAAAATGATAAATAGATACGTAATTAGTAGGTACCTCGTTGTATGCAACAAATCGAGCCGTATCCTGAGCCGAAAGATGCGTAAATTATTTTGTCCATCGCAATGCGGCCACCGCACCGGAGTGACCGACATAGCTTGTAGGATCAGTAAGCTGAAGTGGCAGTGGGCTGGCCATGTCTGTCGAAGGACCGATGGCCGTTGGAGCAGACGAGTCCTTGAGTGGAGACCGCGTATCGGCAAACGCAGCGTAGGGCGCCCCCCTGCCAGGTGGACCGACGACCTAAAGAACGTGGCTGGGGGGGACTGGATACGGAAGGCAGAGGACCGAGCGTTGTGGCGCAACTTGGGAGAGGCCTATGTCCAGCAGTGGACTGCGATAGGCTGAGTTGATTGATTGATTGAATGCGGCTGGCTGATTATAAAGAAATAATTCAAAAATGTGTTCCTATTTAAATTATTTTATACACGTGCTTCACGTTCTTCACCATTCGTTCTTTTTTCAAATCCCAAGAGTCTTTTCAGCCGGGTCTTGGGACATTGTATAAAGTGCAAGTGAATGGGATAAGAGTTAACGCCGTGAATAAAATTTGGATCGTTATTAAAGAAATTAATTTTAATTTGCATAACTTTCTGTGTATTTTCGTGAACTGATTGCAAGGTTATCAAATTATTATAATTAAGTAACCTTCATCGATTAAGGAAATCACTTTATTACCTACATTGTAGACTGTAGTCTACTTATTTTTATCTTTCTAGATGTTTCTAGACTATTAGGTTATGTATTGTAAACGAATACTGATTTAACTACCTATCTCACTAGGGCCAGTCATAGATGATCCTCGACACAGATTTGTTATCTTATTCGAACAGAATGGACAAATGAAAACAAAGAGATAACGATATTTACGATACAATCATTAATATCTTTTTAATGGTAATTACAATTAAATACTGATTGGTTAAAACGTCATCAGTAATTCTCTGATTGACTCATGGGCGTTCCCAGGGGGGAGCAGGGGGGTGGCTGCCCCACCCCCCCTAGAGACTCGAACCTAAATAAATAAATAAAATAAAAACAATTTTATTCACAAGAAGTTTTACATAAAATATCTGTAAATTCCTTGACTTCTGAGCTAGGTACCTACAAGATTTCAATAGTAAAATAGTCGAAAATTCACAAAAAAACCAAGAAGATTATGTTTTAATTGAGATTTTTTTCTTGTAGTTAACAATTAAAATATTACAATTTGTATTTATTTTACCTACATTAATATCCTCTATCTATCACCTTGCCCTCCCCTTGGCCTGGGACGCCTCGGATTGACTCCTAAAGTAAATAATAATCCTTTTTCAAAGTCTTGACAGTGGCGGATCCAGGATTTGGTTTGGAAGGGGCTTGACCCAGCTAAGGACAGGCTTAAATAGTAATAGCACAGTCTAGCCACTCCAAACGGTCGTCCAACGCGAGAGTTAAGTGTCCCAAGCTGCCTTCAAAACTGTCAAACAATATAGGTAGGTACCGAGATGCCTTTAAAAACAGTCAATGTCTATTTTCGTTGAACCACTGTATGGAACACATAAATTACACTTTGGTAATAGTAAATATCTCGAATAAATGGCGCGTGGATTAAAAATTTAACACCTTCTTGCAGAAATTTAAAATTTGAAAACAATAGACAGGACCTACTTTAAGGCTTGATTTCACAAAGATAATTCTCTGGTTAAACGACCGTTAACGCTCTATTCCAGTAGATACCTACATTTTTTTTGTACACATAACACATAACATAACATCACGCCTGTATTTCCCCGAAGGGGTAGGCAGAGGTGTATAGTACACCCACATTTCGCCAGTTTTTTTTTTTTTTTGTAATCGGTCGTTTAATCAGAGAATTAACGTTACTGAACACCGGTCTAAATGAATTAAGTAAGGATAAGTAATGAAAATTGTAATGTAAGTATAGGTAGTGTAGTGATTACTAATAAAGTAGGATAATATCAAGTATTTGGCAGGGGTAGACACATGCTTTTGCCTCTTTGCTTTTGAGCCCCTTAGACCCTGGGGCACTGGATCCGCTTCTAATCTTGTATATTTAACACTGATGCCGATTCTCACTAAACTAATTTTAGCCACACTAATCCCTTTCCTACTAACATAATTGAAAATGGACAGCAAATATTAATAACTTCCAAATTAGTCTGCCCTTTTAATCTATGTGTAAAAGTCGTAAGTCGAGAGTTCGTGACCAAAAGCGATAACAATTAATACAAAATCGTTGAAAACAAGCAAGTGGAACACCCAATTTGACAGGATTAAAATATTCTATCCTTTTCTAATGATTTTTGTAAGAAAGAAACTTTCATAGTGAAATTAATTAAATACATAGTTAAGTTCGCAGACAATAAAATCATCATCACTGTTTTCATTCAAATATCAAACTAGACTTTACCCGCGGCTTCGCCCGCGTTCTGAAATATAATATAGCCTATGTTACTGCTGGATAAAGTAGCTTTTTAATGGTGAAAGAATTGTAGTTTCGTAGTTTCAGAGTGTATCAATTACAAACAAACAAATATTACCTCTTTATAATATTATTATTAGTATAAAAGCATAGATATAATATAATTATAAAAATATGGCAAAGGTGCGCGTTCTTTCCCTGCTCTAACTGAAAAAATGGTTACGCAAATTACTTGTGTAATATTCAATTAAATATCGTGATCTATGAATATTTATATACCTTATTAACGATCCTTTATTTGTTCTATAAACTTATCATGCGTCTTTCCAGTCTGATTTATGAAGTGCCTCACCATGAGGCCTGAAAAACGAGCACAATATTTTTTCTAAATTATTTATCTACGTGTAGGGAACATTAATAACAACGCTTTATATGAAGGAGAAAAAGTTCTACGCGTATACTTTAAAGATGTCTTATGGAAAGATTCACCATGTCACAATAGTACCACAGTGTAATCTGTCCCATTCCCATCCCATACATGGTTCAACGAAAATTGACATCTTGACAGTTTTTAAATGCAATTCGGGACATTGTCTGACAGTTTTGAAGGCAGCTTGGGACACTTAACTCTGGCGTTGGACGACTGTTTGGAATAGCTAGACTGTGATAGTACTGTTAACATATTCGCCAGGTGTGCACATATTTTGACGTCACGCTGACCTTGGCGTAATGTCGTCGTAAGTGTACGTGCACTCCATAACATTAGATCGTAATTGCACGTACTTCTGAGGCGAGTTTCGCTTTCTAGCACTGCAGGTAGACATCATCCATTATGCAGGCGTGTACCTGCATCAAGCTGTGACGCAGTTACAGTCCCGTACAAACCAAAAGCAGGTCAGAGTAGCGCAGGGCATGAGCAGCGCGGCGGACGTCACACTAAAAGGTAGGCAGTTTTAAGGCGTTTCGACGGCGCACAGTGTGATAAGATCCCGGTTTTTGTCTCATCGTGTTTTTATTGAATTAATCGATAGAGTTTACAATTCCGAAGATTAGACTAAAACTCCGGGTTCGCTCAGACTTGAGGTTTTTTTTTAAAAAAATGTCAAAGTTTCGCAATATCCGACTCTTGAAAAATGAAAAAAAAATCATTATAATTTAATGGAAGTACTTATTACAGAATTTATTTATTCTATCGAAAAATGGAATAATAGCCGACCGTTCTACCAATTCCTGTTGCATTAGTATGAATGGGTCGAGAGATATGATTTTTTTTCTCATTTTTCGTTTTCATTTTTTTATTCATCTAAACCACCGTAGTAGGTGGTCATTCCTACATCAAAAAATTGCTGATACTTTCTATTATGTGTAGTATTAATTCCAAAACCTAATTCGTTGGTTTCCAGGAGTTATTGGAGATTCAAAATTTTCCTTAGGGGTGACACTTTCATGTATCCGAAAAAAAAACAATAAGAATATATTTTATCTGAAAAAAAAATAAGGTGTTTTAAATACTTTTTAATAATTAATATGGAGTTGGCTATTTGAAAGAAAGAAAATGAAAGAAAGAAAAAATTTTTATTTTTATTTTTAATTTTTTTGTGGCTAAAATCTAACTCCAGGTCTCCATTATAAACCCGACCCTAAACATATTGCCGACGTTTTTAAACATCATTTTAAAGTGGAGTCACCTTTAAAAACGTGTGTCTTACCTAGCACTGTTACCAGTGATGTCTGTTGCGTTACACATCCAATTCGAATTACTAGTGGGGAGGTACGTCAGGCTATTGGCAATATGAAAAGAGGAAAATCGCCGGGGCATGACGGGCTCAGTGTGGAGCATCTTAAGTATGCGGGTGTTCACATACATAGGTTGCTGTCTATGTTGTATACTCTGTGTATAAGGCATTCATATTTGCCACCAGACTTAATGAAAACTATTGTTGTACCACTTGTTAAGAATCGTACGGGAGATATATCGGACAAAAATAATTATAGACCAATCTCACTTGCAACTGTGATTGCAAAAGTACTAGATAGGATAATGGACGAGCGCCTTAGTGGATGCATACAACTTCAGGACGCTCAGTTTGGTTTTCAATCAGGTTTGTCAACGGAAACGGCGATTTTGTCACTTAAGCATACTGTGAACTACTATGTTGAAAGAAAAACACCAATTTATGCATGTTTCCTAGATCTATCTAAGGCGTTCGATCTCGTGTCCTATAACTTACTTTGGGCTAAGTTGAAACAGGTGGGTGTTTCTCTGGAGGTCATAGAAATGTTCTCATATTGGTACGGTCATCAGAAAAATATTATAAAATGGGCAAATGTTTATTCAGATGAATACTCATTAAATTGTGGTGTGCGACAAGGAGGGTTAACCTCTCCTAGACTTTTTAATTTGTATGTAAATCAGCTGATTGAGGGGCTGAGCAGCATGCATGTCGGCTGCCGAATGGATAATGTTAGTGTTAATAACATTAGCTACGCAGACGATATGGTGCTGCTGAGCCCGTCAATCGGCGGTTTGAGGAAACTTCTCAGCGTATGTGAAGTTTATGCTGAGGAACACGGTTTAAAGTATAATGAGAAAAAGAGTGAGTTTATGGTTCTGGTTGGAAAGAATAAGAGACCTAACAGTGTTCCACCTTTGACTCTGAATGGAGTTCAGCTGAACCGTGTTCCTCAGTTTAAGTATCTCGGGCACATTATTACTGAAACTTTACGCGATGACCCGGATATAGAGAGGGAAAGGAGGGCATTGTCGGTGCGTGGCAATATGTTGGCTCATCGATTCACTCGTTGTACGGTAGAAGTCAAGCTTACATTATTCAAGGCTTACTGTCAAAGTTTTTACACGAGTGGTCTATGGGTTAACTTTACGCAAAAATCCTACAATGCCCTCAGAGTTCAGTATAATAACATCTTCAGGGCTCTGTTGCGCCTCCCTCGGTATTGTAGTGCTTCAGGCATGTTTGCGGATGCACATGTGGATGATTTTCATGCCATCATACGCAAGAAAATTGCGTCTGTTGTGCAGAGGATGCGGGGGAGTAGCAATGGAATCCTGAAGATGTTAGCGGGAAGGATGGACACCGCCGTCCTCAGTCGTTTCATTGATTTACATGTGAGAGGTGCGAATCAATGACTCGACATTTGTTAATATTTATTAATGATTGTTATCTGTGTTTACTAACATAGTTGTTTAAGTTTTTCATTGTTACTAACAAAAATGATTATGGAATGTTGTTTTCTGAAGATAAAATATTTTATTATTATTATGTTGTAGTGTCTAGAACATTTATGTATGCCAAGTTTCAACGGAATCGGTTAACAGGTAAGAATTCAGTGGGTGAACAAGCACTCATCCCCTGTTTTCCTACCCTTAGGGGTGGATTTTGATTTTCAAATTTAAATGGGAGCAACTTCGAGATATACCCTATCTATTAAAAGAAGAATCATCAAAATCGGACTACTCTGTAAAAAGACGAATTGAGAACCTCCTCGTTTTTTTCGTCGGTTAAAAAGTAAAACAAAATTGATTTAAAAGAATTGTAAAATTAATAACAAAGAACTAAATTGACTAAGAATATTTAATAAATTGTCAAAAATGTTGATATAGGTATATTACTCATGTTTAATGTTGATTTATATACTTATGAGACATCGGAAAGGATTTTCTTTTATTTACTATTAGTTGAGTCTTTTGGGTTAGAATTTATAGACGGTTTACAAAAAACGTGTAACAGTCAACATGATACCAATTTCTCCATTAGTTTTTTAATTTCCTTTATAAAATTACTCAATCTTTGCCATCTAAGCCACAAAATAATGATATCTTGTTATGGTCGTGATAAGGAAGCTAAAACTTAATAAAAATAAACAAATTATGTTTTGGTTGAAGTGGCAGCCCTAAGTACGGATATTTCGGATATTACTAAAATTTCCAATAACTCCTGGAAACCAACGAGTTAGGTTTTGGAATTAATACTACACATAATAGAAAGTATCAGCAATTTTTTGATATAGGAATGACCACCTACTACGGCGGTTTAGATGAATAAAAAAATGAAAACGAAAAATTAGAAAAAAAATCATATCTCTCGACCCATTCATACTAATGCAACAGGAATTGGTAGAACGGTCGGCTATTATTCCATTTTTCGATAGAATAAATAAATTCTGTAATAAGTACTTCCATTAAATTATAATGATTTTTTTTTCATTTTTCAAGAGTCGGATATTGCGAAACTTTGACATTTTTTTAAAAAAAAACCTCAAGTCTTAGCGATCCCGGAGTTTTAGTCTAATCTTCGGAATTGTAAACTCTATCGATTAACTCAATAAAAACACGATGAGACAAAAACCGGGATCTTATCACACTGTGCGGCGGTCCCGCCATGGAACTGCTTTCAATATGACATGTTGTGTCAGTTTTTAAACAATACAACTGCCTCGTAACCGTTTTGATGTTACACTGACGCGCCGCCCTGTCCTGCCCCAGTGTGGCCAGTTAATATGGCGGCCATAGTGATACAATGCAATCACGCCGCGCTGCCTGTTTTGACGCCGGCGGGTCCAGAGCAGGGCAGGAGCGGCGCGATTCGCCAGCGGGCCCGCGCTAATATTTGGTGTGCCGTGTTTCATATAGTTTCTTATATTACAACTTGCGTGGGTCCGCTTTCAACCTGCGCTGCTACTGACCTGATTTTGGTGTGTGTGGGCCTGCATATTCGGTTCTAGTACCGTACCTACCAATTCCTCGATCGTCTGCTGTTTTTGCGACGGATAGGTTGAATACTAGTAAGTAGTCTGGATTCGTTTGCTATAACGATGGGTCTGGCTGTCAGCTGCCACTCACACAACCCATACACTGAATCTGCACAAGTAGGTAGAATCAGGCCAGGCTGCGGTCAAGCCTAACTAGACTTATTTAAGAGGCTAGTAGTAGGCCTACGCCTACGAGTCCTACGACACTCCATACTTCTTAGTATACGTAGTAATAGTTAATGTTCTTTGCATGTCCATTATCATTCATTTAAGACCTATAGGCCATTATTGATGGAGTATATACCATTTTACCCTGCATTCCGCCTTCCTCTTAAGATAGGACGCGACAGTTATTTTTTATTCCTTTTTCCTTAATTATTTCACACGCCTATTTCTTGAATGTCGGAAAAAACCTGTGTGCGCGAAGTTCCCGAATATTCCCGACCAATTATTGTTACGATTGCATCTAATTATTACCTAGATGTTTATATATCTAAAAACGTATAAATTTATTTACATTGTACCGCTAGATTATTATCTATTACTAAGGCTGCATGAAACGATATGACGTCTTTCTATTCAATTTAGGTAGTAGACCGTTCAAAGCAGTGCCAAAAATCGCACGCGCAGCCAAAGTACACAATCATGTTCAAGTCCGAAGATCATAGATGATTTCAAACATTTTTATCAATTTGTGCGTTTGAAGAAAGTATTGGCAATTCTATCAGATATTTTGGCACGACACTCGTGGACTACATTTCCATTACGTCGTAAATGTTTCGAAACATAGGAACCTGGCAACAACGCAATGTTCTATAGTTCTAGAGATACTGTTCCCGAAAAATAGTATGTTTTTTTCTACCTTGTTATGACGTAGGCACCACAAAGAACTGCCGTTTTTGGATCCGTAAAATATATATTACATAGTAGGTGCGAGGTGCCTGTAGAACTTGCTTCACACTTTTCCTAATTTTTTGAGCACGTGGCTTCCTTCTGTTATTTGCTCTTGTTTGACTCTATATACAGGCCGTCCCACGGATATGCCACATGGACGGAAAGTACCTTGAATATTGTAGATGGAACATTTTACTGAAAGAAGACATTATTTAAATTTAAAAAAACAATTTAAACTGCATTCATAGATATTTAAATAATTACATGGTTGAACCGGAAATCAAAGCCGTTACATGAGATAAATAATCATCCTGTAGCTTTATCATACCGATCGAAAGGCTTCGATATAATCAAAAGAGTGCGACTTTGTATTCAACAGGATGGGACTCATTTTGAGCATTTGAGAATTTTTTTAATTTTGTATTAAAATGTTAAAATTCATGGTCTTCCTTTTATTTGTGACACTATGTTATGTAGCAAAAAATAATCCTTATGATGAAGCCTTTAAAAGAACTTTGTTTTAACCTAAGTATCACCCCATGTACACCCGTATTCAAGCAAATAAATGATTGATTGATTGATTGATTGATCACGTTGATCACTATAATTAATTAAAATGAAATACGATAAAAAAGTTATGTTATCAAATATTGTCAAGGAAGTTGGATAACATGCAGTTTTTGAATGTGATTCGATAAAAAACCCAAATTCTATGAACCTACTTATCGCATCCTACTTTTCTGTCAACACAATTATCAATAAAAATTAGTTGAACAACATGATGTAAATAATGGAAAGGCTTAATTAGAAAAATATTGTATCTCACGCCATAAATAAAAGGTCATACTGTTCTGATTAAAATTAAATACACTACATCATATTTATATTTGTTTCTAGTTTCGTCATCACGCACTAACGTCATTGGTATTGATTGATGAGGCCCTAGTCTCATTTTCTAATCATATTATTTTTATATGGTGGTCAATTTTAGTCCTTTGTTTTTGTCCTTATTTATTTATTTATTTATATATGCTTTATTGTACACCATAAAAGACATTACATTGAATATGCATTTAATCTATTGTACAAATGGCGGCCTTATCGCGATCAGCGATTTCTTCCAGGCAACCTTAGGATGGACAAGAATGAACTGGACAGAAAATGGGGTTGTCAGATGTGCAATTTCGATACATAATTTAGTAATAAAATAAAATACTATACTACTACTATAAAATAACAACAAAAATATATTCTATAAATCCTAATACATAAATACTATATGCATATATACATATAAATAATAAGCAACGGTAAAGTAATTAAAAACGACCACATACAGGAGAAGAAACATGTTCATAGCGACAAATAATGCTCCTTCACAAGCCTCTTAAACACTGGCAGCGATTGCGCTCTTCTAATAGGCACTGGCAATGCATTCCACAAACGAGCAGCCTGAACCGTAAAGGATTTGTCAAAAAATGTTGTGGAATGCATTGGCATTTTCAGTCTTAAATTATTTGATGACCTAAGGAATAGCGTGTGAGTGTTGCAGAGGAATTCCAAACGTTTCTTCAGGTAAAGGGGAGTAGAAGGAGAGAAAAGCACGTTATAGAGAAGATAAAGAATATGAGCATTCCGGCGAAGGCGAATAGGTAACCACTTGAGCTTAACGCGGAAATCAGAAACATGGTCATATTTGCGCAAACCAAAATATGAACCTAATGCAGAAATTTTGAAGCCGCTCAAGTTTATTAAGTTTATTAAGTCCTTCAGTTGTTTGTAACAAATTTGGAACTAATTGGAAGTGCTAATCGTCCAGTTTGATTTTGAACCAACAAACTTTTTTTGAATTCAAAGTTGTCTATACGTTTAAACAAGTTTAGAGTGATTCTTTAGGATGCCTATTATATACCAATCAACTCAGCCTATTGCAGTCCACTGCTGGACACAGGACTTTCCCAAGTTGCGCCACAACTCTCATTTATCTGTCTTTCGCATCCAGTCTACCTCAGCTACCTTCTTCAGGCCGTCGGTCTACCCTACGCTGCGTTTGCCGATTCGCGGTCTCTACTCACGGACTCGTCTGCTCCAACGGCCATCGGTCCCTTCGACAGACATGGTTTTTCCCGATCATGATTTAAATAATATTACTTCTATAATTAGCCTTTTGTTTGTTTGTGTTCTGGTCTTAGTTATTAATAATAGCGCGTAGTCATATTAAAGTCATACTACATGATATTATTATTGTAAGTCTCTACTAGGAACTAGGAATGAGTAAATTATCGAATTTATTTATACACAAATCAAGTTCCAGTAATTGCTTATTTTTATTTATTATTGGTGCTGAGTCATTGTTCTGCTCAATAAGGCAAGATAAAGTCCACGAGATGACTTATGACTCACTGTGCATGTTTACAACAAAGATTATATATAAAGTTACTTACGGCCAAAATTTGTATCCATTTATCGACCAATTTCACATAAGCTTCATACATTTTATGTAAAATTTCTATCTCTAGTAGGGCAAATCGTGGATTAATTTTGGCCGTTAGTAACTTTAAGATATTATGTATCTATGTCATATTTCACTTAATTTATATATCTAGAATGTAGAAGTTGATCTGTAACTGTACCATATTTCTAGAGCAAATAATAACAAATGTGTTTAGTCGTCTAAAAATATTTAACTAATTCTACGAATACTGAATTATATATTATATTATTTTACTTTTTTTCATTAGGAAATTCTCAGTAGCAGCCCGGAGTCTGGATTTGTGCCCGGACAATGGCAATAGGCTCGCCCCCTATTACATGGGACTAATAACATAACTGGCGAAATGTGGGTGTACTAATACACCTCTGCCTACCCCTTCGGGGAAATACAGGCGTGATGTTATGTTATGTTGTTGTTGTTATGTTGTTTATTATTATTTATTATTTTCTACGAATGAATATACGGTTACTTAATAACGAAATTTTCAGACAGAAACATAGGTAGCGAGGGTTTGGGAAGAATAAATCCCGAACGATTTGGAAAATAAGTCACTGGCGGCATTGTCAAAGGGCAGAAAATTCTGCCTATTTTTTTGGTGGTTTCGCACGCATCGTTTTTGAGTCGCACGCGATACACGGGGGGAATTTGTTTGATAACAAATGGGAAATACAATTAGGTATTTTTTTACCCGCCTGCCAAGCGTGGCGATTATGGCATATCCCCCTCTTAATTGGGGGAGGCCTATGTCCAGTAGTGGACGTCTTTCGGCTGTAATGATGATTTTTTTATTGATGAAATGATGAAAAAAAAATTATTGATTTTTTTATTGATTCATGTTCAATATCAGTGGTATAGTCACCTCCTTAAATATGGCACAAATACAGTTCAACATGTTGTATACTTAGCTTTTGCCCGTGGCTTCGCACGCGGCGAATTCGGAAATCTACATCATGTTGTTGAGAACATGCAGTAATAACCTGCGCTATATTTAGGAACGTGTAGTAAGGTCGAGCTGTATCTCCGGTTCTGCTCAACCGATTGAGATGACACAGCCCATAAGCTTGCCACACATTGCATCCAGCCCAGCCCGAGTGCCAGGTCGTGCGTTTATGTCTTTTGTTCGCAAACGCTTCCCGCATCCGTCGTCGCCTGAGACCAAATTGCAGTGCGGCATTACATAACACGTTTTACAGAACCATACTACCTACGCCGTGTGCAGTGCGTATGCTGTAAACGTGTATGGGTTAAATATTCGGCAGGTCTTGGACTATATTTTGAGTTTTTGGTCAACAGTAAAAGTCCCATTCAAATCGATTTTAGTCCCCATAATGAGGTAACACAGAAATAGAACAGAAGTCACAAGTAGTAAACATAAAAGCCAGTTATTGTGGCTTAAATAGAAAAGATGGATGTAGGCGTGTCCCAGACTTTTTGAAAAACTGTTTAATGTCAAAAGTTTAGCAAAACATGGTTTTCACTCATGTCGAATGGTTTAGGCATCGCACGCGAACTTTTTAAGGTAGTAAATTTTTCCGGTGCCTTGACAAAAATAAACAACACTTTAAATTATTTTAGTATTTTCAGAAATTAGCGCGTAACGACTAGACGTGCCGGAGGCCTTTATTTATTTGTTTATTATTGTGTTCAGTCAGTTACTTTTTGCACTCAGTTACCCGACACGTGCAAAGAGTCAGGCGACGTTTTACTTAAACTATGTAGGTAGTGATAGCGATATGTTATGATTAAAAGATAAGTAAGTGTAAGTGTAATGTACAAAAAATTTACACTTTCCAAATCGAATATACTTAATACAGCCTATAGGAAACGGTGTGAGAATTAAAGTATCTATTAGGTATAAATGTCTTCTTGTCCTAAATACCGCAGTGTCTCAAGACGAAAGTCTTTGACCAGTGCGTGTTTGGTGTTGCCAGTAAATTACTTGCGGCACTAAAACGTGGTCGCAAGAAGGCTGAAAGTCACCCAAAGGATTGCCCTTTTGGCAATGGAGAGGGCTATGCTCTGAGTGTCCCTGCGTGATCGAATCAGAAATGAGGAGATTCGCAGGAGAACGACGGTAACCGACAAAGCCCGAAGAATTGCCAAATTTAAGTGGCAGTGGGCGGGGCACATTGCTCGCAGAACGGATGGCCGATGGGACAGTAAAGTTCTGGAGTTGCGACCGCGTACTGGAAGGCGCAGCGTGGGTAGGTCGCGGGAATTCGCTGGATGCGGGAAGCTCAGGACCGTTCGTTGTGGCGATGCTTGGGGGAGGCCTATGTCCAGCAATGGAGGTCTTTCGGTTGAAATAATGATGATGATGATTTAGGAATATTTTGAAATCCCCATAACCTGTCAACAATTAATAACTAAGGCAATATATCAATGTACAAACACTGTAGGGCAGATATAACTGCTTTATAATTTAAGGCACATCGTATCGTAACTAGTAGGGGTCATTGAACGGATTGAACCGTTCAATAAAATAATAATATAATAGTGAAGGCCCTGTTAAATCAAGATAACAGAAATATAACTGAAAACATTTAATTTGTTGATTGCCATAATCACACTCATATCGCATCGATAATATATAATGTCAATGTGTCTGGACTCTGGAAGCGTAATCTCAAAATAACAATGTAACAACGACAAATCTTTATCTGTTATTATTTGACATTTTCATTGGTAGTTATTTTCTGTTCATTCGAAGAGAAATAGTTTCGCTGAATATCAAATACTTATCGAGTTTACATCGTCTATTCAAATGCCAACGTGTTGTTCTGTTCAGTTTGGATTTAAATTATTTAAATCAAGAATTCACGTGTATTTAAATGGGTATAACTTGTTGAAATAAACGTGAGAATGTAAAATAGAATAAAACATAAAAATATATTTCTACGAGTGACATTATTATACGTAACTATAAGGCAAGAACAGCCTTGCCTGAGGGTTTGACTAGAATATTAATGTTAATTTAAGACGACTGGCCAGCAATGATGATACCTTGATACCATAGAAATCTAAATAATATAAGGTAATAGAAGTGGCAGAGGCACATGAACTAGTCGCCGCGCACGTGTCTCGTAGGCAGTCGTAGGACGCCAGCGAACCGTTTGCTTGATCAGTGCTGTTTTGTCGTAGTCACTGAAATTGTTGGCAGCATATCTAACAGCAGATTTCTTTTTAGGCTTAATTTATTTTGCATTTTTTGCTAGAAACAAGGTGGGCATAATTGCATATTTGTGTTGGTAACGGCAAACCGGTAACACGCGTTTCGGTACCTATTAAAAGACATGGGTAGATGATGCATTTCTATTACCTACCGTATTATTAAGATTTCTATGCTTGATACCTACATATGAATCGCCTGCAGGCCATTTAGACTAGAAATAATTTATGCGTCGACGAGTAGAGCGACAAATCTATCACCGAACACGATTGAATCGTTCCCATTTAATAATTTATTCTCTATGAAGACATAGTGTTCTTTTTAAACCATGATCTATTTCGAGTAGGTACCTATGCACTAGGTATATAAAAGCGTCTTGTACAATTTGGCACATCACCGTGAGCTTTGTTTTCGACGATTTACATTTTATTTATACAACCGAGAAGATCTCCGAATAATATTCACGTCATCTTACGAATATCTGGTTTATAATGAGCGTCGAATTCGTGTACCTATTTGTAGCATAAAGATATCACGGGTGTGGTAATCTTTTTTTATGTTTCTGGTCCTAACATTATTTTTTATTTACATGGCATTGTTTTTTTTACTCTTTATAGCCTATTAATTATGTTTGCACGTTAATTAAGGGGGCAAACAAGTAATTAAGTAGTACAGTCATAACAATAATAAAATTGTCATTACTATCTAAATTACTTTCAAAGACCAAATAATGCAGGCCATAATACTCGGGAATTACATTTCTTTAACTAAATCACACTAATATTATAAATAAATGCAAAAGTAACTCTGTTCGTCTGTTTGTAACCTCATCACGACTCGACCACTAAACCGATCGTAATGTTAATTGTCAAAGAGGTAGTCTGGGACTTGGAAAAGGACAAACTACTTTTTATTCCAAATAGCGAAAGGGTTTCTGCGGAATACGCGATAAACCACATCCACGCGGGCATAGAATATATACTACGCGGGCGAAACTGCGGATGACCTCGAAACCTACGAAGAAGTGGTGATGGGAAAACGTTGGGCAGATGATGTGGTATTTTATTTTTAAACAGAACAGTATAGAGACAAAAAGTCTGTTGCTCTTACAATTTGAAAAAGAAAAGTTGTTTACTTTGATGATTTGCCAAATTTTGGCAATGGACTATGTAAGCGCTGTGGCCTCTGTCTGTGTCACATATGTGTGTGTTAATGTGACAGTAGTGTCATGATTCTAGTCTCCATGCTAGTCTCAATGTTTAAATGTCACAAATAAACGTCAAATAGGAACATCTACTGTCATGATTTTAGTCTCAATGTTATCATCATTTTTCATCATTTCAGCCAAAAGACGTCCACTGCTGGACATAGGCCTCCCCAAAAAAGGAGGGATTATATTTGTCACAAATGAATATCAAACAGGAACATTTACTGTCATGATTCTAGTCTCCATTTCCTTAGTCTCACAAATAAACGTCAAACAGGACCATCTACTGTCATTAACTAAAGAAATTGTCAATATTGTTCGACAAAATGTTTGTTATGTTTTGATTTTATTGTGTGCGACAAGTCCCGTAAATATAGTTCAATAAAGAAATTGTATCTGTGATTGATTAAATAGGAATTAAACAATTAAATTAAACGATTAAATGAAACTGAAACAATTCTATTAACACAGTAAGTACTTACTGTACTTATGGTCTACGAGCACAAGGCACGAATCACGAAAGTGAAGACTGAAACAAGTTACCTATTTAAAAAACTTGACATATATACATTCAAACTTTATAACTGCTTCTTCTTCTATGATGTTGACTTCTTTTAGGCGAAAACGAGATGCCCACCTGATGTTAAGCGGCTACCTTTGTCCATTACAACTGCAATACCACCTAGGCTGTTGCCTAAATGGTACTGAAAGTCTCCTTCGCCAAAGACATCAAGGTGGAAAGTCTCATGTGATTGTAATTTCACCGGCACCCGTACCCATTGCACCGGAACACAGCAATGCGAGCATTACTGTTTGGCGGCAAAAGTAGGTACGGTGGTAGTACTTCCCCGGACGAGCTCCTTCACAAGTAGCTCTACTACTGCCGCATTAGCTGTAATAAACTACATCATCATCATTATCATCATCATTTCAGCCGAAAGACGTCCTCTGCTGGACAAAGGCCTCCCCAAGGGGGAGGGGTGGGGGATACGCCATCTACGCCACGCTTGGCAGGCGGGTTGGCGATTGCACTTAGTTGTTTAAATACTCAGAGAACGCTGCTGCCTATCCTCTGGTGAATCCCTCGACTTTTACGACACTCAAGAGAAGAGAGAGGGTGGTATTCTTTACGTCCGGTACCACAACTACATACAATCAACAAACAATTACAAAGCAATCGTTAATTTATGTGTACTAGTAACAACAGTTTTGTTTCACATAACGTAACATAACCAGCCCATTACTGTCCCACTGCTGGGCACGGGCCTCTTCTCAGTACGAGAACGCTAAGGCCTTAGTCCACCACGCTGCCCTAGTGCGGGTTGGCGGACTACACACACCATTGAGAACTGTATGGAGATTCTCCTACTTGCTTACTTACTCATTATAAAAAAAAGGTCGGGTCAGGGGCCCTCGTCAGGGATAAAGTTATCTTTAAAATTCATATTTTTTGACCAGTTCATCATCATCATCATCAGCCCATTACTGTCCCACTGCTGGGCACGAGCCTCTTCTCAGTACGAGAAAGTTAAGTCCTTAGTCCAACACGCTGGCCTAGTGCGGGTTGGCGGACTACTCACCATTGAGAACTGTACGGAGCACTCTCTGGTGTGCAGGTTTCCTCAAGATATTTTCCTTCACCGTGATAATCGAATATAAATCCGCACATGAATTCGAATAGTCAGAGGTGCGCGTCGTGATCGAACTCACACCCTCCTCCATGGAAGGCAAGCGTTCAACCACTATGCTATCACTGCCACATAACATGGTATTGTTTCACATAATACCTTTTAATGTTTATCTATTGATTTCTTCGATAAAAAATACCTTGATTTGACAATCTAGCATTTGTCCTGTGTCATGTGTTGTCATCAATATTTTGTCATTTTATCACAATCACGTCTAAAGCATCCATCTTAATTTGTTAATGATTCATACAAAGCCAAATGTATAGGAAAAATGTTTAAACAATGACAAAATGATGATTATTTACAATTCTTCTTAATACAGATAGAAAAACTGCCCCCCTTAGCCATGTTGAGTTGTTGTGCTGACTAGATAATTTTATCATCGATAATTCAATTTAAGATTAATGGTTAGCCCTACGAATATCTACAGCAGTCGTTACGGGTAGTCAGAAGCCCGAAAGTTAAACAACTGGACTTAGGAAGTCGGTATCACCCAGTAACTGGGTAGCGGGGATCTTATAGCAGTCGCTTTATGTAAAATACAGATGTTCAGTCGTATCTGCGGTTAGAGTTTGACCATGCTAACTCTGCAGTAGAATTATGGCAACTCCGTAGACAATTACTATCTTTTGATAGTAGTCAAATCTAGCTATCTTTTCTCTGCAATCATCTTATTAATTATTTTATTATTCCAATGCAGAGTTAGTTTTGTCAGACTTAAGTAAGTGACCAGAAAATTTAACTCTGCATTGAAATAATACGATTATTACAGAGGTTTTGATAGTTATTGTTTACGGTGCTGCCATAATTGGTTTAGGTTGTAAGGGCAATGTTTACTAACAAAATGTATCCAAATCTGAAAATAAATTATTTATTATTATTAACAATGCAGAGTTAGTTTGGTCAGACTCTAGACTGGAAGCCGACCTACATAATTGGAAAAAAATGGCTCGGAGAAAAGAAAGGTTTGCCCACTGAACAATAAATAATTATGTATCTTTTACGTACCTATATGTACTACCTACTAGCTTCTACCCGCTGCTTCAACCGCGTGATTCGATTCATCAAAGAAAGACGTAACCGTGCATTCTTCTGAAACTGAGTATCCTTCCGGAATGAAAAGTAGCCTACTTCCTTTTCCAAATCCCAGGCTACCTCTTTCCCAAATTTAATAACGATCGGTTCAGAGGTTTAGTCGTGAAAAGGTAACAAATAGACTGACAGATACACTGTTACTTTCGCATTCATAATAATATTAGTGTGGACAGAATATTACATACTTATACTTATCTATTTTTACCTATAGAAAATTATCTTTATCTACTTGGTAATAAAATGGTAATAAAATTGTTTAGATACTTAATAAATATCTAGTTTATTGGAGGACTTATCGTGTCATCCACATTCGTAATAAAACTATCATTACAATATTTTATGACATAATTCCAATTTATCTCTTTGAAATGTTCAAGAAATGTTCCTAGGATTGTATGTTAAGGCCAGGCTCATCCCCATTGAACTCGCCTTTTCCCAACTATGTTGGAGTCGGCTTCCAGTCTAACCAGATGCGGCTGAACATCAGTATTTTACACGGAGCGACTGCCATTAGGCCTCCGCAACCCAGTTACTGCATAGGTATAATCAAAGACAATACATAACAGACTAGTTGTCAGACTTTCGGGCTTCTGACTAGGTACCCGTAACGACTGCCATAGATATTCGTATGGCAACCGGGACCGACAGCTTATACAATCCGCGCGGTTGGTACTTAGCCACGAGCCCCTCTAGAAGGAGATATAGAGACAATAATAGATCTTAAAGAAATACCGTACCTATTTCTGCCGCCGAAGAGCGTGGCTATTCTGTAAGATCTCACTAGCAAACACACTTTTTTTTTCGTATTGGTTTTACTTGTTTTCACAGCGGATTCAAAGTGAGTTTACTTTATATATCTTACAGAATAGCACCGTAGTAATGCAAGCATTACTTAAAGCTGTGATAGCCTAGTGGTTAAGCGCTTGCCTTCCATGCAGGAGGGTGTGAGTTCGAACCCAGCCCGCACCACTGACTTTTAGAATTCATATGTGTGGATCATTTGATTATCACTTTGCTTTAACCGTGAACAAAAACATCGTGAGGAAACCTGCACACCAGAGAGTGCTCCATACAGTTCTCGATGGTGTCTGTAGTCTGCTAACCCGCACTAGGCCAGCGTGGTGGACTAAGGCCTTAGCCTTCCCGTACTGAGAAGAGACCCGTGTCCAGCTGTGGGACAGTAAAAGGGCTGGTTATGTATGTATCTTACAGAATAGCACCGTACAGCAATGCAAGCAATTGTGTTCCGGTGCGAAAGTTACGGGTGGTGATGAAATTACAATCACATGAGACTTTCCAACTTCATGTTTCAGTTTGCCGAACTTGCGACTTACGTTTACTTTAGGCAACATCCTCGGATGTGTTGCAGTTGTTATGGGCAAAGGTAACCGCTTAACATCAGGCGGGCCTTTAACTCGTTTCGCTATGTTATACCATAAAAAAAAAACTATCCAGTACTTATTTAATTAGCACTTTGAAGAGGTCCATGATTCCACTTGATCAGCAGTGAACATCTAGATCTTCATCTGATATAATTTAATTATTATGATAACGTTTACTAAACTATCCAACGTGACTACTTTATTTTACGAAGGAATGTAAAGAATCTGTTCCGGTGTATATTTACTTACAATCAAAATGAATGAGTGGTTAAAATACAAAGGCAACAAAAAGCAGATGGTAGTGTTCCCGCCTCCGGAAGATTAGTTTACGATCAGAAAAATATTTCGATAATACCCAATTCGATATTGACGTCAGTTACCGGTGCAACCAACGCGGTTGAAAGATCTTTCAACCGCGTTGGTTGCACCGGTATACGATATACGATACCGGTATACGATCGTATATCAGGGTTTTCAAACAAGTGCCTACGCAGATGCAATGTAAAAGTCAAGCATAGAACGCAGTATCACGCAGATTCTTATGTCCAGATTTTATTTCGAGAAAGAAAGAAAAATCATATTGAACCACCTCAATCCCCCTATGGCCTGTGGGCCAATCAAACATTTTTGAGGGTTCTACGTCCACAAGCGTTAAGCACATAATATGTGTCAACATTACTGCGATCGCCTGTCCCAAATGCGGGCTACACACCAGGGTTGTTGCTGATCCAGAATTTTATCACATCAGCGGATGCTGATGCTGATGCTGATTTTTGACATTGACATCAGCGGATGCTGATGCTGATGCTGATTTTTTTGAATTGGAAATGTGTACCTTATGAATTTATATAAAAATGTAATTTGAATTTATTTATATAATATATCTTTTTATAAAAATCCGATATTTTAAATTAAGGGCAACATAATATAACAAACGAAACTTTTTCATGTTTTCATAGAGCCCTAGGAAAAAAATCGTGACCCTACATTTTTATTTACGAATTATTAACTAAAATCTGGTAAATTATGAAAAACATAACATGAACATTGAAAATCTACATGAGACAAACCCGTAAAGAAACCTGCAATTTTTTTTTAGGATTACTGAAAACGTTGCTCCATTTTAGGCGCATTTTAAAACGAGTTTGAAGGCTTTTCTTTTTAAATAAAAGCATTTGAACTTTCTTTCACTATGCTTAAACAAACGAGAGATAAACTTATTTACAAAGTTTTTGCATATAAAGAAAGAAACCTTTTGTAAGTGAAACTATTTAAACTGGACCTACTTTATTCCGTGTGGTGCCGGACGTAAAGAATTGTACCACCCTATATCTTCTCATGGGTGTCGTAAAAGTCGACTAAGGGATTCACCAGAGGATGGGCAGCAGCGTTCTCTGAGTATTTAACCAACCAACTGAGATCGCCAACCCGGCTGCCAAGCGTGGCGATTATGGCATATTCCCCCAAACTGCTTGGAGAAGCCTATGTCCAGCAGTGGACGGCTTTCGGCTGACATGATGAAGATGAATGATGGACCTACTTTGAGCGTACGAAAGAGCAGCGCGAACGCAAACGCCAATATTTCTTTGTTTTTAAAAATGTAGAGTTCCCCTTATTATCTTAATGCTTCTGTTACGATTGCATTCGTTAATGAAGAGCCTGATTATTTTTATCCAGCAAAGGCAATCCAGCATAAATTATCTTCATCCTTGGCTTTTTATTAGCTGACTATAATAGCTCCACATTTCCCTTTTTGTTAGAACACCTCTTTCAACTGTACTGTCTGCTGTTGACATTTGTCGTAATAGACAAGTTTGTTTGTTTGTGGTTTGTTGACCACGAAATGCTGCAAAGCTTTCGAAACGTCAGGGAAAACAATTTAAATAATATACGCGATTTAATCCGGTTAAACTTTGTTTTATTATAATGTGTAGTGATCGCGAAAACCTTAGAAGTTATTAAGTTTGTTTTGGTTTTGCTAAATCACCGACGTGCAATAATCTGTGCTATGATTAGTCAAAACCATAAACTTATTATACTAGCGGTCAAAACCATAAACTTATTATACTAGCGGTCAAAACTCAAAAACGAAACAAAAAAAATGTGCCATAAGCCCCTCCCCCTTCGGTCACGTTACAACATTAACATCAGCATAAATATCAGCATCATTTAATGCGGATGCTGATGCTGATGCTGATGTTGAAAATGATGCTGATGATCAGCGGATGCTGATGCTGATGCTGATATTCGCAACAACCCTGCTACACACCATGATGTCCGGCTGGACGGATCTGGCCTGAAGGCGCAGCCGGGTGAGCCGAATTTTGGCCGGAGGTGTGATGGGGCGTCGTCGGCCGCTCCTTTCAGTCTCTGTGGTCTCAACAGGCTATCCGGCCATCGAATGAAATTTCATTCAATAACAGGCCGCCTCCGGCCGCGCCTTCAGTTCAGGATTTCTTGCTACCCACGACGGGTATGGCCGGACGGATTTGACCGAACAGTCAGAATGTGTCCGGCCGCCTCAACGTGTGTAGCCCGAAGTCAAGCGTGTTATGGCAATCATAGAAACATTTGTTTCTTATCCTTGTTAGGGCAATGATCCGTCAAGTCCCTTCATTGTTCAGCAGTACCTACTCACAGGTTAAAAATACCTTTAAAAATTACAAACTCAATGCTTTTGTTACTAAAACGCTAAAACATTTTAGATATCCTAAGGGACGTGATACGACACACGCGATGGGTTAATAATATAGGTAGGTATACCAATTTTACTGTTTTCATCGTTACGTGTCTCCATTGCCCTAATTAAATGATCGCTTTTACCTTTATAAGTACTAGTAGTTTCCATACTAAATTATGCATAGCATAATTACTTAAACCTGTCTTCACTTATTTGATTATGTTGCCTTGCTCATAATTCAAATTTAAATTCTGGTGCTGTGTAAATGCAATGTAATATAATAATACTTATAATGGGGCTAGTAATTTGAGCAAATTAATGTTCTGATTGAGGCATTATTCAAATAATTAGGGATTTATTTGTTATATTCAGAATAAAGTGGTCGACTAACAATTTTAAATTAGTCATATATTATATTTGCCTAAACATTAATAGAATATAAATTACCTATTTACCCTATTATGGGGTTTATAAATTTACCATAACTTGAGGCTGTGTCGACGTAATAACCACAAAGTGACATCACAGTTTACATGACACGATCTTGGATGAAATAGTGACGTAGGTACCTACTTACACTATTAATAATGCACCTACGACTATAGCATTTAAGAAATAAGAAAATAATTTTCAAATTGATAATTGTTTTTTTACCTCAATCAATACACATAAAATTGTGAAAAGTAAGTAAGTTACTTCAAGTTAGTTTCGCGTCTTAATTAGTACTTTCTGTAAACACATGGCATTTTAAAAAAAAAAATTGTCACACATTACGCTCGTTGCCTTGCTTGACGGAGACTAGTAGCAAAACGTCCCAATTAACACGTTTTTGAGTCTTCAGATTGCGCGCGCAAAAACATACCTACCTGTACTTTTTAAAATATCATCGTGTGGATCTTTCTTGAAGGGACAGAGTTTTTGCGAATGCGTTCACAATAGTACAATATTTTGCTTCAAATGGAAGAGAGACCTTGACTCTCCGATAACATGAAATAGAGGAAGGCTTGCCAACTTTTTATGGTGCATTTTCTTCGGAACATACCTACATTGTTTGTCGTGCCATAGGTACCAGTAGGTTTCCATACAAAGACTCGAAATGTTGCTAAAATTATAAACATAACATAATATTACGCCTGTATTTCCCCGAAGGGGTAGGCAAAGGTGTAGTACACCCACATTTCGCCAGTTATGTTATATAGTCCCATGTAATAGGGGGCGAGCCTATTGCCATTAACCGGGCACAAATCCAGACTCCGGGCTGCTACTGAGAATTTCCTAAAGAAAAAACCCATTAACACTCAACAACAACACACAACAACAACAATAAAATTCTAATCCCATGGAAAATGGAACCTAGGTACTTACCGTCAAAATCTTTAATTGTCATAATTATTTATAACTAAACTTAATACTATTGATATCGGAGACGGCCACATTTATTGAATTTAATTCAATGATTTACGCTAGTAATATGTAAGTCCATGATTTAATTAGATAGAAGTGACCATAGTTTTACAGTTAGGACTAATGTCTGCTTATCAGGAGCCAAGTGGGTATTTGAAATAAATTAAAGTCACATTAAGACTCTCAAACCAACCGAGAGCACTGTATTATTATGTTAGTGGTTAATAAGTATTTGCAGCAGTCAATATTTGCAGTATTTGTATTTTTTTTTATTAGCAGCCCGGAGTCTGGATTTGTGCCTGGTTAATGGCAATAGGCTCGCCCCCTATTACATGGGACTATAACATAACTGGCGAAATGTGGGTGTACTATACACCTCTGCCTACCCCTTCGGGGAAATACAGGCGTGATGTTATGTTTTTTTTGTTTTTTGTTTTAAGTATTTCAAATATTAACAACAAAGGCGGAAAAGTGAGTACGTGCCGACCGCTGACAATAAAGATGGCCGACTTTGGTGGGGAGACCGCAGTATTGCCATTTTTCTCTACTCTGCCGACTCCTTACAATACCTATTTATATCTATTTCTATTATTTGATGTATTGAATCAACTTTGATAGGTTGATCAAAATATGAATAGTTAAGTAAAAAAAATGCAATGGTTTAAGTAGCTAACTACAAAACTGCAAATAAAATTTATAAACACGAATAAGTAGTTGCATGGATAGTAAAAAATATAGACTAAGTGCTTCGAACAACCAGTGAAGCCACCAAAAGCCGTGCTCCTTCGTGTACAACCAGTGATCACGCACACACATGCACCTTAAACCGTGCTCACCCCTCTCAGTTCACATGTCGCGGCATCTTCCAGTAAGCATCGCGAAAACAAATATCCTTCAGATGCATGGTGTGTACGTGAGCACTGGTTGTACATGAAGGAGCACGGTTTTTGTTGGCTTCACTATGGTTGTTCGCAGCACTTAGTCTATATTTTTTACTATGTCTGTGTTCCTACATAATCAATCAAATCAAATGTTTAAAACGTAAAACACAATAATGTTCACCGGTGACCTTCGGCTGTTATTTATAGTTAGCATAAACTAGCTTTGTTTATTTAACTAGGTGGGTATGTGATTGTAATAGCGATTTTAAAACACTGGCCGTGGCGGCTGCAATTAGCACGTGTGACAATTGAAGTACCTACCTAATCAATATAAGATGAGAGGTTACACGATCAATCTGACTTCAATCATATTCGTCAATCTGCCCCCCTAGCCAAGTTGACAATCTACAATCGTCAACGCTAATAGAAAACAATCAAAATGTGTGGGAATGACTGAATGACATATCTCAACGAATGACTTTTTCGTCAACTTGGCTAGGGGGGCTGCTAAGTGCTATGATAAATGTACTACCTAATTTCTTTTTTCTCTGTTATCCAAACAATGCTAAGGTCAAATGAAGCAAACTGGTGTAATTGAACGAGTATTCTGATAACGAAAGGACGACTAATGATTTTAAAAAGGTTAATTAAATTGTTTAATTTCATACTGTTAGTAGTCGTTTCAATAACATTCATATGAATCATGTTGTTTAAGATAAAAAGTTGTTTTTTACAAATAAAACTTAATAAACATAATTAATATTTAAATAATTTATAAAGTAATGTATTGCCTACGCCTGTATTTCTTGATAACACAGCTCTGCCTCTGATCAAGCATACCTGGTTAACCTAAGCACATGCATCTTATCAGTTTAATAATAGAAATAAAGTAAGCTTTATCATAAAGTCATAATAAAGATGAGGTTACAAGATCAATCCCCCAGATAATATAGTTTATGTAAGTGTCGTGTTACTTTTGTTTAGGGTACGATGGGACTGTCATACGCTACGCGGAAAAGTCCCTTCAAAACGTCAAGAATAAAAAAATAAAAAAAAGATCCGGTATCAACCATATCCGTCATGTACATCCGTTGTATAGGGTACCGAAGTAAAGCTAAACGATTATTCTTAGTCAAACTTAGGCCCGTATTACAGAACGTTCCTCAAGCTTTGATCACTGTTTAAAACTAGTTTTGAGTTGGGATTTGATTTTAGACCATTCCTCTAGCATAGATTCATTGATCACAGTTCAGCTGAGTTTAGCTTTATTTTATACTGTCACCTATTTCGGTATTTTAGAAGAGATTTGATCTTTAATCACACAAATGTAGTTGAGACCACGCTTGAGTAGAGATTTCTTTCTTATTTCAGGTCTAATTCGTCTGCTATGTTGTTAAACTGAAGTTTACAATAACCGTATTGGAATAAGACCTATGCCCAAGTTACATTCGATTCTTTCCTTGAGTAATGATCAGTTGATTGAAGATCAAACTGTACTTGAGGAACGTTCTGTAATACGGACTTTAGAGTCAAACGAATCGGGGTTAAGTTGTTAGTCCGTTTTCAAATATTTAAGTTTCCCTTACCCTTACGTCGGCTAGTTAAGTATTGATTCATTTCATTCCGATTCCAACTAGAGACTAATTCACGTTGATTCGTTGTCATTAAGCTCCACAATGAATGTGAGAGGTCAAAGTAATTTCAGACAAAAATCGTTAGGAAAACAGTCAATTATACCATCGTTGTCACTTCGGAGAATATTTGACAACGTGTAGTAACAAGTCCATTGATTTAACCAATTGACATGAGCGATGGGTGTTAGACTATACACCATAATCACCATATTGATCTGTATTCGTGCTATACCACTGATACTGAACAGTAATAAAAAAAAAACGATATCAAAAAATTAGTTTTTATTTAAATACCTGTTTGTAAACAAACAAATTCCCTCCATGTGCCGCGTGCAACACAAAAACGATGCTTGTGAAACCACCAAAAACTGTGCAGGTATTTCCACCCTTTGACACTGCCGCCGATGACTTTTTTCAGAGTCGTTCGGGATTTATTCTCAAACTCTCGCTTTGTTTCTAAGTGAAAATTTGGGTATTAAATAATCGTGGAATTTTTTACGTATTTTTAGATGACTAAGCACATTATTTATCATTTATTTGCTCTAGAAATATGGAACGATTACAGATCAACATCTTACTATACAGGATGTCCTATCGCTAATATCGCTATGCTTCATGGAGGGAAAGTACCTTAAATATTGAAAATAGGGAATTTTACTTAAAGAAGACTTAATTTTATTTTTTAAAGCAACTAATTCATGGATTTTTCAAAATTTTCTTCCCTGATTCGGAAATCGAACCTTTAAGTATGGCAAAAAATATCATTCTGTATATACCAACAATCGATAGAGTCGATAATGATGATTAAATCACTCGAGCAAGCATTGTGTCCTAGACTGAAGGAAGACCACGAAATCTAACGTAGCCTTAATTTATATTTTGTTGTTTGTCCATATTTCACGGACTTTTTGTAATTTTAAATATATACTATATTTGTTGAACAGATTTAGGCTTATTATTAGCCCTATCAACAGAAGTCATAAAATACAGGATGGCACTTTTTCAAGATTGTGTTAATTCGATTCCCAACTCAGGCAAGAGATTTTTTAATTATCATTGAAAGAAGGATTTCCTATTTTTATAAATAAAATGAAGCTTAGCGAATTAGCGATGGGACTACCTGTATAGACTAGGCACAAGTTGCGAATTATTGTAGGCTATAAATTAATTTGTTTTGAGTCCTGCGATTCCATGCATAGGTGTCACACTCATTTGAATGGCGCTCAAACAATGATATAGCATGTTCATTAAAACACACGTAGAGCTAAAACAAACACACACAACGTAAATTGAATTTAATATAAATTGATATCATATTTTGAGAATGGAGCAATCAAAATGATAACAGGCGCTATTTATAGTCATTAGGTACACCAGCAATCTACACACATCTCGCTCAGTAAATATTACAGTAACATTGATAAGTCTCGTCACTAGTTTTCAATTCTATGTAAATTACTGATTACTATTATTATCTAATGAGTATAGTCTTATGGAAGCAAACAATCTCTTCTGACATAAGTAAAGTCAATAGGCGAATGAGTAACTTCTGATGACGAAATATGACTTTGTATTTTGTATTAATCAAATTGGAAGGCTGCTACTCTAAAGTGAAACTGGGCTGGACATATCTGCCGCATGTCAGACTACCACTGGGCCAAACTGACAACTCAATGGGTCCCTTTACAAGGCAGACGTCAACGCGACAGGCCCAGACGTGGATGGCGGAATGAGCTGGACTCCATCCAAAAGGACTGGACTCTTGTAGCAACAGACAGGGAGAAGTGGAAGGAGAGTAGGGATGCCTTTGCCCTGCAATGGGATACTTCAGGCTTATAATAATAATATGGCGTATTTCCTCAGAAATGGGAGAGATTCAAATCTAACAAAATATAATAATAGTCACTAAAAGAGTTAGACATACACAAAACAATATACATACCACTACAGAAATCCGTTATAATTGACACATGCTCCATAGTTCGGCGATTCCTGACATCCACAACAAAGACACCTACATTAATAGGCAACGAACCATCCCACTTGGTGTAAACCCGTGATTGGTTCGTCATACCTCCAGCATCAAGCTGAGATGCCAACAGGATACATAACACATAATAATAATAATTAATCAAATAATTTTCCTCTTTCCAGATCTCCTGAGCCGAAAGCAGAGGATATGATCATCGCTTTTTCACCTCTCACAAAGGAATCCAAACACAGAAGACACATCAGATCGATGTCGGACGTACAGAGTAGTACGCCTTACAGAATTCCATTCAGATCGAGGAAAGGCAGCACCCACACCCTCATGTACGACTCGGACACGAGAGCGCGGAGAATCAGGACCTACAACAGACACATGCAGCTTGACTCTTCTGACTCGAGCGACTACTTCGAGTCACCCAAGAAGATCAGGAGTCTGGGGCAGAACATCATCAAACACACAGACTCCATGAGAATACTGTAATAGAGACACAAGAGATCTGATTTTACATTAATATAAATGAGGCTGTACAATCTAGTTGCCGACTAGACCGGAATCACGTCGGTATTCCGTCAATTAAAAGAAAAATCAGATTTCAATTTGATTGGGGCGTCCTCTCGAGATGAAGAAACTTTGGATTTTTATGATTGTTCGTTTTATACATGCTGAAATTTTAATGGCTTCTTTTCCTCGGGGTCTTTGTATTCATGAACTTTTACTATGGGACCAACACTGAAATCGCGAAAAAAAAATCAGGTGGTCCCTACATTTGATTTAAGGCCCTGTCCCTTCGCCATACTCCAAAAAAGTACATTGTTTCTTTCCATTTTTCGTCATCATTTCTTGAAGTAGGGAGAATGTTAAAAATATATGGTGGAGTTGAGTAGTTTATGTATCCATTTTGAAAGATCGATACACGATTTAAATAACTCCGCTTGATAGAAAAAAAATACCAAACATAGCCAATTTTTGACACTTTGAATTCATTTTATGACGAAAATTTATATATAACATGATTTTGAAACTTACACGATATATTTTATCGCAAGCCAAGTAATCCATTTCAGAAAAAAAATATGATAAATTACATTAAATTAATGTTTTACATAACTAATTGTTATCACGGGCCGGGGCGCCTCCAGCTCCTCACTGCGCACCGCAGTCCAGGGACCTACAATTCGTACAGGGACAGGGCCTTAAGTGAACACAAATGTAGGGACCAACAGATTTTTCATTCAGGGTTGGTCCAATAGTAAAAGTTGTTCATAATGATGAGTACAATGACCCCTTTTTGGGAAAGAAGCCATTAAAATTTCAGCATGTATAATACCTTACTACCTATAACGTAACGTTCAAATATTAATGTCGCAGTCACCAATGATATGCGTAGTTTATGTAACAGACGAAAGGTTAATAACGACTTTAGCAAAAATGATTTGCTACAACATGTGCTTAGTGTACCTTGTACGTCGAATAATCCGATGATCCCAAAGAAGTTTATCCCAACGTGATTCACCGAAATAACAGACTTTAGTGATTTCCTTTATGAGACTGTGATGAAGTAGGTATAACGGTTATGATAACTATTTAGTTGTAATTATTAGTTAAGTTATTTTTTATTGTCGTTGCATATCAGTGTCTATGAGACGTATCCATCGTATATTAGATTTGTGTCATGTATGTATGATGACGATGAGGAAATCCTACTAATAAATAAAAATAAATAAATAAATATAATAAATTTGAAAATATGGAAGTTTGCTTGTCTGTTCTTCAATCACGCCGAAACGGCTGATCAGATTTGGATGAAATTTTGCACACAGATGGACCATAACCTTGATTAATATACAGGCTACTTTTTATCTCGGAAAGATAAGCAGATCCTGAGGGATGCCCTATATCGTCTTTCTGTGATAAAATGAAATATAAGCGGGCGAAGCCGCGGCCACAGACTAGTAAAAATTTAAAATATTAATGTCATGAGATGGAAAACCATGGACACTGATATAAAATCCGTCGAGAGTTGCGATTTAGATAAAATATTTTTCTACGGAAAATGTATAGAAATTAGAAATTGGTATGTAGACTACAAGTATATTCTAGAAAGGGTTCTGACTGACGCAGGGTTACAGAAACTGTGGATGATATTCGTGTTCATAAGCTAACTATATTTTATGTATTTTAAAGTCAATAAGGAAAAATAAAATATATGTGTAACTATCGAATTTGATTAAGCGAATGAATATTACAAAATGAAACGATTCCAGCAATAAGTTTGTATACCCTGGTCAAATACCTGACGGTGATTGAGCCAAAGCACTGTGTGGCCATATCTACGTACTGAAAATTTCTGAAACATTAACTTGTGTTTACAGACTAGTCTGTTGATGCTCTAGAAAAGAATAATGTGGACCTACTTGTTATTCTAGGACACACTACCGTACAATCTAATTGATTTAGTTGTTAATAGTTTCCCATGATGAAAAATCACCTAGATATGAACTGTTAGGTACCTAAGTAGGTACTTATTGGTGTTTCTCGAACAGCAAATATAGTAAGAAAGAGTTCAGTGTTATTTGCATTTTATTAATACTTACAACGAAACGTTTATTTTATACGTTTATTTGAGTATGTTCTGACATCATGTCAGTGGAAAATTGTGACAAAGGTGTGTAAATATGTACTACCTACTTACATACTGAGCCACTGGGTAAATATTGAATCAATATCTCGCACATTTAATGATAAAGTCATGGAAGATATTTCTTTCTAATTTGTCCAAATATTTATAAGTAGATACTCTAAAATTCTATTTTTAAAATGTCTGGCGCAACAAATTTAAATATTCTTTTGTTTTTGTTAAAATATTATATATGTGGAAGTTGACAATACAGATAGGTATAGAATTAAGTTTTGAGTATTTCGGCTTATTTCACTATCTCTGGATAAAATAATAATCGATAAATCGGAATTTTGTAAGCGATAATGTAGGTAGGTATGTAACCTAAAGAATGAAAATTTATTTAGTTTGTGTTTAGTAATGTTATCAGAGAGCAGTGACTTAGGCCTTCAATTCTACGAATGTGATAAGTAGGAGTTAAAAATCTGTGTATAACTTTGTTATTTATTACATAATATGGAACCGTGATGAATGTCAATAAACAAAGGTGAATTTAATAATGTTGTATTTTTTTTTCCTGTAAGTATTCAATTATTTCTACAACTGAAAAAATACTTTTTATCTTCTAATTTGGGGTAGGTACATAGACCATGCCTACCTATACCATGAAGACATACCTACATATAGCATTGATTTGATTTTGGGGAGGGGAGAGAGAATGTTAGTGAGCGCACAGTATTTTGTATGTATTAGTATGGAGCGAGCTATGCTTGGAGTTTCTTTGAAGGATAAAATCCGTAACGAGATTATCCGGAGAAGAACCGGAGTGACTGACATAGCTTGTAGGATCAGTAAGCTGAAGTGGCAGTGGGCTGGCCATGTCTGTCGAAGGACCGATGGCCGTTGGAGCAGACGAGTCCTTGAGTGGAGACCGCGAATCGGCAAACGCAGCGTAGGGCGCCCCCCTGCCAGGTGGACCGACGACCTGAAGAACGTGGCTGGGGGGGACTGGATGCGGAAGGCAGAGGACCGAGCGTTGTGGCGCAACTTGGGAGAGGCCTATGTCCAGCAGTGGACTGCGATAGGCTGAGTTGATTGATTGATTGCACAGTATTTTGTAACCACGATAACAAAACAATGATCCAATGACGTCATACGAGAGACAATACGAATGATTTATGGAAAAGTTCGTTATCTTTCTATGTACCGTAAAGATATATGTATAGGTTGGTAGTACCTATTAGGCAATCGTAACTGTTTGTGTTGTAGGCATACATTAAAACGGTATGTAAGCCCTATGACACAACAATTTGATAAAGCTAGTGTTTGACCCTGACCTGATGCTGCAGCCAGTAAGTAAGTAAACTAAGTTGTGGTCTATAAATGCATGGATAATAATGCAGTCGTTATAATTGACCAAGCGTGGATAAATAGGCCGCTCAGCACTTTGTCTGACTGCCTGTCGGTCTGTCTGTCAGAACCTTATAACTTCCAATTCAAATTATACAATTACCTACTTCAAAATGTCACATACCTAATACGCAAAACTTTAGGTCAAAACCGAATATGATATTTAAAAAAATAAAAAAATTTAGTGTGGCGTCCATAAACGCAGAGGGTGGCAAAATATTTTTATCCGACTTCAAAAAAAGGAGGAGGTATTTTATTTTTTATATTTGTTACCTCACAACTCCGTCATTTAAAAACCGATTTGGAAAAATATTTTTTTATTTGATAGGATGTAGGTAGGTAGGTACTTCCAGATTGGTCCCATTTTTATCAAAATGCAGTTCCGATAGTGGGATCCATGTGGAAATGAGGGAACTCTTCAAATATTATATGCACAAGCAATGCAATAATAATATTATTATGCATTAGCGATTTTAATTTTTTCATCAACAAATCAAGCATTTGCATTCAGAAAGTATCATTTGCTGAAATCTGTTAGAGATCTACGGAGATAAAGAAGGGAACTCTTCAATGGATGACAGCAAATCATCCGAGATTGCAGCAATCGCTTGAATTTCTATTGTTAATGCCACTCAAAATAGAAAAATTAAATAAACTTAAAAATAAAAGTAAAAACCGACTTCAAAAATAATTAAATAATTCGTGTAAAACAGTTTAGGAAGTAGGTAGGTAGTAGGCCTTTTATTCGGTTCGACTTCCTAAACTGTTTTACACAAATTATTTTATTCTTTTTGAAGTCGGTTTTACTGTTTTTTTTTTTGATAAAAACAGTTATCTACTTGCGTGTGGGATACTGTTGAAAACAACTTTTATAACAAAGTATAAAACTATTTTTAGAAATATACCAGGTTTTAGACACAGACGTCATAGATTAACAATTTGGTGGGCATCCAAAAGTTGCTGTGTTTACTTATGGATTATTTGAGTGCCTACTTACGGCCAAAATTAATATCCAATCTATCCACGATTTACCCTACTAGAGATATTTTGTATGGAGCTTATGTCAAGTTCCTATCTCTAGTAGGGTAAATCGTGGATAGATTGGATTTTACCAAAACTTATCAATTATCAGTAAGAAAAAGTTATAAGCAATAAAAGCAAAAACATTTTCTCACTGGCTCTTTCTGCCTTTGAGCTCCGCTGTAGGTACAGTCGAGGAACGAAAAGGTTCGTCAATTTTCAAATTGATTACATGTCACGACTTCATGTTACCTTTTCAAACTTCGAACGAGAGATAATTAGGTGGGTGTACGTACTACAACTGTCATTATTGTTAGGTATCTGCAAGTACAAGCAAAAATAGACCTTAATGTGACGAACCTTTTCATTCTTCGACTGTACTACATTCAAGGGTCAGTATTCAACAAAAGTAAGATCTATGCAGTATAAGTATATTATCTATGGATCTATGTTTGGGAAAGATGACGCACAACACCAACTTCACAGTCTTCCAACTTCATCTTTTTATGGCGCTTATGTCAAATTTCTATCTCTAGTAGGGTAAATCGTGGATAGATCGGTTATTAATTTTGGCCGTTAGTTCGTCAAAACGTTTACCGCGAGTTACCCTACTTATAAATGCATCTGCTACATGAATCCTTCCAATTTTCGACACCTGGTGAAAAGCTTCTGAAACTAAAGATATAAAATTGTGGAAAGAAAAATTCGCTCATGAGCAGGATTCGAGCCTGCGACTGAAGTGCTTTAGCAGCTATAGCTACCGTGAACTCTTCTTGTGATAAGTATCTATTGAATTCCCGTCATGGAGGAGTGGCTGGAGAGGGGCTATGGCACCCTCACCTACCGGCTGACGCAAATACTCTCGGGGCACGGTTGCTTCGGGAAGTATTCCTCAAAGGACCCGATTAAGTAACATTACAGTTATTCCAAAGTCGTATATGCGCACCCTTACTAATTAATTTATTATTTTTAACGCATTTACGCATGTGAAGCGAACCTCCTAGTACTATCAGAAAACTTTCCGGTGAACCACCACTAAGGCTAAAATCGCTTGCGCTTAGTGTTCGACGGCAGCCGTAGCGTAGGTACGTGTAATCTATAGTATTATATTATCTGTGGTGTAATGTAGCAGGATTCGTTCAAGGGAAGGTACATTTCGCTTCGCATGCGGAAATGCGTTAAAAATAATAAAGTAATTCTTCAGAAACTATTTTAATGTCTTTCCGGTAGTTGTGGCGATGTTTGGGGAGGCCTATGTCCAGCAATGGACGTCTTTCGGCTGAAATGATGATGATGACTACATCTTGCAATCTTAGGCCCGTATTCCAGAAGGATACTCAAGCGTTGATCTTTGTTTAAAACTAGTTTTAAGTTGAGCTTTGATTTTAGAACGTCCCTCAAGCAGAGATTTGTTGATCAGAGTTCAGCTGAGTTTAGTTTCGTTTTATATTGTCACCTGTTTCGGTATTTGGGCAGATATTTGATCTGTAATCACTCAAGCGTGGTCCAGACTACGCTTGAGTAGCGATTTCTATTATATTTCAGGTCAAATTCGTGTGTTTTGTTGTTGAATTAAAGTTTATAATTACCGTTCTGGAATAAGACCGATACTCAAGTAACGATTCTATCCTTAAGTAGTGATCAGGTGATTGGAGTTTAAACTGTACTTGAGGAAGCTTCTGTAATACGGGCCTTAGTGCTTTTAAAGCCGGTGTTCATCAACATTAATTATCTGACTAAAAAACCAATTTATACTCGAAAAATGTAGGTACTGGAATTATGAGTAAACGGTCGTTTAACCAAAGAATTATCGTAGGTGAAATTAGGCATTTATCGAAATAAGTTCAAAATTAGCGCGCCGCCCGTGGAACATGCAGTTTTAAGAAAATTTCGCATCGCATTTGCATATTGCTAACGCCATCTGTGGCAAAAGTTAGGAAGCTTGTCTACCAAACATAGTGACATCTAGTTTTGTAACGAAAACGAAAACTAAACTTAAATTAAAAATCAATTACTTTCAATTATAGAAAATATGATTTTAAAATCACGTATCTTAATTTTATTTATTGTTGAATGATTGACGGCTTCAATAGCATCAAGATAAATTTTCATTGCATCCTGTCATTGAAAGATTTCGGTGCATTGCACTTCACTAGGCCATTGACATTAATTGACAATCGTTTGACCAGTGCTGCCAATCAGCGAAGAATTCTCCGATTGGCGGGGAATGAGAGGCTTGCACGGGGAGAGCGCGGGATTTCGACTAAAAGTGGGGAATTCCGGGGAATGGACAGATCAAACATTTTACCGTTGTTTTTTAACGCATCAATTTCTTTATCAAACAAAATGGTTGTCCATGCTTGTTAGGAACATGCGGATGGCAAAGATAAATAAATAATAAATAAATAAATAATAATTTTTATTTCCTTAGTTTTTTAAAGTATACATTGAATGTGTTTCTATATATTTTAGACACTAACAAAAGTATGGGCCGCTGTGCCTGAGCTAGGTAAAAACCTGTATTTCAGGTCACAGATAGGTTTCTGACAGGTTTCTGATATGGGGAAAAAATAACCATCAATTTTTATTGACTTGAATTTTGATGATTTTTTATTGACTCTGATCTAAATTCAATAATAATTAATTACCTGCCATTGATTCATACAACTGCAAATAAAAAATATAGAAGGGTAAGCTATATTTGTTGATAACATAACAATGATCTCAAGCAAAATGCTTTATTTCTTTCATTTTAATCATTTCGTGGAATTTTCGGGGAATTGATAAAAGAACAGAGGGGAAAAGCGGGGAATCAAGCTTATCGTGGCGGGGTATTAAAAATTATACATCGGCAGCACTGAGTTTGACAGTTGTTTGTTTACGACTTTCATTCATTGTTGTTTTGATCGCTTAGCCGCAGTGTTTTTCACGACACTTATAGGAATTTTCAAATCTATAATTTTATTCAGCATTTTCAACTCCAGTTTTGTATCAATTCAAAATGAAGACCTTGTTTATTTTTCTCTTTATTATTAAATTAATTACTGGAACACCCACAGCGATTGTAATGTGGCATGGAATGGGTATGTACGTTTTATTAATTAATTACACGTTATACGTTTTATTTATACGTTGTTCCTGTTCACTACTATTTTCATGGTGTACAATAAAGTATATTCTATCTATCTAATTCAATCTTCTTAATATGTTAGGGCCAATCTTTCTTACTACTATAAGTAGATATAATTACCCTAAAATATCAATCAAAAGTACTTATCTAAAGTATCAATTATTTTTTCTTGGCCCAATGGACTATTGACCAACATTTAACTAGGTACCTACAAATTTTCATCCGAGCAAATTTTATACAAATTCTTCTTCTTCTTAGTGTCGACATGAGCTACATAAAAATAATAGCTCATGTCGTAGGGAAAAGATTAGCCAGTCAGCAGATTGATAGCGGGACTGCCCAGGGTGCGCCGGACGATCAATTAAATATCGTCACTCGTGGAGGCTCTTTTAATGCACCCCATACAAAATACAAATTTTAAAGTTTCTTAAGAAGATAACAATACATAAAAATAAAAGGTCATGATAAATGTCAATATGATATCGAAACTTTATTATAATGTAGAAATTTACGTTGCTTTTATTATATATTATTATTATTATTTCTTTTATTATTTTTATTTTATCCCAATCTTTTACTTTTTTCATTCATCTTGATCAAGAGCAGATTTAAGAGGTAGTGAGGGGGCACAGGACTTACCCCCTTCCTAAGGTGGTCAACACTAACTATACTTAAACATAATAACTTCTTAGGTTTTCGCGATCACTACACATTATAATAAAACAAAGTTTAACCGGATTAAATCGCATATATTATTTAATCCGGTTAAACTTTGTTTTATTATACTTAAACAAATTAGCTCTATGAAGAATCAGAATAACTAATGTTTATTCAGTCTAACATTTGGCCCCAGGAAAAATCCTATATCTACATTATAATAGATGTGACCTTTGACCTCTATATTCTGCCTTTAACCTTAAGTCAAACAACAGGAAAATATGTTTATTACTTTAGTAAGATAACTAGAAATAGATTGTAAACTAAGACATACAATGTGTTATTGAAATAACTGAAAACCTCTCAAGGGGTCATTGTACTCATCAGTATGAACAACTTTTACTATGGGACCAACCCTGAAATCGCGAAAAAAAAACAGCTGTTCCTTACATTTGTGTTCACATAAATCAACAAAATATAAGGATCTGCTGTTTTTTTTTCGCAATTTCAGGGTTGGTCTCATACATGTTCACTAACACATTGGATCCATTGTTGTCTTAAAAATCTTAAAAATAAAAATTGTAAAAGTTGTTCATACTGATGAGTACAATGACCACTTATGAGGTTTTCAGTTATTTCAATAACACATTGTATACAAAAAAAAACTGAATTTTATTAACTTTCTGTTCAGGTGACACTTGCTGCTTGGGTTTTAGTCTGGGAGGAGTAAAGAAATTTCTAGAAAAACACATTCCTGGTGTGTATGTGAACTCTCTGAGAGTCGGTAACTCCTCCATAGAAGATCTGGAGAATGGGTACTTTATGACCCCAAACAAGCAAGTGAAGTTTGTGTGCAAGTTACTGGCTGAAGACCCTCAACTGCAGAAAGGATTTAATGCTATCGGATTCTCACAAGGAAGCCAGTTTCTGTAAGAGATTTTGGTAGAATTTGTTAGTTGGTTCATTAAAAAAAAATACACTTCAATAGACCTTAACATAAATAATAGAACATGTTAAATGAAAAATTAAATAGTTGTCATGAAAATAAAATTAGACTATACTTTTAGCCGAGCTGTAGTCCAGCGCTGTGGTCACAAGCTGCCTCCAATCAAGAATGTGATATCTCTCGGAGGTCAGCACCAAGGAGTTTACGGACTCCCCCACTGTGGTGCCCTTCAGCATCCTTCCTGTGACTATGTCAGACAGCTCCTCAACTATGCTGCTTATGAGAAGTAAGTCAATACAAGTGCATACATAACTCTTCTCTCTTTTTTAGGGTTCCGAAGTCCTACAAGGAACCCTTATAGTTTCGTCATGTCCGTCCGTCTGTCCGTCTGTCCGTCTGTCCGTCTGTCCTAATCCTTTACCGCTTAATAACTTCTACAGTTATAAACACAAGTAAATGAAATTTTGACAAAAAATGGAATAGATATAGATCTCAATTTTAAAAGAATAAAAAAATCTTGATTACGTCTTTTAGGGGTGGCGCCCATACATGTGAAATGGCGATGAAAATATTTTTTTCGCTGCACCCCCTCGTGTGGGGTATCGTTGAATAGGTCTACTAAAATGAAGGTAATGTTTCATACACAACTTTTTTATCAGGTATACCCTCTGCGAAATACAGGGGCCTTATTATGAACTCTTATTTCCAGGCAGTTCTCGCTGTAAAGTGAACTGCCTGGCAAATTCGTATTAGTAACTCAATTGCCAGCGAGTCAGCGATCACGTGACACTACAAGCCGACTTCTGCCCGTATTTTGGCTGACTGGCTGGCGATAACCGTATTATGAACGCTGATTTGACGTTTCATTTCTGTTTTTTTTCAGTCAATAAGTGACATTAGAAACCAGTCAGTAAAAGCTGCCTTGGAGTACCTTTTATTGAATTGCTTTGAGTTCGTTTGGTAAGATTTGGTAATAATAATCCACAATAAAATTCTAACACTAACATGTGCGATTATTACGAAGTAATTGCGTTTCTGGAAAGCGACGCTTCAAGGCAGACATTCACAACATATTAAAAAATATAGACAGCACTTAGCTGCGAACAATCATAATGAAGCCAACAAAACCGTGCTCCTCCGTGAACAAACCAGCGCTCACGCACACATGTGCTCTTGAAAGATATATTTTTTTGGCCATGCTTACTAGACGATGCCGCGACATGTGTACTGAGAGCGGTGAGCATGGTTTGATGTGCATGTGTGTGCGTGAGCGCTGGTTTGTACACGGAGGAGCACGGTTTTGGTGGCTTCAGTAGGATTGTCCGCAGCACTTGGTCTATATTTTTTACTATGTCTGTGTCTGAACAAAATAACATGAAATGGAAAATTATTTTCTTTGTATTTTATTACATATTTTAAGCCAAATAACATCACACATAGCACTTACGCCATTCTAATACGTATTGTTTAAAACATTAATTTAAAGTAATAAGAAAATAATAAGATGTATTGAAATCTCTTTGTTCCCACCTACTAAACGTAGTGATTATATACTCTTTGCGCACCTACGATTAACTTCCCGCTGACTTTTAAATGGGGTGTCGTTCGGAAGCGTAACACCGCGAACCATTCATATAAATACCAGGCCCCTCAGAAAGTATTGCGAAAAAAAGTTTTTATATATGGGAGACTGGCCAGTTATAATGTTTTTCGAAAATATGATTATTTATAAGTAAAAATAAGTAAGTTCCAATTTCAAAATTTCCCTCCACATTTTTTGCGAGTTAATTCAAAGTATTGTGTCTCACTGAAATATGGATCTGCGCCGGGAACATTTTAGAGCTATGATTTTATACGATTTCAAGTGTCGCCTGAAACCGGATGAATCGTACGATAGACTTCAAATGGCATTCATGGATGAAGGCCCTTCCAAGGCAACCGTGTATCGTTGGTATAACGAATTCAAGCGCGGTCGACCAACTTTGGGGGATGACGAAAGAAGCGGTCGCCCTTTGACGGCTGTTACCGAAGAAAACGTGCTAGCAGTGAAAAATTTAATCCAAGACAATAGGCGAATTACATATCAGGAGATTCAACACATATTGAAGATTGGATCGGGAAGCGTTCACGAGATTCTACACAGCCATCTTCGCGTGAGGAGGATAGTATCACGCTGGGTGCCGCACAACCTCACCGATGCTCAGAAGCAGGCCCGGGTGGAATGGTGCCGTGATATGCTTAACAAATTTGAAGCAGCCTCGTCTCGGCGTGTTTACGACATCGTTACAGGTGATGAGTCCTGGATTTATCAATACGACCCAGAAACCAAGCGCCAGTCGACTGTTTGGGTGTTTCAAAATGAGCCAACGCCTACCAAAGTGAAGCGATCTAGAAGCGGGGGTAAGATTTTGATCGCTAGCTTTTTTAATTTGACTGGCCACTTGGTATCAATTCCCTTACGGGATCAAAGAAGCATTAATGCCGAATGGTATACTACCAAATGTTTGCCAGAAGTTTTCCCCGTTATAAGCAACAAGCGACCAAACACAGGGCTCCGCGGGCTACTGCTCCACCACGACAATGCACCTGCGCACACCGCACTCAAAACGAGGGACTTCCTGGACAGCACGCCAGTCAAACTCCTGGGTCACCCTCCTTACAGCCCTGATCTAGCACCGTGTGACTTCTTTTTATTCCCAAAAATAAAAAATCAGCTCAAAGGGATACAATTTTCGTCGCCGGAAGATGCGCTGGCTGCGTTCGAGCAGGCTGTAAACGAGGTGTCTGCGGCGGACTGGAAAAAGTGTTTTGAAAACTGGTTTAGGCGCATGAATCTTTGTATAGAGGCTGGTGGAAAGTACTTTGAAAAGATTTGATAAAAATATATGTACGTATAGAACAATTTTTTTTAGTTTCGCAAAACTTTCTGAGTGTCCCACGTATACATTTAGCAAAATGTGGTAAAATCAACACATTATTATTTTTGTTGTAGGCAAAATACGATGATTTAAATATTTAATTATACTTTTGTATTCATGCAACTAATATTTTGAATTTTTAATATCAATACATTACAAAATTAAAACCGTAACTTACCGACAAAAAAATTAATCTTGTTCCTAAACGTCACCTTCAAAAGTTAAAAGACAGCCATAGACAACTTATCCATCCAGAAGTCAGCCAGGTTTACGCATGTCATAATACGACATTTTACAAGGCAGTTAAATGGATTGCCTGGAACTTGCATGGTTTTTTAAAAGCTCATAATACGGCCCCAGTTCGCCAAAGTGGCTTGCAATGTGTCCCCCCCCCCCCTGCCATTTCTAAACTATGTAACGTAGAAGCTTATAGTCTTCAACATTGATAGACCTTTATAAAAACTCTCTTTTAAAATTATTTCGAGTATAATGTGATTATAAATTTTTGAGTTATAGTGAGAAATCTGAAAAATACTTAAGACGTCCTAGTTCATAGGTCATTGACCTTAGAGAAAAATGATCGTAGGAAATAATGCTCCTTTAGTTACTTTCTATTTAAAAAAATCACAAAAAGAAACACACTTCTTAAATTTAGCTTCATAAATTTAGCACTAGGTGGCGCTGTTTTTCCTTTTGAGTAAGGCAGAAACCAGAAGACCAGTGTTGCTTGACAAAATATAATGGAACAGCAGTTTTTTTGCGATTCATGGTTGCTCTAATAGTAAAAATTGTTCACAATGATGAGTACAATGATTCCTTTTCGGGTTAGTGGATACCCCTTTCGGACTAACTTTGTATACAACGTTTATCAGATGTGCATGGTCATATTTGGAGAGCTCACTCGGGCATATAACAAGTTTTAATATGGAGACAACCCTGAAACCGTGAAAAAAAAAACAAATGTTTCATAGAAAAATGCAATAGGTACCCTTAGATACCTCTCGACCGAAATGTAAATGTAAGGAAGAACTGATTTATTTTTCGCGATTTCAGGGTTCACCCTATAGCAAAAGTAGTTCGATAGCATTCACTGAATCAGCTTTCCAAATTATGACGACAGGTTTCTGACACACGCTTTATATTCAATATTTAGGAGAAAATATATGAAGGTCCAATCCAATCCTTGTTTGCTTTAACATGCACACATGTACTTGGTTGCATTACAGCAGATGTACTAATTGTTTTGTATGTATTGCGCGTCGCAATGGCAGAATACTTATCCATCTGCAAATAAGGAGCGCAATATGTGAAGGTCATTCTTAATGCTCAAGTATCCTTGTTTTGCCGACGTAGGTACTTGAGATTTGAAAGGACGGAGATGTTGCACAGCACAGCGATAATATAATTTTGCGTTTTAATATTAACACTTTTTTAAATTGAACTTTTAAGCTATTGCATAGCTTCTATCGCGGGCCTTGAGCGTGGAGACCGAATCCAGAAATTCCGTAACGAAAATAACCTAACACCCCCCACTCCGACCGGCACAGCGGTGATACTTTTTAGTTTTGCCATCTATCGATGAATAGCAGAACTTTTAATGACTTTTTGAAATTTCACGATTGTCTCTTTAGTTCTGCAAATCGCCTCTAGGTGGCATTGGTTGTATCGGCGTTACTGCGCTTAAGCTATTGCATAGCTTCTATCGCGGGGCTTGAGCGTGGAGACCGAATCCAGAAATTCCGTAACGAAAATAACCTAACACCCCCCACTCCGACCGGCACAGCGGTGATACTTTTTAGTTTTGCCATATATCGATGAATAGCAGAACTTACAATGGAACTTACTTATGTGATTTTTTGAAATATCACGCTTGTCTCTTTAGTTCTGCAAATCGCCTCTAGGTGGCGTTGGTTGTATCGGCGTTACTGCGCATGCGTAATCCCCCTCTTCGCCCCGCAATCTGGTGACTCATGCCTGCTTAGAGTTTCGGCGTTAGGGCACCTCCTCTTTGTATTTACATAAAAAATGCTATGCAATAGCTTTACCGCGGCAGTCTCCGAGTGCCACACATCTTTTTTTTTATACTTAACGGGCTTGCGTTTGACCGCCACCTCACTTGATGTTAAGCGATGTTGCTGTCGACAATGATTCACGCTTGCCCAGCAAAGGTGAGAGGATGGCAGTGAAATATTTCAACCCATCCTCTCAAGTGGTTACACCGGGCATCATACCGGAACACGACTGGGTCGCTTAGCGGCACGTCTTTGCCCGGTGGGTAGTCGCAAGCCGTCGGCCGTGACCTACCACCAGTATGTCACCTGATTTGCACCACCCAGGGATCACGTGTAGGGATTCGAAAAAGGGGTACTCTCCTACGGACGTGGGTGACTCGATCCCCAAAACACAACTTAAATAAACTTTAACTTTATGCGTAAAATTTCGCACAGATTAAAGAAGAGAAATACAATAATAGAAATCTAAATAATAAGGTAATAGAAATGGTATCTACTGTCTTTTAATACCGGAACGCGTGTCGCCGGTTTTCTGCTACCAACACATAAATACGCAATCAAGCCCCCCATGTTTCTAGCATTCAATACAAAAGAAATTAAGCCTAAAAATATTCCGCTGTTAGATATGCTGCAAAATACAATTTTAGTGACTCTGCGCCCAAAAAAGCACTGATAATTAAGCAAAAAGTTCGCGCACTGGTGTCCTACGAGACACCTGTATGCGGCGACAACTGCACGCGCCTTTACCACTTCTATTACCTTATCATTGAGATTTCTATGGGTCCGACTTACGTCAGTTACAGCAATATAAATAAAAGCGAGCTTAGTTTATCTATCTTTGGGCCCCGAGATTTAATGCATTGTCTAGGTTGCATGTTTATCGTATACCCCGGCCCTGCTTGCAATACCGCTTCGGCATATATAAAAAAAGAATACATCAATCAGCTCTTTTCCGTACGCAACGAAATAACAGGCCGGTAATATCCAGCACGACAATAATAGGTGTTTTTAGGTACAAAATATTTATCATAAAGGCTGAATGCTCATTTTTTTTCCAAACTTTGAAAATAGAACATGAACCGCGCGCGGACGTAATGGCGCGAATGAAAATTATTAGATACTGTTAAATTCATTTGTTTATTGTTTCCTCGCAAATGAGAGAAAAGTACTATACAAGTCTCGGCCGAAATAGCAATTAATGGTCTCGTTTAGTTAAAAAGGACTCCGGTAGCGCCTCGTCCTTTTAAAATAACTTTAATATTACTCGGCCGTCAATTGATTCATTTCAGGCCTCGACAGTAATGTATACTATTAATTCCGCCTGTGTCTTTCCACTGCTGGTCACAGACCCAAGCTAGTCTCAGATTTGAATACCTTAAATTATATTGCAGCTGGGTACAACACTCCCTGGTCCAAGCAACATACTGGCACGATCCCTTGGACGAGGAACAGTACATGCATAAGAGCATCTTTCTTTCCGACATCAACAACGAAGTGTACGTCAATAAGACGTACATCGAGAACCTGAGCAAGTTGGAACATCTGGTGCTGGTGAAGTTTGACAATGACACCATCGTGCAGCCGAGGGAGACCGAGTGGTTCGGCTTCTACGAGCCTGGACAGGCGAAGAAGATGATCACGATGCAGGAGACCAAGCTTTATATAGAGGTTTGTTGTGTTTCTGTTGTAATAAAAATTTCTCCAAAGGGAAACTGGAGCATGTTACGAAAAAAGTTTTGGGTATGAATGTGGGTGGCTACATGAAAAGAGGAAGACCAAATAAATGATTAATATACTGCGTGGATGATGATATAGGTACAACGTGGATATGACAATACGACAATAAATGAAAACACGATCATTGAATCACGATCATTGCAAGTTGTTGCAAGTGTGTGAAGAGTACGCTGGTAGGCACGGCCTTGTATATAATGCCGTAAAAAGTCAATACATGGTCTTTCAGGTCGGCACCAAGTGCCCACAACATGTTCCACCTATTCGCTTGAATGGTGTTCCTTTGGAACGGGTGAACCAATTCAAGTACTTGGGGCACTGGGTAACAGCCGACCTTAGGGACCATGTAGACATCGAACGGGAGCGGAGGGCGCTGTCAAAGAGAGCTAATATGATAGCCCGTAGGTTTGCACGTTGTTCAAATCAAGTAAAGATTACGCTTTTTAAAGCCTTTTGCACCTCTCTATACACGTGCAACTTATGGGTTTCCTACACACAAGCTGCTTACAGTGCCCTCCGTGTCCAGTATAATAACGCGTTCAGGGCGGTATTGGGGCTGCCCCGCTTCTGCAGTGCCTCGGGCATGTTTGCGGAAGCGCGCACCGACTGTTTCCACACCACCATGCGCAAGCGGTGCGCGTCCTTGGTGCGCAGGGTGCGGGCCAGCTCCAATACTGTCCTGGCGATGATTGCTGGGCGACTGGACTGCCCTTACATCAGGCACTGCTGTAACAGACATGTTGCTGGTAGTGCCTGAATGTCAGTAAAATGAATGTGATTGTGAATGTTATTATTGTAATTATAAATATGTGTTTTGTGTCTATATTTTATGTAATTTTATGTCATATGGGTACATACCTGAAATAAATGCATTTTATTTTATTTATTTATTTATTATTAGTCTTATAGAATCATTTTAAACACATTATATAGTTATCACATGAGTTGTTTATCGGAAATTAAATATACAAACATTTTGAACAAATAAATATTTGTAATCATCTGTAATCATTGAGAAAGAGAGTTTCAAATCATCTGGGCTCGCACAGGTCTTTGACCTAACGATCTTTGCCTAGAAAAATGGTCCTACATTCAATTTTTTCAATTGTATATGGTTAAAGGACGCGATACTCTGTACGTGGCTTTATTTAATGTCGTATTGTCATATCCACTTTGTATATAGATAAAAATAAAGTGAACACGGAAATGGCGGCTGATTGAAATTTCTTGATATGCCATAAGCATGGTATAATAACATGTTTCACCAGGTATTCTCTTCCCGCGATGACAGCGCGATGCCTCTAAGCTACGTTATTATTATTATTTTAATTTATTCATGACCATGGATACACGTCCTTCAGTCGTAATCATTGAACATATAACACTTATATCCTAGTAAAGTGATGGAAACTTTACTAGGTTTCTGAGGGGATGATGAGATAATACGAAAGTCATGTTTTTCAACTTTGTACCATTTATCCACACTTGCACACGTTAACGAGCACTTAACATTTAATAATCCACCATTATTACACATTAACACTCGAAGAAACACAAATTTTGGAAAATAATAAAAAATTCACAACATGATCTTTACGAATTTTCCCGCCAACCCTCTCTCTAAGCTACGTCACGATCAGTGTTGCCATTGATTGATATCTTCAATATATTTAAGGAGGTTTTTGTTCATAATGAATATAAAATAAATTCCTAACTAACCTATTTGTTATCTCGTGTTATTCATCTAATTATTTATTAAAAAAACGGTTTAAAATGACTAGGTCAAAAGTGATTCTTTATAGAAGCAAGTAAATGAAAAAATGCATTTTGCTCAGGTAATTTATTTTCACAAAGTGGCAGCACATTAAACTGACAAGTGTCACGGCTAACAGCCTGCTATTGGCTCCACAGCCGATGACGTAGTACGGAGGCAATCACGTGACCTAGCTGTAACGGGAAGAGACTACCTGGTGAAACATCTTATTATACCATGGCCACAAGTATGTTCATTAGACATTTTGCTATTAATTGTAAATGTGAACAGGTTCAGGTTTAGTACTTGTAGTATAACTATAGTAGTATATATAAGAGATATTTCTTTATTACATTTCAGGATCGTCTGGGCCTCAAGAAGATGGAAAAGGAAGGCAAGCTTGTGTTATTATCAACTGACGGAGATCACCTCCGCTTTTCAGACCAGTGGTTCATTGAGAAGCTAATCAAGCCTTATCTTCTTAATTAGACTAGACTTAAGGCGATAATGGCTAAGTTATTATAGCTAATAGGAGATTAAATCTCATTACCAAGTGATAGGGTGTGTGTGTGTATGGGTTAGTGCGCGTTCATTAATTTAGATGTTTGCAATAAGTACTATAGGTACAGTCAACAGCATGACAGTGGTAACACTGCAATTTGAAAATCGCCCTTACTGCTTACGAAATAAAGATGCTGCTAATGTCAAAGTGTTACCACCGACTTGCGGTCGACCGTACTATAAAACGTGTTATTGAAATGACTGAAAACCTCTTAAGGAACCCTTAAGTCGCGAAAAAATCAGCTGTTTCCCACATTTATGTTCACATAAAACGACAAAATGTAGGGAACAGCAGATTTTTTTTCGCGATTTCTGGTTTGGTTCTATAGTAAAAGTTGTTCATACTGATTACTGATGAGTACAATGACCCCCTAAGAGGTTTTCAGTTGTTTCAATAACACGTTGTATGTATATGATATGACACACAGTATGGTCAACGCGGGATATCAACGGTAACTAGGTACAAAGCCTAAAGGTGGGCACTGACGATGTATCGATTCGGATGTAGTTTTAATGACTACTTACAAAAAAGCTTGACTAGTTCTAAAAATAACATACGTTTTCAACATTCACGGACAGATTTTGGAATGCTGCCACGCCATTCGGACTTTTGGATGCATCGTCAGTGGCACCCTTAAAGCCTAGACGCCGCATGAACAAAGTTTTGCATGAAAACACAGTCGAAAATGTTTGCGCGTTATTATATTAGTGTCAATTCGTACTGCATTCCTCTAGGAATTAACATTAGCTCGATTTGGTTCAGAGCTCGAACCAGTCGGGAGTAAGGCCCCTGGTATCATTTTAGGATCGTTTATTAACAATACTCGATGAATGTCTTAATTAGGACGTATATATAAGAATAGCGAAGCAATAATATTGTGATAACGACATTACGATACGATAAATAAAGTTACAGAGAGTACATTGTACGTTGTTTATTTTCCCGCCAATGATAATTATTCTGCCTAGTTATAATCTCTTTTTCAGTGCAGAATTTACCAGCAGGCTGAGTAGGCTTGAGCCCTTTCCGATAGCATGATTGAGCTTAGATTAGTTTAGAAATATACCCAAAAACTGTTTGTGCAATTTTAACAAAATTTCTGAATTGTGAAAATAATCTAGGAACTTGTGTTATTAATCTAAGCTAGGAACTGATAGTTGTAGAGGTAAGGGCGGCAGAAATTCAACGAGCCTGTCCTTGGGAAATGTGTAAATACGCCACTGGTCTTTTTTCATATTGTAGCTTAAATATAAATAACAATAAGTAAACTTTTATTCACGAAAAGAGATTGTAGTAAAAACATTAGCAATTTCTACAGAATAGGTGGGTACATTCAAATCTTCAATCAAGTGGGTGAAGTGCTTCTCCTAGCTAGGTTATACAATAACCTGGGAGTTGCAGTTGCGATCCCCTTTTTAGTATTACCATTATACTATACAATTTGTACAATGTTATGTTTTGTATTTATTGCTACGTTAAATATTACTTTTACAATTAGACTTATAACAATTAAAAATTTAGATAAGCGTGCGTGTATGTGAATGAGTGTTGGGGCGTGTGTTTGTGTGGAATGTGTGAAATCTAATCGATTTTGATGATTTTGGCAGAGAGGTCACATACCTATTAATGAATATTGTATCTGAAACTTACCTTGTTCAAATCGTGTTGAGCAGTAACATGGACCATGTGAAATGGTGAATTATTATTGTTATTCTATTGTAAGCAGACATTTATAAAATTAAAATGAAACTACAAAAAACCATCAGTCTATTTACTCCAAATCGGATCTCTATGAAAAATCTCCCCTCATCATTCGATGAGGCTCTCTAGGTCTTGCTGTCGGTTTTTAACAGTGGTGCGGTCGACGTCTGGCTGCGCGCGCGCCTCCACGTAGACACGCACACATCGGTTGAACTCGGAACTTCGTTTTATGAACGGTGCGTTGGCGCCGCGTACCTTGTGCAGTGGGAATTTGACCAGACATTGTAGCATACAGCGTTCTGCTATCTTGTAACTGGAGAAGACGAAATAGGACAGTAGATACTGTGACGTAAGCAAAAAGTAAGGTTTATTTTGTGCTCTAAGTATTAGGATTGTGTAAAATATCCACACACAGATGCCGAGAGTCCGATTCTCGAGAAACCCAACACGGGGACCGGTGGCGGGTCCCCCAGCTGCACCCTGAACCGAGGCCCGAGCTCCCCCCTGGGGACGCCCTCACGGTGTCGCAACCGGACATAATCTCATCACGTGAGACCGACCCTATGCTCTAGAGTAGTTCCTAGGAGTAGGCTTAACCGCCACTGTGTTAGGATTAGGTAGGTCTTCGGCCTCGCCGGCGAGGCTTGCCGCTTAACGGTGATTCGCGAAACCCGTCGCCCACCCGATATACCGAAAGTCCGCCACTTTCGAGAAAACTATTCCCGATGCAGCAACGGCTGCCGAGGTCCGAGCCCTCCCTTGGGGGGATTATTATGCGGTTTTGCAACTGCGATTTTAGTTTATAAGTTAGGTTTAGGGATTTTTTTCGGCGGATGGAGTCCCTAACGGGATTCTCCGCCGCAGGTTACTTAAGCAGTTAGGGTACCTATTTTGGGTATCGATCTGCAAGAGTACATTTAAAAAAAAAAACATTTCGCTCTCATTCTAATGTGAAAATATGATTAAACAACATGTCTTACGCTTACGCCTACGCCCAGTTTCTGAGAACCCGCACATCATGGTTCACTTTTCGCATTCGTTTTATAGTTATAATAGCTCAGCTGATTACAGTCGCTCAGATGAACCCCAACTCCGACTTCGTTGGGAAAACGTTAGGAAAAAAAAAAGAAGTAGGTCAAAAAACTTAATATAAGGTCTGATTCAAAAAGTTGACAGTGACAGTACATGTAAATTAATAACTAATTTTATAGCACCACACTGCTGAACTTATCAATCCAACAAGCGAGGCGCGTTGATTTTATTATGGCAATATTCTTTCATGACTGTTAGTTGGACAGGTTTAATCAATTTATTCCAATTCTTTATTGCATTTCCATATGTTTTTACAAGGACTTAATAATATTACAAGTCCACATGGACCCACCCTGTCGGGCACAAGAATTTAATACAATTCGAATAGTAGCATACATTAATATAGGGGAACCTGTGCTACCTTGAACATCTTTGTACCTTGAGCCACTTGAGTTTTTCAAATGTTCGCGTCCTTTTTAAGGCTTTTTGTCTATGATATAGTAAACTTTGACTAATGCCAACAGAGAAAAAGCTAGTTGCATGCGGCCATTGCTTTGCGTTTGTGTGGAAGACAACTTGAAAGTTTTCGGTCCAAAAAAGTAAGATTTTTATGTTTTTTCATATCTTCAATTACTTGTCTTATTTGCTGCATAAATATTTGTAATTGAGTGTTGTAGGAAGGTATTTTAGTAACGTTTTGAATGTAGTAGACATATTTCAGATAAACATACCCTCAATATTTTTATGTATTTTCAAACAACAAAGCGTAGTGGTGTTGTACCTTAACCATGGTAAAACCAACCAACCAAAAACCAGTTGTACCTTGGTCATATGGTACATCCAATATTTTTCTGGATTTTTTTTTGCTTGGCTTTGCGCATATGTTATGATTTTACATATTTATGCGTTAGTTGTTTGTTTAAGGTAAAATGCCTCGTAGTAAGAACAATGCCAAAAGAAATCCTATTGATAAAACAATACTTAGAAGTAAAAAAATGATCATAAGAAAAGTAAGACTCAATAAGAGGGGCTGCCAAACTTTCACTATGAACAGGATTTATGCACTGCCTAGAGACTGGTGAAGATTTCGGCCGTCTCCGTGACAACCTAGCTGTAAAAAAAAATCTACAGATGAAGAAGACTCTTGTAGATTACATACAAATTAAAGATAAATAATAAAGGCAAAATTAAATATTAATACCAGTCGCTGTGGGGATGCTTGGAGGAGGCCTATGTCCAGCAGTGGACGTCTTTCGGCTGAAATGATGATGATTATGATGAAGGAGAAGTAATAATTATTAAGTTGAAGAAGAAAAATAACTGAGCTATGATTAGAAGAAATACATGCGAAGCTAGAAATCAGGAAAGTTCTAAGTTCTAGAAATATTGATTGTTGAAATACTGTTACATATATTAAAAACATGTTTAACTTTAAGAAAAATTAAAATATCGACTGTTTATCGAAAAATATGGTTTTCATTTGATCGAGTTCTAACTGAGACCAAGGTACAACATTGGCGACTACAACATCACACATCACACATCATCATCATTGTACATCATCACTGTTGTACCTTGATCAATATGCCACTCTCTATTTAGTCCTTGTAAAAACTACTAACATCATTGTGTATGCATTTGTGTCATTTATATTATGAACCTTATTAGTTCTTCCATAAGTTACAATTTATTTCATCACAATAGATGTCACGTTAAAAAACTAAAAATCTTTGAATTAAAAAGTGATCAAGGTACAACAGGTTCCCCTAAATCATTAAAGAAAATAGCAATTTATTCTGTCATAATTATAATAAAAATTCAAGTCATCTTTAAAAATTCAATTCTTTTAAAATAAATAATGTCACAAATTGAAATAAATGTCTCCAGATAGATAAAATTATAAAGCAGGTAATTATCAAAAAATTATTATTATTTGAAGAATAAATTATATATAAAAAAAAAAAAAAAAAAGTCACGTTATAAAGTCGTCCAGTATTAGGAAGCGTATGCATAAATCAAAGGGGGACGAATCCGTTCTATGATGCCAAAGGCGTAGTTCACGTCTCTGTTCCACCTGAGTTCCCTGGTTTTATATACAGTCACCCAAAGAGATAAGTATCCAAGGTCGCCAGATATAGATGAAGACTTCTCAGGTTTTTTTTTAATGATATAGATCTGCTCTTGACCGCAATCTAGACAGCTTTGTCAGGATGTGGTCGACGATTATGATATAACGGTTTGAATAGGATTTTGTATAAATACAGTTTAACTTTTCCCGTTATTTAAATGTTATCCCACTTGAAAACACCCATAATATCCTTAGAAAACTTCATTTGTATCTGGCGACTTTTGCTTGTAGTACGGTTATTGCACTTTTTGAAATATTAGAATATTAATTTTGTAAGCAGTTCGTAATACCTACTAATAGAAAATCAACGCATCATAAAATGAAACGTATCGTATAGTCTATAGAATTTAGTGTTTCCTTAGAGTCACTCATATTGGTACCTATACCTACGTCACAACCCGGATAATCAAAAGCCTACACACAGCTTGCAGTAGGCGCTAATTGTGCCCCTAACCAGTTCTTATCGAAACCTTTTAATAGTTTTTTTGCGCAAAAAAGTGAAACTTACTCGAACGGGTTGATGCAGTCCATTCGTATAACGTTGTAGCCTTGATCGTGTGCTAGCTCTTTGCTCTTCTCCGCCATCAACACAGCCAAGCCTTGTCTCCGGAATTCTGGGACGACTGTTATCATTTTTATCTGGAATAATAATAACAATCCAGATTCTATAACCTATAAACGTAAATAGGCAAAGAAAAAACGGTTCAGTACCATTTTCTCCTCTGTTTGTCAACCGATTTTTTGTTTGTTTAGTACTTAGCTATTGACGAGCTTTTAGTGTTATCAATAAAAAATGGAAATAGTTATTTTTAGGTATAGTTAGTTAAATCATAAAAATTAAATGAATTATTGGGTGACCTCTCTTATTAGGAATTAAGCCTTACGCCTTGGTTGTTTTGGGATTATTTGCTGTTCCAGATTAATTCCTTACAATAATAAATTGTCACTATTGGTCAGTATTTTTTTTTAAAAGTATCAAAATGTCTGAATTATCAGAAAGTTGACAATATTTGTAAGTACCTCGTACACTTTTTGTTGCTTGAAGACGTTCCACAGGTTAGGTGTTTCCTGCAACTTTGCCGTGAAGTATAGAAAATCTTTGGTATTAGGATCCTGTAAACAAATTGGAAAATATTTAAGACACGTCTTTTTTAGAATAAAAAACAAGATTTGGCACAGTTCCTATGTAACATAACATCACGCCTGTATTTCCCCGAAGGGGTAGGCAGAGGTGTAATAGTACACCCACATTTCGCCAGTTATGTTCCTATGTTATTGTTTTGTTGTTATGTTGTTTCCTATGTTGTTTAGTTCCTATGTTTAGCGTTATAATTTTATAGCTGTTAGCTGTTGCTTGCATGACCCAATATTTAAGGATATAAAAATTATAAAATGCTAAAAAAGTGTGTCTGCGTGTGTGTTTAAGAATTGATCAGTTTACTTGTCTGTAGAAGGCATAATTCCGTAAATTTCTAGGGTCAACGGGGCTGCTGGCGAAACTGACGCATAATCCCGCTACTGTGCCGTCCTCCGCTTTGGCGAACAACGAGTTACCTGTAAATTCAACAAATGTTTTGAGGAATTCGTGGCATGAAGTATAGGAGAGAGTTAATAATTGCAGAAGATTAAGGTGGGCACTGCATCCATTCAGCTGCCGTTTTAATGACTATATCCAAAAAAGCTTGAATTGTCCAAAAAATAACATACGTTTTAACACGCACGGACAGATTTTCGAATGCGGCCACGCCATTCGGACTGTTGGATGCATCGTCAGTGACACCCTTTAGATACAAGTACGCGTAATATAACTGTGCCGCTCTGAAACCAGGCTTTGCGAAGGTCCGTGCAGGTACAGTCGCGAATTAAGTGTGAGCAGGACATAGGGATGAATCGAACATTAACGAACGACTAAGACAGCGAGAGCATGCGGACCCCCGCCATCTTGCGGGACTGGACCACAACCTGATAGGTCCACAACAACCTGTGGACCTATCAGAGTCTTGCCGCCATTACACCGCATGCGCGCTACTGATTTGATTGCAAAATTTACTACTGCGCATTTCTCACTTAACAGCGGCACAGTTATATTACGCATACTGTAGTATCGTAAAACACGACTTACGACACCCATCTTAATGGGCAGCATCCGCGACCAGCTATCATGTACAGTCGGAAATTATTCCGGTGAACGACCACTAAGGCTAAAATCGCTTGCACTCAATGTTCGATGGCAGACGTAGGTACGTGTAGGTACTGTAGCAGAGTTTATCCCACTAGTCCCATCGTGTTGTCCCGTGATGGGACAACTGCCACTATTTTGACCCAGTATTCCCATGGGACAAGTGACACCAATATTTCAGACCCACTAGTCCCATCGTGTTGTCCCATTACACTATTTTGACCCAGTAGTCCCATGGGAATAGTGACATCAATATTTCAGACCCACTAGTCCCATCGCGTTGTCCCATTACACTTTTTTGACCCAGAAGTCCCATGGGAAAAGTGACACCAATATTTAACTTTATTTTAGTCTCACTTGACCAATTGAGAGAACTTATTTTTTTCAGGAATATAGTCTAACTAAAAATACTATGTTCCGTGTGGTGCCGGATGTAAAGAATTGCACCAACCTATATCTTCTCATGGGTGTCATAAAAGGCGACTAAGGGATTCACCAGAGGATGGGCAGCAGCATTCTCTGAGTATTTAATTAACCAACTGCGATCGCCAACCCGCCTGCCAAGCGTGGCGATTTTGACGTTTCCTCCCTTATTGGGGGAGGCAGCAGTGGACGTCTTTCGGCTGAAATGATGATAATCAAAAATACTAAATTATAATAAAACAAGTTTAACCGAGTTACATCGCGTATATTATTTAAATTGGTTTTCCTGACGATTCGAAAGCTTTGCAGCGTTCGTGGTCGCAGAAAGACTAGTCTGACAAGCGTCTTTAAAGATATTAAAAAAAAAACAATCTACTGTACAATTTTTATCAATTAAAATCGTTTCGATGCACGTAGTAATCACTCACAAGCACAACACAATGTCATTGTCTTTTACAATGTAGTGTGCTGTTTGCGACTTTTTATTTAGAACTGGATTCCTGAACAGGTGGTAGCTGCCAACCATTTTCCCAATTAAAATAAGGATATTTTTTAATTTCAATAGCCTCACGGAGCATTCTAGGTACATATCGGTTTTCCTTCGTCAGGACTTGGAGTTTATCAAATCGAAGAAAATGGTTCGTTTTGTCCAGGGCATGTTCACACACAATTGATCATATCTTGAAGCGTGCTTCTATTCAACCTATTTCAAGTACAAAGAAAGATCAGCCAACTCCTCAGACCGGTGAAGTGTCACATTCCCTTACAAGATGCAAGGGTCTACAAGAAGGCAAACAAAGCATAGTATAGCCACTATAATTAAAGAACTTATAGCTGACGCCAAGAACAGACGCTCCACAAAGTCTGCAGTGTGTGAACATGCCCTAGAAAAACCCAACCAATTGGTCAAGTGAGACTAAAATAAAGTTAAATATTGGTGTCACTTTTCCCATGGGACTTCTGGGTCCAAAAAGTGTAATGGGACAACGCGATGGGACTAGTGGGTCTGAAATATTGATGTCACTTTTCCCATGGGACTACTGGGTCAAAATAGTGTAATGGGACAACACGATGGGACTAGTGGGTCTGAAATATTGGTGTCACTTGTCCCATGGGAATACTGGGTCAAAATAGTGGCAGTTGTCCCATCACGGGACAACACGATGGGACTAGTGGGATAGACTCCTATAGCGGGATTCGTTCAAGGGATTTTATCGACAAAATGTACCACCGGGAAGTATCGTGACCGTACCTGCACTAATAGTAACAAACCCGACCACCAATCACCTAGTCTGTCAACATAATGATACTGCTGGGGATCGGCCTCTTCTTAGAATTTGTTGGTTGGCTTTAATCCAATACGCTGGTAGGGGTAGCATCGATAACTTCATGGAGCCCTCTCATTTGTGCCTACCTACTAGGAAACCTTTCCTCAAGTTTTCCTTCTCAGTTAAAGCATGTTATAATACTGAACCGATATAATGATAATAAAGATACCTTGTTTGAGAAGACTAATGAGGTATTCGTCGAGAGCGCAGTCGTTGGAGATGTCCATGTTGCGCTCGCGCACTAACACGTGTTCGCTCAAAAAGTACCGCTTTATCAACTGCAAGGCTATGTCGTGGTTTTCGCTCGTCACTTGGGACAATGCGAAGTGGTCCGGCTGAAATCAATATACCTAACATACATAATGGAAAAAAAAACCGACTTCTCTTTATGAGTAGTAACTTTGTACTACTCGTGCGGATAAAGGATGGGTTTGAAAATGGCGGCGCATCCGTAGACAGAGAAAACTACTTGTTTCTCTACTTCACGTCTACACGGCACTTCTATGGTCAGGTGGTCAGGGTGGCTTTCCATCAGATGACAGATCTATGGGAGGAAGCTGAGCGGTGAGCGAGGACAAAATCAACCAACAGGATTGATTCATTTTGCTGGCCTCGAACAGCGCAGCTTCCTAAGGCGACTCTCTGACCCAGCTTTTCTATTGGCGAATTGTTTCCTCGCTCATCGCTTATGAGCTCCGTTGGTGTAGTCTTTGAATGATATACCTAATATGCAATTTTTGCACTGAAATACTCATACATAGTTCTCTAAAGGATTGCAGACGTTTGAGAGCAATATCCTTTTTAATCCTGACCCTGGTATTAGTTTGAGATCAGATCCTAACGACTCTCTTTAATACCTTTTCTTGGTGAATCAGATCCATAATACCAAAGACACTGTGACATTTTTTTATTTGTGACGTGCATATTATGTTTTTCGAAAGAGCAGGAAGACTTAATTTGGTAAACGTAAGACGAAACATAACGAGAATTTTACACAGAATCGCTAAAAACCTTGGCTCCGAAGTAGCACGCTCCGATGACAGATAATTGACTTCACGGCACTACAGAAGTTTCAAAATTACAGATGGCCAGTAGTGAGGAAAGAGGTTCTCTGAATTTTGGTATAAATCAATTAGTATGAATACTCTGTAGAACTCTGTTTTCTGAACGGCTTGAGCTACTTGAGCGACTCTACCTACCACTTTGAGATTTAGGAAATGGCCCGATCTTCTTGCACTATATTTTAAAATGATAGGTACGTAATTTATATATTATTTTGACTATCTTTGGGAAGATGCACTGTAACAAACTCCCAACTCCCAAGATAACTTTTGACCCCTTTTAATAATTTTTTTTGTTCATTCCGGCATTTATCACTTCGGGCAACGCCAGGACTTGGCTTTTAAGAAAAGCACCATAATAGTTTCAGTGGACCTATCTCAAGAGATAACTCGCTGACATCAGTTATCAATGATGTCATCTCGCTGACATCAGTGTAAAAGGCTAAGCCCGATTTTAGAAAGTTGAACGACCCTTGATAGTCCCACCAACAGGACCAAGAAAGTAGGGATAAGATACTGAAACCAACAGATAGCATAAGAATAGACAATAATATAGTATTATTATCTATTTTATGCAGATAGTATGAAAATACATACATTTGATTATGGTTTTCTTAATTGAAAATGAGTATCAAAATACACATTTGATTATGGTTTTCTTAATTAAGAATGGTTAATTAATGCGAGCCGATAAACACTAAACAATACTGTGACACGTGGACATGATTTATTGTACAGCTGTGGTGATGTAGAACCTCGTCTTGGCAACAATGATAATATGTTCATACGACTGGCTACAATATTATGTAAGTACTTGTACCTGTTAGAATTAATATTTTAATTGCAATGTATGTATTAATTTTTTCCTTAGGTACAATACAAATGCTGACACAGCAGAGCAAATGCTTAAAATTCCTAGACTTAACGGACTCATTCATTAACCCTGCTAAAGCTAAAGTCGAACCTAAAGCTCCGGTCATAGTCAATTACGAATCATACACACCGAAAACACTAACCCTTAAGCCTATACGCAGATATAATTGGCAATTGAGCGGGATAACCAAAGTTTTACGGACCATACAACCACGAGTCTACGAGGATGAGAAAGATTCGAACATAAAGCATAAAATATCGACACTTGTAGAACAATCGATGCATGATTCTCAGAGGAAAATGAAACTAACAGAAGAATTGAAGGAAGAACACAGAGACAAACCAGCTTACAGGGCTGGCTTTATTCTGAGCATGGTGAAGAAGTCCAAGGATGTTTTAGATGAGTTGTTCAACGTGGCGATCAAGCACAGGGACGAATGGATGGCTCTAGAACAATTGAAGATCTTCGAACTGATCGTCCACACGAACGTTGATACAACGAACTTACTGAGGCAGCTTGTTGATGTGCACGTGAAGCACATGAACGCAACACAGGATAAAAAGAGAATCATTCTGATTTAGATTAAGTTTGTTCAATCAAATCAACTCAGCATATCGCAGTCGACTGGCACATAGGCGTCTCCCATGTTGCGCCACAACACTCAATCCTCTGCCTTTCGCATTCAGTCCGGGGGGAGTGGATTCGAAAGGCAGAAAGGTAGCTGGGGAGCTGGTCATCGGTCCACCTGGCTGGGGGGCGCCCTACGCTGCGTTTGCCAATTCGCGGTCTCTACTCAAGGACTCGTCTGCTACAACCATAGAGGCTCCACTGGCCATTGGTCCTTCGACAGACATGGCCAGCCCACTGCCACTTCAGCTTACTAATCCTGCAAGCTATTTCGGTCACTCTGGTTCTTCTCCGGATAATCTCGCTATGGATTTTATCTTTCAAAGAAACTCCAAGCATACTAGCTCTTAGCTTAGCGACTTGGAATTTTTGAATTAAGTTTGTTGATACGGTGTAAATATTAAATAAATGATGCAAAAATGTCAGCACTTGTATTATTTGTCATCAAATCTTGAAAAACACGTTAAAAATAAATTTTACCTACCTATAAAGCTTATTAGACTTCAAACATATTTTTCAAATCAAAATACCTTTTAACAAGAGTAGGTATTCGTTCCATTTTTAGCCGGGTTCGAAGAAAAAACAAATGTGCTGCCAGTATATTCACTAGACAATACAGGTGTATTTCGAAGCACACATTGTGTAGCATCTTAAATAATGAGAATGCGCGTCCCATCTTTTCCACGCGGTAATTATTTCTCAGGTGTGTTTGAGCCATAGCCACGCCACAGCTGCGCTGATGAGGTCGGCGCTAGTGCATTAGTTGATGACGTCACGGCTCGTCGGTGACGACACGGCAATGGAAGGTTAAATATGTTGATGTAGGGATGTAGCTTTATATAAGTTGGATACCGACGACCTTGTGAATCTGCTGGATGCGGAAAGCACAGGACCGGTCGTTGTGGCGATGCTTGGGGGAGGCCTATGTCCAGTAGTGGACGTCTTTTGGCTGAAATGATGATGATGAAGATGATATGAGTAAGATTGTGTTGGATGTTACTTATATCTGTAGATTAATTAAAATATGCGAATTTTCTAATTAAGGATCCCCAGACTTATTAGGGGCAACTAATTCGTTAAAACTGAGCCTATTTAACGCAGCCGAGGGGCACACTATGAGGAGTAGTAAGTTGTATTATAGTGATATAATAAAATTGTATTATTATTGTTATTGTGTGCCTCTGACTGTAGTCAATAAATCATTTTTCTTTCTTTTCTTTTCTTTTAGTTACCAATGTTAAAAAAATAAAAAATTTGGGACATTTTTTACATAGCACCACCTAGTCCCAAACTAAGCAGAGCTTGTACTATGGGTACTAGACAAAATTGTTTGTTATATTTTAATTTTCTGCTTGTCGATACTAATTTCGACTTTTGGCAGGGTAGGACAGTAGCACCTGGTGGTTGCGGTCTGCTGTGGGGAACACTTCTCCCGGGACGAGCCAATAGCATAGGACCAGAGGGGCACCGGCGCCGGCGCGGCGTGTTCCACAGGAGATCCCGGAGCTCCTCTATGTTGTGCTGAGGACAGCCACCATGTGCTTTTAGTCGGTTGAGGATTTCTACTCGCAAACAAAATGGGTCCACCAGCGTTAGTTTCTTCCATTATCTCCAATGACTTTTACTTCAGAAGGCCAATTCTCGTAATAAAAAACGTTAATTCTCGTAATAAAATATACAACGTGCAAAATAATCCCAATGCTTCAAATCTCATCTCCTAACAGTAAATGATCCTGTTTGACACTTAGGTCATTAATGTCACCAATAAACGGCAATCAGAAACATCTACTGTCAGGAGATTGAGACTGAAGGCATTGAGATTCGTTTGGAACTACATTTTGAAAGTTTTTAATTACAAGAATTGCCCCTCTGAACAAATAACCTAACCCTACAATAATTTACAACTGCAACATCTAATTTAGTGCCTGTACAATTATTGATTAGATCTTTCATCATAACATACATAACAGGGCCGAGGCACCTTTTCCCCACTTCAAATCACAACAGCCACATTCGGGTATCAGGTATTCGGTATTCAGTATCGCATAAAACAAAAGAGCATCACAATGGGAAACTAAATACTTTTTTGGCTTAAATAAACAATGAGGTGTAGTGTAGGTAAACGTGAAATAGATGTATTTTTGGCCGTAGGGCTGCTCACTAGAGAAGATTAGTTTGTAATAAAAATAATATGCAAACCTGAAAAGCACCTAGGTCCTATATAGGTACCTATATCAAAGAAATTTTACTAAAGCATCAAATTTCTTTGACATATACAGGGTTACTGGTAACTCCACGAAATAAAAAAAACATAACATCAGCTATGAATTTAAAATTAAATTAAAGCACATTTGCGCCGTACATTATTTTTAATTAGCTAGGCATAAGTGGTTGAATCTGGGATTATTCAACAAAGATTTCTTTATATAAAAAATTAAATAAAACAAAAACTACTAAATAGAACATTCAGTAGAACATTTGGTGGCTTAATTTGTTGCATTTTGACCCTACCATGACGTCCTGCAAATAATATGTCGAGTTACCAGTAACCCTGTATCACAGATTTTAAACCATCTGTGCTATACTTACACCCATAGACATATAACGCATATTTCTATGCTTTTAGTCTTTGCGACAACAATGATGACAACATGTGGCGGAATAAACGCTCTTCCTCTGAGCCACCCTAATTAGAATATTATGAATACTTTGCGGGTTTTTTTTCAAAATCTCATAATTGCATGGTTTTAAGGTATCATTAAGTTCCCAAGTTGGTTGCTAGATGGATGCAGGTTACCGTTTAGGCATTTACTGGTGTTCTAGATCTCAAAGACCTACTCGGCATCTGCATCATCTTCTTACCCTGGTGCCAAATTACATGGGGTCGGCGCAATACGTCTTCTTCATCCATTCTGCTCTATCAGCCGTCATCTCATCATTTACTCCCTTTCATCCATATTATTCTTCACGCAATCCATCCATCTTTTCTTTGGTCTCCCTTGGCATCCACTGATATACCTACTCATCAATCCTTTGAAACCAAATAGTTTTTTTTTTAATTGGGTAAAATGTAACACGGTATATGTAACATAGCAATCGACTCTCCTAGTGATTCTAACGGCCAAAATTAATATCCTATCTATCCACGATTTGCCCTATTAGAGAAAGTTTGACATAAGCTCCATGAAAATTATGTCAAATTTCTATCTCTAGTAGGGCAAATCATGGATGATATTAATTTTGGCCGTAAATAAACTGCTTTCAGGACTTGTGTTTGTTCTGTTTCACGTTGTATTTAACACAGGTTAGAACAGTTTATGATTTAAAAAAAGTTTTTATGATTTAGATTCGTGATTCGTATTGTCTGGATTGGATACAAAATTTTACTGGGCTTTCAATATGACTAGATGAGGCTGAAAATCACAATTTTACACGAAGTGACGCTCCACAACCCACTTACAGAGAAATCTCGATAATCTTGTTGTTTTGGCTGATTCAATGTGTCTATTTGTGAAGCCAAATCCATGTCCATGCATTTCTCTGTGACTTGGCAAGATGAAAATCCCTAGTTTTGTTTTTGTCGTGAGTGTGATAACTAAGGAAAATGGAAAATTTCAAATAGATGGACAACTGGGCAGTATAATTGTTGTATGAGAAAATAACAACAATCCGTTTACCAAGGCTGTTGATTTTTGATTAGCAATATATCATCATTTCAGCCGAAAGACGTCCACTGCTGGACATAGGCCTCCCCCAAGCATCACCACAACGACCGGTCCTGTGCCTTCCGCATCCAGCGGATTCCCGCGACCTTCACCAGGTCGTCGGTCCACCTTGTGGGGGGCCTACCCACGCTGCGCCTTCCAGTACGCGGTCGCCACTCCAGAACATTACAATATATGTTTCCCCCAATATACCATTGGAGCCTTCTTGCGGAGGCAAAATTAGTTATTACCAGAAATTACGTGTACAAGAGCCGACTTAAACGAAGCCACGAGCACTGCCATAGAAGTGGCCAAATAACCTTCTTAATCACTCTTTCTAATGGTGAAATGCGTATGAAAATCCGTACAGTAGTTTCAGAGTTGCGCCCAAACAAACACTTTAATTTATAGGTAATAGGTATGGAGTGAATTAAGATTTCATTGAATGCTTCATTAAGTAATCTGGAAGTAGTATTTTTAAAAGAAAAAACAGTCCTACACACTTTTGGTAAAAGCACTTATTCTCAACAACTGCAACTAGATAAGCCAGGATAGTCAACTGACTGTGAAATTGACGCTTGTTTCAGTATTTGCTTTAAACTATGAATAGGCACTGGTCGTACCCCTCGCCTTCTAGACCACCATCCACATTTAAGTGTAGAATGCGGTGGACCTAACTGGCTACTTGGAAAGTATTTTTTTAACCTTGCAAGCAGCGTAAAGTAGTCCAATAGAAAATCTATTTTACAAAATTCATTTTAAAGTTTTGCTTTAGTTTTATCTAATTATAAATTCGGATTAGATACAATAGAAGCATGAAAGATTATTATTAACCACCATGTGTTGTGTACACATAATACCTGTTTTAGTTATTATTATCATCATCATCATTTCAGCCAAAAGACGTCCACTGCTGGACATAGGCTTCCCACAAGCATCGCCACAACGACAAGTCCTGCGCTTCCTGCAGGAGCAGGACCATTGATTTAGAAAGTTTAGGATATTCGAAAGAGATTTGTCGGAATATAGATTGATCGTAAGTCTTATAAAACATGAATTTGATTGCAGCCAACATTTAATTTAATATTCCTTATCTTGACTAATTGGTATATAGAAAAATAGAACATAAGTATGTCCTGTTTATATTTTCTTGTAGAAATTATACATTGTGGTTGGTGCATCGAGCGCGCCCATACGTTACTGGCCGCCGAAATTCTGCCTACTACGACAAAATAGTTTTGATCTTTGCCTAACATTTTAGTAAACAATTGCAAACAAGAGAAATATGTTTTTTTTGTTTTTTTGTAGGATTTATATTAAAGTAACCGTGCTTTCATATTCCATGTTATTATAACTGGTTAATACTGTAGAAGTAATAAAAATTGGGACCATGAGAGAAACGTTAGGTAATTTCCATTATTTTTTTATGTGTACTGATCATTTATGTTTAATTAAATGCACGTGATAAACTTTATTGTGAGCATTAAGCATTTCATTTCATAGTTTGCGATGATGTAGTAGTTTTAGAAGGATGGTAATATGTTTAAAATATTTATTACAATGTTATGTAAGTACTTTAAGTTTATCAAAAATATCTTTTTAACTGAATCTAGCGAATAAAAATCTTAATTAATGGTAAAGCGTGTAAGGAAAATCTTTTCATTTTGAGTTCAAAGTTTACTGATTTTTTTAAAATAATATCGTAACATAAAAATATACGAAAATCTAGTATTCATTTTCGAAATCTAATACATAACTTCATTACTAAGCTAAAACTAAAAAAAAAATAACATAATTACCACGAGCAGGAATGGAGTCTGCGTCTTTTTTTAAACTTATTTCATTCCTCAACGATTTTGTTTTGTAACTTTTATTGATTTTAGATTCAATACAAATAATAACACAGCAATGTAAATGTCTTAATTTAATCGATATACCGCCAAACTCTGACACTGACACTGCTAAAGAGAAGGAAGAAGTCAGAGCATCCAAAACGTATGAACCATACCCACTATTAAAGTTACCGAAAAAACATAATCGTCGATACTGGCTGGTGAACGAAAAGCCAGAGGAACAGATTTACTTAAAATCCGGCATCAACACCTATGAGGATGAGAAAGATGCTAATCTTAAGGGGAAAATTGCTACACTCGTCCAACAGACAATGCACGATGCTGAAAGGAGAATGAAAACTGTAGATCAAATGAAGGATAAATACAGAGAACAGTATCCTTACAGAGCTGGTTTTGTTTTAAGCTTGGTGAAAAAGTCGAGAGACGTTTTAAATGAGTTATTCAACGTGGCAGTCAAGCACAGAGACGAATGGAAGGCAATAGAACAACTTAAGATCTTCGAATTGATCGTGCACACTAATGTCGACACTACTAATTTGCTGAGGCAGCTTGTTGACATACACTTAAATTACATGAACGCCACTCAGGCGCCGACAGATAAAAAGAGGGTAATTTTACTTTAAGTTAGATTTGTAACATAATTTAACAATTAAAAAATTTAAGTTCTAGTAATATTTAAAAATTGTATTCGTAATCTTAAATGTACCTATGTAGCTTATATCATGAATCGCATTTTCAACTTACACAAAATATAAGGATTATCTAGAAATCTGAAGATTAGTTTACATGAATGAGCTTTTTGTTATTTATTTAAATAAAATCGTATTCTAAATCATAGTACCTGTACCTAACATAATAAGAACTTAATATTTTAATTTGAAATTATATTTAAAAACAAAAACTTGAAATCGCAAAAAAAAACAGCGAAACGATCAAATCCTCAGCGCCGCACTACACAGCACAGTTGTCGGCGACTTGGTCAGTTTCTTTCATCTGGGCAGAATTCGCGGGTAATTGTGGCATTAAACAATAGAACCTCTTAGCAATACAAGTAACGCGCCTCGCATTGTTCCCCACACAAATGCTGGCTGAATGTCCGTAAGTTTGTGGCTGCATGCACGGACAATAAAAAATCGAGATATTGTTTTCGTCCAAAATATAAAAATGCACGAAACTGTTTTTGAACAGCATCATTCGGACGAGATGTTTTGTTTGCGCTTGCTGTTTGTCTAAACTTTTGTGGGAAAATTATGTTGATGCCTAATGTTTGAGGCTTACTAGGTAGCTCTTTGTGTTCAAATGATGATATTTATGGGGCAGTTTAGGGGTTGAAAATAATGATGTTATTTTGAATATGCAAGTAAGCAATAATGGCGATTTCTTTCTTTGATCAACAGTAAATAGAGATAACATTAAAATTTTATCCGATTTATCCATTATGTATCAGTACTATCAGTACAAAATTTCATACTGGAAAAACAGTATTCTTTATAGCAAATCAATGCAAAAGATAATTATGTTTTTTTTTGCAAATAAGTAATACACCACAATTGGGATAAGACTCGCATACGGAATTATAATAATAATATGAAACAAAATAGCGTAGCGAGAGTAATAGGGTCTTTGGGGGTTTGGAACCCTTCGGGTACGGAACCCTAAAAATACCGGTTACCGAGGAAAATCAAACAACTCTAGTCCTAGGGGTGACGTTATATACAAAGCCCGTGCCCACGGGCCTCTTCTCAGTACGAGAAGGCTAAGGCCATAACTAATAGGTACTTAATCTGTGCTAAGGCTTTAGTCCACCACACTGGCCTAGTATGGGTTGGCGGACTATACACACCATTGAGAACTGTATGGAGCACTCTCAGGTGTGCAGGTTTCCTCACGATGTTTTCCTTCACCGTTAAAGCAAGTGACAATCGAATAAATCCGCACATGAATTCTAAATTCAAAAATTCAGAGGTGCGGGCCAGGATCGAACTCAGATCTGCATGGAAGGCAAGCGTAAGCCACCTTGGGGTAAACTATGGTCCAAATCAAATGTGTGTCAATCTTTGTTTTAATTAAACTCACAAACAAACGTAAAAATTCTTTCAGATTTTTTTTATTGAATGATACGACAGTTTAGCAACGAAGCGTAAATATTTCTTATTCTTATTCTTTATAGCACACAAGAAAATCACAACAATACATAATAGTTATATAATAATTTTGACGACGTCTGTTGTCTAGTGGTTCGAGTGTCGGACTGCTGATCACGAGGTCGTGGGTTCGATTCCCACATGACACAAATATTTGTTTGATGAATATAAGTATTTGTGTTGGTCTGGGTGTTTCTTATGTATTATAAGTATGTATTTACGAAAAAAAGTATCACATCCATTGTCTAGTACCCATAGTACAAGCTCTGCTAAGTTTGGGACTAGATGGTGCTGTGTAAAAATGTCCCAAAAACATTTTATTTATTTATTTATAATAATAATCACAATAGTGATATTTCATATCTATCCTTGTCACAAAGAGTTTTTGAGTAATATAAATAGAAGAGCCTCCACGAGTGACGATTGATCGTTCGGTGCACTCTGGGCAGTCAGCCCCGCTACCAACATGCTGACTGGCTATACTTTTCCCCACGGTATGAGCTATGATCATAGAGTAAGGATATCTCTTTATGCTATGATCATTATGTGGCTCATGTCGACACGATAGATAAAAGAAGAAAATAGAAATAAGCCGTAGGACCGTAGTTGATCGCTAGGACTAATTATAGGTAGGTACACCGTACAAGGTATAATTGAAATAACTGAAAAACCTCTTAAGGGCTCATTGTACTCATCATTATGAACAACTTTTATTACGGGACCAACCCTGAAATCGCAAAAAAACTGCTGCTCCATACATTCATGTTCGTATAACCCCACAAAATGTAGGCAACAGCAGTTTCTTCGTTCGCAATTTCTGGATTAGTCCAATAGTAAAAGTTGTTCATACTATATATATATATAACTACACCTTGTATAGTTGTAAGATGCTACGGTACCTATAAAAATTAATTATCCCTATGCAGTCAGATGAGCTTTGAATCTTGACTGCGCAATAAATAAGTCGTTCAAAGTAGTGTAACTCCATTTATTTTTTACCTACGTTAAACCTTTACTTTTGAAGGAGTGCAACTCTATAATAAAATACCCTCACGTATTAAAAATGTAAGCACATTTACGGCTATCGGCCAAAATCAATATACAATCTATCCACGATTTGCCCTACTAGAGATAGGAATTTGACATAGGTCCATACAAAATACGTCAAATTTCTAACTCTAGTAGGGTAAATCGTAGATAGATTGGATATTAATTTTGGCCGTTAGTGCATTCAAAACTGCGCTAGCACTGTATGCAATTTCAGATAAGTCTTTTGTAAAATAATAAATGCATTGGATGGATACAACACAATTTTTTTTTTCTTTTTTTTTAAATTCGACATCCTTAGCCAATATTGTTTTCAAGTAAGTGACTTTGTGTTTTTATTGAGAATAAATTTCATTAAACCTACCTACTTATATATTTTTTGCTTACATAACATCTTATTTAACTTTTTTTTTACTGTATCTTTCATTATAAATGTAAAGCAATTTAAAATGAACGGCACAAATAGCTCATACAGTCACCTATAACTATAGCATAATGTAATAAGACTATGACTATAGCTTGTGCCAACGATACGAGAGAACAATAAAAACAGCAATCAATAAAGTAATCTCTTCAAAATAAAATATTTCAATCAACAAAAAGCAGATTTTAATTAATTAAATTCATTCAATGCTAAAACATCACTTGCTTTCCAATGATTCTCAGACAAAGCTCAAAGTGTATTATTTTATAGACAAATCGAAACTGAACGAGATTATGTGCTTACATAATATACCGACAGCGAAACTAGAACAGTCTTTATTTCTATCAGGACGGAGTAGAAAATTCCTTGTGGAATTTATGAAGTTAGGGTGTTTCGGCCTTTAGTGCGAATATAATAGGGGATGGAAGGGGGCGTGTCCGTGGCTCGGCGCAAATATAATCAAGAACTGATAGAATGTTGGAGTCTGCATTATTTATATTTATTTTGACTGTTCAATCCGAGTGATCGTGATGAGAAAAAAACGGGTGGCGTCGGTGGATACCCTACAGATACAAAGCCACTACGCATTTGCAAGCGCGGATATAACGCGTGCGAGAGTTAACAGTGACGTTTTTTCTCGGTTTATTCTCCGGTGGCAGAGCGGGCAGCGATGCGATAGAAGCTTCGCTTCAATAACTTTATCTTGGATGTTTCTTCATGACAAAGATTTACTGTTTTCTTATTTACTGCCTACTGCCAGAACTTCTACACAGAAGCCTGTGGGTCAACTAAAATCCTGTGGGTAAAGCTCTAGACTTCCTGCGTGTTTAATATAATAATGCTTTCAGAATGCTGTTGGGGCTGCCACGATACTGTAGTGCGTCCGGCATGTTCGATGTAGCGCGAACAAATGATTTTTATGCTATAGTCAGGAAAAAGACCGCGTCCTTACTAACCAGAATCGTGGCAGTTCCAATAGCATTCTGAAAGTTATCTGAGCAACATGATGCTCCGATACTGAAGCATTTTGTTAATGTGTTGGTGTGATAAGGGCAACCTTGTCGTTCATAAAATGATATGTTTGTGTTGTTCAATTTATTATAATACTAACCCCTACTTGTTAAGTTTTTTACTAACAAGTGGGCCTCTGTAGTCACAATTAATAAATTAATTTGAATTTTAAATTTGAAAGACTCTGTTTTAAATTTTCTTAGTATAAATAATGTGTAGAATGCAAATACATCCATGAGAGCTAAAACAATTCATCATCATCCTCCAAGCCAATTCCCAATTACATTGGGGTCGGCTTCCAGTCTAGCCAGATGCGGCTGAACATCAGTATTTCGTCGTAGTTTTCAATAATTTTATTTAACTAACACGGTGTTCGTAAATTATTGTAATTTGAATGTCATTTCTACATTGTTGTGCACTAATAAACACGGCTCTACGTCTTTTCAGCGCTCTTTATCACAATGCCGCTATTACACTTGTTCAATAATTGTTACAAAATATTTGTTATGTGAATATCGTCTCTATAGTGTTGCTGTGCACTAATCAACACGGCTTTACGTCTGTTCAGCGCTTTTTATCACAATGCTGCTATTACATTTGTTCAATAGCTGTGACAAAATATTTGTAGTGCAAATATCGTCTCTATAGCGTTGTTCTACACTAATCAACGCGGCTCTACATCTGTACAGCGCTCTCTACCACAATGCCGCTTAAAAATTTGCTCAATAATTGTAACAAAATATTTGTAGTGCGAATGTCGTCTCTATATCGTTATTGTGCACTAATCAACGCGGCTCTACGTCTGTACGGCGCTCTCTATCACAATGCCGCCATTACATCTGTTCAATAATTGTGATGAAATATTTGTAGTGCGAATGTTGTCTCTATATCGTTTTTGTACACTAATCAACGCGGCTCTACGTCTGTGCGGCGCTCTCTATCACAATGCCACCATTACATTTGTTCAATAATTGTGACGAAATATTTGTAGTGCGAATGTCGTCTCTATATCGTTGTTGTGCACTAATCAACGCGGCTCTACGTCTGTGCGGCGCTCTCTATCACAATGCCGCTATTACATTTGCTCAATAATTGCCGCCCCCGCACCCCTCTTTCCCCTTATCTACAAACCTACCCCGCAACAATCTGCTTATATTATTAGTAGGTGGGTACCTACATAATTGAACTATCAAGTCAAAGTCTAAAATTATAGAAAAACAAACAGAATAGTGTATAGGGTTATGTTTTCATTTTTTCTGTATTTTTAAGGTAAATACCGTGCTTATGTAATCTTGTCCTACTGCTGGGCATGGGCCACTTCTTAGAATGAGAAGGGTTCAGGCTGAAGTCCACGATGCTTGCCTAATGTGGGTTGTTTAACTACACACACCATAGAGAACTCCATGGGGTACTCTCAGGTGTGCAGGTTTCCGCAGGATGTTTTCCTTCACCATTAAAGCAAGTGATAATTTAATGAAATTCTTGTAAACAACATTAATGTACACTTTTAAGTGGTGAATTTACTCATCATAACAAACAACTTTTTCTATGGGAGTAACCCTGAAATTAAAAACACAACTGTTACATACACAGTCCCTGCCAGGTGGACTGACGACCTGAAGAACGTGGCTGCGGAAGGCAGAGGACCGAGTGTTGTGGAGCAACTTGGGAGAGGCCTATGTCCAGCAGTGGACTGCGATAGGCTAAGTTGATGACATACAGTCATTGATGCCCTGTGTTGATGCCACTCCACAAAATGTATGGAATATGGCTGTTTTGTCTTAGCGATTTTAGAGTTTTTCTTAAAGTAAAGTGTTAACGCACATACTAACATGAACGCGCCGAGCTGCGCGCCCGCCGGCCGCTGGCCGAACCCAGAACCACTCGCCGATCGAACACAGCGAAAGCGACACATATTTTTGTATTTTTGTTTTTTATCCGCTATATATCATTAAAAGTATAGTTAAACGTGATACGCATCGTTTTTTCGCACAGCTACGTCCCCGGAACACCTTCACCTTAGAAGATTCCCGAACATTTGGTCCATCGAACCGGATTTTACAAAGAAAAATCCATATAATATACGTGACATTGGGAAGGTCAATCAACGGCAAGCGTTATTGTTCCGGCTTTATTTGAGACGTTGGATGGCGCAGTCACAATCATTATACCTACCTACATTACATTACCTACAAAGGAAGTGGTACTTTGTGAGTTCGTTCCATATCCATAATTACCTACTTTATTCCCGTCCGTTAGTCAAGTGTGTTCTTTTGTTTATTCTTAGCGTTAAATTAGGTTTCTTTATTTGCCTAATCCTTAGAATAATAACGAATCATTATTAAATTCTTCTTGTCTCCCCAAGTCCCTTTACTATTAAAACACACAGTTACGTGTGTAAATTATTAGCAATTTGCTTCACATTATTTCATCGCATTACAGCAGGCGGCGCGGACCGACGAGCGAGGGGCTCGCTACGTCATCGCTGGCTTGCTTATCGCTTCATCAGCTGACCGCACTGCACGGCCTGCACATTTACGCCTTTAAGTATTTACATTCTTTTGTCATTACATTCTACGTTACGTTATAAAGCAGTAATTAATCATTAATTATTACAGGTTGATGCCATAAAGTTTGTACACATATCGTTAGTGTTAAAACTAGGTACCAACTACCTACCTACCTAACATTAAAAAAAAAAAAAAAATTGTTTGTTCATTACCTTTTTTATTACATTATTAGTTCATACTAGTTAAATCATGACTACGTTTGCTGAATTGCGGAAAAAGCGTGCCTCATATAAAACAAAGCTTACGCAATTCCATTCATATTTAGAGACCATTAGTACTTGCGATAGTACCAGCAAAGCGCAACTTAATGAACTTAGTCTTAGATTATCCAAAATTGAAGACTGGTATGGTGAATATGACGCTTTACAGATTGAAATCGAAAGTTTTCTCGACATTTCAGAGGCTGAGTCCGAGAAGGAATTCCAATATCGCGAGAGGTTTGAAGTAGAATACTTTGCGACCGTTAGCCAAGCACGAGAGTTGGTGGACAGGTTTACCTTCGCGCAGCCCGGCAAGGAGCACTCATCGGCGGACTCTTTTGTATCAGGTACTGTCCTTACACCAGGTAGGCCAAGCATTAAGTTACCAACAATTCATCTACCTACCTTTTCTGGCCGCTATGAGAATTGGTTAGAATACCATGACACTTTCGTTTCACTTATTCACTCAAACGATAAGATACCTAATATAAGTAAATTTCATTATTTGCGCTCATCATTAAAGGACACAGCCGCAAACGTAATCAGTTTTTTAGATTTTTCTGCTAATAATTATGATGTTGCATGGCAGCTGTTATGCGAAAGGTATCATAATGACAAGGTACTTGTATACAACCATATACAAGCTATTCTTGATATAGAACCTATTGTAAAAGAGTCCTCTGTCGCATACAGAAATTTAGTCGATAGTATCAACAAAAATCTTAGATCATTACAAACGCTTAAAATTAATACAAAAAATTGGGACATACTGATAATTCATATTGTTTCAATCAAATTAGATATTATTGCAAAGAAAAAGTGGAAGGAACATATTAATGAATTAGATAAATTGCCAGATTTAAATATTTTTATCAAATTTATAAAAAATCGTGCTGGTTTATTGGAAACCATGGATCATACACACGTTAAAAGTAGACAAAGTGAACCAAATCACACTCGTTCACGTTCATTAGTCGTTCAATCTGATACAGCAAAACAACAATCGTACTCATGTCCGTTATGCAAACAAACTCATGCTATTTATCAGTGTCCAACGTTCAAGTCTTTATCTGTTCAGGAAAAAATCAATAAAGCAAAACAATTGAGGCTCTATCTTAATTGTTTACGTCAAGGACACGAAGTTAAAAAATGTAGATTTGGTCCATGTAGAATTTGTTCTAAGTGGCACAACACGATGCTGCACTACAGTGAGGCAGCACGCGCCGCGTCCGAGCCGTCCACTGCCACTGCTGCGACTGCAGGTAGCAACTGCGCCTCGCTAGCGGGTCAGCAGGACGCCACTTGTGATATACAACCTTTACAAATTAATGAGTCATTACAAGATAATATTGTTTTATCATCCACACGTCACAGTTGCGTTCTTTTGTCCACAGCGCTCATTAACGTTGTTGGTGGTGACGGTGGGCTGCACACTGTGCGCGTATTATTAGATAACGGTAGCACTTCCAGCTTCATAACTGAAGACTTGAGTAAAAAATTAAAAATTCCTGTTCTTTCAACCTCAACAGCGGTTGAAGGGTTAAGCCGTGAGTTAATTAATATCACTAAACGTTCTACCGTTACTATATCTTCACGAACTGAGGTATACACAAAAAACGTTAGTTGTTTCATTATACCTCACATAACACGATCGCTGCCCACCACGTTTTTCGATATTAAATCATTAAATATACCGAAAAATATACATTTATCTGACCCAACATTTAATTCTCCGTCTGAGATTGACATGTTACTTGGTGCGGACATCTTTTGGGACATATTAGGTCACGAACGCATCTCTTTAGGTAAAAATAGGCCCGTTCTAAGTAACACTAAATTCGGTTGGCTAGTGTCAGGTGTCATGCACACACAAAATCAATTTACTACAGTCCATTGCAATTTTACAAATGAAGTTGAACTTCAACATCAATTAAATAGATTTTTCGAATTAGAATCGGTTGCTTCGCCTCGTCAAACTACTAAAGAGGAAAACGAGTGCGAGCAACATTTCGCTACAACAACTACTCGACAGGATGATGGTCGGTTTGTCGTTCAAATTCCATTAAAACAGTCACCAACATTATTAGGTGATTCTTATGATCAGGCATTATGTAGGTTCCAGTCATTAGAACGAAAATTTATGCGTTATCCATTATTCAAACAAATGTATTGCGACTTTATACAGGAATACATAGATCTCGGTCACATGTCGTTAAATGAAACTAATTTAAATGACAAATATACATATATAGTACCACATCAGGGTATTTTACGAGAATCTAGTCTTACAACCAAGTTGAGGGTGGTTTTTGACGCGTCCGCAAAAACCACATCAGGTGTATCATTCAATAATATTCAAAGTGTAGGACCAACGGTACAAGACGACTTAATTAGCATTCTTATCCGATTTAGACAACATAAATACGTGGTAACTTCTGACTGTGAGAAAATGTATCGTTGCGTACGCGTTGCAGATCATCAAAGATGTTTGCAACAGATACTTTGGCGTTCAGGTCCCAGTCAGGAATTAAAAACTTATAAACTCAACACGGTTACATATGGTACAGCCTCTGCACCATATTTAGCAACACGTTGTCTTGTACAGTTGGGTCAAGAATGTACGGACCCTGAAGTGCGTGAAACTATATTACATGATTTTTACATTGATGATTATATAAGTGGGCACGACTCAAAATCAACCTTGTTAAATATAATTCAAGGCGTAATCACGCAACTTAAAGGTGGTCAATTTTATATAAGAAAATGGCGTTAAAACTGCCCTGATATTTAAAAAAATATTCACTGTGATGATTATAATGATAGTTTGCTTAAATTAATTAATGATGATCATGCAAAAACTTTAGGTTTGAGATGGTCATGCTCATGTGATACTTTACTTTTTTCTTTAAATTTTAATTGTTCTGAGGCTCAAGTGAGCAAGCGGTCGATCTTGTCCACTGTTGGGCAAGTATTCGATCCGTTAGGTTTCGTTAATCCATGCATTTTACAAGGTAAAATTATTTTACAAAAGCTTTGGTCTTCGAAAATTTCATGGGATGAACCTCTCCCTCCTCAAATTGAAAGAGATTGGTTGATATTCGTAAAATCCCTTCCTCAATTAAATCACATTATAATTCCACGTCGTATAGTATGTAATTCACCAACGGTAATTGAAATTCATGCTTTCAGCGATGCATCCATGTACGCCTATAGTGCATGCATATACTTACGAAGTATTTCAATAGATGGCAGCACGAGTGTTCATTTAGTTATGGGAAAAAGCAGGGTTGCACCTATGAAGGGAATGACGGTACCTCGCCTGGAGCTGTGTGGCGCGCTATTAGCAGTCAGACTAGCAATTAAGGTTAAATCAGCTTTAAGACTTAACGTAAATATTTGCTTTTATTGGTGTGATTCTACGGTTGTCTTAGGTTGGATCCGGACTCCTAGATCAACTTTAAAAACGTTTGTTCTTAACAGAATTAATGAGATAACGGAACATTCTGACCAGGATGCCTGGAGGTATGTGCCTACGAACTTAAATCCAGCCGACATCGGTTCCAGAGGTTGCACCGCCACACAATTACAGAATTCTAATCTATGGTTTTGTGGTCCCAGTTTTTTATTGCAATGTGTGTCTCAGTGGCCCACACAACCAGGTGATTCACGTATTCTTTTACCTGAAACTAAAATTGAGTGCAAACTAAGCACGGAAAATCGTAATTTTACACATATGTATTCGACTTTTGGCAAATTGCAGCGTGTTACCGCTTTCATATTGCGCTTTATACACAATTGTCGACAACCTAATAATAAATTACGTGCACATTTAAAGGTATCAGAATTAAATTCTGCTACCAATGTTTTATGTAAGCTAGTGCAATTAGAAATGTTTTCAACGGAATATAAAACTTTACTAAAAAATAAAGAGTTGCCATCTAAGACACAAATATTAAATTTAAATCCTTTTATGTCAAGGGAGGGTGTGATTCGCGTTGGTGGTAGACTTTCTAATTCTAATTATGACTACAACACCAAACACCCAATTTTATTACATGCGTCACATCATGTTACGACACTATTGTTTAGACATTATCATATACTACTTATACATGCTGCCCCTCAACTGTTGTTGTCCATTTTGAGGCATACATTTTGGACAATTGGGGGTCGCAACTTAGCACGTAAGGTCACTCATGAGTGTCATAAGTGTTGCAGGTATACAGGCAAATCTATTCAGCCCATTATGGCTAGTTTGCCGAAGGAACGACTGCATAGTGAGTTTCCATTTTCTAATACTGCAGTTGATTATGCTGGTCCAATTATTATAGCCGACAGAAAGGGTAGAGGATGCAGATTGATAAAGTCATATATTTGTGTTTTTGTATGCCTGGCTGTAAGGGCAGTTCATATTGAACTGGTAACTGATTTAAGTACGGAGGCCTTTATTGCAGCATTAAATCGTTTTATAGCACGCCGAGGTAAACCTTCCAACATATACTCGGATAATGGTACTAATTTTCTCGGTGCTTATAATGAACTTTCAAAACTTTTAAAACAAAAATGTAATGACATTAGTTTGTATGCTTCAGAACAGGCGATTAACTTTATATTTTCCCCTGCATATAGCCCACATTTTAACGGCTTAGCCGAAGGTTCCGTAAAGTCTGTCAAATATCATTTGAAACGAGTTTTATCCCTTGCACACTTGACTTACGAAGAACTAAACACGGTCCTTGTCCAAATAGAAGGAATCCTTAACTCTCGTCCTTTGACCCCATTATCTTCCGACCCTAATGATCTTGTTCCTTTAACACCTTCCCATTTCCTACTTGGACGAACAATAACAATGTTACCTAATTCACAGCATAATCAGGAGAAGAGGGTTGAGATTTGTACCCTGCCACGCTACCAACGGGCACAAGCCCTCACAGCACATTTCTGGAACCGTTATTACAGAGAGTACGTTTCAGAACTGCAAAAACGTACGAAGTGGCAGCGTAAGGATGGAGGAGAATTGCGCATTGGAGATCTAGTGGTAGTGAAGGACGACCGCCTCCCACCCAACCGCTGGCTGCTCGGTCGAGTCGCCCACCTTTACCCTGGCCGCGATGACGTAGCACGCGGCGCTGACGTCACCACCTCTACAGGGACCATAAGAAGAGCCTACAACCGCCTTTGTCGCCTCCCAACTTTAGAGACAGAGACATCCTTGGAACACGTTGATGTTCCAACCGGGGGAGCCTGTTAACGCACATACTAACATGAACGCGCCGAGCTGCGCGCCCGCCGGCCGCTGGCCGAACCCAGAACCACTCGCCGATCGAACACAGCGAAAGCGACACATATTTTTGTATTTTTGTTTTTTATCCGCTATATATCATTAAAAGTATAGTTAAACGTGATACGCATCGTTTTTTCGCACAGCTACGTCCCCGGAACACCTTCACCTTAGAAGATTCCCGAACAAAAGGGTTACCTTTAAAGTTTTATACCTTTTAAGGGGTCAATGTACTCTTTTTAACCGACTTCAAAAAAAGGAGGAGGTTATGTATTCCACGGGGTTTTTTTTTTTTTTTTAGTAAAAGTTGTTCGTTATGATAGTACAGTCTAACAAAGCAATTGGTATACAGGATAGAGATATATAAATGAAGTTTTCTCAGAAGATTATGGATGTTTTCGAGTGAAATATCATTTTAATATCGGACAAAGTTAAACTGTATTTATACAAAACCCTAATCAAACCATTGTATAATAACTTCCTGAGAAATCTTCATCTATATCTGGCGACCCTGTATACTAATTGCATTGTTAGACTGTACAGTCGACTGCATGACAGTGGTAACACTTGAATTAGAAAACCACCCTTACTGCGCACGATATAAAGGCGCTGTCAATGTCAAACTTTTACCACTGACGTGCGGTCGACCGTACAGTCCCAATGGGCAGTTGAGTCTATATAAATATTTATATCTAATTAGCTGTGCCATCATGCGTTGCAATGCCATCTTTGGCAGCCATGCCATCGCGGGCGTGCCCATAACAACTCACCAAAGTTTCATCGCAATCGGATGAATGGTAGGTATAGGAAGGGACGCATACGGGATAAACTGGGATAAACAAATAAAGAAACATTCATTTTTATATATACAGAAATGCAAACATTTTATCTAAATTAATTATCCGTATTATATCATCAATCAATGTCATTAATTGGATACTTTAATTTAATTTGGGACCTTTTGAAGGCACCAGCAGCAGTACCTGGCTAGTTTAGTAGATTTGCGGTGGCGCCGGCCGTCAATTCATTACTGGACGTTGAATGCTATCCGATTCTCTCGCACCACCTGTTATCACAGAATCAAAAGGATTAAATTATTCTCCTGTTTTATTTAAAACGTTCTACAAGTGTATTATAAATGCGTGGTATTTGAAGAGCTCATTCTATTGGACAACTTTTACTACGAGGTCAACCCTGAAATCGCGAAAGAAAATCAGCTGATCCATACATTTTGTGGCTGGGGGAGACTGGATGCGGAAGGCAGAGGACCGAGCGTTGTGGCGCAACTTGGGAGAGGCATATGTCCAGCAGTGGACTGCGATAGGCTGAGTTGATTGATTGATACATTTTGTCGAGCGACATCGGTGATTTTCTAGAGAACAGCTGTTTTTAGGGTTCCGTACACAAAAGTTGCCAAATGGGACCCTATTACCACCGTCCGTCCACCTGTCTGTCACAGGGCTGTATCTTTTGAACGTTAATAGTTAGCCGGTTGTAATTTTCTCAGAATATGTGTCACAAAGGGGGTCCCAATACAAGTAATCTCTAAAAACATGTATTTTTTTCAACGTTTTTGTTCCTGCTCAATCTTCAAAACGGTAATACATACCAGCGTCAAACTTGGTCTGATTAAAGTGCATACTAAGTAATAAGCAAGTAGTTTACCAAAAAATACTAAAAATAGGGCAAACATCGACATATGTGGTGGTACCTGCTTAAGAAAGAGATACAAAAATTCATATTTCGCGAATGATGCGTTGATGTCTTTTGATGATCTCTCCTAAAATAATCAGTTTCTATGGGGTATCAGGTCAATGGGTGGTACGGAATCCTTACTACGTGAGTCCGACTCGCACTTGGCTGGCATAAAACTGGGAGATATAATCCAAAGTACATATACAATACAACGTGTTATTGAAATAACTGAAAACCTCTTAAGGGGTCATTGTACTCATCAGTATGAACAACTTTTACCACAGGACCAACCATGATATAACGAAAAAAAAATCAGCTAATTCTTATATTTGTGTTCACATAAATCGACAAAATGTAAGGATCAACTGATTTTTTTAGCGATTTCAGGGTTAGTCCCTTAGTAAAAGTTGTTCATATTGATGAGTACAATGACCCCTTAAGAGGTTTTCAGTTATTTCAATAGCACGGTGTAGATCGATGGATATAATGTTGTTTTCATATTACTTCGATTTTACTTTATGTTTAAATTACTGAATCGAGAGTATTTTTCGTTTTACCGCCAAGCACGGTTAATGTATTTTATAAGAAGACAGAAGACTTCAAAATAGACTTTTTGGGCTGGTGACGTAATGTTCTTACATCATCGGAAACACACATCACTCATAAAAACACCACATCACTCATCAATCATAAACACATCACTCATAAATTTCCACTGGTAAGACATCAGGCTCCTACTGGACTTTATATTATAGGAATTGCCAGAATCACTAAACTCGGCAGACAGGTTGGAGGACACGAGCATGCGGGTCACCTGATGGTAAGCAATCTCCGCCACCCATGGACATCCGCAACACCAGGGGAGTTGCCGATGCGTCGCCGACCTTTACGAAAAGACGTATGCTCTTTTCTTGAAGGCTCCCATGTCGAATTTGTTCGGAAAACCGGAAAAAGTTGGTCCCACAGTTTTACTGTACGAGGCAAAAAATGGCGTGTGAAACGTACCTACTGTAGTTGACCAGCAACCATCAAGATGGTGAGGATGGAATTTAGATCCGGCTCGAAGGACCAAAATGTAGAACGGGATACTGCAACGTCGAAGGGGTGGACTTCTTCTAAATAATGAATAGTCTCCTTTTCTTCTATAATGTTTGTATTCCAGTACTTTTACAATATTAACAACTTTTGATGCGGATAATGAGAGAATCTAACATCTATGGATGTCACACAACACGACCTACACGCGCTGCGTCGTCGAGTGCACTCCAGAGGGAGCCCCGATCGCACCGTGTGCGTGTGTGCGTAGAATCCTATGCGCGCACACATGCTAGGCATCAACAATGGCGGGTGGTACGATGGTGGAAGTCAGCTGCTGGTATAAGGTCGAACAATTCCTCAGAGCATGCTGTGACAAGTTATATCTTTAACCGACTTCACAAAAAGGAGGAAGTTATTTGGTTATCGTTATTCGTCATTCATCATTTCAGCCGAAAGACGTCCACTACTGGACATAGGCCTCCCCCAATTAAGGGGGGGATATGCCATAATCGCTACGCTTGGCAGGCGGGTTGGCGATCGCAGTTGGTTGGTTAAATACTCAGAGAACGCTGCTGCCCATCCTCTGGTGAATCCCTTAGTCGTCTTTTACGACACCCATGAGAAGAGATAAGGGTGGTGCTATTCTTTAAGTCCGGCACCACACGGACTCGTTATTCGGGTAAGCTTTATCTTAATGACCACAAGTCCAATGAATTAGCAGATAAAACGAAGTTTAACTCAATGGACGTAAAGATAACTTTGTGGAAACGTTGCTAAAACGTTTAAAGAGTGGACCGTGTAAAAGTAATTACTTCAGACTGTGCCGTCTGATAGCAATTAGTTTAGCTACAGTGTCCATAGGATTTAGGAAAGGGAGGATTTCAATTTTTTTTATTGAATAGAATAGTCTTATTTACTTTCAATACAATTAAGTATAATTAACCGGTCAAAGGATGTTTTATATTATTGGATGGTGAAACAAGCTAAAGGCCCCTGTAGCGAAGGGTGAATATTTTCAGAAGAGAAGCCGTAGCCGTACCTAAAAACCAGCAATTACAACAACAATTTAACATCTTTTAATTTAATTTTACATTATTTTTTTGTACCTACTTTAGAAAAATAAATTAGCATAGAAATGTCGTTGATTTCTATTTAAGAAATTCCTAAAGGGAAGCCGGTGGGAATCGTGTTATGTGGACCCTTCGTCAGTGAAAGACCCACCTGATGCTAAGCGGTTACCTTTGTCCATAAAAACTGTAACACCACCTAGGCTGTTGCCTAAATGTTACTGCGAGTCGGTTCGCTAAAACTAAGACATGAAGATGGAAAGTCCCATGTGATTGTAATTCCACCGGCACCCGTACCCTTCGCACTGAAACACAGCAATGCAATCATCACTGTTTGTCGGCAGAAAAAGGTACGGCGGTAGTACTTTTTTATACTTAACGGGCTTGCATTTGACCGCCACCTCACCTGATGTTAAGCTATGGTGCGGTCGACGATGGTTCCCGCTTGCCCAGCAAAAGTAAGAGAATGGCAGTGAAATAGTTCGACCCTCAAGTGGCTACACTGGGCATCGTACCGGAACACGACTAGGTCGCTTGGCGGCACGTCTTTGCCCGGTGGGTGGCCCCAAGCCGTCGGCCGTGGCTTACCACTAGTATGTCACCTGATTTGCACCACCCAGGGATCACGTGTAGGGATTCGGAAAAGGGGTACTCTCCTACGGACGTGGGTGACTTGATCCCCAACTCAATCAGTACTTCCCCGGATGCATGAGTTATTTCACAAAGGAAATAATTCAGAACGCCCACACTACACATCACATTATACATACTTACACTCTAACATACGAACCGACACCCAGTAATTCAACAAGTCAATACCCTACCACGGCTTTTGTAGTTCAATCAACTCAGCCTATCGCAGTCCACTGCTGGACATAGGCCTCTCCCAAGTTGCGCCACAACGCTCGGTCCTCTGCCTTCCGCATCCAGTCCCCCCCAGCCACGTTCTTCAGGTCGTCGGTCCACCTGGTAGTTGCTTAACATAAATTCCTATTTCGATTTGTAAAATCATTTTTTTTTTCTTTCTGCATGCATCCTTTCCTCGCGTTATTGTGCTATTTACATCTGATAGAGAACGCCTTGGCTTCCATACCTAGTTTGGAAGTTATGAGTTCAATTTCTTGTGCCTATGTTATTAATTTATTATGCAATAAACGTTTTTTTATTTTTTTGTTTTACCTACCGCAACTAAATCGTGAACGTTCTCAAAAAAGCCAGGTTATGAGCACTAAGTCAATGAGCATGAAAGAGGTGTGTCAGGCAGGATCGCAGCAGGTGGAAATCCATAGTCTCTGCATGCGAAAACATCAATTTGTTTTAAACTGGTTTCCTCTGATTTTAGCGTTTGGAAGTGCACCATCTGTTGCACTACAAACGAACTACCACTGACGTTGGAGATGTCACAAATCCTGAATCGCGCAATCAAAGTGTGACACGCAGTTAGCGTAAATACAAGCGCAAACTGCAACCGTTTGGCAGAAGCCCGCTGGGTGCAGACCCAGCCTGGTCGGAGAATCTTCCCTTTGTGTTGGAGGAACATGGTATCTCGTTCCTCCACAGAAGTATTTTCCTTGTATGTACAGTCTAACAAAGCACTCAGTATCCAGGGACGCCAAAAATAGAAAAAATATGAAAAAAGGAAAAAAATAAATTTAATGAAATGTCAGGAAATTATTATAGAACGGTTTTATTAGGGTTTTGTATAAATACTGTTTATTTTTGCCATAATTATTTATTTTATTTATTTATTTATAATCTTCTGAGAAAACTTGATTTATTTCTGATGACCCTGGATACGAATTGCTTTGTTAGACTGTACCTATAAGCTAGCTCATTTCAATCATTTCAATCCAGACGTTTATTTAATTAGAACTTTTAAACTCTAATTCTAATATAAAAAATCTAATTTGAAAAATCTAGTTTGAAGTAAATCAATATTGTATAATTGCCTACCTACTAGGATTTTTCATTTTCCTCTTTTTTTCTACCGACATTTGTTTACTACATACATACATTTGTAAATAATAATTTTTGGAGGAACACTGACTCCCCAGTCACAGGTAATAACCTAGTTTGGGAGCCAGGGAACCGTTTTATTGTTTGTGAAATTTTTTGTATGATGAAATAAATAAATAATTCAAAATTTATGGCACCTAAAAGTTCGTCAAGTTTTGAGACAAGTCAAAATGTTACACCAGGTTAGGTACACCTCATACCAGTCATACCTATCTTTGGCCGGTGACCGCTACGCCGAGCTTTAATTAAAGGATTGGCCGTTTTTCCGCATGTCCTTCCGTCCGGACCGTCAACGGCGCGTTACGGTTACGAACCGGCGTGGAAAGCAAACAAACGTAGACGGTGCGAGTGCGACCCACTGACGAATTTCATTAAACTCGGAGGACACGATTTTACAGGTATATTTTATGTTCCTGGAAATCTAATTTCGATGAATAAATGATTTATTGATTTGATGGAGACAACATTTTCTACAATGTCTATATTTTTGCCCAAATAAAGTTTAATAACACTTTTTTATGTAAGGAAATTATGGATGCAATGATTTTGGTAGTCTTTTTCCAACACAAGAAGCAGAAAATTGTTGCGAAATACTCCTGAAACATAATCATTTCCAGATAACCGAGTTTACTGTTGAGAACAATCTACTAGTCAACCTTTACATATACAGGATTATTTGTAGTTCGAAGGTGGCGGTGGAAAGGGTTTCGAGAGGCGAAGACCTCTCTTCCCACACCCGCAGAAGACCGGGCGTCGCAGGAGTACGCTGATCTTCAGCCACCCTAGAAGTGGGCCTGCGGGCGGCGGACTCGGGGTAGACTGCCGCCACCTACCAGTCAAGGCAGTCATGAAGAGGGTGCGACCAATGTTAGACCGCACAGGGAGAAGGGGCTCGCCTAAAAGTGGCGAGCCGGGACCTTCCACTATCCCCGGGTGGAGAGCGGCCATGAGAATTTCCCCACGAAAAAAAAGGGTAAAGGTTTGTTATGAATTACAAAAAAAAAAAAAAAAAAAATTTATTATTAAATGTGATTATATCACTTTCAATTTACTAATAATAATTATTTAATTATTTAATTTGATTAATCATAATCACTGAGTGAGTAAGTTTTAAGTAATATAATCCCTTTCAATTTACAATATTATCAATGATTTAATATTTAATTTGATTATTTTTACTGAAGAGTTTTTCCAAATGAGTTGTGTCCTTACGTATGAATATAGATTCTGATAATGTAGCTCATAGGAACAACAGGGTTTTTGTTACATATTGTATATTAGTGTCAACTTTGAATTAGCAAAAAACTGTAACCTCGGACGAATACTGTAACATACATTTTGGTCAATTGAACATTGTCATGGAACGGGTAAACGGGAGTTTAAAAAAAAAAACTTTAAAGTTGGTGTCATAACAAAAGTCATAAGAAAAGTTGTTCAAATTATTAGCAGGCAACGATTCCTTAAAATTATTCCTTAATGAATTAAAAATAATCCTGTATACCTACCTAACATAATAAAAAACCTAACTCGAAAACATAAATAAAGCAAATCTTTTAACCCTTAAATCCCAAGCTAACATGTCCAATGTGTGCGAACTCGTGCGGGTATAATTAGGCAGATCAAATGGGTTCGAGCCGGATTCGGTTAGTCTGAGGTGGACCACTGAAACGTCAGCTTTTTCAATCCTTTTGCTCCGGACCGGTCAAATGTGAAGTCGATATTTCACGGAGATTTATTTTGACTAAGTGAATGACGGGGAGCTATGGTATTTATACAGGTGACTTTTAAATCACCATCCAAATTTTTATAGGAATTAGATATCATTAAAAGACTCCATTTTTGTGATGTTAAAAAAAGTAATAGGTAAAAAAATATTCGTAATAACATAATTATCCCGGAAAATTTACCAATTTCTTTGTGGATGCGAAGTAAAAATTATATATGTATTATATCCATAGCACAAGCTCTGCTTAGTTTGGGACTAGATATTACTGTGTAAAACTGTCCCAAAAATATTTGTTTAAAATATTTATTATAATAAAGTAATAAGTAACTTCAATATGTATATTTTCCCACAAATAAAGTATATTTAGACCAGTAAAATTGTTGTCTGATCAATAAATATTTATTTATTAAAATGTCGTTTATGAGATGCAATATGTCAATAATCTAGTACCTAGAACTGAATGATAATAAAAGGAAACACACGTATTTTTTAACCGACGAAAAAAAGGAGGAGGTTCTCAATTCGACGCGTATATATGTTTTATTTTTATTTTTATGTATGACCACGCATAACTTCTTACAGAGTGGTCCGATTTTGATGATTCTTTTATTAAGGATAGGGTATATCTCGAAGTTGGTCCCATTTCAATTTCAAAATCAAAATCCACCCCTAAGGGTAGTAAAACAGGGGATGAGTGTTTGTTCACCCACTGAATTCTTACCTGTTAACTGATTCTGTTGAAACTTGACACACATAAATATAGTTCTAGACACTACGACATAATGGATACCTGGAGTTGGAATTTAACCACAAAAAAATGAAAAATAAAACTTTTTAACAAAAAATTAAACCGACGAAAACAGAAACTGAAAAGCGAAAAATAACTAATTATGAGTCGGCGCCAAACAATCAATCAACGAAGATCATTAAATTACTTTAAATACATAATAAAAACAACGTCACATCAAATACAACGTGACATTTTCAACGATAAACAATTACTTTCCAAAAATGCGTTCTCCGCTCGGCCACTTCCAACTTACACGCACTTTGCTTGTTAAAAGTTCGTTTGGCGCCGACTCATAATTAGTTATTTTTCGCTTTTCAGTTTCTGTTTTCGTCGGTTCAAGTTTTTGTTAAAAAGTTTTATTTCAACAGTGTTTAATAATAAGGCAAACGTAAACTTTGTGATGCGATATCCATTATCTAAATACGTGTTTATTCTTTTAGTACCCTAATACTAAAAGAAAAAACACATAACATAACATAACATCACGCCTGTATTTCCCCGAAGGGTTAGGCAGAGGTGTATAATACACCCACATTTCACCAGTTATGTTATAGTCCCTTGTAATAGGGGGCGAGCCTATTGCCATTGACCAGGCACAAATCCAGACTTCGGGCTGCTACTGAGAATTTCCTAATGAAAAACCCAATAGGTAACACTTTGCCCGACCCGGGAATCGAACCCGGGACCCCACGCTCAGCAGTCGCGCTTGCAACCACTAGACCAACGAGGCAGTCAAGAAAAAACACGTATTTTATTATTTTCAGCTCTGACGATTTTCAGCAAATATCTTAATATTATTTGGATAGTGATTAAAAATTCATGCTGTAGTTACATACCACGTACATACCGACCATTTTAGTTCAACATAATTTAGAATGTTTAGTAAGCATTTAGCTTCGAAATTACATTCGTTTGACCGGTAAATTATAATTGTGTATAATTGTCAAAAGACAATTATTCATGGTTGCAATAACGCATTTAGTAGAGGTAAATAACAACATGCAAACAAATAAAAAAACGTAGGCATAATAATTCGCACTATTTCAATATCCCAACATGAAGCGAAGTGCATAACCGAAGCCAGTGAAACAAGTAATTAATGAACGAAACAAAAAGCAAAACCCTTTTGTGTGTTATCTTCCCGGCGAATATTCCTCGTTATTGTGCGCTCTTTAACAAACTGCATTCGAAATTAAAATTTTTCATTCTGCGCCCTCCCCCGAGTCCTCTCCGTCCTACAGGAGCGAGATCACTTTTGATTATATTCCCTCCCACCGCAACGTAATTGGGATATTTTGTTGGAACAACAATGGCTTGCACATTCATTCGTTTTAGGTATTATAATTTTTTTTTCCATTCTTCTCTCTTCAATTTTATTGTACGTCTACCTTCCATTTGGGTAATATCTTTTATTTGTTAGTAGGTATGACTCATGTAATTACGGGTTTTATTATTGTGTTCAATGTTTTGGTTATCTGTTGATTATGTCTGACCCGGTTTTTAGGGTCAGAATAACAGCTGATACGAGTTAGAACCGAGAATTGATAAGAAAATGTTTGGACTGCGGGACTTTTGTTTATCGGAAATATTATTGCACTCAGCAATAAAGAAAAAACCATAAACTTATTATACATTATATACATGAAAAATCCAACCTTAAAAATGAAACTGAGGGTTAAAATGGCAGCAAAACAAAGCGTATTTTTTCGCTTCTTCACCTTTCCGCGTGTAAATGGTACTCTCAATCTTTTAGAGGAATTATTATTAGGCAGCATGAGGCGGTGGCGACAAGGTGCAACAATGTGGCAGGCAGAGGAGCAGGGTGCTGTCGACGCGGCAGTGCGTGACGTCATCAACTAATGCACTACACCTAGTGATTGTCGCAGGTGAGGTCGCCGCCGCAACAAACAACAAACAGCGCCAAGAATCACGACTGGAAGTGGCTAATATTTTAAAGATCTTCTGAAAACCGGGATCAGTAAGATCTATAGACATTTCCGAGGGTATTAAAAAATATATAAACAGTTCTATGCGATTGGCTCATACTTCTAAATGCTTCAATCGACTATTTAGAGTACTTAGGTACTCCTAAATGATTCACGAACCTGTGTCGTATACACCGCCGAACACCGCCGCGGTGGCGTTATCTTTTGTGTACACTTAAGTCCATCCAATGGTTGTCTGGAAGAAATTGCTGTTTTGTTTGTAATTATTTTATAATTTTCATTTTTGTTGATGTAAGATCAGACAACATCATCATCCTCCGAGCCTTTTCCCAACTACATTGGGGTCGGCTTCCAGTCTAGCCAGATGCGGCTGAACATCAGTATTTTACACGGAGCGACTGCCATCAGACCCCCGCAACCCAGTTATTGGGTAATACCGACATTCGGAGGTTAGACCAGTTGTCAGACTTTCAGGCTTCTGACTACCCGTAACGACTGCTATAGATATTCGTATGACAACCGGGACCTACAGCTTAACGTGCTCTCCAACGCACGAAGGGGTCTCGATGTGTAACGAAACGGTCACCCAACCACAGACTGACCGCGGCAAGTGCAGCTTAACCTTGCAGATCGTAGAATCCGCGCAGTCGTTTCTTCGCTACGAGCCCCTTATGTAGATTAGACAACGTTCTAATAATACACTTTCTGATAGACGCCGCGTAGCTGGTACAGGACAATAGAAATAACGCGGAAATTACCTACATAAGTCCCTACTTTATACCGGAAATAATAAGTTGTAAATTACTTGACTAACGATAACTTCACTATTGCACTAAATTAACACGAAAGTTCAAGCAGAAATAGTTAAATAAACTACATTGATATGTTAGAACACACGGTGCGTTCGATGACCGGTAGTGATAGTAAATGATAATGATTGATGAATGTCGGCGTATATGCTGACACGGTATGTACAGTAATTTTGCAATTATGTATTATAAGTATGTATTTACAAAAAAAAAAGTATACGAAAGATATTTATTTATTTATTTAATGTGTGGTTGCACCGTACACATAGAAAAATAAAGGTTTTATACATTAGGAAACAATCATTATTAGAAGCTCCATACAACTCATGTCAAACTATCTCTAAAGAAAGAAAAGAAAGAAAGATTTTATTTAGCACAGGACAGTGACAGCACAACAAATAACATTAAATAAAGTACTAAAAAAGATATAATAGTGTAAATGGTGGACATTTTTGTTCTGTCTATGATTGGGAGCGAGAGCGCTTGGAAGGGCGTCGTCTCCTTCTGCGAGGAGGTGATGCTTGCTAAGGAGGCGGCGAAGAGGGTTCTATAGGCGACGACATCTCTTCCCACCCGTAGGAGACGGACCGGGTGCCGCAGGAGTCCTCCGCCCGTACGTCCACCTCCAGCCACCCTAGGAGTGGGTTTGCGGGCGGCGGACTTGGGGTAGCCCGTCGCCCGATCAGTCAAGGCCCGTGACGGTGGCGGTGGCGCGTCGTGTTCCACGCGCGCCAGTCTAGAGGGAGGTGCGCCCGATGTTAGTGCCGCATGGGGAGAAGGGGCTCGCCTACTAGTGGCGAGCCGTGACCTGCCGGGGATGGTTGGTCCAATACAAGTTTCCCACGCCCCCGGCCAAGGGTTGGAAGAGGAACATCGTGGTGGTTTTAGTCGGTAAGAGTCTGACACTGGCTCTGCCTTCCCCGGGCGAGTCCGTCCATGAGGATTTCCTCAAGTAAAGAAAAAAAAACGCAAAGTAAAGAAAAGGAAACGAAAATGCGGTAGGCCCAGAAGGAGATGGCGGGATGAGCTGGACTCCTACTTAAAGAATTGGCCACAAATTGCCATAGACCGCGAAAAGTGGAAGAAAGGAAGAGAGGCCTTTGCCCTGCAGTGGGACAAAACAGGCTCGTAAAAAAAAAAAAAAAAAGTTATTAATTTTAATCACTAGCAGGCAAGTACAATGTCGCAAATAGAATTTCGTAGACAACTCGTAGCTCGTAGACGAACTTCGGAGTCAAAATAGCTGTAAGCAAGTACCTACAAATTTGACGTAGATACTTCGTAGCTGGACACTTACAGAAGTCTGAATAACTATAAGCAAGTACCTGAGGCTTAAAGATTTAATCCCGTAGCCACTTTTTAGGCCACTTACATGAGGCTCTAACATGACAACATAACATAACATCACGCCTGTATTTCCCCGAAGGGGTAGGCAGAGGTGTATAGTACACCCACATTTCGCCAGTTATGTTGTAAGTCCCATGCAATAGGGGGCGAGCCTATTGCCATTAAACAACAAATCCAGACTCCGGGCTGCTACATGAGGCTCTAACTACAATTAAATATCCTGCAGCACATCTAAAGGTCTCGTAGACATTTCGTACCTCGTAGGACACCTACAGAAGTCTGAATAACTTCAAGCAAGTACCTACAGCGTTAAGATTTAAACCCTTAGCCACTTTATAGGCCACTTACATGACGCTATAGTTACAATTAAGCATCCTGCAGCACATCTAAAGGTCTCGTAGACATTACGTAGCTCGTACGACACCTACACGACAACATAACACATAACATCACGCCTGTATTTCCCCGAAGAGGTAGGCAGAGGTGTATAGTACACCCGCATTTCGCCTGTTATCCCATGTAATAGGGGGCGAGCCTATTGTCATTGACCGGGCACAAATCCAGACTCCGACACACCTACACGAGTCAGAATATATTCAAGCAAGTACCTATAGCTTAAAGATTAAATCTCATAGTCACTTTGTAGTCCACTTATTTATTTATTTACATATGCTTTATTGTACACCATAAAAAACATTACATTGAATATGCATTTAAACTATTGTACAAATGGCGGCCTTATCGCGATCAGCGATTTCTTCCAGGCAACCTTAGGATGGACAAGAATGAACTGGACAGAAAATGGGGTTGTCAGATGTGCAAATTCGATACATAATATTATAATAAAATAAAATACTATACTACTACTATAAAATATCAACAAAAATATATTCTATAAATCCTAATAAATAAATACTATATGCATATAAACATATAAATAATAAGCAACGGTAAAGTAATTAAAAACGACCACATACAGGAGAAGAAACATGTTCATAGCGACAAATAATGCTTCTTCACAAGCCTCTTAAACACTGGCAGCGATTGCGCTCTTCTAATAGGCACTTACATAAGACTGTAGCTACAATTATATATCCTGAAGCACATTTAAAGATCTCGTAGACACTTCGTAGCTCGTAGAACACCTACATGTGTCCGAACATCTTCAAGCAAGTACCTATAGCTTAAAGAGTAAATCCCATAGCCACTTTGCACGCCGCTTGCATGAGGGTATAGCTGCTCTACAAATATGTATCCTAGTAGCACATCTGAAGATCTCGTAGACACTTCGTAGCTCGTAGGACATCTACGGGAAGCGATTTAGCTACGAGGATGCATGCTACAATAATACAATGTTTTGAGACATTATTAAAATTTTATACTTACGCAATATCACTTCACTTTATTTAAATTAGCTACCTGAATAATATTAGCAATAATAACCAAATGTCTGAAAGAAAAGAAAGAAAGAAAGCAAGAATACGCAGTTTAATAGGGTTTAAAGAAATGGACAGATTTTTGGTCTAAAATAAATGATTTATTTATTTATTTACTTATAGTTTTAAATGTAATGTAATGTTCTTAACACTTGCATTAATGCGATAAAAATAACAGAATATTAACAAGTAGGTATCTGGAGGAACATTTTGACGCTTCGTGCCATTTTTTACAAGCTTTTATTTAACTTGCAATGTTTGTTAGTTGGTTTTCGTCAAATCTTGCAAGCCAAATTTAAACCAGTTCCCGCATCAGAATTGGCTGAATTGGTACACATAATTATGTTTATTTTGTAATTTTTGTTTCATTAAAAGCTTGTTCTACAAAGTTCATTTTATTATTTTTATTTTGTACATTCTAACAAAGCAATTAGTATACATGGTAGAGAGATATAAATGAAGTTTTCTCAGAATATTATGCATGTTTTCGAGTAAAATATCATCTTAATAACGGACAAAGTTAAACTGTTTTCATACAAAACCCTAATCAATCCATTCTATAATAATTTCTTGAGAAATCTTCATCTATATCTGGCGATCCTGTATACTAATTGCTTTGTTAGACTGTACTTGTATTTTATAAGCGTGTTGTAAATATTTTACGTACGTCACTTTCACATGTTGCAACTACCATTTCCGAAGTCTTTAAGTCAAGGTAGCGAGGTGCAAGACTGATTACTCCGCCGTGTTCGTAGCACGCACCTTACTAATTAACGGAGTCACGTCGGCGTCGGTGACAATGAAGTGGAGGGGGGCGTTGATAATACCTCAAGAAACTTGGTTGTATGGTTGGGGAAATTACGCTATTCCTAAGCAGAGGAATTATATTCAAAAAGATACTAAAGAATGGTTGGAAGATAGATTTGTCATCATTATAATAAAGAGGAAAGATTAGTTTGTTTGTAATCGATAAACTCAGAAACTACTGAACCGATTTTAATAATTCTCACACCATTAGAAAGCTACTTTATCTGGAAGTAACACAGGTTATACTTTATTTCAAAACGCGAGCAAAGCCGCGGGTACAGCTATTTAAAAATAATTGATACTTAATATTGCTAAAATTTTAAAAATCTGAGAAGCTATCTTTTTAATAATCTTGTCTTGGTCACGATTATTTTAATATCTAGATTTCTGATAGTTAACATTAATAGGCTGAAACGCTTTTTCTTTCAAAGTAATATATTTAATAACCTTAGACTGTCCCCTATGAATATAGTGGACCAGTGGGGTAATTGTGTAATGCATTCACATTGACATCAGCTTTCATTTTGAAATTACAGCTATATTCATTGCGTGGTTCGTAGTTGTCAAAATGACGGATTTTTAAAACACACAGAGCAATGAACATTGAAATCCAAATGATTGCGATGGCGGGCGAGTTACACAATTCGGCAGCAGTTTGGTTCAAAAGGTAGTTGGCACTGATATAGATCTCATATGGATTCTGTAAGATAGTGTAGAGTCGACGTCAGCAGATTCGTAAAAGAAGGCAAAAATTACAGTGAAAAAAGGTATAGTGATAAAATATCCACGGCAGTTCCAACACTATTCTGAGTGTGTTCGCAGATCGGTGGGATTCACCGATGCTGCAGAGATGGATGCAGCTCCACACTATTTTAAATTGTACCTGACTTTTTAAGACGGTTTACTAACACTAGATATTATGCAAATTGTTACTAAAACTATGGACTTTGAAAATAAACGTTTTTAATTTAATTTAATTTAAAATCATTCTTTTAACTACTTACTTCATATACCTACAATGAATATAAAAAGTTGAGCTCGAAAAAACGTAATCAACAAATAAAATATTAAGCAAATGAATATCTTTTGTGTACGTTTATCTGTGAAGGTGGGCGTATTTCAACCGTTTGCCAGGACTGGACTTTTCATTGGATTCCCCGCCCCACCGTGGCTTCTATAAAATTATATGGAACAAACAATTTGTACGCGCCAGACACTATATCTCAAAGTTTATTTTACTTACGTATTATAAGTATGTATTTACCAAAAAAATATTTCAAGTAATTATATCTATTGTCTAGTACCCATAGTACAAGCTCTGCTTAGTTTGGGACTAGATCGTGCCGTGTAAAAATATCCCAAAAATATTTATATATATAAATTTACTTGCGCCTCGTGATGTATTTTGTTTCGGAAAACTGACGTAATTTTTATGATTCTGCAATATGCAGTGTTATTCTCAAACGTACGAAATGCTTCCGTATCCAAAGTGAAAGGCGCCCGGAAAACGAAACGAAACGAGTTGAGAACAAAACGAATTCGAAAACGGTGTAACATAGTTCTTTATAATTTTCACTTCAAGCGCTGTCCGACTGCAAATAGTTCCCGGAAGAGTTTGTGTAAATTGAACTGTCACAAGTTTTCGATTTCGGATTTGCGAATAGCGTTTAAAGAACGCGTTCAGTAACCTTCCCCTCGAATTCTAAAAACTTTCGCATGGTTGTGCCAAGCATATTTTGGGGGGATATGCCATAATCGCCACGCTTGTCAGGCGGGTTGGCGATCGCAGTTGGTTGGTTAAATACTCAGAGAACGCTGCTGCCCATCCTCTGGTGAATCCCTTAGTCGCCTTTTACGACACGAATGAGAAAATATAGGGTGGTGCAATTCTTGACATCCGCGACACATGGAACAATGTACACATGTACAATGATAATAGTTAATATTTTGTAAACATAAAAGTGTATTCGCAAAGTTGCTCAGCTCAAGTCCTTCTTGTTTTTGAACCACTTCGGTGAAACCTGTAGAAAGATTTCGAAATCCGTTATATTTTTCAGCACCCTTAAGGCACGTGTTGACCTATCGGTATCGTACGCATCGTACGGATCGCATTAAACTAATCCGTATAGCGTAGTGCATCCACCTATCTGCAGCGTATGGATTGCCAACAAATTTCTATGAGCAATCGCATTTTCAATATTGACATTCGGATGCCGATGATGTCATCCACATTTTTGAATACAATGCGATCCGTCCGATGCGTACGATACCGATAGGTGGATGCGTGCTTAAGGGTGCTGAAAAAGATAACGGTATTCAAAAAAAAAAAACAGGTTTTAGATTCAAAAACCTCCTTCTTTAGCTGAACAACTTTGCGAACATACTTTTATGTTTACAAAATAAAATACTAGCTTTTACACGCGGCTCTGCTCGCGTTAAATTCTGTTAACCCACGTCACGGATCCTGTTAATTCAGTCCAGTCCAGTCCAGTTCCATCCATCCATCCTTTCATTCATACCGTCCAGTCGAGTCTAGTCGAGTCCAATCGAGTTCAATCTAGTCCACTTCAGTCCACTCCAGTCCACTCCGGCCCACTCCACTCCAGTCCACTCTCCCGAATGAATAAATATTATTACTTATTCAAAGAAAGTATACATTAGGCTGAACAAAACTTCTTCTTCTTCTATCGTGTCGACATGAGCTACACAATGATAATAGCTAATGCCGTGGGGAAAAGATTAGCTAGTCAGCAGGTTGGTAGCGGAGCTGACTACCCAGGGTGCGCCGGACGATCAATTAAATGTCGTCACTCGTGGAGGCTCTTTTAATGCACCCCAACCGTTGTTTTTAGTGCGCAACTGTAACAAAATTATACACTAATATGGTTGAATTAGAATAAACCTATTTCGTACACGGGTAAATGTTGAGCATCGCTGCCGATCCGAATGCGCACTCTGTAAAAATTACAAAATGAAAATTGCGGCCCGGCGCCGCTGAATACATTAATATCGAATATTGAATACATTACATAAAAATATTGAATGAATACACAGCTAAAACGTGAGCCGAATTGAAATCAGTAAAAATCCCGAGAGAATCTATTTGAAACGCGATGTTCGCGTTTCACATTAATGCTTATTAATAAATTCATTATTTGCTTTTCAAAGATGTGTTTGCAATTTTTTTGATATTAGTATTCAGTGTAATTAGTATTTCATAATTTTTAATATTACCTAGAAACCTACTATTGCTCAGCCTTGCCAGAGATAGTACTAGGAGCGAGATGACATTGTTAGGAGTAAGATCATTCATTATTTATCTATGAGAAGGAAAAAATCGTGAGGAAACCTACACACCTGAGATGTTCCATACAGTTCTCGATGGTGTGTGTAGTCTGCCAACCCACTATGCCATCGCGGTGGACTAACGCCTTGAAAAAATTTACCCAACAACCTTAACCTTCTCATTTGGAGAAGAGGCCCATGCCCAGCAGTGAGACAATAATGGGCTGATTATTTAATGTGGATATAAGAAAATGAACAAAATATCGGTTTCCCCTGTTTCTCTATGATAAAATCAGAAATACCTCGAGAGGATTTGACATCCTATCATCATCATCATCCCATTATTGTCCCACTGCTGGGCGCGGGCCTCTTCTCAGAATGAAAAGGTTGAGGTCTTAGTCCACCACGCTGACCTAGTGCAGGTTGGTGGACTACACACACCATTGAGAACTGCGTGAAGCACTCTCAGGTGTGCAGGTTTCCTTATGATGTTTTCTTTCACCGTTAAAGCGATAATCAAATTCTGATCCTTACATGAATTTCAAAAGTCAGTGGTGCGGGCCTGGTTCGAACTCACACGGTCACACCCTCCTGCATGGAAGGCAAGCGCTCAACCGCTAGGCTATAACAGCTTACAGACATCCTATAGTATTAGCTTAATAATCTAAATCTTTGATTCAACCACACTAATAATGATCGAAATATCATATGCCACCGCGAAATTAATAACTCTATCTACATACATCCAAAGTCAAATTTGACAATATAATCACACGTTATCGAGACATCAATCCGATGATTTCATTGATGCTGCATCTGTGCACGATCAGATGTAATCAACTTTGCTGGCGAGTGTACGACTGTATATCGTAGGTACAGTCGGCATCGAAACTAAATGACCATTGGGGCTGCATTAAAATAGCCTCCACGAGTGCCTACGTCTGGCGCACCTGGACACTGGACAGTCCGCCCAGATTGCACAAAATTATTATAGGCTTTATTACCCTTACTTGCCCTTTACTTCTGGCATGATTTTAACTATGTTTGCATTTCTTTTTAATTTAATTTAATTTTGTACGACAAGTTTTTTATGAGATGGGTTAAACCCGAAATAAATGAATTTTAATTTAATTAATTTTAATTAAGGTGGGCCCACTGACGATGTATCCATTTGGACGTCGTTTTAATGACTACTTCCAAAAAATCTTGACTTGTTCTAAAAATAACACGTTTTCAACATTCAATAGACTTCAGACCCAAGTTGGCAGAAGCAAAGATATTCTCCAAAAATGGGGTTCACGGACGGTTTGGATGTCCAGTGAGAGTGCGGCGTCACTCCGCAAACAATGGCTCACCTTCTATCTTGTACCGCGTGCCCAGTAACCTGCACGAGTGACGTCGAGGAGCTAATGACCGCCAACCACAATGCAGTGCGCGTTGCGGAACACTGGGCCAACAAAATTTGACAAAATTTGCCATCGACTCGCTAAGAAGAAGAACATTCACGGACAGATTTTGGAATGCGGCCACGCCATTTGGACTTCTGGATGCATCATCAGTGCATCGCCTTAGGCTCGGGCTGCAATCCAGCCTCGACTATAATGATGAACATCTTAGCTCACTTGTATCATAATGTACTATTATCTAATAATATATGTTATTTTTTATTTGTTGTTTTGTATAATGTATTGTTTGTCATATTGTGTTATAATCCAATACCTATAAGTAAAACTATATTATAATTTAGTTTTATTTATAGGTACACATAATTTTAAACTTGTAAATAAGGAGGTATTTACAAGTTTAAAATTATGTTCACACTGTATACATTTCTTTTCTTTTCAATTCTCCTCTCGCTCTCCTCTCGCAGGTCTGCTGTACCTAAAAGATTTCCTTATAGGTAAGTAATTAAGCAGTACCATTGTACTTGTATTTTCCTAAATAAATATTTTTTCTATGTGTACAGTACACATTTTTCATAATCTCCGACATTAATGCTGTTGGCTGTACACTTGTACAGTCGGCGATAGCGCTCAGGCAGCGCCCAACAATGCACGGAGCAATCAATTTGCGTATTCAATCATCTCTCCACTTGATTGAAATATGAAAACCTTAATTGAGAATGCCTTTAGTGAAATATGGCATTGTATGTTGGCTGTGTACTTGTGTAGGTATTCTGTTTTTAATCAAGGCAATCATGTGTTTTTGAACGCTTTCCTTGTTTCATGACCCATATATGGTACAGGGCTTGATGTGTGGTCAGTGAACGTGCTAATTTCATCAATTTTAAATATAAATCCAAGCATAGGTGTTGTAAGAAACAGAATTATTTTCGTTTGATAAACAGGTGTAGGCACATAAATTAACTGCAGAATTTTTCGCTATTCTATCAATTTAATAGATGGCTCCAAGTTATACCTTACTAAAGAAGAAATTGACATAGGCAGAGGACGACCGAATGTTGTGGCGCAAGTTGGGAGAGGCCTATGTCCAGCAGTGGACTACGATAGGCCGAGTTGATTGACAGAAAAATTACTACTACTTCAAATTAAATGCTTTTCATCGTTAAATTATTCAGGCTACAAGAATTGTGATAAGGTAACACAATCTGGCACAGGAGTACATACTAAGTAAAAAAAGTACTTAGTAAAGCCCATTTAGAGTAATCAAAATGCACAAACTAATCAATCAGATTACGCTCAACAAGTCATAAAAGGCGATGGCACTGAAATCAAATCAGAAATGTGATTAAAAATAACACACCGCCCCTATAATAGACCGATTACATGAGCCCGCGGGTTCCGCACGCTTCGTAGTGAGAAAGAGTGCAATCACATTAGCGGGTGAACCCTAAAATTTTAATCTGCGGCACAATGCCGGCAATCGCTGATTGCAACGAGCGCGCATATGCATAGTCTTTGGGGATCGCTTAGCGTACACTGCGAGAGCGAATTATGTGGTACGCTTTTGTATGGGAGCAAAATCGAGTTGTGGTGTTGATACCTCTGATCTGTTTTTTCTGACTTGACTTATTTAGTAAACAATCTTGGCATGTCTAAATCAAATCAAATCAAATCCTTTTATTTGCATGAAATGATTGTGGTGTTATAATAAAATTTTAGTTCTACACATTTAACTATTTTCGGTGTACAAATAACAAAATTTTCGGTGTCTCTTTAATCAAATTACTACTGATAAACACAATTACTAGTCCTGCACGTGTAATTAAGTTAAAAATGTTATTTAGTGTGTGAAATTGTTAACATAATGTCTTTTAATAATAATTATTGACGAATTGCATTAAAAATACATGCCAAGATTGTTAAGTAAATAAGATAAGTAAGAAAAACCGGCCAAGAGCATTTCGGGCCATGCTCAGTATTATAGGGTTCCTTAAGTAGGTGTTACAAACAAATCAAATCGAATATTAATCATGGCTATTTTAGTTTTTGCAATAGACAGCAGCATTGGCGACTCAGATAGTGTTGTTAGTAGCCGCCGCTAGATGGCGCTATAAAGTGCCAAATGCAATAGACGGCAGCATTGGCGACTCAGAGAGTGTTGTTACTAGCCGCTAGATGGCGCTGTACAGCGCCAAATTTAGGAAGTGTGTCATTTCAATATAACACAAAGTTACTTTTTGTGATTTTTTCAAATAGAAAGTAGCTAAAGGAGCATTATTTGCTATTATCATTTTTCTCTAAGGTCAATGACCTTTGAACTAGGACGTTTTAAATATTTTTCAGTTTTCTCTCTATAACTCAAAAATTTATAATCAAATTATACTCAAAATAATTTTAAAAGAGAGTTTTTACAAAGGTCTATCAATGTGGAAGATTATAAGTTTCTACGTTGCATAGTTTAGAAATGGCTGGGGGGACACACATTGCAAGCCACTTTGGCGGGCTGTATTTCGCAGATGGTACACCTGATAAAAAAGTGATGTACAAAATATGGCCTTCATTTTAGTAGACCTATTCAATGATACCCCACAAGAGGGGGTGCAGCGAAAAAAAAAATTAAATCCCCATTTCACATGTATGGGCGCCACCCCTAAAATACGTAATCACGATTTTTTTATTCCTTTAAAATTGAGATCTATATTTAGACTATTTTTTAGCAAAATTTCATTTACTTATGTTTATAACTGTAGAAGTTATTAAGCTGTTAAGGATTAGGACAGACGGACAGACGGACGGACATGACGAAACTATAAGGGTTCCTTGTAGGACTACGGAACCCTAAAAACAGAGATTAGTTTAAGTTTTGGGGAATCAATTTTTACGAGATAGGTACGTTTAAGAAATTCACACTCAAAGTTAGGGCGTGGTTTAACGAGAACTGTTTAAGAATTAAACGTAATAAACAGTTTTAACGCCATTTTTAACATTAAAATTCTTAATTTAATGCTGACTGTGTTTCTATAAGCTAGTTTAAAAGAACGATAGATTACATAGAAATAATAATGATCATTTTGATCCTGTCGTTTTGATAACTGTATCATTCTGTTTGTCCCAAAGTGTACCCACGCGACCGGCAAGGGACGAATTGTTTTCATATTAATAGCATGTCGAGAGGTGTACCGACAATGGGGCCAACCCCTGCCCAAACATGTTGTTTATAATATAACCATTTAATCACTCGTCGTCTCATATGCAAGTGTCTCACATAAGTATGGCTTATATTAATACTATTTTATAATCTACTAAATTTTTTAAGCTTTATTAGTTTTAGAGCGTTTACATCAAACGTAGGTACTTATGATGTGATTTATACAAAATATTATAGTAAAAAACCAGCCAAGTGCGAGTCGGACTCGCGCAGTAAGGGTTCCAATACCTCTCAACGACCAGATACCCCATAAAAACTGATTTAATTTACGAGAGTTTATCAAAAGACATCAACGCACAGTGCGCGAAATATGAATTTTTGCATGTCTTTCTTACGCAGGTACCACCACATATGTCTATGTTTGTCCTATTTTTAGTATTTGTTGCTAAACTACATAATATGCACTATAATCTGACCAAGTTTGACGCTGGTATATATTACCGTTTTAAAGATAGAACAGGAACAAAAACGTTGAAAAAAATGCATGTTTTTTGAGGTTTCTTGTATGGGGACCTCCTTTGTTTTTAGACTTTTTTATGTTTTTAGTATTTGTCATGATTCACCTCATACCAACACATATTCTGAGAAAATTTCAACCGGTTACCTATTACCGTTCAAAAGATACAGCCCTGTGACAGACAGACGGACGGACGGACGGACGGACGGACAGACAGCGTAGCGAGAGTAATAGGGTCCCGTTTGGCACCCTTCGGGTACAGAACCCTAAAAAGTAAGCTTTGATTGACTGCGGCAGTGTATTTAAAATTATTTGTACTTTACAAATAAATAAGTAATAAGTAAGTTCTAATTATTTAAGTAGTATACATAAGGCGCATACAGCAGCCAAGTGGTACCCCCATCAGTAAAAAAAAAATTACTCGCTGAATACATAATTTATCGAAAATTCGTTTTTAACAATTGAAGTACAGGCACTGTAGTTTAATCAGAAACTATTAACTCTGTAAATTATAGTTCGCTGTAGTTGTAGATAGAAAAAGTTCCAAAAATGGCAGTTTTTCGCACTTTTTCAATCTACAACTACAGCGAACTATAATTTACAACTAACTTAACTTTTTAACTATAAACAATAAATGATGTATTCAGCGAGTAATATTTTTTTTATTGATGGGGGCGCCATTTGCCTGCTACATGCCCCCTAATAAAAAAAAAATTGTCCACGACTGGTTAATAAAATTATACAAACATGACATATTCGCACGCCTGTTTCCCATTAGGGTAGGCAGAAACTATGGATTTCCTCCTGCTAATGACACACCTCTTTCGCTTCATCTACGTTCCGTTCATAAACCTCGCCATGCATACTCATCGGTCAGTAAGAGTCTACATCTTAACCTGGCCTTTTTTGAGAAAGTACGCAATTTGGTTAAAATAATACAAAATTAAAATACCAAACTTATTTACCCACTACGTAATCAGTAACTTGTCAAAGGCACACTAGCAAACTGATTTATTAGTGCGCTCGCGAGTTGTTACGTTGTTCAGCAGTTCAGGTGCGACTGACGAGGTAGTTTTGTTTCACCCCCTCGTACCCCACCCCACTAGCAGAACTACAGACTACAGAACAGTTTCGTCGCGTCTGAAAATTAATTCCTCTACATAATCAGGACTTCCGAGTGCGCCATTCGCGCCACTCGCTCCGCGGTGTAGCTTCACTTCGCAAATATTATTGAAAATATTGAAAGCACGTTTGTGCCTGAAGAAAAGTATTTTAGGAAAGTTCTTCACTGATGTACATAACTGATATTGTATTTTTTATATTTTACTAGCCTATGCCCGCAGCTTCACTCCCGTGGTTCTTCAGATCTATCCCGCAGGAACCGTGTTTTTTTATATAAAATACTTTGGTATCAGTTTTAAGTCTAGTCTAGTTTTTAGTTTCTTATTAAGATGTTGCTGACGTCACCCAAAGACGTAGTAAGTGGAAGTTAAATTCGATACCACGAGCAGTGTTCACGGTAGCTTAGTGGCTAAAGCACTGGCGTACTGAGCCAGGAGTAGCAGGTTCGAATCCTGCTCGTGAGCGTTAAGTTTCATCTAAATCGGTCCAGTAGTTTTTGCGTGATGCTCGAACAAACAAACAGACAATCACAGTTTTAGGCTGCCTGTCCACTGGAGCGGAGAGGATTGCACAAAATTGATGTCTCCATCCCCGATAAGCTTTTTTGTGCAATTCTATTGGTTTATGAGCGGAGGGCTCCGGTCCTCTCCGCTACTGCGGACAAACAGGCAGCCTAGCTTATAGTTAGGAGTGACTAGCTGTCGCCCGCGGTTTCACTTACGTTATGTCTATGAAAAGTATCCTAATTAAGCTTTTCTGAGTTTCAGGCACTATATACCTATAGGTTATAGCTCGAAGAATTGCCAAACTTAAGTAGCAGTGGGCGGGGCACATAGCTCGCAGAACGGATGGCCGATGGGGCAGTAAAGTTCTGGAGTGGCGACTGCGTACTGGAAGGCACAGCGTGGGTAGGCCCCCCACAAGGTAGACCGACGACCTGGTGAAGGTCGCGGGTATCCGCTGGACGCGGAAGGCGCAGGACCGGTCGTTGTGGTGATGCTTGGGGGAGACCTATGTCCAGCAGTGGACGTCTTTCGGCTGAAATGATGATGATGATGATGTCTATGAAAAGTATCCCAATTAAGCTTTTCTGAGATTCAGGCTAGCTGTGTGCAAAGTTTTAGAATAATCCATTCAACCGTTTTGCTGTGATTAAGCAACAAACATACAACAATTTAAAAAAAAATACAAATAAACAACAACAATTTAAAGAAAATTGTAATTGTACTAGAGTAGAATGGGATAGTGGTATAGTGGGAAAGTGGAAATTTCCATCATTTTTGAAGCGAAGCTTCTATAGCGCCTTTGCGCGCTCGGCCGCCAATAAAAACCAATAAAAACCGGCCAAGAGCATGTCGGGTCATGCTCAGTATTATAGGGTTCCTAATTACAAACGAATCAAATCGAATATTAATCATTGTTATTTTAGTTTTTGCAAACAGCGCCACCTAGCGCTGAATTTAAAAAGCTAAATTTAAGAAGTGAAAATCAATAGGTATAACACAAAGTTACTTTTTGTGATTTTTTTAAATAGGAAGTTACTAAAGGAGCATTATTTGCTAAGATCATTTTTCTCTAAGGACCTTTGAATTAGGACGTCCTAAGTATTTTGCAGTTTTCTCATCATAACTCAAAAAATTATGATCACATTATGCTCGAAATAGTTTTAAAAGAGAGTTTTTATAAAGGTCTATCAACGTGGAAGATTATAAGTTTCTATGTTGCATAGTTTAGAAATGGCAGGGGGGGACACATTGCAAGCCACTTTGGCGGGCTGTATTTCGCAGATAGTATACCTGATAAAAAAGTTATGTATGAAACATTACCTTCATTTTAGTAGACCTATTCAATGATACTCCATACGAGGAGGTGCAGCGAAAAAAAAATTTTCATCCCTGTTTCACATGTATGGGCGCCTCCCCTAAAATACATAATCAAGATTTTTTTATTCTTTTAAAATTGAGATCTATATCTAGCCCATTTTTTAACAAAATTTCATTTACATATGTTTATAACTGTAGAAGTTATTAAGCTGTAAAGGATTAGGACAGACGGACAGACGGACAGACGGACAGACGGACAGACGGACAGACGGACAGACGGACAAACGTACAGACGGACAGACGGACGGACATGACGAAACAATAAGGGTTCCTTGTAGGACTACGGAACCCTAAAAAACGTCACCATTAACATCCCCCTCCAATAACGCGTGGCTACACTACTGTCTCGAATATACACACACCAGCCAAGATCTACGCGCGCACGTGCTATCCACGCTTGCAACTTCATAGAAGCTTCGCTTCTGTGGACGCCATCCGATTTTTTTTTTGTGTGTTTAGCCCAAGATCTACTTATGCTGCATTATGGAATGTTTCCGCGAATTTTACCTACTTCAAAACAACTACCGTCGAATCATTTTGCAATCGTTTGTGACGTTCTGAAGACAACTCATGAGTTTTCCAAAAATTAGGACTCTATAGCATATTTCGGTAAGCACATCCTTTCAAATCACGTAGGTGTTTACATCAATGAATTTATCGAAATGTGTTCAGAATTATTATATGTATACTAATAACTTCTTAGGTTTTCGCGATCACTACACATTATAATAAAACAAAGTTTAACCGGATTAAATCGCGTATATTATTTAAATTGGTTTTCCTGACGTTTCGAAAGCTTTACAGCATTTCGTGGTCGTAAGTAGACTAAGATAACAATCGTCTTTACAGATATTTCTAAAAAAATAATTTAATCTACCGTACAATATTATTAATTAAAATCGTTTCAATGCACGCAGTAATCACTCACAATATCATTATCTTTTACAGTGTTGCGTGCTGTTTGGGACTTGATTATTTGAATCGTCAGGAAAACCAATTTAAATGATATACGCGATTTAATCCGGTTAAACTTTGTTTTTTTATATACTAGCTGACGCTTGCGGTTTCGCTCCCGTAGTATGTCAATAAAAGATTTCCAAATTGCCAAATTTCACCCAAATCCGTTTAGCCGTTTCAGCGTTATTGAAGGACAAACAAACATCTATACTTTCGCATTAAAATATTAGTAATAATTAATGGTACTGCGAATGTTAATTACGTGTTCTAGACGTCCAAGTTCAGTAATACCAAATTCTCCAAAATATTTCTTAGCCATGAAAACATACTACCTAACCTACCTATACCTACTATAGTACTAATACTTATAATAAACTAGACTGTGCCCACGGCTTTACCCGCCTACTTCTGGATAAAGCAGCTTTCTAATGTCGAAAGAATTATTAAAATCGGTTCAGTCGTTTCAGAGTTTATCGATTACAAACAAACAAACAAATCTTTCCTCTTTATAATATAAATATAGAAGTAAAGATAACATTGCAAGTTATATTGTTTCGTTTTTAGGGTTCCGTACCCGAAGGGTTCCAAACGGGACCCTATTACTCTCGCTACGCTGTCCGTCCGTCCGTCCGTCCGTCCGTCCGTCCGTCCGTCTGTCTGTCACAGGGCTGTATCTTTGTAACGGTAATAGATAACCAGTTGAAATTTTCACAGAATATGTGTTGTTATAAGGTGTTTCACGACAAATACTAAAAACAAAAAAAAGACATGCATTTTTTTCGACGTTTTTGTTCCTGTTCTATCTTCAAAACGGTAATACATAATAGCGTCAAACTTGGTTTGATTATAGTGCATATTATGTAGTTTCGCAACAAATACTAAAAGCAGGACAAACATAGACATATATGGTGGTACCTACGGAAGAAAGAGATGCAAAAATTCACATTTCACGTACGTGCGTTGATGTCTTTTGATAAACTCTCGTAAATTAAATCAGTTTCTATGGGGTATTAGATCGATGGGTTGTACGGAACCCTTACTGCGTGAGTCTGACTCACACTTGGCCGGTTTTTAACTTTTAATTTCGCTATTATCTGAAAATAAATCTTAAGATTTATTAAACTGTGTGTATACATAACGTATGTCTCGTAACCTGCGGATGGGTAAAACAGGCACTTTACTTTATTTTATTAGATTGATTATTAATTAAACAATTTCTATCATTCATCTCATACCACAGATCAGTAAGCCTCTAGACGCCGATTATCTGGATACTCACGGTCACCACAACATAACATAACATCACGCCTGTATTTCCCAAAGGGGTAGGCAGAGGTATATAGTACACCCACATTTCGCCAGTTATGTTATAGTCCCATGTAATAGGGGGCGAGCCTATTGCCATTGACCGGGCACAAATCCAGACTCCGGGCTGCTACTGAAAAATTCCTAATGAAAAAACCCAATAACACTATCCGACCCGGGAGCTCATCGGGCTCGGCATCGGCTCATCAGTCGCGCTTGCAACCACTAGACCAACGAGGCAGTCGGTCACCACGCATATGCAATACCACTGCATATCTTACGCCCCGCCGCCAATCGGGACGTCATTGCGTCAGCGAGCGGCACGAATCATACCACCGAACTTTTGAGCCGACCAACCATAACGCGCCATTCGCCCCCTGTACTCCGCCAACATTTACGACTGTGTTCTCATCCAAAACTTTGTTTATGCGGCGTCTTGAGGCTTACTGGTCTATGTCTCATACTAATCGGTTCTAATTTATTAATCGTCTTTTATTTGCAGCCAGAATCGAACTCACAACAGTCGCACAGGTGTTACCCAAGAAGTTGTAGCGAGTGATGTTTGTAAAGACAAAAAGGCTCAACGTCATAATTAAAAAAATCTCGTGCCTGCAAAGAAAGGGGGTAGTGGCGTGAAAGCAAGACAGATGGGGTGCCACAGAGGGCCTCGCAAAGACAATGTCGCGCTTTGGACGCGGAGCTTAATCATAAATATATCAACCGGAGACGAGGTTAGGATGGAACACACCGCAGGTGAGTACATTATTTATTAATCTTGAAATAGATATTTTATTTTGGTTATAGTAACCAGTATGTGCTTACGTTTTCAATTATCACAATTTAGCTATAGCTTTCGAAACGTCAGGAAAACCAATTTAAATAAACGCGATGTAATCCGGTTAAACTTGTTTTATTATAACATAACAAATTGGTAAGCGGGTTGCAAAAAAAACTATAAGGCAAGTATTTGTTGAAGCACCAGTATGAATTACAGTCTGTAATAATGTAAAAAAAAAAATGTTTAGGGTTCCGTACCCAAAGGGTGCCAAACGGGACCCTATTACTCTCGCTACGCTGTCCGTCCGTCTGTCTGTCACAGGGCTGTATCTTTGTAACGTTAAAAGAGAGTTTTCACAAAGGTCTTTCAATGTGGAAGATTATAAGTTTCTACGTTGCATAGTTTAGAAATGGCAGGGGGGGGGACACATTGCCAGCCACTTTGGCGGGCTATATTTCGCAGATGGTACACCTGATAAAAAAGTGATGTATGAAACAATACCTTCATTTTTGTAGACCTATTCAATGATACCCCACACGAGGGGGTTCAGCGAAAAAAATTTTTTTTTCCCCATTTCACATATATGGGCGCCACCCCTAAAGAACGTAAAAACTATTTTTTTATTCTTTTAAAATTGAGATCTATATGCAGACTATTTTTTAACAAAATTTCATTTACTTATGTTTATAACTGTAGAACTTATTAAGCTGTAAAGGATTAGGACAGACGGACAGACGGACAGACGGACAGACGGACAGACGGACAGACGGACAGACGGATAGACGGACAGACGGACAGACGGACAGACGGACAGACGGACAGACGGACGGACATGACGAAACTATAAGGGTTCCTTGTAGGACTTCGGAACCCTAAAAACACATCGTTCATATTTATGTAGTACAATAAATTATGGGTCAGATATCTGTCAGGTATCATGTAAGTACCTAATACTTATCAATGCAACGTCTACTTTATGTATTTCACACAGGTTAGAGTATCAAAAATTAAAGTTACTTTTGGCGTACTACATAATAAATGTCAAGTAATTCTGATAGAAGCTATCCATTTGAAAATATCAAATAATAATAAACAGGCTATGTAGTATGGAAGTTTGAACTTAACTAACTGATTAATTAGGTCAATCAACTCTTCTGTCCTCAAAAATGTGCCTTATTTATTGAGTTTTTTAGGGTTCCGAAGTCCTACAAGGAACCCTTATAGTTTCGTCATGTCCGTCCGTCTGTCCGTCTGTCCGTCTGTCCTAATCCTTTACAGCTTAATAACTTCTACAGTTATAAACATAAGTAAATGAAATTTTGTTAAAAAATAGTCTACTTATAGATCTCAATTTTAAAAGAATAAAAAAATCGTTTTTACGTATTTTAGGGGTGGCGTCCATACATGTGAAATGGAGATGAAATTTTTTTTTTGCTGCACCCCCTCGTGTGGGGTATCATTGAATAGGTCTACTAAAATGAAGGTAATGTTTCATACACCACTTTTTTATCAGATGTACCATCTGCGAAATATAGCGCGCCAAAGTGGCTTGCAATGTGTCCCCCCCCCTGCCATTTCTAAACTATGCAACGTAGAAAGTTATAATCTTCCACATTGATAGACCTTTATGAAAACTCTCTTTTAAAATTATTTCGAGTATAATGTGATTATAAGTTTTTGAGTTATAGAGAGAAAACTGAAAAATACTTAAAACGTCCTAGTTCAAAGGTCATTGACCTTAGAGAAAAATGATGTTAGCAAATAATGCTCCTTTAGTTACTTTCTATTTGAAAAAATCACAGAAAGTAACTTTGTGTTATGTTGAACACACTTCTTCAATTTGGCTTCTTGAATTTATCGCTAGATGGCGCTACTAACAACACGCTCTGAGTCGCGAATGCTGCCGATTACTGCAAAAACTAAAAAAGCATAGCCATGATTAATATTCGATTTGATTCGTTTGTAATTACACCTACTTAAGGAACCCTATAATACTGAGCATGGCCCGACATGCTCTTGGCCGGTTTTTTCTACAATTTCATTTAATTAGTTAATATGTAAACCTATAATTTACAATGACTGTTTATTTTATTTTATTGTAATGTCGGTGACTCGGTGGACATCGAACGAGATATGTATGAAAATAGTAGTTTGTCCACTGGGCAACCATATTTTTTCATGGAAATCTTATACGTAGTGGGTATGACATAAGTAATTTATTTTCAAAAGGTGGTAATTATAAGATAAACTCATGTATACCCCTGGCAGGTACACAGGCAACGTTTTATAAGCGTGACAAAAAAAGTTGATTGACCCAATCATACATTGGTTTTCACTGAGCTTAACCGTCTGTGAGATACTACTATCTCACAGACGGTTAAGCTCAGTGCCAGTGGTTAGGTTCAGTTACATTTTATCAGTAGTTATTTGAATAAAGAGACGTGCCATGATTGTCTACACATCTATGTGAAGTTTATATGTAGGTATATTCTGTTTTTTCTCTTTTGTCTTATTTAGTAAACAATCATGGCACGTCTCTTTATTCAAATAACTACTGATAAAATATAATTACTAGTTCTGCACGTGTAATTAGGTTAATAAATGTTATTAAACCATGTTAATAAATCATGTTTAAATAATTAATAAAAGTTATTTAGTGTGTGAAATTGTTAACATAATGTCTTTTGATAATTATTATTGACCAATTACATTAAAAAGACATGCCAAGATTGTATACTTAATAAGACAAGTAAGAAGAAATAGAGATTATATATTTTTCAATAATTAAAACAAATTAAGTACAACTTATCGCTAATTTTAAATGATGCAGCATCAGTAACACGGAATTTTTACCATAACTCGTTTTTATCCCAAATTATATTTCTTCGCTGTCATGTAACCAGCTCAAGGATGACGAAGGAGGCATGCATGAGTGTATGAAAGTTAAAAGGGGTGTTAAAACAAAACGGATGAGCTCGGACAAAGGAAGGAAGCGACTCTCCTCTCCTGCTTTTGATATCGCCAGTTCTAAGCAATGGGATACCTAACATATTTTGATTAATGAATGTTTGTGCGACATATATCTAGGTACAGTAGGTACACTCGTTTAGTCGCACCCTTGCCGCCTCTATTGTCTTCAAAGAAACACGTTTGTTTTAGATTTTTTCACTTTAGCTAAACATGCATGCAGTATATGTAGAGGTTTTTTGTTTCTGCGTTAGGTATGTATATTCCAAGCTACTGAGTGAAATCAGTGTGTGTGTCTTTCAGGACTATCATAGGATTTTTCAAACGTTTTAAATGTTCTGAAACATAATTTATTGAATTTTTGATCATGAACAACTAAAATGGCCGCAGTAAGGCTTGAATCTAGGATTTCAAGTGAAGATTCAAGCCAGGTGAAGAAAGCAATGAACTTTGTGTTAACATTCAAGAAACATTGACATTTATTTATCTTGAATCCTACTAATCAAACAAATGTGAAAGTTTGTGAAGTTTTTGGATATTTGTTACTCAATCACGCTGCGCCTTCCAGTACGCGGTCGCCACTCCAGAACTTTACTGCCACATCGGCCATCCGTTCTGCGAGCAATGTGCCCCGCCCACTGCCACTTAATTTTGGCAATTCTTCGGGCTATGTCGGTTAGCGTGGGTAGGCCCCCCACAAGGTGGACCGACGACCTGGTGAAGGTTGCGGTAAACGTAGTGGTTATATTCTCTTTGGGTTGCGGGAATCCGCTGGATGCGGAATGCGCAGGACCGGTCGTTGTGGCGATGCTTGGGGGAGACCTATGTCCAGCAGTCGACGTCTTTCGGCTGAAATGATGATGATGATGATGTTACTCAATCACGCTGTAAGGGCTGAACGGATTTGGATAAAATTTGGCATACAGATAGAACATAACTTGGATTAGCATATAGACTACTTTATCTTCCGGGAAAATGAACAATTCCCGAGGAATGCGCAATAACCGACATCCGCGCGGGTAAAGCCGCGAGCATATAGTAGGATTGTAGCGACTTCTGAGGACCTCCATCAATTTAATATCAATGACTACAATAACAACAAACCACATAACCTCCTCCTTTTTTTGAAGTCTGTTAAAAACAAAAACTTTAGCTGACACCCGTGGCTTCGCTCCCGTGCTCAAAGTATCCTATGAGTTAATTCAGGATATAATCTAATTGTGTGCCAAATTCCATCTCAATCCGTTCAACCGTTTCAGCGTGATTGAAGGACAAAAATCCATACTTTCGCATTTATAATACTAGTAGGATTATATAGGATAATCCACTTCATAAAATTCTTAATTCTGGCTGACAGACCCGCACCGCCTAATCTGGGCCCTACCTAATTCACGAAATTTCATGACGCGCCGATCAAGTTGCAGTGACGCTGCAGTTAGTTTCTGACAGCGATTGCCGTAGATAAGAGAATACGAAAAGCATTGTTTTGATCGAAACTTAAATGCAACGGCACTGCAACTGCACTTCTTAGTTACCTACGTGAATTGGCCTACCGGTGAGTGAAGCATGAAATTTTGCAAAGAAGTTATATAACGTAGGTAAGCAATAAAAACAGATTTTCGAAAATTCATCCCCTAAGGGAATTAGATTCCATGGAGTTTCTTGCCGGCTCTTCTCCATAGGACCAACTTTTTGGAACCGTGCAACTAGATTCATAATTAACGTTTTGAAAGTGCATTTAAATGCTTATTCGAAATAAAAACTTTTAACTTGACTTGAAATGCGGGGAGAAAAGTCGGATTGTTCCTGAGATGTTAGCGATGAGAAATCCCATCGGGCAGACGGCTAGTAGTAAATAAATCAATAAAATAAAATAAAATACATAAATAAAATAAAATTTCTTTATTTCAGGCAAGGCGACGACATACACATACACCCATATCACATTATTACAATTAGAAAATTAGAATTAATTAAATGAATTATTATTATTACTTCATTAATAAATTATACAATTATTATTATTCTTATTATATTACTAATTTTATTTTTTTATAGTTAAGAGTTTAAAATTACAAATCAATTCAATTCAATAACATAAAATAAAATAAAAAAGACAAAACTGTCAAATGATTTTCGCTGAAACCCGCCACATATCAGAAAAACAATTGATTCGACATACACACACACACGCACACATAAACCCCTCGACATCACAGGAACCACAGCCGTCATCTAATTATCCAGTTAATCAACTAGCCGGCTCTACGGGCTTGAAAGCGCATTAATTAGACCAGTGTGCGTACTGCGCGGACGACTGTATTGTCCCGCCGCTGCTGCCTGCAAATAAGTAAACACTGTTAACGTTGTCAGTAGGGCTGGCAGCACAGGTTTTGATTTACACTTTTGATTGAACTCTAGTTATCAAGCGTCCGAGAGACTCCTGGAACTCAAAAACATCAGGTTTTCTGTTCTTACGCGAATTAAAATACCATTAATTAACGCAATTTTAAGGTTAATTATTTTTTGATTACATAACTCTTCAGACAACTATAAAACATAACATAACATCACGCCTGTATTTCCCCGAAGGGGAAGGCAGAGGTGTAATAGTACACCCACATTTCGCCAGTTATGTTATAGTCCCATGTAATAGGGGGCGAGCCTATTGCCATTGACCGGGCACAAATCCAGACTCCGGGCTGCTACTGAGAATTTCCTAATGAAAAAACCCAATAACACTTTGCCCGACCCGGGAATCGAACCCAGGACCCCACGCTCAGCAGTCGCGCTTGCAACCACTAGACCAACGAGGCAGTCAACAACAACAAAAAAAGAAAACAACTATAAAAGCATTATAATAAAACAAGTTGAACCGGATTACATCGCGTATATTACTTAAATTAGTTTTCCTGACGTTTGAATAGTTTTGCAGCGTTCGTGGTCGCAGGAAGACCACAAACAACATATGACCAGCGTCTTTACAGATATAAAAAATATACTGTACAATTTTTTATTAATTAAAATCATTTCGATGCACACAATAGTCATTCAATGTACTACATTTATATGTAATTTAACTTCTTTCAGCAGAACTGTATTTTTTATTTTTAATACTCAGAAATTTACTATGCCTGAAAGATACGTGTTATTTTTTTTTTAAATTAACCGTAATTAATTATGTTCGTTTTTAATACACAGAGGGTTTTCGTATAAATTCTGTACCAACAGAAAGGCGGTGTCAGCAGCGATAGCCTAGTGGTTGAACGCTTGCCTTCCATGCAGGAGGGTGCAAGTTCGATCCCGACCCGCGTCTCTGACTTTTCAGATTCATGTGCGGATCAGAATTTGATTATCACTTGCTTTAACGGTGAAGGAAAACATCGTGAGGAAACCTGCACACCTGAGAGTGCTCCATACATACGTTCTCGATGGTGTGTGTAGTCCACCAACCCGCACTAGGCCAGCGTGGTGGACTAAGGCCTTAACCTTCTCATACTGAGAAGAGGCCCGTGCCCAGCAGTGGGACAGTAATGGGCTGATTATGTTTTTATGTTATGTAATACTTAGTACTTTTTTTTAGTAGTAGTAGAGCTCCTTTGTGGAAGAGTTCGTCCGGGGAAGTACTACCACCGTACCTACTTTTCCGCCAAATAGTGATGCTTGCATTGCGGTGTTTCGGTCTGAAGGGTACGGGTGCCGGTGAAATTACAATCACATGAGAATTTTCATCTTCATATCTTTGGCGAGCCGACTTGCGCTACCATTAAGGCAACAGCCTAGATGGTATCGCAGTTGTTATGGCCAAAGATTACCGCTTACCATCAGGTGGGCTTTTAGCTCGTTTCGCCATCCTATACTATAAAAAAAACTTTACATTTTATTGATATTTATACAGCAAGTAATCGAGCAGAAGTATTCTTATGACGTCATCAACCCTACACCGCCGGGGAGGCAGTTCCCACCGGTTTGCGCCTCGCTTATAAATGCTATTTTAACGCGGAAAAAAAGATTAATTAACTAATTGAGCCGGGCGGACCGCTCCGTGCGCTTTTTTAACTTTTTTCATGCGACTAATTAAGATGATTGCTGAATATGACAGCGTGTTTGAAATATAGAGTAGTTTTTAATGAAATCATATTCGAATGACCAATAAAATTATATTTTGAAAGAGACTTATTAGTAGCTTTCTATGAATAAAGGTTAGATATTTTGGAAGCCTGAAAAAGAGACAATCAGTTTTAATCAAAAATCTGATACAAGTTAATCGAAGCCCCCTAAATCATTAAAAGTTTTTTTTTAATCTATTTTTTTTAGGCTTTAGTACACCGTGGTTCCTCATAGGTACCTCTTATTATTGTCAAAAAGCTTTTTGTTGTACTTAATAACGAAGTTTAATAATATTTCATGATATTCATGATTTTTATCCGTGTGGTGCCGGACATAAAGAATTGCACCACCCTATCTAATCTCATGGGTGTCGTGAAAGGCAACTAAGGAATTCACCAGACGATGGGCAGCAGTGTTCTCTAAATATTTAACCAACGAACTGCAATCGCCAACCCGCCTGCCAAGCGTGGCGATTATGCCATATCGCCCCATTTGGGGTAGGCCTATATCCAGCAGTGAACGTCTTTCGGCTGAAATGATGATGATTTTTATGGTATTCTTTAAGTTGTACCTTTATACTGAGCTGACACCGCCTTCCTGTTGGTACAGAATTTCTACGAAAACCCTCTGTATATCAAAAACGAACAGTTAATTAAAAAAATAATGAACACGTATCTTTCAGGCATTGTAAATTACTGAGTACGAAATACCCGCAACGTGGTAAGAGAGACAATATGGCTCGAATGTTTAATTAGCGCATTGCAGGCTCCACGGGGAGGGGGTGGAGTTGCGGGGGTAGAGGGTTGCGGGAGGTGTTATTCATTAAAATGTTTGCGGAAACTCGTTTAGCGCCGTTGCGGCGGGCGCCCGCCACCCGCCCTCCCGCCTTATCTACAGGGTTGGCTAAGTGCAATAATTTAATGTATACAACGTGTTATTGGAATAACTCAAAAACTCAGACACCCTAACTTGTTTTTATTATAATAAATTGATATGGAAAGTAATTATTAATTTTCATTTATTTTTGTAGAAGATATTTGTAATTAGTGGTATCGTGGTTACTCTACTTATTCATAGCGCTAGATTCATTCACGAACGTGCGACGCTCTGGACGCTACTGTGTTAAATTTAAGTTAAGTTTTAATAGTTTTGGGAAACAAATGTTATCCAAAAGCTTCCATCACACTTTTTTACTGGTTCGCCTTTGCCACAGAATATCTAATAGTACTAACGTATGCGCTCAGCGCCGCGTCGTCGTATGAAACTTTTAGACTCGGCATGGTATAAAAATATTTTTTTGGTAAAAATTAACCTATGTTAAATAGTAGTATAATGGATTCTACTCTCGATTCTGAACAAACTGGTTCCAGGTTTTGAGTTAAGTCAATAACACGTTGTAAATAGAATAATTACTGGCAAGTTAATGAGTGTCGATCAATAATGGAAAACGATAGAATTTTATTCACGAAATTTCGAGTTACTTCACTATTTTATAGCTTTATGTTTACTTACATCTTCTCTTGGAAAAAAAAACACATAAATAACACCACCTCTGTATTCCTCGAAGGAGTAGGCCATAGAGGAAATGAATATATTCCGTGGGGTAGGCTCTACCGCTCTAGGCAGTGCTGTGTATAGTATGTACACACGGCTACACATCAAGCTGTACATTTCCAGTATAAGCTGACCTCGCATTGTAAAGGTTTTCCTTACAACGCGAGGTCAGCCTTTACTGGTTTTGTACAGCTTGATGTGTAGCCGTGTGTACACTCACATTTCTTATAATATTTATTTTAAGGAAAAATGGTTACCACAACCATTCAATTCAATTCAAAGATTTTTATAAGCATTTACTACTTTACTATATGCACTTTCAAAACGTTAATTGAATGTAGAACTTGCATGGTTCCAAAAAGTTGGTTCTATGGAGAAGAGCCGGCGAGAAACTCCATTGATGTAGAAAGAGTAACTTTTAAGATTTTCAAAGTATATTTTTATAGAATAACTATCGTGAGTTAAATTCATAATTATTAACACAAACGGTTTCACTCACGTTTTGGTGCGCAACGCCGCCGCGCAACCAGCTCATGATTAAGGGCACCGTTCGAGCTTGAAACTGGTCGAGCACACCCGATGGAATAACGTGAGTGAAACCGTTTGTGTTAATAAACTATATTTTGTTGGTCAATTGACGTTTAATAACACCAGCGCTGCAGCAGCTGAACGTGTCTGATTTTACAGGAAGCGAAAACTTCCTAAATCGGGACGGATCCAGTCTTTAGATCAAGAGGTGATCAAGAGCAAGGTTTTCCACAGAAATTAGACTTAAAAGACAATTTTGCACAAGACACAAATTTTATGAAGAGTACGTAAATCATTTCTAATTAATTTCCACTACGATGATTCTCGAGACAGCCCTGTGGGTCCCGGCGGGCGACGACGGGCGGGACGTTCATTTACTCCTGGTAATCGCTGCTTCCGCTATCTACAACCCACTTAGCAGACTTAATTTAGCTCCCTACACTAAACTCGCTTAGATAATATAGATGTGTGTCGTTTAATACAATGTAATGCAACTATTATATTCATTAGATTCAAACAGGCCAGCTTGGTGGAGTCAGCCCTGACACCTGCAGCACAGCAGTAACAGTACACAGGACCCAGGTCAGTAATGGACGATGATGATGATTTGTATTGTCATCAACAGCTTTCCTAAGCTCTCGTATACTAGTGGTTTGCCCCGAAATATAAATAAAATACAGTTGGAAGAATGTGAAATTGGTGTTGAACGTATCTTTTCAAACATAAATCTTATTTTTAATGAATATTGTCCCAATGTACAGCCATAAACTTATTAAACTGACGTCAGCAATAGTCAGTATAGTAACTTTATGTGTAAAGTAGAGTTCAAAGACGGCACAAAGTGATAGTGTGAAAATGTTTTTGCTTTTATTGCTTATAACTTTTTTCTAACTTTCTGATAATAATTCATAAGTTTTAATAAAGTTAATGCCTCATTGGTCTAGTGGTCGCAAGCGCGACTGCTGATTGTGGGGTCCTGGGTTCGATTCCCGGGTCGGGCAAAGTGTTATTGGGTTTTTTCTTTAGGAAATTCTCAGTAGCAGCCCGGAGTCTGGATTTGTGCGAAATGTGGGTGTACTATACACCTCTGCCTACCCCTTCGGGGAAAAACAGGCGTGATGTTATGTTATGTGTTAATAAAGTTACTCAAATTATCCATGAAGCCGTTTTACAGATAGACCCTGGGACAAAACAGGTCAAAAACGGCGACTTTGGATGCCCACCAAATTGTTCATCTATGACCTAGAATATTTCTAGAAACCACAGACCTAGCTAGAAACAGTTTAATACTCTGCTGAAAAAGTTATTTTCAACGATATCCCACATGTATTAGAAGGATGAAAAAATTATTTTTTGCCCCTCTTTGCATGTATGGACAACTACATGTATGGCCCTCAAATTTTATTATTTTTAATTTTTAATTTCATATTCGGCTTTTGCCTAAAGTTTTACGTATTAAGTGAGATTTTGAAGTAATTATATTATTTGGATTGGAAGTTATAAGTTTCTGACAGATATACAGTCGGAGAAAGAACGTACTTAAATCAAAAATTACATCCTTTTAGAGTCACTGTAAGTTCCCCAGTTGGTACCTAGTGGAAAAAGGGAAGTATGTCGTGCTGGGACTACCTGATTCACGGCAACTAATCGTGCCGAACGTCCTGGCCCTTAAGCTGACCTATTCACGATCAGCTGATGTGCTGAATTTAACCATAACAGCCTAATTGAGTTCCGAATTTTTTCTTAGGTTAAAATGTAATATGGTATTAAAACTATGCCAATCGATTCTCCTGGTGATTCTGGACAAACTACTTTCTCAAATTGCGTAAACAAAAAGTAACGTTGTATAGTAATATAGTGTAGTGTTACACCGTGTAGGTACTACCCACGTACCCTTTTTCAAACTTAATAATATCTATTTCGCTTTTTTATTTCCTGCCCGAAATACACATTAAATATAACCACACAGTATTTCTACAAGTTTTGAGGTTTTGGGAATTAAATAAAAAAACCGGCCAAGAGCATGTCGGGCCATGCTCAGTATTATAGGGTTCCTTAAGTAGGTGTAATTACAAACTAATCAAATCGAATATTAATCATGGCTATTTTAGTTTTTGCAATAATCGGCAGCATTCGCGACTCAGAGCGTGTTGTTAGTAGCGCCATCTAGCGATAAATTCAAGAAGCCAAATTTAAGAAGTGTGTCATTTCAAAGTTACTTTTTGTGATTTTTTCAAATAGAAAGTAGCTAAAGGAGCATTATTTGCTAAGATAATTTTTCTCTAAGGTCAATGACCTTTGAACTAGGACGTTTTAAGTATTTTTCAGTTTTCTCTCTATAACTCAAAAAATTATAATCACATTATACTCGAAATAATTTTAAAAGAGAGTTTTCACAAAGGTCTATTAATGTGGAAGATTATAAGTTTCTACATTGCATAGTTTGAAATGGCAGGGGTGGGGACACATTGCAAGCCACTTTGGCGGGCTATATTTCGCAGATGGTACACCTGATAAAAAAGTGGTGTATCAAACATTACCTTCATTTTAGTAGACCTATTCAATGATATCCCACACGTGGGGGATCTTTTTTCTCCATTTCACATGGATGGACGCCACCCCTATAATACGGAAAAACTATTTTTTTATTCTTTTAAAATTGAGATCTATATGTAGACTATTTTTTAACAAAATTTCATTTACTTATGTTTATAACTGTAGAAGTTATTAAGCTGTAAAGGATTAGGACAGACGGACAGACGGACAGACGGACGGACATGACGAAACTATAAGGGTTCCTTGTAGGACTTCGGAACCCTAAAAATGAATATTTGGGACATTTTACACAACACCATCTAGTCCCAAACTAAGCAGAGCTTGTGATATATCGGTACTAGACTATGGATATAATACTTGTAAATAATTTGAAAAAAATACACAAGAAACACTCTGAACAACACAAACACTTATGTTCATCACATAAATATTTGTGTCTTATCCTATGGGAATCGAACCCAAGACCTCGTGATTAGCAGTCCAACAGTCGAATCTAGTGGTGTGAACCGGAGGCAATTTCCACCTCCGGAGGTTATGCGGAGATTTTATTGAATCACCGGAGACTCTCCGGATAATCTCCGGATAGTCAAAATACTCTAAATCTATATAAATGAAAAAAAAATAGCTTCCCGTTACAGACAGACATACTAAAACTATTGAACTCAAATATTTTACATTAGTCAAGGGTGATCAAATATTTTAGATTAGTCATCGGACAAAATTAATTATTTTTACAACAAATTTTGGTACATTTGGGTGCGTTCTGCAACAAATCAAATAACCGGTAGTTTAGTGAAATCATCGATTAGTCTCCGGTACTCACTCTAACCGGTGATTATCCGGTTTTTTGAGAACCGGTTCACACCACTAGTCGAATCACTAGACCACAGACCTCAATGGAATGGTGACTTTAACTTATTAAATGCATGATGTATTTAGCAAAACAAATAAACTTCTTGTTATAGTTAGAATTAATAATTTTTAGAAGATAAATTCTTTGTTTGCATGGGGTCCTGGGTTCGATTCCCGGGTCGGGCAAAGTGTTATTGGGTTTTTTCATTAGGAAATTCTCAGTAGCAGCCCGGAGTCTGGATTTGTGCCCGGTTAATGGCAATAGGCTCGCCCCCTATTACATGGGACTTATAACATAACTGGCGAAATGTGGGTGTACTATACACCTCTGCCTACCCCTTCGGGGAAATACAGGCGTGATGTTATGTTTTTTTTTTTTTTTTTTTAATTCTTTGTTCACACCGTATTGGAATCGAGCGGGAGCAACTTTTCATCTGGAATTTAAAACTCCTCACTAAATTAACATCGGTAACTACCTGTAATAATTTCCACCATCACTTATTTATATGGGTTGGATCTTTAATAATATAATTGTTAGTCATACTTATTTAAAATTTTACATGATCCTAAAGCCATAAGTCAAAACTTTTGAAAGTCTTAGGTATCATCTCGGGCTACTTTTACTAGTTTTCGCAACATTAATCAGCCACCTAATCAGTACTTTAGAAAACCGTCGTTCACTGTATTAAATATTTCATTAACAGCTCCACACCAAACTTGATCGCATTTATACCAACATTTATATTCACAGATACGCCATAACTTAATCTACACCTATTAAATACAGCCCCCATCGCACCCTCGGATTGGCTGGATTTTCCAACCCCTGCGTCTCTCCACCAATCACGGGCGAGCTTTTAGTACTGAGGGGGTGGAGTCAGGGTGGTTTTCATGACGAGATTTTCGCGAAATCAAACAGTACTGTTCGGATCATTTCGGATATGAGACTTATTTAGGAGTCAAAAATTTAGTGTGGTAGTCGCAGACGATAACTTTGAGTAACTTTATTTTAGCGTAATTTTATTATAGTATTAAAAACAATTATAATATTATGATACACCTAATTAATTAATTAAAACATAGAGGGATGTGCTGAATTTTCTATTTTATTCCCGTCATAAAAAAATTGAAACGAAAAGATAGAATCGGTTTAAAAAAACTTTGATTACAGCAGATTACAGCTAAATCATAGAAATATTTAAACATAAACCCACCGTTATTGTATCAATCTAACATAAGTTAAAAAATTAAAACGAACAGTTATCGCGCAAATCGCCACAGACTAAGTAATCGGAACAGAGAGTCCAAATGGCGGGTCCCTACCTATCGCCCCTACCGGGAGACTTGCTGACGGAGTACATGTTCGGGCGTCGTCGGCAGCGGCGGAACCGCACGACCTTCACGCCGCAGCAGCTCAGCGAGCTGGAGTCTCTGTTCCAGAAGACACATTACCCTGATGTGTTCCTGAGGGAGGAGGTGGCCCTGAGGATCAGCTTGTCGGAAGCTAGAGTGCAAGTAGGTTTAACGCATTTTTATTAAGTTAAAAAAGAATAACCATGCAGTTTCATGCTGGTTCTTCTTCATATCATTATTAGCCCATTACTGTCCCAATGCTTAAACTTACAAACTACCGAATTAGGGTGCTATTTCTTAGGCTGTTATTTGTGTGGTCATTCCGCCATTTAAAGATAAATTTATTAATGACTAGCTGTGCCCGCGACTCCATCCGCGTGGATGTCGGAAAATAACATCGTGTCATAATTATGAACACAATATCTTCAAATATATACATATAAGCGCCTACACAGACGATTACACTATTTACCGACCATACTATATTTTGTTTTTACAACCAACCGGCTAAGGTGATGGAATTTCATGGAATTAGCCCTTAACTCCCTCATTCTGAGAAGACGCTCGTGCCCAGCAGTGGGAAGTAATTGGGCTGATTAATATTCTATAACACTAACCACATCTCTTCTTATGCTGAGAAGAGGGCCGTGTCCAGCAGTGGGACTGTAATGGGCTGGTAATAAATAAATAAATATTTTTGGGACATTTTACACGTCACCATCTAGTCCCAAACTAAGCAGAGCTTGTACTATGGGTACTAGACAATGGATATAATACTTAGATACTTTTTTTTTTTTTTTTAATACATACTTATAATACATATGAAACACCCAGACCAACACAAACACTTACGTTCATCACATAAATATTTGTGTCCTGTGGGAATCGAACCCACGACCTCGTGATCAGCAGTCCGACACTCGAACCACTAGACCACAGAAGCCGTCGTTAATGTTATGTTATTCTAGAATACTAATAATATCCAGTTCATTATCTCTTCTCATTTCAGAAGAGGGCCATACCCAGTAGTGGGACAGTAATGGGTTGACTACGTTATGTTATTCTATATTTTCTAGTTTCTTAACTCTTCTCGTTCGAGAAGAGGTCCGTGCCCAGCAGTGGGGCAGTAGGTAATGAGCTGATTATGTTATGATAATCTATTACACTAACAATATCCAGTTCGTTAACTCTTCTCATTCCAAGAAGAGGGCCATGCCCAGCAGCGGGACAGTGATGGGCTATGTTATGTTATTCTATATTTTCTATAATACTAATAGAATCCAGTTGTATTTTTAGGAACCTGCAACCTGCATCCATCCAACAATCATGACCTCTACTTTGTATGCAACTTAATACAATAGAGGGGTCAAGCTGTATCGCTGGATCTACTCAACCGATTCAGATAAAACATACCCTATATTTTAAGTTAGACTAATACCAATACAAATGCTAAGTTTCATTACGATCCGTTCAGCCGTTTTCACGTAATGAGGTAACAAACAGACAGACAGACAGACAGACAGATATAAATTTTTTAAACGATTGATTCGTGTTCTATAGCTTATTTCTAGTCCCCCTAGCCGGTTTACGCGAAAAAAAACTCAATGTACAGACTTTTCGACCTTTACAGTTTTATTATAGTATATATAGATATAGATTTTGACATGGATGGCGCGGGTGATATTATAAAATCGCAGGGGCTATTAACACGGTTACTTTTCTCTTGATATTCGATTGCTTTTGGTTTAAAGTGTTTTTTCATTACTGGTAATTACCTATATGATTTATTGTGTTTGGAAGGTATCTTATAAGTCTAATTTGCCTTTTCAAAGAACAAATATTCATACTAATATTATAAATGCGAAAGTAACTCTTTTTGTCTGTCTATTTGTTACCTCTTCACGACTAAACCTCTAAACCGATCGTAATAAAAGGCAAAGAGGAAGTTTGGGGCCTAGAGAAGAACATTCGGTTACTTTTTATCTCGGGATGTTCAACAGTTCCGAATTACACGCGGGCGAAGCCACGCCAAGGGCATAGTATAACATAACCAGCACATTACTGTCCCACTGCTGGGCACGGGCCTCTTCTCAGTACGAGAAGGCTAAGGCCTTAGTCCACCACGCTGGCCTATTGCGGGTTGGCGGACTACACACATCATTGAAAACTGTATGTAGCACTCTCAGGTGTGCAGGTTTCCTCACGATGTTTTCCTTCACCGTTAAAGCAAGTGATAATCGAATATAAATCCGCACATGAATTCGAAAAGTCAGAGGTGTTGGCCGGGATCGAACTCACACCCTCCTGCATGGAAGGCCAGCGTTCAACCACTAGGCTATTACTGCTTTCATGGGCAGTCGCGTTATAAAAGCGGTTCTCTTCAATATCAACCCCTACTATACTTATCACTCAGAATTACTGTATTGCGAGACTTATCAGAGAGAAAATATTTTCAGAATTGTTAAATCAGCGCTATTTTGTTGTAGCCTATAGTTTTGTAGTAAATATTTTCTTCGTTTTAATAAACCACAAGTCCTGACGAAGGAAAACCGATATGTACCTAGAACGCCCTTGAGGACTAGGCTATTGAAATTAAAAAACATCATAATTTTAATAAAGAAGATGGTTGGCAGCTGCCACCTGTTTGGAAATTCTGACTGACTCTTGACACAACGGACATCCTAGTTCAGGAGTCGGGGCACCACTTGAATGTTCTATACAGAATATGCTAATTAAATTATTACTATTATTATTGATTCAAATTCAAATTAAATTTATTCACGTAAAATAGAGTAACCCAGTTCCAAAGATAATCAAGGCCTAAACAGCACGCTAGGTACACTGTGTAAAACATAATTAAACTGAGTAACTACTGCATGTATAGAAACTATTTTAATTATCATAAATTGTGTAGTAGATCAAATTTATTTATTTTGAAATATCTGTAAAGACGCTTCCCATCTTAGTCTTCCTGCCTCCACGAACGCTGCAAAGCTTTCGAAACGTAAGGAAAACATTTTTATTAATATACGAAATGTAATCCGGTTAAACTTGTTTTATTATAATAGTTTTAAAGTTTAACAAAATTAATAGTTTTTCGTTTAATGACTGGTTATTAAGGTACAAAAAAAATAACTTCTTTATCTTTATCGTAGGTACAACTTGCTTCACAGGTATGGTTCCAGAACCGCCGCGCGAAGTGGCGCAAGCAAGCGCGGCTGCAACTCCTGCAGGATGCCTGGCGGATGAGGTGCCTTGGACTTGGTTCTCCGCCGCTTCCATTATCAGGTGAAGAGTGAAGTGTCTATTATCAATAGAAAACTAACTTTTTTTATAGAATTTGATAGTGAAACGAGCTAAAGGCCCAACTGATGTTAAGCGGCTAGCTTTGCCCGTAAAAACTGTAATACCACCGGCCGTTGCCGCGTATGTATGGTATTACGTACTCTTCACACCGGAACACAGCATTGCAAACATCACTGTTTGCCGGCAGAAAGGCGGTGGTAGTACTTTCCCGAACGAGCTCTTTCACAGGGAGCTCTAGTACTATTAAAACTTTACGCCGAGAGGTGAAAAAAGACTTAATTTCTTCCATATATCACAGTATAGATTAGTTTCTGGTATGATAGTAAGTGGATTACGAATATGATAAGTAGTATTGTTACACTAGTTTACAAATTTTTCTTTTTTGTCTGTTGCCACGAACTTTATGGTTGATACCGTTTCCTTATGACATTATTTTCAAATCTACCCTCAGAAAATTTTGTGCAGCGAAAATCACTTAAGCGTATTTGTCCGTTGATAACGTGCGTGTTTAACTTTGTTAAAATTAATATCTGAAGTTTTTGCGACATGAGTACGGTCAACCGCACGTCGGTGGTAACACTTTGACATTGACATCATCTTTATTTCATAAACAGTAAGGGTGGTTTTCGAATTGATGTGTTACCACTGTCATGCTGTCGACTGTACATCTAGGAGAAGTTGTTTCATCAACTCAGCCTATCGCAGTCCACTGCTGGACATAGGCCTCTCCCAAGTTGCGCCACAACACTCGGTCCTCTGCCTTCCGCATCCAGTCCTCCCCAGCCACGTTCTTCAGGTCAGAAGTTGTTTAAACAATCCAAATATTTTTTGCTACATATGTGGAGAATATGTGTGTATTTTTAATAAAAAAAATCTAAGTTAATACATGTGTTTCTTCTGTTTTGAATTTAGGTACCTAGAACTAAAAAACCAGATCTGATCAAAAAATTCCAAGTATGTGAACTTAGTATACCATATGTAGTCGTCAACAGCAAAAAAAAACCGACATCAGATGCGCTGTAAACTAGTGTCAACCTGTACAACATTGTCAAAATGTTAGTTATTAGATATCGCCACTTCTCCGACCTCCCGCGTCGATGTGTTATCAATAGTCGTTGGTCTTTGTGAATGGAACCTACTTATTCAACACAGTGTACCAACACAGTATAATTATCTCTTCCACAGTCATTATCTTTTTGCCCTGCTCCCAAATTACTTGGGGTCGGCGCAATGTCTTCTTCTTCCATTTTTGTCTATCAGCCGTCATCCCATCATTCATTTACTCCCTTTTCATCCATATCTGTTCCACAGTCATTTCATCATTTCAGCCTAAAGACGTCCACTGCTGGACATAGGCCTCCCCCAATTAAGAGGGGATATGCCATAATCGCCACGCTTGGCAGGCGGGTTGGCGATCGCAGTTGGTGGGTTAAATACTCAGAGAACGCTGCTGCCCATCCTCTGGTGAATCCCTTAGTCGCCTTTTACGACACCCATGAGAAGAGATAAGGGTGGTGCAATTCTTTTCTTTGTTCCACAGTATAGTGTTGAGTAGGACTTACAAGAGGCAGTACATTTGTCCCGTACGTGACAGAAAATTGTAATGACGGCTCAACTTTATAAAATGTACCACTTCAATATTATTGTCGCGCTGCTCTTCTATTCTGCGTGTAAGGTGAGTGAGAAGATGAGAGCGAAAGAGGAAAGCGTCGCGTTCTATCCACCAGTCGACGGTTGCGACTTCATTTCGCTACAATACTACATGATGACTGGGACAGGACGATAAACGACGCACATGGACATGCATGAATGAATAAAATAATATGTTTACATGTAGCGGACACTAGATTTTTGGATAGTTATAGTAATTTTAAATGCAATAAAGCGTATTCAGACTCATTCATAGAATAATAAAACAGGGACTGACTAAGATTTAAAAAAAGTTTAGTTTTTAGACGTTATTCCGGACTGTAAACACTTTTCAAAATAATTATCTTCATTCATTAGTATTAATTTTCTATAATCAAAAATTTCAAAGTCAAGTTCAGTACATTATAAAAAAGTCATACAATTGTAAGATTCAACTCGCATGTACGAAATGAATAGGTTTGTAGTCTCTCCTCATTTGTACCGCGAACCGTCTAAATTCAAAACACCTCGCCTCTTTTGAAGTGGGTCATTGTACTGGCTCATTACAAAAAAGAGGCTACTCTTACAAACTCATTTTAAAACCGTGTCCTACTCAACATTACCACAGTATCTTCTGTAAACACATAAACACTGGTATTTATATTTTCTATAGTTAATTTATTCTGTGGTTGTTATTTTTCAGGCCACGGAAAACCAGACTCTTCGCCTGAGGCGCCTGAATCACCCAACGACAAAGATTCACCGGAGCCTCCTGGTGCTATGGAAAATCGTGAACTGAAGTCACCTCGTCAAGATCCTTACCTTCACAATACAAACATGGAACCTATACCGTCAGTCAATCAGAACGTACACGACCTACCACCAATGCCGTACAGCAATGACGATGGGAGGATGCTACAGCAGCCTTTTGCATTTATGATGACCCAACAAATGGATTCAGAAATAGTTCCAACAGATTTGAGGGTGATGTCGAAACCTAACCCCTGTCCATGCGGTACTTCGATCCAAGATATGGACGAGCCACAGAACCTTGCGTATCGACCGCAAAGACGTGACAAGGAGACCAGTGATAGTGACACAGACACTGAAATAGATCTGACGTCACATTCCAAAGACGATGACATAAGGGAATCAGAGAGACTGGCCAGCAGGATCGCGACCAGCATCTTTAGAAGTAACACGGTACTTCACGATATGATGCCAAATGATCTCAGTTTAGGAGCGAAGAATGCTAATGATAGGATTAGAAATAATGTCTCAATTTAATTGAAAGTTGATTTTAAAAGAACTTGTGTTTTTAAACGTTTTATTTTTTCTATAAAATAGAAGAATGTAGAATCTGTGTTACACAATTAAGTTTGGGTCCTTCTTAAAAGAAATCTGCAGTGAACAGTGAAATTGAAGTTTTGTATTTCACTTCAGTTTGATTTTGGATGGAAAGACATTTGGATTTTGAAACAATTAAATCAGATTTGGGTCATCCTCTTGTCTATCCAAACGCCTTTTAGGGCGCGGTCTCATTGAGAGCTATTAACTATTAGATAGTGAGTTATTTACTATTAGATAGTTGGCTAATAAACTATTAACCAATGGAGGTCACATTCATTGGTGAGCTACAAACTATAAAACACTTAAATATCGTACGGATATACATAGACGTCAAACTGCGAGCGAGTAGATACTACACTAGTCGCAGTAGCTGAGCTGGAATTTTAGTTGTTAATAATGTGAGCCGAAAACTAGTAACATAACATAATTCCTGATAACATCATCATCATCATGATAACTGGGTGCGAAATGTAGGTGTACTATATACCTCTGCCTACCCCTTCGGGGAAATACAGGCGTGATGTTATGTGTTATGTGAAAACTAGTAAACATTACATTGTAATTTTTGTCTAACCCTACAAGGTGCAATTATCAATATGATATGGTATCAAATTGCAGATTATCTCTTCTTGAACTATAGAATAGATCTTAGCTACTAGTAAATAGCTCTCAATGGGACTGATTGTTTAACTATTGTGTTAATTTATTTGACAGTTGAGCTCTAGTTATTATTGTTATTAATAATCCGGGAAGGTTATTATAGGTTTCCAATTGTGATTTTATTTTAGTCAATGTTGCTGTCTCAACTACAAGGTATGTTTTTGTAGACAATATTTAAGCTAAAATTCGTGCAGGTAATGTAGGTAATGAATGTAAATGAACTCACATCAGTAAGTGTAGTATTTTGTAAAACCAATGGTACTTTAGATAGCGTTATAGTCAAGAAATGTACTTATATGTAAATTTTTGTTACTTAACTGTATATAACTAATAAGTATTTCAAATAGTTTTATAATTTACTATCTAGTAGCGAAAGCAGAATAAATGCAGTAGAAATGAGAGTTTTGAGAAGTACCTATGTGTGGTGTCACTTTGAGAGATAAATTAAGGAATAACATGATAAGGAAGCGATGTGGAGTGAAAGAAGATGTAGTGACAAATATTGAGAAAGGTATTATAAGATGGTTTGGACATATAGAGAGGATGGACGAGAGGAGATTGACGAAAAAAGTAACGAAGCGAGTGTGGATGGAAGAGTTGGAAGGGGACGACCTCGGCGAACATATCGCGATCAAATCGCAGACGTTCTCAAAAAATGCCAGGTTAAGAGTACTCTAAATCGACGAGCATGCATGACGCGGTTAATGAACGTAGATGAAGCGAAAGAGGTGTGTCAGGATCGTAGCAGGTGGAAATCCATAGTCTCTGCCTACCCCAATGGGACACAGGCGTGATAATATGTATGTATGTATGTAGTAGCGATTCCAACAGCTCTTACTATACATGAAGCAAGAAAAGGAAGAAAACATTAGACAAAACATTAAATTTCTAGCGTGGGTCTACAAGGTCAGCGGTTATAACCTCTGGTTTTTTTTTGTTTGTTTAAATAATAAGCCAAATCAGTATACAGTAGCAATTTTATTATATAATAATTATTGTCGTAGATCAGTATTACTAAGTAGGTATACAATTATCTAAATTACAATATATCACAATAAATTCGGTATATTTCAGAATTTCTCGTGTAATTTTATTATTAGCTCTAACCGGCTAACATTATGAATATTTACATCTTGAAATAATTCTGATTACACACCGTGACATTTTTACTGTCTTACATCGGTGGCTCAGTTCATGTAATCATTATTGTGAACAAGTTTTACTAACCTACTAGTTTTTTTTGTGTAGTTTGTATGGGACCAACCACAGAAATAGATAGAATGGAAAAGTGGGCAGGGCGCGCGTGCCAACACTGTACCATAGTGCATGGCATTGCAAAGCCAGTACGCCTTAAGACTTGTTTCTGTAAATACTGTAACAAAACCCACAAAAATGCCTTATTGTGCTGTTTCTCTAACTGCAGAAACAAAATCTGTAAAGTACAATTGATTAAAGTTAATTTTTTAAAATTAATGACGTTAATGTGTAAGGCGTAGTTTATTCGAAAGTTGCCACGAATGAATCGCAATTAAAATTGTGATTACAACCATTCTATCTCTATCTATTTCTGTGGTACCAACCCAAAAACGTGTGCGGTCAGAGTCAAGAAACGCCACAATATTATACAACCCAACAATGTTTAGTTACTAATTACAACTAATTAGTCACTTGCATTAGCTTGCATTGCTGTTTTCTATTATGCTAGTTATATCATTTAATATTTACAAACTGATATTTTGAATAACAATACCAAAGAGAAGATATAACTTCGCCCTTCACTACAGTTCGTCAGAAAAAGTTCGGCTTATTTTCTCGCATTGACTTTCATCATCATCATCATCATCATCAACATCATCATCATCATCATCATCATCATCATCATCATCATCATCATTGTCCATATATATTAGTCCACTGCTGGAAACAGGCCTCTCCAATAGCACGCCGCTGATATCAACCCTCGGCCACTCGCATCCAGCTGCTACCAGCCACCTTGCCAGTACCATCGCTCCACCGAGCCTGGGGGCGTCCTATTCTACATTAAAAATTTTCGATTCGCGGTCTCAACTCAAGAAGACGTCTACTTCAACGGTTATCAGTTATTCTTCTAATATGGCCGGCCCACTACCACTTCAGCTTGCTGATCCTGTGGGCTATGTCGATAACTTTGGTTCTCTGTCGGATCACCTCGTTTCGGATTCAATTGTTCAGAGAGACTCCGAGCATAGCCCTTTCCATAGCGCACTGAGTTACATTTTTGAGGACCAACTGTACCGTGTCCACGCGTTGACTTTTAAAGTTTATACTACTTAAGATTCTTGAGGTGTTCAAATTCAAACCGTATTTGATCCAATCGAAAACATTTGACTGCCTCGTTGATCTAGTGGTTGCAAGCGCAACTGCTGATCGTGAGGTCCTGGGTTCGATTCCCGGGTCGGTCAAAGTGTTATTGGGTTTTTTCATTAAGAAATTCTCAGTAGCAGCCCGGGAGTCTGGATTTGTGCCCAGTCAATGGCAATAGGCTCGCCCCCTATTACATGGGACTATAACATAACTGGCGAAATGTGGGTGTATGTACACCTCTGCCTACCCCTTCGGGGAAATACAGGCGTGATGTTATGTTATGTTGTTATGTTGAAAACATTTTATAAGCGGAGCGGAGCCATATCTTTTGGCACATAGTTTAACGAGACTAAATTCTGAAATAGTAGAAAACATTTTAACATATACATAGTTTCATAGCACCAATTCTTAATGTTACAATAATCACATCATAGATTTATATATTAATACGTCATATAATTATGTAGGCATCTAAATAGGTAAAATAGTAACTTGCCATTTGAATTTGAAATATGAATGGAAAATATAAAATAATGTACGTCGGGCATTATAAAAGAATGGATTAAAATAATGACTGAAGTTAGTACATAATAAACCTTATATCTAGTTCTTGTCTTTTGTAGGAGCTGTCTTATAAATTAATATTTTATTTGTTATTTATTTATGTTCTTCGAAAGAAGTGTTATTTTCACGTCTCAATTTTTTTTCCCTAATGGCTTTTATGAATATAATGTTATTTATGGTATACTAATAAATATATAAGCTAATTTAATATAATAGTGCCATTATAATAATCATAAATTAAAAAATTCTCGGAGCCCTCCTCTGGTTCGTAACTTCGTACCATAATTTAAAAAAATATGACTGCATATGAAATAATAAAATTCGAGGGCTCCCGTCATGTCATCGAGATCATTACATGTAGCCCTACCTCCAATCTAAAACGTCTTTTAGTTTGTATCGCAGACTACAGATTTTTCATCGGCCGCTAATTAGTTGGTTTGTGACAAATAAGTATTTCTATTATATTTCTGTGTTTTTATTTCATTCGATTTTAGAACATACCGAAGTGTGCACACCGGCAGACTCAGTTTCGGCCTATAGTTAAGTCTGTATTCTGCGTTGTATAGTTGTATGCACATGAATAAAAACCCATACAGAAGCCAAGCCAGCTGCCGTGCTACACTCACACATGGCTCGGCGATGTGTGCGCGCTTTCACCGACGGGTTCACGTACGCACCGCTGAGGCACAGAGTAAGGATGTTAATATTATACTGTGGCTCAGGTAAGAACCGCCTTTCGCTGGCATAAGTTTGGTTTCTAATAGATTTTTATTAATGTGGTTGGTTGTATGTGTAGCTAGTGTTCCAACATAGCTACATAGATGTCGCTACTTGGTTGCGTAGTTCATGTATAACTCAATAGATGTCGTTGTTAGAGGTGGTGTTAGTAGCACTTGGAGTCGTGCTGCGAGCACCAGGCGGGCGAGATAGCGTCAGCACGGAGTCCCCTAGCTATCAGTCGGCCACGCTGGCGCTGCATGCGTGGCTCGGCCGCGTACACGCTGGCCGTGGGGTCCGCCCACAGGCGCTCCGCCACCGCCGCCGAACGTGGCCACACGCGTGTATCTGTGGACAACAACATAAACTATCACACACAACGCAAAGTAAAGGAGCTTAAGGCTTATGGTACACTCAAAATGATAAATTCTGTCGCGGTTGGGGTCTTACAACTCTAAAACAAAAAAATCCTAAAAAAATATCATAAAAACGTTGCATAAACATTGGTATGTTACAAGTATAAAAATATCGTAGCATATGAAACTGTATAAAAATAATGAATTAAATTGTGGAAAGAAAAAATTGCTCACATGATTCATATGATTTTAAACTCTCTTTCTCAATTATTACAGATGATAACAAATGGTGTTGTATGATAAAAGGGATATGTTGTCTAATAACTAATAACGCACTGGCATTGTATAGGTAAGTGTACGATAAATGTATTGTGATGCACAACAGTTTTGATCTGTGATATGCTCCGTTCCACCTTGGAGGGAACGAATTCGAATATGGAGAATCGACTCCTACTAGTTTACGAGGTGATAAGAACACTGGCGTTATACAACCTACATTACTAGAGAAAGCTACAGATTTTGCAAGAAAAAAGTAGGTATTAAGACTGTACAACAGAGGTAAAAGCAAATAAGGTGCAAATAGATAAACTGTATGAAAATGTTTCCGAAATAAAATCGGTCATTGGCAGATATAATGAAAATGATAGTAATAAAGCCTGACATGTTATCAACGCTAAACGAAACTGAGCGTACGTGTATTTTTGATAAACCATCTAATCTAATCCATCTAGTAAAGAAGTGTCAGTATCAGAGTAAACAGTGCCAGTAGTGATAAGCCTCACTATATTATCACATTATGTTCTTTTCAAAATTGTACAATACTAGTTCTGACTGAGCCCGCAAGTCTACCTACATGAAATGTTCCTAGTTTCCGAAAATCGAGAGTATGCTTATCAACAACATATTAAAGATCAACAAATCAGAATATGACGAAATAGACAGAGGTCAGAACAATAAGCTTGGCTTGGCGCTTCATCAACTCAGCCTATCGCAGTCCACTGTTGAACATAACCTCAAGTTGCGCCACAACACTTGGTCCTACAAACTTCCGCATCCATTCCTCCTCAGCTACCTTATTGAGGTCGTTGGTCCACCTGGCGGGGGGCACACTACGCCACGTTTGCCGATTCACGGTCTCCACTCAATGACTCGTCTGCTCCAAGAACCATCGGTCCTTTGACAGACATGTCCAGACCCACTGCCACTTTGACTTACTGATCCTATCCTGTCGGACAAACTCCAAATATAGCTGAGCGACCTTGAATTTGTGGACTTGGCACTTGACTGATGCGAAACCGTGCAACTAGAACCTGACGTTTCAAAATTGCCTGTAATTAGGTTAATTTGAAATAAAAAACATTTGAGTTTGATTTTTAAAAAACCTCGTGGGATTTTCACAAGGAACAAATATTGTATGGCCAGCAAATAGTTTTTGTGTTTTTGAATTTGTATCTGTAAACGCAACGCTACAATACAGGAAATCCAGAAATATTCCTAGGACAGCACCTTAAAAAAAATTTTCATCAAAACTTAATACTCAGTAGCAGCCCGGAGTCTGGATTTGTGCCCGGTCAGTGGCAATAGGCTCGTCCCCTATTACATGGGACTATAACATAACTGGCGAAATGTGGGTGTATTATTACACCTCTGCCTACCCCTTCGGCGAAATACAGGCGTGATGTTATGTTGTTATGTTATCAAAACTTACCCAATGCCTGTTCATCCAAATACTCAGACCACATGGCGACCTCTCCTCCCAAGAAGTTGTCGTCTCTTGGCAACGTGTGTGCATACATCTTCCGCCAGTTGGAGTACTGAGTCGTGCCCCAGAACCCATGGTCCAGGTACCAGATGTCCTTAGGCACGGAGACGGTTCGGTAGCCTGCCCTTATGAGCTGGTGTAGTAGCGGACTGCTGACCTTCTCCCATACTTCGATGACGTATCTGGAATACAGAAACGGTGTTTCATACTGATGCCTATTAGCTGTCTGTATAAGTCCGGAAAAGACCTGTCGGTACCGATTCTATAGTTTTTATTCCTGCCACTCCTCGAGCGACGAAGACGTCGAAAATACTAATTCTTCATTGAACAACAAAAAATACCACAATACATTAAGAAATTACTTGTACAACGGTAAGTTTACGCAAGCTTAACTCTTATAATGGGTTTTTTTACCAGCAAACCATTGAGCGATGAAGTGAATGTAGAAAAGAGGTTAGATGAAAATCTTCTTCGGGAATGGATGGCGAAGTTTACGGTTCGAAGACAAACGCGGGACCTGCGAGGGTTACCAGACAGGTAGGCTGTCCAGTTGTCGAACTGTCTTGGTCAGCTAAGAATATCACACCGCATACAGCTGTCTGAATGTCACTAGAACCTCACCTTTCTTTATCAAGATTCTTATTGATGTTTTGTATCTGTGTGAGTTCAGAAGACCACAGCATGACGGGTTGTTTGGGAGTGCTGTGGGCCGCCTCCAACTCCTCGTCCCACGCTTGGAGCGCCTTCCGATGGAACTCTGCCCATAGCTGCATGAAACCGTCATCACTTCTGTTGTAGTTTTGCTGACGCATGTAGTTGGTTATTTCTTCCGTTGAATTCCAGCATTCGATGCACACCTGGAACAAATAAATTATTATTATATTATACTTCTTGACAAAGAATTTGGACAATATTTGTTATAACAAACAACTTGTGCTTACGTTTTCATGATGAATAATTCGGTTGGCGTGCATTGGCCAACTTCATTTGAATTTAATTGTGGTGTAAGTTATTGATTTTTGTATGTAGGAAGATTAATTAAAGTTAAATAATCATCGTACTATGAAAAATATAATAACATACACAACTATTGAACTTGAATGAGGAAGGCACTGGGTACTGCCTAGTTGCCTATATGCAATGCACGCCATGGTTTTTAGGTAGGTATATGTTCTGTGCGGCGATTTTATACAAATATTCTTTGGCGATTTTGTGATAACATTACACGTGATGGCAATATAGTGGCCCTCTTCACAAAATGTCAGAACAGACCAGAGTAAGCTGGGATCAGATTCATGTAAACATTCTAAGGTAAACATGTATGTTCTTTGTATGTTCTCACCTCATCGCCTCCCATGTGCAGCAGCGCGGGCGGCAGCAGCGCTTCCGCGATGTCCCGGTACAAGTCGCGCAGCACTCGGTACATGGCGGGGTTGGCCGGGTTCAGTTGTCCGCAAGGGGGCTCGACACACAAGTGGCGCCACGGCCACTGGTTCACGCAAACGGCAAGGTCCCCGAGACCGTACTCCTGGAAACGACGATAAAATCTTTTAACTTGTTTGTTGCATCGGTGCACATAACATAAGAATTCTGACAAAAAAAATTCATATTTGCACATCGCAACTCATTTCCTCTTGTATTGTGAGCGTTATAACTTTTTATGTGGATAAACGTTTGGATGATGGCGCGATCGATGAGCGATTGAAAGAATTCTTGTGATATCAGCATACGCACTACCCTGGCTTAATTCAGATGAAGTAAGATGCCGCGACTTTAGCCTACCATACATCAAACAGGCATCATACAAAAAAATGGTTTCTGCACAGGGTTATAAAGTTATAATTAAAATTTCCATGAGAATTAAAAAGCAAGACATTATTTTGATACCTAGCCAATATTACACAACAAGGTAGTTAAATATGGACGACCCACTTTAAGAAAGGGTTCACACCAGATGTTGTTAGTCGCTGACTATACGCTGAATACGCTATAGCATAAAATATAAGGTTGCAAATTTACAAAATAAGCAAGATCGTAAAGCTAGCTCACAGTTAGCCGCTGACTGTGAGTTTGTGAGCTTACGTTTGCTGTGAACCGTCCCTAATATTGAACGACCACAAGTAGTTAATACCGCAGTTAGAACCTAAGTACCTGGATGCAATCCAGGAATACTTGCATCAAAAGTTCGTTAGCGTGTATTTGTGGTGCGACTATTAAGACGATTCTCAGTATTGGCTCAGGATTGGAACTGTGCCCAATTGGGCAAATACAAAATAGTAATTATTAATTAATAGTGGAAGGATCGACTATAGATAAATTGATAGAATACGCTTTATTGTACACTATAACAATAGCCAAAATTAGGAACAACAAGTACCTAAATTAAAGATAGGTAGGTACTAAGTCAACCGAAAAGAAGAACCGGAGTGACCGACATAGCTGGTAGGATCAATAAGCTGAAGTGGCAGTGGCAGTGGGCTGACCAAAGGACCAATGACCGCTGGAGCAGACGAGTCCTTGAGTGGACTGGCGAATCGGCAAACGAAGCGTGGGGCACCCCCCCGCCAGTTGGACCGATGACCTAAAAAAGGTGGCTGGGGGGACTAGATGCGGACGGCAGAGGACTGAGTATTGTGGCACAACTTGGGAGAGGCCTGTGTCCAGGGCAAGAAACTCGGCAATAATAAATAATCGGTATATGGAGCAAGAAATACCTATAAGATTAAAAGGTTACATCAGCGGTCTTATCGCTAATAGCGATAGCTTCCAGACAAACCTAAGTATAAGTTACACAACGATAACCCGTGAATTTCATAATCTTAACGACAGCTCATCGTCATTAAGTATCTAGGCCACAGGGTTTCCGAAAACCTAAAGGACAGCCTGGACCTGAACATTGAGCGTGAGTGCCGTTGGCTGTCCGCTGCAATATGTTAGCTCGCATATTTATTTGCAAAATCCACGACCGAAGTAAAGGCTACGCTGTTTACAGCGTACTGTCGGTCGTTCTATATATGCAGTCTGTGGGCTAACTACACGCAGATGGCATACAGCACCCTGCGCGTACAATACAATAATGCATTAAGGGTGTTGATGGGGCTACCGCGCTACTTTAGTGCTACGGCACCGGCTGGCATGTTCGCAGAGGCGGGAATAGATGGTTTCCACGCTATCGTGCGCAAGCAATGCGCTTCCATCATGCGCAGCGTACGCGCCAGTCCCAACAGCATCCTAAAAACTATAGCAGACAGGTGGGACAGCCCCATACTGGGACATTCGTTACGCCTACATGCCCTTGTGGCGAAGATTCATTTTTATTTATTAAGCCCATGGACGTTCACTGCTGGACATGGGCCTTTCAATGACCGCCAGAGCGAACGGTCAATGAGGAAATGTTCAACACTTCAGGGGGGGATTCTTGCGTCGTAGACATATTGTCTCGAACTCGACATAATGTCGAAACAAAATGGCGAATGTCGATTGTATTGTAACTTATTCTCGGAAGAGATTCTTAAAGATAAGTCTATACGCCCAACGATCGACAGACAAAAAGTGGTTCATAGCAATCGACATTACCAGCCAAATTTTTCGTAGGGATTTAAAATGAGAGATCATCTCGAATCAGATATTATTATGTCTATAACGCGAGAATTGAGACCCTGGATGTTGGCTTTGCAGAAGGATCTATGATTTAAGGTGTAGAGGACGCTGTTGCTTATTTTCTAGTTGCAATGTTGTGGCTTCGTATGAGAACCACGACTGGTGTAAGAATGGAATATTAATTAGCACCTCCAGAGATTGTAAGCATAAATCAGTACAATCGTCAGTCAAACAAGCAATAAACGGTTATGAATATGTAGCGGTCTCACCTTCCCCCACTGCCATCCGTTCCCGGCGTGCGCGGGCGCATCAATCTCGATCATAACGCGTACACCGCGCACTTGCGCGTATTTAATAAGTTCCCTCACTTCTTCCGCTGAGTAGATCTCTTTTGCAGAATAGGCTCCGTACCTTAAAGGAAATTTTAGTAAGTTTTATATGAAAACCATTAATGGATTCGAAGTGTAACCTTATCAATAAATAGCTTTTTTATGGCATAGAATGGAGAAACGAGCTAAAGGCCCACCTGCCCCCCTAGCCAAGTTGATAATCTATAATCGTCAACGCTATAGAAAACAATCAAGATGTATGGGAATGACATATCTGGAACGAATTACTTTTCGTTGAGATATGTCATTCCCATACATTTTGATTGTTTTCTATTCGCGTTGACGATTGTAGATTGTAATCTTGGCTAGGGGGGCTGATATTAAGCGGCAACCTTTGCCCATAACAACTGCAATATCGCCTAAGTTGTTGCCTAAATCGCTTTCGTCAAACTGTATTAGAGTAAGGATGGAAAGTCAGTAGGCCAATTCACGTAACTAAAGAAGTGCAGTTTCAGTGCAGTTGCAGTGCAGTTGCAGTTGCAGTGCAGTTGCAGTTATGTTTTGATCAAAACAACGCTTTTCGTATTCTCTTATCTTCGGTGGTCGCTGTCAGATACGAACTGCAGCGTCACTGCAACTTGATCGGCGCGTCATGAAATTACGTGAATAGGGACCCTGATGTGATTGCAATTTCACTAGCCGTCCCGTACCCATCACACTGGAAAACAGGGATGTAAGTTCACTGTTTGGCGGCAGAAATAGGTAGAAAATCTACTATACTAAATACAGCTTACTAAATCTTACTTTCATACTGCTTACCTACTTCACTGTCATGATAAGACTATTCGCATTAAAAATCAATTAAGTTAAGTTAATGAAAAATCAAGGCTAACAATTCTATTATTTTTACCTCGTGAATTGCGGGACTCTTGTAGATTCCAGAGGAAAACTATGCGAGTCAGTTACATGCCAATGGAAAACGTTCATTTTGTTGGCAGCCATACCGTCTATGGTCCTCTTGATATCAACCATAGGTATAAAATGCCTGCTAGTGTCGAGGAGTAGACCTCTATGTTTGTAGACTGGACGGTCCCGGATCTTGGCACCGGAGACCAGTTGGAGACCACATTTCTTCTGGTCTGAGAAGTCAGGTTTGTCAGCTGCTACCAGTTGAGTGAACGTCTCCAAAGCGTGGCGGGCCCCGTATACTGTTTCGGCGAATACGTGGACTGCAATCTGCTCGGCTGTTGAAAAAATACGACGTTATGAGCATCACAATCATATTAATGTAGGCCTTGTCAAGGCTGCCTTTTTTCTGGGGCTTTAATTTTAATTAGTCATAGATGACAGGACACGTGGCTTTAGAGTTTTTAATTTCAGGAAATTGCTTATAATCACATTCTCAGCCTTGAAAATAGGCAATAGGCTCGCTCCCTGGCGAAATGTGGGTGTACTATTACACCTCTGCCTACCCCTTCGGGCAAATCCAGGCGTGATGTTATTATTATTATTATTATACTTTATTTTACACACAAATACACATTAATATTACAATACGGTAAGCTTATGTACATCGGCGAGCTTAACTCAAAAATGAGTTTTCTTACAGCAAACCTTAGAGCGATAGAGAGATGTTGATATATTGATAGAGGATAAAAACAAGTGTACAACAGAATAACAAAAAGTTTGACTACATAACTTATCTAACAAAATATTTACAAGTAAAATAATTATATTAAGATATATATACTTATATACATAAATAGGTACATACATATGTACATAAAATACATACATATATATATATATATATAATGTTATGTTATGTTATGTTATGTCAGCCTTGAAAACAAAGGAGACGCTGTTTATCAAATTCCCACGACCACGCAAGTTGGAGCGACACACCACGGCGTCCTAATGTAGAGACGCACGTTGAAAGCCGTGGGAGATGCCAAGTGCGGCTCCATGCAATTTAGTGCATGCTAAAATTCTCTAAAGTTCTCACGCATATAGTTCCGACATGCGTCACCGTGGGATAACCGTCTTATTCCAACAAACCTTTAGTCTGGACATCAAGCATGTAGGACTCATTGGTCTCCCAGGTCAGGGTCATGTCTGCGCTCTTAACGTCCAGGTAGACCACGACGGGAGTGTCAGACATCTCCGTGACGTCACCGCCGCATTCCGCCAACAGGTTGCTGCTTATCACCTTTGTCATGTCCACCAGTAGCTCCCGAGTTTCTACCGGCACGCTTTGTAGGTCGAACCTATGGATGGAATTTGGTTGGTTGATGAAAGTTTTTACCATAGCCTCGTAAGGCACAACCTAAATTCAGGTCGATATAAATGACGACCCAATGTACTATAAATAGGTGCAAGTAGTTGCGACCCAGACTTCAATTTGTAATTTATTTCCTAAATCGGCCCAACAACCATATAAGCCATACAAAGATATCCCTTTTTTAGGACGTCGGGCTGATATTTAATGATTTAATAAGACCTTAGGCCTTAGGCCTTACGAGAATAGTAGATTAATGTCAGTATTTTGGTACTGTTTACATCACTAAGGAGCTTCTTAACGCAGGTTTATGAGCCTGACACACAAAAAGTGAAACGTCACGAACGCGACGATGGAACGCACCTCATTGTCTGGGCAGCGTATATCGTTGCCCATAATTATGGGGGAGTGAGATAGAGTACAAAAGAGAGCTTCGCTTCTGTCGGGGGTCCCACAACATCACTTTCAGAATTTTTTGAATTTTATTTGGTTCATTATGCCTAGCAAGAAATTATTGAATTTGTTACCGACCTGAGAATTAGGTCAGGGAATTGACTACAATGGATTTAAAATATTCTTAAATTGAATATGACTGTCCCTAATACCAAATATCATGATAGCGAAACACTTTTGTACGAAAACCAATTGCAGGCGTAAACCAATGTAACGGAAATGACAAAACCAATTGGATTACCCACTTCCGTTACTATAGAACCAAGTATACCATTGTATACAATATAATGACAAAATTAATCCGCTGTATCATTTCCGATGTTATTCGCATCACAATGTCAATTTATTATTGATAGTTCCACACGACACCGACAAACATTGCATATTTGTAAACTGTAATATTATTCACAGCATTCATAATAAAATTATTGTAAACATTAATAATCAATGTAAAAACATAACTATCACACAAGTAGTGCAGTGGTTGAGCGCTTGGCTGCTGCGCAACATGTCGCGGTTTTGTTCCCCGCACGGAACAAATATTTAACTGTGTTGTTTTTTTATATATCATAGGGGGCCAACCAGCAAGCGGGTCACCTCAATCAACTCAGCCTATTGCAGTCCACTACTGGACATAGGCCTCTCCCGAATTGCGCCACAACACTCTGTCCTCTACCTTCCGCATCCAATCTTCCTCAGCCACCTTCTTCAGGTCGTCAGTCCACTAGGTCCAGCCCTACGCTGCGGGTCACCTAATGGTAAGCAATCTCTGCCACCCATGGACATCCGCAACACCAGTGGAGTCACCGATGCGTTGCTGACCTTTTAATTTGTTCCGGAAAACCGCTGACGGAAGTTGATTCCACAGTTTTGCTGTACGAGGTAAAAATGGGGTGTGAAACGTACAGTAGTTGACCGCCAACTATCAAGATGATGAGGATGGAATTTAGATTTATGGCGGGTGGTACGATGGTGGAAGTCAGCGGCTGGTATAAGGTCGAACAATTGCTCAGAGCACTCCCCCATTGTACGTGCGATAGAAGATACATAGAGATGCAACATCTCTTTGCAAGGCTAGAAGGTCAAGCCGATTGGGAATAGCATAGTCGCCAAATATTCGAGCCGTTCTGCGTTGAATGCGGTCAAGTGAAAGGACTAGGTACTCGGGTATTCCAGTGCAGAGGTGAGAGCAATATTCCATGTGCGGCCGGATTTGAAGTTTTAGGCGATGATCCGGCCTGAAATAATTATTATCTCGCTCTATTGAGCACCCCGAGTTTTTTGGAAGCCAATTTCACTTTAACTTCCAAGTGACCACGAAACTGAACGTCATATGATACGTCGACGCCTAGGATTCCCGTTAATTTAGCCGTGGCTAAGAGGGGAGTGCCCTCTAAGCAAGGTGCTTACTTGTCTTAGTGGAGTTGAAGTGGACTAGGTTTTGTCTACCCCATTATGAGATTAACTCCAGAGGTCTCAATTTCCTTTTCGGTACTCTATGACGTGTTCATTCACGCGACAGATTAGCTTGGCCTAAGTAGGTTGCATCCACGGTGCTATGATCTGCATAGAAATGAATGTTGCTTATGCGCAAGATGTCATTGATATGCAGAATAAACAAAGTGGGGGATAGCACCCAGCCTTGTGGAATGCCAGCATCCACGGGCATCAATTCGAAGCCCGCTCCGTAAGGCATGAGAATAATCTCTCGGAAAGTCTGATTGCAGGAAGCTTTGACAGAAGAGTTTTGTGCCAGACCCGATCGAAGGCCTTCGTTGTATCCAAACTAATCACTAAGGCCTCTCCTTTGCTCTCCACCGCCTCCGCCCATCAGTGTGTTAAGTACACAAGGTCACTAGCTGAACGGCCACTACGAAAACTATATTGGCGGTCGCTTATCTTCTTTGTCTTCTGGGTAACTTAGTATCTGGCAGTTGAGTTGTTTCTGATCATTTGTGTTCACATAAATCGAAAAAATATAGGGAACAGCTGTTTTTTTTTCGCGATTTCAGGGTTGGTCTCATAGTCAAAGTTGTTCATAATGATGAGTACAATGACCCCTTAAGAGGTTTAGTATAAAAATATTATATTATCTGTGGTATAAACTAAGAATAAGGTTGTATATTATTCGCTTCATAAAACAGTATAAGTGGGCGGATTGTAACTACCATGACCAAAGTTAGCGATCACGACTGTCAAATAAACGATGTTCAGATCGTAGGTCGAGGGACCGTTAGTACTCAGGATAGGTTGTTCACCCCATGTGTTCAGATAAATTTTCTTATTGAAGGTAATGTTTATTTAGAAACAAAACGGGCCATACATTCCTGTAATCGTCGTTAATAGTCATCATTAAACGTAGTGGTTATATTATCTTTGGTCATCATTACTCATCATGTAAATAAACAAATGTACAATATGGATATAAGCAGCATCGCAGCATATACAACCATATTCTTCATCATCATCATCATTTCAACCCAGCGACGACACAGTTTCAACCGAAAGACGTCCATTTTTGGACATAGGCCTCCCCCAAGCATCGCCACAACGACCGGTCCTGCGCTTTCCGCATCCAGCGGATTCCCGCGACCTACACCACGTCGTCGGTCCATATTCTTAGTAACCCATTATCCTGAAAAAGGTATCTCGGATGAACTGGATACTGAAGGTTGCAATAAAGACCGAGAGTTACACTTACAATGCAAGTTGAGGCTAAATGTCTGAAAACCAGCGCTACAGCCTGCAACATTAGTTACTGTAGCAGCATTATGCTGAGATATCACCCTTATAGCCACAAGTTTTTATTTTATTTTTTTATAGTATAGGATGGCGATACAAGCTAAAGGCCCACCTGATGTTAAGCGGTTACCTTTGCCCATAACAACTGCAATACCACCTAGCTAGATGGTACCGCAAGTCGGTTCGCCAAACTGAGACATGAAGATGGAAAGTCTCATTTGATTGTAATTTCACCGGCACCCGTACCCTTCAGACCGAAACACAACATTGCAAGCATCACTATTTAGCGGAGATTAGATACGGATCAGTGTAAGATCGGAATTAATATTTATCTTTAGTCTGTATAGTCTGATATACCACGTCTAGCAGTTGATATTTACCGGTTAATAAAAAAGTAAATATCAGCCAATGTAAATGGTAAAGACCCCGAGGTATTTGACCTCTGGTCGGTGACCCTACATATGAACTCGACATGTCGAATGTTATATAACATGTCGTCATCTTATATTTATTCGTATCTTTGCGTCGAATACAGTTTGATATATTTTATAGGTACACAGACGTCAAAACACTTGACAATATGAGATGTTATCTTGAAAGATATGCGGGTCAATTGATAAATGTAGCATGTGCATATAATACTTTGTAAATATTGCTTATTGGTTGATTGATGCAGCCAACGATAGGAGCGTGAGATTTTAAAAACTTGTTCTGAAGGCCAATTCTCATAATACAAAATGTTCTAAATATGGTTTCGAATGTTCTAAATGTCGATCTAATGGCAGTAGATTTTCCTGTTTCTGCCAGCAGTTGTGTCGGCTATGCTGGCAGATCCGACGGCTTGGAGAGCCAATGCTTCCTTCTGCGAGACTGACATGAAGAAGAAGAAGACGGAGGCCGCAGAGCGGGATCGGGAAAGGGCTGGTTAAAAAGATACAGCCCTGTGACAGACAGTCGGACGGACGGATAGATGACGTAGGCATAGTATATGGTCGGAACCCTAAAAAGTAACATAACATAACACCACGCCGGTATTTCCCCGAAGGGGTAGGCAGAGGTGTAATAGTACACCCATATTTCGCCAGTTATGTTATAGTCACTTGTATTTGGGGGCGAGCCTATTGCCATTGACCGGGCACAAATCCAGACTCCAGGCTGCTACTGAGAATTTCCAAATGAAAAAACCCAATAACAGTTTGCCCGACCCGGGAATCGAACCTAGGACCCTACGCTCAGCAGTCGTGCTTGCAACCACTAGACCAACGAGGCAGTCATACTAATATAATACTTTGTAAATATTGCTTATTGGTTGATTGATGCAGCCAACGATAGGAGCGTGTGATTTCAAAAACTTGTTCTGAAGGCCAATATTCTCATAACACAAAATGTTCTAAATATGGTTTCGAATGTTCTAAATGTCGATCTAATGGCAGTAGATTTTCCTGTTTCTGCCACCAGTTGTGCCGGCTATGCTGGCAGATCCGACGGCTTGGAGGGCTAATGCTTCCTTCTGCGAGACTGACATGAAGGAGAAGAAGGATACTGTAGAGCAGGATCGGGAAAGAGCTGGTTAAAAAGATACAGCCCTGTGACAGACAGTCGGACGGACGGAAAGATGGCGTAGGCAGAGTAATATGGTCGGAACCCTAAAAGTAACATAACATAACATCACGCCTGTATTTCCCCGACGGGGTAGGCAGAGGTGTAATAGTACACCCACATTTCGCCAGTTATGTTATAGTCCCATGTAATAGGGGGCGAGCCTATTGCCATTGACCGGGCACAAATCCAGACTCCGGGCTTCTACTGAGAATTTCCTAATGAAAAAACCCTATAACACTTTGCCCGACACGGGAATCGAACCTAGGACCCCACGCTCAGCAGTCGTGCTTGCAACCACTAGACCAACGATGTAGTCCTAAAAAGTAGACCAGAATTTAATTGGTCGAGCTATTCAGTACTCATAAATAAGAGAAGTACACAATAAACACCGCTAACATCTTAGCAATTTATAGAGAGTATTATTTTAACGCAGTAATAGTATCTAGAAGTGGTTTCCGGATATATTTAGAGCGTAGTCTGTCAAACTCTTGGATGGCACCCAGCATATGAAGAGATTTATTCTGGTTGACCCTTCTTATGACGATATTATTTAAAACATAGCGGACGGATATCATTCATAACGTAGTTCCAAAGAATTGCTATTATTAAAACGAATTTTATGTTAAGTATATTTATTTTTCTTTCACTCTATTTTTAGGCCATACGGTATGACGTGTGGTGTCTCCCGAAAACGACTTTTACTTTCAAAACTGCGAAATAACATGGGTACGCGCAATCTATCTAAGCCGGAGCGAAATGGTCAGTTGGAGACGGGAGCACGGTTGGAAGATTGGGGTTTTTTTCGCAATTTTAGGGAAAAAAATCGTTCTTGAGGTAATTTTGTGGAATGAAATCTTTGGGAAAATTTTGGGGAAAGGAAAATACAGATACAAGACAGATATTTACTAGTTTATATAAGGTCTGTAAGATAATAATTGAGGGTTTGAATGAAGACGAAGTATCGAAAGTTTTAAATATCATCCACGACCACGATACACAGTAGTAGTTAGAGCTCCTTTGTGAAAGAGCTCGTCCGGGGAAATACTACCACCGTATCAGTGGCGTGCAGTGGCCTACTTCACTTGAATTTATTTTTGGTGTAAGTTATTGATTTTTTTATGTAGGAAGATTTATTCAGCATTAATAGGTTAAATAAAGGATAAAGAATCATCGTACTTTGAAAAAAATATAATAACTTACACCACTGTTGAGTTTGAATGAGGAAGGCACTGGGTATTGCCTAATTGCCTATATGCAATGCACGCCACTGCACCGTATCTACTTCTCCGCCAAATAGTGATGCTTGCATTGCTGTGTTTCGGTCTGAAGGGTACGGTACCGGTGAAATTACAATCAAATGAGACTTTCCATCTTCATGTCTGTTTGGTGAACCGACTTGCGGTACCATTTAGCCTGGGTGCTATTGAAGTTGTTATGGGCAAAGGTAACCGCTTAACATCAGGTGGGCCTTTAGCTCGTTCTCCCATCCTATACAATAAAAAATAAAATAAAAAAACACTTTAGTATATTCTTATAGCAATTTTTTGAATAGATGTACCTAGTCTTACATTTTTCAATTTGTAATATTTCCTGTTTGAAAAATAAATAGAGAAAAAAGTTGCAAAACATAGATATCATTTTAGGGAATATAGGTATCATTTTTTTATTTTATTTTTTTAAATGAATGTGGGGAAAATTCAGAAACTCGATCTAGCAACCCTGGACGGGAGGCGGGAAATCATGCGCAGTGCCTAACTTCATTACGGCCAAGTTAAATTGCGCGTAAGTACTGTAATTAGCTACATTACTCGCGGCACTCTCTAGGCCAGTGGTCGTCAAATATTTTTTTCCAAGAGCCAATACAAATCATGCGGGGTGGCACCTCGGGCCGCATGGGTACCGATCATAATTATTAATTGGTCACCTATATAAATTAACTACAGGCCCACAGCTTTACTTACGTAGATTCCGATCCCGTGGAGAAATCATAAGTACCTATTGTTAAGACTACAAACTATAACGGTATTCTTGTCACTTAACTTTCTTTTAGTGGCAATTTTTAGCGACAAGCCAACCATTGTAATCGCAGATAATTGCAATATGAAAGAATAGGTAAATAAATCAATATTGATAGCACGACAAACGTAACACAGTGCAAGATCCACATTCGACAGTCGACACTGACCACTGACATGACGTGAACCCGAACGGCCGAGCAAGTACGGGCGCGGCACAGGCTGAAGACGTCTGTCCCTTTCGCACTTCCTTCGTAGGTACTCCTTTTTTATGATCTGTGCAAAGATGATTACAGTAATTTACGATCTGAGAAACGGTCAAACCCTTTTGTTCTACAATCAGGCTCAAACCATGTGAAGCCAAAATTGTTTTCTTTGATGGTCTCTTAGGCTCGTATTACAGAAGCTTCCACAAGTACAGTTTAAACTCCAATCACCTGATCACTACTTAAGGATAGAATCGTTACTTGAGTATCGGTCTTATTCCAGAACGGTAATTATAAACTTTGAATCAACAAAACACACGAATTTGACCTGAAATATAATAGAAATCTCTACTCAAGCGTAGTCTGGACCACGCTTGAGTGATTACAGATCAAATATCTGCCCAAATACCGAAACAGGTGACAATATAAAACGAAACTAAACTCAGCTGAACTGTGATCAACAAATCTCTGCTTGAGGGACGTTCTAAAATCAAAGCTCAACTTAAAACTAGTTTTAAACAGAGATCAACGCTTGAGTATCCTTCTGGAATACGGGCCTTAGTTACTGACTGAAAACATCATTCTATTTGGCTTAGTGCTAAGTAGATCTTAAAATAAGCGCCGCGGGTCACACTACACTTTAGCTGGGGCCGCATGCGGCCCGCGGGCCGCGGTTTGACGACCACTGCTCTAGGCACTCTCTAGCAAGCGGCTGACCACCCCGCAACCACCGTACGTTTATTCCTGAGCAAAACTAATTATATTTAGATTCATTCAAGTTTCGTACCATCAGTGTCAATCGCTTAGCGGTTACTTGAACAGAACTTTAAATAACCTTCATATAATTTGCTATTATTAACTGTCGTTATTTTATTATTATGTGTATGAACGTGGGAACTTGACATCCTATTTGTAATGTTACATTGATGCTTTATAGATATTTAGAGGTCTTATTGTAGAATTGAGATTTATGACGTCGTTTGTAGAATAATAATCCGATGTTTTTTATTGTCTTTTTATACAACGTGTAATGGAAGTAACTGAAAACCTCTTAGTGGTCATTGTACTCATCAGTATAGACAACTTTTACTATGGGACCCCCAAAAAATCGATTGAACAGACAAATAGACAAGAAAGCAAAACGTGGTAAAAACCAAGATAATTTGTAAGTTTATACAATTTTTGTAGTCTTAGGAACATTGTGAGTCTTATAAGTACCATTGTGTTTATTTAGGTACCTACCTACATCACTACATAGTATTAAAAAAAAAAAAAAAACCTGCCGAATACATAACCTCCTCCTTTTTTTGAAGTCGGTTAAAAACAAAGTCGCTTCCAGCGGGCTGCCCCTATGTATGCTTAGATCTTTAAAACTACGCAACGGTGTTTGATGCGGTTGTTTTAAATAGATAGAGTGGTTCAAGAGGATGGTTTATATGTATAATACATGCATAATATAGCAGCATTGCACTCGTGCGAAGCCGGGGCGGGACACTAGTAACTTATAACACTTTCTAACGAATCGACATTATTCTGCTTAACTGATTATTATTGTTCCGGTCAATGACATGTTACTTGCGCTCGTAATATGAAGACGCAAGAACGTCCTAATTAGGACGTTTTTCTATTAACCCGCGTGAAATAAGGAACCGAGCGTGACCGGTGACAAAAACTAAAATCGGCTCGTATGTGTACAGAAAGTGTTCCAATTATGACGCAAAAGTAACTTGAAGTAACCAACTTACTTACTTTTTACTAGTTTATGTGTATGTGCTGCCGCTTCGTAAAGAACATTTTTTTCGTTTGTTTTGTTAGTGTATGACATATCGATACTTTTAAATATCATTGGTTCCGGCCGTAAAACCAGAAAACTAAAAAAATGCAATATTATAAGGTTAAATCAAATTAGTTGGCGCAACATCACAGACGTGTTGGGTATCGATATCTAATGATAACAAAACAAGAAAAAACCGGCCAAGAGCATGTCGGGCCATGCTCAGTATTATAGGGTTCCTAATTACAAACGAATCAAATCGAATATTAATCATTGCTATTTTAGTTTTTGCAAACAGCGCCACCTAGCGCTGAATTTAAGAAGCTAAATTAAAGAAGTGTGTCATCAAAATATAACACAAAGTAACTTTTTGTGATTTTTTTAAATAGGTAGTAACTAAAGGAGCATTATTTGCTAAGATCATTTTTCTCTAAGGTCAATGACCTATGAACTAGGACGTCTTAAGTATTTTGCAGTTTTCTCACTATAACTCAAAAATTTATAATCATATTATACTCGAAATAATTTTCAAAGAGAGTTTTTATAAAGGTCTATCAATGTGGAAGATTATAAGTTTCTACGTTGCCTAGCTTAGAAATGGCAGGGGGGGGGACACATTGCAAGCCACTTTGGCGGGCTGTATTTCGCAGATGGTATACCTGATAAAAAAGTTATGTATTAAATAATACCTTCATTTTAGTAGACCTATTCAATGATACCCCACACGAGGGGGTGAAGCGAAAAAAAATGTTTTATGCCCATTTCACATGTATGGGCGCCACCACTAAAATACGTTATCAAGATTTTTTTATTCTTTTAAAATTGAGAACTATATCTAAACCATTTTTTAACAAAATTTCATTTACTTATGTTTATAACTGTAGAAGTTATTAAGCTGTAAAGGATTAGGACAGACGGACAGACGGACGGACATGACGAAACTGTAAGCCTAACTATAGTCCTTGTAGGACTACGGAACCCTAAAAATGTTTTGATGTCAAATTCTTAAAGGTCTATCAATGTGGAAGATTATAAGTTTCTACGTTGCCTAGCTTAGAAATGGCAGGGGGGGGGACACATTGCAAGCCACTTTGGCGGGCTGTATTTCGCAGATGGTATACCTGATAAAAAAGTTATGTATTAAATAATACCTTCATTTTAGTAGACCTATTCAATGATACCCCACACGAGGGGGTGAAGCGAAAAAAATTTTTTCATCCCCATTTCACATGTATGGGCGCCACCCCTAAAATACGTAATCACGATATTTTTCTTCTTTTAAAATTGAGATCTATATCTAAACTATTTTTTAACAAAATTTCATTTACTTATGTTTATAACTGTAGAAGTTATTAAACTGTAAAGGATTAGGACAGACGGACAGACGGATGGACATGACGAAACTATAAGGGTTCCTTGTAGGACTACGGAACCCTAAAAAACATGATTTTCTGAACTCATAATTTAAACTACAGCCAGCTGATCACGCGGTCAATGGTCGCGAGATGCGTGAAACATATTTTTTACGTATTTAAAATCAATTGTAGTGTTGGTATCTGATATTTCTAAAAAAAATAGAATGTAAACCTACAAGGTCACACTTCCTGTGAATAAAATGATGAGTTGAGAAAATCATATTTTTACTTGTTTCATTGTCATTATACCTACTTATATACCACGCCTGTGAAGTGAAGTTTCGCCAACTAATTTAATTTAACCTTATATGTACATTCAAGCCGCCAAATAATAATTTCATTGAGGTCAATAGTAACATTATTCAATGGTTGCCAACTCTAGTATGTACGTACACAAAAGTGTCGATTCTCTTGTTCATGAACTAAACTTATTTTAAGCCATCGCTCTCTTTTACTAATGGTAGATACAAGTAAGGGATGGTAACAATTTTAGAACTGCCAAATTAGTTTACGTGTTACATTTCTTTGTATTTTAGTGGACACGTTCCGAGAGCACGACTAAACTTGTATGGAAATTATAATTCCACTAATTTGACAGCACTGAAATTATTGCCATTCCTTTCTTGTATCTACAAAAAAAAAAGAGAATAATAATTTTTCTTGTAAAAGAGAACGATAGTTTAAAATAATTTTAGTTCGTGAACAAGAAAATCGACACGACACCAATTTAAAGTTGATCGGTCACACTGATTTCGGCGGAAAAGGAAACCGTGGGTTGGCAGACATGGAAGCAGAAAAATTGGGAACATTTATTACTGAAGCTACTTATGATAAGATTGTTCTATAATAGTTAAAGTAGGATTCCTACTTTACGGAGTAACCGGACAATACGGGTTAGCAGCGTAGAACAGTGGCCTGATTCACAAATGTTCGAAAAGTTTCCGTTTCCGAAGTGAAATTTGACTGGCAAACGAAACAAAACGACCACTTCCTGCGACCACGAATGCTGCAAAGCATTCGAAGTGTCAGGGAACCCAATTTTAATGATAATACTCGATGTGATCTGTCATCTGGTTAAACTTGTTTTATTACGAAACAAAACGATTTGAGAATCGAACGGATTCGGAAACACTATTCATAGTTATTTAATTTTACATCGAGTGCTTTGCGACAACAAATGACTCTCGGAAGTTTCCGTAAATTTCACGTTGCGTATCCGAATCAGGGGGTCTACTCCCGTTCGACGATATTCGATAAATCGTACGATTCATCGCACAATTTGCTACTCCGGTCAACCATCGTTCCCTTATCGCATGCGATGATCGTGTTTTGACTTTTGTTTTTCTCATCTCCGGTAAATTGTATAAGACTATGAACCGTAGTCTATCTTAATTGTGCCTTTTTTATGTGCCTATCTTTATTATGTAAGTATCAGTCGGAACGAAAGTTCGTACTTCGTTTGTCGTTCGTAAAACGCGAGTAGACCTACTGTTTAGTTCTCCAATCGTTTTGTTTCTTAATACAACAAGTTTAACCGGATTACATCGTGTATTATTATTATTATTAAAATTGGTTTTCGTGACGTTTCAAATGCTTTGCAACGTTCATGATCGCAGGAAGTAGTCGTTTTGTTTTATTTGCCGGTCAAAAGTCACATCGGAAACGGAAACTTTTCGAACGTTTGTGAATCAGGCCACAGTTCTATCGGATTAAACCAGACACATTTTTTTTCACAACGAAGTAAGTTTCCTTTTTGTCATAATTTGCCATATTTGCATTTAATTAATTATTCTACTCTTAGGTCTAAGACAAAGACATTAAATATTTACTAGTGACCTATATTAAATCTCTTTGGTCTAAGATAAGTTAGACCTCCACAATTATAAAAAAAACTCCAATGGTTCATTAGAATATAATGTCCCGGTTCCCTCGGTCGTACCTTCATAAAAATATAATGATTCGTAAAAAATGTATGTAGATGTAATTTAATGAGACACCATTAAATTGTACATTACATTTTTTTTATAGTACTGTATGTACTCGTATGCAATTTACCTACTACTGTCCATCCACTTTATCAATTACCATAGTTTATTGCTACTATAAGACACCTACGGGAGACGGGCTAGCTATTCTTAGCCGCAGACTACAAACTGTCGCAGGTAATATGTCAGGCAAGACCATGTGGGCAAGACGTTAGTGTTGTGACGCGGTGGCGAGTGACGCAACACCATGTCACTTCGCTAGATCACTAGCGCCCGGAATAGACAGACACACGCGAGACACCTGCGGACTGTGACTCGAGTGGACACGAAAACAACAACATTTAACTAACACCGCTCACTGAATACAAAAGGGCCACAAATCAAAAAGCATATATTTTATACGACGGCCAAAACAAAATTCAGACCACGAGTTTTTTAAATATTTCATAATTTTTATTTGGTAATATAACATGCTAATATATCATTAGATGCGTTTTTACGTGCTCTATCGATTAAAAATACAAACATTTTAATAGCTGTTTCTCATGAAGCTAAAAACGCACAAAAGTCCCTTTTGTATTCAATATTTGGATCAATGTCATAAAAATTATGTCAAAAATTAAATTAAATTTTATAAAAATAAATACTTTATTAAATTTTCTTCGTAATAATTATATTATTCTCAAAAGTCTCATATTAGTGATAGGTAAAACATAGATAACTGGCAGACGATAAAATTAAACACTATCTAAAATAAATGAAAACATCCGCAACTAAAGAAACTTAGCTTCTATTTACTTATAGTTGGATAATATAATTGAGATCAAATTGGTACGTGACTATTATATTATTCAAAATGACACATCTCTAAAACTTTAACATTATCGTTTTATAGGCATAAAAATCACATTAATTAACAAAATACTCGAAACACAACCGGCAGTTAAATTTTTGTCTTGTTGTTGCAGATAACTGCCTCGTTGGTCTAGTGGTTGCAAGCGCTACTGCTGAGCTTGGGGGTTCGATTCCCGGGTCGGGCAAAGTGTTATTGGGTTTTTCCTTTAGGAAATTCTCAGTAGCAGCCCGGAATCTGGATTTGTGCCCGGTCAGTGGCAATAGGCTCGCCCCCTATTACATGGGACTATAACATAACTGGCGAAATGTGGGTGTACTGTTACACCTCTGCCTACCCCTTTGGGGAAATACAGGCGTGATGTTATGTTATGTTATGTTGCAGATAAACTGCCTCTGAAGGTTCAAATCACCGCTTTGCCAGTAATTATTAAATAATAACTTCTTAGGTTTTCGCGATCTCTACACATTATAATAAAACAAAGTTTAACCGGATTAAATCGCGTATATTATTTAAATATAAATCGTTTAAAAAACGATTTTAATTAATAATATTGTACGGTAGATTAAAATATTTTTTTAGAAATATTTGTAAAGACGCTTGTCATCTTTGTCTACCTGCGACCACGAAATGCTGCAAAGCTTTCGAAACGTCAGGGAAACCAATTTAAATAATATACGCGATTTAATCCGGTTAAACTTTGTTTTATTATAATTATTAAATACATTTAATCTTTCTTCAAATGAAAATTGGTTTTGACATTTCAGTTTGCAAATATCAGAACAAACAGGTCCCATTTTTTTAGCAGCAATTAATTTTTTAGATTTGGACATAGTTGTATATGCTTTTCCACTGTTTCTTAGAGTCTTGGTTTTGTTTCTCTTCCATGATTCTGGATAAGCTTTCCTTTTTCGTGATAATGGCTGAGGGGCCACGCTAGATGGTTGACTGTCAGTGCTAGGTGACGGAGTATTAACGCTGGATGGATGTGAATCTATATTAGGCGGCTGAGTATCTAAATCAACGGGTAGATTATTATAGATGAATGGCTGAGGTGTAGAAACACGAGAAGGTCCGGGTTGGCGTGAAACATAAAATTGTGCAGTATTAAGTTTTGGCCGTACATCATACTCCGAATCAGAAGATCTATCATAGTTAGGTTGAAAAATGGGATCCTGGACACTGTCGTCTGAAGAAAAATCTGCATTTGATGACCTATTTAATGTTGTAAAATCGCTAGATTCTTCGCTTTCAGAGTCACTATCAGAGTCACTTGAATTGCTACTTGAGTCGCTCGGTTCAACGACTTTTCCTGATTTTTTTTTATGTGCTGCTACATATTTTATATCATTATATCCATCCTCAAGTAATGATAGATCAAGCTGGCTGTCTGGAATGGAGTTTGTATCTAAAGAATCATTGGATAGTGGGTCTGGTTGAAGGAGTGCTGGAGTTTTAGGTTCTGTTATTTCTTGGATGTTCTGAGTAACTGAAGTTTGATCACTATCTGATTCTTGTTTGGAGATCGCCATGTTCAAAATTAATCGTGCTCTGCTATTCATTCTGTAAGCGATAATTAATTAGATTAAATAAAAATAGTAATGGGTCAGTTAGAATATAAATTCTTATATACGAAACGTTATTATTATATTGTGTATTATTTTCCGTACGCAAAATACACGCTTGATCGTGGAGTTGCGGAAACCAGCCCGTTATACTATACTATTGTGTATTATAAAATAAAACTAAACGCAGAGGCTCTTTCTTCATCGCCTAATATTTAACACTATAAATACTTATTTATTTATCCGACGTTTTGAAGTTGTTGCATCAACGCTGTACAGGTATGGATTGATTATATTATACTTTACCTAGCTTAAACAGGTATAAAAAACGGCAAATATTATGAAAATAAGACCCACTGACTCACTATTTGTTATAATACTTATTATTTATAACTCTAAAGCTAAAAAGCTAAGCAAAGCTAAAACCACGATACATTTTTATTTGCATTATCATCAGCCTATTGCAGGCCACTGCTGGATATAAGGTGACTCCAATTATTATTAGATCTGTTAGTGGAAAGTTAGTATGATTCTAAATTTAACGACAAAAGCAATTGCTATAGCGTTTGCTTTAATACCCGTAAAACAGCCGTAGAAAACACAGTATAGCATAAAAAAATATAATACAAAAATATAACAATCATAAATTATTTCCATACATAACGGCCACATTTCTAAACATTCCACAATAGCCTTCAAAAAATAATTATTATTCCATGCATAATTCCATGCAAAACGAACGCATTTCAAATATGGCCCTGTTGTATTACAAAATATAATCAAACTTACACGATATTTGAATGCAATACAGAAGCATTTCGAATAATGGCCCTGTTGTATTACAAAATATGATTACACTTACTTGTTGTTTGAATGCAAAACGGTCGTTTTCCAAAATATGGCACTTTTTCAGAGAACTATGAACACACACTGCAGTATTCTTTTGAGTTGTGGCATTTTTGCATGCAACTGACGTGCGTTCGCGTCGAGTTTCGGGTCGCAACAGACAAAATGGCGGCCTTGCACTGACGTTAGCAAACAAAATGCTCCAATGCAAAAATGGCGGTCAGTCAGTTTGAGAATAGTAACGCGAAAATGATGGGAGTCTTTTTCTAATCAAAAACTTTTGTCAATTTAGACCTCATTTTTGCAATAAAATCATTTTGAGATTTTTTCGACTTGTGGCCCTTTTGTATTCAGTGAGCGACATGTGCGATCTCTTCACACTGATTTACCTGAAATATTAACTAGCTCATTATGTACACCACTAAATTTTAATTATAGTAAAAACTTTATGGAACTCTTCCCATCATTCAAATAAAAATTCCATGATAAAAGTTGTTCAGAATGATATAGCCCGCCCTTTTAATTCTTGCTAATTTGACAGCACAAAAATTGTTGCCATCACCTTCTTGTGTCTACTATTAGTAAAAGAGAGTATTTTTGTTTGTCCGCCAGCTCACCTGATGTTAAGCAATGGTGCGGTCGACGATGGTTCATGATTGCCCAGCAAAAACCTATTCACTCGATAGTGTAGACTAAGTTTTGTTTTTGAACATAAGAATCGACAACATTGTCAAGATACGTGGGACACTCAGAAAGTTTTGCGAAACTAAAAAAAATTGTTCTATACGTACATATATTTTTATCAAATCTTTTCAAAGTACTTTCCACCAGCCTCTATACAAAGATTCATGCGCCTAAACCAGTTTTCAAAACACTTTTTCCAGTCCGCCGCAGACAACTCGTTTACAGCCTGCTCGAACGCAGCCAGCGCATCTTCCGGCGACGAAAATTGTATCCCTTTGAGCTGATTTTTTATTTTTGGGAATAAAAAGAAGTCACACGGTGCTAGATCAGGGCTGTAAGGAGGGTGACCCAGGAGTTTGACTGGCGTGCTGTCCAGGAAGTCCCTCGTTTTGAGTGCGGTGTGCGCAGGTGCATTGTCGTGGTGGAGCAGTAGCCCGCGGAGCCCTGTGTTTGGTCGCTTGTTGCTTATAACAGAGAAAACTTCTGGCAAACATTTGGTAGTATACCATTCGGCATTAATGCTTCTTTGATCCCGTAAGGGAATTGATACCAAGTGGCCAGTCAAATTAAAAAAGCTAGCGATCAAAATCTTACCCCCGCTTCTAGATCGCTTCACTTTGGTAGGCGTTGGCTCATTTTGAAACACCCAAACAGTCGACTGGCGCTTGGTTTCTGGGTCGTATTGATAAATCCAGGACTCATCACCTGTAACGATGTCGTAAACACGCCGAGACGAGCCTGCTTCAAATTTGTTAAGCATATCACGGCACCATTCCACCCGGGCCTGCTTCTGAGCATCGGTGAGGTTGTGCGGCACCCAGCGTGATACTATCCTCCTCACGCGAAGATGGCTGTGTAGAATCTCGTGAACGCTTCCCGATCCAATCTTCAATATGTGTTGAATCTCCTGATATGTAATTCGCCTATTGTCTTGGATTAAATTTTTCACTGCTAGCACGTTTTCTTCGGTAACAGCCGTCAAAGGGCGACCGCTTCTTTCGTCATCCCCCAAAGTTGGTCGACCGCGCTTGAATTCGTTATACCAACGATACACGGTTGCCTTGGAAGGGCCTTCATCCATGAATGCCATTTGAAGTCTATCGTACGATTCATCCGGTTTCAGGCGACACTTGAAATCGTATAAAATCATAGCTCTAAAATGTTCCCGGCGCAGATCCATATTTCAGTGAGACACAATACTTTGAATTAACTCGCAAAAAATGTGGAGGGAAATTTTGAAATTGGAACTTACTTATTTTTACTTATAAATAATCATATTTTCGAAAAACATTATAACTGGCCAGTCTCCCATATATAAAAACTTTTTTTCGCAATACTTTCTGAGGGGCCTGGTATTGTAACAACAACATACGGAAATGTTGTAGGTACCTAATTAGATCATTAACATGAGTCTTTCCCAATTTGTTGCCTTCTGTTTTGCTGCCTCGTTGGTCTAGTGGTTGCAAGCGCGACTGCTGAGCGTCGGGTCCTGGGTTCGATTCCCGGGTCGGGCAAAGTGTTATTGGGTTTTTTCATTAGGAAATTCTCAGTAGCAGCCCGGAGTCTGGATTTGTGCCCGGTTAATGGCAATAGGCTCGCCCCCTATTACATGGGACTATAACATAACTGGCGAAATGTGGGTGTACTATTACACCTCTGCCTACCCCTTCGGAGAAATACAGGCGTGATGTTATGTTATGTTGTTTGTTGTTTCCCAATTCCAAATAGGTTCACAACAATCTTTATAATTACCAACTTACACAATACAAAATACTTATTCTACGAATGTTTTTTCTTGAAAAAGAAAATCAGTATGTAAGTATAACTGATTTCAGTCTGCCATTGTGTAACGCATTTCCTTCACAACTCACGTGATTTGCGCAAACAACCGTTTAGTTGTTTTTCCTTTGTTTCTATATCAGTATGGACTATGAATGGATTTTTAGAGTTCAACGGTTTGTTATGTCATGATGTTCTATGCTAGAATACACTCGCCACTTTCCTTCCGTATCTGGAAAGCATTTGACCAAAATGTTCCTTTCTTTATTGTGTATTCTATTGTATTCATTTAATTAATTTCAAATAAGGAGTATCTATGCTCTAATCTGATATTCAAACACGAATTCTGCTACAGTTAGCATTATCAAATGCCACAATTTCTTAAATTTTATTTAGATAACCGAGTGAATAGGTTTTTGCTGGGCAAGCCTGCACTGTCCGTCGACTGTAATGATGGGTAGCGACTAGCGGTCAAACCACAGAGATATACACGCTGAAATTTGAGTCGCTTAATTCCCGAAAATGATTCAAGTGAACACAAATGTAGGGACCAACTGATTTTTTTTTCGCGATTTCAGCGTTGGTCTCATAGTAAAAGTTGTTCATAATGCTGAGTACAATGACCCCCTTTCGGGAAATAAGCGATTCAAATTTCTGCGTTTATAGATAGAATGGAAAAATGGGTGGGGCGCGCGTGCCAGCACTCTGCACCATATTGCAGCGCATTTCAAAACCTTTCTCAGTACGCCTTGACTTGTTTCTGTAAATACTGTAACTAAAACCCGCAAAAATGCCTGATTGCGCTGTTTATAACTGCAGAAACAAAAGCTGTAAAGTAAAGATTAAAGTTAATTTTTTAAAATTAATGACGTCAACATGGGAGGCGTGGTTTGTCCGAAAGTTGCCACACATGAATCGCAAGTAAAATTGTGATTACATCCATTCTATCTATCTATTTGTGTGGATCAAACGTAAGCCTATAGGTACCTACAGGATAAAAAATACTTAGTTTTATTACAAGTAAGTTGTTTTTACTAATAACTGTCGATATAATTCAGGGAATCGGGCGTTAGTCAACAGTTATGTACTCGTATTATGTAGTACATTGTACCTAATACCGCTATAAAATGACGTGTTTGTGTGACTGTGACGCCTGACGCCTCGACAGACTCATGAGTTTATCCGAAACGTTAAGTGTGTCGTAAAATATGATGCCAGGGAAGCATGGGCACCTAACAGTTGAAAGACTATAAAACATTTATGACTCAATTAATATTTTCAATAAATTCTTAAGTCATCTTTACACTGGTGGATTTCTTGTCTATTAAGAACTCGGGATCACTTTTCTAGGTGGAACTGTTAGATTGATTGAGCCACTAATACCTACTATAAATGCGAAAGTATGTTTGTTTATTTGTTTATGCTTTAATCACATTGAAACGGCTGAACGGATTAAGATATGCGTGCAACTACAGCCTAACGTTTCACAAGTGCCTGTAATTAGGTCTATTTGAAAAAAAAAACAAATTGAATTGGATTAATGAAAATTTGCACACAGATATACCTTAACTCGGATTAACATAATTAGGCTACTTTTTATCCCGAAATACATACCTATGTATACAGTTTCCGATGGATTCGCAATAACGGCATTATGTAATAAACCGAATAAATATACGCAGGCGAACCGGCGGCGGTTAAAGGCTAATTTGTTACAACTTCTTGTTATACGTAGGTGCCTACTTTCTTTTCACATAGTAAAGACCACGAAGAAACGGTGAAAAAAATGTGAGGAAAAATGGAGAGTGGTGAGAGAGCAATGATTAGCTCGTCACTTGCTATGTCTGCTGTGATAATGGTGTCGATTATCTTGTTCACAAACTAAACTTATCTCAAACTATCGCTCTCTTTTTCTAATAATAGATGCAAGAAAGGGGTGGCAACAATTTTAGTACTGTCAAATTAGTTTACGCGTTCCATTTCTTCGTATTGTTTGTGGGTACGTTCCGAGATCACGACTAAACTTGTATGGAAATAATCATTCCGACTAATTTCATCATTTTTCATCATTTCAGCCGTAAGACGTCCACTGCTGGACACAGGCCTCCCCCAAGCATATATTGGGGGGATATGCCATAATCGCCACTAACCGACTAATTTGACAGCGCTAAAATTTTGGTCATCCCTTTCTTGTATCTACTATAAGTAAAAGAGAGCGATAGTTTAAAATGAGTTTAGTCCGTGAACAAGAGAATCAACAACACTAGCAAACAATTTAACAATGTTTTCGTAATACCATTAACCAATAATAATATAAGTAGGTACACCATTAAACATACAACAAAAATAATTGTTTATCAACATTGCACTACTGAATTTTTTTTGCAGTTAATAATCTTATCAAATTTTTTATCGGTTGTTATTGGAAACTTTGATAAGTAGTCACTATAAATATACAGCTCCCCTAGCCAAGTTGACAATTTAGAATCGTAAACGCTATAGAAAACAATCAAACTGTATGGGAATGACATATTTTAACAAAAAACTTATTCGTTGAGATATGCCATTCCCATACATTTGATTGTTTTCTATAGCGTTGACGATTGTAGATTGTCAACTTGGCTACGGGGGCAGTATTATTTCTAATTCATTAATATCCCTTTGAGGGATGATTGTACTCATACATTTCAACAAATTTTACTACGAGACCAACTCTAAAATCGTAAAAAAACATCCGTTTCATAAAAAAAGTTTTGTGTAGGTACTTGACCAAAATACAGCTGTACGCGGCGACAAGTTTACACACCTTTACCACTTCTATTACCTTATTTTTTAGATTTCTGTGGCGTGAACCCTTTGGCTAACTTCGTCACAACACATGTAAGACTTGCAGCACCGTCACAAGTAAGGCGAGGACGTGTAACGCACGATTGTTTCACACGCTGCATCTGGTTTTTAGCACTAGGTCATAGTTTTCCAGTATACTGTGACGTCTGTATTGTTTGATTAAAAATCATACGGTTATTAAAAATAAAAAAATAAAAAATTGTCAGGTGGTTATTGTGAAGCGAGATACAAAATGTTGATCTGTATTCGAGCCTTATTTAAGGAGGTGACTATATACAGTGGTATCAGTGGATACTGGACACGAATCAATAAAAACATCAATACCGAAAAAAATACATTTAAATACTTATTTGTAAATAAACAAAAACCCTCCGTGTGTCGCGTGCGACACAAAAACGATGCGTGCGAAACCACCAAAAGAATTTGAAGGTATTACCACCCTTTGACAATGCTACCGATGACTTATTTTCGAGTCGTAGAGTCGTTCGGGATTTATTCTCAAACCCTCGGTAGGTTTCCAAGTGAAAATTTGAGTATTAAATAATCGTAGAATTTTTAAAGTATTTTAGATGACTAAGCACCTTATTTATCATTTGCTCTAGAAATATGGCACGGGCCCCGTAGCGCGCGAGTCTGACTCCGCACTTCGTCTGATTTTTATTATAAAAGCACTTTACCTAAGTATCTAGAAAGATCTTTGTCTAACAAAGCAATTGGTATACAGGGTAGAGAGATATAAATGAAGTTTTCTCAGAAGAATATGGATGTTTTCGAGTGAAATATCATTTTAATAACGGACAAAGTTAAACTGTATTTATACAAAACCCTAATCAAACCATTCTATAATAACTTCCTGAGAAATCTTCATCTATATCTGGCGACCCTGTATACTAATTGCTTTGTTAGACTGTACAAGCAACTGTATATCAGTCAATGTTGACATAATGGTGTTCGTTATCCTTACCGATAACTATCGGCAAATCAATGACGCAGTCTTTAAAAGGACCGAGTTCAACATATGATTACTAATTCAATTACACATGGTATCAAATTGATTGGCCATTGTTTTTCCATGTGTGTTGATTGCTAAATCGAACAACAATCGGTCTCAGATCTAAAAGGGTTATTCATATGTTACTTTATTTATTGTGTATGTTTTATTCTTGCAGTGTTGTTTCGTCGTAAAAGTTTTGGTAATTAAAACATACCTGAGGTTATTGGGATGTATCTTGACCGTGTTCATGCTAATGGTGGCGGTGACGGGCCGCGGCCAGAGCCCTCCGAACCTGCCGCAGACTGTCCGGCACACGTCGAGGCTGCCGAACAGGCCGGTGCCGTTGTTGCCGGTCGGCAGCGGGTGTGCCGTTCGCTGGCAACCCTCGTCCTGCACACACTTGTACATCCATGATGGCCTGGGGAATGAAGGGCGAAAATAATTAAAAAAAAAACGTATGGAATATGAACCTAATCTAAGCTTGAACAGGTTTTAGAAAGTACTGCAAAGTTGTTAAAGCATCTCGGACTTTAATCATCATCATCATCATTTCAGCCGAAAGACGTCCACTGCTGGACATAGGCCTCCCCCAAAAAGGTTGGGGGGATATGACATAATCGCCTAGCTTGGCAGGCGAGTTGGGAACGCTGCTGCCCATCCTCTGGTGAATCCCTTAGTCGCCTTTTATGACACCCATGAGAAGATATAGGGTGGTGCTATTCTTTACGTCCGGCACCACACGGACTTCAATCAAATTATCTTAATTTAATTTGACCTGATCAGTCTTTTCTATAGGTATTATTTTAGTCTCCTTGTGCATTATTTTTTATTACAAAAAAAAAATACCTGAAAGTTAGTACCTAATTGGTTTTATTAGGAATGAATAATGACGCTTGTCATCTTAGTCTACCTGCGACCACGAAATGCTGCAAAGCTTTCGAAACGTCAGGGAAACCAATTTAAATAATATACGCGATTTAATCCGGTTAAACTTTGTTTTATTATAATGAATAATGAGTTGACAATTTTTTGCAATAACCAAAATAACAGGAAAATTTAATAAATAAGTTATCGTTGACGTAATTCATAAAACTGTTCCAAAAATGAGCTGGCTCTACAGCTGAATAAAATTATACCTATCACTATACAAGGTGCTCAATGTCCTTACAATCTTTAAACATTATATTTTTATTGTTTCATTAAAAATTATTAACGCATCTGAGTAAACGGTTGTAAATATCAAAATTCATTTGAAAACACCTTTATTTTATTACACAAAACGTTTCTTTTAACCTTGTCAATTAATTATAGTCGCTTCGAGTATAATTACAATACCCTTTAACATGCGATTAATATGAACATGATTTTCACAGAAATAGCTAGTAATATTATAATAAAACAAAGTTTAACCGGAAAGCTTTCGAAACGTCAGGGAAACCAATTTAAATAATATACGCGATTTAATCCGGTTAAACTTTGTTTTATTATAATGTGTAGTGATCGCGAAAACCTAAGAAGTTAGCTAGTAATATTCTCATTCATGTAATAAATCAATAAGCAATTAATGTCAACAATAACAGGAAGACAAAGAAAATTAATATAAAATGACTAGTGAACTGAATAAATCTATCTTCTTTAAGTATATATAAATAAATAAAAAACAATTGCCGCATTTTTTATGTTCTTAATTGTCAAGACAAGGTTTGTATGCAAGTTTTTTGTTGTAAAATCCATCAGAAAAGCTTATTTTCTTCATTATTAAATAGCACCCGTGCGAAGCTGGGACGAGTCATTACTCATTAGTAGGGCCACTCTAGAAATCACGAAAAAAGAATCGGCTGTCGCCTAAATTTTGCAGAGTTATACGAACATAAATGTATGGAGTAGCTGTTTTCTTTCGCGATTTCCGAATTGGTACCACAGTAAAAGTTGTTCATAATGATAAGTACTTCCCTATGTGAATGTCATTTTATTTCATAGAAGAAAACAGGCTCTTAAATCTATGACCCTATTTAATTTATTATTTACCTATATTTTTTCTACTTCTAATCACTCCTAAGCTTGAATCAAACAACCGTATATAAGTACTTACTCGTAGGTGTGAGCCACTAAGTCTTCGACTCCGTTCTCCTGCGAACACTGCACCAGTGCGACTGCCACAATGGCCAGCAGCACCCACCGGCACGCCATGACTGCCTGCCGACACAAACATTAACAGTCAACATCTAGGAACCGTAGATAAAACCTTCTTTGTTGACTGACACACTTCAACAAGAAATGAACAAAAGTACCATTCATCTTTTCGGGGAAGGAATACAAAAGAGGTATAAAAAAATTACTACTCGAAATAAATATTGATAAAATCGGCCAAGAGCGAATCGGACTCTTGCAATAAGGATTCCGTACCACATTTTATTATTTTTAATATTTGCCACTGAAAATCAGCGCTGTGTTGTGGTTGTGGCATGCGCTGTAACCACTGAGGTATATGTTAACATAGCATCATGCTGAGTGAGAACCTCGTAGTTGTGGCTAAGGCGCAAAATTGAAAACACAATTTTTGTATGGCATGCATCTGAACGCGCAACGGATGCGTAGTACGCGTTGCGTACGATTACAATTAGTGTTTTCTATGGACAAAAGCTGGATAGAGCTAAATATAATATAATATAGTTATATGCATATGTATTAATGGCACTTATCGCATGCAGGCTATGTAACGGAACACACACATAACTATGAATTATCGGAACTAACTATACGCCTCACTAGGACACTTCCGAACACGCGATATTGTGTTTGTTCAATTTAAAATTCAAATGCTATAAATAAAATTATTTATGATTTGAAAAAGAAAGTGTTGAGAAATGTGCGGTATCTTTAAGAAATAATAGGTAGTTACGCAACCAAATGTGTATTTAACTACTCAAGTACCTACCTATTAAGTAAGAAAAGTATTAATAACATTATTGATTAATTAATAGGTACTTTTAGTTGTACTACCTACTCTTTATAATCTATACGCACAAACCATATTATGGGTTAGCAAATACGCCATTAGGCTCCCACCTACTCAAAATTTCCATTTTCCTGTGATCTTGTAAAAAGATTGCACAAAGTATTCTTTTCGGGTCAAGGTGGAGGACGGCTGATAGATTCTTCCAATTTTTTTTTTTCAGATTTACTGCTTGACCCGCTGCATATGAGCCATGACACTTTCCCATTCCGTATTAAATCCTCCTAAACTCTGACATTTTCTTTATATGTATATCGTCAACTTATGGCGTTGATAGGTCGACGATATATATAAATAAAATGTCCTGATAAGAAAGCTCAAAGTCACTCAAAGGGCAATGTAGAGGGCTATGCTCGGATTGTCCCTGCGTGATCGAATCAAAAATGAGGAGATTCGCAGGAGAACGAAAGTAACCGACATAGCCCGAAGAATTGCCAAACTTAAGTGGCAGTGGGCACATTGCTCGCAGAACGGATGGCCGATGGGGCAGTAAAGTTCTGGAGTGGCGACCGCGTACTGGAAGGCGCAACGTGGGTAGGCCCTCCACAAGGAGGACCGACGACCTGGTGAAGGTCGCGGGAATCCACTGGATGCGGAAAGCGCAGGACCGGTCGTTGTGTCGATGCTTGGGGGAGGCCTGTGTCCAGCAGTGGGCGTCTTTCGGCTGAAATGATGATGATGATGATGGCGTTGATAGACGTTCAAAGTTACTTTTACCATTGCAGTCTTCAGTCCCTGAAGAATTTCTTGCACCTAACATAACTTTTTGACAACTGTCCGATGGAGTCCCGTAATCCGATATAACTAGATCCGATCCGAATCGTATAAAGATACATAAGTTATACAGAAATTAGTATGTCCTATTTCTAGAACAAATTGTGTAGATATTTTAGGTTATATTTTGGCCGTCTTTGGAGTCTGATCTTGACATTCTTCATTACTGGTTCCAGTAACTAATTACTGACATGCAATTAAAACAATTGCAGTTTTAATTTAGGATACGGAATGTTAAACAGTTTGTGACTCAAGTTTTTACGTCTGCGGTCTAATGGTTCAAGTGTCGGACTGCTGATCACGAGGTCGTGGGTTCGATTCCCACAGGACACAAATATTTATGTGATGAACATAAGTGTTTGTGTTATGTATTATAGTTATGTATTTACAAAAAAAAGTATACAATTATTATATTCATTGTCTAGTACACATAGTACAAGCTCTGCTTAGTTTAGGACTAGATGGTGCTGTGTAAAAACGTTTTTACACATTTATTATTTTATTAGCAACTTATTTCGCTTCTGTATTATCAGTTTTTGTTCTCAGAAGGTCACATAACTAAAATTTATTACGTTCACTTGGAATTTTATTTGTGAGTACTTATTCCGTACCGTGCTTGATGAAATTAACTCATTTAGCTCATTGTTATGACAGAGCTCGTCTGGGGAAGTACTGCCAGTATACCTACTTCTGCCACCAAATAGTGATGCTTGCATTGCTTTGTTCCGGTGCGAAGCGTACGGGTGCCGGTGAAACTACAATCACATGAGACTTTCCATCTTCATGTCTCACTTTGGCGAACCGACTTGCAGTACCATTTAGGCTTGAGGCTAGGTGGTATTGCAGTTGTTATGGGCAAAGGTAACCGCTTAACATCAGGTGGGTATTTAACTTGTTTCGCCATCCTATCCTCCTGCCTACATCTGTTCTACCCGTAGAACATAAAAATCAAATTTATTTATAGATTGTATTGAAATGATATTTAAAATACAATCTATGTTTTTTCATGTCTGCGTGTAGAACAGATGTAGGCAGGAGGCTATAACATATAAAAGCCATCAATAAGCTGGCTTTACGGACATTCTTTAAAGATGTCGAACTCATTGGCCAGACCCAGAGTACTACATTAATTTAGTCTTACTATGTCTCTTTCTAAAAGAAAACATTAAAAAAGGATAGATGATTATAGTCCGGTCAAATTGAGTCCACTTGCTTGTTTGTCGCCATCGCTACGCTATTAGGTCATGACTATTTTCCCGTAAATGACTTAATGTGTAGCAATGACAGATCTAAATATATTCTGCCCTTTTTCAATTACGTTTGTAAGAAAGAGGTATAGTGTGAGTAAAACTAGCGGCTTACAAGAGAAGTGGCCCCCAATGTGGCAAAGACAGAGAAAATGGTTTGCCGGATCAAAGATTCTGACGGAACTGGACGTGTAACAAACAGACTATAAGAACCGATGGTATGAGTAGAAACCTTGGGTCTGTGCAGAATAAGATCGACAATAAACAAACAATGTAAACAGTTAAAACTTGATATATTTGTGACAAGTATGCAATCGGCGAGACGAGCAATTAGTCTAGATTTCATTCAAAATTTTTAGTTATTTTAATATTCATTAAATTTAGTATTATATCCACGCATCTTACTGTACTCAGTCACTATTCGTAAAGACCTATTATTGGCAGATTGTATCATAATTAACATTGTTATACTAAAGTAATTGCTGTCGGTCTTCCAAATAATAAATAAATAAATAATCATTGTTACATACGACATTCAAGCCGCGCTTATAGTAGCAGCATGGGAGGAAGGACAATGGAGGAAGACAAAAATATCAGATATCGTGGTCTAAAGAAAAAAGAAAGAATGAAATTATTTATTTGGCACAAACTGGAGACACAAAAATTTTTAATACAAAATGTTGTTTTTTTTGTCTACTCCGTGGTCTACCACGATATCTTTGATATTCTTGTGGTGGACCACACATTTTTGTTTAATCGTATCGTGGACGAAGTAGACAAGACTCAGAAGGAAAGCGAGTCTTGACAGCAAGACGGAACACACGAAAGAAGAAGATAAAGTAAATACAGAGCTCACACAATCCATTACACATTAAAAAACCAATAATTTCCTCATTTCCTATATAACATTCGTATTTATTGAATTTATTGTTTGAATACAAGTATTACTATTTTTTTACGAGTCAGTTTTGTCCTACTGCATATCAAAAGCCTCCCTTCCTTTCTTCCACTTTTCGCGGTCTATGGCAATTTGTGGCCAATCCTTTAAGTAGAAGTCCAGCTTATCCCGCCATCTCTTTTTGGGCCTACCGCGTTTTCATTTTCGTAACGTAATTACACGAGAAATCATCCTCCGAGCCTTTTCCCAATTATATTGGGGTCGGCTTCCAGTCTAGCCAGATGCGGCTGAACACCAGTATTTTACACGGAGCGACTGCCATCAGACCCCCGCAACCCAGTTACTGGGTAATACTGACATTCGGAGGTTAGACCAGTTGTCAGACTTTCAGGCTTCTGACTACGCGTAACGACTGCCATAGATACTCGTATGACAACCGGGACCGACAGCTTAACGTGCTCTCCGAGGCACGGAGGGGTCTCGATGTGTAACGAAACGGTCACCCATCCACAGACTGACCGCGGCAAGTGCAGCTTAACCTTGCAGATCGTACAATCCGCGCAGAATTACACGAGAAATATTATGAGCTATTCTTATTTAGTTATTAGGAGCACATGCTCATATTTTTATCTTTTTTCAACAAAACTGTTTTGATGCCGAAATCTTAAGCTTCTAACAACAGTAAACAGGCTAGTGATCATAGCGCCAGATCAAATGCTGTTTTAGATCCCGGTGTTTTCGTAAACATTATCTGTTTACACCTTTGGTTTACACGCTAATTATACGATAGTCATCGTTTACAATGGATTTAGGGAGCACGTTGCGTAGTATCCAGCCTCTATAAAATCTCTTCCACCTAGGCTTTCCCAACTGATGTCGGCTTCCAGTATATATCCAGATGTGACTGTATATTTATATATATATGTTACACGGAGCGACTGCCTTCAGACCTACGATGAAAGAACCTACTTACTTCGATGAAATAACCTACTTAGGTTCCTTCATCGTAGCTTCAGACCCCCGCAACTAAGGGACTTGGGGAAATGCTGCCATTCTACTAGATTAGTTTTCAGACTTTCTGACTACCCGTAACGACTGCCGTAGATAGTAGACTCCTATAGTAGCCGGGACCGACTGGTTTACGCGCTTGGACTAACCACGGCACAGTTAGCGTAGCTAATCGAGCAATAAACCCTATAGAGATGAATAACGGCCTGTCCAATTACGAAACTGTTCTATTTATTCGCACATATAAATATCAGGTCACTAGCGCGGTTGCCAATAGGAGCGAGCTTGGGTTCGCTCTTATTGGCTCGCAAAATGCCACGCCCTCGCGTTGCATTGCCCGAGCCAATAAGATCGCGTTATGTGTAGTCGATAATTGGCGGAATTGATTTCATACAAAGCAGTTGTGATTACGTCTCTTTAGGGTATAATGCTCGATGGTGAAGCTTCACCTTGCCGATCTTGAATCCACTCAAATCCACGCGTTTATTACATAGGCTTAGCCACGAGCCCCTTCAATGGGCGGGCTCCATAAAATTTATACCTAAAAAAAGTTCATCCTTTCCTTTAGCAAAATTGTATGTTGAACGTCACTAACGGCGTAACGGCTCTTTTTTAGGGTTCCGTAGTCCTACAAGGAACCCTTATAGTTTCGTCATGTCCGTCCATCTGTCCGTCTGTCCGTCTGTCCGTCTGTCCATCTGTCCGTCTGTCCGTCTGTCCGTCTGTCCGTCTGTCCTAATCCTTTACCGCTTAATAACTTCTATAATTATAAACATAAGTAAATGAAATTTTGACAAAAAATGGTATAGATTTTGATCTCAATTTTAAAAGAATAAAAAAATCTTGATTACGTATTTTAGGGGTGGCGCCCATACATGTGAAATGGGGATGAAAATATTTTTTTCGCTGCACCCTCACGTGTGGGGTATCGTTGAATAGGTCTACTAAAATGAAGGTAATGTTTCATACACAACTTTTTTATCAGGTATACCATCTGCGAAATACAGTTTGCCAAAGTGGCTTGCAATGTGTCCCCCCCCCTGCCATTTCTAAACTATGCAACGTAGAAACTTATAGTCTTCAACATTGATAGACCTTTATAAAAACTCTCTTTTAAAATTATTTCGAGTATAATGTGATTATAAATTTTTGAGTTATAGTGAGAAAACTGAAAAATACTTAAGACGTCCTAGTTCATAGGTCATTGACCTTAGAGAAAAATGATTGTAGCAAATAATGCTACTTTAGTTACTATCTATTTAAAAAAATCACAAAAAGAAACACACTTCTTAAATTTAGCTTCATAAATTTAGCGCTAGGTGGCGCTGTTTGCAAAAACTAAAATAGCAATGATTAATATTCGAATTGATTCGTTTGTAATTAGAGCTACTTAAGGAACCCTATAATACTGAGCATGGCCCGACATGCTCTTGGCCGGTTTTTAGATTTAAGCCTGAAAATTATGTTTTTGTTTGAAGCGAATAATAAGCCACCGACCGGTCTTGATTGAAATATTTTAATGCAGTCTGTCTCATCGAATCTCTTTTCAAACAAAAAGACAAGATAAAGATTTTGATTTGATTAAATAATTATTAATAACTAGTCTATGCCCGCAGCTTCGCCCATGTGTAGTTGGGTTTACCACAGAAAGACGTTACCGCGCATCCCTCGGCAGCCCGTGAACTGCTTTTTGTCCCGGGATAAAAAGTAGCCTATGTTAATCCAGGTTATGGTCTATCTGTGTGCCAAATTTCATCCAAATCCGTTTGTCCGTTTCAACGTAATTGACGGACAAATAAACAAACAAACATCCATACTTTTGTATTTATATCAGTGGGATTTCCAGCCGTAAGCTTTTTCTTATTCTTTAGAAAAAAATAGTAAAAAATTAAAACATTGGTTTAAAATACCACATCGTGTTACTGTAGAGTTTTGGGCCTACAAAAATGAGCATATACCTAATACCTATAACCTATGTTCAAAACAACTACTGTTTTAATCATCATCATTATCTTGTAGGTATGTATGATTGTTGGTAACTAACTACTGATCCAAAAATCTGTTTATGTTTAATCGTTTCGTGCTACAGAATAAATAATACGATATAATTGTGTATTTTACCCAATTATTTTTATCACTGATTATTGTTTACAAATTAACAAAAAATTGAACCGACGAAAACAGAAACTGAAAAGCGAAAAATAAAATGAAGCTTTTAGTCTTAATAGCTATTCTCCTAACTAAACTAATGTAAATTAATAACTAATTATGAGTCGGCGCCAAACAAACAAGGAAAGTGCGTGCAAGTTGCAAGTGGTCGAGCGGAGAAGGCATTTATGGAAAGTTATTTTTTATCGTTGAAAATTGTTTGTTTGGCGCCGACTCATAATTAGTTATTTACATTAGTTTAGGTAGGAGAATAGTTATTAAGACTAAAAGCTCCATTTTATTTTTCGCTTTTCAGTTTCTGTTTTCGTCGGTTAAATTTTTTGTTAAAAAGTTTTATTTTTATTTTTTTGTTGCTAAAATTTAACTCCAGGTCTACATTATGTTGTAGTGCCTAGAACTAAATTTATGTGTGCCAAATAGCATTTTAATACTGAAATATCTCTTAGTACCTACATTATAATAAAACGAGCAGAAGAACCTTTGTTCGGAAGAATGCCGAAGCTTTCACCTTAACAGCCAAGTGGCGCCCCCATCAGTAAAAAAATATTACTCGCTAAATACATATTTTATCGAAAATTAATTTTTAACATTTGAAGTACTGGTACTGTAGTACAGAAACTATTAACTCTGTAAAATATAGTTCGCTGTAGTTGTAGATAGAAAAAGTGCCAAAAATTGCCGTTTTTCGCTACTAACTAACGATTAATGATCTATAATCAGCCAGTAATATTGTTTTTACTGACGGAGGCGCCACTTCCCTCCACACTGCTACATTCCCCTTAAAATTGGTTTTCCTGAAGTTTTTAAAACTTTGCAGCGATCGTGGTCACAGGAAGACTAAGATTAAAGATATAAAAAAAAAATTGTGATCAAGAAAACCTAGAAATATTGACCTCTTAGTACGTTTTACAGTTTATCGATAGTGAAGATTTTGTTGTGTTGCGCTGACAGACAATTAAGTACTTATATTTAAAAACGATATTTTTTTATATATGATTAGTTGCTACAGCAACAAGATTCATTACGTCATGTTTATAATCGCGAATCAATCTACAATATATTCAAATAATAAATGGCAACGCTATGGCGCGACTCGGCCATTGTGTTGTCTGATCAAGGAAGCCGATTTTGTTAATGATATTTTGATGATTTATTCCAATGTCACAAATATTGTTGTGAGAAAAAAGACAATGTACCAAAACCTTTAAGACAAAAGACAACGATCAACAAAAGAATAGACTGAAGTGTGACTTATTTCATTTTCAAAGATTTTATTATGAAAATTAAGTAGAAAAGCTGCCATTCATATATATTCTTCCGAATACGAATTTTACACAGTTAGTAGACCGGTACTAGACGTCTACCTACTACATAATATTAAATCTAAAATAAATAGATGAAATTAAATTGCAACTGGCCATTTGTTTTATTACAAGTTTTTATCTTACCTTCCAGTGTGGAATTACTTTAGATGGAATTTTGCCTGAGTCTTAGGCCCAGCACGCACTGCGGTTGGGGATGCGGTTTTTTAAACTGCCAAATTTTTTATCCTATAGATTTCTATACAAGCGCACGCACTAGCGGTTTATTCTATTTTTTGATTTTCGCAACCATTGCTACACAAGCGCACGCACTATCGGTTTCTTCAATTTTTTGACAATTCAAAAAACCCCAAACGCAACCCCAGTGCGTGTAGTAAGTTAAATAGAAATCGTTTCGTTTATCCTTCTTTTTTTTAAATTTTATAACACACTTTTGTAATGAAAAGGATAGCCTTTTAACAACTTTTTAAGAAAGATTGTTGTTTATTTTTGGTTTAATAATAAGCCAGTTAATTACATACATAAAATTAATAACATCTCAGACAGTTAATTAATATACCTACACAAATAAATAAATCAGCTTTTTAGCAACTACTGCAACATAATATACTTATGTAAGTTATATAAATACTACATATGCATGTATGTACGTTTATGTTTGTTTACAGAGATAGAGATAGAGTATACTTTATAGTTTGCACATCATAAAAATAAAAACTAAAGTTAGTTACAACCACAGTTTAACAATAGTAAAACTGTGGTTACAACAAACATGAGCATAGTACCTATGTACAGTCAACAAATCGGAATCATGACCCACTCAGCCGATAATTCGTATGAAATTGTCAAAACAGTAAAATTTTCTTCTTATTAGCATCGTGCTGCACTTAGGACATTTTGAATATTAAGGAAAATGCGTCAATACGGGTCAGAGGTCTATGCAATTTTGAGCTTTGTTATTAAATGCAATAGATTAATAATTGGATAAAAAGTTACGTGTTTGATAAACATAGAATTATGTTTTGAATTTCGAATTAAATGTCGTTCCGCATAGTTTACCTATAAAAAAGAAATAAACTTTTTTTTTTTCAAAAACCTATACGAACTCTTTCAATTTCAGAAGAATATCAATCAAATTAACTGACTGAAACGAACTGTCACTGTACAATATAATTGATAACAAGTTTATTGCCAAGGAAATATCTTTGAGTGAAACTCGACCCAATTGTATTGTATGTTTGAAGAAAATTAAGCTTATGGTGGGTCATGATTCCGTTTGGTTGAGTGTACCTATTAACAATTGGAGGTCTTATCGCATAAAGAAATTTCTTACAGACAACCATTAGATGGACTTGAAATGTACATACAAGAAAATATATCATAGCAATATTTTCTTCTTTTTTTTCTTTAATCCAAGCAAACCTTTAAGTATTAAGTGATGTCTTGAATATCACTTACCATTCTAGTGATTCTAGGTGGCATCTACCACAATTTTCACTCAGAAAAAATGTAACAAAACAATGTTTTTTTTTTCTTTAATCCAAGCAAACCTTTAAGTATTAAGTGATGGCTTGACTACCACTTACCATTCTAGTGATTCTAGATGGCATCTACCACAATTTTCACTCAGAAAAAAAGTAACAAATCAATCAATATTTGATTTTCTTCTCTTTAATCCGAGCAAACCTTTAAGTATTAAGTAATGGCTTGACTATCACTTACCATTCTAGTGATTCTAGATGGCATCTACCACAATTTTCACTCAGAAAAAATGTAACAAAACAATGTTTTTTTTTTCTTTAATCCAAGCAAACCTTTAAGTATAAGTGATGGCTTGACTATCACTTACCATTCTAGTGATTCTAGATGGCATCTACCACAATTTTCACTCAGAAAAAAAGTAACAAATCAATCAATATTTGATTTTCTTCTCTTTAATCCGAGCAAACCTTTAAGTATTAAGTAATGACTTTACTATCACTTACCATTCTAGTGATTCTAGATGGCATCTACCACAATTTTCACGCAGAAAAAATGTAACAAAACAATGTTTTTTTTTTCTTTAATCCAAGCAAACCTTTAAGTATTAAGTGATGGCTTGACTATCACTTACCATTCTAGTGATTCTAGATGGCATCTACCACAATTTTCACGCAGAAAAAATTTAACAAAACAATGTTTTTTTTTTCTTTAATCCGAGCAAACCTTTAAGTATTAAGTAATGACTTTACTATCACTTACCATTCTAGTGATTCTAGATGGCATCTACCACAATTTTCACGCAGAAAAAATGTAACATAACAATGTTTTTTTTTTCTTTAATCCAAGCAAACCTTTAAGTATTAAGTGATGGCTTGACTATCACTTACCATTCTAGTGATTCTAGGTGGCATCTACCACAATTTTCACTCAGAAAAGACTTGCAATTTGAATCAGAGCTTAAGCACGACTAAACGGTCCTTTTGAACCAACTTATCTTTTTATTTGTTTTTTTTTTTACCCAAAAGATATTATAGAAAGTGCTCGATAACAAATACAGAACTTTACAATTAAGGGAGCATGTAATTCTGAGGATAAGATATCTATCAGATAAAAAAGTAAACATTTAAAAAATTATCTCTTCTTTCTTTAGTTTCCGGTTTTTTGACTATTAAAGGAACCATTTCCTTATAAGTTAGGAAGTAAAAGATTACCTTGGAAAGGATTGTTACGCCTATAAAAATAATTATTGTGTCTTTAGATTTTATTTTAATAAATTAAAATTATCCTGTCGCGCTGGTGTGTGTTGCCTTGCCTGTTACATAACGCAATTGACCTCTTTTAAAGTCTTATTAAACTGACATTAGTACTGTATAAAGTTAAGTTCTTTTTAGGGTTCCGTACCCAAAGAGTGCTAACGGGACCCTATTACTCTCGCTACGCTGTCCGTCCGTCCGTCACAGGCCTATATCTTTGTAACGGTAATAGATAACCAGTTGAAATTTTCACTGAATATGTTTTACTATAATGCCTAACACGACAAATACTAAAATTTAAAAAAAGTCTAAATCCAAAGGGGTTCTGGTCAATACAAGAAAACTAAAAAAAACGTGAAATTTTTTCAACGTCTTTTTTCCTGCTCTATCTTCAAAACGGTAATACATATCAACGTCAAACTTGGTGTGATTATATTGCATACTATGTAAAAATAAAAATAAAGTAAAAATAGGGTAAACATAGACATATGTGGTATCTACGTAAGAAAGAGATTCAAAAATTCATATTTCGCGCACGATCGTTGATGTCTTTTGATGAACTCTCGTAAATTAAATCAGTTTCTATGGGGTATCAGGTCGATGGGTGGTACGGAACCCTAACTGCGTGAGTCCGACTCACACTTGGCCGGTTTTTAGACTTATTAAACTGTCATTAATATCTACTGTATAAATTTAAGTTTTATTTTATTTATCTCTTACGTAGGTAAGTAGAAGAACTTGACATTCGATATAATTAAACATAGTTTTTCCTTATTCTCGTATCATTTTTATTTGCGAAACAGTGTATTGACCTATAAACTGTGTAGGCGCATAGCTTAGTATAAATATAATATGCAAAGTTACTCACAAGTATGGTAATCAAGAGGACACTCGCTCCAAATGAAAGTTGCAAATTATTTCACGGTCACAGTATGTGGTAGCTGGTAACCATCTAAATAAATACAAGTTTTACGGTCACTCGATTATAATACACAACACTACCACTTCCTAACTATATTTTAATTGTAATTAATACATCTACCTAATTAAGTGTTATTTAATTATGGAACTATTGAAAGAAGGAGCTCTAGTTTCACTTAATAGCACCAAAAGTTGAAGATATAATTTATTAGTATCATCACAACACGATCTTATCGAAACATTTTAAACGTAACTGAAATTCATAGCAGGCAGTTCACAAGCTCGCGATTTTTGTTTTACTCTTTCGCTATAAACACGAAGCAAGCCGAGGGAACCAAACCGGACCGCGACGTTTTTGTCGTTTTATTTATTGTGTACTTTATATTTGTTTTGTTTTTGTGCTATATGCACGTAGGATGTGTTCGCGGCGCGAAGGTCGCTTATGCTTTGGCTCCGTGGTCGATTATGAACGGCTATATGTTATAGTTTAATTAATGCCGCCGCTCCGGAGCCATTCGCATTTTGATAAACGCGCGCGTGCGAGCGTAAGGCGCGCACCGCTCTGATTGGCGGACTGAGCGGACACTACGCGCGCACACGTTTTGGCGGGATTTCCGCTTTTAGTTATCTGAGGCAGCAAAATGGGATTTGCGGCCAAAATTAATATGCAATATATCCACGATTTACCCTACTGGAGATAGAAATTTGACATATTTTGTATGGAGCTTATGTCAAATTCCTATCTCTAGTAGGGCAAATCGTGGATAGATTGGATATTAATTTTGGGTCGTAAGACATTACCTTTCTACTGCCTTGAACTTTATTTCACTTGAGCATTATTACCTACTGAGTCTTTGTTGTTGAGAACTTTCAATGAATCACAAAGACAGGGTCAGTGGCGTAGCTACCGTATGGCTTGGCGGGGCAGTGCCCCGGGGCCCCCAAGCTCAAGGGGCCCCTCGGCCCTATGAACGACGTTCGAAAAAATAAATAAATATGTAATAATAAATAAGTTCATCGATTAAAATCAATTTTTACTTTTAAAGTTGTTTTTGAAAAAAGTTAAAAAAAAAAAATCTCTTTCACCCAATATAGGTTAGATTGCTGTTCAAATTTTCAAATATTTTTATCCCATACATTTTTGAACCCTCATAACAACACAACATAACATCACGCCTGTAATTGACGACCCCTGTGGTCTAGTGGTTCGAGTGTCGGACTGCTGATAACGAGGTCGTGAGTTCGATTCCCACAGGACACAAATATTTGTGTGATGAACATAAGTGTTTGTGTTGGTCTGGGTGTGTTGCTTATGTATTATAAGTATGTATTTACAAAAAAAAAGTATATACGTATTATATCCATTGTCTAGTACCCATACCACAAGCTCTGCTTAGTTTGGGACTAGATGGTGCTGTGTAAAAATGTCCCAAAGATATTTTTTTTATTTCCCTGAAAGGGTAGGCAGAGGTGTAATAGTACACCCACATTTCGCCAGTTATGTTATAGTCCCATGTAATAGGGGGCGAGCCTATTGCCATTGACCGGGCACAAATCCAGACTCCGGGCTGCTACTGAGAATTTCCTAATGAAAAAACCCAATAACACTTTTCCCGACCCGGGAATCGAACCCAGGACCCCACCCTCAGCAGTCGCGCTCCCCCCAGCAGCAGCAGTTGAACGGGTTGAACCCTCCTAGTTTGTAATATTTTATGACTTAGGCAGATAATATAATACTAGCATCATTGTTTTGTGGTAGAGTATTATGGTATTTAGCTATGTAGGTACCTACACCACCTTTACTTACCGTTGTTATTTTAGTCTGCAGATGATAAGAGGAGAATAACAAATATGTAATAATACTTATACACCGGTACGTCCGGTACGTACAGTCAACCGCACGTCAGTGGTAACACTTGAATTACGAAAACGGCCCTTACTGCTTACGAAATATAGACGCTGTCAAGATCAAACTATTACCACTGACGAGCGTTCAACTGTACATACTCCATGTACTATACTCACTCATGTAAACATAATTCGTAGAAGCATTCGCCAAGTGGCAATAATCTCCGGTTATGTATTAATCGTAGGCCGTAGCAAACGTGACAAATATTCATGAGTTAAAACATGTAAAAAAAGTACATTAATGTCTTTGTCTTAAAGCAAATAAATAACTACTAATTAGGTAGACATTGGGCGGTCTTGTTCCGCGTACACACTATGCACACACACACTGAATAAAACGACTCGACGTGTGTTTACGTAAACGGGAAACCTTTACGCGTCCGCTTTGAACTTTACGGGTTAATAACTAGAATGGATCAAACAGGTGGCAGGTACCTAAGAGTTCGATTTTATTAATAGGAATACGAATACACGAATAGCCCTTCTTCCCGTGACGTCAATCGCGATGAACCAAGCCAAAATCGCTCTTAGGGGTGCTACACACATATTCAGCTGCGGGCGGCAAATCGAATATATGTACGGTCTGTTTTTTCTGTCTTGTCTTATTTAGTAAACAATCTTGGCCTATCTCTTCATACAAATAACTACTGATAAAATATAATTACTAGTTCTGCATATGTAATTAGGCAAAAAAAAAAATTGTGTGAGAAATTGTTAACATAGTGTCTATTAATAATTATTACTGACGAATTACATTAAAAAGACATGCCAAGATTGTTTACTAAATAAGACAAGTAAGAAATAAAACTTTTAACGAAAAATTGAACCGACCGAAACTTTTAACAAGCAACGTGCATGTAAGTTGCAAGTGGACGAGCGGAGAACGAGCATTTTTGGAAAGTTGATAAGAGAGATAAACAATGTTTATCGTTGAAAATTTCACGTTGTATTTGATGTTACGTTGTTTTTATTATTTATTTAAAGTAATTTAATGATCTTCGTTGATTTTTTGTTTGGCGCCGACTCATAATTAGTTATTTTTCGCTTTTCAGTTTCTGTTTTCGTCGGTTCAATTTTTTGTTAAATAGTTTTATTTTAAAAAAAATTGTGGTTTATTTTAACTCCAGGTCTCCATTATGTCGTAGTGTCTAGAACTATATTTGTGTGCCAAGTTTCAACAGAATCGGTTAACAGGTAAGAATTCAGTGGGTGAACAAGCACATCCCCATCATCATCATCCCCTGTTTTCCCACCCTTTGGGGTGGATTTTGATTTTGAAATTTAAATGAGACCAACTTCGAGATATCAATCAATCAATCAACTCAGCCTATCGCAGTCCACTGCTGGACATAGGCCTCTCCCAAGTTGCGCCACAACGCTCGGTCCTCTGCCTTCCGCATCCAGTCCCCCCCAGCCACGTTCTTTCGAGATATACCCTATCCATTAAAAAAAGAATTATCAAAATCGGGCCACTCTGTAAAAAGATATGCGTGGTCATATATAAAAAAAAAAAAACAAAAAAAAAAAAAATATATACGCGTCGAATTGAGAACCCTCCTCCTTTTTTTCGTCGGTTAAAAACAGAGATAGATGAATGTTCGGGAAAAAGGCCGCTCAGCTTAACCGTATATACTCGGATGAGCATTGATCGGCACAGCCGAGTGGTAAAAATCAACTGCCAACTGATGTCGCTCCGGTTTTGCCGATCGACCGAAAGTGACCCGAGAGTGTCGAGTGATTTTGACTTTGTGCTTTTTGATCGGCAGGAGACGAATGAAAGCCGAACATAGTTGTCGGGTCGGCTATGTTGTTCAACTAATACTGCCGAATCGAATGTGCCGGCCCGAATACGTGTGTAGCACCCCTTACGGATTACACAAATGGGCCACCGCACTGTCACCCACTCCTCCAAAACGGTGTCATAATAGTTTAAAAATATTGTTGTATTTCAAAATAACATCTTCCTATTGTTGAACTAGTTTTAAGAAAAATTGTCTTGTTCTAAATAAATCATGAAGATGTGGGATGATCATCAATTTTGTGAAAAACAGATTTAATTGCGTGGTGTTTGTGAGCTGAAAAGAATAACTAATATTTGCCAAGCATATATTTTTTTTTTAACGCAATGTGGTATTATACATTACATCCATACATGTTATCACGCCTGTTTCTCATTGCCATTGGGGTAAGCAACAGTGGCGAAGGGTCCATATAAGTCGATTCCCACCTGGGGTGCTGGCCAGAAAACCTCTTGTGCCTGACGGCTGCTTGTCCTTCTGGACACGTCTGGAGGAAACGGCAGTTGTTTGGCCGGTGCATCCTGGGCATGGGCAATAAAATCCTTTCGAGGGATTAACCTTCGGGGGATTTTATTGCCTGTGGCGAATATTCTGGCGCGGGAGGGGCCCGTTCTGGGTCAATGGGGAGTTGCTCCACGTGTCCCTCTGTTGCCAACAGAGGGCACAGTGGAGGAGCAGGGGTGGGCCCGGTGTGCACTCACCCTGCCACTGGGCAGGCAGTGGGGGGACTGTCCTTCCCTGCCCCCGTCGATCTCGTAACCCCAGGAGTTAGGTCCGTCGATCTATAAAAAATTACGGGAGGTAGGGCCTGCGAGCAGCAGACTCGGGGTAGTCTGCTGCCCGACCAGCAGCTGGCGTAGCTGGCACAGCCAGCCTAGTTGGCACAGCTGGTCTTTACCATGGCCCATGAGGTGAGGTGGCGTGCAGTGTTCCGTGTGCGCCGCCTAGGAGAGTGCGGCCAACGTTAGGCCGGACGGGGAGAAGGGGCTCGCCTGCTTGTGGTGGGCCAGGACCTGTCGGGGGTGGTTGTGTGAATACTGACGGGTCCCCACGCCCCCGGCTAATGTAGTTGAAGGAACACCGTGGTGGTTTTAGTCGGTATGAGTCCGACACTGGCTCCGCTTACCCCGGGCGGAGTGCGTCCATGAGGATTTCCCAAAGGCAAAAAAAAAGAAACGATTCCCACCGGCTTCCCTTTAAGAATTGCTTAAATACAGATCAACGACATTTCTATGCTAATTTCTTGTTCAAAAGTACAAAAAAAGAATGTGAAATGAAATTAAAAGTTGTTAAATTGTATTTTTATTTTATTAACGTGCGATCTTAGCTATTTTAGGATTTTTAGGTACCTCTATCTATTTATGTGGTACCTATGGCTTCCCTTCTGAAAATATTCACCATTTGCCTCTTTTAAGCACAGACTATAGATTTCCACCTGCTACGATCCTGACACACCTCTTTTGCTTCATCTATTTTCATTATCCTCATCATGCATGCTCGACGGTTTAGAATGTTCTTTTTGAGAACGTCCACGATTATGTTACGTTCGCCGAGATAGTCGTCCTCCAACTCTTCAGTCTTCCATCCACTCTCGCTTCGTACACCACTGTTTTTGCTTTCGCTGCCTTCGTATAGTGTACCACTGCTTTTGCTTCGTATATACTGTTTCGTCAATCTCCTCTCTACATGCCAAAACCATCTTAAAATACCTTTCTCAATCTTTGTCACTACATCTTCTTTCACTCCACAACGCTCTTTTATCACGAATTCACGATACTGATATTGCCAAGTGAGATAAAAATGATACATAGGTACCCTAAGTTTAAATGATATTACACTACATGTATAAAACGTTACTTGATAATCCTAGAAATTATGCGGGCCGTAATTTAGATAATGACAGTGAAAAAAAATTGTGTTGTTGATTGTTACGTTTTAATTCAATTAGGCAAACACAGTGCCTACTTAGTTCGTCTCCAATTTTCATAATTAGGTATTTTGGGTTTCATTACCACACCAAATGTCATTTTTTTTTATGGCCATTCTTCCTTATTTTTTTATATAACTAAGATAACTTCTTAAACGCCTCGTCTCAACTAGCATAATACACATAATAGTTTGTACCTGCTATGTTATAGTACTACTACAAGGAAAAGTAGAATTACCTTGGTTGGGATTGAAACCCCGGTCCCGTTGAACTGCGTCGAGTTGATCTGACCCCATTATCTCGATCCCGTTAGCTCGTTGTGTAGCTATGGTGCGAAACACCATTGTTCGTCGCTGCACTCTGCAATACACAATATAAAGCAAAGATTTAATATTTTTTTTATGTTATAGGATGGCGAAACGAGCTAAAGGACCACCTGATGTTAAGCGGTTACCTTTGCCCATTTTTTTCTCTCCCAGTCAACCTTAGGGTAAGTATTTTGCAGTTTTCTCACTATAACTCAAAAAATTATAATCACATTATACTCGAAATAATTTTAAAAGAGAGTTTTTATAAAAGTCTATCAACGTGGAAGATTACAAGTTTCTACGTTGCATAGTTTGGAAATGGCAGGGGGGGGACACATTGTAAGCCACTTTGGTGGGCTATATTTCGCAGATGGTACACCTGATAAAAAAGTGATATATGAAACATTACCTTCATTTTAGTAGACCTATTCAATGATACCCCACACGAGGGGGTGCAGCGAAAAAAAAATTTTCATCCCCATTTCACATGTATGGGCGCCACCCCTAAAATACGTTATCAAGATTTTTTTATTCTTTTAAAATTGAGATCTATATCTAAACCATTTTTAAACTAAATTTCATTTACTTATGTTTATAACTGTAGTTATTAAGCTGTAAAGGATTAGGACAGACGGACAGACGGACAGACAGACAGACGGACGGACATGACGAAACTATAAGGGTTCCTTGTAGGACTACGGAACCCTAAAAATGGGAAAAAGGCAAGGAGGATGATGACTTTATACAACGCGTATCATAGCAAGCGTGTGGATTGTACGATCTGCAAGGTTAAGCTGCACTAGCCGCGGTCAGTCTGTGGATGGGTGACCGTTTCGTTACACATCGAGACCCCTTCGTGCCTCGGAGAGCACGTAAAGCCGTCGGTCCTGCGCCTGATCTCTCTCCGGTCGTGTCGAATTGCCGTCCCATCGGATTATGAGAGTGAGGGAATAGAGAGTGCACCTGTGTTTGCGCACACACTTGTGCACTATAATGTCCCGCGCAGATGGCTTGTCTCCATTGAGATTGGCCGCCGTGACCGAAATTCAGCCGGGAGGACATTATTATTATCAGAAATACGTGGTCATATTTTAAGAGCTCATTCAGGGCATACCATAGAACAACCCTTACTATGGGACCAACCCTGAAATCGCGAAAAAAATATCAGCTGTTCCCTACTAAATCATCGATGTCGCTCGACAAAATGTTAGGATCAGCAGATTTTTTTTAACATCCCCTGAATAAGCTCTTTAAATATGACTACGCATTTCTGATACACTTTGTATAAAACAAAGCTGTAAAAATAACAGTTCGTTCAAATAAAAGATTTGGCGAATCAATATGATCTATTGCGAAAACTTTCACGGAACTTTGATTGTATTATAAAACAATGTGTTTTTTCGCACAATTACGAACAGTGGAACACAGTAAGTACGTACTCGATTAAAGATTATTTCTATTCTTAATTCAATGTGGAAATGGAGAGTTCATCTTCATAATCTCACATTGTCGGACTATGTAATGTAGATAAGGCATAAAATCTCAATTGGTTTGAATTTGAACTTAGCCAACATTTGCTTTAAACGAACGACCGAGCGTTACCCTCTGTGTGTGAATAGGATAGTCGGAAAATGTTTAATGTTTTACGGCCAAAATTAATATCCTATCTATCCCAATTTGCCCTACTAGAGACAGAAATTTGACATAAGCTCCATATATTTTATGTAAAATTTCTATCTCTAATAGGGCAAATCCTGGATAGATAGGATATTAATTTTGGCTGTTAGTCAAGCAGACCTTATTATTAATACATGTTTTATGATTGAATATATTATAGTATTTTTTACTGATTTTGTACACCCACACATTATTTAAAAATACAAGAGTGTGAGTAGCGAGTTAACCATCGTACCTACCCATATATGCCACGCTACATATCTGATGAAAATCTAAATTCTAGATCACCATCAGCTTTTTATTCATCACCAAGCAAATGCTGAACTTCAGTAATTTTGCACTGAGCACTGCTAGTCATTCGTTTGTTTGTGTTTTGTTTTTTTTGAGATGCGTTTACGCATACCAATTGTTAGGCTGTTGACATAACAATCGAATGCTTCTAAATTCCCTATACGAAGGAAAGTGTGTCAGTGATTTAAAATGGGCTCTATTACTGATATCAGTTAATGTGCAACAAAGAAGTTTACATTAAGGTAAATGTGCAACCCAGATTGTGTGCACAATGCGCAAACGCTTGCCGTTGGTACTTTGGTATTAATTAGCACAGCCATATTAAAATGTCGTTAAATCTGGCGCATACGCTGATGTTAACTCATTTAATGCATCTAGGGCAGAACGTGTGACGATAAGAGTATGCTGCTGCGAGTTAGATAGAATGTTAAATGGCAAAACTAAGTATGTTAAACTAGGCTAACGGTTAGTTGTGTGTATCTGTAGTCTGTATTGTAATATTTGTATTGTTACTGTTAATTGATTAGCAATCTCCATTTATAAACTCATTTATTTTTCACTTGCTCTACAGTGTACAGCGTAGAATCTACACTAATGACCTCTGTCATTAGTGTAGATTCTACGCTGTACACTGCACGCATTATTTTTGGCCGTTAGTCTCTACTAACGGCCAAAAATAATGTCCTATCCTATCTAACCACGATTTGCCTTACTAAAGATAGAAATTTGACATAAAATGTATGGAGCTTATGTCAAATTTTTGTCTGTGTAGGGAAAGTAGTGGATAGAAAGGATAGGTACTAATTTTGCCCGTAAGGCTAAACGTCACCTTGGATATCATTGTAAAAATGGAACGTTGTTGTAATAAACTGGATCATACATAGATCTTTCAATCAATAAATAGTTGTTTGCTTTCATTTAGGTATTATATCTGATTAACTACTTACTTACGGCCAAAATTAATATCCAATCTATCCACGATTTGCCCTAATAAAGATAGGAATTTGACATAAGTTCGAAACAAATTATGTCAAATTTCTATCTCTAGTAGGGTAAATTGCGGTTAGATAGGATATTAATTGTGGTCGTTAGTAAACACCTTAAGCTATTGTCGGTATTCAATGCGTCAAAGACAGTTTATTAGGCCATGTTCAGACGGCGATATTTTTCCCGTATACCGTATACGGGATCTTATCGAATAGAATAGTGGCAGTAAATATTGTATTAAATAATTTACGTTGTACACAAAGAGCCATTGTGGTATTTCTCGAAAACGGCATTTACCGCATTGTATCATTTGTATCCGTGTAAACAACTAAGTTTTCAATACAATATTTACTATCACTATTCTATTCGATAAAACCCCGTATGTGGTTTACGGGAAAATATATCGTCGTCTGAACGTGGCCTTACAGTCCAATAAACGCCAACTTTACGCGAAATACTTAAATATTAATTCACGAATTCACTTTTATTGGTACCCACTCAAAATGTAAAGAACAGAAAGTAATATTGCAAGTAGTATTTGTTGGTTACAAAGTGAAAGTGGTTGCAGCGAAAGTCTAGATATACATACTTACAAAGAGTTCTCAATAACGCGTGTATTATTCACATCATGTCTGCCCTCGTTGTTTTGGTTCAACAATGGAATGGAGCTCAAAATTGACCATTTCCTTCGGTACATACTTGTTTATGGATTATTTCTATTCTCAATTCGATGTGGAAATGGAGAGTTCATCTTCATAATATCACATTGTCGGACTCGGACGAATAAAAAAGGCGGACGGAATCTCGGTAACCAATAAGTAAAGCATCCACCATAGTATGCTGGATCGCTTAAAAGTACGGGCCACGCACACATTCACATCCATAGTATTCAAAAAGCCGCGATTACGTAAAACATCTAGTGTGACGGTAGTCATGGTTGTAGTGACACAATATTACAAAAAGCCGCGATTACGTAAAACATCTAGTGTGACGGTAGTCATGGTTGTAGTGACACAATATTACGTAAAACATCTAGTGTGACGGTAGTCATGGTTGTAGTGACACAATATTACAAAAAGCCGCGATTACGTAAAACATCTAGTGTGACGGTAGTCATGGTTGTAGTGACACAATATTACGTAAAACATCTAGTGTGACGGTAGTCATGGTTGTAGTGACACAATATTACGTAAAACATCTAGTGTGACGGTAGTCATGGTTGTAGTGACACAATATTACGTAAAACATCTAGTGTGACGGTAGTCATGGTTGTAGTGACACAATATTACGTAAAACATCTAGTGTGACGGTAGTCATGGTTGTAGTGACACAATATTACGTAAAACATCTAGTGTGACGGTAGTCATGGTTGTAGTGACACAATATTACGTAAAACATCTAGTGTGACGGTAGTCATGGTTGTAGTGACACAATATTACGTAAAACATCTAGTGTGACGGTAGTCATGGTTGTAGTGACACAATATTACGTAAAACATCTAGTGTGACGGTAGTCATGGTTGTAGTGACACAATATTACGTAAAACATCTAGTGTGACGGTAGTCATGGTTGTAGTGACACAATATTACGTAAAACATCTAGTGTGACGGTAGTCATGGTTGTAGTGACACAATATTACGTAAAACATCTAGTGTGACGGTAGTCATGGTTGTAGTGACACAATATTACGTAAAACATCTAGTGTGACGGTAGTCATGGTTGTAGTGACACAATATTACGTAAAACATCTAGTGTGACGGTAGTCATGGTTGTAGTGACACAATATTACAAAAAGCCGCGATTACGTAAAACATCTAGTGTGACGGTAGTCATGGTTGTAGTGACACAATATTACAAAAAGCCGCGATTACGTAAAACATCTAGTGTGACGGTAGTCATGGTTGTAGTGACACAATATTACGTAAAACATCTAGTGTGACGGTAGTCATGGTTGTAGTGACACAATATTACAAAAAGCCGCGATTACGTAAAACATCTAGTGTGACGGTAGTCATGGTTGTAGTGACACAATATTACGTAAAACATCTAGTGTGACGGTAGTCATGGTTGTAGTGACACAATATTACGTAAAACATCTAGTGTGACGGTAGTCATGGTTGTAGTGACACAATATTACGTAAAACATCTAGTGTGACGGTAGTCATGGTTGTAGTGACACAATATTACGTAAAACATCTAGTGTGACGGTAGTCATGGTTGTAGTGACACAATATTACGTAAAACATCTAGTGTGACGGTAGTCATGGTTGTAGTGACACAATATTACGTAAAACATCTAGTGTGACGGTAGTCATGGTTGTAGTGACACAATATTACGTAAAACATCTAGTGTGACGGTAGTCATGGTTGTAGTGACACAATATTACAAAAAGCCGCGATTACGTAAAACATCTAGTGTGACGGTAGTCATGGTTGTAGTGACACAATATTACAAAAAGCCGCGATTACGTAAAACATCTAGTGTGACGGTAGTCATGGTTGTAGTGACACAATATTACGTAAAACATCTAGTGTGACGGTAGTCATGGTTGTAGTGACACAATATTACAAAAAGCCGCGATTACGTAAAACATCTAGTGTGACGGTAGTCATGGTTGTAGTGACACAATATTACAAAAAGCCGCGATTACGTAAAACATCTAGTGTGACGGTAGTCATGGTTGTAGTGACACAATATTACAAAAAGCCGCGATTACGTAAAACATCTAGTGTGACGGTAGTCATGGTTGTAGTGACACAATATTACAAAAAGCCGCGATTACGTAAAACATCTAGTGTGACGGTAGTCATGGTTGTAGTGACACAATATTACGTAAAACATCTAGTGTGACGGTAGTCATGGTTGTAGTGACACAATATTACAAAAAGCCGCGATTACGTAAAACATCTAGTGTGACGGTAGTCATGGTTGTAGTGACACAATATTACAAAAAGCCGCGATTACGTAAAACATCTAGTGTGACGGTAGTCATGGTTGTAGTGACACAATATTACAAAAAGCCGCGATTACGTAAAACATCTAGTGTGACGGTAGTCATGGTTGTAGTGACACAATATTACAAAAAGCCGCGATTACGTAAAACATCTAGTGTGACGGTAGTCATGGTTGTAGTGACACAATATTACAAAAAGCCGCGATTACGTAAAACATCTAGTGTGACGGTAGTCATGGTTGTAGTGACACAATATTACAAAAAGCCGCGATTACGTAAAACATCTAGTGTGACGGTAGTCATGGTTGTAGTGACACAATATTACAAAAAGCCGCGATTACGTAAAACATCTAGTGTGACGGTAGTCATGGTTGTAGTGACACAATATTACGTAAAACATCTAGTGTGACGGTAGTCATGGTTGTAGTGACACAATATTACGTAAAACATCTAGTGTGACGGTAGTCATGGTTGTAGTGACACAATATTACGTAAAACATCTAGTGTGACGGTAGTCATGGTTGTAGTGACACAATATTACGTAAAACATCTAGTGTGACGGTAGTCATGGTTGTAGTGACACAATATTACAAAAAGCCGCGATTACGTAAAACATCTAGTGTGACGGTAGTCATGGTTGTAGTGACACAATATTACAAAAAGCCGCGATTACGTAAAACATCTAGTGTGACGGTAGTCATGGTTGTAGTGACACAATATTACGTAAAACATCTAGTGTGACGGTAGTCATGGTTGTAGTGACACAATATTACGTAAAACATCTAGTGTGACGGTAGTCATGGTTGTAGTGACACAATATTACGTAAAACATCTAGTGTGACGGTAGTCATGGTTGTAGTGACACAATATTACAAAAAGCCGCGATTACGTAAAACATCTAGTGTGACGGTAGTCATGGTTGTAGTGACACAATATTACGTAAAACATCTAGTGTGACGGTAGTCATGGTTGTAGTGACACAATATTACGTAAAACATCTAGTGTGACGGTAGTCATGGTTGTAGTGACACAATATTACGTAAAACATCTAGTGTGACGGTAGTCATGGTTGTAGTGACACAATATTACGTAAAACATCTAGTGTGACGGTAGTCATGGTTGTAGTGACACAATATTACGTAAAACATCTAGTGTGACGGTAGTCATGGTTGTAGTGACACAATATTACGTAAAACATCTAGTGTGACGGTAGTCATGGTTGTAGTGACACAATATTACGTAAAACATCTAGTGTGACGGTAGTCATGGTTGTAGTGACACAATATTACGTAAAACATCTAGTGTGACGGTAGTCATGGTTGTAGTGACACAATATTACGTAAAACATCTAGTGTGACGGTAGTCATGGTTGTAGTGACACAATATTACAAAAAGCCGCGATTACGTAAAACATCTAGTGTGACGGTAGTCATGGTTGTAGTGACACAATATTACAAAAAGCCGCGATTACGTAAAACATCTAGTGTGACGGTAGTCATGGTTGTAGTGACACAATATTACGTAAAACATCTAGTGTGACGGTAGTCATGGTTGTAGTGACACAATATTACGTAAAACATCTAGTGTGACGGTAGTCATGGTTGTAGTGACACAATATTACGTAAAACATCTAGTGTGACGGTAGTCATGGTTGTAGTGACACAATATTACGTAAAACATCTAGTGTGACGGTAGTCATGGTTGTAGTGACACAATATTACGTAAAACATCTAGTGTGACGGTAGTCATGGTTGTAGTGACACAATATTACGTAAAACATCTAGTGTGACGGTAGTCATGGTTGTAGTGACACAATATTACGTAAAACATCTAGTGTGACGGTAGTCATGGTTGTAGTGACACAATATTACGTAAAACATCTAGTGTGACGGTAGTCATGGTTGTAGTGACACAATATTACGTAAAACATCTAGTGTGACGGTAGTCATGGTTGTAGTGACACAATATTACGTAAAACATCTAGTGTGACGGTAGTCATGGTTGTAGTGACACAATATTACGTAAAACATCTAGTGTGACGGTAGTCATGGTTGTAGTGACACAATATTACGTAAAACATCTAGTGTGACGGTAGTCATGGTTGTAGTGACACAATATTACGTAAAACATCTAGTGTGACGGTAGTCATGGTTGTAGTGACACAATATTACGTAAAACATCTAGTGTGACGGTAGTCATGGTTGTAGTGACACAATATTACGTAAAACATCTAGTGTGACGGTAGTCATGGTTGTAGTGACACAATATTATGAAACTGTTGCAGGTTATTAAAACACGAGTGTGAGTTTAATAGTAGTAGTTTTAATAGTATCACACGAGTATTTTAATACCTAGTTATGTCAGTTTCATACACTATTTTATCTAAACTCATACAATTTTAAATAAAATACCAAAGTCAAAATCTTGGTAACATTGTCGTAGTTTTTCTTGATTTTTCTGGTAAAATATTGTTCGTCATTTACGTTGCTGCATCCAGAAATTCAGGCGGGGTCATATTCTTCTCAGTTCAGCATCACTGCTGTAGTCAGATATTTTTGCCCAGAATAAAACTTTAGACATACAAAACCATAATAATAACGTAAACAATTACAATAAATTTACAAGTAACGATGACCAAATCCAGTAGGTCAAGGCGCGCGGCCGCGCATGCGCCCTAGAGCGCGCCTACACAGATAATAACATATAGTCTGGCGAAAACATTATAATCGGAACTAATTTTCTATCCTTGTCAGGTTTCCGTCAATCTCTGTTTTGTCATACAAAAAATATGCCTGTAAACACTTAAATATAATTAAAAGCAATATGACAATCCAAAGTTCTACCAAAAACGCGATTTTAAACGATAAACTTTTTCAATGTATGACTAGTGGCGCCACCCTGAATTTTGTGTCCTCATTGGTGCCAAACTGTACGACTGCAAAAAAAAAGGTTTGAAAACTCCTTGGTTGGGTCGAAGTGGCATTAAAAACTCCTTAGTTGGGCTGAAGTGTGCGGTTATGGAAAAATAAATAAATTACAGCATTGTTTTGTTCAGCAAAGTGTATCGTAATGAAATTTTTTAAATTCATTACAGGTGCATGTGGGTAAAGTATGTCATTATGACATTACTTTCGAGTTCATAATTCGAATTTTACGATATGAGCGTAGATAAATAAAATAACAGTATAAATCTGGTGTGTTAAAATGCTTTCGAAATTATAGTGGGTTTAGGAAAAAATGAACTGCTTCAGTCTTTGTTCAGCACGATTCCGTCCACCTTTTTTATTCGTCCGAGTTTTCGGACTATGCAGCTAAGACCAATGATATTTAATAGTACAGATATGTTACTTGCACTCGCAACTAAAGACTCGAAAGCGTCCTAATTAGGACGTTTTTTTCTATTAATCCGCATCAAGTAAGACACCGAGCGTGACCGGTGACAAAAAAAACTAAAATGCCGTCGTGTGTGTACACTTGTACAGAAAGTGTTCCAATTATGACGTGAAAGTAGCTTGAAGTAACCAATTTACTTACTTTGTACTAGTTTATGTGTACGTGCTGCCGCTGCGTATGGAACATTTTTTTCGTAGATTTTGATAGGTTTTGGCATATCTATGCTTTTCAATATCATTGGCTATGGCAAAATATCTCAATTGGTTTGAACTTAGCCAATATCTGCTCCGAGCGTTACCCTTTGTGTAATGAATAGGATAATCGGATAATATTTTAGTCAAGCAACATAAGTGCGGTAATCTCATTGAACAATATACAACATAACTAATTAGCAGTGAAGGTATATTCACTTCTGATTACCTACGGAAATTACGGCGATGATGAGAAATTAAGAATACATATAAGTAATAGTCTCATCATCATCCTCCAATCCTTAATCCCAGGGGTCGGCGCACCATGTATTTTTCTTCTATTCATCCAATCATACATCTCTATCAGCCGTCAGCTCAGTGTTCACTTTTTTTCTATTCATATCATCTTTCACAGAATCCATCCATGTTTTCTTTGGTCTACCTCTTTTCTTCTATCCATCCACATTCATACTAAAAAAATACAATATAAGTAATAGTCTGATGATCGTCATTATTTTTGGACATGAGTCGTGTTGTTATTTCTTACGAAATAAGGACGCTGTCACAGTCGTCCGATTGTACCTATGGCAATCTTAGGCTAAAACAAGCCTAATTTTGAAGTAGGTCGCGGATATTATTTATCATAATTATTTTGGAGATTATACGTGCACGCGTTGAATTATAACTATGTCAATATGTATAGATGTTTCACAAGTCACAACTGAATAAAGGTCATAATAATTATCAGCGTGGCACCATAATACTAGTAATACAAACATACATCGTTGTTTGAAATTAAAAACAATTATACACTGAATGCTGTGTCGAATTGTGCGTCAGATATACGGCCTCTCATCTACTTAGTTGTAGCTTGTAAATAGGAGAAAAATAAAGGTTATTAATTTGTTCTATTCTTACAATTTTATTTTCAAAATATATAAAAAACCGGCCAAGTGTGAGTCGGACTCACGCAGTAAGGGTTCCGTACCCCCCCCCATCGACCTGATACCTCATAGAAACTGATTTAATTTACGAGAGTTGATCAAAAGACATCAACGAACGTACGCGAAATGTGAATGTATTTGTGTGTTTGTGTGTAAATTTTTACACTCTTTCTTACGTAGGTACCACCACATATGTCTACGTTTGCCATGTTTTTAGTATTTGTTGCTAAACTAAATAGTATGCACCATAAACAGACCAAGTTTGACGCTGGTATGTAATTACCGTTTTAAAGATAGAGCAGGAACAAACGTTGAAAAAAAACGCATGTTTTTCGAGGTTTCTTGTATGGGTCAAAAAAGTCTAAAACCAAAGCCCCTTTAGTTTTAGACTTTTTTATTTTTATTATTTGTTGTGATGGACACCATAGTAACACAATATTCAGTGAAAATTTCAACTAGTTATCTAGTACCGTTACAAAGATACAGCCTTGTGACAGACAGACGGACGGACGGACAGCGTAGCGAGAGTAATAGGGTCCCGTTAGCACCCTTTGGGTACGGAACCCTAACAAGGTTTAACTGCCGATCATCATAACTATATTTACTGGACTTTTCGCGCACAATGAAATCAAAACAATAGAAACATTTTGACTAACCTCGACGTTTCGGCCAAGTTGCATTGCAAGTTTCATTGCCAGTTCAAATAACTAGGCCACTATGTAACCGAGGATCTTGATGACCAAATGGACATTGAGAGGAAGCGCCGGACATTGGCAGTCAAAAGTACCTAACATGTTGGCACGCAGGTTCGCTCGTTGAAATGAACAAGTTATAAAAAAAAAAAAACACATAAATGGTGTACAGTAAACACTTACAAATAGTAGTTATACAATTTCTCGGTATGAAGTGTTTGTTTGAACTCTGGTACCCAATGTAAGATTTAACTTGTGTTATGGGTACCAGCGCTCTCATTAATTAAATCCACAGGGAGTTACATTAATTACATCAGGAGGTGATTACAGGTAAGTGCAGGTGAGTTAAATTAACACTTTTTAAAGCATACTGCCGAACGTTATATACGAGCAGCCTGTGGGTCAGCTATACACAGCTTTAGTAATGGATTCAGGGTGTTGTTAGGATTGCCCCGCTTCTGCAGTGCCCCTAACATATTTGCGGAGGCTCGAATTTATGGCTTCCATGCTATTATGCGCAAACGAGCCGCCTCCCTGCTTAGCAGAGTGCAGCAGCAATAGAATCCTGCAAGTTATTGCTGGTAAAGTGTACTCCGCAATAATGAAGGCTTTCATTCGGGTTATGATCAGATATTAGCTGTCACATCAGAGCTTGAATCAAATGTCTTATTTAAATAATGTATACAAGCATTATAAAACTACCTACTAACATAGTTTTTAAGAAAATTGTTACTAACACAAATGGAGATCCTCCGAATAAATACACGAATTGAAGAGAGTTTTACTGTTTAGACAATTCTCACTTATTGTCTCGAGTTTGGCAACGAAAGGCTAAATAACATAACATCACGCCGGAAGTGTATAGTAGAGAGGTGTAGTAAAGTAGAAAGCGTGGGGTTCTAGATTCGATTCCCCGGTAGAGCAGTGTTATTGGGTTTATTCATTAGGAACAGTCTCAATAGCAGCCTGGAGTCTGGATTATAGGCTCGCCCCCTATTTCATGGACTTTTAACAATAACTGGCGAAACGAGGGTGTACTATGAGTGTACTATATGGCCTACCCCCATAGGCTCTATAAATGGAAGTATCCTAGCTTCCGTTTTCTTAGATGCTGCAACTATTATACATGTACTGCAGAATAAATATTGTACATCGACAACCATCGGAAACACTCGTATTGTACCTACATTACAAAAATTATTGACATAAGTAATTTGGTTTTAAAACCAAATTTTGTTTTTGTTATGTATAATACGAGTGTTTCCGAAATTTTTGCTTCGAGTGTTTTTTTGGACCAAGATACTTTTGTCAATCATTTTTGTAATGTACTCCTGCACAATACTTATTCTACAGGAAGTACCTACTAATACAGGGTCAGCCCCTCTAACCAAGTTGACAATCTACAATCGTCAACGCTAATAGAAAACAATCAAAATGTATGGGAATGACATATCTCAACGAAAAAGTCATTTGTTGAGATATGTCATTCCCATACATTTTGATTGTTTTCTTTAGCGTTGACGATTGTAGATTGTCAACTTGGCAGCTTTCAAACGATTTTTTCTTCCGTTCTACTACACGAAAGAGGAAATATTACTATATAATTAGGTATTTCTACTATTCTACCAATCACGCACATATTGCGGCTCACTACCTACAAACATACATACAATCCTATTATCCATAATTAATAGAGTTGCCACAATTTTTGGCCATTATTATTATACTTTATAGTACACACATATAAACATTATTATTACAGTAGGAAAGCTTATGTACATCGATGAGAAAAAATTAAAAATGGCCATCTTAAGAGACACCAAAATTAGTTGTCAGTAATGAACGGAATTAGGTCACCTTTACTATAATGGGTAGAGGCACAATAATAGACAAATAATAAATATTTTGGGACATTATTACACAGCACCATCTAGTCCCAAACTAAGCAAAGCTTGTACCTACTATGCTATGGGTACTAGACAGATAGGAGAACAGTGGATATGGAAACACTGTCAACATACATTGTGAATATCTCTCAGATAACGCTGGCCTTGACCTTATGGTCCTTTTTTATGGCATAGGATTGCGAAACGAGCAAAAGGCTCAGTGGTTACCTTTGCCCATAACAACAGCAATACCACCTAGGTTGTTGCCTAACGGCCAAAATTAATATCTAATCTATCCACGATTTACCCTACTGGAGATCGAAATTTGACATATTTTGTATGGAGCTTATGTCAAATTCCTATCTCTAGTAGGGCAAATCGTTGATAGATTGGATATTAATTTTGGCCGTAAATGGTATTGCAAATCACGTTCGCCAAACCATAGAACAAATAATGCTAAACTGATAGGAAAGTCTCATATGATTGTACCCGTACCATAGATCCCTTCGCGCAGCACTGTTTGGTGGCAGAAATAGGACGGTGGTAGTACTTTCTCGGACGGAAAAATACGAAGGAGCTCTGCTACTTCTTAAACCTATTATCGAATCATCCTATTATTGAACATTAATTTTCTTCAAGCATTATGACAAGTAAATAAAATAAACTTAAAAAAAAGTAAAAACCGACTTCAAAAAGAATAAAATAATTTGTGTAATACAGTTTTAGAAGCCTTTGATTCAGTTTGATTGGCACTTTGGACGAATTAAAAATTCGACCAAGATTGGCACCGACTACCTAAACAGTTACACATAAATGATTAAGTCGGTTTTAACTTTTTTTTTTAGTTTATTTGCTTTTCTATTTTTAGTGGCATTAACAATAGAAAAACAAGCGATTAATTTGCTGTCATCCATTGAAGAGTTCCCTTCTTTATCTCTGAAGATCTTCATCAAATTTTCACCAAATGATACTTTATGAACTTTCGGCGGATGGAATCCCTAGCGGGATTCTCCACCACCCCCCCGGCTAAGCAGTAGGGCACCTATCTTGGGTGCCAATCTGCGAGAGTCCAATCGAATAAAAAATAAATGATACTTTCTGAATGCAAATGCTTGACTTGTTGATAAAAAAAATACCTGAAGGGTACGGGTGCCGGTGAAATTACAATCACATGAGATAATATTTGAAACATTAATATGCGAAAATAAACAATCATTTCAAAAAAAATTCAAAATTATTCAGACACAAGAGTATAAAATAAACTAAATTACAAACAGTTTTTATTTCAACAACACCTTATATGTTTTGTTCACACATTAGACTTTCCATCTTCATGTCTCAGTTTGGCGAACCGACTTGCGGTACCATTTAGGCAACAGCCTAGGTGGTATTGAAGTTGTTATGGGCAAAGGTAACCGCTTAATATCAGGTGGGCCTTTAGCTCGTTTCGCCATCCTATAATATAAAAAAAAAAAACAAAAAAAAAAAAAAAATCGTATGTATGTATGCCTATAATATTTGAGGAGTACCCTCAATTGGACATGGATCCCATTATCAAAACTAGATTTTGACAAAAATGGGACCAATCTGGAAGTATAACCTTTCAATAAAATAAAAATAAATCCAAATCGGTTTCCCCACGGCAAAAAAAAGGACAAAATAGGAGAAGAGGAGAAGCAATGATATTTAAAAGTACAGATATGTCATACCCTTATGTAATAAAACTCCTCAGGTAGATACTAGGTAATTATTTATTGTATAATGATATACCAACAATCAAACTAAACTGCTATCAATCGCGTACAAATAGATTCATCTTAATAACCTAGTTCGTCCAACATCTAGCGCGCGCCAACCAAGAATGACGTCTCGATCGCCCAATCACCCTACCATCGACAACCGTCCGCTCGGTGTTGCCACACAAACAATCGCTACGGAATATTTATATTCGTTTAGTCGATTTTAAATATATAAATCATTCAACCTAACACTCGTCCATCCTGACCTTGTGGATGTCCTCATACACATAAGTCAGGACGAACCTAACACTCGGGCAATCAATCCGTCAGTCAAAAGAAAAAGGAAAAAAAAATAAATATATAAATTGAACACGCATCTAAACACTTCATCTATAAACATAATTATCTATAAGTTTAAATAACAATAAAAACAGTAAAGAATAAGTAAAAAAAACAATAGTATAAATCTTAACAACTCATAACTATTTAAATATATATAACTATAAATACATTATATCTGAATACTTTATTTCATTACTCTATAACAAAACTAATCTTTTATTTCATTACCACTAATTAGCCAATCTAATGATCTCATAATTACTATCGAACTATTAGCACTGTCTCTTTACTAATGAACATTACAAAACTGGCGAACCAATCACATGGCCGCAATACTGGCAAACCAATCACATGGTTGCTAAACTGGCAAGCCAATCACATGGCTGCTAAACTGGCAAACCCAATGGTTGGCAACCGGCAAACCAATCACATGATTTGCTAAACTGGCAAACCATGTGGTCGCTAAACCGGCAAACCAATCACTTGGTTGCTAAACTGGCAAACCAATCACATGGTTGCTAAACTGGCAAACCATGTGGTCGCTAAAACGGCAAACCAATCACATGGTTGCTAAACTGGCAAACCATGTGGTCGCTAGACCGGCAAACCAATCACATGGTTGCTAAACTGGCAAACCAATCACATGGTTGCTAAACTGGCAAACCCAATGGTTGGCAACCGGAAAACCAATCACATGATTTGCTAAACTGGCAAACCATGTGGTCGCTTAACCGGCAAACCAATCACTTGGTTGCTAAACTGGCAAACCAATCACATGGTTGCTAAACTGGCAAACCAATCACATGGTTGCTAAACTGGCAAACCCAATGGTTGGCAACCGGCAAACCAATCACACGATTGCTAAACTGGCAAAACATGTGGTCGCTAAACCGGCAAACCAATCACATGGTTGCTAAACTGGCAAACCAATCACATGGTTGCTAAACTGGAAAACCAATCACATGGTTGCTAAACTGGCAAACCAATCACATGGTTGCTAAACTGGCAAACCAATCACATGGTTGCTAAACTGGCAAACCCAATGGTTGGCAACCGGCAAACCAATCACACGATTGCTAAACTGGCAAAACATGTGGTCGCTAAACCGGCAAACCAATCACATGGTTGCTAAACTGGCAAACCAATCACATGGTTGCTAAACTGGCGAATCAATCACATGATCGCATAAACTGTAAAGTCAATCACACGTTCGCAAAACTGACAAATCAATCACATGCAATCTAATTTACTGTACATATATTTAATTATAAAACTATTAAGTCTATAATCAGACATTATTACATTAACTGAATTTTGTAAATAAAATCTCTACTCTCTGTATTAACTACTCTCTGTATTAACTACTCTCTGTATTAACTACTCTCTGTATTAACTACTCTCTGTATTAACTACTCTCTGTATTAACTACTCTCTGTATTAACTACTCTCTGTATTAACTACTCTCTGTATTAACTAATCACTGTAAATATCATGGTTTTCACTGTCTGAATCATTGACATTCAAATTTAAAGCAGCTACATGAACCCAGGGTTACATACGGTCGACGGCGACGGTCGTTTTACGTTTATATCGACTACTACTCAATCCGGGTATTGCTACAATTCTATAACTATCATTTCCTAGTACTGATATGACGCGATACGGTCCTATATATTGTGGAAGAAGCTTCTTGCTTTACGCATCATTTTTAAAATTCGTACTTGTAATTTTAACCATCTCTCCCTTACAATAGATACGGGCAGGACGTCTGCTTTTATCGTATTGTTCTTTTTGTTTTATTTGCTCTTCGTCAATTCTATCTTTAACTTCCTCTCTTATTGTTGTTAGGTTACTATCTTCTCGCGTTTCTTGCCTAACTAAGTTTAATCTCGGGTCTAATTCACTATTCATGCAACTACCAAACATAATTTCAGCAGCCGTCCTTCCCGTAGTCTTATTAATCGTATTATTAATTCCCTATTGAATTTTACCGACTTTGTCGTCCCAATCTTTTCCATTATGGTTAAGGTTTTGGGCGGTCAAGGAAGCAAGGATTATGTGGTTATACCGTTCAACTTGTCCATTCGAGCGTGGACTAGCAACCGCATTCAATACGTGCTTTGTTCCTCTGTCCAAACAAAACGTTCTAAACGCGTGGGTAGTAAAGCATGAGTCTCTGTCGCTAATGATTATATTGGGGACTCTAAAGGTACAGAAAATTTCGTCTAGGACTCTTATTGCAACTAAAGATTTCGTATTCCTGACAGGCCTTTTAAAAGCGAATTTAGTAAACGCATCTACTAACACTAAAATATATGAATTCCCTCTTTTCGAACGCACAAAGGGTCCAAGATGGTCAGTGTGCACAGTGTGAAAGGGAACCTCGACCTTAGGAATAGGATGCAAATAGCCCTCTTTATATGAAGTCTTTTTTTTGAGTAGGCATATTCAATGCATGCTTCAACGTACTTTTTAACAAACTTTGTCATTTTAGGAAACCAATATGCACTCTTTATGCGGTCGAGAGTCTTTTCTACACCAAAATTACCAATGTCGTCGTGGTTCATGCGTCACAACTGCCATCTTGCACCCTTTGGCACCACCCAACGTATGTTTGCTTTGTCACCATCGATACATCTATAAAGCTTATTATGTAATTATGCCTAATTTGCTTAAGTCCTTCTACGTCCAGGTTTGCAGTTAAAATATCTCTGATTCGACCCAGTTCACTATCACCTAACTGTAATGTATGGAGCCAATCATCACCAGTAATAACCATAACTTTTGGATATTGATCAGTAACGTCTATGATTGTATCAAAATTGTCTCCGTCATCTGTAATCGGGTTGCGTGACAAAGCATCTACATTAGCCATTTTATTCTCTGGTCTGTATTCTATAGTGCATTGAAACTCTTGTATTAAGAGATAGCAACGCGCGATTCGTGGTATTATATCACGTTTAGCAAATGTGGACCGCAGAGCACTGCAATCAGTGACTATTTTAAAATTTTGCCCCAATAAATAGACTCTAAACTGACTTGAGACTTTAGATGCCAGCACATTCAACTTATATTCTATGACAAATCTTTCACAGTCCAAGCTGCTCGTTTATGGAATGCGTTACCTGTGCCTATAGGACGTGCTCAGTCGCTAGCTTCTTTTAAAAAACTTGTAAAGGAACATTACCTCTCTGTATAAGATGTTGCTACACTGGTATATACACGTATTTTATTTTGTTATCTATTTAAGAATACTATTTTTTTTGATAGATTTATATATATTGTATATATTTGGTATGTATTTATGGATATATATTAGAATTTATTTTATATATTTATACATGTAATATTGATAAAGGCATAATATATATATTATAGTCCGTAGTACGAAACATATTTTACCACTTTACTGGTGCATCTACCTTATTCTTTGTCTCTGCATTACCCTAAGGTTGTCTGGTAGAGAACGCCTATGGCGTTAAGACCGCCTTTGTACCCTGTTGTGCATAAATAATTAAATAAAAATAAATATATTAACAAAACCATCTTTGGATGTATAGAAACCACCGCAGATAATATATTGAAATGTTTGTTTTCCTATAACATTACTATTTAATATAATATGCCCGTTCAATCTTGGGTCAGTATAAGCTGTGACTACCGCGGGGCCATAGATTTCAATATTAACTGTGGATATGACTTTTACTAAACGACCGTCTTCTATTTCAGTTTGATTAAAGGGTATTTCTTGACGAGTATCAATAAACTGTAACGTTTCTGCAGTTTTTAATACTTAAACGTGCGACTGTTCGGTGTAAGTTTGGCCAACTAGCAGTGGTATATCTAAAAGCCCATCTTCAACTACTTGACAGACTGTTGGCACTAACGCCATCTATAACAAGCTCTATATTTACCTTTCCTAAAGAATAAACGACATTATTCCCAAATTCTTTTATTGGAGTACGCACGCTATCACACTCAAGCATCAGATTTATAGACCGATTTAGCTAAGAGACAAAACCTACTTTAAAAATCTACAAAAGCTTTTATCGAAACACCATTGACCAAGACATCTTTATAAAATTTCGAATTTGGACTAGAAAATGACACGCACATTGCCTTTTGTGTATTTGCTACCCTACTGTCATTGTCATCTGGTTTTGTTGGACATTTGTCAACTTTATGACCTACCCTATACACACTGATTACATCGAACTAGCGGTTTGGGACGCTTCCGGTACATATGGCCTCGCTCCTTACAGTTAAAACAGAATGCAAAGTTATCATTTGATACGTTATTCGTTTTATTGTTAGCTTTGTCGCTCAAACCGGTTGTAATAGATCCGGATCCTAATCTAACTTTGGTATTAGTATTAAAACGATTGAAAGAATTTGACATTCATCAAAAATTCCAGCAATTCATCAGGTTGTGAGCATCTTAACGCAAGAGCACTTGATTTCATCGTTTTATCACTCAGACCATAAATATTGCAATTGACCGAACGTTTGCCAACTATATCGCACTGGTTCAAAAATACTAATTTTTGCGTAATAGTAGACTTCAATAGGTTCATTATGTTTACTTTTACGTCTGAGCATGTTTTCCAAGGACTGGCAATAATTCTGCTCAAACGGAAAAGCATGAGTCAACTTTTCTTGCCACTCAGCCCAAGAGAATAATATTGAATCCAGGCTTCCATACCACGTCTTGGCCAGTCCTAGTAGTTTCTGTATTGAGAATTGAATGGTTGTCTTATCATCCCAACTATAAACGGTGGCACACTCGTTCACTTTTCTTAACCATACGTCTACACGTTGATTTTTGATGATGGGTCAAAATCAGGCAAAATATGTTTATGATTTTTAACAATGTTATTAGAGTGATTGAGTGTGCCAGCCGCCGATGACTTATTCCTAATCGAATTCCAAATATTCATTACATCTTTTGAGGAAAATGTAGGACTACAATCTCTAACCTTTGTCCCACCTCGCGTCACTGTAGCATCGCGTTGCCTGCTTCGTTCCCGCTGCAACTCATTCTCCAGGGACCGCAGTCGTTCCTGTGCCAGCTCACGTTCTCGTTCAAGTTCATTAGCTCGGTGGCTCGTACGACTTGGGGCGCCCGGATGACTGCGTCGCCTGGTCCAGCTTCGCTGTCGGCTTCGGCTGCGCTGAAGGCTCCGACTGTGCTGCGGGCTTCGACTGCGCTGCGGGCTTCGACTGCGATGCCGGCTCCGACTGGGATGCCGGCTCCGACAGCGCAGCTGGCTTTGACCATGAGCATCTTCCTCAGAATGCAGCAAAAAGCTTTGATCCTCACGGTCTCGTTCCATGGCTGTAACTCGGAAACAAAAACAACTATGTATTTGCCCACTAACATTTTGCTACGAGCAAAAGATAATTATATTGTAAATAATGGCGGGACTACACATGAAAGTACCTGGCACGTCCAAGGAACTGGTATGCAAACGTGCAAGTCACAGGCATGTGTATATGAGCACCTTATCTCTCAAAAACGGTAAGTCTAATCGCAAAATAATTAAATTTTAGCCCCCATTGCACCCCCGCTACGTGCCTCGTATGTCCTAATTCTTACCTCAAAACCTGCCTTTAGAAGTAAATCATGTCACACATAATCTTGTATAATATAATTATAATATCATATAAGTCTTACAATGTTACACGTAGTATTGTGAAAAGAAAAATATTAACGACGGTTATGATTTCAAATTACTGAAGCATACCTGCCAGATTCAAATTCCAACCGTCATGTCAGACCAAGAAAAATAATGATGGTGTCGGTACCGAACGAAGAAATATCAAAGCAGTAATTAATTTAGCCAGGAATCGACAAATGTCACGAAGTCTCTTATATACTATATTTTACTGTTACCATTTAGGTACCCAACAAAATAACCGATACAATTTTAAAATAAAATCTTAAGCACTCATGCACTATTAAAATAACGTGAGCCACTTACCACTTCTGATGTGTAATAAAACTCCTCAGGTAGATACTAGGTAATTATTTATTGTATAATGATATACCAACAATCAAACTAAACTGCTATCAATCGCGTACAAATAGATTCATCTTAATAACCTAGTTCGTCCAACATCTAGCGCGCGCCAACCAAGAATGACGTCTCGATCGCCCAATCACCCTACCATCGACAACCGTCCGCTCGGTGTTGCCACACAAACAATCGCTACGGAATATTTATATTCGTTTAGTCGATTTTAAATATATAAATCATTCAACCTAACACTTACAAAACCAAAGAGAAATATGTTCCGTACGCAGTGGCAGCAAAATACACATAAACTAGTGCAAAGTATATAAGTAAGTTAGTTACTTTAAGTTAGTTTCGCATCTTAATTAGTACACTTTCTGTACACACATGAAGGCATTTTTGTATTTTTTCTATCACACGTCACGCTCGGCACCTTGCTTGACGGAGACTAGTTGCAGACACGAAAACGTCCCAATTAGGACGTTTTCGTGTCTTCAGATTGCGGTACCACATACCAGTAAGCCTGACGATTGTGGATGTCACGGAATACTTTATATTCATTTCCTCTAAGGTGCATGTATTAACTTCCTCCACACACGACTGATTGATTGAATGTTAGCCGTAGTTAATTAAAATCAAAGCATTATACATTCCACAATTGCTTCCTCCCTGATTTAAGGCCTTACGTAAGGAAGCACTTCCTGGGGAAAATATTACACGCTAAATAGCTAATGGGTAGTGAGTGATCAATCATGTCTGTAGCGCTGAATTGACTCGTCTGGAAAGTGTAGGTTTATCCAAGGTTTATCATGAATATGAAGTACAACGAAAACAAGTGAAATGCATATAGGTACCTAAATTGTGGAAAGAAAAATTCGGTCATAAGCAGGATTAGAAACTGCGACTCCTGGTTCAGTACACCCACAGAAATAGATAGAACGGTTGTAATCACAATTTTACTTGCGATTCATGCGTGGCAACTTTCCGTACAAACCAGGGTTGTTGCGAATATGAGCATCAGCATCAGCATCCGCTGATCATCAGCATCATTTTCAACATCAGCATCAGCAACCGCATTAAATGATGCTGATAGTAATGCTGATGTTCATGTTGTAACGTGACGTGACCGAAGGGGGAGGGGCTTGTGGCACATGTTTTTGTTTCGCTTGTGAGTTTTGACCGCTAGTATAGTTATAATCTGAGGCTAGTATAATAAGTTTATGGTTTTGACCAATCTTAGCACAGAATATTGCACTTCGGTGATTTTTAGCAAAACCAAAACAAACTTGTCTATTACGACGAATGTCAACAGCAGACAGTACAGTTGAAAGGCGTTCTAACAAAAAGGGCAATGTGGAGCTATTATAGTCGGCTAATAAAAAGCCAAGGATGAAAATAATTTATGCTGGATTGCCTTTGCTGGATAGAAATAATCAAGCTCTTCATTAACGAATGCAAATCATAAGAGGCATTAAGCATAATAAGGGGAACTCTACATTTTTTTATACGAAGAAATATTGGCATTTGCGTTAGCGCTGCTCTTTTTTGCGCTCAAAGTAGGTCCATCATTCATCATCATCATGTCAGCCGAAAGTCGTCCACTGCTGTACATAGGCTTCTCCAAGCAGTTTAGGGAAATATGCCATAATCGCCATGCTTGGCAGGCGGGTTGGCGATCGCAGTTGATTTGTTAAATACTCAGAGAACGCTAAGGCGACTAAGGGATTCACCAGAGGATGGGCAGTAGCCCATTTCGCGTCGCCTTTTACGTCACCCATGAGAAGATATAAGGTGGTGCAATTCTTTACGTCCGGCACCACACGGAATAAAGTAGGTCCAGTTTAAATAATTTCACTTACAAAATGTTTCTTTCTTCATGTACAAAAACTTTGCATATTTATCTCTCGTTTGTTTAAGCATAGTGAAAGAAAGCTCAAATGCCTTATAAAATTATATAAAAGAAAAGCCTTAAAACTCCTTTTAAAATGCGCCTAAAATGGAGTAACGTTTTCGGTAATCCAAAAAAAAATTCCACTCGCTGCGCTCGCGCTATTTGCAGGTTTCTTTACGTGTTTGTCTCATGTAGATTTTCAATGTACATGTTATGTTTTTTATAATTTACCAGATTTTAGTTAATAATTCGTAAAGAAAAATGTAGGGTCGCGATTTTTTTTCCTAGGGCTCTATGAAAACTTGACAAAGTTTCGTTTATTATATTAATTTGCCTTTAATTTTAAAATTTGATTAATCACCGTAAAGGTTTAAAAAAGGCACTATTTTTAGCCTTTACCTTTACCTTTTTTAAATACATTTTTATATAAATTCATAAGGATCAGTATACATTTCCAATTCGAAAAAATCAGCATCAGCATCAGCTTCCGCTGATGTCAATGTCAAAAATCAGCAAAAAAAAAAAAAAAAAAAAAAAAAAAGTACCCGACCTAGTAGATTTTTGTACCATCAAAGGCATTTCCAAACATTATTTCCAATGTGAAAATAGTTATGATCTTTCTTCAGACCACTCTCCGGTGCTAGTAACCTTATCAACTCGATTCCAAGATGCCACGGAGAGCTGCTTCCTACACAACAAAAGGACAGACTGGGAAAACTTCCGTTTAATGGTTGATTCAGCTTTAATGCCTACTGTTAGTCTTAAATCAGAAGAGGACGTAATAGCAGCTGTAGAGCACTTTAACTGTTCAGTACAAAATGCTGCATGGGAATCTACTCCCGCCAAAAGAGATAACTGCAGTAAGATCCATATAGCTCGTCATATTATAGATGAAATCTCTGAAAAAAGGAGGCTGAGAAAACAATGGCAACAATTTAGGTATCCCCAAGATAAAAGTAAACTTAATCATGCCATTCGGGAACTTAAGAAACGATTGGATAAAGACAGAAACGACAGTGTTCAGGCTGATCTGAGTAATCTAAACGCGACAGCTGCCACCGACTACTCATTGTGGAAAGCTACCAAAAAACTAAAGCAGCCTATAACGATATCTCCTCCACTTCGGCAATCTAATGGCTTCTGGGCCCGAAGTGACCTAGAAAAATGTACAACATTCGCTGAGCATCTAAAAGACGTTTTCCAGCCTCATGCTTACGAGGGGACTCCAGAACACAAAGCAAAAGTCCACAGTCTGCTAGAGAACAATGACTCCCCTGACAATCCCATCGAAAAGTTCACTCAACAAGATTTAATAAGAGCTATTACTGCCATGAAACTCAAAAAAGCTCCCGGCTATGATTTGATAACGTGCATGATCTTGCGACAACTACCAAATTCAGGTCTGACCTTCATGTTATCAATTTACAATGCCATGACAAGACTCCACTTCTTTCCTCCTCAGTGGAAAACAGCTCAAATCTTGATGGTCCCTAAACCAGGAAAACAGTCTGAAGATCCAATATCATACAGGCCTATAAGTTTACTCCCAATAGCCTCGAAGATTTATGAATCGCTTCTTCTACCAGGCCCCTCAGAAAGTATTGCGAAAAAAAGTTTTTATATATGGGAGACTGGCCAGTTATAATGTTTTTCGAAAATATGATTATTTATAAGTAAAAATAAGTAAGTTCCAATTTCAAAATTTCCCTCCACATTTTTTGCGAGTTAATTCAAAGTATTGTGTCTCACTGAAATATGGATCTGCGCCGGGAACATTTTAGAGCTATGATTTTATACGATTTCAAGTGTCGCCTGAAACCGGATGAATCGTACGATAGACTTCAAATGGCATTCATGGATGAAGGCCCTTCCAAGGCAACCGTGTATCGTTGGTATAACGAATTCAAGCGCGGTCGACCAACTTTGGGGGATGACGAAAGAAGCGGTCGCCCTTTGACGGCTGTTACCGAAGAAAACGTGCTAGCAGTGAAAAATTTAATCCAAGACAATAGGCGAATTACATATCAGGAGATTCAACACATATTGAAGATTGGATCGGGAAGCGTTCACGAGATTCTACACAGCCATCTTCGCGTGAGGAGGATAGTATCACGCTGGGTGCCGCACAACCTCACCGATGCTCAGAAGCAGGCCCGGGTGGAATGGTGCCGTGATATGCTTAACAAATTTGAAGCAGGCTCGTCTCGGCGTGTTTACGACATCGTTACAGGTGATGAGTCCTGGATTTATCAATACGACCCAGAAACCAAGCGCCAGTCGACTGTTTGGGTGTTTCAAAATGAGCCAACGCCTACCAAAGTGAAGCGATCTAGAAGCGGGGGTAAGATTTTGATCGCTAGCTTTTTTAATTTGACTGGCCACTTGGTATCAATTCCCTTACGGGATCAAAGAAGCATTAATGCCGAATGGTATACTACCAAATGTTTGCCAGAAGTTTTCTCTGTTATAAACAACAAGCGACCAAACACAGGGCTCCGCGGGCTACTGCTCCACCACGACAATGCACCTGCGCACACCGCACTCAAAACGAGGGACTTCCTGGACAGCACGCCAGTCAAACTCCTGGGTCACCCTCCTTACAGCCCTGATCTAGCACCGTGTGACTTCTTTTTATTCCCAAAAATAAAAAATCAGCTCAAAGGGATACAATTTTCGTCGCCGGAAGATGCGCTGGCTGCGTTCGAGCAGGCTGTAAACGAGGTGTCTGCGGCGGACTGGAAAAAGTGTTTTGAAAACTGGTTTAGGCGCATGAATCTTTGTATAGAGGCTGGTGGAAAGTACTTTGAAAAGATTTGATAAAAATATATGTACGTATAGAACAATTTTTTTTAGTTTCGCAAAACTTTCTGAGTGTCCCACGTATTGCGTCTCTTGCCAATAATCAAAGAAAAAAATCTTATACCCGACCATCAATTTGGCTTTCGACAAAGGCACGGCACTATAGACCAGGTACACAGACTCGTTAATAAAATTCACAAAACATTTGAAGAGAAGGAATATTGTGCTGCTGCTTTTCTCGACATTTCACAAGCATTTGATAGAGTTTGGCATGAAGGCCTTCTTTATAAAATTAAAACCAACCTCCCAAGTGGCCTATACTCAATCTTGAAGTCATACCTAAGCCATAGATGCTTCTTTGTGAAATGTGGCGAAGCTATTACTAAACTTTATCCCATTACTGCTGGGGTCCCGCAGGGCAGTGTGCTTGGACCTATTTTGTATTTGCTTCACACGGCTGACCTCCCAATATCGTATTTTGCCACCACCGGCACCTTCGCGGACGATACAGCTGTGTTAGTATCCCACAGTAACCATAGAATGGCTTCAGCTATGCTCCAGAACTGCTTAGACGATATATCCCTCTGGCTAAAGATGTGGAGAATTAAAGCAAATGAAACAAAGTCTGTAAATGTTACATTCACTAAGAGGAAAGACACCTGCCCCCCAGTTAAATTAAACAACATTGACGTCCCCCAGGCTGAACATGTCAAATACCTTGGGCTACACCTTGACAGACAACTAACATGGAGAAAGCACATCTTTACAAAACGTAAACAACTTGGACTGGAGCTTAGAAAATTTTACTGGATTATTGGGAGGAAATCACAACTCCACTTGGAAAATAAAATCCTTCTCTATAAAGCCATTATAAAACCTATATGGACATATGGCATTCAGCTATGGGGCACAGCATCACACTCTAATATAGAGATCATTCAGAGATTTCAGAACAAGCTGTTGCGTATCATAACCAATTCACCATGGTTCGTACCAAACGAAGCACTACACCATGACCTAGAAATCCCGTCCATAAAAGAAGAAATAAAAAGTTATGCCAAATCCTATAAGGAAAGAATCAGTCGCCATCCGAATATCCTGGCAAACCATCTCATGAATGACTCGAAAGGTCTCCGAAGACTTAAACACAAAATACCACAGGATCTACTACAAAATTAGCAAGATGCTACCTTAATCTTTGGATGTGTCATAGGACACATACCATCCAAGACATTAACTAAGTGTCCCAACAATTACTGAATGTCCTTGATTGAGACAGATTGTAAGAAAAGAAGAGGCAAAAAAAAAAAAAAAAAAAAAAAAAAAATCAGCATCAGCATCAGCATCCGCTGATGTGATAAAATTCTGGATTAGCAACAACCCTGGTGCAAACTACGCCTTACATTATGACGTCATTACTTAAAAAAAAAAAAAAGACTACAGCTTTTGTTTCTGCAGTTAGAAACATTTTTGCGGGTTTTTGTTACAGTATTTATAGAAAAAAGTCATAAGGCGTGCTAAGAAAGGCTTTGAAATATCCTGCACTATGATGCATGGTGTTGCCACGCGCGCCCTGCCCACATGGCCATTCTATCTATTTCTGAACCCAATTTCTTTTTATAATATCCCTTTCTTATCTTTTACTAATAGCAAAAGACAAGAATGGGGTGGCAACAAGTTTAGTGCTGTCAAATTAGTCGGAATTAAAATTTCATCAGCTAGCAGAATTACACAATATTCTGTTGATACAATTGAGCTAGCTAGCTGTCGAGCCAAATATTTGGGGCTGCCGAACAAGTAAATTCTTTATTCCCCTGACAAAATCCTCGACATTAACACAGAACACTAAACTTATTACCTAATATGTATAAGCTACACTAATACTATACTAGCTGCCGCGTTGGTCCAGAGTCTAGCTGCAGCCCTGGGAATAGAAGACCATCCCGTCCCATTCTATGTTTCATGAAAAGTAATCTAATCATCCACAAAACATGAGATGGCAAGGCAACACAAAATGTACCTTTTTTTGCCGTGGAGAAATCCTCGACATACTCTGCCCAGGGAAGGCGAAGACAGTGTCAGACTCTTACGGACTAAAACCACCACGGTGTACCTTTAGCAACCGGGCGTGGGAATCGTGGTATAGCCTCCGCAGTCGCCAACCACCCCCAACAGATCCCGGCCCGGCCCGCCACTAGCAGGCGCGACCCTCCTCATGACCTGCCCGTGCGGAACAATACGCGCCACCGTCACGGGCTCCCGGAGTCTCAGTCACAGTCATACTATAAATATTGCCTCAAAATATATTTATTAAAAAAAAAAAACTTGATAGCGGGTGAATCCTGAATTCCTGTAGGCCAATTCACGTAACTAAAGAAGTGCAGTTGCAGTGTGGTTGCAGTTAAGTTTTGATCAAAACAACGCTTTTCGTATTCTTTTATCTTCGGCGGTCGCTGTCAGATACGAACTGCAGCGTCACTGCAACTTGGTCGGTGCGTCACATTGAGGTCTTAGGGCCCTGATTTCCTGGCCCACCAAACAAAACTCTTTATTTCTTGACTGATTTTCAGGAAGCTAACGACATCTACTGGAATTCGTGACTATTATGTTACACAACTACGCGAGGGTAGCCTTTAATTTGCCGATTATGCCGAGAACCATTCGTTGAGAGCCTGCGTTATTTGGAACACAGAACACTATACTCCATTTGGACTGGCAGAAATACCTAATTAATTGGCATAATTTAAAATTATATTTATACAAAAAGTAAACATAAAAATAAACAATTTTAGCGCCATCTTTTGTATACAAACTAAACTATTTCGACTTCTGAGTTCTGACATAAAGACAAAATGCAGTGTTACAATATCCAATATTTTACAAATATCTATTACTCCATCAGAATGTTTTAAAATCTATTAGACGGCACTTTCATCTTTTCTGTAAAAAATATGATAAATTAGGTTTATAATTTTATAATCAGCACAGTCATATGCAGGGATAACCCAAAATATTTAGGAAATGAAAGAATTTTTGAGGGTAATTATTTTTAATATTATGGCAACTCGCTGTTTAAAGTTGGTCTCGTAATTTCGTGTGTGATTTTTACGTTTATTTTTTTCATTTCTGAGTGAAATTTTAAAATGTATACTGTTTCTAAGGGACCCAGCAAAATTGTAGCTAAAACTCGACGAGGTAGTAACTACGTTTTTAGATATTGTTTTGAAAATGAAGTTCGAACTTGTCAGTGATCATGTGAGATGAAAATATCGTTTACTTATTTTCATTTACAGGCCTCTCACAGAACTTAGAAAGATTGGACAGCCGTAAAGATCACAATAGAAAGTCTTCAGAGTCTGATAATGGAGAAATTATCAAGTAAGTTATCATTATTATGAAAGCGTTCATTACATAGAGTTGTAAAAGATTTCATCACTGTTTTTACATAACCTCTTCGGCCGAAGATATTTTCTTGTTTAAGCAGTTTAATTTAATTTGGCATGATAACAATGTGTGGTATCCAAGGGAAATTATATAATAACACCACAGTCATTGCTGATTTGATATGATTAGATACATGATTCTAACTAGATTATTATTTTATTGATATTTCAGCATGCCTAAGCCCATATTTCATTCCAATGGTAAAAAGACAGTTCACCAAAGAATACAGCACCATGTAATCACTCCACAACATGAAGAAATTATTAGATTTATCAGTGAAAGTAAGTAATATTATTATATTAATGTATCATCATAATGGACTTGAGAGGAAATGTGGGCAGACTTTTGAACATTAGGTATTTGAAGAAAGTATCACTGTTGCTTTGCGAGCGCTCCACCTCAAGTAAGTGCCAAAAAACAACTGCAGTTTCAACTGAATAGCCTTAGTAAAAAAATCATAATTCGAGGTTTGACTCTCTACTATTTTCTCATCCGAAACTGAACCAATTTGAAAGATATTTTCATGAACTGAATAAGAAGAATGTGTACTGTGCCGCTATGTTTTTCCTTTTTCATTAATAGTTGTCAAATTTATACACTAGGTCTCTGTAGAAAGCGGTCAAAATGGGTAATTTAAAGTTTTTTTGAAGGCTTCTAGAAATTATTTATCACCAAAAACGAAACATAGGGGAGGGTCATAGAAAAAGCTAATATTTATTTACTCAGAAAAATATAAATCTAATAATAAATTTAACATCCGTGTGGTGCCGGACTCAAAGAATTGCACCACCCTATGTCTTCTCATGGGTGTCATGAAAGGCGACTAAGGGATTCACCAGAGGATGGGCAGCAGCATCCTCTGAGTATTTAACCAACCAACTGCGATTGCCAACCCGCCTGCCAAGCGTGGCGATTATGGCATTTCCCCCCAAACATGATGCTTGGGGGAGGCCTATGTCCAGCAGTGGAGGTCTCGCGGCTGAAATGATGAATGATGATGAGAAAAATCATTGTTCCGGAATTATAAACTAGAAAGAAAACAGTTAAGAGTGTTTTTATGAAGAAAGGACACCCGCATTTCCTCTTAATAACTAATGTAATATTCATGATTATCTGAAATAAATATTCCCAATGCCTACAACAGAAGAAATAAAATTGTATAAATATTACATTAATTACAGGTATTAAAATTTTCTAAAATGTATGTAACCTCTAAAAGAACATTGTAATTTATTACTTTTATAATGATGTAATATTGACAACTGATATTCTTGGATTTTCTTTATTATTCATTAGTTACAACAGTGTCAATTCTCATGGTCAACATCTTGTGTACCTAGTGGTGTGACACATTCATAGTGTTGTGTACCGTAAAATGCCCTAATTTGGCCCACAAGCCCTACTTTGCCTAGTTGTTTTTTGAGAAAACTATAATAGCTATGATTTCCGTAACTTAGGCAAAGTAGGGGTTGTGGGCAAATTTAGGGCATTTTGCGGTACTACATGAAAGTAAATGGTATATAAATTATTTCAGCTTGGACACAGTCAGCATATGGTGAAAGTGAACCCTCAACACCAACAAGTACAACTGGTAAGTACATATCTATTGGTTATTTCATTCCAATTATCTTCATAATGGAGGGCTAGGCTGGCTCTGCACTATATTAGTATAGTTTTTATGGGCAGAGTTTATAAAACTATTAATCCATCAACCATACAGGCCTATAGACACCTATCGTTAATAATATAATCATCATCATGACACCCATGAGAAGATATAGGGTGGTGCAATTCTTTATGTCTGGTACTACACAGAACAATATAATGCGTACAATCAATTCTGTCAAGCCTCCTATAGGCCTCCCCCAAGCATTGCCACAACAACCGGTTCTGCGCTTTCCGCATCGAGCGGATGCCCGCGACCTTTACCGTCAATATATTAATCAAATACAACCTGTATGCCGATTATTCTGCTTAGGGCAAAGACATAGTAAAAATATAGACTAAGTGCTACGAACAATCTAGTAAAGCTAAAAAAAACTACACTGCTTCGTGTACAACCAGTGCTAACGCACACACATGCACCTAAAACCATGCTCACCCCTCTCAGTACACATGTCGCGGCATCGTCCAGTAAGCATCGCGAAAGCAAATATCCTTCAGGTGCATGGTGTGTGCGTGAGCGCTGGTTGTACATGAAGTAGCATAGTCTTTTTTTTGGCTTCACTATGATTTTATTTGCACCACTTCGTTTATATTTTTTACTGTGGCCAAGGGTTTATTCAGCCAAACATGAACCTACCTTAAAACAATTTTTTGCTATCCTCATAAGGCCCAAAAGAAAAAAGAAAAAAAAGACAAAAAAAAAAAGAGCCTCCATGAGTGACGATATTTAAATGATCGTCCGGCGCACCCTAGGCAGTCAGCCCCGCTACCAACCTGCTGACTGGCTAATCTTTTCCCCACGGCATGAGCTATTATCATTATGTAGCTCATGTCGACACGATAGAAGAAGAAGATAAGGCCCAACTTAAAGGTCGATATAAATGACGACCTAATGTACTTAAAACAGGTGCAAGTAGTTGTGGCCCAGACTTCAATTTGTATTTTTTTTCCAATTTCATTAAAGTATTAAAAATCTTTAAGTATAATGAGATTATTTCTCTAAAGAACAGTTAGATACTTATTAATATTATTAGGTTTTATTTATTAGACCTTCATATAAATGAGCAAGTCATGCAATTGAACCCTGACTAAAGATAATGCCATAATAATATGTCAAACGCGGCAGATTGGCTAGCGACATTGTCAGCTGTGTGACGTTCACGTTGAGTTAACTATTTGTGTACTATGCACTATTAGAATTAATTAAGGCACTCGGCACGGCAGTACTTAGTGCATTGCCATTCAATCATTACAGCCGAAAGACGTCCACTACTGCCATTCAATGCCAGTTTTATATTCCCCTAACTGATTGTTCCATTGAAATCATTACACAAACCACACACAGAGCGGGTGCGGGTGAGGCGCGTGTCGGGCCCGCGTTTTGATGGAGGCCTATGTCCAGCAGTGGACTGCGATAGGCTGAGATGATGATGATGATGAGAAGGAAATACTTAATACCATATTATTGATGATAAAGTTGTGTTTAATACCCCCAAGTTTTTATGTTATCAGTGATGGTGATATAACCTGTCAGATTAATAACATATCTAATTGAAGGAAAAACTGAAAATAATATTTGTCTACTCATAATGAAAATGTTTATTTAAAGTAATAATTATAACAAAATTAAATCTACTTAGAACACTAGTTTTATGAAGTACTAGCCTGTGCCTGCGACTTCGGCCGCATGGATGTCGTTTATCGCGCATATCTCGGGAACTGTTCATCTTCCCGGGATAAAAAGTAGCCTATATGTTAATCCGGATTATGTTCTATCTGTATGCTATATTCACAGACCAGTAAGCCTCAAGACGCCGCTTAAACAAAGTTTTGCATGAGAACGCAGTCGTAAAATGTTGGCGGGGACCGGGGGGCAAACGGCGCGTTATGATTGGCGGGCTCAAATGTTCGGTGGTATGATTCCGTTTGATTGGTGCCACTCGCTGATGGGCTAACGTCCTGATTGGCGATGGGGCGTATTATATGCAGTGGTACTGCATATGCGTTGTGACCGGGGGTGCCCGGTTAAGCGGCGTCTAGATGTTTACTGGTCTGTGGCTAAATTTCATTTAAAATCCATATACAGTAGTTTTTGCTTGAAAAAGTAACAAACATCCATATATCCTCACAAACTTTCACGTTTATAATATTAGTAGATAGAAAGTTAAGAATTTTACATGCAATGTTTCTTATTCTTTTGATTTTTATGTATGTATATATATTTTTACCCTTTATTATAATTGTAATTGCACTGTCTTCATTTTGTTTCGAGCGTATGGCACTTGTGGGTCGCAGCTGAAAATCAGCTTTGGGTAGTCAGTACCTGTACGTACTGCTACCTAACATTATGCTGAGCTGGTGGCCCTTTGGCACTCACATGTTTTATTTTTTATGTTCTTTTCAATTTTTGTTAATTTTTTTGTTTGTGCCAATAAACACATTTTCTTTCTTTCTTCTTTCTTTCTATTCCACAAAAAAGATCTAGAAATATGGTTAAATCAGCAATCCTATGATGATGGTTATATCCTTTAACAAACAGGGTATAGTAATATAAATAATAATTAGCTTTAGCTGCCACAACGGTGTTAATCTAGATAGTATTTTAACCATAGACATACAGATTGATGACACTAGTCTTACTGCCAAAATTAATATCCAATCTATCCACGATTTGCCTTAAGCTGTCGCGGGCCAGATTGATGGCACTGGCGGGCCGGATTTAGCCCGCAGGTCGTAGTTTGGAGACCCCTGATCTAGATTGATAGTATTTTAACCATAGACATAATTTTAACTATGTATTGCCTCAGCAGAATATTTTGAGCCAGGTTTCACTTAAACACAAAAACAAATAAGGTCTTAAGTCACATAATAACCTTGGTTACAGAATCTGGCAGCTCATCACCAGCCCCTCCATCAAACCTGTACTACCAGGACGATGTCCCGAGCCCTGCGCTCCGGGACTTCAAGCCCTTCGACTTGGAGACATGGTGGGGCAAGAGACTTTTCCAAAACATCACCAATTCCCTTTGAAGTAGCAGTGTATAGTAAAAAGATGCAGAAACATAAAAGTTGGCGGTAGCATAAGTCACAATCATCTGTAGTTTACTAAATTTTTATTTTAACTCAACCTTAAAACAACAAATTGCTCTTCACAAACAACAGGCATGGCATGGCCAATCTAGACAGGAGATTTATCTATGGAGAAGTAGACAAAATTACATTGGGGGCCATCCATAAACTATGTCACTTGAATTTCATGATTTTTAGAGCCCCGCCTGTCCTTGTCACAGGTGTTCCATTTGTGTGACCTTTGGCACAGAAAACATAAAATACAGTACGGAAACTACAGTGCAGATACTTGAAACGACGCACTCACAACCGCACACGTCAACAAGGCCCCTAATGCGGGTGTTTGCACTGACAGTACTGCGACGTCCGCTAAGGTTCTTGTTGAGGCGTGCGTCTGTGTGAGTGACTCAATCCAGAGCATTAGGACGTAGTTTCCGTATTGTATGTTATGTTTACTGTCCCCCTGGTGTTACGTATATTGATAGAGTTGACAATATTTTAAAGTTTTTTGTTAGAGTTGAAGCTTAGAGTTTTAATACTTTAGATTTTATATTGACATCATGAAGCTCATGATTTTAAAACCATTTAAACCATTTATTTTACCACACACACATAAAATATACATATTACATGAAAAGGTAACAGGACAATTTACAGAGAACACAACATGTATACAACATAATATATGTAGCAAGGGATCCAGCAAAGCTGGTCCCTCCCATCTGTATAACTTAAAAGTGAAATTTACGCGTACAAGATTCGTCCCCCTTGACATACGATGTCGCACTTTGTAGACCCCTCCCCGTTAACGTGTGACGTAATTTATGGATGGCCCCTTGTATAGACTAAAAATTTTATTTTGTCTATTCTTTCGTAGAAAAATCTTTGTTTATGGTCGTCATGCTATGCCTGCAGGAAGCAGATGTTTTACCTATTTAACTGAGTTAGGCACTAGTTTAGAGATGATGAATGATTAGAATCTTTTCCTATCCAGTTATTTCTGGTTCTAACTGAAAGCTTTAGACCAAGGTCAATGGCAAAATTGTACCACACATTTTATCCAATTCGCATGTAAAATGTTTAAGTCCTTACAGTACGCGCAATTTAAGAGAAAATGTTTTCTTTCTGGTTTATAACCCTAGAGCAATGATTTTTTTGTGTAAATAAATACCAGTTTTTCTATGCCCCTATGTTTCGTTTTTGTTGATAAATTATTTCTAGAAGCTCTTAAAAAAATCTTTAAATTGCCTATTTAGACCGCTGTCTACAGAGGCCTAGTGTATAAATATGACAACTGTTAATGAAAAAGGAAAACATAGCGGCACAGTACACATTCTTCTTATTCAGTTTATGAAATATCTTTCAAATTAGTCCAATTTCGGAGGAGAAAATAGTCGAGAGCCAAAGCCAAAAAGCTATTCAGTCGGAACTGCAATTGTCCTTATCGCACTTACTCGAGGAAAAGTGACAGCGATAGTTTATTCAAATACCTAATCTTCAAGTCTCTGCCCGCATTTCCTCTTAACTTGACCGGAGTGAAGTTGTTTTGTGACAACTTCACTGTCACACAATGTCGCAGTAATAATTTTATGGGTGTCAGTTGGAGGCGGGAGGCGGGGTAACATGCCCATTAACCAACTTCACTCCGGCCAAGTTATGTTGAGCGTACTGTATTTGCTATGTCAACGATAATATTGCTGCAGGTCAGAAACTTATAAATGATTATCATAATATTTAAAGTGTTACGCGAAAATCAATAATAAAAATTATTCTGCAAATAATGATCGAGTTACAAATAAACTATAATGCCATCTTCCATTTTTATACAATAGATTTTTAAGGATTTATTGCTATTAGGCTATTACATACTAATGTTAATCAAATTGTATAAATTTCATAAAATAAGTTAAGTAATCTACAGTTGATTGTGGATCTCAGTAGTTATGTCATATCATAAGTAAAATTTTCCAAAAGCTCAATTTCTTTGCATTGTTACTGTGAACCAATATTCTTTAAGACCGTCGTTTTGTGTAAATGTTATAGTTTTCGATTAATAAATATAATAAAAATTCGAATTCGGAGTAACTATATACCAAAGATAAAATATCATGTAATTAATTATGTGACTATGTTAAAACAAACCGTTAAGGTAAATGCTACAGGGTAGCCCGCGAAATTCAAAATTTTTGGCGTTTTTTTGCAAATTGTAGCTTTATTTAGCGTTGTATATCGGTCAAAATATAATTGGCGGAAATAATAACAATGTATCTACTGAATAATACTCATGAAAAATATTAACCTAGCTCTATAAGCTGTACAAGCTCAATAATATTAATTTACGATCAAATTATCGATTTTCGTGCTTGTACAGCTTATAGAGCTAGGTTAATATTTTTCATGAGTATTATTCAGTAGATACATTGTTATTATTTCCGCCAATTATATTTTGACCGATATACAACGCGAAATAAAGCTACAATTTGCAAAAAACACCAACAATTTTGAATTTCGCGGGCTACCCTGTAGCATTCACCTTAAAGTTTTACACTTGTTTATGCCAAATGTATATGAGCCAAATTATTTATTGACGTTAATAATTACTAGTAGCTACTCACGTAGCATTGTTCTACCGTCTATATGTCGTAGAATAATCGGACAATTAGAATCTTTGCAAAAATCCTAGGATGATTGCAAAAGACCGGATAATTGGAATCTCAGAAAGATTTTCGTTATCTTACGACCTATTATCTGGGCCCTAATTCTCGCGTTATAGAGATAAATGTCCTATTTGAAATAATCTCTAATTTTAAATCTCTACGAAAAATTTCGCCAGTAATGTCAACTACTTTGAACCATTCTTTGTATTTAGAGCGACGTCGTCTTTACTTTTGACGACGTCTGTGGTCTAGTGCCTCGTTGGTCTAGTGGTTGCAAACGTGACTGCTGAGCGTGGGGTCCTGGGTTCGATTCCCGGGTCGGGCAAAGTGTTATTGGGTTTTTTCATTAGGAAATTCTCAGTAGCAGCCCGGAGTCTGGATTTGTGCCCGGTCAATGGCAATAGGCTCGCCCCCTATTACATGGGACTATAACATAACTGGCGAAATGTGGGTGTACTATTACACCTCTGCCTACCCCTTCGGGGAAATACAGGCGTGATGTTATGTTATGTGACCTAGTGGTTCGAGTGTTGGACTGCTGATCACGAGTTCGGTATCAATAATTAAAAGGGCATAGACTTATTTGATAGTTTCAAATATTTTCCGTCCTTTTTCAACGAAGTTTGGTATAGTATGCCATCATCGACCATACAGCCCAATAGACGCCTAATGTTGAATGTTTGACGACGTCTGTGGTCTAGTGGTTCGAGTGTCGGACTGCTGATCACGAGGTCGTGGGTTAGATTCCCACAGAACACAAATATTTGTGTGATGAACATAAGTGTTTGTGTTAGTATGGGTGTTTTTTATGTATTATAAGTATGTATTTACAGAAAAAAAGTATATAAGTATTATATCCATTGTCTAGTACCCATATTACAAGTTCTGCTTAGTTTGGGACTAGATGGTGCTGTGTAAAAATGTTCCAAAATATATTTATTTATTTAGAGCGCTAGACGTAGACATAATATATCTCTAAGGTGACATTCTGAGAATACGAGATTTTATTTTCAATCGACATTCGCCATTTTGTTTCGACATTATGTCGAGTTCGAGATAATGTCTACTACGCGAGAATCACCCCCCCAGGATCATTGCAAAAATCCCAGTTTGCTTTTGACGATTGAAAACTTGAACGCTGATTGGCTAATAGAAGAGTCGATTTATAAAATCTTCATTCTAGTTGGTGAGAACATGGCTCGAAAGACGAAGGAATGTAGCCATAAGCCAATCAGCACATCCGTCAGTGTATAACGTTCATATCAGCCAGTCAACGCTCATTACGTGAGTAGTTATTCGCGACTAACCTAAAATAATTATCCTAAAAATAGCTCGGATAATAACGAAAAACTTTCATAGATTCCAGTTCTTTGCAATCGTCCTAGGATTTTCACAAAGATCCGATTTATTCGATTATACTACGACAAATAATTTATAGTTACCATCACAATTTTAGTCGAAGGTTAATCATTGCTGTTTTGCAGCTAATTTATGTTGTTATATTTTTCTTATAAATCTCTTTTTGCAATATTTTTTTATTGCAACCATACTTTGAAGTGCCTAAATACAGCAATAGTGTAAACAGTATTATAAATTGTTATGTAACAGTCGAAATATTGTTAAAATTGTAAATATGTAAAGTTCACGAACAGTTCATAACCAGATCATGTACTTGAGTATAAAGGTGCAGGCACACAGTGGGCGGGACGGAACGGAAGCGGAGCGTCGTCTTAACCTGGACGGGTCGTGCATGTCACACTGCGGGCGGATCGCGCGCGGGACTGGGTCCTAATTCTCGCGTTATAGATATAAATGTCTAATTCGAGAAAATCTCTAATTTTAAATCTCTACGAAAAATGTCGCCGATAATGTCAACTGCTTTGAATCACTCTTTGTATTTAGAGCGATAGGCGTAGACGATATGTCTAACATGACATTCTGAGAATACGAAAATTTATTATCAATCGACATTCGCCATCTTGTTTTGACATTATGTCGAGTTCGAGATAATGTCTACAACGCGAGAATCACCCCCCCTGGACGGCGGCGCAATGATGGCGCCAGAAGAAAACGTTCCGCTGTATGTGACTATTACTATGTATCCCCATATAATACAACGCCAGCGTATCGGTCGCGCATCGCCCAGCGTTGTCTTTCCGTTCTGCGGAGCGGCGGCGGATCTGTAACGTCGTCAAAACGCCCGGCAGGACGGCGCTGTGTGCACTATCTAATACACCATCATCATCATATCAGCCGAAAGACGTCCACTGCTGGACATTGGCCTCCCCCAAGCATCGCCACAACGACCGGTCCTGCGCCATCCGCGTCCAGCAGATTCCCGCGACCTTCACCAGGTCGTCGGTCCACCTTGTTGGGGGCCTACCCACGCTGTGCCTTCCAGTATGCGGTCGCCACTCCAGAACTTTACTGCCCCATCGGCCATCCGTTCTGCGAGCAATGTGCCCCGCCCACTGCCACTTAAGTTTGGCAATTCTTTGGGCTATGTCGGTTACTTTAGTTCTCCTGCGAATCTCCTCATTTCTGATTCTATCTAATACAGTTCAGTACATTACAACACGACGAGGCCCGCCAGCGATTCGCTTCAGTTCCGTCCCGCTTCAGTTCCGCTCACTGTGTGTCCGGAGCTTTATTGTCACACATTCAATCTTTCCTTCGCATACTTCTTCTTTTTAAAAGCGAGCAATACCTGTACTAGAGACGTCAATTTTATAAATAATATGCTGGGTTTCTTTTATGTATTTGTTTTGTAATTATGTATAGACAAGTTAGTACACATTACTACGCGCCTTTATATCTTATTTCAATTTTATTTATTAATTTACATAAATATACAACGTGTTATTGAAATAACTGAAAACCTCTTAAGGGGTCATTGTACTCATCAGTGTGAAAAACTTTTACTATTGGACCAACCCTGAAATCGCACATTTTTGTTCACATGAATCGACAAAATGTAGGGTCAGCGGATTTTTTTTCGCGATTGTAGGTTTGGTACCATAGTAAAAATTGTTCATACTGATGAGTATAATGACCCCTTAAGAGGTTTTCAGTTATTTCAATAATACGTTGTATATTTTTATTTGTGTAAATATCAGAAATTATTAATTTATCAAGAATCGACTCATTAACAATGCCCTTGACAATTTAGCTGTGACATATGACAGCTAAAGCTATCTCTTCTATATCCCTAAGTAGATCATCTGTTGTAATATAAACTAAATTATTCTCATGTTGCATGCTCAAAGTCTTCATCACAATTTTTTTATAACTCAAGCTCGGACTAATAAAAAAGGCGGACGGAATCTCGCTAAACAATAAGTGAAGCATCCATAGTATGCCGGCTCGCTTAAAAATACGGGCTGGCACGCACACATTCACATCCATAGTATGCCAAAATGGCGCGATTACGAAAAAAATCTAGTGTGACGGTAGTCATTGTTGTAGTGTACAAATAAAATAACTGTATAAATCTGGTGTGTTAAAATGCTTTCGAAATTATAGTGGGTTTAGGAAAATAATTAGTGTTTCAGGCTTTGTTTAGCAAGATTCCGTCCGCCTTTTTTATTCGTCCGAGAACTCAAGCTTAAAGTATATTGATATGTAACTAATGTTCCTGTGGCCATATGGTACTCAAATTCTTGTGCAATATAGGTTTTTTTGCTACAAAATGTTACTGTTGTTGTTGTGTAATGTTAAATCACTTGTTTTCAATATTTATTTGTGTTATGCAAAGCTTCTCATGCCCGAGGCTAAACAATGTCTTCCAGAACAATACATTCTGAAATTTTAATAGCTTCTTTCTCGAAAAGGGGTCATTGTTCTCATCATTATGAACAACTTTTACTATGGGACCAACCCTGAAATCGCAAAAAAAAAGAAATCTGTTGGTCCCTACATTTGTGTTCACTTAAATCTATAAAATGTAGGGACCACCAGATTTTTTTTTCGCTGTTTTAGCGCAGGTCTCATAGTAGAAGTTGTTCATAATGATGAGTACAATAACCCCTTGTCGGAAGAGTAGCCATTAAAATTTCAACATGTATAATAAATATACTTACATCAATTTAATCATGTTAATCGTCATGTACAAATCTTTGGAATATTGGTTTTATCTCCTTTGTAAATAAGAAAATTTACAAGAATGTTTATTTGTCATAGACATTTAATAACCAACTAAAGTAATGATACTTTACAGTTTACTTGTTTTGTATATTTTACTGCAGTAGTTAATGTAAATTAAAAGTTATACTACATTAGTAAATATTCAAGAATTATTTTGACAATTATTTAAAATGAATTATTTATATTTGCTGTTGTGAATAGATATTAATTATTATTACTGCAACTATGCGAGTACCTACAAAACGAGTTAACGCGTAAATGCAATCTTAATTTATACAATAAGCAAAAAATGCACGGACCGTAGTATAATTTTTAACCTTTTAGATGAAATATTTGAGTCGTTGTAGTTATAACGCAGGAGAATATTTTTAGACTGATTTAGTTATTAAAACGTTATGCTTTTTGTTGTAGTTGAATAAACCATCTGATAAATTACTATTGTATTTTCTTTAGCAAAAATGAGACCACGGCCGCACTGGTAAAGCGAAATGATGCGATGTGACAGCGATTCCGTTAAAACCACAGACCTACGTTAAAACGTACTATAGTATTATATTGTCTGTGGTTAAAACAAACTACTAGTACATATATCATTAATCTGTGAAACAAACTTGTAAATATATGGCGGTGGCCGCATCACGAAAGGGTCCGCATTTAAAAAAAAATGTACGTTGTCATTTTTTGACGGGATGTAATCGCGTTTCGCGGTTTTGTTGCCATTGCATTGTGGACATGTTTTATCGCATCGCAATCGTCTTACCAGTGTGGCCGCGGCCTAACCACAAGGATTCTTTCCGAAACGGAATGCAAAGCTGAAAGATTCGTCCCATCTTCCAAGAGTTACATCCGTAAAGAAAATGAGGCTTCATAGCAGGCTATCACAAGTCTCCAAGGCCGAGCAAATAATTACCAAGGTTACCAAAACTTGCTCCAAGTCTACAAATATGTCCAATTTCGAGTAGTAATAAGCATGAAACCTATGACATCTATTTATTAAAAGGTTTTCTAAAGTTCTCTTTGGCATAGAATTAAAAATGTTAAAAGTCAGTTTTATAAATACTATGGTCAGTTTTACCAAAAGTTTACCAATCTCTGCTGTAGTTTTGACGTAATTTACAGGATTTTTATATTGTAGAATCAATCCAAAACATGCAAGGTGTTAAAATACGCAACGATCTGTTTTCGCCCAGCAACGTGAAGTGTGTCGCAGTTAACAACTTTGCCGTAAGTTTTTCTATGAATAATTAAGCAGATACAACAGACAAACAAAAATGGTCTGAGGTACCTAGCAGTACTTAGATACCTACACGACTTTAAGAGCAGTTGTGGTTTTCTTACAAGAAATTGTACCGTTATCGTTGAATGATCTATTTTAAACAAGAGGTATCTATCGTTGCTAGGTATGATTTAAGTCCCAGCTTTTGGTCACTAAGCTGAATAGTGTCTTCGGGGAAGTTCATAGAACACTATAGGTTCCTACTCCTAGCGGGGGGAGTTCGTCTTCTGGCTCAATCTCTTGCTCCCGACTTAGAACATTTTCAATAGGTAAGCACTAAGGCAACACTCGGTCCGTATCCGGGGCCACCCTTGAACTCCTTGAAGACCCCACAAGGAGGCACGGGGGTGAAACCCCTGCGAGGAGGCACGGGGATTTTGAATGCCACCTGCCCCGGTTATGTGTCAGTCACGACAGGTTTGATGTCAACCCAACTGTTTATTCAATTTTGAGGGAAGGCTTCCCTCAAAATATTTCCATCGCACTTTGATAGACTTCTTTAAATTAATTCTTCTACAGCCGAACGGCCACCAAAAGAACTTTATCAACAGTCTCCAAAACGCTCGCAACACGCTCGGTTGCCTCGAGCGCAGCATTCGTAAGTCGAACCAATACGAGCAGAAACTGCTGCACTGCAAGGGCTCCCACAACCACTCCCATGACGTCAACGAGTGGTGGCACAGTGATCCATCAGAAGATAAGAGTTACAAGTGCTCTAATACCACCAGTAAGTCTACCTAAAGCTTGCTTCGCTGTTTTTTAAGGTTCCGTAGTCCTACAAGGAACCCTTATAGTTTCGTCATGTCCGTCCGTCTGTCCTAATCCTTTACAGCTTAATAACTTCTACAGTTATAAACATAAGTAAATGAAATTTTGTTAAAAAATGGTTTAGATATAGATCTCAATTTTAAAAGAATAAAAAAATCTTGATAACGTATTTTAGGGGTGGCGCCCATACATGTGAAATGGGGATGAAATTTTTTTTTTTGGCTGCTCCCCCTCTTGTAGGGTATCATTGAATAGGTCTACTAAAATGAAGGTAATGTTTCATACATAACTTTTTTATCAGGTATACCATCTGCGAAATACAGCCCGCCAAAGTGGCTTATAATGTGTCCCCCCCCTGCCATTTCTAAACTATGCAACATAGAAACATATAATATTCCACATTGATAGACCTTTATAAAAACTCTCTTTTAAAACTATTTCGAGTATAATGTGATCATAATTTTTTGAGTTATAGTGAGAAAACTGCAAAATACTTAAGACGTCCTAATTCAAAGGTCGTTGACCTTAGAGAAAAATGATCATAGCAAATAATGCTCCTTTAGTTAGGTACATCCTATTTAAAAAAATCACAAAAAGTGACGTTATGTTATATTGATATGGCACACTTCTTAAATTTAGCTTCTTAAATTCAGCGCTAGGGGGCGCTGTTTGCAAAACTAAAATAGCAATGATTAATATTCGATTAGATTCGTTTGTAATTAGGAACCCTATAATACTGAGCATGGCCCAACATGCTCTTGGCCGGTTTTTTTTTAGTTTACCTTGTGATAGTTTGCTAGATGAACGGAGAACACCTGGAAGAGCTATTGGTCGATGAAAGAACTTATGAAAGGACCCCTCCCTTTCTTACTAAAGCAGAAGCTCATGGACATGTGCATCCTCCCCACCCTCACCTGTGGAACGCAAACATAGTCACTGACAAAGTCAGCAATGGAACGCAATATCCTAGGAGTTAGACTTACTGATCGTGAAAGATGAAAAGAAGACTTACTGATGTAGGTGAAACAGCTGCCAAGCTTAAGTGGAACTGGGCTGGTCACATCTGCCGCATGCGGAGAAGCTATGGGCGAAAACAACCACACAGTGGGTTCCAGACAGCAGCAAACGACAACGCGCCAGGCCCAGAAGGTGATGGCGGGACGAACTTGACTCCTATCTGAAGGATTGGCCCCAGACGGCAAAAGACAGGGATAAGTGGAAAAACTTAAGGGAGGCCTTTGCACTGCAGTGGGACACTACTGGCTGATAATAATAATATTAATGTGATAGGTAGGCGTAGTAGACTGATCGGCCACTAACGAGCCTTCCGAGCTTCCAAATGGCGTGACCAAAACAGTCTCTTCTCTTGTAAATGTCAAAAACTGTTTTATGTTGTAATAATAGCGTCCGCACTTGTGTATATCCGACATGGGCATTCGTGACGCGGATGTCTTCAATATGGCTATGTCGTCAGAGGCCGGCATCAAATTTCAGTCAAGATTAAAATAAAAATTCTAATAATTTATTCATCTAACAAATCCGCGTATGACACATGGAGCTGGGTCGTCACAAGCAGAAAAAAGCTTTAAAAAACCGGCCAAGTGCCAGTCGGACTCACGTAGTAAGGGTTCCGTATCTACCATCGACCTAATACCCCAAAGAAACCGATTTATTTATGAGATTTCATCAAAAGCTATCAATGCCTCGTGAGCGAAGTATGAATTTTTGCACCACACATGTCTAACACATAACATAACATCACGCCTGTATTTCCCCGAAGGGGTAGGCAGAGGTGTATAGTACACCCACATTTCGCCAGTTATGTTATAGTCCCATGTAATAGGGGGCGAGCCTACCACACATGTCTATGTTTACCCTATTTTTATTATTTGTTGCTAAACAACATAATATGCACTATAATCAAACCAACTTTGACGTTGGTATGTATTACCGTTATGAAGATAGAACCAGGGACAAAAACGTTAAAAAAAATGCATGTTTTTCGAGGTTTCTTGTACGGGGACCCCCTTTGGTTTTAGACTTTTTTGTATTAGGTAGTCGTGATAGGGGTCATAGCAACACATATTCTGGATACAATTTTAACCGGCTACCTATTACCTTTCAAAAGATACAGCCCTGTGACAGACAGACGGACGGACGGGCACCGTAGCGAGAGTAATACGGTCCCGTTTGGCACCCTTTGTGTACGGAACCCTAATAAATAAAAAAATTTAAAAAAAATGGCCCAGCTGTCTCATTTAACATAAGATGTAGTGATGAAACTGCATGATCGGTAATCTTGACTATCGTAGCCCGTGGAAAGCGAAAGACAACATCCCTCAACAGCTTCGTCAGTTAAAAAGTATTTTCAAATGATAACACTGAACTGGTAAGTAAGTTTAGTGTTTTTTTTACCAGGCACAAGTAATAGTAAAACGTCGAGGAGTCACGAAGATTGTACGGATTCATGGTCCACCATGAGCATTGTTTGTCTTCAATACCAGTATGTATTCACATGACTACTTGCTTAGGTTTAAATTGTATTACAATCTTCTTCTATCGTGTCGACATGAGCTACATAATGATAATAGCTCATGTCGTTGGAAAAATATTAGCCAGTCAGCAGGTTGGTAGTGGGGCTGACTGCCCAGAGCGCGCCTTACGATCAATTAAATATCGCCACTCGTGGGGGCTCTTTTAATGGCTTATTATAATTAAATCAATAATATGGCAGTCGTAGTCGTACCAAAATGTTACCTATGCTGTGGCATAAGAATAAATAATTTATTCTTATGGCTCTGGCTCCAAAGAAACTATTAGCTTTGAAGCTTTCAAAGAGCTTTCATCATCATTTCAGCCGAAAGACGTCCACTACTGGATCCATAGACCGCAAGCATCGCCACAACGACCGGTCCTGCGCTTTCCGCATCCACGATCTTCACGGGGTCGTCGGTCCACCTTGTGGGGGGCCTACCCAAAAAGAGTTTTACTTACTTATTATAGCTTCCTACTATAACTCGTCTGCACATAAGTTGCATACAATTTCATCTTCATTCCAAAATTCTAATTTTTCTTTTAGGATGTACAGTACCGTCCAACCTACCAACAGGCTTACTTCATGGCATAGGATACGCGCGTTCGCCAAACTGATACATAAAGATGCAAAGCTAGCTAACGGCTATCTTTTCCACGGCATGAGCAATTTTTTACTTTATAGCTCATATCGACACGATAGAAGAAGTTTAGTAGATACCTTCCCAAAAAGAGGAAATGGCCTAGCCTCTACCTAGGCAGGTACCAATAAAGCGCTTACACATAGTCAGTCGAAGCATTCAGGCCGAATTAAACCACGTAAGAAGCCCCTAGAATCCCTAGACAATGTAAGACAGAGCCTAGAAAGATAACCAAAAATAGAAAAGCCAAAATCGGCATACTGCTAACGTTTTTGTAGATCCTCTTTGTTTAGTCTTTGTTCAAGTACAATAAAGAATATAATAAATAAATAAGTAAATAATATATTCCAATTTTTTTTCTTCAGACTAAGTAACCAGTTTTTTTTTTGTTCTTTTCAAGTTTATTTCTTTAGGTACCTACCTGGTACCTGGTACCTAGGTATTTTTTTCTGTAGGGGCTGGCAAGTCTACGCTAGGGCCCTTAGGCACTTGCTTACGTTGCCTTTACGTTAATCCGGCATTAGGTAGGTTAGTCAATCCACTGCCTCCAGATTATCGCAGCCTCGTTTGTCATTAGCCGAGTTTATCGCATCGCATGTGTAATGAGAGTTTTGAGAAAACTGAGGCCCGCCGCATATCGAATCCAGCCCTTTTTAGCAGTGTCAGACGGCGCGTTTATGTCTTTTGTTCGCAAAACTTCCCCTCGTAGCACTGGTTAACGTGATTCTAAGCGATCCATTACTTAAAAATATAATTTGAAAATAAGATTCATACCGAACAAAACCACTCTTTTGAATAATAGTGTGTTTTGCATGGCTACTAGATTGTACAATCATTTGTAGTAACGATCTATTCAAGAATAAACTAAAGAAATTACTTAAAGAAAAAGTATATTAGAGTTTCTTGATGACAAACTTTAACTTATTCGTATGTTTTTCTGTGTAATAAATAGTTGTAGTATTATTATTATCATATAGGTATTGTGAAAATAATAATATATTTTACAATATATGATAATAATAATATATTTTTTAAGAATTAGGTAACTAATACTTAATTTATTGTTTTGTAAAAAAAATGTATGGCGAAAGCGATAATATAGCGATGATTAATATTATTATAAAATTTATAACACCATTTGTACCCATGTTAGCAAATAAATAAAATTGAATTTAATTGAAAACTATCCACGCTGTGTGCTTTATAGCCCATAGGCTGAGTGCAATAGGTATATACTGGTCTTATGTCCAGCGCTTTACTCTTAGGCTTATATCCAGAGACGAATCTAAGCGTGAACTCCAGTGAACTCATACTACCAACTGCCAAAATGCTGTTTGACAGTTGGAAGCATAAGTTCACGCTAAAATTCGTCTCTGAATGTAAGCCTTACCCCCAGTTTCTGGAAGGCTGATCAATTTGATCTATTGTCAGATCTAATGTCAGCTTCTGTGATTGGCCGGCAAAAAAGATAACAACCAATCACATCGCTTGACCTGAGATTTGAAAGCTGATTAATACATTTTTGCGTTGATCAGCCTTTCGGAAACTGGGGGTTAGACTACTTGATTATATAAAACAATTCTTTTTTTAACGGTATGTTCTTCTAGATATGAAGAGCTAGCAAAGCGATACAGAGCGCTCTTACAAGCTTACGACGTGCAATGTCACGCAGTAGGTTTGCGCGACAAACGCATGGAGCAATGGCAGGAACGCGCCAACTCGGCGCATGCGCACCTCACGCATGCGCACAACGCACTCCTCATCGTCGGAGAAAAGTATCTAGCGCTCAAACACAAGAGGAACGCACAAGTATGTAAGATAATAACGGTATGACCTACCGTAATATTGCAAGCTGGTTCGGTTCGGAATATAGTAGGAACTTCATCATCATCATCATCATTTCAGCCGAAAGACGTCCTCTGCTGGACATAGGCCTCTCGCAAGCATCGCCACAACGAACGGTCCTGCGCCTTCCGCATCCAGCGGAATCCCGCGACCTTCACCAGGTCGTCGGTCCACCTTGCGGGGGGCTTACCCACGCTGCGCCTTCCAGTGTGCAGTCGCCACTCCAGAACTTTACCCAAAGGTCAATGGAGAGGGCTATGCTTGGAGTGTCCCTGCGTGATCGAATCAAAAATGAGGAGATTCGCAGGAGAACGAAAGTAACCGTCATAGCCCGAAGAATTGCCAACCTTAAGACAATGGCATGCACATTGCTCGCAGAACGGATGGGGCAGTAAAGTTCTGGAGTGGCCGCTATATTTAATGTCTAAGTATTAGGAATCAAATATTTCCAGTATAGCCTCCTAAGTTTATTCCCATAAGTTAGTTAAATTCATAAAATAAGGCAATGACACCTAATAAAAACGTAGATACTTACTGATAGACGTATTAAAATCAGAAGAGCTGGTACGAAGATCAGTTGTGTCGCATGAGACAAACTCTGCATGACGTCATTGAAGTAGCGAGTCGCACGCGCAAGAGATTTGACGCTAGACTTGAGTATTGTATGGCGAATGAGCGTGATTCTGACGCCGCACTACTGCTGTATGAAGTAAGTGGTTCCAATATGTTATTGAGAATCAAGAATTTGAACGTAGCCTAAAGAATTTGCACTTACGCAGATTAGGCTTTGTTTACTAAAAATGAACCTAAAAGGTGACGGCGAGTCATGCAGTAGTCACTGCGTCATGGCGATATTGCATGACATAATTGCATCAGATGGGCTGTTGGCCCACTTCAAACAATAAATTAATAGTTTAAAAAACCTAGAAAAACACAAAGTCCATTACGTGGCCTTTCTCACAAGTGCAAACACGACTATGATACGATATCCCATCATGGAATGCCAGTGCCTATCTTCCGGCTTCATCATCAGACCTTGAAACCTAATCGTGGTCAAAGTTCATTACAAGACTTTTCTAAGAAATCCAAAACAGCTATGATACGATTTTCCATCATGAAGTTCCAGTTCATATCTTCCGGCTCCTTCATCAGATCAGTTCGACAGTACCATATATTATTGTATTGTCATCAGAACTACATACATGTGCCAATATTCATTATGCTACGACCCTTGGAAGATGGTTAAATTAGTTACCTTAGATTCCATTACATACCTAGTTAGTTACATACAAGTCGACCTAATAAAAGCGTGTTAAAAACAGATATTTTCTTTACTCCGGCCAATGGGTTCAATGACGATCAGGATTTCCAATGCTCAAGCACCTATTAATCTTTTTATATGCCATTTCATTTGACACACATGTATAAAATGACAGTTTTTAAGTCTAGATTCATGCTTGAGCATTGTTCTACAATAAGGGTCAGATATCCCCTGTGCGGAGACATCGGAATCGCGGATATTTTCAAAAAAGGTTTACGGCCAAAATTATTGGGTATCCTATAAAGATATACGATCTACGATTTGCCCTACTAGAGATAGAAATTTGACATAAGTTCCATACAAATATAAAATATATAAATAATTTCTATCTCTAAGGCAAATCTTGGTTAAATTGGATATCACAGAATAAATTTATTTATTATTTATTTATTTATTATTTATTTATTTAGTAGTATAGTATAACGGGCTGGTTTCCGCAACTCCACGTTCAAGCGTGTATTTTGCGTACGGCAAAATAATAATTATTTATTTATTTATTATTTTTTTTTTTTTTTTTTTTTTTTTATTTCTATGTTGGATATTAATTTTGGCCGTTAAGGGGAATATAGCAGCCAATTGGGTTTACTGGTGGGGACCAGTAAAAAAAAATGTACTCGCTGAATACATCATTTATCGAAAATTCGTTTTTAACTATTGAAATACAGGTAGGTACTGTAGTTTAATCAGAAACTATTAACTCTGTAAATTATACTTCGCTGTAGTTGTAGATAGAAAAAGTGCGAAAAACAGCCACTTTTGGCATTTTTCTATCTACAACTACAGCGAACTATATTTTACAGAGTTATAATAGTTTCTGATTAAACTACGGTACCTGTACTGCAATTGTTAAAAACGAATTTTCGATAAATGATGTATTCAGCGCACCTTGGCTGCTACATTCCCTTTAGAACTCGAAGCCGAAGAGCATGTATGGGAACACGGAATAAAAAAAAATTAAGTATGGGAAGGTGAATGAACGTATGTAGATGAAGCGAAAAAGATACGTCAGGATCGTAGCGGGTGGAAATCCATAGTTTCCGTCTACCCTAGAAGGAAACAGGCGTGATAATATGTATGTAACTCCTGCAAATAATGGATAAATAGCTTAGTAACTGTACCAAGCCATTTTAAATCAAGCCTTTTGTACTTTCAGATACGGAAATGCAACCTCCTATTTCTTGAGAACATGCGACTTAAGGCTCTCATAGAAGAGCTTGTTCCGGGTTACATTGATTGGAAGAAAAGTTAATTTTTATTCATATTTTAAGCTTTTTACTTATAGATACATACCTAATACTAATTATTTAGATAGATATTAAACAAATACAGTATATAAAATAAAAGTTTTATTTGTAACAGTTAAGCAAAACAGATAACATGAAAAATTGGAATGGCACTCAGTAAAGCCTAGTCCCACAAATCTTTATACTTTTATACTTAGGTGGTAATTAGAGATCGTATTTTAAAATCAATACGATTTTTTTTTAATTATTGTCCTCTAAAACATCGTATAGTTGCCGGCACGAGTCGTGAGCACAGATTCCAATGCGTAAGTGGTCGAATCTCTGTTCACAGGGCAACAGACCAGAAACAGGCACATGCATTGTCTTAATTATATGATAATGCATAATTGAACATACGTAGAAAACGGAATACTAAAATACAGTGACGACAGAGACTACCACGCAGGTACAATTTGTGCTCACGTCTCGTGCCGGGAACTATAATAACGTACATATTTATTAGGAACTATTTAAACCTCGTAACAGAAAATATGAACTTATCCTAAATCTACTCAAAGGCCTAATTAACTTCTAAGCACCTTTTTTGCTTTTGAAGCTCCAGGTTCACATTACATCGTCGCCCGAGAGTAAAAACCAGTATTTGTGCGGAACGTAATTTTATAGGACGAGAAAAGATCTACTACAAAATAATAGTACATTACTGTCGAGGCCTGAAATGAAGCAATATTTCGGCCGAGACTTGTATAGTACTTTTCTCTCATTTGCGAGGAAACAATACACAAAACCATTCATGATTCAACAGAATCTAATTTTCATTCGCGCCAATTCGTCCACGCGCGGTTCTTGTTCTAATTTCAAAGTTTTGAAAAAAAAAATGCGCATTCAGCCTTTATAATGATAAATATTTTGTACCTAAAAACACCTAATTTATGTAAGATACCTCGGTAGCATAATTTAAAAAATTAAAACTGTCCAGCAATTTCTGTTATTGTCGTGTTGGATATTACTGTTATTTCGTTGAGTACGGAAAAGAGCCGATTGTTGTATTCTTTTTTTTGAATAATGAACCAATTTTCGAGCAAGTGAGAGAAAAAGTTTTTTTTTACATAAATCGAATACACAACCGAGGCGTCAGATTTTCCAAGATCTACTAAACAAAGCCATTATTTTTTGATACTTCTGTTTTTATATCCAACGCAAAATTATACTTGGATAAAACTTCGAATTACGCTTTAGTACACACGGCTACACATCAATCTGTACAAACCAGTAAAGGCTGACCTCGCGTTGGAAGGAAAACCTATACAATGCGAGGTCAGCTTATACTGGAAATTTCATTCTTACTCCTCTTCGTTTTTACTCTTGGGCGACGATAAGTATATTGCTTTACAAAATGCGATAAATACCCGAAGGATTACCTTTTTCTTTACTACAACCTACGATCTACTATTTTAATGCCATTTGTTTTGTTTTTTCTTCTACGCTTGGAGCCTGTTGGCGCTTGATATAGCATAAGACATTGATCCAAACAAATGAAACACAGGCCACGTACACTACTCGGAGGTGGGGGGGCACGAAGAAGAAATTGATAGTCTGTCCCGGGAGCCAGAATGATTGGTTTGCTATGAAGGCAGTCTTGTACTTCTGTCGTAGCTCTTCGAAAACGTCCGCTTTGCCTTCCAGGACACCCAGTACTGAAAAACAATTAATTGAATAATTACCACCACATTGATAGGTTGTTCTGTTCAAGGAAGTAATAAAGTCAAAGTCAATTTTTTTATTTCGAATAAGCACTTACATGCACTTTCAAAACGTTAATTATGAATCTAGTTGCACGGTTCCAAAAAGTTGGCCCTATGGAGAAGAGCCGCCTAGAAACTCCATGGATATCATCATCATCATTTCACCCGAAAGACGTCCACTGCTGGACATAGGCCTCCCCCAAGCATCGCCACAACGACCGGTCCTGTGCCTTCCGCATCCAGCGGATTCCCGCGACCTTCACCAGGTCGTCGGTCCATGGATATACTCTTTATAAAAAACAAAATCACCCCTCTAGGATGTTTTTTGTGTGGCAGGCAATTGATAACTATAGTGTACTTTATAGTACGCTAGGTCAGCCCTTCCCATCTCCTGATTATTTAAAAAAGTCTAAGGAAACATATTATTACAGAGAAGGGTGAGTTCTGCTGGGAAAGTAGCACTGAACCTGAACACAACACTTATTTGTACTTCCTCGTACAATTGACCACCGATCGGGTTCACTGCTTTACCGAGCAATGGGGATTGCAGGCGATTTAGGATTTGAAAGCCATACGCCAACGTTCTATAATAGGTCCATATTACAGAACGTTCCTCTTGAACTTGAGCATAGAATTGTTACTTGAGCATCGATCTAATTCCAAAACGGGAATATAAACATCAATATAACCTGAAATATAAATCTCTGCTCAAGCATGAATCTATAAATGAGAAGGTAACATTTTTGAATAAAGATAAATTCAGTGTGTTGTTTGTGATGATCTATAAGATAGCTTAACATCACGCCTGTATTTCTCCGAAGGGGAAGGCAGAGGTGTATAGTACACCCCGTTTCGCCAGTTATGTTATAAGTCCCATGTAATAGGGGGCGAGCACAAATGTAGACTATCATAAAATCTATCATCATCATCATCATCATTTCAGTCGAAAGACGTCCACTGCTGGACATAGGGCCCCCGAAGCAGTTTGGGGCAGATATGCCATAATCGCCATGCTTGGTAGGCGGGCTGGCGATCGCAGTTGGTTGGTTAAATACTCGGAGAACGCTGCTGCCCATCCTCTGGTGAATCCCTTAGTCGCCTTTTACGACACCCATGAGAAGATATAAGGATATAAAATCTATGCTTGAGGAATATTCTAAAACTAAAGCTCAACTCAAAACTAGTTACAAACTGTGATCAAAGCTTGAGTTTCGTTTTGTAATAAGGGCCTTATTGGCTTGTGTCCCCAGGCTGCAAAGCCAGACTGTGCTCTCTATCTGATAAAAAATTAGGGGGAAAAAGACTCACCTATGAAGAAAGCGGCTAACAATGTAGGCGTCATAATAAACTGATCACACGCTACTTTCGTCAACACGGTTTTAACAGCCGTGCCGACCAATTTCTTGTCAAGGAATTTATACCTGTGAATTGTATAATATTTAGTCATGGATATGAAAATAAAGATAATTTATAAAATAGTATTTTTGCTTCATCATCATAATAATTTCAGCTGAAAGACGTCCACTGCTGGACATAGGTCTCCCCCAAGCATATGGTTTGCCATAATCGCCACGCTTGGCAGGCGGGTTGGCGATCAAAGTTGGTTGGTTAAATACTCGGAGAACGCTGCTGCCCATCCTCTGGTGAATCCCTTAGTCGCCTTTTACGACACTCATGAGAAGATAAAGGGTGGTTTACTATGAAATCATTATTTTATCCTAGTTTAACGTAATAACGTTTTGTCGGTGTTCTACAGGCTGTACTTTGGAGAGTGTGCGCATGAGCTCCATGAGCTTATTCCGCCATCTCCTTTCTTTCATCGGACTACACGCCGCACTGCAGGATATCATCCACATTTGGTAGAAAGCCCTACTATCAGGACCAAGCGCTTTGAGAACTCTTTCATAATGCGAACAGCCAAGTTGTGGAATTCACTGCCGGCATCTGTATTTCCGGGCACTTATAACCCTAAAGCCTTTAAAGCTGGAGTGAATCGGCACCTAATAGGTGTGCTCGCTCCATCGTTGACCACATCCTGACAAAGCTGTCTAGATTGTGGTCAAGAGCAGATCTATAAATCATAAAAAAAATATAAAAAAAAAATAAGAAAATTATATTTACTTAAATTATTTAATTTTATATTTAGGTAGATACCTACTTTACATATTTAGATAATTTGAAATAAATTAAAAAAGTTCAGTACCTATAAATGACCCACAGACTAATCGAGATTAATCTCGCAAAAGAAAATTAGCAAATATAAAAAATAAAAATAAATATATAATTAGCAATTTGCTATTCCGGTCAACCAACGCTGCTATATCGCATGCGATTATAAATAAATAAAAAATATATCTTCGGGACATTTTTACACGGCACAATCTAGTCCCAAACTAAGCCGAGCTTGTGCTATGGGTACTAGACAATGGATATTATACTTATATACTTTATTTGTAAATAAATACTTATAATACCTAAGAAACACCCAGACAAACAAACACTTATGTTCATCACACAAATATTTGTGTCCTGTGGGAATCGAACCCACGACCGACGACAACTTATTTGAGTCATGTTTCCAGCACTCGGTCGCCACTGCAGAACCTTTCGGCCCCATCGGCCATCCGTTCTGTGAGCAATATAAAGCCACTTAAATTTGGCAATTCTTCGGGCTATGTGTACCTATGTTCTTGTTGCTTACATACCAATAATATAAAATAGGTGCGTAGACGGTGCTGCCCACGGCGACGATTCGCGCGGCCGATGCAAAGTTGTAGTCTGGTTTCTCTGGCTGAAACAGAGCAATACTTTTGGAGGCTTGGACACTGTTGAGGAATAGGTCAGACACCTATACCTGTAACCTGACAAAGCTTGACCTCCTAATTTGTGATGATTTTTTTTATTGTGATTGCGATATTGTTATAGTAACTTATTAACCACTGATCTGACCTGAACCTGTCCTTTAAAGATAATATTATCACTACGTTTCTGTCCTGTATGTCATGATTTCAACAACAACAGGGTTTTTGTTACATACTGTATAATAACATTCTTAAAACTGACTGACATGACAAGTCACACAGCCTAAACCGCTGGGTCTAGAGAATGATTTTTTTGCACAGGAGTTCCTTAGATAACATAGGTGAGAACTAAGAACGGATTTTTGAAAATTCATCCCTTATAAGGGGTTAAATAGGGGTTGAAAGTTCGTATGAAAATACGTCATTTTTGAAGTTAGATCTATGAAAATTCGTATAGTTAGTGCATTAAATATCCCTAACAATATGTAGGCACGCGCTTACGTCATCATTCGGAGATACCAATGTACATATACAAGCTTACGCACCAATGGTAGCGTGGCCGAGCGGTCTAAGGCGCTGGTTTAAGGCACCAGTCTCTTCGGAGGCGTGGGTTCGAATCCCACCGCTGCCAAATTCTTTTTGTGTTATTTTTCATGTTTTTTTTTTGTTTTAATATTGTTTTAAACTCCAACAATAAATCAATTCGGATTATTAACAACATTTTTAGATATTTCTTTACCCCAAATATTGTCAATACTTTAACTTTTTGAAGCAAAAGAAAATGAGAATAAGAATAAGGAATGAGATGCTACTGTACGCATTTTCTCTAATTTATATCACTCGGACGTAAGCAATATGTTGACCTTTTTCATACATAGGTATACAAAAACGATGAAAATAAATATGTTAGCTAAGATAAAGATAAAAATCTTGTTAATTCATGTAAACATTACAGGCACTTATCAAAAATGAATTGTCATGACTTTAGTTGCCAATTCCAAAATTATTTAATATGATTTGTTAAAAAGACGTCGACGTTGCAATTTGATTGGTAGATGAGTAATCATCAATGTGCTAAGTAGGTATGTAAGTAATGGTATACGTATTACCTATATCAGTATATAATATTCTATGCCTCAGTGGTGGTTCTAGGGGGGGGGGGGGGTCGTAGGGGTCATGACCCCCCCCAAAATCGTAGACGTCAAATTGACTAATCTCCTAAAATAGACTATTTAAAAAAATAAACTATTTAAAAAAAAAAAAATTACTACCTGCTTAAACATCCAAAAGTAAACAATAAAATCAAAACTAGGTAAGTACTACCTACTTACTCAAACACGACATCACACGACATCTACTCGTACCTACGTAAAAAAAATCCTAAGAATATTTTAGAGTTTTGTTTGTGTATTGTAGTTCAATTTACAGCATAGGTATTATTTTGCTCAAAATAAAGTATGAATGATGTTTCCATTGCAGTTTAATGGTTCAACAAAATGATATAGTGTCCGATCAACGGTCGTGCCGAACGAACGTGTCGATTTAATGACAAATAATATCACATACGGCAGTACCTAGATCATTTTGTTGAACGGTTTGCGCTACTTTACATGAGCCTGCTGTTGCGATCGGACACTATATCAAAGGTGCAAGCGATTGAAGCTTTGGCGTTAAAAAAAAAAAATTCACGCTCGCTTCGCTCGCTCTTTTTCATTAACGTACAGTACTCTAAAAAATACACTTAAATTGAAGTCAACTTTTCGCATAAATATGAAAAATTCGCGCTCGCTTCGCTCGCGTTTGTATCGTATCCAGCGACAACACAGCCCCTAGACGGATATTGTTGAATTTAATGCGTACAAACAATTCTGCCACTAGCTGAGGTATGAGGAAGCGGGGTACTGCGATCCGGTTGGCCCTAACAATGTCATTATGTCATAGAAACTTCAAACTTTGTAGGGTGAGAGACGAGACAGATTTAGATTCAACACGATATAATATCGATAAAATATTATTTTATCGATATTATTTTTATGTAATACGTAGTATTAATTATAAGGATTTTAGCTTCTTATTTCTTTTAATATTATTTAATAATAAAGTAATTAATATACTAATAATAATAGTAAGTATTGTGACGAAATTAAACACCTCAGACATATAATAATATAAATCGTTTATTCACTCCTTCAGTATTAATCAGTATACACATAAACTAACAAGTACCTACTGAATAATCTATCACAATCATGCAACAGTAACACTGATTCGTAAGATATGTTCACTGCTCGACTGCTCGGAATAGAATACCACCGTACTGTGTCCGTACAATAGTTTTGCATGTTCCCCACTCTAAACCAAAGTGAAGTTGAATACGCTACTCGCTGCGGCCAATCAGAGTAAAGTAAACAACAATTACGATCAATTGACTTACTAAAATAGATTTGAGCTTATTATTTACTTAATTATAAATTCATTAACATGAGATAATATTGATTTAATAATTATACAGAATAAATAGAATTATCCACAATAATTATCTGTTTTTTTTTTTAAATGACAACGTCTGTATGTCGGAAGTCAGTACAACCACTAGCGCTATCTGTCGCTGTGTAAAATAAATGCTTTCTTTGCAACATTTAGATACATTATTTTCGCAAATCATTACATTCGGCCATCCGACATCGTGCGATCTCCTGACGCACGTTTATATAATTGTAATAAAAACTGAATTTACTTAACTAAATTAAACATTAGCATACACAATCATTGCATATTTAATTAATTTTAATTAAACCTTAACATACAAAATCATTACATTCGGCTATGATCGATCTCAGAGTCGTTTCCATGGCATGATTTATCCTTTCAGTACCAGAAGATGACTCATGGGATGAATGTTTATCACAGTTTTGGTCAGATAGCTGTATATTAATCCACGGTCTTATACGGTCAGTGGAGACTACACTTTCGAATTTAGTTTCCTCGTATTAAAACCCGGGATTTCAGCAATTTTATATGTGTCATTAGCAAATATTTTGATAATTTTAAATACGGACCTATGAATTTTGAAAGTAGTTTAGTGCCTTTGTTATTGAAATGAGTTCTAGTAACCTTAATTAGGTCACGCCCTTAGAAGTTCTAGAAGCAGTCGTAAGTTACCAGCGTCATAATTTCATGTTTGTGTATTATGTTTTTGTTTTTCTTGACTGGTTTGATATTAGTGCTAACCTCATCTATCTAACTTTGTGATGTGTCTGGTATGACATCAGCACAAACATCCAGTTTGTTATTTCAACTATCTCGAAATCAGACACCAAACAGAGCCTCTGTAACCATCTTTTTAGTGGAAGAATTAACGGAATCGTTTACACCCCACTAAATCTTGCCAAGGGGTGTGCCAGTTACGTTCATCATTCTCGTCATTATTTATTTATTGATTATACTCTTTATTGTATATACACCAAACGAATACAAAGACCGTAGTCATTGATCATTGTGTTTTGCCAGAGTATTCAAGATAGTTTGGTTATACCCTTCGGCTTGACCGTTTGTTCAGGGACATACTACAGCATTAAGCACATGTTTAATATATAGGAATTTTATATAATAGAAAATTAAAGTAAGAAGCCAGTCTGAAAGACTAGATTTGGTAAATATTAATTTGATATTTTTTTTATAGTTTGGAATGTAGGGACTTGATTCCTAGACACTTTTGATGTTGTCAACTGGTCATCAATTAACGGCAAAGGAAAACAATCTTCTGGTTTTATTATTTAAGGCTTTAAAATCAACGCAAAAACGCTGTTCTCCAGTTCTTTTTTTCGATCACAATAGGACTAGCATAATTTGAATGAAATTCTTGTTTAATATAATTTTGTAACAAACCGTCTATGGTTTCCCATACCAGACGTTTATTTCTCTCTCAGACTGACACGAGATAAGATCTATATACGACAGGTCTGTAATCAAGCAAATCCATTTTCTTTGAACAGAATTAGTACAACCTATTTCCCTCAAATTAAGCGCAAAACAATCAGGGTGCGATTGTAAAAGTGAATACAACTTATCCATCGTTTTGTCGTCAACTTCTGGACCAACTTTGGTTTCAGATTTTACTAAAGGATCTTCGTTTTAAATATCCTCTGTGATTCTATTAATGCACATAGTTTTCCTTTCGTTAAAAGGTACTCTTCTGGCAGTTACAGTGTTTTCAGGTGAAGTTAAGGCTTTGTTAGATAGATTTGTCACAACAAGATGACATTTCCCTGTGCTTGTATGATAAGTACCTTGGTGTAAGTTATATTTATTACCAGGCTCACTACTATTATAACTTATATAAATGTCTCCCGAAAAGACGGATTTAAAGCAGATACTTCTACTAATTTAGATCTATACTTCTACTAATTTAGATCTATTCTTAGCTAACTCAACGCGGTTCGACAAGGTAAGTTTTAAGGAGTTTAATTCACTAGCATTGCTACTAAACCTAGAGCTCTTGTAAAAAAACAACGTACTTAATATAAATTTATTATAATTATCTAATTAAGATTTGGATTATATGTATAATGACACCAATTTTAATTGTATTGAATTTTGCTGTACCTTACAGTGTCCATAATTGAGACTAGCTATTAAGTAATTCCTGTTTACCACCTAATGCACATTGTGGAATGCAAATAAATAATATGAATATGAGGTACTACAAAACCTTTAATTGTTGTTAACTTTGAATCAATTTTAGAGGGCTTTATACTATTTGAGTTAGATTCACGCATTAGACTACACTCGCTGCCAAAATACAATACGCAATGAAAACTTGATTATTAGCTTAGAATTATTTAAAAAAACTTTTTTATTATTATTATTATTGCATGTGGAAATCGTTAGGTTTATATTCTACGGTATCGCTTGTTATAGGTTCCATTCGGGAGATTATTGGGTCTAGTTTACAACTCTCGTTATTATGCCCTACTCTCCGACACTTTTACACTTGACAAGTGGTTTTGGACATTTGATTTAAGAGTGTCCCTTACCATGACAATTAAAGCAAGTCATTGAACTTTCGTTTGAAGTTGATGGCAAGGCATGGTCATTACGTTTTCTATTTGTGGTAACAGTTTCTGACCAAGTATGCTGAGAGCTGAGAAAATTCAATAAATCTTCTGGTTCATTACAATTTAACGCCTGGGCTCCATTTCTAATTGATTTATCATATATACCGTACAATCTACAGCTTTCCTACCACTAATGTCACACTGGTTTGTAAGCACTAATTTGTCGTAAAAATATTCGCGCAAATTTTCCTTACTACGTGTCATACGAGCTAACATTTCTTCCAAAAGACTACCATCATTTTTCTCACTTGGGAAAGCTTTTCTAAGTTTTCTTTGCCATTCTGCCCAACCAAATACTAGACTTGGAAGAGCTTCAAACCATTCTTTTTTTTTTGCGTGACAGGTTAATTTTGGTAGAGCAAAATGTATAGTCTGCTTCTCATCCCATTCGTATATTATAGCACATTCATTTACTTTCCTAACCCAACTTTCCATACTCTGAGATTTACTAGACGGGTCAAACTCGGGTATTACGTTCTTTAAATGATTATTATGTAAGCTAGGAGACTTGAAAAGCATTCAAAAGATTCAATACCTCCTTTTGTGTCTCGATCTCTTGACCGGAGTTACTGATGATGGGCTTGAAGACGCAGAGGTCGAAGTTGACCTCCTGCGCTTCCTTTTACATTGCTTCTTTGCACGTTTGGACTTCGAAACTGCATTCTTAGATACGAGAGCCATCCGTTTTACTTTTGATCGTCCACCCATTTGTGCTGGAGGCTCTTCGTTAGGAGTTCTAGCATCATCCGATTCCATGGACTCAGAAAAAAAGAAAAGATTCATTTATAATAAAACGTTATATGCATAATTTTTATTGTGTACCATTGTTTTCAATAAACTATACAATAATGAACAAAATACTCACTCTAAAGAGTAAATAAATAAATATTCGGTATAAATAATCAGAGAAAATAATATAGACCCAGCTTTAATTAAAAATAAAAGTCGCATTCTAAAGGCACACATGGCCTAATACACTCTCAAAGACTAACGTACTTAATCACCTTACAGGTCTAAAATCAGTAATTAAATTCATGCTTTACTTACGCGCTTGTTGGTTAGTTTCGTTCTTATTGGACACACTTGGTCCAAAACTTGGCACACTTGGCTCAAAAACTATAGCACACTTGGCTATTAAGGCATACGTAGCCTTCAAACTATTTCTCTGAGCACACCTGGCTCACTATAAGCACACATGGCTTACTTCAAGCACACATGGCTTACTTCAAGCACACATGGCTTACTTCAAGCACACATGGCTTACTTCAAGCACACATGGCTTACTTCAAGCACACATGGCTTACTTCAAGCACACATGGCTTACTTCAAGCACACATGGCTTACTTCAAGCACACATGGCTTACTTCAAGCACACATGGCTTACTTCAAGCACACATGGCTTACTTCAAGCACACATGGCTTACTTCAAGCACACATGGCTTACTTCAAGCACACATGGCTTACTTCAAGCACACATGGCTTACTTCAAGCACACATGGCCTACTCCAAGCACACCTGGCCTACTCCAAGCACACCTGGCCTTTTTTTTTTTTTCCCGTGGGGAAATCCTCATGGACGCACTCCGCCCGGGGTAGGCGGAGCCAGTGTCGGACTCTTACCGACTAAAACCACCACGGTGTTCCTTCAACTACCTTAGCCGGGGGCGTGGGAACCCGTGAGTATTCACACAACCACCCCCGACAGGTACCGGCCCGCCACAAGCAGGCGAGCCCCTTCTCCCCGTGCGGCCTAACGCCGGCCGCACCCTCCTCTGTGGCGCACACGGAACACTGCACGCCACCTCACCTCATGGGCCTTTACCAGCTGCGCCAACTACGCCAGCTATGCCAGCTACGCCAGCTGCTGGTCGGGCAGCAGACTACCCCGAGTCTGCTGCTCGCAGGCCCTACCTCCCGTAATTTTTTATAGAGGTTTTCTTCCTCGCGGTCCGGGCGGTGAAGCCAAGACCCTCGGTCCCAAGAGGCGCGAGAACACTCTCAGCAGGCACTCCTGGGATTACGAGACCGACGGGGGCAGGGAAGGACAGTCCCCCCGCTGCCTGCCCAGTGGCAGGGTGAGTGCACACCGGGCCCGCCCCTGCTCCTCCACAGTGCCCTCTGCTTTCTCAGAGGGACACGCGGAGCAACTTCCCATTGGCCCACATCGGGCCCCACCCGTGCCAGAATATTCGCCACAGGCAATAAGGTCCCCCGGTCCAAAGGAGACTTATTGCCCGTGCCCAGGGTGCACCGGCCCAACAACTGCCGTTCCCTCTAGACGTATCCAGAAGGACAAGCAGCTGTCAGACACACGTGGAGGTTTCCTGGCCAGCACCCCAAGCACACCTGGCCTACTCCAAGCACACCTGGCCTACTTCAAGCACACCTGGCCTACTTCAGGCACACCTGGCCTACTTCAAGCACACCTGGCCTACTCAAAGCACACCTTGCTTACTTCAAGTACACCTGGCTTTCTTTAAACACACTTTGCTTTCTTTAAACACACTTTGCTTTCTTTAAACACACTTTGCTTTCTTTAAACACACTTGGCTTTCTTTAAACACACTTGGCTTTCTTTAAACACACTTGGCTTTCTTTAAACACACTTGGCTTTCTTTAAACACACTTGGCTTTCTTTAAACACACTTGGCTTTCTTTAAACACACTTGGCTTTCTTTAAACACACTTGGCTTTCTTTAAACACACTTGGCTTTCTTTAACACACTTGGCTTTCTTTAACACACATGGCTTTCTTTAACACACTTGGCTTTCTTTAAACACACTTGGCTTTCTTTAAACACACTTGGCTTTCTTTAAACACACTTGGCTTTCTTTAAACACACTTGGCTTTCTTTAAACACACTTGGCTTTACTTTTAAGCTTCAAATCACAGTATTTGTCGACTTTTCTGTGGGCTGGAACACTTTCCACTTCTGAGATGTGACGAAATTAAACACCTCAGACATATAATAATATAAATCGTTTATTCACTCCTTCAGTATTAATCAGTATACACATAAACTAACAAGTACCTACTGAATAATCTATCACAATCATGCAACAGTAACACTGATTCGTAAGATATGTTCACTGCTCGACTGCTCGGAATAGAATACCACCGTACTGTGTCCGTACAATAGTTTTGCATGTTCCCCACTCTAAACCAAAGTGAAGTTGAATACGCTACTCGCTGCGGCCAATCAGAGTAAAGTAAACAACAATTACGATCAATTGACTTACTAAAATAGATTTGAGCTTATTATTTACTTAATTATAAATTCATTAACATGAGATAATATTGATTTAATAATTATACAGAATAAATAGAATTATCCACAATAATTATCTGTTTTTTTTTTTAAATGACAACGTCTGTATGTCGGAAGTCAGTACAACCACTAGCGCTATCTGTCGCTGTGTAAAATAAATGCTTTTTTTGCAACATTTAGATACATTATTTTCGCAAATCATTACAGTATTACATGTAGGGAGGGAGTCTTTCAAAATTATCTTAATTTTGAAAGTAAGACGGGTGCTCTGTACTTTCAGAATTAAGATAATTATATCTTTAAAAATATCTTTATGTATTTATTTGGTGTAGAATATGGAGTTATTATTTTGTAAAGCGGATATTTTAAAAGAGGTAATTGTCCGTTTATATAGTAAATAAATATTAAATAATAAAATAATTAATTTAGTAGTAGTATTATATTATTTATTTTACCCAGCAATATTACACAAAATGTTACATTAACATACTAGGTACTACGTCTAGGTATAAATATTATTGTACCTACTTAACATTTAAAAGTGAACACAGCATGGAACAAAAACAAATATTATTGCAAACTATAACAGCTAATTAGCACGTAAATAAAACGTTATTCAAAAGAAAAGAACCTACTCAAAACTAACTTAAATTTAAAGGACAAAAAAAAAATCTAATCACCACTAATCATTTTTTAAATAAATTAATTTTATATATGTATAGCCTTCGAATAGTGCATTTGTAACTTTGAGCTTTTATCATAAAGCCATTATAAATACCATTCGATATAATCAAATAAAACTAATTTTGTGACTAATGAATATAACAACTAATAACTGTAATTTGGTTCTAGTACCCGCTGGCAGCTACCGCGGCACCACTCACTTCGCACGCTCACAGTTCTAACCTTACCTAACCTATTTGATATATTTCTGATTGTTTTTATATAAACAATGTTGAATTAGACAGTAAACTGTACAATTGTCGTCAATGTAACCTCAAATTATGCGACTGCTCAAGAGGTCTCTTTTGGGTATTGAAATCTTTTTTATTATTTTATTTTAGTAGTAATTGAAAGCGAAATTCTGATAGTACTGAGTAATTTTTTCAGTGTTTACGTGTCAAACCGCGTTTGACAGTATTATTGTGATATTTAATAGGTTTTAACAAAACCAAACATTTTCAGGGATGTAATAGTGCGATTGATTTTAATTGAGGAAGTTTTTCGCAAAGAGGCCTTCGAAAGAAGTAAAAGACCAAGTAGCTTCATGGAGAAATATTACACATCCGTGCAAATCTTAAATAAAATCGAATGTGACACAAAAGTTGTTATTTTACTAAATTATTCATTCCTAGCTGTGCTTGTGACGCTGTCCGTGTGGAAGTTGTAAATTAACATCGTGGGCCTTACTCCCGACTGGTTCAAGCTCTGAACCAAATCGAGCTAATTTCAATTCCTAGAAAAAAGCAGTACGATTTGACACTAACTCGAATTCTAATTCGATTGATACAGCACTCGATCCAGGCGGGGTCAGGAGTAAGGCTTAGAAGTGGGTAGCTACTCTAATAACTAGCTAAATAGCGGCTATTCAACAAATAGCCATGGCTACTTCGATCAATGGCTACGATATCTGTCAACACGATAGCTAGCTATTGGCTACTGCTTCGAATAACCAACAAGTTTACGGTGTAGCGGGCAGCCGCCGCGCTGCCGTGAGCTGACCAAGTAAAATAGCTATTGGCTATTGGTAGCTAGCTAGCGACTTTCTTTATTTTTACGATTTCTAACTTAACTTAGTAGTTAATTAGGTTTAAAATCGTTTGAGATCTATAGTTTTGTTTGTACAACAAAAGATGGGTCTTTTGTTGTAGTTTTTACTGTAATTTTATTAGTTAATTTTAAATTTTCAATGTTTTCGACAGTTAAATATGTAGTAATTAGTAATACGTAATAAATGTAAAAATACGTACGTACGAAGGAAAGTCATTTTTTTTCAACAATACAATACAAATACTATTGTACACAAAAGAAGATAGCAACATATATGACTTATATAGAACACATGTACAATGGGCGGCCTTATCGCTCAAGGCGATTTCTTCCAGACAACCTTAGGATGGACAATATGGGCAAGTAAAGAGAGGGGTAGTACGCAGTGTAACAACATAATAGAATACATATACTACATAACATAAATACTATACATATATCTATAACAAAACTACATAAATATAAGATACAATAAACATAATAAATACAATACAATATGTCTAAATATTACATAATGTACCTGCCGGAAATTACAGTGATGATAGGTAGCGATCATTTACCAGTTTTTTAAATATAGGCAAAGATTGAGCACGCCTCACTTGTACTGGCAAAGCATTCCACAGGCGAGCAGCCTGAACTGTAAAAGAATTACCAAAGAAATTTGTGGAATGCTATGGTATCGCCAACCAACGTGACCTTAAGAGCCTCGAATGTGTGTCACGAAGGAACACTAACTAACTAAAGGACTAACTAAAGGAACTAACTAAAGGAGCATTCTTTGCTAAGATCATTTTTCTCTAAGGTCAATGACCTTTAAACTAGGACGTCTTAAGTATTTTTCAGTTTTCTCTCTATAACTCAAAAATTTATAATCACATTATACTCAAAATAATTTTAAAAGAGAGTTTTTACAAAGGTCTATCAATGTGGAGAATTATAAGTATCTACGTTACATAGTTTAGAGATGGCAGGGGGGGGGACACATTGCAAGCCACTTTAGCTGGCTATATTTCGCAGATGGTACACCTGATAAAAAAGTGCTGTATGAAAAATTACCTTCATTTTAGTAGACCTATTCAATGATACCACACACGAGGGGGTGGAGCGAAAAAAATATTTTCATCCCCATTTCACATGTATGGGCGCCACCCCTAAAATACATAATCACGCATTTTTTATTCTTTTAAAATTGAGATCTATATTTAAACTATCTTTTAACAAAATAACATGTACTTATATTCATAACTGTAGAAGTTATTAAGCTGTAAAGGATTAGGACAGACGGACAGATGGATAGACGGACAGACGGACGGACATGACGAAACTGTAAGGGTTCCTTGTAGGACTACGGAACCCTAAAAAAGGTACATATATCATTTATCGTGTACGTATCGGTCGGAACAAAAGTTCGTTTATCGTTGAACGGGAGTAGACTCCTTGGCTGTTATAGGTATATAAAGATTGAATTTTTTAAATCGTAGTTTTTTTTTTTTTTTTTGTAGATTGCAAAATAATCTACTACCTATATTTTTCAATTTCGTTGATAGTATGGAGAACTTTGTTTCATCGATAACAGATTTAGTACATCACTAGTTACATTGACAATTAAATAGAGGGAAAGAGATAGTGTATTAAGTGCTTGCGTAAGAAAGAGATGTTTTGTGAAAGACATCAACGTGCCGTCTGCACCTTTGGTGTCCGTTACGAATTAACCAGTATAAGATGAACTCTCATTAAATATTAAATCAGTTGAAAAATCTAATTGGATAATGACATTATTAACTTAACGATGAAATGTTATACCGTCTTTCTGGACACTCAAAGTCTTGCTGTTTTTACAACACAATCGTACTGTGCAAGAAGTCATTATAACATTTATTTGTAAATTTTGTGTTCACTAACACGGAAGTGTCAACGGCTCACAGAAGTGGTCGTAACTGATTCAAATTGTTTGAGTGGCGGCTTACATACAGGATTTTTCCCTTATGTGTGATAGAAATCGGTCGCCTGTTATGTGGCGTCTAGGGGCTGTGTCGTCGCTGATCGTATCTAATAGTGTTTGTATCCAACGTTCGTTTCCTGTTTCTTGACGTTCATTTTGTAAGTAACTATTCTGTTACCTACATAATAAACTAACTACAAACTTTACCTTGTCTTTGCATAAATAAATAAAATAAAAAAATGGAAAAATTTTGGTAAATTTTTTGGACCTTGAAACTGTACGTAAGCCAAGTTGACCCCCCCCAAAATCTTGGGCTGGAACCGCGCCTGCTATGCCTATATCCAGAATATCTGATTATTCTTGGTGCTGCTCTGGGGGGTGATTCTCGTGTTGTAGACATCATCTCGAACTCGACATAATGTCGAAACAAGATGGCGAATGTCGATTGAAAAAAAATCGTATTATCAGAATGTCACGTTAGGGATATTATGTCTATGCCTTAGCACTCTAAATATAAAGAGTGGTTCATAGCAGTTGACATTAACGGCGACTTTTTTCGTAGAGATTCATAATTAGAGATCTCGAATTAGACATTTATCTCTATAACTCGAGTATTGTGGCCCTGCTTGGAAAGGCCATTATAAATAAATACATTATTATTGGATTGGCCATTGTAATAAGTAAATTGTGTCGATACTTTTGTTCAGAAACTAAACTTATTTTAAACTATGGCTCTCTTTTACTGATAGTAGATACAAGAAAGGGATCGCAACAATTTTAGTGCTGTCAAATTACGTTAAATTATCTTCGTATTTTAGTCGGCACGTTCCGAGATCACAAACTAAACATGTATGGAAATACCTAATTTTACAGCACTAAAATTGTTGCCACCCCTTTCTTGTATCTACTATTAGTAAGAGTTAGAAAGTTTGTCATTTTTCCGAGGTTAAAAATAAGTTTAGTTTGTAAACAAGAGAATCGACACCAATATGTCAAATTCAATAGCTTAACCACAGATAATATTGCTTAATACCTTATATCCTTCACTCAAGATTCCGATTTTTCCGCTGCCAATTAAAATCTGCTGCAAATAGAGTTGCCCAAAGTCTTGCTCTAGCAGTCTTGCGGTGTTGCATTTTTGCAAGACGACAAGACTGAGCAACACTAGCTGCAAGGGTATAGTGGTTTTACTATATTTGGTTATATTTATTGAAAATGAGAAGCTATGTGAACAGGTTCACCTCGTTCTATAACTTCAATACCACGCCACACTGCGGTCACGAGAACACGGCTTACGCTTACCAAGTAGATCTTATTGAAGGTCTGCTGCGAGAGCTCGGCAGCCAAGTAGAAAGAGGCGTACACCGTGTAGTTGGTCAGCAAGGGGCGCTTCTTGAGCGACTGTTGAAACATCCGCCGCAAAGTGCTCAGCATCTTGACCTCGACGCGAAGTTGGAAGAAACCTGGCGGAAATCGAAGAACTTTATGCCTGGGAAGTAGGAAGCTGCGGATTTATTTCGTTCTGGGCTTTAGTCATTCAGGAATAAAATACAATTTGATTTTTTCCACCACACCACAGTTTAGTGAAAACTGTCTTCACTTGGTCTGTGAACTTTCTACAAATTTATTTATTTATTTATTTATATATGCTTTATTGTACACCATAAAAGACATTACATTGAATATGCATTTAAACTATTGTACAAATGGCGGCCTTATCGCGATCAGCGATTTCTTCCAGGCAACCTTAGGATGGACAAGAATGAACTGGACAGAAAATGGGGTTGTCAGATGTGCAATTTCGATACATAATTTAGTAATAAAATAAAATACTATACTACTACTATAAAATAACAACAAAAATATATTCTATAAATCCTAATACATAAATACTATATGCATATATACATATAAATAAATGAATAAATGTATTAGTACACGAGGCCAGTTACTGAGCTGACTTACTGACACGCCAACTGGTCCCGTGTACGTGGAGTGAATGTACTCATCATAACTAACAACTATAACTGTGGGAGCAACCACGAAATAAAGAAAAAAACTAGAAGTGCCCTTGCGATTACTTAGTACGGGAAAAAGTGTCGCCAAAATCACACATTGACAATTGAAATAGTACATTAAAATACACAAAAAACAATTAAGTGATTGGGTCTAAGTATTTAAAATTCATATGGGGCCTAGCAATTCAGGTTTTTTAATTAAAGCAAATTCACAATATATTAAAGTTAAAATTGTTTTATCGAAATGTATCAACATTTTACATAGAATAGAATAGAATATATTTATTTGCATAAAACATGGTATAAAAAGGTGTTATAAACTTAAATATGTGATCATTCATGTTTTGCTTAAAATTAAAGCATGCAAAATTGTAGACATAACATATAGCAGAATGAGAATCATTTTTCGTTCTACTATCATTTTTACACAGTAAGGTATAATCTAGTATTAGTAGTTTTCACGTAAGCATTCGAGACGTCATAGCGTCGTAGCGGGAAACTAATGTTGCGCATCCACTGAATCGGGACAGCAGTTTTTTTTTGTCGGCCTAGTCTGGGGAAGGTCGCGGGAACCGCAGGATGCAGGAAGCGCAGGACCGGTCGTTGTGGCGATTCTTGGGCGAGGCCTATGTCCAGCAATGGACGTCTTTCGCTTACTTACTTACTTAATGAAGAATACTTATGTGTTAAGGTTTTCTAACAACGTGTGTGTATGAAATCTTATAAGTAGTCAAAATAATTATTTTCGTGGTCAAATGTTTGTTTACCTTATAAACAACACTATAGGGACTATACGATACCTGGACTAAACCATTACTGTACTCTGGACAAAAACACCCCCGGTTTCTGGAAGGCCTGAAAGCTCGGATGAATCTGGAACGCTGATAAATTTCATCTGTTGTCATATTTCTAATCTCCGTCGGTTTAATGATGATGATGATGTCCTCCTTGACGTGTCCGTCAACGGCGAACCATGTTAGGGTGAAACATCTTATTTTACCATGCATGTTAGCTTCAGACATGACAGCGGAGGTGGCTAGCTAAACCAAATTTGGTTTTAAAGGTCCTGTTGCAAGGCACACAGTGAAACTGACCTGAAGAGTTATATGTGTTGGTGTGTAGGTATAACTGTATAAGGCTTTGGTCGGTTCTTTTACTAAGGCGTTTTTCATCGAGGTCTTGCAAACGGCGTTCTTCGAAAGCCTCTAATCCCCGTAGGTTTACATACTCTTTGATTTCTAATGTCAGCTCTTGTGATGGTCGACAAAAACTCTAACAACCAATCACAACACTGGACATGGCATTTGCCAGCTGATTAGGTAAACCTTGCGTTGATCTGGTGGCCCGGCAGGGCCGGGCCATGACGAGCAACCGGTCAGTTTTTCAGGAACTGGGGGATAGTCTTCCTAAATAATTATAGGAACTAATACTACCCGGGAAATCCCGCTGTGCCTGTAGTAGAAATTATACGAACACATTGACAGATTTTCATTGAAGGATGGAAACTATAACGCGTACCGGTACATAAGCGTTATTTTAGTGAAATATATACAGTCTCGCATTGCCACAAAACTCTCAACCGTGTTTTCAGTGATTATATTCATTAAAAGGTCACAGAGAAAATAATCACTACGTTACATAAAACGTAGTGATTATTTTCTCTGTGATATTATCTTTGGATATGCCATCAAGCTTAAAACAATAAAGGAGGTTTTAGATAACATTAACTGTGGCATAGACAAGATTATGAGACATTCAAGCACATTCATGTGTAAAACTGACGAGATAAGATTTGTGCAAACCTTGTGTCCAATGCTTAATACGTGACACAAAATAAACCTAATGATAAGAAAGATTTACTCACTCTGAAGATTTGTTCTTTATCTTACGTCATTCGACTAAACTGGTTGAACTAACACAAATCAGGAAAACGGTTACACTGCAGCGTCGTAGCTAGGAGCTGATGGCGGAGGTGGTTGCTACGGGCGCAAACCTCAAGGGGGCACACTTATGTTTATATTCAGCGACAAATCCAAGTGTGAACTCGTGTTCCGTGTGGTGCCGGACGTAAAGAATTGCACCGCCCTATATCTTCTCATGGGTGTCGTAAAAGGCGACTAAGGGATGGAGAGAGGATGTGCACCAGAGGATGGGCAGCAGCGTACTCTGAGTATTTAACCAACCAACTGCGATCGCCAACCCGCCTGCCAAGCGTGGCTATTATGGCATATCCTCCCCCCAACATATGTATGCTTGGGGGAGGCCTATGTCCAACAGTGGACGTCTCTCGGCTGAAATGATGATTATTTTAGACTGTTCTTTACTATGAAATTATTATTATATCCTAGTTTTACGTAATAAGAAAATTATATTTACTTACATTAAGTAATTTTACATGTTTAGATAATTTGCACTAAATTAAATGAGTTCAGTACCTATAAATAACCCACAGACTAATCGAGATTAATCTTACCATTCATCGCACAATTTGCTATTGTCAACCAACGCTGCAATATCGCATGCGATTATTGTGTTTTGATGTGTTTCTCTGATCTACGACTATGAACCGTAGTCTATCCTTATTGTGCCTTTTTAAGGTTCCGTACACAAAGGGTGCCAAACGGGACCCTATTACTCTCGCTACACTGTCTGTCCGTCCGTCTGTCTGTCTGTCACAGGGCTGTATATTTGTAACGGTAATAGGTAACCAGTTGAACAGTTTCACAGAATATACCTACTATGGTGCCTATCACGACAAAAAGTAAGAAAAAATCTAAAACCAAAGAAGGTCCCCGTACAAGAAACCTCGAAAAACATGCATTTTTTTCGACGTTTTTGTTCCTGCTCTATCTTCAAAACGGTAATACATACCAGCGTCAAACTTGGTCTGATTATAGTACATACTATGTAGTTTAGCAACAAATACTAAAAATAGGATAAACATAGACTTATGTGGTGGTACCTGTTTAAGAGATGAATAAATTCATAATTCGCGCATGATGTATTTTAATTAACTCTCGTAAATTAAATCAGTTTCTATGGGACAGCAGGTCGATGGATGGTACGCGGAAACCTTACTGCGCGAGTCCAACTCGCACTTGGGCGGTTTTTTATGTACCTACCTATCTTTATTGTATACGTATCAATCGCAACAAAAGTTTGTACATCGTTTGTAGTTTGTTCGGAGTAGACCCCCTGTCACATAATAGCCGAAAATGATGAATGATGGAAACAATTTTATCAACTTACACAGTGGAATTAGTACAGTGTTATGTAAATTGCCTATTTTTGTATGAGAATAAACATAAAACCAGGTTAATTGCTTCTTTAGGGCTCCGTCCGTGAATTTTTAATCTTAAATGATCACTAATACTTTTATTATTGAATGTCTCGAAATATTTATCATGTATTTTCTTTTTTGTGTTTTTTGTTTTGTTGCTTGTAACAGCGCCGAAATATCGGAAACTCACAAAAAAGGAGATAGTTACATGGTAAATATCCAGTGACATTTAATGACATAATGACATAAGATTTTTTCGTTTGTTTATTTGTAATCGATAAACTCTGAAACTACTGAATCGATTTTAATAATTCTTTCACCATTAGAAAGCTATTTTATCCAGAAGTAAAATATGCCATATTCTAATTTAAGAACGTGGGCAAAGTGTCCGCGCGCGGACAAACTCTAGTAAAAAATAATATCGTGTCAAAAGGGTCCCTTCGCCAAAAACGTTTGAGAACGGCTATTCTACAATAAACCTATTATTTGTATGAAGAAGGCCAACACAGAAAAAAAAGGCATCAAAATTATACTAAGTAGTATAGGTACACATAACTGGCAAAATGTGGGTGTACCATTACACCTCTGCCTACCCCTTCGGGGAAATACAGGCGTAATGTTATGTTGATAGTATAGGTAGACTTGGACTTTGACTTCCCCTAACAACAACTAAAACCGTTTATTTTACCATGCAAATAAGAAATAAGATACACATAAATACTGCGTGCTACCCCTCTCTTTACTTGCCCATATTGTCCATCCTAAGGTTGTCTGGAAGAAATCGCCTAGAGCGATAAGACCGCCCATTGTACATATCTTTTGTGCATACATATTATCACGCCTGTTTCCCATTGGGGTAGGCAGAGACTATGGATTTCCACCTGCTACGATCCTGACACACCTTTCGCTTCATCTACGTTCTTTAACCTCGTAACGCATGCTCGTCGGTTTAGAGAGAGTACTCTTAACCTGTCATTTTTTTTAAAATATCTTTTATATAAGTTATATATGTTGCTTTTTTGTGTACAATGAAGAGTATTTATATTGTATTGTATTGTATAGTTATTTTGGATCCCTAACTTCTAAAAAAATTACTATTCTAAATGTTTATTAGGAAATCACTGTCACTTACCGTAATTTCTCAAAGTTTTATAACTTGCAATTTTCTTCCTGCTCTACTGTTTTTAAGCACTTATTGTTTTTCACTATCAGTTTTGTTCACAAACGAGATTTCCTTAGCAATACAAAACTATAGAGTAATATTCTGTCATCGCGTGCGCATGCGACTTGTACCAGCTGTTATTCAAACTGGACTGACGACTGACGAACCCTACACCGCATAGTCAATTGACTTCAATGGAATAATTAAAGAGGCATCATGTTCGTTCAGTGAACATTGGCTTCGTGTTTTACAACAACCAAACAGCCCAATAGACGCCTAATGTTGAATATAATGCGTACAATAAATTCTGCCACAAGCTGAGGCTCCGATCCGCAATACACTGCATATCCTGCAATCTAATATAATAATAATATACTGCAATCCGATTGGCCCAACCAAGGCGTCTATTGGCTAGTCACTAAGAATAAGAATAAGAATCATTTATTTCGCAAAAAAATTAATAAAAATAGTAATTAAAATTAGATTAGTTTGGCATAAAAGAGTATACAAGGCGCCACTAGTCATACACTAATTCTGGTCAGTCCTCATCATTTAAATAACGCGGCAGTTTTGAGTTTGACGGCTCATGTAAATGGTCGAAACTGTTTTGAAGATTTCAAGTGGCGAATATTGGCGACCTACATTAGTGAAATTTCATGGATGTGATGCAGACATCTGGTCGCCTTTTTTTTTGACGTGGGGAAATCCTCAGGGACGCACTCCGCCCGGGGTAGGCAGAGCCAGTGTCGGACTCTTACCGACTAAAACCACCACGGTGTTCCTTCAACTACCTTAGCCGGGGGCGGGCTCCTGACAGGTCCCGGCTCACCACAAGCAGGCGAGCCCCTTCTCCCCGTGCGGCCTTACGTTGGCCGCACCCTCCTAGGTGGCGCACTCGGAACACTGCACGATACCTCACCTCAAGGGCCTTTACCAGCTATGCCAGCTGTGCCAGCTACGCCAACTGTGCCAGCTACGCCAGCTGCTGGTCGGGCAGCAAACTATCCCGAGTCTGCTGCTCGCAGGCCCCATCCTGCCGTAATTTTGTATAGAGGTTTTCTTCCTCGTGGTCTGGGCGGTAAAGCTAAGACCCTCGGTCCCAAGAGGCGCAAGAACACTACTCAGCGGGCACTCCTGGGGTTACGAGATCGACGGGGGCAGGGAAGGACAGTCCCCCCGCTGCCTGCCCAGTCGCAGGGTGAGTGCACACTGGGCCCGCCCCTACTCTTCCACTGTGCCCACTGCTGGCATCAGAGGGACACGTGGAGCAACTCCCCATTGGCCCACATGGGGCCCCTCCCGTACCAGAATATTCGCCACAGGCAATAAGATTCTCCGATGGTTAATCCCTCGAAAGGATTCCATTGCCCGTACCCAGGATGCACCGGTCTAACAACTGCCGTTCCCTCCAGACGTGTCCGATAGGGACAAGCCGTCAGACGCACCTGGAGGTTTTTTGCCCAGCACCCCACTTCCAGTCGCCTGTTATGAGGCGTCTACGGCTTGTATAGTCGTTGGTGTTTTACAATACAAATCCGAATGGACACAATTCAGATTTGTATTGTAATCGTACCGACTTACTTTAAAAGCCAAAATTAACACAAGGTCTTTAAAATATTTAAAGTGATGAATCTTTTTGTTTCGCGATTTCAGGGTTGTTGCCATAGTGAATGTTTGTTATAATGAGTAGATTTACTACTTTAAATATTTGTCGTTATTTAAGAAAGACCTTATACCATAGAGCAGTGGTCACCAAATGGCGGACCGCGGTCCGTTTATGGACCGGCCTATTTTGTGCGGACCGTACAGTATAATTTACTTGTGTTACTTGAGCTTGAAGCTTGAAGCTGCAAAAAATGTTTTCGGGAGTAATAAAGCTACTCTCCAGATGGAAATGATCGATTTTCAAGAAAATACAGTTTTAATACACAAAAATACGGAAATTTCTTGTCAGGAGTTTTGGATAAAATTGTTGTATGCTAATGAATACCCAAAACTAAAAAAATGCCTTAAAACTTCTTACTGATGAACTTTATTAAAAACTAGCTGTGCCCGCGACTCCGTCCGCGTGGATGTCGGAAAATAACATCGTGTCATAATTATGAACACAATATCTTCAAATATATACATATAAGCGCCTACACAGACGATTACACTATTTACCGACCATACTATATTTTGTTTTTACAACCAACCGGCTAAGGTGATGGAATTTCATGGAATTAGCCCTAAACTCCCTCATTCTGAGAAGACGCTCGTGCCCAGTAGTGGGAAGTAATTGGGCTGATTATGTTATTCTATAACACTAACCACATCTCTTCTTATGCTGAGAAGAGGCCCGTGTCCAGCAGTGGGACTGTAATGGGCTGGTAATGTTATGTTATTCTAGAATACTAATAATATCCAGTTCATTAACTCTTCTCATTTTGAGAAGAGGGCCATACCCAGTAGTGGGACAGTAATGGGTTGACTACGTTATGTTATTCTATATTTTCTAGTTTCTTAACTCTTCTCGTTCCGAGAAGAGGTCCGTGCCCAGCAGTGGGGCAGTAGGTAATGAGCTGATTATGTTATGATATGCTATTACACTAACAATATCCAGTTCCTTAACTCTTCTCAATCCAAGAAGAGGGCCATGCCCAGCAGCGGGACAGTGATGGGCTATGTTATGTTATTCTATATTTTCTATAATACTAATAGAATCCAGTTGTATTTTTAGGAACCTGCAACCTTCATACAACCAACAATCATGACCTCTACTTTGTATGCAACTTAATACAATAGAGAGGTCAAGCTGTATCGCTGGATCTACTCAACCGATTCAGATAAAACATACCCTATATTTTAAGTTAGACTAATACCAATACAAATGCTAAGTTTCATTACGATCCGTTCAGCCGTTTTCACGTGATGAGGTAACAAACAGACAGACATAATTTTTTTTAACGATTGATTCGTGTTCTATAGCTTATTTCTAGTCCCCCTAGCCGGTTTTCGCGAAAAAATACTCAATGTACAGACTTTTCGACCTTTACAGTTTTATTATAGTATATATAGATAAATTTCAGAGTAGACTTACCGATGAACATCTCCATGACGATGTCAAGGCCGGGGTGTCTTAAAACCTTACGGACCGCGACGGTCCTATTTATTTTAAAAAACGGACCTCAAATGAAAGTAATTGGTGACCCCTGCCATAGAGCAACCGCAACCTCAGGGAGCCTTATACCTATACTAACGGTACACAATCGCTTACCAGACTACATAAGGGACGCAACATCAACGCAGTCGTTTAAAACCAGGCTGAAGCGCTGGCTGATGGAGCAAAGCATTTATCAATGGGATGAATTTATAGGATAGGTCACTACGAAAATTGTCAGACTGTTTGTTATAAATACTTAATTTTGTTATAAATAATGATTAACTGTAATAGTGCAAAAATATATTGAGAATGTATGGTAAAATAAGTAATGTATACAAATGAATAATAATTAATTTCAATAATGTATTAGCTTAATGTAATAATAATAACTGAATGTAATTTTTATGTGACTTGAAATTATTATTATTATCAATAAATAACTATGAACTACTACTTACCTATCTACGATTTACCCTAGAAAGTAAGTTGTATGGAGCTCAAGTCAAACTATCTCTAGCAGGGGTAGTTAAAATCGTGGACAGATGTTAATTTTGGCCGTAAGTTTAACGACATTTTTTGATACAAGTAGGGTTTAACATAATCTATGAAAAATAACAAACAATGAAGGTATCTAGTTGGGGTGGGGGGGGGCTGGATGCGGAAGGCAGAGGACCGAGTGTCTATTTCCAGCAGTGGACATAGATGATAGGTTGAGTTTATGAAAAATAAAATTATACTATTTATTCACTAGCCTATGTCCGCGGCTTTGCACCTGTGATTCTTCAGTTAATCCCACAGGAACATTTTGTTTTCATAAAACACATAGGTACATACCAGTTTTTAAGTCTAATCATTAGCATTTAAACACAAAAAGTTTCATCAAAATTGGTCCAGTAGTCTCAGCGTGATGCTCTAACAAACAAACAGACATTTACAGTTTTATACCTAATATGTATTAGAAGGTATTAGATTTTACCAGTTTTCCGTGCACCAGCATAGCGTTTTCTCACGACTTGGGTTGAAATTTTGCCGCTGCTCATCCCCTAAGCATGACATGATAATAAACATAACCAAAAAATACCGAGATATTTCTATTGTACAATAAAGTCAATGACACTTTCTCAAACATTTTCATGTCCATTCCAACGCGATTAGTTTTACCACGAATATAACTTATACCGGTGAACTGTCAACTGACAAAGTTTAAGTTTTCTGTGATTTCGCAAAACGCGCAAAACTAACTGAATTGAGAACCTTGCGGTTAGAGACAGCGAAGAGAATGACGTGAACCCTGACTTGTCTGAAATATTTGCGCGCGCAACAAAATCTGGTTTACTGCGCAGGTAGATATATCTGTATAACGCATAACGCTGGAGCCACACCTAAAAGGCTTCGACAAACATTCATTCATGTTATGAAAGAATCCACGAGAGGTGGATATCCAGAGGTGTTATGTTATGAAGAAACTTCGCCGAGTCTTCTCGTCGCCTATACCGCAAAGTTTGAAGACAAAGGTCTTCAACCAGTGCGTCCTGCCAGTCATGACTTACGGTGCCGAGACGTGGACACTGACAGTTGGGCTAGTCCACAAATTCAAAGTCGCTCAGCGAGCTATGGAGCGAGCTATGCTTGGAGTTTCTTTGAAGGATAAAATCCATAACGAGATTATCCGGAGAAGAACCGGAGTGACCGACATAGCTTGTAGGATTAGTAAGCTGAAGTGGCAGTGGGCTGGCCATATCTGTCGAAGGACCGATGGCCGTTGGAGCAGACGAGTCCTTGAGTGGAGACCGCGAATCGGCAAACGCAGTGTAGGGCGCCCCCCTGCCAGGTGGACCGACGACCTAAAGAACGTGGCTGGGGGGGACTGGATGCGGAAGGCAGAGGACCGAGCGTTGTGGCGCAACTTGGGAGAGGCCTATGTCCAGCAGTGGACTGCGATAGGCTGAGTTGATTTGATTTTGATGAAAGAATCCCGCATAAAAGACATGTTTGTAATTTTGGTGAATATGATGATAAAAACCTAGATGCCACAAATGTATATGTCAATTTTTTCTGCCTTTATCATACTTGCAGAACTTAGATAAATATATTCGTTCTGTAGGTATCGAAAGTACAATCCTACTATAATGACATTATAAATGCGAACAGTGAAAGTTTGTGAAGATTTGGATGTTTACTACTCAATCAGGCTGAACGGATTTGGTTGAAATTTGGCACACAGATTGACCAGATATAAGCTTCTTTGTATTCCGGGAAAATTACCAGTGTTCCTGAGGGATGCACGATAAGTCTCTGTGATAAGCTGAATTATACGCGGGCGAAGCCGTGGGCAATGTCTATTTGTTGATAAAACATCCGTAAACATCCACTTTTGATTATTGAAGGTCTCTCAACTCAATGATCGCAAGAATTAGTGATCGAAACGAAAATTGCTCTTATCGTTTGACAGGCGAATTAGCGATAACAGTCTGATTTGATGTTGTATTCGAGCTGTTACGGCGATAACACTATTATTCGCAATTCGCAATACATAGTAGTGTGGCGCCAGACAGAAGTAGGCCTGCCATCAGTAAAATCATTAAAGCGGGACAACTGGTACAAGTAGGTAGTCGGAAAATATCCGGACTTTAATGAAAAACACAATAGTGTTTAAACATTCAGGTGTAATCTACTCTCTAGTCTCGACGCTTAATAACATGATGAAAATTAGACCTAAAATGGAACCCTGTGCTACAGCAACAGTAATCTACATTATGCTATGGAAAATGGTATACCTACACAGATGTACAACATTGACGACGTCTGTGGTCTAGTGGTTCGAGTGTCGGACTGCTGATCACGAGGTCGTGGGTTCGATTCCCACAGAACACAAATATTTGTGTGATGAACATAAGTGTTTGTGTTCGTCTGGGTGTTTCTTATGTATTATAAGTATGTATTTACAAAAAAAAAGTATTTAAGTATTATATCCATTGTCTAGTACCCATAGTACAAGCTCTGCTTAGTTTGGGACTAGATGGTGTTGTGTAAAAATGTCCCAAAAGTATATATTATTATTATTTATTATTATTATTAGGCTTATGTAACTAAGCCTACATAGGTACTATACTTTCATCAAATTCGATGACTTTCATTCATTAATTAGTAGCGCCCCTGATGGATGCGAGAAGGAACTGCTGACTAATGAATGAAACTCGTATTATAAAATATAAAAGTGTCACTCTCATGCATGTACTAGGACTACTAGGCCCCCTGGAGGGAACTTAAGTTTGATGCGAAGGATAGGTAGATACCTACCTACGCAGATTTGCCCATTGTCTTATACCAATGGTTCGCGCATGAGGCTATAGATGGCGTAGGTTGCCCTACATCTTGTCAGTTTATGGTAGCGCTACGAGCAATTTTCTAAATAATTAGGATGGGTATTTGAAAATGGGAAAATGACTAGGTAGGTATTCTAATTTAACTATTTGCAGTTCCATAATTCAAATTGACCAAATTTGGTCTGCGATCTAAATATAATATTATTAAAGGAAAAAAAAAACGGTCGTTTTAAACATCGCCCCTGACGCGGCAGTTTCTATAGGCAAACCTGTCCGCATCGTAAAACATCAGTGTTCTCACATTGAATCAGTCGTTTCGGCGAAAATTGCAACGTATCAAATTATATTTCCAGTTTTGGAGAACAAACCGACATTCCTGCACACACATAGCTACAACGTGTTATTGAAATAACTGAAAACCTCTTCAGGGGTCATTGTACTCATCAGTATGAACAATTTTTACCATGAGACTAACCCAGAAATTTCGAAAAAAGAATCAGCTATTCCCTACATTTTGTCGATTTATGTGAACACAAATGTAGGGATCAGCTGTAATTTTTTTTACGATTTTTATAATTTTTTTTTTTTTTTATAGGATGGCGAAACGAGCTTAAGGCCCACCTGGTGTTAAGTGGTTACCTTTGCCCATAACAACTGCAATACCACCTTAGGCTGTTGCCTAAATAGTACCCCAAGTCGGTTCGCCAAACTTAGACATGGAAGATGGCGATAGTACAATGACCCCTTAAGATATTTTCAGTTATTTCAATAACACATTGTATATGGAATTTGACGTTTAACTCGGTTATGTAGATTTACGTAGTATATAGTATGTACCTATTGTCATTCATGTAATTTCTTCACATCATATCTACTTACGTAGTTCTTTTAAATCTTTTTAATAACAACATGACACGCTCAGTTATTCCCATTAGTTTATTACCTTTTGTTATCGTAGCGATGCAACGACTGCGCGGATTGTACGATCTGCAAGGTTAAGCTGCACTTGCCGCGGTCAGTCTGTGGATGGGTGACCGTTTCGTTACACATCGAGACCCCTCCGTGCCTCGGACAGCACGTTAAGCTGTCGGTCCCGTTTGTCATACGAATATCTATGGCAGTCGTTACGGGTAGTCAGAAGCCTGAAAGTCTGACAACTGGTCTAACCTCCGAATGTCAGTATTACCCAGTAACTGGGTTGCGGGGGTCTGATGGCAGTCGCTCCGTGTAAAATACTGATGTTCAGCCGCATCTGGCTAGACTGGAAGCCGACCCCAATATAATTGGGAAAAGGCTCGGAGGATGATGATATCAACAAAACATTGCAACCTGTTGCACTCAGCCACCCGCGCGTTTCCACAAAGAAGTTGTTTACGAAACTAGCTTCAACTTTAAAGTAATTCACAATTTCGTATGAGTTACTGAAGTAGGTAAGTGATTAAGAAAAGTTAATTTTGCAATATCTTCGAAATTGTAGAGCATTGTAGAGTTGGTAGAGTTCGGCTTGCGGAGTTAAACATTTGAATCGTACGGTGCGCCATGGAGTGGGGGGCGCCGTGGATGCCCGTGCCAGGTAACAGGAGGTACGGCGGCATAGTGGGCCGATACGCAGAATCTGTAGACAAAATTTTTTTTCATTAGAAAATGTTTCGTTAGGTACCGAGAGGTTTTGATTTTCTTTTTATTATACTTATTATTTTCTTTATTGGGTTTATTTGTATTTTTGTTTGTTTATTGCAGCAAATTTTTTGTAAAAAAAACATGTTTTTTCTTTCTTTCTTGATGTTTTCGGGTAATGACAAAATTGTTTCCACTCATAAATCATGTCTTACATGTCTTTTTTTATTAAACTAAAAATTAATAAGACAATGCCTCCATAAAAAAAATAACCTAATGTACCTAACCTAACCTAACCTAAGGTACACCTAAAACATTTGTCATCAGAATTTTAATCCGATAATAGAATGAGAAACTATAAATCTCTTTAAATAGTAAGTAGGTACCTACTACTTACTTACTACTACTACGTACTTACTATTTAAAGAGACTGAAAAACTGATGCTTTATCCACATTCAGGTTGAACATTCGTGCAAGTCACGAAACGAATCATATTTATAATTTAAAGCATTTGACTAGAAAGTGGAGCACTGTGCGTTCTTGAAGCTTAGCGGTCGTCCTCCCTCCCACGAGTCCCACGTCACTGCGTATCTCTCTCTGACAACATCTCGCTATCTCTGTCTAGCAGCGTATTCAGTCACCGCGGAACTCTAGCGTATTTCACAGGTGTGTTGATCGAGTGCGTGATGTTATACGATCGTAAATAAAACCTGTTAAAACAATAATAGTGCTCATTTTGTGACAGTATCTTAGTAAAAAGAGGAAAACTCTTAGAATAACTGCAGCCGTGTTTATAATTTAACTTTTTTTTCTCTAATTTGTATCCAAGTGGTGCGTTTCGAAACAGTGACAACAAGTTTTTCTTGTGTTGTGAGTTCAGTCCTTGAGTCGGAGGCTTTATCATCGTCTACGGTGCTTGTCCCGCTTCTTAGTCGTTTGGTGGGCAATTCGTGGTCAAGGTATGTGTTCTTATTTTAGCCATACTTGTACAAAACTTTTACACTATTTGAAATAAAACATCCTGATTAGTTCCACGTCACTGCAAGAGCGTGACTTTTTAAAGTACATTTGAAACAAGAAAGTAACATTTTTTACTCATTGATTCTATTTTAAATAGAAGATAGAATATCTATTTTAAAATAGTAGAGACTTTAGTTTCAAACCTCAAAACCATAGATATTAGCGCTCATAATACATCTCACATCATTATCTACCCTCGTTTTACTAAGGACACAAAAAAGTTGCACATCCACTTGTTACTTTGGGAATAAGTCGTCGTCAGGTGCTCTATTTGTGGAGAGCACTCAAGTGTAATGTGTTAAAATGGGGAACGTTATCAATGTTTACTCTACTACCTGCTCCACACAATCCCACACAACTAAACACGACATGTCAACACCGTCATTCATTTCTAATAATAAAATGCACTTTCCTTGTATTTTATTTGCTCTATGCTACTTATTATACCTAATACCTACTACACTGTAGATTGGTGTTGTTAAACAAAAACAAAATAGGTGAATTGTTTTTACCTGAACTACATTTTGATGATCCACTGACCACGTAGTAGTTTTTAGATGAGTTTTTTTAGAACTCTATCGCTAAGCTTCCGTCCATCAAAAATAAAAAGTTTTTTTTGTAAAATGGTTCCGTCCATGACCGCACAACCGGCATTCCATCAATGCATCTCTCTAGTTGTGACTCACCTCTCTGGCACGTCACCGTGATGTCACTGCCTCCAGGTACCTATGTCGTTGGGTACTAAATAAATTAAGTGGTTTATTGCCTTTATCAAGATTACCCAAAAAAAGGATTTCACTAACTGTAGGATCTACCGAGCGAGAACAAGAAACTTAGCTCGTTATAGGTAGGTAGGTAATTCATAAATTTAAAAAAGTTTAAATTTAATAATAAAAACATACCAAACATAATAAATAATATAAGGAAATGTACATCAACAGTTACAAATACTATAGTTTTCCACACTATTACTCCTAAACATGAAGTTAACACAATCGAAGAAGTTACCAAGGTAGCAGATATGCGAAACATCACGTAAACTCGACATAACCACTACTTATCTGATATTACAAATTACACACGTGTTAACAATTCAAATCAAACAGATTAATGTTATTAAGTAACTGCTAAAAATAGCACCAGTTATGATATTGTATTTTTTATTGTTATAGCAGACACTCGCTTCCATTCAGAAACACTATCAATCCCCAGGCGAGGTCGCTACACTAGCCTTTCATTGAAATTGGAATAGGCACCTACCTACCAATCTGATAACATTAAGTTATTTTTATTTACTGACCTTTCACGTAACACGAAAATTTTAACTATAAAATCATAGCAATGGTGCTGTTATTGTCTTCAATCCAATCCTTTACCTATTTCGGAAATAATTCAATGGACCGAATCGAACCGGAGTGGATGTCTGCTATGGCTTTTTGAGAGGCATGAAAGGCACAAAAGGTCGCTTGAAGTTCAATCAGGGGCCTTACTTCCGACTGGATCGCGTTCTTTATCAATCGAATTTGAATCCGAGTTAGAGTCAATTCGTACTGCATTTCTCTAGGAATTGACATTAGCTCGATTTGGTTCAGAACTCGAACCAGTCGGGAGTGAGACCCCTGATTGAACTTCAAGCGACCTTTTGTTCCTTTCATGCCTCTCAAAAAGCCATAGCAGACATCCACTCCGGTTCGATTCGGTATCCGTTTTTCGTCGTCAAGAATGAACCTCGTCGTTTGGATTCACAAAATTTTATCGACGTAATAAATTCAACTCTTATAGCTTCATCTGTTATGTAATTTCCCGAATACAATTTCTCTTTATTTATAATACCTACCTTTTTTTTGTCAAAATGGTCACTGAATGTTGCCGTTCCCTAAAAAAACCAAGTATCGTTTTGGTTATCTTCTTTCTGAGTTGTAAAGCTTGCCAAGTTGGTGCAGATTAGGAGATAGTAATAAACAATGATGTTCAAAAAGCGGTGAAGACTATCGTGTTGTCTTTGATCCCGGATATAATGGAGATAATCAATTCCCGCAGGCTTAGTACCTGCTAGAAAGTACCTACAATGCGATATTGTTCTTGACGAATATAAGTTGTTTGATATTCCCCCGACAAACATCACTGAAGTAGGTAATTGTTACTTTTTCTCTAGGTACCTTGGTACATGTTAAAACAAATGCATTTAAACTAACGTGACTTAATCTTAAGTCTGATTACAGTTTTATTTCTTTTAGTATCCAATAGTAAATCAAACATTTCATTCGATAAACATTTCAGTCGAGATTCTTAATTGTTGAAAAACACGAATACATCTTAGTTCAGATTAGTCGTGTGTTTACAAACTGTTGTTTCAGTTTATAAACTTTGAACTAGGGGCCACACACGCATTCCGTGCACAGTGACTCTGTGACCAGCCATGTGCCTCCATATTCCATAACAATACTAATTTAACATTAATTTGAATACTTGACATTTTTTCCAAGAAATTCGCAATTAGTATCACTGTGCATCATCTGGGTCAAATTGCGAAATGGTTTAATTCTGATTTTTAATTAAAGCTATGATTTAGCAGATTCTGTGTTCTCTATTCGTTCGTTTTCAATAAATCTCCAGTTTTTTAAACGTGTTTAGAACTTAATGAGATAAAAATTCGAAGTATTTTAGGCGTTAAGTTTTCCTTAGCGTTTCTGAAAGTTATTAAGTTATTATTTGTATTTTATTTTTGTATTAAGCTGCCCACATAGTCCACATACATATCTCAACGAATGACTTTTTCGTTGAGATATGTCATTCCCATACATTTATATAGGCTAGGGGGGCTGGCCTGTTAATAATTATGAGCAATCTCAATCACGTAATCCAACCAGAAAGCATCATAGCTGTCATTACTGGCATCCATCAAGTACGGAGTTACGGACACATGGTCATGGCGGCGCCTGCGCACATCGTTGTGAATTAAATCATTCAGAGCCATAAATAAGTCCATAGACCATAACACACCGGTGAAAGTACGGCCTAGATCCACAGATTTGTAAAAGATATTTTGATAGCCAAGCTTTAACTTGCTTTGCTTAACTTAATATTTAACCTTAAACTACTTTTTGTTGAGTACCGATTACTGAGTTACTAGGTACTAAGATAAGTGTAAGGTAAAAAGTGTAACGAATAAGTTATACCGGTCTTTCTTAACAGCAGCAGCGTGTATGTTGGAAATAAACTCTACATTGCCTCTCTGTGACCACAGACAACTTAGAAGTAAAGAGTAATATAGAAGAACTGCTATCCACAGATAAAGTAAAGGATTGAATAGTAGTATAGCTCCTTGTGAAGGAGCTCGTCCGGGGAAGTACTACCACCGTACTCAGCCACCGTACATATTTCTGCCGCCAAACAGTGATGGTTGCATTGCTGTGTTCCGGTGCGAATGGTACACACGGCTACACATCAAGCTGTACAAAACCAGTAAGGGCTGACCTCGCGTTGTAAGGAAAACCTATACAATGCGAGGTCAGCTTATACTGGAATGTACAGCTTGATGTGTAGCCGTGTGTACCTACGGGTGCTGGTGTAATTAAAACCACATGAGACTTTCCATCTTTAGGTCTCAGTTTGGCAAACGCGATTTGCAATACCATTTAGGCAACAACATAGGTGGTGTGCAGTGTGGCGCTTAACATCAGCAGGCGTAGCATGACCACTGTAGACAAGCGTTTTGTCTACGAAAGAATAGACAAAATGACAGATAAAGTTCTATACAATGTAGTTTTGTCGATTCTTCCGTAGACAAATCGGTTGTCTACAATGGCCATCCTACGCCTGCTGGTGGTCCTTTAGATCGTTTTGTCTAACGATGCCATAAAAAAAAATCGTTACGTAAAAGTAGAATCTTCAGTTTATAGAATAGCATTTACAGTCTACACTGAACCAAACTAAATAAGCGTTCGGGAAGCTACGCAATATCTTCTCGTCCAAAATACCGCAGTGTCTCAAGACGAAAGTCTTTGACCAATGTGTATTGCCAGTAATTACTTACGGCACTGAAACGTGGTCGCTTACAATGGGCTTGATAAGAAGGCACAAATTCACCCTAAGGGCAATGGAGAAGGCTATGCTCGGAGTGTCCCTGCGAGATCGAATCAGAAATGAGGAGATTCGTAGGAGAACGAAGGTAACCGACGCGACGTAGCCCGAAGAATTGCTAAACTTATGTGGCAGTGGGCGGGGCACATTGCCTGCAGAACGGGTGGCTGATGGGGCTGAAATGTTATATACTGGCAACCGCGTACTGGAAGGAGCAGTGTGGGTAGGCCCCCTACAAGGTGGACCGACGCCGACGACCGGTCCTGCGCTTCAGCCCAGGACCGGTCGTTGAGGCGATACCTGGGGGAGGCCTATGTCCAGCTTTCGACGTCTTTTGGCTGAAATGATAATAATAATAATAAATAATCAGTTTATTCTGTCTTCACAATAGTTTTTTTCAACTAGTAGGTTTAGCAAATGTCTCAAAATTATAAAAACCAACTTTGTGAGAGACTGGTGCAATGGTGCCTGAAGTAGGTTTTTAATCAAAACCTGTGTAAATTTAATGATGATGATGATGACCCAACAAAATATGGCTGTAAAGATCGACATTCTTTCCTAGTCCATTACCACATTCATGTTTCACTTCATTCATACACAAGCGATCCATCAGAGACGCGCTCAATCAATGAAGCCGCTACATTCAAGAATCGATCAACTCTCCAACAAAATAACTATCTTTAAGCCAGACGGCTCACAAAGGGGTCGAACGAAGCTCGTAAATGGCTTTGTCTTGCCTCACCTATTATTAGCGTTAACGGAGAGCCCGTAGGGAAAGGTCAGGGAAGGTTACCCCAACCATTTCCCACGGCGTCTGGCGCGTAAAGGAAGCCGCACAAAACACTCCGCATGGCTCCTCACGTGAAGAGGAAGAGTCGCGAACCGTGAACGTTAAAATAGGGTGCGTTTATTGTATAAAAAGTATGTTATGCCGAATGTCAAATTACTATACGTAAGAGTGATATGAGTAATCCTATTGTAGTTTACCTATCCAGTATTATCATTATATTTTATCAGTTTGATAAAGTTCTACTGTATTTGGTAATCTTTGATGTGTATTACTGTGCCATATATTTTAATGTGCTGTCAAAACTCAAAACCACGGAATAATATTAGTAATTTTCTCTGTGGTCAAAACGAAGTGCGATGAGCGATGTGATGATTACGCAACACAATTTTTTATTTAATTTGCTAAGTATTAGTTCTAATTAATGATAATTAAATTTTTAAGCTAGTATTGTATGTAAGTAATGTAATTTTGTGACAAACATTTTCTCATTAGCAAGTGAAGTTAAATAATCTTCCTTTCCAAATCTTGCAGTAGTTTTTTCGTTTATTGCTATAATAATTCATTTATTTATAAGACTAGCTGTACCCGTGGCTTTGCTCACGTTATCTAAACAACTAACTTTTAAATAAGTAAAATTTCAAAGATAATGGACAAATGATAGCAATAATTAATTTGTTGCCATTATTTTTTTCTAGCGCTGGGCGCAAAGTCAAAGACTAAAACGTAAACCGAGATTCTAGGCCACAAACAAATTTTGAGCATAAGTTACAAAAATAATACAGAATGATGTGAATGTATACAATAAAACGCCTTTTTACAAAACCTTCAGCAGCCAAAATGTACAGAGTGTCAGGGCTGGTGACGCGAGAGCAAGCGACGTACAGTTGTCCATATGAGAAGCAGCTGGTCCTGAGGTCGACAGCCGCAGCCTTCAGTGTCTGCCCCTGCTACTTATTGATGGTCATCGTGAAGCACAGACTCACAGGAAACTGTATGCGCTTGAATTGGAAAAAGTAATTGTGGGGAATCAGTGGTATACGTGGAATAAACACCATCTCGCCAGCGGCACACCCAGTGAGAATCTCTGCCTCTATAATGTGCCTCTGCAAGGATATGACTTTGAGTCGGGGTCCCATTACACAGCTTGGGCGGTGTTAAGTTCCACAAAAGCACACCGGACCCCGACTTTAAGTTTGATAAGATGGGCAGAAATTCCACTTGCAGAGAGAGAGTTAAGGAATACTACTGAGTAGCGTCATCTAGATCTATAACGGTGTTTATAGAAGTATAAACCACTTCATTCCCTTAAATTTCTGAGAGAATGCTATCGTTAATGGCAGCGGCTTGGTCATTTTTTGGTGTTAAAACGGCCCTCTCACACAACCAAGAATTCTGCTGGTGCGAGATTTGGCTGATGTCCCCATAAACAGAACGAATTAGGTCCTCTACCGTAGGGACCACTCTACAAAGCGTTTCCGGTAGGTCCACCTGGCCACTCTCCTCTGGATAAGTTCCTACTCCAATGTTTAAAAGGACTTCAGCGAATTCTTGAGCATGTGAATTCCCGCCAAGCCGTGCTCTCATGTTGACCGTCAAGCACAATCTGTGAACTTGCGGCCAGAGAGTAGAGCGTTTTAACGAAGCATTCACCTCATCAGCCCTAGTACCTCGCGTCACCACAGGCAGCGTCTGCCGAAAATCGCCGGTAAAGAGAACTGTTACCCCACCCATGATGTTGTGGTTCCTGCGGATATCTTGCAGGGTTCGGTCAACAGCCTCCACTGCCTTTCTGTTCGCCAATTTGCATTCATCCCATACAATAAGAGAGCAGTCTCGTAGAACAGCGGGCTTGTCACTGTTTCGTGAAACGTCTCATTTCTCTCTAAGTCTATGGGAATCTTAAACATTGTGTGCGCAGTTTTGCCACCAGGGAGCAGTGTCGCGGCGATTCCGGAAGACGCTATTGCGAGGGCTATTTTTCCTCGCCTTCTGACCTCTGCAAGGATGCCTGAAGTAAGAAAGGTTTTGCCTGTTCCTCCAGGAGCATCCAAAAAGAACATTTTCCCTTGGCAGAGTTCAATGCTCTGCAGGATAATTTCGAATAGCTGTCTTTGCTCTGAGATGAATGATGAACAATGACAGACATTGCGCCCGTACTGTAGTCAGTTTCGGCGGCGTATTCACGATTAACGCGTGGTTTGGTTGTGGGGTCGGTAAACCGTACTCAACCAATGAATTGCAGCCGATCGAAACGACCATGTCTTGAAGTGAAAAAAAAACAGCTATTCAAAATGCGTTCAGCATATCAACATAGGCCCGTAAGAATCGCCAATTGGTGAGGTGTAAAATGTAAAATATCGCAATTCGTAGGTACTCAGTATTTCAAGACAATTAAAGAAGCAAATAGATTATAGAAAGACAACAAAGGTAACGCTTTTTTTTTTTTTTTTCGACTGGTTGCTCGCAGGTGGGACCGAAGTACCATTTCTGCTTAACCGGGCTTAGTTGCCGGAGAGTCCCATGTGGGACTCCATTCGCCAAAGATAACGTCCGTGTCTCTACCCATAACATCACATTTTGTGAACGAAACCATAGCGCGATCTAATTCGACGTTAACGCCATCTGGTTAGGAAAGAAGGAGTATTTTAAATTAAGTTAATTATTTACAAAACTAAGTAAGCGGGAGACGTCGTCGTAAATTGGTTATATTATCCATAGGTTAAGGATAACAATACAAATAAAATTTCACGCTTTTTTGGGTTAGGGGACTCAGCAGTCAGTAAAATAAGTGGTTCAATGGCACTTTTTGCACCGATTTCAAAAATTTTTTCACTGTTAAATAGGTAAAGCACTTTTTAGCAGACAATACTTTACTAAACTACTGTTAGAAAACTACTGTTTGTGGTAGAAAGTAAAATAAATAAAAATAAATACGGAAGCAGAAAATAATCAACACAATGCACTATTGCTCACCCCTCATACTAAATAGCGTGATCATTAATTGTTTTATAACTTAATAATCCGCTCTTTAGCGGACGTTGTTGCTAAATAACTTAATTTGTTGAAGAATGTTGAAGATGTTTTTTTTTTAAATAACAAAATGCAAAAAATAATCTAAAAACTAAGATTGGGGCTGAGATTCGATCTTAGAACAACACAATAGTGATCCACACGCCAAGCCACCAGGATGAGTAATTATTTACGCGAAACTACGAAATAAGTATTTTCATTGTTAATATCTGTCGTTTAGCTCCCTTTATACAACGTGTCCCAGAAATCAACGTCAAGCCGAAAACGGGCAATAGGCCAAGTCGTGACAGTCATTAGAAAAATATAAAAAAAAATCTTGGTCATGTACTTTTCAAATTTTATGGATTCAAAAATAAATCTCAAAAAGTGACACCCTGTGATGATTTTTCAAGTCCTGTGGCTACAAATATTAACTTTTCGTCAGTTTTTTTTCTGTGACGTATCCATGAATAATCCTTCTGTAAATTACAGTTAAAAGTTAAAACATAACTACCTCATTTTTAAATAAAATGTTAGATTTTTGCCTAACATTGAATTCAAAATTATTACATCACCCAACTTTAACCGCGTGTAGGGGAAAAAAAAATTACTACACTATTTTGGCAAGTAACTTTAAAAGATGGCGCGTTTAGTCTGGATTCCAAAATGGTATGCCACTTACTAATTGCTACTTCTTAATTGAGGAAAAAAAAAAAATGTTAGTTTTAGGTGCGTTTGAAATAAAATTCAGTTGTTGGATTTCTTTAGTTATAATTTTTATTTGATCAGATTTACCGAGTTTATATTAAATGTTCGAACTGTTTGCCTTCAGCTGCACATTAATAAATACTCGATGATCGGGACAACGCTCAGCATTTGGGTATCTCTTACGAGATAGATAGTGACGCTACTTTTATCTAAGAGCGAGACGGATTGACACATAATTTCGTCTGTGTGAGTGAAACAGATAGAGACGCCACTCTGGCGAAACAGGGATGCGTCAGGTAAATTGTGCAATACTGCAGCACGTTACGCTCTTTCGTTTTATAAGCATCTTTTTGTATTTGTAGTGACATCATACTTACAACTGTGGCTTTGTTTATTGGACTTCATTTGCATTGTGATTTTGATTTATCTGCACTGTTTCTGACGACCCCGGACTTGTTTTAATCGTAATCCCGTGTTTTGTGTAGTTTGTTATCATGCCATCTCGATACACCGCACAGTAATACGCCAACATGCATCTCATTTATGGAGAATGCTTATGCAACGCCAATGCTGCAGCAAGAATGTATGGTAAGAGATATCCAAATGTGCAGCTGAAGGCAAACAGTTCGAACATTTAATATAAACTCGGTAAATCTGATCAAATAAAAATTATAACCAAAGAAATCCAACAACTGAATTTTATTTCAAACGCACCAAAAACTAACAAATATTTTTTTTTCCTCAATTAAGAAGTAGCAATTAGTAAGTGGCATACCATTTTGGAATCCAGACTAAACGCGCCATCTTTTAAAGTTACTTGCCAAAATAGTGTAGTACTTTTTTTTTCCCCTACACGCGGTTAAAGTTGGGTGATGTAATAATTTTGAATTCAATGTTAGGCAAAAATCTAACATTTTATTTAAAAATGAGGTAGTTATGTTTTAACTTTTAACTGTAATTTACAGAAGGATTATTCATGGATACGTCACAGAAAAAAAACTGACGAAAAGTTAATATTTGTAGCCACAGGACTTGAAAAATCATCACAGGGTGTCACTTTTTGAGATTTATTTTTGAATCCATAAAATTTGAAAAGTACATGACCAAGATTTTTTTTTATATTTTTCTAATGACTGTCACGACTTGGCCTATTGCCCGTTTTCGGCTTGACGTTGATTTCTGGGACACGTTGTATATAGCGTGATGGTTATTTTTTACCCGACTGCGCCAGAAGGAGGGTTATTTAAATATTAATTTTGACGTTCTGATAAAGAATTATTTTAGTCTTTTTTAGTCTATAAATTATAACATTTCAATATATTAGCTGTAAAACATAACTTTGTAGACATTTTGTTACTCTACTCACCTCCCATGTACAAAAGCGTGATGATTTGTAGCCTATAACCTGACCCGGTCTGTAACCGACATTTTTGCCAAATTTCAACTAATTCTGTTCAGTAGTATTGGCGTCATGCTCAAACATACAAACAGATAAACAGACAAACAGACAAACAGATAAACAGACAAACAGACAAACAGACAGAAATTCTAAAAATTATAGTTTTGGCATCAGTATCGTTCCTAGTATGCGCAGCAGTGATTTTTTTCAAAAAATATTCAATGTACAGTTTTTTCATCTCTACGATTTTATTATATGTATAGATAACAGAGATCCAACACAACTTACACATGGATGACATTATGACATGGCTGTAGGTACTATGGTGTATCACATTATTTCGACATTCACACGTAATCAACATCCGTTATTAATTAACGATAAGTTACATTAAACAGTGAATTACTTCTTATGTACTTTTTCTCCTTTTTGAATAATAAAAACCGGCCAAGTGTGAGTTGGACTAGCGCAGTAAGGGTCCTGTACCACACAGCGACTGGTACCCCGTAGAATGATGTAATTCACGAGAATTTACGAAAAGTGCAATTTTTTCGAAGTTTCTTGATAACTAGTATAGTATTAAATGATAAATAAATAAATAAATATTTTTGGGACATTTTACACATCACCATCTAGTCCCAAACTAAGCAGAGCTTGTACACACGCCTACACATTAAGCTGTACATTTCCAGTATAAGCTGACCTCGCATTGTATAGGTTTTCTTTGAAACGCGAGGTCAGCTTATACTGGAATTGTACGGCTTGATGTGTAGCCGTGTGCACTATGGGCACTAGACAATGGATATAATACTTAGATACTTTTTTTTTGTAAATACATACATACAAATACATATACAATATACAATACATATTACATATAATACATATTATTTATATTTAACAACAACATTTATATTGAGTATTACGTCATCATTTGACGAGGACCATAATTTCCAAGAGAGACTTGTAGAGGTAGAGCAGTTTCAACTTCTTGTATATTCCTACTCCGTAGCTTTCTAAAACGATTCACATGTAATACATAATTCATGAAGGAAATCGATTAAGAACAAACCTAACTGCTAGAGGAAATAATAGATGATCAACACAGCATATCGCAGTCCACTACTGGACATCTGGCCTCTCCCAAGTTGTGCCATAACACTCGGTGCCCCTGCCTTCCGCGCGAAATATTTCAACGAGAATATAGTTGTTTTTTTTTTTGACGACGTCTGTGGTCTAGTCGTTCGAGTGTCGTACTGCTGATCACGAGGACGTAGGTTCGATTCCCACAGGACACAAATATTTGTGTGATGAACATAAGTGTTTGTTTTGGTCTGGGTGTTTCTTATGTATTATAAGTAAGTATTAACAAAATAAAAAGTATATAATTACTATATCCATTGTCTAGTACCCATAGCACAAGCTCTGCTTAGTTTGGGACTAGATGATGATGTGTATAAATGTCGCAATGATATTTATTTATTTATTTTATTTATTCTTCAGGACAACAAACAATTTGCTCAAGATGGCATAATACAAAAAAAAAGAATATCATACAAAACTTGGGTATTTTGGTACAATAAATCACTTCTATGTCACCACACTTTGTGGCGATGCTTGGGGGAGGCCTATGTCCAAATGATCCAATAGTCTTTCGGCTGAAATTATGATAATGATGATGAATCTACTTCTATTGTATAACAGTACGTGGGACACTCAGAAAGTTTTGCGAAACTAAAAAAAATTGTTCTATACGTACATATATTTTTATCAAATCTTTTCAAAGTACTTTCCACCAGCCTCTATACAAAGATTCATGCGCCTAAACCAGTTTTCAAAACACTTTTTCCAGTCCGCCGCAGACACCTCGTTTACAGCCTGCTCGAACGCAGCCAGCGCATCTTCCGGCGACGAAAATTGTATCCCTTTGAGCTGATTTTTTATTTTTGGGAATAAAAAGAAGTCACACGGTGCTAGATCAGGGCTGTAAGGAGGGTGACCCAGGAGTTTGACTGGCGTGCTGTCCAGGAAGTCCCTCGTTTTGAGTGCGGTGTGCGCAGGTGCATTGTCGTGGTGGAGCAGTAGCCCGCGGAGCCCTGTGTTTGGTCGCTTATAACAGAGAAAACTTCTGGCAAACATTTGGTAGTATACCATTCGGCATTAATGCTTCTTTGATCCCGTAAGGGAATTGATACCAAGTGGCCAGTCAAATTAAAAAAGCTAGCGATCAAAATCTTACCCCCGCTTCTAGATCGCTTCACTTTGGTAGGCGTTGGCTCATTTTGAAACACCCAAACAGTCGACTGGCGCTTGGTTTCTGGGTCGTATTGATAAATCCAGGACTCATCACCTGTAACGATGTCGTAAACACGCCGAGACGAGCCTGCTTCAAATTTGTTAAGCATATCACGGCACCATTCCACCCGGGCCTGCTTCTGAGCATCGGTGAGGTTGTGCGGCACCCAGCGTGATACTATCCTCCTCACGCGAAGATGGCTGTGTAGAATCTCGTGAACGCTTCCCGATCCAATCTTCAATATGTGTTGAATCTCCTGATATGTAATTCGCCTATTGTCTTGGATTAAATTTTTCACTGCTAGCACGTTTTCTTCGGTAACAGCCGTCAAAGGGCGACCGCTTCTTTCGTCATCCCCCAAAGTTGGTCGACCGCGCTTGAATTCGTTATACCAACGATACACGGTTGCCTTGGAAGGGCCTTCATCCATGAATGCCATTTGAAGTCTATCGTACTGTTAGACCGTGGTTCGGATTAGGCTTTTCAAAATAATATAGATAGTTTAACCACAAAAATTTTATTAGGATATAGAACAAAAATAACAAAACAATGAAAAACGTGTGGCTCTAGTAGATGTTGGAATGAGACTGAAGGCACAGATTACTACCTGAACTCTGAAGGGTTCCTCTTGACATTTCGGCGCTGGCGCCAGCCGCTTGCCCATAAATCTTAGTTACACAAAGGACCTTTATGAATGCAGAAATGCATTCCTTACATTTGTTTTTGCTACGTATAAAAAAGCAGGGTTATAACAGCCCCCCGTTTAAGTGGAAACTTATGCTTTACAAAAGCGAAGTTTACAAACAAATTCTTTCAAAATTTTAAGTGCGGTATGGGCGCCAATTTAATTATGTTCTCATTGTTTCGTGAGTTATGTGGGTTTAAATTTATTACAGTGAGCCAGACGTTTTCTATGGAAGCAGTAAAATACATGATAAACAAGACTTATATAAACATGAAATAATTGAATCCAATGTGGATAGTGAATTAGACGTTTCCTGAATATTACAATAAGAGTAATTACTTAATTAAACTAAATTCTAAGTGAATATAATGAAAATAAAAACTAGGAATATTTGTATACTTAGATCTACTTTGACTTAAGCTATATATAATAATGGTTTGGTAGAAAGAGGGCATAAGACTTAGATTAACATAATGAATTACAGGGACAGGAATGTTTTTATACTTACTATTTAATATATTGACTGTTTAAAAATTAAAGATACAATTTCCGTAGGTGCATTAATGAGTGGATATTATTTATACATATATAAGTTTATACGAAATTCAGCACATAATTAGGTAAATGTTTTTAATGTTTTCGGCAAAGTAACACACACAAACAAATAAAAAAAAAACACAAATACAAAACAGATCTTTTGATAACAATATTTGCAGAAGGTTGTCATATTTTAACTTAATAGACTAGGCTTAGCATACTTAGTTGGAGCACATTTAACGAGCATTGTGTGATGTGAAGTAAGAACATAAGTAAGAACATAGGTTTTCTAATATTATGCTAAGTGATTTTTTTTTTGTAATAAAATGGCGTTATAGTAATAAAAATGCTAATAAAAAGAAAAAGAAACTTATAAGCTAGGTGGATTACGACTAGCTAATTTTACTTCATCGTAGTGATGTTTAACATGTCTCCTATTGATTAGGAGAGAAAGTGTGTGGTTGCCATGAATTTTGACTACTTTATAAGGACCTTTCCACACCGGTGATAATGCTTTTCGCATTCTTAAGTGATTTTTTAGGTACTCTATGTCACCAACTTTATACGTTACTGGTCGAGATCGTCGGTCATAATATCCTTTCGATATTTCTTTTGATTTTGCTATATTTTCGAGGGCCTTGTTATGGGACAATTTTAAACGATGATTTAGCATCTTGATATATTCGTGGTAAGTACTGGTGGAATTTAGCTCATAAATTGAGTCTGGTAAATAGGGTTTGTGGCCAAACAGCAGTTCGTAAGGTGTAAACTGAGTAGTTGTATGGACATTAGTGTTATAAGCAAGTATTGCTGTGTAAACGTATTTATGCCAATCTGTTTGGTCGTTGTTAACGTAAGATTTTAGATATTCTTTAAGAGTAGAATGACTTCTTTCTAAGGCGCCTTGTGTCTGAGGGTGGTAAGGTGTGGACCACAGTTGTTTTATTTTAAGGAATTCACAGGTCTTTTTGAATAAGTCAGCCGTAAAGTTGGTTCCTTGGTCAGTTAATATTTTTTTTGGTATGCCAAATAAGGAAATGAAGTGGACCAGGCATTCACAACATTCTTCTGCTGAGGTATTCGATATGGGATAGGCAAAAGAGAATTTTGTTAGGTCATCTTGGAGGGTAAGTATGTATTTAAGTTTGAATGGACCTGCTTCGGGGAGTGGCCCCACGATGTCAAGACTAACGCGCTCAAAAGGTGCAGTGGAAGTAGAAGTTATTTGCATCGGAGCGCGATTGGTTTGACGAAGCGCTTTATTTAATTGACACTGTGAACATTTCTTAACATAGTTTTCTATGTCTGATTTCATGTTCTTCCAATAATATCTTTCTTTGATACGGTTGTACATTCGAGATTGTCCGACGTGACCAACTATGGGTAAGTCGTGGTTTTGTTTTAATATTTTAGGTATTTCACTCGGAACTGGGAAAATAATTGTATTCTTATAAACGCTAATTACGATGTTTGTGTTGTGGAACACATATGCTAAAATGTTATAAATTTTAGTATATGATAATTTGACAAAGGGATCTTTGAAGTCTGAGATAGCAATTTCATTGGGAGTTTCATTTGATCCAATCAATAACTCGTTTCTCAGATTTTTTAACGATTTGAATATGTCTGGATATGGAAGTTCATCAAAGTGATGTACTTTGGTGAAAAGGAAATAGTATGATTTGTTTTTTGATTTCAGGTTTTGGAAGGAGTGCAGTGTTCTTTCTTGGTTCAAAAATTCAGAATTGTCACCGTGTTGACCAAGGATTTCTTCGATATAAGGGTTTGATTCATCGAGATCGATTGATGTGGGGATGACAATCAATTTTGAGTTAGACGATAGTAGAGGGTTTGTATATTCATGTATAACAGTATTATATGTATGATTCTTATTAGAAGTAGCTTTCAGGAAATCGGAGTATGAGTTTTCATGGATGTTAGGACTTGGTAAGTTTTCATGAATTTCAGGATTTTGTAAGTTTTGAGGATTTACGGGAGGTAGGTCGTGATCGTCAATGTTGGAACGACTACGCGAAAGCTGTGTGTCTAAAGGATTTGTACGTGAAGGACCGGGTTTTGGAGAGGTAGAACTATTTATAGTCATAGGATCTGATATGGGTAAGACAGGAATAAGTTTTAAATCATTAAGTTCTAATGTATTTACAGGGGTTGGTGCACATGGGTATCTAGATAGTGCATCCGCGGCTGAGTTAAGTTTTCCTTTTTTATAAACGATTTCATACTCATACTCTTCCAGTTTTAATCTCCATCTTTGTAATTTACTTGAAGGATCTTTGTGATTAAAGAGCCACTTTAGAGGGCGGTGATCGGTAACGATATGAAATTTGCTACCATACAAATATGGTCTAAAAGTTTTACAGCCAAAAATGATTGCTAACAATTCTTTTTCAGTGGTGTTATAATTAATTTCACTTTTATTAAGGGTTCGAGACGCATAAGCTATAGGTCTCTCTTTGCCGTTATCTCCTTGAGAGAGTATGGCACTTATAGCATAATTCGATGCGTCACATGTAAGTATAAATTGCTTGGAAAAGTCAGGATACGCTAATAAAGGTGGAGACATAAGTCTAATCTTCAGGGTTTCGAAAGCCAGTTGGTGTTCATTTTGCCAAATGAACGGTGTGTCCTTTTTCAGGAGAGAAGTTAGGGGCTTAGCGAATTTAGAAAAGTCAGGTATGAACTTGCGATAATAGGACATGAGACCTAGGAAGGATTTGATGTCCTTGGCAGACTTAGGTATTGGAAAATTTGATACAGCTTTAATTTTTTTTGGGTCTGGTTTTACGCCATCGTCTGTAATTTGATGACCAAGATATGAAACTTCTTTTCGTAGGAACTCGCACTTATCAGGCTGAAGTTTCAGGTTAAAGTGTCTGAGTTGCTGAAATACTAATTCTAGGTTCTTAATATGGGAATCTAGGTCATACGCATAAATAACTATGTCATCTAAATAGACGTAACATCGAACTCCTTGTAGTCCTGAAAGTACTGTGTTCATAAGTCTCTGAAACGTTGACGGGGCATTTTTGAGTCCAAAAGGCATTCGATTAAATTCGAAGTGTCCTTCAGGTACGCTAAAAGCAGTTTTCATTGCATCTTCAGGTGCAATTTTTATTTGATGAAATCCAGATTTTAGGTCTAGGGTCGAAAAGTATTTAGATTTACCTAGTTGATCTAGTATTTCAGTGATGTTAGGTATAGGATAAGAGTCGCCAATTGTAACATCGTTAAGTTTTCTATAGTCTATGACAACTCTCCACTTCCGTTGTCCGGAGGCGTCTAGTTTTTTTGGGACGACCCAGATGGGTGCGGACCATGGGGATATTGAAGGTTTTATGATGTCATCTTTCAACATTTTGTTTAATTGTTTTCGAACCTCTTTTTTATGACACTCAGGAAATCTATAGGATTTTACATGAATCGGTGCGTCGCTAGTTGTTTTTATTGCATGTTGTAAAGCATTTGTTGATGTTAACGGATCGTCAGGTAAATAGAATATGTCTGAATAATAGGAGCAGACTTGATGAAGAGCGTCGATTTCTTCAGAATTTAGATGGGATGTCCTAAGTTGTTTAAGGACTTCTTGAGTGCGAGGATAGGAGTTCTGAGTTTGTAAGGTGTTGACGGAGTATTGATCACCTTGAGAAGTTGTAAAAGACGTTTCAAACGGAATCAGTGTTAGATTTAAATTTGAACTTAGCGGTAGAGAATGTTCAGATAAGTTAACAACAGTTACGTTTATCCTATTGTTTTCTTTTGTTCTGACTAGGCAATTGGCTATCAATATATCTTTATGTTGGGTTTGGTCGATAATTAAGCCTTCCTTGACTTCAGGATTGGAAATAGAGCATTCTATAATCATTTCGGATCTAGCTGGGATAGAATAGATAGGTTCATGAAATTGAAGTGGGAGATGTATTTTGTTATACGTAAGTTTATTTGTTACGTAATTGATATTGCAACCGAAAGCGTTTAACATATCGCTTCCGATGATACCGTCGTAAGGTAGATTTATTTGGTTTACGACGTGGAATTTGTGGTTAATGTACTTTTGAGGAGAGTCAGGTATGTAAAGTTCAAGTTGAAAGTGACCTAGGGTTACCGTTGTGCCCTGTTCGGGTTCTATTCCTTTAAGGTTTATTTTTTCTTTTGTAAGTTTAGGATATTTCTGAATACAGCTTGTCTTTATGAGACTTATTGCTGATCCAGAGTCTACTAAGAGGGATAACGGTAGGTCCGAGACAGAAGTATTAATAAGGATGTGTGGAAGTAGAGTTTTGGTAGGATCGGTTGTGATTTCGAATATTTCAGTGGGATTAGTAGATTCAGTGGATTTAGTAGGCACAGTGGGCTTCGTAGATTTAATGGATACAGTGGATTTAGTAGGCACAGTGGGTTTAGTAGATTTAATGGATACAGTGGATTTAGCAGATACAGTGGATTTAGTAGATTCAGTGGGTTTTGTAGATTCAGTGGGTTTTGTAGATTCAGTGGATTTAGTAGATTTAGTAGGTTGGATGGTTTTAGTATGATAGGAAACAGTGTCAGGTAGGTTTAGCAGGTTGTGTCTCGCACGACACCTATACGAGCCACTTATTAGTTTTTTGAGTTATTATAAATTTCGTCATAAGATTCGGGGTCCTCGTCATTTGATTCTTCGACAAAGTTGATTGTCTGTGGTGGTTTGTAACCGGAAGTCGAGGGTTGTTCGGTATTACGGAAACGGTTGTTATTGTACTCCCGTTTGCGGCAATTTTCAATTGTGTGCCCTGGGAATTTGCAATATCGGCAGAAATCGGATTTATTAGAATTATTTGTATCAGAGTTATTGTAATACTTTAGACGTTGTTGGGGCTTAGGAACATATTTATCTGATTTAGAAAACCTATTTTCTGTTGATTTATTTATCTTATGCAACGACTGTTGAATGCGCTCTTCGTTTACAGCATAATTTACAGCCTCATTTAAAGTGTTTGGAGACCTACATCTCACCATGTTGGATATTCTGGGGAGTAATCCCATCATGAAGTGATGGAGAGCTAGATCTTCCATTGCCGCTGTACGGCCGGGTAATTCGATAGCTTTTACTGTGGATAACGATACCTCAGTGAGTAAGTGTGACAGGCATGTCTCGATTTTTAAAGAAAATTGATTCACACTATCTTGCGGGCCTTGTTTGCTCTCTTGCAGCTCCGTGAGGAGATGGGAATAGTGTTTTCTATTGCAAAATTGGATCTTGAGAAACTCTTTTAGTTGCTCCCAATTACTGAATTCTTTAATTGAGCAAACAACTTCCGCTTTACCATATAACCTACTTAAAATATATTTAAACAAAATTCGTTTCTGGTCTTCTGAAGCTAGGCTGTACGCGTTGTTGCAGTTCGTCAGGAAAGAGTTGAGGGTTTCTCGTGTCCCGTCGTAGGGCTTGATGAACTTAAACAGACTGTTTAGGTCCATTGTTGCTGCGGATGTGTTCGGGGAGTTGATTTCTGGTCTGCAGGCTTTAGGCATATTATGGTATTGTGGGTGTCGAAATGCGACTATGTGGCGTCGCTATTGAAGATTTATTGACTCACGAATTTACGATAGGCAGATGAGTGTGACGAGCTGCTGCATTCCTGGATACTGGACTCGGTGGGTGTTTTGGATAGTTTGTGATCTATCGATAACACAGTTCATTCACAGATATAATTGTCACTTAACTCACTTTTTACAGTATTTGAAGCACTTGCACAAGGAAAAGTCGTGACTGATTTAGTAGGGCGGAGACGGACCGTGGGAATTTGTATCCCTTTTACGCTGCCACCAATGTTAGACCGTGGTTCGGATTAGGCTTTTCAAAATAATATAGATAGTTTAACCACAAAAATTTTATTAGGATATAGAACAAAAATAACAAAACAATGAAAAACGTGTGGCTCTAGTAGATGTTGGAATGAGACTGAAGGCACAGATTACTACCTGAACTCTGAAGGGTTCCTCTTGACATTTCGGCGCTGGCGCCAGCCGCTTGCCCATAAATCTTAGTTACACAAAGGACCTTTATGAATGCAGAAATGCATTCCTTACATTTGTTTTTGCTACGTATAAAAAAGCAGGGTTATAACAGTACGATTCATCCGGTTTCAGGCGACACTTGAAATCGTATAAAATCATAGCTCTAAAATGTTCCCGGCGCAGATCCATATTTCAGTGAGACACAATACTTTGAATTAACTCGCAAAAAATGTGGAGGGAAATTTTGAAATTGGAACTTACTTATTTTTACTTATAAATAAACATATTTTCGAAAAACATTATAACTGGCCAGTCTCCCATATATAAAAACTTTTTTTCGCAATACTTTCTGAGGGGCCTGGTATATAAAATTGCAATTAAAATATCCAAAAGCAATCAACGAAACAGTAGATATACTTTTATTTAACGTATCGTATTAGATTTTTCCATGACCTGCTTTCTCCATTGGATGTAAAGTATAGCCTGACTGTGTTCGTTGAAGAATTTAGGTTTCCTATTGCAATATTTCAATAGAAACTCTGAATTCAATACTCGTTAACGTTTAAAAATTCAACTGTACTCTTTTTTCTAGAAACTAAAACTAAATTAGGTATCATTGGAATATTGGAACTACCCACATGACGTGAACGTGTACCTATATAAAAATTCAGCCTGTTCGGATAACGGAAACCGACTCATTTACTAACCAGATTTGTAGCAGATAGACAAACAGACAACGTAGTACCTAAGTTAAATACAAGCTTCCTCTCCTACTTCTTCTTCTATCGTGTCGACATGAGCTACATAAAAATAATAGCTCACATATAAATAGCAGGAGGGTGTGAGTTCGAACCCGGCCCGCACCACTGACTTTTCTAATTCATGCGTGTGGATCAGAATTTGACTATCACTTACTTTAACGGCGAAGGAAAACATCGTGAGGAAACCTGCACACCAGAGAGTGATCAAATCAAATCAAATATTTTTTTATTTCAAATAAACCTAATTACAGGCACTTTTGATCCATACAGTTCTCGATGGTGTCTGTCAGGCTGGCGTAGCCTGTACTGGGCCAGCGTGGTGGACTAAGGCCTTAATCTTCTCATTCTGAGAAGAGGCCCGCGCCCAGCCGTGGGACGGTAATGGGCTGATGATGATGAAATATTTTCCCGAGAATTAATAATTAAAAGGGCATAGACTTATTTGATAGTTTTAAATATTTTCCGTCCTTTTTCAACGAAGTTTGGTATAGTATGCCATCATCGACCATACAGCCCAATATACGCCTAATGTTGAATGTTTGACGACGTCTGTGGTCTAGTGGTTCGAGTGTCGGACTGCTGATCACGAGGTCGTGTGTTCGATTCCCACAGGACACAAATATTTGTGTGATGAACATAAGTGTTTGTGTTGGTCTGGGTGTTTCTCATGTATTATAAGTATGTATTTACAAAAAAAAAATATATATATACTTATATAAGTATTATATCCATTATCTAGTACCCATAGTACAAGCTCTGCTTAGTTTGGAACTAGATGGTGCTGTGTTAAAAATGTTTCGAAAAAAAATAATGTATATATAATGCGCACAATAAATTCTGCCACTAGCTGAGGCGGGGTACTGCAACCCGATTGGCCTTACAAAGGTGGTTATTGGCTAATCACTAACGCAGCAGTTTTGACGGCTCATGTAAGTGGTCGAAACTGATTTGAAGATTTCAAGTGGCGAATAGTGGCGACTTACATTAGTGAAATTTTATAGATGTGTTAAAGACATCGGTCGCCTGTTTTGAGGCGTCTATGGGTTGTATGATCGTTGTATGCCATGCATAAAATTAGTTCAGAAGGATAGGCAATCGGCACGGCACCAGTATTCACCATAATAATAAAATTATATTAGAACAATCGATCCCATAGAATAGTGCTTTCCAATAATGCTTTCCCCAGTCTAGAAATGTCATCACAATCAGCACACACGTGCATACCTCATACCTGTAAAAGCGGCTTTCTCAATGTGACTCAGTTCTTATCACCCATTGTGAGTATTGTGCGCGCACGCATTGAGCATTTACGTTCCAAATGATTTACCATGAGATTACGAACGTTGTTGTAGCTATCCTGCTTCAACGACCAAGGATTAAAAGAGAAGGAAAGTTAGATGTATTAGAATTAGTAAGTCGAGGCAAATTGTTCAACTTGACCTAGCTAAACATTTGTCAATTTGTCTTCATTTGGTAAATGTATGTTTGAAACATGTTTATTTTTTCTTTATTTAAAAATGCGGAAAGCCTTGAAGTTTATCAATGTATTTACTTTACGTTACTTCATTTCCTGTCTTCTTCAACTTTTTTGGTTCTTAAAGAGTCGGTTCGCACTAAACGTAAAGCCGCCGACTGTATACATATAACCTCTAGCGAACCGGCGCGGCGGCGTACGTGGTATAAAAAAATCAGCCATTAGCACTGATTCTTGAGGAGACTGACGTAAATCACATTGTTTGTGTAATATTTTCCATCAATACGTCAATCCGCATTAGTAAAACCTTTGTCCAAGGTTACGGATTGAACTGTGATACCCTAATGGTCGCCAACAGTCCAATCACGATCCGCAGATCGCGATTCATAATAATCGATCCAGTTTGATCGTGTTATGTGTTGGTTTGACGGAACGAGACATCGGATCACGAATATATTTCCATCCTTAGTTGTATGTAGCGACAAGAACAATACTTACAAGTGTGCTTATTTCATTTCCCTATCAATTAACATTTTATAATGGCCTTTATGCACTATTTTATTAATAGTCGCTACAACATAACATAACATCACACCTGTATTCCCTGAAGGGGTAGGCAGAGGTGTATTTATAGTACACCCACATTCACATCGCCAGTTATGTATAAGTCCCATGTAATGGGGGTGAACCTATTGCCAGTGCTATTGCCATTAACCGGGCACGAATCCAGACTCCGGGCTGCTACTAAGAATTTCCTAAAGAAAAAACCCAATAACACTGCCCGACCCGGGAATCGAACCCAGGACCCCACGATCAGCAGTCGCTATACCACAACTATTTATATCAAACCTCTTCCTGCCTCAATTAATTAATGACCTTACGAATTAACTAAAGACACTATGTCATTGTTTTCCTTCAATTAAATTAGAACATCTCCTTGCCACATTTAACGACCATCATTAACCTTAATTTTCAATGAAAATGTGATTAAACACCCATCCACACTTTACATGCATAATATTATAAACTCGAAACTGTATTTATTTGTCTGATACTTCTTCACGGCTGAACTACTGAACCAATTTTATGAAACTCAACGCAAAGATATAGGTACTGAAATCTGGAAAATTACGTAAAATGCTTTTATCGACATAATATGTAAGCGAAGCAGCGAGTATGAGCTATATAGTACATTCATGCACATATCGATGGTAACAAAACTTGTAGCAGAACCAGGGGGTCGGGGGGGGGGCGAGTAGACACTTGCGTTTGACGAACGACAAACGAAGTACGAACTTTCGTTCCAACTGATACGTACACAATAAAGATAGGCATATCAAAAAGGCACAATATAAATAGATAGGCTCATAGTTGCATAAAATTGACCAGCGGTCAGAGGAACAAACGTCAAAACACGATCATCGCATGCGATATGGAAACGATGGTTGGCCGCAGTAGTAAATTGTGCGAAGAATTGTACGAATAATTGAATATGGTCAACCGCGAGTAGACCCACTGAGATCAGAGAAACAAACACAATCATCGCATGCGATATGGGAACGATGGTTGACCGATGTAGAAAATTGTGCAATGAATTGTACGAATAATTAAATATCATCAACCGCGAGTAGACCCCCTGAGATGAGAGACCCCCTGAGATCAGAGAAACAAACCTCAAAACGCGATCATCGCATGCGATATGGGAACGATGGTTGACCGGTGTAGAAAATTGTTGTGCGATGAATTGTACGAATAGTCGAATATCGTCAAATGCGAGTAGACTTCTTGTCTTGTGTCACTTGTGTGAAACCATAGATGAAATAATGTGAAACTTACATATTGAGCCAGTTCCGCTTATAATGGATTTGATCTTGGAAAAACAATGTCAAATTCCAAATCAGAATATTAAAACGTTATTTGATACTGAGATGTTCTGGCGGGATATCAGTACGGTACGTTATAATTGATACGTATTGTGGCTTGTGTCATGTTATTCCCTCCACATCATAAACCGCCCACTTCCGCTCAATGACAGTTGGGATACAGTTACTGTCTGTCTATGTAGTAACAGGTAATGTCCATACTCCATACGCTTGTGGTGGTCACGCGATCCACCATACTCGCCTTACGCAATAACTTTGACCATATGTTTTACACTTATTTGTTAAATATCGTAACAATCGATGGTCTAAAAGACAAATAAATATACATTACTGAGCAACTTTTGCTAAGAAAAATGAGTCGTCAGACGAAAAAATATTTTCACATACAAAAATAAATAAATTAAAAGACGTTTATTATTAATCAGTACACACCATAAATACAAAAGTTCAGTAGTTTATTATAATTTTAGGGTTCCCTTTGGGTATGCCAAAGGGCGTTAATGGGTACCTACCTCGATGGGAGAAAATATTTTGTAAAAATTTGTGAATTAATCGTTTAAGAATAAAAATGTTGATGAAATGGAATATAGCCATTCTGACATTGTGAAAACATAAGAAGATGAATAGGGAAACGCTTGGATGCAAAACGGTATAAAATATGAAAACCGTTCGGTATGAAAACTTGCATGAAAATAATTTGTGCATTCTAAAATCTCCTAAAACAACGTCTAAACTTCAAGATTTATGAAGGAAATCTCTTCGTTGATAAAAGTAACATTACATGTGAAGAAACATTATTAGTTAGGTACAAAGACATTAAATATTTGCCCTATATTAAATCTCTTTGGTTAAGGCCGGTAGCCTTTTGAAGGTTTCCTCCTCGCAGAAAAAAAAAAAAAAAAAAACAAAAAAAAAACAAAAAAAAAAAAAAAAGGTATTGAAATTGAAAAGACAATCAAACTGTTATTAGTCTTCAACCGTATTAATATCGATCGGTTATTCGGTAAAGTCAAGGTAAAGTTAAATAAAGGCACGGATTTTCTCTTTCTATAGGTACCTACCTAGTTTTAAAATTATGAATTTTATTTAATTTCTTACTGTTTTCAAACTATTTTATTACCCATTAATCGAATAAAATAAAGCTGTTGGTTTTATGACGTATAGACGATAAAGGAATATTTAATCACATTATATTTATCTCATAAATAAATAAAAATGTTTATGACGTGAAACACACACCTGAGAAAACACCATTGTTCCCAACAGTCGCGACTGTTAAGCACGACAAGTTTCTTCGTATTTAAGTAATATTAAAATAAACATGCATACTATTACGATATTATAATTCCACAAATTACGAAGAGCTACCAACACAGTTTCTAAGATAGATTCTATCTGAAAGTGACAGATCACCTCATGAGGCATCTATACGTATTCGAATTTTAATCATTTAGCGCATATCACACACAAGGCGGCTGCGGGTCAGGCGCGGGTCGGGTCGGGCCCGCGGCGGGTATGTTAACCTGTTTTTAAATGGACGATATCACACGAAACATGGGCCCGCGGCGGGCCCGCACCCGCGCTTTGTGTGGTTTGCGCTTTTATCTTTTGAAGTTTATGTTGTCACCTTATTTTTAACCTTCTGAATTATTGAACAAGGAAAACTGTTCTTTGCCTTTAGCTTTCTACTCCACGGTACTCCACCTTATACTTCAGCGAAATATTTAATGACTGCTGAATGGAGACACCAACTTAGCACTTTGTGTCATGTGAAATTCAAGACTAAGAATTTTAACTTGTACACACGGCTACACATCAAGCTGTACAAAACCAGTAAAGGCTGACCTCGTGTTGTAAGGAAAACCAATACAATGCGAGGTCAGCTTATACTGGAAATGTACAGTTTGATGTGTAGCCGTGTGTACTCGTGTTCAGTCAGAATCACCATTTCGTAAATTTCAAGACATTTCAACTCTATAGAATTATAAAGGCCATTTTATCAAAACAAACGTGATAGAGCTAAAATGTTTGAATTTAACCCCCTGTCTGCATAAGTGCCTAAATGTGGATCCACACGAGACATACTGGAATTTCAATTGTGTAAACTGCGGCATACAAAAGTTTTTCTTTTTTAGTATAGGATGGCGAAACGAGCTAAAGGGCCACCTGACGTTAAGCGGTTACCTTTGCCCATAACAACTGCAATACCACCTAGGCTGTGGCCTAAATCGTACCGCAAGTCGGTTCGCCAAACTGAGACATGAAGATGGAAAGTCTCATGTGATTGTAATTTCAGCGGCCGGTTAAAATACATTAACTATTCGAATATAAATTCTAAAATAATATTACTTGCAAATATGATATTTATAACACATCCTATCTATCCTTTTAGTAATGCAATTTACACAACACAGTGTTACAATCGACGTCTTGGTACAAATTAGCATATTATCATACGACATGCGCCAACTGCGCATTATTTCCTGATCGCATAGAAAGACATACCTATTAGGAAAACCTCCGTAATTGTGTCGTGAAATGAAACGAATGGATTTTTTAACGTGCATTATTGTGTAACTTAACGAGTTCTTGATTAGAGACTGCAAAGCTGCAAACACTCATCGACGGAGAAAATGCCTACTCCGTCTCAAATAAAAGCCATACCAACCAGAGAGGCGCGGCGGGGTTATGTGGGGCTCGCAACTACTAAAACACTACCATAATTATGCCTAATTACCTGGGTTTGTATCCACGGATCCCGGGATCAGACTGAATTAGCCACGGATCCCGGAGCGTTGTACCCACTGATACCGTTATAGATAGAAAGCCGATTAAATGCGTAGAGAACACTTTATTACTGAACAATTACACTGAATCGCTTATTAACACACAAAGTTACTAGTTAAATCGCTCCGAATATCGCTTCGATGTTATCGCTTGTATCGCTTGATCCAAACTGAACTCCAACTGAACTCCAACTGAACTCCACTGGCGCTTTTTTTTTTTTTTTTTTTTTTTTTTTTTCGAATGGGCTCTCGCAGGTGGGACCGAAGTCCCATTTCTGCTTAACCGGACTTAGTTGGCGGAGAGTCCCATGTGGGACTCCATTCGCCGAAGGTTTTTTCCTACATACTTACAAACTAGATGCGCGCGGCATCAATACCGCGCTTAATCGGGCGGGCGCCCCCCAAGGGGGGGGCTCGAACCTCGCTAGGGCATTGCAGGGGGACCCCGCAGTTCCTATGTCCCCCTAGCAGCCGTTGCTGCATCGAATTGGTTACCTCGAAAGTAGCGGACTTTCGGTCCCTATCGGGTGACGTGCTAAACGCCGTGAAGCGGCAAGCCTCGCCGGCGAGGCTAAGACCTACCTAGAAAACCTAACCAGTGGCTACGCAATAGCCTGCTCCTAGGAACTACTCTAGAGCATAGGGCCGGTCTCGCGTGACGAGATTATCTCCGGTTGCTTACACCGTGAGGGCGTCCCCAGGGGGGAGCTCGGACCTCGACTCAGGGTGCAGCAGGGGGACCCCGCCACTGATCCCCCCAGCAGCCGGTGCTGCGTCGGCATGTGTTACTGTTTCTCGAGAGTCGGACTCTCGGATTCTGTGTGTGTGTCGCGTCGGTCCTCGCCGGCGGGGACGATATTTTGGACGACGGCGTCGGAGTGTGCTTGTACTTTTATCTGACTCCTGGAGGAGTGTGATATCGTCATCGGGCTCAATGAGTGTGTGTCTGGGACGTCGGGTTTTGCTGATAGCGGATGGCTGGTAGACGGTGGCCGCCACGACCAGGGGGTTGGGGTGCTTGGGAGCGGAATCGAAATAGCGTTTTGAGACACGCTTGAAAAACTGCTTGATGGTCGGCAGTTTGAAGTCTAGGTGGAGGTCGACGTTGCGTACGTACCAGGGGGCGTCTACAGCCCTACGCATGAAACGGTTTTGGATGGTTTGGAGCATGTGAATTCTCACCGGCTTAACGTGTGCGAACACGACGCTAGCATAGGCGAGTATGGGGCGGATACAGGTGGTGAATATCCTTACTTTGAGATGAGTGGGCAGCTTACTGTGCGCATTGAGAAGGGGGTGGAGACGTGCGAGGACAAGGGCGGCACGGTTTTTCACCCTGCGGATATGCGGACGGAAAGTCAGTCTACGGTCAAGGATCACTCCGAGATATTTGGCTTCTCGTTGCCATGGGATCTGTTTTCCGAACATTGAGACTGGTACGCTCAGTTCTTTACGGTACTGTGACAGGGGTCTCTTATCGAAGAGGACCGCTGCACTTTTTTCAGGATTTACTTCGATTCTCCATTTCCGGAACCATTCACCTAGGGTGTTGGCCGCGGATTGGAGGGTACGAGAAATAGCGACATGGGTCATGCCGGAGTAATAGATTGCCGTGTCGTCGGCGAAAAGGGCCATACGGGCTGCACCGCATTTTGGAATATCGCTGGTGTACAGCGTGAACAGTAGGGGGGAGAGCACGGAGCCTTGAGGCACACCGGCGTGAATGGGATGGGGGGAGGAGAGAGCCCCTTCTATGCGATAGCAAAAGGTACGATTCGACAAGTAGTCTCGGATGATGAGCACGAGACGATGTGGCACATTCATAGTGTACAGCTTATATAATAAGCCGTTGTGCCACACTTTATCGAAAGCCTTTGCTACGTCGAAAAAGAGAGTGCCGGTCATTTGACCGCGTACGAAGCCTGCACTGATGTGTTCTACAATGCGGTGCAGTTGATTAACGCAGCAGTGCTTTGTACGAAAGCCAAACTGCTCGTCGGGAAGGAGTTTATTTGAGTCGGCGAAATCTTTGAGTCGCTTATAAATAAGCTTCTCGTAGATTTTACCGAAGACATTGAGGAGACTAATCGGCCGGTAACTACTCGGCTCGGCTTTTGGTTTGCCCGGTTTGGAAATACCGATTACCGTAGCCTGTTTCCAAGCCTGGGGAAAGATGTTGTTTTTAAATGCCGCATTGAAGATGACGGTCATTAGAGCGATTAGGGTGGCAGGGAAACGTTTCAGCACCTTATTGGTGATGCCGTCTGCGCCGGGGGCTTTTTTAGGCTTAAGATCCTTGACTATAGAGAGAACTTCGTCAGGGGTGATCGGTGGGAGCGGGTCATCAGGGTCATCTATTGGGGGGGGGGGGAGGGCTGACCTACGCTCTACTTCTGAATTGACCTTATCAAGGTGGGTTTGGCTTACGGGAAGCGTACTGAGAGTGCATTGAGACTCCAAGCTGTCGGCTAAGCATTCGGCTTTTTCGTCGTCGTCAAAGGCCGGCCTTTGATTGGGTCGATTTAGGGGGGGCATAGTTGCCGTGGTCTCGCATTTAAGTCTGCGTTGAAGGGCCCAGAAGGCTACATGAGACGGTTGGATTGCGCTGACTTCCTTGTCCCAATGCTCCTCCCGTACCTGAGCTACACGTCTCTTTACAGTATTCTGTAAGGAGCGCATATGGGCACGATTGGCTTCATTGGGAAAAGCGTCATAGGCACGGATGGCCGCGTTCCTCTCGGTCCTCAACTCATTCACATCGTCCGGCAGTTTCAGACGCTGGTCATCCAGCATCGGAACCTGCCGTGAGCATTCGCCCACTACGGACTGTACATGGTTGGTGAGCGAGGTGATCGCGGCCACCGTGTCCGCGACTGTCTCAATGGAGTCAGGGATTGAATCTAATTGGGGGGATGAGGTAGATTTGAGGCGGTCCTCTAATCTCCTCCAATCGGTTATCGTTTTTGTTATGGGTGGGATACCGGGATCCGAGGGACCACCTCGGGGACCCAGTTGAATGATCACAGGGCGATGATCTGAGTCTAATTCTTGGATTACCTCGATAGAGCGAATACCGAGGTTTACGCGCTTTAAGAGGGCTATATCTAGGATGTCGGGCCGGTGCCCTACTGTGTCAGGATAGTGAGTGGGACGCATCGGGGCGATGACGTCGAAGGAAAGTTTGTCGCTAAGTGCTCCTAATTGAATGCCAGCGGCGTTATTGGAGACACAGCTCCATGAACGGTGTTTGGCGTTTAAGTCGCCTGCAATAATTACAGAGTTACTAAGATCGAGTAGGGATTTGAGGTCGTCCTCGAGCAGACTCGCGGGTTTGTTTGCGGATCTATAGGCCGAGACTATGGTGATGGGCTGGTGCCCTGTCATGCCTAGGCGACAGATTGAAGCCTCCAGGCATGCTAGCTCTGGGGGATCAATGGGGATGCAATACAATGAATTTCGGTAATAGATGAGCGTTCCGCCTAGTGCGGTGTGTGCTCTGTCGTTTCTTATCAGCCTATAGTTGGCTATATTGGGATTACGACTATGGGGTTTGAGGAAAGACTCTTGAATGAGTAGAATATCGATTTGGAGTAGAATATCGATTTGGGTCCACTGGCGCTCAGCTGCGCCGTTTATATAGGCCGCGAGTCGTGGTACTGGAAAGTCCTCGAACGTTATCTATCCTTGTCATAAGATAACTCTTTCTCACTTGCACATTCTCGAAATAGAAAGTTCTCGAACCTCGTCGAACCTCATCTATCCTCTATCTCACTCACTCACTTCTAGAATGGAATGTTCTCGAAGCTTGTCGAATCTCGTCTATCCTTGTCTTATATTAGCTCTATCCTGCTCACTCTCTTCCAGAAGGTTCTTCGTCTATCCTTGTCTGATATTTAGCTCTATCTCGCTCACTCATCAACAATTTTACATGTGGGTGTCAAATGGCCATAAGGGGTCCTGAAAACGCCTGAAAATGGGTTTTCCAGGAAATGTCGGCATCGGATTTGTTGGCTCCTGAAACGGCCTGAAAACATGTTTCAGGCGCCTGAAAACAACGGCAACTTACTCAAAATTTCGATTCTTTGGTATGTGATAGAGCCTCCTCTGGTACGGACTGAAAATGCATTTCAGCCTGCTGAAAACGTCTCTAAGTCCAGGAAAATCGAGGTTGAAGTATTTCAGTCTACTCTGCTTAACCCTCCGTCGTAACACTACCCCCTCCTAAGACATGCTCGTCCCGAGCATCATTGTCTCCATAGTACCGGGCCAGTCGATCAATGTGTACAATCTTCGGTTGATTACGTCCTTCCTTTCAAATTCGATAAGCGACGTCGTTGATCTTCGTGACGGCCCATCCCAATTAGGTTTGCGCCCTCCAGGGTCATACGTCTTGATCTCTCCGTCAGTGGGCGGCCGCTTGATCTTCTCGTCGAAGGGCGTGTTGGACTTCTCGGCGCTGCCTTCTTCCTTGAGCTTCACGCTGCCCTCGCCGTACTTCTCGTCTGAGGAAGCCTTCTTGTTCTTCTTCGCTGGTGGCTCCGTCGCTTTGGCAGCGGGTGCCTTCTTCTCTGCAGACGGTGTGGGTGCTTTCCGCTTGACGGGTGTGGCCTTAGTGTTGACTTTCTTAGCCTGGGCACCCTTGCGGCCTCTCGCCACGAGTGCCGGTGCTGCTGCCGCTGTCCGCCCACGCTTCGACTTGAGCTCCTGCTCAGACTCCTCTGTTTCGCTTCCGGACTCATTCTCACTCTCATTCTCCGACTTTTTACTTTCTTCTTCGCTGTCTGACTCTGATTTTCGACCATGACTCAGGTTACTTGGCCATCCCTTGTTACCCTTGACCTTGCGGCCGCGCTTGGCGGGCTCGCCAGCGGAGCGGCAGCGGCTCAACGACTTGCGGCGCTGTGTGGCGCCCACCACTCCCTCGCCCACCTCTGGGTCGAAGTTGCTATCGTCCTCCTCCGACCCGCTCGGGTTGAACGTGCCATCTGTATCTTCTGAGTCATCTTCAGTTTCTTGACACATGTTAACTTCGTCTTCACCATCATTTGCTTCATATTCGTCATCGTCCGATTCCTGGCTCTTATTGGCATCATCTTGTTCGGATATGTCTGCTTCACTAACGACAGCTTGATCAACCTTAATCTCTACCTCATCTTGTTTATTTTTTAAAGAAAGATAGAGTTCCTCCAATATTGCTCCTCGCTCAAATATCTTCTCCATTCTACAGAACCGCTCTTCTTGCCTTGCGTCTTGCTCTTCCTGTCTGCGTACTTGCTCTTCCTGCCTTGTGGCTAGTTCGCGTGTTTCGCGTACTTGCTCTTTCTGCCTTGTAACTAGTTCGCGTGTTTCGCGTACTTGCTCTTTCTGCCTTGTAACTAGTTCGCGTGTTTCGCGTAATTGCTCTTCCTGCATTCTTGCCATTTGCTGCATCAAATTGAATAAGCTGGTAATATCGTTATTCCCACCTTGAGGCTGAGGTCCCTGTTGGACGACCTCCTCCTGACTCATAGTTCTTGATGCGTCCTGAGCTGTCTGTCTTGCCGTTAACTGTCTCGTCTGCATCCGACTCGGCGTTTCATTACCAGTCGGTTCCTCCTCTCTTGGCGTAATCGGCATTTTCTATCCCACTTCTGACACCAAATGTTACGAGCTGGGGGTTCGTATATAGATAGAAAGCCGATTAAATGCGTAGAGAACACTTTATTACTGAACAATTACACTGAATCGCTTATTAACACACAAAGTTACTAGTTAAATCGCTCCGAATATCGCTTCGATGTTATCGCTTGTATCGCTTGATCCAAACTGAACTCCAACTGAACTCCACTGGCGCTCAGCTGCGCCGTTTATATAGGCCGCGAGTCGTGGTACTGGAAAGTCCTCGAACGTTATCTATCCTTGTCATAAGATAACTCTTTCTCACTTGCACATTCTCGAAATAGAAAGTTCTCGAACCTCGTCGAACCTCATCTATCCTCTATCTCACTCACTCACTTCTAGAATGGAATGTTCTCGAAGCTTGTCGAATCTCGTCTATCCTTGTCTTATATTAGCTCTATCCTGCTCACTCTCTTCCAGAAGGTTCTTCGTCTATCCTTGTCTGATATTTAGCTCTATCTCGCTCACTCATCAACAATTTTACATGTGGGTGTCAAATGGCCATAAGGGGTCCTGAAAACGCCTGAAAATGGGTTTTCCAGGAAATGTCGGCATCGGATTTGTTGGCTCCTGAAACGGCCTGAAAACATGTTTCAGGCGCCTGAAAACAACGGCAACTTACTCAAAATTTCGATTCTTTGGTATGTGATAGAGCCTCCTCTGGTACGGACTGAAAATGCATTTCAGCCTGCTGAAAACGTCTCTAAGTCCAGGAAAATCGAGGTTGAAGTATTTCAGTCTACTCTGCTTAACCCTCCGTCGTAACAATATTTTACCCGCTGATCATGGTATCTCGCCTTAGGTGAATGAGCCGCGAGAACTATAGTGCATGGCATTCGCGACCCATTCAGCGCGGCCCACAGACATAGTTAAAAATATAGACTAAGTGCTGCGAACAACCATAGTGAAGCCAACTAAAACCGTGCACCTTCGTGTACAACCAGTGCTCACGTACACACCATGCACTTGAAGGATATTTGTTTTCGCGATGCTTACTGGAAGATGCCGCGACATGTGAACTGAGAGGGGTGAGCACGGTTTAAGACGCATGTGTGTGCGTGAGCACTGGTTGTACATGAAATAGCACGGTTTTTGTTGGATTCACTATGTTTGTTCGCAGCACTTAGTCTATATTTTTTACTATGTCTGTGGCGCGGCCCAATTCCGGGCCTCCCTCTTCCTACATGGACTCTCCTTCGGCCATATCCGGGCACACTTGGGACACCACCGCAATGCGAGGGCCGTGCAATGTGGACGAATAGACCTACCAATCTATCGCCGCGTCGGACGCCCTTTAGCCAGGTGAACCGACAGCCTGGACAAGGTAGCTGGGCTGGATGCACTGGATTCGGAAGGAAATGCTGGGTGTTTCATCTTGGAAACGGAAAAAGAAGAAAAAAGGTTAAAAATCCTTGCCTACCTTACAAATAAAGAGTACTTTTGTGCTTGTATTTTCCTAAACTAATTTTGTGTTTATAAATAATTGTTAAATGAAAAAATAGAAAAAATAATCGACTTCAAAAATAAATTCACTAATAATTATGAAATAATATTTTTCAAACGAAATTAACGACACATTAGGGGTCTACATTTTTTTTGAGGTCGGTGGTCGGTGCCAGCAAAGCCATCGAATATAATACTTGGTCAAAATAGAAACGACCTCCGACCTCAAAAAAAATTGTAGACCCCTAATGTGTCGTTAATTTCGAATGAAAAATGTTATTTCATAATTTTTAGTGAATTTCTTTTTGAAGTCGATTAATTATTTTAAATTATTTTTGTATTTCGTAATTTTTCGTTTTAAGTAAAAACTGGAATAATTATTTGTTTCTAATAGTTAATAGTTTTGTTGTAAATATTTAAAGATTTTTCTTACATGCACTAGAATTTAACCAAGATTTTGAGATATTTTCCCTTTGACACCGTGCCCGTAGCTCATATCAATAAGCCAGACCGTCACACTTACACGTATTAGCTCATATCTTGAAAAGTACTGAACCGATTTTGATGAAGCTTGTACTTTACCCTAAGTTGAAGTAAATGTAAGCTAATAAAAAAAAACGGTCACAATCCGATTAATAGTTTCGGAGATATGCGTGGACAAACATACATATATACAAACATACATACATACACCTATAAAATTTTGTATATTTGTTCGGAAGCCCTAATCGATTATAATAATAATAATAATATAATAATAAATCTTTATTTTCGGACATAATCCATAATTATTGTTGGTAATACAGCAAAACACTTATAAACTACGTATCATATGTTAATATTTTGCAGTTCCAATAATATTACATACATACGTGTCGAATTGATAACCTCCTTCTTTTTGAAGTCGGTAAAAAGCAGTATTCTACAGAAAGGGATATGTCTAGAAGTGGAATACAATAAGCGGAGTTAATTGATTGACTGCATAATTGTAGCCCGAAGTAGCTTCATACACTGCACTCTCTTCAGAATTGGATGTAGGCCTTTTCATGATCATACCATTCTCCTATATAATATACCTAAAGATTTAGATTTATCATTATCACTGTCATCATCACTATCACTATCATCACATAATATTAAACAAAGTCCTCCGGCGCACAAATCGCTCTAATCTCAGAAAATAGTGAACAGATATTCATCCAGTTTTCACCAATGGATAGACTGATCCCGCCCGGGATGGTTATTTTATTAAAAGTGTCGTTTATTTTAGCCGAGCCAACACACCCTTTACATAATCTTTTTGGTTGTTTCGTTTATAATACATAATTAAATAACACACCAAGTGCCGTGCGGGAAGCTTTTGCGAACAAAAGACATAAACGCGCAACCGCACTCGGTTGGGCTGCGGCTGGGGGGATGCAATATGCGGCAGGTCTATGGTCCTGTAGTTATGTCATCTCAATCGGTTAAGCAGAACCAGAGATACAACTTGACCTACTACACATTACTATACATATTTACAAAACGCAGGTCATTTTTACAAGTTCTCAACAAAACTTAAAAATTATATCAAATGAGAAATTGCCTACAAAAACGTAAAATAGTACAATACTTATAAATATATAATCACCATAGTTTTGAGTTTTATTTTTATTCTCCATTGTTTTTCTTCTAAATACGTTTAAATAATTTAAAGAAATGTTCAATTTGATTACATAAAAATGCAATGGACCGTAATTCGAAACCTGAAACTTTATGATTCATGATTTCGCAGTGGACGCCCTTGTTCTGCTTTATTGAAATTGAAACATGTTTTTTTTTCTTTAATGATGCGTAAATAAGTTATACGATATGTACTACCTACTTGCTCAATAAGAATGATATTTACATACAAGTAATATTTGCTAATACTGTCTACAGACGTCCTAATTCCATGCTCAAGCAAGCAAAACCTCTGCAAATCTGAACAACTGTCTCGTCTGAAGAAGCCTTAGGCAGGTTATAAGTTAGAACTAGAACGATGAAAGAAGCATGATACTTATTATAATCCTGCTAACATTATAAATGCGAACAGGCAAGCTACTGAGACATTCCAATGTTTCTGAACTAAGGCCTAATCTTATTATTTTGGTCTAAGCCCTGTTGTCGTTAAATATTGTACCGTTTGGAATTCAGAGAACAAAATATGAACATTAAATTCTCATTACTGGTGTTACCATAATATTTTCTATAAACAAGTGTGTCATAAAGTTTTACGCGTTGTGGTGAGAGATAACTGTTCGATCTCTCACCACAGGCTGCTACATTAAGTATCCGTTTAAATGGATAGAGTTCTCCATCTGGCATCTGGAAGGCGCATCAATATACTATATTAGAGTACTAGTTCACGCCCGCAGCTACGCTCCCCTCATCATTATCTTTTAATTTAAGGGCTAAGCTCTTATTGTCCATCTAACGTCTAAAAAGACTAACTAATATAAATAAATATTTTTGGGACATTTTTACACAGCACGATCTAGTCCCAAACTAAGCAGAGCTTGTGCTATGGGTACTAGACAATGGATATAATACATATATACTTCTTTTTTTTTGTACATACTTACTTATAATACATAAGAAACACCCAGCCAACACAAACACTTATGTTCATCACACAAATATTTGTGTTCTGTGGGAATCGAACCCACGACCTCGTGATCAGCAGTCCGACCCTCGAACCACTAGACCATAAACGTCAATATAGACGAAGTGCTGCGAACAATCATAGTGATGCCAACAAAACCTTGCTCTTCCGTGTACAAACCAGCGCGGCGCTCACGCATACAGATGCACAGCAATCCGTGCTCAGTGTGCTCACCACTCACAGTACACATGTAGCGGCATCGTCCAGTAAGTATCGCCAAAAACAATTATCTTTCAGGAGCATGTGTGTGCGTGAGCTTTAGTTTGTACACGAAGGAGCACGGGTTTGTTGGCTTCACTATGATTATTCGTAGCACTTCATCTATATTTTTCACTATGTTTGTGTTGTCAATGGAGTATTTTCCATCTTTCTCTGTAGTACGCCTCTCTTTTGACTTCCTGATAAGACATGACATCTTTCGCTTCTCTAGTATGTCGATAAAATGTATTCTATGTGTTAATCCAGGACATGTTTTTTCTGTGAGTCAAATTTCATCTAAATCCGTTCAGCCGTTTCAGCGTGATTAAAGGACAAACAGACAAACATCGTATTTACAATATTAGTAGGAATAAGGTAGTCTAGTTAGCGATGCAACGACTGCGCGGATTGTACGATCTGCAAGGTTAAGCTGCACTTGCCGCGGTCAGTCTGTGGATGGGTGACCGTTTCGTTACACATCGAGACCCCTCCGTGCCTCGGAGAGCACGTTAAGCTGTCGGTCCCGGGTGTCATACGAATATCTATGGCAGTCGTTACGGGTAGTCAGAAACCTGAAAGTCTGACAACTGGTCTAACCTCCGAATGTCAGTATTACCCAGTAACTGGGTTGCGGGGGTCTGATGGCAGTCGCTCCGTGTAAAATACTGATGTTCAGCCGCATCTGGCTAGACTGGAAGCCGACCCCGATATAATTGGGAAAAGGCTCGGAGGATGATGATGATGATGAAGGTAGTCTAGTTTCTGGTGCAGGTACAGTGCAGTGCTCAATTTGAATTTTAATTTACATTAATAAAGTTCACTAAGTTGAAAGTTTACCCCCAGCCTCTTATACATTCACTTTATCGCTCAAAGGTTGGCTGATAGAAAATTCTATTTTGAGTTAAACTTGCCTTTATTCATGTAATTTCCATATATAATTAGTGTTGTATTTTTCTAGTGTACAATAAAGAATAAGAATAGTGTAAATAATCAATAAACTAGCCTACTGCTACTAGCTGAAATCGTCTACATTTGGCTAGAAATTGTATGTATTTTCTTTGGTATTTTATATACTTTTAACAAAAACGTTGCCTTACTTTAGGATTTCTACTGAATCGAGGGTACAATTACAGACACCAATTTACACATGCACTAGGGCCCAGACTGCGGCAGACTTGCTCCACTCATGTAAACTTATTAATGGATGGGAACTGCGAACGAACAGACTCCATCATCGTAATTACACCAATTATGTGCTTATGTAATTTTATGAGGTATTCGACCAAAGTAGGGTCATTAAAATACACTATTAATAGACTTTGGTACATCTTCTGAAACCCCGTTAGTTATTCATTTACTGATAAATTATAGATAATTAGGTTTCTAACATGGATTATAAAACCAAATTGACGGAAATCATTAGGTTGCGTGGGAATTTCACGTGCGATTCTTAAATTTTATTATGAATGAGGTAATTGAAACACGACCACGAAATACGTCTATACCTAGAAAACATTAACTTATCATTATTTGTTTATCTATTTAAATACTTGTAAAACGTCTTGTTAAACATTATGAATTTTGGTGTTTAATCAAGAGTGTTATGTTTTCCTGTATTATTTTTGTTTTTGAAATGTTTTAACATAAATTTAACTATGTTTGTTAACATATCTCGTATTGAATATCTTATCCTAATACACCAATGTCATACATAATATTACACGATTCTACGTGAGTCATTTCAGTTGTAACTTCGAAGAATTGAAGCAACTGCACTTGTATTTATCTCCAGTTATCTTAACTAATCGCTCTATCTTTGTAACAGTAACTTGCTGAGGACTGCAAAGATTTAAAAACTTTATCTAATCTAAAATCTTTTGTAATTCTGTCTGTACTATGAACAAAAAACAATTTTCACACCAAATCAGTGCCTCTAATATTGCTAATAGACCGAAAAATCTACATATTTATAGAAGATCGAAAAATTCGATCGTGAGTTGGTATCGAACTATTTTTTTTAAACTAAATACATCCCAATACTTCTGCAATGTTATGTAAGACAAATCTCATAAATGACATTGACATTTATTTGTTTGTGATAAAGGTGAAATTGCAAGTGTTTTTTAAGATCAAATTACTTTTGTCAATCGTTTTTGTAATGTACAATACGAGTGTTTCCGATGTTTGACGATAGATAGTATTTATTCTGCAGTACTGCACTTATTTTTTCATGCTATGTACGACAATCTGCGGAATAGTCCATAAGGGTTAATGATGATAACTTCAGTATTTTTATTGTAAGATCAGTTTTACATCTGTCTTTGTAATCAGCCATGTTGGCTCCAAAAACATAAGACCATCAAACGCTATAATACATGACTTATTCCCGCTATGGCATACCCCAGCTGGATAATAAATACAAAATCTCCTCGAATAGCTTTAGTAGCTCATAATAGGGTGTCTCATTTATCACTTTGTTTATTTTGGGATAAATTAATTTGATGCACGTGAGTTTAATGGCGTGGAAAACATTAAATGATGATAGCCATTCATTATTGTCGTGTTAACTGTCAAATATAGTAACATATACGTACGATTATGAACTCTTTCACTTGTTCCACCTTTTCGTCACCTATCAAAATATTGCACTCTGTCATAACTTAAATCAAAAAAATCTTTCAAATCATTACATAACAAATTGAGCCGTTTGGTTTTGTTCGCATTTCTTTCATGTTTTTTTTCACTTGATATGTTATTGAACAGTGATTAGACAAAAAAGACCGAAACATGGAAGCATTTAACATCTAGACTGTTATTTAACTTAATATAAGTATCAGTTATATTTTCATATCAAACACCATTAAAATATTAAGTAAATCAAACCTATGTACAGTCGACTGCATAACACTTGAATTAGAAAACCGCCCTTACTGCTTAGGAAATAAAGGCGCTTTCAATGTCAAACTGTTACCACTGACGTGCGGTCAAACTTACGTAGGTTCTAAATAAAGGCACAAACAAGAATGACACCACGTAGCGGGTTAGTGGTCAATCCGCACTAATTGGATTCGCACGAAAAGTGCGGATCGCCACTTTTAAATATTATGTATTTTGTGGGGGTCGATTTGCACGAAGCCAATTTATTTTCGCGCGGATCGCCACCCCCAATTTTATGTAGGTGGCTATTTGCACACATTGTTTTTTATGAAATAAACTTACGAAAAAAGTTCTGTAGCGCACAAAGGTGATAGGAGTAATAATATTTTTTTAATAAAGTGACACGAATTAATCAAAAATATCTTTATTAAAAATATAAATTTTTGATAAATGTCTACAAGTTCAAAAATTAAGGTAGGTACCAGTGTTTTACATATTTGGAATGAAAATAAGGGACTGAACATTCTCATTTAGTAAGTTCTTCGTTCAACCCGTCAGACTGTATACATTTATTATTATTAACTTGTTTATACTAAAAATATAGACAAAGTGCTACAAACAATCATAGTGAGGCGAAAAAAATCGTGCTTCTTCGTGTACAACCAGCGCTCACGCACACACCGTGCACCTGAAGGATATTTGCTTTTGCGGTGCTTACTGGAGGATGCCGCGACATGTGTAATGAGAGGGGTGAGCACGTTTTGAGGTACATGAATGTGCGTAAGCGCTAGTGGTACACGAAGGAGCACGATTTTTTGGATTGTCTATGATTGTTCGCAGCACTTTGTTATTTTTTTACTGTCCGTGTTTAATTCACAATACAATTGTAACATGCTTTAATTAGAATTGTAATCAATATTAAGTAAAATATCTACTTTTATAAAAAAAACAATAAAACAAAAATAGCATCATATAACCCTATAATATCACAAACAAATCACAGAATCATGTACGGTCGAACGCACGTCGGTGGTAACACTTTGACATTAGCAGCATCCTTATTTCGTAAGCACTAAGGGCGGTTTTCGAATTGAAGTGTTACCACTGTCATGCAGGCGACTGTACAATATTATAATCGTTTTTTTTACTGGCACGAAAAACATAAAATCACTACCAACAATATGCATAAACTTTTTTTTGTAATTTTTCCTCATAATATTATTATGCAACTGAAAACAAGAATATTACATTAGAATAAAGAATATTATAAGTACCAAAAATAGTCAACTAATAAATAATTTCGATATAATAGGTTTTAATCACAATCAAAGTCATAGTTATTATCTTCTTATCAATTACAGTAGGTAGTTCGTTTTTTCGGATTCTTTTTAAATTGTAAAAGATATGCCAAGACCCTTTAGAACGAGTATGAAAAAATGGATCACACTTATGGATCTTACTTACACTTCTTATCTTAACCTGGATATAGTAATAACTTTTTTGACGTAAAATACTTTACTAGTAAATGCCTATTGCACACGAGGGCAGAGCAGTGAGGCAGAGCAGTGAGCGAAACAGTACTGCTACCGTTCGAACGCCAGAACAGACACTGTGTTGCGACAGAATAGTTACTGTGCTGTGACAGTACAGTATCTCCTCGCTGCCCTGCCCGTGCCCTGCTCGTGTGCAACAGACATTACTGACAAACAGGTAATGTTTTCATAAATTCTTTATGAGGCAAAGGAATCAATGCCATTCATCCAAATCATTGAGTTATTTAGTTGGTTTCATTTAAAGCCATTACATATTGTTTTAAAATATTTTAAATAACACTTAAGTGGATACTTATGCTTTAAAAAATTATATTAAACTTTTCTTTGTTGCTTCTTTGAGCAAAACTAATATTTTTCTGAAAAATATCTGGTTACAAAATATTTATTTATTAAAGAAGGGTGCTTTTAATTTTTTTTTGTTTTTGGAACCACATCCTAGATATTTTTTTCCTATTAGTAAAACCGCACGTGGTAGTGGTTCAAAAAGAAAATTATTTTTTGGAAAAATTTGTAACATGTCCTTTATTTTTAAATTTAGCCGGATAAAATCGAAAACAAAATTCTCTTTACAGTTTGAGATAAAAGAGTATCTACTCAATGGAGGCGCCACAAGTCATCCATAGCTAAATATAAACTTTAAAAATCGCTTTTCCGGCAGAACTTTGGGTAGTCTTATTCGTTTTAAATAAATTGAATTATTTACAGGCGTATTTTTTGCATGATAAATCACAGACAGACACAATACCGACACAAAAATATTGTTCCGTTTATAACCGTTTTTGTCAGACTAAAAACGTAGAAGAAAAGGTCGCCCAATCATTTTTGCTAGCCAAACCTGAGTACTGAAATCACTCCTGCCTAAGAACCTGCATGAAGGGAAACAGGATTGTCGAATCAAATTTATCCACTAACATCTTCAAAATGCCATTAGGACTAGACCGTGTTCTCTGTAAAAGCGAGGCCATCTTAATCTTCACCTTGGCGTAGAAGTCACGAACGCGTGCCTGCGCGATCATGCTAGATGCACTACAAAAACGCGGCAGCCACAAAAACATTCTGAAGCTGTTATTACATTGGTTATTTAATAGCGACCAGTCACCAATAGCAATTTTTGGTATCCCCAACACCTTTCGAGATAGCTTAAAAGGCGAAAAATCGCCTAACTTGGCAACACTGCTAAACTTACTGAATAGTAGCGATTTAGGACCCACTGAACCACGACAAATGCATATGAGTGAGATGGCATATACTGCTTTCTCTATCACTCATAGGTTTCAGCACCAACACCAATTTGCTTTCTCACTTTAACGTATAGTTTTTTGTATCACTAGGAGTATAACCTTTTTTATTTAATATACACGCCAGTAATTCATTGAAATAGTATTTTATTAATTTTTCGATATTTTTATCGTCATGTGTTCACGACTGTACTTTGATATTTTTATTCTTTAAAATACAATGTGTGCAAATAGCCACCTACATAAAAGAGGGGGTGGCGATCCACACGAAAATAAATTGGCTTCGTGCAAATCGACCCCCACAAAATTCATAATGTTTAAAAGTGGCGATCCGCACTTTTCGTGCGAATCCAATTAGTGCGGATCGACCACTAACCCCACGTAGCATATCGATCGTGTCATTGTTTGATGTACAGTTAGTATGTTTCCGTGGCTTCGCTCGCAAATTGTAAATTGGCCGTGTCGTACCGTTGTTGGCGACCTTCACTGAAACGCGCAAAATGTTTGCCTCATTGTCAATTCTCATTTTAAAACGTATTTTTAGATGATACAACGATTGAAACTGGCAACAAACAACAAAAATTTTGCTACTTGGAAGCTTGGATTAGGTACTACCTGCAAATGTACTAACGCTAATTTTCAAGTAGATAATAACATAAAGGTACTGTGAAAAAAAAATCTGCTGATCCTTACATTTTGTCCATTCATTTAAACACAAATGTCTGCTGATTTATTTTCGCGATTTCAGGATTGGTTTCACAGTAAAAGTTGTTCCTACTGTTGAGTACCCCTTAAGAGGTTTTCAGTTATTATATCACGGGATATTCAATAGGGGTTAAACATTGATATTTTTACCATCTCTACTTACTCACGTAGAGTCGGCTGTTTTTAGTTTGTTTGTCATTTAAATATGTTTGGTACACTTCAAGGTGAAATCAGATATTCGTACTTGATTTCCTCAAAGTAGAAACTTGACTAAGAAACTTGTTTGGTTTCCTAAGGACAATAATGTTTCGAAATTTTGTGTTTATCGATTGTTACGACTTTGTATTCTTGCTATTAGGTAGCGAAATGATCGGTACCTGTGTCTTTTTCTGGATGAAAGGCCAAACAAGTTTACATTCCTATCCAATATTAGCAAAAACCAGACCAGTAAGCCACTAGACGCCGATTAGCTGGACACCCCGGTCACCACGCATATGCAGTACCACTGCATATCATACGCCCCGCCGCCAATCGGAACGTCACTCCGTCAGCGAGCGGCATCAATCATACCACCGAACTTTTCAACCGACCAATCATAACGCGCCGTCCGCTCCCCGGCCCCCGCCAACAATTTACGACTGTGTTCTCATGCAAAACTTTGTTTATGCGGAGTCTTGAGGCTTTGGTCTGTGGCAAAAACCAAACAGTATGGGTTATGGGTGTAAATGCCATATTAGATTCAGGATGCTCACATGACATGGTGTAATCAAAGAATGTATCTAAACTACTAATGTCATATGAACACAATGAACTAGGTAAGAACCTTGATCTTTGCTACGTAGTCATGAACTCATGACGTGTCCAAAAAGTCAAGACGTGCCAAATCTCCTGCATTCATTGAATACGTTCAACGTGACGAAAACAATATAGACAGAAATATAAATATGGCTATTATTGAAACTAGTGATGATAAACTAAGAATTAGAAGAGACGCAGTTGTTTAAAAACTGGTGTTCGAATAAAACGATAAAAATATATAGAAGGACACGTATTTAATTCAATTAATGCATACTGTTAATAGTGTCATCATTATCATCATCATTTCAGCCGAAAGACGTCCACTGCTGGACATAGGCCTCCCCCAAGCATGTTGAAGGGGATATGCCATAATCGCCACGCTTGGCAGGCGAGTTGGCGATCGCAGTTGGTTGGGAGAACGCTGCTGCCCATCCTCAGGTAAATCCCTTAGTGGCCTTTACAACACCCATGAGAAGAGATAGGTTGGTGCAATTCTGTATGTCCGGCACCACACGGAACAATAGTGTCATACAACAATTCAAATCAACAATTTTATATTTATTCAGTTTGCTATAAGATTTTTTAAGACATAAACTTATAACAAACTGTGTTTAAAATTATTATTGTTATAAATTGTAGTAAAGAATCCAACCGGACTTAGAAAAATAATCCCATCCCATTGAAAAAAAAATAGAAAGCAAAGTTAGCCAGGAACAAAATAAACAAACGTCAGCAGACAGAATAAAACAACACATACGTTTTGCTCATAAACACATATCATTACAAATTCAAATCACATGACCTAAAAGCATGAATAGAAAAGCTTGTATGCCCTACAAAAGGGCTACCATAATGTAACGCTGTTTGTTTCCGCTTGCCCTACAAAACTTCACAGACTGCAATCAATACCGGTGGGTCGATGGCCTTACAACCTTATATGGAACAGGGCAATTACTGAAACATGCTTGAAAATTGTTCACCATAGACCGTAGGTCATAAACTGGCATTGCCAATGGATATTTCTTTTTAATACTCCGTTTTTGGTGCCAAATTATTTTGCAGAGTTAAGTACGAGAGTTTTGCTGTTGTCAATACAACATGTTGCTCTGCATTCGTGCCATATTTATGGAGGTGACTAATTTGACTATACCACTGATACTGAACACGAATCAGTAAAAATATCAAAACCAAAAATTTTTTTTTTTTATTAAATACCAATTTGTAAACAAACAAATTCCCCCCGTGTGTCACGTGTGACACAAAAACGATGCGTGCGACACCACCAAAACAATTAGCAGGTATGTCCACCTTTTGACAATGCCGCCGATGACTTTTTATTTTCCGAGTCGTTCGGGATTTATTCTCGAACACTCGCTATGTTTCTAAGTGATAATTAAGGTATTAAATAATCGTAGCACTAAGCACATTATTTATCATCAGATCTAGAAATATGGGACGATTACAGATCAACATCATTTACCGCATTCTAGTTTCCTGATGCATAACTATCTTTTGAATACACGTCAGTTTTACTTGGAGTACCTATTTGCATTGTATTTATTTTGTACTTACTTCTCAAACTGCCAGCATCAACAAAATAAAATGTTTATTGTTTTTTTTTAACACAACAGTAGCATAACTAGTTTTATTAACGCGAACAGACCTGCTAAATAGATGGAAACATAAGTGTTTGTGCAAAACATAAAACAGAAAAAACCAACACATGATAAAAACACGAAATGCGTCATATGGGCAAACGTAAAGTAGGATATTAGCTTTCGGGGAAAAACGTTGCATTTTGTTAAAACATTTTGCCGTTCAAAGTAACTCACTACAGGCTTTATGGCTTGTATTACTGCAGTATGTGCTTTGCATAGCATGTTTTCACTCTGTTCCTTCATCTTCTATAATTTTCCCCAAAATTCCAAACTCAGATTTTATAATACACCTACTCATCCTTCTCTGCCTCGTTGGTCTAGTGGTCACAAGCGCGACTGCTAAGCGTGGGGTCCTGTATTCGATTCCTGGTCGGTCTCGAGGTCGGGCAAAGTGTTATTGGGTGTTTTCATTAGGAAATTCTCAATAGCAGCCTGGAGTCTGGATTTTTGCCCAACCGGGGCACAAATCAACCAATTATATTAACCAATGGCAATAGGCTCGCCCCCTATTACATGGGCCTTATAACATAACTGGCGAAATGTAGGTGTACCTACTATACATCTCTGCCTGCCCCTTCGGGGAAATACAGGCGTGATGTTATGTTATGTTACTCATACCTACTTGATATTCGTCCGCGTAACATTGAATCTCGGTATTTTTCTACACCGCTTCTGAAAAAAACTACCTTCTAATTTCAGGAACCGTAAAAAATGTAATATACTGTCCTCCATTGAATAATTTCAATGACTCAATAGCAATTAAAGTCAAAGCACCTTACAAAGTCGAATAAATGAATGGTGCGCTATGAAAACTAATGTTTCATTACTGAGTGGGTTACTCCATCGAGACCGTACTGGCAATCAAATTGTATGTCTAGAATATAAATAACTTAGAGTTGCATTGACCCGCGATTTGTAACAACACAAAACAATACAATTTTTTTCACAACGTTTTTTGCTACTTGAAATAATTTATGATCCGGAAAATTTGCGCAAGTTCAACTTAAAATCTTACTATCTTTTCTCTCTCCATTATCTTAATTGCATCGTTGTTTCATTTGCATATGTTTCATATCGCATGTTATTTACACCTAAAACAAAACACTAAGGAAATTAGCATTTACATCAGCAACGAGATAGCTGAGCAGACTATTCGACGCCGTGCTCTGAAAATAGCGCGCTTTAATAGTACGCTTTATTTCCCGAGACTATTTCGCATTGAGTGAAATACGAGCGAATGTGTCCAGGCGCCTGGACGCCCGCCAACTGTTTGCCAACGATATAGGCCTATGCTGGAAGATTTATGAAATTGGAAAGTGTTACATCATGGTGTTTTGTCATTCCTAAAGACCTATTAGATAATTTATTTTGGCTCCATTAAAAACCATAGTCAAAAATTGTTTCATAGATATTAGATTCTTCACTTCGGCACCAAATCAAGTATACTGGGGGTTATTACAGCAAAAAGTCCAAGCGATGTGATTATGGCACTGATTAACTAATTTCAGTTATTGTATTGTATCCTCCATGTTCACCATTTAGTGATCATATAGCAGTAGTGGTAAGCACTAAGAGAGCTGATAATAGTAGTAATCCACGAGATTGGCTCGTTATCATTCTAGCAATTAGAACAGTCTTTGGATTATCCTATCATAGGATAAGCCAAAGACTGTTATAATTATATGTTCAATAGAAGCCATAGACGGAGAATTATGAAACCTGTAAATAATACCATAATCCACTCTCACCTTATGATAGATATCTCGGTATGAATAAATGGAGCTACTATGATTCGAGTCCATTGGGAAATCTATCAGTTTTCACAATCGTCATATGCCCAGATATGAACGAAGCATACGCAACGAAAACTTAAGTTGCTGATACTTTAGGAAACCGGTTACTTCTATTGAAAAACATCAATTTTTTTTTTTTTTCATTTTCTATAACATGCCACCAAACTCAGCCTATCACAATTCACGTTGCGCCACAACTACTATTAGATATTCTGTGCCACAACACTCGGTCATTTGCCTTCCGCATCCAGTTATACGTATTTACTTAGGTAGAAAATGTCCTAACTCACTCTGGAGGTTTAGAATTGGCACATTCGAATTCAAAAGTTTTTATTTCGAATACGTTTTCACATGCAATTTCAAAACTTTAATTTAGAATCTAGTTGCACGATTCCAAAAAGTTGGTCACTTAACTTTCCACTTATTTATCAAAGCTGAAATCCTCCACTTTAGAAATAGTCGTACAAATCCATAAAGTGTGGTTTTGATTTCATCCGAAATGATCGAGTTAGTTCCCATATTAAAGAGTCAAGTCTTTTTAAGGGTATGCAGAAACAAAACGCCATGTTCCTTACACACCCTTTTTGTTTCTTTAATATAAAAAAAACTTTGAGTTTATTATCTTCGTATATTCTGTTTTTTCTCTTTTATCTTATTTAGTATACAATCTTGGCACGTCTCTTTATTAAAATAACTACTGATAAAATATTATTACTAGTTCTGCACATGTAATTAGGTGAAAAAATATACTTAGTGTGTGAAATTGTTAACATAATCTTTAATAATAATTGTTTTAATGTTGTCTTTTAATATTAATTACTGACAAATTACATTAGAAAGACATGCCAAGATTGTTTACTAAATAAGACAAGTAAGACAAAACAGAGATTACATTATCCCATAGGAGTTGGTAACCCTACAGATACCGTATCTCTCATCAATTACATCTTCGGCCGCATCTCTAATCTGATCTACGAAGATTTATTCATCAATCCTTCCTCGTGCTACATCGATTCGATTCGAGATGCCAGTTACAGCAGCCATGCATCAAACGTACTCACGCGCATGCGGGATACTCAACACCATTTTATCGAACAATTTATCTATTGGATACAGTTTGTGTGTACACGAGTAAACTTAAATCAAAGATCTGACAAGCGGCGGGATTTTATCGCATGTCTTGAACTTTTAACCGTCTATCATGTAACAGGTGATTTTAGAAAAGAAAACGACAAAATTAATAATAGGAAAAGGCTAAAGCACTGGCGTACTGAGCCAGGAGTCGCAGGTTCGAATCCTGCTCGTGAGCGATTTTTTCTTTCCACAATTTAAATCGTGATATGTATATTCTGTTTTTTCTCTCTTGTCTTATTTAGTAAACAATAGTGGCACGTCTCTTTATTCAAATAACTACTGATAAAATATAATTAATGGTTCTGCACATGTAATTAGGTAAAAAAAATAATTTTGTGTGTGAAATTGTTAACATTATGTCTTTTAATAAATATTATTGCCGAATTGCATTAAAAAGACAGGCCAAGATTGTTTACTAAATAAGACAAGTAAGAAAAAACAGATATTACTTCATGTTACGTAACTTTAAATAACACGAATATTAAACGTAGAAATGGTTCGAACTCTTTTCCGAGAATTTTTATTTTATTTACAAGAAAAGCTCGTAATTGTGCCATGGTTTTCGTGATCTTGCTTGCCAACTTAACATTCTAAGCTAACTATAAACTAGCTGCAGTAAAATCTTTAATGGGTACAATTTTCTTATACAGAATGATTTTTTCATCACCATCCACATTTTCCATAGTTATTAAGTGTCATTCAGAGATTGTATTAAAAAAAATATGGGAGATAAAATTTTCACAATAAAATAATTTTCCCGGAAAAATTATCAATTTATGTGTGGTCGCTAAGTCAAACGGCAATCTCAATATTTTTGTACTAAAAGGATAAACACGTATTTTATTATTTTTAACACAGTGATACTAAGTCAAACGTAAACTTTGTGATGCCATGTCTCATTTTAATACTGAGTGATATTAAAAGGCAAAACGAGAGTTTTATTATTTTAGCAACTAAGATCTTAATTTAATGTTAAAATTTGGATGGTGACTAAAGTCATGCTGTATAGGATATGGGTACGATCCAATTTAAGGGGCCGAAACCCGTAAGTCAACAAACAAATGCGAAGCCCGCTCAAAAACTATTCACTCTATAGAGTGAATAGTACTATAGTACTGAAATTAAAATACATGTTACTCAAGGATAGTCGTGATAATATTATTGAGTCCAAAACATGAATGCACTTATTTAGCTCGATCATAAAAAACTCCAAACATACCTCTGAAACTGTTTATTTTCAAACAGTTTCCTAAGTATATCCTACATTTATTGGTATTTTGATACGATATTTTACCTAAAAATTGTTTTATTATTTTGAAATAATACTAAGCCATTTAATCGAAAATACACATATTTTCTAAGTAATATGTTTTTTTCGCTTATATGCACTTTCATTCGGTGTGGCGTCAACTTCATGCTGCACTACTCCTTCCCGGCAAGACTCGTATTTTGCTTCGTGCTCACTCTCATTCCGCGGCGTTCTAGGCCTTAATATAAGCCAGATAAAGAATATACCTTAATTAGAAAACAGTAATGGTTCTCATTCTCAAGTTTTAATCTCAGCAATCTCGCGGGTAAACAAACTAAGTTAAGATATGCTCTAAAAATTACGACGAAAACTTTTCATAGAATAAATACTGTTTAGAAGTGCTCTTGCGGCTTTGCACGCGTAATTTTTTTTAACTTGCCCCGTCGTAGTTTTGAGAAAATAAAAATACGTATTTCTATATTATTATCTAATTTGCAAAGTATTTATGTCAAGCGTCACCCCAGGAAGATTTTTATTAGTAACTTTAACACCCTTTTTTGCCCCCGTTAAGTTTAATTTTCGAAAAATTAAAAAAACACCTAATTCATTAATTGCTTTAAATATATTTATACTGAGTTCCGACTCAATCCAGATACGCAATTATATTCTTCCATACGAAATTTATAACCCTATTGCACCATTTTAAGTAGTATTTTAGGAAAAGAAAAGATAGGCATTTAATTATTTACTCTAGAGAAAATTTTTTCCAAGGTTTGAGTGTATCGATGGATCGGTGAAAAGATTTTTCATACAAACTCTAACATCCTATTCCACGCCCTTAAGGTTCAAAATCCGTTCTTAGTGGATCTTTACGTCATAAAAGGAACCTACTGTGCTACTGTCCAAATTTCATGTTTCTAAATAAATAAATAAATATTTTTGGGACATTTTTACACAGCACCATCTAGTCCCAAACTAAACAAAGCTTGTGCTATGGGTACTAGACAATGGATATAATACTTACATACTTAACTACTACTAACTAACTACTACATACTTATTACTACTTACTTACTAACTTGAGTAGGTAGTTTCGGCTCTGAGTTGATGAATCAGTCAGTCAGGACATCTGTCTTTATAAATATAGAAGATTGATACAGCTGTAATAACTTTTCTATATTTAAGTAAAAAACCTTGAAAAGTTGGTATTTTTACCAGTAGGTACTTGTATCGATTTTTCCTATATTTAAAACAAATTCATAATGATTAAAGTTGGTATGCCATATCAAAGTAGTCCATATTTATCGAGCTAATAAAAAATATACAGCTTTGGTGTCTATTGACTATTTAAGTACCTTTTTATGATAGGTACTGACGAAGTTGTTATCGATGACCAATGCAGCCAGGAATTTAGTTCAATCGACTTATAAAATGCACATGAGGTCAATTATAAATATTTGACGTAAAACAATAAATTGTTGTAAGCCTGCCAACATTTTTGCAAAAAGTATCATTATATTTATAGCTATAAATGTGTCCTTCACTCCAAGCTGAAACTGCTGAACACACTTGCCACTGGCAATGATGCATGCATCATCCTTTTATAAATATATTTTTCAAAGAACACTTTGCAGAGAGCAAATCTAAAGCAACTTGACCGCTGAAACTTAATCCTAAAGGAAATGATTAAACAAACGAAGATAATGAAATCACGAGACAAACCCTTACCACCAACGGGAAGTAACGTTATGGCATATTGTTAACCGGAATACGCACAACGTGAAATGAATATTTTCTTTGTTAATCTTAAACAACATCCTTTCGCTAAGTCTTATATAGTACAAAACCACTTCATAATTTTATCATGAACATTTTTTACGATGCAAGGACACTATATTCGGCAAATGACGTAATAGTCTTTAACCTAGGTACGCCTACTCGATAGTTAATCAACCTTTTCAATAATGATCGTGACTTGACACGTCACGGAGGCATTGAATTCGCTAAAGCCTAATTAGGAATGGACGTAGGCGCCAACCCAGTCATATTCCAAGAATTTGTGAATTACGGAGTATTGTAAGTTAACAATAGCATTTTAATATTTATAAACAAAGTGAGTAATAGTACAAAGTCGTCAAGTTACAAAGAAAATGCAACACGATTATGTGATCGGTGGGGGGGGGGGCTAAGGGGCTCAATAAAGCCCCCCAAAAGCATCTGGATCCACCTCTGACAAATCTAAAATTAAACTTGATATTAACCTACTTTCTTATTATCACTACCTAGAGTAAAATTTTCAACACTCATCCTTTCTTAATCTTAAAAAATAAAAAATAAATTATTAATTTTATTATTTATAAAATATAAAGCCACCCTCAGCTAGGTCAAGCCCCTCCCAAATCAAAATCCTGGATCCACCACTGGCAGTTTCAGATCAAAACAATGCTTTTCTTATTTTCTTATCTACAGCGATCACTGTCAAATACGAACTGCAGCGTCACTGCATCTTGATCGGCGCGTCATGAAATTACGTGAATTAGGGCTCAGAAATTGATTTTAATTAATCGATATGAATTTTGAGAAAACTGCTAATAGTTTCCTTTATAAACTACCTACCTACTTAATTAACTTCGAAATCTTGTCATTATCACCATTCAGCCGAAAGACATCCACTGCTTGACATAAGTCTCCCCCAAGCATGCCACAACGACCGGTCCTACACTTCCCACATCCAGTGGACCATGTTCTTTTTCTAATCACACAACTTGACGATACAAGTCAAGTGTAGCACGTTCGTTTCTAAGATTACAGCATACACTATCATTGTCTCAAAGGTCATCTAGTATCACATCCGCTTCACTGAAGTGCACCGAGATCGAACTTTCATGTCCATAAAACTTTTAATAATGAAAATCATAAGCGTACTGAAAATCATGACTGTCGATTTTTTGTGAAATTCTGTTCAATTTCTGTGCTGTACAGGGAAAAGGCAGGAATGTAAGGGTCAACAAGGGTTTTTTACGAGCTTTAGCTCACGTCCTTTAGGCCCACCTAATGTTAAATGATTACCTTTGCCCATAACAACTTCAATACTGATGAATCAATCAAATCGAATGAATTGATGCCCGTGGATGCTGGTGTCCCACAAGGCTGTGTGCTATCCCCAACTTTGTTTATTCTGCATACCAATGACATGTTGCGCATAAGCAACATTTATTGTTATGCAGATGACATCACAGTGGATGCACTTTACTCTGGCCAAGCTAATCTCTCGCGTGAACATGTCGTGGAGTACCGGAAAGGACTTGTGTCTGAAATTGAGACTTCTCTGGAGCGAGTCTCTGAGTGGGGCAGACTAAACCTAGTCCACTTCAACCTCACTAAGACACAAGTCGGCGCGTTTACCGCTAAGAGAACCCCATTTGTCGAGCACCTCACTTAGAGGGCACTCCCCTCTTAGCTACGCTTAAATTGGGAATTCTAGGCGTCGACGTATCGAACGACGTTCAGTTTCGTGGTCACTTGGAAGGTAAAGCCAAAATGGCTTCCAAAAAACTCGGGGTGCTCAATAGAGCGAGATAATATTTCAGACCGGCCCATCGCCTAAAACTTTATAAGGCACAAATCCGGCCGCACATGGAATATTGCTCTCACCTCTGGGCTGGAGCACCCGAGTACCTAGTCCTTCCACTTGACCGCATTCAGCGCAGAGCGGCTCGTTGGCGACTATGCTATTCCCAATCGGCTAGACCCTCTAGCTTTGCGAAGAGACGTTGCATCTCTGTGTCCTATATCGCATGTACAATGGGGAGTGCTCTGAGGAATTGTTCGACCTTATACCAGCCGCTGACTTTCACCATCGTACCACCCGCTATAAATATAAATTCCATCCTCACCATCTTGATGGTTGGTGGTCAACTACAGTACGTTTCACACGCCACTTTTTGCCTCGTACAGCAAAACTGTGGAACCAACTTCCGTCAGCGGTTTTCCCGAACAAATTCGACATGGGAGCCTTCAAGAAAAGAGCATACGTCTTTTTAAAAGGTCGGCGACGCATCGGCGACTCCCCTGGTGTTGCGGATGTCCATGGGCGGCGGAGATTGCTTACCATCAGGTGACCCGCATGCTCGTTAGCCCTCCTATGTTATAAAAATAATCCTAAATTATACGGCAAGTCAGTTCGTCAAACTGAGACATGAAGATGGAAAGTCTCGTGTCTCATGTAATTGTATTTTTACCGGCACCCGGTACCCTTCACACCGGAACACAGCAATGTAAGCATCACTGCTTGGCGGCAGAAGCAGGTACGATGGTAGTACTTCCCCGGACGAGCTCCTTCACAAGGAGCTCTACTACTACCAAACTATAGAAGTTTTTAAACTTTCGCGAATTTCACTCATATTGAACTATGTTTACGGGACTTGTCGCGCACAATTAAATCAAAATATAACAACCATTTTGACTAACCTCGACGTTTCGGCCAAGTTGCATTGGCCGTGGTCAAACGTCGAGGTTAGTCAAAATGGTTGTTATATTTTGATTTAATTGTGCGCGACAAGTCCCCTAAACATAGTTCAATACCAAACTATATAATTTTTATGAATACGAGATAGACACCCATAGAATAAATAGACTAGAGCCGCAGTAGTCGCACGCGGTGTGAAGCAAATTTAAATTCGCCTTAAAAGGCTACGTTCAATACAGCTCACGCGCGCCTGTGTGTCGGCGGACATTATACGTGCCGCTTGCGGGCACACATCGATTATTTTAGTGCTTCAACTTTGAGCGGAACTTTGAATGAAATTAATAATTAATAATTGTCAATTATTAATTGTCTAGTACCCATACCACAAGCTCTGCTTAGTTTGGGACTAGATGGTGCTGTGTAAAAATGTCCCAAAGATATTTATTTATTTTATTTATTTTTAATCACATCTTTTGTCTTTTATTACTCGAAGGGTCTTCAGTAGATAGTCCTTTTTTGAGTTACCAGAGTTCCTCCTACCCAACCTGGGTCATCATATCATGCGAGAATACACAGGTTTCCTGGAAAATCCGAAGTTGAAAAATGTCCAACAATCTAAGATACTTGTGTAACCATCACTTTCAGTGTTATACGTGGGACACTCAGAAAGTTTTGCGAAACTAAAAAACATTGTTCTATACGTACAGTCAACAAATCGGAATCATGACCCACGATAAGCTTAACATCCTACAGACATTCTAATACAATTGGGTTGAATTTCGCTTAAACAGATATTTCCCTGGCAACTGACTTGTCATCAATTTTGTTAGCTATTGACAGTTACAGCTAGTTTACCAATAAAATTATTTTTCTAAAGTTTATTCTTGACGTTTAACTCCAAATATTGTTATTTATTTATTTATCATTTATTGCGTGAAATATGGTACAGAGGATATTATAAATTAAATGTATGTTCCACACTCGGACGAATAAAAAAGGCGGACGGAATCTCGCTAAACAAAGACTGAAGCACTTCATTTTTTCTTGAACCCACTATAATTTCGAAAGCATTTTAACACACCAGATTTATACTGTTATTTTATTTATGATGCTACAACAATGACTACCATAACACTAGATTTTTTGCGTAAACGCGGCTTTTTGGCATACTATGGATGTGAATGTGTGCGTGCCATACTTTTAAGCGAGCCGGCTTGCTATGGATGCTTCACTTATTAAATAGCGAGATTCCGTCTGCCTTTTTTATTCGTCCGAGGTTCCACATATTTAGCCGTTAAGAGTATTGTTTGACACGTTTTCATACGTGACATTTTATTATTTGTAATTTTTATTTTTATTTTATTAATGGTCTGTGATCGAAAAAGTTAGTATAGGTTTCTTTAAAAATATAGTTGTTTGTAGGAAAACCACGTGAAACGACAGCTAATTCGAAATTCAAAACATAATTCCTGCTTTATCAAAAACATAATTTCCAATCCAATTATAAATCTATTGCATTGATAACAAAGCTCAAAATGGCACAGACCTCTGACCCGTTTTAATGCAGTTTCTGTAATATTCAAAATGTCCTAAGTGCAGCATGGAAGAAAACCTTACTGTTTTGACGATTTCAAACGAATTATCAGCTGAGTGGGTCATGATTCCGATTTGTTGACTGTACATATATTTTTATCAAATCTTTTCAAAGTACTTTCCACCAGCCTCTATACAAAGATTCATGCGCCTAAACCAGTTTTCAAAACACTTTTTCCAGTCCGCCGCAGACACCTCGTTTACAGCCTGCTCGAACGCAGCCAGCGCATCTTCCGGCGACGAAAATTGTATCCCTTTGAGCTGATTTTTTATTTTTGGGAATAAAAAGAAGTCACACGGTGCTAGATCAGGGCTGTAAGGAGGGTGACCCAGGAGTTTGACTGGCGTGCTGTCCAGGAAGTCCCTCGTTTTGAGTGCGGTGTGCGCAGGTGCATTGTCGTGGTGGAGCAGTAGCCCGCGGAGCCCTGTGTTTGGTCGCTTGTTGCTTATAACAGAGAAAACTTCTGGCAAACATTTGGTAGTATACCATTCGGCATTAATGCTTCTTTGATCCCGTAAGGGAATTGATACCAAGTGGCCAGTCAAATTAAAAAAGCTAGCGATCAAAATCTTACCCCCGCTTCTAGATCGCTTCACTTTGGTAGGCGTTGGCTCATTTTGAAACACCCAAACAGTCGACTGGCGCTTGGTTTCTGGGTCGTATTGATAAATCCAGGACTCATCACCTGTAACGATGTCGTAAACACGCCGAGACGAGCCTGCTTCAAATTTGTTAAGCATATCACGGCACCATTCCACCCGGGCCTGCTTCTGAGCATCGGTGAGGTTGTGCGGCACCCAGCGTGATACTATCCTCCTCACGCGAAGATGGCTGTGTAGAATCTCGTGAACGCTTCCCGATCCAATCTTCAATATGTGTTGAATTTCCTGATATGTAATTCGCCTATTGTCTTGGATTAAATTTTTCACTGCTAGCACGTTTTCTTCGGTAACAGCCGTCAAAGGGCGACCGCTTCTTTCGTCATCCCCCAAAGTTGGTCGACCGCGCTTGAATTCGTTATACCAACGATACACGGTTGCCTTGGAAGGGCCTTCATCCATGAATGCCATTTGAAGTCTATCGTACGATTCATCCGGTTTCAGGCGACACTTGAAATCGTATAAAATCATAGCTCTAAAATGTTCCCGGCGCAGATCCATATTTCAGTGAGACACAATACTTTGAATTAACTCGCAAAAAATGTGGAGGGAAATTTTGAAATTGGAACTTACTTATTTTTACTTATAAATAATCATATTTTCGAAAAACATTATAACTGGCCAGTCTCCCATATATAAAAACTTTTTTTCGCAATACTTTCTGAGGGGCCTGGTACATACTAATTTTCAAAAGGCCCTATTAACACTATTTTGGTTAATTGAATGCTAGCTTTACTATTATTAACTAAATATACAGTAGTGAACGATCTGGCAAGACATAGTTTTTTAGATCTCTTTTCTTTTCTACTTAAAAAACTACGGAACAATTAAGAGCGAGCCACTTTTACATAACAGCCAGCAGCGTTGAGGAACTACAAGTGATTGCGTTTGTGAATCAGAGCGGTCCTGCGATGGTGGAGTTCCACAGATACTCCTCGGACCGTGAACAAGTAGCCCACTATGATTTACCGACACTTGCCTAAGAACTTGTAGATTCCGAGATTAAGAGAGCAATTAGGGTCCGTATTAATAGCTCTTATTTGAGCTTTCTCTTAACTGTTGTTTTGATATCTGAGATGAGACGCAGATTCGATTTTTTTTTTATCATTTGTGTTGAATTCCGATGACGTTCACATCTTGACAGCCCCTATTGCATCAGCTTTCATACCGCCATATCGAGAGTTATTTAATGATACGGACCATAGATTCTTCACTTTAGAAATCAATCTTCTTACCACAACATTCTGTGAACGGATGCACCGGACGAGGTACTCGAGGTAGTATGTGAAAAAAACATGCATCCGTGTAAACACCAAACAGTGACTTAGTGACTTTTTTTAAAGATAACCTGTCCATATGAAAAGGGCTTTAAGCAGTCCCAGTTAGTTAGTCCTAGACGCGAATGTCTACGACCTAGTTACGCAGTCATTGCTTGGTATATGACCTATGCCTAGTGGTTCCACCTGATTTTGTAGCACCGCAAGAACACCTGCCCTCAGGCCACGATCTCCCATGGCCAGTCTGGAAGTCCCTCAACCGACTACGGACTTAAGTCGGTCGCTGCAGAGAGAATATGTGCAAAAGGGGAATGCGAGACACAAGAGACATTTTTAAACAATGCCATAGAGGTGGCCAAATACCACATGAATACAGTGTGAACTACATGACAACCATTGACACGAAGATGAAGAAGAAGTGGTTTAGCCTTGGAATACCGTTATCTCCACAAATAGGTTAGTAGAGGTCGCTCCGAAATTGCCCGAACAGAACTAATCAAGATTTTGGCGAAATGATTGTTATAAAGCTCACAAGGTGGACCGACGACCAGGTGAAGGTCACGCGAATCCGCTGGATGCGGGGAGCGCAGGACCAGTCGTTGTGGCGATATTTGGGGGGAGGCCTAGGTCGAGCAGTGAACGTCTTTCGGCTGAAATGATGATGATGATGATCATCGTCATAAATATGAAAACCTGGATCAACGGCTAACTTACCTTCTATCTGAAAATTAGAGGTTTGTTGGCGCAATAGAGTCACCATCGATGACCTCACAGCGACCACTTAGCTTAACCTCACAAATTGATCGGTGACCACCTTCGAGTGCTATTGTTGATTTAAGGTGACCACGTAACCATTTAACCATGAGCTGCTGAAAGAAAGCCGTTGTTGATATTGATGGGGAATTCCACAACTCATACAAGAATGCCTTTGTTTACTAACACTGAGCCAACAATAGGTACGCATTTACAATAGACCATGACATGAAAACAATCCAGTTGTGCTTCGTCTACCATACAGCGCTTAAACAACGCATTGATAACCATGCTGATAGTGTAGCGCTACTTGGGACAAACTTATGTCCAGCTGAGGTCTGCGATGGCGCCGATGGCATATTATAACGTGTTCTGTGGCGATGGCCTAACTTCTAAGTTGATTGTTAGATGCGGCCCAGACAATTTTAATATTTTTATTTCAATACACGATAAATTTTCCGTCAACACGTAGCGGAAAAATGGATTATAATCTTTTTCACATAATAATAACAAAATAGTGTGTAGTGTAGATTAAGCCATCTGTGCGGGACATATTGCAGTCGTCAGTAGTCAGTCAGTTGAGTTTTACATAGCATGGGTATTGTCATCAAATAAACAAGCTGAAGTGACAGTAGGCTGGACATGTATGTCGAAGGACCGATGGCGGTAGAAGCAGACGAGTCCTTGAATGAAGACCGCAATTCGGAAAACGCAGCGTAGGGTGACCTGAGTCACCGACAACTTGAAGAAGGTAGCTGGGTGGAAATCTGGATACGGAAGGCGGAAGACCTATGTCCTGCAGTGTACTGTGATAAGTTGAGTTGATAGGTACGGTGACAGGTGTCAAATACCTACCCATGCTATGCGAAAAAGATTATAGTGATCGCAGTATGTTGTTATACCTAAGCAGTTCTCTACCTTTTCTTGTGCAAATCCAATGCAGACCCTTTTATTTTAACATTCTTAGCGCTAACCTATTATGACACCTAATGGAAGAGAGGAGTGATTAGTCAACCTCTCGGACTGATGATGAACCTACCGAAGAAATGATCATTATCTTCCTGTCCTTACACTCCTGACCCCTAAGTTATTTGGAGTTGTCACAATATGTTTGTCTCTTCCATTCGCCCCTGTCAGCCGTCACTTTGTCAATCACTGCCTTTTCATTCATATCATCCATCCATCTTTTCTTTTGAGCTATTGAAGAAATGATGGACGTTAAAGAGCAGCTAACGTTGTTAGCTAACTAATCGGTTTTACGCTTATTGCCTTTGAGCACCATCGTTTTGAATCTTACTGCGGAAGTCGATAAGAAATTGAAATAAAACAACTACATGATAAACCGTTACAAAGGGAAAAAGAACATGAATTTTAATTGATAAGATTCATCGGTTTTTAATCAACAACAACAATTAATTATTATAATTCATCAATTCAACAATCAATCTACCAGTCACGGTTTTCACAACAAATTACGACACACATACCGAAATGCGATTGATACGAATGACATGGATCGCAAGCGCACTGTGACCGGCGTCGGCTTACATTACCTGGGGTCTGATTCTACTTAATTGGTAACAAATCGTAATAAAATCATGGCTTCTGACAGTCTTATTCGTATTCTACTAATGAACAAAGACCTAACGTATGTCAGTCAAAGATCGATAGAATTTGTTTCCATTTAATTTACCTACTAACGGCAAGAATGAGTATCCTATCTATCCACAATTTTCCTTACTAGAGATAGAGATGTTGAATAGTTTTTTGTACTTAACGAATGACAACTGACCTTAGGATTTTGGTACTGTCCATTATATCCTCATGAAAAATATTTAATATTCAGCCAATCCTAGTTAAACTCGAAGCCGACCCCAACGTTATTGAGAAAAGGATAAAAAAAGAAGAACGAATAGCTATCAAAACACATCCAATAGCATTGAATGTGAATCGATATAATATGAGTAAATAAGCAGACCTTGGACTAACTATACCCAACTACACACATAATATTAAACGAGTACCTATTTTAACAAAAATCGACGACAAAAGAAAGCGCCATCTTCACGCACGACTTGTACCGATCTCACAATTGATCGTTACAGATATGAAACGTGACTAAAACTGAAACTTATTTGGCAGTGAAAACAGAACGCTTCAATCAAAACACAAGCACGATCAAATTGTGCAAATTCCAATAGTCTAGCTCTATTTCAAACTAGAAAAATATCAACCCAAACACAAAGATATTTACGTAATCTTCAAGTTACCTTATTATAAGCGCAAATTAAAAATCTAGGTTACAGTAATCAGATTCTAGAAATCAGTTAAACGCCAAATCTGGGTCACAATCACAAACTAAACTTGTTGAATCAAAAACAAACCTATTAAATGTTATCGATTACGTGATGCAAAACAAGGAATCAGCAAAATTGTTTAACACATAGAAAGTACAAGAAGTGTAAATAATTGTAAAGCTAATCACAAATTATACGGTAAAGTTCTACTTTTCTTATTTAATCTTATAGTTAAGGCGAGCCGCGTTCTAATCTCAGAAATAGCATCCAGTAAAGCAGACGAAGCAATTTTGCACTTCTGTGACCTTTCGACGGCACGCAATCCTCACTTGCGTCCAATTACTATAAAAAGACATAGAGCATTCAGCATTCGAAACGATATTAGAAATTAAGAAAACATTCTTCTTTTTGAAGTCGGATAAAAACTCAGAAACATGTTGGTAATATCTTTGTCTTTTGATTCCAGATTCCGCGTCCCGTTGAATTTATTTCGAGAGGTGGACTGAATTTCTGGTAAGCAACGTACGTAATTTATAACCAACGTGTTAGTTTGTAATAAAATCAGTAATGCATAGGAATTCCGGTCATGTCTTCAACATCCGTCCCTGCGCATGAACGCGGCTTTTTACACGCGACGATGATGAAGCCATATCCCCTCACATTAGGAAATGCAAAAAATACGGAAGTTCTTAACTAAAAATAGATTCCTTTACAACTTTATTAGTTATAATGAGATGAGTATTATACAACAATCGTTAGTTTTTGCTCAGTTTTTTGTATTGTTACTGTGACGAATGTGCAACGCCGAATGCTGGCCATGGTTGCGCAATTTGAGGTCGATGCCTCCACCGCTCCCACCGCGATCGATCTACTAAAACTGTTTATTCTTTTATTGATGCTGGTTCACTAACTAGGCAGGTATCATCTGATTAAACACTAGCTTGTTTCTTTTTTAAATATTCATCGTTTAGAAAGTGGAAACATCAATAGCTGCTTTACAACTCGTAAGGCGTAAACAAGCTGTACCTACCTATTCTTAGTGATTTCTATATTCAGTCTGGAAATCGCTCTTTTATAGGATTGGATGTTTCAAAACGTATTTTTTTTGTATATTCAGTGTATGAATTACAATGCCTGCCAGAGGAAATGGCGTGCCAACCGCCATTGGATCTCAAGGCCAGTCGTTATGTAAATGAGTGTGATGCATGTGTTTTCGGTCTATTTGATTTCAATTGTATTTCTCAAATAGTGTTTATTGGCCAAACACGAGTCGATCGTTTGTTGCGCGAGCGGCTAGCTGAGGTGAAACGCTAGAGAAACATAATTTTTGGCAGTTTCTTGAAATCATGTCTGCCACAATGCACAACAACGGGCAGTTGGCACAAAAGAAAACTTCTTTGTATCTAAACAATCGACCAATTTCTTCACGGCATTCAGCTCCTATGGAACAATATGTTTCATTACAAAAATAAATAAAGTTTATTTCAGTCTTCGGATGATCAGTTTCATTACTTGCTCATGCAATCATGCAATTTGTTCATGAAGCCACTGTTGCTGTTATTCAGATAGCTTTTAGATTCTATTTCTTCGTAACAGTCGCGAGATTTCTAGAAAAATTAAAAAAAATCCAGTCCCATTCATCCAGATGGTGGCCATTACCAATCAACGGGATTGGATCATTTTGGCGTTAAACCTCTACATACGTGGGACACTCAGAAAGTTTTGCGAAACTAAAAAAAATTGTTCTATACGTACATATATTTTTATCAAATCTTTTCAAAGTACTTTCCACCAGCCTCTATACAAAGATTCATGCGCCTAAACCAGTTTTCAAAACACTTTTTCCAGTCCGCCGCAGACACCTCGTTTACAGCCTGCTCGAACGCAGCCAGCGCATCTTCCGGCGACGATTATTGTATCCCTTTGAGCTGATTTTTTATTTTTGGGAATAAAAAGAAGTCACACGGTGCTAGATCAGGGCTGTAAGGAGGGTGACCCAGGAGTTTGACTGGCGTGCTGTCCAGGAAGTCCCTCGTTTTGAGTGCGGTGTGCGCAGGTGCATTGTCGTGGTGGAGCAGTAGCCCGCGGAGCCCTGTGTTTGGTCGCTTGTTGCTTATAACAGAGAAAACTTCTGGCAAAAATTTGGTAGTATACCATTCGGCATTAATGCTTCTTTGATCCCGTAAGGGAATTGATACCAAGTGGCCAGTCAAATTAAAAAAGCTAGCGATCAAAATCTTACCCCCGCTTCTAGATCGCTTCACTTTGGTAGGCCTTGGCTCATTTTGAAACACCCAAACAGTCGACTGGCGCTTGGTTTCTGGGTCGTATTGATAAATCCAGGACTCATCACCTGTAACGATGTCGTAAACACGCCGAGACGAGCCTGCTTCAAATTTGTTAAGCATATCACGGCACCATTCCACCCGGGCCTGCTTCTGAGCATCGGTGAGGTTGTGCGGCACCCAGCGTGATTCTATCCTCCTCACGCGAAGATGGCTGTGTAGAATCTCGTGAACGCTTCCCGATCCAATCTTCAATATGTGTTGAATCTCCTGATATGTAATTCGCCTATTGTCTTGGATTAAATTTTTCACTGCTAGCACGTTTTCTTCGGTAACAGCCGTCAAAGGGCGACCGCTTCTTTCGTCATCCCCCAAAGTTGGTCGACCGCGCTTGAATTCGTTATACCAACGATACACGGTTGCCTTGGAAGGGCCTTCATCCATGAATGCCATTTGAAGTATATCGTACGATTCATCCGGTTTCAGGCGACACTTGAAATCGTATAAAATCATAGCTCTAAAATGTTCCCGGCGCAGATCCATATTTCAGTGAGACACAATACTTTGAATTAACTCGCAAAAAATGTGGAGGGAAATTTTGAAATTGGAACTTACTTATTTTTACTTATAAATAATCATATTTTCGAAAAACATTATAACTGGCCAGTCTCCCATATATAAAAACTTTTTTTCGCAATACTTTCTGAGGGGCCTGGTATACTCAACGCCAACGCTCGTGGCAGTCGCGATCATAAAACAATTAGGTGCTAGGGTTGCACATGCCGTAATCATTATCGATAGTTCGATTTAGAGTTACTGGAGCCCGTACTGACCTGTTGTTAATACAAAAACCACAACCCCTACCCCTTACCCTAGCGGGTTGTTGTAGTGTAGGATATACGTTACCTTAGAATATACGTTATGCTTATTATTCTAAGTTGTTTTATGATCGGTACTGCCACGAGCGTTGGCGTTGAGTCTAGTCACAATTAATTTTTCTATTTATAGGTCTTTGGTAAAGCTAATGTTTAGCCGTGGACATCTACAACCTGATATGATAATGAAATTATTATTTTCTGAAACTGCATTTTAACGTTGATTTGCATAGCTAAAAATATCTTTTCTATTTCCTTCCTTAGTCACAAATATTGACACAAAAAAAAAAGTGATTTTAAAAATGCGATTTAGATGTTCATACCAGTTTTGAAGCACGCCAGCTAATCCGGGTAGGTATCAATTAATAAATTTAATATTCTATTTTAAGAAATACAGAGCCTTCATGCATTCACATAAATAAAGCAATTTTTTCTTCAAAGTTCGGCCGCTGCAGTTTATATATGAACTTGTAGCAGTAAAGAGTTCCCTTAATCGATTTCTTAGCCTTAATTGACAGTGAAGTAGGTATGCATAGTCTGTTTTTTTCTCTTGTCTTATTTAGTAAACAATCTTGGCACGTCTCTTTATTCAAATAACAACTGATAAAATATAATTACTAGTTCTGCACATGTAATTAGGTAAAAAAAAAATTGTGCGTGAAATTGTTAACATAATGTCTGTTAATAATTAGTATTGACGAATTGCATTAAAACGAAGATTAAATCAAGATTGTTTACTGAATAAGACAAATAAGATAAAACAGGGTATAGATCTAGTAATTTTTTGTAGGACAACTCTGAAACGATGTCAGGCTTAGGCTTCCTTATTATCCTTGTCTTTTGTCGTTCAATATTTCCATATTTCTTTTATATTCAGTAGTGAGAGTGACAAGTATAATAATTGTCGAGACAAAATTTAACATCCCGTAGAGTTAAATAAATGTCAAAATTAAATTAAACATTCTATATTTTATTCTATTTACCGTCTGTATAAAATTACTCACTGCAATTTCAATACTAATGAAAATGTCATCAACTTTCACAATCATTGCGACAGTTTACATAAAAGTATATTGCAATTACTCTCTCATTCTCTATTACAATCTGCAATACTCTTCTAACAAAGACTGTTTTTTTTATGTTCTCTGTTTGCTCGACTATTTATCGATAATAAAGTAATATGTATTGGTAATATCAATTCTTGTTGCATAATTATCAATGAACTGGTTGAAACGCGGCTGGCGCAGTCGACAGCCGCGGTCGGCCCTCGCCGGTAACGATTCCAAACTACCCTTTAAAAATTAACAAAAAAAATATACAGCCTCATTTGTGAGCGAGAGCAGTTCTTATTTAGAATTGTGTGTGGCGTTTATGAAGAATATAGTGATGTGTGTGTTGTTACAATAGTAACAAAAGTGCTTATTGTGTGTTCACGTCGCCAGAGAAAGTTTACACAAATGCTTTAGATCTGGAAACTCTCGGCTTCGGCGTTTGCGACGTAGGATTCACGTAACTGACTGACAAATATTTTAATACATTTGATAATTTAAAAATGTTACTGTTTTCTTTTTTCTTTCAAAATCTCAGGAAATTATCTTTCTCAGTTACCTACATACAATGCATTTCCTTTATAAATTATGAACATAATCAGCAAAACAGAAAATATTTGCAATTCCATAGCCATCAATGAATAAATTCGGAATGTAGGTCTTAAATTGATGTAAATAAATGTCTGGATAATGTATAAGGCATACCGAAATATAAACTGTATCCAGTCATCCGTAAAGATCGAAATCGAAGAAAATATTCGATACTACTTACTTTTTTTAGTAGGTACCTATACAATACAAATCAATACATTAGGTAGTTGGGTAATACTACTCGAAGGACGTACATACAAGTTTTACGCAAATCGGTCGCAAGGAAATGCCAATTTCCCTCGCGTGTGTGTTATTAGTATTATTAAAACGAAATGTTTTTATCGCCAAAACAAAAGAGTAAGTATGTATTTGCAATCACCTTTCAAGTTTACTGAGTAAAACAAAAGAGGTTTACACCAATTTTATTGTCTTAAATGAAAACTGTTTGATATGAGACATAACGTTAATTTTATTTTATGCTAGCTGTGCCCGCGACTCCGTCCGCGTGGATGTCGGAAAATAACATCATGTCATATTTATGAACACAATGTCTTCTTATACACGCTGAAATTTTAATCGCATATTTCCCGAAAGGGGGTCATTGTACTCATCATTATGAACAACTTTTACTATGGGACCAACATTCAAATCGTCAACACAAATGTAGGGCCCAACAGATTTATTTTTTCGCGATTTCAGGGTTGGTCCCATAGTAAAATTTGTTCATAATGATGAGTACAATGACCCCTTTTCGGGAATTAAGCTACTCAAAACCTGAACAACTAACAGATCATCGCGTACCTCAAAGATGCGTTCCAATAAAAATAACACATGAACCATGGACGAATGTGAACATAATTGATGGTTTCAGTAAAATTGTTAATTGTCACATTAGAACATGCAAACAGTTGAATACTGAGTAAAGTCTAGCGGTAAAAGTGTAATAAAATTTTAACAGCGATAAGAAAACAAAATGTAGTTTGAAAGGTTTGCAATGAAGAATTTATTTGCCGACCACACATCTTTGGTAAGTTACCACTGGTAACACTAAAACTACGAAAACCGCCCTTACTGCTGGCTTACGTAATAAACACGCTGTCAAGGTCAAACTGTTAACACAGACGTCTTGTCAACTGTACTTCATGCTTAGCTATTGCCCGATTTGTGGACAGGTATGCACACAGAGTAACAACCGTAACCGTTCCCTGAAATAAGTACCTGCATTACTTTCAAAATGACAATGACATTTAAACGGTACCAGGTACCGCTAGATCCGATAACACAATTCTCTTATCAAAGCTATGTCAACGCGCAACGCACGTTGTTGCAACGAAACATTAACTTTCAAAACGATAACTGGGTTTTAATTCAAAATAAAATACACCAATACCATTATTCTAAACAATAGATTGTTAGCTAGAACAACGGAATAAGACCAGAAAGATAACATTACATAATCAATCCATTACTATCCCACTGCTGGGCACATGCCTTCTCACTATCAACAATATATTCGCTCAAAAATTAAAATGGTAATTAATGCAAACCAATCGATTAGAGAAAACCGGCCAAGAGCATGTCGGGCCATGCTCAGTATTATAGGGTTCCTTAAGTAGGTCTAATTACGGTTTTTAATCTGAGCTAATTACAAACGAATCAAATCGAATATTAATCATTTCTATTTTAGTTTTTGCAAACAGCGCCACCTAGCGCTAAATTTATGAAGCTAAATTTAAGAAGTGTGTTTCTTTTTGTGATTTTTTTAAATAGAAAGTAACTAAAGGAGCATTATTTGCTACGATCATTTTTTTCTAAGGTCAATGACCTATGAACTAGGACGTCTTAAGTATTTTTCAGTTTTCTCACTATAACTCAAAAATTTATAATCACATTATACTCAAAATAATTTTAAAAGAGAGTTTTTATAAAGGTCTATCAATGTTGAAGACTATAAGTTTCTACGTTGCATAGTTTAGAAATGGCAGGGGGGGGGGGACACATTGCAAGCCACTTTGGCGAACTGTATTTCGCAGATGGTATACCTGATAAAAAAGTTGTGTATGAAACATTACCTTCATTTTAGTAGACCTATTCAACGATACCCCACACGAGGGGGTGCAGCGAAAAAAATATTTTCATCCCCATTTCACATGTATGGGCGCCACCCTTAAAATACGTAATCAAGATTTTTTTATTATTTTAAAATTGAGATCTATATCTATTCCATTTTTTGTCAAAATTTCATTTACTTATGTTTATTACTGTAGAAGTTATTAAGCGGTAAAGGATTAGGACAGACGGACAGACGGACAGACGGATAGACGGACAGACGGAGGGACATGACAAAACTATAAGGGTTCCTTGTAGGACTACGGAACCCTAAAAAGTGGCTGTTCTGATTGCAATCGATAATTTTACTACCTTGTCATTTTCATATACCTACCTACCGCACGATACGAATACGATGAGATTTTTTTTGTAAGTGGAATGCAAATTAAACAAAGCAAAGATATGATTTGTGAACATATTCGAGAACTTGTAGGGCTCCTTTGTCAAAGAACTCGTCCGGGAAAGTACTACCACCGTACCACTTCTGCCGCCAAACAGTGATGCTTGCGTTGCTGTGTTTCGGTGCGAAGGGTACGGGTGCCGGTGAAATTACAATCACATGAGACTTTCCATCTTCCTGTCTCAGTTTGGCGAACCGACTTGCAATAACATTTAGGCAACAGCCTAGGCGGTATCGCAGTTGTTATGAGCAAAGGTAACTGGTTGAGACTTTACTATCATGACAAAATGAATTTTTAATAGACTTGGCTAGGCATTTACGATAACCAACGTGAACACACTTTAAGGTACTATTAGATATGCAGTGCTATAAGTAACGGGACTTACAAATAAGACAACATATTTATAGGGTTGTGGTGACTAAATAAAAAGAGAATAAATGTTTAAACATACTTGAGAAAAAGATTGCTGAAGTGAATTTAGACTTATGTGATGTAATGAGTGGTATCGATGCTGACGTCCATGTCTGAGGTGGTGGTGCTGCTGCGAAGTGACACGTACGACGTGTTCCGGCTGCTGGAAGCCTGGTGGCAAAGACTGCTGGTCCTGGGAAGATTGGTCTTTTGGTACTGTCGACTGCTACACGAAGCTGCTTATGGTGGGCATTCTAAGACTGTTTAGCGTTGTCTTGCAACTATTTTGTTTCGACTGCTGAAGACCTGATGGCAACAATTGCTGGTCCTGGGGTGTTTGGTCCTATGGTACCGCCGGCTGATATATGATGCTGCTTTTGGTTGGGCATTCCAAGATTCAGTTTGTTTATTTTATCTAGAATGATTTAGATTTAGATTAGAGTTAGATTGGTATCCGGGCTGGCATTGATAATTTCGTAATAGGCACTGGTTTTCCGGCCTGGAAGTGCCGAATCCAGAACATAACGCTCGGCAGTTCGGTTGCATTTTAAAGCGAGAAGCAGTTAGGAAGCCAGATTTTGCATCTTAACGCTTTCTTGGCCAGATATTTTTAAATATAAAGATCACACAAGTAAGAAAGTTTCTCTTTTAAGAATATCAAATAATATAAAAGATAAACTTCGCAAAATTTCTACATGTTACAGCTTAGCTACAGATCATAGTTTCAACCACAGAAATTCTATTTCTGTGGTTCTAATTCTTATTATATATTCAACCCCCAAAAAATATGGCAACGTGGCCAGTGACCAGGGAGTAGTACCAATCTCATCGATAATTTGATGATACAGACGCGACAGTGCATTTGCAGTTAAACAAATCAGAGCCTGAAGAGAAATTGCCTGCCTCAGGAAAAGAGAACAATAGTTTTATACAAATACAAAACAGTTTATTGTGCTTTAAACAAATAGTTTTACAAATTAGTGCTTGGAGTCTCCTTTTAAGCAATGAATGCCTATGTTAGGAGACTCAAAAAGTTTTGGCTTTACTAAACCGTACGATGAAATTGTTATTTTGTAAAGGATGAACTTGTCTCTAAGTTGTTAATATATTATGAAACACATAACGTATTGCGTTTCTCTAATAAGTATATACCTGTTGTAAAATAAAGATATCGTCAGTGGATTCTCTTCGTCATTTATGAAAGTAAAATATTTGAAAACACTTTTACTACCGTTTAGAGAATTTTGCACAATAAAGAAACTAATTACTGTAGTAATTTCTCTTTCTACGTAATTTAATAGTTTTCGCAAGTAATATCTGTATCTCCTATCGATTGTTAATCAACATGTCTTGATAACAATGATAACTTTCGCGTTATCGGGCATTTATATAGGTACTTGTACTTTTTACTCTGTAGGTCGGCGTGGAAAACTGTTTTATTTAATTAGGCACATTTTTAGAGTGAAATGGTAATGTGTTATCTGATATGGACTTAATTTGTGTTTAGATACTCACATCAGGTACATTTTGTTTCCGTATAATGAAGAAATATAATTTATTTTCTTTAAACTGCATTCGAAACTCTGAAAGTCCATCTAGGCTAGCGTAACCTTGTTGCTTTGGTCATTATTTCTGAAAGACTTCACCTCGCTCTGAATGGTTGTGTTGCGTGACTTGCTGGTTCGGGTCAGTGGCCTTTTTTCTTAGAACACATTTATTCACATATATGTATATACGGTGTTTTATTGATCTGTGTATTGTGTTCCAGAGCTGAAGGTGCATGCGGAGGCAATGATGGCGCCCAGCGTGTTTCAAAGGACCAAGTCGCCGCGCTCTTCACCCGGAAACTTGCCTAGAAAATTACAGGTAAATTTTACCATTACTTATTTCGTATAAAACTCATGTATTTCAATATTTTTGAATAAATTAAATACAGTCTGTGTCGAAAGGGACCATCTGTGGTTTTAGTTAATAATGATTCCTTTGCCGCTAATGAAAACAATGACGTCTGCTATGAAATTCGATTCAGTTGGTAGGTAGGTATTTGTTATTTGTACAAATGCGGGCGATACCACCATAATATGCAAAGGAATTTTAAACGCCAACTTTCGATTCACAACTGCGCTGTTTTGACGCTTATTTAATAAATAATAATAAATAAATAATAAATATCTTCGGGACATTTTTACACAGCACCATCTAGTCCCAAACTAAGCAGAGCTTGTGATATGGGTACTAGACAATGGATATAATACTTATATACTTTTTTTTTTGTAAATACATTCTTATAATACATAAGAAAAACAAAGAATGAATATCGTAACCATAGTTGTAGAAAATGAGTTTTCTTAGATGTTCTTGTGTGCCATAATAATATAACAATCTAGTAGTGTATTCTGTTGCTCTCAGGAAACTACCTATTTGCATATGTAAGTTGATATGAGCAGGTTTTCATAATGTGCACATTGCTATGATGCCATTTGATATCTGCTTGTTTAGTTAAAATAAAACTGCATACTGAGCTCTTTGCACCACTTTACTTAACTTGAATGTGTATTATAAAACAAAAGATTAATTTTATCACTCCATGTTACATATAATATTTTACAAATGGTATCTCTGTTGTCTGTAATGATATCTACTAATCTCAAAAACCACGAAGACGATGTTTTTAGAGATAATAATAATATCAAACTCGTTTTAAAACCGATGGTATACCTGAAAATACTGCCTTAATAAGAATAAACTTTAAAAAACTTAAAACTGACTTGAAATAAACTTTAAAAAACTTAAAACCGACTTGAAAAAGAATAAAATAATTTGTGCTAATCAGTTTAGGAAGTAGGTGCCTTTGATTCGGTTTGATTTAATAAAAATATGGCACTGAGTGCACTGACTTCCTAAACAGTTTCGCCTAAATTATGTTATTATTTTTGAAGTCAGTTTTTACTTAAATTTTAAAGTTAGTTTTATTTTTCTACTTTGAGTGGCATTAAAAATAGAAAGACAAGCAATTGCTGCAATCCCGGATCATTTGCTGTCAACCATTGAAGAGTTCCCTTCTTTATCTCCGAAGATCTTCATCAGATCTTTACCAAATGGTACTTTCTGAATGCAAATGCTTGACTAGTTGGTGAAAATACCAATATCGGTATGTGTATGCCTATAATATTTGAGGAGTTCCCTCAATTCCACATGGATCCCAGTATCAGAACTGGATTTTGATATACATGGGGACAATCTGGAAGAAAAAAACTTTAAGAAAAAAATCCAAATCGGTTTATAATTGGCGGAGTTCTGGGGTAACAAACGTAAAAAAAACAACCGAATTGAGAACCTCCTCCTTTTTTTCGTCGGTTAGGTTCTCAATTCGACGCGTATCTTTTTTTTTATTTTTATGTATGACCACGCATAACTTTGTACAGACTCGTCCGATTTTGATGATTCTTTTTTTATTGGATAGGGTATATCTCGAAGTTGGTCCCATTTAAATTTCAAAATCAAAATCCACCCCTAAGGGTAGGAAAACAGGGGATGAGTGCTTGTTCACCCACTGAATTCTTACCTGTTAACCGATTCTGTTGAAACTTGGTACACATAAATGTAGTTCACATAATGGAGTGCACACTTCAACAAAATGGAGACTTGGAGTTAGATTTTAGCCACAAAAAAAATTACAATAAAACTTTTTAACAAAAAATTTAACCGACGAAATCAGAAACTGAAAAGCGAAAAATAACAAATTATGAGTCGGCGCCAAACAAACAATCAACGAAGATCATTAAATTACTTTAAATAAATAATAAAAACAACGTAACATCAAATACAACGTGCAATTTTCAACTATAAACAATAACTTTCCAAAAATGCGTTCTCCGCTCGGCCACTTGAACTTGCACGCACTTTGCTTGTTAAAAGTTTGTTTGGCGCCGACTCATAATTTGTTATTTTTCGCTTTTCAGTTTCTGATTTCGTCGGTTAAATTTTTTGTTAAAAAGTTTTTTGAAGTCTGTTAAAAAGTACTATATTATATATACTTGATAGAAGTTCACCCCAATCCTGATGTTTGAAAATTACTTGCCAGTTCTGGCTGATTGCTAGATTATTACCATAAGCACTATCCTAATTTATTCTCGTCTTCTGTTTCAGAACGGCACAGACCCCTCAGCATCAGGCCAATCAGACCCCACAGCTGACTCCAGCCCCGGCAACTCCATATCTGATGCTGAGAACTTCGAGTGCTACGGCGAGGGAGACCACGATGCTCCTGCTAACACGTTAGTATTTGAATATGGATGCGATTAGTACTTTGAATAAAGATGAAGAAAGCACAGTAAATGCTTATCATAATGTTTAGGAATAGAAAGACACACGTAAATTGATTATTCCTATTTCCCGTCTTCGAAGACTGTTTTGAAAGTTGTACTAGAGTTGTTAACTGCATTGTATTGAATTTGGGTCAGTCTCTTACATTCTAATACCACATCACTGGTCAAAAACACTACTACTACCTCAAGCAAGCCGATAGAGCTGCGTAAATATATGTTACATTCCTTCCAAAAAAGAATGGATAAAGTAAGAAATTTATATATCAGAGGAAGTTTGAAAGTGCCGTCAGTAACATAAAAGTTGAAAGGAAATCGTTTAGGTTGGTATCGGCATGTGATGAGGGGGGATGAAACGCATGTTATTAAGAGAGTGATGAATATGAATGTTCATAGATGGAAAGGGGGAGGGAGACCAAAGAACAGATGGATGGATTGCGTGAAGAACGATATGGATGAAAAGGGAGTAAATGATGCGATAACGGCTGAGAGACAAAAATGGAAGAAGAAGGCATATTGCGCAGACTCCAAGTAATTTGTAACCAGAGCAGGAATATGATGATGATTGCTTCCGAAAAATAAATGCAAGGCAATGCAAAATCCATGCAGTAGATTTCAATATAAGTCGGATCAGTGACCAAAATGTCGGACGTCAATTTTTTTCATTTGGATACGACGAACTAATCCAATAATATATAATATACATAGATTTCCGCTAGTATATGTATATTTGTATAATTTTAATAATCCAACATTTCTATTCCTCGGAAATAAACTACATATACGAGGTACCATCAATCATAAGTAAGATTAAACGAATATAAACGTTCTCTCTCAGAATAAGATTTATGCCACAAGCTTATATAAAATTAGCGTCCTGTAAATTATATTTATAATGATTTTAATTATCATCCATCCAAAACCCGTCATCTCGAGAATAGACAGCATTTTACTGGCTGGGCTCCAAATATCGATCAATTCAGTGCTGTTAATAAAATCATTATCGATCGAGTTTTGGAACTGAGTAATTTATGAATATGGATTATAGGATAATTTCTTTAGATTTCGCTTCGCATGCGTAAATGCATTAAAAATAATAAAATAAAAACATATGCGGTCACTCACACAGCCACACTAGAAAGAGAAAGAAAGAGAGAGCGCGTGATGTACGTATATGCCTGCTCATAACGCAAAAATCTTATGTGACGTTACATTTTCTCCCGAATCACACCTACACAAACCACGTTAAGGAACTTCGTTCCAATAATTAGATGGGTGAGGAATTTAGTCTATCAAATAATTATTTCTTTCAACATGATTTTGAATCTAAGCTAAAATAAATTCATCACGCGTTCTATTTAAGAATTTGTTTGTTCAATCAGGTTAATACTCTAGAACACCCATTACTTAATCATTTTTAAATTGAAATAACGGGCCAAATTTTAATTAAAACAGTTGTCATTGATCTAATTAAGAAATGTTTACATACAATATCAAAGAGTAACATTTTATAGACAAAACTAAAAGCAGATTTGTAATAGACACAGAGTAAAAATTTTATGTAGAAACATTAACGGCGGTCAACGGTATCGTAAAAAACTTCCGTAAGTAAATTTGGTTTATGTGCAACGTTAAATTACTATTAACATATGCAATGGTGATGCCAGACATTTCTCTATGACTTTTACACATAATTAAATATGAAGTAGGTCGCAGTTAAATAGTCGGCTGGTGTAGCAGCAATGTTTTCATAAAAAAGCGACATAAAATTAACCAAGTTACTAAAGGCAAAATGTTTATTTATTTGCTTATTGTCCGATTTTTCAATCCCCGTGTCTGAGAAATAAGTTTGACATTTAGACAGTTTTTTTTATAGAAGATCTGTCAAAACTTCATTTATTTATCAAATAAAAGTTATCACACGGTTGAAATTGCGGCGTGTATTATTATTATTATTTTGGGGAAAGAGGTAGGGGTCTTGAACGCCCCTAAGCCACTGCGACCTGATAAGATCTATTGTGACGCCTCTTGCAGCATTACAGCACTTCCCCAAGCTGCAAGTCAATCATAAAGTCGACTATGACCTTGGGGGAGGAGGATTTGATCTCCTGCATTGAGATGACGTGGCCTCCACGATGCTGGCTTCTGATGTGGTGCACTGCATCACATTCGCATAGGATATGGATGGGCGTCTCATCCTTTTCGCGACAAAACCTGCAAACTGTGATATCACCGAGGCCCATCCTGTGAAGGTGTTTGTTCAGCTTGCAGTGCCCAGGAAGGGTTCTTGTCAGGATTCTTATCTGATTCTTGTTCAACGAAAGCGCTTCTTTCGTAAACCTTTTTTTGAAGCCCACAAGTAGCGCTTTCGAGTGTTCTTGGCCTGGGATTTTTCCCAAAAGCTAATACTTTGGTCAGTTCCCCAGTTTTTAAAGTAGGCTGTAGTGGTGCATTTAGGAATGCCACAGATTGGCTCCGGGCCCACATTGGGGCTTTCAGCACCAGCTCTAGCCAGTTCATCAGCGGTTTCGTTGCCCCTATGCCACAGTGTCCAGACACCCATGCGACGTGTATACATTAACTATCAATAAACTCAGTAGCGTTGGAGATACAGTTGCATAATTATGGGCCAAAAATAACGGAATATAAGGAGATCGGGCAAGCCTTCTATTTTGCATGGAGTCCGAGTGTCGCTAGCTCAACTTACGCACGTAACGCAAGAAACGCATCAATAAATTACAAGAAAAAGCACGCACAAGTATAAAACACGCAAACTTGTATCCTCACGTTTCTTACGGCATTTTGGAAATAAAAGAATGAAAGAATTCTCTCTTAACTAGTGCGCATACTCACTCGGGTGCAACTGACGGTGAACTAGCGGCAGTGTATGTCCGATGTGCATACAAGGTCAGCTTTTACGCGGCGCCTTGTCTTCGCTGTAGTATTCTGTTGCTCTGAGTTATAGGCCATTGCGTTGCTTATTTTTCAATCGTCTAAAAACTTTTAACTAAAGAATACCTAACGGAAGAACCTACACCTACAGAAAGCCAATAAATAGGTCTCTTTAGATTCTGAAGAGACCTATTATTGGCGTTCTGACACATAAATGGTGTTATATGCTTCTTCATCCTAATCACTGCCTCACTGCTGAGGATCGTGACTTCGCTCCATTTATTTCTGTCAGCCGCTTGCTTGCCCTGGGCAGTCAGCCTCGCTAACAACCTGCTGACTGGCTAATCTTTTCCCCACGGCATGAGCTATTATCATTATGTAGCTCATGTCGACACGATAGACGAAGAAGAAGCCGCTTGGTGGAGTACGGCGCTGACAGACATCTCCAGTTGATCGATATCTGATCCTTCCAACGCCTGGAGCTTCGGCCTCTAGGTATTTTTCCTTCTATTTTCCATATCACCATCAACTGTTCCAGGTTATCGATACTTCTCTTACAAAGTTTCTAAAATATCGCACTACGCACTGCAGGCAGGTTAAAGATGGACTTTGAGCGCGTTCAATTTTTAGTTCTTTTGGAATTGAGACATCAATGGACGGTGGGCTGTCCACGTATCCTTAACAAGCGGCGCCAGCACCACATTTCGAAAACGTCGATACTTTGTGTATCGGCGCCCTTCAATCTTCAATCGTCTCTGCTCCGTAAAGAGAGATGGAGAAGACAAGTGTGCGGACCAGTTTTTTATTTTTTATTTGTATTAAATGCTGTTGTATCAAATTTATTGTTAAATGCTGTTGGTCTTGAAAAAAAATATATGACAAAACAGATGGTCTATACAATAACTGTCAAATCATAATCAGCTAATTCTTGTCCCACTGCTGGGCACGGGTCTCTATTCAAAATGAGAAGGTTAAGGCCTTAGTCCACCACGTTGGCCGAGTGCGGGTTGGTAGCCTACACACACCATCAAGGACTGTATCACAGTTTAACGATAGTAAAACTGTGACTGTATGGAGCACTCTCAGGTGTGCAGGTTTCCTCAAGATGTTTTCCTTCGCCGTTAAAGTAAGTGATAATCAAATTCTGATCCGCACATGAATTCTAAAAGTCAGTGGTGCGGGACGGGTTCAAACTCAGACCCTTCTCCATGGAAGGCAAGCGTTCGACCGCTAGTCAATCACAACTATCAAAATGTTAAACTTATTCCTCAGATAAAAGTTAAGTACCGATTGAAAAGCTGGCCCTAAAAGAAACAAAATAGTAATAATATTTTGAACAAGATGAAAATATCATACTTGCTTTTTAGGGTTCCGTAGTCCTACAAGGAACCCTTATAGTTTCGTCATGACCGTCCGTCTGTCCGTCTGTCCTAATCCTTTACATCTTAATAACTTCTACAGTTATAAACATAAGTAAATGTTTTTTTTTAAATGGTTTAGATATAGATCTCAATTTTAAAAGAATAAAAAAATCTTAATAACATATTTTAGGGGTGGCGCCTGTGAAATGGGGATGAATTATTATTTTTCGCTGCACCCCCTCGTGTGGGGTATCGTTGAATAGGTCTACTAAAATGAAGGTAATGTTTCATACACAACTTTTTTATCAGGTATACCCTCTGCGTAATACAGTTCGCCAAAGTGGCTTGCAATGTGTCCCCCCCCCTGCCATTTCTAAACTATGTAACGTAGAAACTTATAGTCTTCAACATTGATAGACCTTTATAAAAACTCTCTTTTAAAATTATTTCGAGTATGATGTGATTATCAATTTTTGAGTTATAGTGAGAAATCTGAAAAATACTTAAGACGTCCTAGTTCATAGGTCATTGACCTTAGAGAAAAATGATCGTAGCAAATAATGCTCCTTTAGTTACTTTCTATTTAAAAAAATCACAAAAAGAAACACACTTCTTAAATTTAGCTTCATAAATTTAGCACTAGGTGGCGCTGTTTGCAAAAACTAAAATAGCAATGATTAATATTCGATTTGATTCGTTTGTAATTAGACCTACTTAAGGAACCCTATAATACTGAGCATGGCCCGACATGCTCTTGGCCGGTTTTTATTTCTATGCTGGTTAGCTGCAGGATGCTGTTTAGAGGTTATCTGACACAAGTACCTAAACATATTTTACCGGTCTTCCTGGACCTCAAGGACGTACTCAGCATCAACTGATATACCTACTTATTTATCCTTAGCCTCGCCCCCTATTACATGGGATTAGGTAATGTTTGATAAATGAAGGTAATGATTGATACATAACTTTTTATCAGGTATACCATCTACGAAATACAGTTCGCCAAAGTGGCTTGCAATGTGTCCCCCCACCTGCCATTTCTAAATTCTTCTATGCAACGTAGAAACTTATAGTCTTCCACATTGATAGACCTTTATAAAAACTCTCTTTTAAAATTATTTCGAGTATAATGTTATTATACATTTTTGAGTTTTAGTGAGAAAACTGAAAAATACTTAAGACGTCCTAGTTCATAGATAAAAAAAAACCTTAGAGAAAAATGATCTAAGCAAATAATGTTCTTTTAGTTACTTTCTGTTTAAAAAAATCACAAAAAGAATTTGTTTTATAAGTATTGGTATGACACACTTCTTAAATTTAGCTTCTTAAATTTAGTGCTAGGTGGCGCTGTTTGCAAAAACTAAAATAGCAATGATTAATACTCGATTTGATTCGTTTGTAATTAGACCTACTTAAGGAACCCTATAATACTCAGCATGGCCCGACATGCTCTTGGCGGGTTTTTTTTTTTTAGAAGGGAATTATGGTGTGCAGGTTCAGGAGAACCCGCACATTATGGTTCCATTCTCGCATCCTCCTAACAGTAGAGAGAACTAATAGACAAATAGACTACAAGAGATCAACGGACTTTCTTAACCTTTCAAATCCGGACTGTAGATCCACGCGAGACTGAACTACTACTACTACTAACTAGAACTGCGAATACAAGAGGATAAGGTCCTAAAGATTCTAAGAAATAACTTATCTTTTTACGGATCTGTCCATGATCTTGTTAAGAAGGGCAACAGTTATAAAGTTTTAGTAATGAACTGCCTTCTCACCAACACATCCCTTGAGGACAATTATTTTGGTCCTAGTGTATAAATAAACATATCCGATTCTATCAAGGGTACTAGTTTGTAAAATTGAAATCCTCGCTAATTGCAAATCATTTACTCATAACCTATAACTTAAATTGACATTATTTAATAATTATCACTAGCTTTAACGACGAAAGAAAACATCTTGAGGAAATTTGAAGTTCTCGATAATGTGTGTGTAGTCTGCCAACCCGCTCTAGGCCAGCGTGGTGTACGAAGGCCTGAAACCTTCTGATTCTGAGAAGAGAAAGAAATAACTAAAATAGAATAAGATTTTTTTTTCTTCCACAAATAACAAGCAACAATTTAGTGTTATCACAATAACAAACAATTATTTGTGGGAGGGAGACTGTTGCCTAAACTAAGCTAGAGCTTGTATTTTAGGACATAAATATAACTTTCAACTATATTATATTTCCTCTTATAGATTAGAGAACGGATCTAGGAGTCCCGGTAACCCCTTGAACAGACATTCCTGGACACGAACAAGTCTTAGGCGGACACCACCCAGGTCAGTCGAAAGCTTTTGATAGAACTTTAGTAGTTACTAAAAGTAGACAAGATTTTGAATATAGAAGTAGAGTGCAGACTACATTAGTTCTATAATCGAGTTTTGGGCAGCTTTGCACTAGACAGATATAACCATTGGATACTATATGTACACTCGTTAAAGATCAGTAACATACTGCTACAACCAATTTTTGCTTACCTGGAAGCTGATACTAAAAATGAAAAAACATACTTTAGTCATATTGGGCGCAACCTATTATAAGCGTTTGACTGACTAGCGGAGCTAGGCCATCATTTTATTAAGCAATTTCTGAGTGTAACAACTGTCTAAAAACTCTTTTATAAAACTAAGAATGTAAAATATAGAAAATTGTTGGTTTATATCTGGTATCTTTTGCACTTTTAAGTTCCTGGCGATACGCTTGTTTCATTTAATGTAATCTTTATATTATTATTATTTTTCTTAGGTTTTGTGTGATTCTGGTTACTATTCTTTTGTTTGTTTTGCTACCTTTGTGTTTGCTTTTTACCTATATTTGTGTTGTATCTTCCATAGCCATCAGGAGAATTTGCCGCATCGGCGATGGGGCTCCATGAGACAGTAAGATATCTTTTTGTTTTTTTTAAACTTTTGAAATGTAACAAAACACTGCTGTAATAAGTTATTCCTAAGGAATGGTTTCCACCGCTTATATTTCGTTTGGTCATTCTAGTCTTTACGGAATCTTTTTTTACCTGTGGCGCCAATTTTAAAAACCAAATTCATGATAATTTTAATTTAATGGTCAAGTTGGATACTTTAACTTATAATGTAGTTAAAGTATCCAAATATTTTTCAGTGGCTTATTTTACTTCAGTAACTTAATAAGTAGGTATTAAATTATCTGTTTAGGGTTTTCTTTTCGTTCGCTATTTTTGGGTTACGTGGTCTTTGATCTTTCAATTCTTTGTATAAACGGTTCTTCCCTCACTAAATTATGTATTTAACTAGGATAATGACAGCAATGTTTTGTTACATTTACTGCTTTTTTTATAATTTTTAATTTTCCCTTATTTTCTTTTCTGTCATCAGAGAACTCAATTTTATGTAGAAACTGTTTCAAGGATACATAAATTTACATATTGAAATGTAAATTCAATATGTTAATTAAACAATTGTTCACATCGTATGTTAAACTGATCCAACATAAGATGAATTTTTCAAGTAGTGAGTTAAAATCATCTGGTACGAAAGTACCCATTTATGGTCTGCGTTCTCTTCTGACGTGTGTGTTGTTATTTGTTTTGTTTTATGATTTGATTTTCTTATTTCATGTGAGTGATATATTTATTATGGGGAAATTCTCTTTGAGTATTTAATCAGCTTATTCATGAAATAATTCCAGCTAAACATCGTATGTAAGCGATTTATTTCGTCTCATTATTTATATTATTTTCGTGTCTCGGTTGTCTAGGAACATAGTTATATTAAGACTGGCGACGAAAAGATGCGACACAACAGCCGTCAATCGAAAATCTGCACTTCAACGTCCTGGAGCCAATACTGAAATACCAGACTGCATCTATAGATGTGTTTGCCAAATAATTATCAATCCTATTCCACTATAATAACGTTCTCTAGTATTTAGATAAGTGTAACGTTGTAGTGGCCGTGGTACATACTATTGTCAGCTCCAAACAATGCCGTCGCTACTACTTTCAGATAGTCAATGAGTCATCTATCACATCAGATTTAAACGTGAGCAGCTACTAAAACAATTAGAGATTATCGACCTACGCTTAAATTCTCAGGATGGGCATGAGAACCGAAGCAATGTTTTGTTAGAAGTTCAAACAAAATGTAGACTCTGGGAACAATGTACGTACAACATTTTACGATTACAACCAACGTTGCAACATAGTGTAGACACGAAATGTGATGTGGTCCTCCTCGGCTCCTCACACTCAAAATAACTCACAAATTAAGGTTTATGTGACTTCAAAGGATGTCTTTAAGAATTCGTTCCAGGGAAAGTTGAATAATCTTGTAGTTCAGCAAAAATACGACGAAAAATATAGGACACGATACAAACTTTTCTACTTAACGAAGCAAGAGATGATATGGGAGTTTTCGTCTGAACCCGAGCAAGAAAATTACTTGAGCGATAAGCCAAGGAACTCGCAAATGCTTATAAACCCCAAATCTAGAAACTGCGAAACTCGGCACAGATGGAAAAATATTATTCGATTAACGTTTCTGAAATGATATCCGAAGTAACTGGGAAGAAATAACGAATTGACAGCACTGAATTTGTCTTAGAATTAAGGCTGTTACATTAAGATCAGAACAATGTGGGGGACCCTGCGACAGGTGTTGTGTCGGAATCAATAGGTGTGTCTCTTGAGCACCAAGGAGAAACTTAGTAAGTCAGTATTTACAGTAAAGTAAAGCGTAAACTTGGGTGGACGTGGGAAGTGTGACTAGATGCGTGTCGTGCCCTGTGTCCTGCAGAAAACTGACTAGTAGTTACCTTAAAGGTAATTATTATAGTCCTTGGTGTGACTGCTTCCTACAAAGTGTTGAAATTATTTAAATTCGTACATTGAATTATTGAACCGGAAATTGGAACGAATCAACAATTAACTCTTATCGAGCTCGTAACTGAGCGTAATAAAAAAGAACTACCAATAATTTGTAATATCTGCACTTCATAATAAATATTCGTGCATTTCTCACTTTGTGTAACAGTATCATTAGTGGATAACTACTAACTACGCATCGTTATCGACAATGTAGTATTACACAATGTATGAAGAACTAAATATGAACTAGTGTAGTAAAATGCGGAAAACCTCTTACTTTTTACAATGCTCATAAAATAAACGACAAGACCTTCCTACAACACGTTACATGAATTGAGACTAGCGTGTAGGAACAAAAGAATAATTCAAACATGTATATAATTTCGTCAAAATATCTATGTCCATTCATAAAAATTGGTATTTGTGTCCGCACTAATTTCAACCTAGAAAACAATCATTTTAACGCCTTTAGTTTCTAGCTAGATTTTTATTATACTAGATTAAATATACACGTTAAGTAGAACTACGATCTTGTTGTTTAAAATAAGTCCAGTGACAAGTTTGCGTAACTTCCTAACGTTTCCTGCAAATTTAACATTTCTAAAGAATAACGTTGATAGCGGTTGCGCCAATGCATACAGGCCAGTAATAATTGTGGTTAGAAACCCAATGCTAAATATTGCAATACTAGGTTTAAGTGCTACTTGGCTTTATTGAGGCTTCTGAATTAGAGCCATTTGCATTGCTATAAGCTCATTAAGTAATATCCTTCAATTAGGAATTACGAATTACGCTTTATGCAAATGTGTTATGATAATGATTCTATGACGAAGTTTTATGTACTAATTTGCCTTGTATTTAGTCATTTACATATTGATGAGTAAGTCGTAGGAAATTGCACTAAGAACACAAAACAAATCTTTGAAATTCATTACCAATCACTTTAATTACTCCATTATCGATATAGTGAACTAATTAGAAACGTCGCTTATATTTATGATACCTATATGTGTAACATATTTTGTGCTATTTATTTATTTTAGTTTATTAACATGCAGTAGTTCGCCACGGACTGCCCCCATAATCTAGATCTTACGTCTTCTTTGTCCATCCAAAGGTTGTCTAGAAGATATCGCTTTTAGCGATAAAACCGCCCATGTATGTACCCATAATTTATACTTTGTTCCTGTTTACTACTATTTTCATGGTGTACAATAAAGTATATTCTATCCATCTATCTATCTTAGAATTTGGAATACTGTTAGTAAGAGATTCAGATTCGTCCGTTCGGATTCTCACTAAGAAAGTGAACTGTTGTCTGCTCCGTTCCGGCTGGTAGCGTCCCACGGTTGCCCAACCACCAGCACGCGTTGCACTGCGATTCTTTTTAATTAATAATAACGCACACATAATCACCTACGAGTCTACGACATGCCTATGAACATCAGTAATTACACCTTTAGAACTGTATAAGTGAGTTATTTCGATTGAAATTAATTATACCGGCTATTTGCTTTATTTGCCAACCCTATTAATGTTTTAAGTAGGACTCGTCAACTATTAATACTGTGTTCAATTAAGGTCACATTTTTGTTTAAATTTTGACTTAAGTCGTCGGAACTTGGAAACAGAGAATGGTCAGAAATGAGGTTTAAGATAACTTTATTTCTCACAAGAATACAATCATTCACTTATCACTCACTAGAAATATAGAAATGAAACAACAAACTTTTATCAGTCCAGAAATAAAACTTTTATCGACTTTCACAACTTGCAGGCTTGCAGCAGCAATTAAACACTTTATCTTTCAACTATTTCATAGATAGTACCACCAGCTGCTACAGATGTTATTTCCATAACACGATAATGAGGAAAGCAATCTCCTTGTGCGTTAAAAATATCTAAAGTGTGCAGTGTGCGACTCACTATCTACAATCTAACTACTCATTACTGTAAAACTTAGTTTCATAAATGGTATTTACGCAATTACGATACTCTCGCAGAGATTAAACCGATAACTTAGGCATTTACGATCATCCCGAGTATAGTTAGTAAGAGTTTAAAAACACCTATAGCAGGAAAAAAATATCAAAATGTTAGATAATAAAAATTACACGCTTGAAATTGGTTCAAGAGTCAACACTTATTATAAGTTATAAGTATTACGGGAACAATGCTGAGAAAATAATGATTTACCTAGATAATTTAATTCCACTTCCTAGCCCACCTCGCGCAGTCACGCATCATACTACTTTAATTCGTTTTTATCTAAATACCTTGAAACCAGACACTCGTAACGTTGTGCTAGTCGTGAGATATTATTCAGAAGAAAATAGCAATTTACGACCAAATAATAAAGACCCCTGAATAACTTACGTTCCTATTAAACCATGGGATGAGAAAAGTAATAGTATTAGAATCAAGGTTCGTACTGCAGTGGTCATTTGGAACAATAAAAAAACACGATGGTAATCGTCGATGACGCAACGGCTGTCATTTGTCACGAAACGCAAAGTGAATAAGAAAAGACAGAAGTTTAGTTTTACGTGATGACGATGACTGAAGAATATCCAATGAATATTTTTATTTTAAGTCCTCAACTCGACTGAGATGCCTGCCCCTCTAGGCAAGTTGACAATCTACAATCGTCAACGCTATAGAAAACAATCAAAATGTATGGGAATGACACACCTCAACGAATGAATATTTCATTCTTTAGGTCGTTTTCTATTAGCCTAGACGATTATAGTTTGGCAACTTGGCTAGGCTTAGCCTCAGCCGATAAACAAATACCTGTTTTATATTTTCCTTTGGAGAAACGGCTGCTAACGATGAACCAAATAAAACTCACATCTATTCTCCAGTCTATAAATGCAAAATACAAAATTCTGGTCTTACCTGGCCATGTATTTCAATTGTGTACATAAAATTTATAGAGGATGCAATCTAGACTACTGCATTATAATTTGTATTGCGTACAGCGTAACTGTTCGTGTCCATGGGTTGTGTACACTGCTATTTTACTGTCGTTTATAAAATTATCTACAGTAGTACATGCAATATCTTTAATTATACACAATTTAGTGTTTACTCCTTTTCCTGTGATATTCTGTAAATATTGTGGTTTGTTGTTTTTTGTATGAGTTCTTTCATTAGTCTTTATCTGGTTGAATTTGAATTGATTTGTCTTCTTAATCCACATTATTCTGCAATATTAACATCTTTGTCGTCGTGACTACGACTGGATTTCCCATGGATGTCAACTCATAAGAGATGACTTGATACATGTCAGGTGGATGTCCGGCTGTATTCATCTGTCTACTGATATCAAACGATTTATTAGGTTCGTGCACGGTGCTTATGGTGGCGTTGTTGTTAGCTGAACCACAGATAATATAATTGAACTATTCTTTGTTTGGCACTCTTCATTGAAATGGTGTTTGCTGAATTTATAAATTAAACTCATCTAAATGGTTTCATCAATATGACACACTTACATTGCAAATTCGGAATGCATAACGAATAAATGGGAGAACAATTAATTTTAAAAAAATAACCAAGAAGAAATAGAAACAAATGCAGATAGATGCAAATGTTAAGTTAAATTAGCAAATCGTTCAGATCGCGACACCGATGTAGTTGACTAAGTTATTTGCATAAATTAGTCCGTCCGACCGCCGCGAGCCACTTAATAATTTAATAACGGCGAGTGTTTCGCCAGCCATTGTCTGTTCTGTTGTGGATAATTCATACCTCGCGGTGTAGTCCGCTGACCGGTCCACCACTGCGTTTGTTGATGCGTCAGTACATCGTGGCTGCTCGCACGAATATACCGAACACGACGCCTTCGCGCACGCTGCGTGCCATTACGAATTTCATTTTTTTTACTTTTCTTTTTTTCAACAGTGATGTTTATTTTTGTTGTTTGTAAAGTGGTTCGAATGAAGTGATGTGAAAAATAAATCGAGTGTCGTGTTCAATGAGACCGGATTTGCTGTAAATTTTTAATCGTTGCAATTATTTGTTTGTAAAGCTGGAGCGGAACGGTGTTTACATGCATTACAGAAAGCGACCCTACAGGTTTGTATAATTGAATTTCAATTGATAATTACTTCGCGAAGACATCCGTAACTTTAAAAATTCTAATTAACTTTATTTTCTTAAAATGTGGTACAAAGGATGATACATTCTAATTAAAGGTACCTACACATTAAAAGCAAAAAGCAAAGCATGAAACATTAAGCATAAAGCATTTTAAGCACAAAGTTGCCATGTTTTCCTTCATAAAATTGTATACGTATTTTCTGATTAAAGATATTGGTATCATGAATTCATGATTGAATATCAACAGTGTAACATATATGAAATTCATCTAGTTTATTGGCACGAGAAATTTAGTTTTAAAAGCGCAAACTTTGATTGACTGCTCAACAACTATGTTTAGAGAGCTGCTAACAAAAGACAGATTTGATTTATATTTCAACACTTTTTTACATTACAAAAACACAATCCGTTATGGCGAGGCGAGATAATGACGTAATCCGACGTTGGGCTGTTGTTTTATTGTCACAGCAAATACAAGAGAACACAACAATATGTACGCATGAGTATTTTATTGCTGGCCACCGCATTGTGTTTTTAGCGATGGCACCACTATTGTATGCCCAGTAGCACGCACACATTATAATCAAGCAATGTTTTTAGTCTATGGTATCCTGTCCACTCATACCATAGTGAATCGAATTCTTGATATCGATACCTGTAGGTAACTCGATAACCATAACAAATTAATATGAGACGGTTTGGCAAATTATGAAGATTTTTTTTTCGTTTCCAGCATTACTGTCATAGGCTTGGGCAGTTAGGATTCAAACATTGACCGAGGCAAACACCAGTCAGTAGGTAGTGCCAGAAACAAAACTGTTGACACTAATGTTTAACAATTGTCACTTCATCTATAGTTCCAAACAGTAAATTCGTGAATCAATATTGCACCTGCCTTGTCATCTCTGTATCACCCTAAGGTTGACTGGGAGAGAATGCCTAAGGCATTAAGTCCGCCTATGTACACATGTTGCATGAAGTTTAAATAAATAAATAAATAAATAAATTGGAGAACTCATTGCCACAGGCGGTTACGGCAACAATTGACTTTTTAGGCGATTTGTGTAAAAAATATTGTACGTGTGGGCTTGGTCTCGATTAACCATTCGAGGACAGTTGAAACGTTGGCAGCTATTTACGACATGACTTATATTATTTTACAATACACTTTAATAAGCAAATAAACAGGTCTAATATTTTAACTGAGCGTAACATAGAATAAAAATCCGTTCTACCTTAGTTTTATGCATATAAAAACAAAAAAAAAAACAAGATTTAATGAGTGACATTATGCAACAGCTCTTATTTCCCACAAATTACAATCATAAGTGATCATGTGTAGGTGTACCTAATGTACCTACCTATTCGTGCAAGTAGGTATAAATGTACGTAACGATTCGTATGTAGAATTCAAAATTATAACCTCACGCTTCAAATTAGGCACGAATGCCACTCAAATTATACCAAAGTAAAATGCAAGCAACTTATTTCAACGAGAATATATGACGACCTCTGTGGTCTAGTTATTGGAGTGTCGGACTGCTGATAAAGAGGTCGTGGGTTCGATTCCCACAGGACACAAATATTTGTGTGATGAACATAAGTGTTTGTGTTGGTCTGGGTGTTGCTTATGTATTATATGTATGTATTTACAAAAAAAGCCTTATTATATACATTGTCTAGTACCCATAACACAAGCTCTGCTTAGTTTGGGACTAGATGGTGCTGTGTAAAAAGATATAAAAAAAAAAAACAAATAGATACTAGTGCCGATTCTCTTGTTCACGAACTAAACTTACCACCTTACGACACCACTTACTTGTACATATTTGTTTACTTACAGATAATTGCTTAAGTACCTATACCGTATTTCTTTAACTTACTTTTCTTACTGTCCGTTACTGATGGAAACTAAAACACTTGTCTCATTGGTGCCGATTCTGTTGCTTACAAACTCAACAAATTTTGTCTTATTGTCTCTTCCTGGCTAAATTCCAGAAAAGGATAGAAGATATTAAGTCTTGTCAAATTGGTTTACTTACACAGGCAAGTACCTAAAGTAATATAACTTTAGGGGAGAAAACAGTTTCTACGTGGATATTAGTAGCCATATTTTATAGGTCAAGACTATTTTACGGTTATTACAAGGGCTTAGACTAATTTGACAATTCCTTATATTTTCTGTCCTTTTCCAATTATGTAAGAATGAAAGAGATATTATTAAAGTGTGATTAAAATTGATTTAGTGCGGTTATCGAGAATTGGTAAAATTAATATCCTATCTATCCACGATTTGCTCTAGTAGAGATAGAAATTTGACATAAGCTCCATACATTTTATGTCAAATCTGATTAAAAAATATCATCATCTTCCTGCCCTGTCCCAATTTACTTGGGGTCGGCGCAATACGTCTGCTTCTTCCATTTTTGTCTATAAGCCATCATCTCATCATTTACTGCCTTTTCATCCATATCGTTTTTCACGCAATCCATACATCTTTTCTTTGGTCTCCCTCTCCCACTCCATCCATGAACATTCATATTCATCACTCTCTTACGGCCAAAATTAATATTCAATCTATCTACGATTTACCCTACTAGAGATAGAAATTTGACATATTTTGTATAGAGCTTATGTCAAATTCCTATCTCTAGTAGGGCAAATCGTGGATAGATTGGATATTAATTTTGGCCGTTAGTAACATGCGTTTCATCCCTCCTCATCACATGCCCATACCAACCCAAACGATTTCCTTTCAACTTTTGTATTATTGGCTTCATTTTCCATTTCTTACCTTATCCATTCTTGTCACTCCACCCTCCACACATCCATCTCAACATTTAATATATATTCATATTAATTAAAACGTAACAATAAACTACAATCGTTTAGCGCCTTTCGTGATACTTATTTAAAACGCTTTTCTCGGCGGCCGCACGTGGCCGCACTGTGCTAGGGCAAATCGTGGATAGATAGGATATTAATTTTAGCCGTAAATTGACGCGTTCAGAAATAAGCTAAATTTCAAATTATTTATTATAATTAAACAAAGTTTAACCGGATTAAATCGCGTATATAAAAAATCCAATTATTTATTTAGTAATATAATTTTTCATTCCGGGATTCTAATAATAAGTGCCGAAAGTTGTTCTTTAGGGACCAAGGATAATTGGTAAATCTTTATTTTTGTTTACCAACAAATCCGGCCATGATTCTTTGGAGTATCGGCGTTAAAAAAAATCTAGAGAAGAACAGTAATCGGGGTAATCCTACTAATTTATAAATGCAAAAGTGTGTTTATTGGTTTGTTCCTTTTTCACACATCAATGGAGCAACGGATTGACGTGATTTTTGGATATAGTAGTTAATGGGCCGGAAAATAACATAGGTTCCTTGTATACAAGGTGTCCCATTTATTGCGAAAGTATGTTTAGTTTTAATCCTGGAAAAATGCACGGTTCCTACAGGATAAAAAACCACGGGAGCGAAGCCTATACCCACGTATAATCTAGTAAAATAATTATTATCTGTTGTGCATTATACAAGTATTGCCGCTACCATCGCTAGGCAAATATTTTGTGATAAGGTAATTTTAGATTTTTTAAATACGAATATACTTAGCTATGTACCTATAAGAACAGTATAGACACGTCAAACATAATTATTTCTAAACCGAAAAAAATTGCCTTTACCTATTACATAACGGAGGACATTTAAAAGAAACATTACCGAATAACGCGTATTTAATTGATTATGCTCAGTAGTTATCCAACTCTTAAATTCAGAGATTACAATACCTATTCACAATCGTCCTAAGATTGTACGGCTATTTCATGAATGAGGCGTGATGATTCAATTATTTCGCCATAAACACGCAATATTATTCAACCTATTTTGTTTTATTTTCACTGGCAACAAAAAATTTGGCAAAAAGTATAAATCGTCTTCTGAAATTAGAGCATAACCGAAATCGTCACGAAATGTTAGTAGTTACCATAAAGAAAGGAATAACTTCTGGAAAGTTATTCATATGTAGGTATGGTATGATTCAGTGAATCTGACAAAAGGAACTGTAGGCATAAGTAGATACTCCTAATAAATAGAACTTTCAGACAATGCCTAAAAACGTGGAAGAGCTTATTCAAGGGAATGTTATCGAAAAAGTTTTACTACGACATCAACGCTGAAATCGTGAAAAAAAAAACGGACCCATACATTCTGTGGAGCAACATCGATGATATTCTAGGGAACAGCTGTTTTTTTTACGATTTCAGGGTTGGTCCCATAGTAGAAGTTGTTCTATGCTGTGCCCTAAAAGAAGCTGAAAGAAACATATGAACAAGCATTTTCTCAACACGTTGTATACATGCTGAAATTTTAATCGCTTAATTCCCGAAAAGGGGTCATTCTACTCAAAATTATGAACAACTTTTACTGTGGGACCAACCCTGAAATCGCGAAAAAAAAATCAGGTGGTCCTTACATTTTATCGATTTAAGTGAACACAAATGTAGAGACCAACTGTTTTTTTTAAGTTTTATTTAACTGCCCAAAGCTGAAATGTATGAAAGCTGCTAAAAAATATAAATGAAAAAATCTAAAAAAAGAATCGCATATTTTTTTCGTGGTTTCGTATCAGTAATCACCAGCACCTATCTTCGTTTTCGGAAGCGTTCCCCTTACACCCAGTATATACCTATTACCTTAAAATTAAGTCAGATAAGAATGATTTACAGTAATAAGTAATTACAGTGTGTTTGACAGAACGTAAACCGTACTTGAATATAATAGAAGAATAGAATAATCTTTATTTGCAGTAAAAATATGGTTGGTACAGTCGACTGCATGTCAGTGGTAACACTTGAATTCGAAAACCGTCCTTACAGCTTACGAAATAAAGATGCTGTAAATGTCAAAGTGTTACCACCGTCATGCGGTCGACCGTACATAGGTTGTTACATGTTAGCGATCCAGCACATCTTGACATAATAATCATTATTGACAACCGTTTGTATCAAACCTATAGAAATAATAATGTACTACCGTTGTACGGGTACATATTATTTCTATAGTCAAACCTTAATAATATTGTTACGATTTAGGCTTATATTTACAACTTATTCAAATTCTATTGAAAAGTTCAGTAGAACCATTTTTAAACCAGCAAAAAAAATAAAGACCCCAACTTTCTTCGTAGATTCAGATCAATTGTACAAAAAGAGGTTGAATTACATAGTTATACACATTATTTATACATCAGTGTCCGATTGTAGATCATTACAGTAGCAAGTTGGTAGGCAGGTCGTCACTTTCTTGCACAATTTCACGCCGTACGCGCAGCCATGTCTCATTTGTTGTTGGCGATTTCACCGTCACCCCCCACGGACATCCTGACCGCTTGAATATGATACACTTGACAAACCATGGAAATCATGAACTAATGCATTGCTGTGTACTTGTGTAGGTAGGCTTTTCCCCCAGGCATGCGTAGAAAGGTATTGATTGATGAAGATACTGTGTCTGATAATATTTGTCATAGAGAAGTTTGACTCGCAATATCTACACAGCTTATGCTCAACACTATGTCAATCATAGAAATATTCTTTTTTCTGTGATGTCAATAGTTAAAATTCGTCGTTAATTCCTTAGTAAGGCCGCGAAAAGCCATATAAAACGTGGACTGGCCAGGGTCCTAATTCACGTAATTTCATGACGCGCCGATCAAGTGGCTGTGACGCTGTAGTTTGTTTCTGACAGCGATTGCCGTAGATAAGAGCATTGTTTTGAGTGAGATATATTTAGTTACACCGTGTAACAGAATAAACGCATAGTCCTGACAGTAGTTTATATACGGCCAAAATTAATATCCAATCTATCCACCATTTGCCCTACTAGAGATAGAAATTTGACATAAGCTCCATACAAAATACAGTAGGGCAAACTGTGGTGGATAGATTGGATATTAATTTTGGCTGTTAGAATCATTACGAAAATCGATTGGTATGGTTTTTAAAACATGTACTTTTAAGCCGAAGAAGGCTGTCGAAGCCGCGACCGCGCGAGTTAGAAATAAATGGAGGAGGCAGACAAGGAGACCCGACCCCAGATAATGAGATAAGGTTGAGGGAAAGAAGTTACTTTTACCTTTTTTTTTAACACTCTTAATTAGCTCAGTTGTAACTAACTAACTAACTGACTGACTAACTAACTATGTAAACAAATCTTGTAAGTCGATTTAAACCTAACTTCTAACTGTCGTATCGATTGGAACTTTGCAAGTATAATGTGCAATCCGGATAACAATACAATAATTTGGTACCATAGAGCTGATCTGATGATGGACTACACTATCTCTTTAGTTTTTTAAACTATTAATTAATTTATTTAAAATTCGAATACTAAGGGTAAATAAGTACTATATCAGCAGATCCCGAGTAGGTGCTTAAGGTCCAGAAAGACCAGCCACGGGTTTCCTTTCCTTGTTAGGTAAACCCTAAACGACGTCCCGCAACTATTCATCAACCAACACGGGTATTTACTGATGCCTAACAACCATGTAATTTTGTGATTTAGAAATAATTATTCTAATTGGAGCGTCTGAGGTCTTGCGTTCATTATGTTACACACGGATAACCACATGCTGGCCTAATGTGGCACCCACTGGGGCAAGGATTCTCCTTTTCCAGTTAACTATTCTCTTGTTCAACCTTTCAGAAAGTTTCAAAGTAACCCTTCCGCCCAGCAGTGCTATTCTTTAAGAACTCAGTAGCAAGCTCACTTATGAATCCGCAGTGGAAAGTAGGAAAAATATTTAAATTAGAGATTTCACTGTAGAATGCAGAAGTGAGCTCGAAAGTCAGTTCTTACAGAATAGCCACGCAGCTCCGCCTCAAGCCTGTTGCGAATAATCACAACAAATACATACTTAATATTTAAATAATGCATGCGGAGCCTAAACATATAATTTGAACCTAGTCTGTGTCTTATTAAGATGTAGCTGACGTCACCATTCGATAACACAGAGTTCACGGTAGCTTAGCGCATAAAGCATGCACTGGTGTACCGAACCAGGAGTTCGAATCCTGCTCGTGAACGAATTTTTGTTTCCACAATTTATATCTTTACATACTTACTTTTTACGGTCAGTTGCTAATTAAGAAACTTAACCATTCGCTTAAATAAATTAATAATTTTAAAACAACTCGTGCGTGAATAGTTCCTTCCGAAACTTTGATAAGATCGTGTGTTATTGAAGGCGTAACTTATTCGGTAACATTGGTTGTTTGAATGGTAGTTTTATCATAGAACAAATTAGGTTTTAAATAGAATTATACCAAACTAGCCTATGCCCGCGACTTCGCCCGCGTCAATATCGTTTATCGCGCATTCCTCGGGAACTGTTCATCTTCCCGGGATAAAAAGTAGCCTATATGTTCTATCTGTATGGCAAATTTTATTAAAATCCATATAGTAGTTCTTGCGTGAAAGAATAACAAACATCCATACATCCTCACAAACTTTCACGTTTATAATATTAGTAGTGAAGTAGGATAATGTAGTGTATCTTAGTTTGTAGTCCACCTTCAAGTCACACAAAGCACAAGACAGATGACAGATGGATATCTATTGTAGAAACCTTGAATTTGTTATCGTTCTTCAGGTCAGCTGACGTAGCTGGACATGGCATAGCCCGACTAGAAGAGAAAATGATATTATTCCATGATAAAAGAGTACACACGTCATCTAGTTTTTGAAAAATAACATTTTGTGTTTTTGTTATACATTCAAAGTGTATTTTCTCAAAACTCGCTATTTCATACATAAAACTTTGAAGTAATTTTTCACTAAGATTTTCAAATGCATTTCAACTTTTTTAACAATGCTGTAGCGAAATTGTTCTAGTTTCTGAGACTGGTCTTAACTCAATACCGCCTAAGGACCCTTTTATCATAGAAGCCCACATATTAATTTAAAATGAAGGCCTTGTTGATTTCTAAAGAAGAAACACAACAAACACTGTATGAGGTAAAACAAGACAATTACTTTGGTTTCTTAAAGAAAACGCTGGAAAATTTGATCTTGTAGAGTAGTGGATTCGTATTAGTAACCGTTGCGTTTCAATGATTCCATGACCACTTCGATCGCACCAAATTTTAATTAGAATAATTATAGACTAAATCATAACGTTTCAAAACAAGATTGTCCAAAATTGCTATTGGCTTACACTCTGCAGTGCCCGAGGATGACCTAAATGATGCAAGCCGTTGTGCGTTACAGAAGGTCGATATGCCATTCAAACTATATTATTTTAACTGTTTAAATAAAACTATTAGCTCACATAATAATTAAAAAACTATTCATAAACGTTATGTGGCAACATAACGCACGTGTTTCAATTACTTATTGTAGTTTTAGAGGAAACGGAAACGCGTCAGCACTCGGCACCGTTATTAAAAAGTTCATTATTATTAATAGAAGCAACGTCACTTCACCTTGCGAGTTATGTCCATAAAATATAACAAGGAAAATCTTAGTTTGCTGACCTTCCTACATATCGACTGCAAAATTATGCAGATTAGCTACTATCAGCAAACTTTCCGGTGAACCACCACTAAGGCTAAAATCGCTTGCGTTCAGTATTGCTCCTTTGTGAAAGAGCTCGTCCGGGGAAGTACTAACACCGTGCCTACTTCTCCGCCAAATAGTTATGCTTGCATTGCTGTGTTTCGGTCTGAAGGATACGGGTGCCGGTGAAATTACAATCACATGAGACTTTCCATCTTCATGTCTCAGTTTGGCGAAACGACTTGCGGTACCATTTAGGCAACAGCCTAGGTGGTATTGAAGTTGTTATGGGCAAAGGTAACCGCTTAACATCAGGTGGGCCTTTAGCTCGTTTCGCCATCCTATACTATAAAAAAAAAAAAAAAAAAAAAATATCGACGGCAGCCGTAAGTACGTGTAATGTAGCAGGATTCGTTCAAGGGACTTTGTCGACAAAATGTATCACCGGGCAGGATCGTGACTATACTTCTCGCGCTACATAACAATAGTTAAAAATTTAGATCAACATTTTTTATAAGAACATATCGTATCAACGACATTAGTCATTTGAATCAACGTAATCAACAAAAAATCTCACAATGGCTGCTCACGTAATGCTAGCGTAAACGGTAAGTAATAATATGAACTAATTGCTTCGCGAGCGTTACCCACATACATTTTAAAGTATTTCCTTCTTTCTACCGTACAGTTGAAGAATGAAGAATTCCGGATATGCGTCCAATCAGGGTAATTAGCTGTGGTATGCATGTGCATGCATTAGTCATGCAGTCGTCGTGCCACGAAATGGGCTATTTCTTTTTATGTCTTCATGCGGTTGAGAAATTTCGGGTCTAAACATTATCAATCAGTCAACTCAGCCCTGTCTTGCCTTCGACTAGTGCTACGGCAATCCCAGGGCCGTCGCAGTGCACCCGGGCCACAGCGGTGACACTCCCCTGTACGTGTGAGCTCGCTCGTCGGTGACCTTGAGGGAGCGCGCTGCCGTGTCAGGCCTATCTCTTGTATCTCACGAAACATAGTTTTGAGATATCACCGTTTAAAGTTTTTTACAGATAATTGCGATTATCTTAAATGTTTCAAAACTTTCGGGAAATATTTTTACATAATTGGTTGTATTAAAGTCTGAGAAAACCCGGGCAATTTATAGATTTTTGAAAACTTCGAAATTTTCAGAGTTATTAGCTATAACAGAGATAGGTGTAACAAGCTCTCTATACATTGGTTGTTACGCGGTGCTCTGTATCTTAAGATACGTGACTTAGCCGCAACAAGTGTAATATGGAATGTTTTGCTAAACACAGGTATCTTTAACTAAAGTTTGTCTGACTGATTATTTAATATTAAATTAAATTAGTTTATAAAGGAATAGAAAAAATAGTACTCATCTAAACAAATGAATAATATCTTAGGACTTATCTAGTAATAACTTAAATTTTCAAATGTATTAAAATATCCTTTTTAATGAGTCAAAAAGTAAAACGAAAACTCTGACTTCTTCTTACCAAGATTCGATAACTTTTGAAACAAATAAACTTAATTTACTTCATAACTAACATAAAAATTGGAATGAGAACCTATTATCAAAATTTTTTTAGATACAAAAAAAAAATATCCTAGATATGTAAGATCTTATCTAAATCTACATCTGCATCTAAGTCTGCTTTCTTTCTTGCACTTACACTTCTTTGCCTTACTTCTCGGGGTACTTCTTTTTTAACTAAGTCCAACACACTTTTGCAATACACATGCAAATCTTTGAATTATTTTTCATCGTATGATTTCTTGACGACTATGTAAGTTGAGCATCTTCAAAATTCAACTATTTTTAATGCCTCAATACGTAGATTGAAAAGTTCGCGGTCTTATATAAAAATAATAATGCAATCAAAATGCTTTTGATCTCATTATAATCGTCAACCCTTTAGATTATTTTACGCTAAATTTCTTTGTTGTATTACTTTTTCTTCCAGACTTAGAAGGATTTAATCAAGTGATAAATTTCTTAACATAACATTACATTAAATTTTTTTGTTATGTTATGTTGTTGTTTTGTCATAAATTTCTTGCATTCGAAAAAAAAAATCTCAACAATGCGCTGTCAGTACGTGTCCGTTTTAAATTTTGCCCAAAATAGCACAAAACTACATAGTGACGGAATAAGGAGAATCTATTGCATCCGATGCTGTAGTTAAAAATCAGTTAGCTGAATTAAATCCCAGTAGACAGAGCGTTGAATATGTCCTCTACTATAAATAGCCTTCAACTTCCACTATAGCACAAAACACCGAAAAGATATTGAATCTGATGATAGGAAATCAACAATGAAATATTAAAGAGATAGCCAGATAATAGATGTTTTTAAAAAGTGATAAGGAAGCAATATTTGCCATAAATATTGATTTCCCAGGGTATCTAAGAGAAAGATACCGATGCCCTTTTGAGTCGAACAAAAACACAACCGGCTAAGCACTTCACGCAAATTTTTATTTCGTTTGATGCCGATATATTAGAAATTTTACGCAAATTAGTTGTCATAAATGAAAATAAGGTCCAGCTAAGACAACAGAATAGTAAGACCAAAAAATACTTAAAAGAAAAGTATAGACCAGAACTACTAGCCTCGAAGCAACATAAGGTGATTATTTTGAAAATAAGGTAATGGTGGCAGTTTTTTGGGTCTAAGTCGACTGCTGATGAAAGGGTATCGTCATATACTGCATTAATAACTGCACTTTTTATACAAATTTTGTAGTTATTGAATAAACGTCAAACAGTAAAAATTACCAACGAAGTTACTAAAAACTTTTTAGTTGTATCTAAGCACAATTCGCGCGTTCTGAAATTATCTGAAACTCTGAAACCATGACCATAATTTAAGGTGCCAGTTGGCTTTTCATTGCCTTGTTTAGGACCTATTTACTTTAATTTCCTGTGTTATAAAATAATAATTGATTAACACACATTTTCATAAAATAACCAGTGGAAATCCAACCACAGACAGTGTGTATTTTGAAGGTTTTTGGAAATTATTTTCAAGTTCGTACACTTTTCAAAAATCCGGTAAATGAGATACATCAAGCTGATATACTAAACAACAAAAATAGGTTTGTGAACATTACTCCTGCATATTCGACCGCGATTTTTTAAATCCATCTATTGATTTCAGAAAGGTAGTTATTTTTCTTCAGCTGGTCCATAAATACTATCATGTTGCCGTGGGCTATTACTTTTAGAACCATGTTTGTTAATGAAGCTCATATATCCACATCATCATCAGTTAATACGCGCACTACAGTCACGGATAAATACTGTATCTAGTAGTTAGCAGAGTTAGGATTTGCTCGATGCGCTCGCAACTTATCACGCGTAATTAATGTAACTTAAGATACAGTATTTTACCATAACTAACAATGGCAAAATCATAGTTTCAAGAGTTAGGTGATAGGCAATTGTGACTAATTGGTAATAGTTAGTTAAAATATTATTTTACTGGGTGATAGAGGATCATGAAAAAATACGATTTAGACCTGTTACGCGTAACTCATGTATCTTAAGATAACAGACCTGCGAGTGACACGGCAGCGCGTGTACATGCAATATATTGGCTGGGGCAGCCGAGAGAGTGCCCGTTCCACACGTCGCGCACCGCGCACGGCCCCCGCGTTCGCCCCGACCCGCACACATAGCCGCGAGCAATTTTACGAGCACACATCTTCTTGTCATTAGTATACAGCGACAGTGTCGTCGCTGTTAGTATATATTCTATGCCCGGGCGCCGAGGCATCGGGGCGCGTCGGCGTCGGCGACCCTCTGAGCCCTCTGAAGGCATGCCTTGTTCTGGCTTCTAGGCTTCTAGGGTGCCAAGGTCCGAGAAATTATTTAACTTAGCTCAAACTTACCTACATTAATATACCTACTTGTTTACAGTACATATACCGTATACATTGCCGCGCAGCAAGCCCGGAGCGCAGTGTGTAGCAGCCATTACCAAACCTACACCACTTAGGTGTTGAAATGGTTAGGAGGTGCCTGGGCTGGGATAGCACCCCAACACCAGACAAGCTAGAGACGGCCCTGGGCAATCCACTATTGAACTTAGTTCCTGCTTAGGCTGTGCCACAACTAGGTACTGGTTTTTAGCTTTGCGCATCCAGTCTAGAGCCTTCTTGAGGTCATCATTCCATTCCACCTGACGGGCAAAATATACATAAAGAACCTTTTTTTGAGAAACAACACATTGCCCGACTACCTCAAATTGACGCGAAGCATATAAAAAATGTGAAGAGCCTCCACGAGTGACGATACCGGCGCACCCTGGGCAGTCAGCCCCGCTAGCGACCTGCCGACTGGCTAATCTTTTCCCCACGGCATGAGCTGTTATCATTATGTAGCTCATGTCGACACGATAGAAGATGTCAAAAAACTATATAAAATATACCGGATCAATATAAATTAATAATATTTCTATGATTTAATAAGTAACTTAATAACGAATGCTTCGTTAGCTCATTAACATTAAGTTACTTACTATGCAACAATCGTGCCACGATAATGGGCCTACATACTTTTACCATGGTTATACTTGCGTACTTGCGTAGACGTGACTTACTTGCCACTTAATAAGTATAAATTATACAGGGTGGAACGTTTAAGTTACAGACGATTTACTTGCTAGGTGTAGACGGTACTGCATTAATTTATTGAAGAGATCCGAGAATTCGTTTGCCGTAAATTCTTGATTTATTGATATTTTTACAACTACTTTTCCGTATGAATTAATGGAATAATTCTTAAAAACGCTAAATTGCATATATACGCCCAGTACTTTTCCTGTAGAATCCAGGAGAATAGTAAATAATAATATTAACCCAATGAAGTTTTTGCCTTTTCTTAACAAATCAATTAGTTGGAACGTAAATTAATTAACACGCTTTTATTATTACTCTATTATTATTACTCTGTACTTTGACGAAGCAGGCATACGCTATTTGTAAGACAAAAACATAACATGCATAGGTAGGTACCTAATTTCTAACTTGCTTAACTTATCCTAATTAAAAAAGACAATTAATTAATCATGAAATCATCCTCAGTAGCAGCCCGGAGTCTGGATTTGTGGCGTTGGCGTCTCTATTAATGGCAAAAAGCTCTCCCCTTATTACCTGCATGAGTATGGGACCATTGGACTTATAACTTGACTGTCAAAATGTGGGTGTACGGTACAGTTGTACACCTCGGCCTAGTCTTCAGGGCATACAGGCGCAATGTTAATTGAAAAAGCTAAACTTGCAGATACTTAATTTATTTTGTCCTTGTAAAACCCATAATTATATTTTGTTTATTTGTTTCAGCTCTGGGAAGCGACAACTCGGCTCCAATGTCTTAGCTAGGTATGCTTATTTCTTTACTAGAGTCTAGAATTCTAGATTATAATACCTAATTTTAATTTAAAAACCGTTATTTCTACCTTCAACGTTTTCTGGTAACGCCATCTAGCAGTTGCTTCTGTACAAATAAATAGTAGCGCCATCTAGTAAACCATGCGTGCATTACGTCCATTCTAACTATGGTAACAGTTGTTACGGATAAGAATTTAGATGGCGCTCAAACTTTTCTTGAGATGCCAACAGATGTCGCTACTAGTAATGATATATGATAATGATATAAAAAAAGTGCATTACCGAGTAATAATAAAAATTACTCTCGATTGTTTTATTTAGCCGAATTTAAGGAACGGATGCATGTCTGTTATGATGAAGCTTAATGAGGAATTATTGTTTCAGCCAATTATACCGGTCGTCTTCATTCAACTCGTCGGGCTGCGGTTCGGGCGGGGAACCAGCAGACGACATGTACTCCGATGTGTCATTGGAGGAAGATGTCCAAGGTCTCAACTATAAGGTCAGTGACATTTCTTTTGACTTTTCACAGGGGCTCCTCAAGGGCCTATCGCATCCCATTCCATTTGAATAAATCCTTGATAGAGGCCAGGTTCGTAAATTGAATGGTTATTCCATCATCTTCCTATAGGTTATTCCGGTCATCAGTTAGTCGTCCGTTAGAGCCTCTTCTGGTAACATCAAGGTCAACAACAGGCTGGATGCTGTGTTTTCTACCCTTATAATAAAATTAGGTTGCATGATCGTTATCGTACTACTTACAGATAATTATAATTCCAAAGAGGTTTCCCCAGCAGAGTTCTGCGCTTAGCTAGTATCGTTATCCTACTTGACCTTATTTCATCATCATAGTAAGGTACTCATCATAACATAGTAGTTTACAATACAAAGTACAAACAAACTGATGATTCACGTGCACCTATTCATGTAGTAGGTACATTACGGAGACAATTTTCTCGGAAAACTGTGTCGTGTAATGGGAACTTTATCAACTGTGTCATCATTGGTAGTGTCACCGCTTAGTGGATTATATCAACTTCCTTTCTGATATTAGTTATTCAACTGTTTTATTTAACAACCTGTAAAGCATAGGTATTTTGTTTTTTTTTTTTAATTTCGCCCCGCACTCGTAAAACTAGGAACTCCTGCCCCCCTAGCCAAGTTGACAATCTACAATCGTCGACGCTAATAGAAAACAATCAAAATGTATGGGAATGACATATCTCAACGAAAAAGTCATTTGTTTAGATATGTCATTCCGTTAATTCTATGGTCATTCCCATACATTTTGATTGTTTCCTAAGCGTTGACGATTGTAGATTGTCAACTTGGCTAGGGGGACTGTTTCCTGAGTGCTTTTAGACACAAACCTAACAATATAAATACCCAGACCCAGGCCACGAACATTTAAATATGACGCAAAGATAAAACAAGCTGCCAGCAATATATAAAGAATGGTGGAAGTTGGCAGACTCATCGGGAAAGGGCAGGCATTGCTCAGCTGTTGAGATGATAAAGGCTGTATATAAGGTCCTAAGCCTACAGGTTTTCCTGAAATATTCTTAATTGTTACTCTCTGCTGGTTTCCACAGTTTGATAAGGGTCTTCAGATTTCCGAAACACCCAACAGTGCCACTATGCACTTGTATAAAAAATGGGTTTTTTTTACACAGCATTTTAGATAAAAATAAAATAAATAAATAATTAATTAATATTTTTCGGATATTTTTACACAGCACCATCTAGTCCCAAACTAAGCAGTGCTTGTACTATGGGTACTAGACAATGGATATAATACTTATATGTATACTTTTTTTTGTAAATACATACGTCTAATACATAAGAAACACCCAAACCAACACAAACAATTTATGTTCCTCAGTCATCACATAAATATTTGTATCCTGTGGGAATCGAACCCACGACCTCGTGATCAGCAGTCCGATACTCGAACCTCTAGACTACAGACGTATGTTTCAAGCATCAGTACTTACCTATGCTGTATGCTTAAAGCTTTTGTGCTATTTTTTATTTCCCATAAGATTATAACAGACTGCAAAATTACTGAAATAAGGACATACGATTATATTTTACTTTGGAACCACAGACATAGTAAAAAATATAGACTAAGTGCTGCGAACAACTATGTATTAATTTCCAGTATAAGCTGACCTCACATTGTATAGGCTTTCCGTACAATGCGAGATCAGCTTATACTGTAAATTTACAGCTTAATGTGTAGCCGTGTGTACATGAAGGAGCACGGTTTTTGTTGGCTTCACTATGGTTGTTCGCAGCACTTAGTCTATATTTTTTACTATGTCTGTGTTTGGAACTACCAAAACAATGTTATGGGTGGGTTAGTCGCAAAATATTTCAGGATATTATTGTATTTTCGTATATTATTTTCCTGAACACACAATATTAGTAGGTAATGTATGTCAACAAACCACAATACACCTAACCGACTAATCGAAGGTGATTCATTTAGCTTTCCTACCTATACAAGGTGAATTATCGTTGGTTTTGGAAACGAAAGGGGGTCATTGTACTCATCATTATGAACTACTTTTACTATGGAACCAAGCCTGAAATCGCGAAAATAATAATAAGCTGATCCCTACATTTGTCTTCATATAAATCGACAAAATATAGGGAACAGCTATGGGAACAGCATTTTTTTTTTTCCTGATTTCAGAGTTGAGTTGATTTGAGTTGGGTGAAACGAAAATTCACCGTGTATAATAATATAATAATTTAAGTCATTATCGTATATTGTTCGATCTTTGCTCAAATAAAAGTGTGAGGTAGAGGGAATCGTTTACCATCAATTTTTCTACGACTGCCCTCGTTTGGAAGCTGCAGATCGGCGACGCTAGTACACGCCGCGCCCCTTGCGCCGGCATGGACTTGGATCGTAGCCGCCGATTGATGCGTACGTGACCGTGTCGCGCTCCTAGCACTTCTTCAGTTTCGATTAACTCACATACTTATAAACTATTGCTACTGAGACGTTCTCAAACCCTTCTGTGACGAGTGTGGTGTGGATATATTTACCCAATCACCTTAGTTGGACTGGAACATTCGGCCGTGCTGAGCTGATCTGCGCCAAGAGCGACTGCGTGGGAGTGAAAGGTTGGTGGTATTCATTTCTTATACCCTGTGCAGCCTGAGCAAAGATCAGAAACCAGAGTAGCTTACTCCACACTTGGAAAACTATAATTATTCTTTCAGGTCCTTCGAACTACCCTAAAATTTACCAGCCCCCTATATCTCATACCCAACATATATCATAGACCGTTGTATCGTAACAATCCATGCTTGAGGCACTTTTACTATGAGTAATACCTAGGTACATACTGATGACACTGACGAAATGAAAACTCGAAACATACGCATTTTGAAAATGTTTTTACCTATGAACTGTATTTGCACTAAAATTCGTTTTCGTAGTGTATTCTCATCAGTGCAAGGTCATGCTGGCATACAGCCAATTCCAAAAATAAATATTGTTTAGATGCAATATTTAGCGCTGACAGAATTTTCACATCACCTGTATGTTTAACATACTGGATGCGCTGTTTAGAAGAAAGTTACACGAGTTATGGTTCCGGAACCACACTGTCATCTGTCAATAGTTCACTTGACAGCTGTCTCGCGAACACACCTAAATTCTATCAACGGTTGCGTCAACTGAATTTGAAAAATGCTGCTTATAATGATCGCGTGTCTATTTATGAACGTCGTTGTTTATAATATTTTTTATTGATTAGCAAATAAATAATTCATCATCATCATTCATTCATCATTTCAGCCGAAAGACGTCCACTGCTGGACATAGGCCTCCCCCAAGCATCGCCACAACGACCGGTCCTGTGCCTTCCGCATCCAGCGGATTCCCGCGACCTTCACCAGGTCGTCGGTCCACCTTGTGGGGGGCCTACCCATGCTGCGCCTTCCAGTACGCGGTCACCACTCCAGAACTTTACTGCCCCATCAGCCATCCGTTCTGCGAGCAATGTGCCCCGCCCACTGCCACTTAAGTTTGGCAATTCTTCGGGCTATGTCGGTTACTTTCGTTCTCCTGCGAATCTCCTCATTTCTGATTCGATCACGCAGGGACACTCCGAGCATAGCCCTCTCCATTGCCCTTTGAGTGACTTTGAGCCTTCTTATCAGGCCCATTGTGAGCGACCACGTTTCAGTAATAAATAATTATAAATATATAATTATATCACAGACCTAAATTTCTTTCTTTCTTTAATAAAACATCTATCAAATTAATTATAATTTAAGGCTAGTTTATACTAATATTTTTAATAGGTAGTTTAATCGGTCTCCAATTTGTAGCAATCATGGCTTTAGATAATAGAGGTCTGCCCATAGTCACAATCTTCTTTACTTATATTTTATCATTTATTACATTACATTCAGTCTTCGTATTGCCGTATAAATAAATGGGCACCTTTAACGGCTTTAACTTAAAAATTCACGCCATAATTGACGTCAGTTTCAGGAAAAATCAATCTTCAATCACCTACACGCCTTACGTCTTTCTGGGTACCTACTTCTTTTGGAAAATCCATCGTCGAACGATGAACTCTGCTCTGCCAATCCCGACATTTTATCCGTTTAACTTTTGACTTAAGTACCGTCCATAATCTCTGTTCAATGACCTCTATTAAAGTGGCTTTGTATATTACCAAAGGAAGGGGTTTAAACAATGCCCGTGCCGCTTCATTTAATAGTCTTACCTAGTACGAGTAGTGCGACAGTAATGGATGCCGGAAACGGTCCCTCAGCTGCGCATACGCCACTTCCGGTCAGATGCGTGTCCGGCCACAGTGATATTATGATTAATTTAAAATTAGAATCCTCATGTAAATATTAAACAGATATGAGCTTTTGTAGCCAAACATGGAGTCACTGTAAACAAACCCTAGTCAGGAAACGCATCAACGGAAGAATGATTTAACTATCTTTGTTTTATCGTCGTATAACTATCATCTTAAATATTCCCGAAATTAACTTTTCAATAACATTTTTGGCAAAGCTTTCTCGCATACGAAAATTAAATAACAAGTAGGTACGAAGTAACTTTGTCGAAGGCGTTTCCTTTCCTAGCTAAATGTGTGACCTTACCTATCTGTGTACCATAGCACAGCAAACTTGTTGTCAGTTATCAATTTGCTACACAAAACTATACTTGGAATGTTTAGGTAATTTGTGTTTTCAGGGTATCGTACCGAAGGGTGCAAACAGGACCTTATTACTCTGTTATTGTCTGTCCGTTCGTCTGTCTGTCACAGGACTGTATTTTTATTACTTTAACCCGTTCACAGATGTTTTTACTGTAGCCAGTTCACAGATGTGTTATTATTATTATGGCAAACACTAAAAATAAAATAGTCTCAACCAAAAGAGGGTCCCTATACAAGAAACCTCGAAAATTAATAAATTTTTCAACGTATTTGTTCCTGTTATATCTTTAAAAAAAAATATCTACATACAAGCGTCACACTTTGTATGATTCTAGTGCATACTATAGTCTCATGAACCATTAGCTCTTTCAGGCGTGTTCAGTACGTCTCGTAATTTCTTTATCTTGTCTTTCCTGGAAATAGTTACTATACTAATGAATTGAATAAAATATTGTAAGCTGTGAAGTTACCAATAACAAATGAATAAATACACTAGCCGAGTGCACTACGGAAGCGCGACAGTACCAAGTGCGAATATTGCTGGTGTGACAAAACTGTAGCACGAATCACGAAAGATCAAACGCATAATGGTGGCAGTGGTGGCTCGGCTCCACTCAAGTGCGAAAATACATCACCATATTTTTCATTCGTATTCGTAGCCTTTCCCAACAGTTTTGGAGTGGAGTCAGTGATTGTCATCCGACCTCCGTAGCCTATTGCCGCTAGTCCGGGGAACTGACATGAACTTGTATTTTCAGTGATCTAACACGGCAGTAGGTACCACCCGTCCTACTCAATTTAAGATTTAAACGCATATACTACAAGGGAAAAGGCACAAAGAGCCCAAGCAGCGTAGGCGAATGTACAATTTTACCATTCAATTTCAAAGCCTAACCGTACCACCCTAAATGCTACGCAATTTTAGACTTCAATTTCCTGTAATAAGGTCCTATGCTTACATTGAATAACTTGTTTTCACGCCATGTCTCGTAACGTAGCAGACAATATACATCTTGGAGAAACGCGTGCCATTGAATTTTGCATAATATCTACTAGACAGACTAGACATGAACAAGCTTGGAGACAATTTTATTATGGATTCTGAAGAACTATAAGATAAATACGGAAATGCCTATAATGGTATTTTAGATAAATACGACTCAATCCTATAAAAAGCCTCCAGTAGATATACTTGGAGTTACCCATTACGCTAACAACAATTTATCAATTACTTAAAGGGAAAAATTGAGAAAATCTGATGATTTTATCATAAACGCTCAAAACTCTAATGATATAAAGGTATTAACTTTTCTGAGGACTAGAATCAACATAACTAGGTAGGTAGTTACAATTCAAAATCGATTCAAAAAAATAATGCATTCTAAAGAATATTACAAAAATCATTAAATATTTCGCATGGCTACGAAAATTCTAAAAAATTCTACGTTAATGTAATAAACACATAATAGAGTAGGTTCTCTTCTATTTAAAAGATTTATTTCAGTACCTAACTGCTACATTAATTTTGTTTGAACGCTTGAGTATGATCGAGTACGATCACGCACGTGACACTCACGCGCATGCATACATGATAACAGTAGCTATTTTGGTAACGGCGAGTTCAAGATAAATCTGAGTCCATCAGTCGTCTCTATAAACAATACAGTAATATTTGCATATTTTTTGCGCAAGAGGTGTTCAAGGATCGTAGCTGGTGGAAATCCATAGTTTTTACCCTCCCCCAATTGGAAACAGGCGTGATAACGTAATATCGTGATCGTCTGTATACATTGTCATAGAAAAAAAAACCGTCTGACTCTTTTTCTCTTTTATGGATCAGCTTATTGCGATACACTTTCATATTGCCAAAATTTCTATAATTCTCTAAAATCAACACATGATTATGTGGGCTGATGATCTTGCTCTGCTTGAATTACTACTACTTTCAATTTTGCATACTCTCCAATCCAAACGTGGTTAAAGCGTGATAAACATACAGTTCAAACGTCCGGTCAATTCGAATCAACTTGTGAAGACAATGCATTGTTATCTGTTATGCAAACCAATATGGTGGTCGCTTCCTTTATTCCATAAATAACAATTACGATTATGATTATCAATTCGAATTTATAAGTAACTACGGTCTTTTGTCATCATTATTCTTCCCTGTTTTGAGTCATTTTGTTCAGCAGCGCTCATTACATGATGCTCCACTCTTCAAAATGTAGCTAGTGCACTAATTTTCACTTTATGGGTAGAAGTTCAGACACTTTCTTTGAAGAGTTCATGTATAAGCTCAGTTTTATTTAGCATGTCTTCAGAGTTCAAAGAACCTGCTTCTTTATTTACCGTAACGTATAGCCTAGGTCTATGAACTAAATCAACTCAGGATACGAGTACCTACCTACAACACAATAGTCGCAGGTCTTGATTCTCGCGTGCAGAGGTGGCGTGGGTGGTCCACAACTGTGCCAAGGATATCGGGAACCTAGCGAAATATCTCGCATTCATTATTAGTTGTGTTGCTTATTCATCTTTTTGCATAAATTTTGCGTAAATTGTACGGGTGCCAACTGAAAATGACTGTTTGTTTCACGCCCAGCGCATGCTGAGTAGGTAACTAACTCTTTCGGCATAGGCCTGCTCGATAGCAATTTTTGTAATTTTCAAGATTCTGTTACTTGTGTTTTGTTCCTATTTCTTTTTATACTTATTGGTATTGTCGCGTTGCTGCTGCTGATGATAGGGTTGTCACTATCACCAGCAGCAGCAACAGTACAGTATAGTTGGACATGCTTATAAATTGGGTAAAGCGTAAAACTCTGGTAAATTATTAATTGTTAATAAATAAGGCAGTCTCGGCAACACATAATCATTTTAAAAGGAAGGATCCAATACTGCATGCGTCTACAACAACGAATACGCTGATCTGAAGTTGCGCCAAGTGCCATAATTTAGGCAATGACCCACAGGGTTTGATATTTTTTTGTTGTAGATCTATGCAGGTCTATCTATGAACTATTAGGACATAAATTGAGGAAAAATTACAACAACACAAACAGTGACATAGTTATGTTTGATATGTGTTAAAGGTTGACTTTCCACACCAATCCTGTAAGAGAGGAAAACATAAACTTATCTACTAAACAGATGACTGCATTTAACGCAATAAAACTTAATTTCCGCCTGTTTAAAATGTACTCCCATCATGAATTATTGTGTATGCAACATAATTTGATAACAATCTTAGCTCCACTTTTAATTGGAATTCTTAAACATGTTATTGCATAAGTGCAGCCGAATTCCCAAAGCATGTCGATGCTATCTCGGAAATCTATCAACCTTATCATGAGCATCGTGTACCAGAAACAAAAGCTGTATGGCAGTAAAACGTCTTATTATCTAACTCGAGTATTACGCCTGACAAAAACATAGTAATGTGAAACGGAAAGTGGTGCGAATGAACGCGTGTGAAATACAAACATATTGTGTGCAGATGACGAGAGTCTTACACACAGCCTGATACACACATCGTAATTACGTGTTGCTACATGTCATCGGTAATCCTCTTTATATGCACCTTATCAACCAACTTCATCAAGTAGGTATTCGTGCGCTAATTTTCAGCACTAATGAAAAGTCATTGTGGATTCCGGTTTCCGTTCACTTGCGTGTAACTTCTTTTCTTATCGAGTGTCCTTCACTCATTTCCTTCGTTTTCTTTCGCTATTGTACAATTTCACGAACGAAAACGTTTAAATACGGAGTGGTTCTGGTTTGGATGCTTCGTGTCGTGATATATAATAAAACACTGATCAAACAACCAAACTATATTATCATAGAACTGAACACATGCTGAAATACTGAACTTGAATTATACTATACTTGCCTTTGATAAATTGAACTAAATCATTGAAAATAATATTAAACAAAAACAACGTGAAAAAATCAAAGACATTTTATATGACAATTTTAGAAAAATAAGTCATAGTTTTAGAACTATGACTTGATGACGTGAACAAAGATGGACTAAAATGGACTATTAAGCCTACAAATACTTAACGCACATAAATAATCCTAATTACGTGAGTATCGATTTAAGGAGAGATCCCAATTTAACTTAATGGAAATTTATGTTCCACAACAAAGAACACCACATTTGAAACACGATACTTAAATTTAATTAAAGGTTTGCGTTCATTGAACATTCATCTAGCCGTGTGAATGTTATACAATCCTACATTTTGTGCCAAGTCTGTAGTTTTCCAGAAAGATTAGAACATAATGTACTTTTCTGTTGTAGAAATTCGCAGAATACTAAATAAAACTCAGGACAGGGGGCAACGTCACCCATCTGGGGCACGTCGTAGTAGGAAAGCAATTGATTTAGTTTTTAGGGCGCAAAGATCAGCTTACGGTGAGAACGTGTTATATGTGGTACAGATCTAGAGATATCTGGTAACGATCATTATTACTGTAGTAATTATACCGTGAGATGGCACTTGTGTGGCGAATCCGGGTACTTGCCATGTTTACCTAGACGATGCATGTCTCGCAGACAATTGCAATGAGTAGCAAAACAATTTAGTTCGCGCAGCTTTTACCAAAACAATGTTCTTAGTTTTTGCCCGGAAATTGCAGCGAAGTGCATTTTGAAGGAGACTTTTTATCAGGACTGCATTAGTCGAGTGCACTCGGCTATTTTTCAGTTGACGTTTTTGTAAAACACAATAATTACTTAGCTCTACGTGGCTGTACACATTATATCGATTGCGAAATAAGTCAATGTAAATTCAAGCAATTTTTGACAATAAAAAAAACAAAAAAGTGATGCCACCTATTGCCGATGATATACGTGGGACACTCAGAAAGTTTTGCGAAACTAAAAAAAAATGTTCTATACGTACATATATTTTTATCAAATCTTTTCAAAGTACTTTCCACCAGCCTCTATACAAAGATTCATGCGCCTAAACCAGTTTTCAAAACACTTTTTCCAGTCCGCCGCAGACACCTCGTTTACAGCCTGCTCGAACGCAGCCAGCGCATCTTCCGGCGACGAAAATTGTATCCCTTTGAGCTGATTTTTTATTTTTGGGAATAAAAAGAAGTCACACGGTGCTAGATCAGGGCTGTAAGGAGGGTGACCCAGGAGTTTGACTGGCGTGCTGTCCAGGAAGTCCCTCGTTTTGAGTGCGGTGTGCGCAGGTGCATTGTCGTGGTGGAGCAGTAGCCCGCGGAGCCCTGTGTTTGGTCGCTTGTTGCTTATAACAGAGAAAACTTCTGGCAAACATTTGGTAGTATACCATTCGGCATTAATGCTTCTTTGATCCCGTAAGGGAATTGATACCAAGTGGCCAGTCAAATTAAAAAAGCTAGCGATCAAAATCTTACCCCCGCTTCTAGATCGCTTCACTTTGGTAGGCGTTGGCTCATTTTGAAACACCCAAACAGTCGACTGGCGCTTGGTTTCTGGGTCGTATTGATAAATCCAGGACTCATCACCTGTAACGATGTCGTAAACACGCCGAGACGAGCCTGCTTCAAATTTGTTAAGCATATCACGGCACCATTCCACCCGGGCCTGCTTCTGAGCATCGGTGAGGTTGTGCGGCACCCAGCGTGATACTATCCTCCTCACGCGAAGATGGCTGTGTAGAATCTCGTGAACGCTTCCCGATCCAATCTTCAATATGTGTTGAATCTCCTGATATGTAATTCGCCTATTGTCTTGGATTAAATTTTTCACTGCTAGCACGTTTTCTTCGGTAACAGCCGTCAAAGGGCGACCGCTTCTTTCGTCATCCCCCAAAGTTGGTCGACCGCGCTTGAATTCGTTATACCAACGACACACGGTTGCCTTGGAAGGGCCTTCATCCATGAATGCCATTTGAAGTCTATCGTACGATTCATCCGGTTTCAGGCGACACTTGAAATCGTATAAAATCATAGCTCTAAAATGTTCCCGGCGCAGATCCATATTTCAGTGAGACACAATACTTTGAATTAACTCGCAAAAAATGTGGAGGGAAATTTTGAAATTGGAACTTACTTATTTTTACTTATAAATAATCATATTTTCGAAAAACATTATAACTGGCCAGTCTCCCATATATAAAAACTTTTTTTCGCAATACTTTCTGAGGGGCCTGGTACTATACTCAAAGAAAATTAATGTTGAATGCACTTTGCTCCTAGCCATTCAGACGTGGATTGTGATAGTCATTTATTTATGTCAGAATTTATTGCTACCAATGAAATTCAAGATTGTTTTAATTTTCTAGATAGGCTTGCTATTTGTTAGACATTTTATGACCGAATCCCACATTTAGATATTTGTCATGATGATCATAACAACGGTCCCGTGTCTGGATGATGTGATAACTTAAAATAGAGTTCCACCAACACCAAGACAGTAATGGGCAGTTATATGAGTATTTTATTGGTGATAGTAATTTAGAAGAATGCTTCCCTATCGTAAATTAGGGTTATAGGTTTCATGTTTCACATGATCCATTTTATCTTAATTTTTGTGTTGTAAAACATTTTCTAATTGAGAATCATCTCTTTTTTCTCCTTTCTCTTTCCTATTCCTTCTGACTATTGTTCCAATTGATTTGGGGTCAGTCCTACTATTCTTTCACCATACCGTACGACTAAATTGGGTATCATCTTCTATATCTAACAAAATGCATGGATTATTGAATACTTGTCAAATGTTTTAGTACAAAATTGGCCTTTGCTCTGGTTTCTATACAGTATACTGTGCATAGTATACTTTTCTACATAATGCAGTTCATCAACACGAGCAATGTCTTTTATTTATTGTGGAGTTCAGACCTTGAACTGGTCCGAGGTCATCTGCTGTCGTCCAAGCGGCACCGAGTGCGGAAACGAAGCAACAACTATTCTCTGCTATTATTCTGTCATTAGCATTCACATATTTATCTTGGGTATTAATAATAGCTATAGTCTTACGTGGAGATAACACATAGCTTGGCTGTTTGTTCTATTCTCTGTATTGTCCGTTAATGGTAGTGGTTATATTTTTCTACTCTCAAATACGTAATAATTATAATTCAAATCGAATAGTTACTCACACTTTCAGCGTGGTAAAAATACAAACACTGTAATATGTAAAAAAACTAATATTACGTTCCAAATATTCGCGTTGGCTGGAGCAATAATCCCATTATTAAAGCACCCTCCGACTATTCCCCTCCTCACTAATCTTTTAATAAATGAGTAACGGGGAAAATCCAACAAAACTTAAATGTTGCATGAGAAACGCCGATTAAACGAACATATAACATAGACAAGTGTGAATGTTATAACATGAACTGTGAATAAAGATAGGTAAGCTATGACACAATTTTTTGTTGAAGAGTAATAAATACTTGAATATGTAAAAAATAATCAAACACGTATGATTGACACCAGTCCACCAATATACAAAATAGAAAACAATGTGATAAAATTAAAATTAAAGTTAAAGATGAAGAATGGTAAAACAAAGTAAAGAATAGCATGCATTTTCAGAATCTTGTTGATTGTGAAAGGACGATGCAGCGTCCTTAAAATCAAAACAAGCAAGTGTATGACTTGCTCGAACGAAAGCTATTTTTATGTAGCAATTTTTTTCATTAAGTCCTCAAGGAAAAGGAAAGGAAGGGAGGCATTTGCCCTGCAGTGGGACAAAACAGGCTCGTAAAAAAAAGTCCTCAAGTATGTACATAGTTGGAAAACCTTGAACAATAAATATAAGTACCTAATACAATATTTTTTATCCACCTACGTAATAGTTATAATAGAAATGAATAATAATTAGGCAGTAGTAGATTGTTCGTCGTTTACGCTGCTGGGGGTCTACTCCCGTTTGACGATATTCGATAAATCGTACGATTCATCGCACAATTTGCTACTCCGGTCAACCATCGTTCCCTCATCGCATGCGGTGATCGTGTTTTGACGTGTGTTTCTCTGATCTCCGGTAAATTGTATATGACTATGAACTGTAGTCTATCTTAATTGTGCCTTTTTTATGTGCCTATCTTTATTGTGTAGGTATCAGTCGGAACGAAAGTTCGTACTTCGTTTGTCGTTCGAAAACCGCGAGTAGACCCCCTGTTTCTTTCTGTATCATCGGTTTGCTATATCATCGACTACTTGACCCTTGCGTGTTTACAGACTTTGCTATCTCTGGTTAGTAACAAAAATTTAAGTTTCTTCTGTCTTTCATCTTTTATATTACATTTTGTAATAGATTTTTTATTTTTATAACAGTTCTTAATTTTCTATACAAAAATGTTTTTTGTATGATACCTGAATTGTTTTATTATTGATGGAAAAAAAACTTGTCAGTTGATTTCGCAGTTACAGCAACCTATTAGGTACAGTAAGGTTGTATCAGCTAGTAGGAAATAGTATTGATGTTGCAAGTTGAGTAGAATATCCAACAAATTGAATCATGACTGTCGTTTGTAAAGTCATCAACGACCATTAGAATGTCATCACTCTCCGTCGGTGTTATGAATTATTTATATTTCTATCCATAAACTTGTAATGCTCAATAAACACTTAACACTTTCGCTTGTTCAGTACATTTCAAAATTACTGTTGGTAATCATAAAGTACCTTTAGAGAAAGTGACAGATATGTATTTCCCTGAGCTATTTCTGTACAACCCTGATGAAGAATTATTAAGTTTTTATTATGAATTCTATTCACAAACGACGTTTTTATTAGCTACCAGCTTTAATTTGGCGCGCTTGTATGAACTATATCAAAATGTATGAAATCCCATTGTTCCGTCAATTGTTAACTATGTTGAATAAAATAGTTGTATTTTTTATTCATTATGAGAATATTTTAACCCTTTGTTTGGCATTTGGGAGCTTACGACAGCGTGCTCAATAGTGCGTGTTTCGTCAAGTTTAATTAAATATTCAATCTACTTGTTACGTTATTAATACAACAACCGATGAATTAAAAAGACTGATTACGGGGCATAGATTTTGAGTAAATGATAAAGGGCATTTAGGGCACTCGAATAACTCGGTCGCAATCGTAGGTATTATGAGACCAAAACCTTCGTCACAATATAAAGACTTCGGAGGCAATAATTCTTGTAGATCTATTTCTAAACTACTCAACCAGACTTGATCAAATACAATCTAAACGAACAGACAACGAACCTCAAGATAAAACAACAAACAACATGTGCATCCTGCACAGCATTACAACAGATCTAATTGATCCATATACGTCATTATTTTCTTTCATGAGAGCTCTACACACAAAGGTTACGAGTTTGTACAAATCGTAACGGTTATCTGCTCAACAAAAAGCTTGAAGAACAGACCTATCATTACCTGAATCAAAATGTAAGAAATTTCAAAACTGGATGGAATTTCTGCGTAGATAAAATTATTACTTCACAGTTTCTGTTATCCGTTAAATAGAGCCAGCAATGGTATCCAATTCAAACTTCCGAGCACGAATTTCACACGGTGTGAACAATAGCCTCAATTTCGATTCTGTATTCTATTAAATAACTCTTTATTTTGTTATTTTTTACTCATCTTTGTTGCATTTCTTTAAAAGTGGATCGACATTTTGTAATCTATCTCGACAATCTACTGTTTTTCCCCTTGTAGATTCACGTATAGATTTGCGTGTTTGTTTGTTGATTATTTTACATACCAACAGCTGTTACCTATTATATCTTGAGTTTACCATTCAAGTAATCAAATAGGCATCAAGTGCCGCCTTCCATGGTAGCGTTTTGCAAGCGTCGGTAACATCAATAGAGTCCACTTGATGATGACACGTTTTTTCTATCAGATTTATCTCACTTTCAAGTATCAACTATCATCAATTTCACTGCTCTAAACTTGTCATTTTCAGCTTTAATTTCAAGTTCATTAATTTATTTGATGTCATGATTTACTGAGAAAATATTATTTACTAGAGAATAACAATGCTCATGACTTGTAACTAATAACGTTTCTGTTAAAATTACAATGTGACTTGAAATTACTTTTTGTATAATTTAGCAATAAAACAAAGTCTTAAAAGATCGTTCGTTGAATCCAATCGTACATCTGGCAAAGTCGGACGCAATCATGATGGCCCCTCGCCCGTAAAATTACGAGATGCAACCAGACTGGGGGAGCTTATGAAAGGGGTTATTGCCTCGGAACTATCTATCAGACGGCTGCATATGTGCAGGGAGCGAATAAAGTTTATTTGTATGGTGCGGTGGCTCAGCCGGCTGATAATCATGTCGTGTCAATGGGTGGGGCGCGCCGGCCGAACGCCCGCCGCGCGCCGCTTAGTGCCCAACGCGATACTGTGCTAACATCACGTACCAGCGCAACTTTTAAAGTTTCGATTGTAATAATACGATATCGATAACGCAAAAATTATTATTCTAAACGAAATCCTAAACTACATAACCGTGTTTACTCACAATTCGTCCTTTCGAAAAGGATGTCAGTGCAACCGTCGAAAATTTTGAATCGACTTCGCCGAAGTCTACTCTTGCCTGATATTTTAATACTTGTTTACGACGATAATTAAAGGATTTCTGTGCTGACACTGATCAGAGTGATCATACGCTTCAATCATAGTGAAGCCATTTATTTGAAAAATGTGACACACTGTGATTATCTGCCTGTAAGTGATGTTACGTGAATGTGAAGTTCCATAATTGTATTAAAAGAAGTGTCGTAAGAACTATCACTTTTCAAGTGTGCCATCAGAATTCTAGCTTTATATTGAACAAAATTAGTCTAATCGTCATTAAGTCAAATTACCTACATTGTATATGAAATAGTGTTTAGTTTATGTGTTGTATGTATAAGTTAAGTTAGTACAGTTACAGTGAAATATTGGAATATATCCTTAAGATAAGAGGACCGGATCTTAAATGTTTAAATCGGGTCTGTTCAATCGGTCTAGAGGAACGATGGCTGAGCCAATAGAGGTTGAAGATAGTCTGGAGCTGGAATATGATATGTGGGACGGTCAGTTCGATTTCGTGGGCCCACAAGGTCCACCGCCAGAGGTCAGAGGTAGAATCACCTCTGACGCGAGTCTCACAGAGGACTTATTTACTGGAGGACCTCTGACCCCTCACCTCGCCAATGGCCTGAACGGCGGGAAGAAGACTGCTGCGCATCAGTGGTGCGATAATTTGTCTGATCAAGTGAGCATTGTTTTGATTTCAATAGGTACCTACCACGATATAAGAAATTATCTTTTTTCATTTCTTCATTGGAAGTCGAAAGAATTTAAGGTTGGAAGAAGAGTTTTTTTTACTTAGCTTCGAAATTATTGTATCAGGTAATTGAATTTTCTGAAACAATATTGGCGTCATTGAGTTCTATTTATTGGACATCGTCGATAATGACGTCAAGTGCGCAGAATCATTTAACGTATATTTTTCCTGGCATTTGATTCATAGTAAAATTACTCATGCATGTCAAATGCGTAAATCGTTACCATGTAATTCCTGAAACTTTTCCCGTTGACTTTATTGGTGGATTCAGACAATTGTAAAAACAAAGCATAGATACATATTTAGAATTCTTCAAATATCAAATATTAATGTTTATAGTAGGTACACGCAGCATCGTCCATAACTCGAGAATCAAAGCTAAGAAATCAATTGTCGTTATTATTCTTTTAGAAGCAGTTTTCGTCAGTCTCGGGATTTTTCCTTAGATAGAGTTCTCAAACCGTTAGTTTGGAGAGTCAACAAAACCTTTGAATTTGATTTCCTAGTGTATGCTAGGTACTGAAGTAATGGCTCACTAAACACTTATAAACTCTCTTGAAATAAGACCCCAAGTCATTATCAAAGCAAAGCTTTTTTCGTCAGATTCAAAGCGACCAACAAAATAAAGATCGATATTATTTTCTTCTGATACATTAATTCAATATATTTTATTGGCACTCCAAAGACGGATGGTACCTACAAAAAATGGATCTTCAATAGTTCAGTACCCGATGCCCGATGCGTATCCGTCCAAGAACGTTCAATAGAAATCAAAATGATTTTTTTTTGTGGAGCACAGCCATTTCTCGACCTGCTCGTGCCATCGCGGCCTTTGATTTGTACAGTAGTGTCACGCGATCGTTTATGTTTGTTCATCGACCAAACTTTGCATTACAGTACCTACGTTACGTGATAGTACCACACTACCTACCTACCTTTGAATGGCCTGCGGACTGTAAAGTTAGGATTGTACTACCTAGACTTATCAATTCTTATCTATCATTATCATGATATCTTAGGAAAGCTGATACAATAAATTTAAATCTACGAAGGGAAATGAAATAAATTTTATAGGTACATAAAATGTATTTTAAAGCGACGCAATAAATGAAACAGAATAATCATGTTTGGGTTCTAAATACAGAATTTGAGAACAGCAAGAGTTAGCAAATGTAGACTGGAAAAAATTAATGTTCCACCATTGAAATCAGATAAAAGATGCTTGCAAACAAAATTTCTTAGTAAAATAGAAGCTGGCATGAAAACAATACTGTAATTTAATTTATTCCTCGTAGCTGTTGAGAAAGGCATCCTGGCATGTTACGTTACGAAGTCACCAAGTTTAGCTTTAATTTGCATAATGTGTTCTATTACATGTAATTACATTACAATGATGTTGCTAAAACAGTGATGTTTTAATTAATACTTTGGCCGTATTGCATGTGATTTTCCATAATATTTAAAGTTCCGTAATCAAAACATAAAAGTCAACGTCAAAAGTTAGTATTAATGAATCATGGTTTCAATGTTTTTTATGAATGAAAATTACATAAAATTAATAAAGAAAATTGTAACAAGAATTGGTTTTTTTTTCAAGAAACTTTAAAACATCAAAATACTGCTTAAAACGCCAAATTTTGCTTTTGCTGCAGACGGTAATGTTGAAATATATTTGATTATGCAAATCAATTCTTGTACTTCCAAATCCAAACCGATCCCTTCTAAATTTCAAAGAGGCTTGTACCTACAAGGATAAAATTGTTTTCTCCCACTTGCTCGGAAATTGGTTCATTATTCAAAAAAAAGAATACAACAATTGGCTCTTTTCCGTACGCAACGAAATAACAGGCCGGGAATATCCAACAGGACAATAATAGAAATTGCTGGACACTTTTTATTTTTTAAATTATGCTACCGAGGTTTTTAAGTACACTCTTACATAAATTAGGTGTTTTAGGTACAAAATATTTATCATTATACAGGCTTAATGCGCATTTTTTTTTCAAAAGTTTGAAATTAGAACAAGAACCGCGCGCGGGTGAATTGGCGTGAATGAAAATGATATACTGTTGAATTAATTTGTGTTTTGTTTCCTCGCAAATAAGAGAAAAGTACTATACAAGTCTCGGCCGAAATAGCAATTAACGGCCTCGTTTAGTTAAAAAGGACTCGGCTTGCGCCTCGTCCTTTAAAAATCCTTGGGAAGTACTCGGCTTCGCCTCGTACTTCCAATATTACTCGGCCGTAAATTGCTTCATTTCAGGCCTCGACAGTAATGTACTATTAATTCTCTAAGAAGGCAAGAGTATATGCTCAGAATTTGACAATTTGACTTATGCAACACCCTCGCAACACCATTGTTGTTGCTATCAGTGTTGCGGCATGCGGCATGCCCGTCCAGAAAACATTATTATAAAAAATAATAATTAGGTGAGTATTGCGTGCGAATATTCTTTGTTTTATTTTATTTTATTTATTGAGGGATAATAAACAGCTACAACATAAGATATCAATTATAGGGTTAGCAAATTTGTATAAGGTAATGTTGCAGCCCACTACATTATCCACAGATATTCGAAATTCTGTTACTTCCCTATACAAATTTTCGTGTATGCAATGCTTTTAACTTAGCTAATGATAGAAATTCCGATAGACTCAGCAAGCCCAAACCTACTGCTACTACAAAACAATTATATATAAGAATTTGGGTTTAGGTTCACAAAGGCTAACTCAAGAAGGACGAAAACTAAACCATGTCATGTCTTAAATTGTTCTTGAAGTGTATCAAAAATATTAGTAAATGGTAGGTACCTATTATATTTTTTACCACAAGTATTGAACCCCGATTTCTGAAAAAAATACGTAATTCTGCTAGGAATTACTGCTTTCCCTTTCGCTAACCATTTCGTATCGTAAATCTTTAGTGAGAATGCGGTAAATGAGCAGACCGACTTTAAACAGTTTTCGCAGTAAACTATTTCTCTGCATTGCGTTCAACGACGCACCTTTAAATGCTTTAATTTGGTTTACGTTTGCATTTTTCATTTATCTTACTTCTTACGGTAATCAATTTAAGTAATGGCTATCATCTTATTTAAAACCTCATTCGCAATTTTGCAGTAGATTATATACCTAGCATAATTTTTTAATCATTCATTTAATTAAAGACCTCTCTATCTTTATGGCCGTATTTTATTCACCTAAAATATGAATGGACGATCTATTATGTTATGTCTATAACAAGAGTCTTTACAATGACAATAATTTATTTTACAAAATATTTTGATAACTGAACGAAAATTCCACAGCCATTACAATTCTTATACAGCTTTTATACAGGTGTACTAGAATATGTTATGATTGTCAGGTCATCAGGTCAGCTAATTATTAAAACAATTGGGACAATCAATGGTCGCAACGGTCACAGGTGACCGTTACCAATATCGTGTCATAGTGAGTGCATATCGATTCGCCGGTAACACCGTATGGTTGGACAATACGAGTATATTACCTACCTACCTCACGACCTAATACTTTGTTCGCAGAGTATCACAGAGTAGTTTTGTATAATTATTTAACTGGGGCGCGCACCGACGCGACGCACGTTGACCTTTATATCTGCAATAAATTAATTATATCGCCAATAGTTACCTATAGTATAGAAAACACGAACGTTACTTCCGACTGGATCGAGTTCTATATAAATCGAATTTGAATTCGAGTTAGTGTCAATTCGTACTGCATTCCTCTAGGAATTGACATTAGCTCGATTTGGTTCAGAACTCGAACCAGTCGGGAGTAAGGCCCAAGATCAGTTGGACCGAATCGTTTTAAGTAGAACCTACTTAAGTAGGTTCTTTCATCGTAGGTCTAAATAATAAATAGGGTTGTGTATCATTGACATAAAATTCCATCATCAACATTTTCTAATTTCTACCAGTATTCAACAATATATCTTCTCGTGTCAATCTTTCTCTAGGCACGCTTCCTTCATCAAGCGCCTATTACGGAATGAAAGACAGTACATGCATGACATCTGAAACCGTTCACCAAGCGATCATGGTAATTGAACGAAACACCCGTCAACTCGCAAATATCTATCCGAGGCAGAACAAATGGTGGAAAGTTGCAATACAACTCGACAGCACACAACAGCCAAGAAAATATGTTCACTCGAGGAAGTCACGAGCACTCACTCCACCTGCTATTCAACTAAAGCACCTATTGATTGCACTTAACGATAATAATCATGGTTTTACTTACCAATCTGTTAGTGCTCAATTGGTGTTGCGGTATGACTTTACAGGCTTCAGGTTATAAGTCTTATAAAATAATGCGGTTGGTCTATAAATTCAATCGTTCGTAATCATTACTAGAAGCATTGATTTTTGTCGCGCAGTGTTTCGGCAAAAACAAATAGTTAAACAAGTTATCTGTTTAAGTATGTTATGAAATATTTGCTTTGTACTAATCTCATTTGACAGTGTAAATTAGCGATGAGTCATGAGCTCAGAGTACTTCAGCTATTTTTTTTTAGATAACTCGGTTCATCTTGCTAAGGTTATCGGTAATGGCCTCCGATTATTGTTTTTTTTTTCATATAATCTTTAGATATATTATATACCTCGGTTCACTTTTACAAAGCGATGGTGATATAGACCGAACCGTCAAGCACAGAATTAACACAGGATGGATGAAATGGCGGGAGGTCACGGGAACGATCTGTGACCCCTGAATTCCCCTTAAACTAAAAGGGAAAATATACAAGACCATGATTAGATCTGCTGTCTTGTATGGATCGGAATGTTGGTCTACGAAAGGGAGGAATAAAAGGCAATTACATGCAGCTGAGATAAGAGGAATATGTAGTGTAACGAGAATGGATATGTTAAGAAATGAATGTGTGAGAGGGTGTTTGAAAGTAACGCCAGTGACGGAAAAGTTGAGATGCAGTAGATTGTCATGGTATGGACATGTGATGCGGAGAAATGAGGAGCATGTTAAGAAAAAAGTTTTGCGTATGAATGTGGATGGCTATAAGAAAAGAGGTAGACCAAAGAAAAGATGGATGGATTGTGGGATGTTTAAAAAGAAAGTGAACACGGAGATGACGGCTGATAGAGATGTATGGAAGAAAAAAACATACTGCGCCGACACAAATAAATTGGGATAAGGGCAGGAGGATCATAAAGCTTTAGTTATTATTTCCTATAATACTGTGCTCTATTGACAAGATGCATGCCTATGACTATGATGACATAAATTTCTAGGTAATTGTGACAAATTACCAAGTTTTAACTTTTTCTGTGGTTTTTAAGCCAAGTCACATTTCACGCTATGAATGAAGCAGAAAACCACTGTTTTTACTTTAACATCTATAACAAAAAAAAACAACCAAACTTTCTTCAAATATTGATCAGCTGATAAGCGTAACAAAAACAACACTGACGGAGATATCAGAGGGTTGCATCAAAACATAGTTACTTACTACCGAGTACTAAATCCAAGTATATAGGTACTAAATCCAAACAAGACACAGCTGTTACCCAACCTAAACAAATTATCTGTAATCTGTTTGTAAATATCAAAGTTATTTTAAGAACAATACGCTTCAATGTTTTTTAACTTATCTACCTTACGATTTTACATGAAAATGACTTTTAGTTAGATTCTACATTTTAAGGTAGTGTTGGTTCAGGTTGACGTTCATTCTGTGTTAACTCGTTCATCATCCACTACTTATTTAACAGTTTTTGTCTTTTGGATTAGTTATCTAAATTAGTTATGACCGACGGTATTAGTACCTACGAACCTTTAACTAGGCTTATGAGGTCTCTCGTTAATATTATATATCATTGCGCTAAAATTGCCTTTGTAATTAAAACATTTTGCCTAGTCAACGTTCCTTGGGTATATTTTTACCATCTGTATTTTGACCATATCACAATAAACTGATTAAATTTAAAATTCATTCATTTCTTTCTTCCTTAATTATTTTCTTTATCTATGTCAACACATATCAAGTTGTCAGTATTGTTTGTTAATTTCACTTCTATAATTTTCTCACTGATGCGTGTCACGAATTCGTTATTTCTGTCATATTTTTTGTCTTTTTTTCACTAACTCGAATGATATTATATTTTGCTTGTTAATTGCTACACGAATCACGACACATTCTTTTCCCTAGAGAAGTTCACGAAACAGAAATGAAATGCGTACAATATAGAAGTCAAAGCAGCTAAGCAGTGAGAATAGTCTCATAAACTCTTATACCTATTTAAAAAGTATACGGGCTAATAACCAACTTATTTTCTTCTTCTTTCTTTCGATATTAATTCCTTTCCAAGAAGAACGAAAAAGCAATCATATCTATACATACACAATAAATTGTTGTCTTTCAAATGACAAGACAAGTGATCTACGCTAGTCTTGAACGCGAGCACATCAGTGAAGTGAAACCAGTCTGCGCAGACGCAGTTCAACAAAAGTAAAACCGAGAGTATTCGTACCTTCGCCTTCGCTCCGATCGAAAGTTCAATATATTCCGATGCAGCTTTACATTTTAAAGACTATTAATTTCACTTTTCCCATGAGAGCGTGGCTAAATTAGTTATGTCACTGTAAATTGCCAGTGGAGTGGTCTTTTCAAAGTTTTGATTACTTTGTGTTGGTTATTATAGACTAATTAAAGTTCCTCAACAGAGTTCGTCGTGGTAGGTACTCATACTTTTTTCCTGTATTGAAATAGTAACTATTATTGTATTATAATATGTAACAGTTGTACGAAAACTTAAGTGCCAACTTCGAATTCTATATCTATGAGCCTTGTGATTTTGAGGGGCTCGTGGCTAAGTAATAACTGCGTGGATTACAAGATCTGCGAGGTTAAACTGGGCTAGCCGCGGTCAGGGTCAGTCCTTGGATGGGTGACCGTTTCGTTGCATATCGAGACCTCTACGGGCCTCGGAGAGCACGTTACGCTGTCGGTCCCAGTTGCCATATGAATGTCTAAGGCTGTTGTTACAGGTGCTCAGAAGTCCGAAAGTCTGACAACTGGTCTTACCCTAGGACGTCGGTATTGCCTAGTAGCTGGGTTGCGGAGGTCTGACTGATAGCAGTCGCTCCGTGTAAAATACTGATGTTCAGCCGCATCTGGGTTAGACTGGAAGCCGACCCCAAAAAAATTGAGAAAGGCTCGGAGATAGATGAGCCGGGTGATTTGTAACGGTGCGAGAGACATCAACTGGCCTAAAGTACGTGTTAAATTTTATATGCAACTAGTAAACCATGAATAACTAACATCATTAGCATATAAATCAGCCAAGATATTTGCAGAAGACCTTGAACTTAGCCTTTATGTTTACAAAAGGCACTTAAACTTGGATGTGAAAAAGCGTTCTGTAGGTACCGTGTTAATCAGAAAGTGTTAATTTAGTTTTGTTAAATTCAAAACAGAATACAATACGGCAAAGTCATCAATCATAACATTAATTTCTTATACAAAATACACAAAAACTACAAATTTTATATCGGAACTAAGGTGCTATCAACACAAGATTCCCATGATGAATTATGAGATTACGACACTACAGACTAACATCCTCTAATGACATGTTTGAATTGTCTAGATAATTTGTTTCGCGTGGAAACTTCTCATCTGCTACTCCTAGATTCAAATTATTTTTAGACTAAAGTGATTTTGGTAAATAACTTCCACGTAGATTTGATGAATGAAGAACAACAAACACTTCTGTTTATTATCTAGCGAGAATATTGTAAATTGACTGATGTAAATGAGCTTTTGCTTAGAGATAGATCATTAGCTAGTCAGCTAGCTAGTCTGCCATCGGTTATTATTTATTACATACTAGCCTATGCCCGCGACTTCGCCCGCGTGAATGTCGTTTATCGCGCATCCCTCGGGAACTGTTCATCTTCCCGGGATAAAAAGTATCTTATATATTAATCCGAGTTATGTTCTATCTGTATGCATCTACGACGACGACGACGAGTCCTTGAGTGGAGACCGCGAATCGGCAAACGCAGCGTAGGGCGCCCCCCTGCCATGTGGACCGACGACCTAAAGAACGTGGCTGGGGGGACTGGATGCGGAAGGCAGAGGACCGAGCGTTGTGGCGCAACTTGGGAGAGGCCTATGTCCAGCAGTGGACTGCGATAGGCTGAGTTGATGATGATGATGTATGCATCTGTCTGTATCTGTATGGTTGTCTGGAAGATATCGCTATTAGCGATAAGACCGCCAATGTAGATAGATAGATAGATAGAATATTCTTTATTGTACACACGGCTACACATCAAGCTGTATATATCTAGTATAAGCTGACCTTGCATTGTACGGAAAACCTTTACAATGCGAGGTCAGCTTATACTGGTAATGTACAGCTTGATGTGTAGCCGTGTTTACACCAATAACATTATTAAACTTAGGACTAACATGTAAAATAAGGGTACATTGGCGGTCTTATCGCTAATAGCGATATCTTCCAGACAACCTTTGGATGGACAAGGAAGACGTGAAAAATAGATGGGGGCAGTATGTGGTGCACACTAATATTTAATATAATAAATAAATAAATATTTACCTACCTACCATAGAAAATATTACATGTATAAATATATAAAATAAATTCTAATATATATCCATAAATATATACCAAATATATACAATATATACAAATGTAACAACAAATAATATTCTTCATCTTATGTAGGTACCTGTATCTTATCTTTCTGTATCTTCTTTCTTATCTTTTTTCTTATTCTTATGTACCCTTATTTTACGTGTTAGTCCGAAGTTTAATAATGTTAATGGTGTACAATAAAGAATATTCTATCTATCTATGCCAAATTTAATTAAAATCGGTCCAGCCGTTCTTGAGTTATAGATGATGTAACTAACCCGACTTTGTTTTATATATTTAGATTGCATATCTCAACTTACTTTGCGTGGAGTTAATTGTCATTCTTACTACTTTTACCCTTGTAAGAGTTATGGAGAAAATAGTTATGGATCAACGTCCTTCAACTTTTCTTTTTACTAACCTTGCACTTTCAGTTTCTACTTATACAGTCCGTTTAAGTATACCTGTATGGAATACCTGTTTCCATCACTCTCATAAATGCTCATAACATGTGCTCGCTAATTCCAGAAACCTGAGCCATTAAGTAATAATATAATATATCACAATTATTGCAGTGTTTTCTTTCGACGTTTCCTATTTCTTTGTTTTAGTGACGAGAAAATTCAATTCAGTTAATTTATTTCAGAAACAGAAAAGCTTAGCTCTACTTGTTTTATAGCATTAAATCTAAAATTGACATTTTAGTTATCATCAACCTATCTCTTTCTCACTGCTTCGAATATCTTGAATATTATAGGTATGATATTCTTTTTTACTTCTCAGTCAACGTGATTTTTCAAACCAACTAGGGTTATGAGTTAAACACAAAACTGTTATCTAAAACTGCAAAAGGAAAAACACATTTAAACATATCAGCCAGAAATATCTTAGAATTCGACAGCGTACTGCATAACAGAATTTTAAAAAAATAACAAGATAAAATCGTTTCAAAGATGAATCTGTGATCGATGGAGCGATAAATTTCAATGCGTCATCAGTTACACTTGGCCGATATCGCTGAAATTGTAAAATTATTTTTCCGTAACAACTGTTTACTTATTCCAGTTATTTTGATTGTAGCATTCATGAACAATGTTGTGAAAGTTAACAAAAACTAATCTTTGATTGATCTAGCCACGAAGACTACCTAAACATACAATAGATTTTGCATTTTAATCCTTATATACTAAGAAATATTGATTCATATGTCGTATTTTTAAATGTATTTTAAATAACCATGAAGTATTTCTATTATTTCAATAGCAACTGTAAAATTCACATTCAATATTTTCTGACTGCAAATACATTGTCTACCAAGCTATGCTTCATTATTGACTCTTTTTATTATTGTAAATAAATCATACACTTTCAGTATTATTAAATATTACGTAAAAGATTTAAAACATATCAGCGGAGACAAAAATAGCAGTATAGTCATGAAACAAGTCTCTGACAATGATTCAGAGGGACTTGAAGCTATTTTATTCACTCTACAAATATAATTAATTCTTGTTCTTGTCGGACGTCGTCTATTAATTTATTTATATCAATGAGTCTCTCTGTTCTTAAAAGTTGTGTCTTCAGCTTCACTGAATGAGCCAATTCTTCGTCGATGGTGTCGTGTCCAAAAGAACCGCTTACATTATTTTCAAATTACAAAGTTCAAATTTCTGACTTCTACTACGGTACTGAAGTAATTCGAGCACGTGCTGAAATTATTTGAAATTCGGCGTAGTTTGAAGAAGAAAACTAAAATATACACGGTTCTTCATTGGTTCATGAATTTCGTAAAAATAATGTGGATTTCAATTTCACCTTGCTGAATTTCAGCATTTCATTAATTCCTTATTATGTAGGTACTAACCTATATTAAGGAATGTTTCAACATTTTTCCATTATTTTAAGCGACTTATTGGTCATGTCATATAACATCTTACGTCAGATAGTTACTATCATCGCTTATGTGACTACTTGACACGTATGAATCAATCTCTTCCTGATGAGCATCTTCCTGCAGCTGCTTTATTAATTTTATATGACTTACCATTAGAAGCAACAAAATCTTCATTAAAATTTGCTTTATTAAAGCCTTAAGCATTTTTTTGCCTTCAATGTTATCACTGTTAGTATAGTATAGTATAACGGGCTGGTTTCCGCAACTCCAAGTCCAAGCGTGTATTTTGCGTACGGTTTATCACTGTTAAAAGGACATGGTCTTTCCCTAAGTTTTTCAGACAGAAAGTTGTTCGTTCTAAAATTAATTTCATTTCATTACTTTTAATTTCACTTGGGCTTACAAATTATCCCCACGTACCTAATAATAGTTACATAACGCAAGCGTAGTAATTTTTCTCTGTGAACGTAAGAACTTGTAGATAGAGGTACCTACTTGAAATTCATTACTGAAGAAATTAGGTATGACAAACCTTTTGCACCGTTCATGAGTGCCATTCGTGAACCTGGTTAGAGATCTATAATGGAGGTTAATTGCGAATACAATGAACTCATGCATAAAATACTGCAAGTGGGTAGGAATGTGCATACATGCATACAAACATGCAAGAATCAGACGTTCTTTCGTGGCTAACTCGGGCTCAGTGGAGCTAAACGAAACGATTACAATTTGCTCTCCTTAATTACACTTCAGTGATCGTCTATCTATATTTATTCTCTGATTCCCCACAACTTAGGAATTACCTTTTCCTTTAACAGTCGAAGAATAGAAGATGTATTCGGGCGAAGACACTGCCTATTACATTATTTTGTTAAGTAAGATATTGTTGATCCGTTTATTATGAAGGACATTAATAAATCTGGCGTAACGGATATAATTAGCAGACATGCATAAAGCTGATATAAGGCTTATCAGAATCCTTGACATAATAATATAATGTAATTAAACTTTAATGTTGTGATTGCATATGCCTACAATACCTACATGATCTTATAGCCAAACATCATCCAGTTAAATGATTTCGTTGCCAAACAAAATGAATTAATTTCACAAGTAAATAGCAAAATATCGTTACTTAAATATGCTATAATATCGTTACGAAGAACTCGATGTAGAAATCAATTAGCTCGTTAATTTTATAATTATCATCGGCAGCAAGTGATCTCGCTAAATATCTTTAATTAGTCACAGTTTCAGTTGAGTACTCATAAAATGTTTGAAGGACGACTTGCATTGGCGATATAGGTACCTACACCTAATCGGAATAGTAATTACGATTACTTTGAACTATTCTGTAATTGCTCTTCACTGTACAATTTAGACCTTTGATCTTATGTTCTAGATCCGTTTACTTAAATGATCAAGATTCATGATTAAGCTCGCATTAGCAAACGTTGAAGTCTCTTCGTCCAAATACAATAAGATCACCACCTTAGAGTATTAAGCTATTAGGACAGAAGGTGATAATTTCATTCTTAGTTCCGCTCCACAGTTCAGCACAAAAAATACGAACGTAGCCTTTTAAGGTCGACTTAAAACTGCTTCAGTCCACGTGCGGCTATTGCGGTTTTAAGCCTAGTTATTATAAGATCACCCCCCTTTAGGTTCCTTTAATATGATCTCATTCAGCATTCGGTGTACGGCTATCTGGATGCTGTTGCTCATCTACTCGATTTGATTCTTTAGTCACCTCAACCTAGACTTACGCAATGAGGAGACATCGAGTAAAGCCGTGCAATACAATATTTATAGTATACTAGTCTATGTCCGCGGCTTTTCTCCCGTGGTTCTTTATCCCAGGAAGTCCAGGAACCGTGCATTTTTACGGAATAAAAAGTGTTCTATATTTTAATCCAGGACAAGGTCTGTCGAATTTCATTCAAATCGGTTTAGTAGTTTTTGTCTGATTCTCGAACAAACAAACCAACAATTATAGTTTTATAATAGGACAAACAAATCGCGGACGTTCTCAAAAAATGCCTCTAAACCGACGAGCATGCATGACGAGGTTAATGAACGTAGATGAAGCGAAAGAGGTGTGTCAGGATCGTAGCAGGTGGAAATCTAAGTCTCTGCCTACCCCAATGGGAAACAAGCGTGATAATATGTAATGTAATGTAAGCACCTGGCAAAAGTTGGCAGCTGAGTAGGACTAGCAAATCAGCCGTCAGATGACTCGATGAATGTAACGCATATTTTGTCAACAAGCCGAAATAGATAAGAGATGAAAAATATTTCACGTAGGTATTGATAATAACACAAAACATGCACATAATCATGATAATAAAAAGACCAATTACAGGTCTTGCGATTTAATGTTATACCAGGCCCCTCAGAAAGTATTGCGAAAAAAAGTTTTTATATATGGGAGACTGGCCAGTTATAATGTTTTTCGAAAATATGATTATTTATAAGTAAAAATAAGTAAGTTCCAATTTCAAAATTTCCCTCCACATTTTTTGCGAGTTAATTCAAAGTATTGTGTCTCACTGAAATATGGATCTGCGCCGGGAACATTTTAGAGCTATGATTTTATACGATTTCAAGTGTCGCCTGAAACCGGATGAATCGTACGATAGACTTCAAATGGCATTCATGGATGAAGGCCCTTCCAAGGCAACCGTGTATCGTTGGTATAACGAATTCAAGCGCGGTCGACCAACTTTGGGGGATGACGAAAGAAACGGTCGCCCTTTGACGGCTGTTACCGAAGAAAACGTGCTAGCAGTGAAAAATTTAATCCAAGACAATAGGCGAATTACATATCAGGAGATTCAACACATATTGAAGATTGGATCGGGAAGCGTTCACGAGATTCTACACAGCCATCTTCGCGTGAGGAGGATAGTATCACGCTGGGTGCCGCACAACCTCACCAATGCTCAGAAGCAGGCCCGGGTGGAATGGTGCCGTGATATGCTTAACAAATTTGAAGCAGGCTCGTCTCGGCGTGTTTACGACATCGTTACAGGTGATGAGTCCTGGATTTATCAATACGACCCAGAAACCAAGCGCCAGTCGACTGTTTGGGTGTTTCAAAATGAGCCAACGCCTACCAAAGTGAAGCGATCTAGAAGCGGGGGTAAGATTTTGATCGCTAGCTTTTTTAATTTGACTGGCCACTTGGTATCAATTCCCTTACGGGATCAAAGAAGCATTAATGCCGAATGGTATACTACCAAATGTTTGCCAGAAGTTTTCTCTGTTATAAGCAACAAGCGACCAAACACAGGGCTCCGCGGGCTACTGCTCCACCACGACAATGCACCTGCGCACACCGCACTCAAAACGAGGGACTTCCTGGACAGCACGCCAGTCAAACTCCTGGGTCACCCTCCTTACAGCCCTGATCTAGCACCGTGTGACTTCTTTTTATTCCCAAAAATAAAAAATCAGCTCAAAGGGATACAATTTTCGTCGCCGGAAGATGCGCTGGCTGCGTTCGAGCAGGCTGTAAACGAGGTGTCTGCGGCGGACTGGAAAAAGTGTTTTGAAAACTGGTTTAGGCGCATGAATCTTTGTATAGAGGCTGGTGGAAAGTACTTTGAAAAGATTTGATAAAAATATATGTACGTATAGAACATTTTTTTTTAGTTTCGCAAAACTTTCTGAGTGTCCCACGTACATAAACCACCGATATAAGAGCGCTATTCTAGTTATTTTAAACGCGGTCAGCTAGCACGCAATGATTGACCTGCCTTACCATAACCTTTATTATCAACAATGAATCTCTAGAGATTCTAATCGATTTGTTTTCTATAGTCGCAGTTTTATACCAATACGTCGTCTAGAAGGTAATGGTCACATTGCTTAGCAGTAGAGCGTGGCATGGTTATCGCCCATTTGATGTATAAACAGCATGTAACATAATGAAAATGAACACCAGACCAATTAGAATTAGAATATTATGAATACTATCTGGTACTATGTTATTTTTTTTTCAAAATCACAAGATTACATGGTTTTTAGCACAGAAATCTTTAGATTTCTATGGTTTTTTCTATGCTGGTTAGCTGCAGGATGCGGTTTAGAGGTTATCTGACACAAGTAAACATATTTTACCGGTCTTCCTGGACCTCAAGGACGTACTCAGCATCAACTGATATACCTACTTATTTATCCTTAGCCTCGCCCCCTATTACATGGGATTATAACATAACTGGCGAAATGTGGGTGTACTATACACCTCTGCCTACCCCTTTGGGGAAATACAGGCGTGATGTTATGTTATGTGTTATGTTGTTATCCTTAGGATCCAAAGTGAATTTGGAAAATATAAGTTGATATAACGTGATATAAAAACCATAGCAATCGATTCTCCTAGAGATTCAGAACAAACTTCTTTCAGGTCTTGCGTTTATTCTGTTACATGTTCATCATCCTCATCATCCTCCGAGCCTTTTCCCAATTATATTGGGGTCGGCTTCCAGTCTAGCCAGATGCGGCTGAACATCAGTATTTTACACGGAGCGACTGCCATCAGACCCCCGCAACCCAGTAACTGGGTAATACTGACATTCGGAGGTTAGACCAGTTGTCAGACTTTCAGGCTTCTGACTACCCGTAACGACTACCATAGATATTCGTATGACAACCGGGACCGACAGCTTAACGTGCTCTCCGAGGCACGGAGGGGTCTCGATGTGTAACGAAACGGTCACCCATTTACAGACTGACCGCGGCAAGTGCAGTTTAACCTTGCAGATCGTACAATCCGCGCAGTCGTTGCTTCGCTACGACCCCTCTATTCTATTACATGTTGTATATCGATATTGTATTGAATTGAATGATGGTCGAAAAGTAAATGTTTTTCGACTTTAATTTTGAATACCGCGTTATCTTAGTTACTCACTAACACACAAATGTAATAGAAAAGGTCATTATCATCTGTAGCCATCCTATTTCAGTGGAACTACGTGATATGAGATTCCGCCCCGTCAGTTTTGTCTGATAAACTCACAGCTTATTTTTACACTTGTATACACTACACAAATTATTGTAATTTCACATTTTATAATAGTACTGGGTAATTGACATTTAACATTTAATCGAGTTTTTTTTTCACGGTTTCAGAGATTGACTGTTTGACCCATGGTAAAAGTCGTAGAATAATGAGCAGAGACTACCCTTAAAGTATATTTGTGGTATTCTTTCAATTACCCTGTATATTATGTCTGCCATAAAACGATTTATTCTTAGAATAGCTAATCATAGTTCAAGTTTCCAATCGTCCTAAACAAACTGGGACTTTTGCAATGATCCTGATAAATAGCTCGTATGATATCGAAAATCTTTCTGAGATTCTAATTATCCAGTCTTTTGCAATCATCCTAGGATTTTCTCAAAGATACGATTTGTCCTATTATCCTAAGACATATATAGGTTCTCTCCATTGAATGATCACTGCGTTACAAAAGGCAAAGAACCAACATACAATATAGGATAACAGCAATACAAAGAGAAGAGATTGTATATCGCTACAATATTTGAATGACTTCAGCAATATACTATACCTAACAATAAATCTCAGAAAGCTGAATATTAAATATCAATGGTCAATGAACTGTGGATGGGTGACCGTTTCGTTTCACATCGAGACCCCTCAGTTCCTCGGAGAGCACGGTTCTGGTTGTCATACGAATATCTGTGGCAGTCATTACGGATAGTCAGAAGCCTGAAAGTCTGACAACTGGTCTAGCCTCCGAATGTCGGTATTACCCAGTAACTGGGTTGCGGTGGTCTGATGGCAGTCGCTCCGTGTAAAATACTAATGTTCAGTCGCATCCGGTTAGACTGGAAGCCGACCCCAATATAATTGGGAAAAGGCGAGGAGATCGATGAACGGGCAATGCGTATGTACTTCGGATACTAATAATAACATACTTACCTTACGATGTTTATACATAGAAATAATCCGCTATATTTCCCAGATCCTATGTTGTTTCTAAATAATAATGTTGGTGCTTTTCGGCAGGTGCAGCTACTTCAGCAACAGGTGACATCACTGGCAGACACTCAGAGCACGGCAGACGAGCGCTACGCTAGGGCGAAGGCCGACAACGCAGTGCTGCAGGCAAGAGTTCACATGCTCGACGAACAGATAAGAGAGGTCAGTCATTTGCCAATTTAAGCTTTGCCTGTCGAGAGTCGGAATCCTATACTAGACTTAGGCCTTTACAAACCCTATATACGGTGCGTCATCGCATCGCTAAGTCTTGGATGAGTAAACGTTCTAGATTTTCATACCATAGTGTGACAAGTGACAGTAAGGGCTCATGATCCTGTTCCAAGTTGCGCAACAACACTCAATTCGCTTTCGCTGTTCTGGGTAGGTAGGTGGTTTTTATAAGGGGTACCTTCAGGAGTCGGATGGCAGTTTCTCGAATTATGTTTTTTATTCTTTGATTCCTAAAAATTCGTCTGCTCGAGCGACTATTAATCCTTCGATGGACATAAATAACCCTCAGCCAATTTTTGCAGAATATTGATTAAAAATCCACTCCTCGGAATGTCCACACAATTATACATCTTAGTAAAGAAAGTAAAAGTAGTCCGTGTGGTGCCGGACTTAAAGAATAGCACCACCCTTATCTTTTCTCATGGGTGTCGTAAAAGGCGACTAAGGGTTTACCAGAGGATGGGCAGCAGCGTTCTCTGAGTATTTAACCAACCAACTGCGATCGCCAACCCGCCTGCCAAGCGTGGCGATTATGGCATATCCCCCCCTTAATTGGGGGAGGCCTATGTCCAGTAGTGGACGTCTTTCGGCTGTAATGATGAAAGAAAGTAAAGTAAAGTGCCCAATTACGGCCAAAGTTAATAACCTAGTGTCTATCCACGATTTACCCTACTAGAGATAGAAATTTGATCGACGTTATTCTGTCGACGCCGGCTGTCGCCGAAAACCAGCGCTGTGGCTTTGCTCCGTGCATGAGGCACAAAAATATGCTGAGCGAAGGCCGTTTTGTGAGGATGTGACGCATATCTTACCACACTTCTTGGCTCTGTACCTGTATTTGTTCTGTGTTCTTGAATTATTTGGTAATTTTGTGCGTCACTTTTGACTCATTTAGATATTTTTTCTTTCTTTCTTCCTTTCTATATAAAATGTACGGAGCTTATGTCAAATTTCTATCCCTAGTAGGATACATCTCGTATAGATAGGTTTTTAATTTTGGGCGTATAGGTATGTCTTCATTACTCGTGTCTCCGTTGATTCTAACGTTTTCTATAATAAAATTTTCGATGATGCTTAGATCGAGTGCCGATGTGAGGAGAGTGTAGCGGAAGAGAAGCGTCGCAGTCGCGAGGCGATATCGCGGGTTGAACGAGACCGCGACACGCAGCTGGCTGCGATCACAGACAGACTTGGTGCCGCAGAAGCTGAGGCTTCAGAACTTAAACAGGAGGTGAGCAAGAATAATTTTCCGTTGTATTTAACTGCGTTGACTTGCCATGCGAATTCTTTAGCAACTCACAGAATTGAATGCGAATTAGGTATTTACGTGCGTCCCATTGAAGTTGTCCCGTAACGGGACTGCTGGGATTTTTCTTCCCAGAGGTTCCATAAAGGGACAACTGGGATTTTAATTCCCAGAGGTTCCATTGTTCCATTAAAGGGAATACGGGATTTGTGAATTGTGTCTTAAATTTAAGCAAACCCGGATTGGGAGTGTAGTTGTAAAAGTCACGGAACTTCTGGGAAAAAAAAATCCCAGTAGTCCCGTCACGGAACAATTTCAATGGGATTTCTGGGGATACATGGTGCCAGCACTTATTCAGATTAAGGTTAGTTGGATTGGAATTCATAGTAAAGCCGTAACTACCACTTCATGGCTGTAACGAAAGTGTTTTTTTATTGTATATAAAGTAATTACATCATTTAACAAAATACTTAGCCAGAAATGAGTTGACGTCTTTGGTGTCATGATGCAAACAATCCGCTTTTTTATTTTTGAAGTGAAACTTTTAACTTGAAGTTTAACGTGCAGATTGTTAATGTACTTATCCAATTTGAAAACCTGCCCGTAAAACTTCAAGTTAAAATTTTGTTGCGATTCGTTTTTCAACTTGTCAGTTGCCATTCGTTTTTCCACTTGTCCTTTGCGGATCGTTTTTCCACTTGTCCGTTGAAGTTTCACTTCTACTGTGTCCCAGCACATATTTAGTTTTTTTTTTAAATATTTATCATTTAACATCTGTCTAAAAAGACGGATTAAAAGGCTTAACGATAGTGATAATAATGGTATAGCCCTCGAATTCTTTTCAGAGGTTACCTAAGCACAACCGTATTTCTATTCTCGTAAAGAGAGTAGAGGTCCTAGAAATCTACAGTGCGTGTTGTGTGCCTGTGAACCTTCGATCAATAATAGTACACTGAATGCTTATCACGCGCATTCAAGTAGACCGCGTCGCGCAATAAACTTTTCTCATTTTTGATATTTATGATTTGTGCAAAGATAAGCATATCTTTCATATCATATCTACGGCCCATTTATTAATATTGCAAACAGGGTATCAAAGGTCAGATTGACAGATAAGGTTTATTTACATTATTGTGTTCCTAAACGACCACTTATTGCGATCATTGCGCCAATCGCAGCTATTTTCAGTAGCTTTTTAGTTCCACATACATATAAATATTTTTAACTTGAAATGTTAATATAATATCTCAGGTTGGCCGACTCCGTGGCGTGGCAGAAACGCTCAGAGCGAACGCAGAAGCAGCTGCGCGGGCACACCGCGAAGCTCAAGAGCAAGTGGCTGAACTATCAGCAGCTTTAAACAATGCGCGTGAAGCCGAGCGACGGGAGAGGGATGCGGCCGCCACGGCCAGCGGCCTGCTGGCGACTGCGAAGCAAGAGTTACAGAGACTGAGGGATGTACCACCCCCGCCACCTGATCCGCGCCTCGACGAGCTCAGGAAGGAACTTACACTGCTCCGGACGCAGAACAAAAGTAAGTAAAACTTCTTCTTCTATCGTGTCAATGGCTCAGATGGGCTTTGCCCAGAAAGAGGCATACACTATGCCCCTATTTGTAGCCTGCATCAAGTCTTCCTGAAAGCAGGTGGGATGCAGCGGGCATGCAAGCAGGTGAGACTTGCTTTGCTTGGGAGCTCCGCAGGCGCACCCGGTTTTACTTGCGTCGATGAAACCCCACCTAGCCAGATTATCCTTGCAGCAACCAACTTGTATCCGTAAGCGATTAAGCGACTTCCGAATTGGTCACTGCAACTCACCGCCAAGAGGCAAATGCTCAGCTGGCTCTACAAAGTCCACCACACGTCAGTCAGTAAGTACCACTGCTTCTTGACTGGAAAGTGCTACGCCTACTGCAATGACACCTGCCCGCAGTGAACTCTAACTGCGGGCTAGAAATCAACAGAGATTTATTTGTCCTACTTGCCAGCTCTGATACCCGCGTCCCTGGTATTAGAGGATTGATTCTACAACTAGTTACTTACCTAGCCTGAAGACAACGGTACCAGGCCCCTCAGAAAGTATTGCGAAAAAAAGTTTTTATATATGGGAGACTGGCCAGTTATAATGTTTTTCGAAAATATGATTATTTATAAGTAAAAATAAGTAAGTTCCAATTTCAAAATTTCCCTCCACATTTTTTGCGAGTTAATTCAAAGTATTGTGTCTCACTGAAATATGGATCTGCGCCGGGAACATTTTAGAGCTATGATTTTATACGATTTCAAGTGTCGCCTGAAACCGGATGAATCGTACGATAGACTTCAAATGGCATTCATGGATGAAGGCCCTTCCAAGGCAACCGTGTATCGTTGGTATAACGAATTCAAGCGCGGTCGACCAACTTTGGGGGATGACGAAAGAAGCGGTCGCCCTTTGACGGCTGTTACCGAAGAAAACGTGCTAGCAGTGAAAAATTTAATCCAAGACAATAGGCGAATTACATATCAGGAGATTCAACACATATTGAAGATTGGATCGGGAAGCGTTCACGAGATTCTACACAGCCATCTTCGCGTGAGGAGGATAGTATCACGCTGGGTGCCGCACAACCTCACCGATGCTCAGAAGCAGGCCCGGGTGGAATGGTGCCGTGATATGCTTAACAAATTTGAAGCAGGCTCGTCTCGGCGTGTTTACGACATCGTTACAGGTGATGAGTCCTGGATTTATCAATACGACCCAGAAACCAAGCGCCAGTCGACTGTTTGGGTGTTTCAAAATGAGCCAACGCCTACCAAAGTGAAGCGATCTAGAAGCGGGGGTAAGATTTTGATCGCTAGCTTTTTTAATTTGACTGGCCACTTGGTATCAATTCCCTTACGGGATCAATGAAGCATTAATGCCGAATGGTATACTACCAAATGTTTGCCAGAAGTTTTCTCTGTTATAAGCAACAAGCGACCAAACACAGGGCTCCGCGGGCTACTGCTCCACCACGACAATGCACCTGCGCACACCGCACTCAAAACGAGGGACTTCCTGGACAGCACGCCAGTCAAACTCCTGGGTCACCCTCCTTACAGCCCTGATCTAGCACCGTGTGACTTCTTTTTATTCCCAAAAATAAAAAATCAGCTCAAAGGGATACAATTTTCGTCGCCGGAAGATGCGCTGGCTGCGTTCGAGCAGGCTGTAAACGAGGTGTCTGCGGCGGACTGGAAAAAGTGTTTTGAAAACTGGTTTAGGCGCATGAATCTTTGTATAGAGGCTGGTGGAAAGTACTTTGAAAAGATTTGATAAAAATATATGTACGTATAGAACAATTTTTTTTAGTTTCGCAAAACTTTCTGAGTGTCCCACGTATCTATCAACTTATTAGTCATCGTTTGGTTATCACTAATGACAATAGATTCAGGAGTATACATGGCGCCTTCTTTTTGTAAATTAATAATAGCGTCACGTAAGTCCTACTAAGTTCATCGAAGTACCTACCTGCCAAGAACGCTGAATACAACCGCATTCACATGTGGAGAGTGAATGGGTGGGTTCTTGGCAAAGAACCGATCATGAAACGTAATGCGACCTTTTAACGATATTTGAAGCTAATGCAAGAATTAAAGGATAGCAATCAATATCATGTTAATTTGATATTGTCAGTGTCCATACGATAAAAATACGAAATACATATTTTTTATCAGTTTCAAGTGCCAACAATTGAAACAACGTGAAGAAACACGTGTTTATGAAAGTACGCAATTACTCATCATTACTTAAAATAGTTTATAGGTCAGAAACAAGAAAAGCTCCCATACATGTGTCCTCTACTGAAATAAAATAGGTGAAACATGTGTTTCTTTCGCAGTCCACTGCGACCAAAGAAATCTTGGGGGGTATTCTGCCAACCCATAAGAGATGATTATCTTTTTTGTCATTGTAACATCACTTATCAAAAATAGAGAGGGACAGCCGCCTAGAGATCATCTTTCTTACAGACACTTTGTCATCCCAAAAAGCCGACCAAGAAATAAGATGGTTTTCTAAGTTGCGTCACAAGCAAAAACTCTGGGCTGCCGTCATCCCATCTGACATGAGTTCGTCCCAAACTTTGATTGCCTGTTCAAGATCTCACGTTGACAGTCAACCTTGTGGTTGGCATGGTCATGGTCACAAAAGTTTGGTGTTTCAATATAGTCAGCTTACTGACATTTGACATTGTAATAGATGACTCTAGTTTACAATGTGATTGTCAGTAATTCCAATAATCCTATAATCACAATAATAATTCCACTACAGTGGAATTATGGCAACACCATAAACAACACAAACAATAACTATCAAAATCTCTGTAATGATCGTATTATTCCAATGCGGAGTTAAATTTACAAAACTAACTATGCATTGGAATAATAAGATCATTACAGAGATTTTTATAGTTATTATTTACAATTCCACTGCAGAGTTAGCGTGGTCAGACTATATCAATTGCTACAAATTTATTATGCTACATTTACGTGTTTTCCTTCCAGCTCTATCAGAAGTGCAAGAAGAATTACAAGCGCAGATTCTAACACGCGGTGTGGAGGAGGGTCGCAGCCTGCTGGACGGAGTGAGCGGCCCTCTGGTCGGGACCAACTCACTGGCACACGAACTGTCGCAAATGAGCGACGATGAGGTAACGAGCTACTTATCCTTGCAATGTTCATACATGCATTGGCTTAATCATATTTTTACCACATTTTTATTAACTCGCTTACAGTCATGTCCGTCTGTTCGGTACAAATTTTGCAATCGATTTTAAACTAACTTTCCGATGAGTTAGAGACTTGAAAGTTAAAACATAGCTCAGAACCGGATGACAATGCAATATTAACTTCATTTTAAAAACGTGGTATAAAAAAAATCTTGTTCATCAAATGATTACGAATATAATTCTAAAGCTGGGTACCTGATCGGCCAAACTATCAGAAAATCCAATACGTTTCTAGGTTTCTCGAAGCCACAAAGAGCAACAAAGAGAATTCAGTATTGACTACCGCACGCTCTTTGCGTTTTGGTGGCCTCCTGTACCCAGCATTACACAATATATTCGATACTGAAATTCCATCCATTATGGCACGTTTACAATGTCTCGATTTCACACAATATCTACGCTAGTACCTGCATAGTTTATCGAAATTAGTCGATCGAAAAATCCATATCGTGGGGCCACGAAATTTAAGTCATTTCGAAATGACTTATTGAAAATGATCTTGTGGTTAGGAAACGATATTATTGAAAATTAGGGTCAAAGCAGACTTGCTACTTCTAGCGTCGACGATCAACGATTTAGTAGCTTTTCGAAAGCTCGATACCGCTTCCGAACGCTTCAATCAGCACACATACAAACTCCAGTCGCTTTTTGGACACTCGATGCAGCGACTGAACGCCACTTACATTCTGCACACATTCGAAAGCCAGTCGCAGCAAATTAGTGAGGCTTTAGCATCTGCGGAACACAACTGCAGTCGCTGAAACGCGCGATGTCGATACTAAAATTTTGTCATCAAAACGTAACGCAGCATCGATGCAGTTGCTAAAACGCGTGATTTTGATACCGATATCGAACACAGCAAGTCGTCAAAACGCGATACAATATCGATGCGGTCGCAAAATCTCCGATCGCCGATGCTAAAAGTATCGTGTTTGCTTTGGCCTTTACTTAAATATTTAATCGAATTATGTAAACGAACCATAATGTTATGCCTTCGGCTTGATTTATTTTAACTTTGTTTTAAATATTTGGTTATTTAAACTTCCGCAAAGTACATGAAAATATTACATTCATACAATATGGCTCCATAACATTCACAGTCAACATAATGCCGCGTTGCTTTGCTTTTTATGAAGCCTGACTTACTCGTTTGCGGAACAATTGCCTATATGTCATGTATGCATTTTTGCAGCTCGATGGTAACGATACACAATCTGATCTCAGCATAGAGATGGAAAAGGTACGATTTTTTTACTAACTGTGCATGTCTGCTGTACCTTTAGAATACCGCTAACTATTGCATGCTTTATAACAAATTAATTTTGACATTATGGGACTAAATATGTACCTTTTTCATACTTTATAGCAGGGATTCCCAAACTATTTTGGGCAAGAGACCCCTTTTCCAAAATGAATAATTATTAATACAAATTACGTAAAAATACTTAAGCAGGTATTTCTTTTTTGAAAAAAACATTATAATCGCAAAGCAAAGATAATAAGTTGGTACACGTAACACAACTTATACAGTATCTTGAAAGTTTCAAATAAGAACTTGTGTTAATTAATAGGGATCGATTTTTAAACCTCGTCGACCCCCAAAATCGGTTTTCATTTATGTCGACCCCTGGGAAACTTTGGGAATCCCTGCTTTGTAGGAATGCTTGCCTTCATACTTATCCAATAATGTCACATCATCTATATAAACTGCAGTAAGGCATGGGCACAACACATTCCTTACACAATGCTTGTGTGTGTTTTATTTTTCATCTGGGGCCTTACTCCCGACTGGATCGAGTTCTGTATCAAACGAATTTGAATTCGAGTTAGTGTCAATTCGTACTGCATTACTCTAGGAATTGACTAATGTCAATTTCTCGATTTGGTTCAGATCTCGAACCAGTCGGGAGTTAGGCCCCTGAAGAGTTTAGGTGGACATCGAAAAACAAAATTAATTGAGTATTATTTCTAACAGTTGCAGAAAGCTTTAAAAGAACAACAAGACGTGAACGTTCAACTGAGGAACTACATAGACGGGATCTTGCTATCCATTGTAGAGAACTACCCTCAGCTACTTGAAGTCAAGTACCAGAGACAGCCGAGCGACGCCAGGTCATAACATATAACTGTAGAATATTGCATATCTTTCGTTCAATATCACTTCACATTCTTTATTATTTTTGAATCGATTATTATCAATTTATTTGGACATGTTTTAACAATTTATTTCTATTATTATCAACATATAAAATTTATATTTTTTCGATGTAAAATGATATTCATTACTGTGATAAGAAAGATAATCAATAAAATTATCGTAATGGCTTTCTTGTTTATAAAGCTGTACTTAGTCTTGTGCTTGAAAAATAGATTTATTCCTATTTATAGTAACGGAATTCCAGAATCCTTTACACCTCGACCACAGAAATAGATAGAATGGAAAAGTGGGCAGAGCGTGCGTGCCAACACTGCACCATAGTGCGGGGCATTTCAAAGCCTTTCTCAGTACGCCTTATGACTTGTTTCTGTAAATACTGTGACAAAAACCCGCAAAAATGCCTTATTGTGCTGTTTCTAACTGCAGAAACAAAAGCTGTAAAGTACATTTGGTTAAAGTATTTTTTTTTAAATTAATGACGTCAATATGGGAGGCGTAGTTTGTTCTAAAGTTGCCAAGCATGAATCGCAAGTAAAATTGTGATTACAACCATTCTATCTATTTCTGTACCTCTGACGGATGTTGCTTGCAGGTGTCAGTAAATTATCAGAAGATGTGTTGTAAATATTGTGTATAGTAAATAATTATTATAGGCATTTTAAAAGGTTTAGAGAAGATATATCGTTCCTTGTTATTATCTCAGACATTATATGCTTTTTATATTCAGTTGTCAATTAATAATAAAGTAATGTATAATTTATTTGGGTTAGATCTGTGCAAAATAGGAGAATGTAATTGAATTATACCTTAACGACAAGGTCAGGCCGTCCATAAAGATATTATTTTGTAACTACTTAAAGCAATTTCTGTGAAAGATTGTGCGAATGATAAACTTGGGTGCGTAGAATGTATATCTATAATGTTTATATATGAATAAGAAATGTATGAACTATGCGATATCTTTACGGCTGCTTCAAAATTACTTGAGATTGGTGTCAAGATTTTGAAAACTTACAACAGTAAAGACAAATAGGTAGGTACTTGAAAAATATCCCTAAGCAAATCAAAAGAATACTAATAGAAAGTAATTTTGATGCAGATTTGTATTATAATAATTGGAGCCATTAATACGAAGAGTGTATTCATAATGTATGTGTAAATTACATCTAACTATACCCTAGTACCTAAAACAATAATTATGTAGTAAGGAAGATCATGTACCTATATTTTTACAATGAAATATTTATAATTAAGTTAGCATGTAACTTTATAGGCATTTGTGTACATTTTGATAACACTGTTCATAAGTCTAATAACAAAAGATGTTCTATAACAGTCATCAAAGTAAATTAAACCAATTAATACAGCTTCAGTCTTTTATTCTTTGCCATAATTTACATTTTTTAATTTTTGTGCTATTTCAATCTTCATCGTTTTCGTCTTCGACTGCGAAATCGGTGTCTTCTTTTTTATTTTGATCCAAATTACTTAACACTTTTTGTACATCTAAACGCAACATCATGAATTTTGGATCCAAATAATCCTGGAATACAAGAAACACGGAATAAACTATCAAAGACAACTTATTTGTCTTAACAATTTTCACAATTTGAAGATCTATAATTAAATTCCATAAAAGCTGAGTTTGTGGATCACCGAAAGCACATACGAAGAACAAGTGAGTAGTAGTGATCTTTTGATTCTTGCGGGGGTCCCGCAGGGTAGCATTCTAGGCCTAATTCAAAAGAAAAAAACTATGAAGGGTGGGTGTCTGTTTTGTATTTTTTCTCCACCCCGAAATATCCCAGATTCGACACTATCACCATTGAATCTCTAGACCACCGATAACGAGTGAAGAAAAATACAGTAATATATGTATGTAGTATAGTTTAAGCTAGTATTGTTAAGAATAATATTTCTAAACTTACTTTAAACGCTCCCGACTCCACTTGCACAGACTCTGGCTGCCTAGTCTGCCTCTCCTCATATCTGTCCTCATGGTGGCTCAGATCTCCTATGCCGGCACTATGTCTTAAATTGAGGTTCCTGCCCATCAAATGAGACATTTCTTCTTCTATAGCATTCATGGCATTAGTCACATTGGAACTCCTAAAATCCCTAGTGACTGGTGCATTTATAAAAGATTCAGGTAAAGTGTAATTTTGTTCGTAATAGGGCGGGTAGTTTTGAGAAGACTTGCATAGGGAACACTGCTGTCTACTCTCAATTTGTTTTCTCTCGTTATGGAGATGCAGTCTTTCTCTTGATAAAGCTACTTTTTCTCTCGCAACGTGTTTCTCCCTAGAGTTGAGAGAAACCACGTGTTCTTGTATTCTTCTTATTCGTTCTTCGTATTTCCGTTGGACGAATTCTGCTTCGGCGTACTTCTTGTCAGCTTGCGATTGTTTTTCAATTGCTGTCTTCGCAAGAAGGTCTAAGTCGCGACTCCTAAAATTTTGTAATAAAACAGTTTTAGTATCTAATCAAGAAAGGTTATCCAAATATTCTAGATGAACTAGCCTTCCAACATTGGGTATGTATGCATCATCAATAATATCAACCATGTCAATAAAATGCTGTACGTGTACTTACTTGGCCATAATTCTTTGTTCCTCCATATGCAATTGTTGTTTATCCACATTTAGTTTCGATCTTTCGTCAGACACTTCTTCTAACTGAGCTTGAAGCTCGGCCTTCATTTTCTGAAAGAAATTTACGTTGGTACAGTAAGATCCTCCCGTCTTTGATCTCCAAAGACTGAACTATAATAAAGGCCAGAATTTATCCATAATAATTCTCAACCTATCCCATATGCTTGAAGACTTAACTGCCATCAACTTAACATAAAATTGCACTATAAGCTACATCACATTTTTTTTCTAACAATCTATTTTTCTAGTCTTGATTGGGATCTTAACGTCTATCTATATCTATCAGTGTCTTGCCCTTAAATAAGGTACTTTATAGTGCTTACCTCAAGTTCCTGTTTCAAGTTTTGCACGGTAGACTTTTCTCTAGCGAGTGTGGCGCTCTCTTTCACAGCTTTAACTTTTTCTTCATCTATTTTCGTTATCTTTTCTTGGTATTCTTTCTGGATGTCTTCTCTCAGCATCTAAACAAATGGATCTTCAATAGTGATACTTTGACACCTCGTAACTTGATTTTTTTGAAATTGTCTCCTCGTGTCTTATTATAACAACCCCATTGAATTTGGGTACATATTAAGTACCCTATTAACTCTGTTGTATAACGAGGGGCTAAGTAACATATATTGATGTCTGACTACTCGAATTCTAGCAATATAGGGTAGCCTATGTCCGATTCTAGGGTCAAATAATAAATTAAATTATACAAGCAAGATAGTATTAAGCACTGGGTTCGATTCCCGGGTCGGTCAAAGTGTTATTGGGTTTTTTTCAGTAGGAAATTCTCAGTAGCAGCCCGAAGTCTGGATTTGTGCCCGGTCAATGGCAATAGGCTCGCCCCCTATTACATGGGACTATAACATAACTGGCGAAATGTGGGTGTACTATACACCTCTGCTTACCCCTTCGGGGAAATACAGGCGTGATGTTATGTTATGTTGTATTAAGCACGAAAGAATGTCCCACACTTAGTAGGTACTTTACACAGCGCATATAATTCGTTGGTAGGAAAGTGAATGGCTTTTTTGGCAATATTTATATCTGCTGTACGAAGGTACCTTCATTTCTTCATCCTGCTTCTTAAGTACATTCTTAGCAAATTCAGTCTGCTTGTTGAACGTTGCTTTTTCGAACTCGAACTCCATTCTTTTTTGTTTTAGAGATGCTGACTCTTCTTCAATCATCTGTAGATATAATAAATAGTATAGCTATTGTGTCGATGTTATTATTAAAGGAAATTCTATGTTCTCTATTTAATAAGTAGGTATAAAGTTTTAAACCGAAGTCATTTGTTTCAGTCTTGTCTCGAGCATTTTGATTATTTCCCTGTTTTCAGATTTCTCCGTAGCAAAATTTTCGCGTTCTTTCTTCAACTGCTGTATCATATCTGAAATATACAAAAAGTTATTTTATCATAATTACAACTAGGTACGTTTTCATAATTATTCAAATAATATTTTGGAACCGTTGAGTGAGTTTCCTACTGAGAAGAGGCCCGTGCCCAGCAGCGGGACACTAATGGGCTGGTTATGTGTGTGTGTGTGTGTGTGTGTGTGAGTGAGTTTCATTGCCAGAATTACGACATTGCGCTGGCGCAGCAGCTGGTGATTCTCGCGTCGTAGACATTATCTCGAACTCGACATAATGTCGAACCAAGATGGCGAATGTCGATTGAAAATAAATTTTCGTATTCTCAGAAAGTCACGTTAGAGATATACGACGCCTAGCGCTCTAAATACAAAGAGTGGCTCACAGCGGTTGACATTACCGGCGACATTTTTTTCAGAGATATAAATTAGAGATTATCTCGAATTAGACATAATATCTCTATAACGCGAGAATTGGGGCCCAGGATTGATAATCACATACATTTACATGGAAATACGGGATATAATATGTCACACTTTACCATTTATCTGTGTTTCTCTAACTTGCAAGCTGTTGTCACTCCTACGCTCTGTGTTTTCCGACAATGACTGCACCTTCTCTAATAGTTCTATACAATGATTTTTGTTCTCCCTGACATCTGTGACTAACTCCTTTAGATCTGACGAGAAGCTCGCCGAATCCTGAATGAGTACCTGTTCTTGTTTTACTGCCTTCCTGAAAAATGCGAATAGGTTATCTTCGCCCTATCGTGACACTAAAGTTCAAGAATCATCAAATCTACTTCTGTTCCCTATTTTGTGAAAAATAATTGTTGTAATAGAAAGTTGAACAAACGTTGCTATCTACGACGTATTAAGAGAAAGGTGTGGTCATATTTGGAGAGGCCAGGGCATAGCTTAGAACAACTTTTACTATGGCGACAACCCTGAAATCGTAATAAAAAAGCAGCTGTTAAGCCGATGTATTTCCCGTTTGATAGCATTCCCTGAATGAGCTCTCCAAAATCCAAATATCACTACACCTTTCTATTACACGAGTGTTCCAGACTAATAAAACCTCGAAATATATGTTTCTGGATCGTCGCAAAGCTTTCATCTCCACATGTAGGTACATCTTACTTTTAATATTAATATCACAGTCGCTTGCTATGACATCTACGGACGAAGATACCAAAAGTATGCTGACCTATTTGTCTACCGTCCACAGACCAGTAAGCCTCAAGACGCCACATAAACAAAGTTTTGCATGATAACATAGTCGTAAAATATTGGCGGGGACCGGGGGGCGGGCGGCGCGTTATGATTGGTCGGCTCAAATGTTCGGTGATATGATTGGTGCCACTCGCTGACGGAGTGACGTCCCGATTGGTGGCTGGGCGTAAGATATGCAGTGCTACTGCATATGCTTTGTGACCGGGGGTATCCGGCTAATAGGCGTCTAGAGGCTTACTGGTCTGTGCTACCGTCAAACGGCAAAAGGTAAAATCCTAGGATTTTCATTATTTGCTAAAGAATTTTCATGTCCAAAAAAATACTCAATAATATAAATATTTTTTGACAATAATTTTGTGCTAACATCTTCACTTACTTAATATTATCCATGAGCGCCGCATGATGTTCCTGTAATACCCTAACATTTTCCAAATGCTGTTCTCCAAGCATTTCGTTCTCAGCCTTGTGCCTTTCAGTTAAAGCTGACAAATTGTCTTCTGTCAGCTTCTTGTACAGATGATGATGCTCCTCCAACCAATTTATCTTCTCAGTGTAGAATTTAACTAGCTTGTCACTCTCTTCTTTCATTCTTTCTTCGCATTGCGTTAAAGATAGTTCTAGAAAAGCTAGTTGTCTCCTGCAAAGAGAAACTAGCTCGTGAAACTTTTTAGACCGTAAATTATGGGTAGGTAGTATAGTTACTTTCATACTTCTAATTCGTTCATGACACAGAACATACAATAGACTTTTTTTATATGAAAGGATGGCGAAACGAGCTAAAGGCTCACCTGATATTAAGCGGCTACCTTAGCCCATAACAAGAGCAATACCACCTAGGCTGTTGTCTAAATGGTACCGCAATAGGTTCGCCAAACTGAGACATAAAGAAGTCTCATGTGATTGTAATTTCACCGGCACCCATACCTGTCACACCGGAACACAGCAATGCAAGCATCACTGTTTGGCGGCAAAAGTATGTACGGTGGTAGTACTTCCCCGGACGAGGTCCTACTACGTACATATGATACAATTCGTAGTAGGAACAGTGCATGTGCAAGGATGATTCCCACGTCAGACAAAGTGTTATTTGGTTTTTTCAGTTGGAAATTGTCAGTAGCAGTCTGGAGTCTGGGATTGTGCCCAGTTAATGGCACTAGGCTCGCCCCTTATTCCATGGGACTTATAACTATAACCTAACTGGCGAAATTTGAATGTAAGTACTATATACCTCTGTCTACCACTTCGGGGAACACCGGCGTGATGTTATGCATTTATTTAAGTAGTGCAAGTGCTTTGATCCAAGATATGCTAAGTTATGGTTTGATTAAGTGAATCATTGGCCTTTAAAAAAACTGGAAATACACAATACCATACTTACGAGTATGCATTAAAATTGCCTTCACGAGTAGCGATACTTAAATGGCCGGTACTCCCTGGACAGTTAGCCACCTAACTAACTGACTTGCTGAGACATTATTGCCACGCCATGAGCTACTATTTTGTAGTTCATGCGGATACGAGAGAAGAAAAAGTAGCATACAAGTTACTGCTCCCTTCCCCTAAAATATTAGGTAGTCGATAGATGCCTTTTACGAAATCAATCTATAGTAATTTAAAAAATCTTAACAGAGAAGTTACGCGTACCTATATACCTACTTATATGAAAAACTTGGAACGTTTTACCTATAAGATGTTTCCATGAGATCTATCTCCTTGTCATGATTCTCCTGCAGCGACTGCACTAGTTGTAACAGCTGTTTCTTCTCCCGCGTGTGAGGTGGGTCTTTGTGATCTCCAACCGACTGCATTTCTTCAGGATGATTTGGAACAACTTCATCATCCAAGTTTTCTGTACCTAATAGTGCCTAAAGGTAAGTAAGTATAGGTTTATCAAGATTCTAAGATATAACAGGTCATACTTAGGGAACAATATTCATTTCATTCATTCGTCAGCCCATTACTGACCCACTGCTGGGCACGAGCCTCTTCTCAAAATGAGAAGGTTAGGTAGGCCTTTAGCCCACTACGCTGGCCTAGTGCGGGTTGGCGGACTACAACATATCATCGAGAACTGTAGGTATGGAGCACTCTCAGGTGTGAAAGTTTCCTTGCGATGTTTTCCTTCACCATTAAAGCAAGTGATAATCAAATTTCTGATCCACACATATTTATTCCTCCTAGTCCACACATGAATTTGAAAAGTCAGTGGTGCGGGCCGTGATTGAACTTGGGTGCCTCCTGCATGGTAGGCAAGCGCTCAACCGCTATCACAGCTATTCAACATAAGTGCTCTCTATAGCAAGCGCATAAAGGGGGAAATCTCTTCTTTTAGCCTAACACAAGCTACTTCCTGTATCTGGCTTCTTCCAAAAAGGCGGTAAAAACGATAGTATTCATGTGAGTAAACGGATTAATGAACGTAATACCAGCCATCTTCGATCCCATGAGACATCGGACGCACATTCGGCGGTGTAGAGTTCCGAGTTCCGTTCTCTTTGACCAAACTAACCTTGGCCGCGTTCAGTAATATCGTGCGATGACGCCCGGGGCGTACTTTGGTCGTTCAGTTACTCAGAGCGATCATACAAACGAACGCCCAAGGAAGCTCTGGGCGTCGTCCGACGTTGAGCGATATAGCTGAACGCAGACCTTACTAGAGATCCAAACTATCGCATCATAGATTACGGTGACCGCAGAATTCGGAACTCTAAACTCTAGACCTACCGCCAGGCATCTTAACTTATCCTTCAAGCTGCGAAAAGTAGACACAATAGAAGGAGTCTCTCTGGTGATTCGTGAATTGAGGCTTAGCTATATTCAGATTCAGAGACGAATCTAAGCAGGAAATTATGCTTCCAACTGTCAAAATGCAGTGCTATTTGACAGTTCGAAGGATGAGTTTGCGCTTAGATTCGTCTCTGAATGTAAGCCTAAGACATTCAGTTTGTTCTCCAGACATGGTTCAGATATTACCTTTATTCTTTGCGTGATCCTCTCTTGGTGCGTGGCTATGATGGTCTGCATCTGCTGCCTGTTCTCTGCCTGACGTCGCAACATGGCGTCCAGCTGAGTGTGTTGCGCTAACGCAGCCTCACGTTGTACCCGTTGACTCTCTTTCTGACGCACTGTAGCGACATCAAACATAATGTCAAAGCAAATATTACTATTCAAAATATTTTTTTAAATACGTACCTGATCTGTAAAAGTATTTCTACGCCAATTATTTACGATAGAATATGTGACTATGTGTGACTATGGAATAGCTGCTGATGAGAATGGTTTCTTAGTAAAAATAGCTGCAAGAAACCGATATAAGGAACATCCTGGGATGATTAATTTATGATCGTAGATGTACAAGTGTAGGGTAGGGTGGTAATCACTGAACCACCTAAAGTTTGAAGCGTCACAGCTCTTATATCTATAGACATAACAGAGTGTTTTATATACCACTACCTTGGAAATTTAATAAATTTTAATTATTAAGACGATTTAATTCAATAACTCAACTATTTTGGGATGTTTTAACAAGATAAAGTAAATTGGTTCACTGTTACTACCTAGCATATACAGTTAACCACCAGTATGGCCCACAGTGAACCACAAAGTATACAGTGAACCAGTCGAATTAGGTAGGGTGGTAATTAGTGAACCACCAAAAGTTTGAAGCATCACTGCTCTAATATCTATAAACAAAACAGAGTCTTATATATACCAATACCCGGAAAATGTTATAAATTTTAACTTTTAAGACGATTTAATTCAATAACTTAACAATTTGCAGCAGTATGGATGATTTTTTTATTTTTATTAAATTGGATCACTGTTAACACCATGCTTATACAGTGAACCACAAAATATACAGTGAACCAGTTGAATTATTTACTGACTAAATCCCTGTTTCTTGAATGAAAAACTCAAGTTTCAATTAACTTTAATATAAATGCTTTTGTTATGTATAGGTATTAAGGACAATAAAGATAATGTTTTGTTACATAATGTAAGTCTCCATATACCGCGGGGGACGTTACAAATATACAATTCATAGACACAAAATACACCCAGACTCAGAACAACTATTTGTGGGTCACACAAATATTTTTATTTTTTTCCGTGTGGGAATCGAATCCACAACATTTGGCGTGGTGTCAATAGAGAGGTGACCACCTTAACGACTATGCCACAAGTGCAGTCAAATTATTTGTTATTTTTAATAGACGAGAACATTAGCAGCTACAGTGAACCGTGGTTCATTGTTTACCTCTTTATTTTGGTTCACTGTCAAAGTACGGGGTCCCATCGACTTTGGATGCATGTTGCCAAACACACGTTTATACTAGATTGACACAGATAACATAAATAAAAACGCTAATAAACACAACACGAGGTGGTTTTATGTTGAATCCGGTATGAAGAACACAAAGGAAGCAAGAAAAAAAAAAAACTTGAATTTTTCATATCTTTTTTCCCAATAAAACACAAAAATTCAAATAGCTTGAGTGTCAATTGCGCGAGCTCGCTGGCGAAGCGCACAGGACAGCGGTAAATGCAAGAACTGACAACGTCGCGTTCTTCAGATACCTATGGTGGCTAACTGTTGCTGCTTGGTTCACTGATTACCACTCTACCCTACTCCTCTTTATCCTATTCCTTAATCAACTTTTACGACACCGAAATGAATGATGTGCACGTTAATCACCAGCCCGAGGTGTGGTTTACCTCGGACACTCAATACAATATAAATGCTAGCACCACGTACATATACAAGATTACGTCTGTATACGAACGCACACACCCGTGCAAGTTAGGGATGCTCGCCGCTCGTAATGCCAAGCGCTTTTCAGTAATTCTCAGAGATGGCGTGCTTGTATAGCGACTGGCGATTGACCGTTCTGTGTACCTAGTACGAGTTTGACACGAATACTTTCAAAGTATTCGTCGACTTTCATTAATAAATCCTCCTCGTATCCGCCAGGGGCGCTACTGATTTATGAATGAAAGTCGACGAAAACGATGAAAGTATTCGTAAGTGTGAAACTCTTACTAGGCCCACTGTACGTTAGTACTATTAGATATTATGTGTCCAAACTAACACTCTCCCACGAGACTCTTTAGAAAATAAACTTAAAATATACCCTGCATCGCAGCGAGTTTCTCTTCCTGTGCCTTCAACTGCAACGCCACCATTATCTGAGACTCCTGTTGCTGCATGTACAGAGCGGCCCCTTCTGCCGTTATGTCTTCATTACTTCCATGCAGAACATTGGAAGGTGGATTCAATTTAGACATCTGCTCCATAGCTTCCACGTCTGTTTTCACTTCCACATTATGCCTTTCAACTTCTCTTTGTTCTTCTTGTTGAGGTGCTGGTTTTGATTTTTCTTTCACAGGTTCAGGTTTATTAACTGCCTTCTTTTCTTCAGTCTTTTTCTTCTTAGAGTCACCTCCAACCAACCATGACGGCATCCCAGCATCATCTTCCAAGTCATTATTATCGTCACCTTTATCTTGAAATATACCAAGCCAATCTTCGGTAGACTTAGCTTTTTTTGTGGAAGCGTCTTTTTCTTCCTTTACCTTATCTTTTACAGTTTGTTTCTGTGGCAGACTTTTGCTAGACACTGATGTTTTAGCTTCACTCTTTCCCAGAATGGAATCAAAATCAAATTCTTGACTTTTCGCGGCAGTGACTGGCCTTGTCGCTTGGCTGGAACCACCGGTTTTTGTCGACGAACCACCCAAAATATCATCAAGCAAGGACTGTGAACTCTTGCCCTTTTCTATAGGCTTAGCTGTCTCTCTTTTTGATCCGCCCAATTCACTCAGTATGTCGAGTTTGTCAGTGCTCGTACTCACTTTAGACTTTGCTGGTGACTTACCTAGATCTAATTTATCAAGTCCTACCTTAACTTTGGGTTCTGATTGAGATAATTTTATTGATTCCTTTGATACGGTGCGCTTAAAAGGCGTCGGAGATTTTTTTGAATCAATTTCAAACAAAGCGTCTTTCTTATCTATTGTGCTAGCAACAGGCTTGGGCTTATCGGCATCTCCTAAATCAAATAATGCATTTTTCTTTTCTATCGTTGGTGTGCTTTTCTTCTTTAAAGGTTTTTTCTTTCCTAACACATCATCATCAAAAAAACTATCATCACTACCGTCGCTAAGAATGCCAGCTAGAGGATCGTCAATGTTAAAACTCATTTCTTTATTTAATACCCTAAACTGTTAAGATAAATTTAATTGAGCGCACATAAAACATTGTTTACAAATTGGCCGCTATGGAAACGGAAAATGTCCATCATAGACTAACTGAATCATAGACTGATCGATTATTATTTTTTAACCCCTCGACTCGAGTGTTTGGTTCAAAATAAAAGAGGTACTATTAATCGTAGAAGTCCATTGACCTATGTATCTCACTGTAGAAATCCCATTCTCAGTTACCTATTTATATTCTTCCATGTAGTTAAACACCTAAGTTTTTTTACTATTTATTTATTTTGTAAATAAATTGATTGATTTGTTAATTTACAAATATTGGATTACCCAATCTAAGGTCCAGCAGCACGCACTGCGGATTTTCCCGCTTGAGGATATGGTGGGCGGGAAATGTAGCGTGTATATTTGCGTTTGTGGTTTTTAGGGTTCCGTAGTCCTACAAGGAACCCTTATAGTTTCGTCATGTCCGTCCGTCTGTCCCTCTGTCCGTCTGTCCTAATCCTTTACAGCTTAATAACTTCTACAGTTATAAACATAAGTAAATGAAATTTTGTTAAAAAATAGTCTGCATATAGTACTCAATTTTAAAAGAATAAAAAAATTGTTTTTACGTACTTTAGGGGTGGCGCCCATACATGTGAAATGTGGATGAAATTTTTTTTTTCACTGCACCCCCTTGTGTGGGGTATCATTGAATAGGTCTTCTAAAATGAAGGTAATGTTACATACATCACTTTTTTATCAGGTGTACCATCTGCGAAATATAGCCCGCCAAAGTGGCTTGCAATGTGTCCCCCCCCCCCTGCCATTTCTAAACTATGCAACGTAGAAACTTATAATCTTCCATATTGATAGACCTTTGTGAAAACTCTCTTTTAAAATTATTTCGAGTTTAATGTGATTATAATTTTTTGAGTTATAGACAGAAAACTGAAAAATACTTAAAACGTCCTAGTTCAAAGGTCATTGACCTTAGAGAAAAATGATCGTAGCAAATAATGCTCCTTTAGCTACTTTCTATTTGAAAAAATCACAAAAAGTAACTTTGACATGACAGACTTCTTAAATTTGGCTTCTTGAATTTATCGCTAGATGGCGCTACTAACAACACGCTCTGAGTCGCGAATGCTGCCGATTATTTAATTGCAAAAACTGAAATAGCCATGATTAATATTCGATTTGATTCGTTTGTAATTACACCTACTTAAGGTACCCTATAATACTGAGCATGGCCCGACATGCTCTTGGCCGGTTTTTTATACTGTCAAAAGAAATGTAGCCAATAGGATCTCTCAATTCAGCCGCGGGTTTTTTTTTAATTTTTTATTGCCCCGCGTTTGCGATTGACGTTTTTTATAATGTCAAAAAAATTATTATTACCCACGATTGTCTAAAAAAAAATGTTGCCAATAGGATTTTTCAATTTAGATGCGGGAAAAAAATAGTGGCTGAATTGTAAAACTCCATTGGCTCATTGAATTAAACCTAAGTCAATGCATTGGCTACATTTCCTGCCGCCAAAACCGCGGGCGGGAAAAAACCGCAGTGCGTGCTAGAAAGCAAAAAAAATATTATAATATAAAAATTTGTACCATTATTCTTATTTTTAAGAGTAACGTGAATGTGTATTTCACTATTCACGATCGATACGTTCAGCTAGCTACTAGTAGTGGGCGTTTAAACGAAAAGCGCTTAAAAAAGTCTAATAAAAAAAAAAGCGTATTTACACGCTTAGTGATTTAAGCAGATTACGTTTAGACTTTTTCGTAAACCAAACTTATGCTTTCAATAGTACGATTGAAATGTAACCTTATTTCCATGACCATAAGACCCAATTTCAAAGTTGACGGTTGTTTTGATAAGCGGAAGAATTAAATTTTATTCGTTTACGTAAAATTTGTGTAGAGAAAGCACTTTTTTATTTTGTTGATTATTTTCGTATCGTTTAAACGTTTTTGATCTTGATTGATTTGCTTTTGCTTTGGCGCTTAGTTTATTTTTTGTTGTCAACGAGTGAATACGTTTTTGAATGTTCTCCTCGGTAATTACGCTACGATTGTAGTTTCTTTGTATAGTTTTAGTGAAATTGTAAATAGAATAGTGTAATTAAGATAAATAAAAGTCAATTTTTTTAGAAGTGCAAAAAAAGCGTCAAAAGCGTAAAAAAATTCGTTGGCAGAAAATAGCACAACGTTTAATAATGCTTACGATTTTAAGCTGTTTTTCCCAACTTTACTAGCTACTAATCTGTGAATACGTTTCCAAACGGAACAAAACATAAAAATTGTTTAATCTGTGCAAAAAATTTGTTGCTTCACGTCAGCCAGTCGGCTGTATTTTAATTATTTTTTCAAAACAACTACGATACAATAGCGTTTTTGTTATTTAATTCCTCATACTAACAATTCATTTAAAAATATGGAATTTATTGGTAAGTATTCATATACGTTAATTCAATGTTGGCGTCAAAATGAATTTGACAGTCTTTGTGGACCAACACACCGAGACCTTTTGTTCTAGAAATTTTTGCTAACTCACGTTTTGATGTTATTTTTCAGCTTCAGAGAAGGGAGACTCAACAGAGAATCGGGATCCAAATTCAATAGCCAACGGCACATCGAAGTCAGTAGCAGAAAACAAGAGTATTTTGGAGAGTGCACACATAGAAGCTCCCGCGGAGAGTGCAGCATGTACATCAGAGGCCACTGAAGATTCAGAACCAGAATTTTGTGAGATTCCGGAACAGATCGAATTTACCGTAGTTTTTAATAAAGCAAAACATGACATCACTTTCGCCTACGATGCGACTGTGGTAGATTTAAAAGCACACTTGGAGCGAATATGTGGCGTGCCTCAATCAGCGCAGAAATTAATAATTAAGGGCATGGCCAAGGACAACATGACACTGCGACAATCAGGCATAGTGAAGGGTGGCAAAGTGATGCTGGTTGGATCTAAAATGGATGATATCTTAGCCATGAAGAGTGCCCAAAAGGTATGAAAACAAAAATATCTTTTGATATCATCTGCCAAAATATTTTGTTGATAAACAAAAAGACAATTTTACAAGACCAGCAGACACTAAACTGTCAGCCAATAGTTGGGTGATGAAAAATATGGGAAATAGGATCAGCTGGTGTCCCCACTCCCATATGTTGTCATACTGATTAGGAATCCAATTAAACTATCTGTTGATTAAAAGTCTGCATTCTGGGGTCTAAGATTCGCCAGTGAATTTTTCTTTCCTAAATGACCACATTATTTAACACTCTTGAGTTATATACATATAATTATGTGATTCAATAAAAATCTGCTATTTCATTTATTATTGAATGCCATATTTTTTAGGAATTAACAGAAGAAAAAGCCAGTAGCCAATCAAGTAAGGAACCACTTTGCGTGCAGAAGATCCACAGGAAAGTTTTGGACAAGGGCATCCCTCCAGATGCGATGCCAGGAGTCAAGGGAGTTAAGGTATACCCAACATTATGATAATTATTATTAATAATATCTGCCTATTCTACAACCTAATGAAGAATGTATGTAAAGCTAAGTAGTTTAGATTAGCAACAAAACTTGCAGAAGTTGACTTCCGCAAGCAATTTCTATTGTGTAAACAATTGCAGCAAGCTCCACTTACATGATAGTAATGCTTGTGGAAGTCAATTTCCGCAAGTTTTGTTGCTAATCTAAACTTGGCTTCAAACCACAACAAAGATAAAAAAAAATAAGATGGATGAAAGATGAGATTTTATGACAAGATTGTAATGATCTAACAAATTACAAAGCTTATAAATGAACTCATTAAACGCAACCAACATTTTATAACAGCACAACTGGACATTTTGATACACATAATTTTTAAACCAACTAAATTCTTTTATCATTATCATATGAATCATTTCTAGGAGCCATTGCCACCAGTTCCTCTGAGTGGAATGCTAAATAAACATGGAGGTAAAGTGCGGCTCACCTTCAAACATGAGCAGGATCAGCTGTGGATTGGCACCAAGGAGCGCACTGAAAAACTTGCCATGGCTTCTATCAAAAGTATGTTTCTTTTATTTATTTATTTTATTATTCTTCTTAACCTAACTTGTTCCATACCTGTTTCTACAGTTAGCTACTTTTTTCGTTTCTTACTCTATAAGTATTAATTCCAATTAGAAAAAAATAACAAACATTTCATAAAAATAATTGAATGACACATGACTGGTGTCAATTCTCATTGTATAGTTGACTGCATGACAGTGGTAACACTCGGATTAGGAAACCGCTATTAACCACATTATTGCTTACAAAATAAAGATGCTGTCAATGTCAAATTGTTACCACTGAATAATTTCATAGGTTTTCGAGATCACTACACATTATAATAAATCAAGTTTAACCGGATTACATCACATATATTTTTTAAATTGGTTTTCCTGACGTTTCGAAAGGTTTGCAGCGTTCATTGTTGCAGGAAGACGAAGATGACAAGCGTCACAGATATTTCTAAAATTACATTTTAATCTACCATACAAATTTTATTCATTAATACCGTTACCATTGACCTGCGGTGGACCATACTATTTCATTATGTATGTATTAACTAACAATGGAAAATTATCATAATCATGTTCATATAGAGAAACTGCCATTGAAACTCCACAACCTAGAACTAGTAAGGTAACTGCAATCAAGAGAGGTCTTATGTTACAGTGATCTGACTGCTTCAAACGACTTTCCTTCTTAAATACTCCTTGGCACATTACTATATGACTTAATATTAATATAAACGCAATCCCTTACAACACATCTAGGTATACCGTTTAACATGAGAACATTAACGAATTAGAATATTAACAAATTAATTAGGTATATCAATTTATAAATTGAAATATAAAACTAAAATTATAACTGAAATCAAACATTAAACACAACTGTCTCTCTCTATATCCAACTCTTACATACAAAACTAAAAACATGAAGAAATAACACGAATTTTAATACTACGGAAAACACTGTCAAATCACAAGGGTATCATAAACTCTCGGACGATTTGGTGTTGCTAACATAAATAATATCATGAAATATTTTGTCTCTTGCCACATAATGAGTTTTAATTATTGATTTAATTTAAAACATAGGCAGATGTGAGGCTACCAATGATATTTAAAAGTAGAGATATGCTACTGAGCTCGCAATCTGAAGACTCGAAAACGTCCTAATTAAGACGTTTTCCTATTAATCCGCGTCAAGTAAGGCACTGAGCGTGACCGGTGGTAAAATAAAAACTAAAATGCCATCACGTGTTTACAGAAAGTATTCCAATTATAACACGAAAGTAACTTGAAGTAATTAACTTACTTACTTTTTACTAGTTTATGTGTATTGTGCTGCCGCTGCATACGAATAATTTTTTTCGTTGGTTTTGTTAGGGTTTGACATATCTATATTTTTAAATATCATTGGAGGCTACACAAAGTACTATTGCAGCACATTTACGGTAATTATATTAAGAGTAAGAGTAGTGTTTCATAGAAACAATTTCAAATTAGTACATTTGTGCGCAAAAGGTGGTTGTTACATTTGTTGCTTCGGATGTAGTGCATTCAGTGTGATAGCGATACAAGATAAGAATTAACTATTAACCTAGCTTTAAAATGATTGCCCCTCATCTAAAAATGTTGCCATGACTCATGACAATAATATGAACAATTCACTTAAATATATTTTTGTGTTTTTCAGGCATCACATCTGAACCAATCAAAGAACATGAAGAGTATCATATCATGGTATGTGTTTTGTTATAGTAATCCTCATTTGCTAACATTGATTGCCTGGCTCTTTCACAGCCTACGAATGAAGTTACACTAAGAAATTGTTACACAAATGATATCCAAATCAGACTAATGATATGCATACATTTATTGGTTTAAAAATATAAGTTAAAATGTAAGTTAAGTGTTCTTATGATCAATATTAAAACAACAATAAATAAACTTTTAATAATAATAATAATTCATTTAATTCAGGCATCAAGGCCCATAAAAAAATACATTAAAACAATACACAATAAAACTTAAAAATATGCTATACACTAATACATAATAAAAATAAAACAAGTTTAAGTACGTTCATTCGGCGACGTATTGCGCTGCGTCATGGTGTCATGTAGCCTTCCGCGAAAACGCCGAAACACGACACCCTTCGGCCAAAATTCCTCCTTCGAGAAGGTTTCTAGATGGTGACTCGGAACCCGCACCACAAAAGATTTAAAGTTAACTTTGTGGCGCGACTCCAACTTCTCAACCCTCAGGGTGAAAATAACCTTTTCCCAATAATTTATTAATAGTAATCTTCCTCAATATAAATAAGGCTAAACTTACTTTATAAACTAATAAATATATGCATATCATTAGTGTGATTAGATATCATTTGTGTTACCCAATTATATGTGAATTAATACAAAATGTGAAATTCAAACAAACAAAATGTACAAAGCAATATGTCAAATTCAAATGGTTTTTTTTATTTCAAATAAACCTAATTACAGGTTTGGGGGTGGGGTCGAAGTCGTTGTAATGAAGCACTTGTTGGATGGAATATATATGATTTACTTCTGGCACCAGATAAATAATTATTTACTATAGACTACATTATAATTACGAATAATTACGACCTAACTGTATGGCTGTGGGGAGACGACTGCTGCGCTGCGCTAATACAATTAAGCGCCTTGTACTAAACCCATGCGTCAGCAGTGTCCCTTAACAGGCACTTCTGAATCGTCAGGCTCTAGTTGCACGGTTCCAAATTGTCAATAAAGATTATGTTTTGAATTGAACTAATTAAACTGTCTTGTTGTACAGGGTCTCCAGCTAGGCCCCACGGAAGCGTCCCGGTATTGGGTGTACTGGGTGCCGGCACAATACATCGAAGCCATAAAGGATGCAGTGCTCGGCGTCTGGCAGTTATTCTAATCAACTAATATTCGTGAATCTTCTGTCCATTGCTATATCTACCTTCCTATCAGCTGATTGGGTAGTTGCAATATAAATTTTAATGTAAATGTGTCCATTTCAATCGGTACAATGTAATGGTACCATTTTTTATTTGTGATAACTAAAATGCCATGTCAATTAAAATTGTCCATTCAAACTGGCATCTATCTGGTCAAAAAATTGTGAAATTATTTATTGTTATTGTAAGTTTGCATCTCATGCATTTGGGTTCAGTGAGCTGTATACAACGTGTTATTGGAATAACTCAAAACCTCAGACACCCCAACTAGTTTTTAACCGACGAAAAAAAGGAGGAGGTTCTCAATTCGACGCGTATATATTTTTTTTTTTTTTTTTTTTTTTTTTTTTATGTATGACCACGCATAACTTTTTACAGAGTGGTCCGATTTTGATGATTCTTTTTTTAATGGATAGGGTATATCTCGAAGTTGGTCCCATTTAAATTTCAAAATCAAAATCCACCCCTAAGGGTAGTAAAACAGGGGATGAGTGTTTGTTCACCCACTGAATTCTTACCTGTTAACCGATTCTGTTGAAACTTGACTCATATAAATATAGTTCTGGAGTTAGATTTTAACCACAAAAAGATGAAAAATAAAACTTTTTAACAAAAAATTGAACCGACGAAAAGTGAACTGAAAAGCGAAAAATAACTATTTATGAGTCGGCGCCAAACAACCAATCAACGAAGATCATTAAATTACTTTAAATAAATAATAAAAACAACGTCACATCAAATACAACGTGAAATTTTCAACGATAAACAATAACTTTCCAAAAATGCGTTCTCCGCTCGGCCACTTGCAACTTACACGCACTTTGCATGTTAAAAGTTCGTTTGGCGCCGACTCATAAATAGTTATTTTTCGCTTTTCAGTTCACTTTTCGTCGGTTCAATTTTTTGTTAAAAAGTTTTATATTATAATAAATTGATATGGAAACTAATTATTAATTTTCATTTATTATAGTAGAAGATATTTGTAATTTTTGGTATCATGGTTACTCTATCCGATTCATAGCGCTAGATTCATTCACGAACGTGTGACATTCTCGATGCTACTGTGTCGGGAGGTGAATAACCTCTTAAAATTATGTTAAGTTTTAGCAAACAAATGCTACCCAAGTTTCCACCACACTTTTTTACTGGGTCTCGCTCGCCTTTGCGCTCAGTGCCACGTCGTCGTATGAAACTTTTAGACTCGGCATGGCATGAAAATATTTTTTGGTAAAAATTAACCTATGTTAAAAAGTAGTGTAATGGATTCTACTCTCGATTTTGAACAAACTAGTTTCAGGTTTTGAGTTAATTTAATAACACGTTGTATACAATTCTGCTATTGTAAAGTTATAGTGATGTCCAACAATTTGCGTCTTCGCCGTGAGCTTATTATAAGTCCCTGGAGTTTCAAACCTGATCTCTTTATGTGAACTTTACAATGTATCTTGAGTGAAAGATTGGCCTGAGTAACCAACTGTATTACGATTTTCCCTATCACTTTTACGGCCAAAATTAATGTTCAATCTATCCACGATTTGCCCTACTAGAGATAGGAATTTGACATAAACTCCATACAAAATATGTCAATTTTCTATCTCTAGTAGGGTATATCGTGGATAGATTGGATATTGATAATTTTGGCCGTAAGTGTAATCATGAAGTGTGGTTTATAAATATATGTATTTTATGTTGAAATTGATACTCAAGCCAATCGTTCATTTAAAACTTTTGATCATAGAATTAGACGAATAAAACGTTTTGAATATTTATTCTGTTGTTCATTAAAGCTCATCACCGGTTTTATCGTCATCCCAGTATTTGAAGGAATGTTTCACCAGCGATGGTAGTCTTAATAAGGGCCGAGCTTATTGCCTTATGCCAAGCACATCTCCGAATTCAGGGTTGCCACTATTGTCCTGTTTTCTCCCTTATTTCATACTTATTAATTGTTGTTGGCAATAGGCTCGCCCCCTATTACATGGTACTGATAACATAACTGGCGAAATGTGGGTGTACTGTTACACCTCTGCCCACCCCTTCGGGGAAATACAGGCGTGATGTTATGTTATGTTGTATTAATTGTATTCATAACTTTATTTTTACTAGTGGTAGGCCACGGCCGACGGCTTGAGACTACCCACCGGGCAAAAACGTGCCGCCAAGCGACCTAGTCGTGTTCCGTTACGATGCCCGGTGTAGCCACTTGAGAGGATGGGTCGAAATATTTAACTGCCATCCTCTTACCTTTGCTTTGCTGGGCAAGCGTGAACCATCGTCGACCGCCCCATCGCTTAACATCAGGTGAGGGGGCGGCACACCTCGGACACTCCATACAATGTAAATTCTAGCACCACCTACAGACACAAGATTACGTCTGTATATGAACGTACACACACATGTATGTTAGACATGCTCGCCACTCGTAATACTAAGCGCTTTTCAGTAGTTCTCAGAGATGGCGTGCTTGTATAGCGACTGGCGATTGACATCCATTGCAATCTTGCAGTCCAATTGCCGGCAAACTGTGGGCGGGTGCGGGTTGAGAGCGAGGAATCTTAAATTGGCGGGGAGTGGTGATTGGCCGTTCTGTACGTTAGTACTATTAGATATTCTGTGGTGGCGGTCGAAAGCAAGCCCGTTAAGTATAATAAAAAAATGACTGTCTAATGTGAGGTGAAGGGTTCAATTCTGCTTGTAATCACTAGACTAATGGGATGGTTGGATCCCAACCAGGGCCAAAAGTGTCATGGGGCAACCCATGTTTCTCCATGTAATTTATTTTTAGTTTTTGGAAAGAAAAAAATAGGCATAAGGTAAACAACAACAAAACTGTCAAACTTTTATTACATAGAAGTCATAGAACACTAAAATAGTAAATAAATAAGTAAAATTATAAAAACAAAATATTGCATGAACTTAAAACTAAATATAGTTGCACTAATTATAAATGGCACTAAATGCATTATATCAAAGGTTATAAATAGCTTGTATATAGTGTGTATAATTTGGCATCTCGATATGTAAAAAGAATACTTCTTTGTACTAAGTCTTGGCAATGAAGTGCTGTTTCACCCATATTCAGATTGTACTGTTAAGGAGAACTGCCCTTTTGGTATACTTGTGGCGTGGTACCAAATGCGAGTGTCCAACAAAACTGGAAGAAAATAAACATAGTGAATGATATGATAATGGTTCTTCTCCATAGGACCCACAATTTGGAACCGTGCAGCTAGAGCCTGATCTTTCAAAAGTGCCTGTAATTAAGTTTATTTGAAATAAAAAACATTGAAATTGAAATTGATAAAATATAATACATAATTAGTACTAGACACCGTAAGAAGACTGCCTGCTATGTTATAAGAATTGAAGACATGGTCTTTTGTGCTATCTTCTGTAGCGTAATTAAAATTTTGCTTAAGTCGCGCCAAATTCGGCATTGGAAAGACAAATAAGGCATTCATATAGTATCAGCCAACCATACAAACTAGTAATCCTCAAGACGCCGCATAAACAAAGTTTTGCATGAGAACACAGTCGTAAAATGTTGGCGGAGGACAGGGAGTGGACGGCGCATTATGATCGGTCGGCTCAAAAGTTAGGTGGTATGATTGGTGCCGCTCGCTGACGGAGTGACGTTCCGATTGGTCGGCGGGGCGTATGATCTGCAGTGCTACTACAAATGCTTGGTGACCAGGGGTATCCGGCTAATCGGCGTCTAAAGGCTTACTGGTCTGTGGCCCTCCATCATTCTGATATTATTAAGATATGCCAGCCATTAACAAGCTCATATCGGCCCACTGGATGGAGCAACTTTTATCTTCAGTCAATGAAAATAATTTTATTAACATAAATAATTATTGCCAATATAGGTTAAACACACAGCTATGTTTAGGAAACAGTTTTGTGCAGTTATACTTCGACCATGAAAAAAACAATAATTATTTTAAAATAAATAAGTACAGTAGTACAATTTTTTTTTTTTTTTTTTTTTTTTTTTTCTCTTGGCAAGTCGCTATTTGCGCATTTGCCACTAACAAAAACGGGGAAACTTATAATAATTAAAGAATGGTATCTGAACGGAATTTGGAAATAAAAATTGGTCAGGATCGGAAAAGGAAAAAAATTTCAAATAAAATATATAATAAACTAAATACGGATTGAGTTAGAATTAATGAAAATAGATAAACAGTTGTATATTATAGGATCATTAGATGCTAAAAGAGTAAGAATGGAAGTAGGAAGAGGAACTTCATGACGATTTAAGGAGTCCATAAAAGGAGAATGATTATAAAGAGAACGCGAGAAGAAAATGTGGTTCAGATCCCCCACACTTTCACCACACTCACAAATATCGTTATCTATGATATGAAGCCGTGCAAGGTGAACTGGAGTACAAACATGTCCCAGTCTCATACGGATAATACAACTGGTGGAAGTTTTATTTAACTTTAATTTAAAAAACCAAGGTTTTTTTGGGATACACGTTTGTATGGTGGCATAAAATTTACCTTTTAATACTGAACTGTCTGACCATAAGTCTCCCCAAGACTCCCGAAGGAACGTCATGGGGAGACCTGCAAGATCATGACAATAATTAATGTACGGAAAACGATCTCCACAATCAACAGCCTCATTGGCAAGCTGGTCAGCCCTGGTGTTGCCCAAAATGTTGCTATGTCCCGGAATCCATGCAAAGCTAATTACAAGCCCTTGCTGATAACATTTGTACAATAGATTTCTTATAGATATTACCAAGGGATAAACTGTTTTACATTTTAATGGAAATTTGCTAAGAGCTTGCAAAACACTCAAAGCGTCTGAAAATATGACCGTCTTTTTTAATTTCATAATGTGTATATATTCTACAGCTTTGAATAAACCAAAGCATTCTCCTGTGAACACTGATGATTCAGGCGGAAGTTTAACCTTTTGAACTATATTGTATTGAGAATGAAAAACTCCGACTCCTACACAACCAGAATCATTGTGTTTGGACGCATCAGTGTAAATATGATGCCAATCTTTCCAATAATTATATTTGATTGAATTAAATAAGAAATTCGTAAAATCATCCCCTTTATTTAAACCCAAGGAAAAATGTATGTCAGGAATAGAAACTAGAGATTCATAATTACTGCAAAAAAGAGGATATAAATTTGAACTGTAGCTTGGAGCCTGTAAGGCAATAAACTTTTTGTAACTCTGAATAAGACATGGTGGATTTTTATGAGACCAATAATTAGAAGAATTTATTTGATTTAAAAGTAATGGAAGTTTTGTATATAGAGGATGGTTAGAAAATTGCAATGAACGAAATAAAAATTTATCGCAAAGGAACTGACGGCGAAGTGAAAGAGGAGGATCCACACATTCAAGTTGAAGGGCATTAATTGGACTAGATTTCATAGCTCCCGTGATTATTCTTAGTGCTTTTGACTGTATATTGTTAAGTTTTTTAAAAGCAACAATACTCCCTGGTTCTAACAAAAAAGACCCATAATCTAATACGCTTCTAACTATAGCATTATATAGCAGTTTTAAACAATAAGGATGGGCACCCCACCATACTCCAGCCAGGCATCTTAACATATTTAACCTTTTTTCGCATTTAGATAAAATATATTCACAGTGGGGAATACCAGAAAGCCTGGAGTCTAAAATAACTCCTAAAAATTTGACTGAAGATTTTTCTGGAATCGGTTGACCATCAAAATATATAGAAAAAGGAGGAGGAAGCCGCTTTCGTGAAAATAAAACAGCAGAGCTTTTCGAAGATGATAACTCTAGTCCATTACGATCAAGCCATGTTTTTAAAAGATTAAGAGAAGAAGACAGTGAAGAGCAAGCCGTTTCGATAGAGCGATGAGAACAGTATAAAACCAGGTCATCAGCATATTGGAGAACTTTTACTTTACTGTCCAGGGAAGATTCGAGATCATATGTATATATATTATACAATATAGGACTTAAAACAGACCCTTGAGGAAGCCCTTTCCACACTAATCTAGATTCATAAGTAGAATCCTCTAATAAAACATTAATACGTCGCTCAGATAAAATATTCATAATGAAATTAAAAAGAATTGTAGGCACATTTATCTTTTGTAATTTATTTCTTAAAATCGGAATAACTACATTGTCATAGGCGGAAGTAATATCTAAGAACGAAGCTATAAGGTGACTATTTACAGAAAAACTTAACCTAATATCCGTGACAAAAATACTTAAGCTATCTAAAGTACTTTTGCCCCGCCTAAAACCGAACTGACTGTCACTCAATAAATCATTGCTCTCAATAAACCATTCTAAACGGTTCTTTACCAAATGCTCTGTAACTTTTAATAAAACTGAAGAAAGTGCAATGGGACGATAGGCATTACTATCTGACGGGCTTTTGTCAGGTTTCAAAACTGGTAAAACTATTTGGGATTTCCAGGATGTGGGAATGTTGCCAGTGACCATAATAGAGTTTATAAGATTTAAAAAATAGTCAAGTGACGTTTCGCTTAAATTTGACATAAAGGAATATGGAATACCATCAACTCCAGGTGCAGAATCTTTTAGGTGGGACAAAATACCTTTGAGTTCAGCAAGAGAAAATGGACTATTGAGTTCTGCAAGATTAACATAATCGGAAAGAGGTATAGAATAAATAATTATTTCCTCAGGGACATACGAAGGTGCTAGCTTATCTAAAAATTGGTCTTTCATTGAAGAAGGAAGCAAAGATGAGGGAGACTCCTTAAATGCAGATCTAAACCTACGAATGTTTCGCCACACAACTGATGGATGAATATTGGGTGATATGTTCTGACAAAAACGTCTCCAACTTTCGAACTTCTTTTGTTTGAATAATTTACGAGTATCAGTAATGGCAGAACATACAACATCAAAGTTTTCATCTGTAGTGTTGGCATAATATTGAATCTCTGCTTGTTTCCTCTTTTTAACTGCAATTGAACAATCCCTATCCCACCATGGAGGGGATGGGATATAACCTAGAGCTGTATTTTTTATAGGAAAAAGACTATCAGCAGTTCTTATTATTAATTTTGCTAAAGCTTCAGCACATAAGTGTTCATCACCAAATTTAATTTCAGGAAGTTCCGAAATGTTCAAATCCAACTGCTCCTTAAACAATGACCAATTGGCATCTGCAAGTCTATACTTTAACCGTGGAGGAGGTTTAGAATAATGCTTATTATAAAAAGGAAATGAAAGTAATATTGGAAAATGGTCACTACCATGAGTAGAAGTTAAGACTTCCCAAGATAAATAAGGTGTAAGACTGGGAGAGCATATTGACAAGTCAGGAGCACTTATTTCCTCATTGGGAGCAGTGCGTCGTGTTGGAGAACCATTATTAAGAATGCAAAGATTATGAGTGTCAATCATATCCAAAAGACTAACCCCATAGCTATTGGTCAAGGAACTACCCCAACATTGATGCTGAGAATTAAAATCACCTAATAGTATAAAAGGTTTTGGAAGAATCGAAAGAATATTTACAATTTCATCGAAAATCAGAGTAGATGGTCGAGGAATATATACAGAAACATAACAAACTTTATTTACAACTGCTGCAATAATAGAAAAATCACTATTATGAGCAGGAATGGAAAAATGAGTAAAAGATTGAGGATGTTTGATGAGTAAGGCTACTCCACCATACTTATCAAATCGATCCTCTCTGAGACATGCATAACCCGGAATCCTAAACAAAGAGTCCGGACTAAGCCATGTCTCCTGTAAAGAAAAAATAAATGGATTATATTTATTTATAAGATAAATTATTTCAGTTTTTTTAGAAATTGCACTTCGGCAATTCCATTGGATTACCTTGGCTGGACTGTCCATTATTATTATTAGAAGTGCAAGTAACTGCTTCGAGTGCAGAGGCAACGTGAGACGGTGAAATTAAATTAGACTGTGACAAAGACTTAATTAATGCTATGATTAAATCTCTTGTAGTTTCAGATAGATTGTCCTTAGGAATCAGAGCAGTGCCATTATTTAGTGAAGAAGTGTTATTATAGTCCTTAATAAGGTCATGATGAGATTGACGATCGTAACCTATAGAGGATTTTGTAGGTGAACGAGGTTTAGTATAAACGGTTTTTTTATATGAATATGACTGATTAGATGTAGGATTAACCCGTGGAACTGAAGGAGTAAAGCTATCTGACACATGAGTGGTAGTTAAGGCGTCAATATATGACTTCTTAGAAACAAAAGGATGTAGTTTTGATGCTTCTGCATAAGAAATGCAACTTTTTGACATTGTTTCTTTTATCGATTTCTGTCTCTCAAATTCAAGGCACTTCTTACTAGTAGCTTCATGAGACCCCCTGCACAAACAGCAAGAGACATCATCATCTTGAACTGAACAGGACTCACCTGAATGTCCATCACCACACTTAAAACATCTAGGCTTAGACCTACAAAGACTTTTTACATGACCATACCTACAACAATTATAACACTGAATAGTTGGGTAAATGTATAATTCAACACTCAAGGCTGTGTAACACATAAACACCCGCTTTGGTAGAACTTGCCCATCAAATGTAATTATAATTGTTTCCGTGTTCTTGAATATATTATTACCATCAACCATTACTTTCCTTCTAATCCTCCTAATTTTTAAAATTTCTCCACAGCCTATGGGGACAGAAATAGCCTCCTGAACCTCCTCATCGGACCAATCGGCAGGAACGCCTCTTACAACACCCATACGGGTGATGGAGAAAGCAGGGATAAAAACTTTATAATTTTCTTCAGCTAATTTTGTATTATTTAAAAACAGATTCGCATCTTCATAGTGAGAAAATGCCAATGAAATTCGATTTCTGCCGATTTTTTTCAGACTACCATTTATCACATTTTTAAAATTATTTCTTTTCAAAAAACGACCAAAAGAAATGGGATGAAGGAATATTTTTTCAGTGACTTGTTCACGTTGCACATGAACAACATATGGAGCAGCATCTGATGACTTAAAAGTCAACCTAGCCAACTGAGTTGCAGACTGTGGAGATGTTATTTTATTTTGTACTATGATTGATTCATTAGATGCCTGAGTAGTAGTTTTTTGTGAGGGGTCTGAACCATTCTCGAAATGAGAAATTTCCATCTCCTGATTCTCTAGTGCACAATTACAATCCTTTTTGCCGCCATTTTTGCGCCTTTTTTTGTTGCAATGTTTGCAAATTTTGGGCCGAGCTGAAACCCTCTTCCTTTTACTATTATTTACTGTTGATACTGAACAATCAGTATCAACACTGGTTTCATTATTCGAAATTGTCACGTAGTGAGCTATGACCGGAGATATCGACCCCCCAGGATCCCCTGGAGGGTCCATAATAGAAGATTTAAAACTTACCAACTATTAATACACACTAAAAGAAACTAACTACTAAAAATATATAAACAAAAAACTAAGTATTTACACAAAAAGATCCCAACAAACTTATTTTAGGAAATTAAAATTCACTTGGAAAGAAAAAACACGACCGCCGTATTCAAGGTTTCCCGCGCTTTTTTCAGTACAAATTTTATGTGGCCCACCGATGTACCTGTGCAGATGACACAATTTAAATACGCGGGAAATTGGTTAGCCAATCAGAAAACAATATCGCTGCGCGCCAAAAGTCTCAGCCGCTGCCGCTAGAGTACGGAACGTGTGAGCGAAATAGAAAAAGACGCCACGGCAATCAATCATATTTTTTTAATTTTTCTCGTGTTTTTGTCGATCGTCTTTTCGTGTCTGCGTGAATGAAGTTTGACGACCCACCTTATTTTCTGTGTCATACTGTACTACACACCACAGATCTTATTGTCAAATAAATTTAAATTGTCATAGAATTTTTATTATAATTTTATTTGAATCTATTTATTGATTGTTATACTTGATCATACATAAGGAATACTTTGAATACCTACCAACATCTCCCGGCTCCACATAATACTGAAACTTGTGGCACACATGGTCACACTCTGGCACAGGTGCCACCAACCAGGTCTTGTTGCCTTGCACCTGGCCCTGCCACATCATTCTTGGAATATAATCCAACTTAAAACAAACATTTTTGTTTATTAATTATCTACATAATATGTATTTACACAACGAAAGATTCAAGTTCAACCTGTTAACAATTTTTTTATGGCTTAGAATGGCAAAACGAGCTAAAGGTCTACCTGGGGCCTTACCATGATGAGAGTGAGGGATGGCGCTATTAGTACTGTCTAGCTCTATTACTTTCTCACACCGGAATAACAATAGCTTTAACACTTTATAGTAAGGTCCCCGATGTTTGCATAACTACCTAGGGTGTTGCCTGAACGGTATTGCAAATTGCATTCGCCAAACTGAGATATGAAGATGGTAAGTCTCATAAGATATTAAGAAAGTTCACAGACTAGTGTGATTCAGCATTTTTGCTGCAGCAGCTGAGCTATTGGCTGCTGTGCTAATGGTAGCAAGTAGTTTATAGTTGTATGGTTTGCAGATATTTGTTCTGGCTTTAGACATTTGTACATGTGAAAGTGTATAAACCATAAAAATCTAAAGGCAATAAATGGCAAAGTCGCGTGAACTTGTCGCTGGTACATGTCTTAGGACACCAGTGCGCGAACCATTTGCTAATCATGAGTGCTGTTTTGGAAGCAGAGTCACTAAAATTGGATAAAGTGGATTTTTTTAGGCTTATTATTATTATTATACCATTTATTCACTTCATATACTTATTCATTACATTTTTAAATATTTTATAAAACTAAAATATAAAAAATAGTAGCCCACCGGCATCGGGAATAAGGTCCAAGCTACCGGCGGTCAGGGCCTCAGAGAGAGGAACTTCCTCACGATACGCGCCGTGTCAAGAAGTACCGCTTTCTGCATCAAGCCCTTGGTCCAACCGCCCAACGAGAGCCTCTGTAGGTGTTGGTCGAGGCTCTTGGCTATTAAGCCATTGGCCGAAATGACTATCGGCACAATGACTGCCGAGTCAACATCCCACATGTCGACAACCTCGTGTGCCAAGTCAAGATATTTAATTTCTTTATCTTTTTCGGCCTTCACGAGATTCCCGTCATGCGGGACGATGACATCAACAATCATCGTGCGGCGCTCTGATCGATCTATCACCACTATATCAGGCTTGTTGTGAACAATAGTCCTATCAGTGATGATAGACTGATCCCAGTACAATGTCACATGACCATTCTCAAGAACTGGGTCGGGCACATACCAGGCCCCTCAGAAAGTATTGCGATAAAAAGTTTTTATATATGGGAGACTGGCCAGTTATAATGTTTTTCGAAAATATGATTATTTATAAGTAAAAATAAAAGAAATTGGTTGCCTGGAAGAAATCGCTGATCGCGATAAGGCCGCCATTTGTACAATAGTTTAAATGCATATTCAATGTAATGTCTTTTATGGTGTACAATAAAGCATATATAAATAAATAAATAAATAAATAAAATAAGTAAGTTCCAATTTCAAAATTTCCCTCCACATTTTTTGCGAGTTAATTCAAAGTATTGTGTCTCACTGAAATATGGATCTGCGCCGGGAACATTTTAGAGCTATGATTTTATACGATTTCAAGTGTCGCCTGAAACCGGATGAATCGTACGATAGACTTCAAATGGCATTCATGGATGAAGGCCCTTCCAAGGCAACCGTGTATCGTTGGTATAACGAATTCAAGCGCGGTCGACCAACTTTGGGGGATGACGAAAGAAGCGGTCGCCCTTTGACGGCTGTTACCGAAGAAAACGTGCTAGCAGTGAAAAATTTAATCCAAGACAATAGGCGAATTACATATCAGGAGATTCAACACATATTGAAGATTGGATCGGGAAGCGTTCACGAGATTCTACACAGCCATCTTCGCGTGAGGAGGATAGTATCACGCTGGGTGCCGCACAACCTCACCGATGCTCAGAAGCAGGCCCGGGTGGAATGGTGCCGTGATATGCTTAACAAATTTGAAGCAGGCTCGTCTCGGCGTGTTTACGACATCGTTACAGGTGATGAGTCCTGGATTTATCAATACGACCCAGAAACCAAGCGCCAGTCGACTGTTTGGGTGTTTCAAAATGAGCCAACGCCTACCAAAGTGAAGCGATCTAGAAGCGGGGGTAAGATTTTGATCGCTAGCTTTTTTAATTTGACTGGCCACTTGGTATCAATTCCCTTACGGGATCAAAGAAGCATTAATGCCGAATGGTATACTACCAAATGTTTGCCAGAAGTTTTCTCTGTTATAAGCAACAAGCGACCAAACACAGGGCTCCGCGGGCTACTGCTCCACCACGACAATGCACCTGCGCACACCGCACTCAAAACGAGGGACTTCCTGGACAGCACGCCAGTCAAACTCCTGGGTCACCCTCCTTACAGCCCTGATCTAGCACCGTGTGACTTCTTTTTATTCCCAAAAATAAAAAATCAGCTCAAAGGGATACAATTTTCGTCGCCGGAAGATGCGCTGGCTGCGTTCGAGCAGGCTGTAAACGAGGTGTCTGCGGCGGACTGGAAAAAGTGTTTTGAAAACTGGTTTAGGCGCATGAATCTTTGTATAGAGGCTGGTGGAAAGTACTTTGAAAAGATTTGATAAAAATATATGTACGTATAGAACAATTTTTTTTAGTTTCGCAAAACTTTCTGAGTGTCCCACGTACTTGTAGTATGGTACTTCTGTTTCCACAAGGTTGTACTTCAGGGCAAGTTGCTGGTGAATAATCCTGGCTACTAGGTTGTGCCTATGCAAATATTCGCCGTTAGCAAGACGAGAACAACCAGAAATAATATGACGGATGGATTCCCCGGGACAGTGGCATGCCCGACATATGTCAACTGTGCCATCCTTAACAATATATTTCCGGTAATTGTTCGTCATGACAACTTCGTCCATTATCGCACAGACAAAACCTTCGGTCTCTCCGAAGAGATCACCGAAACATAACCAGGACACGGACGCTAGAAAGTCTACATCGGGCCCATGAAGAGCCCGGTAAAAGCGTCCGTGAAGCTCCTTGCTCTGCCATACCTCCTTGCGGCCATTGGTATCATTATATTATTATTTTGTTTTTTAAATTAAATGTTCTCAGGCTTCTAATACCTGGGGTTTTTTAAGATCACACGGGTGTAAACCAAAGTGCGACCTTAAATTTGAGATGGCTGAATTGTCTGCATTGGCGTGATACTATTGTCTAAATCTAACTGTCAAAATTTCCTAACTATCCGGCATGTGTTAAGTATAGCTGCTTTTTGAAGTGAGAGGTATGTGTACTTAGAAAGGTTGAGTGTATTTAAGCTATTAAATAATTGTTTTGGGATGACACCTGTCGTTGAAATGACTATTGGGACTATTGTCACTCTATTCATTTTCCATACTCTAGTAATTTCTTCTTGTAGTTCTGTATATTTCCTGATTTTTTCTGTAATAGTATTCTGTATATTGTGAGTGTTTGGTACTGCTATATCTATTATGTATGTATGTTTCTTTTCTTTATCAACTAGAGTTACATCAGGTCTATTGTTATATACCAGGCCCCTCAGAAAGTATTGCGAAAAAAAGTTTTTATATATGGGAGACTGGCCAGTTATAATGTTTTTCGAAAATATGATTATTTATAAGTAAAAATAAGTAAGTTCCAATTTCAAAATTTCCCTCCACATTTTTTACGAGTTAATTCAAAGTATTGTGTCTCACTGAAATATGGATCTGCGCCGGGAACATTTTAGAGCTATGATTTTATACGATTTCAAGTGTCGCCTGAAACCGGATGAATCGTACGATAGACTTCAAATGGCATTCATGGATGAAGGCCCTTCCAAGGCAACCGTGTATCGTTGGTATAACGAATTCAAGCGCGGTCGACCAACTTTGGGGGATGACGAAAGAAGCGGTCGCCCTTTGACGGCTGTTACCGAAGAAAACGTGCTAGCAGTGAAAAATTTAATCCAAGACAATAGGCGAATTACATATCAGGAGATTCAACACATATTGAAGATTGGATCGGGAAGCGTTCACGAGATTCTACACAGCCATCTTCGCGTGAGGAGGATAGTATCACGCTGGGTGCCGCACAACCTCACCGATGCTCAGAAGCAGGCCCGGGTGGAATGGTGCCGTGATATGCTTAACAAATTTGAAGCAGGCTCGTCTCGGCGTGTTTACGACATCGTTACAGGTGATGAGTCCTGGATTTATCAATACGACCCAGAAACCAAGCGCCAGTCGACTGTTTGGGTGTTTCAAAATGAGCCAACGCCTACCAAAGTGAAGCGATCTAGAAGCGGGGGTAAGATTTTGATCGCTAGCTTTTTTAATTTGACTGGCCACTTGGTATCAATTCCCTTACGGGATCAAAGAAGCATTAATGCCGAATGGTATACTACCAAATGTTTGCCAGAAGTTTTCTCTGTTATAAGCAACAAGCGACCAAACACAGGGCTCCGCGGGCTACTGCTCCACCACGACAATGCACCTGCGCACACCGCACTCAAAACGAGGGACTTCCTGGACAGCACGCCAGTCAAACTCCTGGGTCACCCTCCTTACAGCCCTGATCTAGCACCGTGTGACTTCTTTTTATTCCCAAAAATAAAAAATCAGCTCAAAGGGATACAATTTTCGTCGCCGGAAGATGCGCTGGCTGCGTTCGAGCAGGCTGTAAACGAGGTGTCTGCGGCGGACTGGAAAAAGTGTTTTGAAAACTGGTTTAGGCGCATGAATCTTTGTATAGAGGCTGGTGGAAAGTACTTTGAAAATATTTGATAAAAATATATGTACGTATAGAACAATTTTTTTTAGTTTCGCAAAACTTTCTGAGTGTTCCACGTATAGTGTGGTCTGTAATAATAGTGCGGTCATAATACAGTTTGTAGAACTGATTTTCTAATACTGCCCTAGGTGAGTATTTGTAATATGGTGTGTATGGGTCCTGCATGAGATTGTGTTTCTTTGCGAGTTTCTGGTGTATGATGTTAGCAAGTTGATTGTGTCTGTGAGTGTAGTCGTTTTGAGTTAGTGTGATGCATGCTCCTGTGATATGTTGTATTGTTTCAGGTTTGGCGTGACATTTCCTACATAAATAATTTCTAAGTGTTCTATCTTTCAATATGTATTTTTTGTAATTTTTCGTGTTGATGACTTGGTCTTGAATAGCAAAAAGGAATCCTTCCGTTTCGGGAAACAGTCCACTTAACTCAAGCCATTTGTTAGACGCTTCTCTATCTATATGTGTTTGCTGTAGATCATTAGGATGTCTTCCGTGTAGTTCTTTCTGCTTCCATTTTCTGTGTATGTCTTCTATATGTTTTGCTTTATCTATTGTTTCATAGTTATTATCTTCGCTTAGGTTCAGTGGTGTATATTGATTATCTATTTCTATTATGGTTTTGTGTAACTGACTACTATTCTTCTTCTGTCTAAAAAATTGTTTTAAGTTTATTATTTGTCGTTTATGTAGGTGTCTTATTTCTATTAATCCTCTTCCTCCTTCTTTTCTAGAAATGATCACTCTTTCTATTGCTGATTTGGGATGGTGGTATCTATGTTGTGTAAGGATGGTTCTTGTTTTAATTTCAAGTGCATGTAATTCTGTGTTAGACCATTTTATAACACCGAAAGAGTACGTGAGTATAGGAATCGCGTATGTATTTATCGATTTAAATAAATTTTTACTAAAGAGATGCATTTTACATAATGAATGAATTCTATTGTAGTATTCCTTTTTGAGTTTATCTTTAATAGCCTTATGTTCTAATAGCTTTGCCTGATTATATCCTAAATATTTATATATTTCTTCATTTTTCATAGCTTCTTTCAATCTTACCTTTCTCTATATTTAGTGTACGGCATTTGTCTAGTCCGAAATCCATTATTATGTCTTTAGAAAATGATGTAGTTATATCTAATAATCTATGTAAATCTGTATTTTTATTAGCATATAGCTTTAAGTCATCCATATATAGTAAATGTGTTATTTGGTGTAGTACCGTTCTATTGTTCTTAATGTCAAAGCCTAATTTGGATTCGGTTAATGCACGAGAGAGTGGATTTAGGGCCAGACAAAACCATAAAGGGCTTAATGAGTCCCCTTGGAATATGCCTTTTTAAATTGATATTTCGTCGACAGAAATATCCATTGTTTTTGTTTGTAATTTAAGTGTAGTTTTCCAGGATCCCATAGTATTTTCAAGAAACTTTATAATGAATGGATTAATTTTATACATATTTAGTACTTCAATCAGCCATGAATGTGGTACGCTGTCAAACGCTTTCTTGTAATCTATATACGCGACATATAAGTTTTTCCTACATTTCTGCACATGTTTTAAGATAGTTGAATCAATAATTAATTGTTCTTTGCAGCCCATATGACCTCTCCTACAGCCTTTCTGTTCTTCTGTTAGAATATTATACTCATCGGAATGTTTAATTATTTGATTAGTTATATAAGACGTTATAATTTTATACATGGTTGGGAGAGAAGTAATTGGTCTATATTGTGAAGGGTCCTGAGTTCTGTCTGATTTTGGTATCATATATGTGACTCCTTTAGTCAAAAATTCTGGAAGATTTTGGTTGCCTTTTAAGATATTGCCAATCTGTTCAGCTAATGTTCTATGAAGTGTGTGAAGTCTTTTTATCCAAAAATTATGTATACCATCTATTCCTGCTGCTTTCCAATTATGTGTTTTATTAATTATTAATGTAATATCAAGTGGATCTATATCTTTGAATGGCATTTCTTCTATTGTTTCTGATCTAGTAACTTCTTCTTTTATCCATTGTGCATTTCTATTATGTTCAGTACTATCTGACCAAATATTCATCCAGAATTCTTTCAGGGACTCTTGAGACGGGGGATTTAAAATTGTGGTATCACTACCTTTAAGTTTTCTATAAAATTGTTTCTCACTTGTTGTAAATATTCTATTGTTATCCTTTCTTTCTTTAGCTTTTTTATATCTTGCGAGTCTATGACTCTTTACTTTTAGTTTTTGTTTTAATGTATCCAAATGATCTTCTATTCTTTTATTGAAATCTTCATGAGAACTGTGTTGTTTAGTTTTTATTATTATTTGTTTTACTTTATCTGCAAGCTTTTTTTAAGTGTTATCATTTTTGAATTGTGTTAATCTGCCTATATCTTTTCTTAATAAATCTATATCTTTCTCTAGTCTTTTTTGCCACGGTGGATCATTCTTAGTTTTATTACAAAAAGACCTATCTGTATTTATTTTTAATTTGAAATGTGTTACAACAGTAAGAGCTATGCAATAAATTAATGTATGTGTATCACTAATATTTTCAAGGGATGATAATTTGGGTGGGATAATTGTTCGATTAAATATACTTAATATATCTGATAACTGACGCGACGGTTTAATTTTTGGTAACAATGGTCTAAGGCAAGGGTCGGTTCCAGTGTATTTTAGTATATTTGTTTCTAACTCATTAGTAAGTGCATCTACTAAAGAAGGATCAGACTCATTGTGTGTTGGTTCTTGTGTATTATTATCTAAATCAAACTGGCTACTATGTTGTGTGTTTGCGTTAGTGAGCTGTGTGTCTGCGTTAGTCTGCTGTGTGTGTATTTCAGTGTGCTGTGTAGTAGAATATGCAATATTATCATCATGTTGTGTTGATAAAGAGGGAACATACAGTGTGTTTCCATTGGAAGATTGTGTTAAATGTAAGATGTTTGTGTGTTGTGCGAAACTCGTGTTTTCCTCTTCTTCCTTTTTTTTTTTTTTTTTTTTATTTTTTTTTTTTTTTTATTATTAGGATTGCGTATTTGTTTTGGTAGTGGAAAACCGGCGACATGCATTCCCGTAGTAAAAGAAAGTAGATAACATTTCTATGACTGTATTAGTTATTTAGATTTCTGTGATAAAAACACACCCATGATACAGGTGAACCAGGTGTACCTATGTTGTGGAGCAACATTTAAAAAAAAAGAGATGAAGTAATCATTTTAAAACATACATGCATAACAGCTCCAATCTCGAATCCAAAAAATATGTTTTCAGTGGCTGGAAACTCTGCATCTTCAGGTAAAAAATCTGGAAAATCATAATACTGTCTGACCTTCGCCAATATATCTGGATGGCAATTGCCCCTGCAAAAATATGTTGTATGATTATCAAATACCTAATAGAGAAGAAATGACTTAGTGAATTTATTGAGGTCAAATTTTTGGTAACATACTCACCATCCTACATACCAAGGCTTCTGTCCATCCTCATTCCTTACTCTAGCATCAGGCATACTAAAAACTTCCCTTAAACTAAAAAGATCTGTCTTAAAATTAAGGAACTGGCATCCTTCATCGAGGCTCTCATAGCTGCCTGCAGTTTGCTCATACAGCCTCTTGAACATGTTAAAACTAAACTCTTTGGTTGCTCTCCAGTGTTTGATCGCATTCTTAACTATTATAGGCCTTGCTGTGTAAGCATAACTCTGAAAAAGTAAATCAGTTTTACATCTGAAATGTACATGAAAAAAATACTCTATATTTATAACTAAGCTTCTTACAGAAAATTCCTGTCGCGTGACGTTCCACAATATAATTGGTTTCGTAACATTCTCACAATAGCCACAATCGGCGAGTGGCCGCGTCGCCTCCCACACTAAGTAATTACTAGGTAACAGACATCTAGCGCTTAAAATACTGTTCACAAAGCTTAAGCTTAGCACTAATATTATAAGAGCCGCTAAAACCCCGGCGATAAGCTTCTTATTGGTCCTCTTAGTTTCAAATTCATTAATATCATCACAAATAAAATTGTATTGCTTCAGTAGCATCCCATCTAAACCTCTTTCGATGGCTTTTCTTTGAACTGACTTCAGTCGCTTCTTTATTACTATGTTCTCATTCTTGACTCTACGCATTGTTTAATACTTCGATTATAAAACATATTCCTTCAACTAAATATTATTTATTGTTTCTATACTTTTTTATGAAGATTACTTTAATAAATAATAATAAAAATATGTCATCATGACATTCAACTTGACATAACATTGACATAAGGTTATCCGTTCGAAAATGGTTGAATATAATCGAAATGTCACGCGTGAAACAATTTGGAGCGACATTCTCGTAGTATGACTAATAATGAGAAATATGTTTTGCGTTTGCGTCTAGCAACACATACTGCTTTTGTCTATGCTGAAGTGTTAATATACCAATATTTTATATTTCCCAGAACTTTTACTTTACTAAATAAGACTATTGAGTCATTATCCAAAGTATTAATTTATTTGATAGCGCTATTGATTTATGTGATTGGTTGTCAATATTTTGGCCGTCTAATCACATCAACCAATACTCAATAGCGCTATCGAATAGATGAACCGCTGTTAAAATAACTCGAAAACTGGGCTTAAAGTCAAAATTCTACTGCATTACTGGTTTTTATACACCTCTAGAATCTTGAAATTAATAGTAATTTAAAATAATATTTTTAGACAAAATTCATGGTCCAGGGAAGTGCAAACCCTGTTTAGTGAAACACCTACTAGTCTTAAAGATTCGTTGTAATAATTGAACGATATCATAACAAAAAAACCTATTAAAATAATAATTTTAAAATTACATCGCGTATTTTACATTTACATTATTTAATTTACCATGAACTTTGAGTATGTTTTTGTGAGCTGGTAACCCTATAACCTGACGCTGTCAAGTCAACGAACTGATGAACTTGGCGGTTTCACTAATAATTTAGATAAAGACCCTAAAAATGCCTCCCAAGAAGCGAGATAAAGACAATGAAGCTAGTAAAAACTCCAAAATTGATCACTTACAAGCAGACCATGAGTTGTTTTTACAGGCATTTGAAAGTAAGTTAGAAGACCGATGCTGTAAAAGTAAGCATTTCCTGTGAATAATTTTGTATTAATTTTTATTCGTAAACATTTTGCAGAGCCTACTCAAATATACAGATTCCTACGGACTCGTAATATGCTTTCGGTATGTATAACCACATGGAAATTGTGAAAATACGTCTAAACAACCAAAGCTATTGTAACTATTCTCTCTTTTAGCCTATATTCTTGAATAGAACACTGTCGTATATGAAAAGAAGGATGTCACGTAGTAACAAAAGCCGTATAGGATTCAAAGTGGACAGTCTGTTAGAAAAAATAACATTGAAGAAGAGTACAGAACTACAGCTGAACAGTTTGGGAGGTTACATGACACTCACCTTCTTGGGTTTCTATGACAAAAGCCTGGACGACCCCAGAGACCACCAGGTCAAAGTTGAGACACTGCTGCTTAAGATATGCCATAAAAAGAGGAAAGAAAGTTCATCTGCTATTGTAGAAGTTTCTGTGAGTATGTCATTAGCATTAGCCATAGATAGTCATTTAAATGCTGGCCCTTCAGTAAAAATTTAGGGCCCATATTTTTTACGTGACTGCCCCACAAGGGGGGTAATGTTTTATATGAAATAAAACAATGAATTATAAAGTAGAAAGAGTAATTGGTTTTCCTTACTGATCTGAGAATAAATTTGGTATTTTTTGCTTTATTTATCAATTTCTGAAAATAAGAAGAATAGAAATGCTGTCTGTGTTAGCTTATTATACTTATGGTACCTACCAAAGGTTATATTTATCAGTGTAGTATGTTACTGCTACACTGATAAATATAACCTTTGGTACTGGCCTCATTGTCAATGCATCATGCATAATATTAATAAACTTACATTGTTGCTAACATCCTACCAATGTGTCTTTTATTTAAGGAAAAAGTGATATTTACAAGCAAGAGATAGCAATATATCTAGTACTGAACAATTATTAGCAGAGGCACTAAATACAGTTAGAGGAATATGTCAAGAGTATTTTTAACAAATCTACCCTAAAGCTCTATACATAAATGGCCCTTTTTAATAAGCTGATTGTCAAATAAGGGCATTTATGAATACATTATTTAGCTAATGAGAATTCACTGAAAATGTACAACCTTATGTGTAGATCAGAATTTGATTAACTTACCTTAATGGTGAAGGAAAACATAGTGAGGCCACACTATCCCAGTGTGGAGGACTAAGGCCTAACCCTTCTCATAACCTCGTAAGGTAAGGCCCAACCTAAATTTAGGTTGATATAAATGACAACCCAATATACTAAAAATAGGAGCAAGTAGTTGCGGCCCAGACTTGAATTTGGAAAAATATACCTAAATCGGCCCAACAATCTAGATGTCCCTTTTTTAAGGTTGATAGTCAATGATTTAACAAGCTTGCTTGGACTTGAATGACTACTGACCATATGTATTTGGGCTTTACGAGGATAATGAGAAAACACTTGTGCCCAGCAGTGGTAATTAAAATATTCAACTTCTCACTGTAAACTATGAATACCCAGGTTGGCAGCTGCTCTGTCCCACTCAACCCATCAACTTCAGAGCCTCCAGCCATGGCTTCTGCAGTCAGCATCTCCAGCGACACATTCAGCCCATCTCAGGGCCCCAACGTAAAGTCCTACATGCTCATGTTACGTGTAACCGTCACCAGGGCATCGGGATGCAGTACATCTAATGGTGCGGCTAGTTCTAGTGAAATTACAAATGGTGACTGTGATGGTAATGCTTTTTGTGTTTTGTTTTGTTTGTTTTTTGTTATTGGCAATGTTTTTGGATATTTTATGTTTATCTTTTGCAGTTTATTTTCTATTTCTTTGAAACCTATAATTAATTTAAATGTGGCATAGTCAGCATGTCAATGTATATGTTTTTTCCTCGAAATTTTTTTCATGTTGTATAGTCAATATTTAAGGGGCTCTTTGTAGGGAGTGGCGCCCCCATCAGTATAAACATGATTACTTGCTCAGTACATCGTTTATCGAAAATCTGGTAGTACAGAATTGTAGTAATGTACTGTAGTTTAATCAGAAACTATTAACTCTGTGACTGTTAAATATAGTTCACTGCAGTTGTTAATAGAAAGAGTGCCAAAAGTGGCAGTTTTTCGCATTTTCTCTATCTATGTATAACTGCAGCAAACTATATTTTACAGAGTTAAAAGGTTCTGATTAAACTACAATACCTTTAAAAAAAAACCTTTACTATAATTCTGTAGAACCAGATTTTCGATAAATTTTGTACTCAACAAGTAATTAGTTTTTTTACTGATGGGGGCGCCACTGAGCTGTATAGAGCCCCAGCAATATTTCAATTAAATTGCAACAGAATAGTAAGTTGATTGTGAACTTTTAACACTGTGAAATATTCATATAATCAGTAATATTGCTGCTTGTTTATCATACTAAATATAAATGCAAGTTTGTTTGTCTATTTGTTTGTCCTTCAGTCATACTGAAATAGCTGAATTTAGGCACACAGATTATCACTAGATACTTTTTACCCCACCATGGGAGGCCTCGGGCTTCAGGTAGTAAATAAATAACATAACATTACGACTGTATTTCTGCGAAGGTGTAGGCAGAGGTGTATGGTACACCCTCATTCCACCAGTTATGTTATAAGTCCCATGTAATAGGTGGCGAGCCTATTGCCATTAACCGGGCACAAATGCAGACTCTGGCTACTGAGAATTTTACAATGTAAAATCGGGAATCGAACCCGAGACCCCACGCTTAGCACTAGCGCTTGCGACCACTAGACCAACGAGGCAGTATAAAATAATTATATTTTATTTTTATTATTTTTAATGCATTTACGCATGCGAAGCGAAATCCACTGGCGTTCTGAGCCAGGAGTCGCAGGTTCGAATCCTGCTCATGAGCGATTTTTTTCTTTCCACAATTAAAATTATATTTTAGTTAGTTAAATAATATTTTATTGTAGAACCAGTGACAAAACGTCTGAAATCATCATCAGATCTCAACTCATCTAATGATGGGAAATGGACTAAGTTCTACGGGAGTGAGCTAATAGTATACGACAAACATAACCGGTGCCTCCTCACTAATGGGGAGTATGATCTGGTGTTGCACGACGCGACTCCGGGCGGCAGAAGCGCTACTATCGCGAGATCGCCGCATAAAGCACTCATGGCGCAGTGGGAAACTATACCTAATGTAAGTCAGTGAGTGATTCTCTTATTCACAAATTAATCTTATTTTGTAAAGACGCTTGTCATGTTAGTCTTCCTGACGACCACGAATGCTGCAAAGCTTTCGAAACGTCAGGACAGCCAATTTAAATCATATAATTTAAATCAAACTTGTTTTATTATAATGTGTAGTGATGGCAAAAACCTAAGAAATTATTTTAGAATTCGTTTAAGATTCGATTTAAGTTTTTAAACTTTCGCGAATTTTACTCATATTGAACTATAAATCAAAACAAAACAAACATTTTGTCTAACCTCTAATCCTATTTTACATTATCGCTCTCTTTTAAACTATCACTCTCTTTTACTAATAGTAGATGTAAGAAAGGGATGGCAACAATTTTACGTGTGTTCCACTTCATCGTATTTATTGTTGGCACACTCCGAGATTACGACTAAACTTGTATGGAAATTTTAATTCCGATTAAATTGACAGCACTAAAATGGTTGCCATCTTTTTTTGTATCTACTATTAGTAAAAGAGAGCGATAGTTTAAAATAAGTTTAGATTGTGAACAAGAAAATCAACACCATTTACATTTTAGTATTGTATTATCATTAAATGTTGTAATTGTAACATTTCCTATTATTTTTATACATATAGGTAATAACTTTCGCGAGTTAAATTCATAATTGGTCATTAAACAGTTGGGCACACCTGATAGAATCACGTGAGTAAAGCGTAAATATAGTGTCCGACCGAAACAGGATTTTCAGCCGATTCCGAAACCGAACCTTCGGTCTTGGTCCCAGTTTCGGCCGAAACCGAAACTTTTTTCTGTATTTGAATTTTTATAGCATGTTAAATCTATTGTATTTTTACGTATACGTGGGACACTCAGAAAGTTTTGCGAAACTAAAAAAAATTGTTCTATACGTACATATATTTTTATCAAATCTTTTCAAAGTACTTTCCAACAGCCTCTATACAAAGATTCATGCGCCTAAACCAGTTTTCAAAACACTTTTTCCAGTCCGCCGCAGACACCTCGTTTACAGCCTGCTCGAACGCAGCCAGCGCATCTTCCGGCGACGAAAATTGTATCCCTTTGAGCTGATTTTTTATTTTTAGGAATAAAAAGAAGTCACACGGTGCTAGATCAGGGCTGTAAGGAGGGTGACCCAGGAGTTTGACTGGCGTGCTGTCCAGGAAGTCCCTCGTTTTGAGTGCGGTGTGCGCAGGTGCATTGTCGTGGTGGAGCAGTAGCCCGCGGAGCCCTGTGTTTGGTCGCTTGTTGCTTATAACAGAGAAAACTTCTGGCAAACATTTGGTAGTATACCATTCGGCATTAATGCTTCTTTGATCCCGTAAGGGAATTGATACCAAGTGGCCAGTCAAATTAAAAAAGCTAGCGATCAAAATCTTACCCCCGCTTCTAGATCGCTTCACTTTGGTAGGCGTTGGCTCATTTTGAAACACCCAAACAGTCGACTGGCGCTTGGTTTCTGGGTCGTATTGATAAATCCAGGACTCATCACCTGTAACGATGTCGTAAACACGCCGAGACGAGCCTGCTTCAAATTTGTTAAGCATATCACGGCACCATTCCACCCGGGCCTGCTTCTGAGCATCGGTGAGGTTGTGCGGCACCCAGCGTGATACTATCCTCCTCACGCGAAGATGGCTGTGTAGAATCTCGTGAACGCTTCCCGATCCAATCTTCAATATGTGTTGAATCTCCTGATATGTAATTCGCCTATTGTCTTGGATTAAATTTTTCACTGCTAGCACGTTTTCTTCGGTAACAGCCGTCAAAGGGCGACCGCTTCTTTCGTCATCCCCCAAAGTTGGTCGACCGCGCTTGAATTCGTTATACCAACGATACACGGTTGCCTTGGAAGGGCCTTCATCCATGAATGCCATTTGAAGTCTATCGTACGATTCATCCGGTTTCAGGCGACACTTGAAATCGTATAAAATCATAGCTCTAAAATGTTCCCGGCGCAGATCCATATTTCAGTGAGACACAATACTTTGAATTAACTCGCAAAAAATGTGGAGGGAAATTTTGAAATTGGAACTTACTTATTTTTACTTATAAATAATCATATTTTCGAAAAACATTATAACTGGCCAGTCTCCCATATATAAAAACTTTTTTTCGCAATACTTTCTGAGGGGCCTGGTATATAGACAGTTAACACGTGTAAAAAAATAAAATGCAACAATTAAAGTATATGTAAAAAAAAAACAGTCAAGGGTGAGTCGGATTCACGCAGTAGGTTCCGTACCACCCATCGACCATACCCCATAGAAAATGATTTAATTTACGTGAGTTTATCAAAAGACATCAACGACGTACGAGAAATGTGAATTTTTGCATCTCTTTCTTACGTAGGTTCCACCACATATGTCTATTTTTGGCCTGTTTTTAGTATTTGTTGCTAAACTACATAGTATGCACTATAATCAGACCAAGTTTGACGCTGGTATGTATTACCGTTTTGAAGATAGAGCAGGAACAAAAACGTTGAAAAAATCCATATTTCTCGAGGTTTCTTGTATCGGGTCCCCCTTTGGTTTCAGACTTTATTTTTTATTTTTAGTATTTGTCGTGATAGTAGTCATTGTAGTATTAAATAATGAAGTTTAACTAGAAAACTTTCCCATACTACTGTACCTAGCACCTCGCGTACTAAAGGGAAATAATGCGACATGACTAATAGTACTGAAGGTCATTCACGGTAATAGTTAAATCACCGGAGGTAGTTGTGTATCGGATTTACGGGGCGGTTCGAATACGGGTACAAAATTTAATCCAACAACAATTACAAAAAATATGTAGCTATAAACAGTAATGTTTGAATCAAACATCACAGGTATCACACATCTTTTAGGTGTTACATTAATTTCTACATAAATTCATATTGTATAAGTTCTAGGGTAGTAGGTACTCAACAAAACCAAGTAAAATATCTAATAAATTATATTCTTTTACAACTTACAACCTATGGCTAGCGAACTCAACTGGCAATCACAATGACTCTCTCGAAGTTAGCCGAATGATGCGCGATAATTCACGAATACCTAGTTTCGGTGGGGCCGAATGTTCGGCCAATTATTGGCCGAAACCGAAACTGTGGCCGAGACTAGATTTTTTGGCCGAAACTAGCCGAAACCGAAACCGAACCTTCGGTCGGTCCTTAGTAAATAATGACCAATTATTTCCTATTATGTTAAAAAATTGTTGTGGTGATGCTTGGACGAGGCCTATGTCCAGCAGTAGACGTCTTTCGGCTGCACACTATGTCACACACTGTCTCCACGTTTTTCTATCTTTCCAGTCGCAGGTCTGCTAAAGTAATTTCTTTTAGAGATAAGCAGTACCTTTGTGCTCAAGTGTCTATTTTATATAATTTTCTAATAAAATGTGTTGTTTATTGTGTGTAACGCAGCATTTATGAAGATGTGGACCATGTTATTTATTTAAATATAACTTTATTTTTCTGTGTGAAACTTAGGTCTTTAACTGCTTAGTGACCCTCTTGACAGCTGATGCCAATAAATTACGCCCTTATGCCACAGCTAAGAAATATCGAAGCTATTTTCCCCTGCGCCCGCATACGCTATTACCTTAGCCTGCCAAAATGCATTTAACGTCTGAAATCATCAATTGATCACTGCCGCGAGAGCCACACCTATTTAATGTCAACAAAAAAGCGATCACTTATAAATGATTTATGTTGTATTTCTCCTAACAGAAATAGTAGCCAATTATTTAGATCAGGGTTCAGAATCCTTTATTTCGTCAAGGAGTTAATGTTTACCTAATTTCTTGCAGGAAAATGATCTCCACACGGATGCAAACCCATTTGACATATTTAAAGTAAGACCTCTCCTGAAACTGAAGCTGAGTTGGAGCCAGGAACCCACAAATGGGCTGGTAAATAGACCCAAGTTGTACCAACAGACTAGCGAGAATGGCAAGAAGGATCTATTATCCAACAAAGACAGACAGTCCTCTTCAAAGTCCAGTAATAATGATGTTAAAAATGGTATAGTAACATTTATTACATTATTTTATTATTTTTAAACGTATTTACGCATGCGAAGCGAAATCTAACGGTTCTTTTTGTACATCTTTTTTGACGACGTCTGTGGTCTAGTGGTTCGAGTGTCGGACTGCTGTGGGCCTAGTACGAGTTTCACACTTACGAATACTTTCATCGTTTTCGTCGACTTTCATTCATAAATCAGTAGCGCCCCTGGCGGATACGAGGAGGAACTACAGATTTATTAATGAAAGTCGACGAATACTTTGAAAATATTCGTAAGTGTCAAACTCGTACTAGGCAGGGGGCCTATCACGAGGTCGTCGATTCCCACAGAACACAAATATTTGTGTGATGAACATAAGTGTTTGTGTTGGTCTGGGTGTTTCTTATGTATTATAAGTATGTATTTACAAAAAAAAAAGTATATAAGTATTATATCCATTGTCTAGTACCCATAGTACAAGCTCTGCTTACTTTGGGACTAGATGGTGCTGTGTAAAAATGACGTCCCAAAATATTTATTTATCTTTAGGTAAAAAAAAAGTGGAGATTAATTTCGATACCACAAGCAGTGTTCACGGTAGCTTAGTGGCTAAAGCACTGGCGTACTGAGCCAGGAGTCGCAGGTTCGAATCCTGCTCGTGAGCGATTTTTTTCTTTCCACAATTTAAATCGTTATTTATAAAATTTCTGGCAAAAGCCTTTCTATGAATCCTTCATATTTATTTCTGGTGAGAAATTGTATCTGGTGTTTTGGAAACTAATTTCTTAAATATAAAATTACTGAGTAGACAAAAATTGTCAGAGTAAATAAATAGGGCTTGCACTGTTTTGAAATAATTAAGTAAAACATTACTATTCTTAAAGATATCTCATATCTATGCTACATAGTACATATATTTTAATTAATCAGCTCATAAAAGTAACATCATAGTTTGAAATCTTATTAGGACTCATAAGGCTACTTCTAAATGTTGTAAATTTTCAGGTGAAAAAATAAAATCGGAAGTGAGCGAGGGCGAATCGAAGCGCCAGCAGATAATATATCAGTTCCTGTACAACAACAACTCTAGACAGCAAACCGAGGCTTGTGACGACCTGCACTGCCCGTGGTGTTCCTTGGACTGCGGCACTCTGTACTCCTTGCTTAAACATCTGAAACTGTGCCACTCGCGGTTCAATTTTACCTATTTCGTAAGTATAAAATTGATGACCATCATCATACTCTTAAAACAAGACACAAAACTCTTACATAACTCGCACACAACACACATACAATACTCAACACAACAATAAAATACTTAACGCATCAATACAATACTCAACACAACAATACAATACTCAACACAAAAATACAATACTCAACACAATAATACAATACTTAACACATCAATACAATATTGAACTAAGTTTACGGGACTTGTCGCGCACAATTAAATCAAAATATAACAAACATTTTGACTAAACGTTTCGGTCAAGTTGCATTGCATTGTCACTAATATGAGTGAAATTCGCGAAAGTTTAAAAACTTCTATCAATACAATACTCAACACATCAATACAAAACTCTAACTAATTATGTAGTTACCATGAAAATGTGAATTTTCTTATGAATTAAAATCGAATCTCAAAATATTAACGTCAACGTCTATTCCCTTTGTTCCTCAGCCAATCCCAGGCGGCGCGCGTATTGACGTGTCTATAAACGAGCTGTACGACGGGTCGTACACGGGCTCCCCTCACGACCTGATAGCGGCGCAGGGGCGCGCGGGGGGCTCCAACGCAGGGGGCCCCCGCGCGGGGCCCACCCGCCGCACGTCACTCACACATGTGCTGGTGTGGCGAGCGCGGCCCCGCCGGAGGCCCACCCGCCACAGTCTGGCAGAGTTCCTGGAGCTGGATGATGCTGATGTAATTGATGCGCAGCGCCCGTATCTTACTGGACATAACAGGTCAGTACTGTCTATACTATTAATACTTCGGTTTTTTGGAACGAAGCTCCCTATGAGCGCTTGCGGTAGGTGTGATTCGGGAGAAAATGTAGCGTGACGTCACGCTAAGATTTGCGATATACCCAATTACCCATAGAGTACATTGATTATAGAATTGTCAGCTGACCTCACCTTTAAGCTCCATCTGGTGGGTAGCGTAAAAGTTAGTTAACTATTAAATAAATCATACAAAATGATATGTTTTACAGGGATCGAACCTGGACCCTGTGGTATCTCAGTCTGACGCCTGATGTTTCCTGCCATCTATGCTTATATTATAGTTGCTGTACAGGGATCGAACCTGGACCCTGTGGTATCTCAGTCTGACGCCTGATGTTTCCTGCCATCTATGCTTATATTATAGTTGCGTTTAGCATTATAATGAACCGGTCAAATACTATGAATTTTAAGGATAACTTCGTTCCTGACAGGAGTCCCCTGACCGCACACATTTTTTTTATTGTCTCTGTATATAAAAAAGTGACACTGCTGCGTATCATCGACCTGGGGTTTTCAGTCATAGTCATTACCATGTTATAATATAATATAATGGGAAGTTGGAAATCTTGAACTACTCCACTTTCATGTTCAACAATGCGTGAACTCTCGTTTCAGATTGTACCACCACACCATCACATGCCTCCCTGTATACCCGAACGAGCTGGACATCGACTCGGAGAGCGAGACAGACCCGCTGTGGCTGCAGCAGAAGACGATGATGATGATCGACGAGTTCACCGACGTCAACGAGGGCGAGAAAGAGCTCATGAAGATGTGGAACCTTCACGTCATGAAGTACAACTACGTCGGCGACTGCCAGATCCCGATCGCATGCCAAATGTTCCTCCAGATGAGAGGAAAGGAACTCCTCGAAAAGAACTTGTACAGGAATTTTGTCCTCCACGTGTGTTCGCTGCATGACTTCGGGCTCCTGAGCCCGGTCGCGCTCTACCAGACAGTACAAATGCTCAACCAAATGCTGGCGGACAGCAATGAAACCAAAGAGAAGATGAGGTCGGCGCTGCGGGCGGCGCGAGAGCACTGGCATGCTGTTGGCAAACACCAGCAGCCCGCTGCTGACTGCAAGCTGCCGCCCAGCAAGCTGGACGCCTCGCCCGCCGTGCGCCGCAAGACCTGCGCGCTGCCGGCCAGCCGCATGGCGGGCGCCGCCGGCCAGGCGCCCCGTGGCATGCCGGGCGCCACTAGCCAGGTGCCACGTGGCATTCCAGGCGGCGCTGGCCACACGCCACGTGGCATGCCGGGCGCCACTAGCCAGGTGCCACGCGGCATTCCAGGCGCCGCTGGCCACACGCCACGTGGCATGCCGGGCGCCGCTAGCCAGGCGCCACGTGGCATGCCAGGCGCCACAGGCCAGGCGCCACGTGGCATGCCGGGCGCCGCCCAGCCGCCCCGCGACAAACGCAACAGCATTCAGAGTCGCAAGCGCTCCTCCATCTCCGAGAGAAAGAGCTCCGTATAGCGAAAGCTCAGCCCTTCATTTCTCTGGACTGGTTTCTACGCTCGAGACTCGACAATAGTACAACCACGAAGTGTTTATCTGAACACGTGGGAATCTCGCGCGGCTGTCGTTTAGTAGATACGAATCGGTAGAACAAATTTTGGTCTTTCACGTTTTATGCATAATTTTAACGTTGACGCCATATCAGGTGAAAGCCGTCATTTTAATAACAAATTTATTTCTTGTGATTAGGTGATTGCGATTTCGTTACTGCCCAGTTATGGTAATGTTTTAGTTGTAAGTTAGTTGATGTCAATGAAAGCCGCGTCTTCAACCAGTGCGTCCTGCCTGTCATGACTTACGGTGCCGAGACGTGGACACTAACAGTTGGGCTAGTCCACAAATTCAAAGTCGCTCAGCGAACCATGCTTGGAGTTTCTTTGAAGGATAAAATCCGTAACGAGATTATCCGCAGAAGAACCGGAGTGACCGACATAGCTTGTAGGATCAGTAAGCTGAAGTGGCAGTGGGCTGGCCATGTCTGTCGAAGGACCGATGGCCGCTGGAGCAGACGAGTCCTTGAGTGGACACCGCGAATCAGCAAACGCAGCGTAGGGCTCCCCCCCGCCTGGTGGACCGATGACCTGAAGAAGGTAGCTGGGTGGGACTGGATGCGGAAGGCAGAGGACCGAGTGTTGTGGCGCAACTTGGGAGAGGCCTATGTCCAGCAGTGGACTGCGATAGGTTGAGTTGATGATGTCCATGAAATGGATGACAATAGTTAAGTTACTAAATTATGACATATGATACTTTTCCTCTCGTTCTGAAGTTCGATCTCATGGGGTCAACGCCGTTCTATCCGGCGCAATGATTGCTTGTCGCGATTCTCTGTGACGTATCACTCGAAACATTAGTACTATGACAGTTACGTTCGTGTGTCCTTTGGGCTGACCGCTTTCGATTCCTCGTCGATCAGTGCGAGGACAGAGGACACCGTTAGGAACAATGATATTTAAAAGTATAGATACGACATATCCTAACAAAACAAACGAAAAAAATGTTCCATACGCAGAGGCAGCACATTTTTTTTTAATACTTTACAGGCTTGCGTTTGACCGCCAACTCACCTGATGTTAAGCGATGGCGCGGCCGACGATGGTTCACGCTTGCCCAGCAAAGGTGAAAGGATGGCAGTGAAATTTTTCGACCCATCTTCTCAAGTGGCTAGACCGGGCATTGTACCGGAACACAACTAGGTCGCTTGGCGGCACGTCTTTGCTCGGTGGGTGGTCGCACCAGTATGCCATCTGATTTACACCACCCAGGGATCACGTGTACGGATTCGGAAAAGGGGTACTCTTCTACGGACGTGGGTGATTCGATCCCCAATACACAAACTAGTACAAAGTAAGTAAGTTGGTTACTAAAGTACTAACATAACATAACGCCTGTATATCCCCGAAGGGGTAGGCGGTAGAGGTGTATAGTACACCCACATTTCGCCAGTTATGTTATAGTCCCATGTAATAGGGGGCGAGCCTATTGCCATTAACCGGGCACAAATCCATACTCCGGGCTGCTACTGAGAATTTCCTAATGAAAAAACCCAATAACACTTTGCCCGACCTGGGAATCGAACCCAGGACCCCACGCTCAGCAGTCGCGCTTGCGACCACTAGACCAACGAGGCAGTCACTAAAGTACTGTCGCGTCATAATATAATTGGAACACTTTCTGTACACACACGACGACGTTTTAGTTTTTTTTTGTCTTTGAAGCGGATTAATCGAAAAACTTCCCAATGAGGACATTTTCGAGTCTTCAGATTGCGAGCGCAAGTAACATATCTGTACTTTTAAATATCATTGGTTAGGAACTATTCTTTTCTTAGACTGAATGCACGCTATGAGAACCTTGCCACAGTATTTTAGTTCATATAACATTATAATAGATAAATTATAGTTAATTGCATTTTGACATAGAATAATTTGTAATGTCGGTGACTTGTATAATTCGAGAACAGGTTCCTGGGGTTTCTATGAAAACAGCGATCCAACAATTCTAGACCAAAAAAACTATATTTCCAGGCTGACTTAATTTTTATGCCAAGATAAAATAAAGGTTAGATACAAATACTGCAAACAATAATAAAAGCAGATTCTAATTTGAAGTCGTGCCTTTCTCTTCAAAATAATATTTAGATCTAATATGCAATTCTATGCAGGCCTTCATAACTGGACAAATTATTACCAGACTGATCATTAAATACAATAACACAATAATTTGTTAAAAAAGTCTAGCTTATAATTATTTAATTAGGATAAAATTGAATGTTAAAATAATGATAGTAAATGGTAAATATTGTGTGTAAAGTGTTTGTTTTGGCATGAATTTCTACAAAGACTGCAGGGTTGCACTGCCTTACGCTGATTCGTCTCAATGTACTCTTCTGACGTGGTTCTCAACAAATGATCTTAGGTATATCGTCAAAGTGTTCACTTTATATTTAAGTAAAAATGAATTTATCAACATGATTTTTATCATATTTCCGTACTAGAATTACAACTATTAATAATATTATACAATAAACACTCAATAATTTTCATGTTTTATTTAATTATGATATTATAATTCCATTTTGCAGTACTGATTTGACCGACACTATTTTGTTATTTTTATATTGTTCCATTTTGATTATTGTTCAGTAAATTGTACTTATGATGAAATGAAATATAACAATTATTTTCAATACTTACGTTTTATTATGATCCCCACTCTATTAAAAAGTATTAAGAAGGTCACAAAATAAGAGGTTGCATAACCACAAACAACTCATAGCTGAAAAAAATATTAAAATTAGAACTGTCAAGGGTAACCAAATAAAGAGAAAAATGGAAAGCCATTTGACAAAGTTCACAAACTGAAATTTGTTGTTAAATATGTCACATTCGAGGAACGCATACAAATTATCTGATAAAAGTAGAACAGACGTTCAGGCAACCGACAGAAATGAGGACGAAGGTAAGACTCCCACTGAACCCCCCGTGTCTCACTGTGCTCATGTATGTCAAGTGAATGACGGTAATGTTTATTTGTAGGAGAAGTAATAAGTTGTAACGCCACCGAGAGCTGCACGTACGCTGGTGTGTATATCTGACGCATATTGATGCGCAATTCATTCAGAAGCACCAGGTGGAGATGTGGAAAGACACGAATAATTGATACGAGAAAAGTGAGACTGTCAGGCCCGCGCTATGTTTGAGCAATGTTACTTTGGCTAAAGGGATTCACACCGGCGAGGCGTGGCGTGGATGGACCGAGCGAGAATTGAAAGTATAGATTTGTAATTCAAAATTCACGTCACGCCCATCTTTGGAAGTGAAATATTTGTTGGTACAACATTAAACTTGATTGCTGCATGAATAGAGTATTTATTACATTGCAAAAGGGATACAAAAATCTCGCACCGGCCATCGAGGTCCTGCTCGGTCTCGCGATGTCTCGCAGCGACTGTTTTTTCTATTCGAGTGTGTGAGTTCGTAAGTGGGGTAACCAATGAATGCAGTTGACTGTACCTACATCGCAAGCCGGCGCGAGCTTGCGTTGTACATCTTTAGGTGTGAAAGGGTCAGCAAGATTTAAATTCACGCCATCCAATCCTCGCCTCGCCGGTTTGAAGCCCTGCTACAAAAACAGAAGTAGCGCAACAACATTTACGTCTCTGCCTGAAGACTTCCGTTTAAATTGCGTCCATAAATTAAATCAGAGCAGGTATCTTCTAATCATCAATATCCTGATTGCCATTCCAGTGACTGTTTCAAAGAAACCATCCCCCTCAAGTGAGGAAGGTGCTTTATGTGCTGGACAAAAGTCGTTCATAAGTATACATTCAACCGACCAGCTGTGTCAAGTGGCTGACGTTGACAACCCATCAAACCTCGAAGAGTGCAACTTGGAAGTTCTCAGCCTCAACGAGGTGTTCCCTTCGACGTCAGAAGAGAGTCTCTCCAACGAAGATGATTCTCCTGTTCATAGAAAGCAGAAAAACGCCAATAAAAATAAGGCAACAATACAAAAGTGTCAATCAGAAAGCGCAGAAAAATCGTCCTATTTGCCGACAAATAGCAAGTCATCCACAGGCTCAAGGCAGAAGGAGCCCGTCGAAGGACAAGCTTCAGTGTATTCTGACTTTGACATACCTAAAAATACACTGTACGTTGTCGGTAGCAACCCAGGGGAACCGAAAATGTCGTACCCAGATCCCCCGAAGAAAATATCAAAGACGGTCAGTCATTTATAACTTAAGCCAATACTTAGACGCAATAAGTATTTTACAATAAACCCAGCCTATTATAGTCAACGACCATACAGCCCAATAGACGCCTAAAGTAGAATATAATGCGTATAATAAATTCTGCCACTAGCTGAGGCGGGTACTGCAATCCGATTGGCCCTACCAAGGTGGCGATTGGCTTATCACTAACGCGGCAGTTTTGACGGCTCATGTAAGTGGTCGAAACCAATTTGAAGATTTCCAGTAGCGAATAGTGGCGATTTACATTAGTGTATTTCATAGATGTGTTGCAGACATCGGTCGCCTGTTATGAGGCGTCTATGTGGTGTATGATCGATGATTATAGTCCACTACTGGAAATATCCACTTGAAAAAACTATACTGCACTGTCGACATATGTGAGCGCCAGCTCTTCTTGCGTCATTGACGCAAGAGTGACTAGTTACGGTTACGGTCTTAAATATTTCGATTTACAAGTTGATATGTTGCCTGCGCTTCCCGTATCCAAAGAATTCCTGCGACCTTCACCAGGTCGTCGGTCCACCTTGTGGGGGGCCTACCCATGCTGCGCCTTCCTGTACGCGGTCGCCACTCCAGAACTTTACGGCCCCATCAGCCATCTGTTCTGTGAGCAATGTGCTCCGCCCACGGACCGGTCGTTGTGGCGATGCTTGGGGGAGGCCTATGTCCAGCAGTGGACGTCTTTCGGCTGAAATGATGATGCTATAGCCTGCCATCTATTGGTCGCCAAAGCTTCATTGGTATAGCAGAGGTAGAAAGCTAAGTGTTGCACGCTTTTCCCCCTCACCCGCTAACCACTTTTATTTTTATTTTTTGACGGTATCTGTGGTCTAGTAGTTCGAGGGTCGGATATTTACAAAATAAAAACTTTTTAACAAAAAATAAAACCGACTTCAAAAACCTTAACTAAAAAGTAAAAAATAATCCTTGTATGTATTTCAAAATCTTAACATAAACCAAAATTTTGAAGTTGGCGCGTGATTGTCCCTTTGCGTCATGTAAATATAATGTACTGTCGAGCGCTTATCTATAGTAAAAAACAGTTTATGCGAACATACATGAAAAACACGCGCCGCCTTCAAAATTTTGGTTTATGTTAAGATTTTGAAATACATACAAGGATTATTTTTTACTTTTTAGTTAAGGTTTTTGAAGTCGGTTTTATTTTTTGTTAAAAAGTTTTTATTTCATACTTTTTAGTTGATAATTCACAGAAAAACGAAACTATTAGTAGATCATCTAGGTAAGCGAAACTAAATTAAACTGATTTATTGAAGCTGGTTAAAAAATTACTCGACCTAAGTCAATAAAATTCATATGGGACCACCGCGCGGACTTCCTCTACCAAATAAAAAAACAACCACGCAAATCGGCCCAGAAATCTCGGAGTAATCGGTGTACATACATGAAAAAAAAAAAAAAAAAAAAAAACCGCCGAATACATAACCTCCTCCTTTTTTTGAAGTCGGTTAAAAAAAATTATAAGTATTATATCCATTGTCTAGTACCCAAAGCACAAGCTTTGCTTAGTTTGTAACTAGATGGTGCTGTGTAAAAATGTCCCAAAAATATTTATATATTAGTTCCGTTTGGTGCCGGGCGTAAAGAATTGCACCATCCTTTATCTTCTCGGGTGTCGTAAAAGGCGACTAAGGGATTCGCCAGAGGATGGGCGGCAGCGTTCTCTGAGCATTTACTATTACCAACTAACTGCAATCGCCAACCCGCCTGCCAAGAGTAGCAATTATGGCATATCCCCCCAACATATGCTTGGGGGAGGCCTATGTCCAGCAGTGGACATCTTTCGGCTGAAATGATGATGATGATGAATCTTCCAGATGAAAAAGTTTCTGCGCAACATAGACAAGCACAAGAACGAGCAGAACATCAGGAGCAGCGAGAAGGCGATCAGTAAGCTGACGACGATGCGCGGCATCCTCAAGGACGGGCGCTGCGGCCCCGAGTGCACCGGCGACTCCGTGCAGGGCGCCGAGGAATACAATGCTGGTAAGGTAATTACGTAACAAGCAACAAAATAACATAATCTGAAACAGATGATTGTGCTTACAAATCGGAGCATTCGACAAGGGCGGATGTATACTTCTTCAGTTAAGAAACTTATAGCCAATAACTTCTTTGACACCACTACTGGTAGTACTGGTATTGCCTGATTTCAATTGATGCACACTTTGTAACGCTTAAACTACTTACTGCCCTCTTGATTGTACTACCTATATAATCTACCTGTGAAGATTTGTAAATGGCACAGGATTACCTATTTTCAGCATTATATAGATTGTTTGACTGTAAATCTTCAAAACTTTAAATAAATTAAATAAATAAATTATAATTGTTTCTTTATTCTGAAACAGATGATTTTACTCACAAATTGGAGCATTCGACGAGCGACGGATTCAGGGGTGAGGGGGGATTTGCACGGAGCACGTGACCCATGTGGCAAAAGTTCGATCGACCATACAAAAACAAATTAAGTCCCGAAAAAAACATGTTTACTTGTATGATTTTACTCAATAGGAGATATATCCCACCGCCTTCGCCAGATGCAGAGGAGGATGGAGGGCGTTCTCAAAAATGACAGGTTAAGAGTACTCTAAGCCGACGAGCAAACATGACGAGATTAATGAACGTAGATGAAGCGAAAGAGGTGTGTCAGGATCGTAGTCGGTGGAAATCCGGTCTCTGCCTACCCCAATGGGAAACAGAAACAGATAATATGTAAAATGCGCTTCCAGCCGCGTCAACGCGCTCCGCTAGGTATGAATCGTAGATTTTGGGGGGTTATTGCTTGAACTAGGCCTGTATCAGCAGTCGCAGTCTAACGACAAACTCAACATCAATATTGTTTTCTACTTTTCCGATTCCGAATACGGGCCTTGTGTTATATTCAATAGAGGTCTCTTTGTAGCAGGAGTTACGTGGCCGTGGAAATCCCATCTGCATGGTATGACAGCTGTGTTAACAGTGCAGAGAACAGGCCCCAAGATTGAACCCTGGGGAACACCAGTCTTCAATTGTTCGCATTTATAGCAATTCTGTGGGGAGTATCATTCTTCTCGCGTGAATTATAGCTGGTAAAGACTGCGAGTCTAAAACTCCGAGATCCGTCGTCGGACGAAATTCTACGACGTCGGGCTGAAGTGGAGTTGGGCAGGACATCTGGCTCGGCGTAGGGATGGCCGATGGAGTAAATCTTTGACCGAGTGGTGGCCAAGATCAGGTCGGAAAAACCCGGGCCGTCCGAAAGCGCGTTGGGTTGGTGATATCGCCAAAGCCGCAGGAAATACCTGGATGAGGGACGCACAAGACAAGATCTAAGCTGGCAAAAACGAAAGGAGGCCTATACCCAGCAGAGGGTAATAACGGGCTAAGACGAAAGACTGCACATAATTCTGCTGGCGGTCTGAGTTTGGTTCAGCCAAACAGTTCTTCAACAACGATTGTGTTTCCACAATTTAATACGCTGACAACAGCCAAATACCCTAAATATGCTTCTTTTAAAAACATTTGTAGCTGTATCTATTCAGTTTGTGGCAGTAGAAAAAATATATGTTAATCTTGATCGTATTTTCTGAAACTGTATTGTACCCAAAACACGTTTTCTTGAAGTTTTCTCGATAGAAAAGATTTGTAAACTAACCTCTTAAAACATGCTTTAAAGCAAACAATCTCTATTATTTACTAAATATTATAAATAAAATTAAGAAAACATTTGAGAAAGACAATAATCTAAACATTTATTGTTTCTGTTTTTCAAATAAGATTTTAGATTTTTATTAAAAAAAAATGTTAATTTTCATTCAAGTTGAGCGGCGTATCAGACGTCCCTCGGCTCGTTGCCTCTCTTTCAGTTCTGTACGAAACGACAGTGACCGCATAGGTCTGATTTTTTAGGTGTTGCCAGCCTCTTAAGACCCTAGTCGGACTTAATCCTAACAACAATTAACTAACATGTTTGTTCACAGAAGATCTCACATTACCATTCTCAATGGGCTTTGGCCCACATACAAACTACAGTAAGCAAAGCCAGGACAAAAACGTGACTTTTAACACCCAAGTGGTGATAATCCACTTCACGGGTGACCTGTGCGTGGGACAGAGTGTCGAGACCCTCAGCAAGGAAAAGGACCAGCAGGCAAGAAACTCCGAACTAAGGAAAACTTTCCTCACGAAGTACAACGAATTTTGGCCCACACAGAAATAATTTTAAGTTTAGATTATAATTTCAGAAGTATGCCTTTAGTGAGATTATTATCGCCGTATCATTAGGAAAGTTAGAACAAAAACATGGTATAAGTTATTGGAAACGTTTTTATATTTATACACAATATATTATTATTTGTACGATGTTGAAATTTATGAAGTCGCGTTTTGTCTGACGTTTATTTATTAAAATCTGATCGATTCGATTGTAGCTCTGAATTATGTGACATTCGGGAAACCAAATTTAAATAAAGGTAATATATACTAACTTTCGAAGTGTTTCAATAAAAGACTATATTCCATCAAAAATAAAACATATAATTTTCCTAGATTGTCTTTTAAGACTTAGTGAATTGGCGTAGAAGAGATTTTCCATAAAACTAGATCTTTGACGCGGTCGTATGTAAAGTATTTTGGAAAATCTAGAGGTAGTTGTTCTAAGTTCCAGGTGGAATGTGCGTTCTCTGTCTTGACTTTGTCCAGCAGAGTGAGGAATGTCTCGTAGCAGGGCGCGACCGAGTCGAGGTGCTCTATCGTGAACACGTACCGTTTTTCTAACACCATGTATAAAGTTTTTGGCGGCTGTGTGTTCAGTATCTTCTGTATAGTTGACACAAAGGCTGCTGTTACGTCATCGTCATAAATTACTGGAAAAGATAAATGTTTAAAAGGCTACGTTCAGTATAGCTTAGTCTGTTTTTACTCTCTTGTCTTATTTAGTAAACAATCTTGGCATGTCCCTTTATTCAAATAACTATTGATTAAATATAATTACTAGTTCTACACATGTAATTAGGTTAAAAAATGTTATTAGTGTGTGAAATTTTCAACATAAAGTCTTTTAATAATTATTTTTGACGAATTTCATTAAAAAGACATGCCAAGATTGTTTACTAAATAAGATAAGTAAGAAAAACAGAGTGTACGCGCGCCTATGTGTATGTCAGCGAACATTGATGTGTCGGTTGCACATCGATGGGCACACATCGATTGTGTTTCAACTTTGAGCGGAACTTTGAATGAAACTACCAATCTATGTCTTATTACACAAGTGAACTCTGTACCGTAAAACGGGGTGAATAGGGTAAAGTGGGCAAGACTATCATTAAAATAAGATATTCTGCCATAACTTGGTAAACATTCTAAAGTTTTTGTGGGCAAAAAACTATCTTATTTCAATTTAAGTAGTAGTAGAGCTCCTTTGTGAAAGAGCTCGTCCGGGGAAGTACTACCACCGTACCTACTTCTCCGGCAAATAGTGATGCTTGCATTGCTGTGTTCGGTCTGAAGGGTGCCGGTGAAATTACAATCACATGAGACTTTCCATCTTCATGTCTCAGTTTGGCGAACCGACTTGCGGTACCATTTAGGCAACAGCCTAGGTGGTATTGCAGTTGTTATGGGCAAAGGTAACCGCTTAACATCAGGTGGGCCTGTAGCTCGTATCGCCATCCTATACTATAAAAAAAATGTTAAAATCCTTGACCACTTTGTTAACACAGGTAAGAAAGGGTACTTTAGATTTATTTTATGGTGTGCAAACAATAAAGGTATAAGTACTCTATCTATCTATCTACAGATACGTACCATCAGCAGCTATAATAATGCTGGTTTGTTTTATTTCGCTTAACAGAGGCGAACTCCAATCAGTCTCCATGAAATCCAGCGGCATCACTTTGAACTGAGACTTTATTAACTTCTTGTTGTATTTCGCGTTCAGCTTTATTAGATCTAAAATGCCTCCGATATCAATATCTGGAAGAAAACTTTTGTTTAATTTTTCAAGTGGCGTAGACACAACCGAAAATCTATTGGTTTAGACACTTTATGCCATAGAAATCTAAATAAAGGTAACAGAAGTGGCAAAGGCGCGTGAACTTGTCGCCGCGTACAGCCCCCCTAGCTAAGACAATCGTCAACGCTATAGAAAACAATCAAAATGTATGGGAATGACATATCTCAACGAATGACTTTTTCGTTATGTCATTCCCATAAATTTTGATTGTTTTCTATAGCGTTGACGATTGTAGATTGTCAACTTGGCTAGGAGGCAGGTGTCTTTTAGGACACCAGTGCGCGAACCGTTTCCTTGATCATCAGTGCTGTTTTGGACGCAGAGTCACTAAAACTGTATTCTGCAGCATATGTAGCAGCAGAATTTTAGGCATAATTTATTTTGCATTGAATGCTAGAAACATGGTGGGCACGATTGCGGATTTGTGTTGGTGGCGGAAAACCGGCGACATGCGTTCCCGTAGTGGCCGTAGTAAAAGACAGAAGATAACATTTCTATTGCCTTATTATTCAGATTTCTATGGTTTAGACTCCCGGGTGTCGCTGAGCGTTTATTATTATACCTCGCTTTATACGACATCGCGCTGCACCCGCGGCGTCTTCTAAAACCGAACTTCCTGAGCAGTTTGGATGCGGTTTTAGTGCAGTTGATATAACTGCATCGAAACTGTCGACCGACTGCTTAGTCTTAGTTCGATCTACACGCCGACTGCAAGTGGACTGCGTCGTCAATCGAGTTTCGATGCAGTTATATCAACTGCATCGAAACCGCACCCAAACTGCTATATTGCAGTTCAAATTCGCACTGTCTGAATAGACCCTTACTTTGTTGACAAGAAATATACCGCTAATTGCATTGCATCGGGTGCATTAAAAGAGCCTCCACGAGTGACTATATTTAATTGATCGTCCGGCGCACCCTGGGTAGTCAGCCCCGCTACCAACCTGCTGACTGGCAAAACTTTTTCCCACGGCATGAGCTATTATCATTATGTAGCTCATGTCAACACGATAGAAGAAGAAGATACCGCTAATAAAATATCAATAAAAATATATTACCTGTGCAAACAACCTTCTTAGCATACAGTGCGGCGACAAAGCTGGTGAGTCCAGTGCCAGCACCCAGTTCTACCACGCTCTTGTTAGCAAGCTCTCCCTTCAAGCCGAGGTGTATCAACCAGTCGCCTAGTAAAAACGCACCCCGCCATACTTGGAGTCCGACTAGTGCGATTTTAGTTTTGGAACTGTGCTCTGAAACACCGATTTTTCATCATTCATCATAGTTTCAGCCGAAAGACGTCCACTGCTGGACATAGGCCTCCCCCAAAAAAGGGGGATATGCCATAATCGCCACGCTTGGCAGGCGGGTTGGCGATCGCAGTTGGTTGATTAAATACTCAGAGAACGCTGCTGCCCATCCTCTGTTGAATCCCTTTGTCGCGTTTTACGACACCCATGAGAAGATATAGGGTGGTGCAATTCTTTACGTCCGGCACCACACCGTTTTTCATTTTTGTGTAAGAACATTGCCTATGGTACTACTCCTGTATAATGGGTGCATTTACAGATCTTCATGTGAAAATACCCCATCGACCATACAGCATGATGCGTACAATGGATTCTGATTGTGTACTGATTGTGTACTGCATTCCAATTGGCTCTACCAAGGCGGCTATTGGCTAATCACTAACGCGGCAGTTTTGACGGCTCACATAAGTGGTTGAAACTGATTTGAAGTTTTCAAGTGGCGAAAAGTGGCGGCCTACATTAGTGCTATTTCTTTGATGAGTTGACAGACATTGGTCGCCTGTATCAAGCATCTATGGGCCCTATGGGGTGTATGGTCCACATAGAGAACAGAACTTCGTGACGGTCCATGAAATACCCACACAGTAAATAGGTTTTTGCTGGGCAAGCGTGCGCCCACCAAAACTGCTTGACTGCCTCGTTGGTCTAGTGGTCGCAAGCGCGACTGTTAAGCGTGGGGTCTTGGGTCCGATTCCCAGGTCGGGCAGTACTATTGGGTTGTTTCACTAGAAATTTCTCAGTACCAGCCTGGAGTCTAGATTTGGCTCGCCCCCTATTACATGGGACTTATAACATAACTGGCGAAATGGGGATGTACTATTTACACCTCTGCCTGGCCCTTCGGTGAATACAGGCGTGATTTTATGTATGTAAGTGTGCGCTCACGTCGACCGTACCATCGCTTAAAATCAAGTGACATGACAGTTTCAAACCAAGTCTAAGGCCCGTATTACAGAAGCTTCCTCAAGTACAGTTTAAACTCCAATCACCTGATCACTACTTAAGGATAGAATCGTTACTTGTGTATCGGTCTTATTCCAGAATGGTAATTATAAACTTTAATTCAACAACATAACATACGAATTTGACCTGAAATAGAATAGAAATCTCTACTCAAGCGTAATCTGGACCACACTAGAGTGATTACAGATCAAATCTCAGCTGAAATTCCGAAACAGGTGACAGTATAAAATAAAGCTAAACTCAGCTGAACTGTAATCAATAAATCTCTGCTTGAGGAATGTTCTAAAATCAAAGCTCAACTCAAAGCTAGTTTTAAACAGAGATCAACGCTTGAGTATCGTTCTGTAATACGGGCCTAAGATTGCCGAGAACAGTGTGAAATTTTTCATTAACACCCGAAAAAGTTTGATGTCGCGGAATTTTGGCTCGACCTATGTCTAGCAGTAATAGAGATAGCAAAAAAATTAATTTCAAGATATTTTACCAATTTTGATAACTTCTTTCTGTGGTCTCTCTACATCTAAGTCATCGTCGTCATCAAAACTGGCACTGCTTCCATTTTTGGGCAGTAAAAATGGGAATTCCGATATCACATCTGAAAGTAAGAACATATTTATTAAATAAAACCAATAAATTTGGGTGGCCATACGTCCCGTATATGTATACGTAACTGTTACCGTATTTCACCATAATATACAACATGACAGAATTAATGCAAGACCTAAAAGTAGTTTGTTCAGAATCACTTTTCACAAAAATAAATTTGTAAATTCAGTTTGGATACAAGGATAAATAAGTGTAAGTAGTAGGGATTCGCCGATACTGGATCAAGTCTGGGGGCCGACGCTGCCGACTAGTCTCACATGGCACATACGACCGCGAAATGCTTAAGTTAATCTTATAAAACCGCGAATTAATTTGATTACACGTATCAAACCGCGAATTAATTTGATATCAAACCGCGAATTACTTTATCGATCCGCGAATAAATTTGATATCAAAACGTGAATTAATCAGACTACACGTATCAAACCGCGAATTATGTTGATTGATCGATCTGATCGCGGGTTTGTTCTTTGCTGGTAGTAGTAGGGATTCGCCGATACTGTATAAAGTTACTCTTATCAAAGATTCACCGGCTAAGAGAATGCCATAATCAGGTACTTCTTTTTTTGTTTTGTTTTGGGGGCATTGTTAAGCGTTTATGAGTTGCATTTTTATTAATTCTATTGTAAGGATTTGTCTTATTCTTCTCAGAAACTGGCTATTGTGTTTTATTTCAATTACCTTTTGAAGCATTTTTAAATCCAATAGAGAGTTGTTCTAACGATCCGAGCAAATCATCAACTACTAATATTCAAAAACATGAAATGTATAGTTTTGGGTATTATATAAAGCGTTCATATGACGACATATTATCAAAATGAGATATATAGTGCCCAAAAATTGTGTACAAGTATTCATGAAACGTTTATGTAAAGACCTAAAAACAATGTGTGAAAAAATTGCTTCAATCATGTCCTGTTTCATTAAAAAAACGAAGATAAAAATATTATTTCAAACAAAAAAATCTGTCGTATTTGTGAAACTTAATTAACAGATGAACATTTTTATGATTTCGATTGGCATACTAGTATATTTAGAGGTGTTGCACATGAAATATGTAATTCTAAGTTTAGAACACCCCTTCATATTCCTGTTTTTTTTTTTACGTAACTTAAGTTATTACGACGCTCATTTTATTGTTCACGGATTAAATTTTGATAACGGTGAAGTTGAAATTATTCTTCAAAATAAATAAAAATACATATCATTTTATAAAAAGTTGAAAATAAATAATCGACAAGTTAGCTAAAGGTTCGTAGAGTCTTTAAATTTTTTATTATGTAGTTTAGATCAGTTGGCTAAAATTATATAAAAGAGTTTTTATTTTTATATTATCAGACTCTAAGAAAATGTAATGGACATTATTCTTAGTTAATAAACATACACGTAACATAGAAAAATAATTTAAATTTTGATGACAGTGCTGTTGAAATTATTCTTCAAACTAAAGAAAAATAAATTTCCTTTTCTAAAAAGTTAAAAATAAATAATCAACAAGTTAGCTTATGATTCGTAGATTCCTTATTTTTTTTATCATTTAGTTTTTTTATCAATTGGTTAAAAATTAAAATTCTGTAAAAGTGTTTTTAATTTTATATTATCAGACTCTAAGAAAATGTAATAGAAATTATCCTTAGTTAATAAACATACACTTAACGTAGAAAAATAATTTAAATTTTGATGACGGTGATGTTGAAATTATTTTGCAACATAAAGAAAAATAAATTTACTTTTCTTAAAAGTTAAAAATAAATAATCAACAAGTTAGCTTAAGATTCGTAGATTCCTTGAATTTTTCATCATTTAGTTTAGATCAATTGGCTAAAATTCTGTAAAAGTGTTTTTATTTTTATATTATCAGACTCTAAGAAAATGTAATGGAAATTATCCTTAGTTAATAAACATCATCATCATCATCATCATTTCAGCCGAAAGATATCCACTGCTGGACATAGGCCTCCCCCAAGCATATGTATGTTGGGGGGATATGCCATAATCGCCACGCTTGGCAGGCGGGTTGGCGATCGCAGTTGGTTGGTTAAATACTCAGAGAACGCTGCTGCCCATCCTCTGGTGAATCCCTTAGTCGCCTTTTACGACACCCATGAGAAGTGATAAGGGTGGTGCAATTCTTTACGTCCGGCACCACACGGACGAATAAACATACTTAAAGAAAAATAAATTTACTTTTCTTAAAAGTTAAAAATAAATAATCAACAAGTTAGCTTAAGATTCGTAGATTCCTTAAGTTTTTTATCATGTGGTTTAGATCAGATGACTAAAATTCTGTAAGTGTTTTTATTTTTATATTATCAGACTCTAAGAAAATTTAACGGACATTATTCTTGTAACGTGGAAAAACAAGTTAGATTAAAATTATTTTGTACGCTAGATTGTAATGCATTATTAAGAGCAGTGTTATTTTTAATAAGGAAAAAAAAATGTTTGGATCAGTTGGCAAAAAATCTTCATGACGATCAATTTGCAGAGTTAAAAGGAAACTTCCCGAATAATCAAGATTTTAGTCATTTAAGAATGACAAGTTATAATTGCTTAAAACTAACGTCACTACGTAACCAAGTCAATCTTATAGCTTACTCACAGATTCTCATATTCATATTCATTTATTTGTAAAGTCAATTTACACGTCAGTAGTTTTATAAATCGTTACATATTATCATAGAATAGAATCTTATTAAGTAGATGTTAAGGTAACAATATAAAATAAAGTCACAATAGAAAATAAATGTTTAAAGAGTCAAATTCAAATGTCACAAAATAATAGAAAGTCAAAAAAATAAGCATGTCACAACTTTAAATTTAAATGATATTAATTACATTCAAAAACAGATGTCATAATTAAAATAATTAAATAATATGAACAAACATATTCAAACGAAGATTACCATCATGCAAATGATATTTGACAACACTTTTATTGTCGTAATATGTTTGATTATTCGGAATTATATTTGAAAACGGATATTTTGCTTTTGACACATGTATTTTTTTGAAGTTGATTTGGAGTACCCTGATGAACTCCATGATTTATATACGGACTATCCTTTTTGTCCAGAACATATTTATTTTGTTTTCTAAAGAAACTAAATTAGTTAGACAAATGTAAATATATAATTCATTACAGAAATCTAAAACAATGTATTAAAATGGGGATAAAGTTAGTTAAAATGCATAGAGTTTTAAGGTTTAAACAGAGCCCTTGGTTAAAAATATATATAGATTTAAATTTAAATTTCAGAACATTAGCTAAATCAGATTTTGAAAAAGACTTTTACAACTCAATGAACATTGAACAATTCTGTCTTTGGTAAGACGATGGAAAATATTTTGATAAAATGGTCAAAGTAAAATTGATAACACACTGGGAAAACCACGGTAAAATTTTCGGTGCTCAAGATTTAATTGCGAAACCGAGTTTCCTAGTTTACCAATATTTTCAGAAAATTTAGATGCGGTTCAATTGCGGAAAACCAAATTAACACATAACAACCCAATTCTTTTAGGATTTTAGATATTTCAAAAACTATTATGTATGATTTTTATACATTTTTATAACTACATGTGTAAAAAGTTTAACAACAAAATTATGTTATTATATACAAATACTGATAGTTTGATATTATCAAATTTTTACAAATGATTTTTATGATGATATAAAACCAGTCCTCCCTACATACTTTGATACATCAGACTATGACTCAAATATTGTTTTCGGATACCCAAAAAGAAATAAAAAGAAATTAGGTTATTTTAAAGACGAAAATAATAGAAAAATTAAAAAAAAAAATGTAGGGTATAAGATAAAAACTTTATGTTTTTGATGTTGAGGATAAATTCATAGCAAAAGCGAAAGGTGTAAGCAAAAGTATTACCAAAAAGATAAATATGGTGAATTATAAGTCATGTCTATTTAATAAAAATGTTCAATATTGTAGTATGCTTACATTTACATTGCATTATATGATAAAGATATTTTGTTGTTAAGTTTCTGAGTAAAAATTGTATGTTTTTAATTTTGATGACGGAAAGTTATTGAACTCGAGGAAGAATTGAGCAAGTTACGATAGGATATCATAGTCTGCTGCCCGACCAGTAGCTGGCGTAGCTGGCATAGTTGGCGTGGCTGGCACAGCTGGCGTAGCTGGCACAGCTGGCGTAGTTGGCGCAGCTAGCGTAGCGTCGAGGGTGGTTGTGTGAATACTCACGGGTTCCCACGCCCCCGGCTAAGGTAGTTGAAGGAACACCGTGGTGGTTTTAGTCGGTAAGAGTCCGACACTGGCTCCACCTACCCCGGGCGGAGTGAATTCATGAGGATTTCCCCACGGCAAAAAAAGGGTTATCTGAAGTCCGAAGAGAGCGGGAGGGCGATCAACTTTCCCAGGGCGGTGTCGGGTTCATCGTCCACAAGTCTCTGGTGAACAACGTAGTGAAGATAGAGAGTGTGCGTCGACTAGGGTGGCGTACCTTATACTCAGATTAACCAAAAGGTATTCGTTGAAGGTCGTACAGGTATACGCCCCGACCTTGACACATTCCTGAAGATATCCTCCAATGCAGCAGTGAACAGTTACGGAGAAATCACATCTCTCTGTCTGAAGATATCCTCCAATGCAGCAGTGAACAGTTACGGAGAAATCACATCTCTCTGTCTCACACCTCGCTGCAGAAGGATAGGTTTCGAGGCTTGGTCCCATAATCGGACTGATATAGTGGCTTTTTCAAACAAACAGTTTAACACTTCGATATATCGATAGTCAATCTGGCACCGTTGAAGAGACTGTAGTACAGCCCAAGTCTCGATCGAATGGAAGGCTTTCTCGTAGTCCACAAACGCTAAACAAAGAGGCAAGTTATATCAAACAACTTCTGAAGGGCCTTAAGGATCGGTTTTCCACCAACCTTCAGGAGTTCGGCCGTAATTCCGTCATCACCCGGCGCCTTGTTTTTGAGCTGCTTCAGAGCTATCCTAATCTCGTACAGGCTGATGTCTGGAATTACGGCCGAACTCCTGAAGGTTGGTGGAAAACCGAACCGTTTTGATATCAAATTTATTCGCGGATCGATAAAGTAATTCGCGGTTTGATATCAAATTAATTCGCGGTTTGATACGTGTAATCAAATTAATTCGCGGTTTTATAAGATTAACTTAAGCATTTCGCGGTCGTATGTGCCATGTGAGACTAGTCGGCAGCGTCGGCCCCCAGACTTGATCCAGTATCGGCGAATCCCTACTACTAGTGTATCAGCGGATCGTGAGTAAGTCCTTGAGGTTCAGGAAGTCTAGCGAAATGGGTTTCGATATGTCAGATAACCCCTAAACAGCATTCTGCAACTATCCAGCAACCAACTCGGGAACTTACTGATGCCTAAATACCATGTAAAATTGTGATTTTGAAAAAAAAAATATAACCAGATAGTATATTTAATATTACACTGTCTAATACAGTCATAGGTGTTCAAATTTCTTCGGAATATTATATGTATTATCCCAAAAATGTCTCTTTTGAATAGCGAAATAAAATCGCACTATGAGGCTGAAAGCGCCGCGAAGAGCGGTCGAGTGAACTCAAGCGTCCATATGAGCCAGTCAGTAAGAGTCGGTTAATCGGTTTGCCTTGCAACCAGTGAGCTCTTCGCAGTCACTCCCTCAGTGTGCGCTGACCCTAAAGGCTCAGGCGACGATGGTAAAACTGACTTCAAAATATTTCTGGCCGAAAACGGAGAATCCCATTTCTAGATCTTCTTGCGTAATGTAGGTAGATAATTTGATTTGAGTATCAATCAATGATTGCTTAAACTTTATTGATTATTTTAAGGGAATAACCCATTGCCTTCCCATGTTTTTATTTATTTAGCACATAAACATCCCATATCAATTCATAGCAATTATGGCAACCCTAGCAATAATACCCAGTATGTTGAACTAGAGTTATCTTGAGACCAGACAGGCTTACATTCAGAGATGAATCTAAGCGTGAACTCATGCTTCCAACTGTCAAAAGCACTGCATTTGGACAGTTGGAAGCATGACTTCATGCTTAGATTTCTCTCTGAATATAAGCTTAAGTATTTTCATACTGTTCATTTAAACTTTATGTAACAAAACATGTACAATGGCAGGTTTTTTTTTAAAATCTTTATTTAAGGGGACTTTACCAGCCTTGATTATGTCGCCCCGTAACAACAGTGTACAATTTATTTAAAAACTAACAACTTTATCTTATATATCTAATAAATAATGCAATTCACCCTAAGTATAATCTGTGTTCACTGTATCAAACCTTGTGAGATACAATTAACACAGATTCCCGGCTTCCTCCGAAAATTGTGATGCCAGAATGCTATTACCTAATCCTATGTTGTGGCTTAATTTAATGACCTGCCTGCGCATGGGCTCGTTCCGGGCACATTCAAACAAAATATGATGGATATCAATCAGTTTGGCGATTCCATCTTTCCCATTTAATGGCAGGCTTAACATTATTGGTTGAACAAAACCAAAACACTGGATATAGAGAAATCCAAATCCTGTATAAAATACGAATATTATCACTTCTAATCCATAAAGATAATAAAATACTAAGTTTAATGTACTTACTTCCTTCAGTGCTTGGTGATATTATAGTTTTATAATCATACTCCTCATATATTTCCGATGTCACCGTCAATTCTGGCATCTGTAATCATAACAGGATTCACTTTAATAAAACACTTCATAAATTCTAAAAGAAATTTATGTTTGTTTTATTTGAATGTGGCAGTTTGCACTATGTTAATAACATTTTTTATTACTCACTGATAAAGTATGAGCTGAAATATGAATGGAAGTGTAAATATTTTTGAAGTAATTTGTAATGCATTTTGCAGTGTGACCAGTTTCAGGATTTATGTTGTGCATTTAATCTTATGTGTTTATTCTTTACTGTAGCAGTAGGGGTGTTCAAGTTTTATTTGAAATATTAAGTAATGATGTATAACTTTCTTCACAAAAAATGTAAGGTTTACTTATAAGAACACATTTGTAGTGACTATTTCCTTGTTGTAAATAATAATTATGTAGTGTAATAGTGTTAGAATAATTTAATCTAAGAATATTAAAATCTTATTCAAATAAATTAATTAAGAAGATATTCCTGTCACATGGATACATTCATAGCATAGTCTATTTTTTTCAACTAATACATTACAGTTAAATATTTAGATAAATATTAATAATTACATGATTCCCATGGATTTAATTTAATCTCCTACTTCAGTCTCACATTTTATTTTTAGGATTTATCTGCATATCTTGACACTTCTACACACGGAAATAATCTCAAGTATATATTTCACTTATATATAAACATATTACATAATTTTTAGCACTTTAGAATGAAATCTAATGACTTAATTTAAACTTGCACTTTTTTTTAATATTTTTGTATGATACCAACATACCTTAATGTATTAAAACACCCTGTTAGTTACCAAAAACAATACGAATACTTTTTGCAACTGTTAATAAGGAAGGACACTAGTACAAAAATTGGAAACGTTCCAATATTAAAACTTCTAAAATAAATCTGTAATAGTGTGGTATGCATGCCAGCTTTTGTAATTTACTATGCTTTAGGCGTGTTTGTTATTTATGCCGATGACGCGGGAGTCTCAATATCATTATAGTTAAATAATTAATATTGCTGTTTTTGAATGGAACTTTATACATATGTATATGCTTTTGTGTTTTAGATTGTATTTGGGGTACAGTATGGTGTATGGGGCTAAAAACGAGTGAGGATAAAATGACGACCTTAAAGAGTTCAAGTTTATTTTTCTTTCTAAACTGTTAAAGTGAGTATTGTTATTGAAGAAATCGTGGAGGTCATGTCTGACCATGTAATTCATCGCAAATTAGGAAAAATATCTATCTCTATAAAGCTTCTATTTTTATAATGTTTAAACCGATGTTTCAGTTTCGTTTTCATTCAAAGACATTCAATGTCTGGAATAAGTATAATTGTACAATAGTACCCCAATGGGAAACGGACGAGATAATATGTATGTTAATACTTACTTGGCTGGTTAATTTGCTCTAATTCGACGCCACAAAAATGGACTACATTTTCACACCACGATTCTCGATATCTTTGACTACATTTATACCTTCTTTCATTTTATTATGATGAATCTTTTCTAATAAACAAGAATTTAACAAAAGTTTACGCTTTGTTTACATTCTGCTGATGATGACATTCCGCTGGCCGTCTCCGCCAGTGTTGCCAGACTCGTCGAAGTGAATTACCGTACTGATACTGACGTTCAAAAATTATCGTACAAGTGTGAAATGCTTCGTTTTTTCAGGGTTTTTGGATGAGTACAGTCGATCGCACTTTAGTTGTAACACTTGAATTTAAAAAACCACCCTTTCTGCTTACGAAACAGAGACGCTGTCAGTGTCAAACTGTTACCACTGACATGCAATTGACTATGCAAGGCAAATATCGTACTGATATTTTAAAATTATGGAATAATAGCCCTCGGAAACTGTTTTATTTTCCCGGGATAAAAAGTAGCCTATCTGCTCATTTTGGTTATGGTCTATCTGTATGCAAATTGTATCCAAGTCCATCCACCGGTTTCAGCGTGATTAAAGAAAGGACAAACAAACAAACATCCATACTTTCATACCAAAGGTGAAATTATCGTACATGTACGATAATTATCGTACGTCTGGCATCACTGGTCTCCGCTGCAAGAGTTGACAGACATAACAATGACAGTGACATTTAAAAACTGTCAAAGTCAGCTGTTCGAATTTTTTTCTAAGGATTTTCCACAGATTAAGTTTTCACTTTTTCTAAGGATTTTCCACAACCTTCATCTCGATGGGATTTTTGGAAAAAAAGAGGTTACCAGGAATGCGGGATTGAATGCGGATACGTGTGGGGATAAACCATAGAGTTAGGTAAGGATAAGGGATAAACCCTTTGGATAAACCTAAGGATAAACTCTTTCAGAAGTTGTGTAGTAGAGTACATCATAAAGTTCACGATGGTAAAATACTGAAATGGAATTTAGGAAAAAAAAAACTGAAAAGCATTTATTTTAAAATTGTTTTCATAATTGCGTAGTTTGCAATTTTATTGTGAAAAACTTATTTTTTATATATTTTGTGTTTGTGTTATTGGATGGATGTGTTTTTGTCCTTTGTCAGGCAGTCTTTAAAAAAAAAATCGGCCAACCAATCACAGCTCTACACACGATCGACGCTGCCACGTCAAGTGAGACGAAGAGTGAATGAAGTGGCACTATTTCGGCATTTTGTAGAGTTTCGTCTTCGGAGTAGGCTTGTAAAGTGCCGTATTTTGCAACATGAGAGTTATCCTATTTACGGCGATAGCCCTATTGGGCGCCGCTTTGGCTGATGAAATACCAACTGAAGAAAATGTACTCGTACTGGGCAAATCCAACTTCGATGGAGTTGTCGCATCAAACAACTTCATTTTAGTGGAATTCTGTAAGTTATTATTGATAATTACTATCCTTTTTCCGTTTCTTGACAGTGTGGTTTAATTATTCATTCTTTGTTATCCATTGTTTCATTGAAAATGTGAGTGACACGTCAATCGGCGTGGTTGCGCGCGTGCCGGCACGTATTGCATGCCTTTGTGAATCATTCCTGATAATTGCAGATGCGCCATGGTGCGGTCACTGCAAGTCACTCGCTCCGGAGTACGCCAAGGCCGCTACCAAGTTGGCCGAGGAAGAGTCCCCCATCAAGCTGGCTAAGGTTGATGCCACGCAGGAACAAGAGCTCGCCGAAAGCTATGGCGTCAGGGGATACCCTACACTCAAATTCTTCAGGAACGGCAACCCTATTGATTACTCCGGTATGTTTATCTTACGATTAAGACAAATTAGCAATTATATTACAAATGTTTTACAAACTTTTCATGGTTCATTTATAAAAATTAAATATTTAGTTTTAGAATTTGCGACACCTAATATGTTTCTGATATTTATTAAAACCTTATGTGTTAGACTAGGGCTGCCATTATGTAGATTGCCAATTTGACATTTGGGCGAAATTAAGTTTTTCCCTAGACACCCTCAAACAAAAATAAAGAGTTATTTTTTTATCCAATGCACAAGCATCTGGTTTTCCCCAGACACTTCTTTAGAAAGGACAAATATGGGGAAACCTGGATGAATGGCAGCCCTTTGCTAGACAAATGTTGCATTTTATCAAAAAACATGCTTGTAGTACTGAAGTTTTAATACAGGTACAACATAGTAACTGTCATCATTATTTGGTTAAAATTCCATAAAAAATCAGAAGAACTCTCTTTAACTAATTGATAACTTTCTCATAGGTGGTCGTCAAGCTGATGACATCATCACATGGCTGAAGAAGAAGACCGGTCCCCCAGCCCTTGAGGTTGCCTCTGCTGAGCAAGCCAAGGAACTTATTGGTGCTAACAATGTCATTGTCTTTGGTTTCTTCTCGGACCAGAGCACTCCTAAAGCCAAGGCATTCCTTGGGGTTGCCAGTGCTGTTGACGACCAAGTCTTCGCTGTTGTCTCTGACGAGAAAATCATTGCTGAATTGGATGCTGAAGATGAAGATGTTGTTCTCTTCAAGAACGTAAGTACAATTAATATCCTATCATAAACTAACTTTTGTGACAAATGACAACATAACTGGTGTATTGAACCAGAAGTTGTAGGTTCAAATCCTGCTTGTCAGCAAATTTTTCTTTCTACAATTTATTTAGTTGAACACTTTCGCCCTGCTTGCGTTAGAGGGCATTAAAATAATAGAACAACTTTTGTGTCTACAAAACATGAACTATACATAACTTGGTAACCTATTTTAATAATCAAGTTAAAATTAATAAACTCGTTTATTTTGAACAGTATTTCTTTTAACAAATTTGTTGCACAACAATTTTACTGGTTGCTTACAGACTCCGTCTGTACATCTTATGTTGTTTCTATCTATAACATACATATTTAACAGTCTAATTACACTTTATCTGCATCTCAATAATGTAAATTATAAAACTACAATATAACATCTTGCCTTCCATCTTATATATATAGGATATAAATTACTCCCTGAATCTGTTTTTCTAAAGTAATAAATAAGTGATTATTTATGTACATATTTTTATAATTCATGATTGGTACTGTCCTCCATTTGAGTTACCAGATAATATGTTTGTTGGCCTCACAGCCGGCAGATAAACAAAACTGCATCAAATTGTCCACTGTTATATAAAAAGTAATTTAACTGTTGGTGACAGAGATAACATTGACACACTAATCTTTTTACTTTGGTTTTAATTGCCTTTTAAAATGATAGGAATCTATAGTTTTGATAGTAACTGAAGTTTAAGAATACATTTCAGATATTGTCTAATGGATAAACACACAATCAAGGCAATCTTATTAGTAATGGGTTTCTTGGTTTAACCTTTTTCCCCATTCCTTATCAATATATTATTTTTAATGAGCTGAATACCGATTATAAATCTTTCGGTATTCAAAACCTAGTGACTATTCAGAATAATACTGCTTCTGTTATTATTAATACTGATATAAATGTAATAATTAAATCTCGAATGTACTTTAAATACTTGCTTGACTTGCCAGCTGCACAACATTTTTCATAATTTTTGTCTAATTTTGGCATATACTCTTGAAATTTATCCTTATTAAAATTTTCCTGTCCACTTGCACAAAATATTTTTTGTGCTCAATGTCTGTGAACAATCTCCTAAAATTATGGAAGATTAAGTGGAACTTTGTTCTCAGCATTTCTGAATAAATAGAGCTTTAGTGTTGTATTATCATTGAAATAGATATTTTAACTAAAACCAATCTAATTGTCCCTACACTTTTTCTATCTTGTCTTAGCTTATATTTTATTTTTTCTTATCCACTCATTTTGCCAACAGTTCGAAGAGTCCCGCGTCAAATACGACGGTGAGAAATTCGACGAGGACCTGTTCAAGACCTGGGTGTTTGTCCAGAGCATGCCAACCATCGTCGAGTTCTCCCACGAGACTGCCTCCAAGATCTTCGGCGGACAGATCAAATACCACCTTCTCTTGTTCCTATCCAAGGTAAGGAGTAGAAAAGTTTTTTTCCTGTTATGTTTGTAAGGCATCTATTGCCTAGAAAAAGTTTTAAAATAAACTAGTACATATAGTACCAGATAATTATGTTAGCAAGTTAGGATGTCAGAGATAACATATTTTTTGTGACATAATAATACTATTAATTGATAACTCACTGTTGATAACATGATGGAGTGAATCCAACTTATTTAAATTGTGTTTATAAAAATGTAATCACAATTTCACAGTTTCAAATGATAACCTACAAAAGGAGCAATACTTATTTATTTGACTCATTCACTGACACATGTGTTTGCAAATGTTCTTTTGTTATAAACGGATGAAAAGATCATTCCTAATTGAATATAGATATTATGCCAAAAATTGCAGAATGTTTTAACTTGAGAATCATGGATCTCGCGACATTTAAATTGATACGAAAACGAGATATATCACAGCTATTATTACATAGTAAAACCAGTTTTTTAACGAGTTACAGAATTAGAATTACACTTAAAAGGCAAACAATATAGAGGCATATGTAGAGGAGCTTAAAAATTGATTTAATTTATTGCCTCATTACTCATCATTATGAACAACTTTTACGATGGAAATAATGCTGAAATCGCGAAAAAAAATCAGCTGATCCCTATATTTTGTCGATTGATGTGAACTCAAATGTAGGGATCAGCCGATTTTTTTTTCGCGATTTCGGGGATGGTCCCTTAGTAAAAGTTGTTCATAATGATAAGTACAATGACCCTGTAAGAGGTTTAGTATAAACTACGAATAAGATAAGATAAGATGATAAGATGGTTTGGACATATAGAGAGGATGGACGAGAGGAGATTGACGAAACAAGTATACGAAGCGAGTGTGGATGGAAGAGTTGGAAGGGGACGACCTCGGCGAACGTATCGCGATCAAATCGCGGACGTTCTCAAAAAATGCCAGGTTAAGAGTTCTCTAAACCGACGAGCATGCATGACGAGGTTAATGGACGTAGATGAAGCGAAAGAGGTGTGTCAGGATCGTAGCAGGTGGAAATCCATAGCCTCTGCCTACCCCAATAGGAAACAGGCGTGATAATATGTATGTATGTACGAATAAGGTTGATGGTGTGTCTTGATTCTTGATCTCGAAAGTGGTTAGACATGAATTGGCGAGATGTACTTTCACGACGCGGCGACGGTGAATGTGTAGTGAAATGATTCGAACCGATGACCCGCCGGCGTGAACTTTCACCGTTCACCATTAAATAATTTGTCATGCACATCGGTTAATGAACCTTTTTACACATTTTACTACTTATATTTTTTTTCTCTTAACTTCATTGGGTTTCTGTACCGAGTCGGTAATAAATTAAAACCATGTCATAAACAAAAGACTGCTTGCTTTTCGTAATGTGGATACTTTTATGTATCCTGTTAGCCAGTCAAAATGTCGTGTAAATCGAGAGTTATTTAAATACCTGCTAATAGCCAAGCACACACAGACAACCCGTTTATACAAACACTGTAGAGTTCATTGACTTGTGGTCAATGACCTTTGTACGTGAAACGTGATTGAGTTGACTTGTTCCTCCAATCAAATACTATAGATGCACAAATCTAACCCAAAAAACGTCTCCGCGATAAAAATAATTATGTTTACAACAAGTACGACACTCCATCCTTTGTTTTCACATTTGGAGTATAGTTTTTATTTTATTTTCTACACACTAGCATTGTGACATTCGTGACACGTCTCGCCGCTGGCGCAGTCGCCTAGCGACAGAGAGAGGGAGAGAAACTGCACGCGACTGATTATTGCACAGTTTTGATGGGGCCGTTTTTCGAGCGGTGATCGTGTATCTATGATATACAACGTGTTATTGAAATAACTGAAAACCTCTTAAAAGGTCATTGTACTCATCAGTATGAACAACTTTTACTATGGGACCAACCATGAAATCGCAAAAAAAAACATCTGTTCCCTACATTTTGTCGATTTATGTGAACACAAATGTAGGAAACAGCAGACTTTTTTTTCGCGATTCGATTGTGTACAGTGACCCCTTAAGAGGTTTTTTGTTATTTCAATAACACGTTGTATTTGATCGTTGACTTGTTCTAAGTATTTCTAAGGCTGGATGTTTGTTTGTAGAAAAATGGCGATTTCGACAAGTACACTGAGGAACTCAAGCCCGTTGCCAAGAACTACCGTGACAGGGTTATGACCGTCGCCATTGATGCTGACGAGGATGAGCACCAGAGGTACAGTACACCCTTTACATAACATAACTAGCCCATTAACGTGCCCATACTACGTGACTCATTCAGGGGGGGAGGTCTCCAAAACCACGCTTGGTCACAGGGTTGGTGGGGATTGCTTAGGTTTTCGTCCCATAGTTAATATCCTCTACGGAAATTTCGCGCTTTTTCGAGCTATAATTCAAACATGGCGCACAGCGTTTAGCACTTATCACTGACGCAACAAAGACAAATATGAGCGAAAAAAAATCTTTTTAACTTTCTGTTGGAAAAATATATATTTAAAACCATATATACATGCTGAAATTGTAATCGCTTCACTCCCGAAAAGGGTTCATTGAACTCATTATTATGAACAACTTTTACTATGGGACCAACCCGGAAATCGCGAAAAAAAATTAGTTGGTCCCTATATTTGTGTTCACACAAATCGACAAAATGACCTGTTTTTTTTTTCGCGATTTCAGGGTTGTTCCCGTAGTAAAAGTTGTTAATTCTAATGAATACAATAACTCCTTAAGAGGTTTTCAGTTATTTCAATAACATGTTGTATATGTATGTTTATCAGTAAACATTGTTTTTTTTCTTTCAACAATTTTTTTCTTTGTATAGAATCCTGGAATTCTTCGGCATGAAGAAGGAAGAGATCCCCTCAGCACGTCTGATTGCCCTGGAGCAGGACATGGCCAAGTACAAGCCCGCCACCGATGAGCTTACCGCTAACTCCATTGAAGTAAGTCATTCTTACGATCTAATTATATTTATAAAAGTTATATAGTGGCAGTTTCCTTACACGAGATAAAAATTATATGTGAGAGCATTGTCTTACTGTGGGTTTGCACCAAAAAACATTTAACATGTAATGTCTCGAAACTTGTCATATGAAACTAATGTCACAACTCGTTTTGTTGATTGTTACGTTCGCACTGCAGAAAACTGGGTAAATTCTTTGACAGATTTCAAGATTTGTTGTTGGCTGTGTTTGCACTGACTAAAAACTTATACATTGACATGTTTGTCTATAGATTTGTCACTGCTGACGTTCGCACTGATGCTTAATCATGTCTCGCAACTTGTATAAATCTCGTTTATTGTGTTTTCCAATGAGGTCGGTAAACATGTATGGCCGAAAGCAGACACTTTATATTATATGTGCTTTGAAGTTTATCGAACTATGACAATGATTTCCACAGATCTATTAATGATTTCCATGTTTGTGAAATACGACCTAAATGACATCTTTCGATGAGTTGCAAGATTTGTCTCGAGACATTTTGATTCGAAATTAATTGTGAAACATGTCAATAGACTATGAAATGTCATACATGTTTCGTTTCAACAAGTTGTGTGATAATGCGAACGCGATTCGATACATTGACAGAAAATTGACTTTTCAACAAGTTTTTATGTGAATGTTTCGTCAGTGCAAACTCACAGTTAGGACGATACTCTCACATATAATTTTTATCTTAGATAGTGAAACATAGATTTTGAAGTGTTATTTTTAGTTTGATGGAGTGATTATTTACACTCTATGGTTTTGACATTGACATTTACCACACAGCATTTGCCTACCGCTTCAGAACTTTTCTCAAAAAATCCTATTGGCTTCTTACGGCCAAAATTAATATCCAATCTATCCACGATTTGCCCTACTGGAGATAGAAATTTGACGTATTTTGTATGGAATTTATGTCAAATTTCTATCTCCAGTAGGGCAAATCGTGGATAGATTGGATATTAATTTTCGATTAATGGCCGACGATCTCACCATCCGATGAATCAATGCTATCGGCCGATTTCACGGAAGCTTATCACATGGACGGCCAATACTGGCGTAAAAGTGGCGATTACAGGGCAACAAGTAATGTTTATTGTTATGTAATTCACCTTATCAATGCGTGCTTAGTTATTACTGGCAATTAGCCCCCGTTTAATGTCAACGCCTTTGTTAACGATACAGTAACTTAGGTACACTCTGAATACAGAAATATTTTAGCATGTAACATACCAAAACTTCCCTATCAGTAGCTTCTTCTGGCCAATTCTTGAGAAAAAATATCCAGATCATCCCGCCAGCGGTTCCTCTGCCTACCCCGGCGACTAATTCCTTCCTCGGGCATCCAATGTGTAGTGATCTTTGCCCACCTTTCTGGATGCATTCTGCTGATATGGCCCGCCCACTCCCATTTTAACCTGGCAGACTTGTTGCCTACATCTGTAATACCGGTCTTGGAGCGTATCGTGAAACAATTAATATGCCATTATAATGCAATACAATAAGCATTTATATTTTTACGTTGATTTATTTAGTTCTTAGGTTTTACTAGAAGTGTTTTAGGTGTTTTTACTAAGTGTTTGACAGAAGCGAAATTTACAGGGAAATAATAAATTCGAGCAGTGTCAGTGTGACTATAATTTAGACGTATAAATCTTTCGAGATCCAATGAAAGGATTTAAGTACATCTCACAGATAGATAAACATGGTAACGAATTGCTTGATTTAATTTTTAAAACTGCTTCGTGACAAACACAACAACAGTGTTTTAGACCATAGAATTTACTGTAACAGTTTCGATAATATCAAAATTAAAATACCGTTATTAATACCGTACACCCATGCTCTCGAAAATGAAGTTGTTGTTAATAATTAATCAATACTACTAAAATATAACGGTAACGGTACCTCTTTTTGCGTTCCATCTATCATATCAAATGATTCATCATCTTCATATTAGAACCTTTTACCAATCTCCGAAATCTTCATACCTAATGCCAAGGTCACGACATATTAAATCATGAACTATGTACCTACTATCAGAAAACTTTCCGGTGAACCACCACTAAGGCTAAAATCGCTTGCGCTCAGTGTTCGACGGCAGCGTGTAATGTAGCAGGATTCGTTCAAGGGACTTTGTCGACAAAGTGTATCACCGGGAAGTATCGTGACTGTACCTTACCTATCCTACTATACATGCTGAAATTTTAATCGCTTCTTTTCCGAAAAGGGGTCATTGTACTCATCATTATGAACAACTTTTACTATGGGACCAACCCTGTAAACGCGAAAAAAAAAACAGGTGGTTCCACAAATGTTACCAACCAACTGAACCAACTGTTTTTTTTTCACGATTTCAGGTTTGGTCTCATAGTAAAAGTTGTTCATAACGATTAAAATTTCAGCATGTATGTATAAAATCATAAATCTGACACTAATATGTTTGTAGATCATTTCAAATTACGACACATCAACATTTTAAATTACGACAATAAAATTGACTCTCTGTTAGATTATCAAAATTGTAGTCCATCGTTTGGGCTCTTCAATTTCACTCCAGCCAGACACATAATTTTTTCTTGACCCTCTGTTAGATTATCAAAAAGAGTCCACCATTCGAGCTCTTCAATTTCAATCCAGCCAGACACATCATTTTTGCACTATTCTCACAAGTATTAATCATTTTTTTTTTGTTCATAGGAATTCGTGCAGTCCTTTTTCGCGGGCACCCTGAAGCAGCACCTGTTGAGCGAGGAGCTGCCTTCGGACTGGGCCGCCAAGCCCGTCAAGACGCTGGTCGCCACCAACTTCGACGAGGTCGTATTCGACCAGGACAAGAAAGTGCTTGTCGAGTTCTATGCCCCATGGTAAGTGTTCCTTAACATTTTTTTAATAGTACATTACTGTCGAAGCCTACTTCCGAAGTTATTTAAACAAACTTTTTAACTAAACGAGGCCGTTAATTGCTATTTCGGTCGAGATTTCTATAGTACTTTTCTCTTATTTCATCATCATCATCATCATTTCAGCCCAAAGACGTCCACTACTGGACATAGGCCTCCTCCAATTAAGGGGGGATATGCCGTAATCGCCAACAAAATTAATAAAATAATAATAATAATAAATAAATAAATAAAAAAAAAATTTAATAAATAATATATATAATAATAATATATATTATTTATTAATAATAAATTAATTAATTATTAATATTGTCTCTTATTTGCGAGGAAACAATACACAAAATAATTCAACAGTATCTAATTTACATTCGCGCCAATTCACCCGCGCGCGGTCTTGTACTATATTCAAACTTTTGAAAAAAAAAAAAAACTGTATTCAGCCTTTAAAATGCTTTGATCATCAGATTCATTAGTGCTGTTTTGGACGTGGAGTCACTAAAAAAAATTGTATTTTGCAGTATATTTAAAAGCGGTTTTTTTTGGCTTAATTTTTTTTTGTATTGATTGCTAGAAATATGATGGGCGTAATTATTGCGTATTTATATGTTGGTAGCGGCAAACCGGCGACACGCGTTCCAGTATTAAAATACAGTAGATAACATTTCTATCACCGTTTTATTTAGATTTCTATGGTAATACACATTGATCAAGTTACCTATGAAATGACTCACCTGTTTCAAATGATGTATGCAAGTATATTTGAATAAACCATACAATACAAATATTGTTTGTTCAAGTGTGCACAACTGGAAGAATATTTACAAGAAGTCGTGTAATGAATACATAAATTACATCATATTCTGAAAAAGTATGTAAAAATATACATTACGACCACGTGTGTGTTCTCTTATATTCTGTTGTTTTATCAAGTGTCTCCCGCGGTGCAATACAAGCACAATATTGCTAATAACATCACATCACTATTAGGGTAATTGTTTGGCCAGGGGCCATATCCGATCATGGATCGTTTTAATATCCTATGCGATGATTGTGTTTTGACCTTTGTCTCTTTATACTCCTGTTAATCACATACCCACTATGAATCGTAGTCTTTATTGGGCCTTTTTATGTGCCTATGGCTGCGTTCAGAAGTTCCAAACTGATCTCAATGCTTTAAATCTCGATCTCCTGAAAGTACATGTTCCTGTTTGCCGTTTCTCTGATCTCCGGTCAATTTAATATGACTATGAACCGTGGTCTATTTTTATTGTGTCTTTTTTAGGGTTCCGTAGTCGTACAAGGAACCCTTATAGTTTGTCATGTCCGTCCGTCTGTCCGTCTGTCCTAATCCTTTACAGCTTAATAACTTCTACAGTTATAAACATAAATAAATGAAATTTTGTTAAAAAATGGTTTAGATATAGATCTCAATTTTAAAAGGATAAAAAAATCTTGATAACGTATTTTAGGGGTGGCGCCCATACATGTGAAAGGGGATGAATTTTTTTTTTCGTTGCACCCCCTCGTTTTGGATATCATTGAATAGGTCTACTAAAATGAAGGTAATGTTTCATACATAACTTTTTTATCAGGTATACCATCTCCGAAATACAGTTCGCCAAAGTGGCTTGCAATGTGTGTGTCCCCTGCCATTTCTAAACTATGCAACGTAGAAACTTATAGTCTTCCACATAGATAGAACTTTGTAAAAACTCTCTTTTAAAATTATTAAATTATAAATATTTCGAGTATAATGTGATTATAAATTTTTGAGTTATAGTAAGAAAACTGAAAAATACTTAACGACGTCCTAGTTTATAGGTCGTGGACCTTAGAGAAAAATGATCTTGGCAAATAATGCTCCTTTAGTTACTTTCTATTTTAAAAATCACAAAAAGAAACTTTGTGTTTTATTGATATGACACACTTCTTAAATTTAGCGCTAGGTGGCGCTGTTTGCAAAAACTAAAATAGCAATGATTAATATTCGATTTGATTCGTTTGTAATTAGACCTACTTAAGGAACCCTGTAATACTGAGCATGGCCCGACATGCTCTTGACCGGTTTTTTATGTGCCTATCTTTATAGTGTAGGTACTAGTCGGAACGAAAGTCCGTACATCGTTTGTCGTTCATCGAACGCGAGTAAGACCTCATGTGGCACTGTTTCTAGGTCAGGTTCAAGTCCGGTATTATTTGTCGGTGCGTCATTGCGTCATATTTGTCGCATGGCTATATAATTTGCGCAAGTGTGCGCCTCGTTAGTCCGTATTCAGTGGGTCGTAATTAATACGCTTGTCAAACGTCATTGTCTGCTGTTCAACGACTTGGAAGGTTATCATTTGCTATATTATGGAAATTTGAGAGAGATACAGATGGTTTAACGAGTCCTGATTTATAAAACATTACACTCCTTTTTTTTGTGCAGTCGTGTAAAAATTCATGAATAACAAACATACAATCAATGCTGTCGTGATTCTCATTGCACCTTCCAATAAACATCAAATTGAAAAAAAAAAACTGAACCTCTCATCATCATCATCATCATTTCAGCCGAAAGATTTCCACTGCTGGACATAGGCCTCCCCCAAGCATCGCCACAACGACCGGTCCTGTGCCTTCCGCATCCAGCGGATTCCCGCGACCTTCACCAGGTCGTTGGTCCACCTTGTGGGGGGCCTACCCACGCTGCGCCTTCCAGTACGCGGCCGCCACTCCAGAACTTTACTGCCCCATCGGCCATCCGTTCTGCGAGCATTGTGCCCCGCCCACTGCCACTTAAGTTTGGCAATTCTTCGGGCTATGTCGGTTACTTTCGTTCTCCTGCGAATCTCCTCATTTCTGATTCGATCACGCAGGGACACTCCGAGCATAGCCCTCTCCATTGCCCTTTGAGTGACTTTGAGCCTTCTTATCAGGCCCATTGTGAGCGACCACGTTTCAGTGCCGTAAGTAATTACTGGCAACACACACTGGTCAAAGAACCTGAACCTCTACTTTTTTTTAATCGTATTAAAATATAGTAACCATGATAGTAGTAGATGAAATGCCATTCAAAATGATAAAAGAGACTTAAATAATATTAAGAAGTCATCAAAACACATTCATAAGTTTTAATTTTCCACAGGTTTATAAAATTTTGAATGATACGGAACAAGTTAACCGGGATTTAATAGAAATACTTACCCCCAGTTTCTGGGAGGCTGATCAATTTGATCTATTGTCAAAACATTAGTTTTTGCCGGCCAATCACAGAAGCTGACATTAGTCAGCTTCTGTGATTGGCCGGCAAAAATGTTAACAACCAATCACATTGCTTGACGTGAGATTTGACAGCTGTTTAGTTAGTTTTTGAGTTGATCAGCCTTTCGGAAACTGGGGGTATATCATTCCAAGTAATTTGATAAACTAAACATTACTTATAAATATAATTAAACAAATTTAACCGGATTACATCGCGTATATTGTTTAAATTGGTTTTCCTACCAAGATGACAAGCAACAGATATTAAAAAAAAAACTAACGTACAATTTTTAATTAATTAAAATCGTTTCGATGCACGCAGTGGTCACTCACAGTATCATTATGTTTTACACAGTGTAGCGTACTGGCTTGCTGTTTGGGACTTGATTATTTTTAGAACTTGGTTCATTCTACTTTCTACTAATATTATAAACGTGAAAGTTTGTGACGATGTATGGATGTTTGTTACTCTTTCACGCAAAAACTACTTACTGCATACAGAAATAATCCATAGATTTTAATGAAATTTGGCATTTAGATAGAACATAATCCGGATTAACATATAGGCTACTTTTTATCCCGGGGAGATGAGCAGTTCCCGAGGGATGCGCGATAAACGACATTCACGCGGGCGAAGTCGCGGGCATAGGCTAGTTAATAATAAGTGATTAGCTTTCGAAACGTCAGGGAAACCAATTTAAATAATATACGCGATTTAATCCGGTTAAACTTTATTTTATTATAATGTGTAGTGATCGCGAAAATCTAAGAAGTTATTAAGTGATTAAACTTTTACATAAATCTCACTACCATCTTTTTCAACAGGTGCGGTCACTGCAAGCAGCTGGTCCCCATCTACGACAAGCTGGGAGAGCACTTCGAGAGCGATGACGACGTGGTCATCGCCAAGATCGACGCCACCGCCAACGAGCTCGAACACACCAAGATCACCTCCTTCCCCACCATCAAGCTCTACACTAAGGATAATCAGGTCAGTTTCAATTTAACACTATCTTCAAAGTCAAATGATTTTATTTCTTATAGACCAGATATATGAAAGGGACATCAACCATACAGCCCAATAGACTAGATATATAGACTATTCATATAATTCCTTTCATTTTATTTGGATTAAGGTTGTGTGTTTTCTAGCCATATTCTGCTAAGGATATTTTTTCTGGCAATGATTGAAACTTACCTGTTCTTTCATTAATCCTCATACAGTTGCATTGGCCGATTTAGTTGACAAATCATAATTTACACGTAAGATCACCAAACTGGAAGACTTAAAAAGGGGCACTTTGGTATTAAATTAAAATTGGTATTAAAGAAGTAACAACAGTGGTGTGGTCCGTGACCGATGTGAATCGGTAGTGTACACGGTCTATCCCGCATTCAGTGAACACCCCACATAAAGTTTTATATATAAAGTTTTGTTTTGTCCGCATCAGTTGCGCATTCGTTCCGTAACCGCACTTGTAAGGCCAAGCTACAAGGCTTCAAACATACTACGTTCTTTTTGTGCGATTAAGAACTTCAATTTTATTGTATAAAGCATTGCATGCGGCGCAAAAGGAATTTTATATAATTGTAGTTCTCGAGCGCTCGAAAAGAACATCGTCTTTCGACGCCTCAAGGCAGTTTTCTCATATCTACCTAGTAACAGTATTTCTGTTAGAATTCAGGCGTGGTTAACACACATCTAACGGCTCCATTACATAGCAATGGGTTCACGCATCTGCGATTTACAACAAATGTTTGTAATACAATAACTTGCTCATTTAATGTACTTCTAGCGTGACTAGCTCATTATATGCCAGACTGACTTGTTTTTAATGGTCCTTTGTTGCTATGAGGACATCATTATTCTTATCGAAAGGTTTTATTGCCAACAAAAGAATAAATATATTAGTCTGTCACTTCTCGCGAACGTAAGGATAGCCGTCATAGTGTAAAAACAACGGTATATCTAACTGTTATATCTGTGCATGCAAATCAGAGTGTATTGGACTAAATTAAAGTGAATTGTAACTAGATACCATTGATTCAATTAAGAAATGTTACGTGTTTTACAACCACAATGAATGATGTCAAGCGGATAGACATCAGGGTCTAACTCTGGACCCAGGAATATTCCTATTCAATTCAATTGAATTCATTTATTCGCATAAAAGTTGGTTCATAATAACTATTAACATAGTCTTACATGTAATTAGGATTAGTTCTTACAACTTTAGTCAAATTATTGACATGCAAATATCTTAGTTTAGGGTAAGCAGTTCCACTGACATGCAACCATTCTTCTTTAGTATAAATGGCTATAATTTAAAACAACAAGAGATACAAGGATACTTTTTAAAATTGTGATTTAATTACATAATAAGATTTTTCAAGAAGAAGTAATGATTTTAATATTTTTGTCAGTTAATTTAAAATGAATGAAATTGAATGAATTTATCATGTCAGATACAATATATATATTTTTTTTTTAATAAGTCATCAACAGAGTAAAAGGATTTCTCTATTAGCCACATTTTTAGCTTTTTTTTGAATTCCTTAATACTCTTGGGTATATTATTGTAGATACGCCCACACATAACATAGCAATTTTTTTGATAAAGTGTTGTCCTTGGAATTTTGGGCAAAACAATTCTTTCAGGATTTCTTGTATTTCTTGGAAACATGTCAATCGCCTTTGTGAACAGGTCCATATGTTCTTTAACAAACTTAGCGGCTTCAAATATGTATAAACTGGGCAATGTCAATAGCTTGAGGTTAATAAATATAGGTCTACATGACTCCCAATGAAGAATACCAACAATCGCTCTGACGCATTTTTTTTGTGTAACAAACGCTCTCCGCGCATCAGTAGAGTTGCCCCAGAGTATAAGTCCATATCTTAATTTGGCAGCTACGTAGCCATGATATGCCGTTAAAACAGTGCTTCTGTTTGCTGTTTTACGGAGTCGATACAAAACATATACGAATTTATTGAGTTGGCTGCATATTATATTCTATTCCCTCATCATCCTTCTGCCCTTATCCCAATTTATTTGGGGTCGGCGCAGCATGTTTTTTTCTTCCATACATCTCTATCAGCCGTCATCTCCGTGTTCACTTTCTTTCTATTCATATCATCTTTCACACAATCCATCCATATTTTCTTCGGTCTGCCTCTTTTCTTATAGCCATCAACATTCATACTTAAAACTTTCCTCGTAACATGTTCCTCATTCCTCCTCATCACATGTCCATACCATGACAGTCTGTTGCTACTTAACTTCTCTGCTATTCTATTCCCTCAAATCCGGGTATTAAGCGTGACAACTGCAGCTTTGACCAATTGATCCCCCAATAACCTTGTCCGCTAACCCGCGAAAATCCTTCTCATTTTGAGAAGAGGTGGCTTGCCAGTAGTGGGACAGTAATGGTTGACATCGAGCAGTAAAGGAGTTCGCCCATTATAAGTACTCGACGCCAACTCCACTCCGACTCGACTCACAGTAAAACATTGAAATGTGAGCTTTATATAGTGTTCCTTACGGTGGAATTTTCAACATTTACTTAAAAGAAGTGGACGATGCATGGTCCACGTACGCGTCATCCTCGCGTCGCTCACTTATGGCCATCTCCGACCCGTTTACCATTCGTTGTTGACGCGTTGCCGACGTATCGGCCACGCGTCGACAACGCGCTTACGACTGTCCTTCATTCCGTATACAATAGCATATCCCATTCGATGACGACGCGTTGCCCACTGGTGACCGTCGAGTTGATCGCCTAGTCGACGACTCGTTAATGCTGAACCGAAAGTTGGAGTTGAAACGATGTTGGGTGTCGAGTCTGTGTAATGTGCGAACTCCTTAAACCTTATAGAGGCGTAATCCCATCTGATTTGTTTGAAATGAACTGCGCCAATTTTCGACTTGACATAAAGGGTTCCTATTGGCTCGGGGAATGCAACACGTGGGCGTGGCATTGCGCGAGCCAATTGGACGGCACCAAGGCGCGCTACTATTTAGAACACTCGTAATTGGAAAGCCCATAATTCATCTGTGTAGGGTTTAATGCTTGATGTGGTCTGATTATATGAACCTCGGCGATTTACGAGAATAAAATCAATGTTTTATACAATACCTTGACTTACTTACTTACTTACTTTAGAGCCAACTTTTCCTTATACTCAACAACTATTCTCCGCATATATTATAATTCTACTGTTTCCTCCTCTGCAGGTGAAAGACTACAACGGCGAGAGGACACTCGCCGCCATGACTAAATTCGTCGAGTCTGGCGGAGAGGGCGCTGAACCTACACCAAGCGTGGTAAGTTATTACGACTTCTTAACTCCTTCATGAAACTTTGATTCCGTACATCTGCGGCCGTACTATGAAGTGTTAGAGCTATCGTTATTCCGTTGTGAGAAAGGAATAGAGCTAGGCAGGACTAATATTGCCGTCCTCCTCTCTCAATGTAACCATCATAGCTTTAATAAATAAATAAATATTTTGGGACATTTTTACACAGCACCATCTAATCCCAAACTAATCAGAGCTTGTACTATAGGTACTAGACCATGGATACAATACTTACATACTTTTTTTTTGTAAATACATACTTATAATACATAAGAAACACCAGACCAACAAACACTTATGCTCATCACACAAATATTTGTGTCTTGTGGGAATCGAACCCACGACCTCGTGATCAGCAGTCTTACCCTCGAACCCTCAGAAATAGATAGAATGGCCATGTGAGCAGGGCGCGCGTGGTAGCACCATGCACCATAGTGCAGGATATTTCAAAGCCTTTCTCAGCACGCCTTATGACTTTTTTCTATAAATACTGTTACAAAAAACCCGCAAAAATGCCTTATTGTGCGATTTCTAACTGCAGAAACAAAAGTTGTAAAGTACATTTGATTAAAATTAATTTAAAAAAATAATGACGTCAAAATGTAAGGCATAGTTTGTTCGGAAAGTTGCCACGCATGAATCGCAAGTAAAATTGTGATTACAACCATTCTATCTATTTCTGTGCTTGAACCACTACACCACAGACGTCACATGATATTAAGCAAAGTATTTGTCTTGTTTCAGACCGATGAGGATGAGGAAGACGAGCAGCCGTCCAGGGACGAGTTATAAGCGTTCGACGGCCAGTACACTCATGAGACTTCCATAGCATAGTACTGTATAGATTATAATTATTTACTTTTATACTAAACTAACACGTTCGCATTTCAAACTAGACTGTTCTGTTGACTTGTTCTCTAAATTGTGTTAAGGGTTGTACTTGAACGAATTAAGTTAATAGCAGTGGCGAAGGGTGAATATCTTCAGAAGGGAAGCCTAACCTAAAAATCCTAAAATTGCTAAGATCGCACGTTAATAAAATAATAATAATAATTTAACAACTTTTAATTCAATTTTACATTTTTTTTTGTAGTTTAGAACAATAAATTAGCATAGAAATGTCATTGATCTGTATTTAAGCAATTCCTAAAGGGAAGCCGGTAGGAATCGTGTTATATGGACCCTTCACCATTGTTTGATATTTATAATGTAATACTCCGTTTATTTCACGCGTATCGTATGAACGATCGATCTCGTACAAGTGCCCAGATTAAAATTTAATTTATTTTCTAAACGCATAATTTATTTTGCATAAACAGCAGCATAACTTAGTTTATGTATAATAACTAATGTATTTATAATTTCTGTATCATAATGGTGTAATGTTTTCACATTCCTTAGTACAAGTTTTAGTTACATCGAACAAGTGTTTAAGAGAAGCATTGGCGATATTTTTATATTTTACACTTGTACATTTTATTCATCACAAGAAATAGAATTACTTAAGCCGGACTTTTTACCATTAAGTTTTATTTTTGTAGTTTTTTTTATTGAAATTATGTCGTTGAATAGTTCAATCATAAGTACTTGCATTCTCAGATGTATTTAGTGCTATTTTCATAATTATAATTAGTAAAGATCTTGAAAATGTAATTTTCTACGTATATTTGGTAATTCTGTCTATACATGTAAATATTCATAATTGTATTTGCCAAATCTGCAATTGTGTATCTATTGTGGATACAGAAATTGATAAATAAACAAAATTAAAACTTATCTACGCTTTTAATTTCAACCATGACGATTCCTTATTTGATTATACACATTTATTTGTATGGTGTGTAAGCTGCAGATCTTTAACATAAGGGGTCATTGTATCATCGTCATTGTACTCATCAGCAAAGAGTATATATCACTACGTTCTAGTGTGTGTACGTGCTCATCAGTATGAACAACTTTTGCTATGAGATAAACCCAGAAATCAGGAAAAAACAGTTGTTCCCTACATTTGTGTTCAAGTAAATCAACAAAATGTAGGGAACAGCTGTTTTTTTCTTCGCGATTTCTCCTGGTTGGTCTCGTAGTAAAAGTTGTTCATACTGATGAGTACAATGACTCCTTAAGAGGTTTTCAGTTATTTCAATAACACGTATAAGCAGAGATGTACTGTAATATATTTATCCATCACAATTGAATGAGCCCTGGAAATCTCCTTTGCCCAACTTGAGGATCTAATCAAAGACTTAGCAGAGCGGCGCAGCCGGCTTGACTAGCATGTTTTTTCTCTATTTATTATTAGGGACTTTCATACATACGAACTTATACCCTTTATCTTCTCATGGGCGTCGTAAAAGGCGACTAAGGGATTCACCACAGGATGGGCAGCAGCGTTCTCCGAGTATTTAACCAACCAACTGCGATCGCCAACCCGCCTGCCAAGCGTGGCGATTATGGGTCGTTCCTCGTGGTCCCACTACTTTGCCCCACTGGTGGTACCACGAGGAAATGTTGTTCCTCATGGTCCCACTAAGCAGTGGGCCTACAAGGAATACTCTTTGCCGTTCCTCGTGGTCCCACTCAGCAGTGGGCCCATGAGGAATACTCTTTGCCGTTCCTTGTGAACCCACTGATGAAATTACTTACCAAAATAGGGTAAATAAAAATACAAATGAAATCCAATATTTTGTGTTTAGTAAGTAAAAAGACATGAAATAAATGTTGGTAAAAGTTTATCGCATTCTATCTAAAAAATTACCAACATATATTTGATGGTTAAATAATTGTATTTGTGAGAATAAAATAAACTCCTCTTTTTGGAGTTCAAATTTTGGCCGACCGATTGGTTCCACTGCGGTTGTGTTCATATCATTTTCAATTTCCGTGAACACCTTTAATAACGTTACGTAATTATTTTTTATATTAGAGTTCTTTTTTTCAGCGACGTTATTTGTTCTATGGCGCTCATTATAGACACCCCATTCTGTTATAAATCATTTTTCATATAATTTTTTTTCACATAAACCAAGAATACGTTCAACTTTTTGTTTGGACTTTTTGTTAAATGATGTAATGATGGTAGAGGAGTTTATTTTATTCTCACAAATACAATTAATTAACCATCAAATAAATGTTGGTAATTTTTTTGATAGAATGCGATAAACTCTTACCGACATTTATTTCATGGTTAATTCACTAACAGTATTAATACAGTGTCTTTTTACTTACTAAACACAAAATATTGGATTTCATTTGTATTTTTATTTAGCCTATTTTGGTAAGTAATTTCATCAGTGGTTTTGCTTAGTGGGACCACGAGGAACGACCCGCGATTATGGCATATCCCCCTTGCTTGGGGAAGGCCTATGTCCAGCAGTGGACGTCTTTCGGCTGAAATGATGATGATATAAACGAACTTCGTCGAACGTCCCATCGTACCTTATCACAAATTTTAAATAAATTAACTAAAACGTTATAATGATGCAAACCGCAATACGTAAGCAGCCTCGGAATTAGGCTGTCGACAACTTTCATGTTGCGAAGTGGTTCACGAGTGAATGGGAACTGAGTCAAAAAACAAACAATTATCTGTATGGTAATTATTTTATTATCTTAAATACAACGATTACAACATAAAATAACTCTTTTTAAATAATTAACATTAAGCTTGTTCTTTTAAATTATCACATTAACACCAAAAGAACATTTAATTGAGACAAATGTGGAATGGCATTGTTTACAATTTAAGTGAATGGGTAGCACTTTGGTACGATATGGGGTAAAATGTAGGGGGTAACTTTTGTTCATTATTATGATGAAATATCCTACACTTACAGATCCATTACTAATTAAAAATAACTAACAAAGAAAAAAATTATAATATATGTTCTCGAGACTACTGTGTAGTCAAGAATGTAATAATAAGATCCTTAAACTTTGCATAGATATTTCTTCAAACAACGGCTGTAGACATCATAATATTTCTTCCTTGACATTTAATATAGTTCACAAATTCATAGGACAATAATACATCTGATTTTATGTTCATACAATGATTATAGACATAGATAAGGCTTATAAAACACGTCACCTTTAATTTATCTGTGCCGAATCCATTTTGTCACTTCTTAATAAAGATAGAGAAGAATCGTTAATACATAAAATACTCAATTTTTTTGAATCAATTTTTATCTTCTATTCCATATAATTTCAATAATCAACAAAAACAAATTAAAATGCAGTACAACAGGTACTAAATTAATATACAAATACATTCTCTTGATTCACTCTTAGTAATCACTAAATCTAGACAATAAAAAGTACCACGATATACATACCTATATAAAACAATATTATATATCACAATCTCGACCCTTCGACGATCACTCTCCAATCCTTCAATACTATAAAATCGTTATCAATAATTACTTAATCGTAATCAATAATTTCGCCAGTGGTCTTGTATTAAATGCTCCCGTGGTCTAAGTGAAGTCTAAATAAGTTATATATTAAAGGAATCTACCTACATAATGTAATCTTAGCCTAGAGTAATACATAGTCAATGACGCGGCCGCAGTTATGTACTTATTATTGTATACCATGCCGTTACAAAACATTTAGGGTCCATTCAGACGGGCCACAACACGCAACCACTCATAGTTAGTTTTTTTTTACAATTAAACCTTTTTTATTTCTGCTCCAGCCCAAATCAAGGCTATAATCGAGCTGTAACAAGGACTAAATTGACAAAAAAAATATCAATGTTTAAGAAAATCTAAATTTAAATAAAATTCAACTCAATAGTAAATCTTTGTGTCCGTTGTTATCACATTAAATTTGTATGATAATCTGAGGAAACTATTTCAAAATATTGTTTTACTTATTTGTGTACTTATGTTTGTTTCACAAATAAAGTAAAATAAATAAAATAAAACTAGATGCGATTGGTTGAATTGCGGCCGCGTCTGTGGCCCGTCTCAATGGACCCTTACATATTGAAGTATTTTAAGTTGAAGAAAACGCATACTTTTACGATCCCTAGAAGTTAACCTCGACTCGAACAATAACAAATACATTTTAGAAACGTCTTTTACCCTTAATATTAGTAAGTAGATGAAATCGATTAGTCAGCTTAAAATATTTCAATTATAACTATCAAAGCCAGGCACCAAATGGCATATCGAATACATGTGAATTATTGGCGATATTACGAGGAATTACCGCGGTGTATACATATGATTCGATGCAAAACAACAAGACCATTATCTAACTGCTACGTACGGCGGTAGTCGGCGAGCTGGCAATACTTTATATCTATACAATATGTAACAAAAACGCTGTTGTTCCTGTGAGGTACGTTATCAGAATCGATATTCATACGTCACAACTCATTTGGAAAAACTCTTCAGTAAAAATTATCAAATTAAATATTAAATCATTATTAATTGTAAATTTAAAGTGATATAATCACATTTTTTTTGGTTTTTTGCAAAAACAGGAATTTTGTTACATGTTGTAGATTCATCGTCAGACATAACGTGATAAAACAAAAAAAAAAAGTTGTTCACGTATGTAAGTGTCAGCTGGCGTAGCATCACCACAACACTGTAGACAAGATTTTGGCAAAGAATTGTTATATAGTGTAGTTTTGTCTATTCTTCCGTACACAAATCTCTTGTCTACGGCTGATTATCGGTGTTGTTGGTCCTGTCTTGTCTTGTGGTCATGCTACGACTGCTGGAAAATATTGTTTAAATACAGTATAATACTACTCTATTTCAGAAATGCGATATTACTATCACTGCCATGCGCGTTTATAATATTCATGTGGGTTTTCCATCGACCACTAAACCCTATAGAGATTAAATTACGGGCTGTCCAATTCCGAAACTCTTATATTTATTTTCACAGATAAATATCAGGCGATGAGTGTACTTGCCAATGTTCGACTAGATATAACGCGTTCCTATTGGCTTGCGCAATGCCACGCCCGCGCATGGTATTGCCCGAGCCAATAAGAGCTCCTCATGTCTAGTAGAAAATTGGTGGAATTTATGAACAAGGCAGTGTGATTACGTCTCTATAGCCTTTTAAAACAATCAAACTTAGGTCGCAACGTAAATTTTGGTCGATATATACCCAATGTACTCAAAATAGGTGCAAGTAGTTGCGACCCAGACTTCAATGGGTAAAAATATATCTAAATCGGCCCAACGAGGTCGTCTAGGTCGATTTTAGGTAAAACCAGGGACATCAAACGCAACTGCCTCGTTGGTCTAGTGGTTGCAAGCGCGACTGCTGAGCGTGGGGTCCTGGGTTCGATTCCCGGGTCGGGCAAAGTGTTGTTGGGTTTTTTCATTAGGAAATTCTCAGTAGCAGCCCGGACTTTGGATTTGTGCCCGGTTAATGGCAATAGGCTCGCCCCCTATTACATGGGACTATAACATAACTGGCGAAATGTGGGTGTACTATTCCACCTCTGCCTAACCCTTCGGGGAAACACAGGCGTGATGTTATGTTATGTTATCAAACGCAAAGTAAGCCAAACAAAGCACTTAAAAAGCTTGCTTCGGTCTAAACTACTACTGACCATATATACTTAAAAAAGGTCGTTGGGCCTTACGAGGATAGGGTTTAATGCTCGATGGGCTGTTCTAAGAATGCGGAAGACTGTGTGCAACTAGAGTCAAATCCTAAAAGTGGACATAAATGTTGCCGATTCTCCAAACCAATTTTAATAACTCTATATCTCCTTACAAATACCATTGAAAAAGGACAGAAAATATTTAGAATTGTAAAATAGTCTATGCTCTTGTAATTTACAGGAAAAGTTGTGACGTGTAGTGATCGCGACTAAATTCACGTTGAAAACAAGCAATGGACTAATTTGACACTATTCAAATCTTCTATCCTTTTCTAACGTGTTTTGTTAGAAAGAAACTTAGCGAGGCTAAATAAGTTTAGTTTGGAAACAAAAGAAACAGCACCAGTCTATACAAGAAAAAAAACTGAACTTTTAACTTGACACTGAACCGAATGAAATGCTTGTTGCCTTACACTATCGCATGTTGCGTTTGAGACTTGTATAGTCGACCATGAAATTGCTTTATAACTTTTTAAACAACTCTCCTTCAATCAACATTGTACTGTTGATCGAAGCAACTCACAGTCAATTAAAATGTTACTAAGGATGACAATAGTAACAGTCATGTAAGCGAAAATATACTGTTTTTTTATAACGTGCAAGTGACTTTCAACCTTAGGGTGGTTAAGCAATTTTATTTAATGTTGGACAATACAAATATACAGAGTACACGCTTAATTTTAACTGAATACAGACTTTGTAAACTACATACTGGTTCAAGCAAGCCTTTTTTGAAGTGAAGCTTTTTAACGCACGTATGGAATGGGGACCTAACTCACAAAAAGTGAAACGTCACGAAAGCGGAGATGAAACGCTCCTCATTGGCTGGGCAGTCCATATTATTGCCCATATGAGTGAGCGAGACAGAATACAAGAGAGAGAGCTTCGCTTCTGTCGGGACTTCACGACACCTAAGGCCTTTTTGAAACGAAGTTCCTTAACGCGGCTTGCGGTAGGTGTGATTCGGGAATGGCGACCTGATCCCGCCCTAAGAGAGGCCAGTGGGTGATAGATTGGGGAGTCTATCATCCACACTGCAAGGCCCTCGAGCTGCAGTGATGTCCCACGTGTGCCCGGACATCACCGAAAGAGAGTTCGGGTTGGAGGTGGAAGGCCCTGAACTGGGCCGCGCTGGATGGGTTGCGAATGCCATGCATTGCAGTTCTCGTGGCCCATCCACCCAAGGCGAGAGTAGGCACACAGCGGAGTTTTTAGTGGGTGCGAGTCCCAAATAACCACGTCGCCTCCCTGAGTGGTGTGACATGCGATAGGCATTTTCTCCGTATAAAAAAAAAGGTGTGATTCGGGATATGTAAATGTAACGTCACGTAAGATTTTTCGCTCTCTCTTTCTAGTGTGTCTGTGTGAGTGAGGAACTTCGTTCCTGACGGGGGTCCCCTGACCGCACAGGTTTTTATTTATTTTTGCGTTCCATTTGTTGTTGGTTTATTGTAAGCTAATTTTGAATGTGTTTTTTTTTTATTAAACCACGTTATTTAGTATGAATCTGACGATGAGCCTGTGCGGAGTCTCATCAGAGCGCGAACATGGAGTCGTGTCCGTCCTTGTTGATGTGTCGGTGGCGCGGCTCGGCGGGCGGCAGACTGTCGGCGGCCGCGGCCCGCTCGGCTAGGAACGCGTCGAAGTCACTCGAAGTCACCGACTCTTGCGCTCCCGTCGCTTCTGAGTTAGCCTGGATGACGTATAAAAGCTCATTACATAACAACTTTAATAACTTAAATAAAAAAGTTATTGGTTTCGATTCTCTTGCTCACAAACTAAACTTATTTTAAACTATCGCTCCCTTATTATAAAAGTTTAGACCAGAAGGTCAATTCTCGTAGTTAAAAACATTCAAAATATAACGATTTAAATTGTGGAAAGAAAAATCCTGCTCGTGAGCGTTAGATTTCGCTTCGCATGCGTAAATGCGATAAAAATAATAAAATAATTAGTAAGGTATATATCTATACGACTTTGAAATAACTGCAAAGTTAGTCGAGTCGGTTAAGAAACACTGTTTCTTAATAAGATATCGCTGACGTCACACAAAGACGTACAAAAAGTGGAGGTTAATTTCGATACCACGAGCAGTGTTCACGGTAGCTTAGTGGCTAAAGCACTGGCGTACTGAGCCAGGAGTCGCAGTTTCGTATCCTGCTCGTGAGCGATTTTTTCTTTCCACAATTTAAATCGTTAGATTTCGCTTCGCATGCGTATTTACGCATTTGCGTTAAAAATAATAAAATAATTCACAATATAGTTCCAAACTAATTTCAATGGTTTAATGGGCAAAATTAATATCCAATCTATCCACGATTTGCCCCTAGAGATAGGAATTTGACATAAGCTCCATACAAAATATGTCAAATTTCTATCTTTAGTAGAGTTGATAGATTGGATATTGTAATTTTGGCCGTAAATCTCAATCTCCTGACAGTAGATGTTCCTGTTTGCCGATTATTTGTGACACTTAGGTCATTAATGTCACCAATAAACGGCAATCAGAAACACCTAATGTGCGGAGATTGAGATTTAAAGCATTGAGATTAGTTTGGAACTAAATTTTGAACGTTTTTAATTACGAGAATTGGCCTACAGCAGTTTTAGAACCTTCTTTAAACCGGGTCTAACGTCAAACTCCATACATAATAAAAAAGACTTAAGTCTAGTTTAGGATAAACCTATTGCTGAACCCGATTTTGTAATAAAATGGTCACTCTCTTTTACTAAGAGAAACAAGAAAGGGATCGCAATCATTTTAGTCAAATAAGTTCGAATTAAAATTTCCATACAAGTTTAGAAGTGATCTTGGATCGTGCCGACAAAAAATACGAAGAGGTGGAACACGTAAACAAATTTGACAGTTCTAAAATTGTTGCCATTCTTTTCTAGCATCTAATATTAGTAAAAGAGAGCGATAGTTTAAAATAAGTTTAGTTTGTGAACAAGAGAATCGACACCATTGTAAAACTATTACACTATTTTATTCGGGACTATTCGCGCAATCTTCTCGTGACTTTTGTCAATATAACTTGGCCGAAACGACAAGGTTAGTCAAATTGATATTTTGATAACATTTGGGGCAATAATATATATTATTAAGTTTTAGACTCAAAATTATTCAGTTGTGAGAGAGAGAGACAGAGCTATACAGGACGTATAACGCCATTCCTCTTCGCACCAGAACAATGATGAGATTCGTAAGAGAGATATGTGCGCGAATAGTCCCAAATAAATATTGTAACATGATTGAAATTCGAGAAATTTTGAGAACTTCAAATATAAAGCTATTTAAGGATAACATTTTGGGTTGCAGTTCGAATGAGCTGTCGTATATATCAGCCTGGAATGTCTACAACTCAACACGGGTTTCTAATGCTGTTACAATAAACGATCAAAGGCATATTGCCAGAACGATAAAAAGCCGTCTGCTATCTAGAAATACTGCACTATCCCCCAGTTTCTGGAAGGCTGATCAATTTGATCTATGGTCAAATGTAATGTCAGCTTCTGTGATTGGCCGGCGAAAATGTTAACAACCAATCACATCGCTTGACCTGAGATTTGACAGTCGATTAGTTAATTTTTGCGTTGATCAGCCTTCCAGAAACATGTTAATGACATGGTTAATGACATGTGTCTTGATTACTCTGATGATTATGACCTTTCAAGCGAATCTGAAAATTATTTTATTCAGTTCTCTATATTTTGTAGTGCGTATTGATGTGATTTATCCAACTTATTATAAGCCTGATTGGATGAACGAGGGACATATTCAAAGGCATTGCAAAATATGTGTAAAAATAATGTTGTTAAAAATATTCGACGATAAATCACGTGTACAGGAGTAAAAATGCTCGCGCACTCCCTGACTATCTAGGAGTCTGCTGGCTAGTACGGTCGACCGCAAGTCGTTGGTAACACTTTGATATTAGTAGCATCTTTATTTCATAAGCAGTAAGGGTGGTTTTCGAATTTAAGTCTTACCACTGTCATGCAGTCGACTGTACAAAGACGGAAAGGGTGGAAATGGCAACCAATGGACACGGCAGTGCTATGTGCATCACCTCACCGCATGCAAATTGTAAAAAAAAAATGTAAGCGCGAAACAGTGCCCACAGTAATTGATAAATTCGATTGGATAAATATTTTAAAAATTAAGGTTCCATTTTTTTACTTATTTGAAACTAGAACCAAGTACTAACATATTTCTTTAATGAGTCTCTCATTCTACCAGTCACCTTGCATACATGTGGACTTGAGATAAGAGTGAATAATCGCGTCGTACCTTAGCAATGTTCTGCAGTGCAACCAGATAACCCATTTGATGAAAATGATGAAAATCCTTGATGTGTATGCAATTAATTATTCATATTTAAACCATACTTACGTGATGAAACCAACGAATGTGAAACATAAAAAATATGTAAAAATGAAAAGAAAATGATAAATAAACATAAACACACCTTCTCCTGCGCTAACCAAGCGGCTATCTCATCGATCTCCCTCTGATCCATGCCCGACGGCTGTCGAATGTTCCAGAAATAATTAACATAAAATAATTGTTAAATACAAAAAACAAACAAAAATGGAAAATTAGGGATAGATTTAATAGAGAAAAATGTATTGATATAACGAAGTTCTAATGTTTAATTAAATAGAAATTATGTAACTATAAAAAATTACATTTATCAAACTCCAAGTCTAAATAAAGTATCGTGTTATGTCAAGATGACGTTTAGGAGCGATCACGACTTTTACACATGCACGACGCACGCGACGAAACCTAGTCAATAATCTTAAACGAAATCCAAAATTAATCACTTCACTTTAAAAACCAAAGCACACATTTGAAATTAAATTAGAACACAGATAACAACATAAAACCAAACAAAACATCGACATAACACGACACAGTGTATAGTCTGTTTTTTCTCTCTTGTCTTATTTAGTAAACAATCTTGGCATGGCTCTTTATTCAAATAACTACTGATAGAACATAATTACTAGTTCTGCACATGTAATAAGGTTAAAAAAAATATGTGTGTATTCAATTGTTAACATTATGTCTTTTAATAATTATTATTGACGAATTGCATTAAGGTGAATGCTGCAGGGTAGCCCGCGAAATTCAAAATTTCTTGTGTTTTTTGCAAATTGTAGTTGTATTTCGCGTTGTGTATAAATCGAAATATGATTTGCGGTAGTAATAACAATATATCTATTGAATGATACTCATAAAAAATATAAACCTAGCTCTATAAGCTCTACAAGCTCGAAAATCGATAATTTGATCGTAAATTAATATTATCGAGTTCGTACAGCTTATAGAGCTTAGTTAATATATTTTAAGAGTATTATTCAGTAGATATATTGTTATTATTTCCGCTAATCATATTTCGACCGATATACAACAAGAAATAAAGCTACAATTCGCAAAAAACGCCAAAAAAATTGAATTTCGCGGGCTTCCCTGTAGCATTCACCTTAAAAAGACATTTTATTCATTTATTTATTTATTTGTTCAGTGGTATACATAACAAAAACATTCTAAAGATGTAAACATAAACTCATTAGAGTTTTACCGTTTTTTTTTACATGCCAAGATTGTTTATTAAATAAGACAAGTAAGACTAAACAGAGTGTAAACTCGAAGCTATGTGTGTGTACGTACCAGGGGCTGTCCCTGTGTGGCTCGCTGGTTGGCGGCCGAGGCCAGCCCGCTCGACGTCTGGTCCTCTAAGTTGTCCGCGTAACTGCTGCCGCTAAAGAATTAAATAATCATACGAATTATAAATGCCAAAGTATCGATGAACACTGTCATAGAATTCGATCAATTTTATTCATAAATCAGTAGTCTCAGAAGGAATCGTGTTTAAATAGAAACCACGCGGATTGCGATCTGCGAGGTTAACCTACACTTGCCGCGGTCCGTCCGTGGATGGGTGACCGTTTCGTTGAACATAACGACCCCTCCATGCCTCGGAGAGCACGTTAAGCTGTCGGTCCCGGTTGCCATACGAACATCTAGGCAGTCGTTACATGTACTCAGAAGCCAGAAAGTCTGACAGCTGGTCTATCCTCCGAATGTCAGTATAACCCAGTAACTGGGTTGCGGGAGTCTGATGGCAGTCGCTCCGTGTAAAATACTGATGTTCAGCCGCATCTGGTTAGACTGGAAGCCGACCCCAACATAATTAGGGAAAAGGCGAGGAGGATGATAAAATCAGTAGTTCCCCCTCGTATCCGCTAGGGGCGCTACTGTATTTTCGAATGTTGTCAAATTCGATGAAAATATGTGTGTATCAAACTCGCCGCCACGAATAACGCTATGGAGCGGGCCATATTTTATCCAAACAGTAAAAGTAGAGAATATTAAGAAACTTGAATTAAAGGTAATTGAAACACTGACTCACTGAGTTGGTCTTCAACCAGTGCGTCCTGCCTGTCATGACTTACGGTGCCGAGATGTAGACACTGACAGTTGGGCTAGTCCACAAGTTCAAAGTCGCTCAGCGAGCTATGGTTAGAGTTTCTTTGAAGGATGAAATCCGTAATGAGATTATCTGGAGAAAAACCGGAGTGACCGACATCGCTTGTAGGATCAGTAAGCTGAAGTGGCAGTGGGCTGGCCATGTCTGTCGAAGGACCGATGGCCGCTGGAGCAGACGAGTCCTTGAGTGGACACCGCGAATCAGCAAACGCAGCGTAGGGCGCCCCCCAGCCAGGTGGACCGACGACCAGAAGAACGTGGCTGGGGGGGACTGGATGCGGAAGGCAAAGGACCGAGTGTTGTGGCGCAACTTGGGAGAGGCTTATGTCCAGCAGTGGACTACGATAGGTTGAGTTGATGATGTTGATGAAATACTGAGAGGATTTAATATCACGATACAAAATTTAGCAAGTTTAAACTCGTTCTCACCCAGTCTTGGAGGTCTCGTAGGTGACGTTGCGTGACTGCGCGAACATGTCGAACTCGTCCTTAGAGCCCGGGGACTTGTCCGGCTGTGCATCCTTCACAGCTGGAATACACACATTTATGAAATTAAAATTAATTATTTAATTAATATATTATTTAATTATTTTAATTTTATTTAACACAAGTGTTTGTGTAGCTCTGGGTGATTCTTATGTATCATAAGTATGTATTTACAAAAAAAAAGTATATAAGTATTATATCCAGTGTCTAGTACCCATCGTACAAGCTCTGCTTAGTTTGGGACTAGATGGTGCTGTGTAAAAATGTCTCTGGAATATTTATTTATTTATAGATGACATCACCAGCATCATCAATGTCTTTTTCGTATAAGGCTTTACGAGTAAATATTTCATTCATATTACAAATTTCATCACAAACTTTGAATATTTTATCATAATCAGCCCATCAAATTCCCACTGCTAGGCTCGGACCTTTTCTCAGAACGAGATGAGGAATGTCTCCCACTGCTAAGCTCGGACCTCTTCTCAGAATGAGATGATTAATGAGTCTCCCACTGCTAGGCTTGTACCTTTTCTCAGAATTAGAAGGAATGAATCTTTAACAGCTAGGCTCGGAGCTCTTTCCAAAATGAGATGGTGAATGAGTCGACTACGGCTAGGCTCGTATCTCTTCTTAGGATGAGATGATGAATTAGTCTCCCACTGCTAGGTTCGGACCTCTTCTCAGAATGAGATAATTAATTAAATGTGTCTCCCATTGCTAGGCTCGGACTTCTTCTCAGAATGAGATGATTAATGAGTCTCCCAATGTTAGGCTCGGACCTCTTCTCAGAATGAGATGATTAATAAGTCTCCCACTGCTAGGCTCGGACCTTTTCTCAGAATGAGATGATTAATGAGTCTCCCACTGCTAGGCTCGGACTTCTCAGAATAAGATGATGATTGAGTCACCCACTGCTAGGCTCTGACTTTTTCTCAGAGAGAGATGATTAATGAGTCTCCCACTGCTTGGCTGAAACCTTTTCTCAGAATGAGATGATGAATGAGTCTCCCACTGCTAGGCTCGGACATTTTCTCAGCAGAATGAGATGATAAATGAGTTTCCCACTGCTAGACTCGGACCTCTTTTCAGAATGAGATGATGAATGAGTCTCCCACTTTATTTATATTGTCAAGATGCATATTATAATTTTTTTTTTTTATTGTTTGATTTTTTTATGTTAATTCGCAAATGGAGTGTAGATAAAAAAAAAAATTAGTTCACTTACTCAGTTTAGTAATATCAGGTACATCATCGCTGAGATCAATCAGGGCATCGTCATCCTTCTTTGCTGAAAAAATAAAAAGTCCACTTAGCCTCTCGTATGAGAAACGAGTCACGCGTGACGTAAAGGAATTTTTATTGTGTCTAGAACTGTGGCAAAAAGAGGTTAATAAACATAATCCAAAGAGTTGTTTATTTTACTTCCATACTTTGGGGATTAGTTGCTCTGTGGACATCACAATACTATCTGTCCAAGGTTACAGCTACATGTATAGTGAACACAGACCATTAAGCCTCAAGATGCCACATAAACAAAGTTTTGCATGAGAACACAGTCGTAAAATGTTAGTGGGGAAAAGGGGGCGGACGGAGTGACGTCCCAATTGGCGACAGGGCGTATAATATGCAGTACTACTGCATATGATGTGTGACCGGGGATATCTGGCTAATCGGCGTCTAGAGGCTTACTGGTCTGTGATAGTGAATAATGGTTTTTTTTTTTTTTTTCATACACCCAGAGATCCTACAACGCTCTCCGCGTTCAATATAACAACGCGTTAAGGGTGCTGTTGCGGTTGCCCCGTTTTTGCAGCGCATCGGGAATGTTTGCCGGGGAGCGCGTGGACTGTTTTTATGCTACCATGCGCAAAAGGGCGACCTCGATAGCGGGTAGAGTGCGGGTGAATAGCAACAGCCTCCTGGCCGGCGTCGCCGACCGGCTGGACGGGCCGTTTTTAAAACATTGGCTGGCCTTACATGCACCTGTTTATCAGGCATGGGGCAGATAAATAAAACTTAATATGTACCAATCTACGTAATAATTTTATATATATTATTAAATATTAATATACAATTTAATTTAAAATAATTTAATTGAACAATACTTTACTAAATAATACTTTCAAAAATATTTAATTCAATTCAATTCAATTCATTTATTTGCCAGAATGTAGGTGTACATGTATGATCTTAAATTTAAATGGCCCATGTACATTAGGGTGGGTCGATTTTGAAAATATTAAAATTTTGATGTTGGGGGTATTTTAAAAGTTGCCTTACATTGTAAAATAACGAACAAAAATAGTAAAAAAAAAAATCGATATGACTTTTAGCCCTCTACCGAAGCTGAAAGTTTTGTATTATGTAAATTTTTTGTACTGACAAATATTATGTAGATTGAATAGTAATATGATTTTGTCACAAGTTATTGTTAGTAATATTAAAATGTAATTGAACAAAGCGCGTTTCCTTTGTTATTTATAATGTGTGAGCGAGATAGAAACATTGATTGTTTCAGCTAATTGCACCATTTTGAGTTCGCCAGTGCCCTTCACAGAGTACTTTTTAATATGGTGCCCTCGCGACAGTGATCCACGATTGTTGTTTATGTGACTATAGCGTTTTATAACCCATAATTTTATCTTTGTTTGTGAATTAAGCTACTTATTAAGTACGTAAATAATCTACTAGTATATAGGTATTTATTATAATTTGCATCTCAAAATGAGTAATCCAAAAAACTCGTACTACACGAAGTGAAGTGGATTGTCCTATGTTTGTATGGCCTTCGGAGCTTAATTTTTTTTTTATAATATAACATATTATATTTACAACATATATATTATAGTTATATCAGACATTGTAAAGTGCATACTTCATGTAAGACATAATTTACTAGTTCAAAATTGTGTAAAACAGCCAGCTATTACAGAAGTTTTCGCTATTGTAACCCGCGATGTCGAAAACATCTGGATTTTGGCTTCCATACCGATTGTGAGGTTCAAACGTATAAAAAAACTATTAAAAAAGTATTATGATCAATATTTGAAGCTCATTCGATATCCCCAGACGAAAAGGTCAGAAAATTATGTGGAGAAAGTGACACTTTTCAAAAACAGCACCATGACTAAACTTTTTGACGTTGCAGCTTGTAAGTGCAAGATTGATACCTTTAGTATTTGTCCGAAAAACAGCAAAGTACCGGTAATTGAACAAACATTTATTTTAGACCAAAGAACTGAAAGGAAAATGATAATAGCAGGTATGGATAAAAAAGAGACGGAAAAAAACTTACAGAAAATTAAAAGGCAGCAAAAAGTTCAAGAAAGATATAAGATATACAAAGAAGCACAGGCGGGAACAAGTAGAACTCAAAGTGAAAAAGAAAATACAAGTTCCCCGCAACCTATTGAACTTGAACCCGAACCTTATACCATCATCATCATTACCATCATCATCGTCAAAATATGAATCATCATCATCATACAATACTCTAAAACTACCAGAACTTGCGAAAGTTTGCGATCGTTATGGAGTGTCTGATCGATCTGCCGCCGCTATTGCCACTGCAGTCCTGCAAGACTTAGGATTTGTATCGTCTGAAGAAAAGAATACGGTTGTTGATAAGAACAAGTTACGTCGAGCTCGAAACAAGGAACGACAAGATTTGCAAACCAACATTAGTAATGGCATGGTGGAAAGCATTTACTTTGATGGCCGTAAGGATAAAACCTTACTGATCGAAAAGATAGATGGTCGATCTCATCGTCGAGTCGTTGTAAGAGAGCATATATATCACTAGTCAGTGAACCAGGTTCTCTTTATTTGGGACATACAACGCCACAAGCTGGAACTGGTAAAGCTATTTGTGATTCAATTGTAAACTATTGCGATACCAAAAATATTGATTTGCAAAACCTTAAATGCATAGGCTGTGATGGGACTGCAACAAATACAGGTTGGAAATCTGGAGTCCCCCATTACATTGAATTAAAGTTGGGCAGACCTTTGCAGTGGTTTATTTGTCAGCTTCATGCAAATGAGTTGCCTTTGATTTGCAGCAAGACGTCATCAAAACTTTAAGCACAGATCAAAAATATCTGTACGAAATGTGCCATGCAGTAGCGTCGGGTGTTTGTAGTTCGGACCTTGCGAACAGACAGCCAGGAAAAATGGCTCATTCTCGCTGGCTTACTACAGCCAATCGTATATTGCGCCTTTACATTGGGTGTGATGAGCCTACAGAAAACTTAAAAACTCTTGTGGAATACATTGTTAAGGTATATGCTCCAATCAGGTTGCGCATCAAACGAGAACCATCATGCTAACAAGGTCCACAACATGTTCTAAAATTTATAAAATATTCAAGGTGTTTTACTGAGCGAGTCAGATCAGTAATCGATCCTGTAATTCAAAGGAATGCTTTCAATTCAATTCAATTCATTTATTTTGTAAAAATGTGGTAAATATAGGTGGTAGGGTACTAAGATTAGTTCGACACATTAACCATTTCACATTATGGCATACAATTTTTTTTTTTTTATATAATTATAAAACAATGATGTACATAGCTAAAATCACATTCAATATTAAATTATCAATTTATATTATGTCATAAAAGAATAACATTCAGAATGCATTTATATTTTAAAATTTAGGTATTCGTCGACGGAATAAAAACATTTTTCACATAAAAATCTAAAAAGTTGTTTTTTGAATTTAGTGAGCGGTAAATTCCGCGTGCTTTGAGGTAAGTGATTAAAAATTCGCACCGACATTGCATAACTGTTTCGGCTACACAGTTCAGTCTTTATGAGAGGCAGAGCAAGTCTGTCCGGATAACGCGTGTTAAAATTGCAGATATCCTTTATACATATAAATAGATCAGGGTTATTTTTGACAAACACACATATCTCAAATACATATAGACATGGAACAGTCAACAGTGAGAGTTTTCGAAACAAAGGTTTACAGGTTACCCAGGGAGGCACATTACAAATGGCTCTTACGCATTGTTTTTGGGCTATAAATGCTCTATTTACTTTTACTGAATTTCCCCAAAGCACAATGCCATATCTAAGGTTGGAAACAACAAATCCATGATAGGCTTTTAACGCTGTTTGCTTGTTAGAAATTTTAGTTAGGCGCCACAGAGCGTAGGCAAACCGATTAATTTTGTTACAGATTTTATCTATATGAGCTTTCCAGTTACAAAGGTGGTCTAAAGTTATACCTAGAAAAGAAATTTCATTAACTTCAGACAGCGTTTGATCCTTATAAGTTAGATTTAATTCCTTTTTTTTCCAGCCCTTGTTTTGAAATTGTATGTACCTAGTTTTATTTATATTAACACTTAAATTATTGGTACACAGCCAATTTACCACATCAAATATAGTATTGTTGAGTGCATCGTTGTAGTCAACTTTCGGATCGTGAGGTATAAGTATGGAGATATCATCTGCATATAGGATACATTGATGATTTATTACCGAGGGAAGATCATTAATATAGAGCAGGAAAAGAAGAGGGCCCAGGATACTCCCTTGAGGCACTCCTACTCTATTGTAACTTTTTCGTGATTTAAAAAATACCTCTTCGTTTTTTGAATTAAAATTTGTAATTTCTACAAATTGTGTTCTGTCGCTTAGATAGGTTCTTATCCAATCTTGCGCTTGACCACGTATGCCATAGAGGTTACATTTGTGTAATAACAAGTCGTGTGACACAAAGTCGAATGCCTTGCTCATGTCAAAGAAGATCGTCGTTATGCGCGTTTTCTTATCGATATATTTTATTAAGCTATTCATGAGATTAAAAGTTGCTAGTGTTGTGGATTTTCGTTTTTGAAATCCATGCTGTTCCGGGCATAAAATTTTAAATCTGTCAATAAAGGACATTAATCTATTATACATAATCTTCTCAAATAGTTTTGCTATGATGGGGATCAAAGCAATCGGTCTATAATTATTAGTAATATTTTTATCTCCCTTTTTGTGTACTGGTTTTATTACAGTTGTTTTTAATTTGTCTGGAAATCTTCCTTGAGTAAGAGAAAGGTTAATTATATAAACTAAGACTGGAGCAATAAACTTACTGGCTGCTTTTAGTGTTTTAGTGGGGAAGTGATCATAACCTACAGAAGCTGTATCTTTTAGGGAGTTGATGATCTTTATAACTTCTCTGGCGTCAGTTGGAAAAAGAAAGATACTAGCATTATTAGATTTAATATTTTTATAGCTGAATTTATTATTTTGTTTATTATTATCCTTTACATTTGTCATGTTTATAAAATAATCGTTAAATATATTAGAAATTTCCTCGGAATTACATGTTATTTTATTATTATGTGATATTTGTAGTATAGTTCTAGCCGCAAAGTCCGGTTTCATGCTTTTATTTATGACTTTCCAAGATGCTTTGCATACATTTGTTGCTTTATCTACATACGATTCATTAGTTAATCTCTGAGCTGCATTAATACATTTTTTGAAGAGATTTGTATATTTTCGATAAGCTACCTTGTTTAAGATTGTCCCTGTTTTATAACTCATAAACCATACTTGGCGCATCCAGAAAATTTGCTGCTAGCTATGGTCTCGGATTAATTATTCTATATTTAAAAATTAAATAAAACCACATTGCATCAAAAAACTACGAAAATAAGGTAAATTCGTTGCTGCCAAGACGTGATGTAGGTACAACAGACCGAACAAAAATATTTGTATTAAATCTTTGAGTGAAGGGTTGTAGTACCTATTGCTATACCTTAAAATATTGAGTTATATATGTATTTAAAATTATATCTTACCTTTTTTTATGCTACAAAGTGTTTGTATTATTAGTTTTGGGCATAAAACAATTTGAAGTTTTTTTTTTTTTCAAGTGTCTGTAGAGGGCCAAAAGTCATAAGCTATTTTAAAACTAAATATACAATACTAAAGAATAATTAAAATGGCAACTATTTAAAACCCCCCAGCTTCAATAATATGCTTCTTTTTTTTTTTCATACAAAATCGACCCACCCTAATGTACATTCTACCATTACATATGATGTGCAAATATACATTAAGTTAAGTTAGTTATTAAGTTAATCTAATTCCATGTCTTCGAAATTCGTTTAATTTTGTGTAATAATGATAAAATTATGTTGTTGTTAATATTATTGGTATTATTATAACTGCAATGACTGTAACTTGTAACTATGGGTGGATTTGCCTGAAATAAATAAATTTATTATTTAGTAATTAAGTATACTAACGTGATGCAGGAGCATTAGATCCAGGCACTCCCATGGCGGCACCCAAGATGGCAGATGGTGTGGCGCCCCCAGTTGCTGCGTTCCTGGTCAAACATATTTTGTAAGATTATATCTTAAATTCTTCAAAAAATCTCTTCTTCTTCTTCTTATTTTAATTCTTCTTTAATTTTTCTTTGACTTCTGATATCTGATCAACTGTTAGAGCTGAACGAAGTCTAGAAGATAACAGACAAGCGGTTCTTGAGTTGTTAAGAGTTCCCGGTCCGCCTAAGTACAACGGGGGCGTGGTCTAAAAGCTTGCTGTTTCGTCGAACGCAATGCCCGTTGACTAGCGAGCAAGTGAGAACGCGATAACATCGAATGAAACTAGTACGCGGAAATTTCATAAAACTAGTTCGTGAGAACATTCAAAGCTAGGCAGCATTCGTAACTTGTATATTTATTTAAAACTAAAGCGTTTTACAAATTACTATAAAATTTATGCTGTCATTTTCTTTCTTTGTTTTTTCGTCAATAAGACCGTTCCCTCGGCAACGGTCCATCTGCGCGCGCCCCTCGACCGGCGATGAACGCGCGTTAACAATATACGTGTTTTTGAAACAGTCTTACAAGTATGTGTAAAAAATGTTTGTTATTTAGAATCTCTATTATATGCGCAAGGTTTCTAATTGGATGTTTTCTTTACTTTTACAATTTATGAGTACATTAAGAACGATCAAAGTTCGGGAAAATTTGTGCAAAAAAGCAGATTTTTGTTTCAATAGAAACCTAGATATAGTGCACAAGATACCTATTTGATCAAAACATCATAAGGATTTTTTTTTATAATCACGTACGAGCGTTTGTATGGAAAGAATGACGAGTTGGCCGCTCTTAAGATCAAACTTTACACTTTACTTCATTCAGACCCTTCTACTGTCTCTTACCTGTTGTTGACGAACCGTCCGTGTCTGAGCAGCAGGTTGTTGAGGCGGTCGTTGGCATGTAGCAGCTCGGCCGTCAGCGGGGACTCGCCCGCCAGCCGCCCGATCAGCTCGGCCACGCGCGTCTGCATAGCGCGGAGTGTGTCCGCCAATTCCTAACAGATATAAAAGAAATTTTCTCACACATGCTTGGAAATTCAAATTGGTATTGGAAACATTATTTTGACAACCTTCTTCGAGACAAATCGGAAATGCTGTACTGGTCAAATACATGCGAGGAGCGGCCGGCAATGTTAATAGGGAAATCCATATTTGTCCTGTTTAGCGGCAAAATAAATTATGTGTTATTTAAAAATGGAACGAATTTTTACTACGAAAATTGCAACCAAGGAGGTAACTTATCAAAGATTTTATTTAAATTTCGAAATGGCTCTATTTACAAGCTGTTTAAAGTAAAAAAGAAACAAAATAACATATTGACGCGTGAAAAATTATTGTTGTTCGTCATTAATTCTAGAATTTACTTAGGTACTTAGTTTGAATTTCCGCGCATTATTTGAGAAAAGTACTATATAAGCCTTGGCCGAAACATGAAAGAACGAAAGAAGAAAGAAAAATTATTTATAGTCACAACAAGACGACATGCGGTACGTGCACATAAAAAATAACTAATAACTAACTAATGATGGACGAATGTGAAAATGTGGCCCGAGGCGAAGCCGAGGCTCACATACGTGAGTCAATGCAGTCAATGCTTCTGTTGCCGGCCGCGGCAGTAATGTACTATTTAATGTGTGGTGTAACGAGAATGGATAGGATAAGGAATGAGTATGTAAGAGAGAGTCTGATAGTAGCGCCAGTGACAGAGAAGTTAAGTAGCAACAGCCTATCATGGTATGGACATGTGATGAGGAGGAATGAGGAGCATGTTACGAGGAAAGTTTTAAGTATGAATGTGGATGGCTATAAGAAAGAACTGTCCCATTTCAGGGCAAATGTCACTTTTTATACCAAAAAGGAACGAGCATTGATCACTATGTTTGCTTGGTCGGACAATTAGGTCCAATTTCCAAGCTTCCTCAAGATGTTTTCCTTCGCTATAACAGTATGTTAGTGGTGTATTACATTAATTTAGAAGAACATATGAAAATTGTGGAGTTTAGTAGGAAACAGATAAACTTAAATGATATAAAAGTAAAGTCTGAATTGAATGTGCTTCAGCTATAATTACCTTTATTTACAAAACCTTGACATCCATCCATCGTCCGATAAGTTTATCAGTCATTGGCACTTTTTGAAACAACAGACAACAGTAGCTTTCTTGTACAGCATTGTGGTCATTTGGAGCAGATTGGCGGACTATCGACTCATCGAGAACTTTTGAGCGTTAATAATAAGGCGCTGAACAGACGTACAGAACGTATGAATTATCGCGTACGAAAAAAAGATTCCATACAATTGACGTTTTCGACCGCTCAAAAAAAACCTTGTCTGCAGAGTCGTAACTAAGATCATGAGCGCACAAGGCAAGATTCGAATTTAACGCCCTTTTGTTCTATAATCTGAGTTTGCGTCCCCCAAAACTTGTTTTGTAGGAGGAGAAAAGTATAAATTCGTGTTTTAGTTTCGGGTAAGTTCTTAATGCACCCATGCCCCAGCGGCCTGCAGGCTGCTGGTCTCCGAGTGCGCCCCCTTGAGGTTGGCGCTCCTGGCAGCCACCCCTGCAGCCAGCCCCTAGCTACGTTTGTTCGGCGCCTAAACCAACATTTGGCCGGAACGTTGGGGCGAGCGTCGGCAGTTGGGCGTCGTGTGTCGGTATTATCAAAGGAATTATGCGCCAACGATCGCGATGCGTCCACACGTTGGCGGTTTACTCAGTCTTGCTTGCCGCAGCACGGTGCATCGAATGACCTTGATTCGATGTCATTCGAGTAGACGAACGCAGATGTTTTAGAATTTCTAGTTTTTTCATTTCATTTTTTATTATTAACTAATAATAATCATATCCTCTTTTCCGTCAAAACATGTTTTAAAGACGAAACGACGTCCATTGTTTACCTATTATATTATTTTAATTGACAGTTGAGCTCATAAGCACTCAATAATTTTAAGTGCCCATTGCAACTTCTATTTCAGATGACTTATACATTGGCTCTGACGAGACTAGACTAACATTATATCTAACGTGTCTAACGTGTGGATCATCATCATCATCAACTCAGCCTATCGCAGTCCACTGCTGGACATAGGCCTCTCCCAAGTTGCGCCACAACACTCGGTCCTCTGCCTTCCACATCCAGTCTCCCCCAGCCACGTTTTTCAGGTCGTCGGTCCACCTGGCGGGGGGACGCCCTACGCTGCGTTTGCCGATTCGCGGTCTCCAATCAAGGACTCGTCTGCTCCAGCGGCCATCGGTCCTTCGACAGGCATGGCCAGCCCACTGCCACTTCAGCTTACTGATCCTACAAGCTATGTCGGTCACTCCGGTTCTTCTCCGAATAATCTCGTTTCGGATTTTATCCTTCAAAGAAACTCCAAGCATAGCTCGCTGAGCGACTTTAAATTTGTGGACTAGCCCAACTGTCAGTGTCCACGTCTCGGCACCGTAAGTCATGACTGGCAGGACGCACTGGTTGAAGACCTTTGTCTTCAAACTTTGCGGTATAGGCGACGAGAAGACTCGGCGAAGTTTGCCAAATGCTGCCCATCCCAAACGGATCCTTCTGTCGGCTTCTTTCTCGAAGTTGTGCCTACCAAGCTGAATTATCTGCCCTAGGTAGACGTACTCCGTTACAACTTCGAGTGCCGACCCTTCGACGAATATCGGCCTCGGCATGACTCAATACTCAATACTCAATATATTTATTGCATTCACAATGTATTACTTAGGTGACAAAAGTTTATTGTCAAATAATTTACTTACATTGAGCAGTTCGATGTCGCTGTCGTGGTGTGCAGTGTGGGGCTGAGTGGTGAGCTCGTTGAGCATATCGTTCATCACGTTCATGTTGCCGTCCACCACGGCCAGGTCGGCTCGCAACTTGTTGGACTGGCTCTCCGACAACGTCACCTGTTAACAATGGAAGCGGTTTGAAGCTTATTGAAAATGATAGTTATCTGCTGATATTATGGAGGCCCTTCTCAGACTCGGATATTCTTCTTCTTAAAGCTTAAATAAAAAGACTTAATGATTTAGAGACGAATCTAAGCGTGAACTCATGCTTCAAAGTGTCATAATGCAGTGCTATTTGACAGTTGGAAGCATGAGTTTACGCTAAGATTCGTCTCTGAATACAAGCCTTAGAGCCCCCACAGACTACTGACTAAGCTGTCGTGCATGTTGGGTGATATAATTTTTATATGGAAAATCAAGTAATGTTGATTCTTTTGTTTTTTTGTACACATATAAACCGTACTTATTACAATATTTTAACGTCGACCTTGTTTAATGCGTCAATGAATAAATTAATAATGGTCTATGGTAAATAAACATAAATATCAGGGGTCGCTTGCCAGCACATCCTGTACTATTTTGTCCGTCCCTCTAAACTCACTGCTCAGTGCAAGGCAACGCAACCAAGCAGTTTCGTCTTGACATTGCTTCGGGAAGAAGAAACTGTGAGTGCGCCGAGATTGATACATTGTTTTGACTTTTGACCTGGCTTTACTTATAATTATTTATACGACCCGCACTTGACTATATTTTTTTCGGTAATAATTTGTAAAGTGTCACAACACTGTTGGAAGATGTCAAAAATACCATCATAGCGTGCCGCTACTGTAGCCAGCCGACTAATCGGCATCTTTCTAACCAATTAGTCAGCTAGTCGGCTGGTCGGCAAAACCCATAGTTAGCCCATCACTAAATAAAACCAAACTGTCTACATGGACAATAAAATAAGAATAAATACATAATTAATGTTCGAGCATCATTGTAAACAAAAGACTTGACTGAATATACATGGAAAGTGTCAATAGCCTTATTAAGTGCACTCTGCTATCAATACTGCCGATACTATTAGATTACATTGATATAAATAATAATTATGACAAATTATAACGGCAGCTAGACAAATTATGATCAACATACAGGTTGAAATCAAATACAGCCGACAAATTTTAAAGGTAGATTCTAAGCAATAAAACTGATACAACTTTTCCAAAAAAAGGCGAGTCGTCTAACAAAACATATTTTTATTACTTCCATTTAAAAAAACCTTGTTTATCGACAAGGATTTTGTATGGGAAGTCAAACTTTTTCCATTTATTAAATACTATGCAGTTTGAGAAAAGTCCATTGTCCGTCGAATTTAGTGGTTTTGTTTCACAATGATTTAACGAAATCTGTTAATAATATGTTTATCTTCTTATATTTATTGTAAGAAGAGATTATGCGAGTTATATTTAAACATAACTTATCTAACTGATCTTATTAATAACGAGCTTCGTTCAGACTGGATTTTAAATATTTATTATTACAATTTCTGACAAAAGCGTGTTATTTTGTATAGCTTCTTAACTATATAATAATACTTTATGTTAGTAAAACTGGTGTAGTCGTTTCTGAGATTATTTCCACGTAAAACCAAATAATTCGCATTAGCCTTATATTATAATGACTAGCATTAGCCTCATTGATCAATTACTTTCTTGCACATTATTAGGTGCATTCCCAATATTGCATTACTGTACCCTTTGTAATGACAAATAAAAACATGTTTAAAGAGAACGGATAAAAAGAGATTGCATGTAGCAGAGATGAGGATGTTAAAATGGATGTGTGGAGTAACGGGAATGGATAAAGAAAAAAAAATACATTAGAGGGAGTTTTAAAGAGCGCACAGTGCAGAAAAGTTGAAAGGAAATTGTTTATATTGGTATGGACATGTGATGAGGAGGGATGAAATGTGACTAAGAGAGTGCGAATATTAATGTTGATGGGTGGAGGAAGAGGGAGACCAAAGAAACGATGGATGGATTGTGTGAAGAATGATATCAATGGAAAAGGAGTGATGATGAGGTGACGGATGTCAGGGGAGAATGAATGGGACTTGGGACCAGGGTAAAAATATGACTGTGATTACACAACGTGTATCACAAATGCGTGGTCATATTTGAACAGCTCATTCAAGGCATGGCATGGAACAACTTTTACTATGGGACCAACCCTTCTTTTTCTTCTTATCGTGTCAATGGCTTCGGCTCAGATGACTTAGACCAGACAGTGGCACACTTTATTCCCCTATTTGTAGCCTGCATCAAGTCATCCCGAGAGCAGGCGGGGCACAGCGGGCATGCAAACAGGTGACACATGCTTCGCAGTCGCACCCGGTTTTACTTGCGACCAACCCTGAAATCGCGAATCAAAATCATCGATGTCACTCGACAAAATGTATGGATCAGCTGTTTTTTTTCCCGCGATTACAGTTTTGACCCCATTGTAAAAGTTGTTTGATAGCATTCCCTGAATGAGCTCTTCAACATGCATCCACTGCTGGACATAGGCCTCCCCCAAGCATTGCCACAACGACCGATCCTGCGCCTTCCGCATCCAGCGGATTCCCGCGACCTTCACCAGGTCGTCGGTCCACCTTGCTTACCCACGAATCTCCTCATTTCTGATTCGATCACGCAGGGACACTCCGAGCATAGCTATCTCCATTGACCTTTGAGTGACTTTGAGCCTTCTTATCAGGCCCATTGTGAGCGACCACGTTTCAGTGCCGTAAGTAATTACTGGCAACATACACTGGTCAAAGACTTTCGTCTTGAGACACTGCGGTATTTTGGACGAGAAGATATTGCGTAGCTTCCCGAACGCTGCCCAACCGAGTCGGTTTTGACGATTGACCTCTTTCTCGAAGTTGTTCGACACGTTTTATACTTTAGGTAAAGATCTATAAATGCACATTACTTACGGTGCCAGCGATTTGTTCCTGTGTGGGGCGGCTCGGCGAGGTTGGCGGCATAGCTGAGCGTTGCGGCGAGCCGACGGCCGGCTCACCTCCATCCGGCACACTCTGCACAGAACAACTCATCTTCACGACTCCGCGACTAATGCTTGTCTCGAATCTCGATATTATAATGACATTTAAACGAACAGGTTTACTGGTTAAAGCACCTTTATGCATAGATCCTTATCAAACAGATGTAAATATATATGTTAGGTAATATACTCGTAATAAAAGTCATCCGGATGTCTATCGGACGCTCTTACAGACAATATTAAATAAATAAATATTTGGGACATTTTTACACAGCACCATCTAGACCCAAACTAAGCAGAGATTGCAATATGGGTACTATAGACAATGGATATAATAGAATAGAATATACTTTATTGTACACCATGAAAATAGTAGTAAACAGGAACAACGTATAAATTATGGGTACATGGTCGGTCTTATCGCTAAAAGCGATATCTTCCAGACAACCTTTAATAATACTAATATGCTTAACGTTTTCACCGTCAATGACACCTATAGAAGGCAAACGATTTCGTGCCATCGGGCCCCACGACTTTTTAACTTGTACTAACGTCGATACAATATTTGTCTTCTATAGAAGACGTGGCGCTGAGGGCACGAAAACCTTTACGACGCCATGGCGATGAAAAGGTTAAGAAACACCCAGACCAACACAACACCATGTTCATAACATAAATATTTGTGTCCTGTGGGAATCGAACCGACGACCTCGTGATCAGCAGTCCGACACTCGAACTACTAGACCACAGACGTCGTTATATTATCTTTAATTCATAATCCAGTAGTTAGTAAACAAATAATATACCTAGTAAGCGATTAATTTTGTAATGCATACTTTTATAGGAAATATAATATTACGTCCATGTAAACGCGGTAAACATTGTGCTAATAAAGTATCTACTTGATATCATATTTTGGCGGAAAACGTTGATAGTATTTACTACTTTATTACAGCGTGATAGAATTGGAAGTCGATCCAATTTCCGATCCAAGTAAAAAATCGAAAGACGTCCACAGCTGGACAAAGGCCTCCCCTAAGCATGTTGGGGTGATATGCCATAATCGCCACGCTTGGCAGGCGGTTCTCTGTTTAACTAAGGAGGAGGAGGTTGTTTTCTGGAGACTAAGATCACCTTGTTCCAAGCGTATTGTACGTCTATTTACACCAGTGCCACAGAATATCTAATAGTACTAACGTACAGAACGGCCACTCACCGCTCCCCGCCAATTTAAGATTCCTCGCTCGCGCCCCGCTCGCACCTGCGGTTTAACGGCAATTGGACTGCAAGATTGCAATGGATGTCAATCGCCAGTCGCTTTACAAGCACTTTATCTCTGAGAACTACAGAGAAGCGCTTGGATTCCAGTCGGCATTATGAGCAGTGAGCATCCCTAACCTACACGTGTGTGTGCGTTCGTATACAGACGTTATCTTGTGTATGTAGGTGGTGCTAGCATTTATATTGTATTGAGTGTCCGAGGTGTGCCAGTGCACTGTGGGCAAGATATACTCAAAAATCATACAACGCTCTACGAGTTCAATTTAATAACGCTTTCCGGGCGTTGGTGGGACTGCCTCGATTCTGCAGTGCATCGGGAATGTTTGCGGTAGCAGGAGTAGACTGCTTTTACACCATTATTCGCAAACGATGCCCATCCTTGCTCTACAGAGTGTGAGCCGGCCCCAACCGCGTCATGGCTATGATAGCCAGTCGTCTGGATTCTCTGTACATGAATCATAGTATAACGATGCATGTGCAGAGAATCCAGACAAAACGTAGAATTTAGTTTATTTTAGAGCCTGCTGACTGGCTAATCTTTTCCCCACGGCATGAGCTATTGTCATTATGTGGCTCATGTCGACATGATAGAAGCTAAGAAGATGTTTATTTTATTGAATTGTTAGTTAGCTAACAATAGTTCTTAAGTTTGTACTAACACATTATGGGTCCGTGTATAGGACAACTGAATAAAGAATATTTAATTTAATTTAACTAACAGTATTAAAGCCATCTTATACTATGTCGCCGATACTATTCTGTTTGAAAACTATTCCAAGAACTATGTTTTATTCAAGGATACTCATTTATTATTCTTATTCGTAAATATTATTCTTTAAACTCAATTTATAGTTTTCGCGTGACTCATTTTATTTTGGCGTCGCTCGGAGAACACAATCTAGCGTGACGATGTAAATAAAATCGATAAGCGATAGATAATATTCCAGTTTTACGATAAATGTTGTCCAACGTAATACATACCCTTTGTGGAGTGAATATGGGCGCCATAGCATCTAAGTCAGTCATCGGGAACTCCACGCCTTTGGTCCGGAGCTCAGTGTAGATTTGTACGACACCCTGAAACAATTATGACGTCAGTAAGGACTTAAGCCATTAAATTCCTTGTCAAAAAAGCCATATATGATATAGGGCGATTTTAAGAGAAAATGCAGGCAGAGAGAAATTAGGATTTCAAATAATAAAATAAGTGCGACAAGGACAACTGCGGCTCCAACTGAATAGCCTTAGTAAAAAAGTCGTAATTCGAGGTTCGGCTCTCGACTATTTTCTCCTCCAAAACTGGATACAATTTAAAAGATATTTCATTAACTGAATAAGAAGAATATGTACTGAGTCGCTATATTTTTATTTCTACATTAATAGTTGTCAATTTTATACACTAGGCCTCTGTATAGGCAATTTTGAGATTTTAAGGGCTTCTAGAAAAAATATTTCAACAAAAACGAAAACCAGGGCATATTTTTTTTTTCTGTACAAAATCATTTCTTCTTCTTCTTCTTCGTGTCGACATGAGCTACATAATAATAACATCTCATGTCGTGGGGAAAAGATTAGCCAGTCAGCAGGTTGATAGCGGGGCTGACTGCCCAGAGTGCGCCGGACGATCATTTAAATATCGTCACTCGTGGAGGTAAAATCATTGCTCTAGGGTTATAAACTAGACAGAAAACAGTCGAGAGCGTTTGTTTGGAGAAAAGGCCACCACTAGACCACTTAACTATTGTCTGCTTCGAAGATAGTGAACGTGAACCTGGACCAAGAGTGATCATCAGATTTAGAACTGCTAAGGCCGTATAATATTTGTGTATGCTTTAACATCTTTGGAGAGGCTTAGCTCTTGCAAGCACACCCCTTACTTCGAACATGGTAAGGACTCATCATAATCATACTTACCAAAGCATTTTAGATTCAAATTCCAGTCTAACTAGTCTACAACGTGTTATTGAAATAACTGAAAACCTCTTAAGGGGTCATTGTACTCATCAGTATGAACAAATTTTACTATGGGACCAATCCTGAAATCGTGAAAAAAAATCAGCTGTCAAAATGTAGGGGCATTTTTGTTCACATGAATCGACAAAGTGTAGGGATCAGCTGCCTTTTTTTTTCGCGATTTCAGGATTGGTCCCATAGTAAAAAATGTCCATACTGATGAGTATGTTGACCCCTTAAGTTTGATTTATTTAAATAACACGTTGCATAAAAAAAGCGTAATTTGAAAGAAAAAAAAGAAAGAAAAATGGTTTATTTACTACAGCCAGTAAATAAAAAGCCAATTTAAGAAAAAGACATTTTGACACTGTCAAAAATGTGAGTATTCGATAGATTTAGTCAAGCGAGTAGTTTTTAAACAGCATCAGCAGCCTTGTCACTGGAGAAACTTTCTTTCAAGAACAAACCAAGTCTCCCACTCTTGAAAACAATGTGGGAATTGAACCCTAAAAATAGAGCCTCAAAGGGTGGCCCTTAGCACAGAAGGTGGGTAGTTCAACTTCCGCGCCATTCAGGTTGTTGACCTTGCTTCACCATGGATAATCCGATTAAATTATGTTATGTTACTAACATGTATTTCACAGAGCAATTGCCCTCATAATTATGTTACAACTATAAAATGCACTATTTATGAGACAAAGAATACAAATAATGCAATGTTTCATGTATTTTGTTACTATAATCATTTAATATTATAATTTGTATCTAGTCAGCAGTTCAATGCACGCAAAGGTTTGAACGATTACATAAATAAAAGCACCAAATTAAAATGCCGACGTAATCAATATCAGTAGTCAGTATCACGATAGTATCGCTTTCCAAGTATACGTATGTAGGTACTAAGTTAATCTTTTCATATGTGAGTGGGTATGTGTACTATTGATTGGCTTACGTAAGTTACGTTTGAAGCTGTTTACCGGCCAAAATAATTAAAATCCTGTCTATCGACGGTTTGCCCTACTAGAGATAAAAATTTGACATAAGTTGTACCACAGGTTGTATGGAGCCATCGTCGTTCATAGTCATACAGCCCCACAGACCAGTAAGCCTCTAGACGCCGATTAGCCGGAAAGAAAGAAAGAAAGAATCATTTATTTGCGTAGAATACAGGTGGTACCAGATACAAAATTGGTGGTTTAGGAACAGTGCTATATTCTGCTTGTATTAAAAGCATGCAAAAACCTGCTGTCCTGTATGGATCGCAGCGACAACACAGCCCCTAGACGGATATTGTTGAATTTAATGCGTACAAACAATTCTGCCACTAGCTGAGGTATGAGGAAGCGGGGTACAGCGATCCGGTTGGCCCTGACAATGTCATTATGTCATAGAAACTTCAAACTTTGTAGGGTTAGAGACGAGACAGATTTAGATTCAACACAATATAATATCGATAAAATATTATTTTATCGATATTATTTTTATGTAATACTTAGTATTAATTATAAGGATTTTAGCTTCTTATTTCTTTTAATATTATTTAATAATAAAGTAATTAATATACTAATAATAATAGTAAGTATTACAAGTAGGGAGGGAGTCTTTCAAAATTATCTTAATTTTGAAAGTAAGACGGGTGCTCTGTACTTTCAGAATTAAGATAATTATATCTTTAAAAATATCTTTATGTATTTATTTGGTGTTGAATATGGAGTTATTATTTTGTAAAGCGGATATTTTAAAAGAGGTAATTGTCCGTTTATATAGTAAATAAATATTAAATAATAAAATAATTAATTTAGTAGTAGTATTATATTATTTATTTTACCCAGCAATATTACACAAAATGTTACATTAACATACTAGGTACTACGTCTAGGTATAAATATTATTGGACCTACTTAACATTTAAAAGTGAACACAGCATGGAACAAAAACAAATATTATTGCAAACTATAACAGCTAATTAGTACGTAAATAAAACGTTATTCAAAAGAAAAGAACCTACTCAAAAATAACATAAATTTAAAGGACAAAAAAAAAAAAAAAAATCTCATCACCACTAATCATTTTTTAAATAAATTAATTTTATATATGTATAGCCTTCGAATAGTGCATTTGTAACTTTGAGCTTTTATAATAAAGCCATTATAAATACCATTCGATATAATCAAATAAAACAAATTTTGTGACTAATGAATATAACAACTAATAACTGTAATTTGTTTCTAGTACTCGCTAGCAGCTACCGCGGCACCACTCACTGCGCTCGCTCACAGTTCTAACCTTACCTAACCTATTTGATATATTTCTGATTGTTTTTATATAAACAATGTTGAATTAGACAGTAAACTGTAAAATTGTCGTTAATGTAACCTCAAATTATGCGACTGCTCAAGAGGTCTCTTTTGGATATTGAAATCTTTTTTATTATTTTATTTTAGTTGTAATTGAAAGCGAAATTCTGATAGTACTGAGTAATTTTTTCAGTGTTTACGTGTCAAACCGCGTTTGACAGTATTATTGTGATATTTAATAGGTTTTAACAAAACCAAACATTTTCAGGGATGTAATAGTGCGATTGATTTTAATTGAGGATTTTTCTCGCAAAGAGGCCTTCGAAAGAAGTAAAAGACCAAGTAGCTTCATGGAGAAATATTACACATCCGTGCAAATCTTAAATAAAATCGAATGTGACACAAATGTTGTTATTTTACTAAATTATTCATTCCTAGCTGTGCTTGTGACCCTGTCCGTGTGGAAGTTGTAAATTAACATCGTGGGCCTTACTCCCGACTGGTTCAAGCTCTGAACCAAATCGAGCTAATTTCAATTCCTAGAAAAAAGCAGTACGATTTGACACTAACTCGAATTCAAATTCGATTGATACAGCACTCGATCCAGGCGGGGTCAGGAGTAAGGCTTAGAAGTGGGTAGCTACTCTAATAACTAGCTAAATAGCGGCTATTCAACAAATAGCCATGGCTACTTCGATCAATGGCTACGATATCTGTCTACACGATAGCTAGCTATTGGCTACTGCTTCGAATAACCAACAAGTTTACGGTGTAGCGGGCAGCCGCTGCGCTGCCGTGAGCTGACCAAGTAAAATAGCTATTGGCTATTGGTAGCTAGCTAGCGACTTTCTTTATTTTTACGATTTCTAACTTAACTTAGTAGTCAATTAGGTTTAAAATCGTTTGAGATCTATAATTTTGTTTGTACAACAAAAGAAGGGTCTTTTGTTGTAGTTTTTGCTGTAATTTTATTAGTTAATTTTAAATTTTCTATGTTTTCGACGGTTAAATATGTAGTAATTAGTAATACGTAATAAATGTAAAAATACGTACGTACACACGGCTACACATCAAGCTGTACAAAACCAGTATAGGCTGACCTCGCGTTGTAAGGAAAACCTATACAATGCGAGGTCAGCTTATACTGGAAATGTACAGCTTGATGTGTAGCCGTGTGTACGAAGGAAAGTCATTTTTTTTCAACAATACAATACAAATACTATTGTACACAAAAGAAGATAGCAACATATATGACTTATATAGAACACATGTACAATGGGCGGTCTTATCGCTCAAGGCGAATTCTTCCAGACAACCTTAGGATGGACAATATGGGCAAGTAAAGAGAGGGGTAGTACGCAGTGTAACAACATAATAGAATACATATACTACATAACATAAATACTATACATATATCTATAACAAAACTACATAAATATAAGATACAATAAACATAATAAATACAATACAATATGTCTAAATATTACATAATGTACCTGCCGGAAATTACAGTGATGATAGGTAGCGATCATTTACCAGTTTTTTGAATATAGGCAAAGATTGAGCACGCCTCACTTGTACTGGCAAAGCATTCCACAGGCGAGCAGCAACGTGAGGTTTTCTGATGACCTTAAAAGCCTCGAATGTGTGTCACGAAGGAACACTAACTAACTAAAGGACTAACTAAAGGAACTAACTAAAGGACTAACTAAAGGAACTAACTAAAGGAGCATTCTTTGCTAAGAACATTTTTCTCTAAGGTCAATGACCTTTGAACTAGGACGTCTTATGTATTTTTCAGTTTTCTCGCTATAACTCAAAAATTTATAATCACATTATACTCAAAATAATTTTAAAAGAGAGTTTTTATAAAGGTCTATCAACGTGGAGAATTATAAATATCTACGTTACATAGTTTAGAGATGGCAGGGGGGGGGGACACATTGCAAGTCACTTTAGCTGGCTATATTTCGCAGATGGTACACCTGATAAAAAAGTGCTGTATGAAACATTACCTTCATTTTAGTAGACCTATTCAATGATACCACACACGAGGGGGTGGAGCGAAAAAAATATTTTCATCCCCATTTCATTTCATTTCATTTCATGTATGGGCGCCACCCCTAAAATACATAATCACGCATTTTTTATTCTTTTAAAATTGAGATCTATATTTAAACTATCTTTTAACAAAATTACATGTACTTATATTTATAACTGTAGAAGTTATTAAGCTGTAAAGGATTAGGACAGACGGACAGATGGTATACGGACAGACGGACGGACATGACGAAACTGTAAGGGTTCCTTGTAGGACTACGGAACCCTAAAAAAGGTACATATATCATTTATCGTGTACGTATCGGTCGGAACAAAAGTTCGTTTATCGTTGAACGGGAGTAGACTCCCTGGCTGTTATAGGTATATAAAGATTGAATGTTTGAAATCGTAGTTTTTTTTTTTTTTGTCGATTGCAAAATATTCTACTACCTATATTTTTCAATTTCGTTGATAGTATGGAGAACTTTGTTTCATCGATAACAGATTTAGTACATCACTAGTTACATTGACAATTAAATAGAGGGAAAGAGATAGTGTATTAAGTGCTTGCGTAAGAAAGAGATGTTTTGTGAAAGACATCAACGTGCCGTCTGCACCTTTGGTGTCCGTTGCGAATTAACCAGTATAAGATGAACTCTCATTAAATATTAAATCAGTTGAAAAATCTAATTGGATAATGACATTATTAACTTAACGATGAAATGTTATGCCGTCTTTCTGGACACTCAAAGTCTTGCTGTTTTTACAACACAATCGTACTGTGCAAGAAGTCATTATAACATTTATTTGTAAATTTTGTGTTCACTAACACGGAAGTGTCAACGGCTCACAGAAGTGGTCATAACTGATTCAAATTGTTTGAGTGGCGGCTTACATACAGGATTTTTCCCTTATGTGTGATAGAAATCGGTCGCCTGTTATGTGGCGTCTAGGGGCTGTGTCGTCGCTGATGGATCGGAATGTTGGGCTACGAAAGGAATTAATGAAAGGCAACTGCATGCAGCTGAGATGAGAATGTTAAGAGGAATGTGTGGTGTAACGAGAATGGATAGGATAAGGAATGAATATGTAAGAGGGAGTCAGAAAGTAGCGCCAGTGACAGAGAAGTTAAGTAGCAACAGACTATCATGGTATGGACATGTGATGAGGAGGAATGGGGAGCATGTTACGAGGAAAGTTTTAAGTATGAATGTTGATGGCTATAAGAAAAGAGGGAGACCGAAGAAAATATGGATGGATTGTGTGAAAGATGATATGAATAGAAAGAAAGTAAACACAGAGATGACGGCTGATAGAGATTTATGGAAGAAAAAAACATGCTGCGCCGACCCCAAATAAATTGGGATAAGGGCAGGAGGATGATGATTAAAAGCATGCAAATATCCAGTATAGATGAACCCATCAACATCAACTCAGCCTATCGCAGTCCACTGCTGGACATAGGCCTATCCCAAGTTGCGCCACAACACTCGGTCGGTCTTCCGCATCCATCCATCATAAACACAGACCAGTAAGCCTCAAGACGCCGCTTAAACAAAGTTTTGCATGAGAAAACAGTCGTAAAATATTGGCGGGGACCGGGGGGCGGACGGTGCGTTATGATTGGTCGGCTCAAACGTTCGGTAGTACGATTCCGAGTGATTGGTGCCGCTCGCTGACGGACTGACGTCCTGATTGGCCGCGGGGCGTATCATATGCAGTGCTACTGCATATGCGTTATGACCGGGGGTGTCCGGCTAATCGGCGTCTAGAGGCTTACTGGTTTGTGATCATAAATGAACCCAATTGAACTATATTATTATGACTTTACCTACACCCAATATCCCCCCCTCTTGATACCCCCGGTAACCACGCATATCCAGTACCACTGTATATCATACGCGCCGCCGCCGATCAGTACGTAAGTCCGTCAGCAAGCGGCACTAATCATACGGAATCATACCACCGAACTTTTGAGCCGACCAATCACAACGCACTGTCCGCCCCCCGGTCCCCGCCAACATTTTACGACTGTTCCCATGCAAATATTTGTTTATGTGGCGTCTTGAGGCTTACTGGTCTGTGTACAGCCCATAGACGCCTCATATAAGGCGACTGATATCTGTCAACACATCAGTCAAATAGATCAGAAGGCCAATTCTGGTAATTCAAAACGTTCAAAATATAGTTCTAAACTAATCTCAATGCTTTAAATCTCAATCTCCTGACAGTAGATGTTTCTGTTTGCCGTTTATTTATTTATTTATTTGTTCAGTGGTATACATAACAAAAACATTCTAAAGATGTAAACATAAACTCATTAGAGTTTTACCGTACATCAGTATCATCGACTATGCAAACAGGTAACAAAAATGTAGTTAACAAGGTAGGATATTAAATAAGTACAATGTGGGTAGATACCAGATAATATTTAGCTACATTATGAAGGAGCGAACACCGGTGACTGCGCGAGCCGTCTTTAAAAACTGGTGGAGGGTAGTATTTGTGTTGTTCCTACAAATGCAGCAAGCTTTTGAGAATTTATTATACTTACATTAATAATGTTATTAATTGTATTGACTAGTTTTTTATTTTATTTGTGACACTTAGGTCATTAATATCACCAATAAATGGCAATCAGAAACATCTACTGTGCTGTGTTTGGATGTTGTGCATGTGAGATTTATTAACACGTTTAAAAAAGGAGGTTATGTATTCGACGCAATTTTTATTTTTTCATGTATGTTCAGCGATTTCTCCGAGATTTCTCTCTCGCTTTCTTGTCTGCCTGTTCGTCTGTTCGGTAGAAATTTTGCAATGTTGCATTTTGCAATTTTTCGCGTGACAGCTGCGCGAGCGGCTCACTTTTGACGACTTGTTACAATGTTGCCATTTGTGTGGTTTTGTGTTATAGTCTATGGAATTTCCAATCTTGCGTATTTATTAAATATTACACATTTTATCTCGTATTGTTAATTAAATTAATCTTACTTACTTATTTATTTTTTATCGTTATTTAACAACATCACGCCTCACTGATCTACGTTATTGCATTATTTGTGTCGACGCCGGCTGTCGCTGAAAACTAGCGCTGTGTCTTTGCTCCGTGCATGAGGCATAGCAATATACTGAGCGGTGGCCGTTTTGCGCGGATGTGACGCATATCTTACCACACTTCTTGGCTCTGTACATGTATTTGTTCTGTGTTTTTGAGTTTTTTGGTAATTTTGTGTGTCACTTTTGAAGCAAATAAATATTTTTTCTTTCTTTCTTTCAATCGATTTTAAACTGACTTTCCGATGAGATAGAGATTTAAAACTTTAAACATAGCTCAGGACTGGATGAAAATGCAATATTAACTTGCTTTCGTTTTATAAACGTGATATACAGACTAAAAAAAACATCAAATTATTTTATGTCTGTAAACGCACCCGGGATAAAGCAAAAATCCTAATCGTCAACATTTAAAAAAAATGCAGTTAACCGCGTATCAATGGAAACGAAATAATTACAAGTAGATCTAGCTCAGTATGTAAGTTTTATACAAAACAGGTTCTGCTTATATTGGTTTTGTATGTGCTTGACTGTACTAAAGGAGTAACTTAGATAAGAATGAATTGCATCATCGTATAGATAAGATCTTTGCTTTCATTTCATCAAATCGATGGGGAACTTCCAAGCTTCGTGCAAAGACCGCTCCCAGATCCCTAGTTGATAACAACTGGTGAGGAAAACCCGATAGAAGCACTATACTGATTGAGGACAATACGATTTGAAGGCGACCTATTTCTGCTATAAGCAAAATTCTTCCTGGAGGAAAAATAAATCTAATCATTATTTCAGTTGTTGGTGCTATAGTAAAAATTGTTAAATTAAAAAATTAAAGTTATTCTGGTACACAGTGTTGTCAATTCTCTTGTTCACGAACTAAACTTATTTTAAACTATCGCTCTCTTTTACCAATAGCAGAACAAGAAAGGGATGGCAACAATTTTAGTGCTGTCAAATTAATTTACGTGTTACATTTCTTTGTATTTTATTCGGCACGTTCCGAGATCACGACTATACTTGTATGGAAATTTTAACTCCGACTAATTTGACAGCACTAAAATTGTTGCCATCCCTTTCTTGTATCTACTATTAGTAAAAGAGAGCAATTGTTTAAAATAAGTTTAGTTCGTGAACAAGAGAATCAACACCAATATTCCAATCCTATTCCTATATTCCAATTTTTTCATTTTATTTTCATTTTTCTTTCTTTTTCTTTTCTTTCTTTCAATATAGTGTCTTACAAAACAGAAATAATTTCGAATGTCATGTTTTTTAAGCGTTACCCCTTTACACAATGATCCCTTTTCGAGAATGCATGAGTGAATGCATTACACATGCATTCCCGAAAAGGGATCATTGTACTCATCATTATGAACCACTTATACTATGGACCACAGACCAGTAAGCCTCAAGACGCCGCTTAAACAAAATTTTGCATGAGAAAACAGTCGTAAAATATTGGCGGGGACCGGGGGGCGGACGGTGCGTTATGATTGGTCGGCTCAAACGTTCGGTAGTACGATTCCGAGTGATTGGTGCCGCTCGCTGACGGTCTGACGTCCTGATTGGCCGCGGGGCGTATCATATGCAGTGCTACTGCATATGCGTTATGACCGGGGGTGTCCGGCTAATCGGCGTCTAGAGGCTTACTGGTTTGTGCTATGGACCAACTATGAAATCGTAAAACAAAAAAATCTGTTGGTCCCTACATTTGTGTTCACTTAAATCGATAAAACGTAGGGACCACCTGTTTTTTTTTCGCGATTTCAGGGTTGGTTCCATAGTAAAAGTTGTTCATAATGATGAGTACAATGATCCCTTTTCGGGAAATAAGCGATAAAATTTCAGGATGTATTAAACGCACGTCACCTACGTTTATGGTTTTCGTCCGTTAACTGTCTCGTGTATTCATATCATCATATCCATCCATTCATACACACAAATATTCACAAGTACGAACAGCATACCCAAAATACTTGTTCCAGGCGGGAATCAAACCCGCGAAACGTTGCGTAGCAAGAAACCAAACGTACCTCAAGGCACTTTCCACCACATAGTGCTATAGCTTGGTAGAAAAAAAGGCGCAACGATCTCCCCAGTAACATGACTCTGTCTATTTGATTGTTAGGCCGCATCCTGGACTACAGCGGCAGGCGGGGCGGCAGCGACAGCGGGGCGGGGGAGGCACGAACTGGCCTGTCCTCGATCGCAGCGTGCAAATCGTTCGAAATTACAATAACGTATAGTACCACAGTCTAAAGAACCTCTTGTACGGTCAACCGCTAAGTTACAGTTGAATTACGACAACTCCCGTGGAACCAACTCCCGTCAGCGGTTTTCCCGAAAATATTCGACATGGGAGCCTTCAAGAAGCGAGCATACGTCTTTTTAAAAGGTTGGCAACGCATCGGTGACTCCCCTGGTGTTACGGATGTCCATGGGCGGCGGAGATTGCTTACCATCAGGTGACCCGCTTGCTCGTTTGCCCCCATATGTTATAAAAAAAAAACTACCTTACTGCTCACGTAATAAAGACGCTGTCATGGTCAAACTGTTACCACTGACGTGCGGTCGGCTGTACGACCGCCTTAAACGGAGTACCAAGGCTAGATTGCCGCCCGCTGTCATCCAGGACACGGCACTATATAAATGAATGCGTATTATATCATCATCGCCCCGCTCTCGCCATCGCTCCCACCCCGCCCGCCGCCGTCATCTTGGACGCGGCCTTACGTTAAACAACTGTTGACCTACACAATTGAGGCTGAATCGAGCCAATGGCAATTGAAAGTTATGACCTTCTCAATACACGAACAGCGAAATTTATCTAAAAATTAAACACAAAAGAGCAAAATGTTTCTTATACACCTACACCATGGTTTTTCTACTTGCGACACCCACAACATTTCGTTTAATGAGACGTAGGGTGTAGATCGGCGGGGGTATAAGAAGAAATCCCACAACATAATTATGCTAAAAATAATAGGCTAATTTCGTAGAGAAAATTCTTAGTCAAAGTTATTCGTAAACCTTCACTGAATAAAACCGGCCAAGTGTGAATCGGACTCACGCAGTAAGGGTTCCGTACCACCCATCAACCTGATACCCCATAGAAACTGATTTAATTTACGATAGTTCATCAAAAGACCACGCACCGTGCGCAAAGTATGAATTTTTGCATCTCTTTCTTACGCAGGTACCACCACATATGTCTATGTTTGTCCTATTTTTAGTATTTGTTGCTAAACTACATAGTATGAACTATAATCAGACCGTTTGCCGCTGGTATGTATTACCGTTTTGATGATAGAGCAGGAACAAAATCTTTAAAAAAATGCAGTTTTTAGAGGTTTCTTCCTTTTCTCCCTTCCCTTTGGTTTTACACTTTTTTATTCTTAGTATTTGTCGTGCGTGATACCCTGGTTATAGCAACACATATTCTGAGAAAATTTCTACCAGATACCTAATCCCGTTCAAAAGATACAGCCCTGTGACGGACGGACAGCATAGCGAGAGTAATAGGGTTCCATTAGGTACCCTTTGGGTACGGAACCCTAAAAAGGAATTCCGCCCACATCATTTCATTAATACAACGCGTATCCGAAATGCGTGGTCATATTTGGAGAGCTTATTCAGGGAATGCTATCGAACAAGTTTTCCTACAGGACCAAACCTGAGATCCCGAAAACTAGATCAGACCTTACCATTCCTTCCATACATTTCGGTCGAGAGTTATTGCACTTTTCTACGAAGTTGTTTTTTTTACGTTTTCAGGGTTGTCGCCATAGAAAAAGTTGTTCGATAGCATTCCCTGAATGAGCCCACCACTTATTTTTGATACGTTGTTTAATTTACCTGTAAGTCTGGCTGAGTTTGGAAAGCATCGGCCCAACACTGGATGAGGCTGAGAACTTTCTCTTGCACCACTGTTGGAGGATCATTCTTGGGGCCAATGAGTTTTACCTGTACCACAGAAAATAAACAATTATCAAAACATTCTAAGAACACAACATAGGTTATCATCATCATCATCATTTAGACGTCCACTGCTGAACATAGGCTCCCTTCAAAAAGGGGGGATATGCCATAATCGCCATGCTTAGCTGGCGGGTTGGCGATCGCAGTTGGTTGGTTAAATACTCAGAGAACGCTGCTGCCCATACTCTGGTAAATCCTTTAGTCGCCTTTTACGAGACCCATGAGAAGATATAGGGTGGTGCAATTCTTTACGTCCGGCACCACACGGAACATAGGTTATAGGTTGGGTTGGTTGGTTGTTGGTTGTTTTTTGGTTGGGGTGCATTTAAAGAGCCTCCAAGAGTGACGATATTTAATTGATCGTCCGGCGCACCCTGGGCAGTCAGCCCCGCTACCAACCTGCTGACTGGCTAATCTTTTCCCCACGACATGAGCTATTATCATTTTGTAGCTCATGTCGACACGAAGAAGAAGAAGAAGGTTGGGTTTATTTAATTTTGCTTGATTTGGAAAAGTAATTTTCTTCTCTGACCAATGTTTCAATGTTATTTTGTTTCTATCCAACTACAGTTAATATATATACATAAGTATGTGTGTCATTAAACTAGTTTTGATAATATATTCACCTTAATGAGACACATTCTGTTCCAAGGAAAAAAAAACAAGTTATTCTATGTGAAAATAGTCAGTATGTAATTTCTAGTTAAGTCATAAGAATCCACGAAATAACATTATAAATATGAATACAAGATACTGAGAGTATAAAAAATATAGAATAGGTATACATTGAAATGGAGATATGTGACGGACGATGGATGGGATGGATGGCGTAGCTATAGTAGTCTATAATACAAAATTACCATTCTGAGATCATTAGTAAAACACGTTTCGCTTTGTAGTATAAATACTGATTATTAAAAAATAGTTGAATATATTGTTAGGAAAGTAGAAAAACATAGTAATAATGAAATTATTTTTAATGTTAATTTTGGTTGAAGTAGACCCCATCATACTAGACGGAAATTTTCAATCAAAATCAAAATGGCATTTATTAAATTTGGACTAAAGCCAATGAGCACTTATTGATCATCGACAAAAAAGACAGCTCCCTAAAACACCCGCCCTGCTTCCTAGTGTTTTTACTGGGAAGAAGAAATGGTGCAACAAACTCCCCATAAAGTAGACCAGCGATTCCCAAAGTGGGTTCCACGGAACCTTTGGGTTCCGGTGAAGGAAAGCCAGGATTCCGCGAACAAGCTTATTTTTTTTTATTTCAACCAAATGAGTTCATTTAGTTAGTGTTGGGGTCCCATAAAATAAAAATGTATTTTTCTTTTATTTTTAGGGTTCCTTAACCATAAAACTTTGGGAACCCTGACGTAGACCACTTTACCTCCAGTCATGTAGGCTCTTGAAAAAAATAAACAACATTACGAGATTAGACATTAACAATCAACAAACAGGTTTTTAAAGCTATAAATAAATGTAAAGTAACCATGTTAGTTAAAGTAAATAAAACAATATAAAATCATGATAAGCACACAGTTATGCAGTCTTATGTAACATAAATATTGCATTCATAACAATATAACTGTGGTAGGTTATGTATGAATTATGATTCACTATAGTTGGGTAGTTTTTAACTAGACCTCGGTTACTAGTATAGTATTATATTATCTGTGCCTCGGTCCATAAATATTTTTTGTTTATCTGCCTCGCTCACACTTTTTAGGCTTATGGAGCACACTATTTAGTCATGTTTGTAATTGTAGGGAGTGGATATTGATAACTTGTGACATTGTGAACCAATCAGTGATCAGCATGCTTAATGAAAGTTACTATGACTATAGACCATGCGAAAGCAGGTAGCATAATATCGATATTTCACAGGTAGTTGGCACATTCCTACTGTTACTGACATTTATGACCTGAAGACTCAGTTGCAAACGGCCCGACTATAATAATATATGACACACATACAGGAAAAATGGTATACATTTTAGGCTGGGGTACCTACATAGAACTGATGTAGACCTGCTAAACTTTATGTTGTCCTTTGTAAATGTAATGTATGTCAGGCTAAATCTCACATGTAACTTTTTTTATGCATATGGTCTACATAAGAGGTTCCCAAACTCTATTCATGTACAGTTGACTGCATGACAGTGGTAACACTTCAATTCGAAAACCGCCCTTACTGCTTATGAAATAAAGATTCTGCTAATGTCAAAGTGTTACCACCGTACATCTTCTTTCAATGTTTATATTACCACCTTTATAAACACTGCATATCAGTAATGAGTATGACAGTGTGGATCCCTAGGTTGGGTCTGGGATGAAAAGTACACTATATCAAATTTGATAACTGATAACAACATGATAGAGCAACAAACATCATTGCATTCAATATTAGTGAGATTTCACAATATTTTTCCACTATGTCTTAGTTCAAGATCACTCTAGGGTTTTACTCTATTGAATGCCACATTGCCAGACACAATTAAAACTTCATTATGTTTCGCATGGGCCTACTTTACCACAGTTTAGATGGTAAGGGCCTTTGTCATTACATTTAATAGAATTGATTTAGTGATTTTGGATTTTATTATTTTATAAGTATATTCAGGTATGAGACATGAAGATTAGCCTTCAAGAGATAGATTTATCACCTTATGAACTATGTTATAATAATATGATATAGTGACTTATTGGAACAGATGGTCATTTATACATGAAAGTAGTTCAAGTGCTCCTGTACTGTTTACCTGCTTGGCAAAGTAACAATCAGACTTTGTTTGCAGTTTCAATAAAATATGTCAATTTTGAATGTTGGTAAAACTGAATGGATTTGGAGAATATTTACTCAATAAATTACATACCTGTATGCTAGATGAACACATAGAGTAGGTACATTTGGTCCTCAAAAATATCTGATAACTTTTAAAATGTATGTTAGCTAGTAGCGTTAAATAAAGTTACTGATTAAATATATTATTGTTCCTTATCAGATGTTTTACATGGGAAGCATTATATCAGAATACACTGACATTAACAGATTTCTTGATAAGAGACCACATTTTTGTATTTATGTTGTTTTGATGTAACTACTGCTGATTGTAACATTGATAAAAAAATAAAAGCTACTGTTAAAACATAGACAAGGGTCATGAGTGTGGAAAATAGAAAAAAACTAAAAAGGCTTACCAATTCTGATATGAACTCCTTGTTACATGCCAGAACATGAAAAGTCTTTCCACAGTTTTTGACACAGGTTTCCAGAACAGTCAGAGTGTACATAACAACTGTGTAGTTCTTTCCAGCGCTCTGAGTCAATCTCTTCCTAATAGCCTTTATGGCATCTTTGGGCCCATCTGTGCTGCTATTCACAATATCACATATTTCCATATTAAGAGCCCAGTTTTCCGACGGTAAAGATCCATCTGTAGCTTGTTCTGGAATAACGTTTCATTACACATATCACATAATAAAAGGGTCAATGCAATTAACACCTATTTCAAGATATACGGCGCAAAAAACTATTTGACCACAGGAATAGTATGAAGACAATACTTTCAATAAAATTGCCTAACTATAAGTTACCGTGACACAACAACAAAGAGAAATTGGGATCTTCTAGTGCGCAACAAAAAGAAATGTTCCCTTATGGTACGGTGTCTTGTTATATTGGACGGTGATGAAGAATATGAAGCGTATCTACTACATTCTTACCTATTTTTTGACCCACCGGCGTAGAAAAAGGATTTCCTACACCAAAGAAAGACATCTTTGGAAATTATTCAAGACCAAGTATTTATCAAAATATCAAAATGATTTCACCGATTTCACTTGTCACCAAAAAAGCAATTCACAGAATAAAAATTTAGTGCATCTGTCAGCTGTCAAGAACAGGGAGACGTTCAGAAACCACAAACGATACTTTCTCATGCTTTATAAAAATATAATTTATTCAGAATGTTTTATTTTTAGATAATTACCTATTTTGATGATGTCTTTAATTTTTCTAAAAATATCATACATAGTAACAATATTTTTAATTTCAAATAACAACAGATAACAAGTAAAATCAAAATATACAAAACAACTGCCTTATTATTTATTTATTTATTCAAGAACAATTCACATTGTATTTGAATGTCATTTAAAAAAAAAGAGATAGAGAAATACCTTTCTCACAGCCTTTCTGCATTTAGTTCTGTGGGCCTAGTACGAGTTTCACACTTACGAATACTTTCATCGTTTTCGTCGACTTTCATTCATAAATCAGTAGCGCCCCTGGCGGATACGAGGAGGAACTACAGATTTATTAATGAAAGTCGACGAATACTTTGAAAGTATTCGTAAGTGTCAAACTCGTACTAGGCCCCCTGAATGGTTATATTCTCTTTAATTTCTGAACTACAACGTTCTAATATTCAGAATACATCTCATCCTACGAGGAAAGAACCTACTTACTACAAATTGCGTAAGCGTAAACAAAGGGGTTGAGGGGAGGCTTTTGTCCAGTAGTGGACGTTTTTCGGCTGAAACATGATGATGATGATGAAGCGTAAGGCGGGCTCCACACGTTAGCCCTAACGTTGGGGCGAGCGTTGGCCCGTAATTCTGCCTAGCGTACACACGCTGGAGATAATTTTAGTTTAGTTCCGTCAGAACCAATGTAAAGACGTCTGAAATAGATGTTGCACTGGGCACTTTAATGTTATTGAGTGCTGAACAGTCAATTAAAATAACACAATAGTTAAACAATGGATGTCGTCTTTGAAAAATATTTTGACAAACAAAAGAATATCATTATTATTTGTTAATAAACATAAAGATTTTTTTATAAAAAATGTATAACTATTGTGTCCATCCACGCGGATGATATTTTCAAGACGCAGTGACCGTAGAAACAAGCTCATTCGATGCACCTTACTGCATGATTGCTGCGGCAAGACTGAGCAAACCTCCAGGCTCCAACGTTGGCGCATAATTCCTTTGATAAAACCGACACGCGACGGCTAACTGCTAATTCTCGCCCCAACGTTCGGGCTAACTACATTTTCCCGATCCACACGTTGCTTGGAGAATAGCGTTGGCGCCAACGTTCGGGCCAACGTGTGGAGCCGGGGTAACCCGTAACCATAGCGACAACAGCAACAATAGAAATAACAAACATCAATCACTACGTCACACTACGTTTTATGAATAACGAATAATAATTTTGTGTAGTACTGTTTTCATCACATTGAATCAAACAAGAAAGACAACAAGTTAAAATTTTATTATCTCATCGAATTAATCACTAACAATGACACAAAAGCGGTCTCTCAATAGCCTTATCATTCATCCCGACGTAGAGCCGGGTGTAATAGATAATGCTATGCTCATACGATGCATACTTGACCACGGTGAGTATTCTCATATTAAAATGTCCAAAAATGTACCTACTTCTTCAGCTTCTCTCGTATTGGCACGAGCTCATGCCGTGGTAAACAGGCAGCAAATTGATACGGGGCTGCAGTACCTAGTGCACCGTACGGCGTACCTACATGCAATTAGGAAGTTATACTCAAATAACTAACTAATGACTAACTCTAATGTAACAATGCAAAATTTGATTTTGAGCATTATATTACAATGTGCGCCAGCTCAACGTACTGACCGAGGAGCATTCATTTGTAACCTATCGCAATATTGTTCGAAGTTGTAACATTCAAATTCCAAGCCCCGACGTATCATCATCATCATCATCATCATTTCAGCAGAAAGACGTCCACTACTGGACATAGGCCTCCCCCAAGCATATGTTGGGAGGATATGCCATAATCACCACGCTTGGCAGGCGCGTTGGCGATCGCAGTTGGTTGGTTAACACTCAGAGAACGCTGCTGCCCATTCTCTGGTGAATCCACTCCCTTAGTCACCTTTTAAGATACCCATGAGAAGAGATAGGGTGGTGCAATTTTTTACGTCCGGCACCACACGGAACAACGCCGATGTAAATAATGCATAAGCATTTGATGTGTTACATAAGTTACATTAAATTACACACGAATGCTTGCGGTAAGTAGGTACCTACCTACACTCCTTTGAGGTATCGCCACTTGGAGACTTTCTTAGTGCAAAATATGTGCTTAAAGCATGTTGTAGTCTTCCTCAGTAGTTAGGTAATAGCTTTACCAGTATTTTCTCGTTGCCTATTATGTTGCATTCTCATCGAATACTTATGTAGGTACACTGCTTATGCTTAATGAATACAGGTCCAACTGAAGAGGCTGGAAGGCTTTTCGCTGAAGAGGGTGTACATCTAGAGGAGGCAGAAGAAGTTAGACTGGAGTTCCAAAACATTCTGAGAATCGACCACCTTTGGATGCTAAGATCTTTAACAAAACTAACGCTAGCCCACAACTTGATCGAGAAAATCGAAAACTTAGAACTATTAACTGGGCTCAACGAATTAGACCTGTCGTTCAATAAAATTGAGAAAATAGAAATGTTAGACGCTTTAGTCAATTTAGAGGTGTTAACGTTATTTCACAATAAGATAAGGAAATTAGAGAACTTGGAAGCGTTGGAAAATCTACTCGTATTTAGCATCGGCGATAATTTGATAGAAGATTTCAAGGAGGTTGGTAAAGTAGATCCGCTTAAATAGTGTTAATCCTACAAGACATGCTCAGGTCTACCATGAAAATGACCAGCCGAAATTTCGGAGCGAAATAAAACACGAACGAAATACTAAGTAAAAGGTTACCTTTTTCTTTCGTGTCGACATGAGCTACATAACGATAATAGCTCATGCCGTGGGAAATAGATTAGCCAGTCAGCAGGTTGGTAGCGCGGCTGACTGCCCAGGGTGCGCCGGACGATCAATTAAATATCGTCGGTCGTGGGCTCTTTTAATGCACCTCACTCTTTTAAGGCTACCTAGTAAAAGCTAACTTTACGAAGAACGAAACGTCAACATCATCAACATGCAATCTTCGGGGCCGATTTCCGAACGAATGTGTTTTATTTTATGGTAGGTATGAATTGCACGAAATTTCGGAATTACGTTCATGGTAGACCTTCTGCTTATACTTTACATAATGCACCTAAGTATTAAAACACATCTCTAGTACGTCTGTGTATTAAAATAAAATAAGCAAGACGCCTACGCTTAGTACTATTAGATATTCTGTGCCTACGCCTACGCAAAGATAACAGCAATAACGATTGTAGTTCCATGAACGAAAGAAGAGTCGAAAATGATTATTCTATTAGGTATAATATTGCTAATTTGCTATTGCGTTTTATATAGGTAAATACAAGGTAAATAACAGTAACTAAAGTAATCTGTGAAATAATATTTATTAAACGGAAGCTGTATTCTCTTTGTTCTGTACTACGAGTCGTCGCGGATTCGATTACCGCGTGGGCCAAACATTTGGTGTATGACTCGTGGAGTTCGGGACCCACCGGCCAGTGGGTCCACGAGGTCATAAATTTTCGAGCCGGTGGGACCACGAGCACTGGTGGTACAAAGCCAGTGGGTCCACGAGTCATACATCAAACATTTATATTGCCCACGTTTAGTTGCCTGGTCTCTATAAATTAAGTAGTTTTTTTTTAATTACCTACTATTTTCCATTGATTGATTCATTGACTAATAAGGCGTAAAAACCATGCTACATAACTTAAATACAGGTATACTATACAATCTCGTTCTTAGTTTAACTACCTATACTAAACCTGAAAAGGGGTCATTGTACTCATCATTATAAACGACTTTTAGTATGGGACCAAACCTGAAACCGCGAAAAAAAAAAACAGCTTTTCCCTACATTATGTCGATTTATGTGAACGCAAATGTAGGGAATAGTTGTTCCGAGTCTGAGTATTTTAAATGTGACATTTTCGTTTGTACACGCACACACCCACGATACAGGAGTAATCTTAGGACCGTATTACAGAAACTTCCTCAAGCGTTGATCACTGCTTAAAACTAGTTTTGAGTTGGGATTACATAACATGCCTCAAGCAGAGATTTATTGATCACAGTTCAGCTGAGTTTAGCTTTATTTCATACTGTCACCTGTTTCGGTATTTGAGCAGAGATTTGATCTGTAATCACTATAGTGTGGTCCAGACTAAGAATAATAGGTCCAGACTAGGCTTGAGCACTGAGGAATTATAACTCAGTGGGCTTGAGTAGAGATTTCTAGTTAATTTCAGGTCAAACTCGTGTGTTATGTTGTTGAATAAAAGTTTATAATTACCGTATTGGAATAAGACCGATACTCAAGTAACGATTCTATCCTTAAGTAGTGATCAGGTTATTGAAGTTTAAACTGTACTTGAGGAACGTTCTGTAATACGGGCCTTAGCGTGTTTTTCAACATTAAAAAAAACTTTATCCCACTTTATAATAAAACAAAGTTAAACCGGATTAAATCGCGTATATTATTTAAATTGGTTTTCCTGACGTTTGAACGCTTTGCAGCATCGTGGTGTGGTGTTTATCCCACTTATTGATATTGTTTATTGCAGATGGCGTACCTCCGTAGATTCCGTAAATTGCGTTCCGTTAGCTTTAAAGGCAACCCATGCTGTGACGATCCAATGTCCTACCAGTTCCTTAGGGCATCTCTCAGCAAGGTCACCTACCTTGACTATAAGATCATCACTGAAGAGGAGAGGGAGAATGGGAAAGCTATGTTTAGGTACAGACGCGTGAGGGGTCTACTCCCGTTCGACGATGCACGAACTTACGTTTCAACCGATATACTTAGGTACCTACACGAAGAAAATGAGACGTTTCTATAATGGTTCATCGTCGTAAACGATTGACCGGAGTATCTAGAAAGAGACAAACGTACAAACACGATCATCGATGGATGATCAATGATCTGAGTGCCTATAGTGCGAGTTTGACACATATCGCATATTTCCATCGATTTTGACGACTTTAATTCATAAATAAGTAGTGCCCGTGGCGGATTTTAGAAGAACTGCTGCTTATGAATGAAAGTTGACGAATACGATAATTATGTGTCAAACTCGCATTATGCACCCAGAGTGCGATGAACTTTACGATTGATCCGATCCCTCGACGACGATATTCGATCAATTTGATCGAATACCGTCAAACGCGGGTAGACCCTCTCGTTTTTTTTACTGCGGCCGTGTTAGGTTTTGTTTATGTGACAGCGACGCATGCTGGTGTGGCATTGGCATTGCAGAAACTGGTCACACCACTCGGTTACGTAGTACTATTTTCTATTCTGTAACACGGTGTCTCGCTATATCAGCCTTGGCCCAGCGGCTACAGTCAGCGGCGCGGCAGCCCTAGGTGACCTAACTCTGTATCAAGAAGGTAGAGCGAGTTTGACTTACGGCGCACTTAAATTTAGTCGAAAGTTCGAAACTATTTAGTTTCTGACTCTCATCTACTACTATTATAAAATTGTTAAATGTCAGTTGTCTGTTTGTTTGTTTGTTTGTTCCAGCATCACGATAAAACTACTGGACCGATTTTGTTGAAACTGTTTGTCACTAACAACTTACGATTTGACTTAAAAACTGGTATCTATTTTACCTCGCTACGATGACGGGAATCGGTGATTATTAATTATATTTTTCTACAACATTTTGCATACAATAAAGCGCTCATATCCAGCTGTCATTCGCACGCATGCGCTCTAGCACGCGCCTCCATAGACAAAATACGGCTGCTAAAGAAATTGCATTAAAAACTTTTTGGTCGGGCCAAATTGAACTGTGTAGAAAAAAATAATCCTGTCGTATGTAGGTGGCGCCAGCTAGGAAATGCGCTCTTTTGAGCCAACCGAAAATCAGAATCTTGCGACTTACACTTACTTACAGACAAGGACCGGAAGCTACCTCTAAATTGCGATTTCTCTAATTTTTTATATGAAAAGCAATAAAATTATGTTAGAATTACCTAAACGTTGTTATATTGTATGCATCTTAATCTTAACTATTAAAAAATTGTAAATGTCTGTTTGTTTGTTTGTTTGTTCCAGCATCACGCTAAAAGTACTGGACCGATTTTGATGAAACTTTTTTTGATTGAAAGCTGATGATCTGACTCAAAACTGGTATGGGTTTTGAGAAAGAAAGAAAGAAAAAAAAAAAAAAGAAAAATCGTGGGGTGCGTCAGACAGAATCGAAGCTTCTACGCATTTATTTGCACGAGCGAGCGGGTAGTAATGTACGATGATGGATGGATGGATGGCTGGATGACTGGATGAGTGAGTGAGTGAGTGAGTGGGCGAGTGGGCGAGCGGGCGATTGGGGATTGGCGAGTGGGTGAGTGGGCGAGTGGGCGAAAGGTAGACGAGAGGTGGGCGCGAGGTCGGCGAGTGGGAGAGTGGGCGAGTGGGTGAGAGGAGGGCGTGAGGTGGGCGATTGGTGGGCGAGTGGGCAAGTGGGTGATAGGCCAGTGGGTGAGTGGGCCAGTGGGCGAGAGAGCGAGTCGGCGAGAGGTGGGCGTGTCGGCGGGTGGGCGAGTGGGCATATGGGCATATGTGCAAGTGGGCCTGTGGGCCAGTGGGCGAGAGGGCGCGTGGGGAGAGTTTGGGCGAGTAGGCGAGTGGTGGGCGATTGGGCGAGTGCGCGAGTAGGCGAGAAGAGGACGCGAAGTGGACGAGAGGGCGAGAGGTGGGCGAGTGGGCGTGTGGGCGAGTGGGCGAATGGGCATATGGGCAAGTGGGCCTGTGGGCCAGTGGGCGAGTGGGCGCGTGGGAGAGTGGGCGAGTGGGCGAGAAGTGGGCGCGAGGCGGGCGAGGAGTGCGCGAGTGGGCGAGTGAGAGAGTGGGCAAGTTGGCAAGAGGGTGACAGGCCAGTGGGCGAGTAGGCCAGTGGGCGAGTGGGCGAGAGAGTTGACCAGTGGGCGAGTGGGCGAGAGGAGGACGCGAGGTGGGTGAATGTGTGACTGGGCGTGTGAGCGAGTGGGTGAGTGGGCCAGTGGGCGAGCGGGCGATTAAGAGAGTGGGCTTGTGGGTGAGAGGTGGGCGTGTGGTGGGTGACTGGTGGGCGAGTGGTCGAGTGGGTGAGTGGGCGAGTGGTGAAGTGGGCATGCGGGTGACAGGCCAGTGGGCGAGAGGTGGGCGTGTGGTGGGCGAGTGGTCGAGTGGGTGAGTGGGTGAGTGGGCAAGTGGGCAAGCGGGTGACAGGCCAGTTGGCGAGTGCGCGAGAGAGCGGGCGAGTGGGCGAGTGGACGAGAGAGGAGGGCGAGTGGGCGAGTGGGTGAGTGAGTGAGTGAGTGAACTGGGACTGGGACTGGGACTGTGACTGGGACTAAGACTAAGACTAAGACTGGGACTGGGACTGGAGTGGACTGGATCGGACTGGATCGGGCTGGATTGGACTGGATCGGACAGAATCGGACTGGGACTAAGACTAAGACTGGGACTGGAGTGGACTGGATCGGACTGGATCGGGCTGGATCGGACTGGATCGGACTGAATCGGACTGGATCGGGCTGGATCGGACTGGATCGGACGGGACAGGACTTTGCCCGTGGCTTCACTCCGTGGTTCTTCAATTCATCCTACAGGAATCGTTTTCTTTTTTCATAAAATGCATACCTGTTTACAAGTCTAAACACAAAAAAAAACAAAATAGGTCCCGTAGTTTTTGCGTGATGCTTGAATAAACAAACAAACAAACAGACATTTACAGTTTTGTAATAGTTACCGGAAAACAACTAATTATTAACAGGATCCGTCACGGGGGGATACCAGTCTCTAACGCGAGCGGAGCCGCGGGTAAAAGCTAGTATTTTATAAAATTAAGAACTCGCTCGTGTTTATCGTTCAACGTGGCTATTTTGTGAGAACTCACTGTCGAGCTCACTTTTGATTCCGCGTTGAAAATCATTTTTTTTATTCTTATTCTTTATAATAGTTTTGAAATTACATGTACATTTTTCGTATTGTTTTGTACCTACTACTTTTCGAGGGGCTCGTTCGTGGCGAAGTAACAACCTCACTGATTGTACGATCTGCAAGGTTAAGCTGCACTTACCGCGGTCAGTCTGTGAATGGGTAACCGTTTCGTTACACGTCGAGGAATATCTGTGGCAGTCATTACGGGTAGTCAGAAGTCTAACCTCGGAATGTCAGTATTATACTGCCAGTAACTCACAGACCAATAAGGTACTTGTCTGTGCAGTAACTGGGTTGCGGGACTTGCGGGGGTCTGATGGCAGTCACTTCGTTTAAAATGCTGATATTCAGCCGCATCTGGTTGGACTGAAAGCCGACCCTAACATGATTGGGAAAAGGCTCGGAGGATGATGATTATTTTACTACTTTTTACTGCGTATTCAGAGGTGAGTTTGCTAGTGAGATCTTACAGAATAGCACTGCTGCAGGCGTAGCATGACCACTGTAGACAAGAGATTTGTCTGCGGAAGAATAGATAAAACTACATTGTATAGAACTTTAATTTGTCATTTTGTCTTTTCTTACGTAGACAAAATACTTGTCTACAGTGGTCATGCTACACCTGCTGATTTTAACACAACTTTTCACCTGACACACCTTCAGCGGCCGCTTCTCTCGTTCGACCCCAGAGGCGCCACCTGCCCACTGTATATAGCTAGATCTTAAATGCACATGTTATTTAAATCCTAATGAACCGTTTACCAGAGGTCTCATACGAAAGATGGATGAAGCAGACGAGAAATCTGAACAGGAGAGGGTAGCCAAAGAAGAGTATGAAGCGAAGGTCAAGTTCTATGCGATGTCGTTCGTGGAGTACCTGAGTGGGCCTGAACTCTTGGATACCATGTTTGAGAAGGACTCCGACGGTATGATACTGCTCAGCTTCGGAGCTGAACTACTTGCCTATTTTGAGCAGTAAGTATAGGCACGGTATCTACCTGCTACCTGGTTAATTATCTGAGCACGGCATATGTATATTCTGCCAGACGGCACGCCGAGCTTTTTTCCCCACCAAGTATCGTAATTTGAAATTCTGAAACACATTGTAATCTTTTTTGTTTTTCCTGAAACGGCTGAACGCATTTGAATAACATTTGGCATAGACCGTACTGATAGACCATATCCTGTTCTATCGACACACCTCAGGAGCGAAGCCACGGAAGTCTAGTATCAATCAACACAAGCTAATATAAAATACTATCTACCTAGTCATGTTGTATCAATTCATTGACAGGTACAAAGAAAACTACGTGGAAACGATGGCTGGTCTAGTAGAGTTTGCCCAACAAGCCTACACCGAGAGACAGAATGAAATTAAGCTGTTCAAAGATCTCGTGGACACGGCTCTGGAGAAAAGCGTCGAAAAAAGCAAACAGTATGTTTTAAAACATTTAATTTTAAACAGTGATTCTCAAACTGCAGTTACGTCATGTTTGTTTGTGCGGCCTACGACGCGGCCCAACCCAACGAGTCATATTTAGTATGTTTTAAACACATCTGGCAAAAAAATTGTTCTACATCCAAATTGTTAGATAAATTGTACTAGATACTTAGACTTATATTATATTACTTACGTTGCTGACTTATATTATTGATTTTTATTGCTGTTGGTCTTCCAATAAATAAATATATTCAGAGACGTTCTAAGCGTGAACTCATGCTTCCCACTGTGTGCTATGTGGCCTTAGTGATTTCCTATATCTTAATACTTTCCTTAACTTAGGTCTGCGAAAAGAGACATGAAAAATAGACATAGACAGCAGTGTGTAAAATAGGTAGAGAAACCTGCAATGCAACAATAAAAATATTACAATATTTTTGCAATATTTTTTATGCAACGATAAAATTTAATATTTTTTAAATGTTATTCTTTTGATAAGTGCAGATTAACGCGTGAGCAATCAAATGGATTATAAATATATTATTTACCTACTTTTTAAATACATTTCCCGACCGAATAAAATATCTAAACAACAGAGTTTTGGAAGAATTCTTGGGCAAGAAGAAGCCAATAATGGCTTCCGTAGGCGAATTGAGTAACAAGTTCGGGTCGAAGCAAATAACCCTTGAGCAGATGGAGCCACAACTGGTAGAGCTGGGGGAGCAGTTCCATGAAACGCTGTATGACTTGTGGAAGAGCCTCATGACTCTTGAGATGCAGTTGTTTGAACAATGCGAGGTATTTAATTTTTTCTCTCATCGCCAATTTTAGCTCACTATACTCCTCGGCTATTTTCGTATTTCCGAAGTATTACCTAAAGGTACTCCCACACGGGTGTTCACAAACGTTTGTCAACATTTAGAAACATCTGGTAGTGGAGGCTGGAGGCACATCCGCTGTTCCCACACCGGATGTTTCTAAATTATGTTGACCAACGTTTTTGAAAACCGGCGTAAAGGTGGCTAGGCGGCAAAGAGTTCCGCCAAGTGTAAGAAAGAAAAAAAAAGAAAGAAAAATGATTTATTGCCACAACAAGACGACATGCGGCAGGTGCAGATACAAATAACTTCATTAGGTACATTTTAGGAATTACAGCTAAATGCTAATATCAAACGCACGGGGAGCTGAAGGATCAAAACAGCTCAAAACAGTTCGAAGCGGAAGTTTATGAGGTAGGCTAGGTAGGATATTAATCAGTGAGGACGTGAAAAACCTAAAATGATAATGATGACGTAATCAAATTCTTATTGTCTTACTATAGGACTCTCGAATCCAGTTCTCCGTGAACATGACAGAGATGTTAACGAAGTTAATGGAGGTATCGCGCATGGCGTTTGGTGCGTGGCGTGAACACGAGAGCGTATGGTCGACTCGACAGTTCGAAGTGCTCTCCAAGTACCTCGGCAACAAGATCATGTTGGGAGACGCCTCGCCTGAATTGTTTGACGTGAGTTTATTATGAAAACAGATATATTTTCTAGCCATAATACTCGTAATGTTCCAGAATAGTGATCAAATGGGTTTCCAATAGTGGTATGGTGTCATCTTGACTTTGTTTAAGAGGCTTATTTCCGCAAAATGCAAGAAAAAAAGTTATCCAAATTCGGACATCAGTGCTCCTCGTTAAAGGAAATTAATTAACAACATGACAACAGGTGGAAATCTTGAAAAAAAGAACAAAGTTAAAGAGATGAAACTTAACTAAGTACATCTCCTATGGTTGACAAGAGTGAAGAAAATCTGGATTTTTCTTACCTACATTCTTTGTTTTATTGTGCGTAGGTGATGATGGACCGCGACATGCTGATGAACCTGGTGGCCGCGTCTTCGGACAACCATATGCGGTTCATAGACGCGCGCGAGGACCTCCTCATGACGCGCGCCAATAACTGGCGCGATGATCTAGTTAAGGGAACCAATGAGTAAGTCTTACTGATTCACCTTATAGTTTACAGCCGGTCCAAAAAGACATAGGCCCGGTTCATATGGCTGAAAATCGATACATGGTGTTTTGTAGCAAATTTTACATATCCGTTTCCGGTAATCGGGCGGGGGATTTTAATTTGAAATATGTAGTCATGTAGTGATTAAATGATGTGAAAAGTGATGATGAAACTTCATTTATTATATAAATTTTATCCAGCTCACTGCAAAAATCACAAAAAAATATGACGTCATATATCCCTATTATCTGACTGTATAAAACACTTATTTTTACAGCAACGAAGTAAAACGCAACAGGGACAGAATCTTGGAGATCAACTATTATATAGACAACCAGCGCGAAGAGTGGGCAGATATGCACATGGCGCTTACTGATACCGTTGACCCTGATACTGTCGCTTTGCTGGGTGATGACTTCTAAAGTTTACAATAAATATTATTGAAAAACTTTGGTTTTATTTAACTTAATTTGAGTGCTGATATTTTCACTAGAATAGAATAGACTAGAATAGAATAGAATAATTTTATTTCTCAGTATATGGTAGGTACATTGATGTCTTACGATATATATGGTGTCACATATAGAAGAAAGAAGAAACCAGAGAAAGTAGAAACCATCGTAGAAGCAACTCTTTTAAACACGATTTTAAGCCAATGGTTTTATTTTCCCTGCGGCCCGGCGGCAGTGCCACCTTGGTACCTATCAAACAAACAAATATTTACAATTTCAAGCTGCGTTTTTTGCGTTTGAAGGTGTGTGACGACATTCACCAACGAGCCGATTTTTTAAACATAAATCAATAAGGGGTTGCTATTAAATAAGTACAGATTGAAATAAAACTTAAACCTTTAATCGAACTAAGATGTTACTGATGTCACCCTAAGACGTATTCAAAGTGGACGTAGATTCGATACCATGAATGAAATGAATAGAGTTCACAATAGCTTATAGCGGGTTCACACGGTTCGATTATAGTATATCAACATTTTTGTTCAACAAAAATTGAATGCTTATTATACTTATTGTTGCTTCAATTTGATTGAAAGTCTGTTTAGACGGTTCAAATCACTTTCGATTAAGCAGTTGAACGACTAAAATCGACTCGTGTGAACATATCAATATTTTATATTTATCGGCTTTTTTGTTTTAAACTTTGAACGTATTTATCAATTGTATTCTGGAGCGCAGGACTTGTCATAATTTCTACGAAGTTCGTTACGTATTGTTTACGGTTCTTTTCAAAGTCTGTAAGGAAGTCTTGTCTCATTGACCGTTTGGTAGTAGCCCTCACGATCGGTGATATGTGGTCGAACGTCTTTATGAAGGCCTTGCATTTTTGTACTGCATCTAGTTTGTCTGTTGCTACCTCATCGATGAGTCCCGTCTGCAAGAATCAAAGTTTAATGAAATAATAAATGAATAGTTGGGACATTTTTACACAGCACCATCTAGTCCCAAACTAAGCAGAGCTTGTACTATGGGTACTAGACAATGGATATAATACTTATGCACTTTTTTTTGTAGATACATAGGTACTTATGGAATAAGTATGTAAGAGGGAGTCTGAAAGTAGCGCCAGTGACAGAGAAGTTAAGTAGCAACAGACTGTCATGGTATGGACATGTGATGAGGAGGAATGAGGAGCATGTTACGAGGAAAGTTTTAAGTATGAATGTGGGTGGCTATAAGAAAAGAGGCAGACGGAAGAAAACATGGATGGATTGTGTAAAAGATGAAGTGAACACGGAGATGACGGCTGATAGAGATGTATGGAAGAAAAATACATGCTGCGCCGACTCCAAATAAATTGGGATAAGGGCAGGAGGATGATGATGATCAAATACATACTAATAATATAATACACAAAGAAACACCCAGACCACAAACACTTATGGTCATCACACAAATATTTGTGTCCTGTGGGAATCAAATCCACGACCTCGTGACCAGCAGTCCGTCACTCGAACCACTAAACCACAGACGTCGTCATAATATTTTATTCCTCAATTTTCCTAACTTAATTTTAAGGTCGTGTGAAAACTTCAAAACGATGATACATCGTTGTCATAGTCGTAAGCTAAACTCTTCAAAGTGCCTGTATAATGATAGGTAAAAGCAAACCATCCAATCATAAACCATGGGTTTAATCATAACTGATGTGACTGAACTGATTAAAGTTCATTAGAATCATGGGATCCAGATATCCTACATAGAGCTTTAACAATAATTAAAATTTGTTTTATCCTAACCTGTAAAGCTCGTTCTGCAGAGAACATCAAAGAACTAGTGAGGGCGTATTCCGTATGCCGGGGGCCAATGATTCTGGTCATGAGGTCAATGATCCACTTCGCTGGGGGGATGCCCACGGCTGTGTCGTTTAGTCCGATGATCGCCTTGCCAGTAGTCATCGAGCGGTATTCGCATGCCATTGCCAAGAAACATCCACCGGCTCCTGTGTATCCCTAGAGAGAGAGTGTAATAAAATTATGATATATTCAATTATTAGAGGCTTATATTTATATTTAATAGGCTCGCCCCCTATTACATGGGACTATATATAACATAACTGGCGAAATGTGGGTGTATACACCTCTGCCTACCCCTTCGGGGAAATACAGGCGTGATGTTATGTTATGTTGTTATGTTATTAGAGGCTTAATGTATTATATTATGTCGATAAAAAGTATCCTATTTGTTAATCCAGGACTAACCCCCAGTTTCTGGAAGGCTGATCAATTTTTTTTTGTTTATTTTTTATGATGTATAGATCTGCTCTTGACCACAATCTAGACAGCTTTGTCAGGATGTGGTCGACGATGGAGCGAGCAAACCTATTAGGCGTTAGGGTTATAAGTGCCCGGAAATACAGATGCCGGCAGTGAATTTCACATACTTTCCAATTTGATCTATTGTCAAATCTAATGTCAGCTCCTTTGATTTGTCGGCAAAAATACTAACAACCAATCACATCGCTTGACCTGAGATTTGACAGTCGATTAGTTAATTTTTGTGTTGATCAGCCTTTCGGAAACTGGGGGATAGTCTATACCTAGTTCTGTGTGCTTTTCATGCTTGGTAATAGATCTGTGCTTTCATCTAAATCCGTTCAGCCGTTTCAGCGTGATTGAAGAACGGCATGGCAATGACATTTTTGACGGATAAGAGACCTTGGCCGCAAAAAGTTTTATTCTAGAATAGTAATTTGCTCGCCGCTGACAGCAGCTTTTTAGATAGCATAGTGTAAGCACCTAAGCACCTAAATTATTAAATATCAATATAGTTTTTTTAGTAGAATGAGTTACTGTGCTCAAAATCTACGTGCGTCAGGCTGGCCCGGCCCCGGTGGCTTTAGGTCGCGAGATATGTACGTGTATTATCCGAATGTACTCCTCTTCAGAAGCATTTGTACTTACTACATTTTCAATGTACCGCCCTAATAAAAAAAATAGAAGCATTTAAAGGGGGCCGGGCCAGCCTGACGTTTTCAGCCCGGCCCCATCTGTACCACGACAACTACCAAACTTGCTGAGAAAGTGGTGCCACAGAAGGGATGTACTCCGTAAAATACACGTACATAGTGCTTAATTTAATCTTAAAACCTAATATTTTCCGAGATATTAAGGTGTAAAAGGGGCCGGGCTGAAAACTGTATCGACAGCTTTAACTGGATAAACACGAAAGCTATCAATACCTATCCTAGGTACGAAATAATCTCCGATGAATTTAGAACACTTGTACTTCTTTCTTTTCAAATTAAACCCTCTAAATATATAAATATAAGTAAATTAAATTCGGCTGGCCCGGCCCCTTTCAGTTGTTAATATCACTCTCAATTTCATATCAATTTCTTTAAGAAGGCGATCTTTGCATTCCTATACAGCAGTACATCAATGCAGTTTAAGTCCTGTGTCTACCAGCCGTGTATTTGAGACGACATTTAAAATCTAAAATATGTTTGTATTTATTGATCGAGTGACCATCTGTCAAGTTCGAATTTTCAGGACATTATTAAATGTCATCATAATTATTGAGTTATTTATTATTATTTATTTATTCTTAATCCTTTATACCACCACAACAAAAAAAAACAACTAGTCCTGAAATACAGTCTAAGAGTTTTCATTTACTAGTCAAGACCCCTAGCACTCCTGGAGCTTGGCATTCAATCATTGCCTCAAGTTGTCTGAGTAGTCTAGAAATAAATATAACAAGATTTTTGACATTGGAAAAGCGAGAAAACTTTAATTAATAAAGATTTTGTTTTTTATGTTCCTCGAATGTGTAGTATAAAGCACTAATTATCACTCGGAAGAAAGTGTGATTCTCAAAGTAGCTACTTTGCAAAGTAGTAGTACTTCTTAAAAATTGGTTCTAATGAGAAAAAAAATTCTCGATAGAACCATCATGGATCTCATAGATCTACACAATAGATCTAACGAGAAATAAAGTTCTTAATAGATACACTTCTTCAAAAATTGGTTCTAATGTGAAAAATAATTCTCAATAGATCCATCATGGATGTAGAGTCTAGATCCAAACTGAGTTACTGGTTCGCCAAACTGAGACATGAAGATGGAAAGTCTCATGAGACTGTAATTTCACCGGATGTTGATCTGTTGCTCCGTTACTGCGTGAAAGGGATACAAACCAACAAACTCACTTTCGCAATGGGACTACCTGTATATAAGTAGCTTATGTTACTTTCCGGCCCAACAACAACACGATATAAATGTAGAAAATTACTTCAAGCAAAGTGCTCCCAATTCTGCTATTACTGCATTTTTTTCCAAGCCATTACGAACCTTGACCACATATGTACCATTTTGGATAGCTTATAAAACGAGGATGTTATTTCTGTAATTTATACACCAAATATCATTTTTTTTTTTTCCAGTAATTCTGTGCAATGTAAAGGGTACTTGGATTGTTTTGTTTTATAACTTGTAATTTATGACCATTTATTTCCGAGGTTATGAAAATGTTGGCCATGAATTGTGTGTGATAGTAATTGATCATTCATCAGCTTTCAGGAAAGTGTCAATTGACTGCCTAGAGTAGAATAAATTTTTCACAATTAGCATTTTTCCATCCGAAGAAGGAAAATATCAAAAAAATCTTCATCATCATTTCAGCCGAAAGACGTCCACTGCTGGCCATAAAAAAATCTTAAACTGCTATAACTCGAAAACAAATGACTGATGCCCCTTGGTGCACGGGATCATTTTTGTTGCAAATGAGCTCTAGTATAACCCCTATCATGGAATAGGTCGAATTACAAATCATCCTGTATATTAGTAGGATTATGTATTGTGTCGTGTTTCATTAGTGTCCCACGTCCAAGCCCAACAACAAAACGATATAAATGTAGAAAATTACTTCAAGCAAAGTGCTTCCAATTCTGCTATTACTGCTTTCTTTTCCAAGCCCTTACGAAACTTGACCACATGTGTACCATTTTGGATAGCTTTTAAAACGAGGATGTTATTTCTGTGATTTATACGCCAAATATCATATACATTTTTTTCCAGTAATTCTCTGCAATGTAAACTACTACTTAGATGATTTTGTTTTATAACTTGTGATTTTTGACCATTTATTTCCGAGGTTATGAAAATGTTGGCTATGAATTTTGAGTGATAGTAATTGATCATTCATCAGCTTTCAGGCAAGTGTCAATTGAGTGCCTAGAGTAGAATAAATTTTTCACAATTAGCATTTTTCCATCCGAAGAAGGAAAATATCAAAAAAATCTTAAACTTGAAAACAAATGACTGATGCCCCTTGGTTCACGGGATAATTTTTATTGCAAATGAGCTCTAGTATAACCCCTATCATGGAATAGGTCGAATTACAAATCATCCTGTATATTAGTAGGATTATGTATTGTGTCGTGTTTCATTAGTGTCCCACGTCCAAGCTAAAGTTACATATCATCTCCTCGGTTATTTATCAATACTTATGATTATGATAAATAATGTCCTGAAAATTAGCATTTGACTGATGATCACTCGACCAGTACATTTTTAAATATTAATTATCTCGGGGACTCAAGGACTCAAACTGTATTGATGTACTGCTTTATTGGAATGCGAAGATCGCCTTCTTAAAGAAATTGATATGATATTGAGAGTGATATTAGCGACTGAAAGGGGCCGGGCCAGCCGAATTTAATTTACTTATATTTATATATTTAGAGGGTTTAATTTGAAAAGAAAGAAGTACAAGTGTTCTAAATTCGCCGGAGATTATTTCGTACCTAGGATAGGTATTTATAGCTTTCGTGGTTATCCAGTTAAAGCTGTCGATACAGTTTTCAGCCCGGCCCCTTTTACACCTTAATATCTCGGAAAATATTAAGTTTTAAGATTAAATTAAGCACTATGTACGTGTATTTTACGGAGTACATCCTTTCTGTGGCACCACTTTCTCAGCAAGTTTGGTAGTTGTCGTGGTACAGATGGGGCCGGGCTGAAAACGTCAGGCTGGCCCGGCCCCCTTCAAATGCTTATATTTTTTTAATTAGAGCGGTACATTGAAAATGTGGTAAGTACAAATGGTTCTGAAGAGGAGTACATTCGGATAATACATATCTCGCGACCTAAAGCCACGGGGCCGGGCCAGCCTGACGCACGTCAAAATCTGGAATTCATTTAAAATGTTTATACAGAAGTCATATTTCTGCTTCCATAGCTGCGTTACATTAGTGTTAATTAAGACCGAAACACCCAAACATTAGTGATAAGTTGTTTTTCACATGCCTTAAATCTGATAATAAATAAAATAATATTGATAATATAAAGGTTAATGCGAAGCTATAACTCAGACTTATGTACTTCTATTGTGGAAATAACAGCTTAGTAGTATCTAATCGAAGTGTTCGGTATCTAGCCGTGCGTTTGGCCTTTAAATAGCAAGCATATTCTAAAAAAAATGTGAGAAGTTGACGATTTGTAATAAGTAGGATACTTACATTGAGAGCAACGGAGGTAATTAAATCGGTTCCGAATAACTTTGCCACGACATCGAACATACTTTCTTTAAATTGCGCCAGTCTTTTAACATCTGCTTTGTGAAATTCCATCAAGTCTGCTCCCGCTGAGAAAACTTTAGGAGATGCCTGCAAAAGTTAGTGCATGAACTAATTAAGTAACCTTGTTTCACAATACAAGTATTATCTATAGGTACATAACATAAAGTTTATAGAAGTTCAACCATGGGAACTATTTGTGACACTCATTGCCCTTTAAACGCGGCGGGAACACCGCCAAACCAACTAGTCGGAAAGAAAAAAATCGCATACGAGCAGGATTCGAACCTCCGACTCCTGGTTCAGTACACCAGTTCTTTAGCCGCTAAACTACCGTGAACACTGCTCGTGATACCGAATTTAACTTCCACTTACCTACGGCTTTCGGTTACGTAAGCAGCATCCCATTGAGAATCGGACTATCTTACTCAACACACCTGATTAACTTTGCAGATAATTCAAAATCGTACAGATGTGCCTTGCCTACCCTTACTAATAATTTTAGTATTACTTATTAGTTTAGTAGGCTTTTAGCTCGTTTCGCCATATTATATACGTGGGCCGCATGCAGCCCTTGGACCATAATTATGCGGCCAGATCTAATAATTCTGTAAACATCAGTACCTACTTAAGAGCCCTCTTACCTTTTTTTGATGAAAACAGCAACAAGAAGTAGATTTTTGGCATTCTAACGGCCAACATTAATATCCAATTTATCCACAATTTACCCTCCTAGAGATAGAAATTTGGCATATTTTGTATGGAGCTTATGTCAAATTCCTATCTCTAGTAGATCAAATCGTGGATAGATTGGATATTAATTTTGGCCGTTATTCTATTCGATAAAAAGATCTATAGAAATCTCCATTCATGGATAAGATATCGCGATACTGAGCCACAGCCCAGATGGCCACCACTCGTTTTTTTTTTCTTTAAATATTGTTCCAAAAAACTAATTTCAATGCTTTAAATATCAATCTCCTGGCAGTACATGTTCCTGTTTGCCCTTTATTGGTTACATTAATGACCTAAGTGGCTCTTAAGAGCAGTATTACAAAAACGCAAGAAATCTGCGTTTCAAGCTACTTTTTGGCGTCGTGGATCTCAGTAAAAGAGGATGTTTATTTGAAATGTTGCTACACACAAGCAACATTTTAAATAAATTAATTAATAAATTGTATAGTTTTATTCATGCCATAGCAACATTTTATAGAATTTTCATTGATTGCGTCTAAGACTAACAATAACCTTTTTTCCCCGCCGGCACCCGGAAAAAGTTGGTTAAACGCTAAGAAGCGGTATTTTAACGTCCTGGATCTCAGATATCTTTTACTATAAGCTGTTTAAAAATAGTTTAGTTCACGTTGATCTAAGTACTAGTCAAGTCACAGATCCAGAAACGTACCTAAGTGTTTGAAATATTTGTGGCCAACGCAAATATTTGAGTACATTGGTATCGAACCCGTAAGCATTCGCACATAACTGCCGCAGTAACTAAATAAACAAGACTCACCGAAGTCAATATTAAACCCTTGCATTTGTTTTCCTCCACCTCACATATCGAGTCTTGTAGCGCCTGCATTAACTCCAGGTTGAGGCTGTTCACCGGTGGTCTCTGCAGTTGCACTGTCGCTATCCCTTCATCATCAACAGCTATACCGACTAAAGATTTCACTTGAGAAGATGATAGGAGCCTGGTACTCGCCGCGGCACTCTTTGATATGTTCCGAAGATGAAACATTTTCCAACACTTTCGGCACACTGTTTGGTTTTGTAAAATAAATAAGCTGATATTTCATAGATACGCGCTTGTATCTAAATCTAAAGATAAGATAATATCGATATGTTCATGTAGTAAAATAGTAAAAAACAGGATAAAAAAACTAGGATTGGTGCAATTGCTTGTATTATTTAATGCTTAAATTACCTCCTCCCCCCACAGACCTGAATCGTGTATAGTTTAGTTGAATTCCGAATCATGGTTACCTAGGTACAACAAGATACTGGAGTGCGCAGATACAATGTCCCATTTAAAATTACCTAAGCCGGGCAGTGTTTAGTGTACCTAATTATTGTAAGCCAGACAGAGTTCGTTAACAATTCATATTTGCGGACTTTTTCGAGAGGATCAGTGCAATGTCGACAATGCCCGGGACGGGAACTGTTGACTCTGCACACCCTTGACCTTTCACCTTGTTGACTTTGCCCATAACGTCACACACAACATGAGCTTTACCAACGGGTCAAAAATAGTCACTTAAGGCATAAAATACTAAAGGCTTGGTTTTAAGTAAGAATTGAAATGAAACAGGTTTCTTCAAAATCAGATTTGTAATTAAAGTTTAACGGCCTCTATCTTTGTTTTAAACTTTGAACGTATTGATCAATTATATCTTGGAGAGCAGGAGTCGTCATCATATCCAGGAAGTTCGTTATATATTGTTTGCGGTTCTTTTCCAATTCTGTGAGGAAGTTTTGTCTCATTGATCGTTTGGCGGCAGCTCGGACGACCGGCGATAAGTGGTCGTGTGTTTTTATGAAGGCCCTGCATTTTTGTACTGCATCCGTTTTGTCTGTTGCTACCTCATCGATGAGTCCCGTCTGAAAATAAAATAAAATATTTTTCTGCAACATTATAATAAAAGAAAGTTTAACCGGATTAAATCGCGAAAACCCAAGTTATTTTTCTTCAATTTTTTTTTTTCTTAATTAAATGTAGAAATGTTGTTTTAAAAGTTTAAGTACGTGTGACGACTCTAAAAAGACATGTATTTTATAGTAAAAATTTCTTTATAAACACTGTTTAAAAAAACTAAACTAGTAAGTCGTAATAACTAAGACTAGAAGTTTTTTTTAGATATTCATATAAAAAAAAAACATAACCAGCCCATTACTGCCCCACTGCTGGACACGGGCCTCTTCTCAGTACGAGAAGACTAAGGCCTTAGTCCACCACGCTGGCCTAGTGCGGGTTGGCGGACTACACACATCATTGAGAACTGTATGGAGCACTCTCAGGTGTGCAGGTTTCCTCACGATGTTTTCCTTCACCGTTAAAGCAAGTGATAATCGAATATAAATCCGCACATGAATTCGAGAAGTCAGAGGTATACTCCATGGCTTCGTAAAATAGCTGATTACCTACAGTTAATTCGATTGACCTAATAAGAGTTTATTAGATTCATATAGGTACACCCAGATACCCTTTATGATCAGCCCATTGCTGGGCACGGGCCTTCTTCCAGAATCAGAAGGGTTCAGCCACCGTACTGGCATGAAACGGATTGGTACCTTAGATCATCATCATCATTTCAGCCAAAAGACGTCCACTACTGAACATAGGCCTCCCCCAAGCATCGCCACAACGACCGGTCCTGCGCTTTCCGCATCCAGCGTACCTAATAATTTTAAGAACTTATCCGAACCTGTAAAGCTCGTTCTGCTGAGAACATATAAGAACTGGTGAGGGCATATTCCGTATGCCGGGGGCCAATGATTCTGTTCATGAGGTCAATGACCCACTTCGCTGGCGGGATGCCCACGGCTGTGTCGTTTAGTCCGATGATAGCCTTGCCAGCGGTCATCGAGCGGTATTCACATGCCATTGCCAGAACACATCCTCCGGCTCCTGTGTAACCCTAGAAAGAGAATAATAATATATGTACTCGTAATATGTATGTTTAGTTATTAGTGGTTGATTATATTATAACTAAGTATTAATTAATTATTTAGGTAAATGCTTGTTTGATGGACCTTAGCACAGAGTTTCATTCTAGAGCATTATTTTTTTCTGGCCGCAGATAGCTTTATAGCGAGTCATCATCGTCATCATTTCAGCCGAAACACGTCTTGCAAACATAGGCCTCCCCAAGCAGTTTTGGGGGATATGCCATAATCGCTACGCTTGGCAGGCGGGTTGGCGATCGCAGTTAGTTGGTTAAATACTCGGAGAACGCTGCTGCCCATCCTCTGGTGAATCCCTTAGTCGCCTTTTACGACACCCATGAGAAGATATCATCATCATCATCATCATTTCAGCCGAAAGACATCCACTGCTGGACAAAGGCCTCCCACAATGGGGGGATATGCCATAATCGCCACGCTTGGCAGGCGGGTTGGCGATCGCAATTGATTGGTTAAATACTCAGAGAACGCTGCTGCCCATCCTCTGGTGAATCCCTTAGAAGCCTTTATTTTTATTTTTATTTTTATGAGAAGATATAGAATGGTGCAATTCTTTACGTCCGGCACCACACGGAACATATAGCGAGTACCCATCTAAATATAAATATACCTACTTGGTTTAGACAACCGAATTACCTACAATCCATTTATATGCTTAGAACATGAAATTTATCGAGGATCTGTACGAGCTACACAATTTATTGCTTGCGCAACTGCGTTACCAGAGTATGATGAAACATGATGAACGTTACGTGATGAAACCCCAACACTGACTAAACAAACCAAATTTGTTGAAATTAAATGGTTTTAGCTTGTTCGCGGAACCCTGGCTTCCCTTAAACGGAACCCAAGTGTTCCGCAGAACGCACTTTCCAACGCTAATCTACTCCATTCTCTAATATGTCAAACTTTATGTTTTCCACGATTACAAACGCTACGACTGCACTCACATAACCGCGTTAGCGTGCTGTACTATAACACACACATGCAAACATGGCTCATGGAAAGTTGCATAGTATACCTACGTGAGGAAATCAGATTAGATAAAGATTTTATGTTTAAATATAATGACGTGCAGCGTGCGCATCAACATGTAATTAAAACTAAATTTAAAGTCCTAATGCGGCGGATCTCTGTATTTAGCTGTCAGCCGCATTGCAAGCAAAATCTTGGGAATTAATTTGATTAAATTGTTGAGAAAAGGCTAGATTACCGATGATTTCTTATTAGTATAGCTACTTACATTGATAGCAACAGAGGTAATTAAATCGGTTCCGAATAACTTTGCTAAGACATCGACCGAATTTTCTGTGAACTGCGCCAGTCTTTTAACATCTGCATTGTGAAATTCCATCAGGTCCGCTCCCGCTGAGAAAACTGTAGGAGATGCCTGCAAAAGTTAATAATAGATGAATAATAATTACCTTATTAACTAAACATGTTGCACAATGCCACTGCGCTTGTTTAAAAAGTTAGTAAGTTGGCGGTGAACAATTTATTGTATTGTAGTCATATTATGCACAGTAGGTACGTCGATAAGTAGGTAGTTTCATGATGTCTGTGGTCTAGTAGTTCAAGTGTCGGACTGCTAATCACGAGGTCGTGGGTTCGATTCCCACAGGACACAAATATTTGTGTGATGATTGATGAACATAAGTATTTGTTTGTCTGGGTGTTTCTTATGTATTGTAAGTATTTATTTACAAAAAAAAAAGTATGTAAGTATTATATTCATTGTCTAGTACCCATAGTACAAGCTCTGCTTGGTTTGGGACTAGACGGTGCTGTGTAAAAAGGTCCGAAAAAAAATATACCTGTACTACACGGGAACAAAGACAAACACTGCGGGCCGCATGCAGCTCTTGGAAAATAATGATGCGGCCCGTAACCTGCAATCGAGATCTAAATATTTTCTCATTGTAGTTCACTGAGGTATTATAATACCTCAGTGTTGTAGTTCCGTGACTAAAAATCTAAAGTATTAAGTACCCAATAGACGCGGCTCATAGCTTGAGCTTTAAGGTAGGCTCGTCTGGCCTGAAAATTATAAATACATAAATATGATATCTATCTATATGTACACCTATATCTACAACGATATACTAACGGTATACTTTTACTATGAGTTGGGATATGGACCAACACTGAAATCGCGAAAAAATATATCTGTAACTGGCAACAGCTGTTTTTTTTCTGTAAAAGTTGTTCATACTGATGAGTACAATGACTCCTTAGAGGTTTTCAGTTATTTCAATAACACGTTGTATATACCTACCCAGTCAAGCCACACATCCAAAAATGTAAACTCAGCCTATCGCAGTCCATTGCTGAACATAGACCTTTCCCAAGTTACACCAGAACACTCGGCCCTCTGTTTCCGCATCCTGTCCCCCCAGCTACCTCCTTATCCAGCCACTTATAGGGGGGCGCCCTACGCTGCGTTTGCCGATTCGCGGTCTCCACTCAAGGACGATGACGATGACGATGATTCAATCCAACGGCCATTGGTCCTTCGACAGAATTTTTTTTTTTGCCCTGGGGAAATCCTTGTGGACGCACTCCGTCCGGGGTAGGTGGAGCCAGTGTCGGACTCTTACCGACTAAAACCACCTCGGTGTTCCTTCAACTACCTTAGCCGGGGGCGTGGGAACCCTTTAGTATTCACACAACCACCCCCGACAGGTACCGGCCCGCCACAAGCAGGCGAGCCCCTTCTCCCCGTGCAGCCTAACGTTAGCCGCACCCTCCTAGGTGGCGCAGACGGAACACTGCACGCCACCTCACCTCAAGGGCCTTTACCAGCTATGCCAACTACGCCAGCTGTGCTAACTACGCCAGCTACGCTCGCTGCTGGTCGGGCAGCAGACTACCCCGAGTCTGCTGCTCGCAGGCCCCATCCTCCCGTAATTTTTTATAGAGGTTTTCTTCCTCGCGGTCTGGCGGTAAAGCCAAGACCCTCGGTCCCAAGAGGCGCGAGAACACTACTCAGCGGGCACTCCTGGGGTTACGAGATCGACGGGGGCAGGGAAGGACAATCCCCCCACTGCCTGCCCAGTGGCACGGTGAGTGCACACCGGGCCCGCCCCTGCTCCTCCACAGTGCCCTCTGCTGGCATCAGAGGGACACGTGGAGCAACTCCCCATTGGCCCACATGGGGCCCCTCCCGTACCAGAATATTTGCCACAGGCAATAAGATCCCCCGAGGGTTAATCCCTCGAAAGGATTCCATTGCCTGTACCCAGGATGCACCGGCCTAACAACTGCCGTTCCCTCCAGACGTGTCCAAAGGGACAAGCAGCCGCCAGACACACGTGGAGGTTTTCTAGCCAGCACCCCTCCTTCGACAGACATGGCCAGCCCACTGCCACTTCAGCTTACCGATCCTGACCCAGCTTACAAGCTAAAACAGTGTCTTCTAGGCACTGCCTAAGTGTTTAAAATTGTTGTGGCCAAAAAAAATTGTTAGGTGTACGAGAGCCGAACCCAGTGGCGTAGCTACCGTAGGGCTAGGTGGGGCAGTACCTCGGGGCCCCCAAGCTCAAGGGGCCCCTCAACCCCATGAACGACATTCGAAAAAGTTATTCCTAGTTGAATAAAGAATGTTCGACTTTTAACTTTTTGCCCCGGGGCCCTTGGTTACATAGCTACGCCACTGGCCGAACCCGTAAGCATTCGCATTATAAGTCACGGACGATCACATAAATGGTGTTTTATCTGTGTGACTTTACCTACATTAAAAGTATACGATTAAAAGTAAACTAACAAGACTCACCGATGTCAAAATTAAACCCTTGCATTTGTTTTCCTCAACTTCACATATCGAATCGCGTAGCGCCTGCAATAACTCCAAGTTTATGCTGTTTACTGGAGGTCTCTGCAATTGCAACGTCGCTATCCCTTCATCATCAACAGCTATACCGACTAAGGACTTCACTTGAGATGAAGACAGCAACCTGCTACTCGCCACAGCCCTCTTTGATATATTCCGAAGATGAAACATTTTCCAACACTTTCGGCACACTGTGTATTGTTTTGTAAAATAAGCAGGATATTATGTAAATCTAAAGATAAGACACGCTAAAGTACATATAAGTCGTTTTGGAAACGAAAAATATAGACTGTAAATTAACAGAATTGACAATTTAATAAAATAAAGATCCTGAAAATCAGAAAATTTATTACCTACCATTTACCTACCTCGCAGAAATTTTGACTTATTTGGTAATAATTGTAATAAAACAATTACATTTTGATATAAAACAATCAATTCTATTATTGAAACCAATAAAGTGTTTGTTTTCCGTTCCCAAAACGACTAAAAATTCAGCGTGTATGTATAGGTATTTACGTATAGTAAAAAATAGGATATGAAACTAGGATTGGCGCACTTGTTAGTAGGGAATCTAAATCTAATTAATGACTGACACGCGGTTGGATTCAAGTCCTATGTCAATTACCTGTTTAAGCGAAGCTATTTATAATGAATTCGTAATTACCAGCGTGTGTCGCTGGTAATTACTTATCCTTATTGGTGTCGGATCTCTTGTTCACGAACTAAACTTATTTAAAACTATTTTTTTTCATTTTTTTTAACGCATTTACGCATGCGAAGCGAAATCTAAAGACAAAAATAATTATTGTGGAAAGAAAAAATCGCTCACGAGCGGGATTCGAACCTGGGAGTACGCTGGCTCAGTACGCCAGTGCTTTAGCCACTAAGCTACCGTGAACACTTCGCGCTTCTATTCGAATTCGAATTCACTTTGGTTCGAATCCCGCTCGTGAGCGATTTTTTTTTCTTTTCACTGTCTTATATCTTTATTTTAAACGAATCGCTCTCTTTTACTAATAGTAGATACAAGAACGGGATGACAACAATTTCAGAACTGTCAAATTAGTTTACGTGTTACATTTCTTTGTATTTTAGTAGGAACGTTCCGAGATTACGACTAAACATGTATGAAAATTTTTGTTCAGACTAATTTGACAGCACTACAATTGTTGCCATCCCTTTCTTGTGTCTAACTATTAGTAAAAGAGAGCGATAGTTTAAAATAAGTTTAGTCCGTGAACAAGAGAATCGGCACCATTGACGCTTATCTTATTATTATTATTTGGTTCCTTTTAATTATAACCTTATTTAGTGGAAATAAAGTAACGCGTATTTGACTTACGGGAAACATGACTGCTGTGCTGTACAGAGATACCTATGGTAGGCAAAAATAAGGAAGGATGACGTGCTGGGCGTTGATTTCTAACTTACTCAGGCTCTGATTTAATTTAACCTCTTGTTTTGTTTGCCGCAGTTTCAGACACAATTAAAATTCCATTATCCGTCTTGCGTGGATCGACGTTCCTGATATGAGAGGTTAAACTACTCTTTTGCTAATTATCAGCTTGGCTACCTATTTAGATACCCTCCACCTGGGTAAGAAACGGGGTCATGTCGGTCTCCTTGCGCTTTGCCCGGTTGACGCTCTCAGGGTCGCTAACCCCAGATTTCAGCCCTTTTAGACCCTTTCCTACTAAACATAGGTACTATCTACCGTTACCCGTTTCAGAAGTGCCCTGGAAGTGATGCGCCACACAGCTTTACTGAAAGCGGTTTGTGGGTCCCTACAATGGTTCAGCAGAATTCTTCAGCTCAAGTACTTTTAGTATATTACGAGTTCGACACGTTTTCGGTATGAATTTCATCAAATTCGGTGTACCTATAGGATCATTTGAAGACCCATGTTTACTAAGGAAAACTTTAACAAACCGATGAGACAGAATCCAACAACGTCTTGGGAATTGTGATCGAACCGATCGAACGCATTTCTTTGAAAATTAAAATGAAGTTCAATCAAAACTTACCAGCGAGCTCGATTGTTCCCTTTGTATAGAAAGTTCCAGAAATTTTGAATTAGGTACCTAGTTAATCACAGATCAAGTAGAGATACTACTTATGAATTAAACTTATACAGGTGTGTGTGCATAATGGCATAGGTAGTATCACCTTTTTCTACAGAGAAAATCTATTCGGCAATGATATTTCAGTGATATAATAGCTAATAATATAATTCGTCTGGTCTAGCGAAAAAAGTTTCGTAACGCTGCCGAGGTCTGCTTTTTAGGGTTCCGTACGTACCAAAAAGGTAACAAGGAACCCTTATGGTGTGACTGTCCGTCCGTCTGTCAGAGCGGTATATTTCAGTAACCGCTAATACTATCGGTCTGTTTTGAACAGTTTTAAATATTGCTTACCCAACCTAATTACAAATGAAAATTTGTTTTTTTTTTTCATTTTATTGTCGTTGCTAAAGGGGCCGAAATGGGAAGTCGAAATTACAAAGTGGAGCTACTAGTTCAAACTGGGGGATCATATGAAAGGACTTTATTTGCACATTCCAAATCGGTTTTTTTTTTTAATTTTTACGTACTTTTCGACATATGATACAATCGTATCGTAATATCGTCCGTGTGGTGCCGGACGTAAAGAATTGCACCACCCTCTTTCTTCTCAAGGGTGTCGTAAAAGGCAACTAAGGGATACACCAGAGGATGGGCAGCAGCGTTTTTTGAGTATTTAAACAACCAACTGCGATCGCCAACCCGCCTGCTAAGCGTGGCGATTATGGCATATCCCCCCCCCTTGGGGGGAGGCCTTTGTCCAGCAGTGGACGTCTTTCGGCTGAAATGATGATGATGATGATAAAAACAAAGACCATTCCCCCCCCCGCCCCTTATGAAATAACATAGGAGATAATTACAGGAGATGGAAGTTTATGTAAATAAACTAAACTAAGGCTTGATTTCACCAACGATAATTATCTGGTTAAACGACCGTTTACTCACAATTCCAGTAATCGATCGTTTAATCAGAGAATTAACGTTGATGAACACAGGTCTAAGGAAGGTACGGAACCCTCGGTGCGCGAGTTCGACTCGCACTTAGCTGGATTTACTTGTACGTCATTGTATTGTTGAATTATTTATAAGTTTTTTTGTGGCTCTTCTTATCTAACTAACGCTAAATAATTGAACAGACTTAACCAACAGTTAAGTTCATCACTCATTAGAACCACGCCACTCGGCGCTCTGACACACCAATACTGACAGTGTCATACTTTCTACCGGTGACATGACGTCGTACAGACTTTGCCGGTTGCTGAGATATGTTAAACGCGGTTTATCTATTCGTTTAGCTATTGATTGACGTGATTGGTCGACCAAAATATTGACGATCAATCACATCAATCAATAGCGCTATGCGCTATCGAATAGAAAATCACGTTGAACATTTTCACCACCACGGTATCGTAAAGGTTTTTGTGCCCTCAGCAGCACGTCTTCTATGGAAGACAAACATTGTATGGACATTAGTAGGTACAGTCGACTGCATGACAGTGGTAACACTTCAATTCGAAAACCGCCCTTACTGCTTACGAAATAAAGATGCTGTCAATGTCAAAGTGTTACCACTGACGTGCGGTCGACTATACAAAGCTATAAGCTAGTAGTAGTAGAGCTCCTTTGTGAAAGAGCTCGTCCGGGGAAGTACTACCACCGTACCTACTTCTCCGCCAAATAGTGATGCTTGCATTGCTGTGTTTCGGTCTGAAGGGTACGGGTGCCGGTGAAATTACAATCACATGAGACTTTCCATCTTCATGTCTCAGTTTGGCGAACCGACTAGCGGTACCATTTAGGCAACAGCCTAGGTGGTATTGCAGTTGTTAAGGGCAAAGGTAACCGCTTAACATCAGGTGGGCATTTAGCTCGTTTCGCCATCCATCCTATAATATAAAAATAGAAAAAATAAAAGTCGTGGCGCTGAGGGCACGAAATAATTTGTCTTCTATATGTGTAATTGGCGATGAAAAGGTTACAAACCTCAGAAACCGGGTGCTGAACAATTATCTTACAATCTCAAGATTAACACTTTCGAAAGCTGAAGACGTACAGACGCAATAGCAATAAAACTTCTATGGAGTGTCATAAAAAGCGCTCGAAAGCATTGATTACCCGAATGACTCGTAGCAAGCGCGCTTGCAGCTACCTTTTTAGAAGCGGTGTAGTGTTGATGCTATGCTGGAGCGATGCGGTTATAATGAGTGATGACCTTTTGTCTTGCAACAAAAATAATTTTCTTAATAAACTGTCGCCTTAAAAACACAAGGCCAATCAAAATACTAACCGCTTTGAAATCATTATTCTTTAAAACGAGAGAAAATAAATAATAATTATTTTGTTTTTCGAAATAAAAACACAAGGTCAATCAAAATACTAACCACTTTGAAATACATTGTTCTTTTATTAAGAAACGTGAAAAACAAAATAATTGTGATGTGTCTCAAGTACCCACTTGTCCACTAATCGAGTAGTACTTTCTTTATTTAATTTTATGGTTCCATTGAATCAGATGTCATAAACTAAACAACTCGACGACCTCTGTGGTCTAGTGGTTCGAGTGTCGGACTGCTGATCACGAGGACGTGAGTTCGATTCCCACAGGACACATATTTGTGTGATGAACATGAGTGTTTGGGTTGGTCTGGGTGTTTCTTATGTATTATAAGTATGTATTTACAAAAAAAAAAGTATATAAGCATCATATCCATTGTCTAGTACCCATAGTACAAGCTCTGCTTAGTTTGGGACTAGATGGTGCTGTGTAAAAACTGTCCCAAAAATATTGATATTTATTTATTTAACTTTCCTTGTCTGAGGCACAGATAATGTGTCATAATTAAATTAACGTATAGTATATTATAAACAAATTTATTTTTATAAACAATACATAGGTACATTTTACAGGTCACTCTCACTAGCTACTTAAAAATATTGCACAGGTTTGTTAAAATCTAGTAAAGGAATTCGAATTAGAGTGAAAATACCTAACTAATGAGTTTTCACTTATACTTAAATAATTAAAATGAGTAACAGTAATAAAATAGGATCAATAAAAATGCTTAGCCTTTCATTATATGGAACTAAATACATAGCATGTTGTCATACAACACAAAATTGAAGATTGAACATAATTGAAGTAAATAAATAAAAAACATAAATAAAAACATGATTAACACAAAAGTCAAAAATGAACACAATTCATCAATTACTCATGGTATAATATGATGTTTCACCCATCTTATTATACCATGGTATTATTATAAATACTGTAAAGTTAGATTCACTTGGCAGCCTTTTGTTTTAAAGCTTGTATGTACATTTCTAAAGATTGTTGCACTTTAGGGTTTCCGACGAACATAAGGAATTCCTGCGTGTCCCGTTTACGGTTCTCGTCCATCCACTTCAGGGGTGCCTCCCTGATCTTCATTTTGGTCAATGATCGTGCTAAGGGTGGGATTCTGTCAAACTTCTTCATGAACTGTCTGCACTTGGCGACAGCATCCGCTTTGTCTGTTGCAGTTTCATCAATAAGACCAACCTGTAATATACGGTACAATATAATTTATTTTTATTTATTTTAGTAAAACTTCTTTACGCACGCTTGACTTGGGGAGTAAGCTGGTGAATGCGTTACGAAAAGTGAGGCGAACGGAGGGGGTAGTGCGGGACGCGGGGAAAGAGGCGCGCACGACAGCCGGCCACGACACAGCGCCGGCAGATGTACGCGCGCCGCGCCGTCATTCCTTTGTTCTCATTGAAATAGTATTGAGGGAGATATAAGTTAGTCAAGTTTTACTTCAGTCGTGTGCTCTAAAGCACACTCGTTTTTTTTACGTTTTTGCAACTACACTCTTAAAATAAACAATATTTTTGACAAATACACTTTTTAAACAAGTACATAGCTGGCACGTACAAGGAGTTGGTATGCAAGCGTGCAAGTTACAGGTATGTGTATCAAGGTGGTTTAAACCGGCGAGGCGAGTATTGGATGGGATGAGCGTGAATTGAAATCTCGCTGACCCTTTCACACCGAAAGATGTACATCGCGAGCACGCGCCGTCTCGCGATGTACGGTCGACCGCACGTCGGTGGGAACACTGACATTAGCAGCATCTTTATTTCGTAAGCAGTAAGGGCGGTTTTCGAATTGAAGTGGTACCACTGTCATGCAGTCGACTGTACAGTCAGCTGCATTCATTGGTAACCCCACTTACGAACAAGCTCTCGAATAGAAAAAAACAGTCGCCGCGAGACATCGCGAGGCAGAGCGCGGCCGAGCGAGATTTCGCGGGACCTCGATAGCCGGTGCGAGATTTTTGTATCCATTTTGCAATGTAATAAATACTCTATTGAAGCAGCAATAAAGTTTAATATTGTAATATAAGTTTAATGTTGTAATATAAGTTTTAAACCATTGACTAGTTTAAAAGACGGTGTTCGAGTGTCACTGTCACACCATAGTGGCCGTTGGTAGGGTTTCTAGCTAAAATTAATTTTAAATGACTGCCCATGGTAACTGTCGGAAAGTACTGGCCACTTAGGAAGTAGTACTGGCTGTTATAATAATACTGGCCACCAGTGGCAGCTGCTGGCTCAGAGAACCGGTAGTGCTTTGTACTGTTTTTTTAGTGTTATGATTAAAGATACAATAACAATATTAAAAATCTTTGATACCATTTTCCGTTCAAATCGATTCTCCACCAAAAACGTGCAAAGAAAACAAAAGAAATCCACTCGACCATTGCATTTTATTGTTTAATTCACTTTTAAATTAAGAAACGGCCTAGGCGGTCCAGCTAGTTACTTTATACCCACTTTTTTCAAAGTTTTATTATTGGTTTTAATAAATACTACTATTATAGTAGTCAATATTAAGGTGAATGTTGAATTTTCGAGATTGTACAGCTTATAGAGCTAGTTTAATATTTTATATAAGTATTATTCAGTACATATGTTATTATTTCCGCCAATCATATTTTGACCGATGTACAACCCGAAATAAAGCTACAATTTGCAAAAAAACGCCGAAATTTTGAATTTCGCGGGCGACCCGTAGCTTTCACCTTAATATTGACTACTAAAATAATAGTATTTATTAAAACCAATAATAAAACTTTGAAAAAAGTGGGTATAAAGTAACTAGCTGGACCGCCCAGGCCGTTTCTTAATTTAAAAGTGAATTACACTCATATGGGCAACAATACGCGCTGCCCAGCCAATGAGGTGCGTTTCATCGCCGCGTTCGTGAAGTTTCACTTTTTGTGAGTTAAATCCCCAACACAAACGTGCGTGAAAAAGCTTCGCTTCAAAAATAAATGAAGCATACCTTCAAAGCTTCTTCAACTGAGAACATCTTAGCGGTGGTGAGCGCGATCTCGGCTTGCCTCTGCGGGATGGTGTTGACCATGGTGTGCATGAACCAGTTCGGAGCTACGATACCGAGGGCTGTCTCGTTCAGGCCGATGCTGTACTTTCCACTCACCATGACTCGGTACTCACAAGACATGGAGATGAGACATCCACCGGCTGGGGCATGACCCTGAAACACACAAAAATGAGTTCATTGTCTTCGAAAAGATTACAACGTGTTATTGAAATAACTGAAAACCTCTTAAGGGATTATTGTACTCGTCAGTATGAACAACTTTTACTATGGGACAAACCCAAAAATTGCGAAAAAAATTATCAGCTGATTTACATTACATTTGTGTTCGCATAGATTGACTAAATATAGGGATCAGCTGATTTTTTTTCGCAATTTCAGGGTTAGTCCCATAGTAAAAGTTGTTCATGTTGACGGGTATAATGACCGCTTAAGAGGTATTCAGTTATTTCAGTAACATGTTGTATAAACTTGATGGGAGACTATAAAGAAAGACTAAAATGTATTGTGACTGCCTCGGAGGTTTAGCGGTAACATGTTCAACCGCAGATCGTGAGATTCTGGGTTCGATTCCCGGGTCAGGCAAAGTGTTATTAGGATTTTTCTGTCAAGAATATTTCTCAATAGCAGCCCAGAGTCAGAAAGTTGGCTGTACTCGGGGAGCACGTAAAGCCGTAGGTCCTGCGCCTGATTGTTCTCCTGTCGTGTCGGATTGCCGTCCCAGCGGATTATGAGAGTGAGGGAATAGAGTGTACATTTGTGCACTATAATATGTCCCGTGAAGATAGCGGGTCTCCGTTAAGATTGGCCGCCTTCACCGAAATTCGGTCGGGAGGACATTATTATTTATGCGCTAACCTTTCCTTTCCCAATCCCATGACCAATCAATCTTATTCAGTGTATAACAAATGTGTGTGCATTGCGAATAGTGAAAGTGTTATCAGAGAGATGATACATCTACATAATTAATATGTGGCTGTGATATTTAATAACGATTTAAATAAAATAAATTAATATAACGATTTAAATATAATAAATATAATATTTAAATAAAATAAATATAACGATTTAAATAAAATAAATAAATATCTTTGGGACATTTGGATGATACTATTGTACTTCATTTGAGCTATATACTTACTTTTATAGTCCTATATCAGCATGTAAACATTAAAATAACACGTAAAAGCGGTAAAAGATATTCAACATTTATTGGTACCTAGGTACGGTCTGTTTTTAGGGTTCCGAAGTCCTACAAGAAACCCTTATAGTTTCGTCATGTCCGTCCGTCTGTCCGTCTGTCCTAATCCTTTACAGCTTAATAACTTCTACAGTTATAAACATAAGTAAATGAAATTTTGTTAAAAAATAGTCTACATATAGATCTCAATTTTAAAAGAATAAAAAAATCGTTTTTACGTATTTTAGGGGTGGCGTCCATGCATGTGAAATAGGGATGGAAAAAAAATTTTCGCTGCACCCCCTCGTGTGGGGTATCATTGAATAGGTCTACTAAAATGAAGGTAATGTATCATACACCACTTTTTTATCAGGTGTACCATCTGCGAAATATAGCCCGCCAAAGTGGCTTGCAATGTGTCCCCCCCACTGCCATTTCTAAAATATGCAATGTAGAAACTTATAATCTTCCACATTGATAGACCTTTGTGAAAACTCTCTTTTAAAATTATTTCGAGTATAATGTGATTATAATTTTTTGAGTTATAGAGAGAAAACTGAAAAATACTTAAAACGTCCTAGTTCAAAGGTCATTGACCTAAGAGAAAAATTATCATAGCAAATAATGCTCCTTTAGCTACTTTCTATTTGAAAAAATCACAAAAAGTAACTTTGAAATGACACACTTCTTAAATTTGGCTTCTTGAATTTATCGCTAGATGGCGCTACTAACAACACGCTCTGAGTCGCGAATGCTGCCGATTATTGCAAAAACTAAAATAGCCATGATTAATATTCGATTTGATTCGTTGGTAATTACACCTACTTAGGAACTCTATAATACTGAGCATGGCCCGACATGCTCTTGGCCGGTTTTTCTGTATTATCTTATTTAGTAAACAATCTTGGCATTTCATTCAAATAACTACTGATAAAATATAATTACTAGTTCTGCACATGTAAAAAGGTAAAAAAAAAATAAGTGTGTAAAATTGTTAACATAGGTAATTTATTTAGTGTGTCAAATTGTTAACATAATGTCTATTATTAATTATTATTGACGCATTACATTAAAAAGACATGCCAATATTGTTTACTAAATTCAATATGACAAGTAAGAAAAAACCGGCCAAGAGCATGTCGGGCCATGCTCAGTATTATAGGGTTCCTTAAGTAGGTCTAATTACAAACGAATCAAATCGAATATTAATCATGGCTATTTTAGTTTTTGCAATAATCGGCAGCATTCGCGACTCAGAGCGTGTTGCTAGTAGCGCCATCTAGCGATAAATTCAAGAAGCCAAATTGAAGAAGTGTGTCATGTCAACATAACACAAAGTTATTTTTTGTGATTTTTTCAAATAAGATTTTTTCAAATAAAAAGTAACTAAAGGAGCATTATTTGCTAACATCATTTTTCTCTAAGGTCAATGACCTGTGAACTAGGACGTCTTAAGTATTTTTCAGTTTTCTGTCTATAACTCGAAATTTTATAATTACATTATACTCAAAATAATTTTAAAAGAGAGTTCTTACAAAGGTCTATCATTGTAGAAGATTATAAGTTTCTACGTTGCACATTTTAGAAATGGCAGGGGGACACACACATTGCAAGCCACTTTGGCGGGCTATATTTCGCAGATGGTACACCTGATAAAAAAGTGATGTATGAAAAATTACCTTCATTTTAGTAGACCTATTCAATGATATCCAACACGAGGGGGAGAAGCGAAAAAAAATTTTTCATCCCCATTTCACATGTATGGGTGCCATCCCTAAAATACGTAATCACGACTTTTTATTCTTTTAAAATTGAGATCTAATTCTAGACTATTTAAAAAAAAAAATTAATTACTTATGTTTATAACTGTAGAAGTTATTAAGCTGTAAAGGATTAGGACAGACGGACAGTCGGATAGACGGACAGACGGACGGACATGACGAAACTATAAGGGTTCCGTGTAGGACTACGGAACCCTAAAAACAGAGATTATATCATAACATGATTAATATTCTCGAGTAAATATTAATTATTAATACTTCAAATAAATATTTAATCCGTTATTCATAAGTTTGTTATTAAACATGTTCATGTATGATAGGGTTGTATTGTATGTACACTGTAACTACAGTAATTTTTTAGAAGACTGTTTTTTTTCACTTTTATTTTCTTCAAATAACAGTTTAAATAAAGTAATTTAAACTCTGTTTTTTCTTACTTGCCTTATTTAGTAAACAATCTTGGCATGTCTTTTTAATTCAATTCGTCACTAATAATTATTAAAATATTTATTAACAATTTTACACACTAAATAACATTTTTAAACTAGTTATTATATTTTATCAGTAGTTATTTGTCACATTTACTTAATAAGACAAGAGAGAAAAAACAGACTAGTTATCATTAATTTAATCTTACCTTCAAGAATTTAATGGATTGTTTAATCTACGTTTATTGATGTTTTTGTATTTAATTTAAGTACATTTCCTTTGATATATTGCGTACGAGTTTGTGGCAGTAAAATAAATAATAAAATAAAAACCAAAACATGTGCTTTGACAACCCTAGTTTATTTTCAAACAACCTTGCAACTGAAAGTCAGCGCTTAATTTTTACATTTATGGATTAAGGTGAGGTGTCAATGAACTACCCTTGAACAGTCATTATGCTAAAGAATAATTATACAATACAACTGTGATTCATAAGAAAATAGAATGTTTACTTCCTGAGTGTCTTCTTGACAGTATTTAAATACAGACAGGTTTAAATATACTTGAACCTATAGTTTAAAACCTAGATTTTATCTCATATCTGTTTTGTACTAAGCTTTAAGAATAATTTAGGCCCCCAAGATTTTATGATAATATTATTTATAGACTTTGTCTGCGGCTTCACTTGCATATTGAAATAAAATATAGCATAAGTTACTTCTGGTTAAAGTAGCTTTTTCTTTTTTTTTTTGACGACGTCTGTGGTCTAGTGGTTCGAGTGTCGGACTGCTGATCACGAGGTCGTGGGTTCGATTCCCACAGGACACAAATATTTGTGTGATGAACATGAGTGTTTGTGTTGGTCTGGGTGTTTCTTATGTATTATAAGTATGTATTTACAACAAAAAAAAAGCATCTAAGTATTATATCCATTGTCTAGTACCCATAGTACAAGCTCTGCTTAGTTTGGGACTAGATGGTGACGTGTAAAATGTCCCAAAAATATTTATTTATTTATTTATTTATTCTAATGGTGAAAGAATGGTTAAAATCAGTTCAGTAGTATCAGAGTTTATCGATTACAAACAAACAAATAGTTCCTCTTTATAATATTATATTTTATCCTACAGATTTCCAATTAAGCTGTATAACAGAGAATCATCATCATCATTTCAGCCGAAAGTCGTCCACTGCTGGACATAGGCAAAATAACAGAGATTGGTCTTCTGTTATTTTTCTAAGGCCGTAGCTATAGTACCCCAGGGCCTTTGAGCATACTCAGCATAAAAGGCCCCTAAGGAACACAATAAAGACTCCTGGATCATTTGGGCTTGTGGCCCCAGTGTATATTAGTCCTGTTAATTACTTTTTAAAAATTGATCACAGCCCAACTTACATTGATAGCAGCCGCAGTAATAAAGTTGGATCCGAAGAGTTTGATCCACACTTCTTGCAGAGTTGTCCAGAATGTTTCCACTCTTTTCATGTCAGGTTTGTACATCTCCATAATATCTAAGCCAGCTGAGAACACCGTTGGTGATGCCTAGGATAATAGTGAGTTTTTGAGACAGGACAGAAAAATAATCCTATTGAATTGAATGAAACTATTAATAATAGTGAAACATTGTCAATGGATTTGTGAGATCTATTTTATAGAAAAAGGACTGCATATTTAGATTTTTGAAATACATAGCTGCTGGGTTAATGGGTATGTAGTAGCCAAGTGGCGTCCCATCAGTAAAAAATTTAGTACTCATTCAATACATCATTTATCCAAATTTCATTTTGAACAATTGTCATTAATTGTATTAATTGTACAGGTACTGTAGTTTAATCAGAAACTATAGACTCTGTAAATTATAGTTCCCTGTAGTTGTAGATAGAAAAAGTGCCAAAAGTGGCAGTTTTTCGCACTTTTTCTATCTACAAATCTTACCCTATGTTTACAATAAAAAACCACTTTATATTATTTCCCTTATTGATCTGAAGGCCAATTCTCGTAATTCAAAACGTTAAAAATATATTTTCAAACTAATCTCAATGCTTTAAATCTCAATTTCCTGACAGTAAATGTTCCTGTTTGCCGTTGATTAGTGACACTTAGATCATTAATGTCACCAATAAATGGCAATCTGAAACATCTACTGTCAGGAGGATGAGATTTAAAGCATCGAGATTAGTTTGGAACTATATTTTGAATGTTTTTAATTACGAGAATTGGCCTTATGGTTGATATCTATCCAGCTTCCTGAATAAATCCAGCAGCTTCATGGGACTAATAACATAGTGGCGAAATGTGGTTGTACTATACACCTCTGCCTACCTCTTAGGGGAATACAGGCGTGAGGTTATGTGTTAAGAATGTAATGTAGTAAATCAAAGGAAAACAAATGCCATTCACAAAGCTTATACACAAAGAGATATATTATCTAGTGATAATTTTATGATAAACTAGCTGTGCTAGCTGTATGCTGTGCTGTGTGTGCATGTGTTGGAATGCAATTTTTTTATATATTGATTAAACTTACAGACGTTAAGATCATTCCCTTGCATTTGTTTTTGGCTACATCATCCAATGCTTTGCTCATTGCTTGCAGGAGTTCCAGGTTGAGGCTGTTTACTGGTGGCCTTTGCATTGTTACAGTGGCTATTCCATCCTTGTCTACTGTTATGTCAACCAGAGGTCCAGAACTTGACATAGCTCTAAAACTTGGCACAACTCTTCTGGCATTGCCAACTACTTGCCTTATAGGGAACATTCTGAAAATTCAAGTTTATACAATAATAACTAGGTCATTGACTTTAAGCATTTCATTTACAAATATTAATTAAAATAACTTCGTAAACACATAAAAATAAAATTACGTCTACAAAGTTTTAAAAATACACTGAAAATCTAGGTTACAAAAAGTTTGAACTAAATTAATTATAAAAGTGAAACTGCGGAAAAAAACCTACTTTGTATAAAAAAAACACGTAAATTAATCGCTTAAAATTGCTCACTACTCGGTGAACCTTGGACTCTGAACATTAAACTATAAACTCTATAGAAAACTTTATCAATCAAAGAGTTAGCTGGGCTAAAGCTAAAGTCTGTTTTTTCTCTCTTGTCTTATTTAGTAAACAATCTTGGCATGTCTCTTTATTGAAATAACTACTGATAAAATATAATTACTAGTTATGCACATGTAATTAGGTAAAAAATTGTTATTTAGTGTGTGAAATTGTTAACATAATATCTTTTAATAATTTTTATTGACGATTTGCCTAAAAAATACATGCTAAGATTGTTTACGAAATAAGACAAGTAAGAAAAAACGGAGTGTAGCTATTAAAATAGTAATCTGTGCTCTTAACTCCACTCTCTACGGTATTGCTAGATTGATAAATCAAATATACGGTGCAAAGGGCCGCGTTCAGTATCATCGTCCGACGACGCCCGGTAGCTAACCGGCTGTTTATTGGTAGCTAACGGCGATTTTTGTTAATAACGGTAGACTACCGTTATTTTACAACTACATGAAATCAAAACTTGAAACGAAAACAAAGACGACGCGCTAGATGTACGCGTACGCCCTTAGCTTGAGCGAGAGATTGGTGAGAGAAACCGGTTTCTCTGCGTACGCGACGAAGCCACCTGTGCTCACGCACACACGCGTCTCAAGCTTGTGTGCCTATCATAGCGCGATTTTATGGAGCTTATACTTTGTTCGTTCCGCTGTAGTGCGGACGTATCATTTTTGTTTTTAAAATGAATAAAGACTACTCGGAAATTTGTGGACCACACGATGTCCACTCGTTGACCACGCGAGGTTCACTACGATAATACTGAACGTGGCCCTGGCAACACTGCTAGGCAGTGTCACTAGTGTCAGTGTCAGTCAGCTGTGTACTGTCATGCTAGCTGTCATGGTTCCTACTGTCAACAGATGGGTTTTTACTGATTTCTAGGGTGCGTTCACTATTATCTAAGGATGTTCGTTATATTAGGTAGCAGAAAATATAACCTATTATATACAAAAAGCAGGCGCATACAATTATTTCCTTAACACTAGTACCTGCTATCTGCTATAAATTTTTCGTCGTCTTGTTTACGATATTGAGTCGAGATATTTGTTGCTAGGTTGTGCCATACGATCAAGTATAGAATATAAGTACATTGTAATAAGGTCTATTTTCAAACGCACGTTGCAATTCGAGACTCGGCGGCGTAACTTTTGCTGACTTGATATTCATTAGGTATCATTTCAATAACAGGCGGCTTACATTACATTAACTAACGCAGCCTGCTATATAGCAAGTCAAGGAGCTACAACGCAGACTGTGGTTCACCTATGCGCTCGTGCTCGCACTCGCACATTGCTGATAATGAATATAATAACGCGCACATACTCGTAGCATTTCGAGCGCCGCGCCGCTTCGAACCCCGAAAGCGGACTGAGATTTCTAACGAGTGCTGTATGCTATATTATAGCATAAAAAATATTATGCGCTATACATATAGCATGTCGTTACAACGCGTCTTTGATATGTAGCCGTTGTGAACACCTTTACTATTATCGTCCGACGACGGCGGACGAAGCCCGGAGCGTTGTTTGGTCGTTCAGTTACTCGGAGTGATCGTCAGGGCGTTCACACCAAACCGTTCAGTATTGTGAGCGGGCGTCGTCGAGCGTACGCACCGGTCACCCCGTGAAATAGTAGGGTAAAAGACGCTCTGCTGTCATGTTGACAGATAAAAGTATGAAATGACAGATAATTAGAGGTTTCGATTGTCATAATTGTCAGTGCTTCATTGTTCTAGTATCAGTTTCATACATAAAGGTATTATACTTACGTCAGTATATACAAAGTCTTTGGTTTCATAAGGTCGCCCGAAGTCGTTCAGTAACTCTCAGTGTTACCGTTTTTGGTATTTTCAATACCAAATTGGTATAATTTGGCCTCCGCAAAATTGATTTAGTATTTTTTTGGTATTATTTCAGAGTATGGTATTTTTTGGTACAATTTTAACTTGACAATCTTTTTATAGCATATTTTTGGTATTATTTTCTGGCTATACTAACTTTCATTCATTGGCCTAACATGGCCTAGTTTTCTCTTTGTCTGATGCTTATCACAGCTGTATAATTTGTCTCTTTTTTAAAGTAGTATGTACAAATAGTTTACGGTTACTCCTACAAATTGTGCTATAGCAAGATAGGGGTTTGGTTTCGTAATTTTGGGGGAAAAAATAGTTTTTGGGGAAATTTTAAGGAAAGGAAAATACTTAGATATTGTACTAGTTTATATAATGAAATGGGAAAATAATCGAGGTTTGAATAAAGACGGAAGTTTTTAAATATCATCGTTTTAATTAACATTGTATTGGATAATCCAAGGTGAATTAAGGTCCTGCGTCCCTTAGTTCATTAACCTACCTAATTCCTTCCACACACATATAAAATTGAAACATTGTTTTTTTGTTTAATTTATGAATGTCTTATAAAAATATATATAAACATTTATTAAGAATACAATTTGAATTGAAATTTGATATTTGATATAAAAAAAAAAAAAAAAAAGGTGTTTCATTTGAATTTTATTTTAGTACAATTTTAGTATAATTCTGCAAGTATTTTAGTATTTTTTAGTACTGAAAACATTATTTTCTAGTTGATTACCTTTTTTAAAAACGGTCACACTGGTAACTCTGAGAAAATCGTCAATGATCGAGCGTAGCATCTCTATTTGGTCTGTGGATCGAGCGATATATACGTAGTATCTAAATGTACTCTGTGGTAGTATCCCCTAGTAGTCTGTGAGCGATATTCGCACAGACTAAGAAGTGTACTACGTAGATATTCGCACCGGGTGACTTTCACACTGAGTGCGTAATAAGTGAACGTAGCCCTAGAATAAATAGGAAAAATAATATTAAAATAATCGATTAACAAAAGTTATTCACAATATGTAGAAAGATATAAATAAGATTGATGATTATTGTTCTTACGAGTGCAAACCACAGGTGAAAACAAAATGTCTTTGGAACAAACGGCTTGTGATGGTAAGTTTTGTTCGATAATCTTTACTCATATTTTATTTCTGACTACAATTAGGACGTTTATTTAGTATAAATACTGTTCTCGATATTACCAAAGTGTAATATATTTAGTACTAACTGAATGCCCGCGGCTTCGCCCGCGTTTATTTGGCTTAACACAGAAAGACTTCTGCGCATCCTTCGGGAACTGTTTATCTTCCCGGGATAAAAAGGACCTAAATGTCAATCCGGGTGATGTTCTCTCTGTGTGCCATATTTCATCTAAATCCGTTCAGCCATTACAGCGTGATTGAGTAACAAACATCCAAATAGCCAAACATCTTCACAATCTTTTACATTTATAATATTACTAGCCTGTACCCGTGGCTTCACTCGCATGGATGTCGTTTATCACGCAACCTTCGGGAACTGTTTCTTCTTCCCAAGATAAAAAGTTGCCTATATCTTAATCCAGGCTATGTTCTATCTGTATGCCAAATATAATTAAAATCCATACATTCGTTTTTGTGTGAAAGAGTAACAAATATCCATACATACATCCTCACAAACTTTCACATTTATAATATTATAGATAGATAGATAGATAGAATATACTTTATTGTACACCATGAAAATAGTAGTAAACAGGAACAACATATAAATTATGGATACATGGGCAGTCTTATAGCTAAAAGCGATATCTTCCAGACAACCTTTGGATGGACAAAGAAGACATAAGATCTAGATAATGGGGGCAGTCCGTGGCGTACTACTACTAAACTAAAATAAATGAATAGCACAAAATATATTACACATATAGGTATCATAAATATATATCATCATCATCATTTAAGCCGAAAAATATCCACTGCTGGACATAGGCCTCCCCCAAGCATATGTATGTTGGGGGGATATGCCATAATAACGACTATATATTATTTATATAATATATATAAATAATCATACAATTTAGAATAGAGATTGGATACATATTATATATATATTAGTAGGATAGTAGGATTGCAGCATTTGTGACAATAACTGCCCAGCTAATAAAAGTGTTCTTTCTAACAACAACAATACAAAGACAAGTATTTCTGACCATTATAGTTTTAGTTTAGCTTCAAAAACGATAAAACAGTAGATAATAAACTAATAACTTATCAAGTTAGTTCCAGCTTTATGAAAAGATGATTCATATTGATTTCAGACTTGAAGGCGTTTGAGCGACGCCTGACTGAAGTCATAGGATGTCTGCAGCCAGCTACTATGAGATGGAGAAGTATGTCTTACTGATTCCTAAATTGGAGGATTTTTTTGTCCAAATATAGCAATCAAAAATTGTGAATTTCAGTCAAAGCCATATAGAATTAAGTGCTCTGAGTTCACCTTTCTTCAGGCGACATTTGTTCTGTGTTTTCTCGGGCTAGAAAAAAGAGAACATGACATTTGCTTTAAGAACTCTCCTCATGTAGAGCCTTTAGAAGTTTGGACAGTATTACCTCTATTAATTTTAGCTATTATACTTTTTTGAGCTGCTGATACCTAAATATGAGCTACAAAAATAAATTGTGGAAAAAAAGCATAGTATCTTAGCAGCTAAAGCACTGGTGTACTGAACCAGGAGTTGCAGGTTCGAACCCTGCTGTGGGCGAATTTAACTTTCCACAATACTTACCTAACACTTTTCTTTTTATCTCTTTCAGTTTTACTGACAATGGTCTCAGTTTGTACAGCCATAGCTGCATACCATTGGCTGATGGACCCGCTCACTCCGGTTGTCTCTCTAACACAGTCTCTCTGGAATCACCCTTTTTTTGCCTTTACATCTACCTTTCTAGGTGAGCTACAATAATACAAGGTGTTGTTCTGTAATCGTGCCATATTTCTAGACCTGATGATAAATAATGTGCTTAGTCACCTAAAAATACTTAAAAAATTATACGATTATTTAATACCTACATTTTCACTCAGAAACATAGCGAGGGTTCGAGAATAAATCCCGAACGACTCGGAAAATAAGTCATCGGCGGCATTGTCAAAGGGTGGAAATACCTGCAAATTGTTTTGGTGGTGTCGCACGCATCGTTTTTGTGTCGCACGTGACACACGGGGGGAATTTGTTTGTTTACAAATAGGTATTTAACAAAAAAAAAAATTTTGGTATTGATTTTTTTACTGATTCGTGTTCAGTATCAGTGGTATAGTCACCTCCTTAAATATGGTACGAATGCAGAGCAACATGTTGTATAACACAAATGTCCCATGCATGCACAACTCACTTATGTTATACAATACAATACAAATACTCTTTATTGTACACAAAAGAAGATAGCAACATATATGACTTATATAGAACACATGTACAATGGGCGGTCTTATCGCTCAAGGCGATTTCTTCCAGACAACCTTAGGATGGACAATATGGGCAAGTAAAGAGAGGGGTAGTACGCAGTGTAACAACATAATAGAATACATATACTACATAACATAAATACTATACATATATCTATAACAAAACTACATAAATATAAGATACAATAAACATAATAAATACAATACAATATGTCTAAATATTACATAATGTACCTGCCGGAAATTACAGTGATGATAGGTAATGATCTTTTACCAGTTTTTTAAATATAGGCAAAGATTGAGCACGCCTCACTTGTACTGGCAAAGCATTCCACAGGCGAGCAGCCTGAACTGTAAAAGAATTACCAAAGAAATTTGTGGAATGCGATGGTATCGCCAACGTGAGGTTTTCTGATGACCTTAAGAGCCTCGAATGTGTGTCACGAAGGAACTTAAAACGTTCTTTAAGATAGTGGGGAGTTGAGGGATTGAATAGGATACTGTAAAGAAGATGAAGAACGTGAGCATTCCGACGAAGTCGTATAGGTAACCACTTGAGTTTAGTACGAAATTCGGACACATGATCATATTTGCGAAGACCAAATATGAATCTTATACAAAAATTTTGAAGTCGCTCAAGCTTATCAAGTTGGTCCTCATTAAGATCAAGATAGCTGGTGTTGGCATAGTCAAGGATTGGAAGAAGAAGAGATTGAACAAGCGCAGTTTTAGTGGAAATGGGCAGGAAGTTACGAAGCCTCCGTAAAGATCCAGCTGATGCAAAAATTTTCCTGCTGACTTCCTTTACTTGCGGTCTCCAGGACAACGTTTTGTCAATGTGTATCCCCAAATTTTTAACAATGTCACTTATAGGTATCGCAGTACCATCGAAAATGATCTGGGGGAGCTGGAGCCAGTCGATATTTGAGATCATTCGGGGGCTACCAACAACAATAACCTGGGTCTTCAAAGGATTGACCGTAAGTCCATATGATTTGCTCCATGCGCTAATTTGTCCCAAATCTTGGTTTATAGCATTAACAGCCTCCGACAACTTATCTGGTGAAACTTGCGTATATATTTGGAGATCATCTGCATAAAGGTGGTAGGAAGAATAAAGTTTACTAGAAATCGTATTTATAAATACTGCGAAGAGGAGAGGAGATAAAACGCCACCCTGAGGCACACCAGCAGACGTGTTGCACCATGAAGAGCAGGCTTCTTCAATACGAACACGCTACCGACGGCCGTACAGGTAACTACGAAACCAATCAATTGCTGTTGGAGATATGTTGAGGGAGCATAGTATGCCAAGCAAAATGTCAAAATCTACGCTATTAAAAGCGTTACTGAAATCTAGAAGTGATAATATAGTTAGATTTCCATTTTGCATGGCTAACCTAATGTCATCCGTAATATTGACTAAAGCTGTGACAGTACTATGTCCAGGTCGGAAGCCGGACTGTAGTGGATTAAGGAGGTTGTTCTTATTAAGAAAGGAGCTAAGTTGATTGGAGGAGAGGCGTTCAAGTACTTTGGATAGGAATGGTAAAATAGAGATAGGGCGATATTCGGAAAAGGATTTAGGATTAGATTTTTTAGGCAATGGAATGATTTGGGCTTCTTTCCACGCTGTCGGAAAAGAGCCAATGGATATGGAGGAATTAAGGATATGACAAATTATTGGGAGGATTTCATCAAGGACGGGAAGGATCATATTACGGCTGACACAGTCACTACCAACAGCGTTGGACGTAATTGATAATATGCTCTTCTTAACATCACAAGCAGCAAATTGATTAAAGACGAAAGGTGAGTAGTTAGGAGTTGGAAGAGTTGAAAGATAGTTCAAAGTATTTGCTTTCGCAGTCCTATCACAGTTGGACGAAGAAGAGAAATGTTGGTTAAGTGAGTCGATGTTTAAATCTTTAGGAATGGAATCTTGCCGCGATTTTCCAACCCCTAATGTTTTCAGAAATTTCCATACTTTAGCTGGATCACCATTTTCAACCGAGGCATGAATATGTTGGCGTTGCGCGTTTCTACACACCTTATTGCAGTGATTCCGTACAGATGCATATTTGTCACGATTTAAGGAGGTAGACCGAAATTTGTACTTGGTTTTTGCAGCTGCTTTTAAAAAAATTAAAGCCTTGATGTCATCAGTAAGCCAAGGTGCCGGAAGATGCTTTACTTTAATTTTGCGTATGGGAGCATGCACGTCGTATAACTGCACCAGGTTTGCCGTAAAAATGTTGACTTGGTCATCAATAGACTCTGCATCGAACAGTGGACCCCAGTCAATGCTATTGGTATCCTCACGAAGATTGTCCAAATCCATACCACTAAAATTGCGTTGGAGAAGAAATTTTGACTTAGCTTTGGGAGGACGGATTTTGTATGATAGAAAAAGTAAATCATGATATGAAAACTCATCTGCTGTGCACTGTCCGTGCTTAGCGACGTGTTGGGAAGAGGAAACAAGGATATGATCAATTAGTGAGGGGACACAGTTGGGGAAATGATGGGTGGCACTGAGAGGGAGTAAATGCATGTTCTTAGATTCTACTAAGGAAGTTAGAGAAGAAGTGCGTGAATCTTTTTTTAAAAGGCAGGTATTGAAGTCACCCATAATAATAGTATGACTGTAAGTTGGAGTTAGGTTTTCCAGAATATTTTCAAAAGAAGCAAAGTAGTTTATGCTTGATGAGCAACAGTAAAACACACCAAGTAGAAGTTTCTTGTGGTGGAGTTCGATCTCAACAAAAAGATGCTCACCAGCATTTGATGGCGGGGGTTGTGCTGACACATTAACAATAGAAAAGGGAATCTGTGCACGGAGATACATGGCAACACCGCCACCGCGACCATTTGTACGATCATTACGTATAAGAACGAATCCAGGCAGAGAGTAGGAAGTAGAAGGGAGGCAAGGCTTAAGCCACGACTCAGAAATCAGAATGGCATGGATATTCTTACAGTCAAAGGTTACCAGCATATCGGGGAAGTGGAACGGAATACTCTGGGCATTTATATGAACAACATTGAAATTCCTAGGTACATCAGAAAACTGAGTATCAAGTGTTTCAGACAGAGAAGGAACACTCAAAAAACTATCACTATCGCTAACGGCTGAGTAAAAACTTTCACCATCACTATTATCTGAACAAGACATGAATAAATATAATACAATAATAAATAATAATAAAAAATATGTTAATTAATATACCTAAAAATGTAAACTTATATTCTAGTCCACCTGCCAGTTGAGTGTTTTCTAAATTAAGTTAACAAACAAATCACTAATTAATACCTATATAACTTTATTTAAATGGAAAGTCCGGGTTTGATAGTTGTCGGTATAAAGTACAAACAAAAACAAACAAAAAACAAAACAAAAACAGTTTTTTGAACAGCCCAAAAAAGTTAAGAAACAAATAATAATTAAAAAACAATGGAGTCATACATAATTTGTAAACAATTTTAAGTGCACAGAGCCCAATATAATCCGCAGCGTCGCCGCACGAATTTTTCCGGATCAAGTTACGCTGACACATCGTACCGTTCTAAAAAGGTTTCTGTGGAACGCAATAAATGATGTTTTGGGCCGCGTTCAGTTACATCGCCCGACGTCGTCGGACGACGCTCGGAGCGCTCCCTCCTGGGCGTTAGTTTGTATGATCACTCTGATTTACTGAGCGACCAAAGCACGCTCCGGGCGTCGTCGGACGATAATACTGAGCGCGGCCCTGTTTGTTTGACAGATTGATTGTTGACATTGACAATAATTTAAATAACCTACTGTTACCTACTACAAGTTGTTATAAAATAGTAAACAGTTATGAATAAATAAATGAAAATTTTAGAAAGAGGGTTTGTCACGAAAATGTATTAAATAGTAGGTTGGTATCTGATAATAATACTTAGGTACTTACTACTTAGTAAGAACAAAACAACTTACTACCCGGACAAGAAAAAAAGTTAAATGCTTAAGAAGAAATGTTATTTCTTTCCAGCTCGCTTCGATCTGGTTGTCACAACCTTTTCAGCAACAGCTGCCTCAGTGGCCACCGTTACAATAGCTTCTGTCTTCGGGATGTCCTGCTTAATTGTGTTGAAGTCACCGATCGAGCTTATACGATGCCGTGTCCCGTCTGTATCCTTATAGTACACATACACACACCCTGTATGTAGCCAATCACACCGAAGGCTAGCATAGATAAATAAATATCTTTGGGAAATTTTTACACAGAACCATCTAGTCCCAAACTAAGCAGAGCTTGTGCTGTGGGTACTAGACAATGGATATAATACTTATATACTTTTTTTTTGTAAATATATACTTATAATGCATAAGAAACACCCAGACCAACACAAACACTTATGTTCATCACACAAATATTTGTATCCTGTGGGAATCGAACCCACGGCCTCGTTATCAGCAGTCCAACACTCGAACCACTAGACCACAGACGTTGTCAGATAAATGTCAATTTTCAATCAAAATGTTAACATTCATAATATGACATTATCTCACACTATCATCCCAACACATTATACTGGGTACACACCAACCAAACGAAAGCAAGCAAAGGCTGCTGAGCGAATGCAAACAAATCAATGTGGACGATTGAACGAAAGCAAGCGAGAGTGTCTCTTGTTCCGTGTGGTGCCAGATATAAAAGCAGCACCCTGTCTCTTCTCTTGGGTGTCATAAAAGGCGACTAAGGAATTCACCAGAGGATGGGCAGCAGCGTTCTCCGAGTGTTAAACCAACTGCAATCGCCAACGCGCCTGCAAAGCGTGGCGATTATGACATATTTTGATTATGAGGGATACCTCTGTGGGAGGCCTATGACCTGGATAAGTGGAATCTGAAGTAGAATGTATTTCCACTGGTAGGGATAGATTGAATGATTTTCCAAATATCCCAACCAGTGGGGATAGGTGGAACTGTTTTGTCCAATTATCTCCCCCAGCAACCGACTGGTAGGGATGGCTGGAATGTTTTTCCCTGGATAATTGGGAACAGGCGAGGAGGATGATGATGAGAGCTACATGAAGATATTTGGCCTGTACGTTTCCAGTGTTGCTGTTCATGATGGGTGTGCACAGAAAGGTGGTAGCGCCGAGCATCATCACAGCTCGCACGCGCTCCGTTCTCAACGACTTCAACATGTCCTGTGACGACACCGGCAAGCTGATCCTCAAACCTCGGCCTGCCAACACCTAGCATCATTGTACATACTATTTTTTAAGTTAAGAATAAATTGTTTGATTGTTTACATACCTCTTTTATCTATACACTAGAGGACCTCGTCCTGCCCGGAAAAGCAGCACCACATATAGTTAAAATCGTCCCCGCCGTTTAGGAGAAGATCAGTGTGAAGAAGCAACACCTACCGGGTCCAATTGTATTTTCAAACGATCCAGGAACCCATTGAAATATACACACAAAATTTCATCCAAATGGGTCCAGCCGTTTAGGGAGGAATTAGGTGACAAACACGTACAGAAGAATATATAATTACTTGTCCCGACTGATACATCAATGGTGAGCCTAAAACTAGGGGCTAGAAACATGAAATTTTTATTATTATAAATGTAAAGGCAGCAGTTGAAACAACTGATAAGTCCTGTATCATGCTATTATATTTTATTGTTAAGTTTGAGAAGATGCTTGTGAAGTCTGTTTTTTAATTGGATCATTGCAATTTTTTAATTGGATCATTGCAATTTTTTAATTGGATCATTGCAATTTTTCAATTGCAAGTAGGTACCTTTTATACTCGGATTCTAAATGCTCTAAGAATTTATAACGTAGGCATCCACAAAGGATTTTCAGAAATCCCAACCCAAAGGTGGTAAAATAGGAGTTGAGAGTGCATTTTTAGCGTCGTATAAATGTATTTGGCTTTTTGGTTGAAAATAAAGAAATAGGTATGTGTTTCAGTGTTTTTAGAAAATCAATCAGTTTGTATGAAATATCGTGGGCGCACTCGCAAAGGTTTTAGATGAAAAAAACAAAGTTGGCAAGATAGTTTTACAATAAAACAACAGTCTACAAGAATCTATCCAAGTTTATTTATTACTTATAACTTTGGTGTGTTTATTATATACAATAAATAAATGATAACTAAGAAAAATAGGTCTATCATACAAAACCACCTTAAACAATAACAAAAATGTTGCCGTTAAAATAATACATACAACAATCTTCATAACTAGTAAAAATTATGTATTGCATTTTTATTAACTTTCGCTAGAAGAATTTACTAAAGATTTGGCTAAAGTATTAACAAATGCCAGTGCTATAATAAATTCTGAGTAAATAATGCAAGTAAATAATTATTTTGATAATAGTCCTATTACAGCTTCTTCGTACCTTTACTACCTACTCACAAACATTCATAATTACCTCAAAGAGGTTCTTTCTATAATCTTTTATCTTCTACAATCATAAGCATTCAATACTTTTGGTTTTGCCCAACTAGTTGCTACTAATTTGTTCAATGCATGCTTAGACTCAACATGGAGTGAATGGAATTATTATTTCTTGGAATAATTTTAGAAAACTTATCAATTATTAAAAAAATATTGTATAAAATTTACTTATTTTGGGCAGTGTTATTTTAGGGAACGATATTATTTATTCCAACCTTCAATTCCACACAGTAAATGCAATTCGGAGTGCAAACCGGAGTCGATCATATTCCTTGCAAGCAACAGTCGCCATTACAAGATAATATTCAATATGGGTACTATATTAAATATAATAACTATTATAAAGTATTGTGCTGACTGTGCAAGTAACGTAACTAACCATCTTAAGTTAATAATTTTATTTCATTCTATACTATACACGTATGACAAGTGTTTGTGCTTAGTGATATACCGACAGCTATGTTATCAATACATATAAATAGAAAGGATAAACAAAATTATTATCATTTGCATACATCCAATGATATTTAAAAGTATAGATATGTCATACCCTAACAAAACCAACGAAAAATATGTTCCGTACGCAGCGGCAGCACAATACACAAACTAGTGCAAAGTAATTAAATTAGTTACCTTAAGTTAGTTTCGCGTTATAATTAGTACACTTTCTGTACACACATGACGGCATTTTTGTATTTTTTTTTGTAACACATCACTCTCGGCGCCTTGCTTTACAGAGACTAGTAGCAAAACGTCCCAATGCGGACGTTTTCGAGTCTTCAGATTGCGCGCGCAACAACATATCTGTACTTTTTAAAATATCTGTAATTTTATATAAAGATTGCCATACACCACGCAATCTATCGTCACCGTCGATTTTCACGAACTAATCGACCAAAACAATTAGACAGCTGTCAAACATTACGTCATCCGCAAATATTTGGAGTAGGGAGGGTGAAACGTATGGGTACTGAGACGAACGCGCAGTAATCGGATGGACGAATTGCATACCAGCCCGTTGTCTTCAGAGACCAATCTAAATATGAACTCATGCTTCCAACTGTCAAAATGCAGTGCTATTTGACAGTTGGAAGCATGAGTTCAAGCTTAGATTCGTCTCTGAATATAAGCCTTATTGTCTTGGTCGAGTAGTAGGTTTTGGGTACATTCAGAGTGTCTGCATTTGAACTGCAAGCTAGCTGCAAAAAAGCGGTTTTGGTACAGTTGATATAACTGCGTCAATACTGACGTGCAGTTTAAAGACTAAGGATATGGTCGGATTGGTCGGTGCGGCACTCACCGACGCCACAGCACGGCAAAGGATTTTTGTAAGCGAAATACGATGCAGTTATATCAACTGCACCCAAACAGCATTTAAACTGCTTTATTGCAGATAGCTTGCAGTTCAAATGCAAACAAACTGAATATATCCTTAGAAATAGTTTAGTACATTGATAACGAAATCAGAACTCTATTTTGATGTTTTTCACCGTTAACCGCAATATTAGACGATAAATTGAGGTGTATGGCCCACTTAAGAGCAGTGAAGACATAGTAAATCTAATATAAATCATCCTCAAACTGTTCGTATCAAAAGTAAATTCTATTTAATTTATGCGCGAATAATCCTGAAGCAGATTGAAACACGAATTTCAATCTGATCAATTAGTTTGAGATCCTATTTAGAGATGAAACGGATAGCTGTTTGGGCGGATACCGGATATCCGGCCAACCTTGAAGCCGGATATTCGGCCGAAAATGGTTGGCGCATCGTAACGAGCGAGCTCACGTAGATAGCGCACGAACGATCGGGTGAATTCGGGAAGCTGGCCTTGTCTATGAAGACAAGCAAAACCGTTTTATGCCTCTCAATGCAGATAAATTGGTATTTATTCACCATAATTTGCCCTTAATGCAGAAAGAGTAGTTTTTTTTTGTTGTAAAGTGAAAATGTGGTGATTATATTTGTTATGTGGATTAAATAAAATACTTAAACAATACGTCGTATTTAAAAAAAAAAACCGGTATCCGGATGGATAGTAGATTTAGGCCGGATACCGGATAGTTACCAGATATCCGTTGCATCTCTAATCCTATTTACGTAGTAAAATAATCAACATGCAAATTGGTTTTGAGCGTAATCGGAGGCTTTTAATTTAATTAAAAAATATAGTATATCCTCTTTCAAGAGCCTCATCAAGCCCGCAGTTACATGAAACTGGGAGAATGATTTTAAATACTTATTGTTACAAGTGTAAATAAACAGTACATGCTTAAACCTTACACTTACATTAGAGTTTATACATCTACAACATGTAACAAAAACCCTGTTGTTCCTGTGAGGTACGTTATCAGAATCGATATTCATTCGTAAGGATCCAATTCATTCAGAAAAAATCTTCAATAAAAATAATAAAATTAAATCATTATTAAGTGATTATAACATATAACACTTTCAATTTACAATTAATAATGATTTAACATTAAATTAAATTATTTTTATTGATATAATCACTGAGTGAGTTTTGAGTGATATAATCACTTTCAATCCACAATTAATAATGATTTAATATTTATTTTTATTATTTTTATTAATGAGTTTTTCCAAATGAGTTATGTCCTTAACGCATGAATATTAATTCCGATAACGTAGCTCACAGGAACAAAAGGGTTTTTGTTACATATTGTATCGTGAAACAAATTATTATATCATACCTATAAATTCAATTTAAAATTATTATGTTAGTTAACATCAAGGCAGTGATACATGCATAAATTCAACATTGTTAACACGACATACTTAACAATTTATTATAATTTTAGAAAAGGCATTAAAACTACTCATATTCGCTATGGGTACGCCTTTTCCTTTCATTTAATAAGGCATAATTTCATGAATTATACATTTCTGGTTTCTTAATTAAAAGAAATGGAACTGTAATAACGACAAATGCAATAAAATATTCGGAAGTGTCAATTTCAGTCTTTAAAAAAATACGTCGCACGAATTACGTAGTGAGCGAAATAAGTAGTAATTATTAATTAACGTTGTGAATAAATCTTTGGAACCGAATACTTACGCATATTGACTTCCCAAAGGGCTGTGCGTGACAATAAAATTTGTGCTAAGTACCTATATAAAAATTTACAATATCTATTAATATACCATCCAACACTGGTATTAATCGTTCTATGAGTATCGGAAGTAATCCTATCCTTTTCACCTAAATATCAATACAGCCCTCAGCGTTGTAATTAACAGTTTCTTTGCAATTACATAATATAACGTAATTAAAAACTTCAAAATATAATTAAATACGCGGGCGTATACAAGTTGTTGATATGTAACCGTGCCATATTTCTAGAGCAAATGATAAATAATGTGCTTAGTCATCTAAAAATACTTAACAAATTCTACGATTACTTAATAACCAAATTTTCACTTCAAAACATAGCATGAGTGAGAATAAATCCCGAACGACTCTGAAAATAAGTCACCAGCGGCATTGACAAAAGGCGGAAAATTCTGCCCCATTTTTTTCGAGGTTTCGCACGGTAGTTTTTGTCTCGCGCGCAACACTGGGGAATTTGTTTGTATATAGGTATGTATATAAATTAAAAAAAAATAGTATTAATTTTTTTCTCGATTCGTGTTCAGTATCGGTGTTATAGTCACTTCCTTAAATATGGCACGGATACAGATCAACAAGTTGTATAAAAGGGGGGTTAAGGGGGCCCGGACCATACCCTTAGTCCAAACAAAAACGCGAATTTTCACCGAAAATCCACCTTTTGGATGTGTTAAAAACAGTTTTCCTTTATGCATTGTTGACCCCACCATGTGAAAGCTATAGCTACAAACAAAGGAATTAAAATCAAAATTTGTTTTCAGCATTTAGTGATATTTAGGTGCAGACAAAGGATACATCATTTTAAACCCATCTAAACAATAACAATTCAAACTCTTGAACAAATTGCACAATAAATTGTGTGGTAACCAATCAATATGATCCAAGGCAGTTTTATATAGTAGAATAAATGTAAATAATACTTCTTTTACGTTACACATTAGAGGTGTCTAAGCAATGATATTTAAAAGTATAGACATGCTTATACACTAACCAAACAAACGAAAAAAAAACCGTACGCAGCGGCAGCAAAAAAAAAAACGAAAAAAAACCACAAATTACTATAAAACTAGTCCAAAGTAAGTTACTTTCACGTCATAATTGGTACACTTTCTGTACGCATACGACGGCATTATTTTTTTGTCACTGGTCACGATCAGCGCGTTGCCTGACGCGGACTAATAGCAAATTTCAGAGTCTTCAGATTGCGTGCACTACTAACATATCTGTACTTTTAAATATCATTGTGTCTAAGCTTTCCTATGATAGTTTTATAAAAGCTAACTTACTCGACGACTTGCGACAGACAGCTAGACTGTTGTGACGTCAGGGTTCAATGAAACCTTGCACGAATGTGGGAGAGTAGGGATAGCTTCTCAATATATTATCTTCTCTCAAAAATTTGCTTTTGAAGCATGCTAACTATGAAACGTAAGAAAAATATAATTTAGAGTTCGCTAGATATAACTCTTTCTTCATACACCTATTTTTCCCCGAAATTCACTCGTGTAATTAGTAAAATTAATTGTTATTTTAATTGAGTAGGTAACAATAAAATAGTTTTTTTTTTTACAAATTTTGTTCACCCGTAGGACACAAAATACAATAAACATACAACGTGTTTTTGAAATAACTGAAAACCTCTTAAGGGATCATTGTACTCATCGGTATGAACAACTTTTACTATGGGACCAAACCTGAAATCGCGATAAAAAACCCTACATTTTGTCGATTTATGTGAACACAAATGTAGGGAACATGTGATTTTTTTCGCTATGTCAGGCTTGGTCACATAGTAAAAGTTGTTCATACTGATGAGTACAATGATCCCTTAAGAGGTTTTCAGTTATTTCAATAACACGTTGTATTTTAGACGACACGTTATATTCTCTCATCCAAATGACGAAGGGGTAGCATATCTCATTGGAATATGAATTACACTTTTTTTTACATTATTTTAGCGACTGCCTCGTCAGTTTTTATTATAATGTAGAAGTTATCCTTATCTATAATGATAATAATCTTACACTATAGCTTCGTTTGTTCGTGGTCCATATTCAATCGAATCGTATTATGTAATGATGAGAGCTGGGACGAATAAAAATGACGGACGCAATCTCGCTAAGAAAAGATTGAAGCATTTAGTTTTTTCCTAAACCCACTATAATTTCGACATAATTTCAACACACCAGATATATATTGTTATTTTATTTATAACACTACGACAGTGACAGTCACACGAGATTTGTTGCGTAATCGCGGCTTTTTGTCTTACTATAGGTGTGCATGTTTGCGTGCCAGCCCGTATTTTTAAGCGAGCCGTCTTACTATGGATGCCTCACTTTTTGTTTAGCGAAATTCCGTCCGCCTTTTTTATTCGTCCAAGGATGAGAGATTGGTTTAAGACTTATAGTATAATGGAGAGGTATCGCTAAAGAGCAAAATAAAGGCGTGCCAACGAGGTATCCCCACAGGTAATTATTGTCGCATCATTCCCCACAGCAACATGCAAGGCTCGAGTGCTGCCCTCACGCGGCCAACAGTGTCCTAATATTCTTCGGTGTCGATTGGTGATTTAAATGCTTCGTCGTATACCTCAGGGCGTTGAGGAGTGGTTCTGCCTTCGTCGGCGGCTGCTGTTGCAGGAACTTGACGCATCCCTTCACGTCAACGGACGAGGAGCGGCAGAAGGCCCCTGACGGGTGCACCCAGTCGTACAGGATGATCAGCCCGACCATGACGCGTAGGACGAGCAGTGACGTCTCCTCGCGACTGAACTGGGCGACGAGTTTCCTGGAAAACCAATGAGATTTATGTTATTTCAATTCAATTTATTTCCTAAATATAGGTAACAGTACAATTTTTGACAAAGGAACATGCAATCAAAAACGCTTCCCAAAATAGAGCGGTGATATTTGAGTGAGTATGGGTAGTGTCTGTTTGAATGGGAGTGGGTGTGGGTGTGTATGTAGATGGGGGGGGGGGCGGGTGTAGCGTATTTGGATAAATTTTTGGTCTATAACAATACAGGGTGTCAGGGAAACGCTTCCGAAAACGAAGACAGGTGATAGTGCTGGGGATTACTGATACGAAACCACGAAAAAAAAATGCGATTCTTATTCAGATTTTTTATATTTTTTTTGCACATTTCATTATGTATGAGTTTTGTCTGAAAAATGCAAAATAATAATAATATGAAAAAATCTTTTCGTGGTTTCGTATCAGTAATCACCAGCATCTATCTTCGTTTTCGGAAGCGTTCCCCTTACACCCAGTATAATGTGTAAATAGGAACAGTTTATATATAAAGCTAGGACATAACTGTAAAAAGATGTTAGTAAAATTTATTGATAAAACTTCAGACAATTTTACGTAATTAATACCGTGGCCCCGACATGTAAATTAATTCAAACTAGAAACCCAGATTTATGTTGGATTATGCTAATGTAGTACGTCCTAATTTACGAAATAAAATAAGCTCCCGAATTATTTTATGTGCGCTTTGATATGGTTACAAGTAAATAAATAAGTTCCGTATGTTTGGTTTGGGTCGCATGTGTGTTTACAGTGAAGAAACTAAATTTACGACACAATAAAACTATGTACGAATGGCGTGTCTTGGATTTGGGTCGCCGCCCACGGCCCGACGATCCCGTATGCACCGTACACTGCACGGACAGGTATGTTACCGTATGTACACTAAACTGTATATTTGTGAATGTTTTTCGTACCTTTTTTTGCAATGACGGAAGTGCCATCGTCTGCTAATATTTAAATAACAGCGATTACATTTTTATGTTATACACTTTTGTTAAGGAGTAATTTATCGTCTCCAATTTGTTTAATAAATTAATTTTGTATCTAGATCCTGGAGTTTAATCAGGGCGAGTCAAGCAGTTCGATATTAAGCCATTAATTAACATAATTTATCTTCTTGTACATTCAAATAATATAATTATTAGGTTCGATGTTGCTAGGAGAAATATGTAGGTTTAATCAGGGCGAGTCAAGCAGTTGGATATTAAGCCATTAATTAACATAATTTATCTTCTTGTACATTCAAATAATATAATTATTAGGTTCGATGTTGCTAGGAGAAATATGTAGGTTTAATCAGGGTGAGTCAAGCAGTTGGATATTAAGCCATTAATTAACATAATTTATCTTCTTGTACATTCAAATAATATAATTATTAGGTTCGATGTTGCTAGGAGAAATATGTAGGTTTAATCAGGGCGAGTCAAGCAGTTGGATATTAAGCCATTAATTAACATAATTTATCTTCTTGTACATTCAAATAATATAATTATTAGGTTCGATGTTGCTAGGAGAAATATGTAGGTTACTGCCGAGCTTGTTTTATTGACTAGCCTGCTTGAAATCTAAGCACCAGAGCTAACGGACGTCATTGCGAAGTGATCATGAATAAGCAATATATACGTTTTTACAACAAACTTCCCATTGAGGTCCGTAATTTATCCCATAAGAGATTTAAAGCTTTTATTAAAATTAAACTTTGCAATAAAGGATACTATAAAATTTCTGATTATCTTGATGATACAAAAGCTTGGGACTGATCTGCTCGCTAGATACAGGCAATATTGTCTTTTTTTTATACCTACATATCTACGTTTACGTCATCTTTTATTTTATACAGTTTTTATTGAAATTGGATTACTTATACCGTTTTTTTGACATGATTTATACACCTTTGTGACATTTTATTTATATACTTTAATTTGACAATTTGGTTTATATACATTTTACCATGCATATTTATTATATAATACAACAAATTTGTCTTGTCTTGTTGTCTGGACTTTAAAAGAGACTATGATCCCTGAGTTTGTTTCGGTATTTTTTCTCAGAGGTAGTCATACAGGAAATGCCGATGTCATTTAGTTTTTATAAATAACTGACTTGTAAAAGTGATCTTTAACATCCAATTTGCAGAATAAATTATTTGTATTTGTATTTGCAATGCCTTTCAGCAAGAATCAAATATGCACATGCATTATCATTCAAAAGTCAAGAAAATATCTCATGGAAATAATGTTTTCTCGATGTAAAATACAACCAAGCTACAATTAAAATGTCAGGCTGTAAAATTGCTAGCTTGTAAGGAAACGAATCAGCTGCCTGAGAGGGATATAAAGAAACGTTTTACAAAGAAAATGCAACTCTTTCAATTGTTTAGTATAATCTATGGAAGTAAGCAAGGACCTCGGATGGAACATTACATCCAAAGTTTTCTTAATAACGATTCAATTTAGCGCCTATCAACTTCAAGCCTTGCTATATTCGAAGCTTCGATGACAAATTAGCCACCACAAAAAAGTGGCGACCGCCATTAATTAAAATTCGTGTCGCGTTCACATTGTCACTTTCAATGAAGGAGCTGCTAAGTCTTGGTCTGACTACTGACGTGACGAATCATCCACGTTAGTATTTTTAACAGCCAATTAATAAGTTTATCAATCAACAATGTCCTTTGAAATATTTCTGAGTGTCATGCTTCAGTGTGTCATTATTTTGTCTTGATTGTTTACAGGCGTGAGGCTTCCGGTCCAAATTGAATAGGATACATTAAGGTTTTCTCTTCGATGATTCGATGATGTTGTCATTAATCATAATGTTCATAACAATGTTGTTTGTTATAGATATGCAATCGTATCCTAGTTAGGCACAATGCATTTTATCAATTGACTTTCGCAATACCTGTTATACCTACATCCTATAGTTTGGAAAACATCCGCATTTATATTTGACTTCTGTAGGTAGGTACCTTTTTTTTTTTTTTTTTTTTTTTTTGCTGCGAGAAGGAAACCTTCAAATACCTAGATTAACAATAACATCATTGACGCAATAATATCATTGACGTAAATGGTCTCAAGCACGGCAGTTGCCCGATCAAATAAAAAACCGGCGAGCCCAAGTGTGTCAATTGCGCGGATTATAACAAAAATGTTAAAAGCGAATACGACACCAAACACAAAGCCACATCGGACAAATACCCGAGAGTAAAGTACATGTGACTCAAAATAAATAATAGGATCGACTACGGACAACAGTAGCACAACCAAAAACAAGACAACAGAACCTCACCATCATTAGACCGAAGAAAATAGCAGTACCGCTTTTATTTTTGCATAAAATCACGATGACACACATAGAAAACCAAATAAAATTATAAAAAAGTGCGGAACAAAAGACTGCTGCCCAATGACGAATGAATTTAAATCTAGCCAAAAATTACCAGGATCAGCCCCCCTAGCCAAGTTGACAAAAAAGTAATTCGTTGAGTTATGTCATTCCCATACATTTTGATTGTTTTCTATAGCGTTAACGATTGTAGATTGTCAACTTGGCTAGGGGGGCAGTAGCGATGACTACCTACGTGTCACTTATATAGGCAATATCGAAGCTACATCATAGCTCCATAATAGAGCACGGAAGAGGTCACTTAGGGCCAATCGATGCGAGGAAGAGTCGACGAAATTACACGGACGACAAAGCGAACTCGCCTCGTATTGATAAGGAAGCGCAAGGGAGGAAGCCGTTATCTGCGGTTTAATTAAACTTGTGTATTTTCCCGTCAAAATACGTTAATAGTTAAAAATTAACATAACATAACAACATAACATCACGCCTGTATTTCCCCGAAGGGGTAGGCAGAGGTGTAATAGTACACCCACATTTCGCCAGTTATGTTATAGTCTGATGTAATAGGGGGCGAGCCTTTTGCCATTGACCGGGCACAAATTCAGACTCCGGGCTGCTACTGAGAATTTCCTAATGAAAAAACCCAATAACACTTTGCCCGACCAGGGAATCGAACCCAGGACCCCACGCTCAGCAGTCGCGCTTGCAACCACTAGACCAACGAGGCTGTCAAAAATTAAGCTGTACGTAAATAGCTACAGCAACTACAAAGTCTAAAAACTAAATAACTTGTACGAATGTTTAGTCTGTAGTGTGAAAACTATGTAAACAAGTCACTCCGAAACCTAAACAAGTCAAAAGAACTTCACTACTTGGAGTTAGGAAATACTAACAAAAGAGAACATTAAGCGTAGGAGGTCGTTATGGCTACAATCTGCTTTCGACGGAGACCTCGAGAAAGTAATTGGGAAATAAAACATGACAGTCAATGGCGCCTTGCGTTTGATAATGATGTAACAACATTATTATGGCTATAACGGCATGTGCAATTAATCCAGTGGTACGATATGTGATAAACAAAACACATGTTATATTTATCAAGTAACATATGGTATGAATATGACTGCCGGGGCCCGGAATAGATTTATTATCAAACTAACTTTGGAGCACTTCGCCGATACCTTGCACGAAAATCTTCGGAAGTGAAAAGCAATCTAGAGAATTACTTTCTGCAAACTTGCAAGCGCATTTCCGATTTCCACCCTAAGTAGACGAGGGGAAGGGAACTAAATTAGTTTTCCCGGTAATATATATCTGTCCAATTAGTAGCTCTCGGGCAAGATAAGACATTTGTCGATAATAGTATATATAAACAATGCAGCTATTTATCAAACCCTTATTTCAGATATCAGAATATATTTGGTAGAGCCTGATTTTGGTAAAAGCTAAACAGAAGCTTTGAAACTGTAGATTTTTGGATGTAATTATCATTAAAACTTTCGACGAGTTTGGACGTTAGCAGACTCGCAAATTGTTCAGGGCGAGGACGGTACTTTGCGTTAATAAGTACTTTGATAAATACCAAATCGAGTGGTGTAGACAATAATGAGGATGGCGCTTCAAGTGGTCGTGATAGTAAGCGTGTGCGGCGAGGCGATGCAAGCTCACTTAAGAGGGCACGTGTTTATCCAAGTGACAGTTGATTTATCTTTATTTATATATCCCGACGTTCTTGAGCTCTGACGGGAGCTCGAGCGTATCGATGTCGTGGCTCCGACACTCGATCCTCGCGTGTAATGAATACGCTCCTATTGTTGCAAGGATACCTCGGACCGTGGTGACGTTATAAGGTACTACTGTTAGTAATGTTTATATTACCCGCCTGTCAACAGCTACTGTTCAGAAGAACCCAGTTTTCATTGGACTTAGAAATAACAACGAAGTGATGAATGAGGGTTTTAAATAACCAGGTCAACGCAACATTCCAGAAAATAAAATAAATCTTATTACATAAAGTAGGTTGTTTGAAATAACTCTAAAACTATCAAGACGGCAAAAGCTTTCCAACTCGATAAATCGTTCATTACTACACAGCTGTTGCTCCTACAAAGAAACTCGTACAGATGTCAGAAAATAAGTTAAGAACTTAATAAGAAGCCTTTTATTCAACTTTGATCTACTGAACTAAGTTCGATAAAGTCTGAACCTATTATAGTGAACAGACAGAGCGGTTGACATAAATAGATTTTCGATGTTAAAAACGGTTTTACAGGTGTACCGTATTACGTAGGAACACGGGTCGTGTTTGAACACTGGTTCGGATGTGTAATCTGAGATTCGTTCTGGCTAGGTAGGTTTATGAAGCCGGTCTAGTTTTGGAACGACTGAAACGAGTGCAGTAGGCACCTATCTAGCTACAGACGCTTTCGATTATCACTACATATTGTGCTGGATAGAGGCTATACACAAACATTCAGTCGTTACATCTTGTCGACACCATTTCTACTTCCTCTTCTTTGATAGATTTTTGGATAAACACATATTTATGACCGATTTTATTAGGATAGTATGTAGAATTTGGCACAAAAAGAGCTTACTTTTCGAAATATCCGGGAAAAAGACGGAAACGTCAAATCGGAAAATTAGGACACATGAAATTAGTATTTTGCGAGGGAAACTTTCACAAAAGCCATTCAAAAGTGTCGGTGTGGTCCCCGACAAGAACAGGCTAAGCCCACTACGGGGGCTTAAGTACATCAGAGCATTCACAGCCAATTTAAGAGCTATAAAAAAAAAACAAAAAGTCAAAAAAACACTCACGGGTTTTCCAACATCCTGAGGCACACTTTAGCCATAGTGCTGAGCGTTTCAGTCGTGTTCTCCAAGTCTTGTTGGTTATCATTGACGAACTGACTTGTGGCTTCGGACAGGACTTTTAGCATCGGCGTGGCTTGTGCGTAGAAGAGGGACATTCTGTTGGCGACTTCTGCTGTTATATGAGGCTCCTCCCCAGGCGGAAGCTCTGCGTTGATCAGCCCTCCTCTCGATACGCTTCGTCTATAGTAACTAAAGTCGTTCTGTATCGCTGGTGTCTTCATCTGTGAGAGTAAAACATAAATTATTGGAAGACCTATATCAATAATTTAAATTTTCTTGGGTATGAATGATAGGTTTGTTCCATATCATATTGGAATCAAATACAGCTATTGAATGGTTGGTACTTAAAAGTATATCTGTTTACCATGATCTTATCTTTTTATCCTTAGCAGGGCAGGTTCCCTTCTTTACTTTGTGGGGCACGGTTATATGTTTATAGCTATGTATGTTATTATTTTTTATAAAAATAGTAAGTAGTTAAAATAGGCTTCTCAAGAAGGCTACACGATAACAGTAGTCCGTAGTACCATTCGGTTCTCTTTACTCATTCATAAGACACCTTCGAATTAATAAATTAGTGCAACATCCCAAAGCTTTGTAATGGTGTCCCCAAAATTATGAGCGCTATGGGAGTCTATGGGGACGCTTTTCAACAATAATGTCTACCTGCTGGTATAATGATGATTAAACTCAGCATGTGTCTGATAAAAGTACTTTTAGCACACAATAAGGGGTAAAATACAACGGGCACGCAAAATTTTAATACTTTCTAGACATGAAGGGCAGAGATGAACCAGTATTGCCGCATCTCGGCACTCAATCAACCTCGCTACGATTCAAACCTAGTTATTACGCGTCCACGTTGTGGATTATTTTTAGGTAGACCACACGCGAAGGAGACGTATGAGCTTGCGATTTATTCGTTTCAAGATTATCTTTAATGATACATTGTTCTATACACGGAATACAAGAATAAGAATCTCTTCCTCTAGGTTCGTGACATACTTCGTTAATGAAACTCCATATCAGAAATATTAATCGCTTGCGGTAAGGCAATGCAAATTTTATGCCATAGCCTTGGTTAGATGTCAGATGACCAGTTTAGAGAATATATCGAGGACGGAGCTTTTTTGGCTGTTTACGTGTTCCCGCAAAACACTTTTATTTTTAACATTATTATATCCATTGAGCATTTTACATGCATTTACCAATAATTATGTATCACGAAGAGAGTATAAGTCATAACTTCGTTTGAGATAATCTTAGAGATAGGTAAAAGATTTAAAAAGAATTTTGTTAAGTACAAAGGATCCCCTTTTTTTCCAAATTCTGCTTTTCTATTTTCTTTTATTCATATTACTATTATATCGTACACTAGACTGCGCGCTGCTTCGCCCGCGTACTGAAATAAAATATAGCCTATGCTACTCCTGGGTAAAGTAGCTTTCTAATGGTGAAAGAATTATTATAATCGATTCAGTAGTTTCAGAGTTTATCGATTAATCATTCCTCTTTATAATATTAGTATAGATTTACAATTTGATTAAAATTATCATAAGAAAGAAATTATCTATACAACATGTTTCAGAATTGCTGATCCTAGGGAACAGCTGATATTTTTTTCGCGATTTCAGGGCTGGTCCCATAGTAAAAGTTGTTCTATGCTATGAATGAGCTCTTCAAATATGACCACGCATTTCTGATACAAGTTGTATAGGTTCCGAAAATACATTTTCTAGGAAATTAGTGATAAAAATATGCGGACTAGTTTCTCAGTATTTCAGCTATAGGTGTTGCGATCAATATGCAATGTAAACACCAAGGCAGGGGCATGTCTAATCAATGTGTCTATTTTCGTTATTACAAGGCTACCGCGTAATCCAATTAGCTTTATAATAAACTGGCAGAGTTAAGCCTACCGACCTAACCCACTCTTTATTAATTTTTGCTCAGTAATTATGTTAAAATGAGGCGTTAATTATTGTGAAAAAAAAAAAAAAAAAAACCGGCCATGTGCGAGTCGGACTCGCGCAGTAAGGGTTCCGTACCTCTCAATGACCTGATACCCCATAAAAACTAATTTAAGAGGACGCTCCTAAAACGTAATTCCCACCCTCGCACTCCCCTTACACACCGCAACTGCGGGCCGCTCTCGTCAATTTTATGTAAGTATCAATAGAACTCATTTTCGAGAAAATCATTCTCGCGTGTTTTACCACAGAAGTAATAAATATTCGAAAAATCTCTAAAAACGCATGATTTTCAAAAAATAAAAGTATCGAACAAAAATCAACTAATTATGTAACTGTCTAGCCAAACGAAGGACAAAGGTTCAAAAAAACATGTATCTAAATTTGACATTCATCAAGCAATATGTTCGACTCAGCATATGTTTTCAAAAAGTCACCTCATTTTGGGAGCCTAGCCTTAATTTACGAGAGTTTACCAAAAGACATCAACGCACAGTGTTCGAAATATGCATTTTTGCACGTCTTTCATACGCTGGTACCACCACATATGTCTATGTTTGTCTTATTTTTAGTATTTGTCGCTAAACTACATAATATGCACTATAATCTGACCAAGTTTGACGCCGGTATATATTACCGTTTTGAAGATAGAGCAGGAACAAAAACGTTGAAAAAAATGCATGTTTTTTGAGGTTTCTTGTATGGGGACCCCTTTGGTTTTGGATTTTTGTTTGTTTTTAGTATTTGTCGTGATACACCTCATAGCAACACATATTCTGAGAAAATTTCAACCGGTTACCTATTACCGTTCAAAAGATACATCCCTGTGACAGACGGACGGACGGACGGACAGCGTAGCGAGAGTAATAGGGTCCCGTTTGGAACCCTTCGGGTACGGAACCCTAAAAAGGTAAATAAACCGTTACTTTTTAGTAACACTACTTTTAACCATTTTATTAGGTTTAACAACATTGCACGCAACTATTATTTCTTTATAATAAAACAAAGTTTAACCGGATTAAATCGCGTATATTATTTAAATTGGTTTCCCTGACGTTTCGAAAGCTTTGCAGCATTCCTAAAAATAATCAAGTCCCAAACAGCACGCAACACTGTAAAAGATAATGATATTGTGAGTGATTACTGCGTGCATCGAAACGATTTTAATTAATAATATTGTACGGTAGATTAAAATTTTTTTTTTAGAAATATTTGTAAAGACGCTTGTCATCTTAGTCTACCTGCGACCACGAAATGCTGCAAAGCTTTCGAAACGTCAGGGAAACCAATTTAAATAATATACGCGATTTAATCCGGTTAAACTTTGTTTTATTATAATGTGTAGTGATCGCGAAAACCTAAGAAGTTATTATTATTTCTTTATTTCGCGTAAGTTTCTCTAAACTGAAAGAACTAATAAAATAAAGATGTATACAGCTCCGATTTTGTTGTGAAGTAAGTAAATATAACATGGTGGCAACTTTTTGAAAATATCTGCTCTAAATGGGAATTTCCAATTAAACATTGCTGCGGATATATTTGAATCACAGATTTGAAGGATAGGAGATTTACTTATCTATATGTATAGGATAAAATCAAATACAAACGAAAAATAAAAATCGAGTTCCCATACAAAAAACCTTAGCGACAAGGTTTTAATGGGAAGATTTTTTTTTCTGCCGAACAATTTTTTAGGAAAAGTGCCTCAGTTTCATTGGTAGAAGCCATCTTCATTTGTCGCATGTATTTGATTTGATCCTGTATAAAGAAAAAAGGTCCCTCAAAGTAAAATTAACTTTCCGTCGTTCCTTTCGTAGCGAAGTGCACGAAAGGAAGGATGGTAGTGTTCTATGAAAGTTTCTAATATTTACGTAAAATATTTCCCGTTTTATATTTCCCGATCAGCTTTTGATCTTTGTTAAACTAATCGATTTATAACTACATATTCAAACAGTTTTATCCATGAAGATCGTAACGGAGGCGCGTCAATCGATATTCCAAAGGCGATCGTTCCACTGAAGGACGTTAATTATTCAGGAGACTTAGGTTAAGAAGGCCGAAATTAAGGAAGGAAGGTTTATCTTAGATAAAGGGTTTAACGTCAAGTTTGTGTGTTAACATGCACAAACACATTTATGATAATGAGAAATCCTAGTGAGTACAGTACAAAACGTTTCTTTTTAAAACAAAAAAGTAATTCATCCGAAAATAATCAAAAATGTCAAGTCTGGATTTCTATTACTTACAATATTAATTAATTATGAATTTTCTAAAAAAGAATAAGAACATAAAGTGATTCGTTACTTTATGAGCCGTATCTCCGAGCAAATATCCGATTACGAAATACATCAATTCACTAAGCTGAATACAGTTATATACAATAGGTAACAAAAACCCTGTTGTTCCTGTGAGCTACGTTATCGGAATCAATATTCATGCGTAAGGAAGGACACAATTCATTTGGAAAAAATCTATAATAAAAATAAATATTAAATCATCAATCAAATGGGATCCCATTTAAATTTGGTGAAGATCTGATGAAGGACTTCGGATAAATAAGGGAACAATGGATGACATGGTAAATCACGCGCGATAGCAGCAATTGCTTGTTTATGTATCATCATCATCATCAACTCAGCCTATCGCAGTCCACTGCTGAACATAGGCCTCTCCCAAGTTGCGCCACTAGTATAGTACTGAATAATAATCATAGTAAACAATATCCTAGCTCTATCAGCTACGTACTCGGAGTAGCTATCACCTTGCTGGTCTTCCTTTAAAATAAATGGACTCGCAATCTCGCAGATCCAGCCTAAACAAATTTCATTTTATAGTTTCTTGGAACGCTATTACCAAATTCTCATCTGTTACGAATGACAAAGAAATAAACGTAAATAAATCGGATGCAAGCCCGTGACTCAGTCGAGGTCGAGCCAAGCCTCACTTTCTACACAATGCCTTCGCAAATGTTCCCTTATAGACTCGATCACTCGATGACTAACTTTTAGATAGCTTCGCTGAGATAAATTATGGTGATAGGCTGAGAACAAATAAATTATTAACTACCTATTTATTGATAAGGATACTCATAGACTTCGGTATACGTGTACTGACACTGATTATGTTTATTCAACAATCTTCTTCTTGAATTACCATACCATAGTACTCTTTTCAAGATAAGTACCCACTTCAAAATGATCGTACTAAATTAATATTTCTTAGATATATAAGCGGAATGGTATTAAAAGTCCTTTCATAATGGGGTCACCATTAGCTGTTTTTTTTAGGACATTTTTACACAGCAGTTCACAGCACCAACCTGTCCCAAACTAAGCAGAGCTTGTACTATGGGTCCTAGACAATGGATATAATACTTAAATACTTTTTTTTGTAAATACATACTTATAATATACATAAGAAACACCCAGACCAACACAAATACTTATGTACATCACACAAATATTTGTGTTCTGTGGGAGTCGAACCCACGACCTCGTGATCAGCAGTCTGACACTCGAACCACTAGACCACAGAAGTCGTCAAATAAAAGGCTGCAGTTTCCAATCAAATTCATAAAGGAAAAAGTATTTGGGCATCATTATTTAATGGTTAATGGTTATTTATAATATCTGAAACATATCACTGATTTGGAAGAGGCTATTTATTTACTTTGACTTTGGAAATTCAATAAATTTTAGGCTTAATTTTCGAATTTTAATTACACTACTTACTATCTAATCATACCTAATAAATGAGAATTGGTTCTAATAAAGTGCAGAACAAATCTGTCGCAAATAGCAGTCGTTGAACTAGGAGCAACGACACCACAAGGTTGGGGTCAAAAGGGCCCCAGCAATTGAATTACTTATATGTACGCTGGGAACGGTTTGTCGCTTTGTTTATATCAATGCGACTTATTGTTTGTTATTGGCCGCTTACAATACTCTGAATAAACATTAGATCACTTTTGATTGTTCATCGTTCATAATATGTTGCAATTTTGCTAAAACATCGTGATGGCAACACTATTGTGTTATTGTGTGTCACGTAATTGTTGAAATGAACACTTGCTCCAAAATGATGACGACACTTCAAGAAGTAATACACTAGAACTTAAGTAATACAATAAAACCCGGGAATTGCCAAATGGAATCTAGAACAAGAGCTAAGCTATGTTCGGCATAGCTTAGCTTTTTGATAGTTTGCGGTCTGCCCACAAGTATGAAAAATTACCTCAGCTATGTCCAGCTAAGCTAAACTAACTTAGCTTAGCTCTTGTTCTGCAGTGTGGGCGGAGTCCCTGAATGCCCAAAACAAGGTTCTGCTGCGGAGACCGCAGAGTCATGGCAGTCAAGGTCATACGCGGATACCGCACAATATCTGCGGAGGCGGCACGGCGTGTGCACTAGCGGGCACCCTCCTATGGGACTTGGAGGCTCAGGAGCTCACCGAGGTCTATCGGCAAAGAGCTGAACATCAGGAGGAAAGTGGCAGACGCCCACCGGCTGAAGTCGTAACTAGGCAGCGCAGAGAGCACTGTTTCGGCAAATACCTGCACAAAGTGGCGAAATGGTAGTGCCACGAGTGCGACTGTAGTGAGGACACGGCCCTTCATACTTTGGCGCAGTGTTCTGCCTGGGTGATGCAGCGTCGTACTCTTACTGCAGCAATCGGAGGAGACCTCTCGCTGCCGGCTGTGGTCAAGGCCAAGGCTGACAGTGGGGAGGTGTGGGAGGCGGTTTTGTCCTTTTGCGAAGAGATTATCTCGCAGAACAAAAGGAAGCGGCGGAGCGGGTCTGGCAGGAATACTTCCTTGCTTTTTCAAACCACTGCTGAAGGGCAAGACAGCGCAGGCGTCTGTATGGATACCTGATGCCGCCAGAGGCCAGCGGGCGATATATTGGGGAGTCTATCGTCCGCATTGCCGGGCCTCGAATTGTGGTGATGTCCCAGTGTGCCCGGATATCGCCAAAAGAGTGTACAAAGAAAGTAGGTAGGCCCCAATGCGGGCCGTGCTGTACAGGTCGTGAACGTCATGCGTAGCAGTTTTCGTGGCATATCCATCCAAGGCGTACTTAGGCACACGGCGGAGTTTTTAGTGGGTGCGAGCCCCACATAACCACACCGCCTACGCCTCCCCGGTGGTGTGAGATGCGACAGGCATTTTCTCCTTTTGAAAAAAAAGCTCTTGTCTGCAACTCGGGTTACTAGGACGACATGAATAGTGAAGGATATTTTTATTTTCAGTTAGCTATTGATGGCTTTTTCTGCTCCACTAGACAACAGATGAACATGTCGAGTTTAATAAATTCAGTGTATGGATTTTTTCGTTTCAATGACTCACATTTTACACAAACCTGAAGTGTCCAACTTTTTAAAATGCTGAAACAATGGTTCCCTTCACATTATAAAAGGAGAACACATTGCCAATTCAACATTTAATTGTATTGTTATCGTCTTCCTGTTTTGAAACATAATACAGAGTAACAATAACTCCTTGTGGATAAATAGAGATCTCAAGTTCATTTCGCCAAATTCGATTAGATCTAGAATCGTTCTGAAACTCTGATTAGAATATTTTTTAAGATATGAGAATAACCGAAGCCGTCAATAATCTAGACTACTATAGAAGTAGACAATAATGAAGATTGTGATGTTATCGAAATTAATTTTCATACGAATTGAATCATGTGACTTCTCATACATGCCTGATTTTGACAAAGGTTGTTTTTTTAGGTTAGGTTGGCGTAACAAGCTAAATGCCCACCTGATGTTAAGCGGTTAACTTTGCCCATAGCAACTGCAATACCACTTAGGCTGTTGCCTAAATGGTACCACAATCTTCATGTCTCAGTTTGACGAATGTGCGTCAAACTGAGACATGAAGATGGAAAGTCTCATGTGATTGTAATTACACCGGCGCGGAAGCTAAAGTTATAAGCTAACAAAGCTGCATAGCATATAGTAATTAATAACCTCTCAATCAACGACTTTTCCTACAGATACCTAGCCAATTTAAAGAACCAAGTCAAGTCATAGGCAAGTCAAAAGTTGAGACGATTTGTTGAAATACTTGAAAAAGTTTCGAACGATTAAAGCTTTGCGTCCAAATACAAACAACTTTAATCCTACTGAAAGAATTGAGTTTATACTTGCAGTAGCAAAACATGGATTCCGTTGAAGCCGTATTAAACAAAGTAAAACAAAAGTTAGCGAATCCCATAAAAGCGAACCCATCAACCATGATAGGATTTGCTATTAAACTGTTTCGACATTCGAGATTATCGACCTACTTTACAGCTCTGAATAATATCAAAACGAATGCTTCCAAACATCAAAAGCAAAATCTTAATTATTGTTTTGCATTATTAGGTAATCAACAATAGGTACATAAACAATCCTAACTGATATAAAGACGGTTATGTTACCTAATAACTGTAACAAGCTAGCAGCTAACCAAATTACGTAGTGTAGTTCATGTAACGGATTAACATAGAGAATTATGACTTAACCTAGAAACTAAGGTTTATGAAATAGTAATAGCAACGGGCGTGGGTTACAGCTAGCATGCATAATTGATGCGGTATATACTAGAGGCTAGCTTCAATCTGCCGTATGGTTCCCGGAAGAATAACCACCTAAACCGCTTCATCTCATCCTTTAGGTGTCGTAAAAGGTGACTAATTGCGAAAATTAATAACCTGTCTGTCTATCCACGACTTGTCCTACTAGAAATAGAAATTTGACGTAGTCTCCATGCAACTAATGTCAATTTTCTATGTCTTGTAGGGCAAATCGTGGATCTGGGTTAATAATTTTGTCATAAGGATAGCCATTAGCATAATAAGATTATTCTCCCAATTTATCTTTCATTCTCTGACAGTCTTTACGGATAGTTAGAATCCCGAAAGTTTGACAACTGGTCGAACCTTAGAATGTCAGTATTACCAAAGATTACCAAGTATTACCCAATAACCAAGTTTCGGGGGTCTGATAGCAGCCACTTCGCGTGAAAAATACTGATATTTCAGCTGCATCTGGAGAGACTGCAGCCAAACCTAACATAGTTGAGAGAAGGTTAAGAGAAAGAAAGAAAACCGCTAAAACGAAGGTAGGATTGTAAGGATTATGTTCAGCAGTGGACAATTGAAAGCTGTATCAAAAGGTTAGTGCACTTACTTTATATTCGTCAAATTTGAGGACAAATTCTAATATTTCTGCGAACTGCTTCACTAGTGCTTGTTGCTGTTCAAGGTGCTGCGTGGGACTCATCGCGCCGCCCACCAGTGAACCCAATAACCGTGGAACTACCTGTCAACAAAATAATATTCATTAATTCGAATGAAAGACTGAAATGTTATTCAGCCGTAAGACGCCCACTGCCGGATAGCCCATGGGGCCGTAAATCTCTGGAGTGGCGACCGCGTACTGGAAGGCGCAGCGTCGGTAGCCCCCCCCCCCACAACGTGGACCGACGACCTGGTGAATGTCGCGGGAATCCACTGGATGCGGAAAGCGCAGGACCGGTCGTTATGGCGATGCTTGGGGGAGGCCTATGTCCAGCAGTGCACGTCTTTCGGAATGTGATTGCTGACGAATATTAGGTTATAAACAAAGAAAGAAAAATAATAATAGGTCTAAATGGAGATTGTCAAAAAATAGCATAACGGCAGTTTTCGACCAGAAAGAAAACGTATAGCGATGTAATTAGTAGGTTGGTATGTAGTTTTATTTTAAATAGGTCTGCAACAAGTTAATGCATAACAATATTGCTAATTAGCATCTTAAACCAACCAAGGCTGTTGACATTTAAGAGAAAAGAAAATGTTTTTAATTTTCCCATAAACACAAGCGCAAAAAGTAGTTGTGAAGACCGCGCTGTTTTCACTTCGCAATAAGCATGGTATAAAAGTGGAAAACATACAAACTACAAAGACTACTCTTATTGACTGCAACCATTGTTGAGATATTAGGCTTGAAACCAAGCAGAATAACGAAAATGTTCGTGCAATTTTCCGAAGTATCACGAAAGGCACGTCCAACGTCCATTTTATATTCAGCTACACAATTTTTGTGCCAAGTTGGACCCTTGGGAGCTTGCAAAAGTACAGTTTTGTGTTTTTACTCTAAGCTTGAGATCGTCTTATAACTTAGGTTGATGTAATATTCAGAGCAATCTAAAGATTAGGGTGCTATTAAGGGCAGAGATGATATCTTTTGATTTCGGGAATGATAAAAGCTAATAGCCAGAAAACTATCTAAAGATATCGATGTTGCGTTACATTACATATACATACATACGTTTTCCGGAGGCAAGTCCGCTCCACTGAATCGATTTCTTAGGTCACGTTATGCTATCATTCGGTTAGATCACCGAAGCCAATAAACGTAAGTTCTATCAAAATATTTGTATTAAATCGCAGAGCTAGGCGTTTCGCCTCGTGTGACATGGTTAGTGAAACCGGAGCCATTGTAAACGTTTTTAAACAATGTCAGGAAGCGATCTTTATTCAGCCGATTAGTCTGCATCGGTCGCCTATTGGTACGGGAACGAATGTAACCGATTATTTTATCATTTGCCCTCTGTTCCTGTTTCCTAAGCGACCCACTCTAGCGGCTTATCTGCATTTCACATATGGAGAGCACACGTTTTGATTCATGTACTCTAGTGCATGAATAAATGCCGTCTATTTTTCTCTTGACAACTTTATTGTTTTTATGATCGAGAATGATTGAAATGATATTTAATCGCAAAGTGATTTATTGTTTCCCTTCTGCTGTCAACTGAGTACCTACATTTATTTTAGTTTAATATGTTACATTATGTGTCGACTTGTCGAGAATAATCAACTAGCCGACTGATACTTTGAAGCATAATTAAAGGTTATTCTTGTGCATCACGCTATGAATGACAAGCGGACATATTTTGACTAATTAAAAGTGCTCGTGTCCTACCCTACATATAAATCGCCGCCGTTAATAAAGTAGGGAAAGCGTGTATTATTAATATGAGAGTAGGTAGGCGGTAAAACCGCGAACTTTTTACCTCTAGCCTTCAGTCACGCGACTAAAGCATAACTCTTGGATTTATTTCATAGATAAAGTCATAATGTTTTTAGATCGACACTAGAAAATAGAGTGACCTCAACCTTTTTATGATATCGTCGACGTTGTTGTACTTTTAATAATTTCAACATTAAAGAGCTTACTGAAACTTTTATGGGATTTCTACTACAACAGCTGTTGTTGCTCGCCTTTTTTGTGCCAGTGGAGTGGTGAGTATTTAAGACACATTATAATGTTCAGCTTTAACATTATATTTATGAGTTTAAAAGTATACAGATATACACTACTGGCGCGATAAAATGCAATCGCTTACTTTATAGTTTTGTATCATATCAAATCACTTAATTAATAATCTAAAAACATTTTTATCGTAAAATACGTGTCACCACAAAAATAACATGTAAATAAAAGATGACTTCCCGAACGAACTTCACAAGTAGGTGCGCATGCGCATATATTAATTGGTGATTCATACAAATTAAAACGTGGTGAATCACGTGTGGAGAGGATGGCAAGTTTTTTTCATTATACTACCAGACGGGATAATTCTGGGATCCGTCCGATCCGAAGATGATGTAATACCGTAAATGGATATTTTAAATATACACACGCGTGGCAAGGAGATCGAAACGGTCGCTAAATATAAATGATCCTTTATATCCGTCAAGGTTAGAACCACTGCAAACTTATTGTAACTGACAAGCAAATTGGTCATTGGTACAGATACGGTAGCATATAATATAGATAAGATTACTTTTACGTTTTATGGATTTGGGGCATTCGAATGTCATCTATGCTTTTATAAAATGAAATAGTGTCCGTGTTGCTGTCTGCTACAAAACTTAAAATTCAAGACCTGTAGATTGAATGTGCATGATTTTCCAAGATGTTCAGATAAACTATCTTACCAGGTTTAGTACATATTTTATTCAAATATCAAATAGATTCACAATTAATAGCAGCAGCATTTGAGATTGATTGTGATCGTAGGTTATCATACATAGGGCAAACAAAGCGTAGTATAGCCACTAGAATTAAAGAAAACATAGCTGACGTCAAGAACAGACGCTCCACAAAGTATATAGTGTATGAACATGCCCTACGGAAAACCGATATGTACCTAAAATGCTCCGTGAAGCTATTGAAATTAAAAAACATCCTAATTTTAACAGAGATGATGGTTGGCAGCTACCACCTGTTTGGAACCCAGTTCTTAAAATAATCAAGTCCCAAACGGCACGCTACTCAGTAAAACATATAATGACACTGCCTTCTGCGTGCATCAAAAGGAGTTTTATTAATAATTTTTTTTATTAATAATTGTTGTATTGTAATTGTATTAAAAAGTCTTAAAGTCTTCAACCAGTGCGTCCTGCCTGTCATGACTTACGGTGCCGAGACGTGGACACTGACAGTTGGGCTAGTCCACAAGTTTAAAGTCGCTCAGCGAGCTATGGAGCGAGCTATGCTTGGAGTTTCTTTGAAGGATAAAATCCGAAACGAGATTATCCGGAGAAGAACCGGAGTGACCGACATAGCTTGTAGAATCAGTAAGCTGAAGTGGCAGTGGGCTGGCCATGTCTGTCGAAGGACCGATGGCCGCTGGAGCAGACGAGTCCTTGAGTGGAGACCGCGAATCGGCAAACGCAGCGTAGGGCGCCCCCCTGCCAGGTGGACCGACGACCTAAAGAGCGTGGCTGGGGGGGACTGGATGCGGAAGGCAGAGGATCGAGCGTTGTGGCGCAACTTGGGAGAGGCCTATGTCCAGCAGTGGACTGCGATAGGCTGAGTTGATTGATTGATTGAATTGTATTATTAATTTTTATTTTATTTTATTTTTATATATCTGTAAAGACGGTAGTTAATATCTATCCACGATTTTCCCTACTAGAGATACAAATTTGACATAAGCCTCATACATTTTACATCAAATTTCTATCTGTAGTAGGACAAAACGTGGATGGATAAGATTATAATTTTGGCTGTTAGTCTTTCTGCGACCACGAACGCTTCAAAGCTTTCTAAACGTCAGGAAAACCAATTTTAATAATATACGGGATGTAATCCGGTTAAAGTTGTTTTATTATAATGGGTAGTGATCAAAATTATTACTTAATGTAATACGGTTAAAATTGTTTTATTATAATGTGTAGTGATCAAAATTATTACTTAATGTAATACGGTTAAAATTGTTTTATTATAATGTGTAGTGATCAAAATTATTACAACATGACCGATTATTATTTTCACGCGATACAAGGGAGAGGCTGCTGGTACAGCAAGTTTATTTTATTTACAAAATACTTTACTGCAAATGAAAGTATAATCAAGTTGAGAAATGCGAATAAAATGGAATGCTCACTTAGTGTTTTACGGAGAAAAGGCAGTTAACATCCGAAATTGATTACCAACATCCAACATTGAGTCTCAAGAGCTTTTTCTAAAAAAGAAATATCGTACAGAAAGAAGTACATGATACCTACTCAAGTAATGTTCAGAATAAATGAAGATCATCATCCTCCGAGCCTTTTCCCAATTATATTGGGGTCGGCTTCCAGTCTAGCCAGATGCGGCTGAACATCAGTATTTTACACGGAGCGACTGCCATCAGACCTCCGCAACCCAGTAACTGGGTAATACTGACATTCGGAGGTTAGACCAGTTGTCAGACTTTCAGGCTCTGACTACCCGTAACGACTGCCATAGATATTCGTATGACAACCGGGACCGACAGCTTAACGTGCTCTCCGAGGCACGGAGGGGTCTCGATGTGTAACGAAACGGTCACCCATCTACAGACTGACCGCGGCAAGTGCAGTTTAACCTTGCAGATCGTACAATCCGCGCAGTCGTTGCTTCGCTACGAGCCCCTCTCAGAATAATAAATAAATGAAGATAAGTATAATTATAACGTTTGTATTCAATAATTTTATTATTGTATCCGTTTTATTCGATTGCACTTGCTCAACTGTAAACAAGGTTTTTTTCGGAACAAGAAAATTAAACAAAGTAAAATTAAAATCAGGCCGGAATTGGAGAACGATACTCAAGCACGCAAGCAAGATTCTAAAATCAAGAACTGTAGGCCAATTCACGTAATTAAAGAAGCGCAATTGCAGTTAAGTTTCGATCAAAACAATTCATTTCGTATTCTGTTATCTACGGGGGTCGCTGTCAGAAACAAACTGCAGCGTCACTGCAACTTGATCGGCGCGCCATAAAATTACGTGAATTAGGGCCTGTAATTTAACACCTTAGTTTGACTTCAGTTCATTTGTTTTTTGGAGCATTCTGAGGTCGAGCCCGGTCCTGATTCTCTGGTCTCTGACTTTTCGAATTCATTGTGGAAATGTGGATGTTTATCACTTGCTTTAACGGTGAAGGAAAACATGAGTAAATTTGTATATCTGAGAGTGCTCCATATAGTTCGCGATGGTATGTGTAGTCCGCCAACCCGCACTAGGCTAGCGTAGTGGACCAAGGCCTGAGACCTGAATACTTCTCTTTCTGAGAGGCTTGTGCCCAGCTGTGGGACAGTAATGGGCTGACTGTGATATGTATGAGACTTCCAGACTCTGATTAGTAAGACTTAACAAGCTGGTGAAATATAATGATGCTTTCTAGGATTACAAAATGCATACTCTGGCATAAGGATTTTGCACACAGAAGTCGGTCACGCGTTCAAGCGTTCTGCGTTCTTTGTGTTGTATCACGTCACATGCCCCACGGCATGAGCTATCACCATTGTGTAGCTCATGTCGACACGATAGAAGAAGATCACGTCACATAGACATGGCCACACAACAGGCATTCTGACCGCGTTTCAGCTAGAACATGAGCAACAGCACGCTTGAACGCACGCGGAACGTTTGCACGCACGCGGAACGTTTGAACGCACGCAAAATACTTTATGGTCTGTGATTGCCGCGGAACGCTTGAACGTGTGATCGCTTTCTGTCTGCAAAATCCCTTAGAATGATAAATCATCTGCTCGTCAACTACCGCAATGATTAAGATGCAATGCCTACAACACTGAACAGTAAATAGCCGTCTAATGATTAAATTAACTGTTCACATTGTGGTACAAAAACGCACGATGTACAATTAAGTGCTCGCGAGATCAGGGCAGTAATTAAATTAACACCATTTACCGACCAATTGCGAGATTGGAGCAATAAATTCTGGCAGATGTTCAGAAATTTAACAGGCGAGTGCGGGTGTCATTTCTCCTGTTTATAGAATGTACGTTCTATTATATATTTATACAATTTACAACCCAGAGAAATAGATAGAATGTTTGTAATCACAATTTTACTTGCGATTCATGCGTGGCAACTTTCGAACAAACTACGCCTCCCATGTTGACGTCATTAATTTTTAAAAATGATGTTTAATCAAATATCCTTTACAGCTTTCGTTTCTGCAGTTAGAAACAGCGCAATAAGGCATTTTTGCGGGTTTTTGTTACAGTATTTACAGAAACAAGTCATAAGGCTTACTGAGAAAGGTTTTGAAATGCCCTGCACTCTGATGCAGAGTGTTGGCACGCGGGCCCCGCCCACTTTTCCACTTTATCTATCTATTTCGTTGGTACAACCGTTTAACAAGTTAACCATGAGTTTCGCCAGTTTCGCTTTTGTGTATCATAGACCAATTCACCTACTAACATTAAAACAACCGAGTTCTCGTATGGCTTGTGAACTTATAAAATGTTTGTTAGGATAACTATTATTTTTCATGACTACATTCAAATTGATTGTTATTAATGCAATTTGTATTTGTGTTATCTTCTTTCTTTACTGCTCTAACATTCCGCTATTTCATGCTTTCTGCATACAATGTATTTTTCTCGGCTTTTTATGTGTTTATTAAAAGAAAAATCTTAGGTAAATTACAGACAGTTAACAGAAAGTATGCATTCTTATATCCGAGTGCAACGTACTCTATGCACCATTAACTTTGGTTCCACATCACGATCATCTGTCTCGTGGTCGCAGACAGCTCCTGTTAGGCCTGATGAATGTATGCCTAGTGTGTCATGCTGTTGTCCAATTAGCATTTATAACGTTTATTAGGACACCTTGGCAACATCAAACACGCCTGCAAGTTTTTCCTCCGATAGAATTCATAATGTAATGCGCTGCTTGAACGGTTTCCATCCAAGTAAGCTATTTCCTTTTTTAGGGTTCCGTACCCAAACGGTGCCACACGGGACCCTATTACTCTCACTACGCTGTCCGTCGGTCCGTCTGTCACAGGGCTGTATCTTTGTAACGGTAATAGATAACCAGATGAAATTTTCACAGAATATGTGTTACTATGGTGCCTATCACGACAAATACTAAAAAACTAAAAAAAGTCTAAAATCAAAGTGGGTTCCCATACAAGAAACCTCAAAAAACTGGCATTTATTTCAACGCTTTTGTTCCTACACTATCTTCGAAACGGTAATACATACCAGCGTCAAACTTGGTCTGATTATAGTGCATACTATGTAGTTTAGTAACAAATACTGACAATAAGGCAAACATAGACATATGTGGTGGTACCTACGTAAGAAAGAGATGCAAAAATTCATATTTCATGCATGGTGCGGTCTTTAGATTAACTCTTGTAAATTAAATCAGTTTTTAAGGGGGTATCAGGTCGATGGGTGGTACGGAACCCTTACTGGGTGAGTCCGACTCGCACTTGGCCGGTTTTTTACAACTGTTAATTGACTTGAGTATGCGTAATTTTCATTACTCAGTCTTGATTTGGTATACATAACGTAACTACAAATATGGTAAGCATCGGATCGGCCCACATTATGTTGATTACATAACACAGTAAAATTAATGAAATTCCATTCTGTAACACCCACATACCGATAAATTAAGGCAATGCACCCACTGGTCGGCATTATACTCAACAATACGACATTAACGACATAGTTGCACTTTACGTGCGAATACTTGCACCAAAGTTTGTTCAGTGCAGTGCTTTGCGTGCATACACAGCTTGCAAAACACTATTAGTTGTGCGCAAAGTTGGACGTGCTTTCAGGGAGCTGCATAAATTATGGTTGAAACCGAGACTTTGACGTTGTTTACATAATACAACGCTGAAATGTGAGCAATTTTAATATATGGAATAAGGGTCAGAATTCGTTCATCGTCACTAAAACTTCGTGTACCGAAATCGTGACCTCTCACGCCCGTTTGTTCAAACACTGATGTTGTCTTGAAGTCGGTCGCTTAGACAAGCTTCCAGAATAATTAAAAGATTATCAGCATAAAATCTTGTTGGCATTCTTTTGTTCCAGATCAAAATAGGACAACATCAAAAGACTTTTGAAGTACTTTGTGCGTTGAGAAAAATATTATCTTTCCGAGCTTTCCCGAGCAGACAGAACCGATTTGTATAAAATAAAATACCAGATATTTTTTAGCTGTAAGTCTTTCATTTCTATAGGGCTTTAGTAACCAGCGTAGGTGCAATCTGCAACGATTGAGGTATTACATACGTAGTAATAATAGTCTTATTTACTTATGCAAACTAAGAATAGTTGCAGCGACTGCGAAAATGTCAGTGCGCACGAATAGTTTTTATGGATACCTTCATAAAGGTCGGTAGCCATGGAACGTAAATAATTAAACGCGTTCAACTATTAGTAGACGTGTTGCATTTGCCAATTTCGTTGAAGTTTGTATGTGAGTAAACATACGTGATACAAGTAGAGACTGACCGAAAATGGATTTTTATTTTCGGCCGAAAACCAAAACAGAAACCGAAAATGTCCAAAAAAGTAAAAATCTTTTATATCGGTAGATTTTTGTTTAGTAAAAGTACTATAAAAATTAAATATATGTAATATCAATATTTTAAGCACCTAATTTTATGATTAAATGGTTGTACTTGTGTTAAAACTTGAAAATTAACTTTATATTTTTCTCAAAAACAAATTGTTATGCAAGGAAAGATAATTTCCCTCCTATACATTACTATTACTGCACCTGACTGCATAAAGTTTACCCGCTGAACTCAATACATAGTAGATTTCGCGACCGCGTAGACCTTTTTTGGCAAACTGAAAACGAAAATAGCCCAAAATGATTATTTTGGCCAAAACCGAAAACGGAATTCCGTTCGGACTCTAGATTCTAGATACTTGAGGAGAGCAGCTGGGAACAAACGAAACAGGAAACATGAGCCAGTATAAATTCATTTTCAACATGAAAATACAGCGGTCATTATTTATAAAAAGCCTACCCACAGAATACAAACAATGAGCAAAACTTGTATAATGAACGTTTTTTGGATTCTTTTAAAAGTATTTCTTCGAGGCAACACCAAAGTGCCATTGTACAATAAGTTCTTTATAAAGTTTGTCAAAACTCCTTACTTAACCAAGTAAAACGTATGCTACTTAACAAGAATGGTTTTAGTTGGACTCGTCATTTTGCATTCTTGAGATCATTTTAAAATGAAGAACATATCTTTCATAAAAAGTCGAAATACTTAAATAAAATGCAATGGAATAGTGCTTCTTCATGGACGAATGGACGACTCGTTTCTGTAGATGTCAAATCTTTCATGGCTACACATTAATGACGGAAGTGATTTCTGAAACTTATCTTTTGGATGTGATCATAAAGAAATAAAACAGTGTATTTATAAGTAACAATAAAGCATCGTTCCTTTCGCCTGATGGCCTTGCCTTCGGTATAAATAGTCCACACCATGACCTCGTAAAAGTCGAGTAAGGGTTTTTTAAAGTCAGGTGGTAAGCAGTATCCACCGGTGTATTAATAATACGTTGCGATCACGAATCCACCTGCCAGACGTGATTATGGCAACTCCCCGCCAGATGGTTCGTTGAGGCAGGTAGCGGACTACGGTGAGATTTGGTTTCAGCAAATGGGAATGATTAAAACGGTGTATTGGATATATTTCCACCTCTGTTTTTTTTTAGACCTTTATTAAAAGGAGGCTTAGTTTCAGAACATTTACGAGATATCACGTTGCGAAATACCGCAGCGCGTTCGTTGCCGTACCGCACCTAATAAGGATCCCTATTCAACAATATACTACGTCATGCAAGCTACAAAACCTTGTTTTGTCTCCTTCCAACCTTAGGATAAACGGAGACGGAATATGGCTGTGCATCCAAAACTTGATAGTACCTCTGTTATTACTCACGTATCCTATGCGTTTGTTGTCATTGTTCTGACTAAAATGGACCGCGCGGTGCGGTTTGAAATGGCAATCTGAAGAATTACATTTTGCAAGAACTATCAATGTTCGTGTTAGAATAAGTTTTGCGCGGACCACTGAGTGGAATAATATTGCTTTGTATGAGACTGACTTTGAACGAAATAATCCAGCATTATCTGCTTTTCCCAGCGCTGCGCAGAATAACTTGCGGTAGATATTCTGTGAGCGCTACTGCCGAGATTAAAAACTTTTTTGTTATTTTTTTTTTGACGACTTCTGTAGTCTAGTGGTTCGAGTGTCGGACTACTGATAACAAGGTCGTGGGTTCGATTCCCACAGGGCACAAATATTTGTGTGATGAACATAAGTGTTTGTGTTGGTCTGGGTGTTGCTTATGTATTATAAGTACGTATTTACAACAAAAAAAAAGTATATAAGTATTATATCCATTGTCTAGTTCCCATAGCACAAGCTCTGCTTAGTTTGGGACTAGAAGGTGCTGTGTAAAAAATGTCCCAAAGATATTAATTTTATTTTTTTATTTTTACAACAACAAAAAAACTGACTTTAAAAACCGTAACTAAAAAGCACAAAATAATCCTTATAGGTATCTCAAAATCTTGTTGGCTTTAGTTTATTAATGAAACACTTAATTGATTCAGTCCATATTAAATAAATACATAGGTATATTATTTTATAATTAAACATAAAAATATTGCCTTAAGGAAGGAAAATATTGTTTACATTATGTAGGTATGTTAAACGTTAGTAAATTAAACTATAACATATAACCGTGATAAAACACAGTACAAATAATAATAAAAGTCCAACATGTTTGGTTTTTTGATTGTGATGATCATTCGTCACTTTATTATAGCTATTTAGTATCTATCATGGGTCACTTTGTGACAACAATTTTCCGTCGTTCTGACAGAGGGCTAAAATTTCTGACATTTCAGGGAAATTCCTGCCGTCTGGCTACCCTACAATGCAATTGAGTATGAAATACATTGACTTGCATAGTGCATAGCACTGTCAAACATATCTAATTAGATAATTAAATAATTACTGTGAACTTATTTTCCGCAACGTAGGAGAACAATTTATAAACCACAAATAAGTAGACACACAACTAGGGCTGCCACGACGTAAATTGCCGACGTCGGACAAAGACGTCAGAAACCCCCCCGGTCATTTGGGCGAAACATGGTTTTTCGCCCGGACACACTTATGAAGTGTTTTTTTTTTACCAACGCAGCGAGTTTAACACGTCACACGCGGTCACTTGTTGGAATCGCCGCCTTTACTCCGCCGGACCAAACTAAGACAAATCTAGGGAAACCTGAAAGGATGGCAGCCCTACACACAACAAACTATTTCAGGTTGGCGGGAAAATTCGTAAAGATCGTGTTGTAGATTTTTTATTATTTTCCAAAATTTGTGTTTCTTCGAGTGTTAATGTGTAATAATGCTGGATTATTAAATGTTAAGTGCTCGTTAACGTGTACAAGTGTGGATAAATGGTACAAAGTTTAAAAACATGACTTTCGTATTATCTCATCATCCCCTCAGCAACCTAGTAAAGTTTCCATCACTTTACTAGGATATAAGTACAATGTTAATATGTTCAATGATTATGACTGAAGGACATGTATCCATGGTCATGAATAAATAAATAAACAAAAACTATTTCAAAGTTCGAGATGCACAAGAATTTTCATAATAATTTATGTATTATAAATCAGAGGATCTAATAAGGCAAATAAATTGATGGTTCCATTGCCCTCAGAGTCCACAGAGGATGCAGCATGCGTTATCGTACGCTGCGCATTCTCACGCGACTAGCGCGAGTTGTGAGCATTCTAATTGGATGATTGTCACATGTAATGGACGTGGGGTGTCTGAGGTAGGCCGCATGTTATTTTGAGTTTTTTTATCTTATCTGATTATTTTATTGTTTGTTATCGCGTTGTTCGGAGTTGGCGGAAGTTATGGGTTTTAGTCAGTTGTTTATCATCCCACGCAAATGAGAAGTCGACAGATGATTGCGTTGTTATAAATTAGGGCTGATTTTTCAATCGTCTGATAACTCGTGTCGAAGGAATAAGTTTGATGTTTTGAAGAGAAGATTTATATCTGCTGTTTCGTCCCTCAGTGTGATTTGTGCTAAACAGGGTTCCGATAGCAGCAATTGTTGTTTGATTACTAAATTAAATGCTCACATCTTAGACTGCCTCGTTGGTCTAGTGGTTGCAAGCGCGACTGCTGAGCGTGGGGTCCTGGGTTCAATTCCCGGGTCGGGCAAAGTGCTATCGGGTTTTTTCATTAGGAATTTCTCAGTAGCAGCCTGGAATCTGGATCTGTGCCCGGTCAATGGCTATAGGCTCGCCCCCTATTACATGGGACTATAACATAACTGGCGAAATGTGGGTGTACTGTTACACCTCTGCCTACCCCTTCGGGGAAATACAGGCGTGATGTTATGTTATGTTATCTTAGTACTGCTATTAGTTACTTACGTAAAATCATATGGTACTCGACATTGGTCGTCAGCACAGAAATAGATAGATATAATGGAAAAGTGGGCGGGGCGCACGTGCCAACACTGCACCAGAGTGCTAGGGAGCGATTCTCGCGTCGTAGACATTATCTCGAACTCGATATAATGTCGAAACAAGATGGCGAATGTCGATTGAAAAAACAAATTCGTATTCTCAGAATGACCCGTTAGAGACATGTCTACGCCTAGCGAGGCCTAGCGCTTAAATACAAAGAGTGGTTCATAGCAGTTGACATTACCAGCGACATTTTTCGTAGAGATTTAAAATGAGATATTATCTCGAATTAGACATTTATCTCTATAACGCGAGAATTAGGGCCCAGGGCATTTCAAAACCTCTACGATTCTATCCTTAAGTAGAGATCAGGTGATTGGAGTTTAATCTGTACTTGAGGAAGCTTCTGTAATACGGGCCTTAGACTTGCAAGCAACAAGCTACAAGTTACATGAACAATTTTGATAAACAAAACCATAATACATGTGTGAAAAACCACTTGTAATACGAGAGGAATCACTTATAGATTGTAGTTTACAAGTTTAGTTTTGTAAAAATGTTCTTGTAATTTGTAGCTTGTAGCTTGTAGACTTGTAACTTTTGGTAAACAGGGCACAGATCTAACCCCGTAAATTTTTTTTTATAGGGTTATGTAAAAAAATTAGTTTACAAGAACCAGTATGAAAGTGTCCACGAGCTACAAGCAGAACTTAGACGTATTATTCTAAATATCCCACAGCAAGATAAAAAAATCGACAGGGAGCGAAATAATCAAAAGAGTGCGACTTTGTATTCAACAGGAAGGGACTCATTTTGAGCATTAGATAAATTGATGAATTTTGTAAAAAGAACGCAAAAATATAATATTTCGGTTGAACGTTACGCGATGTGCTTCTGATTTTCCTGCAAATAGATAATTAAATAAATGTCTTTGGGACATTTTTTTACACAGCACCATCTAGTCCCAAACCAAGTAGAGCTTGTGCTATGGATATAATACTTATGTTTTTATTTTTTTAAATACATACTTATAATACATAATGAACACCCAGACAAACACAAACACTTATATGTTCATCACACAAATATTTGTGTCCTGTGGTAATCGAACCCACGACCTCGTGATCAGCAGTCCGACACACGAACCACTAGACCACAGAGGTCGTCAGAAGTGGTTTTAGCTTTCATGTAAGTAGGTAATTGTGACCCGAAGCTGCATGAGCAGCTTAGGGTTTCAATAGATCTCTTTGTATTGCCTTTGAGAACCCCAAGTTAATTTTATTAGCCAGTCCTATCTATACATAATTACATACCTACCTGTTTCAATTTTTATGAAAACTGCAACACCACTCAAACACACACATCGCAAAATGTATAACTGCAACTTACTTTATAAGTACCCTAACTAACGTACATTTTGAAAAACGAAAGTTATGTAAAGAGAAAAAAACGTAAAACCTAGCTCTGGAAATGGCCGCAAAAAAAACCTGTATGAGCTCACTGCGCTCACTTTCAAGATATTTGCAATTTATCTTAAAATGCTGTTTTTCTTTCAGTGTACCAGGTATACATAAATACATATTTATTATGTCTTGTTCTGAAAAATACATGGTATTTTCCCGAAAATTAGTTGGTAACCCTAATGGTTTAACTGTGCACCAATATTTTTTTCTAGAGTGGTGATTGTAGCAAGAATAAACAAGAATTAATATTATTGGTCAATATGGTAGCCACCATAAAAATATTCTTATGGTAGCTCCATGTTTAGCATTAGACGTAAACCGAATAAGATTTAAAGATTTACGAACAGAAGTAGGTAAATACTGTCAAAATATTTGTCTAGTTTCTTTCTACCTTACTGTTGCAATCATTACAGCTAGATTAGCTATTAGCTAGGATTTAGGACACAAAGGCTCGTATTCCAGAACGATGCTCAAGCATAAATCTAGTTCAAGAACGGTCATTTTTACATCTTTGTTGGTTTGACGTCAATTTGATGTATGAAATTGATTCACGCTTGAGCGTTCTGGAATATGGTAGTTGTTTTTGTTGAACTTATAGTTTTGGGCATTAAATAATAACAATAAGCAAGATGTTCTTTACTCAACGTTTATTAAAATTGGTAGTTCTATAAAAAATTCACCATTACGGTCACAGACAACGCACACGGTGACAGTGATACCAGCATGAAATAAATAGCAAAAATATAAATTATTTTATGAATATAATCAATATGAAATTAATTCTAACAGTTTTGTTAGCTATCATAGAAGCTACATGGCTTACCCCGAGCTTATGTCTTTGAACTTGTAATATTGCGTGTTGCTTCAAGTAATTTTATTTATAATCATTATTACACGAGTGTGATGCAGTGGTTGCTATGCTCTTACCGCACTTCCGAACCGAAAAACCTATGAAAGACGTGAAGCTTGAAGTTACGCTTTGTAATATCTTTGTCTGTGTAGTATTAACACTCATTAAAAGTCTAAGCTTAGAAGTGGGGGCAATTTAAAATTGTTCTTTCTTTTTACAGATAACTTAGGTCAATAGAGGAGGGCCTTCCGCTTAGGACCGACGCTCGCCAAGCAATAATTAGCTCTAGAGCTGTATATTAAGATGGCCACGTCATCGTAATAGTCAAATGACATAAATAATTTTCATCTTGTTGAAAAAACACAATCACAATCATCACGTAATTAAAAATAACCAATAAAACTCGCTGTGCACCTTGTCACCCTCCTGATTTCTGTCAATTACAATATAACATTATCAAAGTTCAAGTAATGAGGTGTCTATTGATCCTAGTTATCTGAGGATTTTTTTACCATTATTTTATCGATCCCGACTTCCTGATAGGAGCTAGTAGGAACAGAGGCACAGTATGGGTGATGCCTTGTTAGTTGAACGTTGTACCAGTCAGACTGCTGATATATTTATTATAATTTATTACTGTCATTATTTATCTCATACACTGACTACATCATCGTTTGAACATCTGAAAGTAACTACACAAATTAATTATGTTTATACGAAGCAGTGCAGGCTATCTATTAGTTAGCAGAATCTATTCATAGCGGTAGAAACTGAAAGCTTAATACCTATTCTACATTTATTTCCTGAAAATATGACTCTGTATATTTTACGAGTCGGACATACTATTACATAATGTTCCTCAACTCCTTACGTACAGTTTCATCTTTAATCACCTAATCACTACTTAAGCATAGAATCGTTATTCGAGCATTGGGCTTATTCCAAAATAAATAAACTTAAATTCAACAATATAACCTGAAATAGCAGAAATCTGTGCTTAAGCGTTATCTCGACCACACTTGATGAATGAATCTATGCTTGAGGAGTATTCTAAACTTAAGCTCAACTTAAAACTAGTTAAAAGTGATCAAAGCTTGAGTTTCGTTCTGTAACACGGGCCTAAGTTAAAATTAGATATAATTACAGGTAATACCTATGTTGTGTATCACGGGAAACTATGTTTAGGGTATTTCTGCTCACTCATTGACATTTAAGTGACAAATCTGCATGGTGATGTTTTTATAGATTGTCAATTGAGCTTGAAAGCAGGTGAATGGCTTGAATTTTTCGGTTCGATATAGCAGTGTGTACAGGATTTCGGGCCTGCTGCATATTTTTTACTATTAATTGACTTGTGCTCTTTTGTATTACCTCAATATATGACTGAATGTCATTTATTTGTTCAGAGTACTTTTAATTAATTTTCATTTGTGCAATAGATCGTACCTTGAAGATGCCTTATTATCAGCCACATGACAAACATTATTGATTCCTCTACTATTTAAATCGTACGAGTAACAATACTAAATAAGGAGCGAATGTTATTGTACGATTCGCTACGTACCGGAAACACGTACACTCGGTGCCGAAAAGATACCAAACAGTCGGCTAGGCCTATTGGGACTTGGGAGCCGTTTGATACCGATTGTGTAGACTCCGAACTAAACGGAAGTTTTTATGTGTGTATCCGGCCAGCAATAAAACCATCAGAATATTTCTTTACCAATTATTTATTATTTTCAAGGCTGAATCTTCTTTGGTTTAAATAGGGTTGCCAACTGTTTTTCAGGAAATAATAGTATTTCAGGCCAAGGCATTAAAAATATAGCATAGAAAAAGAAAATATAGTATTTTTAGAAAAAAATATCAAAATGATTTGTTGAAAACAATTTTTTTCAGGATTTTTGCGAAAACACTATTACCATCTCCAGAGCGTTTCAGGTTTTTTCACATTTTTCTCTTCAGATAGAATATTCTTTACTGTACACCATTAAGATTATTAAAACTACGTATTATTATTCTTTACGTTATTACTATGTTTTTCAAAATGTACCTTAGTTAAGGGTATATATTCTATGGTTAAGGTAAGTTACAAATATAGATTTAGCTGTGTGTGTGTTGCAGTTTTAATAAAAAACCGGCCAAGTGTGAGTCGGACTCACTCAGTAAGGGTTCCGTAGCACCCATCGACCTGATACCCTATAGAAACTGATTTAATTTACGAGAGTTTATCAAAAGACATCAACGAACGTACGCGAAATGTTAATTTTTGCATCTCTTCTTCCGTAGGTACCACCACATATGTCTATATTTGTCCTGTTTTTAGTATTTGTTGCTAAACTACATAGTATGCACTATAATCAGACAAAGTTTGACGCCGGTATGTATAACCATTTTGAAGATAGAACAGGAACAAAAACTTTAAAAAAAATGCATGTTTTTAGAGGTTTCTTGTATGGGGACCCCTTTGGTTTTAGACTTTTTTTTGTTTTTAGTATTTGTCGTGATACCCCTCATAGCAACACATATTCTGTGAAAATTTCAACTGTTTATTTATTACCGTTACATAGATACAGCCCTGTGACAGACAGACAGACAGACGGAAGGACCGACGGACAGCGTAGCGAGAGTAATAGGGTCCCGTTTGCACCCTTTGAGTACGGAACCCTAAAAATGAATACTAATATAGGTAGTAGGAGAGGGTAATAAATGCACTTGGGATTCTCAAAGGCAATACAAAGAGAAAGAGGTCTATAAAAACCTGAAGCTGCATGAAATGACAATTACCTACTTAATGAAACCTAAAAACTATATATACGTGGGACACTCAGAAAGTTTTGCGAAACTAAAAAAAATTGTTCTATACGTACATATATTTTTATCAAATCTTTTCAAAGTACTTTCCACCAGCCTCTATACAAAGATTCATGCGCCTAAACCAGTTTTCAAAACACTTTTTCCAGTCCGCCGCAGACACCTCGTTTACAGCCTGCTCGAACGCAGCCAGCGCATCTTCCGGCGACGAAAATTGTATCCCTTTGAGCTGATTTTTTATTTTTGGGAATAAAAAGAAGTCACACGGTGCTAGATCAGGGCTGTAAGGAGGGTGACCCAGGAGTTTGACTGGCGTGCTGTCCAGGAAGTCCCTCGTTTTGAGTGCGGTGTGCGCAGGTGCATTGTCGTGGTGGAGCAGTAGCCCGCGGAGCCCTGTGTTTGGTCGCTTGTTGCTTATAACAGAGAAAACTTCTGGCAAACATTTGGTAGTATACCATTCGGCATTAATGCTTCTTTGATCCCGTAAGGGAATTGATACCAAGTGGCCAGTGAAATTAAAAAAGCTAGCGATCAAAATCTTACCCCCGCTTCTAGATCGCTTCACTTTGGTAGGCGTTGGCTCATTTTGAAACACCCAAACAGTCGACTGGCGCTTGGTTTCTGGGTCGTATTGATAAATCCAGGACTCATCACCTGTAACGATGTCGTAAACACGCCGAGACGAGCCTGCTTCAAATTTGTTAAGCATATCACGGCACCATTCCACCCGGGCCTGCTTCTGAGCATCGGTGAGGTTGTGCGGCACCCAGCGTGATACTATCCTCCTCACGCGAAGATGGCTGTGTAGAATCTCGTGAACGCTTCTCGATCCAATCTTCAATATGTGTTGAATCTCCTGATATGTAATTCGCCTATTGTCTTGGATTAAATTTTTCACTGCTAGCACGTTTTCTTCGGTAACAGCCGTCAAAGGGCGACCGCTTCTTTCGTCATCCCCCAAAGTTGGTCGACCGCGCTTGAATTCGTTATACCAACGATACACGGTTGCCTTGGAAGGGCCTTCATCCATGAATGCCATTTGAAGTCTATCGTACGATTCATCCGGTTTCAGGCGACACTTGAAATCGTATAAAATCATAGCTCTAAAATGTTCCCGGCGCAGATCCATATTTCAGTGAGACACAATACTTTGAATTAACTCGCAAAAAATGTGGAGGGAAATTTTGAAATTGGAACTTACTTATTTTTACTTATAAATAATCATATTTTCGAAAAACATTATAACTGGCCAGTCTCCCATATATAAAAACTTTTTTTCGCAATACTTTCTGAGGGGCCTGGTAGGTACCAACCTGCAGGAAAATCAGAACCACATTGTACCTGCGGGCGAAATATTAGTGCAATTGTGTGTAATATATAAGTGCCTGAAATAAACGGCAAACAGAAACATCTACTGTCAGGAGATTGAGATTTAAAGCATTGATATTAGTTTAGAACTATATTTTGAACGTCTTTAATTACGAGAATTGGCCTTCAGATCTATTACACTTTTGCATACTCGGTCGAGAAAGAAAGAAGCCGACAGAAGGATCTGTTTGGGCTGGGCAGCAATTGGCAAACTTCACAGAGTCTTCTCGTCACCTATACCGCAAAGTTTGAAGACAACCAGTCCTACCTGTCATGACTTATGGTGCCGAAACGTGGACACTGACAGTTGGGTTAGTCCACAAATTCAAAGTCGCTCAGCGAGTTATGCTTGGAGTTTCTTTGAAGGATAAAACCCGTAGCGAGATTATCCGGAGAAGAACCGGAGTGACCGACATAGCTTGTAGGATTAGTAAGCTGAAGTGGCAGTGGGCTGGCCATGTTGTCGAAGGACCGATGGCCGCTGGAGCAGACGAGTCCTTGAGTGGAGACCGCGAATCGGCAAACGCAGTGTAGGGCGACCCCCAGCCAGGTGGATCGACCCTGATGAAAGTAGCTGAGGGGGACTGGATGCGGAAGGCAGAAGACCGAGTGTTGTGGCGCAATTTGGGAGAGGCCTGTCCAGCAGTGGACTGCGAGGCTGAGTTGATTGATTGATTGATAGTCGGTCTGTAACAGGGTGTGATGCGTGGAAGTGGAATGGAAGTTTGGGGAAGTGGCTCAAAAATATTAAGTTTGGAGGCAGGCGCACATAAGCTCGCTTTGTACCTGTTCACAGTTAAACTGTTAGATTTCCCAAAAAAAGTTTACCGGTAATTTCGTTTTGTTTCTGTGTCCATTTCAATTGGTTGATTTTATCTATTTTTATCAACTGACGAGAATCTATTATATTAGGCACCTTGCCACCCGATCTCTTCTCGTGGGTGTCGTTAAAGGCGACTAAGGGGTTCACCAGAGGATGGGCAGCAGCGTTCTGAGTTCAATTCAAATGATTTTTATTTCAAATAAACCTAATTACAGGCACTTTTGAAACGTCAGGCTCTAGTTACACGGTTCTAAATTGTGGGTCCTATGGAGAAGAACCGGCAAGAAACTCCATGGATATACTCTTTTTATTTTTAATTTTTTAAAATAGGTTATTGTTTATTACATCAAATTTATTCAAATAATGTGAGTATAATGTAGGTTAATGTCAGAAATAAACAAGAGTTTAAAAGTGAGAATATTGCCTTTAGAAATAAACGTAAAAAGAGTTGCCATAGTATGTAGGAGCTGACCTGTCCCGACAAACGGCACCCGTTCACGAGCATGACGCGAGCATTAGCCATCGCTTAACTCAACCATATTGAGTAATTATTTAACCAACTGCGATCGCAAACCCGCCAAGCGTGGCGATTATGGCATACATCCCATTTTGAGGGAGGCCTACGTCGAGCAGTGAGCAGTGGATGTCTTTCAGCTGAAATTATAATGATGAGAAACCTTACGCTTTTCTTTCTGTAAGTATCGTAGGTATTTATGTAGGTACAATGTATGGCGATAACCTTTTAGCGTTTTAGCATGCGTGTGAAGCGTTCACGGGGGAATGGACAGTGGACACCTCGTCTTTTTATTTATAGCTATTTATACTTTCATAAATATAATTTATATATATAGTAGATTAGAAGTAGATTATTTTGGTATCATTATCCAGTCTAACCAGTAGACCGAAAATTAACTAACTTACATTTGTTAGTTTTTTTTTTTTTCGCTCTATAGCGCCCCTATACAGACCATAAAATCCTAAGGTCCTATGGTCCCTATTATATAGGGACCATAAAATTTTACTTAGCGCGAATGACCTCTGACATCTGCAACCCAATCCTTAGTAAACAATGATACCGATCTTAGAGTTATAACTTATAAATAAGACATATTCTAATGATACCGATATAATTAGCCACTGGCAGTCAGGTCAGTCCATGGATGGATTGTGGTCATGGGCTGACCATTATTATCCACAAGCCAGTCTTTTTACAATCATCATCATCATCGTCATCATTATTTCAGCCGAAAGACGTCCACTGCTGCACATAGGCCTCCCCCAAGCATCGCCACAATGACCGGTCCTGCTCTATCCGCATCCAGCGGATTCCCGCGACCTTCACCATTTCTTACAGTTTTACAAGCTTTTATTTAAATTAATAATAATCACTGTTTTTTTATAACATTAGTTACATACATAATACAATAAGTACTATGTATTTTGTCTTTTAGTATTATAATAAAACAAAGTTTAACCGGATTATATATAGTAGTTTATTAGTATTTGTAGTTTATTTTGTGTAGTGATCGCGAAAACCTAACAAATTAGCATTATGTTACAGAAGAATAAAAAAATAAAAAAACCAAGAGTTGTGAAAAATAATACTAATCTAATTAGGTAGTTTTGTAGTTTTATTTATCAATACATTTAATAATTCTGAAAATCATGACAAATTAATTTTGTATAAAACTAAGTCAAGGTAGTTCTAAATTAAGACAAGGATGACACAGAATACTCATAACAATAATAAAATTGTTCCTTGTTATATATATACCCAATGAATATTTCAATGTGAATATTTTCGTTTAGAAGTGACAAACATTGTATTGTATTTGCTTACAGTATTATCAGTGTGAGAACTTATCAATATGACATCACATAATCTTATCACACTTATCTGAGTACTATACAGGATGCGGAATGACAATGTAAACCACTCTCATGTTACAATATTAAACTGTTTCGTTGACATGGTGGTTCTGATAGCAACTGGCAAATGAACCACAAAAACTTTCTATGATTTGTTTTTAGATTTCAGCCTGGACTCATGACTATAAAATTGTAAACCATAAAATCATATTACTAAGTACTATTAATAGCTATGCTCTACTCTTTGTGAAACACAAAAATATAAAAACAGTTCGTTATTTTGTTACGAAAAATTCAGTAGAAGGCTATATTAAAAGAGCCTCCACAAGTGGCGATATTTAATTGATTGTCCGGTGCACTCTGGGCAGACAGCCCCGCTACCAACCTGCTGACTGGCTAATCTTTATCAAATGGCATGAGCTTGTATCATTATGTAGCAACACAATAGAATGAAGTAGAAATTTGGTATTTCGAATTGTCTAATTTTCTTTTTATAAATTGACTAGCAATATGGTATACAATATTACAAAAAACCAAATAGTCGTTAGTGAACATTTAGCTTGCAGCTTGTATCCCACAAGCTATATGTTGGCTATATGTTGTTTATTGGTGAGGAGTCTTGCATTGGGCAGCTGAGGTTAGAGCTTGATACAGAAAGCGGTACTCCTGGAAATGGTGCATATCATCACGAAGTTCCTCTCTCTCTGAGGCCCTGACTCCCGGTAGCTTGAACCCTGTTCCCAATACCATGGGCTACTATTTTTTTTATTTTGAAATGCTTTTATACAAATACTTAAAAAATTATATTATTTTTATTAGTATTTGCTATGCGTGTAAGTATGCACAGCACAGATTTTCTGCTGATCCCTCCCATCTGGATAACTTAAGTGACATCCACAATTAATTTCACAAAAGAGGTAAAAACTGAAAATTATACTACTTCTAACTCATATTGTTTACAGTACACATTCATTTGGTTCATACACTGCAATTTAATGTTGAATTTTGCTGCACAAGGTTACATAAGCATAAAGCCAGCAGCAGCAGAGAAATAATAAAAAAATCTATTGTATCCTGAGCCGTTTTTAATGAATTTTCTGAGAATCACACACATACCTTTAATAAGTCATAGTAGGTAAGTATTGTTTGTAGTTAAATGGTGACAACAAAAATTATATCACCAGTAGCCCTCTCTACTTAAGTGATAAAATAACTTTTCCCCCTCTAAGATGATACTGACGACTGACTGACTGACTGACTTGCATGACGAGGTTAATGGACGTAGATGAAGCGAAAGAGGTGTATCAGGATCGTAGCAGGTGGAAATCCATAGTCTCTGCCTACCCCAATGGGAAACAGGCGTGATAATATGTATGTATGTATGTAAGATGATACTGCACAGTCTTCTTCTTCTTCGTGTCGACACGAGCTACATAATGATAATAGCTCATGTCGTGGGGAAAAGATTAGCCAGTCAGCAAGTTGGTAGCGGGCTGACTGCCCAGGGTGCACCGGACGATCAATTAAATATTGTCACTCGTGGAGGCTCTTTTAATGCACCCTCTTTTACTGAACAGTAAAAACTGTTTTATTATGAAATAAGTTAAATAAATATTTTAGGTGTTTGTGTTACCTACCCACATAAAGTCAAACTAATAGCTGTTTTAAAGTTCTGATAAGACAATGTCACAGAATAAGATAAAGACAAAAGTGAGTGGGTGTTTGTTGTAGAAATGGAGAATGATTCATCGACTTACCCGCTGCAGCTGCAGGGAGTGGTTGTAGCAGCGCAGGAGTTTGTCCACGAGCGGGCGCACCGCGCGCCACGCTCGCTCCTGCGATATCCTCGACGGGTCCGCTATAGCCTCTCGTATCTCCTTCCCCGCACCCTTGTAACACTGTATCTCTTCAAGTATCTTCTCTGAATCTAGCAGCACCCTCTGGACTTCCTCGTAAACATCGCGCTCGGTATCCGTGGGCGCGGCGTTCTCAAAATCCAAAAATATATCGTAACGCGGCGACGAACAACAATTCGAGTCGTCCCGAGACAAAAGACTTAACAATTTCCCCATTGCAGACTAAATAAATCACAATTTATTATAAAATTCTACTCCTTATCGAATACTGCATTGCCTATTTGATTTTCAGTTTCAAATTTTTCACTTATAATGTTCTTGGATCACTGACTTTGTAGATATTGATACGATTTTTGACTAATATTTAAAAGGTTCTCTCACTTTGTATTTTGAAATACGCCCAAATTGTTTTATATTGCAATAAAATTAATGTAACTCGCAAACCCAACAAGCACGACGACTACGGCAGACCAACTGTCATGAACTGTCAAATGTCAAATAAAATAGTTTTTTATTTTTTATTTATTCATGACCATGGATACATGTCCTTCAGTCGTAATCATTGAACATATTATACTTGTATCCTAGTAAAGTGATGGAAACTTTACTAGGTTTCTGAGGGGATGATGAGATAATACGAAAGTCATGATTTTCAACTTTGTACCATTTATCCACACTTGTACACGTTAACGAGCACTTAACATTTAATAATCCACCATTATTACACATTAACACTCGAAGAAACACAAATTTTGGAAAATAATAAAAAATCCACAACATGATCTTTACGAATTTTCCCGCCAACCTCCAAATAAAATAGTCCATTCCAGTGTTGCCGTTCTAAGAAAGTCGAACTACTAAAAGTCCTTCTAAATTTTAGAAGGACTTTTAGTAGTTCGACTATGGGTTTATTTGCCATTTAATAAGCCTTTGACAACTTACGATACCTTTTCATGACATATACTCCACTGACTCTCGGTTCCACAGGCCAATGCAAAAACAATATCAAATTCAAGTTCAAATTCATTTATTGTGAATCACACGCAAATAAGAACAATAAATAAACAAACAATTACAATAAACATATTAAAAGGATTTTTCAACTTTTTTCATATTAACATAGAAAAAAACTGCGAGCGAATAAATAATTAAATTTCCAAAACATAATATTAAATTCGTAAATAGATATAATACAAAGGCGAAATGTAGACGACGGAGCAGCGTGAGCAGAGCGAGCGTGTTTTTTTTCTGGGGTTTTCGAAAACATCACACGATTTAAAGTGCATTATTAAAGGACTTAGGCTTTGTCTTCTCATACATTTCCTATCTCAGCTTCCTTGGACTGTGCTTGAACAAACATGCGATATAAAATTTACAAAGTTCTGTGAACGTGAGGAAGATGTAAGAATGATTTCTTGCAAAATTGTAAGGTAACATCACGAATAATAAGAGAGAAAGAGAGTGGTGGAGTATCTAATCTATCGTTTTCGTGTCAGAAAACATAATTGCTGATGCATTTTTTTTAAATTCTTAACGGGCTTGCGTTTGACCGCCACCTCAGCCTCACCTGATTTTAAGCGATGGTGCGGTCGACGATGGTTCACGTTCACGCTCATGTTTTTATAAATGGTTCACTTTTATTCTGGGGTGGGCCTGAAGACTTCCAGGGGCGGCCGTGCCACCCCATACCCCTACCTGGCTAGCCCAATGATTATAATAAATTATTATTATACTAGAAAAGTGACGATATGTGGAAACATAATGGAACACTACACAAAATCATTGACTGATCCGGTGATTACGCTTTAGCCAACCTAATTAAAATACAAATTGAAAGCTGCCAACATTTCAATAGTATATAAAACCCCAGAGTAATCATGTTTTTTCATTGTTTTGTAAATAAACAATGCCAATTAAACTAAATATATTTCTCTACTTAAAAAATCTACTAAATCTACTAAACTAGAATCTACTGAAAATGGCAACGCTGGAACTGTCTGCAGCTTTTTTTAAATTAATTTATTCATGACCATGGATACATGTCCTTCAGTCGTAATCATTTAACATATTTGATATTATACTTGTATCCTAGTAAAGTGATGGAAACTTTACTAGGTTTCTGAGGGGATGATGAGATAATACGAAAGTCATGTTTTTCAACTTTGTACCATTTATCCACACTTGTACCGTTAACGAGCACTTAACATTTAATAATCCACCATTATTACACATTAACACTCGAAGAAACACAAATTTTGGAAAAAAATAAAAAATCCACAACACGTTGCACGATTTTCCCGCCAACCTCTGTTATTTTTTTTTTTAACTTTTGTGGCCTGGACCAACCTCTGTCTGCAGCTGTCAGTGTTGCCAGATGCATTTTGTGTCCGATCGTATGATTCGTGTGCTAGTAAGGAAAAAAATCGTATACTTTCTTAAGGAATATTTTTTATTCATTTCATATGTATATTAAAGAAAATATATTAATAGCAACATACATATTATACATAGCACTATGTATCCATACTTCCATACTAATATTATAAATGCGAAAATAACTCTTTAAGTTACCTTTTCACGCCTAAACCGATGAACCGATTTTGATGAAACTTGGTACCTACAGAGATAGTCTAGATTCTAGACTCTAGAACCTGGAAAATGTCATAGGCAAATTCGCTATACACGACTATCTTTAGGTTCCTCTAGTATTCCTTAAAACACACTTATTTTCTCATCTTGAATCGAAAGCAGTGAGAAGGTAAATAAAGTATTTAAACAGTGCAATTTTGTTAATTTGTGAAATCGTTTATTCCCTTAAATAAATTATATACCTACCTACTCTGTCTTCAAAATACAAAAGAATTCATAAATCATAAGTCGATCTGGTGATTGGTCCTGGGGCCTTACTCCCGACGGGATCGAGCGCTGTATCAATCGAATTTGAATTCGAGTTAGTGTCAAATCGTACTGCATTTTTCTAGGAATTGACATTAGCTCGATTTGGTTTAGAGCTCGAACCAGTCGGGAGTCGGGAGTAAGGCCCCAGCCTGGTGATAAAATTGAATGAAAAACTTACTGTTTGGCATAAAAGAGTATACAAAATGGTGTTGCCACTAGTCATACATTAAAAATTAATTTAAGGTGAATGCAACCAGGTAGCCCCCAAAATAAAAATTATTTGCGTTTTTAGTAAGAAATTTTGAATTCCACGGGCTACCATGTAGCGTGCACAAGCACATTTTTGCATATTAATACACAGATTGATACAATACTGACAAATATAGAAAATGAGTTAAAATAGGCGTTTTTGCTAGATGACGGCTGATAAAGATGTATGGAAGAAAAAAACATGCTGCGCCGACCCCAAATAAATTGGGATAAGTGCAGGAGGTTGGAGGCGTTTTTGCTAGACTTGGGCCTTACTCCCGACTGGTTCGAACTCTGAACCAAATCGAGCTAATGTCAATTTCTAGAAAAATGCAGTACGATTTGACACTAACTCGAATTCAAATTCGATTGATACAGCGCTCGATTCAGTCGGGAGTAAGGCTCCAGTACTTGAATAGTAAGAGGAAAGTCCTCCAATTGTCGCAAGTACCTACTCATTGAGTAATTAAAAGCAACGAGCATTGTGCAGCATTCGTTTCTCGGCTTTTTGGTTCGTTAAAGTATGGACTATCAATTTTTAAAGAATCGTTCCCAACACGTACGATTTATGTATCTCGAGTAAAATGGGTAAAAATCATACGAATACGATTTAAATCGTACGTGTGGTAACACGTTCATAAAATAGTGTTGTATGTAGCCAATTTGTTGGGGTTGGGCCATATTACTTTACGTTTTGGGATTGGTAGCGATTTACTCAGTATCCCCTAGTAGTCTGTGGATTTACTCAACCACAGGCATAGCGTGTCATTACAGTTTGTGCGCCATTTTTTACAAATTCATTATTTGTCTAAAATATGTGTAAACTTATTTTCTTCGCAAGTGTTGTGAAAAACCTCGTGTGAAACGCGTGGGCATTGTTCATTATACTCTCGGTTTCATGACGCACTCGCCTTCTTCGGCTCGGGCCGCAGTCCAGCCTCGAGTATAATGAACAACTTGTTTTTTTTTGCCATGGGGTAATCTTGATAGACGCACTCCGCCCGGGGATGGCGGAGCCAGTGTTGGACTCATACTGATTAAAACCACCACGGTGTTCCTTCAACTATCTTTGGCCGGGGGCGTGGGAACCCTCTGTATTCGCACAACCACCCTCGACAGGTCCCTACCCAATACAAATGTACTCTGATTCCCAGCCCACCACAAGCAGGCAAACCCCTTCTCCCCGTGCGGCCTAACGTCGGCCGCACCCTCCCCGGCAGTGCACGGAACGCTGCTGTGCGCCACCTCACTGGCCCCGCCAAGACACAGCTAACACGCCAATGTCACAGCCACGCTGGCCACGCCAGCTACGGCTGCCTCGCCAGCCACGCCAGCAACACCAGCCACGCCAGTTACGCCAGGCTACCCCGAGTCTGCCGCCCGCAAGGCCTATCCTCCCGAAATTCTTAATGGAGGTAATATATTATTTTGGGGGATATTAATTTTGGCCGTAAGGGGGCGAGCGCCCACGCCAGGCTATGTATCAGCTCGCGCTGTCATCCGTTTTGAACCGTTACCATGGTGACCCCAAGCTCGAGCGCCCTAGGCACGTAGGGATGTACTAGGTAGTCTCCTAATTCGCCTATATGGAAGACCCGGCCCTGGCTCCAAGGTTAGGAAGGCTATGCCAGCATCCCAGAGAGATCGGTTGAAATTGAGAACAAAAACAGATGAGGTGTCAGGCAATATTAATTTATTATCATAAGTGGATAACATCGACACATTGCCATTAAACATACGATTTACAAATAAAATTCATTTCTATAATATTTACAAAATTCCTCCAATCTTTTGATACACACCTAAATAAGTAGGTATTAATATTTATAATGAAAGGAACAAAGATATCAGTTTCGACAGAAATGTATTTTAGAACTAGCGACCCGGCCCGGCCTCTCACAGGTGTACTTTTTTTTTCTCCAAAATTTTCCTTTTAAACGACGAACAAAACAAAAAATCAGCCAAATCGGTCGAACCGTTCTCATGACGAGTTGATCTGTCATACATGCGGCAATTGATTTTTATCAACCGACTTCTTTATACAACGTGTATCAGAAATGCGTGGTCATATTTTAAGAGCTCATTCAGGACATAGCATAGAACAACTTTTACTATGGTATCAAGCCTAAAATCGTGAAAAAAGAAACAGCTGTTCCCTACAAAATCATCGGTATCGCTCGACAAAATGTATGGAATGGATCAGCTGTTTTTTTCGCGATTTCAGGTTTGACCCCATAGTAAAAGTAGTTCGATAGCATTCCCTGAATGTGCTCTTCTAATATGGCCACGCATTTCTGATACACCGTGTTATTGAAGTAACTGAAAACCTCTTATGGGTCATGTATTCATTAGTATGAACAACTTTTACTATGGGACCAACCCTGAAATCGCAAAAAAAATATCAGTGGATCCCTACATTTCGCCGATGCATGTGAACAAAAATTTAGGGGACAGCTGATTTTTTTCCGCGATTTCAGGGTTGGTCCCAAAATAAAAGTAGTTCATACTGATGAGTAGGTACATGCAATGACCCCTTAAGAGGTTTCCAGTATTTCAATAACTCGTAGATAGAATGATAGATAAGGATGATATCGAAATCTTACTTCATACAAATTTGAAGATAAAAGACAATGGTAATACCTACCTAGGCATAAATCAGGTGAGTTACTATCATAGTTGAAGTTGAAAAAGTGCTCATTTTTAACGATTTCATTACATTTAAGATAGGCATGAAAAAAGTGGAAAACTTTATGATATAATCTGTATTTATGTACGTAGGTACTACACAATATTATAAGGCCTACATTTTTAATTCAGCCGTTTTGCATAAGCTGTTCCACAGAAACTGATACTTTGTCTTGATCTCCAAGCATTCTCGTGAGCAACAATGAGGTATTACTAATATTACTATTACTAACTCAGTACACAATTTTTTACAAAGTGTTATTGAAATAACTGAAAACCGTTTAAGGGGTCATTGTACTCATCAGTATGAACAACTTTTACTACGGGACCAACCGTGAAATTGCGAAAAAAAACAGCTGTTCCGTACATTTAGTCGACTTATGTGAACACAAATATAGGGATCAGCAGTTCAGTTATTCAGTATCAGTTATTCAGTATCAGTTATTTCAATAACACGTAGGTATATCGAAATGATATCGAATAATTTTAATAAAACAATAAATTCTAACCCTGTATAATATAACGTCTTACTTTGATAATGGCTAATATTTTAAGTGGTGAATCTTCTCATCATAACAAACAACTTACTCCGGGAGCAACCTTGAAATCGCGAAAAATATCAGCTGTTCCCCACATTTTGTCGATGTGAACACAAATAATATTAAATATTTGAATTTTTTTACACAACATCATCTACCTAGTCCCAAACTAAGCAGAGCTTGTGCTATGTGTACTAGACAATGGATATAATATTTATATACTTTTTTTTTGTAAATACATACTTATAATACATAAGAAACACCCAGACCAACACAAACACTCATGTTCATCACACAAATATTTGTATCATGTGGGAATCGAACCCGACCTCGTGGTCAGCAGTCCGACACTCGAACCACTAGACCACAGACGTCGTCAAATGTCAACAAATCATTTATTTTTTTCGCGATTTCAGGGTTGGTCCCATAGTAAATGTTGTTCGTTATGATGAGTAGATCCACCTCTTTAAATATTTGCCATGAATAAAGTAAGAACTTAAAACGTCAGGTAACAACAGATTAGAAGTGGACAGAGAGATAATATTAACTGTATTTTATGAAATTATGTTCACTACAAAAAGGAAAGATATTTTACGGAACTTATTAAACATGTCGGAGTCCGTCATCATTCATGATTAATTAAAAAAAAATCATCTTACTTTTAGTTTAAATCTTTGTTTGTTTTAGAACTTAGCTGGCTGATTCCTTGACCTGCACGAAGAACATAAAAATGACAATGATGGCCAATAAAACTCTGTACCGATTTATCTTAATTATAATAATTTATTCTAAAGACCTGTTGTGCTGTTTCTAATTGATTGAATTATTTATTTATATAAGTTATTAAGTAGGTACATAGAGTTTACTTTCGAATGCACATATAACCCATAACAATACCAGGTAATAAAGAAGTGCTAAGGCAATAATGGGCCATCAAGAAGTGGAGGAAAAATAAGGATTTTTTAAACTTAGCAGTTGTCTACCATGGACATCCAAAAGTAGTTTTTACATTCCATTACCCTACGACGCATTAAAATGAGGTATAAAGACATTGGAATATAAAAATATAGGTAGCCTATGTACTTTAACAGGTACTTTCATAGTAGACAACCTAATGTGTTTGAGAATGATACCGTTCATAGACAACAATAATTACAAATAACATCTACCTATATTATCTACAGTCGCTAAAATTATAATCTTAATTAATTGGTGTAAAGATCCATCTTAAAACCTACTTAATCATTTAAAAGGTTGATTGCCGTACTCTCAACATACTTCATAAATCACTCTACAATTAGGATTCTAATCGAATAATTATCACGCTGTCACCAAGTCTATTTATAATTTCGATAATCCTGTAGTGCTAGAGACGATACTAGGTAGGTAAATACAAGTTAAATTATTTGAGTCACAGAATTGTTTCAAAAAAAGTGTAATTCCGCATTTCTTCATTTTGCTATAATTACAGGCTACTTTTGTATTGAATGACGTTGTAAATTAGATCTTATAGCAAAATGCAGTTACGTGGCATTGCACTCTCAACGACGACGATTGGTCTAATTAATTCAACATGTCAAAGTCATTTGAAACAACCCTGCAGAAATGTAGATCTGTGGGCGTAATGAGTAAGGATATAACCATAGAGCAACCGCAACCTATCATTGTAAATCTTTTTTCATACAAGTAGTGTAGCGGTAGTCTTTTTGATAATTTACATAGCAAGGTAAGGTTAGTAATCATAATTACAGGTTCAATTTAAATGCTAACCAAATGCGAAAATATGGAAAAATGCAACATATGAAGACTCAAGTATTTTGATAGGAAGCAATAGGTATTTTAGGTAATAAAACTAGGTACTAAAAACACCGTGTAGTCAGTGGTGAGGGAAATAGGTGCTCTTGGCTCTTTAATAATTTCTTAAAGACTACAAAACGCCATGAGAATTATAATTAAACTTCAGTGGACATCGGTTAGATACCTACCTACATTGTTGGTAAGACTCAGTCTATAAAAAGAAACCCTAGAATCGGGGTCAAGTAGCTTAACAAGTCCTTAATTGTTTACTTGAAAATGTCATAAATTTCATAAATTTTTGGGAAGTTTTTGCCGATAGGTAGAGAGAAAGATTTGGTTTTCCAAAACCAACACGAAGTGCATGGATATTATCAACTGGCGTTTCAGGTGTTATCTTTAAGGTTTGAACCGTGTCAAACTAAACATAGTGAGGCTTGTGGATTGTCTCATTTAACTCCTTTCGCACTGTGACTTGCTGTCAGGTGACTCAGGTGTTACGGGCCGAGTGACTAGGGTTCCCAACTTTTTGTACATGATATAAAGTACAAAAAATAAAATGAACAGTATTTTAGAAAAGTAACTCTATGTTTTGTATACTTTTTTTTTTGATAGAACAGTAAAAAGTATTAACGAGAGAAAAAAAGTATAATACTGTTTTTAACAGTATGGTTGGGAACCCTACGAGTGACTCAAGGCTCCTGGCTCAGTAACATTACGAATAAAATTTTGATGTGGTCTTGAGCTCTTGCGGGAAGAGAATTCCTCGTGTTTTTTACCCTTCAACGCTGCGGTGGACGCGCGGTGTTGGTTAGTGTCACAAATAAACAGCAAACAGGAACATCTACTTGATAGTATATAAATCGAGACTTGACCTTCGTTGGGCCTTTAGCTCGGATCTTTTCGGCACATCACTGTTCCCTGAAGGCAGTCTAATGAAGGAAGTGTAAAGAGTAGCCACATGTCTCACGATGTTTGGACAAAATGTAATAAATTCCTATAGTGAGTCAACTCGGCCGCCAGACAGAGCAACGATGGGGTGCGGTATGAAGGATAGTGCAGGTCACCCCGCCCGCGACGCCTGCGGTGGTCCGGCTAGACATCGCTTGCGCGCCGGTACTCCCGTTTAGGTGTGTCAAGTAGGTACACGAAATCACTACCAGGTGTTTTATTTTTAATTGAATTTAATCTAAGGATGATAATGATGCACTGCTACAGCAATAGATTTTTCTCCCACTTGCTCGGAAATTGGTTCATTATTCAAAAAAAAGAATACAACAATCGGCTCTTTTCCGTACGCAACGAAATAACAGGCCTATATCCAACAGGACGGTAATAGAAATTGCTGGACACTTTATATTTTTTAAATTATACTACCAAGGTTTTTAAGTACCTACACACTTACATAAATTAGGTGTTTTTAGGTACAAAATATTTACATCATACAGGCTGAAAACGCATTTTTTTTTTCAAAACTTTGAAAATAGAACAAGGTCCGCGCGCGGGCGAATTGGCGTGAATGAAAATGGGGTCATATTCTCCTCAGTTCAGTATCACTGCTGTAGTCAGATATTTTTGCCCAGAATAAAACTTTCGACATACAAAACCATAATAATAACGTAAACAATAACAATAAATTTACAAGTAACGATGTCCAAATCCAGTAGGCCAGGCGCGCGGCCGCGCACGCGCGCTGGTGCGCGCCTACACAGATAATAAAATATAGTCTGGCGACAACATTATAATCGGAACTAATTTTCTATCCTTGTCAGGATTCCGTCTATCTCTGTTTTATCATACAAAAAACATACCTGTAAACACTTAAATATAATTAAAAGCAATATGACAATCAAAAGTTCTGCCAAAAACGCGATTTTAAACGATAAAAATTTTCAATGTATGACAAGTGGCGCCACCCTGAATTTTGTGTACTCATTGGTGCCAAACTGTACGACTGCTAAAAAAAAGGTTTGAAAACTCCTTGGTTAGGTCGAAGTGCCATTAAAAACTCCTTAGTTAGGCTGAAGTGTGCGGTTATGGAAAAAAAATTAAATTACCGCATTGTTTTGTTCAGCAAACTGTATCGTAATGAAACTTTTTAAATTCATAACAGGTGCATGTGCGTAAAGTATGTCATTATGACATTACTTTCGAGTTCATAATTCGAATTTTACGATACGAGTGTAGATAAATTATTTTTCAACACACTTTCTCGTAAAGTGCCTCTTATTGCACCGATTTTAGGTTCATAATGTACCTTATAACGCACGCGTGCTTTTTTCATTATATTATTGCACTAGTGCTTTTTACTTTACAGTTTATTTTTAAATCACAGCAAAGAGTTTTTATGCCTAAACAAAATTAAATATTTTTGGGAATAAATCAACTGTATTAATTAAAATATGTTAAATAAACATTTCATTTCATAAAATTATTTATGTTTGACAACAAATTAATATTAATTTGTGTTTTAAATAAAAAAATCAATTTATAATATTTTTAATATCAGGCTGTATGGCGGTTTCCTTCGACCACCTGCGCGCGCATAGCTGTATGTCACCGTGCGATTAGGTACATTACAGTAATCCGCGCACCATTTTTCACAAATTTAATATTTGTCTAAAATTTATGTTTATTTCCTCGCAAGTGTGTTGAAAAACGTCGTATGACACGCGTGAGCATTGACTATTATACTCTCGGCTCCATTAAGCAATCCAGCCTCGAGTATAATAGTCAACTTAGCTCACTTGTATCATAATGTACTATACATTATGTAGATATTATTCATAATAGCTAGTTGGAGTTGGTCAAAGTAATAAACCTGGTTTGGTGCTATGGAGCGAGCTATGCTTGGAGTTTCTTTGAAGGATAAAATCCGTAACGAGATTATCCGGAGAAGAACCGGAGTGACCGACATAGCTTGTAGGATCAGTAAGCTGAAGTGGCAGTGGGCTGGCCATGTCTGTCGAAGGACCGATGGCCGTTGGAGCAGACGAGTCCTTGAGTGGAGACCGCGTATCGGCAAACGCAGCGTAGGGCGCCCCCCTGCCAGGTGGACCGACGACCTAAAGAACGTGGCTGGGGGGGACTGGATGCGGAAGGCAGAGGACCGAGCGTTGTGGCGCAACTTGGGAGAGGCCTATGTCCAGCAGTGGACTGCGATAGGCTGAGTTGATTGATTGATTGATATGGTTTGGGGTTGTGTTCTATCGGAAGTATTTGAGCGCGGAGACGATGAGGAACTTCTCGATGAAGAGGTCGGAGTCGAGCGCGGCGATGTGCGCGGCGCGGCCCACCAGCGCGCTGGCCGTGTGCGGCAGCGCGTGCTGCACGTCGTAGCGCACCACGCCCGCCGCCGCCGCGCGCGCCGCCAGCGGCGACACCATGTTGTGCACCTGCGGCAACACACCGATCCACGTTCAACGATAATTGTGGAAAGAAACCTAGAGAAGACACCTCGAACAAAATGTTTGTAGCACGTTTTAGAGCTCCTGCACTCTCACTCGCTTAGCCACGCTCGCGCCGCGCGTGCTGCGCGACCAGCAACTTGCGCAATATTTTTTGTTCGTAATGTCTACTCTAGTACGTAGTACATATTACCTCAGTAAAAGAAACAAAAAAAAATATCGCTCACGAGCAGGATTCGAACCTGTGACTCCTGACTCAGTACGCCAGTGCTTTACTCTTTTGTATTTTTTTTATAATATAGGATGGCGAAACGAGCTAAAGGCCCACCTGATGTTAAGCGGTTACCTTTGCCCATAACAACTACAATACTAGGCTGTTGCCTAAATGGTACCGCAAGTCGGTTCGCCAAACTGAGACATGAAGATGGAAAGTCTCATGTGATTGACGTCTGTGGTCTAGTGGTTCGAGTGTCGGACAGCTGATCATGAGGACGTGGATTCGATTCCCACATGACACAGATATTTGTGTGAAGAACATAAGTGTTGTGTTGGTCTGGGTGTTTCTTATGTATTAAAAGTATGTATTTACAAAAAAAGTAATTATATGAGAATTATATCCATTGTCTAGCACCCATACTGTGAGACACATGTACTGTACACGGCGACAAGTTCACGCGCCTTTGCCACTTTCTATTACCTTATATTATTTTGATTTATATGCATCACACCGATCAATGTTCAAGGATAAAAATTGATTGTTATACAGCATGAGTGGGTGAACAAGGGACATATTCAAGAATATGGTAGAATATGCGTACACATAATGAAAAAAAGAATGTTGAAAAAATATTCCACGATAGATAAATCACGCGTACAGGAGAAAAGATGCTGCTGACTAGTACAATTTCGCGGGCTCGTTGGTAGCATTCACCTTTGGATCACCTACGAAGTTCAATTAGATACTTATGTCATATTATTCCACACAGGTATTATCACAAAACTATTCAAAAAGCAACAAACCATTTCTCTGTAAGCTTGTCCCAACTGCGACGTGTCTTTGGCGGCAGCTTTGCACAGTTCCAGCCTGGCTGAATGCAGTGGGACATATCGGTCTTGCCCCGAGCCACAGAGTAGGATGTGTTTGAACTGATGCAGCTGACTTCGTTCACTCAGCCGGTAGAGGAAGGAGCGCCGAGGGTCGGCCGCGTCGCGGAGAGAGAGCTGTAGTAATGACCCCGACTTCTTCCATTTCTGCATGAACCACATGCCTGAAAATGAGAATTGTGTGCAGGTTTAGCGGTGTTTTGTAGCGGTAAATTATATTTTTTGAGAAGAGTTTTGTTGAAGCGGATACCTGATGGCTCGTGTGTTAGGGATATAGCGACTGAAGTCAAAATTCCAAGAAAACCGCGCTTGCCTTACTTCTAGGGTATATAACCTACATACCTAGAGTTGCCATACGTAGGTCTTAGCCTCGCCGGCGAGGCTTGCCGCTTAACGGCGTTTAGCACGTCACCCGATAGACCGAAAGTCCGCTACTTTCGAGGAAACCAATTCGAAGCAGCAACGGCTGCTAGGGGGACATAGGAACGGCGGGGTCCCCCTGCAATCCCCCAGTGAGGTTCGAGCCCCCCCCTTGGGGGACGCCCGCTTGCGCGGTATTGATACCGCGTATTTAGTTTGTAAGTATTTAGGAGTAGGGAATAAACCTTCGGCGAATGGAGTCCCACATGGGACTCTCCGCCAACTAAGTTCGGTTAAGCAGAAATGGGACTTCGGTCCCACCTGAGAGAATCCATTCAAAAAAAAAAAAAAAAAGTTGCCATACGTTCCGTATACATGCTGAAATTTTAATCGCTTCTTTCCCGAAAATGGGTCATTGTACTCATCATTATGTACAACTTTTACTATGGGACCAACCCTGAAATCACGAAAAAAAAATCAAGTGGTCCCTACATTTTTATTGATTTAAGTGAACACATGTAGAGACCAACTGATTTTATTTTTTCACGATTTCAGGGTTCGTCCCATAGTAAAAGTTGTTAATAATGTACTTGACCCCTTTTCGGGCAAGAAGCGATTAAAATTTCAGTAATTGATGCTTGATACTTATTTCTGTCTTGTTTTCTTCATAATACGCGTAAAGGCTCGAGGTAGGGCGGTGAAAGTAAAATCTACTTCAAAATAGGACTGGCCGAAAAAATATGAGCCCCTTTCTCCTTGCGTATCGTAGTTGATTTAATAAGATTTGAATATCAATCAATGATTGCTTATATTTTATTGATTGTTTTGTGTTAATTATTGCCTTCCCACATTTGTGACGTTTTTATTTATTTAGCACATAAATGTCCCGTATGTGTTTTTTGGCAATTATGGCAACTCTACAACGTGGATATGACAATAAATGAAAACACTGTTATTACTAGTCTATAGAAGCATTTTAAACACATAAGTTGTTTATCGAAAATTAAAAAAACTTTTTTTTTGCAAAATAAATATTAAAACATCGAAATAACAAGCAACACCATTTGTGTTCATCTGTGATTACAGATAAAATATTTATCTACACTCGTATCGTAAAATTTGAATTATGAACTCGAAAGTAATGTCATAATGACATACTTTACGCACATGCACCTGTAATGAATTTAAAAAGTTTCATTACGATACAGTTTGCTGAACAAAACAATGCGGTAATTTAATTTTTTTTCCATAACCGCACACTTCAGCCCAACTAAGAAGTTTTTAATGCCGCTTCGACCTAACCAAGGAGTTTTCAAACTTTTTTTTAGCAGTCGTACAGTTTGGCACTAATGAATACACAAAATTCAGGGTGGCGCCACTTGTCATACATTGAAAATTTTTATCGTTTAAAATCGCGTTTTTGGCAGAACTTTTGATTGTCATATTGCTTTTAATTATATTTAAGTGTTTACAGGCATATTTTTTGTATGATAAAACAGAGATTGACGGAATCCTGACAAGGATAGAAAATTAGTTCCGATTATAATGTTTTCGCCAGACCATATTTTATTATCTGTGAAGGCGCGCACCAGCGCGCGTGCGCGGCCGCGCGCCACGGTCTACTGGATTTGGTCACCCTAACTTGTAAATTTATTGTTATTGTTTACGTTATTATTATGGTTTTGTATGTCGAAAGTTTTATTCTGGGCAAAAATATCTGACTACAGCAGTGATACTGAACTGAGGAGAATATGACCCCGCCTGAATTTCTGGATGCAGCAACGTAAATTACGAACAATGTTTTACCAGAGAAATCAAGAAAAACAACGACAATGTTACCAAGATTTTGACTTTGGTATTTTATTTAAAATTGTATGAGTGTAGATAAAATAGTGTATGAAACTGACATAATTAGGTATTAAAACACTCGTGTGATACTATTAAAAACCTCGCCTACGGCTCGGTTTTTAAACTCACACTCGTGTTTTAATAACCCCTATTATGCAACAGTTTCATAAACTACTATTAATGATTATTGAGAAAGAGTGTTTAAAATTATATGGACTCGCACAGAAAAACTTGTAGAAAAATGGTCCTACATTCAAAATTAATGAAAATAAAATAATTTCCTGTGTTTAATTAATTTATTGTATACGATCAGAGGACGTGTGATACTCTGTACGTAGTTTTATTTAATGTCATATTGTCATATCCACCCTGTATAATTATAGCAAATAACATAAGTAATGTTGCTACGTACCAGCATTAACTAATCCGCTAGAGTTGTACAGAGTCCCAAGATGAGGTCCACTTAGCGACAGGAATGTGTGGAGTTTTCCTAGGTATGGCTTCATCTGCGGCCTCGCAAGCGCCGAGCGGATGATGATGGTGCCCAAGGAATGCCCCACAAAACTTATCCGAGCTGGTTCGCTAGAACTCTGGATGTGGGTCAAGATCTCTTGTACAAGCCTGTCAAAATAAAACAAAAATTAGCAATATTAATAACATGTCTCTGGGGCAAAACAGCACTTCTATTAAAATTATTTAGATTTCTATGGTACAAACGAAATATATATAAAAAAATAGGATACCTAGTTATTACTAGGTATCCTATTTTTTTTTTTCGTATCAAGTAGGTTACAAGACTACTACAAAATTAAAAACAAGTAAAAAAAACAGTTACGAGTCAAGGATCACAAATTATAAATAATTTGGGAATTGGGAGTCATAATAAAATTACCGCTCACCTATCTGTCATCGTGTCGAAATCGGAGAAAGTGTCGCCTTGGTTTCTCTCGGACATGAGGAAGTCTAGCCTTGCCCCAGGCAGTCCTAGCTCCAGGTATGTCTTCACGAGGCGGAGGTCTGCCGCGTTGCCGTCTAAGCCATGCACGCAGATTATGAGATGTAGACCTGAAAAATAGGAAGATTGAATTTGTAAACATTGGTATTGTAAGTGTTCCACTCGTGACTGTTCCTTGTAGACCCAGGCTGATAAAAAAATAGTTTTCAACACAGTTGCTCGTAAAGTGGCTCTTATTGCACCGCTTTTAGGTTCATAATGTAGCTTATAACGCACGCGTGCTTTTTACATTATATTATCGCACTAGTGCTTTTTACTTTACAGTTTATTTTTAAGTCGCAGCAAAGAGTTTTTATGCCTGAAGTAAATTAAACATTTTTGGCAATAAATCAACTGTATTAATTAAAATATTGATAAATAAACATTAAATTCCATCGAATTATATGTTTTTGTCAACAAATTAACATATTTGAGTAAAGATTCAAATTGTGGAAAGAAAAAATCGCTCACGAGCAGGATTCGAACCTGCGACTCCTGGCTCAGCACGCCAGTGCTTTAGCCACTAAGCTACCGTGAAGCCGTGAACACTGCTCGTGGTAAGAAACACTTACCTGTTGTTGTTTACCGCTGACGTCTTTAGGTCCTTTAACAAACATCTTTTTGTCATAGGTGTCACGGACAGCCCACTCTGCAGAGCCTGCATGGTGGAAGACGAGACAGCAGCACATGTGCTTCTAGACTGCCCTGAGGTCGCCACATACAGGGCCAAGTACTTCGGTAACCCAGGTACCCTCAGAGAGATCACCAGCAACACCAAGGCGTTGCTGGCCTTTTTCGAGGAGTTAGGGTGGATCGAGTAAGTTCCCACCCGTACGCAAAATACACGCTTGAACGTGGAGTTGCGGAAACCAGCCCGTTATACTATACTGCTGACGTCACCCAAAGACGTACCAAGTGGATGAGAATTTCGATACACGAGCTGTGTTCACGATAGCTTAGTGGCTAAAGCACTGGCGTACTGAGCCAGGAGTCGTAGGTTCGAATCCTGCTCGTGAACGATTTTTTCTTTCCACAATTTAAGTCGTTAGATTTCGCTTCGCATGCGTAAATGCGTGAAAAATATTAAATAATATATTTCATTACTAAATAGGAGTACTCATTCATTGTACTCATAAGTATGAACAACTTATTCTATGGAAACAATCCTGAAATCGCAAACAAATATCAGTTGTTCCCTACATTTTGTCGATTTATGTGAACACAAATGTAGGAAACAGCAGTTCTTTTTTCGCGATTTCAGTGTTGAACCCGTAGTAAAAGTTGTTCATACTGATGAGTACAATGACTCTTTAAGAGGTTTCACAGTTATTTCAATAAACCTTGGTATATGGTCTAAACTCCGCCCTTTCATTTGAGACCAACACGATGGGTCTAAGAGCTAGAGTTTAGGAGTTTGGCCAACAGAAGTTTGGACCATTTTTTTCATTTGTTTTGGGTTCATCGAGCACTTTCATTTGAGTACTATACCTATCTATGGATTGGGAGATATGGCCATCAGAATTTTTGACCATTCGCGTGCACCTTTTGTCTACGCTTGCAAATGCGTAGAAGCTTTGCTTCTGTTGGACATCCCCCGACACAACCAGTTTTCTTGTATTTATAAAATACATTACAATTTTTTAATCTAATCATCACTTTTCGTGTTTGAAAGCTATTAAACACAAACATTTTCATCAAAATCAGTTCAGTAGTTCCATATACGCACAAGGTCTGGGCAGTCAGTCCCGCTACCAGCCTGCTGACAGGCTAATCTTTTTCTCATGGCTTAAGCTATTATCGTTATGTAGCTCATGTCAACACTATAGAGGAAGTTATTTAATATATATTTTTTTTAATATAGGATGGCTAAACGAGCTAAAGACCCACCTGATGTTAAGCGGTTACCTTTGCCCATAACAACTGCAATACCACCTAGGCTGTTGCCTGAATGGTACCGCAAGTCGGTTCGCCAAACTGAGACATGAAGATGGAAAGTCCCATGTGATTGTAATTTCACCGGCACCCCTTCAGATCGAAACACAGCAATGCAAGCATCACTATTTGGCGGAGAAGTAGGCACGGTGGTAGTACTTCCTCGGACGAGCTCGTTCACAAAGGAACTCTACTACAACTTTTTTTTTTTTTTTACTGATGGGGGCCACTTGGCTTCTACATTCCCCTTAACAGTTTCCTATCAATTACTCACCTTCTGGGTTAAACATTCTGTACTCATCACTTATGTGGAAGTAGGGCAGTGAGTTCTCCACAGGTGGGAAGTCAGAGTATATAGCGCCCGGGTATTTCACGCTTTGTCTGAACTCTTCCCTGCATTTCACGAACAACCTCTCAGATTCCGCCAACCCGAATATGCTGATGAAATTGCTTTCTCGTTGTTCTGAAAATGATGAAAATAATAATTTCTTAGGTTTTTGCGATCACTACACATTATAATATATTGTATCGCGTATATTATAAGATAATGACATTGTGATGTGAGTGATTACTGATTACTGCGTGCATCGAAACGATTTTAATTAATAAAAATTGTACGGTATATATTTTTTTTTAAATAATATTTGTGAAGACGCTTGTCATCTTAGTCTTCTCTTCCTGCGACCACGAACTCTGCAAAGCTTTCGAAACATCAGGAAAACCAATTTAAATAATATACGCGATATAATCCGGTTAAACTTGTAATTGAATGATGAAAATACTTCGTAAATGTGTGATATCAGACGATGCTACAAAAACCGGTCAAGTGTGAGTCTGACTGGTGCACTTAGACGGGGTTCCGTACCACCACACATGTTTAAGAAAACCTTTTTTTTCTTGTGTACCTAACGCATGTACAGTCGACTGCATGACAGTGGTAACACTTCAATTCAAAAATCGCCCTTACTGCTTACGAAATAAAGATGCTGGTAATGTCAAAGTGTTACCACCGACGTGCGGTTGACCGTACTACAAGTTTGACGTTTGTATGTATGTATGAGTTTTTAAGGTAGGGCAGGAACAAAAAGTGTTTAATAAATGCATTTTTTTCGAGGTTTCAGTATGGGGACCCTTTTAGTTTTAGTTTTTTCATTATTTGCCGTGATAGACGCCGTAAGAACACACATTCTGTAAAAATTGACTACTTATTACGATAAAAAAAACACAACCCTGTGACAGATAGACGGACGGATGGATTAACAGACGGTGTAGGCATATTATTAGGGTTCCGTTGGCACCCTTTGGGTACGAAACCCTAATATTATGCCTACACCTTACCAAGGCCGTCAGCAGGGGGGGGGGGCGTTGGGGTTTCAAATCAAATGTCTCGAAACTCTCAATACTCGCGACGTCACCTGTGACTAACGGCGGTTTAAAAAGAATGTTTTTACTTATTGTCTCTGGTCTGGAGTTCGACCCCCTTCCCCAAGTGAATTGCTGGCTACGACCTTGGTAAGTACCTATACATTGTTTTCCTGAATGTAATGTACCTAACTGTTATTAGTAATTGTGATTGTTCTGGTATTTTGTGATTTTAAATTCAAATTATCATTTGCATGCCAATTATGGTATGTGCCGAACTTAATTGTACCTGACACCTGTATCTACCACATTTAAGCAAATAAAGAAATTGAATTGAATTGAAGAAACGAGATGTACGATATATACGAATCAATTTTTTTAATAAGAATGTGTAAAATGACTTTATTACCAGTATCGTTTCTGCTCGCCAGTTCCCCGGTGCTCTGACTTTTATTAAGCGTACCGCCGGTGGGCGCACCGCTAGAGTTTACTGATTGATGAGGCCTCAGCTTTCTCCTCTCCATTATACCTGTTATTAAGCCAAGCGATGGTGTTAGTAGCAGAAGCTTCATAGAATTACACAGAACTTCAAAGAGTTGCCTACCTTCACACACATGGTACAAGGGGTTGTCTAACTGAAGCGAAGAAGGCTGGGGCGGTTGTTTCTTCGGCGTTTTCGACGGAGTAGAAGATTTACTACTCTGTCTACTCAACTTTGGAGATTTCGTTGGAGGATCCTATAACATAAATGTCCACTAAATATGATATTTCATTAAGAGGAAATGCGGGCGGAGAGACTTTTGAAAATTAGGTATTAGAAGAAATTATCGCTGTCGCTTTTAGAGCGCTCGGCCTCAAATAAGTGCGATAAGGACAACTGTAGCTCCAGATATTTCAAGAAATTTCATAAACTGAATAATATGAATATGTACTGTGTCGTTATGTTTTTATTTTTGCATTAATAGTTGTCAAATGTACACAGTAGGCCTCTGTAGACACTGGACAGCGGTCAAAATAGGTGATATTGAGAATTTTTTAGGGCTTCTCGAAATAATTTATCAACAAATAACGAAAACACAGGGACATAGAAAAAGTTGATAGGTATTTATGTCACTTTAAAAAATCATTGCTCTACGGTTAAAAACCAGAAAGAAAACAGTCGAGAGCGTTTGTATTATGGAGAAAAGACCACCCGCATTTCCTCTTAATGAGTTGACATGCCGTATTATCGATGGATGTTACGTGTTTACCTTAAACTCATCTGGCGGAGGAGGAGCATCTCTGAACTGTTGTGGAGGGGGTAAATGCTCGTAGTCATTGTCACCAATAAAGTGCGCTAAATCCACTTCAGATTTTGCTTTATTCGGGTATTTTTGCACAGAACTCGCTGGACCACCTTTTTTGCGACTAGTTTTGACGCAAGAGCGATCCACCGTTAGACTTCGTATTTCAGCTGCGATTAACTTCTCCGTATATTGTATTCTATCTTTTAATTTTGTCTTGTCTAAGCTTTGAGAGTTACCAGCTGCCGGTTGCGCCTTTTGCGGGATTTCTTTCCTTATGTAAGGGTGTAGATTGTCACTAATTGTTTGAGATTTTTTGACCGATCCTTCGTTTAGACTCTTAGAAGAAGAACTGTAAGTCTTCCCTTGGATAGCACTAAAGGAGTTATGCCTTTGATTGCCTTTAATTGCAGCTTCAGCCATTTGTTGAAAACAACTCGCAGAACAAGTATCTGAATTGCATCCTGCGTCTATTCCATTACTGTGCATTATTTTATTATATTCACATTGGCTGTCTGTGCATATAGAATCGCTACATATAGTGCATTCCTCACAAACTTCTTTATCACAGCATTCTATTTTCTCGTTCGAATTAGTTTGAGCGACTTTGACGGCTAGTTTTAAAAGACGCTCACGTAATTGTTCTCCATTGAGAACAGTTCTTTTAAAATCGCTAATAGTTTCACCATCACATTTTCGAGGGTCATTTGTATCGTAATTTTTACTAGACATTTTAGGTACAGTTGAATTTCCAGGAACGAAATTCTGGTTTAATTGACAACTTGCATTATCTGGGGAGGAGGGGCCTGAACTACGTCCGCTAGACACCCATCCACTTTGTTCACTCAAACTTGACGTAGAAGTACTTCTATTTCGTTTCTCTTCCTTATTAAGGAAATTATCAGGAGGCAAAATTTTGAAATCTTTATCTGCTATGTCAAGAGGTGGCGATTCAAATGCTGGTGGTGGAGCCAAATTTGGTAAAGATTCGGAGCCAAAAGTATTATTTAGGTTTGGTTCATCTAAAACTGATGCAGCACTTCTACAATGTCGTAACAACTCTGGTCCGTGGTCGAGACTGTACGGTACACTTGCAGAAGACTCTAATCTTCTTAGTTCAAAAGGTAAACTTTCATTGCTGGATGATGACGCAGCTTCTGACATTAGTTGCGTCATCTTTTCCGATGGCTTGTGTTTCGTACGTTTCTCTGGTTTACCGCTCGATCTACCACTTTTCGGTGTCGTCACACCAGATTTCGGAGTAGCTCTGCCAGACTTAGGTGTAGCTAAACCTGATTTTGGGGTTATACCACCAGACTTGGGCGTAGATTTGCCAGACCTTGGCGTTGCCCGGTCGGATTTTGGAGTGCTGCGTTCAGATTTTGATGTGTGGCGATCTGATTTACTGTCTCGAGATTTAATAGAATGATGACTGCTTAGTGAATCTCTACTAGAATTCATTTTTGTGTTTTCTTTTCCGCCGTTGTTTAGTTTCGAATCTTTGGATCGGCTTTTCTTATGCCTTACCGATGGCATCGCTGAATGTGGAGTGGATGGTGGTGTCTTTGAATAAGTAGATTTAGATGTTCCGTCACTGCTTCTGTCTAAAGTCATTACGAATCCACTGTCATCACTACTTTTACTAGATTTCTTTTGATAGTTTTGGATTAAACTGCCGGTGTTAAAATCGTAACTCCAATCACCTTTTTGGAGGTAATAGTTTAGTTCATGTCTGAGCTGATTGCGAGCAGCTTCAATGTCAGTGTGTTGATTTTCCACTTTTTGATGAAACACATGCGTAGAATTAGATCTATGTACGTGTTTATTAGAAACTAAGTTATTTTGATCAGTCACTTGAGTTTTACCACTAACCGGTGGGTAAGAATTACGTGGAGGCAACATAGGACGGGGTAAATTTACACTGTAGCCTCTTTGAAACTCTAACGGATTACGAATAACATTGTTTACTTGCAGATTACCCTGATTACCGAAAGTATAGCCGTACACTTGGTTAGGATTCGGTTGCATCACTCCGTCATACTTATATCCTACACTATGGAATACTTCATTTTTCATTCCATGTCCAGGTTTCTTAATACAAGGATTTTTATATTTTTCTCTAAATTCACTTATATTCCGTCTATAATCGTCTCCTTTGGAACTGCATCTAGTCGTTGTACTCGTTGGATAAGCACTGGTTGTCACGCTTCTAGGCAACGTTGTAGGCTTAATTTGTTGTGGCGGTAGATATGGTTTTGGATAGTTGACAGAAGAGTTAGAACCGTTTCTCACATTCTTTGTTAATATTTGCGCAGTATTGAGTGGTGTCAATTGTGACACTCTTAACTGATCCAGAGACTTGCTGTGCCTAGCCGGCAGAGTACTTACGCCACTTGTGATTTCATGTTTTTGGCGGAAAACTTCTAGTCCTGGTTCAGATCTTTCTTTGCCTAGACGCGAAACGTTCGTAGCGCTTTTTGCTGTATTGATATCAAGTAAAGTTGATGCGGAGTATCGAGACAGTTGTTGTCCTTGCTGTATTGGGCATGAAGCAAATGCGTTGTTTGGTGGTAGTTGGATCTCGCTAATTTGATTGTTCTGTACGATATATCTATTTCTTCCCGTTAACTCGAGTTGTTTATTGTGTGGTTTAGGCAGTTCGACTACATTTTGTTTCACCAAAGCTCGTTTAGGGGAACCACGGGCAGATTTTTGGGGAGCTAGGGTGAGAGTTGCTTGAACGACACTGGAACTGGATTTAGGCGCATTGAATTGTGGTTCAAGGACGTCCATGATTGTTTTAGGCAGTGTAAGGGTAACTCTGGAGGCTTCGGATGACGGTCTTCTGGAGTCCATAAGTGAACTGACACTACAAGCACAGTCATCTCCAAGGGGTTCCGAGCATAGGAAAGGATCTGCATCAAGACACATACATAAAGTTAATAAAATAGTTATGGTATTTTGTACGGAGCAAAATTTTTTGTCGTGACAGTACTTACCGCTTCCAGATTTGCTTGCACTTGAATTCAAAAATGAACGACGTCTTGCAAATTCAGCTGTGTCTTGATACCTGAAAGAAGATATTAGATATTCTGATGATATTAAATGTAGCCTTAGAGATGATATTTCTAAAAGGTTAGAGAGATTTCAAAAAAACATTGGTTGTTCACACAAAGTGCCTTTTTACCAAGTCAGGAGTGAAATATAGCTACGTCTACACGGAAGGAATGTTTATACTATGTAAATATTTCAAGGGTTCATGAAGTTAACTTTCCCATAAGTTTGATTTGGTGCCTATAGACACTCGTTTTTTTTTTTTCAATCACCTGTCTTCAAAAATGATGGGCATGATATGCGGGTCGCCATCCAGCGCGATGCAGTGGACCGGGAGCGGCGGCAACAGCGCCAGGTACCGGGACCTCCGCGCCACCTCGCCGACACTCTGGTACGACTGGTAGTTGCTGTCGTAGCAACCTGCCAGCGAGTGACGAGGGTTGTCCAGCACGAAAAAGCATTCGGAGAAACGCTTTATGCTGGAAAGGAAATGTTACTAGTGAATTCTTGATATCTTATAGATTTTATGCTAGGAATAAGTCTTCGGCCTTGCAATTTTGTAGGCCTAAATTTGCTAAGGGAAGGCAAAGCCATAAGTATAATAAATAACTAATAATAGCGAAACTAAAAAAATAATAGTCAAGGTCAAAATAATAGTCTACCGCTCAGAGCTGCTTTCAGCAGTCCCCTACGCATTTACTAGGGTGAACGAGGGAACTTGCGGGATGAGACGCGCTTTGTGCAACTTCAAAGGAGATTTGCTTCTATACGTTAGAATTGTTTATTATTCTTATGACACAGCACTTTCGTGGTCTTCCTGCGATCACGGACGCTGCAAAGCTTTCGAAACGTCAGAAAAACCAATTTAAAAAAAAGAAAAAAAAAAACGCGATTTAATCCGGTTAAACTTGTTTTACTTATTATAATATAATAGCGTGATCGCGAAAACCTAAAAAATTATAATTTGAAGATTTCAAGTGGCGACCTTTATCAGACCTATTATACTGATTTGTTGACACCACAGTTGACACCTAGTGCAGGTAGCTTTAAAGCACGATTGGTTGGTTGAGCAAGGGTTCTACAGCTTCGACGAGCTTGTGCTATATATTGTATGTATGAACGTGGCTGGTGGGGACTGGATGCGGAAGGCAGAGGACCGAGTGTTGTGGCGCAACTTGGGAGAGACCTATGTCCAGCAGTGGACTGCGATAGGCTGAGTTGATGATGTACCTATTATTTTATGTTTTGTATTATTGATGAATTATAATGGCTGTATATTGGATTTCAATTATTTTATATTATAATTGATGACATTTTTAATTATTGGACACTACAGGTATATTTTTGTCGTACCTACACATTATGGTTTTGACCATTATCATTGTTGTATTTCTATTTATTTTTTAATGTTTTTAATCTTATTTTGACGTGCAACAAATATTGAATATAATTTTATACACATCTTAATACCTATCTATTTACCTATGTTAATTTATGTACAATATAAAAATGTACAAAATACAAATTTAAAAAAAATCACAAAGAAGGTGGACTTAGGCGTCGAAGAACTCCTCCACATTACTGTCATCTGGAAGCGTGCCCAGGAGACTGGCAGCGTTGCCACGATGAATGGCAACGCTTATTCTTTGGCGTGTAATCCTATTTATTACCAATAAATTGACTATGACTATATCAGAAATCCGAACTATGTCAGAGGTCCGTGTGGTCCCGGACTTAAAGAATTGCACCACCCTTATTTCTTCTCATGGGTGTCGTAAAAGGCGACTAAGGGATTCACCAGAGGATGGGCAGCAGCGTTCTCTGAGTATTTAACCAACCAACTGCGATCGCCAACCCGTCTGCCAAGCGTGGCGATTATGGCATATAATTGGGGGAGCCGTCCTATGGACGTCTTTCGGCTAAAATGATGATGATGATGATGTCAGAAATCGATCGCCTGTTATGAGGCGTCTATTGGGTCGACGGCAACGGCCATTGCAATCGTTATAATGCAGAAATGCGGATGATGGTTACCGCAGCGCGTGGTGCCTGGCGGCGAGCGCGTGGTGCACGTGGGGCCGGTCGGTGGTGTGGTGCAGGAAGGCGCGCCAGCGCAGCGTCACCTCGGCGCACAGCCGCGCGATGTCGTGCGCCGCACTCATCGCCCACTCCTCCTCCTCGCCGCACTCTGACTTCTGGAAGTTCTGCCAATTAAATAACCCATTTTAGTATAGAAGTCGACTTTCAGAGACACAGACACTCCTCACATCCCACGTACGCACATATACATGCGCAAAACACTCGCATACAACATACACACAACACATAACTCGGAAGCAGCTAAACATGTTTATGAAATGTGTAAACAAGTAGGTACATAATTTACAAGTGTGTTATTTGTAACAATAGGATTGGCATATCCACGGGTTAAAAGTCCTCTAAATAAATAAAGATTTTAAAAAAAACATACACCCAGTTTTTTTTTTAATTATTAATTAGGTATCTGGGATAGGCTTTAAATAAATCAATAAATACTGCCGCGCTGCTCATGCCCCACGATGCTACTGATCTGCTTTTGGTTTGTACTAGTTTTACTCGCCTTGCCAAAGTCGCTTAGGTCCTTTATTCTTTGCGCGACTTCTCCAACGACAGAATTCGACGAGGAATCCTCAGGAGTGAGCAACACACCAGTTGAGCCGCATATTGTTAGAGCACTTTGTAGCCCCTCCAATGATCCCAACAGAATACCGCACACCTCGGCGTGAACTTGCCTAGAAATTGAAAAAAAAAAACCATATTATTACAAGTCGCATCAGCTAAAAAATTAGGAAGCGGTGAAGGGTGGGAGTTTTTGGGGGCTTTTGTCAATGTTACAATTTTGTAAAAATAAGTATAATAATTTGAGTTATTATGGGAACGGAATGAATTTCCTTATCGCGGCTTGCAGTAGGTGTGATTCTGGTAAAAAACTGTAGTCATGTCAGATTTTAACTATTAAATAAAACATACAAAAATGTATGTTTTAGCGAGGATCGAGGTTAGGCCTTTTTTTTTTGCCTTGGGGTAGTCCTCATGGACGCACTACGCCCGGGGTAGGCAGAGCCAGTGTCGGACTCTTACCGACTAAAACCACCACGGTGTTCCTTCGACTAATCGAAGTTAGGCCCTGTGTTATCTCAGTCCGACGCTTGATGTTCCCTGCTATCTATGCTTGTATTATAGTTGCGAAACTTAGCATTATAATGAACCGATAAAAAACAAGTATTTTAAGGATAACTTCGTTCCTGACGAGGGCCCCACACACGTTTTTTTTAATATTGCAAACTCTTTTCTGCAGATTTTAATACTTTTCTCAGCGTTGCATGCGTCTTTTAAGAACCTTCAAAATCCAATAATAATCTTTGTCAATTCCAAGTTTCAAGTTGTGTAGGAATACTTCATGTTTCAATGGTTATAGTTACTTACCTAGCATGCGCAATTTTGCTAGAGTTGCCCCCAGAGCATTTGCCGGTGGACCCGAAGAGTACATTCTCGAAGCTCCCCGATGTATTGAAGTTGGAACCAGCACTCTTCATCAACTTGCCCCATTGTTTACTTGAGCGTGGAGTACTGAAATACAGGGAACATTATGAGAAATATCGTTTAATGATGATAAGTTACAAGTTACTGTTTTTGAACATCATCATCATTTCAGCCGAAAGACGTCCACTGCTGGACAAAGGCCTCCCCAAGCATCGCCACAACGACCGGTCCTGCGCTTCCCGCATCCAGCGTATTCCGGAGACCTTCACCAGGTCGTCTCAGGTTACTGTTTTTGTCCATTTCATACTCCGATGGCCTATGTCCAGTAGTCGACGTCTTTCGGCTGAAATGATGATGATGATGCTCCGATGCGAAAAGTTTGATTTTGTATAAGTTGTAAGACTAATGATAATTTAATTTAATTTACCTACACGCTAATTTCCTCAAAATTGACGTGTTGGTTACACAAATTGTAGGTACGTATTTGAGGCATTATACGGGCTGTGGTTTTAAACAGATTTAATAATTTTCGAGCTTTAAGTATAAGGTATAAACAGTTGTTTATCAATAATAAACAAAATCTAAGGTTAACAATAACCGAATAATTTTGATTTGTTTTATTTAAAGAAAACGAAATACGATCGCGCTTCAGAATGGAACATTGGAGCGCACAATTTCTACTTGTTCCAGGTTTGTAGAAAAAAATACTCATCTTACACTGAATTCACTGATCACTGTAATTCAGAGTGATAAAACATTTAACAGTTATTTAATTTTTTATTAATTTGTTGAACCAAATTTAATAATGTTAGTAAATATTACACCTGTTTAAAACTACAGCGTGATGAAAAACTTACCAGCTTTGCACATAATGCATGATACTTTTCCTTAAGTGGCAAGCAGACATAAAAGAACGCAATGGTGTTAATACTTTATTCAAACTAGACTCGCATTATACATATAGTTCACTTGTTCTTGGTTGTTTGTTGGTTTGACGACCTCTGTGGTCTAGTGGTTCGAGTCCGACTGCTGATAACGAGGTCGTGGGTTCGATTCCCACAGGACACAAATATTTGTGTGATCAATATAAGTGTTTGTGTTGGTCTGGGTGTTGCTTATGTATTATAAGTATGTATTTACAAAAAAAATAAGTATATAAGTATTATATCCATTGTCTAGTACCCATAGTACAAGCTTTGCTTAGTTTGGGACTAGATGGTGCTGTGTAAAAATGTCCCAAAAGATATTTATATTTATATATCATTTATTTTAGTCACGATACCGATAGTTTTCCAAATAAAATAAATAAATTATAATAAAACAAAGTTTAACCGGATTAAATCGCATATATTATTTAAATTGGTTTTCCTGACGTTTCGAAAGCTTTGCAGCATTTCGTGGTCGCAGGTAGACTAAGATGACAAGGGTCTTTACAGATATTTCTAAAAAATCATTTTAATCTACCGTACAATATTATTAATTAAAATCGTTTCGATGCACGCAGTAATCACTCACAATATCATTATCTTTTACAGTGTTGCGAGTTGTTTGGGACTTCATTATTTTCAGGACTGGGTTCAATAACCAATTTAAATTATATACGCGATTTAATCCGGTTAAACTTTGTTTTATTATAATATGTAGTGATCGCGAAAAACTAAGAAATTATTAAATAAATAAATATTTTTGGGATTTTTTTACACAGCACCATCTAGTCCCAAACTAAGCAGAGCTACTAGACAATGGATATAATACTTTTATACTTTTTTTTTGTAAATACATACTTATAATACATAAGAAACACCCAGACCAACACAAAAACTTATGTTCATCACACAAATATTTGTGTCCTGTGGGAATCGAACCCACGACCTCGTGATCGGCAGTCTGACCCTCGAACACTAGACCACAGACGTCGTCAACATAGAAATATACCCGATATATCGTCCCTTCGTCAATTAAATTTTGTCCGATATTAAATAAACAACATATTGTTCTATCTTTTATAAATAGGTATATATAAATATAAATATTTTAATCTCCCTGTATAATGTTATCAATCCAGTTCCATCAGCTTGATGAGTTTGGGAGGAAAAATAATCTTTTCACATCAGTAGCTCAAACATGTAGGTTTTGCTGCCTGAAATCAGTGAGCAAAATGCGATTTTGCTCACTGAGTGAGACAAAGTAACTTTTTAATAAAAAATGTCAGAAAGCCGCGAATATCTTATTCATCAAATCGAAACATTCACACTCTATCTCTTTCCCGCCATTAGAAAGAGAGAGAGACAAAGACCAGCCCTTTCGAATCGAAGTTCCGATTTTGAATTCGACTTCAAAGACATACACGTTCGGAATTTCGTACTAACTAAAGAAATTTTGCAAAAAGATAATTATTTCTTTTAATGTAATGTATTGAATTTTTAACTTATTGTTGTATTTAAACGAAAATAAGTATTTACTGTAAATAAAACTGATATTTTACCTGTATATATTTATTTCTAGTTTCAGTAATGTTACGTAATATATTTTGAATAATAAAATATCATGGGTGCTATTTCCGAACACTGCTAATTTAAATAAAAGAGCGGGAATAAAATTTCGTGGCTGGCGTAAAGAGTTGAATAAGTTAAAAAATATTAAAATAATCGTAAAATATGAGTGAAGCAAGCGACGAGAACAGTATTTTAACACCGGAAGAGTTAAAACAACAAGTTATTAATGCAGAATTAAGTTTCCTACCTGAGAAGTCTCGCGAGAATTAACTGAAAGCATATGGTATGCTTTATTGAATTGGTACCTCTATCTACAATGTTAATTATTTTGATTCACAATGCTTAGTTATTTCAATCTATTCCTGTTTATTATTTTATCTCCTAAAGTGTTCTCGCTGCTGAAGTGAAAAATTATGTGTGTTACACGAGAGCAAAGTTTTTTGCATCTCGTGCTTTTGAATCCCTCGCCACACTCAGGATTCAACTTTATAGCACTCGCTACGCTCGTGATTCAATCGATGAATCCTTCGCTTGCTCAGGATTCAAAATTAGCACTCGCAGCAAAAAACGACTTTGCTCTCTTGTTGCACAAATAACTATTCTTTTACATTTTAAAAAGCGTAAAACAAAAGTTTTTTTACCGTTTAAAGAAGCGTAGATAGTGTACGTATCTACAATTCTACATACGTAGGTACCTAAACTACAAAGTAGCAAAGTACAATGGTGTGAAATTACATAAATAAATGTACTTGCCGAATAAATTCGACGCTACTGGCATTTGGGATGACACCGATGTTATCTAGAGGATGGATTGATTTATCGATTTATGACAAAGGACATTGAGTTAAGTTTCAGGCAAGCCAATAAAACTGCGGGAATTGATGATTAATAAAACAGTTCGTAACGTTAATAATATGAGATAACGGTCTTGTCAAACGTGACAAGAACACAACACACACGGGGTTTCACAGGAAATAATTTTATTTAAGACAGCCAATTATGTCATCATCATCACCCTCCTTATCCCAATTTATTTGGGCATTCGGCGCAGAAAGTATGTATTTTTCTTACATACATCTCTGTTAGCCGTCATCTCCGTGTTCACTTTTTTTTTATCCATATAATCTTTCACACAGTCCAGCTATCTGTTTTTTGGTCTACCTCTTTTCTTATAGCCATCCACATACATACACAAAAGTATCTTATAGTAAAAATAGCCTATGCCCGCGACTTCGCCCGCGTGAATGTCGTTTATCGCGCATCCCTAGGGAACTGTTCATCTTCCCGGGATGAAAATTAGCCTTTATGTTAATCCGGGTTATGTTCTATCTGTATGCTAAATTTCATTAAGATCCATACAATAGTTTTTGCGTGAAAGAGTAACAAACATCCATACATCCTCACAAACTTTCGCGTTTATAATATTAGGAGGAAGTAGGATACAAGGATATGATTGTCAATACATGTCTTTAAGATATTTTGTTAGAATTTGTTTTGACGATAGCGATTGTCATAGTGGTTGAGGCTCATATTATCTTACACAAAACAATAAGACAAAGAGGATCTTCGAACAAATAGTAACGTGGATAGGTACTTACTTGATGTAAGGCTGATGTAAAGCAACCAGGCTTGCATGGATGGTGATGGAGACGGATGACAGATGGAAGTAGTCGAATAGAACCGGGAGATGATAGTGGAGGCCTTGGGAGGGCTGGAAGTGGAGCTTCAGCACCCGGCAGGACACCGGCGCGAGGGTGCTCGACTGGGCACCTTCGCTGCACCACAACTCCACCCCAAGACTCCATTCTGCTCTCTCCAAGGATTCCTTAAGATTCCGGCTGTCCACTAAACAGAATACAATGGGTTACAAATAGTCTTGGCAAACAGTTGGCTCGGCACTAACTTCTATTAAAAGAACGAAAGTATGAGTTCCAAATGCCCTGTCGTTGCGAAATGTGTAAGAATTCAATTTCCTTTCCTAAAAGATGAGTTTGAAAATTCACAATCGCCATCGAAATATACAGGGTGAGTTTTGAAAATAGTACTGGAGGGCCAAATCAAAAACTATAAGGTATAGAGAAAGTTGTCAAAAGAGTCATGGGCGACATGAGCTCGATTTTGGAGAAAAACTGCATTTTTAGATTTTTGAAAAAGCCGCTGGTTCTGCCTGGAATCGAACCCAAACTTTTTGCAACTTTTAATATTACTTTGCAGGTGTTGTTCCTTATCAGCAACCTTATCTATTGGTTCCATAATATAGGGTGACATTTTCTTGCAAAAAAGATTGGGTTTCATTCCTGACCGAACCAGATGCTTTAAAAAAAATATAAAAAGCATTATTTGGTTTCTCCAAAATCGAGCTCATTACTCCTTTGACGACTTTTATCTATACCTTATACTTATAGTTTCGGATTTGGCCCTCCAGCACTATTTTCAAAACTCAACCTGTATTATGTTACATGATATTGTTGGTTATCACTATCACCCATTGTATTTATTCTGACGTACGCTTTGCCCAAAAAGAAGGCGTCCTCAGTCTTCTCTCAGAAGTTTTGTTGCTGGTACCACTAAGTATTGAGCTAACATTTTTTAAATTCTTATTGGGCTTGCGTTTTACCACCAACGAACCCTTTTTTTTTTCCTTTTTTTTATTAAAACATACATTATATGACAAAAGCAAACCAAAAACCGGGTTTGTCCGGAATGCCGTTAATTCTGCAGACAACTTATTAAAGATATTATGATATTATATTATTATTATATTATGTAGATAAATAAATTAAATAAATAAATATCTTTGGGACATTTTTTACACAGCACCATCTAGTCCCAAACTATGGGTACTAGACAATGGACATAATACTTATATACTTTTCTTTGTAAATACGTACTTATAATACATATAAGCAACACCCAGACCAACACAAACACCTATGTTCATCACACAAATATTTGTGTACTGTGGGAATCGAACCCACGACCTCGTTATCAGCAGTCCGTCACTCGAACCACTAGACCACAGAGGTTCTCAAAATTACATACAATACCTAATATTAAGACAATGGTACACTTTCCTTAAACCCTTGTTCCTCACCTAAGAGATGAGCTCGAAAATGCACGATGTCCCGTAGCGTGACCTCCTCGTTTCGGTACATGATCTGGAAGGCCCGGGACGCTGCCAGGCCGCCGATGAGCGAGGCGTTGGCAGCGGGCCGGCCCGTGCGCGCCGCGCCGTTGCCGCTGGACACCGACGCCTCGATGTGCACCGGCACCTTCGGGGACACGCGCAGACCCACGCGCACTTGGTAAAGTCTGCCGAAGAAAAGAATTAAACTGGTCAAATATGTGCACTGGCGGATTTGCTCAAAGGCCCGGTAGGCCAGGCCTAGGGCGGCCGATCATAAAAAAAAATACACAGATTGTAACAAGAAACGACCCAAGTAATAATAAAACAAAGTTTAACCGGATTAAATCGCGTAAATTATTTAAATTGAACCACTAGGAACGCTGCAAAGCTTTCGAAACGTCAGGAAAACCAATTTAAATAATATACGCGATTTAATCCAGTTAAACTTTGTTTTATTATAATGTGTGGTGATCGCGAAAACCTAAGAAAATTACCCAAGTAATTTTAAAATAAAATTACATTGTATGGTAAAAACGCTCGCTCGCTCGCACGGGCGTACGCGGGGAAGGCGTCTTCGTATGTATTTATTACAATATTTTTTTTTTACTTGGCTGCTACATTCCCCTTAAGGGGTCATTGTACATCAGTATGAACAACTTCAGAAAAAATAATCTGTTGTACCCTACATTTTGTTGATTTAAGAGAACACAAATGTAGGGAACAACTGATTTTTTATACGCGATTTCAGGGTTGGTCCCATATTAAAAGTTGTTTATTGTATACTGATGAGTACAATGACCCCTTAATACGTTTTCAGTTATTTCAATAATACATTGTACACTTAAAAGAAAATGTTTTGAACGTATTTTTCCCAAAGAGTTTCCACCACGAGTCTCTAAAGGTAAAGGAAAAGGTATTAGCAGCCAAGCTTATTATGTTCATTGGGTTCATCACGCTCCATTACGGTCATTTCACAGAAAGGTAGCAGTCAACTTTACGGGGGTTTTTAGTAGCTTGACTTATGCCTTAACCTTTAATACGCATGTGTTTAACCTCGTTTTGAAGTTCATATTTTTTCCTAGAATTTGCACATGTGTGCAGGGTGCAAGGTCTTAGTGGATATGAAAGCACTGGATTATTGTAGAAAAGGTTTATTTAGACATAGATAATATTCGCTTTCAGTATACTATATTTTTCATATCTTGGCCAAGAAAAATACCATGTTTTCCCGAAAAAAAATCGGCTAACCTGGTATCATCCGTAATTAAAATTGGTTTCTAGGAACAGTTTAGTAGACTAAGTGGGTACCACTATCATTGCAATTACTACCCATTAGTAAGCAAAACGATTCGTTTCAGGATAGGTTTGAAAAATTGTTTTTTTTTTGTAAAATGTTGTGAATTTATTTTCACGAACGTGCAAAGCAATTCGTCTAGTCGCTTCTGACCTTTTTCCTCAACATGGTGTTCCACAAAGTCGGGTACTTATTACATGCCTATTCATTTACACCTGTCGCGTTGGTCTCGACCCGAATCAATTTACGTCGTAGTCGTGGCGTGGCGCGGCTATGCCGTGTGTCGCTCCCTTCACGAACGTTAAAAGGGGGAATCAATGTGCTGTATGTATTGTGAAACGTGAAACTACACTTAGGCACAGGGACGAATTTCGAGGAACGCACAAAAAGTACAAAAACAGCTTTATTCGTGTTTATTCAGCTTGTCATATGTACGAACATCGTCACATGAATTGTATTGTTTAACTGTTTACCTTATCAAGCGTTATTTAACATTCGCTGAAGGTGCACCTAACCTAACTGAGCCTTCCACGCGCAATGTTTGTAATATATTTTTATACCTACCTACTTTATATACCTATTTAGTGCAATAAATAAACACTCTCTTTGTAGACGGACACGAATCAGTGATTTTATTCCTGTAGGTAAACATCCCGTCTTCATAGACAACATACTCAACATTTCAATGTACGGGTAAACTGCTCGTACATCATATACATTACATACATGCATCAGCTCAGAATGAGAAGGTTAAGGCCTTAGTCAACCACTCTGACCTACCAGTGGCGGTTCTGGGGGGGGGGTCGTAGGGGTCATGACCCCCCCCAAAAATCGTACACGTAAAATTGACAAATCTCCTAAAAATAGACAGATAAATTATTGACTTCCTGCTTTAACGTCCAAAAGTAAACAATGAAATCAAAACTAGGTAAGTACTACCTACTTACTGAAACACGACATCTACTCGTATGTACGTCAAAAAATACCTAACATTATTTTAGAGTTTTGTTTATGTACTGAAGTTCAATTTACAGCATAGGTATTATTTTGCTCAAAATAAACTATGAATGATATTTCCAGTTTAATGACAAATAATATCACATACGACGACTTACGACGGCGGTAGTTCATTTTGTTGAATGGTTTGCGCTACTTTACATGAGCCTGCAGTAGCGATTGGACACTCAAAGGCGCAAGCGATTGAAGCTTTGGCGGTGAAAAAAAAATTTCGGGCTCGCTTCGCTCGCGCTTCTTCATTAACGTACATAAAGATAAGAAAGAAAGAAAATTTTTATTTCAGTCTCGGTACAGGCGAGAGAAAAAAAAACTAAACATAACATATTAACAATAAACTTAAAATTGACATGCATAGTCATACCCTACAACTCCAAAAAATACACTTAAATTGAAGTCAACTTTTCGCATAAATATAAAAAAAATCGTTTGTTCCCAACCTTATTTTCCTCTTTGTTGACGTTCATTTTGTAAGTAACTATTCTGTTACATAATAAACTAACTCCAAACTTTACCTTGTCATTGCGAAAAAAAATAATGTGAATTTGGACCTTGAAACTGTACGTAAGTACCAAGATGACCCCCCCCAAAATCTTGGGCTGGAACCGCGCCTGTGACCTACTGCGGGTTGGTGGACTACACACGCCGTCGGAAACTGTTGGAACACTCTCAGGTGTGCAGGTTTCCTCACACGATAATCAAATTCTAATCCACACATAAATTAAAAAATTCAAGAGTAAGGATTGATTAAAATTAATAAATCAAACTAAAATTGTTAAACAAAATAAAACCCATACTAATTGAAAAAAAAATACGAATGAAACTCGGAATTAAAAGATGATAAAAATCTTTATTTTTTCATATTACTTAGGGCTAGTTTTTCAATAGTCTGATATCTTTTAACTGAGGAATAAATGTGACGTTTTGACAGTTGTACTAAGTATAGAAAATCTGTCAAAACGTCACATTTATTCCTCAAAGTTATCAGACTATTGAAAAACTAGCCCTTAAACTGCTATCCATCACAATGAGAAAATATTAAATATTATTTAACTTAAACTGCTATCCATCACAATGAGAAAATATTAAATATTATTTAACTTTTTTGCGTTCCTCTTAATATGTCCCTGAGTGTTTCTATATTGTGTCTATAAATAAAATAAAAGCAAATAAATGTTTTTGAGATATTTTACACAGCATCATCTAGTCCCAAACTAAGCAGAGCTTGTACTATGGGTACTAGATAATGGATATAATAATTATATCCTTCTTTTTTTTGTAAATACAAATAATACATAAGATATATGCGTCTATATGCGGCTTGTAATGACTCACGATGTAGGTTTCAAAACCTTAAATTTTTATATGAAAGCTATGAAGGTGGAGACAAGCTTGAAGATAAAAATAAAAAATATGGACGAACAGCCACCGATAGAGACTATCCTACTTCCTACTAGTTTCTACTAACATTATAGATTCACAAGTATGGATGTTTGTTTGTCCTCCGATAACGCAACGCATGAAACTGCTATATGGATTTGGATGTTTAGCACACACACGGAAACAGAAAACAGGGGGCACACAGATAGACATGTCCTGGATGACAGGATGACAAGATCGTTTTCAATGATATTTAAAAGTACAGATATGTTACTAGCATGCGCAATCTGAAAACTCGAAAACGTCCTTATTGTGACGTTTTGCTATTAATCCGCGTCAAGCAACAAGTAAGGCAGCAAACGTGACTGGTGGCAAAAAAAATACAAAAATGCCGTCGTGTGTGTATATGTACATATAGTGTGCCAATAATTATAATACGAAGTCTGTACTAGTTTATGTTTATATGTGCTGTCGCTGCGTAGGTACGAAACATTTTTTCGTTTGGTTTGTTAGGGTATAACTAAAGTGACCATACGTCCGTTTTGAAAGGGACTGTCCCTTTTCTCGGTCACCTGTCCCGTTGTCCCCAAACAAAACTCCGGGACGCAAAATAGTCCCGTTTTCCAAAACCGCGCGAAAATTTCAAATTATGGAGCTCGTCAGACACGAGCGCTTCGAGACCGCGGCGTTGATGAATTTTATTCTTATTTAAAATCATCTCCATCTTTGTTAAAGCAAATTTGACCCTCTGAGAAATATAACTATAACAAAAAAAATGTTAGATATAATTTAATAATTACTGTCAGAGGAACTTTGCTTTATTATTTTTATTAAGCTGGTGGACGTGATTAATTTGAATAATAATTAATAATTATTTATTGTGAATAGCATCAAATTATCATACCGTCTATTAAAATAATGGTGATAAGTACATTTAAAGCACGTTTATGCACTTGTAGCATTAGTGAGTTTGTGCTCCACGCAGCCAATTCCGGCAAATTCTGGCATTAATTACACCGTGTAGACATAGCTCTTTCCGTTAGCTTTGAGTTTGCAGTAGTTACTAATTGTTTAGGCGTTAATCACATTTTGAAGCATTTAAATTCTAATTTTGCGATTGAAAAGTTCAACAGTTAGTTTGGTATAACTCGTTTCGCTCCACAGTTACATTTTGAAAGATAAACGTAAAATGTTCTAGTTATCATTTTGATTATCATGATCCTCCTGCCCTTATCCCAATTTATTTGGGGACGGCGCAGCGTGTTTTTTTCTTCCATACATCTCTATCAGCCGTCATCTCCGTGTTCACTTTCTTTCTATTCATATCATCTTTCACACAATCCATCCATATTTTCTTCGGTCTCCCTCTTTAACCCTTAAGGTCATTTTGTACAGTATATAAAAAATCTGCTAAGCGCATAAAAACTTTTTGACAGAATTTTCTTCACTTAAAGTGGTTTCTGAACATTCTTCTTACAAATAATAAATAAAACGATGCGTAATTTGCAGATAGTTTAACAGTTGTGACGTAAATGTGAAACTATGCGGAGAAATTTTGTGCACGTCAAGGTAAAAAAATCATTATTTCTTATTTGCTCCTAAAATCTGTAATGTGTGTTATGGTTTCAAAATATCTATATCTGAAACTTATCCTGATGCTAAAATATCTAACTAAAAACTATATTTTTAACGCTTTTACGATCATTTTCTTAGGTGTATAGCATAATATACATTGCGAACGTTTCCTAAAAATATATCTTGTTTGTATTGTATATTAAACTATACATTGCCACCAAAGCGGTGACGGTGCTGCTGCAACAATTTTTTTTTCAAAATTCGTTTTATTCTTTGTAGAAAATAGCATGGTGTGGGTTTTGCATTGATGCTTGTTTGTAACAATTTTATTATAGCCTGGCCACGTGATCGGTGCAGACGCATACTAATTATTGTCCCTGAAGTCAATGCTAGTACCGACGTTTGTGGTGGTTCAAGCAATGAAGATGAAGTAAATAATTGTAAATCTTCTCCTGCTCCATCTATAAATTCATCGTTAGAAAGACTCGATATAGCAAATAGCCCATTTCCATATAGTAACTCCTGTATAGAAGACTCGAATGAAAATTATCCATCAACGCTCAATCCAGGCTTTATATTTACTAATATTACAAGACACTCAACTCCTTCTGAAGTTAAGAAGTTCCTCCTCCACTTACACCAGTTCTCGCAACAGTGATTCCCTTCGATACACAATGCAATTATAATGCTATACCTTCTATCACATCGCTACCCTCCTTTCCTTCCCTTCAACCATCGCCATTGACGCCATCATCTTCATTTGCACAACGTGTTCCAAGAATAAAAATCTGCCAGTAACTGTAGGAACCCTCCATACAAGGTAAAAAGAAAGAATATACAAAGATTTTTAAACTTTTGAATGGACAAAGAGATGGTTTCAACATGCAGCTGAAATATCTGAACTTTTTTTCACTGAAACTGTTCCATCTGATAGATTGATTATTTCTACCGATTTTTCCCTGAAGATCTCATTGCTGATATTGAAAATCACACAAATTTGTACTGTGTACAGGAAACTGGAAGGTAGATAAATGTAACAAAAGAGGAAGTGACAGATTTTTTGGCTATCAACATATTGATGGGTGAGGTTGTTATGCCATCTTACAAGGACTATTGGAAAGCTAGTTACCGGTACGCAAAAATAGCACATGTGATGCCTATAAAAATATTTCAGCAAGTAAGGCGAATAAGAAATAATAACAGTTATTTTTTCGTAACCGACTTCATTTTACTCTCATGTTTTCATTATACTTTGAATCATAAACATATATTTCATTACTTTTATTTTATAAAGAAATCCTAAAACTACATATTCGGTGATATTCTGTAACAAAAAGCCATGAACTATATTTTTTATAGTGTAATCTGTGTAAGACAATATCCCATGAAATGCGACTAAGAGTGTGACTACGCATATTATACTATACATCTCTAATATATAACATTTATTGGCATCAGGGGCAAAGTATAGTATAATATATATTAAATATCTCAGATTACAAAATACTGCGATTTTATTGCATATTTTTCTCATCTTTATTATAGGTCTAATAACCATAATAAGGTAAAATTTACAAGTTTTAATTCGATTAAGTTTCATGCGACCTTAAGGGTTAATTATAGCCATCAACATTCATACTTAAAACTTTCCTCGTAACATGCTCCTCATTCTTCCTCAATGTCCATACCATGACAGTCTGTTCAGTATCATTTTGATTAGTTAAATGCAAATTGTACGTGAGAAATGAGAAAATGCACTGTAAAACAGACCGCGAGAACAAAGGCGGGCGTTCAACCGCTATGCTATTAGAAGCCAAAGAAGCTGTAATTTTGAACGTATGAGAAGAATGTGTGAACGTGCAAATAGTCGTAATATTATTTATTCTACGGCAGACGCACTAGTGGGAATGACATGCACAACAAATATAGAACTGGGTCACAAACCGTTCCCGATGCGTGGGAGTCGTGTCATTTGCAATTTAAAAGATAAAATACTGTTGTTTTATGTGTTAGCCGTAAAATGTTTTGCGTGTTATTAAATACATATTTCATTGTATTTTTTGATACAGTTGATGAGGTTCTTTTAAAATGTTGATTATACTCCACTTTGGTAGGTTTTTAGGGTTCCGTACACAAAGGGTGCCAAACGGGACCCTGTTACTCTCGCTACGCAGTCCGTCCGTCTATTTCTCACAGGGCTGTATCTTTTGAATGGTAATAGTTAGCCGGTTGAAATTTTATCACAATATATGTTGCTATGACATGTGTTGCTATCACGACAAAAACAAAATTTAAAAAAGTCTAAAACCAAAGGGGACTGGGGAAGGTTACTGCACTGCAGCTACTCGCTAGGCCGTCTAGCCGTCGTTTTCCTGGCCACTTTATTATACTTTAATCAATCCAAATTCAAAATTCAAAATTATTTTCAAAAATGGCTAATTTTCCACTGTTTTAGCTCAGTTCTATATTGTACGCTGAAAGACACTCATGTGTCTGTGACTGTATCTTATAATCGTTATATTATTTTATTAACAATAGTCAATGTATCAATTTACCAGTTAAGTGAGATACAGTATACCAAAAACGTTCCTGTTTGTGTTTTTATTGTTTGTGCCGACCTACCAATCTACCTACCTACCTACCTGAATCCTGCCTCCAGCCCGAGCTCGCTGCATGGGCATAGCAGCAGCTCAATTGTTTTATAGTCGGAGTTGACCTACCACTCCTCCGGCCCTCCGTACTACTGACCCTCTGTGCCCTCCATACCTCAGAGGAGTTCCATAACTCCATACCACTAGTTCCTGCAGTTCCTGTACCACTAGTTCCTGTCGTTCCTGAGTTCTGTTCCTTTAGTTCCTGTTCTCCTCCTACTTCCGTGTGTCACCGTGTGTCAAGCCACCGAACCTTCGACCCTGCGACTCTCCTGCCCGAGCCACCCACACCGGCCACGACGCGACAACGCTAGCTCACACCGTGTAAACTAGGCATTACAATTGGAGTTGGGTTTCGTTATGGTCCAAGATAGTTTTAAGTTCCTGGGCCCATCACAAGATTCCTATCTCTTCCGGACTGTTATTTCCACATAGTTTCGTTAGATCTACATTATAATATTACTATACCTAGCTGTGCTTTGAAAACTATAATTTCAAACAGTGGCAAGATTGGTCCCTCCCGACTGGAAATGTTCAACGTCCAATTTATCAACAATCGGTTTTAGAATCCGGGGCCTTATACTCTCGACTAGGTTGAGCTCTGAACCAAATCGAGCTTATGTCAATTCCTAGAGGAATGCAGTACGAATTGACACTAACTCGAATAAAAATTCCCGCCCGCCTACCTAGAAAAAGTATTAATGATTTGTTAGAAATTCCATTTTCTAGAACGAATCTCGGTCATTTTGCTGCTGTGCCCAGACTTTGTAGGCGATACAATGCGTTATCAAATACTCGCGATATTGACGTCTGTGCGTCTTTGTCAAAGTACACCGGTAAACAAAATAAATAAATTTAAGCTATAATTAATTATCTGTTCTGTTGTTATATAATCTATACATAAAAATAATATTATACATAATGTAAAAAGTGCCTGACTCGATTGAAAACATGAAGATATAATAAACATATTTTTTTGTTTTTAGCTGAGTTAGATAGGTACTTTCACCTTAATTTTAAGTTAGCTCTAAGTCTATGTAGCTCAGTCATTAATTTTGTGCATGCTGTGGCCTTCTGTAATTGAAGGAGTACACCAGATAGAATCCTGTATCTGTCACTTGTGATTTTTTGTGTATATTTTTAATTTGAGGTCCTCAATAATATAAATAAATAAATTTATATTCGTTTGATTCAGAACTCGATCCAGGAGTAAGGCCCCAGTGGAGTAATTGTGTAATGCATTATTCAAATTGACATTAGCTTTCATTTTGAAATGACAGTAATACTCATTGCGTGGTAGATAGTTGCCGCTAAGACGAATTGTCAAAACACACGGAGCAATGAACATTTTTTATTTTTTTTATTTTTTATTATAGGATGGCGAAACGAGCTAAAGGCCCACCTGATGTTAAGAAGTTACCTTTGCCCGTAACAACTTCAATACCACCTAGGCTGTTACCTAAATTGTACTGCAAGTCGGTTCGCCAAACTGAGACATGAAGATGGATAGTCTCATTTGATTGTAATTTCACCGGCACCCGTACCCTTCAGACCGAAACACAGCAATGCAAGCATCACTATTTGGCGGAGAAGTAGGTACGGTGGTAGTACTTCCCCGGACGAGCTCTTTCACAAAGGAGCTCTACTACTGCTAACATTGCAATCCTATTGATTGCGATCGCGAGTGAGTTACGCAATTCGTCAGCTGGTGTAGATTTTACTATCGATTCACTTGTTTTGGTATACCTACCTGCTACAAAAGTTTACTAGATAACATGGTTTACAATTGTTTATTTCACGTGTTCTGTAGTAAAAAATTGGGCTTCGGGAGTAAACATTGTACAGTAAACGCTAAAAACAGTTAATTTTAGACAATGACCTTGCGGCAAGATGCTGTGACGTGTGAGAGTTCGAATATCTTGTAAGAGGCACGATTGTTTTTTTTTAGATATAAAATAATATTTTTTATCTACACTCGTATCGTAAAATTCAAATTATGAACTCGAAAGTAATGTCATAATGACATACTTTACGCACATGCACCTGTAATAAATTTAAAAAGTTTCATTACGATACAGTTTGCTGAACAAAACAATGCGGTAATTTAATTTTTTTTCCATAACCGCACACTTCAGCCCAACTAAGGAGTTTTTAATGTCACTTCGACCCAACCAAGGAGTTTTCAAACCTTTTTTTTAGCAGTCGTACAGTTTGGCACCAATGAGTACACAAAATTCAGGGTGGCGCCACTTGTCATACATTGAAAATTGTTCTCGTTTAAAATCGCGTTTTTGGCAGAACTTTGGATTGTCATATTGCTTTTAAATATATTGAAGTGTTTACGGGCATATTTTTTGTATGATAAAACAGAGATTGACGGAATCCTGACAAAGATAGAAAATTAGTTCCGATTATAATGTTTTCGCCAGACTATATTTTATTATCTGTGTAGGCGCGCGGTAGCACGCGTGCGCGGCCGCGCGCCACGTCCTACTAGATTTGGTCATCGTTAATTGTAAATTTATTGATATTGTTTACGTTATTATTATGGTTTTGTAAGTCGAAAGTTTTATTCTGGGCAAAAATATCTGACTACAGCAGTGATTCTGAACTGAGGAGAATATGACCCCGCCTGAATTTCTGGATGCAGCAACGTAAATAACAAAAAATCTATTACCAGAGAAATCAAGAAAAACAACGACAATGTTACGAAGATTTTGACTTTGGTATTTTATTTAAAATTGTATGAGTTTAGATAAAATAGTGTATGAAACTGACATAATTAGGTATTAAAACACTCGTGTGATACTATTAAAAACCTCGCCTACGGCTCGGTTTTTAAACACACACTCGTGTTTTAATAACCCCTATTATGCAACAGTTTCATAAACTACTATTTCAACACACTTGCTCGTAAAGTGGCTCTTATTGCACCGATTTTAAGTTCATAATGTAGCTTATAACGCACGCGTGCTTTTTAGAGTTCCGTACCCGAAGGGTGCCAAACGGGACCCTATTACTCTCGCTACGCTGTCCGTCTGTCCGTCCGTCTGTCTGTCACAGGGCTGTATCTTTTGAACGTTAATTGGTAACCGGTTGAAATTTTCACAGAAATTGTGTTGCTATGAGGTGTATCACAACAAATACTAAAAACAAAAAAAAAAGTCTAAAACCAAAGGGGGTCCCCATAAAAGAAACCTCAAAAAACATGCATTTTTTTCAACGTTTTTGTTCCTGCTCTATCTTCAAAACGGTAATATATACCAGCGTCAAACTTGGTTATATTATAGTGCATATTATGTAGTTTAGCAACAAATACTAAAAATAAGACAAACATAGACATATGTGGTGGCACCTGCGTAAGAAAGACATGCAAAAATTCATATTTCGCGCACTGTACGTATTTTTTTTTTGATGTCTTTTAATAAACTCTCGTAAATTAAATCAGTTTTTATGGGGTATCAGGTCGTTGAGAGCTACGGAACTCTTACTGCGCGAGTCCGACTCGCATTTGGCCGGTTTTTATTTCATTATATTATTGCACTAGTGCTTTTTACTTTACAGTTTATTTTTAAATCGCAGCAAAGAGTTTTTATGCCTAAACAAAATTAATCAATTTTTGGAATAAATCAACTGTATTACTTAAAATATGCTAAATAAACATTTCATTTCATCAAATTATTTATTTTTGTTAACAAATTAATATTAATTTGTGTTTTAAATAAAAAATCAATTTATAATATTTTTAATATTAGGCTGTATGGCGGTTTCCTTCGACCACCTGCGCGCGCATAGCTGTATGTCACCGTGCGATTACATTACAGTAATCCGCGCGCCATTTTTCACAAATTCAATATTTATGTCTTTTTCCTCGCAAGTGTGTTGAAAAACGTCGTATGACACGCGTGGGCATTGACTATTATACTCTCGGCTCCATTACGCCCTCGCCTTCGACTCGGGCTGCAATCCGGCCTCGAGTATAAAGTCAACTTAGCTCACTTGTATCATAATGTACTATTATTTCGTAAATTTTCCAACATTGAAAATATTTATTCATTGAGACTGTTTAAGCCATAATTTGAAAGCGGGTTCTACTTCATTTCAAGTTACCTACCTACATAGATAAAAAAATAAAATAAGCAAAACAAATAAAAAAAAATGCGTTCAAATTGAAATAAGTATTTTTTTTAAATGTTTTCGTTAATGACTAGCCAGATACGTGTCTACTTAGAAGTAAAAAGGAAATAAAGAAAATAAAATCTATTTTCTTAGAAAAAAATGCCGTCTTCACATGGGGCAACTGGGCTAAACCGTATGAAAATTTTCGAAAGACGGATCTTCAACATTTTTTTAACGCACAATGCATTTCAGGCACTTTTTACACTGCTTGCTTTTTTGTGGCAAACTGCACGTCACAGGTTATCGCAGCTGCTGTTAAGCAAGCTTCTGAGGGTAGTGACCAACAGCATCGTACTGCAGACTTGACACCATAGAAGCTGAGGGACGTATAACCACTAGGTACTCCAGAAACTCGGTCCACTACTGGACATAAAGGCTTTTTCTAAGAAGACCGTGGGTAACCCTGCTAAGTATATCGTGCATTTTTCTTCATAGCTAGCAATTTCATTTCATTCTGCGATTTCATTTTCATAGCCTAAATAATTTATTCCTTCATTTTCCGATGCGTAATTTCAGGAAATTCTTTTGTTATTTATGTAGTACCTATCGGGTATGGTGTTGGATACTAACAGGATATACTTTTTTGTGTAAATCTTTAAGGAATCGCAGATCAAATAAATTGAAAAGTCTTCTCTCAAGTCTTTATGAAAGTTACAAGCTTGTAGGATGTGTAAGCTGAAGTGAAGTGGTAGGGGGCTACACAATCGTGAATTTGTTCCACCCGAGCACCAGTTTCCAGAAATAAAATATAATCTCCGATAATAAACGATTGATCATAGTCATAATATCTATTGATAGTACAAAATGCACTCAGTTTTTATACTCGTAGGCGTTACTGTTTCATTTCACTTATGATTCAGTTTGATTTTGCTTTAGGAATGCAATGTGTTTCAGCATTTTGATCGTAAATAATGTTTTCATACCATACTTGTTGCCAAACGAATTCAACTGTTAAGTGTAGGGCTCATAGAAATCTAAATAATAAGGTAATAGAAGTGGAAAAGGCGCGTGAAATTGTCGCCGCGTGCAGGTGTCTCGTAGGACACCGGTGCGCGAACCGTTTGCTTGACCATCAGTGCTGTTTTGGACGAGTCACTAAAATAGTATTTTGCAGCATATCTAACAGCGGATATTATTAGGCTTAATTTATTTTGCATTGAATGCTAGAAACATGGTGAGCGTAATTACGTATTTATGTGTTTTTTTTTTATACCAAACGGGCTTGCATTTGACCGCCACCTCACCTGATGTTAAGCGATGGTGCGGTCGAAGATGGTACACGCTTGCCCAGCAAAAACCTATTCACTCGAGTCTTGAAGGCCACCAGATTATACTTTTCGGCAAAGAATTCCACTCTTTAGCGGTACGCATGATAAAGCTATTAGCAAATCGGTTCGTGCGTAAGGGTGGAATGTCTACCATATAACGGTGGCGCAACGCCGTGCGTCTGGTTGTCCGATGATGAAAAGGGCTTGCGGGAATCAGATCGTGCAATTCCAACGCACACTCACCGAAATGCATCCGATAAAAGACCGACAGACTAGCAACTTTGCGCCGATGCTCGAGACTTTGTAGTTTGACATCGACCAGCGTATCGTTGCAAATAAGCCTCTTGGCACGCGTGTTGGTAGCGGCGAAACGCCGATACGCGTTCCGGTATTTAAAATCATTAGATAACATTTCTGCAACGTGTATCAGAAATGCGTGGTCATATTTGATGAGCTCATTTAGGGTATTCATTGAACAACTTTTACTATGGGCCAAACCATGAAATCGCGAAAAAAATATCAGCTGTTCCTTACAAAATCATCGATGTCGCTCGACAAAATGTATGCATCAGCTGATTTCAGGGTTGACCCCGTAGTAAAAGTTGTTCTATATGCTATGCCCTGAATTAACACTTCAAATATGACCACGCATTTCTGATACACGTTGTTGTATATCTTGATCAATCTGATGTCGAAGACTCGTAGAGTAATGAAACCTGAACATCCATTAATCACGAAAAGTAAGCTAAAAGCAGCTTCTATTACCAATTAAAAGGTATGAGTCAGTTCTCCCCTGCAGTCTGGTGAAATTAATTGAAGGGTTTTCAACGATGCCTATGCAATTTGCGTGAGTCAATCATACTAATTGCACGCGACAGCCTCGGGGACCGAAGGAAATATCTTTTTAAAAACCCATTTAAATTATGTGATGAAATTGATTGTAACAGTTGTTGACCATTATCATTAATAAGTTGAATTTTAATGCCACGGTAAATAAATAGAATATCATTTAAATTAAATGGCTTTATAATAAATCTTTTGGATTTCGATGAAGCGTCAGAGAACAAATGAGTTGTTTTAATTTTCATCGGCTACATATTCCAAGCAACACAGTAAAAGCCAACATACTATCATACTATACATATCCAAATCTTGCAAAATATGTTTAATGGCATCCACAAAGTATTAATACTGTACAATAAATTTTCTCAAAACTTAAAGTTGTTTGTACAATTTTAATACTTTGCGGAGTATACATGAGTTGAGTTGAATTGAACTTTCAACTCATGTTGAAACTCTACTCACAAAATCGCTCAGAGAAAAACTTGCCAAATATCAAAGAGCAATGGAGAGAAGCATGATAGGTTCAAAAAGACAGGATAAAATTAGAAACACAGATCTCCGATTCAAAACAAAACTGACCGACATCCTAGCAAGAATAGACCAACAAAAATGGCGATGGTCAGGCCACATGATGCGAGACACCAAAGGCAAGTGGAGCAAAGCACTGATAGATTGGTACCCAAGGGACGGCAAAAGAAATCGAGGAAGACATTTTACCATGTGGGAGGAATAAATTAAGCTGACAGCAGGTTCAAACTGAAGGAGGGTTGCTCGCGACAGACGACAATGGAAATGGTTAGAGGAGGCCTATGCCATGAGGCACACGCACACCGAAATTCGTGACATACTGTAAAATTAACTGTTAGCTATTGATCAATATTGTTTTCGATCTTCGTTTTTCGGAATAAAGGGCTTAATAAATAAATAAATAAAATACTTCGCGGATGCCATTAAACATCTTTTGTAAAACATGGAGATGTATTTTAGTTTAAGTTTTACCTTTAAAGTTTTACGTTACTTGTGATATTTGAGTATCATATACCATCGTTCATGAACGGTGTGGATATAAAATTGTATCTTTATTCTGTTTAGAAGAACAAAATGGTTACACGAGTTATGGTTCCGGAACCAAATTGTCATCTGTCATTAGTTCACTTGACAGCTGTCTCGCGAACACACGTAAATTTTATCAACGTTTGCGTAAACTGAATTTGGAACATGCTGATCGCGTGTCTCTTTATTGACGTCGTTGTATTCAGTATTTTATTAAAACACTATACTTTTATCCCAAATACACATGGCAATGAACTTTTTTTGTGTTACGTTACTCAGGGTCAGGGTTAATGCGGCTACTTTGATGGATGATTCATATCTACTGAATACAATTCTTAAGACTGAAGACAGACAATGCACAGCCTACACCGGTAGGTCTAAGAGGATGAAATTTTGCACAGGAGTTCCTTAAATACTCTCGAAGTAATATGTACTACGTACTAGAGTAGACATTACGAACAAAAAATATCGAAAAATATCGCACAACTTGCTGGCCGCGGAGCACGCGCGGCGCGAGCGTGGCTAAGGGAGTGAGAGTGCAGGAGCTCTAAAACATGCTACAAACATTCGATTCGAGGTGTCTTCTCTACTAACGTAGGTGAGCACTAAGAAAGGATTTTTGAAAATTCATCCCCTAAAGGGCTTAAATAAGAGTTGAAAATTTTTAAGAAAATCCGTCATTTTTGAAGTTGAAAATTCGTATTTGGCTTTTTGGTTGAAAATAAAGAAATTCGTATCAGTATTTTTGTAAAATCAACCCCCCGTAAAATAGGGGTTGAAAGTTTGTGCGAAAATCTGTCATCTTTGAATTTAGATTTATGAAAATTCGTATTTATTTTGGCTTTTTGGTTAGAAATAAAGATTATACGTGTTTCAGTGTTTTCGGAAATTCATCCCCTAATTAAATAGGGGAGAAAAGTCAGATGGTTCCTGAGATGTTAATGTTACCGATGGAAAGTCCCATCGGGTACATAGCTATAGTACATACGTAAATTAGTTATGCTCGTGTACAAACAAAATTTAGAAAAATCCCAAGAAATAGCGATCGCTGTACATAAGTCCGTAGTGGTCACATTTGGTAAAGATTTATTGAAAATTTTATACCTATATCTATGCAGCAACAACTTACGGGCTGATACGGACTGAAAACTATCAATTGATGACATTAAATAATATGATTTGTTTCTATCCGCTCTGGGTTATTTGACAATACAAACAAATTGGTTAATTCTTCATTGCAGAGCTAGGCTCTTTTTAACATTTCAGCAACTATTATAGAAACGATCTGATTAGTAGACGGTACGCCGTAGACGGTCTTCATAATTCAGAGTTTCGTCGATACATCTTTATAGCACTATCCCGCTCTAAAGTTAGGGTAATACGGTGAAAGAAAATGTACCAATAATCTGTCTGCGTACGTCTCAAATCAGAGGACATCTCTCGCTAATGTCGAATATAACGCTACTGCTCATCAGATTGATCCTAAACAGCTGTGATGCAACTTAAGAGCTGAAGATGATTTTAATAATTATAACTTCGAATGTGGTATACAGAAATTTGCAGATGAAAGCTTTTTCCAAAACGCATGCTAATCGGATATTCTGAATTTCAGACTTAAGGTGACTTGGGGTAAGTCGGGACATGAGGTAAGTTCGTTGAAATGGATTTGACGCAGTGTGGTGATATTTTTAATACATCGTTTCAGCCTAAAGACGTCCACTGCTGGACATAGGCCTCCCCCAAAGGGGGGTAGGTATATGCCATAATCGCCACGCTTAGCAGGCGGGTTGGCGATCGCAGTTGGCTGGTTGAATACCCAGAGCACGCTGCTGCCCATCCTCTGGTGAATCCCTAAGTCACCTTTCAAGACACCCATGAGAAGAGATAGGGTGGTGCAATTCTTTATGTCCGGAACCACACGGAACATTTTTAATTGCTGGCGATAGCATGTCACGTCAGTTTATCCTACACCTCACTTCGCGTCGTAATATTGTGACGACATTTTCTGCGGAAAATCCATTTGAACGAACTTACTCCGTGTCCCGATTTACTCCAACTCACTATACTTAATAAGTGTGACCCGGTCATTGTGGTAGCATCTATTGCTATGGTCTTATCCCGTTCCAATTTTACGTTAAATTCTCACTTATCAGTTGTTATCGACGTTATCTAAAGGCTCTGCCCCCTTGCCAAGTTGACAATCTACAATCGTCAACGCCATAGAAAACAATCAAAATGTATGGGAATGACATATCTCAACGAAAAAGTCATTCGGGGTCTGGTTATCACTAAGGTTATATCGAGTGCTCTCACCCTCTCTGAAAGAGGTCGACATTGTAGAACTTGTAGAGTTCCACGGAGAACTCAAATGTGGCCTGCAGGTCGCTCATGGTGTGTGTGGGGAGCAGGCGCGGGCGGCGCGGCGCGCCATGCCGCGGCCGCTACCAGCCCGCACGGCGCGGCTCACCGCATGGGCACCACACTGCACGCACTGCACTGCGACCACACCCCACACCCGGCGCTGGCGATGCGGGCTCGGCACTCCGTCGGGCGGGTCCGTCTGCCGCGCGGCGCCGACGTAACGCAGCCGCTGACACCGACGTACGGCTCACAGTGCGGGAACCAGGAATTCATTTTTTTAATAGCGGCAAGCGCGCATGCGCCTCGAGCCGTCCCGAACGTAACGACTAGGGATGCGACGACCCGCGACGGTGACGCCGCGGATAAGGGGAAAGATGAGAATATAATATTATGAATGACCGTCTTATGACTCAATGTATTCAGTAAACAAAGTCAATGTTGAATATTGACTTATTTTCCGCCACCTCAATTAATGTTAAGCGATGGTGCGGTCGACGATATTACACGCTTGCCCTTTGCTTTGCTAGCAATAATCACTTCCAGCATTATCTTAATACTTCAGTTTTTAGGCATTTCGTTACATCATACGTTATATTTATTGAATATCATACAAGAGACCTAAACTCTTTAGCCTGAAGCCATAACGTTTTTAATCAAAATAACACTTAAAAGTCATCATCATCCTCCGAGCCTTTTCCCAACTATGTTGGGGTTAGCTTCCAGTCTAACCAGATGCGGCTGAACATCAGTATTTTACTCGGAGCGACTGCCATCAGACCCCCACAATCCACTTACTGGATAATACCGACATTCGAAGGTTTGACCAGTTGTCAGACTTTCAGGCTTCTGACTACCCGTAACGACTGCCATAGATAATCGTATGACAACCGGGACCGATAGCTTAACGCGTTCTCCGAGGCACGCAGGGGCCTCAGTGTGTAACGAAAGGGTCACCCATCTACGGACTGACCGCGGAAACTGCAGCTTAACCTCGCAGATCGTACAATCCACGCAGTTGCTACTTCGCCACGAGCCCCTCGTAAAAGTATGTTCTAAAATATCCGAAACGAATTAAACTTTATTCTCCGTTTGCTATAACAGCGGATACCGCCGCATCACTGCCCTAGAGGTGCGTGTCTGACATGTTCGGAGCGGAGACGCGGCGTCGCGGCGCGCCGGTTCTCGGCTGCAGTGGCCGGCGCGGCCAGAGCTCACCTACACAGGTGCGCGGCTCGCTGCTCGGCCGCACTCGTCGCCCGTCCATGTTATCCGTTTCAGATATGTCGTCGCGTGGTAATGCCGATTAAGCTCCCGCGGGACAAGGCGACTCTGTAAAGGTCAGGGGGAGGCCGTATACCGACCCCCGCGCCGTCGCCGACCTAACCTTTCTCGTACCTGCCGATCACAAGACTATAATTTCTATACCGATGACGCCATTTTATAATACCTGCAGGGGTGCGATTTGGGGCGACCTTTATTTGAGTGAGATTCGGTATTTTACGAGGCCTGCTAAGCCGATGTTATAGACAGTTGTGATAGCGGGATATCGCTGCGACGACGTCGACGGGACACAATTATTTTAAGCTTTGCTCCACGTGTCGTAGTATTTTTGTCGTACATTGGACAAGTTTATTATAAGCCTAAGACTTTTTTAAGAATGTTAGATGAATGGTTAAAACTAAAACAAAATGTGTTTCATTTAACACCACCAGACTATTAATAATAAATAATAATAAAGAATATTCTTGAGACATTTTTTAGACAGCACCATCTAATCCTAAACTAAGCAGAGCTTGTGCTATGGGTTCTAGACAATGGATACAATACAATACTTATATACTTTTTATTTTTGTAAATACTTACTTATAATATAATACATAAGAAACACCCAGACCATCACAAACACTTATGTTCATCACACAAATATTTGTGTCCTGTGGGAATCGAACCCACTACCTCGTGATTAGCAGTCCGACACTCGAACCACTAGACCACAGACGTCGTCATCGTATTGATCTAGAAATGACTCACGTTTACATTCATTGCCTGCTACATAAATTACACATCCAGCATAATAATTAGCGTTCCTAAATAGAAATCTAAAAATAAGCGGCCTACGATCCAATGTAGACTAACATGAGTTTCCTAGACTGTTTCGAAAGCGGAAAATTTTATTCGGAGAACGAATGGAAATTTAATTGGAGGTTTGTTGCAAAAGGTCACAGTTCAAGATTGGGGTGCTCGATAATGATTGGTTGGCTTCGCGAAAGGATTGCAGGATAGTCCGCCTCCAGCCGGATCAGCCTCCGAGGGTTCTTTCAATAACTTTGATTGCGAGCCTTTATTCGGGAAATCGGGACCTTTTCCAGGATTCCCGTGAAGTGATATTGAATTGACAATTCCAGACTTTATTATTGCTTGTACCTTTGTGTATAAATATATTGACTATTTACCTTCATGTATATTTGAGTATCTATACGTTCGTCCATTGAACCTAAAACGTCAGCCACCCTAGCCAAATTGACAATCTACAATCGTCAACGCTATAGAAAACAATCAAAATGTATGGGAGTGACATATCTCAACGAATGACTTTTTCGTTGCGATATGTCATTCCCATACATTTTGATTGTTTTCTATTAGCGTTGACGATTGTAGATTGTCAACTTGGCTAGGGGGCAGGTGTCCCCGTGTCCAGAAGAATATTAAATCTCATCAGATTACAGCCTACCGGAATCCGTTAATCAAACAGATAGGATGTACCTACCTATTATTCCTGTTGCTAAATATTTGTGATGCAGCTGCAAATATAATAACGTAGGAATGTGACTACGATGTTCACAGCTATAATTAGATTCGACGTACCTATATGAAACGGGATATACTCTTTTGAAATAAAATAAAACAAGTGTGAGAAGTTATGAATTTAGGATCCCATCAGGTCTGGGCCTGAAATTATTTATTTATTATGAGTGACTTGATAAACCGAATTACACGCGGGCGAAATCACGGGCATAGGGTAGTATCAAATAAATTCGCCATCGAACTCCATCAAGGTCATTCACATCGTGACCTTATAAAACTAGTACATGATACATGGAACACAAAGTAAGAAGGGTGACAATGAGCGCGTCTACCCCCCCCCCAGCTCACAATGCACGTCGCCACAAACTACTCCAGTTAGGTACTCCACTCAGCATATTGCCGCGCCGCGCCGCCTGTTCGGTTGCAAAAGAACAAACATTCGGATTTATAAAGTACGCTACCCTTTTCTCTGAATATTTATGCCTATATCAAGAAGTGGGAGGTTTCGGGCTGGTGGCTTAATGGCTACCACGTGATCAATCGATCTAAGATATTGCAGCATAGACATATTCTGTTCTATTCCTATGGGTTGCAGTTAAGTCTTGTATGTAAACGCTTCTTTGCATTAGATCCTCAATGCCTTATCGAGGTTTTTAAGCTGTCTGATATGTGAATGTCTACAGAAGCGGATATTTATTGAAATGACACATAGATCTGGAACAGTACAGTTAAATTCAGGGGTTTGGCTCTTAAAAGAGCCGTTTGGGATAGGTCTTGCGAGAGACCGCATTGTACCATCGTGGTGAAAGGGTTAGTTAGCTACAGAAGCTGCTGATAAAACAGCTTTTCATGCTGTTGACTAATCGCTGCATGAAAATGTTCGTTTTTCTTTCCTGAAATAAAAATACAAAATCATATAACTACACACCATTCAACGGCGTGGCACAATTACAATATCACATTGTATATGAACCAAAGTTGTCGTACATAAAGGTACTTTATAATTATTACTATAAACGGTTTCACTGAAGTAATTCCATTAGGTGTGCCCGACTAGTTTCAAGCTCGAACGGAGCCCTTAAAGGTACTTTTACCTGGATTTGGTAAGTAGTTTTGTATATAAATAAGTAGGTACCTTCTCAATCTTACTACGATGTCGGTAGCCGCCGCAACGTAACCAAAACGTTACATACTGCATTCGGCATCAGAGTATTCCCAAATCGTCCAATCTAAATGCAAATGGTGTTCCATATAGCTATCAACGAACTTAACGTAACATTTTACTAGTTTTACGAACATTCTATTCTCGTATTGCAACCGACTCTGAAAGAGGTGGAACGCCCTAATTCTGAACCCTTACTTATTTATTAATGTTCAGTATGAGCACTGGCAGGTGAATAGTTGTTTTGTCAGTGGTAACAGTTTGGCTCTGGCGGCGCCTTTATTTCGTAAGCAGTAAGGGCGGTTTTCAGACTCGGTGTTGCCACTGTCATGCGGTCAACTATACTTTTCTTATATTTTGTATCGACTGTCCCTTCTTAATTTTTTACCTATGTGTCTTTTGTTTTTACTTTCTATGTAACCCCACCTATAAGTTGCTTGCTTGTGTTTATCACTGTGTTTTAAATGTTGCGCGTCGTTAACTGTGACAATAAACTATTTTTCTTTCTTTTTTCTTTTTCTTTTTAAAGGTTTTATAATAAATTTGGTCAATAAGTAACATAACATAACATCACGCCTGTATTTCCCCGAAGGGGTAGGCAGAGGTGTATAGCACACCCACATTTCGCCAGTTATGTTATAGTCCCATGTAATAGGGGGCGAGCCTATTGCCATTAACCGGGCACAAATCCAGACTCCGGGCTGCTACTGAGAATTTCCTAATTAAAAAACCCAATAACACTTTGCCCGACCCGGGAATCGAACCCAGGACCCCACGCTCAGCAGTCGCGCTTGCAACCACTAGACCAACGTGGCAATCAATAAGTAATAATAAGTAATGTTTCGTTTATAGGGTTCCGTACCCATAGGGTGACAATGGGACCCTATCAATAAGCCTATTATACTTTCCATTGTTCGACTGTCTGTCACAGGGCCAGTTCTGTCTTTTCCATAAGGGCACACGGGGCACGAGCCCAGGGCCCACGACCCGATGGGGGCCTCGAAATGCCGAAACCCGGAGTCTGTGTGTTTGCCTACGTATTATTTAGGTATGTAATTATATTTTTATTAATAAAAAAATTACATTGGTTTCTTAATTCAACGCATAATTATTAATGAAACACCCGCGGGCTGACTACGTAAGATGAGTGACCAGTAAACGGTCCCTAAACCGTCGCGAAATCGTCGCGCGATCGAGTCGCAGATTTGGTATTAGGTACGTACGCGAAACTGCCTCAGTCGCGGTCCGGTTTCTAATTCGTCGCTCACAACGAAATCTTCATAGAAACTAGCGCCACTGGCGACCGACGCGGCGACGGCAGTAACCGTTCAAGGTTTATTTAGTTTCATGTTTCAGTCAGCTGGTATCAGTGAAGTGAGAGGTGCTTTGTGAGAGTTTGTTTCGTACTACGTAAGCGCAGCGACCGCGACGCGACGGGGACTGTAGAGGAATTTGAACTGTCAAAGAGAAACCAGACAAATGGCAGTTTCTGAGTAGTTTCTATTAAGTTATTTGACCTTTATATCAAGTAAAAGTAGTAGAAGTTCGTCAATATTACTTTAAAAGAATTTTATTATATAAAATCTAATGCTCGAAGACAAAAAGTGGTCATCATCATCATCATTTCAGCCGAAAGACGTCCACTGCTGGACATAGGCCTCCCCCAAGCATCGCCACAACGACCGGTCCTGTGCCTTCCGCATCCAGCGGATTCCCGCGATCTTTACCAGGTCAAAAAGTGGTGTTTTAGTGAAATTGTTTTGTAACAGTTTAGTGATAATATTTGTTTTCATTTATGTAGGCACCTACTTACGTTTATTGGATTATGGCTAGGGCATTTTTACTTTTGTAGGCGATGACTGAAAAGGAAGCGAGAAAAAATAGTTACAAGTACCTAGGTACTACAACTAAATGATAGAAACATTGTGACTCCATTATCGTATTGTTATCAATTAGTTGAATATAAACAAAACATTGAGAACACTGTGACCCCACATAACACTAATAGGCTCATGTGTGTATTCAAATAATCATTATTATTTATAAAAATAACTCTCACAAAGCACATCTCACTTCACTGACACCAGCTGACTGAAACATGAAACTAAATAAACCTTGAACGATTCCGTTGCCGCGTCGGTCACCAGTGGCGCTAGTTTCTATGAAGATTTCGTTGTGAGCGACGAATTAGAAACCGGAACGCGACCGAGGCAGTTTTGCGTACGTAATACCAAATCTGCGACTCGATCGCGCGACGATTTCGCGACGGTTTAGGGACCGGTTACTGGTCACTCATCTTACGTAGTCAGCCTGCTGGATAGCCACGGTCGTTCAACATGCTCAGCGTGCATTTCCTTTGAACAATCAGAAACTTTCCGGTGAATCACCACTAAGGCTAAAATCGCTTGCACTCAATCTCGATGGCAGCAGTAGGTACGTGTAATGTAGCAAGATTCGCTCAAGGGATTTTGTCGACTAAATGTACCACCGGGAAGTATTGTGACCATACCTATAAAGCTAACTTTAATAATCAGTAGATTCACAAAAGTTTTGTGACAAAACAAAAGTACAATCTGATGATTTCATTCCCTTTTTTTGCTTTATAAAAGGGACCTATAACTAAGGGCCCAAGGGCCCATGTACCTATGGCTAAAGACGGCCCTGCACCCGGCTGTCACAGAATATGTGTTACTAATACTATAGCCTCTATCAATTATCCTCTAAATAATAAAAAGTCCAAGCACAAAGGGCATGCAAAAAAAGGGTAATGGGCATGCGTTTCTAAACTATGAAGTTTCGAAATTTCGGACCATATTTGCATGTTTTTCAATTTCGAAATTAACACCCCTACTTTCGAAATTTCGAAATTTATTTATTTAAAGACTGTAATGTTAAATCGTCAATAGAACTCCAACATCTGCTCTAGATTAGTAACTAGAGCTTTTCCAGCAGCAGGCTGCATTTGAAAACGACTTAGAATCTTTATCAGCAGCTGAATTTATGACTTCCAAAGAACCCATTTTTAAATTAGTCAGAATTAACATTTCCATACAAGTTTACCCGTGATCTCTGAACATGCCCACTAAAATACAAAGAAATTTAACACGTATACTGGGTATACGAGCTGTTATCCAAGATTGTCACATATTATCTCGTCAGAAGACTCCACGAATCGAAAGAAAACTAATAGGTTTAGAAGAGGCTACAGCATCGTGTCGGTATGAATCTGGACAAGAACAAAGTCATGTTCAATTTGCATATTATGAATGTCGTGCCGAGGTTCGTTGATGGTACTTCCGTCGAAGTTGTGCAGGTATCTGGGGCAGGTTATTCGGTTTGGTAGATACAACTTCAAATAAGTATCAGGCAGAACGATCCAGTTGGGCTGGGCAGCATTTCGCAAACTTCGCCTTCTTCTCTTCGCCTAAACCATAATGTTTGAAAACAGAAGTCTTTAACCAGTGCGTTCTGCGTGTCATGGCCTACTGTGTCGAGACGTGGACGCTGACAGTTGGACTAGTCCACAAATTTAGACTCGCGCAGCAAGCTATACTTCTTTGAAAGATAAAATAAGATCCGTGACGAGATTATCCAAAAATGTACCAAAGTGACTGGACATAGCTTGTAGAATCAACAAGCTGAAGTGGCAGTGAATAAGTCCTTGAATGGAGATCTTCATTAATGTAGGTTAGGACGCTCCCAATCAGGTGGACTGAAGACCTGGAAAAACTATCTGGGATGGAATAAATGCGGAAGGCGGAGGACCGAGTATTGTGGCGAATTTCAGAAGAGACCAAAAATGACCAGTAGTAGACAAATGGGTTGAGTTGGATAGCATCGTAGACCATTCTTTTCGGAAGATTGGAAGAACGACTGAAGAGAACAATTAGCTGCTGTGTATTTGTGTACTATGAGAAGGCCTTCGGGCGATACTCTTTCGAAACTGTTCACTGATGACTTGGAGGACGTTTTCAAGACACTGGATTAGACTGGGAAGGGTTGTGATGGAAAAGACGAGAACATTTCACGTCTCCACTTTGCCGATGACATTATTGTAATGGCAGTCTCTGAAACAGCTGAGCGAGATGCTACATAGCATATAGTATATAGTCATTTAGTGTATCAGTCTTAGTATGAATCTGGACAAGACTACGGTAGACAAGTTCATGTTCAAAACGCATGTTGCGCAGCGTGCCAAGCCCAATCGGTCTTCTTCAAAGAAACGACGCTGGAGGTTGTGCAGGAATTTGTCTACATAGGTAGTTAGGGACCTGTTATATTCAGGTTGGTAGACTAGTAGTTAGTTTTTATACTACTCTTGCCTGTCATTACTTACAATGCCGAGACGTGAACACTGACAGTCTGGCTAGTCCACAAATTCAAAGACGCTCAGCGGATTATGGAGCGAGCTATCCTTGGAGATTCTTAAAAGGATAAAATTATCCGAAAGAACCAGAGAGTAGCATAGGCTGTAGATTTAGCAAGCTAATGTGACAATGGGGAGCCAGTCTACCAAAAGATCGATGGCTGTTGGAGCAGACGAATCTTTGATTGATTACCGCAAAAACGCAGCGTTGGGCGCCCTCCAGCCAGGTGGACCGACGACCTAAAGTAGGTAGCTGGGGTGGACTGGATGGAAAAGATAAAGGTTATTTTGTTGTGGAGCAACTTAGGAGCAGCCTTTATTCAGTAGTGGACTGCGATAGGCTTAGTTATTAGGTGTTTTAAACATTGCCCACAATTTCGAAATTTCGAAATTTCGAAACTCATCATTTCAGCCGAAAGACGTCCACTGTTGGACATAGGCCTCCCTCAAGCACGTTGGGGGGAATTTGCCATAATCGCCACGCTTGGCAGGCGGGTTGGCGATCGCAGTTGGTTGGTTAAATACTCAGAGGACGCTGCTGCCCATCCTCTGGTGAATCCCTTAGTCGCCTTTTACGACACCCATGAGAAGATATAGGGTGGTGAAATTCTTTGCGTCCGGCACCACACGGACGACGACGAAATTTCGAAACTGATGAGGCCAATTTCATAAGCCAATTTCGAAACTGAAAATGTATGAAACTGCATGCCCTCGTAAGTACAGGAAGCCTCGAAAAAAAAGCATTTTTACAACGTTTTCTGTTTACACTTAAACACTGGTACATACAAGCGTTAAATTTGTTTTTATTGTAGTGATTGAGTGATAAAAAGAGAGTCCTCCCTCACCGAATGTATTTATGAAATTAAGAAAGTAATTCTTGTTTTGGAAGCATTGTGAGGCATACCAATGTATCTGGGACACGGATTTCCCTGCGTCGAATTGTAACACGACACTCATTGACAAAATCCTCCATAATCGAATTTTGGTAAGTAATCCAAAGATGGCCGAGGTTTAATCTTCCGTGCTGTATAGTGTCACCAATGCATAAATTATTTTTGGTAACCAAAAAAGATAAGAGATTAACTCATTTAGAAAACAAAATGTAATGTTATGCTATACTATTTATACTTTAATCTATAGGTACTAATATTAGTCCATCCAAAGGTTGTTTGGAAGAGATTGCCTTGTGCGATAAGACCGCCTATTGTACTTACATGATCTGTCTGTAAAGTAGGGTTAGTGGTCAATCCGCACTAATTGGATTCGCACGAAACGTGCGGATCGCCACTTTTAAATATTATGAATTTTGTGGGGGTCGATCCGCACGAAGCCAATTTATTTTCGTGCGGATCGCCTCCTCCTCATTTAAGTAGTAGGCGTTTTGCACACATTGTATTTTAAAGAATAAAAAATAACAAAGTACAGTCGTGAACACATGATAAAAAATATCGAAAAATTCATAAAATACTATTTCGATGAATTACTGGCGTGTATATTAAAAAAAAGGTTATACTTCTAGTGATACAAAAAACTATACGTTAAAGTGAGAAAGCAAATTGGTTTTGGTGCTGAAACCTATGAGTGACAGAGAAAGCAGTATAATTATGCCATCTCATTCAAACGCATTTGTCGTGGGTCAGTGGGTCCTAACTCGCTACCATTCAGTAAGTTTAGCAGTGTTGCCAAGTTAGGCAATTTTTCGCCTTTTAAGCTATCTCGAAGGGATACCAAAAATTGCTATTGGTGACTGGTAGCCATTACCATTAGCTGTTATTACCAATGTAATGTACTTCGTGCGGATCGACCCCCACAAAAATCATAATATTTAAAAGTGGCGATCCGCACGTTTCGTGCGAATCCAATTAGTGCGGATTGACCACTAACCCGTAAAAGACTGTCTTTGTTTTCGTTTGGTGTATGTACAACAATGAATATAATAAATAAATTAAAAAGAGGAAAGATTTGTTTGTTTGTAATCGATGAACTCTGAAACTACTGAACCGATATAATAATTCTTGCACCATTAGAAAGCTACTTTATCCAGAAAGCCAATTCTCGTAATTAAAAACGTTCACAATATAGTTCTAAACCAGGAGACTGAGATTTAAAACATTGAGATTACTCAATGTTTTAAATCTCGGTCTCTTGAAAGTAGATGTTCCTGTTTGCCGTTTATTTGAGACACTTAAGGTGGTTTCACACCGGCGAGGCGTGGCGTGGATGGGCCGAGCGAGAATTGAAATTTGTATCGCAAAATTTCAATTCACGTCACGCCCATCTTTAGTGTGTAAGGTCTGGATGTGCGAGGCGAGAATTGAAATATTTGTTAGTACAACATTAAACTTTATTGCTGCATGAATAGAGTATTTATTACATTGCAAAACGTAATAAATACTCTATTCATGCTCGCATCGGCCCGCCCGGTCTCGCTCTGTCACGCTCGGCCACGCCACGCTTGGCCGCGCTCTGCCACGCCACGCCCGGCCGCGCTCTGCCACGCTCTACCTCGCGATGTCTCGCGCCGACACAGAACAAAAAAACGTTATTGCTGCATGAATAGAGTATTTATTTGACAAAATCAGTAAAGAAACGTGGCGACAGGAATCACGCTCACTTACTACTTCCTCTGTATTTTCTGTTCCGTAGTACCTATCCGCGATGTACATCGCAGACTGGCGGCGGCCAGCGCGTGCCGGTGCGAGCCGGCGCCGGTCGGCGCTTGCTCGCGTTGTACATCTTTTGGTGTGAAAGCGTCAGCGAGATTTCAATTCACGCCCATCCAATCCACTCCACGCCTCGCCGGTGGGAAACCACCTTTAGATCATTAATGTCACCAATAAACGACAATTAGAAAAATATACTGTCTGGAGATTGAGATTTAAGACATTGTGATTAGTTTGGATCAATATTTTGAACGTTTTTAAATAAAGAAGAAAGAAGAAAAATTATTTGTTGCCACAACAAATAATTTAATTTTACGAGATTTGGTAATATAGGCGACATACATTTTATTTCAGCACGCGGGGGAAGCCGCGGGCAAAGAATAGTAGCAAATAAAACAGATCACTTTCAGTACGACCTAGCACACACAAGCTGGATGTGGCTTATGATTATGATAACCAACAAGTTGACCAGTTACCGAGACCTCCGCGATATGCTCTACAATTCGTCAGAATTCACCTCAGTCCGCGCTAAGGCCAATCTGAACGAGTACTCTGACAAATGAAACAGGTCACTTTCAGTACGATCTAACACACACAAGCTGGATGCGGCTTATGATTATGATAACCAACAAGATGACCAGTTACCGAGAACTTCGCGATATGCTCTACTATTCGTCAGAATTCACCTCAGTCGGCGCTAAGGCCAATCTGAAGGATTACTACTTACGAGAGTGCCAGTATCTGTGCAGTGAGTCAGACACACATCACAGTTAAGGGTGCTACATATAAAATATAAGCCGGAATGCGAGGACACTTAAATATTTGAGGAGCTACTTGTGTTTGCCAAAAAACAACATTTATTTCCGAGCCTCTTGGGCCCAATGGAGCTCGCCTGAGGAATGGGCGTGACAAGTCACCCTAACACTCCGCCGCATGGCGATAAATCAAAATTCTGTGAAGGAAGGAAATAAATTGCAAGATAAAATGTTGTAATCTGGGACTTTTGTTTGTTTATAATCTTTCGTGTATTTAAACTGCAATTAAGTATGATAATTTTTAGGGAATTTGGATTTATAACAACTCATTTGAATAAATGTGTTATTCTATAGCTGGAACAGTGTTCGTACAACACATACTACAGCTGTATTTTGCCATCAGTGTAATGACCAACAATACAACGCACGCTACGGCTATGTGCTACGCCTACGCCACATTAAACTTTTTCCTTTTCATGTTCTTAAAGTGTCTACGAACGGTACAATTTGGCTCACGATCGGTAGGGCTGATCGGTCCTACCAATATGTATCAATAAACATAGACTGTATCAGTACCTATGTGTGTCAATAAGCAAGTTATTGCCTATTGACCATTGCTGTTGGTAGGGACCCTACCGATCGGTCCTACCGATCGTGAGCCAAATTGTACTGTTCGTAGACACTTTTACATCTTTAATACATCTCGGAATCAACACATCCCATTATCGAGTCCTTAACTTTGGCTAAAATGTTTTAGTTTCAGCTACTAATATACAAAAATTAAATAATCAAACTCATTATTTAAATAATTGGAAAACCATACGGAGGACCTATTAATTCGATGCTCTCTTTTAGCATAGAATATATGCTTGTAGTATCAACGCGGATTGAGCGAAGAACGTTGCTCGAGAATTTTCTCACTGGTAATAAAATATCTCCTTTTATCCAATTCGAATAGTAGTAAGTTATCAGTTTTGTATTTTATTTTTAAGTTACATTTTAGAGTACCTAAAGAAAAATGTGATTTTTTATTATTTTTTATTTGTAAGTTGATAAATATCATTTTTTGTTCCGATTGTTTCAATAACACCTCGGTCACAATTGACTACGAAGAAAGACTAATTGGAAAGCAATCTATGAGCACAGTGCTAAAAAAGATGTATTATGAAATGTTTCCAGTTTTTCTTTAACACGTAGTTACTATTATAGTGTTGCACTTAACGTTTGCACGTTTCACATCACTCATTACATCGGCACTCGGCCATCGGCAGTCGGCTTCGGCACTGCGACTCGCGCTGGAGAGGCAGAAAGCGTACGAGTGCCAAATGTAGCTCACGCCAAACAAATGAAACAGAGCAATGGGTGACGTATTCCATATCTACGTAATATCACAGTGTAATTATCAGTTCCATACAGTGGTTCAACGAAAATTGACATTGACAGTTTTTAAAGCCAACTCAGGACATTGTTTGACAGTTTCGAAGGTAGTTTGGGACATTAACTCTCACGTTGGACGACTGTTTGAAGCGGCTAGACTGTGGTAATACCATAGAATATGGTAATAATACCTTGTATTTTGAAAGAAAGTTTCAGAACGCTTTCAGAAAATTAAAAAGTTCACCAACAACGCAATCGTTCTAAACTATAACTGTGCTATAACTACGTTTTTTTAGGCTTCCGTAGTCCTACAAGGGACCCTTATAGTTTCATCATGTCCGTCCGTCTGTCCGTCTGTCCGTCTGTCCTAATCCTTTACAGCTTAATAACTTCTACAGTTATAAACATAAGTAAATGAAATTTCGTCAAAAAATAGTCTGAATATAGATCTCAATTCTAAAAGAATAAAAAAATCTTGATTACGTATTTTAGGGGTGACGCTCATACATGTGAAATGGGGATGAAAAATTTTTTTTTCGCTGCACCCCCTCTTGTGGGGTTTCATTGAATAGGTCTACTGAAATGAAGGCAATGTTTCATACATCACTTTTTTATTAGGTATACCATCTGCGAAATACGGCCCGCCAAAGTGGCTTGCAATGTGTCCCCCCCCCTGCCATTTCTAAGCTATGCAACGTAGAAACTTTTAATCTTCCACATTGATAGACATTTATAAAAACTCTCTTTTAAAATTATTTCGAGTATAATGTGATTATAAATTTTTGAGTTATAACTATAGTGAAGCAAAATACTTAAGACGTCCTAGTTCATAGGTCATTGACCTTAGAGAAAAATGATCTTAGCAAATAATGCTCCTTTAGTTACTACCCATTTAAAAAAAACACTAAAAGTAACTTGGTGTTATATTGTTATGACACACTTCTTCAATTTAGCTTCTTAAATTCAGCGCTAGATGGCACTGATTGCAAAAACTAAAATAGCAATGATTAATATTCGATTTGATTCGTTTGTAATTAGGAACCCTATAATACTGAGCATGGCCCGACATGCTCTTGGCCGGTTTTTATTAATAGACCAGTTATGCTTTTTGCTGAATTTGGATCTGACTGCTCAAAATCAGCATCAATTCATGCTGCCGAGTAACTAACTAATAGGACTTTTGTAACATGTCTTATTTTATTTTCAGTGTTTTATTTTCAGTACCTATCAAAATCGAGCGGATTTTGTAGTATACCAGAATACGGGCACAGGTATCGTTTTGTGTTCCACTAATGACACCTAGAAACCACTCCCTTTAGCCCACTGGCACTGTGGCAAAGGAAAGGAAAGGATTATCAATTTACCTTCCAGCCATTTTCCTTTTAAAGCTTTTCCTGTGCAGGAGACTTAAAAGGAGAATTTGTTTGAATTATAATTCAGACAAACTCTCCTACTGAATGATGTATTTAATATCATTTTGATAATTTTTTTTGGTTAATATTCTCGTTAAACTTCAGCACCAACAAAATGGTATTATTTCTTTTTTTCTCTTCTATTTAATGAAGACACGTCATGATATTTTTATAGTATAGGATAGCGAAACGAGCTAAAGGCCCACCTGATGGGTAACGGTTGCACCGCAGATATTGTTCAGACTCAAATGATGGAAAACTTAAAAAAGCCGGTAATAGGAGCTCCTAATTATAGCCTTTCATAGAGCCGGCTCGTTTCTCTCGTTAGCCACTTTTGTACTTGACAGAGGCCCTTTTGTGAATGCACGATTATAAATGATTTCACATGTGGAAAGCGTGGGTTAATTCGAAGCTTTGAAGAACGAGAGCTGTGAATGGAGAACTTAATGTATAATTATTCCATTCATCTTAACCACATGTGAAGAATATTATTTTAATAGAGCGTTTATTATTTATATTTTTCTTATAGAGATACCTATAGACGAAGTGCTGCGAAAAATCATAGTGAAGCCCAAAAAAACCGTGCTCCTTCGTGTACAACCAGCGCTCACGCACACACAAGCACCTCAAACCATGCTCACCCCTCTCAGTACACATGTCGCGGCATCGTCCGAAAGCAAATATCCCTTAGGTGCATGGTGTGTGCGTGCGGGCTGGTTGTAAGTACACGAAGGAGCACGATTTTTTTTGGCTTCACTATGGTTGTTCGCAGCACTTCGTCTATATTTGCTACGTTTGCTATTGTTAACTACTAAGATTTTGTTATAAATTATCAAATACAATTTTAATTTTTTTTAGGAGTAGAGCTCCCTTGTGAAAAAACTCGTCCAGGGAAGTACTACCACCATAGTACCTATATCTGCCGCCAAACAGTGACTGCTTGCTATTCTGTGTTCCAGCACAGAACACATAATAATACTAGTTCCGATCACTGGTACCGGTGCGAAGGGTACGGGTGCCGGTGAAATAACAATCACATGAGACTTTCCATCTTCATGTCTCAGTTTAGCGAACCGACTTGCATTATCCCATTAGGCAACAGCCTATTGCTATTGCAGTTATTATGGGCAAAGGCATCAGGCCTTTAGCTAGTGTCGCCATCTATCGTATCGCTATACCATAAAAAATAAAATGAAATAATGTAATTTCTGGCTAATTCACCCATAGTTACAAGTTAGTTATAGTCATTGCATTTAAATTAATACTAACAATAGAATTTTATAATTATTACACCAAATTAAACGAATTACAAAGACTAACAAGAACATCAATATGGAATCGGAATAACATTATCATCATCATCCTCCGAGCCTTTTCCCAATTATATTGGGGTCGGCTTCCAGTCTAGCCAGATGCGGCTGAACATCAGTATTTTACACGGAGCGACTGCCATCAGACCCCCGTAACCCAGTTACTGGGTAATACTGACTGAATTAGGAGGTTAGACCAGTTGTCAGACTTTCAGGCTTCCATAGTTAATCGTATGACAACCGGGACCGACAGCTTAACGTGCTCTCCAAGGCACGGAGGGGTCTCGATGTGTAACGAAACGGTCACCCATCCACAGACTGACCGCGGCAAGTGCAGCTTAATCTTGCAGATCGTACAAACTGCGCAGTCGTTGCTTCGCTACGAGCCCCTCAATTGGAACAACAAATATAATTTTTTAAATATATCATTATTCAATTAAATTAAAATCCTATCCTATCCTATACTTACTATAAAAATAAATTAAATTTTAAATAAAATTATCAAAAGGTAATTAAATAATGAAAAAACATTTTGTGTTCGTTAATTTGTGAGGATTCACATGACGTATTTTATAATCTTCATATCCCAAAAATATCAATCTGTTTTCCCAACATGACATTTGCGTTAAAAAAATATTATTTAGCTTGAACAAGTGTTTATGGACGGAATGTAGGGGCAGAGCAATTGGTATGAGAGTGAAATGACTCGTTTCGTCGCTGATGAGATTTTTAACGAGCGCCACCGGCCACACTGCCGGAAAACGTCCAATTAATTTGTAACATTTATGTATTTATACATATTACCAATTTTATTTTCTGTTTTTCTTGCTGTGTTGCCTTTGGATGTTGTTATACGTTCGATGTAGGAACCTATATCGAAGATACAATATACCAGGCCCCTCAGAAAGTATTGCGAAAAAAAGTTTTTATATATGGGAGACTGGCCAGTTATAATGTTTTTCGAAAATATGATTATTTATAAGTAAAAATAAGTAAGTTCCAATTTCAAAATTTCCCTCCACATTTTTTGCGAGTTAATTCAAAGTATTGTGTCTCACTGAAATATGGATCTGCGCCGGGAACATTTTAGAGCTATGATTTTATACGATTTCAAGTGTCGCCTGAAACCGGATGAATCGTACGATAGACTTCAAATGGCATTCATGGATGAAGGCCCTTCCAAGGCAACCGTGTATCGTTGGTATAACGAATTCAAGCGCGGTCGACCAACTTTGGGGGATGACGAAAGAAGCGGTCGCCCTTTGACGGCTGTTACCGAAGAAAACGTGCTAGCAGTGAAAAATTTAATCCAAGACAATAGGCGAATTACATATCAGGAGATTCAACACATATTGAAGATTGGATCGGGAAGCGTTCACGAGATTCTACACAGCCATCTTCGCGTGAGGAGGATAGTATCACGCTGGGTGCCGCACAACCTCACCGATGCTCAGAAGCAGGCCCGGGTGGAATGGTGCCGTGATATGCTTAACAAATTTGAAGCAGGCTCGTCTCGGCGTGTTTACGACATCGTTACAGGTGATGAGTCCTGGATTTATCAATACGACCCAGAAACCAAGCGCCAGTCGACTGTTTGGGTGTTTCAAAATGAGCCAACGCCTACCAAAGTGAAGCGATCTAGAAGCGGGGGTAAGATTTTGATCGCTAGCTTTTTTAATTTGACTGGCCACTTGGTATCAATTCCCTTACGGGATCAAAGAAGCATTAATGCCGAATGGTATACTACCAAATGTTTGCCAGAAGTTTTCTCTGTTATAAGCAACAAGCGACCAAACACAGGGCTCCGCGGGCTACTGCTCCACCACGACAATGCACCTGCGCACACCGCACTCAAAACGAGGGACTTCCTGGACAGCACGCCAGTCAAACTCCTGGGTCACCCTCCTTACAGCCCTGATCTAGCACCGTGTGACTTCTTTTTATTCCCAAAAATAAAAAATCAGCTCAAAGGGATACAATTTTCGTCGCCGGAAGATGCGCTGGCTGCGTTCGAGCAGGCTGTAAACGAGGTGTCTGCGGCGGACTGGAAAAAGTGTTTTGAAAACTGGTTTAGGCGCATGAATCTTTGTATAGAGGCTCGTGGAAAGTACTTTGAAAAGATTTGATAAAAATATATGTACGTACAGAACAATTTTTTTTAGTTTCGCAAAACTTTCTGAGTGTCCCACGTATATGTGGTGTTTTAAGAAGAACGTTTTGCAGGAGGTTTCAGCTACATTCTTCTATAAATTGGCTTTAAAAAAAAAGATGAAGTTATCGTTTCGGGGGAAAACTGTTTTCATCACCTAAATGATGATGAAATATAATGGGGTGCATTCAAAGAGCCTCCACGAGTGTCGATATTTAATTGATAGTCCAGCGCTGGGCAGTCAGCTCCACTACCAACCTGCTGACTCGCAAATCTTCTCTCCACGGCATGAGTAGTGATTGCCTCTACATATACCTAAACAACAAATAATAAAAAGACGATGGTATGGAGACCTTAGTGCGCCTGTTCCACAAGTATTTCCCGGTTTTTCAGTTATTATTCGCAGACAAAAAACAATGCTGTCTATTCCCTTTACATAATCCCTTTATAGGTACACCATGGAAAAGATTTTTTGATCTGACAACATACTTGTACCAAGTTCGTTCTTTAATCCCGTGTTCGTGTTATTACGTCAAAAGCCGCATGTTATATTTATTAAGGGTAGCAGCAGTAGCAGTAACATGCCACTCACGCCGTGGTTTTTTCTGATTTCCCTTGTGAACCTTTAAGTATATTGAGCAGAGTGTGTTTGAGTTTACCTGTCCTTTGCACTCATGTGATCGTGGTCGAGAATCAGGAAATCGGACGTGTTTTATGTAAAATTGCATGTGAATGATTTTGTGGTGAAAGGGTTTTTGAAGTAAAAGTTTGTCGATTTATGTGAACAAAAATGTAGGGAACAGCTGATATTTTAAAAACACGTGTATACGTGTTGCGTTTTTTGCGTTGCGAGGAGATTGACGAAACAAGTATACGAAGCGGGTGTGGATGGAAGAGTTGGAAGGGGACGACCTCGGTGAACGTATCGCAATCAAATCGCGGATGTTCTCAAAAAATGCCAGGTTAAGAGTTCTCTAAACCGACGAGCATGCATGACGAGGTTAATGGACGTAGATGAAGCGAAAGAGGTGTGTTAGGATCGTAGCAGGTGGAAATCCATAGTCTCTGCCTACCCTAATGGGAAATAGGCGTGATAATATTTATTTATTTATTTAATTCTTTATGCACAACTGGGTACAGAGGCGGTCTTAACGCCATAGGCGTTCTCTACCAGACAACCTTAGGGTAATGCAGAGACAAAGAGTAAGGTAGATGCATCAGTAAAGTAGTAAAACATGTTTCGTACTACGGACTTATAATTACATATAATAAAAAAAATATATATATATAAATAATATGTATGTATGTATGTATACGTGTTGCGACGATGCGACTAAACCCCGATTTCTATAAAGGCTGATTAATTAAATCTGTTGTAAAATCTTATGTTATGTTAATTGCTACGATTGGATAACCAAAATACTGATATCCAATCACATAATTTAACAGTGAGATACAAAATTTTCTAAACTAGGGCCCTAATTCACGTAATTTCATGACGCGCCGATCAAGTTGCAGTGACGCTGCAGTTCGTTTCTGACAGCGATCGCCGTAGATAAGAGAATACGAAAAGCATTGTTTTGATCGAAAATTAACTGCAACTGCACTCCATTAGTTACGTGAATTGGCCTACTGGTAGGTAATCTAAGTGTTGTAAGTTTAAATCGAAAAACCTCCTGAAATATAAATCAACCAAAATCAAACAAACAGACTTTTTACTGATAACAGACGGCTTAACACACAAATATCCCTCTAATATCTTCAATCTAGCTATATGCTTGCCCCCGAGGTGTCCCGACCGTACGCTGCAATAAACTGGTACTGGCCACACCACTGAAACTCAACCTTTTTCGTACACAATAAGGTCTGCATTGGCGTGGTTGTAAAAACGGAGGCTTTTCTGCAGCACAGCACTTAAATGCAACCTTATCACAAGTCGATAAGGGGTATATTCTCATGGTGTTGGGGACAGGAGCTTAGGGGCTGATTGCTGTCGGGCTCCGGAAATGATGAGGCGACTGGATGGGAGCAATGATAGTCTAGGATAGGTAGACATTTGGAGGATTAGATGCTCTGGATGCTTGTTGAGTGTTTGTTTTTATTTTATGCTGATAAAAAGAGAAAAGAAATGATGTTCTCGCGCTTATCATGTGTTGGGCCGTGGTTTGATACAAACGCCGCGCCGTCGGTCGCGTAAAGCTTCACGCCAGGGGGGGTGGTCTCGCGTCGTAGACATTATCTCGAACTCGACATAATGTCGAAAAAAGATGGCGAATGTCGATTGAAAATAAATTTTCGTATTCTCAGAATGTCACGTTAGAGACATGCCTACGCCTAGCGCTCTAAATACAAAGAGTGGTTCATAGCAGTTGACATTACCGGCGACATTTTTCGTTTATTATGGAAATACTCTACAGTGGCTTAACTCAAATGCTTGACGTGGTGTGTCGCGACGCGGCGCGTCTTCAGGCAGCGCAAACGCCGTAGTCGTTTGTCAGATCACGGCCTTATGGCGAATAAATCGTGCTACATACATACATATTACGCCTGTATTCCCCGAAGGGGTAGGCAGAGGTGTATAGTACATCCACATTTCGCCAGTTATGTTATAAAGTCCGATGTAACAGGGGGCGAGCCTATAGACATCAAACGGGCACAAATCCAGACTCCGAGCTGCTGCTGAAAATTTCCTAATGAAAAAACTCAATAACACTGCCCGACCTGGGAATCGAACCCAGGACCCCACGCTCAGCAGTCGCGCTTGCGACCACTAGACCAACGAGGCAGTCACAAATCAGTCAGTCAATCAGTCAGTTAAATCGTACTACAATACGGATTATTCCCAAAATCCCCCCTGAGAAATCTCCACCAGTCCCCACTGGTTTTTTTTGCAGTTTTTTTCCAAAATCCCCATTGGCATGCTACGAAAACCTACATCAGTCAGATATTTAATTTTATTATGTTCAGATAATGTTATGAAAAAAAAACTATACATCAAGCCTAGTTATGTAACTTCACATGACAACATAACTTTTAACGTAAAAATATTTAACTTCTAAAAATAAACAGGACCTAACTAGGTACATAACGAGCTGGGTTGCATAACATCATATTATTTAGTTAGAAACTGCAAGTGTAGGGCGGGGGCGGGCGGATGTGCTGGGCGGGCGGCATCCGCTCAGACGGCCGGCAGTACAAACTAACTATTAACTAAACACTTATCATATAAAGTACTAGAATCTAATATGTTGGTATATTGGTGCCTGAATGACTAGAAGAGAACAAACTAGTAAAAAATATTTAGTTGTTAATTATTGTAAATAAATAAATAATATTTATTTGTTTATAAATGGTAAAAATATAAGATTGAAATATTTATGTAGCTAAACCTACTCATGCAGATTATTTGTCATTATTTAATTTTGATTTAAATTATTTAGAAGTCCATATTCAGTTTTGCTCATTTGGGGACTATTCATACAAACCACACCACAGCACTGGTTGAATGAAGACCTTTGTCTTCATACTTTCTGGTAAAGGACGAGAAGACTAGGCGAAGTTTGCCAAATGCTGCCCAGCCCAAACGGATCCTTCTGTCGGCTTCTTTCTCGAAGTTGTCCTGCCTGTCATGACTTACGGTGCCGAGACGTGGACACTGACAGTTGGGCTAGTCCACAAATTCAAAGTCGCTCAGTGAGTTATAGAGCGAGCTATGCTTGGAGTTTCTTTGAAGGATAAAATCCGTAACGAGAATATCCGGAGAAGAACCGGAGTGACTGACATAGCTTGTAGGATCGGTAAGCTCAAGTGGGAATGGGCTGGCCATGTCTATCTAAGGACCGATGGCCGCTGGAGCAGACGAGTCCTTGAGTGGAGACCGCGAATCGGCAAACGCAGCGTAGGGCGCCCCCCCGCCAGTTTGACCGACAACTTGAAGAACGTGGCTGGGGGGAACTGGATGGGGAAGGGCAGTGGTCGTCTTTATAGGACACGGAATGAAATAGGCCAACGTGTAAAAATGTAAAGTTGTTGCTAAAATGTTTGTTTGGCGCTGATTCAAAATTAACTCACATTAGTTTAGGAGATTAGTTATTAAGACTAAAAAGGTTTATTTTATTTTTCGCTTCGTCGGTTTAATTTAATATACACTCTGGTTTTTCTTACTTGTCTTATTTAGTAAACAATTTTATCACACCCGACACCAAACTCGTTGTGACTACGTTAACCACAGCGGAGATCCTGTGACCACCTTCCGACTCCATCATCAGACCCTTATCACCATCTCTCAGTCAACTACTAATTGAAACAAAATTTAACGAGCCCATACTCGGTGTGTCTACTCTTACTAAAGCAGAGATCCTGTGTCTATTTTCCGGCTTCATCATGAGAGCAGCTCCTAAGCACCATAATATTGCATTGTCATCGGGTTTGCATATGTTTCGGCCAATTCTGATAACGGAAACTGGTTAAAATTTGGCTTGCAAGGTTTAAACTTCACATGCACGTGAAGTTAAACAAGCTTGTTTTAATAATAATAAGAACTAGGTTGTTTCTGGTATTTTTTTATGAATTCGTGATTTATTGTTGTATAATACATAACGAAATAACAAAGCAGCCTGCCTAATAAGAGATATACATTTTGATTCCAAACAGAAATTCAAACTCAATACATACCGTACTTGTTTCAGCAAATAACTACCTATATCTGTGATTTCAAGCAGCGGGAACTACAGTTACAGTACTGGTAGGCGCGAAGGCTTCACAAGACACGTGACTTGGTTATTAATAAGTTTGGGACCACGTGCTACACCCCCCAGCCACCCCCGGCCTTTCATTTACATACGCCACCCGCAAGGCAGTGGATGCATGAAATTTTCAGGAAATAACCGGCAGGTAGAGGTAGCTCGCGTAAGTTTGTCGTTGCAGGAGAGTTGAAAATAAAAAAGGGTGCTGGTGTATATGTTAAGAGTTTGCTAAAGATTGTGTATGTGTATTGTTTTGTGTGTGTATTTTTTTACTGTAATTGTTTTTCCAATTAAAAAACCTGTAATCGGTGTCAGTTTTCTTTTTAATGACGTCTACATTTTGATAGGAAGCCAAGCTTTTTGTCTGGAAAAATCAATATAGTATTTCCTTGAGCTTGGAATACTGTCACTGAATGCTAAATAGCTTGCCTATTTTTTGTCTTTGCAAAGCGTTGCAGGAAATCGAAAAATTAACTGAAGTCAATATAAAATATGTCATTCATAAGATGTTCTATAGCTAAAGTACTGTCGCATGCCTTGGAATATACTTTTTACTGATGTAATAAAACCAAAATAATTTAACTGTATGTGTGTTTTTGTAATAGTATTGTGACGTAGAATCGGAAAATTTTACATGCGACACCCTCTGTCTGATGGGCCGACGACCCTAAGATGGACAAGATACGGCAGAGATACGAGATAAAGCACAACTGGAGGATGCTTACTAGGTACCAGCTTTGGATTGAGTTTGATTATTTTGGAATTTTTTAACAGGGCCAAGTGACTAAATATAGTTATGGAAATAAATCTTAAGACGGACAAGATACGGCAGAGATACGAGATAAAGCACAACTGGAGGATGCTTACTATATAGATACCTACCCTTGACGACCTCTGTGGTCTAGTGGTTCGAGTGTCGGACCACGATCACGAGGTTGTGGGTTCGATTCCCACAGGACACAAATATTTGTGTGATGAACATGAGTGTTTGTGTTCGTCTGGTTGTTTCTTATGTATTATAAGTAAGTATTTACAAAAAAAAGTATATAAGTATTACATACATTGTCTAGTACTCATAGCACAAGCTCTGCTTGGTTTGGGACTAGATAGTGATGTCTAAAATGTCCCAAAAATATTCATTATTTATTTATTTATTTATACCAGCCGTGGACTGAGTTTGATTATTTTAGAATTTATTAACAGGGCCAAATGACTAAATATAGGTATGGACATAAATCTACAAAACACAAAGGTTGGCTTAAAATCAATTAAAATATGTGTTATTTATTTATAAACCTTAGTTAATTATAAACGGAGAACGGATTATTGACGGTATTAAGGTGATTGCTTCGCAGTACGTAGCGATTTATTTTTAATTTTTATTGTACCTCTATTTCACATTGTTTAAAATCAAAATCAAAATCAAATGTTTTTTATTTCAAATAAACCTAATCACAGGCACTTTTGAAACGTCAGGCTCTAGTTGTATTAATCGGAATATGCTTTGCGACAACAATCAGTTGTATATTTACTGATGATTCATAGAAAACATGAACCATTCTCCTATAAGCTATATTTGCTCGATAATCGATAATTTGTATTCGGTTACATTTTTTCGCGGACAATGTTGTGGATTACATATTGTGTAGTAACACATAACAACAACAAACATACATAACATCACGCCTGTATTTCCCCGAAGGGGTAGGCAGAGCTGTAATAGTACACCCACATTTCGCCAGTTATGTTATAGTACCATGTAATATGGGGCGAGCCTATTGCCATTGACCGGGCACAATTTCCAGACCCCGGGCTGCTACTGAGAATTTTCTAATGAAAAAACCCAATAACACTTTGCCCGACCCGGGAATCGAACCCAGGACCCCACGGTCAGTATTGTATTGTATTGTGTAGTAATTCTATGATATTTACTTTGTTTATTGTGGTAGTATTATGTACATAAAATATTTTGCTTTACTTTATTGGGATATCCCAATAAAGGTAAATAAATAAAATGTTGTAGAAAAATTATATGATAGATATAGCTTACAGGTTCTACGAGTATTATTCAGTAAATATATATTATGATTATTGTCGCGAAACGTATTCAGATTAATATTCAACGTCAGATAGAGCTAGAATTAGCAAAAAACGCAAGAAATTTTGAATTTCGCTGGCTGAAGCGTCTCAATCAACTTACATACTCGTTGGAAAATAGTTTTTAACATACCTATTCATTTAGTTAGGAAAAATAATAGTGTGCTTTGTGTTGGAAAAGTTTCTAGGCACGGAATATAGAAAACAAGGGGAAAAGTCGTACGACTACCGCACGCGTAGCACAATTAGGTGCAGATTCGCTACATTAACTGAATTGCGCTTAGTTTCCCCGCTGCGATACAATGACATCTCGAATCATCATCCTCCGAGCCTTTTCCCAATTATATTGGGGTCGGCTTCCAGTCTAGCCAGATGCGGCTGAACATCAGCATTTTACACGGAGCGACTGCCATCAGACCCCCGCAACCCAGTTACTGGGTAATACTGACATTCGGAGGTTAGACCAGTTGTCAGACTTTCAGGATTCTGACTACCCGTAACGACTACCATAGATATTCGTATGACAACCGGGACCGACAGCTTAACGTGCTCTCCGAGGCACGGAGGGGTCTCGATGTGTAACGAAACGGTCACCCATCCACAGACTGACCGCGGCAAGTGCAGCTTAACCTTGCAGATCGTACAATCCGCGCAGTAGTTGCATCGCTACGAGCCCGAGACATCTCGAATGCTTACGTGAAATACTAGATTACACCTTATTGTGTAATTTAATCGTGTAAAAATGATAGCAGAAGGAAAAGTTATTCTCATAGAGGTGTAATACATCACCGTGATGTGTATAATTTTGATAAATTTCAATAAAAAAAAACTTTAACAAATTGTATGATCATTTAATTTAAAAAAAACGTTATATCATTGCTGGGCCCCATTTGTATTTTAAATAGACCCAATCACTTAATTGACAATTGAAAAAAAATTACTATTTCAATTGTCAATGTGTGATTTTGGAGACACGTTTTCCCGTACCAAGTAATCGTTAAGGCACTTCCACTTGTTTTCTTTATTCTGTGGTTCTAGGTAATTATAAGTTATGTATATAAAACTTAATTAAGGTTAAGTAATAAAAAAATCGAAGATTCAGTTTAAGAGTTTTATTGTCTGTACTTATGACTATTTTATACATTTATACCTACGGTAACTATAGTTTATTTACCCACTATGTTTGACTATGGACACGAGGTGTCCCGTTGAGCGCATGCTCGGAGGTTTATCATAAGATCATTAGGCAGTGATCGTTTCATCATTTCATGATTACAATTTAAAAAGTATAGTATCCAGATCTATTACAATTCGTTTAAAGTTTCAAACCCTTACCGAAACGACTGAATTAAAGTCGTAAATAACGCAATAAATAAATCAAATATTAACTTATCGTTAACTATCTATACTGACCGAACGTTTATCGTGAATCTTCCAAAATTATTGAATTTGATCATAATGTTACCATTCGTCTTGAATTTATTAATATAATATGAAACGAGAATTAACGTGCACATACCTATTATACAACGTGGATATGACAATACGACAATAAATGGAAACACTGTTATTACTACTACTACTGTCGTCTATAGAAGCATTTTAAACACATTAATGAGTTGTTTATCGAACATAAAAAAACCGCCGCGCAACCAGCTCATGATTAAGGGCTCCGTTCGAGCTTGAAACTGGTCGGGCACACACGATGGAATAAAGTGAGTGAAACCGTTTATATGAATAATTATAAAAAAAAACGTAATTTTTCAACAAAATATATATTAAAACTTTGAAATTATAAGTAACGCCATTTGTAATAATTGAGAAAGAGAGTTTCAAATCATATGGAATCGCACAGGTCTTTGACCTAATGATCGTTGCCTAGAAAAATGGTCCTACATTCAAAATTAGATTTGATTATTTGTATACGATCAGAGGACGTGATACTCTGTTCGTGGTCATATCCACTTTGTATTTAAGCCCGACGTTTCCACCTGGGACACGAGCCGAAAACGACCAGAGGTACCTGGGGCCTTACTCCCGACGAGCTATGAACCAAAGCAAGCTAATGCCAATTCCTAGAGAAATGTACTAGGAATTGACACTATCTCGAATTCCCACTCGATTGATACAAAACTCGATCCAGTCGGGAGAATGGCCCTGGTCGAAACGTAGAGTTTAAAATAGATAGGTTCCCGTTTCATATTATATTAATAAATTAAAATGCGACGCGAAAGTTTAAAGTAAATCGTCTTGAATTTAATAAAAAAAATAGAAAATAACAAACAGAAAGTTGCATCAACATACTCGAAACTCATGCATTCTCACACTTCATTTGGTTTGGTATTTACAAAAATGGGGCCGATTCTCTTGATCGCACTAAACCAATTTTAATCATACTGTCTCTTTCTTACTAGCGTAACTGAAAAAGGACAGAAGATTTTGAGAATATACACCGTGACATTTTTGTCGTCTTAGGGTGGTATGTGGTGGTATGCCACTCGTCAAATTTACTTATCCTATGTGACTTTTTTTTTTTTTTTGATCAAAGAAATTTAAAATTTTCTGCAAATGTTGTGTGTATTTTAACACTGATTGATAATCAAAGAAATTCAATTGAACAAAGATATTTGACCAGTGGCATACCACCCCTAAATCGGTAGCCTAATTCAATCATTGTGAACAACTCTTTTTATGGTTCTGTTTCTGATAGAGTTACGGAGGTTGCTCGAAAGACTGTGAAACGACTCATTTTTTTTCTCTATTTCAGGGATGGTCCTGTAGTACAAGTTGTTCGCAATGATGAGTATAATAACTGAGCCACTGGTGTTAGACTGATGATAAAATGTCATAGTGTATAAAAATTGATATAAATTGAGCATGTTAATTAACGTTTTTAGTTTAATTTACGGGAAAATTGTCACGACCTATAAATATTGCGACAAAATTCACGTAAAAAATAAGCAAGTGGACTAATTTGATAGGCCTAAAAACCTTCTATCCTTTTTTTTTTGTTTGTACGCAATGAGACTTATTTAGTTTAATTTGTAAAGAATAAAATCAGCACCAATATTAAAGTTTTTTTATCTGCTTTTTTATGTATGTATGCTTTTTTATGTACGACGTTTAAAAGGCAAGTTAAAGTTAGCAGAGATCATTTAACTCTCGGTTGATTGGAAAACTTAATTTTCCCTGCAGTTTAAAATGTTGGTCAGGGTTCTGTTTTTCTAAAAAAACCATTTCGATAGTTTCTAAAAAATATTTGCGCAGACGCAGCTGCGGGCAGTAATGCAACAAATGGCGACATCTAGCACACTACTATACAATCATACAACAACTAATGACATCTAGCGGAGGAGTTCATCAATCAGACCTCACTTCACAGATGAAGAAGGTTTCGAAGGAGCAAGGAGAGTCGTTCCACTTGAGACCTTTGTCATCTCTGTTCCACAGTTCCAAGCAGTTCTCTTCTTCTCCGTTTTCGTAGCGGAAGTTGTTGGGTTCTCCAGCGTTCCAGTTGACGAAGGTGAGAGGTCTGCCGTTGGCCATCCAGAAGAAGTTGCCCTCCTCAGCCAAGTCCGTGCCTGATGTCCAGAAGTGTTCACGGCCATAACCTGAAGATAGAATAAGGAAACGATTATTTTGAGAATTACATTTATTTAATTGAAAAACGGAAACAGATATATCCGTCAGTATAATTTTAATTGCTGTCAAGCATTGCGTGATTTATAGAAGTATAATTTTTAACAATTGCAGTTAATTGTTAAAAAAATATTTCCTCTAGTTTTCAGATTAACTAATATTATTAGATTTAAAGATAAATGATAGATAGGTTGGGTGCAATATTTAATTGATGATCCAGCGCGCTCTGGGAAGTCAGCCCCGCTAATACCGACCTGCTGACTGACCTTTTTCCCACAGCATGAGCTATTATCAGTAGCTCTTGTCGATACGATATAAGAAGAAGAACTAGGTTTATAAAATCTTTCACGCCTTCTTTATGGTAACGGGGCAGGGCCTATGACATGCATTTTAGGCTTACATTCAGTGTCGATTCTAAGCGTGAATTCTTGCTTCCAACTGTCAAATAGCACTGCATTTTGCGAAATCATGAGTTCACGCTTAGATTTGTCTCTGAATGTAAGCCTTACTTCCCCGAATTTAAATCTCTCAAGTCACATACAGTCAGTGCTCTCTAAAGCTGATCGATGAGCCTAGCAGGTATTTTGGAGATCGACAAATAGATTTAGGAGTAGACTATTAGCTATCACTCATATTAATTTATTTGTCCATTTTATTAGCTAGCCTGACGACCTAAAAACATCTTAGGATATTAATTATTTTACTTCATTGAATTTGTCTCATTAAACTACATTTTTCTCACACAATTCTTATCAAAATATGTAACAAGTGGATATTATACTATTTATTATTTGAAAAGAGTATTCTAAAAATTGTATTACAGTAGAATATAATTGTGATCGATGTAAGGTCGAAATAAATCTTTATAATAATAATCTCCATGGAGTTTTTTGCCGGCTCTTTTCAAAGTGGGTCCTATAGAGACATAGGACCATCATAGGACTAACTTTTTTGAACGGTGCAACTACATTTTTTAACGTTTTGAAAGTATATGTAAATGCTTATTCGAAACAAAAACTTTTGAATTTAAATTACTTATTTGGACTGAGTAGGTACGTCCACAATACCAATTGCTATTATTATGAGCTTACCTTACTTTTTATTAAGGAAGCTCTTTGTCAAGCCTGCTGCGATAGGTCGTTAAGTATCATAACATATGAATTCTAAATACGACTGTAATATTTACCAGAGTCCTTAACGTACTGCTCCAACTTGTCGTTCTCCTGTTGCGAGGAGATGGAGGCCAGGTGCATGCCGTGGAACCGGCAGTACTGCTGCGCCTTGAACCAGTTCGCCTGAAACAACGGATGCAATTCCATTAGAATCGATTAGGGGTTCTTTTATTTTTTATTTTTTTAGAGTTCAGACCATGGGTTCAGACAGAGTAAATTGTTTTTTAAATTCTTGATCGGAGTACATACAAAAGAAGGTGGAACCTAGTGGCAATTTTTTCTGTCGGTGTAACTTTAAAGAATGGTATATCCATCTGACCTATAATATATTACCTAGCCGATCATCACTTTCAGTTGTTCTTGATATGTATAATGTATATATGTGCAATGTCAGGCAGACAGAAAGCTTTTTTAATATAAAACACAAATATTTGTGTGATGAACATAAGTGTTTGTGTTGGTCTGGGTGTTGCTTATGTATTATAAGTATGTATTTACAAAAAAAAAGTATGTTAGTATTATATCCATTGTCTAGTACCCATAGTACAAGCTCTGCTTAGTTTGGGACTAGATGGTGCTGTGTAAAAATGTCCCAAAAATATTTATTTATTTATGAATTGAAAAAAGTAAGATAAAGAGGTAAGATATATTTATTTCTTTAAGGAGAATGTAGCAGCCAAGTGGCGCCCCCATCAGTAAAAAAAATATTACTCGCTGAATACATCATTTATCGATTATTTTATTGTTTTTGATTTATTCGTTTAATTTTTTTTAAGTATAGTTACTGTAGTTTAATCAAAAACTATTAACTCTGTAAAATATGGTTCGCTGTAGTTGTAGATAGACAGAACATTCCCTTTAAGATGCACACTATTGCAGACTTGTTAATTTTTTTGCCAAATGTCAAAATACGTGGGACACTCAGAAAGTTTTGCGAAACTAAAAAAAATTGTTCTATACGTGCATATATTTTTATCAAATCTTTTCAAAGTACTTTCCACCAGCCTCTATACAAAGATTCATGCGCCTAAACCAGTTTTCAAAACACTTTTTCCAGTCCGCCGCAGACACCTCGTTTACAGCCTGCTCGAACGCAGCCAGCGCATCTTCCGGCGACGAAAATTGTATCCCTTTGAGCTGATTTTTTATTTTTGGGAATAAAAAGAAGTCACACGGTGCTAGATCAGGGCTGTAAGGAGGGTGACCCAGGAGTTTGACTGGCGTGCTGTCCAGGAAGTCCCTCGTTTTGAGTGCGGTGTGCGCAGGTGCATTGTCGTGGTGGAGCAGTAGCCCGCGGAGCCCTGTGTTTGGTCGCTTGTTGCTTATAACAGAGAAAACTTCTGGCAAACATTTGGTAGTATACCATTCGGCATTAATGCTTCTTTGATCCCGTAAGGGAATTGATACCAAGTGGCCAGTCAAATTAAAAAAGCTAGCGATCAAAATCTTACCCCCGCTTCTAGATCGCTTCACTTTGGTAGGCGTTGGCTCATTTTGAAACACCCAAACAGTCGACTGGCGCTTGGTTTCTGGGTCGTATTGATAAATCCAGGACTCATCACCTGTAACGATGTCGTAAACACGCCGAGACGAGCCTGCTTCAAATTTGTTAAGCATATCACGGCACCATTCCACCCGGGCCTGCTTCTGAGCATCGGTGAGGTTGTGCGGCACCCAGCGTGATACTATCCTCCTCACGCGAAGATGGCTGTGTAGAATCTCGTGAACGCTTCCCGATCCAATCTTCAATATGTGTTGAATCTCCTGATATGTAATTCGCCTATTGTCTTGGATTAAATTTTTCACTGCTAGCACGTTTTCTTCGGTAACAGCCGTCAAAGGGCGACCGCTTCTTTCGTCATCCCCCAAAGTTGGTCGACCGCGCTTGAATTCGTTATACCAACGATACACGGTTGCCTTGGAAGGGCCTTCATCCATGAATGCCATTTGAAGTCTATCGTACGATTCATCCGGTTTCAGGCGACACTTGAAATCGTATAAAATCATAGCTCTAAAATGTTCCCGGCGCAGATCCATATTTCAGTGAGACACAATACTTTGAATTAACTCGCAAAAAATGTGGAGGGAAATTTTGAAATTGGAACTTCCTTATTTTTACTTATAAATAATCATATTTTCGAAAAACATTATAACTGGCCAGTCTCCCATATATAAAAACTTTTTTTCGCAATACTTTCTGAGGGGCCTGGTAGGTCTAAAAACTAATCATTATGAAATCTTTGATAAAGAAAAAAAGAAAGAAAGAAAATTAGTTTATTGTCACAGTTAACGACGCGCAACATTTAAAACACAGTGATAAACACAAGCAAGCAACTTATAGGTGGGGTTACATAGAAAGTAAAAACAAAAGACACATAGGTAAAAAATTAAGAAGGGACAGTCGATACAAAATATAAGAAAAGTATAGTTGACCGCATGACAGTGGCAACACCCGAGTCTGAAAACCGCCAAAAAAAACTTTTTATTCAAAAACTAAATCAGTATGCACGACAAAATATTTGGATTTGTGACATTTTATGGTTGCATGTTTCAAACGACTTAACTGAGTTGGTTCCTAATCAACCATTGTTTTACCTTCAAAGTATTCAGGAATTTTAATGGTATCGTTGAACTTGGAATTTTTTGCGTCACTTTTACGTCTAAATAATGTACAGGCGCAGTACGGAAGCTGCGTACTAACTAGGTTAGCGGCACAAAAGGTAAAACAGCGGTTAACCGATCGGTGACACGCAGGTTTGTGCGGTTAAGTCAGACAATGCGTTTCAAGTCTAAACATAAATCAATTTGTTAGAGGCGAGACAAAATAATAAAGTCTGTAATCGTTGCAGTGTGTTGCTCAACTTTGCTCATTTGACGAATGAGATGTCTTCGTTTGACATCTTTTTTTCAGTAGCTTTTTAATCATCTGAGCGTTCAAACTGATGTTTTTCTTATTTCATTGGCAGCATTTGATAGCATATTTAAAAAAAGCTAAAATTTGGACTTCACAAGTACATCTATAACTCTTGTCTTGGATCTTATGAATGTATTCCGTATTCTGTCTTGTTTCTTAATACCTATCAGACCAACTGAAATAGAGATGGACGGGTCACATGTTGCGAAGTACCCAAGAAAAGTGGAGCAAGATCCTAACGGACTGGTATCCTAGAGATGGCAAAAGAAAAAGGGGAAGGCAACGCAAAAGATGGGAAGACGAACTGAAGCTTACAGCAGGTCCTAACTGGAGAAGAGTCGCAAGAGACAGAAAGCAATGGAAACTGTTAGAGGAGGCCTTTGCCAGGAGGCACACTGAACTCAGAGACATTTTGTAACAAGCAAACAACTGCATAGAGAGTCCAGGAAAGGGAGGGCTTATTATTATTATTATTAAAATTTGGACTAGACAGGTGGCATTTTGTACCCAAAAGTCACCAATGGCATATCTAAAGTCCAATATACGTGGGACACTCAGAAAGTTTTGCGAAACTAAAAAAAATTGTTCTATACGTACACATATTTTTATCAAATCTTTTCAAAGTACTTTCCACCAGCCTCTATACAAAGATTCATGCGCCTAAACCAGTTTTCAAAACACTTTTTCCAGTCCGCCGCAGACACCTCGTTTACAGCCTGCTCGAACGCAGCCAGCGCATCTTCCGGCGACGAAAATTGTATCCCTTTGAGCTGATTTTTTATTTTTGGGAATAAAAAGATGTCACACGGTGCTAGATCAGGGCTGTAAGGAGGGTGACCCAGGAGTTTGACTGGCGTGCTGTCCAGGAAGTCCCTCGTTTTGAGTGCGGTGTGCGCAGGTGCATTGTCGTGGTGGAGCAGTAGCCCGCGGAGCCCTGTGTTTGGTCGCTTGTTGCTTATAACAGAGAAAACATCTGGCAAACATTTGGTAGTATACCATTCGGCATTAATGCTTCTTTGATCCCGTAAGGGAATTGATACCAAGTGGCCAGTCAAATTAAAAAAGCTAGCGATCAAAATCTTACCCCCGCTTCTAGATCGCTTCACTTTGGTAGGCGTTGGCTCATTTTGAAACACCCAAACAGTCGACTGGCGCTTGGTTTCTGGGTCGTATTGATAAATCCAGGACTCATCACCTGTAACGATGTCGTAAACACGCCGAGACGAGCCTGCTTCAAATTTGTTAAGCATATCACGGCACCATTCCACCCGGGCCTGCTTCTGAGCATCGGTGAGGTTGTGCGGCACCCAGCGTGATACTATCCTCCTCACGCGAAGATGGCTGTGTAGAATCTCGTGAACGCTTCCCGATCCAATCTTCAATATGTGTTGAATCTCCTGATATGTAATTCGCCTATTGTCTTGGATTAAATTTTTCACTGCTAGCACGTTTTCTTCGGTAACAGCCGTCAAAGGGCGACCGCTTCTTTCGTCATCCCCCAAAGTTGGTCGACCGCGCTTGAATTCGTTATACCAACGATACACGGTTGCCTTGGAAGGGCCTTCATCCATGAATGCCATTTGAAGTCTATCGTACGATTCATCCGGTTTCAGGCGACACTTGAAATCGTATAAAATCATAGCTCTAAAATGTTCCCGGCGCAGATCCATATTTCAGTGAGACACAATACTTTGAATTAACTCGCAAAAAATGTGGAGGGAAATTTTGAAATTGGAACTTACTTATTTTTACTTATAAATAATCATATTTTCGAAAAACATTATAACTGGCCAGTCTCCCATATATAAAAACTTTTTTTCGCAATACTTTCTGAGGGGCCTGGTATATCTAATATGCCTCTAGATTTACGTTCGTTTATTTGGCTCTATTAAAAGCAAATAGGCTCGTTATTTTAATAAGCGCAATAAATTGGTTTATTTTATGATTTATTTTATTTATTGAGGCCTCAAGCTATGCTTTAATAGTTAATTACTATAGCGTTACGTAGCAACAAGTATAACATATTATACCTCGTATGTTATGACCGTCTCGATAAATTATGTTCCGAAAAATCTGACTGGCGAAAGTTAAATAGTTCGAAAGTAAGTCTCGTCTTGTAATTTATAATAAGTATAGGTAGGTATATCATTTGCAGCATAATTTGTACATTATGATTAAAAAGATTTCAACCGGTTAAGGTGTGAACAAAGTTTTTTTACCGATAGTTATTTCACAAGGCGCCTCATTTGGCTATACATTATGCAAAGACAAGTCTTAAACACTTGAAAAAAAATGGTAATTTACTATACGAGTAATTACCGAATGAGTAGGTATATTTATTGAACTTAGCATCATAAGTTCAGCCGAAAGACGTCAACTGCTGGACACAGTTATCCCCCAAAAGAGGGGGGGCGGGATATGCCATAATCGCCACGCTTGGCAGGCGGGTTGGCGATCGCAGTTGGTTGAATAAATACTCAGAGAACACTGCTGCCCATCCTCTGGTGAACCCCAGTAGTCACCTTTTACGACACCCACGAGAAGAGATGGGGAACTTAGCATGTTTCAAGTATATTTTTATCTTATAATATTTGCAAATATGTGGATTAGGTATATACAATTAAAATTGGGCAACTGTTTTAATTAGGCTGCTTTTCTCATCTGTAATTAGTCTTTATAATTAACAACTTAAATATTTATGATCAGTAGCGTTTCTCATATCATTCACAGCTATCAACAGTACTACCAACAAATGTACTCACAAGATTAATGTAGGAGGGATAGAACAATAAACACAGGTGTATATATGAATGTATATATATTTATATATATAAGTGGGTCTATCATACATAGGTATGTGTTTGTATACACATTCATTGAACTTATGAAACAAGACCCACTTTCTCTGGCATTGGATTAGTAGCCGAGTGATGCGGCCCATCTGTTTGTGAGGTGATGATGACGTATTTAACATCCGTGTGTGGTAATGTTTGTACAGTCATCAAAATAAGATGATCAAACAAAACATTGTTTATAGTTTCATGCAATTTATGATGAAAACTTGCTTTTTTGTTACAAAAGATATAAATTGTGGAAAGAAAAAAAACCACAATTAATATCTTTAGATTTCGCTTCGCATGCGTAAAATGCGTTAAAATATTTTTTGTTACAAATTAACAATTCAGTTAAAAAAAGCATAGTATAAGCTCCATAACAAATTTCTAAATCCGGCTGATTTATTAACTATGAACTATGATGCTGACTCTACTTGCTTATTCTTGGTATATTTGCATTTCTTTTTTACGTGAAATATGTGTGAAGATGTAGTTATCGACACGTAATTAATTTACCAGCGCCACGTGAGCGTATTTGGAGCTAAACAAGCGTCATATAATAATAATATTTTTGGGACATTTTTACACATCACCATCTAGTCCCAAACTAAGCAGAGCTTGTGGTATGGGTACTAGACAATGGATATAATACTTATATACTTTTTTTTTTGTAAATACATACTTAAAATACATAAGAAACAACCAGACCAACACAAACACTCATGTTCATCACACAAATATTTGTGTCCTGTGGGAATCGAACCCACAACCTCGTGATCAGCAGTCCGATACTCGAACCACTAGACCACAGAGGTTGCCCGTTGCTCAGAGTATATAGCATGAGTTTTTGCGATATCGTGTTGTTAACGATATCGTTTAGTTATCGACAAATTTTGTATAGGAATTTTACTAGCGCCACCGTATGCGTATTTGGAACTAAACAATACCATACAAAATTTGTAGATAACTACACGAAACCGTTCACTACACGATACCGCTGTAAACACAGAAATAGAGTTATAACTCATGCTAGGCTCTGTACGTAAAGATCAATAGATTGAATTAAATATTCCTTGATTACTTTATGGCACGTATATTTAACGTTTTATTACGTATTGTTGTTATAGGCCAAAATGTATATACCTATATCCAATCTATCCACGATTTACCTACCTAATACTAAAGATTAATTAAGAGAAATTTCTAATTTGACATATTTTGTATGGAGCTTATGTCAAATTCCTATCTATAGTAGGGCAAATCGTGGATAGATTGGATATTAATTTTGGCCGTTACTCTATAGAAAAAAGTTAAACTACGTACAGATGCTTGAAAGTTTAGGTACAACGTAGGTATTATTAAACAATATTGCATTGTACTTAATATTTGATTTGTGCAATCGCTGTAATAACATTATTGTGTTATGTATTGTAATATTAGGTATGATAATTAGTTACATCTGTGTAACTAATTATCGTAGATGTAATGTCAGATGTGCCAGAAACGTAATCATTTGGTTCCCAGGTTTAAACTTACTAAATTATACATTAAAATTGCGGAAGATAATGTTAACAGGCAATTGTTAGAATACCGGAATTAGCCCAAATTTCTGGTCGTTTGACTAGATGTGAGAATTTCAAAGATCACCGTAACACATAAGTACAATACGTTAACGTTAATAACTATAAAACGTGGGATAGAAAACAAAAGTTTTGATTAGATAAGCTTTTTACAAAGGTTTGTCAATAAAATTACGTGTTTAAACAAATTGCATACCTAGATCATCTAGATCTAAACTGGAAGTACCTAACTCAAAAAAAAACGCTTTTTACAGAATGTGGAAAAACTAGTTCCCATGTACCTTGTGTTCGGTGTTTGTTGATACCACAGAAATCTATAATAAATAAATATATATTTTGGGACATTTTTACACAGCACCCCCAGCAGTCCCAAACTAAGCAGAGTTTGTACTATGGGTACTAGACAATGGATATAATACTTATATACATTTTTAGGGTTCCGTACCCGAAGGGTTCCAAACGGGACCCTATTACTCTCGCTACGCTGTCCGCCCGTCCGTCCATCCGTCCGTCAGTCTGTCTGTCACAGGGCTGTATCTTTTGAACGGTAATAGGTAACCGGTTGAAATTTACTCAGAATATGTGTTGCTATGAGGTGTATCACGACAAATACTAAAAACAAAAAAAGTCTAAAACCAAAGGGGGTCCCCATACAAGAAACCTCAAAAAACATGCATTTTTTTCAACGTTTTTGTTCCTGCTCTATCTTCAAAACGGTAATATATACCAGCGTCAGACTTGGTCAGATTATAGTGCATATTATGTAGTTTCGCAACAAATACTAAAAATAAGACAAACATAGACATATTGAGAGGTACGGAACCCTTACTGCGCGAGTCCGACTCGCACTTGGCCGGGTTTTTTTTTAATACATACTTATAATACATAAGAAACACCCAGCCCAACACAAACACTTATGTTCATCACACACATATTTGTGTCCTGTGGGAATCGAACCCACGACCTCGTGATTAGCAGTCCGACACTCGAACCACTAGACCACAAACGTCAAATAATAAGGTAATAGAAATGTTATCTACAGTCTTTTAATACCGGAACGCGTGTCACCGGTTTGCCGCATCCAACACATAAGTACGCAATTACGCCCACCATGTTTCTAGCATTCAATGCAAAATAAATTAGCCTAAAAATATTGCACAGTTAGATATGCTGCAAAATATAATTTTAGTGACTCTGCGTCCAAAACAGCACTGATGATCAAGCAAACGGTTCGCGCACCGGTGTCCAATGAGACACCCTGTACGCGGCGACATGTTCACGCGTCTTTACCACTTCTATTATTATTTAGATTTCTATGGTTGATACAATGTAAGTACAATGCAAAATTTGTTTTGTGGTTTTATGGAGCTTCGTTTTCAGTATTTGCACAAAATTTACTGAAAAATCATGGTTTTTGAGTTATTACAGTTTTGATCTATGTGCGCGAAATGGAATTCTATTTCAGTTTAATTAGTTACGTAATCCTTTCCATCCTTTCCTTTATGACAGACTGTAGACAGTCACGATCCTTCCCGGTGATACATTTTGTCGACAAAGTCCCTTGAACGAATCCTGCTACATTACACGTACCTACGGCTGCCGTCGAACACTGAGCGCAAGCGATTTTAACCTTAGTGGTGGTTCACCGGAAAGTTTGCTGATAGTACATCTAAAAGAGAGTCAAGGCGAAACTCTGCAATTTTAATTTTAATAATACTGGCTCCGAGATTTCGTTATTTAATACCGTATTTTTTTCGAAATATTATTTGTATGAGTATGTTTAATTGTACGACTGTCGTAGGATCGTCGTCCGGTTATTGGAGAAAGTAGGATTACACCGGTCCGGTCGCGCTTACCGTAGAAGTATTAGGGATGGCAAGATAAGGGCAAATTTTCTGTAAAACCATTAATTGTTTCCATTTTTCAAATATTTTTTTAGTCATAATAAAACAAAGTTTAACCGGATTAAATCGCGTATATCGCGTATGCTCCGTGAGGCTATTGAAATTAAAAAAAACATCCTAATTTTAATAGAGAAGATGGTTGGCAGCTACCACCTGTTTGGAACCCAGTCCTAAAAATAATCAAGTCCCAAACAGCACGCAACACTGTAAAAGATAATAATATTGTGAGTGATTACTGCGTGCATCGAAACGATATTAATTAATAATATTGTACGGTTGATTAAAATATTTTTTTAGAAATATCTGTAAAGACGCTTGTCATCTTAGTCTACCTGCGACCACGAAATGCTGCAAAGCTTTCGAAACGTCAGGAAAACCAATTTAAATAATATACGTGATTTAATCCGGTTAAAATTTGTTTTATTATAATGTGTAGTGCTCGCGGAAACCTAAGAAATTATTATTTCCTTGGTATTTATTTCTCGTAGGTATTCCACCAGCTCCAATATTATTTGATTATAGGTAAACAATTCATAGTTCGCATACATCCACTGACTAATAATATAATCAAGCAATGTCTCTCAAAATAATAAACAGCAATAACGTAAACAAGTTTATCTAAACGATATTTTATTTAAATACCGCATGTTGAACTTCAACGGTGAATGTGTGTCAACTAGAGATGTGATTAAAAGTTATAAAAGTTTAATTGTTAAATATTAAAAGTTATAGGAAAATAACTTGTTAAATTAAAAGTTAAAATTATAACTTTTAAGGTGGGTGTATAATTCATGTGTTCGTTTAGTTCAAAGAGTAAAGTGCAGACTATATTACTTTTGAAGCAATGAATGAAATATTATTGTTATAACTTATAGTTTGTAAACATTATTCAAACATTAAAAGTTATTTTTTAGTTTGAATTAATAATAAAACCTATTTCTACTACTATAAGACTCACAATAGTTTGTAAACATTAATCAAACATTAAAAGTTATTTTTTAGTTTGAATTAATAATAAAACCTATTTCTACTACTATAAGACTCACAATTCTATGTATTATTGTTAGTCATAAGGTAGTGTACCTACTTGTTTACGTTAAATCCGAGGAGTATACAGTACGGTCATTGTTATGAATGTTATGATATGACTAAGAAGTTATAACTTTTAATGAACATCTCAGTATTTATTAATGAAGTTAAGAGTTAAACAGAATTATTGAGTTAAATTAAAGGTTATAACTTTTAATCACCACCTCTAGTGTCAACCCTGGGTGCAAATTACACCGTCTGCAACCGGCTAATAAGAAATGTGGTGTGACGTGAAGTAATCTCGTCGTCAAATTCTTTCGTTTTCTCACTGTGTCGCTTATTATGCAATGATATGACGTTTCATTTACAATTTAAATGCAGCATGCTTTAGCACCGGTTTCTTGTATACAATCTTTATTTTTATTTTTATATCAAATGGGCTTGCGTTTGACCGCCACCTCACCTGATCTTCCATCTTTTTTTTTGCTGGTAACAAAGATTAAATATAACATAACATAACATCACGCCTGTATTTCCCCAAAGGGCTAGGCAGAGGTGTAATAGTACACCCACATTTCACCAGTTATGTTATAGTCCCATGTATAGTAGGTGGCGAGCCTATTGCCATTTACCAGGCACAAATCCAGACTCCGGCCTGCTACTGAGAATTTCCTAATGAAAAAACCCAATGACACTTTGCTCGACCCGGTAATCGAACCCAGGACCCCACGCTCAGCAGTTGCGCTTGCAACCACTAGACCAACGAGGCATTCCAGACATCTTTAATCTCACTGAGATTAAAGATGTCATGCTTTTTTTAAACTTGCGCTATAATGTAATATATAATCAGATGGTTATTAATTATTCTTTATTGTCATTCGTCATTAATTGTTATTACGTAAAGTATTTAGTTAATGTATACGCACAGTTTATCCCACATCGTAAAGAATCTCGAGGTGTCACAAAAATTAATTTCGCAAGCTTTTATGCGTAATTTTTTGGTTTACCAAATCGAGCCGCAGTTGAGGAAAATGAAGAAGTCAGGTTTGGCAAATTGATTGCAATTTACTTGGTGGTTGTACTGATGCAATCAAAGATAATATACTCTGTTTCATAATAGAAGAATGTTTACTTTTGTTGTCTTTGTCGTAATGTTTGCAATATCTGTTTGTAGAAATTCTCACCTGGTGTTTAGATACGTCATCTTAGGTAATCTACAGTAACGATCCTTCCCGGTGATACATTTGTCGACAAAGTCCCTTGAACGAAACCTGCTACATTACACGTACCTACGGCTGCCGTTGAACACTGAGCGCAAGCGATTTTAGCCTTAGTGGTGGTTCACCGGAAAGATTGTTTATAGTACATATTTTCTATTTTCTTAGTGTTCTTACCATAAAGAGGTCGAACACTTTGAACAATTCCGCACAATACTTAAAGCATTTAAACATAATAGCTATAATAAAGTGCCTTTACAGTACAGACAATACTTACAAGCATTTAGTACACCGCTTACGAGAAAAGACATTTCCTTATGTTTCATTCAATACTTGGAAAGGAAAGGAAGCCTATACATTTTTTTTTTAATCAAGCTGTAAATTGCGCTGCAAGGCATAGAAACATGGCCATTCAGCCTACTGCTATATGAAACAAGCAAGCAGAGGTAACTTGTCCATTCAGCCTTCTACATACGGATTTTGGTCAACTCTAAATCCGTAGGTACTTCTACATCTAAAGAAGTTTACCAAAAAAATATTCAAAAATCGAACATCACATTTTTAATCTTTAATGCGTATACAGTCAAGCAAAGGTAACATGCTAATTCAGCCTACATAACTCCACTAAATCTCGTGTAATCTGTGGTTCAGTGTGCAGTGTAGAGGGCTGCGGTTGGTCGGCGTTTCCACTACATTTTGCAGTGGCCCACGTTACGTGCGCTCCATTGACGCTCGGCTAATACTCTGGAAACTGACAAGTTGCCCGAAAATTCATGAGTTCCCAACGTGATTTTCAGTTTATCCAGACTTTTTTTAGTAAAACCTCCACTGTCTTTCGATTTTTCAAGTGTTTGAGCTGTATAGTTGTAATTTATTCATTGTAATTTGTTGCACGTCCGTGTTGTTTTTTAATGAGACAAGTAATTTTAACGTAGTAAGTAATTTTAATGAAGTATCCTACTAATTTTATAAATGCGAAAGTATGGATGTTTATTTGTTTGTTTATTTGTTCATCAAACAGACTGAAACGGCTTTTTGGTCTACTCCTCCTCTAGCAATTAATGATATAATAATAGAAAAAGCATTTTAAGTAGGACATTTTCTTATATTACAGTAAAGTATAAGTAGTGTTTATGGAGCTAGAGAATACAACCTTATTCTTAGTTTATACTAAACCTCTTTAAACTTTTACTATGGGACCACCCTGAAAAATAGTATAAAATAATATTATAGTTGTATATTTAATAATTTAAAAACCAGTTTTTGTTTTCACGTTAATATTATTATTATTGACGTTATTTGTTAACGGATTACTTGAATGATGGTTATAATACACTAATATTGAAAACCGATATTGTAAATCTGTTAAGATCCCTAAACTTACAAGTGTTGTACATATTATTATGGGTTGTATTGAAGTGTGGGTTGTGTTGTATGGGACTATAACATAACTGGCGAAATGTGGGTGTACTATTACACCTCTGCCTACCCCTTCGGGGAAATACAGGCGTGATGTTATGTTATGTTATGTTATGTGTTATGTATTGAAGTGGGGTTTCTATGGCGTCATTGCTCGGCCACCGGTGAGTTAACCGAGAAAAAACGTCACCATTAACAGAAAACGCGGGCGGAGAGACTAGAAAATTAGGTATTTGATGAAACAATCGCTGTGCTCATTACTAATAAAAAACCAGCCAAGTGTGAGTCAGACTCACGCAGTAAGGGTTCCGTACCACCTATCGACCTGATACCCCATAGGCCCATAGAAACTGATTTAATTTACGAGAGTTAATCAAAAGACATCAACGAACGTACACGAACAAAGATACAGCCCTGTGCCAGACAGACGGACGGACGGACGGACGATAAACGGACAGCGTAGCGAGAGTAATAGGGTCCCGTTAGCACCCTTTGGGTACGGAACCCTAAAAATGATGTAAGTAATGAGCATAAAAACTGTATCTAAGTACTTTAACATACAAGCGTAGACCAAAAGACATCAACGCGCCGACTGACCGTGTGCTTAAATGGGCTAGGTTAAATATGTCGTAGGCCTGAAAATGTGATAATTTTATTTATCTACACTCGTATCGTAAAATTCGAATTATGAACTCGAAAGTAATGTCATAATAACATACTTTACACACATGCACCTGTAATAAATTTAAAAAGTTTCATTACGATACAGTTTGCTGAACAAAACAATGCGGTAAATTATTATTTTTTCCATAACCGCACACTTCAGCCCAACTAAGGAGTTTTTAATGCCACTTCGACCCAACCAAGGAGTTTTCGAACCTTTTTTTTAGCAGTCGTACAGTTTGGCACCACTGAGTACACAAAATTCAGCGTGGCGCCACTTGTCATACATTGAAAATTTTTATCGTTTAAAATCGCATTTTTGGCAGAACTTTGGATTGTCTTATTGCTTTTAATTATATTTAAGTGTTTACGGGTATATTTTTTGTATGATAAAACAGAGATTGTAGTTATATTATTTTTAACGATATCTTTCTTGTAATATAATAAATATGATAACATTTTATTGTTAACCAATAAAATAATAAAACTACATCACCGTAACATTGTTATTGTGTTCAAATTCCGTATACAATATAATTTATTTTAACATAACTTAAACAATGTCTATCTCGAATAGCTGCATTTGTAATTATAAATTTACTGCCTAACACAGGTCTATTTATAGCCCAAAAGTACATGAATGTAACTATAATGGTCTGCCTGTCTGTTTACGACTGGGCCCAAGTTAATAGCCCTTGAACCGGTTCACAGTTACTATTTATATGCCTATGTATAATAAATAGATCGGTATATTCACATTTTCAGGATTTTTGCAGATAATTTAAAATATAATTAAGGTAGCGAACAAAAAAGCTGAATAATCCTTTAGATCAGGGGTTCCCAACCTTTTACCACACGTGCTTCCCCCAACTGTCTGCTAATATCACAACGCCCCCCCGCCCCTTGCCAGGGGGCCTAGTACGAGTTTGGCACTAGTTATAATACTTTCATAGTTTTCGTCGACTTTCATTCATAAATTAGTAGTGCCCCTGGCGGACGCGAGGAGGAACTACTGACTTATGAAAGCCGACGAGAACTATGAAATGATTCGTAAGTGTCAAACTTGTGGTTACGTACAGGTCACTGCTACCTCAGGGACTCAGGGTTGTTGGTATCAAGATATCTTTTTCTAAAAACACGGACAAAAAAACTTGCTCTATCACTCAAAGATTTGCTGGTAGAAAACTCAATTATGAGTTAAGCTCGCCTTTGTACATGTAATTTCAAAACTATTTTGTATTGTTGTGATTTTCTTGTGTGCAATAAAGAATAAGAATAAAATTATAATTAATTAGACTAGACTCTAGTCACTAGAGTCTAGTCTCTCTAATAATACTAAAAAAAAACACCCAAAAACCCATGACACGTTTTTTTATTAAAACTTTTCAAATTGTATTTATTTTACCTACAATTCATATCCTACAATATATTATTATCATCTTCCCCCCCTGTCCCATGGGCTGGCGACGCCCTCGCTGTAGGATACAGAGAAATGTTTGTCTGCGCGGTAATAATCCCACTTTTATGAATATCACGCTGCCTGATATTTCTTTTTCCCCCTTTTTTAAACAACCTGAGTCTCTTGGAATGAAATATAGCACGATAGTATAGATGATGATATAGATTTCGGTGTTGTAGCATATGCTGAGATGGGGGCCTTTTTTTTAGTCTCATACAGGCATGTAAATTTTAAGTTTATTGTTAATACCTATACTATTTTTAGATTTTTTTTTCTCTCGCCTGTACCGAGACTGAAATAAATATTTTCTTTCTTTTTCTTTTCTTTTATAGTCTGTTGGGATTCTATTTTTATTCCCATTTCCCGTATTGATCGGGGAGTGATGAAAAAGTGTGTCAGGTTCTTTCTATTATGTGCAAGATGTAAGAGGGAAACAAGCCATCGACGTCACATCTTATTTATCAGTGAATAGTTTACGTAATTTTCTTGCTTATTTTGTAATGGTGCTTTCGCAATAATATATTGGCATTTTAACTGAACCATCGAGCGATAAAAAGTAATGTGAAGAATCCATTTTCCTAGATACTTTACTTACCAAGGTATCTATTTAAGAAAATGGATTCTGGACATTTTAGTAGCTAATGATTATATCATTGACGGCTTGGCCTGTTTTTTTTTTTTTTTTCGAATGGGTTCTCGCAGGTGGGACCGAAGTCCCATTTCTGCTTAACCGGACTTAGTTGGCGGAGAGTCCCATGTGGGACTTCATTCGCCGAAGGTTTTATCCCTATACTTACAAACTAAATACGCGGTATAAATACCGCGCATGCGGGCGCCCCCCAAGGGGGGGGGCTCGAACCTCGCTAGGGCATTTCAGGGGGACCCCGCCGTTCCTATGTCCCCCTAGCAGCCGTTGCTGCATCGAATTGGTTACCTCGAAAGTAGCGGACTTTCGGTCTATCGGGTGACGTGCTAAAACGCCGTTAAGCGGCAAGCCTCGCCGGCGAGGCTAAGACCTACCTAAAACCTAAACAGTGGCTACGCAATAGCCTGCTCCTAGGAACTACTCTAGAGCATAGGGCCGGTCTCACGTGACGAGATTATCTCCGGTTGCTTACACCGTGAGGGCGTCCCCAGGGGGGAGCTCGGACCTCGACTCAGGGTGCAGCAGGGGGACCCCGCCACTGATCCCCCCAGCAGCCGGTGCTGCGTCGGCATGTGTTTCTGTTTCTCGAGAGTTGGACTCTCGGATTCTGTGTGTGTGTCGCGTCGGTCCTCGCCGGCGGGGACGATATTTTGGACGACGGCGTCGGAGTGTGCTTGTGCTTTTATCTGACTCCTGGAGGAGTGTAATAGCGTCATCGGGTTCAATGAGTGTGTGTCTGGGACGTCGGATTTTGCTAATAGCAGATGGCTGGTAGACGGTGGCCGCCACGACCAAGGGATTGGGGTGCTTGGGAGCGGAATCGAAATAGCGTTTAGAGACACGCTTGAAAAACTGCTTGATGGTCGGCAGTTTGAGGTCTAGGTGGAGTTGGACATTGCGTAGGTACCAGGGGGCGCCTACGGCCCTTCGCATAAAACGGTTTTGGACGGTTTGGAGCATGTGAATTCTCACCGGCTTAACGTGTGCGAACACAACGCTAGCATAGGCGAGTATGGGGCGGATACAGGTGGTGTATTTCCTTACTTTGAGAGGAGTGGGCAGCTTACTGTGCGCATTGAGTAGGGGGTGGAGACGTCCGAGGACGAAGGCGACACGGTTTTTCACCTTGCGGATATGCGGTCTGAATGTCAGTCTACGGTCAAGGATCACGCCAAGGTATTTGGCTTCACGTTGCCATGGGATCTGATTTCCGAACATTGTGACTGGTACGCTCAATTCTTTGCGATACTGTGACAGGGGTCTCTTATCGAAGAGGACCGCTGCACTTTTGTCGGGATTGACTTCGATTCTCCATTTCCGGAACCAGTCACCTAGGGTGTTGGCCGCGGATTGGAGGGTACGAGAAATAGCGACATGGGTCTTGCCGGAGTAATAGATTGCCGTGTCGTCGGCGAAAAGGACAATACGGGCTGCACCGCATTTTGGAATATCGCTGGTGTACAGCGTGAACAGTAGGGGGGAGAGCACGGAGCCTTGTGGCACACCGGCGTGAATGGGATGGGGGGAGGAGAGAGCCCCTTCTATGCGATAGCGAAAGGTACGATTCGATAAGTAGTCTCGGATGATGAGCACGAGACGATGTGGCACATTCATAGTGTACAGCTTATATAATAAGCCGTTGTGCCACACTTTATCGAAAGCCTTTGCCACGTCGAAAAAGAGAGTACCGGTCATTTGACCGCGTACGATGCCTGCACTGATGTGTTTTACAATGCGGTGCAGTTGATTAACGCAGCAGTGCTTTGTACGAAAGCCAAACTGCTCGTCGGGAAGGAGTTTATTTGAGTCGGCGAAATCTTTGAGTCGCTTATAAATAAGCTTCTCGTAGATTTTACCGAAGACATTGAGGAGACTAATCGGCCGGTAACTACTCGGCTCGGCTTTTGGCTTGCCCGGTTTGGAAATACCGATTACCGTAGCTTGTTTCCAAGCCTGGGGAAAGATGTTGTTTTTAAATGCCGCATTGAAGATGACGGTCATTAGAGCGATTAGGGTGGCAGGGAAACGTTTCAGCACCTTATTGGTGATGCCGTCTGCGCCGGGGGCTTTTTTGGGCTTAAGATCCTTGACTATAGAGAGAACTTCGTCAGGGGTGATCGGTGGGAGCGGTTCATCAGGGTCATCTATTGGGGGGGGGGAGGGCTGACCTACGCTCTACTTCTGAATTTACCTTGTCAAGGTGGGTTTCGCTTACGGGAAGCGTACTGAGAGTGCATTGGGACTCCAAGCTGTCGGCTAAGCATTCGGCTTTTTCGTCATCATCAAAGGCCGGCCTTTGATTGGGTCGATTTAGGGGGGGCATAGCTGCCGTGGTCTCGCATTTGAGTCTGCGTTGAAGTGCCCAGAAGGCTAAATGAGACGGTTGGATTTCGCTGACTTCCTTGTCCCAGCGATCCTCCCGTACCTGAGCTACACGTCTTTTTACAGTATTCTGCAAAGAGCGCATATGGGCACGGTTGGCTTCGTTGGGAAAAGCGTCATAGGCACGGATGGCCGCGTTCCTCTCGGTCCTCAACTCATTAACATCGTCCGGCAGTTTCAAACGCTGGTCATCCAGCATCGGAACCTGCCGTGAGCATTCGCCCACTACGGACTGTACATGGTTGGTGAGCGAGGTGATCGCGGCCACCGTATCCGCGACTGTCTCGATGGAGTCAGGGATTGAATCTAGTAGGGGGGATGAGGTAGATTTGAGGCGGTCCTCTAGTCTCCTCCAATCGGTTATCGTTTTAGTTACGGGTGGAGTACCGGGATCCGAGGGACCACCCCGGGGACCCAGTTGGATGATTACAGGGCGATGATCTGAGTCTAATTCTTGGATTACCTCGATAGAGCAAATACTGAGGTTTACGCGCTTCAAGAGGGCTATATCTAGGATGTCGGGCCATTGCCCTACTGTGTCAGGATAGTGAGTGGGACGCATCGGGGCGATGACGTCGAAGGAAAGTTTGTCGCTAAGTGCTTCTAATTGAATACCAGCGGTGTTGTTGGAGACACAGCTCCATGAACGGTGTTTGGCGTTTAGATCGCCTGCTATAATTACAGAGTTACTAAGATCGAGTAGGGATTTGAGGTCGTCCTCGAGCAGACTCGCGGGTTTATTTGAGGATCTATAGGCCGAGACTATGGTGATGGGCTGGTGCCCTGTCATGCCTAGGCGACAGATTGAAGCCTCCAAGCATTCTGGGGGATCTATGGGGATGCAATACAACGAATTGCGGTAATAGATGAGCGTTCCGCCTAGTGCGGTGTACGTTCTGTCGTTTCTGATCAGCCTATAGTTGGCTATGTTGGGATTACGATAATGGGGTTTGAGAAAAGACTCTTGAACGAGTAATATATCAAGTTTGTGCTCACGCAAGAAGACAGCTACGTCATCGCGTTGACCACTAATGCCTCGGGCATTGAAAAAGCCTAAATTTAGGGATCGGGGTGGCTTGGCCTGTTTGCACGTCAATCGTTTATATGGCCATCGATTCCTTGCGAAATGAAAGTCATATTTTTAAATAAACAAACAAGATCAATTGAAATACTTTTTATGAAGTAAATTGACAGATGCGATACCACCTGGATACTGCCGAGGGAAATTTTAAATGGTTTTAAAAGCTTATTTTTGGAATATTAACAAATAAATATACATATAATAAAATCGTAGAGATGAAAAACTGTACATTGAATATTTTTTGAAAAAAATCACTGCTGCGCATACTAGGAACGATACTGATGCCAAAACTATAATTTTTAGAATTTCTGTCTGTTTGTCTGTTTATCTGTTTGTCTGTTTATCTGTTTGTATGTTTGAGCATGACGCCAATACTACTGAACAGAATTAGTTGAAATTTGGCAAAAATGTCGGTTACAGACCGGGTCAGGTTATAGGCTACAAATCATCACGCTTTTGTACATGGGAGGTGAGTAGAGTAACAAAATGTCTACAAAGTTATGTTTTACAGCTAATATATTGAAATGTTATAATTTATAGACTAAAAAAGACTAAAATAATTCTTTATCAGAACGTCAAAATTAATATTTAAAAAAATAACCATCACGCTATATATAAAGGGAGCTAAACGACAGATATTAACAATGAAAATACTTATTTCGTAGTTTCGCGTAAATAATTACTCATCCTGGTGGCTTGGCGTGTGGATCACTATTGTGTTGTTCTAAGATCGAATCTCAGCCCCAATCTTAGTTTTTAGATTATTTTTTGCATTTTGTTATTTAAAAAAAAACATCTTCAACATTCTTCAACAAATTAAGTTATTTAGCAACAACGTCCGCTAAAAAGCGGATTATTAAGTTATAAAACAATTAATGATCACGCTATTTAGTATGAGGGGTGAGCAATAGTGCATTGTGTTGATTATTTTCTGCTTCCGTATTTATTTTTATTTATTTTACTTTCTACCACAAACAGTAGTTTTCTAACAGTAGTTTAGTAAAGTATTGTCTGCTAAAAAGTGCTTTACCTATTTAACAGTGAAAAAATTTTTGAAATCGGTGCAAAAAGTGCCATTGAACCACTTATTTTACTGACTGCCTCAGCAGTTTGCTCATTTTGCCTCATTTTTTTCATTTTTTTATTAGGGGACTCATCCCCTAACCCAAAAAAGCGTGAAATTTTATTTGTATTGTTATCCTTAACCTATGGAGAGCACGGCTTGGCGGGAATTCACATGCTCAAGAATTCGCTGAAGTCCTTTTAAACATTGGAGTAGGAACTTATCCAGAGGAGAGTGGCCAGGTGGACCTACCGGAAACGCTTTGTAGAGTGGTCCCTACGGTAGAGGACCTAATTCGTTCTGTTTATGGGGACATCAGCCAAATCTCGCACCAGCAGAATTCTTGGTTGTGTGAGAGGGCCATTTTAACACCAAAAAATGACCAAGCCGCTGCCATTAACGATAGCATTCTCTCAGAAATTTAAGGGAATGAAGTGGTTTATACTTCTATAAACACCGTTATAGATCTAGATGACGCTACTCACTATCCAGTAGTATTCCTTAACTCTCTCTCTGCAAGTGCACTTTCTGCCCATCTTATCAAACTTAAAGTCGGGGTCCGGTGTGCTTTTGTGGAACTTAACACCGCCCAAGCTGTGTAATGGGACCCCGACTCAAAGTCATATCCTTGCAGAGGCACATTATAGAGGCAGAGATTCTCACTGGGTGTGCCGCTGGCGAGATGGTGTTTATTCCACGTATACCACTGATTCCCCACAATTACTCTTTCCAATTCAAGCGCATACAGTTTCCTGTGAGTCTGTGCTTCACGATGACCATCAATAAGTAGCAGGGGCAGACACTGAAGGCTGCGGCTGTCGACCTCAGGACCAGCTGCTTCTCATATGGACAACTGTACGTCGCTTGCTCTCGCGTCACCAGCCCTGACACTCTGTACATTTTGGCTGCTGAAGGTTTTGTAAAAAGGCGTTTTATTGTATACATTCACATCATTCTGTATTATTTTTGTAACTTATGCTCAAAATTTGTTTGTGGCCTAGAATCTCAGTTTACGTTTTAGTCTTTGACTTTGCGCCCAGCGCTAGAAAAAAATAATGGCAACAAATTAATTATTGCTATCATTTGTCCATTATCTTTGAAATTTGACTTATTTAAAAGTTAGTTGTTTAGATAACGTGAGCAAAGCCACGGGTACAGCTAGTTAACAAATAAATTCCAAATTATGACTTACTTAAACAAGTGATTTTTTACAGTTGGGACTGCAGGACGAAAACACAAAATATTTTTTTTTGTTGGTACACTCAAGATAAAGATAAAGCTATTTATTCGCAAGGATATGGTACAGAAGATGTTAAATATACATGTTTTTACACATTAAAAGCGTATAAGTCTCGACCGCACTTGAGTGATTACAAATCAAATCTCTGCTCAAACACCTAAGCAGGTGACAGATTAGAATCATCTGAACTGCGATCAATGAATCTATGCTTGAGTCTCAAGTTGAGGAATATTTTAAAATTAAAGCTCAACTCAAAACTAGTTAAAAAAAATGATGAAAGTTTGAGTTTTGTTTTGAAACAAGGGCTTAAGCATTTTCTTTGACTACGCGCTTCATACGGTGTAAACAACGTTTAAGTCACATTTAACTATTACATGTTAAACGTCCTAAGTCGTGAAGGTAGCACTGCGTAACTTTCCCTAAGTTGTTCTAGCAACGCCGGGAAATTAACAGCTGCAACATTTTATTTGTACGCTTTGGTTGACGGCTTACAATACGAGAATTATAGAAATTAGTGCAGTGGCTCTAGAACTAACGTGTTATAAACGAATTGAGTTATAACTGGTGAGTTATATCATAGTGACGACAAGATGTGACCCAGTGGATCTGCGGTTATGTATATTGTATAATAATTCGTTTTCTACAAACACACAAAACTGGATTTATTGAGGTTTTCTGTCTGCTTGTATTTATTGTGCCAGTTTTCTCTTTAGAGGTCGTCTATAAATGTATTGTTCAGATCGAGATAAAGAGTTCCATAAAAAACATTGTGGATTTGAAAACCGCGATTCAACTGAGTTATTTTTCATGTATACAGCACTTGAAGATACAGAGTTATTCTAATTAAAGAGCCGAAACTAATCAAAAGCCAATCAACAGTTGAACGCACTGGAATTAAATATGTATTACTTAGACGTAATAATAATAGCCATAACAACCAGTACGTGTAGCACCTGGAGAAAGAGAAAGCTCTCTGCGATCTATCAACGCGCCACGCGGTGTTACGTCATCGTCGTCATCTCACTATGCGTACGCGCAGCCTTCGGTTATCGGCGTGAATTGACAAATCGATTTTGTGTATTTGACTGTGAATGTGACTGTAATTATCTTTTGTAGCTAAGAGGAAATGGCAATTTAAAAGGTAAAGATCAAGAACAAATTTTCTATTCGATATTAAGTATGTACTTATATCTGGATGCAAATAGGTGTGTCCAACGCAATCACCTGTTGAAAACTTCCACCTTTCCATTAATTAATAAAAGTTTTATAATAGTATGATTATGATTATTTTGGAAAAAGAGGTAAAGTCTTTGCAAGTCCCTTATGTCACTGCGACCTAAAAGATCTATTGTAACGCCTCTAATAGTAGACTACAACACCTCTCCAAGCCACAGGCCAACCATAAAGTCGACTATAGCCTTGGGGTTTGAGGATGTGATCTCATTAGCTGAGATTGTGTGGCCTCCAAGATGCTGATTTTTAATGTGGTGCACTAATAGTATGATACAACAAGTTCAAGTATTAGCATCAGCATCGCTAACAGAACGACCCCACCCCACACACACACTACCATCATCAGCGAGATATTTGGTGATTTGAGTGGGTCGTTGAGTAAAATAACAATATTATTAGCATCAAGAATGGTCAGTGTTTGAGTTTTATTTGCTAGTGATATCTAAACAATGCGGTTATGTCGCTTGGTCTACACACGAATGGTACTGATAATGCATACCTGATACTAGACACGAAGGCTTTACGCTAAGGTCATAGTTAAGTAGACTGCAGTTCCGTTATATACATACCAGAGAGGCTTAGACATTGTTTGATATTATTAATGTTAAAGAAACGAAACTTTATGATCAAGAAGTTTTTTTGGTTTCTCATATAGATTTATTATTGCCGGTAATTATTTTGAGGAAAGAGGTCTTGATCCTCTTGCGGTATTACAGCACCTTTACAAGTTGCAAGTCAATCAGGAAGTTGACTATGGCTTTGGGGAAGGAGGATTTGATCTCCTGCATTGAGATGACGTGGCCTCTAAGGTGCTGGAGTATTACAGGTATCTCTCCATTTTAAGTTTGTGTTTTATGGGGTAAGCATCTTACCTTAAAGAATATTCCGAGGTAATATTTCTTCTCTCCAGATTTGAGTAGAGGCATCGTCCACCGCGTCACGCCGAGTTCATCGTCGTTACAACTTGAGCACTCTGAAACAATAAATTAACATTACTAAATATGACTCACAACTTGATTGCATCACAAAGGTCAAAGACGTCAAAGAAAAAAAAGAAATTAAAAGGTGGAAATCAAACCGAATAGGTACCTAACTTAATTACATATTTGTAAAACACGAATCACATCCTTGTCTGCCAAAATGACTCAAAACCAATCGAACGGATTACTTTGGAAACCAATCAATCTAATCTTCTACGCGGCAGATGTTTGTCAATATTGGTAATTATGTCCAATGGAATTAGGTCATTTTTACCACGTTTTTAGTAACTCGCTTTCAGTCTTGTCTGTCGGTTCGGTACAAAATTTACAATCAATTTAAAACTAACTTCCCGATGAGCGCAGCTCAGAAGTGGATGACAATGCAACACGAAATTGCTTTCGTTTAAAAAACGTGGTATAAAAAAACCCTTTTCATAAAATTATTATTTAAAATGATTTTTAACATTAATACTATTTGTAAAGTCAGTAATTACCATAAAAATTGGACGAGTTATGGATGAGCCATTTTGAAAACAACTTTAAATTATGTTTCAGTTTTAAATGGCATTCTATAATCTATACTAATATTATAAAGAGGAAAGATTTGTATTTTTGTGTGTATGTTTGTAATGAATAAACTCAAAAAGTACTGTGCCGATTTAAAAAAAAACACCTTTAGAAAGCTACATTCGCCCTGAGTAACATAGGCTATATTTAAAAATATTAAAAAAATCATGCCGGGACGGGCCGCTAGTGCTTCATAAAAAGGCCTAGTCAGAATATTGCGGTACCTACTATGTACTACGTACATAGTACCTCAGTAAGTCATAAACACATTTCAACATTTTGATTGATTGATTTATTTTAAAAACATTGAAAATTTATACGGTCAAGTTTAAATATTTTCTGGTGATCGCTTCCCCCGTGTCCATAATAAAACTGTGATGTTCAATGATTAATGAGTAAGGTCCAAGCTAAATTATTTATAAAACCGGGCAGTTAAAGGAATCGATTGCGTAATTTGATGCGTTTTTCGATGTCACAATTCGACCTTCTCGAAGTAATAAAGTAATGTGTTTAGCTCGTCCCAAACTGTTCGAACCTCAATGTAATGATACCTTAATAAGACCGTTTATGGAAACTTGTTATAATAATAAAGTGACGTTAACAGGGATTCGGCGAAAGTGTTACATGATGATACTAACATAAGACTAATAAGGTAGAAAGCCGGTTTGCGAGAGAATTATTTGTGTTATTATTCTGTTACGATTTCGTTTGTTGAAGGCAATGATATTTAATAGTAGGTATAGATATGTCATACCCTAACAAAACCAACGAAAAATATGTTCCGTACGCAGCGGCAGCACAATACACATAAACTAGTACAAGTAAGTAAATTAGTTACTTTAAGTTAGTTTCGCGTCATAATTAGTACACTTTCTGTACACACATTATGGCATTTTTGTAATTTTTTGTCACACGTCACGCTCGGTGCCTTGCTTGACGGAGACTAGTAGCAAAACGTCTCAATTGCATGATTTGCAGATTGCATGCGGAACAACATATCTGTACTTTTAAAAATATCATCGGTTGAAGGCGGATCCGTTTCGTGTGTTGTGCAACGTAATGATTGTGTTTCCATGGAATGGTTACTATGAGTGTAATAACATAGTTGGGTGATGTGTAACACGCAACTACACACATCAATCCACTGAAATTGCTTCGGGAAGCACGATAATGCTGGTTTTGATAGTCTCAAATAAGATGCTGATTGTTTCTCGATAACTTGCAATAAATTGAATCGCACGCTGGTGGTCAGTAGCGCGTTTTTGCTCTAGTTTTTACACTGCTGTGTGAGTGACACGGCGAACTTTTACAAAAAAGTCAGGAATTGAGAGAAACTCGAGCAAAAACGTTTTCAAACGTTCAGTGAAACGATTTCAGGATTTAACACTATTGGCACTTATAATAATAAATTACAAAAAAAAAAATAACACATTACATTACATTAATTGGACATATGTCTACTGGTCTACGTTCAAGTTTTTACTGTCAAGATTATTTTAGTTTTACAAGATTTGTTTTTATTACATCAATGCATATTTAACAATCATATCATTCTTATATCCGTCAAATAATGTGAGGTATGTACTCCAAAATCTGTCTCAAATGTATATATATATATATATTTAAAAATATTGTAGAATGTTTCGTAAAATATAAACAATATTTATGAAACCAAACGAGTTCACAAAAAAGTTTAAAGAATTCTAGGTTATACTAAATTAATGATTTGGAAATTTATACAATAAATCATATTCAGAATAGGTAGAATTAGGAAATTATTATCAAATGCTCTTGATAGAATATAATAATATTAATGTTTTGCAAGATCTTACATAATTACAAATTGAAGATGCTGCCGACTTGTTTAAAGAATGAAGGTGAATTATGAATTAACTCAATCTTAAAATGTATTCAGTTGTTAATTCTACGTGGGAATACAGTACCCCCTCTTGTGCTACTGTTTAAAATCAACCGACCTTTGCGTGCGTTTAACAATCCCAGTCGATTGCAACTTAAATAGGTATACGGACACTTATCATGAGTATATCGTCATAGAAGATATTTAGTGTTGCACAAGCTTTTTTGCAAATGCGTACATAGCATTGCTTAGTAACGCAAGGTATACATGCATTATTAGGTATGTTCCTTCTTGAAATTTGGTCGATCGATCATTTATTTAAATGAAGAAACTGCGGTCGCGCACCCCAAAGGTCAACGATGTAACCGATTCTAGTTTAAAAATATTTTTAACTAGATAAACATTAGGATCATTAAAAGTGTGTACTTGGTACCTAATCCGACAGAGAACAAAAGTTGTCGACATATCCTACAGAATTAGCAAACTGAAGTGGCAGTGAGCCGGCCACATTAGCCGAAGAACCGATGGCCGTTGGGGTAGGCGAATCGGTAAACGTTAGGGTAGGACGCCCTCAGGCTCGGTGGAGCGATAATATTGGCAAGATGGCTGGTACCAACTGAATGCGAGTGGCCGAGGATCGATGTCAGTGGCGAGCCATTGGAGAGGCCTATGTCCAACAGTGGACTAATATAGGCTGATGATGATGATGGTGATGATAATGTTGATGATGATAATGACTTGGTAAACGCAAAAGTCCTTGAGGTCATCTGCCACTATGTGTCACTATGTGGGTGTGTGTGTGTGTGTGTGTATTCTACTTCAAAATTGTTCGAAATTTAAAATGATGCGCAAGCGCAACTTATGTGTTAATAGGAAGCTTGCTCTTTCGTGTGCTGTAACCCATCCGTCAATTTGTGGTAAATCTATACATGCATCTATTTCGTTTTGATTGACTTGGCATTGACATATATGCGTCATTAATTAAATTATTACATTGAAGAGCATTGAAGGTAACTTTTATCAATGCCATAAAAAGTGCGTTTGGGGAATTCAGTTGTGTCACTGCGGTGCGATCATACATTCCTTTTTCGAATTCAACAGTCATAGTGAATAATTTTAAGACGCTCACCAAAATTGCAACACACCTCAAAATTCTTCACCTTTTTTTAAATAACGCATGTCAATATTTGTTTCGTACTCTGGAATACACAATGATGCCATAACACCAGTGACAAATATTTCCCATTGTTCTCACGTTTGCGTATTGGTATTTCGATAAATACCCAAATTGAATTTAAAATACTTCACGGACATCGAAAGTTTAATCGAACGTTACTCGATTATAATCAAGCTATGTAACTATTTGTGTTCACTCTTCATTAGGTACTTCGTTGTAGGTTATAATATTCTACTACCTAGATAGTTTCTAATATGTTGTGAAATTGTGACTGTATTTATGAATAAATCTTTCCATATCAACTCAGTAAACTTTTTTATAACTTTGATCAAGATTTGCATCTTATACTTCCTACTAATATTATAAATGCGAAAGTAAGTGCATATTTGTTTGTTTGTCCTTCAATCACGTTGAAACAGCTAAAGGGATTTGGATGAAATTTGGTACACAGATAGACCATAGCCCGGATTAACTTACAGGCTGCTTTTTATCCAGGGAACATAAACAAATCTCGAGGGATAACATCTTTCTGGGATAAACCAAATAATACGCACGCGAAGCCACAAGTATAGTCTATAATATTTTTCAAAGTTTGATAACCTACCTACCTTGTTAACTATATTTTTGTTTACCTGTTTGTATAGTCGATGATACTGATGTACGGTAAAACTCTAATGAGTTTATGTGTACATCTTTAGAATGTTTTTGTTATGTATACCACTGAACAAATAAATAAATAAATATAGTTTATCGATAACGGGTAGGTACCTATCTAAAGTAATTAAGAAAGTAAAACTATTAAATTACACGGTGTATAAAATTAAATTGTACAATATTAGTTTTTGTTTACCATAAACCTGAAAAGGGTTCATTATACTCATCATTATTTACAACTTTAACTATGGGGTCAATCCAGAAAACGCGAAAAAAAATAGTTGTTGGTTAGAGTTATGCGAACATAAATGTATGCTGCTTATTTTTTTTGTTCATAATGATGAGTACAATTACCCCTTTTCAGGTTTATGGTAAAGAAAATTTTATATTGTATTTTGTGAATCCAACATTACCTGATTTGCTCAAGCCGGTTCCAATTTGATTTGATTGGTAGCCGACGGTAGCCGCGTTCCCGATCCATGTCATCACCAGGACAAGTCCACACAGAATTTTCTTTTGCCACATCTTTTCTCACTTCTTATACTTCTTTCACTTTAGCACTGTTCAGTGTAACGTTTGCACATGTATTGCGTATCACCTGCTATATTATACTAGCTCGTTCGTCAGACCCGCTTGCCCTAATGAGGTGACGTATGCCTTTAATAAGGATTAAAAGTTTAAAACTAGTATCTAAAACGGAATGCCTTCCGCTTGCAACTCGGTCAGCGGGTAAAAATTCCAATGCCAGTTAGTAATGGCCGCTCTTTTTTATAGTATAGGATGGCGAAACGAGCTAAAAGCCCACCTGATGTTAAGCGGTTACCTTTGCCCATAACAACTGCAATATAACCTAAGCTGTTGCCTAAATGGTACCGCAAGTCGGTTTGCCAAACTGAGATATGAAGATAGAAAGTCGAGGACGAACGAGTGGATGAGCTCTTTCACGCAAAGGAGCTCTACTAATCCACGATTTGCCCTACCGGGGATATAAATTTGGCATAAAATGTATGGAGCTTATGTCAAATTTCTATCACTAGTAGGGTAAATCGTGGATAGATAGGATATTAATTTTCGTCGTGATTTGGCTCTTGTAAAGGTTACAGCCATAGAAATCTAAATAACAAGGAGATAGAAATTGTATCTACTGTCTTTTACGGGAACGCATGTTGCGGGTATTCCGCTACCAACACATAAATACGCAATTACGCCTACCATGTTTCTAGCATTCAATGCAAAATAAATTTAACCAAAAAACAATTTCACTGTTAGATATGCTGCAAAACACAACTTTAATGACATTGCGGTCAAAACAACACTGATGATCAAGCAAACGAATCACTGATGTCCTATGATACACCTGTTCGCGGCGACAAGTTCACGCGTGTTTACCACTTCTATTACCTTATATTATTTTGATTTCTATGGTTACAGCACAAAGGACAGGTAAGCAAATGGATTATGGACTGAATGGGGGCCGCAATCCCATTGAGTGTTGGAGGATTTTCGCGGGAATGCGCAATTTGCACATATTTTTTCTGCAGCGACTTGAGTCCGAAGTCGGTCGAAAGATTTACAGACCGGCCACAGGAGATGAGTACTACTGTATGACGAATAAGTTGCAATAAAAATGTATGAACATAGAATTTTGTCGGTAATTCTGTTATCTCACTAATGATCGCGTCTTAATTATGTATTTATGTATGAAACAGTTTCCGGTAGGCCGTGGTATTTGGGTCTTCCTTCATACTTATGGATAGCTTAATGTTTATTTATATTATTTTGTATTTGAAGGATATATACATAATGCGTTCGCATATATGGCGTATTGCGTTTGATTAGATCATTTCCTGTACGGAATATTATTAACATATCTTTATGTTTTTCCTGATATTTATAACCCAGGAATCAAATGTCTTGCTGCGGAATAATTGTTCTTTAATGAATTCAGATTCTGAATATGGCCTAAATGGATGAATGGTGAATATGGCATAACATTATTGTAACAATAGCGAAATTATAAAGTATTTGTGTTATATCTATGTACTTAACGCATAATTGATTGCGCTTGTAAAATACCTACATTATTTTACGACGTGTGTGGTCTAGTGATTCGAGTATCGGACTGCTGATCACGTTATCGTGGGTTCGATTCTCACAGTACACAAATTTTTATGTGATGAAAAGTGTTTGTGTTTGTCTGGGCAATTCTTTTGTATTATAAGTATTTACAAAAAAATAAGTATATACCTAAGTGTTATATCCATTGTCTATTAAGGTCTAACCAGATGCGGCTGAACATCAGTATTTTACACGGTGCGACTGCCATCAGATCCCCGCAACCCAGTTACTGGATATAACCACCATCCTAAGATTAGACCAGTTGTGAGACTTTCGATCTTCTGACTACCCGTAACGACTGCTATAGATATTCGTATGGCAACCAGCGACAGCTTAGCGTGCTCTCCAAGGCAATTCTTCCTTCCATTATAATCTTTTTTTATTAGATTTCTGGATGATTATTTTAAGGCCTGATTTATTTGTGTTATTGCGTACAAGATTCCGTTGTCTACGTAGCCCAGCTGAGAGGATAAATTACTCTCAAATCTGTTGGATGCAACATTTAATCAGGGTAATCTAACACATACTCGCTTGTGCTAGTTCACGATATTTTCATTGCGTTGTGCAAGTCAAAAACATTGCAAGTTGTTTATGTAATATGACAATTACGCGATTTATGTATTTAAGATATAATTTGGGAAGCATATTTCGTATAAAACAAGGTCTTCAGTGTGATTATCTCAAAGCATTGTAGACAACTTTCCTAATTATTTTCCAGTTGCTGATTTGTTAACTCGGTCTTGATTTATATCTGTTTTTTAATGAAACGTCTGTTTACAGTAGAGCTATAGAATAAAGAATTATATGTTGAACATTTGAGGAAGGGGCTCGTGGCTAAGTAGCAACCACGCGGATTGTATGATCTGCGAGGTTAAGCTACACTTGCCGCGGTCAGTCCATGGATGGGTGACCATTTCGTTGTACATCGTTGTTATTCCGTGCCTAGGGGAGCACATTAAGCTGTCGGTCCCGGTTGCCATACGAATATTTATGGCAATCGTTACGGGTAGTCAGAAGCCCGAAAGTCTGACCACTGGTCCAACTTCCGAATGTCGGGTAACTGGGTTGCGGGTCTGATGGCAGTCGCTCCGTGTAAAATAATGATGTTCAGCCGCATCTGGTTAGACTGGAAGCCGACCCTACATAGTTGAGAAAAGGCTCGGAGGTTGATGATGTTGAACATTTGAGCTGAGAAACATATTGGTACTGATGAGCGGTTTTCTTACGACGCACCCCATCCCTAGCAGCTACGGACAACACTAGGCGCGGCGGACGGAGATTGACACTTGACAGTTTGACCATGGAAATCTCAATAATGGTAATAATATAAGTGGTAAGGCGCGTGAACTTGTCGCCGCGTACAGGTTTCTCATAGGACACCATTGCCCGAATCGTTTGCTTGATCATCAGTACTGTTTTGGATGCAGAGTCACTAAAATTGTATTTTGCGGCATATCTAACAGCGGAATTGTTTCGAGGCTTACTTTATTTTGCATTAAATGCTAGAAACATGGTGTGCGTAATTGCGTATTTAGGTGTTGGTATAGCGGAAAACCGGAGACATGCGTTCCGGTAGTCATTGACAGTAGATATAATTTCTATTACCTTATTACTTAGGTTTCTATGGCCTGGACATTAGTGCTTCCCGCTGAAATGTTCGCTAAAGTATCTCTTGATAAGTAACTTGTATTGGAATTTATGTAATGTATGTTGAGAGAGTATAATTTCTATATTCTAACAGTACCAACGTTATCAAATAAATCAACTTATAGAATGATTATTTTGTACAACTTTATATGAGAGGCTGCTAGTTCCGTCTCAACTGAATCATCGATAAATAAGGAAATGTACCTACTCTGGATTATATAAAAAAACGACAGTTTTTAGTTTTTGGACTATTAAAATCTTTCTGAAAGTTAAAGTTTTGTACCTACGTATTTATAGGTTTAGGTACTTATTAGGCAAAATTGTTCAGTCTCAATCGAATCAACATTATTTACTACACAAGCGCTCAAAACCGCTTATATCAAAATAAAATACTTAGATTTTTTATATAAACAAGCCCCCATGTTTTTGAAGATTAAAAGAAATATTTATGAAATTATAATACAAAAGTGTGAAATTATAAATTAAAAGATTTATAAAAAAACTTAAGACGCATGACGTCACTTTATCCTGAAACAGGCATACTTCTTTAATGCGTTGAATATACACACAAATATGAAACTTTAATATTCAAATAGGTAGTTTTATTACTAAAAGAGTATTTGTTTAAATGTCAATGTAGACAAGATGTATTCGTTAATATGGTTTTTTTATGTTTTGCATAATTAGTGTTGTTGCTACATGAGAATCTTATCTGCTTCTTTGTGTTGATTTACGGCCAAAATTAACATCCAATCTATCCACGATTTACGCTACTGAAGATAGAAATTTGACATATTTTGTATGGAGCTTATGTCAAATTCCCATCTCTAGTAGGGCAAATCGTACATAGATCGGATATTAATTTTGGCCGTAAAACTACACGGTGGCCATCCTCAGTACAAAATAGAGGAGCTCTGGTAACTCCAATGGACCGCACCAGTGCCTTCTAGTGTCACGCCTTTAGCACGTCCTGGGAAACAATATTGTTTCCCCCACAGCAGCACGCGACACCACATAGTAGTACAAGTACTGCTATCCTCCCCAGAATCTTAAGAACACTTTTATGGTTTTCCGTCAAGTTCATTCAAATTAGTAGTTCCTCCTCGTATTGGCTAGGAGCGCTATTGATTTATTAATGAAAGTCGTCGAATTCGATGGATGTATCGGTTAGTGTCAAACTTGTACTAGGCTCCTAGAAATTGACACGAAAAGAAGAAGAATAAAAAATAAAAAAGTTATTGCTGGTAAAGTGGACTCTGCATTAATGAAGGCTTTCATTCGGGTTATGATCAGATAGTATTATATTAGCTGTCTGACCAGGGGGCCTAGTACGAGTTTGACAATTTCGAATACTTTCATAGTTTTCGTCGATTTTCATTCATAAATCAGTAGTTCCTCCTAGTTTTCGCCAGGAGCGCTACTGATTTATGAATGAAAGTCGACGAAAACTATGAAAGTATTCGTAAGTGTCAAACTCGTACTAGGTCCCCAGAGCTCGAATGAAATGTCTTATTTAAATAATGTACAGTACATACAAGCATTATATAAAACTAACTACTAACAAAAAAAAATAGAAAAATAATCAATTAATAAATTTATTTATTTTTAAGAAAATTGTTACAATATAAATGGAGATTCTCCGAATAAACAAATGAATTGAATTGAATTGAAAAATATGTTTCTTTTGTATGCAGAAAATACAATACCAACGCAATATTCGTAAGCTTCGGCAAGTGACAGGACAGTCTGTGACAGTGACAGTACGCACGTGGTAAAGTCGCCCGATTGAATGTAAAAGGCATGACCTTAGCAATTCAAAAGTGCACACGAATATTACTTGCACAAGAACTTGAAAAAACAACGAAGAACACGGATATAAAAATGTTACCTTTCCAAAGGTTGATGCTGAGAGCTGAGAGCTATAAAATATTAATAAACGCCACGCATTCCTTTTTTTTTCGACGTTGAAATTCTTAAAAGGATTTAAGCTAGGCATTAAAATTTGAAAAAAAAAAAACTTGCCAGCCATATACGGTGTATGTTTGTTAAAATCAAATTACAATATCATAATGTCATGTGAGTATTTAAAAACACGAATTTTATGTCGATTATTTTGTTTTATTTGCTTGCTAATCTCGGCAAAAACCTGTTAATATGCATATGTCGCTGAAATCAAAAAGTCTTTTTTTGTACTTATTAACATGTGGACTTTTTGAATTGAAACAACTTTTACGGACTATTCGCGTTTTATTTTAATAGATATTGTCGTAAATGTCAGAAGTTATTCATTAATCGATGTTGCTATGGGACAGGGAAATACAACCGTTGGGTTATTAGTATGTGTCAATGATCCGATACTTGCAGATACCTAAAAACTGTGTATTGAAATGGTGCTTTTGTGAGCTCATTTACAACTGCTTGTAACAGTGCCTTACAAGACTTGAGATGGTTTGGAATACTACAGCAAGACAAAATATTAGAACTATCAGTAGTATAGTGACTCGTGGTTAAGTGATAACCACGTAGATTGCTAGATCTGCAAGGTTAAGCTGCTCTAGCCGCGGTCAGTCCTGCGATGGATGACCGTTTCGTTGCGCATCAAGAGTCCTGGTTGCAATACGAATATCTATGGCAGTCGTTCCGGCTATTCCGAAGCCCGAAAGTCTGACAACTGCTCTAACCTTAGAATGTCAGTTTTACCCAGTAATTGGGTTGCGGGGGTCTGAAGGCAGTCCCTCCGTGTAAAATATTGATGTTCAAGCCGCATCTGGTTAGACTGGAAGCCGACCCCAATATAATTGTGAAGTTAAATACCAATAATAAAATATGGTAGAATTAAATACCAGTTTACAAAGGAAAACCGGTAGGAATCATGTTAAATGGACCCTTCAACATTGCACTACAGTAAACATTGCCCAAATCAAAAGAAATGTATTTATGTATGAATTCATATGCTGACATTGAAGTGATCCTCCTTTCAAAATTTAGCATTGAGGATGTAACGATTAACCTCTTGTATTTAGTTCCAGACATAATTCTAATTCCATTATGTCTCGCGTGGATCCACATTCGCCGCACACAAGAGATTAAATACGGTTTTTAGTTTTTTTTTTGGATATCCAACGAAGCATAACTTACGAGGTTCCTTGTTCCTCACTTTTCAGTGATTAAATTTAATTAAATGTGCATCGATACTGGTGCAATATTGATTAATCTTCCGTTCGAAGGTGTTTGGAATTCAATTACGAAATGCATCGGTAATTTATCACGCAGCGGCGGGACGCCATGTCCGGCTTGATTTCATAGGATATCAGCATTTCCACCGAGCTCATCCGTAGCCGAGGAGAAACTTTGCAGACACTGATTTATTACTCATTTATAGCGTAGCCAAATATTTACTTCAATATTTACACTTCTATAGTAATTTAATACGTTCTCCACCAATTAGAGTTATTCGATTAAAATGTAGCCATAAAAATTAATAATACCATAAACATATCAGAATACTTAATGTCAAGGTTGAAACTTAAGAGAATTAACGCTAAATACCCGCTAATCAACTTTTGGCGTAGGCAATAAATTTATAAAAGAAAATTGTTAAAAAAATATGCAAACTAGACGTAAATCCCATTAATTTTTATCTTACGCTTGCACCAAGAAAATAATCACGTTTTTACACACACTGACACCTCATTAGCAACCGAGATTTTAAAGATAACGTTAGGTAAAAGTTCGATATCTTCTAAAGTCTGATTTATGCGCGTGCGCCTCGACGCATGCGCTCTGCGCGGTTGTGCCGGTTCTACTAAAGCAGCCAACAATGATAAAAGTGAAGCCTTTATGCAACCTTCGGATTGAAAGCCGCATTTTTGTGGTCAAGCGCGATCTAACGAAGATGGCGCAAACGATCTACCCGTGAAGCTACATATCAATTGACCTTTTGAAGGTTTATGTTTTTGAATGGTTATGTAACCCTCGCAGTGTAGGTCGGTTAAGTTGAGGTTGTATTCATTTAGAAACATGTGTGACTGTTTGAGAATAGCTTTTGTACTTGGATGTTAATTTAGAATAGGTCATACTTTTCACATGTATGAAAGAATTTCCATGTTATTCAGAACCTCCCCTCGCCTCGACTGACTCTTTGGTCTAGTGGTCGCAAGCGCGACTGTTGAGCGTGGGGTCCTGGGTTCGATTCCCGGGTAGGGCAAAGTGTTATTGGGTTTTTTCATTAGGAAATTCTCAGTAGCAGCCCGGAGTCTGGATTTGTTGTCCGGTTAATGGCAATTGGCCCGCCCTCTATTACATGGGAATTATAACATAAATAGCGAAATGTGGGTGTACTATTGTCACGTCGTGGCCGGTGTTGGGTAGCTCAGGCAGGATTCTCGCAGGGTCGAGGGTTCGGTGGCTTGGCACACGGTGACACACGGAAGTAGGAGGAGAACAGGAACTACAGGAACAGAACTCAGGAACGACAGGAACTAGTGATACAGGAACTGCAGGAACTAGTGGTATGGAGTTATGGAACTCCTCTGAGGTATGGAGGGCAGAGAGGGTCAATAGTACGGAGGGCCGGAGGAGTGGTAGGTCAACTCCGACTATTAACAATTGAGCTGCTGCTATGCCCATGCAGCTCGGGCTGGATTCAGGATTCAGGTAGGTAGGTAGGTAGATTGGTAGGTCGGCACAAACAATAAAAACACAACAGGAACGTTTTTGGTATACTGTATCTCACTTAACTGGTAAATTGATACATTGACTATTTGTTAATAAAATAATATAATGATTATAAGACACAGTCACAGACACATGAATGTCTTTCAGCGTACAATATAGAACTGAGCTAAAACAGTGGAAAATTAGCCATTTTTGAAAATAATTTTGAATTTTGAATTTGGATTGATTAAAGTATAATAAAGTGGCCAGGAAAACCAAATAGGGTGAGCAGCATAACGAGTTGGACCTCGTTACACTATACACCTCTGCCTAACCCTTCGGGGAATACAGGCGTGATGTTATGTTATGTTATGTTTGTTATGTCGTTCAAAACCTAGCAAATCGGATTTTCTTTGCTCTTTCTTTAGGATATAGTACCGAGGTGTGAATTACGTTTAGTGCTGAAAAAACTTTCCGCTTTACTAAGTTAGTTACAATCGTTATTTGAGCTATCTCATAAGATTAATTTACAAACTGTCAAAAGAGTAACTCTTGAAACGATACTGTAAAAAGGTTCAATTACAATTCAACTGATTGTAATCGAACTTTAAAAAATAAATAAATTCATAGTTCCTAAATCCAAACGAGTTGAAAGGGACGCGCAGTCTAAGTTGAATAGCCTGAAGTTAGGCACTGCGTTTCTCCACCGCTTTTCGCCAATGACACCCCTAAAATGAATACTGCGACGGTGTTGTGACAACTTTAGGCGGGCCCACTTAGATTGTGCGTATTGTAATTTTTCGAGGTTCACTGAGTTTATATATACTATAAGATACGTGCATATTCTTGCTACATTCAGATCCGTTGGAAAAGTCCTTTTTATTTGCTATTTTGCTGTAAGAATATTTCTACGCTAAAAATACAATATTAATCCCCGGATCAAGAAACTGTATTCCAAATGAAGCAACAACTTCCTTTTGCAAGGCCATTATAAGCGGAACTGGCTTATTATGTAACTTCCATACAGGACAGGCTCTGCTTTTACTGGTAATGTTTGCATCAATATGCGGTTGACTGTACCATCGAAAAATATACCTACGACCTCGGGCGAATAAAAAATGGCGGACGGAATCTCGCTAAGAAAAGATTGAAGCACTTCGTTTTTTCCTAAACCCACTATAATTTCGACATAATTTTAACACACCAGATATATATTGTTATTTTATTTGTGACACAACGACAATGACTACCGCCACACGAGATTTGTTGCGTAATCGCGGCTTTTTGTCTTACTACGGTTGTGAATGTGTGCGTGCCAGCCCGTACTTTTAAGCGAGCCGTCTTACTATGGGTGTTTCACTTTTTGTTTAGCGAGATTCCGTCCACCTACGACAGAAAAAGTCTGGAAACTGAGATCGGATGCCGTTAAAAATACGTCAAAAAAACCCGGGATTACAATGTCGTTAACCGACAAAGGACAAGGTCTAGATCAAAGGCCTGGAAACAGTGCGTCAGTCCTTAGCTTTTTGTTACTTATTGTGTGTATCGAGCCTTCGAGCCATTGTTCAGATAGTGAATACGAGGCGTTTTGAGCAGTTGAATAAACTCTGCAAAAGCTGGTCAGCATTCTTCCTGTCGTATTCGAAGATATGAGGTGTCGATAGGAAATTTATTGTTAACCTATTTATAAATCAAGTTAATAATGTTAACTTCCAGGGGAGTTAATTTAAAATCAGTTAACATTTAGTAGTAGTTAGAGCTCCTTTGTGAAAGAGCTCGTCCGGGGAAGTACTACCCCCGTACCTACTTCTCCGCCAAATAATGATGCTTGCATTGCTGTGTTTCGGTCTGAAGGGTTCGGGTGCCGGTGAAATTACAATCACATGAGACTTTCCAGCTTCATGTATCAGTTTGGCGAACCGACTTGCAGTACCATTCAGGCAACAGCCTAGGTGGTATTGCAGTTGTTATGGGCAAAGGTAACCGCTTAACATCAGGTGGGCCTTTAGCTCGTTTCGCCAATCTATACTATAAAAAAAAACTTGATTCTTATATCGAATTAGCTTGTATATTGAATTTCGAAACGGTGCATGGTAAAGATATTCCATGTTTTCGTTGAATAAAAAGATTCAATATTAAACTCAAACTGTTTATGTTGCAAGCGTCTGAATTCCTTAAGAATGTAGGTATGTGAGTTTTGAAATGTGTGCGAAGGTGACGTCTTAAAACCAGTTCACAAATCTAAATTTCTAAATTATAGATACGGTAAAAGTTTAACCAAAACGAAACGTAAATGATAATGCTAACATCATGTTTAAATCTTCACCCATAATAGAGGGGTTTCTGTGAAGAAATCACGCTCCACAACACCGAAGTCGGTACTTATCACAGAGTCATAGTGTCAGCCGTGTCACGGTAGTCACCTAGTGTCACTTCACCGTGGCACCTCACACCACGCGTTACAAATTGTTATCAACCATGCTAATGAAACGAGTGACGCGTGACGTGGCAAGAGCTCAATGACAACGTCTATATACCGTACAGCATGTGTGCACTGTCACTATACAAATTAAAGAAAGTTGGAGCGGGAAAATAATTAATATTTTTTTCCGGAAGAGGACTACTGAACATCGATTTCCTAAATAATAGAACGTTATCGGAGAATTGACACCACTAAGATACAAGTCTGCGTGTTTACCGCAAAGAAAACCCCATTCGTCGAAGTATCTCGCTTAGAGGGCACTTCACTCTTAGCTACGCCTAAATCGGAAATCCTAGGCGTCCACGTGTCGAATGACGTTCAGTTTCGTGGTCACTTGGTGGGTAAAGCCAAATTGGCTTCCAAAAAACACGGGGTGCTCAATAGAGCGAGACAATATTCAGGCCGGATCATCGTCTCAAACTTTATAAGGCACAAATCGGCCGGACATGGAACCGCATTCAGCGCAGAGCGGCTCGAATGGTCGGCGACTATGCTATTCCCAATCGGCTTGACCATCTAGCTTTGCGAAGAGACGTTGCATCTCTATCGTTATATCTCTATCGCATGTACTGCTCTAAAGAATGATTTGACCTTATATACCAGTCGCTGACTTCCACCATCGAACCATCCACCATAAACCTAAATTCCATCCTCACAATCTTGATGGTGGGCGGTCAACTACTGCATGTTTCACACGCCATTGTTTGCTTCATACAGCAAAGCTGTGGAACCAACATCCGTGAGCGGTTTTCCCGAACAAATTCGACATGGGAGCCTTCAAGAAAAAAACATACGTCTGTTTAAAATGTCGGCAACGCATCTTCGCAGCAACTCCCCTGGTATTGCGGATGTTGCTTACCTTACCATTAGGTGACCCACTTGCTCGTTTGCCCTCTTATCTTATAAAAAAAGAACAATAATCATCAAAAAAAAAAAAAAAAACTCGTGGGATAAAACGAGGGGAGAGTAGGAAATTTTTATAATAATTTTATAACTGTCCCACTGCTGGTTACGGACCTCTTCTCAGTAAGAAGGGAAGTTGTTATTCATTGATTTGACACTGATTTCTCTTTCACTATTTGTGTATCATATGTACTTAGGTATAAGGCAGAAGGAGTTTCTGAGAGTAATCTTTCATAATAATAGAGTACCGATTAGACTCTTTAAGAACAACATTAAAAAAATTACCAAATTATTAAATTACCCACCAGGTAACCCATCGAGCAAAGCAAAAAAAAAAAATTGCTAAATGAAAGAGGCCGCACGCACTGCAGTTGCGGTTTTTAAACTGTCAAAGAAAATGTGGCTAATAGGGTTTCTCAATTCAGATGCTGGAAAAAAATTGCGGCTGAATTGCAAAACACCATTGGCTACATTTCCTGCCGCCTCAAACGCGTGCAGGAAAAAACCGCAGTGCGGGCCTAAGTCAGACTCGCGCATCATGGGAGCCACAGTACACACAGTTTGTAAAAAAATCAACTGCCTGCCTTGTGTGGGATTACTGTTAAAAATATAGGTAAGTAAGTATATCCCTGTGACAGACACGGACAGAAGGACGAACAGATAGCGTAGCCTTAGAAGAAAGAAAAATTACGACTAAAAACTAAGGCTTCATGAGGTGCATGACAGCTGGAGTTCCCACACAGCGAAAAGCATTGTTACACACTTCAGAAAACCTGTATGTAAATGGAAAAGACACAAAACGACTCTGTGAGCGGCTGCCAAGTGCCAGGCATGTGGATTGAATCGAGTGGCTACATTTCGATAGCTCGGATATCATCACGCCCTTGACTTTTACAAAATACGTATAATTAGCGCGCGAACTGTGTTGTAAGCTTTGCATGGAATTTTAGACCTGTGTGGAATCTTTTGTGATTATTTTAGTAGGCTTTAGTTGTTTTAAAGTTTCATGAATTCACTACATCATGTTATAAAATTAGTTCACATCTCAAACGCAAAAAATAAGCGTCGGTGTGTGTTTTTGTTTTACTATAACTTTCTGCTTAGTGCGTTTCGAGGTCTCAAATAGTCTCAATTGCATTTTGAGACAAAGATAGCGAACTTTTTCTAATTGCAAAATTAAAGGCTTTCATTTAAAAACTAGATAAAAAATATTTGCGATTTTTTTGTGTATGAAGCATTGACGAAACACATCACGCTAAGACAGTACTTATTTTATTTGTCATACCATTAAATTGATTAATCGTAGTTTTACATCCTACCATAATTTATAAAATGTTAACATAACTGCCCATAGAAGTTTTTAAACTTTCAGCGAATTTCACTCATATTGAACTAAGTTTACGGGACTTGTCGCGCACATTTAAATCAAAATATAACAAACATTTTGACTAACCTCGACGTTTCGGTCAAGTTGAGTCTGCTCGTGACCACGGCCAATACAACTTGACCGAAACGTCGAGGTTAGTCAAAATGTTTGTTATATTTTGATTTAATTGTGCGCGACAAGTCCCGTAAACTTAATTCAATAACTGCCCATATATAATTTAAATTACATCTACTTTAAACTACAGGATAATAATGTAAGTAAGGAAATAAATACATACCTAATTAAGATAAACACGGTAAACAACATCTTCATAAGAAGATTTTCAGCCAAGAATGATTTGCTAAAACGTTTTAATAAATCTGCGCCCCCACTCTAAGGATTCACGAGCTTTTGGCAAAGTGCCAGCGAATTCCGTACATAATTCATAATTTTTTAAATGAGCCTTTGCTTGGTTAGCTCAAGCTCTTTAATTTTTTATGCCCTCATTCGTAGCACAAAAACTTTTGGTCCCGGGTGGTTGAACAGGCAACCTGATACTATGTGCAGAATGCATGAAGCTGGGCTCGGCCTTCGCTGGATACCGGCTAGTTCAAATGTCAGTATGCAGACTAGCCGGTCCAAATAGTACAGTCACAAGCAATCATATCTGCCTATCGACAGTTTTAGAATCGCAAATGATGGCTTGAGTGGATAAATATATGTCTATGTATAGAAGAGTTGGCCCTCCTCCCATAGTCATATATGTTCGCGTGGCTTGTGTCAGACAGATGTAATGAGCAATTTTAAATCCGTCATCAACATCAACTCAGCCTATCGCAGTCCACTGCTGGACATAGGCCTCTCCCAAGTTGCGCCACAACACTCGGTCCTCTGCCTTCCGCATTCAGTCCCCCCCAGCTACTTTAACCAGGTCGTCGGTCCACCAGGCCGGGGGGCAGGCGGATGGTTAATTCCGTCGATGGGCAGATATTACTGCTGCTGACTGTACATTGGCAGTATAATTATGATAATAGTTGAATATTCAGTGTTGATGTCACTTTTGCCGAAAAATTTACTAATCGAATTTAATTTGGATTAGTCATCTAATAAAATTGTGACATTAAAATATAAACAGAAATCGATTTTTTATCAGTTGACCGCAACGCTGGTTGTCAACTGGATACCCAGAACAAACTTGAACAATGATGGTTTTTATAATCATCATCGATATTTTAAGAATCATTACGAGCAGAAAAAGTATAAAACGTGTCTTTTTCACTTAGAATAAATCTTTTAGTCATTGGTTGAAAGGTTATAAAATGTTCCGAATGCAGCGTTCAAACAAAATAATTAGCAAAATGAACAAATTACATAAAACATCTGTCTATCGAGACATAGAAAAAAGAAAACATGAGATAGGTGCCAAGATAGATAGATAGATAGAATATTCTTTATTGTACACCAATAACATTATTAATCTTAGGACTATCATGTAAAAAAAAATGTGAATAAATGATACACTTTAAAGTAACACGGAGAATATTATTGACGAAGATTTTCATGTAGGTAGGTACCAAGTCTAACAAGGTAGTTGGTAGGTTAGGTTGGTGGGTAGGTTTGTTAGGTAACAAGTGCTCATATCATATATCACTAAACGGCGAAGTTAGCATGCTTTAAAGATTTAAATTGTGGAAAGAAAAAATCGCTCACGAGCAGGATTCGAACCTGCGACTCCTGGCTCAGTACGCCAGTGCTTTAGCCACTAAGCTACCGTGAACACTGCTCGTGGTATCGAAATTATCCTCCACTATACGTCTTTGGGTGACTGAGGGTGACGTCAGCGATATCTTATTAAGAAACATTGTTTCTTAACCGACTCGACTAACTTTGCAGTTAAATCAAAGTCGTATAGATATGCCTACCCTTACTAATTATTTTTATTATTTTAACGCATTTACGCATTCGAAGCGAAATCTAAAGATTTAAATTGTGGAAAGAAAAAATCGCTCACGAGCAGGATTCGAACCTGCGACTCCTGGCTCAGTACGCCAGTGCATGCTTAGCATGCATTAGCATGCTTTTTTGAGACTCCAGAAAACATTCTCGTATCAAGGCGGATCTCCAGCCGATTTCATAAATAAGATTTGACAGCACAATGAATTATTTGGAGCAGCAGTGTTGTCATTGTTACTCTTAGGGAGCGTACACACCGGCGAGCATTCACGTGTAATTTAACGTTAAGCTCCAGTTTAAGCATTACACCGGTGATACGTCAAGGCCAGTATTACAGTGCGCAGACTCAGTGTGGGTCCTGAGTCATCTGAGTGACAGCGCATAGCGCACGCGAATTCCGCGGCGCATGAAACTAGGTAAACACTCGAAAAGTTTGAACTTGTCCGGATTGCAAGCGGGCGCGCACCATGTGTATTTTAGTATATTTGTTTCGTGCTCATTTGATCCGCCGTCACTCAGGACATAAAATTAGAATGTTAATCACTTCAAACGTTACTGCAGTGAGCACGTTTAGCCGAAAAATACAGTGCGCACCAGTTATAACTGTTGATATCAACTATATCAATCAATTTCATCCACGAATGTTTGTAGTTAGTAATGCATGCAGTTAGTAACAAGCTATGCTCAATATCGAGAGGTTACAAAAACGAATGCTCCTCGGTCAGTACGTTGAGCTGGCGCCATAGATAAATAAAACAAGGGAGATTTGCCAGTTAGGAACAACGCTTGACGCGTCGATATGTGCAAAATGATCACATCCCTAATGACCTGATTGAAGTACTGCATACCCACTTTACGCATGTGTACATTGTTTCTGTGTTTGTAAAAAAAAGTGGAAGAAAAGCGGCGACACCTAAACACTCATGCATTGAAGGTATATCTCCTTTGTCTATGAAATTATGGCTTGCGCACTTTAGTAATGTAATGCTCAACACCGAATTTTGAAGTATTGCATTACACGCTAATGGTCGCGGTGAGTACACACCTTTACAAGCACAGTCGAACAAATAGTCAATAATAAGGCAAGAGGAAATGCAGATGTTGCATTGTTCGGCGCGAAAGGCATGCAGTGAACATTGCTAAGAAAGGCAAGGATTGTATTACGTAATATTGGCACAATATTACTTATGTAGGGTATTTATGGATTTTATTAATAATTTCAATAGTAATTCTGTATTTGCACTGTGGCAACACTGTGTAACGGTGGAATTTGGAGGGGAAATTATGCTTTATAAGAGGTGACACTTGGCCGATGGTTCTCAGTTGCTGTTGTATTGTGAAGATAGAAATATTAAAGTGTTCGTGCCACATCCAGAGAGTTTTATTATACTTCAGAAGTGGGAATTAAAGTTATATCATGGAAAAAGCGTACAGCGAAAGGGTGTGCGCATCTAGCCGTGGTCGAAGCGAGAGCCGACGGCGTCTGGAAACACCTGCCAGGAGTTCGTCGCGCCACAAACGTGTGACTTCAGGCGCCCGCCGAAATCGCAGTCGCAGTTTGTCGCAAAGGCGCAGTTTTCGGGAGAAGGAGATGGAGTTCGAGCGAGAGCGGTTACGTGCACTTGAAGATGAGTTGCGGCGAGAACGAGAGAAAATAACACAGGCACGCAGGAGCATGTCACGGAGGCCAGATAACAGAAGCAGTACGAGACGTCACCGGTCCAGGCAGCGGCGCAGCCGGAGCAGTCACCGGTCCAGGCAGCGGCGCAGCCGGAGCAAGTCACGTCGACGTGAGCGCAGTGCAACGCGAGCCAAGCGGAGACGGAGCTTCCGGGAGCAGAGCGATGAGATTCGACTCGAAGATGGTGCACCACAAGATAAAAGGTCATGTAATCGTTCTTTTTCTGTTAAAGATGTTATGGATTTGGTACATTCTATAAAAAATGGTTTTGCATCTCAGTCATCTACTGGTGCTTTAATATCTAAAAATCTTGATCACAAAAATATCCTCCCGAATTTTGATCCATCAGCAAAAAACCAGCGTGTTGATATTTGGTTACGCAAAGTTAATGAATGCGCTACCGTATATGGCTGGGATGACAAAACCACGATACATTTTGCAATGCAGAAGCTCCAAGGTTTGGCCAAGGTTTGGTACGAAGGATTAAATACAATCTTACACACGTGGACAGAATGGCAACAGAAATTAATGAATGCATTCCCTTGCGAGCAAAACTATGGCCAAATCCTAGAAGATATGCTTAAAAGAAAAACTAAGTTTGGCGAACCAATTGAGGTATATTATTATGAGAAGCTTGCGTTGGTTACTCAATGTGATATTACGGGGAAACGCGCAGTTGATTGTATTATTCACGGTATCTCTGATAGGACCATGAAATCGAGTGCCTTGGCACTTTGTTGTTCTCAGCCAGATCAACTTCTCCAATTCTTGATGAGCAACAAAGATGGCCAGCCTTTGGACCGTGGCTATAAAATCAACGCTAACAATCAATCTAATTCTAAAATAAATCAGAGCAAATCTAATCATTCTCAGGTTTCGGTATTCTGCTTTAATTGTAAAGAGCGAGGTCATCCTTACCTACAGTGTCCTAAACCGTTAATCAAATGCGTTAAGTGTAACAAGATTGGTCACAAGAGTGAAAGTTGCTATCAAGATTCTAAGCTTACGAATTTAGGAGGTAAGAACGTAGCACCCTCTAAAACAATGTGTATTTCAAGTTCTGGTCCAAACTCAAAATTTCTGAAGATGGTAACGGTTAATGGCCTAACTTTAGAAGCATTTATTGATTTTGGTAGTGAAGTAACGTTAGTTAGAAAGTCAATAGTATCAAGTCTTAAGCTGACGCATGATCAGGTCCCGTCAATCATGAAAGGTTTTGGAAATGAAACTGTCTGGTCCTTAGGTACTTTGTCACTGGATATAGCGGTGGATGGAGTGGATGCTAGGGTTTCTTGTAGAGTTGTGGAGGATAGTTTGTTGGACAATTCCATATTGATAGGCCAATCGTACACTGAGCAACCACATATCATTGTGTACAAAGATTCCAAAACATTGGAGTTTCGTAGGATCCAGAGCGAAGTGCCAATGATCTATCCCGAAGCAGATGATCTTTTTGTGGAAGTTAGGGTTGCTGCGGAAGTTAAACTTCACGGCCCTGCATCGATAAGGGCCCGGACAAATTCTGATTTCAGTGGCTGTTTGATGCTAGGTAACAACATCGTGGGTGGTCCAAATGAAGAAGTTATTCTATCTGGTGGAGTATACCATGTTCAGCGCGGGTATGTGGACATTCTTGTCTTTCCATGCTCAATTCCGTGTAGGATACGGAAGAACTTTGTTGTTTGTCGAGGAGAGAAGGTAGAATTTGTTCAAAGGGTAACTATACAATCTCCAGGGATCGCGGAGTCTGCAGAAACACCAGGAGACAGTGAAGGAGATATTCATGAAAAAGATGTTCGTCTAGGTGATTCAGTATCGAAGGACGATAGACAAAGGCTAATGGCCATACTTAAACAATACAAACATTGTTTTGCCTCTAATTTGAATAACTTAGGATGTACTGATGTCACGCAGATGACCATTGAACTGAACAGCCAACGTCCTGTTGTCTATCGCCCTTATAGATTATCACATCATGAGCGTGACAAGGTGCAGTCTATGATAGGTGAAATGTTGGATGCAGGAATCATTAGAGAATCGGTATCGGAGTATGCGAGTCCTATCATACTAGTTCGTAAAAAGGATGGTAGCTCCAGGATGTGCGTCGACTATAGGATGCTGAACTCTGTTACAATAAAGGAGAGATACCCGATGCCGATTATAGAAGATGAGATATCAAGGTTGTCTGGGCAAGCGTGTTTCATAACGCTTGATTTGGCATCTGGTTACTACCAGGTGCCAATTTCGGAACAATGCAAATATCTGACTGCATTTGTTACTCCGGATGGCTTGTACGAATTTAACCGCATGCCATTTGGTTTAGCAAACGCACCAGCCGTTTTTCAAAGAATGATAAATAAGGTCTTAGGGTCAGCTCGTTTTACCAAAGCCACAGCATATATGGATGACGTGCTCATTTTTGGCAAGGATACTAATGAATGCTTGGATAGACTCGAAGAGATTTTAAAGTTGTTAGAAAGGGCAAATCTTACATTAAACTTAATGAAATGCGACTTTCTGAAGAATAGTATTGATTATCTCGGTTATGAGATCAGCGCATCTGGAGTCCGGCCAGGTGAGAAAAAGATTCAGTCGGTACAAAATTTTCCACGACCAGAGAATGTTCATGGCGTTAGGCAATTCCTTGGACTTGCTAGCTATTTTCGTAAATTTATCCAAAATTTTGCTCCATTAGCGTCACCGATAATGAAATTATTAAAAAAAGATACTACTTGGGAATGGAACCAAGAACAAGAGAATGCATTCCAGGTGCTCAAATCAAAACTAATAGATAGACCAGTTTTGGCTATTTATGATCACGAAGCAGAGACTGAATTGCATACTGACGCCAGTAAGGATGGTGTTGGAGGCATGCTCTTACAACGATGTAAGGATGATGGGTCTTTCCGTCCTGTTGCTTATTGCAGCAGGCGAACTTCGCCGGAAGAAAGATACTATCACTCTTATGAGTTAGAAACTTTGGCCGTTATTCGTTCATTAGAGAAATTTCGAGTTTTCTTGCTAGGTAAAGAGTTCAAAGTAGTGACTGATTGCAGTGCTCTTCGTTCTACATTCATGAAACGTGACCTAATACCTAGGATAGCACGTTGGTGGTTGTTGCTTCAAGAGTTTAATTGTTCAGTCGAATATAGAGCAGGTACTAAAATGTCACATGTAGATGCGTTATCTCGAAACCCGATATCCGATGATTCTATCGCTGATTCTTCTAGTCGATGTTCTCAAGTAATGGCTATTAGTAGTGAAGATTGGCTACATACCCTTCAACTAGGGGATTCTGAATTGGATCGTATTAAACAAATTTTAGAGAAGGATGTTGATCCAAAAATGCTCCAACATATCAAGGATAATTATGTTGTACGCGATAATAAATTATATCGGTGTATTAATGGTGATAAGGAGAGTGTTCGTTGGGTAGTCCCAAAGGGGGCGAGGTGGCAAATATGCAGGATAAATCACGATGAAATTGGGCATCTAGGGGTAGAAAAAACATTGGAAAGGATTAAGAGTAATTATTGGTTTCCAAAAATGTCACGTTTTGTAAAAAAATATGTGTCTGCGTGTATTGATTGTGCTTACACTAAAAAGTCTGCGAATACAAACGAAGGCTTGTTACATCCAATACCTAAGATAGAATTGCCTTTTCACACCCTTCATATTGACCACCTCGGCCCTTTCGTCAAATCGAAACGAGGATACTCTTACCTCTTAGTAGTTGTAGACGCATTCACTAAGTTTGTGTTTATAAAACCTGTTCGGAACACTAACACGCAAAATGTAATTCGTGTTCTGGATGACATATTTTATACATTTAGAGTGCCTGACCGTTTGATTAGTGATCGAGGTAGCTGCTTCACATCGAACTCATTTAAAAAATACTGCTATAATAAAGGTATAAAACATATTTTAAATGCAGTCGCAAGTCCCAAATCTAACGGCCAGGTAGAACGATATAATCGGACAATCCTTAGTTCATTAAAAGCTCAGAACCTGAGACAGGATGAAAGGGATTGGGATAATCAATTAGGGAAAATACAATGGGGTTTGAATAACACTGTTCAAAAGACAACCGCTAGGAGACCATCTGAAGTCATGTTCGGTACGTTTATAAATAGTGAAATTAATCCCAGTTTAAACGAAATCATAGACGAGACTAGAGAAGATATAGATGTATCAACTATTAGAACTCAGGTTAAAGAAAGAATAGATGCCGAACAAAATAAACAAAAGCAACATTACGATCAGAATAAACGCCCTGCTAGAGCTTACAATGAGGGCGATTTAGTGAAAATTACTAAAGTTGCTTTCAGTAATGATGGGAAGAGCAAAAAACTTCTCCCATCTTACATAGGACCATTCCGTGTTACCAAAGTTTTGGGCCAGGACAGATACAAGATAGCATCTATTCCTGGTTTCAGAAACAATACAAAAACACGCATTACCACCGTAGCAGCTGATCGTATGCTACCGTGGGTACATGTAGCCGCACTACAATTAGATAAGTCGGATTCCAGTGAATCCAGTGATGAAAACGAATACAGTGATGCATAGTTATTTTAAGCAATGATTTAGGATGTTTGCTGCCAATTATTTCAGAGTGTTTTATTTATTGTTTCAGGCCGGCCGTGAGAATTGATTGGTTCACGTCACCGGTTCGAGTGCAAGTTTGGGGGCGAGAATTGATTGGTTCGCCTACCCATACTTAGGAATAGAAGCCAGGCGTGAGAATTGATTGGTTCATGCCCTGGTAGAGTAGCAAGCAATGCATAATTGTTATGTAAGCTCTGATTAGACATGAGAAGTGATTGGTTCATGATCTAATAGAGGACATTTCATGATTAGTATTAAAGCTCTGATCAGACATGAGAAGTGATTGGTTCATGATCTGATAAAGTATGGCAGAGAGCGAATGATTGTTATTAAACAAATGATCAGACTTGAGAAGTGATTGATTCATACCTGTTAGATAAATGCTCACGGCGAGAATTGATTGGTTCGCCAAAGTTACGTATTAGTCGTAAACTTATTATGTTACATAGCTAGTTAAATACATCTATCATAAATACATTCTACGTGTACATTAGTTTTTATAAATTGAATTTTGTGTTTATTAATATAAAAGTGAAAGCTATTATTAGCTATATATATATATAGGTAATATTAATAATTAATATAATATTGTAATATTTTTGGCTTTACATAGATAAGAACTATTTACTTGTTTAATGTGATAAGTCTGTGGTCTAATTTAAGAATTGTAATCTGTGTATCCAAATTATTTTTGACTTTTTTTTTTCTCTCCACTGTTATAATCCTTCAGCCAAGTGTAGGGTATTTGGGTTACCACCTGGAGCGTGTATGAGGGCATACACGTTGTCAGGACGGTCGAGTGTAGGGTATTTATGGATTTTATTAATAATTTCAATAGTAATTCTGTATTTGCACTGTGGCAACACTGTGTAACGGTGGAATTTGGAGGGGAAATTATGCTTTATAAGAGGTGACACTTGGCCGATGGTTCTCAGTTGCTGTTGTATTGTGAAGATAGAAATATTAAAGTGTTCGTGCCACATCCAGAGAGTTTTATTATACTTATATACAGTGTTTTGGACACTGTCAATAAATTAAATAATGAAAAGCCTTTTGATCATGTATTTTAGATAATTCGCTTAAATATAGGTATGTGTAATTTAAAGATAAGCTTGAAAAAGGTTGAAACATTGCAGTACGAGTTTCTACTGTATAGTTTGTGTATAGTCAACGACGATACATTACAAGGCATGTTTCGGTTATTTTTTTTTTTTTTAAATAAAAACGTCCCACTTGTAGGATTTTATCGGGAATTTTTGTTTGAGTAAAGATGTGTCTTTTTTAAATTTTTATAACGTAGGGCGTGGGCGGGGGCTCTTTTTCAACGAAAATAACTTATTATATAATTAAATTAGAGCTGTGATTCTTTTAATAATGTGTAGAATAACTCAAAATCTAACAAAAAAACACATAAAAGAAAAAAAAAAAATCTTCAAGTTTTCCTAGTATTTTATAAAAAAAATAACTTTCAAATATTCAAAATTCAAATAATTTTCAAGATTCATTACAAAAGTAACTTGAGTTTTTTATGACAGATATTCTTTTTTTATAGTGTATGCTATAACGTTTCAAATAACATTAAATTTAAACCTTTGTGTGACTTAGGTCTTAAGTTATGGTTATTAGATTATGCAGATGTCTAAGTATGTAAGTCAAATACTAGAATTGCTCTATCTTTGGCGGTGTTGGGATTGGATCCCACAAGAGGGATGTTTCACCGAAATTGAGTGTATTACCGCCCTTAAAGTTTTATTACCACAAACCAGGACATATTGTTTATCGGTGTGTAATAGACCTTATGGTATGGTGAATAATTTCCACATACAAAATACTACTTATTGACACACAATTTTAGAAGGCTTTTTTAGTTTTTTTAACTGTTGATGCAAGTTGTCAGTGAAACTATATTTATTTCATGATATTTAATTTGCTATATTTTATATTTAAAAATATAAAATATTTATTTTGTATGGATTGGAATCACTGACTAGTGTATCCCACAAAATTGTAATCATGAAATAGATTAGTCGATAGGTATGTACGAGAAAAAACCGAGTGGAACAAGAAAGCCATACAAGCACATTTTTCAATGATTTAGAGAAATAAACATGGCCAATTGAAGTGCAATGATTGATTTAATTAAACTGTATAGCTTACGATTGTAACCTCTCGGTTCCAAATCCGCCTCAAACGGCGGGGTCGGGTACTTTTGACTCCTACCTGTAACAAAATAAATAACTGAATTATTACATACATAAATACATATTCTGCATGATATTATGCTTTCTCTAAAGATCGAGACATGTCATACAACATAATATTTAATTATTAGCACTTTTTTTCAGTAGGAACCATAGTTAGAAAATTAGACATTACAATAAAATACCTCGGACGAAACCAAGTAAAATACAATACATTAAAATATCACAATTAAAATAGGTACTTATAAAATTAGATTGAATATAATAAATGTATCTTATATATTATTGTAAATCCATTTTAAAGAGCAATAAAAACGGGTTTTCTAGCTTCCAATCATGTGGTTTAAATACCAATGTTTATCCTAGAATTACTTAATCGCCACTTGTTTTTTTTTTAGTAGGTACTTAGCCATAACCTCTTCTGTCAAATCACTTTTTGACTTTTGTGGTTTTAACCACGGATTTCAACGAAGGCGTTGATGAGTTATTTATTATTTCAAACATAACCCGTGGGCGTTTAATTATTACTTACCAAATCTTTACCTTTTTTTTCAAAAAGGATTTTTTTGCGTGTGCCTAATGGTTTTTGGCAAGTAATTTAAGAATTAGTAATGCAATTTGTGAACTATTTATCTAAAGAGTGTCAAGATTATAGTTTCATGTGTGTACCTTTCAAGGTTATACGCATTATGAGGTCAGGCAGAGACCAAGGTTTCCAAAAGTTAGTACTATAAATTATTTCATATGCGTGCAGTAAGTAAAATTTAAGTAGGTATATATAGGTTAGAATCGTTTATCGTTCATGCGCATGTTCAAGTTATTTGCTGATAACTTTACCTGTTATTAATTTTAACGTACAACATTACATTTGCTGCGTTCATCTGGATTGGGTGATATGCTTATTGGGACGGTTAGCCTGCTTCTAATGATGAAGTTGCTGGGGAGAGCTTTAACAGTAGGTACATGAGGATATTGTTGTCCTATCTCCATTTGGTTTGAATGTATGTATGTATATACAACGTGTATCAGAAATGCGTGGTCATGTTTAAAGAACTCATTCAGGGCATAGCATAGAACAAATTTTACTATGGGCCCAACCACGAAATCGCGAAAAAAATATCAGCTTTTCCCTACTAAATCATCGATGTCGCACGACAAAATGTAAGGATCAGATGGGTTTTTTTTTCGCGATTTCAGGGTTGGACCCATATTAAAAGTTGTTCGATAGCATCCCCTGAGTAAGCTCTTCAAATATGACCACGTATTTCTGATACACGTTGTATATAATTATTTATTTATTGTAATTGCATGTAAGTTTATGATTTTATGAGATAAATTATGTATGTATTATATTATTTATTGGTTAAGTTAGTTTAGTTTAATTGGTTATGATTTAGTTGAGTTTCCGATTTTTACTGTTAACTGCACTGATAACTACCCTGTGTACCCTTACAAGACATTCCAGTCCATTCAATGGTTATCTGGAAGAGATCGCCGTGGAGCGATAAGACCGCCAATTGTATTCTTATACTTAGTCACAGACTGGCGAAATGTGGGTGTACTATACACCTCTGCCTACCCCTTCGGGAAAATACAGGCGTGATGTTATGTTATGTTGTTAGTCACAGACATAGTAAAAAATATAGACTAAGTACTGCCAATCAAAGTGAAGCCAAATAAAACCGTGCTCCTTCGTGTACAACCAGCGCTCACGCACCCACCATGAACCTAAGGGTTTTTGCTTTCGCGATGCTTACTGGATGATGCCATGTGTACTACGAGGGGTGAGCATGGTTTGAGGTGCATGTGTGTGTATGCGTGAGCGCTAGTTGTACACCTTGGAGCACGGTTTTTTTGCCTTCACTATGATTGTTCGCAGCACTTTGTCTATATTTTTTATTATTTCTGTGTACTTAGTTTATGTTTATCATGTTTTATATGTTGTGCAATAAAGAGAATTTGTATTGTATTGTACAGTCAACAAATCGGAATCATGACCCACGATAAGCTTAACATCCTACAGACATTCTAATACAATTGGGTTGAATTTCGCTTAAACAGATATTTCCCTGGCAACTGACTTGTCATCAATTTTGTTAGCTATTGACAGTTACAGCTAGTTTACCAATAAAATTATTTTTCTAAAGTTTATTATTGACGTTTAACTCCAAATATTGTTATTTATTTATTTATCATTTATTGTGTGAAATATGGTACAGAGGATATTATAAATTAAATGTATGTTCCACACTCGGACGAATAAAAAAGGCGGACGGAATCTCGCTAAACAAAGACTGAAGCACTTAATTTTTTCTTGAACCCACTATAATTTCGAAAGCATTTTAACACACCAGATTTATACTGTTATTTTATTTATGATGCTACAACAATGACTACCAAAACACTAGATTTTTTGCGTAATCGCGGCTTTTTGGCATACTATGGATGTGAATGTGTGCGTGCCGGCCCATACTTTTAAGCGAGCCGGCTTGCTATGGATGCTTCACTTATTAAATAGCGAGATTCCGTCTGCCTTTTTTATTCATCCGAGGTTCCACATATTTAGCCAAAGTTAAGAGTATTGTTTGACACCTTTTCATACTTGACATTTTATTATTTGTAATTTTTATTTTTATTTTATTAATGGTCTGTAATCGAAAAAGTTAGTAAGTATAGGTTTCTTTAAAAATATAGTTGTTTGTAGGAAAACCACGTGAAACGACAGCTAATTCGAAATTCAAAACATAATTCCTGCTTTATCAAAAACATAATTTCCAATCCAATTATAAATCTATTGCATTGATAACAAAGCTCAAAATGGCACAGACCTCTGACCCGTTTTAATGCAGTTTCTGTAATATTCAAAATGTCCTAAGTGCAGCATGGAAGAAAACCTTACTGTTTTGACGATTTCAAACGAATTATCAGCTGAGTGGGTCATGATTCCGATTTGTTGACTGTACATATCAGTTTATTGTTTCAGCAAAGATAAAAAAAATACTTGATGTTACATTATTATGTCTTTGGAACAAAATATAGGTCCCAGCCTGCTAACAAGGTCTAATCGGAGAAAGCGAGCGTTTGTAATATTCCTTTTACATAACAATAGTAGGCGGCATAAGTTCCAAGTGGTCGGCTAAGTGTCTCGGTTTGAGAGTGCAGCGAGGTGCGAAACATTGCAATGTTGCTGTTCTATTTAGTTCTGGGCCCTAATTCACGTAATTTCATCACATGCCGATAACGTTGCTGGCCCCCTAGCAAAGTTGACAATCTACAATCGTCAACGCTTAGAAAACAATCATAATGTATGGGAATGATGCATCTCAACGAATGACTTTTTCGTTGAGATATGTCATGCCCATACATTTTGATTGTTTTCTATTAGCGTCGACGATTGTAGATTGTCAACTTGGCTAGGGGGGGCTGTGACGCTGCAGTTCGTATCTGACAGCGACCGCTGAAGATAAGAGAATACGAAAAGCGTTGTTTTGATCAAAACTTAACTGCTACTTCACTGCAACTGCACATCTTTAGACGACGTCTGTGGTCTAGTGGTTCGAGTGTCGGGCTGCTGATCACGAGGTAGTGGGTTCGATTCCCACAGGACACGAATATTTGTGTGATGAACATAAGTGTTTGTGTTTATCTGGGTGTTTCTTATGTATTATAAGTATATATTTACACAAAAAAAGTATATAAGTATTATATTATATGTCTAGTACCCATAGTACAAGCTCTGCTTAGTTTGGGACAGGATTTTGCTGTGTAAAATATCCCAAAAATATTTATATTATATATTCTTTAGTTACGTGAATTAGCCAACGTTTGTATGATTATTTTAGTATTATCTTAGTATTTACAAAATTCATGAACATATTGGGGGTTGCTTATTTCTTTGACAAAAACCTCACAGTAACTTTATAGTAAATCATTATCATATTCCTTCAAATATAATGCAAAAAGTTGTAAAAATAACAACGTAGAAGAGTTTGTCAACCTTTACCGTCCTCATTACTATATTTCCAGATTGCTCTAGTCACAATCTTTGCTTGCCTTACTCGGAAAAAGGACGAGCGATTTTAATGAAAGGGCGACGTTTATAAAACGGATTTATAGTGATAATGTTGAATGCTGAGCTAGTTTGTAAATGAGCGCATTTCTCGCACTGCTTGCGTTGTAAACAGGCCACTGCGATGTACTAACGAAGAAATAGGTCACGGAGTTCTAACGATGCTCCTTTTTGCACTTTTTTGCTACCGTTTTCAATGGTGCTGAGTGCAGAAAACTTGGCACGTTGTTATGGTATTTTTAAGAAAATCTACGACGCTAGAAAATGTTGATAGTTTTGCAACATAGATGTTTCTATTCCTAATTTAATCAAGTTGGATTAATTTAGGAATAGAAAAAGAAACACATTATAAATGTCAAATTTTGTGAAGTTGTTTAAATGTTTGAATTTTTATCAATATCAATCAGGCTGAAATGACTGAACTGATTTGGATGAAATTTAGCACACAGATAGACCATAACCCGATTTAAAATATGAGCTACTTTTTATCCTGGGAAAATTAACAGTTCCCGCGGGACGCCCGATAAGTCTTTCCGTGATGAAAATACCTACCGTGATAGTGATAAGCCGAATTATATGCGGGCCTATAGTATTATATTGTCTGTGATGCGGGCGAAGCCGCGACCAAGTCTAGTTCTAGATATTTATTGCATTCTTCATATAAGGCTGGTTGAAATAATTGCTTGAAAGGATATCTTTTGTATCTCTTTTGTAAAAGAACGGTCGTAATCGATTGCAATATTGTTAAAATCGATGATTAAACTAATACGTGTATGACCTAGAGCGCTTCTCGCCAGTTTTTATAGCTTTGAAAACGTGACTGAAAATAATGCATCCACCTCGAATGGCTACTGGAAGTAAATCGATGATACGTGTTTCTGTATACAGGTTGATTCATTTCAATGGGTCAGGGGGGAGAAATTTAAAACTACGAGAGCTAAATATTTTTTTCTAAGGAACCACGTTGTCGATTTCTCGAACCCTCTCTTTCGATCGAAAAATTGTGATTAAAGATTTTTTTTTAAACTCGTATACAGCGCGGAAATCGGATCCATTAATTTTTCTTGATAAAAGTTCAAGTAATTTTATCATCGTTATTGGTAATTTAAGTTTTAAGGAATAAATATTATTAAGTTACTCAGCTCTCATAGTTAAAGACTTCTTCCCACTCATTAAAACAAATCACCTATATAGCCGTAGGTAGGGATATATTGAACCCAGCCCAGATACAGCACACGGTGTGGATGGTTTTGTAAAACGCGTATGCTGCACTGCATTTTTGTTCCATGTCAACCAGTGCTACGAGGGCAGCATTTGCGAACAAAAGACATAAACGCGCCGTCAAGCACCCGACTACGCTTGGCTGGTTACAATATGCGGCGGGTCTAAAGTTATTGTGTAATGCACCAATTGACACTATCACATATTGCCTTCGAAGTTAAGGATGTTTTACACGACTGTCCAAAAAAAGGAACGTAATGTAGTTTTTTACACGACTGCTCAAAAAAGAAATATAATGTTTTTGGGGTTCTATTATGGATGTGTGTGTGTTTTTTTATTCCACTAAGTATAAGTTTATCTTCTAAATGTCAGATCCGATTTTATATATGTGGCATCATTTAGATTCGTCATGATGATTGCAGATATTTATATTGTTTTGATGTTTTTAGTTGTGTTTTCCGCAGCAATATGGATGTTCGTTTATTTGTCCTTCAATCACGCTAAAACGGCTGAACGGATTTAGATGAAATTTGACACACAGATAGACCATGTGCTGGATTGACTCAGAATAGTTTTTATCGACATACTACGGGAGCGAAGCCATATGCGTCAGCTAGTTTCACATAAAGTGTGGATGTGTCTTTTGCAGCATTCGACAAAGTCATAATTACTCAACTTTTAAGTTATTAACGAGAATATGAATACCATTTTTGCAATGTTGTATTCGGAAGCTATTAACTAACAATGAATTTATTTTACTAATTGGAAAATAGACGTGAAGGCGAATACAGTGATTAATTACAAGCGTGGCAAGGGTATTGCACGCCAGTGTGATTGGCTCAAGTTTGTAGTGCCACGAGTTACAACTGTTAGATGATTAAAACAATTTGATAGGCTGCGTTATTTCTATGTGTAAGAATTTATACGCTAGTCTGATATAAGAAAGATTTTTGTTATTAAATAACTTAAAACGAAAATAAAAAATATTGCATATTTTTTCTAAAAACGAAATCTATCTAATTGCATTATCATCGGATTTTTATCCACATGTGTGTGCAAAATTTTAAATTGTAAAAAATAATTAAAAACAAATAATTGAAAATAATTCCGATCGTTCAGCACTGGACAGTGTCAATAGTCAATACGTACTTTTGAATGCAAAATTTGCACTAAATTGGTTTAAATATTTAAGTGATTTTAGAATTAATTAACCCTTCATCATTTCAGCCGAAAGACGTCCACTACTGGACATAGGCCTCCCCCAATTAAGGGGGGGGGGGAAAACCCAAAAATAATAAATAATTAACCCTTAATTTACCCTTAGCCCCCTTTTTTAATTTAATTAACCCTTATTAGATTTGAAATTGTGTATTGTGCATATTTTAAATCAAAAATACCCATTTATTGTTATCACTCCACTGGTTCAAAATTAACTTGCAAGATTGCAAACGGACAAACAGGCAGACAACAAGAAGCTTTTAATAAAAAAATGTGTAGAATTACTATACTTGGTAAGTAGTACGAATGCATGTAGTAGTTACAAATATAAATGAGTAAAAAATGAAATTAAAAGGCCTGGCAGTAGAACAAGCAAGTAGATATAGCCAGAAAAAAAATGTGATTGATGCGAGATAACGTGCTGAAATAAAAAGAAAAACTATTTAGGTACTATGTTTTGCTCCCTACATGGTGTCGAGTGATGGTCAATTCGTGACCGACGTCAGATGATACATCATTTTGCCCCGAATCCCACGGATTCACTACCCAGTTACCAACCTTTTTTGTAGCAGTCAAAGTCCACATTAAAGATAGAAAAAATGGGGCGCCACTAGTCATACATTATAAAAAAGAACTGCTGGCAGAACTTGTATCTAATAGTCTTATTCGTTGTGAATAAAGATAAAACATATTCATTCATCTAAAAGATATTTAGATATGGTTGCTGCATGGTAAAAAACTGACGGAAACACCATTAAGTAAAGATTTAAATTGTGGAAAGAAAAAATCGTTCTCGAGCAGGATTCGAACCTGCGACTCCGCAGAAACTGCTTCGCATGCGTAAATGCGTCAATAATAATAATATAACCATTACGTTTAGTAAAATTATTTTTCTAAATTTTTTTCATTATCATATCAAAGTTTTATTATTTTTATTATAGGTAAACACGAAACACAGCGTGATTTTTGGAAAAAGGAAACAATTGTATGTCAACAAACTATTAAAAAAAAAAAAGTTTAAACAGTGATAGGTTGAACGCTTGCCTTCCATGCAGGAGGGTGTGAGTTCGATCCCGGCCCGCACCTCTGACTTTTCGAATTCATGTGCGGATTTAAATTCGATTGTCACTTGCTTTAACGGTGAAGGAAAACATCGTGACGAAACCTGCACACCTGAGAGTGCTCCATACAGTTTTCAATGGTGTGTGTAGTCCGACAACCCGCAGTAGGCCAGCGTAGTGGACTAAGGCCTTAGCCTTCTCGTACTGAGAAGAGGCCCGTGCCCAGTGGTGGGACAGTAATGGGCTGGTTATGTTATGTAAACTATTTTAAAGGCCTTTCGTTGAAAGTTATAAAGTTTTGTACTTATTATCCTAACGGCAACTTTTATTAGAGTACCTTATACCTACCGCTCTACGGTCGAGTTGTTTTGGGAATGGTCACGGAGTTGGCGCTATTACTTTATTCTGTTCCCTTGTTGAAAACGATATTAATATAACTGGACTTTATATTAAGACACCGTTTAATCGATGGTTACAGACTGTCATAATAGGTCCCAACTTTATTTGACGAAACTTTAGAAAAATACCATTCTGTATATAAAAAAATTCAGACTATATTAATTTCTAGACATAAGATTTAATTTCAATACTTAGGTAATAAAACCAATTGATATGATTGAATTCCCAAACTAATAGTTAATTTGAAGGTTAAGTACCTATCTTATTCTGAAATGATGAATGAATGAAGAAATCATTAGTAGGCGTAATCGGTTATAAAGTTGCGGTTAAATTAATTTGATTTTTCAAAAACGATTTCGAAATATGTCAATTGCTGAACATATTGCTTTGCCATCATCCATACAATGCCAACATATTACGTCTATGATATTTTAAATGCGGAGATCCAGCAGAATACCAGCGTCAGGTATAATATCTGGCATATGCTGAGCTGGACACCCATTTGGTGTGTACAATCTTGAGACACATATCACACTTATTCATGCAAAGACCGCAAAACATGTAAATTTACTGTCCTTTCTTCGGTAAGCACCGTTGAATACTTTTACTGTAAATAAAAACTACTGTGTGTTTTTTAAATGTAAATAACCTATGTATTTGAATTGTGTCTTTTTATGTCTTGTCTTGTTTTTGCACTAAATAAGAGTTTTAAAGATGATTTATACTACACCGTGACGGGACCGAGGCGTGCCCGAGCCGTGTCACGGAAGAGGCTTCCTGCATGAATACCTTTTCTCACCGTATTTATACATGGCAAAAACCACCAATCGTTTTTAACCATTCGTTATGTTTCCGAAACAGGAACTCTAGAGGCCTACTTCGAACAATGAAATTCAGCCACAAATACCTATGTCAACTATAAGAATTTCGCCGTATAAATGGCTTTTAATGCCACAATGACATATTTTCGCGATAAATAACAGTAATGACAACTTTAAATGCCGCTGTGATACGTTAAATTGTTCCGATGGAAGTGTTAAATTTAAAATTTCTGTTTAAACCTTTGACAAGATAAACACCGATATTTATTAAGAGACGCGTCAGTACAGCATAAAATTGCAAGCTGCTCGTAAACCGGGTTGGAGTTATCTCGTGATTGCGTTATCTATGGACGCCGCGCTCAGTCATGATTAAAATGAAGTTTCAGGTAGCACGAGGTGGAATTTATCATTTTTTGCAATTTATTTACTAAAGTTATGGTATGAAGTATTAATTATTCAGCCACGTATTTTACTCGTACGTAAGATAAATGATTGCTCCATACAGTTCTTGATGGTGTGTGTATTCTGACAACCCGCATTAGGCCAGCGTGGTGGAATAGTATGTGGACAGTAGAAGAGCTGAGCACCGCTAGCGCCTCTTTGTGTTTGCGTATAAAACGACTTCCGATGATCTAGCACGAGAGTTACATGTAATGCTCGTAGTCTCGTACTGTCGTCCACACGCAGAATTCGCGTTTCGTTACACGATATTTTACATTACATTACACACGTCAGGACCCAGCTTACCGAAAATAAGATGCACTCTACAGAACTTCAATTATGTACTACAAAATAGAAACTTATAAAATTTCACAACGACGACGTGACATTGCTGAAATGATTTATAATTTTATTTTATTTGTAGTCTGACATGTCATTGTAATTTTATTATTTGTTTTAATTTTATTTCAATTGCATAATTTTTATATGCAATTTTTTATTGTAGTCATTGCATGTGATTTCAATATTTATGTTTTATTGTAATGTGTTTTAATTATCCACGGTTTTCGGATCAGATATTTTTTTTATTTTTTTTTATTCATAGTAACAAAAAAGCTCGTATCGAAACTACTGGAAATGCAAGTGTAAATGAAACCTTTATTAATAACAATTATTATTTGTCATCAATCATAAAGTTTATGACAAAATTCAAATTAAATAGCTAATCTAACTAATTAGTAGTACAAAGTTAAACTTTTATGACCATAATTAGTCGTGACGTTATTAAAATATATATTTTGAATCTTCATTCGTACATTATTTATTGAAGGTGAGTTATTATAATGTCAGGTGTCATCTTAAATAGGAAAACACTAGATATTGTTTAGCATATCTATTTTATTGTTTTTATACCTACTAGCCAAAAAACGTGAACGTGACATAAAATTTAGTCATTAGGTATTGATTTTGGATTATGTAAATTTGGCGATTTAAATACTTAGGTATATATTAAATGATCAAAGTATTTAGTGTTAGTGAGTATCATCTTCCGTTTTTTCTGTTTTTGAATTTTTATAAATGTCAAATTACCATTAAATGGTATCAACGACCCTTCAAGGTGACCGGTGAAATCTCGAATGTATTTCCACTCTCATTTTCATACTAATGCCTTATTATAGTGTATATTTTCTTTTTACGACTAGATATTGCAAAAACATGATTCCAGATTTAAATGATACGATTTATATCATACCTAGCATCGTCTTGGTATTTGACATTTTAATTTTCTTATGAGAGCACAGACATTTTACCAGTTTCGACCGGTCCTTTGGCCGTTTGGCCGTAACAATGAACTCTCCAAGGAGAACTGCTTATGAGGTGAAATATCACCGGGCTGGTCAGGATAGTTGCCATCGGCAGGGAAGTTTTGTAGTAATAAAAGCTTGGTTTTTATGAGTAAAAGAGGTCCACTTAGTGTAGCGAGCGAGCAATGATGAAAGAAGCTACTTACTACAAAAAGTAGCTTCTTTGATCATTGCGAGCGACACATCTGCCGAGAGTAGCGTCGCCGACACTTCAACGGCTGAACTATTGGTCGTAGTGGTCGTAGTATTCGGTTGGCATGACACACCTAACGCGCCGGACGTTCGGTATTACGCGGCGTCCTGTTCAGCGCGCTAAAAAAGTGTATAAGCATGCTTAGTGATTAAAGCAGATTTCGTTTAAACTTTTTCGTAAACCAAACTTATGCTTTTAATAGTACGACTGAAATGTAACCATAAGATTCAATAACCATAAGACTCAATTTCAAAATTGACAGGTGGTTTGACAACCAGCAAAATTAAATTTTATTCGTTTACGTAAAATTTGCTTCGAGAAAGCACTTTTTTGTTTTGTTGATTATTTTCGTTTCATTTAAACGTTTTTGACCTTGATTGATTTGCTTTCGCTTTGGCGCTTACTGTATCTTTGAGTGAACGCGTTATTGAATGTTCTCCTCGGTAATTACGTGACGATTGTAGTTTTTTTATATAGTTTTTAGTGAACTTTTTAAACATTATTATTAATGGAATAGTGTTATTATTGTGGACTAAGGAAAGTAATTTTTTTTTGAAGTGAAAAACGATAAGCCTCAAAAGCGTAAAAAAAAGTCGTCGACACAGAAATAAGCACAACGTTTAAACACGCTTTCGATTTTAAGTCGTTTTTCCCAACTTTACCTACGATCGCCGTATAGTTTGATATTATCATTTACAAGTGAAATTTACAAGCGACAACGTCGCGACAACGTGCCGCACACGACTCGTTGTCTGCGCTGCGCCTACGTTTATCAAACGCTTATGCTGGAGAAACGCTGTGAAAGATGTTCTAACGTGAATGAAGTTATATTTTTTCCAGCTCATTGGAGTCGAATTTACACTATTTGAAGAGGTTTATGAGAAGTTATAAATAAAAAACCAATTGTTTCAGACGATAGTAATACCTACATGAATTCGCTGAAGTCATGGAAGATTACTGACAGGAAACGAAGAAAATCCTGCAATCATTCTAAAAATAACATTGTTTTTCTTGTCTTATTAACTGCGTCATCGTGAAAAATATTTTCAAGAATGTTAACTGGTTTAGTAATATAAAAATTAATAGTTTTATAGGTACGTGTTCATGTGAATTCGTTTTATTATACATCTAATTTGATACAAATGTCAGGACGTGACCTATAATCTTGACCCATCATGGTCTGTTTTGAAAAAAGAAAGATAATAGTAGTGGCAATCAGGTATATTTAAATTTATAATCTGAAAATTACAAACATTCGCTTTAGAAATGTCAAATTACCTATGAATTTGTTGTTTTGAAAGCATTTTATAGATTCAAAATAAGTAGGTATTAAATATTTTGTTATTAATTACTAGCTTTTGCCCGCGGCTTCACATGCTTGGGTTTTGAAATCTAGTCGAATTGAAAACATGCAATGCGATCGCTAGTCTTTTGTTCGCAAACGCTTCGCACATGCTCTGGGTGTCGTCGAATTGAAAACATGCAATGCGATCGCTAGTCTTTTGTTCGCAAACGCTTCGCACATGCTCTGGGTGTCGTCGAATTGAAAACATGCAATGCGATCGCTAGTCTTTTGTTCGCAAACGCTTCGCACATGCTCTGGGTGTCGTCGAATTGAAAACATGCAATGCGATCGCTAGTCTTTTGTTCGCAAACGCTTCGCACATGCTCTGGGTGTCGTCGAATTGAAAACATGCAATGCGAGCACTAGTCTTTTGCTCGCAAACGCTTCAAAAATTTGAATATAATTTTTCATAGATCTAACTTCAAAACTGATGGATTTTATCACAAGCTTTCATGAACTATTTTACCACCTAAGGGATGATTTTTAAAAACGCTGAAAAACGCCTTTCCTAATTTTCAACTGAGAAGGCGAAAACCAATTAAACACTGAAACGCATTTCTTTATTTTGAACCTAAAAGTCAAATAAGAATTTTCATAGATCTAACTTGAAAAATTACTGATTTTCATACAAACTTTTAACCCCTAAATATAGGGATGTTTTTATTAAATCCGGGGTCTCGTGACTATGTAGCAACCGCGCGCATTGTAAGGTCTACGAGGTTAAGCTGCGCTTGCCGCGGTCAGTCCGTGAATGGGTGACCATTTCGTTACACACCGACCGAGACCCCTCCGTGCCTCGGAGAGCATGTTAAGCTGTTGGTCCCGGTTGTCATACGAATTTCTATGGCAGTAGTTACAGGTAGTCTGACAGTTTTCTAACCTCCGAATGTCGGTGTTACCCAGTAACTGGGTTGCGGGGGTCTGATGGCAGTCGTTCCGTGTAAAATACTAATGTTCAGCCGCATCTGGTTATCCTGAAAGCCGACCCCAATATAATTGAGAAAAGACAAGGAGGATGATGTATTTTCAAAAATCCTTTCACTAAGAATGCAATGCTCACTTATATTACGTAATCTCTAAAAATCTTCCTTAACTACTGTGCAAATTTTCATCCTCCTAGACCCATCGGTTTAGGCTGTGTCGTCTGAGTACCTATAGCGTATACCATACAAGCAGAAGAGATTTAACATAGGTAAGATTTAACATTATAAAATAATTATTAGCTAAACGACGTCCACGGCAAAAATGCTTCTTCAAAACCATCAAGAAGTAGAGTTTTCTGGTTCCCTGCCGCTGCCGCGTCTATCTATACCGCCCTTAAGCACTGAACTTGTCAGGGTGAACTGCAAATGTCAAATGTGAGATCGATTCGTGAGAGGTTTTGAAGCGTTCTAGTTCAAAGGTCGTGAAGTCGACGCTAACATGATTGTCGGTTCAGGCTTACACGAACCGCTACCGCGCCAATGTGAATAAGCCCTTGAACTACAGAATTAACTGACAATAAATATGGTAATTTGCTCATATCATTAAACGTTTAATGATATGAGCATGTACTGAATGAACCATTTAATAATGCGTTGATTTTATTAAGCAACGAGCTGTGTATTTATAAATTATTTTTGAAGCACGCAAGACTTATATTAAACGCCGTATAACGCTCAAATAATATTCTTTATTCCCCTTTCACCTTCCGGCAAGAATTCCGAGTGCACAACACCATTATAGTCAAAGAAAACAGTCAACATCACTTTGACTTTTGATCGACTTTGGCGTGGTTTAACGGTTTCGGTTCAGTTGGAAGGCGCCAGTCCAAAGCTTGTTAACTAGTTTGCATGTCAAACTCGTAAACACACGTCTTGTCACCAGTAACAATGCATTTCATGAATGTTGGGTCGGGATTGACTCTTTCTAGCATGTCCTCAGCGACTCTTATGCGATTGAGTTTTTGGAGAAAATTCACCGTAACATTCAATGTAAGTTCGCCATTCAAATTATTGGAAACTAACTTTCAAGTTTTATCGACTTGGATGTGGTAATAGCTGTTATCAGTGGAAGGGACTAACCCTAGATTCCAACACAAATTTTTTCTTGAATCAGTAAATGTCAAGAAAGGATAAATTAGGTATGATACTATAAAATTAGCACGAACTTGTGACAACTAGAGGTTTATTTGTTTTCTTTCTCTTAGGAAACCTAGTGGACGTAGTAGTCAATGTTGACGAATTTACGCAATTAATTAACTAGTGCGTAGGTTGGCAATAGTCTCACTACGTTTTTCAAATATTTGATCAAACTTTTACATAATGTTTGTTCTATAGTACCTACTCCTATTTGGGTCGCGGTGTCTTTGACATCTTTGTGCACGCGTTGCGTATTGTTTGCTGCATTGACAAATGTTTGGCTAATCTAACTGACGCATGTTGGCTCCGAGCTCCGGGTAGTGGGGATATATTTAAGTTATTTTTGTGTAGCTTCAAAAGCCATTTGAAGATCATGTCGATGTTACAAACATGAAATAATATGAGTTATTAAACACATTTCAAGCGTTAAAAATACATCATTATCAGAAGGTATTAGCGATGTGAGTGAAATCTGTTATCTACTAGATAAGATTAAGATGCATCTTCAGGTCTGATTTTAGATTCACTCACTCACTCTATCATTTCAGCCGAAAGACGTCCACTGCTGGACATAGGCCTCACCCAAGCATCGCCACAACGACCGGTCCTGTGCCTTCCGCATCCAGCGGATTCCCATGGAGGACCTCGGTACAATGCTCGATGACCTCAGTAGAGCTTCCGATAGAGTGGGTCTTAAAATGATTTTAGATTATTTATCAATAATCAGATATTTTGCTTAGTGGTGGTGTGTGGTGTGCTCTGCTTAGTTTGGGACTAGATGGTGCTGTATAAAATGTCCCAAAAATATTTATTAATTTTTCACAACTAACTAAACATTACGCTCATTTATGTATGCAAGCACTTTTCTGAGTACCTAATAGCAATGTAACAACATTTTTTGTTTGTAAAAATGACCATCAATTGTTACAAGTTAGTGCTAAATAGAGTCCGCTGAAATAGTGTGCAACTTGCATAATGCAATTCATTCAGTAAAATAACTATTTACTAAAGTATGTACCTATGTACGTAAAGTATGTACGACGCCTCGTTGGTCTAGTGGTTGCAAGCTCGTAAATTTTCACTTTCGTACTTTAAGCTCTGTACAGCAGACGTGACATACGCAAACGAGAATCATGATAGGTACGTGCCTTCTGTGTTGTAAATGGAATCGATCTGCTCGCTCTCCACGCTCTGCAGGCTGTCATCCTCCTTGAGTTCCTGCTCCTCTGGTATCTCCTGATTGTCTTGATCACCTTGTAGCTCCTCTTCTTCTGGCCCCATCATTTCAGGCTGCTTTGTCGTCGGTGCTCTCGTCATCTTCAACGGCAAGATGTCAAGGATCGATGGCGCTCTGGGCCCTGTACTCCGGAGCCCCAGTTTCTTCTGGATGAACGCTTCCAGGATCTGCTCGGTGATCTTGTTTTGTCTGTCCAGTTCGTGTACGTCTGCGGAGAAAGGAGAATACCGATAAAAATGACTGCGCGAATATTTTGACTGACAACAAAATTTGGTTGGGGATCAGGATTTTTGATATCGAGGTCATTTTTATCTGGTTCTCCCTTCTCGGGGACCGAAAAATGGATTATGCAATACATAGTTCTTATAAATGAAAGCTAGAGATAAAACTTCTTTACGCACGCTTGACTTGGGGAGTAAGCTGGTGAATGCGTTACGAAAAGTGAGGCGAACGGAGGGGGAAGTGTGTGACGCGGGGAACGAGGCGTGCGCGACGGCCGGCCACGACACAGCGCCGCCGCGCTGCCATTCCTTTGTTCTCATTGAAATAGTATTGAGGGAGATATAAGTTAGTCAAGTTTTACTTTATGTGTTTTACTTTCGTGTGCTCTAAAGTACACTCATTTTTTATAAAAGTAAATCGTGGAGTGCCAGGAAATCTGGGAATGCATAACTAATCGGATGCATAGTATGGATGCAACTTTATAAAATTTTCTAATTTAGAAATAATACGGGATTCCGGGATTGCATAAATATTCGGATGCATATTTACTTAGTTAATGCATGCTTTAAAGCTAGTATGTGTGTTTGTAGAATGTAGGTAGACATGCAACCGATTCTATAGTCAGAAATACACAAAATTTGTTGATTCCGGAATCACGGGATTTTTACGATCGATACAAAAGTGCATTCCATATTAGCCAACACCTGAACGTAAGTAAATATACATCAGATTATATAATCAGAACACTATATTTGTCGATCCCGGAATCGTAGGATTTTTTCGATACAAAAGTGCATTCCATAATACAACAACAACAACACCAACACCTCAACTTTTGGTAAATATGCATCCGATTATCCGATCTCTGCTTATAACTTATAATTAAGGGATGAGATTATGAGATGAAGTCGAATTTTTTTTTATTAGTAGCTTAGCTACAGGAAATTATTTAAATTTAATTAATTTTGAACGTAGAACTATTTTTCTGGGCAAAGATCGTTATGTCAAAGACCGGTGCGAGTCCATATAATTTTAAACACTCTTTCTCGATGATTACAGATACGTGGGACACTCAGAAAGTTTTGCGAAACTAAAAAAAATTGTTCTATAAGTACATATATTTTTATCAAATCTTTTCAAAGTACTTTCCACCAGCCTCTATACAAAGATTCATGCGCCTAAACCAGTTTTCAAAACACTTTTTCCAGTCCGCCGCAGACACCTCGTTTACAGCCTGCTCGAACGCAGCCAGCGCATCTTCCGGCGACGAAAATTGTATCCCTTTGAGCTGATTTTTTATTTTTGGGAATAAAAAGAAGTCACACGGTGCTAGATCAGGGCTGTAAGGAGGGTGACCCAGGAGTTTGACTGGCGTGCTGTCCAGGAAGTCCCTCGTTTTGAGTGCGGTGTGCGCAGGTGCATTGTCGTGGTGGAGCAGTAGCCCGCGGAGCCCTGTGTTTGGTCGCTTGTTGCTGATAACAGAGAAAACTTCTGGCAAACATTTGGTAGTATACCATTCGGCATTAATGCTTCTTTGATCCCGTAAGGGAATTGATACCAAGTGGCCAGTCAAATTAAAAAAGCTAGCGATCAAAATCTTACCCCCGCTTCTAGATCGCTTCACTTTGGTAGGCGTTGGCTCATTTTGAAACACCCAAACAGTCGACTGGCGCTTGGTTTCTGGGTCGTATTGATAAATCCAGGACTCATCACCTGTAACGATGTCGTAAACACGCCGAGACGAGCCTGCTTCAAATTTGTTAAGCATATCACGGCACCATTCCACCCGGGCCTGCTTCTGAGCATCGGTGAGGTTGTGCGGCACCCAGCGTGATACTATCCTCCTCACGCGAAGATGGCTGTGTAGAATCTCGTGAACGCTTCCCGATCCAATCTTCAATATGTGTTGAATCTCCTGATATGTAATTCGCCTATTGTCTTGGATTAAATTTTTCACTGCTAGCACGTTTTCTTCGGTAACAGCCGTCAAAGGGCGACCGCTTCTTTCGTCATCCCCCAAAGTTGGTCGACCGCGCTTGAATTCGTTATACCAACGATACACGGTTGCCTTGGAAGGGCCTTCATCTATGAATGCCATTTGAAGTCTATCGTACGATTCATCCGGTTTCAGGCGACACTTGAAATCGTATAAAATCATAGCTCTAAAATGTTCCCGGCGCAGATCCATATTTCAGTGAGACACAATACTTTGAATTAACTCGCAAAAAATGTGGAGGGAAATTTTGAAATTGGAACTTACTTATTTTTACTTATAAATAATCATATTTTCGAAAAACATTATAACTGGCCAGTCTCCCATATATAAAAACTTTTTTTCGCAATACTTTCTGAGGGGCCTGGTACAAAACACAAAAAAAAAACAATTACAAATGATGATGATGATTTGATTACAAATGGTATTATTTAATATTTCGATGTTTTAATATTTATGTTGCTATGTGGTGTCGTTTTTTTTTTCGATAAACATCTTATTTATGTGTTTAAAATGCTTCTGTAGACTAGTAATAACCTTGTTTTCATTTATTGTCGTATTATCATATCCACATACTACTACTACTTTTTATCTCGGGAAGATAAACAGTTCCCGAGGGATGTGCGATAAATGACAACCACGTGGGCGAAGCAGCGAGCAAAGACTAGTATGTATAAAGTAAGTTTAAGCTACTGAGGTAGTTATATACCTCAATGGTAGTCCTACTGTCTCTTCATCGCTTTTGAACCTGTTTAAACCCCTATAAAAATCATACCTGCATAGTGTACCTATATGTAGATAGATTAGTCCTGTCCTAATTGAAAAGCACTAAATTTTACATAATAATCCACTTAAAGATCTGCTGTTTACTGTTTACGCTATGATGAATGCGACACGTCCAAATAATGCTTTCACAATAATAATTCTATGAACAAAACAATCAGTTCAAATATCAATTCAACATCGAATATCTATATCGAACTTTATAAAAAACTTATTGTTCTGAAGATATTAATCTTTATTACAGTATATTAGTTATAATAATAGTGATTTCTTTTTGCTTTCTCCACATTTCAATACACACTGATACTATCAGACAACAATGTATGTCATGAAACAAAGTGACTACTCAGAGATCGAACTTCTTAAATTCAAGCCAATTGTAATAGAAATACTTACCCGTTGTAACTCAATGAAATTTCAACTTTAAGACTTGCAGGCAAAGTTGATTTTAGAACGATATTCTGTTTAAAAAAGGGAATAAAAGTACTTCAGACGCAATGAAATTTGAACTGTGTCAAATGGAATTAGGGTATCTAATCCCAAAGCGGTTAATTCTAAAATTAAAGTAGCTGATTTGTATTATGTATATCATTGTTAGAGCATCCATTACTTAAACAATGGGTACATTGGCCTGCCGATTGTTGCCGATTGTCGGCAATGTCGTGAATGTACGGAAGCTGTCTTAGAACGACTTGATTATAGGGCACGGAAGTCCAAGGGATGTACTAATTGACGATGTTATTAAAACTGAAGCGCCTTGAATTGTTTTTTAATAAAAGGGTCAAGGCACGAAGGGAACTAATGGTCTATTGTTCAAAATTTACACATATGTATAGAGGTCGGGCAATAATGATTTCTTGATGTATGTATACGCAATCGGAAGAATTTTTGCGGAAAATCTGATAAAAATCTGGTAACCTTACCTCAAAATGTCCATAACAGCCAAATCTAACACTATAAGTTTCTGTATAATATTCACATGATAATTGTTAAGTCGTAAATGTACACAAATTTTATAAAAAAAGTTTTAGTAGGTAGAGACAGGATAACCTGAGGATACCTTGAAGGTGACATTTTATAGATTGAAACATATTTTTATAATTGAAATAAAACTAGTAGGTATGCATTTTTTAACTTTCCATCTCCATTTTTAAGGTTTTGCTCTTCTTGTTTATGTTAATAGAATTTTATTTTTATCCTTTCCAGAACGTTTAACCTGACTAAAGGTCAAAAACTAATACCACCTTTTTTGTCACTGCACTGGCAGAGAAGCTAATAAAAACCAACAAAGAATAAAAAAGCTTGGTTATTGACGATAGAAAACGAGAGTCCGTCTGCTAGCCACTTTAATTTTTTGGTGGCAGAATCGCAATAAGCACTGTTGTATCAATTACTTTTTGCCAGTCATCTTAAATAAGCCATTAACACTTGAGGCCATCTGTTATAAAAAAATATGTAGGTAATAGTTAAATAGTTATGGTGTGTGTAGAATATTATGATACCTAAATCTTACGTTGCTGCAAATACATATATAGGTAAATAATATCTAAGCCTATAATAATTTCGTAAATAAAAAGTTGATCTTCAATGTGCAGTTATAGACTAAATTTTACCAAGAAATATACGGTATAAAACATGCGTCATTTGAATTTACTTTAAAAATTTTTTTCATGCTCTCCTATTTGTTCTATTTTATTTTATTTTGTATTATTTTATAAGTTAATGTGTATCAGGTAAGTTTATAAATATTATTTGCTATGACTAATCATACAAATGTGAAAGTTTGTAAAGATGTTTGGATGTTTGTTTGGGCTTCAATCACGCTGAAATGGCTGAACGGATTTGGATGAAATTTGGCACACAGATAGGCCATAACCGGGATTAACATATAGGCTTTTTATTGCGCAACCCAGTTACTGGGCAATACCAACATTCAGAGGCTAGACCAGTTGTCAGACTTTCGGGCTTCTGACTACCCAAGTGCCATAGACATTCATGTGGCAACCGGGTCCGACAGCTCTCCGAGGCACGGAGGGGTCTCAATGTGCAACGAAACGGTCACCCATCCAAGGACTGACCGCTGCTAGCGCAAAAATCTTGCAATTCACGTAGTTCTTACTTAACCACGAGCCCCTCAAACAAACTCTTAAAATGAATTATTTACTTCAAATAATAATTGACAAAAATGCAATGATGATTTAACTATAGATACATATTATATCATCATCATTCATCATTTCAGCCGAAAAACATCTACTGCTGGACATAGGCTCCCCCAAGTGGGGGGAATTCGCCATAATCGCCACGCTTGGCAGGCGAGTTGGCGATCGCAGTTGGTTTGTTAAATACTCAGAGAACGCTGCTGCCCATCCTCTGGTGAATCCCTTAGTCGCCTTTTACGACACCCCTGAGAAGATATAGGGTGGTGCAATTCTTTACGTCCGGCACAACACGGAACATATATTATTAAATGGGTCATTGTACTCATCATTATGAACAACTTTTACAGTTCCATGACTTTTACTATGGAACCAACCCTGAAATCGCGAAACCAGGGTTGGTCCCGTAGTAACAGTTGTTCATAATGATGCGTACAATGACCCCTTTTCAGGAACTAAGCGATTAAAATTTTAGCATGTATATACTTAGGACGAAATAATATATTTAGTGGATTGTTGTGAAAGTCATCCATAATGTTTATTATTGATTATGTTATGATTACGAGGCACATTCACTTAAACCAAACTCTAAATATATAAATACTATTTTGATTTTTGAGTGGTTTATGTAACACTTCCTTGAACAAATATGCTACACTATAACTGGGTATAACCTTTAATTAAGCGACTGTAATTACGTAGATTTATCTTGATGTGATGTCAAAGTGCATTCATTTTCTATTATATCATCGAACTTTTTTTTAACTTATGATGGATAAGTAAACCCGATTTTGTAATAATAAATAAAATAAATATTTTGGGACATTTTTACACAGCACCATCTAGTCCCAAACTAAGCAGAGCTTGTAATATGGGTACTAGACAATTGATGAAAATACTTATATACTTTTCTTTTGTAAATACATACTTATAATACATAAGAAACACCCAGACCAACACAAACACTTATGTTCATCACACAAATATTTGTGTTATGTGGGAATCGAACCCACGACCTCGTGATCAACAGTCCGACACTCGAACCACTAGACCACAGACGTCGTCAAGATAAAATAAATAAGAAAAATAAAGAAATAAGATGGTTATTACAAAATCGGGTTTAGCAATAGGTTTAGCCAAGCTGGACAAGCCTTTTTATGTAAGGAGTTTGACGTTAGACCTGGTTTAAAGAAGGATCTAATACTGGTCTAAGCTTTTGTAATAAGGGGTTCATAGTTTTAAACGTTGATATTTTTATCACAACTAGGTATATAGGATGATCTTTATGGTTTTTTATTTTAATCTCAAGGTAACCATTAAAATTAGTCTAAAAGAATGTCCGTTTACTAAAATTCAACAATTTTATAATTTTTAGGGTTCCGTACCCAAAGGGTGCCAAACGGGACCCTATTACTCTTGCTACGCTGTCTGTCTGTCCGTTCGTCTGTCTATCACAGGGCCTCTATCTTTTGAACGGTTATAGGTAGCCAGTTGAAATTTTGCTATGTTTGTTATTACGACAAATACTAAAAATAAAAAAACGTTAAAACTAAAGGGTACCCCACACAAGAAACCTCAAAAACATGTTTTTTATTCTACGTTTTTGTTTCTGCTCTATCTTAAAAACGGTATACATACCAGCGTCAAACTTGGTCTGATTACAGTGCATACTATGTTATTTAGCAACAAATACTAAAAATAGGGCAAACAGACATATGTGGTGGTACAGTCTAACAAAGCAATTTGTATCCAGGGCCGCCAGATATAAATGAAGTGTTCTCAGAAGATTATGGACGTTTCCGAGTGAAATATCATTTTAATAACGGACAAAGTAAATCTGTATTTATACAAAACCCTAATCAAACCGTTCTATAATTTCCTGAGAAATCTTCATCTATATTTAGCGACCCTGGATACTAATTGCTTTGTCAAACTGTACCTGAGTAAGAAAGAGATGCAAAAATCCATATTTCACGCACGGTGCGTTGAAGTATTTTGATGAACTCTAAGAAATTAGATTAGTTTCTATGGGGTATCAAGACGATGGGCGGTACGAAACCCTTACTGCGTGAGTCCGACTTGCACATGGCCGGTTTTTATAATTAAGTATATATAAAATGAAACTTAATACTGTTTTAGCTTATAATAAATTACTATGAATGAAGATTTCACTATATATATTATTGGTATTGGCGTGATGCTAAAATTTATTAGTGACATTTCTATTTTTTTATAAAAATAATTAAAGTCCATTCTAAAAGTCCTTCAATAAATTAATTCTGCGGCCGTTTGTGAAAAACGTATAAATAATTTAGAAAGACTTATTTAACATTTAATACTTAGTTGTTTTTCCACATCTCGTAAGTGTCGATTTTTTTTATTGATTAATCGTAAATGTGATGTATGTAGGCACTTACCTACCTAAATATTGACGTATTAATATGTTATAGAGTACGGTTACAGGCGATAAGTTATATGTGAACCATTTGTACTAAATTTCATGTTTGGTAACAAAATATATTCCACATTTCCAAGAGTTTTCCGCAATTTTCCCAGATAAAAAGTAACCTATGTTATACCTTACAAAGTCGTCTATCTACCTGTTAAAATCCCATTACAATCAGTTAGGTTACGTAAGTTTGAATCAGTTTTTCCACATTATCAAGAGTTTTTCGCAATTTTCCCGAATAAAAAATAGCCTATATTATACCTTACAAAATCCTCTATCAGCCTGTGAATGTCCCGTCACAATCAGTTCAGGTGTTTCGAAGATTAGCCCTGACAAACAGACAGACAGACAGACAAAATTTAAAAACTATTAATTTGGGACATGTCACTTGCAAACAGTCGTATTAAAAAAAAATTCAGTTATTTCAAAATGACAAACAGACACTTCAATTTTATTTATATGTATGTATAGATATGTATTTGAATAAAGAGACATACTAAGATTTTTTACTAAATAAGACCAGTAAGAAAATACTTTTTTAGGGTTCCGTACCCGAAGGGTGCCAAACGGGACCCTATTACTCTCGCTATGCTGTCCGTCCGTCCGTCCGTCTGTCTGTCACAGGGCTGTGTCTTTTGAACGGTAATAGGTAACTGATTGAAATTTTCTCAGAATATGTGTTGCTATGAGGTGTATCACGTTCACGACAAATACTAAAAACAAAAAAAAGTCTAAAAACAAAGGGGTACAAGCAACCTCAAAAAACAGGAATTTTTCAACGTTTTTGTTCCTGCTCTATCTTCAAAACGGTAATATATACCAGCGTCAAACTTGGTCAGAATATAGTGCATATTATGTAGTTTAGCAACAAATACTAAAAGTAGGACAAACATAGTCTTATGTAGTGGTACCTGCGAAAGAAAGATATGCAACAATTCATATTTCGAACTCTGTGCGTTTATGTCTTTTGATGAACTCTGTTTCTATGGGTATCAGGTCGATGGGTGGTACGGAACCCTTACTGCGCGAGTCTAACTCGCACTTGGCTGGTTTTTCTTGTACTATCGTTTATTCCAAGTTTGGACGAACTATTGAGCTTCTAAGACGTAGAGTGTAATCAATAGAGACGCGGGATTCATCATTCTTCGCATAATCTCAAGAGATTCCTACTCAATCAGGATAATAATAACTATAGTTTGTTAATAACTACCTTCACGCGAATTCCCTTGTGGGGTGTGCAGGACTGTTCAGTGTCAAATTATGAAGGTGATCCTTGACACTTGATGTTGTTTTGGTATAGTACTTATGCCTAACCATACTTTGGTTACTACCTTGATAAAAATACTGATATATTTTTATTTTTCTTTACATAAATTTTTATTGGTAGTACCCATACAAAAGCTTTCTCAACTGGACAAGTGGTCTTTAATACGTTATAGTAGTGCCTAGTTATTTGTGCTTGTTACCAAAAAATGGTTTTAAATGACCTTTTGATATGAATTTATTTAAATTATCGGTAACCTAGATTAAAATACTGAGTTTTATGGCGCATGGAGAGGGTTGTCTAGCCCTAGACTAACTTTGTAATCGATAACTGTGTAGGTACCTATTATTGCGTCATATCTAATTGTTTTTAGCGCCGTCATCGTCTGGAAGTTATTTTTATACCGATCGTTAATAGCACTAATAAATAATTATAGTTTACTAGTCTAAGCCCGCGGCTTCGCCCCCGTGCCCCCGTGTAATTCGGTGTATCACAGAAAGATTATCGCACAAACCTCGGGAACTATTTATCTTCCAGGAATAAAAAAGTTATAACCCATAACCCATATGTTAATCCAGGTTATGGTCTATCCGTGTGCCAAAGGACATTGATAAAAATAGCCTTAAACTGTTACAAAGATGAACAATATACGAAAATTACATGCGAATTTTTTCGTTTCATAATATATATTGTATTTAATGCGGACAGTACAAGAACCATTTTTTATATTTTAAGGAGTATCAATACATAAATGAAGTAACCGGATAAAATTGTATCATCTATGATATCTGTGTATCATCCATATTTTTATTTCGATACTCTATAGTCTATGATTCAATATTATAGACTCCTTTTCACACAAGAAGTTCCAAAAAATTGGCATCGACTGACAACTTGATGACAATGTAGGTTGTTTGACATCAAAATAGCACAGATATCTGTGATTATATGTGTCAAAATAGTAAATATTTTAAAAATCTAAAATTTTATTTAGTACTGTCTGTGTTTATGAATGTATTGCAATACATTGGCTTCATTGAGTTGTATATGGTGAGCATCAACTTTAATTTGTAACGCCTTAAGGCGGAGTCACTAAGAATCTTTAGCAATGTCCTTTCATTTCACGATTGAAGGACAAACAAACAAATGAACATCCATACTTTTACATATTTTATAATATTAAGGAAGTAAAATTAACATCTGTTAGGCATAACAATATTTTTGGATAGATTAAGATCCTAATAATAATGCGTGACATAAGATTAAAATAACCTATTCCTAAGAATAATCAATTAAATTATCCATGTTATAAACTGCTGCCATCGTAAATTAAATTCACAATCAATCAACTCAGCCTATCGCAGTCCACTGCTGGACAATCTGGACATAGGCCTCTCCCATGTTGCGCCACAACACGCGGTCCTGTGTCTTCCGCATACAGTCCCCCCCAGCCGCGTTCTTCAGGTCGTCGGTCCACCTGGAGGCGCCCTACGCTGTGTTTGCCGATTTGCGGTCTTCTACTCAAGTACTCGTCTGCTCCAGCGGCCATCGGTCCTTCGACAGACATGGCCAGCCCACTGCCACTTCAGCTTACTGATCCTACAAGCTATGTCGGTCATTCTGGTTCTCTTCCGGATAATCTCGTTACGGTTTTTATCCTTCAAAGAAACTCCAAGCCAGCGACGACACAGCCCCTAGACGCCACATAACAGGCGACCGATTTCTATCACACATAAGGGAAAAATCCTGTATGTAAGCCGCCACTCAAACAATTTGAATCAGTTACGACCACTTCTGTGAGCCGTTGACACTTCCGTGTTAGTGAACACAAAATTTACAAATAAATGTTATAATGACTTCTTGCACAGTACGATTGTGTTGTAAAAACAGCAAGTCTGAGAGTCCAGAAAGACGGCATAACATTTCATCGTTAAGTTAATAATGTCATTATCCAATTAGATTTTTCAACTGATTTAATATTTAATGAGAGTTCATCTTATACTGGTTAATTCGTAACGGACACCAAAGGTGCAGACGGCACGTTGATGTCTTTCACAAAACATCTCTTTCTTACGCAAGCACTTAATACACTATCTCTTTCCCTCTATTTAATTGTCAATGTTACTAGTGATGTACTAAATCTGTTATCGATGAAACAAAGTTCTCCATACTATCAACGAAATTGAAAAATATAGGTAGTAGAATATTGCAATCTACAAAAAAAAAAAACTACGATTTCAAACATTCAATCTTTATATACCTATAACAGCCAGGGAGTCTACTCCCGTTTAACGATAAACGAACTTTTGTTCCGACCGATACGTACATGATAAATGATATATGTACCTTTTTTAGGGTTCCGTAGTCCTACAAGGAACCCTTACAGTTTCGTCATGTCCGTCCGTCTGTCCGTCTATCCATCTGTCTGTCTGTCCTAATCCTTTACAGCTTAATAACTTCTACAGTTATAAATACAAGTACATGTAATTTTGTTAAAATATAGTTTAAATATAGATCTCAATTTTAAAAGAATAAAAAATGCGTGATTATGTATTTTAGGGGTGGCGCCCATACATGTGAAATGGGGATGAAAATATTTTTTTCGCTCCACCCCCTCGTGTGTGGTATCATTGAATAGGTCTAGTAAAATGAAGGTAATGTTTCATACAGCACTTTTTTATCAGGTGTACCATCTGCGAAATATAGCCAGCTAAAGTGGCTTGCAATGTGTCCCCCCCCCCCTGCCATCTCTAAACTATGTAACGTAGATACTTATAATTCTCCACGTTGATAGACTTTTGTAAAAACTCTCTTTTAAAATTATTTTGAGTATAATGTGATTATAAATTTTTGAGTTATAGAGAGAAAACTGAAAAATACTTAAGACGTCCTAGTTCAAAGGTCCTTAGAGAAAAATGATCTTAGCAAAGAATGCTCCTTTAGTTAGTTCATTTAGTTAGTCCTTAAGTTAGTTAGTGTTCCTTCGTGACACACATTCGAGGCTCTTAAGGTCATCAGAAAACCTCACGTTGGCGATACCATCGCATTCCACAAATTTCTTTGGTAATTCTTTTACTATTTTTTTTTTTTTTTTCTTTTTTTTTGGTAGTTCATTGACGACCTCTGTGGTCTAGTGGTTCGAGTGTCGGACTGCTGATAACGAGGTCGTGGGTTCGATTCCCACAGGACACAAATATTTGTGTGATGAACATAAGTGTTTGTGTTGGTCTGGGTGTGTTGCTTATGTATTATAAGTATGTATTTACAAAAAAAAAAGTATATACGTATTATATCCATTGTCTAGTACCCATACCACAAGCTCTGCTTAGTTTGGGACTAGATGGTGCTGTGTAAAAATGTCCCAAAGATATTTATTTATTTATTTAGTTCAGGCTGCTCGCCTGTGGAATGCTTTGCCAGTACAAGTGAGGCGTGCTCAATCTTTGCCTATATTTAAAAAACTGGTAAATGATCGCTACCTATCATCACTGTAATTTCCGGCAGGTACATTATGTAATATTTAGACATATTGTATTGTATTTATTATGTTTATTGTATCTTATATTTATGTAGTTTTGTTATAGATATATGTATAGTATTTATGTTATGTAGAATACATATAATTCTATTATGTTGTTACACTGCGTACTACCCCTCTCTTTACTTGCCCATATTGTCCATCCTAAGGTTGTCTGGAAGAAATCGCCTTGAGCGATAAGACCGCCCATTGTACATGTGTTCTATATAAGTCATATATGTTGCTATCTTCTTTTGTGTACAATAGTATTTGTATTGTATTGTTGAAAAAAAATGACTTTCCTACGTACGTACGTATTTTTACATTTATAACGTATTACTAATCACTACATATTTAACTGTCGAAAACATTGAAAATTTAAAATTAACTAATAAAAACTACAACAAAAGACCCTTCTTTTGTTGTACAAACAAAATTATAGATCTCAAACGATTTTAAACCTAATTGACTACTAAGTTAAGTTAGAAATCGTAAAATAAAGAAAGTCGCTAGCTAGCTACCAATAGCCAATAGCTATTTTACTTGGTCAGCTCACGGCAGCGCAGCGGCTGCCCGCTACACCGTAAACTTGTTGGTTATTCGAAGCAGTAGCCAATAGCTAGCTATCGTGGTGACAGATATCGTAGCCATTGATCGAAGTAGCCATGGCTATTTGTTGAATAGCCGCTATTTAGCTAGTTATTAGAGTAGCTACCCACTTCTAAGCCTTACTCCTGACCCCGCCTGGATCGAGTGCTGTATCAATCGAATTTGAATTCGAGTTAGTGTCAAATCGTACCGCTTTTTTCTAGGAATTGAAATTAGCTCGATTTGGTTCAGAGCTTGAACCAGTCGGGAGTAAGGCCCACGATGTTAATTTACAACTTCAACACGGACAGGGTCACAAGCACAGCTAGGAATGAATAATTTAGTAAAATAACAACTTTTGTGTCACATTCGATTTTATTTAAGATTTGCACGGATGTGTAATATTTCTCCATGAAGCTACTTGGTCTTTTACTTCTTTCGAAGGCCTCTTTGCGAAAAACTTCCTCAATTAAAATCAATCGCACTATTACATCCCTGAAAATGTTTGGTTTTGTTAAAATCTATTAAATATCACAATAATACTGTCAAACGCGGTTTGACACGTAAACACTGAAAAAATTACTCAGTACTATCAGAATTTCGCTTTCAATTACTACTAAAATAAAATAATAAAAAAGATTTCAATACCAAAAAGAGACCTCTTGAGCAGTCGCATAATTTAATTTAATTTAAAAAAAAAAAAAAAAAAAAAAAAAAAATTGAGGTTACATTGACGACAATTGTACAGTTTACTGTCTAATTCAACATTGTTTATATAAAAACAATCAGAAATATATCAAATAGGTTAGGTAAGGTTAGAACTGTGAGCGAGCGAAGTGAGTGGTGCCGCGGTAGCTGCCAGCGAGTACTAGAACCAAATTAAGAAAGAAAGAAAAAGAAAGAAAAATAGTTTATTGTCACAGTTAACGACGCGCAACATTTAAAACACAGTGATAAACACAAGCAGGCAACTTATAGGTGGGGTTACATAAAAATTAAAAACAAAAGACACATAGGTAAAAAATTAAGAAGGGACAGTCGATACAAAATATAAGAAAAAAAATAAAAAAAAATAATAATAAAAAATATAAATTACAGTTATTAGTTGTTATATTCATTAGTCACAAAATTTGTTTTATTTGATTATATCGAATGGTATTTATAATGGCTTTATTATAAAAGCTCAAAGTTACAAATGCACTATTCGAAGGCTATACATATATAAAATTAATTTATTTAAAAAATAATTAGTGGTGATCAGATTTTTTTTTTTTTTTGTCCTTTAAATTTAAGTTATTTTTGAGTAGGTTCTTTTCTTTTGAATAACGATTTATTTACGTGCTAATTAGCTGTTATAGATTGCAATAATATTTGTTTTTGTTCCATGCTGTGTTCACTTTTAAATGTTAAGTAGGTACAATAATATTTATACCTAGACGTAGTACCTAGTATGTTAATGTAACATTTTGTGTTTTTTTTTTTTTTTTTTTTTTTTTTTTTTTTTATTCTTAACGGGCTTGCGTTTGACCGCCACCTCACCTGATGTTAAGCGATGGTGCGGTCGACGATGGTACACGCTTGCCCAGCAAAAACCTATTCACTCGAGTCTTGAAGACCACCAGATTATATTTCTCGGGAAACACTGACGCCGGCAAGGAATTCCACTCTTTGGCGGTACGCATGATAAAGCTATTAGCAAACCATGATAAAGCTATTAGCATTATTGTGTAATATTGCTGGGTAAAATAAATAATATAATACTACTACTAAATTAATTATTTTATTATTTAATATTTATTTACTATATAAACGGACAATTACCTCTTTTAAAATATCCGCTTTACAAAATAATAACTCCATATTCAACACCAAATAAATACATAAAGATATTTTTAAAGATATAATTATCTTAATTCTGAAAGTACAGAGCACCCATCTTACTTTCAAAATTAAGATAATTTTGAAAGACTCCCTCCCTACATGTAATACTTACTATTTCCTTTATTCATAAAATAACATATAAATTTACATTTTTAAATATTTTTGTATAAACAGGAAAAAACATTTAAAAATATAAAAAAATAGTAAGCCACCGGCATCGGGAACAAGGTCCAAGCTACCGGCGGTCAGGGCCCCAGAGAAAGGAACCTCCTCACAATACGTGCCGTGTCGAGGAGAACCGCCTTCTGAATCTGGCCCTTGACCCAGCCACCTAACGAAAGCCTCTGAAGGTGATGGTCGAGGCTCTTGGCAATTAAGCCATTGGCTGAAACAACTATCGGCACAATGATTGCTGAATCCACGTCCCACATGTCGACAACCTCGTGTGCCAAGTCCAGATATCTCATTTGCTTATCTGTCTCAGCTTTCACGAGATTCCCGTCATGCGGGATGGCGATATCAATAATCATTGTGCGGCGCTCTAATCGATCTATCACCACTATATCAGGTTTATTGTGCATAATAGTCCTATCAGTGATGATAGATCGATCCCAGTACAACGTGATATGACCATTTTCAAGAACTGGGTCGGGCGCATACTTGTAGTATGGTACCTCAGACTCGACAAGGTTATATTGCAAAGCAATTTGCTGATGGATAATCTTGGCCACTTGGTTATGTCTGTGCAAGTAGTCACCGTTGGCGAGACGTGGACAACCGGAAATAATGTGCCTGAGAGACTCTCCAGGAGAGTGACACGCCCGACATATGTCAACCGTCCCGTCCCTTACAATGTACTTCCGGTAGTTATTCGTCATGATGACTTCATCCATAATTGCACAAACAAAACCTTCGGTTTCTCCAAATAGGTCACCGAACCGTAGCCAAGTCACGGACGCTAGAGAATCTACGTCAGACCCATGGAGGGCCCGGTAGAAGCGCCCGTGTAGCTCCTTACTTTGCCATACTTCTTCGCGGTCTTTAGTACTCAGTACTGCAGGTTTACGCCAGTTCTCTTTAGCCAAGGAGAGCGGGGTGAAACCGTTGTCCACTGCGACCACATCTCGGTGCATACCCACGTCAGCGTGGAGAAAATACTCCCTCAAACTGCACACCTCACGGTTGTGGAGGGTCTTAGCATTTAAAAAGCCTCGACCGCCACACTTCCGCGGGATGTACAGTCTCATCACTGATGATCGTGGGTGATGCATCCGATTTGTGGTAAGCAGAGTCCGGAATCTCCTGTCCAGGGCATCCAGTTCTGTTTGCGTCCACTTAAGTATGCCGAAGGAGTACATCAAGACCGGCATGACCCAACTGTTGAAGGCGCGCACCTTGTTTCCCCCCGAAAGAAGACTTTTCAGTACTTTCTTCAGGCGGCCGAAGAAGCGCTCCCGCAACAATTGTTTCATGTCAGCCTGGCTGATGCCTAACCCCTCCGACATACCCAGGTATTTGTAATATTATTATTATTAGTATATTAATTACTTTATTATTAAATAATATTAAAAGAAATAAGAAGCTAAAATCTTTATAATTAATACTACGTATTACATAAAAATAATATCGATAAAATAATATTTTATCGATATTATATCGTGTTGAATCTAAATCTGTCTCGTCTCTAACCCTACAAAGTTTGAAGTTTCTATGACATAATGACATTGTCAGGGCCAACCGGATCGCAGTACCCCGCTTCCTCATACCTCAGCTAGTGGCAGAATTGTTTGTACGCATTAAATTCAACAATATCCGTCTAGGGGCTGTGTTGTCGCTGCTCCAAGCATAGCTCGCTCCATAGCTCGCTGAGCGACTTTGAATTTGTGGACTATCCCAACTGTCAGTGTCCAGTGTCCACGTCTCGGCACAAACATTTAACATTTGCGCAACTGCAAATTCACGATGCAGTTGCGCAAATGTTAAATGTTTTCGAAGATGATATAGGTTTTGGAAGAACGTAGCTTTGATTTTTTAAATTTTACGAGCGGGTAGGTGTTTTACAAATATTTCTTCTGGACTTTAAAAATTACGTAGTATAGGCACAGTATAAAGGGATAGTACATCCTTACTCTGTGGTATAGGGATGTATTTTTGGTTTTATTCATGAGGTGTAAAAAATACGGGCTACATATTTTCATACTTTACTGTCAACAACAAGGAAATTGCATTTTCATTACTGCAGGATGTTAATAATCTGTGTTGATTAACGATATCGAATTGAGTCAGAAAGGTTGGCGGGAAAATCCGGAAAGATTGTAAAAAAAAAAAAAAATTTTGGTACATTTTACACAGCACCATCTAGTCCCAAACTAAGCAGAGCTTGGGCACAATAAAATATGTGCTATTGTGTTGTGGATTTTGTATTATTTTATTTTCCTAATTTGTGTTTCTTCGAGTATGTGTAATAAATAACGGTGGATTATTAAATGTTAAGTGCTCGTTAACGTGTACTTGTGTGGGTAAATGGTACAAAGTTGAAAAACGTGACTTTCGTATTTTCTCATCATCGCCTCAGAAACCTAGTAGGTAGTTTCCTTCTATCACTTTACTAGTGTGAGTAAACTAAAGACTTGTGACTATAAGGTCTAAGCAACCAGGCCATAAAACTACTCAAAACGAATTGAGTCATTATTCGAATAATGAATTGAGTATTTATTGATACTTAAATACTATCTGGATTGATCTGGATAGTATTCATAATATTCAAATCGACGACTCTGACGTCTTGCGGTCATTCTGTTTACACGTTGTGTAGGTTACGTTACCAGTACGAAGTACATCTATATCGATGGATAAAACCAACTAACGGCCAAAATTAATATCCAATCTATCCACGATTTGCCCTACTAGAGATAGGAATTTGACATAAGTTTCATAAAAAATATGTCAAATTTCTATCTCTAGTAGGGTAAATCGTGGATAGATTGGATATTAATTTTAGCCGTAAAACTACAGCTGTTGGTCCTTTCGTGTGAACTGATCGTAAAAAAAGATCGCGGTCGCACCCATTTCGTTACCTTAATACCCTTCGACACTCTCACTCAGTAATTAAGGTTCATTTTAGTTGCCCACTATTTATTAACGTTACCTATACAATCTATTGGACAGGCTGTACGTAAATTGTAACAAGTTCAGGGGATTATAAACCCTATGTCCTAAGTGTAAGGGTGAATGCTGCGTGAATTATAAAAGGAAAAGTGACGAATACCAGTGGAGTGAAGTATGTTTGATGTCACATTTATGACGAATGTTTTAATAGCGAAGGTCGTTGCTCTAGAAATAGGTATGATAATGATTACTTTTCTCGTAAAGTTACCAACTAAGCTCAACAAGTGTATGGCATAGGCTAGTCGTGTCAATAAACCAGACAAAAAATAATGTCGTTAATTTATATGTATAATCAACAGTTATATAAATGATTATGTATTGGCCATATACATTATTGATACGTTTGAAAGGCATATGAACATTAATCTGTTTTTTGACTCCAGTGTGGCCAGGTTATCAACCTTTTTTGTTTTGCTTACAAGTTTTTTTTAATAAATTCGAATTTTAGATCATCATCATCATCATTTCAGCCGAAAGACGTCCACTGCTGGACATAGGCCTCCCCCAAACATCGCCACAACGACCGGTCCTGTGCCTTCCGCATCCAGCGGATTCCCGCGACCTTCACCAGGTCGTCGGTCCACCTTGTGGGCATTCGAATTTTAGATGAAAAACAGTTAATATGATCCTGGATTTCACAACTTGTTTTAAAATACCGTTTGGTGGTAGATGGGTCGTTGACACAGGTAGATAACCTAAGGTTAGGCTTAGGCCAATGATCCGTATAATGCCACCTTAATATTTTATGGAAATGGCTAATTTGTAGCCATTACGAGTTTTTTTTTTTATTCAAACAGTATCTATCTGATTCTAAATTCAAAAGGATTTAAAGTCCGACCACTTTTAATAGGTGTGTCACGTGTGTGTGCCTATTGCACACTTGTATTTATTTCCTAAACACCAATGTCAGGTACACGACCCTGACTTACACAGCCTAATGAAAAAAAGCAATTTAAAGCTTAACGCTTTTTAAAGTTCATCGACTAATCGAATCGTTTACGAGTAATGAGATAATCTTTAGTCCCGCGCTTTTTTTATCTGTGCTACCGAATTACCAGTGGTGCCACAAGCTTAACCGGATGTAGGACTAGGTCAAGTGCATTCAGCCTAGCTAAATCGTTGTATTGTCTCGAAACGAATGTCTTATCTGTCCAAATGGCCGGAACTTATCGACCAACAAGATTTTGCGCATATAAATACCTAATCAATCGATTATTATTATGTAAGTTTGGCACGCTTCGTTGGATGATCGTTCGAAGTTTCCTCAGCAAGTAAAAAAAAAGAAACAAAGAGATGGAGCAAAGAGATTTAGTTCCTCTTGTGCAATTTAGGTACTTGCAGTTGGTGCTGCTTATAATTTTTACTCTTATTTCGTTAAAAGATGAATAAATTAGTTGCTGTACTTGCTGTAAATGTCAATGTTATGGTGTAATAAATAATCCATGTTTTTTTAATGAATTAATTCGCATGGTGATAGATGAAATTGATTGATTAGAATTTAATTGATGCCCACCTAATATTCAACCTTTACCCATAACAACTGAAATACACCTAACGATTTAAATTGTGGAAAGAAAAATCGCTCACAAGCAGGATTCGAACCTGCGACTCCTGGCTCAGTACGCCAGTGCTTTAGCCACTAAGCTACCGTGAACACTGCTCGTGGTATCGAAATTCTCATCCACTTGGTACGCCTTTAGGTGACGTCAGCGACTTAACTAACTTTGCAGTTAACTCAAAGTCGTATAGATATGCCTACCCTTACTAATTATTTTATTATTTCCGATACCACGAGCAGTGTTCACGGTAGCTTAGTGGCTAAAACACTGGCGTACTGAGCCAGTAGTCGCAGGTTCGAATTCTGCTCGTGAGCGATTTTTTCTTTCCACAATAAAATTTAAATCGTTAGATTGCGCTTCGCATGCGTAAATGCGTTAAAAATAATAAAATAATTTGAAATACACCTGTTTAGGCCGTTGTCTAAATGATACTGCAGATTGCGTTCGCCAAACTGAGACATGAGGATGGAAAGTTTCATGTGATTATAATTTCACCGACACACGTATCCTTCACACCGGAACACAGCAATGTATAGCATAACTGTTTGGCGGCACAGAAGTAGGTACGGTGGTAGTACTTCCCCAGACGAGTTCTTACACAAGAAGCTCTACTACTACTTGCGTTAGCGGTGAAGGAGATCATTGTCAAGAAACCTGCACACCTGATATATCTAAAAGTTATTGATGGTGTGTGTACAAGTGGCTAACAAGCTGTAGGCTAGTGTGGTGGACAAAAGCCTGAAACCTTCACATACAGCAATAATATGTCCCCAGCAGTGGGTCCGTAATGGGCTGATTATGTTAGATGATAAACTAAAGTCACAGAAAACGAATAAATAGACAAGCCAATTAAAATAATTACATCGTGAAATGAATTCGTTACAAATGCATTTTATAACGTTTTTGAACAAAGGATGATTGGCCCTAATTGAGTTGTTAGCTTCCCAAGTCTAAGTCAAACTAATTCATTGGTCATAACTACCAAGCTTGAATTGTATTTGTCGTATCGGATAACCGCATTTATCACGCCATTGATTCTGCAATCTGACAAATAAATTAATAGTTTAAAAAACACTAGAAAAACACTAGAAAAAAATACTTCAAAGTCCATTACGTGGCCTTTCTCACAAGTGAAAATACGACTATGATACGATATTCCATCATGGAATGCCAGTGCCTATCTTCCGGCTTCATCATCAGACCTTGAAACCTAATTGTGGTCAAAGTTCATTACAAGACTTTTCTAAGAAATCCCAAACAGCTATGATACGATTTTCCATCATGTAGTTCCAGTTCATATCTTCCGGCTCCATCATCAGATCAGTTCGACAGTACCATATTATTGTATTGTCATCAGAACTACATACAGCTGCCAATTTTCATCACGCTACGACCCTTGTAAGATGGTTAAATTAGTTACCTTAGATTCCATTACATAGTTAGTTACATACAGGTTGACCTAATAAAAGCGTGTTAAAAAAGAACTAAATATGGGAAGAGATTTGCCACTGCAGATGTTTTCACGTTTACCTATGCATTGATTTATTACAATTACAATTTATTTGTATATTGGTACAACTTAAGCACATTTATTCATTACTTTCCGATTAAATAAAAAGCTTCTTTCATTACAATACATTTAAAAAAGATAAAGAGAAGGTGCTGGCCACTGTTTTCTTTTACTTTGGCTTCTATTTCATCATAGGATCAAGGATCATAATAAAGTCACAAGCGAAGTTTTGATCATGTAATTGACTTTTTCTGTTGGGCTACCCTGACACATATAATTATAGGAGTTTCAATTCAATATAATATTGAGTTCATGTACCTACATACGACGATATATTTTTTATGTTTCCCAAATGGTTACACGGCTTCGTTAAGTCAGTCATACGACCGGGTGCGGCAAATTAAAATAAACCAATTTTTATTTTATTTTTACGCCATTCAAATTATACCGCTATTTGTTATTCCAGTCTACGATATTTATATTATTAACAGTCTAGGAACTGGCTATTTCCATTGTAATACAACGATTTTAGAACAGACATTTTTGTTTTTGTTCTATATGCAGAAATTGCTTTTCCGCGATTTTTCTGAATTAAATGTGACACCCGAAATCATCTATCTCCATTTTGCACTATTTACCTACTAAAAGAAAAAAAAAATAAGGAAGTAGTGAGTCAGATCATGAAAAAATACGTTTGTGGGTCGATTTCACATAAATTTGGGTACCACGAATGATTTTACACTAATGAGATCATGACACAAATGAAATCTAAATCACGCTAATGGCATGCATATTTTTTTATTGGTTTACAAAGTGAGTTTAGCCTTATTAATAATTATGAAGATTACTGTTAACAAATTGTAAAAAAGTTCATCAATTGTTGTTTCGATGTCAAAGGTTTTAATATTGATCATAAGAATACTTAACTTACATTTTTAAACCAATAAAAATATGCACATCATTAGTGTGATTTGGATATCATTTGTGTCACGATCTCATTAGTGTAACTTCATTCGTAGGCTGTGAAATCGACCCTTGTACTGAGTAAAAAAGCCCTAAAAATTCTCTCATTCTGAGAACAGATCCATGCTGAGCAGAGGGACAGTAATGTACAGATTATGCAGAAGCTTTAAAAAGTTAAAAGTTTTTACTTTGTATAGGCCAAATAAACGAGTAGCTACTTATAAAAAGTTGACTCCAGTTGTTTAAGCATTTACAGCCTCTTGATATTAGTAATACATAACATACATGATAAACCCAGCCCATAACTGACCCATTTCTGGGAACGAGTCTCTTCTCAGAACGAGAAGGACACCTACAGGCTTTAAGCCAAGTTTACACAGGCTTATTACTAATGCTTAGTAATTGTCACTTACATTAATATCCAGTAAACGACTAAATTCGTGATAAGTATTCCTGAAAGTATTCAAGTACCAGTTAGAAGCCAATCCTGTTTACTAAGCGACAAGCAGCGCTACTGACAAGTACTAAGCTCGTGTAAACTTAGTATTTAGGTCACCACGCTGGCCTAGTGGGGGTTGGTGGACCACACGCACCACAATATTTAGTGGTTAGGCGTTTGCCTTCCATGCAGGAGGGTCTTTGATCATGTGAGGATCAGAATTCGATTATGACTTGCTGTAACGGTGAAGGAAAACATCGTGAGGAAACCTGCACACCTGAGAATGCTCCATACAGTTCTTGAGATAATAAATCATAGAAATTAATAGACCATTATGTAGATTGAATAGAATCAAAGTTAATCCAACGCCATCACACGCAGCAACATTGAAAGGCGAAGATGATTCATCACAACACAACATTTATATGCACAATGCAACAGTTGTGGCCATGAAAGACATCTTCATTGTCGTCAAAGTGGGTATATCAAGACTGTGCGTGCGTTCATCTTGGTGAACGCAAAGAGACATCGCCATTGTCATCTAAATTGACACCAATTCCATTGCGCCTTGGCCCAAATCTTGGCCAAAGGTGTAAAACCATCCTAATTTGTGTCACCTTGCGGTTCTTTACTATTTAGTTTGTTAAAAGGATCTATCTGAAATCTTATTGTAGCTAAATGTTTGCTTTTAATATTTTATTCTGGATTAAGAGCTTTTTCTTCATTGGTGATAATGATGAGTTTGTTAGATGTAGGTAGTAAATGCTTAAAAGATATTCAAGGTTTACTGCAATCCTAATGGATTATTATCACCTGAAATTGTTATATATTCTAACCAAAAATTGTATAATGGACAATAGTTTGCAAGGCGTGCATTAGCATTTAGGTACACCAGCCAAGGGGCAAGGCCCGAAGTAATTATATAATGGATTCTTAAGATTATGTAGAAGGTAAAAAAACTTACTATAATGGAAATCTCATAGAAAATAATTGGGTGTTCGAAAACATGACATTATTTTATATGCACTTCATTGAGGTAAATTCTCAGTGATGCACTTAGGGAGTTGTACAAAAAATTATTAAAAAACTAGTCATAAGGTTATAAAGAACAATTAGTTACATAACTAAAATTATCTAAATATTTTATTAAACTCGAGCTTCGATTCGAGTAAACTCGCGCGCAGAATCAATACTATTTAAAATAATTACTACTATAACAGGTAGGTACGATGAATGGCTTCGCGGACCACTTGTGCAGCCTTCACGGACCATCAGTTTGTTTGTTACCTTTTCACGACTAAATCTCTGAACCGATCGTAATCAAATTTGGCAAAGCGGTAGCCTGAGACCTGGAGAAGGACATATACTTATTTTTATCCTGGGAATATAAACAGTTCCCGAAAGATGCGCAATAAGAAATACACGCGTGCAAAGCAACAGAAAGAAGCTATGTAAATCAGCACGGAAACGAATTATAAAAATATTTCTACAGTTGAATGTGACATTTGCCTAATGTGTATTCTAAAATACAAGGACTATTATTGGCCATTAATCAGAATTGATTTTCAAGCCTAACTTAATCAACACAAAGATTTTATAAGAATATCTATGGCAACAATAAATATATGTTATAATAAAACAAAGTTTAACCTGATTAAATCGCTTATATTATTTAAATTGGCATTCAAAATTAATAATTAATTATTAATTTATTTTATTAATGTGTAGTGCTCGCGAAAATCTAAGAAATTAATAAATATATGCCTATGTATTGAAGTGTTTTAATTTTTATAAATTTTAATATGTACTGTGCCGCTACGTTTTTCCTTTTTCGTTAATAATTGTCAAATTAATACACTAGGCCTCTGTAGACAGCGGTCTAAATAGAAAGTTTTGAGAATTTTTAGGGCTTCTAGAAATAATTTACTGAAACAAAAACGAAAACATAGGGACATGGAAAAAGTTAATATTTATTTTATTCTTCAAAATCATTGCTCTAGTGTTATAAACCAGTAAGAAAACAGTCGAGAGCGTTTCTATGGAAAGAAGACCACCCGCTTCCTCTTGACCATGTAGTTGAGTCTGTCTAAAATTTATAGAAACTCCGTTTAAATGAACTGCAAAATTAACTTACCTAATATTATTTAAATACATTGAGATTTGGCTAAAATGTCTTCTAAGAATTCTGTATAGCCTGTACTAACTATGGAATCCTATCCTGTGCGTGGTCAGACACGCACTTGGCCGGTTTTAACCACCTTTACAATATCACACATATTTAATCATAATCAATCATACTAACTTCATATCTATCAAATCGATATTACTGATGCAATGAAAGTTCACTAACTCGTAGAAATATACACAAACTAAGAGATATGAATAGGTAGTTATTTGGAAAAGGAGTAATAATCGATATCTACACAAATGAATGTTTATATCATGAAGTTAGAATAAATATTGGAGCAATCACTCTTAATACGTAACTGATAACTAACTTCATGGTTTATATGTTTGCTCTCTATGCGCTCCAAAACCGATTGTGATGAAACTTTGGTGTGTTATTCTACGTACCTAAGTACCTACGGGAAGGTTCCTGGCCCAAAAAAAAAATGAACTTGGACGAATCATTCGTCCAAGTATTGCAACGCATAGCTAGGTTATAAAAAATAAAAAGATTCAGTTTTTTGACAACCTCTGTGGTCTAGTGGTTCGAGTGTCGGACTGCTGATCACGAGGTCGTGGGTTCGATTCCCACAGGACACAAATATTTGTGTGATGAACATGAGTGTTTGTGTTGGTCTGGGTGTTGCTTATGTATTACAAGTATGTATTTACAAAAAAAAAAAGGTATTTAAGTATTATATCCATTGTCTAGTACCCATAGTACAAGCTCTGCTTAGTTTGGGACTAGAAGGTGATGTGTAAAATGTCCCAAAAATATTTATTTTATTTATTTATTTATTTATTTAAGATTAAAAAACAGGCCAAGAGCATGTTGGGCCATGCTCAGTATTGTAGGGTTCCTAATTACAAACGAATCAAATCGAATATTAATCATTACTATTTTAGTTTTTGAAAACAGCGCCACCTAGCGTTGAATTTAAGAAGCTAAATTTAAGAATAAGTGATATCAATATAACACAAAGTTACTTTTTGTGATTATTTTAAATAGGAAGTAACTAAAGGAGCATTATTTGCTGAGACCATTTTTCTCTAAAGTCAATGACCTTTGAACTAGGACGTCTTAAGTATTTTGCAGTTTTCTCACTATAACTCAAAAAATTATTATCACATTATACTCGAAATAATTTTAAAAGAGAGAGAGTTTTTATAAAGGTCTATCAATGTGGAAGATTATAAGTTTATATGTTGCATAGTTTAGAAATGGCAGGGGGGGGGACACATTGCAAGCCACTTTGGCGGGCTGTATTTTGCAGATGGTATACCTGATAAAAAAAGTTATGTATGTTATGTTAACATTACCTTCATTTTAGTAGACCTATTCAATGATACCCAACAAGAGGGGGTGCAGCGAAAAAAAAAATGTCATCTCCATTTCACATGTATGGGCGCCACCCCTAAAAACGTCATCAAGATTTTTTTTATTCTTCTAAAATTGAGATCTATATCTAGACCATTTTTTTACAAAATTTCATTTACTTATGTTTATAATTGTAGAAGTTATTAAGCTGTAAAGGATTAGGACTGACGGACAGACGGACGGACATGACGAAACTATAAGGTTTCCTTGTAGCAACTACGGAACCCTAAAAAGAACCAGTTATTTAACAAGATTCACATTAAAAATCACCAAAAATTAACAAATGTCAAGGCCCTGTTAAATCTTATTTGTTTTCTAGACCATTAGCTAGGTTTTATTGGAATTTTAGGCATGAACTTGCATGACACTAAATGATACGATCGAAAATATAAAAAGGTTAACTACTTTAGTAGATATATTAATAATTAATTTTATGGCAAAAAACACATTAACTTAGACCGCCCATGTACCCATAATTTATATATACGTGGGACACTCAGAAAGTTTTGCGAAACTAAAAAAAATTGTTCTATACGTACATATATTTTTATCAAATCTTTTCAAAGTACTTTCCACCAGCCTCTATACAAAGATTCATGCGCCTAAACCAGTTTTCAAAACACTTTTTCCAGTCCGCCGCAGACACCTCGTTTACAGCCTGCTCGAACGCAGCCAGCGCATCTTCCGGCGACGAAAATTGTATCCCTTTGAGCTGATTTTTTATTTTTGGGAATAAAAAGAAGTCACACGGTGCTAGATCAGGGCTGTAAGGAGGGTGACCCAGGAGTTTGACTGGCGTGCTGTCCAGGAAGTCCCTCGTTTTGAGTGCGGTGTGCGCAGGTGCATTGTCGTGGTGGAGCAGTAGCCCGCGGAGCCCTGTGTTTGGTCGCTTGTTGCTTATAACAGAGAAAACTTCTGGCAAACATTTGGTAGTATACCATTCGGCATTAATGCTTCTTTGATCCCGTAAGGGAATTGATACCAAGTGGCCAGTCAAATTAAAAAAGCTAGCGATCAAAATCTTACCCCCGCTTCTAGATCGCTTCACTTTGGTAGGCGTTGGCTCATTTTGAAACACCCAAACAGTCGACTGGCGCTTGGTTTCTGGGTCGTATTGATAAATCCAGGACTCATCACCTGTAACGATGTCGTAAACACGCCGAGACGAGCCTGCTTCAAATTTGTTAAGCATATCACGGCACCATTCCACCCGGGCCTGCTTCTGAGCATCGGTGAGGTTGTGCGGCACCCAGCGTGATACTATCCTCCTCACGCGAAGATGGCTGTGTAGAATCTCGTGAACGCTTCCCGATCCAATCTTCAATATGTGTTGAATCTCCTGATATGTAATTCGCCTATTGTCTTGGATAAAATTTTTCACTGCTAGCACGTTTTCTTCGGTAACAGCCGTCAAAGGGCGACCGCTTCTTTCGTCATCCCCCAAAGTTGGTCGACCGCGCTTGAATTCGTTATACCAACGATACACGGTTGCCTTGGAAGGGCCTTCATCCATGAATGCCATTTGAAGTCTATCGTACGATTCATCCGGTTTCAGGCGACACTTGAAATCGTATAAAATCATAGCTCTAAAATGTTCCCGGCGCAGATCCATATTTCAGTGAGACACAATACTTTGAATTAACTCGCAAAAAATGTGGAGGGAAATTTTGAAATTGGAACTTACTTATTTTTACTTATAAATAATCATATTTTCGAAAAACATTATAACTGGCCAGTCTCCCATATATAAAAACTTTTTTTCGCAATACTTTCTGAGGGGCCTGGTACGTTGTTCCTGTTTACTACTATATTTCATGTCGTATATATACTACTACTACTAGTACTACTACTACTACTACTACTATGGTAGGTATATTCTATATATCTGACTTTGTTTTTCTTTACATTATATCTAAAAATAAATAAACACGTAGGTAATGTTTCTTATTTATTTTTTATATAGAATAAAAGGAGATTTTAAAATTATTGTAGTTAGGTATGTATTTAATTTAAACAAGTGACAGAAAATTTTATGAAATGCCATCGAGTTGTTTGTATAAAAAACATTGTCACATGGAAAGTCCTTGAGTATTCCTTTTATGAAGGAATATCTAAACTAGTAACTTGTTAACCTTTAAAATTACGCTAGTGGTCCTCTCGGATTGACTTTCCGGTTCTAATTCTAAATGCCATGGATGCTATCATGGTGTCATACTCATAAGCTGACATTACTGTAACGAGATAGGCCTCGCAATTGTTTCTATCGACTTTATTACAACCATGGTATAATAAGATGTTTCACCAGCACGCGTAGCATGAACACTGCAGACAAGAGATACGTGGGACACTCAGAAAGTTTTGCGAAACTAAAAAAAATTGTTCTATACGTACATATATTTTTATCAAATCTTTTCAAAGTACTTTCCACCAGCTTCTATACAAAGATTCATGCGCCTAAACCAGTTTTCAAAACACTTTTTCCAGTCCGCCGCAGACACCTCGTTTACAGCCTGCTCGAACGCAGCCAGCGCATCTTCCGGCGACGAAAATTGTATCCCTTTGAGCTGATTTTTTATTTTTGGGAATAAAAAGAAGTCACACGGTGCTAGATCAGGGCTGTAAGGAGGGTGACCCAGGAGTTTGACTGGCGTGCTGTCCAGGAAGTCCCTCGTTTTGAGTGCGGTGTGCGCAGGTGCATTGTCGTGGTGGAGCAGTAGCCCGCGGAGCCCTGTGTTTGGTCGCTTGTTGCTTATAACAGAGAAAACTTCTGGCAAACATTTGGTAGTATACCATTCGGCATTAATGCTTCTTTGATCCCGTAAGGGAATTGATACCAAGTGGCCAGTCAAATTAAAAAAGCTAGCGATCAAAATCTTACCCCCGCTTCTAGATCGCTTCACTTTGGTAGGCGTTGGCTCATTTTGAAACACCCAAACAGTCGACTGGCGCTTGGTTTCTGGGTCGTATTGATAAATCCAGGACTCATCACCTGTAACGATGTCGTAAACACGCCGAGACGAGCCTGCTTCAAATTTGTTAAGCATATCACGGCACCATTCCACCCGGGCCTGCTTCTGAGCATCGGTGAGGTTGTGCGGCACCCAGCGTGATACTATCCTCCTCACGCGAAGATGGCTGTGTAGAATCTCGTGAACGCTTCCCGATCCAATCTTCAATATGTGTTGAATCTCCTGATATGTAATTCGCCTATTGTCTTGGATTAAATTTTTCACTGCTAGCACGTTTTCTTCGGTAACAGCCGTCAAAGGGCGACCGCTTCTTTCGTCATCCCCCAAAGTTGGTCGACCGCGCTTGAATTCGTTATACCAACGATACACGGTTGCCTTGGAAGGGCCTTCATCCATGAATGCCATTTCAAGTCTATCGTACGATTCATCCGGTTTCAGGCGACACTTGAAATCGTATAAAATCATAGCTCTAAAATGTTCCCGGCGCAGATCCATATTTCAGTGAGACACAATACTTTGAATTAACTCGCAAAAAATGTGGAGGGAAATTTTGAAATTGGAACTTACTTATTTTTACTTATAAATAATCATATTTTCGAAAAACATTATAACTGGCCAGTCTCCCATATATAAAAACTTTTTTTCGCAATACTTTCTGAGGGGCCTGGTATGTCTACGGAAGAATAGACTAAACGACATTGTATAGTACTTTAACTGTCATTTTGTCTACTCTTTCGTAGACATAGCCATTGTCTACAGTGGTCATGCTACGCGTGCAGGTATTCTCTTCCCGCAATGACAGCGCGATGCCTCCAAGCTACGTCACGATCAGTGCTGCCATTGATTGATATCTTCAATATACTTAAGGAGATTTTTGTTCATAATGAATATAAAATAAATTCCTAACTAGCCTAACTATTTGTTATCTCGTGTTATTCATCTAATTAGTTAATAAAGGAAACTATATTAAATTACTAGTTAAAAAGTTATTCTTTATAGAAGAAAGTAAATGAAAAACTGCATTTTTCTCGGGTAATTTATTTTCACAAAGTGGCAGCACATCAAACTGACAAGTGTCACGCTAACAGCCCGCTATTGGCTCCACGGCCGATGACGTAGTTAGGAGGCAATCACGTGACCTAGCTGTCACGGGAAGAGACTACCTGGTTTTATTATACCATGATTACAACTGAGTACAGTATGACACAAAAGATAAGGCGTGTCGTCAATCTTCCTTCGTGCAGACACCAAAAGACAATTGACGAAAACACCCGAAAAATTAAACAAATATAATCAACCTTATGCCATGCCCATAAGGTGTTAAAAATGATTGCCGTGACAAGTGGCAGCGGTGGAGTTTTGGTGCAGCGATAGTGTTTTCTGATTAGATGACCAATTTCCCACGTATTTAAATTGTGTCATCTGCGCGGTGCGTCATATGAAATGTGTACTACTGTACAGTCAGTTTACTTTGTCTTTGTCAAATCTTCGGCGCACGTGCATTAGTGCTACCCAAAGTCTTTATCTTGCTTTCTTGCATTTTCTCAAGACCAAAGACTGCAAGACTGGTCAACACTATATTATGTTAGTCATTACAGAAAAGTGGTTGGCGACCGCAGAGCATGTCCTAACGCAATGGCTTTTTTAAAATCTCAGACATCAAAGGCTATTATTGAAATTATTTAGTCTTCAAATCGGATGTTAAAATCACTTTTACTAGATGGTATCGGCATTTCCTATGTAATTACCTTTGAGAAGAAACTCCAAAACAAACTCAGGGATCAAAGTCTCTTTTAAAGTCCAGACATTATCTTGTATTAAGAGTTTGTGCCGGAACAATGCAGGGCAACGGCAACGCCTGGACTGGCCTTTTTAATATACTGCCAGGTCAATTTGATTGGACCTGTCGCAAACTGATGGCACGCATGCATCAGCCATCGTGTTGCCCAAAGCCTCGGTTTTGCAATCTTGCGGTCTTGTGTTGGTCTTGCGAGTTGGTCCTGGGGTGCATTAAAAGAGCCTTCACTATTGACAATATTTAATTGATCGTTCGGCAAATCCTGGGCAGTCAGCCCTGCTACGAACATGCTGACTGGCTAATCTTTTTCCCACGGCATGAGCTATTATCATTATGTAGCTCATGTCGGCTTGATAGAAAAGCAAGAAGACTGGTCCTGCGAAAGCGCAAGACCGCAAGACTGCAATACCACACCTCGGACACTCAATACAATATTAATGCTAGCACCACCAGCATATTATAATATACACAAGATTACTTCTGTCTATTTTAAAAAGAGTATATCCATGGAGTTTCTTGACGGTTCTACTCCATAGGACCCACAATTTGGAACCGTGCAACTAAAGCCTGACGTTTCAAAAGTGCCTGTAATTAGGTTTATTTGGAATAAAATCATTTGAATTTGAATATACGAACGCACACACACGTATAGGTTAGGGAAGCTCGCGGCGGCGAGCACTACGAGCGCGTAGTGCCGACTAGCTAGCTACTAATATAGTAATCTGTGGTGCCGACTGGGTTCCAAGCGCTTCTCAGTAGTTCTTAGGGATGGCGTGCTTGTACAGCGACTGGCGATTGACATCCATTGCACGATTGCAGTCCAAGTGCCGTCAAACTGCGGGCGCGTGCGGGGCGCGGGCGAGGAATCTTGAATTGGCGAGAAGCGGTGAGTGGCCATTCTGTACGTTAGGACTATTAGTTATTCTGTGGCAATAGGTACCCAAGACTTTGGGCAACACTATATGTTATTAACTTGCGTGAGTCAGAAACAACAATGATATGCTACCGGTGACCTTAACACCTGATCAGTTAAATTCTCGAAGCAGTTAACATTGAGTTAACAATAGTACCATATTGTAATAGATAATAAATGTATATCATCTAATATCGATTTAAATGGTTATGCGGCTGCTATGCCTGGCTGATATCGAGTTGAAATGATATATTCGAATGGCAGTTCATTATAATGCAATCTGCACATGACTGTGCCTAATGATGTTATGCCGACATTGTGGTGTTTGTGATCTATGATCAAAATTAGATTTTACGGTTCGTAGATTTGGTTGCCTTTATGATGTATAAAACTCATTAGTTGGAATCGAGTATTATTTAAAAATATTTATTTTATTTTATAGTGCCCACCGCCCACAGAACGGATGGCCGATGGGGCAGTACATTTCTGGAGTGGCGACCGCGTACTGGAAGGTGCAGCGTGGGTAGGCCCCCCACAAGGTGGACCGACGACCTGGTGAACATAACATAACATCACGCCTGTATTTCCCCGAAGGGGTAGGCAGAGGTGTAATAGTACACCCACATTTCGCCAGTTATGTTATAGTCCCATGTAATAGGGGGCGAGCCTATTGCCACTAACCGGGCACAAAACAAGACTCCGGATTGCTACTGAGAATTTCCTAATGAAAAAACTCAATAACACTTTGCCCGACCCGGGAATCGAACCCAGGACCCCACGCTCAGCAGTCGCGCTTGCAACCACTAGACCAACGAGGCAGTCCTGACCTGGTGAAGGTCGCGGGAATCTGCTGCAAGCGGAAAGAGCAAGACCGGTCGTTGTGGCAATACTTGAGGGAGGCCTATGTCCACCAGAGGACGTCTTTCGGCTAAAATGATGATGATGATGATGATATTTAAAAAACTAAAGAGAAAATTTGCCTCAGACAGAAACACGGTTATCTAAACTTTTAAATATTGCATGCCAGAGTGATATTTTAATAGGCGCACTATTCAAACTAAGTCCAACATAAACGGCAATAATGGAATGCCTTGGGAACAACAGAGAGCACTTGTCTTGTTAGTCATGAAATTGTGTCAATCGCATGGTCATACAGTGATTCATGATCATACAGAACGTATCGATGTTAGTCATCATTAGAGTGTGAAAATCACATGTTCAGATGTTAGAAATTGTATTAATTATGTATTGACAATTTGAATCACCGAAGAAGTACCGTAAAATGCCCTAACTTTGCCCACAAGCCCTACTTTGCCTAAGGCATTAACATATTTTTTACATGCACTGACACTTTGTAACTGAACCAAATGTTAGCGTTGTCATAGTTTTTAAAGCTCCCCAAGTACAGACATCATAGCTATTATAGTTTACTCAAAAAATAACTAGCCAAAGTAGGGCTTGTGGGCCAAGTTACGGCATGTATATTTATACAACATGTTGATCTGTATCCGTGCCATACTTAAGGATATGACTATACCACAGATACTGAACGCAAATCAATAAAAAAATCTAAACTAAAATTTTATTTATTCATTAAATTAAATACCTATTTGTAAAAAAAACAAATTCCTCCCGTATTTCGCGTGCGACTCAAAAACGATGCGTGCGAAACCACCAAAAAATGGGCAGAATTTTCCGCCCTTTGACAATGCCGCCGGTCGGTGACTTATTTTCAAAGTCGTTCGGGATTTATTCTCAAACCATCGCTATGTTTCTATGTGAAAATTTCGTTATTAAATAACCGTAGAATTAGTTAAATATTTTTAGATGATCGACAGCACATTTGTTATTATTTTCTCTAGAAATATGTCACAGTTACAGATCAACATCTTGTATAGCTACCTAGATATATTGAATTTTCTTAGAAAATCAAGCCAGGCGCCCCCTATGAGACACAACACAAAACAATAGCACCGTTTTTTTTTCTTTAATAAAATAAACTAAATTGTTACTTCGCTCCATAAAAGTAATTTGATACCGAGTGAAATTTAAAAATGTATACCTGCTACAGACCATTTCAGCAGCACTTTGCCCGAAATGCAACTGTAAAAGGACCTAAATGCATAAAATAGATATTATGTGGGTAATAAGAGAGGAAATCCGGCCGGGTCGCGGGTAGCATGCCCCCAATCCGTTATCTCAGTCGGACATTGGCATGGAGCCAGCCAGGAATTTGCTGCCATTGTGTATACTTAGTAATTATTATACGTTATACTAGTATATGACGATGAACAATAGCAATGAAATGTTGAAAACGTACAACGAGTCGTTGATAGCATACACAAAAGAAGGAATGAAGAATGAAGGAATGTGTACTAAAATGTAACACTAATTTAACATTAATTTAGTGATGTTTTTAATCAACATACAACATTATTGTCTCCAAAAAGTTAGCGATATTCCATTTTGAATAATATTTTCTGTGGTTTACACGGGAAGTCATTTCTAACCTAACAAGGAAATGTCAAATATTGATTTGACATTAGCAAAAATGGAGGAAAAGTCGAGACTTGGTCTGGTCCACAGATCTATTACCTAGTCTGGTCGTAACAGAGCGTGCGCAGCTTAAGATTATTGATGAAAATACTATTGTGATGAGCATAATAAAGATTAATGATATAATACAGAGAGTTTTTAACAAAAATAAGTGAACAAGAAACAAATGAATAAATATCCTATAACAAGTCTAGTAGTAGTAGTAGTCTTAGTCCCGTAAACATAGTTCAATATGAGTGAAATCCGCGAAAGTTTAAAAACTTCTATCCTATAAAAATTACATATCATAGACGTAAAATCCTGCTCGGATGTCTGAAATGTTTGGCAAAATGTCAAAACACGATTTTCAGCAGGACTCAAGATTGGGATCCCATTCCTTTGTAGTCCACGTTTCTAATCCCTGCATTGTGAAAATATTTTCCTCTATTTTAATTAAGCTCGTAGAATGTGTTCGAAGGTAATTACGACGCGGTTTCTGAAAATGGAAGTCCAAAGACTAAATCGAGTAGAAATAGTGTTGACAGAGCAAGCGGTGTGGCGGACAGGCGCTACATAGACGCGTGAGCACATGCCATACCGTCGGGCGCCCGCTCGACTTGCCGACGAGGGCGTAAAGCGATTTGCGAATTATTCCAACCTGGCCCGATGCCAGCACCACGACGTGTCCTAACTTTTGACTATCGCACTATTTATTGCTAACGTCCCTTTACGGCTGAGCTTTACGGATAACGCAACGAGAAGTTGCTTCAATTAATTTTGTTTTCTTAATTTATTTTAAACCCTTTAAACAGTTTAAAGAGTTTGTTATAATATGTATATTATGTCCTGGCTGTTTTTCATAAAATAAAAAATTAACCACCGTCATTTTGACATAATGGACAAGTCGTCGTATCTATTTATGAGTAAAAGAAAAAGGCTTAAATTTTCATTTAGAACAATGGATAAAAACTCAAGTACCGACAGCAACTTATCACTCGATAGCTTGGAAACCAATTTTAAACGGAAACCATCTTTAAAAGGTAGAGTGTCCGATGAAAATGTCGATACCATACTTGTTCCATTTTATGAAAAAGATGTACTCATAAAGGTGCCAAAAGATCAAAAAAGAAAGCAAAACAATTCAGGTAATAAGTTTCTCAAAGCTAATGAAAAACTAAAGAAGGAATTGCAGCAGGTTAACAGTTATCTGGTTAATAATAATATTAAAGAAAGAGAAAAGCCAAGACGAGCCACATACTTGGAGATATTTCGTAAACAGTTTTCACCAAACCATGTAGATAAAAAAAAAGATAAGCATGAAATACGCTCATTATCGCCTGAATTTGGTGATACTGAAAGAGAAAGTATTGGCGATGACGCCAATAATCCTGTGCCAGACTTTTACAATACCGAGCCTTATAACGAAATGTATTATGAAAAACTAATTAGTCGAGATCTACAAAACTATCTGGATAACTCATATGAAGACCGTGAAGAAGAATTGCAATTTACCGAAGATTTGACCCGTAAACCAGACCACATTCGTGATGAAAGTCCTGATAATCTTAGGAGTGTTTCTGAAGTCACAAACCCTCGCCGACATACCAGACGAGCAACCGTAGAGCCTATACAAAATGTGAAACTGGGCGGCTTGGGACCCGACGTGGAAAAGATTAAACCGAGACTCGAAAGAGCTAGAAGTCTGCAAAGATATTCGGAAAAGGTTAGAATGGAAAACCGTCTTAAAATTTATAAAAAAACATATCAAACCGAAGTCGACAAGAAAATTGACAGAGATCCATCAGTCAAGCGAAAAGACTCTCTAAAGGAACCGTCCAATAAAGACCACCAGGAAGAACTGAATGCATCTTATTTGGTTAATAAATCAAGAAACGAGAAGACCTCTAAATCTTTCAAAAACCCATGTCTAAAATCAAAATCCGCTGATGTACAGAGAATCAGAGAGAGAAACGCTGAGAAGGAACAGCGACAAAAGCAGTCTGCCCCAAAGAAGAACGACAATGTTAATCAAAAGACGGAATCTAAACAAAAAATCGAAATTAAAACTGATGTGAAGTTGCGGAATGAGGGGAAAACTAAGCTGAGGACAAAATCCAGTTGTAGGAACAAGGGGATCAATACGGAGATAGAGTCGGAGGTACCCCCAGTCCAGATAAGTTTTATGGTGAACGTAGGAGGAGTTCGTCATTCGAGTGCTTTAAAAAGTCTAGAGGAGAAACATCGCATGTATCAGGACCAAGTAAAGGCCTTCATGGAAAATAATAATTAATACTGTTGTAATAATAGTCATTGTATCATTTTGGTGATAGAAAACTTGTTTTTTGTATTTTATCATGTTTGTAATAGAGAGATGTAAATTTTAAATAAACGTTAACACCTATTAACTTATATCTTCCGTCATAAGCTTTTGCTAGTGCTTATTTACATTTTCTCGACATAAACTACCAATTTTCATCTTATCATTATTTAGTTAGTCTTTTAATTCTACTGCTGTAATGCGATTCTGTAAGTAACTCACGTCGATCTCGACTGTCAACTCGACACTTGTGACGAGTGAATGAGTCGTTCTAACCTACTATAGTATTATATAGCTAAGCACTATTTGTTATGCTGTCGATTATCCGTGCGTACGTGCTTCTAGTATCCATGCATACTGTGACATTATCAATGTCGGGTTGCACGCCGAGATTGAGGTTGCTTTTCACATATTTGGGTCGGCATTGATCGTCAAAAATATAGTTAAAATACAATAGATGAATGATCGACCAAAAGCCCGCTTGGTTTGACCGCACACTCAGTTCAACAGCCATTAATCAGTACATCGAATAAACCCGTAGTTTTTCCGATTGGGCAAGTCGAATGACAGCTGAAAATAATTATGTAGAAGAGAAGTATCTTCGGGTCGGTAACAAAAATTGACGAACCGTCTGTCATGTAGAAACAGCAACCCTTACAGAATTGCACTATAGAGTCCTTCCCTCGTGACTACCCAACTTTTTATCTCCAGCTTATGTCTCTCAAATAATAACAAAAAAGAAAAATAAACAGTGAAATAAGTAAATTAACCCTAAAAAATAAATTAAAAAATAACAGAATTTGCCGTAAGCGAATGTGATTAATCGTGTTGTTGTTTTCGTTATTTTCATACATAGCTGTGAAAGTGACGAGAACAATAGCACGGTAATAACTATATGCGCGTAGTACCATCACTTCACTTTAATTTAAGTTAGTATCCTAAGTTTTTTACTAGCAATAAGAACCAAATTAAAAACGAGCGCTAATCCCGCCGACAAACTGTTGGTTTGGCGGGTTTAAAGTTAAACAAAGTGTACAAATGTTTTGATCAAATGTTTTTTTTGTTGTTGTTGTGTGTGTGTTTGTTTTGGCCTGGGTGTTTCTTATGTATGATAAGTATGTATTTGCAATAAATAAATAAAGTATTTAAGTATAATATCCATTGTCTAGTACTTATACTTATAGTACAAGTTCTGCTTAGTTTAGGCCTAGATGGTGCTGTGTAAAATGTCCCAAAAATATTTATTTATTTTATTTTCAAAGGTCCTATTTGTAAATTTGACCATTCAGTACTTATTGCTTTTTACTTTTTATTTGTCGTGCAAATTAATGCATTTGTTTCGAATGGTCCCGAATAATTATTACTTTGAATTATTATGACGTTGTCAATAGATTTTTACATTTTTCACATCTGTCAATGTTTTGCTGGTATATTATTAAGTAAGGTGTGCTTATCTAATTGACTGGTGGAATAGTCTTGTTCACACATTCCTGAGCTGAGATAAGATCAAGTTCTCCATCAGGTTGACGGCTTGAATGACGTGTGGACACAAGAGAAAGCGTGCGCAGACTCCGCTTAGACAAGCACAGAGTTATTTCACCTAATACATGGAATTAATTTTCTCGTTTTTTGTTTTTGATATTATGTTAGTAATTGCTGTACAGATAACATGTAGCTATTTTATCCTGTTGTTTTGTCGAAATTTCGCCGATCATTGTAAACAGATTATCATCTCTTGCAGTCGTAAAGTGGAGAAACAAAATTCGATTTCCTTTGATTGTTTCAGTAGTGTCATATAATCTTATTGTTAATAATGTTATAGTTATTAATATAAGCACATCTCACACAAGAACTTTAAGGTGACGACTGACTGACTGATGGTCTGGTGACTTTTTTTTGACGACGTCTGTGGTCTAGCGGTTCGACTGTCTGACTGCTGGTCATGAGGTCGTGGGTTCGATTCCCATAGAACACAAATATTTGTGTGATGAACACAAGAGTTTGTGTTTGTCTGGGGTGTTCCTTATGTATTATAAGTATATACGTGGGACACTCAGAAAGTTTTGCGAAACTAAAAAAAATTGTTCTATACGTACATATATTTTTATCAAATCTTTTCAAAGTACTTTCCACCAGCCTCTATACAAAGATTCATGCGCCTAAACCAGTTTTCAAAACACTTTTTCCAGTCCGCCGCAGACACCTCGTTTACAGCCTGCTCGAACGCAGCCAGCGCATCTTCCGGCGACGAAAATTGTATCCCTTTGAGCTGATTTTTTATTTTTGGGAATAAAAAGAAGTCACACGGTGCTAGATCAGGGCTGTAAGGAGGGTGACCCAGGAGTTTGACTGGCGTGCTGCCCAGGAAGTCCCTCGTTTTGAGTGCGGTGTGCGCAGGTGCATTGTCGTGGTGGAGCAGTAGCCCGCGGAGCCCTGTGTTTGGTCGCTTGTTGCTTATAACAGAGAAAACTTCTGGCAAACATTTGGTAGTATACCATTCGGCATTAATGCTTCTTTGATCCCGTAAGGGAATTGATACCAAGTGGCCAGTCAAATTAAAAAAGCTAGCGATCAAAATCTTACCCCCGCTTCTAGATCGCTTCACTTTGGTAGGCGTTGGCTCATTTTGAAACACCCAAACAGTCGACTGGCGCTTGGTTTCTGGGTCGTATTGATAAATCCAGGACTCATCACCTGTAACGATGTCGTAAACACGCCGAGACGAGCCTGCTTCAAATTTGTTAAGCATATCACGGCACCATTCCACCCGGGCCTGCTTCTGAGCATCGGTGAGGTTGTGCGGCACCCAGCGTGATACTATCCTCCTCACGCGAAGATGGCTGTGTAGAATCTCGTGAACGCTTCCCGATCCAATCTTCAATATGTGTTGAATCTCCTGATATGTAATTCGCCTATTGTCTTGGATTAAATTTTTCACTGCTAGCACGTTTTCTTCGGTAACAGCCGTCAAAGGGCGACCGCTTCTTTCGTCATCCCCCAAAGTTGGTCGACCGCGCTTGAATTCGTTATACCAACGATACACGGTTGCCTTGGAAGGGCCTTCATCCATGAATGCCATTTGAAGTCTATCGTACGATTCATCCGGTTTCAGGCGACACTTGAAATCGTATAAAATCATAGCTCTAAAATGTTCCCGGCGCAGATCCATATTTCAGTGAGACACAATACTTTGAATTAACTCGCAAAAAATGTGGAGGGAAATTTTGAAATTGGAACTTACTTATTTTTACTTATAAATAATCATATTTTCGAAAAACATTATAACTGGCCAGTCTCCCATATATAAAAACTTTTTTTCGCAATACTTTCTGAGGGGCCTGGTATATACTAAAAAAAAGTATTTAAGTATTATATCCATTGTCTAGTACCCATGGTACAAGCTCTGCTTAGTTTGGGACTACATGGCGCTGTGTAAAAATGTCCCAAATATTTATTTATTTTATTTTATTTATTTTAAGGTAGGTTACCTCATAAAACCGAGACACAGGGTAAACAATCAAAACATTTTTTTTTTTTTAAAGTTACCATGTATTTTAGCCACTTGACCCAAGTTACGTTGTAAAGATGACTCGTCCCATCCTTTTATAATCATTCTTAGTGATATTTAGGATACCGGACGCAATCTCAAGCATAAATATTAGCCATCATTTCTAATTCTAAGTAATGCGTGAATGAATTCCGGTTTGGCAGAGAAAGTCGCCTGCGCACTTGAAGGTGCTGTGACGACCGTCGTAGTCATTATTACCAAAATTATATTACCACACATGTATTATAGTATTACGATGGACATTGTTATTATTTGCATGTTTAAGGTAAATGGAAATTTTGTTATAGCGCCTGCGCCTGTTTAAGGTAACACGATGGTCCTATATGGAAGTTGTGGAAAAAAAGTAAAGAATTTGGAAAATGTAGCGCTATTTTTATGAGGAATTCTGAACAGTTCTATACACAGAAACAGACAGAATGGCCATGTGGGCAGGGCGCGCGTAGCAGCACCATGCACCATAGTGCAGGTTATTTCAAAGCCTTTCTCAGCACGCCTTATGACTTGTTTCTATAAATACTGTAACAAAAACCCGCAAAAATGCCTTATTGTGCTGTTTTTAACTGAAGAAACAAAAGCTGTAAAGTACATTTGATTAAAATTTATTTAAAAAAATAATGACGTCAAAATGTAAGGCGTAGTTTGTTCGGAAAGTTGCCACGCATGAATCGTAAGTAAAATTGTGATTACAACCATTCTATCTATTTTTGTGGTTCTATACATACAACGTGTTATTGAAATAACTGAAAATCTCTTAAGGGGCTTTCATTGTTCTCATCTGTATGAACAACTTTTACTATGGGACTAACCCTGAAATTGCGAAAAAAATATCAGATGTTCCCTATATTTTGTCGATTTATGTGAACACAAATTTAGGGAACAACAGATTTTTTTTGGCGATTTCAGGGTCGGTCCCATAGTAAATGTTGTTCATAATGATGAGTACAATGACCCCTTTAGAGGTTTAGTATGAACTAAGAAGAAAGTTGTATATAGATCGTATATTCTAACTTATTTCCTTGCTTTGAAAGAAATCCCACTAACAATAGGAGATAACCTTACACCTCGGCGTAAAAAAGCGAAGGTATTACTTAAGCCGATTGGTTCTGCAATCCTTTTTACTACCCTCAGATCGAACTAAAATAAAAATCTAGGTCAAAATACACGGGTCGCTGGCAACTTTTACTGTCCTTGGCGACATTGATACATTTCTGATCACTTAAAATTAACTTTAAACCTAAGAATGTTCCATATATGTACGTTTATAAACCCGTTCTGGGTCATTATCATCGTATTAACAACGGCCAATGTTGATGTTAAAATTTTATGATTATTTCGTATATGCAATTATTAGCGTGCGCATAAATCACAAGCAGTTATGTGACTCAGAATCTATTCGAAATCTAGTGCCTAAGATTACGTTGTTGTCAGGGATGGAGTAGTTACAAGCCACATACATAGTAAAACCACAGTCTAAGGAACTCTAGCTCTGCCCTTTCCTATTTTAATGATATTTGACGAACTTGACAATTTTTTTTTTTGACTACCTCTGTGTTCTGCTGGTTCGAGTGTCGGACTGCTGATCACGAGGTCGTGGGCTCGATTCCCACAGAACACAAATATTTGTGTGATGAACATAAGTGTTTGTGTTGGTCTGGGTGTTTCTTATGTATTATAAGTATGTATTTACAAAAAAAAAAGTGTATAAGTATTGTATCCATTGTCTAGTACCCATAGTACAAGTTTTGCTTAGTTTGGGACTAGATGGTGCTGTGTAAAAATGTCCAAAAAATATTTATTTATTTATTTATATTTACTAGATTCTGGTGTAAGGAAATCACGATTCAATAAAATTTGCTCGATAGATTTATTTTCCAAAGTATAAGGTCTGTTTTTGCACTATTTCGCTTGGCATTTGGAAAACCCATTATTTATTGTTTTTTTCGAATAAAATACATCTTGTACATATCTAGATTGTGGTATAACAGATTTTTATTTCCATGTTTATTCGCTGAGAAATGTGGAAGATTAGAAAAAAAACATCAACACTGCGCGATTCCGCTCTGTTCTCACACGCGCAATTTGCCGTTTGTTAGAAAGGGACGGTTGCAAAACCAATGCAGCACCTTAACAAAATATGGGTTACCGACAGGCTTAGGCTACGCATACATAATACGGAATATTTCGAAACATCAGATAAACAGACTTAAGTATAAACCAGAGGAACAATGAACATAAATTTCATATCAGATGATAGTGCCTTAGAGGGCATCCATGGCCGTTGTCGAAACATACAAAAACATACACATGTGTAACATCCCTTATGCAACGTCGATACGGTTTTTGACTTCTCCATTGTACAGGGAAAGTAGAGCATGTAGATAATAGGAATTATGCTAATGTTTTATATTTTAATGCTCATAATATAAAATGGCCGCGTTATGCAAACATCGTCATGATGCTTAGCTTAATTATCCACACATGGTTCGTTGAAAATGCTAATTTAATTCATTTGGAGTTACAGTGTTTTTATGTTACACCAAATTGGGGGATGAAACAATGAAGACAAGTAGGTACCTATTACATTTTGTAAAGGATCTTTACTAAATGTGGATCTAAGTTGTTTAAACTTAAATCTTAAAGGCGGTTTGCACGACCCACAAATAACATTCATACAATTATCTTAATATATTTTGTCCTACCAAATAAATAAATGAATATTTTTTCGTCATTTTTACACAGCACTATCTAGTCCCAAACTAAGCAGAGCTTGTAGTATGGGTACTAGGCAATGGATATAATACTTAATTACTTTCTTTTTTGTAAATACATGCTTATAATACATAAGAAACACCCAGACAAACACAAACACTTATGTTCATCACACAAATATTTGTGTCCTGTGGGAATCGAACTCACGACCTCGTGATTAGCAGTCCGACAAATTGTTTATAGTGCGTCGTTGTTCATGGTATTTTATATCAGAACCATAGAATAACTACATTTAAGATCAGAACCTTTTTTTAATCGAGATAATGCCTATTGCCTACCAGCTTGAGGCGGTGTGTTATGTAGGGTTCGCACTGGTTCGCACCCTGAAAAACTCTGCCGTGTGCCTACTCTTATTTTACCGAGTGAATGAGCCGCGAGAACTGCAATGCAAGGCTTTCGCGGCCCATCCAGCGCGACTTTCTGTCTAACTCTTGGGACATCACCACAGCTTAAGGGCCGTGCAATGCGGATGACAATGTCCCCAATCTGTCGCCTGCTGGCCTCTCAGGGCCACTCACTATAAATACTCCTTTATATATACCTGCGCCAACATAGTAAGGCTTCTGTTCATGGTATAGTCTATAAGCCTTTGAAATATGATAGTGCTGGTGGAGCCTACACAATACCTTACCGTAAACTTCCACTATGCATCATGGACCTCCCCCAGCCCCCCCAAGCAACATTCAAAAAGCGGAATCAAATATATATTCCCATTGTTTACGCTTGGCAAGCGAATTTTGAAACAATTGCAGCTGCATGCTAAATTCCAGATGATGTACACAAGATTTCAACACAGGATGAAAGTGCAGCTTATGATGTAAAAGCTAGATTTTGGCTTGCGTTTGACCGCCACCTCACCTTATGTTAAGTTATGGTGCGGCCGACGATGATACACGCCCAGCAAAAATCCTATTCACTTGAGTCTTCAAGACCACCAGATTATACTTATCAAGAAACACAGCAAGAAATTCCACTCCTTAGCCGTACGCATAATGAAGCTATTTGCAAACCACTACATGCGTAAGGGTGGAATGTCTACCATATAAAGCTGGCGCATTGCCGTGCGTCTAGTTATCTGATGATGGAATGAGTTGGGGAATCAAATTGTTTAATTCCAATGCACACTCACTGAAATGCATCCGATAAAAAACCGATAGGCTAGCAACCCTACCCCGATGCTCAAGGCTTTGTAACAAAACATAATCAGGCCATAACTGATGCTGGGCAAGGACCTCTTCTCAGTAGGATAGAGAACGGTTCATGCCTCAGTCCAGCAGCTGGAAAACGGGTTAGCAGACTACACTCACCATCGAGAAAGTTATGGAGCACTCTCAGTTTTCCAGGTTTCGTCACGATATTTTCCCAAATTGTGTTCCGCACCTGAATTCAAAAAGTTACGAGGTGCGTGTTGGGTTCGATCTCAAGACCCTCTTGCATTTAAGGCAGACTGTTCAATAACGTAAAAGTTATAGCTTTTGGTTATTATTCAGCGGAAATTGTGAGGTGTACAGTTTACCGTGCAATGCGGGAAATAGACAGTTATGGCGTGTGTAAATGTATCTGATTGCTTAACCTGTTACTAATTACGATGTTGCAATATTAGGTCAGGACCTAACAGTTTATATTACTTATGCTGTAAAATCTTTAGCTAATAATAGTGTTCTTTAGAAAATTCCATGATAAATATAAGTAAGCGTCCTCCCGACCGAATTTCAGTCACGGCGGCCAATCTCAACGGAGACTAGTCATATGCTCGGGACACAAGTGTGTAAGCAAACACAGGTGCAGTCTTTATTCCCTCACTTTCATAATCCGATGGGACGGCAATCGGACACGACCAGAGAAGACCAGGCACGCAGGACCGACGGTTTTACGTGCTCTCCGAGGCAAGGGGGTGTAGCTCCGCCAACTTCCTGACTCCGGGCCGCTACTGAGAAATTTTCTTGACAGAATAATTCCAATGACACTTAATTCCAGACCCGGGAATCGAACCCAGAACCTCACGATCTGCAGTTGAACACGTTATCACTAGACCACCGAGGCAGTCAAAACAACAACAAAACTATAAATAAAAAATAAACGTTAAAACGTTTTGATAAATATAACGTAATAGTTACCACAACCTATGGTACCTACGTAACCAGAGTCGAATCCAATAATAACCCTCACTTTCTGAAACTTTCAGTTACCTACCTATATATCTTTGCCAATGACGAATTTTGAAGTTTATAATTATGATTACAAAATAATATATGATAACATATTATTACATGATTATTAAATCAACATAAGTCATTTATAGCCCTTCAACGCGAAAATCTAATATTGTCATACTTCGAATCAGCTATTTTATCGAAGTTAACCTCAAAATATTAAATACAAAAAATTGCGAATTGCTGTTACCCATCTAATACCGAAAGAACATTTTATTCTCCTTCGAATACACTAGGTTTGGTTGTGCGATGTCGACTTTTATTCGATAGACTAAACACACCATACATTAAAAGGCATTGTTCTTATGTACTTAATCTGTGGTTCTTATGAACTTACCCCCAGTTTCTGGAAGGCTGATCAATTTGATCTGTTGTCAAATCTAATGTCAGCTCCTGTGATTTGCCAAAATTTGCAAATTGATTTGCAAAAATGTTAACAACCAATCACATTGCTTGACCTGAGATTTGACAGCTGATTAGTTAATTTTTGCGTTGATCAGCCTTCCAGAAACTGAGGGTAAATCTACTTTTTTACCTGCCAACTTATAGAAAAATAATATTAATTGTATTTAGAATGTCAATGTCAAAGTACATAAGTATGTGTGACCTGACATTTAGATTATCAGAAAATGCCATTGAACCCGGATTAATTTACTATAACATATTTAAATTTAGTAATTAATATATCCCAATAAGTAGTTTGACTACTCAGACTACTACTGGCTACTTACCTTTAACTACATTTTTCTAATGTAGTTTTTAATATTTTCATTTCGTGGTAAAAAAACGATTTGATAGACCAAATATAACGATAATTATGTACATATGTAAAATTATTATTTTGGTTTATTAAATGAAGCTGATAACAATATTTTTTTTTTTATTGATATTTTATTCAATAAGGCACAAATTAATAGTACAAGAAATAGTTTTTTTTTATATTGCCAAATTTTAATATTTATCTTTATTTTAATTCCGGGTTATACCTATTAGAGTTTATTTAAAACGTTTTACTTTTAAATGCCATACTACTTTTTTTTATTATTACTAACATATATTATTAAACAGATTACATCACATAACACATTATCCTTTTCTAACGGCCAAAATTAATATCCAATCTATCCACGATTTACCCTACCAGAGATAGGAATTTGACATAAGCTCCATACAAAATATGTCAAATTTCTATCTCTAGTAGGATAAATCGTGGATAGATTGGATATTAATTTTGGCCGTTAATCTATAATAAAAAAGTGTGCGGTCAGGAACGAAGGTATCTTTAAAATTCATATTTTTTACCGGTTCATTATAATGCAAAATTTCGCAACTATTCATAGATGGCAGGAAACATCTTGCGTCGGACTGAGATACAACAGGGCCCAGGTTCAGTCGGGGTGCTGGCCAGAAAACGGCTCCGCATACCCGGGGCGGAGTGCGTCCATGAGGATTTCCCCACGGCAAAAAAAGGGCCCAGGTTCAGTCCCCAGTAAAACATGTCTTTTTGTATGTTTTCTTGAAAGAATTAATGATATATTTATTTGCAAGAACATAGGTTGTTTGTTTTTGTTGGTTGTAGAGTTCGTCTAAAGTTAAAATTAGGTATCACTTCATTCGAAATTTCAGTCGTGCAAATATTTTGATTTTCAATTAATCGTACATAATTTTTAAAAACAAATAAAAATTTAAATAAAAATTACTAGTCTTTAATAGTTAGCTGTAATTTTGACGTTACCCACCAGATGGCGCTTAAAGGTGAGGTCAGCTGACAACTCTATGTCCGTATAAATATTCAATGTAGTTACACTATTATAACGCAAATTTTAGCGTGACGCTACATTATCTCCCGAATCACACCTACCACAAGCCCCCATAAGGAACTTCGTTCCAATTCCAAAACAATTTCAAAAAATGTCACCGCATGTAATCGCTAACGATATTCCGTAATCGAGACTCCGTGATTCGGTATCGGTACATCGGGAAAGCGCACACTGCCGAGTAATCAATTCTCGTTTAAATGCAGTCCAATTTGACTGAACCGACTTCAGACGTTCTGGCGTAGTGAAAAGTCATTACCTTTGTGCCTGGGGCCGGATCGATATACTAGAGACGTAACTAGACGAAGCGATCAAGTGGTAGACGAAATAAAAGGGTGAACTTATAGTTTGGTTTGCTTAAAGGTTACACATAAAGAAATAATAATAAAATACATAGAAATAGTACAAAGGCACTGCCTAAACATTTGGCTTAATGTTCTTGGTCAATTTATAACATTAATTAAAATGGTACAATATAAATCACATTTCATGTGTTTTTTTTTTGTTTTTTTTCTTTTTCTTATGGTAAGTAATGCCGATGTCGACAATTCTGCCAATGTCAAGAGTTTTGGAAACGCGTCTGTTTACAATTTATATTAAAAAAAAAACCCTTGATTGACAGTAAATTATGTTTTTTTTGTGCGTAAATCTAAAAACAACATTTAAATTAAATTATAGAAGTGTGATTGAAGACGGCCTTTATGAACAATATCAACAAAAATATTACGAACCGGTTGATATCTTTATGGCTAATTATTATTATTATTTCGCGGGTCTTTAATTTTATAACAAGTTCCTATGCTCATTTCAAGACGTCGCGTCGCGTCGCGTCGCTAGTCGTGACCAATATTTTGCGATTACATATTGTTCATAAAGCCTATACCAATCAAGCAAAGCAAGCAAGTGCAAGTGCAGTTGCAAGTGGTTGCAAGCGCGACTGCTGAGCGTGGGGTCCTGCATGGGTTCGATTCCCGGGTCGGGGAAAGTGATATTGGGTTTTTTCATTAGGAAATTCTCAGTAGCAGCCCGGAGTCTGGATTTGTGACCGGTCAGTGGCAATAGGCTCGCCCCCTATTACATGGGACTATAACATAACTGGCGATGTGGGTGTATTATTACACCTCTGCCTACCCCTTCGGGGAAATACAGGCGTGATGTTATGTTAATGTTATGTGTGTATACCAACCAATCAAGGAACGATAATACATCTTAAGAATTTGCTAATAAATAATAACTAACTTATAAATTGACTAAAAAACAAACGAAATAAAAATAAACAATTTAAAAAATAAATCAGTAAAATTAAATCAGTGAATAATAAACTACTACTTTTAAATAATTATGAGTATAACGACCCCTTAAGAGTTTTAGTATTAACTGAGAATAAGGTTGCATAATTTACAGAATCGACTTCATCATTGGAAACTGAAAAAAACGCATTTTATGTATTTGTGTTAAACGAGAGGTCATCTTTGCCCCTTAGACTGAGGACATAATTAAAAAAAAACCTAGACTAAAATAATCTTGAGAACTTTTACATAACAGTCTGTTTATACAACTATCATATAACCGTCATTAGTGGACAAACGACGATAAAATCCATGGATATTACCGCGTCTCTGCGTGAATGCGGGTTAGGTAATACCTACTATGGGTAATACCAAGATTGTATCCCTTTTGAGGGTGCGGGGGGCGCAACATTGGGTTGACACCTACAGAAGCATGACTGCGCAAGTGACACCCAAGAATCCCTAGGTAAGTTGAAATAACGGACGTGTGGTTTTAGTCGGTAGGAGTCGGGCGCAAACATTGGGTCGACACCTGCAGAAGCATGACTACGCAAGTGACACCCAAGAATCCCTAGGTAAGTTGAAATAACGGACGTGTGGTTTTAGTCGGTAGGAGTCGGGCGCAAACATTGGGTCGACACCTGCAGAAGCATGACTACGCAAGTGACACCCAAGAATCCCTAGGTAAGTTGAAATAACGGACGTGTGGTTTTAGTCGGTAGGAGTCGGGCGCAAACATTGGGTCGACACCTGCAGAAGCATGACTACGCAAGTGACACCCAAGAATCCCTAGGTAAGTTGAAATAACGGACGTGTGGTTTTAGTCGGTAGGAGTCGGGCATAACCCTCCGCCTTCCTCAGAGCGATCAATGAACGAAATCCCAACGGAAAAAAATACAATCACATGAGACTTTCATCTTCATGTCTCAGTTTGGCGAACCGACTTGCGTTACCATTTAGGCAACAGCCTAGATGGTATTGAAGTTGTTATGGGCAAAGGTAACCGCTTAACATCAGGTGGGCCTTTAACTCGTTTAGCCATCCTATACTATAAAAAAAAAACAGTTTTGAAATGTTTTGAAAATAGTGCTGGAGGGCCAAATTTGAAACTATAAGGTTTAGAGAAAAGTCGTCAAAGCAGTCATGAACTCAATTTTGGACAAAACTAAAACTGCATTATTCGTTTTTTTTTTTAAAGCAGCTCGTTCGGCCAGTGATCGAATCCAATATTTATTTATTATTCTTATTCTTTATTGCACACCAGAAAATCACAACAATACGTAATAGTTTTGAAATTACATGTACAAAGGCGAGCTTAACTCATAATTGAGTTTTCTACCAGCAAACCTTTGAGTGATAGAGCAAATATAAAATGTAAAACAGGGTAAACTTTCAGTGTACATAACTAATGTTCATTTAGAATTATAAAATAACATTACAACAACAAATTATTTGCAAAAAAAAAAAAAAATACAGATCATATCTATCCATTTATTAAGTAACTTCTGTTCAAAAAGCACGCAACACTATAAAAGATAATGATATTGTGAGTGATTACTGCGTGCATCGAAACGATTTTAATTAATAATATTGTACGGTAGATTAAAATATTTTTTTAGAAATATTTGTAAAGACGCTTGTCATCTTACTCTACCTGCGACCACGAAATGCTGCAAAGCTTTCGAAAAGTCAGGAAAACCAATTTAAATAATATACGCGATTTAATCCGGTTAAAATTTGTTTTATTATAACTTCTGTTCAGTTTCTCATACCTAAAAATCAGCGACGACACAGCCCCTAGACGCCACATAACAGGCGGCCGATTTCTATCACACATAAGGGAAAAATCCTGTATGTAAGCCGCCACTCAAACAATTTGAATCAGTGTTGACCAGTTCTGTGAGCCGTTGACACTTCCGTGTTAGTGAACACAAAATTTACAAATAAATGTTATAATGACTTCTTGCACAGTACGATTGTGTTGTAAAAACAGCAAGACTTTGAGTGTCCAGAAAGACGGCATAACATTTCATCGTTAAGTTAATAATGTCATTATCCAATTAGATTTTTCAACTGATTTAATATTTAATGAGAGTTCATCTTATACTGGTTAATTCGCAACGGACACCAAAGGTGCAGACGGCACGTTGATGTCTTTCACAAAACATCTCTTTCTTACGCAAGCACTTAACACACTATCTCTTTCCCTCTATTTAATTGTCAATGTAACTAGTGATGTACTAAATCTGTTATCGATGAAACAAAGTTCTCCATACTATCAACGAAATTGAAAAATATAGGTAGTAGAATATTTTGCAATCTACAAAAAAAAAAAAAAACTACGATTTCAAACATTCAATCTTTATATACCTATAACAGCCAGGGAGTCTACTCCCGTTCAACGATAAACGAACTTTTGTTCCGACCGATACGTACACGATAAATGATATATGTACCTTTTTTAGGGTTCCGTAGTCCTACAAGGAACCCTTACAGTTTCGTCATGTCCGTCCGTCTGTCCGTATACCCATCTGTCCGTCTGTCCTAATCCTTTACAGCTTAATAACTTCTACAGTTATAAATATAAGTACATGTAATTTTGTTAAAAGATAGTTTAAATATAGATCTCAATTTTAAAAGAATAAAAAATGCGTGATTATGTATTTTAGGGGTGGCGCCCATACATGTGAAATGGGGATGAAAATATTTTTTTCGCTCCACCCCCTCGTGTGTGGTATCATTGAATAGGTCTACTAAAATGAAGGTAATGTTTCATACAGCACTTTTTTATCAGGTGTACCATCTGCGAAATATAGCCAGCTAAAGTGACTTGCAATGTGTCCCCCCCCCCTGCCATCTCTAAACTATGTAACGTAGATATTTATAATTCTCCACGTTGATAGACCTTTGTAAAAACTCTCTTTTAAAATTATTTTGAGTATAATGTGATTATAAATTTTCGAGTTATAGAGAGAAAACTGAAAAATACTTAAGACGTCCTAGTTCAAAGGTCATTGACCTTAGAGAAAAATGATCTTAGCAAAGAATGCTCCTTTAGTTAGTTCCTTTAGTTAGTCCTTTAGTTAGTTCCTTTAGTTAGTCCTTTAGTTAGTTAGTGTTCCTTCGTGACACACATTCGAGGCTTTTAAGGTCATCAGAAAACCTCACGTTGGCGATACCATCGCATTCCACAAATTTCTTTGGTAATTCTTTTACAGTTCAGGCTGCTCGCCTGTGGAATGCTTTGCCAGTACAAGTGAGGCGTGCTCAATCTTTGCCTATATTCAAAAAACTGGTAAATGATCGCTACCTATCATCACTGTAATTTCCGGCAGGTACATTATGTAATATTTAGACATATTGTATTGTATTTATTATGTTTATTGTATCTTATATTTATGTAGTTTTGTTATAGATATATGTATAGTATTTATGTTATGTAGTATATGTATTCTATTATGTTGTTACACTGCGTACTACCCCTCTCTACTTGCCCATATTGTCCATCCTAAGGTTGTCTGGAAGAATTCGCCTTGAGCGATAAGACCGCCCATTGTACATGTGTTCTATATAAGTCATATATGTTGCTATCTTCTTTTGTGTACAATAGTATTTGTATTGTATTGTTGAAAAAAAATGACTTTCCTTCGTACGTACGTATTTTTACATTTATTACGTATTACTAATTACTACATATTTAACTGTCGAAAACATTGAAAATTTAAAATTAACTAATAAAATTACAGTAAAAACTACAACAAAAGACCCTTCTTTTGTTGTACAAACAAAATTATAGATCTCAAACGATTTTAAACCTAATTGACTACTAAGTTAAGTTAGAAATCGTAAAAATAAAAAAAGTCGCTAGCTAGCTACCAATAGCCAATAGCTATTTTACTTGGTCAGCTCACGGCAGCGCGGCGGCTGCCCGCTACACCGTAAACTTGTTGGTTATTCGAAGCAGTAGCTAATAGCTAGCTATGGTGTAGACAGATATCGTAGCCATTGATCGAAGTAGCCATGGCTATTTGTTGAATAGCCGCTATTTAGCTAGTTATTAGAGTAGCTACCCACTTCTAAGCCTTACTCCTGACCCCGCCTGGATCGAGTGCTGTATCAATCGAATTTGAATTCGAGTTAGTGTCAAATCGTACTGCTTTTTTCTAGGAATTGAAATTAGCTCGATTTGGTTCAGAGCTTGAACCAGTCGGGAGTAAGGCCCACGATGTTAATTTACAACTTCCACACGGACAGGGTCACAAGCACAGCTAGGAATGAATAATTTAGTAAAAAAACAAATTTTGTGTCACATTCGATTTTATTTAAGATTTGCACGGATGTGTAATATTTCTCCATGAAGCTACTTGGTCTTTTACTTCTTTCGAAGGCCTCTTTGCGAGAAAAATCCTCAATTAAAATCAATCGCACTATTACATCCCTGAAAATGTTTGGTTTTGTTAAAACCTATTAAATATCACAATAATACTGTCAAACGCGGTTTGACACGTAAACACTGAAAAAATTACTCAGTACTATCAGAATTTCGCTTTCAATTACTACTAAAATAAAATAATAAAAAAGATTTCAATATCCAAAAGAGACCTCTTGAGCAGTCGCATAATTTGAGGTTACATTAACGACAATTGTACAGTTTACTGTCTAATTCAACATTGTTTATATAAAAACAATCAGAAATATATCAAATAGGTTAGGTAAGGTTAGAACTGTGAGCGAGCGAAGTGAGTGGTGCCGCGGTAGCTGCTAGCGAGTACTAGAAACAAATTACAGTTATTAGTTGTTATATTCATTAGTCACAAAATTTGTTTTATTTGATTATATCGAATGGTATTTATAATGGCTTTATTATAAAAGCTCAAAGTTACAAATGCACTATTCGAAGGCTATACATATATAAAATTAATTTATTTAAAAAATTATTAGTGGTGATTAGAATTTTTTTTTTTTGTCCATTAAATTTAAGTTATTTTTGAGTAGGTTCTTTTCTTTTGAATAACGTTTTATTTACGTACTAATTAGCTGTTATAGTTTGCAATAATATTTGTTTTTGTTCCATGCTGTGTTCACTTTTAAATGTTAAGTAGGTCCAATAATATTTATACCTAGACGTAGTACCTAGTATGTTAATGTAACATTTTGTGTAATATTGCTGGGTAAAATAAATAATATAATACTACTACTAAATTAATTATTTTATTATTTAACCCACTTGTTACTACCGACCTTTATAACGCCACGAATCGAGCGTTAGATCTACCTGATATTTATGAGTGTTTATTGTTACATAAACAAAGATTGTTTTACTTTAATTTAACGAGGATTGATCACTTAATAATAAACTAGAGTGTTTGTCACAATTTTTTTAGTGATTTGAAGTTTATAAGTGTTTTAACATCAACATTATAATTTCTTTGAAACATGTTTTCGAAAAGGTAGGTTTCTTTGTATTTCTGTTAGGTTTTTTTTATTTTGATTTATAATGTCGTAAAGTATTCTTATCACAGCTTACATATAAGATATAACTGATTCAAATATCATGGTATTTCATAACGATTTACGCCTGTTATTATTTGTGGCGTTATAACACCCGGTAGTAAAATTGGCGTACAGTGACCAATAAAATTATAGTTTCACGCTAGTTGCAAATAAGTAAATGGCTTAGTGACATCATCGATATTTTACATTATCCAGATTCGGACGTCGACTTTCCGAGGGAAATCACAATATTTTCACCAGAAAATGCAAATACTAAAGTGACTGACGAGGATTCTGGCGAAGAAATGTTGTATCACTGCAAAATCTCCCAGATTTGATATGTTAATTTTTATCATATCAACCCATTTTATCGATTTTCAGGTTCCCAACTAATAATTCCAGCAGAGATTGTCTTTGACGATTCTTCAGACAGTGAAGAATCTGAAGATGATTTGTCTTTGTCTCCATTGCACAAAAAGGCACATTGAATCATTGCCGATGGCATGAGGAACAACAGACACCATCTACATCTATACGTATAGCAGTTCCATTCGTGGTAAAAGTGTTATTTGTCATTGTTTTGCCATTGCCTCGATATGCCCTTATATAATGCCTGGCAACCTACCCTATCGTCGAATTGTTGCAAGAGGATTGTTGGAAACATTTAGGATACAGGAAAAACGTGGATCCAGCTGCATACCTAGAAGCCATCACGAGGTTTCTCGATATGATGGTACTGATCACTTAATTTAGTACCTATGAGGATTCACAAAGCCGTTGCACGATTCAGAAATATAAAAAAAATCTGTCGTAAATCCACACTTTTATAAAAGTAACTCTGCCTGTGTCTGTTTGTTACCTCATCAGGACTAAACCACTGAACCGACCGTAATGACATTTGACAAAGAGGTAGCCTGGGACCAAGAGAAGGAAATAGGCTACTTTCTTATCCTGTAAACCAAAGGGTTCCTGCGGAGTAAGCGATAAATGACATCCAGGCGGGCGTAGCCGTGGTGACCTTTAGAGTTTTGTATACATTTGCATCCAAAATTATGTTTTTATGCATATCATGCATGTGATTAGCGAATTATTACTTTGAATATCAAATTAAAACTACTATAAGTACATGTATTTCTGTTTTATTCAATACTAAATCGCATGCAAGCAAACTTTTTAATAGCAGCCTATCTTACTACCGGGCGTTATAACGCCACCCATTTTCCAGATTTTCCAGGGAACCAGGATTTTTTTCAATATTTTTTTTAGAACACTACCTTATCATAAAGAAATATACTAAAAATTCAGAACGTTCTGCGTCAGAAAAAAGTTTCAGTAATATCTGGGTTAATATTTATTTACTATATAAACGGACAATTACCTCTTTTAAAATATCCGCTTTACAAAATAATAACTCCATATTCAACACCAAATAAATACATAAAGATATTTTTAAAGATATAATTATCTTAATTCTGAAAGTACAGAGCACCCGTCTTACTTTCAAAATTAAGATAATTTTGAAAGACTCCCTCCCTACTTGTAATACTTACTATTATTATTAGTATATTAATTACTTTATTATTAAATAATATTAAAAGAAATAAGAAGCTAAAATCCTTATAATTAATACTAAGTATTACATAAAAATAATATCGATAAAATAATATTTTATCGATATTATATTGTGTTGAATCTAAATCTGTCTCGTCTCTAACCCTACAAAGTTTGAAGTTTCTATGACATAATGACATTGTCAGGGCCAACCGGATCGCTGTACCCCGCTTCCTCATACCTCAGCTAGTGGCAGAATTGTTTGTTCGCATTAAATTCAACAATATCCGTCTAGGGGCTGTGTTGTCGCTGCTAAAAATTAATGAGTGCATTTGAAACGCTTCTTATATTGCGACACGCTTCTTTGCAACACAGATGCGTAAGTAACACGTTATGCGTTAATCACGTTAATATGGTGCACCCTATTAATGGGATTAACGCATAGGTTATTTATAATAGAGTTGATAACAACATAAAATATCACAGGAAAAATATTTTTTCCTGGTACTCTTCGTCTAGGGCTCTAGGGCTTGCAACAAACTGATGAACAGGTTTTTTTTTTAATAAATAAATAATCGTTTTTTGACATAAATGCTTATACACTTAATGTAGAATTACTTACCTAATTATTATGTACCTAATAGAAAAACACACAAGTGCGCTCGATGTGAACAGCCTTACTGTACTGAAAACCAGCATTTATGTTTTAACTTTTAATTTGAATTTACAGAAGAGTTATTCATGGTTACATCACAGAAAAAAAAACTGACGAAAAGTTAATATTTTTTGTCACAGGACTTGAAAGATCATCACACTGTCACATTTTGAGATTTATTTTTGAATCCTTATAATTTGAAAAGTACATGACCAAAATTATTAAAAAAAAATCTAATAACTGTCACGACTTTGCCTATTGCCCGTTTTCGGCTTGACGTTGATTTCTGGGACACGTTGTATACGCGTCGAATTGAGAACCTCCTCCTTTTTTTTCGTCGGTTAAAAATACAATACAAATACATAAAATAAGGAACTTGAATAACTCGGAAGAAAACACAGTGACTCTTTATATTATTATGCCGTCTTTGCATGAATAAGTGTGATATGTGTCTCAGTATTGTACCAAATGAGTGTACCGGCTCAGCATGTGCCAGGTATTACTCCTGACGCTGATATGCACCTGTCTTTCCTTATTGCCTAGAAAATAAAGTTGCCTTTTTTAATACGTTAGATGACCGCCTTGACTAGCAGCGCCTCACCCGAGGGACATTTTTCATGAAACGGACTCTAAATAAATTACTCGTTATTTTTTCGAAATGTATGCAGGTATAACTTCCGTCTTATATAAGTTGTTACGACTTTTAATTGTTTAATTTATATAATAATTATACTTTAATTAAGCTTAACAAATCGCTTTTGTCTGTCAGCACGTTTTTTCATAAGCTAAATGCATACGTGAATGCAAAAAATCATTGTTTCGAATTTATTTATTAGAACTCAACTTCCTCAATTCTGTTACGTAGAAGGTACCTACTATTAGTAATTTAGTGATTCTGTATCAATGTAAATTGTGTCATAGTAAGGACTCGTGAGAAAATACCGAATTTCAGAATAGATTCTCACCAGAGATTGGTCACAGAATGTCTTCGATTTATGGTTAGCAGATTGTAACTCCAGTGTTTGCTCCAGTTAGGCTCCATTGCACAATTTCGCGTCCTAACCTCATCCTAGTACAGTAAATTGGTCGTCGGTTTAGTTACGTACTCGTAATAATCAAGTTGTGGTGTCCTATCGATTATATTAGTGTTGCTTACAGTTCTGTCAATATTTTACTGATAATAATAAAATCATTATGAACGTGTTAAATTGGTAAGCTTCTAGTACTTGGAGTGTAGCAATTAATAGTAAATTACTGTCGAGGTCTGAAATAGAGCAATTGACGGCCGAGTATAATATTGGAACTTCCTAAGTTACTCTAGTTACTAGTTTAAAAGGACGAGGCGCCAGCCGAGTCCTTTTTACTGAGACTGCTGGACATAGGCCTCTCTCAAGTTGCGCCACAACACTCGGTCCTCTGCCTTCCGCATCCAGTCCCCCCCAGCCACGATTTTCAGGTCAACAAATTTTTTCAGGTCAGGAAATAATACACAAATTAAATTTAAAAAAAAAAAAAAAACATTTGCGCCAATTCGTCATTTTCAAAGTTTTGGAAAAAAAAATGCGCATTTAGCCTTTATAATGATAAATATTTTGTACCTAAAAACACCTAATTTATGTAAGCGTGTACTCAAAAACCTCGGTAGCAACATTTAAAAAATAAAAACTGTCCAGCAATTTCTGTTATTGTCGTGGTGGATATTACTGGCCTGTTATTTCGTTGCGTACGAAAAAGAGCCGATTGATGTATTCGTTTTTTTAAATAATGAACCAATTTCCGTACAATTGGGAGAAAATGTAGTTTACTCAAAAATGCATGTAATGTGGTCATTCTTTTGACAACCTTGTTTAAGCAAAGTCGACCTTGCCGTTCTGTTTCAAGGAGCGGCCGGCAAAGTTTTGCTGGTCGCTCTAACAGGCCGGCAAAACATTGCCGGCTGCTATTTTGACGTTTTAACGTTTAAAAAAAAGATTTTATTTAAAACACAAAAATTACTTGCTGGTTTTATTTAGATTAGGTACTTGCATTTTTGAGTAAAGCACTATACAAGCCTTGGCCCACTATGACTGCTTCGCTGGTCACGCTATGATTGCCTCCTAGCTAGCCTAGCTACGCTCTAGGCCTTCCAGCTTGGCCATCATTGCAGGCCTCGACCTACGGCCTCGGCCTTTATCTCAGCTCGTCCATCAAGTGCTGCACGCTGACCGCGCTGTGTCGGCCTGGAGCTGCGCTACGCTGCGTTACGCTGCGCCACGCTGCGCTGTCGGCCATCATCAGCGCGACCAGCAAAGTAGTCATTATAGACCGTGGCAGTAATGTATTATTATTTTACATTCGTACATAATTAGACTGGTTTACTGTGAGATTTAAGTTGCCCTTTCAATTCTGAGTACTTTATGGTGACTTAAGGCGGGGAAGAACTTTTAATAATCGGGCGTCACATCTTCACACTAGTAAAGGATCTATGAACACATACTATGCGATCTTACATAAAAGTCCATCTTTATCGACCTACTTCAGTTTTGGTATCAATTGTTTTGCAAATTGCAATCGTGCATGCGAAATAACCAATCAATCATCGAAACTGAACTGAGACATGCTTAGATTGATTACTTAAGATGATCTGCCATAATTTACGTACGAGATATTATAAGTAATAACCCAAAATTACTTAATACTATGTCGTACCTACTTAGGTACTATTTATTAGTTGGTATAGGTAATGGTGTCGATTCTCTTGTTCACGAACTAAACTTATTTTAAACTATCGCTCTCTTTTACTAATAATAGATACAAGAAAGGGATGGCATCAATTTTAGAAATGTCAAATTAGTTTACGTGTTACATTTATTTGTATTTTAGTGGGCACGTTCCGAGATCACGACTAAACTTTTATGGAAATCTAAATTCCGACTAATTTGACAGCTCTAAAATTGTTGCCATCCCTTTATTGTATCTACTATCAGTAAAAGAGAGCGATAGTTTGAAATAAGTTTAGTTCGTCAACAATAGAATCGACACCAGTATCTAACAATTTGGTAAGAACTTCTGGTATCATTAGTAGATACATTTATTTACGAGTCAATAGTTAAATAATACTTGAGCAAATAATAAATCAATAAGTTCCAAGATTTGCATTCGTTTACTTTCGAGATAACACAAACAAATCGAGAGTATAGTACAGTCGACTGCACACAGTGGAACACTTGAATTACGACGTCGCGTCCGCCCTTACTGCTTACGAAATAAAGACGCTGTCAAGGTCAAACTGTTTGCTGTTACTGATGTGCGGTTGACTGTACCTATTGTATTTTTATTAAAGCGATCTTTAAGAAAAAGTCGTTTTCTCTTATATTTATTTCTATCAGCTGCAATCAAAATTTGATAGGCCCGTTTTCTTAAATTCATTTTACTACTTATGTAAAATCATTGTTTTACTACAAACAAAAAAAATACATTTAGTTAGATACACCTAATACAGAATTCCGTCCGTAATAAAATCGCACGCCGAAGGTTGCACTGCACATGAAAATAAAAAACGGAATCGATATCAAATTGAAAATTGATGCACGAAATTGTAACGTAAACCATTTAGCCGTGGCTTCCACGCAATTGCATAATAATTTTACCGACACGTTCGTCTAAAAAGCGATAGTGAAGCATATGGTGCAAGTTTCATGGTTGAAATTACTTTGATTGGTGGTAAAATGTTGGTAGAACAATTTTGCAAGGTCCACGTCGTGGTCCGCTCATCAGGAACAAGTAACGAACTGTTATCTACGGATGTATCGTGGTAGTACAAATAGTTCGTACAAGGAAACTGTAAATTACACCTACATTTGTCTAAAACGTAAACGCTGCTGTAGAATGCTTTATTGAAGCTAGACTACCTACTGAATTAAGTACGAGATTATGTACTAAGGCCCGTATTACGGAACCTTCCTCAAACTTTGATCACTGTTTAAAACTAGTTTTGAGTCGGGATTTAATTTTAGAACATTCCTCAAGCATAGATTCATTGATCACAGTTCAGCTGAGTTTAGCTTTATTTTATACTGTCACCTGTTTCTGTATTTGAGTAGAGATTTGTGATCTGTAATTACTCAAGTGTGGTCGAGACAGTGGCGTGCATTGCATATAGGCAATTAGGCAATTCCCGGTGCCTACCTCATTCAAATTCAATAGTGGTGTAAGTTATTATCTTTTTCTCAGAGTACGATGATTATTTATGTTTTATTAGACCTATTAATGATAAATTAATCTTCCTACATAAAAAAATCTATAAATTACACCACAATTAAAATCAAATGAAGTAGGCCAATGCACGCCACTGGGTCGAGACTACGCTTGAGTAGAGATTTATTTCCTATTTCATGTTAAATTCGTGTGCTATGTTGTTGAATTGAAGTTTACAATTACTGTATTGTATTGGTTGCGAGGCAACCCTTTTTTTTTTTTTTTTTTTTAGCCGTGGGGAAATCCTCATGGATGCACTCCGCCCGGGGTAGGCGGATCCAGTGTCGGACTCTTACCGACTAAAACCACCACGGTGTTCCTTCAACTACCTTAGCCGGGGGCGTGGGAACCCGTGAGTATTCACACAACCACCCCCGACAGGTCCTGGCCCGCCTCAAGCAGGCGAGCCCCTTCTCCCCGTGCGGCCTAACGTTGGCCGCACCCTCCTCGATGGCGCACACGGAACACTGCACGCCACCTCACCTCATGGGCCTTTACCAGCTGCGCCAACTATGCCGGCTGTGCCAGCTACGCCAGCTGCTGGTCGGGCAGCAGACTACCCCGAGTCTGCTGCTCGCAGGCCCTACCTCCCGTAATTTTTTATAGAGGTTTTCTTCCTCACGGTCCGGGCGGTGAAGCCAAGACCCTCGGTCCCAAGAGGCGCGAGAACACTACTCAGCGGGCACTCCTGGGGTTACGAGATCGACGGGGGCAGGGAAGGACAGTCCCCCCGCTGCCTGCCCAGTGGCAGGGTGAGTGCACACCGGGCCCGCCCCTGCTCCTCCACTGTGCCCTCTGCTGACATCAGAGGGACACGTGGAACAACTCCGCACTGGCCCAGAACGGGCCCCACCCGCGCCAGAATATTCGCCACAGGCAATAAAATCCCCCGAAGGTTAATCCCTCGGCAGGATTTTATTGCCCGTGCCCAGGATGCACCGGCCAAACAACTGCCGATCCCTCCAGACGTGTCCAGAAGGACAAGCAGCCGTCAGGCACACGTGGAGGTTTTCTGGCCAGCACCCCTTGCGAGGCAACCCTAACACAAGTATTCTTATAACTTACTGGGGCTGCCTCAATTCTGTATTGTATGAAAATGGATGAGAGACAATAAAAACCTATTTAATTTTTTTATTTTTTTTATTTTTGTATTGGAATAAGACTGATACTCAAGTAACCATTCTATCCTTAAGTAGTGATCAGGTGATTGAAGATCAAAATGTACTTGAGGAACGTTCTGTAATACGGGCCTTAGTAAATTATTAACATAACATAACATCACGCCTGTATTTCCCCGAAGGGGTAGGCAGAGGTGTATAGTACACCCACATTTCGCCAGTTATGTTGTAAGTCCCATGTAATAGGGGGCGAGCCTATTGCCATCAACCGGGCACAAATCCAGACTCCGGGCTGCTACTGAGAATTTCCTAATGAAAAAACCCAATAACACTTTGCCCGACCCGGGAATCGAACCCAGGACCTCACGCTCAGCAGTCGCGCTTGCAACCACTAGACCAACGAGGCAGTTAAATTATTACTATGATCATTATTGCAAAATAAGTAATAGGTAAGCGCTTTAACAGTCTTCCATACAATTAAGTTATTAAAAATAAAAATAAAGTCAAAATGGAAATAAAATGGCAGTAAATTACATACAGTTAGACATAAAAGAGTAATAAAATTAAAATCACAGTAAAATAATAAGTAATAAAAGAGGTAATTTGAAGACAATAATATATGTCTTCTTTTAAAATTGCTTATTTAAAGAGAAATATGCCATTCTGATCTGGTAATAAATATTGTTTTAATGAGAGAGTTCAGTATTATTTTTAATAACGTCTTTGTGCATTAGCTCCAATATATATATATATATAAATCAACAAATTCCAAGCAACTTCCAAACAGGTCGGATATAGTCTACTTGTGTCTAACCCAACCTAACATTATTTAGAGCTGGTGCAAGTACATACGTACTTGCAGACTCGATGTGAAAGTGGTCTAAACTAAGATAATAACTAGTGCTAATAGTGTATACTTAATTAATCGTATTTCTTCGTAGTTCCTTTGTTGATTAAGATACTGCTGGTTATTAGAGTAGGTACTATTAGGGAATGTCGAATCCATTTTTGGTGTATTTAGAGCTTTTATGAGCGTATTTAGTTGACTTGTGTATTGTCTCCGTTATATTTCAATGTTCAATAGGGTTCTACTGAAAAAAGTTAAACTCAAACCAAAATTATTGTTGTTAAGATTTAAATAACGTTCAATGTTCGTGACTACGTGTTAAGGTATCTTTTCTTTTTAATCTTTATTCTTTATTGTTTATGCCTTTTTATGCTGCTGAAATTCATGAACTGCTGAGTACAAAACTTGTCTCAGCTTTAATCAACTTACCACAAATATATCATAGAAAGTAATTCAAATATCCAAGTCTAATTAATCTGGAACTTACCTGAAACAAAATAATAATAAATATTTAATAATTTTACAACTTTACAAACATTTTAGCTTAAAATTACAAAATAAACATAGGACATAAGGGGGCGTCTATTAATTACGCTAGGTGTTTTATTTTCAATTAGGACCCCCCCGGCCCCTCCTTCTTATTTGGTAAGATGTGGTGGGAACCGTAGGAACCCCGTGAGATTTACCCTCTAAGTTTTAAATAATTAAACATTATAGGCATAGAGAATATTTAAAATTGTCTATGTTCGGGATTGATTTTGTAATACAAAATGTTATCTGTTATAATATAATGGATCTCTGAATTAAAAAGTTGACGTGAGATTATTATTGAAATGAGATTGAGAATGATTGATTGATTTTAATGAGATTTGGAGAGATTTTGCCGGACCCCTTCCCCCACATTTTGAGCTTACGTAATTAATGGACGCTCCCTAAAGTTGTCAACCAAAGACATTCAATGAACATTAAAAAAAACATCTGACGCGTATGAATATTCATAAACTTCGGTATTAAGAAAATTAATTGTCTAGCCTATCATCCGCAACCATTTAATTTGATTTCACGACTCAATAAAATGTTACAATACTATTGAACTTTAAACTAATGTTTTTTAGTGTCTATTGATCTGAATTCTGCACATCAAAATGAACTTTTATCTGATTGTAATATTTTTTCAATCACTATTTATTACTTTTGTGTGCCAATTATTTGAAATTTTAAAATACATCTCAGATTTAGCAATAACCGAGTAGGTACTACAATAAAATTAATTTTAAACCATCATAAAATAAGGATTAAATTATAAAATCTTAAGATAGTGTGTGACCTTTGAAAAATAATTAAAACTCATCCAAAAATCAATTAGATTATTATGCAATTTGTTTTATGACTTCAAGATTATAAGAATTAAAAACTTTATTTTCCTATCAGTCACAGTCACATCAAAAGATTTTTAGGGTTCCCTTTTTTAAGCGGAGAAAATGCCTATCGCATGTCTCACTGCCACCGAGGAGGCGGTGTGGTTATGTGGGACTCGCACCCACTGAGAACTCCACCCTGTGCCTACTGTCGCCTTGGGTGGATGGGCCACGAAGACTGCAATGCATGGCATTTGCGACTCATCCATTGTAGTCCCCTTCAGGGTCTTCCACTTTCTTCCTAAACTCTCCTTCGGCTATGTCCGGACACACTTGAGACATCACCGCAGCTCGAGGGCCGTGCAATGCGAACGATAGGCTCCCCAATCTATCGCCCGCTGGCCTCTTTTAGGGTGGCACCAGGTCACCGTAAAGTAGCCAGTTGAAGTTTTCACAGAATATATGGCCTCTGTCATGGCAAACTACAAAGTCTAAGCCCAAAGGGGGTCCCCATACAAGAAACCTCGAATAAATGTATTTTCCAACTTTTTTTTGTTCCTGCTCTATTTTAAAAATGGTAATAACCTACAAGCTTCAATCTGTTTGCGATTTTTGTGCCATAATAGTTTAACAACAAATAATAAAAATAAAGCAAACTCAGACGTATGTGGTGGTACACACGGCTACACATCAAGCTGTACATTTCCAGTATAAGCTGATCTCGCATTGTACGGAAAGCCTACACAATGTGAGGTCAGCTTATACTGGAAATGTACAGCTTGATGTGTAGTCGTGTGTACAATATCAAATCACTGTTTCATATTTGCACAATTACTGTTTCCGAGAAATATACAGCTTGTCCAGTGGAAATGATGCCTTAAGTAAACACCTGAATAGAATAAGCTTAAGTACCTGGGTAAGAAAAAGATGCAAATGTGAGTCATTAGCACCATTGGTGAACTCTCATAAATTAAATCAGCTTCTACTGGGTATCACATCGATTGGTGGTACGGAACTTATAGTGCGCGAGTTTGACTCGCACTTGCTCAATTTTTGTTTGATTTTATACAACTAAAAAAGCTGGTTATTACCTACGCGAACATGGCATGATTATTCAAATAAAAATGTAACTAAAGTAGTACAGTCGACTGCATGACAGTGGTAACACGTCAATTCGAAAACCGTCCTTACTGCTTACGAAATAAAGATGCTGCTAATGTCAAAGTGTTACCACCGACGTGCGGTCGACCGTACCTTGCCCAAACCTGGTGATATCTACGATATTTGGTTAAATGGATATCAATATATAGAAATGTGGGCATACCTTTTTAAGTAAAAAAAACGTTCACATTTTCCTTAGCAAAATGAATTGCTACTTGTAATGTATTTTTTATTAGGACCGTATCCTAGTATTGATACGGTCCAAATGTAGGGCATTCAAACTAGAAAGAGAAGATGAAAATTTAGGTACCTAAATATATTAATGTCCAATAAATTAGACTCTAAAATAAAATAAGGTTTAGGACCTACGTCAAATTCAGACTCATAAGAAAAAAATTTAAACTCAAAGCTCCAAATGCAGAAACCTGATGGATCACTGGCTTACTCCGCAACAGAAAAGGCAAATTTATTTGCATCTATGTTTGCGAGCAATTCGCGTCTCGACTCTGGCTCAAAACTACCACCATCTATACCTCACTGCGATTTTTCATTCCAGAAAATCGCTATTCACACTAAAGAGGTTCGAAGAGTGCTTTTCTGTCTTGATGTGAATAAGGCCAGTGGACCCGACGGTATTTCTGCAAGGGTTCTTAGGAAATGTGCACCTGAGTTGTCTCCTGTACTGACACGCCTGTACCGCCTCTCTCTTAGTCAGAGAACTGTGCCCAAGTCCTGGAAGCTTGCAAATGTACAGCCAGTACTCAAGAAGGGTGACCGTGCTAACCCGGCCAATTACAGACCAATCGCCATCACCTCCATATTGTGTAAAGTTATGGAAAGGATACTGAACAACAAGTTGCTGGCATACCTAGAAGACAATGATCTTCTCAGTGATCGTCAATTTGGCTTTCGTCAGAAACGTTCAACTGGTGATCTTCTTGTGTTCGTCACGCACTGTTGGGGCGTAGCTATCGAGAAACATGGCGAAGCCTTAGCTGTGTCTTTGGATATCTCGAAAGCTTTCGACCGGGTTTGGCACGCAAGTCTGCTGAACAAGCTTCCAGCGTACGGCATCCCACCTGACTTTTGCACTTGGATAGCTGACTTTTTGAGTGAACGGTCCATTCGAGTGGTCATTGACGGCTGCTCCTCTGACCTCTTGGCCATAAATGCCGGAGTTCCTCAAGGGTCTGTTCTCTCTGCGACACTTTTCCTGCTTCACATAAATGACCTGCTTCAGTTAGGTCTTATTGGCTACGCAGATGACAGTACTATCACAGAGAGATACCTGTCCAGTGTGAGAGCCAACCAACGGGAAATCTGTTCTCTACGAGAGGCCATGATAGAGCGGACTAATTCGACCTTAAATCTCGTTTCCCAGTGGGGAGATGACAATCTGGTCAATTTTAACGCCTCTAAAATTCAGGCGTGTCTTTTCACCGCAAAACGGAGTCCATTCCACCTGGCTCCTACTTTCCAAAGTACACCTATTAGCATCACCGACCACCTAGACCTTCTTGGCATGGAGTTGACAACTAACCTCAACTTCGGCACCACAATCGAGGCAAAGGCTCAAACTGCGGCCAAAAAGTTGGGCATTCTTAACAAGGTGAAGCGATACTTCACTCCCGGACAGCTTTTCACTTTATATAAAGCTCAAGTCCGATCGTGTATGGAGTATTGCAGTCACTTGTGGGATGGCTCCGCCAAATACCAGCTTGCGGCTCTTGACTCGATTCAACGCAGAGCTGAGAGGTTAATTGGTGATGAACTGTTAGCAAAATCTAAGCTACAAAGCTTAGCCCATAGACGCACAGTTGCTTGTTTGTCGGTGTTCTACAGGCTGTACTTTGGAGAGTGTGCGCAAGAGCTCCATGAGCTTATTCCGCCAACTCCTTTCTTTCATCGGACTACACGCCGCACTGCAGGATATCATCCACATTTGGTGGAAATCCCTACTATCAGGACCAAGCGCTTTGAGAACTCTTTCATAATGCGCACAGCCAAGTTGTGGGATTCATTGCCGGCATCTGTATTTCCGGGCACTTATAACCCTAACGCCTTTAAAGCTGGAGTGAATCAGCACCTAATAGGTTTGCTCGCCCCATCGTCGACCACATCCTGACAAAGCTGTCTAGATTGTGGTCAAGAGCAGATCTATAAATCATAAAAAAAAAAAAAAAAAAAAGCTTCTTTGGTTGTAGTTGTTGTTAGATAGCTTTAGATAGTTACTTAATATACATAATGATCAATAAGCTTTGTTTCTATGTAATGTAAATTATTGTTGCTTCAATAATTTTAGGTCATGAATGATGTCATGATATCCGTGACAAAGTTTTATTTCATATTATTATATTCTTTCGATAACAAACTACGGTTGTCTTGTCGTAATTGAAATTAATCAGACACAATTTTGTATGCGTTTCGTATAACTAAACTGACCAGTTTATTTCTAACTCAAAACGGGACATGGATTTATAAACGTCACTTAGCAGGTTAACATTGAAAATAAACACAACTTTTTAATGTTCTTTATTTCAAAAAAGTGTAACTTAATACAATTAATGTTCACTATAATTATTATAATAAGATTAATTATACTTATTTATTGTAACAAATTGTAAAAAATCAAATCACTGGTTCACCAATTTAATAAAAATAATAAAGCTCCATAAATTGAAATTTTCGCGCGGTTTCGGAAACCGGGACTATTCTGCGTCCCGGAGCATTGTTTGGGGACGACGGGACAGATGCCCGAGAAAAGGGACAGTCGCGTTCAAAACGGGACATATGGTCACTTACGTATAACTTACATTTAAAGTAAAGCGAGCATGCGTTCTGTCGCAACTGTCCGAACATCTAGTTCATGTTAGCCTGCACTTTTAAAAGTAAAACATTTTACGTAACCGCTAAATCGTAACGCACTGTTTCCGAGATATGTATTACTTAATTTATCATTCGTTTTATAAGATTTATTACAATTATTACTCACTTATAAATTATAATGTAATACTTAAGTGTTATGAAAATTAACATGCCACTTTGTTTGTTAATCGTAATCCAACTGCGATAATGCTGGTCACTTTTATTTATAGAATACACAGTCATTAACTCATTAACACTAAAATTGCAATTTAATTACAAAACATATTGACAGCAACTACTTAATCTATTTAATAACTTTCAGTTCGATGAAGTTCATTGAGTACCTTTTGATAGTTTTTGGTCCAAGCTCTAGCAAGTAAATAGAGAAAATAAACATTGGCTGCAAACATATTATAATTTGTACATACTGCAATTACCTACTTTAAATAGTTCCAGACTTTTTCAAATACACACTTAGAGGTTGCGCAGTTTTTCAATGTTTTTCTAGACACGAGCCAGAATGCATATACCAGGCCCCTCAGAAAGTATTGCGAAAAAAAGTTTTTATATATGGGAGACTGGCCAGTTATAATGTTTTTCGAAAATATGATTATTTATAAGTAAAAATAAGTAAGTTCAAATTTCAAAATTTCCCTCCACATTTTTTGCGAGTTAATTCAAAGTATTGTGTCTCACTGAAATATGGATCTGCGCCGGGAACATTTTAGAGCTATGATTTTATACGATTTCAAGTGTCGCCTGAAACCGGATGAATCGTACGATAGACTTCAAATGGCATTCATGGATGAAGGCCCTTCCAAGGCAACCGTGTATCGTTGGTATAACGAATTCAAGCGCGGTCGACCAACTTTGGGGGATGACGAAAGAAGCGGTCGCCCTTTGACGGCTGTTACCGAAGAAAACGTGCTAGCAGTGAAAAATTTAATCCAAGACAATAGGCGAATTACATATCAGGAGATTCAACACATATTGAAGATTGGATCGGGAAGCGTTCACGAGATTCTACACAGCCATCTTCGCGTGAGGAGGATAGTATCACGCTGGGTGCCGCACAACCTCACCGATGCTCAGAAGCAGGCCCGGGTGGAATGGTGCCGTGATATGCTTAACAAATTTGAAGCAGGCTCGTCTCGGCGTGTTTACGACATCGTTACAGGTGATGAGTCCTGGATTTATCAATACGACCCAGAAACCAAGCGCCAGTCGACTGTTTGGGTGTTTCAAAATGAGCCAACGCCTACCAAAGTGAAGCGATCTAGAAGCGGGGGTAAGATTTTGATCGCTAGCTTTTTTAATTTGACTGGCCACTTGGTATCAATTCCCTTACGGGATCAAAGAAGCATTAATTCCGAATGGTATACTACCAAATGTTTGCCAGAAGTTTTCTCTGTTATAAGCAACAAGCGACCAAACACAGGGCTCCGCGGGCTACTGCTCCACCACGACAATGCACCTGCGCACACCGCACTCAAAACGAGGGACTTCCTGGACAGCACGCCAGTCAAACTCCTGGGTCACCCTCCTTACAGCCCTGATCTAGCACCGTGTGACTTCTTTTTATTCCCAAAAATAAAAAATCAGCTCAAAGGGATACAATTTTCGTCGCCGGAAGATGCGCTGGCTGCGTTCGAGCAAGCTGTAAACGAGGTGTCTGCGGCGGACTGGAAAAAGTGTTTTGAAAACTGGTTTAGGCGCATGAATCTTTGTATAGAGGCTGGTGGAAAGTACTTTGAAAAGATTTGATAAAAATATATGTACGTATAGAACAATTTTTTTTAGTTTCGCAAAACTTTCTGAGTGTCCCACGTACATGACCAATAAAATGAGTGCTATTCCGTTTTCACAAGCAGACATTTTTTAAATTGAACATTTAAATATTATGGCACGTATTACCACATCTATTATGTGAAGCTCAATTATTGCAAGTATTTAAAGTACAAAGGCAATAAATCTGAATAATTACCGCCCTTTCGTTTGTTACCCCATTGTTTTAATTGTTGGACAAAACATTCAATATGTGTACACACTCACATTGCGGTTTGATTGAAACCACCGAAAAGTGTTATGAAATAGCTCGAACGAATAAAAAAGGCGGATGGAATCTCGCTAAGAAACGATTGAAGCACTTCTTTTTTTCCTAAACCCACTATAATTTCGACAGCATTGTAACCCACCAGATAATATATAATATTATTTTATTTGTGACACTACGACAATGATTACCGTCACACGAGATTTGTTGCGTAATCGCGGCTTTTTGTCTTACTATGTGTGCGTGCCAGCCCGTACTTTTAAGCGAGCCGTCTTACTATGGATGCTTCACTTTTTGGCTAGAGAGATTCCGTCCGCCTTTTTTATTCGTCCACGTGAAATAGTTTAACTTTAAAAACACAATTGTTTAACAGTAGTTTTGGATAAACATATTATTTCTGTGTAAAAGGCGCTAAATAGGTAAAACCTTTTTGCGATTGACGTACCTATTATCGTTAATAACAGACAGACTACCTTTTAGCTGCAATCTGAATGCAGCTAACTGCAACTTTTGTTTGGCATAAATAAATGCATTTCAACTGCAAGTAATAATAATGGCTCGAAAAACGAATGCGATTGTTTCACAGACACAATTTAGTAGAGCTTTGTGTTTAGTAGGTTTATTTACAAACTGCATTTTGCTAACAGAGTGCAGTGCATAAACGATTAGAGCTCAACTGCCAACAATAGTTAAACAATGGACGTCGTCTTTAAAAGGTGGTTTGGCATTAACAATAATATTATCGAAACCAACCCCTGGTTTCCAGGGTTGATTTGTACTCTTTACTAGCGTAAATTGTCCATCCTAGGGTTGTCTGGAAGAGCGACAAGACCACCCATTATACATAGATATATTTTATGTAAATAATATAGGTATGTTGCTTAATTTGTGTACAATAAAAAGTATTCGCAACGTATTCTAATTTAATATTTTTACATAATATAATATCAGGTTAACTGCTTTAATTAGTCGACCAAAATACTAACACCCGATAACTTGATATAAGATATGACAGCTAATGAGATGTTTTTACAATGATCAGACTCCCGGAAACCAAGGGTTAAAGATACATATATAATAAGTTAAGAATATAATAAGATATCGCTGACGTCACCCAAAGGCGTTGCCAAGTGGAAGTTTTATTCGATACTACGAGCTGTGTTCACGGTAGCTTAGTGGCTAAAGCACTGGCGTACTGAGCCAGGAGTCGCAATTTCGAATCATGCTCGTGAGCGATGTCTTAACCGACGAAAAAAAGGAGGAGGTTCTCAATTCGACGCGTATATATATATATATTTTTTTTATGTATGACCACGCATAACTTTTTACAGAGTGATCCGATTTTGATGATTCTTTTTTTAATGGATAGGGTATATCTCGAAGTTGGTCCCATTTAAATTTCAAAATCAAAATCCACCCACAAGGGTAGTAAAACAGGGGATGAGTGTTTGTTCACCCACTGAATTCTTACCTGTTAACTGATTCTGTTGAAACTTGACACACATAAATATAGTTCTAGACACTACGACATAATGGAGACCTGGAGTTAAATTTTAACCACAAAAAAATGAAAAATAAAACTTTTTAACAAAAAATTGAACCGACGAAAACAGAAACTGAAAAGCGAAAAATAACTAATTATGAGTCGGCGCCAAACAACCAATCAACGAAGATCATTAAATTACTTTAAATAAATAATAAAAACAATGTCACATCAAATACAACGTGAAATTTTCAACGATTAACAATTACTTTCCAAAAATGCGTTCTCCGCTCGGCCACTTGCAACTTGCACGCACTTTGCTTGTTAAAAGTTCGTTTGGCGCCGACTCATAATTAGTTATTTTTCGCTTTTCAGTTTCTGCTTTCGTCAGTTCAATTTTTTGTTAAAAAGTTAATTTTTTAATTTTTTTGTGGTTAAAATTTAACTCCAGGTCTCCATTATGTGTTATTTTTTCTTTCCACAATTTAAATCGTTATACATATATACTTCATTAATAAATTTATTATAGCATTAAACAAATACGGCTAGCAAGGTATATATTGATTCACTTCTCCATGTAGAGTTTCAGCTTATTAAAATTGACAATTTAATGAAGACGTCTGTGGTCTAGTGGTTTGAGTGTCGGACTGCTGATCACGAGGTCGTGGATTCGATTCCCACAGGACACAAATATTTGTGTGATGAACATAAGTGTTTGTGTTGGTCTGGGTGTTCCTTATGTATTATAAGTATGTATTTACAAAAAAAGTATCTAAGTATTATATCCATTGTCTAGTACCCATAGTACAAGCTCTGCTTAGTTTGGGACTAGATAGTGCTGTGTAAAAAATGTCCCAAAAATATTAATTTTATCTATTTAATGAATAATAAGACAATTTAATGAGTCTATGAACCTGGTAGAGGTTCATCATTAAATTGTCTCCAAACTTGTCTGGAAAGAAACAGTACTGTTGTTAAGTTTTACACTTTTCATTGCCTTGGTTATGTTGTTGCGATAATAAATGATGTATAGGGTGGTCGGAACGTAGAATAACAAAAGGTGTTTGATCAATAGCTACCACGGCGCGCGGCACAGTTTCTTTTGTACTGCCTTCTACATGATATAGGTATGCTACAGAGCTACAGTAACCCCATTTTCATGAATTTTTAATATTTGTGCGTATCGAAGGACCATTGAGTCAATAATAATAATAAAGCCTCTTTAAAAAATAACAAATTACATTTTTTTTTTATAAGTTAGTGGTTGATTGGCCCGCCGCTTTTTCTATCTCATCGGCCCATCTTTCTTGGGGCCGTCCTTGTCTTCTTTTGCCTTTCGGGCCTGTCCACGTGGTTGTTCTTTTAGCCCATTTTGTGTCAACAGAAAGCGCTACGTGCCCTGCCCATTTCCACTTCAACTTCTGAGAGTATTTTAAACCGTCTATCACTTTTGTCTTCTTGCGAATGGTGGTGTTTTTTTGTTTGTCTATAAGTTTTATATTCAGTATGCTTCTTTCCATTGCGCGCTGTCATGTTTGTATTTTGTTTCTTGTTTTTTTGTTGAAGATCCATTTTATTTTATTTTATTTTACCATTGAATACTTACACTTTATTTATAGTTCTTTCATTGTCGGTAACACCATTGAAGAGAACAATTAACATGTTAGAATGTTTAATTTTCCATCGAAGCCTTTACAGCGCGTTCCAACGACGCCGTAACGTGTTTTTTTCTCGTTTCAATGTTACAGAATAGAATAAATAAAATAAATAAATAAATATCTTTGGGACAATTTTACACAGCACCATCTAGTCCCAAACTAAGCAGAGCTTGTGCTATGGGTACTAGACAATGGATATAATACTTATATACTTTTTTTTTTGTAAATACATACTTATAATACTCAAAGAAACACCCAGACCAACACAAACACTTATGTTCATCACACAAATATTTGTGTCCTGTGGGAATCGAACCCACGACCATAAAAATACCGAAATCGTTACCTATAATTCCTTAGTACCTACTTACATATAGTAAATGTTACTTTGCCGGTCAAGTATGATTAAATATTTGCAATTTTAAATCAATAATGTGTGTCCTACTATAAACCCCAAATTGAAACGGAGTCAAAAATATTTAACTAGTGACGTGTTAATAATTTGTTAGGTTTGCGCGGTCATCATCAATTTCAGCCAAAAGACGTCCATTGCTGGACATAGGCCTCCCCCAAGCATCATAACAATGACCGGTCCTGCGCTTTCCGCATCCTCTGGATGTGAAAATGAGTAATAAGTTTTGTGACTGATTACTGCGTGCATCGAAACGATTTTAATTAATTCAAAATTGTATGATCAGTTAAAAAAAAAACTGTAAATACGCTTGTCGTTTTAGTCTTCCTGCGACCACTAACGCTGCAAAGCTTTCGAAACGTAAGGTTTAAGGTTTAATACACTTTAAATATAAATTAAATTTAAATCATACTGAATTCAAAAGAGGCGGTAAGTACCTCAACTAAAGTGAAAAGACGTTCAAAGTTACGATTAGCCGATTAACCTACAAAGCTTGCGTGAAAAGTCAAATTAAATTGATTAATACGAACATAGATTAATAAAAAAGGCAGATGGAGTCTCGCTAAACAATATAAATAATAAGTGAAGCACCTATAGTAAGAAGACTCGCTTAAAAGTACGGGCTGGTACGCACGCAAAAGTACGCACACATTTACACCTTAAGACGTACGCACACATTCACACCACACTGTAAGACAAAAAGCTGCGATTACGCAACAAATCTCGTGTGACAATAGTCATTGTCATAGTGTCACAAATAAAATAACAATATATACCTGGTGTGTTAAAATGCTTTCGAAAATATTCGAAATTACAGTGGGTTTAGGAAGAAAAATAACTGCTACAATCTACGATATACCACGAGCAGTGTTCACGGTAGCTTAGTGGATAAAGCACTGGCGTACTGAGCCAGGAGTCGCAGGTTCGAATCCAGCTCGTGAGCGATTTTTTCTTTAGACAATTTAAATTGCTACAATCTTTTCTGGGCTAGATTCCGTCCGCCTTTTTTTATTCGTCCGAGAATTTGAGTATATGTCCTTAGCATTCTAGTATTAGATAGAATCTAGGTATGGATGTAACAATGATACTGTTGTATCATAAGATTGACGACTATGTTATTAAGGTCTGACTCTGAAGCGGCGCGGTTTCATCATGAATGGGAAGGTCACTGTGTGAAGGTCGAATGTGGTGTTTGAGTTGACCGCCGTTGCACAGACAATTGATCTTGGATGATACTGTTCGGTAAGCTTAGCAAGTAAATTGTTATGTAGGTAGATATTACATTAGCGTGATCTGCCTTAATAGTAGGTAGGTACCATTTTTTTTTAAATCTGTAACCGTGCCATATTTCTAGAGTAAATAATAACAAATGTGCTTAGTCATCTAAAAATATTTAACTAATTCTACGGTTATTTAATTACGAAAATTTCACTTAGAAACATAGCGAGGGTTTGAGAATAAAGCCCGAACGACTTTGAAAATAAGTCACCGGCGGCATTGTCAAAGGGCAAAATTCCGCCCATTTTTTTGGTGATTCCGTACGCGCGACGTACGGAGGGAATTTGTTTGTTTATAAATAGGTATTTAAAAAAAGACAAAATTGGTATTGATTTATTTATTGATTCGTGTTCAGTATCAGTGGTATAGTCACCTCCTTAAATATGGCACGAATACAGAGCAACATGTTGTACCTATAATATCTTGGTTCCGTGTGGTGCCGGACGTAAAGAATTGCACCACCCTCTCTCTTCTCATGGGTGTCGTAAAAGGCGACTAAGGGATTCACCAGAGGATGGGCAGCAGCGTTCTCCGAGTATTTAAACAACCAACTGCGATCGCCAACCCGCCTGCCAAGCGTGGCGATTATGGCATATCGCCCCCTTTGGGGGAGGCCTTTGTCCAGCAGTGGACGTTTTTTCGGCTGAAATGATGATAATGTCTTGGTCAATCTTGATGAGATGATTCACCTGGCATATTCAACTTTTTATCTATAGGTACCTAATAATGAAACATGCCTAGAAATCCATTAAAATAAAATGTGCCAGGGGAATCAACTCTTCAAGATTCACACATCTACATATTATTAGAATGTAATTATATTTTACAAAATGGTAAGTTAACTAAATGAATTTTGCGGGACTGAAATTATGTTTTTCTTTAAATAGGCAGCATTATTTCTTGACGTTATTTCTACTGGTCATACCCTATAATGATGTAATAAGCACTTAGGGAATTTGTTTAAGTTTGTCATAATAAAATGGACGATTAAAATAAAATTATTTGGCTAATTAACACGTATAACAGAGTAAGTAATTGTGACAGTTTATACAACTACCCTCTCTGTCACGTTGCTCGTAAAGACAGTTATTACTTGTTACAAAAACCGTCGGTTGCAAGTTGCAATAAATGCAAGAACGGAGTGCGGACGTTGCAAAACTGAATCGAGTGCACATGCACAAAACCACTTGTGATACCACTATACCTCCTCGTGACTAAATGGAAAAATTTAGATTTGTGTTTAGTCAAATGTGATAATTCAAAGAAGACGAGCGTAAAACGAAGGCAGAAAGGTGCTTTCAACCTCCGTTTGTAGATCACATCATCTACAAACGGAGGTTGAAAGCCAATCAACGAGTTAGAATGTCATTATAATTAACGTCAAACACTTTTTAACGAATGAAATTGCTTTGTAACAATGATGGTGGCTCGGAAGTTCATTGGATAGATTTTGACCCGATTTAAGCATTCTTATTTTATAATTAATCGCCATTGTGGCGATGCTTGGGGGAGGCCTATGCCCAGCAGTGGACGTCTTTCGGCTGAAATGATAATGACGAATTGATGATTTTAATTAAGCTGTTCCCTAAATTATTATGTTCTGTCCTGTGTCCTTTATAAATGTGTATTATTTAAAATGAAAAATATGATATTAATTAAAATGAAAAATATTACATAAATTAACTATTTCATCTTATTTATATTCGATATCTTTCTATTTACAGGATAGAACATCGTATAATCAATGATTTTTTCATATTATTATAAAGTAATAACCAACTTTGTTCTTTTTATTATTATTTTGAGGAAAGTGGTAGGGGTCTTGAACGCCCCTAAGCCACTGAGACCTGACAAGATCTGTGTTCTTGACAACTTTATTATTATTATTTCAGCTTATATTATCCCACTGCAGGGCAAAGGCTACTTTATGCTTAGATAATATTCCCAATTTCAGAAACTTTCCGAGGTCACAATCAACTACACAAAGGTCAACAATAACTAAACAAAATCAAAGAAATGTTTATCTTTTTTTTATTTTTCATGAGTACCACAATCAGCCTGTCCCTTCAATGAACTGTTACAAAGTTACGAGCTACACGCAAAGCTTCGTTTAAATTACGATACAAATTGCAATATAAGTGTCCGAAAACAGTGTCGTAATAGGGGTCATTCACGCTCTGACACTCGCCCCGAGAGGTCGTGCTGCTCCGCTCCGTCCTCTCGTGACGAATTAAGTGCTCGAATATTTTTCGCTACGGCTCACCGTAGCGTCCTCCGCAGTCGCCCCGCCGACTGCAGCCCGATAAGCACATTCGCTGTCTTTTTCAAGACAGCGGGCGCGCTTTTGTCTCTTTAGACAGAGTTTCGTCAAAAACGTAGTGTCCCTTCAGGAAAAACCCACTTATTTACTGTGGTCCTCAGTGGATACCTAACGGTGCTAACGAACTGAGGGGCGTTGACCCGACACGCCAGCTGCGCTCCTTAAGGGCAAAGCAAAATTGGAAGAAGCTAGGGCCAGAAGGCCTTGGGGGATCTCCTAGTCTTCCCTAGCTTTAACCCCGTTTCGTCCTATCTAGCACTCTCTAGGGGTTTACACCCATTGCACACTAGAGACTTAGGGACCTGGTTGCACATTAAGACTGGCAATCAGGAGTGCAAGCTTAGGGCTCACCAGTAGGCACACAACCTCCCCGTCTATACCCGACGGGGAGGGTTTGAACACACTCCCGGGAACACCCACCCGAGGAGCAAAACCCCCATGTTAGTACGCCACTAATTTCTCTCCCTCTCATTTTGCTAGGCTTGGCTTAGTCATCATCTGTACGATGGTGTCTGATGCCAAGTTCCTGAGCATCCTGAAAAACGTCCTCCTCAAGGACCCCAACTTCCTAGCCAATTATGGCAACCTCTTTTGCGACGATGAGGTGATCAAACCTCAAACGTCCGAATCCCCCAACTCTCCTGAGTTGCCCGATACCCCCCCACCCCAAAAGAGGAATAGGCGCCCCGCCCGTTCCGACAGCGATGAGGAGAGGCCGAGGTCTCCGCGTGGTCCGCCTAGGCGTTCAGCCAGCCTGGACCATAAGGACCGCACCCCCTCACCTCTCCCCACCCCAGCCCCCACTCAATACCCCGATCGCTCCCCGATCCCATCAGACCAAGAGATGTCTTCGGACAGTGAGGTCAACTCAGACGAGGCCGACGCCTTTACCACGGTAGTGGGTAAAGGTAAAAAACGCAGCCGAAAGACAAATAAGGCCGAGGCTCTCGCCTCAAAAGCACTTAAACTGTCCGAGGCAAACTCTGCCCCGGCCCCTACCCCCCGTCCCGCCTCTTACTCCTCCTCGCAGGATAACAGGCCTGCCTCCCCTCACGATCATGAACATACCTCATCTTCCCAGAAGAAGGTACCCATCCCGCCTCCCTTATTCATCCAGGATAAGGCATATTGGACCAGAATTTCCGACTGGTGCAATCAAAACAAAATCAATTTTACTAGTGCCCGCCCCACGCAGCAGGGCATTAAAGTAGTTGTCCCCACCCCCACCGATTACCGCAACCTTACCAGGTTGCTACGCGAGCGTGGTGTGTCTTTTCACACCTACGCACTCCCAGAGGACCGACTCCTTAGAGTTGTGATCCGAGGGATTCCGACCGAAGTCAGCTGCACGGAAGTGCACGCCGACCTCGATCGTCAAGGGATCCCGGTTGCAATAACCCACCGAATGTACCGTGGTAAGCACGGTGAACCCTACAATATGGTTCTTGTCATCTGTCACCCTGGCGAAAGCGCCAAAAACATATATAACATAAAGACCGTATGCAACTTATCAGGCATCACGGTCGAGCGCCCCCACAAGTCAAACCAGCCTGGTCAATGTCACCGTTGCCAGCTGTATGGTCACTCCCAGCGTAACTGCTACGCAAAGCCCAGGTGCGTTAAGTGCCTAGGCGATCACGGGACTTCCAATTGCGAGCGTCCCAAGGAGAGGGACCAGTGCACGGAGCCCCCTAGCTGTGTCCTTTGCGGCAAATCCGGGCATCCAGCGAATTATCGCGGATGCCCCAAAGCCCCCAAAATGCGCAACGCCAAATCGGCGAAACGCGCCTCCGACCGCGTTGCGAGGGAAGCCCCCTCCTACGCAGCCCCCTACCAGTACCAACCACCAAACCCTAGAGGCCCACTCGGGCCCTCCCCTAATTTCCGCGGCCCACTCGGGCCCAACCCCTGGTTTAAGGGTAACCAAAAGCCCCATTTCCCACCTCTTCCGCCCTCTCGTCTCGCGCCCCCGGCCTCAGAGCCCCCTGCGCTGATGAACATACCCATCCCCGCACCTTCTCTCAGGCCCAAAACTGCACCAGCAGCTAAAGCCCCCCCCCCCATGAGAACCCCCCCTCCGGTAAACTCCCCCGGCCTTCTGCCGAGAGAATACCTCGAACCCCAGTCAGGGGAATCCCGCATTGACGCCTACTCTAGACTTTGGGCCTTTACCCAAGGCATCCATGAGCAGCGCCTTCAGGTACTTACCAAGTACCAAGACATCTATAGAATACTTAATTCCAATTATAATGTATAATACGGCCCCACCCAAAAGATTCAAACCCCGTTCCCTAATTTTAGGCTTTTTTAATGCCCGAGGCATTAGTGGTCAACGCGACGACGTAGCCGTCTTCTTGCGTGAGCACCAAATCGATATTTTACTCATTCAAGAGTCTTTCCTCAAACCCCATAGTCGTAATCCCAATATAGCCAACTATAGGCTGATAAGAAACGACAGAGCACACACCGCACTAGGCGGAACGCTCATCTATTACCGAAATTCATTGTATTGCATCCCCATTGATCCCCCAGAGCTAGCATGCCTGGAGGCTTCAATCTGTCGCCTAGGCATGACAGGGCACCAGCCCATCACCATAGTCTCGGCCTATAGATCCGCAAACAAACCCGCGAGTCTGCTCGAGGACGACCTCAAATCCCTACTCGATCTTAGTAACTCTGTAATTATTGCAGGCGACTTAAACGCCAAACACCGTTCATGGAGCTGTGTCTCCAATAACGCCGCTGGCACTCAATTAGGAGCACTTAGCGACAAACTTTCCTTCGACGTCATCGCCCCGATGCGTCCCACTCACTACCCTGACACAGTAGGGCACCGGCCCGACATCCTAGATATAGCCCTCTTAAAGCGCGTAAACCTCGGTATTCGCTCTATCGAGGTAATCCAAGAATTAGACTCAGATCATCGCCCTGTGATCATTCAACTGGGTCCCCGAGGTGGTCCCTCGGATCCCGGTATTCCACCCATAACAAAAACGATAACCGATTGGAGGAGATTAGAGGACCGCCTCAAATCTACCTCATCCCCCCAATTAGATTCAATCCCTGACTCCATTGAGACAGTCGCGGACACGGTGGCCGCGATCACCTCGCTCACCAACCGTGTGCAGTCCGTAGTGGGCGAATGCTCACGGCAGGTTCCGATGCTGGATGACCAGCGTCTGAAACTGCCGGACGATGTAAATGAGTTGAGGACCGAGAGGAACGCGGCCATCCGTGCCTATGACGCTTTTCCCAATGAAGCCAATCGTGCCCATATGCGCTCCTTACAGAATTCTGTAAAGAGACGTGTAGCTCAGGTACGGGAGGAGCATTGGGACAAGGAAGTCAGCGCAATCCAACCGTCTCATGTAGCCTTCTGGGCCCTTCAACGCAGACTTAAATGCGAGACCACGGCAACTATGCCCCCCCTAAATCGACCCAATCAAAGGCCGGCCTTTGACGACGACGAAAAAGCCGAATGCTTAGCCGACAGTTTGGAGTCTCAATGCACTCTCAGTACGCTTCCCGTAAGCCAAACCCACCTTGATAAGGTTAATTCAGAAGTAGAGCGTAGGTCAGCCCTCCCCCCCCCCCAATAGATGACCCTGATGACCCGCTCCCACCGATCACCCCTGACGAAGTTCTCTCTATAGTCAAGGATCTTAAGCCCAAAAAAGCCCCCGGCGCAGACGGCATCACCAATAAGGTGCTGAAACGTTTCCCTGCCACCCTAATCGCTCTAATGACCGTCATCTTCAATGCGGCATTTAAAAACAACATCTTTCCCCAGGCTTGGAAACAGGCTACGGTAATCGGTATTTCCAAACCGGGCAAACCAAAAGCCGAGCCGAGTAGTTACCGGCCGATTAGTCTCCTCAATGTCTTCGGTAAAATCTACGAGAAGCTTATTTATAAGCGACTCAAAGATTTCGCCGACTCAAATAAACTCCTTCCCGACGAGCAGTTTGGCTTTCGTACAAAGCACTGCTGCGTTAATCAACTGCACCGCATTGTAGAACACATCAGTGCAGGCTTCGTACGCGGTCAAATGACCGGCACTCTCTTTTTCGACGTAGCAAAGGCTTTCGATAAAGTGTGGCACAACGGCTTATTATATAAGCTGTACACTATGAATGTGCCACATCGTCTCGTGCTCATCATCCGAGACTACTTGTCGAATCGTACCTTTTGCTATCGCATAGAAGGGGCTCTCTCCTCCCCCCATCCCATTCACGCCGGTGTGCCTCAAGGCTCCGTGCTCTCCCCCCTACTGTTCACGCTGTACACCAGCGATATTCCAAAATGCGGTGCAGCCCGTATGGCCCTTTTCGCCGACGACACGGCAATCTATTACTCCGGCATGACCCATGTCGCTATTTCTCGTACCCTCCAATCCGCGGCCAACACCCTAGGTGAATGGTTCCGGAAATGGAGAATCGAAGTAAATCCCGAAAAAAGTGCAGCGGTCCTCTTCGATAAGAGACCCCTGTCACAGTACCGTAAAGAACTGAGCGTACCAGTCTCAATGTTCGGAAAACAGATCCCATGGCAACGAGAAGCCAAATATCTCGGAGTGATCCTTGACCGTAGACTGACTTTCCGTCCGCATATCCGCAGGGTGAAAAACCGTGCCGCCCTTGTCCTCGCACGTCTCCACCCCCTTCTCAATGCGCACAGTAAGCTGCCCACTCATCTCAAAGTAAGGATATTCACCACCTGTATCCGCCCCATACTCGCCTATGCTAGCGTTGTGTTCGCACACGTTAAGCCGGTGAGAATTCACATGCTCCAAACCATCCAAAACCGTTTCATGCGTAGGGCTGTAGACGCCCCCTGGTACGTACGCAACGTCGACCTCCACCTAGACTTCAAACTGCCGACCATCAAGCAGTTTTTCAAGCGTGCCTCAAAACGCTATTTCGATTCCGCTCCCAAGCACCCCAACCCCTTGGTCGTGGCGGCCACCGTCTACCAGCCATCCGCTATCAGCAAAACCCGACGTCCCAGACACACACTCATTGAGCCCGATGACGATATCACACTCCTCCAGGAGTCAGATAAAAGTACAAGCACACTCCGACGCCGTCGTCCAAATTATCGTCCCCGCCGGCGAGGACCGACGCGACACACACACAGAATCCGAGAGTCCGACTCTCGCGAAACAGTAACACATGCCGACGCAGCACCGGCTGCTGGGGGGATCAGTGGCGGGGTCCCCCTGCTGCACCCTGAGTCGAGGTCCGAGCTCCCCCCTGGGGACGCCCTCACGGTGTAAGCAACCGGAGATAATCTCGTCACGCGAGACCGGCCCTATGCTCTAGAGTAGTTCCTAGGAGCAGGCTATTGCGTAGCCACTGGTTAGGTTTTCTAGGTAGGTCTTAGCCTCGCCGGCGAGGCTTGCCGCTTCACGGCGTTTAGCACGTCACCCGATAGGGACCGAAAGTCCGCTACTTTCGAGGTAACCAATTCGATGCAGCAACGGCTGCTAGGGGGACATAGGAACTGCGGGGTCCCCCTGCAATGCCCTAGCGAGGTTCGAGCCCCCCCCTTGGGGGGCGCCCGCCCGATGAAGCGCGGTATTGATGCCGCGCGCATCTAGTTTGTAAGTATGTAGGGAAAAAACCTTCGGCGAATGGAGTCCCACATGGGACTCTCCGCCAACTAAGTCCGGTTAAGCAGAAATGGGACTTCGGTCCCACCTGCGAGAGCCCATTCGAAAAAAAAAAAAAAAAAAAAAAAAAAAAAGTGTCGTAATAATTTGGAGATTTTTCCATAAGCAGAACATTAATATTTTCAGCTTCTTGTGTTTTTTTTAGTAAATATAAATTAAGTTAAAGTGTCGAAGATTCTGATACATTTGCAGTGTCTCTGAAGCCTTTGGCCATTATCATCATTTCAGCTGAGAGACGTCCACTGCTGGACATGGCCTCCCCCAAGCATCGCCCAAACAACCGGTTCTGCGCCTTCCACATACAGCGGCTTCCCGCGACCTTCACCAGGTTGTCTGTCCACCTTGTGGAGGGCCTACCCACGTTGCGCCTTCCAGTACGCGGTCGTCACTCCAGAACTTTACGGCCCCATCGGCCATCCGTTCTTCGAGCAATGTGCCTCGCCCACTGCCAAATTCTTCGGGCTATGTCGGTTACCTTCCTTTATTTGGCCATACCGACGACCTGGTGAAGGTCGCGGGAATCCACTGGATGCGGAAGGCACAGGACCGGTCGTTGTGGCGATGTTTGGGGGAGGCCTATGTCCAGCAGTGGACGTCTTTCGGCTGAAATGATGATGATGATGATTTGGCCATAAAGCACGCAAAACTACGAATTGGTTGCAGAAATTGCCTGAGACCCCATTGAGGTGTAACCCGACGAAAAAAAAGGAGGAGGTTCTCAATTCGACGCGTATATATTTTCTTTTTCTTTTTATGTACCTATAACAACAACAACATAGAGGTGTATAGAACACCCTCATTTCGCCAGTTATGTTGTAAGTCCCATGTAATAGGGGGCGAGCCTATTGCCATTTACCGGGCACAAATCCAGACTCCGGGCTACTACTGAGAATTTCCTAATGAAAAAACCCAATAACACTTTGCCCGACCCGGGAATCGAACCCATGACCTCACGCTCAGCAGTCGCGCTTGTGACCACTAGACCAACAAGGCAGTTGAGGCTTTTTAGGGTTCCGAAGTCCTACAAGGAACCCTTATAGTTTCGTCATGTCCGTCCGTCTGTCCGTCTGTCCTTCTGTCCGTCTGTCCGTCTGTCCGTCTGTCCGTCTGTCCGTCTGTCCTAATCCTTTACAGCTTAATAACTTCTACAGTTATAAACATAAGGAAATGAAATTTTGTTAAAAAATAGCCTACATATAGATCTCAATTTTAAAAGAATAAAAAAATCGTTTTTCCGTATTTTAGGGGTGGCGTCCATACATGTGAAATGGGGAAAAAAAATTTTTTTTCGCTGCACCCCCTCGTGTGGGGTATCATTGAATAGGTCTACTAAAATGAAGGTAATGTTTGATACACCACTTTTTTATCAGGTGTACCATCTGCGAAATATAGCCCGCCAAAGTGGCTTGCAATGTGTCCCCCCCCCTGCCATTTCTAAACTATGCAACGTAGAAACTTATGGTCTTCAACATTGATAGACCTTTATAAAAACTCTCTTTTAAAATTATTTTGAGTATAATGTGATTATAAATTTTCGAGTTATACTGGGAAAACTGAAAAATACTTAAGACGTCCTAGTTCATAGGTCATTGACCTTAGAGAAAAATGATCATAGCAAATAATGCTCCTTTAGTTACTTTCTATTTAAAAAAATCACAAAAAACAAACACACTTCTTAAATTTAGCTTCATAAATTTAGCGCTAGGTGGCGCTGTTTGCAAAAACTAAAATAGCAATGATTAATATTCGATTTGATTCGTTTGTGATTAGACCTACTTAAGGAACCCTATAATACTGAGCATGGTCCGACATGCTCTTGGCCGGTTTTTTATATATGACCACGCATAATTTTTTTGTATTGTATTATTCACATTTTTGGATGAGGTTCTTGCTTTTTAAAATAACTGAGATATTTATGAGCGTACTGTGACTGAATAGAGAAAAACTAACTCTTTTGCTGCCTTCTTTTATTTTATACAAGTTTTTTTTTTTATAACGAGTAGGTATATGGACTCGTTCAGTATAAAATTAATAGATGGAAATTAAGTAAATGTATCTATCTACTAATACTTTAAGCATTTTGATATCATTAGACACGTTTATTTTAAATTCAACTAGTTACTATAGAATTTAATTAAATAAACATATTTATCTTAGTATAACAAGTTTTAAAATTAATTCATTAAAAAAATATGGTAAACGTCCATCTTTTTATATAAAACTAGATTTACAACTCTCCTAGAAGACGTACGAACGTGACAAGATATTTGTCACTTTATAAAAGTTATTAAAATCTTTCAAACTAATAAAACCTGCGACACAGATGTCACTATAATGTAATAGATGACCTGTAGTCTTATTACTTACCTACAGATAATCTGGTGATCTTCAATGCTCGAGAAAATTGGTTTTTACTGGGCAAGCGAGTAGCATTTTCGAGGTTTCATGTATCCCCTTTGTTTTTAGTTTTTTTTGTTTTTTGTAGGTCAAAGCAACACATATTCTGAGAAAATTTCAACCGGTTACCTATTACCGTTCAAAAGATACAGCCCTGTGACAGAAAGACGGACGGACGGACAGCGTAGCGAGAGTAATAGGGTCCCGTTTGGCACTCTTTGGGTATGGAACCCTAAAAAAGATAACAGATAGCATATCGAATAGAATGCGTCGACCAGTTTGAGGAGCCTGCTTCAGCTTCAAGCTGCGTAGATTTTACCTATGTTAATAAATCTAGAGAGACTATACTTCAATAGTTAAGCTAACTTTCACAAATAAAAACCTAATGTAATTAACACCTTTGCGCTTTTATGCTCTGAACTCCGTCTCGCTGTCTCAGGGCTCCAGTCCTATGTTATACGGACCCACAGCTCAATTGGCAAGCGACAGACGCCTGGGCCAGTCCTGATTCAGTTGGGCGACCTTCTGACCCACGTCAACAATTTTCATTATTGTGTTTCGAACATGGTCTGTTAATTTAATGCTGTCTCCCTATTAGTCATATTTTACTACACATGATTATAAATAATGTAGTATATGTAAATAAAAATATATAATCCCAATGAAGAATTAAATAAGCGACTAACAGTTATGTTGTCCAAAAATAAAAATGAAAATTTCATGTATCAAACAGTTTGTTTTGCAATTTTTATTATTTGCGTCGGAAAATGTAGTTCCTTTATTGTCCTTTGTCGAAAGCTTCGCTCACAAAAATAGCGTAAAGATAAAAGAAAGGCACTAGTTTAATGCGGAACCCCACAGGCGATATGAGATAACACAATACCTTTCTTTGAAGATTACGAGCAAAGTATGTAAAAGTTCCACTTTGATAAAACTGTTCAGTAGTTTTACATAATGTTTAAAAATAGCAATCGAAAGAAAATTATTCTTCACATTATGATAAATTTAGATAGGACTAAGCACAGAAATAGATAGAATGGTTGTAATCACATTTTTACTTGCGATTCATGCGTGGCAACATTCGAACAAACTACGCCTTGCATATGACGTCATTAATTTTTTAAAGTTAACTTAATGAAATGTACTTTACAGCTTTTATTTCTGCAATTAGAAACACCACAACAAGGCATTTTTGCGGGTTTTTGTTACAGTATTTATAGAAACAAGTCATAAGGCTTACTGAGAAAGGTTTTGAAATGGGCTGGCACTATGGTGCAGTGTTGGCACGCGCGCCCTGCCCACTTGGCCATTCTATCTATTTCTGTGCTTCCAACTGTCAAATAGCACTGCATTATGCATGCACGCTTAGATTCGGCTCTGAATATAAGCTTTAGATATGTATTTTATTACTTGTTATCTACAAAAGCAAGACCATAACGCCGTCTATCAGCAATTCGCTAAACTTTGGGATGGGATGATTTGAGGTTGTCTACAGATTCGCATACAGAAGTGAGAAAACCTTTACTCTTATTTGAGCATCAAAGTAGATTAATTTTGTGGCGATGGCGCCAGGAAAGTGTCACATTACGGATGTTAGTCCCATCGGTCATGGCGGACCGAGGGCCGTGACAGACATTCAACCCACGATCACATAAACATTAGTTGTTATTTAACTATTAAATAATCGCTTGACGTTACTAATGCAATAGTCCATGGGAACTTTTGAAGGTTCCAATGAATTATGCAGGTGAAAACTATAAAAAATATTTAGGTTTTTGGTTGGATGATAACTCGCTGTTATGTCTAGCAGGCAGTAACGTAGCAACACATTTTGTAAGTGTTGGATCACTCCTGTTTACAGTAGGGCTGCCATTACCTATTGCCGACGCTGGACAAAGTCTTCCAAAACCCCGGTTATTTTAATGAAACAAGAGCTTTACCACGGACACTATTTAAAACAAAAATATAAAAGAAATGTATTTTTTTTACCAAAGTGGCGTGAGTGTAGGTTCCATCCGGACACTTCTTGGGAACCTCCCCGGACTCCCCAGGACGCCCTCCCAAACTAGGACAAATCCGGAGTAACCCGGATAAATGGCAGCCTTACTCCTGTATCATGTTTGCGTTCACACACTAACACACAACAATTTATTATAAACCTCCTGAGTACTCTAGAACAACCAAAATAAATAATAAATTACTTTAGAAACACATTTTATCTGCGTAAAATAGACACAGAACAAAAACTTTTTTGAACATCGAGTAAAGTTTGTTTTTGGATTTTCTCGGCCTTTCTATAATACCTACTAAATAAGACAATAAGACTACCCATTGTACTTACATTATTTTTCTATGAACTACGTATCTTATAATGTGTTTGGGCGAGTTAATGGTCAAGTCGGCCAACAAAATCACGAGATGTGATGATTTAATTTTGTATTGGATAACTCGACCAAGTGTCTAAAGTACAGTCGGTTATAGAATGCTTAAGGCATTTTATGTCAAATACCTATAATTGTTCCATGCGGCCTGCGGGAATCGAACACGGGTCCCGTAGCACAGTACCCAATTCCTTAGCCACTGAGCCGATCACATCGTTAGGATAGGAGCTCAACTCCAATTAGCAGACACAATAGTTAGACAATGGACATCGGCATAAAAAGGCGCTAGGACAAACAAGAGGATAAGATCACATCAGATAGTACTTAATAAGTACTGTCTGACCATCGCTTGCTATGACGGCCCTTCCATAATGTATAGTTGGCAGAGCATTTGAAAATAATAATCTAACCAGTTTAAAATCAACCGCAAAATAATTATTAACAGCATCTGAACCACGTAACAAAGACAAGGTCGTGGCTTTTTTTAGAGGTCAAGATGTCAATATATGTTGTGACTCCTTAGCCTTAACGTCAGCCATTATAAAGCTTAAAGACACCTGATTATCTGATAGGTATACTCATATTTTTAAAATCTAGTTTATGTCGAATCTTGTGCCATTATTTTTAATGATAATAAAAAAATAAAGCAAAATTATAGTTATTAAGTTTAGCCAGTGTCGTTTTTGTTTCGTTAATTTTATATTGATTTCAAATGTGCATTTAAAGTCACACTAATTAATAGTTAATCTACTGATTTGGACAATTTTGGTCTAGAAAAAACATAACATATATGAAACAAGAGGATTGCCATACGCAAACAAGAGGAAATATTATTATCAGCAAACACAAAATAAAATTAATTTTTCTCCTAATATTAGAAATGTGAAAGTATGGATGTTTGTTTATCCTCCAACCATACTGAAACAGCTGAATGGATTTGGATAAAATTTCACAAACAGATAGAACATAAACCGAATCGACATATAAGCTACTTTATATCCCGGGAAGATAAATAATACCCGAGGAATGCGCGGTAACGTCTTTTTGTTAAGCCGTATTATACGCGGGTGATGTCGTACGCATAGGCTAGTATACGTCTTTGTGTTAAACTGTTATATTATACGCAGGTGAAGTCGTGGGCATGGCTAGTATACGTCTTTGTGTTGAACCGTATTATACGCGGGTGAAGTCGTGGGCATGGCTAGTATACGTCTTTGTGTTAAACCGTATTATACGCGGGTGAAGTCGTGGGCATAGGCTAGTATCTTACTAATAAATAATGCAGTATATATGAAGAATGTGGTAGGTCAGTTTGCACAACAGCTGCATCGAAGGACGTCAGGTCATCTTAAAACGAACTGGACAGTCCAGTTCACTACTTCTAGTTTATCATCAAAGTTATTGATGTTTCTTGAAAGATGTGTGACATTGAGGTTTTTTTTGTTCTACACTTGGACGAATAAAAAAAGGCGGACGGAATCTCGCTAAACAAAAAGAGAAGCACCCTTAGTAAGACGGCTCGCTTAAAAGTACGGGCTGGCACGCACACATTCACACTCACAGTAAGACAAAAAGCCGCGATTACGCAACACATCTCGTGTAACGGTAGTCATTGTCGTAGTGTCACAAATAAAATAACAATAAATTATAGGTATCCGGTGTGTTAAATTCTGTCGAAATTATAGTGGGTTCGAAAAAAACCTAATGCTTCAACGACTAACCATAAACAATAACTATGTCAAACTGTAGCTGATAACCATGGTATAATAAGATGTTTCACCAGGTATTCTCTTCCGGCAATGACAGCGCGATGCCTCCAAGCTACGTCACGATCAGTGCTGCCATTGATTGATATCTTCAATATACTTGAGGAGATTTTTGTTCATAATGAATATAAAATAAATTCCTAACTAGCCTAACTATTTGTTATCTCGTGTTATTCATCTAATTAGTTAATAAAGGAAACTATATTAAATTACTAGTTAAAAAGTGATTCTTTATAGAAGAAAGTAAATGAATAAATGCATTTTGCTCGGGTAATTTATTTTCACAAAGTGGCAGCACATCAAACTGACAAGTGTCACGCTAACAGCCCGCTATTGGCTCCACGGCCGATGACGTAGTACGGAGGCAATCACGTGACCTAGCTGTCACGGGAAGAGACTACCTGGTGTTATTATACCATGCTGATAACAATGTTTCATGATTAACGTATTAAGAGGAAATGCGGCTGGTCTTTTCTCCATACAAACGTTACAATAGATCTTTTAGGTCGCAGTGACATAAGGGAATTGCAAAGACCTTACCTCTTTTTCCAAAATAATAATAATACAAACGCTCTCGACTGTTTTCTTTCTGGTTTATAATCCTAGCAACTCAATGGGTCCCTTTACATGGCAGACGTCAACGCGGCAGGCCCAGACGGAGATGGCGGAATGAGCTGGGACTCCTTCCAAAAGGACTGGACGCTTGTAGCAATAGACAGGGAGAAGTGGAAGGAGAGTAGGGAGGCCTTTGCCCTGCAGTGGGACACTTCAGGCTTATAATAAGAATAATAAGAATTTTTAAATGTTTTTATTTCTTGTTTTTTGTAAAAATGTAAAAAAATATGTAATACAATGAATAAATGGAATAATAATGATTTTTTTTGAATAAAATAATTATCAACTTTTTCATGTCTCTATGTTTTCTTTTCTGTTGATAAATCATTTCTGCCATGACATTCTAAAACATAGCGACACACTCGGACGAAGTTGTAACTTATATTTGTAGAGATGTCCTTTACTCGAATGTACTGCCATCGTAAGTTCACAGTGACTTTAAAAACATTTACTAATTAATTACCAATATCAATCGATAGGTATAATATAGGAACTCGGCAGTGGATAATAATTATCGTGCGATATCGTATCTCCTCGTAATAAGAGACACCGTGATCAAAGGTTAAGTAGGGTGTTTGTTACATGAGAAATTACCAGCTTTTGTATTTATGAGCGTACAATGAATGAACTTTGCCCAAAGAATAAGCCAGTCCTCTGGTCACGCGATGTGTCGACCAGCCTCTTAGATATTATTTCCTTGAAAAGGAGCCGTGCACTCGGACCCCATGGACCAAACGTTTCGACCTCAAACGGCTCAAAATCATAGCAAACAATGAGATGCTATATTTTCGCCGCTTGAGGGTTGTCCCCTTTTATAATTGTACCAACATTTACATAATCCAAGTTTACATAATTTTTTTCTCAAATATTATAATATAAACTCGGATTTCATAATTTAAAGCTAAGTTTTATCTATAATATAATGAACCACTGCACAATGCTGCACATCTTACATACTCATTAGCCGTACTACGATTACAATAATAATGATAGTAATGTGCGGCGCCTGCGCAGTCGTGGGATCCGCAATGATTGATGTTATGTTTTAGCATCCCTTTTATAAATTACATTTTAATTCTATTGAAATATAGTCGCTTATGATTGATTTTCTGCGTTAGCTAATTTTGTAATTTTGAATCCTTGACTCGCATACAAACTTACTGCGTAAATTCCAAATTTTTTTCAAGGAGAAACCCTCAGAAGTTCTCCGATTGCCGAAAACAGATTCATGAGATTTTAACCCAGTACAACCTCGATAGCAAATAGCTCCGGGATCTTTGATGCAGCGATGATGTGGCGTAGGATGAAGGGATTGTAAGGAATCAATCCTCTTTTAATCCTGCTATAGCTCAGTTCAATTTTAGGCAAAGGAAATTAAAAAAAAACACCTGCCTAGTAATAATAAATAGTAGTCAATAATATTGTTTCTTTTTTGTCATAATTTTATTATTACACTTGTTTGTCTTTTTGTTGCTATTGTTGTTGTGTATGTGTTTGTCGATTTGTGTCCAATAAATGTGTTTCTTTCTTTCTTTTTCTTTCCTAGTAGGTAAGTAAGATATGTATGTACATTCTACAACATATATTTTTAGTTAGGCTATTTTATCGTCGTATAATCATTTAAAGTTATCATGTACTCTGAATAGTTTACGTGCACAATTTACATTTAAATGTAGAATACTAACTAAAACGTTGTGGTATGGTACGTGATTGACGAAATTTTTCGTGACTTGCTTATTATTAATGCCAATTCTTTATAGGTTTCCTTTTAACACATAACAACACAACATAACATAACATTACGCCTGTATTTCCCCGAAGGGGTAGGCAGAGGTGTAATAGTACACCCACATTTCGCCAGTTATTTTATAGTCCCATGTAATAGGGGGCGAGCCTATTGCCATTGACCGGGCACAAATCCAGACTCCGGGCTGCTACTGAGAATTTGAATTGATGGTTTCATTTTAATAAAGTAAATATAAGATGGTGTCCACAATAAAGTTATTAAAATTAAATTTATTGATAGTTGAATTCATGATTGATGTGTGAATCATAAAGAGCAGGGGAGATCTGAAATCACTGGTGACGAAAAAATACAAGTAGCGAAAAACAGCTTTAAGGTCCCCTGGAATATTTTGGAAAGCGTGTTATCTGTGCTCTGAATAGTTTACCTCGTGCACAATTAGATTTAAATGTAGAATACTAAATAATACGTTGTGGTATGGTACGTGATTGATAAAATATTTCGTGACTTTCTTAATAATAATGCCAATTCTTTATAGGTATCATTTTAATAAATAAAATATATGATGGTGTGTATATTTTAATAAAGTTATCAAAATTAAATTTATTGATAGTTGTAGTTTTTTAGAATGTTTATGCTGTTAACCTCTACCATTGTTTTAAGGTTGTGATATTATGACGCTTTATTTTCCTTTTATTTTTGACCCATAATGTTTTTCATTAGGTATTTAACTATTTATACACCTACAATGTTGTCGATATTACATTTTTTTGTATCAGTAATTGCACCGATAATCGTTCAAACTTGTTGGTTATAATTAATTTTGCTACGGTTCATCAAACGGGTTTTCCACACGTTTCTAAGATAGGTCAAACATAACTGGTAAAGTTGTAACCAAAGCTTTTAACTGATGTGGTGCGACATCCGTGTAAAAACCGGTTAGTCCCAGAAATCTGGATCACTATTACTTTGTGGGGGATTCGCCTTTTTTATGCGAAGGAAAGTAGACACAGTACTTTTTATTCGAAGGTGTCCAAGAGGTTTTTTTATAACATAGGAGGGCAAACGAGCAAGCGGGTCACCTGATGTTAAACAATCTCCGCCGCCCTTGGACATCCGATGCGTTGCCGACCTTGCTTTTCGAAATTAGCGCGTACAGACAGACAGACGGACAATGGCAGCGGGGACTTCTTTCTACACTTAGCAAGTAGTATGGAAGTCAGACGTTATTACACATGTAAAACAAAGCTTACTAGCGTTGTACGAATTGTATCCCAGATACCCAGTGAGACGGCTGATAAGTTGAATATTTTTGTCACCATCGCTCGGTCGATAGAGCCTCTTCGGTCACTTTCGTCCATACCTATGTGGTTGTATTTAGAAAAGTTCCTCATTTGACTTAATCCAGATGTTAGAATTGACATCCTTAAGGTGAATGCTACAGGGTAGCCCGCGAAATTCAAATTAATTTGCGTTTTTTGCAAATTGTAGCTTTATTTCGCGTTGTATATCGGTCAAAATATGATTAGCGGAAATAATAACAATATATCTACTGAATAATACTCATAAAAAATATTAACCTAGCTCCATAAGCTGTTCAAGCTCGATAATATTAATTTACGATCAAATTATCGATTTTCGAGCTTGTACAGTTTATAGAGCTAGGTTAATATTTTTTACGAGTATTATTCAGTAGATATATTGTTATGATTTCCGCTAATCACATTTAGACCGATATACAACGCGAAATAAAGCTACAATTTGCAAAAAACGCCAAATTTTTTGAATTTCGCGGGCTACCCTGTAGCATTCACCTTAACACAAAGGCGTAAAACTGTGCTTCCTCTTAAAAAATTCAATTGCCTCTTTTGAAACTTTCGTTGGCATATAAGTATGCAGGGTCATCTAATTGCTCAAAGCCTCCTTACAATATTTGGTGAGTATTTGCAACCGAACCGACCGCAATAAAACACAGAATAAATAATAGATTTAAATGTTTACTTTATGTTTATAGGTCAGCTTATAGCTAATAGTTTTCGTAAATGTTCACCTCTGATTTCTGAAGTAGGTAAGTACTAAAAAAAACTTTTTGATCACATTGAGTTTTTCGAAGAATCTAGTAACCTGGACAATTACAAAATTGCGAAATGTGGGTGTACTATTACACCTCTGCCTACCCCTTCGGGGAAATACAGGCGTGATGTTATGTGTTATGTGTGTGTAGACAATTACAAAATGTATTGATATAGCACTCAAAATCAACGCGTTTGACACGCTAAATCGAGGATAAATGCAAAATTATTTTACATATTTTTCCTTATAAACTGTATAACTCTACTCTACATTTAATGTTGGAGTTTCAGCGAACTCCTACGCATGTCATGTCATGAAGCCATTTAAAGCAAAGACGCACCAGATTTTATGTCTCAATAATGCAATAAAATATCCGCGAGTTTGTATTTATTATAAATTATTCATTGCGAACAAAATGTCATTAGATAATTGATTCAAAACATCAGTCTTTGTGGACGCGGTAAATAAAAAAAGATAGATACATAGAAGAGAGCAGAATAAGTATTAGACACACTAAAAAAATACAGGATATATGGTCTATATTTAGTTTTACTTTTATGATAAGTTTTATACTGCTTTCGAACACGTAATTCAGAGCATGGTTATTGCAGAAAGTTAGTCGCGAAACTCACGATTACGTTATTACGTTACGTTACGTTGGCATAATTCACATTTTTTTTCTACGATTATGTTCTCCGTCTTCGGTATAAATCTTATTCAAAAGGTAAAGAAAAATTGTGTTTTCAATGATGTCCATACGTTTTACAAACAGTTTAAAAAGATACAAACGTACACTCGACTCTCTCTTAGAATAATTATTATATAAACAAAGTAGTTACACATTAAAATACGCATTAAGTACACTGACATTTCACTTTAATTAAACAGTAAGCGTGTGTTTTGTCATTGTCTATACTTCTAAACTATAATATTATAACGAAGAATTGTTGGTAACTGATAAACTCTGAAACTACTGAATCGATTTTAATAAATATTTTACCATTAGAAAGCTACTTTATCCAGAAGTAATATAGACTATATTGTATTTCAGTACACGAGCGGAGCCACGGGCAAAGTCTAGTTCTTAATACAGAGAATGCCAATGAATCAGTATGACTTTGCCATGTGCTTTTACACTATACGTGGGACACTCAGAAAGTTTTGCGAAACTAAAAAAAATTGTTCTATACGTACATATATTTTTATCAAATCTTTTCAAAGTACTTTCCACCAGCCTCTATACAAAGATTCATGCGCCTAAACCAGTTTTCAAAACACTTTTTCCAGTCCGCCGCAGACACCTCGTTTACAGCCTGCTCGAACGCAGCCAGCGCATCTTCCGGCGACGAAAATTGTATCCCTTTGAGCTGATTTTTTATTTTTGGGAATAAAAAGAAGTCACACGGTGCTAGATCAGGGCTGTAAGGAGGGTGACCCAGGAGTTTGACTGGCGTGCTGTCCAGGAAGTCCCTCGTTTTGAGTGCGGTGTGCGCAGGTGCATTGTCGTGGTGGAGCAGTAGCCCGCGGAGCCCTGTGTTTGGTCGCTTGTTGCTTATAACAGAGAAAACTTCTGGCAAACATTTGGTAGTATACCATTCGGCATTAATGCTTCTTTGATCCCGTAAGGGAATTGATACCAAGTGGCCAGTCAAATTAAAAAAGCTAGCGATCAAAATCTTACCCCCGCTTCTAGATCGCTTCACTTTGGTAGGCGTTGGCTCATTTTGAAACACCCAAACAGTCGACTGGCGCTTGGTTTCTGGGTCGTATTGATAAATCCAGGACTCATCACCTGTAACGATGTCGTAAACACGCCGAGACGAGCCTGCTTCAAATTTGTTAAGCATATCACGGCACCATTCCACCCGGGCCTGCTTCTGAGCATCGGTGAGGTTGTGCGGCACCCAGCGTGATACTATCCTCCTCACGCGAAGATGGCTGTGTAGAATCTCGTGAACGCTTCCCGATCCAATCTTCAATATGTGTTGAATCTCCTGATATGTAATTCGCCTATTGTCTTGGATTAAATTTTTCACTGCTAGCACGTTTTCTTCGGTAACAGTCGTCAAAGGGCGACCGCTTCTTTCGTCATCCCCCAAAGTTGGTCGACCGCGCTTGAATACGTTATACCAACGATACACGGTTGCCTTGGAAGGGCCTTCATCCATGAATGCCATTTGAAGTCTATCGTACGATTCATCCGGTTTCAGGCGACACTTGAAATCGTATAAAATCATAGCTCTAAAATGTTCCCGGCGCAGATCCATATTTCAGTGAGACACAATACTTTGAATTAACTCGCAAAAAATGTGGAGGGAAATTTTGAAATTGGAACTTACTTATTTTTACTTATAAATAATCATATTTTCGAAAAACATTATAACTGGCCAGTCTCCCATATATAAAAACTTTTTTTCGCAATACTTTCTGAGGGGCCTGGTACTAGGTGTGACGTGTAGTGTAGATACATAATTATTTGTTTTTATCATTATCATCGTCGCTGCTTGGACAATTTCGCCTTGGGTTATCAAAATTTAAAATGCAAACATAGGAACTACGATGTAACCGTATTATAGCTTCGTTTCTGTTGGTCAGAATCAATAGCTTGCTTCCGAAAGAGAAATCACACCCACAGTTGTGTCATGAAAGTAAAAGTGGTACCGTTGCCGGCCACTGTCAATGCGAAATACTTTATTTACACCAACATTCTTATGTATAATCATGGTTCTTACGTAACAACTTGAACCAATAACTGAACTAGGTATCAATCAAGGTTTTAATAAAAATTATGGACTTTTTTTATTAAAAGCGCGGTTGTTTTCGCTTAATAGAGTGTTATTATTCTTACTTTTAAGTTGTAAATGATCAGTTGAAGGACTTTTTGGTATTTAAAGTTTTATTTACGGTTGTTTAAGAATATGTTACAATTAAAAGGTCTGCGTTATCTGTAAGTAGATTATTATTAATTAAGTTAAGGATAACATCTAGGCTGAGCGGTAAAATCACTTTGATCTCTTTTCATCAAACATACAAAATGAATTTTGACGTAATAAAACAATATTTTATGGATTATTTTATTATTTTTAACGCATTTATTATTTGACGACGTCTGTGGTCTAGTGGTTCGAGTGTCGGACTGCTGATCACGAGGTCGTGGGTTCGATTCCCACAGGACACAAATATTTGTGTGATGAACATAAGTGTTTGTGTTTGTCTGGGTATTTCATATGTATTATAAGTACGTATATACAAAAAAAAAGTATATAAGTATTATATCCATTGTCTAGTACCCATAGTACAAGCTCTGCTTATCTGCTGGGACTAGATGGTGCTGTGTAAGATGTCCCAAAAATATTTATTTATTTATTTTATTTATACGCATGCGAAGCAAAATCTAACGATTTAAATTGTGGAAAGAAAAAATCGCTCACGATCAGGATTCGAACCTGCGACTCCTGGCTCAGTACGCCAGTGCTTTAGCCACTAAGCTACCGTAACACTGCTCGTGAGCGATTTCTTTCCACAATTTAAATAATTAATATTTTATGGCTTTGGTGAATATCGCAAAATATGTAGGTATCAAGTTGTTTACTTCGATTTTAAAGTAAGGAAGTAAAAACATAATAAATTTATTCGTCATTAGGTACTTTATTATGGAGTCTTCTAATTAATGACACACTCGATATACAGGATGTTTTGAAAATAGTGCTAGAGGGTCATATCTAAAACTATACGGTGTAGAGATAAGTGTAGAAAAGTGTACGGAGTGAGCTCGATTTTGGAGAAAACAAAAACTAAATGTTGAATATTATTATTGTATCAAGTTTATTTAATAAAACAAAGTTTAACCGGATTAAATCGCGTATATTTTTATTTTATTATTTTAGTCTTTATATACTTAGAGGACTTTTATCCCGTGGTCTATATCGTGGTATTATATGCCAGTCCTATTGTTACAAATAACACACTTGTAAATATGTTCCTACTTGTTTACGCATCTCATAAACATGTTTAGCTTGTTAAAAAAAAAAGTTTTGGTTTATTTGTTTTTTTTTTTTTGTTTGTTTTTTTTTTGTTTTTTAATGCAAATTTGCCGCCTGTGCAGCCTGTCTTCTTGGTTTTTACAAACCAATTTATTTAATATACGCGATTTAATCCGGTTAATCTTTGTTTTATTTTAATGTGTAGTGATCGCGAAAACCTAAGAAGTTATTAAGTTTATTAATTTTTCATACATTGCAATAATAATTTATGTGCTCAAAAATAATTACCATTTGCTTTTGAATAATCGACTTCTGTGAAATTTTAAGAAGTTACTACATTAATTGTGACAGCCAATTGAGTTTTGATTGTTTATCTTAAGGTTTTTTTTTAAATACCATGAATTGCTTCGCAGAACAGAATTATTGATGATTTGTAGTCAAAGTACCTTTAAACATTTACGAAAATCTTAATAAAACACAATTTCCTTTGATTTGCCACAAAAAAATTAATTGCATTATTTTTTTCTTATCAGCAACCTTATCAATAGGTACAGCTGTGAGGTGCAGTAATATAGAATGATATTCTTTGCAGGTAGATTGATTTTGTTCGATACCTGGCCAAACCACCTGCTTTAGTTTTGGATTTGGCCATGCATCAATATTTTCAAAACTTATCCTGTATTAATTAACCTGTTTTATTACTTAAACATTTTTATTATGACGTCTGTGGTCTAGTGATTCGAGGTCGTGGGTTCGATTCCCACATGACACAAATATTTGTGTGGTGAACAGGAGTTTTTGTGTTGGACTGGGTATGTATTATAAGTATGTATTATAAGTATGTATTTACAACAAAAAAAGTATATGAGTATCATATCCATTGTCTAGTACCCAAGCTCTGCAAATTGCTTTAAGCGATAAGACCGCCAATTGTTAGTACTGTGTTCATGTTTGTTAAAACTTTGTTTTTATTTTTATGGTGTGCAAACAATAAAGTATACTCTATCTATCTATCTATCTATCTCTGCTTAATTTGGGACTAGGTGGTGCTGTGTAAAAATGTCCCAAATTTTTTTATGTATTTTACTTAATATTTATTATATATTTTTTAATTCATATTATTTAATTCAAAGTTACATTCTTAGAATCAATTATATTACTGCGCTCATGCTTAAGTATTTTGCAAAACCTTGGTTACTGAATAAAAAAGTTTTAAGGCATTATTAAAATGAAATACTGATAATTATTATTGATTACCCTATAACAATAGAACAAAATCGATATAACAAGGTTAACACCAATAAAAGTAGATACTGAATACCGATGCTCTCATTAAATATATTCTTATGTATAAAAATCTCGTGTCACGGTGTTTGTGGTCGCACTCCTCCGAAACGGCTCGACCGATTTTAATGACATTTTTGATGTAGGTATATTTGGTAAATATGAGAATAGGTCTTAAAGTCTATTTCATACCACTAGGTGATGAGGGCATCCAGAAATAATGTATATGGCAGAACAACCCTGCGAACAACGTGGCGATGCTTGGGGGAGGTCTATGTCCAGCAGTGGAAGTGTTGTTGTAGTTGTTGTTGCAGAACAACGTTTGCCGGGTCAGCTAGCAAATTATATAGTTATGACTGAATTATATATTTGTCTGTTTAAAAAATTATGCGCACGAAGCTTTAGACATAATATTTTAAATCAAGAAACTAAGTGATTTGGAATAAAATGTTAATTATTTGAATCAATTATCTTTTGTCAAAAAGATCCTCGGTCATTGTCCGTTCTTGAGTTTTCTGCGAATTATTAACAGAGGTACCTACGTCTTCTCGTTTTGGTCAAATTTCTTGACAAAAACACGACGATTTATAAGTGATGCAAAAATATTCAACGTGAGAATTATGTATGAAAATACTGCCTAAATCGTATGATATAGTTTTAACGCATTTTTACGGTAATGAGAAGCAATTTCACTTAGTTTGTTAGTTACATATTAATTTTAATTATCTGCTGTTTTTTTAAAGAAGTTGCTTTCTTTAAATTATTTATTTATAAATGCTATTTTTATGCTAATACTCACCAACATCTCTTCTTTGTGCATTCGCCAGTATAACCAGTGACATCAGTAGCACACTTGGCACGTTATTACCAAAAATGAAATTCATTTTTATTTTTAATTGAATTAATCAAATCACTACTAACTTTAATTTAATTTAAATCAACAGAGAACACTAATTTATAAAAATATCAAGAAGTTAGTTTAGTATTTCCTTATCGCATTGAAGGCTTTACGAATATAATATGTTTTCGCGCGAATTTCGTAGGCCGCGGAGGTGGGAGCGCGTGCGGCAGCCTTTGGAAACTAAACTGTGAGGAGGCTGCGCCGGCGCAGGTGTATAGAGAAAGAAGAACGCATGTTTATCGATGATCGACGCAGACCGGTCGATGGCACGGAGCGCCCGCTATCAGTCGGAGAAACAAGTTCAAAGTTATATACAAGTGTTTACCACTATCGTGTAGGTATTAGTAGGTATCTTATAGATGATTGGAGCTTGTAAAAATTAGACTCGAGTAGGTGTAAGAATTTAAATAAACGCTGCTCAACGATCCTGCGAATAACATGTTTTGTAAAATTGTGGCCGAAAAAGCTACCCATATTTGTATTTAATATATTACTAAGTATATTTGTTTTAAAAATAATCCCCTTTTAGCTCTGCGTTATTTTTATATTATGCTCCGTTTGAAAAGTTTTGTCCAATATACCTCTGGCGTAAACGACATTTTGGCGTCAAGAAATTCTCTACTCTTTGACTCTATCTATCTATAGAGTAGAAAATGCACTATTTCTTACTCTTTCCACATAATATGTGGAAATCATGTGGAAAGAGACCTGAGAAACAGATTATGTTTATGTTAGAGCACGAACCCTGGTTATTATACGTGTTGATCTGTATTCGTGCCATATATAAGGAGGTGACTATACCACTGATACTAAACACGAATCAATAAAAAAAACAACACCAAAAAAATATTGTTTGTTTAAATACCTATTTGTAAACAAAAAAATTCCCTCCGTGTGTCGTGTGCGACACAAAAACGATGTGTGCGAAACCACCAAAACAATTTGCAGGTATTTCCACTCTTTGACAATGCCACCGATGACTTATTTTCAGTCATTCGGGATTTATTCTCAAACCCTCGCTATGTATCTAAGTAAAAATTTGGGTATTAAATAATCGTAGAATCTTTTAAGTATTTTTAGATGACTAAGCAGATTATTTACCATTTGCTCTAGAAATATGGCACGGTTACAGATCAATAACATCTAGAATCGAGTATTGTATTGTAACCAATGTGTGCTCGTCATGTAGGTCAGAGCAGTCACAGAAATAGATAGAATGGTTGTAATCACAATTTTACTTGCGATTTATGCGTGGCAACTTTTAGAACAACTTTTCTGGACTAGACAGGGTGTCAACGTTAACGGCGAGTACATCTCACATCTCCGCTTTGCCGATGAACAACTGGGCGAAATGCTGCACAGCTTAAACGGAGCCTCTCGGCGTGTCGGTCTCGGCATGAATCTGGACAAGACTAAAGTCATGTTCAATAGGCATGTCATGCCGAGGCCGATATTCGTCGTAGGGTCGGCATTCGAAGTTGTAACGCAGTACGTCTACCTAGGGCAGATAATTCAGCTTGGTAGGCACAACTTCGAGAAAGAAGCCGACAGAAGGATCCGTTTGGGATGGGCAGCATTTGGCAAACTTCGCCGAGTCTTCTCGTCGCCTATACCGCAAAGTTTGAAGACAAAGGTCTTCAACCAGTGCGTCCTGCCTGTCATGACTTACGGCGCCGAGACGTGGACACTGACAATTGGGCTAGTCCACAAATTTAAAGTCGCTCAGCAAGTTATGGAGCGAGCTATGCTTGGAGTTTCTTTGAAGGATAAAATCCGAAACGAGATTATTCGGAGAAGAACCGGAGTGACCGACATAGCTTGTAGGATCAGTAAGCTGAAGTGGCAGTGGGCTAGTCATGTCTGTCGAAGGACCGATGGCCGCTGGAGCAGACGAGTCCTTGAGTGGAGACCGCGAATCGGCAAAAGCAGCGTAGGGTGCCCCCCCGCCAGGTGGACCGACGACCTGAAAAACGTGGCTGGGGGGGGGACTGGATGCGGAAGGCAGAGGACCGAGTGTTGTGGCGCAACTTGGGAGAGGCCTATGTCCAGCAGTGGACTGCGATAGGCTGAGTTGAGTTGAACTTTTCGAACAAACTACGTCTCCACGTGTGTCTGACAGCTGCTTGTCCTTCTGGACTCATCTGGAGGGAACGGCAGTTCTTAGGCCAGTGCATCCTGGGTACGGGCAATAGAATCCTGTCGAGGGATTAACCTTCGCGGGATCTTATTGCCTGTGGTGAATATTCTGGCACGGAAGGGGCTCGATGTGGGCCAGTGGGGAAGTGCTGCACGTGTCCCTCTGATGCTAGCAGAGGGCACAGTGGAGGAGCAGGGGTGGGCCCGGTGTGTACTCACCCTGCCACTGGGCAGGCAGCGGGGAGACTGTCCTTCCCTGCCCCCATCGATCTCGTAACCCTAGAAGTTCCCGCTGAGTAGTGTTCTCGCGTCTCTTGGGACCGAGGGTCTTGGCTTCACCGTTCGGGCTGCGAGGAAGAAAACATCTATAAAAAATTACAGGCAGCAGACTCGGGGTAGTCTGCTGCTCGACCACCAGCTGGCGTAGCTGGCTTAGCTGGCATAGTTGGCGTAGCTGGCACAACCGGCGTAGCTGACACAGTTGGCGTAGCTGGCATACTGGACTGGCGGCATGCTGGCGTAGCTGGCACAGCTGGGATAGTTGGCGCAGCTGGCGTAGCTGTTAAAGGCCACTGAGGTAGGTGCGGCTGATGTTAGGCCGCACGAGGAGAAGGGGCTCGCCTGCTTGTGGCGGGCCGGGACCTGTCGGGGAGGGGGGGTTGTGTGAATACTCACGGGTTCCCACGCCCCCGGCTAACGTAGTTGAAGGAACACCGCGGTGGTTTTAGTCGGTAAAAGTCCGACACTGGCTCCGACTACCCCGGGCGGAGTGCGTCCACGAGGATTTCACCACGGCAAAAAAAAAAGTCCCGTGACGGTGGCGCGTAGTGTTCCGCACGCGCCAGTCAACAGGAGGGTGCGGCCTATGTGGTTGCCGCACGGGGAGAAGGGGCTCACCTGCTAGTGGCGAGTCTGGACCAGCCGGGGATGGTTGGGCGATTACAGGAGTTTTTCCCATGCCCCCGGCCAAGGGTCATTTGAGGAACACCGTGGTGGTTTTTAGTCGGTAAGAGTCCGACACTGGTTCCGCCTTCCCCGGGCGGAGTGCGTCCATGACGATTTTTCCCACGGAAAAAAAAGCACTCAGCAGTAATGATTATACTGTCTAAACTCAGTATATACAAAGTCTTTGGTCTAAACGTACATGCAATAAGATTGATGATTAACAGCATACAATAAAATTGTCATTATCATTATTGTACATTATCAAACATCATAACCGATAATCCGATAATGAATCATGTAACTCAATTTACGGCCAAAATTAATATCCAATCTATCTACGATTCACCCTACTAGAGATATAAATTTGACATATTTTGTATGGAGCTTATGTCAAATTCCTATCTGTAGTAGGGCAAATCGTGGATAGATTGGATATTAATTTTGGCCGTTAGGGAATAAAGGCCATATTTATTTATTCGATAACCCGTGGGGTAATTGTGTAATGCATTGATATTGACATTAGCTTTGATTTCGAAATGATAACAATATTCATTGCGTAGTACATAGTTGCCGATAAGACGAATGGTCAAAACACACGGAGCAATGAACATTAAAATCCTATTGATTGCGATCACGAGTGAGTTAGGTACGTAATTCGGCAGCCGACCCTTTTAATAAGAAACAACGGTGTGAAATAGCTTAATAAATCTATTAAATTCTTCTGTGCGTGTGTATGTGACTGAACTCCTCCTAAACGGCTGGACCGATTTGGACCATAAATTACAGTGTATGAAAGTTACCGTAATTTTTAGAAACCAACCTGGAACTGGTAATAAGCCAAAAAAAATGGTGGTGCCCAGTGGCGTAGCTACGGTAGGGCTAGGTGGGGCAGTGCCCCGGGGCCCTCAAGCTCAAGGGGCCCCTCGGCCCCATGAACGACGTTCGAAAAAGTTATTTAATATCCTAGTTGAATAAAGAATGTTCGACTTTTAACTATTTGCCCCGGGGCACTTGGTTACATAGCTACGCCACTGGTGGTACCCCACGTTGCGTTTGCCAATTCGAGGTCTCCACTCAAGGACTCGTCTGCTTTAGCAGCCGTCGGTCCTTCGACAGACATGGCCAGCCCATTGCCACTTCAGCTTACTGATCCTACAAGCTATATCGGTCATAATCTCGTTACGGATTTTATCCTTCAAAAAGTTGCCGTTGTGCTTTGATTGGAATATGATTTTGTGGTGCGAGTGCCTGCGCATCTCACATTATTCATAGTGTCAGGCACCGCCCAAAATGTAGCAGCGGGAACAGTAAGTAAAACAACTGTTAGGTGATTCTGGAAACATGTGTAATTGAGATAGCATGAACGTAAATATGTCGCGCTTGCCGCGCGAGTGCCGCAGTCGAGAATGTTCTGCGCGGGCGGTGCCTGACACTATGAATGATGCGAGATGCACAGGCACTCACAGTGGCAATAATAATAATACATCTACTGAATAATGCTCATAAAAAACATTAACCTAACTACCTAGGTATATGCTCGAAAATCGACAATTTGATAGTAAATTAATGTCATGGAGATTATAAAGCTAGGTTGTTTTTACTACTACTAGTACTTAATTATTATAAATATTGTGATTATTGTCGCGAAAATATGCAACGTAAATAGAGCTAGAACTTGCAAAAAACCAAAACACGCAAAAAGTTTTTAATTTCGAGGGCTGCGTCAAAATCACCAACATTCCCTTCAAAGCAAAAAAGTATGAAAATTGATCACCGTAAATCTACCGTACATATTTATTTTAATTGAAATACTGTATTTCTGGTAATTTTGACTATGCCCACTGTGCACGGTATTTTTGTGTTTTCCAGTAAAGTAGGTACATTATCTATGGTTTTTGTTGTTGTTATTGGATTTTTTCATTAGGAAATTCTCAGTAGCAGCCCGGAGTGTGGATTTGTTCCCGGTTGATGGCAATAGGCTTGCCCCCTATTACATGAGACTATAACATAACTGGCGAAATGTGGGTGTGCTATACACCTCTGCCTACCCCTTCGGGGAAATACAGGCGTGATGTTATGTTATATATGGTTTTAACAATCTGGCAACACTGCACCTGCATACAGCCAAGCAGTGTTGCCATATGCACCGTAATTACGGCAGATTCACTGTAATTTTGGCTTTTATTTTTATTTCTGCCACTTACCGTAGTGTCTGTCCGCGCGTAGCTCAAGGTTTCATCAGGATTCATCACGAAATAAATTTCTCATTACTCCAAATTAAGTATTTTACGATTATTACATGAACTGACCAGAAGAAGAAGTTTTACAACAAGAATGACAGCCCGCGCAAAGCACAGTGTCTCCATCTTTATATTACTACAACACAAATAGACCCAACGGAGTCACTAAATACATTTTAATTTATAAATGAACACTAAAATAATTAACCAGTCGTCGTGATAAAACTAATATTAATTTAGATAATCTCTAAACATTATATAAACCAACAAATCATGCCAGATATTAAATTATGAAACGATATAAAGCGGAATTATCAGAACCACAAAATTAAATTAACAACATTTAAATTAATCATTTCATTAATCTAATTAGAATATTCGAATCATAATTATCATAATATTAACATTACATGACGTGGACACTGACAGTTGGGCTAGTCCACAAATTTAAAGTCGCTCAGCGAGCTATGCTTGGAGTTTCTTTGAAGGATAAAATCCGAAACGAGATTATTCGGAGAAGAACCGGAGTGACCGACATAGCTTGTAGGATCAGTAAGCTGAAGTAGCAGTGGGCTGGCCATGTCTGTCGAAGGACCGATGGCCGCTGGAGCAGACGAGTCCTTGAGTGGAGACCGCGAATCGGTAAACGCAGCGTAGGGCGCCCCCCCGCCAGGTGGACCGACGACTTGAAAAACGTGGCTGGGGGGGACTGGATGCGGAAGGCAGAGTACCGAGTGTTGTGGCGCAACTTGGGAGAGGCCTATGTCCAGCAGTGGACTGCGATAGGCTGAGTTGATGAATATTAACATTATTTACAACATTAATTTATTTAATACAGATCATCAAATATTAAACTTTGCTAAACAAAAAGGTATCTTCTTTGATCTTTGATGATCTTTGCAAAGTACAACAAATACAACAGAAATCAGTATGATTTACAGAATTTCATGATAAATAAATTACATAGCAAATTCTAGAAATAAAGGATATTTATTTCAAAAGATTTCATAATTTAAAAGCATTGTATAAACTAGTTACCTCAAAATGGCAATAGATTGCGTTGTAAGCATTGATTGATATTCGATATAGCATAGACATTAATTGGTCTGAGTCCGAGTATAAATTAATATTTAAATGTTATAAGCTATGGAAAGCTATATTACTCTCAAATTACACTAGAGGGCGCAATGTTCAACCAACGCCAGGAAGAAACATTCAATATTAACCAGTAATAAAGATTAATAAAGTCCTGTCAAAAAAGTGTAAACAAATTGATGGCAACACTAGCGCGCCCATAATTATGTCCGTAGTCATAAATTACAGTGTATGAAAGTTACCGTAATTTTTAGAACCCAACCTGGAACTTGTAATAAGCCAAAAAAAAAAAAAAAATATTGTAATTTTTAGTAACCATTGCAATAAGTTTTAACAATAACAAATTGTAACTGTGTACTCAAGTAAGTGGGCACCTTGTAACTCGCGAAATCCAACATTTCTTGCATTTTTTGAAAATTGTAGCTCATTAAGCACTCCCTGAGGTTGCGGTTGCTCTATGTTGTAGCTCTAATTCACGTTGTGTATTGATCAGAAGATGATTTGCGGCAATATCTACTGAATAATGCTCATAAAAAACATTGACCTAGCTCTATGAGCTCGAAAATCGATAATTTGATGGTAAATTTAAGGAGCTTATAAAGCTAATTAGTATGTTTTTACTATACTACTACTTAATATATTATTATAAATAACGTGATTATTACGTAAATAGAGCTAGAACTTGCAAAAAACGTAAGAATTTATTAATTTTTCATACATTGCAATAATAATTTATGTGCTCAAAAATAATTACCATTTGCTTTTGAATAATCGACTTCTGTGAAATTTTAAGAAGTTACTACATTAATTGTGACAGCCAATTGAGTTTTGATTGTTTATCTTAAGGTTTTTTTTTAAATACCATGAATTGCTTCGCAGAACAGAATTATTGATGATTTGTAGTCAAAGTACCTTTAAACATTTACGAAAATCTTAATAAAACACAATTTCCTTTGATTTGCCACAAAAAAATTAATTGCATTATTTTTTTCTTATCAGCAACCTTATCAATAGGTACAGCTGTGAGGTGCAGTAATATAGAATGATATTCTTTGCAGGTAGATTGATTTTGTTCGATACCTGGCCAAACCACCTGCTTTAGTTTTGGATTTGGCCATGCATCAATATTTTCAAAACTTATCCTGTATTAATTAACCTGTTTTATTACTTAAACATTTTTATTATGACGTCTGTGGTCTAGTGATTCGAGGTCGTGGGTTCGATTCCCACATGACACAAATATTTGTGTGGTGAACAGGAGTTTTTGTGTTGGACTGGGTATGTATTATAAGTATGTATTATAAGTATGTATTTACAACAAAAAAAGTATATGAGTATCATATCCATTGTCTAGTACCCAAGCTCTGCAAATTGCTTTAAGCGATAAGACCGCCAATTGTTAGTACTGTGTTCATGTTTGTTAAAACTTTGTTTTTATTTTTATGGTGTGCAAACAATAAAGTATACTCTATCTATCTATCTATCTATCTCTGCTTAATTTGGGACTAGGTGGTGCTGTGTAAAAATGTCCCAAATTTTTTTATGTATTTTACTTAATATTTATTATATATTTTTTAATTCATATTATTTAATTCAAAGTTACATTCTTAGAATCAATTATATTACTGCGCTCATGCTTAAGTATTTTGCAAAACCTTGGTTACTGAATAAAAAAGTTTTAAGGCATTATTAAAATGAAATACTGATAATTATTATTGATTACCCTATAACAATAGAACAAAATCGATATAACAAGGTTAACACCAATAAAAGTAGATACTGAATACCGATGCTCTCATTAAATATATTCTTATGTAAGTATAAAAATCTCGTGTCACGGTGTTTGTGGTCGCACTCCTCCGAAACGGCTCGACCGATTTTAATGACATTTTTGATGTAGGTATATTTGGTAAATATGAGAATAGGTCTTAAAGTCTATTTCATACCACTAGGTGATGAGGGCATCCAGAAATAATGTATATGGCAGAACAACCCTGCGAACAACGTGGCGATGCTTGGGGGAGGTCTATGTCCAGCAGTGGAAGTGTTGTTGTAGTTGTTGTTGCAGAACAACGTTTGCCGGGTCAGCTAGCAAATTATATAGTTATGACTGAATTATATATTTGTCTGTTTAAAAAATTATGCGCACGAAGCTTTAGACATAATATTTTAAATCAAGAAACTAAGTGATTTGGAATAAAATGTTAATTATTTGAATCAATTATCTTTTGTCAAAAAGATCCTCGGTCATTGTCCGTTCTTGAGTTTTCTGCGAATTATTAACAGAGGTACCTACGTCTTCTCGTTTTGGTCAAATTTCTTGACAAAAACACGACGATTTATAAGTGATGCAAAAATATTCAACGTGAGAATTATGTATGAAAATACTGCCTAAATCGTATGATATAGTTTTAACGCATTTTTACGGTAATGAGAAGCAATTTCACTTAGTTTGTTAGTTACATATTAATTTTAATTATCTGCTGTTTTTTTAAAGAAGTTGCTTTCTTTAAATTATTTATTTATAAATGCTATTTTTATGCTAATACTCACCAACATCTCTTCTTTGTGCATTCGCCAGTATAACCAGTGACATCAGTAGCACACTTGGCACGTTATTACCAAAAATGAAATTCATTTTTATTTTTAATTGAATTAATCAAATCACTACTAACTTTAATTTAATTTAAATCAACAGAGAACACTAATTTATAAAAATATCAAGAAGTTAGTTTAGTATTTCCTTATCGCATTGAAGGCTTTACGAATATAATATGTTTTCGCGCGAATTTCGTAGGCCGCGGAGGTGGGAGCGCGTGCGGCAGCCTTTGGAAACTAAACTGTGAGGAGGCTGCGCCGGCGCAGGTGTATAGAGAAAGAAGAACGCATGTTTATCGATGATCGACGCAGACCGGTCGATGGCACGGAGCGCCCGCTATCAGTCGGAGAAACAAGTTCAAAGTTATATACAAGTGTTTACCACTATCGTGTAGGTATTAGTAGGTATCTTATAGATGATTGGAGCTTGTAAAAATTAGACTCGAGTAGGTGTAAGAATTTAAATAAACGCTGCTCAACGATCCTGCGAATAACATGTTTTGTAAAATTGTGGCCGAAAAAGCTACCCATATTTGTATTTAATATATTACTAAGTATATTTGTTTTAAAAATAATCCCCTTTTAGCTCTGCGTTATTTTTATATTATGCTCCGTTTGAAAAGTTTTGTCCAATATACCTCTGGCGTAAACGACATTTTGGCGTCAAGAAATTCTCTACTCTTTGACTCTATCTATCTATAGAGTAGAAAATGCACTATTTCTTACTCTTTCCACATAATATGTGGAAATCATGTGGAAAGAGACCTGAGAAACAGATTATGTTTATGTTAGAGCACGAACCCTGGTTATTATACGTGTTGATCTGTATTCGTGCCATATATAAGGAGGTGACTATACCACTGATACTAAACACGAATCAATAAAAAAAACAACACCAAAAAAATATTGTTTGTTTAAATACCTATTTGTAAACAAAAAAATTCCCTCCGTGTGTCGTGTGCGACACAAAAACGATGTGTGCGAAACCACCAAAACAATTTGCAGGTATTTCCACTCTTTGACAATGCCACCGATGACTTATTTTCAGTCATTCGGGATTTATTCTCAAACCCTCGCTATGTATCTAAGTAAAAATTTGGGTATTAAATAATCGTAGAATCTTTTAAGTATTTTTAGATGACTAAGCAGATTATTTACCATTTGCTCTAGAAATATGGCACGGTTACAGATCAATAACATCTAGAATCGAGTATTGTATTGTAACCAATGTGTGCTCGTCATGTAGGTCAGAGCAGTCACAGAAATAGATAGAATGGTTGTAATCACAATTTTACTTGCGATTTATGCGTGGCAACTTTTAGAACAACTTTTCTGGACTAGACAGGGTGTCAACGTTAACGGCGAGTACATCTCACATCTCCGCTTTGCCGATGAACAACTGGGCGAAATGCTGCACAGCTTAAACGGAGCCTCTCGGCGTGTCGGTCTCGGCATGAATCTGGACAAGACTAAAGTCATGTTCAATAGGCATGTCATGCCGAGGCCGATATTCGTCGTAGGGTCGGCATTCGAAGTTGTAACGCAGTACGTCTACCTAGGGCAGATAATTCAGCTTGGTAGGCACAACTTCGAGAAAGAAGCCGACAGAAGGATCCGTTTGGGATGGGCAGCATTTGGCAAACTTCGCCGAGTCTTCTCGTCGCCTATACCGCAAAGTTTGAAGACAAAGGTCTTCAACCAGTGCGTCCTGCCTGTCATGACTTACGGCGCCGAGACGTGGACACTGACAATTGGGCTAGTCCACAAATTTAAAGTCGCTCAGCAAGTTATGGAGCGAGCTATGCTTGGAGTTTCTTTGAAGGATAAAATCCGAAACGAGATTATTCGGAGAAGAACCGGAGTGACCGACATAGCTTGTAGGATCAGTAAGCTGAAGTGGCAGTGGGCTAGTCATGTCTGTCGAAGGACCGATGGCCGCTGGAGCAGACGAGTCCTTGAGTGGAGACCGCGAATCGGCAAAAGCAGCGTAGGGTGCCCCCCCGCCAGGTGGACCGACGACCTGAAAAACGTGGCTGGGGGGGGGACTGGATGCGGAAGGCAGAGGACCGAGTGTTGTGGCGCAACTTGGGAGAGGCCTATGTCCAGCAGTGGACTGCGATAGGCTGAGTTGAGTTGAACTTTTCGAACAAACTACGTCTCCACGTGTGTCTGACAGCTGCTTGTCCTTCTGGACTCATCTGGAGGGAACGGCAGTTCTTAGGCCAGTGCATCCTGGGTACGGGCAATAGAATCCTGTCGAGGGATTAACCTTCGCGGGATCTTATTGCCTGTGGTGAATATTCTGGCACGGAAGGGGCTCGATGTGGGCCAGTGGGGAAGTGCTGCACGTGTCCCTCTGATGCTAGCAGAGGGCACAGTGGAGGAGCAGGGGTGGGCCCGGTGTGTACTCACCCTGCCACTGGGCAGGCAGCGGGGAGACTGTCCTTCCCTGCCCCCATCGATCTCGTAACCCTAGAAGTTCCCGCTGAGTAGTGTTCTCGCGTCTCTTGGGACCGAGGGTCTTGGCTTCACCGTTCGGGCTGCGAGGAAGAAAACATCTATAAAAAATTACAGGCAGCAGACTCGGGGTAGTCTGCTGCTCGACCACCAGCTGGCGTAGCTGGCTTAGCTGGCATAGTTGGCGTAGCTGGCACAACCGGCGTAGCTGACACAGTTGGCGTAGCTGGCATACTGGACTGGCGGCATGCTGGCGTAGCTGGCACAGCTGGGATAGTTGGCGCAGCTGGCGTAGCTGTTAAAGGCCACTGAGGTAGGTGCGGCTGATGTTAGGCCGCACGAGGAGAAGGGGCTCGCCTGCTTGTGGCGGGCCGGGACCTGTCGGGGAGGGGGGGTTGTGTGAATACTCACGGGTTCCCACGCCCCCGGCTAACGTAGTTGAAGGAACACCGCGGTGGTTTTAGTCGGTAAAAGTCCGACACTGGCTCCGACTACCCCGGGCGGAGTGCGTCCACGAGGATTTCACCACGGCAAAAAAAAAAGTCCCGTGACGGTGGCGCGTAGTGTTCCGCACGCGCCAGTCAACAGGAGGGTGCGGCCTATGTGGTTGCCGCACGGGGAGAAGGGGCTCACCTGCTAGTGGCGAGTCTGGACCAGCCGGGGATGGTTGGGCGATTACAGGAGTTTTTCCCATGCCCCCGGCCAAGGGTCATTTGAGGAACACCGTGGTGGTTTTTAGTCGGTAAGAGTCCGACACTGGTTCCGCCTTCCCCGGGCGGAGTGCGTCCATGACGATTTTTCCCACGGAAAAAAAAGCACTCAGCAGTAATGATTATACTGTCTAAACTCAGTATATACAAAGTCTTTGGTCTAAACGTACATGCAATAAGATTGATGATTAACAGCATACAATAAAATTGTCATTATCATTATTGTACATTATCAAACATCATAACCGATAATCCGATAATGAATCATGTAACTCAATTTACGGCCAAAATTAATATCCAATCTATCTACGATTCACCCTACTAGAGATATAAATTTGACATATTTTGTATGGAGCTTATGTCAAATTCCTATCTGTAGTAGGGCAAATCGTGGATAGATTGGATATTAATTTTGGCCGTTAGGGAATAAAGGCCATATTTATTTATTCGATAACCCGTGGGGTAATTGTGTAATGCATTGATATTGACATTAGCTTTGATTTCGAAATGATAACAATATTCATTGCGTAGTACATAGTTGCCGATAAGACGAATGGTCAAAACACACGGAGCAATGAACATTAAAATCCTATTGATTGCGATCACGAGTGAGTTAGGTACGTAATTCGGCAGCCGACCCTTTTAATAAGAAACAACGGTGTGAAATAGCTTAATAAATCTATTAAATTCTTCTGTGCGTGTGTATGTGACTGAACTCCTCCTAAACGGCTGGACCGATTTGGACCATAAATTACAGTGTATGAAAGTTACCGTAATTTTTAGAAACCAACCTGGAACTGGTAATAAGCCAAAAAAAATGGTGGTGCCCAGTGGCGTAGCTACGGTAGGGCTAGGTGGGGCAGTGCCCCGGGGCCCTCAAGCTCAAGGGGCCCCTCGGCCCCATGAACGACGTTCGAAAAAGTTATTTAATATCCTAGTTGAATAAAGAATGTTCGACTTTTAACTATTTGCCCCGGGGCACTTGGTTACATAGCTACGCCACTGGTGGTACCCCACGTTGCGTTTGCCAATTCGAGGTCTCCACTCAAGGACTCGTCTGCTTTAGCAGCCGTCGGTCCTTCGACAGACATGGCCAGCCCATTGCCACTTCAGCTTACTGATCCTACAAGCTATATCGGTCATAATCTCGTTACGGATTTTATCCTTCAAAAAGTTGCCGTTGTGCTTTGATTGGAATATGATTTTGTGGTGCGAGTGCCTGCGCATCTCACATTATTCATAGTGTCAGGCACCGCCCAAAATGTAGCAGCGGGAACAGTAAGTAAAACAACTGTTAGGTGATTCTGGAAACATGTGTAATTGAGATAGCATGAACGTAAATATGTCGCGCTTGCCGCGCGAGTGCCGCAGTCGAGAATGTTCTGCGCGGGCGGTGCCTGACACTATGAATGATGCGAGATGCACAGGCACTCACAGTGGCAATAATAATAATACATCTACTGAATAATGCTCATAAAAAACATTAACCTAACTACCTAGGTATATGCTCGAAAATCGACAATTTGATAGTAAATTAATGTCATGGAGATTATAAAGCTAGGTTGTTTTTACTACTACTAGTACTTAATTATTATAAATATTGTGATTATTGTCGCGAAAATATGCAACGTAAATAGAGCTAGAACTTGCAAAAAACCAAAACACGCAAAAAGTTTTTAATTTCGAGGGCTGCGTCAAAATCACCAACATTCCCTTCAAAGCAAAAAAGTATGAAAATTGATCACCGTAAATCTACCGTACATATTTATTTTAATTGAAATACTGTATTTCTGGTAATTTTGACTATGCCCACTGTGCACGGTATTTTTGTGTTTTCCAGTAAAGTAGGTACATTATCTATGGTTTTTGTTGTTGTTATTGGATTTTTTCATTAGGAAATTCTCAGTAGCAGCCCGGAGTGTGGATTTGTTCCCGGTTGATGGCAATAGGCTTGCCCCCTATTACATGAGACTATAACATAACTGGCGAAATGTGGGTGTGCTATACACCTCTGCCTACCCCTTCGGGGAAATACAGGCGTGATGTTATGTTATATATGGTTTTAACAATCTGGCAACACTGCACCTGCATACAGCCAAGCAGTGTTGCCATATGCACCGTAATTACGGCAGATTCACTGTAATTTTGGCTTTTATTTTTATTTCTGCCACTTACCGTAGTGTCTGTCCGCGCGTAGCTCAAGGTTTCATCAGGATTCATCACGAAATAAATTTCTCATTACTCCAAATTAAGTATTTTACGATTATTACATGAACTGACCAGAAGAAGAAGTTTTACAACAAGAATGACAGCCCGCGCAAAGCACAGTGTCTCCATCTTTATATTACTACAACACAAATAGACCCAACGGAGTCACTAAATACATTTTAATTTATAAATGAACACTAAAATAATTAACCAGTCGTCGTGATAAAACTAATATTAATTTAGATAATCTCTAAACATTATATAAACCAACAAATCATGCCAGATATTAAATTATGAAACGATATAAAGCGGAATTATCAGAACCACAAAATTAAATTAACAACATTTAAATTAATCATTTCATTAATCTAATTAGAATATTCGAATCATAATTATCATAATATTAACATTACATGACGTGGACACTGACAGTTGGGCTAGTCCACAAATTTAAAGTCGCTCAGCGAGCTATGCTTGGAGTTTCTTTGAAGGATAAAATCCGAAACGAGATTATTCGGAGAAGAACCGGAGTGACCGACATAGCTTGTAGGATCAGTAAGCTGAAGTAGCAGTGGGCTGGCCATGTCTGTCGAAGGACCGATGGCCGCTGGAGCAGACGAGTCCTTGAGTGGAGACCGCGAATCGGTAAACGCAGCGTAGGGCGCCCCCCCGCCAGGTGGACCGACGACTTGAAAAACGTGGCTGGGGGGGACTGGATGCGGAAGGCAGAGTACCGAGTGTTGTGGCGCAACTTGGGAGAGGCCTATGTCCAGCAGTGGACTGCGATAGGCTGAGTTGATGAATATTAACATTATTTACAACATTAATTTATTTAATACAGATCATCAAATATTAAACTTTGCTAAACAAAAAGGTATCTTCTTTGATCTTTGATGATCTTTGCAAAGTACAACAAATACAACAGAAATCAGTATGATTTACAGAATTTCATGATAAATAAATTACATAGCAAATTCTAGAAATAAAGGATATTTATTTCAAAAGATTTCATAATTTAAAAGCATTGTATAAACTAGTTACCTCAAAATGGCAATAGATTGCGTTGTAAGCATTGATTGATATTCGATATAGCATAGACATTAATTGGTCTGAGTCCGAGTATAAATTAATATTTAAATGTTATAAGCTATGGAAAGCTATATTACTCTCAAATTACACTAGAGGGCGCAATGTTCAACCAACGCCAGGAAGAAACATTCAATATTAACCAGTAATAAAGATTAATAAAGTCCTGTCAAAAAAGTGTAAACAAATTGATGGCAACACTAGCGCGCCCATAATTATGTCCGTAGTCATAAATTACAGTGTATGAAAGTTACCGTAATTTTTAGAACCCAACCTGGAACTTGTAATAAGCCAAAAAAAAAAAAAAAATATTGTAATTTTTAGTAACCATTGCAATAAGTTTTAACAATAACAAATTGTAACTGTGTACTCAAGTAAGTGGGCACCTTGTAACTCGCGAAATCCAACATTTCTTGCATTTTTTGAAAATTGTAGCTCATTAAGCACTCCCTGAGGTTGCGGTTGCTCTATGTTGTAGCTCTAATTCACGTTGTGTATTGATCAGAAGATGATTTGCGGCAATATCTACTGAATAATGCTCATAAAAAACATTGACCTAGCTCTATGAGCTCGAAAATCGATAATTTGATGGTAAATTTAAGGAGCTTATAAAGCTAATTAGTATGTTTTTACTATACTACTACTTAATATATTATTATAAATAACGTGATTATTACGTAAATAGAGCTAGAACTTGCAAAAAACGTAAGAAATTTTGAATTTCGTGGGCTACTGTGTCGCAATCACGGGTCACCAATATTTCCTTCAATTAAACTTAAATACCGTATTTCAGGTAATTTTGACCCACTGTGCAAAGTATTTTCGTTTTATCAATCTGGCTACACTGCAGCCAAGCCAAGCCAAGTTTTTTTTTCAAATCAATATGGCCGATAGCATTACAAATACAAAACGTCAAAAGAAGTAAAACTAAAATAATCAAGGTGTTGTGGTCCGTGGCGTCTTTTTAGTATTCTCCTAAAATGGCTGGCTTTACGGAAAACGCGTTAGTTCGTAAACTCCAAGAACTGAATTCCAGTCAGCAAAGTATTCAGACACTTTCCTTGTGGCTGATCCATCACAGAAAACACCACGCTATCGTCGTTAAGACTTGGTTCAAAGAAATACTGAAAGGTAACCTACAATTTTATTATTTTTCGTTTCATTTTATGGATTGTTCAACATCACATCTGTGAAACAGTCAAGATCTCCATAAAATGATTATATTTGAACAGAGATATTGACATTATAAGGACATTATTTTGGAGACAAAATACCACGCTTTTGTTTAATCTATTATTAATGTGTTGGTCAGAGTCGCCTTAAGTGGTGTTTGATTGAAACCTGATGTAGGTGTTAAACAGCATGGTATAATAATATGGTGAAACATATTAATATAACATGTTAAACAATCTGTATTTGGTATCAGGGAAGACATCTTACTCTTTATATAACTTTTTAACATGTAACTAGAAACAAAATCCACCTACTGACAAATTCCAAGTAAATAAATAAATTTTACCCTAACACTACACCTGTATAAACAGGGTCTATCTCCATAAATAAAAAAGAGTTTCTGAGTTTTCATTCTCATCAAGCTAATTATATTCACAATAAATGAAAACTCAGAACCTCCAGCTTAAAACGCTTTTTTAACTATAGCTTTTCCCTTCAGTTTAGCTATAATGAAAGCTACATGCACAGAAAAAATATTAATTTACAAACAGGTAAAACAATATCCAGAAACAGTCTGATTTATTTCAATTTGGTGGATTATAGAAAAGCAACACTTGCTGATATGTCGATATCACACAGCTGAAAATTTGCAGTTTATTTTTTGCATTAACAGCTTTGCCAACGAGAGTCCATTCATTTGTAGCCAGTTGTCGAGTCTATTCTTAAATGAATTTACAGAGATGGCAGCAACAACATCCTCCGGTAGCTTGTCCCAAGCTTGTTGTTATTTCTGGCTACTTGGGAAATTACCACATGCTGTAATGCCTGTAAGGTTGCAAAGTAGAATCTGGGTTGCTATAGAAACGGGCTGCACGGATTTGCGGTTGGATGGGGTGAGGAGGGGGAGGCCATGGGCTTCCCCAACTTAACCATTCCCCCTGCAAACATTTTTAGTATTTCAGAACAGCACATCATTTAGAAATGGGCTGTATGAATTTCAGTTTGGGAAGGGGTGGTATGGACTTCCAAGTACCATTCCCTCATGGAGATGTTTAATTTTTAAGAAAACCACATGAAGTGTTTGAGGTTTGTAAAAGGATTTTCAAGGTTAGAAAAATTAAACCTAATGAGAAGGCTAGAGCTTAGCCTTCATTTAAATCTATCTGAGTCGGATCCGCCCATGAATTTGAAAAGGGTTTTAAAATACCTACCTAAAATGGGCCATTTCTAGTAGTGGTGGGTGATTATGAATGATTGGTATAATCAAATTACTTTGTAATTTTCTAATGTTGATGATCAATTATAAAAATAGTAACTTATTTACTTTCATAATCAAATGACATTACTAATTTGTACTACTAACCTGTTGTAAAAAGTAGAGAGACTCGAGTTTTTTGTACTACTAATTTGAACGAATACTGTTGTAGTAAAAAAAAGTAGAGAGACTTGGCTTTTTTGGTGGAACCATTTAACAGTATGTTTACTTACTTATTTTAATTTTTGTTATTGATAGATTTCTATTAACTCTTAGAGCATTATTAAAGTAAAAGCAAAATGAGTCAATGGCAATTAACCTCAACCAAAATTTTAATTTAGTGTACCCAACCGACCATTGTGTTTCGCTCGTTCTGCTCTGCGTTGACTCGCAATCACGATTACTAACTAAATTAGTAACTACTAACTTACTATAATCGAGATATCTCAAGACATCTTCATAATCAAATGATTTCATTAGTATATCTCATGATTGCCTACCACTAATTTGTAGGTTATGAAAACACGATTTCACTTTGTTAAAACACAAATAAAAAACTATGCATCTCCGTGGGGGTGGGGGTCACGGTACCGTTGATATTGATGAGAAGCCCATGCCCAATCCCACCCTCCCAGCACCTTCAAAACGCCAAATTCGTGCAGCCCGTTTCTTAAACCAACTAGCCCGTTCTAAAGCCAACCTGTAGATTGTGGTAGCTTGCTAACATACAATATGTTGGTAGGCTTACGACTAAACAGTACATTGATTGATATAACAGAGGCTATTAAAAATTAATGTTGTTTTGAATTCCGAATTATGTTAAAATTTGATTAGTATCAAGGAATGCATCATCTGAAAGTTTTTTTAATCATCACACATCACATTCAATAGGTTTATTTAAATAGGCTTATGTTTTTGCAGCAATATATTATATTTCTGGGACAACAATATTATTTTTGGAACCTTCACTAAATGAGATTAGTCTAGACTTTATGAACTTCTCTCTTTACAGCCAAAGATAGCAAGCAACTGACATTTATGTACCTTGCTAATGATGTCATTCAAAACAGCAAAAAGAAAGGTCCAGAATATGGCAAGGAGTTTGGAGAGGTGTTGACGGAGTCATTTAAACACATGGCCAAGACTGGAATCAACACTAAGACTAAACACTCCTTGCACAGAATACTCGCTATCTGGGAGGAGAGGGGAGTATATGATTCACAGAAGATACAAGAGTATAAGGAAGCCGGTAAGTTTACTGATGTGTGTTAAGTTGCCTGCAGAGGCTGTACAGATGGAAGAAGAAATTTAATATGCATTATACTAACTAAATATTTGTTGACAAACATGTTGATGAAATACTCTACTACTCCACCAAAACAATTAAGCGCATAACTGTTATGCACTTTCGGCGCCCGGACCCCGCCTCAATCCCCGCGCTTCCCCTAGTGACGATGACGTTGAGTTGTAATACTCACTCTCGGTACACTGATCACTGATATTTAGTGCTTCTTGAGATTTTTGTCACACAAGTCACTAGTATGAACAAAGTACATACTGTATTGTATCAATCAGCGATCCGGTTATTTGTTATACTCCTCCCTAGTTTCAATGACTTCTTATCTGTCATGCGCCTAATTGTTTTGGTGGCGTAGTATATATTTTCACATAATATATCTAACTTTGTTAAGTACATAACAAGTTACTCACAAAAACAATGATAAGCAAATTGGACGCATTTTTGATAATTAGGTGCCTGCATACTATACTATGCTGTATTTATAGTCAACCACAAAATTGCTTTACCATTTAAAAATGAAAAAAATGTTAAAACAACTCTCAGTAAATTAAAACTACTAAGGACAGTATTCATCAACATTAATTCTCTTATAAAATGGCCGATTACTCGAAAAAAATACTGTAATTGTGAGTAAATGGTCATTTAAACAGAGAATTATCATTGGTACTGTTGTCATCCTTAGACAACAGAACCTGTCACATTACTCTTGTAAACGAAAATATTAATTCAACCTTTGCCCTGCAGTGGGACAACATGGGCTGAAAAAAAAACCCTAGGTGGTAAGGCAATTTTATGATGAACCATACAACAAGCTCTTAATTCCTTGCCAGATGGAAGCTGAACTGAAGTTTCAAATGAGTTTTTCAGGGTGGGTATAGTAAAAGCCCTAGTTACTGACAGTGTCCCATTGTTTGACAAAAAAACAACCAACCTCAGAAGATAGAAGCAAAATTATAATTTTGTATATGGTTAAATATTATCTAATAAATATTGAACTGTGTTACATAGTGAACCACAAGTACGTAAAAAATCACCACACAAATTAAATAAAACTGTATTGATGCTGCCCTATCTCTAGTAAATCTTGATAACATGACAAGCAGTGTGATCTTATTAAATGTGTGTCTTCATAATAATGTAACATCTTTCATGTTAAACTTCGACATTGAACCAAATCTAATATAACTTTAATAAAAAAAACTAATATTTAAGTGGGAAATTTTTGTTACTGTTCACCCCCAAAAAATTATATTGGAGGACAATGAGAAAAAAATCCTGTTCACCTCCAGTGGGGGCGAACGACTGGGGGACAATGGGAACAACCCGATAATTGGGGATGTTACGTTAGTACACTGTTGTCAGTTTATTTAGAAATAATATGTAGTGAAATGGTTAAAATACCTTGAAAAATTATGTTTATAATATTATTGTTTACTGTGTTAATGTTCTCCACAATAGCAAGTTATTAAATATTTTATCAGGGTTACAAATTGTAAGGCCCGTCATGGAGGATTGGCTGGAGTGCCGGCTGACGCAGATACTCTCGGGGCACGGTTGCTTCGCGAAGTATCTGTGTTGCATAGGCCGGGAGCCGACTCCCGAGTGTCATCACTGCGGGAGCTGCCTTGAGGACACGGCGCAGCACACACTGGCGGAATGCTCAGCTTGGGCCACGCAGCGCCGTGACCTTATGACTGCAGTAGGCGGCAGCGATCTCTCGCTTCCGGCCGTTGTTTTGGCTATCGTCGTGAGCGAGAACGCTTGGGAGGGCGTCGTCTCCTTTTGCGAGGAGGTGATGCTCGCTAAGGAGGCGGCGGAGAGGGTTCGAGAGGCAATGACCTCTCTCCCCACCCGCAGGAGACGGACCGGGCGTCGCAGGAGGGCGTACGCTGACCTCCAGCCACCCTAGGAGTGGGCCTGCGGGCGGCGGACTCGGGGTAGCCCGCCGCCCATGATGGTGGGGCGTCGTGTTCCGCGCAGTCAAGAGAAGGGTGCGGCCGATGATGCCGCACGGGGAGAAGGGGCTTGCCTACTAGTGGCGAGCCGGGACCTGCCGGGGATGGTTGGATGGCTATAAGTTTTCCACGCCCCCGGCCAATGGTTGGAAGAGGAACACCATGGTGGTTTTAGTCGGTAAGAGTCCGACATTGGCTCCGCCTTCCCCGGGCGGAGTGCGTCCATGAGGATTTCCCCAGGTGACAAATTGTATCTCAATATCACTCAATAATTTAAAGTGGGTACCGTGTGTTTTGTTCATTTATAAATAATGAAATATTTTTACTTACTCCTCTGGCTCAGCGACCCAAAGTGAGTCATGGCCTCCCAAACGAGAACTCTCCACTTTGCTCGATCTTGCATGATATCTCGCCAGTTCCTCCACAGCATGTCCCCAGCGATATCTGGGGCGTACCACTAAATTTTTTAATTAAAATTTTATTCTGAAAACTGGGTACGTTTTTCGGGGGCTGATAAAACTTTTTATTCCCATCTGTCCCCATTCGGGTGCGCGGGAACAGGTGGGAATACTCCAAATTAAGCTTATTCTATTCAGGTGTTTACTTAAGGCATCATTTCCACTGGACAAGCTGTATATTTCTCGGAAACAGTAATTGTGCAGATATGAAACAGTGATTTGATATTGTACGTGATTACCTGTATGCTGTGTTTATGTGGGCGTGAGCAACAAGTTTACGCCCACCGCGCTTTGTTCGTAAACAGATCCTTAGACTGTTATGCTTGCAAGCATTCATCTGCAAGTTGGAAATGTAACACTGCCACTTTGTAAAAATTCGCAACGAAAAGATATACACAATTTTTAGCTAACTCTTCTCACAAAGCTCGTACCTAGCAGTGGGGAAGTAATGGGTGGATTATGATATGATGTATAATGCACACATACATCGATGTCTGATTGTAGAATTGGGCAGATCATGATGTGCCTGTAGGCCAATTCACGTAACTTAAGAAGCGCAGTTGCAGTTAAGTTTTGACCAAAACAACGCTTTTCGTATTCTCTTATCTACGGCGATCGCTGTCAGACACGAACTGCAGCGTCACTACAACTAGATCGGCGCGTCATGAAATTACGTGAATTAGGGTCCAGCCAGATGTTTTCTATAGCGTTGACGATTGTAGGTTATCAACTTATTTTTACTTATTAGATTTCATGAAACGGGGCTATTTTATGAACTGGCATATTAGTTATACGTTTCATCACGGTATGCGTAATGGGAACTCTGGCAGGTAAATAAGAGCCACGTTTTTTTCGATATGAAGCGCCTTTTCGTTGCGTTGAAACCGTTTTCATGCTCCAAATACTCAACTGCCATGAAGGCTAGTGTTAGGTGCCCTTATTCACATTTACCATCATATTCCAGTTGATCCCAACGACGCTCTTCCTAAAAAAGCGAGCAAACGCAAGTCGACGGATGTGGAAGCAAGCAAGGAGCCAGAGAAGAAGCCGAAGATCGAGGATCGCCCGAAGCAGGAGCGCCGCCGCAGCGAGACCAAGGAGGTGGACGGACATCTGGAGACGCACACCACGCTCAGCCCCAAGACTCCACCCGGAGACCCGCCCGAGCCCGAGGAACTTATCAAGGTAGTTTGTTTTTGCATTTTATGCTTGAAAAACGGTTGATGTATGCACTGGGCTGTTGGGGCATATTTTTTTGTTGTTTTTATAGTATAGGTTGGCGAAACGAGCTAAAGGCCCACCTGATGTTAAGTGGTTACCTTTGCCCATAGCAACCTCAATACCACCTAGGCTGTTGCCTAAATGGTACTGTAAGTCGGTTCGCCAAACTGAGACATGAAGATGGAAAGTCTCATGTGATAGTAATTTCACCAGCACCCGTACCCTTCCGACCGAAACAGCAATGCAAGCATCACTATTTGGCGGAGAAGTAAGCACGGTGGTAGTACTTCCCGGGACGAGCTCTTTCACAAAGGAGCTCTACTACTTCTACTAACATTTAACTATGTTTTCAAATACTAGTTGATTTAATATTTATACTGTGTTATTATGACTAACCAAAAATACTATTATCTACTTGCCTATGCCCGCGACTTCGTCCGCGTGAATGTCGTTTATCGCGCATCCCTCGGGAAATGTTCATCTTCCCGGTATAAAAAGTAGCCTATATGTTAATCCGGTTATGTTCTATCTGTATGCCAAATTTCATTAAAATCCATACAGTAGTTTTTGTGTGAAAGAGTAACAAACATCCATATATCCTCGCTAACTTTCTCGTTTATAATATTAGTAGGACGTGTAAAAACGCGGCTTCGCTGCTGTGGTGTTTTTACTCGGAGGAACCGTGCATTTGTCCAAGATATATACCATTGTACCAATCTACCAAATCTAACAATCTACCAAATCTACAAAATCTACCAATCTACTAGCGGCCAAAATTAATATCCTATCTACCACGATTTGTCCTACTAGAGATAGGAATTTGACATAAGCTCCATACAAAATATGTCAAATTTCTATCTCTAGTAGGGTAAATCGTAGATAGATTGGATATTAATTTTGGCCGTTAATCTACCAAATTACCTATCTATCTATCACTCGTACATTTCTATCCACGCTTGCAAATGCGTAGAAAGAAGCTTCGTAGCTGTCGGGCGTTATCCGACGCACGCCACGAATTTATTATTTCCTGTTCTCTTTTTTTTCTTTCTTAAAACCCATACCAGATTTTAAGTCTAATCATCAGATTTCAAACACAAAAGTTTCATCAAAATCGTTTCAGTAGCTTTAGTGTGATGCTCGAACAAACAAACAGACATTTACAATGTTATAATTGTTAAGATAAGATAAAAAGTAGTCTATATGTTAATCCGGGCTATGTTCTATCTGTATGTCAAATTTCATTAAAATCCATACAGTAGTTTTTGCGTGAAAGAGTAACAAACATCTACATATCCATACATCCTCACAAACTTTCAAGTTTATAATATTTGTAGGATAGGATGGTAGGATTTTATAATATTAATAGGATTGTCTCTGCCAAGCAAGGATCGGAACCGGTTTGAGAAATACCGGTTAGTACCGGTTTATTGCGGTTTAGCTCCGAACTTTTCTTGAGAACGTGAACGTTTAAAGAACTTTATTTAACCTAAATTAACCGGTTTAATCGACGAGCGCCAAGTAAGAAAGAAAAGAAAAGTAGATACTTACCCATTTTTGGATTTTTTGTAGCGGATTTGATTCTGATCTGATTGAAGCAGTGAAATAATGTTCGTCGCGAAACAGAAATTGTCTTTCTACTAAAGAAAAATAAAAACTAAACGGCGTTTGTTTGTATTAACCGGTTTTTATTGCTCTAAACCGGTTAATCCAACAAAACCTTTATGTAAAGTTCCCTCAAAATACCGGTTTAAAAAACCGGTTTATTCGAACGAAACCGAAATTTAAAGGTTTAGCGTCAAGTACATAATAACGGTTTCAAAATTTAACCGGTATCCGAGCCCTGCTGCCAAGGCTCGGAACCGGTTTGAGAAATACCGGTTAGTACCGGTTTATTACGGTTTAGCTCCGAACTTTTCTTGAGAACGTGAACGTTTAAAGAACTTTATTTTACCTAAATTAGCCGGTTTAATCGACGAGCGCCAAGTAAGAAAGGAAACAAAAGTAGATAATTACCCATTTTTGGATTTTTTGCAGCGGATCTGATTGAAGCAGTGAAATAAACGTTCGTCGCGAAACAGAAATTGTCTTTCTACTAAAGAATAATAAAAAATAAACGGCGTTTGTTTGTATTAACCGGTTTTTATTGCTCTAAACCGGTTAATCTGAAAAAACCTTTATGTTAAGTTCCCTCAAAATACCGGTTTAAAAAACCGGTTTATTCAAACGAAACCGAAATTTAAAGGTTTTGCGTCAAGTACATTCTAACGGTTTCTAAATTTAACCGGTATCCGAGCCCTGGTCTCTGCTCATCATTCTCAACAACTCTTACTATGGGACCAACACTGAAATCGTGAAAATACAATTTCCATACATAAGTGGGTACCTAACACTATCAAAGTGCATGGAAAAGCATATTTTATTACCACATTTCTATTAACTCTCTTTCAGTCTTGTCTGTCTCTTCAGTACAAATTATGCAATCGATTTAAATTCCGTATGAGACATGAAACTTTAAACATAGCTCAGAACTGGATGACACTGCAATAGCTATAGCTTTCGTTTTAAAAACGTAGCATAAAGAGCGTTTTCACACAAGCACAAGAAATTGAACTCTTGACTTCCAAACTAAGTAGAACTTGTATTATGGAAGCCAAGGCGCTCTCTATCAGAAGTAAATAATACAATAACGCGAGGAAAGGATGCAACAGAAGGAAAAATAAATAAATTAGGTTTTACGAAAACAAATAGAAATATAAATTTTAGATCGTATTAGAATGAATCGTATGTACAATAATACAAAGTGCTTAATTTATGGCTATCAGTAAAAACTACTGGGATTTAAAACGAGGTAATTTCATTTCCAGGCGCTGCTAGAGTTAGAGGCGAGTGCGTCGAGCGACGAGGCCGTGCGGGAGAGAATCGCCTCCCTGCCGCCGGAAGTCTCAGAAATACAATTATTAGGAAAACTGCAAGGTAAAGCCACACCTTACCACATCATAAATTTCACAATCAGTCTTGTAATTAGACTCAGGAGATTGTCGATTGAGATCAAGTATCTCAATCGACAACTGTATGGATCCTCTGGAAAACCAAAATAAGACCCGGTATCCACCAAAGTGAACAGGGGATGTTTCGTAAACAACTAATAGAATTGCGTTAAAGCTAAGCAGAGAAATGTGAAAATAACGCAATCCTATCGGTCGTTCGAGACATCTCAGTCAGCTTCGGCTAACAGCCAAAATTAATATCCGATCTATCCAAAATTTGCCCTACTGGAGATAGAAATTTGACATAAGCTCCATACAAAATACATCAAATTTCTATCTCTAGTAGGGCAAATTTTGGCAATTTCTATATCGTGGATAGATTGGATATTAATTTTGGCCGTTAAACGTGATACTTCCGTTTTAATAACTTCTTAGGTTTTCGCGATCACTACACATTATAATAAAACAAAGTTTAACCGGATTAAATCGCGTATATTATTTAAATTGGTTTCCCTGACGTTGGTTGGCAGCTACCACCTGTTTGGAACCCAGTCCTTAAAATAATCAAGTCCCAAACAGCACGCAACACTGTAAAAGATAATGATATTGTGAGTGATTACTGCGTGCATCGAAACGATTTTAATTAATAATATTGTACGGTAGATTAAAATAATTTTTTAGAAATATTTGTAAAGACGCTTGTCATCTTAGTCTACCTGCGACCACGAAATGCTGCAAAGCTTTCGAAACGTTAGGGAAACCAATTTAAATAATATACGCGATTTAATCCGGTTAAACTTTGTTTTATTATAACTTCCGTTTTATTTCATATTTTTATATCAAATCAAATTCAATGTCAAATTCTATTACGAAACGCGATTTTGGTTTTTCATAGTTTCTGTTATTAAGAAACATGCTGTGTGTTTATTTGATTATCTTGAATTATGTGTTATCCTAAGTTATCTTATTATTTTCCTAGTTATATTTGTAAGCATTGACTGTGATGAAGTTGTACTTTAATGGAAACTATAGACTGCAAAATAACTAGATAATTATTTATAAATTGTGTTATTACAAATATTCTATGAATATAATTATGTAATATTATTATAAGGATTTAAAATTAATTTTTTTGTTGTTTAAACATTGTAAAATTATTTATGACGAAATAATAAAGAATATTATACATGCCCTGTGTATTTCACTTATTTGCCCAAATTGGTTATCTAACCACGAGTTGTTAATTAATACTGTATGAAAACACTAACGAATGAAGTTTTGTAAGGAAATTATCATTCCGACACACATTTTTTCCGAATATTCATTTAAATATGATTTTCGGGGAACACACAAAAATCTTCAAGCTAATAATAATTATATGAATGATTTTTTGATTATTACTATACAAAAATGGTAGTTATTAAAAGAATAACTTAACCACTGGCAATGCTGAAGGCTTACTAAATAACTTATAGAAACACACAATGTTTCTTGAAAATCACAGAGAACACACACATGAAAAAAAATGTAAAACCTTTTCATGAGGGTTGTAAACCCTAGAAAACTACGATAACATGTAGTTAACAGCAAAACATATTCTCCAAGCTCCTTACTGTAGTGAACCGTCTTCTTATAGATAAGGAGTCGGCTCTAAGTCTGAGTGCGGTGGTGAACTCGGCCGTGGAACTGCTGGCCGAGTACAACCTGAGGCTCAGTGAGGAGCTGGAGAAGAGGCGCAAAGTGGCCGCCATGCTGAGGGACTTCGCACAGGCTCAGCGGGACCTCGCCAAGCAAGCCGAGGCTAGACTAGAGGTAATAAGTATGGACGAATAAAAAGAGGCGGATGGAATCACGCTAAACAAAGTGAAGCACCCATAGTAAGACGGCTTGCTTGATTGTACTCATACGTGTAGTTGACTGCATGACAGTGGTAACACTTGAATTGGAAAATTGCGCTTACCACTTACGAAATAAGGGCCCTCTGTCAATGTGAAACTGTTACCACTGACGTGTGGTCGACCGTACGATCAAGCGAGCCGTCTATGGGTGCTTCACTTATTGTTTAACGAGATTCCGTCCGCCTTCTTTTATTCGTCCATGGTAATGAGTCCATTTCATACAGTGTGTCCATTTTCAATATACACCGTACCAACCAGTTAACGTACACATCATTGCGAACAACTTTTACTATGGGACCAACCCTGAAATCTCAAAAAAAAAACCAGCATTTCCCATAGAAATCTAAATAATAAGGTAATAGAAATGCTATCTACTGTATTTTACTTCGGGAACCCATGTCTCCGGTTTTCCGCTATCAACACATAAATACGCAATCACGCCGACCATGTTTCTAGCATTCAATGGAAAATAAATTAAGCCTAAATAAATTCCGCTTCTAGATATGCTGCAAAATAAAATTTTGGTGACTGCGTCCAAAACAGCACTGATGATCAAGCAAACGGTTCGCACACTGGTGTCCTGTAAGACACCTGTACGTGGCGACGAGTTCACGCGCCTTTGCCACTTCTATTACCTTTTGATTTCTATGGCATTGCCCCACAAAATCATCGAGGTCGTTCGACAAATATCAGGAACAGCGATTTTTTTATTTTTATTATTCTTAACGGGCTTGTTTTTTTTTCGGATTTCAAGGTTGGTCCCATAGTAAAAGTTGTTCGCAATGATGATTAAGATAAGATGATAAAAATGTCGTGGTGTATAAGTTTACTAGCTTTTACCCGCGGCTCCGCTCGCGTTAAATTCTGCTAACCCATGTCAGTCCAGTCCACTGTCACACTGGCCCACTGTCCCAATGTCCCTCTGTCCCACTGTCCCACTGTCCCACTGCCCCACTATATCACTATCGTCCCGTCCCATGTCCTGTCCCACTATATCACTATGTCCCGTCCCATGTCCCATCCAATGTCCCGTCCTATGTCTCGTCCCATGTCCCGTCCCATGTCCCGTCTCATGTCCCGTCCCATTTCCCGTCCCATATTCCGTCCCCTGTCCTGTCCCCTGTCCCCGTCCCCAGTCCCGTCCTCAGTCCCGTCCCCTGTCCACTCCACTCCATCGTACATTACTATCCGCTCGTGCATTTGCGTAGAAGCTTCGTATCTGTAGGGTGAGGACGCACCCCACGAATTCATTTTTTTCTTTTTTTCTTTCTTTCTTAAAACCCATACCAGTTTTTAAGTCTGGTCATCAGCTTTCATACAAAAAATAATTGATCAAAATCGGTCCAGTAGTTTTTGCGTGATGCTGGAACAAACAAACAAACAGACATCTACAATTTTATAATAGTTAAGATAAGATACAACCAGCAGGCGTAGAGTAATCACTATAGTCGAGGGTTTTGTCCACGAAGGAATAGACAAAATGACAGTTATACATTGGTGTCGATTCCCTTTTTCTCACACAAGAAAGGGATGGCTACAATTATAGAGCTGTCAAATTAGTCTGAATTAAAATTTCCATACAAGTTTATTCGTGATCTCGGAACATGCCCACTAAAATACAAAGAAATGTAACACATAAACTAATTTGACAGTTCTAAAATTGTTGCCATCACTTTCTTGTATCTTAGTTCGTGAACAAGAGAATCGACACCATTGTTAGGAATTTGCTAAACTAAAAAAACCGATATTAATAAAAATCAATTACCACATGTATGACGGAGCATCACTTGAGAACGGCTCGACCGATTTTGCTGTTTTTTTTTCGTTGTGTTTGTAATTTCCAGGACAAGGTTTGTATGAAAGACAATTGATGAAAAAAAAAATGCACCCGTGCGAAGCCAGGGCGGCAACGTAGGTTCGTTATTATATTATACCACAGATAATATAATACTATACGATTATACTAGCCACCGCTAGTATCATATAATAACAAACCTACGTTTATTTTTATACTAACCCAAACACTATCGCTACATTACTTATCAACAACATTATCATTTGGTGCATTATTATAGGGTTGACTTAAAAACAAAACAATGGGTTTGATTTGCGGCGCAACCTGCTGCTATTTCAAAGATGCGATATGTTTTCCCGAAAATCTAGCTCACGACTCCTTAGACGAATTGTTTCTATACAAATAGTTTCGGTTGGTATAATATTTTACATACTATTAAAAGAAAAATATATTAATTGCCGTCAAAAAGGCACAAATTTTGGTTATTGGCGTTTTGATATATATGATCTATCAATACTCTTACAAATGATCTATTAGGAACTTTTAATTGTGTCTTTAATGGTTACATTGTAAATTAAATACTAGCCCAAATCTCACGTATTTCTAACCATTGTAATTCCAGGAATACAACATAAAACTCCAAAAGATCTACGCGGTGAAGGCTGAAGTGAAGTCGCACATAGAGAATCTACCGGACGTGTCGCGCCTGCCTGACGTCACGGGGGGGCTGGCGCCGCTGCCCTCCGCCGGAGACCTGTTCAGCATCTGAGACAAGCGAAGATTGTGACGTCATCGTGGTAGCTAGCTTCATGTTTGGTCCTTTTTGTGTTGGAGTGTTAATGTACACCCCTATTTTTTATAACATTATAAAATTTTAAGGGATCGCGAAAAACAAATTGGCTGTTCTATAATTTTTTTGTGTTCACACAAAACTGATTTTTTGTCCGCGATTTCACGGTTAGTCCCATAAGTTGTACAGAATGTTGTTCAGAGACTACCCTTCAAATGTAATGTTTATAAAAAGTAAGGGTGTATTATGGAGTATATTTGGTATTAAATTCAAATTACTCAATGTGAGGTATGCTTGAAACTTAATATCCAATCTATCCACGATTTACCCTACTAGAGATAGAAATTTGACATATTTTGTATGGACCTTATGTCAAATTCCTATCTCTAGTAGGGCAAATCGTGGATAGATTGGTTATTAATTTTGGCCGTTAGTCGAAGCGAGTAACTAGAGATAGAGATTAACTATTAACGCCATCGCTAAATACATCACTCAGTACAATGTCCGTTTCGCGCAACAAGGACAGAAAATGCTCCCTCCAAAAACTTAAAAAGCGTGCATCTCTTCAATTTGTCATTTATTTTATAAATTTTTTAAGAAATCGTATTATTTTTATTATTTCTTCAAAATAAAATTTAAAAATTGATAATTTCGAGTAATAGTCAAATACTCTGTATCTGTCTTATTGTAACTCTTGACTTTTACTCGCTGATCCACTTGCCACTATATTCAATTTACGGCCAGAATAATAACCAGTAAAGAATTATAAATAATTGCCCTACCAGAAATATAAATTGATATAGAAATTTGGCATAAATCGTATACTGCTTAAGTCAAATTTCTATCTACTTGGAGAGCCCTGGGACCGATCGATTGGATCTCTCGAATCATTAGTCATAGGTATAACGGAGAGGTTATTCCGGGAATGCTATCGAACAACTTTTACTAAGGATTCACCATAAAATCGGGAAAACAAATCGGCAGGTTACACATTTCGTTCGAGAGGTATTGCACTTTTCTATGAAACATCTGACTTCTTTTTTACGATTATAATAAAACAAGTTTAACCGGATTACATTGCGTATATTATTTAAATTGGTTTTCCTGACGTTTCGACAGCTTTGCAGCGTAAATAATATACGCGATGTAATCCGGTTAAACTTGTTTTATTATAATGTGTAGTGACCGTGAAAACCTAAGAAATTATTATATTTTTTTACGATTTTTGTGTGGTCGCCATATTAAAAGTTGTTCTATGTCCTGAATGAGCCCTTCAAATATGACCACGCATTTCTGATACACGTTGTATATCCCATCTAAGTCTGTTCCAAAGTTCACCAAATTATTGTTTCAGTTCAGATTCCGAGTCGAATGGAGTCGATTCTCTTGTTCACAAACTAAACTTATTTTAAACTATCGCTCTCTTTGACTAATAGTACATTCAAGAAAGGGATGGCAACAATTTTAGTACTGTCAGGGTAGTTTACGTGTTCCACTTCTTTCTATTTTTAGCGGGCACATTCCGAGACCACAACAATACTTTATTGAAATTTAAATTCCAACTAATTTGACAGCACTAAAATTGTTGCCATCCCTTTCTTATATCTGCTATTAGTAAAAGAGAGTGATTGTTTAAAATTAGTTTGTGAAGAAGAGAATCATTACCAACTAATATATTAATAGTGTTATGTTTGCAAAATTACCAAATTTGGAAAATGGTGAGATATTGAAGTGTATGGTCATGTGATTACCCGGGAATTATGCGCAATGCTCGGGCGTTATATAGTAAATATTTTTGATTATACATGATATAAAATTGACGAAAATTTATTGGAAATTGTAGACTAAATTCATATAGCGCAAAACACACATAGGACTGGTGTGGAAACGGGGGCGCCCGCCTATCGTCTAGTCCATATTAAAACAGGTTAATAGACCCGCCGTACTCCCGAGCCGACCCGCGACCGACCTGCACCCGGGGCCCGTCCTATGTGTGTTTTGAGCTTGAATGCACTGATTTTTAGAAGATAATGTGATTATAATACCAGAAATATAAATATATTTCAGCTTGCATTAAGTACCTTGTTGTATTGTACGCGACAAAATTGACACTAGTTTTATGTTATTAGATAGATTATAACAAAATATCTAATAATGCGTTATCATACACTTCTTATAATAAAATTATAATCGAAGATTGCCTTATTTGTCGCCTTATCATTCGCTCACATCAGAAAGTTTATAAACTACTGAAATCGAATAATATATCGATTGAAGGTATAATCGATTACGAGTAATGTATCGATTGAAGGTATTATCGAATATAAGCAATAGTGTATGAAACGTGGATTGTTTATGTTACTCTAGTAGTTTTAAATGACAATGGTGTAACTTGTATGTTGAATCTGGTTCACCGGATCACTAATTTTCAGTCTTTAGCACAGTACAGTAGTACATATTTTATATGGCCCACCGATGTACTTGCGCAGATGACACAATTTAAATACGCGGGAAATTGGTTAACCAATAAGAAAGCACCACCGCTGCGCGCCAAAAGTCTCGGCCACTAACGCTAGTGTACGGAAGAGTGTGAACGAAATAGAAAAATACATCACGGCAATTAATTTTAACACCTTATGGGCGTTGCATAAGGTTTTTTTTTACGTTTCGAGTGTTTCGTTGATCGTCTTTTCGTGGCTGCGTTAGCGAAGATAGACGTCGCGCCTTATTTTTTGTGTCGTACTGTTCTAGACTTTTTTTTCACCGACAAGAGCCTATACGTTAGCAGTCCATCGTACCCTATGCGTTACACGACGCGACGATTGTTTAACTAAGGTCTGTGCTATTTGTGTCTTCGCAGTTAGTGTTGTTGCAGTTGTGTGTTAGTGTGTTAAAGGATCATGGCATTTGTGCAAAAATAAATAAATAAGTTGGATTAGTTTTACTAATGATGGGAAGGAAAATAATGTCTTTCGGCATTTAAAATGAACCCCGGAACAAATATAATATTTAAAGTAAATCATTTGAAATTGAGATAATTTCTGAACGCTTCGTATAGCTAGCTATCAATATAGTCACGAACAGAAACAGCTCAATGATAAATTGTATTGTATTTTTATTGCGTGGTTTAAAAAATATTTTAAATGGCTAGTGTCCAAGCTGAATTGCCTACCTAGGGCAGGCAATTCAGCTTGGTAGACACAACTTCGAGAAAGAAGCCAACAGAAGGATCCGTCTGGGCTGGGCAGCGTTTGGCAAACTTCGCCGAGTCTTCTCGTCGCCTATACCGCAAAGTTTGAAGACAAAAGTCTTCAACCAGTGCGTCCTGCCAGTCATGACTTACGGTGCCGAGACGTGGACACTGACAGTTGGGCTAGTCCACAAGTTTAAAGTCGCTCAGCGAGCTATGGAGCGAGCTATGCTTGGAGTTTCTTTGAAGGATAAAATCCGAAACTAGATTATCTGGAGAAGAACCGGAGTGACCGACATAGCTTGTAGAATCAGTAAGCTGAAGTGGCAGTGGGCTGGCCATGTCTGTCGAAGGACCGATGGCCGCTGGAGCAGACGAGTCCTTGAGTGGAGTGCGCGAATCGGCAAACGCAGCGTAGGGCGCCCCCCTGCCAGGTGGACCGACGACCTAAAGAGCGTGGCTGGGGAGGACTGGATGCGGAAGGCAGAGGATCGAGCGTTGTGGCGCACCTTGGGAGAGGCCTATGTCCAGCAGTGGACTGCGATAGGCTGAGTTGATTGAGTGTCTTGCTGACTGATCCTTAGGCCGTTTTTCCACGATACGACACACGACACGACAAAATGCGGTGACGACTCCGAGCGGCATATACAAAGTGGATATGACAATACGACATTAAATAAAACCACGTACTGAGTATCACGTTCTCTGACTACACAAAATTCAATCAAATCCAGTTAATAGTTTAGCCGCAGGAAATTATTTCATCATCATTTCAGCCGAAAGACGTCCACTGCTGGACATAGGCCTCCCCAAGCATCGCCACAACGACCGGTCCTGCGCCTTCCGCTTTCGGATTCCCGCGACCTTCACCAGGTCGTCGGTCCACCTTGTGGGGGGCCTCCCCACGCTGCGCCTTCCAGTACGCGGTCGCCACTCCAGAACTTTACTGCCCCATCGGCCATCCGTTCTGCGAGCAATGTGCCCCGCCCACTGCCACTTAAGTTTGGCAATTCTTCGGGCTATGTCGGTTACGTTCTACTGCGAATCTCCTCATTTCTGATTCGATCACGCAGGGACACTTCGAGCATAGCCCTCTCCATTGACCTTTGAGTGACTTTGAGGAAATTATTTAAATTTTATTAATTTTGAATATAGGACCATTTTTCTGGCAAAGATCGTTAGGTCGAAGACCTGTGCGAATCCATATGATTTTAAAATCTCTTTTTTCAATGATTACAGATGATTACAGATGGTGTTACTTATTGTTTCGATGTTTTAATATTTAATATGTTCATTTTTTTTTTCGATATACTACTTATTTATGTGTTTAAAATGCTTCTATAAACTAGTAATAACCGTGTTTTCATTTATTGTCGTATTGTCATATCCACATTGTATATTTCTATGAATCGTTTACTCATTCAACGACACCGTAAAGCACAACGCACTTTTTGCACAAAAGTACAATCTGTCTGAAAAACTGATCACAGTAATGACCAAAACTGTCAGAGATGTTTGGGATTTCAGAGGTATAATGTACCGGAATTTATTCCGTGACACTTGTAAAAAGAGCCTTTTTGTTTATTCGCTTATGAATTGATTGTATTATTATAGTTGTTAGAAGTTTATACATTTTGTAGAAACTTCCGGAACTCTGTGTGTAATATGGCTAATTTGTTTATTTCCCCTGAATTTTCGTTTTAAAAAAGGAAATATGTTACTCCCCTGTCTTTGAAAGATATATTTTAGAACGCGCTGTTTACCACACATATTTAACTAATGGAGGTTGTTGCGCTTGCGCACCTATTCAACTTACTGTGCGAAAAAGATAGAAGAAAGATTACTTGGGGTTTACTCGCGTTTGACGATATTCTATTAATCGTAAGGTTCATTGCATAATTTGCTACGGTATCGCATGCGATTATCGTAATTTGACGTTTTTTCTGTGCTCCGGTCAATCTTATACGACTACGAACCGTAGTCTATCTTTTGTGCCTTTTTAGGGCCAAACGCCCGAAGGGTGCCCAACGGGACCCTATTACTCTCGCTACGCTGTCCGTCCGTCTGTCTGTCACAGGGCTGTATCTTTTGAACGGTAATAGGAAACCGGTTGAAATTTTCTCAGAATATGTGTTGCTATGAGGTGTATCACGACAAATACTAAAAACAAAAAAAGTCTTAAACCAAAGGGGGTCCCCATACAAGAAACCTCAAAAAACATGTTACAACGTTTTTGTTCTTGCTCTATCTTCAAAAAGGTAATATATATTAGCGTCAAACTTGGTCTGATTATAGTGCATATTATGTAGTTTAGCAACAAATACTAAAAATAAGACAAAAATAAACATATGTGGTGGTACCTACGTAAGAAAGACATGCAAACATTCATATTTCACGCACTGGACGTTGATGTCTTTTGATAAACTATCGTAAATTAAATCAGTTTTTATGGGGTATCAGGTCATTGAGAGGTACGGAACCCTTACTGTGCGAGTCCGACTTGGCCGGTTTTTTATGTACTATCTTTATACGTATCAATCCGAACGGGAGTAGACCCCCGGGGCCTGCAATTCCTATCATCATTATCAAGTAAATTAGTTTAAAATCTATGTGTACTTGAAGTGTAGCCAAATTGGCCGTTTCATACTTAGTCATTTATTGATGTATAGTGTATCCAATATTTTGTTCCATGGTTTGTTATGTTTGAATTGTATGTTTAGCCTAAGTCCACGTTTCCATATTTCAACACCGTATTTTTCTATTTAACAAGAAGTGCACTACAGTATGTTAATAGATTTGTTACAGTTAATGCTAGCAAAACGAGCTATGACCTTGTCAGCGTTAGGCAAACTTAACTGACAAAAGTAATTCTAATGCATTTAGAATTAATTTTGATTATTGTTCGGACTTTATCCAAAGATCTTGGATAATCTTAGTTTAACCCGGGAATACCTCGGCTTACTCAGTTTTCTACACATATATTTTTTTTTCATACATAATGGTTGTAAAAGGGCCCGTAATCAAGCCAAAACCCACTTATTTTTACCTATCATTACGACGTATTTTTTGAAGCGAAGCTTCTATAGCTTCGTACGCTCGGCAGCCGGGGAATAAAATGAGTTTTTTTTAAAACCGAAAGTAGCATAGATCCTATTATAGTACGTACAGAATGGCCACTCTAGTTTCAATAGACACAGAGAAATCAATGCGGTTGTATGGAGTGTCCAGGGCGCGCGTGCGTAATGCTATAATAAGTGACATATAGCGGAAGTTTATGTAGTAACAAAAAACAAATGCACGAAGAAAATATACAATCTGATGCTACTATTAATTGTTTTTGTACTAGGCAACCTAGTAGTTTTTGTTTTTTGGGAACCGTCTTTTTATGGAGATATAGAAGTTCAAAGTCGCAATTTTTTGGGGTATTTTACGCGCGGGATGGAGTTTGGGTCGCGCTATGCTCACGCGTCCCGTTCTACACAGAAACACACGTAGGCCCAGTCATTTACACGCGTTACATTGCGGGTCAGTAACCCATAACTTACAGCTGTGTTTTAAATATCTACTTAAACGTAAAAGTAGTTCCCCAGCAATTATTTTTGCACAATGTTTGATGGTTTAATGTATAATATACCTAGAATTTGGCTTGATTATTACCACCCACTTTTTTTTGACTTTTAACACCCAGAATATCTATTTATTAACGGTCTCGACTCACAGCACCTGATCCGTCCCGCCGTTACGATCCTAGAACGCGTCTTCAGAACTGATCGTTGAATCGGATCGCAAGGTTCTACACACTGGCTCCGATCTGTTCTGCGATACATTAAGCAAGCATTAACCGCCATGTTGGAAGCGTCATAACGCCACGCCAATCATGCAATCTCTGGTACCGGATACAGAGACCCCTTGAACGCGTTGCGATCTTCCGCAGACAGCGGGGATGCTTACACGGGCGGCCATTAGTATGACAGTTGCTCTTTTTAGTCGAGCTAAATTGTCAACTATTTTATTTTAGAGGTGGTAGAGGTTAATTACAAATAAAATTCTTGCGTGGAGATATTAAAAAAAATCTTTAAAAAAATACAGAGGACGCATGCGTTCAAATCGCATCGTCGGATCGTATCGGCGGAATGGATCGGGGGCTGTGAGTAAACGCTTCAAACAAAATTATTACTATTTACGTATGCTCTTTTCAAATGTTCTAATCATCGACTATACGACCCCATAGACGCCTATTATTGAATATAATGCGTACAATAAATTCTGTCAACTGGCTGAGATAGGAGAAAGCGGGGTACCGCAATCCGATTGGCTCTGCCAAGGCGGCTATTGGCTATTCACTAACGCGAAGGTATTTACGGCTCACATAAGTGGTCGAAAATTATTTGAAACCAATTCTTAATACAAGATGTCTGGCCTTTAAAAGAGACTGAACTGGCATTTTTCGGCGTTTTTCTCAGAGGTAGTCACATAGGAAATGCCGACGCCATCTAGTTTTTAAAAGAACTGACTTGTAAAAGTGATTTTAACATCCAATCATTCTCAGACTAACGGCCAAAATTAATATCCAATCTATACACGATTTGCCCTACTAGAGATAGGAATTTGACATAAGCTCCATACAAAATATGTCAAATTTCTATCTCCAGTAGAGTAAATCGTGGATAGATTGGATATTAATTTTGGCCGTAAAAGAATTTTCGCCAGCCGCGGTCTGGAGCGTCAATCTTATTATTTTTCTTTATATTTTTGGGACATCTTACACAGCACCATCTAGTCCCAAACTAAGCAGAGCTTGTACTTTGGGTACTAGGCAATGGATATAATACGTATATAATTTTTTTTTGTAAATACATACTTATAATACATAAGAAACACCCAGACAAGCAGAAACACTTATTTTCATCACACAAATATTTGTGTCATGTGGGAATCGAACCCACGACCGTCGAAACGTCGTTTTAGTTTGAGGATTAGACGTAAGTTCCAGATTGCGGCTCGCGAACACTGGGCGAATTAGAAGGTACCCGTTTGCCATTTTGTAGTCCTTTTATTGGCTTCATGCGCTAGTTCTACGCGCTCCGTCTATCTTATTCTTTTGGTTTGAGCATCTAATTTGCAGAATAAATAATTTCATTTAATTGAAGTTTTCAAGTGGCGACCTACATCAGATCTATTGGTCGCCTCTCATAGGCGTCTATGGGCTGTATGGTTGATGATTATATTCTAATACTCCTCTGTGCGCTGGTTTCGCAAATATTATTTAAGTTTTCAGTAGATAGGGATCGATATTGGTATCGATTCTCTTGTTCACGAACTAAACTTATTTTAAACTATCGCTCTCTTTTACTAATACATATGAGACACAAGAAATGGATGGCAACAATTTTAGAACTGTCGAATTAGTTTAAGTGTTACATTTCTTTGTATTTTAGTGGGCACATTCCGAGATCACGACTAAACTTGTATGGAAATATAAATTCCGACTAATTAGACAGTTCTAAAATTGTTGCCATCCCTTTCTTGTATCTTACTATTAATAAAAGAGAGCGATAGTTTAAAATAAGTTTAGTTCGTGAACAAGAGAATCGACACCATTGACTGTTTTAATTTATACATTAGTTTACACGTAAGAATGAATTGATTATACTACTAGCAATAGAAATAAGTTACTAAGTTGCTCCCCAAAAATGTGGTACAAACTACATTTAAAGTATACATGGTGATTTTTTAATGACTTGCCAAAAATTTCATGCTGTATCGGTATCTGTAGCTATTACTTAACCTAACTACAGTCTTTTTTAATTACCACACAGTAAAACTTAATCAGTGCTTTGCATGTTTGGGGGGATATGCCATAATCGCCACGCTTGGCAGGCGGGTTGGCGATGCTTGGGGGAGGCCTATGTCCAGCAGTGGACGTCTTTCGGCTGAAATGATGATGATGAATGATGAAAACTTAATATCGGTTTTATATGTATAAAGCCGCAGTTTTTTTCGTGCCTAATTTGTTTCGCAGATACAGATACTAAAACACTGAACTCTTGCTTGATTTTACGATTTTACGCACTGTTGCAAACCGCGCGCGGTTGTAAACTGCCAAAAAAATCATCTATGGCTTTCTACCCCCTCGAGTGTTTGAGTCAAAAAAAAACATTTTTTATTGAATGGATGGGCGCCATCGCTTATGGCTCGCGGTGGTTCCAACTTGCATTTTGTACGAAAACGTTGCGAACCACCGGTGGTCCAGACGACACTTGCTACTACGTACTAGCAGTTTTTTCCCGCGGCTGAATTTGGAATTTGAGAACGAACGCCTCTCCTAAATCTTTTTGAGCGGTTTAAAAACGCGCACCGTTAACAGCAGTGCGTGCTGGGCCTTAAGCCCATTTTTACCATATCATTTGACATCGTAAAATCAAGACTAAAAAGTTGTGGCAACTGTAGTCATTGAAAAATAGCCCTGTATAATTAGAAAAGTTGAAAATCCATGTTAATTAATAAATGAGTGCTTATGATTGTTACACACGTAAAAATGATTATTTCGTCAACTTTGATTATACAATTATTATTATTCAAGGTTTAAATCACGTTTGTAAACCAAATAATAGCGTAATTTGGTGCGATTAGTTTATTTATTTAGCTACCACGAATCCACTATGTATAGCTAGATATTATAGACTTAAATGAATTATAGAATTTGTTATATTAACAATATTGATCTTTTATTGATAGAAACCTATTTCCTAACTCTCTAACTCTGTAACTAAGCAAAAAGTTTTTATTTCTTGATTTTATTCACGAATAAATAAATACTTTCAGTCAAATAGTGAACCTAACTTCTTTGGTCAAAGGGGTCAAAGTCAAAGCCAATACATGTCAATATCTTAATCAATATTTTGACACATGTTTATATTTATATCCATTATCCATGACATCGGAAACATTTTCGAAAAATATTAATTATTTAGATATAATTTCATTTTGAAAATGAGTGAAAGCTTGGTAAGTGTATTGTTATACTTATAACTTATTTATTTGTCTGTACAAATTTGACGTTAAACATTAATGTTAAATCACTTTTATTTCAGAGCACTCGCACGAAAACTTCGTCAGAGTCTGTGGACTCGGAATCTACTGAAACTCCTCTGGTGATTTTCCTTTTTGATTTAAGGCGAATGTACACGAGATCATTAAGTGATGCTCACTACTTGAGTGATACATCATTTAGTGATACAGTGTAAATACAGGCTGATCAGTAAGTGATGTTCACTTGAAAAACAAAACATTTAGTGATACAGATCATTTAGTGATCTTGTGTTCATACCAAAGACATTTCTATACTGACGTAATAGACCAATAAAGTGTGCGACTGCGATACCGATCTTTACGAAAAAACCTATATGCTAGAAAGAGACATAATAAAATGACAGTAAAACCCATTTTGAAAATTGTAATCTCCCATAGCGTCCCATCAAAATATAATCTCGTATTATTTTATGATTTATTTCATGATCGTTCTGTATTTTATCCAATTAATATCAATAATCGTAATGGTGTAGTGTTCTGTGTTATACTGATGTGTAATTTACATCATTAACCTAAAGAAAGAGACGTTTCACAGGTAAGTATCTGCAGGACAATAGTACTTTCATAATGCTTATTTTCATAGAAGTTATACTTAAAATTATTTAGTAATACATTAATAACATGCAGTAAATACCCTATTTTCTATATAATATGTTATTTTAAATAATTATGTGTTAGATAAAAAAATATTGTGTACGTGAAAATGAAGCCGTTTCGCATATTGCTCAAAATATATCGATATGTCGATAGTTTCAATTATATATTTTTTGTACTACCTAGCACCATACATGTCACAAGTTAGTGTCCGTTACCGCTTTAAAAAAAATACAATCGAATTGAGAACCTCCTCCTTTTTTTGAAGTCGGTTGAAAGTATTGAAAGGTTGATTTAGTCCGGCCGCACATTGGAAGGAAATGACAATGATTCATTCATTGATCACAGAAAAAATCTGACGCGCCGGAACCTATACCATGGTTGTACTTTTACGATGTTATAATAGTAACTATGTTGTACGTCTATGGCAAAGAGACGTTTCACAGGTAAGTATCTGCAGGACAATACTACTTTCATAATGCTTATTTTACATTTATACAGTTAATTTTAGTACCAGCCCCGCAGACTGACAGAATTTTCCGAATCGTATGTCTGCTTTTGACATATTAAAATGTAAATACGGTGCTATTTTATGAAAATGTGCGGCCGGGCTAAAAATGCTGTAAAATATTGACCGGCTAACTTAATAACTTCCAGATTTCCTGTAAATGCTGTTATTAAAGAATAAAAACCGGCCAAGTGCGAGTCGGACTCGCGCAGTAAGGGTTCCGTACCTCTCAATATGTCTATGTTTGTCTTATTTTTAGTATTTGTTGCGAAACTACATAATATGCACTATAATCTGACCAAGTTTGACGCTGGTATATATTACCGTTTTGAAGATAGAGCAGGAACAAAAACGTTGAAAAAAATGCATGTTTTTTGAGGTTTCTTGTATGGGGACCCCCTTTGGTTTTAGACTTTTTTTTTGTTTTTAGTATTTGTCGTGATACACCTCATAGCAACACATATTCGGAGTAAATTTCAACCGGTTACCTATTACCGTTCAAAAGATACAGCCCTGTGACAGACAGACGGACGGACGGACAGCGTAGCGAGAGTAATAGGGTCCCGTTTGGAACCCTTCGGGTACGGAACCCTAAAAATGGATGGGCACAAATGTTAAAACGAATAAGCACCGTATCTACTATTCTCCGCCAAATAGCGATGCTTGCATTACTGTGTTTCGGTCAGGATGGTACGGGTGCCGGTGTAATTACAATCACATGAGACTTTCCATCTTCATGTCTCAATTTGGCGAACCGACTTGCGGTACCATTTAGGTAACAGCCTAGATGGTATTGCAGTTGTTATTGGCAAAGGTAACCGCTTAACATATGGTGGGCCTTTTGTTCGTTTCGCCATCCTATACAATAAAATAAAATAAAAGCTGAAAGCCTCGAAAAAACTACAGGGTTTGCAGTAGATATTTTAAGGATAACTGTATCGTTTAATGAAATCACCAACGATCCATACCTACGGAATTTGTTCGGGTCGGTGTTTGTTTCATATAAAGATCTTTACGTTAATAATGGTAAATATTCAAAGTGGTAAATCTACGAAGTGACGAGTATAAAGTAAAAGTCAAAAATAAATATAATACAAGAAGAGTTAGAGATAAAAAAACTAGCTCAACCGAAGATGACAAATTATTATGGAGACAGAATGTCAAAATTTTTAAGTCCAAAAATCCTATCCTATCCTACTTCGTACTAATATTATAAATGTGAAAGTTTGTAAGTATGGATGGATGGATGGATGAATGAAAGTGGAGTGGAAGTGGAGGTGGAGGTGGAAGTGGAGGTGGAGTGAAGTGGAGTGGAGTGGAGCAGAGGTGGAGGTGGAAGTGGACTTTTTTTTTTATTCTTAACGGGCTTGCGTTTGACCGCTACCTCACCTGATGTTAAGCGATGGTGCGGTCGACGATGGTACACGCTTGCCCAGCAAAAACCTATTCACTCGAGTCTTGAAGACCACCAGATTATATTTCTCGGGAAACACTGACGCCGGCAAGGAATTCCACTCTTTGGCGGTACGCATGATAAAGCTATTAGCAAACTGGACTTTACTCGCAAAATAATATACTACATTTAATATACTGTAATAATATACTATAAATTTACATTAGTATTACATGTAGTAATATAAATTAGTAGGATAAGTCTGATGTGTAACTTAAGTTGACTGGACAAGAAAACTTGTTAAGTTCATAGATATTGTAATTTTTCATAAAAATTCAATAATTTGACCAATTCCGGAATCGTGTATAGGAACTTAGTTCCGGGATTGAAAACCTTTCTATACACCTAATTAAAACTAATATGATTAATTGTAAAATGTTCCGTGTGGTGCCGGACGTAAAGAATTGCACCACCGTATATCTTCTCATGGGTGTCGTAAAAGGCGACTAAGGGATTCACCAGAGAATGGGCAGCAGCGTTCTCTGAGTATTTAACCAACCAACTGCGATCGCCAACCCGCCTACCAAGCGTGGCGATTATGACATATCCCCCTAATATATGCTTGGGGGAGGCCTGTGTCCAGCAGAGGACGTCTTACGGCTGAAATGATGATTAATTAATTTTTTTATTTCTTATTTATGTATTCCTTACCTTCGTGACATTAATAATGTAATTATAATATAGCCCTTAATTGCGTAACTCAATCTTTTAAAATAAATAAAATTATGTCTCAAATATCTGTAATTTTAAAACAATAGTTACTTAATAGCTTAGCAGTTTTAAAATACTACCACTCCTTAAAAGTAAGGCCGGTTGAACTACTTATATCGATAATGCGGTAACGTCCATGTCACATCACTAAAAATCACTCCTACACGTGTAATTTCGCACATATACTCATTTCGTTTTCGGTGACGTGATAATGAGCTGACAGTGTCTCTATTACGTCAGTATAATACCTTTATGGTTCATACTAGTATTGCCACTGATGTATCATAAAGTGTACATAGCCAATGACGCATCGCTTAGTGATCTCGTGTACATTCGCCATTATTTCAAGCTTGCTATTTAGGGTTCCGTGTGGTTCCGGGCGTAAAGAATTACACCACCCTATATCTTCTTATTGGTGTCGTAAAAGGCGACTAAGGTATTCACCAGAGGATGGGCAGCAGCGTTCTCTGAGTATTTAAACAACTATCTGCGATCGCCAACCCGCCTGCCATACGTGGCGATTATGGCATATCCCCCCAAACTGTTTGCCTATGTCTAGCAGTGGACGTCTTTCGGCTGAAATGATGATGATTTAGGGTTCCGTACCCAAAGCATGCCAACGAGACCCTATCACTAAGCCTACGCCGTCTGTCCGCTCGTCCGTCTGTTTGTCTGTCTGTGATCTTTATTATCCGTAATAGGTAGCCAGTTGAAATTAACAATGTGGAACTGAGAATACAATGTGCAAATAATAACTTGAAATAGCAGAGTAAAGAATAATTATACAAAGTAAACGGCTTGTTCCGTGTGTTGCCGGCCGTAAAGAATTGCAACACCCTATATCCTCATGGGTGTCGTAAAAGGCGACTAAGGGATTCACCAGAGGATGGGTAGCAGCGTTCTCTTTAACCAACCAACTGTGATCGCCAATCCGTCATGCTTGGCGATTAGGGCGTATCCCCCCTTTGGGGGAGGCTTCTGTCCAGCAGTGGACGTAGCTGAGCGATTGACTTCTTCGCCGGCGCCGCGTGCTTAGAGCTCGATCTCCATACGGGACAAAATATCTATGGTCATGATGGTTTGGCGTATGGATTTACGCGTTTGAAAAAAACCCGACTATTGAATGAACTGCAACGTTAATTGGGTTGGCGGGTGGTCTGTTTCTTAATGGGATGTGGCTGATACGGTAACGCAGGTTTCGAATCATGCTCGATTTATATTCGATACCTCGAGCAAAGCTAAGGTACCTACTCCGGCTAAGGCACTGGAGTACTGAACCAGGAGTCGCAGGTTCGGATCCTGCTCGTGAGTGAATTTTTCTTCACATTATTTTATTTATGTCTTTGAAAAAACATCCGAAACAAAGACTTGTGTGGGCAAAGCTTTCAAAAAAATAATAATAAAATAGATGCTAGTCACAATGGTATTACTTGATATAATAACTTTGTAATCAGTGGCGTAACAATAGGGTGGCAAGACGAGTTAAATAGGGGCGGGGGAGGGGCGTGAGGGCTGCGAGCACAGGAGGATCCTAACATTTATTATTGGGCCCCATCCGATGAGTTTGCCACGGGTCTCTTAAAGGTATAGTTACCCCACTGTTTGTAAATTACTTTTGAAAAGTCAGTATCCATATTTCAACCACCCTTCATGCTTCACGATTTTGATCCAAATTTTCATTCGCAGGTGTACGACCGTTGGACAAACAACATAAGCTACCGTCAGCTTGTAGTATCTTCTTGCATCGGCATCTTCCAAGTATGGTGGCACCCCTACCTGTATGACTTCCGCAGGCTGCTGCCGTTCATCTTCTTGTACAATGTGTTCAGTTTCGTGGTCGGATACCCGCTGTTCTACTTGGAGCTCGCGCTAGGAGTGGTTACCAAGAAGAGCGTACTTAACTGCTGGGATTTGGCGCCTATGGCTAGAGGTAGGTATCTAAATAATTATTAAAAGTTAGTTTATTTTGTCTGATTAGAATTTTGGGATACGAAAGAAGTGAATGAAAGCCAATTACATCTCAAGTAACACAAAACCGTTTAAAGGTAAAAGTTAAAGCTAGTGGCTTTAACTTTAAAAAGTTAAAGCCACTATACAGCTCCAAGTATTATACAAAAGATGTTTAATGGCATCCAATAAGATGTTTCAATCAATCAACTCAGCCTATCGCAGTCCAATAAGATGCTTAATGGCATAAAATACAAACAATTTTAAGTATTGAGAAAATCTATAGTAGGTACCACTATACTTTGCGGGTGCCATTAAACATCTTTTGCAAGACTTGGAGATGTAGGTATGAGATGTTTCGAATCAAACTCAAGTGGTTACCAATCCGCCTTCGCCGGAATGCTCATTTACTATCTCTTCTGTATAATGTGCTGTTCAATCCCTCTAATCCCTTTTACCTCAAAGAACGATTCGAGTTCCTAAGTGATACGCATACGAGGTCCCTTAGATCATCAGAGAACTTAAGAGGACGCTCCCAAAACGTAATTCCCACCCTCGCACTCCCCTTACACTCTGCAACTGCGGGCTGCTCTCCTCAATTTTATGCGAGTTGCAATAGAACTCATTTTCGAGAAAATCGTACTCGCGCGTTTTACCACGGAACTAAATGACGTAAGTCGCAAAACAGTTTTCGTTTTATTACAAGAATAATAGATAATCTATACAAATTTCCTCTAACCAGTATTTAATCAACTTTATTATCTTCCTATTTGCATAAATTTTATATAGCTAACTTGAATAATAATGTAGAAATATTCGATAAATCTCTAAAAACGCATGATTTTGAAAAAATAAAAGTATCGAACAAAAATCAACCTATTATGTATCTGTCTAGTCAAACGATAGATAAAGGTACAAAAAAACATATATCTAAATTACACATTCATAAAGTATGTGTTCGACTCAGCATATGTTTTCAAAAAGTCACCTCATTTTGGGAGCCTGCTCTTAAGGTTGAAAATGCCAACTCATTCCACAAACTTCCTCGATAAGTCCTTTACTGTGCAGGCTATTCGTTTGTGGAATGAGTTACCTGTAGGAATTAGACGTGCACAATCACTACCTATTTTTAAGCGATTAGTTAAGGAGCATTTATCTGTCCCAGTAATGACATGAGTATGTTGTTGTCCATTATTCATTTGGTATATATATATATAGCTATATTTATTTATTGTAATCGTGTGTAAGTTTATGACGTTATAGAGGATAATAGCCATCATCAGCCAATATATACAAAGTCTTATTATATTTTATTGAAATAACAATTTATTTTAAAACAATGAAAAGTAGTGATGCAACGAATACGAATACGAATATTCGTATTCGCCGAATATCATCAAATTACCGAATATTCGTATTCGCCGAATACCTTCATGACATTCGTAAAAAATAAATTCCTAGAAATCCCATGCAGATATTGCGTTGCGACTTCCGAGTGTTGCAACCGAGTTGAAAAAAACACAAAGATGCATTCATAAAAACATTAAACTTTCTTATCTTTTGTTTACATCCACAGATGGTCAGTAGGTACTGTAGGCACAATTAGGTAATTGTGGCGACCATTTAGTTTTTGTTTGTAAGACTAGCTTGGTAGGTAGGAATGAGCATGTATACACACATCAAAAGTGTCTAGGGATTAAGTACATTTATAACTATAAAAAATTATCCAAATAATATTTACCAAATCGTTCCGTGTGGTGCCGGAGAGAAAGAATTGCACCACCCTATATCTTCTCATGGGTGTTGTAAAATGCGACTAAGGGATTCACCAAAGGATGGGCAGCAGCATACTCTGAGTATTTAACCAACCAACTGCGATCGCCAACTCGCCTGCCAAGCGTGGCGATTATGGCATATCCTCCCCAACATAATATGCTTAGGGGAGGCCTATGTCCAGCAGTGGACGTCTTTCGGCTGAAATGATGATGATGATGATTTACCAAATCTACTCTTCTAGTTCTGTTGACTTAAAAATAGGAAATTCAAGTAAGAAGCCATTACTTGAATTTCCTATTTTTAAGTTAACTTATATTTTGGAAAAATTAAGAAAAAAAATATTTTTAGCAATTAGTGGGAAATTAACCTAAGTCAATGTCGTCAATTAAACGGCAAAAATGGAAAAATGATGCATGATTTTTTATTTTTTATTGTAAAGATAAAAAAAAACTGTTTCCACCATCGACACGAATCTCACAATCACAGTGATTTGGCATGCTTAAAATCAGTGATGAGATGTGATGTCGTCGCTCAAAATCAATGCAAATTTTTTTAGTCCCTATTCAGAAATTGTACCTAACGGTTTTTAAAAAACGCTATTACACACTTTTATACGAATCCTGATTGACAGTTGATTTTCTATTTTTAATCAAACTTTAAAGATAATTCTTTATTTAAATAGTGAAATTCACTAAAAAGAATCAATAACGATCCAAAAAAGTTAAAATAATAATCCTCAATTGCGGCGATACTCTAAAATGTACTGTACTTGATCCCTAGACACTTTTGTGTGTGTAGTTAAATTTAAGTTTCAGTCACCACAAAGCAATTTTCTGTAAGTTAACTGTGCTTCATCAAATTGTGTACTAAAATTGGACAGAGTCGTTTAAAATTGTTGACTTATAATTACGTGCAGCTATAGTAGAATCAGGTATTCGTATTCGTATTCGCCGAATAGTACAATTGGTATTCGTATTCGTAAAAGTAGTATTCGTTGCATCACTAATGAAAAGTCCTTTATTTGGTCACCCAATTTCACTTTTTCATTTTAAATACAAGTTAATAAAAAAACAAAATTAATACTTAAAACGTCAGTCCTTTGGCATGTCACAATCCCGAAAACCAACAATCAAGTGACTATCCATTAAACATTATCATTGATTTAAGAAAACTTACTAATTTACTACAATCTGTGATGTACATAGTATTATATACTACAACTTTCATAATGCATTGTTCTCCATTTTATTAAAAAAAAAATAAGAAACTTTGTGTTTGTTTTCATTCGTCAGTCCGTTGTGTGTTCTTCAAATTTGAAATTCGCGCTAAATATCACTGAGTCAAGGTCAAATCCCTGTTTAAGTTTTAATGTTGGTAATGAAGTTAGTTGCGGACCGCACAATTTGACGGCCGCAATAACTGTACCAGTTCTTGGGTTGTGTTTGTCGTCTATACACTAGTGATGCGACTCGAGTCCGATTTTGCCACTCGAGTCATTCGAGTCATTTTTCAATTTTACTCGAGTACCACTCGAGTGGTCGAGTCACTCGAGTGGTTCACGAATCACTCAATCACTCGAGTGGTCGAGTCACTCGAGTGGTTCACGAGTCACTCGGTCACTCACCTCACTCACTCACTCACTCATAAACGTCGATAATTCATTCAACACAAAAGTTCACTTGAGTTCACTACACGCAACAAGTGCAAAAAAGTGTGACAACAACGCACTTTAACTAATCTCTTTTAAAAAGCAGGTTTAAACCTGTTTGTCTCGGCGAATGGTGGGCGAGTGACTCGAGTCAGAGTGAACTCGAGTCGATATTTTTTTCACTCGAGTACGTTATTTTACGATGTCACTCGAGTCACTCGAGTAAAATTGGACTCGAGTCGCATCACTACTATACACATGCTGAGCCAGTCAAAATCACAGACTACTTAGAAGATACTACGTATCAGACGGACGACTGCCTTGAAATTTTTTCATCGATTAAGTAATCTGTAGCAGGGGGAAAATAGAATTTGACATTTGCAAGTAGGTAGGTTTTCAGTATCTATATATCTATAGGTAGATAGGTATAAATGATACTAGTGTATAGATAGGTAGGTACTAAATGTTTTATTATATTTACGTGGGCTTATAGGTAAAATTCACTAAGTGACATTTTTAGCAAAATATACATCACTTTCGGCTGATAGGGAATTGGATGGAAAAAAAAACTGATTTTTGCCAAAAATGTCACCTAATGAATTTCACCTTTATACCCATACTGTTAGGTACGTACAGTACTGGACTGTGTCTGGGATATTAAAATTTAAACAACAGAACATTTTTTAGTTGATTTATTTTTCAGTTTTTTTATATATTTTTCATACGCCATTTTTTGAATTTGCGGCAGTACCCCCACTCGTTTTTCGAGCCGCACAATATCGGTTCCCCCTAAAATTTTATTAATTGTGTTACACCAGTTATGGATGGCAAATTTCACAACAATTAATGCAAATTGATTGTTTCGGTGTTTCGGGCAGTTTATTTCGTACGTCATTTTTGATTTAATTTCTTTTAAAATAGTTTTGGAGATATAATTTATGTGAGGGCTATTTTCCAGAAAATTATTTGTCGTTTCCATAACTGTGCCGAAACACCGAACTGCTTTCTCAGATGGGTAGCTTAGTCGCTTTTTACATTGGTTGTACTCCCTGTGACTCACCCATTCATGAATTTGAAGAGGTGATTCAGATGTCAATAAATTTTTACATTCGTCACAGGGAGTTCTTTCTAACACTTTTCTCACTACCCATCCGGCAGTGTACGCCCGAGAATGGACTTCCAGGCGTTGTTGTCTTGCCCGATTGACAACTTCATTCACATTGTCAGGATGATCAGGCAAATTTGACTTTGACCGAGTTGGTGAAGTTGGTGAGGTTGTTTCAGTCTCACATTCGGCTTCAAAAGTGGAACTTGTTTTCAGTTTTAAAATTTGAGACATGCTCAAAAGTTGGTCTGCCCGATCATCCTCACAGTTAAATGTATCATTGTGAAATTTGATCATCCGTGTTATCAGAAGTGATCTGAATGTGCAAATGAAGCTGTAGCAGTCTGGGTCATTGTGTCTGAAGTTATACGCCCTCACTTGCCCAAAAAAGTTTTCAACTGGATCAGAGTTGAAATAGCGAGGACGCATAACTTTTAGACCCTGCTCTTGAAAGAACTGCCACAGCCTCATTAAACTTTTCAAGGTAGTAACACAGCTTTTTAATGTGGGCACTGATATTGTGTTGCCTTTTTCATCCAGAAATTGAATTTTTTCTAAAATGTTAATGGCGTCCTTCCAGAATGAATGGTGCTTAGTTGTGGAAGTAACTGCCCTCCGCAGGTCCTTTCCTTTTGTATGCTTATGGTGGAGGGCAGCACCATTGATGCTGTCAAATAGGTTGTCGAAAAACTTCACTGTTTTTGCTGTGTTTGGCATGGTGTCACTCACTGGTCTTCCATCGGCATAGTGAGCTGGAAATAGAAAATGATTATATTTAAGGTTTGTAGTATATCATAGAATCATAGTCAAAATAAAGAAAAGAAGAATAGGAGCCCACCTAACCAATTACAAAATTAATATGACTTTTTACCATCTGAAAAAAAAAACAGGGTCTGTCATGTAATAATAGATTTATGAAAAAAATAAAGTGAAAACAAAAAATCTGCTGTTTTGACATGTTGTCGAGCAACATTGATGACTGTTGTAGGAAACAGTAGCCCTAGCACAAACCATAGAAAAAGTTGTTCTTTATGATAAGTACATTCACCCCTTCAAAGGTCCCCAGGCCCCAGCTTATGTTACATCTTATCAGTTTTTCAAATATATCTTTAACAAGATATGGCTCAGATAGTTTTTTAATAGTATAGAAAAAAAAACTTACAAAACTGTGAAGTATACGAAAGGGCAGCAGATACGGTGGAACTGAACACACGCGCGGCAGTTTTGACCTGCAAATTTTTCATTTCAATTAATGCTTACAAATCTGAAAAGCAATGCAGTAAACAATAAACTGGGTGTTTATTAGTAATACCGTGCACTACATCATTTTACTGTGCAGTATAAATTGGCCGTTTTTATTAGCATGGCATATACTTAATTATTGACCAAGCAACTAGGTTTCCAAATCAACAGTAGCATCACAGGAACATACTACCATTCCAAAATGAGACAGTTAGGTCAAGTGAGAAGTTCATTTATAAATAGTATTAAAGTTGTTTTGGAATGCAAAGAAAATACAAACCTTCATTTTATTTCTATTGCTCATTTTCTCAGGAATGACATGATGATCATTGAGTTTGTGAAGAAGTCTTGAGTCAGCATGGTTACAGTCTGTCAAATACACGTCTACAATATCCTGCCATTTGGAAATTTTTCCATCCAATTTAATACATTTGTTAAGGAAGTTATTTCTGAAACCCTTAATTATGTGTGAGGGGTCGTAGATAATGTTTAATTTTAGTCCGCATAACTCCACAGTGTCATCTGAAAGACAATAATTATAAATTAGATTGGAATTTAAAATTCAACAAAAAATGTTTAATGTTATGATATCCTGATGTATGGTCTATGTATGTGCTATTGGCACAGATAAAGAATGGGACTGAAAATAGTAGCATTTGTATTCGCCTCTCGCTCACACATATAGTATTGTGAGAGTGAGAGGCACATAGAACAGTAAAAGTGCCGCCATTTCCAATCCCATTCTTTATTTGCATGAGTAGTATGTGTATTCTTTACCAACCTGTTGGCAGATCTGCAATGAGTTGTGCTCGCCTTGTCTCTTGTTGAAGCTCCCCAAGAGCTCTGCGAAATGTCGATCCCTGATCGCAGATTGTAGCAATGGGCCTAAGCCCAATCTCTATGGATGCAGTGACAACTTTTTTTATTATGCGTTTCAGCTCAGCTGGATTAGTTGCACCTTTACAAAAGTAAAAGGCAAATGGTTGCTGCCATTTATATACAGCTCCTCTTAACATAAAGACAAGAGCTTGGTCTGCAAACTCTTTATGTTTTTGATCGAAGTGCACAAATCCATTAATATTATCTTTGTTTTGATTGAAACTTAGCCGTTCATCAAGGTGCATCTCATCAAAAATTATGGAGCAAAATTTTTTGTTAGTGTTCCATGTGGCAACCTGAAAACAAAATAAATGTTACTTTTTCATTGTGCACTACACACATGTGGGATATATCACACTATACACATAAGTTTGAAAATGACATACCTCTTTCTTCATTACTTCAATAAGCACAGAATTTATCCCAACTTCAATATTCAGCTGTGATATTAGCTTATTCAATGTGGATTTTGAAGGTAAGATGAATATTTTCCGTAGAAATCTGTAACACTTTGGGCTCTGTTTCATAATAGATAGTGCAATTAGTTTTTCAGAGTCTGTAAATCTGTGGGCCTGTTTCTTTTTCATACAAAGGTTTATTTGCATCTGCATTATTTGCTTAGCATATGGGTTCATCTTACAAGTAAGCTCTTCAAAAGAGTTCTCCTTAGAAAATTTCAGTGCCCTTTTTGCCCTCTTCAGATAATCAATTTGGTGCTTAGATTTATTGTATATCTTATACAGCTTTGCACAATTGGGTGTTAATTGGTTTATTTTACTTATTAGTCTTTTTCTTGATGCCTTTGGTGTTTTTAGGAGAATCAAACCTGGGCCTGCAAAAAAACTTCATCTCATTATCAATATTCATTTGAGATTATAATTTGGAGTCAGTGTTTCATAAACAGCTACCAGTTGCTGACTGCCTTGTTGGTCTAGTGGTCGCAAGCCCAACTGACGAGCGTGGGGTCCTGGGTTCGATTCCCGGGTTGGGCAGTGTTATTGGGTTTTTTCATTAGGAAATTCTCAGTAGCAGCCCGGAGTCTGGATTTGTGCCCGGTCAATGGCAATAGGCTCGCCCCCTATTACTTGGGACTATAACATAACTGGCGAAATGTGGGTGTACTATTACACCTCTGCCTACCCCTTCGGGGAAATACAGGCGTGATATTATGTGTTATGTGTGTGTGTTTCATAAACCAAGGAGTCTTCAAGTTTCAATTGATTAGGTTAAAGTAGCATTCAATAGCTAGGTAAGCATGCACTATTGTCAACCATTTCATTGCTTAATACTTTGTGAGATAGTGGTCCAACACAAGCCTATTTATACTAATATTATTAAGAAGAAAGATTTGTTTGTTTGTTTGTAATCGATAAACTCTAAAACTACTGATTTTAATAATTCTTTCACTATTAGAAAGCTACTTTATCCAGTATAACAATTATACAATATAACATAACATAACATCACGCCTGTATTTCCCCGAGGGGGTAGGCAGAGGTGTATAGTACATCCACATTTCGCCAGTTATGTTATAGTCCCATGTAATAGGAGGCGAGCCTATTGCCGTTAACCGGGCACAAATCCATACTCCGGGCTGCTACTGAGAATTTCCTAATGAAAAAACCCAATAACACTAACAAACACACACTAACACACTTTTATACAATATAAAATGTCGAAAACTTAGTACAATAATAATAAAAACTTATTTCAAGAAACCAACCTTTTGCTTGAGAACTGGTTGATGGATGAGCAATTAAAATTGATTCTGTTGGTGAATAATGACCAGAGTCCTTGCATATGGAAGCTACAGCTGTAACAATATATACATACCATACATTAAGACCACATTTACTATGTACTCAAGTGCAAAAAAATTACACATGGCAAAAATTGAAATTTACAAGTAACCAACCTTTTGCTTGAGAGCTGGTAGATGGATGAGCAATATAAGGTGATTCTTCTGCCGAGTGATGACCAGAGTCCTTGTATATGGAGGCTGAATCTGTAAAAACATAAATACCATACATTAAGACCACATTTACTACATACTCCTGTGCAAAAAATGACACATGGCAAATTGACATTTACAAGTAACCAACCTTTTGCTTGAGAGCTGGTAGATGGATGAGCACTATAAGGTGATTCTTCTGCAGAGTGATGACCAGAGTCCTTGTATATGGAGGCTGAAGCTGTAAAAACATATAAATACCATACATTAAGACCACATTTACTACATACTTCTGTGCAAAAAATGACACATGGCAAAATTGACATTTACAAGTAACCAACCTTTTGCTTGAGAGCTGGTCAATGGATGAGTAATGTAAGGTGATTCTTCTACAAAGTGATGACCAGAGTCCTTGCATGTGGAGGCTGAAGCTGTAACAACATATACATACATCATTGCCATAATTATTATACTAGTATAAGTCATAAGTATTAGTGTTTTTTTTATATTTAATCTGTATTTCTTGGTGGCTTACCACTGAATCTCGCAACCTTTGGAATTGGTTCTTCATCTTTGAAATAGGAATGGTCTGAATGTCTTTTCTTGGTTATTTCTTCACATTTGTTGGCTGAAATGGGATTAAAGACAGTTGACTTATACATTTTATATTGAATTAGCATGAACAATATTTAAAAAAAAACAGTTAATATCGTTTTAGGCTACTTACAAATATCATCAATGTGTAGTGCGGGAACCCCATTGGTAATTTCCTCAGGTGTAAACAATGATGGGTAGGCACCATACCTCAGTCGGGAATTCGGCCTGGTAAACCTTTTCTCAAAATGTATGTGACAAACCGAGAGTTTAGCAAGTTTTACTTTCGGTACATTTTTGAGATTTTCAGAGTTTATACAGTCCAACCACTTATTAAGTCTAATATCATCACTCACGGGGAAATAATGTAAAAATGCGTCCTCTCGCTTATTACTACAACCAACAACACAGCACTTTGGTGTCCGCATAATTGTTGCTCTCCGTTTATAGTTTTGCACCAAAAATAAACGACTTTAATTAAATCCTCGGAAAATCAATTACAAAAACTCGACGAAAACAACAGAATTTACGGAATTTATTTACTCACAGGAGAAAAAATAACTAACTGACGCTACTACTGACAGCTAACTACAACCAGTCAAAGATGGCGGCGACCCAGGCCACCGCGGGGGAGGAATGCGGTGCGCGGAGGACGCGGTTCTATTTTCCCCCTTCGCTCTACAGCAAAAATATTTTCTATGGAAGTGAACCGGCGGTGGTCAAAATGTCAGTCCCGTGGTGAGTCGTTATTTTCTTGTTAATCTGAGGTTTATTTTCATTTATACATAGTTACCTATGATTTGTTAAAATGTAGTTTGTTGATATTCGAAATTACAAAAAAAAAACATTAGTTCTGATTATAACCTCAAATTATGTCTTTTTCGTCAGTCCGTTGGCGTCAGTCCTTTGTCAGGTATCGCACCAGAGGACTGACGTGTCTCCATAGTACTGATGTTTTTTTTGGTTTTAGAGCACTTTTATCTTAATTGCTACCATGTATAAGCATTTCTATTTTATATTTCAGTTTAGAACATCATGCGGCACGCTAAAAGTATATTGACTAGGGAAGAAATATTTAAAAAAAAGAGAGAAGCCGAAAAGGCTCGCTCTGCCAGAATTAAAAGTGACCCTATTAAATTAGTGGAATACAAAGAAAAACAAATACTAACGGCACCAGACTAGCGGTTATTCGCACTATCAAAGTCGTTATAGTAATGGTGATTATGTTTTGGTCAAATATCTCACAAAGAAAACAGAATATCATTATGCAGCGGTCTGCTCTTCGGTTGATGATGAAGACGGTGAAGTAAGAGTAACTTTTCTCAAAATTTGTAACCAGAATAGCACTCTGTTTAAATTGGATGAAAAAGATATATCAGATGTTCCCGTGGATCAAATAATAAAAAAACTACCCGTACCAAACCTCATTACAAAAGGGAAGAGGGTTTTTTACCAATTTAAGGAAAAAATTGATGCTTTCGAAAAATATTTTTTTATTTTTGCATTATTTTGAATCTTTATTTTTCGTTTTTTGTAGAGAAAAAGATCTCACATTATTTTATTTATTGCTATCTCTTTTGATGCTTTTAAAGCATAGCTTATATTTACTTGATTTATTAGAAAAATACGTGCCGTAATACCATTGAGTAAAATTACCTCAAAATAATATAAAAGTTAAGTAACATAACATTATAAAAATGTCAAAAGGCTATTATGAAGACTGAGACAGTTGACTTTCATAGTATTATATTGTAATTGTTATTAATTTCATGATAATTAGTACTTTTAAGATAAATATTGTTAGATTTTTGTTTCTATTGTTTGTTGATTACTTGAAATATTAAGTAAAACTAAGTCAAGGTAGTAAAAGCTAAGTGAATAACGTTACGTTAAATGACAAAAGGCTGTATTGAAAATTGAGATAGTATTTTCTCCCATAGTAATACATATTAATAATTATTTTTAATTGTTACTCAGTGATTTTAATACTTAAAAGACATGTGCTATTATTAAAACTAAGAGATTTGTACTGATTTTTATTAAATTTCATTATAATTCTTACTAAATTGTGTATTTTTTCAGTACTATGTTAGCTTCGTCAGTCCCCTGGCAATCAAATTCAGAAAATTTTAAATATTTCACAATCTACTTAAAAAAGTGACTGGCCCGATTTGGAACAATATAATCATTAGATTAGCCATCATATGCACCCGAATTTGTTATAATTTGATTTAATTACTGTAGCACAGATAATATAATACTATACTGTAGTAAACAAAATATCCTCAAGAGTTACCCAACTTTTGTATAATCACCCATATATATATATATATAGCTATATTTATTTATTGTAATCGTGTGTAAGTTTATGATGTTATAGAGGATAATACATGTATGTATATTTTGGCAAATTTTTTTTACTTGCTAAGTTAGTTAGTTTTCATTTAGTTTAATTAGTTAAGTTTCCGATATTATTTAAGTGCACCGGTAACTACCCTTCGTCTCTTCCATGACATTCCAGTCCATTCAATGGTTGTCTGGAAGAGATCGCCGTGGAGCGATAAGACCGCCAGTTATACACTAGCGCATAAGTAGTTATTTAAGAAATTAATATAATCTTGTTGTGCAATAAAGAGGATTTGTATTGTATTGTATGTATGAATGCGGCCCAGCCCAGCTGTATCCTTCTGGTTTTTTTACCTAACTGCAAAGATTGCCCTAGGTAAATATATTCTTGAACAACTTCGAGAGCATCACCGTTGACAACAACTGGTTCTGAAGTTATTTGCTCGTTACAGTGGGTGCGGCAGGGGAATATTGTAGTAGTGTCGCATCAGCCGCAGCGCGTCGGTCGTGCGCGTCTGTCGCATCGGCCGCGACCCACGGAAGTCCACTTTTAGGCTAATGAGTCCTGTGACCACTCCCTCACTCGGTCGTCGAAACTTTGCAATTCAATTCGTACAGCAATTGACGTTGAAGATTGGGGTAGCAGTATATTACCTAATAGAAGAGAAATACAACTCATAAAATAAAAATGTTTATTTCAGTTACATAATTGTCATAATCATCATACTTACATGATTTGGAGATCACCTTTTAAGCTAGGAATTGTTTTTGTTAGGTGACTCCGCTCTTCAACTAAAATATTATCTCATAAAATTATGCAAATAAATAAATAAATATTTTTCGGACATTTTTACTCAGCACCATCTAGTCCCAAACTAAGCAGAGGTTGTACTATGGGTACTAGACAATGGATATAATACTTATATACATGTACTTATTTACTAAATGTTAGTACAAAAACACAAATCAAAATTTTCCTTTGATGATGAAGGCTTTAAGTAATACAAAAAGTGTACTACTAATGTGATATGAAAAATCCTTATTATTATTATTATCCCTATGTGATGTGTGAGAGTAGAAGTGTGAGGGTGTGTAGCGTTGTGTGTGTTACTTTAGCTTAGTTTAGTTAATATTTCTTATTGCGTATTAGTTAGCCCTACGAACAGTCTTGGGATCGGAAGAATCACGTGTAAGGCAATAATAACAACCAGCTGTTCTTATGCCTTACACGTATTATATGCTGTATCTGTGATACAGGACAGTTTTCAAATAGTCCCATGTTCCATAGATGAAGGTTGTTACACCATATATTTTTTTTTTTTTTTTCGAGGAGGAAACCTTCAAAAGGCTACCGGCCTCGTGGGGTAGAGGCTGGGGTGTGTGGGATTTTTACCGCACTAAAACCTCCCCGGTGACCATCTTCAGCACAATAGTGAGGGAACTCCGGGAATGGTTATGCTACCGGTGCCCCCCCCTGTGCTACGCCTGTAAGGCACGTCCCAGGGAAGACTTTGTCTCCCTGAACACCTTCTCGATGCGAAGGTTGTTACACCTAGGAACCTTACCTCCAGGCATAGGCTTAACTGTTACCTTTAAACGGTTTTGTGTTACTTAGGATGTAATTGCCTTTCATTCATTTAGACGACGTTCGTGGTCTAGTGGCTCGAGTGTCGGACTGCTGATCTCGAGGTCGTGGGTTCGATTCCCACAGGACACAAATATTTGTGTGATGAACATAAGTGTTTGTGTTGGTCTGGGTGTTTCTTATGTATTATAAGTATGTATTTACAATAAAAAAAAGTATATAAGTATTAAGGCCTTAGCCTTCTCGTACTGAGAAGAGGCCCGTGCCCAGCAGTGGGACTGTAATGGGCTGGTTATGTTATGTTATATAAGTATTGTATCCATTGTCTAGTACCCATAGTACAAGCTCTGCTTAGTTTGGGACTAGATAGTGTTGTGTAAAATGTCCCAAAAATATTCATTTTTATTTACTTACTAGCTTTTACCCGCGGCTCCGCTCGCGTTAAATTCTGCTAACCCACGTCAGTCCAGTCCAGTCCAGTCCATTGTCCCACTGCCCCACTGTCCCAATGTCCCACTATAACACTATCGTCCCATGTCCCATGTCCTGTCCCACTGTCTCACTATATCACTATCATCCCGTCCCATGTCCTGTCCCATGTCCTGTCCCATGTCCCATCCTATGTCCAGTCCTATATCTCGTCCCACTGTCCTGTCCCATGTCCCGTCCCATTTCTTGTCCCATGTTCCGTCCCCTGTCCCGTCCCCTGTCCCGTCCCCAGTCCTGTCCCCAGTCCCGTCCCCAGTTCCATCCCCTGTCCACTCCACTCCATTCCATCGTACATTACTATCCGCTCGTGCAAATGCATAGAAGCTTCGATCTGTCGGGTGAGTACGCAACCCACGATTTTTTTTATTTTTTTCTTTCTTTCTTTCTTTCTCAAAACCCATACCAGTTTTTAAGTCAGATCATCAGCTTTCAAACAAAAAAAAAACATCAAAATCGGTCCAGTAGTTTTAGCTTGATGCCGGAACAAACAAACAAACAGACGTTTACAATTTTATAATAGTTAAGATTGAAATACAACGCTGCCTCTCCTACTATCTATACTATAATAAAACTGTAAAGGTCGAAAAGTCTGTACATTGAATTTTTTTTCGCGAAAACCGGCTAGGGGGACTAAAAATAAGCTATAGAACACGAATCAATCGTTTAAAAAATTTATGTCTGTCTGTCTGTCTGTTTGTTACCTCATCACGTGAAAACGGCTGAACGGATCGTAATGAAACTTAGCATTTGTATTGGTATTAGTCTAAATTAAAATATAGGGTATGTTTTATCTGAATCGGTTGAGTAGATCCAGCGATACAGCTTGACCCCTCTATTGTATTAAGTTGCATACAAAGTAGAGGTCATGATTGTTGGTTGTATGCAGGTTGCAGGTTCCTAAAAATACAACTCGATTCTATTAGTATTTTAGAAAATATAGAATAACATAACATAGCCCATCACTGTCCCGCTGCTGGGCATGGCCCTCTTCTTGGAATGAGAAGAGTTAAGGAACTGGATATTGTTAGTGTAATAGATTATCATAACATAATCAGCTCATTACCTACTGCCCCACTGCTGGGCACGGACCTCTTCTCGGAACGAGAAGAGTTAAGAAACTAGAAAATATAGAATAACATAACGTAGTCAACCCATTACTGTCCCACTACTGGGTATGGCCCTCTTCTCAAAATGAGAAGAGTTAAAGAACTGGATATTATTAGTATTCTAGAATAACATAACATTACTAGCCCATTACAGTCCCACTGCTGGACACGGGCCTCTTCTCAGCATAAGAAGAGATGTGGTTAGTGTTATAGAATAACATAATCAGCCCAATTACTTCCCACTGCTGGGCACGAGCGTCTTCTCAGAATGAGGGAGTTTAGGGCTAATTCCATGAAATTCCATCACCTTAGCCTGTTGGTTGTAAAAACAAAATATAGTATGGTCGGTAAATAGTGTAATCGTCTGTGTAGGCGCTTATATGTATATATTTGAAGATATTGTGTTCATAATTATGACACGATGTTATTTTCCGACATCCACGCGGACGGAGTCGCGGGCACAGCTAGTAACAAATATAACCCCTTTACCCCCAGGCATAGGCTTCGCGATGTTATCGTCGTGTGTATTCAGTGCGTTGGCGGCGGGGGCGGCGGGCGCGTGGTGCCTGGCACTCACCGTCCACTCCGTGCACACGTTCCTGCCGTGGCTGCACTGCGCCGCCGCCGCGCTCCCCCCCTGCGCCGCCAGACACCGCCCGCTGCCGAACGGAAGCGAGACGCCGGCGCAGTCTTTCTTCTTGTAAGTGACTCGCAGCTCCTTCCAGCGGCAGATCCTGGGGATCAGTAGTGGCGTAGCATGTAGTTAAAATAATTCTCGCGACCTGAAAATACGTTACTTATTGCGGCCGCTAGGCAGTGCCCCTGTCGTGCACATAGCCAATACGTGACTTTATTTTGTTGAAATATTCAATGACATTATCAAGGTTAGTCGAGCTTGGCTTATTGCGTATCTCATAAGTAAGATTTCATTTACTCTAATTTTGATAAACTTTTTTCACATGCAGCCATCGAAACGACAAAACTTAGACACATCATTAGACTCGAAACAGATTCCGAACGACTCCTTGGTGCTTGGCACCCGGGGCGGACCGCCATTAATATGTGAAAGAATGGATGTTTGTTTGTCCTTCAATCACGCTAAAACGGCGGCACGGATCTTACGAAATTTGGCATACAGATGAACCAAAACCCGGATATATTTTTTTGGGACATTTTTACACAGCACCATCTAGTCTAGTAGTAGTAGATGGATATACAGACGACCTGACGAAGATCTCAGGTATCCGTTGAATGCACGAGGCCTAGAACCGCCGTTCACTTAGAAACCTTTGGAAGATTTTTATATGGACAAACGTAATGGTTCTACTGACGATCGTTGTTCCAGCAATTTCGTGTTGGATCTGAAGCGTGACGGACTGGAAGGCGGCCTTGGCAACGTGGTATGGGAGCTGATGACTTATTACGTCATCTGCTGGATACTCGTCTACTTTATAGTCATCAAGCGGATATATAGCTACTCCAAAGTAAGAATAGCTTTTCTATCTTAATTATGACTAGTTTCCTAGGACATTGAAGACGGCATGGCTGCATGGTTAGCTCGCAAAACTTGCTATCCATCCATCTTGCTGAACAGTTATTAATTATATTATTAGGTAAGTACTGACATCGATCGGATGAGTGATGGCTATCACTTCTTCGCCTAGAATCACTACTGCTAGGACCGTTGTCACAAGTAGAGAAAAGCTCTAAGAAAGTCTTATAAACTAAAAAAACCCGGCTAAGCTAAGTGCGAGTCGGATTAAGGGTTTTGTACCACCCCGTACCTTTGGGTTGAAAATTTCTACTAGCCACCTATTACGGTTAAAAAGATATAAGTATCTTTGTGACAGACAGACGAACGGAAGGACGGATGGACGGACGTAATAGGGTCCCGTTGGCATCGTTTGGATACGGAACCCAGATGTTGTTAGAGATTTTCTCATCACAGATTCATCATCATTACAATAGATTTCTCATTACAATCTCTTTTTGATGTCCACATGTTATAGTACAGTATGACACAAAAGATAAGCCGCGTCGTCAATCTTTGTCCGCGCAGACACGAAAAGACGGTCGACGAAAACATCCGAGACATGAAAAAAATATAATCAACCTTATGCAATGCCCATAAGGCATTAAATTTGATTGCCGTGCCATCTTTTTCTATTTCGCTCACACGCTTCCGTACACTGCAAGTCATTGTAGCGGCATGGCGGCAGCGGCTGAGACTTTTGGCGCCCAGTGATGGTTCTGATTGGTTAACCAATTTCCCGCATATATTAATTGTTCATCTGGTCAGGTACATCGGTGGGCCATATAAAATGTGTACTACTGTAACCATGTATTGTTTAGTTGGTGTTGTTCAAAGACGTGTTGACGTACTTCGTGCTGGTGTGCGCGGGGGTGGGCGCGCTGCAGCTGCGGGGTGCGGGGCGCATGTTCCACGACTGCGACTGGAGCGTGCTGCTCGACGGCATGCAGGTGGGCATCGTGGCTAGATTTATTTATTTATTTGGCTTTATTTTCCCTTACAAGGATATTACTTATTCTCAACGACCATTGTGGAGCAACTTAAGAGAGGCTATATGTCCACCAGTTGACTGCGATAGGCTTTTAGGTATAAGTCAATGGATAGGCTGAGTATATGAAATATTAGTGCTGGAAATCGTCGTTTCAGCAGAAAGACTGCTGCTGGACATAGGCCACGCCAAGCTTCGCCACAACGACCAGTCCTGCGCTTTCCGCATCCAGCGGATTCCCGCGACCTTCACCTTGCGGGGGGCCTACCCACGCTGCGCCTTCCAGTACGCGGTCGCCACTCTATTACGCCATACTATACGCACTCATACTAAATACGTAGGGTACTATCCGTTACTAATATAATTTAAAATATTGCCATTACCCTAATATTTGCATGCCGCATGGTAAAATAGTAGTACTGTATTCAATATGACTTCTAACACCAATGTGTATCTATATTCAGTGAACAAGGAATTGTATATATTATTATTATTTTTTCGAATGGATTCTCGCAGTTGGTACCGAAGTACCACATCTGCTTAACCGGGCTTAGTTGGCGGAGAGTCCCATGTGGGACTCCATTCGCCGAAGGTTTTTCCCTAATCCTATACACTTAAAAACTAAACTCGCGGTTTAAATACCGCAAGCGGGCGTCCCCCAAGGGGGGGGGCTCGATCCTCGCTGGGGCATTGCAGGGGGACCCCGCCGTTCCTATGTCCCCCTAGTAGCCGTTGCTGCATCGAATTTTTCCTCGAAAGTGGCGGACTTTCGGTCTATCGGGTGACGGAATTGTATTGTGAATCCACTCTTTTTATGACAGTCATGAAAAATAGGTGGGTTACCTACTACTGTTAAAAAATACCAAAAATGTTGTTATTTAAAAAAAGGCACAGAAACGACAACATTTGGGAAAATAATAATAAAAACCGGTCAAGTGTGAGTCGGACTCACGCAGTAAGGGTTCCGTACCACCCATCGACCTGATACCCCATAAAAAATTATTTAATTTACGAGAGTTTATCAAAATACATCAACGATCGTACGCGAAATATGAATCTTTGCATCTCTTTCTTACGTAGGTACCACCACATATGTCTATGATTGTCCTGTTTTTAGTATTTGTTGCTAAACTACATAGTATGCACTATAATCAAACCAAGTTTGACGCTGGTATGTATTACCGTTTTGAAAATAGAGCAGGAACAAAAACGTTGAAATAAATGCATGTTTTTCGAGGTTTCTTGTATGGGGACTCCCTTTGGTTTTAGATATTATTTAATATTAGTATTTGCCGTGATAGACACCATAGTAACACATATTCTGTGAAAATTTCAACTGGTTATCTATTACCGTTTCAAAAATACAGCCCTGTGACAGACAGACGGACGGACGGAGAGCGTAGCGAGAGTAATAGGGTCCCGTTTGCACCGTTTGGGTACGGAACCCTAAAAACCATGAAAAAATGAAAGAGATATCTACACGCTTTTTAAGTAGTTGGAAGGGGCATTTTCTGTCCTTGTCGTGCTAAACGGACATTGTACAAAGAGATGTCAAGTTTCTATGAAGGTTTTGAACAATAACGTCATACTTTGATAGTGCTGTCTTAGTCTAGTGAACAAAATTGCTAATAACTTGGACATTTTAATGAATATTTTATTGTTTTTTTTACTTTTGCTTATTTAAAAAAAATATAAGCCACCTTCCCTATTCGTAAAATTCTTGAACTTATTTCCCCCAGATGTGGCGCGAAGCTATGGAATACGCTCTAATCCAGATGACAGTGTGTCAAGGTTCGCTAGTCATGCTGGGCTCCTACTGCCCCAAGTCCCAGCACAGGCTGGGCACGACGGCGATGCTGGCCTTCGCCGTGTCCAAGACGTGTTGTATGACCGCCGCGCTGGTTCTAGGGGCCACACATGGAGCCCTGTATAAAGATTACGAGAATGCTACTAATATTTGGGCTGGTAATAATTTTTTTTATTGAAGCGGAACTTTTATAGCGTCGTCGCGTGCCGCCGTCTGGGGAGTAAAACTAGAACAAACGTCACCATCACCGTTAAGTTCCAATAGCACGCGGCTACACTGTCTCGAACACACAACTCCACGTTCTATCCGCGCTTGCTTAGAAGCTTGTCGGGCATACCTAAGGTTGCCACACTTGCCACCTCCTGGCTGTCTTAATCCGGGAGAAAAAAAAAACATAATTTTTAAAAAAATAATTAAATTTGATCAAATAGGCTCAACTCCTGGAGACTTCTGTGAAAAGGGCCTCAGAGCCTCAGTGCCTCTGAGTTTCTGTGTTTTTGAGTTTCTGTGTCAATATAAATTATGTTCACGATTTGACTGTTTCCACGCGTTCGTTGCAGGGTCTTCGTCAGCTATAATTTTATGGTCTGACTACGTGGCGCGGGTACCCGGCAGTCAGTTCTGGTCTGCTCTTATATTCTTCACACTCTTCCTACTCTCACTAACTACAACGGTAAGTCGGCACTAGCAGCTCTCAAAATTTTCTATGATAGGTAATATATAACATAACATAACCAGCCCATTACTGTCCTACTGCTGGGCACGGGCCTCTTCTCAGTACGAGAAGGCTAAGGCCTTAGTCCACCACGCTGGCCTAGTGCGGGTTGGCGGACTACACACACCATCGAGAACTGTATGGAGCACTCTCAGGTGTGCAGGTTTCCTCACGATGTTTTCCTTCACCGTTGAAGCAAGTGATAATCGAATATAAATCCGCAGTTGAATTCGAAAAGTCACAGGTGCGGGCCGGAATCGAACTCACACCCTCCTGCATGAAAGGCGAGCGTTCAACCACTAGGCTATCAATATATAATATAATTTTTCTCCCACTTGCTCGGATATTGGTTCATTATTCAAAAAAAAAAAAACAACAATCGGCTCGTTTCCGTACGCAACGAAATAACAGGCCGGTAATATCCAACAGGACAATAATAGAAATTGCTGGACACTTTTTATTTTTTAAATTATGCTACCGAGGTTTTAAGTACACACTTACATAAATTAGGTGTTTTTAGGTAATAAATATTAATCATTATACAGGCTGAATGCGCATTTTTTTTTCAAAACTTTGAAAATAGAACAAGATTCGCGCGCGGGCGAATTGGTGTGAATGAAAATGAGATATTGGTGCCGATTCTCTTGTCACAAAATTCTCTAAACTAGACTAAAAATCACCTAAATTTAGTTTAGTCCTGTCAAACGACGTTTTCTATTCTGAAATTCACTTTAAAACTAATTTTTGGTTTGACAGGACCAAAATTAGTTTAGTTATTCAACTTAGTAAAAACTGACATTTTGCTATTCTGTAATTGACGTTTTTCACCTAATATTAGAAATTTCAACCTAAATCTGACTATTTTTAGAAGGCATCAAAATACATGTCGACTATAATTAGTTATCAAAAACTAAAATTGCAAAGCTTATTTTATTCATTTTTATAGTTTTTAGGTAGTTTAAAATAAATAATGGATGCCTACTATGTGGTTGCAGCTGTTGTAGATTCAGCAGAAAGGTAAATTGTTCATAGAAATATACAATGAAATTTATAATTTCGATAAGAAGAGGTACCTATATAATAAAGGATAAGTGAAGATAATGAAAATATAAAACAAAAATGTACCTTATTTCGTGACATGATTTTTTCTTCTTAATTTTAATGATAAACTAATAATTCCAAATATAATTATTATTTAATTTCCTTCTGTTTTTGTGAACTTTCGGTCATTCCATTCACTCTTTAATATATATTTTTTTATGTACTGGTAACACCGCCAATTCAACTTAGATGAGTCAAACTCAATTATTAGAGCTGTCAACAAGTTTTCTAAAATAAGAAAAAGATAAACACAGAATAAGTTTTATGATTTTCTAAACTAAAATTTGTAAATTTTAGTTATAGTTAGGTTTAGGTGGGTGTACAAGAGAATCGGCACCACTGTTGAATTAATTTGTGTTGTGTTTCCTCGCAAATGAGAGAAAAGTACTATACAAGTCTCGGCCGAAATAGCAATTAACGGCCTCATTTAGTTAAAAAGGACTTTCAAAATCACTTGGAAGTACTCGGCTTCACCTCGTACTTCCAATATTACTCGGCAGTTAATTGCTTCATTTCAGGCCTCGACAGTAATGTACTATTATTGATACAAAAACCTTAGAGAATTCTTAAGATATACAATACATTGGTGCCGATTCTCTTGTCACAAAATTCTCTAAACTAGACTAAAAATCACCTAAATTTAGTTTAGTCCTGTCAAACGAAGTTTTCTATTCTGAAATTCACTTTAAAACTAATTTTTGGTTTGACAGGACCAAAATTAGTTTAGTTATTCAACTTAGTAAAAATTGACATTTTGCTATTCTGTAATTGACGTTTTTCACCTAATATTAGAAATGTCAACCTAAATCGGACTATTTTTAGAAGGCATCAAAATACATGTCGACTATAATTAGTTATCAACAACTAAAATTGCAAAGCTTATTTTATTCATTTTTATAGTTTTTAGGTAGTTTAAAATAAATAATGGATGCCTACTATGTGGTTGCAGCTGTTGTAGATTCAGCAGAAAGGTAAATTGTTCATAGAAACATACAATGAAATTTATAATTTCGATAAGAAGAGGTACCTATATAATAAAGGATAAGAAGTCATTGACTTGTACCTATGGACCAGTAATACCTACGAAATAAGCGTGGTATACCTACAATATCCGGGCCACCGTTATGGTGGCCATAGCTAGGGAAGTAAATAATCAAAACTAAAAAGTATCGATATCGATGCTCGTGTTTCGTACCAGAGATGTGTGCTGATTAAAATCATTTTCAAATAGTAATAAATAATGCAATTATATCAAATACTTAGTATTTCGGCTGTCCCTAGGACATAAAAAATCAAGCTTCTAGGTCAAGGCAATCATACGGCTATGTCACATTTTGATACTCGCAAACTCACATAAAAAACCTATAGGGTACTTCGCATTGACCTAGAATCATGAAATTTGGCCAATATATCGAAATATCTTTTTTTTTCAATAATAATCGATAGATCGAAAATCTGATATTTAAAAAATATCAACAGCCCTAGTTTGTTTACTTGACAGCTCATGTATTATGGGCCACATTGCGGGGTAAGCGGGGTTGCCACGCGGCGTAGGTATTATGACATCCCGTAAAGATGTTGCCAAACAGAGAATATACAAATAGCATGCGATCTCTTTCACCAAACGACATAACACGTTTGTTAACAAGAGACAAAGAATAGTTTCATAATTCAATAACGATTTAATAGATATTTGTATAAACTAGGTGGATATAGAAGAATGTGCCACTTCCATAGGTTTCTTAATTCAATGTTATATTCTAATTTATTCAACTTTTTTCAGAAATTTCGTGTCCTGGGTGCTAGAACTTTTTAACCACGTCTTTAAAAAGGGAAATTCCAGCTTTTTAAATTAAAGAAATAGTTTATTATTGTGATCTGAACTGTGATCAATAAATCTCTGCTTGAGGAACGATCTAAAATCAAAGCTCAACTCAAAACTAGTTTTAAACTGTGATCAACGCTTGAGTATCGTTCTGTAATACGGGCCGTAGGTAATAATAACCTGATCACATTATTCCAATTTATATATTTTATTGAAAATATAAAACAATAATGTACTTTATTTCGTGACATGATTTTTTCTTCATAATTTTAATGATAAACTAATAATTACAAATATAATTATTATTTAATTTCCTTGTTTTTGTGAACTTTCGGTCATTCCATTCACTCTTTAATAAATTTTTTAAGATGTACTGGTAACACCGCCAATTCAACTTAGATGCGTCAAACTCAATTATTAGAGCTGTCAACAAGTTTTGTAAAATAAGAAAAAGATAAACACAGAATAAGTTTTATGATTTTCTAAACTAAAATTTGTAAATTTTAGTTATAGTTAGGTTTAGGTGGGTGTACAAGAGAATCGGCACCATTGATTCTTATAGTTAAAGGTCACACGAATAGAGTAAACCCTGACTTCTAACAATTTATTGACAGAAGTGATTACTAGAATGCAGATAGTGCTAAAAAAAATCTATTTGCAAAGTTTGCAGACAATCATTAGCTTTATTTTAGCATTTACTTTTCTAAGAAGTTTGTAGAATTTTGATTTAATTTTCTTTTACTCAAATCTAATTAAATTAAATTAGTTGCAATACTCAACTACTTAGATTTGAGGTATGGGTATTGGGTATATGTATGTATTTGGTTATGTTGAGAAATATCACTGGAATGTTGTTATTGCAATACAAACATGATGCTTCTAATCTTTTTACTTCATTCATCAAATATATAATATAAAAAGAAAATAGTTTAATAGAATTCTATTGATTCATGGCCACAGGTGGCTTTGCGCCCGACATCAACCATACGGCACAATAGACGCCTAATGTTGAATATAATGCATACAATAATTTCTGTCAACTAGCTGATTCGGGGTACTGCAATCCGATTGGCCCTACCAAGGCGGCTATTGACTAATAATCACTAACGCGGCAGTTTTGACGGCTCACATAAGTGGTCGAAAGTGATTTGAAGTTTTCAAGTGGCGAATAGTGGCGACCTACACTAGTGAAATTTCGTAGATGAATTGACAGACATCGGTCGCATGTTATGACGAGTCTATGGTGTGTATGGTCGATGGCGCCCGATGATGGGTTAAACCGCCTTTATCGACACTCACGAAAAGAAAGAGGCAGTTATCATGTTATGCTGATAGCAAGACTACGGAATATTTAAGCCTATGAATTTATTTATTTATTTGTTATTGGTACCTTCACAGGTTACAGTATTTTATTCAATTCATTAATCTAGACATTACGCCAATTACGAAGCACAACTTTACTTATTAAAATCACAAACCTATGCAGAGAGCTTCTTGGGCATTTATTTATTTACTTTTTGGGACATTTTACACATCACCATCTAGTCCCAAACTAAGCAGAGCTTGTGCTATGAGTACTAGACAATGAATATAATACTTATATATACTTTTTTTTGTAAATATATACTTATAATACATAAGAAACAACCAGACCAACACAAACACTCATGTTCATCACACAAATATTTGTGTCCTGTGGGAATCGAACCCACGACCTCGTGATCAGCAGTCCGACACTCTAGCCACTAGACCACAGAGGTCGTATTTATACAATATCTAGTTAATATTGGTAGTGTGAGTGTGTGTGTACTGTAAGAGTGTGAAAAATGTGTGTGTTGAGGTGATGGGTAGTCAGGTATACGTGTGAGTCGTGTAATTTCGGGCACTAAGCGGAGTGTATATAATATAAATATACTAGCGGACCCGGAAGAAGTCGTCTTGCACGGAAAAGCAGCGCCACATATCATTAAAATCGTCCCTGCCGTTTAGGAGAAGATCAGTGACACACCGACAGCAGCGCCACCTACCGGGTCCAATTGTAAACCCATTGAAATATACACACAAAATTTCATCCAAATCGGTCCAGCCGTTTAGGAGTTAGGTGACAAACACACGTACAGAAGAATTATATATATTAAGATAAGATGTACATAAATTGATTCGGTTTTTTTTTAATTTTAGGGACTGTTGGTTCAAACCGTGATGTCGACATTCACGGGGAGATCGATCAGGAAGATTGCGTGGGCCTTCCTCATACTCATATGTCTACTGTTCTGCCTGATCGGCGTCATCACTCTGTGTACACAGGTAAGGCACGCCGTTTATGCCCCAGATTTGGGGATCGAGTCACCCACGTCCATAGGAGAGTACCCCTTTTCCAAATCCCTGGGTGGTGCAAATCAGGTGACATAGGTACTGGTGGTAGGCCACGGCCGACAGCTTGCGACCACCCACCGGGCAAAGACATGCCGCCAAGCGACCTAGTCGTGTTCCGGTACAATGCCTGGTGTACCACTTGAGAGAATGGGTCGAAATATGGGCGGCGGAGATTACTTACCATGGTGACCCGCATGCTCGTTTGCGGAAAAAAAAATTCACTGCCATCCTCTCAAATTTGCTGGGCAAGCGTGAACCATCGTCGACCGCACCATGGCTTAATATCAGGTGAGGTGGTGGTCAAACGCAGTATAAAAAAAAAGAAGATACATTCCAGGGGCCTTACTCCCGACTCGTTAAAAAGTTAAAGCCCAAAGGGTCCCCACGAAATAATGTGTGGCGGTAGGTACAAAATTCTTAGAGCGTGAGGATACCCCTGGCTACGGCCCTGCTTTAGGTACAGCGTGCCTCAATATAGCAAAATCTACGTGTTTTTTTTTTCTAATACCAAGAACATACATTATCGCGGAATATTAGTTATTTTTTCTGTGCATATCACGCCTGTTTCCCATTGGGGTAGGCAGAGACTATGGATTTCCACCTGCTACGATCCTGACACACCTCTTTAGCTTCATCTACGTTCATTAACCTCGTAATGCATTCTCGTCGGTTTAACCTGGCATTTATTAGAACTTCCGCGAATTGATTGCGATACGTTCGCCGACATGCATGACGAGGTTAATGGACGTAGATGAAGCGAAAGAGGTGTGTCAGGATCGTAGCAGGTGGAAATCCATAGTCTCGTTCCAATTTCAAAATTTCCCTCCACATTTTTTGCGAGTTAATTCAAAGTATTGTGTCTCACTGAAATATGGATCTGCGCCGGGAACATTTTAGAGCTATGATTTTATACGATTTCAAGTGTCGCCTGAAACCGGATGAATCGTACGATAGACTTCAAATGGCATTCATGGATGAAGGCCCTTCCAAGGCAACCGTGTATCGTTGGTATAACGAATTCAAGCGCGGTCGACCAACTTTGGGGGATGACGAAAGAAGCGGTCGCCCTTTGACGGCTGTTACCGAAGAAAACGTGCTAGCAGTGAAAAATTTAATCCAAGACAATAGGCGAATTACATATCAGGAGATTCAACACATATTGAAGATTGGATCGGGAAGCGTTCACGAGATTCTACACAGCCATCTTCGCGTGAGGAGGATAGTATCACGCTGGGTGCCGCACAACCTCACCGATGCTCAGAAGCAGGCCCGGGTGGAATGGTGCCGTGATATGCTTAACAAATTTGAAGCAGGCTCGTCTCGGCGTGTTTACGACATCGTTACAGGTGATGAGTCCTGGATTTATCAATACGACCCAGAAACCAAGCGCCAGTCGACTGTTTGGGTGTTTCAAAATGAGCCAACGCCTACCAAAGTGAAGCGATCTAGAAGCGGGGGTAAGATTTTGATCGCTAGCTTTTTTAATTTGACTGGCCACTTGGTATCAATTCCCTTACGGGATCAAAGAAGCATTAATGCCGAATGGTATACTACCAAATGTTTGCCAGAAGTTTTCTCTGTTATAAGCAACAAGCGACCAAACACAGGGCTCCGCGGGCTACTGCTCCACCACGACAATGCACCTGCGCACACCGCACTCAAAACGAGGGACTTCCTGGACAGCACGCCAGTCAAACTCCTGGGTCACCCTCCTTACAGCCCTGATCTAGCACCGTGTGACTTCTTTTTATTCCCAAAAATAAAAAATCTGCTCAAAGGGATACAATTTTCGTCGCCGGAAGATGCGCTGGCTGCGTTCGAGCAGGCTGTAAACGAGGTGTCTGCGGCGGACTGGAAAAAGTGTTTTGAAAACTGGTTTAGGCGCATGAATCTTTGTATAGAGGCTGGTGGAAAGTACTTTGAAAAGATTTGATAAAAATATATGTACGTATAGAACATTTTTTTTTAGTTTCGCAAAACTTTCTGAGTGTCCCACGTATATATGTATGTACGTTCGCCGAGGACGTCCCCTTCCAACAACTTTTTAATAAATGTATCTACCAGTTTATTCTTGGAGCCGTCGCGCCCCCCCATGGGTTACTCAACGCCCTCCAAGTCCAAGTACGGCGCGCCACTGGTTGGGAACCCATGGTTTAAGGTGGTTTCACAACGGCGAGGCGTGGCGTGGATGGTCCGAGCGTAATTTTGCTATACTTTCAATTTACGTTACGCCCATCTTTGGTGTGAAAGGTCTGGATATGCGACGATGTGCGAGGCGAGAATTAAAATATTTGTTGGTACAACATTAAACTTTATTGCTGCATGAATAGAGTATTTATTACATTGCAAAACGGATACAAAAATTTCGCTCGGCTACACTCGGCCGCGCTCTGCCTCGCGATGTACATCTTTCAGTGTGAAAGGGTCAGCGAGATTTCCAGATAGAGATCCAATCCTCGCCTCGCCGGTTTGAAACCAACTTTACATTGTGATATTTGTAAAGTGCACAGAAAGCTATTTTTTTTCTCCCCGCACCTTGAATACGGTATACAGCTAAATCTGTTCCCACTCTAGGGTGGTTTATACATAATGAACTTCCTGATACACTGGCCGGCGTCGAAGGCGCGCGTGCCGATAGCGGCGGTGGTCGCCACCGTCGTCACCTACGTGTACGGACAGACCACGTTCTGTGAAGACGTGTACTTTGCGGTCGGGGAGTACCCCAGTGTGTTCATGAGGATCTGCTGGGCGCTCTCGCCGGCTGTTATGATGGTAAGTTTGTAACGTTGTAAACACGTTTTTTTTTTTTTTAAAGCTTAAAGACTAGTTAACCCTTCCAACAACACACATCAATAATATACCATACGCACACTACGACGTGCGCGAGCGCAATTCCGGCCTCCGGTGACACCGCCCGCACGTCATTGCTAAACTGATCTCACGGGAGGCGCACGTTCACGCGCTGTTCGGACGTAATCCTAACCAAGCGCGTGTCGTCTTACGTGACGCCTTTATTATCAGTAACTACATATATTCGTGTTTTTGTTAAACTATAAAATCAGTGTCTAACCCCGTATTTGGGGTCCAAAGTCCGGGCACTTATCCTGGAGTGCTCAGTGTTTATGCTGCCACCACCACCACTCCACCTTCATCCTCGCGGGTCATTCACCACCTTGCGCCACATCCTCGGCATCGGCATCATCGCTTCGTCAGCTCCGGAAGCCAGGAGAGTACATAGTGCGCCTACCTCCATAGTGTAGATTAATTAATGACGGGTCCATCAACCTACGACCCAATAAATTATTGTTGAAAGTGTTGAGTGAGTTTTATTTAGTAGTGACTGATGAACCACTCTCAAACGTTACAAGTTATGCAGTGATCTTGTTAGCCTATCTTAGCTGTCTACTGCTGGAACTATGCGTCTCCCAATCTCGCGAAGGTATTTTGCAGTAAATGTCATAATCGCTAGAAAAACTATTCCCTTTTTTGGTAATCGCAAAACATTTGTTGACGACGGCGACGTCTGTGGTTCGAGTGACGGACTGCTGATCACGAGGTCGTGGGTTCGATTCCCACAGGACACAAATATTTGTGTGATGAACTTAAGTGTTTGTGTTGGTAGTATTATATTATCTGTGGTGTTGGTCTGGGTGTTTCTTATTCGTATTATAATTTACAAGTATGTATTTACAAAGAAAAAAGTATATAAGTATTTATCTATTGTCATTTGTTTAAGCTTGTACCCATATTACAAGTTCTGTTAACTTACGTGTCATGATTGAATGAAGTGTATTTTATTTTAATTCAGTACCTACACTTGAGTTTCCATTTCATATCGGAAACGATATTTATCATGCAACTTTCTACTTCTCTGATGTTGCTTTTATGGTGAAGGAAAACATCATGAGGAAACCTGTTCACTTGGAGTGCTCCATACAGTTCTCGATGGTGCGTGTAGTCCGCAAACCTGCACTAGGCCAGCGTGGTGGACATAGTCTTAACCTTCTCATTCTGAGAAGAAGCCCGTGCCCAGCAGTGGGACAGCTGATGATGATGAGGTAGGTACTGGGGAGTTTCAAACAAAAACCCACTAGTCCTAATCTGGGCTTCAAGGTTGTTTTTTTTATTCATTTTGGGCTTGCCAGCAAGCAGCAAGTGCTATTAGCGATGAGTCATTTACGGTTTTCGTGTCAATGTAATGTAACCATTTTTGTTTCGACAAATAACAGATTGAAAAGGCTATTAATTTTTAACAGGTTGCAAAACAGCAGATTTTATTAATTTCTACATTTGTAACGTTATTGCGTTTAAAAAGTTATATTAATGAACGTTATGAATATTGAATTAAAAACCGAGTTGGTTTTTAAAAAACAATCGATTTTCAATTAATAAGTTTTTTGGTTAACTGTTCGTTTGTTAAATGTATACTTTATTTTTCAACCTGTTTTTTGAACAATTTTAAACAGTTAATTCGTGTCTGATGAAAAAGCTGTTTTAAAAAGCGGTTACCACTTTGACATTGACAACATCTTTATTTCGTAAGCAGTAAGGGCGATTTTTGAATTGAAGTGTTACCACTGTCATTTAGTGGACTGTACTATTCCGATGTTGGTCAGAGTATATTCGCGGGTGGCGCGGGCGCGTGGCTGGGCAGCGAGGCGCTGGCGGGCTGGCTGCTGGTGGGCCTGGCCGTGCTGCCCATCGCCCTCGTCATGCTCGTCTACGGCATCTTCAAGTGCAGAGTCAGAGTAAGTTGCAAACTTTACCAGCTTATAAGTTGCTCTGATAGGCACTTGAACATTGGAACCTTTAAGGCCTAGAAGGTCCAATGTTCAACTACCCATCAGCCTAATATTTAGCTCAATTAGAAGCTTTCTGAGACGACCGCGAAAGAACGCCGAAAGGTGTTCAATTGAACACCTTTAATCAATCAATTAATTTAATTAAATTGATTGCGAAATATAGCTGATATTAGATGTTAAAAATATTTACAGTTTCACCATATTTGAATCTTATTACTAACAACAGAAGGTCGCGTACCCGAACTCTCCAAAATTAATGTAATTTTTTAATTTTATATGTAGATTATGTGATGCTGATCAGAGTGCTGAGCTGATTCCGAGATTGAGACTTACGTTATCGCTATCGAAAACGTTACCGAATGCGTCGACTTTCATTCATAAATCCGTAGTTCCTCCTCGTTTCCGCCAGAGGCGCCACTAATTAATTAATGAAAATCGACGCAATCGATCGCACATACGTAAGTTTCAAACTCGCACTAGGCACTCATATTTTTATGGCGGCTAAATGTTAGTCAGTGAAGGATAAATAGCACGTTTGGAAAATCTACAGACAATTTACCTACTTAATGTTTTTTACATATATTCTAATGACAATTTTTTTTTCAAGTAAAACTAGGCACGCTTGACTTGGGGGTAAGCTGGTGAATGCGTTACGAAAAGTGAGGCAAACGGAGGGAGTAGTGCGGGACGCGGGGAACGAGACGGCCGGCCACGACACAGCGCCGCGGCGAGATGTACGCGCGCCGCGCCGCCATTCCTTTGTTGTCATTGAAATAGTATTGAAGTTTTACTTCAGTCGTGTGCTCTAAAGCACACTCGTTTTTTTATTTTATTACTGTCACTTTAGTAAATGACGTTTACAAATTTAACATTACACAATTGTTAGGTCGTCTAGGTAGATTTTTCAAAGGTGATTTTGATTTTATCCATCGCTGAGTAACATTTTTGCGATATAAGTTCAGACTCGCGACCTTCCCCAAGTTGAGTCGTCAAGAATTTTAAAACGCAGTCTATTAGAAAAGCAGTGGTTGTTGGGTTTCAATGTTGTACACAATAAAAATAATGTTTTTGTTTTGCTTTCAGAATATCGTTCGAGACGAAAAATAATTATTTATATAATGAAAATCAACGTATTTATTCTCAGTTGTATCTTGAATGATAAAATGAAACATCGAAATCAGAATTACATCTTATTTTATTCACAAATTTTTTCATAACACCAATTTGTTACCAAAATAAAGGATTATTTTATAATTAGTCATACACACATATCCACATAACAACTTAGAAAGCTGATCATAATAAATAATGCACGGTGTTTAAACATTGGTTTTTTTTTTGTCTTTTTTAAAGTGAACATTATCTATTATGATCAACAGGAGTATTTTTTACACAATATTTAATTCAGTTGTTGGTTAAATAAAAACGTTAAATTAGTTTCGCTTGATTGGGGAAAAAACACTCCTTCTATTAATACAGCCTTGGATCTTATCTCTAAAATTAAATGTAACTTAAATAATGAACTTCTCATATAAAAATAATAATGATAAGCTTTACTACATATAATTACCTTTTTAAAAGTTTATTATCTAAGTAGATAGACCGCCGAAGTGTTAATTGTAAAGTTACTCATTTTCTATCATATTCGTTTTATTGCTTTGTTTTCAAAATAATAATTTACAGCAGTAAATAATTTATAGCGACGGTAACGATGGTTTATTCTTCGTTAAATATAATTATGCATTGTACGAGATAAAATCTGATTAGACTAGATTGTGGTTTGAAAACGAAATAACACTGGTCTACGATATAGTATACAAGGACATTTTATAACTTAAAATATTTGGTTTAAATACAATTTAGTTTAAACGATATTTGGACAAAGAAATACGTATTTCTAACTCGAGCGTAACGTAAGAGCAGGCCGGTCTGGCCTTAATTTAAAAACACTTGAGGTGACCATATCAAAATTATAAATACACATGCATGCGTGTATTACCTACTTATCATACCTATTCAAATAAATATGAATTCGGCCTGCCGTAGAAAATACAACTTTATCCACCAACATACAACGTGTAACAGAATAACAAAGTCCTGAAAGTTATTTGTTCAGAATTAGCATGTTACATTTAACCCATTTTTTCTCACAATTTGTTTTCGATTCTAAGGATAAATAAGTATATTAGCGGATCTTGAGTAGGTCCTCGAGGTCCAGGATGACCAGCGAAATGGGCTTACGTTTGTCAGGCAATCCTCAAACGGCATTAGCTGCACGGCTGCAGCTATCAAACAACCAACACGGGAACTTCCTAATGCCTAAAAACCACGCAATTCTGTTTTATCAAACTTTTCAATGACACCGTTAGAATGTAAAATACGTTCATCATCAACGCAATAATTTGCAGACTACCGGGTACGATTCGTTAAAGTGCGAAATTTATTAATTATACTAAGGGTGTTTGGATAAACTTACCCAAGAAACATTTAATACTATTCATGAGTGATGACGGAATTACCACTAAATTCCTAAAAGCAGGCGGAGTTCCGGTCCTGAAGGAGTTAGAAAGTCTGCTTAATTCCGTCATCCAACAAGGCTCTACGCCTGAAGCATGGAGCGGGAGTGCGGTGGTACTGTTCTTCAAAAAGGGGGGATAAAACCCTACTGATGAACTACAGACCCATCTCACTCCTGAGACATGTGTACAAGTGCAACTTGGGAGAGGCCTATGTCCAGCAGTGGACTGCGATAGTCGCTGCACAGCTAAATATTGGGATAGTACTTACATAAATTGTATACCAGGTTTTTCTGAAACTGAATTCTCAACACTCGTAACAACAACACTGCACTAAGTATTTAATCCATTTGCATTTCGGTACGATCTTTTCACCAGTTTTTCTTTTGCACTTGTTTCATCGACCGACAACTCGTGTTTGTTTGATTGCGCACGTGTACACAGCACACAGCGGCCTTCGATAATTAACTCCCAGTGACTCCGACGCTGCGGGGATGCAGATTGTGCGTTCAGTGGCCTTACTCTTGAAAATAATTCCAATCTCAATCCAATACCAATGTCAAAAAGTGACAAGAATAAATGGGTATTCTTAAATAAAAATATACACAATACCCAATTTTAATTATAATAATGTTTATTCAATTCTAAAAACACTATTTTAAACCAATTAATGGCAAATTTAGCATTTAAGGTGAATGCTACAGGGTAGCCCGCGAAATTCAAATTTTTTGGCGTTTTTTTGCAAATTGTAGCTTTATTTCGCATTGTATATCGGTCAAAATATGATTGGCGGAAATAGTAACAATATATCTAAGGAATGATACTTATAAAAAATATTAACCTAGCTCTATAACCTCTACAAGCTCGAAAATCGATAATTTGATCGTAAATTAATATTATCGAGCTAGTACAGCTAATAGAGCTAGGTTAATATTTTTCATGAGTATTATTCAAGTAGATATATTGTTATTATTTCCGCCAATTATATTTTGACCGATATAAAACGCGAAACAAATCTACAATTTGCAAAAAACGCCAAAAAATTTGAATTTCGCGGGCTACCCTGTAGTATTCACCTTAAAAGTACGAATTGACATTAGTACAATACCGATCGATCGGAAGTATTTTCAAGAGCAAGGTCTAGTGTCCAATTACCAAAATTTTGGATTAATCATGTAGGACCTTATGCAACGTGTTCCTTAAAAGCAAGGGCAAGGGGCCTTACTACCGACTGGTTTGAGTTCTGAACCAAATCGAGCTCATGTCAATTCCTTAGAGGTTTTACTGTTAGTTTCTATAGGAATTGACACTAGCTCGATTTGGTTTAGAGCTCGAACCAGTCGGGAGTAAGGCCCCAGAAACGCATGGTCATATTTGGAGAGCTCGTTCAGAGCATATAGCATAGCATAACTTTTACTATGTAAATTTTAATCGAAAAAAAAAACGGCAATTCTCTACAATATCATCGATGTCGCTCGACAAAATATTTTGTTTCAGCAGATTTATTCTTTGCTATTTCAGCGTTGACCTCGTAGTAAAAGTTGTTTGATAGAATTCCATGAATGAACTCTTTAAATATGACCACGCATCTCTGATACACGTTGTATATTAGTAACGCTGTTTCATGATTTTGCTGGACTATTTTTGACGGTTTGAAAGTGCCACTGGAAGTAATAAAGGCCCGGTTATTTTAGGAAGTCGAAGCATTCGCGTTCTCAATTTGCTCGTAGGTGAGGATGCATTTTATATTGAAGGTTTTTCGCAGTTGTTAAAAGATAGGCTGTCTCTCAAGATACAGGTTTTTTACTTAGTTTGAGAGACCGCAGACAATGAGGACTGTTTCTTAATTGTCTTATTAATTAGTTATTAAGATTTCTTATGTAATTTGTATGGATGTGCTTTTAATAAATTATTTATTATTATAGAAAGGACATAATAAAATAATATTTACAAGGACTTCAAGGTAAAATACAAAATTACAAAAGATATGGAGTTTTAGTTCTAGTATATTTAAATTTCGTCCGCTGCATATTTATTCAAGTTCTTCAGAAAGGGCAACAAAATTAAGTTATAGATTTAAACTTCAACCATGATCATAAAATAAATTCTCAGATTTATTGGAAAATATTATAAAAAGTGTTTAGACAGTAACACACAACGGCATTCAGGTTTTAGATGAATGATCTTATTGAAAACGCGAATAGCTTACACAACAGTTGAGGTTTTTCCAGACTAAAGCGCCTTTTACATTATGCAATTTGTTGCATGCAGTTTATCGCCAAGGTGGGTGATGGAGAACAGACAGCGTTCTTTACACTGCGTTTTATTGCATGCTGATTGCAAACTCAGTTTGTTAACGTGGTTTGTGCATGCTGTACTCTAATATGGTACCTTAGAAGCATAAAAAGATACGCCTCGCCATAGCCATGATGGCATCAAGGGAAGTGCTGGATGAAAGTATATCAACTTCTTAGAGAAAAAAGTTGTCGAACATGTACATTTTAGATGTAAGTACTACCCACTTACTAGAACCAACAGATGCAAGAAATTTTCTATAGTTAGAATCTGCACAGTATGAAGAGTTGGGAAGCAAGACATTTCTTAGAGAAAGTATCAGTCCAAAGGAATGATCATTTACTCGAATGCCTTTACACTATGCAATAAATTGCACGCATCCCCAAAAAGCACGGTCGCGCACGTTTAATATTATTATTATATTTATTTAATTAGTGTGCAATCTGTCTATCTGTCTTTACATTATGCAATTTGATGCAAGCTTATTAGATTGCATGCGACAAATTGCATGTAATGTAAAGGGCGCTTAACCCCCGAAGATCGCTGTGCTACGTAAACAGAGCGGGTTATACATAACATTTATACTTTAATATAATAGAACTAATTAAATACTAGACTTATTTAAAACTGAGGAATAAGCTCTCGTATTTGAATTCATTGAAGCATTTTTATGTCTGAGGAAACTATACACAAAGTCTAATTTATTGTTACATTCTTTCTACAATCATTGATGATGAAATTATATCATGATACTCTGTCAGCACTCAATTAATCTAGTTTACTAATTATATTAGCCTTGTTTGAAGTTTATCGTGGATTTATAAAAAAATGGCATTTTGCCTTTTTTAATTTCGAGAACAAAGAAAAATATAAAATAAGCTGCTCTCTGCTTTAAATAAAACTAGTTAAAAAGTAGTTTGATTTCACTCACGCCTATTTTGATCTGATATTTATTAACTATCATCAGGAACATTCACTAATTGATTAAACTCTTCAAGCGAATATAATTATGTACATAATGCAACAATTTTACATCTATTATATATATTGATTAGTATAACATAGTAATGATGTAGTCAGTTTGTGATTTGTGTGACTGATATCAAGATTTACATAAACAAAATGAACATGTGGCTGTGTTTGTGACTCTAAATGACCATGTCACAGTCAACTATGTGATCCAGTATCTAAATAACCGCTAGCTACAGTTACATACGCTACGTACGTCCTGATCGTGCATCAATTATTATCTTTTATGTTAAAACATGTTTTTGTTGTTTATGCAACAAACCTGAATCCAGTGCCCAACCGACATGTGATATTGGGGTTGGTATTTCAATTACATTTAGTTATTATCATTCAATAAATACGCAACACAGACACTTAACTAAAAGGCAGCGTTTGTTATTATAAAATCTTACTCGCTATGTGTGTTTGTGTTCACATTTCAATAAAAACATAAATAACAGACATTCGGGGACCCTGCGCTCAGTCTTACGCATAAAAGATTCCACCAAATACACTGGAGGACATTCCTAGTACGTACCGTGACACGTTACGGGCAACATGTAATACGTCAAAATCTAAATACAAACCTTTTAGTATGTTACAGGTATCACTAGCTAAAAGCTAAATTAATATAATCTAACCACAGACCAGTAAGCCTCTAGACGGCGAACAGCCGGATACCCCCGCTCACCACGCATATGCAGTACCACTGCATATCATACGCCCCGCTGCCAATCGAAACATCACTCCGTCAGCGAGCGGTACCAATCATACCTCCGAAATTTTGAGCCGACCAATCATAACGCGCCGTCCGCCCCCCGGTCCCCGCCAACATTTTACGACTGTGTGCTCACGCAAAACTTAGTTTATGCGGCGTCTTGAGGCTTACTGGTCTGAGAATCTAACAAAAACCCTACAATGATGCCTCCAACGTAAACTTTCATAGTGTCAATGTACTCTTGTTTTTCTATTTCATACCTAACTGAACAAAACCAAAACGGCAGCATACAAAACACAAGCAGAAACTTCAGCAATACTTCACACTCGATAAATAAAAATCGCTAAAACAAGAGGAACAGATTATTTATAACTAACATAATATTAACTTGTGCAAGTAAAACTGCTGTGGGTTTGTAACGCAGGCTTTAGAGATGGACCTACCGATTATTGTATTAAAAATAGATGCAATAAATTCGTGTTATTCTTATGAAACATTTAATGTAATCGTTATTATGTACAATTCCAAGCAGCTACATCAATATCATTTTGTAATTCGTGCAGTATGCAAATGATACGTTGAATACAAGAGGACGATCGTTCGAATCAAATCGAGTACATCACTTTCCTTATGAACTGTAGTTGTTTCACAGATGACTCTACAGTTAGACACAATTTATCGTGACGGACATTTGAAGCATATTTATTTTATCGCCACGAATATTTAAAAAAAGACAATTTAAGATCGCAAACAAGTCAACAGCTTAGCTATTCTTTTTGATATTTTTTGTAAAATTTCCATTACTTCGCGTTCAAGGCACAACCGATTATAAGGATGAAGTGATATTGTGACCATGGTATACTAATATGTATTATACCATGATTGTGACTAGTTCGTAATCAAGAATAATAATCAAATACCAAATCTGCTAAATGAGGTTATTTAAACATACAGTCAGTGAAGTTTTGCTCCTAATATTGTTTAGTAAATGAGTGATAGGAACTGGTGCCTTTAAAATATAGGAACATAATAATAAGCAGACTGCACCTCTACAAAGGTTCCCTAGTCAGAATAATAGCATATCATCACCAATCACATACATCGAGACGACCGTCCAGCACATTTGTTCTCCTTTCGACAAAAACTATACGCGCAAACTAACATTACATTATCGCCAGTAAAACCGCTAACTACACTAATACCTACCCACAATCCAAAATAAACGAATTAACAACAACCAAGTTATACATATAAAAAGCTTAGCAAGTTAGTATAGAACTCCTCTTTTAAACTATCATATAAAACTAAACCTATTTCGTTTTCATTATAGTAATAGTTAAATTGACTAATAATAAGATTAAATACTCCTTCATTATAATTTGGACACAACTGTAGTGCATTTTAAGATATCATTTTAACGCCTAAACAGTGTTGGCTTCTTTATTATGATTTTCATAACACTAAGTAGAAAAGCTAGAACTGCAGCAATTTCAAATAATATCCATACTTTTTGGTCAATTTCGTAATATTAGCATTCAAATACCTAATAAGGCGTGATGTATTGCCTTCATCATTTTAAGTAAATTTACATCCAAACTTGATAATTCCCAAACAACAATATGAGTGAGATCAAAATGGTTCATTATCAATTTACAATAATAAATGGATAGCATATAGCTATTAATAAAATCGTAATATCAAACTAGCTAATCAACTCTAAAGCAATTCACTTTATTAACATACAAAAATCAATTCAGATATTACAAACTAGTGGACACTAACATAATCATAGCACTTGAGCTATCTCACACACTACGAGTCAAAATGCGAGTCACATTCTGAATGATAATAATGATTAAACTATTATGTAAATTTTAACGTATCCAACAGTCGGCTATTTTGATCGCAATACTAAGATAACATTCTGACAACACCCGTGTTATGGGATAACAGTGTCAAACCCATTCACATCGTGTTATCAAGATTGCCATCCTTTATTTCGAATTTTAAACAGAATAAAAATAGACCTCAATGAATTTGAATAATATTAAAAACAGACATTCCCCACAACATACCAACAGCGAGATAATAATATAATCTATTTATATTTAACACTTATATTGTTACAACAATATCTATACAATAGTGTGTACAACTAAACAATCTGCTGTAATCGTTCTCAAGCACTCGATTATCACAAGAATCATAGGGCACATATAACTCACTGCCATAGTCAGTCCGTCAAAGCACCGATACCATTAACATTGCCAGCGTTAATACTCCTCGACCCCCTTAATTTATCGCTTATAGCTATGACTAACTTATACAATTCATGTTACATATTTTTCCTTCGCGTACACTTGCGCCAGTCGCAACATACCAGTATCTACACTAGCATATACTTCATGTATTCTTCCGAAACGCATACTGGTATACTTGGGACAAATATCACATCTTCACGGCTTTGTACTATCTAACAGCCGATTATATTAATTTGATTTCTCAAACTGAACAGAAATAATATGTATCATGAATGAAGTAGCAGTTAACCTATATTGTTTTTTTACATTTTTTATAATTTATAAACACCGCAATTCCATATTGTCGAAGAGAAAATTACAAGTAGACACTAAGGAAAGAGGGGGCACATTTTAGATCGCGAGCCGCGTCACATCGAACTCACCCATGCTATCGTAGCACGTCCTGCGACGGACCAGCGGGCCTCCTCTCTCGGACGTACTAAATACTATTTACATCAATCATGCTCGTAAACTATTTAAATTAATTTTACAATTGTTCAATCGCGGGTTCAGTCTAACTATATTACAGCGCCGCCACCAGGCTAGAGTCATCGAACAAAACCCCAATTTTGTACTTTATAAAACGACGAAAATAATTTACACTCAGATCTAAGTAAATCTACGCGTCGATAATATCCAGCGCGAGAAATGTACGGGACACAAGTAAACGTTCACAACGTCGGAACCGGGCCGCTCCAGCGGAATGCGGTGAGGCGCCGGGCCGGCCGCATTTTTCGGCGCCCCATGGTGTGGCGCCGGGCTGGCCGCACTTGACGGCGCCCCATGGTGTGGCGCCGAGCTGGCCGCACCAACCAGCGCCCCACGGTGGGGCGCCAGGCCGGGCGCGGTCAGTGGCGCCCCACGGTGAGGCGCCGGGTCGGGCGCGGACAGTGGCGCCCCGCGGTGCGGCGCCGGGCCGGGCGCGGCCGCCGCTCACTCGGGCTTGCGGTGCGGCGGCAGCGTGTCGTGACGCCTGTACATGAGCAGGTAGGGCATACGCGGCGGCTTGGGCTTCAATACAGCCGCGTCATTCACCTGCGTCACGGTGGAGTCGTCGTACCTGCAATACCGCCACGTTAATGTTGATTCGAATTAGCCTCCGTCCAACGATACCGATGCGGACACGTTTACTCAGTAAAATTTGTCCACACTTTCCGTGATCGTATCACGATTGGAGACGAAAAATAATGACATCATAGTTTGATCGAAATTACTATACTACTCGTGCAGATATAGAATGGGATTAAAACTGGCGGCAGTTTTGCAACATTTTCCCACATTTTTTTTTCGAACGGGTAATATTACAAATTGTAAAATATAAGACCATGTTTATTCAGAAAATAGCTATAAGAATATTTTATAGTGTATCGTAATTTGCCATCGACTCGCTAAGAAGAAGAAGTGTATTGTGGATGATATTTAAAACTTTCCATATGTCGTCTCAAATTCAATCAAAGTCAAATGTTTTTTGTTTCAAATAAACCTAATTACAAGCACTTTTGAAACAACATGCTCTAGTTGCACAGTTCCAAATTGTGGGTCCTATGGAGAAGAACTGGCAAGAAACTTCATTCAAAACCTCAATTATTTTCCCACAGATATTACATAAACTAGTTCAATATCTATATTGTATCTGTTTCATTTCCCTAAATGTTTCCTCAAAATTTACCCAAGAATAATATTTTCCCAAAAATTGCGAATAAAAAACCCCCATCTACCAACAGTGTTTCTACATGAGAAGAAAAAGCAAAATTCTTCCCATAAATACACAAAAAAATCTCACCTTATCCAACCCACTTGTCCGTGGAAGGTGTCGGTGAGGTAATGCCCCTTCACGGCCTCGACGCCCTCGTGGTAGACCACGGCAAACAACTTGTACACACGCTGCTTCGACGTGTACTTCAGCTTGGACGACATTATTTCTGAAATTATTACAATTTAGTTATTAGAATCATCATAGGAATGTCATCTTCGAATAATAAATGTATGTTTTATTTGCTCAGATATTGTTGACCACATGTAAACAACATAATTATGTCGTTTTCAGAGACGAAAAATAAGTACATCATTGTAAATTTAAATAGTAGGGAATTATAAATATTGATAACACCTGATACGAAAAACGACAATATGGATACAGTATATTACAGTGTATGAATATGAATGTGTGTATTTCCCACGGCATGAGCTATTATCGTTATGTAGATCATGTCGACACGATAGAAGTGCAGTAATAATAGCACAGAGATGACGGCTAACAGAGTTGTATAGAAGTAAAATACATGCTGCGTCGACATCAAATAAACTGTGATAAGGGCAGGAGGATGATGATTTAATCATTAATTCGTGAAATACAAGTGATTATTGTGACATTCCCTACGATAGCAAAATATGGACTTGCAACAATGTTGTTGTTATTGTTAGATGTAGGAAGATACCAGCAAGCCTCAAGACGCCGCATAAACAAAGTGTTGCATGAGAACACAGTCGTAAAATGTTGACGGAGACCAGGGGGCGGACGGCGCGTTATTATTGGTCGGCACAAAAGTTCGGTGATATGATTGGTGCCGCTCGCTGATGGAGTGACGTCCCAATTGGCAGCCGGGATTCTGATATACAGTGATACTGCATATGCTTTGCGGCTGAGAGTATTCGGATAATCACCGTCTAGAGGCTTACCGGTCTGTGGAAGATAAAAAATAAAAAGTGTACATACTTGGATCAATTTTCAAGTCAACAGGGAAATCGATGTTCTTGACGATCTTTGCAGTGTGTCCATCAGCATCGAGTTGGAAGCACTTGAGGTGCAGCAGCAGCACCACTGGCAGCTGCTCCAGAGACAGCTGCTGCCACGCGTCACTCACGCCCTCCAGCGTGTCCTTGCCGGCCAGCAACTCCAGTGCATCTTTCACGGTGTTAGCACGCTGAAAATTTTGTTAAAATAATGTAGATAGTTCGTGAATATGAGTTAATTATGTAGATTTTTTTGGATTTACTCAGCCAATGTTGTCAACATAGAAGTGATTTTCTTCACTCTCGGAGACGAAAAATAAGGTTCCATCATTGTGAATTTAGTTAAGAGTGTCATGACACGTGTTTTGCGCAATATACATCGATTTTTGAGTCGTTATTGAACGTGGCCAAACAAGCATAATTTTGAGACTATTAAGAGGTTGTTTTTTTTTTTGTACGCAAAATACACGCTTGGACGTGGAGTTGCGGAAACCAGCCCGTTATAGTATACTAAGAGGTTGTTTTTTCATGCGGGTATTTTAAAGGCAAACTTGTGAAAGAAACATAATAATATACTTTAAGGATTAATATATTTTTAACTTTAAAAACTTTATAAAAAATACCATCCTACGCCTGCGGCTTCGCTCTCAGCTCTCATGGTATGAAAAGTAAAAAAAAAGTATTGTATGCTTTAATCCAGGATATCTACAACGTGTTATTGAAATAACTGAAAACCTCTTAGGGGTTGCATTCATCAGTATGAACAACTTTTATTAGGGAGCCAAACCTGAAACAGAAAAAAAATATACCAGCTGATCCCTACATTTGAGTTCACATAAATCGTGAAATGGAGGGATCAGCTGATTTTTTTTTCTCGATTTCAAGGTTTGTCCCATAATAAAAGTTGTTGATACTGATGAGTACAATGATCCCTTAAGAGGTTTTCAGTTATTTCAATAACACGTTGTATAGTAGGAAAATGAGGGTCTGAACATGAAAACTAGACGTGTCGGTACTACCTCGATGTCGAGCTGCAGCGTGAAGAAGGGCTGCACGGCGTCGGTGACGTCATGGTGCGCGGCGCGGTGCAGGCGAAGGCGCGTGCGGCCGCGGAAGATGTCAGCCACGGGCGTGCGGCGCGCCGCCCAGCGCCTCTCCACTGCGCCCCGGTTGCGCGGCCCCATCACCTTCCACTCGTCGTCCTCGGCCGCCGCCGCTGCTGCCGCTGCGGCCACCGCCGCCGCCTCTGCTGCCGCCGCGGCTGCGGCTGCCGCGGGTGAGCGGACCTCTTCAGGCTCCACCAGCTTTATGAGCTGTAAATATATATAGAAAACATTGTTACAATTTTATAGGGCTGATTTAAGAGCCCCCACGAGTGATGATATTCAATTGGTCGTCTGGCGCACCCCGGGCAGTTAGCCTTGCTACCAATCTGCTGTTTGTATAACTCTTATCTATACAATAGAAGAACAATTAAAGTGGTGTGCAAAGTCTACATAATAGAACCATGTTATTTTTGCATTTAGTTATTTGTAGATTACAAACACTATGTTACAGTATGACACAAAAGATAAGGCGCGTCGTCAATCTTCGTTCGCGCAGACACGAAAAGACGATCGACAAAAACACCCGAGACAAATAAAATATAATCAACCTTTTGCAATGCCCATAAGGTATTAAAATTGATTGCCGTGCCGTCTTTTTCTATTTCGCTCACACGCTTCCGTACACTGCAAATCATTGTAGCGGCAGCGGCTTAGACTTTTGGCGCGCAGCGTTGATGATTTCCGATTGGTTAAAACTAATTTCCTGCATATTTAAATTGTTCATCTGCGCAGGTACGGTCACGATCCTTCCCGGTGATACATATTGTCGACACGTCCCTTGAGCGAATCCTGCTATATTACACGTACCTACGGCTGCCGTCGAACACTGAGCGGAAGCGATTTTAGTCTCAGTGATGGTTCACCGGAATGTTTGCTAATAGTACATTGGTGGGCCATATTAAATGTGTACTACTGTAACCTCTTCTTTGACTGAAGTTTTCATTTACACATACACAGTAATTAATTAAAGCATGATAAAACACAAAATTGTATTACCAGAAAAACTCTAATTACACAACACTACTCATCATTCTGTACAATTTTTACTATGGAACCAACAGTAAAATCGTAAACAAAACAGCTGTTCCATACATAATACCTAACTCAATCAAAATGTATTGAACTTTTCACCTCTTGTATGCCACAGTTCCAGACACAATTAAAATTCCATTATGTCCAACGTAGATCTGACGTCTTTCGGCTGAAATGATGATTATGATGATGATGAGATAAAAAGGCGAGAAGTGCACAAACCTCGAGCATTTCATCGTTGAGCGAGTTGAGCAAGCATCCTAGGAACTCCTCGGCATCCTCCTGGCGGCCTTCCTGCGAGCCGGGGAAGGGGCGCAGCGCGCGCAGTACCCGCAGCCCCGCACCACCCTCCAGCGGGGGCCCCGCCGGCACCGCGGGGGCGCCCCCGCCCGCCGCACCGCGCCCGCCACGCCCCGTGGGCGCCAGCGGACTGAACTCGTAGCATAACTCCACCCTGACCAAGTCACACGTTAGTATCTGCACTCTGAATGAATACATAACATAACATCACGCCTGTATTTCCCCGAAGTGATAGGTAGAGGTGTAATAGTACACCCACATTTCGTCAGTTATATTATAGTCCCATGTAATAGGGGGCGAGCCTATTGCCATTGACCGGGCACAAATCCAGACTCCGGGCTGCTACTGAGAATTTCCAAATGAAAAAACCCAATATCACTTTGCCCGACCCGGGAATCGAACACAGGACCCCACGCTCAGCAGTCGCGCTTGCGACCACTAGACCAACGCGGCAGTCGATGAATACATAGGCATAGTGAAATAATATGAATAAGACAAGAACTATATCATCATCTTGGAAATGAAATGTCGTCTTGTTGGGGCAATAAATCATTTTTCTTTCTTTTTTCTTAAATGAAATTACTTATTCTGCAATTTGGATGTTAAAATCACTTTTACAAGTCAGTTCTTTTAAAAACTAGATGGCGTCGTCATTTCCTATGTGACTACCGAGAAGAAACGCTGAAACAAACTCAGGTATCAGTCTCTTTTAAAGTCCAGACATTTATCTTATACTATTAAGTATTGTGTGTGTTTCATGTGGCCAGACGTAAAGAATTGTACCACCCTATATCTTCTCATGGGTGTCGTAAAAGGCGACTAAAGGATTCACCAGAGGATGGGCAGCAGCGTTCTCTGAGTATTTAACCAACCACCTGCAATCGCCAACCCGCCTGCCAAGCGTGGCGATTATGGCATATCCCCCCATTGGGGAAGGCCTATGTACAGCAGTGGAAGTCTTTCGGCTGAAATGATGATGAATGATGTGTGAGGACAACGCAAGACAACTAGCTTTTTGAAGAAAGTGCAAATTGAGTAGACCTGTCTCAAATAATGGCACGGCATCGGCCTATATTAGTTCACTGCTGGGCACAGGCCTCTCCAATAGGACGCCGCTGACATCGAGCCTCGGCCACTCGCATCCAGTTGCTACCAGCCACCTTGCCAATATCATCGCTCCACTGAGCCTGAGGGTGTCCTACCCTACATTTGCCGATTCGCGGTCACCACTCAAAAACACGTCTACCTCAACGGTTATCGGTTCTTCGCCTAATATAGACGGCCCACTGCCACTTCAGCTTGCTGATTCTGTGGGCTAAGTCAACAACTTTGGTTCCTGTCGGATCACCTCATTTCGGATCCGATCCTTCAGAGACTGTGGACCAGTCGTACCATGAGTGTACACGTCTAGACTGCGCAAATCAGGACAGGCAGGACGTACCGGTTTAAGACCCTAGAAGAGATATAAAGACAAAGAATAATAGTAGAAATACTTACATGGAATCAATAACAGGCGTGCTGGACTTGCCGCGGCGCGTCTGATAGGGCAGTGCCTTCAGCATGTTGTAGAAAGGTGGACAAGCGATCAGTGCTTGTAGGATCGCGTTCACGTAGCAGTAGTTGGAGCGGTTGGTGAGCCCGCGCGGCAGCAGCGCCACGGGCCGGTTGTCCAGCTGGTACTTGGACAGGAATTCTGGTAGATCAATAATTTGTTGTTAGCTTGGCCCAACATCGACTGTAGCCTAACAATTAAGTCTTTATCATGTAGCTTATATATTTTCTCGTGTTTATTAAATAGAAAGTTGTGGAAAATAAACATCGCAAAAAGCCATGGCCTATTAGCCATGGAGTTTCATGCCAGTTCTTCTCCACAGTATCCACCATTCGGTACGGTGTAACAAGTGCCTGTAATTAGGTCTATGTTTTTTTTTTTTGGTTCACTTTTACACAACACAGTCTAGTTGGGACTAATTAAGCAGAGCTTGTATTATGGGTACTGGACAATGGATATAGTACTTTTTTTTTTTTTGTGTATACATACATGTAATATAAGAAACACCCAGACCAACATAAATACTTATGTTCATCACATAAATATTTGTGTCCTGTGGGAATCAAACCCACGACCTCGCGATCAGCAGTCCAACACTCGAACCACTAGACCACAGAGGTCGTCAAAAAATCAATTTGAATTAAGGAATACATACAATAAGTATAATGTATATGGAACATACCTCCCATCCTGTACGAGTTAGGGTCATCGCTGAAGGGTGAGGGCTGCACCGGCACGGCAGGGCTGAGCTCCTTGGTGATGGGCACTTCACGCAGTTCTGGCGCGGGCGGGGCGCGCGCTCCCCCCGCCGTCGCGTTCACGGACGTCTTCTCAGAGTACGACACGGCCGGCAAACTCGTGCGAGCCATCGGAGAACTCTTGTCGGCGACCGTCGCCTGCAGCGGCGACGCGTCGAATGGTGGCACCTTCGCGACCGGCTTCTGTATATTGGGAGGGGCGGGAGGAGCTGCCGTTGTTGGACTGGGCGGCTCCTCAGGTGCAGGGGCGGCGGGAGCGGGGGCAGGCGCGGGCACCGCGGGGCCGCTGGCCTTGCTGGAGAACAGGCTCGCCCAGGACTTGCCGGGAGCGGGCTGCGGCTGCGGGGGCAGCGCGGGGGGCGGCTCGCCTCGGTTGCGTGGCGTGGGCGGGGGAGGGAAGTCCGACGCGGTGGGCGCGGGCGGTGGGGGCTGCGGCACCGGAGGAGGTTCAGGCGCAGCGGCACCCTTGCGTGAGTGACCGAACGGAGCTTTGTTCGTCACGATCAGCGGTGGTCCGGCCGAGTGCAGGGTGATAGAGATCGGCATCGGCGCCTTGCTGGGCGGTAGCGGAGGTTCGCGTTTGGCGTGATCGCCCGCGGGAGCGTTTCTGTCGGAGTTCTCATTGTTTTCGTTTGACGGGGAGCGGTTGGTAGGCCCTTCGCGCTTCTGTCTGCTGCCGAATGGTGCCTTAGGTGTGGAGGCGGCCTGTTGCACTGGGACCACGGTCTGCGGGACGACCGGTTTTGCCGGCTGTTTGCCACCCGAGAATGGAGCGGCGGGACCCTTCGTCGCTTTCGGAACTGTAGGCTGAATTTTATTTGCAATAACCTGATTGGTGGGGGGTGCGGATGGGGGGAACGATTTATTAGCTGGAGATTGGGTCGCTATCGGTGGCTCGGGCTTCATGTCTGTATTGTTCCACGACGTCTTTGTTGCCTCCGGCTTCGGCGTAGTCGAAACTTTTTCGACTGGTGACAACTTTGCTTGGGGAACATCAGCCACTCGTTCTGTCTGCTTAGGACTGCCGGGTCCCTTTCCGATTTTAAGGTCCTTAATAGGCAGCGACTCCACTGAGTTGGCGGATGCGGATGCCGTCGCGGTGGGCGGCGGGAGCATCGGCTTCTGCTGTTCGTGGTTCTTGTCTTGTTGTGAGTAATTCTTGTCTTGCTGTGAGTAATTCTTGTCTTGCTGTGAGTAGTTCTTGTCTTGCTGTGAGTAGTTCTTGTCTTGCTGTGAGTAGTTCTTGTCTTGCTGCGAGTAGTTCTTATCTTGCTGCGAGTAGTTCTTGTCTTGCTGCGAGTAGTTCTTATCTTGCTGTGAGTAGTTCTTGTTCTGGCTCTGTCCCTGCACGAAGTTCTTAGCGTGCACGTTGAATTGGTGCGGCGTCGAGTGCGGCGGCGGCTGCAGCTGCGCGGGCGCATGTGGCGGCGGCGGCAGGTACATGGGCGGCATGTACTCCACGCCCGCCTCCACGGGCGGCCCGTACGGCGGCGCCGCGTAGTGCGCGCTGGCGTAGTACGCGTCCACCGCCTCCTGCTCCATCACCACCTCCGGCGGATACTCGTCGGGACCCTTGTCAGCCTCGCCCTCCACAGGCATGGGGTAGTCGGGGTAGTAGGGTGGGTACGCGTAGGGCCCGTACACGAGCGGCTGGTACATGGGCAGGTGGTAGAGCGGCGCGCCCTGCGCCTGCGCGGCGGGGTAGTACTGCGGGTACTGCAGGTAGTAGGGGGGCGGCTGCTGCGGCGGCGAGGGGGCACGCTTGCCGCGGCGGTCGCGGCGCGGGGGGCGCGCGGTGCGCTCGGCGGGCGCGGGCGCCGCGTACTGCGGCTGCGGCTGGTAGTACTGCCCCATGTAGCCGTGTACGTTCACGTTGGCGGTCACCTGGCTCACGTACACGTTGGGCGGCGCCACGGGCCACTGGTGGTGGTGCGGCGGCGGGTAGGCGGGCGGCGGCTGCGCGTAGGGCGGCGGCGGCGCGTGGTGCGGGGGGGCGGCGCGCGCCGGCGAGTGTGGCGCCATCTCGCACTCGCCGCCCGACAGGCTGTCCACGCTGCTCGACACGGTCGGTGCGCCCGCCGTGCTCGAAGAACACGATGACGGATCTGATACCATCACAAGCTCGTTTATTAAGAGGCTGACTACACCTAAACAATCAGACCTCTGCAGTCACTATCATTTTGAACAGAACTGAAAGAGAGGCAACGAGAGGAGGGAAAATTAACCAATTTAATTTTTTTATAAACAACTAAAAGCTTATTTAAAAAACAGAAACAACTATGTTTTAGATTATTGTCTTTCTTAAATGTTTTCTTAATGTAATTTATAATATTTGGTAAATAATAGAGATTGTTTGCTTTTAAAGCATGTTTTAATAGGTTAGTTTAAAATTCTTTTCTATCGAGAAAACTTCAAGAAAACGTGTTTTGGGCACAATAGTTTTAGAAAACACGATCAAGATTAACATATATTTTTTTCACAGCCACAAACTGAATAGATATAGCTAAAAAAGTTTTTAAAAGAAGCCGCTTTGGGGTATTTGGCTGTTGCCAGCGTCTTAAAGCTACTCAACAAATAGAAAGAAAGAAAAAAAAAAAATTGGCACAGGACAGTTACACACAATAACATCAATAAAATTACTAAAATTAGACATGAGTAAACAATGTAAACATGCTATTGCTGCCCGGCATGCCCATGCCAAAAGGGTCACCAACTCAGCATGTGCTGACGTGGAACATCCAGCACAGATTTTCAGTTGGCACCCTGCAGTGACAAATAAACTGTACTCTTCAACACTGTTTTCATACAGTTGAAAACAAGAGGGCGAATGCATATTTTACCTATAATAGGTTCGTTCCAGCCACCGGCGTGTGCGGTCGCCGAGATGTCAGGTATCCGCTCGTACAGGGCGCACTGCAGTCTGCTCAGTTCCGCTTCCTTCACATCAGACAAGTCTAGGAACTCATAGTCCTGAAACACGCCGTAGATATTAATAGAGGACATACTTCTAGACTTTCCGTGATATTATTATGTCATCCAATGTCACGGTTATGAAATATTTCTTATACAGTACACGCAATTTAACTTGGCCGGAGTGAAGTTAGGCACTGTGCAGGTTTCCCCGGCTCCCACCTTCAACTAACACCCATAAAATTATTACTGCAATGGTTTTGTGACAACTTCACTCCGGCCAAGTTAGATAGCGCGTATTGTACAGTGGACCTCATGTCAGTGGTAATAGTTTGACCTTGACAACGTCTTTATTTCGTAAGCAATAAGGGCGGTATTTGTAATTCAAGTGTTACCCTTGACGTGCAGTCGACTGTGCATACAATAAATATCAAACTAAATCTACAAATTAAAAAGTAAAGGTAGGTTGTCACTTTCCATACTAAGTTGGCCTTGTTGAAGAACTTCATCACCATGTCACAGTTTTATTGTATACAGTAAAGCCGCTTTAAACGTTTCATTATAGATTGTGACCAAACCATTTTAAATCCCAGAGGTCTGAAATTACTTAACAATACATTATTATTCAATATCTGTGGAAAATGATGTACTTTTTTTGTTTCATTTTTATTTTTAAGAGTTTTTTTTAGGTGTTATAAAAATTATAATATAAGGAAAAATGTTTTGTTCAACTTGTTTATGTAAAGCCGTGTCTCGTATGACCGAAATCTAACAAAACATGTTAACATTTTGCTTAGACCAATCAAATGTAGTCAAACAGGCTATGCCCCCATTTTGTTAGAAAAACATGTTAGATGTTAGAAATAACAAAAATATGGTCGCAGGAGACACGGCTTAACGCACATTGGTGTCGATTCTCTTGTTCACCAAATTAACTTATTTTAAACTTTCACTCTCTTATACTGATGTGTACTAAACCACCTTTCAAAGGACGATGTCCATTGTTTAACTATGGTCTTTTTTACCTGGCAGTTGAGCTCATAGTAAGATACAAAAGAGGGATAGCAACAATTTTAGAGCTGTCAAATTAGTCGGAATTTAGATTTCCATAAAAGTTTAGTCATGATCTCGGAATGTGCCCACTAAAATACAAAGAAATGTAACACATACACTAATTTAACATAACATAACATAACAACACGCCTGTATTTCCCCGAAGGGGTAGGCGGAGGTGTATAGTACACCCACATTTCGCCAGTTATGTTATAAGTCCCATGTAATAGGGGGCGGGCCTATTGCCATTAACCGGGCAAAAATCCAGACTCCGGGCTGCTACTGAGAATTTCCTAATGAAAAAACCCAATAACACTTTTCCCGACCCGGGAATCGAACCCAGGACCCCATGCTCGCGCTTGCGACCACTACACCAACGAGGCAGTCAAAAATTTAAACATTAAACATGTCTAATTTGACAGTTCAAAAATTGTTGCCATCCCTATCTTGTAGATACAAGTATCTACTATTAGTAAAAAAAGTTTAGTTTGTCAACAGGAGAATTGACACGACACCATTGTCTAACTTAACTATCAGGGATCAATAGAACTAGGCCCTAATTCACGTAATTTCATGACGTGCCGATCAAGTTGCAGTGACGCTGCAGTTCGTATCTGACAGCAACCGCCGAAGATAAGAGAATACGAAAGGCGTTGTTTTGATCAAAACTTAACTGCAACTACACTGAAACTGTTATGTGAATTGGCCTAATAATCGTATGTTATTCGTAAAAGCGTATAGTGACGTATCAAGCGACTCCCACTGTACAGTCAACAAATCGGAATCATGACCCACTCAGCTGATAATTCGTTTGAAATCGTCAAAACAGTAAGGTTTTCTTCTATGCTGCACTTAGGACATTTTGAATATTACAGAAACTGCATTAAAAACGGGTCAGAGGTCTGTGCCATTTTGAGCTTTGTTATCAATGTAATAGATTTATAATTGGATTGAAAATTATGTTTTTGATAAAGCAGGAATTATGTTTTGAATTTCGAATTAGCTGTCGTTTCACGTGGTTTTCCTACAAAAAACTATATTTTTTAAGAAACCTATACTAACTTTTTCGATTACAGACCATTAATAAAATAAAAATAAAAATTACAAATAATAAAATGTCAAGTATGAAAAGGTGTCAAACAATACTCTTAACGGCTAAATATGTGGAACCTCGGACGAATAAAAAAGGCAGACGGAATCTCACTATTCAATAAGTGAAGCATCCATAGCAAGCCGGCTCGCTTAAAAGTATGGGCTGGCACGCACATATTCGCATCCATAGTATGCCAAAAAGCCGCGATTACGCAAAAAATCTAGTGTTACGGTAGTCATTGTTGTAGCGTCATAAATAAAATAACAGTATAAATCTGGTGTGTCAAAATGCTTTCGAAATTATAGTGGGTTCAAGAAAAAATGAAATGCTTCAGTCTTTGTTTAGCGAGATTCCGTCCGCCTTTTTTATTCGTCTGAGTGTGGAACATACATTTAATTTATAATATCCTCTATACCATATTTCACGCAATAAATTATAAATAAATAAATAACAACATTTGGAGTAAAACGTCAAGAATAAAATTTAGAAAAATAATTTTATTGGTAAACTAGCTGTAACTGTCAATAGCTAACAAAATTGATAACAAGTCAGTTGCCAGGGAAATATCTGTTTAAGCGAAATTCAATCCAATTGTATTAGAATGTCTGTAGGATATTAAGCTTATCGTGGGTCATGATTCCGATTTGTTGACTGTACATACTAAAACATAACCAACTTGAACTTTTGACTTTGACTTTAAAAAGTGCACTAGTTCAAAAATCTAAAAGAATTTCGTATGGATAGAGACCTCCCCAACATCAAAATAATTATGCTGTAATCACATTTATTTAACGAGTTAGTGTTTACAGTGGGAGACTAATTACTGAATTAAGGTTTTATTTTATTGAATACTAGCTATGTGCCCGATGGGATTTCCCATCGGAAACATTAACATCTCAGGAACCATCTGACCTTTCTCCCCAAATAGGGATGAATTTTCAAAAACACTGAAACACGTATTTCTTTATTTTCAACAACAAAGCCAAATTAAATACGAATTTTCATAGATCTAACTTCAAAGATGACGGATTTTCATACAAACTTCAACCCCTATTTTATTGGGGTAAGGGGTGATTTTACAAAAACTGATACGAATTTCTTTATTTTCAACCAAAAAGCGAAATACGAATTTTCGTAGATTTGACAATTAGGCATCCATCACCAATTTGCACATGATTGGGACATTTTTGTCCAGAGTTCACGAGTGTGCTGGCAAATACCAGTGAAATATCACCCCTCCTCATACACAAATTTGAGATTTTCAATTAATTATTTCTATCTAATTTCACATTGGTATAAGAGGATATAAAAGTAACACCACCAGCAGAGAAAGTACCTCAATTATTGAAGCATGGGACTTCTCTCTAACATCTCCTTTGGGTAAAATAATATAACTGCAATATTTGAGGTACTATCACTCATTGCATCCTCTCTCCAGGTGGCGTTCATTTCTTCTAACCTGTATTAAACAAATAATTACATACCATTCTTAGTTGTTTCAGAGTTTTTAAATACGGAGTTATAAAAATTTGCAATACCTATCAATGTCTGCGTGGTTAATTTCAAGGTTACATCAATAAATTCGTTTATTAGTTTTAACTCTTTAGCAGATTTGCTCGTTTTGTTGAATTGATTTTCAGCCACTTGTGTCATCTTTAATTTGGCCTTCAGCTCACTTTCATTCTCAATCAATTAAGCGCTAAGATTATTCTGGCTTATTAAATTGTTGCCTCAACATAAGTGGTCCTAACTTTTAAGTACTCAAGACTCATTAACCATTTTTTCAACAAAGGCAATTGTCAGCCCTCAGGGGGTCTACTTGCGTTTGACGAACGACAAACGAAGTACGAACTTTCGTTCCGACTGATACCTACACAGTAAACATAGGCACATAAAAAGGCACAATAAAGATAGACTATGGCTCATATTCATATAAAACTGACCAGAGATCAGAGAAACAAACATCAAAACACGATCATCGCTACCAATATGGGAACGATGGTTGACAGGAGTAGCAAATTGTGCGATGAATGGTACAATTAATCGAATATCGTCAAACACGAGTAGACCCCCAGGTCAAGTTTAGTTTTTCAAGAAATAGAAAAACGACAAAATGTATATGTGGGATTAATATTTAATAAGCTTTTCCATTTAATTCGTAAATACTCTGCTGGATCAGTATTGGCTCAATTTCATTATTTTGTATATCTAATGGGCTTGCATTAAACCACCACATCACTTGATGTTAAGTGATGGTGTGGTGGACGATGATACACGTTTGCCCAGCAAATGAAATTATAATACTGGCAGTTTAATTTTTTCTTTGGAAATTAAAATATTTTGGATTTAGGGGCCGATGCAAGACTTTTGATAGCTTTATACTCCAGATAAGAGCCGAATTTTTTTTTCTCTGCGCGAGTAAGTCTTGGACTCCACCAAAGCGGAGAGAAGAGATGTTTCGCAAGCCACCAATAGAATTGCGTTGAAACTAGGTGGTGACATGTGAAAATAATGCAATCCAATTGGTTGTTCGCCACATCACTGCTCTTCTCCGCTTCGCTTCGCGATCGTATCCCCTAGATCAGTGAAGGTGAATATCTTGCAAAGTGTACAGCTAACATTACAAGCAAATACTACTATAATTGCATAGATATAAACTACATTTGTGATTGTCATGCTTCCTTAGCTATCAAATTAGTTCAGAAATCATGATTAGATTCAACTTCAGTAATAAAAACACTTTCTGTAAATGAGTTCTCACTACCTTCGATACATGCATAAAAATATAACAACGGAAAAATAAAATAAAAAAATGTGTATCAAGAATATTACATTGGAGAGTTTAAAGTATGTTATTCCTCCATCACAATGTTTTATTTAACTGAATTTACAGTACGCGCTATTTAACTTGGCTGGAGTGAAGCTGGGCATGGTTGCTCATGTTTCCCCACCCCCAACTGACACCTGTAAAATGGCTACTGTAACAGGTTTGTGACAACTTCACTCCGGCCAAGTTAGATTGTGCATAGTGTAATATCTTCACAGCTGTAGGTTAAAGTTTTGAAAATATGACTGTGAAATGGGTATATTTCAGTCATATTTTCAACTGCTATTATTATTGAGGAGCCATAAAGATTAGCAAATACTGTGCATGGGACCTAATAGTGTCGTGACAGAAAATAAAGGTGTAACTAAAATACAACAAAGTTTCAAATTTTATTAATTTGTTGCCTTACAACAACACCAAGAATAAAATAATAATATGATTTTACTCTGTATGAAAAGTTCCGTGTGGTGGCCGACGTAGAGTTGCACCACCCTATATCTTCTCATGGGTGTCGTAACAGGCGACTAAGGGATTCCCCAGAGGATGGGCAGCAGCATTCTCTGAGTATTTAACCAACCAACTGCGATCGCCAACCCGTCTGCCAAGCGTGGCGATTATGGCATATCCCCCCTTTTTGGGGGAGGCCTATGTCCAGCAGTGGACGTCTTTCGGCAGAAATGATGATGTATGAAAATAGACTGCGGGACTGATTAACAGGTTGATTTTGAATATTGATTGTTATTTGTGTTGTATAAATTTTTTTTTTTAAAAGAACATATTTACTGGACTTAAGGTGCGGCTTTGCTCACGTATGTAAATAAAATATAGCCTATTGGTGCTTGCACATGCTGCATGTAACTGGTGCAGGCTAAATGCGCAGACTAATGTGGTACATTCACAAGGCACTGTTCCTTAGAACTTTAAAAAAGATTAAAGATTATTAATATTTAGAAGTGCGATTTGATGAGATTGAAAGAAAAAGAGTTTTTTGTTTTGTTTATTTATTATTAGTTATATTATGTAGCGATGTTTGAACAATAAAATATAAATGCCAACCCTGCATTTAACTCACAGTTTTATTTAGTTCAGTTGTAATAATTTTACTAAAGAAATTATTTATGAAAAGATTGCAAAATCAACCTGTAGATGGGATATTGGCCTGCTTCAAACAAAATGATCAAGATTTTCAAGCTTATTATTTTACCCAACCAAATGAACCAAAACATTCTTAGTATAAAAGATATTCTAAACCAGTATAAAAAAAACTGAGTTTAATGATTTGTTTAGGATTCAATAGGTTTTTATAACTATCTGCTGTAATTATTTATAACACAGAATGAAGAACTCTTTATAACCTGTATGTTACTTGAAATAAGTAGATAATTCATGTACATTTAAGTATAGATTTATTTATTAGCATAATGTTATTTTTTTGAGAAAATACAAAAGAACAAGGGACACTGAAATATAATAAGTTGAACATCAAATACATTCATTATAAATATGTATAGATACCCTAAGCAACATTATCATTAATACCTAATAAATACATAATTATTCTTTTATTATTATATTATGATAACTATGATAACTAATTTCACAAGTTAGGCCTTAAGTAACTTCTGTATACTTTCAAATTCAAGTTTTCAAATAAATTAAGCTTACGACAGATGGTGTTGTTAAATAATTATGCCATGCTATTCTGGTAAATGTACAATAATTTATCTTACACAATCCCATAAAACCTTTTGTAAATAAGTAAGTGAAGACCATGACATTCAACTATTAGACGTGTTGAACTATTTACTGAGCATTTTTTTTTACTGTACATTATATTCATTAATCTCTGTTTTTTCTTACTTGTCTTATTTATGGCCAAAATTAATATCAAATCTATCCACGATTTACCCTACTAGAGATAGAAATTTGACATATTTTGTATGGAGCTTAGGTCAAATTTATATCTCTAGTAAGGCAAATCGTGGATAGATTGGATATTAATTTTGGCAGTTAGTAAACAATCTTGGCATGTCTTTTTAATGAAATTTGTCAATAATAATTATGTATTAAATGACATTTATTATGTTAACAATTTCACCCACTAAATATATTTTTTTACCTAATTACATGTGCAGAACTATTGATTATATTTTATAAGTAGTTTTTTGAATAAAGAGATGTGCCAAGATTGTTTACTAAATAATACATGAGAGAAAAAACAGATTATACCTACCTATACATATCATGAGTAATGATCATGAACAACATGCATTTTGTAAAACTGCAGTTATCTACATACTATTTCTAGGTTATACATAATAACTAATGCCATCCGCCCCTAAGGCGACACTCTGACCCATATAATAAATAATTCACTAATTTTGATATGGAATAGAGATATAATTTTGACAGGTTTTGTAAAAGAAAACATTTTTTTATTACTATTAATTAGAAGTTCAGTACTGTTGTCAGTGAAGATAATAACAAGTAAATAGTCATTGGACGTGAAAGTTTACCTGGATGATGTGAAATTAATATCTTTGCATTTTGAAGAAACTTGTTGCATCAACTTGGTTGGATATGAGACTTTTTTCCGTTTCTTTTTCTTGAATTTCGCAGCGGAATGTACAGAAATGACAACCCGTTTGAACGTTGGACTTCACTACGGCACGGCTTGTCAAATTTGTAGGTTATAAATTATTCGGGACATTACGAGTACCTAATCGTATTTACAAAAGCACATCATTTCAAAAATGTACATTAAATACTAGACGACTTTATAACATGCAAAACTTATAATATGCAATAGCTTCCGTACCGACTAAACAACAACAAAACCGTAGCACATGTGGTCCATCAAGTCATGAAATGAAATGCATAAGCAAAAATGACATACCTATAACTGAAACAATTATCATCTAATTGACTTCCATTGGAATTCCTTTCGACTAAAGCCTGATTTTCAGGGCTTAATTTTCTCTTGTACTAACGCAAAGCTGCAAAATTTGCGGAACATTTGGAGGACTTTAAGATGGCGTAACAACGCTCAGTTGCCGGGTGCGATCTGAGTATTGACAAATCAACATATTGGTGATTCTTATGCGTAAACCCGAAACTGGACACTATCTATTTATCAAAAACTATTGGCACTTACCTCCCACGTGCATACAATGTCTGGAAAGAGATATTTTTTCTAATGTAATGGCCAGTTTCAATATCACCAAAACAAGAAACAAAAGCCAAACAAATGTTTATGTAAATGTATTGCAAATATGAGAATCTTACCGTTTTCATCAAATCCATGGCCTTTTAAAGAACACCATCACGGAATTTAACACCTTCAATATTTTATACACTGCGGCGGCGTTGTAGAAAAATATCTTAGAACGGGATCAACGTCGAGGCCATGCACTCTCCCAACACAGGATATGACAAAACACGCGCCATTTTTAAGTCGCCGTTTTGTAGCCAATAGCAATGCAAGATTGCAACCATAACCACAACCAAAGACTAAAATTGATTTGTTCGTAGAGCAGTGTTGCCATATGCAAAGTAATTACGGCAGATTTGCCGTAATTTTGGCTTTAATTTTCATTTCTGCCACTTACCGTAGTCATGAATTACGGTGTATGCAACCCACAGACCAGTAAGCTTCAAGACTCCGCATAAACGAAGTTTTTTATTCGAATGCAGTCGTAAAACGTTGGTGGGGTCAGGGGGGCGGACGGCACGTTATGATTGGCCGGCTCAAAAGTTCGGTGGTATGATTCCTTATGATTGGTGCCGCTAGCTGATTGAGTGACGTTCCGATTGGCGGAGGGACGTATGATATGCAGTGGTAGAGCATATGCGTTGTGACCGGGGGTGTCCAGCTAACAGTCTAGAGGCTTACTGGTCTATGATGCAACCCAACCTGGAACTGGTAACAAGTAAAAAAAAAAAAAAAATGTGTAATTGTTACTGTCTTACTAAAGTCAGTGGGCACCTAGTTTCTCGAGAAATTCAAAAGTAGCTCTAGTTCACGTTGTATATTGATCAGAATATGATTCGGGGCAATACTATCAATATATCTACTGAATAATGCTCATAAAAACATTAACCTAGCTTTATAAGCTCGATAATCGATAATTAATGCAGCGTAGGGCGCCCCCCTGCCAGGTGGTCCGACGACCTAAAGAACGTGGCTGGGGCGGACTGGATGCGGAAGGCAAAGGACCGAGCGTTGTGGCGCAACTTGGGAGAGGCCTATGTCCAGCAGTGGACTGCGATAGGCTGAGTTGATTGAATCGATAATTTGATAGTAAATTAATATTATGTAGCTTATAGAGCTAGTTTGTTTTTATTACTACTTAATTCAGCTTTGTCAGACGTCCCGATTTCGGTGGGACATCCCGATTTTTAAATCAAAATTAAATGTCACACCCGTGACAAGCTCAGTCCCGCTTTTCGGGAATAACTCGACTGTGCGTGCAGTATGCTGAGGAAGCGCGGCCGGGTAGCACAGACAAGTGTGGATGTGGACTGGCCGCCCAACCGGCGTCAGTGTATGGAATCTTAGTACAAAATGCTTGAAATAACATCAATCATCATCCGACCAAATTGACGAGTACTGAAAATGCTCAAACGCCGTTTGACCACTACGTATTTTGAATTTATCAGTATTATAATTCGACTATATGCCATCGGGTAAAAACAGATGTCGCTAGGCTAATGATCTGTGTAACAAGGTACAACGCGTGTGTTGTTGCCTAAAAAAGGGTAATAGATGGCGTAAATTTATAATTCGAACTTACAGTCAATTATTTACCAAATTACGTTTTCCAGTTTATTTACTTTTGTTTTCTGTATGTTTAATTTGCCTATTTAATAAGAGAACTTTACAAATCTTTTTCCACAATAGTAAGAAAGTATAATTATGTTTGAAAACGTAATTTGGTTTATAACATCAACATTTAAACCAATCAATCGTTTTTTCTAATTAGGTATATTAATATTTTTAACACATTTACGCATTTGAAGTGACATCTAAAGACAAATTTTATTATGAAACGAAAAGTTCTGACGTCACAGAAAGACGTAACTGAAAGCTAAATTCAGCAGGTATTGTAGAGGTCACAGTAGTCCTATGGCTTCAGCGTTAGATTTGTGATAAAGAAGTTGTAGGTTCGAATCCTGCTAACTGCTGAACTTTTTTCATTTTTTAAAAGGATGAATAGAGAGCCATCTAGTGATCCCGAAGTGAAATAAAGTTGTAGGTCCATACTTTAAAACCAGAGGCGCCACTTCGTCTATACCTTTATTGGGGTCGAGTTTCCTCTCTATTTCAGTATATAAAAATACTCTGTGACCGGCGTGTAATGAAGATAAGTGCGTGGGAGAGATAGGGATGCGTCACGCAATCGACTTTGATTTATGCTTTTTATATTTTATTCACAAGACTAAGAAGACTCGACTACCTAACGACCGGGTAAATCTGATTAAAATATCATAATAATTTCGAAAATAACAAATTTTTATTAAAATAAATTTTCTATGGTTATTTTTGCTATCTCTTGTCACGTAAACGTAACTTAAAACTCAAATAAAAAGATAAATATTTAAAAACTTCTGATTCATCATCATCATTTCAGCCAAAAGACGTCCACTGCTGGACATAGGCCTCCCCCAAAAAGGGGGCATATGCCATAATCACCACGCTTGGCAGGCGGGTTGGCAATCGCAGTTGGTTGATTAAATACTCAGAGAACGCTGCTGCCCATCCTCTGTTGAATCCATTAGTCGCCTTTTACGACACCCATGAGAAGATATAGGATGGTGCAATTCTTTACGTCCGGCACCACACGGAACTTCTGATTATATACGTTTTTTTACTATGTCCCGCTTTCGACGAAAGAATCCCGCTTTTTTAACTCAAAAAGTTTCAGAATCCGGACTTGGCAAAAAAAAAATCTGGCAATTATTATAATTTGATTATTGTCGCGAAAAATATTCCGATCAATATACAATGTGAAATAGAGCTAGAACTTGCAAAAAACGCAAGAAATTCTGAATTTCAAGGACGTAGTAACGTCGCAATCACCAATATTTCATTCAATTAAAGGCAGAAAGTATGAAAATTGATCACCGTATTTACGGTGATCAATTTTCATACTTTCATAGTGGGTCAAAATAAGAAATACGGTAGATTTCTACCGTATTTCTTATTTTGACCCACTATGCATCATATTTTGTTTTATCAATCTGGCAACATTGTCGTAGAGTTTGTTCCACTTTGTTCCTACTATTATGTGATCTGTGCTTTGTTCGGATGTGTATGTCGGCGCGTAGCTCAAGGTTTCATCAGGATTCATCACGAAATAAATTCCTCATTACTCCAAATTATGTATTTACACGATTATTACATGAACTGACCAGAAGAAGAAGTTTTACAACAAGAATGACAGCCCGCGCAAAGCACAGTGTCTCCATCTTGATCACAGACCAAGTAGAATCTTGATATTACTAGGTACAACACAAATAGACCCACCCAAGGAACCACAGAGTACATTATACAGCTGAGAAGAAGGAACAATACTAGAGGACCCACCCACCTGACGGAGTCACTAATACATTTTAGTTTATAAATGAACACTAAAATAATTAACCAGTCGTCGTGATAAAACTAATATTAATTTAGATAATCTCTAAACATTATATAAACCAACAAATTATGCCAGATATTAAAATATGAAACAATATAAAACGGAATTATCAGAACCACAAAATTAAAGTAACAACATTAAAATGAATCATTTCATTAATCTAATTAGAATATTCGAATTATAATTATCATAATATTAACATTATTTACAACATGAATTTAATTAGTACAAATTATCTAATCTTACAACTTTGCTAAACAAAAAGGATTTGATCTTTGACTTTGATCTTTGATGATCTTTGCATACACTGAGGTAGTATGTACATCGTTGTTTGCAAAGTACAAAAAATACAACAGAAATCAGTATGATTTACAGAATTTCATGATTAATAAATTACATAGCAAATTCTAGAAATAAAGGATATTTATTTCAAACGATTTCATAAAAGTAATTCATTGTATAAACTAGTTACCTCAAAATGGCAATAGATTGCGTTGTAAGCATCGATATTCGATATAGCATAGACATTAATTATAGTCAGTTAGTCAATTATAGTAACTTTATGTGATATACGTGGGACACTCAGAAAGTTTTGCGAAACTAAAAAAAATTGTTCTATACGTACATATATTTTTATCAAATCTTTTCAAAGTACTTTCCACCAGCCTCTATACAAAGATTCATGCGCCTAAACCAGTTTTCAAAACACTTTTTCCAGTCCGCCGCAGACACCTCGTTTACAGCCTGCTCGAATGCAGCCAGCGCATCTTCCGGCGACGAAAATTGTATCCCTTTGAGCTGATTTTTTATTTTTGGGAATAAAAAGAAGTCACACGGTGCTAGATCAGGGCTGTAAGGAGGGTGACCCAGGAGTTTGACTGGCGTGCTGTCCAGGAAGTCCCTCGTTTTGAGTGCGGTGTGCGCAGGTGCATTGTCGTGGTGGAGCAGTAGCCCGCGGAGCCCTGTGTTTGGTCGCTTGTTGCTTATAACAGAGAAAACTTCTGGCAAACATTTGGTAGTATACCATTCGGCATTAATGATTCTTTGATCCCGTAAGGGAATTGATACCAAGTGGCCAGTCAAATTAAAAAAGCTAGCGATCAAAATCTTACCCCGCTTCTAGATCGCTTCACTTTGGTAGGCGTTGGCTCATTTTGAAACACCCAAACAGTCGACTGGCGCTTGGTTTCTGGGTCGTATTGATAAATCGTCTGCTCCAGCGGCCATCGGTCCTTCGAAAGACATGGCCAGCCCACTGCCACTTCAGTTTACTGGTTGAATACCTTTGTCTTCAAACTTTGCGAAGTTTGCCAAACAGATCCTTCTGTCGGCTTCTTTCTCGAAGTTATGTCTGCCAAGTTTTTTTTTTTTTTTGCCTTTGCGAAATTCTCATGGGCGCACTCCGCCCGGGGTAGGCGGAGCCAGACTGTTACCGACTAAAACCACCACGGTTTTCCTTCAACTACCTTAGCCGGGGGCCTGGGAACCCGTTAGTATTCACACAACCACCCCCGACAGGTCCTGGCCCACCACAAGCAGGCAAGCCCCTTCTCCCCGTGCAGCCTAACGTTGGCCGCACCCTCCTAGGTGGCGTACGCGGAACACTGCACGCCACCTCACCTCAAGGGCCTTTACCGGCTATGCCAGCTGCGCCAACTACGCCAACTGTGCCAGCTACGCCAGCTGTGTCAGCTACGCCAGTTGCGCCAACTGCGCCATCTACGCCAGCATGCCACCAGGTCAGCATGCCAGCTACGCCAACTGTGTCACCTGCGCCAGCTGTGCCAGCTACGCCAACCGTGCCAGCTACACCAGCTGAGCCAGCTATGCTAGCTGCTGGTCGGGCAGCAGACTACCCCGAGTCTGCTGCTCGCAGGCCCCATCCTCCCGTAATTTTTTATAGAGGATTTCTTCTTCGCGGTCTGGGCGGTAAAGCCAAGACCCTCGGTCCCAAGAGGTCCGAGAAAACTACTCAGCGGGCACACTTAAGAGATCGACCGAGGCAGGGAAGGACAGTCCCCCCGCTGCCTGCCCAGTGGCGTGGCAGGGTGAGTGCACACTGGGCCCACCCTTGCTCCTCCATTGGCCCACATGGGGCCCCTCCCGTACCAGAATATTCGCCACAGGAAATAAGATCCCCCGAGGGTTACTCCCTCGATGGGATTCCATTGCCTGTACCCAGGATGCACCGGCCTAACAACTGCCGTTCCCTCCAGACGTGTCCAGAGGGACAAGCAGCCGTCAGACACACGTGGTGGTTTTCTGGCCAGCATGTGTCTGCCAAGCTGAATTACCTGCCTTAGGTAGACGTATTCCGTTACAACTTCGAGTGCCGACCCTTCGACGAATATTGTCCTCGGCATAACATGCATATTGAACATGACTTTGGTCTTGTCCAGATTCATGCCGAGACCGACACGCCGAGAGGCTCCGTTTAAGCTGTACCTACAGCATGTCACCCAGTTGTTCCAGCGACTCAGCCATAACAACGATGTCATCGGCAAAACGCAGATGTGAGATGTTCTTACCGTTAACGTTGATAACCTGTCCAGTCCAGTCCAGCGTCTTGAAGACGTCCTCCAACGCGTTAGTGAACAATTTCGGGATATGACATCCCCTTGTCTCACCCCTCTGCGCAGTTGAATTGGCTTCGTCTTTTCCATCTGTCCCATAGTAAAAGTTGTGCATACTGATGAGTACAATGAGAGGTTAAGAGGTTTTCAGTTATTTCAATAACACGTTGTATAAAAACAAGACTACAAACGGAGACTCGGAAAATACTTAAAAAAATCGGCCAAGAGCATATCGGGCCATGCTCAGTATTATAGGGTTCCTTAGTAGGTGTAATTACAAATGAATCAAATAGAATATTAATCGTGGCTATTTTAGTTTTTGCCATAGACGGCAGCATTGGCGACTCAGAGCGTGCTGTTAGTAGTGCTAGATGGCGCTGTATAGCGCCATCTAGCGCTAAATTTAAGAAGCCAAATTGAAGAATTGTGTGTCATTCATGACTAAATAACACATAAAATGTAGGTACTAGCATTCTTTGCTAAGAAATTTATTCTCTAAGGTCAATGACCTTTGTACTGTGACTTCTTAAGTATTTTGCAGTTTTCTCACTATAACTCGAAAATTTATAATCACTTTATACTAGAAATAATTTTAAAAGACAGTTTTTACAAAGGTGTCATTCAATATGGAAGATAATAAGTTTCTACGTTGCATTGTTTAGAAATGGCAGGGGGACACATGCAAGCCAATTTGGTGGGCTTTATTTCGCAGATGGTACTGATAAAAAAGTTATGTATGAGACATTACCTTTATTTTAGTAAACCTATTCAATGATACCCCACACGAGGGGGTGTAGCGAAAAAAAAATTGACATCCCCATTTTTCTTGTGTATAATATACGTAATCACGTTTTTTTTTTTCTTTTAAAATTGAGATCTATAGATCAAATAAGAAAAAAAAAAAAAAATTATAAAAAAAAAATTAAAAAAAAAATTGTTTACTTTATTTACTTATGTTTATAACTGTAAAAGTTAATAAGCTGTAAAGGATTAGGACAGACGGACAAACATGACGAAACTATAAGGGTTCCTTGTAGGAACTACGGAACCCTAAAAACCGGTCAAGAGCATGTCGGGCCACGCTTAGTACACGGTTCCGTAGGTTGGTGTAATAAAATAAAATAAAACGAAAAATGAAATTGTTTATTCTCGCCACTAAAGATTACAATTGTTTAATAATATCTGATACACATTACATTACAAAAAATTTTTTACCATTGCTACTCAAAAACCGGCCAAGAGCATGTCGGGCCATGCTCAGAATTATAGGGTTCCTTAAGTAGGTGTACAAACGAATCAAATCGAATATTAATCATGGCTATTTTAGTTTTTACTAAAACTAAAATAGTTAATAATATTTTTTTTTTTTTTTTTTGTTTTGTGTTTGTGCTGAGCGTGAGGTCCTGGGTTCGATTCCCGGGTCGGGTAAAGTGTTATTGGGTTTTTTCATTAGGAAATTCTCAGTAGCAGCCCGGAGTCTGGATTTGTGCCCGGTTAATGGCAATAGGCTCGCCCCCTATTACATGGGACTTACAACATAACTGGCGAAATGTGGGTGTACTATACACCTCTGCCTACCCCTTCGGGGAAATACAGGCGTGATGTTATGTTATGTTGTGTGTTATTTTAGTTTTTGCAATAATCGGCAGCATTCGCGACTCAGAGCGTGTTGTTAGTAGCGCCATCTAGAGATAAATTCAAGAAGCCAAATTTAAGAAGTCTGTCATGTCAAAGTTACTTTTTGTGATTTTTTCAAATAGAAAGTAGCTAAAGGAGCATTATTTAATAATAATAATAAAATAAAATATTTTATGTTCAGAAAACAACATTCCATAGGTATGGAATGTTGAATGATTAGGTAATCATTTTTGTTAGTAACAATGAAAAACTTAAACAACTATGTTAGTAAACACAGATAACAAACATTAATAAATATTAATAAATGTAGAGTCATCGACTATTATTTGCCATGATAATTTTTCTCTAAGGTCAATGACCTTTGAACTAGGACGTTTTAAGTATTTTTCAGTTTTCTGTCTATAACTCAAAAAATTATAATCACATTATACTCAAAATAATTTTAAAAGAGAGTTTTCACAAAGGTCTATCAATATGGAAGATTATAAGTTTCTACGTTGCATAGTTTAGAAATGGCAGGGGGGGGGGACACATTGCAAGCCACTTTGGCGGGCTATATTTCGCAGATGGTACACCTGATAAAAAAGTGATGTATGAAACATTACCTTCATTTTAGTAGACCTATTCAATGATACCCCACACGAGGGGGTGCAGCGAAAAAAATTTTTTTTCCCCATTTCACATGTATGGGTGCCACCCCTAAAGAACGTAAAAACTATTTTTTTATTCTTTTAAAATTGAGATCTATATGCAGACTATTTTTAAACAAAATTTCATTTACTTATGTTTATAACTGTAGAAGTTATTAAGCTGTAAAGGATTAGGACAGACGGACAGACGGACAGACGGACAGACGGACGGACATGACGAAACTATAAGGGTTCCTTGTAGGACTTCGGAACCCTAAAAAGGGCATTTTATTCATCGATAACAGTGAATAAAACTCTCTTTTACTCACAAGTGAGTAAAAACATTTTGAATTTGGAACAACTACGAATTATGTACAAGAAATGAATAAAACGTGCTGAACGTACCGCACGTCAGTGGTAACACTTTGACATTAGCAGCATCTTTATTTCGTAAGCAGTAAGGGCGGTTTTCGAATTGAAGTGTTACCACTGTTGTAATATGTTGGTAGAGGATGTCTTGATGTTCAGAGAAACTCAGTAAAATACATGTAGAACAAGTTTATATTATCCAAGTCTCCATAGTAATGCCTTAAGTCTAATACATTCAATTATATTTATATAATGCTAATGACCCAAATCCGTGCGTCACTATGTTACTGTAGATTAGTAAATGTAGCGGTGCAACTGTCAATTAAGGCAGTATGCCACACCTCCCCCGAAAAGGTGCCATTACACCCCCGGATTTTAAAATGAAAAATGTTTGACGCACGCAGTTGTGTCTTACATTTTTTTAATTTTTATATAATAGAATAATAATAAAATGTTGATACAAAAATTCTATAATTCATGGTTACAATACAATTTCGTATTATTTTTGTGAACAACATATGGTTTATTATTTTTTAATATTTCAACGTTAGGCGACAGATCTTTGAGGACTTCATAGGGTCCTAAATAAATATTGTCTAATTTATTTCCAGTTTGATTTTTTAAGAGTACAAAATCACCGGGTTTGTAATTTACAGAATTTATTTTCTTATCATACAACGACTTTCTATTATTTTTACTAATTATAAGATTATTTCTAGCATCTATAAGAGCACGTTGTAATCTATATTTTAATTCTAATGGATAACTATCAAAATTATACAGAGGCTCTACTTTGTCTAAGCTATGGTTAAGATTATTAGGTAAATTACATAATTTGCCAAATACAAGTTCATGCGGCGTATATTTTGTCTCTGAGTTCACAGCAGTATTAAAGGAGAAACACCAATAATTTAACCAGCTGCTCCAATCACTTTTGTTTTGGCTACACTGTATTCTCAGATAAGCACCTAGACTCTTATGAGTGTTTTCTAATGCGCCTATTGTCTCATGGTGATATGCAGTCGAATGTATCTTTTTTATTCCTAACAGGCTACAAATTTCTGACATAACACTTGACATGAACTCAGTTCCCTGATCGGTTATGATTTCTTTGGGAATTCCATATCTTAAAATAAAATTATTAACAAATGATCTACTTACTGAGTTAGTATCCTTATTTGTTAGGGGGTAAGCCTCAACAAATTTTGTTAAATGACATTGAAGAGTTAAAATATATTTATAATTATAATTGTCTATATCTAAAGGCCCAACTATATCTAAGCTAATTCTTTCAAAACCACTACTAGGAGTCGTCGTTAAAGACATTGGCTCTCTAGTCTTTTTATTAGTGTGTTTTTGAGTTTGACACTCTTTGCACTTTTTCACATACTCAGTGACGTCATAACTTATGCCTGGCCAGAAATAATATTTTTTTATATTATTTAACATTCTATTTACACCTGCATGCCCACTTGTAGGTAAAAGGTGGAAATCATTTAAGATAACTGTCTTTTCATCCTTATCATTTATTCTTATTAAGTCTTTGATTATTAACAATCGCGGGAAGTTATCTTTCAAATTATTCATTTCTCTCAGAAACTCTTTAATGATATGCGAATTGTCTTTATTTTTCATCAAAACTATTTCTTCAGCATTAAGTCTTTTGCAAAATGTTTCTAAGTCCCTCGCTAACACGCTTACGGTAGGAAACGATCGGGATTTTAGATAAATTGCTGACTCTAATTTAACGAACTGAAAGTGACCACTATCACTAAGAATGTTTGATTCACTCGAAGTATTGCTACCTACACTTCTTGGACTTAAAATTAATTCTATACTTTCAATAGGTCTTTTGAGAATTCCTACAACTTTAGGATGAGGGGACCTTGAAGTTGAAAGTAAATCAGGTGTCAAGTCTGTGTTATTAATGTTCGTTTGTTGCCGTAGTTTACGTGACTGAGCTCTCGTCATGACAGATACTACGTTTTCATTAATTTTTTTCAAATCCGTAATATTTAAAGAAAGACGACTTAGCGCATCTGCAGCGGCATTTTGCCGACCTGAAAGATATTCAACAGTAAAATCGTATTCTTCTAAAAATAATCTAAATTTTGTTAACCTACTCGATGGATCTGTCATTCCAAATAAATACACCAACGGTTTATGATCTGTAATAACTTTGAATTGTTTCCCATACAAATATGGTTTAAAATGCCTAATTGCCCACACCATGGCTAATAATTCTAACTCTATCACTGGGTACCGAGTTTCTGCGGGTTTCAAATTACGACTCGCGTATGCTACTACTTGTCCGTTACTGTTAGACAGCACGGCGCCTAAACCAACTTTAGATGCGTCTGTGTGTAATATAAATTTATTGTCTTCCGAAAAATCTGGATATCCTAACACAGGTGGATTACAGAGCGCATGTTTTAAAGTATTAAATGCTGATTCACATTCCTGCAACCATTCAAAAGTTGCGTTCTTCTTGCATAATTTATTAAGAGGGTATGCAATGTCGGCGAAATTTTTAATAAAGCGCCTGTAATAATTTGCAAATGCAACAAATCTTTTTACTTCATCTACATTTGTAGGTTTCGGATAATTTTCTAACACGATAGCTTTAGTAGGATCCGGATAAATGCCTTCTGGAGTAATTTTATGACCTAGATAAATAATTTCCCTACGTAAAAATTCACATTTTAGTGGGTTTAATTTTAAATTAACTTTTCTCAGCCGTTCTAAAACACTAGTGAGATTCTTGTTATGATGAATTAATGATTTCCCCAAAACTACACAGTCATCTAAATAAATAAAACATTTATCGTAATTTAATCCTGCCATAGCAATAGTCATAAGTCTAGAAAAAACACTTGGACTTGTCTTAAGTCCCATTGGACAACGCTTCATTTGGTACATCTTATCAGTCGTGAATGCTGTATATTTCCGTGAGTCTTTTTGTAATGATAATTGATACATGCGGTCAAGATTGAAAGCCGTATATTTTCTAGAATTTTCTGAAAGGTTAATTTGATAGTAACTTTGAGATAAATCCAGTTTAGAATAATATACACTACCAGAAAGTGAATCTAGAATTTCCGTGATTATTGGCAACGGAAACTTGTCATCAATAATTCTGTTATTTAATTGACGATAATCAATAACCAGCCTCCATTTCTTCTCGCCTGACTTATCTGATTTCTTTGGCACAAGTAAAACAGGGCTGGACCACTCTGATGTAGTCTCTTCAATAATATCGTTATCAAGCATTTGTTGTATTTGTTTTTGTAATTCGCTACGCAAAGCATGCGGAATCCTATAAGGCTTGTTATACACCGGGCTAACCTCTTTTTTTAATGTAATATTATGTTCTAATAAATTTGTTGTGCTAAGTTTATCTCCTGGTAATTGGAAAACATCGGAGTATTTTGCACAAATTTTCTCAATGCTTATTTGTTCTTCTTCGTTTAAATACTGATTTAACTGGAGTAAATTAAACAAGGTTTTTACTCTATCAGATTTTTTATATGATGATTCCTCAAAATTAAGGATATCGAATCTATTCGCTATGTTTATTTCTAATCCTGATAAGTCTGCCTCAACCTCACTATTTGTCGTATTCAGGATTCGTACTGGGATCTGCCCATTTTTGGGTTTCGTAATCAAACCAGCAATAAAAACACCTTTACATATTTCTTGTGCTAATGTAACGCAATCCTCGTGTATATCAGTAGGTATGTACCGGATTATTTCACATCGCGGCGGAATCGTAAACAAATACCTATTATAATTATTACCCAGTATATGTATCGATATTAGAGTTCCATTATTTTCTAATATCAATGAACTATTTTTATAACTTATTACAGCATTGTATTTTTTGAAAAAATTATGGCCCAAAATTCCATTAGCTGCACAAGATAAGTTTTGGAAGACATAAAATTTTGCTTCAAATATTTCCTTATTAAAATGTAAATTCAAATAAATATATCCTTCAGAAATCAAGTTACCACTTATTCCCTTAATCGTTACCTTATGTGGAACTATACGATTAATTAAATTAGTCTTAGATTGTAACCATTCGTACTTTAAAACGCATAAACTAGCTCCGCTATCTACAAGAAAAGCTATGGGGTAGGTAGAATCTGCAGTACATTTCACTATGCTAGTATTATTATAACTAAATATGCTGCATTCTAATTTAGGAACGAAAAAACTGGTTTTTTGAATTATCTATATCATTGATACTGTTATTATTCACATAATTAGTGTCATTGACACTATTGTCTACACATTCCGCGTCATTTTGCTGAGTGTGCTGTACGTATGGAGCGCGTTTTGCATTCTGTGAATTTCTATAGTTTGCCTGAGGATATTTACCTCTTTGACCTGAGTTTACAAAAGTACGTGATTGCGAATAATAATTATTAGGGAAATCATGTTTCTGATCATTTTTATAATTACGACCGTTAAAGTTATTGCGACGGACAGACCAGTTTTTCGCATTGTTCGGCATATAAGAATCTGAACGCCTAAAATTCATAACTTCATTATCTCTCGATGATGAGGATTCCTCATCTAAAGCACTTCTAATAGCTTCTGGAAGGGACGAGAATTGCCTGGCAGCTATAATGGTACTAATCTTCTCATCTGACAAACCATCCGCAAAGCGTTTGATGGCTGTCTTTTCATTGATAGGACGTAACAATTCATATTTGGCGGAATCATCATCCGATTGAGTAATAGTGAGATTGACAAAGAGTTCCTCTATCTCATTACCAAAGGATTCTATAGAGCGACGTCCTTGCTTAGCACGATATAATTGCGATTGGATCGCTTCAGCAGACCTTTTAGGAAGTAAATACTTTCGCATATCATCGACTAACAACTGTACGCTATCGTAAGATAACTTCAAACGCAGTTTCGCACTAGGAGACAATCTAGTTTTGAGAACGAAATTGATTAAGGGTTTCTGAGAGACATCACTTATCATACTGCTATATAATAAAATCGCATCTATTAGCTGTTTTGTTGTTTGCTCTTGTCCTGACATTACAGGTAACAAGGCTATTGCAGTTTTTAAATCGAATTCCGACATTTTAATATCTGTTTGAGCTTGTGTCTGAGTACTCGAATCAACAAATTTCACTAAACTTTGTATTTTGTCATAAATACTCTTAATTTGATCTACTATGCTACTGATGGATTCTCTATTTTGACTACTTAAGTTTGACTGTTCAATCTGAGACAAAATATATTTAGCTTGGGAAAATATTGCATTGGCTTCTTCAATTTTTTTTACAAATACTAAATTTTTGCCTGCGTTCTGGCCCTATTTTTACTAAATATTCTTTAATATATTGTAATTTATTGCGACATTCTATTAAATTATCGGTCATAATAAACTATCATAAAAGAAACAACATAAAAAGTAGGTATCGTACAGAAAATAATTAAATAATTTTGCACTTAGCTATGAAAGTGGGTCAGTTGATCGCTGTTCATTTTGCTGACGGGCCGGACGATGACTGGGTGACGCGACGATGAAGTTACGTGGCGCTACGTGGTTATCACGTTGGTCGCTGCCGATGCCACGTGCTGTTATGGGGTACGATGATTGGACCGGGCTACACCCTGGATTACGTGGGCCGGGATTACCCTGGACACCGCTCGTTCTGGCCGGGCTATACCCTGGACTCGTCTCCGTCTTCTCTCAGGAACCAGTGAAACATCTTCTAAAACGTTACAGGAGCTCTTCTGTAATGTTACGGGAACTCTTCTATACGGGTACAGGAATCTTCGTTCTTGCGAATGTTATCTTCTTAGTTGTGGTCTTCTTTCTTCATTATTACAACTTCTTAACGCCATTCCAATTCTTCTGGTAAAGGGTCGCCATGTAATATGTTGGTAGAGGATGTCTTGATGTTCAGAGAAACTCAGTAAAATACATGTAGAACAAGTTTATATTATCCAAGTCTCCATAGTAATGCCTTAAGTCTAATACATTCAATTATATTTATATAATGCTAATGACCCAAATCCGTGCGTCACTATGTTACTGTAGATTAGTAAATGTAGCGGTGCAACTGTCAATTAAGGCAGTATGCCACACTGTCATGCAGTCGACTGTACGTACTGGCTGGCTGAAAGGAGCTAACAAATTTAAATTAAGAAAATAAAAATACTACAGGTTGAACGAGGGACTTATTGAAGGAGGATGTTTAGTACTTTATTCTCGTTCCAAATATGTTTAAAAATTGTATCCTAAACTTTGAAATATTTTTTAATCGATTTCATCAATTTCTGTGCACACTTCCGCGCTTACAAATCAAAGTTTTATGCAGTGAGGTGTGCACCTAGCACGGTAGTGTCCATCGGTGGCTATTTATTTTCACCGTCTTCGCCTTTTTTTTTTGTTTTTTGTTTTGTTTTTTTTTTTTACATTCTACCATATTCTTGAATGTGTCTCTCATTCACCCGGTCATGCTATATACCATTATTTATTTTCTCGCAGTCAATGGTAAAAAGTAGAGTACACAACTCGTAATTTTTTTTTTATTTCGGTCCTTGTATCCCTCGCTCCGCTCAGGGTTCTATTTTAGAACCACTCGCTTCGCTCGAGGTTCAATCTTAGAATCCTGCGCTGCTCAGGATCCAACTTGGTCCCTCGAATTAAATTCCCTTTTTTTTCACTTGTTGTATAATCTACTATTTCAACACACTTGCTCGTAAAGTGGCTCTTATTGCATCGCTTTTAGGTTCATAATGTGGCTTATAACGCACGCGTGCTTTTTAGGGTTCCGAAGTCCTACAAGGAACCCTTATAGTTTCGTCATGTCCGTCCGTCTGTCCGTCTGTCCTAATCCTTTACAGCTTAATAACTTCTACAGTTATAAACATAAGTAAATGAAATTTTGTTTAAAAATAGTCTGCATATAGATCTCAATTTTAAAAGAATAAAAAAATAGTTTTTACATTCTTTAGGGGTGGCGCTAATACATGTGAAATGGGGAAAAAAAAAAAAAATTCGCTGCACCCCCTCGTGTGGGGTATCATTGAATAGGTCTACTAAAATGAAGGTAATATTTCATACATCACTTTTTTATCAGGTGTACCATCTGCGAAATATAGCCCGCCAAAGTGGCTTGCAATGTGTCCCCCCCTGCCATTTCTAAACTATGCAACGTAGAAACTTATAACCTTCCACATTGATAGACCTTTGTGAAAACTCTCTTTTAAAATTATTTTGAGTATAATGTGATTATAATTTTTTGAGTTATAGACAGAAAACTGAAAAATACTTAAAACGTCCTAGTTCAAAGGTCATTGACCTTAGAGAAAAATGATCATAGCAAATAATGCTCCTTTAGCTACTTTCTATTTGAAAAAATCACAAAAAGTGACATGACAGACTTCTTAAATTTGGCTTCTTGAATTTATCGATAGATGGCGCTACTAACAACACGCTCTGAGTCGCGAATGGTGCCGATTATTGCAAAAACTAAAATAGCCATGATTAATATTCGATTTGATTCGTTTGTACACCTACTTAAGGAACCCTATAATACTGAGCATGGCCCGACATGCTCTTGGCCGGTTTTTTCATTATATTATCGCACTAGTGCTTTTTACTTTACAGTTTATTTTTAAACCGTAGCAAAGAGTTTTTATGCCTGAACTAAAAGAAATAAGCTCCATACAAAATATGTCAAATTTCTATCTCTAGTAGGGTAAATCGTGGATAGATTGGATATTAATTTTGGCCGTTAAAGTCTTCCTGCGACCACGAACGCTACAAAGCTTTCGAAATGTCAAGAGAACCAATTTAAATAATATACATCCGGTTAAACTTGTTTTACTATAATGTGTAGTGATCACGAAAACCTCATCATAATCATCATCATCATCATTTCAGCCGAAAGACATCCACTGCTGGACATAGGCCTCCCCCAAGCATCGCCACAACGACGGGTCCTGCGCCTTCCACATCCAGCGGATTCCCGCGACCTTCACCAGGTCGTCGGTCCACCTTGTGGGGGGCCTACCCACGCTGCGCCTTCCAGTACGCGGAAGTGCGCTGCAAGGCACGAAAACCAATGAAATTATTATGGAATTGTTACACTGTTGGACTGTTGTAAAAGAATCGGAAAATTGTTTGATCGCTGCTAGCGACGATTCCTTTCATCATCTCAGCGATCTAATTATATTAGGATAATAATAATAAAAAAATATGAGAGATATATAATTATTTTTCTTTTATTTAAATAAACATTTAATTTTAATATTTAATAAATAAGTCGTCGCAATGTGGATGCAATGGCTACAAGAAAAGAAGCAGACCAATGATAAGATGGATGGATTATGTGAAAGATGATATGGACAAAAGAAAGAGAACACTAAGATAACGGCTGATCGAGATGTGTGGAAGAAAAATATATGCTGCGCCGACCCTAAATAAATTGGGATAAGGGCAGGAGGCAACCTCTACGTGATGTCGTCCCACCTGTTAGACGAAAAAAGACGAAATAAACTGTTTCTATTAGCAGTGCAAATATTGGACCGTTTGCTTTGACCTAATTCAAATGGTACGTGACACATTACTCTATTATTTTCATATTAATAATTCTATGGAAGAAAGATTAGGTCTAGTTGTACGTCTAGTGTTAATAGTTAGGGCGCAAAAGAATTTTTTGTAGGCACTATGAGACACATACTGAAATTGCGATTTTCTCGAAAACTGACGATTTTCGCGGAAAATACATAAGGTTTTCGATAGCCCTTGATGCCCTTTATCAATTGTTTTCGTTTGAACCACGAGAAACATGACGCCGCCGCGCCGTGTATATATTACATAGCGGGTAACGTGTCCGTACTACAAGCACTAAGCAGCCACACAGTAAACTCTGGGCTGATACAAGAGTGCCAGCAAAACCTCAACCTGTGCCTCAACCAGGTAGGTAATCTCAATAACATAACCATTCAATTCATCAAAGGACACAGCAGTGCCCGAGGCAATTATGCAGCGGATGAACAGGCCAGAAGGGGATCGAGTATGGTAGTCGTGGAATCTGAACCCATAGTACCACTCCCCTTCGGGTACTTACGCAACTTAGTAAGGAAACGCACCAGGGATAAACACCACAAACTAGGAAAGACTATGGTGAGTGCAGGCAGCCCAAGGAGGCACTTCCCACAACTGACGGCCGTTTCACGAAACGGGCCCTCCGATTGTCAAAACAACAGCTGCATACATTCACAGCTGCTATAACTGGCCACGGGTCCTTTAACAAACATCTTTTTGTCATAGGTGTTATGGACAGCTCACTGTGCAGAGCCTGCATGGTGGAAGACGAGACAAAAGCCCATGTGTTTCTAGACTGCCTTGAGGTAGCCACATACAGGGCCAAGTGCTTCGGTAACCCAGGTACCCTCAGGGAGATCACCAGCAACTCCAAGGCGTTGCTGGCCTTTTTTGAGGAGTTGGGGTGGATCTAGTAAGTTCCCACCCGTACGCAAAATACACGCTTAGACGTGGAGTTGCGGAAACCAGCCCGTTATACTATACTAATACTATACTAATGTGACGACATATATTCTGTGGTCTAGTGGTTGGAGTCACGAGGTCGTGGGTACGATTCCCACGAAACAATATTGTTTTCCCGGGACGTGCCAAAGGCATAGCACTAGAGGAGCACCGGCGCGGTTCAATGGAGTTCCCGTAGCTCCTCTATTTTGTGCAGAGGATGGCCACCGTGTGGTTTTAGTCGGTAAGAGTCCAACATAACCCTGCGCCGTCCCCAGACCCTCCATCCTCATGGATCCTCATGAATACCCCCCGTATCCATGAGGATTTCCACCCGAAAACAAACAAAAAGGACACAAATATTAATGTGATGAACATTATGTGTTGGTGTTGGTCTGGGTGTTTCTTATGTATTATATGCAGGTATTTATAAAAAAAAAATTATGTAAGTATTATATCCTTTGTCTAGTACCCATAGTACGGTCAACCGCACGTCGCGTCGGTGGTATCACTTTGACATTAGCAGCATCTTTATTTCGTAAGCAGTAAAGGCTTTCGAATTGAAGTGTTACCACTGTCATGCAGTCGACTGCAAGTTCTGCTTGGTTTGGGACTAGATGGTGCTGTGAAAAAATGTCCCAAAATATTTATTTATTTATTCCCAAGTAAAAAACAAGCCCTCCTGCCTGCTCGTACCATAGAAATCTAAATAAAGGTAATAAAAGTGGCAAAGGTGCGCGAGCCGTTTGCTTGATCATCAGTGCTGTTTTGGACGCAGAGTCACTAAAATTGTATTCTGCAGCGGAATTATTTTTAGGCTTAATTAATTTTGCATTGAATGCTAGAAACATGGTGGGCGTAATTGCGTATTTATGTGTTGGTAGCGGAAACCGACGAAATGCGTTCCGTTAGTAAAAGACAGTAGATAATATTTCTATTACCTTATTAATTAGATTTCTATGATTAGCCCATATCGTAAATATAGATCAATTATAAAATTGATGATTGTTGAAATTTTAATATTCTCCTTACATTTGTTTTAAAAACCTTAAGACAGGTAAACCAACCAAGTCGATGATCTAGGGAAAATACTGGTCTGTATAATAATAGGTTGTCTGAAGCTAGTTCCCTTGATCTCTTTTGTTTCTCTTTGATCTTTATATAAGTAGATATTACAAAAAATATTTAGCTGACAAGGTGGACTGACTGGCAGGTTGTACAGTATCTTATTGTTATAAAGAAACAGATTCGTGTTGGTAGAAACAAAACAAAGGATTTTATTTTTAGTTTACATAACTTTGTTTAATTCAAGATTTGTACATGCTATAATTTCCAAATATTCTGCCAGTCTAAACTAAAATAATAATTAAATTCAATAATTCTTAGTTGGCTTGTTGGTCTAGTGGTTGTAAGCGCGACTGATGAGTGTGGGGTCCTAGGTTAGGGTAGGGTTCGATTCCTGCCAGTGTGGGCGGAGTCCCTGAATGCCCAAAATAAGGCTCTGCTGCGAAGGCCGCAGAGAGTCATGGCAGTCAGGGTCATACGCGGATACCGCACAATATCTGCGGAAGCGGCGTGTGCACTTGCAGGCACCCCCCCGTGGGACTTAGAGGCCAAGGTGCTCGCCGAGATCTATCGGCAGGTAGTGGACCATCAGGCAGAAAGTGGCAGACGCCCGCTGCCTGAAGTCATAAAAACGTGGCGCAGGGAGGCACAGGCTGCCATAATGGTGCAATGGAGGGAGAGGCTGGAAACGCCCAGTGCCGGTCGTTGGACTGTGGGGGCTATCCAGCCGATCCTTGAGGAATGGGTACGGAGGCGACATGGAACGTTGTCCTTCCGTCTGGTGCAGGTGTTGTCGGGGCATGGTTGCTTCGGCAAATACCTGCATAAAGTGGCGAGACGGGAGGCTACTCCCATGTGCCACCAGTGCGGCTGTAGTGAGGACACGGCCCTTCATACCCTTGCATACTGTCCTGCTTGGGTGTTGCAGCGCCGTGCTCTCACTGCAGCGATTGGAGGAGACGTATCGCTGCCAGCCGTGGTCAGGGCCATGGCTGACAGTGTGGAGGCGTGGGAGGCGGTCGCATCTTTCTGTGAGGAGGTTATCTCGCAGAAAGAAGCGGCGGAGCGGGTCAGGGAAGAAGACTCCTTCGCTGATCCAATCCGCCGCAGGAGGACGGGTCGGCGCAGGCGGCTTTACGCCGAACTGATGCCGCCCTAACAGAGGCCAGCGGGCGATAGACTGGGGAGTCAGTCGTCTGCATTGCACGGCCTTCTAGTTGTGGTGATGTCCCAAGTGTACCCGGGCATCACCTAAGGAGCGTCACTACAGAGAGAGGGACCCGAAAATGGGCCGCGCTGGATGGGTCGCGAATGCCATGCATCGCAGTTCTCGTGGCTCATCCACCAAGGCGAGAGTAGCAACCCGTAGGCATTTGATTGGATTTGTGTGCTCAGCGTTTGTACGTGCAGTCCACCAACAGCACTAAGGCCACCGTGGAGGACAGCGTGGATCTTATCTCGAGGTCCGTGTCCAGTGTGGTGTGGTGGTACTGTCGTAATGGGCTGATTATGTAAATTAATGCTATGCATGCTAATTAATTACGTTGCTGGAGCACGGATTAAAATTAGTAACTAAAATAATCTAATAATCTACTAATACTAATAGTACTAGTAATAGTAGTAGTAGTAATCTGCGATAGTTATTAGGGTTCCGTACCCGAAGGGTGCCTAACGGGACCCTATTACTCTCGCTACGCTGTCCGTCCGTCCGTCCGTCCGTCTGTCTGTCACAGGGCTGTATCTTTTGAACGGTAATAGTTACCCGGTTGAAATTTTCTCAGAATATGTGTTGCTATGAGGTGTATCACAACAATAACTAAAAACAAAAAAAAAGTCTAAAACCAAAGGGGGTCCCCCATACAAGAAACCTCAAAAAACATGCATTTTTTAAACGTTTTTGTTCCTGCTCTATCTTCAAAACGGTAATACATACCAGCGTCAAACGGTCTGATTATAGTGCATACCATGTAGTTTAATAACAAATACTAAAAATAGGGCAAACATAGGCATATGTGGTGGTACCTACGTAAGAAAGGGATGCAAAAATTCCCATTTCGCGTACGTTCGTTGATGTCTTTTGATAAACACTCGTAAATTAAATAAGTTTCTATGGGGTATCAGGTCGATGGGTGGTACGGAACCCTTACTGCGTGAGTCCGACTCACACTTGGCCGGTTTTCTACCTTAATACCACATCTTTCCTTCTTTCTTTCTTAAGAGAAAAATGTGAATCTAGGCTTTTTTAACCGACGAAAAAAAGGAGGAGGTTCTCAATTCGACGCGTATATTTTTTTTTTTTTTTTTTTTTTTTTTTTTTTTTTTTATGTATGACCACGCATAACTTTTTACAGAGTGGTCCGATTTTGATGATTCTTTTTTTATTGGATAGGGTATATCTTGAAATTGGTCCCATTTAAATTTCAAAATCAAAATCCACCCCTAAGGGTAGTAAAACAGGGGATGAGTGTTTGTTCACCCACTGAATTCTTACCTGTTAACCGATTCTGTTGAAACTTGACATACATAAATATAGTTCTAGACACTACGACATAATGGAGACCTGGATTTAGAGTTTAACCACAAAAAAATGAAAAATAAAACTTTTTAACAAAAAATTGAACCGACGAAAACAGAAACTGAAAAGCGAAAAATAACTAATTATGAGTCGGCGCCAAACAACCAATCAACGAAGATCATTAAATTACTTTAAATAAATAATAAAAACAACGTCACATCAAATACAACGTGAGATTTTCATCGATAAACAATAACTTTCCAAAAATGCGTTCTCCGCTCGGCCACTTCCAACTTACACGCACTATGCTTGTTAAAAGTTCGTTTGGCGCCGACTCATAATTAGTTATTTTTCGCTTTTCAGTTTCTGTTTTCGTCGGTTCAATTTTTTGTTAAAAAGTTTTATTTCCTTGAATGAATGATAAATGCATAGATTGGCCAAAGAAAGGAAGTATTCAAATACTGTGATTCGATAATAATGGATTTGGGTCTCTCAGCAAATATTTGAAAAAAAGGGAAGATCGTTGGCGTTGGTACCTAATCAAATAATTTTCTTTAGGACTCTCGTCTATTTGTATTGGATTTTTTATTATTTTTGTTCCTTTTATAAAATCACGTGCATTTAACCATAAATGCATAAAGCCATCGCACACGGTCAAGTTGCTATAATAAATTTAAAAGTAAGGTGAATTATGTAAAAGTGAAGTAGGTAAGTATTATTTATCAAAAGTGAAAATTACTTTGAGGTACAAATAATAATTCTGATTGATTTACTTAAAAATATATTGTTATTTTATTAAATTGACCCTACTAATTGATTATATTATTGATATAATCATTCCATTTCCAGTATAAATAAGTTTAAGTTTTAGTTTTTAGGGTAAGCTGTCCTACTGTGAACCAATCAGGAACATTGAACACATGAACTGCTGAACGTGGGGTCCTAGGTTCGATTCCCGGGTCGGGCAAAGTGTTATTGAGTTTTTTCATTAGGAAATTCTCAGTAGCAGCCCGGAGTCTGGATTTGTGCCCGGTCAATGGCACAAAAAATAAGCTCATGTAATCATGTCATGTCATGTTATGTAATCATGGGACTTATAACTTGCGAAATGTTATGTCTTTTCTGTGTTCTTACAGAAAACAGAAAACTGGGGCTGTTGAGGACAACCCAAGGATGTAAAAGAAACAAACGATCTGTTGTAGGCACTTGCCATATGTATTAAAATTGAAAGTTCACTCGTTCGTTCGTTCGTACCTACCTCTGTTCTAGGCGACTAAACTAATACGTTTTTCTTTACGGGCTTCAGGGTTCAGGACGTCAGGATCAGTTCTTCATGGTTGAGGTCTTGATCTGAAGAGTAGAACGAGTGACGATCGAATGAAATACTGCCTACCAAAAATACCGCTTATGCACCAGCTTAAAATTCAGCCAATTCAGCGGGGCAGAAGTGGCAAGTAGCGCGCCCTACGGCTGCTCTGTTCTTCCAACATTTTTACAAGTCATAGCTAATTGTAGTTATGTTTGCTTATGACCTGTGATTGGTTCATGGTTTATGACTGTGATTGGCTGATGATAGCTAGCTATAGCGGGACGCATTCACGCTATAGCTATAGAGCGCTATAGACTATAAAGCTAGATTTCATGCCTTTTATACTTTGTGTTCGTTTCAGCTGTGTTAGTATGCTAAACTTATGAGTTTTAGTTACATTAATTAAGTTCAGGCTTGCGTCCGCAACGCGTATGGTGTCCGTATGCAACGCGTATGATTCCCGTATGCAACGCGTATGTTTCCCGTATGCAACGCATATTATGCCTGTATGCAACGGGTATTATGCCCGTATGTAACGCGTATTATGCCCGTATGCAACGCGTACGATGCCCGTATGCAACGCGTATGATGCCCGTATGCAACGCGTATATTGCCCGTATGCAACGCGTATTATGCCCGTATGCAACGAATATGTTGCCCGTATGTAACGCGTATGATGCCCGTATGCAACGCGTATGATGCTCGTATGGAACGCGTACGATGCCCATATGCAACGCGTACGATGCCCGTACGCAACGCATATGTAGCCCGTTTGCAACGCGTATGATGCCCGTATGCAACGCGTATGATGCTCGTATGCAACGCGTTTATAACCATTTGCAACGCGTATTATGCCCGTATGCAACGCGTATGATGCTCGTATGCAACGCGTATGTTGCCCGTATGTAACGCGTATGATGCCCGTATGCACCGCGTATGATGCTGGTATGGAACGCGTACGATGCTCATATGCAACGCGTACGATGCCCGTACGCAACGCATATGTAGCCCGTTTGCAACGCGTATGATGCCCGTATGCAACGCGTATGATGCTCGTATGCAACGCGTTTATAACCATTTGCAACGCGTATTATGCCCGTATGCAACGCGTATGATGCTCGTATGCAACGCGTATGATGCCCGTATGCAACGCGTATGATGCCCGTATGCAACGCGTATTATGCCCGTATGCAACGCGTTTTATGCCCGTATGCAACGCGTATTATTCCCGTATGCAACGCGTATGTTGCCCGTATGCTACGGGTCTTATGCCCGTATGCAACGCGTCTGTTGTTAGTTTGCATAGCGTTTGATGCCCGTTTGCAACGCGTATTACGCCCGTTTGAAATGCGTTTTACGCCCGTTTGCAACGCGTATAATGCTCGTATGCAACGCGTATAATGCTCGTATGCAACGCGTATTATGCCCGTATGTAACGCGTTTGATGCCCGTTTGCAACGCGTATTACGCCCGTTTGCAACGCGTTTTGCGCCCGTTTGCAACGCGTATTACGCCCGTATGCAACGCGTATTACGCCCGTTTGCAACGCGTATTACGCCGGTTTGCAACGCGTATTACGCCCGTTTGCAACGCGTATTACGCCCGTTTTACGCCCGTATGCAACGCGTATTACGCCCGTTTTATGCCCGTATGCAACGCGTATTATGCCCGTATGCAACGCGTATTATGCCCGTTTGCAACGCGTATTACGCCCGTTTGCAAAGCGTATTACGCCCGTTTGCAACGCATATTACGCCCGTTTGCAACGCATATTACGCCCGTTTGCAACGCATATTACGCCCGTTTGCAACGCATATTACGCCCGTTTGCAACGCATATTACGCCCGTTTGCAACGCGTATTACGCCCGTTTTATGCCCGTACGCAACGCGTATTATGCCCGTATGCAACGCGTTTTATGCCCGTCTGCAACGCGTATTATGCCCGTTTGCAACGCGTATTACGCCCGTTTGCAAAGCGTCTTACGCCCGTTTGCAACGCATATTTCGCCCGTTTGCAACGCATATTACGCCCGTTTGCAACGCGTATTACGCCCGTTTTATGCCCGTATGCAACGCGTATTATGCCCATATGCAACGCGTATTATTCCCGTATGCAACGCGTATGTTGCCCGTATGCTACGCGTATGATGCCCGTATGCAACGCGTTTTATGCCCGTATGCAACGCGTATTAAGCCCGTTTGCAACGCGTATTACGCCCGTTTGCAACGCGTATTACGCCCGTTTGCAAAGCGTATTACGCCCGTTTGCAAAGCGTATTACGCCCGTTTGCAACGCATATTACGCCCGTTTGCAACGCATATTACGCCCGTTTGCAACGCGTATTACGCCCGTTTTACGCCCATTTGCTACGCATATTACGCCCGCTTGCAACGCATATTACGCCCGTTTGCAACGCGTATTACGCCCGTTTTACGCCCATTTGCAACGCATATTACGCCCGCTTGCAACGCGTATTACGCCCGTTTGCAACGCGTATTACGCCCGTTTTCAAAGCGTATTACGCCCGTTTGCAAAGCGTATTACGCCCGTTTGCAACGCATATTACGCCCGTTTGCAACGCATATTACGCCCGTTTGCAACGCGTATTACGCCCGTTTTACGCCCATTTGCAACGCATATTACGCCCGCTTGCAACGCATATTACGCCCGTTTGCAACACGTATTACGCCCGTTTTGGCCCGTATGCAACGCGTATTATGCCCGTATGCAACGCGTTTTATGCCCGTATGCAACGCGTATATTGCCCGTATGCAACGCGTATTATGCCCGTATGCAACGCATATGTTGCCCGTATGTAACGCGTATGATGCCCGTATGCAACGCGTATGATGCTCGTATGGAACGCGTACGATGCCCATATGCAACGCGTACGATGCCCGTACGCAACGCATATGTAGCCCGTTTGCAACGCGTATGATGCCCGTATGCAACGCGTATGATGCTCGTATGCAACGCGTTTATAACCATTTGCAACGCGTATTATGCCCGTATGCAACGCGTATGATGCTCGTATGCAACGCGTATGTTGCCCGTATGTAACGCGTATGATGCCCGTATGCACCGCGTATGATGCTCGTATGGAACGCGTACGATGCCCATATGCAACGCGTACGATGCCCGTACGCAACGCATATGTAGCCCGTTTGCAACGCGTATGATGCCCGTATGCAACGCGTATGATTCTCGTATGCAACGCGTTTATAACCATTTGCAACGCGTATTATGCCCGTATGCAACGCGTATGATGCTCGTATGCAACGCGTATGATGCCCGTATGCAACGCGTATGATGCCCGTATGCAACGCGTATTATGCCCGTATGCAACGCGTTTTATGCCCGTATGCAACGCGTATTATTCCCGTATGCAACGCGTATGTTGCCCGTATGCTACGGGTCTTATGCCCGTATGCAACGCGTCTGTTGTTAGTTTGCATAGCGTTTGATGCCCGTTTGCAACGCGTATTACGCCCGTTTGAAATGCGTTTTACGCCCGTTTGCAACGCGTATAATGCTCGTATGCAACGCGTATAATGCTCGTATTCAACGCGTATTATGCCCGTATGTAACGCGTTTGATGCCCGTTTGCAACGCGTATTACGCCCGTTTGCAACGCGTTTTGCGCCCGTTTGCAACGCGTATTACGCCCGTATGCAACGCGTATTACGCCCGTTTGCAACGCGTATTACGCCGGTTTGCAACGCGTATTACGCCCGTTTGCAACGCGTATTACGCCCGTTTGCAACGCGTATTACGCCCGTTTTACGCCCGTATGCAACGCGTATTACGCCCGTTTTATGCCCGTATGCAACGCGTATTATGCCCGTATGCAACGCGTATTATGCCCGTTTGCAACGCGTATTACGCCCGTTTGCAAAGCGTATTACGCCCATTTGCAACGCATATTACGCCCGTTTGCAACGCATATTACGCCCGTTTGCAACGCATATTACGCCCGTTTGCAACGCATATTACGCCCGTTTGCAACGCGTATTACGCCCGTTTTATGCCCGTATGCAACGCGTATCATGCCCGTATGCAACGCGTTTTATGCCCGTCTGCAACGCGTATTATGCCCGTTTGCAACGCGTATTACGCCCGTTTGCAAAGCGTCTTACGCCCGTTTGCAACGCATATTTCGCCCGTTTGCAACGCATATTACGCCCGTTTGCAACGCATATTACGCCCGTTTGCAACGCGTATTACGCCCGTTTTATGCCCGTATGCAACGCGTATTATTCCCGTATGCAACGCGTATGTTGCCCGTATGCTACGCGTATGATGCCCGTATGCAACGCGTTTTATGCCCGTATGCAACGCGTATTAAGCCCGTTTGCAACGCGTATTACGCCCGTTTGCAACGCGTATTACGCCCGTTTGCAAAGCGTATTACGCCCGTTTGCAAAGCGTATTACGCCCGTTTGCAACGCATATTACGCCCGTTTGCAACGCATATTACGCCCGTTTGCAACGCGAATTACGCCCGTTTTACGCCCATTTGCAACGCATATTACGCCCGCTTGCAACGCATATTACGCCCGTTTGCAACGCGTATTACGCCCGTTTTACGCCCATTTGCAACGCATATTACGCCCGCTTGCAACGCATATTACGCCCGCTTGCAACGCATATTACGCCCGTATGCAACGCGTATTAAGCCCGTTTGCAACGCGTATTACGCCCGTTTGCAACGCGTATTACGCCCGTTTGCAACGCGTATTACGCCCGTTTGCAACGCATATTACGCCCGTTTGCAACGCATATTACGCCCGTTTGCAACGCGTATTACGCCCGTTTTACGCCCATTTGCAACGCATATTACGCCCGCTTGCAACGCATATTACGCCCGTTTGCAACGCGTATTACGCCCGTTTTGGCCCGTATGCAACGCGTATTATGCCCGTATGCAACGCGTTTTATGCCCGTATGCAACGCGTATATTGCCCGTATGCAACGCGTATTATGCCCGTATGCAACGCATATGTTGCCCGTATGTAACGCGTATGATGCCCGTATGCAACGCGTATGATGCTCGTATGGAACGCGTACGATGCCCATATGCAACGCGTACGATGCCCGTACGCAACGCATATGTAGCCCGTTTGCAACGCGTATGATGCCCGTATGCAACGCGTATGATGCTCGTATGCAACGCGTTTATAACCATTTGCAACGCGTATTATGCCCGTATGCAACGCGTATGATGCTCGTATGCAACGCGTATGTTGCCCGTATGTAACGCGTATGATGCCCGTATGCACCGCGTATGATGCTCGTATGGAACGCGTACGATGCCCATATGCAACGCGTACGATGCCCGTACGCAACGCATATGTAGCCCGTTTGCAACGCGTATGATGCCCGTATGCAACGCGTATGATGCTCGTATGCAACGCGTTTATAACCATTTGCAACGCGTATTATGCCCGTATGCAACGCGTATGATGCTCGTATGCAACGCGTATGATGCCCGTATGCAACGCGTATGATGCCCGTATGCAACGCGTATTATGCCCGTATGCAACGCGTTTTATGCCCGTATGCAACGCGTATTATTCCCGTATGCAACGCGTATGTTGCCCGTATGCTACGGGTCTTATGCCCGTATGCAACGCGTCTGTTGTTAGTTTGCATAGCGTTTGATGCCCGTTTGCAACGCGTATTACGCCCGTTTGAAATGCGTTTTACGCCCGTTTGCAACGCGTATAATGCTCGTATGCAACGCGTATAATCCTCGTATGCAACGCGTATTATGCCCGTATGTAACGCGTTTGATGCCCGTTTGCAACGCGTATTACGCCCGTTTGCAACGCGTTTTGCGCCCGTTTGCAACGCGTATTACGCCCGTATGCAACGCGTATTACGCCCGTTTGCAACGCGTATTACGCCGGTTTGCAACGCGTATTACGCCCGTTTGCAACGCGTATTACGCCCGTTTGCAACGCGTATTACGCCCGTTTTACGCCCGTATGCAACGCGTATTACGCCCATTTTATGCCCGTATGCAACGCGTATTATGCCCGTATGCAACGCGTATTATGCCCGTTTGCAACGCGTATTACGCCCGTTTGCAAAGCGTATTACGCCCGTTTGCAACGCATATTACGCCCGTTTGCAACGCGTATTACGCCCGTTTTATGCCCGTATGCAACGCGTATTATGCCCATATGCAACGCGTATTATTCCCGTATGCAACGCGTATGTTGCCCGTATGCTACGCGTATGATGCCCGTATGCAACGCGTTTTATGCCCGTATGCAACGCGTATTAAGCCCGTTTGCAACGCGTATTACGCCCGTTTGCAACGCGTATTACGCCCGTTTGCAAAGCGTATTACGCCCGTTTGCAAAGCGTATTACGCCCGTTTGCAACGCATATTACGCCCATTTGCAACGCATATTACGCCCGCTTGCAACGCATATTACGCCCGTTTGCAACGCGTATTACGCCCGTTTTACGCCCATTTGCAACGCATATTACGCCCGCTTGCAACGCATATTACGCCCGCTTGCAACGCATATTACGCCCGTATGCAACGCGTATTACGCCCGTTTGCAACGCGTATTACGCCCGTTTGCAACGCGTATTACGCCCGTTTTCAAAGCGTATTACGCCCGTTTGCAAAGCGTATTACGCCCGTTTGCAACGCATATTACGCCCGTTTGCAACGCGTATTACGCCCGTTTTACGCCCATTTGCAACGCATATTACGCCCGCTTGCAACGCATATTACGCCCGTTTGCAACGCGTATTACGCCCGTTTTGGCCCGTATGCAACGCGTATTATGCCCGTATGCAACGCGTTTTATGCCCGTATGCAACGCGTATATTGCCCGTATGCAACGCGTATTATGCCCGTATGCAACGCATATGTTGCCCGTATGTAACGCGTATGATGCCCGTATGCAACGCGTATGATGCTCGTATGGAACGCGTACGATGCCCATATGCAACGCGTACGATGCCCGTACGCAACGCATATGTAGCCCGTTTGCAACGCGTATGATGCTCGTATGCAACGCGTTTATAACCATTTGCAACGCATATGTAGCCCGTTTGCAACGCGTATGATGCCCGTATGCAACGCGTATGATGCTCGTATGCAACGCGTTTATAACCATTTGCAACGCGTATTATGCCCGTATGCAACGCGTATGATGCTCGTATGCAACGCGTATGTTGCCCGTATGTAACGCGTATGATGCCCGTATGCACCGCGTATGATGCTCGTATGGAACGCGTACGATGCCCATATGCAACGCGTACGATGCCCGTACGCAACGCATATGTAGCCCGTTTGCAACGCGTATGATGCCCGTATGCAACGCGTATGATGCTCGTATGCAACGCGTTTATAACCATTTGCAACGCGTATTATGCCCGTATGCAACGCGTATGATGCTCGTATGCAACGCGTATGATGCCCGTATGCAACGCGTATGATGCCCGTATGCAACGCGTATTATGCCCGTATGCAACGCGTTTTATGCCCGTATGCAACGCGTATTATTCCCGTATGCAACGCGTATGTTGCCCGTATGCTACGGGTCTTATGCCCGTATGCAACGCGTCTGTTGTTAGTTTGCATAGCGTTTGATGCCCGTTTGCAACGCGTATTACGCCCGTTTGAAATGCGTTTTACGCCCGTTTGCAACGCGTATAATGCTCGTATGCAACGCGTATAATGCTCGTATGCAACGCGTATTATGCCCGTATGTAACGCGTTTGATGCCCGTTTGCAACGCGTATTACGCCCGTTTGCAACGCGTTTTGCGCCCGTTTGCAACGCGTATTACGCCCGTATGCAACGCGTATTACGCCAGTTTGCAACGCGTATTACGCCGGTTTGCAACGCGTATTACGCCCGTTTGCAACGCGTATTATGCACGTATGCAACGCGTTTTATGCCCGTATGCAACGCGTATTATTCCCGTATGCAACGCGTATTATGCACGTATGCAACGCGTTTTATGCCCGTATGCAACGCGTATTATTCCCGTTTGCAACGCATAATACGCCCGTTTGCAACGCGTATTACGCCCGTTTTATGCCCGTATGCAACGCGTATTACGCCCGTATGCAACGCGTATTATGCCCGTATGCAACGCGTTTTATGCCCGTATGCAACGCGTATTATTCCCGTTTGCAACGCATATTACGCCCGTTTGCAACGCATATTACGCCCGTTTGCAACGCGTATTACGCCCGTTTTACGCCCGTTTGCAACGCATATTACGCCCGCTTGCAACGCGTATTATGCCCGTATGCAACGCGTATTATGCCCGTTTGCAACGCGTATTACGCCCGTTTGCAAAGCGTATTACGCCCGTTTGCAACGCATATTACGCCCGTTTGCAACGCATATTACGCCCGTTTGCAACGCGTATTACGCCCGTTTTATGCCCGTATGCAACGCGTATTATGCCCATATGCAACGCGTATTATTCCCGTATGCAACGCGTATGTTGCCCGTATGCTACGCTTATGATGCCCGTATGCAACGCGTTTTATGCCCGTATGCAACGCGTATTAAGCCCGTTTGCAACGCATATTACGCCCGTTTGCAACGCGTATTACGCCCGTTTTATGCCCGTATGCAACGCGTATTATGCCCATATGCAACGCGTATTATTCCCGTATGCAACGCGTATGTTGCCCGTATGCTACGCGTATGATGCCCGTATGCAACGCGTTTTATGCCCGTTTGCAACGCATATTACGCCCGTTTGCAACGCATATTACGCCCGTTTGCAACGCGTATTACGCCCGTTTGCAACGCGAATTACGCCCGTTTGCAAAGCGTATTACGCCCGTTTGCAACGCGTATTACGCCCGTTTGCAACGCGTATTACGCCCGTCTGCAAAGCGTATTACGCCTGTTGCAACGCGTATTACGCCCGTTTGCAACGCGTATGTTGCCCGTATGTAACGCGTATGATGCCCGTATGCACCGCGTATGATGCTCGTATGGAACGCGTACGATGCCCATATGCAACGCGTACGATGCCCGTACGCAACGCATATGTAGCCCGTTTGCAACGCGTATGATGCCCGTATGCAACGCGTATGATGCTCGTATGCAACGCGTTTATAACCATTTGCAACGCGTATTATGCCCGTATGCAACGCGTATGATGCTCGTATGCAACGCGTATGATGCCCGTATGCAACGCGTATGATGCCCGTATGCAACGCGTATTATGCCCGTATGCAACGCGTTTTATGCCCGTATGCAACGCGTATTATTCCCGTATGCAACGCGTATGTTGCCCGTATGCTACGGGTCTTATGCCCGTATGCAACGCGTCTGTTGTTAGTTTGCATAGCGTTTGATGCCCGTTTGCAACGCGTATTACGCCCGTTTGAAATGCGTTTTACGCCCGTTTGCAACGCGTATAATGCTCGTATGCAACGCGTATAATGCTCGTATGCAACGCGTATTATGCCCGTATGTAACACGTTTGATGCCCGTTTGCAACGCGTATTACGCCCGTTTGCAACGCGTTTTGCGCCCGTTTGCAACGCGTATTACGCCCGTATGCAACGCGTATTACGCCCGTTTGCAACGCGTATTACGCCGGTTTGCAACGCGTATTACGCCCGTTTGCAACGCGTATTATGCACGTATGCAACGCGTTTTATGCCCGTATGCAACGCGTATTATTCCCGTATGCAACGCGTATTATGCACGTATGCAACGCGTTTTATGCCCGTATGCAACGCGTATTATTCCCGTTTGCAACGCATATTACGCCCGTTTGCAACGCATATTACGCCCGTTTGCAACGCGTATTACGCCCGTTTTACGCCCGTTTGCAACGCATATTACGCCCGCTTGCAACGCGTATTACGCCCGTTTTATGCCCGTATGCAACGCGTATTATGCCCGTATGCAACGCGTATTATGCCCCTTTGCAACGCGTATTACGCCCGTTTGCAAAGCGTATTACGCCCGTTTGCAACGCATATTACGCCCGTTTGCAACGCATATTACGCCCGTTTGCAACGCATATTACGCCCGTTAGCAACGCATATTACGCCCGTTTGCAACGCGTATTACGCCCGTTTTATGCCCGTATGCAACGCGTATTATGCCCGTATGCAACGCGTTTTATGCCCGTCTGCAACGCGTATTATGCCCGTTTGCAACGCGTATTACGCCCGTTTGCAAAGCGTCTTACGCCCGTTTGCAACGCATATTTCGCCCGTTTGCAACGCATATTACGCCCGTTTGCAACGCGTATTACGCCCATTTTATGCCCGTATGCAACGCGTATTACGCCCATATGCAACGCGTATTATTCCCGTATGCAACGCGTATGTTGCCCGTATGCTACGCGTATGATGCCCGTATGCAACGCGTTTTATGCCCGTATGCAACGCGTATTAAGCCCGTTTGAAACGCGTATCACGCCCGTTTGCAACGCGTATTACGCCCGTTTGCAAAGCGTATTACGCCCGTTTGCAAAGCGTATTACGCCCGTTTGCAACGCATATTACGCCCGTTTGCAACGCATATTACGCCCGTTTGCAACGCGTATTACGCCCGTTTTACGCCCATTTGCAACGCATATTACGCCCGCTTGCAACGCATATTACGCCCGTTTGCAACGCGTATTACGCCCGTTTTGGCCCGTATGCAACGCGTATTATGCCCGTATGCAACGCGTTTTATGCCCGTATGCAACGCGTATTATGCCCGTTTGCAACGCGTATTACGCCCGTTTGCAAAGCGTATGTTGCCCGTATGCTACGCGTATGATGCCCGTATGCAACGCGTTTTATGCCCGTATGCAACGCGTATTATGCCCGTTTGCAACGCGTATTACGCCCGTTTGCAAAGCCTATTACGCCCGTTTGCAAAGCCTATTACGCCCGTTTGCAACGCATATTACGCCCGTTTGCAACGCATATTACGCCCGTTTGCAACGCGTATTACGCCCGTTTTACGCCCATTTGCAACGCATATTACGCCCGCTTGCAACGCATATTACGCCCGTTTGCAACGCGTATTACGCCCGTTTGCAACGCGTATTATGCACGTATGCAACGCGTTTTATGCCCGTATGCAACGCGTATTATTCCCGTATGCAACGCGTATTATGCACGTATGCAACGCGTTTTATGCCCGTATGCAACGCGTATTATTCCCGTTTGCAACGCATAATACGCCCGTTTGCAACGCGTATTACGCCCGTTTTATGCCCGTATGCAACGCGTATTACGCCCGTATGCAACGCGTATTATGCCCGTATGCAACGCGTTTTATGCCCGTATGCAACGCGTATTATTCCCGTTTGCAACGCATATTACGCCCGTTTGCAACGCATATTACGCCCGTTTGCAACGCGTATTACGCCCGTTTTACGCCCGTTTGCAACGCATATTACGCCCGCTTGCAACGCGTATTACGCCCGTTTTATGCCCGTATGCAACGCGTATTATGCCCGTATGCAACGCGTATTATGCCCCTTTGCAACGCGTATTACGCCCGTTTGCAAAGCGTATTACGCCCGTTTGCAACACATATTACGCCCGTTTGCAACGCATATTACGCCCGTTTGCAACGCATATTACGCCCGTTAGCAACGCATATTACGCCCGTTTGCAACGCGTATTACGCCCGTTTTATGCCCGTATGCAACGCGTATTATGCCCGTATGCAACGCGTTTTATGCCCGTCTGCAACGCGTATTATGCCCGTTTGCAACGCGTATTACGCCCGTTTGCAAAGCGTCTTACGCCCGTTTGCAACGCATATTTCGCCCGTTTGCAACGCATATTACGCCCGTTTGCAACGCGTATTACGCCCATTTTATGCCCGTATGCAACGCGTATTACGCCCATATGCAACGCGTATTATTCCCGTATGCAACGCGTATGTTGCCCGTATGCTACGCGTATGATGCCCGTATGCAACGCGTTTTATGCCCGTATGCAACGCGTATTAAGCCCGTTTGAAACGCGTATCACGCCCGTTTGCAACGCGTATTACGCCCGTTTGCAAAGCGTATTACGCCCGTTTGCAAAGCGTATTACGCCCGTTTGCAACGCATATTACGCCCGTTTGCAACGCATATTACGCCCGTTTGCAACGCGTATTACGCCCGTTTTACGCCCATTTGCAACGCATATTACGCCCGCTTGCAACGCATATTACGCCCGTTTGCAACGCGTATTACGCCCGTTTTGGCCCGTATGCAACGCGTATTATGCCCGTATGCAACGCGTTTTATGCCCGTATGCAACGCGTATTATGCCCGTTTGCAACGCGTATTACGCCCGTTTGCAAAGCGTATGTTGCCCGTATGCTACGCGTATGATGCCCGTATGCAACGCGTATTATGCCCGTATGCAACGCGTTTTATGCCCGTATGCAACGCGTATTATGCCCGTTTGCAACGCGTATTACGCCCGTTTGCAAAGCCTATTACGCCCGTTTGCAAAGCCTATTACGCCCGTTTGCAACGCATATTACGCCCGTTTGCAACGCATATTACGCCCGTTTGCAACGCGTATTACGCCCGTTTTACGCCCATTTGCAACGCATATTACGCCCGCTTGCAACGCATATTACGCCCGTTTGCAACGCGTATTACGCCCGTTTTGGCCCGTATGCAACGCGTATTATGCCCGTATGCAACGCGTTTTATGCCCGTATGCAACGCGTATTATGCCCGTTTGCAACGCGTATTACGCCCGTTTGCAAAGCGTATGTTGCCCGTATGCTACGCGTATGATGCCCGTATGCAACGCGTATTATGCCCGTATGCAACGCGTTTTATGCCCGTATGCAACGCGTATTATGCCCGTTTGCAACGCGTATTACGCCCGTTTGCAAAGCCTATTACGCCCGTTTGCAACGCATATTACGCCCGTTTGCAACGCATATTACGCCCGTTTGCAACGCGTATTACGCCCGTTTGCTACGCGTATTACGCCCGTTTGCAAAGCGTATTACGCCCGTTTGCAACGCGTATTACGCCCGTTTGCAACGCGTATTACGCCCGTTTGCAAAGCGTATTACGCCCGTTTGCAACGCGTATTACGCCCGTTTGCAACGCGTATTATGCCCGTATGCAACGCGTTTTATGCCCGTATGCAACGCGTATTATGCCCGTTTGCAACGCGTATTACGCCCGTTTGCAAAGCGTATTACGCCCGTTTGCAACGCATATTACGCCCGTTTCCAACGCATATTACGCCCGTTTTATGCCCGTATGCAACGCGTATTATGCCCGTGTGCAACGCGTATTATGCCCGTATGTAACGCATTTTATGCCCGTATGCAACGCGTCTTATGCCCGTATGCAACGCGTCTTATGCCCGTATGCAACGCTTATTATGCCCGTATGCAACACGTCTGTTGTTAGTTTGCAACGCGTTTAATGCCCGTTTGCAACGCGTATTACGCCCGTTTGCAATGCGTTTTACGCCCGTTTGCAACGCGTATGATGCTCGTATGCAACGCGTATGATGTTCGTATGCAACGCGTATTATACCCGTATACAACGCATATTATGCCCGTATGCAGCGCGTATGATGCCCGTATGAAACGCGTATGATGCTCGTATGCAACGCTTATTATGATCGTATGCAACGCGTTTGATGCCCGTTTGCAACGCATATTACGCCCGTTTGCAACGCGTATTACGCCCGTTTGCAACGCGTATTACGCCCGTTTGCAACGCGTATTACGCCCGTTTGCAACGCGTATAACGCCCGTTTGCAACGCGTATTACGCCCGTTTGCAACTCGTATTACGCCCGTTTGCAACGCGTATTACGCCCGTTTGCAACGCGTATTACGCCCGTTTGCAACGCGTATCACGCCCGTTTGCAACGCATATTACGCCCATTTGCAACCCGTATTAAGATCGTAATCAACGCGAATTATGCCCATATGCAACGCGTGTGATGCCCGTATGCAACTTGTATTATGATCGTATGCATCGCGTATGATGCCCTTGTGCAACTGTATTATGATCGTATGCAACGCGTATCATAATCGTATGCAACGCGTATGTTGTCCGTATGCAACTCGTCGTTAACTGGTCGGCTGGCTATTATGAAATTAACTATAAGACATTTGGTAATGATAGCTATGATTTGGGACAAGCAAGAAGAAAAAGAAAATCAAAAAATACTTGACGCTATTTGATTCACGATTCTCTAAGAGAACGAAAAACCGAGGAAGAATATTGGACTTTATTCAGCCATTAATGATGATAAAGATTTTTTTTCAGTATCATTTAAATTAAATTAAAATTAAAATTAATTTTTTTCAATCAACATTGGATCATAGGAATGAATGAAAACAATAAAAAGGTACATCAGAATTGCAAAAAAATAATAATATTAAAAATAATAATAAGGCTTAATAGACATCCATCACCTTTGGAAAAAGCAAATTAGTAGGCTTAAAACATTCTTTCACACAAAATCTCACACAAGTATCATTCATAAAGCAATTACCCAAAATGATTCATAATTTGAATCATACAAATATACATACAAATACACACGCAACTAGTAATAATGACCCACAAAAACAAAAAATTGAAGATTGGAAGAAGAAAGTACTTCATGGTCGTCATCCTCATGATCTAGAACAAGCCCATGTTAGCGAAATAGCATCTAATAAATGGCTTAAAGTAGGCAATTTATTTCCAGAAACAGAAGGATTTATAATAGCTATACAAGATCAAATAATCAACACAAAAAACTACAGGAAATACATAATCAAAGATCCCACCTTATCAAACGATAAATGCCGTAAGTGCCACACTCAACCAGAAACTATACAACACATAACAGGAGCATGCACCACACTGACACAGACAGACTATACTCACAGACATAACCAAGTAGCAAACGTCATTCATCAAAAACTAGCACTCAAACATACACTCATACAAAACACAAACACTCCTTACTACAAATACACACCAGAAACTGTCCTGGAAAATTCCACACACAAACTATACTACGACCGCGCCATACTTACTGATAGAACCATTCACTATAATAGACCGGATATAACACTGCAGGATAAAATAAATAAAATCACGTACCTAATAGACATTGCAGTTCCCAATACCCATAACATACAGAAGACAATAAGCGAAAAAATAAGCAAGTACGCAGAACTCAAAGAAGAGTGTCCAGAATCTGGAGACAAGAAAAAGTCTATGTAGTTCCTATAGTCCTCTCTACAACAGGTGTTATTCCTAACCATCTTCTCCATAGCCTAAAAATAATAGACCTGAAAGAATCTCTTTACATTACTTCACAAAAAGCAGCCATTTTGAACACGTGCCGTATCGTAAGAAAGTTCATGCAAATAGAAGAAAATTAAACACACCATTAACACATTACATTGTACACACCACACGCTACATTTACTTGGTTCAGGCCCGTAATTGTAGGTAAATCTAGTCAAATGACTAAGAAAAAAGAAAATATCCCAAAAATAATAATAATATATTTATAATTGTAATCATAGATATAAATTGTCATATTATTATTATTTGATCATTTTCATAAATAAAATAATCATTTTTAATAAAATTATGTAATTCATGTAAATAAACAGTGAGACATGGAAATAAATTAAATTCAAAACAAAATAATCAAATATTTTTATTATAACTACAATCAATACGTGGGACACTCAGAAAGTTTTGCGAAACTAAAAAAAATTGTTCTATACGTACATATATTTTTATCAAATCTTTTCAAAGTACTTTCCACCAGCCTCTATACAAAGATTCATGCGCCTAAACCAGTTTTCAAAACACTTTTTCCAGTCCGCCGCAGACACCTCGTTTACAGCCTGCTCGAACGCAGCCAGCGCATCTTCCGGCGACGAAAATTGTATCCCTTTGAGCTGATTTTTTATTTTTGGGAATAAAAAGAAGTCACACGGTGCTAGATCAGGGCTGTAAGGAGGGTGACCCAGGAGTTTGACTGGCGTGCTGTCCAGGAAGTCCCTCGTTTTGAGTGCGGTGTGCGCAGGTGCATTGTCGTGGTGGAGCAGTAGCCCGCGGAGCCCTGTGTTTGGTCGCTTGTTGCTTATAACAGAGAAAACTTCTGGCAAACATTTGGTAGTATACCATTCGGCATTAATGCTTCTTTGATCCCGTAAGGGAATTGATACCAAGTGGCCAGTCAAATTAAAAAAGCTAGCGATCAAAATCTTACCCCCGCTTCTAGATCGCTTCACTTTGGTAGGCGTTGGCTCATTTTGAAACACCCAAACAGTCGACTGGCGCTTGGTTTCTGGGTCGTATTGATAAATCCAGGACTCATCACCTGTAACGATGTCGTAAACACGCCGAGACGAGCCTGCTTCAAATTTGTTAAGCATATCACGGCACCATTCCACCCGGGCCTACTTCTGAGCATCGGTGAGGTTGTGCGGCACCCAGCGTGATACTATCCTCCTCACGCGAAGATGGCTGTGTAGAATCTCGTGAACGCTTCCCGATCCAATCTTCAATATGTGTTGAATCTCCTGATATGTAATTCGCCTATTGTCTTGGATTAAATTTTTCACTGCTAGCACGTTTTCTTCGGTAACAGCCGTCAAAGGGCGACCGCTTCTTTCGTCATCCCCCAAAGTTGGTCGACCGCGCTTGAATTCGTTATACCAACGATACACGGTTGCCTTGGAAGGGCCTTCATCCATGAATGCCATTTGAAGTCTATCGTACGATTCATCCGGTTTCAGGCGACACTTGAAATCGTATAAAATCATAGCTCTAAAATGTTCCCGGCGCAGATCCATATTTCAGTGAGACACAATACTTTGAATTAACTCGCAAAAAATGTGGAGGGAAATTTTGAAATTGGAACTTACTTATTTTTACTTATAAATAATCATATTTTCGAAAAACATTATAACTGGCCAGTCTCCCATATATAAAAACTTTTTTTCGCAATACTTTCTGAGGGGCCTGGTATATTTTATTAGTCAGTACTCATGTACAAGGCAATGCTGGCAATGTTGGCTCATGCCAATGCTGCATGGTTCATGTACTTACAGTCAAATCTGTCCGCAAATAACTTGAGGATACTGTTGGAGCTGGCGCGGACCCTGCGCACCAGGGATGTGCACCGCTTCCGCATGGTTGTGTAGAAACAGTCCACATGGTATTCGGCAAACATCCCTGATGGGCTGCAGAACCGAGGCAGCCCAAGCAGTACCCTAAAAGCATTATTATACTGAATAAGCAAGGCGCTGTACTGTTTTTTCGTAATGTCCACCCGGCTACTCGTGTAGAAGGACGTAAAAAATGCATTGAAAAGATTGATTTTGACATCCTCCGAGCATTTAATGTCTACTTTGTAATGCAATGATTTGCTGAAAACAAATGCATTCATAAATTTTGTAGCTTTTCTGATTTACTAGTTTTTAACGGTGTCGAATCCTCAGCCAAAGTGACACCCGATTCGAGACTAAAGACATTCCACAGACCAGTAAGCCTCAAGACGCCGCATAAACAAAGTTTTGCATGAGAACACAGTCGTAAAATGTTGGCGGGGGCCGGGGGCCGACGGCGCGTTATGATTGGTCGGCTCAAAAGTTCAGTCGTACGATTCCGCATGATTGGTGCCGCTCGCTGACTGACTGACGTCCTGATTGGCGGCGGGGCGTATTATATCCAGTGCTACTGCATATATATTGTGACCGGGGGTGTTCGGCTAATCGGCGTCTAGAGGCTTACTGGTCTGTGAGACATTCATATTCCTGACAAAGGAAGTTCATGTCAAAATTATCAAACTTGCAAAATTATCAAACTTGCAAAATTATCAAATCGCATGTTGCATTGGGTCGCATCACTATTATCAGCTTTGGGATTTCCACAGGGGATTTCAATAATGTTTCTGTTGCAGCAGTATCACGGATGTCTTTCCGCTGCTCATAATATTCGATTATTGTTTATTCTGAAAGATTCAACCTGAAAAATATAATTTTATTATTTTTAACGCATTTACGCATGCGAATCGAAATCTAAAAATTGCTTACTAGCAGGATTCGAACCTGCAACTACTGGTTCAGTGCGCCAATACATTAGCCACTAAGGTACTATGAACACTCATACTAGAGCTCTGTATTGTGTTTTAAGTACAAATAAATAACGTGTAACGTGTATAGCTATAGCTAGTGTTGTGTTGTTTGAATTTCTAAATCTCAAAATTAAACATAGAATTTTATTGGTCTATGACATTTAGTAAGTTTTTTAGTGTGATTTTAATTAAACTCCTTACGCAATAAAGTATAGTTTTTAAATGGGTCTACAAAAGTAAGTGTGTTGAAAATAAAGAACAAATAGTTTATCACTTTCAATATTGACACATGAAATTAACATCTTCCCATTCAAAATCAACAAGCAATTTCCAGAAACAGACAAACAATGATTAATTTGTTTGATTTCATACGAAAATGTTTATCTAATTAGATAAATGTTCTTGCAGAAGGTTTTGTTAGGTAAAATCAATTTGTTCTGGTATAAGGCAACGTGTTATCCATCAATGGGACAAGGGGAAAATTAAACGTCTAGATGGGACCAGTAATCAATTATGGGACATATACCAATCATTCGGGGGAAAGATTCTGGGAGATACGCGATTACTTGAGCCCTAGAGACGAGAAGTGACTAGAGAAAGTTAGGATAAGACGACACTACAATAATTTTTTGATACCATTTTTTTGATACCATTTTTATTTTTGGCATTAGGTAAGACGGAGTAAGAAGAGAATTTGTTTCCAGATTCTCCGTATCAATAGGAAGATAGAAAAGAGTAAAGGCCATAGGCTCAAGAAAAAGATGTTTGCAACTGGTGCTCAGCTGCCTAGCATCACGGATTAATTAATATTGTGATTTGTGGATTTGGCATACTGCTGACCTTTTTAGGGTTCCGTAGTCCTACAAGGCACCCTTATAGTTTCGTCATGTCCGTCCGTCTGTCGGTCTGTCCGTCTGTCCTAGTCCTTTACAGCTTAATAACTTCTACAGTTATAAACATAAGTAAATGAAGTTTTGTAAAAAAATAGAATAGATATAGATCTCAATTTTAAAAGAATAAAAATATCACGGTTACGTATTTTAGGGGTGGCGCCCATACATGTGAAATGGGGATGAAACTTTTTTTTTCGCTGCAACCCCTCGTGTGGGGTATCATTGAATAGGTCTACTAAAATGAAGGTAATGTTTCATACAACACTTTTTTATCAAGTGTACCATCTGCGAAATATAGCCTGCCAAAGTGGCTTGCAATGTGTCCCCCTCCTGCCATTTCTAAACTATGCAATGTAGAAACTTATAATCTTCCACATTGATAGACCTTTGTAAAAACTCTCTTTTAACATTATTTTGAGTATAATGTGATTATAATTTTTCGAGTTATAGAGAGAAAACTGAAAAATATTTAAAACGTCCTAGTTCAAAGGTCATTGACCTAAGAGAAAAATGATCATAGCAAATAATGCTCCTTTAGCTACTTTCTATTTGAAAAAATCACAAAAAGTAACTTTGTGTTCTAAGTCGCCAATGCTGCCGTCTATTGCAAAAACTAAAATAGCCATGATTAATATTCGATTTGATTTGTTTGTAACACCTACTTAAGGAACCCTATAATACTGAGCATGGCCCGACATGCTCTTGGCCGGTTTTTGTTGTTGTTCCAGGTTTTATTTTTTTACCTTAAGTATATCTTTTTCTGCAGGGCCTGACAACCATTGGACCGACCGCTGGAGCAGACGAGTCCTTGAGTGGAGACCGCGAATCAGCAAACGCAGCGTAGGGCGCCCCCCCGCCTGTTGGACCGACGACCTGAAGAACGTGGCTGAGGCGGACTGGATGCGGAAGGCAGAGGACCGAGTGTTGTAGCGCAACTTGGGAGAGGCCTATATCCAGCAGTGGGCTGCGTTGATGATGACAACCATAGCCACGAGGCCCCCAAAAACTTGGGGCCTATAGGCACGTGCATATACTCTGGCCTTTGAGTTAATTCGGCTTTGAATACAGGTAGACTGGTTGAACGAGGGACTCATTGAAGGAGGATATTCAGTACTTGATTCTTGTTCCAAATGTGTAAAAAAATTGCACCTTAAGTTTTGAAATATTTCTCTAGTCAATTTCATCAATAACTGTACTATTTCGCGCTTATAAATTAATGTTTCAAGTATTGAGATGATGCGCCTAGAACGACAGTATTCATCAGTCGCAGTTTTCTCCCTCTCCGCCTTTTGTACTAGCCAGCAGACCTCTAGAAAATCAGAGCTTGTGCGAGCATTTTCTCTCCTGTACGCGTGATTCATAGTGGATTTTTTTCATTTTCTTTTTTAAAAATTGTTCGTATTTTTCATAGATAGAGAGGGAGAGACCAAGTAAAAGATTGAATTGAAGATTGCGTGAAGAATGATATAGATGAAAAAGGAGTAAATGATGGGATGACGGGTTATAGAAAAAAAACCCGGCCAAGTGTGAGTCGGACTCACGCAGTAAGGGTTCCGTACCACCCATCGACCTGATACCCCATAGAAACTGATTTAATTTACGAGAGTTTATCAAAAGACATCTACGAACGTACCCGAAATGTGAATTTTTTCATCTCTTTCTTCCGTAGGTACCACCACATATGTCTATGTTTGTCCTGTTTTTAGTATTTGTTGCTAAACTACATAATCTACACTATAATCAGACCAAGTTTGACACTGGTATGTACCAGGCCCCTCAGAAAGTATTGCGAAAAAAAGTTTTTATATATGGGAGACTGGCCAGTTATAATGTTTTTCGAAAATATGATTATTTATAAGTAAAAATAAGTAAGTTCCAATTTCAAAATTTCCCTCCACATTTTTTGCGAGTTAATTCAAAGTATTGTGTCTCACTGAAATATGGATCTGCGCCGGGAACATTTTAGAGCTATGATTTTATACGATTTCAAGTGTCGCCTGAAACCGGATGAATCGTACGATAGACTTCAAATGGCATTCATGGATGAAGGCTCTTCCAAGGCAACCGTGTATCGTTGGTATATCGAATTCAAGCGCGGTCGACCAACTTTGGGGGATGACGAAAGAAGCGGTCGCCCTTTGACGGCTGTTACCGAAGAAAACGTGCTAGCAGTGAAAAATTTAATCCAAGACAATAGGCGAATTACATATCAGGAGATTCAACACATATTGAAGATTGGATCGGGAAGCGTTCACGAGATTCTACACAGCCATCTTCGCGTGAGGAGGATAGTATCACGCTGGGTGCCGCACAACCTCACCGATGCTCAGAAGCAGGCCCGGGTGGAATGGTGCCGTGATATGCTTAACAAATTTGAAGCAGGCTCGTCTCGGCGTGTTTACGACATCGTTACAGGTGATGAGTCCTGGATTTATCAATACGACCCAGAAACCAAGCGCCAGTCGACTGTTTGGGTGTTTCAAAATGAGCCAACGCCTACCAAAGTGAAGCGATCTAGAAGCGGGGGTAAGATTTTGATCGCTAGCTTTTTTAATTTGACTGGCCACTTGGTATCAATTCCCTTACGGGATCAAAGAAGCATTAATGCCGAATGGTATACTACCAAATGTTTGCCAGAAGTTTTCTCTGTTATAAGCAACAAGCGACCAAACACAGGGCTCCGCGGGCTACTGCTCCACCACGACAATGCACCTGCGCACACCGCACTCAAAACGAGGGACTTCCTGGACAGCACGCCAGTCAAACTCCTGGGTCACCCTCCTTACAGCCCTGATCTAGCACCGTGTGACTTCTTTTTATTCCCAAAAATAAAAAATCAGCTCAAAGGGATACAATTTTCGTCGCCGGAAGATGCGCTGGCTGCGTTCGAGCAGGCTGTAAACGAGGTGTCTGCGGCGGACTGGAAAAAGTGTTTTGAAAACTGGTTTAGGCGCATGAATCTTTGTATAGAGGCTGGTGGAAAGTACTTTGAAAAGATTTGATAAAAATATATGTACGTATAGAACAATTTTTTTTAGTTTCGCAAAACTTTCTGAGTGTCCCACGTATTACCGTTTTGAAGATAGAACAGGAATAAAAATGTTGAAAAAAATGCATGTTTTTCGAGGTTTCTTGTATGGGGACCCCCTTTGATTTTAGACTTTTTTTGTTTTTAGTATTTGTTGTGATACACCTCATAGTAACACATATTCTGTGAAAATTTCACCTGGTTATCTATTACCGTTACAAAGATACAGCCCTGTGACAGACAGACAGACGGACGGACGGACGGACGGACGGACGGACGGACGGACAGCGTAGCGAGAGTAATATGGTCCCGTTTGCACCCTTTGGGTACGGAACCCTAAAAAAGAAGAAGAAGACATATTGCGCCGACCCTAAGTAATTTAGGGCAGGAAGACGATGACGTACACATATTCAGCCATATTCTTGAAAATGTCCTTCGTTCATACAGCCACGCTATTTATTGCGCTAATAACAATGCTTTTATTCTGCGATGATCCTAGCTCACTACTTTTACTGACCTCTTTCATAACATTGATATACCTACCTAATTGCCCACTAATGTAAAAAATATTCTTTCAAAAATTTCCTTTAATACTTTAATCCTCGTGGAATCTTGATGACGAAACTTGAAACATGTGATTTACCTTTCCATTAGATTGGTCACGTGATTTAAAATGAACAACATCAAAAGTGAATTCGAAAGGATTAAAAGCCACAGCCATATTTGCTCAAACGTTAGGCAATATACTTAGAAAGTTTCAAAGTCAGGTTGCATAAAAAATTAAGGCAATAAAAGGTATTTTATTATTTTTACTCGTAAAAACGTTGCGTTAGGTACTAAATAGAATGGTTGCCGTGCCAGAAAACCTCCTCAAGTATCCTGGCTGCTGGTCCTTCTCGATACGTCTGGAAGGGACAGCAGCACAGATTGCCTATTAGTTACAGTTTGTTGGGCCGGTGCACCCTGGGCATGGGCAATAACTCTTCTTCGGGGACCTTTTTGTTCGTGACGAATATTCTGGCACGGGAGGGGCTCGACCTGGGCCAATGAGGCGTGACTCCACGTGTCCCTCTGAAGTTAGCAAAGGGCACAGTAGAGGATGAGGGAAGAGAAAGAAAACCTCTTTAAAAAATTACGGGGGGATAGGGTCTGCGGGCGGCTGATTCGGGGTAGTCTGCTGCCTAGTGTAGCTGGCGTGGGTTGCGTGGCTAGCGAGGCTGGCGTAGCCGTGACGTGTCAGTGGCGTTATGGTGGGGCCCGTGAGGTGGCGCGCAGTGTTCCGTTTGCACTGCCGGGGAGGGTATGAAAAACGTTAGGCCACATGGGAAGAAATGGCTCGCCTTCTTGTTGCGGGCCGGATCCTGTCGGGGGTGGTTGTGCAAGAGTACAGAGGTTTCCTACGGCAGGTTAGTTGGAGGAATACCGTGATGGTTTTAGTCGGTAAGAGTCCGACACTGGCTCCGCAGTCCCCGGGCGGAGTGCATCCATGAGGATTGCCCCATGGCAAAAAATTAAATAGGATGTGGAAAGCCTTCGAGTTGCGGTGATGTCCCAACAGTACCTGGATATCGCCGAAAGAGAATAGTTAAGAAAGGAAGGAAGAGAAAGACCCGGATGTGGGCCTTGCTGGATTGGTCGCGAATGCATTGCAATGCAGTTTTTGCGGCTCATCCACCAAAGGCGAGAGTAGGCACACGGCGGATTTCTTAGTGGGTGCGAGCCCTACATAACCACGCTGCCTCTCCGGGTGGCGTTACCTATGACAGGCATTTTCTCCGTCTCATAAAAATTTAAAGGTACTAAGTAGGATTTTTCCTGTACTACTAGACAACTGGCTTGTATGCGCTCCACCCGCCTGCTATCCGCACCTTCGTCTCAGTATCATACATTTCAACCTCCCTACCATAAGATGCCTACCATATTGGTGGATGACGTCACGTTTGACAGTTGTCTAATTGTCTTGGTCAACTTGTACTGTGACTACTGTGGTTGCAAATAAAACATCGTAAAAGTTTGTGATTAAATCTATTTCAGGGTTCCACGACATATCACTTAAATGTCATGCTGATGGTGGCGTTAGTTTCGGATCGTTAAGTTCCCTTCAATATGGTTGAGATAAGCGATGGCTGATGCTCCCGTTATTCTCGTGAACGGGTGCCGTCTGTCGGGACAGGTCAGCTCCTACATACTATGGGAACTCTTTTTACGTTTATTTCTAAAGGCAATATTCTCATTTGTTTTAACTCTAAACTATTTTTAAACTCTTGTTTATTTCTGTACCTACATAATACTCACATCGAATAAGTTTGATGTAATAAACAATAACCTATTTTCAAAAGAATATATCCATGGAGTTTCTTGCAGGTTCTTCTCCATAGGACCCACAATTTGGAACCGTGCAACTAGAGTCTGACGTTTCAAAAGTGCCTGTAATTAGGTATATATGAAAAAATTAAAAAAAAAAAAATTGAATTATCTCTGCAACTCAAAATTGAGTAGACAATTTAGCCGTGAAAACTGCCAGACAAAATCACAAATTCTCATTTTATAGAAGGGATGTAAGTATAATCACCAACGCTATGAATTTAGCTGACGACATCAATTTCAAGTTAAATTCATAAGCTTTTAAAGGATTATTAACTAACTGAAGTGATTTATGACAAAACTTGATTAAAACTCAATTTAGTTCACACCATTCGATTGATGGTTTATTTATTCACAGGGCGTCGTTGATCGACTCTAAACCATTTAAATATAATGGCAGTATTAAATATAGGCTTTTAATAGATAATCTATGATAACCAAGTATAAATATTAGGTGCTCGCATGCTTTTACTTTTTGATTTCTTGGCAATAGCCGCAAAATTCGAAATTTCTTGTTTAATAGTCGATATATGTGTCGGAATATGTGTGTACAATAAAGAAGCATTTTTAATGCAAATGCATACGCATGCACAGCGAAATGTAAATATTTAAATAAATTGTGGCAAGAAAAAATCGCTCACGAGCAGGATCAAAATATGTTTGGCGTGAATAATATCACAATATATCTACAAATAGGTAGTTGGATTCAGTGTGACACAAGCTTTATGTTTTCTTTTAAATTCCGGTATTAGAACTGGATAAATATTTTCCAGTGACACGTTAGATTCAGATTGCAATATTGCAGAAATAATACAGGATGTGAGCAAATGGTAATCAAGCGAAAATAATTTTACATTTCCTGTTACTGAAGTAAAATATATTACAGATTTTAATCGCTTAATTCCCGAAAAGAGGTAAAGAGAAAAAAATTACTATGGGATGAACCCTGAAATTGTGGAAAAAAGAAACCAGTTGGTCCCTACATGTGTGTTCACTTAACTCGATAAAATGTAGGAACCACCTGATTTTTTTTTCGCGATAAAAGGGTTGGTCCCATAGTAAAAGTTGTTCATAATGATGAGTACAAAGACCCCTTTTCGGGAATTTATAGCATTTATTTAGGATATAATTGAAATGCCAATTTAGTAATTAAATGGCTTAATTTTATGTAAATGAAACGAAACTATTTCCTGAAAACAAATGAAATATTGTAGTTGTAGAACGTCAAGCAAAGTGAGAATTCCCGCATTGGGAATAAAGACATAATGGCACAAGTGTTGGGGCGGGTTACACACTACACAGGCACAGGCGACGCCAGGCCACCCGAGAGAAATAAAAGATAACTCTCCCTACATTGGAATATGGAATGGACTATGTTAGGCCGGCTATCCAATAACGATTTTTAGCACGATTTTTTTTAGACCATGTACTAGTGACATGTGAACTGAATTAGGATCGACGTGATCTATTTTGGTGATGTATTTTTTTATTCTGGCTCTCTAAAGTCAATCTACTAAGATTGTTTGGGTGTACTTTAGAATTACATAAAATAACTCCTAAATGTATAATTATAATGGGTGCAATATAAGAATAATAATTAACGTATCATATGTAACTTATGATCTTGTTAAGATTCGTCGTAAAAAATACAGAACTTTTTTTTTTTTTTTATAACATGGGATGGCAAACGAGCATGCGGGTCGTCACCTGATGGTAAGCAATCTCTGCCGCCCATGGACATCCGCAACTCCAGGGGAGTCGCACATGTTTCGCCGACCTTTTAAAAAGATGTATGCTCTTTTCTTGATGGCTACCATGTCGAATTTGTTTGTTTATTATTTTGTATTGTTTGTGCACATTTTTCTAATAGTTTAGTGATTGCAGTTATTCTAAAGCCCAAGAGAAGGTTGTTGCTTGCTAAGACAGCAGTATTAAAAAAAATATTTTTATTGATTTATTTACAATTTACATAAGAAATATCAAAAATACTTTTTATATCTGCTAATCAAATGTTTTAAAGTAAGTAACACATCCTACACGTGGGCAATCCCAACGTGCATAAAAATAAACCTACCTATACGTACCTATGTAAATTTTATTACAAACTATAAAATCTATTGGATTACTTACCACTTTAGCAAGGTCTCCGATTAGATCATACCTATTAATTGTATGTAATAGAAATACCATTTCAATAGTGATTCAATGAGCCTCTTCATCCGGTATATGGGTTATAGTCGAGGAGTATGAAGTAAATGGAGTTCTCGTAGGAATATTTTATGTCTCTGAATATTATATTGCTCATCGGGATGCATCGGAGTACGGGGGATAAGAAACACGTGACATTGAGATGTAGATTTTTACGAAGATGCGTTGTGGTCGTGTACTTGGAAGTTTTACATAAAAAAAATGGATCAGGTATCAGTGACTTCAATACTCAATCGTTTATTTGCATTTCACAATGAAGATTAGGTGGCAATTTCTAATTAAGAGATCATTAGTACCACTACTCCTACTTCTAACTTTGTTCTTTGAACAAATGCTCCTGCTTTTATGCGGCTTGTAAAGTTACTTTTATTTTGATTCTCTATCAACTGGTTCAGCAAATGATGAAATGTTATTTGAAGGAAAAAACTACATAACTAAACTAAATAAAATTTATATGGAACCAACTCGAGGGCAATCCATACAAAGTAAGAACGTTACTCAGTCTGTAAACAAACCTCCGAAAAATCAGTATATAATATACATTATTAAAAAAATATACGCTTCGAATAGCGAATATCTATTTTTTGAAGTCGGCTAAAAACAAGTGAATTCGAATTCGAGATTGTTTTATAACATCAATCAATTTACTTTTTTCGTTAACATCGTTTGCCATTCGATTTCATGAAATCGTGGAATTTTTAATTTTTTATCGTGGAAGTCTTTGGTACTGCGTATCTTAAACATTGTCACTCCATTGTTTACTCCTCTGTGGTTACAAGGAATAGTGGCTATGCGTCACTGATCACTTACCCGCACTTATGTAATGAGTTCGCTTTCCTTTACGAGATTCCAACCAGTTATGGCGATACTGAAGGAAAGATGTGATTCGTCTCGTGCTGAAAAGTTTTGTCTCTAAGTTTTCAAAGAAATATTTATAATAAAACAAAGTTTAACCGGATTAAATCGCGTATATTATTTAACTTTGTTTTATTATAATGTGTAGTGATCGCAAAAACCTAAGAAGTTATTAAAGAAATATTTATTAGTAAATTAATTAAAATTAAGTTTTATATTACTGGTATGAGCAAATTAGATATAGATTAGAGGCTGCTTGATCTCATCAACAAATTATTTATCTGTTCTTGTAAGGGAAAAGCAGGTTTTTTTATTTAAATAAATAAATAAAGCTAATGTTAAACAATATACGACTGCAGGTTTTTATCTGAAACTTGATACCAGTTCGGTCCATCTTTCTAAGAGCTTTTTCTAAATTATGTTGGGGTCTGCTTCCAGTCTTACCAGATGCGGTGAGGTGAACATCAGTATTTTACACAGAGTGACTGCCATCAGACCCCGCAACTCAGTTACTGGGTAATAATATAATTTAGCGACATTCTAAGGTTAGACCAGTTGTCAGACTTTCAGGCATCTGACAACCCGTAACGAATGCAATAGATATTCCTATGATAACCGTGTTCGGACTGCCTCGTTGGTCTAGTGGTTGCAAGCGCGACTGCTGAGCGTGGGCCCTGGGTTCAATTCCCGGGTCGGGCAAAGTGTTATTGGGTTTTTTCATTAGGAAATTCTCAGTAGCAGCCCGGAGTCTGGATTTGTGCCCGGTCAATGGCAATAGGCTCGCCCCCTATTACATGGGACTATAACATAACTGGCGAAATGTGGGTGTACTATAATACACCTCTGCCTACCCCTTCGGGGAAATACAGGCGTAATGTTATGTTGTTATGTAACCGGGTCCGACAGCTTATCAAATAATTAATAAATTCATTTATGAATTGTTAGTATTATAATAAATTAAACAACACAAACATTTAATAAGTATTATGAACGACAAGGTTGCCCTTGTCGAAACAACACATTAACAAAATGCTCCAGTATCGGAGCATCATGTTGCTAAGATAAAGCCGTGTCTCCTGCGACCACAATCTAACAAAACATTCTAACAAAACATGTAAACATTTTGCTTAGGCCAATCAAATGTCGCCAAACAGCTAGGCCACACCCCCATTTTGTTAGAAAAACATGTTAGATGGTAGAAATAACAAAAATATGATAGTAAGAGACGCGGCTTAAGGCTTTCAGGAGGCCTAGTACGAGTTTGACACTTACCGATACTTCCATCGAATTCGACGACTTTCATTCATTAATCAGTAGCGCCCCTGGCGGATACGAGGAGGAACTAGTAGTTTATGAATGAAAAACGACGAAAACTATGAAAGTATTATAAAGTGTCAAACTTGTACTAGGCCCCCAGAATGCTATTGGAACTGCCACGCATTCTGGTTAGTAAGGACGCGGTCTTTCTCCTTACTATAGCATAAAAATCATTTGTTCGCGCTTTACGTGCTTTGCTTAACGTGCTGTCGAGGCAAGGAGGGGTCTCAATGTGTAACGAAGCGGTCGCCTATCCAAGGACTGAATGCCATGTAGCTAGCAGCTTAACTTCACAGATGTAGCAATCCACGTGGTTATTACTTAGCCATGAGCGCCTCCAGTACCAACATCATCCATCATAAATATTCCAGTGCCTAACTGGGTTTTAATCGAGGGCGTGTTGAAAGCCTAAGGCTAAAACTTTCAGTGCCTAGTTAGGCGGTTTAGGAAGCTTGACAAACGAATGACACCTGTGCGCTGCGATGTTGACCGTAGCATTGTTACTTCGGACTTAGGTGGCCGAACACTGAGGTTTTTGTTTCCTATCATTGTTACAATTATACGATAAGCACCCTTTTTTTTTTCGTGGGGAAAATCCTCATGGACGGACTAGGGGTAGGCGGAGCCAGTGTCGGACTCTTACCGACTAAAAACCACCACGGTGTTCATCTACCGACCTTGGCTGGGGGCGTGAGAAATACTCCCGTATTCGCCCAACCATCCCCAGCAGGTCCCGGCTCGCCATTGGCAGGCGAGCCCCTTCTCCCCGTGCGGAAACCACATCGGCAGCACCCTCCTCTAGACTGGCACTCGTGGAACACGACGCGCCACCGTCACGGGATTTGACTGGTCGGGCGGCGGGCCACCCTGAGTCCGCCGCCCGCAGGTCCACACCTAGGGTGGCTGGAGGTCGGCATACGCCCTCCTACTACGCCCGCGAGCATTACATCCTTGCAGAAGGAGACGACGCCTTACCAAGTGCTCTCGTTCCCGACCATAGACAGAACCACGGCTGGAAGCAAGAGATCGCTGCCGCCTACTGCAGTAATGAGGTCACGGCGCTGCGCGGCCCAAGCTGGGCACTCCGCCAGTACAATACGCACCCTACCAATTTACGTATGCTAGGTCAAAAGTGGTTTACCCTGGGGAGGACAACAGCACGTGGTGGTCGCGTGCTGCTGTGGAGAAAACAATATTGTTTTCCCGGAACGTGTCAAAGGCGTAGCACTGGTGCGGTCCAATGGAGTTCCCGGAGCTTATCTATTTTGTGCTGAGGATGGCCACCGTGTGGTTTTAGTCGGTAGAAGTCCGACATATCCCGCCGCCTTCCCCAGACGGATATTCATGAGGATTTCCACCCGAAAACAAAAAAAGGTCAAAAGTGGTTAAATAAAAATCAAATCAATTGCCGCATGTATGAAAAATAATATCATATCAAAAAAATGAGATTGACTTCATTATGTCGACGAAGAAGCAAATATTCAATGATGTCTCTGTGATCAACGCGGTCAAAACCGGAAGTGATCACCGTTTGGTAAGAGGCACATTGAATCTGAACATCAAGCTGGAAAGATCTCGACTGATGAAGTCTACGCTCCGTCCAGCACCGATCCAAATCCAAAACCCCGAGAGCTTTCAGCTCGAACTTCAGAATCGTTTCGAATGCCTAGGGAGCTCAGTGGACAACGATGGGTTTGTGGAAACTGTCCATACGGTCGGGTCTAGGATCTTTAGGACCCGTCGTACAAATATAAACAAAAAGCTCTCTGACCACACTCTCGAGCTTATGGCGGAAAGACGCGAGATGATTCTGCAGTCCTCAGATGATGCGACTAAGTACCGGCAGCTCAATAGACAGATCTCAAAGTCCTTGAAAAGTGACCTGAAACTAGTTTATTAAGAATCGAGATTTGAATGGTTTACACAATTTTTTATATAGGTTAATAAAAAATAAAAAGTTGTATCATGCCGAGTCTAAAATTAAATTACCTACGCCAATTTAATACGGAACGTATTAAAGACGCGATAAAGAAGAACAAGGGCTCCAAAGTCTTCGCAAGAGACCTGTCTATTGGGCAGAGCCAGCTTGAAAAACTGAGGACCGACGATGGCAGAGTCGTATCTTCCAAGCCAGAGCTATTGAAGGAGGTCGAGAAGTTCTATGGACAGTTATACACGTCCACCCAGACACCCGCTGTAAATCGGGCTAACGACCCAAGAGCTCGATTGACCCGAAACTATACCGAAGATATCCCGGACGTCAGTCTGTACGAGATTAAGATGGCTCTGAAGCAGCTCAAAAACAACAAGGCACCGGGTGATGACGGAATTACGGCCGAACTCCTGAAAACGGGTGGAAAACCGATCCTTAAGGCCCTTCAGAAGCTGTTTGATTCCGTCATTCTCGAGGGAAGAACGCCACAGGCATGGAGCAGAGGTGTGGTGGTACTCTTCTTCAAAAAGGGCGATAATGCTCTACTGAAGAATTATAGGCCCATCTCACTTCTGAGCCATGTCTACAAGCTGTTTTCGAGAGTCATTACGAACCGTCTTTCGCACAGGTTTGACGACTTCCAGCCTCCCGAACAAGCCGGTTTCCGAAAAGGCTTTAGCACCGTAGACCACATACATACGCTGCGGCAAGTTATACAGAAGACCGAAGAGTATAACTTGCCTCTTTGTTTAGCGTTTGTGGACTACGAGAAAGCCTTCGATTCGATCGAGACTTGGGCGGTGCTACAGTCTCTTCAACGGTGCCAGATTGACTATCGGTACATCGAAGTGTTAAAGTCTTTGTATGAAAACGCCACTATATCAGTCCGATTACAGGACCAAGCCTCGAAACCTATCCTTCTGCAGCGAGGTGTGAGACAGGGAGATGTGATCTCTCCGAAACTGTTCACTGTTGCATTGGAGGATGTCTTCAAGTTTCTGGACTGGAAGGGGCTAGGCATTAACATAAACGGCGAGTACATCACTCACCTTCGGTTTGCCGACGACATAGTAGTCATGGCTGAGACCATGGAGGACCTCGGTACAATGCTCGATGACCTCAGTAGAGCTTCTGATAGAGTGGGTCTTAAAATGAATATGGACAAGACAAAGGTTATGTCGAATTCCCATATAGCACCCATTCCCGTAAACATCGGAGAATCTACACTCGAAGTTGTTGACGATTATGTATACCTAGGACAAACTGTCCAGCTAGGTAAGTCCAACTTCGAGAAAGAGGTCAATCGTCGAATCCGACTTGGTTGGCAGCGTTCGGGAAGCTACGCGATATCTTCTCGTCCAAAATACCGCAGTGTCTCAAAACGAAAGTCTTTGACCAGTGTGTGTTGCCAGTAATTACTTACGGTACTGAAACGTGGTCGCTCACAATGGGCCTGATAAGAAGGCTCAAAGTCACTCAAAGGGCAATGGAGAGGGCTATGCTCGGAGTGTCCCTGCGTGATCGAATCAGAAATAAGGAGATTCGCAGGAGAACGAAAGTAACCGACATAGCCCGAAGAATTGCCAAACTTAAGTGGCAGTGGGCGGGGCACATTGCTCGCAGAACGGATGGCCGATGGGGCAGTAAAGTTCTGGAGTGGCGACCGCGTACTGGAAGGCGCAGCGTGGGTAGGCCCCCCACAAGGTGGACCGACGACCTGGTGAAGGTTGCGGGAATCCGCTGGATGCGGAAGTTGTGGCGATGCTTGGGGGAGGCCTATATCCAGCAGTGGACGTCTTTCGGCTGAGATGATGATGATGATGAAAAATCATCACATCAGAACGGCTCGACCAATATCATTTTCCGAGAACCAAACTTTATTTCCATTTTTAGGGTTCCGTAGTCCTACAAGGAACCCTTATAGTTTCGTCATGTCCGTCCGTCTGTCCGTCTGTCCGTCTGTCCTAATCCTTTACAGCTTAATAACTTCTACAGTTATAAACATAAGTAAATGAAATTTTGTTTAAAAATAGTCTGCATATAGATCTCAATTTTAAAAGAATAAAAAAATAGTTTTTACGTTCTTTAGGGGTGGCACCCATACATGTGAAATGGGAAAAAAAAAATTTTTTCGCTGCACCTCCTCGTGTGGGGTATCATTGAATAGGTCTACTAAAATGAAGGTAATGTTTCATACATCACTTTTTTATCAGGTGTACCATCTGCGAAATATAGCCCGCCAAAGTGGCTTGCAATGTGTCCCCCCCCCTGCCATTTCTAAACTATGCAACGTAGAAACTTATAATCTTCCACATTGATAGATCTTTGTGAAAACTCTCTTTTAAAATTATTTCGAGTATAATGTGATTATATTTTTTTGAGTTATAGACAGAAAACTGAAAAATACTTCAAACGTCCTAGTTCAAAGGTCATTGACCTTAGAGAAAAATTATCATGGCAAATAATGCTCCTCCTGCCAGGTGGACCGACGACCTAAAGAACGTGGCTGGGGGGGACTGGATGCGGAAGGCAGAGGACCGAGCGTTGTGGCGCAATTTGGGAGAGGCCTATGTCCAGCAGTGGACTGCGATAGGCTGAGTTGATGAAATAATGCTCCTTTAGCTACTTTCTATTTGAAAAAATCACAAAAAGTAACTTTGACATGACAGACTTCTTAAATTTGGCTTCTTGAATTTATCGCTAGATGGCGCTACTAACAACACGCTCTGAGTCGCGAATGCTGCCGATTATTGCAAAAACTAAAATAGCCAGTATTAATATTCGATTTGATTCGTTTGTACACCTACTTAAGGAACCCTATAATACTGAGCATGGCCCGACATGCTCTTGGCCGGTTTTTTCTTTAATAATGTTGGCAAATGTTTTTTTTTTAGAATTTTGGATTTCTCCGTATCCTGGGCTTAGGTACAAACAAAAATCTCACACATGCACCATCACCCAGATCCGGGACAACTATATCTGCGGATCACACAAATATTTATTCCAGCCGGGCATCGCACCAACGCAAGCCGATTTGATATAAAAAAATAATAAAAACAAATATCAAAGAAGCCGTTTCAACAACCCAACTCAGCTTATGGCAGTCCTCTGCAGTGCTAGACATAGGCCTCTGCCAAGTTGCGCCACAACCCTCGGTCCGCATCCAGTCCCCCCCCCCCCAGTTACCGTCTTCAGGTCGTATGGTAGGAAAAAGATAGACAAAGCTGAAAAATGTGCCACACTATGAAAATTACATTCGACATTAGAGTTTTTGGTCCACGGTACGCTATTTGAAAGTTCGGAGTAGTCCCATAGGACCTCCTTGGATGTTCACAGATAAAACTTTGTAGTTTTTTGTTTGAGCTCTCCTGAATGGAAGAAAAATATAGCGTATCATCTACTTTTTATCTTTCCACAGTTATAATACTCAACCGAGAAAAATGTAACTGCGCGTCTTGTGCAGTTTTTAGTTTTTTTATATCTATTGTTGGATTTTGATAACATTCAGTACCTATCTGCAGGCAGAATGTGTCAACGCTGTGCTGTGCTGTGTGTGTGTTGACGACGTCTATGGTCTTGTGGTTCGAGTGTCGGACTGCTGATCACGAGGTCGTGGGTTCGATTCCCACAGAACACAAGTATTTGTGTGATGAACATAAGTGTTTGTGTTGGTCTGGGTGTTTCTTATGTATTACAATATTATGTATTATTATGTATTTACAAAAAAAAAGTATATAAGTATTATATCCATTGTCTAGTACCCATATTACAAGCTCTGCTTAGTTTGGGACTAGATGGTACTGTGTAAAAATGTCACAAAAATATTTATTTATTTATAAAACTGAAACATAAAAGTTTCATCAATATGTGGTGTTTACATTTTCCAATTTAAAAACTTCTTATTATTTTATTATTTCCAACACATTTACGCATGCGAAGCGAAATCTAAAGATGTAAATTGTGAAAAGAAAAAAAAACAGCACTGCCACACTGAGCTAGTGCGAGCCCCACATAACCACGCTGCCTCACCGGGTGGTGTTGGCATAATAAGTGCAAGCTCTGGCTCCCGAAATACAAGGTCTGGCTTAGTTTGGGAATCAGTATCAGTATTTCATGTTAGGTACGTAATGATTATCATCCTCCTCGACTTTTCCCAAATATGATGGCGTCAGCTTACGTGATGATTAGTGACAATAAATACTTTTTTTGAAATTTATATGTTATTGTTTGCACTAAATATTTATTCATGCTTCATTACCTCCAGGACTAACGAGGAATACCAGATCGCCGGATGCGGCGAAGAACTTGATGGCAGCCTCATCTAGCCGAAGACGATGTAGGGATTCACTTCTTCGATTATGGCTATTGTTTATTTTAATACATAATCTGACTGAATAGTTTACACAAAAACATCAAGTAAATAAACTTGGCATTTACTAAATAACTCTATATTTTATCGTCACTCCGGTAATCAATCAACTCGGTCTATCGCAGTCCACTGCTGGACATAGGCCTTCTACCCCAGCTACCTTCTTCATATCATCGGTCCACCTGGCTGGGAGGAGCCCTACGTTGCGTTTGCCGATTCGTCTCCCACTCAAGGCACTGCAGCAATGTTAAATCTAAATCGAAACAAATGTAGATCGGTGATCACCGGACGCTATTATGAGGAAGGTGGGTGCTGCAACTTGTAGGTATACCACATCATTCATCATCATCATTTCAGCCGAAAGACGTCCACTGCTGGACATAGGCCTCTCCCAGAAGGGGGGGATATGCCGTAATCACCACTCTCGGCAGGCTGGTTGGCGATCGCAGTTGGTTGGTTAAATACTCAGAGAATGCTGCTGCCCATCCTCTGGTGAATCCCTTAGTCGCCTTTTACGACACCCATGAGAAGAAATAGGGTGGTGTAATTCTTTATGTTTGGCACCACACGGAACATGGTATACCACACCTATACATATTTTTTAAATAATCGCTGAATCAACAAAGAGGCCTCGGGATCACAGTGTTCCTATAAAGAACAATCTTGGAAAAGGAACAGGTGAATCTAATCATATTGTAATACTCAAGTGGATGTTAGCTGCTCGTTAAGTTAACCATAAAAATAGATGAAAGTGGGCGTGTGATAGGCACTATCCGGCATAAAATAGGCTTTTTAGTGGGTGTCATTTGAATAACGCTTAATTCTATAGCTTCCAGAGTACCTACTGAACTGAGGTCCAACAACCAAAAAAATAATTTTTAAACGCATTTGTCTTAGTTATAGTAGAACTCCTTTGTGAAAGCCACCGTACCATTTTTGCCACTTGCGAAAGGTACGGGTGCCATTGAAATTACAATCAGACTTTCCATCTTCATGTCTTATTTTGGCGAACGCGACTTGGCTCCGCCTTCCCCGACTAAAAACCACCACGGTGTTCCTCTACCGACCCTTGGCCGTCGCAAATACTCCCGTATTCGCCCAACCATACCCGGCAGGTCCCGGCTCGCCACTGGCAGGCGAGCCCCTTCTCCCCGTGCGGCAATCACAACGGCCGCACCCTCCTCTTGAGTGGCGCTAAACTAGGTGATCCTGTGACTTCGGAGTTAGTGTGTTACTGTGATAGTAAAAACCTTTATTGTGTTCTTACAATATCCAAAACAGATAATTGACTTCCTAGGATTTTAAGTACCTACAATAATATTAACAAGGAATTATAAAAGAAAAATGTTTGACATGCTAGGGCGCGTGTGTGTATGTGATAGTGGGGCTGTGTATCCGAGAGTTTGTGTGTATTATTTTGTCGCTGGACAAACGCAACTAAATTGCAACCACACATAATTTGTGGCTGCGATAACGCAGCTTCAGACAGCTGAAGCGAGACCACTCAAACACGACCACTGGCTGGCGACATTTTTGCGGCTGTGGTGTGTTCTTTCTGATATAGAATGGAGTCAGGCGTTTAGTTTGCGGAAATCCATGACGTAAAAAATATGGAATTATAATGTTTAGTGTTGATTCCGCTAAACTAGTTCATCAATACGTGTTTCGCCCCTCCACAAAACCTAAGGATGCCCCGTGGAGATGCGAAACACGTGTCGTGTATCAGTTTGGTTTGCATGTTGCATAATATAATAATCGCACGTTCTGCATGTGCGTATTATATTTGTGGGTGGGAGGGTGCTGCATACTGCACTCAAGCGACGAACAAATTTGGCGGAATAAACAATAAACATTGTAACTCCTTATTTTGTACTAGCCTATGCTCGTGGCTTCGCCCGTGTGGATGTCGTTTATCGTGCATCCCTCAGGAACTGTTCAACTTTCCAGGAGAAAAAGTAGACTATATATTAATCTGGGTTATGTTCTATCTGTATACCAAATTTCATCCAAATCCGTTGAGCCGTTACAGCGTGATGGAGTAACAAACCTCCAAATATTCAAATAACTTCACAAACTTTCACATTTATAATATTAGTAGTTCTGTCTTAATAGATCCTATGGGGCTTAACTTCATTATAAGCATAGATAGATCGTCTTTTCTAAATTTAAGTACCCACAGCGTCCATACAACAAAAAATAATGTAATAAAATATGAATGGTGGGGACCAGTGGAGCAATTGTGTAATGCATTCACTTTGACATTAGCTTTCATTTTGAAATTGAAGCAATATTCATTGCGTGGTAAATAGTTGCCGATAACACGGATTGTCAAAACACACGGAGCAATGAACATTGACATCCAGATGATTGCGATCGCGAGTGAGTTACGCAATTCGGCAGCTGGTGTCCTGAAATATAGGCCTCGAGCCTAGTTTAGGTACCAGTTTCCCACAATATGTATGTATAATACTAATTAAATAAGAAATGATATTTTAAGTGAAGTATTGTGACAAGAAAATAAACATTAATCTTATCTTATCTTATAAGTGATTCTTCGTTGTCCACAACTCAGGCTTGAAACCTTAAAAAAACCGGCCAAGTGTGTCGGACTCACGCAGTAAGGGTTCCGTACCACCCATCGACCTGATACCCCATAGAAACCGATTTAATTTACGAGAGTTTATCAAAAGACATCAACGAACGTACGCGAAATGTGAAATTTTGCATCTCTTTCTTACGTAGGTACCACCACATATGTCTATTTTTGCCCTGTTTTTAGTATTTGTTGCTAAACTACATAGTATACACTATAATCACACGATGGTATGTATTACCGTTTTGAAGATAGAGCAGGAACAAAAACGATGAAAAAAATGCATGTTTTTCGAGGTTTCTTGTATGGGGACCCCCTTTGATTTTAGACTTTTTTTAGTTTTTAGTATTTGTCGTGATATGCCGCACAGTAACACATATTCTGTGAAAATTTCATCAGGTTATCTATTACCGTTACAAAGATACAGCCCTGTGACAGACAGACGGACGGACAGCGTAGCGAGAGTAATAGGGTCCCGTTAGCACCCTTTGGATACGGAACCCTAAAAAGGTGTAAACTAATAGCAGTAATAATAGAATAAGTAAATAATAGTTTCAAAGCAGCCTACTTAATTATTGGTTGCACGGATCTCCAGAGGGCATTTTATATTAAGTTCTGCAAAGATCTAGACGTTATTTAAATATTTAATATAGAACCTATTTTAACTAATAACGAGATTATAATTAAAATCTTCCGATGTTGGCGATGTTGTAAGCTAAAATTATATAATTTAGTTGTAAGTACTTTTGTATCTCATTATAAGGAAACTGTTTTGTAAGTTCTAGTGGGAAATAAAATTCTTTAAACCTATGTTTTTTTTTGTCTAGGATTATAAAATATTGTATAGATTTAAAACAATGTTTATCATCATCATCATCATCATCATCATCATTGGAGCCTCTTATTAATCCAGTCTTGGATATAGGCCTCTTCCCTCCTTCTCCATTCCTGGCAGTATTGTTTCTGACTCATCTAGTCATTATTATTATTATTTTGAGGAAAGAGGTAGGGGTCTTGAACGCCCCTAAGTCACTGCGACCTGATAAGATCTGTTGTGACGCCTCTTGCAGCATTACAGCACTTCCCCAAGCTGCAAGTTAATCATGAAGTCGACTATGACCTTGGGGGAGGAGGAAATATAGTCATGACCTCCATGCCGTCTGATTTTGACTACCTATCGCTGCAGTGGTCAGCTTCCTTCCTCAAGTGTTGGCTCTGGGTCTCCACTCTAAAGTTTTTCTCGTTCAGCGGCATATAGTAAAAGCCCCAGTTACCGACAGTGTCCCATTGTTCGTCAAAACACAACCAACTTCAGAAAATAAGAGCAAAATTGTATTCTTATTCTTTATTGTATACACATATATACATTTATATTACAGTAGGAAAGTTTATGTACATCGGTTTTCTAACAGCAAACCTTAGAGCGATAGAGAGATGTTGATATTAGAGGACAGAAACAAGTGTACAACATAAATTAAACCTACTTTATTTACATACAGTACTAGCTAATAATGATATAAATAATATATAGATACTTAAGTATATATAATAGATACATAAGAATATATACATTCATATATATATATATATACCTAATACATAACATGCACTATAACTCATGTTGAGAGGAAATGCTCCTTAATTCTTCTCTTGAAGACATTGAGTGAAATGCTATCGCGCAGAGAGTTTGGGAGAGAATTCCACAGACGCACTGCACGCATGGTGAAAGAACCATCGTAACAGCTAGTTGTGTGATGGGGTATACGGAGGAGAAGGGAAGAAGATGAGCGACAAGGCTTTCCCCTGGGGACAAGGTACTCAAAGCGTTCCCGAAGATAAGATGGAGAACTAGTATTGTGAAGAACGGAGAAGAGAAGAGAAAGAATGTGAGTATCTCAACGACGCCGAATAGGCAGCCACTTCAACTGCATCCGAAATTCCGACACATGGTCGTATTTCTGGAGGTCAAAAATGAAGCGGATTGCCAGATTCTGCAGTCGTTCAAGTTTATTGAGAAGTATTGTAATTTGTTATACGGTTAAATAATATCTAATAAACATTGAACTGTTACATAGTGCACCACAAGTGTCCACAAGTACCTACGTAAAAAAACATCACGAAACCAATTTATTTAACTTAAAACTTTTTAACAAAAAATTGAACCGACGAAAACAGAAACTGAAAAGCGAAAAATATCTAATTATGAGTCGGCGCCAAACGAACTTTTAACAAGCAAAGTGCGTGCAAGTTGCAAGTGGCTGAGCGGAGAACGCATTTTTGGAAAGTAATTGTTTATCGTTGAAAATTTCACGTTGTATTTGATGTGACGTTGTTTTTATTATTTATTTAAAGTAATTTAATGATCTTCGTTGATTGGTTGTTTGGCGCCGACTCATAATTAGTTATTTTTCGCTTTTCAGTTTCTGTTTTCGTCAGTTATTTTTTTGTGGTTAAAATCTAACTCCAGGTCTCCATTATCTCGTAGTGTCTAGAACTATATTTATGTGTGTCAAGTTTCAACAGAATCAGTTAACAGGTAAGAATTCAGTGGGTGAACAAACACTCATCCCCTGTTTTACAACCCTTAGGGGTGGATTTTGATTTTGAAATTTAAAAGGGACCAATTTCGAGATATACCCTATCCATTAAAAAAAGAATCATCAAAATCGGACCTCTCTGTAAAAAGTTATGCGTGGTCATACATAAAAAAAAATACGTGTCGAATTGAGAACCTCCTCCTTTTTTTCGTCGGTTAAAAATACTTGTGATTGTCCCTTAAAGTGTCGATAATTGGGGATGTTACGTTATAAAATAAAAAAATGTTACAGCGATAAAAAAATGTTTATCATCATCATTGTTTCAGCTGAAAGAAGTCCACTGCTGGACATAGGTCATCCCCAAGCATCGCCACAACGACCGGTCCTGCGCTTTACTCAACCAGCGGATTCCCGCGACCTACATCAGGTCGTCGTTAAAACAATGTTTATAACTTATAATTAATTCTGAAAACGCTTTGTAGGTAAATCAGGAATTGTAATTTCCTACTTATTTGAATAATACAAGTATCGTACATATGTCATTTTAATAACTTCTGTAAGCAATCAGCTCTCGTGTCTGCATTAAAAACGATTCAAAAGCACGAAATTCAATAACACCTGCAGTACCTTTTTTTATTCAAAGCGACACTGAGTCGCGATCTTATATCAAATTTCATTTGAATCCATTCTAATTAATGTTTTCATACTACTTAGAAAAACGGCGTAAGTTACATTGTAAACAATAAACTCTAATCTATTTTCGACGTCAATAAAACAAAAACAAAGTTTCAAGCGGATTTATTTTGGTGACAAAACTTCTTCAAAATATCCTTTTCAATGAAATTTTCGATGAATTGTATTGCGAACTTAGCGGTAAAAGCCTTTTAATTTAAAGAAAGCGTTTCATATTTCCAAGTGATTTACGTATATTCTACCTAGTGGAATAAAAGTCTCTAGTAGATTTTAAATAAATTTAATTTAGTTTAACAATGCATTCGATTACGAATGTCAATTGGTATAGTTTTCTATATTTGATTATCATGGTAAGCTGCCGTAGGCCGGTGCCTACGTACGCCTACGCTGGGCGCGGCGTAGCAGCGTAGCACCAACCGCTAAGCTTTCGGCTGTACTCCTAGTTGCTCTGGGGTATATAACCGGGGAGTGCCAAGTTCTGTGGCCATTTGAGTACAATCGTCTCAGCGCGCAACACGCGCACTACTCCCCTCGCAGTGTTACAGTGCACTACACGTACAGTTTCGGACAACTCAAACTTGCAGGTAAGTTTGTTTGTGGCTCTTATAAGTTATGTTGGAGAGTCAAGGATCCGAAATTAGTGAGAAAACTCAGCGCAGTTTACGTTGAAATGAGATTCGTATGTAATATTTTTTATCAGTGTTGTATTCTTCGGTGAATTAAAATTAAAATATTTGAACTTCATTTCTAAGTAACTTTTAACATTAGTACTTCGGATTAGATATTTTTAAAATACGACTTTAGAATTCGATTTACACGAAAAAAAAAAACAATTACGTTTTCAACATATAACTTACAACTTTGGATTTAAATGCAGAAAAATACAAGTCAAGTGATTAGTTTATATTTATAAGTACCTACCAACTATGGTTAATACAATGCAGGGGTGCCTACTGACCTATAAGACACGATCTACTTATCCCGATAGCTCAGACCATAGATGAAATTAATACTATTGCATAAAATTTAGGTACACTAGAAACTACTGATAGAGCTCTATTTACAAATAAAAAAAGATGCATCCTTTTTCTACTAAAAATCCCAAAACTATTTTGAGTGTTTGAACACTAAAAGTACCATCAATATGTATATGCTTACATCAGTATCAGTTAATAATCTTTTAGAGAAAAAGTGAATAAATTATATAAATACTTAATTTTCTATATCAAATAATATTTTAATTATTGAATCTAAAATTTAAAATCTATATCTGTGTTATTTATGTAAACTTAAATGTATTGTACGCCAATATGGCAGGTCATAGCAGCACTTTTTTCTGTTAAAGCAACTGTAACTACATAAGTATCACAATATACAATAAATTGAATTGAATTGAAATTGTTTCACCATTCATAAAGTAGGGTATTAGTATTTCTCATTGATAAAATGAAATTAAATTATATAGATCTCAATTCTTTCCGAAAATTACAAAGGGCTAGCAAACTTAATATTACTTAGTCAATAAGCCGTATTTACTTAATAACAAGTACAGGCTAGAAGGTACAAAGAAGTACAGGTAATAAAAAGGAGGCTCTCTTACTTTTAATAAAATTGAACAATGAATATAACGTCATGCGTTTAGTCCTTAATGATGTATGCAGAGGTATAATAAATACTCTTATGCATTCATAACACCGAAAAATATTCCTACCTATTTTCCTATACCAGCCGCAATATTATTATAAACACAGATAGCTTCTGAGAATTTCCTGACAGAAAACCTAGATACATACCTGAGGAATCGAATACAAGACCTTGTTGTCTACGCTTGCAATGTTTTAACCAAAGAATCCCACGAAACGATTATAAGAAAGAACTCTTATCTGTAACTAGCTGTGCTCTTGCGGCTTTGCCCGTGTAAAAAGTTTTAATATGCCCCGTACAATTTTTCCCTTCGTAGTTTTGGGAAAAGCTAAAATCTTTCAAGAGTAATTGTGCTAAGTGTCACCCTGGGAATATTTTTTTATTGCAACTTTAATTGCATTTAACACCCTTTTTACCCTCTTGAGTTTAATTTAAGAAAAATCCAAAAACACGTAATTAATTAATTGCTTTAAATTATTATTCATACCGATTTTTTACTCAATCCAGCCACTCAATAATATTCGCCCACACAAAATCTATAACCCTATGTCACCTTTTTCTAGGAATAATTTTAGAAAAAAAAAAAGATGTTTCATTATTTACTTTTAAAATATTATTTCCCAAATTAAGAGTGAATCAATCCAGGAGAAAAGATTTTAAATACAAACTCTAACACCCTATTCTACCCCCTTAGGGTTAGAATTTCCAAAATTCCTTAGATTAGTGGGTGCCTACGTAAAAAAAGGAACCTACAGTCCAATTTTTTTTTTATCTGAGCAGTTTCGGCTCTGCGTTTATGAATCAGTCAGTCAGGACATGTCTCTTTACAAGTATAGAACTATAGATAGACAGATAATAGAAAATGATTGAAAAAATACAATGAACGTTGATCATAATTTCAGCCGAAAAACGTCAACTACTGGACACAGGCCTCCCCCAAAAGAGGGGATATGCCATAATCGCCACGCTTGGCAGGCGGGTTGGCGATCGCAGTTGGTTGGTTAAATACTCGGAGAACGCTGCTGCCCATCTTCTGGTGAATCCCTTAGTCGCCTTTTACGAAACCCATGAGAAGTTATAGGGTGGTGCAATTCTTTGCGTTTTTAATGAACATTGATAATTTAACTTATTTAATAAGTTTTGCTCAGAAAAAGCTATTGTTAAACTTAAATTTTGATCAGTCCCTTCTATGAACGGTATTTCTTAAATAGTAAGCTTACTTACGTAAAAAAATTAAATTACGATGATTATATCAACTCAGCCTATCGCAGTCCACTGCTGGACATAGGCCTCTCCCAAGTTGCGCCACCACAACTCGGTCCTCTGCCTTCCGCATCCAGTCCCCCCCAACCACGTTCTTCAGGTCGTCGGTCCACCTGGCAGGGGGGCGCCCTACGCATCTCATGCATCTCTATCAGTCAAATTCAAATTAACTTTAATTGCTTAAATTGTGGTACAGAGGATAGTACATTCTAATTATAGGTGCAAAGAAATTATATTTAAAAGTATCATTTGTTCTTTTTAATACCTACCTACAATTATATATTCATGGAATTGATTTACATCCGTCACAGTCACTAGTCACATAGTTTCAGTTGAAAACCAGCATCGGGTACTAGTGACCTGACATAATTATGCTGAACCACCTATTTGACACAGCCGTTGATTACACAATGTCATAAAAAACTGCATTTTAATTTTTTCGTGTTTGTTTTGTGTCCCTAGTTTGAGGCATAGAAATCATTTCTTTCTTTCTTTGGTGCAAAGATACATCGTCAGACGTTGTCAGTCGTCATCTCAGTGTTCACTTTAGTTATAACCGTATCATCTAATTATCAAGATATAACTATTTGCAATACAAATAAATTTTCCATTACGATCAACAAAGTGAAACAAGCTCAAAGGCTTCCGTTCCATATGAATTTGGATCACATCAAAGGCATGCTCATTTAACCGGTTGTTTTTAACTACCGGTCGGTAAACTAATAAAAGAAGTGTATTTTTAAAATTGGATTCACTTTAAACCCTTAATTAACAGGCACTTTATAATAAAATCTTTCGTCCACAAAATTGGCAACGATCAGTCGATTTGTATTTTTTTTTCATTCTGGGTACGGGTAAACGGTTTTAAAAACATTGTTGATGTGCTGTTCAAAAGAACAACATGGTTACACAAAGTTGTGGTTCTGGAACCACACTGTCATCTGTCATTAGTTCACTTGACAGCTGTCTCGCGAACACGTAAATTTTATCAACGGTTGCGTCAACTGAATTTGGATCATGCTGCTTATATGAGATCGCGTGTCTATATATTGACGTCGTTGGTTGACAAAGATGTAAAAAGAGACTAATGATTACCGTACATACGAGTTTAATAATATGTTTTATAAAAATAACTGACAGCTTTAAGAAAAAAAAAAACTAAAAATATTTAAAGAAACGATGTATAAATATAGTCATGATAATTTATATGAAAAATGCTAGCAGTGAAATATATCACACCATCAAAACCTAGATCAAAACAATAAAAAATAAAGCAATACCATCCCACAAATACAGGTATTAAAGTTTTTAAAAATAAATTATGAGCAATGGAAAAGGTATTAAGTATAAGTGACAGAAATCCGGCCGTCGTCGGTCGCTGTCATGAAGAATTCAGGAGTAAAAACATGGGCAACTGTACCTTAATAGAATAACGTCTGAAACGAGATAAATGTTTTAGGATAGGTATTTCGAAGATTCCACCTTTGATTTGGTTATCGTGGCTATCAACAATTTGTGGTGAAGTTTGCATTTTTTTACAAAAGATAGTTATTATGTTATTAAAGCACTTCAATAAAAGTAGTGACGGCGAATAGTTGACCTTAAAAAGGCGGCATAAATATTACATTTGATTAAATATTGTTTTATTAGTGAGTGATGCAGTTACCTGATTTTATTAAAGATATATTTAATTTAACATGATTGTATTTTAAATTATTTCAATATTTGGATGTTAAAATCGAAGTAATATTAAAATACATATTAAACTTCTTGGTAGACAAATGAAAGGCCACATCAAGACAAAAAAAATTAAGCGTAGCCATTTAAATCAAAAGGAAAATATATAGTTTCTTTACTACAGTAAATGGCCACAGTATATTTTTTGAAAAATTACAGCCATTGATAGTGATAAAATAGAGAAAAAGTAAAAGGAGGATTTATAAGAACTTATTTAAATAAGACGAAATAAAACTGACATAATAACTTAATAATTTGAACATTTGAGCGACAAAGATATAGCGGAAAGAAATTCTGGTGTTAAACGTGCTAATAAATAATATCTACTTTGTATGACTATAAAATAATTAACTAATAGACTAGAACTAACTAACAGAAGTTAGTTTTTTTATTCTCTACTAGATGATGCCTGTTATATGTCGATAAAAAGTATTATCATCATCATCCTCCTGCCCTTATCCCTATTTATTTGGGGTCGGTGCAGCATGTATTTTTCTTCCTAATATCTCTCATCAGTCGTCATCTCCGTGTTCACTTTATTTATATTAATAATGTCATTAATAAGTATCTAAAGTATCCATTCGAGACACGGTCTATCTGTGTGCAAAATTTCATGCAAATCCGTTCAGTTGTTTCAGCGTGATTGCAGGACAAACAAACAAATCAACGCAATTATAATATTAGTAGGTTGTAAAATTTCACCCTTTTTTCTAAGTAAGTTGAAATTAAGCATCACAAGTTCAGGAATAAGTTTGTGAACTGAACAAGAACTGCATACAAGTAAAGAAGAAACTTTAAAAGACAAGTAAATTAGAAACTCAAAGAGAACTGAGAATTTGTTCGACATGAATACGATTCTTGCAGGTAACACGAGTATAAAACATTTAAAACATATGTACTATTATGTACCTCAAAACTTCTTTTTCACGGAATTAGTCTTGAGAATCCCAAAATACTAACTTTTGAGAAAAAGAGTAGGTAGGTACTGGCCATTATGAGAAAAAGAAAATGTTCGATAATTTGAATTATGAATTTGAATTAATTTTTATTGACAAAAGGCGTTGATATTTTTTTCACAAACATGATGACCAGTATTTTACATAGTTTAATTGAAAAAGATTGTCTATGAAGAAGGTTTAGTTTAAAATATTTAATTAAATATTCGGGTAAAATAAAGCCATTATAGAATTGCAGTTTATTTCCAAACTGCTTACCTAAACAATCATATTTCGATAATAACAAATTGTTATGGTCAAAAATACCCACGGGTACTTAGAATTGTTGTAAGATGAGAATAAAAATCACCATTTTGAAATCTCTTCAAAATATTAATGAACTCCAAATTCGAACAACAATGCCATATTTTTTACTAAATTATACTGTAGGCTTATTTTGTATTTGAACACACTTTATTCAATTACGGATCAAGAAAATAAGAAAAATGTATTTATTGAGTAGATTAAACCCAATTAGTAATAAATTGTTTTGTCTGATTAAGTAAAAATATTATGGTAGGTACAATATTATTTTATCGGACGGAAAAGAATTCTAATTCTTTTACATTGATAGATTTTTTATTACTCCGACTATTTTGTACATATATTTAGGTGTTTCATGTATAATATTTAAATCGCAATACAACGTAACAGTATTTATTTTGCAGCTCGTCATATAAAACGCGCCATATTTTTTTTAAATGTCACCGAACGAATAAGTGTCAAAATCAAGGGTCCACTTGTACCTCGCATCCGCACTAGAGGGCTAAACCACGGGCAATCCCGAACGAAGCAGACAAAGAAACCGGGCAAGTGCGAGTTGGACTCGTGCAGTAAGGTACCTGATACCCGTGAAACTGATATTCATGAGATTTCACTGCTGCCGTACGCTATCAACGTGCTATTTAGTGAAATATGAATATTTGCATCTCCTTCTTACGCGGGTAACACCACACATATTTTCTATATTTGCCTTATTATTTGTTGTTAAACTGTAGAGTATGCACTGCAATCACACCAAGTTTGGTGCTTGTATGTATTACCGTTTTTAAGATCATCAGAGAGAGCAAGAACTATAAACGTTGATGCACAAAAATGTATTTTACGAGGTTTCGTGTATGGAGACCCCCTTTTGGGTAGACTTTTTTATTTTTAGTATTTGTCATGATAGAGGCCATAGTAACACATTTACAGTATGTTAATTAACGAAAACTGTGCCCGTTAAACCCGTAATAATGTAGCGCCCGTACATATATAAATAATATTTCCACCAAAAAAAAAAAAAAAAACAAATATCATGCAAAATAATAAACGTAATTTTTTTTTTCTATGATATTTAAAAAAAAAAAAATATTTTTATTTTTGGCGGGACTGTTATTTTTAGTTTGTACGGTCGACCGCACGTCGGCGGTAACACTTTGACATTAGCAGTATCTTTATTTCATAAGCAGTATGGGCGGTTTTCGAATTGAAGTGTTACCACTGAATTATTATATTAACATAATGTATTCTGTAAAAATTTCAACTAGCTACTTTCTTATACCTAATGGGCTTGCATTTAACCGCCACCTCACCTGATGGTACGTACGTACAGTCGACTGCATGACAGTGGTAACACTTGAATTAAAAAATCACCCCAATTGATTACGAAATAAACGCTGTCAATGTCAAACTGTTACCACTGACGTGCGGTCGGCCGTACCTATTACGGATAAAAAGATACAGCCCTGTGGCAGACAGACTGACGGACGGACAGACGGCGTAGGCAGAGTAATAGGGTCCCGTCCCCTAAAAATGTTTATTGTTCTTTTAGGTTTTAATAAAAGAATAATCAGCCAATTATTGTTCCACTACACTGCTAGGCACGGACTTCTCATTTTGAGAAGAGTTAAGAAATAGTTCACCACGCTGTCCTTGTGTGAGTTGGTAGACTACACATCTATTGCCAATGCCTCAGAACAGTTATTTAATTAAGTCATTGTTTGAGGCCACTGCAAAGGCTCATCTCTAATAGTTGTTTGTTTTTTTTTTATCTCATTCGAACCCCGACGGATAAATAGATTTGAACGAGTACACAGTACCATTATTACCTATTCTATGACAGTACACAGGTCAAATGTCCCCCAGATCAACACAAAGCGTATTTTTCTCCGTGAAACAAAACCCTTTTCGCACTAACCGAACCACGGGCACTTCAATAATAAAATCATTTGTTTTGTGCGAACTGAAAATAGAGTTTAATTTAAAAATAAAAGCTTTTTACGGGGTTATGTTATGTCCTATATATCCTATATGTCTTTATTGTTGTTCGTACTGAGTGCTCAATCTAATAGATCAGCTTCTGTTCGAAAGACACACTAAAAGCCTGCCTGTTTTCCTAGAGAATGATTTCCTCTATGCAGTTTGATGCAATGTTTTATAAATAGTACATGCATAAAACATGCATTTTTATATCAGAATTGTCATCATAAATTAAGCATTTTAGATACCGAAATTAAACGAAACTGTGGAAAGATTAAATACATTGTTGCAATAAAATGAGTGTGAAAATGGAGATCACATTTAATTTAATTTTCCCTACTACGGTGAATGCTACCGGATAGCCCGTGAAATTCACAATTAAATACATACTAATAATACATAAGAATCACCCAGCCCAACACAAACACTTATGTTCATCACATAAATATTTGTGTCGTGTGGGAATCGAATCCACGACCTCGTGATCAGCATTCCGACACTCGAACCACTAGAACATAGACTTCGTAAACTGTACAACTTGTACAAATATTACAACTTATAATAAAAACTTTTTAGTAGTTTTAAATTTTAACTTATATGGACTGTCCACCTTTTGATAAAATATTTTTGATAAGGTGTAAAAAAAACGAAATGATTTTATTTTTTAATAAAGAAAATGGCATTTACAATTTTTTTTGTGACATAGCGGCTAGTGACTATGTAATTTTGAACACACGTAAAGAGGTTAGTTACCTGTTGAAATAGAAACTTTTCTAAAAAATAAATACCTTTTTTAGACTTTTGTTTCGGACTTTTTTATGTTATTAAATAATATTATTCACACATAAATCAACATTAACATTGATTAACTTTAAGCTGAAAAGGTATTTATTTCCTTTGCGTGAAATATGTCAATGCAATTTAATATAGCGGATCGAAAATGTATGCAGAAAGCACATATTACAGTACATATTACCTCAGTGGCGCAGGGCAAATTTTTTCGAGCATATACTAATTGACTCGACGTCAATATGTGTTTTTAAACTGATTATTTCCGAACCCGAAAGACTGCAGAAAGCTTGTAAACAGGCAGTATTCCAGAATCCAAATGGCGTACCATTTCTCAAATGACTGTATAAATCGCATTTTACCGAAAAAGGCGACATGCTCCTAATAATAGTCACGTACCCTAGCTGTCATTCACAATAAAAGCGATATAAAAAGCTTCTGAAATTCGCTGGTCGGCCATTAAGTGCTTCACACTTACTTTTAAGATATACACAATGTAACATACATTGCTTTAACAGCCATTTTGTTGATGTATGTACTTAATTAGGTAATTATAAAACGGATTTTTTCATTCAAAAGATAAGAGATCGTACACAGGAGAGGCTTTTGGGCTGTTAGTACAGTAGTACACCGTAAAGCAAGGCAATTAGAACACACTATTAGGCAAGTCAAAATGCTTAGTACTTTTGTTCGGAAAAATATTTAGGCAGGCTTAATCCTTTTTTAGGGTTATATACCCAAAAGGTACTAACGGGACTCTATTACTATGCCTATGCTGTCTGTCCGTCTGTCTGTCACAGGGCAGTATCTTTTTAATCGTAATAGGTATAGCCTAATGATATTAAACTTTAAATATCATTGCTATGGTACAGACTGCCTCGTTGGTCTAGTGGTTGCAAGCGTGACTGCTGAGCGTGGGGTCCTGGGTTCGATTCCCGGGTCGGGCAAAGAGTTATTGGGTTTTTTCATTAGGAAATTGTCAGTAGCAGCCCGGAGTCTGGGTTTGTGCCCGGTCAATGTCAATAGGCTCGCCCCCTATTACATGGGACATAACTGGCGAAATGTGGGTGTACTATTACACCTCTGCCTACCCCTTCGGGGAAATACAGGCGTGATGTTATGTTATCATTGGTATTGCCAGTAGTTGTAATGTTGAAAACGTTCTTCATTCCTGCTCAATCTTACAAACAGCACCTAATACATACGAGCGTCAAACGAAGTCTGGTTTTAGTGAATAGTCTATTGCTAAACAACAAATAATAAAAAGAGGGTAAATAAAGATATGTGTGATGGTACGGAACCCTTAATGCGTGAGTCCGACTCGCACTTAGCGAAGATTTAGAGAGAGAGAGAGAATAACAAACTTTTTATTTTTAAAGCAGTGTTAAATCAAAGTAAATGACTTGATTTATCTGGACCCGTGCAGCCTATAAAATAAGTATAAAATAAAACTTTTTAACAAAAAATTGAACCGACGAAAAGTGAAACTGAAAAGCGAAAAATAACTATTTATGAGTCGGCGCCAAACGAACTTTTAACATGCAAAGTGCGTGTAAGTTGCAAGTGGCCGAGCGGAGAACGCATTTTTGGAAAGTTATTGTTTATCGTTGAAAATTTCACGTTGTATTTGATGTGACGTTGTTCTTATTATTTATTTAAAGTAATTTAATGATCTTCGTTGATTGGTTGTTTGGCGCCGACTCATAAATAGTTATTTTTCGCTGTTCAGTTTCACTTTTCGTCGGTTCAATTTTTTGTTAAAAAGTTTTAGTTTAGTCGGTTATTTTTTTGTGGTTAAAATCTAACTCCAGGTCTCCATTATCTCGTAGTGTCTAGAACTATATTTATGTGTGTCAAGTTTCAACAGAATCAGTTAACAGGTAAGAATTCAGTGGGTGAACAAACACTCATCCCCTGTTTTACAACCCTTAGGGGTGGATTTTGATTTTGAAATTTAAAAGGAACCAACTTCGAGATATACCCTATCCATTAAAAAAAGAATCATCAAAATCGGACCACTCTGTAAAAAGTTATGCGTGGTCATACATAAAAAAAAAAAAAAAAAATATACGCGTCGAATTGAGAACCTCCTCCTTTTTTTCGTCGGTTAATAAAAATAAACGAAAGTTGAAAGTTTCCGCGGCTGGCTCTGAAATCTATGAATATTTGATAGGTAACTACAACAAAAACCATTCTTTTGTTATCTTACTAATATTAGGGGCAATATATAATGGGATCCCTTTGATTCGCATAATTTTTTAATTCCTAATCTACTTCGGCATAACGAGTTAGGCATAAATTTTAATGACATAATAATACTTTGGCATACATTTTTTTTGGTTAATGTTTTGATAGGCATAACTGTCATTTGGGCTATATTTTTTGGATCCAATCTTTTGTCGCATAAAGTTATAAGGCATATTATTTATTCGTCTAATAGTTATAAATAAGATATACAATGTGTTATTGAAATAACTCAAAACCTAAAATTAGTTTGTTTAGAATCAAGAGTAAAATCGATTACACTACTTTTTAGCTAAGGAAATTGAATTAGAAATCGTCCTTACTGCACGAAATAAAGACCTTGTCAATGTCAAACTGTAACACTGACGTGCGGTCGACCTTAAGTCTTTTTGGTTTACCTGTATGATTTACGTCTAAAACAGTTTCATGACAGACAGACAGACTGACATCACACAGCCCAAATGATTGAGTCAAGAAACCTGAAATTTTGGACAGAGATGCCTTAGTATTCCTAACATTTAATTTAGGCTAGCACAAAGTTATTATAAGCTTATATTTTAACAGGAATATTATTGCTAATTTAGTGAAATAAACAACGTAGGCTAACGCATGAACCCTTTTCAATCTGAGAAGAGTCTAGTTCATGGGCTGATTATGTAGTAGCCATTGAATATTATCTAGATCTTACGTCTTCTTTGTCCATCCAAAGGTTGTCTGGAAGATATCACTTTTAGCGATAAGACCGCCCATGTACCCATAATTTATACGTTGTTCTTGTTTACTACTATTTTCATGGTGTACAATAAATTATATTCTATCTATCTATTATTTTGTTACATACATCCTCAGACTAAAATAATAAGATAGACGGAGCGCGTTGAACTAGAGAATGAAGTCAGAAAAAGGAGTACGAAATGGCAAATGAGTATACTATTCTGCCCACAGTGATCGCGAGCCGCGATTGGTAGCGTGCGTCTAATCCTCAGACTAAAAGAAAAGAGTAAGATTGACGCTACAAATAGCGCGTCGCGAACACTAAGGGCGGAATAATAGGTACTCCTTTGCCATTTCTGTAATACAGTTTTAACTACATAGTACGGGGTATGGGGGATAGTGCTAATCGGACTTGATACAACTTGTTACATTCGTAAGTGATAATTATGTTTTATGGTACTAATTTATTCTATCTTCTGTTTAAACTTTCACTAGTACACAAAAAAGTAGTGTAACAAAATTTTTAATTTGTTAGCTGTCCCATTTGGTAAAATAAAGATTTATGATTAAGTATTCCTATTTCTGAATTCAGTTATTAGTTCTACGCGCTCCGTCTATCCTATTCTTTTGGTCTGAGCATACCTCTTAGGACAATTGAATATTATTGTAACGGCTTATTTTTTGTTCTGCACCAAAGTTCTCTCTAATCTTTTTGTTTTTATCTTTATCTCATATTATAGATCAGTTTTATTTACAAAAAAACATCTTTGCTACAAAAGAAAAGGGTAATGACATAATTCGATTACTTTTTTACAAAGGAAGATGAAGGTATCATTCGATTTGTTCAATTGTCGAAGGATAAGTACCCTTATTGTTATCTGTTATTTCTATTGAAAGCACAGACAAAGTAAAAATATAGACGTTGTGCTGCGAACAATCGTAGTGAAGCCAACAAAATCATGCTCCTCCGTACAAACCAGCGCTTACGCACACACATGCACCTCAAACCGTGCTCACTGTCACGGCATCGTCCAGTAAGCATCGCGAAAACGAGTCCTTCAGGTGCATGGTGTGTGCGTGAGTGCTGGTTTGTACACGGAGGAGCATGGTTTTATTCGCTCCACTATGATTGTTCGCAGAATTTCATCTATTGAAGGATACATATTTGTTTAAATTTTTTTATGTCTGTTGGTGATCCTGACAGACAACCCTCAGCCTAAGCCGGTGTGTCTGAAGCATGAAACTTTGCGCAGGAGTTCCATTTTGATAACGTAGGTGAGCAAGAAAGGATTTTTGAAAATTCATAAAAATAATTAATTAATAATTAATTAAATATTTAATTTATTCATTCTGGTCCTTAGGGACCAGATATGTTACTTGCGCTCGCAATCTGAAGACTCGAAAACGTCCTAATTAGGACGTTTTTATATTAATCCGCGTCAAGTAAGGCGCCAAGAGTGACAAAAAAAAACTAAAATGCCGTCGTGTGTGTACAGAAAGTGTTCTAATTACGACGCGAAAGTAACTTGAAGTAACCAACTTACTTACTTTGTACTTGTTTATGTGTAATATGCATTGAATTAAGAAACCTATGTCAATGGTAATACGCTGCCGCTGCGTACGGAACACAGCGTTTGTTTTTTTAGGGTATGACATATCTATACTTCTAAGGAGGTTAAATTGGGGAGAAAAGTCGGATAGTTCCTAAGATGTTACCGATGATGACAAACCCCATCAGGCACTAGGTTATAAAAATATTTGTTTAAATTAAAATTCAATTCAAATTATTTTTATTTCAAATAAATATAATGACAGACACTGTTGAAATGTAAGGCTCTAGTTGCACGGTTACAAGTTGTGGTTCCTATGGAGAAGTACCGGCAAGAAATGGATATACTCTTATAAAATAATTGTTCAATACCGACAACAAATTCATTCAAATAATGTGGGTATATAATTCCTCAGTACACAAGTCTTTAAAGAAGTCATGTTTTATTTGGCTATTAAAAACGAGTGGAGTATTTAGCCAAGAATAGACAAACTCCCTCGGGTGGATGGCCCAAGGGCTATTCGGCTCCAAGTTACTACCTAGAAGATACACTACGAATACAAAGTTAAAATTAACGCAACTCTTGTTTAATTAAAAGATATTTCATTCATTGCAAGTACATTTTAATTACTAATTAAAAGATATTTCATTCCTTGCAAGTACATTTTAATTACTAATTAAGTTTGAAATAAAAATATTGAATGGAAACTATCATAATTTTGTTTTATTTTTATCTTTCATAATAAATTATTAAGTTTCTCCAAGTCAGTCAAATTCTTGTTATAAATTACTTTGTTATTTGTTAATGTCTTCTGTTAAAACAGAAGTTGGTGTTAATTAATTAGATAACAAAAACTTTATCGTATTTTAGTTAGTACCTACAAGTAAGGTAGGTAGGTTAAGTAGAAATCATTATTCAGTTTATTTAAATACGCACTAGTCTAGCTATTTTTCTTGGAATAATTTCAAACTTAAAGATTGAATAAACTTGTCTATCTGAGATAAAATAATAACAACATCAAATATTCATGCGTAAGTACCGACCTACTCAATTTCTGAATTTGTACTTACTTTTGTACCTATCATAAAATAATAAATATCTACGAAAAAATGCTAAATAGTCTTAAGAAGTTAAGGTTGTAATAAGTTAATGATACGATGGGACTGGCATAATCATTAAATGATTGGAAGTCCCTAAAAAAAAAAAAGAAAAAAAAAAAAAGTACCTAGCAAAGAGTAACTAAGAAAAATTTGTTTAAAATAAAATTGGACGTAGTTTAGCAAAAAGGATCCAATCCACACACACAGTCCTTATATTTTTTTTGAGGAGTAAACTTTCAACATGCTAGCAGCCTAGTGGGGAGAGGCTGGGGTGTGTGGGATTTTTTCTGCACTAAAACCTTCCCCCAGTGGCCAACTTCAGCACAATAGAGGACACGGGGAATGTGTTATGTTACCGGTGCCCTCGCTATGCTACGTCTGTAAGGCACGCCCCAGAGGAGACTTCTGCCTCCCTGAACACCTTCTCGATGCGAAAGCATAAGGTGATACGGGACCACAGCGTACCACCGTCATCCCTGAGGTCACCCAGTGGACGCCCAAAGCGCCCACTCTAGACGCCCGTGACCTTAAAGGCCGCCCGCACAGGTCTGTCCTATCCACGGAGCAGCGCGGCGTGTAGCCCTAATACAGTAATTACCTGAATCATTTAATTTTTTTAAATTAATTTGCTTTGTTCTTTGTCCATTTCTCGTAATCCAAACAGGTAAATTTTTTGAATTTAATCATGTAATTCTGATGACAAATGAAAACTATTTTGTAGATAGAATTCTTTTCGCGTAAGTACGTCCGATACTACTAACAGTCTGAGGTTAATTAATTAAACTTGTTAATAACTTAATTTTAACCTTTTCGGTTAGCGGTCACATGTACCTACCTGATCACTGCAGAGGAAATAAAAAGTTTAAAATAAAAAAAGGGTTTGTTGAATGTCAGTTGTTCGCGTTTTCATTAATGTTGTACGAACGTACATTTAACTTCGACTGTATGCGTAGGATTGAGAGAGGTGAACCATTTCAAGTCAAAACTCGTGAATGTTATGACGTTATGTCGACCGAAATATGTTTTAAACGAGTATGGTCTGCAGAGCTATTCTGTGAGATGCCACTAGCAAAATCATTTTTTGTTTATATTTATAGCACCGCTGATCGTTTTAGGGTTCCGTACCCAAAGGGTGCAAACGGGACCCTATTACTCTCGCTACGCTGTCCGTCCGTCCGTCCGTCTGTCTGTCACAGGGCTGTATCTTTGTAACGGTAATAGATAACCAGGTGAAATTTTCACAGAATATATGTTACTGTGTTGCCTATCACGAAAAATAATAAAAATAAATCCACGGGAAAAACCAACAGGGTCTATACAAGAAACCTCGTAAAACATGCATTTTTTTAACGTTTTTGTTCCTGTTCTATCTTCAAAACGGTAATACATACCAGCGTCAAACCCGGTCTGATTATAGTGCATACTATGTAGTTTAGCAACAAATACTAAAAACAGAACAAACACGGATCAAAATTCACATTTCGCGTACATCGTTGATGTCTTTTGATAAACTCGTGTAAATTAAATCAGTTTCTATGGGGTATCAGGTCGATGGGTGGTACGGAACCCTTACTGCGTGAGTCCGACTCACACTTGGCCGGTTTTTTAGACTTTCTCATATTCCTATGAGTGTCTGGTCTGATACAACCTATCACGGTTCTTTTTCAAATATTGGAATCATTCGACAAAAAATCTACATGATTACCTTTAAACATTATCCTGGGAGCGCTGGCTGATAGGTGGGACAGCTCGATGTTCGCCCACTGGATGCGACTCCACAATCAGTTGTAGGCGGGCCTAGGGTAAAATTTACATCAATTATTATTTAATAATTTTTGATGTGTGTGAATTTTAATTTTTAATTATTTTTGATATGTGTACATTTTAATGTATTCTATGTGGTTTATGGGTCCGAATGCCCGAAATAAAGAATTCTTAATTTAAATTAAATTAAACAATTCCGTGAACGATAAGCAGACAGCAAACAGCCTGTATAAACCTAAATATAATTAATTAATTAATTATAAATTTCGTTGGAGGGGCTCGTAGCGATGCATCGACTGCGCGGATTGTACGATCTGCAAGGTTAAGCTGCACTTGCCGCGGTCAGTCTGTGGATGGGTGTCCGTTTCGTTACACATCGAGACCCCTCCGTGCCTCGGAGAGCACGTTAAGCTGTCGGTCCCGGTTGTCATACGAATATCTATGGCAGTCGTTACGGGTAGTCAGAAGCCTGAAAGTCTGACAACTGGTCTAACCTACGAATGTCAGTATTACCCAGTAATTGGGTTGCGGGGGTCTGATGGCAGTCGCTCCGTGTAAAATACTGATGTTCAGCCGAATCTGGCTAGACTGGAAGCCGACCCCAATATAATTGGGAAAAGGCTCGGAGGATGATGAATTAATTATAAATTTTATTTCTCTCTTCACAAAGTTGGCTTAAAATAAATACATTTACGTGACATGTAGGTGCGTAGGTTGTAGGTAGGTGCGTATAATCAAGACAAACACGAAGGAAGTTTTTTCTAAATTCAACCAAAAGTGTTATAAATATTTTAAGTAGGGGTTTAAAGTTAGTTCAGAGTCATATGTAGTTGTAGTATTCAATAAATTAAAACAATTTCAGCAATTTATTTATATATTTGTGAATCCGACAGACGTCGCTTTTTCAAGAAGTGTTCAATTTCTTTAGTTGGCGGTAGTTCCGCACTGGTATAGACTTATGAATAATTTAGGAAACCGTTTGGTGGGGCAACACGTGCTTAACATAACGTGGACCCCTAGGCTGGAAGTATTGTATAACTTTCAACTTTCATTTATTTAATTAATTTATGCACACAGATAAATAATAATAAAATACCTACATAGAAATTAATAGTAAAAAGGCACTGCTTATTTCTTTAAGAAATTTCTTCCAGCAGACCTGCGAGAAGAAAATTTGAAGCAAAGATATGTAGACACAGTGTGTAAAGTAATGCTAATAAATATTCATATATATGTATACTCATACATAAACTAAAGATTTTATCCTATAAGATGGCGATGAAAATTGCCATTATACAAGCTACGTATCGATGGGTATCTTGTATTTCATATTATATTTATGACTAATAAAAATACATTTTGAGCCGTAAGCAGCTTTATTTTCTAATTTCATACTAAAGTATTACCTACCCTAAAACAGATAAAGTACAGAAAACTATGAGATTGTTATAATAAGGTTTTTGTTGAAAAATCTATTTTTCAAGACAAGCTTTTTTAAGACACGGATTTGGTACTGTAACCCAAACGCGGTGTGTCAACGGTAACTACAGCAGAGATCTTGTGACCACCTTCCGGCACCATCATCAGATCAGCTCCTAAACACCATAATACTGCATAGTCATTGGGTTTACACATGTGTACCAAATTTCAGCCAATCCTGATAATGGAAACTGGTTTAAATTTGGCTTGCAAGATTTGACCTAAACCATTTAATAAACATTGCAACTTAAATAAAAGCTTGTAAAAAATGTAATAGAAGCATGAACGAATCGAAAACGCAACGTGAACAAAGCGACATCTATGTCAACTTGAACGACACTCATTACAACGTTACATGGCACTTTATAAACATAATTAAAACTCACAAAATAAACGCCTAATAAACATTTCGAATTAAGATTATGAAACAAAATATGATTGTGCTTCACAAATTGTGCGCTCAGCTCAACAGTACATGTTGTTTGGAGGCGAGAGATTTCAATTAACCGGAGAATGATGCAGCATTTCCTTAGTTGTAATTAATGGAGAGCATCATTATGACGTAATGAAGACTGTTGTAGAGTTGACACCTTTATGGTTAAGCCGAGAGCCGTGGTTGTATCGAAGTTCATTAGTGTTGTGGTTGGAGCTCGAGATCAATCATGAAATAATCATTGATTAACTACGTTTAATATCGCTTAGTCTTGCTAATGTGGAAAAAGCGGTTTCTCTGAACGTGCCATGTATCTTGGATAACCCTGAAATGTGGTGTTGTATTTCAAATACGTTGCTCACAATGGTTTTAATAAACTATTGAAATATTCCGAATAGTACTGAACCACTGAAATCGATTTTGATATATTACTTTGATTAATTTTGTCTGTTGCAGTTAATCTTTGTAAATAGAAAGAAACTTAGAATCCGTGAAAAATAATATACAGTCAGTTTTTCAATACTTGTCTTATTTAGTAAGCAATCTTGGTTAGTTTAATATTGTTTTTTTAGACTGCCTCGTTGGTCTAGTGGTTGCAAGCGCGACTGCTGAGCGTGGGGTCCTGGGTTCGATTCCCGGGTCGGGTAAAGTGTTATTGGGTTTTTTCATTAGGAAATTCTCAGTAGCAGCCCGGAGTCTGGATTTGTGCCCGTTCAATGGCAATAGGCTCGCCCCCTATTACATGGGACTATAACATAACTGGCGAAATGTGGGTGTACTATTACACCTCTGCCTACCCCTTCGGGGAAATACAGGCGTGATTTTATGTTATGTTATGTTGTTATGCTGGAAGTGCTGCGGAAAGATAGAAAAGCAAAAAAAAAGTATTACAATTGAAATAGTCAGGGAAATCCGGAAAATAACAACAAAGTAAAATACTTAAAATATAAAGCATAAAACTTGCATTCGGAATCATGACCAAAAGTATTGTTGAATCGAATCAACTATCCATAAGATACAGTTTGTCAAACAAAAAAGTGATCGAAAACTAAAATAGACAAAGCGGAAGTATTTTACATAGTCTACCAACATACCATAACTTATATTTACTTAGAATATAAAGTTATGGCCCAAACCATGAATAACGGTCTCGGATATCCGAAATATCACGTTTAATCCTTTTAAATACGAATTTAAGGTCTCAATGGTGCCACTGAGGAACGTTATCTGAAAGCTCAAATGTAAATAAGTATATGTAGTGTTTAGTATTTAGGCTTTAAAGGGATTACTGCCTCCGGTCCATATTTGAGGTTAACTCAATAAGTATGTAATCTATTAATTTGTTTAGGACGGGATCATAGTTAAGGTTTGTATGTAAACAGATTATTTTAACCATAATTTATTAGTACTTGGTACCCTTGTCATTTATGTCAAAACTAGGATAGCCTCTGTTACGTGCAATATTGGTAGCTACGTGAAAATCAAATATTATCCTGTTTCGTACAATAATATCTTTTCCAAACATTTTTACGTTAGATTGGCATATTCTTTCTTGTCATGGGAAGGGATAATTCAACCCCGAGGGCTCGAGAAGGGTAAAATATTTTTATTTGCACGTATTTACACATGAATTTACATGAAAATAGTTTGCACTTTATATAAAGTTTCAACAATTGGTCGGGTTAACTTCGTAGAATGGCCGGTAATGTAATATTGAAGAAAATGTTTGTTCAACAGTTCATGATTGAATTACTTAGAGATTCGGAGCCGCAAAGGTTTAATTGAATGGCTTAATTACTCAAAGGAAAGCTGAAGATTAGCGCAAGTTTTGTAGGTATTCAAAGGAGTTTATAATATTTGATTTGTTTTACTAAACGCGCCTTGGTCGGGTGCATGTCTATTTCGCTTTTATCTTGTAAACAAACTCATTTTAAGTTCCGTGAGCAACTTAATCGCTGTTCAGTTAGACGTTGGCGTAGTTTGAAACAAAAAGTAAACTTTGTGTTGGTTATTTTAGTTGAATAACTGAGATAGCAACTTGTGGCTACTAGTTACGTAAAATGGCAAGAGTTATGGACCATTTTGTTAAAGAAATGTTTATCTTCTCTTAGAGGATGCAAAACATTTTTCATGCAATTTAGAAAATTCCGTAATTGTGTAACAAACTTAGTTTTCTGCTTGAAATAATCGAAGTACAGTTTTATTTTCATAATAATGTTCCTATTATAGTTACATTCGCCATTATTATGGAATTGATGTTAGAGCAAGCCGGACTAATTACTCTTGCAGTTAATTTGATTAACTATCAAATTAACTGCAAGAGTAATTAGAGAGCTGACTTAATGAGTGGGATTTAGTGATATTCGAAAAATACTAGACAATTCCCGTATGGGGTACCCAACGTATTAGATATATATAGGTATTTAAAGTAGGGCCTGTACTTATTTAAGTTCTATAATTTAATGGCACTCAAAAGTGTCTGCACAAACTTTGCATAGTTTTAAAGTAATTGTGGAAAAAGGAAAAGAAAGCATATCAATTTAGTTTAATATTGAAACTAAAAGCGCCAATAGGAATTCCAATTCCACATCTAAGTCGGCAGGACTAGCGGCGACACAATGATAATAGCTTTCCTTTTGACATGACAGCAATAATCATTGCGTCGTGCAAAGTTGCAGATAAAACGGATTGTCAAAACATACGGAGCAATGGAGATTGAAATCAAGATGATTGCGATTGCGAGTGAGTTAGAATTCGACAACAGTATTATTGAAGTTATCGGTACCAAATGAACACCGTAGACGAATGTGCCTCTCAATCAGAGCAAAGGTAGTATGAGAAACAGCGGTTTTAGTCGGAAGAATCCCGCAAAACCCAGCATCTTCCCATGAGGATATTATACTCATGAAGATTTCCACACGCGAAAGTTTTCTGTTTCTACCTTAACATACAATAAAGGTTACCTACAGAGTATTCGAATTTATAGAGGCTATTTACCATTTATCAGGACATCAGGAGGAAAACAAGAAACTATGGTGGCTATAGTTCCCATACGTACCAATTACACACCTATAAGGTAGCACCCATTAATTTGATAATAGGTACCCGAAAGCAATCACCAAAAACACTTAAATTAATAGATTTGGGCACACTCATTGGGATTGGCCGAGATTATGCCAACATGCGTAGGTACACTACGAATTGGCATACAGACGACTGCCTAATATACACACAGACAGACAGACAGAGCTAATATCTTGATTTACGAATGATTAATCAAAATTATATTAATCATCTAGAGTTTATCTAGCACAGAAATAGATAGAATGGAAAAGTGGGCAGGGCGCGCGAGCCAACACTCTGCACCATAGTGCAGGGCATTTCAAAGCTTTTCTCAGTACGCCTTATGACTTGTTTCTGTAAATACTGTTACAAAAACCCGCAAAAATGCCTTATTGTGCTGTTTCTAACTGCAGAAACAAAAGCTGTAAAGTACTAGTATTCAAATGATTAAAGTTATTTTTTTGAAATTAATGACGTCAATATGTAAGGCGTAGTTTGTTGGGATGTTGCCACGCATGAATCGCAAGTAAAATTGTGATTACAACCATTCTACTCTATATATTTCTGTTTAGTTTTTCAAACAATATCATCTTATCGACGAAAACAAGTATAAAAGTGGAAGTTCACAATACAAACTTGAGATCGCTACTATTACTGCCAAGGGAGTCGTTTCGACTCCCAGCATCTTGATGCTGATGTAACCCATTTGTGGAATATAAATACAATTCAAATATTGTATCTAAAAGATTTCATGACGCTAAGACTGTACGAAAAGAAAATCTTTTTGATCTTACATACATACATAGATATTATCACGCCTGTTTCCCATTGGGGTAGGCAGAGACAATGGATTTCCACCTGCTACGATCCTGACAGACCTCTTTCGCTTACCTCGTCATGCATGCTCGTCGGTTTAGAGAACTCTTAACCTGGCATTTTTTGTGAAAATCCGCGATTTGATCGTGATACGTTCGCCGAGGTCATCCCCGTCCAACTCTTCCATCAACACTCGCTTCGTATACTTGTTTCGTCATTCTCCTCTCGTCCATCCTCTCAATATGTCCAAACCATCTTAACATACCTTTCTCAATCTTTGTCACTACATCTTCTTTCACTCCGCAACGCTCCCTTATCACGTTATTCCTTACTTTATCTCTTAAAGTTACACCACACATACTTCTCAAAGCTCTCATTTCTACTGCATTTATTCTGCTTTCATGTTTTTTCTGCCGTACCCAACTTTCACTACCATACATAAGTGTAGGCACTAACACTCCCCCATGAACAGCCAGCCAGCTTTTTGATCTTGGACTAACAAAATAGAAAAAATATTTTTAACTCTCGGTTTCTTGGTAGTAGCACAAGTTAATAGTTTAGTTTTTCTAATACTTTGCTGTTTTAACTATCACAATTTGAACAAGCAAGCACTGAACTTTACGAAAGTTTATTTTGATGTTTAGTTTTAACAGTTGTACAAAGGATTTTTTTGTTTAACCTGTTGTAGAACTTTTTATACAAAATCTCAGAATACCGTAAAATGCCCTAACTTTGCCAACAAGCCCTACTTTGCCTAAGGCATTAACTTAATTTTTACACGCACTGACACTTTATAACTGAACCAAATGTTAGCGTTGTCATAGTTTTCAATGCTCCCCAAGTACGGAAATCATAGCTATTATAGTTTACTCAAAAAATAACTAGGCAAAGTAGGTATTGTTGGATTGTTCTTTGAATGAAAGAGTATAATAAAAATATTTATAGATTTACAGACTTGTAAATATATTCAGAACCAGAAACCAAGACATTGACAGATGATATTAAAAAAAACGAAGACGAACACTTCATAAAAGATCTATCACAAAAGTGGCCAGTGTTGTATATACAGCAATACACAACACAGGGCTTGTGGGCCAAGTTAGGGCAGTTTACGGTACCTATATTGTTTCTCATACACATTTTAAATTTGCTGCCTAATTGCGTAACTCACTCGCGATCGCAATCATTTGGATTTCAATGTTCATTGCTCTGTATGTTTTGACAATCCATCATATTGACAACTACGTACCACGCAATGAATATTGCTGTAATTTCAAAATGAAAGCTGATGTCAATGTGAATGCATTACACAATTACCCCACAGGAATCAAGTTACGAACTACCTATGGGCGATGTTATCAAAAAGTCGTGTTTAGCGTTTTTCTGTACAAAACATTTTTAAATAGGTACTATGTCTAAAATAAAATAAAACATCATTATTTTAAATGGTTACAAAATGATTTAAACATATTATTTATTGTGTTATTTAATGGCACCTACTTGTTCCATATCAAATTAATTACTTCTTAAAACAATAATATACGCTCCTGAAGGCCAATTGTCGTAATTAAACACATAACATAACATAACATCACGCCTGTATTTCCCCGAAGGGGTAGGCAGAGGTGTAATAGTACACCCGCATTTCGCCAGTTATGTTATAGTCCCATGTAATAGGGGGCGAGCCTATTGCCATTGACCGGGCACAAATCCAGACTCCGGGCTGCTACTGAGAATTTCCTAATGAAAAAAACTCAATAACACTTTGCTCGACCCGGGAATCGAACCCAGGACCCCACGCTCAACAGTCGTGCTTGCAACCACTAGAACAACGAGGCAGTCATAATTAAAAACGATCAAAATATACTGTATGTAACAAAAACCCTGTTGTTCCTGTGAGCTACGTTATCAGAATCGATATTCATACCTACGTAAGGACACAACTCATTTGGAAAAACTCATCAATAAAAATAATCTAATTAAATATTAAATCATTATTTATTGTAAATTTAAAGTGATTATATCACTCAAAACTCACTCACTCAGTCATTATATCAATAAAAATAATCTAATTAAATATTAAATCACTCATCCTCCGAGCCTTTTCCCAATTATATTGGGGTAGGCTTCCAGTCTAGCCAGATGCGGCTGAACATCAGTATTTTACACAGAGCGACTGCCATCAGACCCCCGCATCTCAGTTACCGGGTAATGCCGACATTCGGAGGTTAGACCAGTTGTCAGACTTTCAGACAATTAAATATTAAATCACTATTAATTGTAAATTGAAAGTGATATAATCACTTTTAATAATTATTTAATATGTAATTTGATTATTTTTACCCGACTGCGCCAGAAGGAGGGTTATGTTTTTATTGGAGAGTTTTTCCAAATGAGTTGTGTCGTGTCCTTCCAAATGAGTTGTGTCGTGTCCTTACATATGAATATCGATTATGATAACGTAGCTCATAGGAACAATAGGGTTTCTGTTACATACAGTAGTTCAAAACTATTCAAATATTGTTCACAAATAAACGGCAAACAGGAACATCTGCTGTCAGGAGATTGAGATTTAAAGCATTGAGTTTAGTTTGGAGCTATATTTCTAGAATAGGCCTTCAGAATCAATTCCTTTGGGCAATAATCGGCGCACCCTATATTTTTGTAGGCGTGACGATAAATTTGTGGTTCACTCTAATTATTATTCATTACTTTGTAAATATTTCTTTTGGGAATTCGGAGGACCTTCGAGGGTAATGGCGCGAAAATTTGACAAACCACTCCATATGATTACAATTTTGTCAGCTCCTTAATTTTGTGGACTGTGGAAGACAGATTACTTTGATCTCTTATCTCACGAGCCTGTAAAAGTCCATTGCCGATTAATATGGGCCTTCTAATGTTTTTTCTTCTATGAACGGTAGGTAGAAAAAAAAAGGTAGTAAGTAAAAGTAACAGACGTTGGGAGGATGTTATCACTATTATTGTTTAGTGATCACAGTCTTCTTATATCTTAAAGTGTATATAAATAATAATGTCCTCCCGGCCGAATTTCGGTCACGGCGGCCAATCTCAACGGAGACTAGCCATCTGCGCGGGACATATTATAGTGCACAAGTGTGTGCGCAAACACAGGTGCACTCTCTATTCCCTCACTCTCATAATCCGATGGGACGGCAATTCGACACGACCGGAGAGAGATCAGGCGCAGGACCGACGGCTTTACGTGCTCTCCGAGGCACGAAGGGGTCTCGATGTGTAACGAAACGGTCACCCATCCACAGACTGACCGCGGCTAGTGCAGCTTAACCTTGCAGATCGTACAATCCACACGGTCGCTACTAAGCCACGAGCCCCTTAGTACTGTATATTTGAACCATGAATGAATTAACGCATGAATTTACAAAAACAAAAAATAGTATGGATATAATAATTTGTCTAGTACCAATAGTACACACGGCTACACATCAAGCTGTACATTTCCAGTATAAGCTGACCTCGCATTGTATAGGTTTTCTTTGAAACGCCAGGTCAGCTTATACTGGACATTTACAGCTTAGCTTGATGTGTAGCCGTGTGTACAAGCCATAGATTATACATACAAGCTCTGCTTAGTTTGGGACTAGATGGTGCTGTGCAAAACATCCCAAATATTTGTTTATTTGAAATATTTTAATTTTTCATTTTTTTTTCATTGACACGAAGACATCCTGTGTAATATATTCTCTGTCTAATGGCGTAGAGATCGTCTCTCGTGCAGGTGTTCGGTCACAAGAAACACACCAGCAAGCGTGACATGGATTGCTCTGGGTCACCGCAGTCACAGTGAGCCACATAGATAATCTGCTAATATAGGTAGTGAGCAAGATCGAAAGAACAGTGACATAGTACGGTCAACCGCATAACATAGACAGCTCCTTTATTTTCTAAGCAGTAAGGGCGGTTTTCTAATTCCAATGTCATGCAGTCGACTTTACGATACGTTGTTATTAGTCAATAAAAAGACACAGCTGCTCTTTTTCCTGTCGTAAACACTTATACACTTTTTAGGACACCCTTTACCAGGGTAAAGAAAAGGCCAACCCTTCTTCATCAGATGGATCCTAATTCACAAAATAACTTAGTCTAGTTTTAGGCAGCAAATATCTCATCGTTCGCATCGATCGTAGTTATATGAATAATTAAGTAATTATCATTTCTTCTTTAACATGAAATACGAAACGATTTCAACGAAGATGGATATAACATAGATAACAAAATATTTACTTTTTTACGTCGAGCTAGCTTAATCTACATTAGTAGTAAAATAAATATTTCGCCGACATAACATTGATACTGGGCCCGTTCCTTTCAGTGAACGTTCACAAAATGATATTGAAAGCAAGAGCTGATGTGATTTGCTTGAGTGTGTCGTTCTAATTCTTACGATATTTGATTTGAGATCGATTTATCGCCATTTTATGAAATGTCCTTCACATAAAAATGACAATTGTTCACGTCTACTAATATCAATAAAGATGTTCGTTCATAAGAATTTTACATCTCTAAGTTTATCACATGATCACCGAGAGGTGTTTTGTCACCTGATTTTATCAAGCGTCAAACCAGAGATAATTTCAGTACTAACTACATTATTTATGAATGAAAGTCATAAGAATAGCAGGTAGGTATTAAAATATTTATAAGTGTCAAACTCAAAACGTTAAGTTTTAAAGTGTAATTGATGTAGAACTCAGACGTATTTGATGTCTCAAATGTACAACAAATACCATTGGTGACACTCGAAATTGATGTACAACCATAGAATAAATAATAATCGGATGTAGGTCTTAAGCCGCGTCTCCTGCGACTATATTTTTGTTATTTCAAACATCTAAAATGTTTTTCTAACTAAATGGAGGCGTGGCTTAGCTGTTTGGCTACATTTGATTGGCCTAAGCAAAATTTTACCATTATACAAATACCATTGGTGACACAGTCATAATCGACATGGCAATGTGTGCTGTGCAAACCCTGCTGTCCTACTAATATCTATTTTAAACGTGGAAACCATGGATGTTTGTTTGTCCTTCAATCACGTTGAAAGAGCTAAACAGATTTAGATGAATTTTGGCACACAGATAGACCATTAACCGGATTAATATGTAGGCTACTTTTTATACCCGGAAAATAAGCACTTCCTGAGGGATTCTCGACAACATCGCATCTATGATAAACCGAATTATACGCGAATGAAGGCGGGGGCTAGTATAAAGGCTAGTATTAAGTAAAATATAAATGTGAAACAAAAAGTAAAATTTCAATATAGAAGTTCTAAAAATAGATAACTTTATAAATATATACATCGAAATGTTTAACTTACTTCATTTGGTACACGTTATAAAGTGTCATAAAATCCAATTTTAATATATTTTCGGTTAGAATACGCCTTTGTCTTCTGAGGTAAGAATTATAAATATCACTTCCTTTTCATCTTTAGCCGCCATTGTTTAATTTTCGCCTCCACCTTTTAGGGTATGACTCCTACGTCAATATGAAAGGTAATAAGTCCGTGGTCTTTATTATTCAGTTATCCCCTTGTGATAATCAGGGACGAAATATTCAATCCCTGAGGGATGTGATTGAATTCTATATGGTACCTAGTAAAATCGTTTAAATTTTGCACACGCGACCGAGCGAGATTCAATAAGATTGAATGTTATATCTGACCCCTGACTTTTATAACTTTGACCATTTCATCTAAGCCGATTGATGTGGTTTAAGACAGATGTGGGCGGTCAAGCATTGATATTACACATTAAATTGACACATCGTTTGAGATTTACTTCGTTCTATTCAATTTGTGCGAGATAAGAGGTTTGAATTTGTAAAACTATTCGCTGAGAAATAAGAATGAATCACACTCACAACACAATCTCTGGAGCTTGCTGTAGTGTACTATGAATGTCATCAACTCAATCTATTGCAGTCCGATGCTGGACATAGGCCTCTCCCAAGTTACGCCACAACAATCGTCAGTCGTCAATCGCCAGCTACGTCCTTCAGGTCGTGGGTCCACCTGGCTGGAACGCCCGACGCTGTCTTTGCCAATTCGCGAACTGCACTCAAGGACTCGTCTGATTCAACGGCCATGGGTCTTTCCACAGACATGGCCAACCCACTGCCTAACTCCTCTTTGTGCCGCTGGTGCTTCAGCTTGCTGATTCTACAAGCTGTCGGTTACTCCGGTTCTTCTCCGGATAATCTCATTAAGGATCTTACTGGTGTACAAGAAAGGCATGGCAACAATTTTAGAACAGACTGTCAAATTAGTTTACGTGTCACATTTCTTTGTATTTTAGTGGGCACGTGCCGAGATTACGACTAAACTTGTATGGAAATTAAAATTCCGACTCTTCTTCTATCGTGTCGACATGAGCTACATAATGATAATAGCTCATGCCGTGGGCAAAAGATTAGCCAGTCAGCAGGTTGGTAGCGGGGCTGACTGCCCAGGGTGCGCCGGACGATCAATTAAATATTGTCACTCGTGGAGGCTCTTTTAATGCACCCCAATCCAATCCAATTGTCAAATTCCGACTAATTTGACAATTCTAAAATTGTTGCCATTGCTTTCTTGAATCGACACCATTGACTTATTAAAGTTAGTGTTTTAGTGATTACGCGGGCGTATTTTCGAGCGTGGCGAAGTAAACAATCGGCACGCGCGATTGACGTACAGTACAGCCAACATACAAATAGAACGCATACGAGTGCGTCTTTCTGCTTCATGACGTTGCTACAAACTGAAGGCCATCCTAATTTAAAACTTTCAAAATATATGTGCAAACGAATCTCAATGTTTTTAATCTCAATCTCCAGTGGGGCAATTGTGTAATGCATTCACTTAAACATTAGCTTTCATTTTGAAATTAAAGCAATATTCATTGCTTGGTACGTAGTTGCCGATAACACGGATTGTCAAAACACACGGAGCAATGAACAATTGAAATCCAGATGATTGCGATCGCGAGTGAGTTACGCAATTCGGCAGCTGTTTTTAGATTGATAGATAGATCATTTATTTGTCAGAATATGGTAGAATAAAGTTGTTATAAAAAAAATGGATCCAACATATTCTGCCTGATGTTCCTGTTTGTCGTTTCTTTGTGACACTTAGGTAATTAATGTCATCAATAAACGGCAATCAAAAACATCTACTGTCAGGAGATTGAGATTTAAAACATTGAGATTCCAAAACTATATTTTGAATGTTTTTAGTTACGAGAATTGAAATATTTGCAGATAGTACATGTAAACTACATTAATTAACTGGTTATAACCGGTTTAAATTTCTTCAAGATTAATAAGAAAAAAACCGGCAAAGTGTGAGTCGGACTCACGCAGTAAGGGTTCCGTACCACCCATTGACCGGATACCCCATAGAAACTGATTTAATTTACGAGAGTTTATCAAAATACATCAACGAGCGTACGCGAAATGTGAATTTTTGCATCTCTTTCTTATGTAGTTACCACAACATATGTCTAAGTTTGTCCTGTTTTTAGTATTTGTAGCTAAACTATGCACTATAATCAGACTAAGTTTGACGCTAGTATGTATATAATTTTGAAGATAGTACAGGAACAAAAACGTTGAAAAAAATGCATGTTTTTCGAGGTTTATTGTATGGGGACCACCTTTAGTTTTAGACTTTTTTGTTTTTAGTATTTAAATAAATAAATAAATATCTTTGGGACATTTTTACACAGCACCATCTAGTCCCAAACTAAGCAGAGCTTGTGCTATGGGTACTAGACAATGGATATAATACTTATATACTTTTTTTTGTATATACATACTTATAATACATAAGCAACACCCAGACCAACACAAACACTTATGTTCATCACACAAATATTTGTGTCCTGTGGGAATCGAACCCACGACCTCGTTATCAGCAGTCCGACACTCGAACCACTAGACCACAGAGGTCGTCAAACCCCTCATAGCAACACATACTCTGTGAAAATTTCAACTGGTTATCTATTACCGTTACAAAGATACAGCCCTGTGGCAGACAGACGGACGGACGGACAGCGTAGCGAGAGTAATAGGGTCCCGTTTGCACCCTTTGGGTACGGAACCCTAAAAATGAATTTTGGAACATTCGTAGCAATAAATAAAAAGGTTCACGTCATGAGATTGAACGAAGGTTCTAAGAGTTGTATAAAATATCTACCTTACACAACGGTATTACAAAACCACAGTATTTTCATTGTGGAGAGGACTTATTTTTACAGCTTCTTTAGTAGAGATGAAGCAATTCAGATGAGCGTTGTCTCCCTTCGTAATAAAAATGTACGCAAATATAAAACAGTATGAAATAAAACGTGTTCCTTCGTGTAACACGATATTATATTGAAGCAAACAAGGATATCGTGTTAAACAAAATTAAAGTAGGTTAAATGGGTTTGTAGGTTTTATTAAAATATTTAAAAAACCCGGCAGATGGAATTATTATTTTGGAAGTATGTCTCTCTTAAATTAAATATGATCACGTAGTGTTCTTACTTCATTTTATGTTTTTTGTGTAAGTAAATGAAAAAGAACGTAGCAAAGATCAATTAAATAATTAATAGACATTCAAGTGTTTTGTCAAACTTGTTCTCTTATCGCATTTAATAATTAATCTGTTGAACCTTCATTTAGATCCTAACTTAGAATCAATTCAGAATTAAGTAAACATAACTAGAGGGACGTATAGTGGCTGAATTCTGCGATTTGTGCGGAAATATTCAGCGGTATACAACATGTCAGCCTTTCTAAGGTCGCGTTCACACCAAACAATTTTGGCATGTCTTTTTAATGCAAATTGTAATTAGTAATAATATAAAAAGATAACATATTACCAATTTTACCTAGGTTATAAATAAAAAAATTACCCTACGTGTAGTTATTTAAAAAATCAACATTAAATTAAATAAAAAAAATTAAATTAAAGAGACCTACTTGATTGTTTACTAAATACGAAAAAGTAAAAAAAAATGGACTTTACGCAGTTTTCCGGTTTTTCATAATTTTCGACCTTATGTACGCTAAAGCTTATAATCAGCGACTGGCTTTACGTTTGATGTCAACACTCCTTAAAGCTTTTACTGAAAAGTGCAGAATTTTTTATTCATGATTGTTCTTGTTTTAAATAATAGTAGATTATACAACAAGTGAAAAAAGAGGGAATTTAATTCGAGGGACTAAGTTGGATCCCGAGCAGCGAAGGATTCTAAGATTGCGATAAGAACCACGAGCGAAGCGAGTGGTTCGAAAATAGAATCCTGAGCGGAGCGAGGGATACAAGGCCCGAGATGAAATTTTTTTTCACGAGTTGTGTACTCTACTTTTTACCATTCAATCAACTCAGCCTATCGCAGTCCACTGCTGGACATAGGCCTCTCCCAAGTTGCGCCACAACACTCGGTTCTCTGCCTTCCGCATCCAGTCCCCCCCAGCCACGTTCTTTAGGTCGTCGGTCCACCTGGCAGAGGGGCGCCCTACGCTGCGTTTGCCGATACGCGGTCTCCACTCAAGGACTCGTCTGCTCCAACGGCCATCGGTCCTTCGACAGACATGGCCAGCCCACTGCCACTTCAGCTTACTGATCCTACAAGCTATGTCGGTCACTCCGGTTCTTCTCCGGATAATCTCGTTGCGGATTTTATCCTTCAAAGAAACTCCAAGCATAGCTCGCTCCATAGCTCGCTGAGCGACTTTAAATTTGTGGACTAGCCCAACTGTCAGTGTCCACGTCTCGGCACCGTAAGTCATGACTGGCAGGACGCACTGGTTTTTACCATTGACTGCGAGAAAATAAATAGTGGCATGACTGGGTGAATGAGAGACATATTCAAGAATATGGTAGAATGTGCGTACCTACACATAAAGAAAAAAAGATGAAAAAAATATTCTACGACAATTCACGCGTAGGTATAGTAGTCAAAATGCTCGCGCAAGCTCTGACTTTTCGGGGTCTGCTGTCTAGTACAAAAGGCAAAGAGGGTGAAAATAGTCACCTATGGACAAGCAAGGTAGCAAGGTGCATCACCTCACTGCATGAAATTTTGATTTGTAAGCGCGGAATAGTGTCCACAGAAATTTATGAAATCGATTTTAAAATATTTCAAAAATTAAGGTATTATTTTTTACACATATTTGGAACGAGAATCAAGTACTCAACATCCTCCTTCAATAAGTCTCTCGTTGAACCAGCCAACCTGTAGTATTTATTTTTTCTTAATTTAAATTTGATAGCTCCATCCAGCCAGCCAGTATGTACGTTCAGCACGTTTTATTCATTTCTTAGTACATAATTCGTGCTTGTTCCAAATTCAAAATGTTTTTATTCTCTTGTGAGTAAAAGTGAGTTTTATTCACTGTTATCGATGAATAAAATGCCCTTTTTCGAGTGGCAATGGTAAAAAACATATTTTGTATTTTCGTGAATAGTAAAGAACACAGAAATATATCGTAGAGAACATGTCTATCATAGTAACATTAGATACCTTCATAATTATCTAAGGCTACGTTAAGGATATAGCTATGTTAGCTAAATAAATACTGATTTCGTAAGTTCAATTTTCGTAATGTATCCACACAATATTTAGGAATATTTTTTCTGAAAGAAATTTCTAGCAATAATAACTACCAAAATTTTTACTAAACATAGATATTAGCTAAAAATAAACCTTTTAACCAAACTTTTATGAGATTAATGGTTACATTTTGAATTCTTATAGAATCTGTAATATCTAAAGTGAGACAAATGTCCAAAGTTTTCACAGGATTTTCGTGAATTCGTCGCTTTTAGCGCTTTATGAAGCGGTCTGACCTCTGGAGACAATACCGTCTTGAGGGAACAATAAAGCTGTTAGGATGATAAATCCACAAAAAATAAAACGCTACCTTTATTAAAATGTTAATAACTAAAAGAAGTTGTTCTTATAAAAGCAATAATTTTACTTTTGTTTTCTATTTTATTGTGTCACGTTTAAATAATTTTGTCACCATTTTATTTTTTACCCGACTATAGCTTAGAAAATGGTTATTTATTCATTTATTTATTTTATTTATGTATACACAACACATTATATTATATTTAAAACCCTTTTTCATTTTCATGTGTTTGTATTTATAAAAATCGAATGTAGACTGCCAGCATGTTAAAAAGGGGATATATTAAAAAAAAAACAAATAAAGAGCCTCCTTTAAGGTTTCGTTAATGATAACCACACATCTACACACATTCGTTCTACGTAATCTATTTAACCGAACTCACGACAGTAAAACAAATAAATAAAAAAACTATGATACATAAATAAAATATGTACAACAATTACAGAATATTCTATTCATTAACTTTTCTAATTTAGTAAGCATAACTGTTTGAAACGGTGTACCCGTCTGTCCGTTGTCAATTTTCGGGACATGCCCATACTTGTCAGACACACTACGGAATGTCCCATGTGGCCCAGTTATGGTAATTATAAGTATATTTACGTAATCAATTTTCATAGGCTGACACATTTCGGCTAACTATTGTGTAGTGTTAAAATAATTGGGAATGTTTCATACAGTCGTTATTATTTAATTAAAAGTTCGTAGGTATATCAATAACATAAACTGGAGCAAATAGTAGTTTTGACTGCAAAATTGTGTATGTATGTAAGATATTAATCTTACATATACCTTTTTATAAATACAATCACATACACATTCTAAAAAGGAAAACATTAAAAAATTCTTTATTACGAAAGTAAAATATATTTTCCAAAAGACTATTAACAAAATTTGTATAAAGCCCACCTAAGCTGGCACGGTTGCGAAACATAGATCCTGTTGAGAAAACCCGGTAGGAAACTCCATGGACCTTCTCCTAATTTCCACATATAGGAAAAACTATATGCTGACAACACATACATAGTAAAAATATAGACGAAGTGCTGCGAACAAACATAGTGAAGCCAACAAAACCGTGCTCCTCCATGTACAAACCAGCGGTCATACACACACATGCACCTCAAACCGTGCTCACCGCTCTCAGTTCACATATAGCGGCATCATCCAGTAAGCATCGCGAAAACAAATATCCTTCAGGTGCATGTGTGTGCGCTGCGCTGGTTTGTACACGGAGGAGCAGAGGAGTATGGTTTTGTTGGCTTCACGATGATTGTTCGCATCGCAGCACTTCATCTATAATTTTTACTTTGTCTGCGTGACTGAGAATAACATTTCTAGTCCAATTTTTTTTTCTTGTCTGCCTATTTGTCTGTTATCAACTATATACCTTATTTCAAAGATAGGTTCGACCTTTTGTGGAAGCCATACTTAACTCTTTCTATTATGTTTCCATATCAAAATTATTGTTATGCTAATAGAATATCGTTTTTAAGGAATCGTCATATTAGGTACTAGACTTTTCCCGCGGCGTCGCCCACGTACTGAAATAAAATATAGCCTATGTTTCTTCTGGATAAAATAGCTTTCTAAGGGTGAAAGAATTATTAAAATCGGTTCAGTAGTTTCAAAGTTTATCGATTACAAATCAACAAATCTTTTATATTTATAAAATTATATTATTATTAGTGTACTAACCTTTGCCCGCGACTTCGCCCGCGTGTATGTTGTTTATCGCGCATCCCTCGGGAACTGTTCATCTTCTCGGGATAAAAAGTAGCCTATATGTTAATCCGGGTTCTGTTCTATCTGTATGCCAAATTTCATTTAAATCCATACAGTAGTTTTTATGTGAAAAAGTAACAAACATCCATACATGCTCACAAACTTTCAAGTTTATAATATACTCGAGAGCAATTAATTCGGGTCACCAACAAACCTTAACATTTGGGAAACTAAGAATGACCAGCTTAATAAAATTAAAAGTTGATCATAAATAGGTCTATAAAATAATAAATAGTCTGTTTTAGTTAATAAATAGTCTATAAAGTACATTTTATTTGAAAAAGCAAACATTCTTAGTTTCCGAGATACGTGGGACACTCAGAAAGTTTTGCGAAACTAAAAAAAATTGTTCTATACGTACATATATTTTTATCAAATCTTTTCAAAGTACTTTCCACCAGCCTCTATACAAAGATTCATGCGCCTAAACCAGTTTTCAAAACACTTTTTCCAGTCCGCCGCAGACACCTCGTTTACAGCCTGCTCGAACGCAGCCAGCGCATCTTCCGGCGACGAAAATTGTATCCCTTTGAGCTGATTTTTTATTTTTGGGAATAAAAAGAAGTCACACGGTGCTAGATCAGGGCTGTAAGGAGGGTGACCCAGGAGTTTGACTGGCGTGCTGTCCAGGAAGTCCCTCGTTTTGAGTGCGGTGTGCGCAGGTGCATTGTCGTGGTGGAGCAGTAGCCCGCGGAGCCCTGTGTTTGGTCGCTTGTTGCTTATAACAGAGAAAACTTCTGGCAAACATTTGGTAGTATACCATTCGGCATTAATGCTTCTTTGATCCCGTAAGGGAATTGATACCAAGTGGCCAGTCAAATTAAAAAAGCTAGCGATCAAAATCTTACCCCCGCTTCTAGATCGCTTCACTTTGGTAGGCGTTGGCTCATTTTGAAACACCCAAACAGTCGACTGGCGCTTGGTTTCTGGGTCGTATTGATAAATCCAGGACTCATCACCTGTAACGATGTCGTAAACACGCCGAGACGAGCCTGCTTCAAATTTGTTAAGCATATCACGGCACCATTCCACCCGGGCCTGCTTCTGAGCATCGGTGAGGTTGTGCGGCACCCAGCGTGATACTATCCTCCTCACGCGAAGATGGCTGTGTAGAATCTCGTGAACGCTTCCCGATCCAATCTTCAATATGTGTTGAATCTCCTGATATGTAATTCGCCTATTGTCTTGGATTAAATTTTTCACTGCTAGCACGTTTTCTTCGGTAACAGCCGTCAAAGGGCGACCGCTTCTTTCATCATCCCCCAAAGTTGGTCGACCGCGCTTGAATTCGTTATACCAACGATACACGGTTGCCTTGGAAGGGCCTTCATCCATGAATGCCATTTGAAGTCTATCGTACGATTCATCCGGTTTCAGGCGACACTTGAAATCGTATAAAATCATAGCTCTAAAATGTTCCCGGCGCAGATCCATATTTCAGTGAGACACAGTACTTTGAATTAACTCGCAAAAAATGTGGAGGGAAATTTTGAAATTGGAACTTACTTATTTTTACTTATAAATAATCATATTTTCGAAAAACATTATAACTGGCCAGTCTCCCATATATAAAAACTTTTTTTCGCAATACTTTCTGAGGGGCCTGGTATTAAGATTTTGTTGGTGACCCGGATTCATTGCTCTCGAGTGTATTAGGAGGAGTAGGTTAGTAGTTAGGAGTAGTATTAGTATAGATTAGTATATATATACACCTATTCTTTTTTATTCTTACATGTTTAAAATAGGAGGTGGTATACCTATTCCACCTACTTCTAATTGGCATAAATAACCTAAGAGTATTTTACGAAACATACAAGCAGTTTAAAAAAAGATAAACCACAAAAAACAAACACGCTTATTTCCCTTGTTGACCGACAATTTGTAACGTTCAGTCGATTCTTGTAATTTGCGCGGGAATATAAATAAAATTGTGCTGTCTATTCCCAAATGGTCTTGGGGAAACAAATTGTTTCCGGAAAATTTTCTTGTTTATTCTAAAACCTCTCGGAATGTTCACTGACCATATAATTGGGGTTAAGTATGTGGTTTTAATTGGTCCTACATACATTTACTTAAATATAATGGATGTTTAATATTTGTCATACACAATTTTATTAGTGCTTGTGAGATTTTTGTTGGTAGAAGCAGTTTCCGTGCAAGTGGAAGAAAATATTTTTTTTGTATGGCTACAGTTTGTTATAGTAAGTTACATTATTAGTGATTGAAATGTTGACAGCTGTCATAAATACCGTGTATTAATTACTTAGTGTATGAATGTCATTGGCATTCTATTAATTTCGATAAAATTACATAGGTATTACCAAGAACATTATATATGTATGTACTATATAGATTCATGGGTATTACATAGGTATTATGACGTAAGTCATATCACTCACTATCCTACTAATAATATGAATGCGAAAGTACCTATATGGATGATTGTTTGTTTGTCCTTCAATCACGCTAAAACAGCTGAACGGATTTGGATGAAATTTGGCACACAGATAGACCATAACTTGGATTAACATAAATACTAGTTTTTATCTCAGGAAAATAAACAGTTCCCGAGGGATGCGTGATAACATATTTCTGTGATAAGCCGAATTATACGCGACCAGAGTAATACCTAAAACGTAGAGTACATACATACATATATATTATCACGCCTGTTTCCTATTGGGGTAGGCAGAGACTATGAATTTCCACGTGCTACGATCCTGACACACCTTTCGCATAAAAATATCGAGAGATAAAGTAAGGAATAACAAAGGTTGTCTGGAAGATATCGCTATTAGCGACAAAACCGCCCATGTACCCATAATTTATACGTTGTTCCTGTTTACTACTATTTTCATGGTGTACAATAAAGTATATTCTATCTATCTATCTAATAACGTGATAAGGGAGCGTTGGGGAGTGAAAGAAGATGTAGTGACAAAGATTGAGAAAGGTATGTTAAGATGGTTTGGACATATATGTAGAGAAGATGGACGAGAGGAGATTGACGAAACAAGTATACGAAGCGATTGTGGATAGAAGAGTTGGAAGGGGACGACCTCGGCGAACGTATCGCGATCAAATCGCGGACGTTCTCAAAAAATGCCAGGTTAAGAGTTCTCTAAACCAACGAGCATGCATGACGAGGTTAATGGACGTAGATGAAGCGAAAGACGTAGAGTGACAGTTTCATTTAAAGTTCCGCTCAAAATTGAAACTCTAAACAATCGATATGTACCCGCAAGCGGCACGTAAAATGTTCCCCGACACACACATAGCGTGCGTGCACTTTTAAGACTTACTTGAATTTGCATCACTCTGCATGTGACTACTGTGGTTCTAACCCTAATTATTCTAAGACGCGAGCGAAGCCGCAGGCATAGAAATTGAGTCTCTTTCTAAAGTTATTTCAGTAACTTTAAGTAAACCAAAGTTAAAACAAAAGTTTCTTTAATAACGACGTAACATTCAAAGAACCAGAGAGGAATTGTAAAATTGACGAAAGTTAGCGCCATTAGTATTTAAGGCGTGATCCTGATTGGTTCAGTACCTAGTTAAATAATCATCAATATTCAAGTGGCGCGTTAATAAGACACGACTTAATCTAACGTCAATAAGTGTAGCCGCGACCTTATTGTAAAATAGAAGCACAGAAAGTCTATTCCGCCCAATACGCTAAATATATCAAGACGTAACATATGGGTTTGCTAATTACTGGATATAATAAACGGTCGTGTATATTGCTATCGAAACCTAGGTTTGCTTCCAAGTATGTTGTTATTAGTACATTGTAACTACTGCTGCCCATATTCTTGATTTTTTCGTGTGGTTTTTTGTAATGATTTTTCATTTTAACTGTGATTATACGGAATGGTCTATCAAATGCCACATAATATGACACCGCAATTTAAGGAACATATAAAAAGTACTCGGAAAATTGCAACTATATCTCGTGGGTTGGTAAGATTCTCATTTACTTAAATATGATAAACTTGTATTCAACATGTAACCGAATGAACGCAAGAACTAAAAAAATAAAAGAACCCAAATTAATATATTATAAATATTATCTGGTAATATATTTTTTTTCATAATCACAAAATAACTTGGTTTTTAGGCATCAGTAAGTTCTTTAGTTAGTTTCTGAATCGTACCAGAATACCGTTTAGGGGTAACCTGTCACACCGAGACCCATTTTGCTGGTCTTCCTGGACCTCAAAGACTTAATTGTGATCCACTGATACACTAACTTATTAAAGGTGAATTTTCAAAAAAAAAAATGGAAAAAATGATATTAATCGATTCTCCTAGTGATTCTGAATAAACCACTTTCAGGTCTAGCGTTCATTCTGTTACATGTTGTATAAGGTTGTTAGCTGTATGAATTTAACCTTCTGTATGTATCTGTATTGGGGCATTAGTCCGTTCATTGCATTTGAATAACTTAAGTTTCGTTGACAATATCTCAACTTGTCTTCCATGTAATAAGAACTGAGAATGCTTTACAACTGAGTATTCCTTTGTAGAACTTCAACAAACGAACAACCGAGCGACTGTACAGCGGAAAAATGTCATACAATTTAAGTTCAACTGTCATTTCAATTTAAATTGTATGTAACAATTTAGTAACCGGGTTTTATTTTAATATTTTCTGGACTATTGCGTTCTTATTTTTAGTGCTGTATTGCAAACTACATTGTTATATTTTTAGTAACTTTCTTGTTATATTCGCTTGTCTTCCATATTATTTTAAAAAGCTTTTAACTTCTTTGAAAGTAATTTTCGTCAATTAGATTGATGTTGTTTTGACTTTTACGGCTGTGTAATAAATCAAATTGCATCAACAAGTTATTCATAGTTTTGAATTCAAAAGTAATTTTATTAAAGTAAATATTTACCACGTTTATATTTCTATGTATAAGCATTTCACTATTCTATTTATTATGGACCTCAAGATATTCAACGAATAAATTTAAGGTTTCATGGTTTGTTAAACTTCTACGAATCTAAGAGTTACCTCTTTTCTAGTAGATGTCGATATTTTTTGTACTTTCCAGAAAGATAAACAACGCTGCTTTTCTTTGTTTAATTTCTTTCCAACTTTTCAAATTGGGGTAATAAAATCTTTTCCTCTTGAATTGTTTAACTTTTTTTTTTACTTGTTGCCTTTTTAAGTCTTGACGCCATTCTTCTTGTGATCTCATGCACATAATCGTTTGTTACTATTCATGATTCTTGGATGAAAAAGTTTAAAAACTGTAGCTTTATTGGACTTGTGTGTCAAACTGGTTTATTATAATCAAATACATCCGAAAATTTTTAAAGTGAGTAAACAAGGATTCTATATGGTTTTTGTATCCATGTTTCTTTGGAAAAGTTTTTCAGTTTCATTTGTAGAATCCACCTTCGAAGTGGTAGCATTCATCTAAATATATTTGTGGAAGATTTAGATCTACTTTTATTTTTTATTGTTATTTACATGTTCACCCCATTGTAATTAAAAACAAAAAAAATCCTATGGTTACTTCAAAAAGCTTGATTATCGTCCTTATTTATCAGGTCCGGACTGTCAGCTTTAATACAGGCTATCAACGTTTTTCTTTTAAAAATTGATAACAGTGTACGTAACTAAACGTATATAATACTTAAATATAAAACCTCTACCTTATCTTATAGGTATCACAGTCTTTTTTATTACCAAATATAACATTAAAGTACAAAAAAGTTTTCAAATCTCGATAGAATTCATCAGTGTGTAATTTGTGGTAGTCATCAGTACAAGCGGCGATAAAATCCGAATTAATTGGTCAATAAGAGTCGTTAATACGATAAATCGATGTTGTTACGATAAATCGTTTGGTGACGATGAACGAGTGAATAGTGTTGCATTGTTGTGATTTGTCTGGTATATTCTGTTAGAAAGGTTATAGTGGTACTTTTTTGTAGGTCGTGAGGTTTGGAAAATATCGTGAGGAATACAGTTCTCGATGGTGTGTGTATTCCGCTAACCCGCACTACGCTAGCGTAGTGGACTAAGGCATAACCCTTCTCATTCTTAGAATAGGCCCATGTCCAGCAGTGGGACAGTAATATTTTAATATTTGGGACATTTTGTACACAGCACCATCTAGTTCCAAACTAAGCAGAGCTTGTACTATGGGTACTAGACAATGAATATATATACTACTTATATACTAATAATAATAGGCTGAATATGTTTTTGTATGAGTGCAAGGTTCTTTATTTAAATTGAAACATAGATTAATAAATTAATGGCATAGTTTTCAGGTTCTCAAAAGTCATTTATACCATCTGTGCCAGTGGCTTTGAAAACATTTATTTTTTCTTAATAAAAGTAACCAATGGAATTATGTCAATATTAAAGTCTTTAGCAGAAAAAACGTGGTGGAGGTACAAAATTATCAAATCCAAACTTGTACACACTTGTACTTGTATACACTATTAATATAGCTTTTACATGTATGCTAACAATCAATGTCTACATATTTACTTAGATCAAGGCTAATTGTCACTCTAAGGTCCGTAGTCCGTATGACCTGATCACTAAATAATACTTTCGAGCGCTTTTTATGACACTCCATAGAAGTTTTATTGTTATTGTGTCTGTACACGTCTTCAGCGTTCGAAAGTGTTAAGGATAGAATCGTTACTTGAGTATCGGTCTTATTCCAATACGGTAATTATGAACTTCAATTCAACAACATAGCATACAAATATAACCTGAAATAGGAAATAAATCTCTACTCAAGCATTGTCTCGACCACACTTGAGTGATTGACAGATCAAATCTCTGCTCAAATACCGAAACAGGTGACAGTAAAAAATAAAGCTAAACTCAGCTGAACTGTGATCAATGAATCTATGCTTGAGGAATGTTCTAAAATTAAATCCCAACTCAAAACTAGTTTTAAACAGTGATCAAAGCTTAAGGAACGTTCTGCAATACGGGCCTAAAAGCATAATAGTAAAATTGCAGACAAAACAGACATTTTCCCTGTCCCCAGTCAGGGTGAACTGTAAAACATTGTCACACAACAGGTTAAACGATCCGGCGCATATAATCCGATTTAGTTCCGGATATAGCGTTAGATTAGCTCGGCTTAGGGCTTCTCGTCCATGCCGGTCCGGCAGGCGTGCCGGTGGCACAGCGAGTGCATTGTTTGCCTTAATGTATTGCATGCATATTTAGGAATACACGTTGCAATCGGATTGGATCATGTGGAGAATGCAATTACGCGGATGTGTACGTGTTTCAAGCTGTTCAAGTGTCTTATGACGTAGTTGGTTGTCTGTATCACACGTAGATATTTGTATCTTGTATAAGTAATTGGGACTAATTATGTATATTTTCAATTTTAGCTGCAACTAATCAGCATCCTCCGAGCCTTTTCCCAATTATGTTGGGGTCGGCTTCCAGTCTAACCAGATGCGGCTGAAAATCAGTATTTTAAACGAAGCTACTCTGCCATCAGTAGGTCTACTCGCGTTTTACGAACGACAAACGAAGTACGAACTTTCGTTCCAACTGATAGTTACATAATAAAGATAGGCACATAAAAAAGGCACAATTAAGATATACGTGGGACACTCAGAAAGTTTTGCGAAACTAAAAAAAATTGTTCTATACGTACATATATTTTTATCAAATCTTTTCAAAGTACTTTCCACCAGCCTCTATACAAAGATTCATGCGCCTAAACCAGTTTTCAAAACACTTTTTCCAGTCCGCCGCAGACACCTCGTTTACAGCCTGCTCGAACGCAGCCAGCGCATCTTCCGGCGACGAAAATTGTATCCCTTTGAGCTGATTTTTTATTTTTGGGAATAAAAAGAAGTCACACGGTGCTAGATCAGGGCTGTAAGGAGGGTGACCCAGGAGTTTGACTGGCGTGCTGTCCAGGAAGTCCCTCGTTTTGAGTGCGGTGTGCGCAGGTGCATTGTCGTGGTGGAGCAGTAGCCCGCGGAGCCCTGTGTTTGGTCGCTTGTTGCTTATAACAGAGAAAACTTCTGGCAAACATTTGGTAGTATACCATTCGGCATTAATGCTTCTTTGATCCCGTAAGGGAATTGATACCAAGTGGCCAGTCAAATTAAAAAAGCTAGCGATCAAAATCTTACCCCCGCTTCTAGATCGCTTCACTTTGGTAGGCGTTGGCTCATTTTGAAACACCCAAACAGTCGACTGGCAATTGGTTTCTGGGTCGTATTGATAAATCCAGGACTTATCACCTGTAACGATGTCGTAAACACGCCGAGACGAGCCTGCTTCAAATTTGTTAAGCATATCACGGCACCATTCCACCCGGGCCTGCTTCTGAGCATCGGTGAGGTTGTGCGGCACCCAGCGTGATACTATCCTCCTCACGCGAAGATGGCTGTGTAGAATCTCGTGAACGCTTCCCGATCCAATCTTCAATATGTGTTGAATCTCCTGATATGTAATTCGCCTATTGTCTTGGATTAAATTTTTCACTGCTAGCACGTTTTCTTCGGTAACAGCCGTCAAAGGGCGACCGCTTCTTTCATCATCCCCCAAAGTTGGTCGACCGCGCTTGAATTCGTTATACCAACGATACACGGTTGCCTTGGAAGGGCCTTCATCCATGAATGCCATTTGAAGTCTATCGTACGATTCATCCGGTTTCAGGCGACACTTGAAATCGTATAAAATCATAGCTCTAAAATGTTCCCGGCGCAGTGAGACACAATACTTTGAATTAACTCGCAAAAAATGTGGAGGGAAATTTTGAAATTGGAACTTACTTATTTTTACTTATAAATAATCATATTTTCGAAAAACATTATTACTGGCCAGTCTCCCATATATAAAAACTTTTTTTCGCAATACTTTCTGAGGGGCCTGGTACTACGGTTCATAGTCGTATACAATTTACCGGAGATGAGAAAAACAAACGTCAAAACACGATCATCGCATGCGATAAGGGAACGATGGTTGACCGGAGTAGCAAATTGTGCGATGAATCGTACGATTTATCGAATATCGTCGAACGGGAGTAGACCCCCTGAATCCCATCAATTTCCGAGCAAGTGGGAGAAAAACTCATTAATCTTAAGAACAAAGTTTTTTTTTATTATTTGAGGAAGAAACCATTCGAATGGTCCTCATAATCTCAGTGTTGCGTTAATATTGTCCTATAAAAAAAAAGCATATTAAATTTTATTCTAAAGTTCTAAATTCAATATTCAACACCATAGAATTATGTCTATATTCAACACAATGAAATACAAAATTGCAAGTACCTTATTAGCGATTACGTTTCGTCTGTTGACGATGAACCACAGATTATAATAGTCACCTAAGTACTACGCTGAACCATCAAATTATCATTTTGCAACATTCATAGAGGTTACCTGTTGTCAAATTTCTAACGGAGCATTTCACTAATTGGTATTTTTGGATGGTTTGCTTTTACAAGTCTATATTTTATTTATATAGTTTTTAATTTTCATCAATATATATATGTAATGTTTAGTACCCACATATTTGGTATTCATCTGTTTTTCTTATTATACCGACAACCCACAGAAATATAGAACGATAACCACACTTTTCTCAGTTTGGTTATCACCTGTCTCTTTTTAGGAATTGTCAATTCCTGTGCTTTATCAATAATGCAACTCTACAAAATTTTAAAAGAATAAGGAACTAATGTCCAAACAAACATGGTACGCAAAAGTACACCTTAGTTAGGTATTCAAAAAGGTGAAAGAGACTACCTCTCTCTTTTTTGACTCCGTAACATTTTGTAAAATAACCAACTAATTAATATTCCTAAAACAATGTTGTAATTCATCATTTTAAAGACGCAATGTCTACACTAAAGTCTATTAAAAGTCAGAATAAAACTTTCCAGTACCAAAACATACTATTAAGAATGAAGAAATCCCTGTAACTTACAGAAATGTCATACACTTTTAATGTAACAGTTTGCCCGTAAAATGTCACCACGTGTTGCCTACTTAATACGGCCTGATGGAGCTCACTAGTGTCCCAGGGGTACTCCACATTAGTTAAGAAACTGTGCCCAGTGTACAGTGTAAAACGTTAAGTTACTAGTCTATTTTAATTAACGTCGAAACTTTACAACTTTAAAAACTCTAAATAACAGTCAACATTGAAATTCTGTGTATTAAATTTTTGAAAACGTAGGTAGCTGGAAAATTACTAAAACGTTGGTTTACCAAAGAAATTATCTGTACGAGTATTATTTTAGGTGTTCAGTTTATTTTAGCTTTTTGAGCCGTGAAAGCGTTTAATTCGCTGTCGTGAAATTCTATTTTTATTCAAGAGATCTTCAACCAACAGCCTTCGATAGGTACCTTTTTACTAACCACTTCTTCTTATTGTATCATTATAATAATAGCACTCTTACTTATTTTTAATAGCACGGAATGGAAAAAATAATACGAAATTCATATCGTACCAGCCCTTATTGGCCTTGTCCGCTAGCCCGCAGTAGGCCAGCATGTGGATTACAGCCAAAATACGACCGGCCGTATGGGCTGAATTCTTCTCATTCTGAGATGAGCACCATGCCTAGCAGTGAGAAAGTAATATGCTGGTTATATTACGGGCCCTTGCTGGTCATATAGGCCGGAAGATAGTTTGCTTTGATTATAAGCTTTTATCGAACTTCACTTCTTGTTAGTTACTGTTAGTATGTTTGGTTCAATTCTTGCAAGTGCAATTTGAACCAGTTCCCAAATCCTTTTTTTTTTTTTTAACTCTCCTGAGTTGAATGAAATTTGGTACATACATATGTAAGTCCAATGACAATACAATATTAGAGTGACAGCGAACTGATCTGATGATGAAGACTGAAGGTTAACAATGGAACACCTCAATCCTCAATGAGTAATAGTAGATCGATGATGTTTAAGGTTATTTAGATCAGCTTACAATACCGCTATCCAATCCATTTATTACCCAAGTAACACAAAAACCGTTTAAAGGTTAAAGCCAATATACATCTAGTCTTACAAGGATGTTTAGTGGCATCCGAAAATTATTAATTCTGTACTATAGATTTATTCAATACGTCCGTCAATATTATGTATTACAGAACGTTCCTCGCTTTGATCACTGTTTAAAACTAGTTTTGAGTTGGGATTTAAATTTAGAACATACCTCATGCATTGATTAATTGATCACAGTTCAGCTGAGTTTAGCTTTATTCTACACTGTCACTGACTAGAGATTTGATCTGTAATCACTCAAGTGTGGTCGAGACCACGCTTGAGTAGAGATTTATTTCCTATTTCAGATTATATTCGTGTGCTATGTTGTTGATTTGAAGTTTATAATAACCGTATTGGAATAAAACCGATGCTCAAGTAACGATTCTATCCTTAAGTAGTGATCAGGTGATTGAAGATCAAACTTTAATTGAATGACGTTCTGTATTACGGACCTTAAAGTTGTCTAAAATACTTTAATACTTTGCAGATGCCATTATACATCTTTTGTAAGACGGTATGATGTATATTGGCTTTTAGTTGTACCTTTAAACGGTTTTGTGTTATTTGTAAGCTTGTCTTGAAAAATTTATTTTTATTTTTAACCCATCTGGTTTAGAAATATCAAGGTACTAGAAAACAAAGTCATAGAAAACAAAGTCATAGTAACGGGTAGTTAATACACTAGTACAAGAGGAATCCATTACCTTCAGCTATGTTTTACGGCTTTTGAGTGGCAGTGAAGCTTGATGGCGGATAACACCTATCAGCTGGTTTGATACTGCATACTTTACTACGTGGTATTACTGGGGTTTTTTCAAGTTTGGAATGGAAAACATGTACAGTCAAATTGAACTAAGTTTACGGGACTTGTCGCGCACAATTAAATCAAAATATAACAAACATTTTGACTAACCTCGACGCGTTTAATTGTGCGCGACAAGTCCCGTAAACTTAGTTCAATATGAGTGAAATTCGCGAAAGTTTAAAAACTTCTATGTACAGTCAAGTGCGTATCGATGGTGGAAAAACTGGTGTAAGCAGAGCCTGCCTTGTACGAAACTTACTTACTTAGCCAGTTCCGCATGTAACTGTCAATCCTCACACCAAAATAATAAGATAGACGGAGCGCGTAGAACTAGTAACTTAAACCAGAAAAAGGAATTCTAAATGGCAAAGGAGTACCTACTATTCCGCCCACAGTGTTCCAAGCCGCGATTGGGAGCGTCAATCTTATTCTTTTGGCCTAAAGATTAGACGCACACTCCCGATCGAGGCCCGCGAACACCGTGGGCGGAATAGTAGGTACTTTGCCATTTAGTTTTTTTTTTCTGGCTTTAGTTACTAGGTTTACGCGCTCCACCTATATTATTCTATTAGTCTGAGGGTTGACCGTACTACGACGATGCCAATGAGCGTATTCAATTAATAAACCTAAATGCTGCAGAATTATTAAAGTTCCCTGTAGTTAAAATTCAAAATTATTTATTTGTCAAACATAGGTATGATGTACAAGACATGGTGTTAATTTTTGAATAATCCAGTATCACTATATTTTGCCTTGATAGGCGTACAAATTTGATAACATAAAGATAATACTTATTACAGATTTGTGGAAAATAATTGTTTAATAATAATAACAGTTTTTATTAATATATATTAATGAATAGTTTAACAAAGAAATCGGACTCTTGTGTATTTACCTATTTGTTGTATCTGTCAGAAAATCATTTACTGAATATTAAGAAGAAGAATATTAAAAGTTAGCGATTATTTTCTCATGATTTTGGAGCCTTAGCTACTAACTGACTCCTAGATCAGATCAGATAGGCCTTTACGCATCCATACTCTCATAAAAAGTATCTACAAATAAAAAGGCCTTCTTGTCTGAAATCTTGTCGAAACTTTATCATAATTTCCTTCAAGCAGTCTACTACCCATCCCACAAATACCATAAAAATAATATAATCATTATTTATTACTAGCTTATGCCCGCGACTTCACCTGCGTGGATGTCGTGTATCGCGTATCCCTCGGAAACTGTTTATCTTCCTGGGATAAAAAAGTAGCCTATATGTTAATTCGGTTTATGTTCTACCTGTCCGCCAAATTTCATTAAAATTCATACAGCAGTTTTTGCGTGAAAGAGTAACAAACTTCCATACATCCATACATCCTCAAAAACTTTCACGTTTATAATATTAGTAGGATAGGATAGTCATGAACGAATAAAAAAGGTGGACAGAATCTCGCTAAACAATAAGTGAATCACCCAAAGTACGGGCTGGCATGCACATATTCACACCCATAGTAAGTCTAACACCCGCGATTACACAACAAATCTCGTGTGACGGAAATTTTTGTCGTAGTAACACAAATAAAATAATAAGCCGTCTAGTGTGTTAAAATACTGTCGAAATTATAGTGGGTTTAAGAAAAAAATAATGTGCTTCATTCTATTTTTAGCTAGATTCCGTCCGCCATTTTTTAGGGTTCCGTACCCGAAGGGTGACAAACGGGACCCTATTACTCTCGCTACGCTGTCCGTCCGTCCGTCCGTCCGTCCGTCCGTCCGTCCGTCCGTCCGTCCGTCCGTCCGTCTGTCTGTCACAGGGCTGTATCATTTGAACAGTAATAGGTAACCGGTTGAAATTTTCTCAGAATATGTGTTACTATAAGGTGTATCACGACAAATACTAAAAACAAAAAAAAGTCTAAAACCAAGGGGGGTCCCCATACAAGAAACCTCAAAAAACATGCATTTTTTTCAACGTTTTTGTTCCTGCTCTATCTTCAAAACGGTAATATATACCAGTGTCAAACTTGGTCAGATTATAGTGCATATTATGTAGTTTAGCAATAAATACTAAAAATAAGACAAACATAGACATATGTGGTGGTACCTGCGTAAGAAAGACATGCAAAAGTGCATATTTCGCGCACTGTGCGTTGATGTCTTTTTGTTAACTCTCGTAAATTAAATCAGTTTTTATTGGGTATCAGGTCGTTGAGAGGTACGGAACCCTTACTGCGCGAGTCCGACTCGCACTTGGCCGGTTTTTTTTATTCGTACGTGATTACCTATAGTAGGATTTTATGCAAATACTAACACCCATTTTGTCTTTGTCCCCAGCAATGAATATCTCAATGCACTTAGCGGTGGTGGTGGCGGCGGCAGCATGCCTCTGCGTGGTGGGTGCGGCGCCCGAGTCCCGGCTGGCGCGCACCAAGCAGCAGCGGCCCACGCGGGGCTTCAAGAACGTCGAGATGATGACAGCCAGGGGCTTCGGCAAGCGGGACAGGCCACACACTCGGGCTGAGCGTCAGTTCATTTGCATTTTTAAAGTTCATACAGAAGATATGTCCTAATTTCAGATTTGAGGGTTTTTACTTATAACATTCTATGCGTATAGTGCCCGTAATAAGATGCGCTATTGCAATTATGAATACGTGGTTCTTAAGGCGAATGTAGCAGCCATATAGCACCCCCTTCATTACAAAATTATTACTCGCTGAATACATAATTTATCGAAAAATAGTTTTTAGCGATTGAAGTACTGCATCATTCATCATTTCAGCCGAAAGACGTCCACTGCTGGACATAGGCCTCCCCCAAAAAGGGGGAAGTACAGGTACTGTAGTTTAATTCATCATCATCATTTCAGCCGAAAGACGTCTACTGCTGGACATAGGTGTCCCCAAGCATGTTGGGGGGATATGCCATAATCGCCAAACTTGGCAGGCGGTTTGGTGATCGCAGTTGGTTGGTTAAATACTCAGAGAACGCTGCTGCCCATCCTCTGGTGAATCCCTTAGTCGCCTTTTACGACACCCATGAGAAGATATAGGGTTTGTCTGGGTGTTTCTTATGTATGTATTTACAAAAAAAAAGTATATATGTGTATATGTGTGTATTATATCCATTGTCTAGTATAGTTGCCGGCACGAGTCGTGAGCACAGATTCTACTGCGCAAGTGGTCGAATCTCTGTTCACAGTACAACAAACCAGATACGGGCACTTGCATTGGCTTAAATATATGATAAAGTATAATTTAATATACATAGAAAACGGAATACTAGAACACGGTGACCACAGAGACTACTTCGCTAGTACAATTTGAGCTCACGTCTCGTGCCGGGAACTATACCCATAGTACAAGCTCTGCTTAGTTTGGGACTAGATGGTGTTGTGTAAAAATGTCCCAAAAGTATTTATTTATTTTACAGAGTTAATAGTTTCAATTTCACTAAACCGGAAAGAGTGGAATAAGGAAAGGGAGGCCTTTGCTCTGCAGTGGGACAATATAGGCTGAAAATAATAATAAATAATAATAATAATAGTTTCCGATTAAACGAAAGTACCAGAGGGTCTACTCTCGTTCGACGATATTCGATAAATCGTACGATTTATCGCACAATTTGCTACTCCGGTCAACCATCGTTCCCTAATCGCATGCGATGATCGTGTTTTGACGTTTGTTTTTCTCATCTCCGGTAAATTGTATACGACTATGAACCGTAGTCTATCTTAATTGTGCCTTTTTTATGTGCCTATCTTTATTATGTTTTAAGTATCAGTGGGAACGAAAGTTCGTACTTCGTTTGTCGTTCGTAAAACGCGAGTAGACCTACTGTACTTCAATCGTTACAAACGAATTTTCGATTACTGATGTATTTAACGAGTAATATGTTTTTCACTGATGGGGGCGCCACTTGGCTGCTAGATTGCCTATTGCCTTGTATACATTTAAATTCATTAATAATTAATCTTTTACGGGATGATTGTACTCATCATTTGAATAAAAAAACTGTTGCGTAAATTTTGGTCAAGTTCCTACACGAAACATTTTCTATGGAACGGATAAGTTTTCTTGCTAATTTAAAGTACAAATTTTATTAAGACTCGTCATGAATGGCCCCTTTCCTCCATTAGCCACTCTGGGCAAGTGCTCAGAGCCCCGCAATTCTCGGGGTCCCCTAGTTCCTGCCAGATCACCAACCGACGACCAATATTACCGATAAATATATTTATTTTCCGAAAATAAAACGATAATACTGACTTAACATATATAATACCAGCGTTTTGGTATTTGAATAAACAAAAGGACTAGCAAACACTGCATGGAAACTCTGTCATAGAGGCTCCAGTATCCAAAAGTGCCTAGGGCCTCCATTAGATGAAAGATGGCGCTGGACATCCTAAATAAGTTGTTAAAATTACGAAAAATTACGAAAATATAACACAAAGCCTAGCATGACACTCCGCAGTACACACACACAACTTATAAAACCTGATTTCACCAATTTTTATGGAAAGCTACGTCTAAATTATATTATACCAGACCTAATAAATAAACTACCACCAAAAATAAAAAATGACATAACACGAAACAACATAAAATCTAAACTTAAAAAACACCTTTTAGAGGAATTAAAACCTAATAATGACTTATAATTATATAGCATTAAAAAAAAAAAACATGCTGTATTTTTGTAAGAAATTTGCTATTGAGAAGTAATATAAATTAGTTGAGGGTATTTGAGAATTTTTGCATGGGGCGAGCGAGCGCGATGCGTCGTGTTCACCCACCCACATCTTGTTGTAATGAATGTCGACGGACCAAGCGGTGTACAGAAAAACCTAAACTGGTTTATGTTCTACACTGTATCTGCCAAATGTATGTATTTTGTTTTTTTTGTGGAAATAAAATAAATAAATAAATAAATAAAATTGATGAGTACAATCATCCCTTAAAGGGGTATTAATGAATTGAAAGTAAACCTATATAAAACAAAGCAAAGTTAAAGACAAGGGCATAATTAGAGTATTTTTCAAGACATCTCGTCCAGCAAACCTGTGAGTTTCATATCTACTGCTTTGTAAATACAAGCAATGTAAATATCAGCGAAATTGTCAATGATTAATGAAGTAACCTATATTAGCCACTCTGTCACTGTTTTTAAGTAAGTGACAGTGAATAGAACGCGTACTATCAATGAAGTAATCAGGTTAATTCACAGTTCAAGGCCTCTGTTGTACAGTCAACCGCATATGAATGGTAAAATAAGCAGTATAAGGTGGACCGGACCTGTCTTGAATGAAACTCATACAACGTGTAATTGAAAAAACTGTAAATATCTTAAGGAGTCATTGTACTCATTGTTATGAACAACTTTTACTATGGGACCAATCCTGAAATCGCGAAAAAAAACAATCAGCTGCTCTGTACATTTATGTTCGCATAACTCGACAAAATGTAGGCAACAGCAGATTTTTATCTGAGTACAATGATCCCTTAAGAGGTTTTCGGTTATTTTCGTTTATAATGGTTTTGTAACCAATGGTATGAGGTTAACCAACTTCATAATATTCTTCTCACTAATAATGTTCATATTTGTAATGTTGTGTGGTTTTGTTACTTATTAGTTCTTCCCCAACTTTTAACGAGATGACCTATCCATCAGTTCTCTCCAGTAAGTTTGACTACTCATAATAAAATTATGTGCATTTTATGAAGTAATTACGAGCATTTGGCCACAACTAGTGTGATGTATGCGAGTTGGCACATAATGATCAGGCATCCATCTTCTTAACCCGTCAACTTATAAGTTGCTCCGTTCATTGCTAATGGAGCGAGTAATTCGTACAGTACATTATATTGTAGGAACACGTTCCTCATACCTTGATATTTCTCCTTATTGAAACTCAAATAACCCGCCAATTGTAGGAAAGTTTGTGCAACTTTTCACGTCTCATTGTTCGACACACTCCTATGTAAAGTTCCCCAGTATGTATTGAATCGAAATATTTGCGATTACCATAATCTTTCGACGATGAAATTGTGTCATTCAGACGTACAATACACATTGTTGTTATTTGTTAGAAAAGGGTAAATAAGTTTAGATTGAAGGGAGATTGTGGGCGCACCAGTACGTCGGTCAGACCCTTTCAAGATGTAGGTAACAATAACCGTAATGAAGCTAAGAATAGTAACATTATTCCTGAAGGAGATGTTGAGCAGCAAACGCAGACGAGCCGGGCGCAACGCGGCACGCCCACCTTTAAGAGTCCCACTGTAGGGATCGCAAGAGATTTCGGTAAAAGAACTCCGGAATTGGGAGCTGAAGGTACCACAAAGAACCTGATTGGGTTTCCGGCCTCGCTACACTGTGAATGGCAAAATTACGCCGAAGCCAACGAAATACCCGACCGTGTAACAGACTTAAGCACAGTCCAAACGTGTGTTGGGAAATAAAAGCTGAAATCCATTTGGAACTGGTCCGCGAAGCCTTTGGACAGGCCCTTTCCGAAGTTGCGTCGCTTTGCAGGTGTTTGTGAGAGGATAGAAACCTTGTTACCGCTCGATATTATGTTGGTTCACTACGAAGTAACCGTTTTGATAACTCCTTTATTCAGAGAGTCACGAACAGCATTTCACGTGGAATCTCGCTCAAATAAAATGCATTTTCATTCAAAACAAAGCGAGATCTGCATATAATAACACGTATTTTAGTTTGAAACTTTTGTGTTTAACTCTCTCTGAATAAAGAAGCAAGTTTTCGACTTTAGATTAATGTTCTCACTAAAAGAATTTGAATTGTACTGAAACATCAAAGTTAAAAACTTTTAATGGTGCTTTATCAGTGGAAAATTGTATCAGTCGAGCTTGTTTTTGTAAAACAAAATGGATACATGACAATTATCCTGCACCACTTCGATGGGTGTTAATTGGAGGCTTTTGTTTTTATTTGCTTTCTTACACTAATTCTACTGACTGTACACATTAACATTCTATACAATGTCTTAACTACAAATACTACATCAACAGACCAAGACAGCTATGAGGCCCACGCTCGCAGGAAGTTTAACCCCAAGAACAGCCTCATGGTTGCCTATGACTTTGGCAAAAGGAGTGGTAATGATGACGTTAACGATGAAGGTAAAATATTATGAAGCTCAATCAATGCAATGCTAAAAGAGCTTACAAAGCTTTCAATAAATAAAACTGTGGATATCAAAAAAAAAATGTGTAAAAATAGACGCTTGCAGTAAATAAAAAGATAACGCTTCTTATCGCTTTTTAACGGTGATCTAAAATAATTTACCGCCGTGACTTGACATTTCAACAGAGGAAGAAATCAGAGTGACCAGGGGAACATTCAGACCCAACTCAAACGTACTTATCGCCAGGGGTTACGGGAAAAGAGCCCCTGTGCCAAAGAACGATCGAGGTATTAGTCGAGATAATCTCTGAACCAATATCAAAGAAATCACGCACTATCGGTGACTTTTGGTGTCTTCGAAAACCGGCTTAAAGCCGCAAAAATGTTATTTATACGACAAATATTCGTATCGACCGAATTAAAGCCTCAGGGGACGGGCCAGCAAGCGTCCTGGTCCAACATAAACATGCAATACTTGCTTATTAAAACATGCATACTTCGACACGTGAAAACATTAAATAAACACCACTCATGGAGCTTCTGTTCGCTTTTTTTGGAAGTCTAGGGTTGTATCTGTGGTGAATTTGTGAGCGCAAAAATACGGCTTCGTTAGGGATACGAAGGACCTTTTATAAGATCTTCTATTTTTATCTGAGACATCCTTATATGTGGGATATAAGTGTGTAATAAGTTCTCTGTATTCATTCGGTCCTATTCGATGCTGTATTTATGTGCGTGTGTAGCGCTGATAGGGACAAAAGTCTCCTGTCTTATTTTCTTCATAAATAGAAAAGTGAGAATATCACTTAAGGAGATTTACTCTCTCAGCTTCGTGTGCTTGAGAGCTTTTATTGTGACCGGTGTGATGTGAAGGCCCTGTTAATGTTGCTTATTACGTCATGTGAATGTGCCATTGTAAGGTTAATGAGAAAAGCAACAGGTATTGCTCTATGCGTATTTAGTGAGATTAGTGGACAGTTGCTGACGAAACTCGTTATGTAATTAAATGTATTCTTGTGTTTATGAATGTGTACTTAGGTCAACATTGTGTTGTGTTGAATAATCGATTAAAGAATTACGATGTTCGATTGTTTAAAATTGCTTGTAAACTTATGAAAATGACCGTCATTGTTCTGAGCTTGTAAACGAATTTTTAACAGTTTAATAATAATTTGATGATTTTTTTATGCCACGTTTTTTGAACGAAAGCGAGTTAATATTGCATTGTCTCCAGTTCAGAGCTGTTTAGTTTCAAGTCTATAGCTCATCGGAAAGTTAGTTTAAAATCGATTGCAAAATTTGTACCGAACAGACAGACGAGACTAAGCGAGTTAATAAAAACGTGGTAAAAATACAAGTGTTTTGTGCAGAAAATTATTGACAATCGAATTAAAGAATTACGATTTTTGATTCCTTTGAAAATGCTTAATTTAAATTGAATTGGTGTTACCAGTACAACAAAGTAAAAGTGTTAAGTGTAGAAAATTTATATTATTTCGTTTTCAGCAGTGTACGGTCTGGACAACTTCTGGGAGATGTTGGAGTCTGCACCCGAGAGGGAAGGACAAGATTCTAACGACGAGAAGACATTGGAAAGGTAAAAAAATATCAACGGGCGTAAAGCTGCCGGTGGCCACGAATCATTAGAAAATAGTGTCATATTATTTTTAGTGCATTATAGTGCAGTGTCACGGGTTCAATTCCCGCACGGAGCAAATATTTGTTTTTGTGTAGGATTTCTTTTTGCAAATTCACCCACGATACACTACAGGAAAAATCTTAGTGGGGAAATGTTTTAAAAAATAAAGGAAAAAAAAACGGAGGATAACTATTATGCTTATACCTACATAGTAATTACTCGTTAAAACAGTCAGCTTTTGAAAATTCTACTGTTGGAAAGAAACATTTCCCACGGCCTTCAAACTTCAGATGAAATCTTCAAACTATGTAGTTAAAATGACAAATATAGCTATGTCAAATAAAATCTTCCTGTAATAGAATATTATCCACTCGAAGAAACCGCATTTCCGATTCATATATTCACAAATATTTACATCTCGAAGCGACATTGAATAAACGGAATTAAGTAATTGTCCATTTAATAATTCATTGCCTAGTTTCACACACACACACGCACGCGCAATAAAAATCCCTAGTTTCATATACACTGTAGGGTTGCCAACACTACTGAAATATTATAATGTAATATCTTATTATATTAAATATCAGATCCTATAAAAAATAGTAGCCCGAACTACTTGTTCTCTTAGAGACTAAATTTATACATTAGAAAGGCTTTAATTGAATGATGCGCCAAGATATGAAGATTTCATTATAGATATTAGTTAACAAGTCTATATGTTCACTACTTTGCTACCTAGTAAGAAAAGTAAAAAAAAAACCTGTGCGGTCAGGGCACCCCATCGGGAACGAAGTTCCTCACGCATAGATAGATAGATAGATAGAATATACTTTATTGTACACCATGAAAATAGTAGTAAACAGGAACAACGTACAAATTATAGGTACATGGGCGGTCTTATCGCTAAAAGCGATATCTTCCAGACAACCTTTGGATGGACAAAGAAGACGTAAGATCTAGATAATGGGGGCAGTCCGTGGCGTACTACTAAACTAAAATAAATAAATAGCACAAAATATATTACACATATAGGTATCATAAATATATATAATATATATATAAATAATCTTACAATTTAGAATAGAGATTTTTTTTTTGCATACACACACACATACACAGATACAGTAGAAAGAGAACGCGTGGTGTGGTCACGCAAAAATCTTACGTGACGTTAAATTTTCTCCTGAATCACACCTACCATCGCATTAAGGAACTTCGTCCAAAGGTATTCTGTATTTTAATCCAGAAAATGGCCTGTATGTCAAATTTCATTCAAATCGGACCAGTGGTTTTTGCGTGATGATCGAAAAAACAAACACAGTTTTATAACTCATTTATACATACAACTTTTCTTTCCTGATCTACTATATTCTAATACGTATGGTCAACCGTATTTCAATGGCAAGATAACCACGATAAGCAAAATTAGAGGCTTAAAAAATCAAAAGCAGCTAAGTGCTTTCATATCAAATTAGCAGAAAACGAAAAAAACGTTTTCCTTGTCTCAGATGTAGGGGTTTTCATTTGTTCTGATTTAAGTGTGTGTATGGTGTATTGGTTTTGCTGCCTTTATCTACTAGTTCTAAATAATAAACAAAAAAAATTCAAAAAGCAAATCCCTTAGCTGTCTTGAATGTGACCTGCTTAAATTGAGTAACTCACTCGCGATCGCAATCAATAGGATTTCAATGTTCATTGCTCCGTGTGTTTTGACAATTCGTCTTATCGGCAACTATGTATCACGCAATGAATATTGTTATCATTTCGAAATGAAAGCTAATGTCAATGTCAATCCATTACACCATTGCCCCACTGGTTGAATTTTTATGTATTTGATCCCAAAATAAATTTTTTAACGAAATTTGAAGTGCAATGTCTGGATTTGTTCCATATAAGAATAAAATGATGAGTTGCAACCAAAAATTCTTTACATGTCTCCATACTCAGGTCATTTTTGGAATATGTGGCACTTAGCTCCCTTTTTCTTCTATTTGCTTAATATGTAAGTTTTATCTGTTTTATATTTTATCGTACAAAGTTTGAAAATACTATATTTGGTTCAAAAAGTTGGTAACACGTATACACACAATAATATCTTATTTCACAAGTAACCTGTATTATAATGATAATATACAGAATGTATTATCCGACAGTTTATTGTACCACTGGGAAACTTGGTAAAACTAACAAGATCTTATTACATTGACCGGCAAAAGTTGTCAGAAATAAAAATACATGAAAATTATATCAGGAACACAATATTTTATATTGTAATGTGATTATACAGGTCGTCCCACGTATATGCCACATGGAGGGAAAGTAACTTGAATACTGTAGATGGAACATTTTACTGAAAGAAGACATTATTATTTAAGTTTAATAATGTTATTGGTGTACAATAAAGAATATTCTATCTATCTATCTATTATTTGAATTTAAAAAACAATTTAAACTGCATTTATAGATATTTAAATAATTACATTGTTGAACCGGAAATCGAACCCGTTACATGAGAAAATTAATCACCCTGTAGCTTTATCATACCGATCGAAAGGCTTCATCATAAGGATTATTTTTTGCTACATAACATAGTGTCACAAATAAAAGGAAGACCATGAATTTTAACATTTTTAATACAAAATTAATCAATTTATCAAATGCTCAAAATGAGTCCCTTCCTGTTGAATACATACAAAGTTTAAGTTTAGATAAAAACAAAGTAAAATAAACTGGATGTCGAATTGAGGATCTCACACTCAGCAGTCAACCATGTTTCAACCATGTTGCAACGTTTGTTTTGAAAACACATTCCATAAAAATCTAGTAAAAAAGGTTCCATTCCAAATACAAAAAATAAATTAACGAGAACAGAACTCCCGCCATATCGAGTTCTATTATTAAACAAAGGTGGTTTCGTATTAACGCTGCCTTCACGGGTGAAAGAAAATATATTACGTAGGTAATATAAGTAAACGCAGAATTGGAATCTAGGTTCACGTTTTTATTACGATTTCGCTATCTACTCAGGTGGCAAGCTAGATAGTGGTAAGTAGTATTAGAACACCGGTATACATCTGAGGAAGAAATTGTTGAAAACTTTTATGTAAGTCTACTGTTTCGATGAAAAAGCTTAGAATAAAGCCGGGGCCGGGGCACATTGCTCGCAGAACGGATGGCCGGTGAACTCAATTTCTTCTAATAAAAATCTAAGAGCTTGGAGGAATGAAAATACCTTCAAGATTTTGATTAATTTAACCTAACTCTTTAGTCGTTACGCATGTCTCGGTGAATGATGGGGAAGTGACTCGAGTCGATAGTTTTTTATTCGAATATGTTTTTTTTCGTTACAACTCGAGCCACTCGAGTAAAAGTGGACTCAGGTTGCATCACTAGCATCAGCGCCAGCGTTCTAAAATAGATAAAATTTTACTACAAAGGCATGTTTTCAATAGTTGTTGTATTAAACATTTTCGTTTAATAAAATTATTTCGTAAAAGTAATCCGTTCCATTAAGTAACAGCTATTTTTAGCAATGGTGTATTTTTACTACAATTCCTTTTAAAAACGACAGATAAGAAAAGCGAGGGTGTGAATAAGGATATCGCGTATTTTAATATAACATAAACAAATCTTCAAGTTAAAACGATTACCGCGATTTGAGGAATTCAATCGGATCAGTTTAGAGTGTAAATTCTTAGAAACGCAATAATAAAATAAGGAATGCGTTAACAAATACGTAGGGGTTGTATTTTGAGGAAACTCTATGGATTCAGGTTATTTTAAGAAAAGGTTTAGTAATAGTAGTTAGTAGGGCTTCTTGTGTAAGAGACCTCGTCCGGGGAAGTACTACCACCGTACCTATTTCTGCCGTCAAACAGTGATGCTTGCATTTCTGTGTTCCAGTGTGGAGGTTGCGGTTGCCGGTGAAATTACAATAACATGAGACTTTCCATCTTTAGGTACCAGTTTAGCGATCCTATGCCTTGAAAGCATCTATCATCATCATCATCATCTATCTATTTACAGCAGTGATAGCCTAGTGGTTGAACGCTTGCCTTCCATGCAAGAGGCCCACACCTTTGACTTTTCGGATTCATGTGCGGATCAGAATTTGATTATCACTTACTTTAACGGTGAAGGAAAACATCGTGAGGAAACCTGTTCTCGATGGTGTGTAGTCCAGCAACCCGCACTAGGCCAGCTTGGTGGACTAAGGCCTTAACCTCCTCATACTGAGAAGAGGCCCGTGCTCAGCAGTAGGGCAGTAATGAGCTGATTATGTATGTATGTCTTGAAAAAATATCAGCTCTCTCCACTGAAAAATGTCTCTTATATACCACAGTGAGATAACATTGCCATTATAGATCTTACACCCCCATGATCTTTGTCCATCCAAAGGTTGTCTGGAAGATATCGCTTATAGCGATAAGACCGCCTATGTATCCATAATTTATACGTTGTTCCTGTTTACTACTATTTTCATGGTGTACAATAAAGCATATTTTATCTATCTATCTATCTATCTATAAATAAATAATAGCCAGTAAATGGATAATCCTCTTCAATCGTCTGTGTGCTCAATAACTTAATTTACCAGACAATGTTTACATTGGCAATTGTGTTGAAATAAGGCATTTACATTGAAATCTCTCAGCAAACAGTGGGTTATTCGGTAAAATGTCAAAATACCTGTACCAAACTTGTAAGTTGATTTCACAACGGTTTGGCTTCGCGTTTGTTACTTCCATTTGAATTATTCATTCTTGATTTGTTTGCATACTGCACGGATTTGCGAGGTTAAGCTACACTTGTCACGGTCAGTCCGTGGATGGGTGACCATTTTGTTGCACATCGAGACCCCTCCGTGCCTCGGAGAGCACGTAAACTGTCGGTCCCGGTTGCTATACGAATATCTGTGGCAGTCCTTACGGGTAGTCAGAAGCCTGAAAGTCTGACAACTGATCGAACCTCCGAATGTCGGTATTACCCAGTAACTTGGTTGCGGGGGTCTGATGGTAGTCACTCCGTGTAAAATACTGATGTTCAGCCGCATCTGGTTAGACTGGAAGCCGACAATGATCGGATAACTCCAATTTTATTTCCTACCAATCTTGAACCTTCTTGAAAATACACGATTACCAAAAACTGTGTCGGTGTAACATTATCCTGGTATTTATACAATTTTATTGTTTCGTGGATGGTGGTCATTTATAAAGGATTATTATTAATCATATTTTGATCATGGTTCGATTCAGTTTAGAGATATATGCATTCATTTGTCAACTTAAGAGCCTTATGTATGGAGTCTCCTGCGGTCAAGAAGCACGACATTTGCATCCCTAAGTTCGATTTGTGGTAACTCTTGGAACAGGGTGTGCTAACTGTGGCTATTTAATTTGCATCACTTATTGGCTTAGAACAGTTCAACGTATTTGCATCACTTTAGTGCAGTATTATTGGATTTCATTCGCCTTTTACTTTTCGTCAGATAAAATAGTCTTTACTTCTAAAATACGCACTATAATATATACTATAATATGCGCGCGTTAATTTCCGTTTCATATTATAATAATAAGTTTTAATGCAACGTGAAATAATACAATTAAATATCAAAATCTACAGTTTTAGTGAACTTTTTCTACCAATATTTATAATCTTGAGTTTTACATATGACAAATATTTTAAAATTTTAAAAAAATGTTTTTTTTTTTCCTAAAAACCATATAATTGTCTGGTTTCTGAACTTATATTTTAAAATGTCTCTTGATAGTCATTTATAAGAACCTTCTTTTAAAATAATGTAACGAGTATTATAAAAACAAAGTGTCAGTTAGAGAAAAAAACTTTTTTGATTAAGCCTCAAATGGAGTGAGTGTTGCCAGGATAAGTCCGGAGACAAATAAATCGCCCCCGCCCTATGGCCTATTCCGTTTCACTGATAAGGGTGGCATTTAGCAGATCCGATCTGCAATCCGAGCTACCTTCCAGTTTGCTTTTGTGTGTAGATTGTTCAGCTAACTGGTTTAAAATTACGCGATCGAACTACTAAAATTACGACAATATTTAAAGATAGTCGAAGTCCAATTATATTAATCAATTTCCGGCATTCAATTAGCATTAAGGAAATGAAATTTCAACTACACCATTAAAATAAAGTAATTGATATTATTATGTTATATTACCCGAGAGCGTGTATTACAAAACTTCATACCATTTTTCATCGTTTTGCAATTTATTTAATTTTATATAAAAAAAAAAAAAAAATACCGTTAAAGATGTGCTACGCGTTGTGCTACGACCGTAGCAGCTACGAGCTACAGCTTGTAGAGCACGCTCTACGAATCGTAGCAATCGCTACGAGTAACAAAGTCATTTAATTTTGGTTTCAAATAAGGACATAACTGTATTTTCTCATGACATGGTTACTAAACATCTTTTTAATGCAACAAAGATCAGTAAAAAAATGCAACGAAAACTCTTTAATCCCGTAGGCTTGTTTTAACGAGTAACATATTTATTTAAGTCGATTTCCGTCTAACACCCTTACAGCCTTTTCCTGTAGATAAAATCGAATTGCTTCTCAGACTAATCCTTAGTCTCAAAATAAAGGGTGTCCCATAGCACAGATTTTCGTCCATTTACACAGTTTTTCTTATTTCTTGTGTTAAACAATTTGTAAGATACAGTCGCTCTTATGTCAGTGGTAACAGTTTCACCTTAACAGCGTCTTTATTTCGTAAGCAGTAAGGGTGGTTTTCGTAATTCAAGTGATATGACGTCGACTGTACCTTATCTACATAAGGTTCAATGTTAATACATTATCTTTGAACATTATTGAGGGTTCGCAAGATCAGAAGTTATCTTATGATAACTGAGTTATTTTCCGCTTTTGTAGATGCAGAACGTGCCTCTGTACTTATAGCTACTTTGAAAATAATAATTAGAGGTGGCATTGGTTAAAATGTTTCTTAGTTTATCCCGTAGTAATCCTTAGACACAGAATATCTAATAGTACTAACGTACAGAACGGCCACTCACCGCCCCCCGCCAATTTAAGATTCCTCACCCACACCCCGCACGCACCCGCCGTTTGACGGCAATTGGACTGCAAAATTGCAATGGATGTCAATCGCCAGTTGCTTTACAAGCACACCACCTCTGAGAACTACTGAGAAGCGCTTGGAACCCAGTCGGCATTACGAGCGGCGAGCATCCCTAACTCACACGAGTGCACTGAAAAATAGAAAACGAGACTTTTTACTGTTCTTGTACAGTAAAAAAAACGGTTCAGGCAACTTATTTTTAATTTAAAATAAATGATTACTGACTTCATTTTCACTGTTTTTTTCAGTTATTTTCACTGTTTTTTCAGTTATTTTCACTGTTGTTTCAGTTATTTTCACTGTTATTTCAGTTATTTTCACTGTTTTTTCAGTTAGTTTTACTTCTTTGGACAATTTTTTTTACTGACCAAAGCGGTGAATATTACCGAAAATTGATGTTTTTTTTTTCAGTGTGTGTGCGTTCGTATACAGACGTAATCTTGTGTATGTAGGTGATGCTGGCATTTATATTGTTATGAGGGTTCAAGGTGTGCCTTAGATCTCGACAACCCCTTTATGTACCTAGGCGTGACGCGAAAATTTGATGAGTTTTTTTTCAGACATTTTTATTTTACAGCATTCCCCTGGACTGGTTTGTGAACGAGATGCTGAACAATCCAGACTTCGCGCGATCTGTGGTCCGCAAGTTCATTGACCTTAATCAGGTAACAAATAATAATCATCATAATTCTTCCTCAATATGTTAGAATAGAATAGAAATAATTTATTTGCGTATGATTTTGGGTAAAATACATAAGATAGTTTATTACCGTAAACTGCCCTAACTTGGCCCACAAGCCCTACTTTGTCTAGTTATTTTTTGAGTAAACTATAATAGCTATGATTTCCGTACTTGTGGAGCTTTAAAAACTATGACAACGCTTACATTTGGTTCAGTTATAAAGTGTTAGTGCGTGTTAAATAAAGTTAATGCCTTAGGCAAAGTAGGGCTTGTGGGCAAACTTAGGGCATTTTACGGTATTTTAAAGTTCCTTACAAAATCTGCTTATAGCTAAGCGTACGAATATTAAGTAGATAAGGAGAGAAATACTACGTCAACAAGTAAGGACTACCTTACTTGTTGACGTAGTCTTTGACAAGTTTGGGCTAAATGAGTATGTGAAAGCAAATGAATAAATAAATACTTATTTTTGGGACATTTTACACAGCACCATCTAGTCCCAAACTAAGCAGAGCTTGTACTATGAGTACAAGATTGTCTTGTACCCAAAGTATAAGCTCTAGATGAATGACTAGCAGAATATAATAAGCAAAAGTTCCATACAGCCCACAGTCTTATAGCTAATAAAGTTCTATGTTACCAAACTGATTTACTTAAGACAACTTGAGTCATCTAAGTTATGACACACGCCTAACTTCCTAAGGTGAAATTATTATGCATGGTGAGGTTTCAACGCTAAATAGATGTCCATATGAAGCGGCTTATTACCGGCTAATCTCGTTTCTAATGTTTCCGCCATATTGAACCCTTTCTGAGATGTATTGAGCATCAGAATTGGTTGCACGAGTCGTGAGCATAAACTATACTTTTGCGTTGGTTTCTGTCACCAACGTGACGTTCTTGTGTTCTGTTTTCTACGTATATCTATTTAATGTAATAATGTCCTCCCGGCCGAATTTCGGTCACGGCGGCCAATCTCAACGGAGACTAGCCATCTGCGCGGGCCATATTATAGTGCACAAGTGTGTGCGCAAACACAGGTGCACTCTCTATTCCCTCACTCTCATAATCCGATGGGACGGCAATTCGACACGACCGGAGAGAGATCAGGCGCAGGACCGACGGTTTTACGTGCTCTCCGAGGCACGAAGGGGTCTCGATGTGTAACGAAACAGTCACCCATCCACAGACTGACCGCGGCTAGTGCAGCTTAACCTTGCAGATTGTACAATCCACAAGGTCGCTACTAAGCCACGAGCCCCTTATATATACATAGCTCATTTGAGCATTATCGTACAAAAGCCGTCGATAGTGCCATTCTCACATCGCAGACATTATCTCGAACCCGCTTCAATTGTAAAGGCTGGGTCAAACCAACTGCATCACAGTGCAGCGCGTCGCGTTGCAGCAGGTCACGTTGTAATGTATGAAATTGTATAGGCGATGACACACCAAGCACGCGAGTCACACAACTACGCGGTGCTTGGTTTGTCATCGCTGTGGTGTGATGCACTGCAGTTGGTTTGGCCCAACCTTTAGTGGTATGACTCCGGCCACTGCAGTGGCGTCGAGCTTGGGCGACGAATATTTTTCACCGCCGTCGTCACCACCAGTCATCATGACCGCGAGGAAGAGGCCGACCGCCGGCCAGCTTGGGACTAGTGTGTGTTAGTGTTATTTATGTGTGTTAGTGTTATTTATGTGTGTTAGTGTTAGTGTGGGCCCAGGGCGCCAATTCTCGCATCAAGATAAATGTCTGGTTCGAGATAATATCTAATTTTAAATCTCTACAAAACTTGTCGCCGGTAATGCCGATTGCTATGAACCACTCTTTGTATGTCAAGCGCTGTGTGTATATATATCCATAACGTCACTTTCTTTACGAAAATTAGTTTTCAATCGACTAGTTAGTTAATTAGTTTTTTACGACGCGAGAATCTCCCCATGTTGTACTGTGATCAGAAATTCGACTACTTCGCAAGTAGAATCTGTGCTCACGACTCGTGCCGACAATCCTACCTAACCCTGATTGATGTTTGTTTTAAAATTAATACTTAAAAGAAACCATGTTACTATGATTGTAACTTTCCAAAAGATTGAATTAATAATGCTGGCATTTGAAACTTGGTGGTCAAGGAAATCGGTTTATTTCAACTCACGAACTTTTACTTGTACTTTCTTGAAGTTACTTAGGTAATCATTTTTGCGCAAACCTTTCCACAACTGCTTAATCAATTCTTGTGAAGTTAGGGGAAAGTTCTAACTAAGCAAGAATGAATTAGAGGGATTGGTTAGTGAAAATCATTAATAAAATTGATTTGGGGCTTTAAATGACTCATGTTTATTATTACATCATTATATTTGTATTATTACAAAAAAAAACAGCTGCTTTAAAACTGGCACAAACTACCCCGTGGCATTCTCCTTTGTCTGGTTCTAATCCTTCCTTCAATTGTTCGCAGGACGGCATGCTATCATCTGAGGAACTTCTAAGGAACGTCGTTTAAATCCACATTTTGTTATCGTTATAACTGGAATAACCTATTGTTTAGAATCTGTTACTGCATTGAATGTATTTATACATATTATGTATACTTGTATAGTCTATTTATCGTTCAGTTACAGAACTTGTAACGTTACTGTGATATCAAATTATTATCTTCGCATACAAAAATTATAAAAAAAACTATAACTTTTGTTCAGTTCAATGTTAATTTTAGGAAAGGTATTGTTGTTTGGGTATATTGATTGTTGTAAATAATTTAAAGTATAATGTCGATGGCATAAGAATTGTCTGTCCATAGATATACTCTTTATATCTAAAAAATGTAGATTAATATTCGTTATTGTAACTTAATTTCCTTTGTCTTTTGTATGCCGCGTTCAGATGTAATAATATTACATACTTGTAAGGGTAATTGTTCACTTTCCGATATAAACTTAGGGCCCTATTACACCTAGACGCTGTGGCGGTGCAACCATAGGGCCAATTATAGTTGTGGTTGCAGGACCGCAACCAAAAGGCCAATTCTCGAAATTTAAAATGTTTAAAATATAGTTCCAATCTAATCTCTTTGTCCTAAATAACACAAATAAACGACTAACAGGACCTTCTGTCATGAGATTGACATATATAACATATCCGAGTATCTAAAGAAGTACTCTATGGTATTTTATTAATGAAATTTATAAATTAACATTGAAAGAAAATTACATTGAGATTAGATTGGAACTATGTTTTGAACACTTTTCAATTACGAGCATTGGCCTTTTGGTTGCGGTCCTGCAACCACAACTATCATCCGCTTGGTCGCGCAACCAGCACTGGCACGTGAAAAGAATTTTACTGGCGGCTCAACCGCGCTGGTCGTGCAACCAGTCAAATGTATAGCGCTGTATGGCGTCTCACACATTCGGCTGCCAGTATAGACACTACGATTGCGCAAGTAGTTGTACTGCCATGGCGCCTCGGTGTAATAGGGCCCTTAGTGTTATATTACTTGTTGCATGAATGTGACCATCATATCAGGTATTATGATAAAATAATTTGGCTCGAACTAAGTCGAGTTCCGAAGTAAAATTTTAATCTGAAACCGTATAAAATCAGTTAATATCAAAGTGTGAAAGAGCAGCATTATATAAGAGGTACAAGACTAAAATGTATTTTAATGTTAGACATTTGAACTCTCCGAATACATGTTTCAATAGTCTCGTTAATGTGATTTTGTATTTATTTAAGGGGAAAGGCGAATCTTACGATCTGTATTATGTATCTTCTACAATAATTTAGGCTGGGTCACTCTGTATCCTATTCATGTCAATTTCATAGATGAAATTTTAAGAAGAATTAGTGGGGTCTGTCCTTTAGTACTCGCTCTACATACATACATGTAATTAATATTGTAATGGATATAATAAAAATATTTTTAGGCGATAAAATATTCGGAAACTGAATATTTGGATACCCATTAATTAGTTCGTTGTTAATTACCACTGTCGACGTTATGGATGAAATAAATAAATATATCGGGTATCGAAATGTTTTTTTTTTACTTTTGAAATCCTTACCTTTTAAAAATCTCCATAGTCTTTGCCTCTTAGCAATTATGTTGGGGTCGGCTACCAGTCTAACCAGATGCGGCTGAACATCAGTATTTTACGAAGCGACTGCCATCAGACCCCCGCAACCCAGTTACTGGGCAATACAGACATCCTAAGATTAGACCAGTTATCAGACTTTCGGGCTTCTGACTGCTCGTAACAACTGCCATAGATATTCGTATGACAACCGGGACCGACAGCTTCACGTGCTCTCCGAGGCACGGAGGGGTCTCTGTGTAACAAAATGGTCACCCAATCTCGGACTGACCGCGGATAAGGCAGCTTAACCTTGCAGGTATTGCAATCCGTGCGGATAAAGGCTCTAGGGCAGCTTAACCTCACAAAACTTGCAACCCACGTGGTTAAAGGCTCATTTTCATTGGTCGATAAGTAACGCATCCAGGGTGCAGGAGATTTTTTAAACGCATACCAAAATCTCGCATTCGGGACACGGTTTTCATTAGTCATATGGGAACGCATTCGGGGCGCGGAAGATGTCTAAAACGCGTGCCATAAGGCTCGCTTTCGTGAAACAAACTATCCCCGCATGCTGTGTCGATCAGGTTATCAACTGGCTAATTTTACTAATCGCTATCCCACCCACGGGGAGTCCCCGAATGCTGTGTATCGACTGAGTTAACGACGATACTTAGCCATGAGCCCCTCACCTTTATCTTATCATTACCTACCTTTAACCCTTTCACCGCCAATGACACCTATAGAAGACAAACGATTTCGTGCCCTCAGCGCCACGTCTTTACTACTTTGTACTAATTTACATACGGATTTGTCTTCTATTAAAGACGTGGTGCCGAGGGCACGAAAACATCATCGAAGCGATGAAAGGTTAAAAAAGATACATTAAGTAAAATTAAAGATGATTTAGATGATTATTAGATTTAATTAGATTCATTCAAAAATACATATATACTCCCGAAAAATAAAACCCTGCTGGAGTAATCGGGTGATAAGCAATTAATCATTCTTCTCCCATTTTGTGAATAGATACACAATGACACAATACCATCTCTCTATACACTTATTTTGCTAACATTATAAACTCCTACACAATAAAATTAACAACAAGTTTTACACGAAACAAATCTTTCGATCAAAGTTTGAACTTCCTACGCTACTTTCTATAGTAATTAATTACATACTTATTATAAAACTTCGTAATAAAATAAAATAAATAAATTCGTTTGGGACATTTTTACACAGCACCATCTAGTCCCAAACTAAGCAGAGCTTGTACTATGGGTACTAGACAATGGATATAATACTTATATACTTTTTTTTATTGTAAATACATACTTATAATACATAAGAAACACCCAGACCAACACAAACGCTTATGTTCATCACACAAATATTTGTGTCCTGTGGGAATTATTCAAATAGTAAATAGCATTGCCCGCGACTCCTTTGGTTTAAACAAATTGATTTAAAATGAGTTTAATTGATGATACTATGTTGCTATTATAGTATCAGGATAATTATATCCAACCCAGTGAGCTCCCTGCAGGTCATAATCTCCCCTGGCCTACATGGAAGTCCCTAAGCCATCTGCAGACCCAGGTAGGCAGATGTAAGTTGAATATGAGCAAAGAAAAAAAAAGCTTATGTGACTGAAATATCACTGACACTTATGTGACTGAAACATCATAAAATATGATGCTGCTTGCTGTTTGGCGGCAGAAAAAAGTAGGATGGTAAGGTGTGTTATTTCCATCATCGGACGACCAGACGCATGGCGATGCGCCACCCTTAGATGGTAGACATTCCACCCTTACACACGATGTGGTTTTCTAATGGAAAGAAAGAAACATGATTTATTGCTACAAAAAGACAACATGCGGTAGGTCAACATAAAAAAAAAAACTTCATTCAACTTCACTACAATTTAGGAATTACAGTGATACATAGTTGTAACATCATAAGAAAGAGGTGAGGTGGCGGTCAAACGCAAGCCCGTTAAGAATAAAAAAAAACGAGTGTGCTTTAGACCACACGACTGAAGTAAAACTTTACTAACTTATATCTCCCTCAATACTATTTCAATGAGAACAAAGGAATGACGGCGCGGCGCGCGTACATCTGCCGGGGCTGTGTCGTGGCCGGCCGTCGCGCACGCCTCGTTCCCCGCGTCCCGCACTACCCCCTCCGTTCGCCTCAGTTTTCGTAACGCATTCACCAGCTTACTCCCAAGTCAAGCGTGCCTAAAAATAATTACTTCAAAAAGAAAAAAAAATAAAAGTAACTTTGCATGTCGTAGCAAAAAGGTGGACACTCAGCATGATGATGCTGATTTTCAGTGTCAACCCCAAGTGACGAGCGAGTGCCAAGCCAGTAAAAGCAACCAATGATTATAGCTTTATCATGCGTACCGCTATGGAGTGGAATTCATCTGTCAGTGTTTCCCAAGAAGTATAATCTGGTGGTCTTCAAGGCTCGAGTGAATAGGTTTTTGCTGGGTAAGCGTGAACCATCGTCGACCGCACCATCGCTTAACATCAGGTGAGGTCAAACGCAGGCCCATTAGAAAAAAAAACCCAGATGTCATCTTACATAGGAGAAGCCGTATTTTTTCGAGAATAGGTAGATATTCTGACGAACATTCAACCTGAATACTTATTAGGCGTCATCCTAATACAAGGCGATTACGTGATTATCGCACGAATACGCGAACCAATCTTCGCACGTTTGCGCGATTACAGAACCGAGTGTCCTAATAGGATAGTCGTATAGAATAATAGAATCACGTGAGTAGGAAAAGCCGTAAATAATTACCCGTCTCATTTTAATTAAATTTCAGTGTATAAAGGCACGGACTGACACAACACAGACAAAAAAAAAAACCATTTTTGGACGTTTTAGCCAGACTGTAGGTACACTATTAAATATAAAACCGGCCAAGTGCCTGTTGGACTCACGAAGTAAGGGTTCCGTACCACCCATCGACCTGATACACCATAGAAATTGACTTAATTTACGAGAGTTAATCAAAATACATCAACGAACCGTGCGCGAAATATGAATTTTTGCATCTCTTTCTTACGCAGGTACCACCACACATGTTTATGTTTGCCCTATTTTTAGTACTTTTTGCTAAACGACATAGTATGCACTATAATCTGACTAAGTTTTACGCTGTATGTATTACCGTTTTGAAGATAGAGCAGGAACAAAAACGTTGATAAAATTGCATGTTTTTAGAGGTTTCTTGTATAGGGACCAATTTTTTTATTCTTAGTTTTTAGTATTTTTCGTGATAGGCACCATAGTAACACATATTCTGTGAAAATTTCAACTGGTTATCTATGACCGTTACAAAGATACAGCGTTGTGACAGACAGACGGACGGACGGACAGACGGACAGCGTAGCGAGAGTAATAGGGTCCCGTTTGCACCCTTTGGGTACGGAACCCTAAAAAACGATTTATAGACGTTTTTGTCAGACTGTAGGTACTCTATTAAATAAAAAGTACGCATAACCACACCTTAGCTTTCTGAAAATGAGCTCACGTTCTATATCATTGAATGTTAATTAGTAAAATGAATTGAAGGACGCCTTGAATCATAGTCGTGTCTCTTATGAGACCCCGAACGTTAATTAAAAAACACCTTTCACACCTTATTATTAAATGGCAAAAATAATTCTTTGTGTTTTTAATTAGAGGCTATTCAAATTTACTGAATGTAACGTATAATATCTATGAAAGCCGTTTTTTAAATAATGTATTTTATCTACAGCTATCGACTGGGTGAACGAGGGACATTATGGTAGAATGGGCGTACGTAAACAACGAAAAATAAAAGAAAAAACGCACGTTCGCGCACGGTCTGATGACTATTACATAAAGCGATGAGGGTGGAAACAGCGACCGATAGACACTTCTCTGCTAGGTGCATCACCTCACTGCACGCAACTTTCAGAACTTGCAGTGTCCACAGCAATGATATTTAAAGATATAGATATGTCATACAAAACCAACGACAAAAAATTTCCGTACGCAGCGGCAGCACAATACACATAAACTAGTAAAAAGTGAGTAAGTTGATTACTTCAAGTTACTTTCGTGACATAATTGGAATACTTACTGTACACAGACGACGGCATTTAAGTTTTTTTTTGCCACCGGTCACGCTTGGCGCCTTACTTCACGCGGATTAATAGAAAAACGTCTTAATTAGGACGTTTTCGAGTCTTCTGACTGCGAAGTCTCTCGTTCAACCAGTCGCCCTGTATGATGAAGATTTGTCATATTCTCCAAGATTGACGAGCAAATCAGTAATCGCCATAACGCATAGATTTTAAAATGTCCTACATTACAAGGATGCCTGCCTATGTATGACGCGGCATACTATACCTCTAACAATGCACACCAGTAGCACAGTAAATATAATATACAGTACGGAAACTGCGTACAAACGCTCGAAACGACGCACTCACACAGACGCACGAGTCAATAAGGCCCCTATGTTGGTGTTTGCATTGCGACGTCCGCTTAAGCTCTTGTTGAGGCGTGCGTCTGTGAGTGATTCAATCCAGAGCGTTAGGACGTAGGTTCCGTACTGTATATAATGTTTACTGTGCCACGATTGGTAGATTGAGAGGTTTTTTCGCAATTTTGGGAAAAAAAAATCGTTCTTGGGGAAATCTTGGGGAAATGAAATCCTTGGACAAATGGGAAAGTTTTTGGGGAAGGGTAAATACAGATACAATACAGATATTGTACTTGTTCATTATAATGTGTGTCGGAAAATAATTGAAGGTTTGAATGAAGACGAAGTATCAAAAGTTTTGAACATCATCCACGATACACTATAAAATATTCTTATAGATTTTTTGAGGTTTTTAGTACACCGTGGTGACTATGCTAGCCTCATAGGCACCTCTTCCCACAGGCGAAATCGATGAAAAAAACACAAAAATTGCTATGAAATAAGTGTTTTATATTTTACTAGCGGTCCCGACAGACGTTGTCCTGTCTCTTCCTAGAACTCGATCGCAGCGCCAATCATCGGGTCCAAAACCATCCAGGAACCCACTCAAACACACACAAAAAATTTCATCATCATCATCATCGGCGACTCCCCTGGTGTTGCGGATGTCCATGGGCGGCAGAAATTGCTTACCATCAGGTGACCCGCATGCTCGTTTGCCATGCTATGAAAAAAAAAAAAATCGGTTCAGCTGTTTAGTAGGAGTTCAGTGACATTCACACGTACATAAGAATTATATTCTATAGATAGGCAAAGTTATGTTAGATTTCATGGTCTTTCTTCAATCGTATTTATCAATTGATAAGAATGGAATAGATAAGTTATCACATAGCAACACAAACAGAATAATCACCTAGCAACACAAACAATAAAATGACAATGACGTTTTTGCTTGACAGCAAATAGAATAGGTTGTTGTCATTCGTACTCTACATTTTTGTTCAAATTTCGATTCGAGTATTTTTCATGTATTTTTCATATATTTCAATATCTTTTTAGATAAATTTTCTGTTTTTGTTTTCCCCTTGAATTTTTCAGATATTTTAATACTTATTCTGCTATTCGGGGTGGAGACGAATCCAACAAATCAGAGATCATTAAAATCGGTCCAGTCGTTCTTGAGTTATAAATTATGTAACTAGCCCGACTTTGTTTTATATATTATGATTACTGTACTGTACTTGTACTTTCCTTATATTTTATGTCGACTGTTCTTTCTTTATATTTTGTGGTTTTTTTTCATGGATTTCGCCTGTGGGTTTATGTTTTACTTTTTTTGTATACCCACCTGCAGTTACCTGTTTATGTTTCTGTTGCACTGTTATTTAAATGTTGTGCACCGTTAACTGGGACAGTAAACCTTTATTCTTTCTTTCATTTTTTCGTATTTTTCAATGTGTAATATTTCCCGTTTGGAAAAAAAATGGGGATAAAAGTTGTCAAACATATTAATTTGGGGAAAAAATATATGAATATGGGGAAAATTTAGAAACTCGATCTAGCAACCCTGAGTAGGTAGACCAAGAGTAGACTCTTGAGGGCCTAGTGCGAGTTTGAAACTTACTACATTTTCGATAAAATGCGCCAAAATTCATTCATAAATCAATAGTTTCTGGCGGAAACAAGAAGGTATTCACTTTGACAAGGTTTCCAAACGCGCGGGAATTATAATGACCAACACCTTATAATCTTACGTAACTTTTGAATACTTAGACAAACATTATTTGTTCGCACTAATTACTAAGCACAATAATACAAGTCGACCCAAATTAAGGGACCCAAGCTAAACGTTACCCACTCATGGAAAATGTCCCAAAAAGGGTCTTAAATGCACATGGGACTTTATTAAATAAAAGTACCTGAAACACGTGTGAGAACCAGAATAATTATAAATAACGAGCTTCTTTCGGCCCTTACTAGGTTTCCGGGAGAGATTTAATATCGAAATTACGTGTAATCCGCCAAATATTCTCGTAAAAATTATTCAAAAGCCTACACCTATAAGCTTTACAGAAAGATATGTATAGCTGAGTCTGTGATCCGTGTGTTTTTTTTTGTATAATGTAGGAGTAAATAAGCAAATGGGTCACCTGATGGTAAGCTATCACCAGCACCCGCGGATGGACATCTGCAACCGCAGGGGAGTCGCCGATGCGTTGCCGACCTATTAAAAAGACATCTATGTTGTTTTCTTGAAGGCTCCTCTGTCGTATTTGTTCGGGAAAACCACTGACGGACGTTGTGTTGAGTTTTTAATTTTCATCATTAACTCAGCCTATCGCAGTCCACTGCTGGACATAGGCCTTTCCCAAGTTGCGCCACAACATTCGGTCCTCTGCCTTCCACATCCAGTCCACCCCAGCCACGTTCTTTAGGTCGTCGGTCCACCTGGCAGGGGGGCGCCCTATACGCTGCATTTGCCGATTCGCGGTCTCCACTCAAGGATTCGTCTGCTCCAACGGCCATCGGTCCTTCGACAGACATGGCCAGCCCACTGCCACTTCAGCTTACTGATCCTACAAGCTATGTCGGTCACTCCGGTTCTTTTCCAGATAATCTCGTTACGGATTTTATCCTTCAAAGAGACTCCAAGCATAGCTTGCTCCATAGCTCGCTGAGCGACTTTGAACTTGTGGACTAGCCCAACTGTCAGCTGTTTTAATTTTACAGGACGAAAACTATGCTACGTTCTTGTTAGGATTTTCGGTTAAATTCATGCTAGAATCATCAAAATTGGATTGATAGTGTGGCCATGAAAACGTCGAAAACAGACTGAAAGCCTTTCCTCGATAATAATATAATTATGATATTAGTGATTAATTATTATATTATTGTGATGTTTGTTTTTGTGTAATGTGTGTGTTCTACTAACATAGTTTTTAAATCATTTGTAACACTAACACGCTATGGGCCTCGATGCCTGACAATAAAATATTTTTTTATTTTTATTTATTAGTAGTGAAATTGTGGATGTATGATTTATATCTTTATTTGTATTATTTTTCAAATTTTTACAAGCTTTTTTTTAACTTGTAATGTTTGTTAGATGGTTTAGGTCAAAACTTTCAAGCCATTAAACCAGTTCCCGTTATTAGAATTGGCTGAAATTTGGTACACACATGTAACCCCGATGACAATGCAATATGTGTGTGGTGTCGTGTGGTGTTTAAGAGCTGATCTGATGATGGAGCCGGAAGGTGGTCACAGGACCGTGCTGTAGTTACGTCGACATATCGAGTTTGGGTTACAGTACCAAATCCGTGTCTTATAAAAGCTTGTCTTGAAAAATAGATTTATCAACAAAAAACTTATTATTTTAAAACTAAACAAAACAAAACAGTCTGCACTTATTAATACAAACAACAGTACCAAACAAAATTTAAATATGAATAAAGTGAAATTTGCGAAAGTTTAAAAACTTCTAGTATGAAAGAAAGTATTCACGTTTATTTTCATCAAAGAAGATTTTTAGTTTTTTTAAATATAATATACAACACAAGGTGGACCGACGACCTGGTGAAGGTCGCGGGAATCCACTGGATGCGGAAGGCACAGGACCGGTCGTTGTGGCGATGCTTGGGGGAGGCCTATGTCCAGCAGTGGACGTCTTTCGGCTGAAATGATGATGATGATGATGACATAAATAGATACCATAGTATTTAATTATAGTTCAAAATTTGCACGGACGAAATCGGAGCGGAAGTAAGTTACCATTAATTTGCATACCGCACGATTGTTTCACAAACAGGAACTAATAAAGCATTATGAAACAAGTCACATATCCCATCGAAATGTAATATTACTTGCAGTGGCCACAATACAAACAATATCGAAGGGTCTAATTTGCGAAGTTGTCGGCAAGTTTGGGCAACTTGCGCAAGTAACTAAATTAAGTGTTCCTCGATCAGGTACGAGCCATAACTTTAACTATAATAGAATGTCTTTGAGAAACATAGTAGCAAATAATATGATTGTCAGTAGGATCTTTAGTTAACTATTAAGTTAGAATATACAATGATATTTAGTAAAGATACGTTATACGCCAATGATATTTAAAAGTATAGATATGTATGTTCCATACGCAGCGGCAGCACAATACACATAAACTAGTGCAAAGTAAGTTAGTTGGTTACTTCAAGTTACTTTACGTCATAATTGGAATACTTGCTGTACACACACGACGGCATTTATTGACGCGGATTTATATAAAAAAGTCCTAATTAGGACGTTTTCGAGTCTTCAGTTGCGAGTGCAAGTAACATATCTGTACTTTTAAATATCATTGCTAAACGCTAAAACAAACGAAAATAATGTTCCCTGCGCAGAGGCGGCACATACATTTTTTTTTCTTTTACGTTTCACTACATTTACGCATACACATAACGGTATTTTGAAGCCTTAATCGACACGAACATGCGACTAGCGGGAGAACGGTATGTATGTACCCATCGTTTCCCTGTGGGAGACCGACTGAGACTATGAGGCGATATTTAGCTACTTTTGTACGCTTCATTTTGGTGAGCTAGTAACGTATCTACCTCTTTTTATATATAATATCATTGAGAGTATATATTCGATTTAATTATTCAGTTTATTTAGTCCCATAGTTTTTTAAGAAGACTATATTTTGTTTAAGGCTGTCAGTGTACAAGTACATAGCAAAATAAAAATGTAATCTTTATTTAAAGGGTGGAGACCTGGTGTCCTGAAATACAGGCCTAGAGCTTAGTTTAGGCACCAGTCTCCCACAGTATTTTTAACTTTTATGACTTACTCTGATACCATGTAAAACTAATGTAATAACTAATATTGTGCCGAGAAATAAATCATTCATTCATTCATATACATACTAGAGGGCACACGCGGCTTTGCCCACGTGAATATAGTTTATCACGCATCTCTTGGGAACTGTTTATCTTTACGGGATGAAAAGTAGTCTATATGTTAATACAGGACATGGTTTATCTGTGTGCCGAATTTCATCTAAATCCGTTCAACCGTTACAGCGTGAAGAAGTAACAAACATTCACGAACACTCATAAACTTTCGCATTCATAACATTAGTGTATTAGTGTGGTGTGATTAGCATAGCATGATTAGAGACTACAGAAGACTGGGTTGGATTTTTAGTCACTATACGAGGACATACGATGGTACGGGTGTCGGTGAAATTACAATCACATGAGACTTTCCATCTTCATGTCTCAGTTTGGCGAACCGACTTGCGTTGTCGAGATGGCAATAGCCTAGGTGGTATTGCAGTTGTTATGGGAAAAGGTAACCGCTTAACATCAGGTGGGCCTTTAGCTCGTTTCGCCATCCTATACTATAAAAAAAACATACAGGAGTATGTGCACTGGTAGAACTGATTTCCTATACAAAAAAAGTATCACCCAACTATCGGGCCACAGTTTAGTTTGTAACCTGCGGGGGTAGTTTGTAGTTATGGTGAGGATGGAAACCGTTTGGTTTTAGATGGTAGGAGGTGGTCCGGCATATCCCTTCGCCTTCACCAGACGCAGGATATCCATGTTTTTTAGTATTCATTTATTGTTCTTTTTACCCCAAGTTCAATCAATCAATGAAAATGTTTATTTGTGTACACAGGTATTTTTGGTGTTAGGTACATTATAGGTAGTCTCCCTGTGTGCTGCCACAGGTGGCATACAAATATTAGCACTTAAGTTTGTTGATGAAAAAGTTATGTTACAAAGAAAGGTAGTTTTTTTTCCGACTTTCTACTAATATTATAAATGTGAAAGTTTGTGAGGATGTTCGGATGTATAGATGTTTGTTACTCTTTAACGTTAACAACTACTGTATGGGTTTTAATGAAATTTGGCATACAGATAGAATCCCGGGAAGATGAATAGTTCCCGAGGGATGCGCAATAAACTGAATACACGCGGGCGAAGCCGCGGGCATAGGCTAGTATCTTTATAAAACCTCAAAAGAATGTAATTTTTATTAACAACTCGAACTGCAGTGCTATTTTAAATTAATAAATAAATAAATATTTTTGGGACATTTTATACAGCACCATCTAGTCCCAAACTAAGCAGAGCTTGTACTATGGGTACTAGACAATGGATATAATACTTATATACTTTTTTTGTAAATACATACTTATAATACATAAGAAACACCCAGCCAAACACAAACACTTATGTTCATCACACAAATATTTGTGTCCTGTGAGAATCGAACCCACGACCTCGTGATTAGCAGTCCGACACTCCAACCACTAGACCACAGACGTCGTCAAATAAATGTAAAAAAAAAAAAAAAAATTGTCAAGATATACAATTAAACAATATTTAACTATGGTCATAGATCTATCTTAAATAAACGATACATAACAGTGGTGTAGGCGTCGATTGGTACAGTGACAAACAGCTTACAACGAAAAAGGTCGTGGGATCGATTCCCGCATATATTTGTATTGCCCACACATATTTATTCACAGTCTGGCTTTTGCTAATCTTATTTATGAAATGAGAATCACATTATCTTTTTGTGATATCTGAAACATTTTTCGACAGATAAAATAAAAGAAAGAAAGAAAATATTGTGGCGTCCTGAGTCCGTCCCCTTGAATACGGCCCTGCGCTGCGGGGCATGCGCGGACTGAAGAGCGCGAGGGGACCCGGCAGCGGCGATAATATTCATTACGGCTGCGACGCCAGACCAGTCGTCCCAGACCGTCTTGAGGAACGCACGCGCCGCTTTAACTTAGAATTCCTAAGCTTGTTAATTTACGTATATCTAAATATTTCCTGACTTCTCTTCGCTTCATTATCATTGTAACTTAACGTATCGTTTCATCTTACTTTCCTTCATCTGTATTCGCCTTCTATCACTATTAAACTCCTTCCATCTTCTTGCTGTTTCATATTTAAAACTGCATCGCGCCTGAACACGCTACACGCATACTATCCCTACAATATAATATATATTTCGATTAGCACAGATTGACTACAAAGCCGAAAAGATACCCATCTTCGCATATCCTGCCACAGAGCTATGATTCAGATTTTGAAAAGAGCATCAAAAGAAAATCTATCCAGAAAATTTGGAAAAGCAGTGCTAAACCAATTATTGGCAAGCTCAAAGTCTGTGTAAATTCTAGAGAAATATATTACTTCTCTCGAGTAAAATTATTAATTAAATTATTTGCCAATCAGAGCTTTAGAATCAGTTCGGGTACGGTTACATTTGATTAGCATTTATTAACATTTTTGATGTGGTTCTCAATAGCTCTGAGCTATGGCTTCAGTGAAACTTTTGAAAGTTGCACCGACTTTTGGAAGTTAGTTAAATGTATACCAGCTTTCATTTTATAAGGTGCCTATGCTCGCTGTTTCACCCGCATATGAAATTAAAAAATTCAAGTTTTTGTTTAGAAATAAATAAGCACTTTCAAAGCACTTTTCCGTGTGGTGCCGGACATAAAGAATTGCACCACCCTATCTCTTCACATGGGTGTCTTAAAAGGCGACTAAGGGATTCACCAGAGGATGGGCGATCGCCAACCCGCCTACCAAGCGTGGCGAAAATGAATTTAGAATCTAGTTGCACGGTTCCAAAAAGTTGGTCCTCAGGGAAGACACTCATAAATCCTTGAATTTGAAATTCCTTTTGTATCCCTTCTTTAAAAAATAAAAGTACATATTTCCAATATTTTAAGTACTTTCTAAAGACGTTATTACAAATTCCTCTGTAACTTTTTATTTTTCCGGGATAAAAAGTAGTCCATATCCGGGTTGTGGTCTATCTGTGGCCAAATACTATGCAAATCCGTACATCCGTTTCAAAGTGATTAAAGGAGAAACCAACAAACATCCATACTTTTGCATTTATAATATTAGTAGATATAGTGTAACTGGTTCATTCAGGGACATGTTCAAGAATATTTTAGAATTGCTTCATTTCAGGCCTCGAAAATAATGTACTATTTCTTTCTTTTTTCTTTTATTTACAAATCGTCATTCATCATGATCATTTCATCCGAAAGACTGCTGGATATAGGCCTCCCCCAAGCATCACCACAACGACCGGTCCTGCGCCTTCCGCATCCAGCGGATTCCCGTGACCTTCACCAGGTCATCAGTCCACCTTCAGGGGGGCTTACCCACGCTGCGCCTTCCAGTACACGGTCGCTACTCCAGAACTTTACTGCACCATCGGCCATCCGTTCTGCGAGCAATGTGCCCCACACACTGCCACTTAAGTTTGGCTATTCTTCGGGCTATGTCAGTTACTTTCGTTCTCCTGCGAATCTCCGCATTTTTTATTCGATCACGCAGGGACACTTAGAGCATAGCCCTCTCCATTGACCTTTGGTGACTTTGAGCCATCTTATCAGGCCCATTGTGAGTGACCACGTTTCAGTACCGTAAGTAGCTACTGGCAACACACACTGGTCAAAGAATTTCGTCTTGAGACACTGCGGTATTTTGGACGAGAAGATATTGCGTAGCTTCCCGAACGCTGCCCAACCGAGTCGGATTCGACGATTGACCTCTTTCTCGAAGTTGGACTTACCTAGACAGTTTGTAATAGGTATACATAAGCGTCAACAACTTCGAGGGTAGATTCTCCGATGTTTACGGGAATGGGTGCTATATGGGAATTCGACATAACCTACCTTTACAAATAAAAAACTATAAATAACATGGTATAGGTAATGACATTTGCTAATTACAAGCTTCCACATATAGATACATAGCTAGTGATTAGCATCGAGCAAAAGAATACAATTTGATATTTTGTAACGTTACAGTATATGTTTTTCAACACACTTGCTCGTAATGTGGCTCTTATTGCACCGCTTTTAGGTTCATAATGTAGCTTATAACGCACGCGTGCGTTTTTCATTATATTATCGCACTAGTGCTTTTTACTTTACAGTTTATTTTTAAATCGCAGCAAAGAGTTTTTATGCTTAACCAAAATTTTTTTTTAGGGAATAATCAAATCAAATATTATTTATTTCAGAAACAAGCACAATTTTTCTATCTTTACTAACAATACGCAGTTAAATGTTTAAATTTATATTACCAAGATAGAGTTAACGGCGGTGTCTGTGCTAGTATAAACTTACTTCAGTATAATAACTTTATGGTATAAACTGTGTGACAGACACCGATTATAAAATAGAATAAATCAACTGTATTAAATAAAATATGCTATATAAACATTTCATTTCATCAAATTATTTATTTTTGTCAACAAATTAACATTAATTTGTGTTATAAATAAAAAAAAACAATTTATTTATGTATTTTTAATATTAGGCTGTTTGGCGCTTTCCTTCACCGTGCGATTACAGCAAGCAAGTTGTAAGGAACCACATTAAGGGTTACAGTAATCTGCGCGCCATTTTTCACAAATTCATTATTTTTCAGAAATATGTGTATTATTTTTTCCTCGCAAGTATGTTGAAAAACGTCGTATGACACGCGTGACCATTGACAGTCACCTTAGCTCACTTGTATCATAATGTACTATTACCTATGTATGGAAAAGTCATACATAGGTACAAGCAAACAAAAAGAGAAAACTATGAGCAAAAAAAAACCAAGTTAATGTCAAGTTGTGTCAGGTCGTGCACTAAATCGATACTTGCAAAAAATAAGACAACAGCTACTTAAGGCCGCCACCAAAGTATTCCGTATTTAGGATGTTTTTAATTTTACGTGCGCTAGTGCATAATAGATCAATTTCCAAGGGTGATGGTAAACTATTAAAAGCTATACACTGCGTATGCAAAAGGCGTTGCGTCTATACAACATGTAGCAAAAACCCTGTTGTTCCTGTGAGGTACGTTATCAGAATCGATATTCATACGTAAGGATATAACTCATTTGGAAAAAATCTATAGTAAAAATAATAAAATTAAATATTAAATCATTATTAATTGTGAATTGAAAGTGTTTTACAATCACTTTTAATAATGATTTAATATTTACTCTCGTCACTCGTTGATTATATCAATAAAAATAATTTAATTTAATGTAAAAAATAATTATTAATTGTAAATTGAAAATGATATAATCACTTTTAATAATGATTTGTGTCCTGTGGGAATCGAACCCACGACCTCATTGTTACAAATCATTAATTGAAAGTGATTGTATCACTCAAAACTCACTCACTCAGAAATTATATCAATAAAAATAATTAAATTTAATGTTAAATGATTATTAGTTGTAAATTGAAAGTGTTTTAAAATCACTTTTAATAATGATTTAATATTTAATTTTATTATTTTTACTGAAGAGTTTTTCCAAATGAGTTTTGTCCTTACGTATGAATATCGCTTCTGATAACGCAGCTCACAGGAACAACAGGGTTTTTGTTACATACTGTATAAGAAACACCCAGACCAACACAAACACTTATGTTCATCACACAAATATTTGTGTCCGGTGGGAATCGAACCCACGACCTAGTGATCAGCATTCAGACCCTCAAACCAGTAGAACACAAAATCGTCGTTGCAAATGGTACCTACGTGCAATATTGGTCGCTTTCGTAACTTGTTTTGGTTCAGTATGTGAACAATTCTATAATTCATAATATCAGAATAATAATACCTAAATATTATGATTTTATGAATTATAGAAATGTTTATAAAATTATTATTTAACAGCCTCTATGGTCAAGCACTATATTATACAAATTAACTAAAAGTCATTGCCGATCTGTATTTATTATTAACTTGTATAAAAACTAACCAAGGTAAGTGTTTAAGTTACAGAAATAGTAACAAGCTGTTGTCAGTTTAGCTATTTTTATCCTTTTTCACCCCAAAAGGAAATCGGTTTAACTTTGTCGTAATTTCGAAAAGTAAATAGCCGATGGCTGATTTCCCGGTAAAGTAGGTCGAAATGTAACACCAATGTAAAATGGCCGAATTAGTTTAGTTTACACGTTTAGTAGCATTTGAATAGGAGCAGGAAATTGGCTGTAACTCAGTGTCTATTTTTACATGACAAGAAATGTTATTATGCTAATATCTATTTATAACTAAAGAAGGCCAACCTTACCTCACCTTTTCACCGCCAACGACATCTATTGAAGACAAACGATTTCGTGCCCTCAGTGCCACGTCTTTATTAGAAGACAACTATTTTAACATAAAATAATATAAAATCACGCCTGTATTTCCCCGAAGGGGTAGGCAGAGGTGTGTAGCACACCCACATTTCGCCAGTTATGTTATAGTCCCATATAATAGGGGGCGATCCTATTGCCATTAACCGGGCACAAATCCAGACTCAAATAATAAATATTTTATCATAGCAATAACAATAAAACTATTTGACTTACACCTTTGTTTTATTTATTGTGTAACGAAGTTAAATTCCTAATAACATTATTATTTTGCTAGAAGTGGCCTTTGTTTGTCAAACAAAACGGACCTAAACATTTTCCGTGCCACCAGCGCCAATGGCATCATAGGAAGACGGCCAGTGATGTGATGTGTAAGATTTTGATAAGGCTTACTTCACTCAGATTTAACCCGTAGAAATGTTTTTACAATTAAAGTTACGTATTTCCCTCAATAATACAGTTGTAAATAAAGTGCCATCCTTTGATTTTTAGTCAAGTCAATATTGCAATTTCACGTCTTCCACAATTTATATCATAAAGATAGACAGTTAATTATTGAGATTTGATATTACAAGGTGGACCGACGACCTGGTGAAGGTCGCGGGAATCCGCTGGATGCGGAAGGCACAGGACCGGTCGTTGTGGCGATGTTTGGGGGAGGCCTATGTCCAGCAGTGGACGTCTTTCGGCTGAAATGATGATGATGATGATATTTCGATATTCAGCACAAAGAAACTGAATTTACTTATTTCATAACTTTTAGTTTAGCAGCTAAAACTGCAACTGTTATTGATAAAGATGTGCATACTTAAATATTATTTACTTAGTGCCATGGTGACATTTTGGTTAATTAAGATGGCATGCCAATTGCTAACTGCATAAAAAGTAGGTATCCTCGAAGTTTGGAAACCCAAATGTTAACTACGTCTGCCTAACTTCAGGAAATACAGACGAGATGATCTGTGGTATGGTATTTAAGGGGATAAAGCTATTTCACTTTTCCATTTAAAACTACAAATTACTGCTTTTTTTACAAATAAAAATGCAACCAGTCGTAATTTATATCACATTTCGTAACAATTAATAATCGAATTGCACCGAGCTCCGTCGTAGATTCGTAATGGAAAATTAAAGTTCACTGGAAAATTGACTCCGATTGGCGACTGGTGGATTGCACCACATAATTAGCTTTAGCAATCGAAAGCACTGATTAGAGGTCCGCTGGCCAGCTGGGAGCTCGGAGCTGGGAACCGCGAGATTCCCTGTATTTGGCTCTGTCACCGCATAATCATTACATTGGCTTGCTGCTTCTCCGGTGACAGTTAGTCTGTTCACGTCCGGACTTTGATGCGGTGAAACAGATTAACTGGATTGTTACTGGCCCTGTGTGCTGGTTTCATGTTCTTATTGCCAGACTATAAATAGGACTGAGAGATAAGCTTCTACTATGTGGCCTTACTACACAGGAGCAAAGCCAACGTCAGGTAGTGATTTATAAAAGGCAGTATGACCGAAATACAATGTGATTTTTAAAGGAAATAGTACACTACTGTCGAGGTTTGCAAAGAAGCAATTGACGGCTGAGTAATACTGGAAGTACGAAGCGAAGCAGAGTACTTCCGAAGTGAATTTAAAAGGACGATTTATTTAACCGAGTCCTTTTTAACTAAACGAGGCCGTTAATTGGTATTTCGGCCGAGACTTGTGTAGTACTTTTCTCTCATTTGCGAGGAAACAATACACAAATTAATTCAACAGTATATAATTTTCATTCGCGCCAATTCGCCTGCGCACGGTTCTTTATTTTTAAACGACGAAAAAAAAGGAGGAGGTTCTCAATTCGACGCGTATCTTTTTTTTTTTTTTTATGTATGACCACGCTTAGCTTTCTACAGAGTAGTCCGATTTTAATGATTCTTTTTTTTAATGGATAGGGTATATCTCCAAGTTGGTCCCATTTAAATTTGAAAACCAAAATCCACCACTAAGGGTAGGAAAACAGGGGAAGAGTGCTTGTTCACCCACTGGATTCTTACCTGTTAATCGATTCTGTTGTAACTTGGCACACATAAATGTAGTTCTAGACACTACAACATAATGGAGACCTGGAGTAATATTTTATTAAATAACTAATTATGTGTCGGCGCCATACAAACAATCAACGAAGATCATTAAATTACTTTAAATAAATAATAAATACAACATAACATCAACAACGTACATCGTTGTAAACAAACGTTGTATACAACGTTTTATATGTACGTACGTACGTACACTTTCCAAAAATGCGTTCTCCGCTCGACCACTTGCAACTTGCACGCTTGTTTGTTTGGCGCCGACTCATAATTAGTTATTTACATTAGTTTAGTTAGGAAAAGACTAAAAGCTTAATTTTATTTTTCGCTTTTCAATTTCTGTTTTCGTCGGTTAAATTTTTTGTTATAAAGTTTTATTATTTTTAAGGTTATTTCAAGTTTTAAAAAAAATGCTCATTCAGCCTTTATAATGATAAATATTTTGTACCTAAAAATACCTAATTTATGTGTGTACTTAAAAACCTAGCTTGCATAATTTAAAAAACAAAAACTGTCCAACAATTTTTGTAATTGTCACGCCGTCTCATGGGCCCCGCCATGACGCACCTATCACGCCAATGTCGCGGCCACCTCAGCCACGCTAGCCACGCCTGTTTCGCCAGCCACATCAGCCACGGGGGTTATGCCACCCACGCCAGACTCGCGAGCCTCGTCAGCCAGGCCAGCCACGCCAGCAACACCAGATTCACTAGGCAGCTGAATACTCAGAGTCCGCCGCCCGCAGGGCCTATCCTCCCGATTTTTTTATATAGGTTTTCTTCCTTATCCCTCATCCTCTACTATGCCCTTGGCTAACTTCGGAGGGACACGCGGCATCACGTCCCTTGACCCAAATCGAGCACTTCCTATGCCAGAATATTGGCCACTGGCAATAAGATGCGGGTCCAAAGAAGAGTTATTGCCCGTGCCAAGGGTGCAGCAGCCCAACAACTGCTGTTCTCTCCAGACGTATCAAGAAGGACCAGCAGCCGTTAGGCACACGTGGAGGTTTTCTGGCCAAGCAATGCACCTAGCACGGCTGTATCCATCGGTCGCTATTTCCACCCTTTCCGCTTTTTCGGTAGCGGTCGGCAAAGGTAGCACTATGATCTACCTTTTCGCACAAAAAATACACCTAATATCCAAATAAATAATAATGACGAACCGAAAGGTCACCCCAATACATTGGTTATTAGCAAATAAACAAAGGTTCACCACGTCACTTTAATTATGAGGAACCTTTACGATCTCATAATGAGAATTACGACGATGCTTACCTAGGCTATTCGACGGTAAATTATCCTTTTAATGTGAAAAGATCATGATTCTATTAATATTAGGGGTAGCGAAATTATTTTGTAAGAATATTTTGTTGTGAACGCAACAAAATCTTCATTTTGTTGATACTTCTTTTTGCATTTGGTAATGGGATGCGCCTCGCCTAGTCAGTGTTTTGGATTGGTGTATACAATTCGCAAATGTAAAAAAAGCAGCTTGCTTTTGTAAAATAATAATCCGTTCGGCCCATAGAAATCTAAATAATAGGGCATTAGAAGTGGTAAAGGCGCGAAAACTTGTCGCCGCGTGCTGGCGTCTCGTAGAACACCAGAGCGCGAACCGTTTGCTTGATCATCAGTGCTGTTTTGGACGCGGACTCACTAAAATTGTATTTTGCAGCATATCTAACCAGAGGATTATTTTAGGCTTAATTTATCTTGCATTGAATGCTAGAAACATGATGGTCGTAATTGCGTATTTATGTGTTGGTAGCGGCAAACCAGCAACACGCGTTCCGTTATTAAAAGGCAGTAGATAACATTTCTACTACCTTACCTAGATTTCTATGGTCCGGCCTGAAACCTCTGTTAACGCTTGGTGCCAGTATTCAATCTCAACCAGTTCATTCTATAGATTAGGTACTTATAATTAGAACGGAGTTAAAAAGGATTTATTTATTCATATAATGTCATTTGACGACGTCTGTGGTCTAGTGGTTTGAGGGTCGGACTGCTGATCACGAGGTCGTGGGTTCGATTCCCACAGGACACAAATATTTGTGTGATGAACAGTGTTTGTGTTGGTCTGGGTGTTTCTTATATATTATAAGTATGTATTTACAAAAAAAATGTATATAACTATTATATCCATTGTCTAGTACCCATAGCACAAGCTCTGCTTAGTTTGGGACTAGATGGTGCTGTGTAAAAATGTCCAAAAAATATTTATTTATTTTTATATTTTATTTATTTAGATGTACTTATAAACCAAAAAGTTAGACGACCAGTTAACAAATCTTACAACTTTCTTACTATCTACATTAATTTATACTTACATACATACATAACATCACGCCTGTATTTCCCCGAAGGGGCAGGCAGAGGTGTATAGTAGGTACACTCACATTTCGCCAGTTATATTATAAGTCCCATGTAATAGGGGGCGAGCCTATTGCCATTAACCGGGCATAAGAAGCAGCCGGGTGTTGAAGGGTACGGGTGCCGGTGAAATTACAATCACATGAGACTTTCCATCATCATGTCTCAGTTTGGCGAACCGACTTACGGTACCATTTAGGCAACAGCCTAGGTGGTATTGTAATTGTTATGGACAAAGGTAACTACTTAACATCAGGTGTGCCTTTAGCTCGTATCGCCATCCTATACTATAAAAAAATAAAATCAGACTCCGGGCTGCTACTGAGAATTTCCTAATGAAAAAACCCAATAACACTGCCCGACCCAGGAATCGAACCCATGACCCCACACTCAGCAGTCGCGCTTGCGAACACTAGACCAACGAGGCAGTCTAAACTATACTTATACAATATAAATATGTAAAAATACAAATGGAATAAAACTATAAAAAAGTGGACTTACGCGTCGAAAAATAAAAATAATTACAATTAGATTGGAAGTACAACTAAACTAGAGGGTCGATTTTCAAGTCAGTCAAGAAAAAAAGAAAAGGCTCTTTTTCTTTGCAAAAATAAGCCTTAGCTTAAACACGTTTACCAGCCAGTAGACACAATAGTAAGACAATCATCCTGTATATGGCTCATTGGATAGAGCATAGGATATATTGCAATTATTCTATCATGTGTTTAAACTATAAACTTGATAGGACTTAATTATTAGTGTATCCGATTAATATATCACTGGAATACTGTGAGAAAATGACATTATAATACATCTCTTTATCTGATCCAAACCCTTCAGGGATCGCATGGGTGTCGGCCATATATTAAGGATTTATGTTCAAAAGTATGTGGGCGGTCAAAAATAGGGTAACCACTTACTGTAGTCCGCTCATTAGGCTGATACGAATTATTCAGAGTTCCACTAAACTAGCCTAGGCAGATATATGGCACAGGTGTTGAAAAAAGGGTCAAAATGCATAATTTACACTTTTACCCATATAATGATCGCGTAATGTAGATTAACTTCACCTGCTCCTTAAAACAACTTTTCTCAACATATTTTCTTTTCTACATTACCTACTTTGTTGTGTTCTGCATAGTTTAATGGCGGTTATACACGAGATCTCTATTATGTATCACTTAATACTATATCATTGGCGATACAAGTATGTACACTAGCGGCCAAAATTAATATCCAATCTATCCACGATTCACCCTACTGGAGATAGAAATTTGACATATTTTGTATGGAGCTTATGTCAAATTCCTATCTCTAGTAGGACAACTCGTGGATAGATTGGATATTAATTTTGGCCGTTAGTCAATCAATTATATATCGCTAAAAGATACATCATTAGCATCCCGTGAGCTTTGCAGATACAACACAAAGTCACATCAAGAAAGTTACATTGGTGGCGGCTCTTTGGCTCATTTAGTGATGCATCACAAACTAATCTGTAAAATTGGGCTGGTCACTGAGTAAGTTGTTATTCAAGTGAAGATCACTTAGTGATCAGTCAGTATTTACTTACACTGTACCAATTAATGATGTGTCACTCAAGTAGTGAGCATCATTTAGTGATATCGTCTTCCGCCTTATCAGTAAAACCACAATAGTACATTATGATACAAGTGAGCTAAGTTGACTATTATACTCGAGGCTGGATTGCAGCCCGAGCCGAAGGCGAGGGCGTAATGGAGCCGAGAGTATAATAGTCAATGCTCACGCGTGTCATACGACGTTTTTCAACACGCTTGCGAGGAAAAATACATAAATTACACATTTTAGACAAATATCGAATTTATGAAAAATGATAAAAATGGCGCGCGGACCGCGCGGTAACATACAGCTATGCGAGCGCAGGTGGTCGAAGGAAACCGCCATACAGCCTAATATAAAAATACTATAAATTGATTTTTTTATTTATAACACAAATTAATATTAATTTGTTGACAAAAATTTATAATTTGATGAAATGAAATGTTTATATAGCATATTTTAATTAATACAGTTGATTTATTCCCAAAAATGTTTAATTTAGTTCAGGCATAAAAACTCTTTGCTGCGATTTAAAAATAAACTGTAAAGTAAAAAGCACTAGTGCAATAATATAATGAAAAAAGCACGCGTGCGCAAGCCACATTATGAACCTAAATGCGATGCAATAAGAGCCACTTTACGAGCAAGTGTGTTGAAAAATATTAAAATTAACAGTAGCTTACTTTATGGACTAGCAGTTTTTATAGGATCAGCTTAGTACTAAGTAATCATCAAATCCTTTTTAGCTTGTGACGAATAGATTGACTACACTGTATAGAAATGTTTAATGAAAGTATTAAAAAAGTGGTGTTTTATTTAGGGACAAAATTTTGTATTATTGTTGAATAAAGTGTGTTAAAAAAGGAAATGTATCTATTTGTTACATTATTTTAATCCCTTCAGTACCGGAATAAAATTTTATTTACTCATCGTTCTTTACTAAAATTGTGGAGATTTGAATAATTCTCTCACTGTGTTCTATTTATTTAATTTGAAATCGTGTTATCTCATTGAAGCTTGTATTTATTTTATAAAGCTCTGTTTGCATTGAAATAATAAGACTAACGAACGAACAACGTGTTGATCATAAAATATACATAACTCTTTATTCGGAAATATAAATTTCATTCTGAATTTAGTAAAAAGTAATAGGTATGTACCTCGTTTAATATCCGATAAGATAAAACTGAATACTGTTACAGATAACAACATAGTAACTTTGTAAATTTTTAGGGTTCAGTATACAATACTTTCGCCATGTCAGTCTGACTGACAGTAATTTAACTAAAAGACAGATTGCTATGGAGGTGAAATTTGGCATTGTTTATACCTGAAGTCTGTTTTTTTCTTTTGTCTTATTTAGGAAACAATCTTGGCATGTCTCTTTATTTATATAACTACTTATAAAATATAATAATAATATGCTAGTTCTGCGCATGTCATAAGGTTAAAAATGTTATTTGGTGTGTAAAATTGTTAATATACCTAATGTATTTTAATAATTATTATTCACGAATTGCATAAAAAAGATATGCCAAGGTTGTTTACTAAATTAGACATGTAAGAAAAAACAGAGTTACATTTTCGTCAATCAACTCAGCCTATCGCAGTCCACTGCTGGACATAGGCCTCTCCCAAGTTGCGCCACAACGCTCGGTCCTCTGCCTTCCGCATCCAGTCCCCCCCCAGCCACGTTATTTAGGTCGTCGGTCCACCTGGCAGGGGGGCGCCCTACGCTGCGTTTGCCGATACGCGGTCTCCACTCAAGGACTCGTCTGCTCCAACGGCCATCGGTCCCTCGACAGACATGGCCAGCCCACTGCCACTTCAGCATACTGATCCTACAAGCTATGTCGGTCACTCCGGTTCTTCTCCGGATAATCTCGTTACGGATTTTATCCTTCAAAGAAACTCCAAGCATAGCTCGCTCCATAGCACGCTAAGCGACTTTAAATTTGTGGACTAGCCCAACTGTCAGTGTCCACGTCTCGGCACCGTAAGTCATGACTGGCAGGACGCACTGGTTGAAGACCTTTGTCTTCAAACTTTGCGGTATAGGCGACGAGAAGACTCGGCGAAGTTTGCCAAATGCTGCCCAGCCCAGACGGATCCTTCTGTTGGCTTCTTTCTCGAAGTTGGGTCTACCAAGCTGAATTACCTGCCCTAGGTAGACGTATTCCGTTACAACTTCGAGTGCCGAACCTTCGACGAATATTGGCCTCGGCATGACATGCATATTGAACATGACTTTAGTCTTGTCCAGATTCATGCCGAGACCGACACGTCGAGAGGCTCCGTTTAAGCTGTGCAGCATTTCGCCCAGTTGTTCCAGCGACTCAGCCATTACAACGATGTCATCGGCAAAACGGAGATGTGAGATGTTCTCGCCGTTAACGTTGATACCCTGTCCAGTCCAGTCCAGCGTCTTGAAGACGTCCTCCAACGCGTTAGTGAACAATTTCGGGGATATTACATCCTTGTCTCACCCATTACATTATCGTCACGCCTACAAAAGTTTAAATATAAAAGATTTTTTAGGATATTTCTCCCCCCCCCTCCACCCCTCCTCTAAAGGTTTAAAGTGGTAATTTTTGTTAGAGACGTGTTCCCACCCCTAAAAGCTTAACCACTGATCCTGGATACTTGAAAACCAAACAACTTAGCCATATAGTTGCGTCCGTAAAAAGTTTATACAAATTCCATATGAAATGAAAAATTTACTTAGTATTATTAAAATGCATAGATTTTAGCAATGTCTTGTAAGAATTCTGTTTAGCCAGTATTGACTATGGAACCCTTTTCTATACATGTGTCAAACACGCACTTGGCCGGTATTTTATGTTAATACTCGACTAAAATAATGATAATAATTTGATACATGTATACGATTAGGGTTGTTAGACAAACATACAACGTGTTATTGAAATAACTGAAAACGTCTTGTATGTACTCATTAGTTTAGTATGACCTCCGCAACACCAGGGGAGTCGCTGATGCGTTGCCGACCTTTTATAAAGACGTATGCTCTTTTCTTGAAGGCCTTCCCTTGTCGATTTATTCGGGAAAACCGCTGAAGGAAGTTGCCGTGTTCCTGTTTTCCTTATTTCCGATAAATGGACGCCTGACAACCCTACATTTAGAACAATTCTTTATATTTCAACATAAGAGTACAGATCAAACAGATTATTACAAAATCCTTCACTGGCCGAACCTATCCGAATCAAATCCTTTATTCAATTTCCGTCCTATCAAGTTACCTATAAAGACAAAAAGATTTCGAACCTTCGATGTCGAACCGTTACAAAAGATGGCCTGTTGAGTTTCACAAAGTTTTAGGTAACTTAAAGCCATTTTTATCGGTTCGTCTTTCGAAATTCGACAAAGGTTTTTCGATGCCCTAGAATAATGATACAAGTGAGCTAAGTTGGTTATTATACTCGAGGCTGCATTGCAGCCCCAGCCAAAGGCGAGGGCGTAATGGAGCCGAGAGTATAATAGACAATGCTCACGCGTGTCATACGACGTTTTGCGAGGAAAAACGTATAAACAAATATCCGTCGTGCTCTTGTCACCGCCGGCGTTCCAGCTATTTTAGAACCAAGCGGCTTGGCACGTGACGATGGCAAAAGACCAGTTGGTATGTCTTTGTTACCATGGAAGATGGGTAAGTTTCTGGTGTGGGATGCAACGTGCGTCGACACCCTTGCGCCATCCCATCTTCCTAGCTCGGCAAGCTGTGCTGGCGCTGCCGCTGCCGCTGCAGAGAACCTCAAACGGCGAAAATATAATAACTTTGTTAGTAACAATTATATTTTCGAGCTGTTTGGTGTAGAAACCCTCGGGTCGTGGGGTCCGAGTGCCCACCTTTTATTTAGAAATATTTCTAGGCGGTTAGTCGACAGTTCACGTGACCAGAAGGCTGGCCTTTACTTTGGTCAAAGATTAAGCATTGCCATACAACGCGGCAATGCTGCCAGTCTTCTGGGCACGTTACCAGTTGAAAGCGACGCGGAGGGATATTTTGATACTCCTTTTTAGTTTTTAGCTTTAGGTGTAGTTTTATTTAAGTTTTTTTATTTTTAAATAATGTATTTAATGTTTTAATTTCGATGTGAGTAAATACCCTCATTTATATACTGAAAAAAATGAAAAATAAATAAATATTGAATTTGTGATAAATAGAAAAATATCACTAATCTGTGCGGATTACTGTAATCGCACGGTGACGTATCTATAGGTATGCGCGCGCAGGTAGTAGAAGGAAATCGCCAAACAGCCTAATATTAAAAATAGATCTAGATAATAGAGAAAGTAGATTTTTTATTAATAACACAAATTAATGTTAATTTGTTGATGATGATGATGAAATATAGCGTAAAACCTTACATATTAGGAGGGTGGGCCGATGTGGAGGCTGCACAGGGAGAAGAGGCTCGCCTGCTAGTAGCGAGCCGACCTGTTGGCGGTGGTTGGTGAATTTTAGAGCGTTTCCGCCCCCGGCCAAAGGTACCTGTTGTATTACTGTACAACAGTACAGTAATACAACAGGTAGGAACACCGTGATGGTTTTAGTCGGTAAAAGTCCGACACTGACTCCGCCTTCCTCGGTTGATGTGCGTCTATGAGGATTTTCCCAAGAAAAGAAAAAGAAGATTATATGTTTTGAATAAGTTATAACTATAAATAACTACCTCATCAGCCTCCTGCCCTTATCCCAATTTATTTGGGGTCGGCGCAGCATGTCTTTTTCTTCAATACATCTCTATCAGCCGTCATCTCCGTGCTCACTTTCTATTTATCCATATCATCTTTCACACAATCCATCCATCTTTTCTTTGGTCTACCTCTTTTCTTATAGCCATCCACATTCATACACAAAACTTTTTTCGTAACATGTTTCTCATAAATAACTACCTAATAAGCGATATTACAATTTTAATTAATTTACAGTCTGACGTCAAGATAAGACTAATCTGTCCTAAAGATCCTTCTATAGGATGTCCATAAAATAATGTCGGCAAAATGAAAGCAAGGCTTTAATTAAAACCCAGATAATGACCCTCGGGATTATGTGGGACATAATTAGCGGACTCATACATATAAATATATTTATAATAAACTAGCAGATCCGGCAGACTTCGTCCTGCCCGGAAAAGCAGCGCCACAAATCATTAAAATCGTCGCTGCCGTTGAGGAGAAGATCAGTGACATAGCGACAGCAGCGCCACTTACCGGGTCCAATTGTGTTTTCAAACCATCCAAGAACCCTTTGAAATATACACAAAATTTCATCCAAATCGGTCCAGCCGTTTAGGAGTTAGGTGACAAACACACGTACAGAAGAATTATATATTAAGATGATGATGATATAATATTGGTATTGATTCTCTTGTACAAAAACTAAACTTATTTCAAACTATCGCTCTCTTTTACTAATAGTAGATACAAGAAAGAGATGGCAACAACTTTAGTGCTGTCAAATTAGTTGGAATTATCCATACAAGTTATCCCCTATTGTCCAGCAGTGGACGTCTTTCGGCTAAAATGATCAATACATGTTTAGTTGTGATCTCGCAACGTACCGACAGAAATACGAAGAATTGTAACACGTAAGCTAATTTGACAGTTCTAAATTATTGCTATCTCTTCCTTGTCTTCACTATTAGAAAAATATATCTATGAATCAAATGTCTATGCTATGAAAACTAACTAACTATACAACAATGATTTTACAATTGTCAGCACATATACAACATAAACATATATAAAATACAGATTAGATAATATCATAACGCAGGCGTCGAAGAATTCCTCCACATCACTATCATCCGGAAGCGTGCCCAGAAGACTGGCAGCGTTGCCACGTTGAATGGCAATGCTTATTTATTGCCTAAAGAATAAGCCAGCCCTCTGGTCACGCGAAGACCAGAGCTCATGACCAGGCTCTTGGATATTTCCTTGAAAAGGAGTCGTGCACTCGGACCCCATGGCTCGACCGTTTCGACTCCAAACGGCTCAAAATCATAGTATCCTTCAGATAGGAATCAAGTTCGTCCCGCCATCTCCTTCTGGGCCTGCCGCGTTGTCGTTTGCTGCTGTCTGGAATCCACTGTGTGGTTGTTTTCGCCCATAGCTCCTCCGGCATGCGGCAGATGTGACCAGCCCAGTTCCACTTAAGCTTGGCAGCTGTTTGGCCTACATCAGCAATTTGTGTTTAGGAACGCAGTATAGAGTTTCTTACACGATCAGTAAGTCTAACTCCTAGGATACTGCGTTCCATTGCTCGCTGACAAACTCCAAGTGCGGACTTTTGACGCTTTGTCAGTGATCATGTTTGCGGTCCATAGGTGAGGGTGGGGAGGATGCACATGTCCATGAGCTTTCGCTTTAGTGAGAGAGGGAGGGGTTACTATATTTGCGCCGCTTGAGGGTCTCAACAGCTGCAGCGGCAGCGCAACCACAGCCCGCCGAGCTAGGATGATGCTATGAATAGTTTAAATTATGTTAAGTTGGAGAACAACCTGAACAGCTCCTCCCCCCCCTTTTGGGGGAGGCCTATGTCCAGCATTGGACGTCTTTTGGCTGAACTGATGATGGTGAATAAGATAATCAACGCCATTATCACGACGCGCTGACTAGACACTACTTAAAGTAGCAGTACATAATTCAGAGTTATAATATTTGTGTTAAAGTTTTACATATGCAGATAATGGTGTCGATTCTCTTGTTCACGAACTAAACTTATTTTAAACTATCGCCCTCTTTTACTAATAGTAGATATAAGAAAGGGATGGCAACCATTTAAGAGCTGTCAAATTAGACGAAATTAAATTTTCCATACAAGTTTAGTCGTGATCTCGGAACGTGCCCACTAAAATACAAAGAAATGTAACACGTAAACTAATTTGACAGTTCTAAAATGGTTGCCATCCCTTTCTTGTATCTACTTTTAGTAAAAGAGAGCGATAGTTTAAAATAAGTTTAGTTCGTGAACAAGAGAATCGACACCATTGTTTGTTTTCACATATTTTAGGTGAATGGTACAGGGTAGCCCAGTAGGTTTAATTTTTCTTGCGTTTTTTGCAAGTCGTAGCTCTTATTTCGCGTTGTATATCGGTCGAAATATGATTCGCGGCAATATCTACTGAATAATACTTATGAAAAATATTATCATGTTTTTTTTTTTTGGGTCTATAACATAACTGGCGAAATGTGGGTGTACTACTACACCTCTGCCTATCCCTTCGGGGAAATACAGGCGTGACGTTATGTTATGTTGTTGTTATATTTTTTATGAGTACTTTTTACTATTCAGTAGATATGTTGTTATATTTTGATTGATATACAACGCGAAATAGAGTCACAATTTGCAAAAAACGCAAGAAATTAAATCTATAATTTATTTGGCTTAGGTACTTATTTATAGTTGAGGATTAAATGGTAGCCAGACACGATTTAAGATTTTACGTACTAATTCTAAAAGTGAAAATTAAAAATGTCTTTACAAAGCCCGTCGGAATCCTAAAATCCTAGGATTAGTTTTATTATTTAAACTCCGGAACTACCAGCTTCAATGTTGAAATAATTTACTGGAAAAATAATACGAAGAGTGACGTAAACAGACATACAGTCAAAAAAAAAACAAGTACAAAGCAACACCACCAAAAATACTATACGTCGGGCTGTTTTGAACTGAGTCGTCAAGCCATAATATGTCTTATTTTGTCAATCTTGGGTACCTAATGTAGTAGCGAGTGGGTATCGATAAGTAGTGACGTTGTGATTTTTTACCAGTAGGAAGAAAAGTTCTACCTACACCACAGAATAAAAATTCTATGACCTACACCTACACCTACAGAAAGCCATTAGACAATTTTATACGCACAAAATAAGTTTTATTTGATAAATATGTAATGTTTTTTCTTTTTATTAATATTTGATTATGAATTAATTTAACATAACTTAAAACTTCAAATAGTAAACAAAACGAAATAATTAGGCACCTAAAACTAAACTAAAAAAAACAAGCTATTATGATATCAATCTAAATATTGTATTATTCATCTTCATCGCGCGTTAGCAAGTAGCTGTATCGATAATTCGCAGGTAAATAGCATAGTTCTCCATCTCATACAGGTCTGCCGTGTCAGGCCTATCTCTTGTATCTCACGAAACATAGTTTTGAGATATCACCGTTTAAAGTTTTTTACAGATAATTGCGATTATCTTAAATATTTCAAAACTTTCGGGAAATATTTTTACATAAGTGGTTGTATTAAAGTCTGAGAAAAACCGGGTAATTTATAGATTTTGGAAAACTGCGAAATTTTCAGAGTTATTAGCTATAACATAGATAGGTGTAACAAGCTCTCTATACATTGGTTGTTACGCGGTGCTCTGTATCTTAAGATACGTGACTTAGCCGCAACAAGTGTAATATGGAATGTTTTGCTAAACACAGGTATCTTTAACTAAAGTTTGTCTGACTGATTATTTAGTATTAAATTAAATTAGTTTATAAAGGAATGGAAAAAATAGTACTCATCTAAACAAATGAATAATGACTTATGACTTATCTAGTAAAAACTCAAATTTTCAAATGCATTAAAATATCCTTTTAAATGAGTCAAAAAGTAAAACGAAAAGTCGAACTTCTTCTAACCAAGATACGATAACTTTTAAAACAAATAAACTTCATTAACTTCATAACTAACATAAAAATTGGAATAAGAACTTAGTACCTATTATCAAAATTATTATAGATACAAAAAAAAACTAAATCCTAGATATGTAAGATCTTATCTAACGGCCAAAATTAATATCCAGTCTATCCACGATTTGCCCTACTAGAGATAGGAATTTGACATAAGCTCCATACAAAATATGTCAAATTTCTATCTCTAGTAGGGTAAATCGTGGATAGACTGGATATTAATTTTGGCCATAAATCTACATCTGCATCTAAGTCTGCTTTCTTTCTTGCACTTACACTCCTTCGCCTTACTTCCCGGGGTACTTCTTTTTTAACACAAGTCCAACACACTTTTGCAATACATATGCAAATCTTTGAATTATTTTTCATCGGATGATTTCTTGACGACTATGTAAATTGAGCATCTTCAAAATTCAACTATTCTTAATGCCTAAATACGTGGATTGAAAAGTTCGCGGTCTTATATAAAAATAATAATGCAATCGAAAAGCTTTTGATTGCATTATAATCATCAACCCTTCAGATGATTTTATGCTAAATTTCTTTGTTGTATTACTTTTGCTTCCACACTTAGAAGGATTTAATCAGAGCCAGGTGATAAATTTCTTCCATTCGAAAAAAAAAATCTCAACAATGCGCTGTCAGTACGTGTCCGTTTTAAATTTTGTCCAAAATAGCACAAAACTACATAGTGACGGAATAAGGAGAATCTATTGCATCCGATGCTGTAGTTAAAAATCAGTTAGCTGAATTAAATCCCAGTAGACAGAGCGTTTAATATGTCCTCTACTGTAAATAGCCTTCAACTTCCACTATAGCACAAAACACCAAAAAGATATTGAATCTGATGGTAGGAAATCAATAATGAAATATTAAAGAGATAGCTAGGTAATAGATGTTTTTAAAAAGTGATAAGGAAGCAATATTTGCCATAAATTCTGATTTCCCAGGGTATCTAAGAGAATGATACCGATGCCCTTTTGAGTCGAACAAAAACACAACCGGCTAAGCACTTCACGCAAATTTTCATTTCGTTTGATGCCGATATATAAGAAATTTTACGCAAATTAGTTGTCATAAATAAAACTAGGGTCCAGCTAAGACAACAGAATAGTAAGACCAAAAAATACTTAAAAGAAAAGTATAGACCAGAACTACTAGCCTCGAAGCAACATAAGGTGATTATTTTGAAAATAAGGTAATGGTGGCAGTTTTTTGGGTCTAACTCGACTGCTGATTAACGAGTATCGTCATAAACTGCATTTATAACTGCACTTTTTTATACAAAATTTGTAGTTATTGAATAATCGTCAAACAGTAAAAAATACCAACGAAGTTACTAAAAACTGTTTGGTTTTATATAAGCACAATTCGTGCGTTCTGATATTATCTGAAACTCTGAAACCATGACTGAAATCCATAATTTAAGGTGCTAGTTGGCTTTTCATTGACTTGTTTAGGACCTATTTACTTTAATTTCCTGTGTAATAAAATAATTATTGATTAACACACATTTTCATAAAATAACCAGTGGAAAACCAACCACAGACAGTGCGTATTTTGAAGGCTTTTGGAAATTATTTTCAAGTACGTACACTTTTCAAAAACTCGGTAAATGAGATACATCAAGCTGATATACTAACTAACAAAAATAGGTTTGTGAACATCACTCCTGCATATTCGACCGCGATTTTTTTAATCCACCTATTGATTTCAGAAACGTAGTTATTTTTCTTCAGCTGGTCCATAAATACTATCATGTTACCGTGGGCTATTACTTTTAGAACCATGTTTGTTAATGAAGCTCTCACAATATCCACATCATCATCAGTTAGTACGCGCACTACAGTCACGGATAAATACTGTATCTAGTAGTTAGCAGAGTTAGGATTTGCTCGATACGCTCGCAACTTATCACGCGTAATTGATGTAACTTAAGATACAGTATTTTACCATAACTAACAATGGCAAAATCATAGTTTCAAAAGTTAGGTGCTATGCAATTGTGACTAATTGGTAATAGTTAATTAAAATATTATTTTACTGGGTGATAGAGGATCATGAAAAAATACTATTTAGACCTGTTACGCGTAACTCATGTATCTTAAGATAACAGACCTGCGAGTGACACGGCAGAGGTTTGAGCGGTAATGATAGATTGTCAAAATTGACAATAACAGAAGTCGAAGAATTTTGTATAGAACCAAACTATTCGGAACAATTAAGTAGATTCAAAACAACTTCTTATAATAAATTTTGATGAACGAAGTAAGGAAAAAGGTATCTGGTATAAAACTATATGGTTAGGCCTTAAATTAGATTTAGTTGGTTGGCAATCCGCATCGTTAGTAACAAGCTAGGTAGATTTGCTGGCTTCTTCCCTCCCTACTTTCTATACCCTACCCATCCAATCACAGCCCTTTTACTTCTCCTTGCCCTTTCCCGCTCCACGCTGAATGGTCTTACACGACATGGCTGCCAACACAAAGAACAAGAAGACGCTATCGAGCAGTGTGGTTTCCCGCGAAAACCAAACGCCGCCGCCTTGTCGCGTCCGCCGCCATATTTGGACACACCGCGCCGCTCGCGCGGTGCTCGCTCAACCACCATAAAGTGAAGTCGCGCTCCGCCGCCGCTCCTCGCTCCGCCACAGGACATGATCGACTAACCCGCTTATTAACAATATCGCTAATTTAGCCCGAAGGCTTCATATTTGTGTGTGTTGTGTCTTCGCGCTGTGGTGTTTGGGAGCCAGACCACCAGAGACCAAGTAAGTGTTCCCATACCCCAGCCCCACCTATACTCTAAACCTATAGCCAGCACAATCTATACAGTCCACTAATTCTCTCCTCCCCCATTGTAATTACTGGCCCCGCGAGCCAGTAACGCTTCCTGGTTCAGGTCCCTCGCATCTGAGCCAGCCGCTTCATTTTGGTCCATCTCACCGGACGCCTACCTTAGTAGTAGGTAGGTATATAGGTTTTAGTTAGGTTTCGATCATGCCGCCAACTCGAGCTAGCGTCGCGCCTTCGGGCACCGCCATATTAGAGATCCGTAAGCTCGACGCTAAAATGGCGTCGTACTTTTCAAACGTAAAATCACTCTTTGAAAGTATTGCTGACACCGCGATTAGTGCTGAATACGCTAATTTATTTCTTTGTAAGTCTAAAATAATAGACACTACTCGCTCAGAATTTGTAACCGCTTTAGATCAAAAGATCGATTTAGAATTATCAATCAATCAAGATTTCGAACCTAATTATTCTATATTAACAGAATTCGATAACATGTTCTCCACAATTAAACATACTGAGGCATGTATTTTATCCCGCAATAATTCTCCCGTTTTAAAGCAGGAACCCGCCACCGCTAGTAGCTCTAAAGTAGCGTCACATATAAAATTACCGCGACTAGAACTTCCCGTATTTAACGGAGACGCTGAAATGTGGCCTACGTTCTATGAGACGTTTAGATCTGTTATTCATAATAACACGTCCCTTAGTGACAGAGAACGAATGCAATACCTGGTGGGAAGACTGCAGGGCAGAGCCTTATCAGTTTGCAAAGGCATAATTCCGTCCGGGGACAATTATCACGTAGTTTGGAACGCGTTGTGTAAAAAATACAACGACGAACGCTCGCTCGCAACTTCATACATAAATAAGTTGTTGGGTCTTAAACCCATTACACAAGCGACACCAAAGTCACTTGAACACTTTGTTGATCTCTTTTCTACAACTATATCCGCTTTAAATACTATTAATAGTGATAACTTAGGCGATTTTATCTTCGTACATTTAGGTTTAAAATGTTTAGACATAGAGACAGTGCGTCATTTCGAACTATCCATTCGGGACTCCAAAGGCTTACCAACAAGCAAACAGCTGATCGAGTTTGTACGCGAACAGTATAGAGTTCTGAGTCGGGCAGATAACACGCTTACCCACAGTCATACAGAGAATAAATCCCGCACGACGCAAAACGCACACAAAGATAAATCCCCCGCGCATTCGTTTAAAACCTACCTAAATGTACAACCACAAACTTCGTCACAAAAAACATGTACTTGTTGCACAGTGGGCTCGCATCATTTATTCCGTTGCGACAAGTTCAATAACCTTTCGCCGCCGGAACGTTATAACTTTGTTAAAAATTCTAAACCTAATATTTGTTTTAATTGTTTGAGTTCTCAACATACTATTCGCAATTGTAATTCGCAGAGTACATGTAGGTTCTGTTCAAAATCTCATCACTCATTACTCCACTTTCAACAAAGTTCGCCGCAATCTCAGCCGACGCCCGCGCAGACGGCTAAAACTACGCTTTCGTTAAATTCGTCTAGTGACAACTCCAGCCACCCTGTGGTGACGTTGTGTAATAATCCCGCTTCCGCATCCGCTAACGCTCATGGTTTCGTGGTTCCACCCGAAAATGTGTTATCCGCAAATACACAAAATAGTAACAATTCCTTGCCGCCTTCGCTTATAGGTGTATGCGTAAAAAATACACGATAGACGCTTCTCGCATCGCTCCGCAATGTACCACGGTGCTTTTAGGTACCGCTATATGCCTCGCGCAAGACGCAAGTGGTAACATGCAAGCTATCCGTGTTCTCATAGATAGTGGTTCTCAAAAGGATATTATAACCCGCAACTGTTGTTTACGTTTAAACTTACCTATTCATAATGCCAAAAATACTCACGTTTCGGGAATAGGTAATGTTTTAAATGAAGTTCAAGGAATTACGCAGTTAAATGTCTTGTCCCGCTTTAATAATAGTGTTTCTTTTGCCTTGCAACCTTATGTTGTCGACCGCATCGCTTCTAATTTACCTAACATCCGAGTAGATACAGCCGCACTATCGTATCTATCTCACTTGCAACTCGCTGACGAAAATTATTCGTATCCCGCAGAAGTCGATATGATATTAGGTAGTGACGTTTTTGCTCGCATATTATTACCGCATAAAGTTTTCCGCTCGCAATCGCTACCCGTCGCTATTCAAACTAGCTTCGGTTATTTAATTTTAGGTAACGCTCCTGTACTTAGTAATAATAGTTCCTCTACGCATTCGTACTACAGTTCTCATTGTGTTTTTTCTTCGAACGAAGACACATGCTTGTCACGCTTTTTTGAATTAGAAGAACTGCCCAGTAAAACGTTTCTCACTCCTGACGAACAAGAATGCGAAGATATTTTTGAAAAGACGACTACGCGTGACGTCACTGGCCGCTATAGTGTTGCGCTACCATTGTGTAAAGATACCGCTGTTCTCGGTAACTCGCGCGCTACTGCCGAGCGTAGGTATTTAGCACTAGAACGCCGCTTACTTTCAAATCCCGCAATTAAGTTAGAATACGATAAGATTTTAATCGATTATTTAGATAATGGTTATATTACACCGGTTAATTCTTCTAATATTGACACTCCGCATTATATTATACCGCACCATATTATTGTCCGTGATGATAAAATTACTACCAAAATACGAATGGTACTCGACGCTAGTATGAAAACTGATTCAGGTTACTCGCTTAACGATATTTTGCACAGCGGTAAGAATTTACAAACCGATTTATTCCGCATTATTCTTAATTTTCGACTTTATGCCGTCGCCATTAGCGCTGATATTAGGCAAATGTACCTCCAGATTGTAGTGCAGGAGTCATTTCGTCGGTATCAACGCATTCTTTATAGGTTTAATACTCAAGATCCACTACAATTGTACGAATTCAACCGTGTAACTTTTGGTATGACTTGCAGTCCGTTTCTCGCGATGCGCACCGTACGTCAACTTGCCATAGACGAGAGACAACGCTTTCCGCTTGCCGCAGAGGTTATAGAGAAGGACTCGCTTTATATGGATGATTTAGCATTGAGTTGTTTATCTGTTGACGAAGCTGTTATATTATCAAAACAGCTGAGCTGATTTATTCGCCGCTGGAGGTTTTGATTTAGTAAAGTTTTCGAGTAACTCGCCCGCGTTTATGTCAACTATTCCTTGTGAGAGTAGAGTCACTGAACTCATCGAATTTAATTCTGACGATAACTTAAAAATACTAGGTATGCGTTGGATGCCCGCTATTGATAATTTCTTGTTTTCGGTAAATGTTGAAAATCGCAGTTGTACAAAACGTAATATTTTATCTAATATCGCCCGCCTTTGGGATTTAATGGGCTATGTCGCACCCGTTATTTTGCTCGCTAAATTAATTATTAAATCCTTATGGGAACATAATGTCGACTGGGACGACACACCGCCGCAAAATATTGTTGTTTTGTGGCAACAATTTGCCAAAGAATTGCCATTATTAGAAAATATTAAAATCCCCAGATTTGTAGGATTCGAACAACGATGCCTACTTTCGCTTTTAGGTTTTTGTGACGCTAGTGAACGTGCGTACGGTGGTGTTGTATACCTACACGTTCATTTCCCCGATACAAACAAAAGTATCGTTAGTTTATTGTGCGCTAAATCGAAAGTCGCTCCCGCTAAAATAGTATCGCTGCTAGTAGTAGCCCCATTGTAATTACTGGCCCCGCGAGCCAGTAACGCTTCCTGGTTCAGGTCCCTCGCATCTGAGCCAGCCGCTTCACTATAAAATGTCAGCATCCTCAGATACCGTGGTTTTCTCTTTTTTAGGGTTCCGAAGTCCTACAAGGAACCCTTATAGTTTCGTCATGTCCGTCCGTCTGTCCGTCTGTCCGTCTGTCCGTCTGTCCGTCTGTCCGTCTGTCCGTCTGTCCTAATCCTTTACAGCTTAATAACTTCTACAGTTATAAACATAAGTAAATGAAATTTTGTTAAAAAATAGTCGACATATAGATCTCAATTTTAAAAGGATAAAAGAATCGTTTTTCCGTATTTTAGGGGTGGTGTCCATACATGTGAAATGGAGAAAAAAAAATGTTTTTCGCTGCACCCCATCGTGTGGGATATCATTGAATAGGTCTACTAAAATGAAGGTAATGTTTGATACACCACTTTTTTATCAGGTGTACCATCTGCGAAATATAGCCCGCCAAAGTGGCTTGCAATGTGTCCCCCCCCCCTGCCATTTCTAAACTATGCAATGTAGAAACTTATAATCTTCCACATTGATAGACCTTTGTGAAAACTCTCTTTTAAAATTATTTCGAGTATAATGTGATTATAATTTTTTGAGTTATAGAGAGAAAACTGAAAAATACTTAAAACGTCCTAGTTCAAAGGTCATTGACCTTAGAGAAAAATTATCATAGCAAATAATGCTCCTTTAGCTACTTTCTATTTGAAAAAATCACAAAAAGTAACTTTGAAATGACAAACGTCTTAAATTTGGCTTCTTGAATTTATCGCTAGATGGCGCTACTAACAACACGCTCTGAGTCGCGAATGCTGCCGATTATTGCAAAAACTAAAATAGCCATGATTCATATTCGATTTGATTCGTTTGTAATTACACCTACATAAGGAACCCTATAATACTGAGCATGGCCCGACATGCTCTTGGCCGGTTTTTTACTATAAATAAAATGGGTAGATCTGTTTTGTTTTATTTATTTGTTTAAACGTCATCAGTGATTCAATTTATTTTATTTTTATTAGATGTTACGATGAAGCTGGCATGCCATTGTGGATAAAAGCCTCGTATAAAATCAAATAATAAAAAAAGGTATGTTGGCAATATTCTTATTATTACTGACTTTTTGATCCGACGACTCTGTACGGGCGTTCCGTCAGCGATGTGATAATTTTGCGCATCCTACTTGGAAAATCTCCCGTATTTTACTTATCTAAAGACTGTCTGTACATACAATTTAAATAAAATAGATTATTATACCTTTTGTTTATTCATAATTTATTAACATTGCAAAGAACGGATTGCTTATCTCACGGGTGTCATAAAAACTGACCAACGAATTATTCAATGTGAGTGAACCGTATATTGCTTTACAATAAGCGGTTTAATGTATTGCATGTGAAAAACCAAATAATAATTGCCAAATGTTCTCTTTATATACTCTGAATTGTTAGTCGTTTTGGAACCGAAAAATATTGATGCTATGATATTAAAGCATTATTAAAATCCATTGACAGTGTCAACATAAATAATATCATTTATACTATACTTACTCCTCTGGCTCAGCGACCCAAATTGAGTCATAGCCTCCGAAACGAGAACTCTCCACTTTCCTCGATCTTGCGCGATATCTCGCCAGTTAGTAGCTTGAAGCTCACGCAGATCAGCCTCCACATCATCTCCCCAGCGATATCTGGGGCGACCCATTGGTCTACGTCCGGTTGGTTGGCCCAGATACGCTTTCAATATCATTTATACTTCGAGTTAAATGGTAATTATTTTAATAATACAATTAAAACAATCAAAAGCGTGACAATTAAACCCAATGTGAAGATTTTTTTAAATTAAAATGTAATCATTCTGATTTTCGGGAAAAAATATTGTTAATTTATTAAATTGACACTACCGATCGATTGTATTGTTGATGTCTTTTTTCGTTTCCAAAACGACTAAAATTTCAGTGTGTATTGCCATAATGGCAATAATTAAAATGATTACCAAGCAAGCTAATTTCACCTCATGATCACTGATTTGAGTCGTCATAGCTCCAAAGGCCTAAGTACGACCAGCAGAATGAATTTAAAGACCTAAATTTATTAAAATTAGACATTATAATAAATTTACAAACACATTTAATTTAAACACGTAAATCAGCCCAGAAATCTCGGTGTAATCGGTGTACATACATGAACAAAAAAAAACCGCGGAATACATGACCTCTGAGCAATGTACCCCACCCACTGCCACTTAAGTTTGGCAAAAGTTTCGGGCCTTCGGGCTATGACGTTTACCTTCGTTCTTTTGCGAATCTCCTCAAGATTCTGATTCGATCACGCAAGGACACTCCGTGCTTCCATATTACTGAATGTTTATTTAAAACAATACACCCGCATTGAGGTAATATGTACTACGTACTACATATTACCTCAGTGTACACCCGCCATTCTGATACACACATTAAATCGGCATCATACTGGTAAATCTAGCTTAACGTTGCGAAAAATTGTTTTTTAGCAGGATATAGCAGTAAACTCTCGATTTATAATATTAGTAGGATTCATAATATAGGTAAGATAAACAGTTGATCACACGTTCGCTCGATCCAGTCGATAGGTGCATTCCAAATATTTGTTATTCTTTTCCGAGAACTGCTGAGCGTAGTACGTGTTATTGTTGTGATATTTTCCCTAACATCAATAGTGACTTTTGACATACCTATTCAACGTTTGGGATGGTTTTTGAATTTTATTTCAGATTCCCTAACATTGACTGTGAGTGACCTTTTTCATTATACAACGTGTTGATCTGTATTCGTGCTATATTTTAGGAGGTGACTATATGATACTGAACACGAATCAATAAAAAAATCCATACCAAAAAAAAAATACTTTACTTATTTGTAAACAAACAAAGGCCCTCCGTGTGTCGCGTGCTACACAAAATCGATGAGTGCGAAACCACCAAAACAATTTGCAGGTGTTTCCACCCTTTGACAATGCCACCGATGACTTATTTTCAGAGTCGTTCGGGATTTATTCTCAAACTCTCGCTATATATCTAAGTGAAAATTTGGGTAATAAATAATCGTAGAATTTTTCAAGTATTTTTAGAAGACTAAGCACATTGTTTATCATTTGCTTCAGAAATATGGCACGGTTACAGATCAACAACTTGTATGTATAACGTACAAGGATAATATAACCAGCCCATTGCTGTCCAACTGCTGGATACAGGCGTCTTCTCAGAATGAGAAGGCTTAAACCATAACGCTGGCTGTTGAGTCATCCTACTCAACAGCACCATTAAGACCAAGAGGAGCGGGGCAAGTGGCATGTCATCAGCTCCGCCGCCACCCGCGCGCCCACTCATACCGTGAGTCAGCTGTTGCACCCAACGAGGCACGGCCGCGCTCCATCTCATTCATTGTTTTTACCGATTGACCGTTATGTACATATTTTAATTCGTATAAATCATTACAGTCATTTTATACAGTCCGGTATATTTTCATTTCTCTTCCACAACGAGCTATCGTCGCGTTCACTGGCCTACTGCGGGTTGGTAGACTACACAGTCATCAGTTATTTTTTTCTCTGTGATCACTTTATGGATCCCTTTTATAGGTTCATAATGTAGCTTATAACGCACTAGTGCTTTTTTCACACTACTGCTTTTTACTATACAGTTTATTTTTAAATTTCAGCAAAGAGTTTTTATGCCCTAACAAAATTAGACATTTGTGATTATGAATAAATCAACTAAAATATGATAAATACACATTTCATTTCATCAAATTATTTATTTTTGTCAACACATTAACATTAATTTGTAAAAAAATCTTACTATTAATATAAATAAAAATAAAAAAAAAGTGATAAATCTTACTATTATATCTTACTATTATTTTTTAATATTACGCTGTCTGGCGGTATCTTCCACCACCTGCATGCGCATATACCTACGTCACTCAACCACAGGCACGGGGCGTGAGATTACAGAAATCCGTGTGCCATTTTTCACAAATTTAATATTTGTCTAAGTAGGTATGTTTATGTTTTTTCTTTCCTCGCAAGTGTGTTGAAAACTTCGTATGAAACGCGCGAGCAACGCAAAACACAGACCCCGATAGTCAGGGGTGCTGGCCAGAAAACCTCCACGTGTGCCTGACGGCTGCTTGTCCTTCTGGACACGTCTTGAGGGATCGGCAGTTGTTTGGCCGGTGCATCCTGGGCACGGGCAATAAAATCCTGCCGAGGGATTAACCTTTGGGGGATTTTATTGCCTGTGGCGAATATTCTGGCGTGGGAGGGGCCCGTTCTGGCCCAGTAGGGAGTTGCTCCACGTGTCCCTCTGATATCAGTAGAGGGCACAGTGGAGGAGCAGGGGCGGGCCCGGTGTGCACTCACCCTGCCACTGGGCAGGCACTGGGGGGACTGTCTTTCCCTGCCCCCGTCGATCTCGTAACCCCAGGAGTGCCCGCTGAGTAGTGTTCTCGCGCCTCTTGAGACCGAGGGTCTTGGCTTCATCGCCCGGACCGCGAGGAAGAAAACCTCTATAAAAAATTACGGGAGGTAGGGCCTGCGAGCAGCAGACTCAGGGTAGTCTGCTGCCCGACCAGCAGCTGGCGTAGCTGGCACAGCCGGCGTAGTTGGCGCAGCTGGTAAAGGCCCATGAGGTGAGGTGGCGTGCAGTGTTCCGTGTGCGCCACCTAGGAAGGTGCGGCCGACGTTAGGCCGCACGGGGAGAAGGGGCTCGCCTGCTTGTGGCGGGCCAGGACCTGTCGGGGGTGGTTGTGTGAATACTCACGGGTTCCCACGCCCCCGGCTAAGGTAGTTGAAGGAACACCGTGGTGGTTTTAGTCGGTAAGAGTCCGACACTGGCTCCGCCTACCCCGGGCGGAGTGCGTCCATGAGGATTTCCCCACGGCAAAAAAAAAAAAAAAAGACCCGATAGTCAATAGTCATTTATTGGCAATTTAAATTACACGTCATTTTCATAATGTAGCTCAATAAAACTGTATGTTATTACTTGATAGCAATAAAATTATAATGTATAATACAATAAAATGTCAATATAAAAATTATAAAGCAGTCAAAACAATTTTTACAATAAATAATATTTTTTTCATGTTTCCTCATTTTACAATTTTTCCAAGAGTTTTATTAATCCTAGATTTGTTAGCGAGCGTACAAAATCGAAGTAGAATACAAGGTTTGTTTTCAGCGGAGCAAAGATAACACCTCTAATTAATAATTAAGTGGTTCTTTGTTGGGCACACGCCATAAATCATTTAATGAATTGGCAACTCTGAATCGTGAGAAAGTTTAAAGGAGTTTACGCAGTAGGCAGTGACACTGCGGCAGAAATTTGATGTGCAAGAAGCCGGAAGTTTTTAAAATGACGTGAGCATTTGGGTTTGGTTTGGTATGTTGGTTAGACCCAAATCTGAAATAATAATTATAATGTGTGGGCTAGGGGCCAGACACAGACCAGAAAGCCTCTACACGGCGATTATCCGGATGCCTCCGGTCACCACACATATGCAGTACCACTGCATATCATACGCCCCGCCGCCAATCAGGACGTCAGTCCGTCAGCGAGCGGCACCAATCATGCCACCGAACTTTTAAGCCGACCAATCATAACGCGCCGTCCGCCCCCCGGCTCCCGCCAGAATTTTACGACTGTGGGCTCATGCAAAACTTTATTTATTCGTCTTGAGGCTTACTGGTCTGTGGGTCCAGGTAAATAAATATTCGTTCGTTTTAAGGTTTCCGTACCCAGAAGGTGATAACGGGACCCTACTACTCTACCTACGCCATCTGTCTGTCACAGGGCTGCATCTTTTTAACCGTAATAGGTAGCTAGTTGACATTTTCACAGAATATGTGTTACCTACTATGGCATATCTATCATGGCAAATTAAATACTTAAAAAACCACTGACATCTTTGTAAACACCATGTTTCTTGAAAATAAAAATCTTTTTCTTTAACTTTAAAATGAAAAATTATAAATCTAAAGGCGAGTCCGACTCTCAATAAGCTGGTTTTTAGGGTTCCGTACCCGAAGGGTGCCAAACTGGACCCTATTACTCTCGCTACGCTGTCCGTCCGTCCATCCGTCTGTCTGTCACAAGGCTATATCTTTTGAACGGTTATAGGTAACCGGTTGAAATTTTCTCAAAATATGTGTTGCTATGAGGTGTATCACGACAAATACTAAAAACAAAAAAAAGTCTAAAACCAAAGAGGGTCCCCATACAATGCTCTAGATATAAACGGTAGTATATACCAGCGTCAAACTTGGTCAGATTATAGTGCATATTATGTAGTTTAGCAACAAATACTAAAAATAAGACAAACATAGACAAATGTGGTGGTACCTGCGTAAGAAAAACATGCAATAATTCATATTTCGTGCATCGTGCGTTGATGTCTTTTGATAAACTCTCGTAAATTAAATCAGTTTTTATGGGGTATCAGGTCGTTAAGAGGTACGGAATCCTTACTGCGCGAGTCCGTCTCGCACTTGGCCGGTTTTTCTTATTATTTTTGGCTAATAATAACCACCAGTGCGGTACTCCTGCCTAGTGCGTTATTAGACGTGAATTAGTAATGCAGTTTTGTTCAGATTTCTTGGAATTACAATTAAACAAGCCTTTTTTGTTTGTGTTTCTCTCTTGGAATCGAGCTGGTTGTTACAAAGTTGTAATAACATTTAGTTTTAATTAAAAGGTACTTTTAAAACCATCGAGTGGGGTTGAGCCGTTTATAAATTAAATAATTAAACCATACGATTTAACATAATGAGCCCATTCTTTTCGATATCTGGAAACGGGCTTGTCTTCTTCTCAGAATAAGAAGGGCATTACCGCTGTATTCGGTACCATTCACAGGACTATGAAATATAATCTGAATCTATAGAATTTTATTTTATTTTATTTTATTATTTTATCAAAATGTAAATTCTAAAAAATAATAATATAATAATAATTATTATTAACATTTTATTTCTATTTAGTTAATTAAATAATGATTTAATTATTTCTAAATCTAGTTAGGTATACCCAATATTATATTAAGGGTATATGCGTGTTATGTAAAACTTGTGCGTTGCCTGAAATAAAAAGAGTTGCCGTCTTTTCATGATGACCAGTAAGAGTACTGGTAAGAGTATGTAATTAACAAGTTGCGAGATAGTTAAGTGATAGCCGATATCTATTTCTAAAAAAAAAACATGTTATTAAACGAAAGTTTTTAAAGTTCATACATAAAAGGCATCCAAATAATCAATAAAATGTGCTTGTCAAGCATTGCCGCTGATTGGCCAAATACCTAGCCATATTTATAACCTAAGTTATGTAGTGTACATTTAGAATATGGATTAGAAACCAATTAAAAAAAAAACATTTTCAAATTTTATTTATACAATATTTACAAAGTACATCATCATCATCATCATTTCGAGCGAAAGACGTCCACTGCTGGACATAGGCCTCCCCCAAGTATCGCCACAACGACCGGTCCTGCGCCTTCCGCATCCAGCGGATTCCCGCGACCTTCACCAGGTCGTCGGTCCACCTTGTGGGGGGCCTACCCACGCTGCGCCTTCCAGTACGCGGTCGCCACTCCAGAACTTTACTGCCCCATCGGCCATCACTTTGAGCTTTCTTATCAGGCCCATTGTGAGCGACCACGTTTCAGTGCCGTAAGTAATTACTGGCAACACACACTGGTCAAAGACATTCGTCTTGAGACACTGCGGACATTTACAAAGTACAAACTATTAAAATAGTAGGCTCTGGTTTCGCCGTCGACACAAGTAGCATCACGAGACTCACGAGTATTGAGAGTAGCTTGTGAAATATGGGGAACATTTGTCCATGCTTCGTGGGCCATTGCGCAGCAACCATTTTTGACCAATTCGCTCGCCACACCGTAAACTCCCCTTCAAAATTGGTTGCGTCGGCGTCGCAGAGAAACAGGCTGTAAAATTGGTAACCTTTTTTTGACATGTTTTAAAAGTATTTTATTATTTTAACGCATTTTACGCATGCGAAGCGAATTCTAAAGATATAAATTGTGGATAAAATAATTAGTAAGGGTAGGCATATCTATACGACTTTGATTTAACTGTAAAGTTAGTCGAGTCGGTTAAGGAACAATGTTTCTTAATAAGATATCGCTGACGTCACCCAAAGACGTATAGTGGAGGATAATTTCGATACCACGAGCAGTGTTCACGGTAGCTTAGTGACTAAAGCACTGGCGTACTGAGCCAGGAGTCGCAGGTTCGAATCCTGATCCTGATTTTTGATCGACTACGGAACCTTTTAAACTCAAACCCCTCCCTACCGCTTCTTCAATCCTAAAGTTACATCGAAGAACACATCAGAAATCAGAACTCCCATTTAACATCATAAGTGGAACAAATAAACAACAATTTTATAGGAGTCGGACAAAAGTGAAGTCGTGTCGGGTGACCCAAGATCAGGACATTCAGAACTATTTGAGAGAAAAGTGGCGTTCCGTGTCGCTTCCCGTTTTATATATCGGTGTCCATGAGGGTACACAAATAGATGGACAACACATTTTTTTGCCAATTGCGGCGATGCGAGAAAGGCTGACCTTTTTTTGTTAAAATGTAATAATAGTTTGTATTGAATAGGTATTGGCTCATAGAGAAGCTAGTGGCTGAGTAGCAGCCGCTTGTGCTTGCAATATTTACGGGGTTAAACGGGTTTACCCCTTGTCTAGAAGAGAATGTAAAAAAGTGGTTCAAGGTCTGTTACAAAAACTCGATTACAATGAGACGGAAAATTTACTTAAGGTAATATGTTGAGTTTACGCAATACCCAAACAATACACATATAACACATACATATACTCACTTAGGTATATCCCAACACTCTCACACACACCATACTCAAACACGTAAACAGTAACCATTACACTCCCCACTCGCTTACTATACACGTTACATAAACACAAACGTGCCTCACGGGGCTCCTTACATGTTATTTTTTAGTTTTTTCTTATTTATTTATTTTCTTTTGATTAGTCTCGTATTCAAATAAAATAATTTTGATATATCTAGTCACAACATAACTGTTCAACTAAATGCAACAAATTGTACCACTCCACTCTAGTGGAAGGCGCTGGTATCTGTGATACATTGTTCTACGTTAGTACAGGTACTAACGTTACAAAACTTTCTGTAATATTCCATAAATTTGTTTCCATAATTTTGTGAGCCAACATTATTAACCTTACTTATGAATAAAAATTACTATTACTATTACCGTTTTGTTGCACATCGAGACCCCAGTGGGTGCCTCAGAGAGCACGTTAGCTGTCGGTCCCGGTTGCCATACGAATATCTATGACATTCCTCACGGGTAGTCAAAAGCCCGAAAGTTTAGAACAACTGGTCTAATCTTAGCATGTCGGTATTGCTTACTCAGTGTAGCCGAGTTGCGGCGGTTTGATGGCTGTCGCTCCGTACAAAATACTTATATATATATACCAAAGACATTTCTATACTGACGTAATAGACCAATAAAGTGTGCGACTGCGATACCGATCTTTACGAAAAAACCTATATGCTAGAAAGAGACATAATAAAATGACAGTAGAACCCATTTTGAAAATTGTAATCTCCCACAGCGTCCCATCAAAATATAATCTCGTATTATTTTATGATTTATTTCATGATCGTTCTGTATTTTATCCAATTAATATCAATAATCGTAATGGTGTAGTGTTCTGTGTTATACTGCTGTGTAATTTACATCATTAACCTAAAGAAAGAGACGTTTCACAGGTAAGTATCTGCAGGACAATAGTACTTTCATAATGCTTATTTTCATAGAAGTTATACTTAAAATTATTTAGTAATACATTAATAACATGCAGTAAATACCCTATTTTCTATATAATATGTTATTTTAAATAATTATGTGTTAGATAAAAAAATATTGTGTACGTGAAAATAAAACCGTTTCGCATATGGATTGCTCAAAATATATCGATATGTCGATAGTTTCAATTATATATTTTTTGTACTACCTAGCACCATACATGTCACAAGTTAGTGTCCGTTACTGCTTTAAAAAAAATACAATCAAATTGAGAACCTCCTCCTTTTTTTGAAGTCGGTTGAAAGTATTGAAAGGTTGATTTAGTCCGGCCGCACATTGGAAGGAAATCACAATGATTCATTCATTGATCACAGAAAAAATCTGACGCGCCGGAACCTATACCATGGTTGTACTTTTACGATGTTATAATAGTATGTTGTACGTCTGTGGCAAAGAGACGTTTCACAGGTAAGTATCTGCAGGACAATACTACTTTCATAATGCTTATTTTATATTTATACAGTTAATTTTAGTACCAGCCCCGCAGACTGACAGAATTTTCCGAATCGTATGTCTGCTTTTGACATATTAAAATGTAAATACGGTGCTATTTTATGACAATGTGCGGCCGGGCTAAAAATGCTGTAAAATATTGACCGGCTAACTTCATAACTTCCAGATTTCCTGTAAATGCTGTTATTAAAGAATAAAAACCGGCCAAGTGCGAGTCGGACTCGCGCAGTAAGGGTTCCGTATCTCTCAATATGTCTATGTTTGTCTTATTTTTAGTATTTGTTGCGAAACTACATAATATGCACTATAATCTGACCAAGTTTGACGCTGGTATATATTACCGTTTTGAAGATAGAGCAGGAAAAAAAACGTTGAAAAAAATGCATGTTTTTTGAGGTTTCTTGTATGGGGACCCCCTTTGGTTTTAGACTTTTTTTTGTTTTTAGTATTTGACGTGATACACCTCATAGCAACACATATTCTGAGTAAATTTCAACCGGTTACCTATTATCTTTGCCAATAACAACTGCAATATACTGTTAGCGGTTGCTTAACATATGGTGGGCCTTTAGTTCGTTTCGCCATCCTATACAATAAAATAAAATAAAATAAAAGCTGAAAGCCTCGAAAAAACTACAGGGTTTGCAGTAGATATTTTAAGGATAACTGTATCGTTTAATGAAATGACCAACGATCCATACCTACGGAATTTGTTCGGGTCGGTGTTTGTTTCATATAAAGATCTTTACTTTAATAATGGTAAATATTCAAAGAGGTAAATCTACGAAGTGACGAGTATAAAGTAAAAGTCAAAAATAAATATAATACAAGAAGAGTTAGAGATAAAAAAACTAGTTCAACCGAAGATGACAAATTATTATGGAGACAGAATGTCAAAATTTTTAGATCATAAAATCCCATCCTATCCTACTTCCTACTAATATTATAAATGTGAAAGTTTGTAAGTATGGATGGATGGATGGAGTGGAGTGGAGCGGAGTGGAGTGGAGTGGAGCAGAGGTGGAGGTGGAAGTGGACTTTTCATGTTTTTTTTTTTATTCTTAACGGGCTTGCGTTTGACCGCTACCTCACCTGATGTTAAGCGATGGTGCGGTCGACGATGGTACACGCTTGCCCAGCAAAAACCTATTCACTCGAGTCTTGAAGACCACCAGATTATATTTCTCGGGAAACACTGACGCCGGCAAGGAATTCCACTCTTTGGCGGTACGCATGATAAAGCTATTAGCAAACCGGACTTTACTCGCAAAATAATATAGGTACTACATTTAATATACTATAATAATATACTACATATTATAAATATACTATAAATTTACATTAGTATTACATGTAGTAACATAAATTAGTAGGATAAGTCTGATGTGTAACTTAAGTTGACTGGACAAGAAAACTTGTTAAGTTCATAGATATTGTAATTTTTCATAAAAATTCAATAATTTGACCAATTCCGGAATCGTGTATAGGAACTTAGTTCCGGGATTGAAAACCTTTCTATACACCTAATTAAAACTAATATGATTAATTGTAAAATGTTCCGTGTGGTGCCGGACGTAAAGAATTGCACCACCGTATATCTTCTCATGGGTGTCGTAAAAGGCGACTAAGGGATTCACCAGAGAATGGGCAGCAGCGTTCTCTGAGTATTTAACCAACCAACTGCGATCGCCAACCCGCCTACCAAGCGTGGCGATTATGACATATCCCCCCAATATATGCTTGGGGGAGGCCGGTGTCCAGCAGTGGACGTCTTACGGCTGAAATGATGATTAATTGATTTTTTTATTTCTTATTTATGTATTCCTTACCTTCGTGACATTAATAATGTAATTATAATATAGCCCTTAATTGCGTAACTCAATCTTTTAAAATAAATAAAATTATGTCTCAAATATCTGTAATTTTAAAACAAGAGTTACTTAATAGCTTAGCAGTTTTAAAATACTACCACTCCTTAAAAGTAAGGCCGGTTGAACTATATCGATAATGCGGAAACGTCCATGTCACATCACTAAAAATCACTCCTACACGTGTCAATTTCGCACATATACTCATTTCGTTTTCGGTGACGTGATAATGAGGTGACAGTGTCTCTATTACGTCAGTATAATACCTATATACCTTTACCCAAAGTAGTACCTTATCAAGCAAGCTATTGCCGTTCTCCCAGTTTAGTGGAAATTACTTTGTTTACCGTGAAGAAAATTATATTTTATCCCTTCCGGGTCTCGTATTATTTCACTTCCAAAAATTCGTCAACACCCGATCGGCAGTTAATTGTGAAGACTAACTACCGCATTTATAATATCTGTTACTATTAATTATGAGATAACTATACCTCGAAGATTATTCTTGTTTTAAATAATGAAAGCACCTATACAACCACAGAAAATCCAATTGAATTTTACAACATCTTTGAGTATATATAAATGTACTGATTTCAAAATAATGGTGTCTTCCACGGACGAATAAAAAAAGGCAAACGGAATCTCGCTAAGAAAGATTGAAGCACTTCACTTTGTCCTAAACCCACTATAATTTCGACAGCATTTTAACACACCAGACGGCCATATTGTTATTAAATTTGTACGACAACGACTACCGTCACACTAGATTAGTATTAGTTGAGTAAACGCGGCGTTGTGGCGATACTTGGGGGAGGCCTATATCCACCAGTGGACGCTTTCGGCTGAAATGATGATGATGATGATGAGTAATCGCGGCTGTTTGTCTTACTATTCGTGTGCGTGCCAGACCGTACTTTTAAGCGAGCCGTCTTGCTATGGGTGCTTCACTTATTGTTTAGCGAGATTCCGTCCACCTTTTTTTATTCGTCCATGGTGTCTTCATCAAAAGACCTTCCAAGAAAATTCTCAACTAAAATTGTTTCTGGATTACAGAGATATCAGGATTCAATGACTTAACATTATAGGTACAACGTTACTTTTTAATTTGTTAACCTGGAAGTAGTTGGTTTAGAATCACTAGAAGAATCGATTGGTATGTTTTAACCCATTGTACCCAATAAAAAATGCAGTTTAATAACTGTACATCAGCGGATTGCGCATAGGTCCTTGCCTAGGGAGATTAAATCTATGAGTTTCCATTATGTGCGTCAAGCTTCCCCTTTTTTGCGTGGTGAAATCCTCGTGGACGCACTTCAGCCGGCGAAGACAGAGCCAGTGTCAGACCTGGTGTTCCTTCAACTCCCTTGACCGGGGGCGTGGGATAGACTCTGTACTCTCCACCCACCCCCGACAAGTCCCAACTCCCCACTAGTAGGCGAGCCCCTTCTCCCCGTGCGGCTTCAACATCAGCCACAACCTCCTCCTGACAGGCACGCGTGGATCTCAACGAGCCTTGATTGGTCGGACGGTGGATTCGGGGTAGTCCAGCATCCTTCACTTTCTCTGCTACCTATTGGAGAATTACAGAAAGTTTAGAGCGCGTAATCCTAATATATAAAACAAAGTCGGGTTAGTTACATCATTTATATCTCAAGAACAGCTGGACCGATTTTAATTAAATTTGGCGTACAGATAGAAAATAATCCGGGTTAACATATAGGCTACTTTTTATCCCGGGAAGATAAACAGTTCCTGAGGGATGCACAAAAACAACATTCACGCGGACGAAGTCGCGGGCATAGGCTAGTTTAGAATAAAAATATATCTTTATAGGTATAATGGTTTTGATGGTATAATCTTATATCGGCTGTTTCAGGATTTACAAAAAAAAAAAAAAAAAATGGCCTACAAATTATAACATAACATCACGCCTGTATTTCCCCGAAGGGGTAGGCAGAGGTGTAATAGTACACCCACATTTCGCCAGTTATGTTATCAGTCCCATGTAATAGGGGGCGAGCCTATTGCCATTTACCGGGCACAAATCCAGACTCCGGGCTACTACTGAGAATTTCCTAATGAAAAAACCCAATAACACTTTGCCCGACCCGGGAATCGAACCCAAGACCCCATGCTCAGCAGTCGCGCTTGCAACCACTAGACCAACGAGGCAGAAAAATTATGACACTTAAAAAAAAGATTTCAGAGATTGAAACTTCAGCAGAGTTATACAACGTGTATCAGAAATGCGTGGTCATATTTTAAGAGCTCATTCGGGGCATAGAATAGCTTTCACTATGTGACCAACCCTAAAATCGCGAAAAAAATATCAGCTGTTCCCTACTAAATCATCGAGGTCGCTCGACAAAATGTAAGGATCAGCTGACTATTTTTTCGTGATTTCCGGATTGGTCCCATAGTAAAGGTTGTTCGATAGCATCTCCTGAATAAGCTCTTCAAATATGACCACGCATCTCTGATACACGTTGTATACATTCAAAGAAAAGTACTTGTTACTTAATTATATTGTTAAAAATAAACATAAGTTATACAGTATTGTTCGTTTGTTCTGAAAAGCTCTCTGATTATGAGGGCACGAATTATAATTAACAACTTTTTTAACAAGTTGTAGTAAGTGTTTATCTACACCTTAATTAGGAGACACGTCCAAAAGGATTTTGTATTACTTATGATGCTAGTCAATTTTTTAAAATTATTATGGCTTCTCACAATCGGCCTAGATTTTTATTGTTTTTTTATTACTTTAGTACACACTGGAAATACACCTATGTCGTTGGTCCTGTAGCGAACCCGTGACCCTGAGAATCCTACTTATACTACCCCGACTCCACACGTTGGTTCGAACGTTCGCGCCAACGCTATTCGGCCAACGTGTAAAAAAGACGCCCATTGTTTATCTATTGTGTTATTTTAATTGACATTTGAGCTCATAAGCACTCAATAATGTTAAAGCGGCCAATGCAGCTTCTATTTCACACGTCTTTAAATTGGCTCTGACGAGACTCAACTAACATTATCTCCAACATCTGGACGCTAGGCAAAATTTACGGGCCAACGTTGGTACGAATGTTGGGACCATCGTGTGGAGCCGCCTTATAGTCACAATCGATACAAGTTAAGTCAAGTCACAATGGTGTCGATTCTCTTGTTCACGAACTAAACTTATTTTAAACTATCACTCTCTTTTACAAATAGTAGATACAAGAAATGGATGGCAATCATTTTAGAGCTGTCAAATTAGACGGTATTAAAATTTCCATACAAGTTTAGTCGTGATCTCGGAACGTGCCCACTAAAATACAAAGAAATGTAACACGTAAACTAATTTGACAGTTCTAAAATGGTTGCTATCCCTTTCTTGTATCTACTTTTAGTAAAAGAGAGCGATAGTTTAAAATAAGTTTAGTTCGTGAACAAGAGAATCGACACCATTTGTTTTGAGTTTGAGTTTATTCTTTATGGATAATTTGAGTTTATTCTTTATGGATAATCTTTAAGGATCAATAATAAAACTTATCCAACTTCCCCAAAAATCCTATTTTTTATACAAATCAATGTTACGAATCTCGCCATGTTTCTTTGTCGAAGCAACGAGAAAAGTAAAGAAAAAGAATTTAGCTTTACAGTAAAATGACGTCTCGTGTACATTTACATACAACCCGATTTTAAAATGTCTGAAATTATGGTGTTAGTCGCTTCAGAGACTGCCGCATGCCGTTAATTTTCACAAAACACGCAAAAAAATTCAACATCCTTTTTATCCCATATTGGCTCAACACCTATATCGACCTGGTTTTCATTTTATGCGCATATTTTAGCATCCGGGTCATGTGGGACGCGAGTCATATTGTTTTTAGTCCTCACGGTTGACCGGTCGATGCAATAAACGAGTATCGGTTGTAACAACTTTATTGTAGGCTCGCGGGCGGGCCTGCGCTGTAACTATTTAGTTTTAATCCACTTTTAAATTGTTTTATTTTGTCCAGGATACGTATCGCGGATCTAATGGCCCTAAATTGGTTTGAATCGTGTGTTGGTTATTGCTATTGGATGAATTCTATGCATAGAGTTTTGAATGAGATGAAGCCTTTTTTGACGCAGTCTAAAGGTCATGAATTTTCTGGGGGAAATCATGAGATTTTCGCTCATGCACGAAATCGCACGTGTCGTTATAAAAATATCTTGAACTTCACTGAGAAACGTCTACCTAATATAATTTATGTTCACCAGTATAATCTACAATAGTAGGTACATAGTATGTACCTACTATTGTGTATATATATGTACTACATACCTACATAAAGTTGATTGTACGTAAACGCTTAAGTATCAGATGATAAATGTCTTGAACTTCAATGAAGCTAGCACAAAAGTATCGTCTTACAAAGTGACAGCACGATCCAGGAACTTTTAACATCGCCCTTCGAACCGCCATCATTTTCTTACGAAATAATTTTGTTACAGGATTTTAAACACTATACGTGTACAGATAAAGTTTAAAATAATGTTGATAAAAGTACTATTGTTCTTGGTCGGATTATGGTAAGGTACGACGATTTGTAGAAAATGCGAATTATTTGCGTCTTGACACGTGATTATGTAAATGTATTAGAGGATTTACTGATTTGGTACTTGGCTCGTTCATCCAAAGGGTTTCGCTGACTCTGCTTAATATTGTCAAAGGGAATGTTTGTACATTCGTAATGAGGAACGGGATCACTGATGTGGCTTATATTGTAAGCCCGGAAGCTCCCAATAAACTTATTAATTTAACACAAGGTAGCATATTAATAACAGGTAAATCAATTTGTACATATTTTACATAATGTTCAGTTTGCATAATAATTGTATAACCAAGAAGCTACTAATAAACGGCCAAAGGGGTAACTGCCATTATTACCTCACTTACTTAGTTGATTGATTTGGACCTACGTTATTTTCGTATTTACCATAAAGGTATTATACTTACGTCAGTATATACAAAGTCTTTGGTATTTACACAAAGTAGATGCGATTAAATGCGTGCTATTGGTGTCAAAAGTACGCGACAAAAACGATTTATATAGGTATATTAATTTTAATTGTTACTTTTAGTTTAAAACTGTATATTTTTTCTTTTGTACTGATTCCCAAATGAACAGGCATGCCTTTTGGGTTTCAAGTTAATCAAGTAATGCTACATAGTATAACTGTTATGATGGGTATAATCGCTAATTCGCTAGTTGTCAATGGGTGGACGGGCAGCCTCCTACTACTCGTAACACAGGTTGACTCCTAGCATGGGAGTGGGTAGTCTTCGTCTAAACGTATCTACTTCATCCCTTGCGTAGTGCGCCAGCAGTAACAAATGTAGTATGCGAGACGTAACCATTTTTGTATAGAAATAAAGATTTTATTTTATTATTTACTATTCCGCGAAATCTCGAAGAATTAAAGAAAGAAAGAACAAATATTTATTGCCACAACAAGACGACATGCGGAAGCTGGACATAAAAAATAACTTCATTATGTACATTTTAGGAATTACAGTGATACCTACATAGTTGTAATATCATAACAAGACTAACTTTGCGTGTCGTAACTACGGCAAAGAGGTTGACACTCAGCATGATGCTGTGTTGTAACGTGAGTCACAACACAGCGCTGATTTTCAGTGTCAACCCCAAGTGACGAGCGAGTGCCAAGCCAGCCAGTAAAAGCAGCCAATTATTATATACCCAAAACAAATAAAGCAGTCTGCTGGGGAGTAAACCGAAAAAAAAAATTGCGTGTACGTTCTGTCCGCGCTTAAAAATGCCTAGAAGCTTCGCTTCTGTTGGGCGTCCCCCGACGTCACCTGTTTCTTGTATAGTAAACTCAAATGGAAAGGTACTACTTTATATAACTTAGAAATCTGTTCTAGGACTTTACTCCGCAGCCGTATTTGTGACTATAGCCAGAAACCTTTAATTCATTAAGCGCCCGAGAGACTCCTGGGGGTATAAACCACACATCTATTGCGATTTAAAAGGTTAAGTTTAATAAATCGTGATAGTGCTTAAGAAAACAGACCATCAGATCCGCATGAGATATGTCCGCATATTGCGAAGCATTCATCATGTTATAGGTTTCCGTATTTTCAACAAAGTAGTTTTTATTTTCCAATCACACATGATGGAATTTCATTTGCAAATTCAGATACCTATATGAATATTTTAGTTATTCTGATATGTCCACGTGTTCTGGATTTATTCATTTCAAGTTCAATAAGTTACCAACGTTAATCGTACTTATTATTATTTATTTATTAAATTATCAACAAGATACACAGTCAAAGTTAGTGATTTGCAAAAAAAAAACAAGAAGAGTTATCCATATCATAATTATTAAAGGGATTTGGAAAAAAAACAAGAATGTGTCTTGTTTACTGATAGGTAATATTTTGTAGATCACATAGGGCTATGTGATCTACAAAGAATTAAACAAAGTCTAACAAAATAGACGTATGTGAATCCTTCTCGGCTATTCACCGGTTAATACTCAAATTAACTTATTCGGCTATTTACTCCATCTGGACAATACGAGTTTAACCGGTTATTACGTGTAATACATACACAGTTCATGTAAGGCCTCTAACAGACGACGTTCTTTTTGCGCGATTGAGAACGAAGCTTTTGACATGCTATTCGTTTTGAACTCGGCGGTTGCTGCGTTTCCCGCGTTCTTTTGGCAGACTCAACGCACACCACGTTCATTTAGTGTGAAGTTTAGTACGCTGCCATCTCTTCGAATGCCAATCACAGACTAAAAAGAGCGCGCCGTATCGTCTGCTTAAGCAGGTGTTTCGGTACGTTATATTTTTTTCGCGTACTTTTTGAACGACGTGGATTGGCACGCAGCGACGCGGCGTACGAGTAAAATCAACGTTCATTTTGCACATCGTTCTTTTTACGCGCCGTATGCGATGCTTCATATAATTTATTGTAGTCTATTTTCACGTGCTAAAACAATGCCGTGAAATTGGGTGTCGTCTGTTAGAGGCACAGACATAGTAAAAAATATAGACGAAGTGCTGCGAACAATCATAGTGAAGCCAAAAAAAAACTATGCTCCTTCGTGTACAACCAGCGCTCGAGCACACACCATGCACCTGAAGGATATTTGCTTTCGCGATGCTTACTGGACGATGCCGCGATATGTGTACTGAGAAGGGTGAGCACGGTTTGAGGTAAATGGGTGTGCGTGAGCGCTGGTTGTACAATTGTACATGGAGGAGCATAGTTTTTTTTGGTTTCACTAGATTATTCGCAGCGCTTCGTCTATATTTTTACTATGTCTGTGGTTGGAGGCTTAATACATACATAGATGGATACATGCCAATATCACAATTCTGATTTTTCCAGAAGTTTCCATGACAGGAAACGTCTGCTCTTGCAACTACCTTCGAACTTGACGCTTCATTAATCAGAACAACTACAGTAGCTAAGTCGGAAGACACTTGACATAATCTGGGGAGCAGCTGCCGACCACATCAAGCGTACTAAGGCCTGTTGACTGTAACATGGTCGGAAATTCGACACACTTGAGTGACGTGATTGGCGTCTGCATTCAGTGTACCGAGTGTCGAGCTATCTGAGGTCAGACAGCACGTGGTGGAATGTCTAATTACTCAATTACTAAACGGATTATTGCATTCCATAATGTACGGATATGAATTAAAAGGACTTAAAGAATAGCGCCACCTTTATCTCTTCTCATGGGTGTCGTAAAAGGCGACTAAGGGATTCACCAGAGGATGGGCAGCAGCGTTCTCTGAGTATTTAACCAACCAACTGCGATCGCCAACCCGCCTGCCAAGCGTAGCGATTATGGCATATCCCCCCCTTAATTGGGGGAGGCCTATGTCCAGTAGTGGACGTCTTTCGGCTGTAATGATGATGACGATCATGAATTAAAAGGGAGTAAATGATGAGATGACGGCTGATGGACAAAAATGGAAGAAGAAGACGTATTGCGCCGACCCCAAGTAATTGGGACCAGGGCAGGAAGATGATGTATACACTCTTACTGAGTAAAAACCACCACGGTGTTCCTCTAACGACCTTTGGCCGGGGGCGTGGGAAAACTCCTGTAATCACCCAAACATCCCCAGCAGGTCCCAGCTCGCCACTATGAGGCGAGCCCCTTCTCCCCTTGCGGCAACCACATTGGCCGCACCCTCCTCTAGAATGGCGCTCGCAGAAAACAACGTGCCACCGTCACGGGCTTTGACTGGTCGGGTGGCGGGCCACCACGAGTCCACCGCCCGCAGGCCCACACCCAGGGTGGCTGGCTGAAGGTACTGGTGCTGGCTGGTAAGATACGCCCTCCTGCAACATCCAGTTCACCTGTGGATGGAAAGAGAGGTTTTGGCCTCTCGAACCCTCTCCACCGCCTCCTTAGCGACAATCACTTCCTCGCAGAAGGAGACGATGCCTTCCCAAGTGCTCTCACTTCCGACCATAGACAGAACCACGGCCAGAAGCGAATGATCGCTGCTGCCTACTGCAGTGATGTAGTCACGGCGCTGCGCGGCCCAATCTGAGCACTCTTCCAGTCAGCGTATGCGGTATGTTCTAATTGAGATAAAACAAATTCTCGTAGAAAAACGATTAAAACTTTACAAATTGTATTTATTTTACCTATAATTCATATCCACTATCTATCATCTTGCCCCCCTGGCCCATTGACTGGCGACGTCCTAGTCTACGTCGTGAACATAACCAAAATAAGCCTGTTGAAGAGGCACTGCCTTTCGTACTATCGTTATTTCCTGTATTTTATCATAACTTTACGACTTACATTTGAAGCTCGATTTGCAGAACAGTGATAGTTACACAGTATTCTAGAATTTGCTAGGCATTCGTATTCCTGTTGGAACTCAAAATGTTGTTTACAGTCAAAGGCCTTTTCATTCTGCGAAGAACCTGTGTTCGACAGTGAGCTAGTAATAAGCTGATAAATCTTATTTCCGGCGAAGACCAGCAGTGGACATCTTTCGGCTGAAATGGTGATGATGATGATATCTTACTTCCTACTAATAACATGAAAACTTGTTTGATAAATCATCATCAGCCTATCGTAGTCTACTGCTGTACATAAGCTTCTCCAATAGCACGCCACTAACGTCTGGATGAGCTTCTACCAGCCACCTTGCGTAGATCGACACTTCACCTAGACTTAGGGCATACGTTTTCCGATTTGCGGTCTCCACTTATATACATACATACATACACAAGCATACACATGGTTTGATACATATTGCTTATTTATTTAGTAGTTTGATTGTTTGTCCTTCAATCACGTTGAAACGATTTAACGGATTTGGGTGAAATTTGGAACACAGATAGACTATAACCCCGATTAACATATTATAGGCTTCTTTTTATCCCGGGAAAATAAGTAAGTTCCCGAGGCATGCGCGATAACGTCTTTCCGTGATGAACTGAATTATACACAGGCAAAGCCTACGGACTAAGGCTTATATTTGTGTAAATATAAGTATTACCATATTGTATCCACTTCATATAATTCAACTTACAGACTCAGAAACTCTTGTTTTTTTCTGACATTAACCTAAATTATATTCACCTTATTTGAATTTGAATGAATTTGATGTAATAAACAATAACCTATTTTAAAAAGAGTATATCCATGGAGTTTCTTGCCGGTTCTTCTCCATAGGACCCACAATTTGGAACCGTGCAACTAGAGCCTGACGTTTCAAAAGTGCCTGTAATTAGGTTTAATTGAAATAAAAATCATTTAATTTGATTACTTTATTATTTGAATTTGAAGTTGATGGAGCGAGCAAACCTATTAGGTGCCGAGTCACTCCAGATTTAAAGGCGTTAGGGTTGTAAGTGCCAGGAAATACAGATACCGGGCAGTGAACTCCACAACTTGGCTGTGCGCATTATGAACGAGTTCTCAAAGCGCTTGGTCCTGATAGTAGGGATTTCAACCAAATGTGGATCATATCCTGCAGTGCGTCGTGTAGTCCCATGAAAGAAAGGAGATGGCGGAATAAGCTCATGGAGCTCTAGGTTTCTTTTTTTATAGTATAGGATGGCGAAACGAGCTAAAGGCCCACCTGATGTTAAGCGGTTACCTTTGCCCATATCAACTGCAATACCACCTAGGCTGTTTCCTAAATGGTACCGCAAGTCGGTTCGCCAAACTGAGACATGAAGATAGAAAGTCTCATGTGATTGTAATTTCACCGGCACCCGAACCCTTCTGACCGAAGCACCAATGCAAGCATCACTATTTGGCGGAGAAGTAGGCACTGTAGTAGTACTTCCCCGGACGAGCTCTTTCACAAAGGAGCTCTACTACTACTGAATATAGAACGGTATATAGAAACAAGAAAATACACCGCATCAAATTAATCCCACGCAAGTCAAGTAAATTCTAGTTGAAGATAATTATCATCCTGTTAAATATACACTAACAACTCATGTGTTTCAGAGTGTACATTTCAAAGTAAGTGTTTGAAAGAAGACGCCTACGGTCAGTATTGTCGGAGGACCTAGGACTTACCACAAAGGATAAAATAACAAACCTTAGTGAATCTTAAAATAGAGCATGAGTTTTTGTAGGTAAGTTTTAAGACTTGCACGAGTAGAACTTTATTTGATATGTAATATTTTTCAACAAAACTGTTGTGAGAATCATTGTTTTTTTTTACGGTTAAGAAGTTCACAGTACCATTTCCTTCAAACATTTATCGACAAATATGTATGGTCATGGTCGGGACTTAAAGTTTGTCTGACGAGGCAGCGGGAACAGCCGCTGCTGCGCTGCCAATGACGTGGTACTGCACTGCTAGTCTGCAATTCAGCAACGAGCTACAACGGTGCAGAAAGTTGAATAATTTCCTTTGACAACGCTTTCTCTCACTGTGGCCAGGATACCCTTAGCCATCGTTACGATTAATTTTGATTGATTGATTTTATTGATTTATTTATTTGCAAAATATGGGTACATCAAGTTATTAATTAATAATATAAAGTCCTTATCCACATTTAACCACTTACGGTATGCACATATTAATTTCAATAAAATTATTAACACATCAATCTAAATTCAATTGAATTACATATGTTTATAGCAACGAGTATATTTTTATAGCAAAATAATAAATGTACATATTAGTTATGTCAATAAGGAGAAAAAAACAATATTAATTATACCAATTGCAGGTTACAACAATTAGGGCTACAATATTTACTTGTTACATATAGGGTCAAATATTTTGCTTTTTTAATGGACCAATAAAAAAATCTCCTATCATTCTAAAAATTCGTTTCGAGAGTAACATTTTACAGGCAACACCTCATTCAGGTTCTTTTTGGATAGTGGTATATTATCAATGTTGCGTATTCTTATCGGCAACTTAGGTAGATTCTATTATGCACTCGTGTGTGTCTGTGGGATCAGCAGAGAGAACACCATTTTCTGTGTACATCGTACTTACACGTACCCTTATTTCGTACCCAGTTTGGTTACTAGATTTCTAATAGATGTTTACAAGGAATTAATGTAATTACAAAATTGATTCATTTTCTTTGAAAGAAAATGATTGACTTGGTAAATATCCCGTGATATTTAATAACATTAGTGTTAAGTGACAATACACAAGACTACACCCACCATCAAGAATTTTATGGAGCTCTCAGGTGTGCAGGTGAAGCAAAGCCAGTGATAATCAAATTCTATCCGCATAATGAATCCGAAAAGTCAGTTAGCACGAACCATTTTGACGTATCGTAACGTAAATGTAAGTGAACTTTGAATCTGAAGTACCTACTCGTTACAGACATAATATTCATTTAATTTGAAGATTTTATCCATATCTCTTTATAATAAAAAGTGCGCATGATGCATAAAATTAAATCAAAATGTAATAGAACTGCCTCTTTAGCCAAGTTGACAATCTACAATCGTCAATGCTATAGAAAACAATCAATATGTATGGGAATGACATATCTCAACGAAAAAGGCTGTTGTATGTTCGATTCAAAAAACGGTTACATTAACGTTTCGATACTCCAAAATTCTTCGTGCTAGGGCCTGGAGTGACCAGTGACCATGTCACTGTATGTGTCAGTCTCATAATAGTAGATGTTCACTTTCGATATTGCTTTGTTACATTTTGGACATTGAGACTAGATCGGATCTATATTTTGAACATCTATGTGAAATGAATGTTTCTTTGTGTGTCCCTGGTTACTAAGTACTTTAGGTCCCGTATAATATGCGTTCTTAAACCATTAACCTGTGCACGCGTCCGCGAAGGTTTTATGACCGAAAAAAAAGTTGGCATAGCAACGCATAGGCACAGTTAGTTTTAAATAAGGAGAATTGGCTCTCAGATTAACAAATAAATAAAAAACTCAAATTAATTCAAACGTGTTATATTAATTTGGTGATCACTTCATCCCCTTTTATTGGAACGGTAACAAAAAACCGTCGGCAATATTTATTGGTAAATTGTTCGAACGACGCCTTATCGGATTAATCTCAGAAGCTTTTAACAGCTGCTTTTATTTATGTCGAATCTGAAACTCACAAATCTTTTACCTGGCCTTCGTATTTCTCCTCCGTTTACTGTTCGGAAAAAAAGAAAGATTTTTTTAACAGTGGAAAATAGATAATCGCCTCTCATGACACCTATTACGGGGATGGTGAAGTTATATATTCCTAATCTATTAATACGTGAACATCGAAAATTGGGTACGTCAATTTTATAGTATTTATTGAACATAAAAGGACTATGTGACAGGGAATCCTAGTGTAGGGATTAGTGTTCTAACCTTATAAGCACCTTTTTTGTTATTGCTATTACTGTACAACAAGAACTGATTTTATGTGAATAAATAAATTATAAATTAAATTAAAAGGACGGTAATGAAACTTATATCATCCGAAAGGTACTGTGCTATAGATGTGAAAGAAATGTGTTTGTGTGTAGCGTTCAATTGCAGTGTTTTTGTATTAAATTTTATTGTGTTTTTTTAGTTTCTATGTTACAGCTTTTAGGTGTGCTTATTAAAAGAAAATTGAAGTAATTTGCTAATTTTTTATTTTTTTATTTTGAATTACAAACACGATATCACTCACATGCGAAACTTATTACAAATAGAGAAAAGTTGCATTGTTTTTGTGACATTTTGAATGAAAATTTATGCTTAAATTTTACCAGATAAACGGAATATTAGCTAATAATAACCTTTGGAAGGGTATTATATGCAAAGCTACGAGGTTTACACTTCATAATTCGTAACGCTACAGCCAAACCAGTCCTAATTTTAAACAAAAAAGGTCTCTAAATCATACGAATCAGCTAGAAAACACAACAACCTCTCCAATCACAGCAAACATCACCTACAAGTATCACTAAAACAAAAAGAAACATGAACAAACATTGCACAGTGGGTCGGTGAGTCGCCTACACCGATTCGCGACAAATACGCCACAAATAACTGCCAGGTAATGGATTTGTGCCATTGTGTGAAGACAATAAGTCTTGTTCTTTGTTCTCACGAGGTTCCATCTGTACCTCTATGCACTCTATGTGTCCCTGGTAGTTCACTGCGCTGTATTGTGATTTCTTGAGCACATAGTATGGAAAAATTGTTGTGATTATTTTCGTGTCGTCAATTCGTTTACTGACCGGGATGTTTTTGTGCCTTCATTTTCATCGTCATAATTTCAGCCAAAAGATGTTCACTGCTGGCCTTGCTTATGCCTATGCATATGCCTATGCATAAGCCTATGCCATTTACGACACCTACGAGAAGAGGTGGGGTGGTTCTATTCTTTGTGTTCGGCACAACACGGACCTTTGTGCCTTACCTACATCCAAATTAGGAAAAGATCAACTGGGCTACTTTCTCCCGTATTTTTAAATAGCATTGTACTTTAGGACTTTTTTTAAGTAGTTCTGTCCCTACACTGCTCCTTAACGTGACAGTGACAGCAAGAGAAATAAACAGCAACCTAAAATTAACAACATAACATCACGCCTGTATTTCCATTTCCCTGAAGGGGTAGGCAGAGGTGTATAGTACACCCACATTTCGCCAGTTATGTTAGAGTCCCATGTAATAGGGGGCGAGCCTATTGCCATTAACCGGGCACAAATCCATACTTCGGGCTGCTACTGAGAATTTCCTAATGAAAAAACCCAATAACACTTTGCCCGACCCGGGAATCGAACCCAGGACCCCACGCTCAACAGTCGCGCTTGCGACCACTAGACCAACGAGGCAGTCCTAACCTAAAATTAATTAATTCATAATTCGGCCGTATCATATTTTTATATAATAACTTTCGTAAGTTACATTCATATTAAAGATTAGACGGTTTCACGGGGTTGGTGGTGGGGGTGTTGGGTTTGGTGGTCATATCTGACAAAAAACAGAATCGAACCCAAAACCACCAAATACCTAATAGTACTAACGGCCACTCACCGCCTATTTACGATTCCTCGCCCACACCACGCAACGCAACCGCAGTATGACTGCAAATGGACAGGGCCCTAATTCATGCAATTTTATGATGCGCCGATCAAGTTGCAGTGACGCTGCAGTTCGTTTCTGACAGCGATCGCCGTAGATAAGAGAACACGAAAAGCATTGTTTTGCAATGCAACTGCACTTCTTTAGTTACGTGAATTGGCCTACTGTACGATAATACGACTGCAATGGACGTCAATCTCCAGTCGCTATAGGTACGAGCATGCCATTTATGATAACTACTGAGAAGCGCTTGGAACACAGTCGGCATTACTAGCATAGCAGCGAGCATGCCTAACCTACACATGTGTGTGCGTTCATATAGAGGTGTGCCCACAGAAAAAGATAGAATGGTTGTAATCACAATTTTACTGGCAATTCATGTGTGGCAACTTTCCGAACAAACTACGCCTTACATTTCGACGTCATTATTATTTTTTAAAATTAATTTTAATCAAATGTACTTTACCGTAAACTGCCCTAACTTGGCCCACAGCCCTACTTTGCCTAGTTATTTTTTGAGTAAAATGTAATAGCTATACTCCTTACTTGGGGAGCTTTAAAAACTATGACAACGCTAACATTTGGTTCAGTTATAAAATGGCAGTGCGTGTAAAAATTAAGTTAATGCCTTAGGCAAAGTAGGGCTTGTGGGCAAAGTTAGGGCATTTTACTGTTACAGCTTTTGTTTCTGCAGTTAGAAACAGCACAATAAGGCATTTTTGCGGGTTTTTGTTACAGTATTTATAGAAACAAGTCATAGGGCGTGCTGAGAAAGGCTTTGAAATATCCTGTACTATGGTGCATGGGGCTTCCACGCGCGTCCTGCCCACATGGCCATTCTATATACTTCAAACATTGTAAAACGGCTAGGGGATGATTGCATTGATGCTGCGTGTGTATGAAGTAAAACTACAACTGAAATATTTAAATAAATTCGTTTGTTTCTCTCAAAATCGTATCCAAAAAATTTATATTTCATTTCGACGGCTGCTACGAGAAAGTTGAGAAAAATTGCTGTAGAAAGAATCGTTCTGATGTTTTTCTCTTCACATACCTTTCCATATTTCCTATGAAAGTCCAAAGGAAGGTAGAAATTAAATTGGACGAACGTTTTATGAACAAAGTTATTATAACAACATTTTGATTGTCTTTATTCGTAGACAAAACAAATGAGCTCATCAAAAAGTATTTAATGAAGCAAAAGAAAAGTTTAACTTTGACCGTCAGTGACGCACGCGATTGTTTTCCAAATTAATAATTAAGATAGGACAGAACAAAGGGAAAAGATAAATGTCTCCGAAAATCAACATAATAATTATGTTAATTATGAACTGTTTTCCGCGTTGTTTATTAGTTCCACTAACATAGATACTTAAAAAAGAAAACTTTATTACAGAATAAGTGGGTATCATCCATAATACATACATACAATTACATACATTTTTTTGGGACATTTTTACACAGCACCATCCAGTCCCAAACTAAGCAGAGCTTGTAATATGGGTACTAGACAATGGATATAATACTTATGTATTTTTTTGTTTTTTAATAATAGGTTAGTAAAAGAAAGAAAACCTTATAACTATGGTTGGTGAAGCTTAATACTACTAATACTTAGTAACCAGCTGGTTGCCCATGATGCATCTTTGGATTACCTACTGCATTTATTAAAGGAGAGGCGTACCTCCCTACTATGGTCTTCAGGATGGAGTTGGAGCTGGCCCGGACTCTGCAGAGCATTGAGGCCGATTTCTGTCGGACGATGGCATGGAAGCTATCTCCGTGTGCCTGCGTGAACATACTGGATGCACTGCAGAAACATAACCATTTCACCGCCAAGCCACAGAGTAAGGATGTATCTCTTTATACTGTCGCCAAGTCCTACAAAGCGCAGTGCCTCATTCAGCGCCAACATAACATAACATCACGCCTGTATTTCCCCGAAAGGGTAGGCAGAGGTGTAATAGTACGCCTGTATTTCCCCGAAGGGGTAGGCAGAGGTGTAATAGTACACCCACATTTCGCCAGTTATGTTATAGTCCCATGTAATAGGCTCTTCAGCGCCAACCTAAAATTTTATCGAAAAAAAATACAGAGATGATTAAAAGGTCGTGTCGATAAATATTATACTGGGTGTTAGGGAAACGCTCCCGAAACGGAAAGGCTATTATCATACTACCTAAACACAATCGAATACCAATAACCATTAGCCTTATACTCATTGTTTTAGTGATTTGGTATTTTGCTAACCCGCAATGTAAAGCATATAAAACTCGGGATCAATGCCGCGCGTACCTAACCTACCTACGCTTGCTACGACAAGGACTGCGTATGCGAGCGGATGTCGTTCACCCCTAGCGCCAGCTGATATTTTATTTGAATTACATTGCGAACTTTAAAAAATTAAGTAAATAAATGGGGTTTTTTTGCAAATCAGTTTTATTTAACTGCCCAAAGCTGGTTATGTATGAAAAATTAAAACAAAATGTGAAAAAATCTGTAAAAAAAGAATGGTATTTTGTTGTTGTTTTCGTATCAGTAATCACCAGCACTATCACCTTTTTCCGTTTTTTTCTGTTTCCGTTTTCGGAAACGTTGCCCTGACACCTGGGTGTATAGAAAGAATTATTAAAATTGATTCCGATTTTATTAATTACGCACAAACAAACAAATCTTTCCTCTTTTACCTAATATTAGTATAGAAGGCGTGATTTTATGTATTTCATGTATGTATCTCAGTATATTAAAAGCCTTAAGCAGCTATGATAAAACAAACCGTATTGAATTACATACAATAAACCGGTGAGTAGGTACTTGCTTGGGTGTTCGGTTCTAAGCGTGTCGCCTAACAAAGCAGTCGAGTTCGCTTCAATAAGAAATAACTAGATATATCTGTGACTGACTACTAAGTTCGTCCATCTTGCTTTGACATAAACGTGGGTAGGTGGTGGAAAACTAAAAAATTGTGTAGAATGCAGAAAATTAAACTGCCACTAAAGCCAAGCCCGTACAGCGAAAAAATGAAAAAGTGTAAAACCAAAGGGATGTTATGCATGCATATTTTTCAACGTTTTTGTTCCTACTCTATCTTCAAAATAGTAATACATACCAGCGTCAAACTTGGTCTAATTGCAGTGCATACTATGTAGTTTAGCAACAATTAAAAAAACTAGGGTAAACAAAGACATATGTGGTGTTACCTGCGTAAGAAAGAGATGCAAAAATTCATATTTCGCTCACGGTGCGTTGCTGTCTTTTGATGATCTCTCGTAAATTAAATCAGTTTCTATGGGTCTCAGGTCGATGGGTGGTACGGAACCCTTACTGGGTAAGTCTGACTAGCACTTGGCCAGTTTTTATTAATTTACAAGAATATAACAAGAACAGGGAACAATTTATGTTAAAGGTAAGTTTAAATACATTTGTGTGTTGAGCATGTGTGTTGTTTGGATGTTGATATTATTAAAAGGGCTTATGACCTCAAAAAGTGATATTTACAGTAAGAAGGCGCCATGATAAATATATATATACTCAATGCATTTAAACCCATTAAACATTTCTTGAGTCTAAGGATCCAAAATTCTTAAATAGAAGAGTCTATCAAAATAAATCTTAAAGCAGAAATTGACCTAGACGGCAATTTTTTTGACGTCCCTACATAAATTAGGATGACATGAACTTTTACAAGTATTTACGCCACTCATTACTCGGTCTTGTATACTAAAAGTAGGCAAATTAATTACCGTTTTCATAACTAGATGTAAATATTTATTTACACAAAAAGTTAACCCAGAATGTTTCATTATTTATGCAATGTGATGTCATCAGCTTAATTCACAAAGTGCTTCAGGCCACAGCGCGGTTCAAAATTATGTATACACATAAAAAGATACCTACTCGTTCGCGTGCCCAAAAAATCGTTTCAACCAATTTCAATGCAAATTGTTTAAAAGAAAACTCTAAAGCGAAGAAAATTATAAGACTTTTGACCGGGATACTGCGTCGCGCCATATTTTCAAACTGTTTATGTGTATACATAATTGTCACTTGCTTTTATACGTTTATACCGTAGTCGGTTCCACTTATCTTTTATGTTAGGGGTTAATAGATACACTTAAATCAGATTTGACCAAAAATAAGATAACAACTTTATTGTGTCATCATCATCATCATCCTCATTATTTCAGCCGAAAGACGTCCACTGCTGGACATAGGCCTCCCCCAAAAGGGAGGATATGCCATAATCGCCACGCTTGGCAGGCGGGTTGGCGATCGCAGTTGGTTGGTTAAATACTCAGAGAACGCTGCTGCCCATCCTCTGGTGAATCCTTTATTAGTCGCCTTTTACGACACCCAACTTTCAACTTTCTTGTGTAGTGAAGTTTAATGATTATGTAAAAAATAGCTACTACGTCTTGGTCTTTGGACATGTTTTTTACTAGGAGTTCAAATAAACCAAAGTAAAATAATTCGTAATGAAACTCATGCCATAAACACTTACATCCAGCGTTAGAAGTATTATAAAGTTTCTACACGTACAAAATCATACTGAAAGTACCAAGCCATAGGTTTTTTTCGCGTTTGACCGCCACCTCACCTGCGGTCGACGAGCGATGGTTCACGCTTGCCCAGCAAAGGTGAGAGGATGGCAGTGAAATATTTCGACTCATCCTCTCAAGTGGCTATACCGGGCAACGTACCGGAACACGACTCGGGCGCTTGGCGGCACGACTCTACCCGGCAGGTGGTCGCAAGCCGACGGCCGTGGCCTACCACCAGTATGTCACCTGATTTGCACCACCCAGTGATCACGTGTAGGTGTGTGTGGATTCGGAAAAGGGGTACTCTCCTACGGACGTGGGTGACTCCCAGGTAGTCCAGGTACAATCGATTACAGTACCTCTATTACGAGTTTTACAAAATGTTAAAATCGACCGTCCCTAATTGAATATAGAAAAAGATTCGCGTTCTTATAGGCTCTGGCTCATCATCTTCAACTCAGCCTATCGCAGTCCACTGCTGGACATAGGCTTCTCCCATTCTGCGCCACAACACTAGTTCCTTGGGGGTGACTTGATGCGGAAGGCACTAATCTTCCTTCCGCATCCAGTCTCCCCCAGCTACTTTCATCAGGTCGTCGGTCCACCTGGCTGGGGGGCGCCCTACGCTGCGTTTGCTGATTCATGTTATCCACTCAAGGAATCGTCTGCTTCAACGGCCATCGGTCCTGCGACAGACATGGCCAGCCCAATGCCACTTCAGCTTACTGATCCTGTAAGCTATGTCGGTCACTCTGGTTTTTTTTTTTTTATTTTTTTTTTATAACATAGGTGGGCAAACGAGCAAGCGGGTCACCTGATGGTAAGCAATTTCCGCCGCGCATGGACATCCGCAACACCAGGGGAGTCACCGATGCGTTGCCGACCTTTTAAAAAGACGTATGCTCGTTTCTTGAAGGCTCCCATGTCGAATTGTTTCGGGAAAACCGCTGACGGGAGTTGGTTGTTCCACAGTTTTGCTGTACGAGGCAAAAAATGACGTGTGAAACGTACAGTAGTTGATCGCCAATCATCAAGATGGTGAGGATGGAATTTAGATTTATGGCGAGTGGTACGATGGTGGAAGTCAGCGGCTGGTATAAGGTCGAACAATTCCTAAGAACATTCCCCATTGTAAATGCGATAGAGTATACATACAGATGCAACGTCTCTACGCAAGGCTAGAGGGTCAAGCCGATTGGGAACAATATAGTCGCCGACGATTCGAACCGCTCTACGCTGAATGCGGTCAAGTGGAAGGAGGAGGTACTCGGGTGCTCCAGCCCAGAGATGAGAGCAATATTCCATGTGTGGCCGGATTTGTGCCTTATATAGTTTAAGGCGATGATCCGGCCTGAAATATTGTCTCGCTTTATTGAGCACTCCGTGTTTTTTGGAAGCTAATTTGGCTTTACCCTCCAAGTGACCGCGAAACTGAACGTCATTCGATACGTCGACGCCAAGGATTCCCAATTTAGGCGTAGCTAAGAGGGGAGTGCCCTCTAGGCGAGGTGCTTCGACAAATGGGGTTTTCTTAGCGGTAAACGCGCAGAGTTGTGTCTTAGTGGGGTTGAAGTGGACTAGGTTTAGTCGGCCCCATTCCGAGATTCGCTCCAGAGAAGTCTCAATTTCAGACACAACTCCTTTCCGGCACTTTTCGACGTCTTCACGCGAAAGATTAGCTCAGCCTGTATAAAGTGCATCCACAGTGCTGTCATCTGCATAACAATGAATGTTGCTTATGCGCAACATGTCATTGATATGCAGAATAAACAAAGTGGGGGATAGCACACAGCCTTGTCGAACACCAGCATCTACGGGCATCAATTCGGAGCAAGAACCGTCAGCTACGACCTTAATGCTCCGCTCCGTAAGAAAGCTAGCTATCCATGAGCATAATCTTTCGGGAATCCCGTTAATCCCGTTACCGAGTTTATCCTTCAAAGAAACTCCAAACATAGCTCGCTGAGCGACTTTGAATTTGTGGACTAGCCCAACTGTCAGTGTCCACGTCTCGGCACCGTAAGTCATGACAGGCAGGACGCACTGGTTGAAGACCTTAGGCTTTAGCAATGCCACTGTCAATGTCCAAGCCAATAAGAGCGCGAATAATTTTCTATAGTCGATATCGACAGTGGATTTTAACATTTTGTAAAACTCATAATAGAGGTACTGATACGTCTCAGTGAAAGTGTCAATATTCTCTTCACTATCTGTAATTAACGAAGCAAGCAGTTTGGTCAATCCATTGTTTATTTGGCTTTACGAGAGCGTGATATCGAACCTGACTCTGGGGTCATAAACCTGCTTGCCCAGAGGTTAATGTCGACTTATAATTACTTTCGTCTTAAGATAGAATCAAAGGTTCTAAGCTAATGAGGATGAAAAATAAAAACAGACTCAGATAATTAATTATTATGACTCATGAAAAATTAAACTCCTTATTTATTCAAACATATCTGAAAATCATTCAGTAACTACTTTTGAAAAGTCAATATTAAACTAAGTTTCGCGCACAATTAAATCAAAATATAATAAACATATTGACTAACCTCGACGTTTCGGTCAAGTTGCATTGGCCGTGGTCACGAGCAATAATAAAATAATATCATCATCGTCATCATCATTTCAGCCGAAAGACGTCCACTGCTGGACATAGGCCTCCCCCAAGCATCGCCACAAATAATATATTAATAATATATTTAGTTCAATATGAGTGAAATTCGCGAAAGTTTAAAAACTTTATTGTACTAAAAAGTACTTTTTTTATTGACCAATCGATTCTATTGATGTATACAGCTAGTCTATGTTTTTCGTGTCTTCCTAGACAAAAATTTCAGCGTGTGTAAAAAACTAAACATTTTCCAGATGGCTGCATGTAAATTATAACTCCCAAATGATGATATTAATCTTTTCATCTCTTTCAGCGAGATTTGATATCGTTATTTATGTCAGTCACGGCTCACAACAACTGTGGGTGGAAAGAGTGGGAGAAGTAATTTAATTAGCCTAAATGTATGTAAATTAATCTTAAGGTGGCCACTGACATAAATATTTGCTCGATGTGAGCACTTTAAAAGTCGAATATTCGGCATGTCAGTGCAGCGAGCCGAGCAGCTCGATAGCGAGCACCTGAGCGCGCTCCACCCGGCTGTCGGGTTTTATTGTATAGGATGGCGAAACGAGCTAAAGGCTCACCTGATGTTAAGCGGTTACCTTTGCTTATAAAAACTGCAATACCACCTAGGCTGTTACCTATGGTACCGCAAAAATTCAAAAAAATAAGAAATAAAATAAAGGTTCATTACAAGTCAGTCACTAGCGCGAGCACTGCCACGAGCGCACGCATTTTGCGCCTTTTATACTTATAACCACTGTATGATGAGTGGTTTATGTGATTTATATTTTGAACTTTGTTGTCCAAATACGCTTTCGTCTCTTATTTAAATAACTGTAACGGATTAGAGGGAACGCAGCACATACCACTTCTATGTCCGCCATTTTGACTAATACTGGAGCACAGCCGAGCATGTATTCGAGACGAACATTCAGGTGTCTTGAGCATTTGCTCACAACTCGCTCTATGCGAATATTCACATTGAGCAAATGCTCATATCAGTCACCACCTTTACACAAGTTGGTAAGATAAAACCAACATCATTAGAAGACCTGGTTCATTGGCTGTAAGATTTTAAGGTATATATTTCTGATAAGAAAAATAGGCTTGTTTAGTACAAGCCTATTTTTCTTATCAGTGTGTATTTTTAATATTCTAAAAAACTAGTTTAAGTATAGTCCAAAAAAATTGTAAAAGGTCTTGGTTAGTTTATATAGTAAATTTTTAGAAAGGTTTATTATTTTGTTTATTCCACTAAAATGAAGCAATGAATACCCACGCCCAGATTTTTTTATAGATATAGTATTAACTAAAATGTCTAGTCTCAATTGATCCGTCTGTCACTTATTCTTAACGTGTTTTTTTTGTGAATTTCTTTTTGTGCTAAAATTTTCTATTTGTAGCTTTTTTAAATCTTTCAAATGGCTATAACTTTTTTCTCCCCACGTATTGACTAGAGATTTGCTGCCTTAGAATAAAATTATAGATACAATTGTTAAGACCTTTTGTTTAAGGTAGGTATGTGAGATCATGCTACATCTCTCTCATCGTCATCGTCGTCGTCATCTCGTCGTCGTCGTCTCGTCGTCGTCGTCTCGTCGTCGTCGTCTCTTCGTCGTCGTCTCGTCGTCGTCGGCTCGTCGTCGTCGGCTCATCGTCGTCGTCGTCATCTTCTCGTCTCTGGGGAAGTTTTTCCCATTCTCCTTTACTTTTCTAGATTCCTTCATTATGATTTCCTATAACCCGACTGCCAACTTTTTCGTTACGATTTTCGTTATATTCCATCAGTCGTGAACAAAATGAGATAAAATAAAATTATGCAAATTATACATCTGATGCCAAATTATACCAATTTGTTATTCTAAATGGCAATTATATAAATTATACACGTTCTTGAAAATATGGCTTAAAATTATAATTTATAAATTTACCTATTTATTTATTTCTTGAATGCACAAAAATGGTGTATGGATAAGGCGGACCTAATGTTTTGCATTCTCCTAACAGTCTACCTTTGGATAAAAGAGAAACGCATCGAAAGAAGTTAATTTTTTAATGATATTTGTGATATCTATGATAAAGGTACTTAAATAATAATATAGAATAATTCTAAGAATCACAATTTATATTAAAAAAAACATTTATTAACCTTTTTACTAAATGCTAATGGTTTTATCGGTTCCCAACTTCCCATGAATCTCTTTAAAGGAAAATAAGCATAATTAGGTATTAGACAAAAAAATATACTTCCCTTGTGTTACTCGGGTGATACATTGACGACGGCTGTGGTCTAGTGTTTCGAGTGTTGGACTGCTGATCACGAGGTCGTGGGTTCGATTCCCACAAGACAAATATTGATGTGATGAACATAAGTGTTTGTGTTGGTCTGGGTGTTTCTTATGCACATACCTAATTTAGGTAAGTATTTACAAAAAAAAGTATTTCAGTATTATATCCATTGTCTTCTAGTATAACCATAGTACAAGCTCTGCTTAGTTTGGGACTAGATGGTGCTGTGTAAAATGTCCCAAAAATATTTATTATACATCTCATGAATCTGTGCCATTTAAGGTGAATGCTACAGGGTACCCCGCGAAATTCAAATTTTATAGCGTTTTTTGCTAATTGTAGCTGTATTTCGCGTTGTATATCGGTCAAAATATGCTTGGCGGAAATATTAACAATATATCTAAGGAATAATACTCATAAAAAATATCAAACTAGCTCTATAAGCTGTATAAGCTCGAAAATCGATAATTTGACCGTAAATTAATATTATCGAGCTAGTACAGCTAATAGAGCTAGGTTAATATTTTTTATGAGTATTATTCAGTAAATATATTGTTATTATTTCCGCCAATCATATTTTGACCGATATACAACGCGAAATAAAGCTACAATTTGCAAAAAACTACAACAATTTTGAATTTCGCGGGGTACCCTGTAGCATTCACCTTAATGTAAACGTCTACTTAATACTAACTCAACGAGAGGTAATAAGTTTATTTATCAAATTGTACTGCTGCGTAACTCACTGTGCTGTATGAATTGCCTCGTTGGTCTAGTGGTCGCAAGCGCGACTGCTGAGCGTGGGATCCTGGGTTCTATTACACCCGGTTTGGGGAAATTGTGATTGGGTTTTAATTAGGAAATTCTCATTCTCTGTGCCTGGTTAATGGCAATAGGTTCGCCCCCTATTACATGGGATTATAACATAAATGCCGAAATGTGAATGTAATTAATACATCTCTGCTTAGCCCTTCGAGGAATACAGGCATGATGTTGTGTTATGTTAAGAGTCATCAAAATTACATACATACAGTCACGGACGAATAAAAAAATGCGGACGGAACCTCACTGAGAAAATATTAAAGCACGCTACTTAATTTTTTCCAAAATTTATCTCTATTATTTCGACGGACACCAGACGGTATATTGTTATTTTAATTGTGTCAATACAACAGAAACTTCCGTCACACGAGATTTGTTGCGTAATCGCGGCTATTTGACTTACTAGGGTGTAAATGTGTGCGTGCCAGCCTTACTTTGCGAGCTGACTTACTATTAAATGTTTTACTTTTCTTCTTTTCTTTTCTTTTAGAGAAAAGAAAATGTCTGTTATTATGTTGTGTCCATGGATAGAAAACAGTATGCCAATATTTGCAATTTCACTGGAATTAAAACGAAGGAACAAAACCAATTATTTTTATTTTGTTAGAATAAATGCCACGAATTTCGATTTTTGCTACAAGTTGCACCAGTTGTAAATAAAAAGATAGATACACTATTTCGGAAGACAATTTTACCGGCGGAGAGAATAATGGTCACTCTCAGATTTTTAGCTCCAGGATTTTCATGTCAAAGTTTTTTTGTTACGTAACTTCTCAACTTTTCGTTTTGCTTTGATAAGTTGAGAAAGGATTCTGTGAGCAAACTCAATCAAGTTTAGACCAGTAATTTTTAAACATCTGCATGTTTTTATATCAATATAACTATAACATATAAATATAATACAAAGATTCTTTTTGTGATTTTTTTAAATAGAAACTAACCGAGCATTATTTGCTCAGATAATTTTTCTCTAAGGTCAATGACCTATGAACTAGGACGTCTTGAGTATTTTTCAGTTTTCTCACTATAACTCAAAAATTTATAATCACATTATACTCGACATAATTTTAAAAGAGAGTTTTTATGAAGGTCTATCAATGTGGAAGACTATAAGTTTTTACGTTGCATAGTTTAGAAATGGCAGGGGGGGGGGACACATTGCAAGCCACTTTGGTGAACTGTATTTCGCAGATGGTATACCTGATAAAAAAGTTATGTATGAAACATTACCTTCATTTTAGTAGACCTATTCAATGATACCCCAAACGAGGGGGTGCAGCGAAAAAAAAATGTTCATCCCCATTTCACATGTATGGGCGCCACCCCTAAAATACGTTATCAAGATTTTTTAATTCTTTTAAAATTGAGATCTACTTCTAAACCATTTTTAACAAAATTTCATTTACTTGTGTTTATAACTGTAGAAGTTATTAAGCTGTAAAGGATTAGGACAGACGGACACACGGACAGACAGACGGACATGACGAAACTATAAGGGTTCCTTGTAGGACTACGGAACCCTAAAAACAGTATTGTTTACATTTGCAAATTTATCGTGAGCTAATTACGTAAGGTACTTACGTGAGTAAAACGGCCTAATCTCACAAAACTCACGAAATTTTACTTATATTTTAATTACTGTTTTTTTATTTTATGGGTTTACCTACATAAAATTTACGGAAGCAACCACAGAAATAGATAGATAGAATGGAAAAGTGGGGAGGGCGCGCGTGCCAATACTCTGCACCATAGTGCAGGCCATTTCAAAGCCTTTCTCAGTACCTACGTCTTATGACTTGTTTCTGTAAATACTGTAACAAAAACCCGCAAAAATGCCTTATTGTGCTGTTTCTAACTGCAGAAACAAAAGCTGTAAAGTACATTCGATTAAAGGTAATTTTTAAAAATTAATGACGTCAATATGGGAGGCGTAGTTTGTTCCAAAGTTGCCACGCATGAATCGCAAGTAAAATTGTGATTACAAACATTCTATCTAGATAGAATAGAACGGTTGAATTCACAATTTTACTTGCAAAAAAATAAAAAATAAAAAATATATTTCTGTGGAAGCAACTTACAAAGGCAAAGGCAAAGGCGGCCTGACGTAACATATAACAATTTTACAAAATAAAACTGCTTACTCGATAGTATATGAGAGGAAGTATTGTTCCATCCTCCTCAGTGACGGAGTGAGGTAGAAATAGAGACACGGTTATCTTCACGCTCCATTTCCCTTTCAGCGCTTCAAGCTGCTTGCACATAAGTTACATGGACATCGCTTGAACCGAGTACCTACTGTTATTAGTAAATATGAGAGAAAAGCGGCTTCTATTGTTTGGACAACTAGGAAACACTTATAAACGACTTCTGCACAGAGATAAATAAATATCTTTGGGACATTTTTACACAGCACCATCTAGTCCCAAACACAGCAGAGCTTGTGCTATGGGTAATAGACAATGGATATAATACTTAAATACTTTTTTTTTGTAAATACATACTTATAATACATAAGCAACACCCAGACCAACACAAACACTTATGTTCATCACACAAATATTTGTGTCCTGTGGGAATCGAACCCACACACATACATACAGTACATACAGATACAGTCATCATCCTTGGCAGGTGGGTGAAGTTTACAGCATGGTGTTTCCACATAAGTGGCCCGTAATGGCGTTTGTTCTTATGAATCTTTGCCTGACATAATTATGAGCCTTTAAATGAACATTCGTAAGGACTATTTTCGCTAATAATCACCACTTGACGAAAGTGTAGGGGATTTAGAGAAGTCAGCTGCAAAAATGAGGTAGGTGGTTCATCATCATCATAATTTCAGCCGAAAGACCTCCACTGCTGGACATAAGGCTCGCCAAGCATCGCCACAACGACCGGTCTTGCGCCTTTCGCATCCAGCGGATTCCCTCGACCTTCACCAGGTCGTCGGTCCACCTTGTGGGGGGCCTACCCACGCTATGCCTTTCAGTACGCGGTCGCCACTCCAGAACTTTACTGCCCCATCGGCCATCCGTTCTGCGAGCAATGTGCCCCGCCCACTGCCACTTAATTTTGGCAATTCTTCGGGCTATGTCGGTTACTTTCGTTCTCCTGCGAATCTCCTCATTTCTGATTCGATCACGCAGGGTCACTCCGAGCATAGCCCTCTTCGTTGACATTTGAGTGACTTTGAGCCTTCTTATCAGGCCCATTGTGAGCTACCATGTTTCAGTGCCGTAAGTAATTACTGGCAACACACACTGGTCAAAGACTTTCGTCTTGAGACAATGCGGTATTTTGGACGAGAAGATATTGCGTAGCTTCCCAAGATAGGTGGTTGGGGTGCATTAAAAGAACCTCCACGAGTGACGATATTTAATTGATCGTCCGGTGCACCCTGGGCAGTCAGCCCCACTACCAACCTGAACCTGCTGACTGACTAACCTCTTTCCCATGGCATGAGCTATTATCATTATGCAGCTCATGTCGACGCGATGGAAGAAGAAGCTACAAAAAGATGTTAACATTTCGCAAAATTCCAAAGTGAATTTAAGAAACACTAAAGGTGGTTTCAAACCGGGGCGGGGCGAGGATTGGATGGGGTGGGCGTGAATTGTAATCTCGCTGACCTTTTCACACCGAAAGATGTACATCGCCAGCTCGAGTCTCGCGCAGACCAGTGCCGGCTCGCGATGCACAGTCAGCTGCACGTCACGTTTTAATTTCGTAAATGGAATAAATAGTTTTACAGTCAATCTGAGTGTGGTAAGCCAAAGAATTGTTAAGGTGAATGCTACAGGGTAGCCCGCGAAATTCAAAATTTTTGGCGTTTTTTGCAAATTGTAGCTTTATTTCGCGTTGTATATCGGTTATTTTAACCGATTTTGATTGGCGCAAATAATAACAATATATCTACTGAATAATACTCATAAATCGCCAATCATATTTTCAACGATATGCAACGCGAAACAAAGCTACAATTTACAAAATACACCAAAAAATTTGAATTTCGCGGGCTACCCTGTAGCATTCACCTTAAGAGCACACCTCTACATAATTTGTTTCCAAAAACAAAGCTCCATTTCTCCCACAAAACGACTATCATAGGTACGTGACTACACCCAATTTTCTTCTCTTGCAAGTGTGTGAGCTCTTTAACAGTATGGCTGCCAAAATTAAGTACACATTTATTACTTATACCTACATACTTATTTGGCATCGAGGCGGCAACAAAATACATCAAACAACAGATGTTGTTGAAGTCCTGTGAGCGAATACTTGTATGACTGATAACTTTTACCTTATAACCTTTGGTGTTTTAAGTAAATAATGAAAAGGTCAAGGTATGTATTTGGGGATTATGCTGTGTTTGTTTCGAGCTTCAAGGCTGTAGGGTATGCACGTCACCTACACCATAGTGATGTAGTACCACTGAGGTAATATGTACTACGTACTAGAGTAGACATTTCATTCATTCATTCATTTCAACCGAAAGACGTCCACTGCTGGACGTAGGCCTCCTCCAAGCATCGCCACAACGAACGGTCCTGCGCCTTCCGCATCCAGCAGATTCCCGCGACCTTCACCCGGAAGGCGCAGCGTGGGTAGGCCCCCCACAAGGTAGAGTAGACATTACGAACAAAAATTATCGCGCAACTTGCTGGTCGCGGAGCACGCGCGGCGCGAGCGTGGCTAAGGGAGTGAGAGTGCAGGAGCTCTAAAACGTGCTATAAACATTTTGTTCGAGGTGTCTTCTCTAGTTGTAGTACACTGTTTTGTGTGTAGTGATGTGTTATGCCATATTCGAGAGCTAAGAGCGAGTGTAAAGGAGAACGCACAAGGGGGTGCCAAATGCCTCGAACGAACCGAACGAAACATTAGAACTTAGGGTCAGCGCAGACCTAGCGGAGCGCAGAGCAGAAGATTTTCTGCTAACACTAAAAATGAACTCTAGTTCCAAAATCATAACGTGCTAAATTATTTTAGCAATACAGGCTCGAGACTGCGCGAGCGTCTCCGGCCGCGTGGACTATTATGGACTTCATGAACTTGGTAATAGAGTTAATTTTTTAGTGTTAGCAGAAAATCATCTGCTCTGCTCTCCGCTAGGTCTGACCCTTAGAATACTTTATTTGAAATCATATGAAACCTCGCTCACCTCGCTTCTTTCGGCGTGATCGACGTTCGACGCGGTTGATTCTTTCGGCACGATCGATTTTTTTGGCGCGGATAGGCGTGCGAGGCCATAAGAAATTTCGTTGACTTCGACGTGACAGCGATCGGCAAAATCTTATATTTGTTGGCTGGTTGGTTGCGACTTTGTTCACATTGTCTACAATCGAACCAAGGTTTTTGGTAGTTAGCGACCTAACATTTTGGTAAAGGAAATAATAAAAAATAAAAATTAGTTTTGGTACATTACAGCCAAAAAACGTCCACTGCTGGACAAAGGCCTCCCCCAAAGGGGGGGGGGGATATGCCATAATCGCCACGCTTGGCAGGCGGGTTGGCGATCGCAGTTGGTTGTTTAAATACTCAGTTCAGGAAATGATCGACCGAAATTGTTTCAGATTGTATGACCAATGAAAAAAATTGAGAGTTTATCGACTACAAACAAACAAGCAATTTTTTCCTCTTTAAAGGTAAGCAAGAAATATAATATGTTATATTTTTTGGAAATAAATTGAAAAAATTTAAATTGAAAAAGTAATAGGTAGATAAGTCAGTACTCTTAGGTACCTACCTATCATAATATTTTTCTCCAGATATCTACTCGATTTTTTCTCTTATCTGATAAGTTGTAGATATCATCAATGATATGATCATTTCGTGCGTGATGAGCAGCTTTATATTTGCACATTTTAACGTCCACACTCATCCAGCAGTGCGAGAACAACATAAAAACTACTTTCTAAACTTAACTTTCTATATTCATCAAGGTAGTCAAACCTTATGTGTGTTAAAGTTCCTGTATCTAGTTACAAAAGTGCTCCAGTTCATTTCAAAATCGCATTTCCCGTTGCTTGGTAACCCTTCTACAGAGTAAAACGCACTCATTGCAGCGAGCTTGTCCTCTCGCGAACACGTGACGTCACAGGATAGATACAAATGGCTCAATTAAACGAGACGCCTTTGCCACGTGTATTAAAGACTTTTATTAGCTTTACTATGCTTGAGTTCTTACTGAACTAATTAGAGAAAACTTTTAGGTCAAGCCCGCACTGCGATTATTACTCGCGCGATATTTTTTTCGCAAAATCTGTAACACATGGAATCATATTAAGCAGGTGCACTGGCGATTAAAAATCGCTGTGTGGGATTTAGCCTTACAATAATGTTATTGGCCCCCATTTAATGTATACTTAAAAATAAAGTCCATTCAAGAGAAACCATATTTACCTAATACTTACCTTTGAAATAATTAGCATAATTATCTACCCTTCGCATCTTCCCCCGACTTTTACTGTAGTACATACTAATATGTAGTATTTTTTTTATTTTTTTTTTTATAGTATAGGATGGCGAAACGAGCTAAAGGCCCACCTGATGTTAAGCGGTTACCTTTGCCCATAACAACTGCAATACCACCTAGGCTGTTGCCTAAATGGTACCCACCGCAAGTCGGTTCGCCAAACTGAGACATGAGTTTAGCAACAAATATCAAAAATAGGGCAAACATGAACATTTGTGGTGGTACCTGCGTAAGAAAGAGCGGAAAATATTCATATTTCATGGTGTGTTGATGTCTTTTGATGAATTCTCGTAAATTAAATCAGTTTCCAATGGGGTATCAGGTCGATGGGTAGTACGAAACCCATACTGCGTGAGTCTGACAAGCATTTGGCCGGTTTTTTTCGATCCGAAATTCACCACAACACGACACCACGAATACAAATTTAAAAATAAATAAATACGAGTGAGTGCCCAGACGATAAAAATTCCACGACGCATAAATCTATATATTTTTGAAATCTTCACTAGTCACGCTTCACGCAAAACAGCATAGATACAGTGGATGACTATTATATAAAAAATGCGCATGCGCTGACAGGAGATGAATCTCAAACATTTATCTCATGTCAGGATTTGGCACACTTAATCTGATTTTATGCAATAACCGTTATCAGTAGCCTTCAAAACGTAGCAAGTAAATCGCACGGTCGCGTTACCATCCGGCACCGATTTTGAATGTAATCATCATCATTTATTTGTAGGAATATTTTAAGTTGTACATATGCAGGTGGTTGCCGGTGGGTAGCAGGTGGTGGGTAGTGGTGGTGTATTAAAGTAATGTCAAGTAACTGGGCAATAACAAATCCTTTTTTAATGCTTTTATTTCGCTTGCTTCGCTTTTCTTCTTCTTCTTCGTGTCAATGGTACAATATTCACTTACTGCTGGCCCAAAAATTGGCCATCTCAATTACGTTGTCTGTAGCATTGTTCAGATCGCTCAATGTGCAGGTGTAAGGGCAAAGAGAGCAAGATAACAGAGGTGGCATTGATTGATGATCAACGCCACAGGTACAAGCTGTATCCATTTTGTCTATTTAGCCCATTTGCTCATGTTCAGCTTACATCTGCCTACCTGGGTCTGCAGATGGCTTAGAGACTTCCATGTAGGCCAGGGGAGATTATGACCTGCAGGGAACTTCTCACTGGGTTGGATATAATTTGCGAGTGGAGGTAATTTTTCCAAACACAGTAGATGCTTGCTTGTTTGTCTATCTGTTAAACAAACAAACAGCTTCGCTAGCTGCTCATTGCTTAAATTGCGAAAAAAATATCAGCTAATCCCTACATTTGTCTTCACATAATGTAGGGGTGATCCCTACACTATGCGATGCTTGCTTGATAGTGCTTTGATAATGCTAGATGCTTGCTAGACCCGGTGTTCTAATTACTGTATGTAATAAAACAACCGAAGTGATTGACTGAGTTTATTCAACTGTTTTTTGTAAAAATAATAACATAGATTTATATTGATTGAGGTGACAGAGTCAGCAAGAAAACCTCGTACGTTTGCTCGTACATCTTGCCCACTAAAAGAGAAAAACAAATAGTAACTAGAAACATAAAATATAAAATTGTAACAATACAAATTAATCTACAATTTCTTGATATAATGTGCCACTGATAGTTGGAACCTCAAAGTGACTGTTCTTGACCGAGTATCCCTTGGCGAAGCTACTTGCTTAGCTGTTTCATTGCTGCTGATTGTCCGGTCGCGTCCATTTGACCGCAAACTTTTCAGGTCGTCATCAAAATCAATAGCCTGAATAGCTCTTATAATTATGTTATGAGCGTGCTGTATTTCCGATGACATCAGTTTGTTGTCACCTGACGATGCTCTACTTTTTCGATTTTGCAGTCGTTGAATAAAACGCATTATCCAACTCATTGTTATTATAACTCGAGTTATGGAGCTATTATTTTGCAGTAATTCCATCATAAATGAATTATTTTTGTATAAAGCTGTGTTTACACATGCCTTCTTTACTTCAATATCTGGAACTTCATAATTTGATATAACGATGTCCTCCAAGTTGTTGCTCGATAACCAATGTGGACCCTCCCACCATAATTTATGCTCTTGCAGTGTTTTTGTTGATAATCCCCGGGTAGCGCAGTCTGCTGGATTGTCCTCTGACCTTACGTGACGCCACCGGGAAGCGGGAACCACGTTTACAATTTGGTGCACTCTATTAGCGACGAATGATTTCCATCTTGCTGAATCTCCGTGTAGCCATCCGAGAACTACCATAGAGTCAGTCCATACAGTGATGTTTCGGTTTTCTGATGGAATAGCTTGTACGATCTTCTGAATAAGCTGTGAGAGAAGAACCGCACCCAATAGTTCCAGCCGAGTGTAACGTTGTAAACACGTTTTTATTTTTTTTTAAAGCTTAAAGACTAGTTAACCCTTCCAACAACACACATCAATAATATAGCTTACGCACACTACGACGTGCGCGAGCGCAATTCCGGCCTCCGGTGACACCGCCCGCACGTCATTGCTAAACTGATCTCACGGGAGGCGCACGTTCACGCGCTGTTCGGACGTAATCCTAACCAAGCGCGTGTCGTCTTACGTGACGCCTTTATTATCAGTAACTACATATATTCGTGTTTTTGTTAAACTATAAAATCAGTGTCTAACCCCGTATTTGGGTAAGTGTTGAACGAATACATTTCTATCTTGCTAGATCATGTTGGGTGTGGCCAACGACTAGCCTTTGACAGTTACCTTTTAAATATGTTTCTCATCACATGCTAGATAATTTACATTATCTATTTCTTGCCTTTTCTCTTCTCACTAGGCTTATCATCTGCTTTTAATTGTAGATAAATTTATGTATTTAATATTATAGTAGGTACTTCACTGTTTACTATTTTATTCCACAAACAATGTTAACTCCGATTCTGATTGTGACAATACACACATTCGCCTTAAGCGCTGTAGTACTGCCTGCCCTTCACTTACGCTGCCGCCGTCACAATCAGAAAAGGATAAACAGAGGACGGCTATTAACACAATGGAAAATATTTCCAGGGTCCAAAGTCCGGGCACTTATCCTGGAGTGCCCAGTGTTTATGCTGCCACCATCACCACTCCACCTTCATCCTCGCGGGTCATTCACCACCTTGCGCCACATCCTCGGCATCGGCATCATCGCTTCGTCAGCTCCGGAAGCCAGGAGAGTACATAGTGCGCCTACCTCCATAGTGTAGATTAATTAATGACGGGTCCATCAACCTACGACCTAATAAAATATTATTGAAAGCGTTGAGTAAGTTTTATTTAGTAGTGACTTATGAACCACTCTCAAACGTTTCATTGGCGCCCGTACGTGGTTTTACGGTCATTTTTTTTTTCTCATTCTATGGAGGTAGTAGTGTTTTGGTGTTTTGTGTGTTTCGTCAGTTTTTTTATTTTTGTGAAACGTTTTTATAATCTATTTTTTTGGTTGCAAGCAACTAATGTGTACGTAACAAATATTGTTTAAAAATTATTATTTTTTGGTTGTTGTTATTATTCGTACAAAGTACAGTCGGCTACTTTTTTTTGTGACAACTAAATTTTTTCAAATTTATTTTTTACTTGTTATGCAGTAATAATCTTATTGCTATTTCTGTTAATCATAGTATGGATAGTGTATTTTTAAAGTACAGTCGGCAACAAAATTCTGTATACATGTAATTATTATTGTTTTTTTTTTCACATTTTGTTTTTGTTTTGCGTACACATAAGTTGCAGTTTCATTTTGTGTGCTTTCATTTTGTTTTTTGTTTGCAAATTTTTTTTTCATGCTTCTATAATTTTTTCAACTTTCACTCATTTAGTGGAAAAACAACCAAGACGTTTATAGTTAAATTGAAATTGTAACAGAAGGAGTATTTTGTTGTTCATCTTATTGTTTTTTCACGTACTGGAATCGTTCAACATTTACCCAATTATTTTTTTCACTCACTCTTTCTATCATAGTTTTTTTTAAATCATATTATAATGGCTTATCAAGTTAAGTTTATGTCGCTGCAAAAGGCTGAGCTTGAGTACGAAGTCGCAATTAGGGGAGATTCACCAGCTGCCACTGTGCAGGAATTGCGCAAACAGATAGCAAAATCCGGACCACTGTTTCCATCAGAAGATATTCTTTGTAGTCCTTTCGAGCCAGCTGATGACTTGAGTGATATCATAGATGTTCTTGAAAGGGTTAACATTACTTTAGAATCTACAACATTGGATAAAAACACATTACTTCGCACCCAAAACTTGCTCAATCATTTATATCACCGGCTTAACCGTATTATATTTGATGCCAAGATAAAGGAAAATTATGAACAATGTATTAGCCTTTACAAGGATACAACAATAAAACTTAACTCACTTAATGAATCTGCCTTCGATCCACTAGCCATAACTAGTAGTGCTAGCCCACCTACTAATCCTTCCACACCGATTAACGTCACCGTAACTTGTGAAGGCAATATAAATAAGTTTTCAAAATTAAAATATGATGGCAAGTCCTGCGTGCGCGCATTCATTCAACGATGTGAAGAATTATGTCACGCTAAAAATGTTTCTTGTGACAAAATATTAAACAATGCCACAGAAATATTTACTAATGATGCCTTACACTGGTACAGAAGCATTGGGAATTCCGTATCAAATTGGTCTGATCTTGTAGTTTCATTGAGACGTGACTTCGACCAGTCTGATTATGATTACAGACTGCTTTCTGAAATCAGGTCTCGAACACAGGGAGAAACTGAGAATATTGTTATTTATCTTTCCATTATGTCTGGTCTTTTTTCGAGATTAACAAAAAAGATATCAGAAGAAGATAAATTAGAAATTATTCTACATAATATTCGTCCAGTTTATGCTAATACTTTGTCTTCTGTTTCCGACGTTAAATCAATTGATCAATTACGAACCATGTGCCGTATTTATGAGAATGTACAATCGCGTTTTTCACAATTTAAAGAACCTCCGAAACCATCATCGGATACTCTAGCACCTGAGTTTGCGTATTCAAGTAATTCCAATAATAAAAACTTTTCAAAATTCAAACATAGTAATAATTATTTATTTGATAAAAATAATAAATATACTTCTAACAACAAATTATTTACAAATCACAATAATTCTTATCCTAATTATGTACATGTGGTTGAACCGCCAACTGTAAGGCCTCCTTACTGCCCTCGTTGTCGTAATAATACACATAATCTTAGGCAATGTACTGCTGAAAGAGGTGAAGTGTTATGTTTTACTTGTGGTCGCAAAGGTTTTAAAACACCTGACTGTCCCACTTGTGCAAAAAATAAACATGTAAGTTCAAAAAACTGATTCCCGAGAACTGTGCACATAAGAATTTTGATAACAAAGATTGGGAGAATTGGCTACAAACAATTAGATTATTTTTTAGATCATACAAAATTTGCACAGTTCTCGATGATAAAAGCGATCTCGATGATAGACCTTATGTATCTGTCCAAATCAATGAGTTACCCGTTCTGGGACTTTTAGATTCCGGCTCTGCTGTCACAATCTTGGGGAATGGTGCTCATTCAGTGTTAGAAAGTAAGGGCTTACAACTCATTAAAGCAGACTTTGTAATGGTTACAGCAGCGGGAGGTCAACAATTAAAGAGTTTAGGTTATTTTAATTTACCAATTCATTTTGAAAAACAATTTCACATCTTAAAAGCTTATGTTATCCCAGACATAAAACGAAATCTTATTTTAGGTATCGATTTTTGGCGCATTTTCAAAATTTGTCCAAAATACACTGGTAGCATTACCATGGCCAAGACTGATAATTGTTCTATGGTTGCTTCTCATCAAACCTTCTTACAAGGCTATGCGAACCTTGATGAATCTCAGAAGCACCTGGCTGATAATATTGTCAACCAGTTTGGGGACATCTCTTTTCAGCGCAAAGGCCTGGGTGTTACTAGCCTTATTACACATCGCATTGATACGGGTGATTCTGAGCCGATCCGTCAAAGGTACTACCGTTTATCTCCAGAAAAACAGCGTATCTTGGTCGAACAGGTTGATGAGATGCTTTCACTCGACGTTATCGAGCCTTGCGAAAGTGCTTGGTCATCTCCTGTTCTGATCGTTGCTAAGAAAGACGGCAAACCTCGTTTTTGCCTTGATAGTCGTAAATTAAACTCTGTCACCAAGCGCGATGCCTACAATCTTCCATATATCTCGGAGATACTTGACAATCTACGCGATGCACGCTACCTGTCCAGCATCGATTTATCGAAAGCATTCTGGCAAATACCTATTGCTACAGAGGATCGCGATAAGACGGCTTTTTACGTCCCCGGACGGGGAACCTTCCGTTTTAAGCGAACCGCTTTCGGTCTTACTAATGCACCAGCAACTCAACAGCGTTTGGTCGATCAGCTGTTTTCTGAATGTGATCTCAAGGTTTTTGCATATTTGGATGACGTAATCATCGTGTCTAACGATTTTAATAGTCACGTGACATTACTTTTACGTGTACTAGATAAGTTGAAACAGGCAAACTTAACAATTAACCTTGAGAAGTGCAATTTTTTCAGTTCTCAACTCAAGTACCTAGGCTATGTCGTTGATAGCTCTGGCCTACGAACAGATCCAGGCAAAGTTGAGGCCATACTTAATTATCCGACACCTGATTGTCGGAAAGACCTAAAAAGATTTTTAGGTACTGCTACGTGGTACCGGCGTTTCGTACCAAACTTTAGTACCATAGCTGGACCACTAAATAAGTTAACTTCTTCCAAGAAAGGTACTCCTCCTTTTAAGTGGACTCCCGAAGCTGATTCTGCATTCCAGAAACTAAAAGAATGTCTGGTCTCTGCCCCAGTTCTTTCCTGTCCAGACTATTCTAGGCCTTTCGAAGTTCATACGGATGCAAGTAGTTTCGGCGTCGGTGCAATGTTAACTCAGACCATTGATGGCAAAGAACACCCGATTGCATATATGAGTAAGTCGCTTACCGCAGCTGAGAAGAACTACAGCATAACCGAACGTGAAACCCTAGCTGTCCTTACTGCTCTCGAACAGTGGCGATGTTACATCGAAAATGGGCAGCAGTTCATAGTTTACACGGACCACAGCGCCTTAAAATGGTTTTTATCGTTAAGTAACCCTACTGGCCGACTGGCTCGTTGGGGTGTACGTTTATCAGCCTTCAATTTTGTCATTAAACACAGACGTGGAGTTGATAATGTTATCCCCGACGCCTTGTCAAGAATCGTCGTAGTTAGTGCCATCAGTACTTCCAACTCTTATTTGGACACTAAGGACTCTTGGTACAAAAATATTTATAATGGTTGTTTCCACGATCCCTCAAAATTTCCAAATTTTTTAATTAAAAATTACTCACTGTTTAGATTGTCTAAAGATAAACATAAATTAAATTCAGAATTCTCATGGAAGGAAGTAGTTCCTACTGAATTACGTGAGAATATAATAAATGAAAACCATTCAGAGCCTATCTCTGGCCATATGGGCATTTTTAAAACTTACAGACGTCTTGCTTTACGATTTTACTGGCCTGGCATGCACCAAGATGTCGTCAAATTTATCGGTACATGTGAAAAGTGTTTAGCTTACAAGTCCCAAAATCATCAAATGTTAGGAGAAATGGGTCGGCCTAAACATTGTTCACGACCATTTCAAATGATCTCAATCGATCTTATGGGACCTCTTCCTACAACAAAAAAGCAGAATAATTACATCTTGGTAATTACATGTTGTTTTTCGAAATTTTGTTTAATTTACCCTATTAAAAAGGCCACTTCGGACATTATAACAAAAATTATAGAAGATTCGGTATTTCTGGTCCACGGCGTACCGCAAACCATATTAATGGATAATGGTACTCAGTTTGCTGGCAAAGTGGCAGAAGCATTATTTAAGAAATACAATATACCAAATGTTTATTTTACGCCTAAGTATACCCCTCAAGTAAATTTAGTTGAAAGGTATAACAGAACCATAATCACATGTATTTCCACATTCGTCGATGATGACCATCGATCATGGGACTTATTCATTCCAAAAGTGCAATTTGCAATCAACAATTCCGTAAATGAAGCAACAGGTTTCACGCCTTCATTTTTGATTTTCGGTCGTGAGCTCGTTACTTGCGGCTCACATTACGTTGACAATGATCTCGGCAATGAAATACTATTTCTACCAAGAGACATTTATGCCGAAAACTTAGGTTATCTGTCCACCATCTTCGACAATGTACAGGCAAAATTATGGCAAGCTCATGTAAAAAATACTTCCCATTATAATTTGCGACGTAAGTTTGCCGAATTTAACATCGGTGACGTAGTCATGAAACGCGCTTACTTTCTAAGTGACAAGGGTAGTCGTTTTTGTAAAAAGTTAGCTCCAAAATTTATTAAGGCCAAGATCATTGGTAAGAAATCTCCGCTTGTTTACGTACTGCAAGATATGACAGGGAAAAATCTGGGCACCTGGCATATAAAAGACTTAAAATTAGTGGGTCACAATAAATAATTTCCGATTTCTTATATACTTTTATATAATTTTTATTTAAAATCAGCCCTCTCGCTTTATTTCCACCCTTTAATGGTACACTTATTTGAAAGGTCACCGGTTTAAAAACAAAAAACTAGTTACCTTTAATAGTATGCAATATGCGCCAGTTACTTTAGTTTTGTGTTAACAGTAACTGCTGCTAGTTCTATGTTTGCGAGAAGTATGAAAGATGAATTTGAAAGAGATATCAAATAGTTTCGCAGATTTTTTTTAAGCGGATTTTAATAATTTTAGAAATATTAAAATCCTTGACTAAGCGCGGGGGTATTGTAACGTTGTAAACACGTTTTTATTTTTTTTTAAAGCTTAAAGACTAGTTAACCCTTCCAACAACACACATCAATAATATAGCTTACGCACACTACGACGTGCGCGAGCGCAATTCCGGCCTCCGGTGACACCGCCCGCACGTCATTGCTAAACTGATCTCACGGGAGGCGCACGTTCACGCGCTGTTCGGACGTAATCCTAACCAAGCGCGTGTCGTCTTACGTGACGCCTTTATTATCAGTAACTACATATATTCGTGTTTTTGTTAAACTATAAAATCAGTGTCTAACCCCGTATTTGGGTAAGTGTTGAACGAATACATTTCTATCTTGCTAGATCATGTTGGGTGTGGCCAACGACTAGCCTTTGACAGTTACCTTTTAAATATGTTTCTCATCACATGCTAGATAATTTACATTATCTATTTCTTGCCTTTTCTCTTCTCACTAGGCTTATCATCTGCTTTTAATTGTAGATAAATTTATGTATTTAATATTATAGTAGGTACTTCACTGTTTACTATTTTATTCCACAAACAATGTTAACTCCGATTCTGATTGTGACAATACACACATTCGCCTTAAGCGCTGTAGTACTGCCTGCCCTTCACTTACGCTGCCGCCGTCACAATCAGAAAAGGATAAACAGAGGACGGCTATTAACACAATGGAAAATATTTCCAGGGTCCAAAGTCCGGGCACTTATCCTGGAGTGCCCAGTGTTTATGCTGCCACCATCACCACTCCACCTTCATCCTCGCGGGTCATTCACCACCTTGCGCCACATCCTCGGCATCGGCATCATCGCTTCGTCAGCTCCGGAAGCCAGGAGAGTACATAGTGCGCCTACCTCCATAGTGTAGATTAATTAATGACGGGTCCATCAACCTACGACCTAATAAAATATTATTGAAAGCGTTGAGTAAGTTTTATTTAGTAGTGACTTATGAACCACTCTCAAACGTTTCACGAGGTAAAGTGATTTGCTTGCTGTGAGGAACTACTCTTGTTTTTGCCGCGACAAGACGAGATGTGTACTCGCCTTTACTATCTGTTGTTGTAAAATAAATTGCACATGCGTAAGCCTTTTCCGAAGCGTCGCAAAATCCGTGCATTTTATACATTTGGCTTGTGCTACATAAAAATCTAGGAATTTCAAAAATGTCTATGTTTTTCAAATCATCCCTTAGATGTAGCCATTCGTTCAAAATCTCTGCTGGTAGTTCATCATCCCATGATATGCTTGATAACCAGGTTTTCTGGAACAAAATTTTTGCTTTGATAGTAAGAGGAGATAGCCACCCCAGTGGGTCATAGATTTTCGAAATATCTGATAGTAATCTTCTCTTGGTTTGGCTAGTTTCTTGATAGTCTATCTTATTATGAAACTGGAAGCAGTCAGATGTCGGATGCCATTGTAAACCCAACGTTTTCCGTGATTCTGAATCCTTGAACTCATAGGGCACATTGAGTTGATTATTTGCTAAATCTTTGATAAGGTCAGGGTGATTAGCGGACCACTTGCGTAGGTTCATGCCTGCTCCTCTCAGGACCTCTATTAGCTGCTGTTGTAAAAGTTTTGCTTGTTGGACACAATCGTGTCCGGACATAAGATCGTCCATATAAAAAGAATCCTCCAATGCTGCTGATGCAAATGGAAACTTCTCTGCATGATCCTTTGCTATTTGCCTTAGAGTCCTGATTGCAAGGAATGGGGCTGCCTTAGTGCCATAAGTCACAGTGCTGAGGTGATATTCTTGAAGAATGTTGCTAGGCGAATCCCTCCAAATGATGGTTTGAAGATGCTGATCCTTTGCTCTTATAAGGATTTGTCGAAACATTTTTTCTATATCCGCTGTAATAACAAATCGATACATTCTCCATCTTAGAATAAGTGTCTGCAAATCCTGCTGTAAATTAGGCCCACATTCCATCAAATCGTTGAGACTTTGACCTGAAGATGTTTTTGCGGAAGCATTGAAAACAACTCTTAAAGCCGTAGTTGTAGAGTCTAATTTTATTATTCCATGATGCGGAAGATGGCAAGTTGCGTTTGTGGTCGTGTCAGCTTTTCGCATGTGTCCCAATTCCAAGTACTCATGTATACATTTTTTGTATGATTCTGATAATGATTTATTTCGAGACATTTTTCGTTCTAGGCTATGAAATTGTGCTACAGCCTTTTGCTTAGAAGAACCAAGATGCTGCTCGAAATTTGGTTTCATGGGCAGTCCTACTTCGTATCGACCATCTTCCAAACGCCGAGTTGTTGCATGATAAAAGTCCTCACAGTACTGATCTTGCTCTGTCATGGTCGGGGAGGACTGGCTGATATCTTCAACTTCCCAAAATCTTGATAAGTCTTCGACGTTGTTTAGTGTGACATGACATTGGAAAGTCTTCACGTTTCCTGACAAAATCCAGCCTAATCTAGTTTGTTGTGCTATAGGGGCCTGTATTGGTCCTTTGATAAGGCCATTCATGATAATTTCCGAGTACACGCTTGCATCCAACAATAAATCAATAGGTTTAGACAAGTTGTACTCAGGATCTGCTAGGCCAATGTGCTGGATGTGAGGCCAAGACTGCTTGCTAAATGTGGCGTTAGGCAGGTTATTGACGACCTTTGATATGATTAATGCTTGTGTAGTGAAGTCGTAATCACCCTAAATAGATTGGCACTCCATTGTGACTATGCCTTTACAGTGTTTAGATCCCGGTCCTATGCCCGCTACAGAAGCATGATAGCGGTGACGTTGAAGTCCTAACATCTGGACTGCCTTCTCAGATATTAAGGATATTTGAGAGCCTTGATCAAGAAGTGCTCTCAATGTGATATAAGAATTGTCTGCCGATTTGATCCTTAAGGATAATGTAGTTAGCAGAATTTCTTCATCGTCCGCGGCTACGTGATTTACTTTATGTTGTTTTTCAGCAGATTTCAACATTGATTCGGTTGACATACTTGACGATGCTGGTTTTATTTGTTCCGCATTGTCATGAAGAATTGTGTTGTGGTCGCCGTGGCACAGTTTACATTTTTTCAAAGAAATGCAAATATTGTCTGAGTGTTTGTATAAACAATTTTTGCAAACTTGTGCTTTTGCAATAAACTTAATTTTGTCTTCTAATGACATTTCTAAAAATCTTTTGCATCTGTATAATGCATGATCATAATTGCAAAACGGACACCTCGTTGCGAAAGTAGGGGCCGCAAAATGATTCCTGCTCTGATATTTCCCTTGCTGTCCTTGATAGGTATAGGGTTTATAAATCGACTTCGAAGGCTGCTGCTGAGATGTCTTGCGGTCCAAAGACTCTCTTTCCATTTTAATAGGTTCTAGAGCGATGAATTTGCATTCTATGAAACCCATTAGCTCTTCGAATGATGGTAACTCTCGTGGCGCTTTACGCGCTTCCTTGTAGTCGCTGTAAGTGTCCGCGTCAAGCTTCTTAGACACAAGATGGACAAGGAGAGGATCCCACGTCGTAGTATCCACGCCGAGATTATGTATTGCATGTATTGACTCCATAGTAGTGTCGTAGAGTCGTTTGAGTTCAAATGATGTTTGCTTATTAATGGACGGCTGATTCAGGAATGTTTCGATCTGAGTGGTAAAAAGAATATGCTTGTTATTGTAGCGATGCGTCAACAAATCCCATGCGGTGTCATAGTTTTGAGACGAGATGTTGAGATGATTAATGAGACGTTCGGCTTCGCCCTTAAGTTTACCCTTCAGATGCTGCATTTTCTGTGCTTTGCTCAAAAACTTGTTGTTGTGTATAGTTTCCGTAAATAAGTCAAGAAAAGTAGGCCATTGGTTGTAACTTCCAGTAAATGTAGGAACTTCCAGTTGTGGTGTTGATTTTTGTAGGTGAGCTGATGAACAACGTTTCTTATTAAGTTGCCTTTTGATGTTAGTGTACATCATCTCATGATCCAGGAACTCCCCTTCATATCGCCCATCAGTACCTTGTAAGATGTTGTCTATGCGTAGGTGTAGCTCGTCAATGATACGCCAGCGGTACTGCAATTCTTTTAGTTCGTCCTCGATCTCCCATTTTTCTTCTAAATTTTCAATATCTATTCGCGTCAACAGACGGGAAAAGGCACGAAAGTTAGTTCTTTGCTGAGAAAGTAAATCGTGTACCTTTTCGCTCGTCGTCTCAGTTTGACCTGATTTAGGTAAGTCAAACGTGCTGCCTGTCGATTGCTTCTTGCCCAAAGGGAGATCATCGTTGGCGGTAGAAGTCGAGGGAGTATAACTCGATATCTTCAATCTTGTTGAGTGATAGAAGTCCACTGTTTTTCCAAATATGTCACTGGTAAAATATTCATGTGTTTTGTCGTCAAATTGAGAGAGAAATCTGTGGTTTGCCTGAAATTCTCCCCACAATTCATCCAACGCCTTGACTCTGGTCTTGATATATTCAGGTGTCTTCCTGCTTGCTCCATCCTTGCTGAAGTTTGATTCGATTCTCACAAACTCATCCCTCAACTGTTTTTGGCGGATAAGTTGTTCTTCCATGATAATAATTGATCTTCACTACTTGCTTGCTAAAATATTTGCTTGATAATAATATTTAGTGCCCTTGTAGCCTCTCCTCGATATGTGCGCCTTCTCAATTTGATTGGCGAGACCCGCTTCTGGGAGACCAACCAAACCGATTCGCTATCGAATTGAGTCACACAAAAACACAAAATATCACTGATAATATGCTGAACAAATGTTCGATAGTTCACACACTGATGCTTGATGATTACTTAAACGGATCGAAGGACCAAAAATGTAGGGGTGATCCCTACACTATGCGATGCTTGCTTGATAGTGCTTTGATAATGCTAGATGCTTGCTAGACCCGGTGTTCTAATTACTGTATGTAATAAAACAACCGAAGTGATTGACTGAGTTTATTCAACTGTTTTTTGTAAAAATAATAACATAGATTTATATTGATTGAGGTGACAGAGTCAGCAAGAAAACCTCGTACGTTTGCTCGTACACATAAATCGACAAAATGTAGAGTTCAGTCAGCTGATATATTTTTCGCGATTTCAGGGTTGGTCCCATAATAAAAGTTGTTCATAATCATGGTATAATCATAGACCAAGTAAAAACTCTGTCAAAGGGTATAATAAGATGTTTCACCAGGTATTCTCTTCCCGCGATGCCTCGAAGCTACTTCACGATCAGTGTTGCCATTGATTGATATCTTCAATATATTTAAGGAGATTTTTGTTCATAATGAATATAAAATAAATTGCTAACTAGCCTATTTGTTATCTCGTGTTATTCATCTAATTAGTTATTAAAGGAAACTGTATAAAATTACTACTTCAAAAGTGTTTCTTTATAGAAGTAAGTAAATGAAAAAATGCATTTTGCTCGGGTGATTTATTTACACAAAGTGGCAGTATATCAAACTGACAAGTGTCATGTCACGCTAACAACCCGCTAATGGCTCCACAGCCGATGATGTAGTACGGATGCAATCACGTGAGCTAGCTGTCACGCGAAGAAGAGAGTACCTGGTGAAACATATTAAACTATTATACCATGTTCATAATGATGAGTAGAGACTACCCTTGTTTTTTTTCTGGTGATTAAAAAATAGTGTTGTATAGTGAAGACAATGAAGTGCATGATTTCAGTAGCATACTATTATTTATAATAAAATAACTAAAATCCCCTGTCAGATTGCGATCAAGATCAGACATTCGTCACACGACTCATGAGATGCACCTAATCCAAGATAGCTTATACAACAACACTCAAGTTTTAACGTCATAGATAGTCATAATTTTTGTTTACACTTTTATGTAGGTACTAATGAAAAATAATAATATCACGGGAATCCCAAAATTGCTCCCATCCTCACGCTTGTGTTTTCCGTTGTAACGTTGCGTCAAGACTCACCTTTACAAATCATACATTATTAATTGAATTAATTAATTTATTTTAATTGTATTTTAAATCACAGTAACAAAATAAATTAAACCTACGGAAATTTGTAATTTTAATATAGGTAACTCGTTAGGGTTTTCTATCGCACGTAATCCTTAGCGCTTATCTCTGAAAAACTATAAGCTTCCGAACGCGGCTCGTTCAGTCCGTTCGCGAATGAGCCATTTGCTAATTACCTTTTATTTTCGTAGAGAAAATCCTCATGGACGCACTCCGCCCGGGGAAGACGGAGCCAGTGTCCGACTCTTACCGACTAAAACCACTACGGTGTTCCTCTACCGACCCTTGGCCGGGGGCGTGAGAAATACTCCCGTATTCGCACAACCATCCCCGGCAGGTCCCGGCTCGCCACTAACAGGCGAGCCCCTTCACCCCATGCGGCACCCACATTGGCCGCACCCTCGTCTTGATTGGCGCGCGCGGAACACGACGCGCCACCGTCACGGGCCTTGACTGGTCAGGCGTCGGGCCACACCGAGTCCGCCGCCCGCAGGCCCACACCTAGGGTGGCTGGAGGTCGGCATACGCCCTCCTACGACACCCAGGTCGTCTCCTGCGGATGGGAAGAGAGGTTATTTCCTCTCGAACCCTCTCCGCCGCCTCCTTAGTGAGCATTACATCCTCGCAGAAGGAGACGACGCCTTCCCAAGCGCTCTCGCTCCCGACCATAAACAGAACCAAAATTACCTGCTCATACCACAGTTATCGCTTGGACGCACGCCTGTGTCATATTCTTAATATTTAAAGAGTGTTGTGCTAATGATCCCGCTGGGGTGATTTCTCATATTATTTACAGTATATTGTCCAATCTGTAACTGTTCTTTGTTCTTCCTTCCGCTGTAGTGCTGCTTAGCGTTATAATAATATAACTCTGTAACTGGACCTTCACCCGACGGAATTTTGGAGTGTCTTATGCCAAGCCACTATAATGCCCGTCATTCGGGATTCCAGAATCACTGCTTACCCACGGCTTCAGTCACGGCTACGCTGTTGCTACTGCTGCGACCGCACTAAGCCGTTGACTACCGACGCCAGGAGTTGATCGGAGGAGTTACCGGCATTTCAGACTCTAACCGATCTCAATACGTCAGGCCAGTGTACTTTAACTCATGTTAACTAAAGCTAAGGAAACAAGTATATCGAACCTACTAGCTGTTTTAATTACCCTAATTACTATTAATTCACAAGGTTACACCGTTTTGTGCAAAAGAATAAACTACCTATTACACATTGCCATTAAATTTCTCATATGATCAGCCCGTTTCCGTCGCACTCACTGCTGGGTACTGCTGCCTTTTTTCGCCCATAGAATGTGAAGGATTTAAGGTTCATGCCGTAATGTTATATTATTTTCCTATTCTACCGATCCGACTCTTACTGTTACGGCTCTTTTACCGGCTATTTTGTCTTAAAGCATCAAAGTTTAAAACGACCTTAAACAAACGACCTAACCACAGAAATAAGTCCAAAATCTTTGGACCTAACACTTTAATTACAACCGTATTATTATTTGAGCAGGACAGTTGAATGGTTAAAGCGGCTTGTGGGCGCCTCAGCAATCCAATTAGAAGAGTTCAGTTCATGGAAAAGTAGCAAATGGAGTGCTATCATGTCTACATAATGTCCCATCGCAATGCCACAAGCCACTGTTTGTATTGAAAATACGAAATTTTACTGATTTCATTTAAAATAAATTAAATTATGCATCGACCTCCAATCTGTGTTCGATGCTACCCCGATTTTGAAAAAGTTTTCGATTTTTATTTACAAAAATCTTAGTGGTTCATAAGTGATGTAGCCGTAAAATAAAGAATTCTCGATCACAATAATTATTTTATTTGCTAAACACCTTTAAATTGTTTGTTTTTATTAAAAAATTGCACGGCCAGTGTAAATAGTTTTGGAGAAAAAAATATTTTTGTGGGCACTATGAGATAATTATTTTAATTACGATTTCCTTGAAAACTTTCGCGGAACATACATGTGTGTTTAGTTATCCTTTGGTGCTTTTTATACATGATTTTCTTTTGGACCGCGATAAACGTGATACCGTGTATCGTACTGTGATACCGTGTATCGTACCGTGATACCGTGTATCGTACCGTGACACCTATAATAAGTCATCACCTTATCACTCTCTTGACTTACTACTCTGTGTCGCTCTATTACCTCAAGCGTTTAGACGAGCGGCGCTTAGCACAGATTACACATTGATACAGCTTTCTAAGTGAATTGAACATAACATGAATACGTCCTAGTAAAACTGCATAAGTATGAAACATATGCAGTTCTACCAGGAGTATTTCTGATGAATTTAAACCAGTTTTATTAATTGTATTACAAATTATTTAAGTCAAAAAGAGGAAAGGAATTTTTCTGTTTTTATTACAACCTAATATTACCAATTTTATTATTAGCTTCATATTTCATTACAAAACATGATACAATTATTATTTTGTTTTTTAAATTAAATTTTCTCAGGCTTTTAATACCTGGAGTTTTTTAAGATCACATGGGTGTAAACCAAACCTACATTTTTCTACACTTATTATGTTATTTACTTGGATACAATACCTAATTCAATCAGTTTTAAAATTTGGCTGACAAAACTACCACCTGAATGAATAATAAACCCCAATTTTTCATTTAAATTAACACCTCTTTTTTGTACTTTTTTGGTCTGGTTGCAAAGACCCTTTAGCCACGTCATAAATAAAACTCACCCTAATAAAGTGATGGAAACTTTACGAAGTGATTTATGATAGGTTTCTGAGGGATTTATGAAAAAATACGAAAAGTCATGTTTTTCAACTTTGTACCCTTACTCACACTTGTACACGTTAACTAGCACTTAAAATTTAATAATCCATCATTATTACGCATTAACACTCGAAGAAACACAAGTTTTGGAAAATAATACAAAATCCACGCTCTTTCCGAATTTTGCCGCCAACCTCTAATCAACTTTTAAAGCTGGGGCAGCACAGATAAAAATGATAAAATCATCCTTTTTTGATAAAAATAATGCATTTAATAAACTCCGCTCATTTTTTGAACTGAGAACGTTCCATTTTTAAATCGTTTGTTTACGCAAAGGAAATCCAAGTGGATTCTATAGTCTAGTCTAGTCTATTATGATGGGCGGTGAATTTAATTTGGCTTCGTTTTATTCGCTCCCGTTAACTCTTTTTTTTACAAAAGACTCCAAAAACTTTTAGTTAGCTGACGATCACAAACACTTTTTTAAGAGTAATTAATATAAGAGAACAACAAAAAATTCTTTTCCTTCCTTTGTTGCTTGATAAGCGGGAAAATGATTTTTTTATATTATAGGATGGCGCAACGAGCTTAAGGCCTACCTGCGGCCTTACTCTTGAAAATAATTCCAATCGATCGTAATTAGGCTAATGTCAATTTAACACATTGATTTGAAATTAAATGTTGACAAAATTAATTAAACCGTAGGATTAAAATTGTGTATTCTGTATATTTATCAAGAATACCTACATAACATAACATAACCAGCCCATTACTGTCCCACTGCTGGGCACGGGCCTCTTCTCAGTATGAGAAGGCTACGGCCTTAGTCCACCACGCTGGCCTAGTGCGGGTTGGCGAACTATACACACCATTTAGAATTATATGGAGCACTCTCTGATGTGCAGGTTTCCTCACGATGTTTTCCTTCACCGTTAAAGCAAGTGATAATCGAATATAAATCCGCACATGAATTCGAAAAGTCAGAAATGCGGGCCGGGATCGAACATGCGTGGAAGGCAAGCGTTCAACGGCTAGGCTATCACTGCTATATGGAGAATACCTAATTCTTGTAATTTTTGGACATTGGTATTGAATTGAAATTGATGGTATTATTTTCAAGAGTAACCCCACTGATGTTAAGCGGTTACCTTTGCCCATAACAACTGGGATACCACAGTGACTGCTGCCTAAATGCACAGACCAGTAAGCATCTAGACGCCTATTAACCGGATACCCCCGGTCACAAAGCATATGCAGTAGCACTGCATATCTTATGCCCAGCCACCAATCGGGACGTCACTCCGTCAGCGAACTGCACCAATCATATCACCGACCAATCATAACGCGCCGTCCGCTCCCCGGTCCCCGCCAACATTTTACGACTGTGTTCTCATGCAAAACTTTGTTTATGCGGCGTCTTGAGGCTTACTGGTCTGTGCCTAAATGGTACCGCAAGTCGGTTCGTCAAACTGAGACTATGATGATAATGAAGATGGAAAGTCTCATGTGATTGTAATTTCACCGGAACCCGTACCCTTCACACCGGAACACAGCAATGCAAGCATCACTGTTTGGCGGCAGTAGTAGGCACGGTGGAAGTACTTCCCAGGACGAGCTCCTTCACAGGGAGTTCTCGTAGAACTCCCTTAAGAATATAAACATTTTGAAAAACAAAATCATGTTTGAAGTAGGTCCATACTTATTTAGAAACAAAACTTCGGTCCACGATCAATGTTCACTCTTAAAAAGGATTTGTTGTTTTTAGTTTTAGCAATAATTCAGTGTTCCAGAGAACTGTTTCTATCTAAAAGATTAAACTTGAAGTCTTAGTAGAAATCGCTATTTACGGCCAATTAGTCAGCCGTCAGGTACACGAACAGGACTTCTGGCCCGGCACCCAGACGTTCTGGCCTCCTTCTGCCTTCTACCGTTAACCCTACATAGTAAATTATTTACTATGTAGGGTTAACGGTAATCTAGATTCTAAAATTTGCGACTGCCTCGTTGGTCTAGTGGTTGCAAGCGCGACTGCTGAGCGTGGGGTCCTGGGTTCGATTCCCGGGTCGGGCAAAGTGTTATTATAAAATAAATAAATAAATAAATATCTTCGGGACATTTTTACACAGCACCATCTAGTCCCAAACTAAGCAGAGCTTGTGATATGGGTACTAGACAATGTATATAATACTTATATACTTTTTTTTTGTAAATACATACTTATAATACATAAGAAACACCCAGACCAACACAAACACTTATGTACATCACACAAATATTTGTGTCCTGTGGGAATCGAACCCACGACCTCGTGATCAGAAGTCCGACACTCGAACCACTAGACCACAGAGGTCGTCGTCGTCGTCAATAGTACACCCACATTTCGCCAGTTATGTTATAGTCCCATGTAATAGGAGGCGAGCCTATAATAAAAATAAAAATAAATAATAAAAAAATAATTTGCCAATAATTTATGAATGAAAATAAACGAATACGATACTAGTATTCGTAACTTTCAAACTTTTACTAAGGGCACGGAATAAGAAATAGTTACTGGCGCAACATAAGAATCACTTCTTTACAAAACGGTCATACCACTACAAAAACGTACCTACAAAAATATACAAGCTATTTTGTACCTTGAGTACATCGAAGAGAGGTGTGAATGACGATAATCAACTGATTGCGAGTGTCGAGCAGGGCCGGATTGACCATTAGGCAGAGTAGGCAACTGCCTAGGGGCTCCACATTGGCTAAGGGCCCGCGCGCGCACTAAAGTAATTGAAAATGTTTTATGTAGTGAAAATTTAACTGTAAAATTTGTATCCTCAATGACAATAGGTATTATTGCTTTTTTTCGACGCATGCTGTCAGTTAATGAAATAATTCGTACTTACAGAACTGGACCATCTAGTTTCGAGTAGTAGAACTAATAATATGCAATGGATGCGTTACGTAGCGTATTGTATGATAAACAAAAGTTTTGAAATGCTTGATCTGTAATTGCGATTTGTGAGTTTGGCGATCGTGATCGCTTCATCAACTTGAAAAGAACTGGTGATCTTCAAACGGCTGAAAATAGGCCCCGAGATTGCATTGCCTAAGTGCCCCGACATAGTTATTCCGGCCCTGGTGCCGAGTACGAGTGCGTGCCGCGTATAGACTATGTTTCGGGGTTCACGTGACCAAATGACCCAGGCCTGCGAAGGATACAGAACTGTGTTTTGAAATACTAGGTACAATAAGACACTCACACCTTACCAGAACTTATAAAATGGTTCCCTATTTTACAATAAAACTTGTAAATTGTGTCATTTTATATTGTGTCTCCCCGTTCAACATAGCAGTCAGATAGTGTTTAAAGGCCGGTGTTCGTTCACAAGTTTATCAGTTGTCTCAAAGGCAAAGGGTGTTGGTGACAAAGAAAAACTTTGTTCCACTGCATCACTGCAGGCTGTCCGCTGAAGTTTCAATATATTAGATACTTGAGGACGATGTCGCTATTAATTTTCCGCTTGAAGTTGTATTAAGTTTAAAATTCCAATGACATTATACTAGGCTATATATAATATATATAATAAACTACTCTTTACCTGCGGCTTTGTCCACGTATAATTCGGTTTATCATAGAAAAACGTTGTCGCATATCCCTCGGCAACCTATTATCTTCCCGTAATAAAAACTAGCCTATACTTTAATCCAATTTATGGTCTATATCTGTGCTAAATTTCATACAAATGCGTTTAACCGTTTCAGTGTGGTTGAAGGACAAACAAATAAACAAACAAACATCCATACTTTCACATTTACTTTCTTTGTAACCCCACCTGTTAGTTACCTGCTTGTGTTTATCACTGTTGTTTAAATGTTGCGCGTCGTTAACTGTGACAATAAACCATTTTTCTTTCTTTCTTTCTTTAAAATTTTCTTAAGATAGTTGGATTTCTCTTTTGATTGAACCGACAACCCAAGACGCCAAGAACAACTTGGCGCCGAAATGTGAGGACCGACCCTGGGAAGGAAGAACTATACAAGCAGCACATTTTTTCTCCCCCAACACAAACACTATCCCCACACACACACAAACTCACCAAACATGTGCATTAAATAAAAATGACTTACCCGCCTAATATCTGCCAATACAATATTGTAAAACTTAACCATAATTTTTCAAGATTTAGATAATTTAAATAAGTCTATTGTCTCTCAATCTGTAGCATGTAACCAAGAGACCTGGCCCCAGTCATACAGGTTGTCCTAGTTCAGGGTCCAGGGCTACACTGCTGTTATGTTCTTTTGAAGTCGCAATAAACAATTACATTATATTTATTTACTGTCATTGCAGCAGTGACTTTTCTCAGAATTAGAAGAGTTTAGGCCTTAGTCCAAGACACTGACCGCACACACACGCATCGAGAATTTTCTAACTCATGTATGCAAGTTTTCTGTTTTCCTTTACCGACAACGCATGTGGTTATCAAAATTTTGGTCGCACATGAATTTGAAAAGTTAAGAAAACCTCGGTCTGATAGACCAATACGCAGGTATGGGAAGCTTAATTGAAGATCGACAGTTAAACGAAGAGCCGTAAAGTTTAGTTGATTGATGTTAGGGCTGGCAAAAACAACCAACTGACTTCAAAGAGCAGCCTTACTGAAACAATAGTTCTTCAGAATAAGCCGCCCTCGCCGTACTGGTTCTTGCCCTTTGAATTCAGGTTAATTTAATTAGTAATACTTCAACGATCCTTAGTTATCTCGAATATTTATAAAGGCTATTGCCATCATACAATTATGTACTTCATAAAAGTGAAATATAAGTGGTAAGTTCAACGACGTCAATATATAGACACGCGATCTCATATATGCAGCATTTTCCTAATTCATTTGACGCAACCGTTAACAAAATTTACATTGTGTTCGCGAGACAGCTGTCAAGTGAACTAATGACAGATGACAGTGTGGTTCCGGAACCACAACTTTGTGTAACCATGTTGATCTTTTGAACAGCACATCTAGTACGTAGTACATATATATCGATGGGTAAGTTAAAATTTATTTCTTGGTGGAGACAAAATTATTTTGACATTTGATCATTACTATTATAAATAACATATAGGAAATTTATAAAATTTAAAAAACCCCCGACACAACCCATTCACTCATTCACTTTAAGAAAGAAAGAAAGAAAAATGGTTTATTGTCCCATTTAACGGCGCGCAACATTTAAACAACAGTGATACAGAACACAAACAGGTAACTAACAGCCCCCCTAGCCAAGTTGACAATCTACAATCGTCAACGCTATAGAAAACAATCAAAATGTATGGGAATGACATATCTCAACGAGTGACTTTTTCGTTGAGATATGTCATTCCTATACATTGTATAGCGTTGACGATTGTAGATTGTCAACTTGGCTAGGGGGGCAGGTGGGGTTACAAAGAAAGTAAAAAAAAAACACAGGTAAAATATAAAAAAAAGGACAGTCGGAATAAAATATAAGAAAAGTATAGTTGACTGCCTCGTTGGTCTAGTGATCGCAAGCGCGACTGCTGATCGTGGGGTCCTGGGTTCGATTCCCGGGTCGGGTAAAGTGTTATTGGGTTTTTTCTTTAGGAAATTCTCAGTAGCAGCCCGGAGTCTGGATTTGTGCGCGGTTGATGGCAATAGGCTCGCCCCCTATTACATGGGACTATAACATAACTGGCAAAATGTGGGTGTATTATACACCTCTGCCTACCCCTTCGGGAAAATACAGGCGTGATATTATGTTATGTTGTGTATAGTTGACCGCATGACAGTAGCAACACCCGAGTCAGAAAACCGCCCTTACGCTTACGAAATAAAATTTACACTTTACACATTCATACAATAATATACGATTTACTTACACTGACCGGGCCAGGCAGGAGCGTGCCTGAGAAAGATAGATTCAAAGACACTTACATGGAGTAGTTGAAACAATTCTTATATTTGTTCAATGGTGCAGCAGAAACAATGAGGGTGGAGTTCACTTCAAGGCCTAGGCACAGGTACGGAAACGAATTCGGCTCTGCATAAGGAATCGGGGCAGCCACCTTGAGTAGAATGAATGAATAGTAGTTAATAAAACTGTACGAATTTAATTTGTTTCATTAATTTTTTCAAAATATACCCGCGGCACGGTATGATGGCGTTTTTGACATTTTCCAATAGTGTTGTGACACATTTCAAATTATTAGCGATTGGGATCAGGTTTATTACTTTGACCAACTCTAACTAGCTATTATGAATAATATCTACATAAAATAAATAATTTATCAAATTATTCAATAACACACAAACATAACATAACATCACGCCTGTATTTCCCCGAAGGGGTAGGCAGAGGTGTATGGGTAAGGCCGTAAAATTGGCCTCATGTAACATAAAAGTAACTATAAAGTAAAAAGGTAGCTGGTAACTTAAAAGTTTTTAAAGGCATTTTCAGAACAAATTTTTCAAGCTTTATACCACTTTTATGTTACGTAATTTAAAAAATTGTGAAAAATGGTAACATAAGTCACATAAAAGTAACTTAAAACCTGACCTCTCGTCAAACATTCTCAATTTTACGGAATTACGACGTAAATATAGGCGCGTACGCAGCTTCTAACTATACCTTAAACATTACATTAATTATGTAATTTGTGTTTTCAAGTTAAATATTAATATTTTCATTTAAATTAACCAGTACAATTTTTTTCGACGGCAAATATCTGCACCTCACCAAACAAAATAATGCACAATCACAAAAATGGCTGACTAGTGATAATTATGTAGCACAGATATCATAGACAATAGTGCAGCCAAGGTATCAAAGTAGATTGTACTGCTCAATTGACATTTTTTTGGGAAAATTTTGGTAACATAAAATAAGTAACTTAAAAGCTTTAAATATGCGGACACGATGTAATTTCCCAAAATAATCATTGTTTCATTTATCAAAACGGTCGTAATATATGTCAAATTTTAGAAAAGGCGATAATCATTAAGATAAACTATAAATTTCAATTGAAATACAATGAAATGTCCAAATTCAATAATATTTGTACAGGGGTGAAAATTTGGGACACTTTTATTTGTTCTAGAAAATGTTATGTTCCCACGATATTTTATTTTAAAAAATACAAAGAAAATGTTTTTTAGATGTTTGTGGCATTTCAACAACTAGATAAGAACTTCCTTAATTCAGGAAAATAATAATTTTATAGGTGACTTATCGTTTTCATATTAAATAAATTCCGGACGAAAAGCTATAGTGAAATAATCCCTTTTTAACGGCCTTACCCGTATAGTAACACCCACATTTCGCCAGTTATGTTATGGTCCCATGTAATAGGGGGCGAGCCTATTGCCATTAACCGGGCATAAATCCATACTCCGGGCTGCTACTGAGAATTTCCTAATGAAAAAACCCAATAACACTAAATAAACATAAAAAAAAAACATTATTCAATAAACATAAATAAATAAATGAATAAATAAATATTTTTGGGACATTTTTACACAGCACCATCTAGTCCCAAACTAAGCAGAGCTTGTGCCATGGGTACTAGACAATGGATATAAATACGTATATACTTTTTTTTGTAAATACATACTTATAATATATAACGTCTAGCTATTTTGTTTAATCGCTATTTAATCAAATATTCTGTGACATACATAAAAAACAGTAAAAATAAATAGAATTTGAATTTGAATAATATATTCGAAATTATAAAAATTATATTGCTATAGCAGTACATCACTATTGACAATAAAGTACGGCCATTGTTCCTTCATACGTAGTTATCAATATTTACGGATCTTCATGAGCAGGCAAACGTCATAGCGTGCCGCACCTATAGTTTTATCTAGTATGCCCTACTCTCCCTACCTCCCCTACCTGGACACCCTACCTGTCCTGTTACAAACTTTTTTAAACTGCGTTTCTTTTTTTTCCAACATCAGTCATTAAAAAAACATTGTTATCAATAGAATTGAATAATAAAATATAAATTAATTAATTAATTTTTTTTTTAATTTCATTCAATCAACTCAGCCTATCGCAGTCCACTGCTGGACATAGGCCTCTCCCAAGTTGCGCCACAACGCTCGGTCCTCTGCCTTCCGCATCCAGTCCCCCCCAGCCACGTTCTTTAGGTCGTCGGTCCACCTGGCAGGGGGGCGCCCTACGCTGCGTTTGCCGATTCGCGGTCTCCACTCAAGGACTCGTCTGCTCCAGCGGCCATCGGTCCTTCGACAGACATGGCCAGCCCACTGCTACTTCAGCTTGCTGATCCTACAAGCTATGTCGGTCACTCCGGTTCTTCTCCGGATAATCTCGTTACGGATATTATCCTTCAAAGAAACTCCAAGCATAGCTCAATAATAATAAATTTAATAATAATATAATTTCATTATTATTGTATAATTGATATTTATTTGAATTGAATTGTTGTTGATTGTTATCTACTGATATCTTAAAAACATTTTTATCTATTATCTACTGATATCTTAAAGAAGACGAATTTGATTTGACCAATTTATGAATTTATGAGTCAGAAATCAAATATTTCACTTCTGATAGGTAAGAGAAGTTTTGATGCATTTTATGATTCATCGGTTCAGTTGTTCTACATACACCCATGGACGAATAAAAAAAGGCGGACGAAATCTCGCTAAACAATAAGTGAATCACTCATAGTAAGACGGCTCGCTTAAAAGAACGGGCTGGCACGCACACATTCACACCCATAGTAAGACAAAAAGCCGCGATTACGCAACAAATCTCGTGTAACGGTAAATAATATATAGATAAATCGTGCAATCTATCCTATTATGGAATGCGCTTCCTCAGGAAATCAGGATGGCTAACAGTCGGCTCGCCTTTAAAAATACCAGGCCCCTCAGAAAGTATTGCGAAAAAAAGTTTTTATATATGGGAGACTGGCCAGTTATAATGTTTTCGAAAATATGATTATTTATAAGTAAAAATAAGTAAGTTCCAATTTCAAAATTTCCCTCCACATTTTTTGCGAGTTAATTCAAAGTATTGTGTCTCACTGAAATATGGATCTGCGCCGGGAACATTTTAGAGCTATGATTTTATACGATTTCAAGTGTCGCCTGAAACCGGATGAATCGTACGATAGACTTCAAATGGCATTCATGGATGAAGGCCCTTCCAAGGCAACCGTGTATCGTTGGTATAACGAATTCAAGCGCGGTCGACCAACTTTGGGGGATGACGAAAGAAGCGGTCGCCCTTTGACGGCTGTTACCGAAGAAAACGTGCTAGCAGTGAAAAATTTAATCCAAGACAATAGGCGAATTACATATCAGGAGATTCAACACATATTGAAGATTGGATCGGGAAGCGTTCACGAGATTCTACACAGCCATCTTCGCGTGAGGAGGATAGTATCACGCTGGGTGCCGCACAACCTCACCGATGCTCAGAAGCAGGCCCGGGTGGAATGGTGCCGTGATATGCTTAGCAAATTTGAAGCAGGCTCGTCTCGGCGTGTTTACGACATCGTTACAGGTGATGAGTCCTGGATTTATCAATACGACCCAGAAACCAAGCGCCAGTCGACTGTTTGGGTGTTTCAAAATGAGCCAACGCCTACCAAAGTGAAGCGATCTAGAAGCGGGGGTAAGATTTTGATCGCTAGCTTTTTTAATTTGACTGGCCACTTGGTATCAATTCCCTTACGGGATCAAAGAAGCATTAATGCCGAATGGTATACTACCAAATGTTTGCCAGAAGTTTTCTCTGTTATAAGCAACAAGCGACCAAACACAGGGCTCCGCGGGCTACTGCTCCACCACGACAATGCACCTGCGCACACCGCACTCAAAACGAGGGACTTCCTGGACAGCACGCCAGTCAAACTCCTGGGTCACCCTCCTTACAGCCCTGATCTAGCACCGTGTGACTTCTTTTTATTCCCAAAAATAAAAAATCAGCTCAAAGGGATACAATTTTCGTCGCCGGAAGATGCGCTGGCTGCGTTCGAGCAGGCTGTAAACGAGGTGTCTGCGGCGGACTGGAAAAAGTGTTTTGAAAACTGGTTTAGGCGCATGAATCTTTGTATAGAGGCTGGTGGAAAGTACTTTGAAAAGATTTGATAAAAATATATGTACGTATAGAACAATTTTTTTTAGTTTCGCAAAACTTTCTGAGTGTCCCACGTAAGTTAAGGAAATATTTCCGTGAAAACAATTTAGCAGATTCAAATTCAAATTCAAATTCAAATTCATTTATTGTGGATCACAGGTTCATAAGATGTGTACAAATTATTAATAGGACGGATAGATTCAGCTCGACTTTGAATTATCTTGATGTTATATATTTATAGTTATATATGTAGGTATGTATAATATATATATTTTATTATATGTATAATGTACATATGTATTTATCTATTTTATTTTTATTTTTATTATATGTAATTATAAGTCCGTAGTACGAAACATATTTTACTACTTTACTGGTGCATCTACCCTATTCTTTGTCTCTGCATTACCCTAAGGTTGTCTGGTAGAGAACGCCTATGGCGTTAAGACCGCCTTTGTACCCTGTTGTGCATAAAGAATTAAATAAATAAATAAATATCTGGTGTGTTCAAATGCTGTCTAAATTGTGTGGTTTAGGAAAAAATTAAGTGCTTCAATTTTCTTAGCGAGATTCCATCCGCCTTTTTTTATTCGTCCGAGCATACACCTATATTAGTTTTTAAGCACTCAGACTATGACAAAACTATTACAAAAACTACCTAAGTATACTAGACAATGGATATAATAGTTATATACTTTACTTTATATACTTTTTGTAAACACATACTTATAATAAGGCATAAGAAACACCCAGACCAACACAAACACTTATGTTCATCACATAAATATTTGTGTCCTGTGGGAATCGAACCAACGACTTCGTGATCAGCAGTCCGACACTAGAACCACTAGACCACAGACGTCGTCAAAATATTCTGTTAGCTATGAAGAAATATTCCGAACTTGATTCAAGTATTTTTGTTAGAAAACAGAATTATAAGGTATGGACGTTAAATACTTTTCGGACGCATAATTAACACAAACGGAGAGTTTTCGAATAAAATTTATGAGATTTGTAATAATTTGTACCTTTCTTGGGTTGGCAATTTGTTAAGTAAACTGTGATGAAAATGGCTGCTTTTCGTATAAATTTCGTAAAATACATCTTGTTCTTACAGACTACTTCAAAGTTTATCGCCAAAGTGGTCTTCCAAAGAAAGTCAACCTACTGTCCATGCGTGGGTGTCAAATAATACACTGTGGGCATATTTTAATAATACTGCAATCACCCCCCATATCCGAGTAAGCGTTGTAATTATGACAATAGTTTGTTAGGTGGTGGACCACAGAAATATCGTTTCGTGTAGTGACCAGTCTGATCAACGATGATGATAAAATGCAGCATGAAGTGCGTTCCAAGCCAGCGTGGAGGACTACCAGTGTCCTAAACTCTTCTCGTTTTAAAAAGAGAACTGTTCCTAGCAGTGTGGCAGTTATAATGGTCTTAGACCAAGACTTGTCGCTGCCAAGACCTAATAACATTACTGAACACACTTACTAAATCCTTTTAAAACTCCCTTAGGTTTGCAGGTTGTTCCATGATGTTTTCCTTCACCGTTAAAGCAAATGAATATCAAAATGGGAAATTAATATTAAAAAACATTAACTACCCATGGGCGCCCCAGGGGGGAGCCGAGGGGTAGCTGCCGCCCCGCCATAGATTTGAACCTAAAAGATAAACACAAAAACAAAAGAAAATTATTTTTTAATTAAGATATTTTTTTAATGTAGTAAATGATTAAAGATTAAAACTTTACAAATTGTATTTATTTTACCTATAATTCTATATATAAGTACCTGTGTATACAATCTGTTACATAATTTGTTTGTATTTAAAAAGATATACTTTGATCTGTCTACTGCCTACACTTTTCCAAATATTACTAAATTCAACCCATCATTCAATTGAGTTTTAATCAAAGTTTTTTTTTAAATGATCGATGATGAATTTACGATTAGACTTTTAAGTTATTAAAATTATTGCGATAAGTCAATGCATCATGTTTCAAGCAGATGATAAATATTGTTCACACAATATTTTTACATGTTTTGCTGAAAGGGCTGCGCGGCTGATGTAAATAAAACGAGCAACCCTTTGGCAAATGTTTATGGAAAATTAAAAACTTTGCAGACATACCTAAAAATACTACATTCAACTATTGTAGTAGAAGGAGTTAATTTTTTAATAAAGTAAATTTATTACCATTTTAATGTTTGTGGTTAAATAAAAATTATGTAATTTTCTTGGTAAGTCTTGAAAATTTTGCTGTCAGATTGCTGATCACGAGGTCGTGGGTTCGATTCCCACAGGACACAAACATTTTTGTGATGAATATAAGTGATTGTGTTGGACTGGGTTTTTCTGATGTACTATATAAAAAAAGTATATAATTATTATATCTATTCTCTAGTACCCATAGCACAAGCTCTGCTTAGTTTGGGACTAAATGGTGCTGTGTAAAATGTCCCAAAGATATTTATATATACAACGTGTATCAGAAAAGCGTGGTCATATTTTAAGAGCTCATTCAGGGCATCGCATTGAACAACTTTACAACTTCAACTTCTTTCTTCTTTCTTTTTTCTTACTTTTTTCTTTCTTCTTTTCAACTTTTACTATGGCACCAACCCTAAAATCTAAAAAAAATATCAGCAGTCCCCTACTAAATCATCGATGTCGCTCGACAAAATGTGAGGAACAGCTGATATTTTTTTTGCGATTTCAGGGTTGGTCCCATAGTAAAAGTTGTTCGATAGTATCCCCTGAATAAGCTCTTCAAATATGATCATGCATTTCTGATACACGTTGTATATTTCCATTGAAATTAAGAGTTTTTGAGTTACGTGTCATTTTGAAATAAAATTATTTGACGGAAAACTGACTAACCACAACCCCAGATATTAGTTTCTTTATTCTTAAAATGATCTCATAATTTTATCATTAACTAGTAGTTAAATAATGTATAATGTACATAGATATTTATCTATTTTTATTATATGTAATTATAAGCCCGTAGTACGAAACATATTTTACTACTTTACTGGTGCATCTACCTTATTCTTTGTCTCTGCATTACCCTAAGGTTGTCTGGTAGAGAACGCCTATGGCGTTAAGACCGCCTTTGTACCCTGTTGTGCATAAAGAATTAAATAAATAAATAATAAATCAGAGAAATCTAAATATTGCCTTATTATTTAGGTAGATTTATGTGAGGTAAATGGATTTTCATTCTGATCACACAAACAAGTTTTTTCAGAACCTACCTGTTAGGTACCTAATGATAAATATTTTCGACTTAATAAAATAGATTTTCATTGTGTCTACTTCACGTCGCTGGAGAATATTATAAAAGAATTGCTCGCAAATTTTTTATTACAACTCTTAGGCGCTCCACAGACGGGCAACTTTAGTTGCGACCGCTATCACCTTTTTAAATATTTCCGTTAACGGTTGCCAGTTGCAACAACAAAAAGGCCCATGTTTACGTTTGCCGCAATTTTAGGAAAGTCAGACATGTGGATACGACGTGTGACGATACGTAGAGCAAGACTGACCAGAGTGAAGTGGGTCGACGCGTTGGGTTGCCGGTTGCGGAGACCAGCAACTTGACACAACTGGTACAGATTGGTCAGTTGCTAGTTGCAGTAACTTGCAATTGATTTTTTCACCAAGTGCAGCAACTAAAACTGTTGTCAATCACCGCAACTCGCAACTAGAGTTACTATTTCGGCGCAGTTTTTTAAAATTATATGAAAACATCATAAACAGCTAATAGTTGCGAGTTGCTTGTTGCCGCAAGTCGGAGATCCGTCTGCAGATTGCCTTAGGTAGGTTAAAGGTCTTCGCGCATTAAATAGACTCGACACCAATCCAACATCGTTCCAACTCCTATTTTCGGTTCAACATCAACGAGTCGTCAACAAGGCGATTAACCCGACGACAGTCATAAGTGGACAATATGGCGTCAATGAGTGGGAAACGTGTCGTCAACTAATGTATTATCAGATGAGATCAGTCTTTCCTGCAATTGTATACGGAATAAAGTAAGGGCGTGAAAGAGTGGGCCGGCAACGTGCCGCCAGTCGTAAGCACGTTGTTGACGCGGGGCTAATGAGTGAGCAACACAGGTTCAACGAATGGCAAACGGGTCGTAGATGGCCATAAGTGTACGACGCGTGTTCAAGTAAATGTTGAAAATTCCACCATCTTCTTCTTCTATCGTGTCGACATGAGCTACATAATGATAATAGCTCATGCCGTAGGGAAAAGATTAGCCAGTCAGCAGGTTGGTAGCGGGGCTGACTGCCCAGGGTGCGCCGGACGATCAATTAAATATCGTCGCTCGTGGAGGCTCTTTTAATGCACCATAAGGAACACGGTATAAAGCTCTCATATCAATGCTTTACTGTGAGTCGAGTTGGAGTAGAGTCGTCGTCGAGTCTATTTAATGTGCGAAGACCTTTATACGCTCACGTAACACTTATAATAACGTAACACTAATTTGATTGAACATAACAATTGACACAATGAAGTGCGTACACCAGAACGTGAATCTCAATATATCTCGATAGATAGAGTGCTGGCAATCGAGTGTAACATTCATGTTGCTATAGGAGCTATGATAAAAGTAATCTTAGCTGACGTGACACGTCAACAAATCGTGATACCTGATGTGTGATAAATTACAATATTGTATTGTTTTGTCGCATGATACGTCGTGGGAGGCACCGCCAAATCTTTGACACGGGGAAGCTGAGGATTTTCGAATCCACATTTCCACACTTGATTTCAAATGTATTCAAATTGAGGAATTGATGACCTACATTTATTTATTTATTTCTATTCCCACAAAAAATACATACATTTAGCAGACACATAACATAACATCACGCCTGTATTTCCCCGAAGGGGTAGGCAGAGGTGTATAGTACACCCACATTTCGCCAGTTATGTTATAGTCCCATGTAATAGGGGGCGAGCCTATTGCCATTAACCGGGCACAAATCCATACTCCGGGCTGTTACTGAGAATTCCCTAATGAAAAAACCCAATAACTCTTTGCCCGACCCGGGAATCGAACCCAGGACCCCACGCTCAGCAGTCGCGCTTGCGACCACTAGACCAACGAGGCAGTAGCAGACACAGTGTAGAACATAAACCAGTTTAGGTTTTTCTGTACACCGCTTGGCCCGTCGACAGTCATTACAACAAGATGTGGGTGGGTGTACACGACGTATCGCGCTCGCTCGCCCCATGCAAAAATTCTCATTTAACCTCAACTAATTTATATTAGGTACTTCTCAATAGCAAATTACTTACAAAAGTACAGCATATTTTTTAGGATTCCGTACCCAAAGGGTGCCAAATAGGACCCTATTACTCTCGCTACGCTGTCCGTCCGTCCGTCCGTCTGTCTGTCACGGGCTGTAACTTTTGAACGGTAATTGGTAGCCGGTTGAAATTTTCAGAGGGTTTCCCTTTGGTTTTAGACTTTTTAAATTTTTAGTATTTTCGTAATAGCGGTCATAGTAACACATGTTCTGAGAAAACCAAAGGGGGTTTTCATACAAGAAACCTCGAAAACATGCATTTTATTCAACGTTTTTATTCCTGCTAGCTTCATACTTTTTTTTTTTTTTTTTTTTTTTCTTTTTTTTTATAGTATAGTATAGCGAAACGAGGTAAAGGCCTACCTGATGTTAAGCGGTTACCTTTGCCCATGACAACTTCAATACCACCTAGGCTGTTGCCTAAATGGTACCGCAAGTCGGTTCGCCAAACTGAGACATGAAGATGAAAAGTCTCATGTGATTGTAATTTCACCGGCACCCGCACCCTTCATACATATACTTGGTCTAATCAAGTGCATGTGCATACTATGGAGTTTGTGTACAAGTACTAAAAGTAGGGCAAATATCGGCATATGTGGTAGTACCTGCGTAAGAAAGAGATGCAAAAATTCATATTACACGCTCTGTTCGTTGATGTCTTTTAATAAACTCTCGTAAATTAAATCAGTGTCTATGGGGTATCATGTCGATGGGTAGTACGGAACCCTTACTGCGTGAGTCCGACTCGCACTTGGCCGGTTTAATTTTTTACTAGTGTTATAAAATTATAAGTCATTATTATTATTATTATTTTTTTAATATTTTTTTTTTAACTGCCTCGTTGGTCTAGTGGTCGCAAGCGCGACTGCTGATCGTGGGGTCCTGGGTTCGATTCCCGGGTCGGGCAAAGTGTTATTGAGTTTTTTCTTTAGGAAATTTTCAGTAGCAGCCCGGAGTCTGGATTTGTGCCCGGTTAATGGAAATAGGCTCGCCCCCTATTACATGGGACTATAACATGACTGGCGAAATGTGGGTGTACTATACACCTCTGCCTACCCCTTCGGGGAAATACAGGCGTGATGTTATGTTATATGTTATGTTATGTTAATTTTTAATTCCTCTCAAAGGTGTTTCATAAGTTTAGATTTTATGCTGTTTTGTGTTATGTCATTATGTCACAATGCATACAATACATCATATTCATAATAGGTATCATTCAATATATCATTACATAATAGTATACTTATACTGGTTATTTCTGCGGCACATCGCTTTTTGACTCATTTTAAATAATATGAAATAATTATATGACATTTCATGAGCATTCAAAAGGCTACCTACTCGAATTCACACTGACATTATGAATGCGAAAGAAACTGTCCGTCTGTCTGTCTGTTTGGTACCTTTTCACGACTAAACCTCTAAACCGATCGTAATGAAATTTGACAAAAATACCGACCGCTTGGGACCTTAAGTAGGATGTAGGTTTAATTTTATTCCAGGAAGATAAACAGTTCCCGAAGGATGCGCGGTAATATCTTCTTGTAATAAATCGAATTATAGATACGCGGGAAAAGCTACGGAGGCAAAGCTATACGCGCGCGAAGCAGCGGGTAGAAGCTAGTTAACCTAACTATAATTACTAAATAGAAGTTGCTGAATGAAACCTTCATATAAGAAGAGTAGTTGAGGGGCTCGTGGCTAAGTAGCAACCACGCGGATTATATGATCTGCGAGGTGAAGCTACACTTGCCGCGGTCAGTCCGTGGATGGGTCTCCATTTCGTTACACATCGAGACCCCTCCGTGCCTTGAAGAGCACGTGAAGCTGTCGGTCCCGGTTGCCATACGAACATCTATGGCAGTCGTTACGGTAGTCAGAATCCCGTCAAGTTTTAAGTGGTTATATCCCTGTCGGTAAGCAGATCAGTGCTGTCTGACTGACCGACTGACTGACCAACGGACTGACCGAATGACTGTCTGACTGACGTTTTGTTTGACTGACCATCTGACTATCTGGCTGACCGACTGTCTCACAGATCGGCTGACTAATCGACCGATGGCCTGTCTGTCTGACTAACCGCCTGACTTACCAACTGACAGACTGACTCTCTCTAATTGACTGACTGTCTGATCGACCGACTTACTGACTGAACTTGTCTGACTATCCGCACATGAGTTCGAAAAGTAAGAGGCTTGATAGCCTAGTGGTTGAACGCTTGCCTTCCATGCAAGGGGGTCTAAGTTCGAACCCGGCCCGCACCTCTTACTTTTCAAACTCATGTGCGGACCAGAATTTGATTATATCGTAAGGAAACCTACACACTTGGGTCCGCCTTGTGCGATAATTGATATGCGGTATTTACCAATGCTAGTTACGTGCTATTGTAGTATTACCGACGATATACGATCTCAGATCATAATCATTAGTCAAGTTATACCTCTGTGTAGTGCCAGGTAACTAATCCTTCGCCCACAGAATCCGCAGTGTGTCTCAATTTACTCCCACTACTGGGATGAGGGGATGACACGGCTGATACATTCTGATTGTCTAAAACCCAATTATGTGCATAGTTCTGACAGTGAGAGATAATCTTTATGTAATATCTGAATCCCGAAAAGTTTTGATGACGTATTAGGGTGACTCATAGAAATCTTAATAATAAGGTAATAGAAATGTCATCTATGTCTTTTAATACCGGAACGCGTGTCGCCGGTTTGCGGCTACCAACACATAAATACGCAAGTACGCCCACCGTGTTTCTGACATTCAATGCAAAATAAATTAAGCCTAAAAAGAAATCCGTTGATAGACTATACATTGATAGCTCGTTCGCGGACAACGAAATAACCACTGTTTGCATAATCAACCTGTTATCCAACAACAGATGTTTAACCGGGACGCGGGAATTTTCGTGTTCACGACTCCTATCCGATCTTTCTGAAACCGAGCGTTCTGGGAATGAAAGAACGAATGATGTAACATGATTAATCAAAATGGTAACTAAATGGCAACAACACTATGAAAAGAACGACAATATAAAACGGTTGCATATCAGGTAACTCTTCCAAAATTAAAAATCCTAGTATAATGCTACTCTATACATTTGACATATCTTTTTAATTTGGCAGGATAAGCGGTCTTGGTTGTCATAGCAACAAATTAAATACGCCATTTTGATGTTTGAATATTATGCCGCTTACAAACTCGAAGTGTATCGGGCGGGCGCGTTTCTTGAAACATAATAAAATTCTGGTAGTTGTGCTTACCCTAAAGTAGCGGTAACATTGAGCAGGTTTCGCGCGAGCATCGTATATAAGCCGCATTCATTTTTATTTTGACAAATTATACAAAAAATTATAAATAAAAAAATTACGTACTACCTCAATACGACAAAAACAGTTATGTTTACAAATCTTTCATAAGTTTTCTCAAAGCATAAGCAATATGTTTCTTTGTTTATGTTCGTAAAAGAAAAATGCACGCTCGAAAAACGGCAACGTGTTCCGGCCCTTATTTTATTCGGTTTTTATTGTAAAATTTACGAATATGATAAAATGCAATTGTTTTTCTTATATTGGAGAGTAATAATCCTAATATTAATATTTTATGCAGCATAGACTCTTCTAAAATTACGAAAAACAATGAAATACAGAATATCAATGAATAACCTCAACAATTTCAACCATCAAACGTCAAAAATGTCATGTTTAAATACCCGGTTAGTACTTAAACGACGTCCCCGACTTCGTTTAGAAAAATCGATTGATTACTGTGATATAACGGTTGGTTATCGTTGGTGAACACCAAAGTTCGGGTTAAACATCTGGTTTTTACATAAACATCTGTTATCTTCTGGGTGAACTTGCCCGTTCAGAAATTATATCAATTTCAAATGATTTTTATTAACTATATATTTATTATTTATATATATTTGTGTTGCTTATGTATTATAAGTATGTATTTACAAAAAAAAAATGTATATAAGTATTATATCCATTGTCTAGTACCCATAGCACAAGCTCTGCTTAGTTTGGGACTAGATAGTGCTGTGTAAAAATGTCCCAAAAGATATTTATTTATTATTTATTATTATTTTTGTTATTCCGAGGTTCTAAATATATTTTTTCTCCCACCTGCTCGGAAATTGATTCAATAATCAAAAAAAGAATACATAAATCGGCTCTTTTCCGTACGCAACGAAATAACAGGCCAGTAATATCCAACACGACAATAATATAAATTACTGGACAGTTTTTATTTTTTAAATTATGCTACCGAGGTTTTTAAGTATACAGTTACATAAATAAGGTGTTTTTAGGTAAAAAAATATTTATTATTATGAAGGCTGAATGCGCATTTTGTTTCAAACTGAAAATGTACAAGTACCGCGCCTGCACGAATTGGCGCGAATGTAAATTAGATACTGTTGAATTAGTTTGTGTATTGATTCCTCGCAAATGAGAGAAAAGTACTATGTATACAAGTCTCGGTCAGAGTTATAAGTTTTAAAATCACAATATTACTCGGCCATCAATTGCTTCATTTCAGGCCTCGACAGTAATGTACTATAAATGCATAAAGTTATTATTTATGGACTAACGATCAATAGTAAAACTATTCCAACTTCTCTTGAAACTTTATTTTTGTGTAAAATCGACCGCACGTCAGTGGTGACACTTGAATTACGAAATAAAGATGCTTTCAAGGTCAAACTTATACCACTGACATGCGGTCAAATCCTGCCATGGTCCTTTATAAAATTAAATAAATTAAGTAGCATAGCAACAATATTCAAAACAAAACGTTTAGCTTACGCTTACAAACGAGAAATTAATTAAACAATAGTTGGACCTATACAGCAACAAAAGCCAACTCTAAAAAAGTCTGAATCAATTTCAACGATCGGAAAAACCTGATTAAAAAGTTAGTACGATACTAAAATAAAAACAAAATACAGAAACCCCACAAGTAGTCGAGAACGATGTTTTCTGCCTTTTTAGGGTTCCGTAGTCCTACAAGGTACCCTTATAGTTTCGTCATGTCCGTCCGTCTGTCCGTCTGTCCTAATCCTTTACAGCTTAATAACTTCTACAGTTATAAACATAAGTAAATGAAATTTTGTTAAAAAATAGTCTAGATATAGATCTCAATTTTAAAAGAATTAAAAAATCGTGATTACGTATTTAAGGGGTGGCGCCCATACATGTGAAATGGGGATGACATTTTTTTTTTCGCTGCACCCCCTCATGTGGGATATCATTGAATAGGTCTACTAAAATGAAGGCAATGTTTTATATATCACTTTTTTATCAGTTGTACCATCTGCGAAATATAGCCCGTCAAAGTGGCTTGCAATGTGTCCCCCGCCCTGCCATTTCTAAACTATAAAACTTAGAAACTTATAATCTTCCACATTGATAGACCTTTGTAAAAACTCTCTTTTAAAATTATTTCGAGTATAATATGATTATAAATTTTTGAGTTATAGAGAGAAAACTGAAAAATACTTAAAACGTCCTAGTTTAAAGGTCATTGACGTTAGAGAAAAATGGTCATAGCAAATAATGCTCCTTTAGCTACTTTCTTTTTGAAAAAAACCCAAAAGTAACTTTGTGTTATGTTGTTGACATGACAAACTTCTTAAATTTGGCGCCATCTAGTAATACAATCTAGTACTAACAACACTCTCTGGGTCGCCAATGCTGCCGTCTATTGCATTTGGCGCTGTTTAGCGCGCGCCATCTAGAGGCTACTTACAACACTCTCTGACTCGCCAATGCTGCTGTCTATTGCAAAAACTAAAATAGCCATGAATAATATTCGATTTGATTTGTTTGTAACACCTACTTAAGGAACCCTATAATACTGAGCATGGCCCGACATGCTCTTGGCCGGTTTTTTATATATTAACATTGCTAATTACCAAGTTTGTTTGAATATAAGAAAGTTTATTAATTTCCTTACAATAATTCTGTAATAAGCTTAGGAATCAACATGAAATTTTTTACTACACGTGACCATCTCATGTAAGATAGATTGCAGACTTTGATTTTAGTAGCTGCGCGGGCTGAAGGCGAGGCCGCAAATGTTGTAATACAAGAAACGATATAAAACACGACACACCAAATATTAACGTGGACCCGCTGGTGAACTGCCCCGCTCATAAAAGTTCCGTATGGTGCCGGACGTAAAGAATCGCCCCACCCTATATCTTCTCATGGGTGTCGAAAAAGGCGACTAAGGGATTCACCAGAGGATAGGCAGCAGCATTTTCTGAGTATTTAACCAACCAAATGATGATGATAATAGTGTATACACTACAATCACACCAAGCTTGTCGCTTATGTGTGTTACAGTTTTTAGGATTAGGTAGAACAGAAACAAAAAATCGCTAAAAAAGCAAAACGAAAACGAAGAAGAAAGAAAAGAAAACGTGCGTTTTTTTGAGGTTTCTTGTGTTGCTAAACATGACAGTCTTTGTTCTAATTTATTTAACTTCTTGCATGCTTAAGTGTGTATACTCATGTTTAAACAAATAAAAACATATTTATCTTTGTTAAAAATACACAGTCCTGTGACAGACAAACGGTCGGACAGACGAGGGTAGTAACTGGGTGTGGAATCCTAAAAAATATCCTTCTCGCTTGCTCTGCCTTCGATTTCATTCGCAATCAGGGCCATTGCATAATTACCAATCGCTTAGGAAAAAATATTTCAATATTATTTGTGAAAGTATTGAGAAAGTTTCAACAAAGTTCCTGCTCGAAGCATTTTTGTATGGTTTCTTTAATCAGGTAGGTAGTAACATATTTATTAAAATTTGCTAAATAAGAGTAGGTACATTATGTTATACGTTATGATTATTATATTATGTAAGAAATTTTATAGGTACTCAAATCTATGTATTCCTAGAAGTTTTTATCAAGCACTTAAATTACGTACAATTTTCTATGATTACTATGGTCCTACACATCGATGTCTGGTAGGTAAGTTCGTCCTGTGTGCCCAATGATATTTAAAAGTATAGATATGCCATACCCTAACAAAACCAACGAAAAAAAGTTCCATACGCAGCGGCAGCACAATACACATAAACTAGAAGTAAGTAAGTTGGTTACTTCAAGATACTTTCACGTCATAATTGGAACACTTTCTATACACACATCTTACACGTCTTACTTGACGCGGATAAATAGAAAAACCGGCCAAGAGCATGTCGGGCCATGCTCAGTATTGTAGGGTTCCTTAAGTAGGTCTAATTACAAACGAATCAAATCGAATATTAATCATTGCTATTTTAGTTTTTGCAAACAGCGCCACCTAGCGCTAAATTTATGAAGCTAAATTTAAGAAGTGTGTTTCTTTTTGTGATTTTTTTAAATAGAAAGTAACTAAAGGAGCATTATTTGCTACGATCATTTTTCTCTAAGGTCAATGACCTATGAACTAGGACGTCTTAAGTATTTTTCAGTTTTCTCACTATAACTCAAAAATTTATAATCACATTATACTCGAAATAATTTTAAAAGAGAGTTTTTATAAAGGTCTATCAATGTTGAAGACTATAAGTTTCTACGTTGCATAGTTTAGAAATGGCAGGGGGGGGGGACACATTGCAAGCCACTTTGGCGAACTGTATTTCGCAGATGGTATACCTGATAAAAAAGTTGTGTATGAAACATTACCTTCATTTTAGTAAACCTATTCAACGATACCCCACACGAGGGGGTGCAGCGTTAAACATATTTTCATCCCCATTTCACATGTATGGGCGCCACCCCTAAAATACGTAATCAAGATTTTTTTATTCTTTTAAAATTGAGATCTATATCTATTCCATTTTTTGACAAAATTTCATTTACTTATGTTTATAACTGTAGAAGTTATTAAGCGGTAAAGGATTAGGACAGACGGACAGACGGAGAGACGGACAGACGGACGGCCATGACAAAACTATAAGGGTTCCTTGTAGGACTACGGAACCCTAAAAAGCGTCCTAATTAGTACGTTTTCGAGTCTTCAGTTGCGAGTGCAAGTAACATATCTGTACTTTTAAATATCATTGTATGTGCCTATTTTAATATTATTCACGCCACAGACAATGCAATGCCGATAATAGGCAATGGAACACTAAACATTGAGTTTTTACAGACTCCTGATAATTGCGGGCGCCGAAGAGTTCGTCGAAAAGAAATATGTATAAAAATCACACGATTTTCTCAGTAGATCCACGGTTCTGATATGAAAATTCTCAACAGAACCATCATGGATCTACACAATTGATCTAAAGAAAATGAAAGTTTTCAATAGATCCGCTTCTTCAAAATTGGTGCTAATGAAAAAAAAATTCTCAGTAGAACCATCAAGTAGTAGTTTCCTTTGTGAAAGAGCTCGTCCGGGGAAGTACTACCACCGTATCTACTTCTCCGCCAAATAGCGATGCTTGCATTGCTGTGTTTCGGTCTGAAGGGTACGGGTGCCGGTGCAATTACAATCACATGAGACTTTCCATCTTCATGTCTCAGTTTGGCGAACCGACTTGCGGTACCATTTAGGTAACAGCCTAGGTGGTATTAAAGTTGTTATGGGCAAAGGTAACCGCTTAACATCAGGTGGGCCTTTAGCTCGTTTCGCCATCCTATACCATAAAAAAAACAACATGGCTCTGGACTATAAGGGACTAATGGATCATCTAAAGATATGAAGGTACAGATCTGGCCAATGCCCTGCACGCGCGCTATTCGCGCCATGTACGCCTGCACATTCGCTAGCCAGCCACCATATTAGATATGCACCAAACAGTTGCAACTGCACGCATGCAGGGCACGTGCAGCGCATTGAGAGCGGTCATTTGTCAAACTTAAGGATATATTTCAAATCTATAACCTACAGCTGATATTGTTGTAGATAGGTATATTGCGGCGACTATATTGTTCCCAATCGGCTTGACCCTCTAGCCTTGCGTAGAGACGTTGCATCTGTATGTATACTCTATCGCATTTACAATGGGGAATGCTCTGAGGAATTGTTCGACCTTATACCAGCCGCTGACTTCCACCATCGTACCACTCGCCATAAATATAAATTCCATCCTCACCATCTTGATGATTGGCGATCAACTACTGTACGTTTCACACGTCATTTTTTGCCTCGTACAGCAAAACTGTGGAACCAACTCCCGTCAGCGGTTTTCCCGAAACAATTCGACATGGGAGCCTTCAAGAAACGAGCATACGTCTTTTTAAAAGGTCGGCAACGCATCGGTGACTCCCCTGGTGTTGCGGATGTCCATGGGCGGCGGAGATTGCTTACCATCAGGTGACCCGCTTGCTCGTTTGCCCCCCTATGTTATAAAAATAAAATAAAAAATAAGATAAGTATTACAGACGACGACACGGCAAACGTCAGAAATAAAAGTTAGGAAATCGTGCCATATAGATATTTGCCCATTAACTGGGACTAAAATTCTCGACTGTTTATTGTATTGTAATCGTTATTGAAACCTATTTTAAGAACGAATTTCTAGATAACGTTTTATTTCAAATCGAGATCCTAGTAAAGACATATGAAAGCTAATAGCTGTTAAGAAATGTCTAAGTTGAAGAGATTAGGGTATTAACAAACAGAAATAAACACTCCGGCACGTGACACTTCTATGAATTCTTCCACGAAATCTAAAATGTGAACACAATCGTGTCACGGCGAAGGCGTTTTTCTTAGAAATTATGAAAAATATAAACTTTACGCGGCTCGGTTAAGTAAGAATTACACAAGGACATAACAAAAAAGTTAAATTCCAAGTTCTTTCAAGGTCTGTAGCAGTTTTCATGGTCATGTTCACGCACGAATAAATCAATAAAAATTAAATAAACTATATCCCAGTACTTACATACTTATTTACCTACTTCTAAATGTTTTTTTTGGGGAACATTTTTTCACGAAAAATTAATGTATTGAATTGATTTAGTTTATGGTTTAGAATGAAAGACTAATTGTTTATTACCCCAGATAACAACGACGACGACGTGGTTTACTAATTATTTAGTTACTTGTTCACGTGAAAGTCGGAAAATAACATAATTTCGTATTAATGAACAGGATTTCTCCTTTAGAAATAAATATAAGGTCCTACATTATTAATCCGAAATATTTGAAGTAGTGAATTATACTTCTCATAACAAACAACATTTACTATAGGACCAACCCTGAAATCGCTAACAAATAATCAGGACCTAAATACCTACACAGATAGTTAAATTACTATAAATTAATTTAACATAACATAACATCACGCCTGTATTTCCCCGAAAGGGTAGGCAGAGGTGTAATAGTACACCCACATTTCGCCAGTTATGTTATAGTCCCATGTAAAAGGGGGCGAGCCTATTGCCACTGACCGGGCACAAATCCAGACTCCGTGCTGCTACTGAGAATTTAGATAGATAGATAGAATATTCTTTATTGTACACCAATAACCTTATTAAACTTAGGACTAACATGTAAAATTAGGGTACACTGGCGGTCTTATCGCTAATAGCGATATCTTCCAGACAACTTTGGATGGACAAGGAAGACGTGAAAAATAGATGGGGGCAGTATGTGGTGCACTTTCAAAAAAAAAACATCAATCAACTCAACCTATCGCAGTCCACTGCTGGACATAGGCCTCTCCCAAGTTGCGCCACAACGCTCAGTCCTCTGCCTTCCGCATCCAGTCCCCCCCAGCCACGTTCTTTAGGTCGTCGGTCCAACTGGCAGGGGGGCGCCCTACGCTGCGTTTACCGATTCGCGGTCTCCACTCAAGGACTCGTCTGCTCCAACGGCCATCGGTCCTTTGACAGACATGGCCAGCCCACTGCCACTTCAGCTTACTGATCCTACAAGCTATGTCGATCACTCAAATTCTTATGTATTATAAGTATGTATTTACAACAACAACAAAAAAAGTATATAAGTATCACATTCATTGTCTAGTACCCATATTACAAGCTCTGTTTAGTTTGGGACTAGATGGTGCTGTGGAAAAATGTCCCAAAAATATTTATTATTATTATTAATTTTAGTGCTGTCAACTATCACTCTTTTACTAATAATAGATACAAGAAAATAATGGTAACATTAGTGCTGCCAAATTAGTCGGAATAATGGTATAATAAGATGTTTCACCAGGTATTCTCTTCCCGCAATGACAGCGCGATGCCTCCAAGCTACGTCACGATCAGTGCTGCCATTGTTTGATATCTTCAATATACTTAAGGAGATTTTTGTTCATAATGAATATGAAATAAATTCCTAACTAGCCTAACTATTTGTCATCTCGTGTTATTCATCTAATTAGTTAATAAAGGAAACTATATTAAATTACTAGTTAAAAAGTGATTCTTTATAGAAGAAAGTAAATGAAAAAATGCATTTTGCTCGGGTAATTTATTTTCACAAAGTGGCAGCACATCAAACTGACAAGTGTCACGCTATCACGCTAACAGCCCGCTATTGGCTCCACGGCCGATGACGTAGTACGGAGGCAATCACGTGACCTAGATGTCACGGGAAGAGACTACCTGGTGTTATTATACCATGGTCGGAATTAAAATGTCTATGCAAGTTTAGTCATGATCTCAGAGTCAGAACGTGCCGATCAAAAATACGAAAAGTGGAATACGTAAACTAATAATATGACAGTTCTAAAATTAAGGTTTATCTCTTTCTTGTTTTCACTATTTGAAAAAGATACGAATAGTTTAAAATAAGTTAAGTTCGCAAACAATAGAATCAACATCATTGTCCCACGTTTAGGTATAATAAATTTTAATGAAAAACAAATCAATATTTTTTTTGCACCCAACCTTCACTTAAATGATGACGGAAAATAGTAAAATTTTCCCAAAATCTGAAGGTCGCCGTACGAACTCGTGAATACAGGCATATTTGTAATCTCCTTCATTGATAAGTGCTAGTGGGCAGTTCCTTAACCATATCATTGATAGACAAGAGATAGCAAAATAATGTGTCGGATGCTGCGTCGATTCATGCGAGAAAAACCCAGAAAACTGTCAATATTAGGTTTTAAATCTTGTTTCCAGGCTTGTGAAATAAAAGCGAATATCCAACGATAAAAATATAATAGACAAACTAAAACTAAACTAAATAAATACTTACCTACTTGTGATGTAGGTGCAACAGAAAATACAGGTATTGTAAGCACGGAAATCGCTAATGTGACAATCTATATCTAATGTCTCCCCGCCGCCAGCGATCTTGTGCCCATTGAAGAGTTAATTATATTATTATTTATTTTATAGTATAGGATGGCGAAACAAGCTAAAGGCCCACCTGATACTAAGCGGTTACCTTTGCCCATAACTACTTCAATATCACCTAGACTGTTGCCTAAATGGTATTTATTAATACGGAGGAATGAAGATGGAAACATTCATGTAATTGTAATTTAACCGCTTAATTTTATTGTATTGTCTGTGGCTGCAACATTACCTAATACAAATTTGTTAATCCTATAATTTATGTCTTATGTTGTAGCTGTTTATTATCCCTCAATAAATAAAATAAAAACAAATAAAATAACCAGCAACCCTTTGCACCCGGAACACAGCAATGCATTAGGGTGGCTTCCCACCAATGATTTGCGAGGAAGCCACGCAGTGCGCGAGAGGACAAGGCTTAGTTAGCTACGAAACTATGCGTCTATTTCCACCAAAGATAAGTGGTGTAGCGAAGCGAGTAAGATAGTAAGATGTGTGAGGCAAATACGCTTTAAGCGAGGTCGCTATGCGAGGAAAATACGCGATGCGAGCTAAGCAACACAGCGTGGTCGAGTAGCAGCTGGCACAGCTTGCGTAGTTGGCGCAGCTGGCATAGCTAGTAAAGGCCCTTGAGGTGAACTGGCGTGCAGTGTTCCGTGTGCGCCGCCTCGGAGGGTGCGGCGAAAGTTAGGCCGTACGGGTAGAAGGGGCATTCCTGCTTGTGGCAAGCCGGTACCTGTCGGGGGTGGTTGTGTGAATACTAACGGGTTCCTACGCCCCCGGCTAAGGTAGTTGAAGGAACACCGTGGTGGTTTTAGTCGGTAAGAGTCCGACACTGGCTCCACCCACCCCGGGCGGAGTGCGTCCATGAGGATTTCCCCACGGCAAAACAAAAAGGGAGTGACGGAAAGAAGGTTCACTCGCACCGCATGTTGTTAGTAGGATTATGATCATAATAATTAAACACTGTTGTTAATATGATTGTGATTAACTAATTAATTAATTTGTAACTAACTTAACCAAAATGTTTGTATGGTTTTATAGCTAAACATGGATGAACTGCACATATATATATATATTTGTCAACCCATGTTTACAATTAAATAAATTCTGATTCATCCATCGCTAGCATCCCTCGCTTCAGCAGGTACCTATGTAAAAAACTTTGCATTATTGAACCCTTTTCCGGCAGAGCTAAGCTATGAAAATCAAATTATCTTGTTGGTGAATTTTTTCCTCGCTCGGCTTAGCTTCCTCACTTAGCTCTGGTGGAAAGGTACCCTTACTGTTTGGAGGCACAAATAAGTACGCTACTTTTGAGTACGAACACTTTCACTACAAGCTCCTAACTACTCATTCTCATACTAGATACTATATTAATAATAATAATTAATATTTTTGGGACATTTTTACACAGCATCATCTAGTCCCAAACTAAGCAGATATTGTGGTATGGGTACTAGACAATGGATATAATACTTAAATACTTTTTTTTGTAAATACATACTTATAATATACATAATGTATATATAAGAAACACCCAGCCAACAAAGACACTTGTTGTTCATCACACAAATATTTGTGTCCTGTGGGAATCGAACCCACGACCTCGTGATCAGCAGTCCGACCCTCAAACCAATAGACCACAGAAGTCGACAAAAAAAAGAAAAAAATACACTGTAATTGATATCGCCCGCGGTTTCACCCGCGTACTGAAATAAAATATAGCCTACATTACTTCTGAATAAATTGGCTTTCTAACGGTGAAAGAATTATTAAAATCGGTCTAGTAGTTTTCAGTTTATCGATTACTAACAAACAAATCTTTCTTCTTTATAATATTAGTATAAATTGACTTACTTACTTGAAAAAGGTCACGTTTAGTATGAGTTAACTATTCTGAAAATATCTTACAGGCCTCGGCAGCGATTTCCCACAATCATACCTAAACATTTTCAAAAACTTTGGATTTTTGTTTCTATCCTAGTTTAATTTGGACTTAAAAAAATTGCCTTGTATGTATAATTTTCATTATGTTAAGAAACAAAAATTGTATGGCTGTGCTTGTGTCATTAAATAAATTATTATTATTCCTACACTGCTTTTGATTCGATAGCTGTGGAGGGATCGATATGAAACTTGTAAAGTAACTATATCATTTGAACTGTCACAATATGTGATACTTTCTTAGATATGAACCCGTGACTTAGATCCAGTCTCAGGAGAATTATGTGTCATCTCATATATTAATGGTTCGCTATCGACTTCGTAAATGTTTAACTACAAAAACATTTACAAATATATTTGTAAATGTTTTTATATAAACAAGACAAAGACAGACAATGCCCCCTCCAAAAACTTAAAAAGCGTTTATCTCTTCCATTTTGTCATCGATTAAATATTTTTTTTAACAAATTATATTATTTTATTTTATTGTTCTTTCAAAATAAGAGTAATAGCACTATTATTTGTTCTATGGTAATACTAACAAAACAAGTTTAACCGGATAACATCGTATTTTTTTAAAATATAAAGACTCTCCGCTTGTTATCAGTCTTCCTGCGACTAAGAACGCTGCAAAGCTTTCGAAACGTCAGGAAAACCAATTTTAATAATATACGCAATGTAAAAACCGGTTAAACTTGTTTTATTATAATGTGTAGCGATCGTGAAAACCTAAAAAAATATTATAAGAGTAATGTTCAAATACCATAAAGTAGTTAGAACATTGTTTGCCTTTTTTTGCTTCCTTAAATACGGTACAGGTTATTTTCAGTGAGGTGATTATTTCGCGATCAATAGCTTTTAAACCAACATTTAAATTGTTCCAAAGATTTCAGACTGAGTAATTAAATTCTCTTGAAATTAATCGGAGTACCTGCTACCTAACTACTTCTCGAAATTAGTTATTAATTAAGTACTAAGTACACTGGATGAATTGTTATCATAGTTAGTGGGAAGTGGGCCTCCAAAGTAACTTAATCAAAACTGAATCGCCAGTTTCTGTTAATAGGCTGAAAATACATTCAATTGTTAGAAGGAGTACCTAACTAAAGTGGTAGGTATATAGGGCGATTTTTCACATTGGACAACGACAAATTGCAACCGAACACCTAAATTCGACTTTTCATAAATAACTTCTTCTTTTTTTTTTTTTTTTTTTTTTTTTCTTTTTTTCTTTTTCTTCTTCTTTTGGTTTGGTGAAAAAGAAAATGACAAAATTTTAAATTTAAATATAAGTTTCCTCTTGGTCAAGAAACTATTTCTTATAAAAGCCAGCAAGTGAGGTACCTACATGTTCAAGAATCGTATATAGCACAGATATCATTCCTAGTACATAGTATTTTTGTTGTCAATTTATGTGACAAACGTGTCATCTATTTGTGAGGTTGTGAGGCAATGCTAGCATTTCCACGAACACGAATATAATACGAATTTCTTTGCAATGATCGAAATAACGTGATAGGGTGTCGGATTCAACGATTTCTTAAACCAAGATTCCAGACATCAAAATTTGAGTTCATTTTAATTTTTGCGTGCAAATCATGTAGGTAGGTACACCGCTCTATATTTTCATTATTTTCAGCCTATGTTGTCCCACTGCAGGGCAAAGGCCTCCCTTTCCTTATTCCACTCATTCCGGTCAAGTGAAATTGTGAACCAGTCTTTTCTCCGCTCCATATTTAACCGCTCTATAGATGTAATTTAATTAAACTACTTATAAAACATGCATACAAAAAGTAAACAGTAACAGAACAGAACAGTAAAAGTAAACATTACTTTCTTTTACAAGGTGGCGACGTCCGGAAAATCGCAGGAATCCGCTGGATGCGGAAAACGCAGGACCGGTCATTGTGGCGATGCTTGGGGGAGGTCTATGTCTAGCAAAGGCCGTAATGATGACTCGTTTTATCATTTGGCCAATTGCAAGCTGTAGCCGTAACAATAAGGTTCCCACTCAGCATGATGCCGTGTTGCAACGTAAGCCAGAAAATAGCGCTGGTATTCAATGGAAACCTCAAGTGACGAACGGACGATAAACCGACAATGATTCAATAGGTGATTCAAGATAAATAAATAAAAACATAATTTATTACAAGCTTAATTTGGGACTAGATGGTGCTGTGTAAAAATGTCCCAAAAATATTTAAAGAAGATTTATATTTTATATTTACATTTATTTTAAGTTCGTTGAGGGGCTCGTGGCTAAGTAGCAACCGTGTGGATTGTATAATCTGCAAGGTTAAGCTACACTTGCCGCAGTCATTCCATGGATGGGTGACCATTTCTATGCACATCGAGACCCCACCGTGCCTCAGAGAGCACGTTAAGCTGTCGGTCACGTTTGCCATATGAATATCTATGGCAGTCGTTAGGGTTAGTCGGAAGCCAAAGATTTTATGTTGCTGTTTCAGAAGCTCTTTAGTCTAACCTCCGAATGTCTTACCCAGTAAACTTGGGTTGCGGGGGTCTGATGGCAGTCACTCCGTGTAAAATACTGATGTTCAGCCGCATCTGGTTAGACTGGAAGACGACCCCAACATAATTGGGTACAAGCGAGGAGGATGATGATTTTTAGCTAGTTTATTTGCAGATAAGTTTGAGCGTCATGAAAAACAGAAACAATAACACAACCTATTTTTGTTCCGTAAAACGATTCACCAATCATAAGTATGGTAATTTATTGAAAAAAGGCAATTTTTTGTTTAAATGGTTATTATGTCGTTTGTACAATGCATTCGCGTGACATCAACGGAAGGTCATGTGGACAACATAACTAGATTTGCGATGAATTGAACGCACCAATAAAATAGGTTAGTGCGCCGTCTCGTTAATGCGACTTTTGTAGTACAGTCGACTGCATGACAGTGGTAACACTTGAATTAGAAAACCACTCTTACTGCTTACGAAATAAAGACGCTGTCAATGTCAAACTGGTACCACTGACGTGCGGTCGACCCAAAGACATTTGTATACTGATAACTTTATGGGTCGACCGTACAAGGCGTGAAACAATAGATTGGAGAGCTGGCGAACAAAATAAAACTTGTCCACATAATCGTACTTTTTGTATTTTTATAAAAAGAGCCCAAAACCAATTATTTTACGCTAGTAACATATATGTCTATGACCAAAACATACTCCAACACGGTGCACTTATCTTTTTAACCAATTTCAAAACCAGGAGGAGGTTCTTAATTCATTGTATTTTTATTATTTTTAATTATTTAGGTATACAGATTGCAGATTCTTGCAATATTTTTTCACTATTCAGTATAACTAAATAGGTAACTAGGATTAAGTTTATTAGTACCGAAATTATATTCAAGTTTTGTTTAATAAACACACGCAAAATGTAATCTTCCAATTCAGGTCTTCGGGATTAATTTGTCCGTCGGGCTATTAGAGCTCACATTTTACAAGTACCGGTCAACCATGTACATACAAGTATATTTGCACGGGGTGCTGGCCAGAAAACCTCCACGTGTGCCTGACGGCTGCTTGTCCTTCTGGACACGTCTGGAGGGATCGGCAGTTGTTTGGCCGGTGCATCCTGGGCACGGGCAATAAAATGCTGCCGAGGGATTAACCTTCGGGGGATTTTATTGCCTGTGGCGAATATTCTGGCGCGGGAGGGGCCCGTTCTGGGCCAGTAGGGAGTTGCTCCACGTGTCCCTCTGATATCAGCAGAGGGCACAGTGGAGGAGCAGGGGCGGGCCCGGTGTGCACTCACCCTGCCACTGGGCAGGCAGCGGGGGGACTGTCTTTCCCTGCCCCCGTCGATCTCGTAACCCCAGGAGTGCCCGCTGAGTAGTGTTCTCGCGCCTCTTGGGACCGAGGGTCTTGGCTTCACCGCCCGGACCGCGAGGAAGAAAACCTCTATAAAAATTCACGGGAGGTAGGGCCTGCGAGCAGCAGACTCGGGGTAGTCTGCTGCCCGACCAGCAGCTGGCGTAGCTGGCACAGCCGGCGTAGTTGGCGCAGCTGGTAAAGGCCCATGAGGTGAGGTGGCGTGCAGTGTCCCGTGTGCGCCACCTAGGAGGGTGCGGCCGACGTTAGGCCGCAAGGGGAGAAGGGGTTCACCTGCTTGTGGCGGGCCAGGACCTGTCGGGGGTGGTTGTGTGAATACTCACGGGTTCCCACGCCCCCGGCTAAGGTAGTAGAAGGAACACCGTGGTGGTTTTAGTCGGTAAGAGTCCGAAACTGGCTCCGCCTACGCCGGGCGGAGTGCGTCCACGAGGATTTCCCCACGGCAAAAATAAGAAAAAAAAAAGAAAGTATATTTGCTAATGTTTTCTTGTAATACATACATACATACATATTATCACGCCTGTTTCCCATTGGGGTAGGCAGAGACTATGGATTTCCACCTGCTACGATCCTGACACACCTCTTTCGCTTCATCTACGTCCATTAACCTCGTCATGCATGCTCGTCGGTTTAGAGAACTCTTAACCTGGCATTTTTTGAGAACATCCGCGATTTGATCGCGATACGTTCGCCGAGGTCGTCCCCTTCCAACTCTTCCATCCACACTCGCTTCGTATACTTGTAATATTCACCGTTAAACATATACATACGGAGATACATCTCGTAAATATTCAGTGAATTTCACCAGAGAATGCGTTATAAAGGCGCTGATGGGCTGAAACAAGAAAAATAATGTAAAGTGAATAGGTACGGAGTTTATTAGAGTTTCGCTCGCGTATGTTGCGAGAGAAAAAAAAAATTCAACATCAACATCGTTGCCTATTTATTCAGTTTTTTTTCATTATTATTGATGAATACGTAACCGGCTTTAATCTCTTCAAAACGAAATGTGTGTTGGTGGTAGCAATTTACGGTTATCAGTAAGGACAATAAAATTCTATGCAATGTTTTTTTAGGTTGTTAATAATCAAAAATTCTAGTAAATTTTGACTCTTCTCCATAGGATATATCTTTTGAAACAGTTCAACAAATTTTTCGAGTTTTTTGACATTTCATAAGAGCATTGTTTGTGCCGTTGAAGCAGACGAGTCCTTGAGTGAAGACCGCGAATCGGCAAACGCAGTGTAGAGCGTTCCAGCCAGGTGGACAGACGACCTGATGAAAGTAGCTGGGGGGGACTGGATGTGGAAGGCAGAGGACCGAGTGTTGGGGTGCAACTTGGGAGAGGCCTATGTTCAGCAGTGGACTGCGATAGGCCGAGTTGAAGATGATTGATTGTGCTATTTGAATATAATAAAAAAAAACCAATTCTCTTTAAGTTTTTAATCATAAGATTTCCAAAAGTTACCTACTGGTAAGTTAAAATATTTTCAAATAGTTAAGTTTCATCTTACCTAATCACCATTAGATAGTTTAAAAGAAAAAGGCTGATCATAAAGATGAACATTTTATTTAAAAAAATTGCCGCTTCATTTAAAACCATAGTTTACCATACAATATTTCTATAAACTACCTGCGATTATTTAGTCGTCAGTCGCATCGACAGCATCCCGCTTTTAGCTCGGATAACCGCTTGATCGACAATATCTCGCGTCTATATCTCTCAGTATCTGTCGCCGTTATCACAGCTGATACGATGCTCTCGATAAAATTGAAGGCTTTCGATGTTTTATCTTACTTTTGTCGTGATCGCAACAGTGACAAGACAGTGCGGTCAAAATGAACAGTAAGTCAATTTTTTTTCGAGTGAATATTTAAGTCGGCTTTACACCTGTAAGTTTTACTCACGTAAGTGCCTAACGTCACATCAACTAGATAACAAATGTAAACACTCTTGTACTAAACTTGATTGAATTTACTCACGGAATCCTTTCTCAACTTATCAAAGTGAAACGAAAAGTTGAGTTCTAGCATGGATGATTTATTGGTCTATGGTACTAAACAACGTGAAAAACCTGTAGTTGTACAAGCAGTCATAAGTTCTTTACACAAATTTTACGGAAGCAATTTACAAGTGTAAAGGCGGCCTTAAACATAAGTGTTACGTAAGTACAGTCAGGAAACATTCCGGTGAACCACCACTAAGGCTAAAATCGCTTGCTCTAAGTGTTCGACGGCAGCCGTAGGTACGTGTAATGTAGCAGGATTCGTTCAAGGGACGAAGTAGATCTAATTTTTATATATAGTATGATTTTTCATACTATTTACTAAGGAAAATACGATTCAATAAAATGTTAACGATAGATTTATTTTACAAAATAAGGTCTGTTCAAAAATCCCAATATCTTTTCCTAAATTTTTTGAATAAGATACATCTTGTACCTTGCTAGATTCTGGTGCAACAGATTTTTATTGACGTGTTTATTTGCCGAGAATTTAGCAAACATTTAAAAAAAAGTAACAGCGCGATTACGCTCTAATCTCACGCGCAATTTTCCATTTGTTAAAAAAAACCAGGGACAGTTCCAAAACCAATGCAACATCAATCAACTACTTCCGGATAAAACAAGATTGGCAATATAATGAAATTTATGAATTCTATATAAATAATTTCATACACGAACACATAGTTTCATACTTCATAAAGTTCCTATTTGAAACTTAAAATGCACTGTTAGCGAACAAATCTACTTCTCGGATTAAACTTTAGATAAGTAGGTACCTATCTGTGTTAGGTGATGAGCAGAATACAACAAACTTTGCCCACAATTTCGGAATATAATCTAAATAGAGTTTGCTATTCTGTCTTGTTCTAAGCAAAGTTATCCATGATTTGATTATGTAGATTTTAGATGGATGAAATTGGTTAGTCCTCGGTGATAACATAATAATTATGGTTATACAATATATCTTCGGTGATATTCCAATAACACGTTATAGCTATAGCCAGAATCTAGTCATCTGCGTGGGACGTAATATAGTGCACAAGATTGTGCGCATACACAGGTGCACTCTATATTCCCTCACACTCATAATACGATGGGACGGCAATCCGACACGACTGGAGAGAGATCAGGCGCAGGGTGTAGCACCGCCATCTTCCTGACTCGAGAAATTTTCTAGACAGAAATCTCAATAGAATAGAATAGAATAATCTTTATTTAAAGTAATTTGGTTGATACATAGGTTGTTACATGATAAAAGATAGCGATCAGCACATCTTTGTCAGATTTGACATGCAACATGCATACATAATGATGTTATCAATTAGGTATATTATATTGTCTAATTATGTAATTATGAATTCATCCGTTATCAATTCTATTCCTATTACTTATTAATACAAGAATAATCTACCACTACCGCTTTCTCTCCGACCCGGGAATCAAACTCAGGACCTCACGATCTGCGGTTGAACATGGCTACCGCTAGACCATCGAGGCAGTGATTTGTAAACACAGAGTATCCGACAAAACTTGCCGAATTCAAATTACCACCCATGCGTAGCGAAGCTTAGCTAGCACCAGCCGATCAGATTCAACACCCTCAACTTAACCATAGAAAAAAAAAGGACGCTGTATTTGCCAATAGGTACCTACTAGCTATTTAGGTACGAGCTATTGGAATATTAGCGACGATATGTCCAGTACCGTCTTATCCATAAGGGCACAGCGGGCACAAGCACAGGGCCCACGGCCTGATAGAGACCTTGAAATGCCAAGACCAGAGTCTGTGTATTTTGCCTATGTATTATTAGGGGTCTCGTTTTACTAATTGAAAAAATCACATTAGTTTCTTAGTTCAACTCATAATTAACAAAACACCCAGATAGCCCTCTGGCTATTATCGTTAGCTTTATAGGTACAAAGGAAACACATGTTGAGCAAAATTTTGCTGAGTGACTCTGCACTCATGATCGTTTTGTTGCACATCGAGACCCCTCCAAGCCTCAGAGAGCACGTTAAGCTGTCGATCACGATTGCTATACGAATATCTATGGCAGTCGTTACAAGTAGTCGGAAAGTCTGACAACTTAACCTACTAAGGATGTCGGTGTTACCCAATGCTTGATTGCGGGGGTCTGATGGCAATCGCTCCATGTAAAATACTGATGTTCAGCCGCATCTGGCTAGACTGGAAGCCGACCCCAACATACTTAGTTGGAAAAGACTCGGCGAAAGAAGAAGAACCACAGATAACGGAGTATAAGGAGATCGGACAAGCCGCCTAGTTTGCATGGAGTCCAAGTGTCGCAAGCGCAACTTACGTTTTACGGACACAACGATGCAAAAAACGCCATCAATAAATTACAACAAAAAGTACGAACACACATAAAACACGCTCACTTGTCTACTTACGGCATTTTCGAAATAAAATAAAGATTTCTCACAAACTGGCGTGCATACTCACTCAAGTGCAACTGACGGTGAACTAGCGGCAGTGTATGCCCGATGTGCATACAACGGTCAGCCTTTGACGGTGGTTTGTCCTCTCTCTATTCTGTTGCTCTGAGAGTAGAACTTAGCTAATATTTAATATCCATGTTTTTTTTTCAGCAGCCATCTGGCTTCTATGTTGCGCAGCGGCGCTGGCCAGCTGCTCCGGGCTCTCAATACCCTTGAGACATAATCCGGAGACCCTGTGTGCAGGCCAGGAGAACTTCCTAAGGATCGCCAGCATCGAGAGCTGCTTCCACTACTACCAGTGCTATGGGGGCCGTTCGTACCACATGCAGTGTCCTCCCGAGACGTGGTTCAATGAACAAGAACAGGTGAGAACTAATATCATCGGTATTTTCTTTATCGATCCGTAAACGCAGTATATCCTACTAGCTTTTACCCGTGGCTTTTATCCCTCGAAAACCATGCATTTATCCGAGATAAAAGTTGCTGTTGCCATTCACCGGTCTGTAAACTATCTCTATGCAAAAAATCACGTCGTTTCATTGCTGCGTTAAGAAGGACAAACCAACAAACACACTTTCGCATTTATAATATCGATGGCTTAGTTAACAGACTTCGTAAGACTCCACTTTGACCTAATGAAGTTATTTTTTATGTTCGACTACCGCATGTCGTCTTGTTGTGGCATAAATCATTTTTCTTTCTTTCTTCAATTTCGCAGGAGGAAGAAAAAATTATCTAATAATAATTAAGGCACTACATACCAGGCCCCTCAGAAAGTATTGCGAAAAAAAGTTTTTATATATGGGAGACTGGCCAGTTATAATGTTTTTCGAAAATATGATTATTTATAAGTAAAAATAAGTAAGTTCCAATTTCAAAATTTCCCTCCCAATTTTTTCGAGTTAATTCAAAGTATTGTGTCTCACTGAAATATGGATCTGCGCCGGGAACATTTTAGAGCTATGATTTTATACGATTTCAAGTGTCGCCTGAAACCGGATGAATCGTACGATAGACTTCAAATGGCATTCATGAATGAAGGCCCTTCCAAGGCAACCGTGTATCGTTGGTATAACGAATTCAAGCGCGGTCGACCAACTTTGGGGGATGACGAAAGAAGCGGTCGCCCTTTGACGGCTGTTACCGAAGAAAACGTGCTAGCAGTGAAAAATTTAATCCAAGACAATAGGCGAATTACATATCAGGAGATTCAACACATATTGAAGATTGGATCGGGAAGCGTTCACGAGATTCTACACAGCCATCTTCGCGTGAGGAGGATAGTATCACGCTGGGTGCCGCACAACCTCACCGATGCTCAGAAGCAGGCCCGGGTGGAATGGTGCCGTGATATGCTTAACAAATTTGAAGCAGGCTCGTCTCGGCGTGTTTACGACATCGTTACAGGTGATGAGTCCTGGATTTATCAATACGACCCAGAAACAAAGCGCCAGTCGACTGTTTGGGTGTTTCAAAATGAGCAGACGCCTACCAAAGTGAAGCGATCTAGAAGCGGGGGTAAGATTTTGATCGCTAGCTTTTTTAATTTGACTGGCCACTTGGTATCAATTCCCTTACGGGATCAAAGAAGCATTAATGCCGAATGGTATACTACCAAATTTTTGCCAGAAGTTTTCTCTGTTATAAGCAACAAGCGACCAAACACAGGGCTCCGCGGGCTACTGCTCCACCACGACAATGCACCTGCGCACACCGCACTCAAAACGAGGGACTTCCTGGACAGCACGCCAGTCAAACTCCTTTCGCAAAACTTTCTGAGTGTCCCACGTATTTCTTAAGTTTTTGACAGAATGTGATATACGTGGGACACTCAGAAAGTTTTGCGAAACTAAAAAAAATTGTTCTATACGTACATATATTTTTATCAAATCTTTCCAAAGTACTTTCCACCAGCCTCTATACAAAGATTCATGCGCCTAAACCAGTTTTCAAAACACTTTTTCCAGTCCGCCGCAGACACCTCGTTTACAGCCTGCTCGAACGCAGCCAGCGCATCTTCCGGCGACGAAAATTGTATCCCTTTGAGCTGATTTTTTATTTTTGGGAATAAAAAGAAGTCACACGGTGCTAGATCAGGGCTGTAAGGAGGGTGACCCAGGAGTTTGACTGGCGTGCTGTCCAGGAAGTCCCTCGTTTTGAGTGCGGTGTGCGCAGGTGCATTGTCGTGGTGGAGCAGTAGCCCGCGGAGCCCTGTGTTTGGTCGCTTGTTGCTTATAACAGAGAAAACTTCTGGCAAACATTTGGTAGTATACCATTCGGCATTAATGCTTCTTTGATCCCGTAAGGGAATTGATCCCAAGTGGCCAGTCAAATTAAAAAAGCTAGCGATCAAAATCTTACCCCCGCTTCTAGATCGCTTCACTTTGGTAGGCGTTGGCTCATTTTGAAACACCCAAACAGTCGACTGGCGCTTGGTTTCTGGGTCGTATTGATAAATCCAGGACTCATCACCTGTAACGATGTCGTAAACACGCCGAGACGAGCCTGCTTCAAATTTGTTAAGCATATCACGGCACCATTCCACCCGGGCCTGCTTCTGAGCATCGGTGAGGTTGTGCGGCACCCAGCGTGATACTATCCTCCTCACGCGAAGATGGCTATGTAGAATCTCGTGAACGCTTCCCGATCCAATCTTCAATATGTGTTGAATCTCCTGATATGTAATTCGCCTATTGTCTTGGATTAAAATTTTCACTGCTAGCACGTTTTCTTCGGTAACAGCCGTCAAAGGGCGACCGCTTCTTTCGTCATCCCCCAAAGTTGGTCGACCGCGCTTGAATTCGTTATACCAACGATACACGGTTGCCTTGGAAGGGCCTTCATCCATGAATGCCATTTGAAGTCTATCGTACGATTCATCCGGTTTCAGGCGACACTTGAAATCGTATAAAATCATAGCTCTAAAATGTTCCCGGCGCAGATCCATATTTCAGTGAGACACAATACTTTGAATTAACTCGCAAAAAATGTGGAGGGAAATTTTGAAATTGGAACTTACTTATTTTTACTTATAAATAATCATATTTTCGAAAAACATTATAACTGGCCAGTCTCCCATATATAAAAACTTTTTTTCGCAATACTTTCTGAGGGGCCTGGTAATTGGATATACCATAATTGAATATTCAAGCAAATGATTGGAATAGTGCCTTAATTAGACATTTTTTTCTTTCTCCTGTTTAATTGGTCAAAGCGGAGTAACGAAGTCTGATAACCATCGACATTATATCGATATCGTTATCGACAGTAGGATTACATTGACAACTGAAGGAATTGTTCATTCATGATTAGTGATCACAGAATTCTATGTTAGTGATATACAACGTGTTATTGAAATAACTGAAAACTTCTTACTAACTTTGCGGAATGTTCACATGAGTAGGTATGTGAACAAAAATGTAGGGATGGGATCAGGTGATATTTTTTTCGTGATTTAGGGGTTGGTCCCATAGTAAAAGTTGTTCATACTGCTGAGTACATTGACCTCTTAAGAGGTTTTCAGTTATTTGAATAACACGTTTTATACGGAGAAAGTCGCTTTCTCAGCGCAACCTTCGAAATAGAAAAGAATAGAACATAGTTTTATACAGTTTGATTAGTAGTTCAAGTAGGTACCTACCTACACCAACATACCTACTTTTCTTTCATAACGATTTGGTTTACAGTTATCACACCTAAACTTCCCCAAGTCAGTTATTTATTTACGGCCAAAATTAATATCCAATCTATCCACGATTTGCCCTACTAGAGATAGAAATTTGACATAAATAAATAAAATAAAATAAAATGTCTTTATTTTAGGCATTAGCCCATAAGTTGTTAGTGATGAGTTAGTAACAGATTGTACTTATATGCTAGATTAGTGTTATTAGTACTTAAATTACTGAACAAATTATTTATTTAAATCTATAGCGACCTCCACCCAATGTCTCTGGATGGGACAATCTGGTCTGTCAACAAGAATTTTCAGGATGCTGTTCCGAGTGTTACGCATGCGCTGCAGTAAGGAAGCCGCTTTCTTACGCATGATGGCGTGAAAGCCATCTGTGTGAGCTTCAGCAAACATTCCTGATGCACTGCAACGCCACGGCAGCCGCAACAGCATCCTGAAGGCGTTGTTATATTGTACGCGCAGGACGTTGTAGGCTCGGCACGTATATGAAACCCACAGGCCGCTTGAGTAGAAGGACTGACAGAACGCCTTAAATAAACTTACTTTGACGTCTGCCGTGCAGCGAGCGAACCTGCAGGTGAGCATATTGCTCCTCACCGCCAACGCCCTGCGCTCCCGTTCTATGTCGCTATCATCTCTTAAGTCACTGGTGACAACGTGACCCAGGTACTTAAAATTGTTGACCACATTGAGTTCTACGCCGTTGAGATATACCGGAGGTACACGACGGAGCCGTTGTTTACGTGCTTTAAACACTAAGACTTCGCTCTTTTTTGAGTTGTATTTAAGGCCGTGCACCTCCGCATACGTCTCGCAGATCGATAGCAGCTCTCTCAGCCCACCTATCGATGGGCTGAGCAACACCATGTCGTCCGCGTAACTGATGTTATTGACACACGTACCGTCAATGTGACAACCGACATGTGTGTCACATAAGCTCCATACAAAATGTGTCATATTTCTATCTCTAGTAGGGTAAATCGTGGATAGATTGGATATTAAATTTGGCCGCTAGTCTATAAATCCCGGTATTCTGAAGATTCGTAGGTACAACTGTTCTCAAGTATGTTATTCAACTTCCTCGTGTACCTATATGTTATCTTTTATCTCAACAGTAGTTTGACAGTTTATCTTTTTGTCATGTGTCGATAGAAAACCGATAAACAAAAATACTAAAATAAGTCGCATCACGAGAACATAACATGATCGGGAAATATCTAGAAACTTAAGTATTGCACGAGATTCTTGATTGAAAGTAGGTATATACTTTCAATCAAATGGGACATGGGTCAAAACGTTTTACGATAGATCATCTGATAGAAATATATACCTACAGGCTGAATTATAGTCGTTTTGGAAACAAAAACCAGACTCTTTCTCTATATCAATAATATAATTTATCTGTAGTTGGAATTAAAAAAAAATGTTTTTCCAAAACTCAAAATGATGACGATTTAAGCAATTCTCAAGAATCAGAAATCAGGATTACTAGGTACCATTTAACTCAAATACATTTTCACTTAGCGGTCCGCCCTGGGTCTCACTATTTGGGGCCATTTCAGAGAGATTTGTTTTACAGACGATTTTTTTAGAAAGTTCAAGCCTAGGAAAACTATGAGCTCAAGAAGTCTTAAAATGAATAATTGAGAAATATTTTAACAATTTTAACCTTAGAATGAGTAAAACCTAAAATAAACTTTTTCATAAAAAAAACTAGTGAGTGGGCTCCATCTGAGATGATCCCGGGCCTCGAAAGGGTTAGTCCGCTACTGGTGAAATGATAATAATCCTGATTTTTAGGAATACAATATTCCTTGTTATTTTTTATCTGACACTACGAATCGATTCTATTATTGACGGGTCTATGTTTTTTGTTTCAAGATCGACTAAAATTTCACCGTGTATAACTCTGTAATTATTTTTCATGTTGGACTATTGAGTACGTAACTGTGTAAAAATAGGTAATTAGATTATTGCCAAAATTTTAATCAACTGTACTAATTTCTCTTCAGGTCTGTGACTGGTCAAGTCTACCGGAGCGATGTGTTCCTTTGTCAGAACCTGAACCAGAACCCCAACCAGAACCTGAACCTGAGCCTGAACCCGAGCCTGAACCTGAACCAGAGCCTGAACCCGAACCAGAGCCTGAACCCGAACCAGAGTCCGAACCCGAACCAGAGCCCGAGACTCTCCCTGAAGACATCGTTGACGCTGAAGAAGGCTCCGGTGAAGAATGGCAAGAGGACGCTGTCAGACGCTACGTGAAAGCATTCAGAAGCATCAAACAAGAGGACATCGAAGCGGAAGATGAAGAGGAAACTGAAGCCAGAAAGCTAAGACAAGAAGAAGTCAGCGACGATGATGAATTTGATGGCGAGTATTTAGAAGATAACCGTAAAGCTCAAGAAGAAATTCTAGATGAACAAGAAGAAGATTTACTGGAGAAAGCTAAGAGGTTGATGAGGCAAGAAGAAACTGAGGCTGATGAGGCCGACGATGACGAAGAAGCAAAGAAAAGACAGGAAGAAGTTGAAGAAGTAGAATCTGACGATGAAGATACAAAGAAACGTCAAGAGGAAGTTGAAGAATCGGATGATGATATAGAAGAGGTTAAGAAGAGGCAAGAGGAGGAAACTGAGGATGAAGAAGTTGCTGAAGATGACCTAGAAGTGAAGAAACGCCAGGAGGAAGTTGAAGAAGAATCGGATGAAGACGTAGAAGAGGTTAAGAAGAGGCAAGAGGACACTGAGGATGAAGAAGTTGCTGAAGATGACGTAGAAGTGAAGAAACGTCAGGAGGAAGTTGAAGAAGAATCTGAAGATGTCGTAGAGGAAGCTAAGAAGAGGCAAGAGGAAGTTGAGGATGACGAAGAATCCGACGATGAAAAGGCTAAGAAACGTCAAGAAGAGACTGAAGACGATGACGAAGATGACGTAGAAGAAGCTAAGAAACGTCAGGAAGAAGTTGATGATGAAGAATCTGAGGACGAAGAAGCTAAGAAACGCCAGGAAGAGGTTGAGGAAGCTGATGAAACTGAGGATGAGGTTTCGCGTAAGAAACGTCAGGTGGAAGATGAAGAAGAAGACGATGATTTAGAAGAATCTAAGAAGCGTCAAGAGGAAGTTGAAGAAGACGAAGAAGAAGAAACTAAGAAACTCCAGGAAGAGGTTGAAGAAGACGAAGAAGAAGAAACTAAGAAACGACAGGAAGAGGTTGACGAAGACGAAGACTCCGAGATTGAAGAAGCTAAGAAACGCCAAGAAGAGAATGAAGATGACGAAAATGCCGAGGATGAGGCAGCTAAGAAGCAGGAAGAAGTTGACGAAGATGAGGAATCAGAAAATGACGAAAACAAGAAAAGCCAAGAAGAGACTGAGGTCGACGAAGAGGTTGTTGATGTCGATGAAGATGAATCGAAGAAAAGCCAGGAGGAAGTAGATGATGACCAAGCTGATGAAGAAAATGGAGAGAATAATGATGAAAATGATGAAACAGAAGATGCAGAGCGTAATTCGCAAGAGGAAGTAGAAGCAGAAGATTTAGGTCTAGAAGATGTAGAAGAAACCTTTAGGGCAAGAGTAAAGAAGTTCTTCAAAAATGTGTTCAGAATTTCTAAGTAAAACAAGAGACTTCAGAAGCATTGACAAATGCTGACTTGAAGAAACTCGAGAAGTAACTTAGAAGTAATTAGTTTTAATTTATGTAAGTTTCGCATCACTTTGTGCAATTTTGTAAATATTACGGATGTTATTAAACTATTTATTGACAGTTTTTGTTTTACATCTTGCAACGCATTTTCAATTTTAAACTCGAGCTGCTCGAAGTTTAGAGCCCCCTAGTCTAAACTCTAGCGTTCGATAGTGGGTTATATAACTTTTTATGGGAAATCCGGTCTGCCGGTTTGCGCACTCCCGTATGTCTCCGTACAGGAGACTTACCAAAGAGAATATAATCATGGGACTTAGGGTGGTATGCCACATTTGTCTTATCAAATTTCTTTACGATGTGTTGTACACATGTACATACCTACAACATTTGATGAAATCATCAAATTTCTTTGATCAGTTACATTGGTCTAAGATTTTTTGTTGTATAATGTATCTTTTTTAGGGTTCCGTAGTCCCGTCATATTATAGTTTCGTCATGTCGGTCCGTCTGTCCCAATCCTTTACAGCTTAATAACTTCTACAGTTATAAACATAAGTAAATGAAATTTTGAACTAAGTTTACGGGACTTGTCGCGCACAATTAAATCAAAATATAACAAGCATTTTGACTAACCTCGACGTTTCGGTCAAGTTGCATTGGCCGTGGTCACGAGCAGACTGAAGTATGTGGGTGTCATCGTCTTGAGCGGCGGGTGTTTTCTCGAACTACCCGCGGTTGGTTTTTCGTAACGTCGCTGTCCGTAACAAGATATGCTGAATCACGACACACAATGCTGACAGTTTCGGCGGACATACATGTAGACATACCACAACGCGAACACTTCTCGATTACCGGATTCCACGAGGAGGACAACCTAACCAAAACCAACCGCGGGTAGTTCGAGAAAACACCCGCCGCTCAAGACGATGACACCCACATACTTCAGTCTGCTCGTGACCACGGCCAATGCAACTTGACCGAAACGTCGAGGTTAGTCAAAATGCTTGTTATATTTTGATTTAATTGTGCGCGACACGTCCCGTAAACTTAGTTCAATATGAGTGAAATTCGCGAAAGTTTAAAAACTTCTAAATCAAATTTTGTTAAAAAATGGTTTAGATATAGATCTCAATTTAAAAGAATAAAAAAATCTTGATAACGTATTTTAGGGGTGGCGCACATACATGTGAAATGGGGATGAATTATTTTTTTCGTTGCACCCCCTCGTGTGGGGTATCATTGAATAGGTCTACTAAAATGAAGGCAATGTTTCATACATAACTTTTTTAACAGGTGTACCATCTGCGAAATATAGCCTGCCAAAGTGGCTTGCAATGTGTCCCAGCCCCTGCCATTTCTAAACTATGCAACGTAGAAACTTATAATTTTCCACATTGATAGACCTTTGTAAAAACTCTCTTTTAAAATTATTTCGAGTATAATGTGATTATAAATTTTTGAGTTATAGAAATCTGAAAAATACTTCAAACGTCCTAGTTCAAAGGTCATTGACCTTAGAGAAAAATGGTCTCCGCAAATAATGCTCCTTTAGCTACTTTCTATTTGAAAAAATCACAAAAAGTAACTTTGTGTAATGTTGACATGACACACTTCTTAAATTTGGCGCCATCTAGTACTAACAACACTCTCAGAGTCACCAATGCTGCCGTATTGCATTTGGCGCTGTATAGCGCGCGCCATCTAGCGGCTACTATCAATACTCTCTGAGTCGCCAATGCTGCTGTCTATTGCAAAAACTAAAATAGCCATGATTAATATTCGATTTGATTTGTTTGTAACACCTACTTAAGGAACCCTATAATACTGAGCATGGCCCGACATGCTCTTGGACGGTTTTGTACAATAAATTTATTTATTTAAATTGACCAGTGGCATAACCACCCTTAGTACCTACCTACGAGTTTGATACTTATACTTCTAAATACCGTACTTTCTTAGTTTTCATCAAATCATCGACTTCTTCTTAGCGTGTCAATGGCAAATTTTGTAGGCCCAGTGTTCCACAACGCGAATCATCGATTTTCACTCTATCAGTAGTCCCTCCTCCCATTGATTAGGGAAATCCTCCTCGTATCTCTCGTATCCGCCAGTCAACGAATACATCAGTATCCTCATGGTATATTCTTAACTTAAAATAAGGAATAACGTGATAAGGGAGCGTTGTGGAGTGAAAGATGTAGTGACAAAGATTGAGAAAGGTATGTTAAGATGGTTTGGACATTATAGAGAGGATGGACGAGAGGAGATTGACGAAACAAGTATACGAAGCGAGTGTGGATGGAAGAATTGGAAGGGGACGACCTCGGCAAACGTATCGCGATCAAATCGCGGACGTTCTCAAGAGTTATCTAAACCGACGAGCATGCATGACGAGGTTAATGGACGTAGATGAAGCGAAAGAGGTGTGTCAGGAGTCAGGATCGTAGCAGGTGGAAATCCATAGTTTCTGCCTACCCCAATGGGAAACAGGCGTGATAATATGTATGTATGTATTCTTAACTGTTGAAATCGTAAAGCCGTGTACCCACTGACGAACAAGTTGCGTAACATCAAACGCAACAACTGTTTGCATGTGCGTACCACTAACGAACATCGAACACTATGTTCGTCAAAAATGTTCGTTGCTCGTCGATCGTTTGATCTCATTTGTACGTTATGGGCGGAGTTTGGAGAACTGATAAACGTTACTTAAAATTACTACATCACTGTCATCCACTTCTAACGGCGGAGCCATGGCTACTGAGCCAAGAGTAGATGGTAGTTGTGCGCGAACTCGAGTCGAACTGTGTTCGTTGCGTTCGCTTTGCTAATTTGCGTCCATACGTACAGTCGACTGCATGACAGTGGTAACACTTCAATTCGAAAACCGCCCTTACTGCTTACAAAATAAAGATGCTGCTAATGTCAAAGTGTTACCACTGACGTGCGGTCGACCGCACGAACCAAATGTTCGTGTTTGCTGTTTGTGTTCGCGATCCTCGTGTTCGTAGTATGCATACGCGGCTTTATACTGATCGGGTAGGTACTAGTATTCAAAATAAAATTTCTAAATAAATTTTAAGAATTTATTACATCATTTATTATAGTACAAAATAATCCTCAAATACAATAGTTATTTAGGTATAAGTAACACAACCAAAGCAAAATATAAAAAATTGGATTTGAGATGTTCATGTCACCGTAGGCCTACGATAATGGCGGCCGTAAATGCATTTAGGACATAAAATAAGTTCGTATTGGTATTTAGTTAACTAAAGTATGACTGTTTTGTTAGAGTTATTCTACTCATTGGCAGTTTAAATTCTTACAATACTGGCAATTTATCTTTCGCGAACCAGATAGTCGTACGACGTTTCACACAAGCAATAAGCTAGAATATAAAAAAATTAACTTCTAAAATTGTACACAACATACCAACAGCTTCATAAATAAAGTCAAAATTTAATAGTCTGGGTGCAGTGATGTGACACGGGTCGCACAGAGCACCGCTGGTACGATGTACGACCAATACTCACACAAGCCCTACAAATAATTTATAAAGTCAAATGTTCGTGATTTAGCAACAAAAAGTCCAATACAAATATCATTATAGTCAAGTCCTAGTAGTCTTTGTAAGTGCGTCTTCTAGTACAGCAGCCCGCACGAAGCCAAGCCACACAGCACGGAAAACCGTACGATTATATATTAAAACTTTATCATGGTCCACCTAACGCACAGTATAAAAAGATGCAATGAGTAGATAAGATATGTGATGTGTTAAAATATACATAATAGTTGCTCTGTGGCGCTGGAATTACTTGCTAACAATTTCAACAACAGTCGGCTACGTAAAGCGCTGTTAATAGCACAGACTTAACGCAAATGAACCATATCACAAGTTTCGATCAGTACGCAATTCCGAACGCCACAGAACTATATAAGCCTACCCCTAAAGCGAATATAATAGTAGTAAAGTACTTGTGTAAATCTAGCGGTTTATAACAAATAACCATACATTGACCAGACATTAGCTAAAAATTTCCGCGAACGATACTGCCGACCAATGCGTTGATTGGTACATTTGTCGATTGATCGAACGCACTGACCGGTCGTATCTAACCATCGACCCTACAGCCCATAGACGCCTTATAACAGGCAATTGATGTCTATCAACACATCTGACTATTTGCCACATGAAAACTTGAAATCAATTTCGACCATTTATGTGAGCCGTTAATACATCCCGCCTTAGTGCCAATCGGATTGCATTGCCATGAGGAGCCCTCGTACCTCAGCTAGTTGGCAGAATTTATTGTTTGCATTAGATCTAACAATAGGCGTCTATTGGGCTGTATAATCGATTTATCTTACAGTCGAATCGAAAAATATCACCAGTATTATCATTTCCAGTACGCCACATCCGCACCGACAATGTTACATCAAAAAGTGTCTAAAACTACAAAATTTTACATCGTATAAAATCATAATTAAAGTTGTAGTTAGCATATTATGTAATAGAATGAGACAAATGGTAGTTACGAAATAAATAATCAAATCAAACGACTATATACAAACATTTAAAGCATTGTCGGCGCGGATATCACCAGCGTGTCAACTTCATCGTTGAACAATTCCTTTGTCCAAATCCTTCAGTTCACAACTACTTGCCTATCGTCTACGGCGGTTACATGAAAATATCACGAGCGCGAATACATCGTTAGGTATACATACCGTTAGTACAAACGTTTTACTATAGAATATAAGCGTGCTCTTAAGATTAATTGTATCAAATCCTTTGAAAACGTCGTTCAGTAAAAAAGTACGAAAGAGCTGCGGTTGTACAAAATGTATATAATATGTGTAGCAAGCGACGCGTGGGGGCCGCGGGGTGGTTGGCCCGTCAGAACAGGCCCACGTCCTTCTTCATGTTGGTCTGTTTCCATGCCGGGAGTACTGAGAACTCTTCTTTGGTCATTCCGAAAGCCTCCTGTTGAAGGAAATGCAGGATTTAGACGCAGAACAAACGAGGTTATTTTACAGCGATCGAGAACGTCAATAAGGTATTTGACTATTACCCAAAAGTATAATTATTTAAAGTTTGAAGAACAAATAAAAATAACACGATTTGTTTTAAAAAAAAGATGACAAAATGGAAGAGATACACGCTTTTAAGTTTTTGGAGGGGGCATTGTCTGTCCTTGTCGTGCGAAACGGACATTGTACTGAGTGTAGTTGCGATAGCATTCACGAGTTATGACGTCAGATGGCAGTAGTGCTGTCTCTGTTTAGTAAACAATTTTGAAACTTTTATAACTTGAGTAACTTAACAATTAAAAACATTTCATTCGTTTTTTCATTGTTACTCAGATTTTTTTCTAGTAATTTTAAGATTTCTAATAATAAGAAATTAAAAAAAAACATTTTTCTCCGTATGTGATACTTCATAAAATTGACGTTCTTGAGCGCTCCGAAAAAAAGTCACCTGTTCGGCGCCTTAGTAATAAAAGTGAATTAAAAGCAAACATTAAATTATCTGGAAATAAATTGAACATTATTGAAAAATGTAACACATTGACAACTTTCACCGAAATTCCACATCCGTGCAAATAATTTATAGTGCATTTATTTATATTCAATTTGCTTATATTCAATTAAATTAAATATTCACAATAGTGACAATTTTACGCCGACAGTGACGCCTGATGACGGGAGAATAATTTATTTCATCATAAAAAAAAACTACAGATTGATACAGTACAACATGATCCAAAGCTTCCATCTACTAATTCCATCAAAGCCTTTTTTAGAATTTACTCGAAAGATTTGCGATTACAATTTTGCAAATGTCAATGACTTTGATTACGAAAACTATCCTTACTGCTTACGAAATAAAGACGCTATCATGGTCAAACTGTTACCACAAACTTGCGGTAGACTATACAGTCGAGCAAAGCAATTAGTATCCAGGGTCGACAGATATAAATAAAGATTTCTCAGATGATTTTCGAGTGAAATATCATTTTAATATCGGACAAAGTTAAACTGTATTTATACAAAACCCTAATCAAATCTAATTTCCTGAGAAATCTTCATCTATATCTCGCGACTCTGTATACTAATAATAATAATTGGTCATTTCAAAAACCTCTTAAGTCATATTTTTTTCCATCATGCTTTTTTTGCTGAAAATGGTTCCTTAAAGGGAGGTGCGTATTCTGGGTAAAAACCACGAAAGTCAAAACATTCATTCCCATCAATAAAAAATTGACTATTTAAAGCAAGTTCAGAATAGCATTCTAGAAGAGCAAATATATGCCATTTCGTAACAATATTTTTAGCTGGTCATGACAAATTAATACATGTAAAATGTTAATAAGGTAATTTTCAATAATAAGCAATAAAAATATATGATTACTACGATTGTTTTGGTTAAATTATATACCACTAACCCTATTTCTTGCTAAAACAACATAAGTCAAGAACAGTTTTTCAGGTTTTTTTCATTATTTTTATTAATAAACTGTGAAGGTTATTCGCTATTTAAATTTTTTACCACTCACATACTAAATTAAGCATAAAAAAGTCCTTTAAAACTCATTTTGTGCATGAAAAAGTTTTTATTGATTCTTGAAAAATTCAGTAACTTATGAGGTTTTTGAAATGACCGATTCAATTACTTTATTAGACTGTACATAAAAATAAAATGTCCCTATTTTAGAAACGTCAGTCACATCTCAGTGTCACCGGCAAAATATTTACACAATGAAAGCCTACATATCGGTTTTGTGGACTCTTTTTTCCGTCATTCGTTCAGTAGACATACCAGGAAGTCAGGCGAAGACAGATGCCTCTCCAGGTGGTGTGGGTCCACGTGGTCGGGTAGAGGGCGCCTCTGCAGCGCGGCCAGTGGTAGCACGGCGTCGCAGCTGGTGAGGCGGGACAACTCGCACGCGCCCGACACTATGTCACCCGCCTTGTAGCCGTGCTGCAATGTTCCGTGCGTTCAGTGCGAGTATGGACAGTGGTGTGCGAGTTAGTGGCCAGTTCGGAAGCGGGGTTAGATTAAGAAGGAATAGAGAAGTTTTGAGAGTTTCGTGGGTAGATATTTTCAAAAGCAAAACTTTTCAATAAAACCGAAACTCTTCAACGACAGAGTCTAGGAATGCTGAGAATAGATAACTGAAGGGTACAGGCAAAGAACAGGGTATGTCCACAAGCGTCAATCAAGAGAAAAACGCATTTGAAAATTGGAATGTTGCTAGTTCATTATTGAGAACAATGCATGTAGAAACTGTTTCTTATGAAAAACAGGTTAAACAGGTTTTTTAATAATAAATCTGGCGATTGCAAACGAAAGTTTCATAAACAGTGAATATATTGCCATTAAAAATAAACAAGTAAAAAATTGTGACATTCCCTGTTCTTTTCCTGTACCCTTCAATTAATTCAGGATTTTTAGACATAAGAATATAACAACCTTATTCTTTGTTTATACTTAACCTCTTAAGGGATCATTGTACTCATCCAGCGACAACACAGCCCCTAGACGGATATTGTTGAATTTAATGCGTACAAACAATTCTGCCACTAGCTGAGGTATGAGGAAGCGGGGTACTGCGATCCGGTTGGCCCTGACAATGTCATTATGTCATAGAAACTTCAAACTTTGTAGGGTTAGAGACGAGACAGATTTAGAATCAACACGATATAATATCGATAAAATATTATTTTATCGATATTATTTTTATGTAATACGTATTTTAGCTTCTTATTTCTTTTAATATTATTTAATAATAAAGTAATTAATATACTAATAATAGTAGTAGGGTGGGAGTCTTTCAAAATTATCTTAATTTTTAAAGTAAGACGGGTGCTCTGTACTTTCAGAATTAAGATAAATATATCATTAAAAATATCTTTATGTATTTATTTGGTGTTGAATATGGAGTTATTATTTTGTAAAGCGGATATTTTAAAAGAGGTAATTATTAGGTACTACGTCTAGGTATAAATATTATTGTACCTACTTAACATTTAAAAGTGAACACAGCATGGAACAAAAACAAATATTATTGCAAACTATAACAGCTAATTAGCACGTAAATAAAACGTTATTCAAAAGAAAAGAACCTACTCAAAAATAACTTAAATTTAAAGGACAAAAAAAAAAAAAACTAATCACCACTAATCTTTTTTTAAATAAATTAATTTTATATATGTATAGCCTTCGAATAGTGCATTTGTAACTTTGAGCTTTTATAATAAAGCCATTATAAGTACCATTCGATATAATCAAATAAAACAAATTTTGTGACTAATGAATATAACAACTAATAACTGTAATTTGGTTCTAGTACTCGCTGGCAGCTACCGCGGCACCACTCACTTCGCTCGCTCACAGTTCCAACCTTACCTAACCTATTTGATATATTTCTGATTGTTTTTATATAAACAATGTTGAATTAGACATTAAACTGTACAATTGTCGACAATGTAACCTCAAATTATGCGACTGCTCAAGAGGTCTCTTTTGGGTATTGAAATCTTTTTTATTATTTTATTTTAGTAGTAATTGAAAGCGAAATTCTGATAGTACTGAGTAATTTTTTCAGTGTTTACGTGTCAAACCGCGTTTGACAGTATTATTGTGATATTATTTTAATTGAGGAAGTTTTTCGCAAAGAGGCCTTTGAAAGAAGTAAAAGACCAAGTAGCTTCATGGAGAAATATTACACATCCGTGCAAATCTTAAATAAAATCGAATGTGACACAAAAGTTGTTATTTTACTAAATTTTCATTCCTAGCTGTGCTTGTGACCCTGTCCGTGTGGAAGTTGTAAATTAACATCGTGGGCCTTACTCCCGACTGGTTCAAGCTCTGAACCAAATCGAGCTAATTTCAATTCCTAGAAAAAAGCAGTACGATTTGACACTAACTCGACTTCAAATTCGATTGATACAGCACTCGATCCAGGCGGGGTCAGGAGTAAGGCTTAGAAGTGGGTAGCTACTCTAATAACTAGCTAAATAGCGGCTATTCAACAAATAGCCATGGCTACTTCGATCAATGGCTACGATATCTGTCAACACGATAGCTAGCTATTGGCTACTGCTTCGAATAACCAACAAGTTTACGGTGTAGCGGGCAGCCGCCGCGCTGCCGTGAGCTGACCAAGTAAAATAGCTATTGGCTATTGGTAGCTAGCTAGCGACTTTCTTTATTTTTACGATTTCTAACTTAACTTAGTAGTCAATTAGGTTTAAAATCGTTTGAGATCTATAATTTTGTTTGTACAACAAAAGAAGGGTCTTTTGTTGTAGTTTTTACTGTAATTTTATTAGTTAATTTTAAATTTTCAATGTTTTCGACAGTTAAATATGTAGTAATTAGTAATACGTAATAAATGTAAAAATACCAGGCCCCTCAGAAAGTATTGCGAAAAAAAGTTTTTATATATGGGAGACTGGCCAGTTATAATGTTTTTCGAAAATATGATTATTTATAAGTAAAAATAAGTAAGTTCCAATTTCAAAATTTCCCTCCACATTTTTTGCGAGTTAATTCAAAGTATTGTGTCTCACTGAAATATGGATCTGCGCCGGGAACATTTTAGAGCTATGATTTTATACGATTTCAAGTGTCGCCTGAAACCGGATGAATCGTACGATAGACTTCAAATGGCATTCATGGATGAAGGCCCTTCCAAGGCAACCGTGTATCGTTGGTATAACGAATTCAAGCGCGGTCGACCAACTTTGGGGGATGACGAAAGAAGCGGTCGCCCTTTGACGGCTGTTACCGAAGAAAACGTGCTAGCAGTGAAAAATTTAATCCAAGACAATAGGCGAATTACATATCAGGAGATTCAACACATATTGAAGATTGGATCGGGAAGCGTTCACGAGATTCTACACAGCCATCTTCGCGTGAGGAGGATAGTATCACGCTGGGTGCCGCACAACCTCACCGATGCTCAGAAGCAGGCCCGGGTGGAATGGTGCCGTGATATGCTTAACAAATTTGAAGCAGGCTCGTCTCGGCGTGTTTACGACATCGTTACAGGTGATGAGTCCTGGATTTATCAATACGACCCGGAAACCAAGCGCCAGTCGACTGTTTGGGTGTTTCAAAATGAGCCAACGCCTACCAAAGTGAAGCGATCTAGAAGCGGGGGTAAGATTTTGATCGCTAGCTTTTTTAATTTGACTGGCCACTTGGTATCAATTCCCTTACGGGATCAAAGAAGCATTAATGCCGAATGGTATACTACCAAATGTTTGCCAGAAGTTTTCTCTGTTATAAGCAACAAGCGACCAAACACAGGGCTCCGCGGGCTACTGCTCCACCACGACAATGCACCTGCGCACACCGCACTCAAAACGAGGGACTTCCTGGACAGCACGCCAGTCAAACTCCTGGGTCACCCTCCTTACAGCCCTGATCTAGCACCGTGTGACTTCTTTTTATTCCCAAAAATAAAAAATCAGCTCAAAGGGATACAATTTTCGTCGCCGGAAGATGCGCTGGCTGCGTTCGAGCAGGCTGTAAACGAGGTGTCTGCGGCGGACTGGAAAAAGTGTTTTGAAAACTGGTTTAGGCGCATGAATCTTTGTATAGAGGCTGGTGGAAAGTACTTTGAAAAGATTTGATAAAAATATATGTACGTATAGAACAATTTTTTTTAGTTTCGCAAAACTTTCTGAGTGTCCCACGTACGTACGTACGAAGGAAAGTCATTTTTTTTCAACAATACAATACAATACAAATACTATTGTACACAAAAGAAGATAGCAACATATATGACTTATATAGAACACATGTACAATGGGCGGTCTTATCGCTCAAGGCGATTTCTTCCAGACAACCTTAGGATGGACAATATGGGCAAGTAAAGAGAGGGGTAGTACGCAGTGTAACAACATAATAGAATACATATACTACATAACATAAATGATATACATATACCTATAACAAAACTACATAAATATAAGATACAATAAACATAATAAATACAATACAATATGTCTAAATATTACATAATGTACCTGCCGGAAATTACAGTGATGATAGGTAGCGATCATTTACCAGTTTTTTAAATATAGGCAAAGATTGAGCACGCCTCACTTGTACTGGCAAAGCATTCCACAGGCTAGCAGCCTGAACTGTAAAAGAATTACCAAAGAAATTTATGGAATGCGATGGTATCGCCAACGTGAGGTTTTCTGATGACCTTAAGAGCCTCTAATGTGTGTCACGAAGGAACACTAACTAACTAAAGGACTAATTAAAGGAACTAACTAAAGGAGCATTCTTTGCTAAGATCATTTTTCTCTAAGGTCAGTGACCTTTGAACGAGGACGTCTTAAGTATTTTTCAGTTTTCTCTCTATAACTCAAAAATTTATAATCACATTATACTCAAAATAATTTTAAAAGAGAGTTTTTACAAAGGTCTATCAACGTGGAGAATTATAAGTATCTACGTTACATAGTTTAGAGATGGCAGGGGTGGGGGGGGGACACATTGCAAGCCACTTTAGCTGGCTATATTTCGCAGATGGTACACCTGATAAAAAAGTGCTGTATGAAACATTACCTTCATTTTAGTAGACCTATTCAATGATACCACACACGAGGGGGTGGAGCAAAAAATATATTTTCATCCCCATTTCACATGTATGGGTGTGCCACCCCTAAAATACATAATCACGTATTTTTTATTCTTTTAAAATTGAGATCTATATTTAAACTATCTTTTAACAAAATTACATGTACTTATATTTATAACTGTAGAAGTTATTAAGCTGTAAAGGATTAGGACAGACGGACAGATGGATAGACGGACAGACGGACGGACATGACGAAACTGTAAGGGTTCCTTGTAGGACTACGGAACCCTAAAACGTACATATATCATTTATCGTGTACGTATCGGTCGGAACAAAAGTTCGTTTATCGTTGAACGGGAGTAGACTCCCTGGCTGTTATAGGTATATAAAGATTGAATGTTTGAAATCGTAGTTTTTTTTTTTTTTTTGTAGATTGCAAAATATTCTACTACCTATATTTTTCAATTTCGTTGATAGTATGGAGAACTTTGTTTCATCGATAACAGATTTAGTACATCACTAGTTACATTGACAATTAAATAGAGGGAAAGAGATAGTGTATTAAGTGCTTGCGTAAGAAAGAGATGTTTTGTGAAAGACATCAACGTGCCGTCTGCACCTTTGGTGTCCGTTACGAATTAACCAGTATAAGATGAACTCTCATTAAATATTAAATCAGTTGAAAAATCTAATTGGATAATGACATTATTAACTTAACGATGAAATGTTATGCCGTCTTTCTGGACACTCAAAGTCTTGCTGTTTTTACAACACAATCGTACTGTGCAAGAAGTCATTATAACATTTATTTGTAAATTTTGTGTTCACTAACACGGAAGTGTCGACGGCTCACAGAAGTGGTCGTAACTGATTCAAATTGTTTGAGTGGCGGCTTACATACAGGATTTTTCCCTTCTGTGTGATAGAAATCGGTCGCCTGTTATGTGGCGTCTAGGGGCTGTGTCGTCGCTGTACTCATCATTATGAACAACAGCGAAATAGGTGTGTCAGGATCGTAGTAGGTGGAAATCCAGTCTCTGCCTACCCCAATGGGAAACAGGTGTGATAATATGTATGTATGTATTATGAATAACTGTTACTATGGGACCAAACCTGAAAACACGAAAAAAAAAACTGTTGATCCCTACATTTTGTGTTCACATCAATCGATAAAATGTAGGGATCAGCTGTTTTTTATCGCGGTTTCAGGGTTCGTCTCATAGTAAAGGTTGTTCATTATGATGAGTACAATGACCCCTTAAGAGGTTTAGTATAAACTAAGAATAAGGTTGTATGTAGATACTACTCGCGCAATAAAGGATGGGATTGAAAATGGCGGCACTTCTATAATATTGTTCTATGTGCCTCTCGCTCACACAATACTGTACGTGTGAGCGAGAGGCAAATACAAATGCCGCCACGTTAAATCCAGTTCTTTATCTGCGCGAGGAGTACTTAGGATTTCCTTAGCGCCAATTTGCTCTAATAAGTACGCATAAAATTATGTACAAACGTCAAAAACATCGGATATAATAGATTGTTCAAAATGATCTGTACGAATAAGAAAATTAAACTTTATCTCAATGAAATAAATTTCTTGTTACAAATTACAGTTCACGTGTACTGTGTTCATTCTGAAACATCCCTTGTGTCATTGCGATATAGCAAATTTTTTCATTGTTTTTTTTTTCTTTCAGATAATTTTGAACAGTTTATACGCCCCGATATTTTTGGCGCTGATTACAGTAATACCAGCACTAGCATAAGCCACCCCGTAGGTCACGTGGTAAAGAAGAAGCGAACACCAAAGATCCCCAATAGTTCACAAGGTTTTTATCCTGCCCCGCCCGCCCACAGAAAGCTGGCAAGATAATCATCGAAAAAAGCCCCCTTATAAATAGTAGCGTTTATGAACAGAAGGATCTGCGGTTATCAACTCACATTTTTTTTATAATATAGGATGGCGAAACGAGCTAAAGGCCCACCTGATGTTAAGCGGCTACCTTTGCCCATAACAACTGCAATGCCACCTACGCTATTGCCATCTCTGCAACGCAAGTCGATTCGTCAAACTGAGACATGAAGATGGAAAGTCTCATGTGATTGTAATTTCACCGGCACCCGTACCCTTATAATAATAACCCTTATAATAGGTTGACTGGGAGAGAATGCCTAAGGCATTAAGTCCACCTATGTGAAGTTTAAATAAATAAATAAAAATAATGTCCTCCCGGCCGAATTTCGATCACGTCGGCCAATCTCAATGGAGACTAGCCATCTGCGCGGGACATATTATAGTGCACAAGTGTGTGCGCAAACACAGGTGCACTCTCTGTTCCCTCACTCTCATAATCCGATGGGACGGCAATTCGACACGACCGTGGAGAGATCAGGCGCAGGACCGACGGCTTTACGTGCTCTCCGAGGCACGAAGGGGTCTCGATGTGTAACGAAACGGTCACCCATCCACAGACTGACCGCGGCTAGTGCAGCTTAACTTTGCAGATCGTACAATCCACACGCTTGCTACTCAGCCACGAGCCCCTTATAATATCATTGTCATAACACATATACATACACACACACACACATATGCATATGTGTATATTTTATATTGAACTTCTGTAGTCTGTGTGTTGAACTTGATACATTTCATTTTCTTCCTTAATAATAGCGTTGTATATCATGCTGTGCGATTACGTTAGGGTATCAATCTGTACAACACCTATTATTTTATGACCACCTACACCATGTGATTGTTACTTGTTGTAATTGTCTTATGAAATAAATAAATAATAATTCTTCCTTTTTTGTTACAAGCCTATCCATCAGCAGACCATAAAGCGTTGAGCTATAGTACATTAGTGCCCAGTTACTCACGTTGATGTTAGCGTCTGCGGCATGGTCGTGGTCGGTCCAGGTGTCGAAGAGGTCGGTGAACCGCTGCGGCTCCAGGCCAGCTGCCACCAGGCGGACGTCAGGCTGGGAGTCGGGCCGCGACACTCGCCAGTAGGAGTTGCAGGTTAGCAGGGCCGCCACGCGCATGGCCTGCCAGCGCGCTGCAAACGCACCCACTCCTTGAAAGAAAGATCAATACGTTATTATTAGTTGGCATTACATCCATGACTGCCTCGTTGGTCTAGTGGTTGCAAGCGCGACTGCTGAGCGTGAGGTCCTGGGTTCGATTCCCGGGTCGGGCAAAGTGTTATTGGGTGTTTTCATTAGGAAATTCTCAGTAGCAGCCCGGAGTCTGGATTTGTGCCCGGTCGATGGCAATAGGCTCGCCCCCTATTACATGGGACTATAACATAACTGGCGAAATGTGGGTGTACTATTACATCTCTGCCTACCCCTTCGGGGAAATACAGGCGTGATGTTATGTTAAACATACAAACATACAAAAATAATAATTAGCTGAAAAAGTTTTTTTTCAACCACGTTTTTAAAAAGAAAGCATGTTAGTATAAGATTGTCATCTAGTCCTGTAGGCCGATTCACGTAACTAAAGAAGTGCAGTTGTAGTGTGGATGCAGATAAGTTTCTAACTATGGCGGTCGCTGCAACTTGATCGGCGCGTCATAAAATTACGTGAATTAGGGCCCAGAGCTATATTGAAAGTTTGAAGTTTCTAGCTCATCGAGAAGTCAGTTTAAAATCGATTGCAAAATTTGTACCGAACAGACAGACATGACTGAAAGCGTGTTAATAAAAACGTGGTAATAAAAAAGGGTTGGCGTTAGACGCCCGACAGAAGCGAAGCTTTTACGAAATTGCAAGCGCGGATAGAACGAGCGTGGGATGTTAACGGTGACGTTTTTTCACGGTTACTTCCTGGTGGCCAAGTGCGCAACGACGCCATGGAAGCATCGCTTCAAAAAATCTTTTCCCAGGTATGTTACAATCAACTTCCAAACGTAGCACAACAGGTTGTCAGAAAGTGCAATTTTATGTCGTCTACAAATATAAGAGAATACTGACATTGGTCCTTGAAAATTGATCCGAATATAGCCTGGATCAATAATTCGATAGATAATAAATAAATCTGACGGAAGTTTTTTTTAAATATTTTTTGTAGCATAATCGATCTGTGCTCCTCTCCGTCGTGAACCACTTTACATCATGTTACAATGTAGTAGTAGTGTACTGACCGGCGTTCCTCTCGGCGGGCTCAAGCTCCCCGTCCTCCCCGCGCGGCCACCAGCCATGCCACAGCCACACACATGTACCGTCGTCCAGCAGGAACAGAGCTGAAAATTGACATTAACAATTTTATAATAATAATACGGAATAAGCTCGGGAAAGAATCATGGCGAGATTGATTTGTACAGAAAAAAATCAAGATCTTCAGAGTAATATGGAATAAGCTCGGAAAAGAATCATGGCGAGATTAATTTGTACAAAAAAAAAAACAAGATTTTTAGAGTAATACGGAATAAGCTCGGGAAAGAATCATGGCGGGATTAATTTGTACAAAAAACAAGATTTTTAGAGTAATACGGAATAAGTTCGGGAAAGAATCATGGCGAGATTGATTTGAACAAAAAAAAAACAAGATTTTTAGAGTAATTCGGAATAAGCTCGGGAAAGAATCATGACGGGATTAATTTGTACAAAAAAAAACAAGATTTTTAGAGTAATACGGAATAAGCTCGGGAAAGAATCATGGCGAGATTGATTTGTACAAAAAAACAAGATTTTTAGAGTAGGTAGTTGGAATAATTTTATTATTGCTACCTAAAAAATAATTTTCGGCACGATTTTTTTTTTAAACCCTGTAATAAAAATATAATATAATTTATCATTCCATTGTTTATCGTTCAGAAATTACCTCAATTTCAAATTATTTATTTTAATTTTTTTCCGGGGTTCTAAAAATATTTTAATCTGACACTTATCGTTTACGGACCAAGGATTAATATTAAAACTATTCCAATTTCTCTAAAACACTTCATTTTTTTGATGAATCTTTAAAGAAAGAAGATAAAAAAAAACATGTTTATTTTTAGAAGTGGGCGAAATCCACATTGTACCATAATGTTAACTTTACAAGTGATCACATATAAAGATGCCCACCGACGAGCACATGGGATGGACAGCTACATTTACTTCGATCTGGTTACCCTCCCAATCTTTAAAAAAACCCAACAAGTTAATTAGAAATAATTTAAAGCAATTTTTTTCTTACCCGGTTGCGAAGCCGAATACAACTCCTTTTGGTCAAAAGGGAAGGGTGTCGCCAGGTGCTCGTGGCGCAGCGGCGACAACACCTCGTTGGCTTCGAACTGTCCGCCCAGGTCCGTGAAGTGGAACAGACGCGGCGTGGCAGAGCCGCAGACCTCGCGAGTCCCGCCCAGAACCGACGTGTAGTGTTGCTTATTGGCCACTCCTAACGCCTCCAGCACCTCTTTTGGCTCCTCCCCCTCTCGAACCTCTGTGATCTTGACATCGGAGACATTGTCCCCGAACAAATAGGCCGACTTCCTGGCAATAAGCTTGTTTGCAAGTTCTATCGCAATAGTCTTTGTATGCTTCAAACTTCTCGCGCCGTGCCAGATGTATAGGCATCCCTTTTCCGTATCGACAAGGAGTAAGGACCCTCGGCTTCGGAGCTGACGGACTGAACAGGGGACTTGGAGTAAGTACGCCTCATTGGAGAGGTTGCCTCGTGTCACGAACAGTCTGTATCGACTCTTGTCCGTGTCTCTTTTGCCTTGGTGTATGACTAGGTTGCCTTGGAACTGGTTTAAGAAGGCAGGTGGCTCGTTGCCTTGTGCGACACGAACTTGAGGACCCTTTTCTCTGTCTAATTCGACTGTCAACAAGGCCGCAGCGCCTTTCTCGTTAGAACTAGCATCTCGTCCTTGCCAACAGAAATACGCGCACCTATCTCTGCCTGTAACGTTGTGTTTCGACGGCTTTCCATTCAATTCTCGACCAGTCATCGTAATCTGGTACTCCCATCTTATAATATAACTGTCAGCGGAAAAGAACTCTCCGATTTCGGATTCATTCTCGACTTTTTGGAAGTCATACTCTTGTATCACCCATTTGCAGACTGACTTGGTTTTGATATCGTAATGCCTCATATTTTCTTTGTCGTAATAATGCGTGCCACGGCCGATATGAGATCCTTCTAAAATGAGATCTGGATCCTGGTACTCGTTTGACCACATCTCCTCGGCATCGCAAGGGTTTATTTCGACGTTGTTTGATTTATTTTCAGGTGATTTGACTTTGATGACTCTGGAGTAATCTGGCCAGTCAAGGAATTTTTCCTTGAATAGTATGGTTTCCATGTGTTGTGTGATTTTGGATAAGATGGCCCATTCTGGTCGGTTGTTTGAGGCTTTTTCTGGTTGTTCGGAAGCTTCGCGAGCGCCCTGATACATTGCTGCGTTCAACGGATTGATATGACACTCTTCATAGTTGTATCCTTCATCGAACATTTCCTGCGCCAACTGTGCCGCTCGCCGTCGGCTTTCAAGGGGCACATTCTTGCCGTACCAGATGTACATCTCTGAGCCAAAGTCGAACACAATAACTTTGGTTTGGTTGAGCATCGCGATCTTTGGCACTTGTCCCCAGTAGTCCTTGATGGGTACGAGTTCATCATCCATGACTTCGTAACACATGTTGGTTTGAAGGATGCAAGACTCAAAGATCTCGTCTTCGTCGGCGTGTCCAGTTTCAACAGGCCTATAGTTTTCAATGCCATCGGTAACGCCGAGAAGTGACCAGAACTGGTTCCAGTGTTTATTGCTAAAGTTTTTGATTTGTTCGTCTATTTTAATTATGCCAGTGGAGTTCTTGCAGCCTAAGTCTTTTGTGTTCTGGATGTGTAAGGCGATGTCTGTACTGCGATTTCTGAAGAGAAGAAAGTAAAACACTTTACCAGTTGGCAAAAAGCATGTTGTTATTTTAATTGTCTCCTAGGGAAGATGAGTAATTTATTTTCATTCGTTTTTATTAGAAATCTCGATTTTTTTTCAAAAAATATAAACACTCAGTTAAAAAAACACTAAAATATTTGATAAAATGTCCAATTTATAAGCAATTTATTTGTTCACTAGACAGACAGCACTATTAAAGTATGACGTCATTGTTCGAAACCTTCGTAGTAACTTGACATGTCTCTGTACAATGTCCGTTTAGCACGACGAGGACAGAAAATGCTCCCTCCAAAAACTTAAAAAGCTTCGGTTTTTAATGGATATACAATATTAGGAATTTTTTAACAGTAGTCAACTACCGGATTCTGTAAAGAGACATACCCCCACTTTCTGAAAGGCTAATCAATTTGATGTATTGTCAAATCTAATGTCAGCTCTTGTGATTGGTCGGCAAAAATACTAACAACCAATCACATCACTTGATCTGAGATTTGACAGTAGATTAGTAAATTTTTGTGTTGATCAGCCTTTCGGAAACAGGGGGTGAGCAGCAACATCTTCCTGTGTACACATGAAACTGCGAAGAGCGATCCGTTCAACAGAAGGTGCTTTTAGTATGTACTTACTTCTCAATAACGTTGGCGTAGACTCCGATGTACAAGAAGAGCTGGTCTGACGTGATGAGCACGAAGCAGTCGCCGCGATTGACGCTCGTGTGCACGGGCTCCACCAATCTCGTCTAGAAATATGAAAAAACACGCGTAAGTTTATAGTCTATCAGATATCTACAGGATGAAGGATGTATAAGTATTGTAGAGTGTGCGTCAAATGGAGCGCAAGAATAAAATATTTTTCCTTCTTTCTTTCTTTTATGAAAACAAATACGCTTACCAACGAAACTTAACAACTTTACATAAGAAACTAGGGAAACAACTTTTAAATTCATAAAGAAACAACGTCGCAGAAAAATATCGGCATGTGTTTAAAATATGTACATTTATGACATTCATACCTTGTCATGGTGTATTATTGATAGAATTTTTAGATTTTTTTCTTACCTGCACCCTCCTGCGTCCTTTGACCTGCAGTAGCATGAGCGGCTTGGTCCCGTGCACTACGGGGGCTGAAGCGGCGCTCCGAAGCGCTACGTTAGCAAAGTCCTCTTTACTAGCTAGTGCCGCCAGCGCTTCTGCTGCGAGACCGCCATTACTGGCCACTGGAAGATGGTATTGGAATTTGTTATAGTTATGTTTTGTCTAGATATTACATAAAAGTTGGAGTAAGTCTTCCACTGAAACTTTATCGCAGGTTTTTTTTAGCAATAACTTATAGAAAAAATACCTATATTTTTAACAAGTTGTCAACCCATCATCAATTCAGCATATTGCTGTCCATTGCAGGACATGGGCCTCTCCTAAGTTATGCCACAACACTCCGTCCTCTGCCTTCCGCATCCAGTACGCCCCAGCTATCTTCTTCAGGTCGTCAGTTCACCTGGCTGAGGGGTGCCCTACGCTGCGTTTGCCGATTTTCCAGTCAAGAACTTGTCTGCTCTGATGACCAACGGTCCTTTGATAGAGATGGTCAGCCCACTATCACTTTAGCTTATTGAACCTACAAGCATCTCGGTCACTCGGGTTCCTCTCCTGATAATCTCGTAACGGATTTTATCCTTCAAAGAAACTACAAGCATAGCTCGCTGAGCGACTTTGAATAACAACCCGACAACTGCTATCTACAAATAGTTATACTTTACTAAAACGTGTTGAATCATTTCCATTTCAACATCATCTGTATTGCTACAAAAGAAACACAACGTGTCATGTTGAAATGCCAAATTATTCTTCTGCGCCAATTCACGATATCTGGAAGCAGCTTTAAGGGTAGGCTCCCAAAATGAGGTGACTTTTTGATAACATATGCTGAGTCGAACATACGCTTGATGAATGTCAAATTTAGACATATGTTTTTTGAACCTTTATCTTTCGTTTGACACTTACATAATTGGTTGAATTTTGTTCGATACTTGTATTTTTCAAAATCATGCGTTTTTAGAGGTTTTTCGAATATTTCTCCTTTATTATTTAAGTTAGCTACATAAAATGTATGCAGATAGGAAGATAATAAAGTTGATTAAATACTGGCTAAAGGAAATTTGTTTAGGTTATTTAATGTTCTTGTAATAAAACGAAAACTGTTTTGAGACTTACGTCATTTACTTCCGTAGTAAAACGCGCGAGAACAATTTTCCCTAAAATGAGTTCTATTGCAACTCGCATAAAATTGACGAGAGCGGCCCGCAGTTGCGGATTGTAAGGGGAGTGCGAGGGTGGGGAATTACGTTTTGGGAGCGTCGTCTTGAGGATTTAAAAAATTTAAAGGTCACTAACACACGTATACTCACGTTTCTCGATCACATAGTTCTGTTTGATGGTGGGAGGTGGCGGCACATATTCGTCGCGCAGGTCTGTTCTCGCGGCCAGTGCTCGCAGCGGGTTGCGCGACGCCGCGTGTCGCCGACCCACGCGCGCCCGCCGAGACCATTCACCCGCTAGGCTGTAACGAACAATATAAATGTTTCAAAAAAATTTAATAATCTGCCTTCTAACTTAAGCGCTCGGAAATATGAAAGACGATAGATAGATAGCTATTTTAAACCATATGTCAAGTCTAAGGCCCGTATTACAGGACGATACTCAAGCGTTGATCTCTGTTTAAAACTAGTTTTGAGTTGAGCTTTGATTTTAGAACGTTCCTCAAGCAGAGATTTATTGATCACAGTTCAGCTGAGTTTAGCTTTATTTTAAACTGTCACCTGTTTCGGAATTTCAGCTGATATTTGATCTGTAATCACTCTAGTGTGGTCCAGATTACGCTTGAGTAGAGATTTATATTCTAATTCAGGTCAAATTCGTGTGTTATGTTGTTGAATTAAAGTTTATAATTACCGTTCTGGAATAAGACCGATACTCAAGTAACGATTCTATCCTTAAGTAGTGATCAAGTGATTGGAGTTTAAACTGTACTTGAGGAAGCTTCTGTAATACGGGCCTAAGGCCCCGTTGTTTGATCAGTAGTCAAGTATACTATTAGTTAAAATACGTTGGTTAAACTGACAAATAGTAAAAAATTACAAAATACTGTTGTTTGATCAATAGTTAAACATGACTATAGTCAAAATAATTGACAATTTGTCAAAAAGTTACTATGCATGGGCAGAGTAGTCAACTTTGACGATTCGTTTTTAGGGTTCCGTAGTTCCTACAAAGAACCCTTATAGTTTTTGTAAATTTGAAATGAAATGTACCTCTTTCTCCGAGCTTTTTTCCCAATTACGTTGAGGTCGGCTTTCAGTCTAACCAGATGCGGCTGCACATCAGTATTTTACACGGAGCGACTGTCATCAGTCCCCGGCAACCGAGGTAATGGGTAATACCGACATCCTAAGATTAGAGCAGTTGTCAAAGTTTCATGCTTCTGACAATCCGTATCAACCCGTTATCGTGCTCTCAAAGGCATGGAGGGGTCTCGATGTGCAACGAAACTATCACCCATCCAAGACGGGGGCTAGCTTTGAAGATTTTGAATGTTCTTCTGATGACGACGAAATTATTGTGAATATTTATTGAACCGCCGGACAGTTATCTCTTCACCAGCAACACCATTGACTATTGTTATATTTAACTATTGTTAAAATTATCTTCAAACAACGTATTTCTGCTTTAACTATTGGTAAGGCCTTAACTATTGTTAATGAAATATATAAATATATTCCAAAGAGTATCTATGTATTGATCATATTACTTTTGCTTTTTAAAAAGAATTTGGTTGTCAAGACGAACTTTCAGTCAATATGTCATCACGACACGACCACAGATTAGTGATATTATGTCACAAACACAGATCTATTACCTAGTATAATAATTTCATCGTCATCAGAAGAACATTCAAAATCTTCAAAGCATCTTGCTATATTTAAGGTCTTTCTTTTTTGGGGGCTCGTGGCTAAGTATTAACCGCGTAGATTGCAAGGCTACGCTAGCCGACGTCAGTCCTTGGATGGGTGACCGTTTCGTTGCACATCGAGACCCCTCCGTGCCTATGAGAGCACGATAAGCTGTCGGTTCCGGTTGCCATAAAAATATATATATGGCAGTCGTTACTGGTAGTCGGAAGTCCAAAAGTCAGACAACTGGTAACCTTGGGATATCGGTATTACCCAGTACCTGGGTTAAGGGGGGCCTGATAGCAGTCGCTCCGTGTAAAATACTGATGTTCAGCCGCATCCGGTTAGACTGGAAGCCGACCTCAACGTACTTGGGAAAAAGGCTCAGAGAAAGAGGATGATATAAGTTCATTTTTAATTTACAATAACTAGTGGTCAAAGTTAACTACTCTGTCCATGCATAGTAACTTTTTAACAAATTGTCAATGATTTTAACTATAGTCATGTTTATCTATTGATCAAACAACAGTATTTTGTAATTTTTTACTATTTGTCAGTTTAACCAACGTATTTGAACTAATAGTATACATGACTACTGATCAAACAACGGGGCCTTCAATATATTTCTAGTTTAACTATTGTTAAAGCCTTAACTGTTGTTAATGAACTAATGGTTAAATTAACTATTAGTCATATTTTACTACTGATCAAACAACGGGGCCTTAGAGTCGCAGCTGTTTATACCAGGACTTTTTCTTCTTTTTTTGTGGGCCGGTATTTCAATCGTCTGATAAGTTTTAACTGAGGAATAAATAGCATGCTTGGACAGATTTTCCATACAACTACTGTAAAAATTTCAAAATTAAGAAAAAAAAAAAAACACAGAAAACTGCGACGCCAATTGCTACGATGCGTTGCGATTTCGTGCCGCAAGGCGTCTTACTGGCCATAGTTCGGGTAACCATTCATATATCGCAGTAATGCACGACGCGAATCATGTCCCAAGTTCCCAAGACTGAAATGTTTTTTGTGGTAATACCACAAGTAATCAATTAAATAAGCAGATTACATTAGTATATAATGTTTTTGAAATAAACTAAGAAACTGTATGTAGTTCTCTAGGGCCTGTTTGTTGGACTAGGGTTAAATCCCCTCAGCAGTGTGACAGTAATGATCTTATTATGTAATTCAAATTCCTATAAATATTCATAGCTACTCACAGTTGCCTAGACCCGCTATCGATGGCATCTAGATCGACGTCAACGCCCTCGGTGTCTGCCGTCCTTTCCTGCTGTATGGCAGGCGTGAAGAATGCCTGGAAGGTCTCGTCGTCAGCCCGTGGCACTCGAACCGGTTGCCCAATTCGTTCTGCACCGGACGATTCATCTTCTGGGAAAAAGATTTTCAAGTTAGAATTGATGACATGAAGAAGGTAAGGTCTATGTCATACCATTGTATTTTTATTTGATTTTGGATTAGAAACCCATGTTATGATATTAAACATGACACAAAACATCAGTTTCCCTTGCAACATAAATATTTTAAGAGCTTTTTAACTGTTTATGTCATTCTGAATTCAACTTAGTTTTCATGTACGTAAAGTTGAAATTTGTGTAAGTGGAAATTACATCAATTATTATTTTGTATTGACATAGACTTTACCTTGGGTTGACTGGATGCAAAAGGCGGAGTAGTGTTGTGGCGCAAGTAGAAATTTGCCTAGGTCCAGTAGCAATGGACTGCGATAGGCTTAGTTTATAATGATTCATATTCCAAAATGAGAATAACTTGAGGGCCTATTCCCGTAATTTAAATATTCAAAATATAGTTCCGATCTAGTCTCACAACGTCCTCAACGTCACAAGTAACGTCAAACGTATCTTCTGTCAGGAGATTGACATTTACAAGTTTGAGAACAGAAAAATAATCTTAATATATAAAACAAAGTCGGGTTACATAATTTATAACTCAAGAACGGCTGAACCGATTTTAATGAAATTTGGCATACAGATAGAACGTAACCCGGATAAACAAATAGGCTATCCCGGGGAGATGAAAAGGTCCCGAAGGATGCGCGATAAACGACATTCACGCGGGCGAAGTCGCGGGCATAGGCTAGTTTATAATAATACGCGATGTAATCCGGGTAAACTTGTTTTATTATAATGTGTAGTGTTCGCAATCAGAAAGTCGTTTGTTGGAGACCATAGCAATGTCTCCTTTCGAGAACTGTGATTGTTCTTCAATAGGCATTTGTTTTAAAGAGGAAACTTTTTATTACCTTATCCGATTAACTTCTTAAGTTTACCACGATCAAAAGTATCTATCGAGTAATCAATGTTTAGAAAGAAAGAAACAAAAAATATTTAATGCAACAGTAAATAACGTTCCACACTATTGAGAAACATGATGTTTGATAAACAAGTAGTCTTAACTATTATAAAATTGTAAACGTCTGTTTGTTTGTTTGTTTGTTTGTTCCAGCATCACGCTAAAACTACTGGACCGATTTTGATGATTTTTTTTTTGTTTGAAAGCTGATGGTCTGACTTAAAAACTGGTATGGGTTTTGAGAAAGAAAGAAAGAAAGAAAAAAAGATAAAAATTAATTCGTGGGTTGCGTACTCACCCGACAGATCGAAGCTTCTATGCATTTGCACGAGCGGATAGTAATGTACGATGGAGTGGAGTGGAGTGGACAGGGGATGGGACTGGGGATGGAACTGGGGACGGGACAGGGGACGGGACAGTGGGACGGCACATGGGACTGGACATAGGATGGGACATGGGACAGGACATGGGACATGGGACGGGACGATAGTGATATAGTGAGATAGTGGGACAGTGGGACAGTGGGATAGTGGGACAGTAGGACAGTGGCAGTGGGACGGTGGGACAGTAGGGCAGTGGGGTAGCGGGGCAGCGGGGCAGCGGGGTAGTGGGCCAGTGGGGCAGTGGGATAGTGGGGCAGGGAGTAGCGGGGCAGTGGGGCAGTGGGGTTGTGGGGCAGAGGTGCAGCGGGACAGTGGGGTAGCGGGGCAGCGGGGCGGGGAAGCGGGGCAGCGGGGCGGGGAAGCGGGGCAGCGAGGCAATGGGGCAGCGTGCCAGCGGGACAGTGGGGTACCGGGGCAGCGGGGCAGTGGGATAGCGCGGCAGCGGGGCAGTGGGGCCGTGGCTTAGCGGGGCAGCGGGGCAGTGGGGCAGCAGGGCAGCTGGGCAGTGGGGCAGCGCGGCAGTGGGTTAGCGGGGCAGTGGGACAGTGGGGTAGCGAGGCAGTGGGGCAGTGAGGCAGCGAGGCAGCGGGTTACCGGGGCATCGGGGCAGGCTGTGGGGCAGTTGGATAGTGGGGCAGCGGGCCTGTGGGGCAGTGGGGTAGCGGGGCAGCGGGGCAATGGGATAGTGGGGCAGAGGGTCAGTGGGGTACCAGGGCAGCGGGGCAGTGGGATAGTAGGGCAGCGGGGCAGTGGGGCAGTGGGGCAGCCTGCCAGCGTAGCAGCGGGGCAGTGGCGTACCGGGGCAGTGGGGCAGTGGGATAGTGGGGCAGCGGGGCAGTTGGGTAGCGGCGCAGCGGGGCAGTGGATTAGTGGGGCAGTGGGGCAGTGGGGCAGCGGGGCAGTGGGGAAGCGGGGCAGGCTGTTGGGCAATGGGATAGTGGGGCAGCTGGGCAGTGGGGTAGCGGGGCAGTGGGATAGTGGAGCAGTGGGGCAGCGGGGCAGTGGGGTAGTGGGGCAGTGGGGCAGCGGGCAAGTGGGGCAGCGTGGCAGCGGGGCAGTGGGGCAGTGGGATAGTAGGGCAGCGGGGCAATGGGGTAGCGGGGCAGTGGGGCAGTGGGGCGGCGAGGCAGCTGGGCAGTGGGGCAGCGGGGGATGGGTGGCAGTGTAGCAGTGGGGTAGTGGGGCAGCGGGGCAGTGGCGTAGCGGGGCAGTGGGGCAGCGGGGTAGCGGGGCAGCTGGGCAGCGGGGCAGCGGGCCAGTGGGGCAGCGGGGCAGTGGGACAGTGGGGCAGCGGGGCAGCTGGGCAGCGCGGCAGTGGGGCAGCGGGGTAGGGGGGCAGCAGGGCAGTGGGGTAGTGGGGCGGTGGGGGGCAGTGTAGCAGTGAGGTAGTGGGGCAGTGGGAGGCAGTGTATCAGTGGGGTAGTGGGGCAGCGGGGCAGTGGGGTAGCGGGACAGTGGGGCAGCGGGGCAGCTGGGCAGCAGGGCAGTGGGGCAGCGGGTCTGTGGGGCAGCGGGGCAGTGGGGCAGAGGGGCAACGGGGCTGTGGGGCAGCGGGGCAGTGGGGCAGCGGGGCAGCGGTGCAGTGGGGCAGTGGGGTAGCGGGGCAGTGGGGCAGCGGGGCAACAGGGCAGCGGGGCAGCGGGACAGCGGGACAGTGGGACAGTGGACTGGACTGGAATGGACTGGACTGGACTGGACTGACGTGGGTTAGCAGAATTTAACGCGAGCGGAGCCGCGGGTAAAAGCTAGTTACATATAAAAATTAAACAACAAAATGAAAAACAAACAAAAGACTAAACCTAACAGGGCCCTAATTCACGTAATTTTATGACCCGCCATCAAGTTGCAGTGACGCTGCAGTTCGTTTCTGACAACGATCGCCGAAGATAAGACACACACACATAACATATTATAACATCACGCCTGTATTTCCACGAAGGGGTAGGCTGAGGTATAATAGTACACCCACATTTCGCCAGTTATGTTATAGTCCCATGTAATAGGGACATGTGTAGTCAAGGACGACACTGCAAAAACTAATTCATCAGTAAAACACTGATAAAACGGCTAAACGTTATGTTTTATTAACGTCAGAAACAATTTTTTCAGGTATAGTATGACTAGTCATATCATATCTATAAAAGTGGATAACACAATGTAATTTATAAACACTTATACCCGTATCTAAGTGACAAGTGATAACGTAACTTAATAAATATTTTGTACGATATACAATATTTATGAGAAACTGATAACGATACTGATTATTTATTTTAATCAAAGTGCATCAAAGGTCTAAAGAAATATTCTGATAGCATTGAATGTTTACAAATTATAATTAATTGTAGGTGTCTCTTATTATTTAATACTGATAACATTTAGCCTTTGTAGCTACAAACTAATAAAAGTACTTCACACCGAAGTATGATCGTTGCTCCTAATAAAATTCGTATTTATTATTATCCTAGACTTGCACATACCAGTTAGCCTAAAGACGCCGCATAATCAATGTTTTGTATGAGAACACAGTCGTAAAATGTTAGCGGGGTACAGGGGGCGGATGGCGCGTTATGATTGGTTAGCTCAAAAATTTGGTGGTATGATTGGTGCTGCTCGCTGAAGGAGTGGCGTACCGATTGGCGGCGGGATGAATGTTATGGAGTGTCAACTATTGTAAAAGTTATTCTTTTACGAGGAAGGAAGGAAAGGCATTATAAATTGTCTGCTGATACCACGAGTACAACCACAGCTTATATAGAAATTTTGAAAACAAAATGTGTTTTTGTAACCTAAACTATTTCAACTACTACTAATACTATTGTGTTTTCATAAATCATCATCATACTATTAGCCTGTATAGTTCGTGTGGGATAACATGGCAATAGCGGACACTGCCCCGACTTTTATCCCTAACATAACATAACATCACGCCTGTATTTCCCCGAAGAGGTAGGCAGAGGTGTATAGTACACCCACATTTCGCCAGTTATGTTGTAAGTCCCATGTAATAGGGGGCGAGCCTATTGCCATTGACCGGGCACAAATCTAGACTCCGGGCTGCTACTGAGAATTTCCTAATGAAAAAATCCAATAACACTTTACCCGACCCAGGAATCGAATTTTTATCCCTAAGTTACAATTTATAAAGAATATCGCTATCTATACTAATTTGTCGTTAATGTCATCTAGCTAGCCTACACACGGTTTTATCTACAGCAACGACTTTGCTGCCAACGTGGTCCCTACCGCGATACGTCAGTGATAATAATTTCACGTTTCCTTAGAATTATATGCGTGGTTATCGTTGACATAACAGAATGATAGAATGATTAGTAAGGAAGGGTCAACGTCCGCTATTGCCTTGTTTTACCACGCTAATAAGCGCCTTTAACAGCTGAAAATGAACCGCCACAAAGATACCAATAGTCGCAAGAAATGATTATCATGATCGCTCCGCTTGGCAGACAAATTAGAGATCACTCATCACAGAAAGTTGTTAATTTATTAGCGCACAAGAAGGATGCTGCTGAAAATTCCTTGCCAATTGATATAAACCCTTAGTCATATTTTATAGATACCCCGGGTGTTTCTCGTTCATGATATTTAATCGATAGACCAATCACTTAGCGCAATGAGATTCTTTTTACCGTTTGTCATACCAACATCTGATCAAAATTAAAGTTATGTATGAATTTCACATTTCTCGATGTAACTGTACAGTATGCAACGGTTTTTTCCGTCGCTCAAACGGCAAAATCTCATTGGTCCGATTGATCGGTTTATCGATTTGATGAATGTGCAACACCCGACAAATATGGAGTGAATCTGAGAGGGGCTTCGAGCTATAAAAACAAAAAAAAACTGAAAACCTCTTAAGGGGTCATTGTACTCATCAGTATAAACAACTTTTACTATGGGACCAACACTAAAATCGCGAAAAAAATATCAGCTGTTCAAATAGTATCTGTGTTCTTACATTATGTCATTGAAATTTTTGTTTTTGACTATTTTGTGCATAATTAGTATATTTGATCGAAGGAGAGGGGTCTTTGAGTCAATTTTATACGCAAGATAACACTAATTTACCTTAATCTCTACAAAAACAAAAACAAGTCTCAAATACTCACTCTCATCGACCCTACTGATACTCTCGCTGACAGAGTGACTCCTCTTGAAGGACTCGCGGTCGATTCTGTTGTCTTTAGGCTTGGCTTCCACCGCCGCTGCGCTGACAACCGCGCACGAAGCTGACCGAAGCGGGCCCGAAGGGAAACCATTCGTAGGAGACGAAGGTTGTCTGCGAGACCTGTGGAAAAAAGTCGTGTTAAAAAAATGTGTGCGTCAGGAACGAAGTTATCCTTCAAATTCATATTTTTTGACCGGTTCGTTATAATGCTATCAATCAATCAACTCAGCCTACCGCAGTCCACTGCTGGACATAGGCCTCTCCCAAATTTCGCCATAACACTCGGTCCTCTGCCTTCCGCATCCAGTACCCCCCCCAGCTACTTTCATCAAGTCGTCGGTCCACCTGTCTGGGGGGCGGCTTACACTGCGTTTGCCGATTCGCGGTCTCCACTCGAGGACTCGTCTGCTCCAACGGCCATCGGTCCTTCGAAGACATGGCCAGCCCACTGCCACTTCAGCTTACTAATTCTACAAGCTATGTAGGTCACTCCGGATCTTCACAAGCATAGATGGCAGGAAACATGCGTCGCACTGAGATATCACAGGGCCCAGGTTCGATCCCCAGTAAAACATGTCTTTTTGTATGTTTTATTTGATAGTTAAATATAACGTTGACGTTACCGACCAGATGACGCTTAAAGATGAGGTCAGCTGACAACTCATATCAGTATATTCAATGTCCTCTATAGGTATAACGCAAATCTCAGCGTGACGTAACACTACATTTTCTCTCGAATCACACCTACCTCAAGCATAAGGAACTTCGTTTCAAAAACAAATAATAAATGTTATGACGCGCGAAGAGATGACTTTTTCGCAATTTTGCGCAAACGCTGTGCTTTTATCCTGCGCAAGGTGCGCTACAACCCTAACAACGAGAGAAGTGGGACGCCCCTATACTGAAGAATTGGTTGTGCTTACATACACCGGCGGCGTAATGTAAGCTACATCATTAAGAACTGAGAGATTGTGTTACGTGTAATGTGAGAAGGGTAGATAGAATATGTATGTATCTAGTGTGCAGATACCAGGCCCCTCAGAAAGTATTGCGAAAAAAAGTTTTTATATATGGGAGACTGGCCAGTTATAATGTTTTTCGAAAATATGATTATTTATAAGTAAAAATAAGTAAGTTCCAATTTCAAAATTTCCCTCCACATTTTTTGCGAGTTAATTCAAAGTATTGTGTCTCACTGAAATATGGATCTGCGCCGGGAACATTTTAGAGCTATGATTTTATACGATTTCAAGTGTCGCCTGAAACCGGATGAATCGTACGATAGACTTCAAATGGCATTCATGGATGAAGGCCCTTCCAAGGCAACCGTGTATCGTTGGTATAACGAATTCAAGCGCGGTCGACCAACTTTGGGGGATGACGAAAGAAGCGGTCGCCCTTTGACGGCTGTTACCGAAGAAAACGTGCTAGCAGTGAAAAATTTAATCCAAGACAATAGGCGAATTACATATCAGGAGATTCAACACATATTGAAGATTGGATCGGGAAGCGTTCACGAGATTCTACACAGCCATCTTCGCGTGAGGAGGATAGTATCACGCTGGGTGCCGCACAACCTCACCGATGCTCAGAAGCAGGCCCGGGTGGAATGGTGCCGTGATATGCTTAACAAATTTGAAGCAGGCTCGTCTCGGCGTGTTTACGACATCGTTACAGGTGATGAGTCCTGGATTTATCAATACGACCCAGAAACCAAGCGCCAGTCGACTGTTTGGGTGTTTCAAAATGAGCCAACGCCTACCAAAGTGAAGCGATCTAGAAGCGGGGGTAAGATTTTGATCGCTAGCTTTTTTAATTTGACTGGCCACTTGGTATCAATTCCCTTACGGGATCAAAGAAGCATTAATGCCGAATGGTATACTACCAAATGTTTGCCAGAAGTTTTCTCTGTTATAAACAACAAGCGACCAAACACAGGGCTCCGCGGGCTACTGCTCCACCACGACAATGCACCTGCGCACACCGCACTCAAAACGAGGGACTTCCTGGACAGCACGCCAGTCAAACTCCTGGGTCACCCTCCTTACAGCCCTGATCTAGCACCGTGTGACTTCTTTTTATTCCCAAAAATAAAAAATCTGCTCAAAGGGATACAATTTTCGTCGCCGGAAGATGCGCTGGCTGCGTTCGAGCAGGCTGTAAACGAGGTGTCTGCGGCGGACTGGAAAAAGTGTTTTGAAAACTGGTTTAGGCGCATGAATCTTTGTATAGAGGCTGGTGGAAAGTACTTTGAAAAGATTTGATAAAAATATATGTACGTATAGAACAATTTTTTTTAGTTTCGCAAAACTTTCTGAGTGTCCCACGTAGGTATTGTTGGTATTGGTTTAATATCTTGAGCAAAGGTTTTTGTTTCGATAGGAATCAGATTTTTATGCTAAACAGTCCCTTCAAAGTCGTTATTGAGAATTCCTGTACATAAATAAAAAAATAAGATATATACGCGTTAAACCACTCGAAAAGGACTGCCCTGACTTTCACATTTCTTAATATTGATCCATCGACGGCCAGCACAATGCTGAAGTTAACATTCTGCGTGATAGTGTATGGCTTCCTTTAATCATCCTCCAAGCCTTTTCCCAATCACATTGGGGTCGGCTTCCAGTCTAACCAGCTGCCCGATTCAGAACCACACGATAACCAGTTGTCGACCGATTCGGTTTGTTGTCCCGTTTCGTCTGATGATGAACGAGAGAAAAAGAGATAACAAACCGAATCGATCGACAACTGGTTAACGTGTGGTTCCGAATCGGGGGGCTGATGCGACTGAACATCAGCATTTTACACGGAGTGACTGCCATCAGACCCCCACAATCTATTTACTGGCCAATACTGACATTCGTAAGTTAGACCAGTTGCGCCAGACTTTCTTTCAGGCTTCTGACTACCCGTAACGACTGCCATATAGATAATCGTATGACAACCGAGACCGACAGCTTTACGTGCTCTCCGAGAGACGGAGGGGCTCGATGTGTAAAGAAACGGTCACCCATCCACGAACTGACCGCGGCAAGCGCAGCATAACCTCGCAGATCGTACAATGCGCGCGGTTGTTACTTCACCACGAGCTCCTCCTCCTCCTTTAATGGTGAAAATGTACTCACTTGAACTTATTAGGCGGAGGTATTCCAGGCGACGCGATCACAGGAGAGGGCGCCGGCGGCGGAGTGAGGGGTGGCGTCGCTGACACAACCTTATCTCGCTCCAACCGACCAGCCACCGTAAATAGAGAGGCATCGGTCTGGGGGACTCGCTTACGCCAGCCCTGCAATAAGAGATGTGGAGGGTGAATACAGAATGATTTAAAAATTCTGCTGCTATCTATGAAAAAAGTCAAGAAAATAATAATAAAAAAACTTTTTAACAAAAAATAAAACCGACTTCAAAAACCTTAACTAAAAAGTAAAAAATAATCCTCGTATGTATTTCAAAATCTTAACATATACCAAAATTTTGAAGGCGGCGCGTGACTGTCCCTTTGCGTCATGTAAATATAATGTACTGTCGAGCGCTTATCTATAGTAAAAAACTGTTTATGCGAACATACATGAAAAACACGCGCCGCCTTCAAAATTTTGGTATATGTTAAGATTTTGAAATACATACGAGGATTATTTTTTACTTTTTAGTTAAGGTTTTTGAAGTCGGTTTTATTTTTTGTTAAAAAGTTTTTATTTCATACTTTTTAGTTGATAATTCACAGACAAACGAAACTATTAGTAGATCATCTAGGTAAGCAAAACTAAATTAAACTGATTTATTGAAGCTGGTTAAAAAACTACTCGACCTAAGTCAATAAAATTTATATGGGACCACCGCGCGGACTTCCTCTACCAAATAAAAAAACAACCACGCAAATCGGCCCAGAAATCTCGGAGTAATCGGTGTACATACATGAAAAAAAAAAAAAAAAAAAAAAAAAAAAAAAATTATAACCCGCGGAATACATAACCTCCTCCTTTTTTTGAAGTCGGTTAAAAAGATCGTAGAACATTGTTCCGTGTGGTTCCGGACGTAAAGAATTGCACCACCCTATATCTTTTCATGGGTGTCGTAAAAGGCGACTAAGGGTATGGGCACCAGAGTATGGGCAGCAGAGTTCTGAGTCTGAGTATTTAACCAACCAACTGCGATCGCCAACCCGCATGCCAAACGTGGCGATTATGACATATCCCCTCTTTCTGGAGGAGGCCTATGTCCAGCAGTAGACGTCTTTTGGCAGAAATGATGATGATGATGAGAACATGGCATCCAGAAATGGCATGATGCTTATGCTTATATTTCAGGCATAAACACAAGCACAATTCCTACAATAATTTGTCATTGTCATAAAAATGCATACTGCATGTATCTAATTAAAAACGCGGTTTTTAGTGCAAAGCTTTTGAAGTCACGATAAATATTAATTTGTGTTTATGGTCAGTGAATCAAATCGTTTATGACGCTAAATTATACTGCATTTTAACCGCAATATGTCACCAAGCTAGAATTTATTGAACCGGAATAACCGTTGCAAAAGCTATCGACAATTCATGAATCACTGTGGTCAGTTATTCATAATTCCAAATATTCGCACTTCATGTACTATCGGCAAACTTTCCGGTGAACCACCACTAAGGCTAAAATCGCTTGCGCTCATTTTTCGACGGCAGCCGTAGGTACGTGTAATGTAGCAGGATTCGTTCAAGGGACTTAGTCGACAAAATGTATCACCGGGAAGGATCGTGACTGTACGTATTTGCGTATCGCATCATTGAGTTTTGTAGCTCAATGATGCGATGCGTACTGCATGATGTGTGTATACTTGTGTATATCGTACAGTCAGAAATCTTTCCGGTGAACCACCACTAAAGCTAAAATCGGTTGCACTCAATATTCGATGGCAGCGGTAGGTACGTGTAATGTAGCAGGATTTGTTCAAGGGATTTTGTCGACAAAATGTACCACCGCGATGTATCGTGACCGTACATTAAAGTTGGCCTTACTTACTCCAAACACCATTAAGCCCTTGATCTTTAAATATATCCTTAGCAGCCGATATTAATGATACACTTATTAACACAATTAATTGTTTTTTTTTTCACATTAATGCTCACATTGGAAATGCCTGAGGTCGAGCAATTGTTGGAAACCACATTCCGTATATCAACCGAATCGTTCCTCCATTTAAGTTAAGCGCGACTTTACGCAACACAGAATTGTTTAAACAGTAAGCAAGGTCTGAACTTTAGCATTTAGCGCTGCATCGAAACTTGATTTATTCGTTTTACCTGATGAGCAAATAAATAAACGATGTGGTGTAATGATAGATGTTGAGATGGCAGTTGACGACACTCACAAAAAAAACGCGGTTACTGGTAAAGATCGTGCAATCACGACGGGTAATGCAATCGAGCACGTGCAAAAAAACACAAGAGCATCGGTTTATGACCTAGAAAGAGAATGTCAAGAGGAAGAGAGTAATAAATATGATCAAGCTAAAATTATAAATATTGAAACTTTACATAAATTAACAAGAGCCTCGAGTTATCAGACGACGGCAGGATAATGAGCGATAAAGTTTGGAATAAAAGCTTGGACGCTTTTATATTTATTATTATTTATCATATGTCCATGTTGTCTATGTATTCATGTTGCCTGTCTCATGTGTTAGTTATGCCTATCTTATACACCACACACGTTGACTATTTAATATAAACGTGTGGGATTCCTTACGATATTTTACACAGTACTAATTTAATAAATAGTTGTAATAAATATACATTAACATTTAGTTGTTGTTTCGTCACCATTCATAATATTTAAAATAATAGTTTGGTTTCTTACAACCGAAATTAATAAATTAAAAGAATTTATACAGTTACAATAACTACAATCATATGAGACTTTCCATCTTCATGTCTCAGTTTGGCGAACCGACTTGCGGTACCATTTAGGCAAAAGCCTAGATGGTATTGCAGTTGTTATGGACAAAAGTAACCGCTTAACATCAGGTGGGCCTTTAGCTCGTTTTGCCATCCTATACTATAAAAAAAACTTACTTGTGCAGCAGTTTCTAATTGGTTCCGTCTGTCTGCTAAGATGTTGGTTGGTCCTAGCTCGTCATCGATGACCTTTTTCTTCTCGTCTACCAAACTGAGGGATTCCTGAAACAAAACAAAAACAAACTAAATAATCGTCTATAAATTGGTTACGGTTACCTCGTAGATACGTGGAATAAGGGAAACAGAAACCCATTGGATTCTATTTTAACTGTTATTTATGAACCATCGCAACGTCTATAGCGCCATTCTCCATCAAATAGCTGAATGATCCACCAGTTCTCATTGCTATATCTTACATGCAATTTAGTACAACATCCATAAAATTATTTACTTGCTTATCAGATGAAACAAATAGAGGTTTAATATTCACATTTGCGTCTGATGAAGATTTATGATTAAATGCGAGAAAAAAGTGCGAAGTGATATAATTATGGCGTTCTTCATTCTATTGTGTATCGAAAACCCCTTTCTTACGTAAATTGATAATTATTATGTTGCATTTGATCCACATTCACGGACTGATAATTTATTGTCACGCTAACTTGCATAATACTGTGTAGGTATGTCTTTGGAAACCATATCTTTGGTTGTGCAAAGTCTTTGCGAAAAAGCCGGTCGCGAATTTTTATATGAAGTTTTGTTTTGTTTCTTATTTATTAAAAGATTTATGTAGATGGATGTATGTACACACAGAGAAATAACAGGTAACATATTTAGGACTAAGAATCCTCCAATCGAATACTTAGCGTTTATTAACAATACCTAATTAAATTAAGGATTGTAATGACTTTAAGGAAACATATTAAAAGTAAAAGTGCTAATTACTGTGTAGGTATTGAATTATTAATACCTAAAATGTACGTGCAAACATGTGCTACGCCAATCGTCATTGAAAGAACCTAACGGATGCAACCTGTAATGGAACTGATTAATTTTGGCAATCAAGTTGTATGTATCCGGTAACCCTGGTTTTATAAAACTAACATATTTTGTGAATTGAGTAATAAAGAAACCTGCCTGAACATTGTCCACGGAATCGAGATCGAACTTCTTAAAAACAGGTTTAAGTCCTCCATTGCTAGCATTTTTCGTTTTATTTTTCAGTTCTCCAATAACCGAACCGAAGTTAAGACCCTGTGGAAATCCTGGTTGCTTTTGAAGACGTTTTAAAACAGGTTTATTTTCTTCTGTTTTATTTTCAATAACGTCGTCGGGTCGATCAGTATCTTTTACAATATTATTGTCGTTTAATAGTTTGATTCTATCGGCGATTGCATCTATGGTGTTTCGTTGGTTCGCAGCCTTTTCACTTAAAGTGAGTCCTTCTTCTTTAGAATAAGGTAATATATCTTCAGATGTACAGTAAAGAACTTTTGCCGGTTCCTCGTGTATAAGTATTTCAGCTTTATCTAACGACAAGTTTTGTATAATCGACTGTATTTTGTCATCGCTCAAAATAGTTTTCTCTAGAAATTCCGCAAGTCTTTCTTTTGGCGGACTCTCGCGTTTGGCAGTTTTTCCAATGAGTAGTTTCTCATTGCGTTGTTTTAGCAAGACACTCGGAGTTATTAATTCTTTCGTTTTAAAAGATATGACATTTTTTATTTCTGTTTCATGATCATATTTTGGAGCTTCAAATATTTGTCGTGTCGTTTGAACACTAAGAAGTTCAGGCTCTTTCGATATGCAATCAGATTTGTTTACTGTACTTTCAAGCTTATTTTCGTTTCTTGTTGATTCTGCTTGAATATCTTCCGGTTTCTCATACTCAATTTTTTCTTGTTTAGTCGGCAATAAATATTTCCACAACAAAAATAAGAACACTCCAAATCCAATTATCGTTTCCAATAACATTGTAAATTATTTTCCAATCACTTCACTGGCTAGAATGAGATTGATATGCGTTATTGATAGCGCCACTAACAATCCTTGAAGGCTTCGCGCTCCATTTGTTATGAGGAGTAAATTGACCAATAAAGTTTTACACACATGAAAAACACATTGTTTATATTGGCATCGGACATTGCATTTTGTTCAATAACACTGAGCTAATTCACTCGAATCACTGTTGCATAAGAAGATTGTAAGGATTACGAAAAATTTATAAACAATAATAGATCGGAGTAAACAAAGCGCGAGCTTCGACGGTCGAAATCGAACTGATCATTGAGATCAGTCGTCATTATCATCTGGTAGCGGACACGGCACGTGTGACTCATACGCAGGTCCTAGAACGTGTGTAAACATTGTATACGAACAGTAGCAGCAACAATGACGCATCACCCACCACATAATGAAAAATGTCTATAATAAAGGCGCGTCGTAGCCAGTACCATCGACTCGAGAAAAACCTTGACCCAAGAAAAAACCACACCCAAATACAGAAACGATTTAACCTTACATTAACATAAGAATATCGAAAAAAACAATTAGAAAACTCACGACGAAATCCTAACCGCGTAGAAGTCAAATGAATTACAATGCAAATAAAACCAGCTGTTTAATCAGAACTTTGTGTAAACAGATACACTATTATGATCCGTATGGAATAGTTGATAATAACAGCAATAATCATTGGAGTTTACGTTAACCGATTTTCCTATTACTAACCTATTACAAAGAACAGGAAAAACAAAGTTGTTAAAACTAGGCTGTGACTGACAAGATTCCATCTAACCACATCAATGTACGCAATAACGCTGTCGACGCGCCGAGCTTGCACCAAATAAGTCAACTTGCCCCAACCTAATCCGGAAACTAACAAAAAACTGCGGACGCTAATTCATCGAAAACATTTATTTCAATGAATCTAACTTTGAGGATGGAAACAGACAAATGTAATATTCAGTGGCAAACAGGGAGACGAAATAAATAACATATATTTATTCACAAAGTAACTGTAATATTGTACGTTAATGCTGTCAACGAAGGCCTAATAAACGTCAATAGAAGCAATGGTGTGGGCAATATAGGACGAATCCATCACAATTATACTATCAACAAACGACACACAAATATGCGGCCAAATTGAAATCCTCAACTCACATTGAATACAAATCACATAGACGCTGAGAATTTGAATGTTTACATGCCTTGAGTGTGCACAAAGAATAATTAAACTTTAACAAAAATAGAAACGGAGGTTAAGGGGCGAAAGTGTCATTATGAATAAAGAGTTAAATTAACAATGACTGTCTCCTATCTGATTAAGGCACTCTCCATGAAAGTACACGTAATGAGATACGAATTTCCACAAATAGCGTTACGTTAACCTATAACAGACTACAAGGTCGAAATCAAAGATAGTAAAGATAAGTCTGCGATAGCCAACGATACTGAAGAGCGCCATGTTCCCGCGATCAATAACAAAATTCACCTCGATATCAAATTGTGCAAATTGGCAAATCTTAATTAACAATACGTCTACAGCAGATGAAACGATTCTGTGTATTGCAAAGTTATTGAAATTTATTTATGAAGAGATAAACAAATTGAAATTGATTAAAAATAAATTAATACACTAAAATAAAATTCGAGTATTTTTTAAACCCGACCGATTCAACTCAACACAGGCACTGTTTCAAATATTTTGGCGCGACTTGGTGAACGCGATTTTCGAAGGCAAAAATCCGTGGAAGACTTCGACGGCAGCGCGCGCGCATTGGCCGACCTGTCCAAAACAACTGACGGTGCCAGTGCGTCTCGCCGGCCAGCCGGGTCACTGTCGATGCATGTGCAATGCAAATAACGCTTTTTGGTACAGGGAAATTAAGATTCGCTTTTTGTTTGCTTAACGATCCGGCAAGTTTCCCGGAAATTTTAGCAAGGCTTTTGCAGTTGATATGAATGAATATGAGTCAACCTCGGTTATTAATAACGAAGTAACTCAGGTCCTCGACAATGTTTGTCTTTGTAAAACAAAATGGTTAAGTTAAAATTTAAGATTCTGTCGAAACCAGTACTTAGTGGTTTAGGAAATTTACTAATACCGCACCTTCAAACGATATCTCATTACATATGAGACTGTATACAAATGAAAACGATACGGGAGTCGAATTTCGTGAGAAATAACAGTATTAGCATGGAAAGTCTAGTAGATATTATTTAAACAAAGCATTACTGTTTGGTATTCACAAGAGTTCTGTTTTATAATTTTTATGACCATCCGTAATTTCAGTAACAACTTCATTAGCATAATATGTTGATACTTTGAATATTTCTTCATATATTATCTATTATTATGTGGTACCAGGTTCTATCCTCGACTCTGGGGACGATAACAGTACGTGGTGGTCGCTTGCTGCTGTGAGGGAAACAGTATTGTTTCCCGGGACGTGCCAAAGGCGTAGCACTACAGGGCACCGGCGCGGTCCATTGGAGTTCCCGGAGCTCCTCTATTTTGTGCTGAGGATGGCCACCGTGTGGTTTTAGTCGGTAAGAGTCCGACATATCCCTTCGCCTTCCCCAGACGGAGGATATCCATGAGGCTTTCCAACCAAAAACAAAAAAAAGTTCTATCCTCGCCAACGCAGCTTCTTTAAATCATAAAATAGGCTGTTTGACATTTAAAATCTCCTATCTCAAGACTCTTAAGATAAGAAATTTAAAATGTAAAGGTGTTTTGCTTACATTACATTAATAATTATCCCTTCTCATACCTACACATTTTACGATTTTCTGCTCTAAATAGCAAACTTTAGTCGCACCGCCGTCATTGGGTTCATCATAACTTTGCAGTGGCCAAAAATTATAATTAGATTTATCTTCTAACGCCAAAACTTATGTGGAGCACTTTCATAACAGTTTCGTTGGCACTGTTTGACTAATGAGTGTAACACAAAACTATAAAGCGAACACTGACAGATCATGTTCTTTAGATGTTTCGTTAATTAAATTAAAATTCGGCGAATTAATTTGGTTTGAATTCGGGGCAATGATTTCTCATATTATGAAGAGCACTTATTTAAATCAATTAAAGATCTGATGTTAGAAGTTTGTATTGTTTTTGATATAAGCTCTAAAACTACCTAGGACCGCTTTTTAAGAAATAGCACAAAGAAGGAACTATTCAACCGTGTACAGAAAGACACTGTGTGTTTGTATTGGTCTGAGACTGAGCGATTCAAATATTGTGAGATATATTAAGAAACTAGCTTCACTGTACATTTATTTACAGGCATAGTATTTAAGATATCTGAAATTCAGAATGTGATTTACGAAGAATTTGAGTTCTATACTTGTATTTTGATATTTTAGCAGGAATTCATATCTGTATCTCACACGTCTGCATGCCTGAGGTATGCATGACTCAGATTGTACATATTAGGAAGATCTTAGTGATGCCATTAATTTAAAATGTGATGCAGTTTGTTAAGTCGTAGATGACACTTTTGTAGTGCTAATTTAACGCGTTAATGGATTTCAATGGGTTTTTTTCCTAGCAAAATATTTACTTATAAATAAAATCGAAATTACGAAGAAAAATAGATAGTAGAGATGCGCATCTTACTTAAGTTTAAGGTATTTTTAAGAATCTTATAATTCCCAAGATATTTCTAGAAAAACAAACTTTAAGATAGAAGTTCCTCTACTACTGCCTCACTAAACGAATCTAGTCTTCTCTATAATACATTTTTTCACATCATAATATGTAGTTAAGTATCTATTCTGAACTAAGAAGTTAAGAATACTCAACTTTGATGTGAAACCTTACATTCAAAGCTTGATTAATATGCTAAGCTAATATTTAGGTAAGAAAGAAAGAAAAGAAAGAAAGAAAGAAACATTTATTTGACACAAAGCACATAGATACACAGACACAATTCAACAGGAACACAATTAAATATACAAAAAACGGATCATCGATGCTGTGTGTCTAGCGACTGTGCCAAAAAGGTCCAGTTCAGCATAAATGCCAGGCAACAAGTGCCTGACGCTGGTTTTCAACTGAACCTTCAATGGTAAACGTGACGGATGTGATTTTATTAATAAAAATTATAATAATTGTGATTCCTTTATATGAAAGTAAAAATATAAAATAAAATAAATTTCAAACTGCAACTTAACTGTATGTAATGTAAATAATACATAAATTTTAAATATTTTAAATGTATATAAAAGTAAATAAAATGATTTAAACGTAATAAAAAATATATATATAATATATAATCATAATTTACCGTTGTAAATGGAGCAGCTTACGTTATTGTAACTTGTAACACACGCTCACGCATTATTAAACAATACCTACAAGTAAGCACATTAAATAATAGAAATGTTTTGTATAGCCATATCTAACTTCCGTTGTGCATCTATAAGGTACTGCCGTAGACGTCTTCTGAAGGTATCTATCGTATTAATTGCCCTGATAGGTGGTGGTATGTTATTCCACACTTTTGATGCAGCATATCGGAAGCTACCTCTGAATGCTTCTGATCTATGGTATCTGGTACTTTAATGCAAAACATTTCCAACCGTAAAACATAAATCGCATACTTCAAATACCAGAGAACAAGTACCCAATGAATATTTATGTGGACAAAGGTAGTTAATAATTTACTAAATACAGCAATTTATAAACGTTGCGCGGGTCGGGCTGCGCAGAGCGATGCACGCGGCGCACGCGCCGGTCCACGTTGCGTCACGACCGCGCATGCACGCAGGGTAACCGACTCGGGTAGGGTTACAGCTTGCGGTCAAGCATTGAGCATTGCGTTTCGTTTGAAGGAGCTTTTGTATGTTTGCATTTCTATTCCTCTACATATGTATGTAGTAAAATAGAAATGCACATATTCATAGTGTACGTGTAGGTTTTATGGGCGATGTCGTGACGTTTTATAAGTCAAATAGCTCAATTTAAACTCTTTTTTTAAAGCATAAATGTAGCGTAGCGATACGTCGTAAGTAATATGCCGTAAAATTTGCGGATTAAAATATCTTCGGTAACATTTAAGAAAAAAGCAAAAAAAAAAAAGTAATCACGCGCAAAGTAGACAAGTAAATTAAGAATAGAAGATAACTTTTGTGAACAAAACCCTAACACACTCGACCTTCCACGACAATCCTTTCCTAACTAAACACTCACCTAAAAAAAACATGACAAAGCGCTTAAAATTCACTTAAATCTCTTTTACACAACCTCCTTGCTAGGCCGGTTGTACAAAAATATATACAAGTAAAACTAGTATAGAGATGTAGACACCTGGGACTTACAAAGTGCGACCTCCTTCTAATACCACCCTATATGGCTAGGTTATGCCAAGTGTTACAATGTATACCATTTACGGCAGTGAGGACGCCATACCCTGTCAATTATGCAGGAAAATGTGACCTAGAATGTTATATGTTTATGTTTATATACGTAATTAAATGTCAATCGGATGTTAGAATGTTTTGATATGGAAATAGCGGAAATGATTTTTTGATAACACGATAAGCAGTCTCTTTGTTTCATGCGATGACGGAATAATAATTAACCAGAAAAAACTTATTATAGACCTAGGACAGTAATAAAAAATATTACTGTAAATACCGTTTTTATTTGTCTTCATACTTAGTCAAAAATCTTGGCAGGACTCTTTAATATTGTTTTTTTTATATAACTACTGAGAAAATATTATAATTACACACACTTAATTCGGTTAATTTTTTTATTTAGTACGTACAATTATTAATCTGTTATCTTTTAATTATTATTAATAACGATTTAAATTTTAAAAACATGCCAATATGGTTTTCCAAATAAGAAAATTCTAAAGAAATAGACTATTACTAAAGCTTGATAAAACCAAGTAAAACTGAAAGTATTTGCTTTCTGAATGAACGCTTAGTAATTTAATGGGAACTTATCATATAAATTAAATTGAACGCAATAATTGAACGCAAAAATTAATTTTAATTACAAAATGTACAATTTATATTTTGCCGCGCAAATTAACAAGGTTATCAACATTGCCACGATGGCGCTACTGGTACGCATACAATTTCCGACGCCAAACATAGATGGCGCTGACACGTGATCTAATAAAAACACGTTACGGAACGTGACATATCCAATTTGTCGCTTCAATAAATACAGGATAAAACCTCTCTAGCACAACAGGATTCGCTGAAAATAATTCAGAATTAAGAAAATCAATTCTAGCGAGAAATTACAAGAGTAATTTCAATTAACTTTTTGATCCTGCGAGTGTCCGGGTTCTGTAATTACGCTAATGCGACGTGACAATTGAACATGAAATGGAAAAGTGACGACAAAAACAAAAGCAGTAAAGGGCGCCCTCTAGTATGGAAAATTGCACAAATGAGAAAAGTTTTCAATGGGACATTAATATTTGGCGTTTTCTGCCATTACACAACGATGGGTAAGACTTGAAACAAAAGCCCATGAAAGGTCAGGGCGATATTTGAGGCTCGCTATAAATAGTAATGTCGTTTAGCCAAAAATAGCTTGAACTTTGGTCGGTGACCTTAACCGACGAACTACTGATGAGGATGACACGATAATAACCCATGACAAAGAGATTTTATAAAGGTTATGAGAAGGGTTTTTGATCTATAGCATTTTACGAAGAACTTTAAATTTGATTCATCCTAATCCTACTAATATTACCTATAAATGCGAGAGTATGGATGTTTGTTTATTTCTCATTTTATCACGCTGAAACGGCTTAACGGATTTGGATGAAATTTGGCACTCAGACAGGCCATAACCCGGATTAATATATAGGCTACTTTTCATCCCGGAAGTTAAACAGTTCCCGAGGGATGCGCAATAACGTATTTCTGTGATAAAACCTAACAATGCGCGAGCGAAGTCTCGGGCATAGGCTAGCTATAACACTTCTATGTACTTAACTAATATTTTGCAAGAGTTTTAAATCATGATCATTCATCGAAACTTCAGCCGAAAGACGTCCACTGCTGGACATAGGCCTCCTCCAAGCATCGCCACAACGACCGGTCCTGCACTTTCCGCATCCAGCGGATTCGTCGGTCCAACTTGTGGGGGGCCTACCCACACTGCGCCTTCGAGTACGCTGTCGCCACTCCAGAACTTTACTGCCCCATCAGCCATCTGTTCTGTGAGCAATGTGCCCTCAAACCCAATGCCACTTAAGTTTGGCAATTATTCGGGGTATGTCGGTTACTTTCGTTCTCCTGTGAGTTCATAAATTCCTTTTCGTCTCAAAAGATGGTCCGACAACTCGCTCTACATCGAATTCGATTAATTGTACCATTCATCGCACAATTCGCTACTCTGCTCCGGTCAACCATAATTCCCATATCGCATGCAATGATCGTATTTTGACGTTTGTTTATCTGATCTCCGGTCAATTTCATATGACTATGAACCATAGTCTATGTATTGTATTTTATTTTATTGTAGCGTATTGTGTAGGTATCAATCGGAACGAAAGTTCGTACTTGATTTGTCGTTCATCAAACGCCAGTAGACCCCCAGTAGTAGTCCTTCTCATTCTGAGAAGAGGCCCGGTACTCATGAGTACCGGGCCTCTTCTCAGAATGGCATGCCCAGCAGTGGGACTAGAAAGGGCCGATTAAGCTGAGCCTGAAAGATTACACAGCCCTTATTTAGGCCCAAAGTTATGCAATAATATGATACTTGTTTCCTGGAAAACTCAGCAGTCGATCCAACGACCCAGTAGACGCCGCATAACAGCCGACCAATGTCTGCAACACATCTATGAAATTTCACTAATGTAGGTCTCTACTATTCGCCACTTGAAATCTTCAAATCAGTTTCGACCGCTTACGCGTTAGTGATTAGCCAATAGCCGCCTTGGTAGGGCCAATCGGATTGCAGTACCCCGTCTCAGCTAGTGGCAGAATTTATTGTACGCATTATACCTATTCAACATTAGGCGTCTATTGGCCTGTATGGTCGTTGAGTCGATTTTACGTCAGTGAAAGAAAAGAAAGAAAGATAGAAATTATTTATTGAAGTCACGTTACAAGCGTAAACAGAAACATTAACAAAAATCAATAATATGAAAATTACATGCCTAAACAAGACTAAAAAGAGGCCCATCTCAGCATATGCTGCAACACCGAAATGATGCAGCGCTGGTTTTCGGATGGGTCCCAACTGAAGTAAAGTGGTGACACTTGAATTACGAAAACCACCCTTACTGCTTACGAAATAATGATGCACTGTCAATGTCAAACTGTTGCACTGACGTGAGGACGACTGTACCAACTTTACATTATAGCAAATGCAAGAAAGTACGAGGCCGACCACTGTTCCATTTTTTAACCTTTATCTCCCTAATTACTTATATTTTACGAAGTGGGTGCTAACTCCCAAACATGTAATTAATAAGCAATTATTTCTATAACATTTAAAATATTCGGGTTATAAGGTCAAGTTCTTACACATTGCAATCTCCTTCGTGGTGTAATATCCGTTATTCGGAGGCCGAGACAATTTTGTTAGTGAGGGTAATTCCTCATGCCTCTAAGGGGAATTCATGGGGTGTATAAATACGGTCAGTTGATTTTATTAGCACTATTAGTAACGTATGGCGAGCGGCTGGGAGGAAAATCGGAGTGCAATGATGACAGCGCAGTTTTCATGAGCGAGATGATTTTCCATTAGCCGATTTTTCGACACACAATTATTTTTGATAATTAGTTGTAGGGGTCCCCCCTTTTATATAATCTATCATTAGGGTTCCGTACCCGAAGGGTTCCAAACGGGACCCTATTACTCTCGCTACGCTGTCCGTCCGTCCGTCCGTCTGTCTGTCACAGGGCTGTATCTTTTGAACAGTAATAGGTAACCGGTTGAAATTTACTCGGAATATGTGTTGCTATGAGGTGTATCACGACAAATACTAAACACAAAAAAAAGTCTAAAACCAAAGGGGGTCCCCATACAAGAAACCTCAAAAAACATGCATTTTTTTCAACGTTTTGGTTCCTGCTCTATCTTCAAAACGGTAATATATACCAGCGTCAAACTTGGTCAGATTATAGTGCATATTATGCAGTTTCGCAACAAATACTAAAAATAAGACAAACATAGACATATTGAGAGGTACGGAACCCTTACTGCGCGAGTCCGACTCGCACTTGGCCGGTTTTTTTTTTCATATTAATATCTATAAAACATTGAAAATTATTTTTGGCTAGTGGCAAAAGTTTGGAGGACTGTGACAAGACAAGGGTCTTCGTAACAATCCGCGTCTATGTAATTGTGTTGTATTTATGTTCACACAACACATTTAACAATAGAAAACATATTTAACAGACACTTTAGCAGAATTATTAATATAAACGGAGCCCTTAATCATGAGCTGGTTGCACGGCGGCGTCGCGATGGTATAACACCCGATGGAATAACGTGAGTGAAACCGTTTATATTAATAATTATGAATTTAACTCACTTTAACAGAAACAAAAAACTCTTATATGAGAAAAAAAAATTACACCCTTAAATGCAGCCATAGGATCTCATACATATACACGCTGAAAACTATGGGACCAACACAGAATCCGCAAAAAACAGCTGATCCCTATATTTGTGTTAACATAAAGAAAAAAAATTGGGTTCAACTGTTTTTTTTCACGATTTCAGGATTCGTCCCACAGCACAAGTTGATCGTAATCATGAGTACAATGACCGCTCTTCGTTTTCATAACATAACATAACATGACATCACGCCTGTATTTCTCCGAAGGGGTAGGCAGAGGTGTAATAGTACACCCACATTTCGCCAATTACGTTATAGTTCTCTTCGTTTTCGAATCGACTAAATTTCCAGCGTGTATAACATTACTAAACTGTCTATTTCCTTGCAATTTTTTAACTCTACTACATCAGAAACTTTACGATTCAGAAATATTAGACTTTATTTCGGCAAAAGGACGCCATTTTAATATTCCCCATAACGTCAGATTTGTCGAGTGGTATTAGTCGACATTATTTATGCTATAACGGGAAATGGAAAAGCGCCTTCCAATAGAAAATTCTATTTGTACGGAATAGGACAATATTGGATCGTTCAGCACGTGGTATTGATTTAGGGTGAATCATGTTTCGTTAATGTTCGTATTTTGTGGGAGTACGACACCGAAATTAAATTAAGGGACTAGGAATAAGCTCAAAAGCAGTGTATTAAACAATAGAACATATAAACATGTAATAGAACTTAAGAAGGTTGAGATAACATGACATTTGTATGCCCATGGGGACCTACTTATTAACCCGTGAATCATCTAATAATTGATATGATTTGAATGAAATCTAGTAAATAAAGTGAAATATTGAGAAAAATCGGATTGAATATCCTTATCATGCAGAAAACTAAAAAAGAGACTATTAAAAGAGCCTCAACGAGTGACGATATTTAATTGATCGTCCGGCGCACCCTGGGCAGTCAGCCTCGCTACCATCCCGCTGACTGGCTAATCTTTTCCCCACGGCATGAGCTGTTATCATTATGTAGCTCATGTCGACACGATAGAAGAAGATGCAGAAAACTTTAATGACAGCTAAGCCTCAGAAAATCGTAATAAACACTCCTTGCAAAAATACTGTAGTATTTTTTTGACTGTAATTCTGTCACACAAATCAACCTGTCATTACCATGAACACTTTAAAACTCCCTCCGATACTCAAACGTGTCAAACGTATTAAATTGAAATCACTGGACAATTTCCTCTTAAAAAGCAAATCTTTGACAAATCGATCGCAAAGTGGGACATTTTCACAAGCCTTTTAAGACCTATTTGCTCTCAACGTTGATCTTCTTAACTCCATAAATCAGTAAATTTTCAATTAAAACGTCAATGCCCCGTGACGGATAGGAAGTTAATCAAGGGGAGATTTAGGTTAACGTTTTACAACAAGGAAACTTTACAGTGACCTGTCAATATACCTTTTGTTGGGAACGGAAACAGCTTTTTTAAATATCGTCCTTAATTGCAGGGAAATCGGGTCGAGAATGGTGTGAACATGTTTCGGAGCAGTTGAAGTAACATTTTGCGTGGGGCAATTTCGGAGTTAACACGCGATTTGAGCTCATTTAGTCAAAGTTCACGGGGGGCGTGGTGTTATTTTACAACACGCATGACTTTGACACGAGGTTAATAACACTTATACATTACCGTTGGTTTTATTTTGTTAACGGAAGCATTTTGTTTTCAGATAAATGTAGACCAACTGATATAATCTTTACGACTTTTTGAAGTGCAATTCCCATAAAATTTATTTTGAATTCAATGCCGATATATAAATAAAAGGTAGTCCTAGTTCAGCACACTTAATTTTATTTGACAGAAGTATTTATTTATAAAAGATTTCGTACATCATTATCAATTTGTAACGAGCAAAATACGAATAATAAACAATCATATAGCTAAATAATTTGATACAAACAATAACAGAGCACAATTTTTAAACATAATTCATCCTCCTGCCATTATCCCAATTTATTTGGGGTCGGCGCAGCATGTTTTTTTCTTCCATACATCTCTATCAGCCGTCATCTCCATGTTCACTTTCTTTCTATTCATATCATCTTTCACACAATCCATCCATATTTTCTTCGGTCTCCCTCTTTTCTTATAGCCATCAACATTCATACTTAAAACTTTCCTCGTAACATGCTCCTCATTCCTCCTCATCACATGTCCATACCATGACAGTCTATTGCTACTTAACTTCTCTGTCACTGGAGCTACTTTCAGACTCCCTCTTACATATTCATTCCTTATCCTATCCATTCTCGTTACACCACACATTCCTCTTAACATTCTCATCTCAGCTGCATGCACTTGCCTTTCATTAATTCCTTTCGTAGCCCAACATTCCGATCCATACATCCATCCAATTTTTAAACATAATTATTATTCCTAAATGCCGCGCCCCTACAATTTTTATTATAATGAATTAACTGTTTCATAACGCGGAAATGTCGTGTTTCAGTAGTTTCAACATACTAAAATAGTTATTTAGGTAGGTAGTAAAACATGTACTAGTAAAACTAGATTTTATATGACCTAACAAAAAAAAAAAAACTCTTAATTTTTATGGAAAATTGACTGATAGGGACTAAACTAAAAAGAAGGAAATAAAGTTTATCTGTAGCTCCTTTAGTTTAGGATTTTCCCATAATAAGTTAGTTGTGATCTCGAAATGTGATGACTAAAATTCGAAAAATGTAACACTTAATATAATTTGACAGCATTAAAATTGTTGCCATACTTTTCTTGTATCTACTATTAGTAAAAGAGGGTGATAGTTTAAAATAAGTTTAGTTTGTCAACAAGACAATCGACACCAGTGTCACAGTTAAACAAAACAAGATTAGTGAGAAGAAAAAAATTTATTAATTTGTGCTTAGAATGCAAAACCACTAAATATAATAAAAGTGAAATCAAATAATAATAGTTATTTATTTATTATTTTTAACGCATTTTACGCATACAAAACGAAATCTAACGACTTAAATTGTGGAAAGAAAAAATCGCTCACGAGCAGGATTCGAACCTGCGACTCCTGGCTCAGTACGCCAGTGCTTTAGCCACTAAGCTACCGTGAACACTGCTCGTGGTAACGAAATTCTCATCCACTAGGTACATCTTTGGGTGACGTCAGCGATATCTTATTAAGAAACAGTGTTTCTTAATAATAATTAATATAGGAAAATCTAAAAAAATCTTTGGAATATATGCGTTACATCCGGGCAAATCAGCCATCATCTGCATCGCTCAGCAAATTGCTGTGGCACATGCACGGAGCTGAGCCTCAGCGCTGACTGAAGTATGTATTCAGGATGTAAAAGAGCTTTCACCAGTGACGATACTAAAGTACGTACCTAATAGAATCAGTGTCAGTAGCAGTAGATCTTCTTGTAAAAGAGCTTGTCCTTGGAAGTACTAGCACCATACCAATTTAAGCCGCCAAACAGTGATGCTTGCATTGCTGTGTTTCGGTGCGAAGGTAACGGGTGCCGGTGAAATTACAATCACATGAGACTTTCCACCGTCATGTCATAGTTTGGCACACAAGACTTGCAATATAATTTTCTCCCACTTGCTCGGAAATTGGTTCATTATTCAAAAAAAAGAATACAACAATCGGCTCTTTTCCGTACGCAACGAAATAACAGGCCGGTAATATCCAACAGGACAATAATAGAAATTGCTAGACACTTTTAATTTTTTAAATTATGCTACCGAGGTTTTTAAGTACACACTTACATAAATTAGGTGTTTTTAGGTACAAAATACTTATCATTATACAAGCTGAATGGGCATTTTTTTTTTCAAAACTTTGAAAATAGAACAAGAACCGCGCGCGGGCTAATCGGCGTGAATGAAAATGAGATACTGTTGAATTAATTTGTGTTGTTTCCTCGCAAATCAGAGAAAAGTACTATACAAGTCTCGGCCGAAATAGCAATTAACGGCCTCGTTTAGTTAAAAAGGACTCGGCTTGCGCCTCGTCCTTTCAAAATCACTTGGGAAGTACTCGGCTTCGCTTCGTACTTCCAATATTACTCGGCCGTAAGTTGCTTCATTTCAGGCCTCGACAGTAATGTACTATTAGGCTACAGTTTAGGTAGTATTACAGTTGCTATGAGCAAAGGTATCCGCTTAACATCAGGTGAGCCTTTAGCTCGTTTCGCCATCCGATACGAAAACAAAAAAACATCCACCGTACGCTGTGACGTCAGTTCAACCAACTTTGCTGAGTTGTAATACTTTTCACCACGGTATGAACTCACCTCACATACCCTTGCCATATCCATACTCTGTTTTCTTCTTTCTGCCTAATAATTGTGACCATTGTTAATAATTATATGATAAGTGTGATCTTTTATATATTTTTTAACCACAGACCAGTAAGCCTCAAGACGCCACATAAACAAAGTTTTACATGAGAACACAGTCGTAAAATGTTGGCGGGGACCGGGGGACGGACGGCGCGTTATGATTGGTCGGTGATATGATTGGTGCCGCTCACTGACGGAGTGACGTCCCGTATGGTGGCTGGGCGTAAGATATGCAGTGCTACTGCATATGCTTTGTGACCGGGGGTATCCGGCTAATAGGCGTCTAGAGGCTGACTGATCTGTGTTTTTAACAAAGTGTCTGTTAGTTGTGTCAAATAAATCTTTTTTCTTTCTTTATTTCTTACATAAACCTTGTGCCACTTACAGAAAAATATATCTATACAACGTGTATCAGAAATGCGTGGTCATATTTGAAGAGTTTATTCAGGGCATAGCATAGAACAACTTTTACTATGGGACCAACCCTGAAATCTCGAAAAAAATATCAGCTGATCCTTACATTTTGTCGAGCGACATCGATGGTTTAGTAGGGAACAACAATTATTTTTTTTGCGTTTTCAGGGTTGGTCCCATAGTAAAAGTTGTTCTATGTTATGCCCTGAATGAGCTATTCAAATATGACCACGCATTTCTGATACACGTGGTATGTATGCAAAGTGTTAAATGTATTTTGCTCGAAAACACTGCGTGGTGCTGGCCAATACTAACATTTGGTGCAGTGGGAAGGAGATATCTCCGCCTAGCACAATGACCGACCTTGACAATACACATCCAAAATCGATACTTACTACGTTTACTTTAATAAATTTGATGACAGAAAGAATTTAGGAATTGAAATATAACAACTTGATATATCAAATATTGAATATAACAAATGAAATTACAAGTTTTTGTTTACATAAAATATGTTTTTAGAATATTACATACAATAATTTTGATGTGAGCGGAGCTTTTTGCATTTTTGACTGTGAAAACACAAACAGTTTTTTTTTCTATTACAATTTTTACTTATTGGTGCTTGTTAAATTTATGCTGGATAGTAGGTACTTAACATAACATAACATCACGCCTGTATTTCCCCGAAAGGGTAGGCAGAGGTGTATAGTACACCCACATTTCGTCAGTTATGTTATAGTCCCATGTAATAGAGGGCGAGCCTATTGCCATTGACCGGGCACAAATCCAGACTCCGGGCTGCTACTGAGAATTTCCTATTGAAAAAACCCATAACACTTTGCCCGACCCGGGAATCGAACCCAGGACTCCACGCTTCCAACGAGGCAGTCAGTAGTAGGTACTTATGTTTGTATAAGTTAAGATTCACATGTTTTTGGTATCATCATCTTTCTGCCCTTATACCAATATATTTGGGATAGGCACAGCATGTATTTTTCTTCCATACATCTCTATCAGCCGTCATATGTGTTAATTTTTCTATCCATCTTTTCATTGGTCTTCCTCTTTCCTTATAAGGAAACATAACAAATAACATAACATAACACATAACTTTAACATAACATAACAAATAACTTAACAACAACATAACATAACTTTCATAACTTTCTCGCAACATGTTCCTCATTCCTCTGCATCACATTTCCATACCATGACTATCTATCTACTGCAACTCAACTTTTCCGTCACTGGCGCTATTTTCAAGCTCTAACATACACATTTCTTATCCTGTCCATTCTCGTTACACCACACATTCCTCTAAAAATTATCATCTCAGCTGCATGTAATTGCTTTACATTCCTCCCTTTCGTAGCCCAAAATTCTGATCCATACATGACAGCAGGTCTAATCATGATCTTGTAGTATTTCCGCTTTAGTTTAAGGGGGATTTGGTTTAATTAATTTTGGTATAAAAAACTGATGTAAAAGCATGCGAAATGAAGTCGCATCAATTCCAACATGATTAACCTAAACGCCCATCATCACACAACTCCAAATTCATACCAATCTACTTTCAACCTTACCAACTTAATAATAACACACTATTTCGCGTAAGAAATACCATAGCTTTCTACTAGCATAGTGACAGACGGGTGCTACAGTATCACAATAGATCTAAAAGGGCCCTTGTGTCTTGAAGGGCTCTGTATATTACAGGGGGCCGTCAAAGTGATGCAAGGTTAGCACGGGCGTAGGACCCTTGAATGGTAAGCCAGTTGCCATAGGCGCATGTTTTAAAAAGATGGGAAGGCAAGTACTTCTCAACATATTCGCAAAATGTGAAATCTTTTAAGGTTTTCGCTTTTGTTCCAGCAGTGTGACTTTTTTCATTTACATCTTATCATGATGCTTTTGTATTTCAAAGTGAGTAGGAAGTAGTAGTCATTATTATCAGCCAATTATTGGCCACTGCTGGGCGCGGGCCTCTTCTCAGAATGAGAAGGTTATGACTTTAGTACACCACGCCGGCCTAGTGCGAGTTGGCGGACTACACACACCATCGAGAACTGTATGTAGCACTCTCAGGTGTGCAGGTTTCCTCACGATGTTTTCCTTCACCGTCCAAGCAAGTGATAATCAAATTCTGATCCACACACGAATTCGAAAACTCAGTGGTGCGGGCCGGGTTCGAACACACACCCTCCTGCATGGAAGGCATGCGTTTAACCGTTCGGCTATTATAGTAGTAGTTGCAGTGGAGAATTCATTAGAATAAAAATAATAAAAATACCCAAAAAAGCTCAACAACTTTGATATAATACCTTTTACAAAAGCTACAGTCATTCTAGTGCGGTCTTCAATCATTTGTAAGCATTCCTCTATTCGAAGACAATCATAGTTTTTAAATTCCGTATGTTAGGCGGGAGTTCCATAACCTTACTGCAAATATTTCATTTATTTATTATTTTATATAATTCTTTATGCACAACAGGGTACAAAGGCGGTCTTAACACCATAGGCGTTCTCTACCAGACAACCTTAGGGTAGTGCAGACAAAGAATAAGGAAGATGCACCAGTAAAGTAGTAATATCTGTTAATCATTTTAATTTTTCAAGGGTTAGGGTGCCTTTCCACCAGATTTATGTGAGGAAGCTAAGCTGTAAGGCCAGGCTACGAAACTATGCGTCTATTTGCGTACCAAAGTGGTGTAGCGGAGTGGGTAAGAAGCGCGAAAAAGATGCGCTTTACGCGATGTGGCTATGCTAAGCAATACATCGCGGTAAGGTAGCTGAGTGCAGCGAGAGGAAAGGACTGCCACTCGTATCCTTAGCTCACTTCCCTCGCTTCAGCGATTATAGCAAAAAAACTTCGCATCGTTAAACCCTTTTGCACTACAGCTAGCTTGAGCTATGACAATCAAACGATCCTTTTGGTGGATTTTTTTGTAGCTCACTACTTAGCTTTCTCATAGCATAGCTCTGGTGGAAAGCCACCCTAAAGCATATATTCCTGACTAGCTGGTGCCCGTGGCTTTACTCCCGTGGTAAGTCGATAAAAAGTATACTGTGACCATTAATACTTTATTACATCCCATATTGGTAATAAAAACAGGTAGGCTTAAGATTAAGAATCAAATATGGACCCTGTCGGGCACAGCACAGTTTGGTAGGAGAGAGGAGGAAGAGCGACTATGTGTTTGATTGCATTTAAATAGGTAGGTACTTCATTCATCATTTAATTGTCATTTTATTAAAAAAATATTAGAAGATTTTTATTTAATTTAAGAAATTATAGTTTTTATAAAAAAAAAAATTAATGTATTTTTAAATGATTACACTAAATATATAATTATTTTGTTGGTTTTAGGTAACCATTAAGTGTTTTTCAGTATTTATATTTATTTTTTTCATTTTTTGTTATAATATAATATTATATATTTTAAATATAATATTTTTATTTTATTGCACAATTAATATTATTTATTCTTGTATATTTAATAATTAATAATAAAACAAAGTTTAACCGGATTAAATCACGTATATGATTTATATTGCTTTCCCTGACGTTTCGAAAGCTTTGCAACATTTCGTGGTCGCAGGTATACTAAGATGACAATCGTCTTTACAGATATTTCTAAAAAAATATTTTAATCTACCGTACAATATTTATTAATTAAAATCGTTTCGATGCACGCAGTAATCACTCACAATATCATTATCTTTTACAGTGTTGCGTAATGTTTGGGACTTGATTATTTTTAGGACTGGGTTCCAAACAGGTGGTAGCTGCCAACCATCTTCTCTATTAAAATTAGGATGTTTTTTTAATTTCAATAGCCTCACGGAGCATTCTAGGTACATATCGGTTAAACTTTGTTTTATTATAATGTGTAGTGATCGCGAAAACCTAAGAAGTTAATAATTAATATTAAGTTATTGCATTATTTAATTTTAGTTTAATAGGAATGTATTTATTTTATTGTATTGTGTATTTAATCGTTGCAGTATTCATCATCTCCAGGTTTTAGGCTATATCTATGGCAAATTTCATCCAAGTCAATTCAGTAATTTATGCGTGATAGAGTAGCAAAAATCTAAAGATGTTCACAAATTTTCCCATAAGTTATGAAAAGTGGAAAATAAAAGCGTGGTACTAACATTGATCTTATTCTTGGCGCGCTCGATGGCCTTAGTGTCATCTCTCTCGGGGCTCAGCCGGCACACCCGCGCCCGCCAGTCGTTTGCACCAGCAGCATGAAGAGCCGCCAGCCTGTAAGCAAACAAAAACTACATTAATAAAGATATCAATAAATAACAGTGTTGTAATGTAGGAAAAAATTAGGTACATATGTCAGTTTAAGAATGATACGGTAATTTTATGTTTACACGGTTCAACCAAATTGAAGCAACTCTATTGAATTCAATCGTATTGAAAGCTATCGGGGGTGTCGAAGCTTACAATGAGACATTGAATAATGATTGACACGTTTAAATTTCGAAACCAAATCAATCGGAATCGGATTGACACCCCAGTAAGCCTTAAGACGCCGCATAAACAAAGTTTTGCATGCGGACACAGTCGTAAAATGTTGGCGGGGGCCGGAGGGCGGATGGCATGTTATGATTGGTCGGCTCAAAAGTTCGGTGATATGATTGGTGCCGCTCGCTGACGGAGTGACATTCCGATTGGCGGTGGGGCGTATGATATGCAGTGGTACTGCATATGCGTTGTGACCGGGGGTATCCGGCCAATCGGCGTCTAGAGGCTTACTGGTCTGTGTGCTTAAAATAGGTTTGTACGCGTTAACTTCCGTTTCATATATTTTAATACGTTTCAATTTAAATTGATCCGTGTAATATCGCCTTTATGAAACATTTGCAATTAATACGAATAGGGCTCCTAATATCATAGTTTTGCTTAACGATGTATCTTACAGTTCATCATCATTTCAGCCGAAAGACGTCCACTGCTGGACATAGGCCTCCCCCTATTAAGGGGGAATACAGTTCAAACATTTTATATACCATAATAGCACCTTCAATCAAAAACACATAGACTTCAAAAAATAGCTTATTTAGTTTACCAAAATCATAGCGCATTTTTTATCCATAAGAACTTTTCAACCAGCCGATATATTGTTTACAATTAAATACAGCGTAAAAACAAAGCAATTAACATAATACACAGGATAATCCTTCTTATAGGTACAAACAAATAAAAGGTGATTAACCTACTACTACGCTGACCTTATTTCATACACAAATAAACAGTGAGAATTTAATCTCTTCCAACCTGTACACTGGTTGATTCTCTTGTTCACCAACTTAATTTAAGCTATTAAGGTGAATAATGCTACAGCCCGCGAAATTCAAAATTTTTGGCGTTTTTTGCAAATTGTAGCTTTATTTCGCGTTGTATATCGGTCAAAATATGATTGGCGGAAATAATAACAATATATCTACTGAATAATACTCATAAAAAATATTAACTTAGCTCTATTAGCTTTACTAGCTCGATAATATTAATTTACGATCAAATTATCGATTTTCGAGCTTGTAGAGCTAATAGAGCTAGGTTAATATTTTTTATGAGTATTATTATTTAGATATATTCTTACTCGCTTACTTCGCGGGCTATCCTGTAGCATTCACCTTAAGCCGACCAATCATAACGTGCCGTTAGCCCGTCCCCCGGCCCCCGCCAACATTTTACAATTGTGTTCTCATGCAAAACTTTGTTTATGCGGCGTCTTGAGGCTTACTGGTCTGTGTCTTGCAGTGAAACTGCAGGTTTTCCCTGATCGATAGCTTTATTTACTACTTTTGAAATATATTGTTACAGTTTACAATAATGAAGTCGTCCGGATTTATAAGTTACATACATACCTATACAACGTGTATCAGAAACGCGTGGTCATATTTCAAGAGCTCATTTAGGGCATAGCATAGAACAACTTTTACTGTGGCACCAACCCCGAAATCGAAAAAAATAATACCGCTGTTCCCTAGAAAATCATCGATGTCGCACGATAAAATGTATGTATAAACTGTTTTTTTTTCGCTGTTTCAGGGCTGACCCCGTAGTAAAAGTTGTTCGATAGCATTTCCTGAATGAGCTCTTCAAATATGACCACGCATTTCTGATACACGTTAAATCATTATATCAAGTCTACGCATAGTATTAATAAAAATATTCATAGCTATCCGCTACATCAATCCCTGTATTGATAAATAATAATACAATAACACCAATCCTACTATTATTATTATTGTTTTTTTATTGTTTTTCTATACGTCTTTGAATTAACTCCAAAGTTAGTCGAGTCGGTTAAAAACACTGTTTCTGAATAAGATATCGCTGACGTAACCCAAAGACGTATAAAAGTGCAGGTTAATTTCGATACCACGAGCAGTGGTCACGGTAGCTTAGTGGCTAAAGCACAGGCGTACTGAGCCAGGAGTCGCAGGTTCGAATCCTGCTCGTGGGCGAATTTTTCTTTCCACAATTTAAATCGTTATTATAAATATTAGTCTGTGAAGATGTTTGGATTCTGCTGAAACGGTTAAATGGATTTGGGTGAAATTTGGGACAAAGATACTGAAAGAGAACTGTGACTAACATATAGGTTTTTTATCTCGAGAAGATAATCAGTTTCCGAGGGATACGCGGGCTAGTATTGTATAAATTTCCTTATACATCAGTTAACAGATATAGATAAGGGCATTGCGTACCCTTACTTAATAATTAAATATTGATTGTCTTCTGTCTTCGAAGGGTAACGCTGGCCGCTGACCTATGGAAGCCCTTTATCTAAGTCATTAACTTTAATAAGACAGTAACATGCACATGCATTACATAACACTTATGTACCTACGTCAGTGTACACAAATTGTTTAAATAATTACCTACTATCTAATTATGTTTATTTTTAGACCATCTTTCTCTGGGGATAGTACAGAAATGCAAGCATTTAAATAAGACTGAAGAATTATGATATCTGAATAACAATTGAAGTTTTTAAACTTTCGCGAATTTCACTCCTAATGAACTATATTTACGGTCAACGACAAACGTCAAGGTTAGTCAAAATGTTTGTTATGTTTTGATTTTATTGTGCGAGACAAGTCCCGTAAATATAGTTCAATATGAATAGCAATTTTTCCGAGGTAAATATCAGTTACTCGTGTATCTTATCTCTTCTCATGGGTGTCGTAAAAGGCGACTAAGGGATTCACCAGAGGATGGGCGTTATAAAGCGTTCTCTGAGTATTTAACCAACCAACTGCGATCGCCAACCCGCCTGCCAAGCGTGGCGATTATGGCATATCCCCCCTTAATTGGGGGAGGCCTATGTCCAGTAGTGGACGTCTTTCGGCTGAAATGATGATGAAATGATGACTCGTGTATTGTGTCAATATTAGAGTTTTATCAATAGTTCCATGATGTAACCTTTCTTCAATGTTTCTCTACCCCAGTATAATATTTATAACCGAAATGTTATTTACGCAACTATATCAACCTACTAATACATGCAAAAAATTCAATGGCTTTTTTCCCGAAAAGGGGTCATTGTACTCATCATTATGAACAACTTTTACTATCGGACCTAAATCAGTTGGTCCCTACATTTGTGTTCAATTAAATCGAAAAAATGTAGGGACCAGATGATTTTTTGTCCGCGATTTCAGCGTTGGTCCCACAGTAAAAGTTGATCATAATGAATTGTACAATGACCCCATTTCGGAAAAAAAACCGAAGTTTTAGCATGTATGCATGATTATGAAAACATGTCATGATTGTTTTCATAAAACATTCCAGTTTTTTAGTCTAATCATGACCTTAAAGACACAAAAAGTTTTATCAAAATCGGTCCAGTAGTTTTAGCGTGATTCTCGAACAAACAGACATTTTCAGTTTTATAATAGTTAGAATTAAAATAATAGGATAATAAAGTATAGGATTTTTCATTACTCAAAGCTAAAATAAATAGTAATATTATAAGTGAAAGAGTTTATTATACCTACTTTGTTTACTATAGTATATTAGTTAGGTTTGGATTATTCTATACACATAACTCCAAAACGCCATAGAGTATTAATTCCCTTTGAGGAAATATATGACTATATACATGAACACTGTTGTAAAGCATCATATATCATCATATTTAGGTCTGGTAAAACCACAGAAACAATTTTTTCCTAAAATATGAATAATCAATATCACTCATTGTTATTTACTAACGTAGATCGCTTTGTTTATGTAAACAGGCCTAGTACGAGTTTGACACTAACGAATACTTTCATAGTTTCCGTTGATTTTCATTCATAAATCAGTAGCGCCCCTGGCGGATACGAGGAGGAACTACTGATTTACGAATGAAAGTCAACGAAAACTATGACAGTATTCTTGAGTGTCAAACTCGTACTAGGCTCCCAGTATATTCATTTGTTTACTTTTGTCAAGAACCAGCTTCTGCCTGCTCCTTCGCACTTCAAAATACGTTATCGCACATCCCTCGGAAACTGTTTATCTTCCCGGAATAAAAAGTAACATATGCCCTTCTCCAGGTCCCAGGCTACCGCTTTGCCAAATTTAATTACGATCGGTTCAGAGGTTTAGTCGCGAAAAGGTAACAAACAAACAAACAAACAGATAGTCAGACCGAGTTACTTTCGCATTACTTATGTGGATTTTGTGATCTATCGTTATAGAAAGAAAAGAAAGAAAGAAAGAAAAATGGTTTATTTACTACAGCCAGAGGCACACAATAACAATAATATACAATTTTAAACATCATAGTCTCCTAAAAGTATAATTGTGTGCCCCGCGGCTGCACCAAATAGGCTCAGTTCAGCAAAAATGCCAGACAACTAGTGTCTGGCGCTGGTTTTATAGCAAAAAGGTATGTAGCCCCTCCACGGAATGACTTGTCTATCCCAGGTTAAAACCCGAAATAGATTCTAATTTCGGCTTTTGACTGATGGATTTTTAGTCTATCCTAACTTGGTAGTCAAACGTCGAAAGTAAAATAATCTGTTTCAGACTTTGTCTAATTTATCCTAGAAGAGACTGAAATGAAGCAGTCAAAGTTCGATTTGACTAAAACGTTAGTTGAACGTAGTTTTCTAGAAAATTCGCGCACCCTCACCGCACGTGGCCAGACTTTGTCCTACCTACCTAAAATACTAAAATGATATCTAAAAGGTTTTTGAGTTACAAAAGTCTACGAGGGTATAGTTCATCATCATCATCATCATTTCAGCCGAAAGACGTCCACTGCTGGACATAGACCTCCCCCAAGCATCGCCACAACGACCGGTCCTGCGCCTTCCGCATCCAGCGGATTCCCGCGACCTTTACCAGGTCGTCGGTCCATCTTGTGGGAGGCCTACCCACGCTGCGCCTTCCAACTTTCTTTACGAGGGTATAGTTAGTGAACATTATTACACAAACCGTAAGCTATTTTAAAATGCACGGGCTTCTTCAAAAAGTATTAAATTTTACTTAAATCAAGATGACTTAGACTTGACTTAGAGGTGTGTCAGGATCGTAGCAGGTGGAAATCCATAGTCTCTGCCTACCCCAATGGGAAACAGGCGTGATAATATGTATGTATGTATGTGTAAGATGACTTTTTAGCCGGGCGGCTAACCGCCAAAATTAATATTCTATCTATCCACGATTTTCCCTACTAGAGATAGAATTTTTACATTAGCTCCATACAAAATATGTCGAATTTCTATCTCTAGTAGGGCAAATCGTGGATAGAGAGGATATTAACCGTGCAACTAGAGCCTGACGTTTCAAAAGTGCCTGTAATTAGGTTTATTTGAAATAAAAATCATTTGAATTAAATTGAATTATTTTGGCCGTAAATCAACATAATGGTCGGATGTTGCCTTTACCCAGTGAATTCCTATGGATCCTATTATTAAGAGGTTAAGAATACGATCAACCGCACATCAATGGTAACACTTGAATTACGAATACCACCCTTACTGCTTACGAAATAAAGACGATATCAAGGTCGAACTGTTACGTGAGGTCGACTGTACTAAATAAAGAATTATTACAATAAGTACTTAAATTAAATAGATTTACACTGAGGACGAGACAATCATTTATTTTAGTTTTAAACAAAGGATGTTTAAGTTATAATAAGGATTGATTATCTCGAGTCATATATTTCTTTTTGTCTTTCACATACTCGTAACATAATAATATCTAGCTTCTTCTTACGAGACAGAATAATCTCATAACACGATTACATCAAATTGCATTCGCTAACTTAGTTTTATTGACATCCTCAGATAATCAGAAGTTGGCAAAACTGGAACTTATCCAACAAGATAACTTTGATGGTCAAGAAAGCAAGTGATATGGAAAGTGATGGTGATTTTATTTGAATACATCACTATGTATGACACTAAAATCCTACTAATATTATAAAATAAATTTGACTTTTTGAAGATGTTTAGACGCACGCTGACACGGATTATGATGTAATTTGACACACGGACAGACCGTAACTTGTAATAAATAAAGTAATGTGGAATATGAGATGACGACAAAAAAGCCAAGATAGCTTTATCCTCGATGAAATTCAGATAATTCTAGCCTGAAGGACCCTTTAGCGAAAACCGTCGATCTGGCAGTTTTTTTGCAGGTTGAAACGTAGTCTCAAAATCATAACACTAGGCTAGCGGAGAAGTGATTGGTTTTCTAATAGTATATACTTGATTTTTATAGCATTAGATAATAATGTCCTCCCGGCCGAATTTCGGTCACGGCGGCCAATCTCAATGGAGACTAGCCATCTGCGCGGGACATATTATAGTGCAGAAGTGTGTGCGCAAACACAGGTGCACTCTCTATTCCCTCACTCTCATAATCCGATGGGACGGCAATTCGACACGACCGGACAGAGATCAGGCGCAGGACCGACGGCTTTACGTGCTCTCCAAGGCACGAAGGGCTTTCCATGTGTAACGAAACGGTCACCCATCCACAGACTGACCGAGGATAGTGCAGCTTAACCTTGCAGATCGTACAATCCACACGCTTGCTACTTAGCCACGACTCCCTTACCATTAGATACATATATGGCTCAGGGTATAAATATCTTTTGATTCACTTCTCCATGCGTTTTTGTTTATTAAAATTAGCCTACCAGGTTCATAGACTCATAAAATTGTCTCCGCCCTCGGGTAGAAACAGTATTCTACTTTTATTTTTACACTTCTCCTTGCCTTTTAGGTTAAGTTTTGTCTAAAGCCATAATAAATTAAGTATAGATACAATGGTTTATTCACCTTTCGGCAATGGTGCCTCCTCCTTTGTGTGGCATTTCGGCATGTGTGGCGCTGCGCTGCACACCGCCGCCCACCCTGCAAATAAATTACTAAACATAAATAAACAAATAATTATAATTTATAACACATAAATAAGGCACGTCAAGGCTAAGGTGGAGAAGAATATCAAGTTATGCTATTTCCACAGACCATTTCTCAGCTAGGCAAAGATAATAGTCAACTATTCTTCTACGGGACGGGACCTTGTGTAAATGTATTTAATAATAATAATAAATACTTTTGAGACATTTTTACACAGCACCATCCAGTCCCAAACTAAGCAGAGCTTGTGCTATGGGTACTAGACAATGGATATAATACATATATACGTTTTTGTTTGTAAATACATACTTATAATACATAAGAAACACCCAGACCAACACAAACACTTATGTTCATCACACAAATATTTGTGTCCTGTGGGAATCGAACCCACGACCTCGTAATCAGCAGTCCGACCCTCGAACCACTAGACCACCGACGTCGTCAAAACAACAAACAAACAAACAATTTGAGAATAACATAAAAAGTCATATTATTTTTCTTGTTATTTGTTTTTATGCAATATGCAAAACACTAGATTATCAGTTATGTGGAGAAAAAATCTCACTTTCGATACAAAAATCCATATTTATTAATTAGAAATTTTGTTCACAATCAAAATAATAAAAACTCAAAGCTTACTCAAAACTGGTCTGAGATTTCTATTAATTTTGAGCTCAAAATTCAGAGCTTTCTAACAAAAACATTTACAAATTAATTTCCGGATAACACAAACAAGTTATCTAATCAAAATATTACCTTGTCTGCTCAAACTTTTCTTTTAGAGACTTGAAATTGAAGAGTCTCTCTTCGAAAGACCGCACCGACAACATTTTGGTGGTTTAAACACTAAACTGTACACGTAAAATGATCTAAAAAAATACACCACGTTGTCACATATCTGATAGTGTTAAGGATTTTATTCACTGGTAGTTAAATATTAATTATTGTAAATAACAGGACGATTGTTCGTCGACAATGAAGGGTGACTGACAGACTGACAGATGGAGGAACGTTCGGCAGTGACCGCGTTCAGAATCGTTCAGATAACAAAATATATTTTATTACAATGCCGACGTGACTGTGTGCGGACGTTATCCTCTTTGCTTTAAAACTAATAGTCACTACTATTAGTTTTAAAGCAACAATATATATATATATATATTGGACTCCTTCCAAAAGGACTGGACGCTTGTAGCAATAGACAGGGAGAAGTGGAAGGAGAGTAGGGAGGCCTTTGCCCTGCAGTGGGACACTTCAGGCTTATAATAATAATTAATAATAATAATTAGTTTTAAAGGTAAACAACACAGATTAATCCGAGGTAAAAAATGTGGTTAATTAATAGCAATAGACACCATATACAACATTGTTTTGACACGGATTATATTTTTATATAATTTATTTTCCATCAAACCGTGCCCCTCTCTACAGTTTAAAAAAAAACATTTATCTATACTAATATTACACAAAGGAAAGATTAGTTTGTTTGTTTGTAATCGATAAACTCTGAAACTACTGAACCGTTTTTAATAATTCTTTCACCATTAGAATGCTACTTTATCCAGAAGTAACATAGGCTATATTTTATTTCAGTGCACGGGGGGCAAAGTCTAGTACCCATTAAATTAGAATGATTTTATAAGAGTATATCGCGTTTATAACTCAAGTTCTTGATTAAAATTACGTCACAAGTATAAATCGATTGCACAGAATGATTCACTGAGCCTAGAAAACTATATTATCAAATAAAGTTCTTCAACAAGTCTCTAATACACGACTAGATCGAACTACGCCGTCTTACAGACTAAGGGCTGACAATAGAGCCACGTCGTATGAAAATCAATGGCTAAAAGAAATAATAATTATCTCTAGTACTTTACAAAGGTTATAGACGGATTTTTTATCAAATATTGTATCTACACGCGATCGTGAATAAATAAAAGCGGGCAATCCGTATCCATCGGATAACATCGCTCTAAGCAAGTTTTTGTATCTTTGATATTTATTATCACGAAATATCCGCAAAAATTTAAATGTTGTTATTTGCTTCATTTTGTGAATAACGAATTGTTTATTTTGTCTTGAAAGTCTCGTTAAGACACTGTTTATTTATGTCTATAGGTTTTCAAGAGAATTCAAAACATTCGTTTTAAAGAAAAACTATGTTTCCCAATATATTGCTAAATTCAAACACCCAACACACATCTATACGAGAGAAGATCTCACGCTGCCACTAATAACACCATTGAGGTGGCCACATTTTACTCGAATATTTAAGATGATTTTTATAATAGTTAATTGAACCATTTACTCGTGATAAGAAGTAGAATTCAAACAAAAAAGTCTAAAACTGAAGTAAACAAAAACTTTTTTTTTTTAACAGTAGCAAAACGTATTCAGTGAACTCACGCTACGAAGCTTTTTTTGTGCATTTTATGTGCTGCCATGAAAACAAGCAAAAATATCGTCCATCATACTTCAATCGATATAAAAGCAAAAAATATTTTCGATTTATGCACGAACTGAAATGCATAAAATTTATCCTACTGTTTACTAAAAAGCCGTAAAAAAGCTTCGAAGAACCGATTTACTTTACTTGCAATAAAAACAAACTTGAATTAAATCGTAGACTGAATATTGTATTTGAAAATCTAACCTCTTATTGGCGGTTAAAGCCCCGTACATTTTTATAAACAGAAAAGTACTATACGTACAAAATTTCCCCTAGCTTTCATTAACTCAACTCTAGAACCAATTAACTAACACGAAAAACCAATCAGTACTAATACATAACCATTAAAACATTGATTAAAGGCAATACCAACCGGTTGTTTGATAACAAAGGCTTTACAGCGCGTGATACGTATATTCACGTCTACGGCGAGACTACGCGAGCGCGCCCTACGAGGTGTATTTCGAGACTGGTGGGCGGGCAGGAGCTTACTGCCTTCGAGGCCTAAGGCTTTTACTATTGTAACTCGATTGAGAAACACGATAAGGTAAACTGGGTTTTTTGAGGTTTCAGGGTTTTTAGATTCTTTGCTAATAAAAGTTTTTTTTTTTTGTTAACATCCTGAATATAGAAGTTTTTAAACTTTCGCGAATTTCACTCATATTGAACTAAGTTTACGGGACTTGTCGCGCACAATTAAATCAAAATATAACAAACATTTTGACTAACCTCGACGTTTCGGGTTTTTGTCTGCTCGTGACAACGGCCAATGCAACTTGACCGAAACGTCGAGGTTAGTCAAAATGTTTGTTATATTTTGATTTAATTGTGCGCGACAAGTCCCGTAAACATAGTTCATCCTGAATATATCGAAATGCGTATTTTATCAAAATCAGATTGGATAATGACTGATGGAGAGGGAGAAGGAGACCAAAGAAAAGATTGATGGATTGCGTAAATTTTGTAAGATTGAGTAAATGATGAAATGACGGCTGATAGACAAAAATGGAAGAAGAAAACGTATTGCGGCGACCTCTAGTAAATTTGGAACCAGGGCAGGAAGATGAAGATGAGATTGGAGAAAGACTTGATAACTGAAAATATATACCAACTAGCTGACGCCCGCGGCTTCTCTCCCGTGGTATGTCAATAAAATAATCCAATACATGGTATATCATCATGGTAGTATTGTAGTGTGTGCGTCAAATGGAGCGCAAGAATAAAATCTTTTTCTTTCTTTCTTTTCTTATATCTGCGTGTCAACTTGAAAGACTAGTAGTTTCATAATAAGTATGGTTCCAAGTATATGTAGATAGATGAATATGAGAATCATCATCATAATGGTACGAGAATTTGTCGGTTATAGGCACGAATTCAAGTAAACTAAGTAGACGATAAATCAATTTTGTAACCACCCAGCATATTGTTCTTATTATATTATATTGTAATTAAATTAATAAATTAATTTGGGGGAGGCCTATGTCCAGCAGTGGACGTCTTTCGGCTGAAATGATGATGATGATGAACATTACCTGCCTAATTATCATATAAAGATTGCATGGCAAAATATGGAAGCAGGACTTTTAATGTAACCATGTAACCTATACCTGCGGCACGCCATGATGGCGTTTTTGACATTTTCCAATACTGACATATTTCAAATTATTAGCGATTGCGACCAGGTTTATTACTTTGACCAACTCCAACTAGCTATTATGAATAATATCTACATAAAATAAATAATTTATCAAATTATTCAATAAACATAACGTCTAGCCATTTTGTTTAATCGCTATTTAATCAAATTTTCTGTGACATACATAAATATTTTCAAATAAAATTATTTGATTTGATTTGAAATTAGTCACGAGATTTCCTTCCCAAAAAAATGTATACCCTGGATCACACTACAAAAACAGAACAATCAAAACAACCTACCACTGCAAAAATATCACGCCATAAATTTATCAGAAAGCATAAAAAATTTACAACAGCTAGCAGGCAACGAATGTTCCGGATGTTTCCTATAAATATTGATTCGAGTTTCCTTAGTAAAGTTCAGAGTCAATGCAGCATGTATTCATGTACATAGGAGAAAAGCTAGCAAGCCTCGGAACAAGGGCCTAAGGGCTTTGCGATTAACACCATAAATTCATTGTAATTTTTAGAGCATCACTAAATAAAGTGAAAGGCTATCCCAAGAATTCTATGTAAAGTCTAACAAAGCAATTAGTATCCAGGGTTGCCAGATATAAATAAAGTTTTCTCATAAGATTATGGATATTTTCGGGTGAAATAACATTTTAATAACGGACAAAGTTAAACTGTATTTATACGAAACCCTAATCTAACCGTTCTATAATAATTTCCTGAGAAATCTTGATCTATATCCTGCGACCCTGGATACTAATTGCTTTAAGACTGTACTGTGTACTCAAATGTAAGCAAAATAAAAAATTCAACCTTTTTAGGGTTCCGTACCCAAAGGGTGCCAAACTGGACCCTATTACTCTCGCCACGCTGTCCGTCTGTCCGTCCGTCTGTCGGTCACAGGGCTGTATCTTTTGAACGGTAATAGGTAGCCGGTTGAAATTTTCTCAGAATATGTGTTGCTATGATCCCTATCACGACAAATATACATAAATATATATACCATACAAGAAACCTCGAAAATCATGCATTTTTTCAACGTTTTTGTTCCTGCTCTATCTTCAAAACGGTAATACATACCAGCGTCAAAATTAGTTTGATTATATTGCATACTATGAAGTTTAAAAACAGGGCAAACATAGACATATGTGGTGGTACCTGCGTAAGAAAGAGATGCAAAAACTCATATTTTGCGCAAGGTGCGTTGTTGTCTTTTGATGAACTCTCGTAAATTAAATCAGTTTCTATGGGGTATCAGGTCGATGGGTACTACCCATTGGGTAGTACAGAACCCTTGCTGCGTGAGTCCGACTCGCACTTGGCCGGGTTTTTTTCAACTAAAATACTGTTTTATTTTAAAATCTAAATACAGAAATATTGCAGCCCGTTGGGAAAACAGCTCATTTACTTAATGGTTTGAAGGAGACAAACATAAGGAAGCAAATTAAATAAAAGCTGTATATAAAAAAAAACACAGCTTTTGCCTAATATAGTTCAAATTGTGATAACCTATTTCCAATTAATTCTCAATCGAGTTTCCGCAGTAACGTTCAAAGTCATTACAGTATGTTTTCATGTAGACAGGAAGGTACGAGCTTCGAAACAAGTGCCCGAGGCACTACGTTTACACTGTAAGCGACTAGCGATGCACACCACTTAATTAATTGTAATTTTTAGTGCTTGGCGAAGTGTGATGCACTCTATGCGTCAAGCAGCCATTAAAATGTTGGAACACCTGTGCATGTACTCTACTTTTATATTTTTCCGGTGGCAATTAACGTTGAATTTTTCACCTGGTATAAGAATAATGGAATTCTGGTGTAAATTTAATGAAAAAAGACATTGTAAGGTCGTTGAAGATAGAAAAGAAAACCCTTACGCAATAAATCGATTATGTGAACAGCAAATTACTGATAGGAAAGCACTGCAGTCCAATTATGCAAATTCAATTGTCTCTAATTAGAATTGATTTCTTTTTCTATTTTAGTTCTAACTAGCCTTTAACATACATTACTATCACGCCTTTTTCACATTGGGGTAGGCCATAGACCAGTAAACCTCTAGATGCCAATTAGCCAGACAATCCCGGTCACCACGCATATGCAGTAGCACTTCATATCATATGCCCGGCCACCAATCAGGAATCAGTCCGTCAGCGAGCGGCACCAATCATACGGAATCACACCACCGAACTTTTGAGCCGACTAATCATAACGCGCCGTCCGCCCCCCTGGTCCCCGCCAACATTTTACGACTGCGTTCTCATGCAAAACTTTGTTAATAGCGGCGTCTTGAGGCTTACTGGTCTGTGGGGTAGGCAAAGACTTTAGATTTCCTCCCACTCAAATCGAATCCAACAATATGTTCTGCTAAACTTCGAGCTACAAACAAAACATGAACAATACTCGAATCCAGCAACTTTGTTACAACAAACAGCTTAACTAACTACCAATATTCCCGAACTATCCCCAATACAGGATAGAACACAGGACTAACAAGGCAGACACATAACGCAGGATATTAACAACGAAACTTTGTCTGCCGGGTGTACGTCCTGACGCCATTGTGCATATAAACAAAGGGATGGAGACGCGTCGTTCATTAGCAGAACACTGGTAAACGTATAATGACGTCACGATACATTATTTGCTACTTGGAAGAGGAACAAATGCCTATGGTAATGTATGGAAAAAATATGTAGTAAGAAAGACCAAGAAAGCTACTTCAGAAAAGATACAAGAATTCTCGACGTTATTTTTGATGGTCATTGTTGTTTACGTGATTTTTGGCATGTTATATGAATATGTTATATATCCCAGTATACATTATGAAAGCATATTCAGCATTTTTTTCACATGAAATTGGAAGCTCGGGAGTGTAAACCTAGTAAAGCTCAATTCGATGTTTTTCGTTGGATACTTTTATTGACCGAATTATGAATTTATTGAATTATTTTTATTATTTTTATTGTATGATTATTAATTTGACATTTTCACCTTATTTAATCAGCTGTGAATTGATTTAATGATTATTTTATTTTTGACATGTAAATAGGCTTTACGAAATAAATGAATATGATTGTATGAATATAATAAACAAATTTCGTAGTCCTTGGCAAATCAGAATATTCGATCTATGAAGGACAAAATTCTCTTTACATCCTTAAATTGTTTCTTTTTACCAGATAAGGGTAGTTCTTTTGCCTTTCCTGTAAAATTACGTATTGTGCAAATATGAGGTTTTCACTCCCGTGTGAATAAAGCAATATTAAATCTGCATTTATGATACACGCTTAAACAACTTTAGTGTAAAGACCCCCCAATACGGTCAAATGTTTTGATTGAAACACGTAGATTTTGGTTTGAGTCAAACCATTTTGAAGCTTGTTTGATGAAATTCCATATTTTTGTTGTTTCAAGCGTCGTTTGATCGTGTCCACCACAGGTGTCCACACTGCGTTTGAACAAACACAGCATAGTTTAGCGCTGGCTTTCGTAGTTTAGCGCTCCCTCCTTGTAGTATATGTTCATGTGTAAAATTATGTCATGATTTGTACCCTAATTTGTACCACAGTTTGAACAATTTTTTATTTTCTTCTTGGCATTTTACGTTCACACCACATGACTAAACCCTGCGGCAAGCTGATTATTGCTATCTTAACTCGTTTGATAAGTCTTCTACCGACACCGAAACGGTTTGATCAAACACGTTATATTTGTATCAAAACGTCAACCATCTGGGGGCTTTTAAATGTTCATTTCTTACTTAATCATTCACAGAAAGCCCATTCATCAGAAAGCACTTTATCAATCATTCATCACTTCGGAACTCACTCAATCATGTGTGAATGATGAACATATCAATATATTCGCGAATCCTTTCTAACCATATACAAAACCAGTCTAAATCTACTAAGTAATTCATCATAGGCTAACGGCCTAACTAAATGGTTTTCAACCGCCATAATAAATAACGAACGCAGGTAAGCTATCAATTTCCTGATGTGAATTTCCCATAGACAGCACTACGTAGTCTACGCACACATAGAAAAGACACGGTGTAGCTACGAGTTTTCCACGAACACATAGGTATTATTATTATTATAGGTATAGGTAGGGTGACCTGGCTAGATTTCGCATTTTAAGGGGTATGACAGCTAAATATGGGAATTCAGGGTTGAAATAAGGCAAAATCCGTTGTTTTTTTCTTTAAAGAAAACAAACATTATTTTACGATACTAAACATTATTATAGGTATAGGTAGGGTGACCTGGCTTGATTTCGCATTTTAAGGGGTATGACAGCTAAATATGGGATTCAGGGTTGAAATAAGGCACTATCCGTTGTTTTTTTCTTTAAAGAAAACAAACATTATTTTCCGATACACTAAAAACAAACATGGACTCTTGCATCCAATTCAAAATTCAACATTCAATTTTTTATTTCGAGTAAGCATTTACATGCACTTTCAAGAAGATAAGAATTTAGTTGAATCACTAATAAATAAACATGAAAGAAACTATTTTTAAGTATGCAGGTTAAGTGTGTTTTTGATCAAACTATGAGCTCTTCAAAGAATATTTATTTTGAACAATAAAGTTATAATAGTCAAAGTTTGCTTTCAATTAATTGTTCCGTATTGCCGTATTGATTTCATGGCCAAATTTTTGGATTAAAAACGGGCCGTCTCGTTAAACACGGAACACCTAGTCACCCTAAGTATAGGACATCACCCGTCGTGTTGTCTTTAGTTGCAGATAGGGCTGCGACATACGATAGGTTTGAACAAATATAATTTTTTTTATTTTTTTTTTTTCTCTTTATTTTTTTTTTAGGGACTTCCGAACAAATATATTAGGGGTGAAGTACTTGTAAATTTTGTTGGAAATAGAGCTATGTAGATAGGTATAAATTGTGTCGGAGAACTTTACGTGACAGCCAGCGACTCGTTAATTTTAAAACAGCGCAAGTTTAGAAAAGGTTTTTAGCTAATGTACTCGCTTTGAATTTCCAAGTGACTCTGAAGTGTTGGCACGAGGATTTTCCAATAAGTTTTAGGAAGATTTGCCTTAGATACTACAAATGAAAGTTTTATATCGAATCAAAGCTTTAAACAACTTTTAGTTTTTGTGATATAGAAATATGGAGCATATTTATCACAATGTTTTTTTCCTTCCACTGTTTTTTCCCTTTCCTAGCAGCATCACTAAAAATCCAGGCCGGCCGTATAGTAAATACTTATTTGTAACCTATGCACAAGTTTTAGAAAACCTAAACAGACTAGTTGCACAAACCACTTAAACCTCGCCCGTGAAGCAAGCTTTACGAAAAACTCATACAAAGCTTTTGGCAATGAATTATCCTTGTGTGGGTGTGTGTGTGTACGTGTGCGCAGAGGCCCCTCGAGGTTGAAATACAGCCTCCGAACGTCGGCTTTTCCGCAGTTTCGCAGAAAATGCGATACTGAAGCGACGGTCGACATTTCACTGTGAAACTATCGGCTGCGAATTTATGCGATTCCCTGCATTTTAACGTTCGAGTTTAAGCAAAAACATATTTTGTAATAAAACGAAGCTTGTCTGAAAACGAATGTTTGTTCACTTTGTTTATTTTAACCAGAAAATTCATCTAACAATTTCGATCAAAGGGATTCGTTGTGCATGAAAAATTGAAAAAGACCGAAAACACCCAATGTTGATAAATACAGATTCCATCAACGAGGGTCGCGACAAATTCTATCAAAATTGTGAAAAAGTAACTATTTTATTTTATGCTGATAGCAACAGAGTTTGAAATCGTGTGACATGTTCATTCAGTAAAACACGGCTAGGTAATTGAATCGAATCGTAGTTTGTGGGTGTCATCTCTAACACTCGTAAATTAAATACAGAGCAGACTAAACCAACGTTTCTTGGCCTGAACCTATCATGTGGCCTAACCACAACATTTCTTACAAGCGAGACCAACTGAAATTGGTCAATGATCTTGTACTGTATCTACACAAAGTTTACTAAATCCAATGTATCTTGAGCCGGACCTACCATACCGTAAAAGTGAACTCTCTGTTACGTCGTAGGTCAAGTGGGACAGGGCGTTGGTAACATGATGATGATAAATTGTACTATACAGATATTATGCATGGTTGGTTAGGTATATTTGTCGCGTGCACTGCCATTAATAACAATTGAGACGTTCACGTTGGTAGGATAGCGTCTTTCGTTCAGTCAATTAAATAGGTTGTGTAAATGCAAGCGTTGTGTGATGTATCAATCAATTTTTGAAACATAATTGAATAAAACGGCTATTTTGGCAAATTAAACACTGTTAAAAATCACTTTCGTCAATAGAGACAACTATTTAGACTATATGACTATCTCATCTGATCTAAGTGATATTCTTTGAGAATGTGGTGACACGAGTAAGTCAATATAAGTATAATAAGTATGAGACATCTTGTGACAACGTTGTACTCAGATTAGGTGGGTATGTTTTCACATCACTTTTTCACTAAAACTCAAGTTCAGTACACTTCACTTCGTTTGGATTAAGTATTGTTTTTAATTAATAAAACTCATTAAACACGAACATAAAACCAACTAAACTGAATAATAGTAAATACAAAATAAACTCACAGATATGGTTTATCTATTGTAATTGCAATGTAATGTCCAAATTGATATTAGATATAGAAACTGGGTTATCTATGTATCACGGCGATTGCTACCGGTTGTACTAGACTGAAATTGTTATTGCTTGGATTATGGTTTGTTAAAATATGAGAACATATAAAAAAAAATATGATTAATATTGTATAACCTAAGCAATGTATCGAAAACATAGCTTCTAGACGACCTTCCTACAAAACCATTTGCCAGCTGTCGCCTCATTTATGCCGCTTTGGGTAGAAAACTTGTAAAACTGCTATTTTGTTTGGCTTCTAAAAGTATACTTTTAGGTTTGTTGTATGTTTTAAGTTTTCAGTATCAATTTTGGAACACTATTCACATTAACAAAATAATTTATCAACAAAAAGGCATTTTCATAATTTGTCAACTATTGCAACTATCACGCAACCGCAACGGTTACACGTTGTGTGATAAAACATCGAATTTATCGACACTTCTACTAAATCGATAACCGTAATACAATGATATCATGCCATTATGTGATAAATAACCTTTATTAATAATCGATATGCTTTTAAACGAATTCTGATAAGAGCGATGCAGCATTGAAGGTTTAATGAAACTGTGTGACATGATAAGAGATTCGTTATCAAAATCGTACGATAGCCTATTAAACACGTTGGGTTTATTAACAAATAATAATTGATTTTGATAGTTTACAGTATATTCAAGAAAAATATTTGTGCGAGTGCGAAGAATTTCTATTATTTTCCGAGAAATGTTTTTATTTGCAAAATAACGGCCTAAATTTATAACCTATCTATCCACGATTTGCCCTACCAGTTTGACATAAGTTCCATACGATATAATTATGTAAAATTTCTATCTTTTAGGGCACTTGTTATTGAAATAACTGAAGACCTCTTAAGGGGTCATTGTACTCATCGGTATGAACAACTTTTACTATAGGACAAAACTTGAAATAGCGAAAAAAAACAGCTAATCCCTAAATTTTTCCGATTTATGTGAACACAAATGGAGTAATCAGTTTTTAATGACCCCTTAAGAGGTTTTCAGTTATTTCAATAACACGTTGTATACAACGAGTAACATAATATACGCAAGTCCTGAAAGCAGTTTGATCAGAATTACTAGGAGAATCGATTGATATGGTTTTTATGCCATCTTACATTTTACTCAACATTTATTTTAAATTAATCTTGGATACTAAGGATAAATAAAGGTATCAGCGGATCCTGGGCAGTTCCTTGAGGTCCAGGAAGACCAGTGAACTGGCTTTCCGTGCCAGGTAACCCCTAAACAGCATCCTGCAGCTATCCATCAACCTACACGGAAACTAATATTCTAATTTGGGCGGCTTAAGTCTTGCGTCAATTCTGTTAAGTATACGATATATAAGAAAGAAAAAAAAGAAAGAAAGAAAAATGTAAAAAAATTAGACGAAGTGCTGCGAATAATCATAGTAAAGTCAACAAAACCGTGCTCCTCCGTGTACAAACCACGCCACACACATGCACATTAAACCGTGTTCACCGTACTCAGTACAGTACACATGTCGCAGCATGCGAATGCAAATATCTTACAGATGCATGTGTGTGCGTGAGCGCTGGTTTGTACACGGGGGAGCACGGTTCTGTTGGCTCCACTATTGTTGTTCGCAGCACTTTTTACTAAATCTGTGACTAGATAAGTTGTTAATTTCGGCCGTAAGACAACTTCATGATCTACCATTACTATTACTAGTATAATCAATGTTACTATTAATTCTATAAACAAACAGTAAACAGGTAAAACTAACAACAATGTATTTAATTTCCAATCTATTTATATTATGTACCATATTTCCTGCCATATATTACTTCGGCACCACACAATCTACCAATACACATCAAATTAAGGTAAGATAATTTAACCGTGTTTTATGGTTCGGAAACTACCGATATGTTTATTCCCCCATGTGATTAACTACCATCAAAATAGCCCCATGAAATAGCTCGGTATAAGCCACAGTGTTTATGAAAGTGATAGGCGTGGAAATCTTTGAATAATTCAGTGATTTAAGGTGAATGCTACAGGGTAGCCCGCGAAATTCAAAATTTCTTGAGTTTTTTGCAAATTGTAGCTCTATTTCGCGTTGTAAATCGGTCGAAATATGATTTGCGGCAGTAATAACAATAAATCTATTGAATAATACTCATAAAAATTATTAACCTAGCTCGATAAGCTGTACAAGCTCGATAATATTAATTTACGATCAAATTATCGATTTTCGAGCTTGTAGAGCTTATAGTGCTAGGTTTATATTTTTTATGAGTATTATTCAGTAGATATATTGTTGTTACTACCGCGAATCATATTTTGATTGATATAAAACGCGAAATAGAGCTACAATTAGCAAAAAACACAAGAAATTTTGAATTTCGCGGGCTACCCTGTAGCATTCACCTTAATTGCTGGCATGTTACGATTCCACTACTACCACCAAAACACCACCGTACCTATTGCTGTCGCCAAATTGTGATGCTTGCAATGCTGTGTTTCGGTCACAACAGAAGTGTATGGTTGCCGGTGAAATTACAATCACATGAGACTTTCCATCTTCATATCTCAGTTTGGCGAACCGACTTGCGGTACCATTTAGGCAACAGCCTAGGTGGTATTGAAGTTGTGATGGGCAAAGGTAACCGCTTAACATCAGGTGGGCCTTTAGCTCGTTTCGCCATTCTACACTATAAAAAAAACCACGAGCAAAGTTCACGGAAGTCGCAGGTTCTAATCCTGCCTGTGAGAGAATATTTTTCCACAATTTATCTATCTTATACTTATATAGTTGTCCTGACTGACTGATTCATCAACGTAGAGCCGAAACTGCTCAAGCTAGAAACATGAAATTTGGACAATAGGTTCCTTTTGTAACGTAAGCCACTAAGAAAGGATTTTTGGAAATTTTAACCCCCAAGGGGGTGAAATAGGGTGTTAGAGTTTGTATGAAAAATATTTTCTCCTGGATCGATTCACTCTAAACTTGGGAAAATAATCTCTAATGAAATACGTAGGTTTTTTTTTGCTAGATTATTATTCCTAAAAGACGGTGCAATAGGGTTATAAATTTCATATGGGAGAATATTATTGCGTGGCTGGATTGAGTCGAAAGTCGGTATAATAAATTTATGAAAGCAATTTATGAATTACATGTTTTTTAGGGTCGTTCCTCGTAGTCCCACTACTTTGCCCCACTGGTGGGACCACGAGGAAATGTTGTTCCTCGTGGTCCCACTCAGCAGTGGGCCCACAAGGAATACTCTTTGCCGTTCCTCGTAGTCCCACTACGTTGCCCCACTGGTGGGACCACGAGGAAATGTAATTCCTCGTGGTCCCACTCAGCAGTGGGCCAATTTTTTGAAAATTTAAGACAACGGGGGTAAAAAGGGGTGTTAAAGTTTCTACAAAAAATCTAACTGGGGTCACGCTTGACACAAATACTCTTCAAATATAATAATAATAAAGAAATACGTATTTTTGTTTTCACAAAACTACGACGGGGAACCATTTTCCGCGGGCAAAGCCGCAAGGGCAATGCTAGTATCTTTATAAATTTAAAATCTCTTGTTATTTCGTCCTCATAATCCAACTAAAAGAACTACAGTCCCTCAACTACATAACCACATATTAAGAAGCACTGCTTAAAATTTCAATAGGAAATATTCGACACTATACGCGCTCAGAATAATATCTGAGTATACGCGTCAGTAAGCTCTGATATTTCCGTAACAAAGGCGGTGCGATGAAAGGACTAAAGGACACAGTACCAAAGCTTTGTTATCTCGCGTACAACCGGCGCCAGATCTGTATTACATTGTAATGATGGAGGCAAGCTTTCAGTTTCCGTGTTTGACAGGCGGATGGTGGCGACAGGCGGAAACTTTTGGGGCTCGGCTATAGAATTGTGGTTGACAGTTGATGTAACAAGGTTCATTGTGAGGATTATTATCTTCATTCTCAGCAGGTTAACAAGTTAGCGGTATCGAGAGGGAACATCCTGCGCGAAGGCGGCACCGAGAGACAACTGCTCCAACCTAGCCCATATGGGCTATATATTCGTATCACCCCCCACCCTACCGATATTCGAGCGGAACGCGGTGGGCCTGTGACGTCACGGGCGTTCAGAGTGAGGGCTCTGAGTGTCCACTAAGTGACCTCTGGGATGGCGGCGGCACGCAGCCACCGTGCCACCGTGTGTACCGGGGAGGTGTATACTACGTGTATCAGAAATGCGTGGTCATATTTTAAGAGCTCATTCAGGGCACAGCATAAAACAACTTTTTCTAAGGGACCAACCCTGAAATCGCGAAAAACATATCAGCTGTTCCCTACTAAATCTCGACTAAATGTAAGGATCAGATGCCTTTTTTTGGCGATTTCAGGTTGGTCCCATAGTAAAAGTTGTTCGATAGCATCCCTTGATGCCTCCTCTTCAAATATGACCAAGCATTTCTGATACATGTTGATTACAGGGAAGCAAAAAGTCTCCCTCAAGACGTGGGTGCCTTACAGCCGTAGCATAGAAAGGGCTCCGGAGGCATATACTATTCATCCCCGGAGTCCACCCTTATTGTGCTGAAGTAGGCCACCTTTTTCAGTGGGTCATAATCCCAAATTACTCAGCCTCCATCCTGTTACAAGGTCGGCAGCCCTTCGAAAAAAGCTACTCACAGCAAAAAAAAAAGCATAAACAAATTATCGTGAGAAAAGGTATGTTAAATCCATAGAGTTACCATGTTATACAAAGTCTTTGGTTAAATCTGTGGATTTTATCAAATCTTGTATGCGATAGCACACAAGTAATGAAATATTTTTCAGAAAATTTACATTTTGTTCTTGAAAGAAAATAGATTTTCGAAATAAAGGAGCGTATACAATAAAGTTGTTTTCACTTGATCCATTAAATATTACAGGCAGCGTTTAGAGACTTTAGAATATGTAGAGATGAAAGAAAATCTATTGTTTGACTTTATTATATGACAAGCAGCATTACGTAGAAACCATAGAAGAAGCAGTGTTATGTAGAGACCTTAGAACAAACAGCGTTATGTATAGACCTTAGAATATGTACAGACGAAAGAAAAGCTATTGCTTGACTTTGTCTTTTCCCTGAAAACCGCAAAACATTAGTTCTCATTCCACATGATTGAACAACGTGTATCAGAAATGCGTGGTCATATTTGAAGAGCTCATTCAGGGCATAGCATAGAACAACTTCTACTATGGGACCAATCCTGAAATCGCGAAAAAAATATCAGCTGATCCCTACTAAATCATCGATGTCGTTCGATAAAATCTAAGGATCAGCTGATTTTTATTCGCGATTTCAGGTTTGGTCCCATAGTAAAAGTTGATCGATAGCATCCCCTGAATAAGCTCTTCAAATATGACCACGCATTTCTGATACACGTTGTATAATCAATTTTCGGGTAAATATTTCCCGAAAATTTACGTAGGCAGGTATGTATTTAGACAGAAATACTCCTGAATATGGAAATGTAGTCTACATCGAGCACCGGAAACGGAAGGAGTCGCGTCCCAGTTGACAGTGTATGACGTCACGTTATCTATGTACTTCCGATAGTTATGGAAATGTTAGCGACTATGTTATAAAAGTATATATTGTGTAGCTATGACAACATTTTGTACGAAACTGTGTAGAAAGATTTCCTTCCATAGTTCGGTACAAAAAAAAAAACAATATTGCATAATCGTTGACTTTTATACCATTTGGTGATTACGGCTGCTGATAGAGGCAATTTTTTATTCTTAATGTCCTAGTTAAGACCAATAAAATATTTCAGTAGTTAAATATTTTCATATTAATATTTATTTAGGCGCCGAGACGTGGACACTGACAGTTGGGCTAGTCCACAAATTTAAAGTCGCTCAACGAGCTATGGAGCGAGCTATGCTTGGAGGTTCTTTGAAGGATAAAATCCGAAACGAGATTATTCGGAGAAGAACCGGAGTGATCGACATAGCTTGTAGGATCAGTAAGCTGAAGTGGCAGTGGGCTGGCCATGTCTGTCGAAGGACCGATAGTCGCTGAAGCAGACGAGTCCTTGAGTGGAGACCGCGAATCGGCAAACGCAGCGTAGGGCGCCCCTCCGCCAGGTGGACCGACGACCTGAAAAACGTGGCTGGGGGGGACTGGATGCGGAAGGCAGAGGACCGAGTGTTGTGGCGCAACTTGGGAGAGGCCTATGTCCAGCAGTGGACTGCGATAGGCTGAGTTGATATCAATATTGCATATAAAGCCTTCATTACAGATGGACGAGCAGTAACGTTCTTTATCTACATATATTAATAGTATAAAGAGGAATGTTTTGTTTTTATCGATTAACTCCGAAACTACTGAACCGATTTTAATCATTCTTTCAACATTAGAAAGCTGAAGTAACATAGGTAGGCCATATTTTATTTGAATACGCGGGCAAAGCCGTGGGCACAGCTAGTTATGAATATAATAAAATCAGCAAGTCACAGCCCCAGTGATTACGGCAATGTTTCTTTAGATACGTTCAAAACGCAAACGCATCTGTCTGGTCTGATTCATTCATTAATTTAAGGGCTAGGCTCTTGTCGGTTGAAAATTTTCCATCTTTCTCTGGATTCTGCCCTCTCTTTAGACTTCCTGATAGAACACGACATCTATTTTTTCATTTGCTTGTTGCATTAAAGTTCTTCTCGGTCTTCCTCTCCTCTTCGCATCTATTTTTCCTACTATAATAGTCTTTATTAAATTATATGGGTATAGTCTGATATGTGATTGTAGGTAGTACCGAGGTAACAAGTAACAATTTAACATACAATTTTTTCCCTAACCTCATTTAATTTTCCCTAACCTCGTTTAATTTTCCCTAACCTCGTTTAATTTTCCCTAACCTCATTAACTTTTTCCTAACATCTATGTATCAGTACTGTACGTCGCAGAGTTGGAGCCCAGTAATAATTACTAAGTGCTAACATACCACGGTACTTCACCCATCCCAAGCCAATGATTTAGAAAGGTGCACTTATCAGGAGAGCTCTCACGCACGTGTTGAAATTCACAGATAGGTATTAGTTACGTCTTCGAAATAGACATACATATAAGAAATATTATTATTGTATTCTTTTTAGTACGTATGCTCTATATTTATTGCTGTTGGCATACCATTAATAAATAAAGTAAATAAAAATCAATTCTTAAACAACCCAAACAGACAAAAAAATGTGGCAAAACAGCGGAACAAAACATTTTATTTAGCAAAATAATAAGACGCGGGTGAAAAGCGAGCTCAGCTGAATGTAAACCCTCCCAAACCCGTCTAGACTAACGGGTAGTGAAAATCTTAAAAACCCTCCGTGCTTTGTACGGTATGAAAGAAAAATACGAACTTTATGAGACCAGCAGCCGTCACAAAGCCTTGTTATGATTACAATGTAAAAATAGTTAAACAAAAGAATATTAAGTTGGACTCGTGTACTGCAATTTAGTGTTTATTTGAAAATAGCGGCGCGAAGGAGACCATTGCTATACATTTCCCTGTAGGATTAGTGAAGATTATGTACCTATACAACTTGTTTTTTTCACAACTAAAAACCTCAGATACCCCAACAATTTTTTATTGTAATAAATCGATGTGGCAAGTAATTATTTATTTTCCTAAAATATTGTAGAAAGTACGAGTAATTTTTGTTGTCATACTTATTCTAATAGAATACGCGCCCCGCTCGCTTAACAGTGCATCCCCGGGCTATTCCCAAAGGATGATTATATGACGTTTTATGTTTACCTAGGTACGTAAACATAGATTTCGCGTTCAGCGTCGTGGAAACTCAGCATAATACGTGGGACACTCAGAAAGTTTTGCGAAACTAAAAAAAATTGTTCTATACGTACATATATTTTTATCAAATCTTTTCAAAGTACTTTCCACCAGCCTCTATACAAAGATTCATGCGCCTAAACCAGTTTTCAAAACACTTTTTCCAGTCCGCCGCAGACACCTCGTTTACAGCCTGCTCGAACGCAGCCAGCGCATCTTCCGGCGACGAAAATTGTATCCCTTTGAGCTGATTTTTTATTTTTGGGAATAAAAAGAAGTCACACGGTGCTAGATCAGGGCTGTAAGGAGGGTGACCCAGGAGTTTGACTGGCGTGCTGTCCAGGAAGTCCCTCGTTTTGAGTGCGGTGTGCGCAGGTGCATTGTCGTGGTGGAGCAGTAGCCCGCGGAGCCCTGTGTTTGGTCGCTTGTTGCTTATAACAGAGAAAACTTCTGGCAAACATTTGGTAGTATACCATTCGGCATTAATGCTTCTTTGATCCCGTAAGGGAATTGATACCAAGTGGCCAGTCAAATTAAAAAAGCTAGCGATCAAAATCTTACCCCCGCTTCTAGATCGCTTCAATTTGGTAGGCGTTGGCTCATTTTGAAACACCCAAACAGTCGACTGGCGCTTGGTTTCTGGGTCGTATTGATAAATCCAGGACTCATCACCTGTAACGATGTCGTAAACACGCCGAGACGAGCCTGCTTCAAATTTGTTAAGCATATCACGGCACCATTCCACCCGGGCCTGCTTCTGAGCATCGGTGAGGTTGTGCGGCACCCAGCGTGATACTATCCTCCTCACGCGAAGATGGCTGTGTAGAATCTCGTGAACGCTTCCCGATCCAATCTTCAATATGTGTTGAATCTCCTGATATGTAATTTGCCTATTGTCTTGGATTAAATTTTTCTGTGCTAGCACGTTTTCTTCGGTAACAGCCGTCAAAGGGCGACCGCTTCTTTCGTCATCCCCCAAAGTTGGTCGACCGCGCTTGAATTCGTTATACCAACGATACACGGTTGCCTTGGAAGGGCCTTCATCCATGAATGCCATTTGAAGTCTATCGTACGATTCATCCGGTTTCAGGCGACACTTGAAATCGTATAAAATCATAGCTCTAAAATGTTCCCGGCGCAGATCCATATTTCAGTGAGACACAATACTTTGAATTAACTCGCAAAAAATGTGGAGGGAAATTTTGAAATTGGAACTTACTTATTTTTACTTATAAATAATCATATTTTCGAAAAACATTATAACTGGCCAGTCTCCCATATATAAAAACTTTTTTTCGCAATACTTTCTGAGGGGCCTGGTACAATTTATTTTTTGGGAAAATTGAACCTATATTAAAAACTAGTGTAAGCTATTCTACTCTCGATTCTGAACAAAGTATTTTCAGGTTTTGAGTTATGTCAATAATACGTTATATATGCGATCATAAATATTTAGGTATATTTGGCAGATATTGGTGTCGATTCTCTTGTTCACGAACTAAACTTATTTTAAATTATCGCTCTATTTTACGAATAGTAGATACAAGAAAGGGATGGCAACAATTTAAGAGCCATACAAGTTTAGTCGTGATCTTGGAACGTGTCCATTAAAATACAAATAAATGTAAGTAAAATGTTGCCATCCTTTTCTTGTATCTACTATTAGTAAAAGAGAGCGAATCAAGAGAATCGACACAATTGCATGAGTCACCGAGAGTGCATAAGTATTTGGTAAGGGCAAGTATTAGAATCTGTTTGATACCAAACCACAGAACATACATACATAGCTACGGTGATTTATTTACTCATAGAAAAGGCACGGATCTACTTATGACAAGCTTGTCTAAAAGCGAGATGTTCTGTAGTTTGTAAACACTTTTTGAACAATATGCATGTTAGAAAAGTTCGTGTAAGGCGGTTTAAGCGTTGTACAGCCGACCAAACGTCAGTGTAACACTTGAGTAACGAAAACCACCCTTACTGATTACGAAATAAAAACGCTGTTAAGGTCAAACTGTTACCAATGATGAGCGGTCGACTAGACCTACAAACCATTATGAAGTATCTCATTAAACTACAATACTTCAGATAAAACAATACGAAGTACTACAAAGCGTAACTCCACACAAAACTGCATAATTATTACCTGTATACTAATAACATACAGCAATATTCTCACACAAAACGAGATAATATGAACATAACAATGCCGTATTCAGTTATGTTTCGTCTCGTTAGTACAAATTAAGCGTAGGATTGGCGGACGGTGTAATGGCGCGCCTGTCGGTTAGCGAACGGTTGATTAGGAAACGCAACTCGTTGCTATAAGTTTGCCGCAGGCGTTAATGTAGGAAATTATATAGGCGGCAAAGTTACTTTTCTTATGATGTTACAATTATGTATCACTATTCGGAAAATCCAAGAAGTTATTTTATATGTTCACATAGCGCATGTCTTGTAGTGGCAATAAATCTTTCAAATATTTTCACTGTAAAGTAAAATTTATTTATAAAACAGTCCAAGCGTTTTCATTTCTCAAATAAAAGTTGTCTGACGTTAGTTAAAAAAAATCCCGATTTTGTTTTATTTTTTTCAAAGATTGCCAGCACCTACAGCTGGAGATATTTCTGTGTATAATTCACTAATTCACGCCTTTGTTACTCCATGCACATCATAATTATATCAAAACATGACACCTAAAAACACCACCATATACTAAGTACAACCGCTAAATAATCTAACTGAATACATAAGCCGTTAAACTCATCCTCACCATTACCATATGACTACTAACCAATACAATCCACACATGGGTGCAGGGGCGGATCTATATAAGGGCTTTTTCAGGGCCCTGTGGATATAAAGGGCCCGCAGCCCCCATTGAAACAATGGACAATATTGTGAATTAAAAGAAAACTATCTGATCATAAGGTTGGTAACCTTGAGATCACATAAACCGTGTGCGCTTATCCAACGGAATGGGGGATTCCCCGTCGGAGTTTTAATTGTATATTTTCGCATCTAATTCAGGGGCCTCCTGCCTCTTGTTTTCAGTGTATTTGCTCGCAGTGATTCGCAGTCAAACAGGCTTCATGCATCAATTTGTTGCTTAAATAGGCAGGACCCCAAGAAGTACCAGCCCAGGGCCTCACAAAATCCCGATCCGCCCCTGCATGGGTGCAAAATACTCAAAACACAGCGCCTTTTACGTGAGACGCTTACAAATGTTCCTCTGAATACATTTCAGGAGCGCGTATGATTAAGACAGTCTCCCAGTCGTCTCGTCTTCGTACTTGCCATGGGGGAAATTCAAGATTAAAAACCTTCAGATAACTTGAGATCTATGTACAGAGCGTTTTTATGGGACTGATGTGAAGACAGTCTACAGAAAGCGACGAGTTATTAGTGGGGACATTTCGAGTAATTACTAAAGGATGTCTGAGGGGGAGTTGAGAGAAGGATGAGTGGGATATGCTTGGTACCTACATACCTTATAGCTAGTTGGGTTTTGAAATTTTCTTTGGTGAAAAAATGTTGCGTTTTTTGTTTTTTCTTGCTCAATTAATGTTTCAGTAAATGTGGTAAATAAAACCTGCTCACAACTCTTGTGAGGAATTAAGTAGTGGGTACTTGATTGATGATGATTGCTGCTCTCGAGAAATAGGTACATGATGCCTTTTCTGCGCTAATTTAATTTCGTCGCGTTGAGCAGTCTTCTCGCGTCGCGACGCGACTAGCAAATGTTTAAATGGTATTAACTTTCGTCAGAACGATAAAACTGCAGCTAGCATATTATCTCCATTACCTACTATGATTTCTGAGGGTTAATTCCAAATTTTTTGCAGGGCAACAGATCTTTTGAAACTACTACAAAGCTAAAAAAAAGAAATATACTCAGCTAATACAGCCTAACAAACGTTCTAAGCCTGATTGAAAATCCGCCAGTATTTAGTTAGGAACATTATGTCCATATGCCGTACACAGATCCCTGTCAGAGATAACTGATGCGTAACGCACGTCATACGGGTAAAACCACACTAATGATCCCTGACGGGTTGTACAGTTACAATTTCTGACAAATTAATACAAACATGGCAGAACGCGAGAAAGCTGCCACTGAAATGAAAATGCAACAGTTATTATTATAGATGAAAACTATGAAGATAATGAATAGTATGAAGTATGAAAGTGAACACTGAGATGATGGCTAGTAGTGATGTATGGAAGAAAAATACATGCTGTGCCGACCACAAATGTAATGGGAAAGGGCAGGAGGATGATGATTAGGATGATAATGGTGATTATAAATGAAAACTCTGTTTTTATCGTGCACTATTGAAAATCCTTGTTCCGCTTTAACATTGTGCATCAGCCCAAAGACTGCTGGATTGCTGAAATTTTAACAAACATGGGCCTTCAGAGAAACTGTTATCATTAAGGTTTTTACAAAACAGATTGGTAATAATAGCCGTAAGTTTGAGGATGCTGCTATTCCTACTCTAGAGGTAGTATTTAATGTAGTCGCCTTTAATGATAGTCAAAAGCATAAAATAGGAAACATAATTAACCTCCCTAAAATGAAAATACACCGCTATCTATGAGGATATTTAGCACAAACAAGCTTTATAACATATAAACGCATGTCATACGGATAAGTAAATTTCCCGCGCACCGGACTGGAAAACCGCGCCCGGTTGCACAGCCGCACTCTGCTGCAAGATAACATTTTGTACTAGGTACCAATGCACAAAAAGAAGTTTAGAAGAACCATTATTAAGCTAAAGACTGACTTGTATGGTTCACGTGTAATTTAACGTGTAAAAAAGTGAATTTGACGGATATCTGAATATCTTAGCAATAAGTGAGAGTGAGAGCTCCGAATGTATCATTTTACGTAAATGATAGGTCAGTATCCACCTTTAGGCTAAGCGTATACTGAGACGCAGGCGACGCAGTTCCCCGCAGCACAGGGCAGGGCATATTTTGTAATGTATGAGAAAACACAGTACAGTCGACTGCATGACAGCGGTAACACTTGAATTAAACCGCCCTTACAGCTTAAGAAATTAAGGCGCTGTCAATGTCAAACTGTACCAACTGACGTGCGGTTGACCGTACTTCTATTATGATTATGAGTTTTACAAAAAGTTAAAATCTGCTTTCGCTATCAACCATAGAAAAATATTCACGCTCTTATTGCCTTGGACATTGACAGTGACATTGCCCGAGTCAATAAGAGCGCGCATATTTTTATATCTAAGTATAACGTTTTGTAAAACTCATAATAGAGGTACTAAGCTACGTGAGCCGCTATGCAGCCACGTGTGTCGTGGCAAATGTCATGTATTGTGTATTATATGTCTGCGTCAACTCAGTCAACTGCCACACGAGACACATATCACACTTTTTATTGTCTTTTTACTTGTATGTCCTGTCTTGTTTTTGTACTAAATAGACGTTTTATCTATCTATCTATCCATGCGAATTCTGTACTGCGCTGTGTTGCATTGCCCGTGTCTCTGCATACGCTTAGCCTTAGAGTTGACAGAAATAATGCGTTATGCGGCAAGCAATGGTATAATGCGGTATATTGCGACGTGGAAAACTTGTTCCGAAAACAATAACAATAGCAACTCAATGACGTCGCTTCTTCGACTCAGCCGATCACAGTATGCTGTTTGGCTTTGCTCGTAAGAGAATGGATGACGAAGACAATCCTTTCATAAAAGTGAAGTCACTACGTTACCTATAGGTACAGAAATCTCGAACTTTTTCATTAAATATCGTATGCCTTACAGCGATTTTCTTTTTTGTACTGCATCTACGTCTGCATAGCTAGGGGCTCATTATTTCACAATACATTGTATAGAGTAGAGCTGCTGACACAAACTCTTTTGTGACCTATGCGTTGGTATTTTCACGTAAATATGTAAGTTTAATGGTCAGGTAAGCATTATTAAAAGCTCGTTAGTTAAAACATGTTATGATAGAAAAGTACTATGGAACCCCATTATAATATGATACAGATATGACGTGTGTTCATGGTTCGGTTTGCTTTTAACGCAGGTAAAAGGATTTTGCTAATATACTAACAAAATTAAAGTTTTAGAGTACTTTCAAAGGTTTCGTTGGAGTTTAACTTTAAAAAAATATTGGCAAAGTGTACGTGCTATTTGAGAAATTGTGTCAATCTTTACTGCTGACTAGTGCTGACGCCCAGTCACGTCTACATTTTATTCTTACAAACACCGTACCTAAACCTTTCTCGATTCTTCCAATAAAATGACTCTAAGACCTACAATAAACCCATCAGCAACAACATCAATCAAAAATATAAACTGTCGTGGAAAGCGACAAAAGAAAACACGCAAATTGTATCACACACACATTCGTATAAATATATGTAGGTTATATAATACATGTGTGTGTTCTGTCCGGATGCTGTGAGATAAAACTCGGTGACCGCCACGCCGGATGAGCACGCCGCGAAATTATATGCAAGCATTAATGTAATAAGCCTACTGTAATAGTACATTATGATACAAATGAGCTAAGTTGACTATTATACTCGGGGCTGAATTGCAGCCCGAGCCGAAGGCGAGGGCGTAATGGAGCCGAGAGTATAATAGTCAATGCTCACGCGTGTCATACGACGTTTTTCAACACACTTGCGAGGAAAAAAAACATAAATTACACATTTTAGACAAATATTGAATTTGTAAAAAATGATAAAAATGGCGCGCGGACCGCGCGGTGACATACAGGTATGCGCGCGCAGGTGGTCGAAGGAAACCGCTATACAGCCTAATATAAAAATATTATAAATAGATTTTTTTATTTATAACACAAATTAATATTAATTTGTTGACAAAAATTAATAATTTGATGAAATGAAATGTTTATATAGCATATTTTAATTAATACAGTTGATTTATTCCCAAAAATGTTTAATTTAGTTCAGGCATAAAAACTCTTTGCTGCGATTTAAAAATAAACTGTAAAGTAAAAAGCACTACTGCAATAATATAATGAAAAAAGCACGCGTGCGTTATAAGCCACATTATGAACCTAAAAGCGATGCAATAAGAGCCACTTTACGAGCAAGTGTGTTGAAAAATATACATTCTGATGAGATAATCCGTAATACTATGTGTGAAAATTTGTTAGCGATGCAGCTTACAGGATTTATACGCTGCGCAAAAGTTTATTTTAGGCTGGTCCACGGATGAATGTTTTATTTGAGTGAGGAATGCAACGGTTTTTTCTATAGATAAGGGTAAGTGTGAATTGTAAATAGTGTCGTGCTACTTACGAAAGGCTTTAGTATGTTCAGTTGTGGACCGAAACACCTAAGCTGAAATCATAGTTATAGAAATTGTATATCGATAAATGTATTATAATGAATCAAAATTCTATCGTCCTTCTTCCTAGGACTTTGATTTTCTAAGCCCAGTCTATTTCAATTCCAACCACCTCCTTTGTTCTTTCTTTTCATCATTGCAGTAACTTATAACTCCTAATTATGTCATTCTTGGTTATGATCAGAGCAGATTTTATACGGACATGGAATGTTCGATTACGCAAACATAAGCTATTAATTACAGGATATTTGCCTGCGTGCATATGAAGGAAATGCCTCGGGCGGTTTTTCATCCTGTGTAGGTTTGTAGGTTGTTATACGGGTAACAGAGTATTCGGAGAGGGATAACCATGTCGCAAGTGTCGCAACCTGTGTAATATTTTGGTTGTATCGTTTCTACTTTGTCCTATATTAAGGTCTATATTAACTTCTGTATCTTACTGCCTTTTGCAGTTTCGCTTCAGTTTCTTATCTCTTGTAGCTTTAAGCTTTGACCGTGTGAAGGAATAACGCTAATTGAGGAACGCCTCAAGTACAGTTTGATCTTCAATCAACTGATCACTACTTAAGGATAGAATCTTTACTTGAGCATCGGTCTTATTCCAATACGGTAATTATAAACTTCAATTAAATAATATAACACGCGAACTTAACCCGAAATAAGAAAGATACCTCTACTCAAGCGTGGTCTCGACCACACTAGAGATAACAGATCAAATCTCTGCTCAAATACCGAAACAGGTGACAGTACCTATAAAATAAAGTTATACTCAGTCGAACAGTGATCAATGAACCTACGCTTGAGGAATGTTTTAAAATCCTAACTCAGAACTAGTTTCAAACAGTGATCAACGCCTGAAGAACGTTCTGTAGATACGGGCCTTAGTATTATCCGACTGCTCCAGATGAACGGTAATATAAAAGTTGACTAAAAAAAAATCGTAACAGGTGTACAATATGGTTAAATTAATACGTATCACCAATCAAATGGACATAACTGTAAATTTTACCCTTTTACAAATTCAGAAATTTAAGAGTTTTTATAAAGGAGAAATCGATTTTCTGCAACAAAAGGGTGAAAGCCCTTCGCTTTCTCATCGTCTTGAAGTTAGAAATTTTACAAAAGTATGATAAATTGTGAATTAGGTGGGAGCAAAGAAGAAATCTTACAAAATTGATTTTCAATGAGCTGTAAATCAATAACAGTCTAAAGAAACCTATTTAGATGCAGTTTTATCAGCTACTACATCAATACGTTAGATCGTAATCAGGGAATAATGAAGGCTCCACCGAGGTTAGACTCGAATAATAAATAAAATGGCCGCTATCAATTAAATTAGATTTATTTCGTTATATGAGCGGGTATAAAACTGGAATGGTCGAGTTTGTTCGCTAAGAGCCGCCTGAGAAAACGACTGAAGACTGTTTAGATAGCAGCTAAGGTAAATAAATCAAAGTGCAGTTGCGAATAAGGATCGTTTTAGAAAACATGAGGTTATTACAAATAAGAATAAAAGCTCCATGCAAAAATTTTAACAAGCTTGTAAAGTTCATATTATAGTATTGTCATCAGAACTACCTAAATGTGTAAGTGTATGCCAATCTTCAGCACAATCGATTGGAGAGAACTGGTTTAAAATTCAGTTGCAGGATTTGACCCGGGATTCATTTGATTCGAACAGGTGAAGTTAAATAAAAGCATGTAAAAATGTAAACCTCTTCAAAGTTGGCTTCCACTTTTAGTGTACACATAAATATATTTCGGTATTAGAGAAGAACCTACCTAATAACTTGTGCCGCACTAAATATTAAGTACTTTTCCATCAACAATGGTACTATTGTTAATCTAAGTAAGTACTGAATACTTCTAATTATTGTTCCTAAACGTATACATAATGAAGAAGGGTCTTTCTTACACCGGCTAAGAACTAGCCCCAAAGACGCAACGAGTACAATTATCATAGACATGTATGCCGTATGTTAATTCAGTGCCGTGACGTAACTATACACGTTTTGGGTCTACGAACCGGTTTGTAAACAAATAATAGTAGGCTAACTAATGTGTGAGGTTGTTAGCTTAGTTTAGCTTGACATTTTCCACGGCGATTGCATTTTAAATAATTGGACCGAATATAGTCCCTTGGTGAACCCCACTGATAGAAAATTAATTTACGTCTAGCTCTGTCATAACAGGCATAACGGTATTCGAAATAATTTGCTAAAATATGCGAGCGCTGGTTGTACAAATATTATTATTATTCGAATTGAATTATGATTTGCCCGGCGTTCGAAGTGCTCGGAAAAAACTCGGCTCGTGATCACGAACGCTGCAGACTCGAGAGGTCGAGAAAAAAACTATTTTATTTAATAAAGTTCTTCTTAATAAAACTTGAGATTTTCCGTCTAGCGTAGAAGTTTTAAGCGTTCATAATACTAGGATGAAACCAGATGAAATGTAAAAGCTTTTGCTTGCACTGCCTTATACATTTAAGAATTTAAAAAATGAGTAAGTTTGTGGTGAGCTCAAAAAATATATTTCGTTAATACTGTACCTGAGATCTGAGTGGCAAGTCAGTAGCGCCATGTCAATGGATACGTACCTGCAAAGAAAACAAAAAAATATCAGTTACGAAACATCACACATCTTAATTATATTAGATTCAGTATGAAACCTGACATAATATGACCGATACCAATTAAAATTCCTTCATTGATAACGAAAGAAAAAAAAAGAAAAAAAAAAGTTATAATTTCTGGGCTCAATATGACGCACACAGCATCTTAAAACTTAAGCTTGGCAATTCTTCGGGCTATGTCGGTCACTTTCGTTCTCCTGCGAATCTCCTCATTTCTGATTAACAACGACGACGACCTGGTGAAGGTCGCGGGAATCCGCTGGATGCGGAAGGCGCAGGACTGGTCTTTGTGGCGATACTTGGGGGAGGCCTATGTCCAGCAGTGGACGTTTTTCGGCTGAAATGATGATGTTGAACAACTTAAAACTAAAACAACTACTAATATATTGCTTGTGATATGTGAAGACAAAATAATTGGGTGCTTCCATTTTCAACCCTAACATCAACCCATGCTTTTCTTAAATTTTGTTTTACTTAATTCAAAATGTTGCATTCGTTAAGAACAATTAAGTTTTAACAGCGCAGCATATTTATAGGGACAGTAAGATTAAACAAAACGATTTATCCAAAATAAAGGCGAAGCTGTTTCTATACATTTTGCGAAATTATTCCGCATAATTTGGTGTTGCGGTTATTGGTATCGTTACGAATAAAACAATACATACCGATGTAAGCATGTTTTTACAAAGTTTTAGTTGAGTAGCACCTACCAACATAACAGGAAACCGAGATATGCAATAATATTACCAATATCCGGGCACAATTATTAAGCGATGAATTAGCAGGATAATTAGTTTATTATAGATAAAACCTCTAATGAACATAGTAACTGTATCCTCAAAATAAATCGAAATAAATGAGCCTCCAATCATAAGGACTTATGGATATGGAAGAGTAAGGTGGCTTATGTTCAGAAGTACACACATGTGACTGTTGATATTATAAAAAACTACATGAAAAATGCAACAGAAGAGGCGAAAGACTCGCGACGTTAAAAGAAACGTAATACTGATACAAAAACAATCCCTAACAAGCAAAAAAAAAAACAAATCTTTCTCTATCGAAAGTCTTCAGAATTAAAAAGGCAACTACAATTTTTCAACATAACAAGAGCAACTGTCTGGATGTCAACAAAGGTTGCATTTCCCGTTGCACCGTGCAGGTTTCACGGTGAAGCCAAACGGTGTTGCTTGCAACTGCGTAAACGACACCCATGAGAGGCGCTGACTAATGATACCGAGGCAAGTGTGTAATTTCAGAAAGGAGAAAATGTTGAGAATACGTAAGTTGAGAGTCGTATTATTTTATAGTTAGGTAAAGAGTGTTTCTAAACGTGGATTTGCGAGTTTGTCTGGGTTGGCGATTGCAGGATAGTACAAGATTTCTGGGTGATTTTTCTTTCTAGGAACGCACCCACAGCAAGGGAGATTTACTGATCGATACTGAGGCATAAAAAAACACCCCGAGATATACTGGGGACGTTTTTGTTAAAGATGAAAAAGCAAAGTACTAGTAATTGAATTGATTGTGTTCGAATAATAAGAAAAAATTATACAATAGTTGATACTTAGAATAATAACGCATTTAATGTAATAATACCTATAGGAAACAAAGAAAAATTAAGTGAGTTGGCCTTATTGCTTAGCGAGATCATTCCTCATACCGTATTGACCTTACTCGGGCAATCTCCGTAGGAAGTCATGCAGAAATTGTACAGGCGCATTATCTTCTTAGTCTAGGGTGGACTTACTCAACGTTTTATTTCCAAGAACAGGTGCCATATTGAACATAATTATACATAATTACATATAGTTATTTATTAGTAATAGGTCCTTAAAATTACGCTTGTAACAAACATATAGCATCTGCCAATGAACATTTTTTACTGCTGATGCTATTATTAACTATGTTAGGATATTAACACGTGTCCCTAAATTCTTATACAGCAAAAGCATGTGATTACCCATATGCTAGTGTCTTTTTATGAAAAATTTACGTTTTTGTTCTGTATGCAAGCTTAGTTCACCGTCAAAGAAAGCCAGATAGACTGCAGGTTGAGATACACTGATCTAGCTTGACATGATCAGTTTTTGTAGCGTAAAAAAATCTGTAACTATTAAATCAACGTCTATTTCGTTCACAGGTTGTATCTTGTCAACGTCTGTACCTACAACATTTTGTCCGAGGATGTAACAAAAATAAAAGGCATTGTTTTTATTTACTCAAGGTCAAATTATAATGGTTTTGTAATTTAATATCAAATTATCGTCGCCTTGCGGTTAGAAAATTATCTTTGTTTGAGAACTGGACTATCAAATTACCTACTGTGGTATATAAATAAACAAAAAATAATTTGGTTATCTACGTGATTCTTAGCAGTCAAACCAGTTATTGAAACTGTTTTACTTATTTATTTCTGGAAAGAGTTTAAGATCAAGCTTTCCGTTTGGTCGTACAGACCGTCGTTCGATCTTATAAAACATGAAAAAATTTAGAATATCATTGTATGTTTGTATTTTACTGACGGCGACATAGAAAAACTTTTACAGTTATTGTATGTTTCATAACAGCAAATAATACGAGACGAATACCCGTACGTGCAGGTGTTGTATTTACAAAAACTTAATTTACACCAACTTAATTTCATGCAGTTATTTTACAAAAGGCAAGTGCGATTACACAAAAATAGAACGTAGATTGGTGTAAATCCAACTTTCTGTCGGCTCAATGTAATGGATTATCCTGTACACATGCACACTACGGTCACTAATGCAACTATGTAATACATAATTAGTGTATTAGCCGTCTAGTCTCGTCTGCCCGTCGGCGATTTCCGTGAACGGTCGACCGCACGGCATCGTACCGATTCCGATCATTTTCCGGGAAATTTCCCATAGCCGCAAGCGAATCGTGCAGCATGCTACCGCAAAACGGATTAGCAAGCCTCCGGATTGGCTATTAACGCAGTGGTCGATGGAAAATCGAGTTCATGGTTTGGTTAATTGCCGCTGACAATTTTATTGTCAATTGTTATTATGGAAAGTGGTGGCCCAATCAAAGTTCTTAAATTGATGTTTATTTTACAACTTAATTATCGATATACGAATCAGAAACGAGCTGCACTTTAAAAAGTCAATGTGATTAAGGAAATCTCTTATCTGATTGGTTATTAAGAATAAAATATTCGAATTACAGAATTCTCGTTAAAAATCTATTGAAATCGTGACTATAATTCTCTTAATCCAATCAATTTTGTACTCATCAAATTACTTTGGCCATTAGTCCAGCTAAGCGGGCAAGCCCACAGCTGGTCGGGGCATAAATAAGAGAATCCATTTACCTCCTACGGTATCGGACGGTCAGATGCACAGAGCATTAATAATACGTCGATAAGTATTGAGCACGCGGCCTTGAATCAATGCAATGCAAGTTACGATGATGAACATGACGTATTACTGAAGCCTGTTACAACACTGTTTCGAAGTAATATCTTAGATATTAAATCATAGATGGCTTATGTTCTTTGGTAGCGAGCATGCTGTTTTATATGTATTGTGAGTTGGTTAACTCCGGGAACTCTCAAACAAGTTATTATGGATACCTAATTGGATAGCGAAGATACGTAAATCATCATTCAATGCCGAAATGTCGTTGTAATCGAAAAAACTCTCTAATTACACCGCCAGTTGTACACTAACACATAAGTAGTTATTTAAGAAATTAATGTAATCTTGTTGTGCAATAAAGAGGATTACCAGGCCCCTCAGAAAGTATTGCGAAAAAAAGTTTTTATATATGGGAGACTCGCCAGTTATAATGTTTTTCGAAAATATGATTATTTATAAGTAAAAATAAGTAAGTTCCAATTTCAAAATTTCCCTCCACATTTTTTGCGAGTTAATTCAAAGTATTGTGTCTCACTGAAATATGGATCTGCGCCGGGAACATTTTAGAGCTATGATTTTATACGATTTCAAGTGTCGCCTGAAACCGGATGAATCGTACGATAGACTTCAAATGGCATTCATGGATGAAGGCCCTTCCAAGGCAACCGTGTATCGTTGGTATAACGAATTCAAGCGCGGTCGACCAACTTTGGGGGATGACGAAAGAAGCGGTCGCCCTTTGACGGCTGTTACCGAAGAAAACGTGCTAGCAGTGAAAAATTTAATCCAAGACAATAGGCGAATTACATATCAGGAGATTCAACACATATTGAAGATTGGATCGGGAAGCGTTCACGAGATTCTACACAGCCATCTTCGCGTGAGGAGGATAGTATCACGCTGGGTGCCGCACAACCTCACCGATGCTCAGAAGCAGGCCCGGGTGGAATGGTGCCGTGATATGCTTAACAAATTTGAAGCAGGCTCGTCTCGGCGTGTTTACGACATCGTTACAGGTGATGAGTCCTGGATTTATCAATACGACCCAGAAACCAAGCGCCAGTCGACTGTTTGGGTGTTTCAAAATGAGCCAACGCCTACCAAAGTGAAGCGATCTAGAAGCGGGGGTAAGATTTTGATCGCTAGCTTTTTTAATTTGACTGGCCACTTGGTATCAATTCCCTTACGGGATCAAAGAAGCATTAATGCCGAATGGTATACTACCAAATGTTTGCCAGAAGTTTTCTCTGTTATAAGCAACAAGCGACCAAACACAGGGCTCCGCGGGCTACTGCTCCACCACGACAATGCACCTGCGCACACCGCACTCAAAACGAGGGACTTCCTGGACAGCACGCCAGTCAAACTCCTGGGTCACCCTCCTTACAGCCCTGATCTAGCACCGTGTGACTTCTTTTTATTCCCAAAAATAAAAAATCAGCTCAAAGGGATACAATTTTCGTCGCCGGAAGATGCGCTGGCTGCGTTCGAGCGGTGTCTGCGGCGGACTGGAAAAAGTGTTTTGAAAACTGGTTTAGGCGCATGAATCTTTGTATAGAGGCTGGTGGAAAGTACTTTGAAAAGATTTGATAAAAATATATGTACGTATAGAACAATTTTTTTTAGTTTCGCAAAACTTTCTGAGTGTCCCACGTATTATTATTAATTTAGACATTTATAAAACGCTGCACGGCAGACGTCAAAGTAAGTTTATTTAAGGCGTTCTGTCAGTCCTTCTACTCAAGCGGCCTGTGGGTGTCATATACGAGCCGAGCCTACAACGTCCTGCGCGTACAATACAACAACGCCTTCAGGATGCTGTTGCGGCTGCCGTGGCGTTGCAGTGCATCAGGAATGTTTGCTGAAGCTCACACAGATGGCTTTCACGCCATCATGCGTAAGAAAGCGGCTTCCTTACTGCAGCGCATGCGTAACACTCGGAACAGCATCCTGAAAATGATTGTTGACAGACCAGATTGTCCCATCCAGAGACATTGGGTGGAGGTCGCTATAGGTTTAAATAAATAATTTGTTCAGTAATTTAAGTACTAATAACACTAATCTAGCATATAAGCACAATCTGTTACTAACTCATCACTAACAACTTATTGGCTAATGCCTGAAATAAAGACATTTTATTTATTTATTTATAAAAGAAGTTCTTTCTGGAGCAATTTGTCATTAACAATTACGTGCTGTATTAGGTGCGGCCAACGTTAGGCCGCACGGGGAGAAGGGGCTCCGGGACCTGTCGGGGGTGGCTGTGTGAATACTCACGGGTTCCCACGCCCCTGGCTAAGGTAGTTGAAGGAACACCGTGGTGGTTTTAGTCGGTAAGAGTCCGACACTGGCTCCGCCTACCCCGGGAGGAGTGGGTCCATGAAGATATCACGGGGAAATAAAAAAGTTCAACGAACGTGTAAACAGTACATACATAATTATTGCGGACCCTGAGCTGAAAGAAAACAAAAGAGAGTGCCCTTAATTAATTGTCTCATTGATTGAAAAGTTGCGTCATTGCTCGCTAATGGTCAATGGCCCATTAGTATTTATTTGTAATAGAAGAGATAAGATCTATTACAGCATTAACGGTAACAGGTGGTAAATAAACGTTTCGGTTCATTCTAGTTGCCCACTCACTCACGAATACGGCTAATACAACATTATCTAATCTGCATAATAAGTATTGGAAACTAGGCCTACGCCTGTCATGTTGACCGCTATTCTAAACACTGGAACTAATTTACACTATGCTAATTGCGAACGATTTATCAAATAAATCCATCTAATTTTACAAGAAGTTGATCAGCGTAATCAAGCAACATCATAACTCTCTAATTACGTATGCACATAACAAATCAATCAGCTTGTTTAACAAGGAATAATATAAATGCATAATATTGTACATATTTCTACAATCAATTATTGTGCATAACTAATTGCTCATTGCTAAAGTCCAATTAAAATATTGCAAGGCAGATTAGGGACAGAGTACGTGCGCTTTCTCTCGAGAAAACCTACATTCTTTCGGATAGTGCGGTTCGTAATAAAAACACCAGTATACAGTGGATTATGAAATGTTACAAACATGTATAGGTACCAATTCTATCGTCATAAAAGGGTTAGGTTGCGCAATATCAACCTGTCGTGCTCCCACGCGAGTTTCATAACTCACCTTTCAACTATTAGCAATTCTATGAGGCACCTACGGGACCTAAATGAACAGATGTCTTAATACTCGATAAATGTTGAACAGTGCTTGTGATCTAGGTAGTAGGCACTTGTCTATGGCACACCGGATTCTTGACGGCTTGTTGCGAAATCCGCTTGGAATAAACATAGATTGTCGCAGCCTCGCCGTGCCTCACGAGTTGAAGGCGTCCGTGGTTTATGATTGTACCATAAAGCAAATGTGAGTTTACTTTGTTTTGTAAATATATAAGTGCAATTTTTATAAATCTGTGGATATTAGATACATTTAACATAATAACTTTATATAAGAATAGTAGCCAAATTTCCGCAGTAGAACAAACTTTTTGATAGTCAAAGTAAAAAAATAAAATTTGAATTAGCATTTACATGTACTTTCAAAACGTTAATTATAAATCTAGCGTTGATTTTGTTATGAGTTACGACCTGCCAACCAAAAAGGAAATCGCCAATACAGAATGTAATACAGAAATAGAAAAATCTCGCAATTCAAGTCGATGACCCACGCAGCGGCTAGGCAAAGGCAATCAATTCCTCCAGCCAGCAGGTGCCAGGCCCCCAGCTGATTAGCCTCACACACGGCCCTACATCATCTGTTAACAGGAGTCCCATATTTATGGCTAGCTTATCTATACGCCATTAATTTATTGCAGCGCATCGCCTGTTTATATCTAGCGACTGTTAATTTACGATAGCTAACGAGTTTTCTAATAACTTGTTAAAGCGTAGAAGCTTTTATTTATGTTTTTGTAAACATAAAAAGATTTTTGCATTTAAATGTGGTTTTTACACACATAAGAGGCGTAGATAACCCCACCGGAGCATCGAGTCCGTAATTCCCCAGTTTATTATACAAATACTAAATATAAACCCTTGAAAATCGGCATACTCATTGTCATTATCACAATTAGCGGATAACTGTTTGATAAATGATAAAACACGGCAAGTATCTACTACTATTTGCTATTATTATCATCTTATCTCATAATCTTTAATTTTGCGAACTTGAACATAACAAACACAAGTGACTCAGACTTGTAAGTGTAAGGTGCATTTTCCTTGGCGAGTACCGGTTCAAGAGAAAGAAATAAAGTTCCCGCGATTATGAATCACTGTAGAGGCACTAAAAAGTTATAACAGAAGGCCATGTCCTTACATCATAAGATAAGGAACTTGCTTAGAAGTCGTCACGGCACACAACAGTCACATTTTCGTCGGCTTACTGCAAGAACAGAAACAGGAGAGGAAAATGTTGCGGCTCCTAATAATACACGATAATTTAATAAAGAATATTATAAAAGGAAAGATTAATGGGTAGAGGAAGAGAGGAAGACCGACAAGAACTTTCATGCAAGAAGTAAAGGAAAAAACAGACATCGTGTCCTATCAAGAAGTAAAAAAAGAAGCAGAATGCAAAGAAAGATGTAAGATACTCCAACGAAAAGAGCATAGCTCTTAAATTAATGAAATTGACTGCAAGAACTCATTGACTGGAGAACACTTTCTGCGAAAGTAAATGACTTCTTGCTGTAAGCTGGTGTTTAAGTCGTAACAATAACATGAGTGGGAAGGTTAAAGACAACAGACCACACGGACCTTCTTACTCATTTTTACAACTTAATACATGAGACTCTAGACCGCCTTCTACACTGCCTTTGAAGAAAGACAAAACCTGGCGTGATAGAAGTATCAGAAATCGAAGGTTATAAAGTTAAGAAGCTGGGTGGACTGGATGAGAAAGGTGAAGGAACGAGTGTTTTGGCTGACACTAAATTCATTGATTGAAGTTAATAATTCTTTAAAGTTTTGGAACCCATGCAATAAGAACATGGGAATCGCAATGACATTGTGCGTACGTGTGTATGTATGAGTTTGCTTTCTGCGCTTATCTATTTTATGGTAGACAGATCACATCAGGTGACTACTGACTAAATGTTGGTGGAACGGCCAAGTGCGAGTAGATCACGTCGTGACCTTTAATTCAATGTCACATTTTAGATAGTATTAACTCCATTGTATTCGTAATTAGTATCAATTAGCTTCGGTAGAGCTTGTTTAGTTTGAGTGCAATAGCTTCTGACTTTTAAGATAAAAAAGAGAAAGTTTTAGCGTTTCATTAAACAATTGGTCACGACATCTGGCGAGTACAGTGGCTACACCTATTTAAAATAGAAAAAACGTCTTCATGCTTAATTATTAGTTATTGCCAATAATGAACATAAAAGCAGAATAAATGCAGTAGAAACGATAGCTTTGAGAAGTATGTGTGATGAGATAAAGTAAGGAATATCGTGATAATGGGAGCGTTGTGGAGTGAGAGATGTGAGATGGGAGAGTGAGATCTTAACATATCTTTCAAAAGTTTTGGTTTGAGCATGTAGAGAGGAAGGACGATAGGAGATTAACGAAAAAAGGATATGGAAGCGTGAGTGGATGGAAGAGTTGGAGGGGGACCACCTCGGCGAACGTAACCGCAACCAAATCGCGGACGTTCTCAAAAATTAAGAGCACTTTGAACCGAAGAGAATGCATTACGAGGTTAATAAACGTAGATAAAGCAAAACAGGTGTGTCAGGATCGTAGCAGGTGGAAATCCAAATACTCTGCCTACCCCAACGAGAAACAGGCGTGATATTGGTGTCGATTCTTTTGTTGACGAAGTAAACTTATTTTAAAGTTTAACATTCTCCTTTTTTTTATTCGGAATAAAAAAATCCATACAAGTTTAGTCGTGATCTCGGAACGTGCCGATTAAAATATAAAGAAATGTAACACGTCAACTAATTTGACAGGACTTAAATTGTTGCCATCCCTTTCTTGTATCTACTATTAGTAAAAGAGAGCAATAGTTTAAAATAAATTTAGTTCGTGAACAAGAGAATCGACACCATTATGTATGTATGTATGATTAATAATAAAATATGCCTATATTAATTAGACTTACAACGAACGTCCGTAGGTATCAAACATTCCTCCTTTACGTTCATGAAAATGTATAATAAATTATCCTTTACGGTTTTCCTGCACTAATTAAGTAGTGTTACCATAGAACAATAATAGTAGTAGGTGTGTTACAGAAGAAACGGTATATGAATGCAAAATATAACATTTGGAGGCAACCAGGCAACCCGTTAGTGGGGACGTCCGCCACCCACAGTCGGGACCTGTTACTTAACCAATCGAGCACGACAACCTGCCGGCTGCGGTAGGGTTAACAATCACATTTTATGACGTATGTATTTGAAAATGCACTTAGTTTTGCTATTGTTTTCTAACTTACAAGCAGTAAAGATAACAGGACTTATGATTTATCAGTTTCGTTTGTTATGCTTCAATAGTTATTTTTTACTAGACTTTGCCCGCGGCTTTATCAATTCAGCCTATCGCAGTCCACTGCTAGACATAGGCTTCTCCCAAGTTGCGCCACAACATTCGGTCCTCTGCCTTCCGCATCCAGTCTCCCCCAACCACTTTCTTCAGGTCGTCGGTCCACCAGGCAGGGGGGACGCCCGGCGCCGCGTTTGCCGATTCGCGGTCTCCACTCAAGGACTCGTCTGCTCCAGCGGCCATTATTCCTTCGACAGACGTGGCTAGCCTCTGCTACTTCAGCTTACTGATCCTACAAGCTATGTCGGTCACTCCGGTTCTTCTCCGGATAATTTCGCTCCGGATTTTATTCTTCAAAGAAATTCCAAGCATAGCTTGCTGAGGGACTTTGAATTTGTGGACTAGCCCAACTATCTGTACACGTCTCGGCACCGTGAGTCATGACAGGCAGTACGCACGCCCGCGGCTCCACCCGCGTATTATTCGGTTTATCACGAAAATATTTATCGCGCTTACCTGGGGAACTGTTTATTTTCCCGAGATAAAAAGTAGCTTCTATGTTAATCCGAGTTATGTTCAATCTGTGTGCAAAATTTAATCCAAATAAAGTCAGCTGTTTAAATAAATAAATAAATATTTTTGGGACATTTTTACACAGCACCATCTAGTACTAAACTAAGCAGAGCTTGTACTATGGGTACTAGACAATGGATATAATACTTATATACTTTTTTTTTGTAAATACATACTTAGTTATCCTTATTATTATTACGTTTTGCTATTTGGTTAGTTCATAATGATATAAAGAAAAGAAAAGAAAGAAAAAGATTTTATTCTTGCGCTCAATTTGACGTACACACTACAAAACTTAGATATCATAAAATAATGTACAGACCCCGGGAATGCAGTTTGTTAAACTGTGAATAGTATCGTAGGATTCCACGAGACAGGCTTGTCCTAGTGTGGAATCCACAAGTTAATTGTTTCCTTATGTAATACCTACTACTTATACCTAATACTATTTACCTGTAATGTACCTCTTAAGTAAATGGAAAAACTAAAAAAAAAATTGGCAAATAAATGATTAGTGTGTGTTTAAAATACGTAAGAAACACCCAGACCAACGTTTCAGCGTGATTAAGTAATAAAAATCCAAACATCTTCATGAACTTTCACATTTGTAATATTATTAGTAGGACTTTTTTTTTCTTATTATCCCAGCTTCTTTGAAAGTATGTTAGATTGAGCTTCCAGTTAAATATACTAATTACATGTCCAAGGATAAATACGTTTCAATATATGAGAAGGTATACAAAAAAAGCAGGACAAAATTGACAATACGCACCATGTTAAGTCATGAAGCGATAGTAAAAGGCCTTTGTCCACGATTCGAAATAGACTGTAAATAGCCTGACAGTAAAAAATATACAAATGGTGAACTTAAAAAAAAACTTCGATTAAAGTGTTACTACGAAACTAAATTGAATCCTAAATAGTAACTTTTAATAGAAGCAAAGCACTTTTTGCAGTCAATTTACAGGGTGAGTGACCGTGTATTGATTAAGACACAGTTGCTGCGAATAATCTAGAGCTTAACTTTTTGTTTGTGTATTATTTATTTATAACCGTTTACATTTCAGTATAAATTGCTAGTCAGTTTCCACGAATTTCAATTACCATCGCATTTAATTCAAGATAATGATAGATGCAACCAATTATGTATGCACGATTAATTATAATCTTCGTAAGTGATTATTTAAATCTGTTGAAAGAAAAATATTGCATCGTGTCTTGCGACGAATAAACTTCACGTAATGTATGTATTACCTCCTATGGTATAGTATAATTATAGAAAAGGCAAAAACTAACAAAATGTAATAAATCACATCAGTACACAAACAGATAATAACAAAGTAACAGCCATTTAGCTAAAGCGTTGACTGGCTAATTTCCTTTAACGAGTACATATAAATAAAGAGAATACACTGTAATACAGGCATTTCCAATTAACGCTTCGTCCTCATTGACCGACTTACGACTTATGGTACATACCTTGTTTTAACGGGAAGCAATATGCGTTTAAAAAATGTGACAGTGATTTAAAATAAAACACGTTTATTTAAACGGCTACGTCCCATTTGGTAATCATCGCATTTTGTCAACTTTTTCATTCCACACTTGCTGAAGCCCGGGACTTCGATCCCGTGGTGTCGATAAAAAGACGTATACAGTTTCCCCAGATTTGTCCTTGAAAACATTCAATTGAGTTATTACCATCCCGGGAGAATAGCCATTAAATAAAAAATAATCAACCAAATGTCGTTCCTATCGTCATTTATGATCGAGAGTGCACACAAAGATTATGATTTTGCAGTTAGTCAACATTTCCTATTTTTTTTGTTTGATTGCTGAAAACTTTTCTAGGACTAAAACGCTGCATGCATTTGCAAGCTGTTGATGATAGCTAAATGGGCTTAAATATATTTTATCATGTCACAACATTCGATGTACCCTATATTTTATTGCAAATAAAGAATTTGAATTTGAAAGAACAAAACAAGAAGTCGGTTAAAAAAATATTTACGCAAATCCATCGTTCGAATCGTGAGTTATGGTCGCGAGTTTATAAATCCCATAGAAAAAAGCACTTTCAGTATTTCCCGATTTTTCCAATTTTCCTTTCAACTTTTCCAGTTTTATTTTCCGTAAAAACTTTATTCGGACTATTACGAACATAAAAAAAATTGGCAAATCGGTCCAGCTGTTCGCAAGTGATGCGCGTACTAACGAAGAGATTAATTCTTAATTCCATATCAATAAATTCTTATTGATATAGAACTCAGACCAAGTAGAATTAAAATCCCGTTTTGCAACTTTCACATTTATTTTTCTAAGCTAAAGTAAAATTGACGAAATGGAATGATTACAAATAGGTGTGTAGTACTGTAGTCAATCAAACACTCGGGGTCTTACCACAAAAATAATTTAAAACAAGCTTTCGATGCGTGTTTGGCGAGACATTGTTTAAAAGTTAAATGCGCACTGACCGAGTGTTTCATTTCTTTTACCACAAAACAATGTCTAACATCTGTTTGCTTAGGCGCTGCTCTCAGAGCTCGGAAACAAAGGACGCACGCACCCCTACTGCGCGCGAGCTTTGTTTCCGTGCTCTTGGGCGCTACCTTTTTTTATGCAATACAGTAAACCCCAGGAATGGTTTTCAATGCAGCCAGTTGCAGTTAGAACTGGCTTGATGAAACAAATATATTTTGGCGTGAAATGTTTCATTTTAGTAAAAAAAAAAAATTACAATATAAATTAAGTACTTTTGTAGGCTTATAAAGTTGTTTCTATTAATAAAAAGTCCTTGGAGGACCTTTTTTTTGTGCAAATTAACGTTTGATAAAACTACAGCCACTAATAACGTTCAAATCATAACTAATACATTATTATCAGAAAATTATGAAATGACCACAAGCGAATTTTAGGGGTTAGATAAGGGCGAGACACTTTAAAACAAACGTTCTGAGCTGTTTAATATAAACACGTAGCGGTAGCGTATTTAACTCAAGGCGAGTGAAAGACGTGGATTTGTAGTAACAATTTTCTGAAACATCTGTCGGACACATAACTAAAACGTGGTTAAATCTTTTGTGGTAAGACCGTCATTGTTCATAAAAGTAGGCTCTAAAGTAATATTAGCTCTTACGTTATTCTTATATCTTGGAAAAGATAGATAACAATATCGTTTATATTGAACTATGTTTAAGGGACTTTTCGCGCACTTATAAATCAAAACAAAACAAACATTTTGAGTAACCTCGACGATTGAAATTCGCGAATGTTTGAAAACTTCTAGCAATGTCGTTTGATGAACTTCGTTAGTGCAAATAAACGTCTACTTATTCTGTGGTTAAACAACCGTAAACATGAAAAATTTACTAGAATTTCAGGTACTTAAACGATTGTTTAGCCAAATAATTAACGTTGGCGAAATCCAGCCTAATTATATCTCATAGAAATCTCTTCTAGACTCAGATACCATGAGCAGAATGTACATCAATTGGTTAATGTAATGCACTAAACTCACTGATAAACTGTCCATTAGAAATAAACTTGGAACCTGCAAAGCTATTTAGTTAAATTGACGTCAGGAAGATTATTTCAACATATTAACATAAGCTTGCAATACGTTCAGGGATCTAAGATAAATAGAATTTATACTATCCATGTTTAAAACGGCGATACATTTGTATATGCAGGCATTTTTATGATTATTACATGACATCATCCCCACAAGAACTGAATACAATAATTATATCATCTCAGTACGTAACATACACGTATTATTGCGTTGTACATAGATTTATGATATCAATACGTATGGTGGGCAAAACAGATATGTAAACAGGCCTGATTTTTTTGCATAACCGTACGTAATAACAAATATAATTACAAAAGGCCTATCACGATGTGCAATAGGCCGCCACTGGTCTATCTACTAGATTTTTTTCAGGCAACTATAGGATGTACATGTACAGTCGACCTCACATGAGTGGTAACAGTTTGACCTTGACAGCGTCTTTATTTCGTGACGTGACGTGACTGACGTGAGTTCGACTGTACAATGGAATTATTATGAGGATTATTTGTTTTCAATTATATATTTTGCTGGATTTGACCACAACTTTTTAATGTTCTTTTTTTGAAACTCTTTTGCATAAAAGTGATAATATCAATGACAGTTCTTAACGTAGTGCGTAGGTATACTCGATACGTTTAGGTATTTATTACGTTACGTTACGTTTATTACGTTTAGGTTTATTTTTTCCATTGTCTAGTACCCATACCACAAGCTCTGCTTAGTTTGGGACTAGATGGTGCCATGTAAAAATGTCCCAAAGATATTTATATTTATTTTTTATTTTATTTATCTAAAGGTCAAAGATCTTGACATATATCCATTTGTATAAAATACAAAATTATCACTTAAAATTCCCAAACGTAACATGTAGATATTATATGTAAAGCAGATAAAAAAAATCTATATACTACTGTTTACCTCTAGTTAATTAGGTACCTAAACGTTTCCAGTATATGTTTTTTGTTTGCCTGTATACATAACTCCTTTGCTGTATGTACGTTAAGTCTCTTGCGGTTAAAGCAAAGATGTGATTTATAAAATAACATCAGTATTGAAAATCTTCATTGAATGAAAACGTACACGCTTGCAAGGTCCAGTTTACAAATCAATATGACAAACAATAATATTTTCAACACTGCATCTACGCTCTGATTACGACACTATGTACATTGAATTAGGTAATACATGAAGAACAAACGAACAATATCGTATTAGATAACATGAATCATTGTAGACAACGCAGAATCGGTGTCAAATGATAATGAGTAAGCGTAGGCAAGAAAGTGTAAGTTATTTGAATAGTAAAGAAATACTATCTAAAGACGAGTATCGAATATGATATTTATTGGCTACTGGCTTTGTTGTTCGGCCCCAATCGCTTTGAACATGGCAAAGTACAGTCACGATCCTTCCCGGTAATACATTTTGTCGACACGTCCCTTGAACGAATCCTGCTACATAACACGTACCTACGGCTGCCGTCGAACACTGAGCGCAAGCGATTTTAGCCTTAGTGGTGTTTCACCGGAAAGTTTGCTGATAGTACATCGTAAACGGCTACGAAAGACAGTTCTGAGGAAATACCATTATCACATTGACAAAACATTTAAATATTATAATAGTAAGCCTTAGTAGGCTTACTACAAACTATTGCCCCTGCATGGGTAGCTGGTCAAAAATAAATTAACTGTTTTAAATTTCATACATCGGTGCTTATTAGTGATGGTCCGATTGTGGGTTTTGCCGATCTGCGGACTAGCAGACTAATCGGTTAGAATATTGCCAAATAGTCGGCTGACTAGTCGGCGATGCCGAATATCCTTATTGCGGTCAAATTATTATGTTCTTCTATCTCTCTTCTATCTCCGGCTCGGATTGCAGTCTTCAGTAAAAACACTTTCCGAGTGGTAGCGACAAAATAATACGAGATATCCAGAAATGTCTCGTATTGCCACAATTACATTTGAGTTGCCCCACTAGCTCTGTATATAATGAAATATTGTTCTCTGAGGCAAGGATCGAAAAAAAAAAAAATTACTTATTAGTACAGTCGAATGCATGACAGTCGTAACACTTGAATTAGAAAACGGGCGGTTTACTGCTTACGAAATAAAGACGCTGTCAATGTCAAACTGTTACCACTGACGTGCGGTCGACCTTATGCTAATTGAATTATATTATATTTTTCGTTGTCTTTTATTTTTAAGTACCTACTGAAAATAAATGCCGAGTATTCGGTCATTGAGGCCCACTAGTCGCCGACTAGAAATCGTGAGGAATAGTCAATTTTCCCGGTTAGTCGGTGTGTAGTCGGCCCACCACTAGTGCTTATGTGTAATCCTGTCAAACAAGAAGACTACATTGAAATTTAAATAGTGAGTCGGCAATGAAAACTCTGGATTTCTTGAACTTCAAAAGAGTTTACGCAGTTCTAATCAACATAGTGGTAGCCATCTTCTTTACGACCGTAATTATTCCGCGTCCATACTCGATGTACAGACAGATAGAACTTATCTATGTTTACAACAGTGGAGTAACTTTTAAGTGTAAAATTTATAGACCGTTAACATTGAGTGATGCGCAAAGAAAGTGAAAATGCCTTTAGTAAAAGTTTTCAAAGTGATTAGATCTTCTTTGAAATATTCAAACGTTGAAGGAACTCATCATTTAAATTCTTTAGGTTCGAACAACAGTTTGCAAGTCAAGATTTATTTTAATTTACCTATACATAATATATTTATATTAATTATAATATATTTATATTTATCTATCTGCATAAGGCAAGGTCAATTTGAGTTTAAAACAAATCAAATAAGTGTTAACTTTGTATGTACTGTTATCGGCAAATAACTTGAACAATACGTAGTGATTGATTCTAACCTTTATGTCATTACAGTAACATGCGCAGTGGCACCATCTTTGTTCAAGTTATTTGCCGACTAGTATTCAAATCGTCAGGCTCGTTCCTACGGTACTGATACCAATAAACACAACCGACGACCAAAACATGGACCCTTTGACCTGTCAGGCTCATAAGTGCACTATATTATTGAGTGAAAGCAGCTTTCACGGCGGAAACGGACAAACGAACAAACAAAAGGCACGACTCTTTTATTCACACTGACCCCGACTATCTAGGTACAATGGTTCATGATTCATGTGTGTATTATATGAGGAAATTGGAACATGAATGTGACAGATTGAAAGTAATATGCATGCTTATGGAGTCGCTTGACCTAAGGAATACCTACACACAGTTTTGATACAGTATAAGTCATCACATGATTAGACTCGTTGCGTTGTAAAGCACGGAAAAACTTTATTAGAATGAAGATTCAACACAATTTTGGTTGAAACTATCCCACAGTTACGCAATTCAATGCAGTGCCCAACTTCACTCCGGCCATGTTAGGTCCGTATTACAGAAAGTTTCTCAAGTATAGTTTGATATTCAATCAACTGATCACTACTTAAGGATAGAATCGTTCCTTGAGTATCAGTCTTATTCCAATACAGTAATTATAAACTTCAATTCAACAACATAGCACTTGAATATAACCTGAAATAGAAATGAAATCTCTACTCAAGTGTGTTCTCGACCACATTTGAGTGATTACAGATCAAATCTCTGCTCAAGTACCAAAACAGGTGACAGTATAAAATAAAGCTCTACTCTGCTGAACTGAGATCAATGAATCTATGCTTGAGGAATGTTCTAAAATTAAATCCTTACTTAAAACTAGTTTTAAACAGGAGGAACGTTTTGTAATGTGGGCCTTAGATTGCGCATCCTGGATGTTTGCTTATTTGTCCTTTAATTACGTTGAAACGGCTGAAAGGATTTGGATGAAATTTGGCAGACAGATAGACCATAGCCTGGATAACGTATAGGCTATTTTTAGGCCGCGAAGATAGATAGTTTCTGAGGGATGCGCAATGACGTCTTTCTGTGATAAACCGAATTATAAGCTGGCGAAGCCGCCAGCAAAAGTCAGTCCATAATATTTATAGAAAATATATTAAAGAGATACCGCTGCACCTCCATTTCACATGATCCCTCACTCTCATCTTACGAAAGCTTTACTACAACTTACAGGGTTATAGAAAACTAGAGTTTTATGCAGATATCACCTATAAAATTAATGGCTGGGTCTTTATGATCGTGAGTGCAGTATTAATCCCGTTCTAAGCAACATGAAATAACCAGTGTAGTTTGAGCCGTCCTAACATAAAAGCAGAGATTAAATATCAAAGTCTAAATGTATTTATGGAAAGTATTATTTCCTGTTACTTAATAAAATTAATAAGTGTGCTTTCTTAAAAATAATTCCACGAGACATCTTAATCTTAAATTATCCAAGCTCAATGCGGGTTAATCGCCTTTCAAAAATTAAGTGTTTTTCTCCATTTAATTAAAATCATAACTTCCAGTTTGTGTAAATTTCTAATGAACAATAAATATATTTAGTTTGATCTTAAGAAGGTCATAAGTGTCTTTTTAGGGTTCCGTACCCGAAGGGTGCCAAACGGGACCCTATTACTCTCGCTACGCTGTCCGTCCGTCTGTCTGTCACAGGGCTTTATCTTTAGAACAGTAATAGGTAACCGGTTGAAATTTTCTCAAAAATTGTGTTGCTATGAGGTGTATCACAACATTCACAACAAGTACTAATAACAAAAACAAAAAAACCAAAAGGGGTCCCCATACAAGAAACCTCAAACTACATGCATTTTTTTCAACGATTTTGTTCCTGCTCTATATTCAAAACAGTAATATATACCAGCTTCAAACTTGGTCAGATTATAGTGCATATTATGTAGTTTAGCAACAAATACTAAAAATAAGACAAACACAGACATATGTGGTGGTACCTGCGTAAGAAAGACATGCAAAAATTCATATTTCACGCACTGTACATTGATGTCTTTTGATAAACTCTCGTAAATTAAATCAGTTTTTATGAGGTATCAGGTCGTTGAGAGGTACGGAACCCTTACTGCGCGAGTCCGACTCGCACTTGGCCGGTTATTTTAAAGAGTTTTCCGTGTCTACGTTTCTAGGCATGTTTTTTGTATCAAGGTGAAAGAAAGCATCGTGAGGAAACCTGCACACCTGAGAGTGCTCCACAGCTGAATGTGTGTGTGCAGCCCAACTACCCGCAGTAGGCCAGCGTGGTGGATTAAGGCCTGAACCTTCTCATCTTGAGAAGAGTCCCCAGCCCAGCAGTGGGTCAGTAATGGGCTGATTATGTTACGCATGTTTTTATATTACAAGATTTATTCATTTGTTTTAAATCAGTCTCCCATTCAAAAAACCCTGTTTACTATTTTAATGTTTTATGAATGAATAAATGAATGTGAGTAGCAATGAAGCATTCATATGAGACTCCGTTTAGTTTTCATTCATAACATTAACAATCCCATAAAGGGAGGCACACATCAATACAGTTTCATTAAGAGTGCTAAAACAAAATTATTTAATTATTACTGTCTGTTCGATCCTCGTGGGACTTAACGAAGGTATTGTTAAGAGTTTTAAACCATTGTTTTGTAGCTCTATTAATCAGTAATCTATCTATGTGGGTAGGTGTACAGCAAACAAATCTAAAATCAACAGTTATTGGTACATGACTCATAGGCTTTTACGTTCTACTTTTGTTTGGAAGGCGATAAAAAAGCAATTTGTAACAATCGAATGATTATAATGAAAGGTTTTTCGTATGTTTGTGTTAATAAGGTAAAAGGAGGCTTTTGTGTCAAAATATTAAGTGCCAGAATTGAATTATGTGATTTCATGTCTTTATAAAACTGGTTACTTCTTTGTAAATGAAAAGTAACACTGAATAATGAACTAAATTGATTAAAAACATTTTGACTAACCTCGACGTTATTTTGACTAAAATATACCTAAATTATTTTTAGTTACTTTAATTTAGTTAGTTCAATTGATTAATATTTACCGGTACGATTATAAATAAATAACGAAAAAGAAGAATTATTGATAAAGATTGCAACAATTAGAAAATGAAACACCGTTGTATAATAACAGTAATCAGAATTGTATTTACAACACAAACAATTCAGTTCTTTTATAGAATTCAGTGGAATGAAACAAAAGCACTAAGTTTAGTTTTGTTATCGGAACACGCACAGTTGCTGGTATCGGGTTCAGTAGCGATGCGATTGGAATCGATTGCAAACTTGACAGGTATGCACTCATTTCAACTAATCATACGATTCATCAACGTAATTGTGAGTTATAGCGTAATTAAGTTCATAAATACTGCAGAACTGGTCCAACGATATGTTTATTGGTAATGCAAATAGTCAAACATTTTTGGCAAATATAGTATCTAGTATTTGCGTTGATATGTTAACAGAATAAATACACAATTCATTAGTCGATTCATTAACAGGAAAGCAAATATAATTCTGTAACTGTCGATCATCGATTTTCAAGGACCCAATTATTGCAGTTTGGTCGCTATTTGTGTAAAGCTTCAGTTAAGGAAAATAAACAATTAACGGCCAAAATTAATATCCAATCTATCCACGATTTGGCCTACTAGAGATAGAAATTTGACATATTTTGTATGGAGCTTATGTCAAATTCCCATCTCTAGTAGGGTAAATCGTGGATAGATTGGATATGAATTTTGGCCGTAAGACACTTTTTATTAAAACCGTGTTTAACGTAAAACTTCATTGCTAAAAAGGTACGTTTATAAGCTTTGTGTAGGGTTAATGACGGTATATGTCTTATAGATGAATAAATCGATTCATAGATTCAAAATGGAATAATTTGATTTATCAATTGTTTAGTCACCCAGTGTAGTCATTGTGTAGTATGGTTGGCGCATCACTAATATTAGCGAAATTGTAACAACGCTCGCTTGCAGTGGATTCGGTTCTACAAACAGTAATTACGGACGACCCTAATTGACCCCGTTCACACGTACGTAAACCGTTACTAACTATTGGAATAAGCTTGTTACACGCTTCTGCGGGCTTGCATTCGTGTGTATGTTTAATTTGCAACACTTTTTTAATAATTTCAGGATTTTTCATATGTGTAATTCTGGATAGTTTGTATAACTACAACAAACAACTTCAAACAACAATAACAACAACAAATGTTTTAACAAACATAATAATATTTTAACTTTTATCAATTCAACAAAGTTGAAGACAGACAGTCAAACAACTGTAAGATTTTGTGGTAATCCAGCGAATTTTTTAAATTGTACGAGATTACACATCACATCATTTCAGTATTTTATACTAACCTAGCTAGCTCAAGCTAAAAAAGTATTCTATATTTTAATCCAGGACATGATCTATTTTGTGTCAAATTTCATCCAAATCAGTCTAGCAGATTTTGCGTGATGCTCGAACACACAAACAGACAATTACATTTTTATAAGGGCACATAAGAACTTTAACATCCAGAGAATGTTTGCAAAGTTAGTTGCATAATAAGTAATGTTTTACAAAAGTCATGGTCTGAGACAAGGCCATAATTACCTGCCACTCACAGTCAATTCCATTGACCAATTGCACTTATGGTATTTACAAACACATAGCACGTGCACAGCACCAAGCTAACGTTACTCAGAACATTTTACAATGTAAATCACCATAATATTAGTTAAATTAACATTTTAAACATTTCCATTGAAAAAGTCACGGTACTTACACGTTATGAATTTATTCCAAATTCAAATAATACATTCGACGTCACTATTAATACAATGTTTTCGCCATGAAGCCAAGAACACTGAGTAAACCATTCATGTATTTTTGCTGTTGTGACGTAGAAGCTCTTATGTGCTCAAGTGTAATTAATACAAATCAAAAGGTAACGCATGGATTTTGGAACAATTGTATTTGCACGAAATTAAAACAATACTTTTAGCCGCAAAATCGAAAACTGCGTAAGAGAAATTTTAACAGGTACTAGGCAAATTGAATATTTTTATTGTCACCTACATGCACAATTGAAGGGCTAAGTGGACAAAGGTGTTAACTAGCAAATATTTCTAAACGAGCAATGAGCGTTTGAATCAGTTTGAATCATCAGTCAAAACCTATGCTTATGCAATTTTTAATTTTGTTAGATAACACTTTTGTCCACTTAGCCCTTCAATTATTTTGACGCCACGTAGGTATATTATAGTCCATAAAAAACTATCAAGCCGAAATATTAGACATATTTGACAGACGCGAGATGTTTTTATTGTGCGCAGGAGTCTTAACAGTGCAAATAATTTTAAAAGACAGTTAACCTCGATCTGTCGGCTCTGAAGGTAGATCAAACGAGGATCGTTTATATGTAAAACTTCCTAGATATTAAACTACAAATCGTATTCTGCTTGTCTTATAATGTTACATGAAATGAGTAACAATGTTAGATAGATAGATAGAATATCCTTTATTGTACACCATGAAAATAGTAGTAAACAGGAACAACGTATAAATTATGGGTACATGGGCGGTCTTATCGCTTAAAGCGATATCTTCCAGACAACCTTTGGATGGACAAAGAAGACGTAAGATCTAGATAATGGAAATAAAATAATAATGAATAATAATAATGATAATGTTAACCTTTTATTCAGGAACTAAATAAAATGATGCAAGGAAAACAGCTCTATTATTTCGATAAAACCGAAGAACACCAAACCGTACAATATGTTATTACCATTGAGCAACGCAGAATTCTTAATATAATTCCGCAGATCATAATAAACAACTCAAAAACGTAAAAACTCAGCCATATAGACGCCCTGCATCAAAACATTTATTTATTACAATATTTAGCAGGCGCGCGCGCATAAATCATGGGCGTGGCCATGTTGAGTGAAACCATTTCTCCAAGCTATCCACATATATTAACGACATTATAATAGCACAGCTATCGCACCAATTACTGCTATACGACAAAAACAAACACAATATTGATTGATTATGTTCTAACAGGTTCTTTTGAACAATGACTATAGTAGTCAGTGAATATCAGGGGTTTCCAATTAATGTTTATTTCTGTCTACTGTTTTCATATTCTTAAAAGCTTTGATAAAACCCTTGTTTATTATTAGATGCCCGAATGAGATAATAAAAACCAGTCTTGATGTAGAAAAACCAAAGTTTTTTAACAGACTTCCAACATCTAAATTATTTACTCGAAAAGCGTCAGTCTATTTAAGTAGCGAACACGACAAAAACTGAAATAGAAACAAAACCCCTCATAGAGCTGGCTGCACCTATCAATCAACGAACTGAAAATAGTCAGCCCGGAAGCGAACCCCGGCCTAGTAGTTAATTGCCGTGACAATAACACCGGCGCTCATTATCCTAAATTCGGAACACACCTACCCACTAATGGAGCCACTCGAGATGACTAAGATGATTCAGGATGAGATACTCGAGGTTTCGAGTGGAGAACTTAAATGAAGAAGTGGATTAGAATATAATTGAGGAAACTGAAGTGGAATGTTCAAATGGTTTAAGTTAAAATAGGTCATCACATCATACAAACATACATCATTCTGTAATCACGCCTCTGCGCGAATAGAAATAGTAGCAAAAATAGAAAACCCAACATAAACAAGGTAGAAATGGAAAAGGATCCGACATCTATTTGACAATGTTTCTCACGTCTGGATTGAGAGAAAGCATTGAGGATGTAATACAACATACGAAACTGAAAGGGGCTCAAAACAAGGACAATGTATTTGACGATGTTTCGCACGTCCCTCCCTACCTCTCGGTTTCATCAGTTTGAAACAACATGACAATGACATGATTAACACAACTTTTTAGTGAAAAACTAGGATCTAATTGTTAATTTTAACTCTAGTACGGTAGAACCTATATCTTAGCAATGTGTGAACATGGTAACGTTAAAAAGCAAAAACTTATTCGACAAATTAATAAAGCAAATGATAAATGATTTATAACGTGGAACTAATCACTTAGCAATACCAATCAATGTAAATTTATTGAACACAAAGATGAAACGAAAAGACAGCTAGCTATGGGACACGCGAAGGTTAATAAATACAATCGCTCTGCAAATCGCGGACGGCGACGTGACTAAGCCAGCTACGTGGACTATTACTGGTAAGTGGTAACACAGAAATATAACCACAAAAATACCCGACATTATTAGGTAGTTGTAATGAATTATAAGATAAACCCAAATAAAGAATTTACAAACTTGGTACTATCCAAAAATGTCCAATGCGAAACGTGATAAATCTCTGAAATTACTGGAAGTGGAGTTTTTATTTACAACTACGAGCAGGTGTATCTAGGACAACGCGACAGATAACATTGCGAATAATCAGTCTCAATCCAGTAAACAAATAAAACATTTTAATGCAGAAAACCTTGAATATTATGAACTTCAATTGGTTACAGCAAAATAATTGTTAATGGTGGACAACGTTAATATACGTAAGCATAAATAAAAGATAACAATTTAACAAACCATATACATATTATACATATAACTACAAAACAATAAAAGATAATATTTCCAAATTAACCAAACAGTGATAATTTTAGATTCAAAATGGTTTCCAATTATTCTAAACCGCAGATGATTATGTATTATGAACTAGAATTCAACGTTAGTAAAGTATAAAGTTAATTAAGTCCTATAAAGAGGAGGAAAAAGCGATGTCACGCTCAAGAGAACATAACCACAACATTATACAGTGTATCAATTGTGAATAGCAGGTGACTTATAGGCAATACAAAAAATATGACACATGAAAACAAATTTAGCCAAAACTACACAGTTATCCATATGAGAGTCTAAGAACCAAGTTTTTCCCTATAGAACATGATGTTTTAAAACAATGCCATATCCAAATACTGGAAGCACGCGAGTCGTGTGTAGTAGTAACGTGCAAGTTTAGAGATTTAACAACAGATTGCTAGTCAGTCGCCCACGAGCATTCAACTAGTTTTATCTCAAATCAAACGTCCTTTGAAGAACTACACACATATAATACAGAAAACACTGAATCATGCGAACCCTTAACCCTTTAGGGTCATGAAAAAGTGATGAGTGCTAATTATGTATACGGAGATACATGAAGTACGTACGGGAAATGCACTTTCTTACACGCCTCCTCGCCTCCTGAGAACACTTCCTGGAATACAAAAGAAGGTGAAACTTGATGATAACTTAGACACATCTGACCGCTTTACGCCAGACGTCGAGACTCCATGGTACGTGCGTTGAATGGCAATCAAATAAAGTTTAGGTATATTGATATATTAACACTCGTTTATAGCGCCACCGTTAAGACTCTATTGAATGGTTTTGGATTATTACTATTTAAAAGTAATCTGTAAGCAATAGAAACTCGTAATATTGTTCTCTTTATAATGATCCTATGAGATCATTTTCGAATAGATAATTAAAATCTCAAACTGAGACTAAGAATATAAATACATTTTAACAAAAACGTCTTTGCATATATTAATCAAAATTGTTCTGCGAAAAAACTATGTCATTATCATTTAAAAATAAAACTTGCTAATGCAGATTTCGAAATAATTAATGAACTTTCATCGTTTGACATTCAGCCGGCTGATCCTGATAATAACCAGTAGCGCGAGATCAGTTTTGTATTAACAATGCCATTTCCTGATGCATAATTCACAACGATAGTGAAAGTTCTTGATCTTGTTTGAGGTCGGGTATCGAGTTTTTGGATTATAAAATGACAAAACATACGACAAAAGCATATTTGATACCTAAGGTCTTCCACGTCAACGTAGGTTTTAATTCAATCGTGATTTGGCACAAGTGAAAGTTGCAAAAGGTCACCTGTCAAATTGCCAATAATATGTCTTATATCTCGTTATAAACAATATAGTACTAGTATTTCGATACGCATAGAAACGTTGAGTCATAAACATAGCAAACACTCGATTAAGCTAGTTGCATGGCAATTAATCTCATTAGATATTGGAATAACATCGAAATATGACAGATCAATGCGAATCGAACACGTGACCGATTATCGTTTTCTAGATTTCTTTCAGGCGATAATAGTCGTAATCGATTTATTTTTACAAATACATTTCAGTGATTGGGTTGGACGACCGCGCAGCGCCGTCGGTTCCGGCGGCTAGAGGGTAACGCACCCCTCAAGTTCACAGTCAACCCCGGGAATAATGGAAAGGGACGCGACGCGGCGACGGGGCGGCCGCCCAAGGGTGCACTGCAGTCACACATACATCACAATAATACAACACAGTTGAAAGGGATGGAAAATTTGCGCAAACCATCGACCCAACAATATAGATAGTCATTTCCGTATCTATCGATTAAATCAGAACTAACTGGTATCTACTGATAACATGATTGTTATAAATAAATAAATGTTTGGAGAATAATTTGACTAATACCATGAACTTGGTAAAAATATTTGAATTCCACAATATTTTGATGCGCAAATTCAAAACTGATTTTCTTTTATCCCAGAACGAATTTGTCCGAAACGAATACCAATGTTTATTTTGATAATCGTTGCAAATCTATGCTTGGAACGGGTGATCGCTAATCAACTAATAAATGCTATTTGTAATGCCAAGACTACTGAGCAACTGATAAGGAATTCGCAAGACATGTGTAGATGTTACACGATTGCGATTGTTGATTATATACGGTAAACAATAGTACATAGCCGTAAACGGAACTGACAGACTAAATATCAATCAAAGGTACTCACTCAGGTTGAACAATGATGTCGAAGATGCAGCAAAACCACCTGATATCAAAGTCAGTCGAGGAAATCCATTCTCACGGACACAGCACTTGTAAGACGAACTCTTGCGGTTTTCACAGTATCTTATTCATCAACGAGATCACTTTATTATACGTCTCTAATTATAAATATAAACATTAATATTGCAGGTTAATATTGCACGGAAGTATTGCTGAGCTCTATCGCTGGAGGTCGCAGGACCGTTTTTGGGATATCGATCTGATTTTGTGGCGCTGCAGTTGCCACACTGTCTCCCTGCTTGTATATTGTTAAAGCTCACTGTTTAAAGTTTTCGTGGGCTAGTGTTTTAGTACAGTTTGTGTTATTATGTTTGTTTATGTGGTACGAGAGGTCGCGATCAGCTGTTGCGTGCGGAGCCGGTACAGTGTGCGAGCGTGCGAGAGTGCCGCGCGCGACTGACTGCGAGGTTTGAGCTCGGGCCTCGGGCTCACCGCGGCCTCCGCTGGTGCCGGTGTAGACACCCCGCGGCATCTTAACGGCCCGTTACCTACACATGGACGTACTACGAAGATATGTAAACAAACAACACGCCTTAAATCTCCTCATGTGGCCGTCTACATAACAGCATTATTTTTCAACTTTATAAGATCGTTTTGGTTTATGAAGTCTGAATTCACTGTATGGGTTTGTCTTATCTTTATTGTTCTTTGATTAAATTTTGTGTTTGGACTGTAAGTTTCATTAATAATGTCTCTAAAAAGAATTATCTAGTAATCCTAGTTTAAATATCAGTATCACCATAAATATTTTATTTGGAAAGATAAGAAGTAACTACAGAACAACAGTGATTGTACAATCTCCAAAACTATACAATAAATGAATAAAATTCAGGAAGACATACCGGACAAAGCAAAATGGCAGAACAAGCTGGTTTAGGGAAAATTGCAAACAATGTCCAAATCTCACGAGCTTCCGTCGAGCAAGACGCAATCCGTTGTGTCACTGCAGTTGCGTAGTTGTAGACCACCGATAAAAATAAAACCAGAATTGTTTGTGATAGCAACGACACTAATAGCAAACTTCATTAAGACAATCGTGTGACTAACTAAGATGCGTGGAATTTCAAAATAAGACATGTGACAAAACAATCGTACACAATAATGGAACTACATCCTCTGATATAACATTAGCCCGAAAGATATTTATTTATTTATTAGCAATAAACAAAAGCGCCTTATAATAATGAATAAACAATAAAGACCTCACCACAAAGGCTATCGATGCAGAGATAGCTGGTATTAAATACAATAGCCAAGAGCAAACACGGGTAGGTGAAGGAAGTTCTGTGCAAAATGAAAACAGCCGACATTGTTGAAGACAATAATTGCTATAATCGCTGGTAATTCTGAGTATTATGAGATGAAATGTTTTGGATTTATGCCTTAATTATATAAATTTTGAAGATAACGAAAATTGTACAACTTCGAAAACATTATGTTTCTAAAACGCAACTTTAACACGTTTCTGGATTGCGATATTTTAAAATTTTCAGGTGACGTCATATGTCAGATGTTCTTCATTCGATAATTGTACGAACTTCCCTGCTTTTTCGTCTCTTTCTTTCTGCAGACCGTATGTGTTATTGTATATGATGTGTCTTGTACGCGTAGCATCTGCCGAAGCGTGTCTATTCACCGGTTGACCTTTACCCGTCGTCGTCTCGAACACGTGCGCTTGCAAAACATAGCTCTTTAAATACCAAGATGCTTCGACATTACTGCTATTGGAAATGTCTTTACGTGGATCGGGCCGTGGAAAGGTCCGTTTCTAGGCACCTCTAGAATTTCTCATTGTAGGTAACCTTAAAACATTGTATTAAAAGTGTCACTTAATATTAATATTTTTTGGAACTATTCTTCAGTTAGCAAGTGAAACACCGAACGCGCATTTAAAAATCATAATAATGTCTCCTTAGATAAAATTCTATGCATGTCCCTAATAATTTCAACAAAACATTATATGGACTAGTCATAAACAAAGCTCCTATCTTCGTAAATTACTATATCGGTTTAGAAAAAAAAATGGTCGTGACTTATAGTGACGGAAACGTGGGAAAAATGCGTGAGATCGACCCAGAAGAGCGAGACCGGCGTCACGATCCAGTTTTTATCGATGTCCCGGAATCAATACTTCTCAAAGACATACTGACTGCAGTAACCGTTCAAAATGAGTGGTACACCTTTGAATCGGCCTTTAATAAATGCCACAGAATTTTGAAACACATCGATATTCCCACGACAGAAGGAAGTAACTTACTTGACATGGTTGATGGAATCGAAGGTACATACCTGAAACAATAATAACATAAATCAATACATTGTATTAAAGTTCTAATTTGAGAATCAAACGCATAACCCATCAACCGTGACTATTATCTGTACATTAACCTACATCCAAAATATACGAGTAAGTCGTATTGCGTACTAGAACGTAAGAAACGAGTGCACACTGAATCGCCATTAACGTTTCACACAATTCTGTTGAAATCGAAAGTCGTGTTTCTAATTACGAAATTTATGACACTTATGATGCGGAAAATGAAAATCACTCCCGAGTCGTTAGCATTACCGAATGTGACGTAACGTTAGATACGGTTGAATAGGCTTGTTGATTTTGACGCACTGTTCTTTTGGACGGCTGTACAAAAAACTAAATAACAAGTCATAGTTTTGCTATTAGATGAAATGCTCCGTTAAGTAAGTTTCGTGGTGTATTTAATAATGACAGAAATAGTCAAGATTTACTTTTTATAATCAAAAGTAATCAGAATATTTTATTGCGATTTACATAGGAAAGTGGTATTACGAGTCTAATATTATACTACTACTATTATTCTAATATTATACTAAAACTAGTCTAGACCGGAAAATTAGCTTTCCGAATGTCTGCGGATGTGAGTGTGGGGCACAAATGAAGTTATTTCTTCGAGTGTTAGTCGAACGTGATTTTGGAGGCAAACTAAACAGGATAGTTAAATGGTATGTCGTGGATGCAGTTATATTTCCAATAAAGTTTGTCTAGACTTGGTCTAGACTCATGGTGAGTTCCGAGCTTGTGATTTTGAGTTTATAGCCGCGTCTGAATCGATAGTTTGTCTGGGGGAACCTAAAAATGTTAGTATTATCAAGGGATAGTCATAAGAGAGGAAAAATTAAAGACTCGTGGTGGTCTCAACGTCTAGCCAGACCAGACCGGGTGGCTTGAAAGTGTGGAGGCCATTAGAGAGGGTTACTGCTGCAGAGGTATAAAACATGCATCATGTGCAGTCTGGCGCTGCCATGTTACATCAAAATTGCAAAAGTTTAATGTAGAGTAACTGTAATACTGCTAGTACTGGCTGAATCAGTGTTATGTTTCCTTGTTTGATATAGAAATGTTTTTGTTAATATTTAATTTCCACTTCTTGACCAATCAATTTATGTTTTATTGAGACTTGGACTATGTTTTATTTCAAGCCTCTGAAAGAGAGGCACTTCCTACATGGCGCAAAGTATATGGTGGTAAAATCTAATCGAAAACCTTTGTTATATTTCGTAATGCAAAATGTTCTATGGAACGATTTACTGCGGACTAGATTATGTCATTTATTTCCTATAAATAATTATGGTCATAACGGAAGAGATCAGCATTTGTTAGTCTCCTGTACGCATATGGTGATGTTTGGGTATTACTAGTAAACTATTGTGTTAATTAAATGAAAACAAATCGTTTTGTCATTTCTGAGATTGTTGTTGGTGATAAATTTACTTCTCACTGCATACTTGCATATGCATGGATTTTTATCGAAAGCGTGCACGATTCTATGCACAGAAATAGATAGAATGGCGAAGTGGGCAGGGCGCGCGTGCCAACACTCTGCACCATAGTGCAGGGCATTTGAAAGCCTTTCTCAGTACGCCTTATGACTTGTTTCTGTAAATACTGTAACAAAAACCCGAAAAAAATGATTATTGTGCTGTTTCTAACTGCAGAAACAAAAGCTGTAAAGTACATTTGATTAAAGTTAATTTAAAAATTAATGACGTCCATATGGGAGGCGAAGTTTGTTCGAAAGTTGCCACGCATGAACCGAAAGTAAAATTGTGATTACAACCATTCTATCTACTTCTGTGATTCTATGGTTGAAAGAGAGATATGAGAGTGACAAGTGAATCCCACGCCCCCGGCCAAAGGTTAGCAGAGGAACACCGTGGTGGTTTTAGTCGGTAACAGTTCGATCTACTCGCGTTTGATGATATTCGATTAATCGCACCATTCATCACACAATTTTATTTGTCGTTCCCTTATGGCATGTGATGACCGTGTTTAGACGTTTGTTTCTTTGATCTCCGATCAGTTTGATACGACTATGAATGAACCGTAGTCTCTATCTTTATTGTGCCTATCTTTCTATCTTTATTGTGCCTATCTTTATTGTGTAGGTATCGGTCAGAAAGAATATTCGAACTTCGTTTGACGTAACCCTGGCGTAGTGCGTCCTTTAGGACTTCCCCACGTAAAAAAGAGTGAATGATAAAAACTTATTTATGATAAATTTTGAAGACGTGTTTTTGTTGAGTTGCCAATGGTTATAGAGTTTCTTATTAGTAGGTATGGTAACACTGATTGTCTACTACCGTCTGTCAATGATTGTCTGTTAGAGTTAAAGCGTTATTTTAAATATCTATCTTTTGCAATAAATACTATAACCGGACATCACATCTTTTACTGCAGACTCTGCCATTCCCCTGATCACAGGTTATGGGCCCAGAGCATATTTTTGTGATGTCAGGCTTCCAATAGAAGATTGAAAGATTTGTCGTGCGAGGTCTCTTTTGTTTTTTGAGGTAGTGAAAATTTTTTGATTGTGCTTGTTGAGCCTCGTAGTAGTGAAGAAAGATAACGCAGACAGTCATCATGGAGAAAACAAGCATTTTTGGGTTGAAGCTGACAGGAAAAAACTGGACAGTTTGGAGGTTCCAGACAGAAGTCATACTTAGAGGAAAAGGTTTACTCGATATTGTCAATGGAGTAAAATTAGAGCCGGAGAAGGCAGATGCCAGGGAAGAATGGCAAAAAGGTGATGCTAAAGCACAAGAGATTATGGTTACGAGAATGGAGGAAGGGCCAATGACCTACATATTATCGTGTACATCTTCAAAAGAAATGTGGAGCAAACTTAAGTCAGTTTATGAAAGAGAGTCACAGGTCAGCATACATTTATTGCAGCAGCGATTTTTTAGTGCCAGTTTTGAAGATAATTCAGTGTCAAAGTTCTTAGCCAGTCTTGAGGATATTAAAAACAAACTAAGACAAGCTAAAGAACCAATATCTGATAAGATGTTTATGACAAAGGTACTCATGGCACTACCGGAGCGTTTTAAACATTTTCGCTCGGCTTGGGAGTCGGTACCAATGGAGAAGCAAAGTATAGAGGAGATGACAGCACGGCTATTGATTGAAGAGGAAAGATTAAACTCGAATGAACTTGAAGTAGCATTGGCAAGTAAAAGTATGAAAGGTAACAATAATGATCAAAAAGAGGATAGAAAATGCTATATTTGTGGCAAAGGAGGTCACTTCGCAAAGTTTTGTTATAAAAATAAAGGAAGAGAAACAAGGAGTTGTTACTATTGTAAAAAGAGGGGCCATATAACGCAGAACTGTGTGATTCTGAAGAAAAAGGAAAATAACCGAGAAGGTAAAAACCCAGAAGATAAAAATGAGATAAATGCATTTGTGGGGTTAAGTGTTACAGGGCGTGAAGACTGTTGGTATATGGACACGGGGGCTTCTGAACACATGTGTGGAAAGAAGGATTTATTTGAAGAGTTAAAAGAGACTGAAACCTGTGGAAAAGTGAAAGTAGGAAATGGAAATGCTCTGGACATAAAAGGCAAAGGAACAGTAATTGTTTATGCATGGAACGGCCAGCGAAGCATAAAAACAGTACTATCAAATGTGCTATATGTACCAGAACTTAAATATAATTTGTTCTCTGCGGGTTGTGTGCTCGACAAAGGTTTACGCCTAGTTTCTGACAATGAGCAATGTTTTTTTGTAAAGAATAGAGAAGTACGAGCTATAGCTGAGCGTGAAAATAAACTTTATAAAATGTGCTTCCGAAACGAACCTTCGAGGTTGATTGTCAATGTCATGAAAACTCAAATTTGTTCATCCGGACAGAAGTTTTCAAATTTCGAAAATTGTAATTTGAGTTCGAAAATTAGAAAATTGAGTGAATGGCATAACAAAATGGCACATCTAAATTTTACGAGCGTAAAAAAGTTTTTAGTACGTAACAACGTTGAATTTGAGGATGATAGTGAAAACTATGAATGCGAGAACTGTTTGTCTGGAAAACAGCATCGAATGCCGTATCCATTGAGTAATTCGCGGGCTTCAGGGATTCTTGAGTTAGTGCATGCAGATATTTGTGGTCCCATGGAGCAATTGTCTATTGGAAAGTCCAGGTATTTTCTATTATTTAAAGATGATTACTCAGGATTCAGGTTTGTCTATTTTTTGAAAAATAAATCGGAGGTGAAGCAGTGTATTGAGAGATTTATTGCAAAAACTGAAAGGGAAACTGGTTGTAGACTAAAAACATTAAGGTCAGATAATGGATTAGAATTTGTTAATTCAGAGCTGAAGGCTATTTTGGAGCGTCATGGAGTGTCACATCAAAGGAGTGTAGTTTATACGCCGCAACAGAACGGACGCGCAGAACGCGAAATGCGTACGTTGGTCGAAGCTGCCCGATCAAAGATCAAAAATATGCATAAAGAATTTTGGGCAGAGGCAATAAATACCGCTTCTTTTACGCTGAATCGAACAGGTCCTAGTCCAATAAAGGGCATGTCGCCTTATGAGGCATTCTATGGAAAGAAAATTGATCCGAACATGTTTAAAATTTTTGGAAAACGAGTATCGGTTTACGTACCCAAAGAAAAACGTTTAAAATGGGATGACAAAAATGTTATTGGTGTATTCGTCGGTTATGGAGAAGAAGTTAAAGGGTTCCGAGTTTACTTTGACCATAAAAGAAAAGTAGAAGTTCATCGTGACATAATATTTCTTTCAGGACAAATACAGGAAAAAGTTGATCAAATTAAGACTCTGGAAGAAGCTGATGAAAAAGAACCAGAACCAGAGTTTGTTTTAGAGGATAACCAGAGTGCAAATGAGCCGGAGGAGGATGCTGACAGCATGCACTCTGCTGAGTCGATTGAGTATGATGTTGATATAGTACAATCATATGATTTAAGACCTAGAAGGGAGCTGAGAGCTCCGAGTAGATTTCAAGATTATGATCTGACTCTGATTGCTATGGAAGAGGAAGATCCAAAAACTTATTGTGAGGCAATATCAAGCAAAGACAGTGAAAAATGGAAAGAAGCCATGCAAACTGAAATTAATGCCCTAATAGAAAATGATACATGGACATGCGTAAGTAAGCCAGAAGATTGTAAAGTAATAGACTGTAAATGGGTATTTAGATGCAAGAAAAAAATGAAAAAGGAGATATTGTTTCTTATAAAGCTAGACTTATAGCAAGGGGTTTCCAACAAACAGATGTTTCATTATCTGATTTCTATAGCCCAGTAGCTAGATTAACATCTGTAAGGATATTCCTAGCTTTTTGTAATAAAAGAGGTTTAAAACTTCACCAGCTAGACATTTGAAGTGCTTTTCTATACGGGGAAGTAGAGGGCGATGTATTTATTACCTTGCCTAAGGGATGTGAAAGTGTAACCAATGATAAAAATAGTGTTAAAGTTTGATCATAGTGTACTAAAAAGGGATTGTTCGGAAAGTAAAGAAGTAGAGAGTAGATGTAGAACGGTAATAGGATCACTTATGTATGCAATGTTATGCTCAAGGCCTGATTTGTGCTTAAGTATAAGCTTACTAAGTAGATATCAGGCATGTGCAAGTGAGGAATTATGGTGTGCCCTAAAGCGAGTTCTTAGGTACATCAAAGGTACTCTTAATCTTTGTTTAGTTTTTACCATAAGTGATAACTTAGAAAATAAAATAATTGGTTATGTAGACTCGGTTTGGGCTGGTGACAAGACTAATCGCAAGTCAACTAGTGGTTTTCTTTTTAAGATTTTTGGGTGCACGGTTACTTGGAATACACGAAAACAAGCAACTGTCGCTTTGTCATCAACCGAATCAGAGTATGTAGCATTGAGTATGGCAACTGCAGAAGCATGTTGGATAAGAAATATGTATAAGTATCTTGAACTTGAGGATATTTCTGTTCTTATGTATGAAGACAATCAGTCTGTCATTAAAGTTTGTAATAACCCAAGTTTTCATCATAAGCTGAAACACTTGGATATTAAGGTTCATTTTGTTCGTGACAATGTTTTCAAGAATATTGTACAAGTTGAATATTTGTGTACAAATGAGCAAATAAGCGATATTTTAACCAAGCCTTTAGGTAAAATAAAATTTGAAAAGTTTCGATTAGGTCTTGGTTTATGCTATATATGAGGTAGGCAATTTTTTATTTTTCTGTGTGGATATACTTTTTTTTTGAGTTCTGTTTTAATCTGAGGTTTTAATTATGAGTGAAACGGTTAAGGGGGTGTACTATTTTTATTTTTGTTTCAAATTGTATCAAGTTACTGAGTTAACCATTGAGGGGGTGTGTTGAGTTGCCAATGGTTATAGAGTTTCTTATTAGTAGGTATGGTAACACTGATTGTCTACTACCGTCTGTCAATGATTGTCTGTTAGAGTTAAAGCGTTATTTTAAATATCTATCTTTTGCAATAAATACTATAACCGGACATCACATCTTTTACTGCAGACTCTGCCATTCCCCTGATCACAGTTTTGAACTTTTTTATTTTAGACTTAATGTTTTATGCCCTCGTCATTGTCTCAATTCAATATCATTGAAATTTAATTCTGAATAGTTGATATCAGAATCTGGAAATACTTTTGGAGTTCAAGTAATTTACTGTATTTTTTTTTTGTTCAGACATATCGGGCAGAAATCTTCTTACCAATATACGTCTACTGAACTAAAGGGACCTACTTAAAGAGCGTAATGACCAATTACACTTGAAAGTAATATCATTAACCCTTTCCTAAAACATTAAATAAGGTGTAGTTCTGACCATTTGTTTCTAATTAAAGTGTAATGTGTTGACTAATAACTTTTATAACCTAACATAACATAACATAACATAACATCATGCCTGTATTTCCCCGAAGGGGTAGGCAGAGGTGTAATAGTACACCCACATTTCGCCAGTTATGTTATAGTCCCATGTAATAGGGGGGCCTATTGCCATTGACCGGGCACAAATCCAGACTCCAGGCTGCTACTGAGAATTTCCTAATGAAAAAACCCAATAACACTAACCATAACCTAATGTATAGTATAAATGACTATGATGTCATCACAGGATCACAAAAAAATCTGATATCAACGAAAGAACTGCGAGATAGATATTGTTAATATAATTTGTATATGAAAATTATCTCAATCCGCGTTAAGCCGATGACTCACGATTTCACAAACCATGTGTTAATTTAGAACTTCTGCTGATACTCATACTCGTATGATAATAACATTAACCTTTCCCTTTACACTTGCTAAATGAGATTTCCGTTGAAAACGGCATCCACTTTATAAGTTTATACGCAGAGAAACAAGTTTGCAGGTAGACTACAATGAAATGTTCTACAGATGCTATTAATTTAAATACAAAATTAAAAAGTTTCGATTTGAATTTTTCTTAAAATAACTTTTGTATCTTTGGTTGCCAGTCCCAAAAAGGAAATATAAATGATACCTACCTATTTTAATTTGCATTATGAAAGTGTTCATAAAATTGATTAGGTTTTATTTTTATGTGGTTTTATAGCACTACCAACTGGTCTAGAGCTTTCGAAACATGATAAAAAGTGATTTTATTATTGTTCGCATTTTTTAATCTAGAAATCATCAAGTTGGTATGATTTATGTTTTAAATAATTTGTAAAATTTAGATAGCAACTAAATTTATTTATTAATTTAATCAAAAACTAAAATTTATTGAAGCAATTTTAATTGAGACGTGGTAGCAGAAATATGTTTTATTTGTCAATCTACAGCTTTCGCCTTTTCGGCTCAATGGTCTAATCGACAAAGGGCGGACAGTAAAAAATCGTACTAATTTCTTTTTCACAGTATTGTCTGATTTTTGTTTTAACAATATTTTTTATTTGTCTTGGTCATGTGTGTCTTATTTTGTTTTCCTACAGCCAAAACATGTGAACGAGATAAAAAGCACTTAATTACAAGCGAGAGTGCTTGTGCACGCGCATGCGCGAGCGGGGCTGGGTTTGTGGGCCACTCGCGCGCAGCAGTCAACCGGCGCGCCCATTGTGCGGTGCTATTGTGTAATGAATAATTGCATGTAGGTGCGTGTACCTATTTTTGTACAACTGGGTGGCAAATTGAACCTCTATTCGGCTATCACACTGTATAGGGAATGTAGTACCTCTAACTATGGAATGATTGGAAAGTTACTTATGAATAGAAGCGGTAAGCGCGATGGGAGGTAAATTAAAATATGGACGTTGTTTGAAGTTTTATTGCAAAAATGTCGGACAGACCACTCATGTTCTAGTCAAGCTAGAAACAAAAATTAAAAAAAAATAAGTAGAAATCACCACAAATTAGCACATATCGTTTCGAACTGACCACACAGCTAAATCTCTGATTTCAAGCAATTACTCTAATTAAAAACGTAAACTAAGACATAAGTTTTGTAATTGTAACAAAAAAAATGAGGTTCTGGCACACAAAACTAGTTAGTAACAATGCCCGAATATTACAATGCAACAGATTATGACAGATAGCGAGAAATAACTCACATTTATGACAAGCGACGTGTTCTTACTAAAAATGGGTTGAAACAATTTAAGAAGCCCATTGGGGTTTAACAAAGACTTAAGACCTGTCCAATTCGTCTCTGGGAATAAGGAAAGGCTACCGCTTCGTTTTACTAAGTATGACTCATGAAATACATTACTATCTTGAGATTATCAAGGCAGAAGGTAAACCGCACTAGGGCCGTGTCTGTTGTGTTTTTTTTCTGTATCTTTGTAATAGCTAGTAGCGTAAAATAAGACTGTTTTTGAGTCTCCATTTATAATCCCAAAACCGTATAATGAAATACTGCTAATTTTAAATGTACGTCTACAAGTCGTACCCAAAGCCCAAAATAAACCTAATTATTTAAAAAAAAACCTTATTTTGCTGTTTCTAACTGCAGAAACAAAAGCTGTAAAGTACATTTGATTAAAATTAATTTTAAAAAAATAAAGACGTCATAATGTAAGGCGTAGTTTGTTCGCAAAGTTGCCACGCATAAATCGCAAGTAAAATTGTGATTACACAACCATTCAATCTATTTCTGTGGTCAAGTCTCTTAATTTTTAACCGACTTCAAAAAAGGAGGAGGTTATGTATTCGGCGGGTTTTTTTTTTTTTTTCATGTATGTACACCGATTACTCCGTGATTTCTGGGCCGATTTGCGTGGTTGTTTTTTTATTTGGTAGAGGAAGTCCGCGCGGTGGTCCCATATAAATTTTATTGACTTAGGTCGAGTAGTTTTTTAACCAGCTTCAATAAATCAGTTTAATTTAGCTTTGCTTACCTAGATGATCTACTAATAGTTTCGTTTTTCTGTGAATTATCAACTAAAAAGTATGAAATAAAAACCTTTTAACAAAAAATAAAACCGCCTTCAAAAACCTTAACTAAAAAGTAAAAAATAATCCTTGTATGTATTTCAAAATCTTAACATAAACCAAAATTTTGAAGGCGGTGCGTGTTTTTCATATATGTTCGCATAAACTGTTTTTTTTACTATAGATAAGCGCTCGACAGTACATTATATTTACATGACGCAAAGGGACAGTCACGCGCCGTCTTCAAAATAATGGTTTATGTTAAGATTTTGAAATACATACAAGGATTATTTTTTACTTTTTAGTTAAGGTTTATGAAGGCGGTTTTATTTTCTGTTAAAAAGTTTATCTATTACACTGAACTATAAAGTTAATAGTAAAGGCGTGTGTGTGATTCGAACTTTAATTAATTACGACTTTACGACTACTATACAGGTACACGCTTGTACTATTAACTTTATAGTTCAGTGTAATAGTAAGAATTAAGAGTCTCTTGATCACAGAAATAGACTTGTTTCTTCAGCGTAGGCGTTCGTTAAACGCATGTGCAGCGCAGACGCCGCGACAAAGCGACACACGCAACGTTCACGTCGAGCTGTCGCGCTAGCATCACGCTGACGCGTCAACGTGACACGTGAGAATCACGACATCGTTTTGGTACAGCACGCGCAATTTAACTTGACCGGAGTGAAGTTGTCACAAAACCGTCGCAGTAATCATTTTATGGGTTTCAGTTGAAGGCGGGAAACATGCGCAGTAACCATCTTCACATTTCACTAAATAATGTAGGTATATACAATACAATACAATACAAATCCCCTTTATTGCATAACAAGATTACATTCATTTCTATTCTTCTATTTCTATTTTCATTTTTTTTTTGTATTTCGCTGTAATGAAAGTATTTGCACACTATTAATGGTAATACACGAAGAACATTTTATAATAATTTTGTCACATTTTTGACCTGTGTTATGCAAATAAATGTATTTGATTGATTGATTGATTTACTCCGGCCAAGTTATTTTGCGCGTATTTTATTATTATTTACTAATGCAGCTTTTAAGCGATAACATTGAGCGATAACGCGACGTGTGCGTTGCGTGCGAGTTGTCCCGGCATGTGCGTTGCGCATATGTTGATTGAACGCCTACGCTAAAGAAACGCCTAGTGTGATTCTTCTCCAACTCTTAGGATTTTTTTTTTGTTATTGCTGTTAAACTGTTAATGTAACTATTTATTGAATGGATTATTTTGACTTAATAATAGTGACATAATTATTATTTATATTTATTTGCCTAACTTTTTCTTAAGATCGTAGTACTGCAAGCCCTAACAGCATCCAAGATAATGTATGCGAGAGGACTGAGTAGTGAAAGCTCGTCCGTGTCACTTCCCGACGAGATTTTGATTGACTCCCCACACAATATGGCCGCGATTGCCGCTAATTATTTGTGGGCTCAGAGAAACTAAGATTTATTATACATAGGAAGTAAATTATTGAGACAATTGATACTACTAGCAACAGTTTCATCATTAGACACTGATTGAAGGAAAGTGTCATAAGGAGTAAATCGATTATGGTACAGTCGACCGCACGTCGGTGATAACACTTTGACATTAGCAGCATCTTTATTTCGTAAGCGTAAGGGCGGTTTAGAATTGAAGTCTACCACTGTCATGCAGTCGACTGTACTAAGAAGTTTTCTGATTTCAGTAAACAGAGCTCATTAAAGCAGCAAACATTTAAATGCAACATGTAATTAAATTAACTGAAAACCTCTTGAGGGGTCATTGTGCTCATCAGTATGAACAACTTTTACTATGGGAGTTATAGGGCCAATACAGAAATCGCGAATTAAAAATCTGTTGTACCCTACATTTTGTCGATTTGAACACAAAAATGTGGTAAACAGCACATTATTTTTCACGATTTCAATGTTGGTCCTAAAGTAAAAGTTGTTTATGTTGATGAGTACAATGCCCCCTTTGAGTTATTTCAATAACACATTGTATTATTTTCACATCAACATTTCTTATAATGTTTAGTCTTGCCCCCAAAAGGAACGGAAAAAAACGTCCCAAGATTTCCGAGTATTAGCTTTCCGTAGACATTTTCAATTATTTACAGAGCTCTTAAACCTAACTTGTGTTTGTTTTTGTCTAAGCATTTGGTACATAACAATGAACTGACTTTTTTGTGTGGTCTTGTTTACAAGAAGGCCACTTCGTCTTTTCCTGTGGGTATCATAACAGGTAATGTCTAAGGCATTGGGTATAGGAGCTTCATCAAGCATTTATATCCTATCCTACTAATATTATAAACGTGAAAGTTTGTGAGGACGTTTGTTTGTATGGGTGTTTGTTACACTTTCACGCAAAAACTACTGTATGGATTTTAATGAAATTTGGCAAACAGATAGAACATAACCCGGATTAACATATAGGCTACTTTTCATCCCGGAAAGATGAGCAGTTCCCGAGGGATGCGCGATAAACGACAGTCACGCGGGCGAAGTCGCGTGCAGCTAGTATTGATTAAAAGAAAAACCTTGTAGAAACGTAATTACATCTGATTTCACATCCTGAACCTGCCCATGGTTAAAGAAGTGAACAACTGCCACGGAGTCAACTATAAGGCTTACCATCCCACTAGTATGGAAATTTTAATTCCGAGTAATTTGACAGCACTAAGGTTGTTGCCATCCCCTTCTTGTATCTACTATTAGTAAAAGAGAGCAATAGCTTAAAATAAGTTTAGTCTGTGAACAAGAGAAACAACACCATTATCAAACTAATCATTCAAAAATTCGATTCTACCTCAGCAGCATCCCTTTTCTAAAATACTCTTTACGTGATCCATTTATCTCCAAACCGAATCGTATTTGTTGCGTCTGCAACTACGTTTTACAGCTCACAGTCGGTACTTCGCCAGTAACCGGTGATTTGTTGCAAAACATTGATGCGCATACGCAGATGTTCATTGTTTGGCCAGGAACATACTTGACCTAGTTGAATTACGCTTTATCTTTGACTGGCTGAAGATTTATGTTGCACTTTAGGATGATGCGTACGAATAGCGAGATCTATATGCTTCTGCTTGAAAATTTAAAGATCACTTTTATTATCATGGATTTTCGATATTGAAATGATTATTATATTTTTGGAAACTTTTCTTTATTGATTTTATATTTGACGTAAAATTTGCATTGAAAGAGAAAATACGCTAATGATTACATAGATATGTTTATGAAAAAATTAAAGATTTTATCTTTAAATTGTGATAAGAAAAAATCGCTCATGAGCAGGATTCGAACCTGCGATTCCTGGCTCAGTACGCCAGTGTTTAAGCCGCTAAGCTACCGTGAGAACACGCACGCGGACGCTGGTGATACGATAGTGAACGCTAGATTTCCAGACGTAATTAGTAGGTATTACTTGCAAAATAACTAGAAGGATCCACTAATTCAGTCTGATCCCGGGATCTGTGGATACAAACCCATACGGCCAAAATTAATATCCAATCTATCCACGATTTACCCTACTTTACCCTACTAGTGATAGAAATTTGACATATTTTGTATGGAGCTTATGTCAAATTCCTATCTCTAGTACGGCAAATCGTGGACCCTTCTAGTTATTTTGCAAGTAATACCTACTAATTACGTCTGGAAATCTAGCGTTCACTATCGTATCACCAGCGTCCGCGTGCGTGTTCTCACGGTAGCTTAGCGGCTTAAGCACTGGCGTACTGAGACAAGAATCGCAGGTTCGAATCCTACTCATGAGCGATTTTTTCTTATCACAATTTATATCTTTAAATCATTCATCTATACATAAACAAATCTATGTAATCATTAGTGAATTTTCTTTTTCGATCCAAATTTTACGTCAAATATAAAATCAATAAAGAAAAGATGCAGTTTCTAAAAATATTACAATTACGAACACTCTTATCCTTAGCTTTGATACTAAGGCCTACACCGCACTGCGATTTTTATTCGCGCGATTATTTTATCGCTAAATCTGTAACACATGGAATCATAAAGGTATGCAGATGCCCGCACTGGCGAGTGAAAATCGAGGTTGAAAAACCCTTCAGTGCGCGAATAAAACCAGCGCGAATAAAAATCGCTGTGCGGGCTATTATATTACTATTATATCAATCAATCTATTGTTTATTGTTATATCATCAGTTAGTGATACGACAAAAGACTTCGCCGCACAGCTCTGTATTTACTGCATTGAATAGATAGATCTGCATCGTACGGATTGTCAAAATAACAATGAAATAAACTTGATACCTGCAGTATCCGAAATGACTTCATACAAGTAGTAGTAGAGCTCCTTTGTGAAAGAGCTCGTCCGGGGAAGTACTACCACCGTACCTACTTCTCCGCCAAATAGTGATGCTTGCATTGCTGTTTCGGTCTGAAGGGTACGGGTGCCGGTGAAATTACAATCACATGAGACTTTCCTTCTTCATGTCTCAGTTTGGCGAACCGACTTGGTAGTTGGTACCATTTAGGCAATAGCCTAGGTGGTATTGCAGTTGTTATGGCAAAGGTAACCGGTTAACATCAGGTGGGCTTTTAGCTCGTTTTGCCATCCTATACTATAAAAATTAAATAAAACGAAAAACTTGTATCATTGTATAGGACACAGCTGATTTTCTAGCACATCATACTCGAGTCCATACTTTTATCGTCAGGTATAAATATCTACACACACAGACATAGTAAAAAATATAGACGAAGTGCTGCGAACAATCACAGTGAAGCCAACAAAACCGTGCTCCCGTGTACAAACTAGCACTCACGCACACACATGCACCTCAAACCGTGCTCACCCCTCTTAGTACACATGTCGCGGCATTGGCCAGTAAGCATCGCAAAAACAAATATCAAACAAAAGGTTTTGTTGGCTTCACTATGATTGTTCGCTTCACTATGATTGTTCGCTTCACTATGATTGTTAGCAATACTTCGTCTATATTTTTTACTATGTCTGTACTAAAACATAATAATTTTGAGTAACATATACTTAATCTCTATACAACCCCGTATGATACTGAAAATTAACCCTGAATAAGCTTCGATATAGGTAATGGTCTCAATACTTTGAATAGTAATTTTCCCGTAACAATTATAAATTAGCTGTAAAAAAAATCGGGCATTTTATAATTACCAGTTATCTATTTCGATCCAAAATATAACTAATAACAAGCATAGTTTATTACACAAAACATTAAAACATTTGGCACACGGCCGGATGTTTACGACGTCTCGATGTTTACTCCATCTTGTTTCGCATCTCTGTGCAAATGTGTGTCGTTCTACAAATACATAATGCATACATAAATACTAACACGCCTATTTACCATTGGGATACGCAGAGAATATCGATTTCCACTCACTACGATCCTGACACCTTTTTCGCTTCATTTACGGCCAGTAACGTCATGTATGCTCATTGGCGTTATAAGGGCCCCTTTACGCTAGCGTTTCTCCAGCGTAGGAGTTAGATAAACGTATGCCCAGCGCAGACGACGCGTGCCGCGTGACACACGCGACGTGTGTTTCGCGTTGTCACACAGGCTCCATACGATCGCGGTATAGTTTGGTATTATCATTTTATAAGCGCAGTTTACAAGCGACACAGACCAGTAAGCCTCAAGACGCCACATAAACAAAGTTTTGCATGAAAACACAGTCGTAAAATGTTGGCGGGGACCGGGGGGCGGGGGGCGCGTTATGATTGGTCGGCTCAAATGTTCGGTGATATGATTGGTGCCGCTCGCTGACGGAGTGACGTCCCGATTGGTGGCTGGGCGTAAGATATGCAGTGCTACTGCATATGCTTTGTGACCGGGGGTATCCGGCTAATATGCGTCTAGAGGCTTACTGGTCTGTGACAAGCGACAACGCGACGCACACGTCACGTTATCACGGCGTCTGCGCTGCGTAAAGCTAGTGTGAAGGAGCTGTTAGTCTAAGCTCATTGGTTTAGAATGCTCTTAGCATGCCCTTTTTTTTTGGTTACGGCTTTGTTTCGGTTTAGTTCGTTCTACTACACTATAAAATTAATTCCGATGTGCGCTACGATACAGAAAATAATGTTAAAAGACCGCAGATAAATGTTGGGTAACTGGGAGCTCGGATGATGAGTACGTCGTATTATGTTGAATACGAGATAATGCTTGTTGCGTACGAGATGACTTGTATCTTTACTCGCGAATAGAGTACAATTTTGATTATATTATAGCGATACTTGATGGGAACAATAGAAGCATAGTAGGAAAATGTTGGAGAAGCATGGAAATGGTAAAATTTCATAGGAATACAACAGTTTATTGAAATAACTGAAAACCTCTCAAGGGGTAATTATACTCATCAGTGTGAAAAACTTTTCCTATGGGACCAACCCTGGAATTGCTAAAAAAACAGCTGTTCCCCTACATGTGTTTACATAAATCGACAAAATGTAGGGAACTGCTGTTTTATTTTTCGCGTTTTTATTGTTGGTCCCATAGTAAAAGTTGTTCACACTGATGAGTACAATGACCCCTTAAGAGGTTTTCAGTAATTTTAATAACACTTTGTATAGTGTGAACGAGGCCTATGTCCAGCAGTGGACGTCTTTCGGCTGAAATGATGATGATGATGATGATAGTGTGAACATTGATACGCAAGATAACAAAATGATTCCTCATTTCTCTACAGGAACTCACAATTAACTTATGACTAGGTATTTCCAGCAGAATACCAGCGCCAGGTTTAATAACCTGGCAATATGCTGAGCTGGACACCCATTTGTCACAATTTTGAGACACACATGGCGCATGACTGTCAATGACTTTTTCCTCGCTTTGTTACTTCTTCACTATATCTATTTCTTGCTCATGTATATCGTTTCTTTTGTATGTGTCTCAGTTGTGTCAAATAAATATTTTTCTTTCTTTCTTTCTTTCTTTTTTAGGTACCAATTAACAAAGTGATTCCTCGAAAATTCATACTGGAATATACCGAGTACAGAATACAGAAGCCCATGGTCCACTAATGACGAACGTAATCGATTCCACGTAATATGCGGTGAAGCTAATGGGGGCAAGCACGCAACGATCGGACTTTGACGGAGATTTTGAACACAAATAACATCGTCAAATATATATTTTTGCCACTCTTGCTGTTGGGAATGAAGCTAGGATCGAAACTTCATAGACGAGGTAAAGTAAAAAGACTCAAGAGTGACAAATTCATTAAAAGGTCCGCTCAAAGTTGAAGCACAAAAACCAAAAAAATGGTTGCCGATACGCACAAGCGCGCCGCGAAAAATGTAATGAACGTAGCCTTTGGGCAAACTTGAAATTCTACTGCGCCTAAGCCTTTTTTTTTTTCTTGGGCATAATCCTCATGGACGCACTCCACCCGGGGAAGGCGGAGACAGTGTCGGACTCTTACTGACTAAAACCACCACGGTGTGAGTACAAGCAGCCGTCAGGCACACGTGGAGGTTTTCTGGCCAGCACCCCAACTACTGCGGTCCTAAGCCTAGTTATTCTATACCCCACAGACATGGTACGTCGCATCGTTTCGATCAATCGTCAAGAAAATCGTAACGATCCGTCGTCACTTGACCATGGTCACACACGAGACGACCGGTCGGAGATGAATTGAGATCGTTTTCGATATCGGTTGCGATCTTCGGTCCGTCCGACCGCAAGATTGGATATGATATCGCCACACACGTACGATCCGTCGTTCATCGAACAACGGAATGTTACAATAATTGCCTCGTGTATGGGGGGCTTAAGCTTCCGAGCAATATTTGCTACCCTAAACCACCAATATTAAGTTTTCTAGCCAACCCATAGACAAGTTTGTTATTATCTCATTGCTGGGCACGGGCTTCTTCTCAGAACAAGAAGGGTTAAGAGCCTTAACCTAATATAATGGTGGCATGGTGTGGGGTAAGTAGCAGTAAGCGAACTCGTCTAAAATCGAAGCCAATCTCTACAGCCAAACTAGCAAGACGACTTACAACTTCTATACCTTAAACATAAACATAGAACTTGGTGAATGAGGAGAACCGCTCTGAATGAACACTATAAACATTATGGCAAGTCTACCTGTACTTGACTGCGATCTGTTTCACCATAAATGGGTGGCTCGTTCTCGACTTCCTAGCCATTTCGCAAGGAAGCAACTGTGCCACTCGGCCGGCTCGCTTTCGGAACTTCTTATACCCAACTCTATTACAAGTAAATAAGTGTTAAAATAGATTGCGTGTGCTGTCAGGTGGTAGGAACACATGCTATGTTAGACTATGCCCATTTTTGGTAATAAAACGCTTGTGTGGAGCGTTTCGTGGCTACTGATAATAAATGTGAGGTAGCAGTTATACTTTGTTATTAAGTAATAAATTGTACGGTTTTTACTAGAATATATCGTGTATTCCTGTAATTATAGCGTTTAGAGTATTTATGTTAGTTGGATAAAAGTGAGATAACAGTTGCAGTAACAATATTGATTTCGGAATAACGTTACGCTTATTATTGTTTGCGTTACATTTATAAAAAGTATCAGAAATGCGTGGTCAGATTTGAAGAGCTCATTCAGGAAATGCTATCGAACAACTTTTACTACGAGGTCAACCCTGAAATCGCGAAACCAAAATCAGTTGTTCCCTACATTTGTGTTCACATAAATCGACAAAATGTAGGCATCAGCCGTTTTTGCCATTTCAGGATTGGTCCCATAGTAAAAGTTGTTCAATAGCACTCTTTCTGAATGCGCTCTTCAAATATGACCACGCATTTCAGATACACGTTGTACAGAGACCAGTAGTAAGCCACAAGACGCCGCATAAACAAAGTTTTGCATGAGAACACAGTCGTAAAATGCTGGCGGGGAACAGGGGGTGGACGGCGTGTTATGATTGGTCGGCACAAAAGTTAGGTGGTGTGATTGGTGCCGCTCGCTGACGGAGTGACGTCCCGATTGGCGGCGGGGAGTATGATATGCAGTGCTACTGCATATGCATTGTGACCGGGGGTATCCGGCTAGTCGGCGACTATAGGCTTACTGGTCTGTGACATTGTATAATAGAGCAGTGACTAGGTACATTACCCCCAAGATTGAAATTTTCTACAGGCCGAGTTGCTACTACGTTTTTATTCGGATTACAAACCTGATAGTTACATTTGGCTGATTTAATTTAAAGGATAGTGTAGATAGCACTCACGCTTGACATGAAGACTAAAAAAAACAATGGAAAAAAGATTCCTTACAAATTCTCTAAGTATTCACCATAAATAAGTCGCATAATCATCACAGTAGATACGTAACGTAACTACCATATTTTCTATCCGCCTCCAGAACCAGTGAAGCGCTTACATCGGCTTGACAATATCTAAACCCAAACGAGCGTAAAGCACTTTCGAGGGAAAGCTCTGCGCCTCTGCACCGGTGGAAACTAGGGACGTGATTAGAAAAGTCTGAATAGCTTGGATACAGTGCGTAAATAATAAATTGTTACTAGACTTCATTTGAACTGCTTGAGTGTTTGAAAGGAATGAGATAGATATATAGCTGCTGTCTTATAGTAAGTCGTTGTAAATTGTACGGTAGATTAAAATATTTTTTTAGTAATATCTGTAAAGACGCCTGTCATCTTAGTCTAGCTGCGACCACGAAATGCTGCAAAGCTTTCGGAACGTCAGGAAAACCAATTTAAATAATATACGCGATTTAATCCGGTTGAACATTGCTTTATTATCATGGAACTAAGAAATAAGAGGAAATAGCTTGAAGCCAATTTTCTATTAAAACCGCTGTCGCCAAACTCACACATTCACATTATTTCACATAGTATACATACTATAAAACTTGCATTATGATTGGCCAAAAACAACAATCACGATAAGACATAACATACAAAAGTGTTGCATTAAATTCAACCTTAACAGAATTGTACATAAATTCACATTCTAAAATTGATCATGTCAATTTACGACCATTTTCTTCTCGGATTAAAATAGACTTCAATCCGATCAAGTACGGCTACTGCCCGCTAGATGGCGTTTAATAATATTATTTTAATCTAAGAACTCTATGAGCGTTGTTATAAGAATAGAATTTGAATGACATACAGTGTTTGATGCATGCGGGTAATAGTGATGTAATCATAGTCATACCATACTAAACATGTGAATTTATCGATAAAGTTTACTCACTAGCTTAAAAAAACATCGGGTGCGTTGCGTTTTGCATTGCGTTGGTTTAGTGTGAAACTTATTATTTATAAATGTCAGTGAATCCCTTTTATCGTATTTTTTAAGGAAATCTTGTCGGCCATTTGTATTTCTAAATAAATTTTATATCCGTTATACACACACACCTGTATTTCCCCGAAGGGGTAGGCAGAGGTGTATCATCATCATTTCAGCCGAAAGAGTTCTCTGCTGGACAACGGCCTCCCCCAAATGGGGGGGATGGATATGCCATAATCGCCACGCTTGGCAGGCGGGTTGGCAATCGCAGTTGATTGTTTAAATACTCAGAGAACACTGCTGCCCATCCTCTGGTGAATCCCTTAGTCGCCTTTTACGACACTCATGAGAAGAAAGAGAGTGGTGCAATTATTTACGTCCGGCACCACACGGACGGACGGAGAGGTGTACAGTACACCCATATTTCGCCAGTTATGTTATAGTCCCATGTAATAGGGGGCGAGACTATTGCCATCCGTTAAAACCATCCCAAAAACCCTAAAAAGACGCCCACGACGCATGACCAAAGAGGATTCAAATAATATCAATTAATTATTTATCTCTGTCGTTGTAAGCCAGACGGCAGTTGTTATAATTATTTATGGATGTAATAATCTGGAAATAAATGATTTCATTTCATTTTCCTAACTTTGTTGATAGGTACACTGATTGTTGCCGAAAATCTGAAAAAAGTATCCCGGCTTGATGGACAATATCATCACATAGTTCGACCAATTTACACAACATTTTTAGGTACAAAATAATTACCTAAACCTATATCTATTGGTAAAAACAGAATTAAAATCTAAATACAGTAGACACACAGCCAGACAGACGCTGCAGGTACTTTATGTTATATGTAGAGAAGATTAACAACTTACATCACAAGTTTACAAGCAAGAATCGACCATTTTTCTTAGGCCCATATTACAGAACATTCCTCAAGCAGAGATATATAGATGATTGAATTGAAGTTTATAATTACCGTATTGGAATAAGACCGACGCTCAAGTAACGATTCTATCCTTAAGTAGTGATCAGTTGATTGAAGATCAAACTTTACTTTAGGAACGTTCTGTAATACGGACCTTAGTTTACCGAAAAGCAATAATGAAAAAATTTCGATAGAATTTTATCGATATTACATGCACTAATTGAGTAGCGGAGTCAGTCTGATTATGTAAGCAAAAGTTCTAGAAAAATTGTTACCAGTGAAAGAAAATCTACCGTATAACAATACGGTAAGGATTATTTTAGGTTGTCATTTTTGTGCTCTGTTTGCAGAAAGAAATAAAATTAATTTATTTCATTTATTGTATTTAAATATGAAAATCTTACTTATTGATGGTACTAAATACCTCCATGTGACAGATTTTTACTAGGGCTATGATTTTTACATTCTAATATGGAACAATATGGCATTTTAATCATTTTAAATCTTTTTTAAAGGTATCGACGGACGTGTGCACATTGATTGTCTGTTATCGCGACTAAAATCACTTGAGCGGCAAGTGCGTACATTTGGACTCACTAGTGGCGACAGGGGTTACGCCTACTTACTATTTCCTCTTGTTTTATTTATTCCGTGTTTATTATAATGTGTAGAGATCGCGAAAACCTAAGAAATTATTATGTTGCAACATGTTAAAAACGTTGCTAACTGGGACTACAATTTTTCTTTCTTGCTATAACGTGTAGGTGTGTCAGGATCGTAGCAGGTGGAAATCCAGTCTCTGCCTACCCCAATGGGAAACAGGCGTGATAATATGTATGTATGTATGTATAACGTGTAGTAGAAAAGTTGTAGAAGTGTCCGAGTCGAACCCATACAACCAAATGATAAAATGATTACTGTTTTTGTATTTGATATTGTACAAAAAGGTCAGGATTTATGGCAAAAACAATTCTTCATGTGTCAAAAATGTGTGCACTAACAGTAACTTAACTAGGTACTAGCTTATTTATATAGCTCCTTTTTTAGGGTTGCTTACCCGAAGGGTGCCAAACGGGACCCTATTTCTCTCGCTACGCTGTCTGTCCGTCCGTCTGTCTGTCACAGGGCTGTATCTTTTGAACGGTAATAGGTAACTGGTTGAAATTTTCTCAGAATATATGTTGTTATGAGGTGTATCACGACAACTACTAAAAACAAAAAAAAGTCTAAAACCAAAGCGGGTCCCCATACAAGAAACCTCAAAAAACATGCAATTTTTCAACGTTTTTGTTCCTGTTCTATCTTCAAAACGGTAATACATACCAGCGTCAAACTTGGTCTGATTATAGTGCATATTATTTTGTTTAGCAACAAATACTAAAAATAGGACAAACATGGACATATGTGGTGGTACCTGCGTAAGAACGAGATGTAAAAAATAATTTTTCGCGCACTGTACGTTGATGACTTTTGATGATACTCGTAAATTAAATCAGTTTCTATGGGGTGTCAGGTCGATGGGTGGTACGGAAATCTTACTGCGCGAGTCCGATTCGCACTTGGCCGGTTTTTAATTATTTAAACTAAAGGCCAAAATCATAACAGAACCTCCGCAATTTGGCACAACAAAAGTCAATACAACAAATTACGTAAAGTAAAAACAAAAGAAAAGTGAAATCTTATTTGTCAGCGAAGAAAATGTTAGTAAGTCACATTAATTTTATGCACTGCTACACACGATTTCCCGGCTTTGTCGGCGGTGTAATAGGTAACTTTCCTTTAACCCGAGCTGATTAAACCTGGCGATTGTGATTATCGATCATCATCATCATCATTTCAGCCGAAAGATATCCACTGCTGGACATAGGCCTCCCCCAAGCATATGTATGTTGGGGGGATATGCCATAATCGCCACGCTTGGCAGGCGGGTTGGCGATCGCAGTTGGTTGGTTAAATACTCAGAGAAAGCTGCTGCCCATCCTCTGGTGAATCCCTTAGTCGCCTTTTACGACACCCATGAGAAGAGATAAGGGTGGTGCAATTCTTTACGTCCGGCACCACACGGACGATTATCGATAACTGGCCGATGAAAATGGTTGGTTAAAGTTAAACTCCGCTTTAAATGTGGTAACTAGCTATCATCGACCATACAGCCCAATAGACGCTTAATGTTGAATATAATATGTACAATAAATTCTGCCACTCAATAGCTGAGGCGGGGTAGGTACTACAATCCGATTGGCACTATCAAGGTGGCTATTGGCTAATCACTAACGCGGCAGTTTTGACGGCTCATCGAAACTGATTTGAAGATTTCAAGTGGCGAATAGTGGTACTTGATATGGGATTTGACAGTTGATTACTAAATTTTTGCGTTGATCAGCTTTTCAGAAACTGGTCAAGCAATAGTGAATACTTGAATGCATCTAATCATGTTAAATCCTCGAGTTGTTGAGTGTTTCTTTCCAACCGTTTCTTTTTTATGACAAAAGGCACCCACTAATTCTAATTTCCGGGTTTAGATGAGGTTTAGGGTTTCATCTTTGATATTTGCAGTGATAATGTTGAAACTAATGGGTCTTTGCAAACGGACTGCATTTGGACTGCAAACTTTCAATCCACTCAGCCTATCGCAGTCCACTGTTGGACATACGCCTTGCCCAAGATGCGCCAAAACACTCGGTCCTCCGCTTTCTGCATCCAGTCCCCCCAGCTACCTTCTTAATGTCGTCGGTCGACCTGGCCGGTGAGCATCCTACGATGCGTTTGCGATTCACGGTCTCCACTCAAGGACTCGTCTGATCCAACGGCCATCGGTCTTTTGACAGACATGGCCAGCCCACTGCCACTTCAGCAACTGCTGCTGTTTTGGACCGCTAGCTGTAAATCAGCAGTTTGGTTGCAGTTATCGTGCAGTAACGAAACTGTCGACGATTTTGTAGTGTACTTGTTGTCGGCATGCAGTTCGAATGACTAAGCAGTCGGTCAACAATTTTGATGCAATTATGTCAACTGCACAGAAACCGCGTTTAAACTGCGATCTGGCGGCAGTCCGAATTCCGAATGCAGTTCGCCTGCAAATACCCTAAAACGAACCGCAGCGGAATTCTGTAGGCATACTAATACAGAGAGTGTATCCTAAGTAAGGAAAGGGAAATAAATTGAGTGTAAGGATCACTTATTATTTTTACTTGTACAATATAGTTTACCAGAATCTATCCTTAGGCCCGTATTCCAGAACGATACTCAAGCGTTGATCACTGTTTAAAACTAGTTTTAAGTTGAGCTTTGATTTTAGAACGTTCCTCAAGCAGAGATTTGTTGATCACAGTTCAGCTGAGTTTAGTTTAGTTTTATATTGTCACCTGTTTCGGTATTTGGGCAGAGATTTGATCTGTAATCACTCATGTGTGGTCCAGACTACGCTTGAGTAGAGATTTCTATTCTATTTCAGGTCAAATTCGTGTGTTATGTTATTGAATTAATGTTTATAATTACCGTTCTGGAATAAGACCGATACTCAAGTAACGATTCCATCCTTAAGTAGTGATCAGGTGATTGGAGTTTAAACTGTACTTGAGGAACCTTCTGTAATACGGGCCTTAGACTTTACCTTACACAGAGTAGTCCAATTATTTTAATAGATAAAACTAAGAAAACAAATTACTAATTACAAATAAACACTGCTTAGGTACACGTAATCCCTGTTATCATGTCCTAACTATATCTTAAAGCAACATTGCCTCAGGTAAACGACCTGAGCGAAACCTGAGCTAAATGATAGCATATGAGACTAAGCTCATCAGGGTGGCTTCATCTAAGCCGGAATCGAACCGGTTCCCGCTGCAATAAACGGTACGATTCTAAGAGTATAGATGAGACCATAGAGCGCATCGACGGAAGTGTAAATGCAATTTTATTTTAGTAGATATTATCAAAAAATTGCTTAAAAAAAAAGATATATAAAAGTATAGATATGTCATACCCTAACAAAACAAATAAATAAAAAAAACCGGCCAAGTGTGAGTCGGACTCACGCAGTAAGGGTCCCGTACCACCCATCGCGACCTGATACCCCATAGAAACTGATTTAATTTACGAGAGTTTATCAAAAGACATCAACGAACGTACGCGAAATGTGAATTTATGCACCTCTTCCTTATAATAAATAATAGGGTCCCGTTAGCACCCTTTGGGTACGGAACCCTAAAAATGATGCGTCGCAGCGGCAGCACAATACCTACACATAAACTTGTACAAAGTAAGTAAGTTGGTTACTTCAAGTTACTTTCGCGTCATAATTGGAACACTTTTTTTTTTCGTCGTGTGTGTACAGACACACACGACGGCATTTTAGTTTATTTTTCACCGGTCACCTTACGTGACGCGGATTAATAGAAAAAACATCCTAATTAGGACGTTTTCGAGTCTTCAGATTGTGAGCGCAGTAACATATCTGTACTTTTAAATATCATTGCTTAAAAACTAATTGTTAAAATAATTCACGAGTCCCGAAAATCCGTTTTGTATTGCAACCGCTAGGCGGCGCCCCTGTCGTGCACATAGCCAATAGCTGTTCTTATTAATACTCTAACCGTCGAAGTGCGCTCGTCTAATATGTTGCGTTAGATCAGAATGGGACCAATCAAGAAACTCATTAAAATCGGAGACGAGTTCGACCACATGTGAGATTGAAATACAATATACATGGCGGTTAACTTTTAATATCGTCATTTATATTCATGCGAATAGTTTTATGTGATTCGCTATAATGTGATAAGAAAATCGATGGTTTTATGGATAGTTTCTCATACTGGTGGTGTTTTAAAGAAGATTTTTTTATTTGTATTACGTACGTTTATTGTCATCATCATTATTATTTCAGCCGAAAAACGTCCACTCCTGGACATAGGCCTCCCCCAAAAGGGGAGGATATGCCATAACCGCCACGCTTGGCAGGCGGGTTGGCGATCGCTGTTGGTTCGTTAAATACTCAGAGAACGCTGCTGCCCATCCTCTGGTGAATCCCTTAGTCGCCTTTTACGACACCCATGAGAAGAGATAGGGTGGTGTAATTCTTTATGTTCGGCACCACACGGATCGTTTGTTGTAATGTTTTATATTAAAATTATGTAAATCTTATTCTTCAGTAAGCAATATATATATTGTCTAGTTTCAAACCACAATATGACTACGAAAGACGAAAGTATGTTATATTTTTAAACAAATATTTCTACTTTATTTATTTATTTACTGAAAGGCACACCAACAACCTATTCACAATTTTTAAGGGTAGTTAGTATACATAATACACAATGTATTCATAAGGTGGTCCTGTGCAAATAGGCCACTTACAGGCATGCACGACTTTCACAGAAAGTCTTCTCGTCGTGTACTTCTCTTACTAGATATAGAAATTTGACATGAGCTCCATACAACTTATGTCAAGTTTCTATCTCTAGTTGGGCAAATTGTGGATAGATTGGACATCAATTTTGGCTGTTAATCTGTCTAATCTTTAATCGATGATTATTCTTCCAAGTCTTTGATCCTCGAGGCCCGTTTGAGTGAACAAATTTGATCAGTATCATTAGTTCCCTTAACATTACCGTGAGTTAAACAGCTGATTACCACTACATTTCTTCTGCAAAACTGTATTATATTCAACGTTGCAAATTTTTTAAACGACCTTGATACGCAACAGATGGCTCAAGCCACATTATCATACGTAATTATAATTTAATTAATTGCTCAAAACTACAAACAGTATGTGTAAAACTTGCCTAATAAAGTAATAACTCATTATAACGTAAGTCGTACAAAAGAGTTGTTACCTCATTTTTTGTATAACATTTAGTTTATTATGATACAGTCTGGTAGGTAAACTATATTTTGGAGTGTAAAAATAAGAATTTGTAGACTAAGCTACAGGTGTGATATATTATGTTACCTATTTCTAGCAAATTTTATATGAGAACGCGTGAGAACTTACACACAGCAAAGACATAGTAAATATACAGGGTGTCAGGGAAACGCTTCCGAAAACGAAGATAGGTGATAGTGCTGGTGAGTACTGATACGAAACCACAAAAAAAATGCGATTCTTATTTAAGATTTTTTCATTTTTTTTTTCCATTTTTGATTATGTATGAGTTTTATTTAAATGCACAAAGCTGTTGTTATGTATGAAAAATGCAAAAAAATATATATGAAAAAATCTAAAAAAAGAAACGCATGTTTTTTTCGTAGTTTCGTATCAGTAATCACCAGGGGGTCTACTCCCGTTCGACGATATTCGATAAATTGTACGATTCATCGCACAATTTGCTACTCCGGTCAACCATCGTTCCCTTATCGCATGCGATGATGATCATTTGACGTTTGTTTCTCTGATCTCCGGTAAATTGTATATGACTATGAACCGCAGTCTACCTTAATTGTGCCTTTTTTATGTGGCTATCTTTATTGTGTAGGTATTAGTCGGAACGAAGGTTCGTAAAACGGGAGTAGACCCCCAGCAACTACCTTCGTTTTTGGAAGCGTTCCCCTTACACCCAGTAGGTACAGACGAATAACTGCGAACAATCATAGTGAAGCGAACAAAACCAACATCAACATCTCTCTATCGCTCTAAGGTTTGCTGTTAGAAAAATCAGTTCTGAGTTAAGCTCGCCGATGTACATAAACTTTCCTACTGTAATATAAATGTATATCTGTGTGTACAATAAAGAATAAGAATAAGAATAAACCGTGCTCCTTCGTGTACAAACCAGCGCCTCCCGCACACACCGTATTAGGACGTTTTTCTATTAATCCGCGTCAAGTAAGGCGCCGAGCGTGACCAGTGACAAATAAAAGCAAAATGCCGCCGTGTGAGCACAAAAAGTGTTCTAATTACGACGCGAAAGTAACTTGAAGTAACCAACTCACTTACTGTGTACTAGTTTATGTGTATTGTGCTGCCGCTGCGTACGGATCATCATCATCATTCATCATTTCAGCCGAAAGACGTCCACTGCTGGACATAGGCCTCCCCCAAGCATCGCCACAACGACCGGTCCTGTGCCTTCCGCATCCAGCGGATTCCCGCGACCTTCACCAGGTCGTCGGTCCACCTTGTGGGGGGCCTACCCACGTACGGATATTTTTTTTCTATTGTATTGTTAGGGTATGACATATCTATACTTTTAAATATCATTGGTATGGGAGAATATTATTGAGTAGCTGGATTGAGTCAAAACTCGGTATAAATAATCTTTAAAGCAATTCATGTATTACGTGTTTTTTTTCATTTTTCTAAAATAAACTATACAGGGGTAAAAAGGGGTGTTAAAGTGTCTTTGAAAAATCTTCCTGGGGTAGCAACTGACACAAATATTCTTCAAATTAAATAATAATAAAGAAAACCGGTATTTTTTTATTCTCAAAACTTCGACGAGAAGCATTATATGGGCCATTTTAAAAATTTTCATTCGGGCAAAGCCGCAAGAGCGCTGTTAGTATGACATAAGATAAAAGTGGCCTATCAAAGCATTCATATTTTGAACTATTTCTACAAGTAGAGTTTCAGCTCATCTTGGTTGAATGTTCGCGCATTTTGTTCGTGACATGACATCGCGCGATTGTCAAATTAGGACACCTATTTGACACCTGGGGGTCTCCTACTCGCGTTTGACGAACGACAAACGAAGTACGAACTTTCGTTCAGACTGTTAAGGATGATTTCCTCCAAACGGCTCGCATCGCATCGGATCGGACGGAATGGATTTTAAAATCTTTAAGCGATATAAAATCGTGTACACAGTATTTAAAGTCTATATTAGCCGCACACAGCAGCTTGACCGCGGGCGTCTTACGCGACACGCGATAGTAGCCGAAAGTATGCTGCGACGTGCGATCGTCTCCGTACGCCTGTCGTCGTATACGATCGAATCGCTCAAAACCGTGGCCGGGCGGCACCACTCATTCTTGTGAAGTATGGTACAGTCGACTGCATGACAGTGGTAACACTTCAATTCGAAAACCGCCCTTACTGCTTACGAAATAAAGATGCTGCTAATGCCAAAGTGTTACCAACGAGGATATTCATTCGAAAGAAAGAGGGCGCCACAGCATATTCTATCAATAATGAATGTGATCTGAAGAATTTGAAGTTGGAAGACTGACTATTTTTAATTATTTTATTTTATTCTTATTCAAATTTTGTTACGTTAGTTTTCTCGAAAAATGCATGCCTAAATTGTAATGTCTATAATTTCACACTATGTAACTCTTTCCTTGAACACTTACTCACATATTTTCCCACAGTAACACCCATAACCTACACAAAAATACAAACATATATAATCACTACACATACCACTCTTTCGGGGAAATCAGTCATTCAAACCTCTGAAAATCTCTATACAAACCATAGTACCTACCCAAGTGATAATAATAAACAAAAAATCGAATCTCATGACATAAAACCGCGACCAAACAAAAAAATAACTAAACTAATAATGTGCCTCCAAAAATATATACCTGAACTCCTCATTAGTGACCTATTACCATTGTTTTATTTAAGTGGATAACATACGCGATTTGAACGATCATATTGATCAACTTTCAGTATCTGATTCGATATACTGCAAACCTGAAGAATGTTTCTCTCATATTAATGACCATGCAGAGCAGTTTAAGATAATCACCCAAAATATCCGGTCAGTAAACGCTAACTTGGACTCTTTTCTGACACTTCTTTGTAGAACCAACCTAGACTGCGATGTTATAGTGTTAACCGAATGTTGGCTACAATCTAATTATGCCATACCATCGATCGATAAATACTCGCACTACTATACTACACAACCTATAAACCAGAACGATGGTGTCATCATATATGTAAAAAATATCGGCAACTACTCTGTCGTGGAGCCAGGTTTCAAGGATGCAAGTTGCCTTGTGCTGAAGATTGGTACGGAACAAGCCTTTATATGTATTTACCGCTCACCCTCTTTTTCAGACGTCAGTAACTTTTTACAATCTCTAAATTCACTTTTAACAGATCTTTCAACATATAAAACTATAGCTATTCTTGGAGATATAAACATTGATATCATTAGTACCTCAGGCCCTAACCACATTTATGACTACCTCAATTTGATAGCTTTTCATGGTCTTCTTCCTGCACACACTTACCCTACTCGCGAGTCCGCCTGTTACGACCACGTTATGCTAAAGACGCACTCACTAGCGCTTACAGTAGTAATAGATTCTTTTGTGACAGACCATACCCCGGTGCTGCTTTGTCTCAAGCAAAGTAAACTATTTAAACCTTGTGCTAAAACCATAACAAAAATTAATTACAACTCTCTAGACTCAGAAATGAAAAATACGTATTTCCTGCCCATCTACGAACATACTGACGCTAATCAAGCAACTAATTATTTTATCAATACTAAAATAACATACAAAAGATACAGAAACTTTTGCACTAAAATTATTAAAAAACTTAGAAGAGAGTACGAAAGGGCGGAGTTGAGAGAGGCTGCCAATGATAACAAAAAGATTTGGCAGATTATAAAGAGAGTAACAAATACAGAAACCCAGAAAACTCCCACTACCGATTTACTTACATCTTCTACTTGTCCCCAGCATTCGGTGGACTCTGTTAATGAATACTTTGTCAACATAGGCAGAAATCTTGCGAGTGTTTTTGTTCACCATGATGTCATCCAAGGCCCACCACGTGTCACTAATGCCACACATGCCCCATTACACTCATTTGTCATGGTTGACACTGATGAGAATGAGGTTGAGATGTTGCTCATGTCACTAAAAACTGATTCTGCTGTTGGTTGGGACAACATATCTACTAAGTTTCTGAAGCGTTATAAAAGGTTGCTAGTCCATCCGCTTACACACCTTTTTAACCTTTGCCTCAGCACCGGCGTGTTCCCTCTGTACCTAAAAAAGGCTATTGTACATCCTATACATAAGGGAGGGAGTAGAAACTGTGTTAATAATTACCGTCCGATTGCCGTGCTACCTTCAATCTCAAAAATTTTGGAACGCGTTATCAACAAGAGACTTATTAAATACCTCGAAGACAAAAAGTTTTTATCTCCCAACCAATTTGGTTTCCGACGGAATAAGTCGACTAATAATGCTGTTCTAGAGTTAACCAGTCACATTGTCAAAAACATTGATGCAAAAAAGAAGGTAGTTTCTGTATTCTTAGACCTTAAAAAAGCTTTCGACACAGTTTCTATTCCCAACCTAGTATTGAAACTTGAGGAATTAGGAATACGTGACCTTCAACTCCAAATTTTCACAGACTACCTGAACGATAGGACCCAGTGCGTAAAAATTAAAGATTACCTGAGCGGAGAACTTCCTGTCACTTTTGGCGTTCCCCAGGGCAGTGTGGTGGGTCCTACACTCTTCCTGGTGTATGTAAACCAGCTATGTAATCTTGCCCTCCAAAATGGTAAAATAACGGCCTTTGCTGATGACACTGCACTCACCTTTACAGGCGTCACCTGGCACGATGCTTTTGACGCGGCGCAGAAAGGTCTAGATAAAGTTATATTAAATTACTATTAAAGTTATATTAGTTAAATTGGCTACATGACAATCAGCTTACCTTAAATACAGATAAAACAAAAATACTTTGCTTTAGCTTACGCCAATCCACACAGCCCGCGGACTCATATTCCGTTATCGCTCACTCTTGCGTCTGTCCATATATTGTGGCCTGCTCTTGTCCTACACTTGCACGTACTCACACCATAAAATACCTAGGGGTGACTCTTGATGACAATCTGAATTTTAAGGCCCACATAGAATTACTGACAGCAAGGATTAGAAAACTGATATTTGTCTTTAAGACTCTTCGTCATGTGGCAGATGCGCTGATTGTCAAAAGAGTTTACCTTGCTCTCTGTCAATCCCTCTTATCATATTGTGTCTCCACCTGGGGTGGGGCTCCTAAGACCATCTTACTGAAATTGGAGAGAGCACAAAGAGCTGTGTTGAAGGTGAGCACATTTCGTCCAATACTTTTCCCAACACAGGAATTATACCAATGTTGTAAAGTCCTTTCTGTCAGACAACTTTTTATTTTGAACTCTGTCCTCTTGCAACATCAAGATACCCCCTACGTTACTATCACCAAAAGACGTAAGGATATAGTTTGTGAGCACTATAAATGTAAATACTCATTTACCAAACGATTTATTTGCTGTCAAGGCCCACAACTTTATAATAAACTCAATCGTAAATTGAATTTTTACCCTTTGTCAAGTAAGTCTCTCAAGAAATCACTGACATGCTTTCTACTTACAGTAAATTACCACGATACAGAACTCCTGCTTTTCTCTGAAAATAATCCGCCATAAACTCATTTACAGTAAACATAACATGAACACATACACTCATTCCACAAACACACCTAATCATCCTAATACACCCACGCATTCACAATCACTCTTACACACACGTAACACACTATCCCACACTCCCAAGTACACAGACATATGCATACACACAAAAACTAAATATTAAATAACTTTAGGATTTCGGTTGCTGCAAATATAATTAATTAATGTTAACTCCAGTTTGACTCACACTTATTCTGTCTGCAATTTTTATACCATACACTATGTCAAGGGCTTGAACCAGCGCCCTTAATACAAGTTATTTTTATAACTTAGCAAGGGCTCTGGTTGCATCACCTACATGTTTTTTGTTAACTCTCAATAATAGTCAAGTATAACTACGTATGTTTAAAATACTTATGTTAACATTATTATCTTTGAAGAAATAAATAAATTGAAATTGAAATTGAAACGACGTGCGGTCGACCGTACATCATTTATGGTATTAGAACACGTCAACACGGTATGAATGAAACTATTTGACTAGGCGCAGAAACGGATACGTTCGCAAGCGACGGTACGGAACCCAGACGGACGGATGTCCAGCAGTGGACTAATATAGGCTGATGATGAATACAAAACGGAACTAACCTGTGTCTAACTCTGCTGTTGATGTGCCGCACCTCTCGCCCGCCGCTGCTCTCGCCGTCGCTGCCCGACCCTGGCACCTCCATGGTATGCGTCGACATTGACTTGCTTACCTAATGATAAAAGAGAATGTTAGTATTATTATGTCATCGATATTTTAAAGGTTTACTCGGGGAGAGTTTCAAATAAAATCATTTATTCGCCAAAAGGTCTCTTGATCTTGCCTTTTTGTGGGCAAGACTTGTCCTGATTTTGTATTTTTCGACGAGAAAAAACATGACACTCGCCTGACTAAACTCTCCACGTGTATACACGATGTCACGCTTCTCGTGGTCCAAACTAAAATCATTGATAAAGGGCACCAAGGGCTATCGAAAACACATGAAAAGTGAAATGTATGTTCCGCAAAAATAGCCAGTTTTCGAGATAATCGCAATTTCCGTATTTGTCTCACAGTGCCTACAAAAATTGGTTTTGCGCTCAAACTATTATCGCAGGATGTGCAATTTTTTCATGAATACAAACAAAATGTATTTATCAATGGTTTTCGTTAGGACCACGAGAAACGTGACACCTTGTATATTCTAGTAATTATTCACCGACGACCTGGTGAAGGTCGCGGGAATCCGCTAGATGCGGAAGGCGCAGGACCGGTCGTTGTGGCGATGCTTGGGGGAGGCCTATGTCCAGCAGTGGACGTCTTTCGGCTGAAATGATGATGATGATGATTCACCGCCGGCAGCCGGACGCACCTTGACGTCCTAGTCACAGATCCTTATAAATGAAGGCAAAAGTAATAAGCTAATTACATTTGTAACACTTACTGGTGGAATGTATTTTCTGACGGCGGCAGCCAACTCATCGATACTCTTCTCTTTCTTCCCTGGGTCTAAACCGAAGAATTTGTTCTTCGCTTCTTGATTCAGAGCAGCCATTTTGAGGACCGGGGGCAGCACATCAAGCGCGGGCGGCGGTACCTTTTCTGCTGGCCTCCTCAATTTACCAAGTTGGATCGGCTCATCTAACTTTTTAACGAATTTCTTATATCTTGTCAGGTCATCTTCTTTCTTCGCTTCTTCGGAGGGCTTCCTTCCAAGTTTTGCGAGCATTGGGATTTTCACGTCTGGGTTCTTTGCTTGTGTGAGACGTTCTTTCAATTCATTGGCTCCTGGTAGTTTGATCTTGCAGGGGAATGGTTCTGGTTGTCTTGGGATGTCGGATTCAGTTCTAGAGGCTTTTAGTTGGTTGGGCTTGCGTTGAAACCTTCGAGGCTTGGGGTCCGGGAGCTCGTCAGAACTGTCGGATGAAGAACAGCTCTTCTCTGATGATGAAACGGTAGAGGCAGACACTGATTCTTCGTCTGATGAGCTGTCGATGCCCTCATCTTTGAGGCCCTAGAATAAGAGCGGCTTTTGTTAAAATTGAATTTCCTAAAAATATACTTGTAACGAAACGTTACATGATTAATAATTTATATTGGTAGAAGGCCGAATATGTACACAGTTTCTTAAGGAGAATAATAATATAATTATAAAAATTAAATAAATAAACTATTTGCTTACTGAAATAATTAAGATACTATTACAATTGATATTTACAATAAACGAATACGTCGTTATTGATTGTATGCATATCGGAACGCGCCGAGAACTCGCGGTGTTGTCGTGTCCGTGTGAGAGGAGTGTTCGCATAGAATGAGGAGATAGCGCCCGCGCACCTCCAGCAGTCGCTTCTAGGCTGATTTGAAAGTGCACGTATGAATTTGCGTCCGCGCGACCTGTCAAGCGCCCTAGCAAACACGTGTTTAAATTAATATAAATAAATATTACATATTTAATAATAAAGTGATATTGCTGTAATCCCGATTTAGGGTTCTACGGCAAGATTGCAACCACGCTCTGCTACGAAAGTCGGACCGTCTCGCCGTACATTTAAACATCATTGGCCGACTACCATCTCCGGCCAGGGGCCTCCAACTGAATCCACAGGGAAGTACCTATCCCTGCAGAGGTGACAGCAGACAGCTGTTAACCCACGACCCACAAATTTGTGTGCCTCAGCATACCTACGTAGATTTATTTTTTATTTATTAAATTTTATAATAAACAATTTTAAAGGTGCACACTCGTTTTATTCAGTTGCCATAGTATTAGGTGGGAATAAAACGGGTGGAGGCTTCATACTCTCAAGAAACATTACAAAAACCATGAATGCATAGTTCAATTTATGAAAAACTTTGAGTGACCTAGTGGCTCATATGTCTTATGCGAGTTTATTTTCAATCATCGTAGAATGCAATTGGGTGCCAATATCGACATCCGAAAATTTCATCTATTTTTAATCTGTCATCGGACTTCCTAAGCAAATTATTGGTTGGCATATCCATCACGACAGACGTCCTACACATGATTAACCAGAATAATACCTTTGACTGACATTGGCACATTATACCGTGTAATAACAGCTTATATCGAAATAGCGTACATATGAAACAAAAGTAAACGTTGCATACAGTACGCGTTACGCGGTACACCTTACAACTGAGCTATTTTTATCGACTATTGCTAATGTATTGCTCTATTTTTGACCACATATCAATATCGGTCTGGTTTACATGTTTTTATCGGTACTTCTAATGGATTCTGAATTTAAGGTGATTCTTTAATTTGTTTTAACATAACATAACATCACGCCTGTATTTCCCCGAAGGGGTAGGCAGAGGTGTATAGAACACCCAGATTTCGCCAGTTATGTTTAGTCCCATGTAATTGGGGGCGAGCCTATTGCCATTAACCGGGCACAAATCCAGACTCCGGGTTAATTTGTTTTTATCTTGCAAATCTGTGTTTTAGTGGAGAGATAAACGAATAATTATAACTATTTCACACCAGAATTTAACGGAGACAGAAGGATGCAGTTGGGCTAGGCAGCATTTGGCAAACTTCGCCAAATCTTTTCGTCGCCTATACCGCAAAAGTTCAAGATGAAGGTCTTCAACTAGTGGGTCCTGCCTGTCATGACTTACGGTGCCAAGACGTGGACACTGACAGTAGGGCTAGTCCACAAATTCAAAGTCGCTCAGAGAGCTCTGGAGCGTGCTTTGCTTGGAGTTTCTTTGAGGGGCAAAATCCGTAACGAGATTATCCGGAGAAAAACCGGAGTGACTGACATAGCTTGTAGGATCAGTGAGCTGAAGTGGCCAACGGGCATTGGAGCAGATGAGTCCTTGAGGGGAGAGATCGTGAATCGGCAAACGCAGCGTATGGTGCCCTCCAGCCAGGTGGACCGACGACCTGAAGAAGGTAGCTGGGGGGACTGAATGCGGAAGGCAGTGGACCGAGTGTTGTTCGCATAATTTGGGAGATGGCTATGTCCAGCAGTGGACTACGATAGCCAAAGCTACTATTACCCAAAATTGTAAAATTTTCAATTTCATTTTGAAGAATAAAAATAAGACGATTTGTTCAGAAATTAATAAAATAAATTACAAAATGGAAGAGATATACGCCTTTAAGTTTTTGGAAGGGGCATTTTCTGTCCTTGTCGCGCGAAACATTCATTGTACTGAGTGGTGTCTAATTGCTATGGCGTTAATGCGTTACGTCAGACGGTAGTAGTGCTGTCTCTGTCTAGTAAACAATGTTGAAACGCTTATAGCTTGAACATTGTTAAAAATAGTTCATTAGTTTTTTAATTGTTGCTTATCTTTTTTTTCGAATAGATTTATGTTTTCTAATAAAAAATAACAGTCAAATACCCTATTATCAATGTATAAACTTTAAAAAAAAAATCGACTGTAACGATAGCCTCAGGAAAAGAGGTTGTCTCTTAGGGCTATTTATGTCGCTAAGCAGTGGTCGTGTGTAAATAAATAGTCTATCTGCAGCTGCCTGGAGTTGCGTTGTCGCAACTACAAATTACTTGTGGTTGCTATGTAGGCTTTAGCGCGATTGCCGCTAGTGGTTGCCTTGTGGACACGGGATTGACTACACGTTCGCGACAGCCGTTGAACGCGACTACGAATTGTCATTCGTAAGAATGGATCCTATGCTTTTTCATACAATTTTGTGCCCGGCAACTTTTTGTGGTTGTGGCACAAATGGACATGTCTAAATGAACCCTATGACTTTGTCGGCATACCTACATTCTACTAAACTAAATCGTATTAAAATATACTGTATACTAACTACACAAACCTCTGAGCTTTCTCCCTTCGCTAAGGTCTTGGGCCTCGGAGGCACAACAGTAGATCCAGACTTCAGGATCCCCCTCACTTCAGGCGTTATCATTCGCTGGGCCCGCTCCGTAGGGGAATAATCGTCCAGGTCTGAAACACGACACTTTAATTAAAAATTGAATATGTATGATTATGTCCCCATAATTCGACATTGGAAAGCGATTTTGTTGCAAGACCTAAAAGGACTCTATTTCAGTTTACTTATAGCATTTAATCATAAAAATAGATACAATACACGCAATCGAACTTGGCCGGCCTGAACTTAGGCAATGCGCATGTTCCCCCCCCCCCCTTGCCTCCAATGACACCCATAAAACGATTACTGGGACGGTCTTGTAACAACTTCAGGCCGGCACACTTAGATTGCGCGTACTGCATAAGCGTTTTCGATTATGTGATTTATTTTTCACCGTAGAGCCAGGAGAACGCAATTTTTTCTGGTTATTATAAAGTAATTTTCGGTACTACATCAAAATTGCTTTCCCAAAGTACATATGTACAAAGCACCCGTGACTAGCGATGCTAAGACCAGTCGTGTTATATTAGTGAAGCTTTCATGTACGAGGTGAAGGACGGTAGTTGCCAAATTACTCTATAGTATCTATATAATCATAAAATTCGTGAATATAGATGTTATAAAATTGATTAAAATGAAGATTTTAGCAATGAGGTCAAATCATAATGCACTGTAGGTAAGTGCATTATGATTTGTTTTGTGATATTCGTAATCATAGTAATATCGTTGATATTTTAAGTCTACGACGTCTCAAACATTATAACCTCTATTTTATTTATTATCTGCAACGTTCGTTTATTTTGGAGCAGCTTCAAATACATCACAAAGTGAAACACGAGTAAAAAAATAAATTCCAAACAATGTGAAATTTTTGTAACACTATACAAACAACAAAAATAAAATAACTATCCCGTCCCGTCTCCGCCTACATAACGATAGTATCTACGTCGTGACGTGACCTTACAAAGCGACCTCATAGATTTTGACAGATCTCCATGAACAGTTGATGCCACGCATACGCCATCGTATAAACGATAAACGTGCGAAATACACAGTATGATAAAATTGATGAGTAACATTGAGCAAGCCGATGACTAACTGGATTATTGTGCTCAAAATACAACATTACTGTGGAGTGTTAAAGATTATGATTAATATCAATATCTTAGTGGACGTGACGGCAATTTATTCGGAACATGCTCAGCGGTGCATGCACTCCCGGTAATTGTTACGCAAGCATAATAACGCTACGATTGTCTGACAAAATAATTCTGCAATAGAGACAATCAGTAACAACGAATTATAACAAAATAACTCGACCAAAACAACAATTATATTATTGCAAACTACACAACACAAAAATTGTAATCAGCCTAAAACGTTAAAATAATTAATAGGATAGATCGTGCAAATAAATCGTGCAGAAGTTAAACAGCATGCACAGTATAACCAAAATTTAACAACTACAATATTACAGTGACAGGGATTAGTACCAATCGAACCCAGAGAAGCGAAACTGTTCAAGCAAATAACAAAATCAAACTTATAATAATGAACACATCAAACCTAAGCTCTTAAACTTGGTGTCCTGCCTCATAATATACTCTAAAGAAGTGTTCTTAGCGCTGGCCGAACGGAATAGTTCCATTTTCAATTGAAAATCATTGTTACAGGGCACATCCTCGTGCGTCAGGGACTTGGTGAGCCTCTCGTTCTGCTCCAGGGCCTCCTGCACGTGGCTGCTCAGCACCGGCATGGTGCGAAGGCGCCAGACCCGTGCGCGTTCCACACGGGGCGCGCCGGCCACCGGCGGCTTGTGCGTCAGCTTGGAGTTGAACATCCTCATCTTCTCCGAAAGGGACATCTTCGCCGGGTCGTCTTCATCTAACTTAGCTGCCACCGGTGAGTGTGTGCGTATTTACATAACATTGTGCAGTTGTGTGTTTACGATAGAGCCCGGGACATACACATAGTAGAGTAGTCGAGGACATGCAAAAAAGAAACAAAAGCCGACGATACATAAGACAGGAAGCGTTTCTCTTGAATGTAATGCAAATTTTACATGCCTTTAAACGTAACCATTAAACTATATTTGTTTACTTTAAAATTGATATCGAAAATTAAACAAAAATAAAAACGAAACTGAAAGTATAATTTCTATTGGAAATGCGTATGCTAGTATATTAAGTTGGATGCTTACCATCTTCGTCCCTTTCCAGCACGTTCGCAGTGCTCTTGGACTGAGCGGGAGAGATGGCTTGTTCATCAGTGGGCTCAGTCGGGGTGTCTTCTGGCGCCGGGAAAGATATCGGCTGGCTCTTGAACCTGTCCACCACCGAGGGTCCCTCCTTCATCTTGGAGCGACTGTGGCGGAGCAGAGGTTTTGGGGTTCCTAGAACGAACATATTACATATTTATTATAGGGAAAAAATTTAATACGCGATGTGACTCATGAAGTTTAGAATCATCTAGATATATTGGTTTCTATGAATCGGATATCTATAAATGTTTTACTGATATCCCTGCGTTACGTCTAAAGGTTATGAATTAATGTCTGAAGCATTTCATCAAGGTTTACTTTTAAGAACATCTGTTTTTAGCTGTTTATAAAGGTTAACCTAAAGTAAATATTACCTTTAGCCTGTTGCTGCAACTGTTGCCACATGCTGGCGCGGGCCACCACACTGTTGCTCTTGACGAGCCCCAGTGCGAACCCGGTAGGTTCCGTCCCCTCATCGTCACTTCCTGCCTCTTCGGGACTCTTTAGAGCCTCCGTCTCAGTGGACTTCCTCTCACGGTCCATCATGAGAAGACGTCGCTCGATAGATGAAGGGGACCACTCGTTGCTACTGCTATTTGTCGCGTGATTTTCTCTTATCTCCTGGCTCTCGATCAAACCAAGCTCTTCACCTGGAATTTAGAGAGACAAATGATTTTAAAAATAAATACTATAGCCGAATATCAAGAGCAAGTAATCCAAAGTGTGCAATTGTACCTTTAAAATTATTCACTTGTTCAATGCCAACATCGAATTCCATAAAAAACGCGACACGAATCGCTTAATAACCGATTAATCTACCTTCAACGAATGCAATGACGTTTTGACAAAGAACACGTGCATTACATTGACCCAAATAAGTGGGCCGAGAGACATCTGCAAGGTTATACTGTGTTTATTTTCAAAACCGACCTAATACGAATAGCGGCGCATTCGGTAAATCTAATTTTACCAAACAGAACGTAAACAAACCGCAAGTTAAAGCCGGCCGCGCCGGACACAACTGATCGCTTTCACATGCTTAGTTTATGGCACTGACAGTTGTGACTGCTGGTCGCACTAAATAAGCCCAGCGATGTCTTTACATTATAGCTCTCTGCACGCCCGTTCCGATAAAAATAAGTTTACGAGTTTATTAAACTAACTAATTGCCCAACGTCATTTGTAAAATTTCAAGGAAAACTCACCGGAATGTGGTCCGGAATCTCTGGAGGAAGCGCGGTTGTACACACCGCTATCACAAGACACATTCAAGCTCCAATTGTCGCCCTCAGCTTGCTGCCTTTCGTCTTCCTCCAAAGCGCGGCTGTCCTCGTCCAGCGCTACGCGGACTTTGTTCACTTCTTGTTCTATTTCATCCAACGTTGACCGTTTCTTTTCAGCGTTCACGTCGATGTTTTCGAAGTCTAGAAAAGTAGCTTCACCGTAGCTGTCGTCCTTGGTAACACCACCATCCAAGAAACCATTTGCAGCCGTTGGTGCACTAAATGAGCTTACGCCAAACGGTGGCGAATCCAAAGCCTGCGCGAAGTCTGCGAAGGGATCTCGTTCGGGTTCCCCCGGTAGGGGATAAGGGCCCTTGGTAGAGGGAGCAACACCGGACTCGACGGGACGGCTCGGAAAACTACAGCTCGCGGGGCCGAACGCTTGGAAACGCGCTTGGCCCGGCTCCAAACTGCGAAATGAGAAAAGAAACGTTTTAAAGTAGAACACACCCGTACATAAGAAAGAGACGGGAGCTGTTTCAGTTTGCCTTCATAAATTTCGATGAATTATGGCGTGAGTGATTGCATCGGCGTCGCCAATCTATCGTTTTAGGGAAGTTTGACACCATCGGCAATATAATCTAAATATAAATGTCTGCTCCCGATTTGAATGTTATCGATCGAGGTTCGATCCCAACATAATTTATTACTGAACTGCCGACGGTCATAATTTTCTATGAGTTGTTTTTAGTTTTGCAGATAGTACTACAATATTTTTTCCCATATTTATAACATGAATAATAAAGTAGTTTACATTGAAAAAATACACAAATCAGATTGCATAATAGAAGAGGAATTCTAAAAATATAATAATAGTGCAGTTTGAATGAAAATCACGTCAGACGATGGCTGCATTTCAATGGATGGCATTAAGGGCTCGAGGAGTTGGATCTACAGCCGGGTCAGTCATAAAAATCTTGATACGTGCTTTGAAGCACAGCAGAGCCAGAAATAGTGCTTGACCCACTAACGACTGGAGCGCTTATTTCCGTCATCAAGACACCGCGCGGCGAATAACTGCACCATGTCGAACCGATACTAATTACAATGAGTTAATGTTATCGAAAAGAAAAACATTTCCTTTAATCGAAACAACTGTTGATGCAACGCAACAGATGTGGCAAAAAAATTGTGACAGCCAATGGCATATTTGGATTTATTCTTATTATATTTTAATGAGACAACGCCAAGTCGTTAAGATAAATAATACGGTAGCCTTTGTTATGTAGGTAATGCCAACGCTATAAAAAGATGTTTTGTCAACAACAATCAAGGGAACATAATATAATTACAAAAAGTATGTTCCTTCCTTCCATAATTACAATAGATTTTAATAACAATGAGTCATTTTTATGGGAGTAATTTTGAAGAGGATTCTTTTCAAAGATCAGCTAAACGCTCATTATGTCTGTCTGAACGATGTTTGAGAATACATAACAAGTGACAAGGACGTATAATATGAATAAATGAGAGAATATATGTGAGTTTTGATTATTACAGTCATTAAACGACCTGCCATTATTCTCACAACAGCTACAATGCCTGTATTAGATCATCAACAAATATCTACTGCTAATGAAACCATTTCCATTATTATTTAATGTGAGAGAATTTATTTACTAAAGCAATATATGAATATTTTATTTCAATCGACTTCTGTGTTGGCGACCCATATTTCTGTTATAGCGAATGTGAGTAGTTTACGCCATCAGTACATTACGCCAGCGACCTAGTTTATTATTAATTGTTTAGTACTGTTTGTTAGTTGTGTAGTAGCTAGCGGATTACTTACAATTCTTTTAATGGACAATCCCAAATAAAACGTTGCATGGCTGATAATAACCCGGACACAGGAAGTTGAGGAACGAAAATGTCTGAACTATTTAATGTTTCTGCACGGTCCAAATTAAATCTTACGCTGTCTAGTTCGAGCGAGATTCAAACAGTAAACTGAAGCTATGGAGATGATGTCAGAACAACGAAAAACACGAATTAACACAATGTTTGTGTAAGGTTTTCATAAAACCGTTAATTAAGGAAACATCGTCCAGAATTCTCATTAGAGCTGAAGGATTAACCTTCAAAGACTTGCTCGATCAATAGGTAAACCCAACAGAAGGGAGATTTGTTAAAATTTTAATTAAGTTTTTACTGAATATGCGCCCTGGTAAACCTCCTACAAACATTTCTATCTCCTTCTTCTATACTTGTAAAGAGAGATGTCCTGACTGACTGATTCATCAACGCAGAGCCGAAACTGCTTAAGTTAGAAACATGGAATTTGTACAGTAGATTCCTTTTGTAACGTAAGCATCCACTAAGAAAGGATTTTTGGAAAGTGTAACCCTAAGGGGGTGATAAAAGGTGTTAGAGTTTGTATGAAAAATCTTTTCTCCTGGATCAATTCACTCAAAACTTGAACAATCATGTATTCTTTTTCCAAATTAACTCCTAAAAGAGGGTGCGATAGGTTTACACATTTGGTATGTGAGAATAGTATTGCGTAGTTAGATTGAGTTAAAACTTGGTATAAATAATCTGTGAAGAAATTAATCAATTAGGTGTTTTTAATTTTCGAAAATTAAACTCAACGGCGGTAAAAAAAGGGTTGTTAAAGTTTCTATCAAAATCTTCACGAGGTCACGCTTGACACAAATAGTCTTTAAATAAAATAATAATAAAGTAATAAAGAGAGGTGCCCTGACTGACTTATTCATCAAGGCAGAACTGAAACAAACTACTTATGTGAGAAACATGAAATTCGGACGGTAGGTTCTAATGCGGCCAAAATGAATATCCAATCTATCCACGATTTGCCCTACTAGAGATAGGAATTTGAAATAAGCTCCATACAAAATATGTCAAATTTCTATCTCGTAGGGTAAATAGTGGATAGATTGGATATTAATTTTACCCGTTAGTAACGTATGCATTCATTAAGAAAGGATTTTCGGAAATTATAACCCTAAGAGGGTGAAGTAAGGTGTTAGAGTTTGTATGAAATAGTTTTTGCTCCTGGATCGATTCACTCAAAACTTGGGAAAAAATATCGTTATAAATAATGAGACATTTAGTTTCTCTTTTTCCAAAATTATTCTTAGAAAAGGGTACAATAGGGTTATAAACTTAATATGGGTGAATATTATTGCGTGGCTGGAGTAAGGCCAAACTCGGTATGTATAATCTTAAAAGCAATTATTGAATTACGTGTTTTTGAATATATCGAAAATTAAACTCAAAAGGGGTAAAAAAATAGGGAGTTTGAAAGTGTTTATGAAAAATCTTCCCGTGTTGACACTAATCGTCAAAAACTCTTCAAATTAAATAATAATAAAGAAATACGTATTTATCTTTTCCCAAAACTACGACGGTAAACATCATAACACGGGCATGTTAAAATTGGTACGCGAGCGAAGCCGCAAGGGACACTGCTAGTTTCTTATAAATTGTAAGGTTGCTTAACCTATGATCTACACTTCAAAGTGCAGTACTAGAAAACAAAACATTAACATTAAAATAAAAACACCAGGATGACTAACTAACCATCTGGACAGTGAATCGTATAGTGTTATGAACTAAACATTCAGTGAACAGCCCACGTGTAGCGTGGGCCGCTCACCCATCAAAATAATGGCGGCGGGCCAACTTTTAGATTCGAACTCCCAACACCGGCCGCAGCACAATCACCTTTGCAAAGAAAGTCATATTAAAGAATGCCAGTTCAATGAGAAAGAAAGGCATCTCACAACAAACAAACACACCATTTATCACTAATAAGTCATCAGATGTACGACACTGTGGTATTATCGAAGGATATTTTAAATTTTAATGCGATCATACACAAACAATAAAATCAGCACGTTAGTGCACGCAGTGCTGTGTGGAACGAATTTCGACGGATGCAATTATTTTGAATCTATAGTGATATAAATACATTTCGCATTCAAAGTTAGTGTTGAAATAGCAAAACAGAAAAATTTACCTGGAAGTAATCGACCGCATCTCTTCTACAGTGATGGGCTGAGTTTTGTAGCGTTCCTTGTCTCGGGCTTTTGCCTTCGATGTGGAGAGCTGATCTTTTGATAATAGGTCTTTTGTTAGTGCTTGTTCCATAGACTTTATTCTCGATGCAATTGATGGAAACGATTTGGGTTTGTTATCGTCTCCGGCTGCGGTGTCAATCGCGCGATTCCACGGTTCACAAAATCCTTTTTCACAATTTTCCTCAACCTTTAACCGACGGTTGTTCAATATAAAGAGTAACTCATCATTAACATCACACGCGAGGCTCTTAGATCGGGGATTTGTCTTCGGTCGAAGATTTCTCCGCCGGAGCACTGCACTCGGATAACTCTCTTCCGGGTTGGGCGCGGGCGCGAGATTCAAGACTCGTCGCGGACCAGCCGCCGACAAGTCGTTCGCGTCGCAACTGAAATTCGTCACACTAATAATGTTCGCATCGTTGTCCGCGCAAAAAGAGAGTCGTGGGCGCGGCGATTGGCTGCGTTCCCTAGTCAAACTCGAACCTCTCTGCTTTAAAATAGGTCTAACTGCTGCTTCACATTCCGATCCCGAGTGGTCAGATGTCCTGGACCGTAGGAGTGAAGGTCTTCGGGAGCTTCGGTCGTCTTCGCTCAAATCGAAACTAGAAGCATGTCCTTCGTCTCCAGACAACTTTTTCGACGACTTTAGGATCGGTTTTTTAGGCATGTCGAAATCGTAATCGTCAAATTCGGTCGACTTTTTCTTAAGTATAGGTTTGGGTGTATCTGAAAGGACAACATCTGGACTTGGTCGTTCTTCTGAAAAACTCTTTTTCTTCAGTATTGGTCTCACCATTTCTTTATCATCTTCAACTAATTCTGCACCACCCGCTGCTGCTAATAATACAGCTTGAGCAATAGAAACATGAGACGAGGCAGTGCTGCTACTAGAACTAGAATTTGACTTCCGTTTTAATATACCATGAGGTTCAGGAGAGCTTTGAGATAAATCGTCAGTTTGATGTTCTTCTTCTCTACTAATTTTTCTCTTTAGTATACCTTGAATTTGACCATCTGGTGATCTAGTTCTTACAACATCTTCCAGAGACGATCTCCTATTTTTCAATATAGATTTATTTGTTTCTAAGGAGCCATCTTCAGCAAAAGAGACTTCTGGACTGCATGACCTCCTTCGAGCTACTTGAGACTCGTCTAAGCTTCGGCGTTTCTTCAAAATACCTTGTCGCTGTCTGCTGTCAGATCGGCCGTTTCGTGGTTCAACAACACTAGGTGAAAATGTAACCGGCGGAGATGCAATGGCATGATTAGTAGAATTAGATGCAGCGCTGTCTTCGTGTATAGATTTTCGTTTTAAGATAGACACGGGCGTGTGACTACAGGACGTTGACGAAGTATCAAGACGGCGATTATGACTAGACGTATCGTTATTGAGATCAGAAAACATTGCACTTTGCTTTTCAAAATCAATCAGTCTCTGAGCTGCCGTGTCTATATCTTTTAACCTTTCAGTAACTCCTCTGTTATGTACTGGCCTTTCATTAATTAAACCATAATTATATGCGTGATTGTTATATTTCAGTTCAGATTTTGGTGCAAATATGGAGTCAAAACGAGGCTCAGATGTGTCTAAATTTATCTTATTACTAGTTAAGTTATTCGACAATTTGTTAACCCTATCTAACGTCTGCTTAGTCAACGCAGCTAAGCTGTCCATCTCCTGGGAAAGTCTAGAACTATGCGGTCTAACAGTTTCGTGAAGCGTAGACATCTTCGTAACTTTATAATTTACTAGTCCACAAGCATTTGGTTCCTTATTTGCTCGGGAAGTAACATTCAAAACATTTTTAGGCGATGAGTTTTTAGTTTCATTCGATTTTCTCGGAGAATTATAATCTAAACTAGTCAGTCTTTTCTTTGAATAATGATATTTTTCGCTAAGACTTTCACTATCTTTTTGAGCTCGATTTCTTCGGTCGATACGATTGTTTTCTGTGTCACTCTTGGCTTTTTCTGGGCTTTTACGAGTCGTTCTACTTCTAGGTGTTTCAGCTTTTGATCTGCTAGATATTGTTTCTCTAGTTAAGTCCTGCTTAACTGGTGATGTAGATGTCCGTATATTTCTATCAGCGGATTTTTTGGAAAGAGGTATGCAACTAGGCTTGGAGCCGGATTCAGGACTTTGAAGCCTGTCATAAGTCTTTTTAGGAGTAGAATTTGAGGGCGAAGACTTAAGCGGAGTCGATTTGATTCCGAAAGATAAATTTAAAGTAGATTTAGGAGATATTTTGGAAGACGGCAGTGAGCTTTCAGTCTTGGGGTGTGGTGCTTCAAGGAGTCGGCGAGTTCTTGGTTTTGCAACGCTTCCTGCAACAAAGGAATCACTTATTACACAAACTGTTATAGTTTCACTATGCTTATAGAGTACAAAAAGTTAATCACGGTCAACAAGTTTGGACGGAAGAGGAAGCTGTTGACCCGCACGTGTGTATTGTTCTACGGAGGTTCACTGACTGGTGCGCAAGCGCCGATTCGTGTGACGTTTCGCGCGATATAGAAGGCTATGCCATTGTTGCTGTAAGTAGGTAACGCACACCGCTTGTAATATATAATATATTATGCAGACACTCCATTATGTAAAATATAAAACTTTTTAACAAAAAATTTAACCGACGAAAATAGAAACTGAAAAGCGAAAAATAACTAATTATGAGTCGACGCCAATCGAACTTTTAACAAGCAAAGTGCGTACAAGTTGCAAGTGGCCGAGCGGAGAACGCATTTTTGGAAAGTAATTGTTTATCGTTGAAAATTTCACGTTGTATTTGATGTGACGTTGTTTTTATTATTAATTTAAAGTAATTTAATGTTCTTCGTTGATTGGTTGTTTGGCGCCGACTCATAATTAGTTATTTTTCGCTTTTTAGTTTCTGTTTTCGTCGGTTCAATTTTTTGTTAAAAAGTTTTATTTTTTATTTTATTTTTTTGTGGTTAAAATCTAACTCCAGGTCTCCATTATGTCGTAGTGTCTAGAACTATATTTATGTGTGTCAAGTTTCAACAGAATCAGTTAACAGGTAAGAATTCAGTGGGTGAACAAACACTCATCCCCTGTTTTACTACCCTTAAGGGTGGATTTTGATTTTGAAATTTAAATGGGACCAACTTCGAGATATACCCTATCCATTAAAAAAAGAATCATCAAAATCGGACCACTCTGTAAAAAGTTAAGCGTGGTAATACATGAAAAAAATAAAAAATAATACGCGTCGAATTGAGAACCTCCTCCTTTTTTTCGTCGGTTAAAAAGATTAAAGTAGTACTCATTTTGAGTTTCGATCTCAAAAATGAAGTATCGGTACAAAATGTGACGCCGTATAACTTCATATGATAATAATAATCAATTGAGCAGATATCATCGCATACCTGTCCATTGCGGTGATTCAAACTCAAAGATAAAATATTTATCCTGTCGTTTCCGAAATGTATCTGGACTCGACAATGGTAGATTGGTATCGAAGCGTGAATAAGTAATGCTGTGTATTTACGGAATTATTTCGAGTACTTTACAAACCTGAGAGTTTTCTCAGATAGGATACTTACATTCCGTAAAGTTTAAAAAAATCCTGACTTACCGCTACCTCACGTGATCTCTTAAGCGATCGTCCGGTAATATATCCTACTTCCTTCTACTACTATAAAAGCGAACGTATGGATGTTCGTTTGTCCCTTAATCACGCTGAAACTTTTAAACGGATTTGGATGAAAATTAGTACACATCCCTTAACCCGGAATAATATAGACTACTTTTATCCCGGGAAGATAAACAGTTCACGAGGGATGCGCGGTAGCACCTTTCTGTGGTAAATTGAATTATACGCAGGCGAAGCCGTGGGCATAGGCTAGTATTTTCCATAAGACATTACTGCATTTTTTACTTCAAAAATGTTTTTCATCTTGTAAACATGATTAGCAACTACATACTCTCAATTTAAGCTATCTACGTCGAAAGTGGGTTATAGAGGGAAACGAGGTATTAATGTTATTATTTTAAAATCTTCGGTGCCCCTCTGGTGCTATGCCATTTGGCACGTCCCGGGAAATCAGTAATTTCCACACCACAGCAGTACGCGACCACCACGTACTACTGTCCTCCCCAGGGTCGCGTAATGGGCACATTGAGTCCCCCACTCTTAGCGCTCACGATCCCCACACGGACGTAGTAAACTTTGGGTGTCTCTGTCTGGGGAACAAAGTTATACCATCGTTTCATATTTTAATAGGTATCAAAGCTTTACATTATTGACGCGACAAAAGATGTTTACACTTGCCACGGGCAGATTGCGACTTTATCTAAACGCGACCCCTCGGGGGTCGGGAATCCCAGGTTGAGTTTGATTATACTGAGAGAGAGTGAATTATAGTCTATACCATAAACTACAAGTATAGCCGGTGCGATTGATGATATTTTGTTTTATACTAAGAAATTAAAAATGCTTACGCAAATTTTGAATTATTTAGTGAAAATATATCCACCGAAATTACGTTTTCCTTGCTTTGCTAAGGGTCGTGTTGTGAGCTACACTCTGTTTTTAGGGTTCCGAAGTCCTACAAGGAACCCTTATAGTTTCGTCATGTCCGTCCGTCTGTCCGTCTGTCCTAATCCTTTACAGCTTAATAACTTCTACAGTTATAAACATATTAAATGAAATTTTGTTAAAAAATAGTCTGCATATAGATCTCAATTTTAAAAGAATAAAAAAATAGTTTTTACGTTCTTTAGGGGTGGCGCCCATACATGTGAAATGGGGAAAAAAATGTTTTTTCGCTGCACCCCCTTGTGTGGGGTATCATTGAATAGGTCTACTAAAATGAAGGTAATGCTTCATACATCACTTTTTTATCAGGTGTACCATCTGCGAAATATAGCCCGCCAAAGTGGCTTGCAATGTGTCCCCCCCCCCTGCCATTTCTAAACTATGCAACGTAGAAACTTATAATCTTCCACATTGATAGACCTTTGTGAAAACTCTCGTTTAAAATTATTTCGAGTATAATGTGATTATAATTTTTTGAGTTATAGACAGAAAACTGAATAATACTTAAAACGTCCTAGTTCAAAGGTCATTGACCTTAGAGAAAAATTATCATGGCAAATAATGCTCCTTTAGCTACTTTCTATTTGAAAAAATCACAAAAAGTAAGTTTGACATGACAGACTTCTTAAATTTGGCTTCTCGAATTTATCGCTAGATGGCGCTACTAACAACACGCTCTGAGTCGCGAATGCTGCCGATTATTGCAAAAACTAAAATAGCCATGATTAATATTCGATTTGATTCGTTTGTAATTACACCTACTTAAGGAACCCTATAATACTGAGCATGGCCCGACATGCTCTTGGCCGGTTTTTTCTGTTTTGTCTTATTTAGTAAATAATCTTGGCATGCCCTTTTAATGCATTTCGTCAATAATAATTATAATAAAAGACATTATGTTGACAATTTTACACACTAAATAATTTTTTTTAACCTAATTACGTGTGCAGAACTAGTAATTATATTTTATCAGTAGTAATTTAAATAGATATTATTCATATTCATATTCATTTATTTGTAAAGTCAATTTACACGTCAGTAGTTTCATAAATCATAAAGTTCACACTATAAACTTGTACAAAAATAAAATAAGAGTCACTGTCACAATAGCAAATAAATGTCAACAATCAAATTCGAATGTCACAAAAAAATAAAAATTCAAAAAATAAGCATGTCACAAATTTAACAGATGTCATAATTAAAATAATTAAATAATATTATTATTATCTCAATTACCAAGTTTTTCATTAGACAAAAGAGAAAAAAAAACAGGTTTTACAGAATATCCACGAGGTAAAATGCATACTTACATTATTTTTATAAAATTCGTCGTACAGTCAACCGCATAGCAATGGTAACAAAACCATTTTAAGCGAAACTGGCTTAGGATGTAGATTTAATAAAAGACATGGTTCCGCTTATTCTGGTTTCGTTATCATCAATATACGCTTGACCATACACGAGTAAGGCAAGTTAAAATTGGAAAAGTTTCGCAACAGTCTCGCGATGTCAGAATTAAACAAAGTAGGACAACTCATGATTAATCCACTCATTATCTGACAGTATATCAAATTCACAGTCTTTTGCATCCTCACTTTTAAAAGCCGTATTATTAAATATCATGGAATGGTTCAATGGTTAATGGAAATCGCCTTTTTTTTCGCGGGGTAAATCCTCATGGACGCACTCCGCCCGGGGAAGGCGGAGCCAGTGTCGGACTCTTACCGACTAAAAACCACCAACCACGGCGTTCCACTAATGACCCTTGGCCGCGGCCGTGGGAAAAACTCCTGTAATGGCCCAACCATCCCCGGCAGGTCCCAGCTCGCCACTAGTAGGCGAGCCTCTTCTCCCCGTGCGGCAACCACACAGCCGCACCTTCCTCTGGACTGGCGCGCGCGGAACACAACGCGCCACCGTCACGGGCCTTGACTGGACGGGCGGCGGGCCACCCGAGTCCGCCGGGTACAATGCAGACGATCCCGTTTACCTCAGATTGTGATCAGATTTCTGTTTATAAAATGATCCAAGATGTTTAATGATATTCAAATGTTTTTCATAAATATTATCCGTTTTTATTCAATATATAATATAAATAATATATATATTCAACCTTTTTTGAGCTAAAAGCAAACTATATTTGAGCGCAAAAACAATTTTTGTAGACACTGTAAGACGCCATCCATAAATTACGTCACACGAATTTCATGATTTTTGGAGCTCTCCCCTTTCTTGTCAACGTGGTCACATTTTTGTGATCCACTGGTGTGATTTTGCAATTTTCAAATGAAAACAGTACTTCCAAAGTGATCAAATAAATTGTACCATTTCCTAATGAGCATGAACTATTATAGTATTACAGAATATTTGGAAGATAAGATACCTAGGTTTATAACATAAGTACACATAATTAATATGGATACATGCGCATAATTTATAATTTTGCTATTTATAAGTCCAATTTGTACGCCCCAAGGGGCAGAATATGCTAAAACTAATCATAAGTCACCTACACCTGTTAGAATACCATATTCTAGCAAATAAATAATTTTAAATTGAGTTAAAACCATATAATAATGTATGTATAATGTAATGTAGTATTTAGAGTTGGTAATATCTAATTATTTAAAACTTTTCGTTAGAGTTGAAGTTTATAGTTTTAATACTTTAGATTTATACATGATTGACGTCATGCTCTCACGCCCCCTATCCCTTGTCACACTTGTGGACCCTCTCTCTCTCCCCTTAACGTGTTACGTAATTTATGGATGGCCCCTAAGACATACTGAAATTGCGATATTCTCGAAAACTGACGATTTTCGCGGAACACACATGGGGGTGTTTTTGATAACCCTCGGTGCCCGGTTTACCAATGGTGAGCGAGAAACGATACACTGTGTATACTAGAAAGTAAAAAATATAAATAATAGAAGAACCTTGCGAACGGCTGCGAATTTGCACGAAATAGATCGCCTTTACCCGACACCATTCTGTCACGAGAAAATGATTTATAAATCCAATAAATATTATCCTGAACGCTGGTGAAAGACGATTATCCGCCTAATCAGCTAAATGATAAATCTCGGACATCTCGAAACAAATTATTCTTTCATCGATAACTGTTTGCCTAATTCAGTTTATTATTCCCACATGTAAGATAAATATTTTGGTTTATCAAATAAAAACAGATGAGTAGATATCAGATATTTTATAGTGCAATACCCTATGCCCGTGGCTTCGCCTGCGTATAATGCGGTTTATCATAGAAATACGTTATCGCGCATCCCTCGGGAACTGTTTATCTTCGGGGGATAAAAAGTAGCTTATATGTTACGAGTTATGGTCTATCCGTGTGTCACCAAATCATCAGCTCTTTTAGAGCGATTGAAGGACAAACAAACAAAAAGCAATAATAATTTTAGTAGGTTATCGGAGATCGCCTTCGCACATGACTAACGGCCAAAATTTGTATGCTATCTATACATGATTTGCGCTACTAGAGATAGAAACTTGACATATGTTCCATACAATATAATTATTGCTTTCTATATCTCTTGTAGGGCAAAGCATATCCATCAATGCTTCAATATTAAGAATGTGCAAATTTCTTTAAATATAAGATCTTGGGCGTAAAACTATACCATCGGTTTGTCCGAATCGTTCTAATGCAGTGTATCTTATTACCCGTATTATCTGAGTTTGGAAGATTGCCCTAATATGTATTACGAGTGCTTTGTCCATCATTATTAGAGCTGTCAGCTTATCTTGGTCGGTCCATTAGTAGATACCCGATATGTACTTATTTTAGCATAGACCACTTAACGTTTGACCTACCATATCATGTATCATATAATCTTTTCTACTTATAATGTTTTATTTTTAAAGCTGATTAAGTGATTATGGCAACAAAAACAATAGTCGCATCATTTCTGTCAAGTTAGAAGCAGTTACAATAAACAGACTGAATTATTTAATGGCAGTTCGTGCAGCATTGCAGACCATAATTCCAAGAACATTTAATTCAGAATTATACTAGGTACTTCTACTGCTGCAATAAAACAATAAATCGATGCAGTAAAAACCAAGTTAAAGCTCACTAAAACCACCGCAGACATAAAATAATTATACTTCAATATTAACGAATTGAAAAAAAGAAAGGAAATTGAATAGTTTTTAAAACCACGGTGCATAATAATTTTGAATAAAAATATTCACAAGTTCACAAATACTATGTTTATTTGCATAAATAAACATTCCTATAATTATTTTGATATTTAAGCACAGGTGTATTGGACCAAAGAATTGCCAAATTTAAGTGGCAGTGGACGGAGCACATTGCTTGCAGAACGGATGACCGATGGGGCCAGAATGTTCTGGAGTGGCGACCGCGTACTGGAAGGCGCAGCGTGGGTAAGCCACCCAGAAGGTTGACCGACGACCTGTTGAAGGTCGTGGGAATTTCCTGGATTGGGAAAGCGCAAGACAAGTCGTGAAATGGTGATGATGATGATGATGATGTACTGAACCAAAAGTGGCAGGTCCGAATCTAGCTAGTGAGCGATTTTTTCCTTAAAATTCAAATTAACTTTATTTGCTTAAAATGTGGTACTGAGGATGGTACATTCTAAATAGGTGCAAAGACACATTTTGCCATATAAATATTGCCTTAATAATGCCTTCCACAATTTATATCGTTATACCTATAATTCTTTGATTTATTATTTTCCTGAAGCGTAATAAGTGTAGCAATTGTTTTTATTAGATAAAGGAACAAATAGTTTCTTTGTGACATCCTTTAAGTTTGGAGTTAAATTGATTTTCTCTGAAATATCATATTGTATCGGAGGTTCTAGGAAATACAAGTAAAGTTATCTCCGCCTTCTCATTGATTTGTGGATGCGAATAAGTACTTTTTAATGTGGGACGAAGCTTGAAATATGGCATTTCTTTATTTCGTGTGGTTATCGAAGTTTAAAGTAGGTACAGTCAATTCAAAACTACGCTACATTACACTTTTTGTCAATATCTTCAAAATGCTTTTTTTTACCAAAATGAAACTGCCTGAAGGAACTGCTTTTTTTCGTGTGGAAATTCTCGGAAATACGCCCGGTGAAAGCAGAGCCAGTGCCACTGTTACCGAATAAGATCACTAGTTGTATCTTTAACTACCTTTGGCTGGGGGCGAGGGATAGACTCTTCATTCATCAACCACCCCCGACAGGTACACTACTGGGTCGCCTGCCTAAAGAAACTCCTTGATTCAACTACTATAATATACAATATGTAACAAAAACCATGTTGGTCCTGTGAGGTACGTTATCAGAATCGATATTCATACGTAAGGACACAACTCATTTGGAAAAACTCTTCAATAAAATAAATCAAATTAAATATTAAATCTATTAATTGTAAATTGAAAGTGATATAATCACTATTAATATCATATCATAACCAGCCCATTACTGTCCCACTGCTGGACACGGGCCTCTTCTCCGTACAAGAAGGCTAAGGCCTCAGTCCACCACGCTGGCCTAGTGCGGGTTGGCGGACTACACACACCATCGAGAACTGTATGGGGCACTCTCAGGTGTGCAGGTTTCCTCATGATGTTTTCCTTCACCGTAAAAGCAAGTGATACTCGAATATAAATCCGCACATGAATTCGAAAAGTCAGAGGTGCGGGCCGGGATCGAACTCACACCGTCCTGCATGCAAGGCAACCGTTCAACCACTAGGCTATCACAGCTGTATTTTTGTATTTTTTTAAATAATGTATTAATATTTAATTTGATTATTTTTATTGAAGAAATTTTCCAAATGACTTGTGTCCTTACGTATGAATATCGATCATGATAACGTACCTCACAGGAACAACAGGGTTTTTGTTAACCGACGAAAAAAAGGAGGAGGTTCTCAATTCGACGCGTATAATGTATGACCACGCATAACTTTTTATAGAGTGGTCCGATTTTGATGATTTTTTTTTTAATGGATAGGGTATATCTGGAAATTGGTCCCATTTAAATTTCAAAATCAAAATCCACCCCGAAGGGTAGTAAAACAGGGGATGAGTGTTTGTTCACCCACTGAATTCTTACCTGTTAACTGATTCTGTTGAAATTTGATACACATAAATATAGTTCTAGACACTACGACATAATGGAGACCTGGAGTTAGATTTTAACCACAAAAAAATAAAATAAAAAATAAAACTTTTTAACAAAAAATTGAACCGACGAAAACAGAAACTGAAAAGCGAAAAATAAATAATTATGAGTCGGCGCCAAACAACCAATCATCGAAGATCATCAAATTACTTTAAATAAATAATAAAAACAACGTCACATCAAATACAACGTGAAATTTTCAACGATAAACAATTACTTTCCAAAAATGCGTTCTCCGCTCGGCCACTTGCAACTTGCACGCACTTTGCTTGTTAAAAGTTCGTTTGGCGCCGACTCATAATTATTTATTTTTCGCTTTTCAGTTTCTGTTTTCGTCGGTTAAATTTTTTGTTAAAAAGTTTTATTACATGTTGTATTCTGTAAATCAACAGAACTAAATTAAAAATAAATGTTCTATAGGTGCATATGTTTAAAAGATTAAAGTTTCAGGATTATATAGCGTGGTTATTTCAGGAATATTTCAAGTGAACGAACATATTTTAGTTGATTTGTTCCTAAAATTCTGGCTGCATAAAATACGGCGCGTTATTCCTGTCGATACGATACTCCAGCTTTTATCGGCTCGTCACGGAAGGGCACGTATACTGGAATACCTCAGGAACGAAACCACGTTTGTACATTATATCCCTTTTTGAAATACTTGCCGCGTAAACCAGGTCACGCGATTATTGTCCTACATACCAGCTTAATTCGTTGTTTGTGACGTCATGGGGCTGTAATTTCACGGTAATCTATTGCCATTAGTTAGCGCCAGTAACAGTTGCAGTTAACTTAACAAAAATTGTAGCTGAAAACTCGACGAAAACGGAACTTTAGTACCTAGTTGGTTGAATTGAATAAAAAAATTGTTTCTATTTATCTGAAATATATATTATGTTCCTTTTCTCTATTTTATCGTTTAAAAAAGCTCCAAGCATGGCTCTCTTCATAGCTCGCTGAGCGTCTTTGCATTTGTGGACTAGACCAACTGTCAGTGTCCACGTTACGGCAATGTCATGACAGGCAGACAGGACGCACTGGCATAGAATATATACTAACGACAAGAAGCGACGATCGCGGGGCCCGTGCGCGGTGCGCGGCGTGTGGAACGGGCAGTCTCTCGGCTGCCCCAGCCAATATATTGCATGTAAACGCGCTCCCTCAAGGTCACCGGCGAGCGAGCTCACACGTACAGGGGAGTGTCACCGCTGTGGCACTGGTTAAAGACCTATCAAAACATATTTATGACTATACTCGAAGTTTTGGTCAAGTTGCATTGATCGTGGTCACGAGAATCCCGAATAAATTATTCAAATATGATTAAAATTCGCGAAAGTTTATTATGTGTAAGTAAAATATTCATGCAGATAAATAAGACAAGCTCACATTCGCATATTTTCATGTGCTACGCTAAAGCATGTTTGAAATCTCTAAACGATTTATGGGCGCGCTTCATACACATATTTCAGAGCAAATAAACAATTTTCTGCATTCTCTGTTTTTAGTTGATGAGAGTTGCATGCAATACGAAAACGTACCTACTATTTACATACAGGATTTACAATATTTACACCCTTTATATTCCAAACGCATACTAAAATGTGTAGGCAGAAGGGCACTTTTGTGCATATGCTGCATTGGCAACCTCGGTTACCAGTTATCTTTCCCAATTTTTTGTACCTCAAATTTTTTTAGGGTTAACAAAAACGTCGCTCCATTTTAGGCTCATTTTAAAAGGAGTTTTAAGGCTTTTCTTTTTATATATTTTATTATAAGCCATTTGAGCCTTCTTTCATAAATATACAAAGTTGTAGCATATAAATAAAAAAACCTTTTGGAAGTGACATTATTTGGGCTGAATCTACTTTTGAGCAAGAGCAGCGCAAGCGCATCGGTAGGCAATAGTATTTTGTTCTTAAAAATGTAGCTACTTTTACTATCTTTACGCTTCAGTTATGATTTGCATTCGTTAATATATAATATAATATTGATAAAAATAAAAGGCAATCCTGCATAAATTATTTTTGCCCGCTTAATTATATTTACCAGAACAAGAGTTAACAAAGACCTCAAGCTCAGTGCTCGCTAGTTACTAGAACAGTCATTCTCAACCCAAGTGCAAGCGGCCCTGTTATAGCCTAGTACAGGCAGTCAGAAACCTCAAATTAGTATAGAAAAATAATGCATATTTATCCTTATATTGCGGTTAGTGTGAAATACCTGTCATGTTTATGAAGCCCGAGAAAATAAACGTCGAGTATGACTGCACTAGAACAATGAGACAGCTAAAAGGTAAAATGGGCAAAGTTCCCTCACGGTGAACTAATTAGTTGGTAAAAGCGCACAAAATGAAACAAAACAGAGACATACGGTTCTGTTGTCTCTTGTCAGACTACTCACAACTTTGTCCTGCCCTCACAATGACAAAGCTTTGTCTAATCATCTTCTTTCATTTGTATGTAACTTTTGTCTTCAGAAAGTTTTAAATAAAAAACAAGTTGATTTAATTTTCGAAAATGGATTATGGTTATTACATTACAACACCTTTTTGGGGTTCCGTAGTAATACCGTCCGTAGTTTTACCTGGTTTACTGCCGGTAGTAAAGTAGTAACAGGATAAACGGTACTGAGGTTGTAAGTATTGTACCTATCGTTGATTGTATCATTTGTATCTTAGCTAAGGTATGACATATTTCTTATAGCAATGTATCATAGTCATCACACTAATCACCATCGGGGGACTAGTAGGTACGAGTTTGACACTTAATAATACTTTCATAGATTTGGTCGACGTTCATTCGTAAATCCGTAGTTCCTCCTCGTATCAACCAGGGGCACTACTGATTTATGAATGAAAGTCAATATAAGCACAGAATATTATCTAATAGTTGGTAGAATGGTATAAGTGTCAAAGCCGTACTAGGCCCTCTGAGCATAGCATGAGTTTTTGCGTGTTTTATCATGTAGTTGACTGCCTCGTTGGTCTAGTGGTTGCAAGCGCGACTGTTGAGCGTGGGGTCCTGGGTTCGATTCCCGGGTCGGGAAAAGTGTTATTGGGTTTTTTCATTAGGAAATTCTCAGTAGCAGCCCGGTGTCTGGATTTGTGCCCGGTCAGTGGCAATAGGCTCGCCCCCTATTACATGGGACTATAACATAACTGGCGAAATGTGGGTGTACTATTACACCTCTGCCTACCCCTTCGGGGAAATACAGGCGTGATGTTATGTTATGTTATCATGTAGTTATCGAAAAAAAAATGGGACCTGTTTAGTTCCAAATACGCAAACGTGGCGCGGGTAAAATTCCCACATAAAATTTGTCTATAATAACACGATAACGTTAACAATATGATATCGCAAAAACTCATGGTAGGCTCTGGATCCTCGGCCTTTCGAAATATATTATGAATATTATGGATCTTCGCTTGCATAAGGCCGCTTGTGCACTACACTGAATTTTAAGATCCGTAGGTCCGTAATTTTACTCCATTCATTTGTCAGTAATATTAAGGATGCTGCAATATGGCGAAACTGAAAATTACGTACAGTAAAATTACGGATAGTTCACAAAGGCATACGTAAATTACAGGCCTGCTACATCGGACCCTCGCACCTAAAAAAAATCGGACCTATGAATCGTAAAATTCAGTGTAGAAAAATAATAAAATAACTTACAATATTATGGGTTCTGATGCTAATATTCTACCAATTGATTCGCTGATGATTTAATTTCATAATACTACTTTACAATGAAAACACACCTAGGTACTCGAACTATAACATCAGTGTTATCAAACTTTCGTTCATATGCTATTATTGATCGAAGTTCATATGATAGACGGTACATAGTAGGTACATAACCTCACTAGTTGCAACATACATAACTAATACTATCTCAATTAGTAATATCAATCAGGTTACTAATATCAACAAATAATAATAAATAATACTAATTAGCTATTCTTATGCTATCGGTTCCTTGTACTCATATTGTTCTTAATAAATCAGAATGTGATTTATGTATTGAGAAACAATTATGTATTTTTTATGGTAATATGAGGGGAAAAAATGTATAGGTTGGTATTATGTATTCCATGCAAGTCGTCAGAGTTTTATGGGGGAAACTAGGCTAGTACGGTGATGATAAATGAACAAAGTATATCATATTTACATAACTTACTATGATGTTGTGGTAATAGTACATTACTGTCGAGACCTGAAATAAAGCAATTGACGGCCGAGTAATATTGCTAATATTACTTCCGAAGTGATTTTAACTAAACGAAGCTGTTAATTGCTATTTCGGCCGAGACTTGTATACCTAGTATTTTTCTCTTATTTGCGAGGAAACAATACATTAATTAATTCAACAATATCAAATTTTCATTCGCGCCTTTTCGTCCGCACGCGGTTCTTGTTCTATTTTTAAAATATTGAAAAAAAAAAACTCAGCTTTAAAATAATAAATATCGGGTATCAAAAAACACGTAATTCTTGTAAGTGTGTACTTAAAAAACCTAGCAAGTATATAAAAAAAAACTGTTCAGCAATTTCTATTATTGTCGTGTTGGAAATTGCTGGCGTCTTATTTCGTTGCGTACGGAACAAAAGAGCCGATTGTATTTTAATTTTAATTAATGAACCAATTTTCGAGCAAGTGGGAGAAAAACGTGTATAATAAAATTTATGATGTGGAATTAATTATGCAAGGAATCACCTACTTGCCAGTTCTATTCCATCCATAGGACCAACATTTTGCAACCGTGCAAATTAAATTTATGAAATAAACTTCGAATTTATAGACAAAAATAAGAAAACCACCTAAAATAAAAGCCTTTAGTGATCAATTTGTTAAACCAGACTGTATAATTTATCAAAAACGTCTCTATGATCTACTTGGCATTTATGACGTAGTCAAAGAAAACACCAAGTTCAAGACGAAGCAAATTTTATTTACATATTCACGGCGGGGTCGTTGACCGGCGGAGAATCTTAACACCGCGATTCACAATTTGTTCGGCACCTAATAACGCCATCTATCGAGCTATGAGTAAACTCAAGTAACAAACTAGACATTCCGCCCACCATGGACAGATGGTCCATAAAACATTATACAGTACCTATATACATATAACAAACCCACACCTCATGACAACACTAAGCTGCAATTGATAAACTAACAAAAAGTGTAGTGTAATAAACCAAACTAAATTTTAACAGTTGCAACACCAAATAAACACAAGATAAAAAATACAAAAGCAATAACAAACAACAATAGGTACTTATTATCTAAATGGTCACTGGCAGTATAATGAGTCTTGATACAGGTTTCTTAAAAGTAGATCCCTTACACTTCAAAGAGACAACGCGTGTAAGATTGTCCGAACCAATATGTTTGTCTGTGATAATACCAAACAACCATCTTGCCGGTGGTAGATCATCTTCTTTGACCAATACTACATCACCCACTTTAGGCTCAGGAGTTATTTGTGACCATTTGTAACGGTGTTGCAGTTGTGTGATATACTCATGCGACCATCTTCGCCAAAAATCTTGGACAAGCCGCTGCGTGAAATGCCATCTTTTGAGAGTACTCATATTGGATTTCTCAAAGTTGGAATCTGGTACAAGTAACAATGGTTCCCCCACAAGGAAATGTCCAGGCGTGAGTGGATATGGATCTTCTGGATTGTTACTAACTTGAGAAAGTGGACGCGAATTAAGACACGCTTCTATTTGGCACAAAAGAGTGGTCATTTCCTCAAACGTGAGAGTGCTATTGCCGATCACTCTTTTTAAATGATGTTTTGTGGACTTCACTCCAGCCTCCCAAAGCCCTCCAAAATTTGGGGATTGTCGTGGAATGAAGTGCCAATTGGTGCCGTTAGTGGCTAGCCAGCTAGCTATGTCACTTGCTACTGCTGACCTTTCTTGTTGGAACAAATTCTTTAATTCCTTATTCGCTCCCACAAAGTTTGTACCATTATCACTCCACAAGTCTGCACAATGCCCTCTGCGTGCAACAAAATGCTTAAAAGCGGCTAAAAAGGCGTCTGAAGTCAGATCACTCACTGCTTCGAGATGTATTGCACGAGTGGCCATGCAGATGAATAGACAGATATAACCCTTGGTGGAGTGATAACCGCGTCCCTTTGTGGGTCTGATAGCGATAGGTCCGTCGTAGTCAACACCGCTTTGATGGAATGGACGGCAGGCAGTGACACGAGCTAATGGTACGAGCTGACCCATCAACTGTTGATTCGTTTGAGCAGCATGACGAACACAAACAACGCACTTACGGACGTATTGACGAACGAGACTCTTCGCACTAATAATCCAATACTGAGTTCGTAAATAGTTTAACATTAACTGTGGACCCCCATGAAGCGTACGCTCATGAGCATCTGCTACAATCAAATCAGTTAAATGTGATTTATGTGGAATCAGTATTGGATGCTTCATATCTTCTACGACATTAGCTTTCTGCAACCGCCCACCAACTCGGAGTACGCTTTCATGGTCGAGGAATGGATTAAGCGAGGTAAGTTTACTACTTTTATTTACCTTACCTAGTTTTTCTAAACTATCAATCTCTCCCATGAAACATTCTTTTTGGCATAACCGGATACAGGTGAGTAAAAAGTTTTTAATTTCTTTTGTAGTTAGCCAGCGTGAAGGTTTAATATTAGAATTAGTTTTATTATTTAAATTAAGAAACCTCCTGCAATAGGAAATAACTCTGACTAATCTTTTTAAATTTGAAAACCTTGAAATAATGTCTACCTCTTTGGTAATGACATGACACTTGAACTTAACTTTCTTTTTTTCTAAATAAATATTTTCAAAATTTCCCTTGCTGCAATGAACTATGGTTTCCTGTAGCCATACAGGACCAGTTTTCCACGGTTCATTTTCAGATACGTCAGCTGGATTAATGCCTCGCAACGCACAATCAGCTGGATTATCATGCAAGTTGACGTATGACCAATGACTGTTGTCCAAGGTAGTAAATATTTCAGAAACTCTGTTGGCTATGAAAGTTTTCCATTTACTTGGATGACTGCTCAACCAAGCGAGGACAACGCTAGAGTCAGTCCATGCGTGGATGTGTACTTTAGGGATGTCTAATACCTCGGTAACTTCTTGAAGAAGTTTTGATAACAAAACAGCTCCACAAAGCTCCAGGCGAGGTATAGACACCTGTTTTACTGGAGCAACCCTAGTTTTATTTGTAGTCTTATCAATTCTTATGACTGCATGATGTGAGCAATAGACAGCAGTGGATTTATTTATCTCTGCTTCTGGAACTATTTCCATATGTCCCAGTGTTAAATATTCTTCAATGACGTCAGAATATTGACGCTGAAATTGAGGGTTGTTTTTCAACCTTTTATCTAACAAAAGAAAACGTTTCTGTGCAACATGATATGAATTACCATATTGACACTCAGGATCATTAGATTTAAAAGGCAATTTAACTATATAGCGACCTGTGGGATCTCTTTTGACGGTTTTGGTGAAGATGTCTTCACAAGCTTGTTCTTCTTTGGTCAAAAGCTTTTTATTGACTAAAGGAGGTTCCTCTAGCTCCCAGAACTTCTTTAAGAGGTCATCAGTTGATACCTGAGTGTGCATGCTCAAGAACTTATCTTGTTGCACATGATTGCGGTTAGGTGGGGAATGTACACAGCCAGAGAGAATCCAACCAAGTTTGGTATTTTGCGCTATTATAGAACCTGGTGAACCTTTGATAATACCTTCCAACAATATTTGGCAATATACTTCCGCGCCTAACAAAAGATCAATTTTGTTTGGAGTATCAAACAAAGGATCTGCTAAATTTATAGCCGAAATCTGTGACGGCATAAACTTGATCATAACTTTCTTTTCAGGAAGAAAAGATGTGAGTCTATTAAGAACGTGAGCTTTCACATCAACTGCAAAGTTGGGATCATGGCGTGACTGAACCTTGATGATTACAAACCATTTGGACTGCAATGTTGCAGCCTGGTCACTACCAAGTCCTGCAATATAGCTCACATTTGGAATCTTCTTTAGACCAAGCATCTGAACCGCTGACTCGGTTATAAAAGATGATTGTGATCCTTGGTCTAAGAGAGATCTTAGAACGTATGAACCTGTTCTCGATTCTACCTTAATCAAGGCAGTGGCCAATAGTACTTGGCTGTTCAAATTGGAGAAACAAGCTACAATGTTTGTGTCTTCGCCTTGTGAAGTTGATGGTGGTAGATTAGAAGAATCATCTCCACCACCGTCATCCTGACCACTAGAAACGTGATCACATTTAGAGACTGACTTTTGGTGCAATAAAGAGTGATGTCGCTTTTTGCAAATACGACAGTTGGTTAAAAGACGACATGAATAAATAGAGTGATTTGAACCGAGACAATTGAAGCATAACCTATTGGTTCGGGCAAAATTACGACGTACATCAACCTCTTCCTTAGCGAATTTCTTGCAATTGATTAATTTATGACTTTCAGAACAAAAATTGCAAGTTGGAGGTGACGCAACATGCAAAACCTTTGAAACGCGAGTACTGTTTGACTTACTGATTTTATTGTCGAGAAATTCAAGTGATCTGAACCGTTGATTCAAAAAATCTTTAAAATCACTCAGCTTAGGTAACTCATCATTAACTTTACTAACCTGAACTTCCCACAATTTTCTGGACTCTGTATCAAGCTTCAAACTTACAATATATATTATAATTATATCCCAAGAAGAAATATCAATATTAAGATTTTTAAGGGCATTTAAACATTCATTGGTTGTATCTAACAACTCTTTTATGGCAATGGAATATTCAGACAACACATTTTTTTGATTCATAAAACGTTTTAAAATACAACTAGCCAGATGTTTTTTATTATTATAACGATGCTCTAACTGTTCCCAACACACGTTATAATTTGAAGCTGTGATGGGAATATGCCGAAGAAGCTGTTCGGCTTCACCTGTCAAATAGCCTTTTAGGTAATGAAGCCTTTGAACATCGTCCAGTCCTTTATTGCTATGTATCAATGATATAAATAAGTCCCGAAAACTTGTCCATTCGGTATATTTGCCACTAAAATTCGGAATTGTAATTTTAGGTAACTTAACCGTAAAGGATTGGTCGATCTTCGAAACATTTACAACAGAATCTGACAATTGCGCCTTGACATCGAACTTAAACTTAAGCAAAACACCTTTTAATTCTGTTTTGTAATCCGTGTATAGCTCTTCAGTTGCATCGTACGCATCAGCTGTATAATAACTAGACTTCATCAATTCCTTGCTATCAAATTCTGAGATAATAGATCTATGCGTATCTATGTATGAAGTCCAATAATTTTCTAATGTCTCCAGTCGAGTTTCCACATAGGCCTGAGTTATCCTATCCTTTGGAGACTTTTTGAAATTAATTCTGGCTTTTTGAATTTTAAGTTTTGTGTCATCTTGAAATTTAATGTAAGTATCCATATTTGCTAATTCTCCTCAGTAGTAACAATTATGCCCAATATCACAATAAAATTACAAGTGTGAAAATTCTTGATTTTTTCTAAGTCGATGGACTTTTCATTCAAATTTTTCTAAGTGTTTGACATTCGCTAGGAAAACCGGCGTGGATTCCCCGTCTTAGCACTTTTAGCAGAATTATTCTAAGTCCTAGACACTTGTAAAATATTCTACAGATTCTTCTTGAAATATTCTAAGTCCAGATTTTCTTGAAATTTTACTAAGTCAATATAAAGAGTACTCACAGTTTGTCACTTCACTATAAGGTCCAACACACTCGTTCCGCTTACCGGTACCGCTCCGTGGTCTTCAGCAAGCATCAGCCAATTGATCTCCACTATTCTCCACGATTTTGCCGCCACAACACGTCTTCCGACTCGTAAGGACCATGTTTAATTTATCAAAAACGTCTCTATGATCTACTTGGCATTTATGACGTAGTCAAAGAAAACACCAAGTTCAAGACGAAGAAAATTTTATTTACATATTCACGGCGGGGTCGTTGACCGGCGGAGAATCTTAACACCGCGATTCACAATTTGTTCGGCACCTAATAACGCCATCTATCGAGCTATGAGTAAACTCAAGTAACAAACTAGACACAGACGGTATCGTTAAATATTTGATCAGTTTCGAAATAGCTAATTTGAGTCTGCCGCTCTCAGCATAGTAAATCAGCCCTTGGATTGCATTTCCGATACTCATTTAGTTCGATTCCTTGAGTTGAATCGTGCAATGCAATGTAATATTCTAAGGCCGGTGTTCATCAACATTAATTCTCTGATTAATAGGCCGATTACTCGAAAAATATACTGGAATTGTGGATAAACGGTCGATCAGCCAGAGAATTATCGTTGGTTATAATTATCAGGTTAAACGACCATTTACCCACAATTCCAGTAAATTTTTCGAGTAATCGGCCGATTAATCAGAGAATTAACGTGGATGAATACCGTACTAGGAAACCTTTGCCATAGCTTGTTTTCTATTGAGAATTTGTGGTAATGGGAACACAAACTCTCGACAGAAGACAACCATAAATGCAAACAGGCGGACGATCCTGAACAAAATCGGGATTTAATGACGTCAGACAGAGTACATCAGTAATTACTTGAAAGGTCGGCAACGCATCGGCGATCCCCTGGTGATGCGGATGTCCATGGGCAGCGAAGATTACTTACCATCAGGTGACCCGCTTGCTTGTTTGCCCCCCTATGTAATAATAAAAATAGATCTTCCACAAACTACTCAGAAAATTATAAACAACAAAAACAACAACACTACAACAAACAATTAACAATTATAGAAAATTATAATAGGGTAGGCAAAGGACAAAGAATGTGCAGAATTGGCAGGAATTAATGTTCAATGTTCATTCCTCATCAGAATATAATTTTTTGCCTCTTACACAACGTGTTATTGAAATAACTGAAAACCTTTTTATGGGTCGTTGTACTCATCAGTAACTAATGTGTCTATACTGGAGAGGCTCAACATCACCAAACGACTATCTGCAAAATGCCAGGAGCGTGCCCTCAGCCTTTTCGGGCATAATATGCGATCACCTTGGCATTGTCTGGAAAGGCTCTTGATACTGGGCCGGATAGAAGGAAAGCGCGCTCAAGGCAGAGCACCGGCAAGATGGTCAGACGCCATTAAGAGGGCCGTCGGAGGCAGCATGTACCGAGCGGTCCACACAGCGGAAGACCGCGTAGCTTGGAAATGCGACGTATGTGGTCGGGATCCTCAGTAGTGAGGGAACGACGAAGAAGAAGAAGACTCATCAGTATGAACAACTTTTACTTTGGAACCAACCCTGAAATCGCGAACGGCTAAAAGTATTTTTCGCGATTTCAGGTTTGGTGTCCAAGTAAAAGTTGTTCATACTGATGAGTAAATTTACTCCTTAATTCCCCTTAAACTATTAACTCTGTAAAATATAGTTCGCTGTAGTTGTAGATAGAAAAATGCCAAAAAATATCGTTTTACAGCGAAGTATAATTTACACAGTTAATAGTTTCTAATTAAATTACAGTACCTGTACTTCAATCGTTAAAAAGGATTTTTCGATAAATTATGTATTCAGCGCGTAACTGATCGAAGGCGCGTAATATTTTTTTTGCTGATGGGGGCGCCACTTGGATGCTACATTCCCCTTAAGAGGTTTTCAGTTATTTCAATAACACGTTGTATGCCATCCTTATTCTTTATATTCTTATTGGAGCATTGTATACTAAGAACCTTTAGCTTGCCGAACAGAGAACAAACAGGGATATAAATACATATAAGTACATCGTTATGTAGATAGGATCATCCACATTGGGCAACTGTGTGATAGCTCCGACACGTGTAACCGGTCAGTACCTACGCTCCTATTTTCATATTAAGTCTATTGTGTCATTTGTGTCCGTTAATTAATTAGTCTGATATATTATACGGTTCTTTGAATATCATATTTATTGTGACTATGATAAATAGCTGTTTTGGCCTTAGGGAAGAAAGCTTGCGAACTTTATTGCTCGAAATAGATCCGAAATATTAGGTTTTTTTTTTTAATTATTTTTATTGATTTTCTTTGTGTCATCATGATTTTATACAAAAATAAAAGGGGTACTGCTATTTGATAGGGTGCCCCGGATGTGTTGCTCTTCGGTCTGGTTTTGAATCTATCTAGGTGTATGTAAACTAAAAAGTCTGAATGCCTATGCCGTAGGTATGTTTAAAGATAAAGATAAGGTTAAAAGTTCCACTCGAAAAGCTCAGCTCAGTTCAGTAAACTTTAGTCTAACTAGGTACTACCATAGAATAGGTAATAATACGAGTACCTACTACTAGTGTACTATTGTTTAGACTGACATATCATTTTTGAAACAGTTTAAATAACGTAACTTTAATTCGTTAACAACCTATGTGGATTAACCAGGGACCATTCTGGTTACCCATTGAAAGGGTTTTCTATAGGGTTTTTCTATGCGGTTAATCAAAAACCCATACGATATGGTTAACCCTTTTGAAAGGCTTAAAGCCGTTTACAAGGGTTACACTTTCAACGATCTTTCTTTTTCTTTCGTGTAGTTAGTAAGTATAAAACGATAACAGCGTAGCATTCCGACTCCGAGCAATGTAATATGATCGCTCGATGATGGGCATAGGTTGCAAAATCAAAATGCTCAACCACCTACTTCGCACAAGTTTATTGAATAACCATATGGTAACCCGAACAAAATCCTTATATAATTATTATTTATTTGACGACCTCTGTGGTCTAGTGGTTCGAGTGTCGGACTGCTGATAACGAGGTAGTGGGTTCGATTCCCACAAGACACAAATATTTGTGTGATGAACATAAGTGTTTGTGTTGGTCTGGGTGTGTTGCTTATGTATTATAAGTATGTATTTACAAAAAAAAAAGTATATACGTATTATATCCATTGTCTAGTACCCATACCACAAGCTCTGCTTAGTTTGGGACTAGATGGTGCTGTGTAAAAATGTCCCAAAGATATTTATTTATTTATTTATTTAATTGTAACCCTTTTACTGGGTTTTAAGCATAGTTCCCATTCAAGGGGTTACATCATGACAAAGGTAACCTCATAAACGGCTTACCCCTTCGAAAGGCTTAACTATTAAGCTGTCTGTATTGTCCCTCGAAATAACTATACTTAAAAAACAAGTAGATTTTTATTATAAACAATAATGTAGATTTCAATTTCCACACGATGATTTCAGACGCATCACGTGAATAATAATATCAAAGTAGGTTATTCGATTCATTCACAAATCACAAGAAACATAATTAAACATCTAACTTTACATCCGCGAGTGTTAATCATCAATGTTATTACGCTTTACCAGAAACATAATCACATCACAATACGAAGAACTAATTAAAATCGCAATTAAAAGTGTCGCTTCTTAGAACTTCTGAAAGCTTTTTTTATTTTTGCTACATTTTATAATATTTTGAAATAACAGGCCACATCTGATCTAGATCTCTTCCTAATTGATTAATAGTTCTTATCGCTTTCAGTATATAGGTTTTGAATGTATTTTTCGAAAGAAAGAAAGAAAAACTATAATTAACTTTTTTTTCGCAAATCATAGTGCAAACATGTATGGAAATATTTTATCCACTCAAGCTTTCTCAATAAAAATAATAACGTAGATATTAAAAGAGCCTCCACGAGTGGCGATATTTAGGTAATTGATCGTCCGGCGCACCCTGGGCAGTCAGCCCTGCTACTAATCTGCTGACTGGCTAATATTTTTCCCACGGCATGAGAAGAAGACTAAATTATATACGTTCATTAGACGAGGAGAAAATCTAGAAGAAATATAGGTCATGAAACGTCAGTTGAAATTCCTGCTGTGCGTCTGAATTAATTTTGGCTATATTTAAGACAGAATGCAAATAATCTATTATGCAAATAGATAGTTTATTTATTCCTAATGAAACAATTTGTTTGTTATTTATTAATATTTACTTAAACAGACAAAATTAGCCCATCGGCACGTTTCTCAGTAACAAAGATGATAATTGAGTTGTAGGTCCCAGGGCTTCAATCTAGACGGACAGGATAACAAAATATTTCTTTTTTCCGTGACCTATGTTAAACATTGTGGATGAATGTGCAAATTCATTGTTATCTTTTGTGACGTACTTCTTTGTGTCTAATCACATGATGTGGCTCATTTAGATAAATGAATACAGGTTGTTAATAATAAGCGAAGGTGCGGACGACGATGGTGTACGCTTGCCCAGCAAAAACCTATTCACTCCAGGCTTCCATCGTGACCATCGTGAAACAAACGTCCGAAGAAACTACACTCATATACATGATACATAAACATTTGCCAGATACTAGGAAGAAGCGGTGAAGTTCGGGCGTTTTTGGCTGATAACTCTATTGTCAACGTTTGGAAAGCGGTAATTGACTTTAGCCGCTTTAGACTATTTGGAATGAATGCCATTTTGATTTTACTTTTTGTTTGATTTAAAAGATTCCATGATCAATTGATCACAGACCTATTAGTTTGCCATGATGTCCTATTATGTTACGTTCGTAAGTGATAATTTTGTTTTATAGTACAGTCAAACCTGGGTGAGTGAGAACTGGATAAACGAGAAAACTCTACAAGTGAGAGTAATTGCCAGGTCCCGTAATTTTAAGCCTCGAAAACCTCTACAAGCGAGAAACAGAAACCTCTATATGAGAGAGTCGGTTTTCACGTCTGGACCTCTATAACTGAGACTGCCATGCCCTATACCTCTATAAGCGAGAGTTGAGCGTATTTATTATCTGTTATGACATTTTCTAAATTTCGCGAAACTAACGCACATATGGTTCGCCTAACTAACAAATAAAAAACAACAAATCGAGCGTCTTTGTGTCCCACCCAGGTCATTGTTTTTGCAACACATTCTTTTAGAATGCCCAAATGTGCATCTGCACCGACCTTTTTGTCAAACTTATTACAGTTGATATGTATCAATTGCAAAGAAAGTATTCCGGTCCTTTGAACTCTCGCTCATCCAGGTTTGACTGTACTAATTTATTATATCTTCTGTTTGTAAACTTTAACTAGTACATAAATAAGTACTTTAATTAAAATTAAAATTTGTAAGTTGTCCCATTTGGTGAAATAAGTATTTATGATTTATGTTAATAAGAAAATGGATATTAGGCCTATTTTTAAGCCTATTTAAAATTCATAACAAGGCCGCTTGGGTACGGATTTTTACTTCGTTTACGGTTTCAAAAATATTAATTTCTCTGTTGATTTATTCAGGGGGATATGGACCTTAATTTTGGAAAGCAAATAAATAACACAATTCAGTTAAATAAATGGATATTAATTAAAAAAAAATATTGAACCAAAACTGGTGAAAGCGAATTTATTGGAGTGACACAATAACTGTGATCGCCCACGCTCGACCTTCACATCAAAAAGATTTCGATTGACAATCACAAGCATTTGGAGAAAATTTTATCAGAAAGTAATTCAATTACCTAATTACGATTGTGCTATAAATTTTATTAATATTTATGTCAATTTAAGGATTTATTCGTATTTTTCTGGGCTACAAAATTAGTTTCGGATCTAAGGGACGGTTTACACCAACCAAACGTATCGGTCGCTCAAGTCAGACGCCGAAACTGTGAGATAGGACGTGGTTTGCTAATTTTTCATAATTTTCAAACTTTTGTACGCTATAACGTATAGAGCATAAGTATGAACTTGCATAATGTTCAATTTATGACTAGACAATAAAATGTGATAGCCCACGCTCGACCTTCACAACAAAATAATTTCGATTTACAATCACAACTATTTGGAGCAAATTGAATCAGAAAGTAATTCAAAATTTATTTTTCCCAATTACAATTGTGCTGTCAATTTTATTAATATTTATGACTATTTAAGGCTTTACTTGTATTTTTCGGGACTGCACGATTAGTTCCGGATGAATTCGGATCTAAGAGACGGTTCACACCAAACAAACGTATCGCTCGCTCACACCCAGTTTCTGGAAGGCTGATCAATTTGATCTGTTGTCAAATGTAATGTCAGCTCCTGTGATTTGCCGGCAAAAATGTTAATAACCAATCACATCGCTTGACCTGAGATTTGACAGCTGATTAGTTAATTTTTGCGTTATCAGCCTTTCGGAAAGTGGGGGTCGTTGCTCTAGTGCAGTCATACTCGACGTTTATTTTTTCGGGCTTCATAAACATCAACTCAAATCAAATACATTTATTTGCATTACACAGGTCAAAAAGGTGATAAAATTATTATAAAATGTTCTTGTATTACCATTAATGGTGTGCAAATGTTTTCATTACAGCGATAAACCTAAACGATAGATTTGACAGCTGATTAGTTAATTTTTGCGTTATCAGCCTTTCGGAAAGTGGGGGTAAGACTGCCGCCAAATGTGAGATACCACGTGTGGTTTGCAGATTTTTCATACTTTTCAAACTCGTGTACGCTACAATACGTTTGGTGTAAACTGTCCCTTATATGCCAAAATGGAACCATTATTCATTAGCTGATCACGTGGCGAGGTCGCGAGTCGAAGAAAATGTACGAGCGTAATACTGTAAACCTTTATAAATGACATCAGTTAGATAATTTTACATTCGCAAAAATATCGACTTGCCAGGTTATAGGCAAGGATTATATATACTTAACAGTTAAATAACACTTTTCGATTACAATGCATCTATCACAAGCAGGAAACAATAATGCAGTTAGCTAGTGACGTAACCAGATCAATTAAACTCCGAATCTTCGGAATATACGTTCAGACATAAACATCGTTAGGGCAAATTATCTTCAACAGCCGACACATTTATTACATAAACTCGAACTTACGAAACGAAAATATAAACATTCTTTTAAACTTTAAACTACTACTCTAGCTCGTTCCAATTTCAGTATATTTTTTTATGAAAAGAAAACTTTAAATCTTGAAATGTTTCGCCCTAGTTACATACACACTTTTTTTAATAGCTTCCGCTTTGGAAAAGTCGAAAAGTTGCAACTTCGGTTATAAAGTGTAAATTCTGAGAGCAACTTTGGCGGGGTTACACCGTAAAGATGAGGGAATTTCACAGACAGTAGGGTATTTAGAATTATTTACGCATACATTAATAAAAATTCCTAAGTTTACGACAAGAAGTTAAGATTCTTGATGAAACATTGTTGCTAACTGTTTACTAACTTTTGACTTAACTGTTATTAATTATGCACATACTGATTTAATAGCAGTTTTATTATCACTCGTATAAATTCTATATCATCATCATCATCATCATTTCAGCCGAAAGACGTCCACTGCTGGACATAGGCCTCCCCCAAACATCGCCACAACGACCGGTCCTGTGCCTTCCGCATCCAGCGGATTCCCGCGACCTTCACCAGGTCAATTCTATATCATTCTACCTAAATCACGCAATGGTGGTGGAACAATTTATTAGTTAAACAAGTTATGACTCAACCTATCCCAGTCCACAAAAGCAAAAGTAATTTTGTTTAGTCTACAAAATGAAAAGATGACCTACCCTAGATCAGCGATTCCTGGGTTCTGTTAAAAGGATGCCATTCTGTTAAATCCACACTATCTAACTTTGAAACAAATTAGTTTGTTTAGTGTTGGGTTTATATAACGTTACTAAGTTTTTTTTTTTTTTTCCAAAATCCTTTTTCTTTTATATTTAAAGTTCTGGAACCGTTGGCCTCGATTATACAATTTTGCGTTATTAATTTCTAAGCCATTTCATGATTCAATTGACTTAATTGGCAATTAATTGAAAGTAGATGTTTCTGATTACCGGTTATTGGTGACATTAATGTCACAAATAAACGGCAAACGGGAGTAGATGTTCCCGTTTCCCGTCAGGAGATTAAATAAAAATAAATAATTATAAATATTTTTGGGACATTTTTACACATCACCATCTAGTGCCAAACTAAGCAGAGCTTGTGCTATGGGTCTAGACAATGGATATAATACTTACATACTTTTTTTGTTGTTGTAAATACATACTTATAATACATAAGGAACAACCAGACCAACACAAACACTCATGTTCATCACACAAATATTTGTGTCCTGTGGGAATCGAACCCACAACCTCGTGATCGGCAGTCCGACACTCGAACCACTAGACCATAGAGGTTGTCAAATTGTGGTCGATTGAGATTAGTTTGGAACTATATTTTATATTATAACTATATTTTATATTATTTATTTATAACGTTTTTTATTACGAGAACTAGTCTTCAGAATTACTATCTTCGTTAAAATACTTGCAGTTTGTACCTCCTTGACCATAATTTAAAGGATCTAGGACATAGTTGGTGTTATGAAATCAAAACAAGTCAAGTTATCGCTATCAGCCTTGATTATCAACCAAATTAATTCGATTGTAGTGTTATTTAATTGTAATAGAATTTAATTGTAATAGAATTTAATTCTAATTCTATTTGTCAGTTAAGACTTATTTTACCGTTTTCTCGTATATTCCAGTAATTGCAAATATAAATTCTAATTAGGTGTCTGCTCGGGGACTTAAAATTAAGATTAGAATCCGCTTTCATAGTTTCTCAAGCGAAATTTTAAGCAAGGTTGGTTTTAATTAAGAAGTTGGGTATCTAAAATGTACCCAAAAACCACGTAATATGTAGGTGTCAAAAAGTTATCTTATAATACAAAGTTTAGAATCTGACATGAGATAGTTATTTGCAGATTCTTATCGCCACGCCTCTCACAATCTCAATAAATTATATTTGTGCAAATACACTCGGGAGTTATGAAGCTGGGTTACCAACAAAAACCTTAACATTTCGGAAACTAAGAAAATAGCTTAAGGGAAATGTAGCTGCCACGTGGCGCCCCTATCAGTAAAAAAAATATTACTCGCTGAATACATACTTTATTGAAAATTCGTTTTACGATTGAAGTACAGGTACTGTAGTTTAATTGGAAACTATTAACAGTGTAAATTATACATGGCTGTAGTTGTAGATAGAAAAAGAGCGAAAAACGGCCACTTTTGGCCTTAGTTTCCAAGATATTAATTTTTATATTTGTGACCCGGATTCATTGCTCCCGAGTGTAGAAATATACAGTGACATCCGTTTTAAAGTCAGATAAATTAATAATAATAAAAAACAATCAGACATCAACGCAGATGATCGTAATGAAAATCTATTGCCATTGCTACAATACACATTTTAAAACATAAAAACATAAATGAAAACTGATGATAACATTTAAAGACCAAAAATATGAACTTCAGACTGACACGACACGTAATCCCAACTATATAAGCTTTCCTACTGTAATAAAAACGTGTATATGTGTGTACAATAAAGTATAATATTATTATTATATATGTACAAGTACTTATGCCAAAAAGTGTTCAAACTGATGAAACCAAAGCTACTATAAAGTTCGCGTGACGGGGTTGCTTAATATTATTTGTACAAAGGCAACTTGAGCCCCAATTACCTACCTACGGTCAGGTTGTTATGGAAAACAGAAATTCCGCGAAAATCAGATTCAGGGAAATTAGGAAATGTGAATATTTTTTTGTGTCATAAACGTACCAACACAGCGGAAGCTCGTTAAATATCACCTTTAATTACCTATTTAATCGTCAACAGAACGAGACGGTAGAATAGAGTTTTAGTTCTAAAACGTTTATTTATTTAAAAAAAGTTAAGTGCTAAGATAGCGATAGACTAAGCACGTTCTACTAGAATTTATTAAATATTGAGAGAACGTATTTTACGGTTCATGTCTGGGCCGTCTCGGTACTAGGCAAGTAAAGCGTACTACAACAGTCTAAGGAATTCTAGGTCTGCTCTTACGCTGTGGTACAGTCGACTGCATGACAGTGGTAACACGTCAGTTCGAAAACCGCCCTTACTGCTTACGCAATAAAGATGCTGCTAATGTCAAAGTGTTACCACCGACCTGCGGTCGACCGTACTATCGCGTGCCAAACCAGTGAATCCATACTAATATTATAAATGCGACAGTAACTCTGTCTGTCTGTCTGTTTGTTTGTTACCTTTTCACGACTAAACTTCTGAACCGATCGTAATGAAATTTGGAAAAGCGGTAGCCTGGTACCTGGAGAAGGACAAAGGCTACTTTTTATCCCGGGCAAATACACAGTCCTGAGGGATGCGCGATAACTACTTTTTGTGATAAATCGTAATGTATGCGTGCGAAGCAGCGGGCAGAAGCTAGTATAACATAAATAATACCAACTTTACAGAGAGTACAAGTCTAGACAAATCGGTCATCAAATAGTTTATCCGAAATGCCTAAATGTCAACTGAAGCTACATTTAATATTAATTAAACACATCACAAACTCCAAAACAGCGTCATATCATAAACAATAATGGATTACTTACTGAGTGAACCCATTTTATACTCCTCCCATTGTCTCATTCATGAGATAGGATGACATCCCATTTAAATTAATTATGATGGATAATGTCACTGGTATTTATACAGAAATAGAAATACAAAATTCTAGAAATCTCTGAATGATTGACGACACCATTAAATAAAAAAAACACTTATGAAAATGTCGAGAGCTACCGCCTACCGATTGTAATCTATGAACAGTTGCCCTTTGACCAATGTGTTACATAAAAGGAAATGAAGGAAAAGGATTTGCTTGTACAGTCGAATGCATGACAGTGGTAACACTTCAATTCGAAAACCGCCCTTACTGCTTACAAAATAAAGATGCTGCTAATGTCAAAGTGTTACCACCGACGTGCGGTTGACCGTACGAAATACGCTTCAGATAGTTTTAAATAATGATCCATTAACATATCTACAAGCATTCGTGAATTCTAGGATAGCTGATTAGCCAATTGCCAATTGCCAACCCTCTCATAGTAAAAAGCAGCAAAACAACGGCACAAAAAATAAGTGGTAGTAATCTCGTATTGAGAAGAGGCCCGTGCCCAGCAGTGGGACAGTAATGGGCTGGTTATGGTTATGGAAAGGTGTGGAGCTTTTTTAGCGCCTCATCGTTTCTTTTGTCCAGCTTACTAAAAGTGATAGCCTTTTTTTCAGCTCCTCGATTCCTGTTTCCTTTGCCTTTTTTGCAAATAACCACTTCAATTGTTCGAATTATTAAAGTCACAAAAAACAGTTACGGACTAAAACAGAAAACAGGGCTGTCATACGAAATACAGTAGGTAGGTACATCTACGGTTAAAAAATAGTAGGATTGGTAGGTTATTAACCTGAATGGACAGTATCCACCTTCAAATTGAGATGCCAAACGACAATTCTGTAGCTACACAGAGATCTAGAACTATACAGAGATCAAATTCGAGGGTCATGTTCCGCAGAGGATAGGATAGACGAATTTCAAACGATTAACAACATAATCTATAGGAGAAGGCAATATCCAATATAATGTTAAAAGGATATCCTACTAACATTATACTTGAGAAAGTATGATTTTGGCGACCATTTTTCCCGTACTAAGTAATCGTAAGGGCACTTCTATTTTTAACCGACTTCAAAAAAAGGAGGAGGTTATGTATTCGGCAGGTTTTTTTTTTTTTCATGTATGTACACCGATTACTCCGAGATTTGTGGGCCGATTTACGTGGTTGTTTTTTTATTTGGTGGAGGAAGTCCGCGCGGTGGTCCCATATAAATTTTATTGACTTAGGTTGAGCAGTTTTTTAACCAGCTTCAATAAATCAGTTTATTTTAGCTTCGCGTATCTAGATGATTTGCTCATTGGTTCGTTTTTCTGAGAATTCTTGGCCGATATGCGTGTTTTTTTTTCACGATAGTGATTGGATGTTTGGAAGAACATGAGCGAGACTTTGCCCAGCAGTGGGATAACAAAGGTTAATAAAATAAAAAAAACTCATATTGGTTATATAAACATTTATGAATCAACCCTCGCAATTATCAACTAAAAAGTATGAAATAAAAACTTTTTAACAAAAAATAAAACCGACTTCAAAAGCCTTAACTAATAAGTAAAAAATAATCATTGTATGTATTTTAAAATCTTAACATAAACCAAGATTTTGAAGGCGGTGCGTGATTACCATTTGCGTCATGTAAATATATTGTACAGTCGAGCGCATATCTGTAGTAAAAAACAGTTTATGTGAACGTACATGAAAATCACGCGCCGCCTTCAAAATGTTGGTTTATGTTAAGATTTTAAAATACATACAATGATTATTTTTTACTTTTTAGTTAAGGTTTTTGAAGTCAGTTTTATTTTTTGTTAAAAAGTTTTTATGTTAACTTTATTTCGTGCTTTTTATGGACATACCACGAGAGCGAAGCCACGGGCGTCACCTTGTATACAATAAACAATCTACTCAGCAAATAGCAATACTAAATTAATCATTCTGCCCAAGTTGTCTAACCCAATAAAGGTTAATTAGTGGGAATTGTATACCAACACCTTGATTTGTGCGGCGTGTAAGCGAAGCAAACAACCACAATGAGTCAACAGGGGTGAGTTTCAGGTCGCCAGTCCCAAGTCACCGAGCCAATATCCATTGCAATATACCTACCTTGACCTCGACTCACGCTTCGCGGTAATTTGACAGGAGAAGAGCACTTGACAGTTGGATTTATTCAAATGTCTGTTATTTCATTTGGTATGCAACCATTTTTGCATTCACGTCCCGACTTTAACACATTCGAGTCATCAATATAAAAGCGAAGTTTCTTAGCTGTTTCACAAATAAATTCGCTGATGATATATTTGAGCTAAATAGGTCCTAAGTTGAGTCTAGTGAATAACAATATACTGCAAGTGCCATAGGATGAAGCCAAACCTTGTCAAAAATAGGGACTAACAACACCAGACTAGAGTTTTAGTCTCACTGTATTTGATACTTGTATGTATATTAGTTTACTTATTACACATACAAGACAGACTAATTAATTTACAGACTATCATGGTGTAGACATGTGGTGAGGAGGAATGAGGAGCATGTTACGAGGAAAGTTTCAAGTATGAATGTGAATGGCTATAAGAAAAGAGGCAGACCGAAGAAAACATGGATGGATTGTGTGAAAGATCATATGAATAGAAATAAAGTGAACACGGAGATGACGGCTGATAGAGATGTATGGAAGAAAAATACATGCTGCGCCGACCCCAAATAAATTGGGATAAGAGCAGGAAGATGATGATGCAGCTGTATATTAACTTAATCCAATATTTTATGACCATCTACTTCTTTCCAATAACACACTACAGACTATTAATTTCCACACACTGAAAGTGAAATGAAAATACCAGACGCTAACAATCTCGTCGTCATCTAAGTTTTAATTATAGACTGTTTCCTGGTAGCGATGAAGTGATGTTGTGTCAGCTATGTGCAATCTTTAACCTGAAACCGTTGCTACACGTGTTCGCAGTATCAATAAAAGCCAGACCTCAGCAAGACTATAAAACTGTGCTAAATGTTATAAAAAAGAAAATGCATTACCTACTGCAGTCTACACTTTCATTAAGTAATAGGGACGCATCGTAGAAACTTAACTAACCTTTTCAACGCCACGGCGTCGTAAAGGTTTTCGTGCCCTCAGCATCTTATATAGAAGACAAATATTGTATTATAAATAGTCGTGGCGATAAAGGCACGAAATAGTTTGTCTTCTATAGGTGTCACTGACGGTGAAAAGGTTAATTCATAAATAAAGGGATAATACTGAAACGTATAGTGTGACATAAAAGAGTATTCAAAATGGGGACATCGACGCCGCTATAACTCATACATGGCAATATTTTAACTTAAAACATCGCTTTTCAAGCAAAGCTTTGGATTTTTGGCATGATAAAATACAGACTCACACAATACTGACAAAGACATTTTTTTTCCATTTATAGACGTCCAAAGCACATTCCTCTATTTCACATTCGCGCAACACCGTTCTGTACATCATTGGTATGCACTTTAATATCAAAATCAATAATAATGATTTGCAGTTTATAACTATCTGATAAAATTGCCAAAATATTATTGACTAATCTTGTTTATTCATGCTGGTGGTATACCATGACGTGTTTGACATACTGTTCCTAGAACCTACGTTGGCGCAGACAGCATTTCATAAACATGCACACAATGGTCAACAACAGTGATAATCAAGCAACTTGGCTCCATGTCAAATTATTTCACAAACCAAGCCTCGGTTTACTGTAGCGCAGTTTACAACCACCATTATAGATCGGATTCCAAGTAATTCCACCGCGCCTGTTTTGATTGGAAACGAATTAAAACCCATAAATTTTTGTCCAGAAATAATTGAAAAGTAAAACAGTTTCGATTTATAGATACTTTCCTTCAGAACAAGTTTCGTAAGATATCTTTTCCTACAACCTTCTGGCAGCATTCCAAGTACCTGGATCTGGGCAATTATTACGTCAAATTTATGATGTTATAAATTATTAGTAATAACTGATACCTAATATTTATTATTTACGACTGAAATTTATAAGATCGTAAATGTTTTAATTAAAAACAATGCGTTTCCTCTGGAGGAACGTTCTTTCGTAACGCAGATAGGAATAGGGATAAAATAGTACATTACTGTCGAGGCCAGAAATGAAGCAATTGACGGCCGAGTAATATCGGAAGTACGAGGCGAAGCCGAGTACTTCCCAAGTAATTTTAAAAGGACGAGGCGCTAGCCGAGTCCTTTTTAACTAATCGAGGCCGTTAATTGCTATTTCGGCCGAGACTTGTTAAGTACTTTTCTCTCATTTGCGAGGAAACAATACACAAATTAATTCAACGGTATCTAATTTTCATTCGCTTCAATACGTCCGCGCGCGGTTCTTCTTCTATTTTCAAAGATTTGAAAAAAAAAATGTGCATTCAGCCTTTATAATGATAAATATTTAATACCTAAAAACACCTAATTTATGTAAGTGTGTGCTTAAAAACCTCGGTAGCATAATTTAAAAAATAAAAAGTGTCCAGGAATTTCTATTATTGTCGTGTTGCATATTACCGGCCTGTTATTTCGTTGCGTACGGAAAAGAGCCGATTGTTGTATTCTTTTTTAGGGTTCCGTAGTCCTACAAGGAACCCTTATAGTTTCGTCATGTCCGTCCGTCTGTCCGTCTGTCCTAATCCTTTACAGCTTAATAACTTCTACAGTTATAAACATAAGTAAATGAAATTTTGTTAAAAAATAGTATAGATATAGATCTCAATTTTAAAAGAATAAAAAAATCATGATTACGTGTTTTAGGGGTGGCGCCCATACATGTGAAATGGGGATGCAAAATTTTTTTTCGCTGCACCCCGTTGTGTGGGGTATCATTGAATAGGTCTACTAAAATGAAGGTAATGTTTCATACATCACTTTTTTATCAGATGTACCATCTGCAAAATATAGCCTGCCAAAGTGGCTTGCAATGTGTCCCCCTCCCTGCCATTTCTAAACTATGCAACGTAGAAACTTATAATCTTCCACATTGATAGACCTTTGTAAAAACTCTCTTTTAAAATTATTTCGAGCATATTGTGATTATAAATTGTTGAGTTATAGAGAGAAAACTGAAAAATACTTAAAACGTCCTAGTTCAAAGGACATTGACCTTGGAGAAAAATTATTATAGCAAATAATGCTCCTTTATCTACTTTCTATTTGAAAAAATCACAAAAAGTAACTTGGTGTTATGTTGACGACACACTTCTTAAATTTGGCGCCATCTAGCGGCGTCAAACAACACTCTCTGGGTCGCCAATGCTGTCGTCAAGTGCCGTCTATTACATTTGGCACTGTATAGCGTCATCTAGCGGCTACTGACATCACTCTCTGAGTCGCCAATGCTGCCGTCTATTGCAAAAACTAAAATAGCCGTGATTAATATTCGATTTGATTTGTTTGTAACACCTACTTAAGGAACCCTATAATATTGAGCATGGCCCGACATGCTCTTGGCCGGTTTTTTTGAATAATGAACCAATTTCCGAGCAAGTGGGAGAAAAGTAAATTAAATTAGAAGCAACGGGCAGAAATACGCTGACAGTAATATTGTATACCGCTGACTAAGCAAACAATCTTGCTTTTTTGTTGTCGTAACTAATGTTTAGAGACGCCTGTCTGAGTGTAATAACAAAACTTGACACGTCTTGAAAATACTCTTTTGCTATAGTTTTCCGATAATGGATAGAAAATACAGATAATATTTACGCATAATTCGGAAGGAATTGAGGGTGCCTGATAAGCAGCTCACCCTTGACGTAACTATGGCATCAATGAAGGCTGGAAGGAAGAAATAAACGAGGTTAACATCTGACTCACAGGATGACATTCTATAAGCGTTAGCCAAAGTGAGCAGTCACTTTTCACGTTCGCTACCAGAGTGCTCGATATTCACAAGCGATAAAGCGTACTGAGTGTTAGCACTCGCTGAATAGATCTCATAAACATGTTCCATATAAGAAAAGCTACAAAAACGATAAAACGAGTGAACAATAAAAAGCTCGTAAACATAAACCACAAGATGCTTTACGTATTGCAATCGGACTTGGAAGAGAACGCTGCGCCGGGAGCAAGATTAACGATGGTTTCTACCTAATACAAACAACAACATGCCAACGTTGGCTGCCAAATTGATTATAACAGCAAAACCTTTTTGTAAAGTCGGCCATATGTTGGCAAGACAAAAGAACCAATTTCTAATGAATCTCCAGCGTATGTAAGCAATCATATAAAGGAACAATGCCCAAACGTGACTGATCTCGCTTCGTCAAAAAGCTTTTTATGTTCATTGGAATTTAATTTGATCTTTGACTTTGAGAAAAGTTTTCTCTTATTCATTGTCACAATGAAAATTTCATCGGTGAATTCTCAGAAATGAAACGAACAGAAAGAAAATAGAGAGATAGAATAATAAATAAAATAAAAATGGTATTACAAAGTTACAGACTTATAAGTTATAAGTAGAACTAACAATAATGATCAGATAAAAATGTGTGACAGAATTACAGCTTTTCGTAAAAGTATTATCATAGATAAGTATGCTTCAGAAATCTGTACACAATAATTTATAAAAGCTGCCTCTTAAACTAGGGTAACCTGTATCTTAACATACAGTTCTGTCCAAGAAGCATATCCAATTCTGAAACATACCTTTATCTGGGCACCTTAATATTGTACACACATCTGTACAATATTAAGGTGCCCAGTACCGTACTAAAACTGGACCGCGGTAAAAAAATACCTGAAGTAAATCTTTGAAAACCTTTGTTGTAGTGTAAGTGTCGCGTCCAATTTTGTGTCTATTCCGCAAAATATAGCGCCGTCTATCAATTTTGCCAGCTCACTGCTGTATTGAGCATCGCCATTACTTTTATTGTGGGCAACAACGACATAATATACGACATCAGTGTTCAGACTAAGTACATTGTAGGTAAAATAATGTTCTAGAATCTAGATAAATATTTTCCATTGTGGATGGGTGCTTACAAAACCATTTCCAACAAAGTGTAAAATGAAAAGCAAACAAGTCAAAGTAATGTTTGAATTTATTTTAATTACCAAAATGTTGTAGTAGGTAATCAAAATATAATCAAATATTGAACCATTCTAAATCCATTTTAATTCAGAATTCCATCACGTCTTTATTATTTTATTCAATAAGTAATTCATCCAATAACTGCAATTATACTTAGGACTTAGGGATCAAGTATTTAATTTAAATATCGATAGCCGAAAGCATTCAGAGCTTTTACAAAACAATTTATAAAGCTAGTTTCAAATGAGTTTAAATTGAGAAAATAGGTTCTCGCGTCTTAGAATTTTCTGTTTTATTTTCCTTTCGGTCGCGATTGCAACTGAATTTCGCAACCAGTTGCGAAAGAGGAATTTTTCTTCTTTCGTGGCAACTAGTTACGATGGAAGGGTGTTTTTTTTTTATACTGGTTTCTGGTTACCAACAAAGAATTTCTCAAAAAGTCTAGTTGCGACAGAATAGTATCTTTTCTTAAGACGCTGACAACAGCCAAATACCCCAAATAGGCTTCTTTTAAAAACATTTTTAGCTGTATCTATTCAGTTTGTGGCAGTGAAAAAAAAAAATGTTAATCTTGATCGTATTTTCTGAAACTGTATTGTGCCCAAAACACGTTTTCTTGAAGTTTTCTCTATAGAAAAGAATTGTAAACTAACCTCTTAAAACATGCTTTAAAGCAAACAATCTCTATTATTTACTAAATATTATAAATAAAATTAAGAACACATTTCAGAAAGACAATAATCTAAACATTTGTTGTTTCTGTTTTTCAAATAAGCTTTTAGCTTTTTATTAAAAAAAAAATTGTGAATTTTCATTCAAGTTGAGCGGCGTATCCGACGTCCCTCGGCTCGTTGCCTCTCTTTCAGTTCTGTACGAAACGACAGTGACCGCAGAGGTCGGATTTTTTAGGTGTTGTCAGCCTCTTAATACGCAACCAGTTGTCAACTTAAAATAATCGAAAAAACATTGTATTGTAAAATATACGTTGTATTAACACATAAGTTGCTATACATCAAATTTGTATACTATATACGGAAACTTATGAAGCCTATACTGACAAAGACAATAATTAATCACCTCAAAACACCCACACACAGTTACACCCATAGCTTATTTCCCAGTACTAATAAAATCATCAGATCACTAAGCACGGGGTCCATGTAGACACCCATAAATTCTCGCCCCATAAAACTAACTGAAGGCCGACATGACGCAGAACGCATAACATCCGAAACGGCAGATTAAACCCAACCAACAATAAAATAAATTGCGTATTATTTAATTTATTTCCATGCAGTAAAGTTAACACTATTCGTTTTTTACGATGAGGTCAATGTTTACTGCAATTCTCTTAATGATGACCCACTAAAATGCAATAGTTCTGATCTGCTCTGATGAGAGATCTGATTACTTTTACCAGATAAGTTAGTGGCAGAGTCGACTAATATCTTTATTAAAAACTGATCTTCTTGCAATCGACTCATCCGCACTGAATTAGTTCGATTACTTTCCCGCGAACATTATGCTAACAAGATCTTAGCAAGTTTATATGATTAAATGATTACTCATTTATTAAATAAATAAAATGATGTCTAAAACTTTAATCATCAACAATCAAATCCGACTAAAATGTTCATCATAAAAATTCCATCATCTTGAATTCTCGTTCTTAAATTATTATTTTTTTTTTTTTTTTTATAAATATACAACTTATAATTAACTACTACCTATCTACATTAATATAAATAATATATACAATATAAACATGTATAAAAAACAGAAACAATAATATTAAAATATCATAAAAGTAGACTTAGGCGTCGAAGAATTCCTCCACATCACTGTCATCCGGAAGCGTGCCCGGATGACAGTGTAAAATAAAATGTTTTTATTTTCTTAATAGAAACTATCAAATTAAAATGCACAACTATTCTAGTCAATACTCGAAAATATTAAACGTGATCCGGATGGTTCCTTACAAAAAAACTGGGTTGTCTGTCTTGACTTTCGTAATAAATAAAATGCAATTTATCTCTCTCTAAATTCCTTCGTAAGAGTAGATAGTAACTATAACAAACTATGCTTTTGAGTGAAAACTGAGAGTTGCAGAAGTAGGCGGCCCTGTTCACGGGTAAAAATAATGGCTCCAATGACGCGGGGTCGCAAGTTCGTAGCCCGTTCGGACGGACATTAACCTCGATGTAATATTGCAAAAATTTAGCAAACTAAGCCATTTGCGATCTGATCGAAACATTTTAAACATTAATTTGATTTTGATTGAGTCGCTTTCAATTTTATGGAGTGTTATAGTTTATTAACTTATTCGGTGACGATAAATATCAAAGTGGATTTGACTGATGGAGAACAGGTTGATTTTGAGATGTGTCGTTGTCACTACGACATGACCGGCTAGGGAGACGGGATAGGTACATTACATTACAATTTAGTTAACAATGGCGCTATACGCAAACAGTGTGAACATCTATTTTTCATACATATTTTCGTTGAAACATTTAAGGACTCCCTTGGGTTTGTGACCGCACGAATAGTTGGTTATTCATACTTCACACCAATCCGTCAAATAAATTTTTCTTTTTACGAAGTGAAGCCAAAAATATATGTTTTCTGTGGAATATGACGCCAAGTTTTTATTGAAAAGATTCTTCTAAAACTAAACCAACGAAAAAAATGTTCCGTACGCAGCGGCAACACAATACCTACACGTAAACTAGTAAAAAGTAAGTAAAATGATTACTTCAAGTTACTTTTGTGTCATAATTGGAACACTTTCTGTACACACACGACGTCACTTTCGTTTTTTTTTGTCACCGGTCACGCTCGGCGCCTTACTTGACGCGGATTAATAGAAAAACGTCCTAATTAGGACGTTTTCGAGTCTTCAAATTGCGAGCTCAGTGGCTTATCTGTACTTTTAAATATCATTGAAAACAAGACAACTAAATGTCACCCGCCTCTCTAAGAATAAAATACGCCACAAACGAGACAAAAGGCATAGTAATTACTAAATTGAAATTAATAGGTAAATAATCTAATCATAATTGTAATTAGTGAGTATTCATGTTTAACGTTCTCGTAATATCAGCTAACATCAAGCCTAATGGATGATACGGCGTAGAATTTTCCGCTGTGGGAGAAAATTCACGTATAACTTACTCCGCCCACATCAGAGTCGTTATTTACGACAAATAATTTTACGCGCCGCCGCCCCCTACTTAATAAGACATTTTGTGGTCAACTTGCCATTTTATAAGCCATCATTCTCCCAAAGGACTCTTGTTAGTACGAGTATTTTTCCTCGTACGACCACATACCATTCGTCTTATGAGTACATAAATTACTCGTGAAGTCCTAACGATTTTTCTGCAGAATTAACATCGTGACCTATTTGAGAAATTACTCGAATTAAGAGCTCAATCTTAATCGTTGTGTTTAATGATTCCTCATTACATTAGTGAGGAAATCTTGGAAATGGAATTACATATTGAGTAATGGCATTATGCGCTTCGATGCGTCTGTTACGCAGATGATGTCATCTCAAACAGGTTTATTTTCTATGAAAAAATCATTATGTCATTTCCTATACATTTTGCTGCTTAATACAATAATAGCATAGTGATTTCATGAGGATCATCAGGTGATGTAGTATCAAGCTTATGTCGTTTTTCAGGGGCAATGCGCCTAGCTTGCATGGAGTCAGAGTGTCGCAATCTCAATTTACGCACACAACGCAAGAAATGCATCAATAAATTACAAAAAAGCACGCACACATATAAGACACACTCCTTACGCTTCTTACGGCATTTTGGAAATAAAATGAAGTTTTCTCTCAAAGTAGTGCGCATACTCACTCGGGTGCAACTGAAAGTGAACTAGAGGCAGTGTATGCCCACTGTACATACAACGGTCAGCCTTTACGCGGCGGCTCTTCCTCTCTCTAGTATTCTGTCAGTACCTTGCTTTATAACTTTATAACTTTTGATATTTACAACGTAAACAACTACTGATGTTCAATGTACCACATCGAAAGTAATTATCCATGCCTTTTAATATTAATTCCTTTAAAGTACATAATAATAAGCCGTGTTATTATTACCGTAAAACCGAGCCCTTACCGTTACTATTCAATTCTGAATCCAAATGTTAGCTTAACAGGAGTTGTTTTTGAATGTCAACGTCGCCGTAGTGACGTTGACAAACAAACAGCTAACAGACTGTACAAATACAGACGTGGATAAAAATTATTTTGTGTACTTTATGTAGAACAAAAGCACGAATAAATGCGGACTGGGCAAAACACGACTAGAGCACAGCAAGCAATGTATTTTTGTTTATGTAACATTTCGTAAAAAGGGCAAATAAATTCTGGTTGCAATACCTATTCGTTTAGTTTCAGATCAGTTTCAGATATAAGAGTTGCAGAAATACTAGTCGTACATACCCTAATACATATTGGTAAAATGGTAATAAGCCTATGAGAGCTATTATTGCTTTTATACTATTTTTATACCGAAAATCAGTTGGAATGCTACATGCACCACTTAAAGCTTAAAAGAACAAGTATTTAAAAAACTCTTTCGAGATTATAGAATAAGTTTAAAAAAGCCCCCGAAATTAATTACATATAAGCAAAATAACTTAAAACGTAATTCACATTACATAACTATTTAGGCCTATGTCGAGCAGTGGACGTTTTCGGCTGAAATGATGATGATGATGAACTATTTAGGTACTTACAATCCAACATCGTATTCTTTAATTTAAACCACATTTCGTAAAAAAATACTAATAATCTAGAAGGGTAAAAGAGCATAGCACAGTTTTAATAAAAGCTCATTTTAATAGGACACTTTCAAACAAGCTCGCACAGACACTGTTAACTTATTAAAAGAGAATACTTTCGCAAAGTAAAATTACAAAGCCAGCAGATAATGTCAGAACAGAAAATGGGAACGAGGGTTGAATAAACAAAGATTTCTACTCGACTAACACGGTCTATTGCAACAGTAAAAGCGAACTAATATCCCGAAGAAATTGCACTCTCAAACTTAATAAAAATAAAACGTCCTAAGCAAATATTTTTTCTGACATCTCTTACATATGGTACAGAAAAACATTCTAAAACTGTTTTGAGAACTGAAGCTGAGTTTTATTGAATAGTTAATTGAACAAGCAATTCCTATACGAGTGTGCTTTAGACCAACGACTGAAGTAAAACTTCACTAACTTATATCTCCCTCAATACTATTTCAATGAGAACAAAGGAATGGCGGCGCGGCGCGCGTACATCTGCCGGCGCTGTGTCATGGCCGGCCGTCGCGCGCGCCTAGATCCCCGCGTCCCGCACTACCCCCTCCGTTCGCCTCACTTTTCGTAACGCATTCACCAGCTTACTCCCCAAGTCAGCGTGCGTAAAGATGTTTTGCTTCAAAAAAAACATTTATTTCCCAACAGAAGACAAGGTTAATGGGGAAAGCAGTTATCTACTATGGGACATAAAGATCACTACAAAAAAGTCACCGTTGGCAGCCAGAAAATTCTAATCCATACGCAATCCCATCACTCAATGTTTTCGTTTCAGACAGTCATTGACCAGCAAGACAAGTTTGCCTTTGGCCAAGTAAATCTAAAAGTTTGCCCTTATTTCAATTTATCTTTGAACGAAAGTTAATATTATCTGTCAAATATTGCAAAATACTAAAATTAAACGATTTAAAATTGTTCTCAAAAGCATCGGCAAACATAAAACAACGTAAATTCGTGTCATCATTATACGAAAGTAATAAGGTAATGGTAACGAGGCAGAAACACATTAAGACGAACAATAAAATGACCTTGGAAGAACTGTGAACCTCTGGAAAATTACATGGGAACTATGCTTAAGATTGCCTATTCAAATTTTCAATGGCAACAGATAAGGTCACAAACACAGGTAGATAAACTCCATTTAGAGTAAATTAACAGTCGTGAATGGGAAGCTTAAATTCCTTTGGCTCTTGGAACCAATTTTTGTAGACCTCACTAGTAATTAAACGTGCACCGGTTCGAACAAAACGTAAAAAAAAATCCTTTTTCATTTTATTATTCAGTCTCAATTTGAACCTGAATTGGGTTATATTCTAACTACCGTAACTTGGCCCAGAAGCCCTACTTAGCCTAATTATTTTTTGAGTAAACTCTAATAGCTATGATTTCCGTACTTGGGGAGATTTAAAAACTATGAAAATGCTACCTTGGAGTTCAGTTTTAATGTGGCTGTGCGTGTAAAAATTTAGTTAATGCCTTGGGCAAAGTAGGGCTTGTGGGCAAAGTTAGGGCATTTTACGGTTCTACTAACATCTACATCTATTCATATTTACCAATCAATAGTTCATCAAGTAATTGTAAGCAAATGATAACCATTTCACGAGAATATTCTTGAGCATTTAACATCAAAGTTTTAAAGAACTTAAGTTATCATTTACATTACAATTTCAATCTTAAAACAACGAACTTGATTTTAGAAATTCTCAAAACAACGACAGGAGAATTTGAATTTTCAAGTTTAAATTTAAAAAAAAGAATAATAATGAGTTGACTACGCATTTGAAATCAAAATTGTTTATTTTTTATGGATTTGCTTCACCTGACACGTCAAAGGGATCTCCACAAATCTCTTTAAATAGAAATTATCAGATAATTCTATCCTATCATGGTATAAAAAACATACCAATCGATTCTCCTAGTGATTTTTAACAAACAACTTTTAGGACTTGCGATTATTTTGCTGTTCACTTTGTAAATAAGCAAATAAAACGCTAAGTAATAAAATCAATGTCAAAACTTATACTGGGAAAAATCCTGGTAACTATAAAAACATTTCTCAGTAAGCCATTGCGTCAAATAGATTTGAAATTTAGTTAATGTCAGGTCTCTAAAATAATGGGGAATATTATTATAAACTTTAATGAACATTATGTAACTATTATTACTTGTGGTCGTCAAATTGGTTCGAGGTCGAAAGATTCATGAAGATTCAAGTTTCTAGATCTAGGTTCATAGTAGGGTGTAGCTTTCTGAAAAAGATTTTTGTAAGCATTAAAATGCATAATGGAAGAAACCGCTTAGTGAACCGATAAAACCTCTGAGTAATAATTGTTATATTATATCGACAAGCAAGTGATTATGATAACATAATGCCGTTCTATAATTAATACTACACAGCAATACTATTATTAACTATCTAAACATAGATAAGTAACCAATATTAACCATTAGTAACCAGTATTTAAACTGTCAAACAAACTGATAATGAGGTGCTTGGACCTACTAAAAATGGACGGCGTTTACACTTTTTACTACTGAAGATACGATAAGCATTAAATAAAAGCTAGTATTTTTACGAATTTTCTTTCTAAGGTTTTGTTTTATTTCAAGGTGATATAGCTTATCTTCTGATATGTCAAATGAGAATAATTAATTATGTTTGTTTGAAGGAGAAAGGTTGCGTCTAAGAACAAGACGCAACCTTTCTCCTTCAAACAAACTAAAACTAAGCTAAAAGAATGTTTACATAATATAACTATCTCGCTTCGCTTTGTCTGTTGAAGGACCGATGGCCGTTGGAGCAGACGAGTCCTTGAGTGGAGACCGCGAATCGGCAAACACAGCGTAGGGCGCCCCCCCTCCTGGTGGACCGACGACCTGAAGAACGTGGCTGGGGGGGACTGGATGCGGAAGGCAGAGGACCGAGTGTTGTGACGCAACTTGGGAGAGGCCTATGTCCAGCAGTGGACTGCGATAGGCTGAGTTGATTGATTCCGCTTCGCACGCTTGTAATTTGGTTTATCACAGAAAGAGGTTATCGCGCATCCCTCGGGAACTGTTTATTTTCCCAGAATAAAAAGAAGCCTATGTCCATCTCCAGGTCCCAGGCTACCGCTTTGGCAAATTTCATTACGATCGGTTCAGAGGTTTAGTCGTGAAATGGTAACAAACAGGCAGATTGGTTTGTATAAGAATAAATAAAATAAATATTTTGGGACATGTTTACACGGCACTATCTAGTCACAAACTAAGCAGAGCTTGTGCTATGGGTACTAGACAATGGATATAATACTTATATACTTTTTTTTCGTAAATAAATACATTTATATGATAGCTCGCTCCTTTTCACATGGGACTTATAACATATCTGGCAAAATGTGGGTGTACTATGTATAGTAGCCAGAGGTGTACCTCTGGCTACCCCTTCTGGGAATACAGGCATGATGTTATGTTGTTTTTGTTGTAAAAAATGATTTCAACGTACCTGTGGGCGCGGATGAATTTGAAATTAAATTAATTTAGATATATGCTTTTTATTTGATTATAAAATGTATTTTAAACGATGTATTTATTATTTTCAATTAAAATTGATATTAAATGAGAATTATTGTTTATATTTAAAAGCGTGTAACTGACCATAAGATAATGTTATTTTTATCATTTTAAATTTGTTCAAAGTTCGTAATTTATTTCATTTACCTAATTAAGATTTTTGATTTGCCATGAAATGTTTAATTTAATTAACAAGACATTAAATAGGTCTAAACAGTATCTCATGATTGTAAGTGACGTTAGTTGAGGGTATATAAAAAGACGATTATTGTAAGAAGGGAGGTCATTCGATTGCGATCCGTCACAGAGTGAATATTGTATTTAGAATGTAATTATTCAATGTAATTGCGTCTTTATGTGCAGTGTGTTTTATTTACAGTTATTGCGATTTAATGTATTATTTCGCATCCATCTAATACCCAAAATGGACTCTGACTACACTTGCGGCGAGGAAGCGCCGATATACCCTATGTAATCGCTTGTGTGTAATATTCAAAGGTACGTTTAATAATGTATACCACGTTAGATTCGTAATAAACTAAATTGAAATTCGTCGTTTTCCCTGCGTATTAATAAAAGTAGTACAAACAGAATATCAAGGTCGAAGTAATACCAGTTCATTTAATTTCACAGACAAACATATTTTGTCGTACACGTGCCTGAGTTAGGTCCTTTATTTATTTGGATTTTCATACGTTACACGTGTATGAAACCAAAAAGCCATTAGTTACCTTAATTTTATCGTCGATGAAATTCAGGTAATTACTATCCTGAAGGACCGTTTTGCGAAAACCCTCGATCTGGCAGGTTTCACCTGTTGGTATCAGGAGTTATCATCATTTCAGCCAAAATACGTCCACTGCTGGACATAGGCCTCCACCAAAGTGGGGTATATGCCATAATCGCCACGCTTGGCAGGCGGGTTGGCGATCGCAGTTGGTTGGGAGACCGCTGCTGCCCATTCTCTGGTGAGTCCCTTAGTTGCCTTTTACGACACCCATGAGAAGAGGTGATGTAATTCTTTTCCGTCCGGCAGCACACGGAACATCAGGATCAGGAGTTATGCGGTGGAAAAAAAAATTGGTAATAGTATCGTCGCTGCCTTTTTTCTGCTAAAAGTTAATATAACGTCTATCAGAAATGCGTGCACATAATTATATTATTTTAAGAGCTCAATCAGGGAATAGCACAGAACAACTTTTTACTACGGGATCAACCCCGAAATCGCAAAAGAAATCAACGCTATAGAAAACAATCAAAATGTATGGGAATGACATATCTCAACGAAAAAGTCAATCGTTAAGATATGTCATTCCCATACATTTTGATTGTTTTCTATAGTGTTGCCGATTGTAGATTGTCAACTTGGCTAGGGGGGCAGCTGTTCCCTAGATAATAATCGATGTCACTCGACAAAATATAGGGATCAGCTGATTTTTTACTGGTAGTAGTAAAAGTTGTTCGATAACACTCACTGAATGAGCTCTTAAAATATGACCACGCATTTCTGATACAGGTTTTATAATACAGAAGCCAAAAAAAAGCCAGCCAGAAATAGTGGTCAATACAATGTTGTATTGACCACTATTTAATAGGTAGCCGGTTGAAAATTTCACAGAATATGTGTTGCTATGGCGCCAGTCACGACAAATACTAAAATAAAGTCAAAAACTTAAGGGACCATGGGGACCACAGGAATAGATGGGGACCATACAAGAAACCTCGAAAAACATACATTTTTTTCTACGTTTCATTTCTTGTCCTTCTTCATAACGGTAATACATACCAGCATCAAATTTGGTATGATTATAGTGCATACTATGTAGTTAGTTTAACAACAAATACTAAAAATTGGACAAACACAGAAATGTGTGGTGGTATCTGCGTAAAAATGAGATGCTAATATTCATATTTCGCGCACGTTGCGTTGATGTCTTTTGATGAACTCTCATAAATTAAAGCAGTTTCTAAAGGGTATCAGGGCGATGGGTGATACGGAACCCTTACTGCACGAGTCCGACTCCCACTTGGCCGGTTTTTTTAATATACCTACGTAGATTTTACTTAAGTCTATTCTAGACTATTTCTAGACTATTTCTAGACTATTGAAGCGTGAAGTGTGACTAAAAGTAAGAAAGTTGACATTGTTAACCATACTACAATGCGTGTGAAATATAAAGTAACACTAACCCACAACTAACCCAACAACGGCTAATGTGTTAACTGGCAATCAAGAGGTCGGGTAGGTTCAAATCCTTCTTGCCCTATTTAACTATTGCGGTGAAGTCACACTCAATACAATAGTGCATGTTTGAATGTTTGTTACTCAATCACGCTGTAGGGACTGAACGGATTTGGATGAAATTTGGCATACAGATAGAAAATAGCCTGGATTAACATATAGGCTTTTCATCCCGGGAAGATGAACAGTTCCTGAGGGATGGGTAATAAATGACAGCCACTCCGGCGAAGCCGCGAGAATAGGCTAGTATACTATACTAACTAGTGATTAAAATTTTGATTCTTGTACGCACGGCTACACATCAAGCTGTACATTTCCAGTATAAGCTAATCTCGCATTGTACGGAAAGCCTATATATACAATGCGAGGTCAGCTTATATTGGAAATGTACAGCTTGATGTGTAGCCGTGTGTACTAATAGATAAGCGACGAGGTGACTAGAAATTGACTTATTACTGAAACACACAAATTAATAACTGAAATCGGTAGTAGAAATTCTTCCTCAGTTCTTTTTCGCATCTTTTTTAACTGTCTACTTATTCTACTTCTACCGTCCTACTTATCTGTGAAAACACCGTGTAATTGGCCTTCTTTAATTAACTTATTTAAAAATCGTATTCTGAAGAAATAAAATTGAATTAAAAAAAGAAACGTAGTTCATTGCAATCTTTGTGTAACGAATATCGTAAACATAAGGACCATGTCTATAAAAATATACACAATTTATTTCAAATTCATATAATACCTAATTTACCTAAGTATGTGCTTTCGCTAAATAAATGAATTCGTTAAAAAGGTTCCGTTTGAGCAAAAAGAATAAGTAAGTACGTCTGGAAAGTTTTCTTAGCGGTTATCAAAGGACCAGTTCGATGTAAAGACATGCATTGATCCCACAGATATCAAGATAAAATAACAAGGACAAACTTTCGGTATGATTGTAATAAGTATTTTTAGTCTGCGATGTTTTTCCCAATTACCTACTAGCAATCGCCTATATTTTTTCAAATTCTATGGACTTTTTTTTTTCAATTATTTATTTATTTGTACTTAAAACACAATACAGAGCAAGAGCGAATCACTTTTTCGTTGAGATATGTCATTCCCAGCATACATTTTGATTGTTTTCTATTAGCGTTTACGATTGTAGATTGTAACTTGGCTAGGGGGGCAGCAGCTTACTCCCAAAGGCAAACGTCCGAATCAATTCTCCTCATGATTCTGAACAAACTAGTTTCTCAAATTGCGTAAACAAAAAGTAACGTTGTATAGAGGTACTTAGACTAACATTACAATAAATATCGAGCTGCGACTCGCGGGTTCGCGACCTGCCCTCGCTCCGTTTTCTGTATAACTGCATAACTCTGTATAATTCGAGGTTACATTACATTAATTATTTAGCTGCAGTCCTGACCTGCTTGATTAGCATGAACTTCCGTCGATCCGGGTATATTAACACGTTGACTGTCCGTGCATAATGCATTTTCGATCTAGCTGTGAGGTTCGTGCATCACATCCTGCGCTATGTGAGCTAGAATTTTAATTTTCTTAGGACGAAATTTAGTTGTCAACTTAATTGTATTAACGAGTGATCAACTCATCTAAACCTTCTATATTGGTAGAAAACTCATTTTTCGGTTAAGCTCGTCTTTGTACATGTAATTTCAATTTGTAAGTTAATACTGTATTTTTCTGGTGTAAAATTAAGAATAAGAATAATTTATGAGAAAATGTAATAATGGTTCATCAATTCGCGTTCGCTAAACTGAAACATGGAGAAAAAAATCTCATGAAATTGTTATTTCATCGGTGTTGCGATTAAACAAAATAATTAGCGTTTAAATTAAATGGATCATCGACTAATAACCGGGATCTGCAAAAGGCTCTAGAGTCTAGACCAGACGTGAAAGACGTTTTAATGAACAGTTAAAAAACAACTGTCTACTTGTTTTACGAAAAAAAGCTTCGACGTGCCAGTTACATGTTTCGAAATTGAAAGATATTCTTTCTACCCGACTGCGCCAGAAGGAGGGTTATGTTTTTTGTAGAAATACTTCTAAAAAAGTTTAAATGTGGTACTATGAGTAATTGACACCTAATGATATCTAAGCTTCATTCGAGACATAAATTATCTTTACTTACACGTCACCTACTAGTTCTATAACTTATTTACGATTTACTTCATTTTGATATTTAAATTTTATCATAACTTAAATACGACTTAATTGTGCCAGCCCTGTAAGTGAATAAAATACTGTTACACTATTATGATTCAAGAAAATACAGTACTATATCTTTGATATTTAAGTACACTATTCTTATATCTGTATAGTCATGACCTTAATAGAGATTATCTCTATGAAATGAACAAATGTTTCTATGATACAGAGATCAATTTTTAAAATAAAATGTTATCTACTTTGCTTGTAACTGCGATTCAACTTTAAAATATTCGACTACCATTAATATTTTATCTTTGTTCACATCAGTGTTATTTCTAGATATTTTCATTTTGATGGCAATACTTCTAATATAAACAATACCTACTATTTGGAAAACGATAAAAGCGATGCTATTATGCCAACTTTAGTCTTAATGCAATCAGTATAAAAAACTAGATATAACAGAATTGCATAATGTTCACATGACTTTGATACGTGAAAGATCTCGAATGGAACAAAGAAAACATATTTTCCATTTGCATTTTATTCGTTATAGATTAATCCACAAGAATGCTTGCGACAGACGCTTTTATCTTCCAACGTCAGGGAGCTGTTAATGTTGCCCTAAATTAAATAGGAATCTACTGGAAATAAATTAGATGGAAACTCTGACTTCCTGTATAAAAGTTTATATAAATATGAATACTGTTTAAATGTAGACGTTCGGTTCGCTGAAGCTTAATTTATTTAGTGCTAGTGTGCATTAGGTTACGAGTTCAGCTAAATTCATTTAATTAATAACCACTGTACACAAGTTGCAATATGTTGCCTAAACAATGTTGTAATTACAATTGCGAATAACTTATTACAATAACGAATTTTGTAAAGCTTTTAGAATTAATTTATTATTTGCTTTCTCTTTACTTGGGTTGTAAACAAATTAATCAGTGATACATCAGGTAATATAATTATCAAGTAAATTAATTCAATAAATGTGTGACTTTGAGTGCTCGTGCCAACAAGTTGAAATTATTAAAGCATAACTTGGAATACGCACATTTTCCCAATAATTGGCAAGCGAGTGTATCATTGAAAATATTGCTTGACACTTATTACTGTTATTGTCACATTTGTTTATGTAATTGTTGTTTATTTTAATCTACATGTCTATTATTCTTTTATACAATAAATGGGACCACATCCCTTACGCTTAATCTTCCCTGGTACCTACTTACAACTTTGTAAACACTCAAGGATTCTTGTTTAGTAAAACCAACAGTAAATCTATGACTAGTTACAAAATATTGTAAGTAGGTACCTAGACCTACACACTTTTCATAGTAAAAGATAACATAAAATATCAATATCATTGCGGTAAAATATACTAACGTATACTACGAAGCACATTATGCCTCAATGATCACTACAAAATATCTAGGGCTGCTCAAATCTAACTTTTGTCTAATAAATTCTGTTATCATCAGTGCCATTGGAAGCGATAGCTTGGATGCCTTGCTATTTGAAATGCAACTTCCTACATCACCTAATAAATATTCCCGGTTCCAGCGATTTCTCGAGGAAATAAGTATCAATAGTTTTACAATCGTAAGTTTTATCTGGAACCCTATGTCTGAGTGGAAACGAAGATAAAAGAAAACTTAAGTGAACAGCTTTTGTCATGTTTCTGTGTACCTAGTTGATTAACGTAAATGACAATTATGATGTCCAAAATTTTCAAGAACTGCTGTTCAAACGATGATATTTACAAGATTATGAGCATAAGTGTTTGTGTTGGTCTGGGTGTTTCTTATGTATTATTTACAAAAAAAAAAAAAGTATATAAGTATTATATCCATTATCTAGTACCCATAGCACAAGCTCTGCTTAGTTTGGGACTAGATTGTGCTGTGTAAAAATGTCCCAAAATATTTATTTATTTTATTTAAAGATATGTTATACCCTAACTAAACAAACGAAAAAAAAATTGGTAGGTACCACACGCAGCGGCAGCACAACTACACATAAACTAGAATTAAGTAAGGTAGTTACATGTAAGTTACTTTCACATCATAATTGGTTGATTTTCTGTACACATCCGATGGCATTGCTGTTTTTTTTTGTCACCGGTCACGCTCCTCGGCGCCTTGCTTGACACGGACTAATAGCAGAACGTCCTAATAGAATGTTTTCGAGTCTTCATAATGCGTGCGCTAGTAACATATCTGTACTTTTAAATATGATTGTGTTTAAAATATTTAAAACTAATTGAAGCCACTCGGTTTTTTCCCCACACATAGATTTTCTTTATAAGATGAAATATTTTCAAGTCTTTTGTGTATTGAACCTAAATCTGAAAAACATTAGGAACAAAGCATAATAACATTCCCTAAACAACTAAGTTATAGGAATACTCTTATTTAATCAAAGGTAAGTTACAAACACACTCAGCTTACCTAAGGCTGAAGTTAAGTTAATCCATCAGGGAAAAATATGAAGGATAGACGCTCACTTGGGTAAATAAATTCTAATCATATCTGCGTATCTTGTATCAAGTTGTATCTCGTACACTCGCACAGCCGACGCAGCGAAATCGAGATGAAGGAACTACCGATGAAATATCATATTTTTCGAACACAGCCTTTCATACGATTCCGCAATATTTTGATTGAAATATGAAAGATATCTAAAAGGGAAATAATCATGGAAATAATATCGTACTTCTAAGAATTCTAAGCAATAGGAATACAATCAACGTATCGAGATAAGAAAGATACTTTTAAAAACACTTTTTGGATTAAAACACCAGTAATTTAATTCTTAACATGATGTGTTACTCAACGAAGTTTAGCCGCGTAGAAATAAACTAAAACAATTTAACAAACTGGTTTGTATTCAAGTAAATTAACTGACGGTGCAGCCAAGCGATACCTCAGATATAATAAAATAAAAAGTGTACAACGAACTCACAAGTTAAGTCACACGTAACTGGAGTTATAGGTTATCAGTCCAATCATAGAAAATATAGACAATCACGTGGCCTGGGAATAGTACACCGGCTTTGTTCTTCTACGAAAACACGATCCCAATCGAACTAATCATCTCTAAGATTTCAAAACTACATCCGCGGTTTAAGTTCCTCATTATGCCAATGACAATACAATTTTACAATACCTGTATGCATGTGTGCGTGACCATGTGTGATTGGTACTATCAACTTCTGATATCAAATGAAGATAAACCAAGAGATAAAATCTACAACTGTACATAACAAGAAGAAATATCATACTCGAGTCGAAGGAATATTCAGTGTTCTGTTTAACAAAATTGTTGTTCAATATTTTTGATTAGCGGACGTCTACATCAAATGCAAATATTATTGTAATAGACTGCGTTATTCATTTCTAAGAATGTGTAAGCAAGTAAAGCAAGCAACATTGAATGAATGAATGCAGAAAAATACACCAACAATAACAAAATACTTTGCTGCGATACTTCGGTACGGTTTACAGAGATATGCACTAAACAGGTATGCAATACAAGCAAACAAAATGAAAATTAACAACGCCATTAACAAATATGTACAGCCTGATAACATACAAGTCATACAACTGTTAATTACAATTATGAACGCGGTTCGCGCTCTCCTCTGAGAAATAACTTTAATTACAATTTATAACCATCAATCGCTCCAATACACTGCAACCAAGTCGTAACTTATTCTCTAACTGACGTAAGATAACGTTCGTCTGCAATAACTTCCTGTTTTTACTGACTACCACGTCACACTCTCGAAAGGCATTCAAAACACACGTGTAACTGAACCAGTAAACAACCTCTACTCACTAAAACACTTTAACCTCATCAAATGTTTGAATACGAGCGGCTCAAATATGACAGTATCATAAACACTGAAGAACCGTCCAATGTTTCACAGCTGATCGACGTACATATAAACAAACTCACCTTATGGGCATTACTGTAAACACTACATCCCATCGACGCACAGAAACGTTCGATTCTGAAGTAGTATAAACTTCCTTTATGCACTCTCGAATTTGAACAACACTGAAAATCGTGGACGACACGCGGTTTCCGTGAACTAAAAATATTTTTGAGATTAAGGGTCGCGTTTGAATTGACGCGACTGAGGACGAAGGGCGTGCGACTCCGAACGCGGTCGGCTGACTACTGGCCTGGCCTGGCGGACTCGTGTCGTTCGAGTGCAAAGCCATCAGGTGCGACGAAGAGGTACGACTCAGTGACAGTTTAATTGATGCGGTATCAGACATGACGTAGGATAACATCGAACACACTCATATCCTTCCATCCATCATTATTACGTCCGAGTATCCATTAGACACACGCCTGTGAAAAATTCCGACATGTTGGAATGTGTTTTCAAGGAGTATGTGTACAATTTTCATCTGTGTGTTTGCATTCAGCATACTTGTTCCCATTATCGACAATGCACAACTGCATTGCGAATCCTATATACACAAGGCGAACACAATAAAATGTAAAAGTGAAAACAATGCACGAGGTGAGCAGTATCCAGTTCTGCCAGATGATGTAACTACGTCAGTGGCAGTTCCCGTTTAGATAATTAAACCCAAATTAATGTTATTGGTAGTATGCAAATAAAGGACTAGGTACTGTATTTACAGGAAGAAAATTCGAAAAGGATTTCATAAGGTGAAAAACCACGTGAACATTAACCTTGATAAGAATACATTAAAGACGGAAACATAAATTATTAGTAAGCGCACTTACAATTTTCATTAAAAAAATCTTGGCTTTCTGCTTTGGTGCACTCAACTTCCCAGATTAAAACAAAATTTCTCTGAGATATTATTTCAAGTGTTATAGGAAATAGCAAGCATTTTTGGGCGCGAAACGTATTTTCATTAGCATCCCAGGAAGTTACGATAAACAAAGAAAAGGCCCCGGGCAGCTCTCAAGAGAGAGAATTCTTGGCTAATAAAGTGTTCTGAAATTTCCAGGGTTGAGAACGGTGTAAATTATAATAGTTTCCAAGGCCAATACGGATATGATTCCCAGTTCGTAGCCCAAGGGCGCGAGCAATGCAGAATGCACAACCGCTTTGCCGCCATGTAATAGAACCAACCGCACTCGACCATAGACGCAATTCAACCTAGTGGCGATTTATTAGCCCTAATAATGGAAATACCCACAGGATTTACAGTTGTACATTTAAGCTTTACGATCGAGTGATAATGGGAAAATGGATCAGATAGAAGGATTATCCGAGAGGCCTTGAATAACGTTGACACGGGACGGGACGGTCAAATCGAACAACAGGAACGCTCGTAAATTACAGCCTGGAATAGGAATGGTTTGCACCAAAATGTTACCCGGTCCGACCTTCAACTTCCACCAATTATTTCAACGAGAAACCTTTGAAGGCAAGTCCAATCTGATGGCGAATACAAAGCTGAGTTAGCCCCGCCCTTTAACACTTTCTTTGAATATAATACTTACGTAGAGACTAGAGCCGAAGTCAGCCATGATATTATCTATACTGGGCTAAAAATAGCACGTGGCAAGATAACATTGTTTACAGCCGCCTCCAAACCTACAACACAAACCCTGTTAGATATAGACAATGGACGGGAATTTGGCGTTCGTTTGTAGCCAAAATGGGAAAAAATATTTGTGTTATTAGAACAAAATTGTTTCTATTTGTTGTTTACGTGACCTATAAGTTGACGTGGCAGCCTATTTCTTTTCTTTTATAACAAACAATTTTTAGAAGCTTATTTTTCTTACAGGATAAGGCTTATTGATTTGCCACCTATAGTCACTCTGGAAATCCTTTAGTAGGTGTTTGAAAACCATATTCTATTTTTCCGGCTTCAGTTTCAGATTTTATTAGATAAAGAGCGCGTAAAGTGATATGGATAATATTTGCACATCATCGTTATCAAACCAATATCTGATATGTGCAAAAATCAGCAAGCACATAGCAATTATCTTATAAGAAAGTTTGGTTAGTGAACAAGTTCAATAAAAAACAATTCACATTTCGATATCTTAAAAAAGGGCACATAGCACATATTGGTTTGACAGCAAAGACAATCTAAATTGAGAGCTTAGTGGTAAAAGCAGAAAGACAGACGGACAACCCAGAGACCCATTAGTAGGTACGGATCCCCGGTCACAAAACCAAATTTCGATGAAAATTTTACCGAAGGCAAATGGCTCATTAAAATGCAATACGTTGTTGTATGTTGCTCTGTAAATTCTGGATAGCATTGTGGAACAGCGTCAAGATATTTAAGTATTTAAATTCCACCGGTTCCCGCTTTCTCATGCAAACGTAAATAGATAATCAATATTATTCCATGGTTTGTTTGTTTGTCATTACTTATTATGACGGGACACGCAACATTTCACATCGAATCGTTAAATTTTCGTTTTACAGTTTTACAGTATCAATACTGTGTTGTGCTATTTATTAACTGACATAAATAAAAGATATCGATTCATTTTTGTTTTATTATTGAAAAAGCTTCGCGTATTAATTAACCTCGCTAGTGGAACAATTGTGTGACAGACAAAAAACAAAAATGTAATTTATACTAGCTTCAAATAGGTCACTCATAAAAAACAAACTTCGTAAAATGTTAACTATCAAATAAATGAAAACAAAAACGTAATTATTTACTTTGGATTCGAGAAATATAAGGCGAAAAATAAGAAAAAAAAAACAAATTCTGGAAAAATGTGAGTGAGTTTCTTACTTTTACATATAACTTTACTTACGAAGTTCAGGAGAGCCAAATAACTTAGAAGTTCAAGAGAAACATCGGTGACGCCTAATTTGCGTTATAAGAAAGTAGTCTGAACTTCTAAATTAATTAAATATGTAGAAACAGTCTCTCCCGTACCTTCTCGCATAATTCTTATTCATTCTTTAATGCTCTCAGTCTAGACTTAATGAAATCTCATTCAAATGCTTTCCTAACTCCGGGATTTTCAATAAATAAAATAACTCCGTATCTGCCGCGTTCTTTTGTAATGTATTTTATTATTTCAGTCTTTGATAACATTGTTTCATTGTTGTATAAATAACAGTCATGCAAGTTTATTTTTTACTTGTCTGTCTTTACCACTACAGATTACAATAACATTTTTGTCTCGAGATGAAACATATTTTTACATCTCTAGATTTTTGTCTGAAGCTATTAGACCTACAATAAGAGCTCTTAGAATAAGTTCCTCAGTGTTGCCACATCATGCATTAAATGTTAAGAAGATTCCTCAGGAATTTACTGCCTAAGACGGCTTAGCCTTGAGCTTACTATAAAGGTTAGGTTTATAATTCTCTTCGGTAATGACTGGGTAGGTTCATAAATAACTTATTAGGCAGCCGTCATGTTACTTTGGACTGTCTGTGGAATTCCTACTACATAGAGCAGGTATAAACTTAAATACTTTATTGATATGTCATGTCTCAGTTTGGCGAACCGACTTGCGGTACCATTTAGGCAACAGCTTAGGTGGTATTGCAGTTGTTATGGGCAAAGATAACCGCTTAACATCACCATCCTATACTATAAAAAAAAAACGATAATTATTTTTTAAATTCGGAGAAAATTCTATAATATAGGTAGGTACCCAAGTAAAATATTAATTGAGAGCGAGTCTAATTATCGAGACGCTGTGTCATAATTTCCAATCTAAAATTAAAAGTGACATAATTGAATGAAAAAACGTGATATTCAATTTGAGTTTGCTAAATAGATGTTAAGCAGTAAGCTCAGCTCATTATGAGCTATTAATACATCGCGCACCTAGATGAAAAAGGTCTTAGTTTTAATCTAGGTGTGCGACATATGAACGTAAGGATACCTAATTTACTACACTGACATAGGCCTCCCCCAAGCATGTTGGGGGCCATAATCGCCACGCTTGGCAGGCGGGTTGGCGATCGCAGTTGGTTGGTTAAATACTCAGAGAACGCTGCTGCCCATCCTCTGGTGAATCCCTTAGTCGCCTTTTACGACACCTATGAGAAGATATAAGGTGGTGCAATTCTTTATGTCCGGCACCACACGGCACACGAAAGTCCACAAAATCTATATAAATATTATCCTCCTCCTTTTTTGAAGTCGGTTAAAAATCAATTGCCACGTGTATGACGGAGCATCACGGCTCGACCGATTTAGCTGTTTTTTTATAGGACAAGGAATTGTCAAGATAAGGTTTGCATGAAAGAAAGTTGTTGAAATAAAAAACATTAATAACTTCTTAGGTTTTCGCGATCACTACACATTATAATAAAACAAAGTTTAACCGGATTAAATCGCGTATATTATTTAAATTGGTTTCCCTGACGTTTCGAAAGCTTTGCAGCATTTCGTGGTCGCAGGTAGACTAAGATGACAAGCGTCTTTACAAATATTTCTAAAAAAATATTTTAATCTACCGTACAATATTATTAATTAAAATCGTTTCGATGCACGCAGTAATCACTCACAATATCATTATCTTTTACAGTGTTGCATGCTGTTTGGGACTTGATTATTTTTAGGACTGGGTTCCAAACAGGTGGTAGCTGCCAACCATCTTCTCTATTAAAATTAGGATGTTTTTTAATTTCAATAGCCTCACGGAGCATTCTAGGTACATATCGGTTTTCCTTCGCCAGAACTTGTGGTTTATCAAATCGAAGAAAATGGTTGGGTTTGTCTAGGGCATGTTCACACACTGCAGACTTTGTGGAGCGTCTGTTCTTGACGTCAGCTATATGTTCTTTAATTCTAGTGGCTATACTACGCTTTGTTTGCCCTATGCATGATAACCCACAATCACAATCAATCTTGTAGACCCCTGCATCTCGTAAGGGAATGTGACATTTCACCGGTCTGAGGAGTTGGCTGATCTTTCTTTGGGGCTTGAAATAGGTTTTGATAGAAGCACGCTTCAAGATATGACCAATTCTGTCGGTGACCCCTTTGATGAATGGTAGAACAGCAGAACCAATTTAAATAATATACGCGATTTAATCCGGTTAAACTTTGTTTTATTATAAAAAACATTGTAAAAGTATATTAGTATTATATCCAATGTCTGGTACCCATAGCACAAGCTCTGCTTAGTTTGGGACTAGATGGTGCTGTGTAAAAATGTCCCAAAGATATTTATTTATTTATTTATTATTTATTTATTGTAACCGTGCGGAGCCGAGGCGTGTCGCTACTTATTATATAAAACATGTCTGAATAACAAGGTCACTGTGAAAAAACGGCTAAGTAGAAACAAGAGACAGTATTTTATATATCTAATAACCCTCCTTGGTTACTGTGTACTTATTTCATATCTAGTAAACCTAAAAAAAACGTTCATATATTTTCATTTACAAGACCACATAAATGTCTGCAATGTTATTTATGCATATACAAGAATATGAGCAACATTTTCTTCATAAATCAAATGAAATTAAAAATAATTTACTTTTAACTAAACCTAAAATATGTAACAGACACGTGAAATATTCAATTTTTTTTAAATAAATTAGTGAGCTTAGGGACAAAGTTGGTCAAGTTATCTCGAGGAACACGGGACGTTTACGTTGATTTATTAAGATGGCTCACTTTGCAGACTCCTAAGTAACTTCATAAACAATTTAGGTTAGTTACATCACTATTCCGAATGGGCATAAATTCGCGTAAGAATCTTTTAAAGTGTCTTGAACGTGAATTGCTATTTGATTATATAAGGTGCTTGAAGGCAGATGTTCAGTAAAAGTTATCTATATCAGACTAGAACGGAGTTGTAATTGCATTTGCTTTATATTGCATCTATATTGACTGTAGCACTAGTGAATTTACACTGCAAATCAGCAAGTTTACGCAAACAATACAAACAAATATACAACTTGTACCAGAAATGCGTGGTCATTTTTTAAGAGCTCATTTAGGGCATAACATAGAACAACTTTTACTATAGGACCCACCCCGAAATCGCAAAAAAAATCAGCTGTTCCCTAAAAAATCAACGATGTCGCTCGACAAAATGTATGGATCAACTGATTTTTTGGAACGAAGTTCCGTATGGGGGCTTGCGGTAGGTGTGATTCGGAAGAAAATGTAGCGTCACGTCACGCTAAGATTTGCGTTATACCCATAGAGTACCTACATTGAATATACGGACATACGAGTTGTCAGCTGACCTCACCTTTAAGCGCCATCTGGTGGGTAACGTCAAAGTTACAGCTATTAAATAAAACGTACAAAAAGACATGTTTTACTGAGGATCGAACCTGGGCCCTGTGGTATCTCAGTCCGATGCAATATGTTTCTTGTAATCTATGCTTGTATTATCATCATCATCATCATCATCATTTCAGCCGAATGCTTGTATTATAATTACGAAATTTTGCATTATTATGAACCGGTAAAAAATATGAATATTAAGGATAACTTCGTTCCAGACGAGGGTCACTGACCGCACACTGACCCCTTAGAAAACAATATTCGATAGCATTCCCTGCTTTCTGATACCCGTTGTATATGCAGAATAAATAAATTTTTCGCGGTATCGAAATGCAGACCGAATTTACTCCAGCCACTTCTGTTAGCCAATCGCACACGTCACTACATCAGGCGAGACAGGTAGCAATTCAAAACATTCACACTTGCAGTAAGGGGGTGAGAGAGACAAAACAAATATAATATAAGTTTCAGTAACTCGGTTCGTCGTGCAGCAAGCCGACTAAAATATCGCAGGAGTGTGACAAGAATAATCCGTTAATTTAAACTCTGCTCTGGCGACTATAAATGGAGCATTTGATATGCTCCCATTTTCTAAATAGCTGAGAAACTAGTTTGAACTTATACAACGTGGTTATTTAATTATCAGGAAACAATGATATTTAAAACTATAGATATGTCATACCCTAACAGACTGCCTCGTTGGTCTAGTGGTTGCAAGCGCGACTGTTGAGCGTGGGGTCCTGGGTTCGATTCCCGGGTCGGGCAGTGTTATTGGGTTTTATCATTAGGAAATTCTCAGTATCAGCCCGGAGTCTGGATTTGTGCCCGGTCAATGGCAATAGGCTCGCCCCCTATTACATGGGACTATAACATAACTGGCGAAATGTGGGTGTACTATTACACCTCTGCCTACCCCTTCGGGGAAATACAGGCGTGATGTTATGTTATGTTATGTTACCCTAACGGAACAAACGAAAATACGTTCCGTACGCAGCGGCAGCACAGAAGTAAGTTAGTTACTTTAAGTTACTTTCAAATCATATTTGGTACACTTTCTGTACACACACGATGGCATTTTAGTTTACGGTTTCGCAATCGGTCACTTTCGGCACCTTACTTGACGCGAACTAATAGAAAAACGTCCCAATTAGGACGTTTTCGAATCTTCAGATTGCGCGCGCTAGTAACATATCTGTACTTTAAAATATTATTGCCAGAAAAGCTTTTAGTTGCGATCAAATTCGTTATAAATAACAAATCTTATTCGTTGACTATTATTTATTTTAGACTAGTTTTTACCCGCAGCTTCGCTTCCGTGGTACTTTATCCCACAGAACCGTGCATTTTTCCGGGATAAAAATTAGCCTATGCCACTCTCCGGCACAAACTATCTCTATGCAAAAAAAAACACGTGGGTCTGTTGCTCCGTTGCTGCGTGAAAGGACTACAAACCAACATACACACTTTCGCATTTATAATATTAAGTAGGATTATTACTTTCCTATAATCAGCCATAAAAAAGTCTCAGATTTTTGCTAATGATTTGAATTGACAACTGATGAGTTCGGCGGGGATATGCGGAAATGGATATAGGGATGCTCGCGCGGTTTATAGGTGAGGACGTGCGTGAATATTAAATGCGTTTATTTTATAAACACATTTTATAAAGGCCGCAGACCAAAGACACTTTATTAAGAACACGGTGTATTTACCCGACTGCGCCAGAAGGAGGGTTATGTTTTTCGAGTGTATGTATGTATGTATGTATATTTCTTTGGCACGCTCTGTAGCCTAAACGGCTTGATGGATCTTAGCTTGAGAGGTGTCATTGGATTCGTCTTAGTTGTGAGAGTGACACTGGGTATATCAAAATTATAAAAACCAAAATGGCCGCTTTTTGGAGCCATTTTATGTAACTTCAAAAATTTTTTTTTGCTCAAAACCTATCGATTGGGGTATCAAAATAAAGGGTTTTATAAATGGTTTACGAAAATATAAACAACTTATATGTTTAAATGTAATTTGGAATGAGAAATGCTAAAAAACAACAAAATATTCAACGTTAAAAATTAATTTGACTTTTCAAAAAAAACATTAATAGTATGATAAATAAAACATGATGACAAAACTAAAAAATTTAATTAACAAAAACAAAAAACCCGACTGCGTGTAAAAATAACAGAAAAGATATAAACAAGACTTATCAACACGCAGGCGAAGGCTACATAGGAGCTATTAAGTAATTCATGACAACATACGTAACCTCCGACTGCGTGTTGATAAGTCTTGTTTATATCTTTTCTGTTATTTTTACACGCAGTCGGGTTTTTTGTTTATGTTAATTAATTTTTTTATTACAAATATACAGTGACATAAAAAAAACATAAAAGATCTTACTTAAGGTTTAATCACACAAATATGAATGTTACATATTTTGTCATAAAAATTAACCTTTTCAAGCGTGTTGTGAATGCAAATGTTTTCATTATGCATTCATACATACACGATCCCATCGACTGTTGGTAATTGTATGTAACTACATCCTGATACTTGCTAATAAAATCTCAAACAAGTGTAGTTAGTTGTACGTGATCGAACCCGGGGTTCATTAAGAGTAAATATTAACCTAAATAAGGACAAATAACACTAACACTATTAACACTAAAATTATATATATATTTTTTTTTTATTATAATTCTTTTTTTTTTTGGATTAACACTATTGTGGACTGAAGTTGTCTGATTAAATAAATAAATAATAATAATTAGTGCGATAGGATAAGGAATGAATATGTAAGAGGGAGTCTGAAAGTAGCGCCAGTGACAGAGAAGTTAAGTAGCAATAGACTGTCATGGCGTGCTGCGTAGGCCGCAGCGTGCGATGGCCATCAGGGTGATTCGAGGATACCGTACGGTCTCCTTTGAGGCGGCGAGCCTTCTAGCCGGATCAATGCCCTGGGATCTGGAGGCGAGGGACCTTGCGCTGAGGTATCATCAGCGTGAGGACCCACCTGATCGGAGCGAGGTCCGCCAGATCCTAGTGGCTGAATCGGAGGAGCGACTTGCGCAACCCAGCGCAGGGCACGCCGCAATAGCGGCGGTAAGGCCCGTCATGGAGGAGTGGCTGGAGAGGGGCTATGGCGCCCTCACCTACCGGCTGACGCAGATACTCTCGGGGCACGGTTGCTTCGGGAAGTATCTGTGTCGCATAGGCCGGGAGCCGACTCCCGAGTGTCATCACTGCGGGAGCTGCCTTGAGGACACGGCGCAGCACACACTGGCGGAATGCCCAGCTTGGGCCATGCAGCGCCGTGACCTTATAACTGCAGTAGGTGGCAGCGATCTCTCGCTTCCGGCTGTTATTTTGGCTATGGTCGGGAGCGAGAACGCTTGGGAGGGCGTCGTCTCCTTTTGCGAGGAGGTGATGCTTGCTAAGGAGGCGGCGGAGGGGGTTCGAGAGGCAACGACCTCCCTCCCCACCCGCAGGAGACGGACCGGGCGTCGCAGGAGGGCGTACGCCGACCTCCAGCCACCCTAGGAGTGGGCCTGCGGGCGGCGGACTCGGGGTGGCCCGCCGCCCGATCAGTCAAGGCCCGTGATGGTGGCGCGTCGTGTTCGATGCCGCACGGGGAGAAGGGGCTCGCCTACTAGTGGCGATCCGGGACCTGCCGGGGATGGTTGGACGACTATAAGTTTCCCACGCTCCCGGCCAATGGTTGGAAGAGGAACACCGTGGTGGTTTTAGTCGGTAAGAGTCCGACACTGGCTCCGTCTTCCCCGGGCGGAGTGCGTCCATGAGGATTTCCCCACGTAAAAAAAAAAATAAGAAAAAAAAAAAAGACTGTCATGGTATGGACATGTGATGAGGAGGAATGAGGAGCATGTTACGAGGAAAGTTTTAAGCAGGAGGATGATGATGAATAATAATTAGTGCGCGAACCTTTTGCTTAATTATCAGTGCTGTTTTGGACGGAGAGTCACTAAAACTGTATTTTGTAGCATAGTAGCATATCTAACCGTGGAAATATTTTTCGGCTTAATTTATTTTGCACTGAATGCTAGAAACATGGTGGGCATAATTGCGTATTTATTTGTTGGTAGCGATAAACCGGCAACACGCATTTCGGTATTAAAAGACAGTAGATACCATTTATATTACCTTATTATTTCGATTTCTATGATTACCACTAACGTGCGTTCAAATTTACCACATCTTTCTTGAATCGACTTAAAAAAAAAACCTATGTAGGTCACTGAAGTAATATGTACTACGTACTAGAGAAGACACCTCGAATCGAATATTTGTAGCACGTTTTAGAGCTCCTGCACTCTCACTCCCTTAGCCACGCACGCGCCGCGCGTGCTCCGCGGCCAGCAAATTGCGCGATATTTTTTGTTCGTAATGTCTACTCTAGGTAGTACATACATATTACCTCAGTGATGTAGGTACGTACTCTCCTCTCCGTAAACTTATCATACCTAAGTACACTAATGTAATAATTACCTATAATAATTGAACTTGTAAAAAGTACACAAATTGCCTTTACAAACTCCTACCCAACGGCCAACTACGTATATTAGTAGGTACTGTAAGTTTGTTATTTTTGTTCCAAAATACCTTAGACGTAGTGGCTTCGTGTTCAAACAATATGAATTCTAAAAATATGGCATTACTTTGCCATAATAACAACATAGGTATTGTGTCATGGGACGTAGTCAAGAATAGTAAGTAAGTAATAAGTAGGTAGGTACTATTCTTGGTGTCATAAGAGGCGAAAAAAGGACATGGTCAGGTGTATAGGAGCAAAAAAAAGCCAACAACTAGGTAATAATTGATAATAATAACATTGGAGATGGACACGGGATGAGCTGGACTCCTACACAAGGGATTTGCTAAATATGTTAAATATCGGGAAAAGTAAAGTGCATGCAGCGGAATGAATAGAAAAAAACCGGCCAAGTGCGAGTCGGACTCGAGCAGTAAAGGTTCCGTACCTCTCAACGATCTGATACCCCATAAAAACTGATTTAATTTACGAGAGTTTATAAAAAGACATCAACGAGCGTACGCAAAATGTGAATTTTTACATAAAGAAAGAAAAAGATTTTATTCTTGCGCTCCATTTGACGCACACACTACAAAACTTATACATAATACTTTACAATTTCATGACAGATTAGTATAGTTACAGTTAAATTGACAACCGACTGGACATAAACAATACATGATCTGTGGTTATAACGGTAATCATCGGTTTTTTGTTCTACATTATAGTCTGTGATTTACAGTTAGTAAAATCAAAACAAAAACAATAATAAAAAACTGCTAGGTATTATAAATACTGCTGTGATCTTTGTGCGTCGCATGTGCCCAAAAATGTAGGTCATTACATCATTACATCTCTTTCTTATGTAGGTACCATCACATATGTCTAAGTCTAGTGTCTACGTTTGCCCTGTTTTTAGTATTTGTTGCTAAACTACATAGTATGCACTATAATCAGACCAAGTTTGACGCTGGTATGTATTACCGTTTTGAATATAGAGCAGGAACAAAAACGTTCAAAAAAATGCATGTTTTTCGAGGTTTCTTGTATGGGGACCCCCTTTGGTTTTAGACTTTTTTATTTTTAGTATTTGTCGTGATACACCTCACAGCAACACATATTCTGTGAACATTTCAACTGGTTATCTATTACCGTTACAAAGATACAGCCCTGTGACAGACAAACGGACGGACGGACAGCGTAGCGAGATTAATAGGGTCCCGTTAGTACCCTTTGGGTACGGAACCCTAAAAACAGAATAGTGTTATTTCGGTTATATCACCTAAATAACCACGAAAAGAACGTGAGAGGCGCAGTTCAATTCTCAATGACCTATGACGTTATATAGACCATAACCCACTAGGATCTGTTGTAGAACAAACTTTATCATTGACTCGTGTACTAATGATAAAAACGTGCGCTTTTTGAAGGTAAACCCAATTTAATGTTTTATTCTCTGAAATAATAATTCAGAGTGTGTGTTTATTAGTGTGTATTGTGTTTAAATTCGTTAAATCGGCGTGAAAGTGGTTTGTTATAAATTCAGGGTTTGACCTTTCATTGATTGATGATAGTCTGCGACCAAACTATAATAGAAATAATCAATACCAATAGAAAAAAAAGTTACACAAAGCTTTTGTTGAATTTTTTTTTTTAAACAAATAGATTTAAAACTCAAACGTTCATTAGTGAAGTAATTTACAGTTTAGGCGTACTTAACGAATTTACTTCAGCATAATTAAAAAAAAACACCTTGAATAAACTACTTTTTTTATTTGCGACTAAGATAGTTTTAAATTGTATTTGGCATTAGTTTAAGTATTTTTTTAGGTTTTTAAATTTTATTTATGAATATTTTGCTTCTATAATAATGAAATTTTCACCAGGCGTTCTTCTTATCCATTTTTCTTACATTTTTGTACAGATCAACTACCCAAAGGTTACTTTTTGCTAAACCGAAATGAACTTTTACAATCAAAAAAACTTAAGTAATTCAAGTCAGATTTATATCATTAACAAATCAAAGAAGTGCAGTTAGTTTATAATAAATCTTCAGAGAAAGTCATTAAAATCAATATGAGCTATCACACGAATTCAAAAGTTGAAAGAATATGTATGTGTGTAGTAATACTATTGGTTTCAAAATCAAATATTCTTAGCGGGGCTTATGTTACTTAAGACTTATTTATAACAGATCTGATACATAACAATATTGAAGCCACAACTTGCAATATGTTTTCTTTGTAACCCACGAAAGTTCACGGCATAAGCGTATTGCAATAAAATTCACGATAACCTACTTACGTTCAACTTATTCAAATAAAGATTAACCTTTGATTATCGTACGGGTTACATTTATGACATGTGACGTCACAATTGTTATCATTGTTATCGTGTACCTATCATTTTATCGATACGAAATGTACACAAATCCCGATCCATTTGCAATGCTAACGGTACGTCGAGGTGAGCGGGGGCAACGACCGACCGCGAGGACTGCCCCCATGGGCAGTGACGTCATCACTATGTACCTAATAGGAAAATAATAATAAGACGGATGTTGAACTCCATTTTTGTGAACGCTATTATTATGCGCATAAGGTTTATTTTGGTATTGTGAGCCGAGAATAGTTCAAGGTGTGCGTTTCCTAAATTTAAATAAATACTCGTTCATAAAAGCTGTGGTTTAGTGAATTCATAAATTTGTAATGATGATAATATTTTGAAAATAGATGATAACAATCTTGAATAACTAGGACATTGACTTATCTTTCTGTATAAATAAATTAACAAAATTTTGGTGAGACATAGTACTTACCTAAAAAACTTTTAATGAGATTTGTTAAGGTGTACAAAAATAGGTGACAACCTTTCAGGCTGTTTATTATGCCAAACCTTATAACTTTAACAGAAAGCCATTAATTGACTAGAAAAACTTCTCAATGTAACATGTTTCAATTAATTTTTATTTCCAGGGTTTTTATTTAAAATTATAGAACAGTGCGATTACAATAATTAAATAATCTATCTACAAATGTACAATATATACAACACAAATATAAAATACAAGCATAAAATAAATTTTATAAAAAGGCGTGCTAAGGCGTCAAAGTATTCCTCCACATCGCTGTCATCTGGAAAAGTGCCCAGAAGACTGGCAGCGTTGCCACGTCGAATGGCAACGCTTATTCTTTGGCCAAAGAAAAAACCAGGCAGCCCTCTGGTCATGCGAAGTGTCGACCAGCCTCTTTGCGATTTTCTTGAAAAGGATGCGCGCACTTGGACCCCATGTCCCGAGCGTTTAATTTTTTATGAAGGGTTTATATTCGACTTTAGGGCATTAATTGATGTAAGAAACAAGTTTAGTAGGTACTTATTATTATAAATATAATTGACAGACTTTTCCGCCCACCACTGAGTTAATAGCCTCCTGCCCCATTTTTTCTCTGTGCAAATCGCATCCAACTGGCATGTTGCTGTTGTACTGATTACATGATTTAATGCACTTATCTAAAATATCCATCTACTAACTAATGGTTAAAATAATGCATCTAAACTATCTTAAAGGTCGCGTGCCATTAAAGCTCTATAATTAAATTGGTTAAAAGATCAAAATGGTTTTCATTGAGAGCGCATGCGCCGCGCGATGTAAAGTGAAGTCCAACGTGTAAGTGCACACAGCAAATACACGCACGTACACTGTGTTTTTTCTTACTTGTCTTATTTAATAAACAAACAACCTTGGCATATCTTTTTAGTGACATCATTCATCATCATTACAGCCGAAAGACGTCCACTACTGGACATAGGCCTCCCCCAATTAAGGGGGGGATATGCCATAATCGCCACGCTTGGCAGGCGGGTTGGCGATCGCAGTTGGTTGGTTAAATACTCAGAGAACGCTGTTGCCCATCCTCTGGTGAATCCCTTAGTCGCCTTTTACGACACCCATGAGAAGAGATAAGGGTGGTGCTATTCTTTAAGTCCGCCACCACACGGACTTTTTAGTGTAATTCGTCAATATTAATTATTAAATGATAATATGCTTACAATTTCACACATTAAATATTTTTTTAACAAAATTATATGTGCAGAACTAGTAGTTATATTTTATCATTAGTTATTTGAATAAGGAGACATGCCACGGTTGTTTACTAAATAAGATGAGACAGAAAAAACTGTCTTTACAAACGTCTTGTGACAGTTAAGTTAAATTAACACCATAAGGCCCGTGTTAATTCTCCGATTAAATGGCCGATTACTCAAAAAATGTACTGGAATTGTGGGTAAACGGTCAATTAACCAGATAATTATCGTTGATGAAATCAAGCATAAGTAATAATAGCTTTCGTTATTATAAGGCTATTTCCTCTCATGCACTCATATCTAAAGTCATGGACCTATTATAAACTATCTAAAAAAACGTGTGCTATAAAAGCTCTATATAATTAAGATCCAGAATAGTTTTCATTCAGAGCGCATGCGCCGTGTGGTGTAAAGTGAAGCCCAACGTGGTACGAAAAGTGCACACAGCACATACACTCACGTACAAATGTCTTATGGCATAAAGTTTTATTATAAACACTAGAAGTAGGTAGTTTGGGTTTCGTTGTTATTAGACCATGAATCTCTATTACTTGAAGGAGGTTTGTTCATATTTGAACATGTCACCCACATAAAAGAAACAAAAAATAATAACAATATCACAAAAAAACAATTTGATCAAATAGTAATTTAAGGAGATCTATGTATTCTTAATGCCTATGTGTGTAAGCCTATATAGCAATTTGGCCTTCACCGAAAGAGGGAAAGACAAAATGCTATTACACCAGCCAACATCAAAAGGAATAAAATCCCAGAATTAAAATTTATAGTTTCTTAGGCGGGTTCAGGCCAGGTTGAAGAAGATAGAAATGTACTAATGTAGTACCTAATGTAGAAATAAGCTGACAGAAGCTGGCAGCATAAATAGTTTCAATTAATTTGTACACCTATTATGATGTGTTACTCACATTTTTATCACACTACCAAGATCCTGTTAACACCATGTGTTTTGAACAAATAAATGCATTTTCACCCTTTAAGTAAAGTACAAAGTTAAGGTCTCAATATCGAAAACTCCGCGAAGGTTTTGTGCATTCATTTTCGTAATTGTTTTATCTATCATCAACATAAGTTAACCAAAAATTAAACTCATTCGTACAGACAATGTAGGTATCTGAACCAATATTTTTCCATAGGTAAATAATATTATTTGGATGAAATGGTTCTTAGCACAAATAATACGTTTTGTTTGCCTAATAGCTAACAATAACTCACAGTGGAATATTCCTAGACATACCTCACGAAGCTGAAGTTTTCACAATGGGACAATAAAAGCTCAATTAAAAGATTTTATGAACCTCTGTTTACTTAGAAAACGAAAATAATAGCTAGTTTTATCTCTGTACGTTGATTGCTACACACAGTATATACATTTGTACAAAATACATTTTAGTACTTGGATACTTTGATGCAAAAGATAAAAGAAATCGAAAATCCTAGTCGTAGACCAAGAACTTTCATGTTTTAGCTATATGTAACTTTTTTCCGAAACGGCCTATAAGAGCAACGCTCATCACATAAAAATAAAACCGCGTTTTATATTTTGGTCATGACAGTACTTTCAATAGTGAATGCAGACAGTATTTTTAGAGAGCCATTTGGCTACTTGATACCAGTAGCACACGTTGCATTATTGACTCGACCGGGTTAAATACGACCCGGGATGGTACAATTTTATAGCAAGTTTCTGAAAATACTGGAAAATGCGAACAGTGGCCGACAGATAAAAACATTACGTCAGTAATTGGAAAATGCACGTTGATAAATTGTGGAGCATTACACAACATAAAGAACAGAAAGTCTGGATTGTACGGAGAATAGTGCTCAGCATTTACTGCTGGAGTTGTGGTGAACAAAAGATCTTTTTACAGAATTCATCGGAGCTTTAAGAAATTTAATTGACAGTATTCTTATTTTGTTGAAGTAAAATTTACATCGTATTAAAACTGTGAATTTCTAACTTAATATCTTCATAATGTCATACTCGTATTTATCCAAAGATATGTACAAAATAAAGGTACATAAGCTGGACTTAACGCCATATTTTTTGACGACCTCTGTGGTCTAGTGGTTCGAGTGTCGGACTGCTGTTAACGAGGTCGTGGGTTCGATTCCCACAGGACACAAATATTTGTGTTTTGAACATAAGTCTGTGTTGGTCTGGGTGTTGCTTATGTATTATAAGTATGTATTTACAAAAAAAAAAAGTATATAAGTATTATACTTATCCATTGTCTAGTACCCATAGCACAAGCTCTGCTTAGTTTGGGACTAGATGGTGCTGTGTAAAAATGTCCCAAAGATATTTATTTATTTTTTTATTTATTTTTTTATATGACTTTCTCTGCCACATGGCTACATGGACAGGCAGCAAGTAGGTAAAATAATATATAAAAACAACTAAGAAATAAACTTTCTATATTATTGGATTAATATTTTCTTTTCATAAAGAACAAAAAGTGCGTCAGGATTTATAAGATAGCATCGTATGATATTGCTATTTAACGGTCAATTACCTCAGTAAAAGGTAAACTACGTGTAATTAATCGGCCATACTCCTGAGTAAATTATGGGTTATTGTTTCGCAATTAGCTTTCAGCCACCCATTACAAAGTCTTCTCCAATAACACGTTTAGGGCCTTCGCACACCGTCGACTCATATCCCTACTTTCGGTTCAAAGTCAACGAGCCCTAAACTCGTTAAAATTTACTGCCAGCAAGCTAAAATTCCAAAGTCTTTCCAAAGTCCATGTGGTGCCGGACTTAAAGAATAGCACCACCCTTATCTCTTCTCATGGGTGTCGTAAAAGGCGACTAAGGGATTCACCAGAGGATGGGCAGCAGCGTTCTCTGAGTATTTAACCAACCAACTGCGATCGCCAACCCGCCTGGCAAGCGTGGCGATTATGGCATATCCCTAATATCCCCCCTTAATTGGGGGAGGCCTATGTCCAGTAGTGGACGTCTTTCGGCTGTAATGATGAAGCTAAAATTCACTGTATGGCACTAACGTGACACGATATAAAAAACGCTTCAATGCTTTTTTTTTGTCTTGGGATCGATTCCCAGCACGCGTAGCATGAACACTGTAGACAAGAGATATGTCTACGCAAAAATAGACTAAACGACATTGTATAGTACTTTAACTGTCATTTTGTCTACTCTTTCGTAGACATAGCCCTTGTCTACAGTGGTCATGCTACGCGTGCAGGTAGGGCAGTGTTATTGGGTCTTTTCATTAGGAAAATTTCCGGTCGTTGTGGTGATGCTTGGGGGAGGCCTATGTCCAGCAGTGTATGTGTGTGTGTTCCTGTTTACTACTATTTTCACGGTGTACAATGAAGTATATTCTATCAATCTATCTATCTACGTCTATGTATCTTCGTCTTTCGGCTGAAATGATGATGAATGATGATGAGCTCAGAGTCTGGATTTGTGCACAGTAAATGGAAATAAGCTCGTCGCCTTTTACTTGGGACTTATAACTGGCGAAATATGGGTGTGCCATACACCTCTGCTTACCCTTTGGGGAAAACAGGCGTAACGTTATGTAAGAAAGAACGAAAAAATATTTATTGTCCCAGTTAACGACGCGAAACACAAACAGGTAACTAACATTGTAAAACAAAAAACACATAAAATATAAAGAAAGTCTAGTCCACATAAAATATAAGGAAAGTACAGTCGGAAAGTATAGTGTTACTGTGAGTTTGCACTGACGAAACATTCACATAAAAACATGTTGAAAAGTCAGTTTTCTGTCAATGTATCGAATCGCGTTCGCATTATCACACAACTTGTTAAAACGAAACTTGTTTGACATTTCATAGTCTATTGACATGTTTCACAATTAATTTCGATACACTTGAAAGTATCTGCTTTCGGCCATACATGTTTAGCGACCTCATTGGATAACACAAAAAACGAGATTTATACAAGTTTTGACACACGATTAAGCATCAGTGCGAACGTCAGCCGTGACAAATCTATAGACAAACATGTCAATGTATAAGTTTTTAGTCAGTGCAAACACAGCCAACAACAAATCTTGAAATCTGTCAAAGGATTTACCCAGTTTTCTGCAGTGCGAACGTAACAATCAACAAAACAAGTTGTGACATTAGTTTCATATGACAAGTTTCGAGACATTACATGTTAAATGTTTTTTGGTGCAAACTCACAGTTAGTGTGTGTGTTGTTGTGTGTGTAGTGTTATTTTATTATGTGCTTTACTTTGTGTTGAGTCGCTGTTGAGTCGATATGTGCCACAGCCTTTAGTATCATGTGATTCATGGTGTCAATTCTATTCACATGGTTCATATACCTTTGGTATACAATATAAAAGGCTTTATATAAAATACTCCGTCCATTTTTCGGGACGTGATCTCTATTGTGGCAACTAATGGGTTCATCTAATACGATTACTCGAGCAAGGACGAGCGGAATGGAAGAACTTAGTTCAAAAGACAATATGTACGTGGTTTCCATTGTATAGGATCTGTACAGTCTAAACTATATTATCTTCCTTCTTACATCTACCTAATAATAAGAAACATACATACATTGGGGTAACTTTTTTTTAAACCAAGTTCCTTATCGCGGGTTGCTTGGTGTGATTCGGGAGAAAATGTGGCGTCATGTCAGATTTTTAATATTAAATAAAACATACAAAAATACATGTTTTACTGGGGATCGAACATACGCCCTGTGGTATATCAGTCCGACGCTTGATGTCACTCTCCGGCCCACAATTAAATGTAATCAATCCGTAAAAATCAAGTCGACCCTGTTGCGTGAAAGAAATACCGACCAACAAACACTTTCGCATTTATAATATTAAGTAAAATGTTGGCCGAAGTTAGGCCTTGAGACAGCCACGTGTAAAACACTGGCTTATCTCAACCTCCCTCAAGTTCAGGACCCCGTGAAATCAAGATGAAGCGTTCTTTTTCTTTTAGAAGAAATAAAAGCCCAAGAGACAATATTTTGACAATTGAGGACAAAGCAAACACAAAATAAATATCCATATCTTAAAAATATCTTGGAACCTTGCGTGGCACTGCTAGACAATGACTCTTTTCCTTGCTTCTATAGTGATTCTGAGTTCTTAACAACGTACTATCAGCAAACTTTCCGGTGAACCACCACTAAGGCTAAAATCGCTTGCGCTCAGTGTTTGACGGCAGCCGTAGGTACGTGTAATTAAAGTTGAGAAAATCGGCTTAAAATCGTAAGCGTGTTTAAACGTTGTGCTTTTTTCTGCCAACGAATTGTTTTACGCTTTTAACGCTTTTCGTTTTTCACTTCTGAAAAAATTTACTCTTATTTGTCTCAATTACACTATTCTATTTACAATTTCACTAAAACTGTACAAACAAACTACAATCGTCGCGTAATTACCGAGGAGAATATTCAAAAACGCATTCACTCGTTGACAAAAAAAAAAAAAAATTAAGCGCCAAAGCAAAAGCAAATCAATCAAGATCAAAAACGTTTTAACGATACGAAAATAATCAACAAAATAAAAAAGTGCTTTCTCTAAACAAATTTTACGTAAACGAATACAATTTAATTCTGCCGCTTATCAAAACACCCGTCAACTTTGAAATTGGGTCTTATGGTCTTAGAAATAAGGTTACATTTCAATCGTACTATTGAAAGCATGCATTTAAACCAAGCAAGCTTCGAGATTGGACTTAAGATGAACATGTCAAAGACCAAACTTATGACTAATAGCACCAAACGAAAACTGTATGTAGAGGGCGTGGAGATTGCATATGTCCCAGAGTATATATACCTAGGCCAAATAGTCTCTTTCCAGGCGAGACAGGAAAAATAAGTCACTCGACGCACCGAAAACGCCTGGAAGAGCTATTGGTCTATGAAGGAACTCATGAAGGGCGACCTTCCAATGTGCCATAAACGCAAACTAATGGACATGTGCATTCTTCCCATCCTCACATACGGTGCCCAAACCTGGTCTTTGACAGTTCACCAGAGGTCCACGCTTGAGGTTTGCCAGCGAGCAATGGAGCGCCGTATTCTGGGAGTCAGACTCACAGACCGAATCCGGAACACAATACTGCGCTCCAAAACACAGATTGCTGACGTCACTCAAAAAGCTGCCAAGCTTAAGTGGGACTGGGCCGGACACGTTTGCCGAATGTCGGTAAATTTTTGGGCTAAAATTTGTACCGAGTGGGTCCCGAAAAACGTGCAACGGCATCGCGGCAGACCCAGGCGAAGATGGCGGGACGAGCTGGACTCGTATAGAAGAGACTGGTTCACAATTTCACTTGACCGGAAAGAGTGGAATAAGGAAAGGGAGGCCTTTGCCCTGCAGTGGGACAATATAGGCTGAAAATAATAATAATAATATTGAAAGCATAAGTTTGGCTTACGAAAAAGTCTCAACGAAATCTGCTTAAATCACTAAGCGTGCTTATACGCTTTTTTTTTATTAGACTTTTTTAAGCGCTTTTCATTTAAACGCCCACTTCTACGTGTAATGTAGTAGTTCAAGGGACTTGGTCGACAAAATGTATCACTGGGATGGATCGTGACTGTACCTTAACTGAAGGCCAATTCTCGTAATTAATAAAAACGGTCAAAATATAGTTCCAAACTAATCCCAATGCTTTAACTCTCAATCTCCTGACAGTAGATGTTTCTGATTGCCGTTTATTGGTGACATTAATGATTTAAGTCTCACAAATAAATGGCAAACGGGAACATCTATTGTCTAGAGATTGAGATATAAAGCACTGAGATTAGTTTTGAACTATTTTTGAACGTTTTGAATTATGAGAATCGGCCTTCTGTTGGAGGTTGGTACTAGCCATCACACTGGTGGCCACACCTGACGGACGTTCAAACGACTGTACTGTGTAATTTATTTTATTTCCACCGTAAAGCTATGTAAGTATATTATGTCAAGGTGAAATGTTAATTTTATTCTATTGTAATAACAACTGCTTTTATTCTGACATTATCTTACTTTATTATCCAACCAATTTCTCGTAGAACATCTTTAATCTGCATGCTGTTTCCGCACCTACTTGAATACATATACATCAACTAAGTATACGACGTCAAAGTATGCAATTTCGTAATCCGCATCGGGTGCAACGCGGGCGGGAACCAGGTCACCTACATAACATGCAGAAGTATGGGAGCGGCGAGACGTCTGGCGTCCTGGACTCTAGAAGTAGTACAACTTGAGCAAACTTACTCTTTTGATGGACTAAGCACTGTTGTTTTAGACTAGAGACTACAAGACTCCTACACTTTGGATTGGAGTGATCACCATTTGAATGCATTGGGTGAGATTATTCTGTTGCCCATAGGGAGACCAGATGCCAGAAATTTTCCTGACATGCCAATCATTTTGGCACTCTCTCAGGGAAACGGGGAAATTGACAGATTTTTTACTAATAAACAAGACAAAAAATTAAAATATTTCGTGAGCATTTAAATATCAATAAAAAAAATCAAGAACATCGAGAGAAAATGTTAGGAAGTTCAGTGAAAAAAGTCAGGGGTCTTGTCAGCAAATCTCATTTATACATACATACATACATATTATCACGCCTGGTTCCCATTGGGGTAGGCAGAGACTATGGATTTCCACCTGCTACTATCCTGACACACCACAATCTCATTTATGCATCTGATAACATTAGTAACCTAGTTAGTTGCACATCGATCGCAGTAAACTAATTTTAATCACACAATATATTATCTGTCTCTTAAAAACATGAATGCAAAAGGACGACAGAGAAATTAAGAACAGCCAATTTAGTCCATGGAAATATACGTGATCTATATGGCGATGACTAAATTCACATTGATAACATCAAGTCGACTAATTTTACAGGACTAAATATCGTCTTTCCTTTTCTCATGTGTTTGTTAGACAGAGACAATCGAGACTAAGGTCCGTGTTCATCGTTCATCAACGTTAATTATCTGATCTATAAACAGTCAATTTCTCCAAAAATATACTCGAATTTTAGATAAACGGTCATTCAACTAGAGGATTATCGATGGTGATCTCGAGACTAAAATAAACTAACTAAATCTGTACAGGCATGGATTAAAACGTAGACTCAGCTTTGTTATTGAGTAGTATAACTATTACGTAATCTGTGGTAGAAGTCTTCGTCACTTGGGCTAAGATTGATCATTTTACTTGAAGTCAAACTAAACTGTGAGTTAACAAGCTCAACAGTTGGTTAACGCATTCAACTTGGGAATAGCGGTCGTGACTCGTGAGTTTGAACTTACGCATTAGTGGATCTTGTGAAGTGGTGACTTGCAGGTGTTAAGAGGGAGCAGTTTGTAATCTTCTTCGATCAATGGTCTAACTATGTATTACACACGGCTACACATCAATCTGTAAATTTCCAGTATAAGCTGACCTCGCATTGTATAGGTTTTCCTTCCAACGCGAGGTCAGCCTTTACTGCACGGAAAAAAATGCTCGCGGAATTAGTTTTCCTCCAAGAATATTTTTATTCTCAGGAATATTGTTTAATGTTAAATAAATATTTACTTGAACTAAAATTAATATCTTAGTCCAAACGAAATGATATTCTACAAGAAAAATAATATTATTCTTCTTATATTTGCTAGAATCAAAACAATGATTTTCTTTTTAAGAAGTTTTGAGTGTTGTCTGAAAAATATGTTACTTTTTTGAACTAAGATTTTTTATGTGTCTCAGTTTAAAAGAACATATTCTAAGTTCAAGAGCTATTAATATTTGAATCAAAAGTTGTACCATTTACTTAAACTAAAAATAAAACATCAAAACATGTTAACTACAAATTATAAAAACAAAACCCTCATTTTCTTCCTGTTAGTAATTGATGATTCTCATAATCAGCAAGTAGGAAGGTTTTCGATGAAGAAAAATCTTTTTCGGTCTAAGAAAAATGAATTTAAATGTGAGAAAATAACAGATTTGGAAGAAGAATCTAAAATTGTTCGAAATAAGATAGACTTACATTCAGTATAATAAAATACGTGTTTGGTTTAAGAAGAGTTTGTTTTTAGGTAATTAATAGTAGCACTGATGTAAGAATCTAAAGTATTCAATTAAAGTTCGTCCAATGTTTTCAAATGAGAGTTTTTTTGTTTTGTGGGAATAAGTTATGGTGTTGAACTAGGAATCCAAATTATTTCAAAATAAGATATACTAACGTTTTGTTGTAAGAAAATACGTGTTTGGTTTAAGAAACTTTGTTTTTGGATATGTAAATACCAGCATTCACGTAAGAATCTAAATTATTCAAGTAAAGTTCGTCGAATGTTTTCAAAAAAGACTTTTTTGTTATGTGGAAATAAGTTATGGTGTTGAATTAGGAATCTAAATTGTTTGAAAATAGGATATACTAACGTTTTTTTTAATAAGAAAATACGTGTTTAGTTTGAGAAGAGTTTGTTATTGGGTAAGCAAGTAGTAGCATTGACGTAAGAATCTAAATTATTCAAGTAAAGGTAGTCCAATGTTGTTAAATAAGACTTTTTTGTTTTGGGGGAATAAGTTACGGTGTTGAACTAGCAATTTAAATGTTTCAAAATATGATACGACTTAACATTTTTAAACAAGAACCCTGTTAAATCCAAGCAATATCAACCGACACGTCGTGTGACCTAGCTATGGGAATAAGCAATAAATTATTGCAAACTTCAAAGTCTTAATAGAAAAACCTACTATTCCATAATAATAACCCATGTTGTGAGAATGGCACATGGTATTAAAATATGCTAATTATATATATATGGTTAAGTCTCATAAAATTATACAATAAAAGAATTAAAGAATATTAGAGGTAAATGTAGGTACCTATAGTCTGATAATAATCTATAAACATCTAAATTAGGTACATGCTCTAAAGAATAAAATTATTTAACACTATATAAATAAATAAATATCTTTGGGACATTTTTACACAGCACCATCTTCTAGTCCCAAACTAAACAGAGCTTGTGCTATGGGTACTATAGACAATGGATATAATACTTATATTTTTTTTTTTTTTGTAAATACATACTTATAATACACTATTAGGTATATTAAGTTGCTCAACTAACTAAATCTAATACGGAAGGATTAATAATATGTAGGTACCTACCTATGTATTCCGTTCCCTATTCCTAAAAGAATTACGTAGGTGCTACATAAACATCTGAAATTATTTATAATAAATATAAGTTTCTACGTATACCTATCTGTATATGTACGGTGCTACCGAACATTGCGAAATTAATGTACAACCCGCGTCAGCATTATCCGCCAACATTCATAATTCATTTTCATTTACTTTTAAGTTAGTTCACTACCGATCATCGAACGCGCCGTGTGTTCTCATATACCTATCAATATCATATCAATATCATTTATTCTTTAGTATTTCTGTCTGAACTTTGGTGTTAATTTAGTGCATTAAACTATTGGTCATCAAAGGACTCGTATCATTTATAATTATCATATCAGCATATCAATAAAGTTGTTCGGTACCTACAATACCCTACAACTTATTATTTATCGCTATGGCAATGTTATGTAAAATAAGTGAATAGGTACATACCTACCTATTTATTTTTTAACACAAATTATTTATCAAATGTGAAGGCTGATTGCTGACCTAAACTTTATGTAGGTGTGTGTGTATTATATACGGAGATTTAAAACACACAGTAACAGTTTTAGTACTTTTTATTTATTTTTAAAAAGTACTAAAACTCAAGAAAGTTTAAATATAAATGCTTTTTTGTATTTTTTCAAGACAAAGTGACACATACATTTTATTACTTGCATTTAAGGAACATTTGATTATCTATTAAACACAATTTATTTCATTGAGCTAGCATTCCTACTTACCGAACGAAACTTTTAGGTATCTTTATGTGACCTTAATTCTTTGCTCTCAAGTGTATATAGAACACTCTTACAGTAATATATATATATACCTACTACGTTATCTTTCAATGAACACGATTTCTAATGATGATAATGATAAGATGGAAATCATGTTTCTTGAAAGATAACGACTCATGAAGGCTATTATTAATAGTCATCCAAGAAACGTTATTCTTAAATCAAAATCACGTTTCTTGAAAAATAACGACTCATACATTGTTCATATTATTAATAGTCACCCAAGAAACGTTATTCTTAAATCAAAATCATGTTTCTTGAAAGATAACGACTCATAGAAGACTTAATATTATTAATATTCAACTAAGAAACATTTTTCTTAAATCAAAATCATATTTCTTGAAAGATAACGACTTATAGGAGACATATTATTATTAATAGTCATCCAAGAAAAACGTTATTATTAAATCAACATCCTGTTTCTTGAAAGATGTGCTACGTCACAACCAACCACCGGGTAATGGAAAGAAAAAGGAACGAGTGTTACAATTTCAAAAATTGATTCCCCAATTTTTGGGAGTATGTTTTAAGTGGGATTTATTAGTGTATGAAATACAGTAGGTACAAAAGCCATTCGTTTTGTTTGATTGTACTGAAACTTAGTGGAAAATACTAAGACCAATACAAAAATAAATTATTACAAACTGATTTCTAGTTTTCAAGTAATTCCCATGTGGAAAAACAAACATGAATACATCCACAAAGTTTAATACATTTGTTTAAATGCTCAGACAAATCACATAAAGCACGTAAACATTGGCCATTTACGCCAGCGACATATACACTACTGAGTAATGGCTTATACCCCTTAAATTATGGCAATAAAATAATGCCGGTAGGTGCTATATTTCCAAAGTAATAAGCGATCTTTCCATAACATATTTCGTTACATATGGTTTTTGAAAATGACCCTAATGACTTTTTACTAACCAAAAAGAAACACATTACAAATTATTACCCTTCCAATCTTTTATCCATTGGTACGCATCCACTTAAGTATCTTATGTTTTATCTTTTTCTGTTCCGCAATATAATTGTATAGAACTTTCATGTTTGAAAGCATAATATTTTATATTTCTAGTCAGTTTCTGAATCAGTTCAATTCTCCATAGTCGTGCCTTCATCTCATGCGCTGGCGAGAATTTGTTAAAATGGTCGAGGAAAAACAAGACAATTGACAAATTTCTTATAAATATGGCTAAAAAATACGTTTGAAAATCCTATTTGAATCTTGTTAAACTAATCTTAACAATAAATAAAATCAATTTTTGGTTTTATTGTTGACCATGAGTGAAAAATTAAGGTGATAGGTAGCTTCATGTATTTGTTTGAATCGTGTAGGTAGGTACAATTTAAAAATGGCTTTATACAAATTTAACTCTGAAAAATGTACATAATGTTGGGGGAAAACGCGAGGTGGCTATCTGGCAGCACTGTCTCGATGCGCTCGCGTCTCGCCTACAGTCGGCAGCCACAGAGCAGAGTGGGGTGAAGTCGGCGTTTAGGATTAAACGTTCTGTGAGTCAGCAGCCGATTTTCCGCCCCGCTTTTCTCTGTTGCCGTGCGTTGTTGTGATGACGGGTTTTGGTGAATTGTGTTTTTCAAGATATACGGACTCGGAAAGGAATTTGATCAAAGTGAGTATTGAAGAACAAAGTTGTTAGTAGCAAATCGTTAAGTTTGTTCTAATTTACAGTGTTTCAAATATTAGATGGATGACCAAAACAACGTTGCTGATGGAAAGTGTAACCCGGAGACGGACATAGATACGTTACCACGAACATGGGGTATTCCAGAACTAGTTATTGACCGATTTAAAGGTAAATACATTCTCATCACTACCTACATAACCTTTACTAGGTATTTACTGAGGGTGTCTCATGGTACGCACGTGGCTTCATTTAGTAAAACTGGATGGTTCTACATTTTCAAGGGTCATATGGTTGGGACCATAGCAAGTATGAGCATGTGATCCCCGTGTTTGTTAATTAGTTAGTTACGAGTGCATCTCCTTTGAAATAGATAACAAGGCGTGCACCCGTGCGAATTTTAGCGTAGGTATCTACTTACCTACAGGCCTTACGCGAAAACTCGCGCCCACAGGTGGGTCTATGTCTATAAATAGTATGATTAGCCAGGGAGCCGGGAGCTTCGCCTTTGAAATGGGGGTCTCCCCAGGCGCGCACCCACGCGTGTTTCAAAAGACTAGGTACTTAATAAGTATTAAACATTTTTTCGAGTTATGCAAATGATATTCTAGAACATACAGACCTTAAAATAATAGTATTTTTATTCTAAGACAGACATTATTCAGCAAAGATCATTATGGTTTTAGGTTGAAACCTCCAGATACTCAAACTAAAAATATGAATTACTTACCTTAAAAAGCTGCATTCTCAATAGTGAACCTATTAAGTATTACAGATATTTTTATTTTCCAGAAAATGAAATTAAACCCAATCAATTAAATGCATTAAGTGAAGAAATTCTTAAGGAGCTGTGCCCACTAATAGGCCACAGAATATTTATTCAATCGAAATTGAATGAATATCTCACAGCACATGTAAGTTCCATCTTAATAAGTATTATAATTACTAATCTTTATTCAGTCTACCTATAGAATGTTATTTAAATAGGTACTACTATTTAAATAGGTCAACAAAAACTTTATTTCAGATCAACCTGGATTTTGACCAAAACTACAAGGAGAATTCTACAAATTTTTATACAAAGTGGCATCCATTCATCAATAAAATTATTAGTATAAAATTTGATAGTTCCAGAGATGACACACTGGCAAGTTTGTACGAAAAGACAAGACAACAGCCTGATGATGGTAAGAAAATATTTTTATTTTAAACAAACAAATAATTAAAAGAAGAACAATTACCTACTAGAAAGTAATCAGTATGTAAAAACAAAACTAAAACATGTTCCCAAAATGCAGGTAGCATTGCCACGTTGTATGGCAATTCTTAGGACAAAATAAAAACCTGCATTTTGGTCACATGTTGATGGTAAGTATCCGCATTTTAGTTATCGATAAGTATAGTGTGTTTGTTAATTTATTTCAACAGTGTCCATATTATTGTTTCAGATTAAAAAGTTCCAGATCAAATTAAGCTGCTATGTTGCCTAATTCCTCCAAAAGGGAGATTAAACAAAAGGACAAAATTTTCAACACTTGAATTCATTGAAAATTTCATCTTTGATGTAGATGTAAGTTCACATATTTACCTGACTGCTCAGAAGGTGATAGGATTCGTCTAGTCTAGAGAGTAGCAAAAAATATCATTAAATCCAAAATGCCCATATTTGATTTTCAGGGATATAAAAAAACTATTAAAACCTACTTACTGCTGGGTACTCGGTGACTTAGTACTTATCACGAATACTTGAATCGTTTCCTCTATGGTACTTATCAAAACCTAGCACAGCTGAAAATATTACAATAAAATCTAATTATTGAAAAAAACAAACTGCAAAAATAACTGAAAAGAAGTAACACGCTTTAGAATTTTCACTATCACAGGCTACAGGAAAGTTTGCTCTGGAGGTGACCTAGGTAGAATTGAGAGTGGCGGTACGTAGGCTAAATGTCAAAAATACCGCCCTAGGACCCGACGGCTTGCCTGGAAAAGCCTGGGTTCTGGCCTTAGAGGCTCTCGGGCCCCGACTAAAATACCCTGCCCTGGAGTTGCATCAGGGAGGCACTCCGGTATCACTGGATGCCGACCTACCTCTGTCGTGTGGTCGAGGCTTATTTGACGGACAGGGCCGTCATCTACCCCGGTCACCAGGGAGAATGGAACCGGCGAGAGATGTCGTGCGGTGTCCCACAGGGATCGGTCCTGGGGCCGAATCTGTGGGACACCGGGTACGACTGGCTGCTGCGCGCAGACTTCCCCAGCGGCGTCAGTGTAGTTTGCTACGCTGACGACACACTAGTCCTGGCTCAGGGGAGGTCGTACCAGGCGGCGGCCGAACGGGTGCTGGCTAGAAAACCTCCACGTGTGCCTGACGGCTGCTTGTCCTTCTGGACACGTCTGGAGGGAACGGCAGTTGTTAGGCCGGTGCATCTTGGGCACTCGCAATAAAATCCTTTCGAGGAATTAACCTTCGGGGGATTTTATTGCCTGTGGCGAATATTCTGGCGCGGGAGGGGCCCGTTCTGGGCCAGTGGGGAGTTGCTCCACGTGTTCCTCTGTTGCCAACAGAGGGCACAGTAGAGGAGCAGGGGCGGGCCCGGTGTGCACTCACCCTGCCACTGGGCAGGCAACGGGGGGACTGTCCTTCCCTGCCCCCGTCGATCTCGTAACCCCAGGAGTGCCCGCTGAGTAGTGTTCTCGCGCCGCTTGGGACCGAGGGTCTTGGCTTCACCGCCCGGACCGCGAGGAAGAAAACCTCTATAAAAAATTACGGGAGGTAGGGCCTGCGAGCAGCAGACTCGGGGTAGTATGCTGCCCGACCAGCGGCTGGCGTAGCTGGCACAGCCGGCGTAGTTGGCGCAGCTGGTAAAGGCCCATGAGGTGAGGTGGCGTGCAGTGTTCCGTGTGCGCCACATAGGAGGGTGCGGCCAACGTTAGGCCGCACGGGGAGAAGGGGCTCGCCTGCTTGTGGCGGGCCAGGACCTGTCGGGGGTGGTTGTGAGAATACTCACGGGTTCCCACGCCCCCAGCTAAGGTAGTTGAAGGAACACCGTGGTGGTTTTAGTCGGTAAGAGTCCGACACTGGCTCCGCCTACCCCAGGCGGAGTGCGTCCATGACGATTTCCCCACGGCAAAAAAAAAAAAAAAAATTCGGCGGCCGAACTCGCGACACGTGGGGTTGCAACAATCGTCGAGAGGATCCGGCAATTGGGACTTGACCCTGCACAAGTCCGAGGTCGTGTGTTTTCACGGTCCTCGGAACGCGCCACAACATCGGCGTCGAGTCGACGATGAAGTACCTGGGACTCGTCTTCGTCAGCCGGTGGAACTTCGTTGAGCATTTCTGAAGTTTGGCTCCCAGACTGGAGCAGGCCAGGCTGCCTCGAATTGGCTCCTGCCCAATCTAGGGAGTCCAAACAAAAGTTACTCCTTTTTAATAATTGTCTAAAAATAAATTCTTAAGCTTGTTTCCCTCTTATCAGTTTTTTGCTGTTGGGGTTTTTTAATTATTTTATTTATATTTAAGATTATAAAATTGTTAAACACTAAGAGTGGTAGCGGGTGCTTTCTTATTACTTTCGTGAACAATTAGGCGTACAATATAATTTAGTGCCTATAGCCAACAGTGATCACGAATTACTCAGTAGCATTATCTGTTTGTAAATTCACTTTATATAATAAATAATAATTACAACAATGCAATTTGTTTCAGAGATTCGGAGACAGAAAATAAAATTGAAGATCTACAAGTTTACACGATTGTTGTTGTTTGACGTCAAATATAATTCATAAAGTGAATCAAAATATGTATGTTGATTTAAGATGTTAATATTACTCATTATTACCTAGTTCTGCCACAATTAGAGTTTTAAGAAATTACTGAATTAATGTTACTTCATTTGACATAGAATTAAGGTAGTACATTTGCCTTCAATTGTAGAACTTGCGATTTAAAATATTGTTTTAGTACCTACCTAGTCAATGGTTATAATTAACAACCATTTTAAAATATGTATGTTGATTTAAGATATTAATATAAGGCACTGTCTCAGAAGGGGGGAAGCTTTTTGAAAAAGTTTGTTGTTTTAATAAAAGGTATAATAAAGTAATTTTAGTTTAATTTTAAAGATATTGGACCTACCAATACTAGATTTAATAAGAGATGGAAACATGGTACTGGCTCAAGTTTCAACAGATTGTTTTGAGAATTATTGTATTGTATAACTTAATCTATTAATTTTACTAATCCTGGAAGTTTTATAGCAATGTCAGAATAAACGCACGGATCCCTGTGCATTGCGGCCTTTTACATGTGTTACACCAAAGCGAATGATTAGTAGCCCGCCATACCTATTTATTTAAAGTGTTTTTACTGTTTTTCTGTGTCTTAGTGTTACAAGAGTTTATTATTGTTATTAGCAGTTTGAGCTTAAAACTTTCGGATTTTCAGTCTGAGTTACGATAGTAATTCGGTTTTGGTGGTGTAATATAATATAACAAAGTCTGCATTGAGCAGGGGTTCATAAATGTTTAAATAATGGTCTTGCTTTGATACTTGCGGATTTTCAAATAGAGAAAATTAATAGTTTAATCTACAAAAAGTAATTCTCAACTCGAATCTCTTATTTTCTTATATTAAATAAGAAAAAAATTGACCTAACTAAATGATATTCTTTAGAGAATACACAGAAATTATTCACCGAAGGTAAATCTGATTTTAGTATGAAACATCCGGATATTCAAACTAAGAATATCAACATATTCATCTTAAAAAACTTAAATTCTTAGTTCAAATTTCACACTTTCTTCTTTTAAATAAATAAAGAACTTGAGCTAAGAAAATGATATTCTTTAGAGAATACACAGAAATTATTCATCGAAGGTAAATCTGATTTTAGTATGAAACATCGGATATTCAAACTAAGAATATCAACATATTCACCTTGAAAAAATTAAATTCTTAGTTCAAATTTCACACTTTCTTCTTTTAAATAAATAAAAAACTTGAGCTAAGCAAATGATATTCTTTAGAGAACGCACATAAATTATTAACCTAAAATCGACCTGGTTTTAGTATAAAATATCCGGATATTCAAATTAAGAATATCAACATACTCACCTTAAAAAACTAAAATTCTTAGTTCAAATTGCACTCTTTCTTCCTTTAATTATGATAAAGTTTGAGCTAAGCAAATTATATTCTTCAGAGAATGCACAGAAATCATTAACCTAAGATCAATCTGGTTTTAGTATGAAACATCCGGATATTTAATTTAAGAACATTAATGTATTCACCATTAGAAGAGGAATTCTCAATTGAAGTTTTATACTTTTGCATATACTTTATAATTAAGAAAATTTATAAAATCAACTAAAAAATGTGCATTCTTTGATTGAAATTACATTATTTTGAACTGACAATAAAAGTACTAAATTTAAATACTTAATTTGATTCTGTTCGAGAAAATCAATGTCTCAAAGTTCAAGAAATCTGCTCGTCTTCTTTAAAGACTTTGTTTTTTTCTTCAACCAAGAATATTTCTTCTTTATTTGAGATAATAAATAGTTGTTTTGAGCATTCAAAACAAAACAATAAAATGCTGGATTTAAGAATATAAAGTGTTCCCTATATATGAAACTATATTATTCTTGACCAATAAATATATACTTGTATTAAGACTATTTTTCTTTCCGTGTGGTTTTGTACAGCTTGATGTGTAGCCGTGTGTACATACATACATACATATTATCACGCCTAACTATGTAGTAGCTTTCATAAAAACCATGACGAGCCCACAGACGTAGTAAAAAAATATTGGTCTGAGGACGAGCCCAGAACTTTGACAATTCTACGAGCATTGTCAGTGGTTGTGGTGGTGTCAGTATGCAATGTAGAAATGACCTACTAGTTTTTTTTTTTTAATATAGTCTAAGGGGGCAATGAAATAGTCCTTAATGACGCATGATAATGATAGAAATTGTAACCTAATTATTTAAACATTTGTTCCAGCCATTCTTTTGAATCAACTCAGCCTATCGCAGTCCACTGCTGGACATAGGCCTCTCTCAAGTTCCGCCACAACGCTCGGTTCTCTGCCTTCCGCATTCTCTTCTTTTGAATGTAACAATAGAATGTTCTAATTTTTTATTATAATAGAATGTTCTCTAACAAATGAATGACGACCTCTGTGGTCTAGTGGTTCGAGTGTCGGACTGCTGATAACGAGGTCGTGGGTTCGATTCCCACAGGACACAAATATTTGTGTGATGAACATAAGTGTTTGTGTTGGTCTGGGTGTGTTGCTTATGTATTATAAGTATGTATTTACAAAAAAAAAAGTATATAAGTATTATATCCATTGTCTAGTACTCATACCACAAGCTCTGCTTAGTTTGGGACTAGATGGTGCTGTGTAAAAATGTCCCAAAGATATTTAGTCCCAAAGATATTTAATGTTACAGATGGCAGACTCACGACAAATTAATCGTGATTAATTACAATGACAGATCTAATGTTTTGCTTTTTATTTGTCTTGCACTAATAATACTGGACCAAAAGGTCGAAAAAAAAAAAATTAAGCCAAAGCTGCAATCTTAATTAAAACCGTTGACAAGGAAGATAGTAAAGTTATAAAATATCATGTAACCCGGTTAATTCGTATATTCACAATTTTGCATGTAGAAATGTGCTACCAGAAAAAATAAGTTTAATATAGTCTAACGGGACAATGAAATAGTTCCAAATGACCGATAGGAATTGTAACCTAATTATTTAAACATTTGTTCCAACCATTCTTCTGAATATAACAATAAAATGTCACAGATCGCTGACTCACGACAAATTAATCATGATTAATTACAATGACAGATCTAATGTTTTGTTTTTTATTTGTCCAGCACTAAAAATACTGGACCAAAAGGTCGAAAAATAATGAAACCAAAGCTGCAATTTTAATTAAAACCGCTGGTTGACACGGAAGATAGAAATGTTATAAAATATCATGTAACCCGGTTAACTCGTATATTCACAATATTGGATAATTTCGCATATCCTTTTACCATTAATTAGAAAACGTTAATTATAAATTTTACTTTTACTGCTTCCTGGCAAAAATATAAAAAACAATGTGTAACATGTGACATATTTAAATAATTAGATCATCACGTGGCCATTCTATTTTGATTAATATGTCATGTTTGCACGAATGAACCCGTTCTACATGTAGGGCAAACGACGGCTATAAAACAATAGATATGCGCGTTCTGTGCCTGACTGATAAATTAATGTGTGTATGGTGAATAGATTTACTATAGACATTCCGCACTAATTTATTGGAGAAAGCGGCAAACACGTGTTGTCGTGTTTACATTAAATAACAATGAAACGTGTTTACGTTTATTTCAAAGAAACGTGTTAAGACTTGAGATTAGTTAAGTTGTCAATTGCAATGGACTTTGCCGTCGTTAATTACAGTTTTGTTTAAGCACCTGCAGTGCTATTCTAATATAGCTCACTCACTACCAAGCTCACTTCTGAATTCGCAGTGAAAAGTAGTACAAAGAATATGAAATTAGAGATTCCACTACGGATTCAGAAGTGAGCTCGACAATGAGTTCTTACAGAATAGCCAAGTGAGTGGCTTCAATCATTTTAGTAACTGCGATTTAATGAAGAAGTTATTTCAATAAGAAACTAATTATTTTTGGATAACAGTGCAAAAGAGCATGATGATAACTTAATCAATATCAATATAAAAAAAACAACCAACTTTTATAGCTGCGTTTCATTTTAGGCTAAGTACTTACCTATATTATGAAGTCTAATGATAGTAATGAGTATGAGTAATGATTTATACTGAGTACAAAGTCAAGCGGAAAAAAAACGCGTCAATAAAACCATTAGAGGTAAGCACAGATATCTACTGATGGTTTTTTTATGGATAATTGAGGCAGTTGCTGCAATAGTTTAGTAACTGCGATTTGATGTGGAAAGGATTTCAATTAGAAACTAATTATTTTTGAATAAAAGTGCAATAGAGCATGATGATAACTTATAGGTACTTCTACAATACTAATTTTAAAAAAACAGCCAACTTTTATGACTGTATTTCATATTAGGCTATCTATACAACGTGTATCAGAAATTCGTAGTCATATTTGAGAAGAGTTTATTCAGGAGATGCTATCGAACAACTTTTACTATGGGACCAACCCTGAAATTGCGAAAAAAATATCAGCTGTTCCATACTAAATCATCTTCTCGACAAACTGTAACGATCAGCTGTTTTTTTTTGCGATTTCAGGGTTGGTCCCATAGTAAAAGTTGTTCGATAGCATCTCCCGAATAAGCTCATCAAATATGACCAAGCACTTCTGATACACGTTGTATGTTGAGTACAAAGCCGAAAGGATTTGTGTGGTATATATTTGTTTTCACCATGTAACTTAAATTGATTAAAATAATAAACACAAAAAAGTGACCATAAAACCATCAGATGTAACCACAGAAATCTAAATTTAGATTCACACACACATTCCGCTAAAACAAATTCCACTGTGTTCCTCGGACATTAACAAACACAGACTTATCTTATCGACTATAGATATTCAGAATAGTTGGTGAGCAATGTCGATACCACACTTAGCTTACACATAGCTTTTCTATCCACCAGACGATATATCTAAAGATCCATCTGTACTTTTTCAATGCGGATAATAAACTTTTTACATGCATGGTTGTTACTCCTACGAGTATTTGACAATATATCGATAATTGTATGGCCCGTTTTACCCATGTTCACTGATAGTTGACATGCGATTGAACCCAATGATATTTAAAAGTACAGATACTTGCACTCGCAACTGAAGACTCTGAAACGTCCTAATTTATTTTATTTAGTTATTGTTTAAATCAGATACATAGATCCATATTTTTGTTAATAATAAACTATATTAGTAGGTAATCCGCTATACATTACAAGTAAATTCATCACACTAAAATATTACGTCACATGTCATTTAGATTAAAATTGAAAATAAGGTATTACATTAAATTAATTACAAATTCAAAATTACTAATATTACACAAATTTATTTATATATTTTACTACTAATGAGGACGTATTTTTTTTCTATGAATCCGTGTTAATTACGTAGTACAGTCGACAGCATGACAGTGGTAACACATCAATTCGCAAACCACCCTTACTGCTTACGAAATAAAGATGCTGTCAATGTCAAAGTGTTACCACCGACTTGCGGTTGACCGTACGTAGTAAATGCCACCGAGCGTAACCAGTGACAAAAAAAAAACTAAAATGGCGTGTGTGTACAGAAAGTGTTCTAATTATGACGCGAAAGTAACTTATTATTGTACTGCCGCTGCTTACGGAACATTTTTTCATTCGTTTCGTTAGGATAAGGCATATCTATACTTTTAAATATCATTGGATTGAACAACAATCAATTAACATTCGATGCAAAATTCGAATTATTCGATTAGTTTCAAATTGATATTCCTTTCTAGTTTAGCTCGTCTAGCGAACAATATTTCAAATACGATTATTAATTACGTAGTGTGTTTTGTTTTGTATTGTTCCACTATTTAATTACGTATCCAGTTGAATTGGTAAAGCAATATTCAAAGCATGAAGTTTGTTTATTTTTTAATTATACGTTTCAACTGCCCCACATATGACCGAAATACTGACAGATAAAGAAAAACTGTCAAACCTGTTTTGTTGTTAAACCGTGATAGATGGCAGCACAGTTGGAGCAAAATGTCACAGAAACGGATAAATGATTTTGTAATTAATGTCTTTGAGGTTAATTTAAGTTTGCTCTTAAACCTCATAAAGAAAACAGAAGATAATTAGATAGATTTCAAAGTTCTTTAACTTCTGTATAAGTTTAATATGTGCAGATTTAAATAAATGTTTGTATTTATTGTTCAAACATGATGTTTTTGCGCAGAATAATAAACAGCGACTTATAAATTCAGACACATAAAATAACAAACTAATTGTACGTACTGTAAGCACAGACTTAGTAAAAATATAGACGAAGTGCTATGAACAATCATAGTGAAGCCAACAAAACCGTGCTCTTCCGTGTACAAAGCACAAACCAGCGCTCACGCACACACCATGCACCTGAAGGATATTTGTTTTAGCGATGCTTACTGGGCGATGCCGCGACATATGTACTGAGAACGGTGAGATTCATGTGTGTGCGTGGGCACTTGTTTGTACACGGAGAAGCACGGTTTTGTTAGCTTCACTATAATTGTTCGCAGCACTTCGTCTATACTTTTTACTATGTCTGTGACTGTAAGGAAAATTTATGAAAAGATCGTTCAAACAGAAACAAGTTGCCACTTAGATGATGAAAATTTAAAACTACAGCAATCACAATCCCTAAAGCACTTCGAAGTTATTATATTTATGCAAAGTTTACTTTCAAATGTAAACGACTTTAATTCCCTGCTCGTTACAGTAATTGCCTTTCAAAGTAAACATGTATTTTTATTTAAAAACGCAATTTTACACGTTATTACTTCCAAGTGTCCATCGAACATGTTTTCAAAGAAAAAAAAATGTTTCCGAAGAGTAAATGACTCAACTGTGACACGCTAAAACCCGATTACTTTCAAACAAAAAGTTAAAACACTCACCGGTAAGTTTGATCGCACTAATCTGGTAATAACACCGGCAGATGAGAAGCAGGAAAACAATCCAGGATATCACAATGGGACCATCTTGAACCAGTAACATTTCCATTTTTACAAACAAAACTTCGAGTGTCCGACGAAAAGAGCACTTTCAAACTATCTATATGCGACTGAAGGTAACTCTTTGTATTTTAGACAAAAAGTATAAAAAACAGTGTGGGGTAGACGCACGGCACGGTGTCATCGGTCGACACTACAGAAATGCGCCTCGAACGCTTGGCACATGCGCGGGAGTCGAGATCCAAATAACCGGCGAAATTACACAATTTAATTACTCTTTGTTTTTGGAAAGTTCGACACGAAAATGATTAATGATCTTAAGTTTTTTTTTATAAAATAGTTCAACTATTAATCATAAATTCTTTAGTTTTCTGTAGAATTTTTGTTTTTATTTTTCTAATGAAACATCTACATAAAACATAACAAGGAACACTAAAATGTCTCGCTCCACATACTGCAATTATCTCACATAGTAAACACGTCGTAATACAATCATCGATCAGAGTGGATCAGATAAGCGCGCGCAACAAACGAACCGCGTCGACTGACCTGCGCCCGCGCACGCGTCTGCGGCGGTCTAACCGAAACATATGTCGAGTTGTCGATGGTACAATACACTCGTAAATGATAACTAAAATAAAACCAACCTCCCAAGCAGAGAAATGGAGAAAAAAGTTGTAATATTCTAGACTCGTTTAAGTTGTTTCAAGATCAACGACCTATGTAAATTAGTGTTAACAGGTGGATGCAAGAAGAGAAACGACAGAGAGAGATACGAATAGACTTCCAAATTGTTTGATAATATACCTACATAAGGAGATACGATTTATTAAGAAGCCATAATTTTTTCGTTCATACTGTTTCTAGTCTACAAAGTTTATAGTTTGAATACTTGAATTTCGGTTACGGATGTAGAAAACGTGCCGACTACCACACAAAACATCGAACTAGAAATAAAGTATTTGCACGTGATAGTTCGCGAGTCGCAACAAAGGATAAGGTTTATTGGGTCAACGTTTACTTGGAGGAACTAACTTGTGCCTCGGGCTAAGCCCACGTGAGCTTTAGTTTTGTTTTTGTTTCTGATTTGAGATTTTCGGGCTTACCAAAAGAGATAAACAAACCTATTTGCAATTCATCAATTTTTACCCACAAACATTCGAATATTGTTAATGCGAAAGTTTGTGAGTATGTATGTTTTTTACTTTTTCACAATAAACGGATTTGGATGAAATTTGACACATAGATAGACCTTAGTCCGCAACATATAGGCTATCCCAGGAAGATAAACGGTTTCCAATGGATGCGCGATATTTAAGCTACAAAGAAACAATTTCACGACAACCACTGGGCATAATAGGTACCAGGATGTCATAAACGTCGAACTAATACGGGAAGATAAAACAGTTCCCGAGGGATGCGCGATAAACGACATCCACGCGAGCGAAGCCAAGGGCGCCCTGTTTAACATAACATAAAATATAACAATGCACATTATAAAGTAAAAATATTTCATATTAGTGCTGTTTACTTGGTATAATAATGGCGTCAATTTTCCATAAATCCAGCAACCTACAGACAACCTCTGGCAATATTGAACTTTCAGATGAATTTTAAACGGCAGCATATTTTTCTGAATCGACTTACAAATGACAGACGTATGTTATAAGACTTATAATAATAAAATAACTTGTTATCACAAACACAAGTGTTTCATATTATTCATTCATACATTAACTTCTGTTTGTGTTTTAAACTACCTGCTTGGCTATTTAATTTTAACCTAAGAGTAATTATTAGACAATAATTGGACCGTGTTGTGCAAAAATGATCCAACCCACAAACTGACCAAAACTTCAATATATTTAATAGTTATCTCCAAATAAAAAGGACATTTTTAGAATAATTAATTAAAATTAAAAAAAAAAATTCAAAATCAATATTCAATTATCTTGAAAATAATATGCAGAACATGGTGTAATATGGCTACTGCCACAAGAAAAATGAATTATCTTTCAAACGTGAATAACTTTGTGTTTTTGTGGGCTTGAACATTTCTGCACAACACGGACCAATTAACAACATTCAAAGTTCCGCTCAAAGTTGAAGCACAAAAACGTTAAATATGTGTCCGTAAGCGGCTCGTAAAATGTTTGCCGACACGCACACAGGCGTACAAATAATGTATGTAGCGCCATGTTTACCGCGCCGGGTCCGCGCATTTCACTAAAATGATGATATCTCTGAAACTACGCATCGTAGCTCTACAAACCATATGTCGTTGGAATCTATTTAAAATAAGTTAAAAAATAGTAAGTATACGATTTATTAGAGGTTTATCTTGTAATATAATGTTAATTCTAGGTTGAAATAGCTTCACTCTGCGTGCGACTTTTGCGTTTCAGCTTGGTTTTTCCAAAGGTTTTATCTATTGGTTTAGTGAACGCAAGCCAGGCTGTTGAGATAAAAGAACTGGGTGCGATTATGTCTGAGGACAGGCAAATTGCACACATGTTATTGAGTTTTTCCATGATATTTATGTCCGGAATTTCTCAGTAGCAATCGTTTGGTAACTTGCACGGTAAACGGTGGGCCCCCTCCATAATTTTATGGGACTTAATAAGTACAGTGACGGCAAAATGTCGGTGCACAACAGTTCACCCCTGCAAAAACCCTTTAGGGAATATTGGAGATGTTATTCACTGTTTGTTTTTGTTTCATCCGAGAGAAACACAAACAAAATAATGAAAATACGACTAAAAATTTACGAGTGAGATACATTTCTGTAAATATAGCGTAATTGAAATGAAATGTAATTCCCACGGGCAATCCTGGGTTTCGATAAAATAATGTTTGCTTACTACGTGATGTAATTATTTTGAAAGAAAGCATAGAATAACATGAAATGTTTACGTTTTGCCTCTTTTTACAGATCAGGTTACTTTGTTTTCTTTGAAATTAACTAAAACATACGTGTAGTTAGTTAATGATTACAAACAGTACATATAACAAGGGGGCTACTCCCGTTTGACGATATTCGATAGATCGTACGATTCATCGCACAGTTTGCTACTCCGGTCAACCATCGTTCCCTTATCGCATGCGATAATCGTGTTTTGACGTTTGTTTCTCTGATCTCCGGTAAATTATATATGACTTTGAACCGTAGTCTATCTTAATTGTGCCTTTTTTATGTGCCTATCTTTATTGTGTAGGTATCAGTCGGACCGAAAGTTCGTACTTCGTTTGTCGTTGGTAAAACGCGAGTAGACCCTCAGTACTAAATAATCGTTTTATAATTTGACCTTAGTATTACAAATCTAACTTTCGCGTGTGGTTGATTTATAATATGTCCCAAAATATGTAGAACATAGATTAAGAGCTTAGTCAGCTTTTTTCAGTCATACAGTCAAATCAAATGTACTTTCTAGATTAAATTCTAAACTATATTGGTCTACACTACATTAACTTACGTCAATAACGCCTCCAACACCCTTTTTTGTACTTGTACTATTTTTAGACATTTTACTGGTATTTTAATTTATTATCAAGTGCCCCCACGCGATGTCACTGGATATTTCTGAAGTTGAGCTTGCATATAAATCAACTCCAAAGCGTCAAATGATCAAATGAAAATAAATATATCTAGATGAAGAGTATTTTTTTAATTTTCTATGAAATAGCGATGTGAATTGAATGGTTCCTTTTTACTTAACAACACATATATGTACCTACTACAAAAGAAACCTTGGTAGGTACCTCATTAAACTATGATTCACAGACTTCACAGTAGGTACAGCCAGGTCAGACCGTCAGACCACGAAGGAGTATAAAAGGTATAAGTAAAATTTCCTAAACACACACGCACACATACTCACATGTACTTACTCGTAACTATAAAGTTTGGGCTTGAATGATTCACGAACAGTTGACTTTCTGATCTAAAACATAAAAGGACATAACGACCTTGTCGGCCTTGCGGTTACGCAGGGCTGCTAGATCAAGATTTTAGATTAATATGTCAAATAAACCTGCCTCTTAATTCGCTATTTTGCTTAGTATTTTCCCTTTCCGTTGAAATTAAATCTGTACTAGGTACTTTCCACTTTCTAGAAGAAAATAAAGTCTTGCATTACTAAAAAGACTACAACTAGAACTAAAATTCAAGACATGAAAAACGATAACTAAGATTCAAGTTTATACCCTTCGCCCACGTTCAACGCTTGCCGTCAAAGGCAAGTAAGTAGATTCTCTTCATTCAGCAAAACCTATTTTGCATGCCTTTTGCTTTAACTCCATTCATTTTGCTGAACATTTCGCTACCTGACTCACGTCTCGTTTAAAATAAAACAGAAAATTCCAGTCTAGCAGGGGCAACCCTATTCGAAGCTTATTCGCTGTGAAATCGGTCGGAATTTAGCGCTACCAAAACTTCGATTTACATATTTTGTGGCGGCGGTAGTATGTCCAACAAAAAGTATAAACGTATAAATGTTTATAACATAGCCAAAAACAATCACACACTATCAAAAAAATATTATTTTTTCACATCGGTTAAGTTTTTTGATAACAAGTTTGTTTTAAATATCAAGAAAAGCAAACGAAATGGCATTGCTAGAGTGGAAATGTCAATAATGAAGAACAAAAGAAAACCATTTGTGCTCGAGTCCTTATGTGAACTTAGCGAATACGCGGAACCGTGGTTACTACGCTTTTACTAATGTGCATACTCGATACTAGCACGAAATCGCATTGGGCTTACTGAAGCGTATTCCACACAAGCAAAATCCATTGATTGGTCCGCCGATCTGCGGTACAAAATCCCTGGGAGGTAATAACCGTCACTCCAGTTCAGCTTGATCTTTTGATGTTCAGATAGGGACACATTTGGGAGGCCTGGAGTAACGGTGAATATAATTTTTGATAAAGGTTTGATTTTGATTGGCAGTGGTTCGACTTTTCACCTTTAAGAAAAAATAAAGGCTTTTGATACTAAAACATTAGAGAATATTTAGATTCTTGATGCAACCGTTTTTTCGATGCAACCCTAGAACTAAGGCACAGAACGCACAGCGGTTGCGGTTTTTTAAACAGTCAAAAAAATTTAGCTAATAGGGTTTCTCAATTCAGCCGCAAAGTTTTTCTGCTGAATTCAGAAACCCTATTGGTCAAAAACCGCAACCGCAGTGCGTGCTGGGCCGACGGCGCTATTACGGCACTCTCTAAATGGCACCTGAAGGCTGAATCTTTGGAACAGAAGCTGCAAAAAGTAAACTCTCTGAATTTTATACATTTGACTTAAAATATTCAGTACATATATTATTAAAATCAGCATATCAAGAGAAATTAAAACGAAACATAAGAAGCAGCTGTCAATTAAGAGAGATTTTTGGATAGGAGCCTACGTACAGTCAAGCGTACATGGGATGCTGGCCAGAAAACCTCCACGTGTGCCTGACGGCTGCTTGTCCTTCTGGACACGGCTGGAGGGAACGGCAGTTGTCTGGCCGGTGCATCCTGGGCACGGGCAATAAAATCCTTTCGAGGGATTAACCTTCGGGGGATTTTATTGCCTGTGGCGAATATTCTGGCGCGAGAGGGGCCCGTTATGGGCCAGTGGGGAGTTGCTCCACGTGTCCCTCTGTTGCCAACAGAGGGCACAGTGGAGGAGCAGGGGCGGGCCCGGTTTGCACTCACCCTGCCACTGGGCAGGCAGCGGGGCGACTGTCCTTCCCTGCCCCCGTCGATCTCGTAACCCCAGGAGTGCCCGCTGAGTAGTGTTCTCACGCCTCTTGGGACCGAGGGTCTTGGCTTCACCGCCCAGACCGCGAGGAAGAAAACCTCTATAAAAAATTACGGGAGGTAGGGCCTGCGAGCAGCAGACTCGAGTAGTCTGCTGCCCGACCAGCAGCTAGCGTAGCTGGCACAGCCGGCGTAGTTGGCGCAGCTGTTAAAGGCCCATGAGGTGAGGTGGCGTGCAGTGTTCCGTGTGCGCCACCGAGGAGGGTGCGGCCAAAGTTGGGCCGCACGGGGAGAAGAGGCTCGCCTGCTTGAGGCGGACCAGGACCTGTCGGGGGTGGTTGTGTGAATACTCACGGGTTCCCACGCTAAGGAAGAAGGAGGCTAAGGTAGTTGAAGGAACACCGTGGTGGTTTTAGTTGGTAAGAGTCCAACACTGGCTCCGCCTACCCCGGGCGGAGTGCGTCCATGACCATTTCCCCACGGCAAAAAAAAAAAGTCAAGCGTACATCGATGGCAGAACCGTACAAGCAGAGCCTGTCTTACATACAGTACGCGCAATCTATCTTGGCCGGAGTGAAGTTGTCACAAAATCATCGCAGTAATCATTTTATGTGGGTCAGTTGGAGGCTGAAAGGCGGGAAAGATGCGCAGTGCCTAACTTCACTCCGGCCATTTCAAATTACGCGTACTGTACTAAGCTAGTTCCGCTAATAATTGATTTGTTATGTGGTTTACAGTATGTATAACATAGTCTTCTTGTCTTACTAAGTATAACGAAAGGATAGGACTAAATTAAGAACTACAATTTTGTATAGTAATGCTAGACTAAACCAATAGAAAGTTTGTACGGTTCTTAAGTTAATACTACGTTGCCAAGGTACCTGAAACTTTAATATTCTATTACCTGTCGAGCAAACTTGTTAAGATCAACCGTACTATACCTTGATAGTTTAGTGTGATAGAAAAGAATCCCGAGAGGGTTGTCGGGAGGTCTTTAGCCGTAAAACTGGTGGAGAATCAATGAACAGACTGTATAGAGCATGACAGGATAAACGAGAGAAATAATTAAGGAATATCGTAGAATGAAAGTACACAATAAAAAAGGTTGAAAAAAATATTGCTAAAGTCCTAGGCATTGATCAGACTCAAAAATAAAATCGTGGGGCGTAGCGTAATCTGAGTAAAAAATATGTAAATAGCATTGATATGTTTTTTTGCGGTTTTAGGGTTGGTCCTCTATTTCTGTGGTTGGTCCCTAGTAAAAGTTGTTCATTCTGATGAGTACATTTACCCCTCAAAAGGACCTCAGCTAATAATGTTAAAACTGATTTTTTGTTTTCAAGGAGTGGAGGGAGTGGTGATCTCCTAAAAAAATTGAGAAGGTCAACAAGCTAATAATGAATAAATAAATGTTTTTTTATATTAAAATTGTGAAAAAAGCACTTAGCTCCGTCATCCCCTTGTGGATATTTTTTTTGCGCCAAGCGGTAAGTCCACAGTCGTAAAATTCAGTCACGTAAAGGTCGTAGCGTACTAATACCTTATTTCACTAATTATTAATATTTTCAGGATGACGTAATAGTTACTTTTGTTTATGCAAAAGTTCGAGTGTAGGTACAGTCTGAAATCATTCCGGTGAACCACCACTTAGGCTACAATCGCTTGAACTCAATAAAGTACGTGTAATGTAGCAGGATTCGTTCAAGGGATTTTGTCGACAAAATGTACCACCGGGAAGGATCCTGACCGTACAATCGACAGCACGTCAGTGCATTGGACTGCCTCGTTGGTCTAGTGGTTGCAAGCGCGACTGCTGAGCGTGGGGTCCTGGGTTCGATTCCCGGGTCGGGCAATGTGTTATTGGGTTTTTTCATAAGGAAATTCTCAGTAGCAGCCCGGAGTCTCGGATTTGTGCCCGGTCAATGGCAATAGGCTCGCCTCCTATTACATGGGACTATAATATAACTGGCGAAATTTGGGTGTACTATACACCTCTGCCTACCCCTTCGGGGAAATACAGGCGTGATGTTATGTTATGTCAGTGCACTCAGTGCATTGAAATATAAATAATAAGGTAATAGAAACGTTATTTACTTTATTTTTATATTGGAACGCGTGTCGCCGGTTTGCCGCTACCAACACATAAATACGCAATTACGGCCACCGTGTCATCATCTTCATCATCATCATCATTTCAGCCGAAAGACGTCCACTGCTGGACGTAGGCCTCCCCCAAGCATCACCGCAACGCCCGGCCCGGCCACCGTGTATGCAAAATAAATTAAGGTAAAAACAATGCGCTGTTAGATATGCTGCAAAATACAATTTTAGTTATTCCGCGTCCAAAACAGCACTGATGATCAAGCAAACGGTTCGCGTACTGGTGTCCTACTAGGCAACTGCACGCGGCGACAAGTTCACGCGTCTATACCACTTCTATTACCTTAATATTTAGATTTCTTGAGTGGTAACACTTGAATTAAGAAAACCACCTTTTCTGCTTACGAAATAAAGTCGCCCGTAAGTTTTAATGTTTGATTCTTATTGAATGAAATCGTAATCGTTGTAACAAGGGGTTTGGATGAAAAGTACTCAAGCAGAGAGTTAATTAGAAATTTTCTGAGTTAGAAAGAAAAAAATCAGGCGAACGAATCTGCCAGCATATTAAGCATATTCATACAAGTATAATATCTGGATATCCATGGCACATTTTGAATTATTTACTGTCACGTTTTCATCGCAAAAAGTTCATGTAAGTATAAATGTTTCGCGCTCGAGTTCTTTGCAGTAAGTTATGAGACATCAATATTTCAGGAGAACTAAACACAGCATTATAACGTGTAGACATTCACTCACATCGCTCACTGTCGTTTAACACGCTACTTGAAATAATAAAGTACATTCCAGTACAAAAGAAACTTGCAAAGTACCTACCTACATATTCACAGTACAGGCGAGCCACTCGTCAAAAACTTGGTCGTATGTCGTCCTCGAAAAATACAGGTGTTGAATGAAAACCATATCAAAATCTAACAAGTCGCTTTAAAGTTGAGAACATCCAAACGGATAGGAACGGGCTGCAAACCAGCGTTCATTGGTGCTGTAATTATGCCGAGCACTGGTCAAGAATTGCTGAGCCCGCTTTTTGTCACACAGTAATATTTTTTTTTTCTTATTGGAACGAATTTCCTAATCGCAGCATGCGGTAGGTGTGATTCGGGAGAAAATGTAACGTCACGTCAGATTATAAATAATAAGGATACTTAGGTCCCGTGGTATCTCAGTGCGACGCTTGATGTTTCCTGCCATCTTTGCTTGTATTATAGTTACAAAATTTATCATTAAAATGAACCGGTCAATTTTAGCACATGCTCCTTTTAATAAATACCTTTAAAAACCCTAGTGTATAATGCGATAACCGCCATTTATCGCTAGATATCGGAGGCTAAAAAACATGAAAATTGTGGATTCTGTACAACCAATCATTACAGAATCGGTCAGTAAATGCCTTGTCATTTATAATAATTCGTGAAAATCATCCGTAGTATTGTCAAAACTAGTAGTGATAATAAAGCATATTGTATCCATTCGCCGCGAACTACGTTTCTGACCGCATACGTTTTTTGTTTCAAGTTTGTATGTTTATATTTTAACAAATGGTGACAATAAACTTTGTTTTCTTATTTTTTAACAAACACGTCTAAAATCCATGTATATTTATGATACCTACACTTTCAGAATGAAGTCCTTAGCGATGAAAAAACTAAATTATCCCTTACCTTTACTTACGCAACCTGATGTCTTACGAACTTTAAAAGCTTCTCACTCCTTAATTTTTAAATAACGTTGAACTTTCTTACCCTTTTCCTTGAGGAAAAATTCAGCACCATTTTAGCTGAGTCCAACCACCCTATTGTAGCAGTCATTGTGCGAAACAGATTGTTACGGTAAATGTCAGGCGTAGGTGCTGATAAACTGTTCGCCTGTAGACTTTAGACCAACAATCTATCTGCGCCTACGCGCTGTGGCACCATGATTACACGAGTCATATGCTTCAGTAGCTAATCCTATCCGGATCAGCTACTGAAGCAGATTATTATGTTGGTGACGGGAAAGCTTCACGATCTTTTTTCTTTCTTTTTCTTGTCGGAAGATTCCTGTGATATTTCCAACAAAATAGAGTGAAGACTTGGATTGTTATGATCCCGAATGAGGCAAGAAACTACTAAGAAAAAAGATGAACAGTAACAGCTGACTTCATAAGCACTGTTCAAATCTACACATATCTCCAATTGGTCTGCCAATAGTGATAGCATTGGCCCCAATCTCAACTACTATTCATTACCAATAACCTGCCAAGACTCAGTTGGGACATTTCTTTTGGACCAATATTGAGAACGCTTCTGTTAAACAAAATATATAAACTGACTGGTATATAACAGCAGTATATCAGATCAGTGGAGCTACTCTTGATAATATTTTCGAAAAGTAATAATGATCGAAGTATTAATATATTTTTTATTAGAAATATACACAATTTCAATTCTAATGAGGATAGATAGATAGATCATTTATTTGTCAGAATATGATACAATACAGTTGTTAAAAAAAATTTAGATCCATCATATCATATAGACACTGTATCATGTAGGTACATTGATTCTAAAAACACTAGATATTAAACCAATTTAATGCAAATTTTGCATTCAAAACTAACGGATTGAGTACAATCGATGAGAGTTATGTTCATGATACCCTAAAGGACGTTAATATATTTATTAATCTAAAGCTTACTGACCCTGCACAAATGCGAAGCTACGACATTATCCTTGCAATGAACGCAGTCAACGTTTGTTTTGTTCCGTATGCACCATTCTGTTATGAAGGACTAGACAGGTGAGGTCCCGGCCTTGGCCCAGTTTACGCCTGACCAGATCGAGCCTTGGGCTTTACAAGCATTTATTTTGCAACACTTCCAATATGCAATCGAGCGGAAATACGTAAAATATGCTGGTAATAATAAAATATACTACACGGTATTTTATTTCATATTTCCACTCGGTCGCTTTCAACATGTGAGTACGGCTAGTAAACCATATTTGGCTGCTAGTATTATTTTTATATTTCCGCGCTAAAATGTATTTTATGTGTTTACTTTTCACTAGATGTAAGTATTGTCACCGGCGCGGTCCACAGAAGTTCCCGGAGCTCCTCTATTTTGTGCTTTGGTCAGCCTCCTTGTCGTTTGGTTTTCAAAGTCCAGAATCCCCCTCCGCCTTCCCCAGCCAAAGGGTATCCATGAGGATTTCCATCCATAAACAATAAAAAAATTATTTAAGTATTGTATGTACCTAAAGTAACAATAATCTCCTAACATTTCGCTACCTATAGGATGCCTGACACCGTTCCGAGAACATTTCCCATAGATATACTTCAGCAGTTGCTCTGGACTGGCTGGATAGGCTAACGTGTTATCATCATCATCCTCCTGCCCTTATCCCAATTTATTTGGGGTCGGCGTAGCATGTCCTTTTCTTCCATACATCTCTATCAGCCGCCGTGTTCACTTTCTTTTTATCCATATCATCTTTCACACAATCCATCCATCTTTTCTTTGGTCTATGCTATATGTTATAATAATATGCTATTTAAAATCCTTGTCCCATTAACCTAGATAACCCACGTGTTCATATATCCTCATCTCAGTTGAGGCTCACAGAACCTTGCTCTGTTTCTCTAGTTTTCCACCTAGTAGCCTTTGGGATGAATGAGGTGAGTAACAAAACCATGAAATATTTATATTACACTTGTTATCTGTTACTTCTGTTATGTTTAGGGGCTAAAACTGATGTACTAACATAATATGTGCGTTGAAATAAAACACGACATGTGAATTAGTACTTAGGGGAGAGATACAAGTAATGTTTTATTTGTTTTATTTTTCTTTATTGGGACATAAAACAGTTACACGTTGCTTATTACTAATACAGTGTAGTTAAAAATAAACTTAGTAAATTTACAACCAACACCAATGTCCGCGAATTTTCGCTGTTTTTGCTTCAAAAACCCGTGGCAATCGATGATCAATAACGTTGTTACGAACATTTCTTTCTAGTCAGGAAATTAGCAAAAGCAAAAGACTTTTTTTCCCTCTCAATCATTGTTCAAGTTCAATTACAAGACGGGACGTTGGACGTTGCTGACAAACGCACGATATTTTTCCTGACTTGACACGTTTTTTTTAAGGAACACTCGATTAATGAAGTAAAAAATACTTAATAATTTCTTAGGTTTTCGCGATCACTACACATTACTGCACACACATTCCTGCGACCACGAACGCTGCAAAGCTTTCGAAACTTCAGGAAAGCAATCTAAATAATATAACATAACATAACATCACGCCTGTATTTCCCCGAAGGGGTAGGCAGAGGTGTAACAGTACACCCACATTTCGCCAGTTATGTTATAGTCCCATGTAATAGGGGGCGAGCCTATTGCCATTAACCGGGCACAAATCCAGACTCCGGGCTGCTACTTAGAATTTCCTAATGAAAAAACCCGATAACACTTGGCCCGACCCGGGAATCGAACCCAGGACCCCATGCTCAGCAGTCGCGCTTGCAACCACTAGACCAACGAGGCAGTCCTAAATAATATACGCGATATAATCCGGTTAAACTTGCTATATTATAAAAATACTTCCTCCAGCGTTATTCTTTATAATACCGGTCTTATAACAACCATCATTCTCTTATTCTATCACAAAAGTTCCTTTTTGCTAGTTCCGTGTAGAAGGCAAGATCACAAACACCACTTTTCCTATAGAAGGTTGGAGATAATATTTAATATCATGATACAGACCGCGTCATGCCTCAGGAGCTATTAAATTACACTCGTAAAAGGACACTCGACGGACGTATTTTATGGCTGAAATATGTTCATTTTATATAACCTACTCTCACTGAAAAGCTTCCGTGGCAAAATGTTCAGTTACTTTCGACCCGTTCGTTGTAAAAAATGCAATATTTTTTGTATTATTCTAATTAGATAAGAGACTTCGCAAGCGTTTTGCGAAGATGGGTTTGGAGACCTTAAGAAATAAGGAATTAAAATAGAGGATTATTTGTTTGAAAAAAATATGAAAAATAGTTTGATTATTTTACTCATGCGGTTACCTACTTGATGTTCTTGTTGTGTGTCAGGGCAATATGTAGATTTGAGAATTCCGTATTCATAATCTACATAGATATTACTCTGACCTAGAAAAAATCATAGATACTGAGGAATCTAGATCGATGTAGGATGTAGGTAAGTATATTAATCTGAATTAAAGCCACTTGCAGCACTCGGTTTCCTTAATGGAACAATACTAACTCCAACGGAACGTACTTAGCTCTTGTTTCCGTTGCAAACTAATGCATAAACTTGAAACCATCGTAATTCTAAGACAAACAACCTTACTCCATATAGCAGGCAGGCTAGAGACCACGATCATAATATTCTTGCTCCATTGCTCCTAAATAATTTATGACAAGGTGGGCTCACACGTTTGGAGGCGGTCTCGCTGCCACCCTGCACGTCAACTTACTAGCTCTACCTGTGGCCTATAAATTGAACTCATTGGAATAATAAATTGACTACACGAACGTCTTCGATACGTAAAAGATTACGAGAAGACGAACACGGAATTCTTTAGGAGTAGCTAGCGTAGTTGTACAATAGTGGCTATCTGGAAACATACGTCTGCAACACTGACAGTAAAAAATGTAGACGAAGTCCTGCGAACAATCATAGTGAAGTTTTTAAACTTTCGCAAATTTCACTCATATTGAACTCTATTTACGACAAATCCTCTTCACTGGTCGTCATTACTAACCCAGAATTGTACGAGAAGCGATTGAAATAAAGAACTGTAAAAATGTCAATCTAGGAAGATGGATATAGGTTGTCCTCCTCGTGGACTCCGGTAATCGAGAAGTGTTCGCGACGTGGCGTGGTTTGTCTACATGTATGTCCGCCGAAACTGTCAGCATCGTGTTGTGATTCAGCATATCGTGTTACGGACAGCGACGTTACGAAAAACCAACCGTGGGTAGTTCGAGAAAACACCCGCCGGCGCCGCTCAAGACGATGACACCCGTATCACAGAGTAAGGATGTTAATATATCTTTATACTGTGCCCATATATACGTGGGACACTCAGAAAGTTTTGCGAAACTAAAAAAAAATGTTCTATACGTACATATATTTTTATCAAATATTTTCAAAGTACTTTCCACCAGCCTCTATACAAAGATTCATGCGCCTAAACCAGTTTTCAAAACACTTTTTCCAGTCCGCCGCAGACACCTCGTTTACAGCCTGCTCGAACGCAGCCAGCGCATCTTCCGGCGACGAAAATTGTATCCCTTTGAGCTGATTTTTTATTTTTGGGAATAAAAAGAAGTCACACGGTGCTAGATCAGGGCTGTAAGGAGGGTGACCCAGGAGTTTGACTGGCGTGCTGTCCAGGAAGTCCCTCGTTTTGAGTGCGGTGTGCGCAGGTGCATTGTCGTGGTGGAGCAGTAGCCCGCGGAGCCCTGTGTTTGGTCGCTTGTTGCTTATAACAGAGAAAACTTCTGGCAAACATTTGGTAGTATACCATTCGGCATTAATGCTTCTTTGATCCCGTAAGGGAATTGATACCAAGTGGCCAGTCAAATTAAAAAAGCTAGCGATCAAAATCTTACCCCCGCTTCTAGATCGCTTCACTTTGGTAGGCGTTGGCTCATTTTGAAACACCCAAACAGTCGACTGGCGCTTGGTTTCTGGGTCGTATTGATAAATCCAGGACTCATCACCTGTAACGATGTCGTAAACACGCCGAGACGAGCCTGCTTCAAATTTGTTAAGCATATCACGGCACCATTCCACCCGGGCCTGCTTCTGAGCATCGGTGAGGTTGTGCGGCACCCAGCGTGATACTATCCTCCTCACGCGAAGATGGCTGTGTAGAATCTCGTGAACGCTTCCCGATCCAATCTTCAATATGTGTTGAATCTCCTGATATGTAATTCGCCTATTGTCTTGGATTAAATTTTTCACTGCTAGCACGTTTTCTTCGGTAACAGCCGTCAAAGGGCGACCGCTTCTTTCGTCATCCCCCAAAGTTGGTCGACCGCGCTTGAATTCGTTATACCAACGATACACGGTTGCCTTGGAAGGGCCTTCATCCATGAATGCCATTTGAAGTCTATCGTACGATTCATCCGGTTTCAGGCGACACTTGAAATCGTATAAAATCATAGCTCTAAAATGTTCCCGGCGCAGATCCATATTTCAGTGAGACACAATACTTTGAATTAACTCGCAAAAAATGTGGAGGGAAATTTTGAAATTGGAACTTACTTATTTTTACTTATAAATAATCATATTTTCGAAAAACATTATAACTGGCCAGTCTCCCATATATAAAAACTTTTTTTCGCAATACTTTCTGAGGGGCCTGGTATACTTCAGTCTCTTTAGGTTAGTCAAAATGTTTGTTTTGTTTTGAATTTATTGTGCGCGAAAAGTCCCGTAAATATATTTCAATAATCATAGTGAAGCCAACAAAACCATGCTTTTCCGTGTACAAATCAGCGCTCACGCACACACATGCACCTGAAATATATTTGTTTTTGGTGATCCTCACTGGACGATGCCGCGACATGTGTAGGTACTGAGAGCGGTGAGCACGGTTTGATGGTTGCGTACCCGTGGGCTACCTACGACGTAGTTCACCTAGGTGTTCCACGGATAACTTGTTGTACCCGTGGTTCACCTAGGTGTTCCACGGTTAACTTTCTGTACCCGTGGTTCACCTAGGTGTTCCACAGTAAACTTTTTGTACCCTTGGTTCACCTAGATGTATTCTGTGTAATCGGGTGTACCCGTGGTTCACCTAGGTGTTCCACAGTAAACTTTTTGTACCCGTGGTTCACCTAGATGTATTCTGTGTAATCGGGTGTACCCGTGGTTCACCTAGGTGTTCCACGGTTAACTTTTTGTACCCGTGGTTCACCTAGATGTACTCTAGGGTAATCGGGTTTATCCGTGGAACACCTAGGTAGGTACATATGTTTGGTCTGCAAATGGTATATTATTTAACACGAGTTTCTCTTTCACTTCAGGGTAAAAAACCGTGAAAGACCGCACCTCACGTGGCGCACGTCGGCGGCAATCGATGGCGCTAATTGATACGTTAAACGAAGCGAAATTGATGGACACGCAGTTTAGTTTTCTATCCAATTAATCTGTTTCGACTCATACAGTGACACGATACGTCATACTTTACTATTGTTACCGTTACGAAAGATCATCAATCCGTTCTTTCGTGCTCGACCAAATATTATGTAATTCAATGGATGATTTCTTTAAAGAAACGAGCAAAACAGTAGATATCATTAAATGTAATGAGCGCGCAAAGAGAGCATAACATGGAATTTCATGAATTCCAGCCGGAATCTCGTTGTTTTTTGAGATACCGCTGTTTCAATCAACAATTAGACATAATCACGAACACGTTACTAAAAATACATTACCGAACATCTGATTCCTCAAACAAGGAATGCTGGAAGTGAAAACGATCTAATACTTTCTACTACCAAAACGTTTGTTTGAATCCCTCGTGTGATTACTTCTCGGTAAGGTCCGAATCCGAGCGTAAAGGGTACGAGGCTAAGGTAACGTGTGCCAATAATCAAGATAACAATAGGGCTGCCTTATTCAGATATCGTTCGGACATCTGGGAGAGATAACAAGCAATATTTGTATGTAAATCGACATTCCATGATATGGCTCCGAAAACATTCGTAAAATACCATTTGATTCTAGAAATTTAAATTTAAAATTGTTGAACATTTTAAAGGTATTGGATAAAGTAGAACTGAAACAGAAAATCCTGAATAACTCTCAAGATCCTTTGTTAAATACTTGAAAGTTAAAACAATTCGTTTAATCCACTTTAAATTCAGGAAACAAATTCCGTACAACACAATTTGCAAATCGGGTCGATTTACGTAGCTTTTGGGACCCAGGGACGCGTGTGGGAGCAGGGACATGTCCCGGACTACAACAGCCATTCGTTCCTTTCAACCCTAACTGTGCCGACCGGCGGGCTGACTACGTAAGATGAGTGACCAGTAACCGGTCCCTAAACCGTCGCGAAATCGTCGCGCGATCGAGTCGCAGATTTGGTATTACGTACGCGAAACTGCCTCGGTCGCGGTCCGGTTTCTAATTCGTCGCTCACAACGAAATCTTCATAGAAACTAGCGCCACTGGCGACCGACGCGGCGACAGCAGTAACCGTTCAAGGTTTATTTAGTTTAATGTTTCAGTCAGCTGGTATCAGTGAAGTGAGAGGTGCTTTGTGAGAGTTATTTTTATAAATAATGATGATTATTTGAATACACACATGAGCCTATTAGTGTTATGTGGGGTCACAGTGTTCTCAATGTTTTGTTTATATTCAACTAATTGATAACAATACGATAATGGAGCCACGATGTTTCTATCATTTAGTTTTAGTACCTAGGTACTTGTAACTATTTTCTCTCGCTTCCTTTTCAGTCATCGCCTACAAAAGTAAAAATGCCCTAGCCATAATCCAATAAATGTAAGTAGGTGCCTACATAAATGAAAACAAATATTATCACTAAACTGTTACAAAACAATTTCACTAAAACACCACTTTTTCACCTGGTGAAGGTCGCGGGAATCCGCTGGATGCGGAAGGCACAGGACCGGTCGTTGTGGCGATGCTTGGGGGAGGCCTTTGTCCAGCAGTGGACGTCTTTCGGCTGAAATGATGATGATGATGACCACTTTTTGTCTTCAAGCATTAGATTTTATGTAATAAAATTCTTTTAAAATAATATTGACGAACTTCTACTACTTTTACTTGATATAAAGGTCAAATAACTGAATAGAAACTACTCAGAAACTGCCAGTTGTCTGGTTTCTCTTTGACAGTTCAAATTCCTCTACAGTCCCCGTCGCGTCGCGGTCGCTGCGCTTACGTAGTACGAATTTTGGAGCATTCGTAGCGATTTTCAGTTACGGTTCAGTTTCTGGTTTCGTTTTTAGTGTCTCAGTTACTCGCTTGGGGCAGCACAGTCGGTAACTCGATCCGTGGTGCGAATTTGATTATGACAGTAACTATTTCGTAATTATCACCGGTCGCTAGGTGGTTTCAGCTTAGATAGTCAGGGTGCGGGTGTTTGGCGTGTCAACGAGACTGCGGTCACGGCCGGAAGATAGTACGCAGAAATAGACTAAGGGCGTATCTTGAAATGGTTGAGACGCATTGTTATTGTGATGTCATGGTATTTGGTGAACGACGTGTAGGATAGGAACAAAGTTTTGTTCTTTAACAAAAAACTTTCAATTCGTGTGACCATTTCGAAATTTAGGAATATGGTATTTTGTTGGTCTGAGAATATGACATGCCATTTTTATAGCTATTCAATATTAAATACCAACTCAGTATCGTCGACGTAATTCGAACCCCATCTACTAAGCAATTGAAAAGATGAACACCAAAGTAGAAACCCCTAAACTGTAAATGCTAACTGTTATTGCAAATGGGAAGTAAAAACATTTTACAATCTCAACCCTAAATTGAATACAAGAGGATCCTTATTACGTACAGAAACATAAAAGTAAAAAATTACGAGATTAAATTTTCTAATTACAGTATTAAAACAAACGAAAGGCTTAATGATTTCTATGGAGGCACTGAGGGCTAAGTCACGACGCCGATTTGTCGCGAAAGAATTTTAAATTCTGTGATAATTTACAAAATCCTTTACGTCGTACAGCGTCAAGAGTACCGTTTCGTCGAAACGAAACGAAATTAACTGTGATACAAATGGTGACAATGAAAACGCGTGAATTCTGTGCTGTTAATGCGTCTACATGTTAGCAGTTAATCACCATGTATTTCACAATGAGTGTACATACAAATATAATGTAATGCCTTTTGTTTTGTTGCATTTAGAGCTGCTGCGTTGAAAGTTAATTGTATTCATATTTGCCTATACTTAAAAAAATTGCATGGCTTACAATAGCGATGGGACATTGACGGTTTTCGTGTCAATGTAATGTAACCATTTTTTTTCGAATAAATAACAGGTTGAAAAAGGTTTTTTCTTTTCAGCAGATTTGAAGACAGTTGATTTTATAATTTTCTCAAAATTTAACGTTCTTGCGTTCAAAACAGTTTCATTTTAATTCCAACGTCATATTGAAATAAAATTGAGTTAGTTTTTTCAAACAATTAGTTTGTCAATGCCTAAGATTTTTGTAACCTGTTCGTTTGTCAAAAGGCATAAAAAAAAATTTCAACCTATTTTTTGAGCAATGGGAAACAGTTTTTCGTTTCTGATAAAAAAAATCTGTTTAAAAGGTTGGTCAGCTGTAGCCCGTGTTACACCGTACAAAATTTTTATCTATTTTGATATATTTCTAGCTTCCTCCTCATTCCATTCGTCGACATTTAACGATAGTTTACGACAGTTTTGAAATAGAACGTAAGTACTCACCGGCAGCATCATTGTTGATTGCAGGCTGCGCAAGAGTTCTCTTCGGCGTGCTGATGGTTCGTGGTAACGGCTGCGCGCGCCGGCACGGAGCAGTACACTCCGGACCATTCGGACGCTGCTGAAACAATGTAATGATGCGACCATTATCAAAATTATTTTTCGAATTAGACGACTTCTGTGGTCTAGTGGTTCGAGGGTCGGACTGCTGATCACGAGGTAGTGGGTTCGATTCCCACAAGACACAAATATTTGTGTGATGAACATAAGTGTTTGTGTTGGCCTGGGTGCTTCTTATGAATTATAAGTACTTATTTACAAAAAAAAAAAAAAAAAAATTATATCCATTGTCTAGTACCCATAGCACAAGCTCTGCTTAGTGTGGGACTAGATGGTGCTGTGTTAAAATGTCCCAAAGATATTTATTTATTTATAATTTTCTACGAGAATCATCGACATAAATGTGATGAAGAGGCTTGCTTACAGAAAACTTTTAAAAACTTATCATAAAAACTTCGTATAACTTCTGTCATATCAGAAATGCGTTGTCATATTTGAAGGTCATTCAGGGATCTATTTCATGCTATCGAACAACTTTTACTACGGGGTCAACCCTCATCATCATCATCATCATTTCAGCCGATAGACGTCCACTGCTGGACATACAACAACAACCGGTCCTGCGCTATCCGCATCCAGCGGATTTCCGTAACCATCACCAGGTCGTCGGTCCACCTTGTGCTAGGCCTACCCACGCTGCGCCTTTCAGTACGCGGTCGCCACTCCAGAACTTTACGGCTCCATCGGACATCCATTCTGCGAGCAATGCGCCCCACCCACTGCCACTTAAGTTTGGCAATTCTTCGGGTAATGTCGGTTACCTTCGTTCTCCTGTGAATCTCCTCATTTCTGATTCGATCACGCAGGGAAACTCCCAGCATAGCCCTCTCCATTTCTCTTTGAGTGACTTTGACACTGCGGGGTCAACCCTAAAATCACGAAAAAAGACAGCTGTTCCACATATTTTGTCGTTGTTGACGATGATGAAAATGATTCGTCGAACGAAATCGATGATTTTGTAGGGAACAACTATTTTTTTTGTGATTTCAGGGTTGGTCCTATAGTAAAAGTTGTTCTATTAAACGTTATGCTCCGAATGAGATCTCTAAATATGACCACGCATTTCTTATACGCGTTGTGATCTTCGTCTTCATTCTGCTTAAATAAAATGTTCAAAACAAATAACATTGCTTAGCATAATTATGAAAACATTTCTCGTGAATGTCTTTCATAATTTCATATTTAATTTAATGCTTTATATTTACTTTTAACACTGAAAGTTAAATAAACATTGAACTTGACCCTGTAAGTTTACCTAAACTCACACGTGTACAAATTATTTACTTATTCGCTAAGTAACTAAATGAAGCACTACTATTTGTAGAGCCCTCGTCTAATATAACGGAGATAAAAGGGTTTAATTAAATTGTAATAATAATAAATAATAATGCCTCGCAACGTGATACAGTAATGAAATTAATCAAACTGTTTTGATGATCCCATTTGTTATTTGGAGTTCTCGGTAACTTCATATATATTATAAGAGATTAATGAGTCGTAATTGGGCCGAACTAATATCTTATATTTAGACAAAATACGTCGTTATTTACAGATTATTATAATGAGACCTTTGAATGGAGATTGATACTTGCGCTATTTCTACATTAGTGATAAATATTTAATTTTGCATGAATCTTGTACAAAAAATTCCAAAACAAGTAGGTAATACGTAAAGTGACCATACGTCCCGTTTTGACGGGGACTGTCCCTTTTCTCGGTCACCTGTCCCGTTGTCCCCAAAAAAAACTCCGGGACGCAAAATAGTTCCGTTTTCCGAAACCGCGCGAAAATTTCAAATTATAGAGCTCGTCAGTCACGAGCGATGCTGGACCGCGTCGTTGACGATCAGTGGTTCGGTGGCCCACGCGCCACCGAACGCTATTGGTTAGTGGTTATCTAGTAACGCGGGGTGGAGAGGGGGCATTTGGCATTTGTATTGTTTATTAGGCATCAGTGATTGATTTGATTGTTTACAATAAAAATAATTATAATCTAAATAGAATTATAGTGAACATTAATTGTATTAAGTTGCACTTTTTTTAATAAAGTACATTAAAATGTTGTGTTTATTTTCAATGTTAACCTGCTAACTGACGTGTTTAAATCCATGTCCCGTTTTGAGTTATAAAAAAAACCGGCCAAGAGCATGTCGGGCCATGCTCAGTATTATAGGGTTCCTTAAGTAGGTGTAATTACAAACGAATCAAATCGAATATTAATCATGGCTATTTTAGTTTTTGCAATAATGGGCAGCATTCGCGACTCAGAGCGTGTTGTTAGTAGCGCCATCTAGCGATAAATTCAAGAAGCCAAATGTTGTCGCTTCGGGACAGACATACCTATTTAATTATAAAATTTATTATTCTTATGTGATATTTAATTACTAAATTGTAATATTTATTTAAAACGTACTTTGTTAGTCACCTAGTAAATAATGTTTGAATTGTAAAAGTATTAATGTTGACTATACTGGTGCCGCGCTGTCATTGGTCCGTTGCGAGCTTACGGGGCAATGGTGGGGCGACACTTTTATGATGATAATCGAGATTCAGGCAGTTCGTTTACGAATGGAGCGCAAGTAGCATCTCCTTGAGTTATAATAAAGCAGTGTACTCTTATATTTGAAATTGATAGATAAAGTAACAATTATGGTTTATGTGTGCATTTTGTTTTAAATAACGGCTAAGTATTCAGAGATTGGTATTCTACAGTTATCGATTGCTTGATTAAATAGATGTTGGATTTATTCTGTGTTTATTTGTAGAAGTCTCTTACATCAGAAGTGGTAGCAAAACACGCCCAGATGCCAAGAAGCTGCAAGTGCACTCGAGAAAAAAAAGAGAGAGCCTCAACCACGAGCTGTTCGAGTAGCTCGTTTTCAAGCTCTAGCTTGTCCTCGTCATGCAGCAGCAGCTCTGATGGACACAGGCACAGGAAACAGAGACGCACCAGGCGTGCGTCTCGCGCAGTAAGCCAAAATGTCATTTGATCGCTTCACGCGAATTTTGCGTAAATTGCTCATTGAAAAATCATTTTACTCAGTCAATGAATATTTGGAAGATAAACATTTAATATACCTAGTAAATATAATTTTATTGTGAACACTAATAGTAGCATGTCATTATGTTATGACAAAATATGCTGAACTACCTACTAAATATATTTGTAACGCCTACTGTAACCATATTTAAAAGCAAATAAATATTTGATTTGATTGAAACAAAAAAAGAAATCTTCAGTAATTCCAGAGTTTGACCCATTAGTGGACGATATTCAAACGTGGATAAATGTTGTAGAAGCCTATGCTCGTGCTTTCCGTTGGTCTGATCGTGTCCTACAGTGTCAAGCGTTTCAAAAATTACGTAATACTGCTAAAACATGGTATGACTCGCTTCAAAAAAATAAAACAAGTTGGACTTCCTGGAAGTGGAAGGATTGGCGAAATACACTATTAGATTTAACTTTGTTAAAAGACTAGGTACAAACGAAACCCTCAGACGGCCAGTCATTATGCGAATTTTATTTTGTACAAAACGGCAAAATTGACAAGATAAGATTATCTTTTTCTGAACAAGATATTATTTCGGTAATAGTAGGATCAATTGACGATAAAAATATAAGCACTGCAGCAGATGCTGGTAACTTTAAGTACTGTGATTAATTGGCTTCGTTTTTGCATGGGAAAATTCATGTTAACCTGGAACAAAAGACCTTTCGAAAACATAGCAACCTACATGGTAAAAATTCAACTCGCTTTCCCCACAGTAGTTTATATAAAAAGATAGAAAGTTCTTCAAACTTTAATGGAGTACCAATGCATACTTAGTTCAGTTTTCAATGCTGGTACAAATATTACATGTTTTCGCTGTGGTGAGCCTGGTCACGAAAATACCAGTTGCAGTCAAAAGGATAGTGTGAAGTGTAATTCGTGTAATATTTTGGTCATTTGGAGCTTGCATGTAGGTTTAAACCTAAAATGAAACCTGAAAAGAATAGTGAAGTCAAATTCATTATTGAACCGACTCCTAAGGATACATTTTATGAGAAAATGAAACTATTACAACGTCATCGTTGGCACGCGACTTAAACCTTACACTTTTCCAACTAAATAAACCGGATTTAAAATTGATTCTTGCTTTGAGGTCATACATGGGGTGCAGGTTGATATTATGGTTGATAAAGCCGAGCTTAATTTAATATGTGTATATTTGTGATGAATTATTTATTTATTTAAACTTCATGCAACATGTGTACATAGGCGGACTTAATGCCTTAGGTATTTTCTCCCAGTCAACCTTAGGGTGATACAGAGATGACAAGACGACTATTAGCTGGCTGTCCTATTTTAGTTACTAGGAATTTTACCGAGGATAAAATAATTATGTATGCACGTGTAGGAAATAGCCTATCCTTCTGTTTTATAAGTAACAACTATGTGGCGTTGATAGTCATCTATGTTCAATTCTGATTCCCTTGATCACATCTCTTTGTTAAATGAAATATTTGCTAGATATCGCCGGGTTGTTTCAGAAGATTTACAAACATTAGGACAGACTTTTTGGGTCGAGTTAGACATTGAATTAATAACCAATAAACTTGCTTATTGACGACCGTACCGTACGTCTGAATCCGAAAAGGCGGCTTCTAAGGAAATAATTGATGACCTATTAAAAAAGGCATAATTCGCAAAAGTAATTCCGCTTATGCCAGTCCGATTTTGTTAGTCGATCGATAAGCCTTCGGGCGAAAAACGTATGTGCATTGATTATACCTAGTTCTCTAAATAAAATTACTGTCAAAGAGAAATACCCAATGCCCATTCTAGAAAACCTTATAGACAAACTAAGAGGATGTAAATGCTATACATCCATTGATTTGTATATATATTTATTTTATTAAAAAATTGGCTACTATCAAATTAGCGTTAGTGAAAATTCTATTCAGAAACTACATTTAGCACCCCTGATGGTCATTTTGAATACAAGAAGATGCCATTCGGGCTATGCAATGCACCGTCTGTATTCCAAAGGTTAATTAACATCCGTCACTATTTATTAGGATCCGATTTCAAAAGTAAAATATACAATAAATAAGCCAGACATACATTCTAGAATTGGTAGGTGTGCATACATACATAGTTTACGTTCGAAATAATACACAAACCAGGAACTCGAATGCAACATGTTGACGCTTTGAGCCGGAATCCAGTCGATACAATTTCTACCCCCATATGTAATGAAAGTGTGTTAGCTTTTACCGAAGCAGATTAGTTATTGTCAGTTCAGTTACAAGATCCAAGTATTTGCGCAATTAGCGAAATATTAGTCAGGTCAGGCCGAGCTAAATAAAATAAAAAAAGGTGTATAATGACTATGACTTGTTAGATAATATATAAGGTATATCGTCGGAATGAATATGATAGACGATGGGTCGTTCCTAAACGATGTAGTTGGCAAATAATTAGAGCTAATCATAATGACCTCTAGCATTTGCCGTGGATAAGACAATTGAAAGAATAAAATCAATTTACTGGTTACCCAAAATTAAAAAAGTCGTATCCAAATATATAAAAAAATTGTATAAACTGTATTTACTGTACTTTAGTGCAACTAAATTCTTAACGTTTTGAAAGTGTATGCAAATGCTTAATCGAAATGAAAACTTTTGTACTTGAATTTACTATAAAAATATCCACGGCAAAGGTGAGGGCAAATTGTTTCCTATAGCTAAATATGCAAAGCATTTTTTCACGCTGCACATAGACTACCTGGGTCCATTTGTAAAGACCAGACATAAAAATACCTACCTGTTGGTGACTGACTCCTTCACGAAATTTGTATTTATTTCACCTGTCCGGAACACAAAGTCAAGTTGTTATTAATGAGTTAGATAAAATATTTAACGTTTTTGGTAATCCGAAGCGTCTTATATGTGACGCTGGAAGCTCTTTTACGTCCAAGTTATTCGTTAAGTACTGTCGGAATAAAAATATACGACAAAATGTCATAGCTACTGTTGTTCCACGCTCAAACGGTCAAGTGGAACGCTTTAATAGCACTATCCTTGACGCATTGAGAACCATCGGTGCTAACACAAGCTATGATAAATGGAACACATATTACCGGTATCCAAAAACCACTTCAGCCACTCCCAGTGAGGTGTTCTTTGGATACCGACTCCAAACTGATGCTTAAACGTAGTGATTTATATTCTCTTTGCTGATGCTGACATGTTGAGTTGATGCAGGAAGATCAATCTATTGACGTTACGTTATGGAAGATCAATCTATTGACGTTACGTTATTAAGGAATAACGTCATTCAGGACAGTGCAGACAAACAAAAACAAGTTTTCGATTAAAAATGAAAAGAGGCTCACAGTTACAATGTCAACGATTTGGTGGTTATAAAAATTCCCAGTCAATCAAATGCCGGGCAAAACACCAAACTGTTACCAGTTTTCAAAGGACCCTTTCAGGTGACTAAGTATTGGGTCATGATCGCGACAAGGTAAATAATATGCGTGGCGCTGAAAAGACAAGTGCTATGAGGAAACCACTTGTGCTGAAACTATGACGCCTTAGATCAATTAGGCACACCTGGAAATTGAAAGCTTGCAAGTGGCCTAAGATGTTGTCAGGTATTTATGGAACCTGGGTAATGATTTCATCTACATTGTCTGTCTTTTATGCAATTAATAACTATTATAATGTTATAAACCGTCTAGTGCATTTTCTTCAAACATATTATGGTATTTGGGTATTTGGTTAAAGTATTTATTCGTGTAAAATAAATCTCTTACAAATGGATTTAAGGTTTGTAGTGACATGCAACTAGGGTTGGCCAAAGGCATCGCCTAGGGTAAGCTGCAAACTTTAAACTTATCAATAACTGACCGCTGATGGAACAGTTATAGATAGATCTAAATACCAATATATGTCATGAAAACAGGTCTTTTGAATTGAGGTCTTTCTTCGACTGACCGTTGATGGAACAGTGGAGTAGACGCTCAATTCAAATGTTGAGATTGGTATGGATGTCGTGACTTATTATTTATAATTTGTTCTCAGCAATTGCACCAGACTGGGACGCTATCCGGGGACGGATGCGTGAGCAGGACGGCCGGATGTTGTCGCTTCGGGACAGACATACCTATTTAATTATAAAATTTATTATTCTTATGTGATATTTAATTACTAAATTGTAATATTTATTTAAAACGTACTTTGTTAGTCACCTAGTAAATAATGTTTGAATTGTAAAAGTATTAATGTTGACTATACTGGTGCCGCGCTGTCATTGGTCCGTTGCGAGCTTACGGGGCAATGGTGGGGCGACACTTTTATGATGATAATCGAGATTCAGGCAGTTCGTTTACGAATGGAGCGCAAGTAGCATCTCCTTGAGTTATAATAAAGCAGTGTACTCTTATATTTGAAATTGATAGATAAAGTAACAATTATGGTTTATGTGTGCATTTTGTTTTAAATAACGGCTAAGTATTCAGAGATTGGTATTCTACAGTTATCGATTGCTTGATTAAATAGATGTTGGATTTATTCTGTGTTTATTTGTAGAAGTCTCTTACACAAATTTAAGACGTTTGTCATTTCAAAGTTACTTTTTGTGATTTTTTCAAATAGAAAGTAGCTAAAGGAGCATTATTTGCTATGATAATTTTTCTCTAAGGTCAATGACCTTTGAACTAGGACGTTTTAAGTATTTTTCAGTTTTCTCTCTATAACTCAAAAAATTATAATCACATTATACTCGAAATAATTTTAAAAGAGAGTTTTCACAAAGGTCTATTAATGTGGAAGATTATAAGTTTCTACATTGCATAGTTTAGAAATGGCAGGGGGGGGGACACATTGCAAGCCACTTTGGCGGGCTATATTTCGCAGATGGTACACCTGATAAAAAAGTGGTGTATCAAACATTACCTTCATTTTAGTAGACCTATTCAATGATATCCCACACGAGGGGGTGCAGCGAAAAAAAATTTTTTTTCTCCATTTCACATGTATGGACACCACCTCTAAAATACGGAAAAACTATTTTTTTATTCTTTTAAAATTGAGATCTATATGTAGACTATTTTTTAACAAAATTTCATTTACTTATGTTTATAACTGTAGAAGTTATTAAGCTGTAAAGGATTAGGACAGACGGACAGACGGACAGACGGACAGACGGACAGACGGACGGACATGACGAAACTATAAGGGTTCCTTGTAGGACTTCGGAACCCTAAAAATGGTCACTTTAGGTATACGTGAAGCGTTGTCACCGACATATGTATGGAAAATTTATGTTTCGCGTTTGAAGATCGGACCGTGAAGTAATCGATTGGAATCGTCAAGTCTAAGAACATACGTGACAACTCAATTTTTTTTTACATTATGCATAACAAGGTAACAAAGGCAGTCTTAACGACAAAGGCGTTATCTACCAGACAACCTTAGGGTGATGCAGAGACTAACACCCGTATTCAAGAACGATACTATGAGAACGCACAGTAGGCTCTAACGCACAGTGGACGAAATTTCGTTTCATAAACCTTACTTGAGTGTTGAGCGACACTATGCAACTAATAAATTGCACCCTTAGCTAAGGTTACCCGTTAGCTATTTTACGGAACGCATAGTGTAGGCGAATTCATATCTCGAAATAATATAACATTGTTGTTGTTGCCTGTTGCGTATTTCTGTTAGATTAATAAAAATTAGTGTTATAGTGACGAGGAATTTAATAATGATTTAGACGAATTGATATTTATTTATAATTAAAAATATATACCTATAACTTTATTTTTGTTTTGCAGAAGTTTTCCGAAACGGGAAGAATGATGTTTTCTTAATTGCCATTTTATTCATTTTATTTTATTTCAGTTATATCCGGGGATGTCTTTTCCTGTTTAATTTATTTTTATTATTTTATATTTTACCCAAATGGGTATGCCATCTCCGTTTTTTTTCCGGAGATGGCATTTTTTATTTCATCAGTTATTTTACTTTTAATTATTTTATTCTATTTTCATTTTATATGGAGATGTAATTTCCATTAGGTACATGGTATTTTTATTTATTTTATTTCCAGTTTATCCGGAGATGTAATTTCCATTTGATTTTATTTATTTTATTTTAAATCCATTTTATTCGAAGATATTATTTCCATATTCTTCTTTTATTCATATATTATATTCATATTCTCATATTCAAAAATTGTAGCAGGTACCTACAAAAATTTTACTGCAAGGAGCGCATGCAACAAAACCCAATTTTCAAAAATCAACACATGTTTAAATGACTACCTGAAGCTAGCCCCGGAACCGACCAATCAAAATGCCGAATTCGTCCCTATGCGATCACTGAGCGAAGAAATACTTAAGTATTGTTTATGAAACGAGTCTATGGACATCTCCGACACTGTGAGAAATCAGACACTTTGCAGTGAGAAAGAATACACTTACGTAAGGGTTGTTCTTGAATACGGGTGAAAGACCAAGTTAGATGCACAATAATAATGAGCGAAGTTAAGGACGATCTTAGTCTTACAATCATTCTAACACTATACAACGTGTTATTGAAATAACTGAAAACCTCTTAAGGGGTCATTGTACTCATCAGTATGAATAACTTTTACTATGGGACCAAACCTGAAATCGCGAAAAAATTATACCCTACTGTTGTCTCCTACATTTCTGCTCACATGAATCGACAAAATGATGAATCGACAAAATGTAGGGATCAGCTGATTATTTTTCGCGATATCAAGTTTGGACTTATAGTAAAAGTTGTTCATACTGATGAGTACATGAACCCCTTAAGAGGTTTTCAGTTATTTCAATAACACGTTGTATTTAAAAGTTAAAGATAAATAAGTACTGTTTTAATACTGTCTGTGAACTTCTCAGTATGGTCTGTGCTAACTTAAGTCTTAAATAAGCTTACCCGACTTCAGTAAGCTTCTAAGAACAGTCCAATATGTGTGGAAATCCGGGAAACTTCTAGTCTCAAAACTATTTCAAAATGTTAAGAGACCCGTGAATATTTACATACAGAGACCATCTACAACTTTAGCATCTCAAACGAACTAGCAATGTTCCTGGCCAATATATCTGATACGGGTAATTTTAGAAGTATGGGTAAACCTAGATTAATCCAAGTATAAACAGAATTATCTAAGCTCTTTGAGTAAAGTAGGAAATTTCTTTAAAATAAATTCTAATCATAATGGTATTTATTTATTTATAGTTAGGAAAACCAACAGCTATATAAAAATTAATAAGGCATTTACGGATACACCTAGATTTAACCAACGTTGAGTGGGCAATGCTAGTTTAATTAAGTATTGAAATACACTTATAGGATTGACAGCTTGTTGCTCTCACTTCGACAGGATGAAACTTCGACACGACTCTGATACTTACACCCGTATTCAAGAACAACCCTTATGTAAGTGTATTTGTTCTCACTGCAAAGTGTCTGATTTCTCACAGTGTCGGAGATGTCCATAGACTCGTTTCATAAACAATACTTAAGTATTTCTTCACTCAGTGATCGCATAGGGACGAATTCGGCATTTTGATTGGTCGGTTCTGGGGCTAGCTTCAGGTAGTCATTTAAACATGTGTTGATTTTTGAAACTTGGGTTTTGTTGCGTGCGCTCCTTGCAGTAGAATTTTTGTAGGTATCTGCTACAGTTTTTGAATATGAGAATATGAATATAATATATGAATAAAAGAAGAATATAGAAATAATATCTTCGAATAAAATGGATTTAAAATAAAATAAAATGGAAATTACATCTCCGGATAAAATGGAAATAAAATAAATAAAAATACCATGTACCTAATGGAAATTACATCTCCATATAAAATGAAAATAAAATAAAATAATTAAAAGTAAAATAACTGAATGAAATAAAAAATGCCATCTCCGGCAAAAATGGGTAAAATATAAAATAATAAAAATAAATTAAACAGGAAATGACATCCCCGGATATAACTTAAATAAAATAAAATAAATAAAATGGCAATTAAGTACATCATTCTTCGAAAACTTCTGCAAAACAACAATAAAGTTACAGGTATATATTTTTAATTATAAATAAATATCAATTCGTCTAAATAATTATTAAATTCCTCGTCACTATAACACTATTTTTTATTAAACTAACAGAAATACGCAACAGGCAACAACAACAATGTTATATTATATCGAGATTATGAATTCGCCTACACTATGCGTTCCGTAAAATAGCTAACGGGTAACCTTAGCTAAGGGTGCACTTTATTAGTTGCATAGTGTCGCTCAACACTCAAGTATGGTTTATGAAACGAAATTTCGTCCACTGTGCGTTAGAGCCTACTGTGCGTTCTCATAGTATCGTTCTTGAATACGGGTGTTAGTGACGTAGCTCAAATTTTTTCTTGTAAAATCACAAGAAATCTAACACGACGGGTATAGCGGAGGTCTCCGTTAAATATCCACAATTCAACTCGAAGACAGTTTAGTACGATTTCGGAGAGTTTGTGCCATCAAGTGCCTTGCAATGAACACTGCGATGAAGGCTGATAGATATGAATGGAAGGAAACGAAACGCTGAGACGGCCTCAATTTGGGATAAGAGCAGGAGAATAAAGGTTTATAAATAGTCATCTAGTAATAGATTAGTATTAACGTTAACAAATTATTAGTATTTTGTTGAAATCTTGGGTTTACCTGATAAAGTACTCAAATAACTCACCATTTTAGTAACCTTATACTCCTTGAAGTAAATCCTCATATTGAAATTCAGGATGACTCTTTAATTGTATGCTTCACATATAATTGAGAGTCCAAATAACTCATACACTTCACGTCTAGACTAAAGTACGGTATCACCTAGAATTAAAACTTCTGAATTGCTCATAACTCTTTTTAATGATATCACGACAAACTGCCTCTGAAGGTTTCCTAAGTATTTTCTAGAAATAGGTCGAAATTTAGGAATGGACTGTACATAGCACAGAGCTTCAAATTCTCGAAAAATGTACATCGAGCTAAAAAACCCCTTGTGTGCGCGAGCTAACGTAAAACCCAGAACCAAAGATCACAAAACAATTTTTTGATGTCCTGATTATACAGTAAGTTTGTAGCTTTGCTATAGAATATGAAGAATACAAAATAGTAGACTAGAAGGTAAACTGTGCCATTTTCGAGGAGCATTCAAAGTTTCTCAAAGTAGCATCTGTTGAGCATCTGTTCATTAAAGGTTTCTTGTTAGCATCGCTTGATAGAAAGCCTTGTACCTACTGTTTAGATAGGAATATGTTTAGTGTGTTAGATTGGAAATTATAACTTAGATAGTGTTTTAAGTGACCTAGTTAGTAACGCGTAGATTGGTCTTAAGAGTTGAAATTAATTTTCATGGATTTGGAAAAGATTAACTGCAAATTGTATTACAAAATGGGTATTAGATTAATAATAATCTACAAGTTGAATCTATTACTTAGTTCTCATGTCTATAAAAGCCACGTAGTAGGAAAGTAAAAATGACCAAAACAATTATTATATTTGTTCCAAACAATAACACCAGACTGGCCAACGATACAATGACCTTCAAAAACTCCAGAAAATAATTGAAACGGAAAGCATTTGCAGAAACTTCGGAGAATAGACCTTTTTGCAGAGTTTCCCATATTGCTTTCTAACTGAGTTGGAAACAAAACATTGAAAGAACTTGTGTAATTAGGGGTATCTGGAAATGTTTGTTTTAGCTTTGGGCACCACGAAAGTGTTAATTCGTGCCGTGAAATAAACAAAAGCTTTCAGTAAAATAGATTCAGAGAAGTTATTTTTGTTCGTTGTGAGGCTGTGCGGCAATCAATTCCAGGAACTTAGTTTAATTAATTATAAACTGGATTTGTTGATCTAGATTCAGAATTTAATTTTGAAAAGAGAAAATCAAACAATTCTATTATTAATCATGACTTAGACACAGACAATAACAAAAAAAGTAAAAGAAATAAGTTATGAGCTTATGAGGCACACAAGACATTCAAATGCAAAAACTTTAACATACACGCACATGGACACATTAAAGTAGATCCAACAGTAGGTAGACGAACAAACACAAGTGAAACTATATTGACACAGTCATACACTAGTGTGACAGACAGAATAATGTTCGCTGGCCAAAGTTTCGAGCGCCTATTTGCTTGTAGCAAGCTATGTTTACAAATTTTCTGCAAAACTTGGCACAAATTCCTAACTAAGTACTTGACAAAGACTTGCCAAGGACGATGGTTCAAGAGACTTCATACACAATAAGCATTACTACACGATGCGATGTCGCGCGGTAAATTAGGACAAGCAACTATTTAGAATGCCTGAATTTCTAAGCAAAATAAAGGTGTACCTACTGAAGTCAAAGCTCAACGGTAAGTTGGAAAGTTAACACTTTACAAAGTTGTAATGCTAAACCAGTAGGCCAATTCGCGTAACTAAATAAGTGCAGTTGCAGTTAAGTTTCGATCAAAACAATGCTTTTCGTATTCTCTTATCTACGGCGATCGCTGTCAGAAACGAACTGCAGCGTCACTGCAACTTTATCAGCGCGTCATGAAATTACGTGAATTGGAGCCCAGAGCTCTAAGCTAGACGAGAATAACGAAAGGGCAGCACCAAGCTAGTCGGTAACCGGTGAAATTATAATCACGAGACATTATTTTCATGTCGCAGTTCAGCTTACGTGAATTAGGCAAGAGCCTAGGTAGTATTGTAGGTTTTATAGGCAAAGGTAACCGCTTAACATCAGCAGACAAACCACTGTAGACGAGTTTTTTCTAGAGAAAAATAGACAAAATTAAACGATGAACTAACGAATATTGTAGAACTAAAAATGTTATTTTCCTAAACAAAACCCTTGTCTTCAGTGTTAATGCTACACCTACAGGTGGGCCTTTCGGTCAGGTTCCGCCATCCTGTACAAACATAACATAACATAACATCACGATTGTATTTCCCCGAAGGGGTAGGCAGAGGTGTATAGTACACCCACATTTCGCCAGTTACATCCTGTACTATGTATTAAAAAAAAAAACTGGCTAAATGTACGAAGACGGATTGACTAACAATATGTTTTAAGGAGTGGCGGAACAGGCATAATGAGGATGATACTCAACAGTGGGAGGATGTGGGCTGAATAGATCTGGGTACACAAGATAGTGCTTTGAAAACAATTGAAGAAATGGCGTAACACTGAACTAATAAGTATCATTCAAGAAACTTGAGACCAAACAACAAGTTTAACACCAACACTGGACTCAAATTTGTAGAAGTATTAGTACCGCTAGCAGTGTGAAACAAGTTAAATTAGTTCTAAATCACAGAATAATGTAAGCTCACAAAGTAGATGTTTCGAAACGACTTGAATCTCGGTCTGTGGCAGGATAACCTTCGACAGCTAGATAGATTGTCTGATCCACGTAACTTTAGCCAACGAACTAGGTCTCTGCACTATGCAAATTTGTAATACTAAACTGAGTATCAAGTATAACTCGAACATTACGGATCATTGAGCTGAAAAACTGTCACAAGGCTGTGAAACCAAAATGATTTATAACAGTACCCAGATCTTTTCTGGCTCACAGCCCCGTTGAGCTAAATTAAAAACATTGTACATTAACTTACATCAACATTTGCTTGATTACTTTTAATTTGTTAGTTAGAAACTCATAGTGGTAATGGAAAGTTGGAAAACCCAAGCATAGACACGAAAAAATCTGTATAAGTAGACTAAGTTTAAAGTCTGAACAGTAGATCAATGTGGGAAGAGCAAATCGTCTATTACATTTGTCGTATGTATATACGTGGATCCAACATCACATTAAATAGTTATACATACCTAAAAATGTTCAATGACTAATGCGGGTTCTTACGGGTGCCTTATTCTCTAATATTCATTACCACTCACACATTTATTAACTCCTTAGCGACTTATCGGTAAATGAAATACGTTATAAGAAAATCCATGAAAGAAAGTAAATGTAGTAATGTCTATAAATTGGCTGCCTCGCTGCTAAGTCGCCGCTAATCAGCTTTTGTTAGTTAACAATATGATTTTCTTTTGTCAATTTTTTGTTTTGTTAGTAGGTAACGTTATCGCTGTCTGTTATTAATAATACCAGTAACATATAGTTTTTTTTTAAGAAGGAGTCAAGTTGTTTAAAAGCAGTACTCTAAGCTCTAAGGGCCTGTTTCATCACCTCCTGATACGTGCCAGTTAACTTATCTGGCCTCAGAGATTGTTATATTCTCTAACGGCCAAAATGAATATCCAATCTATTCACGATTTACCCTACTAGAGATAGAAATTTGACATATTTTGTATGAAGCTTATGTCAAATTTCTATCTCTAGTAGGGCAAATCGTGGATAGATTGGATATTAATTTTGGCCGTAAGTATCCGGCAGATTATTTAATACTAATCTTGTTTTATTTTCGAATTTATCTAGAAGTTAGAGCCTATGAGGAGGTGGTGAAATAGGCCCTGAAGACAAAATAAAATAAAATCATTGATGGATGGCGTTCCTTTTCTCATAATCAGCAAACAGTAAACTTGATGCAAAACTTTTGAGGAATTCTGACCGTACGGATCAAAGCTTTTAAATTGACATTTTATAAATCGACGAGGTGATTTCTAAAGGGTTAGGCAAGGAAGAAAAAGCGCCAAGGTGAAAGAAGAGAAATAGGAGAAGTGATGAGCGCCAAATAATATCTACCATAATGGCGCCGACCCATAATTAGTTATTTTTCGATTTTCAGTTTCACTTTTCGTCGGTTCAATTTTTTGTTAAAAAGTTTTATTTTTCATTTTTTTGTGGTTAACATCTAACTCCAGGTCTCCATTATGTCGTAGTGTCAGAACTATATTTATGTGTGTCAAGTTTCAACAGAATCGGTTAACAGGTAAGAATTCAGTGGGTGAACAAACACTCATCCCCTGTTTTACTACCCTTAGGGGTGGATTTTGATTTTGAAATTTAAATGGGACCAACTTCAAGATATACCCTATCCATTAAAAAAATAATCATCAAAATCGGACTACTCTGTAAAAAGTTACGCGTGGTCATACATAAAAAAAAAAAATATATATATATATACGCGTCGAATTGAGAACCTCCTCCTTTTTTTCGTCGGTTAAAAAATCGAGAGCTTCCGTTGCGTGCGTTTCGTGGACGGTTAAAGTTACTCAAAAATCATATGACGGAATACTGAGTGAGTGAGTGAGTGAGTGAGTGACGGAATACTGAGTGAGTGACTTACTGACTTACTGACTGGCTGACTGATTGAATGTCAAAATTGTTAAGAAAATCCAGAAGTCTACCAACGTTCCCGAGGGATACGCTAACGTCTTTCTGTGACAAACTGAATTACACGCGTGCGAAGCAGCGGGCAAAAGCTAGTATAAAATATGCGTCATAGTGGTTTGGCTGCGGTCCTGCGGCTAGTTATTTCATCCATCACCGGATTCACCGGTGTGGTGGTCAATAACGTAGGTAAATACCAGTTTTAATTATAATAGGTACTGTGTAAATAGTAAATACATAGGAAACTTTGCACTCTGCTTTTCATTACAGTATCAAATATTGAGAGATATTTACACACATGCACCCTCACGCATTATGCGTTCACTTACGTACGTGGGACACTCAGAAAGTTTTGCGAAACTAAAAACCATTTGAAGTCTATCGTACGATTCATCCGGTTTCAGGCGACACTTGAAATCGTATAAAATCATAGCTCTAAAATGTTCCCGGCGCAGATCCATATTTCAGTGAGACACAATACTTTGAATTAACTCGCAAAAAATGTGGAGGGAAATTTTGAAATTGGAACTTACTTATTTTTACTTATAAATAATCATATTTTCGAAAAACATTATAACTGGCCAGTCTCCCATATATAAAAACTTTTTTTCGCAATACTTTCTGAGGGGCCTGGTATTTGCATAAGTAAATAAGAAGGCACATAACAGTCTATACTTAAGTCTTATGATTGCCTTAATTTTACGTTCTACTGAAGCATTAAATAGTATGACGAAAAGCCGATGTTATAGCTGCTTCAGTAATTAGCTGTCGTAATAAATTATGTAATTAACATCAAAAATTATGGGTCTTTGACAAAGTAGGTAGACTATTCAGTTATTGATTGATTAATTTGAACAATTTTGTGTTTACGATGCTGACATGACTGGCTTGCAAGACTTGTGCAGTTTGTGCAGGGATATTTCTTTTTTTACTTCCTCGTTGGTCTAGTGGTTGCAAGCGCGACTGCTGAGCGTGGGGTCCTGGGTTCGATTCCCGGGTTGGGCAGTGTTATTCGGTTTTTTCATTAGGCAATTCTCAGTAGCAGCCCGGAGTCTGGATTTGTGCCCGGTCAGTGGCAATAGGTTCGCCCCCTATTACATGGGACTATAACATAACTGGCGAAATGTGGGTGTACTATTACACCTCTGCCTACCCCTTCGGGGAATTACAGGCGTGATGTTATGTTATGCTGTTAATTTTTTTTTAATCTATAGTAACTCTAATAGAATAAACTTTTCATTTACAATATTAATTATATTAATTACAATCACATGAGACTTTCCATCTTCATGTCTCAGTTTGGCGAACCGACTTGCGGTACCATTTAGGTAACAGCCTAAGTGGTATTGAAGTTGTTATGGGCAAAGGTAACCGCTTAACATCAGGTGGGCCTTTAGCTCGTTTCGCAATACTAAAGGATAAAAAAAAAAATCCTTTTCATAACTTCTAAGGTCAAAACTAAAACTTATAATAATAAAGTTTTCGTTCGTTAATATGAATAATGAATGCAATTTAAGTACTTTAAGTTGAATGTATTGACATTTATTAAAAAAACCGGCCAAGAGCATGTCGGGCCATGCTCAGTATTATAGGGTTCCTTAAGTAGGTGTACAAACGAATCAAATCGAATATTAATCATGGCTATTTTAGTTTTTGCAATAATCGGCAGCATTCGCGACTCAGAGCGTGTTGTTAGTAGCGCCATCTAGCGATAAATTCAAGAAGCCAAATTTAAGAAGTCTGATTGATGTCAAAGTTACTTTGTGTGATTTTTCAAATAGAAAGTAGTTAAAGGAGCATTATTTGCCATGATAATTTTTCTCTAAGGTCAATGACCTTTGAACTAGGACGTTTTAAGTATTTTTCGGTTTTCTGTCTATAACTCAAAAAATTATAATCACATTATGCTCGAAATAATTTTAAAAGAGAGTTTTCACAAAGGTCTATCAATGTGGAAGATTATAAGTTTCTACGTTGCATAGTTTAGAAATGGCAGGGGGGGGGGACACATTGCAAGCCACTTTGGCGGGCTATATTTCGCAGATGGTACACCTGATAAAAAAGTGGTGTATGAAACATTACCTTCATTTTAGTAGACCTATTCAATGATACCCCACACGATGGGGTGCAGTGAAAAAAAATATTTTTTCCCCATTTCACATGTATGGGCGCCACCCCTAAAGAACGTAAAAACTATTTTTTTATTCTTTTAAAATTGAGATCTATATGCAGACTATTTTTTAACAAAATTTCATTTACTTATGTTTATAACTGTAGAAGTTATTAAGTTGTAAAGGATTAGGACAGACGGACAGACGGACAGACGGACAGACGGACGGACATGACGAAACTATAAGGGTTCCTTGTAGGACTTCGGAACCCTAAAAACGAAAGTAATGCAACTTAGTGGCGAGAGGTCAAACTGACCTTTCACGAACTAATTAAACGACACTTTGTTGCCAAAGATACTAACTCAAAAACTACTGCTACTGAATAGGATTAAAGTATAAAAGGCTGGTTTAAATAAAGGCACTTAATGGTAGACAAGACAAAATATTATAATAATCCAGTATCAGATATCAGGCTGCTGAGGTTTAGAAAATGAGCTCGAAAGCAAATGAAAATAGAGAAAATATATGCAACATGGCTGTGAGAAATAAGGGCCCTGATATTAGCAAAGAAGATCTAGGTATACTCATCAATGGAGTTATGTGCGCTAAAGAGCACCTATTCAGCCCACATTAACCTATGGCATTTATGCTTTGCTCGTTCTAATACTTTATGAAAACCTACGTACTGTTTTCACGCAAATACCTACGCACCTAGGTGCTTAAAAATATTTAACCCATCAACGGGTGCAAAGTCGCCGGCGGCCGCGGTATAAAAGAAAATCTAGTGTGCAGTGTTTCATTAGCCGTTCTTTGATAAACTTAACAGAGAACGGGAAATTGATGGAAAACTGACAGTTTTTCAATGTTAATTATAACAAAGAGAAAGTATAAAAGAAATATAATAGAAATAACATCAAAACATACTATGCATCCTGTAGACGAAAGAATCAAGTAATTTCCTTGCATCAATTTAAACCGACAAGAGCGGCTCGTCGCCATACATAATTTACCACACAAGGTGCTATCCACGAGGTTACTGTTACTGATTAACTCCTGCTTCCGACAACAACAACGCCCGTATTTAGTTATCTGGTAATTCAATGTCGTCTAACAAAACGGAAATGTTGTACTGAAACTGTTGGTTTAGTTTCTAGACACGTGTGTTTGTCAGACGAATCGGGTGAATTAAAGGGTTGAGGCATTAGTTATCGTGACATCATTAGTGATTAAGAGCAAAAACTTGGATAAGAATGATAAAACAAGTTGACGTCGTCAAAACTTCAACTTGACAACCCTAAACGAAATCCTCCTAAAACGAAAAAGAAACTCATAACTTCCAATCAATGTTCCGCAAAACGATTGAAAATCGCACTTTACTTTTAAATCACGTAATAAGTATAACACGGAACCGAATAGAAAATAAAATCACACATAAATCACGATACAAACGACAATAGCGACATGCGCAGACGCCGATGCGCGTAAACACGCGCGAAGTGGGTTCGCAACTGCGATATGGACTCACGAATAGCGCCCGCGCAATTTCTTTCACTTCGATTTCGGAACGAACATTCATTCATAAGGTGCCGTATGGTCTTTAACTCAACTATGATTTGAACACCTGGTGATTTATAGTGGATAACTATTAAAATAGAGCACCTAGAACTGACTCAGTTAAAGTAAATGGGATTGGAAAATGAAAACGACAAACTACTGGTCCACAAATGACATTTAGATCATCATCATCATTTCAGCCAAAAGACGTCCACTGCTGGACATAGGCTTCCCCCAAGCATCACCACAACGACCGGCCCTGCGCTTTGCTCATCCAGCGGATTCCCGCAACCTTCACCAGGTCGTCGGTCCACCTTGTGGGGGGCCTACCCACGCTGCGCCTTCCAGTACGCGGTCGTCACTCCAGAACTTTACTGCCCCATCGGCCATCCTTTGTGCGAGCTATGTGCCCCGCCCACTGCCACTTAAGTTTGGCGATTCTTTGGGCTATGTCAGTCACTTTTGTTCTCCAGCGAATCTCCTCATTTCTGATTCGATCACCCAGGGACACTCCGAGCATAGCCCTGTCCATTGCCCTTTGAGTGACTTTGAGCCTTCTTATCATTATTTTTATTATTCTAAGATATTTTTGATTTAATTAACTTTTGTACATATATCATAAAGATCAAGTAAGAAGTGCCGTTGTCTAGCCTTCATTCAGATCAGAAGAAGCAAGAGTACGTATTTCTGTATCAACGGGTATTCACAATGACTCCAATGAGCAGATCTGCTTCAAAAGTATTGATTATATTGGAATTCTCCCCACAAAATTAAAGCGGAATGAGGAGGTCAAGAATGACGGATGTCTGGTTTACAGTATTTTAATCTTGATAAATTATGGAAATGTCTAGGTATCGATTTTATTATTTCGAGGACCAGGCACCCCATAAGATGGACCGACGACCTGGTGAAGCTCGCGGGAATCCGCTGGATGCGGAAAGGGCAGGACCGGTCGTTGTGGCGATGCTTGGGGGAGGCCTATGTCCAGCAGTGGACGTCTTTAGGCTGAAATGATGATGATGATGATTACTTAAGTATTACGTATTTTTTGTGTACAATAAAGGCTATTTGTATTGTAATTTGATTTGATTGACTTTACTTCAAGTATTGATATAGGTCCATATTTTTTTTTCCCGCCCACGTTCTCATGATCATCAACTATAATAACAATGATTCAATTGTACGACATTACATAAAATCGTAGTATTTATAAAAGTGTGATCTCAGATACTTAGTAAAATAGAATAACAGATGAGGTGACTATATAAATAAGTAAAAAAACGAAGAGATGAAACAGCAACACGGAAATTCACGGCGCGTTTCTGTCACGGATAAAACTATACTATAACTAACTAACCCTACTTATAACATGTATGCGAAAGTATGGATGCTTGTTTGTTTGTTCTTCAATCACGCTAAAATAGCTGAACGGATTTGGATAAAATTTAAATTTAGTGAGAATATTACTAACACAAAGAAATTAATCCCGACAAATGAAGAAGTAGGCCACATTCGGAAAGAAGACAAAATAAATATAATTTTACTAAACAAAGTACTGCTGACATACCTAATGGAATATAATTCAGATTATCATTAACATGAAATTAGAAGCCTAGAGAAATTAAAAAGTAAAAGTAACTAAAACTAAGAGTGTAAAATTAGCCAAAATTACCGCATACATAATTTATGAGGATGATACAATATTATTCTAGTTACGTACCTACGTATAATTTTTCTGTACATATATTATATGCATATTGGTGTCGATTCTCTTGTTCGCGAACTAAACTTTAGTAGATACAAGAAAGGGATGGCAACAATTTTAGTGCTGCCAAATTAGTTTACGTGTTACATTTCTTTGTATTCTAGTAGGCACGTTTCGAGGTCACGACTAAACTTGTATGAAAAATTTAATTCAGACTAATTTGACCGCACTAAAATTGTTGCCATCCCTTTCTTGTAGGTACACCTACTACCGATCGATCGTTGGGTTCCCTCCTATTATGGTCGAGCCAAAACTTAAAATCATTACTAGTCATTAATTAGTTTACTTCAGTGAATTTGTCTCAGTCCCAGTGACCTACATTCATCATCATCATCATCATTTCAGCCGAAAGACGTCCACTGCTGGACATAGGCCTCCCCCAAGCATCGCCACAACGACCGGTCCTGTGCCTTCCGCATCCAGCGGATTCCCGCGACCTTCGCCAGGTCGTCGGTCCACCTTGTGGGGGGCCTACCGGGTAGTGGGGCGTTTCACACCACGCTTGGTTCAGACCGCGGTGTGAATCGCCCAAGTACTCGTTTTGAATGGGCTGTTTCGGACCGCGGTGTGAATCGACCAAGACCTTTTTTATAATGGGCTGATTCGGACCGCGGTGTGAAACACCCCAGTACTCTTTTACCATTGGCCGTTTCGGACCACTATCAAAAGTTAAAACAATCTAATGTATTTCTGGTTTTTGTACAGACGAGAAAAAAATGGTTACTGAAAAATATTAAACTGTTCTAATAAAATACTTTAAAAGATTATAGATTATAATACAAAACTAAACTTCTTGAAACAGTTAATGTTATTATGTATATAATTTTTTATTAATTTATTATTGTGTACCTACTTATTTATATTATTTTTTGCTTCATATTCTTATCTGAATTCATATTTATATTACTATTAATTAGTGGAAATTTTGCTATTGTTGTTGTGTATGTGTTTGTCGATTTTGTGTCCAATAAATGTGTTTCTTTCTTTCTTTCTAATAATTAAAAATCACAATTTGTGTCCTTGATCATATAATTTATAAATATAACTAATTGTTAAAAATCGGAGGTTGAGTGTATATTACACATTATTACTTATACGTTACAAATTAAGTAAAATTGTCCGTATAACTAGCTAATTATTTTGATAATCACAGGTTAAATCAATTACATTTTTTACTGTTTTATAATTAAAAATCACAGATAAATGACATATGTGAAACAGTATTATTTTATAATCAGTGTACAATAAAAATTACATAAATCAACAAAAATTCAAAACTTTTTACTTTCAAAGTCTACATTTTATGCCTATTATTGTATTGTTAGGAATCGTTGGAATATAACCTCCTCCTTTTTTTGAAGTTGGTTAAAAATGGCAACACTGCGCTATGATACCCCACCAAAGTCAGCCATATTGATAGTCGGCCGTTGGAGCGGGTAGCGCAAGCGCACACTTCACTACGGGTTGTTGAACAAGACGGATCGTATAACCCGACATGACTTCTCCTTTTTAACCGACTTCCAAAAAAGGAGGAGGTTTTGTATTCGGCGGGTTTTTTTTTTTTCACATATGTACACCGATTACTCCGAGATTTGTGGGCCGATTTACGTGGTTGTTTTTTCATTTGGTAGAGGAAGCCCGCGCGGTGGTCCCATATAAATTTTATTGACTTAGGTTGAGTAGTTTTTTAACCAGCTTCAATAAATCAGTTTATTTTAGCTTCGCCTATCTAGATGATCTGCTCATTGGTTCGTTTTTCTGAGAATTCTGGGCCGATATGCGTGTTTTTTTTTTCACGATAGTGATAGTGATAGTTTTAACGTTTGGAAGAACATGAGCGAGACTTTGCCCAGCAGTGGGATAGCAAAGGTTAATAAAATAAAAAAAACTCAAATTGGTTATATAAACATTTATGAATCAACCCTCGCAATTATCAACTAAAAAGTATGAAATAAAAACTTTTTAACAAAAAATAAAACCGACTTCAAAAACCTTAACTAAAAAGTAAAAAATAATCATTGTATGTATTTTAAAATCTTAACATAAACCAACATTTTGAAGGCGGCGCGTATTATTAGTCGGCTACTTAAGTATTGTGTACCATTTTGTATCTGCTTTATTATAATTTTTTTTTTTTTTTTTTTTTTTTTTTTTTTTATTATCAGTAAAAATAAGAAATAATTTACACTTAATATGTTATTTTGATTTGTATTATTCAATATCAACATAGTAAATATAATATAATATTTTATATACAACGTGTCCCAGAAATCAACGTCAAGCCGAAAACGGGCAATAGGCCAAGTCGTGACAGTCATTAGAAAAATATAAAAAAAAATTTTGGTCATGTACTTTTCAAATTTTATGGATTCAAAAAAAAATCTCGAAAAGTGACACCCTGTGATGATTTTTCAAGTCCTGTGGCTACAAATATTAACTTTCCGTCAGTTTTTTTTCTGTGACGTAACCATGAATAACCCTTCTGTAAATTACAGTTAAAAGTTAAAACATAACTACCTCATTTTTAAATAAAATGTTAGATTTTTGCCCAACATTGAATTCAAAATTATTACATCACCCAACTTTAACCGCGTGTAGTGTAAAAAAAAAGTACCACACTATTTTGGCAAGTAACTTTAAAAGATGGCGCGTTTAGTCTGGATTCCAAAATGGTATGCCACTTACTAATTGCTACTTCTTAATTGAGGAAAAAAAAAAATTATTAGTTTTAGGTGCGTTTGAAATAAAATTCAGTTGTTGGATTTCTTTAGTTATAATTTTTATTAAATCAGATTTACCGAGTTTATATTAAATGTTCGAACTGTTTGCCTTCAGCTGCACATTAATAAATACTAGATGATCGGCATAACGCTCAGCATTTGGGTATCTCTTACGAGATAGATAGTGACGCTACTTTTATCTAAGAGCGAGACGGATTGACACATAATTTCGTCTGTGTGAGTGAAACAGATAGAGACGCCACTCTGGCGAAACAGGGATGCATTAGGTAAATTGTGCAATACTGCAGCACGTTACGCTCTTTCATTTTCTAAGCATCTTTTTGTATTTGTAGTGACTTCATACTTACAACTGTGGCTTTGTTTATTGGACTTCATTTGCATTGTGATTTTGATTTATCTGCACTGTTTCTGACGACCCCGGACTTGTTTTAATCGTAATTCCGTGTTTTGTGTAGTTTGTTATCATGCCATCTCGATACACCGCACAGGAATACGCCAACATGCATCTCATTTATGGAGAATGCTTATGCAACGCCAATGCTGCAGCAAGAATGTATCGTAAGAGATATCCAAATGTGCAGCTGAAGGCAAACAGTTCGAACATTTAATATAAACTCGGTAAATCTGATTTAATAAAAATTATAACTAAAGAAATCCAACAACTGAATTTTATTTCAAACGCACCTAAAACTAACAAATATTTATTTTTCCTCAATTAAGAAGTAGCAATTAGTAAGTGGCATACCATTTTGGAATTCAGACTAAACGCGCCATCTTTTAAAGTTACTTGCCAAAATAGTGTAGTACTTTTTTTTTACACTACACGCGGTTAAAGTTGGGTGATGTAATAATTTTGAATTCAATGTTGGGCAAAAATCTAATATTTTATTTAAAAATGAGGTAGTTATGTTTTAACTTTTAACTGTAATTTACAGAAGGATTATTCATGGATACGTCACAGAAAAAAAACTGACGGAAAATTAATATTTGTAGCCACAGGACTTGAAAAATCATCACAGGGTGTCACTTTTTGAGATTTATTTTTGAATCCATAAAATTTGAAAAGTACATGACCAAGATTTTTTTTTATATTTTTCTAATGACTGTTACGACTTGGCCTATTGCCCGTTTTCGGCTTGACGTTGATTTCTGGGACACGTTGTATATTTATATTATCTTATTAATAACTAATAACATACAAATAAATATTTAATTTTATTATTTTATCGGAGAAACATCACAACATTTATAAAGTATTAATTAGTATTAGGGATCAACCATCAAATCGCTAAAAAAAATCAGCTAATCCTAACATTTTGTCAATTTGTGTGAACATAAATGTAGGAATCAGCTGATAATTTTTTCGCGATTTCAGGGTATGTCCATAGTAAAAGTTATTCACAATGATGAGGACAATGACCCTTATGAGGTTTAGTATAATCTTTTGAATTACATAATACATATTTTATTAGAATAGATTAATATGTTTCACTAACCGTTTTTCTACCCGTCTGTACAATAAACATTCGAAACATACTAGATTTTTAAAACTTCTGATAGTGGTCCGAAACGGCCAATGGTAAAAGAGTACTGGGCTGTTTCACACCGCGGTCCGAATCAGCCCATTATAAAAAAGGTCTTGGTCGATTCACACCGCGGTCCGAAACAGCCCATTCAAAAAGAGTACTTGAGCGATTCACACCGCGGTCCGAACCAAGCGTGGTGTGAAACGCCCCACTACCCGGCCTACCCACGCTGCGCCTTCCAGTACGCGGTCGCCTCTCCAGAACTTTACTGCCCCACCGGCCATCCGTTCTGCGAGCAATGTGCCCCGCCTACTGCCACTCAAGTTTGGCAATTCTTCGAGCTATGTCAGTTACTTTCGTTCTCCTGCGAATCTCCTCATTTCTGATTCGATCACGCAGGGACACTCCGAGCATAGCCCTCTCCATTGCCCTTTGAGTGACTTTGAGCCTTCTCATTAGGCCCATTGTAAGCGACCACGTTTCAGTACCGTAAGTAATTACTGGCAACACACACTGGTCAAAGACTTTCGTCTTGAGACACTGCGGTATTTTGGACGAGAAGATATTGCGTAGCTTCCCGAACGCTGCCCAACCGAGTCGGATTCGACGATTGACCTCTTTCTCGAAGTTGACCTACATAATTCTCACTCAATTCTTTCCAATTAATCATGTAACAAATCATTGTACTAATTATTGTTTGAAAAGAGTATAGGTATCCATGGAGTTTCTTGCCGGCTCTTCTCCATAGGACAAATTTTTGGGAACCGTGCAACAAGATTTATAATTAACGTTTTGATAGTGCATGTAAATGCTTATTCGAAATAAAAACTTTTGACTTTGACTATTAGTATAGTTTAAAATAAATTTAGTACATGAACAAGAGAACAGACACCATTATCTGAGAAAAATAAATGCGACGAAAAAACTAATAGATGTGAGACAATCTCGAAACGGAGAAACCCAGATTGTGATAAAAGGTTACCTTTTTCTGCGTTCGAAATCCACATGTAATCTCCCAGTCTACAAGTATTCATAAGATTTGGCTAATTCTTATTTCGAGGCATATTTTCTTTGTAGTAATGCAAAAGGTTTTTTTTAAAGGTGAAATAATCGTCGAAATTCATCTGGAATCTCTTTGAGTTATCGTGGTAAAGCTATTGAAACAACGCATCGATCATGGATATTTTAAATGAGCTCAGTCGAAATGTATGAAAATTGAGAATAATACTGCAGATCAACGTCAGAGATGGAATGCAATTAGGGATGCCGTGAGCCGAATTTAAAATTAAAGTCTTCCAAAACTCCGGACATTTTGACGAAAACCAGAATATCGAATTATTATGGTGATAGAACATTAAGAAAACGCTTGCCTTATCTATTTAATAGTCTGCCGGATAAGGCACGAAAGTAATAAACGCATTTTTAAGCGTAAGTAAAAAATATATAATTTAGATATGTGTTAGATATGAATATTGTTAGTTTATAGTTCGTTGGCAATAGGCTCGCTCCCTATTACATAGGACTATAACATAACTGGCGAAATGTGGGTGTACTATTACACCTCTGCCTACCCCTTCGGGGAAATACAGGCGTGATGTTATGTTATAGTTCGTTTATTGTACGGAGACTCGTTCCCACAGTCAAACCGATAACACGGTTTTGTGGGGCAAAGACATATTGTTGAAATAATACCTATAGATATAAATAAATAATAAATAATCAGGTGTTTCTCCCGGACACCAATAAAAAAATAAATGTATTTTTATTTAGTTAATATGACTATAAACGCGGCGAGGGTCCGGAAGCGGACATTTGAGAACCACCCCCAGACCACAGAATATCTAATATGCCCAGACTCCCCTAACGCCTTCCAAACTAGGACAAATCCGGGGAAAACCGAACGTATGACGACCCTAAATGCAATTAATGAACGCTCTGTAATCTCTATATGCGATGGATGATACCAAAAATATGAACATTTATTACTTTATAAGACCGAATGATTAACTACGTTAGCCTTTGTGTTAATTTTAGACATGATTCAAAATCTGGACCAGATTAATCCTTCGAACAAAAAGCTTTAGTAAGTACCCTATTTTTGTAAACGACTCTTTCATTAATTTCAGAGTTTGTTTTACATTTAGCAATAATTCTTTCGTTTATTTTTAAAGAGCCCTTATGTTTTAAGCATTTTAATTAAGTACCTACCTTCATAACAAGCCGGATTAAAAAACATGACTTAAGTGTTTACAGGAAAGAAAGCATATCAACAAGTTTGGTAAAAAAACTGGGCTTTAAATATTAATTTTATAAACATGTCTCGAAACACTAGTTCTTCTATAAAAACTGCCAAAGACGATCACTAAGCGAATCAGTGCGAAATAACGATACATCAATAATTAAAGACAAGCTGCCAACATGTGTGTCCAAGCGAATAGAAAAAATATCACGCACCGTTTGATATACGGTATTTTATTTTGATTAAAATATTTCTAGTGACAGTTTGCGTGATTTATGCGGGAATGCGTTATTTTCGACACCAAGTGATGTACCTACTCGTTGACCAGCCGAGCACGAGCCGGGGAAACATGCTCTTGGCTACTGCACGGGTACGTACGGTACCCAGTAAGGAGCAATTTAAACTAATCTCGACACAGCTTCTGTCGACAAACTAGTAAAATGTTCATATTGCAGCTTCTGAGCAGAAGTCTTCCAAAATACCGAAGTTTCTCAAGACAAAAGTCTTTGTTTGACCAGTGTGTGTTGCCAGTAACTAATTACTTATGGCACTGAAACGTGGTCGCTCACAATGGACCTGATAAGAAGGCTCAAAGTCACTCAAAGGGCAATGGAGAGGGCTATGCTCGGAGTGCCCCTGCGTAATCGAATCAGAAATGAGGAGATTCGCAGGAGAACGAAGCGTAAGGTAAAATGCCTTTAGTTTGATCAAAGAGAATAATAATTTTTAGTTAATTTAACAGTTTAGATGTCATACTTATAAAGGCGTGATGCGATTCTAACTGTTACTTTTACGTAACTAGTTCATTAAAAGCAAGTAAATCAATCAGAAGGCTTCGGAAATACTAGAAAATTTATCCAATCACCCTACACAGTAAGCCTATAATGTCAATGCAATGGGAACTTAATCCTCTACTATAGAATCCCCTTTGACAGCAACACTGCAATACTTCATACATTTTGTATTGCCATCAACACGCCAGCAGGCGGATTACTGACATCAAAGCGAGGTACATATACTTAGTCGCCTCTCAAATCTTGTCATGCACGGCACCAGTTCTAAAGAGAATAGGATGTTCAATATGTAGCAGACCGAATTCAAGCTTCAGCACAAAGCTTCATTGTTGAACTATCTGCGATGAAAGGCTCAAAGGACTTGAAAAGCGAAGCTGTGATTTCAAAGTCAAAAATCAATGTGACCAATAAATAGTAAATCAAAAGATACTAGTGAAAAGTAGACATGGGCTAACTAGCTCCGGTAAAAGATTAGATATGTAATATAAAATTTCAAGTAAAGATATATGTCCGATTAGCATATCCATATCCGGGACTCTAGTAACTTTAGGTTACATGCTATGTCTGAGATTGATAACTCCAGCATCCACCGGAGTGAGATGGATATCATTCTGCCGATTTGATAAATCCGCGGAACGATTAACGGCCAAAATTAATATCCTATCTATGATTTGCCCTACCAGAGATAGAAATTTGACATAAGCTCTATACATTTTATGACAAATTTCTATCTCTAGTAGGGAAAATCGTGGATAACTAGGATATTAATTTTGGCCGTAAGTGACACAGTAACATAATAATTGATTTTCTTTCATAGGGACTTTACAGGCAATGAAAAAAAAAAAAATTATAGGCGTATTTAAAAATCAAATACAATGATTATCTTAACATAGTTTATCGTTCCATATCGTTGTCGTCAGTGTCGAATGTCGTCGTAGTTATTCGTATAATAAGATATGTTTATTTTTTTCAAAGTGAAGGTGTGATACATATCCGCTTTGGGATATATATCCGAAGATATAGATGTGTCCGGAGTTACCCATGCCTAGTAAAAAGTCATTTTGAAGACCTCGTGTCTAAGTATCAACCACGTGGATGGAAAGATCGGCGATAACTTGCGCTAGCCAAGTTCAGTCCGTGGATAGGAGATCATTTCAATACACATCGAGAACCCTACGTGCAGAAGCACGTTAAGATATCGGTCCCGATTGCCATACTAATATCTAAAGCAGTCGTTAAGTGTAGTCAGAAGCCCGAAAATCTGACAACTGGTCTAGCCCTAGAAAGTCAGTATAGCCCAGTATCTGGGTTGCGGAGGTCTGATGGCACTCGCTCCGTGTAAAATACTGATGTTCAACAGCATCTGGTTAGAATGAAAGCCGACCCCAATATCGCTGGAGAAAAAGGCTCGGAGAATGATGATCTGTGAAGTCATTCATTACATAATTATATTCTACTAGTACAATATAATTAAAATAAAATTATGAATAATTAGAATATAACTGAATATAAAGTCGCAAAAAATGCCCGGTTAATGGCAATAGATTAGATTAGATTAGATTATTTTTATTGATAACAATAATTAATTACACGTCATTACAAAACAAAATATAAATAGAATTATCAAAATTAATTAATTCATTCATAAAAATACAGTGTATAAAGTTGTATTATTCAAAAATAACAATAAAAATTTCATCTACTAGAAAATAATATATCATTGTAGCTTAGGAATGAATTCATCGACGCTGTAAGGGGCCATTGCAATAAAGAAGGACTTAACTTTATTTTTAAAAACCGGCAAGGTCTTAGAGCTGCGAATGGACTCTGGCAGGGCATTAAACACTTTTACACCGAAAATACGAGTGCATTTGCTTGTCTTAGTAAGTCGATGTCTAGGAATCACTAACCTGTGCGCGTTTCGTGTGGCTATTTTATGCACATCTTTGTTCTGATGAAACAAATTTATGTTTTTATACATGTATAGACACACATTATACATATATAAGGCTGGCATTGTCATCAGCTTAAGGTTCACGAAAATAGTTTTCGCTGGTGTTAGTGGTGGGACTCTCGCTAGTATGCGCACAGCACGTTTTTGCATAACAAATGCACGGTGCCATTCCGCAGACTGCCCCCAGATGTCAATACCGTAGGTAAGCAGCGTCTGGATCGTTGCGAAGTAGCAACCCCGAACTGCCTGCTGTGAAAGGACACGTGCGACCCGCCCCAGCGCAAAGCATGCTCTCCCTAGCTTATCACATAGGCCGTCTACGTGTCCACTCCAGGTGATACTCCTATCGACGTGAAACCCTAAAATTACGAAAGAGTCTACCTGACGTATGGTCTGACCCTCCATTTTAACGGTTAGATCTTGATATCGGCGTCCGGACAAGTTAAAGTGGGTGAAATTTGTCTTTTTCGGATTCAGTGCCAGGCCGTTGACTCGAAACCAGTGCGCCAGCTGACGCGCTACAATGTCAAGTTTTTGTTCGAGAGCAGTGACTTCTGGGGCTGTAACAATTGCAGCTACGTCATCCGCGTATATCAGAAGTTGAGCATCTGGCACAGAATCCGGAAGGTCGTTCATGAGGAGATTAAAGATCAGGTTGGACACACAGGAACCTTGTGCAACTCCTATTTCTAAGTTTATAGGTTCCGACTTAATACTGCCTGTAGCAGCCACGACCGTTTGTACCCGATTATGCAAGAAATCCCTTATCAGTGACAAGACGGGGCCTCTCACACCATAGTGGTCAAGTTTCATCAAGAGTAGGCCATGATTGCAAACGTCAAAGGCGCGCGACAGATCACAGCTCCCATGTAATAGGCTCGCCCCCTATTACATGGGACTATAACATAACTGGCGAAATGTGGGTGTACTATACACCTCTGCCTACCCCTTCGGGGAAATACAGGCGTGATGTTTTGTTGTTAAAGCCGCAAGGGCACTGCTAGCAGTGCTCTTGCAGCTTTTCCCGCGTATCAAGTTTTAATTTGCCCCATATTCTGTTCCCCGTCGTAGTTTTAGGAAAAGAATAATACGTATTTCTTTATTATTATTTAATTTTAACAGTAATTATGTCAAGTGTCACCCCGGGGAGATTTTTCATAGGAACTTTAACACCTCTTTTACACCCGTTGAATATAATTTTGCGAAAAATTCTAAACAATCCTACTGTCCAAATTTCATGTTTCTAACTTGAGTAGTTTCGGCTCTACGTTGATGAATCAGTCAGTCAGGACATCTGTCTTTATATTTATAGAGATATTCTTATTAGTGCGAGTCATTAGCAAGAGTAGTTAATTAAATATGAAGCAAGTACACGAAGGACCGAAATGAATAGACCGTTAATTCAATCAGACTGTCTCCATACACGTTGTTATTCGAGCCAGACGATCCAGATTTCTCAGCAATCGAACTGTTTCTCAAACGAATTTAAATTAAACATGCAGTTACAAGTAAGAGGCCGTATTCTTTAGCATCGTAACCAAATAAGAATAAATAAGAATTGATCTCGCAATGGGGTGACGAGGTCAGCAGCGTGTCAGCTGGACCGCTTGCAGACAACACAATACAATCGATTAACACTGTAAGCGCTACCAAAATAGGTGTTGTTTCACTCCACCAGTTTATTAAGGCACCTCTTTATTTACGTAACAAGCCGAAAACGTTCTTATTATTATACGAAATAAAACATACATGTATCAGCGACACAACTTTTTTTTACTGGTCGAAAGTCGCCTTTTAAGGTCGATGGTGCATTCGGTAGCGTGGGAGGCCATGTAATGAAATTACAATACTTTAAGAAATGCTTAATTTTTTGCCATGGTATTACTTAAGAGATTCCGAATCAAGGCGGCCAAGTTCGAACAATGCTGATGGTATGACAGAATACTCGTTGGCGAAGCTGCAAAAAACTGACAATAAATACATTATCGATATATGGGTATAAAAATATTACATCAGATTGGGCCACCTTTCGCATTTCTTTTTGCAACTTTTAAAGAAATGTACAACCTAGAATATTATCCAGAAAACATGATTTACTTTTCTATTGACATTTGGAATCGTACCGAGTGGATCCCGAAAACCGTGCAACGGCATCGCGGCAGACCCAGGCGAAGATGGCGGGACGAACTGGACTCGTATAGAAAAGACTGGTCCACACTTGCACTTGACCGGAAAGAGTCAAAAGAGGAAAAAGGAAAGGGATGCCTTTGCCCTGCAGTGGGACAATATAGGCTGAAAATAAAAAGGGTTGAACACAAAATTTGATCAATCAGAAACAAGCTTTATAAAATTGTTTGAACTTAACACAAAAAATACCTCCATGAATAATCTTGAACAATAAAACAACTTAAACAATACACATTAAAATCAAAAATAACAAGATATGCGACATAAAATAAAAACAACTTCACTCAATTACTTTATTTGGGTTTCGTTATATCTAATTACCGGGTAAATCGGGGTGAATAGGGACAAAAGTGGGCATGGATTTTAACATTGAAATAAGATAGTTTGTTGCCCACAAACAGTTTAGAATGTTTAGCAAACCATGGCAGTTTTTTTTGTAGTTTTTGTGTGCAACAAACTAACTTATTTCAATGTTAAAATCCTTACCCACTTTTGTCCCTATTTACCCCGTTTTAAGGCTGTAACTCGTTCACCAACGAATATGAGTATTAATTTAAAGCAATGAAAATTTAGAATCAGTCTCGTGGTTCTACAAGCACCGGTTTTCATACAAGCGTACTATCTAGGCCTCGTCACCCATACATGGTGCTAAAATGAAGCATCGATAATTTACATGTTATTACATGACATCGCCATATGCAGCCATCATGGACACTTGACCCGATTACGGAGTTAACATTCGAGACAAATCATCTGTCCTATCACAGTAAGTGGACTGAAGCACAGTATATCTAATAGTACTAACATAGAGAACGGCCACTCACCACCCCCCGCCAATTTAAGATTCCTCGCCCGCGCCCCACGCGCACCAGCAGTCTGACGGCAATTGGGCTGCAAGATTGCAATGGATGTGAATCGCCAGTCGCTATACATTCAGGCCATCTCTGAGTACTGAGAAGCGAGTCGGCATTACGAGCGGCGAGCATCCCTAACCTACATGTGCGTGTGCGTTCGTACACAGACGTAATTTTGTGTATGTAGGTGGTGCTAGTGTTTATATTGTATAGAGTGTCCGAGGTGTGGCAAGGGTATCAGACTGGATTTTCTAAAAAGCTATTTGCCATTAACAAAGTTTAAGGTGTGATAGCGGGCCGGACTCAGTAACTAAACATAATGAATTGGTAATATCTACACTCAGGAGCAATGAATCCGGGTCACCAACAAAAACCTTATCATCTCGGACATTAAGAATGATAGATTATACAAATGAAAGTATTTTATAGACTATTAATTTATTAACAACAATAGACTATTTATTTATAATTAGACCTACTAGCGGACCCGGCAGACGTCGTCCTGCCCGGAAAAGCAGCGCCATTTTAAATTGCCGTTTAAGAGATCAGTAACACACCGACTGCAGTGCAACCTACCGGGTCTATTTGTGAATTCAGACCTTGCAGGGACCCACTCGAACATACACAAAATATATCATTAAAATCGTCCCTGCCGTTTAGGAGATCAGTGACATACCGACAGCAGCGCCACCTACCGGGTCCAATTGTTCTCAAACCATCAAGGAACCCATTGAAATATACACAAAATTTCATCTAAACCGCTCCAGCCCTTTGGAGGAGTTAGGTGACAAATACACGTACAGAAGAATTATACATAAACATTTATTAACAACAATAAACTATTTAATATTTCATACAACTACTAATTATCAACTTTTCATTTGAATAAGCTATCTAACACTTTTGTTTTCCAAGATATTAAGGTTTATGTTGGTGACCTGGATTCCTTGCTCTCGAGTGTGTATTGATAAAATGTTGAGATCTGATTTTCTGGTAGCGAGCCACATCATTATGGCAGCACGCGGCCCGCGGGCCGTATTTTTGTCATGACTGGACTATAGGAATGACTGAATCGTTTGATCGAGAGTACGTTCTTTGATGTTTGAACGGGTTGGGGAATGCAATGGTATTTCTTGTAAAATTGAAATGGAAATCAGGGTTCTGTTAGAGATCCTATATGTATGCTAAGTTCTTTCATGTGAGATATTGAATTTGAAGACAAAGTAGGTATTTTTGATATTTTCTTGAATTAATAAGTGATTCTCAGAATATGCAACTTATATCATTCGAAAGATACTGTGTCATAGATATACACGAAAAAAACGTGTGTAGGTATGTTGCCGGTAAAATAAAGTGAACACACAAGTGATTATTTGTGGTAATGTAAGTGATAGCCTAGTAAAAAGTGATAGGCTAGCAATGTAAGTGATAGCCTACTAATGTAAGTGATAGCCTAGTAATGTAAGTGATAGCCTAGTAAAAAGTGATAGGCTAGCAATGTAAGTGATAGCCTACTAATGTAAGTGATAGCCTAGTAATGTAAGTGATAGCCTAGTAAAAAGTGATAGGCTAGCAATGTAAGTGATAGCCTACTAATGTAAGTGATAGCCTAGTAATGTAAGTGATAGCCTAGTAAAAAGTGATAGGCTAGCAATGTAAGTGATAGCCTACTAATGTAAGTGATAGCCTAGTAATGTAAGTGATAGCCTAGTAAAAAGTGATAGGCTAGCAATGTAAGTGATAGCCTAGTAAAAAGTGATAGGCTAGCAATGTAAGTGATAGCCTACTAATGTAAGTGATAGCCTACTTATGTAAGTGATAGCCTAGTAATGTAAGTGATAGCCTAGTAAAAAGTGATAGGCTAGCAATGTAAGTGATAGCCTACTAATGTAAGTGATAGCCTAGTAATGTAAGTGATAGCCTAGTAAAAAGTGATAGGCTAGCAATGTAAGTGATAGCCTACTAATGTAAGTGATAGCCTAGTAATGTAAGTGATAGCCTAGTAAAAAGTGATAGGCTAGCAATGTAAGTGATAGCCTACTAATGTAAGTGATAGCCTAGTAATGTAAGTGATAGCCTAGTAAAAAGTGATAGGCTAGCAATGTAAGTGATAGCCTACTAATGTAAGTGATAGCCTAGTAATGTAAGTGATAGCCTAGTAAAAAGTGATAGGCTAGCAATGTAAGTGATAGCCTACTAATGTAAGTGATAGCCTAGTAATGTAAGTGATAGCCTAGTAAAAAGTGATAGGCTAGCAATGTAAGTGATAGCCTACTAATGTAAGTGATAGCCTAGTAATGTAAGTGATAGCCTAGTAAAAAGTGATAGGCTAGCAATGTAAGTGATAGCCTACTAATGTAAGTGATAGCCTAGTAATGTAAGTGATAGCCTAGTAAAAAGTGATAGGCTAGCAATGTAAGTGATAGCCTACTAATGTAAGTGATAGCCTAGTAATGTAAGTGATAGCCTACTAATGTAAGTGATAGCCTACTAATGTAAGTGATAGCCTACTAATGTAAGTGATAGCCTAGTAATGTAAGTGATAGCCTACTAATGTAAGTGATAGCCTAGTAATGTAAGTGATAGCCTAGTAATTTATGTGATAGCCTAATGGCTGAACGCTTGCCTTCCGTGCAGGGGGTTCTGAGTTCGAACCCAGCCCGCATCTCTGACTTTTCGAATTCATGTGCAGATCAGAATTTGATTATCACTTGCTTAAAACATCGTGAGGAAACCTGCACACCTGAGAGTGCTCCATACAGTTCTTGATGGTGTGTGTAGTCCGCCAACCCGCACTAGGCCAGCGTGGTGGACTAAGGCCGGAATCCTGCTCATTCTGAGAAGAGGCCCGTGCCCAGCAGTGGGACAGTAATGGGCTGATAATGATGATGATGATTGACACATGATTTCTCCTTACAAAACACTACTTTACTGACACAATTGGTTGAATTTTAACCACAAGCGATAGTATCGCTAGTATACTTGTGGGTATGAATAAAAACACACATGTATGAATGTAGGAATGCATAAGAATTTTTAAATTGCATCCAAGATTCCTTAAGACGCTGACAACAGCCAAATACCCCAAATAGGCTTCTTTTAAAAACATTTTCAGCTGTATCTATTCGGTCTGTGGTAGTGAAAAAAATATATGTTAATTTTGATCGTATTTTCTGAAACTGTATTGTGCCCAAAACACGTTTTCTTGAAGTTTTCTCGATAGAAAAGAATTGTAAACTAACCTCTTAAAACATGCTTTAAAGCAAACAATCTCTATTGTTTACTAAATATTATAAATAAAATTAAGAAAACATTTGAGAAAGACAATAATCTAAACATTTGTTGTTTCTGTTTTTCAAATAAGCTTTTAGTTTTTTATTAAAAAAATAAATTGTTAATTTTCATTTAAGTTGAGCGGCGTATCCGACGTCCCTCGGCTCGTTGCCTCTCTTTCAGTTCTGTACGAAACGACAGTGACCGCAGAGGTCTGATTTTTTAGGTGTTGTCAGCCTCTTAAATAAAATAAATGAAAATTAAAACAAGAACAAGATTTATGCCAGAATTTATTGTAAAAAAATTTACTGAAAATTAACTTAAACTTCTCCTTTAAGTTCCAATCACCTCATTAACATACCATAAACGTTTAAGACATAATAATGGTAATTTCAACCAATAAGGAAAGCTTCATACATATTACAAACATAGCATTACCGAAAAAATAAGCTTTTAAGTAAATAAGACAATTACATAAGAATGGCCAACACAACCTTGGGTATAACGAGAGAGAACCAAGAACGAATTAATATGATAGTCACGTTTCCACATTTCAAGATTATCATGCTGATAATCGAAGGCAGAGGTGAAGGTTCGTTGATATAATACCCATTTTCGTGGTTATTTTCGCCATGATAACCACCACCGCACCGGAACCGTAGGTGTGGTTCACTTTAATTTAATGCTCGCTTATTTATATTTAAATTACTGGTTCTGTACTTTCTTTATTGGCTCAGTCTAGACGGTTGATTTTTGGCTGTGGTGTTAGTACTAATTACTCGATAATGATTGTATTTTTGTGCCTTTATACTGAAATTGCTGTTTTTGTCGGCCCCAGGATTTTACGGAGTAGAAAAACAGCATGGTACGCTGAGAGTCCGGAAGAATGCCGAAATCGAAGAGCTAGTGGAAGAGCCTAATATCATTGGCGTAATCAAAGCACAACGTCTGCGATGGCTCGGCCACGTCGAACGCATGGGGGAGGATCGAGGAGCCATGAAAGCGTATCTGTGCCAACCAACCGGATGTAGACCAGTGGGTCGCCCCAGATATCGCTGGAGTGATGCTGTGGAGGCTGATCTGCGTGAGCTTCAAGCTACCAACTGGCGAGATATCGCGCAAGATCGAGGAAAGTGGAGAGTTCTCGTTTCGGAGGCCATGACTCACTTTGGGTCGCTGAGTCAGAGAAGTAAGTAAGTATACTGAAATTGTGTTGTGGCAATAAATCTTTTTTCTTTCTTTATGTTTAAAGTTAAAAATACTAATTACACGGATAATTTCTTTGATATTAATAATTTCTTAATTATTTATAATTCTAATTTAATTCAAATTATTTCGTGAGTTGCAGAGATGGGTGTGGGATGTCAGACAGATGTTACACATCATATGTGACTACTGTAAGGCTCGCTCTGTAAGGGGCTCGTGGGTAAGTAGCAAGCGTGTGGATTGTACGATCTTCAAGTTTAAGCTGCACTAGCCGCGGTCAGTCTATGGATGGGTGACCGTTTCGTTACACATCAAGACCCCTTCGTGCCTCGGAGAGCACGTAAAGCCGTCGGTCCTGCGCCTGATCTCTCTCCGGTCGTGTCGAATTGCCGTCCCATCGGATTATGAGAGTGAGGGAATAGAGTGCACCTGTGTTTGCGCACACACTTGTGCACTATAATATGTCCCGCGCAGATGGCTAGTCTCCATTGAGATTGGCCGCCGTGACCGAAATTCGGCCGGGAGGACATTATTATTAAGGCTCGCTCGTTTTTTTTTTTTTAATTGGTTCAGACTAGACGGTTTATTTATGGCTGTCGTGTTAGTACTAATTACGATACTAATTATATTTTTGTGGCTTTTTTCTGATACCAGCTGACGGAGTAAATGATGAGATGACGGCTGATAGAGGAAAATGGCAGAAGAAAACGTATTGCACCGACCCTAAATAATGTGGGACCAAGGCAGGAAGATGATGATACTGATACTAGCTGCCCTTCGGAGTAAATTTGACTTCAGATTTAAAAAAAAAAACATCACCAAAAAATCCACTTCGAATTGACTCTGAATTTACACCAGTTTTAATCCGTGTTCACTCTGTTAATAATAAACTCGACCACAGCGCCACCAATTGGGTCCAGATTATGTGATTTTCTTTTTCTGCACTAAGCCAACATTTTATTATATTGTGAATGTCGTTCATTTTGGCCCATAAACATAGAATTGTTAATAACTTGACAACAGCGCCACATATCGGATCCTAGCATAGCTATGAACCACCGTCTCGGTTAAACAAATATATTGTGTGAATATGACCCTAATTGGTCAGAAGTTACACGATTACTAATAGACGCACCAACGGTTATTTATACTCAAGATTAATAAAATAACAAAACAAGTGTGTGTAGTAAGTACTAATACAATTTGAGCTTGGCTTATTACTCACTTTTTGAAAACAGGCGACTAAGGTTTTAAGAAGAAATAGTATAGGTCTCAGAACAGTATGAAAACTAAAAACACAGCACTGCGATCGATGGCCGATCTGCCTCGCAAACATGATGAACACTGCAATATAAGCCGGGACCCTTTATAAACTATTATGGAATTCCACAATAGAGGATAATAGTATTCATATACACAAGTAGAAGATCACTGGCCATAATAAAAAACTTATAAATAGGTAAGTTATTAACCTATACGATTATAAGAATAAGAACAATGAATATGAGTGACTAAGACACACGTGCAAAAAGTATTAATGATGAGTAATAAATATTTCTACAGATCATCCATGAACAATGGAAATGTTAGAAGTTAAGTTTCATTTAAATTAATTTGTTTGTTATTAAAACCGACTACCTACATCTCATCTGCTTATAGTCCACATTTGCTTTTTGGGGATCGAGTCACCCACGTCCGTAGGAGAGTACCCCTTACACGTGGTCCATGGGTGGTGCAAATCAGGTGACGGCTTGCGACCACCCACAGGGCAAAGACGTGCCGCCAAACGACCTAGTCGTGTTCCGTTACGATGCCCGGTGTAACCACTTGAGAGGATGGGTCGAACTATTTCACTGCCATCCTCTCACCTTTGCTAGGCAAGCGTGTACCATCGTCGACCGCACCATCGCTTAACATCAGGTGAGGTGGCGGCAAGCCTTTTAATAAAAAATAAAAAAACATGACTGATCGCAAGATAATGGAAAAAGTAAAAAAAAAAAAACAATACAAAAACTCTAACAAATAGTCATCATTGGCGAAGACCTGTGCGATATGGAAATCAATGAGGGCTTTGCTAATGTAACATGTACCAGTAACAGACCGGTGCCGGGTGGCGGTGAATTTACAATCACATCACAAGACTTTCCATCTTTAGATCCTAAGATTTAAACACACTGATACAGCGAACGCAACTTGCTATAACATAGGCATCAACCTAGGTGGTATTGCAGTTGTTATGGGCAAAGGTAACCCCGCTAAGGTGGGCCACCATCCTATGCCATTCAAAACAACTTTTTTTTTAAGTCGAAGTTTAAAAGATCCCTTAAAAAGTAAAAAATTATAGTTTCAAATTATTGTGTACCCTAAAATGCGTCGTGGGTCCTACCTATTCTGTTTATTTACTTAGAGGGTTGGTTGCATTTAAGAGTAAACAATAATTTGAAACCATTTATTTGACATCATTGTTTGAAACCATTTATTTGACATCATTGTTTGAAACCATTATTTTTCATTTTTAAGGGATCGTTTTATGTGTCGGGTTTTTTTTACTATTTTAAATTTAAGATTTATTTGTAGATATTTAAACTTTAATAGTACTATACAATTATTGTATTGATTAAATAAGTAAAAGCATAATATTCCATTACATGTCTATGAAATTCTCACAACAATTCGATAAAGAGCTCATAACTTTTAAACAGCTGGACAGATTTTCATCAAATACGGCCAAGAACCATCCCGATTAAACTAGCTTTGATATAAAGACACTGCCTTGATATCGGTTGATCTGTTAAGGAGCTACGAAGCCACAGATAGACAAACCAGAGCCGTCATAAAATCCCTCGTTTTTCCATCGGGGATTAAAAACAGAAATAAAAAACAATTTCTACACGATAATAAAATTTAACTAACCACTACGGAATTTTACCGTATTGTCCGGATAAGATTAAAAGTAGAAACGGTAAGCGGCGAAAATGTAGGTATAAAGTTAGTCAAAGATTCCGATAAGTAATCAACTGACTAGAATCTAGATAAACTTGATAGTAGAGAAAGTAACGGTCCTGTAGAAGAATAATATTAATTAAGATTAGAAACTAGTTTTAACAAGCCGTAGGTAGACTAGACATTAAAAAGCTTCAGAAAAGCAATTTAGCAATGAAATGAAACTAATATTAATCATCATCAGTCTGTTTAACCTGTTCTCTGTTGACGTTTAGATACAGACGAATAATTTTGGCGCCAACGTTGAAGACAACTAAATAGAAATAATTTGTAATTTCGTTTAAAAATTATTCTTTGCAGATAAAAACATTTTTTTTTAGATTATTAGTACCTAAGATATTTTATTAGATTATTTATTTTGTGATATTTGACACAGAAATGTTTATGCATGTTAATGGTTTTTTTTCATCCGTGTTTGAATTAATTGAATTTGACATGTACAGTCAACAAATCGGAATCATGACCCACTCAGCCGATAAATCGTATGAAACTGTCAAAACAGTAACATTTTCTTCTTATTAGCATCGTGCTGCACTTAGAACATTTTGAATATTAAGGAAACTGCGTTAATACGGGTCAGAGGTCTATGCAATTTTGAGCTTTGTTATTAAATGCAATAGATTAATAATTGAATAAAAAGTTACGTTTTTGATAAAGCTAGAATTATGTTTTGGTACCTAATCGATTCATAATTATGTTTTATGTAGATCGCTGGTTTATTTTTTTGGAAAAATATAATTGCATTTAGTACTTAATGTTATTGTGTAGCTTATTTAAAGATTATGTTTAATTTCGACTCACTTATGACTTATTAGGAATTTACATACAAGTTTTCTGTGTTAACTAAGATCCTAGCAGGATCGTTCATTGTTGGCAGGCTCATGTTAAAATGTGTGTTTTGTATTATATTAAATTAATAGCTTCGTATCTGTTACATCCCGGTCAAAAGGTTAATGTACACCTGCAAGACACAGATTGATACTAATTGATAAGATTGATGTCTGACAACAATTGATAAATGATGACAGTTTCGCACGCGATCAATCTACCTCAAAGTGCGTCATTTAAATATTAAAATATTGCACACGTCGAGACCTCAAGTGTGTTATAATGATGAATATGCAACGACATTGAGTAATAAGTAATGTTATTATGAAAACCGCGAATAATAAGTGTGAAATGACTAATATTTTATTACTTACAACACAATTGAAATGTTACAGTCCTGTTATAAAAACAATAGACCGATTAGAAACACCGGCTTCTGGTCATAGATAAATTTATAAAGCACTTGATAATAACAAATGTGCGGAATACGCAAAAAAAACTTTAAAAGTGAGATAATACAAGCAGTGATTATTCAATAATGTCTTATTATTTTTACATTAGATTCCGATTAGTTTGTACTGTATAATAATAGTCATAACATTCAAAATATTATATGCAATCTTGCACTAAGGCTTATATTCAAAGAATCTAAGCGTAACCTCATACTTCCGACAGTCAAAATAAGGGCTGTTTGACAGTTGGAAGCATGAGTTCATGCTTAGATTCGTCTCTGAATATAAGCCTAAGTCTTAATCAAAGAAATCCTAAGCTAAGTAATATCTTAAAACTAAAACATAATTAAATTTTTGGGACAATACTGAGGAACATATTTAACTTACCAATTTATTATCACCATCAATTCCATTTTCGACCAAGATGTCTTCGAACAATATATCTGCCTCGAACGGCGAACATAAGTTGCTGAGCAATTCACTGAACCTTTCCACTTTGCGCACACACACGGCCCCTAGTAAGCCTCCTACATCCTCTTTCACTTTTGGCACTACACTATCTTCTAAATAATCAACATTATTAACTTCTATTGCTTTATCAGCGGCAGGAATACAACTATTGTGACTATATTTGAGCCCATCATCATACAGAATGTTATCATTTATCTTAATTTCGATACCATTCTGGTTTTCAACATCATCAACAACAAGATTATTAAATAAATCGTCGATTTTATCTTCATCTATACTATTAGACATGTCTTTTTCGTTTACAATATCGTTAAACTCTTCACTCACTCGTAAAGGTTTTTCGTGTTTTCTTTCGTGTATCTCACTGTTCGTTTTCTTTTCTTCGATTACGGAATTCTTGTTTCTACTTTCATCTAATTTAGAACTGCGCTTGTCATCAACATTCTTTCTTTTAGGACTAGTCACTATAAAACTATTTTTGTCTTTGTCTAAAATATGTTTATTACTGGAATGTTTCGGTTTCGTCTTTATAGCACCAATTTCTTTTTCGTAGCGCGTCGCAGACGTACTTTTGGAATTTTCTTTTTCATTGCTTTGTCTTTTATTCGATCTTACTTTATCTCTATCTAGTAACTTGGAATTTTTCGATGATTTCGTTTTGGCGTCTTCAAGTAATGATTGTACTGATGAACTTCTATTGGATTTTCTTTGAGGCGGCAAGGAATCGGAATTGTTTGCGGCAGCAGCTCTTAAACGTGAAGTACGCGTTGTTCTAATAGGCACTGAAGTTGAAGCTGTGTTAAGATTTAGCTCTGAGGAAGACTTAAGATGAGCAGCCACGTCGTTTCGGGGTGTTTGTTCCGGTGATCTCTTCGGGCGCCTGTAATTAACAACGAAATACATTAAGCAAACTATGAAAGGTAAATGACTTTTTAATTTTATGATAATTATGCAAATTAATTTGGTATGACATGTGTATTATTTAATTTTAATCGAAATACAATCTTAACTCTCCCGAGTAATAGAATGAACTCACCTCTCAGTGACGTTAGCAGAAAATAGCGTCGCTGTTCTAGCCGTCAGCTGTTTTCTTCTGTCCTCCTTATACTTCTGTATCCTGGCCGCGCGGGCCTCATCTTGCGACTGACTCATGTCACCCTCCTTGCGCTCCCGACGACGTCACGTACGCCAGCACCTCTCGAACTTCCTATACCCGTGAGCTTTCTTATTATAATTACTATAAATTTTGTCTAGCATGGCGGCATTAAGCGCGCTGTAGGGCGGAATTGTTGGCAGTGATGAATACAGACTAAGGCTGAGCAGGCGTTGTGGTGACCTGGAAGCAGAAAATATAAATTAAGTCACAAATCAAAATGAATTGTTTTCATAATCGTGCGTCAGTAATATGAGTGCAGATTAAGGTCGGGGGCAAATCGCAGAACAACAACAATGATGTTTAGTTTGTTGGATCGCAGTTGGTTCGTTTCCAGTGAACGGCCAAAGGCTTTGTTCCATTGTCATGTCGCATCTCGTAAGGGAATGCTACAGCAACTAACAACTGTCCAGAAAGTACACTCACTCATATGTTATTGTATAATCTCTACGATTAAGAAATAAGTAGTGTGTGTAATACTTCTAAGTATGTGAACCCTAATTAGATGTTTACGATAAAGAGGATTATGCCTAAATTAGGAAAATCTTTCAAGATTTACAGACCTACACAGTACTCTTACCCATCCAGCAAATTGCAAATTACCCGTTTATCTGTTTCATCAACTATACCAAGTGCAGTAAAGCGGGATCGGTTATAAGTTATAACCGACGCTAATTTAACTAATAGCCAATATGGTTGGGAAACATCTCCTGTGTGGTCTCGGTACATAAATCAAGACCGCGTTTCTCTATAACATGCATTTGACATTTAATTACCGTTGATTAGATTGTGGTTTGCTAAATGGAGTTGAGTGTATTCATAACTTTGATATAAAAGGAGCGTTCTACTTGTATTTGACACGTAATTAGAGAACGAAGAAGTAACTTGACGACACAATTGGCGCAATGATGACTTCTGCGCTACAACGGGTCGCGGGTGCGAATCTTCGGGTTATTCCCGTTGTCCCCAAGTCGTTCGCCCCCACTGGGGGTGAACGGGATTTTTTTTCCCGTTGACCACCAGCGGGGACAACGGGAATTTTTATTCCCATTGGCCCCCATTAAAATATTATAAATTCCCGTTGTCCCCCGCTTTTCAGACTATTCCCGTTGTCCCCCAGTTCCTCGCCGATACTGGGGGCCAACGGGATTTTCTTTTCCCGTTGACCCCCAGCGGGGACAACGGGAATTTTTATTCCTGTTGACCCCCATTTAAAAATTCTGTAGTATATTGATTTATAATAAACATTCATCATTTTTATTTGAAACATGAAATACAAAATAATCAACATAAAATATACTTAGTAATAAAATTCAAATGGCTTAAAATTACAGTTTCAAAACAGGCGAGTATCAAAGAGTAATTTAGGCATAAGGTAGGTATATAAAATTGTGTATAAATAACATCTATGCGTTAAATAAAGTTTCTGTTTGATAAGAATTTAATAAAATAAGTTTAGCTATGTTAAATTACTAAATATAATCCGTCATAAAAAGGTATTATAATAACTTCTTAGGTTTTCGCGATCACTACACATTATAATAAAACAAAGTTTAACCGGATTAAATCGCGTATATTATTTAAATTGGTTTCCCTGACGTTTCGAAAGCTTTGCAGCATTTCGTGGTCGCAGGTAGACTAAGATGACAAGTGTCTTTACAAATATTTCTAAAAAAATATTTTAATCTACCGTACAATATTATTAATTAAAATCGTTTCGATGCACGCAGTAATCACTCACAATATCATTATCTTTTACAGTGTTGCGTGCTGTTTGGGACTTGATTATTTTAAGGACTGGGTTCCAAACAGGTGGTAGCTGCCAACCATCTTCTCTATTAAAATTAGGATGTTTTTTAATTTTAATTGCCTCACGGAGCATTCTAGGTACATATCGGTTTTCCTTCGCCAGAACTTGTGGTTTATCAAATCGAAGAAAATGGTTGGGTTTGTCTAGGGCATCGAAACGATTTTAATTAATAATATTGTACGGTAGATTAAAATATTTTTTTAGAAATATTTGTAAAGACACTTGTCATCTTAGTCTACCTGCGACCACGAAATGCTGCAAAGCTTTCGAAACGTCAGGGAAACCAATTTAAATAATATACGCGATTTAATCCGGTTAAACTTTGTTTTATTATAAAAGGTATTATATTAATATTAAGATATGAATAAATAGTAAATGGTCCGTGTAGTGCCGGACTTAAAGAATAGCACCACCCTTATCTCTTCTCATGGGTGTCGTAAAAGGCGACTAAGGGATTCACCAGAGGATGGGCAGCAGCGTTCTCTGAGTATTTAACCAACCAACTGCGATCGCCAACCCGCCTGCCAAGCGTGGCGATTATGGCATATCCCCCTCTTAATTGGGGGAGGCCTATGTCCAGTAGTGGACGTCTTTCGGCTGTAATGATGAAAAAAAAAAAAGATGAAATAGTAAATATATAAAATCAAAAAATTTAAATACTTATTTTTATATATCATCTTTTATAGTATATTAGGCGCAGGTACATTAAAACAAAACATTAGATAGGTATTTACTTACTTTAATTTTCTACCTTAGGAACTGTTGAACATTACGTAAAATAACACGTGTTAATTTTATTTGTATGGCTCATCCTATCAAATCTATGTGACTATATTCCTGGAGATTGGCGCCGTACGCCGAGATACATGTATCTCGCCTAGTTCGGCGGCGAATCTCCCAATATTTATATCAACAACGTGAGATGATACATCACGTGAGACTTTGCATCTCCATGTCTCAGTTTGGCGAACCGTCTTGCGGTACCATTTAGGTAACAGCCTAGGTGGTATTGAAGTTGTTATGGGCAAAGGTAACCGCTTAACATCAGGTGGGCCTTTAGCTCGTTTCGCCATCCTATACTATAAAAAAAACATGTACTAGTTCATAAGTCATCAGTTTAAATTTTTGAATGAATACATAAATATATAAAATTAAAATCAAATTGTTAAGTATGGGAGCCAGTAAAACACGTCTTCGTTCAACTAGGTTTAATTGCCGACAAAAGTACAACGGTCATAGCTTCATATGACAAATATTTAGAAGTACCTACTTAGCTAATAATAATTATCGGTATACCTACATCACACCTCCACCACTAATTAGAAACCTTTATTTACAATCAGCACTTGAGCTAATATAATAAAAACTTAACTATAACTTAATCTATTTCAAAACCGTAACGAACAACAGGTTTACGATTCCTTTTTGGCCTTGGGGACTTTGGTAGCTGTGGTGAATGGGCCGTGCTCGTCTCGATCCCTTCTGTTATAATCGACGGTTGCTCGTGGCTTGTTTCGGGTGTGGAAGAACTAGCACCATTCCCATCCTCCACAGTCACCCCGCGCGCAACTACATCCTCACCCCCATCTATGATCGAATTATCGTCTTGATAAGGTACATCGGATAAACGAGATCTGCGACGAACTATTTGATCAACATGCCTTTTTAGTAATTGTCCGTTACCCCCACTTACCACATACCTACGTGAACCTTCACTACCTAGAACTTTGCCTTTAACCCACTTATCTTGCGTACCGTAGCCTCGTGCCCATACAGTGTCCCCATGATCAAAACTGCGCTGGACCCCGCCAGCAAATTTAACCTGGTTCTCTTGTGCCGTTTGTACTCGGTTATCTACCGCATAATCGCTACGAAGCAGATCTAACCGAGAACGTAACGCACGTTTTTGCAATAACCTAGCAGGGGTCTCCCCTGTTGTACTATGCACTGTATTCCGATACGTTAACAAGAATGTCTGCAGAGCGGCATCAACGTCAACATTATCCCTCATTGCCTTTTTTATCGCTCGTTTACACAGTTTGACTGCATTCTCCGCGGCGCCGTTTGATGCCGGGTGATAAGCCGGTGAAAATCTTTGCCTTATGCCATTATTCTTTAAGAATGATTCAAATTCTACGCTTGTAAATGGAGGACCCTGATCTGACACTAGCTCAACTGGTAAACCGAACCTTGCAAAAGTACTCCGTAGTATTTTTATAACATTAGTTGCGTTCTTTTGTCTGATTTCAAACGCTTCTAACCACTTTGAACTTGAGTCGACAAGAACTAAGTATGATTCACCTTTGTATGGGCCTAAAAAGTCAATGTGCAAGCGAGTCCACGGCTGTGAGGCGAACGGCCACGGCTGCGGCGGAGCGCGCGGCGGCGCGTCCCCCTCCCGCGCGCACGTCTCGCACTCGCGACATAACACCTCGACGTCGTTATCAATACGCGGCCACCACACGTAACTCCTAGCCCAGCCCTTAGTCTTCACGATACCCATATGAGTACTATGCAATTGTCTTAACACTATCGGTCTTAATATGCCCGGAATAACCATCCTATAGCCCCACATAATACAACCATTTTCTATATACAATTCGTTGCGTCTGTCAAAATATGGCTTTAACTCCCCTTCCGGGCAAGTTACCGGCCAACCCCCTTCTATATAAAATTTAATTCTATTTAGAACAATATCTTTACCGGCCGCTTTCCTAACGTCCTCGTACGTCACAGGTAAGAAACTCTCAACAAAATTACTATATGCAATTTCCTTGTCCGCATCGACTTGTTTGCTTTTATGAGAAGGAAGTCTGGATAATGCGTCCGCACAGTTTTTCTTTGAGCTAACATATTCAATGTCGTATTGATAACCGGATAAGAGTACAGCCCAACGCTGCAACCGTGATGCTGCCATTACAGGTATACCTACCTTATTGCCTAGTATGTATGTCAACGGTTTGTGATCCGTTTTTAAAAGAAATTTCCTTCCGTATAAATATTGATGAAATTTACGTACGCCATAAACAATACCAAGTGCTTCCCTGTCTATCTGGGAATAATTACGTTCCGCGGGTGTGAGTGAGCGCGACGCATACGCGACCGGCCGCTCGCCCTCCGGCGTCACGTGCGACAACACGGCGCCCACGCCCACGCTGCTTGCGTCCGCCGTCAACACGAGCGGCAGCGATGGCGTGTAATGCATCAGCACCTCACTACTCGTTAGCCGAGCCTTAAGTTCATCGAACGCCCTCTGACAATCATTAGACCATACGTATTTCATGCCTGCCTTTAACAAATTGTACATTGGCGCTAACAACGTACTAATGTTTTGCACAAACTTGGAGTAGTACATAATCATGCCAATAAATGATCTAAGTTCCCCTACGTTAGACGGAACAGGTGTGTCACTGATGGCTTTTACTTTACTAGGACAAGTATGAATACCGTCTTTAGTTATCCTATGCCCGAGATAGCTTATCGACTCCGAGAAAAACACACATTTTTCCTTCTTAACCCGAAGCCCAAATTTCTGTAACCTTTCAAATACTTTATGCAAGTTATCTATGTGTTCCTCTGTTGATTTTCCTGTGATAATTATATCGTCAATAAACACACCAACACAATGTAAATCCGCGAACATCTCCTCTAAATGTCGTTGAAATATCCCGGGACTTGAGGCAAGACCATATACTAAACGATTATATACGAATAAACCCTTATGGGTGTTAATAACCGTAACATTTTTTGAGCTGTCCAATACAAATTGTGCATAGGCTTGAGAAAGATCAATTTTACTAAATCGCTGTCCTCCATGTAAACGCGCTAACAAATCTTCTATTCTAGGTAGTGGGTAACGGTCAATTTCCAAAACTTTGTTAAGAGTTATTTTGTAGTCGGCGCAAATCCTGATGTTACCATCCTTTTTGACGACTGGCACGATGGGTGTGGCCCAGTCAGAGCGCTCCACAGGTGTGAGGATGCCGTCGCGCACGTGCTGCTCCAGCGCGCGCTCCACCGGCTCGCGCAGCGCGTACGCCAGCGGGCGCGCGCGCAGGAACACGGGCCGCGCGCCATCCCGCACGTGGATGCTCACTGGCCCGCCAGTATAGCGACCCAGTCCCTCCGCGAACACTTTGCTATATCTGGAACTGAGATTTAACAACAATGATTCACTATCCAACATATTAACATCAGTGTGCTCAAAACAGGGTAGCTGCATGTTAAATTCGAACAACCACTGTCTTCCCAACAAAGCGGTTTTACCGTTCCTAATAATATATAAATCTAAAGTTTTAACAACATCCCTATACCTCACTCGTGGGCGAATATACCCCACCGGATGCACAATTTCACCCGTATAGTATTTTAATCTTAAGTTACATTCTTTTATCGGTAAATTACTGAACTGTTGTTTGTACATTTCTAGACTAATACATGATATAGCACTGCCAGTATCACATTCCATCGTGACTTCTTTGTCATGTATATACAGGGACATAAATATAGGTCTACACTGGTTAAGGGATAACCGATTAAAATCTACAAAAGTTACCTCTTCGCTTCTGTCACTATATTGACCTTCACTCTCCACTGAAGCTTCATTACAATGTTGATCTGTTACCCTCGGGCACATTCGGCGCAAGTGACCTGATTTATTGCATACTCGACACACGTACTGACTGTACCTACAGCCTGCCGAGTCGTGATTGCCACCGCACACTTTGCACGTACGCAGCGGCCGAGCCCGCTCTCCCTGCCAGGCGGGCGCGGGCGCAGGCGATGCGCGCCCACGTCGCTGCGTTACTCGCGAGCCGGCCTCCCGCGCCGTGTCGCTACCGCCGCCAGCACTCCGCGCGGCGCCCGCCACATTCCACTGTCGTGACGTACCCGCGGTCATTGTTTTACACTCCACAGTTACGTCGTTACTTAGTAACCTTTCGCGACTTTCTACAATGGCTGCGTCTTTTTCAGCTGCTTCCAAATTTACAGCTAAACAGTACGCCTTCGCGAAATCTAGCTTATTTTCCGCGAACAGACGTTGTCGGATCACTTCACTATTGATGCCACAAACAAGTTGATCCCGCAAACTTTCTTCTAGCCAACTACCAAACTCGCATGTTTTCGACATTTTCTTCAGCGCAGCCACGTATTGTAGAATACTCTCCTCTACTTTCTGTGTCCTACGCCGAAATTTATATCGTTCGGCAAGTTCGCTCGGTCGTGGTTGTAAATGCCTTTCCATGATATCCACAATCTGTAGAAAGGTTTTGTTTTTCGGTTTCACTGGCGTGCACAAATTCACTAATAATTCGTAGCTTTCAGTACCCATTACCGTTATTAATGTCGGTACTTGCAACGAGTCCGTCACTTCGTTTACTACGAAAAATTGTTCCAGCCGTTCCACAAAAATACTCCAGTCATCTTTATGGATATCGAACTCCGATATTTTTCCGATCGAACCCTTCATTGTTCACAATCACACAACTTGCACACACAGTTCGAAATATCTCGTCGCCACTGTTAAGTATGGGAGCCAGTAAAACACGTCTTCGTTCAACTAGGTTTAATTGCCGACAAAAGTACAACGGTCATAGCTTCATATGACAAATATTTAGAAGTACCTACTTAGCTAATAATAATTATCGGTATACCTACATCACACAAATAAAACTGTGTTGATGCTGTGCTATCTCTAGTAAATACTGAAAACATAACAAGCAGTGTGATCTTAGTAAATGTGTGTCTTCATAATAATATCATGTCTTTCATGTTAAATGTCGACATCAAACCAAATCTAATATAATTTAAATAAAAAACTAAACCCCAATTTAAGTGGGGGCCAACAGGAAATTTTTGTTACCGTTCACCCCCAAAAAATTGTATTGTGGGACAACGGGAAAAAAAAATCCCGTTCACCCCCAGTGGCTGCGAAAAACTTCAAGACAAGAGTAATATCCCCATAATATCACGTCTTTCATGTAAAATTTCGACATCCAACCAAATCCAAGGGCTTATTTAATAAATAAATAAGTCCTAATATTTAAGTGGGGGCCAACAGGAATTTTTTGTTACCGGTTACCCCCAAAAAATTGTATTGGGGGACAACGGGAAAAAAATTCCCGTTCACCCCCAGTGGGGGCGAACGACTGGGGGACAACGGGAATAACCCGAATCTTCCATGGAACAAATATTTGTATCGCCTACAGAATATAGTTATATTGAACTATGTTTACGGGACTTGTCTCGTACCAGTAAATCAAAATGTAACAAACATTTTGACTAACCTCGACGTTTCGGTCAAGTTGCATTGGCCGTGGTCACGAGCAGACCCATAGTTCAATATGAGTGAAATTCGCGAAAGTTTAAAAAGAATATAGTTAGTCTGGGTCTGTGCGTTTGTGCAAATAAGTATTGAGTGAACTACAGATTGACTTAACGTGGTAAAGGTCATCATCCTACTGCCCTTATCCCAATTTATTTGGGGTCGGCGCAGCATGTATTTTTCTTTCATAGAACGGTAATAGATAACCAGTTGAAATGTTTACAGAATATGTGTTACTATAGTGACTGCCTCGTTGGTCTAGTGGTTGCAAGCGCGACTGTTGAGCGTGGGGTCCTGGGTTCGATTCCCAGGTCGGGCAAAGTGTTATTGGGTTTTTTCATTAGGAAATTCTCAGTAGCAGCCCGGAGTCTGGATTTGTGCCCGGTCAGTGGCAATAGGCTCGCCCCCTATTACAAGGGACTATAACATAACTGGCGAAATGTGGGTGTACTATACACCTCTGCCTACCCCTTCGGGGATATACAGGCGTGATGTTATGTTATGATGGTGCCTATCACGACAAATACTAAAAATAAGAAAAGTCTAAAACCAAAGGGTGTCCCCATACAAGAAACCTCGAAAAACATGTATGTTTTTTTTCAACGTTTTTACTTTTTGTTCCTGTTCTATTGTAGTGTGTGACGCGCCTTCCCCCTATATATTCTGTAATGAGCATTATTATAACTACATTCGTGAGATATACGTCTTTGATTCCACACGTAAAGCCACACCTTTACATGGCGACCCTGCCAGTGCTGCCTAGTGGGCAGCGCTGGACGGAAATATGAGAATTTGGATTTATTTTCGGCTTGGCAAATTCAAGATTTGAGGAGGATTTTTGTGACGAAATTGCGTCCAACGATGTGCAGTAAAACTTTGTGATGAGACGCGTTTGCATTTCGCAAGGCCAAGGGCCACGTCGATTGGTGAACTGTGCAGCAAGGATGCGATGCAGGATTACTGCAACGTAGATGTGGAGCGGCATGGAAGTCTTCGGTCGCTCAGCTGACGTGAAGATATTCAAGGGTTCTTGTGTGTGGTGATGTTGAACTGCGGTTTAGTTATGGGGATCCATTTAATTTTTAATGGACAATTTAGTGGACATTATTTTTGTTAGGGTTACAGTACTTAATCCACCCTAAAACGTAAGTGTTTATCATGCCTGTTGACAATACATAATTAAATTGTTTCTGAAGTTTTTGAAACAGAAAAGTATTCTTTAAATACCTATATTTTCGAATAGTTAATTTAGATTTTAATTTTTTTTATAAAGTAGTCTAGATCCTAGTGTAGGTACTATTTCCATGTTCCCATTCCCACACAGCTCAAATTTCAAGTGTTCATTTATTCAATGAGCTTGTGTTTATTACGTAATGATTTTACATCTACAAATAGTCAATAGTCATGGATTTGATTATCGCTATATTATTGATGTCTGTAATGCGTTTGTCCAAGTAGGTACGTAATTTATAATTACCATGTTAACTTAGTATTTCTATAAAATATAGTAATGTGAAAGTAGAATGTTACTATAGGATTTTTTTTTCGCTACCTATTATAATTTCAGAAAGGAAGCCGTAATGTATTTTGTCCATGGTCTCTACTTTATTTTACATTGTAAAATCAAGTAAATACGTAAGTAAAAATTGTCTTAGTACCTAATTTGCTGATTGTTATCAAATGTTTTGCAATACTTTAGTCCGAAGTCCGTGTGTCGTGTGTATATTCCATGTATGCAAGCGCAGCATTGTTTATGTTTGGTGTCAAAATCAGTACCTGATAACATTCTTTCTTTGAAATTAGATTCCCTTTATGGTAATGTTTTGAAATATTTATGTAAGTAGTTTCTTGAAGTGCCTAGTATGACTTCACAAATTAGAATGATTTTTTTTATGTTGACACTTAAAATAGTGAAGAAGAATAACAAGTTAGATTTTTATTATAAGTTTGATGAAACAGGAACTGTTTTAAATATCTTTTGACACCTTTTGAGTGCAATTAGTAACTTTTCCTATTTATGTAGAAAAGATAACGGATACTAGTAATTTTTGTTTATAAGATGTTGGATTACGATCGAAGCTATTTTGTATGAAAGTTTGGTTTGATAAAAGGATTGAAGTAGAAGGGAATTGTTTGGTACATAGGCTTCTGGTACGCCACCGGACTGATCACCCGAGAGCCCCGGAGGATTTACGAACCAAATAATTTATATTGAGAGTGGTGTTACTGTTTTGATTGGTGTGTGATATTGATTAAATATGTGGTACACAATGAGGTACAAATTAAGGTCAGGTCCTTCAGATTCGATCATGGTGCGAACGAGCTTTCCTCCGTGAGAACTGTTGGAGACTAAAATGTCTTAAATCTTGATCCTTATAATAAATGGAAATATTGAATAATGTGAAGTAAAGTCGACTTATGTATAATAATGTACCTCATTATGAAGTGAAATAATTATATGAAAGACCGGCCGGTTCAAAGTGATAAAAGATGTACCCAAATGAAAGAAGTGTTATTAGAACGGAAAATATTAAATGAAGAAAAGGAAATGATGATGTTTGTTTGAAGGAATGTACGTATTACTATGTTATTCTTATGAGAAATATTATGAAAAGTTCAAGAAGAAATTAATGAACAAGATTGATAGGTATCAAATTCTTTAATATTAACTGATATTGTCAACAGTGCATCGGTATTATTATTAGGTTAAATAAAGTAGATAATAGGTTTTATTATTAAATAAAATATCGTGTTAGGTAAGTAATTTTTGTGTTGCTAAAATTATTTTATTTATGTTTATGGAATATGCATACAAAATTGAAAAGTAATCAGAAAAAAAAAAAAAAACCTAAGTAAATGAAACGTTTACGTCATGTGTTTATTTATCAACATGTATCAAATTGCAGTCATCATTTTATTCTTCTGAAAGAAAATTTAATGTTTTTATTACTATTATCATGATTGTGTATTGTAATTGGTAATTTTAATTTAGAAAAAAAAATCAACTTTTGTATTTTTTTTCTCAAATCATCGAGGGAGGTGTAGTGTGTGACGCGCCTTCCCCCTATATATTCTGTAATGAGCATTATTATAACTACATTCGTGAGATATACGTCTTTGATTCCACACGTAAAGCCACACCTTTACACTATCTTCAAAACGGTAATACGTACCAGCGTCAAACGTGGTTTGATTATAGTGCATACTATGTAGTTTAGCAACAAATACTAAAAATAGAGCAAACATAGACATATGTGGCGGTATCTGCATAAGAAAGAGATGCAAAAGTTCACATTTCGCGCACGGTGCGTTGATGTCTTTTGATGAACTCTCGTAAATTAAATCAGTTTATATGGGGTATCAGGTCGATGAGTGATAAGGAACCCTTAATGGGCGAGTCCGACTCGCACTTGGCCGGTTTTTATGTTTGTTACCCAATATCACCCCCATTTGTGAACCGATTTCAATGTTTTTTTTATGAAAGGGTTGGCATTCGTTGCTGTCCTATAAAAAAAACCCAGCAATCGCTTGTCTATGTATTGCTAATGACACACAAAATAGAAAAATTAAATAAACTTAAAAAAGTAACAACCGACTATAAATTTAATAAAATTATTTGTGTGAAACTGTTTAGGAAGTCGGTGGCAATTGTTTCTTAAATCAAACAGAATCGAAGGCACCTACTTTCTGTCTCACACAAATACGTGGGACACTCAGAAAGTTTTGCGAAACTAAAAAAAAATGTTCTATACGTACATATATTTTTATCAAATCTTTTCAAAGTACTTTCCACCAGCCTCTATACAAAGATTCATGCGCCTAAACCAGTTTTCAAAACACTTTTTCCAGTCCGCCGCAGACACCTCGTTTACAGCCTGCTCGAACGCAGCCAGCGCATCTTCCGGCGACGAAAATTGTATCCCTTTGAGCTGATTTTTTATTTTTGGGAATAAAAAGAAGTCACACGGTGCTAGATCAGGGCTGTAAGGAGGGTGACCCAGGAGTTTGACTGGCGTGCTGTCCAGGAAGTCCCTCGTTTTGAGTGCGGTGTGCGCAGGTGCATTGTCGTGGTGGAGCAGTAGCCCGCGGAGCCCTGTGTTTGGTCGCTTGTTGCTTATAACAGAGAAAACTTCTGGCAAACATTTGGTAGTATACCATTCGGCATTAATGCTTCTTTGATCCCGTAAGGGAATTGATACCAAGTGGCCAGTCAAATTAAAAAAGCTAGCGATCAAAATCTTACCCCCGCTTCTAGATCGCTTCACTTTGGTAGGCGTTGGCTCATTTTGAAACACCCAAACAGTCGACTGGCGCTTGGTTTCTGGGTCGTATTGATAAATCCAGGACTCATCACCTGTAACGATGTCGTAAACACGCCGAGACGAGCCTGCTTCAAATTTGTTAAGCATATCACGGCACCATTCCACCCGGGCCTGCTTCTGAGCATCGTTGAGGTTGTGCGGCACCCAGCGTGATACTATCCTCCTCACGCGAAGATGGCTGTGTAGAATCTCGTGAACGCTTCCCGATCCAATCTTCAATATGTGTTGAATCTCCTGATATGTAATTCGCCTATTGTCTTGGATTAAATTTTTCACTGCTAGCACGTTTTCTTCGGTAACAGCCGTCAAAGGGCGACCGCTTCTTTCCTCATCCCCCAAAGTTGGTCGACCGCGCTTAAATTCGTTATACCAACGATACACGGTTGCCTTGGAAGGGCCTTCATCCATGAATGCCATTTGAAGTCTATCGTACGATTCATCCGGTTTCAGGCGACACTTGAAATCGTATAAAATCATAGCTCTAAAATGTTCCCGGCGCAGATCCATATTTCAGTGAGACACAATACTTTGAATTAACTCGCAAAAAATGTGGAGGGAAATTTTGAAATTGGAACTTACTTATTTTTACTTATAAATAATCATATTTTCGAAAAACATTATAACTGGCCAGTCTCCCATATATAAAAACTTTTTTTCGCAATACTTTCTGAGGGGCCTGGTAATTTTATCATTTTTGAAGTCGGTTGTTACATTTTTATAGTTTATTTTATACATCTATTCGACTATTTCTAGTACAGTAACTGATCTCACCTAGTTTTTTTTCTAGACTGTACTAAAAAGTCACTCAGTATAAACCTGTCTTCTGAAACAACCAATATGTTTTGTAATTATAATTAATCAGTTCCAAATAGGATCATGCGAGGGTCACGTAAATTGATTTTGCTATATTTATAATAGCTTCTATCCATTCCACTCTCTTCGAGGCCTCAACCACTGCCCACACTGCAATTTGACATTTAAAACTGTTTAATCTAATAAAAGAAGAACGTTTGAAATCAATTCTTACTTCGACTAACATTAACTTATCATTTATTACGAAAGTACTGTAGGCAAAACAGAAAAGTATAGTAGTACAGATACACAGTGAACATGTTGTACTACACAGACAACTCACGTTAGTATTGTGGTCATAATTACTTTCCATACACAATACGAAAGACTGTAGATTCTGGAAGGCTGATAAATTAACTATGCTGTTAAATCTCATGTCGAGCGACTTAGGTCAAAATTTACACATGCTCAGAATTGACTTATTGCAAGCCCAAAAATAAACGTGAAAAAATAACTCATAATTGTCAAGAGATATGAAAAATAATGAAAATAACAAATCACATCACTTTTAAGCTATTTTTTGCCTTTCAGAAGCAGTCGGCCAAACAGCACACGCACAACTCTTTCAAAACGCAGTTGAAAGTAAGTTGCCTATAATCTTTTTTGCTCACTGTACATGGCTGTAGTCATTATTAGCAATATGTATCGAAGTTATTATAGGACATCGCCTTGGTCTACAGACAAGACAAGTGTATCATTAGGTAACCATGAATTAAATTGCTGCTTTACTGTTTACAATATTATAAGGCATTTATAACGTAAATAACAGTAGAATAAGCGATAAGTTCACGGCTTTCTGTACCGTTGAGGAGTCAAAGATTACTTAACTGACCGAGATTGTGTTTTCAGATTATCCATATTATTGACTATTGATTTCGCTCAAGTTGTCTTCAAATTATTAGAGAAGATTCGGTAATGTTTAAATTTTGTGAATTAGTCTTTGTATAATTTGTACATCATCCCTAAATTAAAATGTATTGTTTCATGTTATAATTACCCCACTTGCTCCTACTGTCATAATTACAATTACAATAGCCTTTATTAACAATCTCCTTTAGTTACATGGCATCTTAATTTCTAGTTTACATAAAAATAAAAGTATTTAAAAGTAAGGGTCAATTTTCTTTTATTTGACACCGGTAATTATTATATAATAACTTCTTAGGTTTTCGCGATCACTACACATTATAATAAAACAAAGTTTAACCGGATTAAATCGCGTATATTATTTAAATTGGTTTCCCTGACGTGACGCGATTTAATCCGGTTAAACTTTGTTTTATTATAATTATTATATATTAAGATTGTCTTGCTCTTCAGCATAGGCCTCCCCAAGAGTTTTCCATAATGATCGATCTTGTGCTTTCCTCGTCCAAGTTGTTCCTGCTACTTTTTAGGGTTCCGTACCCAAAGGGTGCAAACCGGACCCTATTACTCTCGCTACGCTGTCCGTCCGTCCGTCCGTCTGTCTGTCACAGGGCTGTATCTTTGTAACGGTAATAGATAACCAGTTGAAATTTTCACAGAATATGTGTTGCTATGAGGTGTATCACGGCAAATACGAAAAATAAAAGTATAAAACCTATGAGGGTTCCCATACAAGAAACATCGAAAAACATGCAATTTTCAACGTTTTTGTTCCTGTTCTATCTTCAATACGGTAATACATACCAGCATCAAACTTGGTATGATTATAGTGCATACTATGTTGTTTAGCAACAAATACTAAAAACAGGACAAACATAGACATATGTGGTGGTACTTACGTTAGAAAGAGATGCAAAAATTCACATTTCCCGTACATTCGTTGATGTCTTTTGATAAACTCTCGTAAATTAAATCAGTTTCTATGGGGTATCACGTCCATGGGTGGTACGGAACCCTTACTGCATGAGTCCGACTCACACTTGGCCGGTTTTTCATTTAATGTCGTCCTCCCATCTTCGACGCTGTCTACCTTTTTTTCTTTTGTTTTGTCTAAGGCACCACTCTGTCACTATGTCATAAACGACACACCAAATAGTGCAAAAAAAATTGATCAATATTAAGTGGGTTAATACAAACATAGGATCAAGCTTGGATTACAAATTATGTGCAATATTACCGTATTGAAACCTAAAACGAAGCACTGCCTATATTTAACTGATATGTAATGTTAACTGTAATCAGTTTCACGCAAATCCAGGCTTATATTTAGGACGTAAACACTTTTACTGCCTAAAATGTCAGGTAATACGAGTACAAACAAAAAGTACGTTAGCAAAACCCTCCGCTTGTCTACAGGTTATAAAGCTTTTATTGTAGCATAAACCACACAGGTCCCATTAATCCCCTATTTTAGGGTTCCGTAGTTACCACAAGGAACCCTTAGTTTCGTCATGTCTGTCAGTCTGTCCTAATCCTTTACAGCTTAATAACCTCTCTTTTAAAATTATTTCGAGCATTACGTGATTATAAATTTTTGAGTAATAGAGAAAACTGCAAAATATTTAAGACGTCCTGATCCAAAGGTACCTAAGGACCTTATAAAAATTATCTACAACACGCCACTGCACGCTCTGAGTCGCCAATGCTGGCGTCTATTGTAAAAACGGAAAAACTACAATAACCAAACACACATTCTATTTGATTCGTTTGTAATTACACCAAAATTAGTGTACTATGTATGATTACACCTACCTACGGAACCCTAGACTAAGCATGGCACGACATGCTCTTGGCCGGTTTTTAAATGATAACTTATTACTGGTCGTGACTGTACTGATGAATCATTTTTATAAGTAAATCTATTCAAGGGAATTTGGATCCTGTTGTTTGCAGTTTAGAGTTTGCTTTCTCTTAATGAGCTGATACAGGTGGAGCCTTTGCTACAGAGCAAGACCACGTTTCCAGTCACGACCTCGACTAGGCTTAGAAACGGCAATGTCTACACGACAAACAGTAATTGACATTGACATTGTGCTTTAACGTCAGTCATAAACAAATGGCACGAAGTAATGTGGTGCTATCACTCGTAAAATTGTATTATGGCTAGGAATTTCATGATACGCGAGTGGTATGACTGTTGTTATGTAACACATTTTTCGAGAATGCCTATAGTGACCACGATATAGTGTACATCAAAAGTGAAGCACCCTACAGAACAATGTGTGCGTAATTCGAGAAACGAAACGCCGCATAATGGCGGTCAATTGACGTACTACGGCGTAACTGTGTGCCCCTGAGGCACGTATATAAACAAGTCGGATCGGCTTACTTAGGGTGCTTCACTTTCGTTATATGTGGCGCGGAGTCCTTCTTTTTTTTCGTCCGTGATAGTGACTGTAAAAATAGCTCGATACATATTATTCCCCAAAAGCTTTAATAAAGCCTGGATTTTAAGAGACGGGGCTTTAAAATTTTGTTTGAAACTTTTGTAAAGAATCTCGTTGAATTTAGAAATGTTACACAATTTAAACACATGAAAGGAAGAAGATCTGTTTGCACAATGAACATAAGTACTAGGTATTTGCTCATTTGATAGAAAACTAATTATTTTATAGGAGAATTGTATTCAAAACTAATTAATTCCCAACCTAATACTGTACCAATAATTGGGAAGGACCTAACTCCCGAAACATAGGGATAAACTAGGAGTTAGTTAGGTTACTTAAATTGTCATGTGGAAGTCAATAAAGTATTTATCTTCAACTAAGGAAGCAGTCTTTAGACTAGAAAATCTAATACTCCATCAGGCAAAGTGGAGCTAAATCCGGCACACTAAGCTACTTAGTCCTGTTTACCTAAAAGGCTTTGTTGTGTTTTTGTAGAAGCGATTCTGTAGTCTAGACAGCTTCGAAACTATGGACCGTATCTTTATTTTAAACACAGTGGTTTTAAAAATAAACGACAGTCTCCCTACTGCATAATTGGGGAGGTGGCGGGTGACCAGGGGAGTTAAAGGTATGCAAATGGTTATTTAAAAGTAAAAAACTATCTAAAACTAAAACTGGGAGGAGTCAGAGGTATTATTCCTACTGATAGAAAAAGCTTGTTACATCTAGCACTTGCATTTCGCTTAACTAAAAGAATTAAAAGAAGATACATTTGCGAAATTTCCAAACTCAATAACGCTGTTAAAATTCCTAAGGGAACTGTCATAAAGAAAAAGAAAGAAAGAAAAAATATTTATTTGCCTCAAAAATGACGCACAAAATTACCAAAAAATACAAGAACACAGAACAAATACAGGTACAGAGTCAAGAAGTGTGGTAAGATATGCGTCACATCCGCGCAAAACGGCCACCGCTCAGCATATTGCATAATTTTTGATTTTATTAATATTTTTTTTTTTTTTTGTCATAATTTTTATCACGAAGAAAAGAACAGCAAACGGAAAAGTTTGACAAAAACTGTCCTAATCCGAACTTACTGCGGTACAACCTCCGGGGAGAGCCTTCAAAGTCTTCGTATTATGGTTTCATAACTTGAGGAAAGTTCTGGAAGGTTTTATAGGTAAACGACAAGCAACATCTGTCGGCTACAATAACTGTAATAAGGGAGACGGGGATATTCCGACCACGTGGAGCAGAAACGACGAAAATAAGTTACGTCAGATGAGTCCTTATTATTAAACATTGTTTTTCCTTCTTAATATTAAAATGTTGGTACTACTTCTTCACTTGTCTCAGAATAAAAATACAAGGAAGCATATTAAGCTGTTTCGATTAATTAAAAAGTAGTGATGCAACGAATACGAATACGAATATTCGTATTCGCCGAATACCATCAAATTAACGAATATTCGTATTCGCCGAATACTTTCATGACATTCGTAAATATAAAAAAACCTAGAAATTCCATGCAGATATTGCGTTGCGACTTGCATCTATTGCGACCGTGACGGCAAAGACACAAGGATTCATTGATAAAATCATTAAACTTTCTCATCTTTTGTTTACATCTACAGATGGTCAGCAATTGTGGCGACCTTTTTTTAGTTTTTGTTTGTAGAGACTAAAATTGATAGGTAGGAGTGAGCATGTAATAGTTACAAGGATCAGTCACCACAAAGCAATTTTCTGTGTGTTAACTGTATTTCAATGATTTATAATAAAACGTAAGTTCACTGCTGTATTTCATCAACTTGTGTAACTAAAATTGAGCAGACCCGTCATTGCCTTCTTTTGCCTTTTGGGCCTGTCCACGTGGTTGCTCTTTTAGCCCGTTTTGTGTCAATAGAACGTGCTACGTGCCCTGCCCATTTCCACTTCAACTTCTGAGAGTGTTTTAAAGCGTCTATCACTTTGGCTTCTTGCGAATGGTGGTGTTTTTTTGTTTGTCTATAAGTTTTATATTCAGTATGCTTCTTTCCATTGCGCAGTAGCATGTTTGTATTTTGTTTCATTTTTTTTGTTGGCGGGCCAAAACTGGCATACAAGTCCTACAACAGCACAAGACTGGAAAGAATGGCAAAAAAGGAGGGATAAAATTCACCTATTAATTATAAAAATCTTATGTACTTTGTTATTAACGATTTAAATTGTGAAAAGAAAAAATCGCTCACGAGCAGGATTCGAAACTGCGATTCCTGGCTCAGTACGCCAATGTTTTAGCCACTAAGCTACCGTGAACACTCAAGTGTTCAAATCCTGCTCGTGAGCGATTTTTTCTTTCCGCAATTTAAATCGTTAGATTTCGCTTCGCATGCGTAAATGCGTTAAAAATTATAAAATAATTACTTTGTTATTGTTTAATTAAGGAATAAAGAGGCTTTATTATATATTATTGTAGTAGAGTCAGCTATTCGTATTCGTATTCGTATTCGCCGAATAGGAGAACTGATATTCGTATTCGTATTCGTATTCGTAAAAGTACTATTCGTTGCATCACTATTAAAAAGTTGTATCTACAAATAGGAAATGTGGCCAATAAAACGTGTCATTGCAATAACTGAAAACCTCATAAGGGCTCATTGTGCTCATCACCATTATAAACAACTTTTACTATAAGACCAACCATCAAACCGCAAAAAAAAAAAACAGCTGCTCCATCTCCATATACTGGACAAAATGCAGGCAACAGCTGTTTTTTTTTCGCGATTTCTGTCCCATAGCAAAAGTTGCTCATACTGATGAGTAATAAGACCTTTTAAGAGGTTTTCAGTTATTTCAATTGCACCTCGTATAAGTAATATTTAGATTAAGCATTACTACAACACGCAACGACGCTTTTCCGACCCCAAAATTGTTTTAGCACCAATTTAAGCTATTCGGAAGTTAACCCATTTATTCTTCCATGTACACAACATACCGAAATATTATGATAAACATAACATAGGAATAAATAGTAAAAATATACTGCTTATAAATTCAAGAAATCTCGTCCAGCAGACCCCCAAGCAGAAAATTTGAAGGTAAGTAATCAGGGTTTATAGTTTTAAAGCGAGATTGCATGTATTTCATACCGCTTGGTTGTGTTTTAGACTCGATTATTAATGCCAGTCATAAACGAGCCAACCGCCCTATGAAAACATCGAAAGCATCCATCACTGACTGACACATAATTATATTGTCTCTGTTTACTTGGCCATCACTCTGTATCCCTTGTACGAGGGCGATAGTTTGTCAACGTAAAGCCGCGTCTCCTGCGACCATATTTTTGTTATTTCTAACATCTAACATGTTTTGCGTAGCCTAGCTTTTTGGCTATATTTGATTGGCCTTAGCAAAATTTTTACATGATTTTGGCCGTAATATTTGGTTACCCACCAAGTTGAGAAGAGCATGACCATGAGCAAATGTAGGCTGCATTCGTAATACCCTTACTACAGCTATTTTTGCGTAGTAAGCTCATCATGCTTATGCGAGTTTGTACATATTAAAGCTCATTCAGTGTTTCTAGAGATCTTTTTAGAGATAATAGGTAAGAGAGATCGATAAACAATAGTCAATAGGTATCGATCACTCCGAAGATCCAAACCGGAATCAGTCACTTTCATTAGTTTCCGAACGAAGTGTTCGTTTGCGTCCGACCACCGTCGGAAGCTATGTCACCTAGTTGAAAAGTGCTGACGGATGCGAAAGGACGCACGCATGCTGCTGAATACCAATGAGACCTTTCGCTTCTGAATAATCTGAATAACTCCGTCAAACGCATCCGTGCGCTTCGGTTTTCAACGACAAAGCCTTTTCTAACTCGATGCTATTGATTCGGATGTGTTTCAAAACCCTTTAAATGGTTTTCCAAGTATTTGTAATCAGAAATCATTTCAGTTTCTGAGAAGCCGCGTATCTAAAACGTTTCTTTTATCTTCGCCTAAACATTATTAGATAACATCCAACTGTAATCCATCAAATTCTACGACTTGTATCGAATTAGAAAACAGGTCGTTTCGCATCGATTGGGTTTTATTCCGTTGTAACAAGTTTTATGGTAGGTATCGCAGGAACCTAAGGCCGAGGCAGCTTTCATTAATATTCTTGTGTATCTTTGAAGTTACTTGCTACGAAAACTTTGATTAAGTTATAAAAGTCATTGCATTAGAGAATGTAGAGGAAGGTTTTCCTAAGATAATTACGTTTAGCTTTCTTAGAACATATTTACGCTACAATTCATAAAATCAGAAAGCATTTAGATTTTTTAATAAGCCGTCGATCCCAAACTACGAGACCTACAAGTCATATCAGTAAATTCAAGCATCATTTGTGCTTCTAGCAGACACCACAAACTTTCCTTAAAACCTTAAAAGAAATTAGTTCAAAACAGTAATTGCATAAATTCCTGTTTTACTAGTGTAAATATACCAACATATAGCGTGCCGTTCTCACAGTCTGATTCACACGGCTCAAGACTGTATTATGAGGATGGTTAATGGGTAACAACCACGCGGATGTGCATTGCTAGATCGATGAACGTAGATGACATCAATGCATAACGTTTGAAAAACTAACATGTTTAATAGTGCAGAAAACTGATGTATAAGCCACTGAGGTAGTATAAGCAATGATATTTGCACTGATTACCTGAATCAGAAAGATGTTTCTTTTTTGCTAGAGCTATGCATTTGCTTACAACTGTGACTGCCTAAAATTCTATTGATTTCTAGTACAAAAATTTGAACACTAAAATCTGAGCAAAGATACACAAGTTGCTAAGGTTTAAAAGTGCCAACTAAAATACGAACAAAACTACTAAACATATCTTGAAACTGCTGGTCAGCACAATCTGTTTAAAAAAATTCTTACTCACACTTCTGTTTACCGAAGCATAACACCTTTTGAACAGCTATCGAGATAACAAAAAGCAATGTAGTCTGCTGCATTAGCGAAATTTAACAAAAACATTTCGACTGCTAAAACCGATACAATCTTGGAAAATAAGGAACGAAGATGATTGCTGGATCGCTTTCCTACCAACAGTAATTGAATCCAAATAGAAAGTGACGCAATGACATAAAGGAATGAATTAATGAAAAAAATTGGCAAACGGACTATGATCACACTTTGGGGACATCAATCTAAACGCTACGATTCGAGACACCAAAGAACCAATGGAAGGGGGAATTATATTGAGCCTGGGATGACCCTACAAAAATTATCGTCACTTCCAATAAAACCCATTAAATTCGATTTCATTAAAGTCAAATTACTTAAGGATAATATAACGTGAAGCCAAAGAAAAATTGTCGCAACGCTTACATAATCAAATTAACATAAATCTGTAAGCATTAACTTGTTTGCATAAAAGTAACTTGAGCTTAAGATATTATAAAGCAATCGTACCTACATCGGTTGATGAAATAAATTGTTATTCATACCACGAATATCGGAAAAAACCACATCAATATTAAGAGTCGGGCCCGCATACATTTGCTAACTGAAAGACGAAGCTTAAGCCGCATTAAGTTACGCTCCAAGTAAAACTTGAGCTAATCAGTTATGTAAGCAAGAAATTCTGTACGAAAACATAAATATGAAATGTGCTAGCACATTATATTTAGAGTAAATATAATGTGCTAGCTAGTGGAAAGAAAAAATCGCTCACGAGCAGGATTCAAACCTGCGACTCCTGGCTCAGTACGCCAGTGCTTTAGCCACTAAGCTACCAAAATAATACGAAATGTTAATTTAATATGATTAAATGATTATGAAGCTGGTATTATATTTCGGAGCGAGACCTTACGAGTATCTTTGGTAATTTTGCATGTTTCGAGAATCAAAGAGAACTTCCAATTACTCCAAAAGTAGATTAAAGTTATTTCAGGAAATACATATTCGTTTAAAAGATTTATAACCAACAGGTGTATAGATTTGTGTGTCACCTGTTATCACTGTTCCATTTAAAAGTGAAACATGACTAACATGCCAACGTGACACGTACCATGCGATAATTTCCCTTGTCAATATTTGCACGTCTCATAAAAGTAAAGACGCAAACTGTACGGACTTTCCTCTTCCGTTTTATAACAATAAGTTTATGTAACGCCACTGCTTTCTTTGTTCAAAGATTATGATATAAATTTCAACAATATAATCTGCTAAGTCTTCACGCAACGAACTGATATTTCAAGAAATATGAATTGCACTTTAATATTGCGACGACGACGCTCATCTGATGGCAATATCCCACAACGCAATTCTCTCAGATCATATATCTTACAAAATGAAAATGTTAATCATAAAGCCAAGTTTGTGGATCACGTAGCTGAAAACGCGGTTGTTAAGCAAACCGAACCGATGACTCAGAGAGACTTGTTGCTCGACTTTTTGCTTGGAGAAAACAGGACCATTACTTAGATCAGAGCGCATAAGACAGCCATCATGCTGGGCACGTTGCAACATAGATTCCTTTCGCGACATGTAGTAGCAAACATCGTGTTAATCAAATTGTCCGGTTTCAAGTGTTAACGCTCTAAATGTACTAAAAACTAAGCCACAACACTAATGTTTCAATAACATTCAACCATTTAAAGAATGAATGAAGTAATTTTGCATCTGCTTTTAACTTAATGGGAACAATGATCTGGTATCGCCTAAAATGTTGACAGATTTATAAATAATTCTGTGTGATACATAAGCCAACAAAGACGACAACATTTTTGGAAGGTATTACAAAATGGGGTTTTTTGCAAAGTTTAAGAAAGTTTCCACTAGACTAGAAATAATTTTCGGAATGAAACGAATAAATACAACTGCATTTACTTTTGTTTTCAGAACAACAGTTCTTAATTTGCATCCAAAAATGTTAAACGAAATGCATCTCAGAGACTGTTTCGTAAATTGCAGACGGGAGAAAAGATTTTGTATAAGTACTTTAGCACGGCTAGCCAATATTCCTAAATGTCGAATACGGGCGTAATGAGCATGCCGTGGACCGTGGACATCAGCATCCACATTAATAAAAGTAAAGTCAGACCGGATTTTATCGAAAGCCAGTCTCGCCTTGGAAGACTCGCTTAATTTATACGGTAACTTACAGCTAAGTGGCGGGCACGACTTTTTTTGGCACATGGCATTGAATGGTGCAGCCCATGGCTATATTAGGCATCGGTGCTACTATCGATTAACGATATTTATTCGGAATATGACGTAGATCTATGTGGAATAAATGATGAAGAAAGTGGCAATATACGATAGCCTGTATAAATCGGTGTTATTATCATAAATTGCATTAAAAAATAGACCGTAGTTAAAGTTAATAGTATTCAAGATGTAGAAAGTAAAGATATTTTTTTCGCAGGATTTGTTGGCGATCAAATTTTTTTAACATTATTTTTATTTATTAAACGCATTGAATGTATTACGGTTCACTTCAATTGCATACATTGAAAGTGAAGCGGCTGGCTCAGATGCGAGGGACCTGAACCAGGAAGCGTTACTGGCTCGCGGGGCCAGTAATTACAATGGGGGGGAGAGAATTAGTGGACTGTATAGATTGTGCTGGCTATAGGTTTAGAGTATAGGTGGGGCTGGGGTATGGGAACACTTACTTGGTCTCTGGTGGTCTGGCTCCCAAACACCACAGCGCGAAGACACAACACACACAAATATGAAGCCTTCGGGCTAAATTAGCGATATTGTTAATAAGCGGGTTAGTCAATCATGTCCTGTGGCGGAGCGAGGAGCGGCGGCGGAGCGCGACTTCACTTTATGGTGGTTGAGCGAGCACTGCGCGAGCGGCGCGGTGTGTCCAAATATGGCGGCGGACGCGACAAGGCGGCGGCGTTTGGTTTTCACGGGAAACCACACTGCTCGATAGCGTCTTCTTGTTCTTTGTGTTGGCAGCCATGTCGTGTAAGACCATTCAGCGTGGAGCGGGAAAGGGCAAGGAGAAGTAAAAGGGCTGTGATTGGATGGGTAGGGTATAGAAAGTAGGGAGGGAAGAAGCCAGCAAATCTACCTAGCTTGTTACTAACGATGCGGATTGCCAACCAACTAAATCGAATTTAAGGCCTAACCATGCCCCCCGCCTGGAAGGGGATGAAATAACCCTTCCAAAGATAATGCGAAAAGTGAGAAAGAATAGAGCGGTGAAAGTGATCCAACGTATGAGACGCTGAGAATCCTAAACTTAAAGCGAAAGAGTTAAACTATACTTAAATGTAAATTAGAACTAAGAGCGACTATGATGCAATACCTACTGAGTCGGGAGAGGACAGAGCCTCACCACAGGTCTACGATATGTGCCGGTTTTAGTTCTGACGTCAACAACGCGGGTTGTGCCGTCAGATCCGGGATAGAGCGCGGTTACTATGCCTAAGGGCCACTGAAGCGGTGGAATGTTATCCGTTTTAATAACTACTACGGTTCCAAGCGTGATGGGACTAGCGGGCGTATTCCACTTCTGTCTAGACTGGAGAGTATTCAGATATTCAATACGCCAGCGTTTCCAGAACGATTGGACCAACTCATCAACGAGTTGCTTGCGTTGAACTAGTTTTTCGCGGGTAACGTCAGAAGCGGGTAAAGACTTGAGAGGGCTCAAAGTCAAAAAATGCGCGGGTGTAAGCGGGAGAGGATCAGAAGGATCCGAACTAAGAACAGAAAGCGGGCGAGAATTGAGCAGCGCTTCTATCTGAGCAAGCACTGTCAGCATTTCTTCAAAGGTAAGAAATTGGTTTCCTACAATTTTGTTTAGGTGAGTTTTGACGCATTTGATGTTACTCTCCCAAATTCCCCCAAAGTGGGGTGACAGTGGAGGATTTAACTTCCACTGAATGCGGTCATGCGAAAGAAAATTAGTTATTGAATCATTATAAGCGGTGGAATCAACGAGGCTGTACAAAGACTTCAAGTAAGACTTTGCACCAATAAAATTAGTGCCACAGTCAGAATACATAATACTGACAGGGCCGCGGCGAGAAAGAAAGCGTTTGAAAGCATTTAAGAATACTTCAGTGGACAGATCAGAGGCTAACTCAACGTGAATTGCATGAGTGACAAGACAAACAAACAAAACAATGTATGCCTTCTGACTGCGTACGCCTCGGCGTCTATGCGGAATGATCGGAATAGGTCCTGCGTAATCGACACCAGTGTGCAAGAAAGGCTTGGCCTCACGTACACGGCATGCTGGCAAGTCAGCCATCATGGGAAATTGCGATTTCGGATTCGTTTTGAAGCAGATGTTACATTTGTGTACACGCTGCCTTATTAAACTACGAGCTGAAAGAATCCAGTATTTTTGCCTTAAAATTGACTGAAGTAAGGACGGACCCGTATGTAGATTGCGATTATGATAGTGATCGATAATAAGGTTCACTACAGGATCACGAGTTGGAAGTAAAATCGGATGTTGACTATCAAATTCAAGATCGGCATTTGAAAGTCGACCACCGACGCGAAGGATTCCAGAGTCAATAAAAGGTTTTAATTTTGCAAACGAACGAGGCAGCGGTGTGGCCTCGTCTTTATGAAGCGATTTAAAAATAAAAGCGAAATGAACTTGTTGAAGAGCCTTTATAATCCAAGTCTCGGCAATCTCTAAGTGCGATATTTCAAATTTACGCGGCAATTTACGAATGAAGCGAAGAAAATAAACTACTGATCTCAATAAGCGAGTCCAATTTGAAGCGCGGATAGATAATTGATAAATTAATGGAAGCGCCAATGTGTCATCACCCTTAGAAGTGGTGACAAAAACATTAGTTTTGATTTCCGGCGGGTTAGCGACCGATTTAGGGTCAAACTCTACAATAGGCCAATCTTCCTTAGGTAGCAATGCGAATGTAGGCCCAGGGAACCACAGCGGGTGATCCACCAGTTTGGATGGCGTAAGGCCACGTGAAAGGCAATCAGCGGGATTGTCGATTCCTTTAATATGATAAAAATGTTTGCGGTCGAGATTCGAGTGTATCTTCGAAACTCGATTGGCAACAAAGGTTTGCCATCTAGCGGGAGTAGAATGTATCCACGTTAGAGCTACGGTGCTATCACAAAATGCGAAAATGTTACAAATTTTACAACGCGATGAATAGGTATCCAAAACGGTTCGTAACAGCTGAGCGAGTATGACGGCGCCACAGAGTTCTAAACGAGCGAGCGATACTATTTTAGCGGGAGCGACTTTCGATTTAGCGCACAATAAACTAACGATACTTTTGTTTGTATCGGGGAAATGAACGTGTAGGTATACAACACCACCGTACGCACGTTCACTAGCGTCACAAAAACCTAAAAGCGAAAGTAGGCATCGTTGTTCGAATCCTACAAATCTGGGGATTTTAATATTTTCTAATAATGGCAATTCTTTGGCAAATTGTTGCCACAAAACAACAATATTTTGCGGCGGTGTGTCGTCCCAGTCGACATTATGTTCCCATAAGGATTTAATAATTAATTTAGCGAGCAAAATAACGGGTGCGACATAGCCCATTAAATCCCAAAGGCGGGCGATATTAGATAAAATATTACGTTTTGTACAACTGCGATTTTCAACATTTACCGAAAACAAGAAATTATCACTAGCGGGCATCCAACGCATACCTAGTATTTTTAAGTTATCGTCAGAATTAAATTCGATGAGTTCAGTGACTCGACTCTCACAAGGAATAGTTGACATAAACGCGGGCGAGTTACTCGAAAACTTTACTAAATCAAAACCTCCAGCGGCGAATAAATCGATCAGCTGTTTTGATAATATAACAGCTTCGTCAACAGATAAACAACTCAATGCTAAATCATCCATATAAAGCGAGTCCTTCTCTATAACCTCTGCGGCAAGCGGAAAGCGTTGTCTCTCGTCTATGGCAAGTTGACGTACGGTGCGCATCGCGAGAAACGGACTGCAAGTCATACCAAAAGTTACACGGTTGAATTCGTACAATTGTAGTGGATCTTGAGTATTAAACCTATAAAGAATGCGTTGATACCGACGAAATGACTCCTGCACTACAATCTGGAGGTACATTTGCCTAATATCAGCGCTAATGGCGACGGCATAAAGTCGAAAATTAAGAATAATGCGGAATAAATCGGTTTGTAAATTCTTACCGCTGTGCAAAATATCGTTAAGCGAGTAACCTGAATCAGTTTTCATACTAGCGTCGAGTACCATTCGTATTTTGGTAGTAATTTTATCATCACGGACAATAATATGGTGCGGTATAATATAATGCGGAGTGTCAATATTAGAAGAATTAACCGGTGTAATATAACCTTTATCTAAATAATCGATTAAAATCTTATCGTATTCTAACTTAATTGCGGGATTTGAAAGTAAGCGGCGTTCTAGTGCTAAATACCTACGCTCGGCAGTAGCGCGCGAGTTACCGAGAACAGCGGTATCTTTACACAATGGTAGCGCAACACTATAGCGGCCAGTGACGTCACGCGTAGTCGTCTTTTCAAAAATATCTTCGCATTCTTGTTCGTCAGGAGTGAGAAACGTTTTACTGGGCAGTTCTTCTAATTCAAAAAAGCGTGACAAGCATGTGTCTTCGTTCGAAGAAAAAACACAATGAGAACTGTAGTACGAATGCGTAGAGGAACTATTATTACTAAGTACAGGAGCGTTACCTAAAATTAAATAACCGAAGCTAGTTTGAATAGCGACGGGTAGCGATTGCGAGCGGAAAACTTTATGCGGTAATAATATGCGAGCAAAAACGTCACTACCTAATATCATATCGACTTCTGCGGGATACGAATAATTTTCGTCAGCGAGTTGCAAGTGAGATAGATACGATAGTGCGGCTGTATCTACTCGGATGTTAGGTAAATTAGAAGCGATGCGGTCGACAACATAAGGTTGCAAGGCAAAAGAAACACTATTATTAAAGCGGGACAAGACATTTAACTGCGTAATTCCTTGAACTTCATTTAAAACATTACCTATTCCCGAAACGTGAGTATTTTTGGCATTATGAATAGGTAAGTTTAAACGTAAACAACAGTTGCGGGTTATAATATCCTTTTGAGAACCACTATCTATGAGAACACGGATAGCTTGCATGTTACCACTTGCGTCTTGCGCGAGGCATATAGCGGTACCTAAAAGCACCGTGGTACATTGCGGAGCGATGCGAGAAGCGTCTATCGGTGTATTTTTTACGCATACACCTATAAGCGAAGGCGGCAAGGAATTGTTACTATTTTGTGTATTTGCGGATAACACATTTTCGGGTGGAACCACGAAACCATGAGCGTTAGCGGATGCGGAAGCGGGATTATTACACAACGTCACCACAGGGTGGCTGGAGTTGTCACTAGAAGAATTTAACGAAAGCGTAGTTTTAGCCGTCTGCGCGGGCGTCGGCTGAGATTGCGGCGAACTTTGTTGAAAGTGGAGTAATGAGTGATGAGATTTTGAACAGAACCTACATGTACTCTGCGAATTACAATTGCGAATAGTATGTTGAGAACTCAAACAATTAAAACAAATATTAGGTTTAGAATTTTTAACAAAGTTATAACGTTCCGGCGGCGAAAGGTTATTGAACTTGTCGCAACGGAATAAATGATGCGAGCCCACTGTGCAACAAGTACATGTTTTTTGTGACGAAGTTTGTGGTTGTACATTTAGGTAGGTTTTAAACGAATGCGCGGGAGATTTATCTTTGTGTGCGTTTTGCGTCGTGCGGGATTTATTGTCTGTATGACTGTGGGTAAGCGTGTTATCTGCCCGACTCAGAACTCTATACTGTTCGCGTACAAACTCGATCAGCTGTTTGCTTGTTGGTAAGCCTTTGGAGTCCCGAATGGATAGTTCGAAATGACGCACTGTCTCTATGTCTAAACATTTTAAACCTAAATGTACGAAGATAAAATCGCCTAAGTTATCACTATTAATAGTATTTAAAGCGGATATAGTTGTAGAAAAGAGATCAACAAAGTGTTCAAGTGACTTTGGTGTCGCTTGTGTAATGGGTTTAAGACCCAACAACTTATTTATGTATGAAGTTGCGAGCGAGCGTTCGTCGTTGTATTTTTTACACAACGCGTTCCAAACTACGTGATAATTGTCCCCGGACGGAATTATGCCTTTGCAAACTGATAAGGCTCTGCCCTGCAGTCTTCCCACCAGGTATTGCATTCGTTCGCTGTCACTAAGGGACGTGTTATTATGAATAACAGATCTAAACGTCTCATAGAACGTAGGCCACATTTCAGCGTCTCCGTTAAATACGGGAAGTTCTAGTCGCGGTAATTTAATATGTGACACTACTTTAGAGCTACTAGCGGTGGCGGGTTCCTGCTTTAAAACGGGAGAATTATTGCGGGATAAAATACATGCCTCAGTATGTTTAATTGTGGAGAACATGTTATCAAATTCTGTTAATATAGAATAATTAGGTTCGAAATCTTGATTGATTGATAATTCTAAATCGATCTTTTGATCTAAAGCGGTTACAAATTCTGAGCGAGTAGTGTCTATTATTTTAGACTTACAAAGAAATAAATTAGCGTATTCAGCACTAATCGCGGTGTCAGCAATACTTTCAAAGAGTGATTTTACGTTTGAAAAGTACGACGCCATTTTAGCGTCGAGCTTACGGATCTCTAATATGGCGGTGCCCGAAGGCGCGACGCTAGCTCGAGTTGGCGGCATGATCGAAACCTAACTAAAACCTATATACCTACCTACTACTAAGGTAGGCGTCCGGTGAGATGGACCAAAATGAAGCGGCTGGCTCAGATGCGAGGGACCTGAACCAGGAAGCGTTACTGGCTCGCGGGGCCAGTAATTACAATGGGGGGGAGAGAATTAGTGGACTGTATAGATTGTGCTGGCTATAGGTTTAGAGTATAGGTGGGGCTGGGGTATGGGAACACTTACTTGGTCTCTGGTGGTCTGGCTCCCAAACACCACAGCGCGAAGACACAACACACACAAATATGAAGCCTTCGGGCTAAATTAGCGATATTGTTAATAAGCGGGTTAGTCAATCATGTCCTGTGGCGGAGCGAGGAGCGGCGGCGGAGCGCGACTTCACTTTATGGTGGTTGAGCGAGCACTGCGCGAGCGGCGCGGTGTGTCCAAATATGGCGGCGGACGCGACAAGGCGGCGGCGTTTGGTTTTCGCGGGAAACCACACTGCTCGATAGCGTCTTCTTGTTCTTTGTGTTGGCAGCCATGTCGTGTAAGACCATTCAGCGTGGAGCGGGAAAGGGCAAGGAGAAGTAAAAGGGCTGTGATTGGATGGGTAGGGTATAGAAAGTAGGGAGGGAAGAAGCCAGCAAATCTACCTAGCTTGTTACTAACGATGCGGATTGCCAACCAACTAAATCGAATTTAAGGCCTAACCAGAAAGTATCGTAATTGACGCAACAAACAACAAACACTAGTTGGCAGAGAAGGCTCACAATGCTTTAATTTTACATAAATAAATAACGAACCAACTTGTAAGGATAAAACGGCTGAAGTACAGTATTAAAGTCACGTAAAGGCCCTTGTTAGTCAAAGTAGGACTAAATCAAAGCTTTGAAATGGTAATACTGATACAAATGAAAAACTGGCTTGTTTTTCAAAACGAAAATCTCGTCTTTCAAACGACTAATAAGAGATACAATTTATTTGAATCGTTAAATGATATATCCATTGATTAATCTTTAAACAAACATCAATGGACTCACTTCTAAAAAATAGAGGTGTAGAATTTGAAAATTATTATAAACAGTCGTACCTGGATTTAAAGACGTAATGTTTGACATTGCGTGAGCTTTTTGTATGTCAATTTAAGACAAGTTATTACAGCTGTTCAACATTGGCAATATTTCAAACTATTTCACTCTCATAGGAATCAATAGAATGCACAAAATCAGTAGTTGTGTAACAGGAACATGCTCTATTTCGCGAAAATAAGTAGAAAACAACATTCTGTCCCCAAAAACTACTTTGCTCAATTTTGTGGATGCACTTTTTGGCTGGATTCCATCTTATAAGCACCGAGTCTACCTAATCCAAGTAGTCACATTTGGAGTACCTAGTTGCGACAAAATATTTGTTTAAAATACTGCAGGAGTGCATGTGAAATTTCCAATTGGATAGATGTAACGTCGAATCATAGGTAGGCACAACTTAAATTGTGTAAATTTCGAAGTGTTATTAATGTAGAAGAATTTAGCAAAAATAGAGTCCACCCGACTTGAAAGTGCGATATAGAAGATGACATGAAATTGATGAATGAACGTGACTTGCGTCTATATGAACATAACAGAGGAAAAACTAAACAAAATATTTCAAAGATCTAGAAAACAGCTGTTATATTAGACTTTGAGCGGGAGACAACCCTGCAGTAGAGCACCACACAAACCACAAAAATTACGTTAGTTAATACCATCCTAATTTAACTAGTTGATGTAAAACAAACGGTGTAGAGCACAATGTATTCAAAACAGCATTATGATTCAGCTCGACCCGAATCACGAGTATTTTTAGATTTTGTATCGTTGACAATTATTAAGAAATTGCACGTTGTTAGGTAGGTCATATTTGCTGTGTTAACTTATCTGTGTACATGTGAAAATATCTTTTAAGGAAGATACTTTCAGAACATTGATGTAGGCTAAAGATTATTTGGAAATAAGAGGTTGCACAGATGTTGCAATATTAACATTTTGCTTTACTGCTTCGTATCGTGTTTTGACGATTGTTTCTTTGATCTCGGGTCAGTTTCTTACGACTATGAACTGTATAGTCTATCTTTATTGTGCCTTTCTTATGTGCCTATCTTTATTGTGTAGGTATCAGTCGGAACGAAAGTTCGAACTTCGCTTCTACATAAGTATTTCGTGATACGACAGGGGTTACATTTCATTATAACCTCGATCAGTAGGCCTATTAGAATCCCACTAAGTTGCTACTGGATGGCGTTTCTTCTCATCCCTAAGCTGCTTTTCGCATAATAAATAATTTTATTTTGATCAAAGATAAGATATATATATGAGTATCTTCAAAATCAATAAGTATTTCTCAAGATATAGTAAGTGGTCTTTTGAGAAATGTTTTATTTAATGCCAGTCTATTTTAGCTGGATAGCAAGAAAATCATGACCATTAACATAATATTTTATGTATCATTTTAATTACAACCTTAGGCTCAATAATAACTATCTATTAAACGTAAATTATTTCCATTTGCACGAGCAATTTTCGCTTGATCTACTTTAATGTTGGCATGAGGAAGTCGCTTCTTCTATCGTGTCAACATGAGCTACATAATGATAATAGCTCATGCCATGAGGAAAAGATTTGCCAGTCAGCAGGTTGGTAGAGGGGCTGACTGCCCAGGGCGCGCCGGACGATCAATTAAATATCGTCACTCGTGGAGGCTCTTTCAATGCACCCGAAGAAGGAAGGAAGGAAGTCGCTATCAAGTGTACATTATACCATCAATTTATAATAATTATTTCGATAGACAGACATAGTTATTATGGGTATCTATCATCTGTGTGTGTGGCTTCCTAGCCATACTATTCTATCTCTTCAGAATTAAGATACCTAGTTCAATATAATACTATCAAAATCTGTATTAAAAGTCAGGCTGTAATCCAGTACTTATCGGCTAAACGGATCTGACAGTTCACCGGATGGTGCGACAGACTTTATTAAATGAACCGGGCTATAAAAGTTCTATTGCATTAAATAGTACAAAACCTAGCCACAAGATTTACTGCATGGTCTAATACTAATGGATTCTAACAGGATTATATCAAAATGCAACGATGGACAGCAGTTTATGCGTAAAGTTTAAGTCAATCTTCTAAGTTAATTCACTTGATAAGCATAATAATTATGTCGGTATCGAAGATTACATTAGCAACTGAAGGAGAAGGCTTAATTTTGGGCAGAAATATTTCACAATCCATTATTTAAACGTTATTTATTTTGTTCCAATCTTCGGTGCTATTGTCTGCACACAATTTTTTTTCTCCTTAGTGCAATTACGGGCAATTCGCGTTTCTCACAATTTTACTCACCCCCTTATTGCTAAAGCGGTCGTATCGAGACACTTACGTCGCGTGCCCCATTTACGCTAATAAGGTGCGAGAGTCGAGGCGAGGTAATAAGACGTGGCTTTTAAATCATTTCTCTTATGTTCCCTTTTGGAGTTTTGGGGCCACAAATCCGTAAGGACCATGGACTTAGATAATGACAAAACAATACATAAATAATGGTGATTTGCTAAATTATCATAAAACTGTTCGCGAGGAAGAATAAGAACCAGCCGAACTAGTGTTTTAAGGGTTCCGTACCTCAAACGGAAAAAACGGAACCCTTATAGGAGCACTTTGTTGTCCGTCTGTCTGTCTGTTTTTTTTTAGAAATAGTGTACCTACTTTTTTTCATTAAGCCTAAGCAAAAGATTTTTATTAGGAGACCATTTTGCATATTAAGGATATGCAAAATGGTCTCCTAATATCATATCCCCAACCACAAATTAGAAATGTACCTACACATTTTCCGAAGAGTTAATTTTGTGAAGTGTTCGTTTTAAGAAGTGCCCGTTATGAAAAGTGCTAAATTCACATTTTTCGCCAAATACCCTTTTTGCGAAGTGCACATTTTGAGTCAAACCCTTGTAAATAAACGAAAGGTTTCAGCGTTCGCATCACATGAAAGTAAAGCTGCTGCCATGAATTCATTTGTATTAAACATTCCCGTAATTTTAAGTTAATGCATTTATCAAACAACAATCAGGTTCAACGACACGGCTATTTAAGTTACAACGCGACATCTTACTTTTGGTCGTGTTTGCTTTTTTCTTTTTCTTTGTAACCTTTAAGGCCGCGACTTGATACAAAACTGTTGGTTTAATTTTTTAAATATAATGTGAATGTTTATTCAAAGAATATTTATGTATGTGGTGATAAAAAAGGTGAGAAAACATTTTTGATGATAAGATAGAGGCGTCTGATATTTTATAAATATGAAGCTATCGATAGTTCAATATTATATCATGTAAAATAAGAATAAATACAGTGTGGTAATACGCAGTGTCTCAAGACGAAAGTCTTTGACCAGTGTGTGTTGCCAGTAATTACTTACGGTACTGAAACGTGGTCGCTCACAATGGGCCTGATAAGAAGGCTCAAAGTCACTCAAAGGGCAATAGAGAGGGCTATGCTCGGAGTGTCCCTGCGTGATCGAATCAGAAATGAGGAGATTCGCAGGAGAACGAAAGTAACCGACATAGCCCGAAGAATTGCCAAACTTAAGTGGCAGTGGGCGGGGCAAATTGCTCGCAGAACGGATGGCCGATGGGGCAGTAAAGTTCTGGAGTGGCGACCGCGTACTGGAAGGCGCAGCGTGGGTAGGCCCCCCACAAGGTAGACCGACGACCTGGTGAAGGTCGCGGGAATCCGCTGGGTGCGGAAGGCACAGGACCGGTCGTTGTGGCGATGCTTGGGGGAGGCCTATGTCCAGCAGTGGACGTCTTTCGGCTGAAATGATGATGATGATGATGAAGAATAAATACAGCGCTCCATTGCACGCTAGCAAACCTTGAGTTTGGACTTCTGAATGTTTGTCAACGACCAAATTTGAGTACCGTACATTAGAATGGGATGAATGCACATGTCCATGAGTCTTCGCTTCAGTGACAGTGGACGATATATTTTTGCAAACACTTTTTTAGGCACAAACGCCCAGATCTTGACCCGGAACCAACTGTCTATAGGCCATACAAACTGTTCCGTGTGGAGATTGAACCCGCGCCATGACCCGTGTTGCAGCCAATTGCTCAGCCACTACACCAAACGTGCCGTCTGGTATGATAATATTATGTTATGATGATACTAACACCATCTAGTTGTATTTTTATTAAACTGAGCTAAACAAAAACCTTGACCTGTAGTTTAGGTATATGCGAATGCCTGCAATAGAGGGGTCAAGCTGTATCGAAGGATATTCTGAGCCGATTGAAATGAAACATACCCCAGATTTTAAGTTAGGCTAATACCAATACATCTTTTAAGTTTTTCGCGATTTATCAAGCCGTTCTCAAATGATGAGGTAACAAAGAGACGGACAGACAAACTCTAAAAATGATTGATTCCTGACCTGTTGCTTATTTCAAATCCCACTAGTTGGATTTCGTGAAAAAAATAAATATAATAATTATTATAGAGTATAGACACATGGCCTTCACAATTATTCGCAAACAGCGAAAGTTCAAATACAATGAAAACTTAAGTTTGCAGCTAACTGAATTGTGAAATAGCTAGATACCAAAGTTATTTCAATCAACTAACTTAAACAAGTACAAGTAAAGACTCCTTTAAGCTAATCTCAAAGTTATCAAACAAACATAACTCGTATACGCAAAGAAAAACACATCGAAGGATTCGAAGGGAGAGCAAAATACTCCTGCAACTTTCTCTCGAAGAGCCGGCCGGATCAGGTCAATGATTGATTGGTTATATAAGGATAACCGTCTTGATGAGCCATATTAATATAGTAAATCAGTTAAGAACGGTTAATTTTCAAAAAAACGTGACAGAAGCAAACGGTACCTTATGAATCGAGAAACAAGAAAAATTAATCACTTTATAAACACACAAACACAGACACAACGTTCGTATTTCGGTAATCGTTGTCGTCAGTCTACCAGGACAGCAGAACAGCGCAGGAGCTATAAGCGCACCTGCTACCGCGGCGCGAGAAGCGTTACTGGCACGAAGCGGTCCATTAGTCGCACCGCACACGTCATGCGGAAGCCGGTTCTGCTGAACACCGATGCCTTCGAAGAAAACCGCGATAAAAATGCATTCTACACTCGACGACTACGCAAAAATGACACAGCAACCATTTCAAGATGATGAAAACATCAACATGGCAAATATTATGCGAAGAAACGTGAATAAACGTTTAGCGCGAGGTGTTAAATTACAAATTTAACTGACACATTTACTTTATAAAAAACATCAAACTTAAATTTTGTTCTGAGAATTCATTTCATAAAAGTTGAATACACTCAGCTTACTGTACTGTACCGATAAAAGGAAAAGTAACCGTACCGTGTCGGGGATTAAAGAAAAATAGAACATATCAACTTCTTATCACTTTGTAGAGTCAACTGAGAAAATACATCTGTTTCTGATACTCAAAGATAAAAAGCACTTGTATAAATGATAACATATTAATCCCTTCTTATGTTTTTGCAGTGTAAGTAAACGATGCGGTAAGAACAGTTCCTTTGCTAACTATTATTTTTAGTGTTCTGGCCAAAATCGGTAAAACGGAACACTTTTTAAAGCAAATTTTTCGTACTATAAGGTTTAAGTAGGTACTTCTTTTATCGTGTCGACATGAGCTACATAATGCTCATGCCGTGGGAAAATGATTAGCCAGTCAGCAGCAGGGTGAGCCGGACGATCAATTAAATATCGTCACTCGTATGGAGACACTTTTAATGCACCCTACTTTGTTTAAGTACTTAAAATAGGAGACGAGACAATCCCCACTTATAGGCCCAAAATTACAATGAAGTTGCAATTGAGAAGTATTTCAAACGAATCCAGTAAGGGAAGGGATTAATGCAAAAAATAGGCGATCATTCATGAGGAAATTCTTCCGACGATTTGCATTGCTCTACATGTTTTATGAGAGGCTGACTCATGTTAATCGATCCTGCATGTAGCTTATAAAAAGGTACTAAGTACTTTGAAGATATTTATCAACATCCTATTTATCATTACAGCCCACATTTACTTACACAGTAAAGAGTAAATATATGTACAATGTGCTTCCTCTACTTTTCTTAGAAATTGGGTGATCCTACCAAAACACTAAAACATCTAATGTAAGAGACCTAGGCAGGAACACTTATTATATTTAGGGCTCTCTAGGATATCATAAATTAGAGGAGAAAATGATGTTACCAACACGTCACATAAGGAGAAAGCGTGTTGCCAACATCTGGCCAATAAACATGTAGAAATTCATTCAACTCCAATTGATTAGCATATTGGACAGGTTTTTGCTCGTGTGGGAAGACCACCGAGAACAAATAAAAACTCTTTTATGTATAATCAAATCAAATGTGCTAATCGATCAAACCCATATTTATCAATGAGAACAAATTATCAATCAATACATGATATCTGCACTTGAAATAGATTCGTTTGTTGTTGTCAATGTTTGAATAAAATATTACTATGTGACGAAGTATTATGTAAGTAAGTATTTTGACTAAGTCAGCCCACTCTGATGATGATACTGAAGATTACATATCAATAGGACAAACATTCGATAAAACTTTACTACTATTATACTACTTACTTCATTAAACAAAAGTTCTGAGTAGCGTGCTCAAATAAAGGAATCTTTATTTATATTTTTTTATTTATCTTCTACATGTAAGACGTCCTCTTTATAATAGAGAATACCTTTATAACACCTTCTAATTACTTTATAAACAGTCAAATAGCTAACGCAATGTTTCATAATTAACTACATATTTTCTTTTTTTCTAATATTCATAACCTACCAACCAATAGCCAAAAGTAGCCATAGTAGTCACCTTTCTGAGTGAATCAGACTCTCTAAAATTATATTTGCACATTAATCAATGAACGGAAGTCCCGCCTTATGTGCAAATAGTATCATAGAAATTGATAACATTCACATAGAAATACTTCCTATTTCAAATCAATCACAATAACTTTGAAAATGTAATTTCTGCATGATTCGTATGTAAAATTATTCAATCTATTTTTACCAGTTCAAACTGGTCCTAAGATGCTCCAAGCTTGTCCCGTCCTACGAGAAATCTCTCCTTCTTATATAGCATTGGTAGAAAATGGTGTGAAACCAGTTAAACATCCCCGGAGGGTAGGCGACAATTTGTTCTATTACATCCGACGTCCCTTGAGAATGGTTACTTTCTAACAAGAGCCCCTTCCTGTATAACAATGAACAGAACTATATTAGTTCGTGATTGTTATGTCGTGTCGTCAGTTAATTGCATTCTCATCTGAATTTATTCGAGTGTTGTTTATACACTTTTTTACAAACTTTTATTTAACTTGCCATGTTAGAGTTAGTCTTTTCTACTGTATCTCCGGAGTCATTTCGTATGAAGTTGCGAAAAGAAGAAGCAATTTTGCTTGTTTGTTGTCAGCACTGTTCCTTAATTATTTATTTTAAAAATCTGTACACCACGTGATTCAGAATTAAAAACGTGAGAAAAGAACAGAGTTCAGAGTAATCTAATTACAGAACGCTTGAAAAGAAGACTCATAAAGCGATTCATTTTGCGATCAACTTTTTAGTCAATTTCCGTGGAACCAATTACGCGCACTCCGCTCTCCCGGATCACTCCGCGTCGTCCATTCGCCGATTTGCCGGTTCAGAACTGTTGACTCACCACTCGGGAGGAAATGACACCGGCTTCATTTGATACTTTCAAACATTTACTTAATGTTCTATTCATCTTTTATTTTATTCTTCAGACGATCCATTTGACCTTCTACCCCACTTTCATTGGACTCGACAATTACAGAAACAATTCATTATTTCTCGTAAAACAAAAAGTTATGGAAAATGTGTAGCTGTATCGTAACAAATGTTTTAGTGAAGAAACATTACAGTTTAGATTGTTACAGGCATCAAGTAATCTTCGTAGCGTGCCAACTGGACACGGATCATAGACAGCAGTTTCGAGCGATTAGTGCATAAATAGGAGACGATGAAGCGAGTTTCAAAGTTTATAAGTAGTGATACCAACTGGTTTATTAGATATGGATCGAGGCCAAAAACTATCGATAAATTCTAATCACAAGAAGAGTGAAAACATCCAGAGAGATAAGCAGATACATTATTCATTCTTGAATCTGTAAATCAAGAGGCTGTTCGCCAGTTGTATCGCTAAGTGTTAGTTATCAAGTAGACATTCAATTTAATAGCAGCAAGCCAAACGCCGGGCAGTTTCTACCGTTAGATGGAATTTCACCAATTTGTGGTGAGCGACAGTTACGCAGAGAAACATAAATATAAATAAATAAAGTCATTTATCACGTACATTAATCTTCTCACCATAGCGAAACTTAAATACTGCAATATGTTTAAGGTAATTGGAATGCAGTAGCCCGCAAAATTCACAATTTCTTGCGTATCGGAATATGTTTCGCGACAATAATCACTGAATAATACTCATAGAAAATAATTGCCTAGCTCTATTAGCTATATTTGCTCGATAATCGACAATTTGCTATTAAATAAATAAATATGCTGCTGCGTCGCAATCACCTTCGAAATCTACAGTAAAATATAGGCATTGAATAAATTGTCAGTGTTACGCCTCTGCCTTAGGTTGGTTTCATTTGTTGTATGAAATAATGGAATCCAAGAAAGATAGCTTACAATGGGACAACTTAACATTTTAATACACTCAAAATTGGATGGAAAAGACTGCTGAAGAAGAAACAAGAAAAATTGTAATACGCGCATTCATTAGAAAGCCCACAATTAGCTCCATCCATGATACTGTAAGACTAGCTTAGCTTATGTGAAAGAATGCCATCAGTACATAGCTAATACTCTCAATTCACTAGATATAACGTTTTTAAATAATAGGGAGACCCATACCAACACAAAATTACATTTTCTGTTTCGTATTAGGTACGATCGGTTAGAATTTCACCTTTACCGAGTGAGTGAAACACATCACTTTTGACGACTAATAGCGTGCTAAGTTCAAAGACCACGATAAGGTAATGTGACAGGTTTTATTAGCCGATTACTAATTAGAAGCAAAGTAACATATTACCCTCGTATGACTTGCAATCTGAGCTACATGATAAGTAGCTGACACTTATTTACGAGTAAGTATGTTACCATGTCGTACACACAGAAATAAAATGAATTACTGCTGAGCTGTATCTTGACGCCGGTTTTCTTACAACCGCTACTAAGTCACTACTAGATTTAAGTGTAGAAGTTTAAGTGTTACGAAGAAAAGCGTAAAGCAACGTAGGACTAGCAGAATAAATCATATTGTATTCATTCAGCGTGTTCCAGATCTAGTAGGTGATAGGATTCAAAGGATTGTAGGAGACAACAATATCTGTGCAGATGTGACGATCGAGTCCAAAACACAGGATCTAAGAATCAAAAGCGAGAATTTGAAGAAGTATTCCCAGAAAATTAAGTTTATTAAGGTTGTCCGCCATATGAAGAAAACGTCGTGTTAAATAAAACACATGATTTCTCTACTACTTAAGAAAACGCAACGTTTGAACGGAAACAGCTATTACTACCTACGTCCTACATGTTGTGAGTTTACGGTCTGTCGATCATTGCGATCGTTGCACTGACCACTATAACACTGCATGCATATTGCATATCGATCATATATCTATTGGGTATTGCTTTGTTAAATCAAAGTATCGTGAATTACTGCTGGATGCAATTACGAAACGTTATTATTTAACTTAATTGCTCTATTTTGATTATCTGAAAGTGTGGCCGTGGGCACATGGTCATCTGATGAAAATAAACGTTACGATTTAATCACTATAGATAGAGATTTAAGGTGCTCACATATGAAGAATACCCTTAGGGAACAATTTAAGAGGATTATTTGGGAAAAATTGATCGATGGATTACTATGGATGCTCAACATTACCAAAACTTCAATTTGAGCAACAATATTTTTGTTACATTGCTAATTTATGGCTTTAAATTAACTCGATCTTACTGCAGCAATAAGAATGTACTGTAACTTCATTCTGCTTCGCGAAAATATACAAAAGGAAATAATGAAGATAAAACTTGCACGTAATTTCGCAAACTCAGCGAAGTTGTACCGATGCGCGATTTTCAGTAACTGTAATTCGACAAATTGTAGTTGGACGTTTATTTGGTTCCCAATCCACAAAGTGCTACAGTTTGCTAAATGGCATTGACATTTCATTGTCTGGAGACGGCTGGCGACTGGACCGAATTGTAAGACTAAACTTAGATGAAATCAGTTCTGTGACGTGTTTAGAACAAAAGCTAACAATAGGCGGGTCTTAATGTCTGTTATAAAAGGCGTCAGTGACAATAGAAATAGAATCTAGGCATTTCTTTGCGGACGACATTATCAGCTAGTGCTAATTTGGACTGGGAGATATTTTTGAACAAACAACACGCAGTGAAAAACATGTAGTTGCAGTTTCACTGTTGGAAATGGTTTCAAAAACGAAATTATAGCGGATTTTTTTTCTTCAATAGCCAAAATATTCGGAACACAAGGCTTCGACAGAAACTTCCCTTAAAGTCTGTTACCAAATGACAAAACTTTAGCAACAGCAGCTGAAATGGGCTCATTACAAGATTCACGAGCAAATTACTTTTTATAAAGAACACATCTTGACCAGGCACAAAGGCCTTAAATTAGCCAAGTCGGGATTGCAGTCCGGTGGATTCGAAAACCAGTTTTGGAGGCAGCCAATTCAAGAAATGTCTTTATTATGATTTTATGTCCCAGATTACTTGTAGTATCTTACCTTTTGGATGTTAACAGGTTTTACAAAGCTGGAATGACCAAGATGACATTATTTTTATACTAGAATTAATGTTTTAGTCGGCCATCTTGACGAGAATCCATAACAATACCTTCTATATTACATTAGTATGATGTTATTAAAACACCGATATTCTGGTGAAACAGCTAATGCAGATGCATTACAACGGTTTCTTCGCCAAGGAGGCGATCTCTTAACGGTCGCATGCACTCGTGAGTACAGACATCGTCGGAAAACTGATGATTAGATAAGGTATCTCGAACGCTCCAACTCACTAAATCACCATACTGTGCGGAGAAGAAATACTAAAACATGTATTTTTTTAACATTATTTAGACTAATTAGCTGTTCCTACAGGTTTGGGGAAATGAAGGCTTTGCGTGAACACGCAGCCTCCACGACTGGTGGTATTTAACCAACGGCCACACATCCCATAGACGCCTCATAACAGGCGACCGATGTCTGCAACACATCTATGAAATTTCACTAATGTATTAGGTCGCCACTATTCGCCACTTGAAATCGTTAAATCAGTTTCGACCACTTACATGAGCCGTCAAAACTGCCCCGTTAGTGATTAGCCAATAGCCGCCCTGGTAGAACCAATAGGATTGCAGTACCCCGCCTCAGCTAGTGGCAAAATTTATTGTACGCATTATTTTCAACATTAGGCGTCTATTGGGCTGTAAAGTCGTTGTATTTAACTGATCGTCCTGTGCACCCTGTGCAGTCAACCTCGCTGCCAACTTGCTGACTGATGTCGACACGATAGAAGAAGAATCACGATTGCCGTAGTAGAAATTAAACAAGAATAAAATTGAATTGTTAGCTACCTACATAGGTAGATTTCCGTAGAAATATAGCAAGATTTGTCAGATGTTACATCTCCTCAAATTTTCTTCAAGGGAACGTGCGGGCTTGGCAGTTAAATCCATCGTTAATGAGCTTGATTGTACCTAACTTTGACAAACAGAGCCATTAGTAAATGCAGTGGTTCCGTATGCTTTTAGTTTTGAAGTAACCCGTGAAATCATGTTACTCCAGAATAGGATAAACTAGAAGATGAAAATTAACTTAATTTACTACTCTTAGGAGCTATTACAAGGTAAAAAGCCTACAAGGCCAGTTCGTCAATGTCAAGTTCAACAAATAATTAGCATTTTTATAAGCAAGTCAGCGTTATAAAACAAATGTCAGACATTTTCCCAGTCTCTAAATAAAATGTACAATTCAGTGCTCTCTATTGTGATTATTACCGAACATCTCTTTTGTTTATCGTCGGCATTTATTACGGAAGGAAGACAATCTCATCTTCTTGTATTGCATTAATTTTGTGCCAGTATTTAACGTAACAATACAACTATTGTTTATGTACAGAACTTTTTAAGGTTCCTCACAAGGGTTCAAGGGATGGGCAGCAGCGTTCTCCGAGTATTTAACCAACCAACCGCGATCGCCAACCCGCCTGCCAAGCGTAGCGATTATGGCATATCCCCCCCTTGGGAGAGGCCTATGTCCTGAAGTGGACGTCTTTTGGCTGAAATGATGATGACAAGGGTTCCAATGGGACCCTAACTAAGCCTTTTTGCCTGTTTTTTTTCGTGGGGAAAATCCTCTTGGCCACACTTCGCCCGGGGAAGGCGGAGCCAGTGTCGGACTCTTACCGACTAAAACCCACCACGGTGTTCCTCTAGCGACCCTTGGCCGGGAGCGTGGGAAAGTACTGCGCCGTACCTATATCTATCCATCCGTCTACCTGTCACAGGGCTGTATATTTTTAACCATAATGGGTAGACACTAGACAGTTGAATTTTCACAGAATATGTGTGACTATAAAAAAGTCTAAACGTTAATACATACAAGCGTCAAACTTGATCTGATTGTAGTGGTGTGTACACTATAGTTACACAACAAATAATAAACAAATCAATGTGATATTATATATGATTATTTCAGAAGACATGTGTAGTGAGTGATACGGAATCCTAAGTGTGAGAGTCCGACTCGCACTTGGCCCGGTTTTTTTTGTTTTTTTTTTTTTTTTTTAATTCGTTGAGATCCAACGTAATTGGAACAGATAAGATAAATATGTCACCTATTTTCTAATGAACTTCTTCTTTAAAGAATAATCTTCTGGTAAAATTAATCCGCTAATTAGCTGACTGAACAAATAGATAATTATGAGGATATTGTTGGTCATGATTAATGTTTTTTTTTTATTAACAGTAAATAATTGGTGATAACTACATTAACCACCACAGCCGAGTCAATTAGATAAGAATTGTGTTTACTGATTTAATTTGTTTGTGGTTAAGTTCATTAATTGTATCTATGGTAATTTGTAAACAACTTATCTAGAATTTGCTACTATTTTCACTACGACTTCTTATTAACATGACATCATAATCTTTAAAAATAAGCATGATAACATTTTTGCTGTAATTTTCGTCACATACTTGCTGATAACTTATTAAACTCTATTAATCAAAACACTGACTATGAATTCCTTACCTAATAGGAAAACAATACTCGGAAGCCCTTTGGCTAAAGCTAGAACCCTTCTCATTTTGAGAAGAGGCCCGTTCCTAGCAAAGGGACAGCATGTAACGTGCTGATTTTAATAGTGCTTTGGTGTGACTTGAAATTTTAATTAATCTGTGCTGTTACTAAAGAACGTGGCTGGGGGGGACTGGATGCGGAAGGCAGAGGACCGAGCGTTGTGGCGCAACTTGGGAGAGGCCTATGTCCAGCAGTGGACTGCGATAGGCTGAGTTGATTGTTGATTGTGCTGTTACTGAAATAAGCAACCCGTTAACCCGGACATAATACAAGGTGTTATTGAAATAACTGAAAACCTTGTAAGGGGTCATTGTACTCATCAGTATGAACAACTTTTACTATGGGACCAACACGGAAAACGCGAAAAAAAAATTTGCTGTTCCCTACATTTGTGTTCACATAAATCGACAAAATGTAGGGAACAGCTGATATTTTTTTTTTTTCAGGGTTCGTCCTATAGTAAAAGTTATTCATACTGATGAGTACAATGACCCCTTAAGAGGTTTTCAGTAATTTCAATAACACGTCGGAGTTTCTCTAATGCTCCTTCCACACGCTCTGTCTTACCTGCACATTTAAAGCTGTACGTTTTACCTGTGCAAAGTGACGGAACACGGAACAGTGGCCACGCGGAACAAGTAAGCTCGCGCAAACCAAGCCTGTGTGACGTCACTGTTTTTACATGTCATCTGTTTAAACATAATTGGCGAAATGTGGGTGTACTATTACTCCTCTGCCTACCCCTTCGGGGAAATACAGGCGTGATGTTATGTTATGTTATCTATTTAAAATAATTTGTATGACCGTTCATGTGCTCAAGTTAAACCATGCAAGCCAGAAAGAACTATGTAGTCCAATCTTCCGCAAGTCAACGATTGCTCAAGCATCGCACTTGAGTCTGCACGAGTTACCGTTTTGCCATACTGACACACATAATCAGCCCATTATTGTCCCACTGCTGGGCCCATGCCTATTCTCAGAATAAGGTTTTGTTTCCTTTCATTTTGTTTTGCCATACTAACGCTCCATCTTAACTGCGCAAACTGGTTTGCACAAGCGAACAAGTAAGACGGATCGTGTGAAAGGAGCATAACAGTTGAATGTAATGAACTGGATAAGATTAGTCTGTTATCAATCATAAGAGTGATCTCAAGTATTTCTAGTGAAGTGAAAGACCTTTTTCCTTCTTCCACTACTGAAGTGCAATGACAGATTATATTGTGTATCTTACAATAATTTACTATCCTACCTACTAATACTCTAATTACAAAAGTATGGATGTTTTTAGGGTTCCGTACCCAAAGGGTGCCAAACGGGACCCTATTATTCTCACTACGCTGTCCGTCCGGCCATCCGTCTGTCTGTCACAGGGCTGTATCTTTGTAACGGTAATAGATAACTTATTGAAAATTTCACAGAATATGTGTTACCATAGTGCCTATCACAGCAAATACTAAAAATAAAAAAATAAAAAAACCAAAGGGGGTCCGGCTTCGAAACGCTAATACATACCGGCGTCAAACTTGGTCTGATTATAGTGCATACTATGTAGTTTAGCAACAAATACTAAAAATAGGGCAAACATAGACTTATGTGGTGGAACCTACGTAAGAAAGAGATGCAAAAATTCACATTTCGCGTACGTTCGTTGATGTCTTTTGATAAACTCTCGTAAATTAAATCAGTTTCTATGGGGTATCAGGTCGATGGGTGGTACGGAACCCTTACTGCGTGAGTCCGACTCACACTTGGCCGGTTTTTCATCTTTTTCGTTTATTTGTTCGTCCTTCAATTACACTAAAACGGCTGAACGGATTTGGCTAAAATTTGACACTCAGACACTCGGATACTTTTTATCGGCACCACGAGAGGAAAGCCAAGGGGTAACCCTTAGCTGTAAAGCTAGTTATAAATAAAATACTACTAAACAGATTAATTTTCATTCTCATAGTTGTAATTTTTAGAGATGCGCCGAATAGTGGTTTCACCGAATAACCGAATACCGAATATTATTCGGTTTAACCTTCACCGAACCGGATATTCGGCCGAATTATTCGGTTTACCATTACATTGTTATGCCGCGTAAACAGTAGGTTCTAACATGTACGCTACGTGTCGCTGCTGGCTAGATGACGAGCGAGCCGTACCTCACCGCCCGCTACACGCTCACACACCGCGCTGTCACTTTGCTCCAAAACCACAGATAATATAATACTAGTTCAAAACATTGCACGATTAAATTACATATAAAAAAACAAAGGTGCTTATCATTTTTTTTTTCATTCTAAAAATATTAAAATATTGATGATATTAACTTCATTGTGTTTGCAATATGAGTGGGCGTAAAAGATCACGTGCTTAAAAAATAAATGTTGATTTAAGGTTTCAAATAAATGTTGACTATACTAACTATAGGTTAAGAAATAAATATGGTTTCTTTGACTTATAAATATAATATAACATCAATCTTACATAAGAAGTTTTGTCTTTTAGTTCTACACCATGTTGACCATGTCATGTAGCCAAGAAACAGAAATGCTTGAACCGAATATATTCGGCAACAAAACCGAATAATTCGGCCGAATACAAATAGTGGAAAAGATGCCGAATACACCGAATAACGAATACCAAACGAATATTCGGCGCATCTCTAATAATTTTCACAATATAAAAATATTTTACCTAGAGATCTAAATATATTCGGGCTTTATCTAATGGAAAATTAATTAAATTAATAATAATAATAGTCTAATGCTATGCATAGATATAGCCTGTAAAGATGCCATACAATTAAATACTAAATAAATGGGCAAGCTACTGCCCACAATAAGTGTATCAATTTACTCCATTCCTAATATAATTCATAGTAATTCCAAGTATATTTCGAGTCTGGGCAGTTCACAATAACTTATAGTAGAAAATATATAATACTTTTTAACAAATAATTGAACCGACGAAAACAGAAGCTGAAAAGCGAAAAATAAAATAATGTAAATAACTAATTATGAGTCGGCGCCAAACAAACAATCAACAAAGATCATTAAATTAAATTTCAACTTTTTTTGTTATGTACGCAAATGTTACGTACGCAGCGGCAGCACAATACACATAAACTAGTACAAAGTAAGTAAGTTGGTTACTTCAAGCTACTTTCACGTCATAATTAGAACACTTACTATACACCTTCGATGAATAATAGTCTATACACACACGACGCTTGGCTTACTTGACGCGGATTAATAAATAAACATCCTAATTAAGACGTTTTCGAGTCTTCAGATTGCGAGCGCAAGTAACATATCTGTACTTTTAAATATCATTGATATTAATGTATTGTTGATATCATTGAAATTGAATTGAAATATAATTATGTGAGAGACCAAAATAGCTGTTGGACGAATACTAGCCAGGAAGGGGTACAAGTGATATCCTTCATGACAGCTTGTGTAACAGAATCTCAGTACGGGATTGGTCAATTAGGTTCTAAATATAGAGCAGGGTCCCTTGTCCAGACCACAATGGTCCAGATTTGTCATTTCCTTACACAATTACTCCTGACCTTGTTCTTCTTTAGGTACATCATTTAACAATATATCAGGAATATCAGGAATATAAAATAAGGGGATTTATTTTTCATTGTTTAACAATCACAAGTTTGTAAGGTAGGTGTTTGTATAGGTATTTCCATAGATATAATAAGTTACATTTATGTATTTATATGCTTTTTAGAATATTTTTAAATTGTTCAATATGTCACACTGTTTTTTCTTACTTGTCTTATTTAGTAAACAATCTTAGCATGTCTTTTTAATGCAATTCGTCAATAATAATTATTAAAAGACATTATGTTAACAATTTTACACACAAATTTTTTTTTACAGTGCAGAATTAGTAATTATATTTTATCCAGAGTTATTTGAATAAAGAGACAATAGACATGATGAGATTGTTTATTAAATGAGACAAGAGTGAAAAAACAGACAAAGTTTTTATAGGATAAGAATTGCAAATTGAGACTTTTGTGCCAACAAGCAATCAAGTGATTTTGTTCATATATTGTGTGTATTTTGTAAGAAACATGAAGAAAGACCATACCATTTAGCGCATTGCTGTGATGATGTTAAGTAGAAGTTTTTAGACTTTCGCGAATTTTACTTATATTGTTTTGATGGAGATATATGGAATAAAAAGACATGCTGCGTCAACCCCAAATAAATTGGGATAAGGGCAGGAGGATGGTAATGATGTATTGTTTTGATTTAATTGTGGTGATATCCCGTAAACATAGTACCTACAATATGATGTTAAGTCATTATTATAGGTACTTACAGGGTACTTCATTGAAAATATATTAATACCCAAAACTCTAGTCTATGCTAATTTTTACTATGGGACCAACTCTTAAATAGTGAAAAAAAAATCTGCTGTTCCATACATTTGATTAAGTTATGCGCTTATTACACTACACTGAATACAGGAATCTGGAAATCCATAAAGTGTAATAGCAGTTACCTCGGTGTAATAAAGAGGTTCCTTTCCTTTAGGAAAATTAATAATTAATCATAATTCCTTTTAATTCCTTTAGAATTTATCCTAATCCTGGCTTGGCACCCGCTCGTCACTTGGGGTTGACACTGAAAATCAGCTCGTTTCCGCAACTCCACATTTAAGCGCATTTTTTGCGTACAGGTAGGAACTTAATTGATCCAACCCAACTGAAGTTGCTAGTGATCTCTCTGAGAGTACCTGGGTTACCGAAATACTTGGCCCTGTATGTGGCAACTGCAGGGCAGTTTAAATGTATCCACTTTAGTAAAAAAGTGTTTTTGGTATTATAATTATGCACATGATGAGTGGACTGAAAGCATCCAGTTGTAGTCATGATATATGAATAATTCATTGACATCATTTAGACCACTTACTACAGAATTATCTCTGCTACAGATAAAAAATAGAGTCTAGGAAAGGTTATCACAACTGTCCAGAAATGCTTCCAAAGAATACTCTCAGCATTTCCTATATGGTTTAATACTTACTACAATTTTCCAGAATGTGAATGTGTGGTATGAAGTTTTTAATAAACAAATTGACTTATGAAGCGTGAATTAACACACATAAATTCACGAATGAACAAACGGATAGATTTTGTATAATGATAACGCGGTAGATTTCAGTTTGTCATCAATAACACAATAATAAAACAAAACGGCTAAGATAACACAAAACACAACGGTCGAGTTACTACCGAGGAAAACAAAAATCAATTAGTTAAACATGAGTTGCGAAAATTTCTAGAACTATGGGTTAGTGTCACCTTATGGATGTTTATATAAATTTTTATACAAAACAATATAATAATTATGAAACCGTTACCTTTTAAAACAATCACAGCGCAACACAGGTCAACAGGAACAAAGTAGGTGGCCGTCCAGTGTTCAGTACGAAAATTACACGTGTAACGGCACCTTATAACAAGAGTAAACACTAACGACTAAAATTTCGCAATAGCTTAATTCCACAAACTATTTTTAACAATTTTAATCAAAACTAATAAAAGTATAAGATGCAAAATAATATTCACAACACGCATACGATACTCTCTCGCGAAAAATCTGACATTAGTGACAGACGTGACAGTTGTTTTTTTTCAGACACTCCACGATTCAACGAACTCGGTTTTGCTGTTAAAAATCAGTTATAAATAAATATTTTAATTAATTTTATATAATTAACCAAAGATATATTAATAAGCATAATTTTTATAAGCATCATAATAATATGATTAAATCTAAGGATTAAATGATGTTATGATGTTTAAAAGGGTTTTATCCGTTCTATTTTCCAATGACATGCAGTCAATGCCATCTATGGATAAAATCTGATATTAATTGCTTTTAGACACTGCCATCTACTACGAGTTATAAAATCAGTTTACTATACAGAATTCAAATTAGTTTGAATCAATAATGATAGGTGGCGCTTTATCGAAAATAAAATATTTCCTTATTCTTTTCATTAGTATTATTATTCAAATTAGATAATAATTCTAATAACTATCTATCGTCACAGTATAATAATATTATTTATTTAACTAAATGCAACAAATTGTACTACTCTAGTGGAAGGCGCTGGTATAATCTGTGATAAGTATCTACCTATGTAGGTAGGTACCACTGAGGTATTTTAATACCATAAGAAAAGTGAAGTATTATTACCTATTCTATGATAATAGCTTTGATGATAGGTACCTCAATGGTAAGTAGGTACATACCTACATTTGTACAAGGTTCTTCATTAGTAGGTACCTACCAAAGACTTTGTATATACTGGATAATACCTTTATGGTACCTACAGGCACAGATTACCTACTTTACATTGGTTACTTTCCGTATTATTCCAAAAATAGTTTTTCATTTCTCATACTCAGAAAGGACTAGTATACCTTTATGGTACCTACAGGCACAGATTACCTACTTTACATTGGTTACTTTCCGTATTATTCCAAAAATAGTTTTTCATTTCTCATACTCAGAAAGGACTAGTGTTTATTTGATTCGAGTAGCGAGTCGATGTCAGTTGGGCATAAGGCTAGAAAGTCCAAAATTGTTACGGCCCTTAAGCCCTTAAGGTGAATGCTACGGCCTTCTTCCGAACATTTTCCCGCTAGATGGCGTTGAAGTCAACATTTTACCTTTTTTATTTTTTTTGTGCAGAATTGGTCCATTACTGAACCGTAGGACCATTGTGGGCGAGTAGAAAACATTGCATTCTATAGAATCATGGCATATTATTACCTAAAAATTCACGTAAATAAACATAAAGAACAATTCCAATATCTGTCACTTAGATTTATGAAATTCATGGACGATAGGATTGTTATATACTAGAATGTCGGTAATGTACATAACTCGTTTTACTATAGAGACCACTAGATGGCGTTTACTTGAAAAATATGAAGTTGGAAATCTTTGAGGAATTTTATACCTTTCTAAATATCATATGTAAAGCAGTTTTATTTTTGAATATGAAAGGTATATAGTTACAGGTGTAGAAATGTTATTCTGATATTGTAGGAAATTTAATACAATTAAAAACCATTCAAAATATTATATTTCTTTAATAAATAATAATAATAATAAATTTATTTAATTCAAAAACACTGGTACAAATGTTACAGTTTAACAGCGGTTTTCAAACTAGGCAAGCCTGTATCTTGAAAACCTGGGTTGAGTATCACTTACATGAAAAAAAACATCATTATAAATAAAAGAGGACAAACATAAAAGCCTTGAGATAATTAATTTTTTTTTTTTTTTTTTTTTTTTTTTATTCTTAACGGGCTTGCGTTTGACCGCCACCTCACCTGATGTTAAGCGATGGTGCGGTCGACGATGGTACACGCTTGCCCAGCAAAAACCTATTCACTCGAGTCTTGAAGACCACCAGATTATATTTCTCGGGAAACACTGACGCCGGCAAGGAATTCCACTCTTTGGCGGTACGCATGATAAAGCTATTAGCAAACCGGTTCGTGCGTAAGGGTGGAATATCTACCATATAACGGTGGCGCATCGCCGTGCGTCTGGTCGTCCGATAATGGAAAGGGCTTGGGGGAATTAAATTGTGCAATTCCAACGCACACTCGCCGAAATGCATTCGATAAAAAACCGATAGGCTAGCAACTCTGCGCCGATGCTCGAGACTTTGTAGTTTGGCGTCGACCAGCGCATCGTTGCCAACGAGCCTCTTGGCGCGCCTCTCAATCGACTCGAGAGCCGCCAGTTGATATTTAGCCGAACCATCACAGAGATGAGAGCAGTACTCCATACAGGACCGAACTTGTGCTTGGTACAAATTGAGCAGCTGTTCAGGTGTGAAGTACCGCCTCACCTTAGAGAGGATGCCCAGCTTTTTGGCAGCAAGTTGAGCCTTGGACTCTATGTATGAGCCGAAGTTTAGGGTGGATGTTAGTGACACGCCAAGAAGCTCAAGGTGGTCAGTTATCGGCACGGATGCATCACAGAAAGTTGGAGTAAGTTCAAATTGACTCCGTTTAGCAGAAAACAGGCACGCCTGGGTCTTAGCAGCATTGAACTTGACCAAGTTAGCATCACCCCATTCGGAGACAACTTTCAGGGTCAAGTTCAAGCGTTCAACCATGGCCTCTCTAAGAGACTGGATTTGCGTCCGACTCGCTCGTGCATTGGATGTGTAACTCTCAACAACGGTGCTGTCGTCTGCGTACCCAAAGGTCTTAGCAGATCATTTATGTGGAGCAAAAACAAAGTTGCGGAGAGTACTGAGCCCTGAGGGACCCCGGCATTTATAGCCAATTGGTCGGACGTGCAGCCGTCAATGACAACTCGGATCGACCGATCCCTCAGGAAGTCTGAGATCCAATTACACAGATCAGTAGGCAGGCCGAATGAAGGAAGCTTGTTTATAAGGCTATCGTGCCAGACCCTGTCGAAGGCCTTCGAGATGTCAAGAGAAACGGCAATCGCTTCTCCGTGTTTCTCGATGGCCTCGCTCCAAATGTGGGAGGCATACGCAAGAAGATCTCCGGTAGACCGGTTTCGGCGGAAACCGTATTGTCGGTCACTCAGAAGGTCATTAGCTTCAAGGTATCCTAGGAGCTTGTTATTAAGTACTCGTTCCATACTCTTACAGAGTATGGACGTTACTGAGATGGGCCTGTAATTAGCAGGGTCAGCACGACTGCCCTTTTTGGGCACTGGTTGCACATTAGCCTGCTTCCAGGATTTCGGCACTTTACCAGTCACCATCGAGAGACGAAATAGGCGTGTCAGGATCGGAGACAATTCAGGCGCACAGGTTTTAAGGACTATGGCTGGTATACCGTCGGGGCCACTGGCTTTGTTCACGTCAAGATTGCGTAGCGTTTTACGGACCTCCTTCTGGTGGATGCGAATATCCGACATACAAGTCTCACATCCATTTTGTGGAGAAGGGGGTGTAGCGCCACCAGCATCGAGACGTGAAGAATCCGCGAAGAGAGAGGCAAACAAGTTTGCCTTCTCCTCAGCAGTGTGGGCCAGTGACCCATCAGGCTTCAGCAGTGGAGGTAGTGAGGGGCGACAGAAGTTCGATTCGACCGACTTCGCCAGGGACCAAAACGCCTTACTACCCGACGGGTAAGAAGCAAGTTTGTTACCTATTCGGCCTATGTGGTCAAATCGAGCTCTGCGCAAAGCCTTCTTACAGGACTTGGCAGCCTTGTTGAAAGCTCTCTTCTTTTCGCTTAAGTCCTTAGTTTTGCGGTTTCGAGCGTCGACCCACTCCAGGTATGCCGTGTGTTTCAGCGCCTCAGCGCTTCTACACTCGGCCCCAAACCATGGACGAGCTTCGCCAGACATTGTTACATCAGAAAATGGAATGTAATACTCCATCCCCTGACGCAACACGTCCGTTACGGCGCTTGCACAAACTGTAGGATCATCAGAAGAGAAGCAAGTCGGCTGCCAAGGATAAGATGCAAAAAACGACCGCATCTCATCCCAATCTGCTGCTTTGTACCGCCACACTCGCCGGATGCCTCTAGGGCTGGGATCGGGCGGAGAGTAGACGGATACAGATTTCACCAGACAGTGGTCAGAACTACCTAAGGGTGATGATACCGACAAGGAATACCGGTCTGGATCAGTTGTCAGCAGAAGGTCCAAACAGTTGGCTGTGTGCGACTCAACATCAGGCACCCTCGTTGCCCCTTGGACCAGCTGGGTGAGATTTAACGCTAAAGCCAGCTTTCGCGTCTCTCTCCCTGTTTAATTAAACTTAAACTTAAACTTTGAAACTAAAATCGTATCTATTAAACACAAAAAAAGGAAATTAACATAGCTATCCACTAAATAATTAAAGAAAATGAAATCAAATGGAAATCAATCAAATCAAACATTCAAAGTAAAAACAAAACAATAAAATTAAAAGGAATCAGCGTTATTATAGGTAATCCAATAAAAGAATACAGAAAAATAAAATATATAAAAAAAATTATAAGATCAACTCAATAATTCTAAACAAAATCAATTTTAGAGTACCTCTCAATAAAATTAATGGGAAACTAACATTCTTAAACTAGGTAAGTAATTAGTTCAATAAAGTCAAAGTATAAACAAACAAAAGAAAAAAATTATAACAAAATAATAATAAAAAAATATTTGAACTTTGCACTTAATTTTGCACTATGATTACACTCGTATGTTCGTTTGTGTGTCTGGAATATGTATGTGTGGAAGGTGCGTGTTTGTGTGGAGTGTGCGTGTATGGTATTTTGTATGTGTTCGTGTGTGAATATTTTGAAGTTGTGATGGTTATGCTTTATATTGTGAGTATTTTTTCCGATTCGTCGTACGAGAGACTGAGCAACCACTTTTTGACAACCGTTTTGCATGATGAAAAATTGAGATCTTTTATATTAAAAGATATGATGCTGCTGACCTTGTTATAGACAAATATGTGAAGGAAGGATGGGCAACGTCTGGCTAGGAGAGAGGTCGTTCGGGATTGAGGAATTTTGAACACACGTTTTGATCTTATTGTATTGTAGTCAGATCTTTTTTTTAAACTATTGTGAGTATGTAGACAGGCATTAAGGATGAATAACTGTCGGACACGGAGAACAGCAAATTCTTTGTATAATAGATCTGTAGGGTAGAAAAATGGTTTTTTTAGAAGAACTTTAATGACAGCCCTCTGAGCTCGTTCGAGCTCAATCAGGGTCGTTTTGCCAGCTCCACCCCAAATTGATATGCCGTATTGGGTTATGGATTGGCATATTGCGAAATACACCGTGCGCAATGTGTCCTTTGGAGTACAGTCTCTCAGCTTCTTCATAACGTAAATAAGCTTTCTCACTCGGCCAGAAAGAAGTTTAATGTGTTCTTTAAACGATAAATTTTCATCTATAAGTAAGCCTAGATATCTAATAGATTTTGTACGGCATATACTTTCGCATGGACAGTCTCCGAGTAAGGTATTGAAATGGTTCTGGCAGGTGTGAAATCTTAATCTAAGGTCATTAGGAGGACGAGATGTGCGTGTTTTGGAAAATGTTATGAGTTTGGTTTTCTTGATGTTAAGTGTCAGTAAGTTCCTGTCGAGTGTCTGTGCTACAGTTGCTAGGCCGTCTTCCGCAAGGCAGTAGACCTGCTCCCAGGTTTTGGCATGAAAAGTGATAACAGTATCGTCTGCATAAGAGATAAGTTCCGCATTAGGAAGGGTGAGGTTTAGGATGTCATTCATATATACAGTAAATAAGGTTGGACCGAGTAAACTACCTTGCGGGATTCCAAAATTAATAGGAAGAAGTCCACTTGAATGGTCACCTGATTTGACATATTGCTTACGATTGGTGAGATAACTGTGAAGCCACTCAAGTGGTTTGCCTCTTATTCCTACGGCTTCTAATTTCTTTAATAAGAGGTCGGTTGAAATTGTGTCGAATGCTTTGGCTAAGTCTAAGAAGACCGCCATGCATTTATTTATTATTTATCATTTATTTTTCATTTATTATTCAAGTCCCTATGCTAGACGGATTTTCTACATTTCCTAGCTAAATGACCTCTTGAGAAGAAATGCCGAAACAAATAGAGTCAAGTTGTGATATTCTTTATTTTCTTTCATTATAATTTCACTTTATTTTCTTTTACATGTGGTGTAGAAGAAGAAATGAAGAAGGCAAAATCGAAGATCGAAGCACTAGTAACATTGTTTCAAAAGAGCAGCAAGTATTATCAAAGAGAATATAACCACTACGTTTAGTATTATTAAACCTTTTTGATACATTACATTAGTATTATTTTACCTTTTTGCTACGTAGTGAATTAGCAACATTCATTATTTCTTAAAATTAAATTTAACAATGATTCATACATAATGTTAAAAAAAAGATTCTACACAAACTCCAATATATTAGACTAAATAATTGATGTCTTCACTCTGTGCCTTATCTTCCTGTCTTCAAGCCGCTACAAAGGAATAAGTCTTTTTTAGGGTTCCGAAGTCCTGCAAGGAACCCTTATAGTTTCGTCATGTCCGTCCGTCTGTCCGTCTGTCCGTCTGTCCGTCTGTCCATCTGTCCTAATCCTTTACAGCTTAATAACTTCTACAGTTATAAACATAAGTAAATGAAATTTTGTTAAAAAATAGTCTGCATACAGATCTCAATTTTAAAAGAATAAAAAAATAGTTTTTACGTATTTTAGGGGTGGCGTCGATACATGTGAAATGGTGATGAAAAAAAAATTTTCGCTGCACCCCCTCGTGTGGGGTATCATTGAGTAGGTCTACTAAAATGAAGATAATGTTTCATACACCACTTTTTTATCAGGTGTACCATCTGCGAAATATAGCCCACCAAAGTGGCTTGCAATGTGTCCCCCCCACCCCTGCCATTTCTAAACTATGCAACGTAGAAAGTTATAATCTTCCACATTGATAGACCTTTGTGAAAACTATCTTTTAAAATTATTTCGAGTATAATGTGATTATAATTTTTTGAGTTATAGAGAGAAAACTGAAAAATACTTAAAACGTCCTAGTTCAAAGGTCATTGAACTTAGAGAAAAATGATAGTAGCAAATAATGCTCCTTTAGCTACTTTCTATTTGAAAAAATTACAAAATGTTACTTTGACACGACATCACACTTCTTAAATTTGGCTTCTTGAATTTATCGCTAGATGGCGCTACTAACAACACGCTCTGAGTCGCGAATGCTGCCGATTATTGCAAAAACTAAAATAGCCATGATTAATATTCGATTTGATTGGTTTGTAATTACACCTACTTAAGGAACCCTATAATACTGAGCATGGCCCGACATGCTCTTGGCCGGTTTTTTTTACCTGATACATTTTTTATCATAATGGCAGCCATTATTTTCAAATAATTCAATATGTAATCAATTACCATCAGTGCTTGTTGTATATTCTAATCTTGAATTGATGTTACAGGACAATTTTTTAATAGAACAAAAGAATTCCATATTTGATTACGAAGGTGATACAAGTTTACAAGTTATACAGCAAATAAATATTTTTAGTAATTTCTTGTACCTGTAATTTCATTCAAAAAGATTCAAACTTCTATCAGTAACAGTCAGAGGTTGTGATCGAAATGCAGCATATGAAGAAACACTTATCCATTTTACTGACACGCAATTGTCCTTGAACCTGAAATGAATTAAAATTATACTAAGCTCCGGACTGCAATTTTCTTGCCGCTAAAGTAAGTGGTACCTATGAATCTATGTAGACTGTTATGTTGTGTATAAAGGTACCTAATTACTGCCTACTACTAATTTTTGGAGGCGCAATGAATCCTAGTCTGGCTTAGCAATACTGTTAAAATATTTTAGCCGTTTATGCCCTAGGGGTCTACTCGGGTTTGACGATAACTACTCGTTTAATTGTAACATTCATCGCACAATTTACTACTCCGATAAACTATCGTTCTGAAGACCAATTCTCGTAATTAAAGACGTTCAAAATATAGTTCCAAACTAATCTCAATGCTTTAAATCTCAATCTCCTGACAGTAGATTAATTAATTAAATTAAATAGTTTATTCATCAAAAAATTACAGAAGTTACAAGAAATATTCATCATCATCATCATTTCAGCCGAAAGACGTCCACTGCTAGAAATATTAGAGTGATACAAAAAAACTAGAATACCGTTGGGTTACAATTCTTGTATGTTGCAAAATCTGTACAAAATTTTACTAACCCTGCCTCCTAAACTAACCTGTAGATCTACTCGCGTTTTACGAACGACAATGCGATGAGGGAACGATGGTTGACCGGAGTAGCAAATTGTGCGATGAATCATACGATTTATCGAATATCGTCGAACGGGAGTAGACCCTCTGTATCGTTTTTGGACATAAAATATATAGAATATGATTTAAAGCAACACAAGTGAACAATTTTTAGGCATTCTCAGCATACTCTTGAGTGGGTTTGTGTATTATTTGTGATGTTTTGTGAGGAGTGGAGGTGTGTATGCGTGGGGGGGTGTGTGTATGTGTGGGCTGTGTAAACTAGTAAGACAAGGCGTGTGTGCACTGATATTAGGCGATGTAAGTAAGCAAATACTCCGTATAGGAATAGTCCTTCAGTAGCAGCCACTCTGTTACTTTGGATGTTTCTGATTGCCGTTTATCGGTGACATTAATGACCTAAGTGTCTCAAAAAATCAACAAACAGGAACATCTACTGTCAGGCAGGACATTGAGATTTAAAACATTGAGATTGGTTTCGAACTCTATTTCGAACATTTTTAAATACGAGAATGGGCCTTCTGATATCGTGCATGTTTTGTGACGTTTGTTTCCCTGTACAGACTCCGGGCCATATACTCTGGTATAATAAGATGTTTCACCAGGTACTCTCTTTCCGTGACAGCTAGGTCACGTGATTGCCTCCGTACTACGTCATCAGCCGTGGAGCCAATAGCGGGCTGTTAGCGTGACACTTGTCAGTGTGAAGTGCTGCCACTTTGTGAAAATAAATTACCTGAGCAAAATGCATTTTTTTAATTTACTTGCTTCTATAAAGAATCACTTTTGAATTAATAACTAATTAGATGAATAACACGAAATAAAAAATAGTTATGCTAGTTAGGAATTTATTTTATATTCATTATGAACAAAAATCTCCTTAAATATATTGAAGATATATTTAAGGCTAAACTGAACTAGTACAGTAAGTAGTAGTAGGGGAAGGTTCGCTAAAGTGGCCCAGGCGGGTAAAGTGGTCACCGTCGTTTTTATGACCACCAACTACCGCCATCTATCAACGGCATGTGTAAATAATTCATTGTCCGACGTCATTAGTGCTCCAGTAAACACAGACACGCTTGCTTGACGCGTTAAATTTTTATTTAAAAAAATTGATTTTTGGGGTCTATGATCTAAGATAAGTGGTTTAAACATTGTGATAAGTTACTGTGTCGAACAAAAGTTATAAATAATGTAATATTTTAATGGTTTAGTCTCTATTATGGACTTGTTATTTCACGGCAAATGCGGACAATATAACCTCATTTGACTTTTGAGCCATTTTTTTTTCGTCGCTTTGCTGTTTCGGGTTAAGTGGCCTACTCAGTAGTTAGGTAAAGTGACCTGCCACTTTACCCGTCTCAATTGTAATTTTTCCAATAAATTTAAATGTTTATTATTGTTTTAGATAAGTATAAAAATGAGTTAGAAGAAAAAACAACAGAAACAGAAGAAGGTGCCAAAAAGAGTTTCTAAACTTGCTATTGTTTCAAAAAAAAAGTGCTAAGAATCCTAAAATTAAGAAATGCGCCCAAACTGATGACGATGATAAAGATGTCGACCCTGAATGTTTTTACTGCGGCGAAACTTGGTCTAAGTCAAAACATGATGATGGCTAGATACGGTGTTCTGTCTGCAAAAGGTGGGCCCATGAAGCATGCTCGGGCTGCGATGATTTAGACAACGACTTTCTTTGTGAATTTTGTTCCTAAAATATTTCTTTTTAAGCTGAGTTGACACCAAAGTTAATAATTAAGAAAATTTGAGTTCCTTTGTCTTCTTGTCGTCTATCTTGTTGTATTATTTCTTAATAAAACTTGAATAAATATTACAAAAAGTGTATTTTATTGAGACTATGCCATTTTACCGGCTTCGTAGATTTATGTAGGCCACTTTACCTACCCTGGGTAGGTAAAGTGGTCAATTTCCCGTTTTGGTTAAAACTTATAAAATTGTAATTTTTTCTTTGTTTTATGTGAAAATAACTATGTGATATCAAAACTACAATAACTTGAGAGTATAAATTGATAATATAAGATAAAATTATATTAATATTATTTAAGCGGCAGTCATTCAAAGCTTAGGGTGGCCACTTTACCCGACCTTCCCCTAGTAGTGTAGTAGTTTATACAGTTTCCTTTAAAAACTAATTAGATGAAAATCTAATCAGTAATAATATAATAAATTTAATCTTAAATTTATTGAAGATATGAATCAATGGCAACACTGATTGTGACGTAGCTTTGAGGCATCGCGGGAAGAGAATACCCTGGTGGTGAAACATCTTATAATACAATAATTATGCAATCGCATGTGAGTACCAGTAGTAGTGATGTGCCGAGACCGCCAATTTTGGTACTCGAGTACTTTAGTACTCGTTTTAAAAAGAATCGAGAAAGTACTCGAGTCACTGACTCGAGTCTAGTACTCGAGTACCAGATCCGGTACTCGAGTACTTCATTAGATTCGAATACCTCAATGATTCTCAATTCCAATAACACAAGCAACAAAAAAAAATTGTCATAAAATACATACTGTTTATTGATCAGTCAATTTCAAAATAAAAATATAATATATATTTTAAGTATATACTAAATAATCTTCCTAAAATTCAAAATTATAGATAATTAGTAGGAAAGTTGAATGAGATCTAAATAGAAAAATTACAATCAAGTTTGCGATACATTATATAAACACAGACCAATAATATAAAAAAACTTCACGACTGTTGATGAAATTATCTAGAAAAAATAAAGACGTCAATCAGTTCGCCAAATATTATTAGTTTTTATGATCTGAAGAGATCTCAATTTGCGAAAAGTTCTAAAACTTGGATTTGGCTGGTTTCTGACGTTTTCACCTTAGTTATTTTAATGACAGATTATTATCAAAACAATTTTAAATAAACTTTTAACGTGTATAGTTATTGTAGTGACTTCACTATTGGTCAAAATAATATTTACGTTTTCGTGTTCTAAATAATCACAGACTTTTTTATATTATTATGATTAATTAACCACCAGTAACTTTTAGGCCCGCTTGCCTGGGTTAAAAGAATAATTCAAAAAGTTTTTTTTTTTATATGTTAACTCGTATTTGTGCCAACCACACATTACTCTTTTTAGTACTATTGTTTACTTTATATTACCTACACGACGAATAGAAATATACGTCAATCTCACTTACATATTCACAGTTTGTATATACCTACTTGTCTCATGGTCACTTTCTTCGTTTACGGATAATTGAAAACAAAAAGACACATGTAGCAAGCCCGCTAGGCTCAGACCAATAAAAAAAGGCAGATTTTTTTACTAAAGCCTGCCCGGCTGCAGCGCACATGTTGGCTTTATAATCAACATCAAAAAGTCGCGATTTTAGTACTCAGTTAGGTATTCGAGTATTATGAATACTCGAAATCTTTACTCGAGTTTGAGTATCCGAGTACTTTATTTCGAGAACTCGAGTACATGAGTACTTACAAGGTACTCGAGTAAGTACTCGATTCTTCCTGACTCGGCACATCACTAACCAGTAGTAGTCCATCTTTATTGTGCTTTTATAAGTGTCTATCTTTAGTGTACCTATATCTTTGTGTAGCTACGCGTACATGTATTAATCGAAACGAAAGTTTTAAATCACGTTAGTCATTCGTCAAACGCGTGAAGACCCGCCTGATTTATAACAATGTTGTCGATTCTTAGTAGTAGTAGTAGAGCTCCTCTGTGAAAGACTTCGTCCGAGGAATTACTACCACCGTACCTACTTCTCGGCCAAATAGTGATGCTTGCATTGCTGTGTTTCGGTCTGAAGGGTACGAGTGCCGGTGAAATTACAATTACATGAGACTTTCCATCTTCATGTCTCAGTTTGGCGAAATGACTTGCGGTACCATTTAGGCAACAGCCTTGGTGGTATTGCAGTTTTTATGGGTAAAGGTAATCGCTTAACATCAGGTGGGCCTTTAGCTCGTTTCGCCATACTATACTATATAAAAAAAACTCTTGTACATGAACTAAACTTATTTTAAACTATCGCTCTCTTTTACTAATAGTAAATACAAGAAAGGGATGGCAACAATTTTAGAACTATCAAATTGGGTAGTTTACGTTTTCCATTTCTTTGTATTTTAGTGGGCACGTTTCGAGATCACGACTAAACCTGTATGGAAATCTAAATTTCGACTAATTTGACAGTTCTAAAATTGTTGCCATCCCTTTCTTGTATCTACTATTAGTAAAAGAGAGCGATAGTTTAAAATAGGTTTAGTTCGTGAACAAGAGAATCGACACCAATATTTACCTAATAGGTAATTTAATAAAACAACATATAAAACTGAAACATTTTATTTAAATTATAACTTTTTTCTTCATATAAATAACGCTCTCTTTAAATGTATCTGGAAGCCTCTACATAAACAGTAATTTAATTAATGTCATATAACTAGTTACAGGATAGAATACAGAAAGTAGCTTAGATAAAATTAAAATTAGCTTATAAAATATCGTTGAAGTAACTAGGTAAGGACGAAGTCATCCAGTAGAGAACTGCTGGCAATCAATTTTCACCTAGAAAACAAATTGTAGGTTATACACGGTCCATAGACAAAAATATTACTTGCCAGTTTCGCGCCATTTTCTTTTTCTTACATATAACTACATAGGTATCTACCGCTTACTTTTTCTTCATAATTTTTAATCATACGGTGATAGTGGCGCAGTAGCCTGCGAAATAAAAAAAACTCGAGGTTTTTTTACAAATTGTACAAGCTCTGTTTCGCATTGAATACCTACTGATCAAAACATGAACGAATAAAAAAGGGATCAAAATATGTTTCACGAGTGATTACTGCACTTTCACAATACCTATATCAACTGAATAATACCACAGTTTATATAGATAGTAAAACTGTGATAATACTGGATAATACTTACCTACTCATAGAAAACATTTTATTTTTATAGTAAGTAAATTAATGTCTTATTTTGTATTTAGGCATGTCTTTTCATTGAATTTCGTCAATAATTATTATTAAAAGACATTATGTCAGCAATTTCACGCACAATTTTTTTTTTTTTAACCTTATTACATGTGCAGAACTAGTAATTGAAAAATTAAATATTATTCAGTACCTAGGTATTTAATATACTAGATTATTGTCGCGAAACTTGTGATCAATGACGAATCCTGGACTTATTTCTGAGAAGGACACAAGGGCTAGACAGGTATGGAGTATCCCCTATATTATTGCACTTTGTGTGATATTTTGTGATTTGCAGCTTGCGGAAGTACCTTCATATGCTTATGTACGCAAAAAGAAACGAATGTTTTAAATCGGTATGATATTAATCTCCCAGCTCCTTATTTTATCAGAACTTTCGTCTGCGGCCCTTGAATAGAGCTTCTACTAATTGCAATCGTAATAAAAATTGAATTTCGCAGGCTACTGCGTTGCAATGACCATAAGGCAGTACTTATGAAATAGATTTTATTAATTTATCTGTATTTTTTCATTGTTTTTTTCTTTCTACTATCACTGGATAATAAGTTTCTAAATATCTACTTAACAATCTACATAGGTATGTAATAAAATAATAAGCCTTTTGTGATTAACACTATTTAAACAATTAGTTTATTAATGCTTTATTGGTAGGTACATTTTTAAAAGCACAACAAAAGAAAATAATTATACACATTTATCATGCAATATCTTTAAAAAAATACAACTGAAATTCATGCAATTTGAAACATTCAAAGCAATAATCAAAATAGTAATCGAATTAACCAGTTACTTTTTTTAATAATTGATTTTGGCACATAAAATAATGATGTACCTTTATAGATTACAAACAAAATATCTTAAAATCAGTAAAAACATCACAGCTAAAACTTCTAAAAATAAGTAATGGTACCTATGGCTTAGATTTTTATTTTCATGTCGATAAACTAAAATTCAATTTATTAAATGATAATAAGTCATAGAGTTATATATTACCAGTAATAAGTGCTTTTAATAGGCCCTTAAATGCATTTAGAACAGAGATGAGCTGATAAATTTTTATACTTATATATAGGTATTTTAAGTAACTTTTGATTACTCAATCTACGACATCACAAACTGGTCCGCTAAATTTATCAGGGCATCTCTATTTAGGAATTTTGTTAGGTACTTCTATGTTATATTATTAGCATAGCGATAATTGTGATCATTGCCAGCAGCAAACCGAGCAGCGTCAACCAGTCCAAATCTGCCAGGGCTTGGGAGAACATCAGTGTGTAGGTACAAGCTAACATCAACGTGCCAGAGTCGTGCCAATCGCGCTTCGACTGCGTGTTATCGCCTGCCGAAACAATAAAAACAACGCTTACGGTAAAAAAACTAGTTAGTACAGGCAACTAAAAATAACGAGGTCGTGAACACAAAATGTGACATGGAAACACAAAGCTGGATGCAAAATGGTTAAAGCGAAAACCATACACCGTGCATGAAAATGGACCACGTACCTCTATCTTCTTTTTGTGAATTGTGAGTTTGCCTTTTAGTTCTCCACGGAACTACGTTCGTTGGCAGTGGGTTGCTTTGACTAGGAGTGCTATCATCTGTCTGGTCTACAGATAACCTTCTCAGTTGCTGATTCATCGACTGAACCATTTTTGGCGAACTTAACTCATTGCGAATTTTAGTTTCAGACTCATTCTGACTCTCATTGACAGTCCGCGATTTGCCGTTGCTGTCTAATTTAAATATCGTCGCCAATTCTTCAGAAGAATTATATTCTGTTGAATCAGCAGCATCTTTCTTGGTTTCTAAGTCGTCTTCGTATATAGATAGATTAACGGAAGCCCTATTAGGAACTTCTTGATTACAAATATTTTGTGATACTTGGTTCAGCTTTTCTGTGGCTTCTGTTATCCCAGTAATTTTTTCTGAATTAGTATTACAATTATCCAATTTTGGCCCTTTTTGTGTAAATAATTTTTCGTTTACTTGACAGATACCAGCGATTAAATCAGATATTCCATCTTTTAATTCTTTAAAAGCGTTAATTCCATTAATTTCTTTAATTTTATCGTCACTATTCAAGAAAGGATTCAGTGAGTTGATAACTGGTGGTTTCAGTTCAAGATTATTTTCTTTTTCATTAATAGTCTTAATTTTTACTGAATCTTCTTTTATCGCTAATGGTACAACGTCAGGTATCAATTTACTCTCTGGTATCACAACCGTGGTTTCTTGAGCCTTTAATTGTTCTTCAGCTTTCGACATATAATTTGAAAGTTTGATACTTTCATCTTCGAAGTTAAGTTCCTTTTCGAAACTATGCTTAAGTTGATCTTCGACTTTGTGTAACTGATCTGATATAGCTAAAAGACTATCTTCAGTCTTTTTTCCTTTAGAATCTTCATGGATTCCGTTAATGTTTAAAGTTTTGTCATTTTTATGTTCATTTATAACTTCAGAATGAATCTTTACAAGTTTCACTTCTGGCACGCTGTCGTCCACAGATTTGCACGTTAAGCCGTTCAAAAATGTTTGGCGACTATCGGAAATCCGGCTGTGAACATCTGATTTCTTCTCATGATTGTTCCTATTTTTGTCCAATTCCGCTAAAGCTACTCCTAACTTGTTACTCGTATCCATGGCTTCCTGCGCCAGCATACTAAGAACCTGTTGAAACTCATCTTTTGATGAACGTTTCGATGCTTGTGGTGATCTATTTGATGGTGATGAGCTTTTGGACTTATCACATGATGGTGGCTTAGCAAGATGCTTATCATCACTATGAATGAATGAATCGTCTTTTGCGAAATGATGGGTGGGTGCATGAGTGTTATTGACAAATAGACTGACAGTATTGTGTCTTTGTTTTACCTTGTTACGAGGATAGTGGTCCTGCTCGTTGTCGTTATTTTCGAAAGTATTACGAAGCCGTTTCATAACATCACTGTTACTATGTGTTTTTTGTAACGTAGCCATTTTGCTCATGTTCAAGGCATCGTCAATTTCTTTTTGTATCATAGTGAATATGTTTGCGGACAGAGATCTAACAGCTCTCTTCTTCTTTAGATTAGCGGCAGAGTCTTTAGTGTAAGGATACTCATTATAAGAATGATTGTTATTAATAATACCATTATAATCTTCACCATTAAAATGAGAGGAATGTCTATTATCCTTTCGTAGACTTCTATATGCTAGATCGTCAGAGACTATGTCCGGCGATCTTCTTGGAACAAATCGTGATCGTCCCTTATTTTCTGGCGTTGCATGAAGGTAATCACTCTGAGGAGCTGGAGATACTGGCCCTATAGGTATGCCAAATGGTGGTTGGGGATCAATTGTTTTTAACCGGCCGTTAGTCTGTTTTATATTTCTGTAAACAACGTCGTCATAAACTATATCTGGCTCATTTCGTTCGGACTGCCTATCATCGTCGGATGCATAGGGCACATAAACAGGTGACGCTAACATGTAACTTATTTGTGACTGTGCATCTTTGTAATTAGGCTTTTCCTTTGTTAAGGAATTCATCCTTCTAAATGCCATATCATCTTGCAATTTGTCCGGTAATGTCGACCTTCTTTGCACTCGTCTCAAAGGCGTCGTTGGCTGACTTCGCAGTTGGATCTCGTCATCGTTTCCATTCCAATCATTGAAATGGTCATTGAACTTCGGCGTCATTAATTCTCGCCGTTCGGCTCTATCTAATAAATCTTCGTCACCTAATCCTAAGCTATTGTAGATGGCTTCTAATTCATTAAGAGCATCGTCAAGATTAGTAGATTTTCGTCTCTCTGAACTCTTTTCATCGTCAGACTGCATTTGATAAATACCGGTAACATACGTATCAGATTTATGTCTAACGTGTGTTTTTGATGTCGGTGATGTGTCTTTTTTTGGTGGTTCTACTGTAACAGATCGTTTGTACTCTGTCGTCGCCTTCCAAACTTTGGCACCGTCGGTTGTGTCAACAGAAGAACTTTTAAAAGTAGTTTTATTTTTATTTTGGTTGTCTGTGTTTTCTTGGCCCAGTTTATTTTGTTCTAAATACGGCGGGACTCTGTTCATTTGCGTACTGTTTGAAAAATCACTGCTGCTTCTTGAGTTTGCGTATACATTTTGCTGTCGTTTCTGTCTTTCAACATCATCAATTTTTTTCCAAAAATCTGACGCATTACGCGGTCGACGATATACAGTCTCAGCAACGTTTTTCGAAGCTTGAGAGTCACTTAAGTATTGATTTTCATAACCATTTTGACTAGTTTTAACGCTTATTGGTCTTCGAGATCTGGGACTTTGATCTGCATAATACAAATAATCGTGTCTTAATTGGACTGGTTCTTGTTTAACAATATTTGTAGGGCCTATTGACTTTCTCCAAGGCGGTGCATTGGCATAGAGCCCATAATGGTTTGGTTCTGCTGACACTGAGGCTGGCCTTCGAGGCTGTTCATTTTTAACTTGGAAGCTCTGAATGTATTCATTGTTTTGCATGGCAATATGGTCCTCAGAGTTTGATATTGGCCGTCGCAATCCGTTGAAGCTGTGACTTATTGATCTTTCTTGACTTCGCCTCATAACTCTTTCGAAGTCATTATTTGGCACGCCATGCATTACTGTTTGCTGTGAATTGCCCATTCTATCCGCTACTATGGGATTATTTTCATAGTACATCGATATAGGGGTGGCAAGTTTTCTTTGCATATCACGAGGAGGTGGTACGGGAGGCGCTTTCTCTTCTCTCTTAACATTTGTTACATTTCCTAAAGGAAATTTGACACACATGACGGTCTCTGGCTTTTCATACTGATTGTTGACACTCCTTTCTCTGTTATTATTAGCATAAATCATTTCTCTATTAAGGTTACTAGTTGGTATGGAATAGTTAATATGCTCATTGTTAACTTTTGCATTAAAGTTGATGGATGATGGGTAACTTTGTGTCGAAGGGAATGATGATATTGATTCGGATTTCATAGGACGGCGGTTAATGTCATTTGCGTACAGCTGCTCCGTTTTGATGTTTTGTGTTTGTTCACGTTTGCAAGTTCCATAGCCACTACTTTGACTTGTCGGTGTCCTTGTCAACATTTCAACTTCAGCCTTTGTATAACCTTGCTGTAATAACTCTGCTTCTTTATTTAGTTGGTTTTCTTCATCACGAGATAATCTTTTAATGTATCTTTCATTTCTTGCACTTCTCGACCTTTTATTTAACGAGCTATCTCGTGAACGCATCAAGGAATCTTCACTTCTAAATCGAATCATCAATGATGAATTTGATGACTTGAGTGATTCTTCTTCACTGCTTGACTCTCCTTTAAAACTATTTCTTAGTGCTTCGACTCTAGCTTTCAATCTACCTTTTCTTGTTTTTTTAGAAGGTGTCTCTAATGACGGTCCTAACGACCTATTCGAATTATCTTCTCTTAAACTAAGGGACTCTTTGGAGGCTCTGTACATTACTTGAGTTTTATCACGATAGTTGATGAAGCCAGCCGATGGGTCAGACAGCACACCATCATCGGTAACATCTCGAAGGTTGGGCTTAGCTAAACTCTGTGCTCTTCTTGAATCCCTTATTACTATATGATCAAAATTATTAACCACTGGAGTCTTCTTTTTCTTCTTAGACTTTCTTTTCGATGGGGAGCGTGTGCTGACTCCTTCATCACTTTCCGAGGAGGATCCACTTTCATCTTCTTTCTTCTTTCGTCTGAATAGTTTTCCAATGGACCATTTCTTGTCTTTCTTTCGTTCGGTTTCTTCTGGCTGGGCAGGCCGTTCCACTCGGCGCTGGACGGTGGCATATTCTTCTGTGTAGGGACGGTACGTCGCTGCGGGTGCCGATATGTCTCGGTGAGGGACCGGTGGGGAGTTGACAGCCTGAAATGTGATAAAAACTGAATTACTTATATATCACAGGTGGAGAGGTCACAAGAGGACTAAAATAATTCACTTTATCTTAGTCATCAATTCGCAGCATGTACAAAAAAAATTACAATCTAGAGAGTATTTGTGAGAAAAATAAAAAATGTTGTATAACGCGTGTACTGATAGTAATCACTCACGAAAATTAACTAGAAAATAGGTAAGTACCTCGCCTTGCTGTCTAGAAGTATAATTTGCCAAGAGCGTTTGTTTGGCATTGTATCAAATGTAAAAATGTTATGAATACTATGACTTTGTATTGTTGATGGACTTGAAAACGGAAGCGTTTCAATTATTTATTATTATTTTATTATCTTAGGTTAGAGTTCACAATCATTTTGACCAAGGGGAATGATAAATTCTATATTGCTAAACAAACACGCTGTTAGTTTTATTGAATAATAACTACTACAGCATAACCTCAGCCTTTGATTCTGATTTTAAAATTAATTTGAAAAAATAAAATATTTGTAGCAAAAACAACAACAGAATCCATTAACAACAGTCGAGATATTTCACTTATAAGACAGAATTTGTTGCGCGGTTCCCAACACAAAGGCAGGTCTAGCAGGACTCCATAGATAGTATAATAATAACTCTAATAAGTATAAATAACATATTTATCATAACAATTCCATTAAAGTAGTTGAGAATAATGCAGGTTAATGTAAGAAATAAGCTCACAATAATGATTTATCAATTTAATTATGTACAAGAATAAAGATATAAAGACACACAACTCACTGCTACCATCGCTACTTGAATCAACAATTTAATGTATCTGTAGGTACTCGTAGGTAGGTATTGCCTTTATTGGGAAGGCGTAGGACTGTGATTGGCCCTATATTGACCTAATAAAGACGGACGAAAACCAATAATGGAAACTAATTGATTCAGTATTCCTTTGCCAAAATTCAACGTTTAAATGTGTTTGTTTTGTAATAAGGCTCATTAATTAACAGTTAATGAACGCACAGATTTAATGAAAACAAAACAAAGATATCAGCTGGTTATTTTTTGCGTAAATTATGTCACGTTGACGTATGTTTTTATCTTTTAACGAGTTATTTCAATGCTATACAAGTTGTTGATCTGTAACCGTGCCACATTTCTAGAGCAAAAGATAAATAATGTGCTTAGTCTTCAAAAAATACTTAACATAATTTATGATTATTTAATACCCAAATTTTCACTTAGAAACATAGCGAGAGTTTGAGAATAAATCTCGAACGACTCTGAAAATAAGTCATCGGTGGCATTTTCAAAGGGTGGAAATACCTGCAAATTGTTTTGGTGGTTTTGCACCCATCGTTTTTGAGTAGCACGCGACACACGGAGGGAATTTGTTTGTTTACAAATAGGTATTTAAACAAACAAATTATTTTTGGGATTGGTTTTTTTATTGATTCGTGTTCAGTATCAGTGGTATAGTCACCTCCTTAAATATGGCACGAAAAGAGATCAACACGTTGTATATTATCACACGATTCCAACGGATCTGAAGTATTTTTTCCATATTAATATTAAGTTTAGTGATGTCTCTAAATGCTAAACTTTAAGACGCTGACAACACCTAAAAAATCAGACCTCTGCGGTCACTGTCGTTTTGTACAGAAGAGAAAGAGAGGCAACGAGCGGAGGGAAGTCTGGTGCGTCGCTCAACTTGAATGAAAATTAACAATATATTTTTTTAATAAAAAACAAAGCTTATTTGAAAAACAGAAACAACAGTGTTTTAGATTATTGTCTTTCTTAAATGTTTTCTTAATTTCATTTATAATATTTGGTAAATAATAGAGATTGTTTGCTTTGAAGCATGTTTTAAGAGGTTAGTTTACAATTCTTTTCTATCGAGAAAACTTCAAGAAAACGTGTTTTGGGGACAATAGAGTTTTAGAAAATACGATCAAAATTAACATATATTTTTTTCACTGCCACAAACTGAATAGATACAGCTAAAAATGTTTTTAAAAGAAGCCTATTTGGGGTGTTTGGCTGTTGTAAGCGTCTTAATCAATAAAAATAATGCAGATAAATAAATAAATAAATATGTACTTAATTTTGTTGATCCTACTAAAATTATAAATGTGAAAGTTTGTGAAGATGTTTGGATGTTTGGATTTTTGGATATTTGGATGTTTGTTTGTTACTAAATCACGCTGTAAGGGCTGAATGGATTTGAAATTTGGCATAGAGACAGAACATAACTCGGATTAACTATAGACTTCTTTTCATCCCGGGAAGGTGAACAGCTCCCAAGGGATGCGTAATAAACGACTTCCACGCCGGCGAAGTCGCGGCCATTGGCTAGTTAACCAATAATAGTTAAATAATAAAAACTAAACACGTAATTAATAAGCCTGTAAACGAAAACTTATCACCGCAGGACTGAAGTAAGAGTGCTGACATTACCTACTGAAAAGCCGAATCTAAATACCAAACACTTGCGTAGTTTTAAAGACGTATAACAAAAGTTCGACTATGAAATCAGGGTTAGGTAAATCAAATCACTTTCAAACGCTGGCCGTGGCTTCGGAATTTTAAGGCCAGTATGAAAAAGAATGGATTCAGAATTAAACGATTTGCTTTTTTTGGACCCGATTTAATCGGCTTGTAGACCGTTAAAAGCCTTATTAGCTACTAGCCTGTGCCCGCGGTTTAACCCGCGTGGATATTGTTCATCTTCCTGGGATAAAAAGTAGCAAAACCAAATTTCATTAAAATCCATACAGTCGTTTTTGCGTGAAAGAGTAACAAACATCCACATATCCATACATCCTCACAAACTTTCACGTTTATGATATTAGTAGGATAGTAGGAAGTAGGATAGGATAGGATTATTTGAACTGAAACTCACAGGTAAAAATGATCTAAAATATTCATTGTTCCTCCTTTCAGCTACTTCGAGCATGGCGACCATATTTTGTTATGAAATAAACACTTATTTAAAGAACGTTTACAAATATTCACACCCACTTGCGTACTTTTGGCACCACAGTGCTCCCGTATGTTATATTATAACACAATATTACACACACTAACACAAATATAATATACACGTATCATACTAGTATTAATTTATTGCACTGAAAACTTCCACCGTGTCCACAATTTCAGTCGAATTTGAGCAACGTCATTAGTCTCTTAATTAGATCTAAAACAAACAGTTCGACCACACGTAATATTGTATTTTAGTCCAACCTATTTAACTAATCTTTGGGATTTAGATACACACTGCAATTTTTGCAAAAAACTGAAGTTACACTATTATGGCACACTTACAAAACAAAAACATTCATATATTATATCACAACAAAATACACAAACAAATAACAATTTGGAAGCTTTGGCTGCGCGGGCGCACCGCGGACGCTGCGCGTACGACTCGCCAACGATGCGCGCCGCGTCGACTCGCGATAATTTCGGCCAACTACAGATAGATCCGCGTCTTATCCTATATTTCTTCGCTATAATAACACAGGCGCCCGATGCTCCACAAATATAGCTATTTATACACTCACAACTTTTTTTACAACACAATTTTTTTTATTTAGATGCAATTCTTGTGTCGAAATGGAATCTTCAGATGTTTTTTTTTTACTAATGTTATGAAAATAGACGTGTTGAGGAAGTGCCGTTAGCAATGAATGACTCGCGTTAAATAAATGTTATATCCACTGTTATTGATAATGAGCTCAGATGTCGACAGGCGCCCATTAGGTATCAAAGATAACAATAATTGGGAGAAAATTATTATGTTTACTAGGTTTGAACGTTAACGGACTTTTCGTTCTATTGCGGCCAAAGATCAGTCTTCAAACTAAAAAAAACATTCACGCGACATTTTAACATTTTTAACGTATCAATAAAAATATTTGGAACGCAATAAAAATATAAATATCTTATACCTGAAGGAACTACAAACAAGATTGGATACACACGTAATTTCTTAATCTGCTCGGGTCGCCTTATGAATTTCATGATTTAAGTCAACAACCCGACAAAATCATACATACCTAATTAATATATCTGAAGCTACTGACAAAAGGGAAGTTAGTATTCTAAACAATTTATAGATTACTGCTAAAAGCTGAAGCAAATGAAGTGAAGACGAAGGGAGATCCAAATATAACTCCGCTGAGTCAAGTGCACGATGTTGATTTTGAAATACTCTTCAGTATAGTTCTCTAACTATGTTATTATGAGATACAACGTATAGACGAGGTCACTGCTGCCTACTAGCAGACAACTATTTGTAAAGTGAACAGCGGATATCATGAAAACAGACTGGCGATAATTTGTTTACTTGTCGATACATTGATGGTTTTACATTATCGTTTATATATGGCTGTAAGGAAAGCGCAATAGATTGTGAAATTCAAACAAGAGTAGGTTATCTTCATTTAAATAGAGCTACTATATTTCATTGAGTGTTAGTTATGATATATTTACAAAGTGAATGAGTGGATTATCGAAATATAATGTGTAGAGTTAGTGTTAAATTGTTAACATTATAACAATTCAAAAATAGATAACCATATATTGAAGCAATAATATAGTGCAATGGTATATCTGCCTTACTGATTATCTAGATTTGTATAGGTGTGCTGACACAAAAAAGAAGTCGAATAAATGCAAAACATACGATTAGTTGGAATTGTTTATATGTATAAGTACCTATCAATCTTCGTATCGTAAAGACTGAGGAGATTTATACGAGAGACGGTACATATACGACTGCGATCATACGACCAAAATAGTTGTAAACGATTGAAGGAGCACGGGGGCTTTTCAATTTCAATTCGACATTTTCTCCTAATGTCTTCAGACGAAAGTATATTTAAAGCATACATTGAGTATTACAATACAACGTTTGGAATCCATTTAGGATCAAATTTTTTGTTGCCAGCACTTACTTTGAATGTATATGACCCAAACGCGCGAACGATGCAGCTTTTTGCTACCCTGGCGTATTGCTAAACGATCCCCCAAAGTCGCAGTCGTCCTGAACATATGATTGTGAATGCGATTCTTGTGCCAAAAATACGCTGTGTCGAAGCATTGGTTGCGTTCTTTTTATTCGCTATAAAATGCATCACGAACAAAACAATGGCGTCAGGAATGCGTTCAATGCTAGCTACTTCAGTTTCAAACGACTCTGTCTAAGTGGTTGTTTTGAATATACTGAATTCCTATTCCTTCCTCTAACCGGAATTTAAAGTCCTTTTTAATTGTGTAATAGATGGATAGAATGTCCCATATTACATCGGTCCAAAAATGATCGGGTATTTTTAGACTCTCATTCCGTATCCGTCACACATCCAATGTCTAAACAAATCAACCCAACAACTCCATTGGAAAAGACACTATTTAATTAAGCCTGAAAAATGGCGGGGCTGTGCGGGCGAACCGCATCGGATACACTTCATTAAAAATAGGACAGAGTTGGGGACCGATTTATACCTTGTCTAGATAATTAAAGAGCCGCAGAGCGCAATCAAATCGAAGTAAGAGGCATTTATGGTGCGGGACATACAACTTGTTTGAGTTATTACAACAGAAAATGTACCCCTGCAACCAAACCTGGCTCATTTTTTGACTATAAAATGAAGATTCATTTTGATTTTATAGTTTTTAATCAGTGGATACAATTCAATATCATTTTCGTAATCATTTGTTTCTTGCTAAAGGACGTAATTCGAAATGTAGGTAACTATAAAGAGCGAATCAATGTCGCAGAAAATTGGGAACCGATTCCAACGAGTTGCGGTTCCCATTTTTTTGCCAATTTCATTGAGGAAGTAAAAAGGAATATTCTTAATACTTAAGATGAGAGTAAATTCACATTATATAGGCAAGCTTGAGGCTCAGGTAATTGCAGCTGAAGCCACAATCAGAAATAGACGACGTTGTGTAGTCACCATGATGTAACGCTTTGTTTGATCGCCGCTGGTCTAGTATTCGAGAAGTAGCTGTATGAACAGATTGTTTGGTCAGAGACACTTGTTTCATTAGTATAAAGAGGCCAATGGTCCAATTAAAATACGTACAATGCATCCAACTCTGCATCTTTGTTTACTTACGGCATTAATTGGTAGTGACAGTGCAAAGATTCGGAACTAACATAACATAACATCACGCCTGTATTTCCCAGAAGGGGTAGGCAGAGGTGTAATAGTACACCCACATTTCGCCAGTTATGTTATAGTCCCATGTAATAGGGGGCGAGCCTATTGCCACTGACCGGGCACAAATCCAGACTCCGGGCTGCTACTGAGAATTTCCTAATGAGAAAACCCAATAACACTTTGCCCGACCCGGGAATCGAACCCAGGACCCCACGCTCAGCAGTCGTGCTTGCAACCACTAGACTCGGAACTAGTGGTTACAATAAATAGGACCATATACCGTCTGTGTGGTGCCAGACACAAATAATTGCACCACCGCAGCTCTTCTCGTGGGTGTCGTAAAAGGCGACTAAGGGGTTCACCAGAGGATGGACAGCAGCGTTCTCTGAGTATTTATTCAACCAACTGCGATCGCGAACCCGCCTGCCAAGTGTGGCGATTATGGCTATACTCCCCTTTTAGGAGAGGCCCATGTCCAGCAGTGGACATTTTTCGGCGGAAATGATGATGATGAGGGCCATATATAGCTATTTCATAATTTAGAGAATAGATTTTGCGTTCAGTAATTTTGTATTCCCAATTCGTCTTATTTAAATCATATTTAAAGTAACGTTCGTTCTCATACACCTACTTCACTCCTCGTTCATTAATCTACTCGTGCGTGTAAATAATTCGATCAAATCCAAATAATATTCCCTTCGAGGCGTAGGAACATCATCATGAGAACGTTCATCTATCCATCTTGAAGACGAATCTGTCTTCCCTAACTGATGTCGCTGGGACGCAGGCACGACCGCCCATTGACAAGCGTCACACTCAACTACGCATTTCCGTTACAGAATCACTTTTATTTATTGCTTTTTTCATTTTTTCGACGGCAACACAGATCATGGTTTCAGGAAGACTCTCGTTCGTAACTTTTTCTTTTTTTTTCATTGTTTTAATATACGTGAGTGCGGAATCTCGTAGAAGTTAAACAACAATCCGGATTCCTTTCATGATAATGTTACGAAGTTTCTTGCTTTCATAAAGTTGAGTGTATTGGAATGGACTGACATTTCAGAACTTTCATTTTCACTATCAATTTGGAAAATAGTAGTTTCGTAGACTCGACGTGGTTTATGAAGCATTATCCCGCAATCGAAGTTTGGACAATAGGTTTCATTGTACTGTTTTTCTGTTTTGAACTTTGATGGCCAAAGCATAAATCGAGATCTTACAGAGAATCAGAACTTATCAAGGGAGGAAGGAAGGGTACCTTAAATGGATAAGCCGTGTAGACTAGAAGGTTTTCTTTAGGAATGATTCAGAAAAAGGATAACAGAAAACAGATAAGAAAAGCGATAAATTAATTTTACTTTCTGTTACAAACGAAGCGTCCAACCCAATCTGGATCAAGTTGGCAAACAAATGAAAGTTAATCTTTTGTTGCAGCTTATCATTTGGGCCGCGATCTTAACGATGTTGTTAAATATAGCCCCCGGTGGTGTTATCTCTGGGTATCTGCCCATTATCACTTCCCATGACTTTTGTTTTCTAAGGACTGTGACTGTTTTTAATGGATGGACCGTTAACCGTAACACTTACGGGTAACTGTGCAATGATCTTATACCAGATTTGGTGTGTATTTAAAAAAATCGCCTTGAAATCAAAATCTAAGCTAAACTTGCACTTTTTTTTTTCAACTCAGCCTATCGCAGTCTACTGCCGGACATAGGACTCTCTCAAGTTGCGCCACAACAATAAATAAATAAATAATAAATATTTTTGTCTAAATAAATATTTTTAGGACATTTTTACACAGCACCATCTAATCCCAAACTAAGCAGAGCTTGTACTATGGGTACACACGGCTACACATCAAGCTATACATTCCAGTATAAGCTGACCTCGCATTGGATTGGCTTTCCGTACAATGCGAGATCAGCTTATACTGGAAAATTACAGCTTGATGTGTAGCCGTGTGTACTAGATAATGGATATAATACTTATATACTTTTCTTTTGTAAATACATACTTATATATAATACATAAGCAATACCCAGACCAACACAAACACTTATGTTCATCACACAAATATTTGAGTCCTGTGGGTATCGAACCCACGACTTCGTGATCAGCAGTCCGACACTCGAACCACTAGACCACAGACGTCGTCAAAACACACTCGGTCACTCAGTCCTTCGTCTTCCGCATTCAGTCCCCCCCAGCTACTTTCATCAGAACGTCAGGCCACCTGGCTGGTGGCACGCTACGCTGCGTTTGCCGACTTGCGGTCTCCAATCAAGGACTCGTATGCTCCAATGGCAATTGGTCCTTCGACAGACATGGTCAGCCCACTACCATTTCAGCTTACTGATCCTACAAGCTATGTTGGTAACTCTGGTTCTTCACCATCCTCGGAGCCTTTTCCCAATTATATTGGGGTCGGCTTCCAGTCTAACCAGATGCGGCTGAACATCAGTATTTTACAGGGAGCGACTGCCATCAGAACCCCGCAACCCAGTTATTGGGTAATACTGACATTCGGAGGTTAGACCAGTTGTCAGACTTTCAGCCTTCTGCCTACCCGTAACGACTGCAATAAATATTCGTATGACCACCGGGACTGACTGCTTAACGTGCTCTCCGAGGCACGGAGGGGTCTCGATGTGTAACGAAACGGTCACCCATCCACAGACTGACCGCGGCAAGTGCAGCTTAACCATGCAGATCGTACAATCCTCACAGTCGTTGCTTCGCTACGAGCCCCTCTACTATACGTAAGTATTAATTAATCTGTGCCTATAGCTCTTCCAAAAATAAATTATACAAGTTCACTATAGTAAGCAAGTGTCCGTAAAATAAAATTATGTTCTTAGATAGAGTTAGTTAGTCAAGTGTCATTGCTTCATCATCATCAACATCATCATAATTTCAGCCGAAAGACGTCCACTGCTGGACAAAGGCCTCCCCAAGCAGTTTGGGGGGATATGCTATAATCGCCACGCTTGGCAGGTGGGTTGGCGATCGCAGTTGGTTGGTTAAATACTCAGAGAATGCTGCTGCCCATCCTCTGGTGAATCCCTTAGTCGCCTTTTACGACACCCATGAGAAGGTATAGGGTGGTGCAATTCTACGTCCGGCACCACATGCTGTCATTACTTATTATAGACAATCTAGTCTATTCCATCTAGAATTCCTAAAAAATCATTTCGCATTGTTTCGCGCTCTTTGCGCTGTGTATTCGTTGAAATCATGTTTTCACTACAGTCTTCAAACGATTATAAATGTGTAATATACGATTTTTATTATGTTATATTTTGTAACATCCCCTAGGAATGAGTTCTGTTATGGTGTTACAAAAATTGGGAATAAATAAATTATTAAAATAAACGTAAATATAAACAATGCCTTCTTCTGATGTTTCCTGTTTATTGCAAATAAAGAATTTGAATTTGAGTCGAGTCGTTCTAAAGTTGAGTCGAGGCATTCATTAATAACATTATTTATTTTAAAAAACACACTAACACAAACCTCTTTGTCACCAATCCCTTATAATCCCACTGTGGACAGAAACAATTTTTCGTGAACAAAGAAATCTCATATTTTAAAAAAAGCGCGCTAATTCTTTGTAATCTTTCAGAATTAACATCAAAGTTGATATATAAAAACGTGATTCACGTTTAGTTTTACAGATCATATATCTTAATTAGGAGATGTCTGCAAGTGCAGCGTAGGACGCGGGTTCGATTCTCTGACGTTGCAGGAAGTGATGCAGTTTCCCATGCAGCTTTATGTGCGCAAGACTTTCTGATTTATTTATAGACTTTTGTATGGGAATATTGTGTTGTGTTATGAATTTATGACGTATGAACATGATCTATGTGGCTCCCCATATGGTTATGTAAGAGCTTCTTTTTTTTCGTAGAGAAAATTCTCATGGACGCACTCCGTCCGGGGAAGACGGAGCGAGAGTCGGACTCTTACCGACTAAAACCATCACGGTGTTCCTTCAACTACCCTTGACCGCTAGTAGTCGAGCCCCTTCCCCCTGTGCGGCCTCAACGTCAGCCGCACCCTCCTACTGACTGGCGCGCACCACCTTCGAGGGCCTTGACTCGAGCGGCGGCCTATCCCGAGTCCGCCGCCCGCAGTCCCACTCCTAGAGTGGCTGGAGGTCGGTCATAAGCCCCTTGTGGCGCCCAGTCCATCTCTTACAGGAGGGGAGAGGGTTCGTCGCCTCTTTAACCCTCCCTGCCACCTCTTTAGAAGAAACTATACTTATACTGTGACTATAAACAATTCTTACAGGCTTGTTTCTACACAAGTGAAAGGGTCTTGTTTTTTAAATTTTATTTAGTCTTGATTTGTTTTCAGTCACAACCTTTCAGTCAGTACGTCTCTTAAAAATCCATTACATAAATCTGTTAATTTTATTGCAATCCTTACATGTACGATATGGATGGACTTCTCCTTAAGAAAAATTAAAGAAACTCCAAAGTTACTTTTACCCGACTGCCCCAGAAGGAGGTCAATGTACTAGGATTTCTCCTGTGTCGTGGGTGCATTTATAGTCACACACACAGATCTGCAAACCCCAGTTCTAACTAATAGATCAGTTTTGTTCTAACTAATCAGTTTGCTTGCTAGACATTGTGGGATGCTCTGGACCTTCGTCTCTAATCATAGTTGCTGAGTCACAATTTACGCCACCCACAGAACTTACGGGCGTTACTATTCATAGCCGAGACTTGGCCAGAATAAATTGAATTGTAAATCTTAATAGCACGTCCCAAATATCTTGGCTACGTTAGCTTTCCGCAGGAATAATAATACATTTAATTTTTTTTTGTCACACAGCAAGGTCGTTAAGGTTATTCAGTGGTGGCGTAGCATGGGTTGGCACTAGGGCTGCCACCTCTCCGGATTTGACCCGGAGTCTACGGGTTTGAGTGGTGTATGTCCGGGCTACTGGTTAATATCAATTATCTTCGTGTCAGACCGAGTGGTGAACGCGAGACTCTAAAGCCGTCCATCATGCGGCGGTGACGGCCAGCTTTTGCCCCTCGACTGAACAAACACAACCACTCTTTAACGAAAGCTCGTTGGATTGACTTTGACTGACTGGCTTGTTTATGAAAATAAACAAAAAAAAAGCCATTACATGAAGCCACAGACTCGGAACAGACTCAGAATAATACAATTTTATAGAATAATCTCAGAAGCTCCAGATCCAGCTGCACTGGATCATCACTTGGGAAGACATACCGCCACACCCACTTGTCACTCCTTGGTGCTTGGCACCCGGGGCGGACCGCACCCATCGCCCCCCCCCCCCCCTTTACGCCGACACTGTAGTTATTCTATGCTGCATGTCCCGTCCCATACAGAGAGTTATAAATTACCAGTCACCACACATGCTCAATTCTTTAATTTTCTTCTTTTCTACCCAAACATTAAGTCATGGTTTCCTTCACCATAAGCAATATATCTTAGATTAACTTAAAAGTACCTACTATTGTCATCGTTATCCTAATTGATTTGCGATCGGCGTGGCGGCGGCGTAGCAAGTCTTTTTCTTTCAACCAGCTTTATCAGCCGTCAAATGAATGTACCGTCAACCGTACATCAACAAAACCAACAAAACCATTATAAGCGGAACTAGCTTAGTATGTCAGATTTATAAACGCTGAAAATTTTGTCGTTTCGAAAACCAAGGCCCGTATTACAGAAGCTTCCTCAAGTACAGTTTAAACCAATCCCCTGACCAATCACCTGATCACTACTTAAGGATAGAATCTTTACTTGAGTATCGGTCTTATTCCAGAACGGTAATTATAAACTTTAATTCAACAACAAAACACACGAATTTGACCTGAAATATAATAGAAATCTCTACTCAAGCGTAGTCTGGACCACGCTTGAGTGATTACAGATCAAATATCTGCCCAAATACCGAAACAGGTGACAATATAAAACGAAACTAAACTCAGCTGAACTGTGATCAACAAATCTCTGCTTGAGGGACGTTCTAAAATCAAAGCTCAACTTTAAACTAGTTTTAAACAGAGATCAACGCTTGAGTATCCTTCTGGAATACGGGCCTAAGAGAGCTCATTGTACTCATCATTACCACAGATAATATAATACTGTCATTACGAACAATTTTTACTATGGGACCAACACTGAAATCGCGAAAAAAATATCAGCTTATCCTTATATTTTGTCGATTTGTGTGTTTTAAATATCGCGCAAGATCGAGGAAAGTGGAGAGTTCTCGTTTCGGAGGCCATGACTCACTTTGGGTCGCTGAGCCAGAGAAGTAAGTAATTATACTGGCTCTTCTGAAACTGGTTTTGTCACCATCGATATGCGTTTCGGACCGGTCGTTGTGGCGATGCATGGGGGAGGCCTATGTCCAGCAGTGGACGTCTTTTGACTGAAATGATGATGATGATGATGATATGCGTTTGACTGTACGTGACAGAAAAAGTCTGTTAAAATCACGTTGCAATACATGGCAGGTTTGGATCGTGCATTCTTGTGCTTTTAGGTGTAAACCTCTAGACCACTTCGTCATCACCAGGAAAATTACAAAACATTACGCAATATTTGGGGGAGGCCTATGTCTAGCAGTTGATGTCTTTCAGCTGAAATGATGATGATAATAACACAACAACTTAAGTATATTTAAATTACTTATGTTAATATTAGCTAGTACTGTATGTAAATAAAGTAGGTTTAATTTATGTTGTACACTTGTTTCTGTCCTCTACATTCAACATCTCTCTATCGCTCTAAGGTTTGCTGTTAGAAAACTCAGTTCCGAGTTAAGCTCGCCGATGTACATAAACTTTCTTACTGTAATATAAATGTATACATGCTGAAATTTGAATCGCTTATTTCCCGAAAAGGGGTCATTGTACTCATCATTATGAACAACTTTTACTATGGGACCAACCCTGAAATCACGAAAAAAGCGAAATAAGCGATTCAAATTTCAGCATGTATCATCATCATCATCATCATCATTTCAGCCGAAAGACGTCCACTGCTGGACATAGGCCTCCCCCAAGCATCGCCACAACGACCGGTCCTGTGCCTTCCGTATCCAGTGGATTCCCGCGACCTTCACCAGGTCGTCGGTCCACCTTGTGGGGGGCCTACCCACGCTGCGCCTTCCAGTACGCGGTCGCCACTCCAGAACTTTACTGCCCCATCGGCCATCCGTTCTGCGAGCAATGTGCCCCGCCCACTGCCACTTAAGTTTGTCAATTCTTCGGGCTATGTCGGTTACTTTCGTTCTCCTGCGAATCATGCAAACAAGCATGCATATGTGTGTACAATAAAGAATAAAAATAAGAGTGTATGGAAGATGATATTAAATTCAAAATGGTTACCTATCATGTGTAGGTTGAATAACCAACAAAGCTTGTCCACATTGACATATCCGGCTTTTAGCCGACACATGTCTCTTGCCAATATGGCGGACAAAACATCTGTGTTGGTCTAGAGGTATTAATAACTACCTTCGTTACATTTTCCGAAGAGATTTACCAGTTCTATACAACTGAAGTAATAGTAGAGCTTGTGAAAGAGCTCGTCCGGGGAAGTACTACCACCGTACCTATTTCTGCCACCAAACAGTAATACTTGCGTTGTTGTGTTCTGGTGCGGAAGATACGGGTGCCGGTGAAATTACAATCATTGTGTGACTGACTGTTTTCATATTTCTGTGCTTTCCATCTTCATGTCTCAGTTTGGCGAACGCGATTTGAAATATCATTCAGGCAAAAGCCTAGGTGGTATTGCAGTTGTTATGGGCAAAGGTAATCACTTAACATCAGGTGGGCCTTTAGTTCATTTTGCCATCCTATCCCATAAAAAAAACTAGAAATACAACTACATTTTTTGCGAAAGCAAGTGTTACGTGTCTCTTCCATGTAACTATGTTTTTTTAATGTGTACCTACTCGGGATTATAGTATAAAATAACTAGGTGTTTTGGTACTAATGTACTCTATTATCATCATAGATAAACGTAGTTAGAACATTTTGCCAGCAGGAGCGGTGTTTCAGAAACAGACAGTTATTTTACATTACAAAATAATGGCTTTTCAATTCATATTATTATTTTCAGGACCTTTGATAAAGCACTATGCTAGTAAAAAAAAATGCAACGTAGTTCATCATCATCATCATCATCATTTCAGCCGAAAGACGTCCACTGCTGGACATGGCCTCCCCCAAGCATCGCCACAGCGACCGGTTCTGCGCTTTCCGCATCCAGCGGATACCTGTGACCTTCAGTAGTTCAGGATGAAGATAATTTATTAATATGAATTCTATGATTATGTATGTAATGTTGACCATAAAGGTGGACTTACGTTGATACAGTTACTGAATTCAGCGTCGTTTCATTTCAATATATAAGATGCGGAAGGCGCACACCGGTCGTTGTGGCGATGCATGGGGAAGGCCTATGTCCAGCAGTGGACGTCTTTCGGCTGTAATGATGATGATGATAATGATGAAGTTCCTACATTATGAATCCGAGATATTTGAAGTAGTGAAAAAAATATCTGGTGGTACCTACATTTTATCGATTTAAGTTAACACAAATGTAGGGGCCAACTGATTTTTTTCGCGTTTTCGGGGTTGGTCCTATAGTAACTGTTGTTTTTTATGATGAGTAGATTGACCACTTCAAATATTTCGGATTAATAATGTACGACCTTATATAATTACTAATCAACAATTCTAACACATACTATACTGGTATTGCATGACGCAATTTATTTATTTAATTTTTTATGCACAACAGGGTACAAAGGCGGTCTTAACGCCATAGGCGTTCTCTACCAGACAACCTTAGGGTAATGCAGAGACAAAAAAATAAGGTAGATGCACCAGTAAAGTAGTAAAATATGTTTCGTACTATGGACTTATAATAATGGTATAATTCATTATACCAATGTGCAATTTGCGTCCGGGTATGTTGCATAATTTATTAATCGAACCTTCTGCATGTGCATATATTTGAAGGCGGGGAAGGCGGTGCTACATACTGCATCCAAACTTAACATTACGTTAACTAGTTTGGCGGAATCAACACAAAATATTGTAACTCCATATTTCGTCATGTCCATATGTTGTATATGTCATGGATTTCCACAAAGAAACGCCTTATTCCATCCTTTAACCAAAGACTCCTTCATACTCGATAATTATCACTTTTTCTGAAGCGAAACACACCTTTGTATCTATAAAAGAAAAACCACTAAACTTGAACCATCCTTTCATAATTCTCAGTTAATTACCAGCGAAGAGCGCACCATCCAAGCATTCCTTCACAGTGTTGTTTTGAAAGCATGTCATATTTTAAGGCGACTTCCTCGCTCATTAGCAAGCCCCTAATGACGGAGCGATTAATTTGAATGGCAACACAACAAATAGCCGCGTTAAACAGCAACAAATGGCTGTGGTGGGCAAATGTATTTGAATATTTTATAAGGTATTAATGTAGTAAAAGGCATTACGAAGGGATTCTAAGTGCGAGTTAAAATAAACACACAAAATCTTAGATTACACCTGGAAAACCAATTTTCCAATAAAAACAAACCTTAGTAGGTATATACCTATGTAATTTTCTATCCTAACCGTATCAACACTAGGTAGAAAAGTCGAGCCAAAATGTTCTCCGATCGTAAAATCTTCGCGTAAAACATGACAATTTGGCACTTACACATCCCGGTATTACAATGTAAATGCTAGCATAATCTCGCTCAGGTCGACTGGAATGTCCTAGAGAATGGACTATTAGGGACGTGGCAAGCCATCGCGGGATACCCCAAAATGATCTCGGTCCAATTCCACAAATTGCTGAAATAACGTGAATTTTTGTTTACGCATTCTTGTCGCGCGGCAGCAATGAAGGTGAGATTATATTTTCGACGCGATGACAACTGCGATGAGTAGTGAGGCGAAAAATCTAGTTATTTATCGATTGCTTTGTTAGTAAGTATTGTGATGTAAAACTCGTTACATTGCAATTATGCAAGAGTGGAGAAAGGTATGAAAGTTTGTAACTGTTATTTTGTGTTCTATGCTTGCAATTAAATAGCATGAAGGTTGAGCTTTCGGAGTTTATTTTCTCTTGAATTGGTTCAAATATAAGAAATTGGTTATTACAATAAGAACAACCTTACGTCTGATGGTATGGACATGTCAACGCAGCGAGGATCATGTGGTACAGATCGCTTTAAACCTAACAGAACAAAAGAGAGGTGGAGGTCTCCCGCGAATGACCTGGTGGTCAAACCTATGTTAAAAGAGACCTAACTACCTACCTACCTTTCTATAAAGAGACCTCAAGCAAGCTCCATTGCCAGAACCGACAACCCAAGACAGAATAACTTGGCGCAGAAATGTGAGGAAACCCGATCCCAAATGATGGAACCAGGGAAGGAAAAAGAAGACAACATAAACATAAAACCTAAAGATCAGATTACAAATAAGCATTATAATAATGTTGTATTTTTCTAAAGACCATTCGATGGTAAACTTATTAAAAGATTCCAAACCAAATGAAATGAAATATTAATAAAAATATACCAATAGTTCTCACTAAGAAAATATAATAAACAAAGTATAGGCTAATAGGTAATCTGTGGTATAGGGTGCAATACGTTTCAATTACCATACTTATCACCATTACCATACTTGTACCCATTATGTATACGTTGTTCCTGTTAACTACTATTTTCATGGTGTACAATAAAGTATATTCTATCTATCTATCTATCTTATCATCAAACGTAATCTTACTTAAAGATGATTCTAAAACATTTTCAACTAAATCAAATCCCTTACAATTTCACTGAACATTTCTATAAAAAGTCATAAACCCCACAGTTATTTCAGTAGTGGGAAGTAGGACAGAGTCCGCATGACCCAGTGCACTAGGCACTTGAGCCCGCTAACGAATGAAAACATTCCATTGCTTCAACCTCAGATGTAAATCAGGTAAAACAGTTCGCTCCATTTATTTTGAGTTGGCTTAGTAATTGACTTTGCAATTTTTTTTTTAATTGATTGTATTTTTGGTGGTTATTGTTGTTCTTTTGACTGTATCGGGAATCATCTTTAATATTTTATTCGGTGAGCAGATTCTAATAACGGCATCGGCCCAACGACAGACGGCCAGAATAAAATGGCGTCTAAATAATAACTCGTACTTCTCAATTTCATTGCAGTTTAAAAATTTAAGGCACATAAAATGCAAAATTCAAACACGCGTAAAAATTCTGTTACTTATAGAGCTAATATAAAACGTGTCATAAATAAATTATTTACATAATTACATTGAAATTCTCTATCGATATCGCACGCCCATCCCTATAAGTAAGACGGATGGCCGTCACTAATGAATGAATATTAGAGCTAAAGCTTTTCGCCTTGGGCACGCACACATGCACACCTGAAAAACACACACACCTTTGCCTACATGTGAAATTCACGTGGATTTCCACAGTTAACCCTATATAAAATTGGGAGACTTTATTTTCATTCAGGGTACGGGTTAGTTTGAAATTGGAATACTTGGAATATGAATTGTGTAATTTTCTTATATGAGGAGAATGCAATTTTATAAGCGAAGCTGTATGCTCTATCTATTGTATACTCACTGAAACTTATGACATGCTGTCTCTGTGTTCTTATTTTTTAATATTTTTTTCATACGAACTTAAAAGTATTTTTTTGTGGAAATAAATTTTCTTAAACACAATTCTATCTGTGTTTGTCTATCTATGTTTTTTTTGCTATAGGTATAAATAATAAGTTCAACGTCTTTTAAAAATAGTTAGAGCTTTATACAATTCACCAAAAACCGTACTATCCTGCACTAATTCTACAAAACAAAAACGAAATCAACTCATACCGTCCCGGAACCAATGAAAACATTAATGACCTGCATACAAGATTCAATAGTTCCTCAAGCCACTGACATGGATAGGAGATGTATAGCGGATGTAACCTGTGCTATCCGAAATCCGACATATTTACCGGCGAGGCGCTCCAGAATGCGTCCCAAAGCGCTCTGTTAAAATTTTATATCGGCCCACGCGTAGTATTGTCAGGGTTGGCTTATTGGAGATATCGATTTTTTTATTAAAAAAATGGGGTTCATTAAAAGAGCCTCCACGAATGACGATATTTAATTGATCGTGAGGCGCACCCTGGGCAGTCAGACCCCGCTGTCAACCTGCTGACTGGCTAATCTTTTTTCCACGACATAAGCAATTATAATTATGTAGCTCATATCGACATGATAGAACAAGAAGGAAAATCAAAAAATCCTTCAGTCCCCTTAATAATTATTTTTAGTGAAGCTATACTTTTACCCGCGGCTTCGCTCTCGTGGTTCTTTTTCTGGATAAAAAACAGCCGTTTACACTCAACTACTCGTTTACTCGTTTGCCCGTGAACTATCTCTATGCAAAAATCGCGTAGCGTCGCCTTCAATCCGTTGCTGCTTGAAAAAAAACTGGCCAAGAGCATGTCGGGCCATGCTCAGTATTATAGGGTTCCTTAAGTAGGTCTAATTTCAAACGAATCAAATCGAATAATCATTGCTATTTTAGTTTTTGCAAACAGCGCCTAGCGCTAAATTTAAGAAGCTAAATTGAAGAAAGTGTGTCATATCAATATAACACAATTTTTTTAGTTTAGTTGAAAGTAACTAAAGGAGCATTATTTGCTAAGATCATTTTTCTCTAAGGTCAATGACCTATGAACTAGGACGTCTTAAGTATTTTTCAGTTTTCTCACTATAACTCAAAAATTTGTAATCACATTATACTCGAAATAATTTTAAAAGAGAGTTTTTGACATGTATGGGCGCCACCCCTAAAATACGTTATCAAGATTTTTTTATTCTTTTAAAATTGAGATCTATATCTAAACCATTTCAAAAAAAATCATTTACTTATGTTTATAACTGTAAAAGTTATTAAGCTGTAAAGGATTAGGACAGACGGACAGACGGACGGACATGACGAAACTATAAGGGTTCCTTGTAGGACTACGGAACCCTAAAACACGACAAACCAACAAATACACTTTCGCATTTATATATTAATAATAACAAAAGCACAGAGTAGAAAATTTCTCTATAGGTATATCTTAATCCAGAAAATTCCATACCTGTCACAAAACTACGTTATTTTTGTTTTCAGGTGGAAATCCTCAAGGATATTCTCCGTCTGGGGACGGCGGAGGGGTATGTCGGAATCTTACCGACTAAAACCACACGGCGGCCATCCTCTGCACAAAATAGAGGATCTCCTGGAACTCCATTGGACCGCACCGGTGCCCCTCTAGTTGCCTTTGGCACGTCCCGGGAACTTCAACTTTCAAAGGTTTTGTAGCGATAACTATCGCGCTATACTGCGAACTAGTACTGACGTAATAGATGACGTCACAAATCCTGAATCACGCAAGCAGTGTGACGCAAGTTAGTATCTATAAAAGAGCCCAACTGCTCAACATCAACCGTTGGGCAGTAGCCCACCAGGCGTAGACCCAGTCTGGTCGGAGGATCCTCCATTTCTGGGCTCCAACCCAGAATATTTAATAGTACTAACGTACAGAACGGCCACTCACCGCCCCCCCGCAAATTTAAGATTTCTCGCTCGAGCCCCGTACGCACCCGCAGTCTGACGGCAATTGTACTGCAGTATTGCAATGAATGTCTATCGCCTGTCGCTATACAAGCACGCCATCTCTGAGAACTACTGAGAAGCGAGTCGGCATTACGAGCGGCGAGCATCCCTAACCTACACGTGTGTGTGCGGTCGTATACAGACGTAATCTTGTGTATGTACGTGGTGCTAGCGTTTATATTGTATTGAGTGGCCGAGGTGTGGTTGGAGTTCCTTCACAGATTCATAAAAATCTGTCATCCCTAGCCTTCTCAATCGATATTGTAATGACATGAGACGTATGCGTACGCGAGATGAATCTTAAGATCACCGCCTTGTTGACTTACATAACAAACCCATGCTCTAGCATACAGCCCTGAGAAAAACACTCACTTAGAATTCGGGAACCTTTTTCTATGTTATTTGTCTAGTCTGCTATGTCAACAGGGTAGATTGGAAACAAATGCCGGGTCAAGTTTTGTATTTTCATTGAATACGTAAACTGTCACGTCTAAGAGTAAGAAGAAGTGTGGGTACAGTTAACTATAAAAGTTGATAAACAAATGTTAATTTAAAGAAACAATTTTCTCAAGAGTTAATTGTTTTTCTAAATTAATGATAACAAATAACGAAAGTTTTTTTTTAAGCTATAGTAATATGTATTATTAATTAAGACAAACCATTAACCGGGCTGATAGCCCGCTTATGTGGACGGTGCTCAACCGGACTTAATCTCTGCTAGTTGTTTGTTATTAACACATTATAGACCAATTTGTTGTCTGATGAATAAAGAATTTGAATTTGAATTAACCATTTTTATCTACTTTTGTCGTTGACTGTACTGTTGTTGGCTGATAATGTTAGAAGTATTATAAGTATGTTGCTATATAAATAGTTTCAGAACCAAATTAAAAGTCTTGTTCCTGGAAACACAAAGATCCAGCGCTTAGTCGCGCAAAATACACCTAATTTTGCAATTTTTATGAGGAGCTAATACTATTCAACTCAAATCAACTCCCACATTACTATATTATATTAAAACTGATGAATAATGCTTTTTATCCCTTTTTATTACTTTTTGTCTGGCTTGACGTTCATCTAATCAATTTTTAGACTGTATTCATTCCGTGTACAGCACAGTTCTATACTTATTATACTATCAATGATAAACACTCGTATATAGTTTTATAAAATGTCTTCCTATCACACTTATATTACTTAGCTATCTAATATATATATTATTATTTAATTTATTTATTTATTATATATATATATCGATATGTTAGTCACCTGAGGCCTCAGCTGATAATCAGCGCTGCAGTTAGACCTGTAGCATTAGCTGAGCTTGTGGCCTTTTGGACACATAATGCCACAGCGAGACTAGCAATGTACAATAACCTAGCAATGTTACCTATTTCTTCTCTTTCTTATGTGTAATTAGAGCAATACCTACTGGTTACTGTCGTGCTAGTACCATCCCCTGCTATACCCTTTTGTGTTCATGTTGTGCGCGTCAATAATATTGTTTCATTTTTTGTCATAATTTTATTATTACACTTGTTTGTCTTTTTGTTGCTATTGTTCTTGTGTATGTGTTTGTCGATTTGTGTCCAATAAATGTGTTTCTTTCTTTCTTTCTTTCTATTTACAGTATTTACTAGACATTAATCTTATTCCCGAACTATTACTAAACATTTCCTAACAATAAACTCCAAAACCATTTTTCCTGGCCCGGATATCGAACCCATTACTTTACTTTCAGAAGCAACACCAGTGGGCCGGATTCTGTAGTATATTTAATTTTGTGTAGTTAAATAACTATAACTTTTCATGCTCTATTTAATAAGATATAACTATTTTCAAGACGATAGGGCTGTTATATTGAGCATGTAATGGCGCGGACGCATACCTTGATGCCAAATAGTTATACACTCCATTAACTGTAACAGTGAAGTAAAAAGCTTGTAAATCACCATCTCGTAAACACATGCTGTTAAACATGGACTTAGCTTGGCAAATGGCAATCGCGATACAGATCTTACCTAGTTTGGGTGCCAAAGCGCTCCTCTAAAATCTTGTGTAGAGCACATACAAATAAAGTGCTTCATAATTAAGGAGATAACTGCCAAAAAAAAAACAGCAATAAATTATTTGTTATAATAAAACAAAGTTTAACCGGATTAAATCATACACAGTTACATACACATCCCTCAAGGTTCATTAAAAAAATTTCATGACAGAGATACAAGAATTATTTTACATCTGCGAGTTATAAATTATAATATAATATCTGTGGTCTGTATGGATTTTTATTCATGTGGCGAAAGTATGGATGTTTATTTGTCCTTCAATCACGCTGAAATAACTGAACGGATTTGGATGAAATTTGGCACATAGATAGACCATAACCCAGATTAACATAGTCTCTATCATAGACTTATATATTAAAATCATTGGTCTCTATACTTTTTATTTCGGGAAGAAGGATGCGCATGATTTTCATGTGATAAACCGATACGCAGGCAAAGCCACGCATAGGCTAGTATATTTATAAACAAAGCCTTATAGAACATTCAATTCAAATACACATAAATAAAACCTATATGTATCTCTTCAAAGTGAGAAACCAATATAACCATTTCTAAAATGGATTCACTGAAACCCGTCCTATGTGGCTGACATGCCTTTAGGCTGGAGAGCAAATGGATCCCCTCGGGTATTGCATTGCCTGTCCTAGGCCGAAAGGTTTTAGTCTCCGACAGACAAAGCTTCTATTTGACTTGACTGTGGATTTGAAGAGTGAAGGCAAGCTTGATAGGCTTAGAGTAATAATAGTAATAATTGATAGACAGATTGACATCAAAATAATGACGAAAAGAACTCCTTTAGACGAGTGCCTAACCCTTGTCACAATTTCATAACAGTAAGTTTAACATTGCTCTTTAGTGCCATTAAGTGTTATAAGAATAATTTATTTCACAAAAAATACGGGTCCAGACAGATGGATAAAGAGTCACAGTGAGTTTCCACATATTTATATATCTATCACTTATCTTTTCTTTTCTTATCTTTTTTATTTATTTATCTATCACTTATCAGCCACAAAATCGTTCAGCTACCTGCCACATTAAGGGTCTTTTCAAACATTCTGTATGAATAGACCCTAAGTGTAGCGACTCACCTGCCGAGTAGCGTCGCCAACACTTCAGTGGCTGAACTATATCGGTCGTAGTATTCGGTTGGCATGACACACCTAACGCGCTGAACGTTCGGCATTACGCGGCGTGTTGTTCAGCGCGCTACGTGACGGAAAATTACTTAGCGTCGTCGTCGGTCGGTGTCGTCACCGAACTTTCGGTCGCGTAAAGTATCGCGTGATGTGTCGCTTGCTATGCAACGTTCCGCGAGGAAATATACACTCGACGAAAGGTTCAGCGCTACGCCGAACGCGACGTAATTTTGGCTAATGTGTCATAGGTTACTTAAAATATGCTGCGAGCGTATTGAGCCGAACGTTCCGCGACGCTACTCTCGGCAGGTGTGTCGCTACACTAAGTCGTTCTCAGTTCTCAGAGTAGTTCAGTTTTCACTCCATTAAATGTCGCGTGTTAACACTCATTGGCATTGCCGCCACTCGAGTATAATGAAGCGAAATCACGACATGTTTGTAAATTATTGAAATTACAAGTCGTGACTGGCGAAATAATAAAAAATTATGCGAAAAATATTTGTTGCGAAATTCACTCGTGTTTTAGGTTGACTACTCGTAACTATGTGTGTCTATCTACTGGAATATTTAGTGACTTAATTTTAGAAAAGAATAAAGTGAAAGGGCGTTTATTTTCGAGCGCACGTACTAAGATATGAAAATTTTATTTATGAATACATCTGTGTGAGATTTCGTTATACATAAATGTCCCAAAGATATTTATATTTATTTATTTACATACATGCATCACGCTTGTATTCCCCGAAGGAGGCAGAGGTGTATACATCCAACTAATATTATAAACGTAAGTTTGTGAGGATGTATGTCATGTATGGATGTATGGATGTTTGTTACATTTCACCAGTTTTTTTATAAGTCCAATGTAATAGGGGGCGAGCCTATTGCCATTAACCGGACTTCGAGCTGCTCCTGAGCATTTCCTAACGAAAAAACAAAATAACACTGTCTGATCCATTGAGGTAATATGTAGTACATATTACCTCAGTGGTCTGATCCGAGAATCGAACCCATCACCCCACGCTTAGCATTAGCAGTCGGTCCAGGCCGAGGCAGACGAGTGAAGTGAGATTCGACCATAGGAGAAGTCCTTAAATATATAAATAAAATATCGTTTTCTTTAAATCAAAAACATTCGTCGAATGTAATGGCACATGATATTTCCAAAAAACTCGTAGTCGGAATACATTTCGATTACATATTTGATAAGTAGCTACCTCCTTAAATTTCCTTACCCTAGACAGAACTGCCTTTCCTTGCCTTGGGACATGAATGTAGATCAAACGTTAATATTTAACCAACATGTACTGGGTAGGAGATAGTTCTAGGGCCAGCAGCTGTACCTACATAACTTCTTCTACTTTATAACTTTCAACCACGCACGTCTATACTCTAGGGCTCATTTTTGGGTAAAAAATGTTTCTACGAAAGCTTTACTTCGATGTATGAATTGGAGATAAGATAAATAATGGAATTAGGCGTTACTTTGCGGAAATCCATGTCATACAAAATATGAAGTTAACTACTTACTTGTTTCGCGGAATTAACAGCAGTGCCTTTGTACTATTGATTTCTATGTACTTTATTATTAGTTCTCTGTGTGTGCAGAAATTTAATAAATAAATAAAAATAAATAAATATTACTATATATTATGAGTTAAGCTCGCCTTTGTACATGTAATTTCAAAACTATTATGTGTTGTTGTGATTTTTTTTTTGTGTGCAATAAAGAATAAGAATAATATTTTAACTTCATATTTTGGAGATAAGATGTCTACTGGATGTAAAGATGAAAGGTGGAATAACTCCAAGCTGGTGGTGATTAGGTGGAAGGGAAGAAAGCTCTCTCTACTCAACTGGCACACCTAACAAGTGCGATACATTCTATTGGTTCCACTGAACACGTTTTATACTCGATTTAGGCAATTATGATTATGATTACGAATGAACACCATTGTTCTTCTTTCACACAGCAACGAAACAACGGATTTCGATGTGATTTTTAGCATGGAGATAGTTGATACGCCCGCGCCGGATATCATAGACCAATTAACCGGACACCCCCAGCACAGATAATATAATACTATACTATACTACTATAGTAGTATGTTTAGCAGTGGACGTCTTTCAGCTGAAATTATAATGATGATACTACCCCCCTCTGAGCTACCCCCAGTCACCATGTTTATGCAGTAGCTCCGCCGCTAATCGGTACGTCACACTGTCAGCAACTGGCACCAATCTTACCACTGAATTTTTGAGCTGACCAATCATAACACGCCGTCCGCCCCTTGACCCCCGCCAACATTTACGTTAGTGTTTTCATGAAGGACTTTGTTTGTGTGGCATCTTTAGGATTTACGTCTGTGGATATTAACCACACTTACAGTGTTTCCCGAACAACTTTATGTAACAAGGTATAATAGTCTTTAGTATGCAGTTATTCATTAGGACAGTACCTACTATTACATACATTACCCCAGTCACTCGTGTTGTGCCGTGGGAATATTATCACCCGGCCCATTGTTTTAGATAATCAACTATATCTCCCACAAGGGGTTTTGTTAGTGCTACTGGCATAAATATTTGTGGTAAGTACTTTACACATAATATAAGTGGTGGATATTCTCTTACGTTACGTAATAGGCGATGATATACAAGATGTTGGTCTGTATACGTGCCTTATTTAAAGAGGTTACTATACTACTGATACTGATCATAAATAAATCAATACCAACAAATTACATCTTTATTTTAAACATCATTAGTAAACAAACAAATTCGCCTCGTGTGTCGCGCGTGAAACTAAAACGACGCGTGCGAAACCACCAAAACAATAGTCAGAATTTTCCGCCTTTTTACAATGTCACCGGTTACTTATAATAATTATGAGGATGACATTAACAACACTATTAAAAATGTAATTGAATGGCTTGATACAAATAATTTGAATGTTAATTTATCGAAAAATAAGTATGTACAATTTAATGTAAAAGGACGTAAAGAAATTAATCTTAACATAAAATATGGAGAAACAATTCTCGAATATGCTAATAATGTGACATTTTTGGGAATATTGTTGAATAAAAGCTTAAATTTTACCACTCACGTCGACAAGGTGTGTAACAAAATAAATAGATTTGTTTACGTTCTGCGACGGCTAACAAAACTGACATCTCTAAGCGTAACGCTAAGTGCCTATTATGGTTATGTTGCCTCAAACCTCAACTATGGTCTTCTACTGTGGGGTAACAGCACAGACGTTAAGAGAGCATTCATAGCTCAAAAAAAATGTGTAAGAGCAATTTGTTGTAAAGGACCGTATGACACATGTAAGCCATTATTTGTTAAGCTAGGAATACTTACTCTTCCAGGAATGTATATCCTCGAAATATTTAAGTTTGTAAAACAATATCCCATTTATTTCAAACTGCCGCTGATGTGTATCCTAGAAACACAAGGTCGTCTAAAAACCTTGTTATGGGATTTTGTCCAAAGACTTCCTTATTGCAAAAGAGCTGCTATGGCATGTGTATAAAAGTTTTTAATAAGATTCCAAAGAGATTTAAAGAAGGCCCCATACAGCTAATGAGCAAAAAATTAAAGGCATGGCTACTAAATAACTGCTTTTATGGTGTAAATGATTTCCTTAATTTTGCATGTTAATGTATGTTAGCAAAATAGAGAGCATTATTATGTTTTTCATAATTACATAAGATCTTGTAACCAACCTATTTTACGCAAAATAAATACTTTGACTTGACTTGACTTGACTTATTTTCAGAGTCGTTCGGAATTTATCTCAAACCCTCGCTAATGTTTCTAAGTGAAAATTTGTTTATTTAGTAGCCCTAGAATAAGTTAAGTATTTTTAGATGATAAAGTACATTTTTTATCATTTGTTTTAGAAAAATGGCACGGTTACAGATTAACATCTTGTATTTTAGGTATAAATTGTTAATAAGCAGCGCTTGAAAGCTGCTGTGTTGATAGAAAGACTGAAAGTAAATTTGTTTCCAGCCAAGCCAAGCTACAATCTACAATCGTCAACGCTAATAGAAAACAAACAAAATGTATGGGAATGACATATCTCAACGAATGACTTTTTCGTTGAGATATGTCATTCCCATACATTTTGATGGTTTTCTAAGCGTTGACGATTGTAGATTGTCAACTTGGCTAGAGGGGCAGGACTAGCAGTACAGAGTCGATGTCAATTAAGCTTTATTTTTATGAAGTTTTTTATTCCGGTGATTGCTACCTAGGATTGTAGGTATGTAAAAAAGGTTTATCTAAAGATATGAACATAACAGAAGTACCTACTGTTTTCACTTTTTCATTTTAATGTAACATCCGAGGAAAAAAAACTCTGGTAACTGTTAACCTGGTGATCCGTCACACAGGATATCCTAGTATAGACTCCAGTTTCTCACAAAGGAACGTAATCTAATTCTAATGTAATAAAGTATTCATCACATATTGTCAATCTAATGTACCAATTGAAAGGGTAAGTGGAAAAGGGGTTCAATTGACAAATTTTCAAAATAGAGTTATTGGTATCGTTGAATTTGTCTTTCGATTTCCAATCTAATAGACATGGTCTTCAAATTTCTTCAAATTTGTCAATTGAACCCTTTTTCCACATATCAAGGGATAAGTGGAAAAGGGTTCAATTGACAAAATTTATCAAAATGAAGTTATTGGTATCGTTGAATTTGATAACATAACTGGCGAAATGTGGGTGTACTATACACCTCTGCCTACCCCTTCGGGGAAATACAGGCGTGATATTATGTTTGAATTTGATTTTCGATTTCCAATCTAATGATCATGGTCTTCTGTCAGTTGAACCTTTTTTCCACTTACCCCTTCAATTGTGAACCTTTGTGAAGAGAAAATAAAGAAATATTACTTATTAGATGAGATTATTAGACTGAACTACATTTTTACCACACGTTAATGACAAATTAACCTGTCAATCTTAGATTAACAAAAAATTCAAAACCCTTTCACTAACAACCTGTCTTGTAATCGTTCATGACCTATTGCGTCTTCGTCTAGGGGTGAGCCGTGGGCCTGATAAGGAAACCCTACAGGGCAGGCGCGGCTGCACGCACAGCCCGCGACTCGGCCAGCTGGGTCAAGCTACGGCTAGCGAAGGGGGATTCCGAGTTGGTCCAAAAAAACAATCGAAGTCGTATAATTTTTTAATCGAGTCAACAATCTACTCGCTTTCCGACGAAACAATAAAAACTTTTTCATTGTTGAGTAAAAGGACGCGCGTGCACTGAGAAAACAAAGTTTGTGTTCTGTAGCCGAACTTTTGCTAACTGTAACTTAAAAAACAGTGACTATAACTATGAGGTAATACGTAACCAAAAACTTTTGTTCTTTAAATGTAGATAAACAGTTTTGTTACATGAACTTTTCAGTAACGTCTTACCAAAATTTTGGTTGTTACCCCACATTTTTTCAGTGTGACGAATGCGCTCGCTCACACTCGCTCAATCGCCGACGAATTTTCTCGATTGTCCTCGATAACCGATGACTAGCTATTGATTGTCTCGTTGAGTTCGAGTCCCGATTCTCTTGACCATGCGCGACTCGGCGATTGAGCGAATGCGAGACCATCGAATCCAAGAGAAAGCCATCGATCCATCAATTGTTGGATTCGATTGTTCAAACATCTCGATGTTTGAACATTTTGTCATCGCGCATCACTAGTCACGGCTAATTTGCTTTGGTAATGGACTGCACACGGGGGAACATTTTTTGGGTTGATTTACAGTGCAGTGCCACGAAATAGTTACTTCGGAATACAGTCAAGGGTTGATTTACACTGTAGTGTAGCGGAGTGCAGCGAAATGTTTGAACATATTTCGCAATCTGATTTTCGTACAAAAAGTAGCCAAGTATCGGATCTCAATTTTGCGAGAACGAACGCAAAGAAAGACGTCCAGTGCTGGACGTAGGCCACCCCAAAACGGGAGGATATGCCATAATCGCCACGTTTGGCAGGTGGTTGGCGATCGCAGTTGGTTGAATAAACACTCAGAGAACACTGCTGCCCATCATCTGGTGAACCCCATCATCATCATCATTTCAGCTGAAAGACGTCCACTGCTGGACATAGGCCTCGCCACCAAGACCGGTCCTGCGCTTTCCACATCCAGCTTACGAACCCCTAAGCTCAGACCATTGGTCTGAGCCCCGTCGCCTTTTATGACACCCATCAGAAGAGATGTGATGGTGCTACTCTTTGTGTCCGGCACCACAGAAATCTAAATACATATAAATCTAAATAATAAGGTTTTTTTTATTGATAAAGCATCTGCTTTAATTATATTACAATCTAGCCCTTAAGGCTAAAAGTAAGCTAAGCTGTTTTGGAATCGTTGGATGATTTGACGATTACTCTGTTTACCATATGTCCATATTGGCATTAAAATTTGTTTGTATAGCAATATTTTGTTGTGTATTCACAACGGTGAATGTCTACCAAGGAGCCAGTACGTTTTTTTGTATGGTATATCCAGCTCTTCTCTTTTCAATAATAAGATAATAGAAATGTTATCTACTGTCTTTTACCACGAGAATGCATGTCGCCAGTTTTCCACCATCAACACATAAATACGCAATCACGCCCACCATGTTTTTAGCACCATCGAAGTTAGCACTCAATGCAAAAAAAATTGTGCCTAAAAAAATCCGCTGTTAGATATGCTGCAAAATACAAGTTGAGTGACTCTGCGTCCAAAACAGTAGGTACTGATGAGCAAGCAAACGGTTCGCGCACTGGTATCCTAATCCTAAAAGACACCTACCTGTACGCGGCGACACGTTCACGCGTCTTTGCCATTTCTATTGCCTTTATTAAGATTTCTATGGTATATCCCTATTTTTTCAGTAATAGGGTTGCGTGTGCCTAATTCCCAAATAAATAATAATATTCCCCTTGGAGCTTGAGGAATGTAACGGGAAACATTCACTAATTGAACTGAGCCAGTGGTTTTTCGTATGACGATAATGAACGTTCGAAAATGAACGAATAATAATGATAAAATTCCAAAACTTGCGTTTCTTTCACTAATAAATAACTAAAAATTATTAACAGTTTTTTTAACTATAGGTACTTATGTTATCCCTGTTATTTTTTTATTACTAATACAAAACAATGATTGAGATTTAAAAACCGATTCTTTGAGTGCATGTAAGAAATTAAGATTTTTTGCCAATAAATGTTCTAATTTATTTGGTCAAAAATTATTCAGAAAGTTTTTTATCTTCCACTTAAAATATGTCTTTAGGTGACGTCAAAACGATAGAATAATTAGCAGGGGTAAGCACGTCTATACTATACGACTAAAGAATTAACTGCAAAGTGAATCGGATCGGTTGTCGGTTGTTCCTTAAAACACGGTCTGTTTCTCAATGGGATGTTACTGACTTCAACCAAAGACGTACCTATTTAAAGTAGAAGATAAATTCGATACCACGAACAGAGTTCATAGTAGCTTAGCGGCTTAACCATGAACCAGGAGTCGCAGGTTCGAATCCTGCTCGAGAGAGATTGTTTTCTTATGAATAGGATGATGTTTCCATATTACGTCACATCAAAAATGAGACAGGGTGGCTTATCTTTTGCAGGGGTACATTTATCCGGATACCTCACAGGGATTCTTGATCAAGAGTCTTTTGAAGCTTACCTGAAACAAATAGAAACATTCATTAGTTTAAAGTTTAAAAGTAGACCACAAACGCTGCAAAGCTTTCGAAACGTCAGGAAAATCAATTGAAATAATATACGTGATGTACCTAATCCGGTTAAAATTGTTTCATTTTTATTATAATTTTTATAAAATAATTTATTTCTTTAATTCGTAAACAATTTAAACAAATATTCAAGAAAAAATAAAATTAATCTGCCATTGCCATGGATAATGAAATTAACGTACTAATCGCCATCAACTTTTTGATTAGCTAAGATGGATATGGTTTTTTGGCGGGAAAGGCCCAATTACATTTTTAATTTGGAAGCAAGAAGGGTCGAATTATGTCATTAGCAGTTAACCCTGAAAATTCACAGGAGTCTAAAGCGGAAACCTTAATTTTTAATAATATTATTTTCATAGTTCTCGCAGAGCCTAATGAGGTCATTTCAAAAGTTCCATGGAGCTAACAATAAAACTATATAACTCTTATTTGAACTGCGTATGTGTTATAGTGTGGTCCAATTAAGACCTTGTTTAACTTTAAAAGAAGCACTTTTCAGTTGCTGCTGGTAATTATTTTATGTCATCGGCCTGAGCCTTCTCATACTGAGAAGAGGCCCGTGCCCAGCAGTGGGACAGTAATGGGCTGGTTATCTATATTACTATAATTACTATAATAAAACTGTAAAGGTCGAAAAGTCTGTACATTAAGTTTTTTTTCGCGAAAACCGGCTAGGGGGACTAGAAATAAGCAATAGAACACGAATCAATCGTTTTTAAAATGTATGTCTGTCTGTCTGTCTGTTTGTTACCTCATCACGTGAAAGCAGCTGAACAGATCGTAATGAAACTTTGCAATTGTATTGGTATTAGTCTAACTTAAAATATAGGGCATGTTTTATCTGAATCAGCTGAGTAGATCAAGCGATTCCGCTTGACCCCTCTATTGTATTAGGTTGCATACAAAGTAGAGGTCATGATTGTTGGTTAGTTGCAGGTTCCTAAAAATACAACAAGATGGTGTTAGTATTATAGAAAATGTAGAATAACATTGTCAGCCCATCACTGTCCCGCTGCTGGGCATGGGCCTCTTCTTGGAATGAGAAGAGTTAAGAAACTATAAAATATAGAAAAACATAACGTAGTCAACCCATTACTGTCCCACTGCTGGGTATGACCCTCTTCTCAAAATGAGAAGAGCTAATGAACTGGATATTGTTAGTATTAAAACAATGTTTGTTATTGTTATTATTATTATTATTGAAACTATAAAATATAGAATAATATAACATTATCAGCCCATTACAGTCCCACTGCTGGGCACGGGCCTCTTCTCAGAATAAGAAGAGATGTGGTTAGTGTTATGAGTAACTTAACATAATCAGCCCAATTACTTCCCACTGCTGGGCACGAGCGTCTTCTCAGAATGAGAAGAGTTTAGGGTTAATTTCATGAAATTCCATCACCTTAGCAGGTTGGTTGTAAAAACAAAATATTGTATGGTAAGTAAATAGTGTAGTCGTCTGTGTATATATTAGAAGACATTGTGTTCATAAATATGACACGATGTTATTTTCCGACATCCACGCGGACGGAGTCGCGGGCACAGCTAGTGTAGCAATAAAATTGGTTTTCTAAAGGAGTCGCCGTTCCGTCGCCGCCGCCACTCAGCCACCCGCTATGTCGGTGTGTGTGTTACACAGTTCAGCGGTACATACATGAGCTATACTTCTGTACTCTACGTGGAGTTGCGGAAACCAGCCCGTTATACTAACTAACTACTTCTGTACTCTCTGTGTTTTGTGCTAATACATACTTCACCAAACTTCTCCAAGTGACTTCTAGAATGTAACTTTCCATCACTTTCGCTTATCTATACCATCGATTGATATTCATAAGCATGCATTGTATTGTGTTGTATTGTATGTATCACATTGTCTCACTAGGCAAGAACAAAGCGGAACCCTTTGCCAAGCCGCAGGTAAAACGTTTACGTCTAGACCAGTGGCTCTCAAAGGAGTCTAAAGTTCTAATAATAAAGGCTAGACTAGCTTATAGCATGGTATAATAACACCAGGTAGTCTCTTCCCGTGACAGCTAGGTCACGTGATTGCCTCCGTACTACGTCATCGGCCGTGGAGCCAATAGCGGGCTATTAGCGTGACACTTGTCAGTTTGAAGTGCTGTCAATTTGTGAAAATAAATTACCCGAGTAAAATGCATTTTTTCATTTACTTTCTTCTATAAAGAATCACTTTTTAACTAGTAATTTAATATAGTTTCCTTTATTAACTAATTAGATTAATAACACGAGATAACAAATAGTTAGGCTAGTTAGGAATTTATTTTATATTCATTATGAACAAAAATCTCCTTAGGTATATTGAAGATATCCATCAATGGCAGCACTGATCGTGACGTAGCTTGGAGGCACCGCGCTGTCATTGCGGGAAGAGAATACCTGGTGAAACATCTTATTATACCATGGCTTATAGTAAGAGTAAGTCGTTTTGGAGAACTCGTTTTACAACTATACAACTTTGTGGTACAGTCGACTGCTCGACAGTGGCAACACTTGAATTAGAAAACCACCGTTACGGCTTACGGAATAAAGGCACTGTCAATGTCAAACTGTTACCACTGACGTGCGGTCGACCGTACCCACCTATTTGTTAATGTGAATATGTTGTAAAAACAGAAAAAAAACTTGTGTGGAGCTAAGTTTGTATTTTTTTTTGTTGTAAATAATTATGTTGTACCTACTTGAATTTTAGGTATTCCATTACGTTATCAATATTTCATTTATCAAATTATCACCCATAACAAAATCCTACTTATATTATCAATGTATGTGTATTTGTTTGTCCTTTACTCACGCTGAAACGGCTGAACGGATTTGGATGAAATTTGGCACACAGAAGGACCATAACTCGGATTAACATATAAGCTTTTTATCCCGTGAAAATAAACTGTTGTCCAGGGATGTGCGATGACGTCTTTCTGTGATAAACTTAATTAAAGGCGGACGAAATCGCGGGCACAGGCTAGTACCTAACCTAACCTAAGCAGCAAAAACTGTCAGCTGTATCTGTTGTCAGCTGTTATGTGACATTATTGTCACATTAGTGAATTTTACCTTTGAACCGACGATATAGGTTGATTGAATAAAAAGTGGACTGTGTTGGTACTGGATCTAGTCTAGTACATAACTAGATACATAACATAATAACTTAACAATGCGCCTGTATTTCCCCAAAGGGGTAAGCAGATGTGTATAGTACGCACGGCTACACATCAAGCATTCACTTTTCCAGTATAAGCTGATCTCTCATTATACAGAAATACTACACAATGAAAGGTCAGTTTTTACTGGTACAATGGCTACACATCAAGCTATACATTAGCTTGACGTGTAGCCATTGTCACCCACATTTCACCTGTTAGTTTATAAGTATACAAACTAACTACTACAACTAGATACAATCTAGCAATCTAGCTTATAGAATCTACAGATGTAAATATGCTTTTTTAGTTCGATAATGTTATATTCTCGGACGAATAAAAAAGGCGGACGGAATCTCGCTAAACAATAAGTGAATCATCCATAATAAGCCGGCTCTCTTAAAAGTACGGGCCGCACACATTCACATTCATAGTATGCCAAAAAGCCGCGATTACGCAAAAAATCTAGTGTGACGGTAGTCATTGTTGTAGTGTCACAATAGTAGTTTATGAAACTGTTGCATAATAGGGGTTATTAAAACACGAGTGTGAGTTTAAAAACCGAGCCGTAGGCGAGGTTTTTAATAGTATCACACGAGTGTTTTAATACCTAATTATGTCAGTTTCATACACTATTTTATCTACACTCATACAATTTTAAATAAAATACCAAAGTCAAAATCTTGAAATCTTGGTAACATTGTCGTTGTTTTTCTTGATTTCTCTGGTAAAAGATTGTTCGTCATTTACGTTGCTGCATCCAGAAATTCAGGCGGGGTCATATTCTCCTCAGTTCAGTATCACTGCTGTAGTCAGATATTTTTGCCCAGAATAAAACTTTCGACATACAAAACCATAATAATAACGTAAACAATAACAATAAATTTACAAGTAACGATGACCAAATCCAGTAGGTAGGGCGCGCGGCCGCGCACGCGCGCTGGTGCGCGCCTACACAGATAATAAAATATAGTCTGGCGACAACATTATAATCGGAACTAATTTTCTATCCTTGTCAGGATTCCGTCAATCTCTGTTTTATCATACAAAAAATATGCCTGTAAACACTTAAATATAATTAAAAGCAATATGACAATCAAAAGTTCTGCCAAAAACGCGATTTTAAACGATAAAAATTTTCAATGTATGACAAGTGGCGCCACCCTGAATTTTGTGTACTCATTGGTGCCAAACTGTACGACTGCTAAAAAAAAGGTTTGAAAACTCCTTGGTTAGGTCGAAGTGGCATTAAAAACTCCTTAGTTAGGCTGAAGTGTGCGGTTATGGAAAAAAAATTAAATTACCGCATTGTTTTGTTCAGCAAACTGTATCGTAATGAAACTTTTTAAATTCATAACAGGTGCATGTGCGTAAAGTATGTCATTATGTCATTACTTTCGAGTTCATAATTCGAATTTTACGATACGAGTGTAGATAAATAAATTAACAGTATAAATCTGGTGTGTTATAATGCTTTCGAAATTATAGTGGGTTTAGGAAAAAAATAAGTGCTCCAGTCTTTGTTTAGCGAGATTCCGTCCGGCTTTTTTATTCGTCCGAGGTTATATTTATCATAATAGACACAAAAGCATAATCAGAAACTGATTTGATACAAGATTTACTTTAAGATACTTATAGAACTCATTCACTCTTCGTTATTGGGCGAGCTCATTATTATAATTTATAACAAAACTACTCAAAGCAACTCCACAAATTAATCAGCCTACAAGTTTGACGTCCACTGTTTAACGTCTACAATGAGGTGTGACGTCCACACAGGAAGGAAGGGCTGACGTCATAAGTCCATTAGCACTAATGCTGCCATACACACAGTCATTGTTTTATGGATATGGAATACATAGTTTAAGTGCAGGTGCAAGCCGGTTGAGTAACCGAGTTTGGTACAATATAAAACTTATGTAATTACATATTTATTTATTGTGTTCTAGCTTCCGCTGTCACTTCGTTCGTGTACATTTTGAACGTACGCACGGCTACACATCAAGCTGTACATTTCCAGTAAAAGCTGATCTCGCATTGAACGGAAAGCCAATGCCAATGCGAGATCAACTTTTACTGGAAATGTACAGCTTGATGTGTAGCCGTGTGTACATTGTGTACCTTTCGGCTTGTAATTTGGAAAAGAATTGTCTTAGTTCTAGCCAACATTATCTAAAAAACTTCTGTGCAATATTCTTAGATAGAAAGTAGTTAGTAAACCCAGTTGTTTGGGTTATGCATTGTCTGTCAATCAGTCACGCAATCCTACTTTATCCTACTAATATCATAAATGTGAAAATTTTTGAAGATGTTTGGATAACGCAATCACGCTGTAATAGATGAACGGATTTAGATGAAATTTGGTATAGGTACAGATAGAACAAAACCCGAATTAATGTATAGGCTACTTTTATGCCGGGAAAATGAAAAAAATTCAAGGGTTGCGCAATAACATATTTCTATGATAAACCCAAAAACATTAAAATATTAAACTAGTGAACGAATTATACGCGAGTGAATCGACTACATATAGGCATAGTCTAGTTGCTTTATATTTATAGAAATAGGGGTTGCCTTTTACCGGCATTAAATAATAATAAGTTCAAATCAAGTGCCTACATTCTTAGCTGAAATCGAATACCCGCCCAGCCCGCAGCGCTTCGTAACATAATTCTAAAACATTTTTCTTCTTCATCCCCAAAATATTCTTAAAGTATGCATAAGGAAAAACCCTCTGTATAAACGCAAATTTTTTTTTTATGGTTATGGCACAATTTAACCAGAGATAATCTCGGCGAACCTGTGCCACCGGCCACTTCTATAATGTCTGGGCCCATCGTAAACTTTAAAATACTTTATGGTTGAAAAAAGAAAGAAAAAGATGTTTTTACGTGCGTTTTTTAAGACGATCTTTTTTGAAATACGAAGTGTTTCGACGGTTGTAAAATAGAAGTGCTTTCGTCACCATACTTAACTGATAAAAGTTGGAACAACCAATTTTGTGGATAAAAATATAGACTTATTTTCTGAAATACCTATAACTTTTTAACAGTTCGTGACTTACTGACTGACTGACAGACAACGTGCAGTCTAAACCGGAGAACCTAGAGATACACGAGGAATATTTCGTCCTAATTTCAATTCAATTAGTACGAAATATTCCTCGAGTACCTACCCTAGAGATGCACTAAGGAGGATTTTTTTTAATTCCATCTTCAAAAGTGGTGAAATGGAGTGGTACAGTTCGTATCATCAACTCAGCCTATCGCAGTCCACTGCTGGACATAGGCCTCTCCCAATTTGGTATAATTTACAAAAAAAAAAACACGGGAGCAAAGCTACGGGCGCGGCGTCAGCTGATTTTCTGATAAAATCGAAATTTTCACAGCATTTTAGTAAACCATTTGAATCTTTAGATTTTAATGCAGCAAGTACTTTGGTTATAATTTCTAAAGTTTACACCACCCATACGAGTTCCAACAGCCATAGGTAATTTTACTGACTACATTTTTCTTTACGACCCTATATGTATAAGCCTAACGAAACTAAAGATACAAGTACATAACCTTCTCCTTTTTTTGAAGTGGGTTAAAAAGGTAAAATCATGGTAAAATCCTTCAAAAGCATTCTGACCTCTCACAATCCCTATTAGTTGTAATTCCAGTTCACTGGACCGATTTTTTAATTCCCTTAACCCTGCTGGTTTCGGACTACGAATAACTGAAAAGGTAGATTATACTGACCCAGTAATCTTGCGTACATCTTGAAAAGCTTGGGAACTAACAAAGACTGCACGGCCACTTAACCTGTTCGTCGTGGTTCTGGCTCATTACCCTGATTTTTTCTAAGCACCCACTCTGTACCCTAATCTGGCACAGTTTTGTTAAGGGGAATGTAGCAGCCAAGTGGCGCCCCCATTAGAGAAAAATATTACTCGCTGAATACATCATTTATCGAAAATTTAACAGTATTACAAGTATGATTCTTGTTGATCTTTCAGCCGCCTACGATACCGTTAACATTAGAAGACTCCTCCGGAAAGTCGAAGATCTGACTGGTGATTATGGCTTCGTTCAAATTTTGGGTGAACTTCTTCGCAATCGCCGCTTTCAGGTGCACTTGCTATCGGAGAAAAGTAGATGGCGTGGCTTGAAAAACGGCCTTCCTCAAGGGAGCGTGCTTGCACCAACTCTCTTCAACATGTATACGAATGACCAAGCTTTTTTTTTTTTTCTTATGTGACGTTATATTTTCTCCCGAATCAAACCTTTATTTTATTTTTATTTTTTTTCCCGTGGGGAAAATCCTCATGGACGCACTCCGCCTGGGGTAGGCGGAGCCAGTGTCGGACTCTTACCGACTAAAAACCACCACGGTGTTCCTCTAACGACCGTTGGCCGGGGGCGTGGGAAACTTACTCTCCCAACCATCCCCGGTAGGTCCCGGCTCGCCATTAGTAGGCGAGCCCCTTCTCCCCGTGCGGCAGCCACATCGGCCACACCCTTCTCTTGACTGGCGCGCGCGGAACACTACGTGCCACCGTCACGGACCTTGGCTGGTCGGGCGGCGGGCCACCCCGAGTCCGCCGCCCGCAGGCCCACATCTAGGGTGGCTGGAGGTCAGCATACGCCCTCCTGCGACGCCCAGGTCGTCTCCTGCGGATGGGGAGAGAGGTCAACGCCTCTCGAACCCTCTCCGCCGCCTCCTTAGCGAGTATTACATCCTCGCAGAAGGAGACGACGCCTGCCCAAGCGCTCTCGCTCCCGACCATAGACAGAACCACGGCCGGAAGCGAGAGATCGCTGCCGCTTACTGCAGTGATGAGGTCACGAATGACCAACCTGCCAGCCCAACTACAACACGTTTTCTCTATGCGGACGACCTTGCACTTACTACGCAGACACCCACCTTCGAAGAGGCTGAAAAAAATCTATCGACGGCTCTTGATGAACTGGGGTCATACTACGATGAGAATGGCCTCAGGCCCAATCCTTCAAAAACGGAGTCCTGTGCCTTCCATCTGCGGAACCAACAAGCAAATCGAGCTCTCAAAATTAAATGGCAAGGAGTCACCATCGAGCACTGTCCTTATCCAAAATATCTTGGAGTTACAATGGATCGGTCACTAACTTTTAAATCGCATTGTCAAAAAACTAAACTGAAAGTGGGGGCACGCAATAACTTACTTCGCCGCCTGACATCCACACACTGGGGATCTAAATCAGATGTTCTTCGCACTATAGGAATGGCACTGTGCTTTTCCGCTGGAGAATATGCATGCCCGGTGTGGCATCGGTCTGCTCACGCAAAGCTAGTAAATGTTGCGCTGAATGACACCTGCCGCATTATAACTGGCTGCCTCAAGCCCACGCAACTGAATATGGTTTACCCGTTAGCGGGGATATCACCACCTGGGGTCCGTCAAGATGTAGCCTGCTCAATAGAAAAATTCAAGCAGGAGTCTGACGTTCGACATCCCCTTTACAGTCACCAAATGCCTCCAGGCCGTCTCAAGAGTCGCAAAAGCTTTTTGCACAGCACACGAGCTTTTAAAGACCACCCAGCTGCCGCCAGATGCACATTGTGGACTGAAAAGCACCCTCCACCTCCTGGTTTTATTACTCCACAGGAGAATTTACCACCAGGACACGATCTACAGTGGCCAGTGTGGAAGTCACTCAATCGCCTTCGCAGCCAGGTTGGTCGCTGTAGACTTAATATGTGTGAATGGGGGTTTAGGGACCCTAGCCTTGCACACTGTGACTACGGTGACCCAGAGCAATCCATGTCGCACTTGCTAACGCAACCCTTGTGCCCCAACACCTGCACAAGAGATGATCTATTCGCCGCCACTGAAAACGCCATTGAAGTGGCCCCTTTTTATTCCAGCCATATTTGAACCATTGACACGATAAGAAGAAGATCGAAAATTTGTTTTTTCGTCTTGATTTGTTACTTAGAAGATGAGGAGAGAGAAAAAACATATTCATTGTTTTTCTTTCTATATAAATCATGTATGGAAATAAAACCATTGTTTGAATATTTGTGACGACACTCTCAAGAGTTTTTATAGAATTTAATCCTCAATTTCACCTAAAATCTCATAAAATCTTAAAAAAATACTTAAATTTAGAGCGAGACGGTGTTAAACGTGAAAGACCTCTTAATATAAATTTTATATCGCTCACTTTCTTAAGATATGGAAAGGTAAGATATTTTTTTATAATTTATATAAGGCGAGCGATATTGCGAAAAATGCTAGCAATAAAAGTATGTTGCAAAGCTTCACACAACACAAACTAATTATACAAGGGAGTGTATAATTAGTTTGTGTCGTGTGAAGCTTGCCCGGGAGGGCACGCTCATATAAATTTACGAGACAAATGCCTTATTTAAGTCAAATTAAGCGTAATGAGTGGGCCGTTTCTAAAAACTTGGTACACTTAATTATCTCTTTAATCTACTTTTATAGTTGGGCGTGGACTCTCCGGAAACGGTACGACAGTTTTTGCTTGAACAAACGTTAAAAAGTTTTGTTGAACCTTTTGCATATAATAACGATTAGCGATCATGTACCAGACTTTCAATACAAACTAGCTTTTAGTAGGATTATAAAAGTCAACGTTTTTAAATAAAGTTAAAAGGAGATTGATAAAAATAGCCTTAAACTGTTACAAAGATGAACAATATATGAAAATTACATGCGAATTTTTTCGTTTCATAATTGTTGTATTTAATGCGGACAGTACAAGAACCATTTTTTATATTTTAAGGAGTATCAATACATTAATGAAGTAACCGGATAAAATTGTATCATCTATGATATCTGTGTATCATCCATATTTTTATTTCGATACTCTATCTATAGTCTACGATTCAATATTATAGACTCCTTTTTTCACACAAGAAATTCCAAAAAATTGGCATCGACTGACAACTTGACGACAATGTAGATTGTTTGACATAACAAAATAAAAAACAAAACATGACATCAAAATAGCACAGATATCCTCAGATATCTGTGATTATATGTGTCAAAATAGTAAACATTTAAAAAATATAAAATTATATTTAGTGCTGTCCGTGTTTATGAATGTATTGCAATACATTGGCTTCATTGAGTTGTATATGGTGAGCATCAACTTTAATTTGTAACGCCTTAAGGCGGAGTCACTAAGGATATTTAGCAATGTCCTTTTAAATAGAATTTTAAATATATACACGCAGTTTTTTTTTATTATTGTTGTGCTAAACGTCATCAATTATTGATAGGATAAAAAAACTTTTTAACAAAAAATAAAACCGACTTCAAAAACCTTAACTAAAAAGTAAAAAATAGTGGTTGGTGTCGCGTGGTTGACCCTTTGCGTCATGTAATGTACAGTCCAGCGCAATATCTATAGTAAAAACAGTTTATGTGAACGTACATGAAAATCACGCGCCGCCTTCAAAATGTTGTTTAAGTTAAGACTTTAAAATACATACAATGATTATTTTTTACTTTTTAGTTAAGGTTTTTGAAGTCGGTTTTATTTTTTGTTAAAAAGTTTTTATTTCATACTTTTTAGTTGAGGGTTGATTCATAAATGTTTATATAACCAATTTGAGAATATATTTTTATTAACCTTTGCTATCCCACTGCTGGGCAAAGGTCTCGCTCATGTTCTTCCAAACGTCCAATCACTATCGTGAAAAAAAAAACACTCATATCGGCCAAGAATTCTCAGAATGAGGAACCAATGAGCAGATCATCTAGATACGTAAAGCTAAAATAAACTGATTTATTGAAGCTGGTTAAAAAACTACTTAACCTAAGTCAATAAAATTTATATGGGACCACCGCGCGGACTTTCTCTACCAAATAAAAAAACAACCACGTAAATCGGCCCACAAATCTCGGAGTAATCGGTGTACATACATGAAAAAAAAAAAAAAAAAAAAAAAAAAACCCGCGGAATACATAACCTCCTCCTTTTTTTGAAGTCGGTTAAAAAATGAGCGACATTTTAAAACATATTCGAGATCTTTATTTTTGGTTTTTTTGTAACAAAATAAATAACATAATTTGTCTACGCTCTAAATATTAGAAATTCATGTGTTTAAAAAAAACATATTTCTTACTTTACGGTCTAATAATTACAACGAATAATTGAGAAAGTAAAATAATGATTAACTTCAGCCAGTTTTTTCAGTAGCATAGTGGTATTTAACCGCTTGGGGTACTGGACCAGAAAACCTCCTCGTGTGCCTGACAGTCCTTCTCGATACGTTTGGAAGGAACATCAGTTTTTTGGGCCGGTGCATCTTGGGCATTGGCAATTACTCTTATTCGGGAAACCTTATTGTCCGTGGCGAATTCTCTGATACGGGAGGGGCCCGATTTGGGTCAATGGGACGTTGCTCCGTGTGCCCCTCTGATGTTAGCAGTGGAGGAGCAGGTACGGGCCCGTTGTGTATTCAACCTGCCACTGGGCAGGCAGCCCTTTCTTCCCTGCTACCCTCTACAATCTCGGTATCAGAAGGAGTGCTGCGGTTATGTTTTTACGGCCCCTTTTGAGACCCAGGTACTTGGCTTTACCACCTAGACTGCGAGGAAGATAAACTCTAAAAGAAAATTATGAGAGGTTAGAGCTTGTGGGTGGAGGACTTGGGGTAGTCCGCTACCCGACCAGTTAAGGCCCGTGACGGTAGCGCGATGGCGTTATCAATCAAAGGTTTCTTGATAGAAAACTCAATTTTGAGTTAAGCTCTCCTTTATACATGAAACTTTTAACTGTTTTACTTTTTTATGATTTTCCTTGTGTGCAATAAAGAATAACAATAAAAATAGAACAGCCAATCAGCCACTCATACAATAGAACTTCTATCGTGTACCTACTAATTGACAACTAGAACTAAAAGGGTTAATAGAGCTAGTAAGAAAGATAATAAATAGGTTGGCAGCCTGTCAACTTTTAACCCAGCAAATCTATGCCAGATGTGGGTTCAAGCACAGATTTGGCACTGATCTTAACTAAACTAATTGGTGCTGGTGAAGAATTCATTATAGGTATAAGTCTAGGTTACCTATACCTCATTCATAATATATATATCTGATTCAGATTACCTAATTCTATGTTATATTTTATTGATTGCATGCAAATTGTATGACATTTTGCTTGCTCTTTCATTTCTGTATCTTTTATGACAAATAAAGTCTCTCCTTCTTACTTGCTCTACAAACACGCACAGTAACTTAAGTTGTTGTTGTTAAGTTTAAACTTCTACTACCTTTGGCCTTACTCCCGACTGGTTCGAGTTCAGAATCAAATCAAGCAAATGTCAATTCCTAGAGGTTTTACTGTCAGTTCCTCTACTCTCGGAATTGAAACTAGCTCGATTCGGTTCGAATCAGTCGGGAGTAAGGCGCCAGGTGGCTTAGGACCCGCGTATACAACGACCATACAGCCCAATAGACGCCTAATGTTCAATATAATTCGTACAATAAATTCTGCCACTAGCTGAGGCGGGGTACTGCAATCCGATTGGCCCTACCAAGATAAGACGGCTATTGGCACTAACGCAGCAGTTTTGACGGCTCATGTAAGTGGTCGAAACTGATTTGAAGATTTCAAGTGGTGAATAGTGGCCTACATTAATGAAATTTCATAGATGTGTTGCAGACATCGGTCGCCTGTTATGCGACGTCTATGGGGTGTGTGGTCGCTGCGTGTATACAACGTGTGTCAGAAATGCGTGGTCATATTTTAAGAGCTCATTCAATGCATAGCTTAGAACAACTTTTACTAAGCTATGGGACCAACCCAGAAATCACGCCTTAAAATCTGTTCCTTACGATATCATCGAAGTCCTGCAAGCGGGTACTACGAAAGGCCCGTTTCGACCATATTGGGCATATAGGGGCCAAGTTAGCTTCATACCCTCCAGGTAGCAAGCAGTTCTGGTCCCTGTCTAAATCGGTCGAGACGAACTTCTGTCGTCCTTTGCTGCCTCCAATGCAGAAACCTGATGGATCACTGGCTTACTCCGCAACAGAAAAGGCAAATTTATTTGCATCTATGTTTGCGAGCAATTCGCGTCTCGACTCTGGCTCAAAACTACCACCATCTATACCTCACTGCGATTTTTCATTCCAGAAAATCGCTATTCACACTAAAGAGGTTCGAAGAGCGCTTTTCTGTCTTGATGTGAATAAGGCCAGTGGACCCGACGGTATTTCTGCAAGGGTTCTTAGGAAATGTGCACCTGAGTTGTCTCCTGTACTGACACGCCTGTACCGCCTCTCTCTTAGTCAGAGAACTGTGCCCAAGTCCTGGAAGCTTGCAAATGTACAGCCAGTACCCAAGAAGGGTGACCGTGCTAACCCGGCCAATTACAGACCAATCGCCATCACCTCCATATTGTGTAAAGTTATGGAAAGGATACTGAACAACAAGTTGCTGGCATACCTAGAAGACAATGATCTTCTCAGTGATCGTCAATTTGGCTTTCGTCAGAAACGATCAACTGGTGATCTTCTTGTGTTCGTCACGCACTGTTGGGGCGAAGCTATCGAGAAACATGGCGAAGCCTTAGCTGTGTCTTTGGATATCTCGAAAGCTTTCGACCGGGTTTGGCACGCAAGTCTGCTGAACAAGCTTCCAGCGTACGGCATCCCACCTGACTTTTGCACTTGGATAGCTGACTTTTTGAGTGAACGGTCCATTCGAGTGGTCATTGACGGCTGCTCCTCTGACCTCTTGGCCATAAATGCCGGAGTTCCTCAAGGGTCTGTTCTCTCTGCGACACTTTTCCTGCTTCACATAAATGACCTGCTTCAGTTAGGTCTTATTGGCTACGCAGATGACAGTACTATCACAGAGAGATACCTGTCCAGTGTGAGAGCCAACCAACGGGAAATCTGTTCTCTACGAGAGGCCATGATAGAGCGGACTAATTCGACCTTAAATCTCGTTTCCCAGTGGGGAGATGACAATCTGGTCAATTTTAACGCCTCTAAAACTCAGGCGTGTCTTTTCACCGCAAAACGGAGTCCATTCCACCTGGCTCCTACTTTCCAAAGTACACCTATTAGCATCGCCGACCACCTAGACCTTCTTGGCATGGAGTTGTCACCTAACCTCAACTTCGGCACCACAATCGAGGCAAAGGCTCAAACTGCGGCCAAAAAGTTGGGCATTCTTAACAAGGTGAAGCGATACTTCACTCCTGGACAGCTTTTCACTTTATATAAAGCTCAAGTCCGATCGTGTATGGAGTATTGCAGTCACTTGTGGGATGGCTCCGCCAAATACCAGCTTGCGGCTCTTGACTCGATTCAACGCAGAGCTGAGAGGTTAATTGGTGATGAACTGTTAGCAAAATCTAAGCTACAAAGCTTAGCCCATAGACGCACAGTTGCTTGTTTGTCGGTGTTCTACAGGCTGTACTTTGGAGAGTGTGCGCAAGAGCTCCATGAGCTTATTCCGCCATCTCCTTTCTTTCATCGGACTACACGCCGCACTGCAGGATATCATCCACATTTGGTGGAAATCCCTACTATCAGGACCAAGCGCTTTGAGAACTCTTTCATAATGCGCACAGCCAAGTTGTGGAATTCACTGCCGGCATCTGTATTTCCGGGCACTTATAACCCTAACGCCTTTAAAGCTGGAGTGAATCGGCACCTAATAGGTTTGCTCGCTCCATCGTCGACCACATCCTGACAAAGCTGTCTAGATTGTGGTCAAGAGCAGATCTATAAATCATAAAAAAAAAAAAAAAAATGTCGCTCGATAAAATTTAACTATCAGGGGGTCTACTCCCGTTCGACGATATTCGATAAATCGTACGATTCATCGCACAATTTGCTACTCCGGTCAACCATCGTTCCCTTATCGCATGCGATGATCGTGTTTTGACGTTTGTTTTTCTCATCTCCGGTAAATTGTATACGACTATGAACCGTAGTCTATCTTAATTGTGCCTTTTTTATGTGCCTATCTTTATTATGTAAGTATCATCCGAACGAAAGTTCGTACTTCGTTTGTCGTTCGTAAAACGCGAGTAGACCTACAGCTTTTTTTTTTCGCAATTTCAGGATTGGTCCCATAGTAAAAATTGTTCGATAGCATCCCCTGAATAAGCTCTTCAAATATGACCGCGCATTTCTGATACACGTTGTATAATGCGCGTAGGACCCGCGTGCACTCCACTAAGCTGTTTAACTGTCCGGGTGTCCACAGAGTCCCAGTGCACCGCAAACCGATTGCTTCCGATGCTTGTGATCCGATTGTTGCATCCGTTGCCACTTAGGGCCAAAATTAATATCCAATCTAACCAAGATTTACCCTACTAGAGATAGATAGGCATATTTTGTATGGAGCTTATGTCAAATTCCTATCTCTAGTAGGGCAAATCGTGGATAGATTAGATATTAATTTTGGCCGTTAGTTAATATCTGATGGTAATGATGGTATATGGAAACACCGGGAGGATACCTGGATCCTCGTTTTTTTTTGTGGTGTTTTGTTTAAGCTTTCAATTTTCTAAATATAGGTATATAGGTTTGACGTCTGTGGTCTAGTGGTTCAAGTGTCGCACTGTTGATCACAAGGTCGTGGGTTGGATTCCCACAGCACACAAATGTTTATGTAATGAACATAACACGTGTTTGTGTTGGTCTGGGTTTTTATTTTGTATTATAAGTATGTATTTACCAAAAAAAAGTATATAAGTATTATATCCATTGTCTAGTACCCATAGTAAAACGTAGTAGCTCCATGAAATCAAAACAACTATTTTTTTGCCAAATAGTTGTTATAACCTGCCACCTAATCACAACATCTTTGTTATATCTATTCCTCACATTAATCCTCAAAATAGGCGTAACTACTGCATAATATATTAATTAAACGAGCTCGTAGTTGTCCTAGCACTGATTAATATACCCGGAATAATGGCCACTCAGACGATATCGCCATAAACCAATCTGCATTAATTATAAATCATAGAGTTGATAGTGATTTCAACTAGTTACTTGTTGTGATAGTTTTGTTGGTAAAATAAATTGTATTGATAACTAATGTGCTAATCAGTAGGTATGTGTGTAGTGTTATTGATCGAAGGTTTGGTTTTGGTATCGGCCCCGAAATAAGTTTCGGCTGTAGTTTTAATTCAAGGAACCCCAGGATGGGCGCTAGCTGAAACCAAATTCACTTGTGGGATATATATGCCGAAAGCTTGGCTGTATTTTAAAATTTTCATTGGCTGCACGGGGAGAAGGGGCTCAGCTGCTTGTGGCGGGCCAGGACCTGTCGGGAGTGGTTGTGTGAATACTAACAGGTTCCCACGCCCCCGGCTAAGGAAGTTGAAGGAACACCGTGGTGGTTTTAGTCGGTAAGACTCCGACACTGGCTCCGCCTAACCCGACTGACCGGCTGAGTGCGTCCATGAGGATTTCCAGAGGGCAACAAAAAAAAAATGCGCTGTTTATGTGGTTTTGTTACCATCGATAATATGGTTGACTGTACCTACACTTTTTTCAGTGTCCGATGTCAATATGGAAGCCGAAAATCAGTTTAAATTTCGGCCGAGACTGTTTCAGTCGGACACTATCATTGTTAAATTATGATACAAAATGGCTAATGTAAACCACAGAATGTTGAATATACTCAAATATCATGTACATACATGCAGTACATGCTATTGATTATATCAAGTTGTCGAGATTATAAAGCGATATAATCATTTCAGCCGAAAGACGTTCACTGCTGGACATACATACATACATAACATCACGCCTGTATTCCCCGAAGGGGTAGGCAGAGGTGTATTACATAGGGTAGAGTGGTAATCAGTGAACCAAGCAGCAACAGTTAGCCACCATGGGTATCTCAAGAACGTGACGTTGTCAGTTCTTGCATTTACCGCCGTCCTGTGCGCTTTTGTTTGGAACGTCCCTTTGGAGTCGCCAGCGAGCTCGCGCAACGGACACTCAAGCTATGTGAATTTTTGTGTTTTATTGCGAAAAAAGATATTAAAAATTCAAGTTTTTTTTCTTGCTTCCTTTGTGTTTTTCACATCGGATTCAAGATAAAACCACCTCGTGTTGTGTTTCCTAGCGTTTTTATTTATGCTATCTGTGTCGATCTAGTATAAACGTGTGTTTGGCAATATGCATCCAAAGTCGATGGGTCCCCGTACTTTGACAGTGAACCAAAATGAAGAGGTAAACAATGAACCACGGTTCACTGTACCTAGCTGCTAATGTTCTCGTCTATTTATATAGTCGTTAAGGTGGTCACCTCTCTATTGACACCACGCCAAATATTGTGGGTTCGATCCCCACACGGAATAAATATTTGTGTGACCCACAAATAGTTGTTCTTAGTCTGGGTGTGTATTTTGTGTCTGTGAATTGTATGTTTGTAACGTCCCCCGCGGTATATGAGACTTACATAATGTAAGAAAACATTATCTTTATTGTCCTTAATATACATAACAAAGGCATTTATATTAAAGTTGATAGAAACTTGAGTTTTTCATTCAAGAAACAGGGATTCAGTCAGTCAATAATTCTACTGGTTCACTGTATATTTGTGGTTCACTGTATAAGCATGGGTGGTAACAGTGAACCAATTTAATAAAAATAAAAAATTAACATTCGTACTGCTGCAAATTGTTGAGTTATTGAATTAAATTGTCTTAATAGTTAAAATTTATTAAATTTCCCAGGTATTGGTATATATAAGACTCTGTTTTGTTTATAGATATTAGAGCAGCGACGCTTCAAACTTTTGGTGGTTCACTAATTACCACCCTACCTAATTCGTCTGGTTCACTGTATACTTTGTGGTTCACTTTGGGCCATACTGGTGGTTAACTGTATATGCATAGGCAGTAACAATTAATCAATTTACTTTTTTTATTATAACATCCCTACTGCCCCAAATACTTGAGTTATTGAATTAAATCATCTCAATAATTAAAATTTATTAAATTTCTAAGGTATTGGTATATAAAACTCTGTTATGTCTATAGATATAAGAGCAGTGTCGCTTCAAACTTTAGGTGGTTCAGTGATTACCACCCTACCTACACCCACAATTCGCCAGATATGTTATAAGTCCTATGTAATAGGGGGCGAGCCTATTGCCACTAACCGGGCACAAATGCTATGATGATTGCTATAATGTTATGCTGGACATAGGCACAGAATATCTAATAGTACTAATAGGCCTCCCCAAAGGGGGAAAATTATTTATCCATTTTTATTATATGTAATTATAAGTACGGACTTAATAAACCACGACTACGGAGTACGAAACATATTTTACTACTTTACTGGTGCATCTATCTTATTCTTTGTCTCTGCATTACCCTAAGGTTGTCTGGTAGAGAACGCCTATGGCTTAAAGACCGCCTTTGTACCCAGTTGTGCATAAAGAATTAAATAAATAAATAAATAACAGTGTTGCCAAGTTTAGTAATACAACTCCGTTTTATTATGAAAACCACAAAACAGGTTTATGAAATAATACATACCTTGAAAAGCCGCCAAGTGCGAGTCGGACTCGCCCATGAAGGATTCCGTAGCAGCAAGTAACATAATATAAAAGTTCTTGTAGTTCGTTGTAACTTTGATCGATGTTTTAATAATAAATGCTGGTAAATAGTGATGCTTGCATTGCTGTGCTTCGGTCTGAAGGGTACGGGTGTCGGTGAAATTACAATCACATGAGACTTTCCATCTTCATGTCTCAGTTTGGCGAATCGACTTGCGGTACCATTTAGGTAACAGCCTAGGTGGTATTAAAGTTGTTATGGGCAAAGGTAATTGCTTAACATCAGGTGGGCCTTTAGCTCGTTTCGCCATCCTATACCATAAAAAAAAAATGCGGTTTACGATTTATGACGTATTAAAAAAAACTACTTACTAGATCTCGTTCAAACCAATTTTTGGTGGAAGTTTACATGGTAATGTACATCATATATTTTTTGTAGTTTTATCACTCTCTTATTTTAGAAGTTACAGGGGGGGGGGACACATTTTACCACTTTGGAAGTATCTATCGCGCAAACTATTCAGTTTAGAAAAAAATGATATTAGAAACCTCAATATCATTTTTGAAGACCTATCCATAGATAAACCACACGTATGGGATTGACGAAAAAAAAAATTTGAGTATCAGTTCTAAATATGGGGAACCCCCAAAATTTATTGTTTTTTTTTTCTATTTTTGTGTGAAAATCTTAATGCGGTTCACAGAATACATCTACTTACCAAGTTTCAACAGTATAGGTCTTATAGGGTTCCGTTTTTCGCCATTTGGCTACGGAACCCTAAAAATTATGTTCAAATGTTATGTTGAGTTAATTTTTTACGCAACTAAATGTTGCCTAAAAAAATTAACTCAATAATTTAATTGTTGTAAGCTGTGGTGTGGTTGTGGTGTGGTCCTAACTGCCAATGATCTTACTCATGTCTCCCTAATTACTTATAAGACTAGGTTTAACGACACATTACACAGCCAATACTAAACATGACATGCGTCTCGTCATAAGCCTCTAGTGTCATCATTAAGTGTCGAGTTAATGATCGCAGCTATGTGACGCTTCCTGAAGTCATTATTATGAAACATTATACTGAAATAATGGTAGTTAAGACGCATTAATACGTCATTAAGTCGTATACGAATGCAGAGAATAATATATACGAAAGATAATAAAACTGTGAAGTGCAATAGAAGAAGTAATAAGGTTTTATTGCTATTTCAAGTTTATATGTACTGTGACCTATATTATTGTGTGACCTCTAATAATGCTCGGTTCCTTCATTCTTACCTACTGATGTTTACCTACCTACTAGTGAAAACTAAGCCATTTTGACAAAAAAATTGTTCCCAATAGATAGGGTTGCTATACCTACGTCCTATACTGGGTGTAAGGGGAACGCTTCCGAAAACGAAGATAGGTGCTGGTGATTACTGATACGAAAACACTAAAAAAAATGCGATTCTTTTTTTAGATTTTTTCATATATATTTTTTTGCATTTTTAATACATAACCAGCTTTGGGCAGTTAAATAAAACTCATACATAATGAAAAATGCAAAAAAAATATGAAAAATCTAAAAAAAAGAATCGCATTTTTTTCGTTGTTTCGTATCAGTAATCACCAGCACTATCACCTATCTTCGCTTTCGGAAGCGTTTCCCTGACACCCTGTATACGAGACTGTTACCGTATTTCAATATCGAGTCCCGTATTGCAATTACTTCGTCTTCTAAACGTTTAAAAGTTGAATTTCAGTCAAAATCTTCACCTTCGAAATTCACATGTAAAATCTATCTGTTTATTTTTTCGTTACTATTATTAGCTTTCGATCTATTTTCAGAACTAAACTAGTACTATCAATCCTGTTATTTACCCGTTCAATCATTCCATTAAAACTCACTGCTGTAAGGCTGTAAGTGACGTAAGTGTACTAGAGACACTAAAGTAAAGACTGCCTCCATAACAGACAAAACACAAAAAATATTTGAATAAAACAAAGCTACATTGTTCCCAACACTGTATTGAACCCACATCTGGCAGTGTACAATGTAAAAGTTATTAAAATATTTATATTGTCGCCGTATTGAAGTAGGTTAAGGGGCCACATGAAATAAAACACGGTTTGAATGCGGCGTAGGCGCGTCTCGGGCCTCGTTCGGCGAACAATATGGGACATTTTTTGCGAATAAAAAATTGCAGCAACAAGTTTTCTTAAGAAAAAAAGCAAAATGTGTAAGAACAATTTTGAAACCACGTTTTGAAATAAAATCTTAGTTTTTGTATATTTTATATTGTTTTTTCTCCTATAAAGATGAAAATATTTTATTTACGCACGTGCATTTTTTGGGATAGCTCGATTAGTTTTGTACAAATTCAAATTCAAAGTTTTTATTTCGAATAAAACGACTTTCGACTGCCTCGTGTTGGTCTAGTGGTCGCAAGTGCGACTGCTGAGCGTGGGGTCCTGGGTTCGATTCCCGGGTCGGGCAAAGTGTTATTGGGTTTTTTCATTAGGAAATTCTCCATACATACCATACATAACATAGCTGGCTAAATGTGGGTGTACTATACACCTCTGCCTAATCCTTAGGGGAAATTTAGGCATGATGTTATGTTATGTTATGTTATTTCGAATAAGCATTTACATGCACTTTCAAAACGTGAAGAATCTAGAAGTTTTTAAACTTTCGCGAATTTCACTCATATTAAACTAAGTTTACGGGACTTGTCGCGCACAATTAAATCAAAATATAACAAACAAATAATTAATAATTTTAATTGTGCGCGACAAGTCCCGTAAACTTAGTTCAATATGTTAAGAATCTAGTTGCACGGTTCCAAAATGTTGGTCCTATGGAGAAGAGCCGGCAAGAAACTCCATGGAAATAGGTACAGTTGCACACAAACGGAACCCCTGGTCATGACCAAGAGGCGATGTCCAACCTACAACTCGGACCAAATAATTGGTCGGAACCTTCAAGTACTCAATTAAACCATAAAAACATAAATATGTCTCACTGAAGTTTAAATATACGTAAAATTAAATATTGTATCTGTTGAAAACTTGAAATCAAAATTGGTACCTTACAAAATATTTTTCACGCAAACATCAATGTTGTTTCTAAATATTTATTTCATAAAATCACCTTACGAGCATGAAGCTACAAAATTTAAAATATAATATTTTACCAGCAAGTGGCAGTCATTTTCCAAAAGTGCAAGCCCTATTTGGCGCCCGAAGACTTTATGGTTCTCTTGCACAAAACTTCAATTTATTATGGAATATCTTACGACGTACAATTCAGCTATTTTCAGCGAGACAGGGTTGCATCCAAGCAATAAGTAAGAATATTTCATAAGGATTTATTGCAAAACTACTGAAAAGGAATTCAATTTGAACAAATAGAATGTTTAAAAATGTATACATTGAAAACCAAAAACAAACAAACAGATTTTACTTTTTTTTCCACTGGTCACACCCAAACATAGCTATAGTGTTATAGTGTCATAGAATAAACGTAAGTCCTGAAAGTAAGCCAGAATCGCTATAGGAGAATTGATTTGTAAGGTTTTTAAACCATGTTACATATTACAAAAAAAACATTCAAAATTTATTTTGTTTGCCTACTAAGAATAAATAAATACATCAGCGTATCCCGAGTATGTCCTTAAGGTCCAAGAAGACCAGCAAAATGGGTTTCCGTGTGTCAGGTAAGCCCAACGACCATACAGCCCATAGACGCCTCATACCAGGCAACTGATGTCTGTAACACATCTATGAAATTTCACTAATGAAAGTCGTCACTATTCGCCACTTGAAATCTTTAAATCAGTTTCGAAGTATCGACCACTTACATGAGCCGTCAAAACTACCGCGTTAGTGATTAGCCAATAGCCGCCTTAGTAGAGCCAATCAGATTGTAGCCCCGCCTCATCTAGTGGAAGAATTTATTGTAGGCATTATATTCAGCATTAGGCATCTATTGGGCTGTATCGTCGATGGGTAAGCCCTTAACGACATCCTGCAGCTATCCAGCAACCACCTTGAGAACTTACTGATATAAGTAAAACATGAAGTTGCTGTCGGGCATGCCCATGCCAAAAGGGTCTTCAACTCAGTTTGTTTGTTTATTTAATTTTCGTCCTTCAATCACGCTGAAATGGCTCAACGGATTTGGATGAAATTTGAATTTGAAACAAATAGATCATATCCTGGATGTCGATCCTGCAGCTATCCAGCAACCACCTTGAGAACTTACTGATGCCTAGAAATTCAAGGAATATTTCGTATAGTCCCATGAAACTTTTAATTCAGTCCAAAATCGACTTCGGAATTCCATACACTTGCTTATATTCAATTCATACAAAACCTTTGCCATCATATAACCGAAAATGTCCATACTTTCAAAGGGTCTACACGGAAACGAAATAAGGGAGCATCTATAATATAATGTTTGTCAATTTCCATGAATTCATAACGATTTGCTAACATAAAATTCGCGTCACATGGTATCAATCGGCTTTTGTTTAGCACATAATGTGTTCATAGAAGACGTTTCCCGATTTCTTAGTAAGTCAGCCATGATTAAAATAAGATATTAAAGCAGCTGTTGCGTCGTCAAGATTATTTTATTACTTTAATTCACAACATAAATCTCCAGAATTTTCATTCCTAATATATCTCTTTAAGGTTATAAGGCAGCGTTTTGTGAAAAGGAATTCATTATAGCTGCCATATTTTAACTGAATTTGCGTTTAAAACACGTTATTTTACACTCAGCTTGAAGTTTATTTTTATGAGCACTGCATTTTTGAGTCTGAAAATTCGTCGCTTAAAAATCATTAAAATGTAAGAAAAATATTATAAGCCTTAATACCGCCTTTACAACCTCTTTAGACAATATTGTTTGTCCTATAATAGGTCCTAGATAAAGTACGAATTACTTCACTACGTTCTTGATCTATTTAAGCGTTTTTTCTTTCGTAGCAATAATTCCAACGATACCAACAAAATTAACCTAAAACATATAACGTGTTGATCTGTATTCGTGCCATATTTAAGGAGGCGACTATACCACTGATACTGAACACGTATCAATAAAAAAATTTACACAAAAAAACATTTTTTTGATTATAAAAAATTCCAAAGTGTGAGTAGTGACAATTATAATATGCGAAAGTATGGATGTTTAGAAAGAAAGAAAGAAAGAAAGAAAGATTTTATTTAGCACAGCACAGTGACAGCACAACAAATAACATTAAATAAAGTACTAAAATAGATATAAGTAAAACATGAAGTTGCTGTCGGGCATGCCCATGCCAAAAGAGTCACCAACTCAGTATCCTGATATAGCATATAGGCTACTTTTTATTTTATGGGCAATTTTTCGCTGGAAACCACACTGTAATAAAATCGTTTTCTTGTCACGGATCCCTAAAAGCGTGGCTTCGCTTCACATTTCATAATATAATAATTATAAAAGTTGAACCAGCAAAAAATTGAATAAATCAAACATTAATGTAATGTAACACGTATAAGCTTCGCAAATTGTTCTCAAATAAAAATTATTGCTGAAATGTGAAGCGAAACCACGCTTTTAGGGATCCGTGACAAGAAAACGATTTTATTACAGTGTGGTTTCCAGCGAAAAATTGCCCATAAAATAATAAGTAGCCTATATGCTAATTCAGGATATGATCTATTTGTTCCAAATTCAAATTTCATCCAAATCCGTTGAGCCGTTTCAGCGCTATTGAAGGACGAAAATTAAATAAACGAACAAACATCCATACTTTCGCATATTAATAGGAAGTAGGATGAAACGAATAGTTGTTTTGCCGGATACCGGATATTCGAGCGAACATTGCTAAGCGTGTCGTACCTTTTAGATCAGTAGGTCTACTCGCGTTTTACGAACGACAAACGAAATACGAACTTTCGTTCCGACTGATACTTACATAATAAAGATAGGCACATAAAAAAGGCACAATTAAGATAGACTACGGTTCATAGTCGTATACAATTTACCGGAGATGAGAAAAACAAATGTCAAAACACGATCATCGCATGCGATAAGGGAACGATGGTTGACCGGAGTAGCAAATTGTGCGATGAATCGTACGATTTATCGAATATCGTCGAACGGGAGTCTACTCCCGGCACGCTCCAGAAGTCTACCCCTGGAGCGTGCCCGCAAAGGTGATGCACCGATGATCGGGTAGATTCCATAGGCTTATTACCTCTTAATACAGATAAATTGGTGTTCATTCACCATATTTTGATCCTAGTTCAGTACGAGTGCTATTTTTTCGGTTTAAATGAATTAAAAAAGTCGTTTTAATGTCAAGATATTGTGGTTTTATTTGTGTTTATAGTACCTAACTTATATCATAATATGAATTGGTAACTAGTATCAGGTTATCCACTATCCAGTATCTGCCCCGATATTTAAATGGGGCCGGATACCGGATAGTTTCCGGATATCCGTTTAATCTCTAATATTAATTATGACCGTTTGCAGCAGAGCAGTTATTTGGAGCCTCATGTTTAGAAGTAGACTTTTATGGGCTGATATGATGATCCAATATAATTTGATTGAGAATGTTTTTTTATTAGATACTAGCTGTGCCCGCGACTCCGTCCGCGTGGGTGTCGGAAAATAACATCGTGTCATAATTATGAACACAATATCTTCAAATATATACATATAAGCGCCTACACAGACGATTACACTATTTACCAACCATACTATATTTTGTTTTTACAACCAACCGGCTAAGGTGATGGAATTAGCTCTAAACTCCCTCATTCTGAGAAGACGCTCGTGCCCAGCAGTGGGAAGTAATTGGGCTGATTATGTTATTCTATAACACTAACCACATCTCTTCTTATGCTGAGAAGAGGCCCGTGTCCAGCAGTGGGACTGTAATGGGCTGGTAATGTTATGTTATTCTAGAATACTAATAATATCCAGTTCATTACCTCTTCTCATTTTGAGAAGAGGGCCATACCCAGTAGTGGGACAGTAATGGGTTGACTACGTTATGTTATTCTATATTTTCTAGTTTCTTAACTCTTCTCGTTCCGAGAAGAGGTCCGTGCCCAGCAGTGGGGCAGTAGGTAATGAGCTGATTATGTTATGATAATCTATTACACTAACAATATCCAGTTCCTTAACTCTTCTCATTCCAAGAAGAGAGCTATGCCCAGCAGCGGGACAGTGATGGGCTATGTTATGTTATTCTATATTTTCTATAATACTAATAGAATCCAGTTGTATTTTTAGGAACCTGCAACCTGCATCCAACCAACAATCTAGACCTCTACTTTGTATGCAACTTAATACAATAGAGGGGTCAAGCTGTATCGCTGGATCTACTCAACCGATTCAGATAAAACATACCCTATATTTTAAGTTAGACTAATACCAATACAAATGCTAAGTTTCATTACGATCCGTTCAGCCGTTTTCACGTGATGAGGTAACAAACAGACAGACAGACAGACAGACAGACATACATTTTTTAAACGATTGATTCGTGTTCTATAGCTTATTTCTAGTCCCCCTAGCCGGTTTTCGCGAAAAAAAACTCAATGTACAGACTTTTCGACCTTTACAGTTTTATTATAGTATATAGATTCAAGAGCTCTTCAGGCATTATGGTTGTTCAGAGTAAGGCTTCATGAATGCAGAATATTGCGGTCTTTATTGCATACTGTAAGAAATAATAAAGCATAGCGAAGATTGTAAACAGCGTTATGAGAATTCTGCAAGTCTGTTACTAACAGAAGCAAGAAAATAAAAAAAATCGTTATTTAAAATAAAATCATTTTTTTATTGTGTCAGAGTATAGTCACAGAATATCTAATAGTACTAACGTAGTATAGTGGTAGAAATAGACGAAGTGCTGCGAACAATCATAGTGAAGCCAAAAAAACTATGCTCCTTCGTGTACAACCAGCGCTCACGCACACACATGCACCACAAACCGTGCTCACCTCTCTCAGTGCACATGTCGCGGCATTGTCCAGTAAGCATCGCGAAAGCAAATATCCTTCAGGTGCATAAAATAAAATAAATAAATAAATATTTCGGGACATTTTTACACAGCACCATCTAGTCCCAAACTAAGCAGAGCTTGTAATATGGGTACTAGACAATTGATGAAATACTTATATACTTTTATTTTTATTTTTTTCTTTTTGCATGGTGTGTGCATGAGCGCTGATTGTACACGAAGGAGCATAGTTTTTTTTCTTCACTATGATTGTTTGCAGCACTTCGTCTATATTTTTATTGTCTGTGAGGGGTAGTAAGTATTTATGTAAGAAGCCTCAGACATTATACCGTCAATATGGAAATGGAATCTTAAAGGTGGCCACTGACGATGCTTCCAACCGTACGAATGGCGTATGGCGTAATGGTTGTATTCCAAAATCAGTCCGTGAATGTTGAAAACGTATGCTATTTTTAAAATGACGTCCTGGCTGTGGAATTCCATTCGGGTAGAAATCCACCAAGCCACGCCTCTTGGACGTAATGGCGTTGTGGTTTTGGAGTGATCGTCAATGCGAAAAACTAGCACTACGCCACCCGGAAGCCGTCGAAACGCTCCGTGAATGTGCAAAACTGTGTCCATTTTTATTTCATTCCGCGTTGCGCCACCGCATGCGTAGCATCTCTAGTTCGTCTGCGTCCTTCACTTGCGGCGCGCCGCAATTGAAGGACGCAGATACTCGGTACGCGTTTTTGCAACACCGAAACTTTTGGCTATGTGCAAGGTGGACGGTGGGGACAATCAAATCGATCACAACGTACGCTGTGGCCGAAATGTGAAACATATTAGGACTGTGTGTGACTGTGTTTTATATTTCCACGCTAAATTCGCTATCTTTTCGATGTTTACGAGCTAAAGAAGGAAATCGGTCATAAGACTTCTTGTAATGTGATAAATTTTACAAGTTTCCTGGAAATTGGAGTGGAATTTGGAAAGGAAAAAATGGGTACTTAACTCCTGTTTATAGGAAAAAGAAAGTACCATTATATTTGTGATATATCGATCGGCAGTTTCTTTGTTCACGCATTAGTTTACCTGTATTTCTATCAAGTACCTACAATGACGTGAGCACGTTGATGAAATTCTAGAATCAAGAACGTATACGCGATGGATTGATCGTCAGTGTGCTAAAAAATAGGACGTCGTTTTGTTGGAAGTGGTCATTAAAACGACGTCGGAATGGATACGTCGTCAGTGTCCACCTAAGGAAGTCACGGTGGTGGTAATTTATTCTGTTTACATAATGACCAGTGATTTTAAAATAACGACATTTTGATCACATGCATTAACATAACATAACGTCACGCCTGTATTTCCAGAAGGGGTAGGCAGAGGTGTAATAGTACACCCACATTTCGCCAGTATGTTATAGTCCCATGTAATAGGGGGCGAGCCTATTGCCACTGACCGGGCACAAATCCAGACTCCGGGCTGCTACTGAGAATTACAAAAAAATTAATTAATTAATTAATTACATTAATCACATGCATTAGTCCTGCGCAATACGCAACTCTGGTGATAATTTCCTTTTTTTAAATTAGGTACGGAACCTTGAAAACCAGTTTCCCCTACACATGGTATAAAAACATTCATATTGGTTCATGTTAGATGTATTCGATATACAGGAGGTATAAAATTTTACGCCCTTTTCTGTTTCTTGGGCGAATTTTTATTTTATTATTATTAGCTGCTTCAGTTTATTTGTTCTTTTCTAAGTTTGCGGGGTTTATTTCTTGATTTGTGTTTCTTTTGTTTGAGTTTTACTTCGGAGGTTGTGCGCTGAATGTTTTACTTCGGAGGTTGTGCGCTGAATGTTTTACTTCGGAGGTTGTGCGCTGAATGTTAAATGTTCAGTTATTTTCGTGTACAAAATGCAATAGGTTTATATTTTTCATGATGATTTATTTTTATTTGGATATAGGGGAGCCAACAAAAGTGACGATATGATCATTAAAATGATTTCATGAAAGAAAAGACAGCCCACCTGTCATGCTGGCTGACTTATCTTTGACACAAGTAAAGAAGATAATACCTTTCGTCGAATTCATTCATTCTTTTATCCCTATTAATATAACGAATACCAAATTATCATAGGGAAACACAATTGGCAAATTTAATCTGTAATTGGATTGTATTCTTTAGCTCCTTAATTTGAGAGCTTCTTACATTTTGTTTTGAGATCCGCCCACGAACTTAGGACAAGAATAATAATAAAACAAAGTTTAACCGGATTAAATCGCGTATATTATTTAAATTGGTTTTCCTGACGTTTCGAAAGCTTTGCAGCATTTCGTGGTCGCAGGTAGACTAAGATGACAAGCGTCTTTACAAATATTTCTAAAAAAATATTTTAATCTACCATACAATATTATTAATTAAAATCGTTTCGATGCACGCAGTAATCACTCACAATATCATTATCTTTTACAGTGTTGCGTGCTGTTTGGGACTTGATTATTTTCAGGACTGGGTTCCAAACAAGTGGTAGCGTGGTGGTGAATTATTATTACTTCATTAATTTGTAATCCCAAGATTTGTAGTAATTTGTACTATTTTCACCAGTTTATTTCTTCCACTTTGCAAAGTAATATGAATATTGTACTAATTTTGTTTCAATTATGAGAAGTTCTGACAATGTTTGGTTCAAATTAGCAAAAATGAACCGATCTTAGGCTTCGGCTGAACTTCGGTTAAGCCGAATGTTTGTCGAATTTCGGCACATCCCTAGTAGCAAGTGAGATTGCAAAATAATGCCTTTTTCTTGTGCCAGTAACAGGAATAGGTACTAAATCATTTTTACATCCCTGCTAAGCCCGAGCTGTGGGCTATATGCCGATGTCTTCAGAAATATAATGATAAATCGCCTCGCTTTTGTTATTATCCAGAAAATGTTTCCCAACTTTATGGATACCCGACACTATTCTTAAATCTTTTGGGGATTACCAGTTTTTATCATTGGGTGTTCCATTTTTTTATAGATTCATAAAAGATCCTGTATTTTGCAGCTCCTTTTCTAGTTTCAGATGGGTTCTTCCTGAGTTTCTTTATTTTCTTTACGTGAACCCTAACAATGAAAACGAAAGTCCAAATCCACATGATTATCTTTTACGTAAAGCAATCAAAAATTTTAACAAAGAAAGTTATCCTTCTAAAGGTAAAGCAAACAGTACACATAAGGGAACAAAAAAACAGGAGATACTTACGTAAAGAATAATGTTGAAAGCACTACTGGTCTGTGGTTGAACGTAACAATCGAAAACAAGATGCATTGAGGTAATATGTACTACGTACTGGAGCAGACATCAGAAACAAAAAATTTAGCACAATTTGCCGGCCACGGAGAACGCGCGGCGCGAGCGTGGATAAGCGAGTGAGAGTGCAGGAGCTCTAAAACGTGCTACAAACATTTTGTTCGAGGTGTCTTCTCTAGTACGTAGTACATATTACCTCAGTGACAAGATGTAGTAATAATTTTATTAGAAAACAATAGATTTACAAAGGTTGTACTGTATTGGTAACGGCTGCAGAAATAGGGTTATTACTACAACTTTCAATGAGTTTTGTAACGGTAACATCCGAATGTGTCGATTGTGCATCTAATCTGGCAACAATCTGTTAGAGTTGTTTGTTCATTGTCGGCAAAAATAAAATATCATCTTCATCATCATCATTTCAGCCGAAAGACGTCCATTATTGGACATAGGTCTCCCCCAAAAAGGGGGGATATGCCATAATCGCCACGCTTGGCAGGCGGGTTGGCAATCGCAGTTGGTTGGTAAAATACTAACAGAACGCTGCTGCCCATCCTCTGGTGAATCCCTTAGTCGCCTTTTATGACACCCATGAGAAGGTATAAGGTGGTGCAATTCTTTACGACCGGCACCGCACGGAACAAAATATAGGTATATTTACTTAAATCCACATGTTTCTGAAAAAAATTGCCTTCAGGAAAACTATTTCAATTTCATTCTACAACATTTGACAATCTTGTTTTATTAGTAAAATATTTGGTTATTTTATCAATTGCCCCAGCCTTATAAGGGTTGTTATAATTGTAGTAACATAAAAGCAATTTGGAGCCTTATTTACCTGCTTATAAGGAAGTCACATCTGATCTAATCTGATCTGATCTGTGATCAAGCAGCGTACTATAATAGGTAGATCGAGTAAGCAAAACCACGAAGAAAAGGCAGCTGACTATAATAGCGCTCTCAGTATTCCTTCCTGAGGAGTTCTGTTAAAAACTCATTATTACTTTCGGAAACGGACGGCATGTTCGAGACTCGACTCGATATTGCTTATCGAGACACAATGCTCGTTTGTGAGTGGTTATGTACAAACTCGTTGTACCATACGCTATAATAATATGCTATGTTCTCCTGGTACAGTCCGAAGCAATACTATCTTCCCTTCCTATCGACGGTTTTAAAATCGCAAACAAAAGCTATCTGGCTTTGATTGGAATGGATAAATAGGGATATGCCTATGTATAGAAGAGATAGCCCTACTGCCTGTTTTTTCAAGATAAGAGGGTCGGTCAAAAAGCGTTATTGAGTAGCAGCTGCGCAGCGCAGCGCGGCATCGGGAAGTTGGCGGTGCTATACCCCCGCGCTTCGGAGGACACGTAAAGCCGTCGGTCCTGCACTTGTACCTCCATTAGAGAAATCTACTGTTTCTATAGAAACTTATAGATAGACTATAGAAAAATATTGGCGTTCTTATTGGCTCGGGCAATGTCACCGGCTAAGTGCAAGACAGACTCGCGTATTAAGGGTTCCGTACCAACACTACCAACCCGCTTATTCATATTTTTTTTTTGTAAAATCAGTTTACACGTCAATAGTATTGTAAACTTTTTACTTTAGCTATTTTTTATTATTTGTTGTTTAACTATAGAATATAAACTACAATCAAACCAAGTTTGATGCATGTGTTTTACCGTTTTTAAAATACAGCAGAAACAAAAACCTTTAAAAAAACATTTTTTTTCCGACGTATGAGGACTGGGGACTCCTTTTGGATTTATTTTATATTTTTTGTATTTGTCATGACAGAGGGCATGATAGCACATAGTATGTGGCTACTAATATCATCTGAATATCTATTACGCTTAAAAAGATGCAGCCATATGGCAGACAGACACACGGACGGACGGACAGACGGCGTATTGGCACCCTTTGGGTACGGAAACCTAAAAAAATTAAGTACCGGCAATATCACATCACGTAGGTATCAATCCATAATCTATTTACTGAACGAAATGAATACAGGCTGTATCGTAAAAAAAATCAATCCTTCTATTAAAAACTCATTACAGCGAATCTGTCGCGAATTCTAATGTATCGCCGTGATTTGCATACAATGCGCGCGGCGTACTACAAACAAATGTGGCACTGAGTCACCAGCGCGACGTGTAATCATTCTTTATTTGATACGTGCGAAACTGTGCTCTCATTGTCTGTATGTGGGATGTGCGGCGTAATGGAATTACGGTGTAGTAGAGGAAATTGTGAAAGATCGACTCTTATGAGAGTTATTGCTGTGAATTTCACTTTCTTTTGATCCGTGTATGGTGTCTTGGAAATACATGAGGTTTCTTCTTGGTAATGTTTTCTCTAATTTTGCGTAGGGCCCTGTGATGTGACGGGTTTTCTGTAAGAGTAGGTTCCAGTGGCGAAGGGTGAATAATTTCAGAAGGGAAGCCGTGGGTACGTTAAAATCCTAAAATAGCTAAGATCGCACTTTAATACGGTTAAAGACATTTATTTTCTCAAAAGATTACAATAATCACTTATAGAGAAAATACAATTATATTTTAATAAAATATAAAATCAATTTAACAACTTTTAATTTAATTTTACATTCTTTTTTTGCAGGTACTTTAGAACAATAAATTAGCATAGAAATGTCGTAGATCTGTATTTAAGCAATTCCTAAAGGGAAGCCGGTGGGAATCGTGTTATATGGACCCTTCGCCACTGGTAGGTTCTTAGTATTTTCGGTTTCATTTCTTGAAAAAGCACTATTATAATATTGTAGTGACACAGGAGAATGCCACGGGCTCAGACCAAAAGAATAAGATGGATGGAGCGCGTAGAGCTAGTGAATGAAGCCAGAAAAAGAAATACTAAATAGGAAAGGAGTATCTACTATTCCGCTCAGTGTTCGCGACCTGCGATATCGGGAGCTTGTCTTGCTTGCATCGTCTAATCCGCAAAATAAAAGAATAAGATTGACGCTCCCGAACGCACCTAACATAAAATTTTACATCAAAATGAAACTGTCAAATGAGTTACGCAATTACTCTGCTGGTACCAAGGAATATAGAAAACAAATGAAAGTGCCATTACGATTACTTAGTACGGGAACCAGTGTAGCCAAAATTACACATTTACAACTGAAATAGTACATTACAACAAACAAAAATAATTCTGTGACTTGGTCTATTCAAAATTAAAATTGAGCCTATTAAAATTATAACGTTTTTTTTAAATTCAATCTTAATACAACTTGTTAAATAAATAAATAATTGAATTATATAAAAATTTTAAACATAACGGTGATATGATAGACCTCTATGAGAATCATTTTCCGTACATCTATAATATGTAAATATTATAACACGTTAAAATGGCACAATAAGGTATAATCTAGTATTTCACGTAAGCATTCGAGACGCGCGTTGTCATGTCGCAGCGGGAAAATGACGCAATGAAGCATGAGTGACGATATTTATTTGATCGTCCGGCGCACCCTGGGCAGTCAGCCCCGCTACCAACCTGCTGACTGGCTAATCTTTACACCACGACATGAGCTATTATCATTATGTAGCTCATGTCGACACGACAGAAGAAGAAGCGGGAAAATAAGCGCGATTGAATGTTGCGGATCTCCGCTTAATTATGCCACGCGTGCGGTTGTCTTGTGGCACTTCCACCTTGTTTTTCTATATTCCATGTCTGGTTCCCATCTAAAACAATTAGTTATACGGAAAGCACATTTTATTCTCCTTCGAACACACTGGGTTTGGTTGTGACACAACTACTTTTGATAGGTAGACCAAGTGAAGTGAGTGAGTGACATTAGAAGGCATTGTCCTTTCAATAAAACCTCCATCTATCTTGCCTATGATAGGAGTTTCTTTAGAAAAATAATACAAGACCTTGCTACAAAAATCTATTCTCGTTCAAAACAAAATATTATTTACGCCGACCTTTCAGATTTCTTTCCAAATATAGTCGAACCACCGCTCAACCCGTTCCTTTTTTACGAGCCCGTATCGGAAACCCGGCTATCGGGTTGGGGTTAGTATTACCAGTATTACAGAAGCGTCTACGCGACCGACGCACGGTAGATAAGCCGTGCCGGATGCCGGCCGTCCGGGCCGGTCCGTGCCGCACCGGAACGCAGTATCGATACAAGATTGTTTATATTGCACGTGTTATAAATATCCTGGAAAGGACGATACAAGACAAAGATGGTGGTTCGGTATGTTTTGAGCACATTATGTGACCTACATGTAAGACAATAGAAGGCTGACATGTGTTTTTGATTCCGTATACCGATAAAATTGTTACACTTATGAAAATCCATAAAAGGGTACAATACAAACTAACTGGTTAATAAATCATAAATAAATAAATCATTAATTTATTTCTCCACCACATAATAGTTATTTGTTATACAAGAGTGCAAAGTTGCTTTTTAACCGCGTGCTCAATTTGGATAAAAACGGCTTTTGCACTCAGATATCGAAGGGCAAAAATACTCTTTCCGGGATGGGGGGATGAAAAGAATTTTTACAGTGTAAATGATTAAAATAAATATTTGCTTAACATTATTATGTACTAGTTGAACCTGTGTTACAGGTCTCCAGGACTCCCAACTACCCGGACATAGAAGAAGAAAGAAACCCACGGTTGTAGAAGCCTGAAAATCCGACAGCTGGTCTAACCTCCGAATGTCGGTATTACCCAGGAACTGGGTTACGGGGTTATGATGGCAGTCGCTCCGTGTAAAACACTGATGTTCAGCCGCATCTGGTTAGACTGGAAGCCGACCCCAACATAGTTGGGAAAAGGCTCCGAGGATGATGACAAACTGACTGGTTGAAACCGATTGAGGAGTGTCATTTCAAAAGGGGATAACTGCTTTTTAGTAAAAAGAAAAAAACTGAATGTAGAAACACCCTTCGTCACGCAACAACGTCAACGTCCGCCAACCCGCACTAGGCCAGCGTGGTGGACTAAGGCCTTAACCTTCTAATTCTGAGAAGAGGCCCGTGCCCAGCAGTGGGACAGTAATGGGCTGATGATGATGATGATGATGAAACACCCTTAAGTGCACAGAAACATTGTGTGTAACCAATATCGTTTGAAAAGATCAACTCGACCGCACGTCGGTGGTAACACTTTGACATTAGCAGCATCTTTATTTCGTAACCAGTAACGGCGGTTTTCGAATTGAAGTGTTACCACTGTCATGCAGTCGACTGTACAATGATGTATTCAGGCCTCAAGTAAGAAGACCTTATATTCTGATTTAAAAAAAAAAAATTGGAAATATCACCATTTTAAATGTTACTCTTCGATTTAAGAACTTTTCTACATAGCTATAAGAGCTTTTTTCATCATGCAACTGTTAAATATTTATTCATCCCACTTCAGGTTTCGAAGCTTCGAACAAAAAATGAGTTTACGATGGATATCACGCTGCTGAGACAGCAATTTAAAAACGATCAATAATGTATTGCTCCCTGCGGAACCCTAAAACCACACATGAGCTGACATAAAATGTAACTCTGCTTATAGAATGAACCTGTGCAGGAAGATGCTGTCAATAAATAGTTATGGCTACTTATATACATAGTTCCGTAGCTCAGAATACCTGTATCGCTTGTCAAGCACAATAGCTGTTGTTACTTGAAACTTCAAAGGAATGACAGCATTCTGGCTGTCTTTGGGTTACCCTGTCTTTGGTGTTACGTCATAACGTCACGCTGTTAATATTTAGAAATAGATTATTTTTAGAGAGGTATACTCGAACAACATTTTATGGTATGGTACTAAGTGCAGAATAGAATGCTTCTAATAAGAAGGAATAATTAAAAGTGGGTACATACATATTTTCCATATACCCTCCATATATTGTAATTGACGACCTCTGTGGTCTAGTGATTCGAGGTTCAGACTGCTGATCACGAGGTCGTGAAAAAAATTGTTAGCTGAACCAGATTAAATATAACCTCCTCCTTTTTTTGAAGTCGGTTAAAAAGTATGTACCTAGTTTTTATAATACGTTTTGCTAATTTTATCAAGAATCTATAAACAAACAAAGAATTTTTTAATAAAATTAATATAGATTTTTTAAATAGAAGCAAAGTTATTAAATTAAGAAAACTATTTTAATTGAGCTTAAGCAAGTAAGAAAAAAAAATTACATGCGAATTTGGGTGGCCTAACTTTTTAACGCTGTATAAAATTTCAAAATCAGAATTCCTTACCTATCCAAAAGGAAACTCGTTTACGTCCTTGTTTATTTTTATCTCCTCCAAGTATACCAGCTTTATCTTAGAAATAAGCACAGGAATTCTGACGACACAGACTAAACCATTTCAAGATAGGAACGTTTAGGATCTGAGATTAGGAAACTCTGAGTAAATCTCAGTTAGAGGTACCTACCAAAATCTAATACAGGTTGTAAAACTGATAACGGAAAATGTCTTTATTTAAGCTTAGCAGCTTCTTCTTCTTCTTCGTGTGGATGATTCAAATTTAATTATATTATTGTGAACCAAAATGTAGCCACGTCAACTGCACTGTCAGTAGCCTCGCATAGGTCTTTGATTGTGCAGGTGGAATTGCACAAAGTGCAGGTAAGACGTGAGGCATCTGTGGATTAACTCCACAGTCAAATTGTGACGCGTCTGTGTATCCCCATCTAACTAAATTTGAAAATCAATTTAAATTATTATTTATAAATTGAAAGTGATTATATCACTCAAAACTCACTCCACTCAGTCACTCAGTGATTATATCAAGAAAAATTATCTAATTAAATAATTATTAATAGTAAATTGAAAGTGATATAATTACTTTTAGGCCACTTAATACACTGCTTTTAGTAATTATTTAATATTTAATTTGATTATTTTACAGATTATTCAAGAGTTTTTCCAAATGAGTTGTGTCCTTACGTATGAATATCGATTCTGATAACGTAGCTCACAGGAACAACAGGGTTTTTGTTACATACGAATACGTTTTTATTGTTTATTGACGCCATAGACATCTATTGAAGCTGTAAAAATCAACTCAAACTCCGCGGGTGAAGTCGCGGGCATAGGCTAGTATAATATAGTCTTCAAATGTTACTTCTGAAATCTAAAACAATAGGTATGGCATATTTATCCTTTGAAAATACGTTTCACACTCATCCAATCAAAATGAATCGCCAATTCGTTCGGAAAAAAGTCGTATTACAGCTCCTGTTTGAAAGATGACCACCATCGTCTATCAGACATATGTACATTTGGCACTTTGTTCCAAATATACAGTTTGAAGGTTTTTCGTATAAAAATGTAATTTTTACAGTTTATTTGTATTACAAATGTACAATTTAAAGTTTAATTGCTGTAACATAAAATGTACATACTAACTATCCTATAGCTTATTTGTATTACAAAATTTACAATCTAAAGTATTTAAATAATTTCTACGGCTTTGTTAGATGTATGTATGTATGTACGAACGAGCGTGTGAAAATATCCGAGTTATTTGGATTCTAAATAATATGACTAATTTCATTTTACTATTAAAGCAAGGTACGCGTCAACAGTGGGACAGTATTGGGTTGATGATGATGATGATGACACGTCAACGAGACATATCTATCAGACAGAATGGCAAGCTTCGTTTATTAGTAGTTCTTTATAGCTTTAAACTACACTTTAACTTATAAATCACAATTTGTACCTTTCAGAAATAAACTCATAACTTTAAAGTTTTTCTTAGCTAATTTATTTTTAGATTGTGATATATACAACGTGTATCAGAAATGCGTGGTCATATTTTAAGAGCTCATTTAGGGCCTAGTATAGAACAACTTTTACTATGGGACCAATCCTGAAATCGCGAAAAAAATATCAGCTGTTTCCCTACTAAATCATCGATGTCGCTCGACAAAATGTAAGGATCAGCTGATTATTTTTTCACGATTTCAGGGTTGGTCCCATATTAAAAGTTGTTCAATAGAATAAGCCCTTCAAATATTACCTCGCATTTCTGATACACGTTGTATAGCGCGTAATTTCAGTTACAGCTTTGTTTGGGTAGCGTGTTCTGTTTTCGGTTAAACAATTATTACTTACTTGAGTAACAGAACACAGAGATTACAAATTGAACACTATCCTCAATTTAAGATGTAATAAGTATGGCAGATGCTGTGGTTAACGAAACTGTGGCTGAATTCTTGTATAATGGAATTATTAACGTCAGTTAATATTATTAGCACTTGTTTGGGAAGGTCAATTAATGAAGTGTTATTACAACTATCGTATATTGAATTGGTTCTCGAAACGCTCAGCATGCATCAACGAAAAATAAGTATTTATCTAAAGACACACTTACAATACAAACCTAAGAAACTCTTAAAAAGAAAGATATACCTACACAACGTTTATAGCCGTTTAGGGTATTACCTACTTCAAACGAGCCCATAGATCTTTCTAATTTAATTTGAGGTGGAACACCGCAATGCTTTAGTAAAAAAAATGTCTACCGGGCAACACGGTACCTACAGGTAATTTTAGTAAGTAGTAGAATAAGTAAACAATAAGTTAAGACAAAAATGCAAAATCTCAGCAATGAATAAAGGACATTGCTAAAGATTCTTAGTGTCTCGACCTTTTTCTGTACAAATTAAAGTTGATGCTCACCATATACAACTCAATGAAGCCAATGTATTGCAATACATTCATAAACACGGAGAGTACTAAATATAATTTTAGATTTTTAAAATATTTACTATTTTGACACATAATCACAGCTATCTGTGCTATTTTGATGTCATGTTTTGCTTTTTTCGTTATGTCAAACAACCTACATTGTCGTCAATCTGAGGTCGTCAAGTTGTCAGTCGATGCCAATTTTTTGGAATTTCTTATGTGAAAAGGAGTCTATAATATTGAATCATAGACTATAGAGTATCGAAATAAAAATATGGATGATACACAGATATCATAGATGATACAATTTTATCCGGTTGCCTAATTAATGTATTGATACTCCTTAAAATATAAAAAATGGTTCTTGTACTGTCCGCATTAAATACAATATATATTATGAAACGAAAAAAATCGCATGTAATTTTCGTATATTGTTTATCTTTGTAACAGTTTAAGGCTATTTTTATCAATGTCCTTTAATAATAAGAAGACGGCGATCGCTCTATGCCTTCATTTTCTGAATTGCTTGCATTTCGACTTACCTACCGCCTGGTTTAGAAATGTATATCTACTTAAACGTTTTACTGGAAATTGTGCTTACATAAAAAAACCGGCCAAGAGCATGTCGGGCCATGCTCAGTAGGTCTAATTACAAACGAATCAAATCGAATATTAATCATTCCTGTTTTAGTTTTTGCAAACAAGCAAAATTTAAGAAGTGTGTCACATCGAAATAACACAAAGTTTCTTTTTGTGATTTTTTTAAATAGAATGTAACTAAAGGAGCATTATTTACTGTGATAATTTTTCTCTAAGGTCAATGACCTATGAAGTAGGACGTCTTAAGTATTTTTCAGTTTTCTCACTATAACTTAAAAATTTATAATCACATTATACTCGAAATCTAGTGGTCTTCAAGACTCAAGTGAATAGGTTTTTGCTGGGCAAGCGTGTACCATCGTCGACCGCACCATCGCTTAACATCAGGTGAGGTGGCGGTCAAACGCAAGCCCGTTAAGAATAAAAAAAAATAAAAAAAATATATTAAAAGAGAGTTTTTACAAAGTTCTATCAATGTGGAAGACTATAAGTTTCTACGTTGCATAGTTTAAAAATGGCAGGTGGGGGGGGGGGGACACATTGCAAGCCACTTTGGCGAACTGATAAAAAAGTTATGTATGAAACATTACCTTCATTAGTAGACCTATTCAATGATACCCCAAACGAGGGGGTACAGCGAAAAAAAAATTTTCATCCCCATTTCATTTTTTTTATTCTTTTAGAATTGAGATAAACCATTTTTCAACAAAATTTCATTTACTTATGTTTATAAGTGTAAAAGTTATTAAGCTGTAAATGATTAGGACAGACGCACAGACGGACAGACGGAAAGACGGACGGACATGACGAAACTATAAGGGTTCCTTGTAGGACTACGGAACCCTAAAAACGGTGTCCTCCACTCCACCCTCAGTTTCTGTTCTGTTCTTTTCATGTTTTAAAATGTTGGCAAGGTTTGTCTGTTTCAATTCTCCGTAGTTCGTTCTATACTAAAGCTTCTTATTTGGAGCATGTCCTGCACTTTAAGATATTACATTTTCTGGTCCGAAAACTCTATTTTGAGGAAAAATGCAAGATATTCAGAAGATTAAAGTTTAGTACTAACAAAACAAAAAACTTGTTAGGAACCCTGAGATTGTCATCTAGACAAAGATATTCACATACTGCAGATTGTGCCATGGTTTGTATAACGGCCAAAATTAATATTCTATCTAACCACGATTTGCCCTACTAGAGATAGAAATTTGACATAAAATTAACATAGTATTTTTATTGCCTATTGTCTGTGGGGTCATTATGTGTCAATAAACAACTTGCCACTTGAAATGAGGAGATTCGCAGGAGAACAAAAGTAACCGACATAGCCTGAAGAATTGCTAAACTTAAGTGGTAGTGGACGGGGCACATTGCTCGCAGAACGGATGGCCGATGGGGCAGTAAAGTTTTGGAGTGGCGACGACGTACTGGAAGGCGCAGCGTGGGTAGGCCCACCACAAGGTGGACCGACGACCTGGTGAAGGTCGCGGGAATCCGCTGGTTGCGGAAAGCGCAGGGCCGGTCGTTGTGGCGATGCTTGGGGGAGGCCTATGTCCAGCAGTGGACGTCTTTCGGCTGAAATGATGATGAACCAACTTGCCCGGTTTTATAAACTCGTAAAACGATTCCTTTTTGGCGCGTCGCAGTGAACTCTCTGTCACCAAGTTAGTGTGGTGGACGTGGACCTATCTCATTCTGAGAAGATATCACTGCCCAGCAATGGGACAGTAATGGGCTTTTTATAGGACGTTATTAGTGAGGCTGGCCTGTTAAGGCGTGAATACTCTTATCATAACGAACAAAGTTTACCATGGAAGCAACGTGAAAAAAAAACTGCTCTTCAATACATTTTGTCGAGCAACATCGATAACTCTGTATGAAACAGCTTTTTTTTTCATTATCTCAGTGTTGCTCCTATAGTAAAAGTTGTGGGACAGTAATGGGCTTATTATAGTAGTCGACAAATAAATTGCCACCATGTTTGTTAGGTTAGGTTTAAAGAATCTTTATTCTCAAAAAGAACATTCAGTTCACTTATATGAGAATCTTACATTATTCTTAAAATTACACATAGTTCGTCGTTTAAATACGAAGCATGCATGTTTGTTTACCAAACGATCAACCACCAATTGTATGTAATTTGTAAGTCTTATCTGCTCGTCTTTGCATAACCTTCAAAAGCAGTACCTTACTAAAATTATATAACTAAGTTAACAATGGTACAGACATTCTCACGATATGTATCTACGTAAAGACTTAGCCTACTTTAACTATAAACGTATTCTACTTCAAACATCGACTTAACTAAGACTTAGCGTGTAATTAGTGATTTGAATCGTGATTATAAAACGAGATTATTATATCTGTCTGGTGCTTACGAGATCGGAAATGAATAGCTCGCATCGCATGACAACATTCAGTACAGGTTATAAAAACTTTAATGCTAGGAAACTTTTAAGTATCTCCACATTTAATGATGTTTCGTTTTCACCTTCATATTTATTAAAGGCCGCCTCATGGCCGCCGACAGGAATGGCCCCGCAGAGATTCTATCATTTTAGATACAAAACAAACTATTCGGCATTATTATGTAAAAATTTTAGGACATTTTACAGGTTTATGACGTCGAAACATGTTAAGGTTTTAGCACACGTACCTAATCTTACTCTAGCGCTATATACATATAAGGTGCAGGCAAACAGCGGGCGGGACGGAACTAAGGCGGAGCGTCGACCGAATGTGGAACGGGCGTGCATGTCACACCGCGGGCAGATCGCGCGCAGGACTGAACGACAACGGCGGAATGACAGCGACAGAAGAAAACGTTCCGCTGTCTGTGTGACTACTACTATGCATTCTCATATAATACAACGCCAGCGTATCGGTCTCGCACCGCCCGGCGTTGTCTTTCCGCTCGGCGGCGGGGCGGACCGATCACGCCGTTAAAACACCCGGCAGGACGGCGCTGTGTGCACTGTTTAATACAGTTCAGTACATTTCAATACAACACAACGAGAACCGCTGACGATACGCTTCAGTTCCGTCCCGCTTCAGTTCCGCTCACTGTGGGTTTGCAGCTTTATTGTGTAATTTCGAACGTGTGTAGTTTGAAAAAAAAAATTGTTAGGTTTAAGAATTACTTCCTGCTGAGAGATTTTAACAACATTTTTATTTTTTGATGAAATTTGCGTTTCGGGGGAAAACTGTTTTCACCCTATAAATCTCAACAAAATCTTTCGTTTTTGGTATCAATCGTTAAAATTGATTATAAACTACAAATATTTTTGGTACTCTAATAAAAAGTCCTTGTTTTCGTTACAATTTCAACTCAGAAAATTCGTCATAGAAAGAAAAGAAAGAAAAAGGGTTTATCGTCCCATAGGTGCTACGAACTACGAAAAAATGGCGAACTTGAAAAAATCTGCATAGTTTTTCACGGTTTAAATAAAGGATATATAAAAAAGTCATCGAAATCAGATGACATTTAGGGGTGGGAGGGAAACCGTTGACGCTTTTTGTATGGACAAAAAAGTGGTATATATTGTACCTAGAGTAGGTATACAGTGGGTCCACGAGTCATACATCGAAATAGATAAAAATATAAAATGAATATTTTTTCTTCGTTAATTGTGACTTACTCTAGTATGTTGAAACAACATTGTAATTTCTTGTACATGTAAATGATTGCCTGCCACTACAACCTCACCTAACGTCGTGTCGCGTCACTGCACCATGCAGTAAAACAAACCTTCGAAGAATTGCATTTAACATACCTGGAAAGATAAGAAAACTTTCATTAGTAGAAGAACTGATTTGATAACATTCAACTCTTAAAATTAAAGTAATACATTTTGTAGTGCGAGATAGAATAGAAATAATTAGCTGAACAAGATTTTTTTAAAGCACGTTTTTAATAAGAAAGCGAGTTAATATTGTATTGTCATCCAGTCCTGAGCTATGTTCAAAGCTTCAAGTCTCTAGCTCATCGGGAAGTTAGTTTAAAATCGATTGCGAAATTTGTACCGAACAGACAGCAGAACGCCTGCCAAGCGTGGCGATTATGGCACACCCCTCCCCCTAAATTGGGGGAGGGCTTTGTCCAGTAGTGGACGGCTTACGGCTGAAATGATGAGACAGACATAACTGAAAGCGAGTAAATAAAACCTGGTAAAATAGTGTTTCATAAGCAGACCTTAGGCTATGTTGATAAGTAATGACCAAAATGTCAAAATGTATCATGACACTATTTGGCTTCCGATAACGAAAAAATAGGTCTACTACCTACTAGTACCTACTCTATAAAGACTACTTTAATATTAAAATACTCTAATTATGAAAACCATACAATATTTGTTACAGATGCTCGTCATTGTTTCAAGGTTTTAAGCAACAAAAGTTGGAAAGGTGCGTAAGAACAAGCCAGAAGAAACTAACTACCATAACAAACAAAAATTTGCCGACTTCGTAGCAAAACTATTTCTAATAAAGAAGATACCTACGTACTAACTACAGTTCTATCCCTTTAAACACCCAAAACAAAAAGCAATACAACACAGGTGCCTAACGTGAATCAATTTAGTGGACATAACTGTTTGAGCCCGACACTTGAAGTAGGTAGCCCTACGATTTATCTGCCTTCACCTGAATGGACGGACAAAACATTTGGTACTATTAGAACGGGCCCTGTTAATTAGATACGAGGTCCGACCCAAGGATTCTAAGGTAGAATGAACAGGTTGATGTTAGTAACATCAACCTGTTCCTTTGCTTAGAAACTTTTTTAGTAAAAAATTATGTAGGTACCTGGTGAATCTAAGGTAAACAAGGAATTTAGTTAGGCTTTTTAGAATGGAACTTAGAGCGAGTTGAAAGGTCATCAGAATCTAAAGACTTGGCTTGAAAGGGTATCTCAGCAAGATTCGGAAGACTAAAGTGGTAACCGAAATTGATTTAAAAGCGGATGTTTAGCAGGCAAGTAAATTCTTGAGATGGCATAACAAAAAGTTTCTGATGTTAAATCACATTACCTTAGACCTAAAATGTCGAGATTCTAATACAACTTAAAGTCCATAAAGTAACTACATAATTCTGTATTACTAATAAAGTACTGAGTACAGTAAAGGTCAAACCTAATTTGACTTTAAAACGCCTCCAAGGCAACAACAACTCAAATATTATTTAACCCCAAGATCTCACGGGTGCCTGAGTACAACGACCAGCAAACAAGCTCGTCCAAAGCCTCGAGCTGAGAAGTATCTAAATTAACATTAATTGATATAGTAGCCGGCCTTTATTTATGAGCTCCAATAAATTGGCGTGAATGGACACCGCTGTGATTTTCTCCTGGACCACAATTTAACCTCTGGTAGCTCACTAATTCTTGTTTATGTATTTTATTAGAGGTACATTGTAATTTAGTGACCAAAAAGTATGAGATACCGAAAAGGCGACGAAGAGATTCGATTCACGCTTTCATCATCATCATCATCGACTCAGCCTATCGCAGTCCACTGCTGGACATAGGCCTCTCCCATGTTGCGCCACAACACTCGGTACTCTGCCTTCCGCATCCAGCCACGGTCTTCAGGTCGTCGGTCCACCTGGTGGGGACTGCCTTGCGCTGCGTTTGCCGATTCGCGGTCTCCATTCAAGTACTCGTCTGCTCCAGCGGCCAAGGTACATTACTGTCAATCTCTTAGCCAATCCAGGTCTTTGCACAGCTGTGTGTCAGTTTATTGTCAAAAGTTGTAAACGTTTTCTTTGGATGTTTATTGTATTGTGATCATAATTATTAGCCTGCATATATCTGCTCAGCTAAACATGAGCCTTCAAATAAATTAACTCTGTGATTAAAGGTAACCTTTCATCATCATCATCATTTCAGCCGAAAGACGTCCAAGCAGTTTGGGGGGATATACCATAATCGCCACGCTTGGTAGGCGGGTTGACGATCGCAGTTAGATGGTTAAATACTCAGAGAACGCCCATCCTCTGGTGAATCCCTTGTCGCCTTTTACGACACCCATGAGAAGATATAGGGTGGTGCAATTCTTTACGTCCGGCACCACATGGAACCTTTCATACTCCCTAAGGAGTTAGGAAGGTAACCTTTATACTCCCATAATCATTAAGATTTGATAAAAGTCTTGTTACATTGTTGAACCAACCCAATTTGTCAAGATATAATATGGTAGTTGTAAGTTTATCTGTGTAACTATTACCAGTTGAATACATGACAATGCTGTGTATGTAATTGTTTAACCGAAACAACACCGTGTATCATATTGCAGTATTGTGTTTACGTTAGCAAGAAATGTTGCACCTTATGCAACTCAGTTTACATTCCATCGCGGTTAACAAATTGCTTCTAAGAATCGCTTTGAATATAAACAATGAAATTGAGAAAGAAATTATTAAATCATTGTTTTTAGCTCTGATTAGGATAAATGCGTCTGTGGTCTAGTGGTTCGAGTGTCGGACTGCTGATCACGGGTTCGATTCCCACAGGACACAAATATTTTTGTGATGAACATAAGTGTTTGTGTTGGTCTGGTCGTTTATTATGTATTATAAGTACGTATTTACAAAAAAAAGTATATAAGTATTATATCCATTGTCTAGTTCCCATAGCACAAGCTCTTCTTAGTTTGGGACTGGATGGTGCTGTGTAAAAATGTCCCAAAAATATTTATTATTATTTTTATATCCATTGTCTAGTACCCATAGTACAAGCTCTGCTTAGTTTGGGACTAGATGGTGCTGTGTAAATAAATATCCCAAAAATATTAATTTATTTATTATTTATATTAATTTATTAATTTAATGCTGCATTCTGGGTCATAGGCGTTGAGAGTTCCATCTACTCTCCTTCTGGGTCATAGGCGTTGAGAGTTCCATCTTCTCTCCGTATCTCAAGATTTTTGTCAAACCGTGCTCACCCCTCCCAGTACGGTGGTATGGTGTGCGTGAGAGCTGGTTGTCACGAAGAAGCACAGTTTTTTGGCTTAACTATAATTGTTCGCAGCACTACGTCTATTAAAGTAGACGGCAGCATGTAGTGGTCCCCCGCCGTTTGGTTTTACATATTCGGTAAGACTTCGGAGTCCGACATCCCTTTCGCTTTCGACTATACGCTTACGTCTACTACTGGTTCAAATATCAAAGTTGAAACCAACAAAGCAACAAGTATTCTTGATCATAAGTTTTCGACCAATGAACCTTTGTCACAACTCAGATAGGTAGTGTCCTTATCTGTTCAAAGACTCATCGACAGTTGACAGTATTGAATACGGACGTTAAAATATGAACAATCGTCTGTCTGCGCGTGCGACATTCCTGTGCAATGATTAGAGACACAGTTTCAGTTGATTCCCGGAAATACGTATCTCCATTGGTATTTAGTGAGACGCCGCCGTTCCTACTTTTAACTCTGTGAGTTTTTATTTTTTGCAGTAATTAATCTAAATGATGGTTTGGAATGTCTTAACGTTTAAAAAAGTTATCAGGTATCTACCTAATAGTTTGGTAAGGACCGTTTAATCTAAAATGACGCTTTTACGCTTAGATGCAATACAAAAACATGGCAAATATGCGCCTGTGTGTTTAAAAGTAAATGCTGGTAGCGATAGTGTGCTCTAAAACAAATAAAAGAGTTATTAACCTTTGTGTGTAGTTGTTTAAACAGGTATTTAAAAATTGACGAATATACTTCCGCCAACTTCCGCAATAATTAGAACAATGACATTGCACTCAATTAGTGTAAAAACACAAAATTACGCGTATATGAGACCTATCATGAACTCTGAATTAATTCATTTAAACTGCTAGGATTAGCGTTACAAACTTTAAAAACTGGGAATCCATAACATTTGTAAACCTATTCTAAAATCAAAATCTACAATAGCTCAACGTAACAACAAGGTTACTCCTTGCACAATCAGTGTCAATCCCTTGGTCGATACAGGTCTTTGTACTGAGGCGTAGCTGCGTAGGTGTTAAGCAATGATATTCTATTTACCAGATAGCTCCTTTGTGACATTGGCATATTTATTTATAGTTTTACTGACGTTAAAAAGGACAATCAGTATAGTGACTTGTACGGTAAACATCCTGACCTTGAGTTCCAGCCAATGATCTCTACAATAATCATGGTGCTTATATTCTAAATCACCACTTTTGGTGACATATCTGTATTTCGTTTTATTGATGTTGAAGGTGGTATAAAGGAAAATCAGTATCCAGAATGAGCAATGGGAGCAATGAATGTACTTGTATGGTAGACATCCTGACCTTCAGTTCCTGCCAATTGAACTAATGCCTACATAGTCCTAGTTATTTCCATAATCACAACTTTTGGTAAACAGAGTGGTACTCGCAACATGATAAAATCCCTTAGCCTCATTTATTTATTTAACTACTTACGCACACAGATAGTTACAGAAAAAAAACTTAGTTTAGGAAAATAAAGGACCTCCTCCGTCCGCCTCCCGTCACCCTTTGTGCTTGAGCCTTGTGACCTTCGCGTTTCCTTTTACAGGAACCACACACAAGGCACAAGGCTTGCACAAGACTAAAGGCAATGGCAAGGGTCGAAGGGCTCGATCTTAGCCTGGTTGAAGACGAGACTGGGTTCTTTAAAACTCAGCTGATTTAAAGAACGTCCCTAAACATTTTTTTTAATTGAACTAAAAATACTGTATAGCTAAAACATAGCATTGTTCTAAATCCACCAACTTTATACCTGGTATCTACTGTATTCTACGCAAATAAATGATCATTTCTTTCTTTCATCAATTCGTGTGTTTCCAAAGAGATGATGTTTGGGCTAATCTCGGTAATTACAAAATGGATTTTCTTGTATTTTTTGTTTTCTACTATTTAAATAATCTTTGTTTGCGTACTATTTCCGCTCTTGAGTCACTATTTACTTATTGTATTGTTACAGTATTTTCCCTAATGGGATAAATAGAGTTAAATTTGGGACAAAGCAATAGCAAACTTGGGCTTAATGTAATTCGAAATGCTGAGGGGATGGAGAGCCAATTTTCCCGGAAATCAACCTCACCTTATCAGTGTGATTTCCGATAGAAAAATTGGCAATCTCTTTCAATGCTGTGGATGTCGTAGAAGTTGGTACAGCAAGCCATACTCGAACTTTTTTATAAGCCACAAATGACACAACATAAGATTTAATAAAGATATTGATTAAGTTGCATATTTTATTCATCTAAAAATAAGACTAATAAGACCATAATGAAATCGTTTATTTAATTATTTTAACACAATAAGAATGGCAGTATAGGCATAAGAATAGAAAATAATACTAGTATTATTATCTATTTTATGGTATAGGCCCATCGTTGACTTTTAATTCATTTTAATGCCTATGCCACATACGTTTGGCGGGCCGAAAGCTGTCCGTAGGCCGCAGTTATGAGCTCTGGAGGATGGACAGTGTAGTGGCCTCCTGGATTCAAAAAATTCCATACTGGGATAACCAATTATTGTGCTAATTCGTGTTCATGCTTATAACGTATTCAATTCAATTCAATTCAATTCAATTCATTTATTCGCATAATAACATAATCCGAGAAGATACCTACTAGCAGCTGTAATGTTAAACCGTGGACAAAACTATCAATTGCATCTTCAAGTACCTACTTGTGTTAATAAGAAAACATGGTAAATAATACGCACGTGTTAATTACTCATATTTTTATTAACGCGACGTTTCGGAAGGCACGTTCGGCTAAGAGATTGTTCGTTCGTGCACACCAAATTAGATCCCGCCATCTTGTCTAACTTTAATGAAGCTCCGAATAAAATGCGATATTGTTATGTTTTCTGTGTGATATTAGATAGCCAAGTAAATGAATATAAGAGTGTTTTCTACAGTTTTCATGTAACGTAACGTTAGTGTGAAAATATAGAATTTCTTTTAATTAGGTACCTGTTTTTTTTTTGTTATGTCAGTTCTAAAATTACGTGCTTTGTTTTGGTCGTATGTTGTGTCATTTTTGTAAACGAGCTCAGTAAACTAGATTTTTGTTTTACCTATATGAGGACAGTTTTCAGTACCTATCTACAACTATGAAGTAGGTATATTTACCTGCTTACAAACTTATTGTACGATATTATTCGTAGTTTAAATTAAATAAAACATATACATGGTACAGTCATAGGTACAGTCAAACAAAGCAATTAGTATCCAGCGTCGCCAGATATAGATAAAGAATGGTCAGAAAATTATTATAGTATGGTTTAATTAGGGTTTTGTATAAATACAGCTTAAATTTGTCAATTATTAAAATTATATTTCACTCGAAAACATACATAATCTTCTGAGAAAATTTCATATATATCTGGGGACCCTAGATACCTGCTTTGTTAGACACACTAATAAATAATACCAAAATATAAATATTTTGATGTAAAATATTCAAATTTGTATTTCAATTTGTAATGAAGAATTTTATTTTGTAAGGACATAACGGAGCCCTTATCACATACAGGATGTGAAATAGCGAAAATTTTATATTAGACCCAAAAAATATAGTCTGCAAGAAAGAACCAGTTTGATAAACAAAAACTTTCTGAACAAAAGATGTTGCTTCTCCATCTCTTCATGATTTACATCACAACAAAAGATGTCCAGACCAGCCCACACGAGAAACGGGTCAAGTGGAATACATAACCGTTTGGAAACCGCCCAAACAACATTGTTCGGGTTTTATACAAGTGTATCTGCCACTTAATATAATGATCGTACAATGGACGAGGAAAATTCTTATGTTTCACAAAATATTATATTGAGTCAATAAAGTCAATGACTAATTGTAATTAATTGTATGTAGGATTGTAATTGTAGCGCATTCACTAGAGATAAATAAATATATATTATGTTATCAAAGTCAAAAGTTTTTATTTCGAATAAGCATTTAGGTACATGCACTTTCACAACGTTAATTATGAATCCAGTTGCACGGTTCCAAAAAGTTCGTCCTATGGAGAAGAGCCGGCAAGAAACTCCATGGACTCTCTTTTCAAATAATAATAGTACAATGATTTGTTATATGATTAATTGGAAATAATTGTGTGAGAATAATGTAGGTTAATGACTGAGACAAATTCACTGAAGTAAACTAATTAATGATTAATAATGATTTTATGTTTAGGCTCGACCATAATAGGAGGGTATAACCCAACGATCTGATCTATTATATATTTCATTATATTATCTATTAAAGATCATACCTAATAAGTAATTGTAAAGTGGTTGTAAGTAGTATAGTGCAGTAGGCCACACGTCAGTGGTAACACGAAAACTACGAAAAATACTCTGTTAATGTTAAACTGTTATCACTGACCGTGATGTTGACTGCACTTTGTGATTTTCATCATTCTTTTATCATATTGAACTATATTTACGGGACTTTTTGCGCACAATAAAATCAAAATAAAACAAACATTTTGATTAACCTCGACGTTTCGGCCAAGTTGCATTGGCCGTGGTCACGAGCAGTCTGCTGAATATGAGTGAAATTCGCAAATGTTTAAAAATTTATATTCTTTTATCATTAGAAAGCTAGTTTATCCAGAAGTAACATAGGCTATATTTTAATTCAGTAAGCAGGCGAAGTCTCTGGCAAAGTCTAGTGTTCTAATAAAATGTCCTTACGACCACCGGCTATCGTTCTTTAAAATGACATCGCTGCGTAACCGTCGCATAATGCATGATACTATATTTTTGTATAAAATTCTCAATGGTAAAATCGACAACGGCCAACTTTTAGCACAAATTCCCTTAACAGTTCCCCGTAATGTACCCCCTTCCGCCGTAACCAAAACTTTTTGCCTTCCATTCTGTCGCACAAATATTGGTGCACACGGTCCTCTTAATCGAATTTTCAGTCAATTTAACACACTCAATCAGCATCATAATTCTAAATTAGATATATTTCATGACACCTTGGGTGGCATTCGAAAAATCATATTTATTATTATTATTATTATTTTTTTATTTATTTGAAAATTTTCGTGTAACTTCATGACATTGTTTCTCTTTTTTTTAATTGTATAACATCCTGCTTGTAAGTTTTACTTAATCGTCTTATAAATTATTGTTTAGTTTAATTTTGCAGAAAAAGTTGTCGTATTTTTAGTTTTTATAACAAGGTTCCGTTTATTTTTGTACTTCTTTTAACAACTTTATTTTTATTTTTGACCGGCTAAGCATAATGATAAAACAGCTCCTATGAATGTTATGTACGCCTTTAATTTGTTTAAGCATCGGATAATGTACCTGTAATATTAGAATAAGATAATGTCTGATGTTCATAACTGTTGGTGTATTAATAATAAATAAATAAATAAAATACATAGTTACCTAAACCACAAGGTACCTAATGCAGTCAGTAGTGAATCATATGATCAAGCGTCTGTATAACATTTCTAAATATGTACATCTATTGGTAAACACAACTGCAAACTTCAATACCAGGCCCCTCAGAAAGTATTGCGAAAAAAAGTTTTTATATATGGGAGACTGGCCAGTTATAATGTTTTTCGAAAATATAATTATTTATAAGTAAAAATAAGTAAGTTCCAATTTCAAAATTTCCCTCCACATTTTTTGCGAGTTAATTCAAAGTATTGTGTCTCACTGAAATATGGATCTGCGCCGGGAACATTTTAGAGCTATGATTTTATACGATTTCAAGTGTCGCCTGAAACCGGATGAATCGTACGATAGACTTCAAATGGCATTCATGGATGAAGGCCCTTCCAAGGCAACCGTGTATCGTTGGTATAACGAATTCAAGCGCGGTCGACCAACTTTGGGGGATGACGAAAGAAGCGGTCGCCCTTTGACGGCTGTTACCGAAGAAAACGTGCTAGCAGTGAAAAATTTAATCCAAGACAATAGGCGAATTACATATCAGGAGATTCAACACATATTGAAGATTGGATCGGGAAGCGTTCACGAGATTCTACACAGCCATCTTCGCGTGAGGAGGATAGTATCACGCTGGGTGCCGCACAACCTCACCGATGCTCAGAAGCAGGCCCGGGTGGAATGGTGCCGTGATATGCTTAACAAATTTGAAGCAGGCTCGTCTCGGCGTGTTTACGACATCGTTACAGGTGATGAGTCCTGGATTTATCAATACGACCCAGAAACCAAGCGCCAGTCGACTGTTTGGGTGTTTCAAAATGAGCCAACGCCTACCAAAGTGAAGCGATCTAGAAGCGGGGGTAAGATTTTGATCGCTAGCTTTTTTAATTTGACTGGCCACTTGGTATCAATTCCCTTACGGGATCAAAGAAGCATTAATGCCGAATGGTATACTACCAAATGTTTGCCAGAAGTTTTCTCGGTTATAAGCAACAAGCGACCAAACACAGGGCTCCGCGGGCTACTGCTCCACCACGACAATGCACCTGCGCACACCGCACTCAAAACGAGGGACTTCCTGGACAGCACGCCAGTCAAACTCCTGGGTCACCCTCCTTACAGCCCTGATCTAGCACCGTGTGACTTCTTTTTATTCCCAAAAATAAAAAATCAGCTCAAAGGGATACAATTTTCGTCGCCGGAAGATGCGCTGGCTGCGTTCGAGCAGGCTGTAAACGAGGTGTCTGCGGCGGACTGGAAAAAGTGTTTTGAAAACTGGTTTAGGCGCATGAATCTTTGTATAGAGGCTGGTGGAAAGTACTTTGAAAAGATTTGATAAAAATATATGTACGTATAGAACAATTTTTTTTAGTTTCGCAAAACTTTCTGAGTGTCCCACGTATGACACATTTCCAATAATTATGTCATAAGTAAATTGTATACTACAAGTTCCAAATCTAATCAAAACCACAACAAGACTTACAAACATAATGTGGTTATGATAATTACAGTGATGACAAAACTAAAAATACTGGTAGTTTGAGAGCCACACGTGGGAGTGAGACTACCACATGCTAAGATCAAAAGCAAACTTAGTACGCATACGTCACTGTAAAGCTTTGTATACACCAAAGAGATTTAAAATATTTAATGTCTTTGCTATACACTGATAAATTTGAAAAATGATTAGGTATGGTATGGACCTTAAAGAAGATAACTGGCGATTAAGAATATTATTAATTTGAAATTAGAATGTGTTTTTATTGGATTTTGATTTTAATTGGAACTTTTGTTTTTTTTTATAGATTTTTTAATTAATGCCGGCTACTCACAGTCATACTGCTGGATTTAGAGGCATGAAACTGCGGCACGACAGTCAGCAGGGCCCTGATTCATGTAATTTCATGACGCGCCGATTAAGTTGCAGTGACGCTGCAGTTCGTTTCTGACAGCGATCGCCGTAGATGAGAGAATACGAAAAGCATTGTTTTGATCAAAACTTAACTGCAACTGCACTTCTTTAGTTGTTAAACGTGAATTGACTTACATATTTAAAATCTAACCTTTCGTCAAGTGCCATGTTCTTCCAAAAATTTCGCCCACACTTTCAAGCCTATTTGATCATGGCGCTGGATCCAGCGGCATGATCGTGAATAGCCAGCATAACATTTTTTTATGATTTCTCAATGTATATTATAAATTTATAAAAGAAAATTGAGTTTTAATTGTGAAGATAAACAGTACGATCTTAAGATAATTGAAATAATAAGTCAAGTGATTTAATCAAAGAATAGGTTCTTAATTTCTCATCGAGCTGTTTATGCTGAAATTCTGTGTCATAAAAATATGACGGTATTCAGTTAAAAAGAAATCAGCTACACGTCAACATGAGATCATTATTTACTAGTATTTTAGTGCAGTAGTTTATGCCTACATTTAAATATGGAGTGACAACATTATTGTACTGTGGTGACTATGGTAGACTGTGGTCTATACCTACGTCATTAATAAGAGCTCTAATTAAAGGGAATTACGTCCTTGTTATTCTGTTACTAATTTTAACTTTGACACACAGAGCAAACTAAGTGGCCACTACACACACGTCATACTTGATGTATCCAATATGACCTTTTATTATCTGGCAGGTATAGCGGCCACAAAGTTTTTTTTTTTTTTAAATGCCTCAATGTAAGAAGTATTCCACTACCTATTAAAACATTTAATTGTAACAATATGTATAATTGATGACTTTTCTGATCAAGAAAAATACAGCTCAGTCAGACATCATGGCCGATACGAAATAAAAAGAATTTACTCCATTAATGTGTTGTCCCCTTTATGGTTAACATCACAACACTTGCCGATTGTATTGAGTGTGTATGATTCAAAGAGGCCCAAATATGGAACACCCAGCTGGACCTCAAGGGCACTCGTACAAAAAGGTGACAAAAAACTTATAAATCGTTTATTCGTTAACTTTTTGCTAGCTGTCATGGTTTGATGAACAGTATAATTAATTTTGGATCTATAGTTATGGCAGACTTATGGTGTCTTAAATATTTTTTGCTATGGGTTTGTGATGTCATATAGTTACTATCAAAAGTATGTGACCAACTTACCAACAATGTTTCAAAGAAAGTGTTTTGTGAATGAGAAATAGAAAGAAATAATTTATTAGGGGTCGTAACAGACAAAAACAAGTTTAAAACTTTTTAACAAAAACTAAAACCGACTTCAAAAACCTTAACTAAAAAGTAAAAAATAATCATTGTATGTATTTTAAAATCTTAACATAAACCAACATTTTGAAGGCGGCGCGTGATTTTGATATACGTTCACATAAACTGTTTATTATTTTATTTTTTACTATAGATATGCGCTCGACTGTACATTATATTTACATGACCCAAAGGGTAAATCACGCGCCGCCTTCAAAATGTTGGTTTATGTTAAGATTTTAAAATACATACAATGATTATTTTTTACTTTTTAATTAAGGTTTTTGAAGTCTGTTTTATTTCTTGTTAAAAAGTTTTTATTTCATACTTTTTAGTTGATAATTGCAAGGGTTGATTCATAAATGCTTATATAACCAATTTGAGAAAAGCAATTTGTTCTTCCAAACGTCCAATCACTATTGTGAAAAAAAACACGCATATCGGCCAAGAATTCTCAGAAAAATAATAAAAATAATAATAATAATAAATATCTTTGGGACATTTTTACACAGCACCATCTAGTTCCAAACTAAGCAGAGCTTGTGGTATGGGTACTAGACAATGGATATAATACTTATATACTTTTTTTTTGTAAATACATACTTATAATACATAAGAAACACCCAGACCAACACAAACATTTATGTTCATCACACAAATATTTGTGTGCTGTGGGAATCGAACCCACGACCTCGTGATCAGCAGTCCGACTCTCGAACCACTAGACCACAGAGGTCGTCAAACGAACCAATGAGCAGATCATCTAGATAGGCGAAGCTAAAATAAACTGATTTATTGAAGCTGGTTAAAAAATTACACAACCTAAGTCAATAAAATTTATATGGGACCACCGCGCGGGCTTCCTCTACCAAATAAAAAAACAACCACGTAAATCGGCCCACAAATCTCGGAGTAATCGGTGTACATACATAAAAAAAAAAAAAAACCCGCCGAATATATAACCTCCTCCTTTTTTTGAAGTCGGTTAATGAATTTAACAAACAAATATGCCTTTACGAAAACATCTCAGCATATTATTGGAAAGAAGTTCCTTATGGGGCTTTGGGGCTTGCGGTTGGTGTGATTCGGGAGAAAATGTAGCGTGACGTCACTATAAGATTTTCTTTATACCCATAGAGTACCTACATTGAATATACGGACATAGATTTGTCAGCTGACCTCACCTTTAAGCGCCATCTGGTGGGTAACGTCAAATTTACAGCTAACTATTAAATAATAATATTGTTTAATATTTGTACACTGAAAATGGTGAAATGTGTAGAAGTAAAATTTTAATGTAACACCTTTACTTGTACCACATTTCAAGCAAATAAAAGGATTTGATTTGTTTTTATTTGATAAAACACAAAAAGACATGTGCATTTACTGGGCATTGAAACTGAGTCCTGTGGAATCTCAGTCCGACGCATGATGTTTCCTGCCATCTATGCTTTTATTATAGTTATAAAACTTAGCATTAACCACGCTCTGCTACCTGTTGGAATATCACCTCCATGTACTGTATACTGGCCATATAGATAACTGTCGAACTACAGTTGTCAAGTTTTGTATTCAGATAGTTTTCTCCATGATTCCTTTGTTAACAAAAGCTTTTACCTTCCAAATATGTTATATTAATTTCTACTGTTGCTTTTGCAATGCTGTCAATCTCCCCAACAATAATGAACCGGTAAAAAAATATAAATTTTAAGGATAACTTCGTTCGTGATAAGCATGCATAGGGGTCCCCTGACCGTAGAGGTTTTTTGATGCTGTAATACCGAAATATTGCAGCACTATATTGCGGATTTACGTATAAATGAGGCCAAGGGTGGCTACGATCGAATACATGGCAAGCAAATACATTGCATTTTTTTTTTTTTACTTAATAACACAACTTGAACACAACATTATTCTTTCTTAATATAACTATAATGTAAATGTGATACGTTGATAATATTTAAAAATCCGAAATAATTATTCACTCTGATGTTGAAAGTAAGTAGGTAGGACTCAATATTATTTGCGTGTTATTCGCCGTTTGCTATTATATGTTATTAAATTAAATTAAAATTAAAAATCTTTTATTTCAGACTGTAAGTCCATTTGGTTAGTATACAAACAACTTAGAAACTAATGTTAGTACTTACATCTACCAGTGAATAAAATAAAATAAACTATTTAATACGTACGTTATGTACCCGTGAGAAAATTGTATGCATAGTGACTAGTAAATAAACCAAAGCATGTAGAAACTTGGTAAAAAGTTTTAAAAAAAAGTTTGACTTTTAAGTTTTAATGTAAACTAAACTAGTTTATGTGTAGTATTAACTAGGTTATGTTGATACCACAGACCAAAAATGCAAAAATACATAGTCAGTCTTGCTTGACTAATTAAGCGTTAGTATCAACCACAGACAAGTATTAGGCTTACTTGTCTGTGGTTGATACTAACGCTTCATTAGTCAAGCAAGACTGACTATGCATTTATGCATTTTGATGAATTGAGTTACAATCCCCGATCGAGCAAAACTACGACGATCATCTGAGAACTACCCAACGAAAGAACCTATCGCTAGTGTATTTCCTTAATAGATTGAATGAAACTTCCTAAGCTCACTTTCATTTGGGAGAGTATCAATTCTGACAGCTCTACTTGGTACGCTTCTCTCAAGCTGCAATATTGAGGGCAGTTTATTCATAAATAGGTACATCAGTCTTAAAAACCATTTTTTTATGAAACTTGTAATATTTAATATTTTGTAATTCCACGACCTCATATTCAGGAGACACTTTTGTGGTTATCTACTACTAGAATAGATTATATGGTCAACGGCGGTCAAAAATACCTGCTTACATCTGTGAGAAAAAAAAAAACAACACATGCATGCTTAAATCCTATAACTAACAATATTATAATAACTAACCATGACTATTAAATACAACTTTCAAAGAACCGTTACCGACAGACGGTTAATTAATACATTAGCCAATGTTTAATTGTTACTCGACGTCTGTGGTCTAGTAGGGTTCGATTCCCACAGGACACAAATATTTGTGTGATGAACATAAGTGTTTGTGTTGGTCTGGGTTTTTCTTATGTATTATAAGTATGTATTTACAAAAAAAAAGTAAATATGTATTATATGCATTGTCTAGTACCCATAGCACAAGCTCTGCTTAGTATGGAACTAGATGGTGCTGTGTAAAAATGTCCCAAAAAATATTTAATTATTTATTATTTATTACTACTAAATGGCCGCAGCTTCTAAAGTAGGTACCTAAATCGGATAAAATAGTTAGTCTTAAGAATAAAAAATAGCTATGGAGTTTAGGTAATTCTTAAGTCATTATTTATGTTTGAATTAAAAAGTTTTGAATTGTGATTAGGAAAGAAATTCAGGGTTTTCACGCTGTGCTATTGTTACGAAATTATATCCGAGTTAAAAGTCAGCTCTGTTTCACAAACATCTAAAGATATCTTCAAGAAGAGTTAGTTTTATGAAGTTAAGAAGTCTGGTTTTACTTACTTTACGATACTGTTATGATTTGTATTTGTTGATGAAGAGTTTAATATAAATAAAAAGCTGTTAGTTGTGCTTATAAATTTTATAGATATACTGGATTTTTATTTGTTTGTTTGTACTTCAACCAAGCTGAAACGGCTAAGCGGATTTGGATGAAATTAGGCACACAGATAGACCATGTCCTGGAATAAAACATAGGATATTTTTTATCGACACACCATGGGAGCGAAACCGCGGCCATCAGCTAGTACAACATAGGTTACTTCGTCATTGGAATTTTCATTGTGTTTTGTTGGCATGACTAAATAAATCAGTAAATAAATAATAGTAAATAAATCATCTTAAATAATAGAAGTTTTTAAACTTTCGCGAATTTCTCTCATATTGAACTATATTTACGGGACATGTCGCTCACAATAAAATCAAAACATAAGAAACAGTGACCACAGTGAGTCTGCTCGTGACCACAGTGAGTCTGCTCGTGACCACGGCCAATGCAACTTCGTCGAAACGTCGAGGTTAGTCAAAATGTTTGTTATGTTTTGATTTTATTGTGCGCGACAAGTCCCGTAAATATAGTTCAATATACTAAATAATACTAAATAAATAATAATAAAAGTTAGTAAATCATCCTTCTTAATAAATCAGTTGGTTTAAAAAACTATGTGTTACTATTTAACAAAATGTAGTAACAAACCAATCCTGATTTAGTTATTTTCTGAAATCTTGTGATGTTCTTTTTCTATTAATAAGTAGATAAAATAACCTTTAAACTGCCGGAACGTACAATCACGCGAGACATAATGGAATTTTTATTGTGTCTGGAACTGCGGCATTCAATTCATTCATTAGAGCACGAATTCATTGTCTATAACCTGTGAGTACAATCACCAGGAACCCAGATGTTAAGGTGAAGGCGCTGTCGGCTCACAAATTTTAGCACAACTCCGATAATAGAGAGATATTTGAGCTTCGTAGTATACATAATTATGGTTAAAAATGGCATGTGTATGATTATAAAATAATCACATAATCTGCAAAAATGCGAGCTATTGGAGCGAGCTATATGCTTGAAGTTTCTTTGGAGGATAAAATTCGTAACGAGATTATCCGGAGAAGAACCGGAGTGACCAACATAGCTTGTAAGATCAGTAAGCTGAAGTGGCAGTGTGCTGGTCATGGTCGAAGGACCGATGGCCGCTGGAACAGATGAGTCCTTGACTGTAGACCGCGAATCGGCAAACGCAGCATAGCATAGGGCGCCCCCCAGCCAGGTGGACTGACTACCTGAAAAGGTAGCTGGGGGGACTAGATGCGGAAGGCAGAGGACCAAGTGTTGGACTTGGGAGAGGCCTATGCCCAACAGTGGACTGCGATGGGCTGAGTTGATTTTGATGACATAATCTGCCAACATTTGTACTTTTTTTCGAGGTTTTTATTTAATTTAAAGAAAACTGCACGATTAAATTGCAATTTTTCATGTCTATTTAGCACATTCAATTACCTGTTGTATAAATAAAAATATGGCACTCAAAATATTGAGATCTTTGAAACGAAAATATGTGATGGACCCATTCGAGTTTCGTCACCAAGCTTCGAGTCGTGCCACATAGGCTTGCCCCCAAGAGAATACAGAGGATACTCTTACAAAATGTTTAACGGCCAAGTTACTCGTTTCCTTTCATTCACATAGACTTGGCTCTTTAATTGATCTCACTACTTTTTATAGCCAAGTCATCTCGGTCGAGGATTGGCACGTTCTTACAGGGATGTTTTTTACAAAATTTATAAAATAAAGTCTTTAATTCACACACTTGACACACTGCATTTTTCTAGTTTGTACTATGTCTAGTCAGCCAGTATGGCTAATTTTGCGACGAAAAACTGGACATATCACCTTTACACGAGAACTTCATCAACTCAGCCTATCGCATTCCACTGCTGGACATAGGTCTCTCCCAAGTTGCGCCACAACACTAGGTCCTCTGCCTTCCGCATCCAGTCCCCCCAAGCCACGTTATTCAGGTCGTCGGTCCACCTGGCGGGGAGGCACCCTACGCTGCGTTTGACGATTCGCGGTCTCCACTCAAGGACTCGTCTGCTCCAGCGGCCATCGGTCCTTCGACAGACATGGCCAGCCCACTGCCACTTTAGCTTACTGATCCTACAAGCTATGTCGGTCACTCCGGTTCTTCTCCGGATAATCTCGTTACGGATTTTATCCTTCAAAGAAACTCCAAGCATAGCTCGCTCCATAAAACGAGAACTCACCTCGCCTTAAAATGACGAATTTTAAGCACCACCAATTAACTAGTTCAATTTAGATTTTACATCACAATTTCACATAAAATCGAAACCGCTAATTTACCGAAAAATTCTCAAGCTGATTGTCTCCCAACCTTGGCAAGATATCCGCTGGCGAAGTGGCTAATCCGAATCAAGTGGAATGACATCTTGACAGTCGTAATTGGATGATAAGGCTCGAAGGGCATAGCTATGATATGAAGTAGGTCTTACTGAATTCTGAGAGACATTTTTATGATCGAATCTTGAAACATGACACCAATTTACGTTGAATTTATTTTTGCTGCTTATGTGTATAGAATTTTAAAACTTAGATATTTAAAGATACAACCCAGTCAGTCAGTCTGTGATTTATCGTGGAATACTACTTTTTTCATTATGTGTCTTATCTCTCCTAGCACTTAAGAAATTAATTTATTTATTTATTTATTCTTTTTTACAATTTAGTTAAGTAATAAAAAATATTTACAAACTACAAAATAAAATGATATAATATTTAGGCGTCAAAATATTCCTCCACACGGCTGTCTTCTGGCATAGTGCCCAGAAGACTGGCAGCGTTACCACGTTGAGTGGCAACGCTTATTCTTTGACCAAAGAACAAGCCAGCCCTCTGGTCACGCGAAGTGTCGACCAGAGGGAATTGATTTGTTACATTAAAACGTGTTTATCTACAAAAGCAGTTTGTTTTTTAATAAAACAAGTGTTCTGTATGTACAATAAATTGATTTTAAATTATTTTGTGTTTGTTTAAATTGGAATACAGATTATTAACCCCTTGTCTGCTTATGTGGATCCACGCGAGACATAATGGATTTTAAATTGTGTCTGGAATTATGGCATACAAGAGGTTAAGGCATTTTTTATGAAACTGTACAATAATTAACTTATTTTTTTTTTTTTTAACTAAAGACACGGTTTAGATATTTAACTAAAGTTTAACAAATCTTGACATGTCTTTTTATTTAAATATAATAGTAGACATTGAAATTATTTATTATAAATTTTTAATTAATTACAATAGTAGATTTTTTTAATATGTAGATATAATACGTAGTATGTATGATATTTAATATGTAATAAGTATGTAGATATTTAAAAAATCTGCAAACTTGCAAATGCATTCGGTATACATAATCGTTTTGTAAACGTCCAGTAATAAATTGTACCTACTTAAAAATAAAGCATTTGTATTTTAAGCAAACTATAGATAAAAAGACATGCCAAGATTGCCCTTAGTTAATTGCCTATATACATCTCAAATATAGGACATACGTTTTTTTAAGAAGTACAGTTGTTCAAAGAGTGCTTTGATAATAAAAACTTAATACAAAAAGCTTAGAAACCAGTTTAATAAAGTCAGACTGTCATTGACTGAGGCCAAATTCAAAATCTAGGTTAAGGCCAAACAAATAGACTACAACTTAATACTAATAATAGGCACGTAGGAGTTCTTTTGTTTATGCCTATTATTAAATTCATTATGATAATTTATGCATGCAATGAATAAATAATTTTTAGATTATACCACAGATAATAATAATACTATACTATACGTACCGCATACAGGCGTGATTTATTTTAATTTACTTTGTTACTATGTTTGGAGTTATTAACTTTTACATTCGTGTCAACTATTTGAAGTATTTGATGGCTGTTAAAATAATCATTTGTAAAATAAATACAGAGCTTCTCATTTTGATTGTACATATGTTTATAGTAGTGTTTATAGTAAAATAACCGGCCAAGTGCGAGTCGGACTATTGGTTCCGTAATCACTAGGGTCCTTTGGGTTAAAGACTTTTTAATATTATTAATAACTCCAACGATCATTTGTCTTGATATCACTAAACTAATTTTAATAATTTTTTCAAGTAGTTATTTAAGAAATTAATATAATCTTATTGTGCAATAAAGAGGATTTGTATTGTATTGTATTGATATCTCAGAAAAATGCACATCACCATTCATAAAAACGAAACGTAGGTACCCATACCAATATTACAACAATGCAACTGCATCATAAGTAAGCTCCATTATGTGATAATATCACAACACGTAACACGTTCCTATTCCAACCTCGTAACTTATACAATATCCTGTAGATTTATTTAATTTTATGATGACTTATAAATTATATATACTGTCAACAAGAAATGATTTAAAAAAATCAATAAAATATTCAAACTGCCGCGCTGAGTTGCTGTTTGTTAGCACTAATCTTAGAAACTACTGTACGGATTTTCATACAGTTTTCACCAAAATAGGGATTATTTATGAAGTTTATTAAGTCTAGAATATAAATGCATCTTTACATGTCTGTTTTGGCTATTATTATTGTTATTTTTGCCTTATGTTTGAGGGGTATGGCGCTGTATACCGAGATACAGGACCTGTCCTACTTCGGATACAGATGCTCCCATGTTGTATACGTAAATATTAGCCCTTAAGTTTTGCTATAAGTGGTTGTATAAATTTTTGGTGAAATAAACGTTATTATTTATTATTATTATTTTATTTATTATAGACTACAGATGATCAGTGCTCCCGTGCAAAGCCAGGGCGGGTCACTAGTAATAATACAAGTGTTAGGTGGAGTTATCTACCTTTTTTTTTTGTTTTTGCCGTGGCGAAATCCTCATGGACGCACTCCGCCCGGGGTAGGCGGAGCCAGCGTCGGACTCTTACCGACTAAAACCACCACGGTGTTCCTTCAACTACCTTAGCCGGAGGCGTGGGAACCCGTGAGTATTCACACAACCACCCCCGAAAGGTCCTGGCCCGCCACAAGTAGGCGAGCCCCTTCAAGCACGACACGAAATGAATCTCGATATGAAAAGATAATTTGCGGCGTAAAACCTCTAATCACAATAAAAATAAATAAGTTTCGCACACTTTCTACACATAAATTTACTAATTAATAACCTCATACCACCATTCACTATCAAATAATGTTTTATTAACGATATAATAGACAGGCCTGCAATAATAAATACGGTTTGCAATATAAATCCCTATATGAAAAGCAATAAAGACAGCGATCACGTATCGCTCTAGTTTTTGCAGTGTGCGTCTTGCCCATATTAATTCTGTATGCGCATAGCTTTAGATACGTCTGATTCAATATTTGTTTTGGTTTATTGATATATTAATACGTGGTGTATGGATATTGGTTATTGGTTATTTATCGCTCTGTAATATATAAAAAATACTAATATCTTATAAATATACAGGGTGACTGGTTGAACAAACGACTTATTGAAGGAGGATGTTTAGAACTTGATTCTCGTTCCAAATAATATCTTACTGATATTATAAACGTGAAAGTTTGTGAGGATGTATGTTTGTTACTCTTTCACGCAAAAACTATGGATTTTAATAAAATTTGGCATACAGATAGAAAATAATCCGGATTAACATATAGGCTACTTTTTATCCCGGGAAGATGAACAGTTCCCGAGGGATGCGCGATAAACGACATTCACGCGGGCGAAGTCGCGGGCACAGGCTAGTGTAAAATAAACTGTATATTACTTTTTAAATATTTTTCCTATCTATTTCATCAATTTATGTGAACACTGTCGCACGCACAGAAGTAGATAGAATATAATAGAATAGAATAGAATAGTATTTATTTGCATCAAACATAAATAGAGAACATAACATAACATAGAGTAGAATGGCTTTTTTTTCTTTTGTCTTTATTTATTTATAGAGGGTTTAATCTTATTAGATTATGCCACCCTCATCGGGCAACAACCTTATGAAGAACACAACTTCAATTAACTAAACAAACCTCTACGCCTGATTCCTTTATTAACGAGCCAATATAGCATCCTGGCAGCTTCCGCATTGGGATAAAGAGTGTAATCACAATTTTACTTGAAATTCATGCGTGGCAACTTTCGAACAAACTACGCCTTACATATACACGTCATTAATTTTTAAAAATTAACTTTAATCAAATTTACTATACAGCTTTTATTTCTGCAGTTAGAAACAGCACAATAAGGCATTTTTGCGAGTTTCTGTTACAGTATTTAAACAAAAAAGTCATAAGGCGTATTGAGAAAGACTTTGAAATGCCCTGCACTATGGTGCAGAGTGTTGGCACGCACCCTGCCCACTTTTCCATTCTATCTATTTCTGTGTATCAAACTCCACACAGTTATTTGGAGATTCGACTACAGAAACTTTAAAAACCTTGGAAAAATGGAACATACACATATCTCCTAAATATTATGAAAATCCATGAAAACAGTTGATCTTCCCCGCACAAGCCAACAGTTGGAAGTTTTGACGTTATCCGATACTGTTAAGGAAATATTTTGATAAAACTTTTTTTCAATACTATTTCAGTGGAATTCCAATCTTTAGGGATGTTTACAATGCGACTGGAACGCGTTGAACGTCTCAAATCCAACCGGCGTCGGAGCGGAAGAGGTGGAACGTGACAATAGCGGCCTCGACCGGCGACGTCTAACTTTGACAGCTGACAGCTGACAGCCAGATATACTTTCTCTCTACTACGAACTGACGACAAGAGCGCGGACGCAAAAAATCTGTCGCGAATATTTTAATCTCAAACTTGTAAAAAATAGACAAATAAAACGTAGAATCAATATAACAGAACCTGTTTTCTTGAAGACGACCCCAACATTTGGTGACCCCGACGTGATTAAAGAAAAAACTGAAGATTGAGACTACGATGCAGCCGCATTGTTCCTGCTACGGCTGCTACTTCAACGGATGAAAATGGCTTGTGTGTGACGTGTGTTTTTTGGTTACTACTTACAGGGAAGTACGCCCAGTTTTAGTATCTTATTTATTTTACAGTTTTCTTAATGCTGCAGTCTGCCTAACAGTGTTCATTGCAAAATAATTACTTCAAAGCCCGATCACAACCGTATTTCTAATATCTAAATGATTAAAATATCTATGGAGTCAGACTGAAATTACTTTCTGTGTCGATTTTCCTTACTATATGACAAGAACCTAGGTTCATACCTAGGACCCTACTTCTACCTAACTTTGCTTGCATTTCGCTTACGGGACCACCCTGGCATTTTCCAGATTCGCCGTGTGCACCTGCTTCTTGGGTCCTGTTGGAATGCTCTGCTAAAAAGAAAGACACCTGCCTGCACTTCACAGCTTGCGTCCTGTGCTGCGTGGCCTGCTTTGCTCGTGTGCGAGTTGCTGACTGACGAGTGGTTGTCGTAGCTATTGCACGACTTGCACGGTTTGGCTTTTGATTTTTGTTTTAACCGAGATACCTGTTACCAGAATTGGTACTGTATACCTACTTAATCTTTAACAGTCTGTTCAATTTGTTGTGCTTTTCATTATGGCTGCTGAATTAAAACCTCTTATTCAGCAACGTGGAACGATGAAAGCTAGAATAACTATATTTTCAAAATATATAAATACTGTTATGCTGATAGGTGCTGAAAGCATCTCTAAACAAATACTCGCTGAAACTGAGATAAAACTGTCAAGATTCAGAGAGTTATTAAACCAGTTTGATAATTTAAAAACTAAAATTGAAGGTTTAGAACCTGAACAGTTAGAAGAGAATGATGTAATTGAGAGTGACTTTTGTTCAAACATTGCTAAAGCTCAAGTGTTAATTGATAGTCTTGCACCTAGTATTGTACTACCTGAAAATGCTAATTCTCATTCAATAACTAGCTGCCAGAATATAAAACAAGATAGCCGAAACTATAGCATAAAGCTGCCTACCATACAGCTGCCTTCCTTTGATGGAAACTATTTAAAGTGGATGGAATTTCGAGACACTTTCGATTCTTTAATTAACAATAATGATACTATTCCTGATATTAACAAGTTCCATTACCTACGTTCTTCGTTAGAGGCAGGCGCATCTAATATAATAAAGTCAATAGAGTTCACTGGTCCCAATTATAAATTAGCTTGGAGTTTGCTTATCGAGCGCTTTGACAACAATCGTATACTTACAAATAATCATTTAATGGCTCTTCTGAATTTTGAAGCAATTAATAAGGAAGATTACAAGTCACTTCGCTATATGATAGATTACTACGCTAAAAATCTTCGTGCCTTATCTTCTTTGAATGAACCTACAACTCACTGGGATACTTTAGTTGTTTTTATAATGGCCACGAAACTAGATGGTGTTACAAGTCGCAAATGGGAGGAACACAGGAGTACTATTCCTACTTCTCCAACACTTGAGGAGTTTTATAGTTTCTTGCGTAATCGTGCTGACGTGCTAGAAACCTTGCAGTATAGCAAGAATGATTTATCAATCAAAACTGAAAAACGTTCATCTTCTTATAATAAGGACAATAAGCACACAAAATCATTTGTTTCTTCTTCGACAAACGTAAAAAATTGTGTTGTATGTTCGCAAGATCATTTACTTTATAAGTGTGATAAATTCAAAGAGATGTCATTGGATTCTCGATACAATGAAGTTTCAAAGCACAAGCTCTGTCATAATTGTCTACGCCCTGGTCATTTCTCGGCTCACTGCAAACATAATTCTTGCAAAATCTGTAACAAAAGACATAATTTATTACTGCATAAATCACAGTCCAATAATGATAAAACAAACTTACCTGTTGATACTTCTTCTGTGACATCACTTCCTCAAGTGGCGGAGTCCTCTCAGACGTCTACTGTCACTATGTTCAATCCTATATCACTCTCCGTGCAAATTCCCGGGCAAATTCTCTTATGTACTGCTCAGGTGGAATTAGTTGATAGCCGATCTAATAAAACATTCATTGTTAGAGCTCTTCTAGACAATGGAAGTCAGTCTTCATTTATAACTGAAAGTATGCAAAAGAAAATGAATCTGACTTGTTCTAATACTAATATATCAATTGCTGGAATAAATAATAAATTAACAAATACTAATAAAAAGTGTGATATACAGTTAAAATCACGGGTCAACTTATTCCAAACGAACATTTCTTGTCTTGTAGTACCGCAGATCACCGGTAAGTTGCCTAGCACAAAGATTAACCCTTCTCAATGGGATCTTCCTGAGTTTATAGAACTAGCAGATCCAACCTACTACTGCCCATCTGAAATTGATCTACTACTAGGGGCTGATGTTTACTGGGAAATTGTAGATTCTAAGCTAATTAAGTTGGGGAAAAATAAACCTACCTTACAGAAATCCAAGCTGGGTTGGTTAGTGTCTGGTCCATGTGGTATGGGCCATGCTACTACCATTAATTCTAACTTTTCTCAAGAAATTAGAGATTCTCTGACTAAATTCTGGGAAGTTGAAAATATTCTTGACTTGCCAACAAAAAATACTTTGCTTTCTGAGGATGAAAAATATTGTGAAAATCATTTTATTGAAAATACGGTCCGCCTGAAAGATGGCAGATTCTGTGTCAAACTGCCCTTGCGGAAAGTCGCTAATGAGGCTCTAGGGGACTCTTATCTTATTGCTAAAAGGCGTTTCTTTAATTTAGAAAAGAAATTAGATAAATCTAACATTAAAAATGAGTATATAGATTTCATTAATGAATATAAAAGATTAGGCCATCTTACCGAAATCAGCCGTCCTATTTTCGGTTACTATATACCTCACCACGCAGTAATTCGTGAAAGCAGTGAGACTACTCGCTTAAGAGTAGTCTTCGATGCCTCTTGTAAGACTTCTACAAACATATCACTTAATGATATTCAATTTGTTGGGCCAGTAGTTCAAGATGATTTAATGGCAATTTTGCTCAGGTTTCGTCAGTATACCTATGTAGTGACAGGTGATGTGGAAAAAATGTACAGACAGGTTATGGTTACTGAATCCCAGCGTCACCTGCAACTCATACTCTGGAGAGAGGACAAAGATCAAGAACTCAAAACCTTGCAACTAAATACTGTCACGTATGGAACAGCTTCAGCTCCGTATCTTAGTACTAGGTGTCTTATACAACTTGCAATGGAGTGCTCTGATGAAACTGTTGCTAATACGTTAAGACATGACTTTTATGTTGATGACCTGAATACTGGTTCAGACTCAAAATCTGTGTTAAAATCTACTCTTTCAGGAGTAATTAAAAAACTTTCTGAGGGTGGTTTTCCTTTGCGTAAATTTAGAACAAATTCTCCTGATATTTTTGATGATATACAAATGACTGATCAATCTCAAGACTTTAGTAAGCAATCCTCTGTGTTAGGATTAAAATGGACACCTAGCTCTGACACTTTGCACTTTACAGTCGAAATTAAACCTATTCCTAAAATTACGAAACGCTCTATACTGTCCAACTCGTGTCGCATATTCGACCCATTAGGCCTCTTATCTGCCTGCACTATTTTTCATAAAATATTTTTACAGAAGCTCTGGTTACTTAAAATAGACTGGGATGATGAAATTTCGAAGGAGATGGAGAACTCATGGATAGAATTCTATAAAGAGACTAATAATTTTGCTCATATTAAGGTACCTAGGTATATTCTCTGCAACTCCCCAACCTATATAGAGGTTCATTGCTTTACTGATGCCTCACAAGATGCCTATGGTGCATGTATTTACTTAAAATCGACGAATAACTTGGGTGAAGTTGAATGTAACTTATTATGTGCAAAAACTAAAGTTTCTCCCTTAAAAACTGAAACAATTCCACGTCTAGAATTGTTAGGCGCTTTACTTGGTGCAAAACTACATTCTAAAGTTCTGCAATCTTTAAAAATTAAGATTTCACGCTCAGTATTTTGGACAGATTCAACCATAGTTTTAGGGTGGTTACACACTCCACCTAAAACCCTTAAAACTTATGTTTGCAGTCGGATTGAACAGATTCGTGATCTAACTGATATAACTACTTGGCGTCATGTACCTACCGAATATAATCCTGCTGATATGGCGTCTAGGGGCATTCAACCACGTCTTCTTTTTAGTAATACCCTTTGGTGGCATGGTCCTTCCTTTCTGGCCAAGTTTGAACATGAATGGCCCCAGTCTAAATCTACTTCTGTAACTTTACCTGAAACAAAAATAAGTTTAAATATTAAAACCCTACCTAATGATGTTGTACCATTTGAAAAATATTCTAAATTATACAAATTGCAAAGAATATACGCTTACATACTAAGATTTATAAATAACATTAGAAAAAATAATACTAAACTAAATGGTGAACTTACTTGTTCTGAATTGAGTAATTCACTGATGCTTATAGCTAAAGCTTCACAAGGCGAAAGCTTTTCAAAGGAAATTCATTCACTTAAGACTTTAAATAAACTAAATTCTAAGTCACGGATTCTCTCTTTAAACCCATATTTGGATCAACATGGTGTATTACGTGTCGGTGGACGGATTGAAAATGCATCCCACTGTCCTTATGGGAAAAAACACCCCATATTACTTGACCCCAAACACACTTTCTCTAAACTTTTATTTGAGCAAGAACATCTTCGTCTCTTACACTGTGGCCCTCAGCAACTGTTGAGTTCTATTCGTGAGCAATTCTGGCCCACAGGTGGCAAGGTGTTAGCTGCGACTACCGTTAGAAAGTGTGTACGATGTCAGAGATTTAAAGCTAAACCTTTAAACCCTATAATGGGTAACTTACCACAACCTCGTGTAACTCCTGCTCCACCATTCGAGACTTGTGGCACTGATTTTGCTGGACCTTTTCTAATATTAAATAGAAAGGGCCGTGGTGCTAAGACCTCCAAGTGCTATTTATGCATATTTGTTTGTTTTAGTACTAAAGCTGTGCACTTAGAAGTCGTGAGCGACTTAAGTAGCGATGCCTTTATCTTGTGCTTGCGTAGATTCATCTCACGACGTGGTAAACCTGACACAATATACTGTGATAATGGTAAAAACTTTGTAGGAGCCAATAACGAACTGAACAGACTGCTTAAGAATAGTGAACGATCGGTTAGCGACTACGCGAGCAAGGAAGGCATAACGTTTAAATTTTCTCCTGCATATGCACCGCATTTCGGCGGGATCTGGGAAGCGGGAGTCAAAACGGCAAAATTTCATTTAAAACGGATAGCGGGTAACTCTAGTTTAACTTTTGAAGAGTTGTACACACTGTTTGTGCAGATTGAGGCTATTATGAACTCGCGTCCGATTACTTCAATGTCTGCTGATCCTTCTGATCTGTCAGCTATTACACCTGGGCACTTCCTTGTGGGTCGGCCATTGACCTCACTGCCTTCACCTGTCACCGAGCGAGTCAGCATCAACCGATACCAGCTGATTGAACGCTTAAGACAACATTTCTGGTCTCGATGGACAAAGGACTATCTATCTACTCTGCAGCAACGCGTCAAATGGCAGCATGCACAACACCACGTTAGTGTTGGCGACCTAGTCTTCATTCTGGACGATCAGCTGCCACCTATGAAATGGCTCATGGGCCGGATTGTCAAACTATATCCAGGAGCAGATGGCGTATGCAGAGTGGTCGACGTGAAAACAAAGAGCGGCGTCATTCATAGGCCCGTTTCTAGACTAACACAACTAGATTCCCAAGAGCTCCTTGGGGAACACGTCCCCAAGGGGGGGGAGGATGTTTACAATGCGACTGGAACGCGTTGAACGTCTCAAATCCAACCGGCGTCGGAGCGGAAGAGGTGGAACGTGACAATAGCGGCCTCGACCGGCGACGTCTAACTTTGACAGCTGACAGCTGACAGCCAGATATACTTTCTCTCTACTACGAACTGACGACAAGAGCGCGGACGCAAAAAATCTGTCGCGAATATTTTAATCTCAAACTTGTAAAAAATAGACAAATAAAACGTAGAATCAATATAACAGAACCTGTTTTCTTGAAGACGACCCCAACAGGGACCAATTGCTCTTTCGTACGTAAAACTAGATTTAGTTTGACATACTAATAGTCTAACCCCAGAATAATAAATGGCTTAGTAAGTTTCACACAAAACAGTCAACATGTGTTTTTAATAATTGAAGTACAGGTCCTGTAGTTTAATCAGAAACTATTAACTCTGGAAATTATAGTTCGCTGTAGTTGTAGATAGAAAAAGTACCAAAAGTGGTGATTTTCGATTTTTTCCTATCAGAATCTACAACTATAACGAACTTTAATGCAAGGTCAGCTTATACTGGAAATTTACAGCCATGTGAAAAAAGAAAGAAAAGAAAAAGAAAGAAAAATAGTTTATTGTCACAGTTAACGACGCGCAACATTGATAAACACAAGCAGGTAACTTATAGGTGGGGTTACTTGTAGGTACTTTCCTTTCTAAGACGTAATAATCCTGAAATAATTCAAGCAATTACAGTCACCGGTGTTCGCTCCTTTATAATGTAGCTAAATATTATCTGGTATCTACCCTCATTGTACATATTTAATATCCTACCTTGTTAACTACATTTTTGTTTACCTGTTTGCATAGTCGATGATACTGATGTACGGTTAAACTCTAATGAGTTTATGTTTACATCTTTAGAATGTATTTGTTATGTATACCAATGAACAAAAAAAAAAAAAAATTTCAACTTATTTGGCCATCTTAACATCATCCCAACATAATCAGCCGATCCACTACGTCAACACGTGAATACATAACTCCAAAAACAATAGACATTCACAGACATCCAGATCCGGGCCGACCAACATCCAAACAAAGCCATTTGGCAACGAAGGGATTTGGTGAAACAAAGAGTTGATCACAATGTTGCGGTCAGCAGTTCATAGGGACAATTTTTGGGATCCAAATCACGTAGTGATGGCATGTACGCGGGTACTCCACTGCTTTAGGAATTAGGCTACATACAGACAGGTTGAGTGGCCAGCTTGTAAACGTTATGGTATTAACATAACATAACTAAAATAATGCTCACTTAAATGTCATGCTGATGGTGGCGTTAGTGTCGGGTCGTTAAGTTCCCTTCAATATGGTTGAGTTAAGCGATGGCTGATGCTCGCGTCATGCTCGTGAACGGGTGCCGTCTGTCGGGACAGGTCAGCTTCTACATACCTACTATGGCAACCTTTTTTTACGTTTATTTCTAAAGGCAATATACTCACTTTTAAACTCTTGTTTATTTCTGACATTAACCTACATTATACTCACATTATTTGAATGATGTATTAAACAATAACCTATTTTAAAAAGAGTTTATCCATGGAGTTTCTTGCCGGTTCTTCTCCATAGGACCCACAATTTGGAACCGTGCAACTAGAGCTTGACCTTTCAAAAGTGCCTGTAATTAGGTTTATTGAAATAAAAAACATTGAAATTGAAAAAATTAAATGAAATTGAAATAACATAAGATCACGCCTGTATTTCCCCGAAGGGGTAGGCAGAGGTGTATAGTACACCTATATTTCGCCAGTTATGTTATAAGTTCCAAGCCTATTGCCATGTTATGGTATTGAACTATGTTTACGGAACTTTTCGCGAACATATCAATCAAACATTTTGACTAACCTCGATGTTTCGACCAAGTTGCATTGGCCGTGGTCACGAGTCACGAGCAGACTCAGCCAGTCAGTCTAGAGGCATATTTTTTTTCTTTCTTTCCCTTTTTTCTAAGATTCCAAAAACCGTTCACTCCTGATTGAATGTTGCAACATTAAATTAAAAATATGTTTTAAGTATTGCAACAGATATTTAGGCAGTATGGCAACATTGTGTTCTCGCTTCCGTTGTACCCGTAGAATATAGATTAAAACGCGGCTAGTTCAATGGTGCTTCTGACTGAGCTATTCTTTCAACCCAGCGCAATCAAGATTTCCTATCAGTCTCCGCTGCAACATTGACTATTGAGCACATTTTGAAACATTCGCATTAAAAAGCTTTTTTCAAAAAAGAAAAATGAATATCCACATAGGGACTTATGGCAAATGTGTGCAAAAATGTCAAAGTTTTTGAATAATACAAGCGATATATGTAATATTACAAACAAAAACATGAATCAATTAAAAAGTAAATACAGCACTTTCAACTCAAATATTCATTATAGGCATTCAGCATTCCCTGTAAACAAAATAAAACAACAGTCAAACTGAATTAAAATTAGTCTACCTATTCGCTTTGTGGTACCTAGCTGCAAAATACCGATGTTTCGAATTAAAAATTCCACTTTAGAGTAATTTGTAAACAAATATACAGAGTGTTATGAAGTGTGTGTTGTTCCTTTTTATTCTGAATTTACATAACGCTCCTTAAATGCAAAAGTGCCACAAATCAAAAATCAACAAAGTCGTTTTTATTCAAAAAAAGTAGTTATTATTGAATAAAATCGACTCTGTTGATTTTTGATTTGTGGCACTTTTGCATTTAAGCAACGATAAGTATACAGTTGGTTTCATAAATAAAACCTGTTTTAACAACACTAATTTTCTTTTGACAAATCACAGAACCAAACCATTTTGAACAGGTTTTAAATAAAAAATCACTATAAAACTACAACACTTACCTTTCTGACCAACCCTAAACCCACCTTTATTTAAACTCTGTCATAACATCCTGTATCATATTGTATTCCATAATCACAATTCGATCCATTAGTTTAAAAAGTTGGGGAATAATTAGAATTATTAATTTACCGATAACATAAATTAAACCCTGCTTAATTGAACTTAAGGGAAATATGTAGAACAAGGCCAATGGGAACAGATTCTAATCGAAACACAATTACAAATTCATTGGTACATTTATAGGAACAATAATTTGACGTCCACAGGGAATCATAAATGGATTGAGGATCAAAAAAATTCTAATATGACGACAGGGCTTTTTGATTTATCCGTTTTATTGGGGGACTAATAACTTGCTAAGTTGATCTACGTGTACTTATGTTCACGGTAGCTTGGTGGTTAAAACGCACTGGCGTACTGAGCCAGGAATCGCAGGTTCGAATCCTGCTCGTAAGCATTTTTTTCTGTCCACAATTTAAATCGTTAGATTTCACTTCGCATGCGTAAATGCGTTAAAAATTATAAAATAACTACGTCTACTTTTTAATTTTTACAATAAAATGTGATTGGGAAGCATTTTACGAGAAAAGATTTGAGTATAAAATGTCGGTAGCCATAATCTAAAAATGGTAATTAGTTCGCCCAGACCTCGAAAAAACGTGTTTTGCAAATTTGTTTCTTGTATCCTATATTCTAGCTCTAATGAAAATCTCATACTTTTGCTTTTTAGGACTGTCTACCTTTTAGAAGACACCTAATGGGGTGCATTAAAAGAAGCCTCTTCGAGTTGATCGTCCGTCGTCCGGTGCACCCTGGACAGTCAGCCTTGCTACCACCCTCTTGACTGGCTAATCTTTTGTCCACGGCATGAGATGAGCTATTATTATTGAAGATACAGCTAATGTCAACCCGACAGAAGAAGAGGACGCCGCCGAGGAGCCCATCCTGACCTGAGACCTGTATTTTTGTACATGCTTTTCTTAAATCCCATCACAAGAAGCCTAGTGCCATTGCCGTCTTTTTAGAACTCTTTCAGGAACTAACTTACACAACTTGTGAATCCTTTGTGGTGTGTGACCTACTTAGGACGGCAAACAAGCAACCACAGCCGTGTGTAACCTAAGAGCGTGTAACGAAGCGTGTTAATTAAAACAATAACCATGGTAATAATTAAGTTTATGCGGTTTCGTGGTGTTACTAAAGATTATGTGTATGTTTCCGCTGGGTGTGATCTTGTGGGACTTGCAAGTGTCCAATTTGTGTTACATTTCTTTGTTTTCTTTATCCCAGTGTTGTATTTACCTTATACTGGGTGTAAGGGTAAACACCGCTGATCTTGAAACCAGTGGTTTAATTTATAGAATGTAAAATAACTGAAAAATAACAAGCTTTTTTTTTCAAGAAAATCTACATTTCACCACAACAGCATTTCACCCTATGCGCGTGGGCAAAAACCCGCGTCTCACCACGGGAGAGGCGTGGGGGCCACGCCACGCGGCCGGTAGTAATCACGTGATTCGGGCATGTGTATTATCCATGAATTTACGTATTCAGTGTCGGACTAGAACCTTCTAAAATCTAAAAAAAGGTTTTTTTATATCGGTCATATTTTTTTATTTATGTTGTTTGAGTGATAACGGTGTTTACTCTTACACCCTGTATACTTTTCCTCAAGAGCACATCACTCCCTTTCAAGGTAGGGTTTACAAAGTTTTGATCTTAATCTTTCAGTCTGGAAACATCAACATCATCCAATTCAATATAGCTCGAACTTTAACAAAGAAGTCAAAAAAGCTGATAATCTAAGGAATTTTACCTCTTCATTGGAAGAGGCAAGAACCCTGAAATAGGAGCAGAGTCGAAACGATGTGTTCATAACGTTTCGACAATAATTTAAACGACATCATTATAAAGAAAATTTAAATAATATACGCGATGTAATCCTGTTAAACTTGTTTCATTATAATGTGTAGTGAATAGTAATCGCTAAAACCTAAGAAATTATGACATTATTATAATTGTAGCATGTACTCGGTCACTGTCGGTTATACAAACGACTAACTAAGGAAATAAAGTCACGCGCTAACAAGGAATTGTCACAATGTCCCGTAACTACCTACTACACTTGGCTACTATTGATGGCCGTAGACAGGTAACACAGTAGATTCACTTGGATTTTTAAGATTTTTAGCCTTATGGAGAGATAAAGAGAGCCTCTTTGCTGCATCATCGGGCTAAGACAGCCTTGAAAAAAACGTTATGGTAGGTACTAAGCATAGAAATGTAAGTAATATAATAATAAGTAGTATTATTATAAGTATTTATTATTCTAGTAGTAGTAGAACTCCTTTGTGAAAGAGCTCGTCCAGGGAAGTATTACCCCCGTGCCTAGTTCTTCGCCAAATAGTGATGCTTGCATCCGCTGTGTTTCCGTTTATTTTGGTTTTTATAACATTTAGTTTTATTAAAAATACGTATAAATCTTCAACTACGGGTGAAATAACAATCACATGAGACTTTCCTTTCCATCTTCATGTCTCAGTTTGGCGAACTGACTTGCGGTACCATTTCGGCAACAGCCTAGGTGGTATTGCAGTTGTTATGGGCAAAAGTAATTGCTTAACATCAGGTGGGCCTTTAGCTCGTTTCGCCCTCATATAATATAAAAAAATAGATTTCTATGGCACTAAGCTATATATATTTGTGTAGTATTTGCTGCTCTTGCGCATGACGAGGAATCCCAGAATGAAGCTTTGTATCGGTGACTTGAACGCAAAGGTTTAGAAGAAGAAAAATGTGAACAAAGGTCACAACTGCTCTCAACTTTACTGCCTTAGAAGGAACTTAAAATAAATTCAAGCTCTGTAATTATAAACTATAATGATAGTCAATAATAGCCTCGGTAATTTCTAAAATTAAATGATTAAATACATAAATGAATTAACCCCGTTTGTAATTATTATACGCAAACCACTAGTGATGGTCAATTGGTCACATGATAAATTAATCCTCAATTGGCCTATGATTGTGATTGAAGGCTAAAATCAATTAATTTGTAGTTAATCGATTGATTATAGTTTAATCAATCGATAAAATCGTTTGTTGCGCATCAACAAACGATTTTCGAAACCCAATAGTTCCTGTTACGTGCCCGTAACTATTCGCAATTAATTTTATTATTATGCACCACAGTCTGGTTAAAACGTCTATAAACGGAACTAATTATTATTTATCTTTGTCAGGAGTGTGTCAGGCTGTGTTTTATGACGCAAAAAATGTGCTAAGTAAACAATTAAATTAAAATGAATAAGACGACGCAAAGTACTGCCAGAAAAAAATATTTTAAAAGTAGAAGTTTTGTAATGTATGACTATAATTGGCACCCGTATTATGTATACTCTTCTATGTCAAACTGCACATCTATCCCCACATTTCGCCAGTTATGTTGTAAGTCCCATGTAATAGGGGGCTAGCCTATTGCCATTAACCGGGCACAAATCCAGACTCCGGGCTGCTACTGAGAATTTCCTAATGAAAAAACCCAATAACACTTTGCCTGACCCAGGAATCCAACCCAGGACCCCTCATGTCTTTTAATTATTAAAAGACATTATACTAACAATTATTTTACAGATTAAATAAAAAAAATTAACCTAATTACATGTGCAGAACTAATAATTATATTTTATCATTAGTTATTCATAAAGAAATGCCAAGGTTGGTTACTAAATAAAACAAGTAAGAAAAACCGGCCAAGAGCATGTCGGGCCATGCTCAGTATTATAGGGTTCCTTAAGTAGGTGTACAAACGAATCAAATCGAATATTAATCATGGCTATTTTAGTTTTTGCAATAATCGGCAGCATTCGCGACTCAGAGCGTGTTGTTAGTAGCGTCATCTAGGGATAAATTCAAGAAGCCAAAAGGCTCTAGAGGCTAAAATTATATAATTTAGTTGTAAGTACTTTTGTATCTCATTATAAGTGAACTGTTTGTTCTTATGAGAAATAAAATTCTTTAAACCTAAGCCAAATTTAAGAAGTCTGTTATGTCAAAGTTACTTTTTGTGATTTTTTCAAATAGAAAGTAACTAAAGGAGCATTATTTGCTAACATCATTTTTCTCTAAGGACCACCTTACCTCACCTTTGAACTAGGACGTTTTAAGTAATTTTCAGTTTTCTCTCTATAACTCAAAAAATTATAATCAAATTATACTCGAAATAATTTTAAAAGAGAGTTTTCACAAAGCTCTATCAATGTGGAAGATTATAACTTTCTACGTTGCATAGTTTAGAAATGGCAGGGGGGGGACACATTGCAAGCCACTTTGGCGGGCTATATTTCGCAGATGGTACACCTGATAAAAAAGTGATGTATGAAACATTACCTTCATTTTAGTAGACCTATTCAATGATACCCCACACGAGGGGGTGCAAAATAATTTTTTTTCCCCATTTCACATGTATGGGTGCCACCCCTAAAGAACGTAAAAACTATTTTTTTATTCTTTTAAAATTGAGATCTATATGCAGACTATTTTTTAACAAAATTTCATTTACTTATGTTTATAACTGTAGAAGTTATTAAGCTGTAAAGGATTAGGACAGACGGACGGACAGACATGACGAAACTATAAGGGTTCCTTGTAGGACTTCGGAACCCTAAAAACAGAGTGCACGTGATTTTTTTGTCACATACAATAAATTAATCATTTAATTTAACTTCTACCACAACAAACATGTCAAGCACGTACCTATAAAAAGTTTACACTAACCTAAACTTCTGTTGTTAATGTAATTTTGGGCTATCGATATAAGTTCTTATTGTACAACGACTTTCCCGCCCTTTATGCAGCCGGCATTTCCCAAATGTCGTTGTTAACACGTGATAAGAATTTCAAACGTCGGATTGACCCGCATTATTCTTTGGTGTTTTTGTTTTGAAGTGCAGTTTAACCTAAATCGATCGTTAGTGAATGATGCAGTTCACCCAGATTGTAATGGCACGTCTGTTTGTTGAGCTTTGTATGCTAATGTAGCATAGAATTAGATGTAGGTGCTCGTAACAAGGTTTGGTCCGAAGCCCAATTCTCGTAATAAAAAACGTTCAAAACATAATTCCAAACTAAACATAAATCACAACCTCCTGACGTTCTGAAGCTTCTGTTTGTCGTTTATTTGTGAAACTAAGGCCCGTATTACAGAAGGTTCCTCAAGTACAGTTTAAACTCCACTCACCTGATCACTTCTTAAGGATAGAATCGTTACTTGAGTATCGATCTTATTCCAGAACTGTAATTATAAACTTTAATTCAACAACATAACACACGAATTTGACCTGAAATAGAATAGAAAACTCTACTCAAGCGTAATCTGGACCACACTAGAGTGATTACAGATCAAATCTCAGCTGAAATTCCGAAACAGGTGACAGCATAAAATAAAACTAAACTCAGCTGAACTGTGATCAATAAATCTCTGCTTGAAGAACGTTCTTAAATCAAAGCTCAACTCAAAACTAACACAACATAAAATAACATCACGCCTGTATTTCCCCGAAGGGGTAGGCAGAGGTGTAAAAAAACAAAACTCATAACTAGTTTTAATTAAACAGAGATCAACGCTTGAGTATCGTTCTGTAATACTGGCCTTAGGTCATTAATATCACCAATAAATGAGAAACAGGAGTATCTACTGTCAGGAGATTGAGATTTAAAGCATTGAGATTAGTTTGGAATTATATTTTGAACGTTTTGAATTACGAGAATTGGTCTTCAGATCGTAGGTAACCGCTATCTCTTCAGTCACTCCAACAAAAATACTGAATGAATGAATGAAAAATTTATTTGCTTAAAACATGAGTATACAATACAATGCACATGCATGTAAGGTGTTTAAATAGTAGGTATAGCAGCTACAATGTTTTGCCACTGGGGGCGTACAAATACTTTTGATTCTAGGTTACATTGACACTTGCAAAAATAAGCAATTCTTCTTGTTCTACATTATATAAAATAAATTACCTATTGCAGAAGGACACAATAAGTATAAAAAGATATGAAAATCGAATATAATGTCAATGTAATAAAATTAGGCTAACAATGTCATGATAGGTAAAAAAATGGGAATAGGTAGAAAATTAAAACAATAATAAAAATGAGATGTCAAAAATACAGTTCGTCGGAGAACAGGCTTACTAACACATACCTACTCGTTACACACACATTGAAATAATTACTAAGTACTAAGGTCGTGGAATGTTACGTGCGATCATTTAGGAACTCATTGATGTCATAGTAACATTTTCCCACTAAATATTTTTTTAAATGAATTTTAAATAAATTTGTATTTAATAGCCTGATGGGCTTGGGTATTTTATTATATATTTTAGGTCCCATGCAAAATATACTTTTACCCATTAGTGCTGTATGAGACATTCGTATACATAATTGATCATTGTCTCGTCGATTGCGGTTAATTATGCCTTGGAGTCGTTCAAATAACATGGGATTTGTTTTCACAAAAACTGCTACTTCAAATATATATAGTGAGGGCATAGATAAAATATTATATTCTATGAAGTATGGTTTGCAACTATCAATCGTATCTAGTCCAAACATAGCCATGAATAGCCACAAGTCTATAATTTCAATTGTGGAAAGAAAAATTCGTTCACAAGCAGTAGTCCAATTCACGTAACTAAAGAATTGCAGTTGTAGTGTAGTTGCAGTTAAGTTTTGATTAAAACAACGCTTTTCGTATTCTTATCTTCGGCGATCGAACTGCAGCGCCACTACAACTCGATTGGCGCGTCATGAAATTACGTGAATTAGGGCCCTGAATATCTAAGTAACTACTAAACTCCATAGTCTTGTTACTAGTAGGTAATTCATTTAACTGATTAGATTCCCTACTAATTAATCACGTTGCTAATATCATTAAGCGTGCTGCGTGCTCGGACGAATAACAATGGCGGACGCAATCTCGCTAAGAAAAGATTGAAGCACTTCGTTTTTTCCTAAACCCACTATAATTTCGACATAATTTTAATACACCAGATATATATTGTTATTTTATTTATGACACTACGACAATGTCTACTGTCACACGAGATTTGTTGCGTAATCGCGGCTTTTTGTCTTACTACGGGTGTGCATGTGTGCGTGCCAGCCCGTACTTTTAAGTGAGCCGTCTTACTATGGATGCCTCACTTTTTGTTTAGCGAGATTCCGTCCGCCTTTTTTTATTCGTCCAAGGCTGCGTGACTAATAATTATATTCTGAACTATGTCAGTTACCAGTATGAAAATTAATACTGACTGATCTATAACTACTGTTTCCTTCATTTGAATTGTTTGCTCTGTGGTGTGGTTGTAGTGTGGGTCATCTGAATAGACCCTTAGGGAAAACAAACGTAACGCAAAAACTGTACATACCAAAACACACAAGATAACTTAAATAAAAAAAACGGATTAGTACACACGGCTACACAACAAGCTGTACATTTCCAGTATAAGCTGACCTCGCATTGTATAGGTTTTCCTTAAAACGCGAGGTCAGCCTTTACTGGTTTTGTACGGCTTGATGTGTAGCCGTGTGTCAAGTACACACGGCTACAGAATCAAAAGTATTTGTACGCCCCCAGTGGCAAAACATTGTAGCTGCTATACCTACTATTTAAACACCTTACATGCATGTGCTTTCACATTGTATTGTATACTCATGTTTTAAGCAAATAAATTTTTCATTCATTCATTCAGTATTTTTGTTGGAGTGACTGAAGAGATAGCGGTTACCTACGATCTGAAGACCAATTCTCGTAATTCAAAACGTTTAAAATATAATTCCAAACTAATCTCAATGCTTTAAATCTCAATCTCCTGACAGTAGATACTCCTGTTTCTCATTTATTGGTGATATTAATGACCTAAGGCCAGTATTACAGAACGATACTCAAGCGTTGATCTCTGTTTAATTAAAACTAGTTATGAGTTTTGTTTTTTTACACCTCTGCCTACCCCTTCGGGGAAATACAGGCGTGATGTTATGTTATGTTGTGTTAGTTTTGAGTTGAGCTTTGATTTAAGAACGTTCTTCAAGCAGAGATTTATTGATCACAGTTCAGCTGAGTTTAGTTTTATTTTATGCTGTCACCTGTTTCGGAATTTCAGCTGAGATTTGATCTGTAATCACTCTAGTGTGGTCCAGATTACGCTTGAGTAGAGTTTTCTATTCTATTTCAGGTCAAATTCGTGTGTTATGTTGTTGAATTAAAGTTTATAATTACAGTTCTGGAATAAGATCGATACTCAAGTAACGATTCTATCCTTAAGAAGTGATCAGGTGAGTGGAGTTTAAACTGTACTTGAGGAACCTTCTGTAATACGGGCCTTAGTTTCACAAATAAACGACAAACAGAAGCTTCAGAACGTCAGGAGCTTGTGATTTAAAGCATTGAGATTAGTTTGGAATTATGTTTTGAACGTTTTTTATTATTACGAGAATTGGGCTTCGGACCAAACCTTGTTACGAGCACCTACATCTAATTCTATGCTACATTAGCATACAAAGCTCAACAAACAGACGTGCCATTACAATCTGGGTGAACTGCATCATTCAATAACGATCGATTTAGGTTAAACTGCACTTCAAAACAAAAACACCAAAGAATAATGCGGGTCAGCCTTTACTGGTTTTGTACGGCTTGATGTGTAGCCGTGTGTCAAGTACACACGGCTACACATCAAGCTGTACAAAACGATTTGTTGACCCGGTTTCCTTTAAGTAATTTTAAATATTCATCGAATAATCACTATTCGGAGCTCATAAGCGTATATGGGACAGGCAAAGGTCTTAAATCTATAAAACTACATTCACACTCGGAATGGCTATCCTGACCGCGGAACACCTAGGTGAACAACGTAAAAAAAAGCTTTCACCGCTCTCCCAGTGGACGCTGCTGTTTAATAACCGTCTGATGAAGTCTTTAGTGGAAATTATATAAAACAACTAGCTGGCTCGGTAGACGTTGTTCTGCCCTTTTCGGTATGGACGCCATGAGTATGATGATTTATTAATTACAGAACGAAACTCGAACTTTGATCACTGCTACAAAATTATCTGCTCCAAATTTGAGTCCGCATTCACTCCGCCTTTACTCCTGTTTTAATCCGCGCACTCCGTATTTTTCTTAGTGTAGGTAACAAATTATTTTAACTCGATCACAGCGCCACCTATCGGGTCCAAATCTTAAGAAACCGGAGAGATGGACAAGACAAAATATATTTTTCTTACGCCACGTAAATGAAGTACGTATGAAAAATTCAAATATATAAAATCTTAATTGAAAAAATAAGTATTTACTTAAAAAAGAGCTTGTAACTTTAAAGTTCATATTATTTATATGTACCTAAGTATTGTCATTTACTACAATGTCATGTATACAAAATGTGAGCCTGTTTTGAGGACAGAAACTGGTTTAAAATTTGTTTGGTTGTACCAGACGAATAGACAGACAAACAGACAATGAACAAACATAATTTAAAGCTTTTAAAATTAATAAGTAGGCATTTTATCTTTCTTGAATAAGAATCTCTAGACTCCCGTTATTTTTTAAGTCATCATGGCGTATTATCAAGTCCCAACTACAAAAAAAACGTTTCCGAGCCAACAGGATTTACAAACAGATCACGAAAAGTTGACCTAAGGTCTTAAGCCCACCAACACGCGCCCGTGTACTGTTCAAACAACCAGAGTGACAAAGTCCACTTAAAAATTAAAAGCCTTCACACTCACGGGGTCACCTACTCGCCCACATCGGTGCACCGCCGTGAATATTGAAACACGGCATTTGTATACAAATACTCTGGACGTAGCCTACGTAATTCACTGAGTTTTTAGTTGTTTCGGAAACGAAAAACGTCACAAACTCTATATAAATTAAGCACTTCATCATTCATCATCATCATTTCAGCCGAAAGACGTCCACTGCTGGACATAGGCCTCCCCCAAGCATCGCCACAATGCCCGGCCCTGCGCTTTCCGCATCAAGCGGATACCCGCGACCTTCACCACGTACTTACTTCGTAATTATTTTATTATTTTAACGCATTTACGCATGCTCGCGAGTGATTTTTTCTTTCCACAATTTATATATTTACTAACTTCGTATCACGTGTATTTTAGTATTCTTGTTTATTTGTAGTGTGTAAAATTTGCGTATACTATAGCATATTATGCCGCAAGCCCGAGCGCGTTTATACTAGCAGCGTAGACCCGCCACCGACGCGCGACGGTGACGTGACTCCGGACGGCCTGTCGTCAGCCGTCTAGAATATGCAAACTACAGAGTATTTTGTATTTCCATATATTTATATGAAAAAAAAGTTTCGAATTATAAAAAGTCGTAGAACAAACGTCGTTCAGGGTCATAATACAAAATTAGTGCTAAGATATTTCGGGTATTTTTTCAATTACCCTGTATATAATCGATTGGTAGTGAAGTACAGAACCTCCTTTTTTGAAGTCGGTTTAAATATTACATATTTATTTTCTCCAAAAACAGAATCGAGTTAAATTGTAACAATTCGATTTTATTGTTTTGTTTTTACGCTATTATTATAATTATTTCTTATCGTGCACCTGTTAAAATATTCAGACTACGTCAGTATGCAAATGTCTTTGATTCAGACACAATTGAAATTGTTAATAAATAAATAAATGAATGGATGAATGAATGACGTGTAAAATCATTCGAGTGAAATGGTAATAACTTTGATTGAACAGAGATTTATTATTTTTATTGACATTACCAATCGATTCTATGATTGATACGTAGTTAATGTTTCTCTTTTCCAGAACGACTAAAAAAACCTCGTGCATACATACTTAACTAATTTAACTCCTTTTGAGCTCTTATGAATATTTACCAACCGGTTAAACCAAGCACATTACAGGGAAAATAGCCGCGTATGTGTGTATGTGTATGTATGAGATTTAAAAAAATCGTGAAATCTGAAGTGGTTTTTAATTATGTTTGTTTTAGGATTTGTATTTTTTTGTTTTCAGGACTGTAGGTACTTGATGCATTTGATTTAGAGCACAGTGGTTGAAACGATTTTGGGTTTTGGACCAAAATTGTGATTTGTAGGACTTTTTATAAATGAGTAAAATTGTTTAAAATAGTTAGACCTTTTTTAATATTTAATTTAAAAAGTTAAATAAAAACGTCTAAAAAATGCATCAGCAATTTGGCGAGTAAGTTTTTTATTAGGAACTTGAGTATCCTGTTTAATTAATAATACAAATTACTCATATAGCATTCCTTTAATAAATATAAAAGAAACGCGTTTGATTAAAGCTACGGCTAATGTTTATTCTGAATTACTTGATTAAAAGTGCTCTCTCGCGTGTCAAAGTTGAAAATATTTAGTTTTCTGCTTGTCAAATTCTGTCTGTTGTAATTTTATGGTGAGCTGAATACGGTAACCTTCGTGCAAATAATGCTGTACCTACCTAACTATTAATTATGTAAAAAAGTCGCACCATGGACATTTTAGACACGCAATTAAATTAAACAAAAAGGCAAAAATACCTATTCGTAGTCGGAGATATTTTAAATTCTATCTTTCATTCCTAATATCAATCCATGTAAAACTAATAAATACTTAATTTCCCTTATTTACTAACAGAAAGGTTTTTAAAAATATGACCTTGTTAATTAAAAAGGACACTGTATACATTATTAATAGAGAAATGTTACTATATGATTAATTCAATTCAATTCAATTCATTTATTAATTTGCTCGAAATATGGTAAATAAGTTGTTACAATGCAATAGTTTGTCCACAACATATTCCTGATATATATTTAATGAGTTCCTTAATGATAATTCACTGTTAGACTAATTAATATCAATTTATTGAACTACATATATTTACGGAACTTTTCGTGCACAATGAAATCAAAACAAAACAAACATTTTGACTAACCTCGACGTTTCGTCAGTTCAGTCTGCTCGTGACCACGGCCAATGCAACTTGGCTGAAACGGCGAGGTTAGTCAAAATGTTTGTTTTGTTTAGATTTTAATGTGCGCGAAAAGTCCTGTAAATATAGTTCAATATGAGTAAATTCGCGAAAGTTAAAAACTTCTAACATCAATTTAATTTTAATTTCAATAAAACCAACTTATTAGTACCTACTTACTTATACAATTTTGATTGAAATACCTACATAAATTCTATTTTATATTTAGGCATGATGTTCACATTTACCTACACACAATTATATTTATATGTCTATAACGTAAAACCACAGAAATGGAAAGAATAGGAAAGTGGGCAGGGCGTGCGTGCCTACACTCTGAACCATAGTGCAGGGCATTTCAAAGCCTTTCTCAGTACGCCTTATGACTTGTTTCTGTAAAAACTTTAACAAAAACCCCCAAGAATGCCTTATTGTGCTGTTTCTAACTGCAGAAACAAAAGCTGTAAAGTAAATTTGATTAAAGGTAATTTTTAAAAATTAATGACGTCAATATGTAACGCGTAGTTTGTTCGAAAGTTGCCACGCATGAATCGCAAGTAAAATTGTGATTACAACCATTCTACTCTATCTATTTCTGTGGGTAAAACATAGCGCACTAATTAAATCTACATAAGACCGTAAATATGTAAATAAATAAATAAATAATAAATAAATATTTTTGGGACATTTTACACGTCACCATCTAGTCCCAAACTAAGCAGAGCTTGTACTATGGGTACTAGACAATGGATATAATACTTAGATACTTTTTTTTTTTGTTGTAAATAACTAAATATAAAACTAAAAACTAACTAACTTTTTTTGTTGTATATAACTTAATAACTTCTTAGGTTTTCGCGATCACTACACATTATAATAAAACAAAGTTTCCCTGACGTTTCGAAAGCTTTGCAGCATTTCGTGGTCGCAGGTAGACTAAGATGACAAGCGTCTTTACAAATATTTCTAAAAAAATATTTTAATCTTTTTTTTTTTTTTTTTTTATTTAATCACATGTACAATTTCTTTAGTTTTACTTAACTAGAAAACTCGCCAAACTATCAAGTTTAACGGCGAGATGCGCTCATACATACGTATACTATCTTACTCTTACGTAAACATGCAACACTTAATTAGCAACAAAATAAGTTGTATGATTATAAAATAGTTTACTGTGGATACAATACAATACAATACAATACAATACCGTACAATATTATTAATTAAAATCGTTAATCCGGTTAAACTTTGTTTTATTATAATATGTAAACTTACCTATGTTCGATAAATAAACTAGTTTTATTTTAGAAAAAATCAAATAACATCTAGGTACACTACATAAATTGAACTAAAAGAAGCAAGAAAACTCCAAAACACTATCCTTTTCATCTTATTGTGCTGTTGAAAATAATGACATGTTTTTCTTTTTCCACCATTTTTCTTTTTTCTCTACATAGTTTTCACGGACAATAAACGATGGGCGGACGTTCAGTCTGAGAGTGAAGCTGTGTTCACTCGCCACCCGTATGGGTATATTTCCGCTAAGCAACCTTAAGGAAATTGGCGTTACACACACTGTTTACGTTCTTTTATGGAGGGTCTGAGTTCGATCCCGGCTCGCACCACTGACTTTTAGAATTGTGAAATGTGTGGATAAAAATATCGTTATCAAAGGAAAGCATCGTGAGGAAACCTGCACAACTGAGACTACTGAGAGTGCTCCATGCAGTTCTCGATAGTGTGTGTAGTCCGCCAACCCGCACTAACCTTTTCATTCTGAGAAGAGGCCTGTGCCCAGCAGTTGGGCAGTAATGGGCTGATGATGATGATGAGGTTTTTACAGATGTAACGCACATAATTTACCAGCTTTAGGAAATTAACATTATGATAATTATAATATTAGCAAAAGTAAATTATTTGGATCTTATTATTTTTTCTCCTACTTGCTCGGAAATTGGTTCATTAAAAAAAAAAAAGAATACAACAATCGGCTCTTTTCCGTACGCAACGAAATAACAGGCCGGTAATATCCAACAGGCCAATAATAGAAATTGCTGGACATTTTTTGTTTTTTTAAATTATGCTACTGAGGTTGTTAAGTACACACTTACATAAATTAGGCTGAATGCGCATTTTTTTTTCAAAACTTGAAAATAGTACAAGAACCGCGCTCGGGCGAATTGGCGTGAATGAAAATGAGATACTGTTGAATTAATTTGTGTTGTGTTTCCTCGCAAATGAGAGAAAAGTACTATACAAGTCTCGGCCGAAATAGCAATTAACGGCCTCGTTTAGTTAAAAAGGACTCGGCTTGCGCCTCGTCCTTTCAAAATCACTTGGGAAGTACTCAGCTTCGCCTCGTACTTCCAATATTACTCGGCCGTAAATTGATTATTTTCATGCCTCGACAGTAATGTACTATTAAATTAATTAAATATTGTTGTGAGTTGTGTAAGAACTGCTCAGAAAACCCACAGTCCAGGCAAGAGGATTTCTGTAAGTAGTTTTGGAACTTATTACTTATTCGAAATAACCAAGTCTATAAGGGATAGGTCTGACTGATACGAACATAAAAATATCCTATAGCTACTTTATTTTTTATTTCGTAAGTATGCTGCATTCGCCCCTCAGTGTACCGTACATTCGCGGAAAAAAGTGATTTACCATTTATGAATTTTATTCATACGTAATAAATTTGGAGATTAGATTGACGGTCGTATCCCCAAAATGGAAAACGATATTTCTCACTTCAGATTTCTTCCTTATTCAAGATACTAACTTCTGCCGAACGGATATTTCTTTCGTAATATTTTATAATAACATCGCGGTCACGATATTTGGTTTTAAATGGCTCAACTGCGGCAAAACACAATGTACCTATTCCTTGCAAATAAAGACATTCTATTCTATTCTATTCTAAAAAAAAAACTTATTAGGTATTAAGTGAGAAAATAATAACATGAAATTACTGTTTTTTTAATGTAGTAATGAATGTTGTAATAACTTTCCATAACCGCAATCAAAGAAAACATGGAAAATTAAGAAAAAAATAAAAAGAAAGATTATTATACAAAATATCACTTACCTATGTATTTTGCATGATAATTCATGCATAAAAGAAAAAAAAACAGATTCACATTGCACCACTTTCCATGACATTGGATTTAAAACTACAATATCCATTAATTTACCAATAAGTAGTTTTATTAACACAAAAAAGCCGTATACCTACTTTCATACCAACTTTTTCCCATAAATATCACCAACATCATTACATTCAAATCATCATGAAGTACACTGAAATAACCACAATGATATGGTAAGTAGGCAACTCAATCAAATACTCGATTAGCAATAGAAACTCGAGTGAGATGTTATGGTTATGAGCGATATCACGATGCAATCAGTGACAGTGACACCGGCGCGTGCGCATGATTGCGGTGAAAGCTGTACTGAAATTGTATGAACCGGTGGTACACACGGCTACACATCAAGCTGTACATTTCCAGTTTATGCTGACCTCGCACTGGCTTTCCGTACAATGCGAGATCAGCTTATACTGGAAATGTACAGCTTGATGTGTAGCCGTGCGTACTTGATTAAATATTTTTTCTATGTGAACATCAATTGTAAACAGTCAACCAATATACCAGCATAGTTATTATTTTAAGATAAATCAATCAATATGAGTAGGTATTTTTGACTTACGATGCCGAGACGTGGACACTGACAGTTGGGCTAGTCCACAAATTCAAAGTCGCTCAGCGAGCTATGCTTGGAGTTTCTTTGAAGGATAAAATCCGTAACGAGATTATCCGGAGAAGAACCGGAGTGACCGACATAGCTTGTAGGATCAGTAAGCTGAAGTGGCAGTGGGCTGGCCATGTCTGTCGAAGGACCGATGGCCGCTGGAGCAGACGAGTCCTTGAGTGGAGACCGCGAATCGGCAAACGGCGCATAGGGCGCCCCCCCGCCAGGTGGACCGACGACCTAAAGAACGTGGCTGGGGGTGACTGGATGCGGAAGACAGAGGACCAAGTGTCGTGGCGCGACTTGGGAGAGGCCTATGTCCAGCAGTGGACTGCGATAGGCTGAGTTGATGAGGTATTTTATACCTATACAACGTGTTATTGAAATAAATCAAAACCTTAAACTAGTTTCTTTAGAATCGATAGTAGAATGACGCCTACTTTTACTATACGCTTTAAGCCTAATTTTTAAAATAGGATAATTTTTACAAAAAAAATCGTGCTCTGTCTAAATGTTACACACAACGCGACGCTGACCGCGAGACAGATGTCTGCGTAGCTAAGCATAATTATGTCTCTTTTGGAAAAAGCCGCGGGAGTGCGGGGCGGGGCGAGTTGGGCGGTCGATTAGAATAAGTTTGACAACAAAAATTACCAATATTTTCCATAGTTTATGAAAACAAACAATTACTTGTTATAAATTAAATTGTGGAAAGAAAAAATTGCTCACGAGCAGGATTCGAACCTGCGACTCCTGGCTCAGTACGCCAGTGCTTTAGCCACTAAGCTACCGTGAACACTGTTCGTGGTATCGAAATGTTCATCCACTTGGCACGTCTTTGGGTGACGTCAGCGATATCTTATTAAGAAACAGTGTTTCTTAATCGACTAGACTAGCTTTGCAGTTAATTCAAAGTCGTATAGATATGCGCACCCTTACTAATTATTTTATTATTTTTAACGCATTTACGCATGCGAAGCGAAATCTTACGATTTAAATTGTGACTTTACCCAAAGACGTGCCAAGTGGATGAGAATTTCGATACCACGAGCAGTGTTCACGGTAGCTTAGTGGCTAAAGCACTGGCGTACTGGGCCAGGAGTTGCAGGTTCGAATCCTGGTCGTGAGAGATTTTTCTTTCCACAATTTAAACCGTAAGATTTCGCTCCGCATGCGTAAATCCGATAAAAATAATAAAATAATTACTTGCTATGTCCATTTATTACAATAAAAATGTGTTAAGGTATCTGAGGTTTGAATTTAATAACACATTGTAGGTATAAAGGTATAATAACATTTACGAGTATAACGCAAATTTAATCAAGCTCCAAGTTGAATCATGCTCAGCTAAAAATCTTAATGAAATTGCTACACTGCCCAAACAGTAGGTGATATTAGCAAAACCACGAAGTAATAAGCGACATTGAATCGGCGCGTGCGCTGCAGTGAAAGCGGTAGGTACTAAAACTATTGAACCGACGCGCGACGGTTGAATGTTTTGCGTATGTCTCTGGAGTGCGCACAAAACTTGTTTGTTCGTGTGTTTGACCGTCGATTATTAAAATTATATGTTTGATTAATTAGTCTTCTTAACACATGCCATGGAATAGCTTTAATTTATCACGAAATCAAATCATTTTAATTAATAAATTAAAAACTGCGTGTTTTCAAGTTGAATGAACTAAAAGTGGTAAAAGTATGCATCGGGTGCTTCCTATGTCCTGCGGTGGACGGAGATAAGGCTAGTTTAATAGTCGGATCACACACTGCGACACGCCACGAGACGGAGCACGGGGCCGCGGTTTATAGCATTGTATGTAAGCCTCTATAGACGCCGATTAGCCGGACACCCCCGGTTACAACGCATATGCAGTAGCACTGCATAGTATACGCTCCACCGCCAATCAGGACGTCAGTCCGTCAGCGAGCGGCACCAATCATACAAAATCATACCACCGAACTTTTGAGCCAACCAATCATAACTCACCGTCCGCCCCCCGGTCCCCGCCAACATTTTACGACTGCGTTTTCATGCAAAACTTTGTCTTGAGGCTTATTGGTTTGTGTATGCAAGTTAACTCATATTGTAATGTAAACACGCGTGGTAGTATAACACATTAAAGACGCGTTCCCGTCCAGGGCACATGGCTCCGTGTCTCCCGTCGCATTGTGTGATCCGCCTTATTGATTGATAGACAGCATTTATCAACCACGTGTTGGACTTCGAAAACAAAGAAGACGAATTTGTGGGCTAAGTAACACTTTCATTTCTTTGGCAATTTAAAATCAACAGAAGACTTTTTACTCCTATACAACTGTAACTCTAATTTAGATTTAACAAAAAAGTGTATCTAATGGCACTGGCAATGACACATCTGGAACTTTCTAAACATGAGACTTTCCAGCTTCATGTCTCAGTTTGGCGAACCGACTTGCAGTACCATTTAGGTAACAGCCTGGGTGGTATTGAAGTTGTTATGGACAAAGGTAACCGCTTAACATCAGGTGGGCCTTTAGCTCGTTTCGCCATCTTATACTATAAAAGAAATAAACAAACAGAGGGCTGTCTTGAAGGTTTTACTGAATAAACCATATCGTTACGCCACGACGCAAATATATAAAGATACTTCAGTTCTGACTGTCAGACAGCTCTATGTGGTCCATATCATCCTTCGAAAACACTCCTCGCTAGCATACGATCCTCGGTTACTAGCAAACAAACGCCGTAAATACGATGTATGCCCCACAACAAAATTCAATACTTCCTTAGCTGGCAGACACTTTCAACGCCTGAGTGGTCGCCTTTATAACAAATTGAGCAAAATCCGTAACATATATCCTCTTCCTAAACATATATGCAAAAAAGTACTAAAAGAAATACTTCAAGCTCAAACATACGATGAGACGGAAAGCCTTTTCGTCAATGAACTCTAAGTTACTATATATACCCAAATACGATGATTCAGTAATACACACACACACATATTATACATCCCAACATACCTGCCACATACCCGAGCACATACATTCACCTCCACGCAAACATACATCGACACACCACCAACCACACTCACAAATAACACACCCACCCACACACCCCAACAAAGACCACCCACTTTTACTCTTTACAGCATGCCTTTTTAATAAATTATTATATTTTAATCTTCTACTATAGAATACAAATCTTTATAATTGTACTTACCACCCTCTAACTGATACACAAATCAAAATTTGTATCTAACTGCTAAAATTGTTTGTTTTAAGCTGTAGGGGAAGGCGCTGGTGTCTATCACACAGTTATTTTACTAGCACGGGCACCGCCGTTAACTCTATCTTAAATACCTATGTGCAAACAAAACAATACTGTTATAATATCTAAGTAAGATAGATAAGTTGAACCACACTCTGAATAATAAAGATTTTTAATTTAATTTTTTTAATTTTTAAAACAAACATAAATTGACTGAGAGTGATATTGAAGTCTAGTTATTATGCTTGTTTACATTCCAATTGCTACGGAAATTGGCTAAATGTAATTTTGCTCATTGCATTGTGTATACGTCATAAATTCATATTATTATATTATTTGATAGAACTTATTCAAGGGAGAAATAAAACCGGTCAAGTGCAAGTCGGACTCGTGCACTGCGGGTAACGTACCACCACTGCCACCTGCTGCTGCCGCCTTTAAAAAAGGCAGGCCCGGAGATTTCGTTTATTTTTATTTTTATAAAACAACAACTGGGCTAGACCATAATTTTTGCTAATGGTCCAGACCAAGTAGCGATGGCGAACTAATGGCAAACTATTTTCTATGGCAGATAGGCAAATTAATTTCCAACGCTCGTTCGTCCTCGCTGCTTGATATGTGTGGTGTGGTAATTTTCCTTTTTTTTTTCCGTGTTTTCAACAATCTGGCGTAATTTTTTTCAAAAACAAGCCTATCTAGCGCTTTTTTTTAAAGTCAACTCAGCAAGCTTTCGTCAAAGAATGTTGTTCAGTCGAGCAGCGAAAGCTGGGTGTCACCGCTGCGTAACGGACGCGGGACGGCTTTAGAGTCTCGCGCTTACCATCCAGTCTGACCCGGAGATATTTGATGCTAACCCGTAGCCCGGACATGTACCATTCAAACCCGTAGACTCCGGGTCAAACCCGGAGGGGTGGCAGCCCTAACCACCACACATGTATGTGTTTATCTCCTTTTTATTATCCTAGAGAGAGATAAGTCATGAGTATGAGAGAGATACCTCGTTGTTTCACTTTAGAGTATGCACTAGAATCACACTAAGTTCGACACTTGTATGTATTACCGTTTCCAGATAGAGCAGGAATCAAAAACGTTGAAAAGATGCAATTTTTTTGAGGTTTCTTGTACAGGAACTGCCTTTGGGTTCCCCTTTTATTATTTTTAGTATTTGTGGCACCTGCAAAAACAGAAAGAAAACAAACAAAAAGAAAGAAAGAAAACAAACAAAAAGAAAGAAAGAGATGCACATATTCACATTTCGCCAACAGTGCAGCACTGGCATCAACGGGCAGCCTCGCAAATGGTCGATTTTTTTTCTTACTTCTTTGATTGAATACGATGTAAGCTCAGATTAATAGATGTAAGCTTCAATATTTTTGAGACCAAGATATACGCAGTTAACTCCCGTAGGTATCCATTAAACGACGTAATGTATAATATTCATCCACATGATCGTATTATCGTAAACACAAATGGCAAAGTGGGCGATAAAATCACCCTATTACAATAAAAGGCTAGGCAGTGGGCCAGTCGCCTTCTTATAGAATACTGAACGAAACAATCCCGGAAGGGGATTAGTGTAATGAAAATTTCGTTTTTTTTATTTTAGAGAAGGAAAGAGTCAATTGCCTATTATAAAAACCTGTTTCATTAGAGGAAGCCAAAAGGGTTATGCAATCCTGAACTGAAATAGATCATTACATTCGTAAGTACATGGGCGTAGCTAATAAAGCTATCACATGGGGGGGTCCAACAATGAACAAAATTAAACAATTTTTTTAATTTTTTGGGGCAGGCATACTGCTTTACCTCACAACTAGGTTCCTTGCTATGTCAACCAAGCGGCGCATGCAACTATTCTATTTTGTGGCATGGATTCGAAAGGTGGATATTCATCAAATATTAGCGTTTTGCCAAGACTAAGGGGGGTCCGGACCTCCCTCTCTAAAACCTGCGACCCCCCCGGCCCCCCACCTTATATACGTCCGTGTCCGTAAGCACCGTGTTATTTTAAAAGAAAAGGAAATGTTCAGGGAATATACTCGCAATAAGAATCAAAATGTTATTTTACGATTATTTGAAATAAGAATAAAACAACTTATAAGTAATATAGGTGCCAAAAAGCTTGAGTGGAAAATATTTTTTGGTTTCTAAATTAATGAAGTTGGGTTCATACAACAGACTAGACATAAGTCTCGTAACATGTTAGCGCAGACATAAGTTTGCGCAAACGAGATGTGTACACGTAAATTTTGAAGTTTTGAAGTTCGTGCCAACTCGTTACCGTGTAGACGACAGAAATCAAAATCACAGACTTGATTCCGCGCAAACGTGTGCACACCAATAGGTTGGCGTCGTTTGGACCCAACTTTAGAACAAAATAGTTTTTTTTTCTGACTTCTGGGCCTTAATTCACGTAATTTCATGACGCGCCAATCAAGTTGCAGTGACGCTGCAGTTCATTTCTGACAGCGATCGCCGTAGATAAGAGAATACGAAAAGCATTGTTTTGATCGAAACTTAACTGAAACTGCACTGCAACTGCACTTCTTTGGATTGGCCACTACTTAAAGTTTTTCGTAGCCACCCTGTATAGCCATTGATTCCTTTTTTTAAATTATTTAATAAAAGATCATTATCATAAAAAATATACTACGTACATACCTAAATCTCTGTATCATTTTATATCTTCTTAATACAAATATAGTTACTCCTTATCTCAATGAAAGTTATTGTGCCAACTGATTCAGACGTTCAGCCATGATAATTAAGATTTATATAACTGATTACTAGTCAAGTCTAGCTCCAGACTAAAGGATAGGATCTAGCATTAAATTTCTCCTTTCCAAACTGTAACATCAATTGCAGACTTGATTGTTCATAATATTTGATAAGACACTACTATTTTTCTGTTTATCTTTCCAAGCAATGCTAAATATTATTTATATTTTACTAGATGTTACCCACGGCTTCGCTCCCGTGTCATGTCGATAAAAAGTATCCTACGTGTTAATCCATTAAACGATCTGTCTATATATGTGCTTCTTCTTCTGTCGTGTCGACATGGGCTACATAATGATAATAGCTAATGCCGTGGGGAAAAGACAGTCAGCAAGTTGGTAGCGGGGCTGACTGCCCAAGGTGCGCCGGACGATCAATTATGCCACGTTTACATTCAGCCCCTGCCGCTGCCGCTCGCGCTGCCGGCAAGATTTCCCGAAATACTTCTGTGGCAGCCTCGACGGCAGTGAGCGTTTACATACTGCTTCATTACTCACTTCGCATTCGACTACGGGCAATGGCGGACGTTGAAATAGCTCCGGCTTCAGCGCTCTGCCGCCTAAGTTTAAATAATTATGTCCATTTTTCAATAGATTTATGATACAAAAAAGAGAAACCGTTGCCAGAGAAGATGGTAGATGATATGAATACATCGTAATATAACGCTTTTAGTACCCGCATATTTACTTATAAGGTTTTATTCAAAACATCACACACGTGCTTCTACTTCCCTTGCTCGGCGGCAACTGAGCAAGAGAGCAGTATGTAAACAGTCACTCGCGCTTGCGCTGCCCTTTCTTTGACTTCCGCACGAAAAACCGCTAATTTGGGGAGCGCTGGCAGCTCGAGTAGCAGCGGCAGGAGCAGGAGAAGGGACCCGTTTACATACTCGCGCTACCCACTTCCATGCCCACTTCCCTGCTCAATTGGGCTGAATGTAAATGTGCCATTAAATATCCTCACTCGTAGAGGCTCTTTTAACGCACCGTCGTGATTGACGGACCAACAAATAAACAAACATCAAAACTTTCGCGGGCTAACCGGTAGCGTTCGTTTCTTTGTTCACACAAAGTACCAATTTCATCCTTACTACTTCTTAGCTCCTTACTATAGTTGAAACAATCATTCATATACTCTTCCATACGATTAAAATAATATTTATTTTGTTTTGACCGCACATCTTGAAGCTTCAACAATATAATTAACTGATAATTCCTATCAATTAATTCTTGGTCCTTTGTTTGAGTTCGTTGATCGTCACACGGGCTATCGATTGTCCTATCGGCTATCAGTTACCACTCTATCAGCTGTCATTAACGTGATAACAACATGATTACTGATATTTTCATGATGGTGTATTTATAGAAAATATATAGTGTGGCAAAGACAGTGTCATTGAAAGAAATGTTTCATCGTTTTTGAATAAACTTTTTGTGTTACTTGCAACTTACAGACATGGCGTTTGAACGCATTGGCGTTTGGCGTTTGCTGTATATGGTATAGAAATTATTCACAGATTTTCTATGGACAGACTTCATTTCAAGGTTTTCCTATTGATTTGCCTGTCATTAAATATTTGCCAATTATTATAAACAACGATTATTCGATATGTACTTTTGTAGGTAGCGATTGTCTTTACGCGTCTTTACTCACAACTTACCACTAAACAGTAGTAGCAGTCGATTTGACGCAAACAACAAACTACTTAAAACAACAATACTTGTACATAATACTTTATAATTTTATGACAAATTAGTAGTGTACGCACCCTTATGTCCAGCAGTGGACTACAGTAGGCTCATTGAAATGTTCTACGGACGATAAAAAAGACTCAACAATCTGACCCTTAAGACAAAACAAAATAAAACAGATAAATAAATCTGGCGTTTTGCCGGAATAATTCTCGGCAGAAGTGATATTAACCCACGAGATATCTGAATAAAATAAAAATATCTCTACAAAAACAAACACCAAACATATTCATAATCTTTTCTCGTTAATATCGCAATTGACTTTACAATAAATCAACACTCGTTCTGATTAATGTTATTATTATTACAATCGATACAGATACATTGTTTTACTTGGCACGCCGCAGCTGCTGCGATTATAAATTTAAAAAAGTTTCGGAGTTCGTTCACCTCACTATACGCCGACGTAGACGTACCTATGTGTTAACAATAACAATTGTTGGTGATTACTTCGACACGAAGAACTGACTTGTAAGACCGACTTCGTTGTATGATGTTGACTGAATACGAAAGAATGGATGTGTTATTTTATTTATTTTTATGTGACTATAAAAAAAGAAACGGCTACTTATTGACGATAAGGTCCATAAGAGTATTTTCAGGGATTCATGGATGCACCATGGATGTCATTGACCACAAAATTTCGTATTTAATTAATTGTAGTTTATAACTCAATTTTTTTCCAGAATTTCCAAACATGATTTTGTTTAAGCAAAGAAAAGAAAAGTTTATTTATAACAGATTATCGGTTCAACGTAATTGGGCACTTGGCCAATCTATTAATAAATACCTATTTAGAATCAGCGGGCACATAACATAATGTATTGATGGGATGGTTAGCATTTTTTGTTCTTTTGATAGACGTAAAGTACAATAAAGTTCGCACATTTTTTTTGTTAAATTTTATGCCGCGTCTAGGCCAGGTGTGTTATCGTATGTAGTAAGTATGTCTAAGTATCAAGGTGTACCATCTGGCCCATGGCATTGAGGCCCCGTGACGAATGTGATAATGTTCTTATACGGACTCGCACATACAATGGAGAGCACGATTTATAGCTCAGTAACGCGTAATCACGATACGAATACATTAAATTGGTCGCACTTGTAAATATAAAAGCTGCTTACCTATACATATAAATAAATATATGTTCTGCGTTATGTTATAAGTAAAATAAAATATGATTCAAGTAACCACCTACATTTCATTAATCATTATACCAGCTTGGAAATGTATTTCAGTAGTCATTATCTGTTTTTTTTTTAATATTCTTTATTTATTATAAGGGATTTTTGTACATAAGAAATGACGATGCCAATCCCATCGTACCTTATTCTAAATTAATCTACACTATCTAGAGGTAGACAACTTAATTTTTTAAAATTTTAAATGAGAATAACATTCTAGCTGCATCAGTATTTGGTTCAGCTAGAATGCTATGCTGTTTTTTTTTATGATAATAATAAAATTCATATTTTCTTCACAAATCTTTCAGTTTACTAGGAAAATACCGGTAAATAACAGAACTTCCAACAATTTCAAAGATAATTAAAACAATACATAGAAGTCACTGATATTCCAATTAGTCTTTTCCCAGAATCATTTGGGAAAAATAACGTGAATTACGTAACAATAATGAAACGTCTGTTTTTGGCACATCACTTCCATTAAACACACTTGGTATATGAATAAACATAGCATAAAATGATTATGTATTCCACGTAAAGTTAATTACAACGTAGGTATCAAAAGTTATGTTAACTTTACTTTATAGAAGAAACTGATATTTACATTAATCTTTCCAGCTAACATTTTGGAATATTTCAGTATAATATCAACTACGCAGTCTTCAACAAAAACAATAAAATTGTAAGTCCCTATTTTTCGGCACATCACTTTCATTGTTTTACGCGGTACCTACTTATAAAAACAGAGCTTACAATTTTCTTGTAAGCAACACGCCGTAAAAGTTTGTATATAAAATGTTACTGAAACGTTTACCTGTATTTTATTTCACAACGGCATCAAATACCGCGTCGTTTACGGGAATGTTCTTACCTGAAATGAAAGCAAATATTTTTATAATAATGGATTTTATGATGATTACAATTTATTGTAAGTGTCGTCGAAAGAGTTTCGTTTGAAAAAAAGAATGTTGTAGGTATTCAAAATATATTTTATTGTTGTCTTTATCAAGCACTATACCATATTGTATTTTTACCATTATTTCCGACTCATTAACATTATAGAGGTACCTAGTTATCAGTACTACGAATGCCGGATGAGATACATGCATAACTTATATCTGTTTTTGTAGTAATCTATGATTGATTAACCTCAAACATCAAAAATTTATTTGCAAACTAAGTCAGTGGCGTGCATTGGCTTACTTCACTTGAATTTAATTGTGGTGTATGTTATTGATTTTTTGATGTAGGAAGATTAATTTAGCATTAATAGGTCTATTTAAGTAATCATCGTACTCTGAAAAAAAGATAATAACTTACACCACTATTGAATTTGAATGAGGAAGGCAGTAGGTATTGCCTAATTGCCTATATGCAATGCACGCCACTGAACTAAGTGTACATAAAGTTCTAATGTAATATTAAGATTTTACAACATTTACCTATCAGAAATGCGTGCTCATATTTTAAGATCTCATTCAGGTCATAGCATAAAACAATTTTTATTATGGGACCAACAGTAGTGTGTGTGTAGACAACCTGAAATTTCAAGGTATTTTTTATTTTGAGAGTTCAGGATTGACCCCGTAGTAAAAGTTGTTTGATAGCATTCCCTCAATGAGCTCTTAAAATATGAACACCCATTTCTGATACACATCGTGGCGATGCTTGGGGGAGACCTATGTCCAGCATTGGACGTCTTTCAGCTGAAATGATGATGATTTCTGATACACGTTGTATAGGTATGTATATGCACTTATAAGTTATGCTTCTTCTATAAATAAAAGCAATGTTCATTGATTTCACGTCACAACCACACAATATTGGCGCTACTACCCTTCACTGACCTAGGACTAATACAACAAAAATCTGAAAATTAATTATATCGCTATCTGTGAAACGTAGGAGTACTTCGAATATCGTCAGTCAGAAAAAAATTAAAAACCTCCTTCTATGACAAAATTTGTCGACTCACTTTCCACGAATCTCAGTACCACATTCCTAAATTATATTTATGAGTTGTTGGCTAACCCTAAGTGAACACTTGACAATTCCAGCTACTAGAATATTCCAGGCTCCACAAGCCCTTTAATTCGCACTTTCATTGCGGCGTAGAGTAACGTAACGGGACTAGCAGGCAATCACTTAGTAATGGCTACTAGAGAATTAATTGAAGCTCCCGTTTTAGACGACGCCGACGCGTTCATTTAATTAATTTGATAGAGAAGGTACTTGCTTTGTTTATACAATGGATTGTCAATTTTCGAGTGGGCTAAGGGTATTTTATAACTAGTTTTACTCTTAAAGCGTGATTAAAAAGTATTTTTATTTTCAGTTATTTTTTGTGCCGAGATTCTACTCAGAATTACTAATAACATAATATAACATCACGCCAGTATTTCGCCGAAGGGGTAGGCAGAGGTGTGTAGTATACCCACATTTCGCCAGTTATGTTGTAAGTCCCATAGATTTAGAACACTATAGATAGAAAATCGACGTGCCCCTTTTAGATAGCAATAGTTTTTACTTCAGTGATACCACACTAAGATTTTTACCCCCATTTTTTTGAGATTAAGTTAAGGGCTCTTAGCGTACGTAGAAAATAACTTGAAAATGCGCAGTGATCAGTTTAAACGATTTTAACCTCTATGTCAGTATTGAGTATAGTAACAAGCGCAATCGTACCATCTTTGTTCAAGTTATTTGCCGGATTAACATTTAATGGAAGCCAGTGGCTCCTACACTCTCGTCTATGAATCGCGTATGTATGTAAAGGTAATTTAGAAAAGGGAAATTAAATAAAGTATTTTGGAAAAAAAGGATTTATTGTAATTTTTTTTGGATATATTTATACATAGATATATTTTGGATATTGATTGGATGTATAGGATTTATTGTAATTTTAAGTGTAATTTATTGGCCTTTAAACAGAATCAATTTCGTATGAAAGTTTCTCACTCTATCACCTTTCTGTGAAACAGTTTTTATAAGGTGATGTATTCGTACATCTAAATATTTTAATGCAACAGCTTTTATTAGGATTACGAGGTGGCTATCCAGCGGGTTTTGATCTCTAACATGGTCGTTCAACGTAGTAAATGTGGGTTTCTCAATGTTTTTTTTCAAAATGGTCATAACCATATGAGCCATTGCCTTGTTAGTGGCTAAAAAAATTTTATACTACACACATACTACACTGTGTGTATTCTACACATAATACTAAAACAACCATATAAACCAATCTACTTCATCAATAAATAAAGATGAAAATTAAAAACACCCTAAATAATGGGTACATAATTACGTAAATCACAGCAGCACTAATCACGGAATTATTTAAAACATACGTCTCCTTCAACAATTTAATAAAAACCACCATATAACAGGTAGCACCCTAAATACTGGGAGCGTAAACATGTCTATCATGGCAACACTAAACACGGAAATATTTTAGGTTATGTTATTTAGAAAACGCTGAAAACTGCTAATATTTCTACAAGAAATGGGTTCAAAATAATTAATACTTACGTACTTGTAGAAACACATTGTATGTAGTTAAATAAACACAACAATTTAGATATAAAATGCCACTTACCCGTGGAAAGTTAATCCTTCAATGTGTTGCTCGCTGCGGCTCTTGCAGCCTAACACACTACACCCGACCATATCACGGAACTGTATGAGTGTTTTATCACGAAGTTTCACCATAAAATTATAGAAAACTACGAAGCACAATTAATAAAACTCTTTAGTTTGACAGACCGAACGCTTTGTTTGTCAAACTTTAAAAGTGTGACAACGAAAATATGGGTAACATGTAAGAGATGGCGATATAATATTTGTGTCTTGCTCTATCTTAGGAGCAGTGGCATAAGTCCATTTCTTTCCCACATACTCTAACGTAGTTAGGAATCCATCTGTAGTGTTCATAATCTAAGGTAAGTCCCATGTAATAGGGGGCAAGCCTATTGCCATTAACCGGGCACAAATCCAGACTTCGGGCTGCTACTGAGAATTTCCTAATGAAAAAACCCAATAACACTTTGCCCGACCCGGGAATTGAACCCAGGACCTCACGCTCAGCAGTCGCGCTAAAAACGCAAGAATTACTAATAACTTGTATAATATCGAATAGTTCACAAGTACACATAAAATCATGTATATAAACAACTCTTAGGTAGACGAAATTGCGGGGTTTCACTAGACAGAATATCTATGATAAATCAACAATATAATAACTCGATAGTCGTGCCTTCCCTCGTAAAACATCGTATCTTCAATTCTTCACGTGATGACCTGATGACGTCAATACTTTTTTCGACAATCAATAAATCATTGTAGTAATTGCTTATATAAAAATTGCTATACAAAAACTAAGGAGTGTAGCAAAAACAGATACATGTATGTATGAATACGGTCTGTGGAGCAACGAACCTTTCATTTCATTATCGCATTGAGGTGTGGTAAGGGCTGTCACCTCGGAGTAATTTAACCGCAACACTAGTACCTAGCGCAAACTTAAATGTGCTTTAGTATTAGTTTGCAAAGTAATACCGGTAACACTACCGAGAACTGACGACGTTTAGTGGTCACCAGACTTTCTGTATGCAGAGCAATAATCCCGATATTATTTATTTATTAACTTACATACAGCTACCATTACAGGAATTCCCAAATCGATAGTGCAGTTACTGATCTGATAACTTATTACTAAATTACATGTTACCAATTAATGATTTTTTTATTAAAAATTTATATTGGAAAAGTGAGTCAGAGGCAGAATAAAATTAAATAAATCTAATTACATAATCAAAATTCAATAAATAATATAGGTACCATAGTCGAATGAAGTCGAATGAATCTAATAATTTCTTAGGTTTTCGCGATCAATCAAGTTTAACCGGATTATATCGCGTATATTATTTAAACTGGTTTTCCTGACGTTTCAAAGGCTTTGCAGCGTTTCGTGGTCGCAGGTAGACTAAGATGACAAGCGTACAAACAAACAAAAAATACAAAACAAAAAATGACAAAAAAATTAAAAAAGACAAATGTAAGATGACAAATATTTCTAAAAAAATATTTTAATCTACCGTACAATTTTTATTAATTTATCTATTCATATGGATTAGAATCAAACAATAAAAAACAAGTTTAGTATTATTTATTTATTAGCACTTTATTTCGGTAGGAACCATAGTTATAAAAATTAGATGATAGGTACATTACAATAAAATACAATGCAATAAAATATCACAATAAAAAAAGATAGATAGATGGATTAAATTAAATTAAAATTAAACTAAAATGAAGTGAATGAATTATTATGAAGTGTAGAAACTTTAACAAGATTCCAGGAACCAGTGATTCCAACTAGACTAGAGTAAAAATACAAAAATGGGGATTCACAGACGGTTCAGCTGTGTGAGTGCGGCATCACTCCGCAAATAATGGCTCACCGTCATTCTATCTTGTATCGCGTGCCGTCATCTGCACGCGTGACGAGCTAATGACCGCCAACCAAAATACAACGCGCGTTGCGAAACACTGGGCCTACAAAAACTGTCAAAATTTGACGTTTACTCGATAAGAAGAAGACTGGTTTCAAACAATTTGACTTCTTCCAGTAACTAAAATAAAAACCCGTAAACGCCATATCACTACGTCAGTCATTTGCCATTTCCTTTCAAAACTAACCTTGAAAAAAACCTGCCTGGAAACCGGCTCCCAGGTCTTCATCAGACAGCCATGTCCAGTTGAGCCTGGCCTGGAGTGTGACACGGTCAGCAGTGTGTCTATACCGATGCTAATCCACCTGAAGATTCAGACACGACGAGCGACGAAGATGCACGACCACCACCGAAACCGAGCGCTTCATGGTCGGGAGCGCAACGCTACGCGGCGCGCTGTGGCCTCTAAGTCCACAGTTTGGTGCGCGACACCGCCGCGCAACCAGCTCATGATGAAGGGCTCCGTTCGAGCCTCAAACTAGTTGGGCACACCCGATGGAAAGACATGTGACACGGGACACATGACTGAAACCGTTTATATGAATAATTATGAACCTTGAAGAAACCCTGACAAATTTCAAAATATCGAATCTTGACAAAAGCCCTCAGAAATTCTAATTCAGGATATGTATAAACCATCCATGATTTACTTAGGATCACAACTCAGCCCAATTTCTAGATACTGAAGACGTAAAGTACCTCGGCTGTACACAAACGCTCTGAATAGAGTTACCGGGAAACTTCTGCTTGGAAACTGTTCCTTTATACAAAGTAATCTGTAACTTGAGTCTATTTGTCGCAGTTTGATAAATAGCTAGGATTCTAAAGCGTAGCGGAGCGTCACTTTATTTGACAGAACTCTGAGATCCATTACGTAAACATTTTTACTTCACGGCTCAATGTTTATGAGAAACTGGCTTTTTCTGAGGTTCTGAATTAGATTTACAGTTCGGATAAATGGCATAAATCAAGTGTTATTGTTTTTGTTTTACTAATAGTCATCTTTGCGATATAATACTAAAGTAGCAATATGAAGAAAATTAATTTATAATATTAATTAATGTAACCGCCAAAAGGCGACTTTAAAGGAGAGACAAAAAACTAAATTACAATTCACAAAAAGAGTTGTAAATTTTTGGTGAGGTACCATCGATATATATGTAATACGTACTAGATGCGCTGTTTAGAAGAACAACATGGTTACCACGAGTTATGGTTCCGGAACCACACTGTCATCTGTCATTAGTTCACTCACTTGACAGGTGTCTCGCGAATACAATGTAAATTTTATCAACGGTTGCGTCAGCTGAATTTGGAACATGCTGCTTATATGAGATCGCGTGTCTTGTATATTGACGTCGTTGGTAGGTACTTATCCTATTGCAATGCTGTTTAGAGCATTTTTGACAAAATATTGACATCTGTTATCTGAAAGAAAACATATGAAGTATTATTATAGTTTCGAAGATGACATGGTCGTTACGTTAATTAAAAAAAAAATCGTGTTACATTAGATTTATTGAAAAAAACTAATAACAGCTATAACGTAACTCACAGAATATACAATCTAGTTTAAAGGATATCGCGAAAAATTTCTCTATATTATTGATTTTGTTTCACGTTGGGTCAATATATTGAAAAGTAAAATTATGTCATTACATTAACCCATACATTGCTCATCCTCATAAAATATACCATAAATCACAGAAAAAAATTATGTGATTTTGTTAACGTAGTAGCCTTTTTTTTCAATATATCGAGATTTTAAAGACACAACCGATAAAGCTAAAAATTTGCATTTTGAAGGTTACATTAATTCATACTACAACTGAGGATATTATTTATTTATTAATTTCCAATATACATTGTTCTACACGATTAATGATATTGCCGTACACGAAAACCGCTAAGGACTTATCTGTGTACGGCGAGTCGTTCATTTTAAACATAAAAAAATCAGGTTATTTTATTTTCTAAGAATATATTATTAATTATACATAAAAACAATATATACAACAATATATTAACAATATATTGCTAATAAACATCTTATTCGTCGTGAGAAAAATAAAATCAGACAAAGCGTTTTTTTTTTATAACTATCTGTGGTATAGCATAGCGAAACAAGCTAAAGGCCCACCTGGTGTTAATCGGTTACCTTTGCCCATAACAACTTCAATACCACCTAGGCTGATACCTAAATGGTACCGCAAGTCGGTTCGCCTATCGCCTAAGCTTTCCTATTGTAATATTAAAGTGTATTTGTGTGTACAATAAAGTATAATAATTTAATTTAATTTTTTTTAATTTCGCCAAACTGAGACATGAAGATGGAAAGTCTCATGTGATTGTAATTTCACCGGCGTACGGGTGCCTTCACACCGAAACACAGCAATGCAAGCATCACTATTTGGCGGAGAAGTAGATACGGTGTTGTTCGCTTTCAGGTACAAATTGTGTAACAAAAATATATTTTAGATTTTAAAATTGGCCTAAATTAAATTATGGCAGCCCTGTGCATGTCCGTCTGCGCACTCATTAACATGTACACAGCCGTCGCCTGAAGGCATACATACACTTGAAATACACGTTATTTGTGTATTATATTTAAATGTAGTCTATACTAAAATAGTGCTAAATGTACGTCGTTGAATGCTGTACTAACAAGAACATTTACGATATTCTTGTTGACAAGGGTAGCTAGATTTTCACCAACATCTCTAAGAAAAGGAACTGTACTTTAAAACTTGTGGATATGCTGATTGATAGTCTTCTGTGCAAAATACCACAAAATATCTTAGCATATTAATTTAGATTATTAAAAAAAAATTAAACCCGCAACTGTGTTCTTGCCCATATGCGCAAATAGTTAAAAAACCTTACAAACACATTTTTTCATTACATAGGTTATTACCAGGACCGGTATTAAAATATGTTTAATGGCTCCAAATTGTAGGTGTGTAGTTTATATTGAACCGTGCTATCAAATGATCGTTTAGTTAAATGGTTTTATGCTTAAATTGGTATTTTAACTTATTGATTGCGAATCGACAGAAGTGCCTACTTAACGTAATGAACCCTACTTGACCACCTGCCCTTGCGATACAGTCTAGAAAGTTTTATTTTATATCCATAAGTAGATAAATGTCTTTCATATACATGTTAGTCCAACAAAGAAACAACTATGCACGGTCAGCAGGTATAGATAAGGTTATCTCAGGAAATTATAGAAATTTTCTAGTGAAATATCATTTAATTAATGGATATAGTTGAAGTGTATTTATTATAGAGGGGTCGTGGGTAAGTAGTAACTGTGTGCTGAACAAGATCTGTGAAGTAAAGCTGCGCTAACTGCGGTCAGTCCTTGGATGGGTGACCATTTTGTTCCACATCGAGACCCCTCCGAGTCTCGGAGAGCACGTTAAGCTGTCGGTCCCGGTTGCCATACAAATATCTATGGCAGTCGTAAATCTACGAAAGTCTGACAACTCTTACCTTCATCATCATCATCATCATTTCAGCTGAAATACATCCACTGCTGGACATAGGCCTCCCCCAACCATAATCACCACGCTTGGCACATGAGTGGGCGATCGCAGTTGGTTGGTTAAATACTCAGAGAACGCTGCTGCCCAACCTCTGGTGAATCCCTTAGTCAGTTGCCTTTTACGACACCCATGAGAAGAGATAAGGGTGGTGCTATTATTTATGTCAGGCACCACAAAGAACGGTCTTAACTTAGGATGTCAGTATTGCCCAGTTACTGGGTTGCGGGGGTCTGATGGCAGTCGCTCCGTGTAAAATAGTTATGTTCAGCCGCATCTGGTTAGACTGGAAGCCGCCCCTAACATAATTGGAAAAGTAAGGATCCGAGAAAGAATGAATTGAACTGAACTTATACAAAACATTATTCAAAACTTTCTATCATAATTTCCTGATAAACTTCACCTACCACGGTACTTAAATCTCTTTTTTGGCTGTCCTAAGATAAAAGATACAGAGACTTAAATCTGGCATAAATATTGACATGGCCTATGTCTCAATCGGTAGTACAGTCGACCGCATGTCACCGGTAACATTTGAATTACGGAAACCATCTTTACTGCTTACGAAATAAAGACGCTGTCAAGATTAATTATTACCACTGACGTGCGGCCGACTGTACATATTATTTCTATGGTCTCAATAGAGAAACAATAGATCGTTAAGCTGTTGAAATAAACGGTGCTATATTAGCGAGAACTGCATTGGGAATATTAAGTGCCTGTATTGCCCTATCAAATTCAATTTTTTTTTTAACACAATGGTGTCTTAAGGCGCTACTAGGAGCTAACTGGCGTCCCCATCTGCAAAAACTGTCGACGTCTTTCGTTTATCCTTCTTTCCTTTCGCAGGTCTGCTGGAAAAAAAATCTAAAAAATTTGGAAGAAATTTCTTTCAGAGATAAGCAGTACCTTTGTGCTCAAGTGTTTGTTCTGTATGTTTTCTATAATAAAATGTGTTGTGTGTACATAAATAAGAAATAAAAAAAACTCGCTAATTACATCATTTGTCGAAAATTTGATTTTACCAATTGAAGTAAAGGTCCCTTCGTTTAATCAGAAAACTATTAACTCTGTAAATTACAGTTCACTTTAGTTGTAGATAGAAAAAATGCGAAAAACGGCCGCTTTTGGCAGTTTTTCTATCAATAACTACAGTTCAATTACAACTACACTTCAATTAGTAAAAACGAATTTTCGATAAATTATGTATTCAGCCAGTAGTATTTTTTTTTTACTGATGGGGGCGCCACTTAGCTCTTAGTAGCGCCTTAATTTTTTTTTTGTTCAAATCTTAAAGACTACTCGTTTAGACGTGATCTTCAGTTTAAAATCATTTAGTCATATATCGTCGCCTTAATCAGTGTGGTGGCTAAGCGGTAAATTCTGCCCAATGGGCCGCGGTTCTGACCACAGAAATAGACAGAATGGTTGTAATCACAATTTTACTTGCGATTCATGCGTGGCAACTTTCGAACAAACTACGCCTCCCATATTGACGTCATTAATTTTTAAAAGTTAACTTTAATCAAATGTACTTTACAGCTTTTGTTTCTGCAGTTAGAAACAGCACAACAAGGCATTTTTGCGGGTTTTTGTTACAGTATTTACAGAAACAAGTCGTAAAGCGTACTGAGAAAGGCTTTGAAATGCACTGCACTATGGTGCAGAGTGTTGGCACGCACGCATCTATTTCTGTGGTTCTGATACTCGTAACAATTATTCGATGGATGATTATTTGATGATACAGATAATAATACCAGATCTATATAGGTGTTGCTGAAAGACAAATTAGTGCCTGTAAAAGCATTCTTAATAAAGGAGAAGAATACAAATATTTTGGGAAACGTCAAAAGAGCCATCAAAATCATCTAACTGGGGGCCTAGTACGAGTTTTACACTTACGAAAACTTTTATAGTTTTCGTTGACCATTATTCATAAATAAGTAGCGCCCCTGGCAGATACGAGGAGGAACTACTGATTTATGAATGAAAGTCGACGAAAAATATGAAAGTATTCATAAGTGTCAAACTTGTACTAGGCGTAGCTAGGCCCACTGTTCACAAGAGAAAACTCTACTCAAACTTATCAGAATTTTCCACATCCACACAAGATTCCACTTAACCAGTTGATCGCTACTTGAGAGACCGTATCACACGGTCCCACGCTGACAATTCCTGTGTAAGGAAAATTATAGTATATCGAACCATAGCAAGATTCCCATAAGGCCATAAAACTTGAGCAAAAACCCATCGATCGATTCATGGGAAAGTGACCCCTATCCCTTTCTTCTGGGCACTCGACAGAACCGGTCCATTGACGATGTACTTGCGTTCCCATGACGACATATGACGTAAATATAATGTCAATAATGAGGAAAAGTAATATGGAGACATGCAACCATTGCGTTGGAAGGGTTAATCACTTACGTAAGAATTGTTTCGTAATGTTCGGTTTGGTTTACCAATTAACAATATGGAATTATTGAGTAATTGTACTTATTGGTATGGAAAGAGTTGACAAAAAATTTTATATTATTATTATTACCTACCTACTAGCTGTTTTCAAGGGGTTGACAATATTAAATTTATCAATGCACTTGTAGAGAAGACATCTAGAACAAAACGTTTGTAGCACGTTTTAGAGCCCCTGCTCTCTCACTCGCTTAGCCACTGTTGCCGCGCGCGTGCTGCCAGCAAGTTGCGCGATATTTTTTGTTCGTAATGTGTACTCTAGTTGCACCAAAATATTCCTTAAAAAGGATCTAAGAAATATATGTTATATGAAGAAAACTACACTAAAATCTACTTATCATTTTAGAAGGTGGACCGACGACCTGGTGAAGGTTTCGGGAATCCGCTGGATGCGAAAAGCGCAGGGGGTCTACTCCCGTTCGACGATATTCGATAAATCGTACGATTCATCGCACAATTTGCTACTCCGGTCAACCATCGTTCCCTTATCGCATGCGATGATCGTGTTTTGATGTTTGTTTTTCTCATCTCCGGTAAATTGTATACGACTATGAACCGTAGTCTATCTTAATTGTGCCTTTTTTATGTGCCTATCTTTATTATGTAAGTATCAGTCGGAACGAAAGTTCGTACTTCGTTTGTCGTTCGTAAAACGCGAGTAGACCTACTGGATCGGTTGTTGTGACGATGCTTGGGGGAGGGAGGCCTATGTCCAGCAGTGGATGTCTTTCGACTGAAATGATGATGATGATGATTTTAGAAGAACAGTCGAAATAATACAGGTTATATTGAACTTTATCTACGTGACTTTTCGCGCACAGTGAAATCAAAACAAAACAAACATTTTGATTAACATCGATGTTTGAAACTGAAGGGCACGTCTAAACTGAGACTTGAAGATGGAAAGTCTCATGTGATTGTTATTACTATTATAATTATTATTATCAAAACAAATGACAAAACCACACATAACATAACATAACCAGCCCATTACTGTCCCACTGCTGGGCACGGGCCTCTTCTCAGTACGAGAAGGCTAAGGCCTTAGTCCACCACGCTGGCCTAGTGCGGGTTGGCGGACTACACACACCATTGAGAACTGTATGTATGTTACACATAATGATCTCTAATACAGATTGATCGACACAGTGAGACTTACGGCCAAAATTAATATCGAATCTATCCACGATTTACCCTACTAGGGATAGAAATTTGGCATATTTTGTATGGAGCTTATGTCAAAATCCTATCTCTAGTAGGGCAAATCGTGGATAGATTGGATATTAATTTTGGCCGTTAAAGTTCTCCCAATATGTTTTATTTGTCATGGAAATAGAATTGGTTCTGTAGTTAACGAAATATAAACCATTTGGATGAATGCGGAAACGATTGCAGGCTATTCAAGCGAACTGGAAGCGTTCAATTAAAATTCAATTTTCGACCCGTTCGTATTGTATCGAATTTAATTTTGAACACTCTATTTTTGGCATTTTTTATTCGTTCGTATTTGTTTGGTCTTGTTCAGTGACAGACGAAAACAAATGCGTACTAGAATAACCCAATATTGAATTAATTGTGGACTTCCAGAAAAGGCATAAAATGAAAAATCTTAAATATGAAAATAAGATCAACGTCGTATCCACAAATGAAAATATTTTGATTCTAAAATCCCTATTTTTCCCAATGCCTATTAATTATATTGAGTTTAATAAGGGTTCCTTGTAGGACTACGGAACCCTAAAAACTGGTCCCAAGAGTAATAACCGAATAAATTGAGGAGCTCTCGATTGACACTCAGTTGAGAACAAGGACCGACTTCTTGATCAGATGGGATTTTTTCTAATCGGCTCGATCTCCTAAAGACCTAATTGTATCAAGTATTCTCTCACCATTTCTGGCGTTCCCGTTATGTGAATAACATTACGTGGGACACTCAGAAAGTTTTGCGAAACTAAAAAAAATTGTTCTATACGTACATATATTTTTATCAAATCTTTTCAAAGTACTTTCCACCAGCCTCTATACAAAGATTCATGCGCCTAAACCAGTTTTCAAAACACTTTTTCCAGTCCGCCGCAGACACCTCGTTTACAGCCTGCTCGAACGCAGCCAGCGCATCTTCCGGCGACGAAAATTGTATCCCTTTGAGCTGATTTTTTATTTTTGGGAATAAAAAGAAGTCACACGGTGCTAGATCAGGGCTGTAAGGAGGGTGACCCAGGAGTTTGACTGGCGTGCTGTCCAGGAAGTCCCTCGTTTTGAGTGCGGTGTGCGTAGGTGCATTGTCGTGGTGGAGCAGTAGCCCGCGGAGCCCTGTGTTTGGTCGCTTGTTGCTTATAACAGAGAAAACTTCTGGCAAACATTTGGTAGTATACCATTCGGCATTAATGCTTCTTTGATCCCGTAAGGGAATTGATACCAAGTGGCCAGTCAAATTAAAAAAGCTAGCGATCAAAATCTTACCCCCGCTTCTAGATCGCTTCACTTTGGTAGGCGTTGGCTCATTTTGAAACACCCAAACAGTCGACTGGCGCTTGGTTTCTGGGTCGTATTGATAAATCCAGGACTCATCACCTGTAACGATGTCGTAAACACGCCGAGACGAGCCTGCTTCAAATTTGTTAAGCATATCACGGCACCATTCCACCCGGGCCTGCTTCTGAGCATCGGTGAGGTTGTGCGGCACCCAGCGTGATACTATCCTCCTCACGCGAAGATGGCTGTGTAGAATCTCGTGAACGCTTCCCGATCCAATCTTCAATATGTGTTGAATCTCCTGATATGTAATTCGCCTATTGTCTTGGATTAAATTTTTCACTGCTAGCACGTTTTCTTCGGTAACAGCCGTCAAAGGGCGACCGCTTCTTTCGTCATCCCCCAAAGTTGGTCGACCGCGCTTGAATTCGTTATACCAACGATACACGGTTGCCTTGGAAGGGCCTTCATCCATGAATGCCATTTGAAGTCTATCGTACGATTCATCCGGTTTCAGGCGACACTTGAAATCGTATAAAATCATAGCTCTAAAATGTTCCCGGCGCAGATCCATATTTCAGTGAGACACAATACTTTGAATTAACTCGCAAAAAATGTGGAGGGAAATTTTGAAATTGGAACTTACTTATTTTTACTTATAAATAATCATATTTTCGAAAAACATTATAACTTGCCAGTCTCCCATATATAAAAACTTTTTTTCGCAATACTTTCTGAGGGGCCTGGTATTAATTCATCCCCAAGATATGGCACTGTTTTGCAATATGGCATTAATTTATTCGAAAGCAAACTGTTTCGCCTTTTTGATCGTGTTGATGTAATATCGAGTCTTATCTGTTAACTAATTTTTTACGTTTAACTTATGTAGTAGAAACACAAGATTTATTTCGTTTTGAGTAAATAATTTTTAATATTCAAGCAACACTTCCCCAGATTAGTCACCCGAAATTAACTGGAATTAGCACGTTCTTTTAGTTAAAAAAATTCGTGGCAGTTGTTTCTTCACTAAAGTCTCAGCGTTTCATTTATGATTTTGGTGTTAGGTATGCTACTTGATACGCAAAGATGTTGTCGGTGTCCTCCGACGTCAACAATTAGAAAAAATACGACGTCTGTGGTCTAGTGATTCGAGGTTCAGACTGCTGATCACGAGGTCGTGGGTTCGGTTCCCACAGGAAACAAATATTTGTGTGATGAACATAAGTGTTTGTGTTGGTCTGGATGTTTCTTATTTATTATAAGTATGTATGTATATACAAAAAAAAGTATCTAAGTATAATATCCATTGTCTAGTACCCATAGCACAAGCTCTGCTTAGTTTCGGACTAGATGGTGCTGTGTAAAAATGTCCCAAAAATATTTATTGTTATTATTATACCTTTTTTTTTTAATCTTGCCATCAAATTCTGATAAACATTTGGTCTCTGTGAAAATCGCCAAAGAACAAAAAAGCCTGTTGCATCACAAATCATGAGTCGCTAACAACAAAAACTGACTCCTACAAATACAGTTTCATTGAGAAATGCCCTACATTTCACACACTTTGCGTAACCCCTCAATACGTGCGAAATCAAGATATTATCGTAAATATGCAATTCATTGCTGGTTTTATTAGCTGCAATTTTCACATATCTAACGTGAAAGCAGTAACTGATGTTAAACAAGAGCGTGAATCCGAGATTCTTAGTAAAAGCCACCAGGAGTTGGATTACACGCGACTGTAAGCGAAACTTCCAGAGACAATTCTTAATGTAAATGAAGGAAGAAACGAAATTAAACCAAGTGGCAGTGAGTTATTTACGTTACAGGATTCCCAGACTCCCAGTTAAGATTTGTAGAAGAGTTCTTAATAGTATGAAATAATTTTAACATTAAAAATAATGTTAAAAAATATTTCTGCATTTTCGTATAATTTACCGGATTGGATTCCCTTGATAAAGTTAATGAAAAGCACGACATATTAAGTAATGTAATTTTTTTACTTCTAAATTTTAATTTAAAAAAACTACACATTAGGTATATTTCGTTTTCAGTTATCGGGCAAAATTTTCGTTACGAAATATATTTTTTTACTATTGGTCTGCACAAATCCACTAAAAAAAAACAATCTGTTCTACTATTGATCTGCACAAATCCACTGAAAAAAAACCCAATCTCTTCTACTATTGATCTGCACTAATCCACTGAAAAAAAACAATCTCTTCTACTATCTATCTGCACAAGTCTACTGAAAAAATAATTACAATCTCTTCTACTACTTATCTGCACAAATCTACTGAAAAAAATAAAACCTGACTACTGTTTTTGCTGAGCAGTTAGAATTTTTTCAGTAAACGAAACGCATTTCTAAGTAATAATAATTGTTCATTGAACGCTCATATAAATGGGCAAAATAGAGGCAAACAATAACTACTAGTACATATATCATTACCGTGTGGTTCCGTGTGGTACCGGACGTAAAGAATTGCACCACCCTATATCTTCACATGGGTGTCGTAAAAGGCGACTAAGGGATTGACCAGAGGATGGGCAGCAACGTTCTCTGAGTATTTAACCAACCAACTGCGATCGCCAACCCGCCTGCCAAGCGTGGCAATTATGGCATATCCCCCCAAACTGCTTGGGGAGGCTTATGTCCAGCAGTGGACGTCTTTCGGCTGAAATGATGTGATATCATTAATCTGTGCAATAACGAGCTTAATAGTTATATAAACTGTTTGAACATTACCACTAACTATCTCTTTTAACTGTTTTCCTTTACTGTCTTCTAAATATTAAGAAGAATCAACCTGAAAACGGTTGCTGTTTTTTCGCATTTGAAATTGGCTCCAATATTTACAAAACAATATGGATTAACTAAATTCGGTTAGGTTTACTACTTTTTTTCAGTGTCGACACATTACACAGATCATGAAAAATTGCTCATATAAATCAAAGTTCACCTTACAATTATATTCTCTGGCAAGGTCGATTCAAAGAGCAATCGTAATATTCAACCGTCCGTGACATACCCAAGTAATATGACCTTTACGGGATGCGGTGTCTTCAGGCTCATATTCCTTTGTATTACGAGCAAGAATGTCAGTGGAATATGCTGATATTTGCAAGATTCTTCTTTGACTAAACGTTTTAAGACCACCTGCGATGATTAAAAAGTTTTCATTTAATGTAATAAAAAAGTACTGGCCGCTTAGGTTACCTACTGTTCGAACATGTTCGAATGTAAAATTCAAAGTTTTGAGTTTTTGTCTATGAAAAGGAAGAAATTAAGAAAAAAAAAACGTATTCATTTGCGTCTGCGGTCTATATTTTTCTTTGAGAGAAGGAAGAAGATAGGCACTAGCTTTTCGAGAACAGCTCATAGCTTGGTCAAGAGATTAGAGAGTAAGCAAGGTTGTTTGCGAGGCTGTCTACCCAGAGAACTCCGGATGTACATAATTATCGTCACTCGTGGATATACTTTTAACTTTAACTTACTTTAACCCATTTTTCTCTAATGACCTACTTCTTATTGATGATATTATAACGTGTAACAGAAACTTGAACTCATATTTGAAGAACTCATTCATGAATGCCATGGTATAGCATAGAACAACTTTTAATTTAGCAACAACCTTGAAATCGTGAAAAAAATATCAGTTGTTTCATAGAAAAGTGCAATATGTACCTACTCGGCCGAAATGTATGGAAGGGCTGATTTATTTTACGAAATTTCAGGATTGACCCCGTAGTAAAAGTTGTTCCATACACAGACAGTAAAATATATAGACGAAGTGTTGCGAACAATTTAGTGAAGCCAAAAAATATTATGCTCCTTAGTGTACAACCAGCGCTCACGCACACACATGTACCTCAAACCGTGCTCACCCATCTCAATACAGATTTCGTGGCGTCACCCAATAAGTATCGCGAAAGCAAATATCCAATAATAGCATGGTGTGTGCGTGAGCGCTGGTTGTACACATAGGAGCATATTTTTTTTGGCTTCACTATGATTGTTCGCAGCACTTTGTCTATATTTTTTAATATGTCTGTGGTTCCATAGCATTCCCCGAAAGAGCTCTTCAAATAAGACTACACCTTTCTTACTGGCTTTAGTAGTAATCGTTATGGTTAGGAATTCTTACAGTCAATTTAATAATGACATTGACCATACACCCCATAGACGCCTCATTATAGGCGACTGATGTCTGTCAACACATCAATGATATAGCACTGATGTAGGTCGACACTCACCACTATTCGCCACTAGAAAAATTCCAATCAGTTTCGACCACTTTTGCGAGCCGTCAAAACTTCCGCGTTAGTGATTGGCCAATAGCCGCCTTGGACCAATCGGATTACAGTACCTCGCCTCAGCTAGTTGACAGAATTATTTTATAATATGCTTAAATATTAGTGTCCACTGTCCATTGGGCTGTATCAGCTGTATGTATGATCGATGAATAATGATGACCGATAAATAATGTTTTTTCAAATAATTTACTATGAGATATCGCAGTTCATGGCCAATATCGATCGATATAGACATGATATCCTGATTGGTTTTTATTTTTGTACTCAATTCATAATAAAATTAACAGTTATTTTTTGCAGACTTAAAATCTTGACTGTCATGATCGGGTTTTAATTTTAAGAAAACGTGGATCTACTCACGAATTTCACCTTTATCATTCGAACTTTGTACGAACTAGGTACCTAGTCCTACCATTTTATCTATAATTCGTGTGTATGTATACGAACACTTCGCCATAGTAAATATATAGCTAAAGCAGTAACGAAACTGCGTTCAAACGCTCGAAATGACACACTCACACAGACTCACGCCTCAACAAGACCCCTAAGCGGGTATTTGCACTGACAGCACTGCGACGCGCCAGGTCTGCTTAGGGCCTTGTTGAGGCTTGCGTCTGTGTGAGTGCGACGTATCGAGCGTTTGTACGTAGTTTAAATACTGCTGTATCATATTTACTGTGACTTCGTATTCTCATCGTCCGTGACATATTCCGTGTAACACGACCCTTAGGTTATGGAATGCGGTATCTCAGCGTGTGACAGATTTGTTGCGAAACCGACGCTGGAGTGGATTTAGAGCAGCGCTACTGTGCCACACAACTCTGCGAAATTCATTTGTAGTTTTGTTTGTGGGAACTCACCCTAAAACACACACACCCACACACAAGCACCTTGTAAAATGCTACATACCTGATACATACGATAATTATTATCCGGTTATTCGGTTAAACGAACGTTTACCGACAATTCCAGAACATTTTTTCGACAAAAAGACTGCTTAATCAGAGAAATAACGTTGACGAACACCAACTTTAATACAATAGTTAAATTAAGTTGATCAGCTGATGAATTTCTTAGAGGCGCTCCTACACCAAACGTGCGCGGATTTAAGAATTATTATCTAGAAAAGTAATTAAAAACGGTAATATTAAAACATTTAAATGAAGAATGCTCAGATTAATTAAGTTATTGTCTACCTTTTAGTCTAAACTGGAAGTCAAAATAATGTCTATTTAGGAATAAAAACGTACATACACGAAATCAAAAATTACTAGTTTAAGTCATTTCTTGTATTCCTAAAGTAAAAGTTAAGTTTTAGATTTTCAGCTTTTAATACCAATAGGTAGACATTTGATTATTCTATAACATTCCATCCACGTTAAGCTTAGTTGAAAATATGTATTACTAGTTTTAGCCGTTTCTTGTACCTATTCCTAAAGTAAACGTTAAATATTTAGATTTTCAGCTTATAATACTAATGGGTAGACATTTCATTATTCTATAACATTCCACGTTAAGCTTAGTTGAAAATATGTACTACTTTTTATTACTTTTCTGGGTAATAATTTAATAATTAATAAATCCGAGCACTTAAGGTCGTTTGGTCAGGGAAGCGCCTTAAATTAAGTTGATCAGCTAATGACTTTCAGTAAGGCGTTTGTCTACCATACACTGGCTTAATTCTGGTTTTTGTACTGAAGTACTAATGTAGTGTATAATAACCACATGAAAGAAAGAAAAGAAAGAAAGAAAAATGGTTTATTGTCACATGCATTTATTCATTCCATTCTTTGATATTTAAAAGTATTCCATTTGAATTAATTAGTTCTATCCCTGTGGTTTTGAAATTCTGTGGGTTCGTTATTACGACTCAAAAAAAGAAAATTACCAGCTGTTACAAAGTTTCAGTCCAGTTCCACAAACTTAATAATCTTCTATAATAAATGTTCGCAAACTTAAGTTCTGCCTATTTAATGGTCCGGGACACATTTAATGGTCTATAGGAGCAAATGACCCAAGATATTATTACTTAAATGATATTTAGATGACCAATATAAAAGCGATTACGAAATCGCGGTTTTTTTTAAAGCAACTGTATTTTTCTGGCTTTTTATGATACAAAATCTCATCATGATCAATCCGTAAACATAGAAATTAAGAAAGAAAGAAAGAAAATGTATTTATTGTCATTTTGTCACACACAAATAGATAAAATCGGAAACAAAAGTACCGACCTACCTACATTCAAATGAGAAAAAGGTGCCAAAAGGGCCACCAGCTCAGCATGGTGTCAGATAGAAGTACAGACGCTTAATACCCAACGCTGATTTTCAGATAATAAGTATCTAAGTAAGTAAAGGATATAAGTATTTTAACTAAACGAATGATCGCAATTGAATGAGTAATTGACTCAAACTTAAACTGAACATAGAAAAATTAAGCCTGTGATTAGACTGCTGTATTGAACATGATCGTGACTGAAACACCTATTGATACAATAATAGACAAAAAAAACAGAAATGTACCTAAACTTTCTACGAAAAATAACTTTTCCATGCCTATCGACGCTACACTATAAATCTATTCAATTATAAGCGCTCACAACCCGTCTCAAAACAATAACATTGTACGTTCAACAATAAAGAATTCTAAATACCAAAAAAATAAACGAAAAAAGTAAATCGTACGTCACGGCGACATTACCCCGAGAGGCGTCATTCCCATAAAATTTGCGCAAACGCGGGAAAACGGCAACTTTACCCATTCATAAAAGCAGGGAGCCATGAATGAGTTAGTAGGCCGGAGAGCGTAGATCGCGGCGGACCCATATATTACAACACCATGTATATTACAAGGGGGATGTAAATCTGAGGGCTTAGAATTGGGACGCAAAAAGTTTGTGTTATTATAGCTTCATGGGGTGTGTCATGTGTGAGAATTTTGCAGTACTTTTAGAACTGTTAATAAACCACAAAAGATGGCATAGCAGCATCCTAAGAGTCGTTACTGTTTTTTTTATCAAATCAGCATTTCAAATTATGTCAAAACGATACTTAAAAGGTTCTCATTTATTAACACAAACCCTAGTATGGAATTGTATCACAGCCTGGATTTTAGACCCATTTAAAAAATGTAATTTATATCATCGTTTCAACCCGTTAACATCCATTTCTGATCGCGATGGACTTTTGATTGGGTTAGGTTTTATTTTAATCGCGACCAAAAGTCTTAAAACAAAAGTTTTGTATCATAATCACAACGGCAAAGTTTCAGGGGTATACACCGCTGAAACTTTGCCCAGTCACTACAATTACACCATGTATAATCCCTAAGTCACTTCTTTCTACATTCACAGGGAGTTATGGCGTCTATTCGCAGCTCCTTACAGATAAATAAATAATTTATTCAGGACCAAAACATTCTTACACATTGTTTAAACCCGCCAAACTGTGCAACAGTTTGTCGGCGGGATAAGCGCTCGTTTTTATTTTGGTTCTTATTGCTAGTAAAACTTCTAACATAAATTAAAGTGAAGTGATGGTACGCACGGCCACACATCAAGCTACACAACCCCAACTTTCTTAAATCAGTAGCTGATGTCTCCTCTCGTAAACTAGCCGCACTCAACAATCCAGCCGCTCGTTAGTGGCAGGAATGTCTATAAACTATAGAGAAATTGCGATGCAACAACAAGCTAGACAGAGTAAATAAGTGCATTGTTTTGGAGAATTGATCCTGATAATAAAGGTAAAGATTTTAAAAGATATAAAAATTCAGAGGAAGAAAATATCGAAAAAATAATAAAATAATTAGTAACTACCAGAGACATGACATTTACCGCCGGTAGAAGGTAACTACATTCATTTCCATCAAAATGTATTAAAATGCAGAATGTTTCTTCAATGTAATGTAGTCCTGACAAGCTGTCAAGTGTAATTTCTGACAGTTGATGTCAAGATGATTAATTATGAAAAATTTTAAGCGAACAACTTCGCAATCTCGAAGTAAAGAAACAAAACCTCAAAGATTGGCATTTAATTTCATAATTAACCAAAATTAATTGACATGAAAAAATTGCAATTCAATTATGTAAAATACTTAATTTAATAGCGGTACCGGGACATAAATATCCCACTGGTTCTTTCGTAATCCGTAAGTAGGCATATAGGTTCGAGTTTAACCCGTAAATGCGAACGTGAAAGCGGCGGTGTGAGTCTGAGGTACTCACACTCACTCAGTTCGCTCACTGATGACAAATATCACAGATCGACCCCGTCGCGTCGGAGACTATCAGTGTCAGTGAAACTACCAGAGATACGTCCTTGATAAGTTTTCACTTCGATATTTACTGCAAATACTGCAATAAGTCTTCGAGACTTGAGATTATTTGTTGCTATCTGTTTCTTGTCACCAGATTAATGTTTATGGATAGAGATTAATTATTTTAAGAAATACATATTTTTGTTTTATATAAGGAGTCACCACAGTATGGGCAGCAGCGTTCTCTGAATATTTAACCAACCAACTGCGATCGCCAACCCGCCTGCCAAGCGTGGCGATTATGGCATAACCCCCCCTTAATTGGGGTAGGCCTATGTTCAGCAGTGGACGGTTTTTGGCTGAAATGATGATGATGATGATAATCATGTTCATGTATATTGCTTCTTTCTTCAAATATAACGTGTTTAAAATTGGATGTAATTTAAAATCTGTCGAGATTGGTAAAAGTCAATATTGTACGAATTATGTAGTATGTTAGTTTTAACAATTTAATTTAATTCTTCTATCGTGTCGACATGAGCTACATAATGATAATAGCTCATGCCGTGGGAAAAGATTAGCCAGTCAGCAGGTTGGTAGCGTGGCTGACTGCCCAGGGTGCGCCGGACGATCAATTAAATATCGTCACTCGTGGAGGCTCTTCAAATTTAAATGAAAAAAACAAATTGAAATTTTAATTTAATTGAAAATTGTTTAAGACGCTGACAACACCTAAAAAATCAGACCTCTGCGGTCACTATCGTTTTGTACAGAACAGAAAGAGAGGCAACGAGCGGAGGGACGTCAGGTGCGTTGCTCAACTTGAATGAAAATTAACAATATATTTTTTAAATAAAAAACTAAAAGCTTATTTGAAAAACAGAAACAACAATGTTTTAGATTATTGTCTTTCTTAAATGTTTTCTTAATTTCATTTACAATATTTGGTAAATAATAGAGATTGTTTGCTTTAAAGCATGTTTTAAGAGGTTATTTTACACTTCTTTTCTATAGAGAAAACTTCAAGAAAACGTGTTTTGGGCACAATACAGTTTTAGAAAATACGATTAAGATTAACATATATTTTTTTCACTGCCACAAACTGAATAGATACAGCTAAAAATGTTTTTAAAAGAAGCCTATTTGGGGTGTTTGGCTGTTGTCAGCGTCTTAATCAAGAGATGCAGCTCAAACCATTAACTATTGTATAATCAAGATAATAGTAACCAAATTTCCAATCTAACTGACCAATTATTTAATGAAATGAAAATTAAACAACTAATTGCTGTCGTAAAACGCGTGACTTTTACCGACCTACCGCAAATTACAACGAATTCCCTCTCAAATTGAATGTGCATACATGCATGCTTCTAAAAAAAACATTACCAAACTTATAATGGAGTTTTTATGTACTCGGAAATTATTGAACAAACTCGGAACTCAAACGAATGACGTGTATTCCCCGTAAGCTTTTAAATTAATGGCCAAATAAAACAATCTATTCATCATCAATTTGACGCCACTTCATTATTAACCAGCCGTCACGTCAAAGTTGTGAGAGCTATTTATAAATTACTTTCATACAGATAAAATATGCCTTATGTTACACAAAAACACTGGCAAACAGACGGATCGTGACACGACCTCTCTGCTAATAAATCAAAAAGTTTAACTGTTACTCGCGATAAAATGAATTTTAATTATTATTTGCATCGGTCTTTTCAACCCCTGGGAGCTTTAGTGTTAGAATTTATCTCATAATGTTGGTAAATAGCTTTTAGTGTAAGTAATAAAACGCATTGAATATTTTAAGTAAAGCCGGCGCCAAACAAGGTAAAAAAATGCTGAATTCCTACGAAACTTCGTTGTTGACTAACGTCCGTCTTTTAACAAATAATAATAAATAAATAAATGAATATTTTTGGGACATTTTTACACAGCACCATCTAGTCCCAAACTAAGCAGAGCTTGTAATATGGGTACTAGACAATGGATATGATACTTTTATACTTTTTTTTTGTAAATATATACTTACAATATATAAGAAACACCCAAACCAACACAAACACTCATGTCACATTACACAAATATTTGTGTCCTGTGGGAATCGAACCCACGACCTCGTGATCAGCAGTCCGAACCTCAAACCACTAGACCACAGACATCAGACGTCAATTATGTGACTACGTGTAATGTCTGGCGCTGACCTAAGGTCCTTAAGTAAACAGCTGACTAAGCGGAATTATAGATATCCTATTACCCTTAAGTCAATAATGTCGATATCAAGATTAGGGATCAGTAAAATGTAAGTGTGTTTCTAACTAGTAGTGTCCACGGTGCGCTCCACAAGGGTGTCGGAAAAATAGTATCATAAACACGACGTTTTTTTACTATAAGTACATTGGTACATTTAGGTATGGTCACGATCCTTCGCGGTGGTACATTTTATCGACAAAATCCCTTGAACGAATCTTGCTACATTACACGTAGCTGCCGCTGCCATCGAACATTGAGTGCAGGCGATTTTAGCCTTAGCGGTGGTCCACCGGAAAGATTTCTGACTGTACATGCATGCCAAAATAAATAATAATAACTATCGTGAGTTAAATTAATAATTATTAATATAAACGGTTTTACTCACGTTATTCCATCGGGTATGCTAGACCAGTTTCAAGCTCGAACGGAGCCCTTAATCATGAGCTGGTTACGCGGCGGCGTCGCGCACCAAACTGTGGACTTGAGGCCACAGCGCGCCGCGTAACCAGCTCATGATTAAGGGCTCCGTTCGAGCTTCTGGTCGGGCACACCCGATGGAATACGTGATTGAAACCGTTTATATTAATAACTAACATAAATAATTACATTATTATGATATTTACTACTACATCAGTAGCACCACCTGGTTTTATTTTTAGTAAACTGCATCCAATGTCTTTGCTCGCCGTCTTCAATATGTGAATAGGTTTCTGCTGGGCAAGCATGCATCTTTATCGACCGCACCATCGCTTAACACCAGGCAACGTAGCAGTCAAACGGCATGCGGCAGCCCATTCAATATAAAAAAGAGCTCTATCCTAGAATCTACTTAACTCCAATTGAGATAAAAGATACCTCAGCTTTTAAGTAAGTGCGCTGTTTAGAAGAACAACATGGTTACACGAGTTATGGTTCCGGAACCATACTGCCATTAGTTCACTTCACAGCTTTCTAACGAGCGCACGTAAATTTGTGAGGCCTAATATTATTTGTTTTATTGGAATCAGTGAGTATTAAGTGATTCTTTGGAGTAAATTTGCTTTGTTTTTTGTTAAGTAACCCAATACTTCACTGTAACAATAATTAACAACTAGTGAAATTAATACATTTTCTTTCTATGGGAAAGTCCATTGCGAAGCAAAAGCGGAAAGTTCATTACGCAACTTCTCGCTTACAATGTTTGCATTACGCACCTTCCACACGTCGATGCTTGATCGCGAGTCTATTAATTGAAGTCGTTGCTAATACCTATACAATTTTAAAGATTCATTGGGACTCTGCACAACAGAGAGTGCTCCATATAGTACTTAACGGTGTGTGTAGTGCGCTAACCTGCATTAGGCCAGCCAGGTGGCCTAAGGCCTTAGCCTTTTCGTACCATGAAGAGGCCCAAGCCCAGCAGTAGGACATCCAGTTATACCATAGCAAGCGTTAGCGTAGTTAGCGTTTGTTCTCACGTGATGAGGTAATAGACATCCAGACAGACGAACAGACGGACATAAATTCTAAAAATAGCCGGTTTTCCCGAAAAAAAACTCGATTTACTTATAGACTTTTCGACCTTTACGAATTTGTTATAATAAATAATAGTAAATAGCTAGATATACATGATACTAGTTTAAATCAAAGAAAAATCATCGAAAATTACACGTCTAGTTTCATATGTAACTTCTTTACATATAAAAGCCTTTGAGGCATGCATGTTCAGTATACATAACTATTTTTAGTCCAACATTTTTAAAAATACTTTTTCCGCTTTCATTATTTTTAATGAATAGAAAACATGCTGAATATCCTACAGTGAAATAGTTTACAGTTTTAATAACATTCAGCGTTACAAATTAAAGCCTGTAAAAAGTTGGTTTTTTATAAAGTAATTAATTTACGCGCGCTGGCTGGTTATTTATATCATCCTCCTGCCCTTATCCCAATTTATTTGGGGACGGCGCAGCATGTTTTTTTCTTCTATACATCTCTATCAGCCGTCATCTCCGTGTTCACTTTCTTTCTATTCATATCATCTTTCACACAATCCATCCATATTTTCTTCGGTCTCCCTCTTTTCTTATAGCCATCAACATTCATACTTAAAACTTTCCTCGTAACATGCTCCTCATTCCTCCTCATCACATGTCCATACCATAATAGTCTGTTGCTACTTAACTTCTCTGACACTGGCGCTACTTTCAGACTCCCTCTTACATATTCATTCCTTATCCTATCCATTCTCGTTACACCACACATTCCTCTTAACATTCTCATCTCAGCTGCATGCACTTGTCTTTCATTAATTCCTTTCGTAGCCCAACATTCCGATCCATACAAGACGGCAGGTCTTATCATGTTCTTATAAATTTTCCCCTTCAGTTTAAGAGGAATTCGGGAGTCACATGTAGTTCCCGTGACCTGCCGCCATTTCAACCGTCCTGTGTTAATTCGGTGCTTGACTGGAGAACGTTAAAATTTATTTCTCCATTAATATAAGAAGGTAAACTCTCTCATTCAAAATTACAATAAATATAGTTCGTAGTTTTGTTAAGTATCTATAAGCCACTAGAAAACCAGAAAACGGTCGCAGAATGAGGGTTAAAGGACGAGACCATTGTTTCTTAAACTGGCAGTCACAATCTGCGCAAATTTTTGGCTAGTGTAAACATTATTTTTCGCGTTAGTAGATAACATAAAACTTTGATAACGATTAAAATATTGTAATGTAAAAAGTGTAAAGAAAGTAAATGAATGCCTGTGTCACAAGGCACTAAGGCACCCCTGCCTTGCGAGACAGGCATTTATTTACTTTTTTTATGTAGGAAGTCTCGTCATTATAAAGGTTTAGAAACAATGAATTAGACTGACTAAAAGCAAATTATACTAACTGTTACTAAAGTTGTAGTGTTAAACTGTTAGTGCTTTAAATATATATTCAAGTGCAAGAAGGCTGTCGTGTTTTAAGCAGTTGATTAACTTTGTCCTCAGATAAAATGCATGGTCATCATCGATGACTCGTTATCACTCTTATGCAACTTTAAAGTTCAAACAACTCATATGAATTTTTTTTTTTTTTTTACCCCGGACACGAATGCCCTTTCCTCAAGTCCTTCAACCTCAATTTTTGTTCATTACATCACCTCAATTTGAATAAACCAAAACACAATAAAAGTAAGTTATATTTCTCACAATGACACAAAGGTGTTACCATATTTTATGGTGCCACCCTATTTAAAGTCAGCTGTCAATTTTGAAACAGCATTAAAATCAAGTTTTTATACAAACCACGTTAAGATTTCGTAACAATTTTACCGGTTGGACTGGTGATCTGTAGCCAATACTTTCGTTTGCGTTTCTCGTTTTAAAGTTTAAAGTCCAATGATTTATGGACTCGAAAAGTTGGTCATGATGTATCGGGTATCCTAAATGAGGTAGAACCTTGTTTAAAGCAATTACTTACAAAACTAGAAAATTGGTTTTTATGTAAAATCATCTTTATCTGTATTCTAAAGAACGTCTGGTACCTACTAAATAAATACTTAATCATTCATAAAAAAACAATATTTATTTTGAATTTTTCGCGGTGCATTATAATTTGTTAATGTTATACAACTACAATAGTAGATACTCTTGGGGCATGGATGCTTCGGGAAATATCTGTGTCGCATAGGCCGGGAGCCGACGCCTGACTGTCACCACTGCGGGAGTTGCCTTAAGGACACGGCGCAGCACACACTGGTGAAGTGCCCAGCTCGGCCACGCAACGTCGTGACCTCATCGATGCAGTAGGCAGCAGTAATATCTCTCTTCCGGCCGTGGCTCTGTCCATGGTCGCAAGCGAGAGCACTTGGGAAGCCATCGTCTATTTCTGTGAGGAGTTGATGCTCGCAAAGGAGACGGCGGAGAGGGAGCGAGAGGTGACTACCTCTCTCACATCCCGCAGAAGACAGACAGGGCGTCGCAGGAGGGCGTATGCTGACCTTCAGCCGCCTAGGATGGGGCATGCGGGTGACGGACTCGGGATAGCCCACCGCCCGACTAGTCAAGGCTCGTGACGTTGGCGCGTCATGTTCCGCGTGCGCCATTTGGAAGATGCAGCTGACGCTAGGCCGCACGGGGAGAAGGGGCTCGCCTACTAGTGGTGAGCTGGGACCTGTCGGGGGTGGATGGGAACTGCAGATCGTATCCCACGCCCCCGGCCTAAGGTTAGTAGAAGAACACCGTCGCCGTCGTGGTTTTAGTCCGTAAGGGCACTGGCCCCGTCACAGGTGGAGTGCGTCCATCAGGATTTTCCCACGTAAATAGTACCCTTAAGCTACAGAACCCTAAACATAACTAAGCAAGACCAGCTAAAGTTTAGGCTCTCATCACATGAATTTAACATCGAAGTTTTCAAGAGCTACGAAAAGAATTTTGATGAAACGCGTCGCAGGTTTGCGATTTACTTTGCTAAACTTTCAGACTTTTCTTCATCTTTCTTTGATATTTCAACAAAGTTGAACCATTATTCAATATTGGAGATTGCACTAGCTTATTAAGTAATAGACTTTTCTCCCAGTTGCTCGGAAATTGGTTCATTATTTAAAAAAAAACATCAAATGGCTGTTTTCGTACGCAACAACATAACACGCCAGCAATTTCCAACACGACAATAATATAAATTTCTGTACAGATTTTTTTTAAATTAAATGTTAGTGAGATTTTTTAAGTAACACTTACATAAATTAGGTGTTTTGAGGTGCAAGATATTTATTATTTTAAAAGTTGAATGCGCATTTGTTTTTTTCAAAAGTTTGAAAATAAAACAAGAACCGCGCTCCGACGAATTGGCGCAAATGAAAATTAGATACTGGTGACGATTCTCTTGTTCACGAACTAAACTTATTTTAAACTATCACTCTCTTTTACTAATAGTAGATACAAGAAAGGGATGGCAACAATTTTAGAACTGTCAAATTAGTTTACGTGTTACATTTCTTTGTATTTTAGTGGGCACGTTCCGAGATCACGACTAAACTTGTATGAACATTTTAATTCCGACTAATTTGACAGCACTGAAATTGTTGCCATCCCTTCCTTGTATCTACTATTAGTAAAACAGAGTGATAGTTTAAAATAAGTTTAGTTCATGAACAAGAGAATCGACACCACTGTTGAATTAATTTGTGTATTGTTTCCTCGCAAATGAGAGAAAAGTACTAAAAGTCTTGGCCGAAATAGCAATTAACGGCCCCGTTATTTAAAAAGTTTCCAATATTACTCGACTTTATTTCTGACCTGGACAGTAATGTACTACTTTTGCTCGCGGTTTTGCCCGCGTGGATGTCATCGTGCATCCCTCAAATGACATCACAAAAAAAAGTACAAAATAAAAAGTTGTCTATATGATAATCCGGCTTTTGTTCTATCTGTGTTCTATTCTAAACAGCTCTAGTAACGAAAGCTGTTCTAATAATATGGCATCTACAAAGAAAAAGCACTACGGCACTTTATATAAATCCTAAACCCAATCTAAATTTTTAAATAAGCGCCACCGATAAGTCATGAAACCATAGATAACTGAAATAAAGAGATAATGTTGTTGAGCACCGTTTATTCGGAAACCGATGTCGCCCCCTACTCACACAATGATAAAACAACATAATCTTTGCCAGATACGCACACATATCTATGTATGAAGCATTTCAAATTCCAAACTTATTTCGTAAACCAATCACTATTAAAAATTCGTTCAGTAAAAGCGAGTGTGTACAAAACGCGGGATGCTCAAATTTCTAGGGCTGCCATTACCAAGTGTAAATTAGGGGATTTCAATGGCAATTTGGGGTCAGAGAAATCCAATATCGGATTAACGATTTAGAAGAACATTTTATTGTCAAATCAATTTCAAACTCATAAATAAGGGTTGGCAATGAAATTAGAATCTGATCTGAGTTTGGGAAATGTAGTACCCAATTATTAGGTAGGTAATAGGTGATTTAAATTTTATTGCCTCCGTAGATTTAAAGTTAGACAAAGTAGGTACTCTGGTTGCTGAAGGCGTACTAAAAGAAGGCGACCTGATACCCATAGAAACTGATTTAATTTACGAGAGTTCATCAAAAGACATCAACGCATCGTGCGCGAAATATGAATTTTTCTATCTCTTTCTTACGCAGGTACCACCTCATATGTTTATGTTTGCCATATTTTTAGTATTTGTTGCTAAATTTCATAGTATGCACTATAATCAGACCAAGTTTGATGTATGTATTACCGTTTTGAAGATAGAGTGAGAGACTTTTATATTTTTAGTATTTGTCGTGATAGGAGTCATAGCAACACATATTCTGAGAACATTTCAATCGGTTACCTATTACCGTTCAAAAGATACAGCCCTGACAGACAGACGGACGCCGGAGCGTAGCAAGAGTAATAGAGTCCCGTTTGGCACCCTTTGGGTACGGAACCCTAACAAAGAAGAGAGAATTATCCTTCTCGATTATTGAAGCAGTAACAAAAAATTCAAATAAAGATATTTTAATTCTATTCTATTATTATAGACGGATAGATACGGTTTGGGGGTCGTATCCATACATTTTATTTAAAACCTGTATGAGATCGTAGACATGCCATTACCGACATAAAGAGGGATTAAAACGCGACAACTATTTCGATTATAATAGAAAAACCCGTCCCTATCTCTTGGAATAGGAGAAAAAGAGAGAGGGGGATAAAATATTCTTATTTTCAAGTAGCTAGGTGGTAGCTGTGTGATTTATTTGGTATTTATAACCACACAGGTTTTTCGAAAGTTACATAAACATACATACATAATCAACCCATTTGTACCATTCCTGGGTATGGGGCCTCTTCTCAGAATGAGAAGGTTAAGGCCTTAGTTCACCACGCAGGGTTATTGGAATACACACACCATCGAGAACTGTATGGAGCAGTCTCTGGTGTAGGTTTCCCAAAGTGTTTTTCACATAAACATGAAGTTCAAATGCAAACGATGCAAAGCTACTTCTGTTTTTTTCTCAAAGACATTTCCATACTGATAATAACTCTATGGTTTTTCTTTTAAATTAAGAACAGTGAACACTGATACGAGAAAAAACAAAATAATTTACAATGCAATTCTTTCCGCCATATTGTGACATCATCTTCATCAAACTAGTATTAGTAATAACAAATTTTAACAGGCAACAGTTAATTTTGTTACACTAGTTAAATAATGTAGAAAAAATGTTAACTAAAATAATTTTTAAAATGAATTTTCCTTGCAAATCGTATTTTTCAAGTGACAGTTGACAGTTCGAGGCGGGAGATAATCTAAAGTACTCGCCAGACAGATCGTAAAGCACCTTATACCACGTGGGCACAGGTAATAAAATGTTATCCATCCCGCATAAATTGTCCTAAGCACATATTGATAGGCACTAAAGCTTCAGGTTTGCTTGATGACGAAATAAAAATAGATGTTATTTCGGGATTCATAATAAAGACAAAAAATCTCTTTTTATTCTGGATCTGAGAAGTATTAGAACAGTATCATATTAATGTTATTTTATACGTATTATCTTACAAGAAAAAAAATCTAAGCTTTATAAATCCTAAACAACAAAGATGTCATCCAAAATTAATAACCATAAATCAAGCCTATAAAAACTATGCTTTGCCAGTATTAAAAAAAAAAAGAAATTGATATTGTTCGTCTAGAAAACCTCAAAATTGTAACTGTCCTTTCAGAAACAGATAACTGTCAGTATAAGATAAAAAATATTTCACCAAGCAAATTCTAGTATCAAAAAACTTTGAAAACAAAACAGTGCTCTCTAAATAAAGTAATACTTGCTTTTTGTTTTCTCACGAAGGGTTTCATAAATTTTTGTAACTGACAACCTTGGGGAAAACTCCGAAACAAACCGTGTTAAGAAAGAAAAGCAACCTAAGCGTATAAATGTACTGGCGTAGTTAGACGGTGTTGCCAGAATTGCCAGTTATGTGTAAAATGCGGGATTTCGCAAATTTCCGAAGTTCTTCATCATTAATCATCGTCATGATAATTATATATATATTCTGTGAACTATCCTGAAGACAGTTAAGTATATAATGTGGTAATAACTTGAGTTTTATTTCATCATGGCATCATCATTTCACCCATAAGACGTCCACTGCTGTACATAGGCCCCCCTCAAAAGGGATATTATATGCCATAATCGCCACGCTTGGCAGGCGGGTTGGCGATCGCAGTTGGTTGGTTAAATACTCAGAGAACGCTGCTGCCCATCCTCTGGTGAATCCCTTAGTCGCCTTTTTACGACACCCATGAGAAGATATAGGGTAGTGCAATTCTTTACGTCCGGTACCACACGGAACATCCGGCACCACACGGAACTCCGGCACCACACGGAACTCCGGCACCACACGGAACACGCAGTTTTATGCATATAAATATATCAGTTAAATTGTAACGATGAGGACTGGCCAGAATTAGTGTATGACTAGTGGCGCCTTGTCTACTATACTCTTTTATGCCAAACTAATCTGTTTTTTTTTAAGGCCTTAGCCTTCTCATAAAGAGAAGAGGCCCGTGCCCAGCAGTGGGACAGTAATGGGCTGGTTATGTTATGTTAATCTGATTTTAATTATTATTGTTATAAATTTTTTGCGTGCCACTTATGGCAAAATATGTGGAAACTAACTGTGACTCTTTATCCATCTGTCTGGACCCGTATTTTATGCGAAATAAATTATTCTTATTCATATTAACTTTTTTTAAACTCGACAAAACCAAAAGCTTGACGGCTAACCAGCTTCTGCTTTGCGAAAAGCTGTTAATTTTCCAATATCCAGAGCAAACAGTTTCTTATCATTATATTTAGATTTTTACACAGAACTTCTGCTCCAAACATTAAACAATTTATGAATGTTATAGAAGCTGCCTATCTTTATGAATCCCAATCCTCTAAACGGGATCAAACGTCATCTAGACATAGTTAACACAACTTACCGGTTTTTTTTCCAAAACATTTTTCCTCTTGAGCAAGGCAACACCGTAGTTAAGGCTTGTTGCTTGGTCCACTGTTTTATTCAAGGGTACCATTCTACCCGTGCATACCTTTGCCTAACTGCCGAGTAAAGGTGAATTCGGATTGTAAAAATTTTACCCAGTCGAACCTTACACGCTTTACAGCGTAAATACGTGGAGAAAGTACACATAATTACATTGTTTAGATCAGGTTCTTCTTAAAAAAAAAACGTTATGACACGGTAGGTTTAATCCTGTACCGTAGGTGCGTTTATAGTGTCTTTATTGTAAACACAAACACGCAGATTGGATATAAAAACTGTTCAACACAATACTGAAATGTAGATGAGAAAATAAAATACAAATAAAAAAAAACACCTTTCACGAAAAACTGGAAAAGTAAGCTGATCCGCCTAATGGCTGAGCGAGCTCTAATGTTAGCTAGATAAACCAATAAACTTTATCTAAAGGCCAGTGCAGAACGTAAATAAACAATAACAAAAACTATCACATTAGATAACATTCCATAATAGGTGCAATAACACTGCATTATTAGGGTCATCACATCTATAAAACTCATTACAATCTTTGACATAATAACCCTAGAACCAACCACATTCCAAATTGAAAAGGAGTTCATGTTATCACTACGTAAATGACCAACCAGCATAAAAAGATCCCTCATTCGACCCTAATTAAACAAAAGCACTTCACACAAGAGGGTTCTAATACGACTGGACGTTTTAAATCGGCCAATAGGGGCCAGAAAGGTCTACATTAAATTGTGATTGATTGTTGTGTGTGGCCGATTCGTGGACGCGAGGCCATATCGATTGTGCCCTGATATAAGCATTAGTTTTATTAGAAAAAAATTAGTCGTGCCTTTAATCAATTAGTTATGTAAGTGACGGAGCGAAGAAGGTACTTGTGAGATCTATTGTGAATTGTGATTGGCATGATAAATTGTGTATGTGCGGTAACTTGGAATATTCTGAATGATTTTGTTATTACGTTCCATTTTTGAAGTAGGTAACTTCAAAAATGAAACGTAATTTGAACGATCTCGGAAATTTGCTGCCGCTGATGCGTCCTTTTATACAAAAAGAAAAAACCTGGACCAGACACCTTAGGGAACTTTTATCTTCCTTTTTTTCATCTATTCCGAAATCTTTTGCGATAACCGACCTCGTTAGGTAACCTACCGCCGATAATCTTCATTCCACAGAAACAGATGAAGCAGTTTGAGCGTCCTCCAAGATACGGCACTCCCTAAGGACGCCGACGAAGCTATATTTTGCCGTAAGAAACGAGAATGTACTTAATTCGACGCCAAATGGGAACACAAGACGTCTGGAGATGGCTTTAACGATGCTCGTCTAGCACAATCAGCTAAGAAAGGAGGTTGGTTATATCGACGGCGAAAAATATTGCTGGCCGATTGAAAATTATGAAATGAATCAAAAAATAAATCGACGAGGAAATTCTAAACACAAATTAGAACTAATATCATTCGAGCAGGTTTCTGATTTTCAGAAAAATAAAATCTATACCTACTCCATCTGTTTTAATATCGTTCCACTTAAGCATAACGATTCAATAATAATAAGTATAATGCAAAATAGTAAGCATAATGATAAAACAGCTCCTATGAATGTTATGGACGCCTTTAATTTGTTTAAGCATCGGATAATGTACCTTTAATATTATAATAAGATAATGTCTGATGTTTATAACTTTTGGTGTATTAATAATAAATAAATAAATAATATTCTGACTTTATATACACCACTGATTGTATACCGCATTGTTTTTCCGCGAACGCAATTCGTTCGTTCAGAATTAATATTTACAAAAATCCGTTTAAGAGACTAATAATCTAAGAGTTCCCGCAAAAAAAATGAATTGAATTTTAATGGGATTAACCCATAAACGCGTCAGGGCGTGAAAAAGCCTTTCCTTGGGGTATTATGGACCCTCATTATTTGTCTGTCCCTTTGGCATAATGCCGCCCGCTATCTTCAATATTGCCTTTTTGAATATTGCATTTTACTTCGGTATCTGTTTTGAATATTTGATTTCGACATCGACTGTAGGGTTCGCGACAAACTAAATATTATTTTAGTACGACATCGAATTCGGTATCAATTTCCACGCTGTATAAACTTTGTCGAGTATGGGAACCGTGACACATGAAGTAGCATATAAAAGGTTTATAAATATAGAATGAACATGGTTTTCACTGTGTAAAAATACGTGAATGTAATCCCTAAAATTGTATAAAAGCAAAAATAAAAACGTTGGACTGTTTTACTCAAATCCCTTTTCAACAAAATGTACAAAAGCGGCCAAAAAAAGGCACAAAAACATTGTTATCGAGTAAAACTTGGGAACAAGCAGATTTTAACAGGAGTATCCTTTAACGAAACTCGAGAGGCTTTTAACAATATTTATCTGATGCAAGGGTTTGATAATAGTCATTAGCCCCTGTTGGTGGTTGAAAATACACTTGCATCGTAATGGAATGAGCGTGACACAGCCCTAAATGTGCTTAAACGGGGGAAAGTGAGAGTAAACGTGACCCTTACCGAGTGAATTACTGGCAACTGACAAGCAATTGCTGAGCACAAGGATAGCGATAAACGTTATAGTTATAGAGTCATCGAATCGTTAAGTAGAACTGTTTATAATATGTACTAGGTTATAATATCAAGTTATATGGAAATAATAAAGAAATAAATATTTATTTGGCATTAGACACATAGACACACCGACACAATCGGTACACGGTAAAAAAATTGTTGTAAGAAAAGAGTTTAAAACTTGAGTTATCAAACTTTTCTACTTAAATTAATTCATAATGATTAATATAAACGGTAAAAAAAAAAAAAAATTAAAAAAAAAAAATCGTTGTATTAATTCGTCAAAGAACGGCTAACAATGCTCAAAAGATTTTCTATTGTTTTGCGGTCGCTGGCGGTATTGCGCGCGTTGATGGCATACATATATCATAATCGTGTCCAAGCCAACCGCTCACTACTAGGACAAGACATGTCTCACGTATTTTGTCGAATAGTAGCCGTGGCTTCCTTTTGTGAGACTGTCATGCTCCAGAAGGAGGCCGCAGAGCGGGATCGGGAGAGGGCCGATCCCGCTCGGAGACGGAGGCACTGGAGAGGCAACCGTCCTGGCGCACAGCCCAGGTAGGGCTACACGCCGCATCCCCTGTCGTCTTGTACTGGCAGGGGACCCTTGGGGATCATGGGCACTAAGAGTGGGGGACTCAAGGCACCCATTACGCGACCCTGGGGAGGACAGCAGTACGTGGTGGCCGCGTACTGCTGTGGTGTGGAAAGCAATGATTTCCAGGGACCTGCTAAATGGCATAGCACCAGAGGAGCACCGGCGCCGTGGACAGGAGTTCTCGGAGCTCCTCTACTTTGTGCAGAGGTCGGCCACCATGTAGTTTTAGTCGGTAGGAGTCCGAGATGCTCCTTCGCCTTCCCCAGAAGAAGGGAAAAAATAAAAAATAAGGAAACATTAAGTAATAGTATCACACGACTTGTCACGTACACTGATCGTCCCACGGCAGTGCTATTCACGCGGACGACACGTCGCTTGGGACTATGGGATCCACAGCGGAAAATAAACATGACTCTACCCGGTTTTTTTGGTTTTTTGAGCTGCCACTCTATTAAATGAATTATTTTCAGGCAATTTGTGACACACATCATCATAATCATCAGCCTATTACTGACCCACTACTGGACATGGGCATCTTCTTAGAATTAGAAGTTTACAGGACTAAAGCGCTCGATTATTGTATGCGGCATTCGCTGCGGAAGACGCCCGCGGCAGACGCACTCCATTTGTCTCAGAATTTTTCCTCGTCTCAGCACGCTGCAATTGCCGCTGAGTTCAACGTAAAATTCAATGCGTAGTAAATGCAATAAAATAGTGCGCGTCAATCGCAATGCGATGATGATGGTGCAACGCAGCGAATGCCCTAAACTGCCTAAAGGAACCGCGCGCTTCAGTTCACCACGCTGCACGCTGATCTTGTGCGGGTTGGCGGACTACACATACACACACCATCGAGAACTATATGAAGCACTCTCAGGTGTGCAGGTTTCCTCATGATGTTTTTCCATCACCGTTAAAGCAAGTGATAACATAAAATCACGCCTGTATTCCCCGAAGGGGTAGTCAGAGGTGTCTAGTGCACCCATATTTCGCCAGTTATGTTATAAGTCCCATGTAATAGGAGGCGAGCCTATTGCCACTAACGGGCACAAATCCAAGCTCCGTGCTGCTACTGAGAATTTTCTAATGAAAGTGATACTTAATCAAATTCTGATTCGCACATTGCACATTTGAAAAGTCACAGGTACGGGCCGGATTCGAACTCAGACCCTCCTGAAAACTATGTGCTATGTGAAACTAAAATATCACAAATAACGGGAAGTTTTACAGATTAGTAGAACTCTAACAGATACAAGCTCCAGTTGAGCCGCAAATGGAAAAACTTTTAGTACCCCTACACACATTCGGACTAACCCAAAAGTTTTACAAAAAAGCCTACACAACCAACAGGTTCATGTTTAGGGTGAAACTGTAATTTGGTGAAATGTAGTATGTATTCAGAAAAACAGGTTAAAAGACCGTCCTTTTTCCGCCATTTCCCTTCAAAATTGTATGACAGACAATCCGGTAATTGACTACTGTTAAAAAATACCAAAAATCTTATACTATTTAAAAGAAAGCACGAAACGACAATTGTTGAAAAAAAAACCATGAAAAAATTTAAGAGATACACGCTTTTTATTTATTTTAAGGGGGCATTTACTATCCTTGTCGTGCGAAACGGACCTGTGATGATGCATCAAATAATTTTCATGTCCAATGTCTTGGACTGTTTACGATGCTTTTAAAAGACATGTTTAAAAAAAAACTCATATTTCTACACAGGAAAGGTTTTAAAGGAAAACCTCTGTCCATTTTTATTCTGTACCCGGAAAACCTGTGTGCTTAGAATATTTACACATGTCAAGCTGTAGGTTTTATTACATTGCAGGCGAAGCCTGGAGGTAATATATGTCCTGTCCAGATAGCTTAGCTGACTAGTATAAATAATGTCTTATCCCACCGGCAATGTGTTACGGCATATTATGTGAAACTAGAGGATGTCCTGTGTTATTTAATTTTGTATACTTTTGAATCTGGGTCAAAATATTTTTGAAGGTAGGTGTTTTTAGGGTAAGATCAAAGACATTAAACACTTACTAGTGAATTAAATCTCTTTGGGTAAGATATAGTTTAGGTACCAAACATGTGGTCGTGTGTTCGATTTTCAGGTCATAAAAAAGTCATAGTAAAAAGTTGATAACAGTTCATCATTTCAGCCGAAAGACGTCCACTACTGGACATAGGCCTCCCCCAATTAAAGGGGGGATATGCCATAATCGCCACGCTTGGCAGGCGGGTTGGTGATCGCAGTTGGTTGGTTAAATACTCAGAGAACGCTGCTGCCCATCCGCTGGTGAATCCCTTAGTCGCCTTTTACGACACCCATGAGAAGAGATAAGGGTGGTGCTATTCTTTAAGTCCGGCACCACATATAACAGTTACTCATGAATAAATTAGCTACCGGATTATTCATATCCTTAAAGGATTTTCAGATTATTTGTTATAAACATAGGTTACAGTGATGTCAAAAAATATGAAAGTTTCACTATGTTTCGCCTTGGTTGGCATATACATTTTTAAACAATAGAAGATTATTTTAGACACTAACTACTACTACTTAAATGGAAACCTCTGCTCCAATCTTTCCGGAATCACCAGCACAGAAATTGCAACCTATAGGTACACAAAAAGTAACATTAATCAGCATGGTAAAGTAATTAAAAGTATGGATTTGCAATAAAATTATAGTAAAATTATGTTTCAGGTCTGTTTTTCAAGGCGAATTTAACCATATTTATTACAGGAGTTATTTTGTCTGACAAAGGATTAGATAAATTTATGTTGTGTGTGTGTACCTACCAATTTGTCTCCTCAGCGATTGATTCCGGACACATCTCATTAAAATATGATAGGTGTCTTCATCTTCATTACACACGAACAAAGTTCCTCTGTACTGTGCATAGAAATCTAAATAATATAAGGTAGGTAATTGAAATATTATCTATTGCCTTTAAATTCCGGAACGCGTTTCACCGATTTGTCACTACTATCTGTGGCCGCTACCAACACATAAAAACGCAATTACGCTCATCAGTATTGTGACAAGAAAGAATAAATAAATAAATAAATAAATATTTTTGGGACATATTTTACATGGCACCATCTAGTCCCAAACTAAGCAGAGCTTGTGCTATGGGTACTAGACAATGAATATAATACTTATATATTTTTTTTTTCGTAAATACATACTTATTATGCATAGGAATAATTTTACATCTGTCTGAATTACATATTCTACTTTTTATTATTATAAAGAATGTGTAAAAATTTAAAAATATAAAAGTTCCTAGCTATAAGTAAAATTTGCATGCTGTTGGTGATGGCTAAATGGGCTTGAACATATTTTTATCATGTAACAACATTCAATGTACCCTATTTATTGCAAATAAAGATATTGTATTGTATTGTATCATGTTTCTAGCATTAAATGCAAAATAAACTAAACCTAAAAAAAAACTGCTGTTAGATATGCTGCAAAATACAATTTTAGTGACTCTGCGTCCAAAACCGCACTGTCCTACGAGACATCTGCACGCAGCGACAAGTTCACGCACCTTTGCCACTTCTATTACCATATTATTAAGTTTTCTATGGTACAGTCTAACAAAGCAATTGGTATACAGGGTAGAGAGATATAAATGAAGTTTTCTCAGAAGATTATGGATTTTTTCGATTGAAATGTCATTGATAAAGTTAAACTATTTATACAAAACCCTAATAAACCATTGTATAATAACTTCCTAAGAAATCTTCATCTATATCTGGCGACCCTGTATACTAATTGCTTTGTTAGACTGTACTGTGTCTTTACTTTGTCCTTTGTACTCAACTCGGCCAATTGCAGTCCACTGCTGGACATGGCCTCTCCCAAGTTATGCCAAAACACTCACTCCTTCGCCTTCCGCAGCCAGTCCACCAGCTACCTTCTTCAGATCGTCGGGCCACCTGCCTGGGGGCCCTATGCTGTGGTTGCCGATTCCCAGTCTCCACTCAAGGACTCGTCAGCTCCAAGCTCAAACGGCCATCAGTCCTTCCTCACTTGATTATGTCAAGGTCATAAAATAAAGCCTTTGTGGTTATTGTAAGCCTATATGATGTATGGTTACGACCCCACCATTTCGGACATATGTACCAAGCTAAATTTATTAACAGGCAATCCACTTGGGCATTAAATTAGAACCTGGTCTTATAAGTGCTCTGATCAAAATTATACTACAGATGCACGGTCTTGTACAAATTCAAATCCAAAAACCGGCCAAGAGCATGTCGGGCCATGCTCAGTATTATAGGGTTCCTTAAGTAGGTGTAATTACAAACGAATCAAATCGAATATTAATCATGGCTATTTTAGTTTTTGCAATAATCGGCAGCATTCGCGACTCAGAGCGTGTTGTTAGTAGCGCCATCTAGCGATAAATTCAAGAAGCCAAATTTAAGACGTTTGTCATTTTTTGTGATTTTTTCAAATAGAAACTAGCTAAAGGAGCATTATTTGCTATGATAATTTTTCTCTAAGGTCAATGACCTTTGAACTAGGACGTTTTAAGTATTTTTCAGTTTTCTCTCTATAACTCAAAAAATTATAATCACATTATACTCGAAATAATTTTAAAAGAGAGTTTTCACAAAGGTCTATCAATGTGGAAGATTATAAGTTTCTACATTGCATAGTTTAGAAATGGCAGGGGGGGGGACACATTGCAAGCCACTTTGGCGGGCTATATTTCGCAGATGGTACACCTGATAAAAAAGTGGTGTATCAAACATTACCTTCATTTTAGTAGACCTATTCAATGATATCCCACACGAGGGGGTGCAGCGAAAAAAACATTTTTTTCCCCATTTCACATGTATGGACACCACCCCTAAAATACGGAAAAAACGATTTTTTTATTCTTTTAAAATTGAGATCTATATGTAGACTATTTTTTAACAAAATTTCATTTACTTATGTTTATAACTGTAGAAGTTATTAAGCTGTAAAGGATTAGGACAGACGGACAGACGGACAGACGGACAAACGGACAGACGGACAGACGGACAGACGGACGGACATGACGAAACTATAAGGGTTCCTTGTAGGACTTCGGAACCCTAAAAACGTCTCCGCCATAAAATGTACTAGATATCGCGCAAGATCGTTCTTTTTGGAGGCCATGACTCACTTTGGGTAGCTGAGCCAGAGGAGTAAGTAAGTATTCTTACCAACAACAAATACACTTGTTCTACACCGTCTTCGTGTTATCGCGTCTTATCACTTGTACCTACTATAACTTTTTCGGTAACTCTAAACGCAGTTCATTGTACTATAGAAGCTAACTAGTGCTGAATAAACAAAGCATGAAACTGCTACAAAGTAAAGATTTTGTGAAACTGTTTTGTGTTGGCTTGGATATAACTTACTTAAGCTTGTACATACATATTTTTTATCCATAAGGAAAACCATTTTATGAATCACTTATTTTGTTTCATCATTTCAGCCGAAAGACGTCCACTGCTGGGCATAAGTCTCGTAAGCATAAAGGGAGGGATACGCCATAATCGCCAGGCTTGGCTGGCGGGTTGGCGATCGCAGTTGGTTAGTTAAATAATCAGAGAACGCTACTGCCCATCCTCTGGTGAATCCCTTAGTCGACTTATACGACACCCACGAGAAGATATATGCTATTCTTTACGTCCAGCACCACACGGAACAATTTGAGCATTGGACATTTCTTGAAAAAATGTGATGATCTCAATATTATATATCAACCAGCTAAGCTTGGCTTAAAGACATACTTTTGTCCATGTATTGTGAATTAGTAGCACGATGTGTCTACCTTATTTAGCGCCATGTGACCCGTAATACCTATTAAGGTCGTAGGCTATCGCATTCTGTGTCATTAACACCAGTCTATTACAATATTAATATAGTAACAAGCATCGTATAACAAGTCATTCATAACATAACTATTTTCTACTATTATGGACATTAGTATTTTAGTATCGGGTTTCCCTTTGTCTGTCAACGGGCATATTTTTTTTCTGTAATTCATTCACCTAGAACTTTAACTAAAATACGTATAATGTAATTACAAGCGACACTAGGATTAGTCCAGTTGACCGCACGACATTGGTAACTGTTGAACTTGACAGCGTCTTGATATCGTAAGCAGTAAGGGCGGATTTCGTAATTCAAGTGTTACCACCGACGTTCGGTTGACCGTACGACTGCGATTACGCAAGCTTCTACTTTTTAATAATTTCCATAGTAGCCCAAAATCAGCCCTGTCTCAAAGACTTCTCTTAATTTAAACATCTTTCCGCCGATTCTCACTATTGTAATGTTCATAAACAAGTAAAATACTTAATAAATAATTGAACTTGACCCTGAAAGCTGTCTCCGAATGGGGTGATGCTAACTTGGTCAAGTTCAATGCTGCTAAGACCCAGGCGTGCCTGTTTTCTGCTAAACGGAGTCAATTTGAACTTACTCCAACTTTCTGTGATGCATCCGTGCCGATAACTGACCACCTTGGGCTTCTTGGCGTGTCACTAACATCCACCCTAAACTTCGGCTCATACATAGAGTCCAAGGCTCAACTAGCTGCCAAAAAGCTGGGCATCCTCTCTAAGGTGAGACGGTACTTCACACCTGAACAGCTGCTCAATTTGTACCAAGCACAAGTTCGGTCCTGTATGGAGTACTGCTCTCATCTCTGTGATGGCTCGGCTAAATATCAACTGGCGGCTCTCGAGTCGATTGAGAGGCGCGCCAAGAGGCTCGTTGGCAACGATGCGCTGGTCGATGCCAAACTACAAAGTCTCGAGCATTGGCGCAGAGTTGCTAGCCTATCGGTTTTTTATCGAATGCATTTCGGCGAGTGTGCGTTGGAATTGCACTATTTAGTTCCCCCAAGCCCTTTCCATTATCGGACGACCAGACGCACGGCGATGCGCCACCGTTATATGATAGATATTCCACCCTTACGCACAAACCGGTTTGCTAATAGCTTTATCATGCGTACCGCCAAAGAGTGGAATTCCTTGCCGGCGTCAGTGTTTCCCGAGAAATATAATCTGGTGGTCTTCAAGACTCGAGTGAATAGGTTTTTGCTGGGCAAGCGTGTACCATCGTCGACCGCACCATCGCTTTACATCAGGTGAGGTGGCGGTCAAACGCAAGCCCGTTAAGAATTAAAAAAAAAAATCTATACGTCTACACTCTGAAACATCTGTTGTAAAACTAACTTATTTCGCTTCATTGATGTTTCATTTGCTTCGCTTGCCAGGCGGGGAGATTATAGAGAGCACAGCAACATGCCGAGAAACACAATAGTGTTTATCGCAACAGTCTGAGCTGATTCAGAAACATTTGTATTTGTTTCAGAAACATGTGGTAGATGGTTTTTATGAACAAATGATTATAACTAGTGAATACTGTGTAGTACTGGGCCTTTAGCAAACAAGTAAACGTTGCAGCTAGACCTATCCTACTGATATAAGCTTTCAAAGTCGTATTTCACGATATCTACATATGGAGAGAGAGACCCTTATCGGTTTGCAATAGAAGTTTTTAAACATTCGCGAATTTCACTCATATTGAACTAAGTTTACGGGACTTGTCGCGCACAATTAAATCAAAATATAATAAACATTTTGACTAACCTCGACGTTTCGGTCAAGTTGCATAGGCCGTGGTCACGAGCAGACTGAAGTATGTGGGTGTCATCGTCTTGAGCGGCGGGTGTTTTCTCGAACTACCCGCGGTTGGTTTTTCGTAACGTCGCTGTCCGTAACAAGATATGCTGAATCACGACACACAATGCTGACAGTTTCAGCGGACATATTTATTTTTTTCCTTTTTTTTTATTTTTTTTTATTTAATTGTGCGCGACAAGTCCCGTAAACTTAGTTCAATATGAGAGAGACCCTGTCTATTATTTTCCAGGGAATGAGCATATTATGTAGAGATTCGAAGTTTCATTATAAAACTACCATAACATCACTAGTGAACCGAGCGACATTTCCCATTGAAGTTAAACTATGATAAGCCGGCAGATTACCGTGTTTACGTAACATGCGTAAGTAATAAACTATAAAGATAATAACGGTGGGGTACTGGCAGGAAGTCTGCGTCCTCAATACCACAAATAATGGAATACAGAAGGCCAACTACGGTACAGTACACTGCTCGATAAATAGTCAAACAAACTTATGTTATGCATAGTAATTTTGCGATTGATTCGTTTGCCAAATTTATTTCTGAATATATAACCTCTTTTCTAGAAGTGAAGAAATGCTGATAGAGCTAGCCGTGGTAACTTATCAAAGAACTCTTTCACAGCGCTGCCCCCCTAGCCAAGTTGACAATCTACAATCGTCAATGCTAGTATACGCTATAATAAGCTTACAATCACGTTAGGTATTACAGAACAGTTCTACTGCCAACCTGCACTAGCGGTGGGCATTGAACCCACGAACGGCTTTAAAAAAACAGCATTTTCTTCAGAAAGGAATTTACTGTTTTCTATTGCACAAAAAAAAGGTTACAAAAAACGTATGCATTGACAAACGAATTGTTTCAAAAAACTAACTTAATTTTAACATTACAGCAATATTCATAACATTGCGTGGTTCATAGTTTCTGATAAGACGGATTGTCAAAGACATAGAATTAAGAAAGAACGTCAAAGAATACGAAGCAATGAACATTAAAATTAACATGATTGCTATGGCAAGTGAGTTAAACAAGTATATATATAAAACCTAAATCCTTTTAATTCCGAGCAGAGCCGAAGTGAGACACCCGTTCTCAGCAGCGAGAGAGGTCTTTCACGTTTTACAGCTGTCTCGGTCTAACTTAAGCACTTTTCAAAAGATTTCAAGAGATTTTAGACAAAATTGAAAAACCGCGCGCCCGACCAACCGCAACCAGCTCATGATCGAGCTTGAAACTGGTCGGGCATACCCGATGGAATAACGTGAGTGAAACCGTTTATGTTAATAATTATGAATACTACTCACGATAGTTATTATATTAAAATTGAAAAATGTACTCTATTTCCTTCAGGGTAACATCCTATCCTATCCTACTAATATTATAAACGTGAAAGCTTGTGAGGATGTATGGATGCGTGGATGTTTGTTACTCGTACACGCAAAGACTACTGCATGGATTTTAATTAAATTTGGCATACAGATAGAACATAACTCGGATTAATATATAGGCTACTTTTTATCCCGGGAAGATGAACAGTTCCCGAGGGATACGCGATAAACGACATTCACGCGGGCGAAGTTTAAATAATGGTTTTATTTCCATACATTATTTAGTTATACAGAAAGATAAACTAAAAAAATCTCTCTCTTCATCCTTTCTCTCTCCTTCTAGGCAACAGATCGAGACAAAAATATAATTCAAATATTCGTAATGTTACCCTGAAGGATAATAGAATACCTTTTTTCAACTTCGCCTAAAATCTCTTGAATTACTAAAGTGCTATAGTTAGAGCGAGACGACTGTTTAACATGAAAGGCCTCTTAATGGGCGGGTACCTGATAATATTATGGTCCTTCTGTGTCCATTTTTATACTGTCAATCCGCAGCAAGCAGTCACATGAACTATTAGTGCCTGTATTGGGGTTAACATTCACCTCGTAATGGTTTCTGTTAGTTGCGAATACGCCAACAACAGTAATTATTCGATGCGAATTCGATTGCTGCTATTTTGAACCGCTAATGAAAGTTACAAAACGCACGTAACAGACTAAGGCCCGTATTACAGAACGTTCCTCAAGTACAGTTTGATCTCTAATCAACTGATCAGTACTTAAGGATAGAATCGTTACTTGAACATCGGTCTTATTGCAATACAGTACTTATAAACTTCAATTCAACAACATAGAGCACGAATTTAACCTGAAATAGGAAAGAAATCTATTCTCAAGCGTGGTCTCGACCACACTTGAGTGATTACAGATCAAATCCAAATCTCAAATACCGAAACAGGTGACATTATAAAATAAATCTAAACTCAGCTGAACAGTTTATCTATGAATCAATGTTTGAGCAATGTTCTAAAATTAAATCCCAACTCAAAACTAGTTTTAAACAGTGATCAAAGCTTGAGGAACGTTCTGTTATACAGGCATAACAGTCCTCCTGGCCGAATTTCGGTCACGGTGGCCGATCTCAACCTAGACTAGACTAGTGCACAAATGTGTGCGCAAACACAGGTGCACTCTCTATTTCCTCACACTCATAATCCGATGCGACTGCAATCCGACACGACCGGAGAGAGACCAGGCGCAGGACCGACGGCTATACGTGCTCTCCAAAGCACGGGGGTATAAGCACCGCTAACTTTATAACTCCAGGCTAATACGGAGAACGGTCATAGTAGACTTAATGATTGACTTGCAGTTTGGGGAAGTGCTGTAATGCTGCAAGAGGCGTCACAATAGATCTTATCAGGTCGTTGTGGCTTAGGGGCGTTCAAGACCTACCTCTTTCCTCAAAATAATAATAATACTGAGAAATTGTCTTGCAAGATAAAACCAAAAAATACTGTTTCCCCGACCCGATAATCGAACCCAGGACCTCACGCTTAATAGTCGCGCTTGCGACCACTATACCAACGAAGCAGCCACTAGAACACTTGTTTTTTTGAACAATTTACAGGGCTCTTGGAAATTTCTTAAGAACAACAAAATTAGTAACAACAAATAATAAATAACTAATAAGTAATACAAAAGATGTTTGCGGTAGGAAAGTATGCGCAAGCGACCGCACGAGGTTAATGCACCCTAGAAAATAAACAAAATTTTACTTAGTTATTATGACTTGTGATGATGAGGTAACAAAAAGTTTGAAGGTAACTTTTTTCTCTGTTGTCTCTAAATATTATACTGGGTGTAAGGGGAACGCTTCCGATAAGCGAAGATAGGTGATAGTGCTGGTGATTACTGATATGAAACCACGAAAAAAATGCGATTCTTTTTTTAGATTTTTTCATATATATTTTTTTGTATTTTTCATACAAAACCAGTGGGGTAATTGTGTAATGCATTGACATTAGCTTTCATTTTGAAATGATAGCAATATTCATTGCGAGGTACATAGTTGCCGATAAGACGAATTTTCAAACACACGGAGCATTGAACATTGAAATTCTATTGATTGCGATGGCGAGCGAGTTACGCAATTGGGCAGCAGCTTTGGGCAGTTAAATAAAACTCATACATAAAGAAAAATGCAAAAAAAAATGAATAAATCTAAAAAAAGAATCGCATTTTTTTTTCGTGGTTTCGTATCAATAATCACCGGCACTATCACCTATCTTCGTTTTCGGAAGCGTTTCCCTGACACCCTGTATACACAGTGAATTTTAGGTGGCTTTGGAAACGAAAAGGACCATTATACTCATTATTATGAATAACTTTTACTGTGCGACTAACCCAAAAATCGCGTTTCCTATACTTTGTCGATTTATATGAACACAAATGGTATCAACAGATTTTTTTTCGTTATTTCATGATTGGTCTAATAGTAAAAGTTGTTCATAATTATGAGTATAGTTCCCGGCACGAGACGTGAGCACAAATTGTACCTCCGTGGTAGTCTTTGTCGTCAACGTATTCTAGTATTCCGTTTTCTAAGTATATTAAATTATGCATTATCATATATTTAAGCCAATGCATGTGCCAGTTTCTGGTCTGTTGTACTGTGAACAGAGATTTGACCACTTACGCAGTGGAATCTGTGCTCACGACTCGTGCCGGCAACTATACAATGAACCCTTATTGTTTCCAAAACCACCGAAAATTTACCGTGTATAACTAAATGAATTGCCACATTTATTATGTGACGGAACATCACTTGAGAACGGCTCGACCGATATGGCTGTTTTTTTTTGTTGTATTCTTAATGAAGAACGAACTATATATAGTTCACAGAGTTAATAGTTTCTGATTAAACTACAGTACCTGTACTTCAATCGTTAAAAACGAATTTTCGATAAATGATGTATGTTTTTTTTTACTGATGGAGGGGCCACTTGGCTATTACATTCTCCTTAAACCCGAAGATCAACAAAATAAAACGTTAAAAATATTAAAATCTTCTAATAATCCTCCCGTTACTCAGATTATAGATAAGCCCCTCAAAGAAAAACATTTTCCCTTGAGCACGTGCTTCAGTGACGTATTTATGAATTGAAAATATAAATAAACGATGTTATCAACAGATTTATGAACATCAAACAGATTAATTGCCTAGGTAACTGGTCTATATAGTTTTAATACTAACCTTTTAAAAGATAATTGGCTGGACTAATATCTCGGATTTTTCAAGTAAGTACCTAAAGGATAATTAATAACATTATTTTTTATTATTTACTTTTGTTTACACATCGAAAACTGTCTTAAAGAATATGAGAAGTAATTATTTATACGCGTTACTCTTTTGGATGTTAGTAAAATAAAAATACAATAGGTAAGTACTCTTAAAAACAATTCTGAATAGTATTACCCTACTCTTCCTTCGCTCTAATAGTTGGAACGAAGTTTGGAGCATAAATCTCGGACGAATAAGCATAACGGCGGACGGAATCTCGCTAAGAAAATATTGAAGCACTTAATTTTTTCCTAAACCCACTATAATTTCAACAGCATTTTAAAACACCAGACATATATTGTTATTTTATATATGACAATGACTACCGTCACATGAGATTTGTTGCGTAATCGCGGCCTTTTGTCTTACTATAGGTGTGAATGTGTGCGTGCCAGCCCGTACTTTTAAACGAGCCATCTTACTATGGGTGCTTCACTTATTGTTTAGCGGAATTCCGTCCGCCTTTTTTATTCGTCGAAGGCATAAACTAATAATAACATAATTTACCCCCTTCCCAAGATACTTCACGCCAGCTTCCGTGAAGTTCCGTGTACATCAATTACCTATTCTTATACGTGGGACACTCAGAAAGTTTTGCGAAACTAAAAAAAATTGTTCTATACGTACATATATTTTTATCAAATCTTTTCAAAGTACTTTCCACCAGCCTCTATACAAAGATTCATGCGCCTAAACCAGTTTTCAAAACACTTTTTCCAGTCCGCCGCAGACACCTCGTTTACAGCCTGCTCGAACGCAGCCAGCGCATCTTCCGGCGACGAAAATTGTATCCCTTTGAGCTGATTTTTTATTTTTGGGAATAAAAAGAAGTCACACGGTGCTAGATCAGGGCTGTAAGGAGGGTGACCCAGGAGTTTGACTGGCGTGCTGTCCAGGAAGTCCCTCGTTTTGAGTGCGGTGTGCGCAGGTGCATTGTCGTGGTGGAGCAGTAGCCCGCGGAGCCCTGTGTTTGGTCGCTTGTTGCTTATAACAGAGAAAACTTCTGGCAAACATTTGGTAGTATACCATTCGGCATTAATGCTTCTTTGATCCCGTAAGGGAATTGATACCAAGTGGCCAGTCAAATTAAAAAAGCTAGCGATCAAAATCTTACCCCCGCTTCTAGATCGCTTCACTTTGGTAGGCGTTGGCTCATTTTGAAACACCCAAACAGTCGACTGGCGCTTGGTTTCTGGGTCGTATTGATAAATCCAGGACTCATCACCTGTAACGATGTCGTAAACACGCCGAGACGAGCCTGCTTCAAATTTGTTAAGCATATCACGGCACCATTCCACCCGGGCCTGCTTCTGAGCATCGGTGAGGTTGTGCGGCACCCAGCGTGATACTATCCTCCTCACGCGAAGATGGCTGTGTAGAATCTCGTGAACGCTTCCCGATCCAATCTTCAATATGTGTTGAATCTCCTGATATGTAATTCGCCTATTGTCTTGGATTAAATTTTTCACTGCTAGCACGTTTTCTTCGGTAACAGCCGTCAAAGGGCGACCGCTTCTTTCGTCATCCCCCAAAGTTGGTCGACCGCGCTTGAATTCGTTATACCAACGATACACGGTTGCCTTGGAAGGGCCTTCATCCATGAATGCCATTTGAAGTCTATCGTACGATTCATCCGGTTTCAGGCGACACTTGAAATCGTATAAAATCATAGCTCTAAAATGTTCCCGGCGCAGATCCATATTTCAGTGAGACACAATACTTTGAATTAACTCGCAAAAAATGTGGAGGGAAATTTTGAAATTGGAACTTACTTATTTTTACTTATAAATAATCATATTTTCGAAAAACATTATAACTGGCCAGTCTCCCATATATAAAAACTTTTTTTCGCAATACTTTCTGAGGGGCCTGGTATTACGTATATATTTAAATAATTGTATTAGGTAACCTTTTATAACCTCGCTCTTATTCTATAATCTCTATACAAAACACATTGAACCAAGTTAAGAAGAAGTTTAAGCAAACTAAGAAATACCTCCATCTCAAGCATTGAAATCTAAATAAAGATAAATAGAAAATAGAAATGGCAAAGGCGCGTAAACTTGTCACCGCGGTGTCTTTTAGGACACCAGTGCGCGAACCGCTTGCTTGATCATCAGTGCTGTTTTGGACGCAGAGTGACTAAAATTGTATTTTGCAGCACATCTAGCAGCGGAACTTTTTAGGCTTAATTTATTTAACATTGAATGCTAGAAACATGATGGGCGTGATGGCGTATATACATGTGTTGGTAGCGGAAAACCTGCGACATGCGTTCCCGTAGTAAAAGACAGGAGATAACATTTCTATTACCTTATATTATTTAGATTTCTATGGTCTCAAGTTACTTCACGCGAGCGTCTGTTGACATGAATGACCTATTTTTATGTAATTGGATCAGTAAGCTAAAGTGGCAGTGGGCTGGCCATGTCTGTCGAAGGACCGATGGCCGTTGGAGCAGACGAGTCCTTGAGTGGAGACCGCGAATCGGCAAACGCAGCGTAGGGCGCCCCCTATAGAATGTGTTATATGTCTATGGCGCCCCCCTGCCAGGTGGACCGACGACCTAAAGGACGTGGCTGGGGGGGGCTGGATGCGGAAGGCAGAGGACCGAGCGTTGAGGCGCAACTTGGGAGAGGCCTATGTCCAGCAGTGGACTGCGATAGGCTGAGTTGATTGATTGATTGATGTAATTGGATAATAACCTTGTATGACCTCGATCTAATTCAGTAAACAAAAGACACTGAACCGAGTTAAGAGCATAATTAAACTAAGAAATAACATAATTTACCCCCTTCCCAAGTTACCTTACGAGAGCGTCCATTGACATCAATTATTCCGTACTCAGTTACTCACTGTGTAACGTACCTAGTAGTAAATTACTGCAAGGCTTACAGAGTACACTACCTTATCAGATAAATTTTGAATGCACTTGCTGTTACCCGTACGACTAAAGTAAGTGCAATCTTTCAAATAGGTAATTTTACCAATTTTTTTAATATATGTACTTAATGCATTAATTCTATTAAGGACTAATATATTTTTATGGCATAACATAACATAAAATCACGCCTGTATTTCTCCGAAGGGGTAGGCAGAGGTGTATAGCACACCCACATTTCGCCAGTTATGTTATAGTCCCATGTAATAGAGCGTGAGCCTATTGCAAATAACCGGGCACAAATCCGGACTCCGGGCTGCTACTGCGAATTTCATAGTGAAAAAACCCAATAACACTTTGCCCGACCCGGGAATCGAACCCAGTGGGGTAATTGTGTAATGCATTGACATTGACATTAGCTTTCATTTTGAAATGATAACAATATTCATTGCGTGGTACATAGTTGCCGATGAGACGAATTGTCAAAACACACGGAGCAATGAACATTGAAATCCTATTGATTGCGAACGCGAGTGAGTTACGCAGTTCGGCAGGACCCCACGCTCAGCAGTCGCGCTTGCAACCACTAAACCAACGAGGCAATCTATATTTTTATAGATGCTGCTTAAAATATGTATACACGTACCTGTAACAAAAAAAAAATAGGTTAGTCAAAGATAATTAAGTCTAAGAACTACAAAATTGTTTGGATAGTTAAGAAAAAAACTTAGTTTAGCTATTCAAAACACGCTTCGGCATTTTACTGAAGTGTTTCTATTGAATATGGTTACATTTTAATCAGGCAACTAAAATTCTACAAAAGTAACCAGTATAATAAATAATAATAATATTACTTTGCCCTGTCGTTTACTTCATTACGTTAGTATTTTTTGACGTCTGTGGCCTAGTGGTTCGAGGTTCGGACTGCTGATCACGAGGTCGTGGGTTCGATTCCCATAGGACACAAATATTTGTGTGATGAACATAAGTGTTTGTTTTGGTCTGGGTGTTTCTCTTATGTATTTACAAAAAAAAAAGTATATAAGTATTATGTCTTTTGTATAGTACCCATAGCACAAGCTCTGCTTAGTTTGGGACTAGAAGATGGTGCTATGTAAAAATGTCCTATAATTAATTAATTAATTAATAAAGACGTAAATATAGTTTACGTGCATTAGCTATAGTTGCTTGACAGATGACATTAGTTCTTCTATTTCATTAAAAACAAAAAAAAAAACAAAAAACTACATTCTGTAAAATTTTTGAAGGATGCACTGTAATGCTGCGCTCGCGTCATCCCGCTTACCAACCGTTCAACATTATGCAACAGCGCACCAACATTTCTTAATAAGTACATAGAGTGATTTACTTCTATACTACATAAGTTAACTGGCGCATGCGCATGCGGTCTACATTGACACATTTTACATAAGGCTTAGTTGGCTTTACTTGGAACTTGAGTAGGTATCTACTTAAGTAGGTACAGTTGTTATAAATCACGTTTAATGCGACAATATGGTGTAGTGTTCTAGTAATTGATACTGAAGTCAACTATAACTTATGTGTTTATAGTGACATGGACGTCGCCAGGGGGGAGCAGGGGGGGGAGGCAGCTCCCCCCCCTTGAGTCTCGAACCTTAAAAGATTTTAATAGTATAGTAGTCGAAACTTTTACAAAAAACCCAAGTAGATTGTTTTAATTATGATATTTTTGTCATGTAGTAAACGATTAAAACTTTTCAAATTGTACTTATTTTACCTAGAATTCATAACTTAAAATCTTGCCAATTTGCCTGGCGACGCCCTTGTATAGTAAGTTAATCAGAAAGCCTATTCTCGTAATTAAAAATGTTAAAAATATAGTTCCAAACTAATATCAATATAAATAAATTAAATATAAATATCTTTGGGTCATTTTTTTACACAGCACCATCTAGTCCCAAACTAAGCAGAGCTTGTGCTATGGGTACTAGACAATGGATATAATAATTATATACATATTTTTTTTGTAAATAAATACTTATAATACATAAACAACACCCAGAACAACACAAACATCTTATGTTCATCACACAAATATTTGTGTCCTGTGGGAATCGAACCCACGACCTTGTTATCAGCAGTCCGACACTCGAACCACTAGACCACAGAGGTCGTCAATTGACGACTCACTGAAGTTAACGACAATACTTTGAATCTCAATCTCCTACCAGTAGTTGTTCTTGTTTGCCGTTTATTTGTGACAGGTCAGTAATGTCACTAATAAACGGCAATCAGAAACCTCTTCTGTTGTTAGGAAATTGAGCTTTATAGCATGGAGATTAGGTTGGAACTATATTTTAAACGTTTTTGATTACGAGAAATGGCCTTCAGGTTACCTGCAGTGACTAACCTGAAACACCACTAAATTATAACGTAAAGTATATGACGTTCTTGGTTATAACTACAATAACCCAAAATCAAGTGAAAATTTATTGAAGTGAAAGAAGCAATGCTACCTACAATTTCATTCATCATCATCATCACTTCAGCCGAAAGACGTCCACTGCTGGACATGACCTCCCCCAAAGGGCCGATATATGCCATAATCGCCACCCTTGGCAGACGGGTTGGCGATCGCAGTTGGTTGGTTAAATTCAAGTTTCATTCAATCTACAAAATTTACTAGGGACAAAAAAGATGTTTGTCATTGAAAATATTCCTTAGTTTAGTCGTTTAGTTAAGAAGTGACGTCACGTAATCGTTACACTATCCGCTTGATATTATCAAGGTGTAGGTGTATTCTGTGGTATAGTAGTGACATTGAAAATAATGGCCATTCACAATAGAAGTATAATAAAAAGCAGTCGAATGGAATATTTTTTGTGCAATGATCATGAACTATTAAAACAAATTATGTATACATACAGTCTGTTTCATATTCACATCTTAATAAGCATCTAATCATACATAACATTAAGTTGTTTTTGCAAGCTCTATACTAGCACAAAACTTCTACAATTCTCTTAACTTTTTCGATTTTTGAGCCATTTCTATTAGAAATAAAAAGTAGTACGTCCGAATTCAAAATATTTGAGGACACCGTACTATTATAACTTTTGCGACTTTTCATCTCTCGTATACACAACAACTAACTCTATCCAAATATTTATATGAGGAAGGTCAAAACATGACTTCACAGTAATATCTTGTTTACAAACTAATTTATCCCACCGTAAGCCAAGGTTGAATGCCATGGACGCAAAATGGGAAAATTACATTAGACATATAACATTATACCACGTAAATGGAAAAGCTTTTACATTAACTTTTTATATTAAACTTTTAACTTTTTATATTTACTTTTTTTATTATTTTTTTATTATTAGAATTTATTTTCTATATTTATACATGTAATATTTTCTATGGTAGGTAAATATTTATTTATTTATTATCTTAACTATTATAAAATTGTAAACGTCTGTTTGTTTGTTTGTTTGTTTGTTCCAGCATCACGCTAAAACTACTGGACCGATTTTGATGATTTTTTTTTTGTTTGAAAGCTGATGATCTGACTTAAAAACTGGTATGGATTTTGAGAAAGAAAGAAAGAAAGAAAAAAAAATATTCGTGGGTTGCGTACTCACCCGACAGATCGAAGCTTCTATGCATTTGCACGAGCGGATAGTAATGTATGATGGAGTGGAGTGGAGTGGACAGGGGATGGGACTGGGGATGGGACTGGGGACGGGACAGGGGACGGGTCTGGGGACGGGTCTGGGGACGGGACAGGGGACGGAACATGGGACGGGAAATGGGACGGGACATGAGACGGGACATGGGACAGGACAGTGGGACGGCACATGGGACTGGACATAGGATGGGACATGGGACAGGACATGGGACATGGGACGGGACGATAGTGATATAGTGAGATAGTGGGACAGTGGGATAGTGGGACAGTGGGACAGTACGACAGTGGCAGTGGGACGGTGGGACGGTGGGACAGTGGGGCAGTGGGGCAGTGGGGCCATTGGTTAGTGGGGCAGTGGGCCTGTGGGGCAGTGGGATAGTGGGGCACTGGGGTAGCGGGGTAGCGGGGCAGTGGGGCAGTGGGTTTGTGGGGCTGCGGGGCAGCGAGGCATCGGGACAGTGGGGCAGCGGGGAAGCGGGGCAGCGCGGCGTGGGCCAGCGGTGCAGCGTGCCAGCGGGGCAGCGGGGCAGTGGGGTACCGGGGTACCGGGGCAGCGGGGCAGTGGGATAGTGGTGCTGCGGGGCAGTGGGGTAGCGGGGCAGCGGGGCAGTGGGGCAGCTGGGCAGCTGGGCAGCGGGGCAGTGGGGTAGCGTGGCAGCGGGGCAGTAGGGGAGTGGGGCAGCGAGGCAGGCAGTGGGGCAGGGGGATAGTGGGCAGTGGGGTAGCGGGGCTGCGGGGCAGCTGGGCAGCGGGGCAGTGGGTTACCGGGGTAGTGGGGCAGTGGGGCAGTGGGATAGTGGGGCAGTGGGGCGGTGGGGCAGCGGGACAGTGGTGCAGTGGCGCAGTGGGACAGTGGGGCAGCGGGGCCGTGGGGAAGCGGGGCAGGCTTTGGGGCAGAGGGGTAGTGGGGCAGCGGGGTAGCGGGGCAGTGGGGAAGCGGGGCAGTGGGGTAGCGTGGCAGGCTGTGGGGCAGTGGGATAGTGGGGCAGCGTTGCAGTGGGGCTGTGGGGCAGTGGGGTAGCGGGTCAGTGGGGCAGCGGGGAAGTGGGGCAGCGGGGAAGTGGGGCAGCGGGGCAGTGGGGTAGCTGGGCAGTGGGGTAGCTGGGCAGCGGGGCATTGGGGGGCAGAGGGGCACGCAGTGGGGCAGTGGAATAGTGAGGCAGCGGGGCAGTGGTGTATTGGGGCAGCGGGGAAGTGGGGCAGCGGGGCAGCGGGGCAGTGGGGCAGCAAGGTAGCGGAGCAGTGGGGCAGTGGGGCAGTGGGGTAGTGGGGCAGGTGGGCAGTGGGGCAGTGGGGTAGCGGGGCAGTGGGGCAGCGGGGTAGATGGGCAGCGGGGCAGCTGGGCAGCGGGGCAGTGGGGCAGCGGGGCAGCGGGGTAGTGGGGCAGCGGGGCAGTGGGGCAGTGGGGAACCGGGGAAGTGGGACAGCGGGGCAGCTGGGCAGCGGGGCAGTGGGGCAGAGGGGCTGTGGGGCAGCGGGGCAGTGGGGCAGTGGGGCAGCGGGGCAGCGGGACAGCGGTACAGTGGAACAGTGGACTGGACTGGAATGGACTGGATTGGACTGGACTGACGTGGGTTAGCAGAATTTAACGCGAGCGGAGCCGCGGGTAAAAGCTAGTATTATATATTAGTAAACTTTATGAAAGTGCACCACATACTGCCCCCATCTATTTTTACGTCTTCCTTGTCCATCCAAAGGTTGTCTGGAAGATATCGCTATTAGCAATAAGACCGCCAATGTACCCTTATTTTACGTGTTAGTCCTAAGTTTAATAATGTTAATGGTGTACAATAAAGAATATTCTATCTATCTATCTATATTATTGGTATGAAGGTATAGAAAAAATGCGAGTGTAACCATGTAGCAACGCCTGGAATGGTATTTTGAGGAAAGAGCCATAGCAGCTTTGAGTTGGCCTATCCTAACTGATGGCGCGCATGCACTAGCCATCATGTACCTCAACCATATTTTAGGGAGCTCAACGACCCGACACACAACATCACTAATCGGCAGGAGGCACCAAGCAGTACGCAATTTGCATGGGCCAAATCAAGTACTCAAAACCGCCAATCAGTTCTAGATTCCGTACTTGTAAACCTACAGGGCTCAGTGGCAATAAAGTTCGATAAATCGAGAATATTATTATAATAAATTTTAATAATTTCATTCAATGCATGTAATAATGATAACTGATAAAACTTTTTAACAAAAAATTGAACCGACGAAAACAAACTGAAAAGCGAAAAATAACAAATTATGAGTCGGCGCCAAACAAACTTTTAACAAGCAAGTGCGTGCAAGTTGCAAGTGGCCGAGCGACGAACGAATTTTTGGAAAGTTATTCGTTGAAAATTTCACGTTGTATTTGATGTTACGTTGTTTTTATTATTTATTTAAAGTAATTTAATGATCTTCGTTGATTGTTTGTTTGGCGCCGACTCATAATTTGTTATTTTTCGCTTTTCAGTTTGTTTTCGTCGGTTCAATTTTTTGTTAAAAAGTTTTATTTTAACTTTTTTTGTGGTCAAAATCTAACTCCAGGTCTCCATTATGTCGTAGTGTCTAGAACTATATTTATGTGTGCCAAGTTTCAACAGAATCGGTTAACAGGTAAGAATTCAGTGGGTAAACAAGCACTCATCTCCTGTTTTCCCACCCTTAGGGGCGGATTTTGATTTTGAAATTTAAATGGGACCAACTTCGAGATATGCTCTATCCATTAAAAAAAGAATCATCAAAATCGGGCCACTCTGTAAAAAGTTATGCATGGTCATACATAAAAAAAAAAAAAAAAAAAAAAAAAAAAAAAAAAAAAACAAATATACGCGTCGAATTGAGAACCTCCTCCTTTTTTTCGTCGGTTAAAAATGTAATTTTACTTACTTAAAATGTGACTTATAATAATTACTATTATCAATAAATAACTATGAACTATGAACTATAAATCATGGGAATCTGCAAATATAGAAGCATGCTCTAACTGCAACACATTATTCTATAGAATCACGGAGACCATATGGACCCGTTAACACCAAAAAAGGTCCAATACTATGTTTTCGTTATTGGTACAACAAACATATAACATACAATAATAAAAAATCTAACATAGCAAAGGTTAAAAAAAGAAAAGAATCTATTCAAAAAACCATACATGAAAAGCAAAACTAGTAAAACCGACCTTCTTTTAAAAGATAAACAAAGTAACATTCTACCTACGTCATTCCTCACATATGAATGGTATTTGTTAAACTAGGTCAATTAGTTAACTAGTGTTGCCCACTGGATACGTCCGCTATGTTTCCGGTACGACAGGTCAGTACTACAAGATGAAGACCGGTTTTAAAAATTAAGTATCACACAAGATCAACCTTTCATATAATGTTAGTTTTGTTTTTAAGAAGAGATCAGAATCAGATGGAAAAAAATTGATGGTAGAATCATATAGCTCATTAAGATTCAGAATAACAGCACGTTTAATTATTTTTAGAACAATCCAAGGTCTTAGTATTCATCATTATCATTTCAGCCGAAAGACGTCCACTGCTGGACGCGGTATGCTATCCATAACGATTGGATAGTCTCCCCGAAACATCGCCACAACGGCCGGTCCTGCGTTTTCCGCATCCAGCGGATACCCGCGACCTTCACCAGGTCGTCGGTCCACCTTATGGAGGGCCTGCCCACGCTGCGCCTTCCAGTACGCGGTCGCCACTCCAGAACTTTACTGCCCCATCGGCCATCCGTTCTGCGAGCAATGTGCCCCACCCACTGCCACTTAAGTTTGGCAATTCTTCGGGCTACGTCGGCTATGTTAGTATTAAAGTTATCAATAATTAAATTACTTTATTTTATTCGCAACTATTCTTTTACCATTGATATTGGTGTCGAGTTTCTTTTTCACGAACTAAACTTATTTTAAACTATCGCTCTCTTTTACTAATAGTAGATACAAGAAAGGGATGGCAACAATTTTGGTGCTGTCAATTTAGTTTACGTGTTACGTTTCTTTGCATTTTAGTAGGCATGTTCCGATATCACGACTAAACTTGTATGGAAATTTTAATTCCGACTAATTTGTCAGCTCTAAAATTGTTAATTGTTGCCATCCCTTTCTTGTATCTACTGTTACTAAAAGAGAGCGATAGTTTAAAATAAGTTTGTTTTGTGAACAAGAGAATGGACACCATTATTGCTTAGGATTTTATAATATCTGTGGACAAAAGTAAGGATCGGCATGTCTTACTTGAGAGTCATTTCAACAGTAGAGTAAGTTATGTAGTTATTCTTTTTCTTCTTACTGTTATTTTTAATCAAAGGTTACACAAAACCCTGTCATTTCCTGTCTTTTTTTTCATCTGTATCCCTACATTTGTGCTTGAGTTTACCAATGATAATAAAGTTCTCCAGTTAAACGACCGTTTTCCTAAAATTCTAGCACTTTTTTCGAGTAATCAGCTGTTTATTCAGATATCAACGTTGATGAAAACGGCCTTTAGTACTAACTTTTAACTTAAGGTATTGATACGAAATTCGTTGAATTAAATAACGTTTTCTCCTACTAACAGATGAAAGACATTAATCTCGAAACGAACTTACATTCCATCGTAAATAACACCGAATTTCGCTAAGAGCTTCTCAAGGTTATCGCAAACACATTGGCTCTAAACAAACTCCTTAATTTTCTTTTTGTCTTCAGAGCAAAGAAAATGGCGCCGAGGGGGTATGTTTCAGGTCGTATACGCTGAAAATGGCATCGAGTAGATGTCTTTCTAAGGTTATCGCATAAGGAGACTTATTTTAAGGGGACAAGCAGCAGGGTTAGGGTTAACATTTCCAAATTCGAAAAGTCCTAACAAAAAATCTGTTTCTAAAAATAGTACAGACATTTATTTTTTAAAGAAAACGGTACCTTTTGTATAAATAAAATAAAACCGGCCAAGTGGGACTCACGCAACCACCTATCGACCGGCTACCTATTACCATTCAAAAGATACAGCCCTGTGACAGACAGACGGATGGACGGACTGCCGGACGGACAGCGTAGCGAGAGCAATAGGGTCCCATTTGGCACCTTTTGGGTACGTAATCCTAAAAAGACATATATTTATATGTACATATTATTTATAATTATTAAGTATAAATAAAATATTCTATCAGTTTCCAACCAGCATTATACATGTTGAAATTTTAATGGCTTCTTTCCCGAAAAGGGTTCATTGTACTCATCATTGTGAAGTTGTGAACCACTTTTATTATGGGACAAAAATAAAATCGCGAAAAAAAATAGGGGGTCCATACATTTGTGTTCACTTAAATCGATGAAATGTAAGGACCACCAGATTTTTTTTTCGCGATTTCAGGGATGGTCCCATAGTAAAAGTTGTTCATACTGATGAGTACAATGACCCCTTAAGAGATTTTTAGTTATTTAAATAACACGTTGTATATGTACATGCCCGAAGAATTGCCAAACTTAAGTGGCAGTGGGCGGGGCACGTTGCTCGCAGAACGGATGGCCGATGGGGCAGTAAAGTTCTGGAGTGGCGACCGCGTACTGGAAGGCGCAGCGTAGGCCCCCCACAAGGTGGACCGACGACCTGGTGAAGGTCGCGGGAATCCGCTGGATGCGGAAGGCACAGGACCGGTCGTTGTGACGATGCTTGGGGGAGGCCTATGTCCAGCAGTGGACGTCTTTCGGCTGAAATGATGATGATGATGATGATATGTACATAATATGTATATTAAGTATAAAATATTCTATCAATTTCCAACCAGCATTATATTAGAAAAACGTAAAGAATAAGTATGTCACATAAACATGTGTCTCCATTCACAGCCAACCTTCTGTGTCACGTGCGGCATGACCTCGAATACTGTCAAGTTCACGTACTTATGTAACTAATGCTTGTAAACAAAGCCGAATTTAGTATTCTATTGATTCCAGTCAATGGGAAGTAATTATCGTGTGACTAAGTGCCGGCTCTTTCATGATTTACAAGTGTTTTAGACAAGCAAATAGGCACGGCAGTTTGTGAATAGAAAATTGTAGTGTGTTTCTATGGTTACTCGAATGTTTTCTAAGCAATCGAGTGTTTTTGATGGGCCGACGATTTTAAGAAGGTAGCTGGGATCAGGGTTACCATTTTAAAATAGAGGGATGCCTATTTAAGGTACCTGAAATGGCAGAATTTTTATAAATATGGGTTCAAGGTAAATACTGGAACAAAGCAGCAATGAAAAAAAAACTCACGCGTGATTATCTAGAACGAAATTCCAAAATGCCTATTTTAGATCAAAGCTGGCCGCATGCCTGTAAAAGCCTTATAATGCCTATCGAATCATATGGTAATAACCCTAGCTGGGGTTAACTGGATGCTGAAAGTGCAGGACCAAGAGATCTTTGTCCAGCAGAGGACTAGGATTCTGTGATTGATTGAGCCAAGTGTTCCTAAGTGTACCTATGTGACAAAATTTTATTAACTTGACTCGCTCTGTAATAATAATGATGACCCTGTTCCCGATGCCGGTGGGATACTATTTTTTATATTTTTAAATGTTTTTTATATATTATTCTTATAGAAATATTTAAAAATGTTAATAATATGTATATAGATGAATAAAGGAATAATAATAATAAACCATCTAGTCCCAAACTAAGCAGAGCTTGTAATATGGGTACTAGACAATTGATAAAATACTTATATACTTTTTTTTTGTAAATACATACTTGTAATACATAAGAAACACCCAGACCAACACAAACACTTATGTTCATCACACAAATATTTGTGTTCTGTGGGAATCGAACCCACGACCTTGTGATCAACAGTCCGACACTCGAACCACTAGACCACAGACGTCGTCAAAGAAGTCGTCGTCTTTCAAAGAGTGGAGACGTTTAAATCAGGCTTCAGAGATCGATGTCTTTTACAACTTCTCCGCGTCAACGAACTGAAAGTAATTGACTAAAGGTCGTTGGGAATTGATTGGCAATTAACAAAATACCTGTCACTGTACCAAGACTGCCAATTATCTCTTCCATTGAGTCAGCAACAAAGCATTACATAAGAGAGAAAGCAGTACGATGCCATTTACTTTCAGTTTTCGATCACACAAAAATAAAAGCACTAGCAAATATAATGTGCAAAATAGATTAAAGTGCTACTAAAAATAACATTAGACCAAGTAGCATGTGATTTCACACGTAAAATTGAGAGTAACAATGGTTTTTCATGTGCATTTAGCTTTGTTGGTCGGCGAACGCGCCGCGGGATAATGCAGTGAAATCGAACGCTATAGTGAAATGATTCACAGTTACTCTACCGTGAATAACTGGCCGTAAATTAGACTCGTTACTCGATTTATTATTCTGGCCACAACACTAAAACTAAAAAAATGAGAATACTGTTTTTGGTAAAGCTATTATCTTCACGTTGATTAAAAGTGAGAAAGTAAAACTAGACAAGTAATTTAGTTGAGACAATCTGGAACACTAAGCTTGGCTATAAAATTAACATCAATAGAACAGCTGTCTGTAATAAAAGGGAAAACCAGTACAACCTGTTTCATAGGCAATAAGACAGATCTCAACTAGGCAGGTAACAATGCAGTTTTGAATGAAACCTGGCTAGGAATCTCTAACTGTAGGCAAAGAGATTAGGCATCTCCATTTCCCATTCGTGATGAGAGGTTACTCCAAGATTGTAATCATGTAAAATTATAATAATTAACCACAGACCAGTAAGCCTCAAGACTCCGCATAAACAAAGTTTTGCATGAGAAAACAGTCGTAAAATGTTGGCGGGGACCGGGGGGCAGACGGCGCGTTATGATTGGTCGGCTCAAAAGTTCGGTGGTATGATTGGTGCTGCTCGCTGACGGAGTGACGTTCCGATTGGCGGCGGGGCTTATGATATGCAGTGGTACTGCATATGCTTGGTGACCGGGGGTATCCGGCTAATCGGCGTCTAGGGGCTTACTGGTCTGTGTAATTAACATATTATTGTGAATGGTTGGCCTGGCATGCGTATTTATGTTAATCGTTTATTTTGACCACCGCCCCACCAAAACTGCAGCCATAAGTAAAGTTCAGCTGTGGGCATGGTTTGTTATGGAATTAAATGAAATTATACAGTATTTTAGCACAATAAACCTCGAGGACAGCCACCCAGACGTGAGGTGGATGATGTCCGGCTAGATACCGGTCCGGATTTGATGGCAAGAGCTCAAGACCGCCAGGAGTGGAAGAAACTGGAGGTCTCCACACAACAATGGTTACTAATAGGCCTCTATGATGGTGATGATAAAACAGTATTTAAGTATTATGAGACGTTCTTGCACTCTATCCTACTAATATTATAAATGCGAAAGTATGCAGGTTTGTTTGTCAATCACGCAGAGACGACGAAACGAATTTGGATGAAATTTGCTACACATCAGTGGCGTGCATTGGCTTACTTCACTTGAATTTAATTGTGGTGTATGTTATTGATTTTTTGATGATGATTGATGTAGGAAGATTAATTTAGCATTAATAGGTCTATTTTAAGATAAGTAATCATCGTACTCTGAAATAAAGATAATAACTTACACCACTATTGAATTTGAATGAGGAAGGCAGTAGGTATTGCCTAATTGCCTATATGCAATGCACGCCACTGCTACACATATATACCATAACTCGGATTAACTACAGGCTTTCTTTTTATCCTGGGAAGATATATATATATATATACATACACACAGTTCCCAAGGGATGCGCGATCATTGTTTCCGTGATAAACCGAAAGGCGCGATTAGTTCTCCATACAATTTCATTTGCATGATATAAGCCACCTGACCTTACATGAAATGTCGCAACTCGCAATGCAAAGATTAAACACAGATGTCTCACTCCAAGCATCGCAAATGGCGATACAACACGCAAGTTTAGAAATAGCGTGCCAAGTGCAACAGAATAATTACTTTATTCCACGAAACACTTCTGAAGTGAAACCTGAATATAGCTGTAATATCAAGGGTAGATTATTGATCAATAATATAGCTGTTTAATAATGATCAATTATATCGTTCTTAATAACATAACACATTTTGCCGGTTATGTTATAGTCCCATGTAATAGGGGGCGAGCCTATTGCCACTAACCGGGCACAAATCCAGACCCCGGGCAGCTACTGAGAATTTCCTAAAAAAAAAAAACGAATAACACTTTGCCCGACCCGGGAATCGAATCCAGGACCCCACGATCAGCAGTCGTGCTTGCGACCACTAGACCAACGAGGCAGTCAGTTCTTAATAAGATGTAATATAATACGTGGGTACGACTAATTTACTCGTTTCATCATCATCATCATCATTTCAGCCGAAAGACGTCCACTGCTGGACATAGGCCTCCCCCAAGCATCGCGACAACGACCGGTCCTGTGCCTTCCGCTGCTTCCGCATCGCATTTACTCGTCTACTGCAATGTTTTACACCTGCATTGTGTAGTCATAGTAAGTGCTGCTAAAGACCCAAATTAAAGAGTTGATGATGAAGATGATAATAATAAAAGCATAAAACAAACCTACATTAATGCAATGCAAAACACAGGAGGTCGGTTGAACATGATTTCAGGGAACAAGCTGACCTACACAATATGGTAGGTAATTACTAAAACATAATGTGGAGTCAAGGTGGACCGACGACCTGGTGAAGGTCGCGGGAATCCGCTGGATGCGGAAGGCACAGGATCGGTCGTTGTGGTGATGCTTGGGGGAGGCCTATGTCCAGCAGTGGACGTCTTTCGGCTGAAATGATGATGATGATGATGAATGTGGAGTCAATTGAACGGTTAATTGTTTCTGAAGCTCAGCGAGTTTATGGACGATAGAATAATCAAACTTCTACTTCACCAATCAAATTATTGAGTGAATATCTCTAGACTTGAACTCTAGGTTTGTTTTTAGACAGATCCTGATTTATCCTAATTCTACCTTACGAGAAAAAAAAAATCGTCTCGAAACCACATCGACATTATGATGAAAGTTACATTCTTTTAAAAACATACTCAAATTTTGGAAATAAGTTAGGGTTATAATAAGTAGTAAATTTAAAAAAAATTAAGTAAATTAATAATAATTAATAGTAATTTTTAATTTAAGTAAATTTTATGTGTTTCCAAAAAAAACCGGATGACGGATCACACTCGTCTTGGCCTCTGCGAATCAAAAGTCAATAAATGTATCTAAAGTTATAGATTATGAAATTACTTTTTTTTTAATTCTAGCTCTCAGTAAATGCTTTATGCTATTAAAAGCTTTATTTGTTATCGCTATTCTGGCTATGATATCAGGTATACATCTGGCTAGAGTTATAATTTGTAAATATCGATCATAATACTAAAATGTTTTACATCCAGAACTAGAAAATGCTCTTATTTCTGAACAACTACCGGCTTTAGCAAGACAATGGCCGGTTATAACACTAACATGGTAACAATATGACATAATAACACTATAGTGCGTTGAGTGTTGAGTGTTACTGATGTTTGATGGATGGTGATCGATGGGACACATGTTTTGGTCTACCAGCTATTACTATATGTAGCAAGTGAGGTTGCTACTCGCATGATTACTTAACTTGTAATATGGGCTTTGTAACACTTTCTTTTTCTCTGAACCTTTTACCCAATTATGTTGGGGTCGGTTTTCGGTCTTACCAGACCCACACTTCAACTTTTTTTTCCGAAGTTTTAAGTAGATGTGTTTAATAATATGTATAATATAGCACCGCTCCATAACGTCGACGACGCAAATTTATATGGGGCTATTTAATCACTGTCAATTTCCAGAAAGTTTCAAAAAGGTCGAGCTGTTGCCACTGAGGTAATATAGCTCAATGGCTGCTATTTTTTTACAAAAAATACAACTTGGCCCACTTTATAATTGAACTCAGGACCTCTCGTCCGACAGCCAAGGTTGCAACAGATAGGTAGGTACCCACCTACATATTATATCAGTAAATCATCGCCAGGGGTATTTAGTACGTGTAACCTAGTTATAGACTTGTGTATCATTAGCATAGTCTAGTTCTGACTTCTGTTGCAATCTTAAAACCTGGCTGGCGACACGTTGACGCTGAGCTGAGACTCAATCGTTTTGAGATGATATGTATTGCGAAAGGTGTAGTTACAGACATCGAGCTACTGGTCCTTATTAATGAAATGCCAATAACGAATGACCAGGTATTTTAACTTGGAAGGAAAATTTTGAAGTGCTATATTTTCTATGGCAGGTAAATATTTATTTATTTTTTATATTATATATTAGTAAACTTTATGAAAGTGCACCACATACTGCCCCCATCTATTTTTCACGTCTTCCTTTTCCATCCAAAGGTTGTCTGGAAGATATCGCTATTAGCGATAAGACCGCCAATGTACCCTTATTTTACGTGTTGGTCCTAAGTTTAATAATGTTAATGGTGTACAATAAAGAATATTCTATCTATCTATCTATCTGCCCAAAGACTTGATCTTGTACTCTTGTTATCTTGCAGTCTTGCTATCTTGGTGTCTTGCTATCTTGCAGTCTTGCTATCTTGCAGTCTTGCTATCTTAGGGTCTTGCTATCTTGCTATCTTGCAGTCTTGCTATATTTCAGTCTAGCTATCATGCCGTCTTGTTATCATGCCGTCTTGTTATCATGCCGTCTTGCTATCTTGCAGTCTTGCTACCTTGTAGTCTTGCTATATTGCATTTTCGATCAAGAGCAAGACTTTGGTCAGCACTAGGTAAAATCGGTACAAAACTGAACAATGGTCTTGCAGTCTTGCGATCTTGCATTTTTGCAAGACCATAAAACCAAAACTATAGGCAACACTAGATTTTAAAATAAAAAGGGGTCTCGGGCAAGCTGATCTTTCTTTTGTCTGGCCTTTTCCCAGCTATGTGGACTTCCAGTCCAACGAGATGCGGCTGTATACTAGTATTTTTTACGAAGCGACTGCCTTCAACCCCCCCCCCCCCCCCCCCCAGACTCCGGGCTGCAACTGACAATTTCCTAATGAAAAAACCCAATAACGCTTTGCCCGACCTGAAGAACAGCAGTCACGCTTGACCACTAGACCAACGAGGCAGATTAAAACATTCCGTCAAAATGAGCCTAACTCTTAAATAATAATAATAGCAATATAACACGTAAAGAATAAATCTAATACTAATAAAAATACTCCATTTACTCCGTTTTCGTGAAATACCCGGAATAGCGAAAATAGCAACAGTATTACTATGTAAATCAATCTGACCGCTTTCAAAAGTGTTACAAAGGCATGCAGATATTTCTGACATCCAAGATGGATGTCCGGAAGGCTGTGACGTAATTGCAATCGATACCCCGATGGATATGGGTTGTTTACGTATGGACAACCTACTATATGATATTGCATTTGTAGCATCTTTGGTCATGTTGTCTTTAAAAGTAAAAGAGATAGAACATGTAGGGGCTGAATATGATGTTAGTCACGAGTAGATAAATGTGGACAGTTGCATCAGAAAATAGGTTGAAAAATTATGCCTACAGCGTTCTTGTATTATCACTGAATTCGAAATACACATAACCAATGTTCCGTATGGTGCCGGACATAAAGAATTGCACCACCCTATCAGGGTTGTTGCTGATCCAGAATTTTATCACATCAGCGGATGCTGATGCTGATGCTGATTTTTGACATTGACATCAGCGGATGCTGATGCTGATGCTGATTTTTTTGAATTGGAAATGTGGACTGATCCTTATGAATTTATATAAAAATGTAATTTGAATTTATTTACATAATATATCTTTTTATAAAAATCCGATATTGGTTAAAGGCTAAAAATAGTGACTTTTTAAAACTTTTACGGTGATTAATCAAATTTTAAAATTGAAGGCAAAATAATATAACAAACGAAACTTTTTCATGTTTTCATAGAGCCCTAGGAAAAAAAATCGCGACCCTACATTTTTATTTACGAATTATTGACTAAAATCTGGTAAATTATGGAAAACATAACATGAACATTGAAAATGTATACGAGACAAACCCATAAAGAATCCTGCACAGTAACGCGAGCGAAGCGAGCGCAATTTTTTTTAGGATTACCGAAAACGTTACTCCATTTTAGGCGCATTTTAAAAGGAGTTTTAAGGCTTTTCATTTTATATAAAAGCATTTGAGCTTTCTTTCACTATGCTTAAACAAACGAGAGATAAATATACAAAGTTTTTGTATATAAAGAAAGAAACCTTTTGTAAGTGAAATTATTTAAACTGGACCTACTTTATTCCGTGTGGTGCCGGACGTAAAGAATTGCACCACCTTATATCTTCTCATGGGTGTCGTAAAAGGCGACTAAGGGATTCACCAGAATCCTCTGGGCAGCAGCGTTCTCTGAGTATTTAACCAACCAACTGCGATCGCCAACCCGCCTGCCAAGCGTGGCGATTATGGCATATTCACCCCCAAACTGCTTGGAGAAGCAAATGTCCAGCAGTGGACGACTTTCGGCTGACATGATGATGATGAATGATGGACCTACTTTGAGCGTACAAAAGAGCAGCGCGAACGCAAACGCCAATATTTCATTGTTTTAAAAATGTAGAGTTCCCCTTATTATCTTAATGCTTCTGTTATGATTTGCATTCGTTAATGAAGAGCTTGGTTATTTTTATCCAGCAAAGGCAATCCAGCATAAATTATTTCATTCTTGGCTTTTTATTAGCTGACTATAATAGCTCCATATTGTACTTTTTGTTAGAACGCCTCTTACAACTGTACTGTCTGCTGATGACATTTGTCGTAATAGACAAGTTTGTTTTGGTTTTGTTAAAAATCACCGAAGTGCAATAATCTGTGCTATGATTGGTCAAAACTATAAACTTATTATACTAGCCTCAGATTAATAACTATACTAGCGGTCAAAACTCACAAGCGAAACAAAAAAGTGCCATAAACCCCTCCCCCTTCGGTCACGTTACAACATGAACATCAGCATAAATATCAGCATAATTTAATGCGGATGCTGTTGCTGCTGCTGATGCTGAAAATGATGCTGATGATCAGCGGATGCTGATGCTGATGCTGATATTCGCAACAACCCTGCACCCTATCTCTTTTCATAGGTGTCTTAAAAGCGACTAAGGGATTCACCAGAAGATGGGCATCAACGTTCTCTGAGTATTTAACCAACCAACTGCGATCGCCAACATGCCTGCCAAGCGTGACAATTATGGCATATCCCCCCCAACATGCTCGGGGGAGCCCTATGTCCAGTAGTGGACGTCTTTCGGCTGAAATGATGATTATGATGAATATAAACCAGCCAATTACTGTCCCACTGCTGACTTCGGGCCTCTTCTTATAATAAGGTAAAGCCTTAGTCCACTACGCTGGCTTACTGCGGGATGGTGGACTACACAAACCATCGAGAACTGTAGGGAGAACTCTCAGGTGTACAAGTTTCCTTACGATGTTTTCCTTCGATGATGACTGAATTCAAGATACACTCGGGCTTTATATTTATACGAGCCTAGGCACGAATTCTAGGACGTTGCTCATTAATCTAGATTCGAGAACTGATATTGTTGTAACCAGGCTGTTGCCTAAATGGTACATAAGTCGGTTCGCCAAACTGAGACATGAAGATGGAAAGTCGCATGTGATTGTATTTTCACCGGCTTCCGTACCCTTCACACCGAAACACAACAATGCAAGCAGCACTGTTTGGCGGCAGAAGGAGGCACGGTGTTAGTACTTCCCTGGACGAGGTTCTTCACAAAGAGCTCAACTAATATTAAAACTAAGTAAATCTGAGTGAGACCTTTATGTTTTAGACTAGAACCAAGTTAGTTTATTTCGGCTCAAAAAAGCACTGAAATCGGAGACGAACCAGCGCCGTTTAAGTGTCGGTCAAAAGTTTATTCAATCGATTGAGGCTTGATTTCACCATCGATAACTCTCTGGTTAAGTTCTAGTACATTAGTCGAGTAATCGGTTGATTAATCAGAGAATTAACGTTGATGAACACCGGCCTAAGCAATTTGGTATGGCTTATTGCCCATCAGCCCAGTTAGCTAACACACCTATGACAAAAAAAACTAATAACAAAAGTTTTATTACTATTTATAAATTAAATAATATCAACAAAGTGTTATCTAATTATATTATCAATTAGGTAAGCCTGATAAAATCGATACATTTTATTTGACCCTATTGATTTAATCGGTGTTTGTGCTGAAGATATTTTACCAATTTACCTACTTATGTTCTAGTGATTTTTCATTATGTATTATTTTTAGTTTATTACTTTTTGTATTTGCTCCGTGAGTATAGCATCAAAATTGATGAAGTAGGTGATATTCAACGATAGTGATTATTCTTGAATTAATTCTTGGTAGATATTACTAATAAATGTTCCCATAGCAGTTTTGTAAATTTGTAATATCCATATCGATGTTTTTATTGAAACAATAAACCTAAATACATGCGCACACGCTAACCATTACGTAAACAGATCATAGCGTGAATATAAACGGTGTTTATTATACAATATTCACTTTTTTTTTACTGAATACTTTCAATATGGATTTCATACGTGCGATTAGATTTTCTAACAAATACTTGCATAAATATTTAATTGAGATGCATCGAAAGATTTGATTGTCTTTATTTGTTCTTCTTTCAATAAAATGCGAGCATCAATTTTTCTACTGCTATAATGACCACGTATTCACAAACGTTATAATTTACATAGTTAAAGGTATCAATAACATGAAATTGGCGCTTGGCTTTCCCATGGAGATTATGTAAGAATTATGTCATGAACAGCCAACAGTCTTATTCTGATAAACATTATTTACCTGTTAAAATACGAGCTAGTCATCTAAAGACGGATAACAATGAAGAAATAAGATTTCACTTCGTCAATGAAGACATAGAATTCTTTCAAAAACATGTAACAAACCATTGTAACATATATTAATTGAAAAGAGCATATCCAATATCTATGGAGTTTCTTGCCCGCTCTTCTCCATAGAACCAACTTGTTGGAACCGTGTAACTAGATTCTTGACGTTTTGAAAGTGCATGTAGGTAAATGTTTATTTGAAATGAAAACTTTTGATTTTGAATTTGAATAGCACGACGAACTAAAATAAAACACACTAGACTAAGTTTTTACGAATAGTAATAACTTGTTAAAAAATAAACAAACTTTAGTAAAACCACATTCATAATGTAGAAAAGTTTCTGAGAAAAGTAACAGGAAAATTGATTCTGTTGAAAAAGCAGGTTCATTGCTGTTAAGATGTTTGCTCATGTTTCAAAAGTCACTACATTCAATGAACAAAATATTGTACAAATAAAACGCAATCGTTGAAAATATGGCAAACGATTGAGAAACAACGACGGAAATACATAATTTACTTGCTGTGTATGTAATAACATACAAATGTTATGACTCAATATTGTATAAGGCTACATCTGAAGTATTTGCAGGATATACAAATAATTATGCAAGATACATACTTACATACATAAGCTATGCTCGGAGTGTCCCTGCGTGATCGAATCAGAAATGAGGAGATTCGCAGGAGAACGAAAGTAACTGACATAGCCCGAAGAATTGCCAAACTTAAGTGGCAGTGGGCGGGGCACATTGCTCGCAGAACGGATGGCCTATGGGGCAGTAAAGTTCTGGAGTGGCGACCGCGTACTGGAAGGCGCAGCGTGGGTAGGCCCCCCATGAGGTGGACCGACGACCTGGTGAAGGTCGCGGGAATCCGCTGGAGGCGGAAGGCACAGGACCGGTCGTTGTGGCGATGCTTGGGGGAGGCCTATGTCCAGCAGTGGACGTCTTTCGGCTGAAATGATGATGATAATACATAAGCACTTTGTACAGTTACCGGTCTTAATATTGGATATACTGGATTTAAGTCTTCTGGTAATTTTGGAAAGTGTAGCTGGATTTAGTTCAGGATCCCCTAATCCCCCCCCCCGTTATATACGTCCCTGACCTAGGTATTATTACACCGTGAATCACAAAGCAAGTAAAAGTCTAAAATTACTGCAATCCTACAAGGCCATACATAAACCAAAATTACGTGAAATGCCAAAACATCAAACAAACTAGACTCAATCGAAGCTAACATTCAACATTTATTAAAAGTACGACAAAAATATTGATGGCAAACACCGAAACATGAACGAAAACGTTTCATACAAATGTACTGCTATTACAAATTCATAATTATGCAGTAGTCATTCGTGGTTCCTGAATCTGATTTTGACACCATACCCAAAAGAATAAAATAGACGGAGCGCGTAAAACTAGTGACTGGCTTCCAGTGTAACCAGTGGGGTAATTGTGTAATTGGCATTGACATTAGCTTCCATTTTGAAATGACAACAATATTCATTGCGTGGTAAATAGTTGCCGATAAAACGAATTGTCAAAACACACGGAGCAATGAACATAGAAATCCTATTGATTGCGATCGCGAGTGAGTTACGCAATTCGGCAGCAGATGCGGCTGACCATCAGTGTTTTACACGGAGCGACTGCCATCAGACCACCCGCATCCTAGTTACTGGGTAATACCGACATCCTAAGATTAGACCAGTAGTCAAACTTTCAGGTTTCTGACCTACCCGTAACGACTGCCATAGATATTCGTATGACAACCGGGACCGACAGTTTAACGTGCTTTCCGAGCTCTGGGCACGGAGGGGTATTGTTGTGCAAGGAAACGCTCACCCATCAAGCGTGTTAAAATCTCCCTTGAAATATGGTAAAGGAACTGTACACCCAAGTATACACTCAGTCAGCAGCGTCAAAAATACGGGGACGAACAGATTATTCAAAATTATCTGAACAACTAAGAAAATTAAACTATATCTCAATGACACAACTGTCATTCTGACAAGAATTTTATCCCATTGAGAATCAAAAGTACTTGCTACTCTTGTGCTGGAATGTCTAATACATTTTTCCATCCATAGTATTTAAGAACACATACGGCATGCAATTTAAATGACCATCACACCTGATAGTGCATATTAATCAAAGCAATGAATGCTTGGCACTCGGCGCATCCGCATTACGTATTGCAGGTGGCCCAAGCACATGATTACCCACACGTATTTACGAGCTAAGGAATGAGTAAGTAAGAGAAGGATGGAAGAAGGACCTTTCATCTTTGTCCACTCCTTGTCAAAGAAGGATAAAATAAAACCTTGCCAGAATTTGCTTCAATGTTTCATGTTGATGTAGAATATATTCGTCCATTTGCCGATATGCGCGTGAAAGAGCAAATGAAGACTATAGAGCACACTTGAAGGTAACAGAAGACGATGAAACTTCTTGTGGATCAGGATCTAGGAAATGAATTGTAAGTTGTACACCTATCATCAACTCAGCCTATCGCAGACCACTACTGGACATAGGCCTCTCCCAAGTTGCACCACAACACTCGGTCCTCTCCCTTCCGCATCCAGTCCCCCCTAGCCACGTCCTACAGGGCGTCGGTCCACCTGGCGGAGGGGCGCCCTACGCTGCGTTTGCCGATTCGTGGTATCCACTCAAAGACTGGTCTACCCCAGCGGCCATCGTTCCTTCGACAGACCACCTACACCTATGGAATTGACAAATAGCTAGTTCTTGAAGCAAAAACGATTGATACAAATCAGCTTTTTAGGGTTCCGTACCCGAAGGGTGCCAAACGGGACCCTATTACTCTCGCTACGCTGTCCGTCCGTCCGTCCGTCCGTCCGTCCGTCTGTCTGCCACAGGGCTGTATCTTTTGAACGGTAATAGATAACCGGTTGAAATTTTCTCAGAAAATGTGTTGCTATGAGGTGTATCACGACAAATACTAAAAACAAAAAAAAGTCTAAAACCAAAGGGGGTCCCCATACAAGACACCTCGAAAATCGCATTTTTTTCAACGTTTTTGTTCCAGCTCTATCTTCAAAACGGTAATACATACCAGCGTCAAACTTGGTTGGATTATAGTGCATACTATGTAATTTAGCAAAAAATACTAAAAACAGGGCAAAAATAGACATATGTGGTGGTACCTACGTAAGAAAGAGATGCAAAAATTCACTTTTCGCGTACGTTCGTTGATGTCTTTTGATAAATTCTCGTAAATTAAATCGGTTTCTATGGGGTATCAGGTCGATTGGTGGTACGGAACCCTTACTGCGTAAGTCCGACTCACACTTGGCCGGTTTTTTATGATTCTCATCCCATCAATTTAAAATGTCGACTGTTTCAGCAACACAAACCATCCCAAGTAAATCTTCAAGATAACATCAACTTCGCTACTTATAAAGAGGCCTAAACTGTGACGTATCAATCAATTTCCTGTCGCTAAGTAGCAAGCTAAATGTAAACAGTTTACGTTTGCCGCGCGGTTTTTACTCGCGACGTGTTAATTTTAGACGCTCGTGTGCGCAGGCGCTTCCGTTCGCCTGATTCACAGCTAAATATCGATGCAGTGTTTGTATGGAATATGGTGGTGTTTTACCTTACTGAAACGCGTAGCAATTGGCTTTTGCTAAATAAGGTGCTAATTGAGAATAGATTCGTTAAGTTTTCTCATAAATTTCCAAGTTTTGACGACTGTATTTCGTTGTTGTTTTTTTTTGTATTTTCATTTTGATTTCTAGGATTTATCTGGATCGACGAGACGATATACATTGCATTTTTAAACTAAATATTTTACTGAGTACTGTGATCTATTGTAATTGTAATGTCCTACGTTTTCGCGGGTTCGCGCCCACTGATGTGGAGTGGAATTTAGAATGAAATGTCTAAAAATAAACAGATTTCGCTACGATATTATAATCATTACAGTATGCATAGTTAATTATACAGGTTGGACAACGTCGGCTAGGGAAGACACTTTTTTAATATCCTTAAATGTAGAATAATACAATACAATACAATACAAATCCTCTTTATTGCACAACAAGATTATATAACTTGCTTTTAAAAATAGAACGACCTTTTTCTAATATTTAAAGTACCTACTTTCTCTCAATATGGCATTGCGATGGGACACCGTATATTTCATAATTATTACACATTCAGACATAGTAAAAATATAGACGTAATGCTGCGAACAATCTATTGAAGCAAAATAAATACTATGCTCCTTCGTGTACAACACACACATGCACTTCAAACCGTGCTCACCATTCTCAGTACACATGTCGCGGCATCGTCCAGTAAGCATCGCGAAAGCAAATATCCTTCAGGTGCATGGTGGGTGCGTGAGCGCTGATTGTACACGAAGGAGCATAGTTTTTTTGGCGTCACTATGTTCGCAGCACTTCGTCTATATTTTTTACTATGTCTGTCTACACAGTAAACACAAGCGAAAAATACATAAATTCATAATATCATCAATTAATAACTCAATATTATCATGTCCTGAATACCGCTAAATAGACGCTGAATTCCGACCTAACTAACACAATGATCAGTCGACCACTGCAGGCTTATTGCCAATTAGTCCGATGACATATGACATTATTATAATTTAATTCATTGGCCATCTATTACCAATAATCATGACATGTTTAGTAATTAACGATAGCACTGAATCCCCACAGTGAATGCGTGCCCTGTATTTCTAAATGCAACTGCCTGTGGCAAAAGAAAGATAATCATCATTTAAATTATGTATTTGCGTCATTTTATAATTGTCAATTGTTTTAAATTATTAAAATGGTATTTGTGAATTTAGATAAATAAATGAAATAATTGTTTACTTATAGTCCAAAACTTAGAGTAATAAGACAAGAGAGATAGTTTAATTCGAAGTTCCGCTATAGAATAGATATTAATTATGTTGTTTTTAGGGTTCCGTACCCAAAGGGTGCCAAACGGGACCATATTACTCTCGCTACGCTGTCCGTCCGTCCGTGCGCCCGTGCGTCCGTCCGTCCGTCCATCCGTCTGTCTGTCTGTCACAGGGCTGTATCTTTGTAACGGTAATAGATAACCAGTTGATATTGTCACAGAATGTGTGTTACTATAGTGCCTATCACGACAAATACAAAAATATACAAGAAACCTCGAAAAACATGCATTTTTTTTTAAAAATTGTTCGTTCTCATCTTCGAATCGGTAATACATACCAGCGTCAAACAAGGTCTGATTATAGTACATATAGGGCAAACATGTGGTGGTAAGTGCGTAAGAAAGAGATGCAAAAAATCATATTTTGCGCATGGTGCGTTGATGTATTTTGATGAAGTCTCGTAAATTAAATCAGTTTCTATGAGGTATACGGTCGATGGGTGGTACCCTTACTGCGCGAGTCCGACTCGCACTTGATCGATTTTACTTTATTTCTTATGGCTCCGCGCAAAGTTGAAGCCCAAAATGTGTTTTTGTAGCGGCGCAAGCGGCGTGTAAAATGTTCACCAACACACACATAGGCACGCGTAACCTGTACTGAACGTAGCCTTTTAAGGCCAACTTGAATTAGCTTCACTCTGCGTGCGACTACTGTGGTTCTAAGCCTAGTAACTTTTAGACGCGCAGACTACAGACAAAGCTTTCGACCGATAGTTGCCAATAGTTGGCCGATATAATTTTAATATGGTAATTCGAGTCTGCGTCAGACGGTATCCTCACTCCCGTATTTCGTGCGTCGTACTGGGTGCCAACTAGTGCAAGTTTTACACTTACCGCACACAGAATCAAATGCTTCGATTTTCATTCATAAATCAGTAGCGCCCCTAGCGGTAACAAGGAGGAACTATTGATTTATGAATGACAGTCGACGCGTTTTATCGAACATTCGATCATGTATGCGGTAAGTATCAATTCGAACTTAACACTCGATTAGAAACCCAACTAAACTTCCAGCCGAATAAAAATCTGCCAGGCTGCGGTTTACTTCGCAATGTAAAAGTTGTGGGTACAGACGTAGGTTCCTACAAATAGTCGTGCTACTTTTTGTGTCTGGTAATTCAATATGAAACGAATCTTTTGATATAGGTATGACAAAGAAGTGGTATAAAAACTCGAACTACAAGCAAGAAATGCATGTAGCTTAAATAACATGACTTTGCAAGACTGATTATTATAAACTAAACTAAAACATAATTTGAACGCAAAAAACGCTTGAAAATGTAACAGAACCGCTAACAAAAAATAGACTTGATAGCAAAAATGAAGTAGCTGGACTATTACTCGTTTTGTTTTGTATGTCGAGCCAAATTACTTGCTGCTTTGATTTCAGAACTACATTGTAAGACTTATTTGTACTGTTTTTCGTCGCATTTTTGAAGTAAAACTTCTTTACGCACACTTGACTTGGGGAGTAAGCTGGCGAGAGCGTTACGAAAAGTGTGATCGGGCGTGGCGGACAGAAGGAGTAGTGCGGGAAGCGTGGAAAAAGCCGCGTGCAACGGCCGGCCACGACACAGCCCCGGCAGATGTACGCGCGCCACGCCGCCATTCCTTTGTTCTCATTGAAATAGTATTGAGAGAGATATAAGTTAGTGAAGTTTTACTTCAGTCGTGTGGTCTAAAGCACACTCGTTTTTTTTTATTTTGGAATCGATTATTATTCTCACATTGGTACAAACATACGTATTATCCATCTTGTTTCCCACTGGGGTAGGCAGAGACTATGGATTTCCACCCGCTACGATCCTGACACTCCTCTTTCTACGTTCATCGTTCGTCGGTTTTTGTCTTAGGAAAATTATTTTCGGCTTCTTGACCTTGAGGATGGGCGCTGAGATATTAATTTAACTTAGTTTAGGTATCAGTTGCAACTTGTAACTATTACTACCTTTGGTCTATCGTTTTTAACCCTGTGTTATCCTATCCTACTAATATTACAAACGTGAAAGTTTTTGAGGATGTATGGATGTGTGGATGTTTATTACTCTTTCACACAAGAACTACTAAATGAATTTTAATGTTTGGCATACAGATAGAACATATCCCGGATTAACATATAGGCTACTTTTTATCACGGAAAGATGAATAATTCCCGAGGAATGCACAATAAACGAAATTTACGCGGGCGAAGTCGCGGACTTAGGCTAGTATACATATAAATAAACTTATGTACGTTTTAAGGTGCGAATACCTCGCACTGCCTCGGACTGCCTCGTTGGTCTAGTGGTCCTGGGTTCGATTCCTGGGTCGGACAAAGTGTTATTGGGTTTTTTCATTAGGAAATTCTCAGTAGCAGCCCGGAGTCTGGATTTGTGCCCAGTTAATGGCAATAGGCTCGCCCCCTATTACATGGGACTTATAACATAACTGGCGAAATGTGGGTGTAATATACACCTCTGCCTACCCCTTCGGGGAAATGCAGGCGTGATGTTATGTTATGTTAAGGTGCGCAAATTCCCCGACATGGTTAATATTAAAGAAATAAAACATTTTGTGTGGGTTATTTGTTATATTATCAACAATTTATTTATTTATTTATTCACATTTGTATAAATCAATAGCAGGTAATCAATTTTATTATTATTGAATTAAGATCAGAGTCAATAAAAATTCTTGAAAATTCGAGTCAATATAAAAGATGATTATTTCTTCCCATATCTTTGCCTTCTGCTTGTTTCTGACAAGCATAGACAACCATTTTGTTTGATAAAGAAATTGTTGCGTAAAAAAACGTTTTTTTTTTATTTGTCCATTCCCCGGTATTCCCCGCTTTTAGTCGAGACCCCACGCTCTCCCCGCTCTCATGCCTCTCATTCCCCGCCAATTGGGGAAATCCCCTTCGATTGGCAGCACTGGTTATAGCACAAGCGCATGGCTGGATGCCGTGGCGTCACTTGTGTGAGGCTTAGGTACTTTTATTGAAAGAAGAAAATGGATAGTATACCGTAGTATATTTTTTTTTCATTTGAAAATATAAAGTTTGTTCAATACAACACAACATACTAATGGTGCCGTTATCACAAGTCTAAGAACCTTATCGATATGTCCTTGACGACTTCTGTCTTATCGGGCTCACCCAAACCCGAATAGTTATCGATACGATAAAATTACAGGTAAAACGTTTACATAGGGGCTGCACTATCTGAGTCAATAATATATCGATTTTTATTTATTACACTGTACCTAAACGGTCATTATTATTATGAGGTTTTTTGTAGAGAGAGATAAGTACGGAAAGTATTAGATAACGTAAAACGAATGTTATTTCTAAGGATTTTTTATTTTACTGCTGTAATTTGTAATAAGAGATTTAAAATGCTTCACTTTTTCAATGACAGTGGTCAAATATTTTAGAGGTATTATTATGAACATTCACAAAAATCCTGAAAAACAATGTGAAACTCTGGTACTTAAAGAAAACATGGCGGATTTTTAGATTATGAAGATTACATAATGAGCACAGACATAGTAAATATATAGACGCGCTGCGAACAATCTAGTGAAGCCAAAAAAAAACTATGCTCCTTCGTGTACAACCAGCGCTGACGCAGACATATGCACCTCAAACCGTGCTCACCCCTCTCAGTACACATGTCGCGGCATCGTCCAGTAAGCATCGCGAAAGCAAATATCCTTCAGGTGCATGGTGGGTGCGTGAGCGCTGATTGTACACGAAGGAGCATAGTATTTTTGGCTTCACTTTGATTGTTCGCAGCACGTCGTCTATATTTTTACTATGTTTGTGATAATGAGTGAACTGTGAAAAGTTTATCGATTGTACACTAAAATCATATTTCGATTCGATTCTGAAGAAAAAATAATTTGAGCACACACTTGTTATTTCCACATTGGCACATTATTGGTCATATCGTTACTTAGTTCCTTATCAACCAAAGTCACATGTTCTTACGATGATGTCATACTCAACTATTTACAGTTAAAAAACTGCTCCCCATAGATAATAACTTTTCACCAGGACATTCCTTTTAACAACCCTTTTCTTTAAAGAAGTTAACTCCTTTAACTAGGGATGGGGTGATTTGTCATGCAGAAAACCACACACTTGTGTGATATTGAGCATGAAGGAAGGAACCTACCGACATCACCCCTACATTACTATGGTGGAAAAGGAATATTTCTATCACAAAACTGACTTAAGCACTAGGAAGTGGTGACAAGCGGCGGTTTTGGGCGCTGTCTCTATTGTCGACGCTATACATATAATCATTGACACATAGCATGGGTACAGTGACAGCAGGATAGAACGATGCCTTGTCCCTTTATAAGGCATAGTAAGTGGTTGAAGGAATGGAAATAAAAATCTGCTATATGGGACATGTAGGAGCCCTTTATTAAGAATTTAGAAAGATTATTTTTTGGAACGAAGTTCCATAACGCGGCTTACGGTAGGTTTGATTCGGGAGAAAATATAACGTCACGTAAGATTTTTGCGTTATGAGTAGGCATATACGCACACCGCGCGCTCTCTCCGTCTTTTTCTGTCTTATCTTTCTAGTGTCTGGGTGTGTGTTCGTGAGGAACTTTTCTCCTGACGGGGTCCCAAGACAACACACGTTTAAAAAAAAATGGTGTTCATTATTTGGACAGAGCCTTTTAGTACAAGTTCTTTTTATAAGGTAGAAAAACGGCTGAATTTATAACACAACAGAAATCTGTGATTTAGGTTATGAGCCCTTTATTAAGATTTTTTTATAAAAACATGGCATCCATTATTTGGACAAAGCCTTAAAAAGGATTATTAATAAGTGTAAATAAAAGAGACCTCGCCACAAAACATGACACCATGTGTATTTGACACCTGTCATCGTACCCATGTTATGTGAAAAAGATTATTAATTAGATTTAGCCCACATTAAATAAATGCCATTTTCAAGAAACGCAAAACTACTTTCAGTGTAACACTCAATCACAAGTCCCTAAAGATTCCGTAGGCGGATGATACATCTTCATCGCATTATTTCCAAAGAAAAACAGTCCCGAATAACAGCAATCTTGTATTATCTTTTCCAAAATTCTTTTGTGCGAACACAATACGCTAACACACACATAAAGATATTCATTGTCAATCAATAAAGTTTAGGTACTTTCGATAAAAGTACAAAAGGCGTGTATCCAATTCCCAATATCTGAGATAAAATTTAAAGATAAAACTTTGCAACCAAAGAGTATTTAGGCAGAATCTGTGAAAAAATACGTGTGAAGATAGCAAAGAACAGTATGGGAAAAACAATCAAGACCAAGTAGTTAGGTAGATTCACAATAAACTCTGGAGTTGCTAGATTTACTTCCATTTAATCTTCATATGTATAATCGTTAATATGTGTGTCCACACGGTGGACTGACGAGCTGGCGAAGGTCGGGGGAATCCGCTGGATGCGGGAAACGCAGGACCGGTCGTTGTGGCGACGCTTGGGGGAGGTCTATGTCCAGCAGTGGACGTCTCTCGGCTGAAATGATGTGACAACATATGAATAATCGTTGGTTCGTCTGTTGGTAATCGTATAACTTCTGAACGACTTGACCGATTGAAGTAATATTCACACAATATATTTAATTTATTCATAGTTATGCTAGGATTTGATAGGTGGTGGTATGTTGGTTGGTTAGTGTCATAAAAGAAAATCACAATCTGGACCCGATAGTGTAGCGCTATGAGCAAAGCCGCAGGTATCAGTTAGTAGAATTACTGAACATTTGAAGTATCATTTTACACGGAATCAATCTAACGTGTTCAACCAGTAATTTAGTTTAAACTACTAAAAATATCTATATCTTCTCCCTATATTTTCTCATGGGTGTCGTAAAAGGCGCCTACGGGATTCACCAGAGGATGGGCATACTCTGAGTATTTAACCAACAAACTGCGATCGCCAACCCGCCTGCCAAGCGTGGCGATTATGGAATATCCGCCCTTTTTGGGGGAGGCCTATGTCCAGCAGTGGACGTCTCTCGGCTGAAATGACGATGATGACTAAAAAAACAAATTAAACTTCAAGAGCAATACAATAACAAATAATCAACTTCCGTACTTGAAGCCTTTAATAGAATTTTATAGTTAACCCATAAACCACTATCTAATAATAATTTAATTCGATAGAAAGTCAGCGTAGGTGTTTGTTATTAACGAAAATTACCTACTTCAATAAAGGTGAATTGTATGGTGATTCACGTGATTTATGTCGCAGGAGGCAATAACATGAATCAAACGTCTAACTTAAGTATGATTTACACGTGCGTGACGTGCGTAAATGTAAAATAAACAGAATTTTACACATCAGAAGATACACTTACACCCGTATTCAAGAACGATACTATGAGAACGCACAGTAGGCTCTAACGCACAGTGGACGAAATTTCGTTTCATAAACCATACTTGAGTGTTGAGCGACACTATGCAACTAATAAAGTGCACCCTTAGCTAAGGTTACCCGTTAGCTATTTTACCGAACGCATAGTGTAGGCGAATTCATAATCTCGAAATAATATAACATTGTTGTTGTTGCCTGTTGCGTATTTCTGTTAGTTTAATAAAAAATAGTGTTATGGTGACGAGGAATTTAATAATTATTTAGACGAATTGATATTTATTTATAATTAAAAATATATACCTATAACTATATTTTTGTTTTGCAGAAGTTTTCCGAAACAGGAAGAATGATGTACTTAATTGCCATTTTATTTATTTTATTTTATTTAAGTTATATCCGGGGATGTCATTTCCTGTTTAATTTATTTTTATTATTTTATATTTTACCCATTTTTTCCGGAGATGGCAGTTATTTTACTTTTAATTATTTTATTTTCATTTTATATGGAGATGTAATTTCCATTAGGTACGTGATATTTTTATTTATTTTATTTCCATTTTATCCGGAGATGTAATTTCCATTTTATTTTATTTTAAATCCATTTTATTCGAAGATATTATTTCCATATTCTTCTTTTATTCATATATTATATTCATAATCTCATATTTAAAAACTGTAGCAGGTACCTACAAAAAATTTACTGCAAGGAGCGGACGCAACAAAAGTAAAACCCAAGTTTCAAAAATCAACACATGTTTAAATGACTACCTGAAGCTAGCCCCGGAACCGACCGACCAATCAAAATGCCGAATTCGTCCCTATGCGATCACTGAGTGAAGTAATACTTAAGTATTGTTTATGAAACGAGTCTATGGACATCTCCGACACTGTGAGAAATCAGACACTTTGCAGTGAGAACGAATACACTTACATAAGGGTTGTTCTTGAATACGGGTGTTAGATTTACCTTGTTTTTCATCCAGAAAAGCTGTAAAAACAAGCTTTTCTAAAAGTAGCTCCACAACAAGATATTTTAATTATTTTTCAAGATTATTGAATATAAAGAGAAACATATTTTATGGCCACCAAAATAAATTCTACGGTTAAGCAACTAATGAAATAAAGCTCTAGTTCCCCTTTAGAGAATTTAGACTTGATTTCACTAACGACTGTGGGGGACTGAATGCGGAAGGCGGAGGACCGAGTGTTGTGTGTTGTGTGTGTACCATTTTTCTTTGTTTTCTTTTTTTTTCTTTGTGGCGCAACTTGGGAGAAGCCTATGTCCAGCAGTGGACTGCGATAGGCTAAGATGAATGTTTGATTGATCACCAACGATAACTCTCTGGTTAAACGATCGTTTGTAAATGCAAAGTTTGTTCTTATAACGGTCAGTGGTTTTGTAAATGCGAAGTTTGTTCTTATAACGGTCAGTGGTTTTGTAAATGCGAAGTTTGTTCTTATAACGGTCAGTGGTTTTGTAAATGCGAAGTTTGTTCTTATAACGGTCAGCGGTTTTGTAAAAAACGCGACGTTTGGTTTTTCTACTGAGAAGCTTGACCTTGGACACTAACACCTTGTGTAGGGCTGCACTGCATCGCAGGGTGTTTTAGGGGTATCCCGGGTATTCGTGGTGCGTCGCCCCAGATATCCCTAGGGAGATGTTCTAGAGGGTAATTTGAGTGAGCTTCAAGCTACCACCTGTCGAGATATCGCGCAAGTTTGAGCAAAGTGGAGAGTTCTCGTTTTGGAGGTCATGACTCACTTTGGGTCGCTGAGCCAGAAGAATAAGTAAGTAAGAAAGAAGAAAGAAAGAAAGATTTTATTTAGCACAGGACAGTGACAGCACAACAAATAACATTAAATAAAGTACTAAAATAAATATAAGTAAAACATGAAGTTGATGTCGGGTATGCCCATGCCAAAAGGGTCACCAACTCAACATGTGCTGGCGTTGAAACGTCCAGCGCTGATTTTCAGTTGGCACCCTGCAGCGACACACGGACGAAGGAACTGTGTTTAAAGATAATTATAAGAAAGTACATATATTGGTCTGGGGTAAAAAAATATGTGTTTAAATAAATAAAATATTTTAATTAAAATAGAAAATGTATATTAATGAATAAGATATGTGAGTGTGAAGGAAAAATGGATAAAAATAAGTTTTCGAAATATGCGACATAAAAATATGAATAAAAAGTAAAAATAAAATGTAAGTAGTCCAGTATTTTTTTCTAGTAATCGGCCGCTTAGTCAGAGAATTAACATTGATGGACTACAGCTTAAACCAACCGCCAAAACAATAAGCATACCTCCGAAAATACCAAATACCTCCAGCAATGATCCCGGTTGATCCATGAAAAGTTAATTATGTCTGCATTTAGGCACTTGAGCCCATCTTACTTTGGATTAACGTGGAGGCGCCACGCTACAGCTCTTGACGTGAATTATAAATGCATTTGCATATTTCATAGGCCTGAGGCTATCCGCCTTCGATTGTAATGCTTTGATCAGACGGGGCGACACTGTTTAGCGATAACTTTATAGTAAAAAAATATGTATGGACGACTAATGATTTGACAGCAATGAAAAAATTTGACACACAGATAATATGTTATACTTAGTAGGCAACCGTAGTAGGCTGTAATGATTGACAAAAATGCTTTACCTACGGTGCGTTATTCAATATAGATTACCTGAACAACAAGTGAAGTTGGATACATTTACATCACTTTTAAAGAGATGGTTATTCAGTTGTCATTCCCATGCTTCTCAAAATGTATGACTTACCTGCTATTCGAATAATACTAATTGCAATTGCGGTCAAAGACATTTTTATACGTAAGTGTGTGTCATATGATGAGCATAATTCACAACACGCAATGATTCCTTCGCTACAAAGTAAAAATAAAGTTGTGCGTCTGAACGAACCCTTAGCCAAACACTTGTTTGTGGAATTGGTTTTCTTATTTGATATGGAAATTTTGTTAGTATGTCGGAATATTCTTATGCAAATATACAGGAATATGCTGGGTGAAATACGAAACGATAAGTATTTTATGAGCTTATTATGTACACTTAGGTCTTGTAACATATTAATATTAGATAAGTATCATCATACAAATGTCTTTTACAATTTGCTTGCCTGTCTAAAAACGTATTTTTCTCCCACTTGCTCGGAAATTCCTTTATTATTTTAATAATAAAAGAATACGTAATCGACTCTTTTCCGTACGGAATGGAATAACACGCCTGCGCAATATCCAACAGGACAATAATGGAAAGTGCTGGACAGTTTTTTTTTTATTATGCTAGCGAGGTTTTGTAAGTACACACTTAGATAAATTAGGTATTTTAGGTACACGATATTTATTAGTTTAAAGGCGGTGTGGCTACATTTTTTAAAAAGTTTGAATATAGAACAAAAACCGTGCGCGGTTGAATTGCCACGAATTAAAATTAGATAGTGTTAAATTAGTTTGTGTATTATCCTCGCAAATGAGTGAAAAGTACTATACAAGCCTCGACCGAAATAGCAATTAACGACCTCGTTTAGTTAAAAAGGATTCGACTAGCGCCTCATCCTTTTAAAATCATTTCGAAAGTAAGGTAGTAAGTAGTAAGTACTAGTAGGGTGGGAAGTACTCGGCCGTCAATTGCTTTATTTCATGCCTCGACATTAATTTTATGTACTATTTTAGAATTTCTAATAATTCTATTATGAAAATGTATTGTTGACTTTTTAACCAAAAATCATTCCCCTCCTTTTATCATTATTACCACAAAATACCATTGCAACTCACCTTGACATTATTTGGTACAAACCTACTAGATACATTTTTCTTCGAAAGGAACACAGGTATAGTGTACTTACATAAAAATTATAACAATAATTACATTCTTTATTCAGACAACCATAGATCCATTTATAAATTGTTAATTATTTACTGGCATAAAACGTGCCTTATTCAAGTAAAAAGAAACTTAGTAAAAAAACCAGTGATGCGTTTCAGTTACTGGATAATAATAAAGTTTTCAAAGCCTGTCAATCTATATTTAGTGTTTTACACAATTTCTGATTTCCAATAGTTTTTTACACTTGGCGACACTCTGAAGACTAGTATTATTTTTTATTAGACTGAATAAAGACGTGATCGGCTATATTTTTTAATATAAAATGTAGAGGATTTAATCTCCGGGTCTCCGATGCTAAAATGAAACTTTTTTTAAGAAATAGCTATAGCGACAACAGCGACGGCGCAGCGTGGTTAGGGCCCCCACAAGGTGGACCGACGACCTGGTGAAAGTCGCGGGAATCCGCTGGATGCAGAAGGCGCAGGACCGGTCGTTGTGGCGATGCTTGGGGGAGGCCTATGTCCAGTAGTGGACGTCTTTCGGCTGAAATGATGATGATGATAACGACAACATAGCTATACTGCAACGTCTGCAACTAAATAATAATTCAGTATATTTGTCAATACAACTTTCACTAAACTTTCAAGATATAAATCGATATGATACCTATTTATAATCATCAATGAATAAGAAATATATTATATTCATCTAAACATTACAGGAAATCCAGAAGATTGAGGAAAAGCATCTGCTCCAAAGAATATCAAAGAACCAATGCAAGAAAGTTGTATTACAGACTAAACTTATTCAAGATGTAACGGCCAATAAATTAAACTTAATAATAATTCAGAAGGAAACGAATAAAGGCGACCCGAACATCTGTATAAAGAAACGTAAAGAAATATTCCATTGAATGTTGTAATAGCACCCGAGGGGGCTTTCTATTGTATCGGTGGCTCGATTCTCGCAGGGGCTCGTGGCTTCCCAATCGTGAGTTATGATGTCCCGCTAAGCACGCCTTAATGGACCCAGTTTAACTTTTCTAATGAATTCTTTAATTTATTTTAGATGGAAGTGAATTTTATAATTTAATTCACGATATCAGATAAAACGCGAGTTCGGTAAAAAGTTGGTCCTAATTTCTAATCGATTTCAAAGTTTTGGGATTGATTTTAATTAATTTATAATTGTTCTCGAATGGCACGGTGATCATAAATAAGACTTCGGAGAACGAATTCAATATTTTAATCGAAGTTTTGAAAAAACTACGAAGTGTTTTTTGTTTATGGTATACACTCATCATATCATCCTAAAGTAAAGTACACTAGTATCATCCTAGATTGAACCAGATGCAACATCTAACAATTTATAAATAATTTATTATTTATTATAACGCCTGTTTCCCATTGGGTACGCAGAGATTATGGATTTCCACCTGCTACGATCCTGACACCTTTCGCTTCATCTACGTTCATTATCCTCGTCATGCATGCTCGTCAGTTTAGAGTACTCTTAACCTGGCATTTTTTGAGAACTTGTGCGGTTTGGTTGCGGTATGTTCGCAGAGGTTGTCCCCATCCAACTCTTCCATCCACACTCGCTTCGTATACTTATCTCGTCAATCTCCTCTCTTTGATCCTCACTATATACCCAAACCATCTTTACATACCTTTTTCAATCTTTGTCACATCTTCTTTCACTCCACAATACGCCTTTAACACGCTATTCCTCACATTATCTTTCAAACTTACACCACACTTACTTACTTACTTCTCAAAGCTCTCATTTCTACAGAATTTATTCTGCTTTCATGTTTCTTCTGCCGTACCCGACTTTCACTACATGCATAAGTGTCGGCAATACTCCATGATAAACAGCTAGCTGTTAACCATTTATCCCGTTTACCTTTTCAAGGGTTGACCGAATAACAATTTCTAATTTTAGCAACATCCCTAAAGGAAAAGGCCATTATCTAGAGGTTATACGTCAATGATTACCTGAACCTTTACGTTAGCACTAATACATTACACGTCCTGAATATTGCTAATAGCAATAACAGCCTACCGGGGGGCTGTAATCAATCATCTAAAGAATCGACCCTCATCTAGTTTAAGCATATTTGTAACACCTATATTATGTGTACCTAACTTTCTTTGAAGGTAAGAACTTTGAACCATTTATTTCATACCTACTTATTATTTTTTGGATTTTGAGGCCTGAAATTTTCGTCCATTAGGTGATCCAGCAACCATTGAAGGTCGGGAGGTTTTTTGGGGTCTGTCTATGTATGACGTTCGAAAAGAACTAGCTGAAACGAGCACTTGAATGGGATGAGATTGAATCTTCAACTAGGGATTCGATGGCTACTGAATAATCTGAACTATCTATCTGTCATATACTTTTTCTTTTGTTTCCGGGTGAAAATCTTCATAAATACACTCCGTCTGGGGAAGGCGGAGGTCGGAAGGGTAAGTCGGACTACTGGTGACCATACTCCAGTAAAAATGAGAACTGCAATGCGCCGCCGGTGCGGTGCCCCTCTAGTACTAGATAGGCCTTTGGTATTCCCCAGGGGTTCTGTCACATAGAGCAATTTTTTTTACAAAATGATAGGTCTGGAGTAGACTGGATGTTGATGATGCTAGAGTCAGAAATGGAACTAGGTGACTATTAGGAGCCGTAAATGAGAGTAATTTGAAAAACTAAAAATCCTTTAACGGGTTTGAAACCTTGATGGAACATTAATACGATGTACGGTATTTCTGTCACAACTTAACTTGGAGTAAGTTTAACCAGCTCCTTTCCTATCTCTCTTTCTCTTTCCTACTGTAGATATTGATTTTTGTTCAATATTTGTTTGTTTTATACGTGTTATACGACTTAAAACATTGCCATAAGTGTACAAGTTTTTATTAGGATACAAAATATTTTTATCTTCTAAAGGCCAACCTGTTTTTGACACCCATCAAACTCGGTAACTCCGAGCAATTTTAGATAAAACAAAAACTGTGCTGCTACAAAACTAATGCACCGGTTTGGTTCACATCTCTCTGTGTGTGTTACATAACATACATTTCTGTTAATCTGGTCAGGGTTGCCAGCGAATGAGCAAGGTCATACTTCCTTTAATCCCACCATTGTCAAGTTTGTAGTAGTTTTTTATTGTGCGGAAACGTAAGATGTTTGTGAAATATCGTTTGTGTTGTTTCCATTTGAAGCTGTACTTTGTAAACAATATTGTGTTGTTGTAGATACAATAGGCATATAGCTCAGCGGTAGTCATACTTTTCCTCAATAATAAGTCTAAATAATAACGTCACGGAGAAATCCAGCATCTCTTGAAACCATCCATGCATCAAATAGCTGAAGGCTGATTTCACCTGAACATTATGATTCCCTATTTAAGAAACTGTGTACTCGGAAGATTTATAAAAAAAATTGGTTAACGGTGGTTTAACCAGAGATTGAATTTTATTGGCCTAAGTTGTACTAAAGTGTATTTTAATGACTCATTTTATTATCGCTCTAAAATATGACGACAACAACAACCAAAAAAAAAACACGTAAAGAAACGTCACACCAAATTCGTGTCCATATCTTGAATCCACCCTCCACAAAATTCCCAACCTTATTTTAGAACATTCATAAACTTACACACGCTACAGTGGGTGCTAATTATAAGAATTATGTAAATTCTATTACAGAGAGAGACTCATGCGCAGGCGATTGTTTCACACGCTTTTATCGAGGCCGATCGATAATAGAAACGAAAGAGTGACGAATTTGTTTATCTAACATAACAACTATTACTTGACTAGGTTTTAGAAATTCTTAGAATCCCGCGGTAAATGACAAATTACCTACTAAGATTTTGAGAATTTTCTGATTCATTAACATTAATATTGCTTTCTGTTTTCTGGCACTGTCTATTTATTATAATTAACAATAATAATTATTAAAAATATAAAAAAATAGACACATTCAATACATTTATTAATAAATACACTTTTATTAATAAAATAAAGTCTACCTAGGGCAGGCAATTCAGCTTGGTAGACGCAACTTCGAGAAAGAAGCCAACAGAAGGATCCGTCTGGGCTGGGCAGCATTTGGCAAGCTTCGCCGAGGCTTCTCGTCGCCTATACCGCAAAGTTTGAAGACAAAAGTCTTCAACCAGTGCGTCCTGCCAGTCATGACTTACGGTGCCGTGTCGTGGACACTGACAGTTGGGCTAGTCCACAAATTTAAAGTCGCTCAGCGAGCTATGGAGCGAGCTATGCTTAGAGTTTCTTTGAAGGATAAAATCCGTAACGAGATTATCCGGAGAAGAACCGGAGTGACCGACATAGGTTGTAGGATCAGTAAGCTGAAGTGGCAGTGGGCTGACCATGTCCGTCGAAGGACCGATGGCCGTTGGAGCAGACGAGTCCTTGAGTAGAGACCGCGTATCGGCAAACGCAGCGTAGGGCGCCCCCCTGCCAGGTGGACCGACGACCTAAAGAACGTGGCTGGGGGGGACTGGATGCGGAAGGCAGAGGACCGAGCGTTGTGGCGCAACTTGGGAGAGGCCTATGTCCAGCAGTGGACTGCGATAGGCTGAGTTGATTGATTGAATAAAATAAAGTGTTTTCTCGTAAATACTTCATAATTATTAGGGTACCGTACCCAAATGGTGCTAACGGGACCCAAATACTCTCGCTACGTTGTCCGTCCTTCCGTCCGTCCGTCCGTCCGTCTGTCTGTCACAGGGCTGTATCTTTGTAACGGTAATAGATAACCACTTGAAATTTTCACAGAATATGTGTTACTATGTGGGGTATCACGACAAATACTAAAAACAAAAAAAAGTCTAAAACCAAAGGGGGTCCCCATACAAGAAACCTCGAAAAACATGCATTTTTTTTTTCATCTTTTTTGTTCCTGCTCTATCTTCAAAACGGTAATACATACCAACGTCAAACTTGGTCTGATTATAGTGCATACTATGTAGTTCAGCAACAAATACTTAAAATAGGGCAAACATAGACATATGTGGTGGTACCTAAGTAAGAAAGAGATGCAAAAATTCACATTTCGCATGTTGATGTCTTTTGATATACTCACTAAATTAAATCAGTTTCTATGGGGTATCAGGTCGATGGGTGGTACGGAACCCTTACTGCGTGAGTTCGACTCACACTTGGCCGGTTTTTAAATGTTAGAACTGCTAACATCATTATGAAATCGATAACAACAAAAGTAATCTAAAAGATCTTATTCAACATCAACAAAAATAATCTGATATAAGTTCCATAAATAGACTAAGCACATAAACATAGTAAAACAAAAAACAACACAATATGCAATCAACGTCAGTCTGCCTAGACGGTATTTAATTTTTTACCCAACTATCAATCAAATTATCCATACGTCTCGATTTCTCAGTAATGTAATTACCACTAGTCTAGCCTCGCTTTACTATATAATTTTTCTGATTCTCTTGTAAGTCGGACTAAACTAATTTTATTCACACTATATCTATCACCATTGAAAAAGGACAAACAATATTTAGAACTGTCAAATTAGTCTATGCTCTTGTCATTTACGAGAAAATTGTTAGGTCCTCGTAACCTCCGTGACTAAATTCATGTAGAAAACAAGCAAATGGACTTTTGACAGGACTAAAATCTTTTATCCTTTTCTAATATTTTTGTTAGAAAGCGACATGATGATACTAAATCTAAACAATAGAAACAACACCAAGACTTGAAGCGATTGGAGTCCATTAATCTAATCTGAAAATGAGTTTTACAAGCAGCTCTATCTTTGAATTTTTTACACTGCAAAACCCCTAAGGAAATCTTTTACATGATCAGAATCTAAATCTAAGTAAGAATGGTACAAAAAGCAATAATAAATATTCAATGCGACGCAAAGAAGTAAATTTTTAAACAGACTCTCCAACGAATTTTCCATTAGGTAAGAGTAAAATTTACAAAGGAATTCATTGACTTTGTCTAAACAAAAAGTGTTCATAAAAATAGTACTAGATTACTAGGCAACTGACTTTATGCAAGAGATTTTAGAAAATAAAACTAGAGCAAGCGTTAATAAATATTCTGTAGAACTTTTTTCATTATGACGAAGTGCTTCTGACAGATAACAAACCACGTAAGGTAACGATGGGAGTTAAAATATTAGATAACAACTTCACCTAGTAACATACAACACGTTTGAAAGTCATCTGCAAAGGAAGTTCTTCAGAAATTACTTTTATAAAATTCTGCTTCCTTTTTTTCCGTCTCGATTAATGAAAGTTGTGTAATGATGGTTGGTTGTTGATAGTTGTATCAATCAGAATTCTATATTGAAAGCATTATTACCTGAGTCTCAATCAGGATTGCTTATATTTTTATTTATTTTTATGAGATATAGGTCTGCTTTTGACCGCAATCCAGACAGCTTTTGTCAAGATATGGCCGACGATGGAGCGAGCAAACCTATTAGGCGCCGATTCACTCCAGCTGTAAAGGCGTTAGAGTTGTAAGTGCCCGGAAATACAAATGCTGACAGTGAATTCCACAACTTAGCTGTGCGCATTATAAAAGAGTTCTCAAAGCGCTTGGTCCTGATAGTAGGGATTTCTACCAATTATGAAAACAAATGGTATGGTTATGTAAATCGTCAGTCTCTATTATTATTGTTTCCATCTTAGATTGATCTTCTTTCTTTAAGTTCTACTCCCACTTCAGAAGATCTGAAACCTGTATCGTATCCAGTAATTGCAAATACTTAGAAAATTCTCACAGTTTTCAAGAACCAAAAATTCTTATATTTCGAACCATAATAATAACTATATTCATAGTACCTAGTTCCCGCACCTGGGCAAAACACGCGTAGCCTTGCAGCTCAATAAAGTGTTAATTAAACTATTTATCAAGGCAATAATGCTGAATACACTGTTATCACGCGAACTTCACTAAGGACGAATTACGTTATTTATTTATAGAACCATTGTGTAGTTTACGATAGTGTAACAGTATTAGATTTAGAACGAAGTAAATGACCTCGTGGTTTGTTTTTGATGTTTTGTTAGTCGTTGCTGTACTAAGCAATAGAAATTAAAAATTATTTCTAGCTTCTACATGTTTAAAAATATCAGAATAGGTATTTCCAATAACATAGGTATCGTCTCTTACAGATCGTGTTCACTGTACCCCGAGCTGCGCTCTACAACACAAATAGCAGACGTGCCTAAAAGGCTACTAAGCTGAAATAGGAAAATACTCGGGGTAGTCTGCTGCCCGGCCAGCAGCTGGCGTAGCTGGCACAGCCGGCGTAGTTGGCGCAGCTGGTAAAGGCCCATGAGGTGAGGTGGCGTGCAGTGTTCCGTGTGCGCCACCAAGGAGGGTGCGGCCAACGTTAGGCTGCACGGGGAGAAGGGGCTCGCCTGCTTGTGGCGGGCCAGGACCTGTCGGGGGTGGTTGTGTGAATACTTACGGGTTCCCACGCCCCCGGCTAAGGTAGTTGAAGGAACACCGTGGTGGTTTTAGTCGGTAAGAGTCCGTCACTGGCTCCGCCTACCCCGGGCGGCGTGCGTCCATGAGGATTTCCCAACGGCAAAAAAAAAAAAAAGGACTGTCTACCGCATTGGAACCTACTGTTGTCCCATATAATACAAAACTGGTGTCCCAAGCAGTTACACGAGGTCGCGGCTGGCCGTGGCCGCGAAGAAGATGGCTGGACGGAATGGATATATTCCTTAAAAACTGGGAGGAAGAGGCGCGGAATCCGGGTAAATGGAATAAATGGAGGTAGGCCATTTCCCAGGAGTGGAGCAGCATAGGCTCATAATAATAATACTATTAACTAACTAACTATACTACTATAATACCTTCTAACTGGTCATGAAACTAAAATGTGTATAACAAAACACCACGTAATCCACTCGTCTTTACTTATTTGTTTCGAAAACAAAACAAATAATTACCACAATAACATAGGAATCATTAATTGTAATGTACTTGCATCCCGGCCTTATTGGGAAACTTTCCGCTGATCCCACTAATTCTAAGTAACCACTCTATTAATTCCGTATTATAGTCTGCTCAAAGAACATTTTTTAATTAAAGAAATGGACCGCTCACGCTGATGAATTTAGCTTTCAGGAGGTATTTACGTTATGGAGAAAGTGAAAAACCGGGAGTGTAGGGTTTTTCGAGATTTCCGAGGTCATCAAAACAACTAGAGAAATTCACTCATTCATTATGACGTCTTGATTGAAAAAGCGAGCCCTGATAACATCAGGTAAGTTTTGACCTGATATCACGGTAGACCTATAGGTTTAACCTAAATTTAAAATTACCTGAAATATTAGAATATATAATAAAGAGCGTACAAATGCAATTTGGCAGCTTGTTCAGTCATTGTCCTGCATATTTCACACTCTAATTCCTAAGTAGGATTGTTTAAACAACACGAACACAATCCAGAAATAAATTTGTGCTCAAACTAATTATTTTTTACAAACTAAAGGAACCTAAATACATGAGGACAGTAATATATCACTTATAAATGAAAATTAAATCATACTTTAATCATGTAATTAAAGGCACCTGTCTTAATCTGATTACCATAAATTATTGTAACCATTAGTTAATTTGTGCTAAAGTGTTTGCTATCTTAACTATTGTGCTCAGATTTCAGTTTATGCCAGCATCCTATTTAGTGACAGGGCATTATTATACAACGAGTTTCGACAACCGTTGGGTGCCAGTGCAATTTATGTAACACGAAATTGCAATAATTACACGGTTGCCTTTAATCTTTGTTGTTTCAACAGTCAGTTGTTTGACGACCGATGTGGCACAAGTTCCAATGTTTTTAGCCATGTCTGTCAGGATTACACAATTTTTTGACATACAAGTTGATTTAAAAACCTCGGCAATATTATTCATTTTACATTTATTTTGTCATTGACTTTTGTACGGATTTTGCGGATTTTTAAACATGTGCCATTATAAAACTATACTTTTAGAATGATGGATAATCACATTACCTCTCTGTCCAAAGATGTAACAAAAAAGACAAACTATCAAAAATGTCAAGGTTTGAATCAACTCACCACAAATCTCTTACCTTGCAAATAAGATCTCAAGATTAGAATCGTTGCTACCGAAATTTGTATTTTTTAAAGTAGATATATTATATCACACATAAATAAATGATTTTTTATAGCAAAAACAATCTTGATTGCTTTGAGACCGTTGCAAGTTGCAAATTCGTATAATATAATTATCAGTTACCTAATTATAAGTTGTTGTGCTAATTACCCAACAGTACACAGATACAATACGTTCATTTGTGTATGCAAATATGATAACCCACATTCGCGAGTCACCGTCTCATTTTGCAGGCATTATTTATTCATATTGTGTATCGGTTGTCTTCTAGATTGCATCAAATACTGGTTTTATTTCATCTGTTTAAGACAACGAACTCTACTCTACAACGAAACCGACGCTAAGGACCAAAACTGCCGTTTAACTCGAACATTTTGTACTGCAGTGCTGTTTTGTACACATTAAACATCTGTTATTTTGATGGTGAAGTCGGCCCTAAGTTGCTTAATAATTTGGGAAATACTTTCAATTTATTTTACTGTTTCCTGTTTTCACATCTGATTAGGTTTAGATCTAATAAGATTCTTGGGTTTTGCTAATGATGCTTTACTTAAGCTGTATGTTGAATCTATAAAAGTTGTTTTTATAAGTCTTAGAATGGACATAGAAAATAGAAACATTGTAAGGGTCCAACATCAGTCTTTGATTATGGAATCTTCTATATACTTTCCATCTGAGTGAAACTGTGAACGGATACTCCATGGCAAAGGGAAGGAGCTAATAGAACCGTTACCTTGATCAAAGAATGTGTTTGATGGAAAGTGCATCCATTAATGAGTTCAATGCTGCTGACTGCGTTTCAATTAGAGGTTCAAAGAAAAGCAGTTGAGATGGTAATGGAAAGTAACTACCTACTTACCTAAATCAGTTTCATTTTCAAAGTATTCTTTTGTATTCTGATATTTGACAGAGAACCTCACATTTACCTATATCCTGAATAAAAGAGCTAAATTCCTGACGCTGAAACTGTTCCATCGAAATGAATAAAAGCCCAAACTTTAAATGGACATTGTTAGTTTAGTAGTTAACTTCTGTTCTCTGAATAACGAACCGAAGTCAGGGCAGCTCATTAAATTTCATATGTAACTTGATGTGAGTGAATTCCTAATTGTTTCCATAGAATAACCACAGTGTCCACCTCTGTGATAGCAATTTAAAAGCCCTCTGTTCCACGAACCTATCGCTGCTCGCGGCATTTTTTAACGTAACAAGGAAAGGAATAGACGTAGTTTTTATAAATTTGTTAGCGGACGATAGCACGTCAATGTTGTTCTTTGTTGACATACGTTAGTTCGTGGAATAGAGGGTTGATTCCACCAAATTGTTCACCAATTGTAATCGAACCACGGCTTTTGGCAGTTTATTCAAATAATGAACATCAGAACATGATCCAACGTTTTAGTTCAGCCAACGATCGATCGAATTTGTTTGTTTGTGTGACCAAAATAGCAGAATGGAATTTTGGGTATTTAACGAATGACTACTAAAATCAGAAACAGAATGCGAGTTGGTGATTTGAAATGTGATGTGAGGAAATAGAATTGGCCCCTGAAACAGTTTTGTTCCGCTAATATCTGGGGCCTTACTCCCCGACTGGATCAAGTGCTGTATCAATCGAATTTGAATTCGAGTTAGTTTCAAATCGTACTGCATTTTTCTAGAAATTGACATTAGCTCGATTTGGTTCAGAGGTCGAACCAGTCTGGATTAAGGCCCCAGATATAACATGATTTAAACAATTTAACCGTAGTTAAATTAAACGATTACAAACTCTAAGTACCTAGTTACATAAGGAATTATATTGAGTAATTGCATTAGTAATATTATCCGTTGTTCTAACCTTATTTTACTGCTTTACTGGTGCATCTACCTTATTTTTTGTATCTGCTAAGGTTGTCTGGTAGAGAACGCGTATGGCTTTAAGACCGCCTTTGTACCCAGTTGTGCATAAAGTATTAAATAAATAAATAATCAATATTACGTGAGAATCGGTTTTTAAAGCAATCGATTTTTTGCTTTTCATCACTACACAATATACCTAGGCTTTAATAGCTGTCAAATTCGACTTTTAAGAGTTTTTGAAGTGTAGACTATTTGTTTATAATAACATCGCCAGTTTGTGGTTACATATAATTTCGATTTGACGGCAACAAGTTTGACTCTTGATTTTTAGCGGAACGGGTTTTTTTTATTTGACATTATAGCGGTTTCAATATTCTATCTAGACCAGACCATTCATTGACCAGTCTGTCTGGCTAGAAGATATAAATTTCTAAGTAAATAAATCAATATTAAGGTCATTGACCTAAAAGTAAGTGGCTCAACTTAATTCTTTAAACGATGTTTAGCGTAAATATGCTTTGGACAGACTTGTGTCGTGTGAGCCATGTCCAATATCATCACACTTATGAAGTACCTACTCACATAAGCAGATAAGTGTTGTGTACGCAACACAGTTTATTTAATGCCTCACTATACCTACATGCATGGTGCAACTGATCCAATTAATTAAATTACTCACCATCATCATTGAAGTATGCATATTCTGTATTCAACACCTCGCTTGTTCCATATCGACACGGGATTCAAACCCGGCACCATTCGCCGCTTACATCATACGCGCCAAAATAAACTCCCGCCGAAAAAAACTCCCGTCAATCAACAAACACAAGGTTAAACACCAACTAACTAACACTGAAATTAAAACAATAGTTTAACGTCGTAACAAAAATAAATATCAAAATTAAACTGTTTAAAAGTCGTTGTCTTCAAGTTTCAAGATGTCATTCATAAATAAATTGAGTCACTATCAAAAACAAAACCACAATGAAGTTTGTAAATACGTAATTTACGAACGAAAAACTGACTAACATACACCACCTCCGCCGCGATTCACGACACTGCACTAACTGGCGGACGCAGTCACTCACTAGCGTAGCCTGCGAGCGGCCTACCTGATATCTCTAGGGTATTCCAACGCGATAGAAACCTTTAAGTAGGAGGGAGACAGCTATACAAACATAGGCTACGTCCACAAAATTGCATTTCAGTGCAGTCGCATTTCTGGATATGACAAAGTTTTGAAGTTAACTTGGAGTTAAACCAGAGTTAACACTAGACGGAGTTATAGCAATTCGGCAGTTATTGCTACATTTAGAACTTTGTCATTATGAGCCACAACATTTATTTTAGGATTTTTTATAGCTATATCTAACTCAGTGGCAATTGTTTTTGAGGGTTCAGTGCGCTTAAATTTATTTACGGCGTGATCTCATTTAGGACCAGTCATCTCCTGTGTTTAAATCGTAAGCTATTTATTATTTTTACTAAGCAAGGGAAACAAACTCGCTTCTATTTTAATAAACTGCCTTTTTAACTTAGGAATGATTATGTTGGTTTCATTGTTAGAGAATCAGAATCTGAGGGGTAGTTGAACCTAGCGAGGACTTTGATACCCAGAAAGATAATTAAAAAAGCAAACATAAGCCGATTATTATCGGCTCATTGTCTCATCGTAAAAGAGTGCATTGAAATAACAAACAATATTGAAACAACAATATTAAAATAAAGAATAAATTCAATTTAGTATCCTATACGAGCTGTACCAGGCCCCTCAGAAAGTATTGCGAAAAAAAGTTTTTATATATGGGAGACTGGCCAGTTATAATGTTTTTCGAAAATATGATTATTTATAAGTAAAAATAAGTAAGTTCCAATTTCAAAATTTCCCTCCACATTTTTTGCGAGTTAATTCAAAGTATTGTGTCTCACTGAAATATGGATCTGCGCCGGGAACATTTTAGAGCTATGATTTTATACGATTTCAAGTGTCGCCTGAAACCAGATGAATCGTACGATAGACTTCAAATGGCATTCATGGATGAAGGCCCTTCCAAGGCAACCGTGTATCGTTGGTATAACGAATTCAAGCGCGGTCGACCAACTTTGACGGCTGTTACCGAAGAAAACGGGCTAGCAGTGAAAAATTTAATCCAAGACAATAGGCGAATTACATATCAGGAGATTCAACACATATTGAAGATTGGATCGGGAAGCGTTCACGAGATTCTACACAGCCATCTTCGCGTGAGGAGGATAGTATCACGCTGGGTGCCGCACAACCTCACTGATGCTCAGAAGCAGGCCCGGGTGGAATGGTGCCGTGATATGCTTAACAAATTTGAAGCAGGCTCGTCTCGGCGTGTTTACGACATCGTTACAGGTAATGAGTCCTGGATTTATCAATACGACCCAGAAACCAAGCGCCAGTCGACTGTTTGGGTGGTTCAAAATGAGCCAACGCCTACCAAAGTGAAGCGATCTAGAAGCGGGGGTAAGATTTTGATCGCTAGATTTTTTAATTTGACTGGCCACTTGGTATCAATTCCCTTACGGGATCAAAGAAGCATTAATGCCGAATGGTATACTACCAAATGTTTGCCAGAAGTTTTCTCTGTTATAAGCAACAAGCGACCAAACACAGGGCTCCGCGGGCTACTGCTCCACCACGACAATGCACCTGCGCACACCGCACTCAAAACGAGGGACTTCCTGGACAGCACGCCAGTCAAACTCCTGGGTCACCCTCCTTACAGCCCTGATCTAGCACCGTGTGACTTCTTTTTATTCCCAAAAATAAAAAATCAGCTCAAAGGGATACAATTTTCGTCGCCGGAAGATGCGCTGGCTGCGTTCGAGCAGGCTGTAAACGAGGTGTCTGCGGCGGACTGGAAAAAGTGTTTTGAAAACTGGTTTAGGCGCATGAATCTTTGTATAGAGGCTGGTGGAAAGTACTTTGAAAAGATTTGATAAAAATATATGTACGTATAGAACAATTTTTTTTAGTTTCGCAAAACTTTCTGAGTGTCCCACGTATGTAAAGCTCCAAAAACCACCCTTGTCATAATTAATCAGGTAACATCTCAAAACACTGGCAACTTTCCATCACCTGTCAAATTTGAAATAACGTTCCATTTTTTTCTCTGACATAAAATTATCTTTTTTTTCAGTTAATATTCCCATTTCCCAACGGCTCTAAATAGGGCCAGTATGCCACTTCGGGTCCCAAGTACTGCCATCGAAATAGTCACGTCTGCTAAGGCCATTGGAACGTAAATATTTTAGCGTACCCAGCCAAGTTCGAATCGACAAACGGAACACGATGCTATTTAAATATAAACACCTGAACGCTAAATAAATGTACAATGTGAAGAAAACTGTTTACTTCAAGGTCGGTGCTGGAGGATACAGTGAGTCAGATATAGATACCACATTGGAGTTTGTACTCTTTGAGGTGTAGTTATAATAGTTGTAATTGACTATACTTACACATTTGATTAGTACTCGATTATTAGTAGTGCCTCGTTGGTCTAGTGGTCGCAAGCGCGACTGCTGAGCGTGGGGTCCTGGGTTCGATTCCCGGGTCGGGCAATGTGTTATTGGGTTTTTTCAGTAGGAAATTCTCAGTAGCAGCCCGGAGTCTGGATTTGTGCCCGGTCAATGGCAATAGGCTCGCCCCCTATTACATGGGACTATAACATTAATGGCGAAATGTGGGTGTACTATTACACCTCTGCCTACCCCTTTGGGGAAATACAGGCGTGGTGTTATGTTATGTTATGCTGATTAGTACTGAAGAGAGGATTGGCACAAAGTTGGAAAAGAAAGAGAAGATTTTAGAAATACGATAAGGGCTAAAAATGATTGTTGATGATGATTTTAATGATGTTGTGGAATTAATGATGATGATTTGAGATTCACAAGCAATTGAAAACATAATCGTAAATCATGAGAATACACACATACAACAGCATAAGATCACCCAGAATTTCATTCACTGGTACCTATTTTTTTTTGTATTTTCATGTTTTCCTACTGATTTACTTAGGTACTCGGTGACACACTTCATGACTTCTTTTTCTAGACAGGTAATCTGTCACCCGATGGCTTTTTGATGAAAGTGGAAATCAACTTTTAATCTCATCAAATACAACTGAATGCAAAATAAAAAATCAAGAACGTAATCTAAATACTTAAACTGCTTTACCTACCTAGTTTTAAAAAGACAAAACAAACATCTATGATACACGATGAACAAAATATAAATTATACACCACAATCGAATCATATCATAGCAATACCAGTAAGAAAATTGAATCTACTATTACCAAATATTGCTCGTTTAAATTCTGAAGACGCACCTTATTTATGGCACTATGGATGGGCCTTACTCTCCAAAATATTTAGACCTCTCATCACTCAACAAATCATCGTTATGAGAAGTTCAAGTAACAGTGGTTAATATAACTGTGTATAAGTTTAGATCAATGGTTATCTACATCTACGGGAGCCATAATATTGTTTTGATTGGTTACGCATGATCTTCTAAGGTAAGATCTTCGAATTCTTTATCGGCTTGGAATACGCAAGTATTTGACCTATTGACATAGTATCATTGTTTTATCTTGAGACTGCCTATCTTTTTTTTGGTTGAAAATCTTCATGGTTAGTCGGACTCTTACCGACTAAACCACACGGTGGCCATCCTCTGCACAAAATATAGGAGCTCCGGGAACTTAAATCGACCGCACCGGGGTGCCCCTCCAGTACTACGCCTTTGGCAAGTCCCGGGGAAACAACAAGTTATCCCCAACAGCAAAACACAACAACTGCGTGCTGCTGGGGAGTACCCCAGGGTCGCTTATGAATGCCTCGAATCTAGTGGTGTGTAACTCAGCTCAGAACCGTTCAAATATTCAGATCAATAAGTTTGAGCTGTTGAGCTGCAGCTCAATGACAAAATACAGAGCTCACGGCTCAAAGAAAATTATCTATCTGAGCGACGTCGTTCGTTGCACAAGAGAAAAAACTGTTAATTTCAACAAAAACCTGTTTGAACTGGTAAGCTGGAGCGGCGATGGATATCTGCGAGTCACGGAGTGAGCCGCCAGTGAGCGGCGAACATGCGCTCAAATAGATCAAACGCTCTATAAGCCCAGCGACTCGCATTACAGAACATAACTCGAAGTAGGCAGAGACACAAATTGAGCTGATCTGTGAGCCGGTTCATACATGTGAACCGTGAGCTGAGCTGTAGCTCACGCATTTTTGTTGTGTTACCCACATGCCTACTCGAGTCCCCCTGAGAGTACCTATCGTAATCTAACTCTATTTCTTTCAGTGTCTCCACAAATATGGACGGCAGTGAAGTGTCATTAGATGCAATTTTGTCTTTGACGTATTCTGTAGTTCTTCGTCAAAAATCATAATCTGCTCCTTACATAGCGCACTATTTCTTGAAAAAGAGAATTGATCTACCAAGGACATAATTCTAGTTCCTGATGGAAATTCTTTTGTTTATTCTATCTTACTATATTATTTCCTTGGCAACAATTTCATTAAATTTTTTTCAATTTGCATTTTTTGGCCTGCCTCGTTGGTCTAGTGGTCGCAAGCGCGACTGCTGAGCGTGGGGTCCTGGGTTCGATTCCCGGGTCGGGCCTAGTGTTATTGGGTTTTTTCATTAGGAAATTCTCAGTAGCAGCCTGGAGTCTGGATTTGTGCCCGGTTAATGACAATAGGCTCGCCCCCTATTTCATGGAACTACAACATAACTAGCGAAATGTGGGTGTACTATACACCTCTGCCTACCCCTTCGGGGAAATACAGGCGTGATGTTATGTTAGGTTAACAATTTCATTATCAGATTTTTCTACAAGTCATCATCTTTCTGAGGTCCCAAATTACTTGGGTTCGGCGCAATATGTCCTCTTCTTCCATTTTTGTCGTGATAGACAAACGACGGTTGACGGCTCATGCCGTCATTCCATCATTTCCTCCCTTTTCATCCATATCGTTATTCACGCAATCCATCCATCTTTTCTTTGGTCCCCCTCTCCGTCTAAATTTTTCTACAAGTGATTATAATATAATCCTGAGAAATCACTGACTTGTTTCATAATATGTTTTATATAGCTGCGAGTTTTAACTATAAAATGTATTCCATAAATTGACAGCAGACTTGAAAATATAAACAAAATTACACAATATAAGGTTCTTCAATAGTTACACAAGAAGCTCGAGTCATCAATAAACTTCGGTTAATAATGAGACACAATAATTGATTAGCACTGCGCCTCGACTTGGCAAAGCTGCCAGCTTTCTGACTACATTTCCGTTTCAAGAGTTGTATAGTATTGTATAGTATAAGCTTTCTATTAATATACTTGAACGTTATTATCCCAGTCCTTGCTATGTTTGGCAGGGTCATCCAAAGTCACGTGTAACGAGTCCTCATTACCAGGCAACAAACAATATAACGTACTGCAGATCACATTTTTGCTGCCGTCAAATCTACCAATAATTACGGGACAGTTATGTGTTTGGTGTGAGACAATCCAGATATGAGTTTCAGGTGCGTGTGGTGATGTGTGCGTAGCACACTAACGGCCTAACCACGAAACAGACTCTCACAGCGAATTCCCTTTGAACGCTAGTTTTGTGACCGTAAGGACAATGCAGTCTGGACCTCTAGAAGTCTCTTTAGATTTCTACCTTTTCTTTCTCATCGTCATTGTTTTAAACTAGGAAGAAGAGCTCCTTTTTTCCACTTAGGTCTTAGGGGCTAATCCAGTTACCACCAGGCACCATCTGTGATTCTCGCACGGTCGTGTAATGTACAATATTTTTGAGGGCTACTAACGGTACTTTCCCCAAAAGGCAAAGTCAACTCAGCATCGTTTTCTTTAACTGTACAAAAAATGTACTTAAAAAGAAACCTGCCCTTTTTTATCAGAAATATATTCCTACCACATCAAAGCAGCTGATATCGTTATAGAAATAAAACTAAATGAACTCAACATTCCGACAACGAGGCAACAATTCAGCTCTATTCACGATGGAATGATGGACAGATTCTAGTGCCTATTACGTTGCGGTACAACTGCTTACTTTATATTTTTGAGAAGTTACTGTAGAAGGATCGTAATAGCGTCTGTATGTTAGCGTTGATAGATTATCATCAACTCAGCCTATCGCAGTCCACTGCTGGACATAGGCCTCTCCTAAGTTACGCCATAACACTCGTTCCTTTACCTTCCACATCCAGTCCCCCTCACCTACCTTCTTCAGGTAGTCAGTCCACCTGGCTGGCTGATAGATTATGCAATGTAATGAAACAAATTTTTGTATAGAAACCGGCAAATAACTTTAATATAGATGAGATCAGGTGATGTAACGGTCAAACGCAAGGAATAAAAACCGGCCAAGTGCGAGTCGGACTCGCGCAGTAAGGGTTCCGTACCTCTCAAAGACCTAATACCCATAAAAACTGGTTTAATTTACGAGAGTTTCTCAGAAGACATCAACGTACAGTGCGTGAAATATGAATTTTTGCATGTATTTCTTACGCAGGTACCACCAATATGTCTATGTTTGTCTTATTTTTAGTATTTGTTGCTAAACTACATAATATGCACTATAATATGACTAAGTTTGGCGCTGGTATATATTACCCTTTTGAAGATAGAGCAGAAACAAATACGTTGAAAAAAGTGCATGTTTTTTGCGGTTTCTTGTATGGGGACCCCCTTTGGTTTTAGTTTATTTTTTATTTTTAGTATTTGTCGTGAGACACCTCATAGCAACACAATTTCTGAGAAAATTTCAACCGGTTATCTATTACCGTTCAAAAGATACAACCCTGTGACAGACAGACGGACGGACAGCGTAGCGAGAGTAATAGGGTCCCGTTTGGCACCCTTTGGGTACGGAACCCTAAAAAAGGATGGTGCCACTGCGCATGTTACTGTAATGACAATAATGACATGAAAATTAGAATCGTTTAAATCGATCACTGCACATGTTCAAGTTATTTGCCGGCTCCAGATGTAATTGTACAGTTTTAGAGTTTCACAAAAAAAAACAAATATTCCTCTGAGACTAATCATGAATTATACGTGAAAGCATACTAGTTAATTGCTATAGCGAGTATGCTTTTTGTTTGAAATTATTGTTGAATATATTTATCTCAAAGTTTGACCTTTAGGCAACATCAAGAATCTCTCATCTATACGTGTTATTGGAATAACTCAAAACCTCAGACACCCCTAGTTTGTATTATAATAATTTGATATGGAAAGTAATTATAAATTTTCATTTAATATTGTAGAAGATATTTGTAATTTTTGGTATCATGGTTACTCTAATCGATTCATAGCGCTAGATTCATTCACGAACATGCGACGCTCTCGACGCTACTTTGTCGGGAGGTGAATAACCTCTTAAAATTAAGTTAAGTTTTAATAGTTTTAAGGAACAAATGTTATCCAACAGTTTCCATCACACTTTTTTACTGGGCCTCGCTCGCCTTTGCGCTCAGCGCCGCGTCGTCGTATGAAACTTTTAGACTCGGCATGGTATGAAAATATTTTTTGGTAAAAATTAACCTATGTTAAAAAGTAGTGTAGTGGATTCTACTCTCGATTCTGAACAAACTAGTTTCAGGTTTGAGTTAATTCAATAACACGTTATATAATATAGATACTTATGTTGGACATACAATACATGCAGCAATCTCTCTAAAATACAAGCAGCAATCTCTCTAAAATATCCTCAATTTAGTTTTCTGTCAAGGACTTCTACCACATAAAGTCCAACAGTCATCCAATAGTTATTTCATAAAATCTCTGCTTTCACCATCTCCCTACAACATATCCATTGCTGGAGGCGCGTACGCACTATTTTATATAACAACAGTGGACCGTGCCTCTGACTGCCTCTGACCGCCTCAGGCGAACATTAGTTGTGGACACATTATTCATACAAACGTTCCATCCATCTTAGTATTGCCACTAATAAAAAATGTGTTGCTATGTATAACTGGAAATAATAATTCCTACCTAAGTTTTTTTGGCAGTGGATAACAATAAAGTATCTGGGTTTTCTAAAGTTTACTTTTTTGTGAGCCTCTTGATTGTCGAGGAAAATATCTGTTGCCTGGAATTTTGGTGTTGAATAACATTATACAAAAACCTATTTTTTGTTTAATATTACATAGTATCTAAAATGTTTAGTTTTTTTATAGTGCAAAAGATTGAAGCTGTGATGACTGACACATGGCGCGATAATCATCCAAATATTTAACCCAAATATTAATATGCACTAGATTTTTAATATTTAGGTTTTTATATGTATACCTAAGGCAGAACCATGTCTTCAAACTTTTCATGTATATTCATTTAGTTCCCATGCATGAATAAATCCATAGCACATTCAATATGACAATGTTAGGTGTAAAATATAGGTACCTACATTTATAATTAAGTAATAAATACCTAAAATATGGACAACTGCGTCACCGGTTCCAGAAAGCTGGACATATGGTCACCGAACCGATTACTCAGCGTACTGATTCCAGGCAAAACCATAAACCTCCTTTTTAGGAAGAGAACTTTGTTCAGCAGTCAACTATACCCAAAATATGATTAATGATAATGACCAATTTACGAAAACATAATAATTTATTAAACGTTATGGTACAGCATAATTATAGACAAAATCTTATATCCAAAGGAGTTGCAGGAAAACTTGTTCGGAGAAAAACTGAATATTATTTGAATATTGTGTGGTTGCAAGCGCGACTGCTGAGCGTGGGGTCCTGGGTTCGATTCCCGGGTCAAGCAAAGTGTTATTGGGTTTTTTCATTAGGAAATTCTCAGTAGCAGTCTGGAGTCTGGATTTGTGCCCGGTCAATGGCAATAGGCTCGCCCCCTATTACATGGGACTATAACATAACTGGCGAAATGTGGGTGTACTATACACCTCTGCCTACCCCTTCGGGGAAATACAGGCGTGATGTAATGTTATGTGTTATGTTATGTTATGTGAATATTCTATAGCACAATCAAGCAAGTGCATTATAAATAAATATTTGGGACATTTTTACACATCACCTTCTAGTTTTAAACAAAGCAGAGCTTGTACACACGGCTACAGATCAAGCTGTACATTTCCAGTAAAGGCTGACCTCGCGTTGTATAGGCTTTCCGTACAATGCGAGATCAGCTTATACTGGAAATGTACAGCTTGATCTGTAGCCGTGTGTACAATGGGCACAGAATATCTATCTATCTATCTATCTATATCGGTACTAGACAGTGGATATAACAATAATACTTATATACCTAGGTACTTTTTTGGAACCAAGTTCATTATGGGGGCTTGTGGTAAGTGTGATTCGGGAGAAAATGTAGCGTCACGTCACGCTAAGATTTGCGTTATACCCAAAGACATTTCCATACTGCGTCAGTATAATACCTTTATGGTTATACCCATAGAGTATAATAGTATATTGAATATACGGACATAGAGTTGTCAGCTGACTTCACTTTTAAGCACCATCTGGTGGGTAACGTCAAAGTTACAGCTAACTGTTAAATAAAATAATACAAAAATACTGTTTTACTGGGGATCGAACCTGGGCCCTGTCTCACTCCGACGCATGATGTTTTCTGCCATGTATGCTTGTATTATAGTTGCGAAATGTCTGCTCGTGACCACGGTCAATGCAACTTGACCGAAACGTCGAGGTTAGTCAAACTGTTTGTTATATTTTGATTTAATTGTGCGCGACAAGTCCCGTAAACTAAGTTCAATAAAACGAACCGGTCAAAAAAAAAAATTGGGTATAACTTCGTTCCTGACGGGGTTCCCCTGATAGCATACCTTTTTTTTTCGTTATAATTAAATACTTATAATACATAAGAAACACCCAGATCAACACAAACATTTACATTCATCACTTAAACATTTGTGTCCTGTGGGAAACGAACCCACGACCTTGTGATCATAGAGCGAACCACTACACCACAGATGTCAAAACAACAATTATAAACAACATAAACTTGATAGTGTCAGATACACAGACCAGTAAGCATCTAGACGCCCATTACCCGGATACCCCCGGTCACAAAGCATATGCAGTAGCACTGCATATCTTACGCCCAGCCACCAATCGGGACGTCACTCCGTCAGCAAGCGGCACCAATCATATCACCGAACTTTTGAGCAGATCAATCATAACGCGCCGTCCGCCCCCCGGTCCCCACCAACATTTTACGACTGTGTTCTCATGCAAAACTTTGTTTATGCGGCGTCTTGAGGCTTACTGGTCTGTGGTCAGATATTACAATAATTTCTACAAGATACAGAGTTTTTTTTATTTTATAGTATAGGATGACAAAACGAGCTAAAGGCCCACCTGATTTTAAGCGGTTACCTTTGCCCATAACAACTGCAATACCATCTAGGCTGTTGCCTAAATGGTACCGCAAGTCTTTTTAGATTTTTTAGATTGTAATTTCACCGGCACCCGTATCCTTCACAGTGGCGTAGCTACCGTAGGGCTAGGCGGGGCAGTGCCCCTCGGCCCCCAAGCTCAAGGGCCCCCTCGGCCCCATGAACGACGTTCGAAAAAGTTATATATTATCCTAGTTGAATAAAAAATGTTCGACTTTTAACTTTTTGCCCCGGGGCCCTTGGTTACTTAGCTACACCACTGACCCTTCAGACCAAAACACAGCAATGCAAGCATCACTATTTGGCAGAGAAGTAGGTACGGTGGTAATACTTCCCCGGACGAGCTCTTTCACAAAGGTGCTCTACTACTACAAAATAAAACTACTATAAATCTTTTACCAAACAAAATATACAGCATTACACTCACAAAGTCACAGAATCTCTTGCAAATATTCCAGTATGAGCTACTCATGAAAAATGCAGGCGGGACCGAAGAAAAGCAATGTATTAGTATGCAAATAGTGACCATTTTTCAAAATGTTCGTACGTGAGGTTTTGGAAGCACTTCAAACAACTTGACTCGTTGAAACTGAACTTTTGACATAAAAGTGTCGAGTGTTGAGCTGAAGGGATTTTCACTTATTTTAGAGTTTATAAAAGATAGGTACTGTTTTTCTTGTTCGTTGGTATAGTAATGTCCTCCCGGCTGAATTTCGGCCATGGCGGCCAATCTCAATGGAGACTAGCCATCTGCGAGGGACATATTATAGTGCACAAGTGTGTGCGCAAACACAGGTGCACTCTCTATTCCCTCACTCTCATAACCCGATGGGACGGCAATTCGACACGACCGGAGAGAGATCAAGCGCAGGACCGACGGCTTTACGTGGTCTCCGAGGCACGAAGGGGTCTTGATGTGTAACGAAACGGTATAGTACAGTAGTAGTATAGTAGTAGTGGTTGGTATAGTATGATGTAAACGAACACGCGGGTCACCTGATGGTAAGCAATCTCTGTCGCCCGTGGACATCCGCAACACCAGGGGAGTCGCCGATGCGTTGCCAACCTTTTAAAAAGACGTATGCTCTTTTCTTGAAGGCTCCCATGTCGAATTTGTTCGGGAAAACCGCTGACGGAAGTTGGTTCCACAGTTTTGCTGTACGAGTACGTAAACTTATTTTAGTTAACCATCAACCATCAAGATGGTGAGGATGGAATTTATATTTATGAGACTTTCCATCTTCATGTCCCAGTTTGGTGAACCGACTTGCAATACCATTTAGCCAACAGCCTAGGTGGTATTGCAGTTGTTATGGACAAAGGTAACCGCTTAACATCAGCTGGGCCTTTAGCTAATTTCGCCATCCTATACTATAAAAAAAATTGTATGTCTGATTGTTGTTTTCTTTCCATGAATCGTGAAAGTCTGAAATATTTTTTAGGGCCCTACGGTTATAAAAATTGATAGGTAAAAATATTTCAACTGGGGTATTTTGAATCTTTTCGTTCTGAACTACAAACAACACATTACTGCAACATTTAAACAAACCACCTTATCATTGTATCTTAGTGACACAACCGTTACGAACAGTTTAGTAGATACTTAACTTGTTTTGGTTATCGCAAGAAGTTCTACTTGCAGTTAAACTGACAAGAGAACAATTACACAAACAATGGAGAAGCTTACTAGTTAGGTACAGTCAACCGCTCAGACCAAAAGAATAAGCACAAAGGCAAATAGCTCACTGCTGAAAAAAGAAACAATGATAAACCACAGATATTAAAATTTGTGATCAGGTTGCACATTTTTCTTTGTTACTATTTTATTGATATTAGGGTAAGTCCGGGGGAGTTGGCCCTAGTAACTTCAGAAGCCAATAAAATTAAAACTATGAAGATTAATTCACAAAAATCAACTTCTAATTAAACTTTAATAATTAAACTTTCAAAATATAACAAATAATAATGAGTTTTTACATAATTAATATAATAATTTATTAATTATTAAAATTATACGATTGGCCATCTCTCCCAGAGTGTCCGGGGGAGATGACCATAGTAGCAAGGGAGAGATGGCCAGTTTTTAAATCAACATTAGCTACTGTTTAACTTATATTTGTTTAGCTTTAGTTCTTTCTAGAAGGATTTTCTTCGCCGAACAGACAAGATGGTCCCTTAAATTCTTTTTGACATTATTTACCGTGTATCGTCTTACTAGGGTATTTTTTGGCACTTCAAAGTTTTCCAAAATCGCTTAGATACACATTTTACCATTTCTAACATTATAAAATGAGTTTTCGCTCTTGTTTCTTCGCGTAGTGACTTATTTTCTTAAATATTTTTATGTTACCCATTTTTTAATGAAAATTTCTCATATTACATACGGGGCATCTTACACCGACTGAAAATGGCCATCTCTCCTAATCGTCCGGGAGAGATACCAACATATATTTTGTATATTTTGTTGTAAAAATATAATAAACTCACTTGCAATTTTGAAGTCATTATTGAGTGTGGCTCGTGAACTATGCAATCAAGAAAAAATACTACAAATTTTTCGTAAAATTTCATCTTTACACTGTGTAACATAAACCCTTCGATTACATCGAGCTATAGGTAAAACAAAACAGGCCGATATTACCCAATATTATGTTTTTTTTTGGCGGAATTCTAGCGGAATGTCATTTCTACGCATTACTTAAAGCAAATTAGCCGGAGAGTAGTGCTCTCTGTTGAGCATAAGTATGTTTTTTTCTTGTTGACCATCTCTACCTTACGGCCAACTCCTCCGGACTTACCCTACCTAAAAAGGTTAAAGTGTGATCTTCTGTCACATCATAATAGAAAAAGTAACTTTTTAAGCAACTTCTTTGTAACTTTTTGTGGCACCCTGCTTATATTAATATATTTATTGTTTAATCTATGGATAATGTAGTGGGCTGCAACATTATTTTACACATTTTGTTATATGATATATGTACTATAATGTAGCTGTTTATTATCTCTCAATATATAAAATGAAAGAATGACGATTAGATTCATAACTTCCTTCCTTCGTTAAAACCAGATTGCCTTGCAAAAAATTAATCTTCAAAATACAAAATTGAATCATTAAAAAACCCATAAAAGTACATTCTCAACATTATATTTCATTAAATTTGCTAGCGAGAGAGACTAATCCCCCGATTCCCCCAAATGTTATGCTTAAGCCATTTTTTTTTTCTCCCCCCTATTTATGCGTCCAGGGGGACTTGCCAAACAAGTGCAGCTTATTACCACACAACAAACTAACGCAATAATAGTGATCCATCATACCCCGGGGAACGGGACGCATGTGAACTAAACTTTATCCGAACAGTTGGTCAACAATTTTTGTACAGCTGGCAAATTAAATGATAATATAGGGCCCTCACATTTAAACTCACCCTTGTATTGTAATTAATTATTGGAGCGAGATAAACTTTAATTGAATGCAAATGCACAGATATTTTTTATAGACGATTCATCATCATCATCCTCCTGCCCTTATCCCAATTTATTTGGGGTCGGCGCAGCATGTTTTTTTCTTTCATAAATCTCTATCAGCCGTCATCTCTGTGTTTACTTTCTTTCTATTCATATCATCTTTCACACAATCCAGCCATATTTTCTTCGGTCTCACTCTTTTCTTATAGCCATCAACATTCATACTTAAAACTTTCCTCGTAACATGCTCCCCATTCCTCCTCATCACATGTCCATACCATGATAGTCTGTTGCTACTTAACTTCTCTGTCACTGGCGCTACTTTCAGACTCCCTCTTACATATTCATTCCTTATCCTATCCATTCTCGTTACACCACACATTCCTCTTAACATTCTCATCTCAGCTGCATGCACTTGCCTTTCATTAATTCCTCCTTCCTTCCTCCTTCCTTCCCAAATATGTCAAGCTTATCAATACACATTAAAATTACATATTTATGCACTAAATGGACAACGGACATTCGTTGATAGAAATATAACATATTTGATTATTCCCCATTGAAAGTCACGTAATCTGTAATGATGTCCAATAATGTATTTTTATAAATTCGTTAACAAGTAGTAAAGTGACGTGTTCTGAAACGGAATCCTCTACTTACATACTGTGTTGTTCCAATTATGAAATCAGAACTACCAGCGCCATCTAACAATTGTACAAGGAAATTGTGCCAATGGTTTACACTACTGTTTTTGTTGACCGTAGTCGCCGCACTCGTAGGTTAAGTGACTGTCCATAAGCCTAACAGATGTCGTATTAACATGAAAAATAAAAAATATCGCTCTAACTTAAGCAAACAATGTAGATAAATATACTCTCTAAAACATAAAAATGTTTATAACAGGTATTCTTTGAACGATGTGAGTTCACAATAAACAAAACTGTAACTTTACAGTTTCAGCCTGCTGATCACAGATGGAGCTACTAGACTTACCTCCAGTTTCTGAAAATCACGCAAAAATTTACTAATCAACGGTCACATCGCATGTCCAATGTTGTGATTAGTTGTAAATAAGTATTTTTTTAAATTGTTGATTAATGTTTTGCGATTTCAGGGTTGAGGTTGATGGTTGTTGTACCGAAATGTATAAAATAGCTAATTATTGTTTCGCGATTTCAGGGTTGAGGTTGGTTGTTGTTATACCGAAATGTATAAAATTGCAGATTTATGTTCCGCGATTTCAGGGCTGACTCCCTAGTAAAAGTTGTTCGATAGCAATCCCCGAATGAACTCTTAAAACATGACCACGCATTCTTACACGTTGTAGTCATAGGATACCATTGATTGTTGAAATAGCAGCAGAAGAACAAAAATAGATTATTCTTTCTCCCACTTATTACAAAAACTTAGACCAGGTTTAAACCCTTATTACCCTTGATAGGTGACGAAAAGGTGGAACAAGTGAAAGAGTTTGTATACCTGTGTTCCATGTTTACGAGAGATGGCAAGCATGTGAAGGACATTGAAAGGAGAGTGAGTGCTGGTAATCAGGTGAATGGGGAACTACACACCTTCATGAACAGCCGCAAAGTGTCGGAAAAGGCACGGCTGGCTGTTCATGGGGGAGTGTTAGTGCCTACACTTAGGTATGGTAGTGAAAGTTGGGTATGGCAGAAGAAACATGAAAGCAGAATAAATGCAGTAGAAATGAGAGATTGAATGATGATGATCGATAAGAAGTATGTGTGGTGTAACTTTGAGAGATAAAGTAAGGAATAACGTGATAAGGGAGCGTTGTGGAGTGAAAGAAGATGTAGTGACAAAGATTGAGAAAGGTATGTTAAGATGGTTTGGACCAATATTAAGAGGATGGACGAGAGAAGATTGACGAAACAAGTATACGAAGCGAGTGTGGATGGAAGAGTCGGAAGGGGACGCTCTAAACCGACGAGCATGCGGGAGCTGCCCAGAGGACACGGCGCAGCACACATTGGCGGAGTGCCCAGCTTGGGCCACGCAGCGCCGTGACCTCATCACTGCAGTAGGCGGCAGCGATCTCTCGCTTCCGGCCGTGGTTATGTCTATGGTCGGAAGCGAGAGCGCTTGGGAAGGCGTCGTCTCCTTCTGCGAGGAGGTGATGCTCGCTAAGGAGGCGGCGGAGAGGGTTCGAGAGGCGATGACCTCTCTTCCCATCCGCAGGAGACGACCTGGGCGTCGTAGGAGGGCGTATGCCGACCTCCAGCCACCCTAGGTGTGGGCCTGCGGGCGGCGGACTCGGGGTGGCCCGCCGCCCGACCAGTCAAGGCCCGTGACGGTGGCGCGTAGTGTTCCGCGCGCGCCAGTCAAGGGGAGGGTGCGTCCGTTGTGGTTGCCGCACGGGGAGAAGGGGCTCGCCTGCCAGTGGCGAGCCGGGACCTGCTGGGGATGGTTGGGTGAATACAGGAGTATTTCCCACGCCCCCGGCCAAGGTCGGTAGAGGAACACCGTGGTGGTTTTTAGTCGGTAAGAGTCCGACACTGGCTCCGCCTTCCCCGGGCGGAGTGCGTCCATAAGGATTTTCCCCACGGAAAAAAAAAAAAAAAAAAAAAAAAAAAAAAAAAAAAAAAAAACCGACGAGCATGCATGACGAGGTTAATGAACGTAGATGAAGCGAAAGAGGTGTGTCAGGATCGTAGCAGGTGGAAATCCATAGTCTCTGCCTACCCCAATGGGAAACAGGCGTGATAATATGTATGTATGTATGTAGACCCTTATTCAAACCGGAATAAACGTCAAACTCCATACATAAAAAGATGTTTAAGCCTGACTTAAGCAAAGCCTAGATATTATTAAACCCGATTTTGTAATAAGGTGGTAGATGTCTGCTGCCTTAGAAATTCACGAGAATTACGAAAAGTAGAAATAACGGGAGACGGCGGCCCATGCATATGGTACGTACAGTACTTTACGGTAGATAGATACAGGCTGATAAAAAAAGGTTAATTATACAACAAAATTGCATTAAGTTGTAAAAATACGTTGTTGTTGTTATTTTGATTATTAAGTAATTTATATAAACCTAGGCCTAAACAGTTGTGCACTAAGTTTACCCTCAGCCATTTTTCTACACTCACTCTATCGCTCAAAGGTTTGCTGGTAGAAAACTCATTTTTGAGTTAAGCTCGCCTTTGTAGATGTAATTTCTAATTGTAAGTTAATACTGTATTTTTTCTGGTGTACAATAAAGAATAAGACATAAGTTGTTATGACAATTCTTTATTGATATAGTGGTAGGTACCTACATAAAGCTAATTAAAACAACTAGGGTCACAGATAACAGTTCAGTTCCTGGATGCTCCCAGGTTATTACCATATATTCCATAGTCCAGGCTAACGACTTCTAGAGGATCATTATCACTTATTATACTACAGGCTTCGTTCTCGATATATGTATTAACCATGCAGCTTTCTCGAGTTACTCGGCAACTGAACGCAATTTTCAGAGCTAAAACTAAACGTAATTATAAGTACATTGTCTGTGTCCTTACGTCAACTGTCATTCTTTTCGTTTGCGCGGCAACTGTTACTGTGTTTCTCTGTGTTTATTTAAATAATTGAGTGTTAAAACTATATTTCAACCAAAATATAAAGCGTCGTCGGAAAGACGAACATTATTCGTCATAAAATAAAAGTGATAGACATCTTTTTTTAGTGTTCCAGGTAATAATACGTTGTCTTGTGATTGCTATTACACCGGTACGGCTACTAGCTTTTATAGTAAGTAAGGCCGCAAGGGTTTTTCGTAACCTTTGTACCGGTTGACACGGGTGGTGTACGAGATACATTGACGTGCTCATTCGTCTCGGGGCTTATACGAGATATACGCACGAGATCCTTCTACTCTTATGTGAGGTCCGTGAGACCTTAATAAGCAATTTTATCAATCACTTGTACGATCTGTTTTTCAGTGGTATGGACACCACCACCAGGATGACCAGATCGGGTTCCAAAAGAACCCAAACCTCTGTTAGTGGAAAATACTATCTCCACCCTAACGGTTGATCCTGAGCCTACCTCAGCAGCACCAACAATAAGCTATGAGGTATTGTTAGCAGATAAGCCACATCTTATGCCAGATAAGCCAAAATGTGGTCCTATAAATAGAGACTTAGCTTTTATTTGGAGCTATATTTTGAAAAATGTCTTAAAGACACAAAAACTGTCTATAGTAAGTAATGCATTATCACTGTTGTTGGTAACGATACAGTAGACCGATTGAAATTGATCTCACTAGGTACTTAGTGATGCTGGAAGGATCCTGATGGATATATCCATCGTCTAGTACCCACAGTACAAGCTCTGCTTAGTTTAGGCCTAGATAGTGCTGTGTAAAATGTCCTAAGAATATTTATTTATTTATTTATGGATTTAAATTGTGTCCAAACAAAATCAAGGACCAACTTCCCTGTAGTATATCTATGAAACTAGTCTTAGTGACAAGATCAAAGTTTTGAAAACTTGTCAATAAAGCGGTCAGTCAAACTTACAACAAATCATAAGGGAAACTTAACTGCGGTTTAGGTATGGACACCCAGTCCTCAATGCAGGCCCGGGAACATCACAGCCAGCATTATCAGTCCACGGTCAAGAAAACCAAAGCCTACCAGAAGAAAACTTCTGCTCGAACTTTGAAGTAAGTCATGCCAGAAGGCTAGCAGACTTTTTACCTTGCTGGAATTAAATTTGCAAAGACAAGTCCATACTTAACTATATCAAAGGTTACCTAATTACCATTGTATAGAAGGCTCATTAGAATTTTGTGCCAGTACCTGCTTCAGTAAAATCAGCTGAGAAAGATAGTGATATACTATATATAGCTATCTGCAATATAATAAAATTGGGTGTATATCCCCTTACAAGCCATGCCATATATTTTTATTCCAAAATATAATTTTAGTGTACCTACGAGAACATAACATAACATCACGCCTGTATTTCCCCGAAGGGGAAGGCAGAGGTGTATAGTACACCCACATTTCGCCAGTTATGTTATAGTCCCATGTAATAGGGAGCGAGCCTATTGCCATTGACCGGGCACAAATCCAGACTCCGGGCTGCTACTGAGAATTTCCTAATGAAATAACCCAATAACACTTTGCCCGACCTGGGAATCGAACCCAGGACCCCACGCTCAGCAGTCACGCTTGCAACCACTAGACCAACGAGGCAGTTTACGAGAAAGTTCATATTAAACTTTTCTCTGAATACATTTGTAATGATTTGTAGACACATCTCATTTCAAGATGGGGGACTATAGGATGGCAACATTACCACTGTCTTCGGGAGATTACGTGGCAATAATTTATTTGAAGAAATCATATTTATTAATACTAATAATAAAAACATTTATTTCTCCAGCACATTAAGGATATTAACATCAGTATTCACTTAACATATGTTATAGAGGCTGGAGCCTTTACTAGATGAACCTGTGTTACAGGTCTCAATTGTATGAGTTTACTGCCCTCCCTTATAGCTTGGGCTCTGTACTTAATAATCATGAAAGTTGTGGTGACACATCTAAGACCTACTTTGTAAAGCATCTAGTAATCAATCATGTTTAGAGGATATTAAAGAAATATTAGCTCTCTTAGTGCTTGAGATTTGATATTTATTTTTGATAAAAGCATAATAGTACCATCAGTCTTGATAATTAAATTCAAAGTTTTGTGTCTGACACAAGAAATATGACATTGCAATATTGCCTACAGGCAAAGTATTAAACATTAAAAAGTCTGTCCAAAAGTACTTAGACCTGAAAAGTTGTATTATAAGAGATCTAGCAAAGTTAATTGGAATATTAATTACAGCCTGCTCAGGGGCACCTAGGCACACTACCGCTACTGTGGTACCATATGGTTGGTGTTACCTACCAAATTTTAAGAACATCATAAGTCAAAATAATAATTATTATTATCCTCTTTATTGCACAAGAGGTCATGATAGTTCAAACAAAAAACAAATAAAATTACATAATTATTCCCTTTATTTGCTACATTCTCTTATTAATATTTATATATTGAAATATTAAAAAAAAAAAAAAAAAAAAAAAATCTTTACATACATGTTATTATATCTTTATTTTCATAAAATGTGGTATAAAATATGGTTACATTTTAATCTATAGAACGGGCATATTTATCCAATGTAATAAAATAAAATAGGAAAGCAATATAAATATAAATAATGTAAAAGTAAACTTACATTCAGAAATAAAATTTGATCTGCAATGCTGGGCTAATAATATCAGTACAGAATGGGATTTAAATATTGTGACATTTCAATTGTACCTGAACTGGGAGAACCTAAAATAGATTATTTGCATCCCGCACTAATTCTAAATGTATTTTCTATGCCTGTTGGCGACAAAATCCAAATATTCTGTCTTGGACAGAATATTTCTTTGCCTTTTGTTCATTCAATTTAATATTTTATTTATTTACTAGTCTATGCTCGTCACTTCACCCGCGTGAATATCGTGCACCCTTCCGGAACTGTTCATCTTCCCGGGATAAAAAGTAGCTTATACACTAATCCGGGTTATGTTCTATCTGTATGCCAAATTTCATCAAAATCCGTTCAGCCATTCTTGACCTATAAATGGTGTAACTAACCCGACTATGTTTTATATGTTCAGATGCCTATAAAATACTAAAAGGCTACAGGTATCATGGTCAGGCCCCACTGGCCTTCACAACCCTGGTATCATTACAGTTTAGATACATTTACTTCCATCTCTACCATTTATTACATATTTTCTAACAAAATCATTTTATTCTGGGGCTGCCTATGGTACCTCAAACTTAAACTCTCATAAGTCAGCTCTATCTTTGTAGGGCTCTAAAATTGGGGAGGATGCTTGTACAAAGAGACCCTTTAAAGGACATAAGTCCAAACCAGCGTTGGCAAAATATCAAGCAACATGGGATCCAAATAAAGTTCTAAGTGTATTAACAAAACTGGACTCCTAATATGGCATTAAGTCTTGATGTAGTATGTCAAAACACTGGTGGTTTTTGCTTCTACTAAGTACAGCTGAATGAGCACAAACTTTATTATTTACTAAAATATCTAAAATAACGCTATAAAAATTAAATGTATTTATTTTACAAAGTTATTATAAGTAGAACTAACAATAATTATCAGATTAAAATATATAATAGTATTATAGCTCACACTGAGTGATGTTTGAGCCAATATTGCCATTAATTACATAGTATGATTACGATGATCACTAACAATGTGTATAAAAAATTAAATAAAAATTGATTTGCCCTGCCAAGTCACAAATTGTGTGATTACATGATTCAATATATATCTCTATAGAGGGCATGACAACCATTTCTAATTATCAAAAAATAAAAAATAAAACTGTTTTCTGCTTCTACCATTGGTAAATGGATTTAAAGTACTCTCAGTGTGCGGTATATTTATATGAGTGGCTTTTCAGGACATAATAGCTACATGCGTCGCCTCTACGTCCAAAGCTAAGTCAAAAGGAACTTATTAGATGTAATCAGAAAGAGTGCTGGTTGGATAAATAACTCCATAATAATAATAACCATTTTTAATTCAGGGGATTTAGCCCATGCTGTGCTGAATAAATAAAAATAATTTTATTTACTAGTAGTACTATCTTAGTCACTGTTGATCTCAAACATCATAAGTGCCACGAGTAGAAAACACTTTCCTGTTCTTATAGCTAATAAGACTGATCATTAACATTTTTACTTTCTAAGATTATTAACGTTGGAATTTCTATCGATGTTTAATCATAGAGAAGAATCTAAGTGGTTCTAAATAAAACAATGTGATTCCATAACAAATGTTTATTCCATAACAAATGTTTATTCAATAGGAATCCATAATGATTTTAAGGTTCATCTCAAGTTTACCATCTCTCTAAACATCTGCATGGTTAATACATATATCGAGAACGAAGCCTGTAGTATAATAGGTGATCAAACGAACTTACCTGTGACGTTCGATCATTATTATACGAAGGGCTTCGTTCGAAGATATATGTACCCTACCCGTCCCACCCCCGGTAAAATTGAGAAGACCTTACAAGACTCTAAAAAGAATGACAGTTGACGTAAGGACACAGACAATGTACTTATAATTACGTTTAGTTTTAGCTCTGAAAATTGCGTTCAGTTGCCGAGTAACTCGAGAAAGCTGCATGGTTAATACATATATCTTCGAACGAAGCCCTTCGTATAATAATGATCGAACGTCACAGGTAAGTTCGTTTGATCACCTATTATACAGGGTGTCGCATCGCATTACGACATGGAGTCTCTAAGCTAATGTTAGACTTCATGGTTTTCCTTCAATCTAAGAAACAATGGGTCGAGTTTACGGGGTCGAGTTTACGGGGTCGAGTTGTCCGGGTCGAATTGTGGGGGTCGAGCTGTCGTGGTCGATCTGTTCGGGTCGAGTTGTCCAGGTTGAGTTGTCGGGCCGACTTGTTTGGGTCGAGTTGTCGGAGTCGAGTTGTCGGGGTCGAGTTGTCACGGGGTTGAGATGTCACGGAGTCGACTCTACGGGGTCAAACTGTCGGGGTCGGGTTGTCGTGTTACCCCTTTTTGCTATTATATTTAAAGTAATAGACGACGTCTGTGGTCTAGTGGTTCGAGTGTCGGACTGCTGATCACGAGGTCGTGGGTTCGATTCCCACCGGACACAAATATTTGTGTGATGAACATGAGTGTTTGTGTTGGTCTGGGTGTTTCTTATGTATTATAAGTATGTAATTACAAAACAAAAAATATAAGTATTATATCCATTGTCTAGTACAAGCTCTGCTTAGTTTGGGACTAGTCCCATTAGTCACCATCTAGATGGTGCTGTGTAAAAATGTCCCGAAGATATTTATTTATTTAAGTATTATATCCATTGTCTAGTACCCATAGCACAAGCTCTGCTTAGTCTGGGACTAGATGGTGCTGTGTAAAAATGTCCCAAAAATATGTATTAATTTTATTTAAGGTATATTCCCCCCATGTGGCATTGCGATAGGAGTCATGGGAGCAATAACGCCCCCTTGTGGCCGCTGAAGGCCTAAAGGGGGGCGGTAAGAGACCCAGAAAAAAATGGGGGCGTTGTGTAAAGGCTTGGGGGGCGATTTGTAATTTCATCTAGCTAGGAGGACTCTTAGACACCGACTGAACTCTCGACTTTCGAGTAGACAAAATAAGTTTGGGAACCACTGGTATAGATTAAATTATACCTAAACCAAACCTTCCTTGAGGATTAGCCTTCTATTACTTACAATACAACTAATAAAATCCGTCTAGTCGTTTTCGAGATTATCGTGATACCTACTGACAGACAGATGCAGGGCGGCCACGCGTTTACTTTGTTTTATGATAAGTGATGATAGTGATGTAACTAATAGGTAATCTGTGGTGATAGTGACAATAGTGATAGTGACGAAGACAGTGATGATAGTGAAGCACAACCAGCCTATTTCTATCCCACTGCTGGACACGGGCCTCTCCTATTATTTTTTACAAACAAAAAAAAAGTAGATAAGCTTGTAAATAAATTTGGATACGCGACAGTAGTCACGTCTTGACCTAAGTTAACGTATCATTAGGTCAATACGTGTGTTCTTTCTCATTATAATACTATGCGACAAACATGACAATGTCATTCAGTCAGTGCGCAAATTACTTTCCCTGATTAAAAAAATAAATACTTATGAAATACTTAGTGCTATTCTTTATTAGGTAACTCGGAAACTACATCATGTTTTTTAAAACATGCAATAATGACCTACGCATAGTTGTGGAACGTCAAATAGGTACAAAGGGGTCAAAGCTGTCTTTCCGGATGACAACCCACAGGCCTATCCCCGTAAGGCCCAACCTAAATTTAGGTCGATATAAATGACGACCCAATGTACTAAAAATAGGTGCAAGTAGCTACGGCCCAGACTTAAATTTGAAAAAATAGACCTAAATCGGCCCAACAACCTAGATCAGGGACATCAAATGCAAATTAAGCCAAACAGATATCCCTTTTTTAGGTCGATGGGCCGATATTTAATGATTTAACAAGCATGCTTGGGCCTGAATCACTTCTGACTATATGTAGGTAATTAAAGTAGGGGGCCTTACGAGACTATACTGCCGCATATTGCATCCAGTCCAGCCTAGCAGGCTGCCAGGAGCGCTAGGATGCGCGTTTATGTCTTTTGTTCGCGAACGTTTCCCGCATGAAGCTTGCCCTTATGCCGCGGGTATTTGTCGCGTGGACGCTATCTCGTAAACTACCAAAAATGATGCTGTTAGTAGATATCTCCAATACCTGTGATAGTACGTACTTTGTAGGTATACTCGAAATGTTTAGGTAACATAAAAATACATGTTTACGTGTGTGTTAGAAGACGTATAATACGTCTTCTAACACACACGTTAACATGTATTTTTATAAATACTTCACAAATTAATTATAGGTTATAATAAAACAAAGTTTAACCGATATGTACCTAGAATGCTCCGTGAGGCTATTGAAATTTAAAAAAATCCTAATTTTAATAGAGAAGATGGTTGGCAGCTCACACCTGTTTGGAACCCTGTCCTAAAAAATAATCATCTCCCAAACAGCACGCAACACTGTAAAAGATAATGATATTGTGAGTGATTACTGCGTGCATCGAAACGATTTTAATTAATAATATTGTACGGTAGATTAAAATATTTTTGTTACAAATATCTGTAAAGACGATTGTCATCTTAGTCTACCACGAAATGCTGCAAAGCTTTCGAAACGTCAGGGAAACCAATTTAAACAATATACGCGATTTAATCCGGTTAAACTTTGTTTTATTATAATGTGTAGTGATCGCGAAAACCTAAGAAGTAATTATAGGTTCTTCGTAAACGTTTTACAAGTTTCAAATAATATTTGGATTTAATAAGAAAACGTCTACAACGTGTTATTGAAATAACTCAAAATCTCGTACCTACTCATCAGTATGAACAACTTTTACTACGGGACCAAGCCTGAAATTGCGAAAAAAATATCAGATGTTCCCTACATTTGTGTTCACATTAATCGACAGTAAGGAACAGCTGATTTTTGAGTTGTAACAGACGTTTTGAGTTATTTCAACAACACGTTGTATGTTTACTTTTAAATTTTAAACGGGAAACGCGCACATGGCCGGTCCAAACTCTTAAAAAGGGTATTCCTACTTCTGCCGCCAAACAGTGATGCATTGCTGAGGGTACGGGTGTCGGTGTGAGGTGTAATTGCAATCAAATGAGACTTTCCATCTTCATGTCTCAGTTTGGCGAAACGACTTGCGGTACCATATCTAATAGGTAACGGTCTAGGGTGTATTCCAGTTGTTCAGCAGGATTCAAACTTGCGACTCCTGGCTCAGTACGCCAGTGCTTTAGTAGTAGTAGAGCTCCTTTGTGAAAGAGCTCGTCTGGGGAAGTACTACCACCGTCCCTACTTCTCCACCAAACAGTGATGCTTGCATTGCTGTTTCGGTCTGAAGGGTACGGGTGCCGGTAAAATTACAATCACATGAGACTTTTCATCTTCATGTCTCAGTTCGGCGAACCGACTTGTGGTACCATTTAGGTAACAGCCTAGGTGGTATTGAAGTTGTTATGGGCAAAGTTAACTGCTTAACATCAGTTGGGCCTTTTGCTCGTTTCGTCATCGTATGATTTAAAAAGGTATGTGTGAGTTTATTCCCGTTGTTTCATGTTACTTTAATATTTTTACCACAAAATAAGAATATTTTGATTAAAAATATATTTTTAAATTGTTCACCCTTAGTTAATTACCCAAACAATTAGAGTATAATTTATAAGTAATTATTATATTTATCTGCAATGACTTATGTTATAATAATGTATGACCTTAATTGAAAATAATATAGTTCACACCGATACAGGAAATAAGTATACCTACAATAACTCAAGCCGTTTCATAGCACGGTTCAATGGCCTTCCTGATAAACTTTATTATGATAATTAATTCTATGGGAGATTTTTTGAAACATGTGGTACATATTTCCGCTTAGATTGAAATTGATGAATGAGTTACAAGTAATCAGGGTAACTATTTTTATTTAAGCAGAAATTGTTTTTTAGAAGCTGTTCAATGGATTAAGCGCTGTCCACATATTTCCAGGTCAAGGCTCACCAGGGCGTCCAGGCCGTGTGGTCCTCTCCATAGAAAATTGGGTCGGTCACGTGACGTGTCTGCGCCGCAATGAACCACGGCCCGGAAGCCCTGAGACCTGACGGCTCTGTCATGGAAATGTGTGGACAGCGCTTTAAGGAGAATATAGCAGCCAAGTGGCGCCCCCATCAGTAAAAAAATATTCTTATACTTCTTCTTCGTGTAGATGATTCGAGTTTAATTATATTATTGTGGACCAAAATGTAGCCACGTCAACAGCACTATCAGTAGCCTCGCATAGGTCTATGTTTGTGCAGGTGGAATTGCACAGTGAGCAGGTCAAGAGGAGAGGCATCGTCTGTGGATTGACTCCAGTCACATTGTGACTCGTCTGTGTATCCGATCCCCATCTAACTAAATTTGACCTGCAGCGGTCCATCTGGCTTCGGAGTCGATTCAAGGATTTCCAGATGGGCTATGGTAGTTGGTGGCCTGCTGGGATATACTATACTATACTAATATTACTCCCTGAATTCATCATTTATCGAAAATTCGTTTTTAACAATTGAAGTACAGGTACCTTAGTTTAATCAGAAACTATTAACTGTGTAAAATATAGTTCGCTGTAGTTACAGATAGAAAAAATGGCAAATGTGGCCGTTTTAAGCACTTTTTCTATCTAGAACTCCAGCGAACTATAATTTACAGAGTTATTAGTTTCTGATTAAACTACAGTACCTGTACTTCAATTGTTAAAAACGTATTTTCTAAAATTATGTACCTATTCAGCGAGTAATAATTTTTTTACTGATGTGGGCGCCCTCTAAAACTGCCTTCCTTTTGATGTGACGTGTGCCGCGCTGCTCATTCCCCGCACTGCTAGTGACCTGCTTTTGGTTTGTACAGTCCTTCACGAATGAATGGTTAGCCGGTTAGCAACCAATTGAAAACTTAATTAGTCCATTACAAAGTACTTGTCTTATCTTTTTTTATTTTAGCTTAACTGTCAACCGTTTCTCGGTTCTCGGAAATCGCGGATCAATAGGGAAGTGGAACCGGAAGTGCAGAATCGTATCCGGAAGTCCGTCAGCCATTATCGTTATGATCTAGATCTTGTTTTATGACATTGTCTTACCTTTGGTAATGAAATTATGTTGATTACAATTTTATTATTGTGGACAATTGTTTTACGATCGAGCTTTTTTTTCAAGGAACTACTAATTTATTTACGCTGGATGCGGAGGGCGCAGGACCGGTCGTTGTGGTGATGCTTGGGGGAGGCCTATGCCCAGCAGTGGACGTCTTTCGGCTGAAATGATGATGGTGATGATGACTTATTTATTTTATAATTTTTAACGCATTTACGCATGCGAAGCTAAATCTAAATTAATTAACTAAGAAACACTGTTTATTAATTAAAAAGACGTTACCCAGTGGAAGTTAAATTCGATACCACGAGCAGTGTTCACAGTAGCTTTTTTTTAATATAGTATAGGATAACGAAACGAGCTAAAGGCCCACCTGATGTTAAGCGGTTACCTTTGCCCATAACAACTTCAATACCACCTAGGCTGTTACCTAAATGGTACCGCAAGTCGGTTCGCCAAACTGAGACATGAAGATGAAAAGTCTCATGTGATTGTAATTTTACCGGCACCCGTACCCTTCAGACCGAAACAGCAATGCAAGCATCACTGTTTGGTGGAGAAGTAGGGACGGTGGTAGTACTTCCCCAGACGAGCTCTTTCACAAAGGAGCTCTACTACTACTAAAGCACTGGCGTACTGAGCCAGGAGTCGCAAGTTCGAATCCTGCTCGTGAGCGAATTTTTCTTTCCACAATTTAAATCGTTAACTACTAATTTGTTGAAAATATTTTCTAGTGCGTCCTACCTGTCATGAGTGTCATGACCTACGGTCACAGAATAGAAAATAGTCTACGGTGCCGAGACGTGGACACTGACAATTGGGCTAGTCCACAAATTCAAAGTCGCTCAGCTGTAGTGTTTAGCTAGCCTTACCCTGTTTACTGTATTAATATATAAGTTTAGTATTAGTTATTGGGGTACAATATAGTTATTCAACCAACAAGCACGTCTCCTTATTTAATACCATACGCCACACATTACATGGCGACCCTGCCAGGATTGCCACGTTGACAGCCCTAGGCATTTGAAATTACCAAGATGTGGCTGGACCTGTGAAAATCTGGAGGTCAACTTCTCGAGTCAAGTCTTTTATGCAGCCGGGAGATAAAGGCGTCAGTGTTGGGCGTTGAGGGGTCTTCTCCGCTACCCTGAGCTGCCAAGTAGCTGCTGCAGGCCAGTGCTTCACCTGCCTCACGTGTTTGGTGTGGCGTTACGTGAGTTTTGAGTTATTGTGACTAATGTCGTGAAGAAAATATAGGTTTTACACCAACTTCTAGCTAGCTAGCTGTGTTTTATGCCGCAGACATTTGGATTTATTTACTCACATCGAAATTAAATCATAAAATATATTATTTAAAAATAAAAAAACCTTAAATAAAACTACACCTAAAGCTAAAAATTAAAAAGGAGTATCAAAATATCTCTCCGCGACGCTTTCAACTGGTAACGTGCCCAGAAGACTGGCAGCATTGCCGCGTTGTATGGCATTATTAACAGATTAGACTTAGATTAGATTGATTAAAATTAGATTTTATAGTATTATGTTGCTGCATAGATTACATTAAAATGTGATGTGTGTGTGAACGCCAATAACTCCCAGCTCCAACCACATCAGTCAGGAACATCACCCGGCTCAATTCAATTCCTTTTTTAGCTGCTTTGCCCCAATAAAATCAGTCCAGGCACTATTTTCAATCCACATTTTAATTTCTATTTATTATAATTATGCACAGCGCTGCCCACGAGGCAGCACTGGCAGGGTCGCCATGTAATGTGGGGCGTACAACATACAAATAAAGAGATGTTTACTGCTTGAATATGTGTAATATATTGATTGTATTACGTGCTATCCTAACTTATATAAGGAGGAGGTGTGACACACACTACACAGCGAACTATGTAGCTTGGAGTTTCTTTGAGGGATAAGATCCATAGTGTTATCCGGAGAAGAACCGGAGTGACCGACATAGGTTGTAAGATTAGCTAGCTGAAGGGGTAGCGAATAAATAGGTATGGAAAAAGGCGGCTGCCTCGTTGGTCTGACGGTCGCAAGCGCGTCTGCTAAGCGTGGGGTCCTGGGTTCGATTCCCGTGTCGAGCAAAGTGTTATTGGTTTTTTTTTAATTAAAAACCGGCACCGACAGCTTTACGTGCTTTCCGAGGCACGGAGGGGTCTCGATGTGCAACGAAATGGTCACCAATCCACGGACTAACCATGGCATGTGTAGCTTAACCTCGCAGATCATACAATCCGCATGGTTGTTACTTAGCCACGAGCTCCTCGTGCTGATTCCATAACAACTGTCAAATTGTTATGTCAATATTGATACGACGCAATTTCAAGTCTCATCAAGTACCTCGACTACCTTGACTGCCTCGTTGGTCTAGTGGTCGCAAGCGCGACTGCTGAGCGTGGGGTCCTGAGTTCGATTCCCGGGTCGGGCAAAGTGTTATTGGGTTTTTTCATTAGGAAATTCGCAGTAGCAGTCCGGAGTATGGATTTGTGCCCGGTTAGTGGCAATAGGCTCGCCCCCTATTACATGGGACTATAACATATCTGGCGAAATGTGGGTGTTACTATACACCTCTGCCTACCCCTTTGGGGAAATACAGGCGTGATGTTATGTTATTTTATTTTATTTCAGGCAAATTCACTCATTATAAGCTAGTTACAGTCATTATTTTTCATTTTAAATTAATAATAACAATAGAATTTTATAATGATTACACCAAATTAAACGAATTACAAAGACTAACAAGAACATTAATACAAAATTAGAATAGCTTAAATAATTTTAAACATACATTATTTTTCATTTAAATTAAATTTTACATTAAATTTTAAGTATTTTGTCAAATTATAATACTATATATTAATTATAAACAAAGTTTAACCGGATTTAATCGCGTATATTATTTAAATTGGTTTCCCTGACGTTTCGAAAGCTATGCAGCATTTCGTGGTCGCAGGTAGACTAAGATGATAAGCGTCTTTACAAATATTTCTAAAAATATTATTTTAATCTACCGTACAATATTATTAATTAAAATCGTTTCGATGCACGCAGTAATCACTCACAATATCATTATCTTTTACAGTGTTGCGTGCTGTTTGGGACTTGATGACGATTTTAATTAATAATATTGTACGGTAGATTAAAATATTTTTTTAGAAATATTTTGAGAGCCTTTTGATATCCGAAGAGGTGTGAAACAGGGTGACCCTGTATCACCTAATTTATTTACTGCTTTATTAAAATACATTTTTAGACAATTAAACTGGGAAAAAAGGCATTAACATTAACGGCGAATATCTAAACAACTTAAGCTTTGCTGATGATATTGTATTAATATCTGAAAGTCACAAAGACTTAGAATATATGGTCAATACCCTAGACATAGAAAGCAGAAAGTGTGGACTACAAATGAACACACAGAAGACATTTGCCATTACGAATAGCGAAAAATTGCCTATTAAAACTCAATCTCATTCTATAGGCTACGTGGATGAGTACGTATACTTAGGACAAAACATATCATTCTTAAAACAAACATCTCGCGAAGTGGAACGTCGTATAAGAAAGCCTGGAACAAATACTGGTCCCTGAAGGAAATATTCAAAAGTAAACTACCAATACACCTAAAAAGGAAAGCGATGGACACCGTTGTTATGCCGACACTATTGTACGGATGTCAAACTTGGTCCTTTACAAAAGACATCGTACAAAAGATCAATGTGTTCCAAAGAGCCACTGAGAGAAGTATGCTGGGCATAAAGCTGAAGGATAGGAAGAAAAACACATACATTAGATGCATAACAAAAATAACAGATGCCGTAGAGCTAGCAAGCAGACTGAAATGGCGTTGGGCTGGACACACAGCAAGGATGACAGATAACAGATGGAGTGAAAAGATTCTACATCGGCATCCTTACGAAGCGAAACGCCCACGTGGCCGACCTAGGCGGCGCTGGAGTGACGATATCTGCCAAGTGGCCGGATTTGCCTGGACTCGCCAAGCAAAAGATAGAGAGCACTGGAAGGGGTTGGAGGAGGCCTACGCCCAGAAATGGGTAACCCAATAATATATTTATAAACGATAATTATGTACATATATAATAATAAATATCTATAATGTGTAAATGAAAATTTGAAATAATAATATAATAATAAATATAATAAATAATAAATGAAATGATAAAATACTTTGTGTAAAATTCAATCAGTAATGTAATGTAATGATAAATATAAAATAATATTGTATAAACATACTTAATAGATTACAAAAATAATAATTTATAATTTGAAAATTAAAATTAAAATTGTACTATGTATATCTATTGTAAATTTGGGAAATAAAGGCTTTATTTATTTTTATGCCCCGCACCGACTACCGAGTGCAACCGCCGGCTATCAAAGAGCGCTGCCTGGAATAAGACGCATTATTAATTTATTAAAAATAAAATGAAAGGTATTTTTCCAAAATAAAAAAATCTAATTGTTTTCCTTCGTTATCTAAAGAAATAAATACATTTTCAAATTGTTTCGATGAAAATTGAAGGAGTGGCATGTTTATAACTGCTAATAAAAATACTTGACCTTTATATCATCATCATCATCTCAGCCGAAAGACGTCCACTGCTGGACATAGGCCTCCCCCAAGCAACGCCACAACGTCTGGTCCTGCGCCTTCCGCATCCAGCTGATTCCCGCGACCTTCACCAGGTCGTCGGTCCACCTTGTGGGGGGCCTACCCACGCTGCGCCTTCCAGTACGCGGTCGCCACTCCAGAACTTTACTGCCCCATCGGCCATCCGTTCTGCGAGCAATGTGCCCCGCCCACTGCCACTTAAGTTTGGCAATTCTTCGGGCTATGTCAACCTTTATATATTTCCTGTTATTAATATACGGGCGAAATGTAGGTGTGCTATACACTTCTGCCTACCCCTTCGGAGAATACAGGCGTAATATTATGTTATGTAAATATAAAAAAAAGAAAAATAAACTAATTTAATTTACGAGAGTTCATCAAAAGACATCAACGCACCGTTCATCGAGCGTGGAATATGATTTTTTGCATCTCTTTTTTACGCAGGTTAACACACAACATATGTCTATATTTGCCCTATTTTTAGTAGTTGTTGCTTAACTACACAGCATCCACTATAATTAAATAATAAATAAATATTTTTGGGATTTTTTTACACAGCACCATCTAGCACCAAACTAAGCAGAGCTTGTACTATGGGTACTAGATAATGGATATAATAACTTATATACTTTTTTTTTGTAAATACATACTTATAATATATAAGGAACACCCAGACCAACACAAACACTTATGTTCATCACACAAATATTTGTGTCCTGTGGGAATCGAACCCACGACCTCGTGCTCAACAGTCTGACACTCGAACCACTAGACCACAGACGTCGTCAATTAGACCAAGTTTGACGCTGGTATGTATTACCGTTTTGAAGATAGAGCAGAAACAAGAACTTTGAGAAAAAGCATGTTTTTCGAGGATTCTTTTTAGTGGACCCCCTTAGGTTTTATATTTATTTTTAGTATTTTTCGTGATAGGGGTCATAGCAACACATATTCTGAGAAAATTGCAACCGGCTACCTATTACTGTTCAAAAGACACAAGTCACAACCCTGTGACAGACAGTCGGACGGACGGACAGCGCAGCGAGAGTAATAGGGTCCCGTTTGGCATCCTTTGGTTACGGAACCCTAAAAAGCAGCTGTTCCATACAGTGAAGTTAATTTCAGTAGAGAAAATGCATACATCAGCTGATTTTTCCACATATTTTTCGTATTTTTAGGTCTTACATTATATTACATCTAACATCTATGATTGGTAAAAAAGTCATATCAAGTGTCATGATTAGTAATTAATTTGAATGATCCTATAGAATCCTATAGACTAATAATCATATCGAAAATATGGTAAACATAGAACATAGACATATGTGGTGGTACCTGCGTAAGAAAGAGATGCAAAAATTCATATTTTGCTCACGGTACGTTGATGTCTTTTGATGAACTCTCTCTCGTAAATTAAATCAGTTTCTATGGGGTATCAGGTCGATGGGTGGTACGGAACCATTAATGAGCGAGTCCAACTCACACTTAGGTCGTTTTCAGTTTTTTTTGTATAAATATATTCTACAGCAACTTATCACACCCTATTTTTTTCCAGACTTTAAAGAAAGGCTCACAGTATATAAGTATTGATATCACAGTTGATATCCCTAATAGCCTAGTTCAATGTTCTCAGACATTGAAAAACTTTACTGGTGGTCAAGGTATCATAAAAAACGTTATAAATATTTGCACTAACAACAAAAACCAAGCTAAGGACTTCTTCACAAAAAGACGACTGAATAATTTTTTATGCTCCATAATATATTTATTTTTAATTTAAAGCATAGCTTAACCCTTTGCACGCTGAGAATAATTAGGACGTAATTACGGTGTCTTACGTCTAAAATTGAAATTTTTATGATTTATTTTTATTTAAGCTAAATTATAAACTTTTGACGACCTCTGTGGTCTAGTGGTTCGAGTGTCGGACCGCTGATAACGAGGTCGTGGGTTCGATTCCCACAGGACACAAATATTTGTGTGATGAACATAGGTGGTTGTGTTGGTCTGGGTGTTGCTTATGTATTATAAGTATGTATTTACAAAAAAAAAACGTATATAAGTATTATATCCATTGTCTAGTACCCATAGCACAAGCTCTGCTTAGTTTGGGACTAGATGGTGCTGTGTAAAAATGTCCCAAAGATATTTTTTTTTATTTTAACTAATTTTTACGCTTTGTTATATAATGATATTTTCAATTGAAGAAATGAATGGCTATATCTTGTTTCGACAACTTCCCAATACCTACAAAACTTTTTATTATACTTTTAATCCCATTTCGTTAACTTGAAATAATTTTGAAATAAGCTGTCGTGTCGTGTCGTAAGGATACCTGGCTCTCACCCAGGAGGCTCGGGTTCGATTCCCGGTATCGGAACCAATTTTATGTTGGGGAATAACATAAAATAAAGTCTTGTGATAGAAACACGGTTTTTATTTTGGTAAGCACATTGTACAAAACTCTTTTCTCATCTAATATCAAAACGGAAGTCCTATTTTTACTGGAGTTGCAAGACATCAAAAATCTATATTATTATTGCCATCTAATACAATCAATATTTATTTATATTTTATGTTTGGATACGAACATACGTTGCCAAATGAATGCTGTGTAAACACCGTTTTTAATTGTATAATACTTTTTTAAAGTAGGTACCTAACGTTTGATGTGTTTTTGTTTGCTTGTAGATACGCCTTTTTCTCGAATATCTGCAGTCATAAAAAAAAGTAAATATACAAACTAGTCTGTTTTTTCTCCCTTTTCTTATTTAGTAAACAATCTTGGTATGTCTCTTTATTCAAATAACTACTGATAAACTAAAATTACTAGTACTGCACATGTAATTAGCTAAATAAAAATATTTTGTGTGTGAAATTATTAACATTATGTGTTTTAATAATTATTGTTGACGAATTGCACAAAAAAGATATGCCAAGATTGTTTACTAAATAAGACAAGTAAGGAAAAACAGAGTGTAGTTATAACTTTCTGACAAATATTTTGCAATTTCATATGAATGGTATCCTTGTGCCCATACATATTTCTGCCAAGCATTGTGTATTTGATTAAAGGCAACATTCACTTCCGCTGATTAATTTTAATGAAAGGTATCCGTTTTACATTATTTTAACAATATATTGTTAACCATCAGTCGTTTCGTTAGGAACGTTGACATTGGCCTAGTTTGTATTATTGAACTTGACTACATAACAAATGGTAAAAACTAATCTGCTTATATTAGGTTCGAAAGTTAAATAATCTCATACAATTGTCATGGAACACTTAAATTGTGCAAAATAAAACAATATAGGTACTGTTATGGAATAAGCTATGTTACGGAAGAGCGGAGTCTCCTAACATAGGCATTTATTGCTTAAAAGGAGAATGCAAGCATTAACTTGTGAAATTATTATTTTGCATTTGTATTTTGTACTGTTAGATCTGATACGGTACATACACTTGAGCAGAGCGTGTCTTGTATGCAGGTGTATCCTTTCCATAGGAACGCAAAAAAAACAACTATTTGACAGGTCCTTGTCTCTGATGATAACAGATCCACCAGTAACATGCGCGAAATTTTTTCAATGGACCTATTTAGATTTCGTTTCGTGTACGCCGTACGCGACAAACCGGCGTTTTGCTTTAGTTTCTCAAAAGCAATCGTCGGAGGTGGTTGCGAGTGTCGCGCGCACCATCTACCTCCATTGAAACTCGTACAACGTATTGCAAACTAAATGTGCATTTAACTGTACGGATCTGTATTTAATTTTATGAAATAAAATGTGTAGAACGCAGTGTGTGTTGGCGTTGGTAGCCTTGTCCGTGGGGTTAGCGCACTCTTGGGGTGAGTACGAGGGAATAATCAGCTGATCGAATACTTTTAAAACACGTGCATTATTCTATCTATGTGATGTTATATAACATGTAGTAATGAAGTTTGTTTCGGTAACTGAGAGATATACCAAGTAAAGGTTATTGCTGATGGAATATTTGTGTCAAATTTTTGGGCCACGAGTGTGTCAATAAGGGTGTAACTCGCTTGGCGCCAGACGCCATTGCACAGCGGCCCTGAGTCACGTAGGCCACTATGAGCGGTTTGCGTGAACCCTGCCGTGTTGAGATGCTTTTCTAAGCGTCACAAAACAGTCGCGCGTTAGTCGATTAGATTCCGCCGTGTTATAATGCTGAAATTTGGAAATGAATGCTATGAATTAGCTGTAAAACACCTTAACTAGGTGACTGAATTTTTACGCATTGCCGAAAGTGGATAAAATATTATTTTAGAGATCTGTTGAAGGTAGACGCTGCATATATTCCTAAAATAAATAAAATTATAACAGACATATTTTTTTAATTAAAATTCTATGTTTTTTATCGCAATACCTTTATTACCTACTCATAACTTTTTATTTATTTTGAACTTGAGTTCATCGTAAAAAAATATACTTTACAGACTTTACAGTAGCGTTTAAGGGTTACTCGTAAGTATTATATAAGAGAGTAATGTAGCAAGATGACAAAGTTTGTAGTGAAGCGAGGGCGACTGTAGGGCGTCGAGGGCGGGCGGCAAGAATACAGACATTTAGGGCGGGAGGATGCATTTCAGGATTGTTTAAGTATAATAAAAATATAAGTATATTTATTTCATATTGTTTTTTTTAACGTTATGCGTTATTGTTATCGGAGGCACTATAAAATATATCGTTTCGTTTAAAAATTGCACTCTGCGTTTTTAGTAGAGGTAAATATCAATAAGGCGTTTTTTTAAACTTTAACTACGGTACCTACCTAACTATGATTGTGAAAGCATACAATATAGTTACATATAAAGTTATTTAGTAAACATACTAGAACAAGTATGTATCAACTACCGATGACGTTAGTAATGCATCTTATATTATTTATTTATTTCTACAGGAATGTCAACAATTGTTGCTGCTTTTAAAAGTGCGTCAGTAATTTCACGCAATGGCCGCGCGCCGTAAGCAAAAGTGGCCCATTTGGCTGAAACATTTAACGGAGATGCACCCCGGCCGTAATGGAACGAATCTAGCTAAAACACTCAATGGAGATGCGCCCCTCTTTGGACGGCAGTATAATATTCTATATATACAGGGTTATTTTTATTTCACCAATAACCTTTAAGGGTTGACTTTTCTCATCAATTTGAACAACTTTTACTATGGCGCCGACTCTGAAATCGTGAAAACAAACACATCCGTTCCATAGACAATTTTGCGTCTCAGTGTGTAGATATACATCGTGTTATTGAAATAACTGAAAACCTCTTAAGGGGTCAGTGTACTCATCAGTATGAACAACTTTTACTACAGGACCAACCCTGAATTCGCGAAAAAAAAAACTGGTGATCCCCACTTTTTGTCGATTCATGTGAACAAAAATGTAGGGGACAACTGATTTTTTTTCGCGATTTCAGGATTGGTCCCATAGTAAAAGTTGTTCATACTGATGAGTATAGTGACCCCTTAAGAGGTTTTTAGTTATTCAATAACACGTTGTATGCAACAGCTGTTTTTTTTTCATGATTTCAGAGTTGGTAGGTACGTTGGTCAAATTGATGAGTACAGTCAGGTTATTGGTGAATTAAAAATAACCCTGTATACATACAACGTGTTATTAAAACAACTGAAGCGGTAATTTTACTGATAAGTATGAATAACTTTTACTATGAGAACAACTCTGTAATCGCGAAAAAAAAATCAGCTGTTCCCTACATTTATGTTCACATAAATCGACAAAATGTAGGGAACATTTTTTTGCAATTTCAAGGTTGGTCCCAAAGTACCTAAAAGTTGTTCACACTGATGAGTACAATAACCCTTTAAGAGTTTTTCAGTTATTTCAATAACACGTATTTACTTATTCAACTTCCAATCATAGCATGAGCTCATTTATTTAGCAAAATTTTTTCTAATTGTAAGAAATACTGGTAATATCCAACTCACATCTACTTAATTATTATTTTATTATGAAAATATATTTTAGCATAACTTTGATGCATCAAAAAACGTTAATAATAATATTCAAGGCAACCCTTTGCTGTGAAAAAAGAAGTGAAAACTGTAGGTATTTGACGTAGCTAAATAAAGTATGTTCATAACATTGTTGTATTATGTGTATAGCATTGACCCAAGTGTCAGCACTTACATATGAGTAGGTATTTACTTATGCAAAACATTGTACGTCAACAAAATGAATAATCAAAATTATAAAAAAATACGCTTGACTGGGTAAAATTTAAAAACCTACCTTTGGTTTTTTATAATCTTTATTTAATTCTAGAACGATAAGGTAAAGACATATTAAAATAATACTTGCACTCCTTTGAATTTTCCTAATCAAAGATAGGTATATAGTTAGGACTAAAGAGGCTCTGTGTATTATATTCGTATTCAAGCCACTATCAGGTACTATTATTGACTGAGCTTATTGTCTCATTCGGGAGGCTGTCACTGCTCAAAATATTACCAAAACAATACCCAAAAAAAAGTTAGAAAAAGCAATATAAGTGTGTTTAGTAGGTTCAAAGATTTTGTGTAAGAGAGGCGTATCTCCAGATACGGCTTTGTAAGCATTTAAAATAGCCCTTATTAATTTTACCCGTTCTTCTTCTTCTATCGTGTCGACATGAGCTACATAATAATAACAGCTCATGCCGTGGGGAAAAGATTAGCCAGTCAGCAGTTTGGTAGCGGGGCTGACTGCCCAGGGTGCGCCGGACGATCAATTAAATATCGTCACTCGTGGAGGCTCTTTTAATGCATCCCATTAAGGCATTTCATTTTACCCGTTAAGGCTATTATTACTTAAACTATTTTATATGTAATGGTCAATTAACTAGCACTGTTAAATTAGTAGTTTAGCTATAGTTAATCATTTCCTTGATTAGTAGAATCAGCACAGAATGATAAGTGAGTTTTAAACTTCCGATTAAAACAAAGTAGGTACTTTGTAATTATAAAATCAATAGTTTCGATCTTTGTACACATTATTCAGATACGCTATCCTTGAACGGTCACGCCTAGCTCTGCTATATATTTTTATTTTATTATTTTTACAGTATAGAATACGCACACTGATGCAGCGGCTTAATTTTATAAGCGTCCCCTTCAAATTGTAACATGAAACTAATAATACAAGGGTGGTTTGCCCGTGAATTTCGTTCATCCTTTACATCCTTTATTGTATGCGAAATTTTAACCCTACTCGATGCACGTGAGTAGTAGCACAGATAATATAATAGGTAGTAGTGAATACTAGATGACGGACATGCATTTGACATTAAATGATCCAAAAATCAAGTGAGTTTATAAAGGACTGCTTTTCTCTCAGGATTCAAAGGTTTTTTGACTGTTAATACTCGTTTTAGTTCTACAATGTTCCTTAATTCTGCATTGTTCAAAAGATTTCACTTTCAAAAAAAGCACTTGCGAAAGTATTAAAGTATGATTTTAATATACAATTAATTTTAATCAACCAAGTCATAAATTAATGTAAGTAATGGGTATTTTATACATATTATATGTATTTATAGGTAACATGAACTAACTTATATTAAGAACTTTTTTTTTAGTAAAAGTAGATTCTATACTACAAAAAACACTTAAGTAAGGGAACCCCAAAATTATTAAAATTGACACAGAAACAGACAAACAGAAACAACATTAAGATTATTATTATTTTCCATTATTTACTGAAGTACAATCAACACCTTAATGTAGTGAATACAATTCTTTACATCAATTTTATCATGCGAATTATGTCAGTTAACGAAATCGTGACGGCTTGCGAACAGAACCTTGCGATTTTGCTCAAGGAGACTTACCATAATGCACTGAGTGATGCTTGTGAAATCGACAGCAACATTTTAAAGTAGCTCTTTACTACTTTGTCTGCTTGTTAGCAGCAGAAAAAAAACTGCAGAAACGAAAAAAACACCATTAAAAAAACTGATAGCTGTGTTTTTGTTATACGTTTAAACTTACTCTCTTTATCAGGATGTAATAATTAGAAAGTAACTTGTAAGGCCTGCATATTAAACCGAAACTCTTCTTATCATGGTAGCCTAGGAGCATTATAATATAATACATTATTATATGAGAAATGTAAACGTCATCTGGACTTCATGTTCATATCGATGGCTTAGTCTGATGGACTTCGTAACTTCGTTTTGACACTTTTGACCACCTTTACAGGAGGAACCTCTTGCCTCCTTGACTGCCTCGTTGGTCTAGTGGTTGCAAGCGCGACTGCTGAGCGTGGGGTCCTGGGTTCGATTCCCGGGTCGGGCAAAGTGTTATTGGGTTTTTTCATTAGGAAATTCTCAGTAGCAGCCCGGAGTCTGGATTTGTGCTCGGTCAGTGGCAATGGGCTCGCTTCCCATGTAATCATGGGACTATAACATAACTGGCGAAATGTGGATGTGATATTACACCTCTGCCTACCCCTTCGGGGCAAAACAGGCGTAATGTTATGTTATGTTACAGGAGGAAGGAAAAATATTCAATTATGATTTAATACATTTTCATTTTATTCAATCAAAAACTTAGAATTAGTGCCTTAATTAGACAATTTTTCCTACCTCCTGTAAAATTGGTCGAAACGGAGTTACAAAGTAATAACCAAGCCATCGTGCAACTAGAACCTGACGTTTCAAAAGTGCCTGTAATTAGATTTATTTGAAATAAAAATCATTTGAATTTGAATCGATATTTTTTATAAATACCTACCTATCTAAATAAAAATATATTATTATTATAACTTTACAAACTCTGATAGAGTATTGATATTAATGGTAACGGAACCAGAATAAGCAGAACCTGCCTTTTATGAAACTTACATACTAAGCCAGTTCCGCTTATAATGGTTTATTTACCATTGATATGCGGTTGGCCGTACGATTGTTTATTTGTTTATAATTTATGTATACACAACATATGAACGGAGACAGAATTAAAAATATTTAGTAAAAAGGTACTGCTCATTTCAATTACCAAAATTTCTACCATGCAGCAGACCTGCACTGTTATAGGCATTGCTTGTATTATAGCTTGATCATAAAGCCGATATAATCTAACATACTTGTAAATCTTGTAATCGATTTGATACAACCGTTCCATTCGAAAAATGTGATGAAAGAAGACTTTCAGAAAATGATGGTTATTTGATGAAAATCTTTTGTAAAATTTGAAGTAAAGAAGACTGAAACCATTTAGTAATAAAAACAGACAAAAATTTTAAAAAGGAAGAAAGAAGCATCTTTATTTTGGCTTGCACAGTATACAACATAACGCAAAACAATTTTTTTTATATTACAATAAAATAAAAAAATAAATAATACAATTATGAAGTACTTTTCCAATAAATAGGTATTATTACAAATAAATCAAGAAAAATAAATAAAAGGTTGTGAATTGGAGATACGACTTTCTTATTCTCACTTAGTTGACAAAGGATTGGCTCTCAGATTAAAACAAAAAAATACCAATACCAATTGATTTACCAACAGTAAATAATTATTGCCTAAACGTAAAATTCAAGGTTGTTATAATGTCAACAAACCCTTAAGACTGACCACTTGAGATAACTAATTAATTATACTGATTAAAATATTTATTTCAAGAGTGATTATGATTACTAATTAAACTAATAAAAAATATCTTATAGAAAGAAAGAAGAAAGAAAAATGTTTATTTGACACTACTGAGACACATACAAAAGAAAGGTAATACATATACCTACCTACATGAACAAGAACTAGATTTTGTGGAGAAGTAAAAAAGCGAGGAAAAAGCCATAGCCCACGTGGCAGGAAGTAGTTTTATCAATCGTTATCATGGATATTGTTTAGTATTATTTATCTATTATCTAGAAGATCCTCAAGTTATATCTGGTTCTAGTCCAATGAATATCGTATAAAAGTACCTATCTCATTATATTGCTGTTATATGTTGATAACTTGATATTGTTATTAAAGACAGTTGTAAAATAGACACTACTTATCGCTGAATTTAAATTGCTTAGCATTCATAGATAATGATAAAACGTAGCCACCTAGTATGAATCACCATACAAGTATAAAATTTTGCTAAAACTCAATTAATTAAATAATTGAATTTATGGAATCATCCTTATTTGAAAATAATATTATGTTTTTTTATTGCAATCTTAAATTATTTCACCCAATTCTGCCTATTATATTAAAAATAATATAAATAAATAACTTTCTTCGGGACATTTTTACACAGCACCATCTAGTCCCAAACTAAGCAGAGCTTGTGATATGGGTACTAGACAATGGATATAATACTTATATACTTTTTTTTTTGTAAATACCTACTTATAATACATAAGAAACACCCAGACCAACACAAACACTTATTGTTCATCACACAAATATTTGTGTCCTGTGGGAATCGAACCCACGAGCTCGTGATCAGCAGTCCGACCCTCGAACCACAACGCCACAGACGTCGTCAATATTGTAATCAAAAGCGTTATCATTTGAAATATAAATAATAAATAAAATTTGTCATGAGCATAGGATCTAGCGCCTAAGTTCTAGGCACGTTCTAGGCTATAGGTATATTTTTTTCGCTCAATCTGACCCATCGTCTGGTACAGGGCCTAAAAACGACGAAACTAATTTTTAAATTAATTTTTAAATAAAATAATATTTTTTTACACTTGAAAGACATTGAACGACATTAAAACCAGTTTCACGAATATGCAGGCAAGTGCAAAGTTTTGTTCATTGCCAAAAGTGTCGTTGAACTCTCGGCAGTTTGCTCCATATGAACTCACTCACTAGCCTTCTACTGACACATTGAAACAGAAATAGGTACTTTGACTTATATACACAAAGCATACTACTTATACTTTTACTTATAAGTACTTTTACAAGTTCTGCTTACTTTGGGACTAGATGGTGCTGTGTAAAAATGTCCCAAATATTTATTTATTTATATGTATGAATGCTATCCACCCACCCAAAAGCAATAAAGGTAGGTATGCATAGTAAGTAGGTAATTAGCTTAAACAACATAACAGAAACAATGAGTTATAGTTTTTTATGGTCATTGATGTGACCTTGTGGAAATAAAATGTAAAAAATACACTTACAGCATACACAAAAATCGAGCTGTTGTTACTTATAAAATTATTTGGAAAATAGTAATAAAAAATACAGACTAAAAAAGAGTTCAATATGAATGATATTTTCATAATCATAATAGATTTGCCAGTGACATCTTAACGATTACCCACCCACGTAGACACTGGCGCCCTACAAAGCGGAGTTCTTCAGAAACTCTCTGAATAGTCCTTTATGGGGCACTTAGATTAAGTTAGAAATGTGTTCATATTTCATGATCAGTGTACTCACTGTTGAAAAGCCAAATAAATAAATAAATGGCCTGTTTTAGTCATCATTATCATCATCCTCCTGCCCTTATCCCAATTTATTTGGGGACGGCGCAGCATGTTTTTTTTTCAATACATCTCTATCAGCCGTCATCTCCGTGTTCACTTTCTTTCTATTCATATCATCTTTCACGCAATCCATCCATATTTTCTTCGGTCTCCCTCGTAGTCTTTAGTCATCATTATGATTCCCATAAATCATACAATATCAAAATTTCGATCCAAAAATTGATAACTTTCTATTAATTCGATGGCAATCGGAATTTTCCGAAAATATCCGAATGCTGTATTATTAAATGTCGTACTGTTTTCGCAAAAATCGAGTCGCCAGGTCACGCACGTTACTCGTTACATAAAAAATTGGCACAAGTACGAACTTGGTTGATTACAGTGAGACTTTCAAGAGATAGAAGTAAACACGATACACAAATATTATGCACCGGCCGTGCCCCAGTTTCTAAACTAATCATTGTTCTGATGACAATAAAAGGCAGAGGTTAAGCAATTAAATACGAATTTTTAAAACCGGGACGCGTTGCGTGTTCACGATAATTCTCGGCCGTCGGCGTCGGTGTCACATAAAATTGTACTAATTATACTTCTAATTGATGACGTATCGTTTAAGTATTGGAAATTTTTTATCGTTCCAGTTTGTTGGTGTAATAATTTTAATAATCGGTGGAAATTTTAGGTGTCTAACTAAGCTGGAATGGCGTTAACGCGGATTGCCACAAGTGCCACAGGCCACAGCCCAATATTTCAATCGTAAAAAATCATGGCGAGATCCTTACATTGATTTTTTACGAAAAAATTAAGAATTTTAGAGAAGTTGGAACAGTTTTACTATTGATCGATAAAGAATAATCTTCGACTTTTAAATTTTTTTTTAAACCCCGCAATAATTTTTTTATATAATTAATATCATTCTGAAGCAATGATATTAATTATATATACGAGTTTGCGATTTACTTTATCTTTTGCTAAAACTTGAAAATGGGCGATATTATGGAATTAATCTCAACTTCCTGTGTATAGTTCTATATTTATATTTCACTTAATGTTGTAAAGCCTCATAAATTTGTACAATAAGGAAATAATATTATGATCGTAATGTAGCAAATAACACTTGAACTACTTAAAACTAACTCCTTACTAACATAAAAACTCTTAAGTTAATGAGCTTGTCAAATTATATCTTATAAAATTATAAAATAAGTACCTAACTACCGTTTCATCTTATTTTATTGCTTACAAATCCTTGAAGTGAAACATAATTATTAGGTAAAGATTACAGATAAAATAATAATAATAACAAACGTTTATTTGACAATATAAACGATAATAGCTACAAAATTATAAACTGTGACGCAGCAATCAACGCCCGACTACGTAAAAATATAATACATTTGGCATTATTATTTCTTATTCAGGCCCTTCTTTTCCACTGGCCACTATGGATAAGTGCTACCAGGGCCCCGCGGTCCATGGGGCCTCCTAGTTCCTGCTAGACACAGACCAGTAAGCCTCTAGACGCCTATTAGCCGGATACCCCCGATCACAAAGCATATGCAGTAGCACTGCATATCTTACGCCCAGCCACCAATCGGGACGCCACTCCGTCAGCGAGCGGCACCAATCATATCACCGAACATTTGAGCCGACCAATCACAACGCGCCGTCCGCCCCCCGGTCCCCCCCAATATTTTACGACTGTGTTCTCATGCAAAACTTTGTTTATGTGGCGTCTTGAGGCTTACTGGTCTGTGCTGCTAGATTACCTACCATCGATATTACCGTTTTTTTTACTTCCGAAAAACAAACTATATTTAATGCCTATAAATAAATAGGTAACTCCTTTTGCATGTTGTTACTAAATTTCTCAAGGCCTCCAATGTGCTAAAGACTACCCTGAGCTTATTAAGAATTTAGTAAAAAGGGAAAGGATTAAATATTGTTAAAAAAACAAAACAAATTTTAAAATATTAAATAATAGGTGTATTTAATGAAAGCACGTAATAGGAAGCGTAAAAAGTGAAAAAGGCGTAAAATGATAGGTAAGTGGGTACCAATAAATAGCGAAAAGGCAATGATTAATTCATATACAACTTATTACTATCAATTTTTATCAGCGCATAGTTTAGTTCAGCCAACTCACACACCAAGCAATTTGTTTCTTATCACTGATAATGTGATAATAACGTTAATCATTGGAGAAAAATTGCGCAATACCCAACGTGGCTTCAAGTTTACTACCTAAGAGCTCTTGAAGTAATTAAATAAGGACTCTTAATTAGGTGAAAGTGGCCGCTAAGATTACCATCTTGGAGGTAGTAATTGCAGTAATGTATTTAATTCATGGCTTTTTTAAGTGATAAATATTCAAATATATCTATATAATATATATTATCTCTGTTTTATATCATATTGAACTAATGTTTCGTACAGACGGAAATGCCATCATCACGCAATGTGATAAGATGTCAAATTATTAAAATTCTAGCTTACTATTTAAAACGTACTTAATATGAAGAAAAGACAATTTAATTTAACGGATGAAAACGTTTCTCAAAATATTCAGTTACAATTAGGTATTGTATAGTTAATTAGTTATATTATTTTAATAACTTCTTAGGTTTTCGCGATCACTACCTACACATTATAATAAAACAAAGTTTAACCGGATTCAATCAACTCAGCCTATCGCAGTCCACTGCTGGACATAGGCCTCTCCCAAGTTGCGCCACAACGCTCGGTCCTCTGCCTTCCGCATCCAGTCCCCCCCAGCCACGTTCTTCAGGTCGTCGGTCCACCTGGCAGGGGGGCGCCCTACGCTGCGTTTGCCGATTCGCGGTCTCCGGATAACCGGATTAAATCGCGTATATTATTTAAATTGGTTTCCCTGACGTTTCGAAAGCTTTGCAGCATTTCGTGGTCGCAGGTAGACTAAGATGACAATCGTCTTTACAGATATTTCTAAAAAAATATTTTAATCTACCGTACAATATAAATATTTTGTTTTATTATAATATATTATTTTACTCCAAAACTGTATGGGATTTATAACAAAATAACAACACGCAATATTAGGATCATAGCTAAAATATCTGGGCGGTATTTTGATGTGCGTAGTAGCCAAGGGAAACTATTATTATTATTACGATGACCTGTCATTATTATTTCTGAGGTCATCAACAAATAACCAGACGTCACGTTTAGATAAAATAATTTCTCTGCAAGTCACAGAATACCTAATGGTACTAACGCTCTGGTGACAGTCAAATTGACGTGTCATTACAGTAAAGATCACTTTCTTTTACTAGATAGTGAAAGTAAGTGATCATTATCGAGCATAGAGTTATAAAGTCGTATGTTCAGATAAGACTATTTGTTATGTTTTCCAGATTTACAATAGTAAAATTGGGTAAAATTAGTATTTAATTTCTAATAACATTTTATGGGCCTTTTCATGTGATAGTGGTAGTATTAATTGTATTGAAATTATTATGGTTCTCATTGAAACGCAACATTTAAATTATACTAATCCAAGTGCAAAAAAAACACATTTTGATGTATTCTCACTATACAACGTGTTATTGAAATAACTGAAAATCTCTTAAGGGGGGGGGGTCATTGTACTCAACAGTATAAACAACTTTTTCTATGGGACCAACCCAGATATCGTTAAAAAAATTGACTGATCCCTAGATTTCATCCATTTATGTGAACACAAATGTAGGGATCAGGTGTTTTATTTTGCAATTTCAGGGTTGGTCTCATACTATATCATATCATAGAAAAAGTTGTTCATACTGATGAGTACAATAACCCCTAAGAGGTTTTCAGTTATTTCAATAACACGTTGTACAAATAATTTTTGAAATTACTAGAAATCTGCACACCACACGTTTTCACAAGATAGGATGTGAACTAACGACCCCATGATAACCAGCCAATACTCATGGGGTATCGCGTAACCTTTTAAAATTCATAATAAGAAAATAATTGATAGAGGGATGTTATATCGTATTAATATTTATTATTTTGCAACTAACTGTTAAACATCACGTTCACAGCATTATTATTGACTGAGGTTGTTCAATATCGTGTGTAATCTGTACACAGGAAATTATATGTACGCACGGCTACAGATCAAGCTATACATTTCCAGTATAGGCTGACCTCTCATTGTACGGAAAGCCTATACCACAGAAATAGATAAATATAATGGAAAAGTGGGCGGGGCGCACGAGCCAACACTACATCAGAGTGCAGGGCATTTCAAAGCCTTTCTCAGTACGTCTTATGACTTGTTTCTGTAAATACTGTAACAAAAACCTGCAAAAATGCTTCATTGAGCGTAATAAAGCATTTTGCTTTCTAGCTATCTTTCTCGGACCCTATCTCTATAATAAAATACACCAAATTCTGTCCCTGCACTCATTAAATAGATATAATTATAAAATAATACTTCAAGCTTGGCTTCAAAACCAATCATACACTGAAACGGAAGCCCTCATGATTGTTCCAGTGTAATCCCTAACGACTCATACCTATAGTCTAAACAGTTACTCACATACACTCACCCCCACACTCACATACACAAACACACTTTTATACAAATTACATACAACTATGTTAATTTTATTTGATATTGTTTTTGTTTTTTACACTCATGACATTCATGAGCAATTTTTTTTGTTTCCTTAAATTCACTATTTTTTAGAACCTCTGTATTTTTGCATAATATTTTAAAATGTAGCACTAGCTAATCAAAGTTGAATCTTCAGAGCTGTGGGGACCTGGTGACTTGTATTACAGGTGTTTCTACCTACCACAGGCACCAGCGATCCACAACCAGAAACTGGTCTCAGCTATATTAATTGTGTATCTTTGCTTTGTATTTTTTTGGTTTGTGGTGAGAAATAAACGTTTTTATTATTATTATTATTATTGCTGGTTAGAAACGAAAGCTGTAAAGTACATTTGATTATTAGTTAATTTTTAAAAATTAATGACGTCAATATGGGAGGCGTAGTTTGTTCGAAAGTTGCCACGCATGAATCGCAAGTAAAATTGTGATTCTATTTATCTATCTCTGTGGCCTATACGATGCGAGGTCAGCTTAAACTGAAAAATATAGCTTGATGTGTAGCCGTGTGTACGTATGTAGTACTTGTTACTAATCTTAATTCGCGATAGGTTTTTCAATAGATAATAACGGGAAAAAGCGGTTTTAGTTAGGGTTAACAGTACTAAAAATCTCTTTTGGATAATGAGAAACTATAAATCATTTCTTTTTATTTTCAGTTATCTAGGTACATACTTACAACGTGTTATTGAAATAACTGAAAATCTCTTAAGGGGTCATTGTACTCATCAGTTTGAACAACTTTCAAGTACTACCTGACACCCGCAGTCTTATAATTGGGAAACCTATTGTAAATTATGTATGTATATATGCAATATATGTATACTCGTACGAACTGTCTATTATATTAGTTTACATTATACTAGGTCATGAGGGGTCATCGCGAAATTGTTTCACTGATAGCCTGTGATAAAATGTTATTTTTAAGTGTTTTATGTTTTTATACAGTAGATACTAAGGTGTTTGTTTAATATTAATCTGAGGTTTAATGATATGAATTATATAAAAAAAACTAATAAACAATTATGTAATAAATATCTACTGGCTAATATGAATAAAAATCATAACAACATATTAAACAGAAATATGGTCAATTAGAAGGCGGAAAAACGTTTTTTTATATTATTAAAATCCCAGAATAGGTATACGTAGGTACCTATAGAAAAAACGTGTGTTATCAGCTAAACTGTAAAGGAAAATGTTAAGTAGTAACAGGAATCTGTATAAAATGTAAAATAAAATGTGCGTATAATTTAAATAATTACGTTGTGTATACCCAATTACCCACTATCCTCTATGTGGTTGGAAATTCAAATGATATAAAAAATATAAATAGAAATATAACTGAAAATGTTCCAAATTTTATTTAGAAATAGATACAGAATGACACAAAAGATAACGCTGTACACTGATCTAGGTTTTATTACTCAGTTTTATTAATTACGTGTGCTTAAAATGGGGGAGGGATCCGCAAAATCTCACCAAATCTCATTTAAAGGGGTCAATGAAAATCTCACGTCAAATTTAGAATAAATATATTTTGGTTTATTTGTTGCACATAAAAAAATAGTACTTCATCTATGTAGAAGACACCGGTATCAGTATTAACGCTAAGATATTTAGTGGAATGAAGCAAATTACATAATCATATCAAATAAATGTTATTATTTCAAAATTATAGGGTAAATCTCACGTGAGAAGGGACAGTCCAAATTAAAAAAAAAACTCCTTATAAACGGACGTTCCCAAGGGATAATCCTTTTGCTCATTATCATAATTCAAATTTATTTGAAGTCGGTGCAACTTGTATTTTTCTTCCATACATCTCTATCAGTAATCATCTCACAGTTCTGGAGTTGACGTCTGTGGTCTAGTGGTTCGAGTGTCGGACTACTGATCACGAGGTCGTGGATTCGATTTCCACAGGACACAAATATTTGTGTGATTAACAGAAGTTTTTGTGTTGGTCTGGGTGTTTATTATGTATTATAAACACCCCTCTTTTGTATTTACAAAAAAAAGTATATAAGTATTGTATCCATTGTCTAGTAGCCATAGCACAAGTTCTGCTTAGTTTGGGACTAGATGGTGCTGTGTAATAATGTCCAAAAATATTGATTTATTTATATTAACCATTACATCCATACTGAAAAATTTTCATGGGCATCAAATTTCAAAATATTTTTTATTAGGTACCCTAAAAACAGCCTAGCAAGTAAAAAGGTAAGGTAAAAATCTTGAAACTGTTTGTCCAGCCATGGCTTTCAACTCTTTCAAGTGGACAAATGAGGACAAATCTATGGCAAACGCCAACTAACACAAATACTAAAGATTCTCCTATAAGGAGAATAGAGAAGCTTTTATAAGCTTACATTAGAATGATATGTATTAGGTATACGACGTACCTACCTACTCATACTTATAATGATTTAGCAGAATTAGGCACATACCTAAGTATCAGTTGTTGACATTGCGTGGGATTCAATGATTTTTTTGGTGGGTTCTGTGAGCTTATCGTATGACGGAGACGCTTGTGAATCCTGTTAATTTTTAATAATAACATTGTATTGTATTGTATTGTATTGTATTTATTGATAACAATTGTTACAAGTCATTTTTTTTAAATTAACATAATTCTTAACTTACTCAGACTTAACTTTTTCATTGTTAGAATGAAGTTCCCAGGTCGGGCAAAGTGTTATCTATTGGGTTTTTTCATCAGGAAATTCTCAGTAGCAGCCCGGAATATGGATTTGTGCCCGGTTAATGGCAATAGGCTCGCCCCCTATTACATGGAACTATAACATAACTGGCGCAATGTGGGTGTACTTTATACCTCTGCCTACTCCTTCGGTGAAATACAGGCGTGATGTTATGTTATGTTATGTTACGGTGAAATACAGGCGTGATGTTATGTTATGTTATGTTATGTTACGGTGAAATACAGGCGTTATGTTATGTTAGAATGAAGTTACAACTACTCTATAAAACTACACCCATATCCGTAGCACAAATAATTTTAGTTCCCGTCATCTATATTTTATCCCATAGATTCTGCAATAGCCCTGCACCCTCCCGAGGCGAAATATGGCTGCTACTAATAGTGCAGCTGTGGTCAGTGCCCAATCCCATCTTAGAATAAAGTTGTCAAAGGTCTGGACTGGACCTGGCCTGCCTGGTTGCCTGGAGGTACGAGCTGGACCAAGCCTTCCAAAAGTCCGGACTTCTTCATAAAAGACAGAAAGTTTTTTTAAAGTCATATATTTATAACTATTTAGATAAACATAAGTATAGCTCACTATTAAAACATAACCACCGGAACAACACGTGAAAAGTTAATTAGGTACATTTTTCTTTACGTATGTATGGATTTGTGCCCGGTTAGTGGCAATAGGCTCGCCCCCTATTACATGGGACTCACAACATAACTGGCGAAATATGGGTGTACTAAATACACCTCTGTCTACCCCTTCGGGGAAATACAGGCGTGATGTTATGTTATGTTATGTATTTATGTATGTACTTTTATATAATCATAGAAAGTATTTACCTAAGTCAAACCTGAGTTGGTATATACAACGTATATCAGAAATGCGTAGTCATATTTGAAGAGCTTATTCAGGGGATGATATCGAACAACTTTTACAATGGAAACAACCCTGAAATCGCGAAAAAAGAAATCAGCTGATCCTTACATTTTTTCGAGCGACATCTGTGATTTAGTAGGCGACAGCTGATATTTTTATTGCGATTTCAGGGTTGGTCCCATAGTAAAAGTTGTTAGTTCTATGCTTTGCCCTAAACGAGCTGTTAAAATATGATGATATTTCTGATGCACGTTGTATGTATTTTCATGAATGTAACAAAGTAAACAGCTAATCTAACAATAAATCAAACAATACTAAACGCAAACCAAAGCAAAAGCAGTAGGCAACTAATGGGTACTATCGCAGCCAATTTCACACAGTAAGCGCCCGCGCTGATTGCCGGCCACATATCAATGACCCGGCGTAATTGAACACCTACTTAGCGACTACAAAAGCTTGAAAGATGAAGCCATCGTGTACGTGAAGCAAGTCACGTAGGCCATCCGCCATCGCTCCACCATCATTGATGGGGAACGGGAAACAATGGGTCACCCTGATAAGCTAATTTAATGCAGGTTGCAGTTCTTCCTTTTGGACTAATTGGACTATGTTATAATAAAATAAAGTTTAACCGGATTATGTCGCGTAAGTATATTATTTAAATTGGTTTTCCTGACGTTTCAAAAGCTTTACAGTGTTCGTGGTTGCAGGTAGACTAAGATGACAAGCGTCTTTACAGATATTTCTAAAAAAATATTTTAATCTACCGTACAATTATAATTATATATATATATTTTTTTTTTTTTGGACAATGTTAGTATAAGGGCTGATAAGAAAAGATGTTGAAAATGAGATGTAAAGTTAATGTTGCGTAATATTTTGAACTATTTTGAATTTTTTTATAACACTACGATGTGCGCAGTGATCCATCAGATTGAATTATGTATAAGTTCTTTATGCTATATGCTATATTACCCCTTAGTGATTGTATCTTCATTGTAAGCTTTTATAGTTCTTTTGTTGCATCTCTTGTTAGAATAATAGCACGTTTTGAGGACATCCTGCTGAAATAACACAAAAGTTCATAACTTTGAAAGACACTGGAAAACACCGAACTTTTTTCGCGGTGTAGTTAAAAACCATGTACGATAATTTTTCAAATTGTTTAAACTAATTCTATAATTTTAGAACGTGCTATAATTGATAATTCACTTGTAGACATTCAGTGACAATAATGGGTTGATTAAGCTTTAGAAAAACAAGATTCGTAGGTACCTATCAAGATTTGTTGAGTTGTTTTTCATTTTAACTTGAGAAAAATATTAATATTTATTTGAGTTAGCCTCAATGACGTTGTTTGTCGCACTGTCTTTGGAATGCGACAAAAACTTGTCAGTCGTGAAGTCATTTAGCAGCTATAAATTCTTTTGCGTAGTTCCAATATCCGCTTTATATCGGATCTGGTTTTTTATGGTTATTATCCGGTACATATACATACAGGTAAAAATATAATAATATGTTATGTGTATAGTCATAAGCTTTGTGTAGGGTTCAGAATAGCAGCTAAGTATGTGTAGAATATTATACAGAAAGATTATTATTTTTGTGTTCGACCAAGCGAACTTTTACGATGGTTTTGTGAACCTATATTGTATTATGTCATTAGATATTTGTAGAAGTAAATTTACCTATTCCTATGTATTTGCATCTAATCAGCCCATCTATCTATATGTAACATATATTTCGATGAATCAGCCCCATCTATCGCAATTAAAATTTAAAAATACCTGTCAGAGATGTTTAAAAATTTAATGACAACCCTTGATCCACCACCCTACATCGGCGCCGGCCATTCATTCATCTTCCACGGTGTTGAAATTGTGAATGTTTAGACCATCATTTTCCACGGTTGTTCATCTATTCACGCATAAACACGCAAAGCTCTTCAGTGCAATATTTTGACGTTTATACATGTCTCTTTCTATAAAGTGAGATGACGTAAACCGTAACATTAACAGCTAGCCTTGTTGAGGATTTGGGTCAAGGCCACACGCGGCCTCCAGGAATCGCTTTCACGAAGCCCGAGCCCCGAACCTGAGCATGACTCCTGCAAGAGGGCTAAAAACATAGTTTATGAGCTTTTAAGGCTGGTAAAGGTATGCCTTTCGCAGTTAGTAAGTGGCTTTATATTAGCTTCTACTGCTAACTGCCAGAATGATATGATAATATCATGAAAGAAAGATACTTTATTTGCAATCTTCTTAATAAAAAATATATCTAACAATTACTGCTATTAATAAGAAAAGGTGATTTTGCCTGTCTATTTAGCAGGTCGCAATGAGGAACCCTATTAACCAAACTATAAGCTACAATTCCAAAAGCTAACACTGCTCCATACTTATTTAACAGTTCTACTACTATAGTATTATATTATCTGTGGTTCTACTAAGATTGGAGCATTTAAAATAGTGTCTTTATCTACATTTTCAAATATCTGTCGAAGCTGTCAACATTGTATGGGTGTCCTATCGATTCTTCCATGTTGTTTGCAGGGTTACGTCAAGGTCACGCAGCAATAAAAATCACATAAAAAAATACTTTGTTTCAGCATCGAAATTTTAATTAGATTTCGTAACACGTATTCACTATATCAATCATTTCCTGGTTGTAATCCCTCTTATCAGAAGGTTTCGCTTGATTGATTGATTGGATTTTGAAGACGTGACAAAGTGCTTGTACGCTTCTGCTTACATACATATCTATGCAATCTATTTTGGTATGTTTAGGTACGAAAATTAAATATAGGTCATCTTTGGAAAGTTCTAATAAAGGACAACGTACCTACGTTTTAGTATATACTATATTGTGGAACTAATGTTCCACTATAAATAATAATAATAATAATACTATTTAATAATAACGAGACATATCCTTAGGCAAGTATATTAAGCAAGTTAAGAACAGAAGTAATCAGAGTATTAGCATTTTGATGGCAAAGAAGTCTAAAAAGTGATATTACCTGTTTTTTAGGGTTCCGTACCCGAAGGGTGACAAACGGGACCCTATTACTCTCGCTACGCTGTCCGTCCGTCTGTCTGTCACAGGGCTGTATCTTTTGAACGGTAATAGGTAACCGATTGAAATTTTCTCATAAATTGTGTTGCTATGAGGTGTATCACGACAAATACTAAAAACAAAAAAAAGTCTAAAACCAAAGGGGGTCCCCAAGTCCCCATACAAGAAACCTCAAAAAACATGCATTTTTTTCAACGTTTTTCTTCCTGCTCTATCTTCAAAACGGTAATATATACCAGCGTCAAACTTGGTCAGATTATAGTGCATATTATGTAGTTTAGCAACAAATACTAAAAATAAGACAAACATAGACACATGTGGTGGTACCTGCGTAAGAAAGACATGCAAAAATTCATATTTCGCGCACTGTGCGTTGATATCTTTTGATAAATTCTCGTAAATTAAATCAGTTTTATGGGGTATCAGGTCGTTGAGAGGTACGGAACCCTTACTGCGCAAGTCCGACTCGCACTTGGCCGGTTTCTTTATATTTGTGTGATGAACTTAAGTGTTTGTGTTGGTCTGGGTGTTTCTTATGTATTATAAGTATGTATTTACAAAAAAAGAGTATTTAAGTACTACCTATATCCATTGTCTAGTACCTATGGGTACTATGGTACAAGCTCTACTTAGTTTGAGACTAGATGGTGCTGTGTAAAAAGGTCCCAAAATATTGTTTTTATTATGTGGATCCGTTCTGTTCTGAACTAGCCAAATAGTTTGTTTTTTGGGTAAAACAAACGATTTTTTTTTTGGGTTTTTTTTTTTTTTGTTTTACTTTCAGCAAATGACTTAGGTAGAATATAGTTAAGTTATGATCTCGTAAAAAAATAAGGACCCTTAGTTACATACGTAATTGAGTAGAAAACTGTGAAACCAACTCCCGTCAGCAGTTTTCCCGAGCCATTTCAACATGTGAGCCTTCAAGAAACGAGCATACTTACCTACGTCTTTTTAAAAGGTCTGCAACGCATCGCCGACTCCCCTGGTGTTGCAAATGTCCAATTCATGGGCGGCAGAGATTACTTATGCCCCGTATGTTATAAAAAAAACATGACTAGAGAAATTCGTAACCTATTTTGCTTTAGGTCTATGGCACATTTGGTAATTGTACCAAATGGGCCATAGACCTAAAGCAAAAAAGGTTATTTAAAAATTAGTTTTTTTTTATAGTATAGGATGGCGAAACGAGCTAAAGACCCACCTGATCTTATGCGGTTATCTTTGCCCATAACAACTTCAATACCACCTAGGCTGTTATCTAAATGGTACCGCAACGCAAGTCGGTTCGCCAAACTGAGACATGAAGATGGAAAGTCTCATGTGATTATAATTTCACCGGCACCCGTACCCTTCAGACCGAAACACAGAAATGCAAGCAGCACTACTACTATTAGTATTGACTAAGACACAAATCACACTTTTTATTGTATTTTTACTTGTATGTCCTGTGTCTTGTTTTTGTACTAAATAAACGTTTTATCTATCTATCTATCTACATTTATCTATTTCGGTTTATCTATAAGTACATAAACCTATTGTGATAGGTACTGTCATTTTTCACGATAATTCTGAAGTACCCACCGCAATTACAGAATCATCTATGTATCTCGGCTAATCTTATTTCGCAGACTAAATCGAAACCTACTTTTCAAATATGATTGATAGTTGTGATAAAGTGACATACTTTTAGTATTACAAAACATTTATTTTTTGTAAGTAACACAGTTTTTTTCAAACATTGCGTTAATGATGATATGATTTGCCACTTTTATAAAGAATTCTATTACGAATTGTATTTGTGATACAAATAGGTGACCAATTTTATGGAGAGCAGAGATAAAGCAGATGAACTTCAAATTCTGCCAATTTTATTTGGGAAAAGCCTTGAATTGTGAGGCAGATTTAACATGGCAATGATAAAACAACGACTAATAGTTCGATGCATTCTTAAACTAAACATTTACAGAACATTCTTATCACGAAATTCTTATTCACTTCTCTTCCACTATATGTACCTATAGGACCTATAGCACAGAATATCTAATAGTACTATAGTACAGAACGGCCACTCACCGCCCCCCGCCAATTTAAGATCCTCATTCGCGCCCCGCACGTGCCCGCAGTTTGGCGGCAAGTTGGACTGCAATATTCAATGGGTGTCAATCGCCAGTCGAGTGCGTTATGCAATATATTTTTGGTGTTCATAGTTGTATTTTTATTGAAAATGGTAGTGTATTGTGCTTTTCACGGATGTGTCTACATCTAGACAAGAAAACAGAAGATTTTTCGATTTCTGAAGGATAGGATAGATAGAACTACAGAACAGCGATCATTTATATTGAACTATGTTTACGGAACTTGTCGCGCACAATAAAATCAAAACATAACAAACATTATTTATTACAACATGAGTTATTCCGTAAACAAATACATTTTAAACACATTATCCTATAATTCGTTTTGTTGAACATCCTATAGACATATTACTGAAATAAATAAAAGGGGCCGAGTTTAGGTTGGTACGAGTTGCCCAATGTCGACTGCAATTTTCAAAGTTTATTATTGTATTAAGTAATATATATAAAGGCGGCCTAACTTCGGTCAATAAAATAACGGATTTAAAATGCCTTTAAAAAATTAATTTCAAGAGAAAATATTAAAGAAAATAAGAAATGCGATTGCGTTAAGAAATTGCTCATATTTGCCCTATTTCGACCAGGGGCCGACATTGGTTTGTTGTAAAAAAATAACCTCCCTTAACCTCGGCCCCTCTTATTTCTCAAAAACAATTAAAATTTTGTGGGACAATGTTCTTCACACTTTGCTTTATTGTAGAAAATAAGTGAGAAAACTATTGCAAGCTTATTTATGGTCGAAAACACATTTCCCGATCGTAGTCTTCACTGTCGTTTACGCTACACAAGCTAACGCCATCTCTGAGAACTACTGAGAAGCGATTGGAACGCAGTCGGTATTTTGAGCGGCAGGCATCCCTATTCATTCACGTGTTTGAGTGTTTGTATAAGACGTAAGCTTGCGTATGTAGGCGGTGCTAGCATTCATATTGTATTGAGTGGCCGGGGTGTGCCTATAGTAAAGATTAGTGTTTTTCAAAGTTTTACATAGTGCGACACATTTCTTTAAAAAAATGCCCGTGACCTCCTCGCCCTCCGCTAGACATAGACATAGATTATGTAAGGCTTTTTAATAAACCCATTATGAACTACAACACATTTTATTATTTACAAGCGACCCGCCCCGGCTTCGCACGGGTAGCACTGATCATCCATAACCTATAAACTTCTTAGAAAACACCTCTTTTTATTGATGAAAACCGTATGAAAATCCGTACGGTAGTTTCTGAGATTAGCACGAACAAACACGAACTTAGCGCGGCGGGGGACTTTAATTTATAATATGTAGTGATGATAGTGATAGTGAAGTGACTGCGACCCCCGTTTGTAAAATTCGCGACCCAAACTTTGAAGAGCACTAAGTAGTATGGATTTATGACAAAAAATGTTTATGAAGCCGAAGACTTAGTAATAGCCATAACGATTGATGAATTGATTAGGATGATCATTCCAAAATATCGTAATACATAAATCATTACCAGCTTATTTATAAAAGAATTGACGATTGAAGATTGATGTATCGAAAAGACAAGTTATTCGAAAATTGCGTGACCCATCTTTTACGTAAACCTATGGAAGATGTAGACGGAGTAAATAAGTGAATACCGTTATTTTGTGTGTCGTTTCTGTTGGCAGTCGAGCCAAAATATACTGAACACATGACATTGAATTGACTCTACTGTGTTGAGAGTTATTTATATTTTTTTTCATTGATAAGTATTTGTGTTTGAAAGAATAAATAGATGTTAATGAGTTCGATGGATAGAAACATTTTATTCATTTCTACGTTATTGTGTCGACGCCGGCTGTCGCTGAAAACCAGCGCTGTGTCTTTGCTCCGTGCATGAGGCACTGCAATATGCTGAGCGGTGGCCGTTTTGCGCGGATGTGACGCATATCTTACCACACTTCTTGGTTCTGTACCTGTATTTGTTCTGTGTTCCTGAATTTTTAGGTAATTTTGTGCGTCACTTTTGAAGCAAATAAATATTTTTTTCTTTCTTTCTTTCTTTCTTCATTTATTTTTTCTAGTAGAAACTTTAGACCGCAGCTTCCATTTGCGCAAAACTATTTTTTTTGCTGAAAGCTTTAAATGGGTAATCATTTGTTGAAATTATTGATACTGAGCCACAGCTTTTTATTGTTCTGGGGTAATAAATACCTACACAGGTTGATTCATTTGAAATATAAAATGTACAGCCGTAGCCAAGTATGAAGATATGTCATTCCCATACATTTTGATTGTTTTCTATAGCGTTGACGATTATAGATTGTCAACTTGGCTAGGGGGGCAGGTGATTTATTTGAAATATAATACATATGCAGGAAGATTCATATGAAATAATAAATATGTAGGGTGATACATTTGAGTCAGTGGGGAGATATCATAAACTAGAAGATTTAGAGCATTATGTTCTAAGGAACCATTTATTTTAAATCCTTGAATCCTATTTTTCAAAATTGACGACTGGGTCGTTAGAAAAAAAAAAAAAAAAAAATCTCTAGCTCTTTAGTATTAGATATCTCCCCATTGACCCATTCAAATAAATCACCCTGTGAACATAAGCTATAACGTAGTATTTTGATAGGTAAAATCTCTTCGATAAAATCTGCACTATCTGCTTTGTAACACTTCATAAAATGCTATCTATTATCGACCCTAAATAGCATGTTCATAATCAGGTAGGTAAGTAAGTAGGTACGTAACGAAAATAAAAGTAGTATAAAATATTTACTACTATCTTATCATACACCATAAAATTTTACGGAGGTCACAGACGGAGGTAAATAACTACACAAGTATTTTGAGACAGCCGTATAATATGAGTGTAATAAATAAGATATTATTATGACTTCAGAAAATGGAATATTATCTGTGCCTGATTTTCACGTGGAAGTCCTCATAAATATTCTTCGCCGCCGCCGCCGCCGCCGGTCCGCCCGGGAAAGGCGAAGGGTTACGCCGGAGTTTACTGACAAAAACTAAAACCACCATGGTGTTTCTATTATTACTTTTATTTGGGGACGCGGGTTACCCACGGCAGATCTTCTGTGCGTGTTAACGTCCACTCATCGATTATTAGAGGCTCACGGCCGGTTTCTGATTTGAGAAAACTCAGTTAAGTGGTACTTAAGTGTGGTTTGAGTATGGGTTTAACGAAATTCTGTTTCTGATCTGAGTATTTCTCAAAGTTAAGCATTCAAGGATAAGTTTTCTCAAATTCCCATTAAATTTTGACATTACGTCCGCTTAACTAGAAAATTGCGTTTCACATCACCTACTTACGGAGTACTTAGGTATCATTTGAGTATGGTTTTAAGGAAAAATCTGAGCATTTCTCAAAGATAAGCATTCAACCGTCAGTATTTTTAAAATTTTAAATTTCGTTCGCTTAAATCAAAATTTGCATTTCACAACACGTTACCTACGCTCAAATACATACTTAAATCTGATTTGAGCGGAAGAAATTTAAGTATCCGAATTTGGCTACTTAAACTCCACTCAATATATTTTGGAGGCAAATAGGTAATAGGGGTTTTTTCGTTTCCCTGCAATTTTATTATGGTTATCATCTAGCACATTCTACGACCTTCCCTATATATTCGATCCATCTTTGATGCCATACTGCGTTCAGTTTCCTAATGGAAATCGTTTCAGGTCTACTTGCTAATTTTATTCTTAAACAAAGATGATGAACTTATCATCTTTACTCCCAAAGTTTACCCACTGAGCAAACCCCTAACTGAAAAGCTATTCTTTCCATAGCTCCTTGAGTAACTCAAGCTCTTTTATGAGGAAACCCTAGAGAACCTAAAGAACCCAAGTCTTCCACCTCAGCCTCCTTAAATTGCAATCAGGGCAGGAGAAAGATGATGATAATGAATAAAAAACACACATTCTGTGAAAGATTGTCTTTATTTTTATTTCCACAAAATCACTGTCTTAAATGTACATACTTGTGTTATTCTAAATAAAACATAGGACTATAAATAATAAGTAGGTTCTACAAATTACAAAATGGTACAAACATAGGATTTATAATAGATACGTAAAAGCGACACTCTCCTACAATGTAATCACTAGAGACTAGTCAGGTGGCGGGACACCCCGAGTCCGCCACCCGCAGGCCACCTGGGCACCTGGTGTCTGGAGGCCTCTTCGTCGCCTCCTTAGCGAGCATCACCTCCTCACAGAAGGACACGACGCCTTCCCAAGCGCTCTCACTCCCGACCATAGACAAAAGCAAAGTCGGAAGCGACAGATCGCTGCCGCTTACTGCAGCTGGCATGGTCATGGCGCTGCGTGACCCAAGCTGGGCACTCTTCCAGTGTGTGCCGCGCCGTGTCCTCTGGGAAGTTCCTTAGTGATGAAACGTGGGCGTCGGCTCCCGGCCTATGCGACACAGATACTTCCCGATACAACCATGCCCCGAGAGAATCTTGGTCAGCCAGTAGGTGAGGGCATCATAGCACCTCTCCAGCCACTCCTCCATAGTTTTAACCATACTGTTTATACCAATTGGATTGGTAGCCAGCATGATTAAGGCTAGAACTAGTTATATCCAAATACAACTGGCTTTATTTTCAATAATAGAGTGGGCAAACGAGCAGGTGGGTAACCGGGCGGAGTGGTGAGTGATCACCGCCACCCATGGACATCGGTGACACCAGAGGAAGGCCAGCTGACAGTCGCCGCGTCGATGCGTTGGGTGTAGCCGCACTTCGGTTTTAGTCGTAAAGTCGTAACGTATCAATTAATTTGAACAACTTTACAAAATTATGATCATTATAACATAAATAACATTGCTTCAAGTTCATACACTGTTGTAACTCAATGGTTATTAACTTTCAATATCACTGGCACTATAACAAATTCTTTCTTAATCCTTGATTACACTTAGGTCTACACCTTGGTAGTCTGCTTGGCTGGAGAGGTCAGACATTGATTTATATCATGATGCGAGTGATGACTTCACGTCGTAGCTCAGACATCTGTATAGACAGCAGACTGGAGGAGAATCGCTGATCTTTGTCGATGAAGTAATAAAAATGAGCAATGTATACTGCCCAGAGGCAGGTATATAATCAAAGACTGCTCAACAACGTACGGAATTCGCGTCGCATTTATAGCTGCAATAACATGGGATAACTTTCTCACATATCAACCAATGGTTGTAATTCTATGTTACAATAATTATTTCGTATTCCAATTTACTAGACTTTCGTAAGACGTTAATTTTTTATGTAATTAATCTTATATTGCTCGATTTCACACGTAGCTTATACTAGACGTAGATACTACTATGCGTACACGAGTACTGTAGAAAAAATTTAATTTATATTATTTTAATTCAAATAAGTTCAACTATTCGTGTAATATTATAGAATTTTTCAGTTGACATTTTTTTGATTTTTTGAGTTTTGGACGTTAGTGCAGTGTTGCCAATAATAAATTTTTAGGCAGCTGTGTACGTTCGGTAGAAAAGCCGTGTTTATATGGAAAAGATCAACGGTCGGCCGAAGCACCACAGAGTACTTTGCGTAGCACTGCCAAAAAAAAGGAGATACGTTTCAGCATCAACCAAATGGCGCTTTGTTTAAGTTTTTCGTGCATATTTAATTGTTCGTCATTTTTCTCATTTTTCTTTTTAATAAAAAACGTAATAACAACATTTCATTTTAAATGGGTAATCTAATCGGGAAATACCTGTCCATAACACTCTCACTCACAATTACTTTGCAAAGTTGGAATTCGGATTTACAAGCAAAGATGAACACGCACTAGATACATTTGGATACATGGAGTGATATATTTATCGAAAACATGATTACCGTGACTGAAAGCCGTAGATTTTGCTACGACCATGGGGTTACAGCCGTAGGCCGTAGATATTGTAGCTTTTTATCCTGAAAACCGTAGAACACGGTAATTGCCGTAGCATTGGCAACACTGCGTTAGTGATTTTTTTCTCTGTTTGACGCAAAGGTTTGACGTGGCCAAACTGGCCAAGCACGAAACAAGGTCGGCGAGGTACATACCAAAGAGTATATAATATACTACATTTAGTTCATACATTGTGCATTCAATTTATTTTATGAACACCTTTTTATAGAAATTTTCAATGGTTTTGGAATAATATTAATAAAAAAACGATGTATCGATTGCTATACTAATATGTAATTATTATGTTTTCAAATCGTTTTCGATTTGGGTGGGTTGAAACTATACGTAGTATTACATCCTCTTTGATTGAAGCGTACATTGATGTTTTCCTGAACGTTGGTACTGCACCCAGGCAGAGTTTGAGAAATACTTAGTTGATGGACGATTGAGCAGAAGAGTTTTTGGCGTGTGAAACACAAAATTAGTTAAGTATTGCTCAAAATTTGAGTGCCGCTTTGTTAAGTGTAGCTGGTATTCTCAAAACAGTCATTATTAGAAGTGGGCGTTTAAACGAAAAGCGCTTAAAAAAGTCTAATAAAAAAAAAAGCGTATAAACACGCTTAGTGATTAAAGCAGATTTCGTTTAGAATTTTTCGTAAACCAAACTTATGCTTTTAATACTACGTTTGAAATGCAACCTTATGTCTATGAGCATAAGACCCAAATTCAAAGTTGACGAGTGGTTTGATAATCGGCAGAATTAAATTTTATACGTTTACGTAAAATTTGTTTAGAGAAAGAACATTTTTAATTTGTTGATTATTTTAGTATCGTTTAAACGTTTTTGACCTTGATTGATTTGCTTTTGCTTTGGCGCTTAGTTTATTTTTCGTTTTCAACGAGTGAATGCGTTTTTGAATGTTCTCCTCGATAATTATCGCGACGATTGTAGTTTGTTCGTATAGTTTTTAGTGAACTTTGTAAATAGTTTAACTGTAAATAGAATAGTGTAATGTAGACAAATAAAAGTAATTTTTTTTAGAAGTGAATAACAAAAAGCGTAAAAAAATTCGTTTGCAGAATAAAGCACAACTTTTAAACACGCTTACGATTTTAAGTCGTTTTTCCCATCTTTAGTCATTATAGTCCAGAATTGACCATACAACACCTTGTTGCAGTAGTGTTTTTTTTTCTAGTCGTTCTAACAAAGTTTTCTATTGGTTAGGTTTGAATAGGTATTAACGGTTCTTTATTAAATAAATGATAATTAAACCCGTCCGTGGTTTGGTCTATAGGTATATTTCTAAATGAATTTAACTATTAATAATTAATTTTTAATTTATGAATGAAATGTGACGTTGCTATGAGGGGCTCGTGGTTAAGTAGCAATAGCAACTGCGCGGGTTGTATGATCTGCGAGGTTAAGCTACAGTTGCCGCGGTCAGTCCGTGGATGGGTGACCATTTCATTGCACATCGAGACCACACCGTGCGTTGCATCCTCCACTGTGCCCTCTGCTAACGTCAGAGGGACCCGCGGAGCATCGCCCCACTGGCCCAGATACGGCCCCTCTCGTGCTAGAATATTCACCACGGAAAATAAAGTACACCGAAAAAGAGTTATTTCCCGTGCCCGGGTTGCACCGGGTCATCAAACTGCTGTTCTTTCCAGACGTATGGAGAAGGACCAGCAGCTTTGGGTCGGGTGCTGGCCAGAAAACCTCCACGTGTGTTTGACGGCTGCCTGTCCCTCTGGACACGTCTGGAGGGAATGGTAGTATTTAGGCCGGTGCATCCTGGGTACGAGCAATAGAATCCTTTCGAGAGATTAACTTTCGGGGGATCTTATTGCCTATGGCGAATATTCTGGCACCGGAGGGGCCCGATGTGGGCCCAGTGGGGCGTTGCTCCACGTGTCCCTCTGATGCTAGCAGAGGGCATAATGGAGGAGCAGGTGCGGGCCCGGTGTGCACTCACCCTGCCACTGGGCAGGCAGCGGGGGACTGTCCTTCTCTGCCCTCGTCGATATCGTAACCCCAGGAGTGCCTGCTAAGTAGTGTCCTCGCGCCTCTTGGGACCGAGGGTCTTGGCTTCACCACCCGGACGGCGAGGAAGAAAACCTCTATAAAAATTACAGGAGGTGGGGCTTGCGAGCAGAAGACTCGGGGTAGTCTGCTGCCCGACCAGCAGCTGCAGGCGTAGCATGACCACTGTAGACAAGCGTTTTGTCTACGAAATAATAGACAAAATCACAGATAAAGTTCTATACAATGTAGTTTTGTCGATTCTTCCGTAGACAAATCGGTTGTCTACAGTGGTCATGCTACGCCTGCTGGTGTAGCTGGCACAGCTGGCGTAGTTGGCACAGCTGGCGTAGTTGGCGCAGCTGGCGTAGCTGGTAAAGTCCCGTGAGGTGAGATTGCGTGCAGTGGTCCATGTGCGGCACCGGGGTGCGGCTGACGCTAGGCCGCACGGGTAAAAGGGGCTCGCATGCTTGTGGCGGGCCGGGACCTGTCGGGGGTGAATACTCACGGGTTCCCACGCCCCCGGCTAAGGTAGTTGAAAGAACATCGTGGTGGTTTTAGTCGCTAAAAGTCCGACACTGGCTCCGTCTACCCCGGGCGGTGTGCGTCCATGAGGATTTCCCCACGGAAAAAAAAATGAGCAGCTTTGAGTTTTTCGAACGAAGTTCCTTAACGAGGCTTGCAGTAGGTGTGATTCTGGAGGAAATGTAACGTCACGTAAGATTTTTGTGATATGTGCAGGCATGTACGCACACCGCACGTTCTCTCTTTCTTTTTCTATCTAGTATGTCTGTGTGTGTGTGTGCGTGAGGAATCGTTCCTGACCGAGGGTCCCCTGACCGCACAGGTTTTTTTTTAATTAGCAAATTCTCAGTAGCTGTCCGAAGTCTGGATCTGTGTTCGGTTAGTGGCAATAAGCTGGCCCCTATGGGACTGATAACATAACTAACAAAATGTGAGTGTACCTATTATAAACCTCGGACTACCCCTTCAGGGAAATACCTACAGGCGTGATATTATGAATGTATGTAAAATAGAATACCTCGTAAGAATGAAGTCAGTATTCTATGGTAAAACGAAAAGTTAATAACAAAACTTTTTGTTTGAATATTGTTATGCAACCTCTTTAGGTATTTTATGGAATCAATGCCACCTAGAAAAACGAGAAAAAACAAACCATACGTCGTCATGGTGATACATTTGTTGACTTCAAAAATATTGAAAAATTATGTAAATAAATCTATATGAAAATACTTGGAAAAAAACCAATGTTTATGGAAAAAACTAAGAACCATTAGGTCATACATCCATGGAACCACACATGGAACAAACATAATATTGTTTTGATGAATGAAAAAACACACTATGAGTCTGTCATTTTTATTTCCACATGTTTGTTGGAACTGGAGATTTATGATAGATACCTTGTATGTCTTTGATCTGATAAGTAGGTATTTGAATAAATAAACTATGAACATTCGGTACTTATATAACATTAAACTGTTTTAACTTATGATTGTAACTTTTACTGACACTATCACTGGTTTTTCCCAATCCTTGGTAGACAATCCCAATCCTTGGTGTACTCGGGTCCACACCTACATAGTCCAGATGGACAAACAGATGGGCAGATGCCCAAAGATAATATAATCACTACCATCTGCCTAGCTGGAGAGATTTATTTGTCTATCACGATCGGCGCAGACTGGAAGAAACTGGTTCAATATTGGTTGATGTTTTAATAGGAATGAGATATTATCAGCATGTACTCCTCCGAAAGACAAACATGCTTGTACGGCCTGCAGATTGATTCTTCGCGTCTCATCTTCGCAGTTCACTAAATCTGTGACGGCATATGTCCACTATCTCACATATTGAATCAACCAATGCAAGGTTGTAATCCAGTAATAATAAATTTATGTTATAATTCAACCAACGACCCCAACATAACGATTTTATTATTAATTAATAGTATGTTTGTATTCCAGTCACTAGTTATAGGTAGCAGGTTAAGATTTAACGAAGTTATATCATTGCTGGATTTCTCACACGTTTCTTGTGTGACAAGATACGAATACCTACTGCAGAAATAATTTCATTTCTATTGATGTATGTATTTAAATCAATAGAGGTACAAATGATACAGTAGATTAAAATACCGTGGTTTTCTTTAAATTGTTGACGTAAATTGTTGACGTTGGGATTGGGAAGTGCAATCCATTCTAGGCATATCGTGCCGCTGCGTTCTAAAATTATACATCATACTATGTTAAAAAAATAGTGAATATAATTATTTTTGTAGCATTTTATAATTATTTCGGCATAATATTATTGAATTCTAAATGTCGATACTCTATTCTTTAGACTTACATATGATTGAATTTATCGTTTCATATCCGGTTTCCGCACATGAATCGAAACGTAGAAATGTTTGCCTGAACGTTGGCACTAGACTTAAGTAGTTACTTAGTTAATGGAGGTTTGAGTGGAAAATTTTTCAACATGTGAAACACAAAATACTTAAATATTCGTTTTAAGTAAACTCAATTTTTGAGCGCCGCTTAGTTAAGTAAAGCTGAAATTCTCAAATCAGAAACCGGCCGTCAATGAGTTTAGAGTTTAGAGAGTTGTTGGCCGCGGCCGCCAGGAAGAAATCCGAGGAAAAGCGTGACCGTTAACTGCATGCGCGTTCTATCTGCACTTACAAATGCGTAAAGACTTCGCTTCTATCGGACGTCCCTCGACCCATCCGTTTTTTTGGGTTGCTCTTCGGTCACGGACGTCAGACAGCGGTTGTGCGTAGAATACTGATATATGGCGGCATTTGGTTAGATTGGGAATTTGGAACCCAAAAAAAACTTACTATCAACCTGTATTTGAGTCATATTCCTTAAAATGTGACCTATGTCCGGTCGGAAAACACTCGGTTCGCAAGAACCAAAAAAACTTGTCAACGTTCAATACGTTTTATTTGTCAGGGTTTTATAATAGTACCGATATATAAACTTGTATTAAAATGAGATATATACAGTTTTTACCCACGTCCGGTTGTTCAACTTTATGAATATAGGACAGGAGCTGGGTTGATACAGAATGTTTTTATTGATCAGTTCCGTGTTGTTTCAATAATTTATTATTATTGTCTCGTAACTAGGGCTGTTAAATCATTTGATTGTAGGTACTCACACTACACAGATTTTAAAAGTAGTATCAAGTTTAGCCGGATTATATCGCGATATTATTATAAAACTTTTTAACATAAAATTGAACCGACGAAAACAGAAACAGAAAAGCAAAAAATAAAATGAAACTTTTTAGTCTTAATAACTATTCTCCTAACTAAACTAATGTAAATAATTTATTATGAGTCGGCGCCAAACCAACAAGCAAAGTGCGTGCGAGTTGCAACTGGTCGAGCGGAGAACGCATTTTTGGAAAGTTATTGTTAATCGTTGATAATTTCACGTTGCATTTGATGTTATTTTGTTTGGTGCCGACTCGGATTATATAAACCATGTTGGTCTGGGGCGAGTTGTAGTTTTACACACATTATCAAAAACTTTTTGGAGCCCGCTCTGATATACAGGCTTCCTAACGATTTTTGTATGAAGGACAATGGTGTCGATTCTCTTGTTCACGAACTAAACTTATTTTAAACTATCGCTCTCTTTTACTAATAGTAGATACAAGAAAGGGATGGCAACCATTTAAGAGCTGTCAAATTAGACAAAATTAAAATTTCCATACAATTTTAGACGTGATCTCGGAACGTGCCCACTAAAATACAAAGAAATGTAACACGTAAACTAATTTGACAGTTCTAAAATGGTTGCCATCCCTTTCTTGTATGTACTGTTAGTAAAAGAGAGCGATAGTTTAAAATAAGTTTAGTTCGTGAACAAGAGAATCGACACCAATGCCCTCTAATGTATGGCGCTTAGTCTACCAACCAAAAGATGATGTGTCACAACCAAATAGTACCTATATTCTTAGGAGAATATAATGCTTTTTAACCGACTTCAAAAAAAGGAGGAGGTTATGTATTCGGCGGGTTTTTTTTTTTTTTCATATATCTTATACTTTTTTAGATGTGTAAGTAAACTACCCTGACTGCCCTGTTGGTCTAGTGGTCGCAAGCGCGACTGCTGAGCGTGGGGTCCTGGGTTCGATTCCCGGGTCGGGCAGTGTTATTGGGTTTTTCCATTAGGAAATTCTCAATAGCAGCCCGGAGTATGGATTTGTGCCCGGTTAATGGCAATAGGCTCGCCCCCTATAACATGGGACTATAACATAACTGACGAAATGTGGGTGTACTATACACCTCTGCCTACACCTTCGAGGAAATACAGGCGTGATGTTATGTTATGTGTTTGTTATGTTATGTTTGTAAGTAAACTAAACTTACTAAAACTACGAAAAATACATCATAGATTTTTCCGATGAAGCCTTAATTAACCTACCATGTTAAAGTCGTATTTATTGCAGCCCTATCTAACAACTTAGTATGTACTTGGAAGTATTCGTGTGACGACAAGCGACAACTAGGTATAATAATACCTATATTAGTAACAAACGGACATAATCACGATCTCGTTCTTGAAACCCGACGTAAAACACAGCTACGCACAACATTACTTTTATTTTTATACCAACGGTACCGGTTATCAGATTAATGAAGCGAGGAATTTGTTTTATTTCCTTCATTTTTGATTAAGAAGTAGGTACAAGCACAATCGGAAATTACGCGAATTTTTGGATGATAAACATATCATCATATCATCACCATAGAAATCTAAATAATTAGGTAATAGAAATGTTATATATTGTCTTTTAATACCGGAACGTCCGGAACGTGTTGTTTCTAGCACTCAATTCAAAATAATATAATATTAAGCTAAAAAAAATCCGATGGTAGATATGCTGCAAAGTAAAAATTTTGTGACTCCACGTCCAAAACAGCACTGTCAAGCAAACGGTTCACGCACTGGAGTCCTACGAGACACCTGCACGCGGCGACAAGTTCCATTTTATGCGAATAAATGAATTTAAATTTTAAATTTGAATTGTTTGTGCCAATAAACACATTTTCTTTCTTTCTTTCTTTCACGCGCCTTTACCACTTCTATTACCTTATTATTTCGATTTCTATGGTTAAACCTTTCTTATTTTTTTAATTACAGTAATAATTACCTGTAGGTAGGTATATTTATCGTATTAGTCGCAACTAGACTACTATTAGGTAAGGTACTATCGGCTACTAGGACTAAGACTACTATCGGTTTTTTATCGAATGCATTTCGACGAGTGTGCGTTGGAATTGCACAATTTAATTCCCCCAAGCCCTTTACATCATCGGACGACCAGACGCACGGCGATGGGCCACCGTTATATGCATAGAGGAAATGAATATAAATAGAGGGGAATTGTGGGCGGGATAGGCGCGCCGCGCTTTTGAGCAGACGCGCTAATTTAACCAAAATCCGCGTCACAGCTTAAACATTGCGGCCAGGCTGTGACAGAGTACGTTGCTGTGCGAAAAAATAATAATTATGCCGTCTTGCGCCATTATATCATGCCGAAAAAGAAGCGAGGTGTGTAGTTTAACTAAAGGAGGGATTTATTTTCATCGGTAAGTCTAAAAACCTTTAATTAGTTGTGATATTTGCAAATATTTTCTTAGTATTATGTGATTCATGACAAAAACGATGCTATCGCAAACTGATAAAACATTATACATTGCTTATAAAACATGGATATCGACTTTCACTACGTGAGTAACCGCGTAATGTATTGCGTTTCTTTCGATGTCGCCTTCACCTTATTTGCCTGACTGTTACCAAAATCCCCGCGTATCGATAGTGTAGTAACATATTGAATGCATTATCGATATAATTAATTCGGTGTATACTTTCTGTTTTAAAATAAATATTCCTCATTTTTATTATTTTAAATGCATAATAATTTTATTTTTAGGTAGATTCTTTGTCGAAATTATTTATTCGCAATTTCGAGTTTTGATAAGATAAGATAAGATAAGATAATGTTTATTTGTCATAACATGAGTATACACACAGAGTATGCAAGTTGTACAAAATTATTATAAGGTATATCATGTTATACCTTTACGGCATACAAATATAATTTTATTAATGGATATATCATTAATCAAATATGTAGAAACTTATACAATACAATACAATATTTATCAATTATCATACTTATCATAAACATAAACCACATTAAAAAAGTAAAAACCGACTAAAAAAAGAATAAAATAATAAAATTTGTGTGAACAGTTTAGGGAGTGGTGCTTTTGATTCGGATTGATTTAAGAAAAAACTGTTTTTTTTTTTAATTAAAATATTTTATTTTTATTTTTTTGAAGTCGTTTTTTTTAGTTTATTGTTTTGAGTGGAATTAACAATAGAAAGACAAGCGATTGCTGTAATCCCGGATAATTTGCTGTCATCCATTGAAGAGTTCCCTCTTTATCTCCTATGACCTTCATCAGATCTTCACAAAATGATTTTTTCTGAATGCAAATGCTTGACTTGTTGATGAATATACCAAAATCGCTATGTGTATGCCAATAATATTTGAGAAGTTACCTCAATTTCACATGGATCCCATCATCAAAACTGGATTTTGATGAAAATGGAACCAATCTGGAAGTATATCCTTTCAAATAAATAAATAATTTTCGAAATCGGTTTATAAATGACGGAGTTCTGAGGTAACAAACATACAAAAAAAAAACATACAATTGAATTGAGAACCTCCTCCTTTTTTGAAGTCGGTTAAAAATCGGGTTTTAGGCTCGGTTTCCACCAAAACGCAGAGACGAGATGTGACGAGATGTGTCGCAAGCCACCAATAAGACTGCGTTAGATATATAATAGCTGGTTGACTGGGAGAGAAAGCCAAAGGCATTAAGTCCACCTATGTACATGTATTGTATGAAGTTTAAATAAATAAATAATGTTGAAGCTAGGCGGTGAAATATGAAAATAACGCAATCCTATTGGTTGTTCGACACATAGTCCTCTCCTCTTCGTTTTGGTGGTTAAATACCTTTGTTATGTATGGAGTTTGGATTACACCCGGTTTTAACAAGTGCTTAAGGGGAATGTAGCAGCCAAGTGTTGCCTCCGTCAGAAAAAAAAACACTCGCTGAATACATAATTTATCGAAAATTCGTTTTTAAAAGTTGAAGTACAGTTCAATCAGAAACTATTAACTCTGTAAAATACATTTCGCTGTAGTTGTAGATAGAAAAACCGGCCAAGAGCATGTCGGGCCATGCTCAGTATTATAGGGTTCCTTAAGTAGGTGTTACAAACAAATCAAATCGAATATTAATCATGGCTATTTTAGTTTTTGCAATAGACGGCAGCATTGGCGACTCAGAGAGTGTTGTCAATAGCCACTAGATGGCGCTATACAGTGCCAAATGAAATAGACGGCACTTGATGGCATCATTGGCGACTTATGCTTGATTTCACCAACGATAATTCTCTGGTTAATCGACCGTTTACCCTTAATTCCAGTACATTTTTTGAGTAATCGGCTGTTTAATCAGAGAATTAACGTTGATGAACACCGGCCTTAGAGAGTGTTATTAGACGCCGCTAGATGGCGCCAAATTTAAGAATTTTGTCATGTCATAATAACACAAATTAACTTTTTGTGATTTTTTCAAATAGAAAGTAGCTAAAAGAGCATTATTTGCTAACATCATTTTTCTCTAAGGTCAATGACCTTTGAACTAGGACGTTTTAAGTATTTTTCAGTTTTCTCTCCATAACTCAAAAATTTATAATCACATTATGCTCGAAATAATTTTAAAAGAGAGTTTTTACAAAGGTCTATCAATGTGGAAGATTATAAGCTTCTACGTTGCATAGTTTAGAAATGGCAGGGGGGGGGACACATTGCAAGCCACTTTGGCAGGCTATATTTCGCAGATGGTACACCTGATAAAAAAGTGGTGTATGAAACATTACCATCATTTTAGTAAACCTATTCAATGATATCCCACACGAGGGGGTGCAGCGAAAAAAAAATTTCCATCCCCATTTCACATGTATGGGCGCCACCCCTTAAATACGTAATCAAGATGTTTTTATTATTTTAAAATTGAGATCTATATCTATATTATTTTTTATCAAAATTTCATTTACTTATGTTTATAACTGTAGAAGTTATTAAGCTGTAAAGGATTAGGACAGACGGACAGACGGACAGACGGACGGACATGACGAAACTATAAGGGTTCCTTGTAGGACTACGGAACCCTAAAAATGCCAAAAGTGGCCGTTTTTCGCATTTTTTATATGTACAATTACAGCGAAGTATAATTTACAGAGTTAATAGTTTCTGATTAAACTACAGTACCTGTACTTGTATTCAGCGAGTAATAATTTGTTTACTGATGGGGGCGCCACTTGGCTGCTATATTCCCCTTAAACGTGGTCTAAACTTTCGTAATAAGGGGCATATTATTTTATTTTTAGTTTCCAATACAATACAAAACAAAAAACAAAAAGTTTACAAAAAACTAAACAAAATTGACGACTTTAGTATGTTGGGCAGTAATTATTTTATAAGTTACGATTTAAAAAGAAAACCAATCCGTAAATATGCAGAATTGTATATCTTATTTACGCAAAACACCAAACCAGGTCTTATAACAAATTTAAAGTAGGTTAAAAATCGAAAAACTACTTTTTATTTTTCGCCTTACCTCGCGCTGCTTGTTTTAAAACGTGTCAGACGTTATTTTCAATAATTAAGTATATCATGAAACAGTAACTTTCCAATTCCTTATGTAGGACAAATTATTTTTATTCCAAGACCATGTGCGAAAATCGTTGAAAAGATCGATAACATTCATAAATTAGTTTTTTGTACATGGACATCACTAACGACCTGTTCGAATGTAGTGGTGCGTTCGCACATGGTCGACGATTATGTGTGACAGACGTGACAGCTAATAGTAGGGCCGCGTTCAGTGTAGTATTTCTTGCACGCGTATGCGTTTAGATATCTAGATACAAGCTAGATACAGTGCTTATGTAGTAGTGAGACGGATAGTGGGAGAGTTAGGCGACACGGGTTTCCGAAGAAACTGTGTACTATACCAATTCCAGTCTTATTCAAGTATTCCGTGGTTATATGGTAGATATTCCACCCTTACGCACGAACCGGTTTTCTAATAGCTTTATCATGCGTTACCCGAGAAGTATAATCTGGTGGTCTTTAAGACTCGAGTGAATAGGTTTTTGCTGGGCAAGCGTGTACCATCGTCGACCGCACCATCGCTTAACATCAGGTGAGGTGGCGGACAAACGCAAGCCCGTTAAGAATAAAAAAAAAAGGTCAACCCCATAATCTAGGTATCTATAGTAACAAAATTAGAATAAGCAGAGCCAGTCTTGTATGAAACTTACATACTAAGCCAGTTCTGCTTACAATGGTTTTGTTACCGTTGATATGCGGTTGACTGTACGAACTATATTAGGAATAAATACCATTGTAATAATTCATTGCTTGTGTCTGGCGAATTGTGGTAAATAAATTGTTGACGACATCTGTGGTCTAGTGCTTCGAGTGTCGGACTGCTGATCACGAGGTCGTGGATTCGATTCCCACAGGAAACAAATATTTTTGTGATGAACATAAGTGTTCAACTTTTTTATATATATAGGTATACATACATATATTAAGTATATATACTTTTTAAAATTTATCTACTTATCGTTCCAAGTTATTATATTCATTATGCGTACCTTTTACCCTTTATTATGACATAAGTAAAGGATTTATCGTGTGGTTCAGTTTACGAGAAAAAATGGTTTCGTACCCGTCAATAAATTTCTCGGTACAAATCGTTCAGAGAACCACTGGCTTCCGTATTCGATTGTCATAAGAAAAATGTCAACAAGATAACTAGAAGGACAATATTATGTTCGACTTAATTTCTTATAAATGAAGTAAATACATCAATTGTTATTATGTAATTAACTGTTAATTAATGAAAAGAGAAAAAAGTGGAATAAATATCTCGGTTGTTATGTTATTAGAGTTCACTCGGTAGTCATTTATTTAAGTGACATAAATAATAAGAAGTCAAGAAGATTGTAGTAGGTTTTTTTTTTATTACAAATAATGTAAGTTACTAAACAGGATAATTGAAAAAATACCCGAAGCCTCTTAGCACTAACTTTGTATTATGATCCTGAACAAAGTTTGTTTTAGGTCTTTTCATAATTCAAAACTACTTTTTTTTATCCAAAAATATGAAAATACTCTGTAGTTTGCATATTCTACACAGCCGACGAGAGGCCGGGGTCATAAATATAATAATAATAATAAATAAATATCTTTGGGACATTTTTACACAGCACCATCTAGTCCCAAACTAAGCAGAGCTTGTGCTATGGGTACTAGAAAATGGATATAATACTTATATACTTTTTTTTTTGTAAATACATACTTATAATACATAAGCAACACCCAGACAAACACAAACACTTATGTTCATCACACAAATATTTGTGTCCTGTGGGAATCGAACCCACGACCTCGTTATCAGCAGTCCGACACTCGAACCACTAGACCACAGAGGTCGTCATAGGATATATACTAACGACAAGAAGCGACACTTAAGCTAATGTGCTCGTAAAATTGCTCGCAGCTATGTGTGCGGGTCAGGGTGAGCGCGGGGGCCAAGCGCGGTGCGCGGTGCGCGGTGTGTGGAACGGGCAGTCACTCAGCTGCCACAGCCAAGGGCCGCCGAGCGAGCTAGTTTACACAGGCACAGATAATATAATGTTTGACTCAGCGGACAACGCAAGATGCAACTTCTTAGTACGTCACACGATTTGATTATTTTAAAGTCACACGCCGCACGGTCATTATTGTTGCAGTCAAAAAAAACTATATTTTAGGTGTTATCTTACACAAATGGATTTGTATCCACGGATCCCGGGATCAGACTGAATATTGTTGACGCTGACTAATAAAAATCAGGCTTACCTATTTCATCGAGTTTTGATGTTAGAGAACACAATCTAATTAACATAAATAAAACTTATCATTCATATACGTACATCCGTTGTACACCCAATGATGTTAAAAATACTTTTAAATATCATTGTGTACACCTATGTTCACTAATACCACAGATAATATAATACTATACTAATACATACTCATTCGATTATTTCCTTCCACCACATTAGTTTTTGGATACGGCCCTATTGCATACACGCGCTCGCTCAAGGTTACGGGCGAGCGAGCTCACACATGCAGGGAGTGTCACCTCTGTGGTGTCACCGCTGTGCCGGGGTTGCGTCGGCGGGGGCTGCGCGGCTAGTACAATATGCTATAGTAGTATACGCAAATTTTCCACACAGCAATGAATTTTTTACAAACATTTACAAACCGGTTTTTTTTGTTTTGGCCAAAGTCATAGAAATGTTATTCAGATTTTAATACATAGTTAGTAGTTAGAGGTTTCGGGTATTTTTTCAAGTAGATGGAATATGCTTTATTGTACACCATGAAAATAGTAGTAAACAGGAACCACGTATAAATTATTATTAATCATATTAATCATTAATTTTAATGCTTGTAATGATGACAAATAATCAGCAGGTAGGTATTTAAGACTAAAAGAAAGTCGCAAAATGAGATAAACAGATCCGATGACTTGCAATTTTTATTATTTACTTACATAATTAAATTTTTATTACAACAGCTGTTATAATAACACCAAACATGCTTATTGGTTTTTAAATTTATTTTATATTTTAACATACCTACCTACTGATATGTAATTAGTTAAAAAATTAATTATACGTTACTTGTCCATTAACTTCGATGCTCGATAATGCTAACATCATAATTATTAAAAATAAAAAAACATCTGCAAAGTACGTGTTTTAAACAAACTAGGTTGTAGGCACAGACATAGTAAAAAATATAGACGAAGTGCTGCAAACAATCATACTGAAGCCAACAAAACCATGCTCCTCCGTGTATAAACCAGCGCTCACGCATACACATGCACATCAAACCGTATTCACCACTCGCAGTACACATGTCGCACATCCAGTAAGCATTACCAAATTGCCAAAAACAAACATCTTTCAAGTAGGATACATAATACACGCTGAAATTTGAATCGCTTATTTCCCAAAAGGGGGTCATTATACTCATCATTGTGAACAACTTTTACTATGGGACCAACCCTGAAATCACGAAAAAAATATCAGGTGGTCCCTACATTTTATTGATTTAAGTGAACACGAATGTAGGGACAAACTGATTTTTTTTTCGCGATTTCAGCATTGGTCCCATAGTAAAAGTTATTCATAATGATGAGTACAATGACCCCTCTTCGGGAATTAAGCGACTCAAATTTCAGCGTGTATAAATCATCCATGTTTTATGGAAAAACATTGATAATTTATACTTATGTATCGATAAAAAACAAAATTTATAAGTGGGTACCTAAATGTTATTAGCTGAGACCAAAATTCTTTTGGTCTGAAGTTATTAATTACTAGGTCACCACATTTAGACCCTGCCAGGTGGACCGACGACCTAAAGAACGTGGCTGGGGGGGACTGGATGCGGAAGGCAGAGGACCGAGCGTTGTAGCGCAACTTGGGAGAGGCCTATGTCCAGCAGTGGACTGCGATAGGCTGAGTTGAACATTTAGACTATATTTATTTTTATTTAGAATGAATCAGTACCTACCCTCTATATTTATGGGGTAAACAGAATCATAATTACTTTTTTTACTAAGATTTCTCACAAAATTAGACATACTTTTGCTTAAGAAACAGGAAAACTTATTTTCCGATCGAATAATTGGATATGTTATCACAGTTTTTGTGTATTTTTGCTAAATATTAATTCTACCTAAACTTTATACGATAGGTAGTAATATGAGTAATACCACTTCCGCAGATAATTGAAGTAGGTAGTATTAACAGCTTTTTATGCAATAAATGCACTTATACACTAACTTACATAACGTTACCTAAGTATGTATGATTATGCGACCTTATTAGCAATAGATAGAGAAAACAAAAAAGGAAAACAACGATTCGAATTTCAAATAAGTCGTTTTATTACGCAAACGGAATAACTACGTCCGAAACGTCAAAATACGTCACAACTTCAGGGTTGTCAAGCACCCTTCGTCCTTTAAATATTTTATTTGCCTTGACATCAGCACCTTGCTACAGATAGCCCAGATTCAATGACCTGGTTTTCTTTTTTGCCATTTTAGTACTGGAATGCAGCACGTGAGAAAAAAGTCTAGAACAGTTAATTCACTTAAACTAACCAACTGGGACAAAAAATATGATTATATTTAATATTGTCATGTGTCATTGTCACAGTATTACCGCAACACATTGGACATTTTTTTTGTGGAATTGCGCATGAGCATGACACTGAAGCGAAGATGTCTAAAAATGCTAAATCTCTAGACTATGTGGAAAGCGTACAGTCGACTGCATGACAGTGGTAACACTTCAATTGGAAAACCACCCTTACAGCTTACGAAATAAAGATGCTGCTAATGTCAAAGTGTTACCACCGACGTGCGGTCGACCGTACAAACTATTTGGCACACGCTTGAAATTCAGAATAGTACCTAATCTACATTAAAAAACTGTACGGCGCTCATTGGGTACTTTTTTACTTTCTGAAAATCGTTATTTAATTATTAAATCAATTTGGTTGTAAATCAATCAACTTTTTATACGATACTCTAATCTTCTTCGAGCTTATTTGATATCACGTGCTACGATAGTAAGATAGTAATTTAAAAACTTAATGTACCTAATTCAATTGACAATCCCGCTATCACCTAAGACTTTCTGTAAGAGATAAGCGTTAATAATTCTACAATATCTACAATGAATTATAAATATTGAAATTTTGGTGGCAGCCCCGATTACGTCACATTACCTAAGTTATGCGCGTACGCACTCTGCACTCGCGCGGCATCGTTGACGTTTACGCTATTGTATTGTTAGGGACCTACTTACACTTAGCGATTTCCAATGAAATCTTCAACCAAACATCTTATTATTGCAAGGTACAAAAGATAACTTTTAGAAATGAAAATTAACGGAAATAGACACTTTTTAAATTATGACATTGAGAAATTACCATGGAAAATTAATAATATTGCTTCTGAAAATATTATAGGTAAAGGTGAATAATTGTGAGCGGTGCTGTGATGAAGAATTATCAGAATCCAAGTTTTTTTTATATATTATAGGATGGCGAAATGAACTAAAAGCCCACCTGATGTTAAGCGGTTATCTTTGCCCATAACAACTGCAATACCACCTAGGCTGTTAATAGTACCTATTTAAAAAATTCTATAAAAAGAAAACATTTTTGTTGCTTTTGTTCCAACAATCCTTTCTCGTAATAACTTCTTAGGTTTTCGCGATCACTACTCATTATAATAAAACAAAGTTTAACCGGATTAAATCGCGTATATTATTTAAATTGGTTTCCCTGACGTTTCGAAAGCTTTGCAGCATTTCGTGGTATTAAAATATTTTTTTAGAAATATCTGTAAAGACGATTGTCATCTTAGTCTACCTGCGACCACGAAATGCTGCAAAGCTTTCGAAACGTCAGGGAAACCAATTTAAATAATATACGCGATTTAATCCGGTTAAACTTTGTTGTATTATAATCCTTTCTCGTTTAATAGAATTAGAAGAGTTTTATAAAATAGAAACAACAATAGTTTTTTAATAAAAACACTTTATCGAGACAGAACTACGTCAATTTCAATAGCCCAATTTACATACATACACAAAATATTTGTCCAGTTTGCGACAGTCTACTAGAACCTAGCATAACAGTAAAGGCGTTGTCCGAATACAAAGCGACTGCGCGGCCATGGCAAGCTCGCCAGGAATTATGTTCCCGCATTTAGTTCATGACATTACATTATCGCGCGATAAATGCGCGAATGCTGGGGGTCTACTGGACTTTGGTCCACAACGACATAATCCAAACGACACGATAGTGCTCTGAATATATTGGCCGTACCCTACTGTAATGCCCGTTCGGATTATTTGTCGTTTATCCAATTCACAAACAAATATTGTCAATATTTACTACGCCACAGACAGTTTTCGGAGCGAATGAGTAAAAAAACAAAAGACATACTATCAAAGATATTTACAACTAAGAGTAGGGTTACGACTGAAAATTGTCGATTAGTATCGTTCGTTGCTTCGTATAAACTATAGTTAAATCGACATGATGAATGCTTGATTTCACCACCGATAATTCTTTGGTTAAACGACCGTTTACCCATAATTCCAGTACATTTTTCGAGTAATTGGTTGTTTAATCAGAGAATTAAATCTGATGAACACCAGCCTTAGAGTTGATTTAATACGATAAATGTCACGATATATCGATTATCTTTTTTGCGAGTAGACCCCCTAATTAGGACACCTATTCTACACTTGTACCTACGTTTGATCAAGGGCTCGCACAAACAAAAATCACGCGAGCTTACGATGGACGCCAAGTCGCTTTGTATTAGGACAACGCCTTATGTTGATATAAAAGTTAATATTTCCTAAAACAAACAGCTTACTTTACTTCAATTATCCATTTAATTATGTAAATAAGTACCTACCCACTCAATGGATACCATTATATTGCGAATAATGTTAAAATTATGCGTAATATTCTATTATGGGATAGCATAATGTATTGATTCTTCTAAGGCCTTGTATTAATTATAGCTAATTAGGAGTTAAATGACGACTCAATTAACGATCTAAGTAACGCGTTTGAATAGCCACACTTGTGAAGCTGCATTATCAAATATAAAAATTGCAATAGACAGTTAAATTCCTCTATGCAAGTTAGGCAGACCGCAGGCCTCAGACCGCATCTGGTGTGCGGCCTACCTTACTTACAAATTATGCCGACACACGCGTGTTGGCCTATGTCCAGCAGTGGACGTCTTTCGGCTGAAATGATGATGATGATGATGACGCGTGTTGTCAATTCTACGTAATAATTAAGACGACACACGCGTGTTGGTAATTCAACGTAATAATTATAATGGCAACTTGCATGCATGCTATACATGCGACCACAATTGTTCAAATAACTTGCAGCTTTTATACCTAAATTTTCATTTTTTATTTTTCATGGGCTGACTAAAGTCAAGACAAGAATATGGTGAATTGAACCACTCTTTCTCAACACGATCTACTTCACATTAGTCCAGCGGTACTCTAAGTGTGTTCCGCGGAACCCTAGGGTTCCGCGATACCCCTGTAGGGGTTCCGCAAGAATTTAGAAAAAAAAAACAAAACACCTCTCTCTGTTCACTGGTCGAACGTTTTGAATCCGCCCGCCGCGCGTATTGTGAGCGCGCAGTCCCTTTGATAAAAGCCGCCTCTGAATTAGACGCTATAGTTGTGAACAAGCGACTTTCGGCTCTATCTTCAAAAGCATAAAGTCGAGATTGTTTACAACGCATTTTTTTGTATTTATATTTTTATTTCCGCTTTTTGTTTATCAAAGGCGCCGACTCGAGTATTTTTGAGAATGTTCGAGTTCGAGTCTAGGACTAAGTATAAAAGCGCTATTATATAAAAAAAGTCGCGCCTCGTCAGTCAGTTGACGATTAGCGTTCGGAGCGATAAGTTCGTACCTACCTACTTACAAGCTGGCTAGCCTGCTGCCTTCTTGTAAGTTCTACTGCCCGCTGTATTCTGATTGTATCAGTTTTGTACATTTCTTCTTTGGACTAAACTTTGTCTCATAAACGCAGTAACGATTGTGCATTATTTTGACCCTACCATCCTGACGTGTAACATTATTAATAAAGAAGAATGGAACGTTGGCTTAAAGGTGTTAAACGTGTTGCAACGACATCTTCTAATGACGCTGAATGTTCAAAAGCAGTACGCGCGGAGAATACAGCAATTACCGATCCAGACGATGATGCCACGACGTCAAGCTCCACGGTTTCAAAGACGAAAAAAAGGAAGTATGATGAATCATATATCAGTTTCGGATTTGTTGATTCCAACGGCTCACCTCTCTGCATGTTATGTAGTAAACTGCTTCCTAATAGTTCCATGGCACCTGCCAAATTACGCAGACATTTAGAAACTGTACACCCCGAGTCTAAAGACAAGAATAAAGAATTTTTTGTTCGTAAAAAAGAACAGTTATTGGAAAGTCAAAAAAATATGATGCATGTAACACAAACTATCAATGAAAAGGCCACGGAGGCATCATATTTAGTTAGCTATCGCATTGCACAAGCAGGTGAAGCGCACACTATCGCTGAGAATTTAATAAAGCCATGTGTGTTAGACATAACAAAATGTATGCTCGATGAAAAATCTGCAAAGCATCTTTCTACTGTACCGCTATCAAACGATACTGTTTCACGGCGAATCCATGATCTGGCAAGCTACGTCAAACAAGAACTAGTTGCACGTCTACAAAAAACACGATTCGCCTTGCAAATGGATGAGTCAACTGATGTCACTGGTCTGGCTATCTTGCTGGTTATCGTGAGATATCCATATGAACGTTCTTTTGAAGAAGACATGCTTATGTGTTCACCGCTGCCCACAAACACTACCGGGGAAGAAATTTTTAATAAAATAAACATATTTTTTAAAGAAAATAATCTTTGTTGGAACGATTGCATTGACATTTGTACAGATGGGGCCAAGGCGATGACAGGTAAAACAGCAGGAGCAGTATCACGAATAAAAAGTAAAGCGCCTAATTGTAGTTCCAGCCATTGTATTCTGCATAGACAAGCACTTGCGATGAAGCAAATGCCGTCAAATCTAAAATTAGTTATGGATGAAGTGGTAAAAATAATTAATTTTATCAAATCACGACCACTACAATCCCGATTGTTCTCATTATTGTGTGAAGATTATGGCAGCAAACATAAAACACTGCTGCTCCATACAGAAGTGCGATGGCTGTCTCGGGGTAAAACTTTAACAAGGCTATTTGAACTTAGAGCCGAGTTACAAATGTTTCTTTCAGCAGATACAGTTTCTTTTAATTTGAAAGACCGTTTGTATGATAAAACTTGGTTGTTCCGATTGTCTTTTATGGCGGATATCTTTCAAAAACTGAACGAATTGAATTTATCATTGCAAGGTAAACAGACAACAGTGTTCCAGGCCTATAACAAAATAACTGCCTTCAAAAGAAAATTAGATTTTTGGATTATTTGCGTTGGTAAGAGAGAAATAGAAAGCTTTACGTCACTCAGTGAGTTTGTTAGCGATAACGACTCGGAAATGTTTCAAGATGATGTGTTTGAAGAATTGGTCCAATATCTCACTTCGATGCGCGCATCTTTTGTAAAGTATTTTCCCGAAGAACATAATACAAAAATGAAGTTGAATTCATGGATTCATAATCCTTTTTTACCCAACTTGCAAAAGCCCGAAAGTATGTCAAACGAGATATATGAATCTCTTTTAGAAATGTCATCAGACACAAGTATGGAGTCACTGTTCAAAACGACGCCTCTCAACGATTTTTGGTGCAGAATCCGTGATGAATATCCAATGCTTGGCAGAATGGCTCTGAATATTCTTCTCCCGTTCCCAACAACATATTTGTGCGAAACAGGATTCTCAACCTATGCAGCCACGAAAACAAAATATCGCAATAGACTGGACGCCGAACCTGATATGAGACTTCAAATGTCTTCTATCAAACCTGATATCAACCAATTGATGAAAAATAAAAAACAGTTTCATACCTCCCATTAGTTAAGATTTTTTCATTTTTAATATCTTCTATTATTGTACTTGGCATGTGGTTAAAGTAAGTAATAATTAGTAACTGTTACATTGTACTTTTATTATGCTTATATAATAAAGAATACACTTTTAAAAACTATTGTTTTATTGTAGGGTTCCGTCAAGTATTTTGCTTGTTAAAAGGGTTCCGTGACCAAAAAAGTTTGAGAACCGCTGCATTAGTCTATAAAGGTGTGGCAGTGGCAACACCTGAGTGTAGTATCAAATAACATGATAAATAACAGTATGAAAGGTGTGGCCGGCCAGTATATTACAATAAGGAGTTTTAAGGAGTTTCACTCAATTTTTCACGAAGCTACATGAAAATCTCCCAATTATTATTTTAACAAATTACTTTGTAGCTGATGAATTAACGTACTAACCTACCATGATAGGGTATTTACTATAAAAATGTTGTTCTTGTATTTTGTAAGTAGTTTTTTTTTACCATTTAAGCGGCGTAAAGTAGACAATATTATAGTTAAGACTACCGGGAGTCTCTCTGACGCTTAATGAATCAATAAAGTTATCGCTTAAATGAAAGTCAATATTACGGGCAAAAAAAATCGCATTAAATAAGTACCGTCTTTCACGTTTTGCACACAATTCATCCATCTTTCTTAGGTCTGCCTCTTCTTCCACCCATCCATATTTTTGTATAATGCTCTATATTCTTATGCACAAATAAAATCAATGTAATTTCAAAGTAATTTACAATCATAAGTCAATAATCATGATCAGATAACTAAAACTTAAAATTAATGTCCATAAGTCCATACATAGCATGCTTTTCTCTGTGATACATAAAGTCAAAGAATATACATTATTTATCATGTTCATCGGTAATATTAGTACAACGTCAGGGTCAAGGGCGTAATTAATTATTAAAACTTCTGTCAAGCAAGATACAAAATAATCCACAATATTAATCAATGTTATAAATATAAAATATTCATTGTACAAATAACTCACTTGCTCTTATACTTTCACCACAAACTAATCACCGCATTCAATAGTACCTACATAGTACTTCACATACAATTTTAGCTTCATAAGGACTTGATTTATAAGAAGACTATCAACATACCGCGGCTGACCTGTGACCTTGATCGTTAAGATTGGCTACCATCATGCCCGCCGTCATAAAATGATAAGGGAATCAATTGACAGTTGGCAAATTAACGTGACTACTTCAAATAGAAATACATACTTTCGAAGCCAATTAAAATGTCTAACATTAGATATAATAAAAATATATCAACAATCGAACGAGTCATAGGTACCTAGCATAGATTTAGGGTCGAATAAAATAAACAACTAGAAATGTTATTTGAATAATTCGAGTTTTTTGGGGATCGAGTCACCCACCTCCGTAGGACAGTACCCCTTTTCCGAATCCCTGGGTGGTGCACAGACATACAAGTGGTAGGCCTCGGCCGAAGGCTTGCGACCACCTACCGGGCAAAGACGTGCCGCCAAGCGACCTAGTCGTGTTCCGGTACAATGCCCGGTGTAGCCACTTGAGAGGGTGGGTCGAAATATTCCACTGCCATCCTCTCACCTTTGCTGGGCAAGCGTGAACTATCGTCGACCGCACCATCGCTTAACATCAGGTGAGGTGGCGGTCAAAAATTGTTCTTAGTTCGAAAGTGAAAAAGTTTATCCAACCGAATTATGCAAATAAAAACTTTCGGATTCACCCATTGTGTTTTTTTTTGCGTTAATGATATCGGTAAGTTGAACTTGCGAATCAAGGTCATAGCCGTTTGCTGTTAAATTATAAATTATTTTCTAAGTAAACACTTCGCACCTATGCTTTACAGCAATTTTATGGCTTCGCATTAATATATGAGACGGGAAAACACGTGCAAGTTATTCAAGTTAAAAGTAACCCATGCAATTTTCCCCAAACAAAAATAGTTGGAAAAGAGATAAGGTTTTTCTATCCTTCCAATCTACCAGTAGAAATTTACCGCAAAATATTATAGGAGCAAAATTTCCATTAAGGTAAAACCAAATGCAAATGAACTGAGTTAATAATGAATGACGTAAAGAAAACATCAAGATACTCGTCGTATCTCGTGTGTGACGTATTAAACCAGGAAAGTCACGAGACAGACAGCTAAAATAATATAATGGTTTCCAAACTTAACATACCTGACAGTTATTTACTACCCACAAAGTCTAGACTCAATCATTAAATGAAAAATACTTTTAAATCAAGTTTTTTAAAAGAAAAGGAGTTAATATTGCATTGTCCTCCAGTCTTGAGCTATGTTTAACGTAACAAGTCTCTAGCTCATCTGGAAGCTAATTTAAAATCGATTGCAAATTTGTACCGAACAGACAGACATGAAGGAAAGCGAGTTAATAAAAAGTGGTAATAAAAACTAAATAAATATACCTGATAATTACTACTCAGATAGAGACCTTAAGACAATTTATCAAAATAGTATAACCTAGTCTCACTAAGATATTTTTATCGTAAATTCTGTAAAATTAATGCCAAATGTTCATTCGGTAGTGGAGATTCTAAATACTTGGACACGATTTGATTAGCTCATTCGAGATTCTTGGGTTCTGCAGCCAAACAGGAACCATTGCAGCTTGCGCAGATATGTCCTGCCTTCCGTGTTTAATTAAATCTTCTCGACTCTCGATACATTTCATATTCGTTCCTTTAGTGTGTTACTAAATGGTAGTTACTAAACAGTTAAACACTTACGACAACATTCACGAAGTAGTGTATTTATTGAACGCATTCTTAGCGTATTCGATACCATGGAAACAATAACCGAAGTAATATAGACAATTATGTTGCCTATTCTCTCATCATGCCTGAATCACAATTCACTCGAGTACAACTAGACTGTGGTGTTACGTAATAAGTAACTAACCTCCGCAATCACCTAGCATTTGTAAGTCACGCGACAGCCGCTGCAGCGCTGCCAAACTATGCGAGAATTGGCACTTGTATTTGTATTTACAACATTGCGTAACGGATTTTTTACTGGGCTATTTTTCCATCATACTCTACTCTCTTTCAAAATGTGGGTTCTAGAAAACCTAAAATATACGTCATCACAATAAGCCGATTTGTTATCTCTCAGTGCGTATGTAGTCAAAATGTCACAAACAAAACAATTAAACTTAATGTTATCAATCAGCTTCTAATACTAATTTATTTATTCTCTTGTTTCAGACATTGCTGTTACCACAGGGGATCAACTAGAATTTTATAGCAACACAAACAAAACAAACAGCGAAGGCGTTCAATTCAGAGACCTCACAGCTTTAGCTTACGATGCAGTTCACAACATGCTCCTATTCGTCGACAAACAGAGCGACAACGCCTCCATATTTAGTTTTAACATTACATCCAAGAAATACCAATCTCTAGTTAGAAGAAGATCATACGAAAACATTCAGGGTCTCGCCTTCGACCCAGTCAAAGGAATGCTCTTCTGGACTGATACTAATGAAAGGAGCATATTTTGGATTTCAATGAAACCCGGATCTAAAAACAACGTTTACGGAAATCTTTTAATCAAGATGGATGATGAAATCCCCAGAGCTATTGCTATAGATAGCTGTAGAGGGTATGTTTCTAGTGATAGTTTTTTTACTCCGCAAAATACTGAATTATTGAACAACATAATAATTGATAGTGATTTACAAATTGCAGGTATGTTTACTGGACCAACACAAACATTACAAAACCCACAATAGAGAGGGCCCGATTTGATGGCTCTGAGAGAGAAATCATAATAGACAGCAACATCTTTATGCCAGTCAGTTTAGCCATTGACCAGCAGACAAAGCAAATGTACTGGGCTGATGACAGAGAAGGTATACATTATTCGATTGAAAGCGCAGATTTGAATGGAAAGAACAGAAAAACATTATTAACTGGTACACAACACATACCAAATACATTGACCATATCAAAAGATTCTATTTACTGGGTTGACTGGGGCTACAGATCCGTTTGGCGATTACCAAAGAATGCATCAAAGGATGTGGAACCCAGCGAGTTTATTCACTTTCGTAACGAAATGCCTTTTGGTATTGCTGCCAACTATAAAATTGAAGAGCAAACTCAAGGAATTCCCGAATGTGAAGCACTGACTAAGCTGCCACAAAATAAAACTGATCTCCACGAGTCCTTCAACATTCCTACAGATGTTGGTCTGTTCTGCGTTCACGGTATCAAAGTTAATGGGCAATCACTTTGCAAATGCAAGCCTGGTTACACCGGAGAGAGATGCGACATTTCAGTCTGCCAGAACTATTGTTTCCAAGGCGACTGTAGTTTCAACGATGAGGGACAGCCTAAATGCAGGTAAGATTCATTTTACTCTTATATTGATATCCTGGCTACAATAATTTGAGAAATGTTAACTGTTTTTATTTTCGTTATTACAGCTGTAACTTGGGTTACTCTGGAGAAAGGTGTGAAGTGAATGCGTGCCATGGATATTGTTTAAACAATGGTGCCTGTTCCCTTAATGAGAAGAGTGAGCCTGTCTGCCAATGTATAGGAGATCATGAGGGTTCAAGATGTGAAGCAGCTAAAGTTTTTACCACTACTACTGAGGTGCAAGTTAAAGTGGAGTCTAGTGAGAGTTGCAAGTAAGTAGAACAAAGTCATTCATGTAACATTGTTTAGATCTGTCTAGAACTCTTAGAGTATGAGAAAAAAAAACCGGCCAAGTGTGAGTCGGACTCACGCAGTAAGGGTTCCGTACCACCCATCGACCTGATACAACATAGAAACTGATTTAATTTACGAGAGTTTATCAAATGACATCAACGATCATACGCGAAATGTGAATTTTTGCATCTCTTTCTTACGTAAGTACCACCACGTATGTCTATGTTTGTCCTGTTTTTAGTATTTGTACATAGTATGCACTATAATCAGACCAAGTTTGACGCTGGTAATATTCCGAAGTCCTACAAGGAACCCTTATAGTTTCGTCATGTCCGTCCGGCTGTCCGTCTGTCCGTCTGTCCTAATCCTTTACAGCTTAATAACTTCTACAATTATAAACATAAGTAAATGAAATTTTGTTAAAAAATAGTCTGCATATAGATCTCAATTTTAAAAGAATAAAAAAATAGTTTTTACGTTCTTTAGGGGTGGCGCCCATACATGTGAAATGGGGAAAAAAAAAATTTTTTGCTGCACCCCCTCTTGTGCAGTATCATTGAATATGTCTACTAAAATGAAGGTAATGTTTCATACCTCACTTTTTTATCAGGTGTACCATCTGCGAAATATAGCCCGCCAAAGTGGCTTGCAATGTGTCCCCCCCCTGCCATTTCTAAACTATGCAACGTAGAAACTTATAATCTTCCACATTGATAGACCTTTGTGAAAACTCTCTTTTAAAATTATTTCGAGTATAATGTGATTATAATTTTTTGAGTTATAGACAGAAAACTGAAAAATACTTAAAACGTCCTAGTTCAAAGGTCATTAACCTTAGAGAAAAATTATCATGGCAAATAATGCTCCTTTAGCTACTTTCTATTTGAAAATACACAAAAAGTAACTTTGAGATGACAGACTTCTTAAATTTGGCTTCTTGAATTTATCGCTAGATGGCGCTACTAACAACACGCTCTGAGTTGCGAATGCTACCGATTATTGCAAAAACTAAAATAGCCATGATTATTATTCGATTTGATTCGTTTGTACACCTACTTAAGGAACCCTATAATACTGAGCATGGCCCGACATGCTCTTGGCCGGTTTTTATTTCATTTTTAGTATTTGTCGTGATAGGCACCATAGTAACACATATTCTGTGGAAATTTCAACTGGTTCTCTATTTCCGTTACAAAGATACAGCTCTGTGACAGATAGACGGACGGACAGCGTAGCGAGAGTAATAGGGTCCCGTTTGCACCCTTTGGTACGGAACCCTTAAAAAGCTGTGAAGGACATTCAGTAATTAAGTGATAGATTGAATATTCATACATATTTAAAGTTAACTAATTTAAGAAATTTATTGAGAGTAGAGTCATTTGTTTTTATTTCATTGGTACATACTTTGCATCAGTTAGGTACTGTAAGTTAGTTGTTTTATATAAGTAGGTAATTAATTTGTTGTAATCATATTATCTGCGCTTAATGTATAGCATGCGGTGCTCTTCTTTAAGTTATAGGGCACTTAGATTTTATATCTTTAGAATTCGTTTCGCATGCGTAAAATGCGTTAAAATAATAAAATAACACTTAGATTAAGTTTGAAATGCGTTAATATTTTATGTATCAGTGTACTCATTGTTGAAGAGCCAAATAAATATATACTTAAATAACCGTTGCTTGTTTGAACCGAAACTTCCAGGATCTAGGTATTTTTTTTTTCAATTAAATTGAGATTTGAATGCTTTCAAATTACGAGCCGCCATTCAAACGTTCACCAGAGATGAGAATGTTAAGAGGAACGTGTGGTGTAACGAGAATGGATAGGATAAGGAATGAATATGTAAGAGGGAGTCTGAAAGTAGCGCCAGTGAAAGAGAAGTTAAGTAGCAACAGACTATCGTGGTATGGACATGTGATGAGGAGGAATGAGGAGCATGTTACGACGAAAGTTTTAAGTATGAATGTTGATGGCTATAAGAAAAGAGGGAGACCGAAGAAAATATGGATGGATTGTGTGAAAGATGATATGAATAGAAAGAAAGTGAACACGGAGATGACGGCTGATAGAGATGTATGGAAGAAAAAAACATGCTGCGCCGACCACAAATAAATTGGGATAAGGGCAGGAGGATGATGATTCAAACGTTCACCAGAAGATGGGTAGCAGCGTTCTCTGAGTATTTAGCCAACCAACTGCGATCGCCAACCCGCCTGCCAAGCGTGGAGATCATGGCATATCCCCCCCTTTTGGGGGAGGTCTATGTCAGGTAGTGGACGTCTTTCGGCTGAAATGATGATGATGATTCAAACTTTCTAACATAGCTTCTTGCAGTAGCTTCCATCAGTAGCTTAAATTGGATCCTAAATATTTTTCTCCCCATTTCAGTTGTAATAACACAGAACAAACCTCGAGGTCGTCAATAGCCATGTCTTCAGATCATTTCAACACTAACGCTGTTATAGAGACCTGTGGAGGATGGGATCCCGTGAGAGATCCCATCATCATGGTTCTAGGCATCATGTGTGGGCTCCTTTGTTTGGCCTGCGCGGTGCTTATTACCAAAATTCTACAGCTGAGAAGAAGACCGAGGTACGTTATATTTTTATCGCATTTTGTCTGAATAAAGTACTATGCAGCTATGACATGATGGGTTGTATGATATTAGAAAGGGATAATTCCATCACTGTAAATGTGAGCATAAAGTAGCCATTGATGGCATAGTGTCAGATCGATGGGTTGATTCTATTATGGTTGAGCCAAAACATAATAATTATCATTATTAATTAGTTATATTTAGTGAATTTGTGTCACTCATTAAACCTACATTGTTCTCACACAATTCTCAGCAAATCATGTAACATACATTTAATTTTGTACTATTCAACATGAAAAGACAATTTCCATGGAGTTTCTTGCCGGCTCTTCTCCATAGGACCAACATTTTGAAACCGTACTGCTAGATTCTTAACGTTTTGAAAGAGCATGTATGTAAATGCTTATTCGAAATAAAAACTTTTGAATTTTGAATTGCTACAAGCAAGAAGGAAAAGAAATGCAAAGAAACAGGAAATAATACATACATATCACGCCTGTTTCCCATTGGGGTAGGCAGAGACTATAGATTTCCACCTGCTACGATCCTGACACACCTCTTTCGCTTCATCTACGTCCATTAACCTCTTCATGCATGCTCGTCGGTTTAGCACAAGAGATAATGATGATGAAAATACTTTTTGGATTGCTCTTGTGCAAAAGCAAAAGTAGTGATAGGCCATCGGTTAAAGAAACGCCTGCTTCCATACAGGAGGATCGCCAAGAAGTTTTCAACGTTATGTGTACCGGCCGAAGTCTCGCCGCGTTCATGGAGAAAGACGGTAGCCGGCGTCAATCCATTGGCGCTTATCAGCGGCGATGTTGCTACATAATGGAAGCCTGTAGAGGCAGGGAATTCAGTAATTTATACTCTGGGGCTGACAAATAACGGCCACCGCGAATCGGAGCCGTTTGGGACTTGTCAGCGCTTATCGGCGCTTGTTCGACCCGTAACTGCGTAGTATGGAAACTGTATAGGAGTGTAACTCTCTACCGGTGCGGCTCGGTGCCGATAAGCGTTCTAGCTGTTGGCGACCTATTGGTTTAAGGCCTAAAACTTTTCTTATTCTTAAAAGAGGCCAGTAATCTTTGATTTACTTACTTATCCTAGAACTTTTATTGACTTAACTCCACCGGTGATGTCTCTGGCAAGCTGATACACCCACATGTTTTGGACACCTGGCTGATTGCTGTCCTATTTTTTCCAGGATCAAGAAGCGTATCATCGTGAACAAGAATGTAACACCGATGACTGCACGGCCTGACCAGTGTGAGATCACCATCGAGAACTGCTGTAATATGAACATTTGTGAAACTGTGAGTACCTATCTACCTACCACTTCCTTTGGGAACTACTTATATCATAATCTATGGTACTACCTACTCGCGCCGATAAAGGATTGGAAATAATGGCATTAGTATTTGCCTCTCGCTTACACATACGGTATTGTGTGAGCGAGAGGCACATATAGAACAACAGAAGTGCCGACATTTTCAATCCCATTCTTTATCTGCACGACCAGTACCACTACCACATTATACTTAACCTCTCACTTTATGGAGAAGCCAGAAGACGGGAGATATTTGGAATATAAATGTGGTATTCAATCTTATTTTGAACGTGAGAAAGTTTGAAATAGCTTGTTGTTAATATTTATGATGTCGTTTAATACCACTGAATCATTATGATGAATGGATTATGGAACCAGGTAGCTTATTCACAACCATTTGAAAATGACCCTTCCAAATCTTTGAGAAAAGTTATCGAACGTGTCCTCGAACTAAACTTTTCTAAAATTGACGTCATTCATTAAGAGGGGAATGTGGTAGCCAAGTGGCGCCCCCATCAGTAAAAAAAGTATTACTCGCTGAATACATAATTTATCGAAAATTCGTTTTTAACAATTGAAGTACAGGTACTGTAGTTTAATCAGAAACTATTAACTCTGTAAAATATAGTTCGCTGTAGCTGTAGATAGAAGAAATGCCAAAAGTGGCAGTTTTTCGCACTTTTACTATTACGGAGTTAATAGTTTCTGATTAAACTCAGTACCTACTTGTACTTCAATCGTTAAAAATATTTTTTTTACTGATTGGGGCTTCACTTGGCTACTACATTCCCCTTAAGATAACCTCATAAAGTTTCTATTTCAGATTTGTGAATAGCGTTTGGAGGTCAAGTTCGGTAACTTTTCTAATGGATTCGGAAAGGCACTTTCGAACGGTTGTAAATAATCTTGCAAATTGTACCTAGAACGTTTTAAAATGTTTGCCGTTTCTGCAAGCTAGATAACAATAATGATTTGCTGTTTCTGCATCATCTTGTTACATACTAATTTAATAGGTATGACCTGTTGTTTAGATGCAAATCTGATTAAAACCATCGAAAAAGCAAAAATATTTTTAATTTTTGACAATCGTAACCTCAGAATGATTCAACAACCTTCAATAACAGCTGATAAAAACAAGAAAAACACATTAAATATACATTTGAGGAAAATTCTGGTAGTAGGCACCTACCGAAATCACTTGTTTAAATAATAATAAATAATTTTACACAGCACCATCTAGTCCCAAACTAAGTAGAGTAGTGCTTGTACTTTGAGTAGGTACTAGACAATGAATATAATACTTATATACTTTTTTTTTGTAAATACATACTTATTATAAGAAACACCCAGCCAAACACAAAAACTTATGTTCATCACACAAATATTTGTGTCCTGTGGGAATCGAACCCACGACCTCGTGATCAGCAGTCGGACACTCGAACCACTAGACCACAGACGTCGTCGAATATAGTTGAGCTAAGGCTAGGAGCATTCTCCTCATCATTAATCAATCATCATAGTAGTAGTAGAGCTCCTTTGTGAAAGAGCTCGTCCGGGGAAGTACTACCACCGTGCCTACTTCTCCGCCAAATAGTGATGCTTGCATTGCTGTGTTTCGGTCTGAAGGGTACGGGTGCCGGTGAAATTACAATCACATGAGACTTTCCACCTTCATGTCTCAGTTTGGCGAACCGACTTGCGGTACCATTTAGGTAACAGCCTAGGTGGTATTGCAGTTGTTATGGGCAAAGGTAACCGCTTAACATCAGGTGGGCCTTTAGCTCATTTCGCCATCCTATACCATAAAAAAATAAAAAAATAAACCTGTATCATTATTCTTGTAAAAATAAGTGTTATGCTTGTGAACCGCACGTGTATACAGCACCCACACTTAGTACCTAATACATCTCGGCAATTATCAACAACGGTGTTGATTCTCTTGTCTAATGGCTGCGAACGCAACCCTGGTGTCGATTCACTATACACACAAGTCACACAACACACCTCTTAAGGGGTCATTGTCCTCATCAGTATGAACCACTTTTGCTATGGGACCAACCCTGAAATCGCAAAAAAAACAGCTGATCGCTACATTTTGACGATTTATGTTAACACAAATGTAAGGATCAGCTGAATTTTTTTCGCGATTTCAGGGTTGGTCCCATAGTAAAAGTTGCTGATACTGATGAGTACAATGACCCCTTAAGAGGTTTCCAGTTATTTCAATAACACGTTGTATAATCCGACGACGCACGGAGCGTAGGTACTTTGGTCGTTCAGTTACTCAAATTGCCACCATTGCCATATTGGGCGCTCTGTGAGTACAGTCAGCCCCAAAAGTCGATGAAAAAAATAATTCAAAATCTTTTATCTCAATTTGATTTTTTTAAATTATGTATTGTTAGTAAATAACAATAGTGGATAGATATAGATATGCTTATTTCTAAACAATAGTATAATTGAGTCAAACCATTAATTTCCTGGAAAGTTGTCATTGAAATTTATAATTTGTTCATTGACTTTTGGGGCGGGCTATACTTGTGCACTCATAGCATGTTTTGTCCGTTCGTGTCTTGTTCTGTGATAGTCCTGAATAGCCACAATTAGATGTGAAGCAGTTTATGAGCCGCCCTTATGTACTGACGGCAAATTAGATAAATATGCAGTCATACAACTAACAAGAACGGTATGATTACGAACAGAAATGTTCGTGTGCTCTCATTCAGCCACTTACTACACTTACAGGTGCTTTTTGATCTCATTTAAGCATTTATTGGTGCCAAAAAAATCTTACTTGCTCACATTGTCTTTTACTTGCATATTTATCTCTTATGCTGTGTGTATGTGATGATAAATTTTATCAAACTTAACATGTTTTTAAGTTATTATGTATTATGGTGTACTTAACAATAATATTAGCTGAAATCCTTGAAAGGGCTGAATGTAGGTACTCATCATAACGAACAACTTTCACTATGGGGACCTACCCTAAAGTCACGAAAAAAACAACTTTCCCATACAAAATCATCGACGTCGCTCGACAAAATTTATGAATCCGCAGTTTCCTTTTTCGCGATTTCAGTTTTTTTTTCATAGTATGAGTTGTTCGTTATGATGAGTACATTCACCTCTTAAAAGAACCTCAGCTAATAATGTTACACCTTATACAAAGTGGAGATGTCAATACGACATTAAATAAAACGACATACAGAGTATCATGTTCTCTGACTGTATACAAAAAATCAATCAAATCCAGTTAACAGTTTAGCCACAGGAAATTAATTTTTTTTTTTTTTTATACTTAACGGGCTTGCTTTTGACCGCCACCTCACCTAATGTAAAGCGATGGTATGGTCGACGATGGTTCACGCTTGCCCAGCAAAGGTGAGAGGATGGCAGTACACTGGGCATCGTACCGGAACACGACTAGGTCGCTTATCGGCACGTCTTTGCCCGGTGGGTGGTCGCAAGCCGTCAGCCGTGGCCTACCAACAGTATGTCACCTGATTTGCACCACCCAGAAATCACGTGAGGGATTCAGAAAAGGGGTCCTACTGGGTGACTCGTTCCCAAATAAATGTATGTGTTTAAAATGCTTCTATAAACTAGTGATAACCGTGTTTTCATTTATTGTCGTATTGTCATATCCACGTTGTGATGTAGCATGTATAATTAAATTATAACACGTGCCAATGACATTTTCATACAGGTTGATAATGCTTTGGCCAGTCATCTGCAATGAGTTTGGTCCTAGAGCTGTCAATCAAGGTTCACATTTTAATCTTACAGCTTTTCCCCGCATGTTATGGGAACACTCGCTTACTAACTTAAATAACTTTTTTAGGTTTTTCTTTATAGATGTCGCATGTGTAGTGAGGATGCAAGTTTCTTGTGTTTGCTTACAGAAGTAACTAACACTTTAACAATAACGAATTCAAACAAAATTGTGATACTTATTAAGCTTTAAATTATATTATTTAAGCATCAGAAAATTTTAGGGCAGACTCTAGTAATCATTCTGTGCAACTTTTATTATAACATAACATCACGCCTGTATTTCCCCGAAGGGGTAGGCAGAGGTGTATAGTACACCCACATTTCGCTAGTTATGTTATAGTCCGATGTAATAGGGGGCGAGCCTATTGCCATTGACCGGGCACAAATCCAGACTCCGGGCTGCTACTGAGAATTTCCTAATGAAAAAACCCAATAACACTTTGCCCGACCTGGGAATCGAACCCAGGACCCCACGCTCAGCAGTCGCGCTTGCAACCACTAGACCAACGAGGCAGAACTTTTATTATCAACTCAGCCTATCGCAGTCCACTGCTGGACATAGGCCTCTCCCAAGTTGCGCCACAACTCTGGGTCCTCTGCCTTCCGCATCCAGTCCCCCCCAGCCACGTTCTTTAGGTCGTCAGTCCACCTGGCAGGGGGGCGCCCTACGCTGCGTTTGCCGATTCGCGGTCTCCACTCAAGGACTCGTCTCCTCCAACGGCCATCGGTCCTTCGACAGACATGGACTGACATGAACTTTTATTATGGGACAATATAATCAGAAAATCTGTAAATTGTGAAAAAAAACCAGCTGCTCCATACAGAAGTGAAGAACTAACTATAGTACTTATGTCAATCAAATTAAATAAAAAGGTAAACAAACCTAATTTCGGTAAATTTATCACACAAGCACTCACTAAATGGAATTAGTAACACATTCATCCGTATTTTGAAGGTTTCAACTTGATAACATACCTAACTAGGTTTCATAACTGGCGAAATGTGGGTGTACTATTACACCTCTGCCTACCCCTTCGGGGAAATACAGGCGTGATGTTATGTTATGTTATGTCAACTTGAAAGCCGACCACTTTTTCCAACAATATTCGTTTGACATTTTTAAATTGTTTTTGGAAATTCACTTGGTTGCCTGCTACAAGAAAAACATGGTCTAAAAAGGACAACAAAAAGGTCCAAATTAATGAAATCGAATCATTCAATTAATTAATTGACTTGTAATTGGCACTAAAATTTACCATCACTAAACTCTAATAAATAAAAGTTTAAATAAGTTTATTTTCCATAAAAAGTTGTACAAAAACACTTCTTACAAATAACATTAGACTTATCAATACAACTAGAAATAAGAGTGTTTCGATGAACTCTGGTACCCACGGTAAGATTTAACTTGTGTTTTGGGTACCAGTGTTCTCGCGCTTAAGTTAAGTTATTACACCAGCAGTTAGGTACATTATAGGAAGAAAACAGTATTAGAATAACATAAAATGTATTAAGATTATAAAATCGACAACTTTATCAGATTTTCTGTCTCATCATAATCTTGGGTCAGTAGTTATTTACAGATCTAAGGTTTATGCTTGCTGTACCTACCATTAACTCGTAAATCTACCACTTATATAAACCTATGCAGGTGGTTGTATGACTTAATGTATGCATTTCAAAAATAGTTAATTTAATAGAGTAATAACTATTTATATGTTTAACTAATAGATAAAATAAAGTCTCAAACAAACCAATAATCGCGGTGGTTGTTATAGATATCATAAACCAAAAATAAAGACTTTAAGAACAAAAATTTTATAATAGATAATGTCTTTTTGTTTCAGCCGTGTTTCGAACCAAGATCAACGATACGACCATCTTTACTAGATTCAAAGCCAGGCAAGGAAGAGAAAAAGAATCTGATTGCCAACATGGAATACCCCGACGACCCATACTAACGGCTAATGAAAACTTTTGTGTGACGTACAATACTTTGGCTATAACACTAAGGCACAATATGAATAAGGAATTATTCTGGAACACAGTATCAAAATTATTATACCTAGATAGATACTACAATTTGGTAGGGCAGAAATTATGCTAAAATGTCAGGATAAAAATGCTTGGCCACTTTTTCATAAAAATACTGCGATGTTACTGATGTTAGTTCATCATTACAGCCGAAAGACGTCCACTACTAGACATAGGCCTCCCCCAATTAAGGGGGGGATATGCCATAATCGCCACGCTTGGCAGGCGGGTTGGCGATCGCAGTTGGTTGGTTAGATACTCAGAGAACGCTGCTGCCCATCCTCTGGTAAATCCCTTAGTCGCCTTTTACGACAACCATGAGAAGAGATAAGGTTGGTGCTATTCTTTAAGTCCACACGGACTGATGTTAGTTGCTAAAACGTAAGTGATAGAAACGAACGTCAGTTTGCGTCTTAATTCTTATTATCTTGCTGCTAAACTGCATTTTATACAGACTATTCCATATTTGGTCTCATTTCCTACAGCTTAAATTGCACATACGGTACATAATCAGCTCGTTATTGTCCCATTGCTGCACACGGGCCTCTTAGAATCAAGGCCTTAGTAAGAAATCTAAAGAACAAGGTAATAGAAATGTTATCTACTGTATTTTAATACCAGAACGCGTGTTCGCTACCAACACCTAAATACGCAATTCCGCCCACCATGTTTCTAGCATTCAAAAATTCGCCGTTAGATATGCTGCAAAATACAATTTTAGTGACTCTGCGTCCAAAACAGCACTGCTGATCAAGCAAACGGTTCGCGCACTGGTCCTACGAGACACCTGCACGCGGCGACAAGTTCACGCGCCTTTAAAACTTCTATTACCACCTAATTATTTAGATTTTTATGGCCTTAGTCCACCACGCTGGCCTACTGCGGGTTGGTGGACTACACACACCATCAAGAACTGTATGGAGCACTCTCAGGTATGCAGGATTCCTCACGATGTTTTCCTTCACCATTAAAGCAAGTGATAATCAAATTCTGATCCACAACCACACAAAAACAGTAGAAACCGCTATAAAATCATCATTTGTACCTGGAAATGAATTCAGTACAATGTCACGACACAAAAAAACATTGCTCCATTGATGCGTGGGAACTTTTACCAATTATACAAAACAATGAGAAATAACCTACCACCGTAAGTAGGTACTACCACCGTACCTACTTCTCCGCCAAATAGTGATGCTTGCATTGCTGTGTTTCGGTCTGAAGGGTACGGGTGCCGGTGATATAACAATCACATGAGACTTTCCATCTTCATGTCTCAGTTTGGCGAAACGACTTGCGGTACCATTAAGGCATCAGCCTAGGTGGTATTGGAGTTGTTATGGGCAAAGGCAACCGCTTCACATCAGGCGGGGCTTTAGCTCGTTTCGCCATCGATTTATATAAAAAAACCTAAAAATTATTAATGAGACATTCATTAGGTTGATCTAAGCATGTCTTCAAATAGAAGAAAATTTCTAACATTGATACGAAACGAATATTCCTTAAAATATTGTGCTGAAGGTTTACATATTGTGATATTTGATTAAGGATTGAGAAAACGCCACGCATAAATGATTACATTAATCTTTATGTGTGGGTCAAAGGGCTGTGTATGATTGCTAAAATCTGAGTGCATGGAAACTAGATTTTAGGTGTTATATTATTTATTCGGGTTTAGTGGGGGCATATCGTGAATACGTAAACCTTGAGATGTAGGTAAGCTAAAATTCTCATGTATTGTAGGTCGTTGTTTTGTTAGCATTCACATGGTGCCTTCCTGTTATACATAGCTTAACTTACGGTTAACATATCCATGCTTAAGTTCACACAAACTTACCAATACATGTTAATTTTAGCCGCTATAGACATTTGAGTCTATTTTTCGTTATTTCCTATTTCATTTCAACATTATAACCTTGCTACTTACTTCGTTAGAAAAATATATGATCCTATGTACTTATGATCTACTTAGAAATATATGTCGAATTCTATATTACTTTCTTTATTGATTAAGTTGTAGTGACTTTGTGCCAAAGTTTATATTTTTCGTATAACGAATTGGTTGCTGCGATGTTTAAAGAAAATCTAATCGGCAATACTAAAGAAAATTTACGAGACATTTAACAGTCGAGGCGCAACACGTGACGCTCAACATGTTGGAAAACATGTTGAGCAACATTTTGTGTGTCAATTGTAGCATAGTGAAAACATGGCTTAAAAAATAACGTGAAATGGTCTCGATACAAAATATAACGTAGCATTTATTTAAAAAAAATAGTGTACTTATTGTACAGATTTTTGTTGTTATTTTGTAATTACCGTTACCAAATTTTTTAAATAGGTAATTTATTGCCAATTTTTTTAAATAATATAATGGTAATTTTTTGATCATTTTCGACATGTCATTGTAGATTTATTGAAAATTATCAAAAAAAAACTATATTTAATTGGGTTGTACTGTACGTCTTTAAGAATAATTTGAAACTTTTATTTTAAGTAAGTCTTATTCCGTTTCTGTGTTCAAATCACCAATGCGTCGTCATTCTGTAGCTTTTAATATTTCCTGTGCACACTATGGCTCATTTTGGTCAAGAAACGTCGGATTTCTTTTAAATAAGAACTTTAAAAAAATATCTCACCAAACATGGGCCATTGTGTGATACATAACAAAATGTGTTCTTCCACGATCCTGAAATTACCGAGAAGACTTGTTGACTATTTATAAACTTATTAAAATGTGTGAGCCATACTGTTTTTACCTGGAGAATGATCTTTTCTAATTTTCATGAACTTAGGTAAAACTCTGACAAACATATAAAACTAAATTGACAGTGAAAATTAATTAGGATCATCTCAATCAGTGAATTTGAATGTTCCTGGCTATGAATAACTACTTATCACTTCTATATTGGGAACTCGTCCCGTTTTGAGACAAGGTCAAATTCTCAAACGCAACTCAATTTTAAGTTGCCATGAAACTAAGTATAATGCTGTCACTCTAACGTGCATTTAAAGCGACAGAACGACTTTTAAGAAGTGTCGTTTAAGTATTTCGGGGTAACGCTGAGTTTCCACTAGAGCTGTGCAAGGAAGCTGAGCGGTGAGCGAGAAAAATCCACCAATAGGAGAGCTGTGCTGTGTTTTTTCCTCAATAAAAAGTAACTACCTACCACGTTTGTGTATCGAGAAACAAATGTATAAAAACATGAAATTTGTAACACTTTTTTATGTTTTCATACATTTGTAACTCGATGCACAAACGTGGTAGTGAGGAAAAAACTCGCACTTGGGACACAGCTTCCTCGCACAGTCTCTATCTAGTGGAAAGCAACCTTTACTGTCTTAACTTCAAAGGTCACATAACTATGTTTTCAGAATGTTAAATTGGCTCAAAAACGGATCCGTACAGTCAGTGACTTTTTAAACAGTTGGTAGAAACAAATAGGACGTGTGGAAGGTTGTTCATTTAGTTTGTAAGCATTGTGTGAATTTATAACTATGTCGGCTGCTTACAGACGGTTTTCTTTTGCCAAATATGAGAATCAAAAAAGGATCAGAAATTTATAGTTTTATACTTATTAGAAAAAAACGGCATTTGTAAGCAGTGTGTAGTTTTCTTTTCATAATTTGTGTCGTTCATTGTAAAAGTGGTGTAAATCCATATTTTCTAAACATACACGCTGAAAATTTTGTCGTTTCGAAAACGTAGAGGGGTCATTGAACCCATAATTATAAACAACTTTTACTATGGATTTCCTCTTCGTTTTCGAAACGACAAAATTTTCAGCGTGTATATTTTTTGCTTTATGGTTATCTTTCATTATAAAAGACAAGCAACTACAACTAAAAAATATGGATTTACACCACTCTTACAATAAAGACACATTTATTAAAGGTGCCTCATTTCTCGACTTAATGTAAGCTAACCTGGACTGCAGACTTGTATCGGCCTTTTTATAATTTTATAAAGGACGCATGTATGGTATAACGATATCGTGAAAAATTATGTTAGTGATGTGCCGATAAGTCCTTAGTCCCAGCAGGGCAATTGAGTAACTGCATCACAATCAACAAAATGTCAATTTTGACGTTTGAATCCGGAATAATGATACATTTTGAATTTCGTAACTACAAAACTGTTGATTACGATGTCGGAGGAATTCATCATGAAATTGAATGAATGATAAACCTTAAAACGCATACTTGCAGCAGCTTACTAGCATACCGAAACGTGATCTAACATACATGACGTCATTTACATCGCAATGGATATCCCTCCTGACGTCATTTACTTTATAATGAAGTCCCTCTATGTCGGTACACAATTCCAATGTTTGATTGCGATGTTATCAACATCGTCTTCAATTTTACATCAAAATTTAACTGTCAAATGAGTTACGAAATTGCCCTGCAGTTTCAAGCCTCGCATCGTTCTGAATGATGTAACCATTTTTTAGGATTTTAGAGTAAGAATTTGGGTTCCTATAGGTAATTCTAAAAATTATTTATCAAAGTACCTCAATATAGATAATTTATTTAAAATTGTTTTATGTTAAAAATATGCAAATTAGTGACGAAAATATTTATTTGCATAGGAGTAAGATTACTACGTTTTGGCTATTTATATTTTTTTGGTGCGGAGTACCATTAATTTATGTGGAAAAAATTTACAGAATCTCAAGTTACTTAAAATTTATTTGTACTTATTTTCAAATTGTGAAAAACTATTTTTACGAATTCATATTCGAGAAAATTGGAGGCCGACTTAACGTTTGAACGTGAGTAATAATAATGTAACATTTAGCCGAGGTCCTTTTATGGGGTCAATGCAGGGCCGTCATTAACCTATTGGAGGAGGCCCTGGTCACTTAAGGATAGTGGGGTCCCTATGCTATTATGACAGGACTATTTTACTAACAACACAAGAGGAGTTTTATATTTATAGTTAGTAATTTTCGTTTGATTTTCGGAAAATGAATAGATTTATCGGTAATATCGGTTACCTGACCGGAATTAGGGTCCTCATGGATCGCAGAGCCTTGGGCACTTTCCCAGAGTGCCCAATGGAAAAAAGGGTCTGGGTTAATGTACGGTACATTTTGGCGACAAAATCTCTTGAACGAATCCTGCTACATTACACGTACCTACGCTGCCATCGAACATTGAGTGTAAGCAATTTTAAACTTAGTGGTAGCTCACCGGAAATATTTCTGATTTTACCTTACCTACTTATCATAATGGGAGCAACCCTGAAATCGCGAAAAAAATAGCTGTTCAATTAAAGTCATCGATGTCGCTCGACAAAATATACAGGGTGTCAGGGAAACGCTTCCGAAAACGAAAATAGGTGATAGTGCTGGTGATTACAGCAAAAAATGAGATTCTTTTTATAGATTTTTCATTTTTTTTTTGTTACATAACCAGCTTTGGGCAGTTCAATAAAACTAATTTGCTAAAAAACGCCATTTATTTACTAGATTTTTTAAAGTTTGCAATGTACCTAATTCAAATAAAATATCAGCTGGCGCTAGGGGTGAACGACATCCGCTCGAATAAGCAGTCCGTGTCGTAGCGAGCGTAGGAGGTTATCTACGCGTGGCATTGATCCCGAGTTTTGTACGCTTTAGATTGCGGGTTTGCAAAATACCTAACCACTAAAACAATGAGTATAAGGCTAATGGTATTTGGAATTCGATTGTGTTTAGGTAGTATAATAGCCTTTCAGTTTCGGGAGCGTTTCTCTGACACCCAGTATGGAACAGCAGTTCTTTTTTGCGCTTTCAGAGTTGGTCCCATAGTAACTAGCCGATTATATCTTTCTAAAGCTCGAAGTGTAATTTTTAATGCCGGGTACCTATTATACGTATATGGATTCCTTTATCCTATCTGCAGCTACTTACTTATGAAGGGGCACCATTACTTTATTCGGCCTATGTTGGTGGTACTTAGCTAAGTATTTAGACAAATTAGAAGTTACTTTTTTAGTTGTTAGTTTTAATCGTGGATTAATAATATCCACATGAGAAATGTGATATTATTGAGTCTTGGTATAAGCATAAGTTAGTGAATATTGTGATTAATAGTAATATTTAATTAAAGAGCTTGCATAAACACCTTTGTTTCATTGAAATAAAACCTGTTTTCACTTGACAACTTCATTTATTTCATATAGCTAAAAAGATACAAATTCTAGGGCTTTTGGTCGAAGAACAGTTTAACAGTATAAACTTAAAGCACACCCTAACGACTTACTAAACCAAGTGCTGTTCCAGGGGGGTCACATGGCCGCCCCCCCTGATGGTTCAAATAAAACAAGGAGCTGCGATTTTAAGGAGAATGTAGCAGCCAAGTTTTTTTTACTAGGGGCATCAGTAAAAAAAAAATTACTCGCTGAATACATCATTTATCGAAAATTCGTTTTGAACAATTGAAGTACAGGTACTGTAGTTTAATCAGAAATTATTAACTCTGTAAATTATACTTCGCTGTATTGGTAGATAGAAAAAGTGCGAAAAACTGCCACTTTTGGCATTTTTTTTCCTATCTACAACTACAGCGAACTATATTTTACAGAGTTAACCTGTACAGTCTAACAAAGCAATTAGTATACAGGGTCGCCAAATATAGATGAAGATTTCTCAGGAAGTTATTATATAATGGTTTGATTAGGGTTTTGTATAAATACAGTTTAACTATGTCCGTTATTAAAATGATATTTCACTCGAAAACATCCTTAATCTTCTGAGAAAACTTGATTTTTTATATCTCTACCAATACCAATTGCTTTGTTAGACTGTACTATTGTTAAAAACGAATTTTCGATAAATTATGTATTCAGAGAGTAATAATTTTCAAGACCGACGGAACAACCGACAGGAACAACGTTTAATATGGGCGATCTTATGATCGCCCATAATTTATACGTTGTTCCTGTTTACTACTATTTTCATGGTGTACAATAAAGTATATTCTATCTATCTATTATCTTTTTTTCAGAGTACGATGATTATTTATGTTTTAATAGACCTGTTAATGCTAAATTAATCTTCCTACATAAAAAAAAACAATAACATACACTACAGTTAAATTCAAATTAAGTAGACCAATGCACGCTACTGGCTGCTACATTCCCCTTAATAGGACACCGCTGTGTTAACATTCTTTTTGCGTAGGTATACATTACCTATAACTGCCTGGCCCTTATGGCCCATCCAGAAATAAGTCCTGGATCCGCCCTTGCACTAAACATCATATTGCTTACATATAAAGTTGCGCTTGACACAACCAACCGTACTCAATAGCGATGGGCGATTCGAATCATTTAACTTCGAATAACTCAAGTTATCCTTTGAACTCGTTGATTCGAATTGTGTTTCTTCAAAACCGAGTTGATTCGCTCGGCTCGGTGACTCGCTCTCCCGGGCAAGTGGCGGTAAACGAGTGAGTGAGGCAGCGAATAGCTGTGAACTACGAGTTCAAGTGAGAAACAAATAATCAGGCGGTGCGAAATCGCCACGATTCGTGTATACGAATCAACTCGAGCAATCACATGACTCGCCTGATTCGACGCCGCTCGCTGACTCGAGTCGGCTCGATACATAGAACATACGCGTCGTATTCGCTCCACGTGTTTGATACTGCCGACCGAGTCGAATCAACTCGAATCGTGATTCGAATAAACGATCACATCAACTCGAATGATTCGTGTTGAAAAAAATACGATTCGTCACATCGCTAGTTCTCAATCGAAGACTTGAGCCCTTATTCGAACTATTATCACATTAGTTTAAATACCTCGAGTTACAAATCGAATCTCTATTGTTGATAATTAAAAAACAAAACTTTTCCCATACACATATTAAGATAAACAACGACTAGGCACAATACATCACAAGACAGCACATGACACACGAATGCGCGTTTACGACAATCTGAAAGACCGAAGGCGACCAACAAATACATATAATTTTGAAAAAGATACAAATATAATAATATAAGGAAACTCCCTCACCGCTAGCATTCGCTTATAATGTTGAAAATTCTCCCAAACAAATCAATAAAATTTGTAGGTGAGGGAGTGCTTTTATAGTTCGTAAAATGTAGCCAAGTCCTGTGACATGTCAAATACACACATTACAACATGTAACATTTCTACATTTTAACGTATTTTGTCATTATTTGTACGTATTTAACATCTGCCACTAGACCCGGCCTATATTTTATAAACTCTATGTAGATATTATTAAGATTAATATTGATTTTGATCTAGACAGAGCCTTATGAAACTCAGAGCAAATTTTGTATTTGACTGACGCTTAAGGTTTGTATTATATGACCGAAATAATGATACGCTTAAAATGAGAATCAACAAGCCCAACGACACATACAAATAGCTCACCATGACACACATGGCTTATAATTTAATTCAAGTAAAATGGTTTTTATTTCAAATATACCTAATTACAGGCACTTTCGAAACGTCAGGCTCTAGTTGCACGGTTCCAAATTGTGGGTCCTATGGAGAAGAACCGGCAAGAAACTCCATGTAGGTACATATACTCTTTTTTAAAATAGTTTATTGTTTATTAAATCAAATTCATTCAAATAATGTGAGTATAATGTACGTTAATGTCAGAAATAAACAAGAGTTTAAAAGTGAGAACATTTCCTTTAGAAATAAACCTAAAAAGAGTTGCCATAGTATGTAGGAGCTGACCTGTTCTGTATAGTATGTTCCCTGCCCTAAAATTCGTCATCTGCGGCCTTCCTATTGTCATCACTGGTCTATAATTACATAATTAGACACCACCTTGGACAAATAAAGAAGGCGGACGGAATCTCGCTAAATAAAAAGTGAAGCACCCATAGTAAGACGGCTCGCTTAAATTACGGGCTGGTACGCACACATTCACAGCCATAGTAAGACAGAAAGCCGCGATTACGCAACAAATCTCATGTGACGGTAGCCATTGTCGTAGTGTCACAAATTAAATAACAATATATATCTGGTGTGTTAAAATTCTGCCGAAATTATAGTGGGTTTAGGAAAAAACTAAGTGCTTCAATCTTTTCTTAGCGAGATTCCGTCCGCCATTTTTATTCGTCCGAGGACGCCACAATACATATTAGTGGTTCTTATACTTTAAAACTAAGGAGAAAATGAAAATACATTACTAGAGGAACGCCAATAGTTTAAGATCCCGCTTAACATTGACCTTCGCTCATCTGTTAATTGAATGAGGCGTATTTTTATAATAAAAGTAAATACACAAAATAAACCATCGCGCATAGGCTGCTTAATCATATCCAGCCCAGGCTTAAATTAAATCAGGTTTAATTTAAATGTAATTCATAAATTAAACTGTTTTTGTTTCTTTTTTGTCATTACCCTCATTTGTTAATTAACCAAAAATCGTACCAATCGATAGAGCAAGACCAGTCCATACTACATACCTACTACGAAATTGCCAGGTTTAAACGCGTGAATTTGTATGAAAAATGTATACTCATCTATTGTTAAGCTGAAAAGTACCACTCGTTTTATTTGTCACATAACATGGGTTTGTAAGTTTGAACTCATAGTTATTCTCAAAAAAATTGCAGCCTATATTATTTACTCAATTTATAAGGCTGCTGATAAGAAATAAATTCTTCAAATAAAATATTTATTGCTATAATATGTCAAATCAAAGAGAGATGCATTTTTCAGTTAAATAACAGATGAGGGTAAAATACAGAAACAACCTATGCGCGTTGGCTTATTCTGTGACTTTTACAAAGAATCTGTTCAAAAAAAACAGATGAGGGAAGGTCCATGTTAGATGAGAGAGATCTTGGACTATAATGCCAATTGTATACACACATATCAAAAAGTTGATTTAAAATGTCAAAAACTATTGAAATGGTCATAAGTCATTCATAACTCATAAAACAATTTTAGCTGATCATAGCCTTAATTCAATGGAAAATGAACTAAGTTTAATAAAAAATAATGTTCCTTATCCCTTAGCATATAACTAAGTTTGGAGTGGGTGATGTATACGTTAATTTACAAATAGTATACCTAATGTATAATGGTAGACTAGTCACATCAAATATAGGAAGAACAAAGTAGTACAAGACAATTTTTACGCTGCCATAAATAACGTTATAACTTTTAATAGGTGCTTTTTGACATATTGCACCACAGTTTTGGGTCAAAAATAATACTACAAGTAGTTTTTTTTTTCATTACCTTGGCCGCGTTCAGTCATATCGCCCGACGTCGTCGGACGACGCTCGGAGCGTTCCTTGGGCGTTCGTTTGTATGATCTGAGTAACTGAACGACCAAAGTACGCTCCGGGCGTCGTCGGGTGATAATACTGAACGCGGCCCTTTTTAAATATGCATTCAAGTTATACCTAACATTACTTTTAATAGTATTTCATTTTTAAATCATTTTTCATTTATATGAAGCAATAGGGTACAGTACAGCTCACCCATTAATGTTTTCACCAGTTTTATTTATTATTGTATGTATAATGACCACGATTTAATTTTAATTTAATTTTAACTATTTTATTTTATTGTAATGTCTTACTATTAACTATGGTTCGTCAGTAAATAAAGTGATAATAAATAAATAATAATTATATTCAAAAAGACCGATGCTCAAGTAACGAGTCTTGAGTAGTGATCAAAATCAAATTGATCTTGAGGAACGTTCAGTAATACAGATCTTAATCTCTTCTATCTTTTTTAATGTTTTTTGTTAGAGTCACAATGAGATTAAATTAGTTTGGTTTGTAAACAACAGAATCAGCGCCAATGCCTGGAAGCAGCCTGCAAATCTGAATCCTATATTTTGCAATTTAATAAAAAGCTCGAACGAGTTTTGATGACAAAAAATCGCAAAAAAAAATTTGGAACGTAGCTATGATAACTTTTACTCCTAAACGATTTAATATTAATATTCCTTATATTTTGTTGCGTGGAAGTCTAATAATACTTAACTAATAATCTAATATTATCACCCATCATTATTATTTATTTACCATTACTTGTAACTGGCAGATTTGTTTTTAGTAATTTAGTGAAGATTATCATTATTATAAATTAAGTGATTACAGGAAAGCGTGTTAGTAACTATTATTATTCGAATCAATTGAGGGATTATTAACAGGGGTCAGTAACATTTATTTCAACAAATTAATAATTACTAATATAGGAAACGTAACATTTTATGGCAACAAATAAATAAGGTATAAGAATAATTATTATGATCTATTACGGAATACATAGCCATGTATAAATTTTCATTAGGAATGTATCACGTTGTACTTAATGTCAACTTATTAAATGTCATGAGAATGTTGTTTTCATCATCATCATCATCATCATTTCAGCTGAAAGACGTCCACTGCTGGACATAGGCCTCCCCCAAGCATCGCCACAACGACCGGTCCTGTGCCTTCCGCATCCAGCGGATTCCCGCGACCTTCACCAGGTCGTCGGTCCACCTTGTGGGGGGCCTACCCACGCTGCGCCTTCCAGTACGCGGTCGCCACTCCAGAACTTTACTGCCCCATCGGCCATCCGTTCTGCGAGCAATGTGCCCCGCCCACTGCCACTTATGTTTAGCAATTCTTCGGGCTATGTCGGTTATGTAATGTTGTTTTAATAATAATTAATAAGGTAGAAATATCTAGTAACACAACACTAGCAACACTGATTGAAATTATTTAGAATCGTTGCCACTGTAAAAAACGTGTATAAGTGCAATAAATATTTATGCACTAGTCATATATTATTAGTCTTTTTACCGTAACAACAAAATATTAAACACTTAGATATTATACAAATAAAAATTTATAAATTAATATAACACAAAAATATAATATTGCACATTATTTTGTAAATCACTTTGCAATGCACCCGTATACCAAATAAGACAATTTTTGAGATCTTAATCTAAGGCGTCGTCCTAATAAAACGCGATTACACGGCCATCGTAAGTTCGTTCGAATTTTTTTCGTACGAATCCCCGATCAAACATATAGGTGTCGAAGGGGTGGTCTAGTTGACATCAATCATACGTGCAAAATTATTGACCACTTATTTGCGCGAACTTAGTTTGTACGTATTCCCGATCAAACATCTGCTACCGAACAGATGGTCTGACCGATATTCACGCGAACATCGCATCTCTGACAGCTATGGTGAGCGCCGATGCAATGTGACGAGTGACGCGTTATAAGGATCTTATTATGAAACTCAATTATTGTCATCGCGTGAATGTACGATGGAAGGATCGCGTGTTCGCGCGACGGTCGCTCACCTAGGACACCTTGTTCATAAATGATCGTAGGTACAAATTAAAACACCACGATTTTATGACTAAGACAGTGCTATTTTTTTTTACAATTCGTCTTTTTAGCCATAATTAAAGTTTCCATATCGATAGGGGATCGGAACTCTCTCCTAAACACATGTTACTTTGTTGCCTATCTAGGAGAACAGTACTCTACCCTTTAACTAGATTAAATAAGTGCTTAAATTGTAAGCCTGTGCTAAAATCCTTCCATGTAATCTAGTCCAAGTTTAACAAATAAATAACTAACTATAACTAATTAATGTGCACTCCAATGTTTCGATCAGAAAGGGATAAAAGCGGTCATTAGTAGGCTCGAAGCGTTCGTTCAAATGAATTCTAATAAAGTTAATCGCAACAGCAAAATTAAAGTTTCAACTACAAAGTATTACATGACATGATATTTGTACGAACACTCAAACGTATCACATTGTCATGCGTCCGGGACGACCCCTAATGCTTTAATAGGACTATAGAATAGAAGAAATAGGCGGTATGTCGCGATTTTCAACGCGTAGCTTTTCCCAATGGAATTAAATCATCTTGTATTTTGGTATGCCGTATTGATTGGCTAAAATGTTGCCTAAACACTCAATGTATGTACTGCATAAAATATGTTGCATAATTTATGCAGCAAAACAACAATGTCTATGACAATTTTGAGTATGTTATACAATATTAAGTATTGTTTTTTTTTTATGTAGAACTATTATCGTTTATTTTAAGTCAACAAATATAGGTATGTCATTGATAGAAAATAGATGTCGATAAAAAAGCGTATTGAGGCCTAAGTAATTAATACCTAAACGAAAAAGTTACTGTGATGACAAATCATAAAAAAAAATGTGTATGAAACAAACAAAAACATTTCTTTTCATAGCATTCCTTACATAAATGTCAATAAATTAACAAATATTGTTTACAGACAATTTGTTTTAGTTGTCATTGAAAAACATATTTTTTTAATAAATATAGAACTAATACATATTTGCTTAACTAAACCCTGCCAATGTATACGTCAGACAACATTTCGTCATATTATATCTAAGTATAACAAAGCGATAACTCTCTATAATAGTGTTATGTTATACCTACAGTCAAGGGCATACTGCGCATATCGGTGAAGACTAACCAGTATAACCAGAGCCAGTATTGTATGAAACGTACATACGAAGCCAGTTCCGCTTATAATGGATTTGTTGCCATTGATATGCGGTTGGCCGTACTTACGTATAGTATCTTCATTTAGTTCAAGCGCAGATTACTAAAATCCGTTTTATTTGCACTTGCTTCTGAAACAAAGGAACATACTTAAAATAAGATCAAATTACCAGTAAAGGGATTCCAATTTAACACAGACCAGTAAGCTTCAAGACTCCGCATAAACAAAGTTTTGTATTCGAACGCAGTCGTAAAACGTTGGTGGGGTCAGGGGGGCAGACGGCGCGTTATGATTGGCCGGCTCAAAAGTTCAGTGGTATGATTCCTTATGATTGGTGCCGCTCGCTGATTGAGTGACGTTCCGATTGGCGGAGGGACGTATGATATGCAGTGGTAGAGCATATGCGTTGTGACCGGGGGTGTCCAGCTAACCGACGTCTAGAGGCTTACTGGTCTATGCAATTTAAACACTAAAATATTTTAGAAGAAGAAAAGGTACTACTGATTTATGAATAAAATTCGACGAAAACTATGAAAGTACTCATAAGTGTCAAACTCGTACTAAGCCCCCTGAATGGAGCACTTGGTGTGCAGGTTTCCTCACATATGTATAGAACAGAAGTTTTTGGAACAGATAGTTTCTTATGGTAATTTACCATTAGTGATTAGGGAGAAAATGTAGCGTCACGTTACGCTAAGATTTGCATTTGACCCATTGTTGGGGTCGTCTTCAAGAAAACAGGTTCTGTACGACTGATTCTTCGTTTTATTTATCTATTTTTACAAGATTGAAATTAAGTAAAAAATTAAATATTCGCGACAGATTATCTGCGTGCGCGCTCTGGTAGTCAGTTCGTAGTAAGAGTATATCTAGCTGTCAGCTGTCAAAGTTAATAGCCGTCGCCGGTCGAGGCGCTAGTATCTCGTTCCACCTCTTCCGCTCCGACGCCGGATGGACTTGTGACGTTCAATGCGTTCCAGTCGCATTGTAAATACCCATAGATTACATTGAATGACGGACATAGAGTTGTCAGCTGACCTCACTTTTAAGAGACATCTGGTGGGTAGCGTCAAAGTTACAGCTAACTATTAAATAAAACATACAAAAACACTTGTTTTACAGGGGATAGAACCTGGTATCTATGATTGTATTATAGTTGCGAAACTAAGCATTATAATGAACCGGTCAAAAAAAAACTCCGTTCTTGCCAGGGTTCCCCTGACTGCACACGTTTTTCCTTATGTGGCACTGTAGAATAAAACTCTGCGTGCTTGTGAATTTAATTTTATTATTTTAAATCACACACTTGCCTTGCCTGAATGCAAAACGGAAATCGAAGAAGAATATTAAAAACAGTGTTCCAAGACACTTAAAATATACTGGGTGTAAGGGGAACGCTTCAGAAAACGAAGATAGGTGCTGGTGATTACTGATACGAACCACGAAAAAAAAATGCGATTCTTTTTTTAGATTTTTTCATATATATTTTGTTGCATTTTTCATACATAACCAGCTTTGTGCAGTTAAATAAAACTCATACATAACGAAGAATGCAAAAAAATATATGAAAAAATCTATAAAAAGAATCGCATTTCTTTTCGTGGTTTCGTATCAGTCATCACCAGCACTATCACCTATCTTCGTTTTCCCTGACACCCTGTATAGTGTTGCAAGTTAATTTCACAGACTAATTAGCGATATCATGGTATAATAAGATGTTTCACAAGGTATTCTCTTCCCGCAATGACAGCGCGATGCCTCCAAGCTACGTCACGATCAGTGCTGCCATTGATTGATATCTTCAATATACTTAAGAAGATTTTTGTTCATAATGCATATAAAATAAATTTCTAACTAGCCTAACTATTAGTTATCTCGTGTTATTCATCTAATTAGTTAATAAAGGAAACTATATTAAATTACTAGTTAAAAAGTGATTCTTTATAGAAGAAAGTAAATGAAAAAATGCATTTTGCTCGGGTAATTTATTTTCACAAAGTGGCAGCACATCAAACTGACAAGTGTCACGGAGGTTGGCGGGAAAATTCGTAAAGATCATGTTGTGGATTTTTTATTATTTTCCAAAATTTGTGTTTCTTCGAGTGATAATGTGTAATAATGGTGGATTATTAAATGTTAAGTGCTCGTTAACGTGTACAAGTGTGGATAAATGATACAAAGTTGAAAAACATGACTTTCGTATTATCTCATCATCCCCTCAGAAACCTAGTAAAGAATCCATCACTTTACTAGGATTAAGTACAAGTATAATATGTTCAATGATTACGACTGAAGGACATGTATCCATGGTCATGAATAAATTAAAAAAAACAAGTGTCACGCTAACAGCCCGCTATTGGCTCCACGGCCGATGACGTAGTACGGAGGCAATCACGTGACCTAGCTGTCACGGGAAGATACTACCTGGTGTTATTATACCATGGTGGATATTACTAACATAGTGTTTTATTGATTTATATGTTGAATTTACTTTAACAGGCACTGAACAGTTGGTTACCGTGATCGGTGTCGGTGAGCAGCGCGGCTAGCTCGGCCACCCTGTCTCTGTGCGCGTGCATGTAGGCGTGCGCCTCCCACAGCATGGTGACGAGCACGTCGTCGGCGCGCTCGTCCATGGCCACGTCGCGCGACATCTGCGGCGCGAAGCGGTAGTACGGCACGCCCACCGCGCTGCACCACGCGCGGGCCCGCTCCACTACGCGACCGTCCGATTGCGTCGCCTGCGAATATACAAATACATACATACATATTATCACACCTGTTTCCCATTGGGGTAGACAGAGACTATGGATTTCCACCTGCTACGATCCTGACACACCTCTTTCATCGTCATGCATGCTCGTCGGTTTAGAGAACTCTTAACCTGGCATTTTTTTTTGAGAATGTCCGCGATTTGATCTCGATACGTTCGCCGAGGTCGTCCCCTTCCAACTCTTCCATCCACACTCGCTTCGTATACTTGTTTCGTCAATCTCCTCTCCTCCATCCTCTCTATATGTCCAAACCATCTTAACATACCTTTCTCAATCTTTGTCACTACATCTTCTTTCACTCCACAACGCTCCCTTATCACGTTATTCCTTACTTTATCTCTCAAAGTTACACCACACATACTTCTCAAAGCTCTCATTTCTACTGCATTTATTCTGCATTCATGTTTCTTCTGCCATACCCAACTTTCACTGCCATACATAAGTGTAGGCACTAACACTCCCCCATGAACAGCCAGCCGTGCCTTTTCCGACACTTTGCGGCTGTTCATGAAGGTGTGTAGTGCCCCATTCACCTGATTACCAGCACTCACTCTCCTTTCAATGTCCTTCACATTTTTGCCATCTCTCGTAAACATGGAACCCAGGTATACAAAATCTTTCACTTGTTCCACCTTTTCGTCACCTATCAAAATATTGCACTCTGTCATAACTTCTTCCCTTTCAAAAACCAAAACTTTTGTCTTACTGACATTAACTTTCATTCCTTTACTCTTCAAAGCACCATCCATAATTGTTACCATCTTCTGTAACTCCCCCTCCGACGATGCAAGGATAACTTGATCATCGGCATAGAGGAGACATTTGACTAGTAACCCATTCATTCATTTTCACTCTCTTTCAAATCTTTCAAACAACTGTCCATGAATAGATTGAACAGCCACGGCGACGCTACACATCCCTGTCTCACACCCTTATCGATGCTGAACCAGTCAGAGTAGGCGCCGTTAATCCTGACACAAGCTCTAGAATCCGCATAGAGAAACCAACTTTGGATCACTAGAAAGGTACGTGAAAACCTCTATTATACTAGTACTCTGCACTGGCTATTGACAACGTCGTAATGAAGACATTTGATTTCCGCCATTTTGACGCTGTTAGTAATAGCTGCCATGGCTGGACGTCACGGCTTCTTAGACAAAGAACGCAAAATCACGGATCGCAGTATAATAAGATGTTTTACCAGGTATTCTCTTCCCGCAATGACAGCGCGATACCTCCAAGATACGTCACGATCAGTGTTGCCATTGATTGATATCTTCAATATATTTAAGGAGATTTTTGTTCATAATGAATATAAAATAAATTCCTGACTAGCCTAACTATTTGTTATCTCGTGTTATTCATCTAATTACTTATTAAAGGAAACTGTATAAAATTACTAGTTCAAAAGTGATTCTTTAAGAAGCATGTAAATGAAAAAATGCATTTTGCTCGGGTAATTTGTTTACACAAAGTGGCAGCACATGAAACTGTCAAGTGTCACGATAACAGCCCACTATTGACTCCACAGCCGATGACGTAGTACGGAGGCAATCACGTGACCTAGTTGTCACGGGAAGAGAGTACCTGGTAAAATATCATAATATACCATGGGTCAATGAAAATTATTTAGAACAATACGACGGCCATTTGCAATTTTAGTTCCAGAGACAAACGCTAAGGGCACTTTAATTGGGCATAATGAACTTTTTCATTGTGAATGACATAGCCTGCCCAGCGTACAGTGCGCTTAATATAACATATAACTGTGCCACTGTTAAGTGAGAAACAGGTGGCTATGCAGTAGTCAATATTGCAACCAAATCAGTAGCGCGCATGCTCAGCAGTGACGGTAAGACTCTGATAGATTGTTCATCTGAATGGCAAGATGACGGGGGACCGCATATTCTCGCTGTCTCAGTCGTTCGTAAGATTTCGACGCATCCTTATGTCCTGCTCACACTTATTACGCGACTGTACCTGGGCGGCCCTTCGTAAACCTAGTTTCAGAGCGGCACAGTTATATTACGCATACTGCCCTAGTATAATGGAGATGGATGATGATGAATTGCCAAACTTAAGTGGCAGTGGGCGGGGCACATTGCTCGCAGAACGGATGGCCGATGGGGCAGTAAAGTTCTGGAGTAGCGACCGCGTACTGGAAGGCGCAGCGTGGGTAGGCCCCCCACAAGGTGGACCGACGACCTGGTGAAGGTCGCGGGAATCCGCTGGATGCAAAAGGCGCAAGACCGGTCGTTATGGCGATGCTTGGGGGAGGCCTATGTCCAGCAGTGGACGTCTTTCGGCTGAAATGATGATGATGATGATGATAATGGAGATCAGTGCCCAGCACGCATTGTGGTTTTCGTCCGCGCGCGGTTGTCGCGCGAGTATCTCAATTCGGCCTTAATTTTTTCCCATCGCTGAATTGAGAAACCCTACTGGCTAAATTTTTTGACAGTTTAAAACACCGCATCCGCAGTACGTGCTGGGCCTACTACTAGTTTATGCTTAGGCTCAAACTACACTCTCGTTGGTACTCAGTCACTTTCTCTCCTTGGTGAACATGTACTATTTTAAACACCCATAAATAATCTTAGTTAAAATAAACCAACTTTACCTGGTCGACGAGAAGACTTGCAATCGACGACAAACCCCACGCGAGCCGAGCGGTATCCCAGAAACTTTCTGGCTTGAACACGTCTATGTCTTTTAACTTCGATACGGGTATCAGTCCTAAAATAAACAAAACGCCTTGACTGTAAAGTAATATTATTAAACACTAGCCTATGCCTGCGGTTCCCCTCCCGTGGTACGAACAGTAAAAACAACTATTTTATATTTTATTCCAGGACATTGTACTCACATGTGACTCCCAAAATACAGGTTATAACCTAGTTTGGGAGGCAGCGGTTTCAAAGGACAATGTCAGATTGGTGCCCAACATTGTACGGAAAATGTAAATGTAATGTATGTTAATAATAAAGTTTATTTATTTATAATAATTATGCCGCGGACGCCACACTGATGTCGGCGGATATGCCGCGGACGCCACACTGATGTCGGCGGATATGCCGCGGACGCCACACTGATGTTGGCGGATTGGAGACCTTCGGGAGTCTCTGTCAAAATAGTCCGGTTACGCAGATAAGTACCCGGGTAATAACTGCGAAAACCAATTCGGAGAAAAAAAGCACTGATTGGACGTTTGGTCGATTGGTTGGTCGTGATTGGTCGCACATGTCGTTTCTGGTCAGTACACGGACCAGTAAGCCTCAAGACGCCACATAAACGAAGTGTTGCATGAGAACACAGTCGTAAAATGTTGGCGGGGACCGGGGGGCGGACGGCGCGTTATGATTGGTTGGCTCAAATGTTCGGTGATATGATTGGTGCCGCTCGCTGACGGAGTGGCGTCCCGATTGGTGGCTGGGCGTAAGATATGCAGTGCTACGTGGTGCTACTGCATATGCTTTGTGACCGGGGGTAGGCGTCTAGAGGCTTACTGGTCTGTGGGTCAGTACTAAGGCCTCTTTGGTTCTCGTAGATTTAAGTAAATGCGAAATCGCTAAGTAGTTGACAGACATTTCCGACTCACGCGAATTTCACTCATATTGAACTAAGTTTACGGGACTTGGGATATAGGTTGTCCTCCTCGTGGAATCCGGTAATCGAGAAGTGTTCGCGTCGTGGTATGTCTACATGTATGTCCGCCGAAACTGTCAGCATTGTGTGTCGTGATTCAACATATCTTGTTACGGACAGCGACGTTACGAAAAACCAACCGCGGGTAGTTCGAGAAAACACCCGCCGCTCAAGACGATGACACCCACATACTTCAGTCTGCTCGTGACCACGGCCAATGCAACTTGACCGAAACGTCGAGGTTAGTCAAAATATTTGTTATTTATTTATTTATTTATTTGTTCAGTGGTATACATAACAAAAACATTCTAAAGATGTAAACATAAACTCATTAGAGTTTTACCGTACATCAGTATCATCGACTATACAAACAGGTAAACAAAAATATAGTTAATAAGGTAGGATATTAAATAAGTACAATGAGGGTAGATACCAGATAATATTTATCTACATTATGAAGGAGCGAACACCGGTGACTGCGCGATCCGTCTTTACAAACTGGTGGAGGGTAGTGTTTGTGTTGATACAGGTTGTTCCTACAAATGCAGCAAACTTTTGAGAATTTATTATACTTACATTAATAATGTTATTAATTGTATTGACTAGTTATTTTTATTATTGTGTCTTTGTAACTTGCAAGAAATGTTGTTTTAATTTAAATTTTATGTTTTTTTTTGTTATTTTATCCCTTAGAGATGTTGGTAGTTGATTAATTAGGTAGGGTATAATGTATTTTAACGTTCTCCTACCTTGTAAATTAAAATATTTTGGAAGTAACAATTTGGCATTAGTGACACTACGAGTTTTCATAGTTTTTTTTTTTTATATATTGATTAAATTGTGCGCGACAAGTCCCGTAAACTTAGTTCAATATTTCCGACTCAGTATGGTTCCTCTATGGTATGGTTTCTTTATGGCATATCCCCCCTTTTGGGGGAGGCCCATGTCCAGTAGTGGACGTTTTTCGGCTGAAATTATGGTTCCTCTAAGGTTTATGTGCTCGATGGTTAAAATCTATGATGATTTTCAATGCCCTTAATATTTCTAGATGGTCTTCAATTTCAAACCTTGTTAGAGGATTGATGTTTCTCTTCGCGGTCACTAACTCGCTGCAAGCCGTAATAGTCTGTGGAAGCAGTTTCGACCTCACCAAAGTATGTAATAACGATGTCTCCACTCACCAGTGCCACATGAAACAACTACTTTCAGATTGGTCTTCTTAGCTTCCTCTTGCTGTCCTGTGGCTCTTAACGCCAGGTTTAACTCCGTCAGTTCAGTCATCACGTCCAGGGTCGGATTATTGCCCATCAGACCACCGTCTAAATACCTGTGGAGTAAAGACTATGTTTGAAAGGAATACTTGGATGTATATGATAAGATAAGAGAATCGAAGTTACCAAGAGCATCATAACTCTCAAACGTTCCCTAATAAACACGGGTTTCTTCATAGACTGCCATATTGAACTAAGTACAGATATTACTATCTCACGAAGGCGGTTGAATCCAATTATTCAATAATTTGAACCTTATTTCTTCTAAGTTCTTCTATATTATTTCGAAGAAAAAAAGGTAACTTCTTCTTCGTGTCGATGGTATAGTGTGTAAGAGTAATCTCTTGGGTCAGACTTGGCAAGCCTAAAACTTTGCCACTTCAACGGCGTTATCAGTGGCAGCGCGAGATGTGCCGGGACACATAGGGCAGTATAAGAGGTGACTCATCGATTGGGCGTCAGTGCCACAACCACACCCTGTCGCTGTTTTTTCAATATAGCCCCACTTGGCGAGACTGGACTTGCTTCTTCCTAATTGAGTTCGAAGTCGGTTTAGTGACTTCCAGGTTGACCAGGGAAAGTTATATCCTGCAGGAAGGTGCTCACTCGGCTGGATATAGTTAGCGGGTGGAGAAAGTGTTTTAACCACAATTTACGACGGGCCTCAACCGGGCACCCAGATAGGGCCTCTGCCGATTTAAAAAAACTGTGCCGACTTTTTAACCTTTGTGTTGGTAATTGAGCGCTAAATAGTGGATGTCTTGCATCAGACTCCTGTTTGTGCAAAAAGGTAACAACACCTGCCTTCGTGAGTTAGAATATATGTAGTTACTAAGTCTTTCTATTATTAGATAATACCCCTTAGATAGATAGAATATGCTTCAATGCACACCATAAAAATAGCAGAAAACAGGAACAACATATAAATAATTGTAGTACATTGGCGGCCTTATCGCTAAAAGCGATATCTTGCAGACAACATTTGGCTAGACAAAGAAGACGTAAGATCTAGATCATGAGGGCAATCCTAAGATAATAAACCAAATCCATGCAAAGAAGGCTAGAAACCAGCGGAAGAGTATGAGAACATCTTTTTGCAGTGGGTCATACCAGCGTAAACTTACACTTACTAAGTTCTAAGTCCAGAGCGTTCAAGATGTTTGACACAGTCTGTCAGTCTCATGAGGACCCTATGGTTGTCCAGCAGTAGGCTGTAATAAATAGGTAGTTATTTCTGACCTGCCAGAAGCACGGAAGTAGGAGGGCGCAGCGCCAGTGGCCCTGGCAGCCTGCCACACCAGCTGCTCGGAGGGAGGGGGCGGCGCTGCCAGAGATACTACTGAGGTCTGATCACCGGCTTCGGCGCGAGGACCTATAAACATGTTCACTATGAAGTGAGGACTAGAATCTTTTTAGACATATCTAACGCCTGTTAGCTTCACCAGACAAAAACGAGCTATATGGTGAGCAATGATCAATAATTTCTTATAAATTTTTAATGCGCTACGCAGAGGCAACTCTTTGCAATGCAATTGTGCATGAATTTGAAAGTATCATTTTTCATTCTAGCTTTTTAACTTTGTTGCGAATGGAAGCAGATTCCATTCTAAGAGCAACTGCCATTTGAAGACATAGACACACTTGACAAAATTCAAACCTACGTTAGCCCGTATACAGGGTGGATATGAAAATACGACAATAAATAAAACCACGTACAGAGTGTCACGTCCTCTGGTCGTATACAAAAAAATAATCAAATCCAATTAATAGCTTAGCCACAGGAAATTATTTTATTTTCATTAATTTTGAATGTAGAACCATTTTTCTAGGCAAAGATCGTTAGGTCAAAGACCTGTGCGAGTCCATAAATCTATAAACTCTCTTTCTCAATGATTACAGATGATTACAAATGGTTTTACTTATTATTTCGAAGTTTTAATATTTTTTTTGTATATTTTTTATTTTTAATTTTCGATAAACAACTTATTTATTTGTTTAAAATGCTTCTATATACTAGTAATAGCCGTGTTTTCATTTATTGTTGGATTGTCATATCCATGTTGTATAACAACTATAAATCCCACTAATGTTTTAAAATGCGAGAGTGTGTTTGTTGGTTTGTCTTTCTTTCACGCAGCAAAGGAGCAACTGATCGACATGATTTTTTGCATAGAGATAGATTGTGGGCTGGAAAGTGACGTGGGCTATTGCATATTGCATATGCCTGGTTACTTTGAGATCAAGAACTACGGAAGCAAAGCCGCAGGTAAAAGCGAGTAAAAAGTAAGAGTATGAAGTATTAATCATTTACTTGTAGTTCCATTATGATCATTAAGTATCTCTTGCGCTGACTTGTAATTCCTGAATATATGCAGGTCCACAGGTTTCCTATCAGCCAATACAGCTAAGATCATCAACTTCGGGTGTTCGATATCTGCCATCACAGTCTCTGTGCCTGAAAATTAAAGATAAGGTTTTGTCAATTTTCACCAACTCCACAAATACAGCGTGACGACGTTTTTTTGTCATTTTTTACACAGCACCATCTAGTCCCAAACTAAGCAGAGCTTGTTTTATGGGTACTAGACAATGGATATAATACTTGTATACTTTTTTTTTGTAAATACATACTTATAATACGTAAGAAACACCCAGACCAACACAAACACTTATGTACATAAATATTTGTGTCGTGTGGGAATCGAACCCACGACCACAGAAGTCGTCATCATCAGTCGTCCACAATTTAAGGGTAGTCTCTGTGTAATTGGTAGCCAGTAGAATATTTCACAGAATATGTGTTACTATGACTTCTACCATGACAAATACTAAAAATAATAAAAAGTCTAAACCCAAAGTGGGTCCCCCCCAATGCAAGACACAATGCATTTTTTCAACGTCTTTTGTTTCTGCTCTATCTTAAAAACGGCGATACATACAAACGTCAAACTTGATCGGATTGTAGTGCATACTCTATTGTTAAACAACAAAAGAAGTAACATCTTCTTTTCTTGTTTTATATGGAACAAGCGCGAGCCCGACTCACACTTGGCCGGTTTTTTTTGTTTGATTACGTCAGATACATACACACAATGGTTTAGGCCAACTGGTGTCATGAATGAGCTCGATTTTTAAATTCAGGACAAATAGTTGGCAATGTCGTACAGATATTTGTTCCGTTGCAAGAATTCGTTGCTTAACGACATGTAGGTTTTAACTTAACACAATACATCTGAGCAAACTATACAAAACTGAAAGTCATCATCAATATTTGATATTGCCATACAAAAGATGGATGGATTGTTTAAAAGATGATATGGCTATGGTGGTATGGAATGGAAGTGAAGGGAGATGACGATAGATAGAGATGTATGGAAGAAAGACATACCGCACCACCCACAAATAAGGTTGGTGAATACTAACCTAAACAGTCCTTTAATATATTTTCCAGCGGTTCAGAAGGATAAGGCCTCATACCAACAAAGGCAAACTCTTTCATCCTGAAGTACAGTCTCTGGCATTCTCTCAAAGACTTCCCACTTGCTAAGGCCAAAGCCAGGATGCCTCCAGTGCTGGTGCCTGCCACCCAGTCGAAGCAGTGTACGATTGGCCTGCCGACGGCTTCTTCTAGCTTAATGAGCACCTGGACTAAGACTAGACCTCGGATACCACCACCGTCTAGGCAGAGCAATCTGGAAAATGAAGAAGGAATTGCTTTGTAAGTTGTATTTATTTTCGAGGGTATGAAAATAGTCATTGGTGTTGATTCTCTTGTTCACGAACTAAACTTATTTTATACTATCGCTCTCTTTAATTAATAGTAGATACAAAAAGTGATAGCAACAATGTTAGTGCTGTCAAACTAATTTACATGTTACATTTCTTTGAATTTTAGTCGGCACGTTCCGAGATCACTACTTAAACTTGTATGGAAATTTTAATACCGACAAATTCGACGGCTCTAAAATAGCTGACATCCCTTTCTTGTATCTACTATTAGTAAAAGGGAGAGATAGTTTAAAGTCAAATTCAAAGGTTTTTATTTCGAATAAGCATTTACAAGCACTTTCAAAACGTAAATTATAAATCTAGTTGCAGGCATGGTATAATAACACCAGGTAGTCTCTTCCCGTGACACGTGATTGCCTCCGTACTACGTCATCGGCCGTGGAGCCAATAGCGGGCTATTAGCGTGACACTTGTCAGTTTTATGTGCTGCCACTTTGTGAAAATAAATTACCCGGGCAAAATGCATTTTTTCATTTACTTTCTTCTATAAAGAATCACTTTTTAACTAGTAATTTAATATAGTTTCCTTTATTAACTAATTAGATGAATAGCACGAAATAACAAATAGGCTAGTTAGGAATTTATTTTATATTCATTATGAACAAAAATCTCCTTAAGTATATTGAAGATATCAATCAATGGCAGCACTGATCTTGACGTAGCTTGGGGGCATCGCGCTGTCATTGCGGGAAGAGAATACCTGGTGAAACATCTTATTATACCATGGTTGCAGGGTTCCCATAAGTTGGTCTTATGAAGAAGAGCCGGCAAGAAACTCCATGGATATAAAATAAGTATGTAAAAGTTAAAATAATAGTATAGGTAGTTTGTGAACAAGAGAATCGACACCACTGCATGATACATCAATCAGCATGCCGGATGATGTTAACTCTATCAATTAAGAATGGCACTTATTTAATGTTCGTATAAGAAACAGTTAATCGACATATTGCTAAGGGATCTCGCGCACTAGTAGAAAGAAAGAAAGAAAATGTGTTTATTGACAGAAACAATAAAATTCATAAAAAGAAAAATAACATAAACAATAAAATATATGTAAGTGCCAAAGGGCCTCCAGCTCAGCATGACGTTAGGAAGCAGTACAGGTACTGACTACCAAACGTAGTAGTCTAAGTCCAAGACTACTGACCGCATTAGACCAGTAGGCCAATTCACGTAACTAAAGAAATGCAGTTACAGTGCAGTTGTAGTTAAGTTTCGATCAAAACAATGCTTTTCGTATTCCCTTATGTACGGCGATCGCAGTCAGAAACGAATTGCAGCGTCACTGCAACGGGATCGTCGCGTCATGAAATTACGTGAATTAGGGCCCTGATGTTCTATGAAACTATTCATTCTATCGGGCACTAGTCGCTGGTTCAATGTTTGACCGTTTCGTCGGTCTTGGTTTACTAGTGTGCGAGATTCCTAAGTCTTCAAAGTTTAGACCAACTCCTGTGAGTTTGTAATTCGACTTATCAATATTCTTCAACAGTTCATTTCTGTTTAGCTATGTAGTTTGACGCTTTTACCTGGGAAGAATTCAGTATGAAATAATTGCAATAAACTCACCGACAGACGGGAGAAAGACCTTAGAGTTACAACCTACCGTCCTTGTTTCTGGTTATTTTCAAAACAGGCAGCTCTCTCCATGGCTGCGACGGACAGCATCTGGCTGACGAGGTCGCGAGTGGATGCTCTAGCAACAGGTGGTGGTGGAACTCCGTTGTAGTCGCCCCGAGCTGAACAGCTTGGACCACAACCTGGCACTTCTGGAGGGCATCTGAGGAAAGATATCAATTGAAATATTTTTTATCTGGCTTGCTGTTCTTACAAAATTATTTTAAGAACAGTAGAGTTGCTCTTGAGAATAATTCCGAAATCTGTAAATTTTTCGGAATACTTCTCAAAAGCCAACGTAAGGAAGGATGACACCGTAATTTTGACCCTTTTTGCCTTTTTTTTTATTTCAATGTACTTTTTGCTGTAATTGTTTTTCTTTCTTAGTTAAATAATAATAAAACGTCAAACTTCTCACCTTTTAGCACCAACTGCATGCAGAACATACAACATTTTGTCATAGTTGCTGCTCGACATCTCAGTTGGCAAAATATGTCTTGCCGTATTCCCCGTTTTGTTTTTCGCTTCTAAATTAGCACCAAACACAACCAACGCTTGGACTATTACTGTATTCGTTTGTTTGACGGCCAAGTGTAAGGGTGTATTTCCTTCATTATCACCAATAGAATGTTCGGCACCTCTTGATAGTAAAGCTATGGCACATTCGAGACGGCCACGAAGTACCATTATGTGTAAGGCAGTTCTGCCATCAAAGTTGAGGGCGTTTATATCACAGTTCTTGTCGACTAGAGCCTCGATCACTTCGCGGGAGATGGCCCAGTGTAAGGGTGTCCCTCCATGCTTCATGTCTTGTTGATATAATTTGGGCTGGTTGTCGTGAAGTAAATCGCCGACGATGCCTGGAATTTCGAGTAATGGATACTGAAATTAGTTTCAGGTGTATTTGTCTGGAACCTTTCTAGATTAGTGTTTTGCTGAAGCTTGACCACACATTTCACACTTCAGAAAGCCTTAATAGATAGATGTTTCTACTGCCTAACTATTTAATAAATGATTTCTACGCGCTACCAATACCAATATCGTATTTTTGCTTCATCTGGCAATTAAATAATTACGGTAAATGGGTCAACCAACTATTTTACCCACACTTTCTTGTCCTCGACTAAAATTATAAAAAAAATCGTAATAAAAATACAGTAAATTCATGATAATAGCATGCACAATAAGTCAATAACATGCCAAACGTATTTTAGATAATAATAAGGCACTACAAGGATCGTGTAAACTTGCCTGAAAATCATGACAATGATTTCAAACATCAAACTTACGAAATTTTATTTTTGGGGATTTTTCTGTTCTTGCCCTCCAAATGTAAGCCTCGAAACCATTGATTTCTATGTACGAGATGCGCTGTTTAGAAGCACAACACGTAACACCGAGTTATTGTGTCTGCACCATATTGTCATTAGTTAACTTGACAGCTGTCTAGCGAGCACACGTTTTGTGGGACATAATATTAATTGGTTTATTGGAATCAGCGAGTATTGAGTGATTTTTGGTGCAAGTTTGTTTTTTTTTTTGTTAAGGAACCCACTATAACACCGTAAATATAATTACTAACGCGATAGCTAATAAATTTAACTATTTTTCTTTCTACGGGCAAGTCCATTAAGAAGCAAAAGCGAAAAAGTCCACTACACAACCTCTCGCTTTACTCGCATGCATTACGCAACTTTCACATATCGATACTAGATGGCGGTAGGTTGCGTCAACAATTTTTCTTTTATTTGGAACCTCTATCATTAAAAATAAAGTGTCATTTTGTATATTTTCACTATTTCAGAGTTGGCCCTTTCGTAAAATGTTCAATCAATGACAAGCAGAGACAACCTTAAAGTTTTGTTGGTAATAAAAAATAGGGGTGTATTATTAACTACCTACTTGACAGTGTGGTTGTAGATCTCCTAGCAGCCAAGTTGCTATCCCTCCCTAGAAAGAAACGAACACACGAAGCGTATAAGCACAGTCCAACTACCATACAGTAAGTCAACCATAAGACACTACAAAACAAACGGGCCATTACTGTCCCACTGCGGAGCATAGGCCTATCCTCAGAACGAGAATGGTTGAAACCTTGATCTACCACGCTGGCCTACTGCAGATTGGCGGACTACATCGTTTGTTTTTATTGTTACGAGTAATGGACTTGCGTTTGACCGCCACCTCACCTGATGTTAAGCAATAGTGCGGACGGCAATGGTACGCTTGCCCAGCAAAAACCACTCGAGCCCTGAAGATTTTATGGAGCACTCTTAGGTGTGCAAGTTTCCTAAGAACATTTGGGTTATTTGAGTTTCCTCACAATATTAACCGTGAACTTTATGGAAAACTTCTAGGTGTGCAAGTTTTCTCACGATATTTTCCTTCACCGACAAATCACCGAATTCGACAAGGCAAAGATTCGGGCCGGACTACAGAGTCGACATTAAAAGTGTATAAGTTATGAATGCTCAGTTTTAAAATTGTTGCATAAACAAAAACTAGCAAATTATATTTTTTATTAACAAATAACAACTACAATTTTTTTTTGACTTTGATAGTTATTTTTGTTGATCAACAATTTTACCATCTCCAAGGTTACTTTCTGTTTCTCCTGAGCATGATTGGCGAGACTGCTGTATCTTGAATTGCTGTTCCAGAATTTCTGCTAGAATTCTGAAGCAGTAATTGTCTTATTTTATCAATTGATTGGCTGTATTATAATTTTATTAACATGGTTTATTATGTAAAGAATGTTACTAACCCTGTGAGTCCTATTGTTACTCGAAATAAATAATTGATTATTACTATAATGAAGATTGAAATTCCAGAATTTTCATCGACTCTTGTTGTTGACAGTACTCTTGCATGGAAGGCAAGCGTTAAACCGCTAGTCTATCACTTTTGTTGACCACCATTACCAATTATGAATTTATAGCTTTAAAATTTAAAACATACGTTGTACTACTGTATGGAGTTATAAGACTGTGGTATTAGTAGACAGGGTTTAATTTAGGGTTAGAGGAAGTATACAGTGAGGTAAGGTTAATTTTTTAGCTGTGGACTGCAATAGAAGAGAAGTTAGAAAGTTAGCAAGACAACAAAACATATACACACATGAAGGGCTAAGTGGACAAAGGTGTTAACTAGCAAATATGTCTAAACGAGTAATGAGCGTTTGAATCAGTTTTGAATCATCAGTCAAAAGCTATGAATTCATATTTTTAATTTTGTCAGATAACACCTTTGTCCACTTAGCCCTAGCTTTAGGGGAATTTTAATCACAGGCTTCGTGTTAACATAATGGTCAGTACCTACCTGCGAGTATTGTAGATTCTTTGGCACCCATCAAGTTGACAACGCCAGACGGAATCCCCGCACACAGAGGGTTTAGGACATGGCCTATTATACACTAATATTACTGACTTACCTTGCAGTATGTTTGAAGATCACCCGCTGTAGACTCACAAGCTGTTGGCGAACACAGTCAGGAAAGTTTTCGAGAAATACTATGTGTGAAAGAGTAAACCCCTATAAGCTCTATAAGCTCAAATCAAAATATATTCGACACTCCAACCGGTAGATATATTAAATTAGATTGTCAAAGCTTTGCACTCGCATTTGGTATCTGTTACTAAGTACATTTGCATGAAATTTTTATTATTATTTTTATTTTTACGTGTCGTGCCCGCTGCCCACCGATGCGAGTTTGTAAGTTAGTTATCTTCTATTTAACTATCACAGTACATTTATTTTCCTAATGGTTAATGCATTCTGTTATCACTGACAATTCAACATAGTTAAGCAGACAGGATCCTATCCACATAATCGTTAGTCGTTATCAACGACCATACAGCCTATAGACGCCTCATAACAGGCGACCGATATCTGCAACACATCTATGATATTCCACTAATGTAGGTCACCAATATTCGCCACTTGAAATCTTCAAATCAGTTTCGACCACTTACATGAGCCGTCAAAACTGCCGCGTTAGTGATTAGCCAATAACCGCCTTGGTAGGGCCATTCGGATTGCAGTACCCCCGCCTCAGCTAGTGGCTGAATTTATTAGAAAGAAAAGAAAGAAACATTTATTTGACACAAAGCACATAGATACACAGACACAATTCAACAGGAACACAATTAAGTATACATATTGTACGCATTATATTCAACATTAGGCGTCTAATGGGCTGTATTGTCGTTGGTCGTTATACACTTTGTTTTTAAAACTTTTAACTGAGGAAAATGGTCACTTTGTGGACCAACCATAATAAGAATATAACCCAGAGCGGATAGAAATGAATCATATGTCAAATGCAAGATATTTTAGCCTTTTAATTGACGCAGCATTTATATTTTCTTCGAATTTCATTTTTAAAAACTACTCTTTTTAAATTCGAACTCTGCTTAGTTTGGGACTAGATGGTGATGTGTAAAATGTCCCAAAAATATTTATCATCATCATCATCATTTCAGCCGAAAGCCGTCCACTGCTGGACATAGGCCTCCTCAAGCAGTTTGGGGGGATATGCCATAATCGCCACGCTTAGCAGGCGGGTTGGCGATCGCAGTTGGTTGTTTAAATACTCAGAGAACGCCGCTGCCCATCCTCTGGTGAATCCCTTAGTCGCCTTTTACGACACTCATGAGAAGATATAGGGTGGTGCAATTCTATACGTCCGGCACCACACGGAACAATATTTATATTTATTACACTATGTTTTGTATGATTCAGCTGCACGACCCGAAAATCCTCTCCACTGATGGTAATTTTATCTCAAAATTGGTTGGCGAAACGGTTGAAATGAAAAACTATAAGAATCTTAATCTGGAAGTTATTTTTTATTATTCTTAATGGGCTTGCATTTGACCGCCACCTCACCTGATGTAAAGCGATGGTGCGGTCGACGATGGTTCACGCTTGCCCAGCAAAATCTATTCACTAGAGCCTTGAAGACCACCAGATTATAATTATATAATTCTCGGGAAACACTGACAAGGAATTCCGCTTTTTAGCGGTTCGCATGATAAAGCCTTGAAAACAAAACTTTGCAAAACGGTTCGTCCGTAAAGATGGAATATCTACCATATAACGGTGGCACATCGCCGTGCATCTGATAATGGAAAGGGCTTGGGGGAATTAGATTATGCAATTCCAACGCGCACTCGCTGAAATGCAACCAATAAAAAACCGATAGGCTAGTAACTCTGCGCCGATGCTTGAGACTTTGTAGTTTGGCATCGACCACCGCATCGTTGCCAACGAGCCTCTTGGCGCGGCTCTCAATCGACTCGAGAGCTGCCAATATATAGATGGATATATATTCGCATCGCAAGAGCTGCTACTCAACTTTCAAGACCTGATATAACCACGACCACTCTGCCAAGAGTGAACGACTAAGAAGAGAGATATATTCGTAGAATCCCTTCACCGAGAAGAGTTCGCATCGCGATTTGTTTACCGGCCAAAATTAATAACCGATCTATCCACGATTTGCCCTACTAGAGATTGAAATTTGACATAAAATGTATGGGGCTTATGTCAAATTTCTATCTCTAGTAGGGTAAATCGTGGATAGATGATAGGATATTAATTTTGGCCGTAAATGTGTATCCGTGTTTTGAATATTCTATGAGTAAATGAAATCCGAAATAATGCTTTAGGGGATTAAAGTCTAATCATTATGAACTATGTACTAAATAGTATACTATAGTAAATATGAGACCAACCCGGAAATCGAAAAAAACTGCTGTTTCATACAATTTGTCGATTTATGTGAACACAAAGTAGGGAAAAGCAGTTTGTTTTTTCACGATTTTTGGGTTATTATTTGGTTGGTTATTTTTGGTTTTTGGGTCCCTCAGTTAAAGTTGTTCATAATGATGAGTAAAACGACCCCTTTTCAGCTTTAGTATGAACACTACTAATGTTGTAAAAGCAACGTCAAGTTTGAGCCATCAATTGACATATAATTCGTTTAAATCCGCTCTGGGCTGCTGGCAAATTCGTTGTGCCCAGAAAATCTAATTATTATGGTAGTAAAACGTTAAGAAAACGCTTGCCTTATCTATTGAATAGTCTGCCGGATAAGGCACAAAAGTAATAAAAAATAAATCTACCTGGCAGAGAGCTAGTGGATCTTTTAGTGGCTGACAAGTTGACGTCAGCGCCGGCTAACATGAGTGCGCGCACGCAATCCAGCGCATCAGCGAGACACGCTGTGTAACGGACTGTAACCCTGCTTATTGTACACTTTTATATAAAAGAGTAGGTAATGTTATAAAAAATATATTTACCTGGCAGATATGCTGTGCGTAGCGGAGTATAGCCCTGTTTGTTTTACACTTTTATATAAAAGAGTAACGTTATTAAAAATATATCTACCTGGCAGAGAGCTAGTGGATCTTTTAGTGGCCGACAAGTTGACGTCAGCGCCGGCTAACATGAGTGCGCGTACGCAATCCGGCGCATCAGCAAGACACGCTGTGTGTAACGGAGTGTAGCCTTGCTTGTTGTATACATTTAGGGATAAGGGACTCTTGCTGGCTAACGCCTGTAACAATAGAAGCGAAATTACAGAAGCCAGGATTAAGCAAAATGCATCGAAAACCTGGATTTTCATTCTGGAAACATTGACGTCAAACGAAATGACAAAGGTGTATCTATGAAATGATGTTTTTGCACCCGTCTTGTCATCTCTGGATCACCTTAAGGTTGACTGGGAGAGAATGCCTGAGGCATTAAATCCGCCTATGTACATTTGTTGCATAAAGTTTAAATAAATAAATTACAGTGTTTAAATTAGAATCGTTTTGGAATACGGGCCTTAAATGAGCCGGTTTAAGGGCCCGAATTTCGGCTACCTAAATTAAAGGGACCTTTTAACTTTTAGGTGACTCCTACCTGTTTATGATACAGAAACCGTCTCCTAGCGGCCCCCTAAACATGTTTAGTCGTCGGTGAAAACGGGCATTAAAGTCGTAAGTTTTGAAGTGTTGTAAGTTTTATTTTCTTTGGCCGACTTCTGACATACGGCAACGGGTCCGAACCCTGGCTTACCTTGTTATTTTTTCATAAATCTAATCAAACAGTTTTAATTTTATCAAAACGTTTGTATCAAAACAATGAGAAAAACTACAGAAAAGCGGTTTATGCAACGAAAGATGAAAGGAAGAAAGATAAACTTATTTGGCACAGGACTGTGTCAGCATAACAATAACATCAATAAAATGACAAAAATTAGACAAATGTTTACTTCATGAAGATGCTGCCATGCCAAAAGGGTCACCAACTAATGGGAATTCCCAATCTTGCGTATGTATTAAATATTACTTGTATTGTATTTAATCTTACTTATTTATTTTTTATGATTATTTACCAACATCACGCCGCACTGATCGACGTTATTCTGTCGACGCCGGCTGTCGCTGAAAACCAGCGCTGTGGCTCTGCTTCGTGCATGAGGCACAGCAATATGCTGAACGATGACCGTTTTGCGCGGATGTGACGCATATCTTACCACACTTCTTGGCTCTGTACCTGTATTTGTTCTGTGTTCTTGAATTTTTTGGTATTTTTGTGCGTCACTTTTGACGTAGATAAATATTTTTTCTTTCTTTCTAACTCAGCATGCGATGAGCGTGGGACACCCAGCGCTCATTTTCAGTACACAATTTAGGGGACAACTTTGTGTCCTGCAATCACATTGGAAAAACCTATTATCTATTTACATAGACAGATGTGTTTACTTAGTACCTATAACTCAAATAGCATTAGCAGTACAGTTCCGCTACAAGTTCTTATCTGCGACTTATGTATCAACGCTCAAAGGCCAAATATTTATCACTATAGTATATTATTAGTATTCATTACTTTCATACTGAACATGACCTATGTAGTCACATCTATGTACTAACTTATTTACATGTTTGAACTAAAAGCAATCAGAGTACAAAAATAGTTAGAAAAAAATACATCACGATTATCGAGCTTTTTAGGTTTCCGTACCCAAAGGATGCCAACGGGACCCTATTACTCTGCCTACGCCGTCTGTTCGTCCGTCCGTCTGTCTGTCACAGGGCTTTTCCCAGCTACATATAGTCCATCGAGCATTAAACCCTACAGAGACATAATCAGACATAATCACATCTGATTTGTTTGAAATAAATTCCAACAATTTTCGACTAGACATAACGTGCTCCTATTGGTTCGGGCAATTCAACACGCAGCCGTGGCATTGCGCAAGCCAATAGTAAGGAGCAAAAGCGCGCCCCTATTGGCCGGTTTCATATTTATCTATAGATAGATAGATAGAATAGATAGAATATTCTTTATTGTACACCAATAACATTACTAAACTTAGGACTATCATATAAAATAAGGGTACATTGGCGGTCTTATCGCTAATAGCGATATCTTCCAGACAACCTATGCAAATCAATAGAGCAGTTTCTTAATTGGACAGCCCATAATTCATATCTCTTAAGGTTCAATTCTATGTTCTAATTTCGCCCAGATGCGGCTGAATATCAGATTTTTACCCCGAGCGGCTTCCATCAGACCCCCGCAAACCATTTACTGGGCAATACCAACAAGAGAAAGTAAATTCATTAATGAGTATTGAAAAAAGTGTCATCATCATCAGCCCATTACTCTCCCTCTGCTGTGCACGGGCCTCTTCTCAGAATCAGAAGGTTAAGGCCTTAGTCCATCACGCTGGCCTAGTGCGGGTTGGCGGACTACACACACCAAGGAGAACTGTATGCAGCACTCTCAGGTGTGTAGGTTTCCTCACGATGTTTTCCTTCACCGTTAAAGCAAGTCATAATCAAATTCTGATCCACACATGAATTCGAAAAATCTGTGATGTGGACCGGGTTCGAACTCGGACCTTCTTGCATGGAGGGCAAGCGCTCAAACGCTAGGCTGTCACAGCTTTTGAAAAAAGTGTAACAATCATAACATAACATCACGCCTGTATTTCCCTGAAGGGGTAGGCAGAGGTGTAATAGTACACCCACATTTCGCCAGTTATGTTATAGTGCCATGTAATAGGGGGCGAGCCTATTGCCATTGACGGGCACAAATCCAGACTCCGGGCTGCTACTGAGAATTTGCTAATGAAAAAACCCAATAACACTTTGCCCGACCCGGGAATCGAACCCAGGACCCCACGCTCAGCAGTCGCGCTTGCAACCACAAGACCAACGAGGCAATCAAATAAATAGTCAGTGTAATAATCAATGATATTTAAAAGTACAGTATGTTACTGCGCTCGCAGTCTTAGGACGTTTTTCTATTAATCTGCGTAAAGTAAGGCACAGAGTGTGACCGGTGACAAAAAAAAACTAAAATGCCGTCGTGTGTGTACAGAAAGTGTTCCAATTATGACGCGAAAGTAGCTTGAAGTAATCAACTTACTTGCTTTGTACTAGTTTATGTGTATTGTTCTGCCGCTGTGTACGGAACATTTTTTTCGTTTGTTTGGATATGACATATCTATACTTTTAAATATCATTGGTAATAATAGAATGGTCAATAACTCACGTTAATAATTTCTTTGTTGCTGGCGGCTGCATAGTGGAACACTGTGTTGCCTTCAAGGTCTATGACGTCGAGAGAACATTTTAAAGAAACCAAACTTTGAACCATACGCACGTTGCATGATTTCACGGCCACCTGGAAAAAAAAGTGTAATGTTATAATTGTATCTGTCGTGTATTGTATACGGTATGACTGGTTTAAGCAAGTGACATATTGAAATAGGGCTTTGGAGCATTCGATTCTCCGATTACGGGCTCGAACCAATCAGTTTCATCATTTCTTTCGCATTTCATAATCAAACTACATAGAACTAATCAAAATAAAATTCTACTAATATTTTTTCAAGTCAGTGGGGATAATGTTCCCAAAATCCCCACTAAAATAAAAAATTAACTAACACTTTTTATTTTATTAATTTGTGTCCCTAGTTTGTGGCAAATAAATTATTTCTTTCTTTCTTTCTTTCACCAAAATTTTAATTAGCGTTTACTTATTAGCAGTGGGTATTTCGGGAATTAACACTATATTATAAATGTCAAAGTTTATGAAGATGTTTGGATGTTTGTTACTCAACGACGCCGTAAGGGCTAAACGGATTTGGATAAAATTTGGCATAAAGATATAACATACGATAAGAATGAATGAATGAAAAATTTATTTGCTTAAAACATGAGTATACAATACAATGTGAAAGCACATGCATGTAAGGTGTTTAAATAGTAGGTATAGCAGCTACAATGTTTTGCCACTGGGGGCGTACAAATACTTTTGATTCTAGGTTACATTGACACTTGCAAAAATATGCAATTCTACTTGTTCTACATTATATAAAATAAATTACCTATTGCAGAAGGACACAATAAGTATACAAAGATATGAAAATCGAATATAATGTCAATGTAATAAAATTAGGTTGTTAGCCTAATTTTATCTCTACATCTTCTTTCACCCCACAACGCTCCCTTATCACGTTATTCCTTACTTTATCTCTCAAAGTTACACCACACATACTTCTCAAAGCTCTCATTTCTACTGCATTTATTCTACTTTCATGTTTCTTCTGCCTTACTAATAAACATTGTATAGCGGTATAGTTACACAGTTCTTTCGAATGCCAAATTACTGATGACAGAAAGTGAGAAATCGTTCTGTAGGTTCTATTCAACTGCTATACAACGTTTATTAGTAAGGCCGTAATAAAATAACTCCACAATATAGTCGTCTTCTACATATTTACTTTTAACTTATTACACTGAACCAATTAAAGCTGAGTCATCATACTGATTCTTACTTAAGTATGATGATTTGGCTTTTGACCTCTTTATTATACAATACAACTTTACTTTTTGTTTACGCAATTTGAGAAACCAATTTGTTCAGAATCACGAGAGACGATTGGGATAGTTTTTATACCATGTTATATTTTAACCAATCTTTAACATTAAATGTAAATTACCCATATTACGCAAATCAATTTATTTGAATTTGAATTTGAAGAAATAATTTTATTTGACTGCTCTTAGTCAACTAGGAAAACAAGTCCAAGGGTTTTTCACTATTTCAGATAAGCAAAACATGCTCTATATTTCTTCATGTCATTACTAGGTAAAAACAGGAAAAGAGTTGCATCACAGCCTGTCATGCAGGTGATTCACAGGTCAACTATGTTGGACGTTTGTTTGTTTGTCCTTCTATCACTCTGAGTTCGCTGAAACGGCTAAACGAATCTGAATGACATTTGACACACAGATAAGATAACCTGGATTAATATATAGGCTACTTTTTATCCCGGTAATGCCACAGATAATGCACGAGACATGGCAAACTTCTGGGCCAGTACTATCTCATAGCTTCTTTTTCTATCGCATTGACATGAGATACATAATTATACTGGGTGTCAGGGAAACGCTTCCGAAAACGAAGATAGGTAATAGTGCTGGTGATTACTGATACGAAACCACGAAAAAAAATGCGATTCTTTTTGTAGATTTTCAAAAAAAAAAAGCATTTTTCGTTATGTATGAGTGTTATTTAACTGCCCAAAGCTGGTTATGTATAAAAAATGTAAAAAAAATATATATGAAAAAATCTAAAAAAAGAATCGCATTTTTTTTTCGTGGTTTCGTGTCAGTAATCACCAGCACCTATTTTCGTTTTCGCAATCATTTCCCTTACACCCAGTATAGCTCATGCCATGGGAAAAAGATTAGCCATTCAGCAGGATGTTAGCGGGGCTGACTACCCAGGGTGCGCCGAACGATCAATTAAATATCGTCACTCGTGGAGGCTCTTTTAATGCACCCTACCGCCATCATGATCCCGTGAAGATAAGTAGTTCCGCGCGCAGCAGGGATGTGCGATAACATTTTTCTGTGTTGAACCAAATTATATGAGAACGAAGCCGCGGGCATAGTGTAGTTTGTCATACATAAAGGTCATGGTTAGGCCCACAGAAATAATTAGAATGGTTGTAATCACAATTTTACTTGCGAGGCAACTTTCGAACAAACCACGCCTCCCATATTGACATCATTAATTTTGAAAATTAACTTTAATTAAATAGTACATTTAATTAGAGCTTTTGTTTCTACAGTTAAAACAGCACAATAAGGCATTTTTGCAGGTTTTTGTTACAGTGTTTACAGAAACAAGTCATAAGGCGTACTGATAAAGGCTTTGAAATGCACTGCACTATGGTGCAGAGTGTTGGCACGCGCGCCCTGCCCACTTGGCCATTCTATCTATTTCTGTGGTTAGGCCCCTCACAAGATGGACCTGGTGAATGCCACGGGAATCCGCTGGATGCGGAAACCGAAGAACCAGTTGTTGTGGCGATGCTAGGGGGAGGCCTGTGTCCAGCAGTAGAACGTCTTTCCGCTTAAATGATGATGATGATGATGAAAGGTCATACACATACCCTGGTTTCTGAAAGGCTGAAATCTCAGGTCAAGCGATGTGATTGGATGTTAGTATTTTTGCCAACCAATCACAGGAGCTGAGATTAGATTGGACAATAGATCAAATTAATCAGCCTTCCAGAAACTGATGATTGGACACACAATGAAAAAAAAAGTATATCAATACATACCATCAAAGGCGTAGCTCCTGTCAAAGCATCAATGTCATCAATGTGTTTCTGGACCTCGGGGTCATTAAACAGCTCACTGAGGCCAAAGTGGGCCACCATGTGTGCGATTGTCCATGATTGATGCTGTGACAATGTGTCGCACAGTTTTTGAAGAATTGCTACTGTACACTAGAACAATCATTATTGTATAAGAACTTTTAATGCCACATGAAAACTTGTTTGATGTATTTTTAGCTGGGCCAGGCTACATTCAGTTTTTTCATACTTGTCTTATTTATTAAACAATCTTGGCTTGTCTTTATAATGCTATTCGTCAACAATTATTATTACAAGACATTATGATGAAAATTTAACACACAATTTATTTATTTTTACCTAATTACATGTGCAGAACTAGTAATTATATTTTATCAGTAGTTACTTTTTCTACAATAATTTTAAAACATTTATCAACTATTCTAAGTTGCACTGATTATATACACACCATAATAATCATCAGAACCATTAGGAAAAACTTACTTCTTTCGTAATCTTGATAAATATCGGTATTCTTTCTTTGTAAACTATGAATTTCTCCTCAGCATCCTCCAAATTTTTTGCCCGAAACAAACTGAAAAATGATTAATAAATATTTTACTTATACTTACAGAATAATAATGTTTGAATACATTTTTTTTTACTGTAACTAATTATTATTCAAATACAAGTTGAGTTTTGAAAATAGAGATGGTGGGCCGATTCCTAAACTATTGAGTATAGAGGTAAGATGGCAAAGGAGTCAGCTTGATTTTAGAGAAAACAAAAACTGAATATTCAATTTTTTTTAAAGTAACTGTTACAGGTTACAGTCACAAATTGAACGCAATGTTTTTTGCCTTCCTTATGAAACAGACAAGGAAGGATAAGGTTGCTAGTAACAGCAACTTTATCAATTGATGCAATAATACATAGTGTTTTTTATTTTTCACAAGATTTGGTATGGTTCCTGACTGAATCTGATGCTTTTGCTATTATGCTATTTTGTTAATTTTTCTCCAAAATCTAGCTCAAGACTCCTTTCATGACTTTTTTCTATACCTAATACTTTCAAAATGTCAACTGTACAATTTAAAGCAGGCTGATAGCATCTAATAAATTATTATCTTAATTCAAGTGTGTTATGATATTAAAAGATAGTAAATCAAAATACACAATCTAACAGCATGATGATGAAATGAGAACAAAAAATTACTATTACAGCTGTGAGTTTTAAACACATTAACATGTATAAGAAAACCTTCAGCATTCTCTTACATAATACATTTCTTTCATGAATAATTAATTAACATTGATGAATATGTTTAGATTATTTATCACGAAAGAAAGATTGAATGAATAATCAATAATTATGTATGAATCTTAAAACATTTTAAGACAATAAGCAACCCATTCATTTATATTCGATTATCACTTGCTTTAATGGTGAAGGAAAACATCGTGAGGAAACCTGCACAACTGAGAGTGCTCCATACAGTTCTCAATGGTGTGTGTAGTCTGCCAACCAGCACTAGACCAGCGTGGTCGACTAAGGCCTCAGCCTTCTCGTACTGAGAAGAGGCCCGTACCCAGCAGTGGGCCAGTAATGGGCTGGTTATGTTATGTTATGTAAGCAACCCATTATTTCAGTTTTCTCAACCCGAGGACATTGTTATACAATTTATTTTACATTAATAATTATCAGCCTGAGTAATCCCACTGCAGAGCAAAGGCCTCTCAAACCTTTTTACAATAATTAATAATTACATACCTGTACATCTGATGTAAGCTCTCAGTAAAGGGTTTATGAAGTACTATTTCAAAATATTTGTCTTTAGAATTCTTGCCATCGGGCGGGTTTTTTGGTCCATACAGTAAAATAGAGTCTTCTCGATAATGTATCGGCCTTGAGATGTAGTTGTCTGATCGCACCTCAATTACTTTTGTAGGAACTTCCTCGGTTCCCAAGAGACCACGAAAGACTAGTGAATAGATAAATATTTTCTTCAGAAATAAATATAAAATATTTTCGAAGATCACACTGCGCATCTATCATTTATCAATAGGTAGGGTAACATAAAATAAAACAAGTACTTACTTGAATTCAGCATTATTTACAAAATTTTCTTCAATATCCCGGTTCAATTATATTGTATATTTCCAATTTTAATTTTATTTATTGCACAATACACGAAAACTACTACAGCCAGAGCCAGCTGATACGTTCGACAAGTAAATTGACACTGACTGCTGACTGACAGACAATTAGGGATGCAAAAAAACATCAATGTTTCAAAACATCGATGTATCGTTCATAAACATCGATGTTTTAACATCGATGTTGAAATCCTTAACATCGACGATACATCGTTCTTTATGAACGATGTTTTATGAACGATGTTTTATCATAGCGCCGTATGTGATTCTTTGATCTTCGCTTTAAATGCAGAGCAGCACGTACTATTACATTCGCTAAACAGATGTCAGGACATCATTCCCTCATATAAACAGTGATCTACCTCAGTAACACGCGTACATTCTATTAAGTACATTCTTTATGACAAAAAGCTGAGATAACAGTTAATAACACGGTAAACTATAAGCTCAAAATCTGTTTTTGTGTAGGTAAGTATTTATTCAACAATTTTATCCTACTATTTGTCAGAATAGAGAAAGTGAAGTTAGAAATGTTAACATTAAATTTTACATTTCTGTGTTAGTTGTTTTTGTATAAATTGGATTGGCTAATAATTTATTAGGTGTTTTATTTCAATTTTTTTTATTATTTTCACGTAACCAAGTAGAAAAAATCATAGTTGATAATGTTGCTAAGTTGTGTAAGTGCTTGAAAAACTTTTCAAAAACAGTCAAAAATTTAGAATAATCGATTTCCGTGATGGACGAATCATACTTATTGTGTTTCATTTAGAACAGATTTTTTTCCAAAACATCGAAAAAACATCGATGTATCGTTCATAAACATCGATGTTTTCGACATCGATGTTCCAACATCGATGTTTTTTATGAACGATGTTTCATCCCTACAGACAATTTGTCAATTTGACATATAATGTTTTGTTCTTTTTTTGACAGCCTAGGTGGTATAGCAGTTGTTACGGGCAAAGGTAACCGCTTAACATCAGGTGGGCCTTTAGCCAAAGACATTTCTATACTGACGTAAGTATAATACCTTTATGCCTTTAGCTCGTTTCGCCATCCTATACTAAAAAAAAAAAAAAAAAAAAAGTTCATACACAACCATAGAGAATCATATAGAAGATATACATATTGTTAAAAATATAAAGGGTTGTACACACCATCAATCGAAAATTCGAAAGGTCCCGGGCTGTCCCGGGTTGTTCAAATGATAACTTTGTCTCAATATCACACAACCACCCCGGACAGGTCACGGCCCGCCACAGGCAGGCGAGCCCTTTCGCGTAACCTGCTTTTAGCGATAAGATCGCCCATGAATCTATAATTTATACGTTGTTCCTGTTTACTACTATTTTCATGGTGTACAATAAAGTATATTCTATCTATCTATATACCTGTACTTCAATAATTGAAGAACTAATTTTCGATAAATGATATATTCAGCGAGTAATAATTTTTTTACTGATCGGGGCACCACTTGGCTGCTACATGCGCCTTAATTTAGATATGAAAGCTAAAGTTTAGCAAATTATTGTCTATTAAGCTACTTATAATGTGGCCATGGCGTGAGAGTACATAATGGGTAAATTAGGTGATATCAGCAGTATTTGGTAATTATATATTGTCTTCTAGCTAGGATTTATTAAATAACTCACTAATAAATTGGATTTACTTTAATTCACAATAATACAAACTTACAGAAAGACATTGAATTAAGACACCTATGGAAGTGGCCCATTCTTCTATATCCACCTAGTTTATACAAATATCTATTAAATCGTTATTGAATGATGAAACTATTCTTTGTCTCTTGTTAACCAAAGTGTTATGTCGTCTGGTGAAAGAGATCGCATGCTATTTGTATATTCTCTGTTTGGCAACATCTTTACGGGACGTCAAAATACCTACGCCGCGTGGCAACCCCGCTTGCCCCGCAATGTGGCCCATAGTACATGAGCTGTCAAGTAAACAAACTAGGGCTGTTGATATTTTTTAAATATCAGATTTTCGATCTATCGATATTTTTAAATATACAATCGGAGTTCGATATATTGAAAAAAAAAAGATATTTCGATATATTGGCCAAATTTCATGATTCTAGGTCAATGCGAAGTACCCTATAGGTTTTTTATGTGAGTTTGCGAGTATCAAAATGTGACATAGCCGTATGATTGCCTTGACCTTGAAGCTTGATTTTTTATGTCCTAGGGACAGCCGAACTTAGTATTTGATATAATTGCATTATTTATTACTACTTGAAAATGATTTTAATCAGCACACATCTCTGGAACGAAACACGAGCATCGATATCGATACTTTTTAGTTTTGATTACTTACTTCCCTAGCTATGGCCGCCATAACGGTGGCCCGGATATTGTAGGTATACCACGCTTATTGCGTAGGTATTATTGGTCCATACCATAGGTACAAGTCAATGCAGAAAGACAAGACGTACCACAGATCACAGATAGAGAGAGAGCGCAGTATTGCCAACAGTATTCTCCTGTGATAACACGATAAAGAGAATCATTATTAGTTTACTCTTTGAATAGAATACTGCGGTCACTTTACTAGCCAGGTGCAGTAACTAGTAGGTAAAGTCTGTGGTAGGTAATTAAAGGCAGTATTCGATTGGCAATTTTAGTAATTAATCTGGTGATTGGTGAATCTTTGGCCTATGTTTAGCAGTAACTTAGACATTAATGGGCTCATGAACATATGAATCTCATTTATTATTCTACTGAATGCCCCCTCAAGTGCGCTTATCTAGTAGCCTTTACGACCATGAATCTGCATTGCCATTGAGACAAAATGCAATTTCTTAAAATAATTAACTGGGTCTGATTTACTCTAGACGCTAAATAGGCAAAAAAAATTAGGCAGCATACTCCATCCACCCCGTTGCCCATATCTCACTACCAGGGTAGATAGAAAAAGAAGTCTCAACCTCGGCAGCTGCGGTGTTGGCAACAGGGAGCATGATCAAAAACAAACAAATAATAACATTTATGTTTTATTAATAGATTAAAAATGGAATACACATAACACTTTATTAACTAAATAAAATATGTACGAAGTTCTACAACTAAAACTATAAATAAAATTCCTGAAATATAAAGCATACAAATTTTTGGTACAGTTCTGTTTAAAAGCATAAGATTCAAATGACTAGCATAATTTAATCTGTGTCAAAAAAAACATTGATTACAAAAAAATCTCCCGTAAATGGATTGTTTATCATCAACACAGCAATACGATTTGTACCATGATTTCAGTTTAAATATATGATAATAATTTTTAGTTTTGCTTGACATTTATTTACTGTCAAATATGCTTGGTCTACATTGTTATGAAACAGTGGCGGATTTACCAGCAGGCTGAGTAGGCTGGAGCTAGGGCGGCAGAGTTTAGGGACGGCAAATTTGGGGCCAATTTTTTTTCATGTAAAGAAATTAAAAAGCTTGATATTTATTAAAAAGAAAACTTTCATAACATAATTGAATTTCATCGTCAGCATCAGCCGGATTGTTACAAGATAATATAATTTATACTGTTTTTAATTAAAAAGCGCAATAAAAAATATTTAATTACATAGTATTAACTATTAAGGCCTTACCTTACCCCGCCTTATTAGTAGTACATGATTGAGCTTTTATTAGCTCAGAAATATACCCGAAAACTATTTCTGGTGCAATCATAACTGAATTGTTGGATTGAAAAAAATAATCTAGGAACTGACACTTGTGGAGGTCGGTAGGGGCAGCAAAATGTTAATAGCCTCATGGCAGCAAATGTGTAAATCCGCCACTGTTATGAAAGACAGACATTAACATTTTATTTTTATAAAATTGGGGTTCTTAGAAATCACAAGCCAGTAAGCCTCTGGACGCCATTTAGCCGGATACACCCGGTTACCAAGCACACGCAGTAGCAATGCATATCATACGCCCCGACGCCAGTCGGGACGTCACTCCGTTAGCGAGCGTCACCAATCATACCACCGAACTTTTGAGCCGACCAATCATAACGCGCCGTGTCCGCCCCATATCCCCCGCCGAAATTTTACGACTGTGATGTGATCCAAAACTTTGTTTATGCGGCGTTTTGAGGCTTACTGGTCTATGTTAGAAATTAACATACTAGGACTTCATACTTATATTATTAAATAGCATGATTGTCTAATCAAGTCCGGTCAGGATTTTTTCCTTTTCATTATTGTATGGAAACACCAAAGATGCCAAAGACAAACAAAGACAAAGACATGCCAAGATTGTTTACTAAATAAGACAAGAGAGAAACAAAAGACTTTAGTAACAAAGTAGACCAAACAACACAGAAAACAAAGATGGAATAGTAGTAGGCATGTGGCAATTTTTTTTAATGCTATTGTATATAAAAAAAATTGACACCATAAATAAAAGTACTTATTAAATAAAAGGAATGGTAAAATAAATTCAGTGAATAACACTAATCTTTGGTTATAAAATTAAGTACATCATTACGATATTCTAAACCTATGAAATAACAATTTAAACAGGAATTCAATCACACAAAATCAATACAACTTAAATACTATGATATAATTACTAAATAAGAAATATTCAATTATTATGTTTACTGGTCACATTAACAGATCATTGTGAATAAGATACTGGTGTACAGAGCACAGAACAATTTATAAAATGTACATAAAATACATGATTATAAACGGTGTAAGCTATGAGCATATAATGTAATACATTCATTGTAAGTGTAAGTTATCTCTAAAACCAAATACATACTTTTGTTTATATATTCTCAAATTTCTCCTATATTATATTACTCTTCCTCCCCCTCACCAATTAAATCACTTATTTATCACTGTGTACAGTATTTGAGACATCTGAAATGGCTTTTATGTTTTCTCACTTATCATAACCTCCTGGATCAAAAAAGAAAAAATAACCCTTCAAAATATTGTCATCAAACAAAATAATGATTTCTTAGGTTTTCGCTATCACTACACAACATAATAAAACAAGTTTATCTAGATTATATAGCGTCATCATCATCATCATTTCAGCCGACAGACGTCCACTGGACATAGGCCTCCCCCAAGCATCGCCACAACGACCGGTTCTGCGCTTTACATCGCGTATATTATTAAAATAAATTTTCCTCAGGGATGTTATGGAGCTCCGTAACCGTAACTATTGGATATCCGAAATAAAAATATATCCGTAACCGTAACCGTATCCGTTTCACAAGTTTCGTATAAGGGTGGAGTCTAAATAAAACGACATGTTTCGACAGGTTTTTGTTTCACCGCTCGCGCGCTACGTGTATCTTGCAGTTTGTTTGTTATTTCTAGTCATAACATAACCTCTTTCATAACTAGATAATACCTATAAATAAAACCAAATTATTACTTACTATTTGTGTTTATATTTTACTTCAATCTAATATCCGTAACCGAAACTAACGTATAATCCGAAATAATTACATATCCGTAACCGTATCCGAAACCGATATAATTTCATTCCTATATCCATATCCGTATCCAGATCCGAATATCATATCCATAACATCTCTGGTTTTCCTGACGTTTCAAAAGCTTTGCAGCATTCATGGTCGCAGGAAGATAAGATGATGATGAGATGATAATATGTAGCTAGAATGCTCCGTGAGGCTATTGAAATTAAAAAACATCCTCATTTTAATAGAGAAGATGGTTGGCAGCTACCACCTGTTTGGAACCCAGTTCTAAAAATAATCAAGGCCCAAACAGCATGCTACATTGTAAAACATAATGAAACTGTGAGTGACTACTGCGTGCATGGAAAAGATTTTAGTTAATTAAAAATTGTACGGTAGATTAAAATAAATTTTGAGATATCTGAAAAGATGCTTGTCATCTATGCCAGATACAGACCAAGCGAACGAAGGCAAGCGAAGGCTACCGATCGTACGCGCACGTTCAATGCGGACGCTTTAACGAAAGCGAGCCATAGTCAGCGAAGGCATTTGTTTGCATTCAGTCGTGCTCTTTAGCTTGGTGTTCACTTTATGTGGACACAACAGCGAAGGCGAGCAAGCGTGCGGTGTCCATTGCCGTAAATCACTGTTCACCTTCGCTTGCCTTCGTTCACTGGGTCTGTACCCGGCATTAGTCTTCCTGCGACCATGAACGCTGCAAATTAAATTAAAAATTAAAATTAATTTATTTCGGGTTTAACCCATATCATAAAAAAATGTCATACAAAATTAAATTCAATTAAAAGAAATACATAATTAAAATCATGCCAGAAGTAAAGGGCACTAGATTATATTTAACATTTACAAATTAACAAAATAAATAATAAAATAAAATGAAAACAAAATTTAAATCATGTCAGTTAGTAAAGATTTAAATTGTGAAAAGAAAAAAATCACTCACGAGCAGGTTTTTTTTCTTTTCACAATTTAAATCTTTAGATTTCGCTTCGCATGCGTAAATGCGTTAAAAATAATCAAAAGCAAAGCTTTTGAAACATCAGGAAAACCAATTTTAATCATATACGCGATGTAATCTGGTTAAACTTGTTATATTATAGTAAGTAATTAACTAAGATAACTCCGCATAACTCTAAATTTGCCAAAAATAGTGTTGTATTTAGATGTTCAGCTAAAGGAATGTATTCCAACATGAAATCTAAGCTCTTTTGCCTATAATTTACCTTTAAACTGACTAGGCTGCATGGCTCTGATTGGTGTTTGATCCAAGAAGGTTGTCAGGGTTAGCCAAAGGATCCAGTTCAGCAAAAAGTTTGAACCAGGCTGCTTTATCCTCCTTCTTGGGCATGACGGAACCTGGACTTGGCTTCGAAATATGCAGTGGAGATTTGGCTGCTTGATTGTTGTTGGTGCTCACAGGAGCCATAGGACCTTGCAGTAAGCTAGATGAGTTCTGAAAACGATTGAATAAAATTGACTGTTAATTTCTGGAACATGCTTCATCATCATTTCCACCGAAAGACGTCCACTGCTGGACATAGGCCTACTCCAAGCATCACCACAACGACGGGTCCTGCACCTTCCGCATCCAGCGGATTCCCGTGGCCTTCACAAGGTCGCCGGTTCACTTTGTGAGCAACATGCTTGTTGATATTCAATTGCTGATGATTCAGACTTAATTATTCACACTAAGCATACAGTGTTATTATAATATCATTATTTTGTGTACAAGTAGTATTATATTTACATAACATCAATTTTTTTATGAGAATATTTGATATCAGTTAGGTATCTCCTACCAGCAAATGTGCTATCTAATCAGTGAGGAAAATGCAAATCAAATAGATCGTATTGATTAATTTCACAGAAACTTATTCCATAATAAGACTGGCTTGTGGTTATTTGAAGCTAGTGTTAGTGTAATCATCAACAACATTATCATCAAATTATATCCATCCTTTTAAATGTTAACAGCAAGCAGTAAAGTATTTGATTAAAAACGGTTTTACAAGCAGCTATGAAGAATTGAAGATTCTGTAAACTCATGTTTGTTTGCTCAATAGTTAGCTTACAATAATGCAAGTACCTAAATTAAAAATTCATATAGGTACACTCAGTTTTTTCTTACTTGTCTTATTTAGTAAACAATTTTGGCATGTCTTTTTAATGTGAATTGCATCTCTCTATATCTCTCAACTCAACTCAATAATAATTATTCAAAGACATGTTAACAATTTCACACACCAAGTAATATTTTTTAACCTAATTACGTGTGCAGATCTAATAATTATATGTTATCAGTAGTTATTTGAATAAAGAGACATGCCAAGATTGTTACTAAATAAGACAAAAGAGAAAAAACAGACTTTATTTTAATTTACCTGTAACAACTGTGAAGGCAAAAAGTTTCCAAAACCTTCTTGAATATCGCCACAATCTAAACGCAGCCCTGCTAATTCAGACAGTATTCCTGCATTAGCACTAGATGAGTCAGATTCCATGTAACTCGTATCAATTAAGTTCACCGAAGTGCTTGGCTTCATTTCCTTCTCGTTGGACGGTTGCTTATTGTTTTCATTGTCAGTTTTGGTTATCACATTTTGTTTAGGTTTGCTACTATTCTCCGGATTGTCATCTTTAAATTCATCCTAGAATTGAAAAACAATTAAACTTTGAATCTAATCATGAACAGTACTAATATTTCTAATAACACATTTTTTTATGAGATCAGATCTGCTCTTGACCGCAATCTAGACAGCTTTTTCAAGATGTGATCGACGATGGAGCGAGCAAACCTATTAGGTGCCGATCACAGACCAGTAAGCTTCAAGACTCCGCATAAACAAAGTTTTGCATTCGAACGCAGTCGTAAAACGTTGGTGGGGTCAGGGGGGCGGACGGCGCGTTATGATTGGCCGGCTCAAAAGTTCGGTGGTATGATTCCTTATGATTGGTGCCGCTCGCTGACTGAGTGACGTTCCGATTGGCGGAGGGGCGTATGATATGCAGTGGTAGAGCATATGCGTTGTGACCGGGGGTGTCCAGCTAATCGGCGTCTAGAGGCTTACTGGTCTGTGGTGCCGATTCACTCCAGTTTTAAAGGCGTTAGGGTTGTAAGTGCCCGGAAATAAAGATGCCGGCAGTGAATTCCAAACTTGTCTTGGACAGCTTCCATTGTTGTTTTACTTAATATTCTGAGACAAAACTTCGTCCTTAACAACAATTTGTCACTATTGGAGGTAATATCAACATATATTATTTAGTACTAAAATCATCCCACAATAAGTTTGACTGATTTTTCACTAGATGCTATTTATGCCTATCCAGTTGAATTTTGGCATGCAGGTAGTCATTAAAATAGAATTGTCAATGTGGATTCCAATTTTTTTCGATCAGTGAAAATTTTGAGTTAGGCCACCTAGAAGTTAAGATCGAAATATCATCCACATAAATTAACCATGTTTTTTGCTTTTTTATAGTCAAATAAAAATGTCTCAATATCAATATTTATTTTATTTCTTAAAAGTCTATTATTATAGTTGTTCGTATTTGTCAAAAAATTGCATGTAATCAAATAAATCGATGAGATAAATACTGAAATTGCGATTTTCTCAAAAACTGTAGATTCACAGAACATACATGGGTGCCTTTATCAATGGTTTAAGTTTGGTCCACGAGAAATGTGACACCGACTAACACCGTGTATAATAGTCAGTCAATAGTTTTGGCTGGAACTCACCTGGAAAAACAACATCTGATCCTTATCCTGTGGGATGCCATCCTGCTTATTATCCCCATCACCTAAAGTCTGAGACAATTCCTTCAGTATACAGAATTCATACTGAGGTGCTGCATTCATTGTGTCTGCGGTTGCTAATAATGTTTGAGCCACTTTAGTTGCAAATGTCACAAAGGAACCTTGGTAGTTTGATAAGACATGGGAAAACATGTTGCATCTTGCTGCAGCCAGCAGATCAATCTGCAAACAAAAGTTAAAAGTTTTTGTATAGTTTTATAATCTTAATTATTAATTAAATTTTGTATGACATGTAGGTATTATGGGTTGAACATGCAATAAATTAATATTATTTTTATTTCTTATTATTATATGCAAAAACAATAATGTATTTTATTTTTCCATTATGTTTTCGAAGTAAAATTACAATGACATTATAAAATTATTTAGTCCTGTGCCTGATCTCTCTCCGGTCGTGACGAATTGCCGTCCCATCGGATTATGAGAGTGAGGGAATAGAGAGTGCACCTGTGTTTGCACACACACTTGTGCACTATAATATGTCCCGCGCAGATGGCTTGTCTCCATTGAGATTGGCCGCCGTGACCGAAATTCGGCCGGGAGGAAATTATTATTGTAAAGGTTTTCATGCCCTCAGCGCCATATCTTCTATAGAAGACAAAAATTGTATGGATGTTAGTACAAAGTTATAAAGTTGTGGTGCTTAGGGCACGAAATTGTTTGTCTTCTATAAGGTGTCATTGAAAGTGAAAAGGTTAGTAAAATTATTAGAATAGTCTGTCTGTTTGTTACCTTACAACAAAACAAAAATTTGGCAGAGGTAAACTGGGACCTGGAGAATGAATAAATGAAAAAGGCAAATTTATATCCTGGAAAGATAGCGGTTCCCAAGGGATAGGCGAAAACGTCTTTCTGTGATAAACCAAATTACACATGTGCAAAGCAACAGGCAGAAGCCAGTTCATTATAAATTAAACAAAGGCATACTTTTTGCAATACATCCAGTGTTAATTTATCAAACGATTTTTTACTCTCGCGTACTTGTCGCTGCGCCTTTCGGAAGTTATCAAGGCCGCGTCCTGTATCAGGGTCTAGCTGTGCGCTCGTAGATTTCATCCAGCTCAGAGCAGCACGGTACTCGATTCGGGCTTTTTCCATAGCAGATACTGTTGCCCGCATATCGCTCACAGCGCGACCACGAAACGTCTCCACTTCGTGGTAAAGCCTCAACAGCGGCCCCCTCACGGACAACCGCTGCTGGCCAGAATATGATATCGCTTTGCCTGCCGATACCATGTGTTTACCGGAAGCATCTGCATTTTTCCCAGAATCTCGTAAAAACTTTCCTAAAGAATTCTCCTCTTGAGCCAAAATACACAATCGTTCCTGATATTGGTCCAATACTCGCTGTAATTGTAAGCAGCTGTCTGATATTGATCGAAATAATTCCAGTTTAGCATCAAGCTCGGCGTCAGACGCAACGATACACTCATCTTCTTTGGTTCCTAATTTTTTTAGCACAGTCTTTTTAGTCACCCAGTATTGATGTTGCATCATTTTACTGGAGAAATGGAACGAATTTCCACTGTAAGCTAAGAAAAAATTACAAATCTGAAACTGATACAACAAATTCACAAAAAGAGGAATAGTTTGACTTTGACACTTTTGTTTGACATTTATTTATCTTTGACAGCCACAGACAGTAAAAAATATTTTTACTATGCAGCTTTGCTAGACCTCGTTCAGTATTATCGCCCGGCCCGACGTCGTTGGATGACGCTCGGAGCGTTCCTTGGGCGTTCGTTTGTATGGGTTATTAAGGGTTATTACAGTTATTATACTTTGTAAAATATAGCTTGATCTCTGTGACACATGTCAAATACGTACATTTTCAACGTATTTTGACATTATTTGTACGTATTTGACATCTGTCACAGGGATCAAGCTATATTTTACAAAGTATAGTTATTCTTCGTCTTTGGTATGATCGCTCTGAGTAACTAAACGACCAAAGTACGCTCCGGGCATCGTCAGACGATAATACTGAACGCGGCCCTATGCAGAGATTATTTACTGTCTGTGTTGACAGCAGATAAAATGAAATGTCATAAAAACGCAAGGTAATAGATCTGTGTAAAAACCAACGATTTAAGAAGCTAAGCTAGTAAAAACGCCTTTTTTTATTAAGTTAAGCTGCTCCCACACAACACAAAAGCACAAACGTTTCACAAGCCAAGCGTTTAGTAATGTCAACATATATGCCCATATTACAGAACGAAACCTAAGCTTTATTCCTCAACCATTTATTCATTTTTTTTTATTTTTTATTTATTTATTGGTACTTAAAACACAATACAGAGCACGAGGAACAACAGCAGGTTGTACAATCAAGTCTTAAGATTTAATGTCATTTTTCCGGCCCCTAAACTAGGTACGCAGACCTGTATCATAGGAGTCGGGAGTTTCTACGGCTTCAGTTTTATAATACAACCGTGACATTTTAGTTATTTAACGTTAACAACAACAAGCGAAGTATGTGTTTGAGATTGGGAGAGTAAATAATAATAATAAATAAATAAATAAATATTTTTGGGACATTTTTACACAGCACCATCTAGTCCCAAACTAAGCAAAGCTTGTACTATGGGTACTAGACAAAGGATATAATACTTATATACTTTTATTTTTTTGTAAATACATACTTATAATACATATGAAACACCCAGACCAACACAAACACTTATGTTCATCACACAAATATTTGTGTCCTGTGGGAATCGAACCCACGACCTCGTGCTTAGCTGTCCGACACTCGAACCACTAGACCACAGACGTCGTCAAACAGAGTGGATGGGTAGGGTGTTTTTGAGTGAAGGATGATGTGTATGTGTGTATGGGGTGAGTGTGTAGGGTGGTGGGGGTAAGTGTGCGTGTGTTGTGGTAACCATTTATTCAGATTCTATATTGTTACATTAACTATTTATGATAAAATTACTAGCATATTTTCAGTTTCGTCATATGTTAATATGCTAGTAATTTTGTGCAAATAGGGAATTCGAGACTCCTCAAAAACTGAATGCGATTGTGGGGCCCCCATTCAGTCCATGGCCCATTTGCTTACTTGTCCCTTGTGCCCTGTCAACTGTACAAGAGCCGACCTAAATGAAGCCACGATCACCGCCATAGAAGTGGCCAAATATTATATAAAAAAAGTGTGAACCATTGACACGAAAGAAGAAGAAGAATATGCTGAAAATATGCTAGTACCCTTAAGGGTTGAAGCCATTTTTTTATTTTATTTTTTATTTCGTGTGATGTGAGTCTATAAATGTGAATAATTTGATTAATTTTATTATATATGCGTGAACTTTAAGCCATGAATTGTCGACTTGCAAATGCATAACGACATTGGACTGTATCGCAAACAGGAAACCCTTGGCGTCTTTGGAGTTTGCTTTTATCCAAAGGAAGAGTAGACTGCCTTCTCAGTATAGATCGGAGGATGTATAGCTGTCTTACTGTGAGGACTTGGGCATCGATATATAGCTGATCAGTGGGAAAGTCTCGCGGTTTGAAGAGCATCACTTTTAAAACTGCTCGTTGTGCAGGTTCTGTTTATAGCATTGCTGTTTTGTAAGTTCCACCCCACACTGGAATGCAGTACGAGGCAATAGACTGACATAGGCTGAAGTACACAAGGGTCAAAGTCTCAGAGTCCGCGGAGTGTCTAAGCTCTTTAAAAATGTGTATCAGTCTTCTGATTCTTGAACAGAGCGCCTCTAAATGTGCGTACCATACTAAGTTCATGTCTATGATCACTCCCAGATACTTTATATTGGTGGCCATGCTAAGTGTGAGACAATTACAGTTAGGTATTCGATGAAGACTTATGTGAGCTTTGATTGTGGAAGATGAAATAGGAGGAGTTGGTGATTGTGGACGAGAAAACCTGAGGAATTTGGTTTTTTCCAGATTTAAAGTCAACAAGTTCGTAGACAGCCATTCCATGATGACCCATACGGAATTTTCTGCCCTATCTTTAGCCTGATCCCAGTCCTTGTCGTACACTAGTAATGCTGTATCGTCTGCATAAGAGAATATTTCGCAATTTGTGGAAGATAGTTTGCATAAATCGTTAATATAGATTTGGAAAAGAGTATGTCCCAATATACTGCCTTGTGGAATGCCAAAAGTAACATTTTCGAACACACTAGTGTATGAGTCAATTAGAACACACTGGCTTCGCTGAGAGAGATAGTCTCCGAATATTTCTAAAGAGAGACCGCGTATTCCTAGGGATTCCATTTTTGATAAAAGTCTGGGGATAGAGACAGTGTCGCAAGCCTTAGTCAAGTCAAGAAAGATGCCGTTCATTGGCCCGCTGAGCTTAGCTTTATTCTAAATTGTCACCTACTTAGGTGTTTGAGCAGAGATTTGATCTGTAATCACTCAAGTCTGGTCGAGACCAAACTTGAGGACAGATTTTTATGCTATTTCAGGTTATTCATTGTGAATACACTGTATTTTTGGTTAAAATTCTGTATTTCAAATTAGCCTGAACTGTAATTTTAATTTTCCCATCTGGAAACACTGCTTGGGAAGGATTGTCTTGGAGGGTTGGCGGGAAAATTCGTAAAGATCATGTTGTGGATTTTTTATTATTTTCCAAAATTTGTGTTTCTTCGAGTGTTAATGTGTAATAATGGTGGATTATTAAATGTTAAGTGCTCGTTAACGTGTACAAGTGTGGATAAATGATACAAAGTTGAAAAACATGACTTTCGTATTATCTCATCATCCCCTCAGAAACCTAGTAAAGATTCCATCACTTTACTAGGATACAAGTATAATATGTTCAATGATTACGACTGAAGGACACGTATCCATGGTCATGAATAAATTAAAAAAAAAAAAAAAAAAAAAGGATTGTCTTGGGTTGGCGGGAAAATTCGTAAAGATCGTGTTGTAGATTTTTTATTATTTTTCAAAATTTGTGTTTCTTCGAGTATTAATGTGTAATAATGGTGGATTATTAAATGTTGAGTGCTCGTTAACGTGTACAAGTATGGATAAATGGTACAAAGTTGAAAAACATGACTTTCGTATTATCTCATCATCCCCTCAGATACCTAGTAAAGTTTCCTTCACTTTACTAGGATATAAGTACAATGTTAATATGTTCAATGATTACGACTGAAGGACATGTATCCATGGTCATGAATAAATTAAAAAAAAAAAAAAAAAAGGATGGTCTTGTCTATGACGCGAATATTTACAACCGGAATGTGGAATGGCCGCCGTGTTTCGCGTTAGTGAATTATGTATTGTATTATCAAATCGTCTTGATAATAATATGTACAATTTGATAAGGTGAGAGTGACTTTTTAACATAATTGTGTAGAAATAATTGCGATGTACTGTGCTAATGATAAAACTATCCCCGGTGTGTCATCGTCACAATCTTCGAAGAACGTCAAAGATGGTAAGTTTGGTTGTCACCTAATTGCCTTTATATTTTGCTAATGTAAACGATAATTGGTTAGATTTTAATATCTTTAATACCTCTAGACATTTCGCAACTAAGGTTTGTTCAGATCTTAACGTTACTTAGTGATCTAATATTTTTTTGTTTAGGTCAAAAGTTTGTGGATACTTTTCAAGTTTCTAATGTTTAAAAATGTTGAATGCCAAACATAAATCAGTACACTCAGTGTTGTTAAAACTCCAAGCATTATTTTGTTAAGAATCAGCATCGTAAGTTATTTGTATTGTTCAAATGGTAAGCATGTCAATCATTTTGTCCCAGTTATTATTATTACCAGGCTTACCAGCCAGTCTTTAGACTTTCAAAATATAACGCACGCGATTATTGTCCCATTCACATTTTATTATTCAGGTCACAGTATAATTTGAAATTAACTTTGTTTATAATTGTGCTAGCTAGGATGATTGCCAAACTATGATCCAAGCTAAATAATCTGTTATTTCTAGTTCATACATGAACACCTATGAAGTTTTAGAAAGTTGATTTTTTAACCTTCTCTCTAGTAAATAATATCAACACAGTGTTTAAAGTTATCTTTTGCAAATCCAGTGCTTGCATTGGACATATTGTATAGATAAAAAAAAAAAAACAATTTTCTTATCTATCACAAATTATGTACTTATAGTGCACTGATAAAAAGAATAATAATAAGCTTACATTTTTTGATTTTGTTCTCATTTATGGGATACTATCACTCTTCAAAATATTTCAAATAATAAATAAATATTTTTGGTACATTTTACACAGCACCATCTAGCCCCAAACTAAGCAGAGCTTGTACTATGGGTACTAGACAATGGATATAATACTTACATATTTTTTTTGTAAATACATACTTATAATACATAAGAAACATCTAGACCAACACAAACACTATATGTTTATCACATAAAAAATTGTGTCCTGTGGTAATCGAAACCACAACCTCATAATCAGCATCAGCAGTCCAACACTCGAACCACTAGACCACAGACGTCATCAAATAATAAAAATAATGTCATGTAAGATGTGAAATTCACTCATCTCAGGTGTACAGTACCATCAAAAGCCAAGTTGAAAATAGTAAAAGACCACAGATGGTAAAATATAAATAGATAATAAATATTGTATTACATGTAGTGAAACCTTTTGTAAATGTGACAAACAAATTATAATTTAGCATCTTGTCATGTGAGAAAATTATGTGTAAGCTAAATATAAGCACATGCAACAAAATTGTGTTAAGTGATTCAAACCATAATATGATATTTTCATTATTAGGTTTTTAGTAAAATTAGTAGTGTCATTGTACCTAAAATATACAGTTGATAATAGGAAAATGCGATATTACAATTCAAAACAGGTTAAATTACAAATTTTGCACTTCAATTTTGATGCTTATTAACTGGGTTTCCCAACCTGGGGTCTGCAAACATATCTCATGAGGTCCGCAGGTGACATGAAAAAAAAACCAACCAAGTGTGAGTCGGAATCACGCAGTAAGGGTTCCGTACCACCCATCAACCTGATACCCCATAGAAACTGATTTAATTTACGAGACTTCATCAAAATACATCAACGCACTGTGTGCGAAATATTAATTTTTGCATCACTTTCTTACGCAAGTACCACCACATGTGTCTATGTTTGCCCTATTTTAAGTATTTGTTGCTAAAGGACATAGTATGCACAATAATCAGACCAAGTTTGCTGCTGGTATGTGTTACCGTTTTGAAGATAGACTAGGAAACTTTTTACATTGAAAAAAATGCATGTTTTTAGTAGTGTCTTGTATACCCCCTTTGGTTTTCAATTTTATTTTATTTTTAGTATTTGTTGTGATAGGTGTCATAGCAACACATATTCTGAGAAAATTGCAATGGGCTACCTATTACCGTTAAAAAGATACAGCCCTGTGAGACAGAGTAGCGAGAGTAATAGGGTTCCGTTTGGCACCCTGTGGGTACGGAACCCTAAAAAGCAATAAAACATTAAAATACAAACAATAAATTGCCAATAAGGCAGCCAGTGTAACCTTAGTTTCCATTTTGTTCCCTATTTTTACTCTTCTGATGGTGTGCATATTCTTTCTATTCATCTATCTATTTAACCTGTTGAATGTGGTAATCCCAGACACAATTAAAATTCTATTGTCTCTCACATAATATCTCATGTGTGGGAGTTCAAGGGTTAGTTAGATCACATTGATATAAAGCAGTATTAAAATAGCTTCTCATTACAGTACAGACGTACTGATTTGTTTCCTATCTGTCATAATGATTCATGTTTCAGATTTATCCTTTTGGGTGGATGTAGAACAATTGTTTAACTCGTAACCCATAACCATTAGTTATGATATGACTAATTAGTCTATTGGTAGTCACACATAACAAATCAACAATAGTCAGAATTTAATTGTTGTATTAATTTAGTGCTGTGTCCTTTTCTGTTCATGTTAGAACAGTCAGTCAGTGCCACTTAAATCATCTATATACCATACTTATGGCTGTATACTAAACAAATGTCAAACAATAGCAAAGCAAAGTCACCTTAAAGCCAGCAAGTGACTGGCAGGTCGAAAAGACAACTCGATTCTCTTTAGTCACATCAGTCGCGTCATTGTTAACAGAATTGTATGAGCGAGGGTAACGTTTGACGGTAACCGGGTCAAGGTGGCCGTTTGATTCGCGTCGCGTGTCTATTCCCGACATATCGATCTCGGAGCTCTCAAGACTCAAGCCCGATATCACGACCGGCTTTTAGTGCCGAATTAGCATAGACCAAGGGTCGATAGAATATTCGGGGTTTTAGTCACAGACGTAGTAAAAATATAGACGAAGTGCTGCGAACAATCATAGTGAAAGTGAAATCATTGTGTAGTTTAAACAATATACGCGATGTAATCCGGTTAAAATTGTTTTATTACAAAGTGTAGTGATCGCGAAAACCTAAGAAATTATTAATCGTAGTGAAGCCAACAAAACCGTGCTCCTCCGTGTACAAACCAGCGCACACATGCTCCTCAAACCGTGCTCACCGCTCTCAGTACACTTGTCGCGGCATCGTCCAGTAAGTATCGCGAAAACAAATATCCTTCAGGTGCATGGTGTGTGCGTGAGCGCTGATTTGTACACGGAGGAGCCCGGTTTTAAAGAAAGAAATAAAAAGATTTTATTCTTGCGCTCCATTTGACGCACACACTACAATACTTATCAGCGTGTCGTCGCTGATACTTATACATAATACTTTACCATTCCATGACAAATTAGTATAGTTAATTTTGTTGGTTTCATTACGATTGTTCGCAGCACTTCCGTCTGATATAGACCATTTTACCATGTCTGGGGTTTTAGTACAGTCTAACAAAGCAATTAGTATACAGGGTCGCCAGATATAGATGAAGATTTCTCAGGAAGTTATTATAGAATGGTTTGATTAGGGTTTTGTATAAATACAGTTTAGCTTTTTCCATTATTAAAATAATATTTCACTCTAAAACATCCATAATTTTCTGAGAAAACTTCATTTATATCTCTCTACCCTGTATACCAATTGCTTTGTTAGATTGTACTAAGAGTTAAAGTGAGTCCTCATGGACTTTTAGTGTTTTCCGAGGCACGGAGCAGTCACGAAATGTAAAGAACGGTCAGCTAATAACAGTTTATTGAGCTTTACACGGTATTTTTACGTACCTACCTACGTAGAGTAACCTACCTTTAAGCCTCTGTTACACATGCCCGTAACTTACACGCTTGCATACCAGCTCCTTGCACATGCCAGCTACTTTCATGTGTATACGTTAAGTGGCATGCCTGTATCTTAGCTTGCACAACATTTGATTTCATCATCATCATTTCAGCTGAAATACGTCCACTGCTGGACACAGGCCTCCTCCAATTAAGAGGGGGATATGCCATAATCGCCACGCTTGGCAAGCGGGTAGGGGATCGCAGTTTGTTGGTTAAATACTCGGAGAACGCTGCTGCCCATCGTCTGGTGAATCCTTTAGTCGCCTTTTAGGACACCCATGAGAAGAGAGAGGGTGTTGCAATTCTTTATGTCCGGCACCACACGGAACATTTGATTTACTGGCATGCAATATGAGGGAGGGTTCGCGGGGGGCTGTGCAACCGGCACGTGTGAACATAGGCGGCAGCTACAGGCATGCCAGTGTCACCCAAATCCGTCTTCTTCTTCTCTTCTTTTTTTGTACACATTCCTTCTGCTAGTAACAATATGACACTATTTAATTCACTTCGGAAGCTTTCCGTTAATGCAAAAATTAGAATATGTGCTATCAAGACGTTGGTAGCGTGGCGTACTGGCACGTGTATACTGCTTGCCAGTTACATGCATGCAAGTAAGAAAAACGCATAAAGGTGACTTGCAGATGTATCCATGGTGTGCCAGTTGCATATGCTGGCGCAGTAGCTGGCATGCAAGCTACTGCTCCATTTTACAAGCGTGTGTATTCCGGCCATTAGGGAACCAAAAAAATGTAACACGAATTCTTTAAAACACTAAGGTACTGTCCTTATACCATGCTGTATACTTGTATAGGTACTGCTTTGCGGAAATACTTTAACACAATCAGCATAGTTCTATTTTACTAATGTACGTCAACAATGATTAGATATATAGAAAACACAACTTGTAACAAAGCAAGACACGAAAGGTCGGCAACTTAGATTGTGAACTTTCATTACGTATGTGCGACAAGAGCTGCTAATAAATTCTATCGCTTTTACGTCAGTACCTTATCTTCCGCATTTCTGCATCATGGGTTGAACGCATTTCCTTAAGATATTGACATTTATAAAGTACCTACTAGAGGTCGCTAAGACGATAGTCTTCGCCCGCGTGTATATCGTTTATCGAAAAATAAATCTGGATATCGACAACAGCGCAACCGAGCGTGACCCCATAAGTACACAAAAAAAAAAGTTAAAATCGGTCAAGCCGTTTAGAAGAATCACGCACACCGGAATTTTAAAGATTAGCTGATAAGGTCACATTTTCCGGTGAAGTAACAGCGAGCTTGTGACTATGTTATAAGTTTTTCTGAGCCTAAAGCTCTAAACCTTTGCTACACAGTTTTCTGTATGATCATCTGTTTTGTCTAAAGCTAAATGTGCAATTCAGAGCCTCCTCACAGGTACGGAAGACAATTTGGTCCGAACCCCACTTGAAACCCAACATTTTGCAGTTGCAAGCTGTATCTGGGGGCCTAGTACGGCTTTAAAACAGTTGTGGACAGATTCGGTTTATTATCTCTTTTTCTGTCTCGTTACGTGAATTGTAGACGAAACGAGATAACAAATCGAATTGGTCGACAACTGTTTATCGAAAATTTTCTGAATCGGGGAGCAGACCGCTTAAAGTTAATAGATGACTCTTCAACAAACAACATAACCCGTTCCCCTTGGAGATGAAGAAAATAATATTTTTTTATAAAGAGGGTACCTTACCTATACCTGCTGCTCCCTCCTCACCTGATTTCGTGTTGCGGATTCCCAGACACCTGTCGTGGTGGATACCATAGTTGCCGCTATACTTGACGACCTTGCCCGCTGATGTGGGTACAAAATCTATTAATACGCTAAAACATGGGTCAACAGTAACAGTAGAGCTCTTTTAATTAATTATGAAGTATGGAAACGTTATAAGAACAATCGAATACAACAATCGCAAATGTTTGTTACGGCTTTACTTATTATATAAAACCTACTGTTCCAACTTTTCGACTATCGTAATACGCTGAATGTGCAAGTAAAAACAGGTATGTTATACAGAGAGCTTTGTCAGTCGTTAAATATTAAATTTATCGCTGGTTTCTGAAATTCCAAGTATATTAGCTTTACGTATAAAATAAGACGACATTTACTTGGTAACGTAAACACTGCGTTTGTCCCAATTCGAAATAACATTTCCCAGGTTGGTGGCCTGTAATGCTCGCTTCAAATGTCAAAGGTCGATCTGTTCGGCTGATAAGATAGAAAGAGCTTTGCGGTGCAAACACAGACTATAGCCAATAGGTATACAACGTGTTATTGAAATAACCCAAAACCTCTTAAGGGGTCATTGTACTCATCAGTATGAACAACTTTTACTATAGGATAAACTCTGAAATCGCGAAAAATAAAAAAAGCTGTTCCCTACATTTTGTCGATTTATGTGAACAGATAAGTCAGCTGATGAGTACAATGACCCCTTAAGAGGTTTTCAGTTACTTTAATAAGACGATGTATAGTTGGTACCCGCTAATTAATTCATTAGTCTTATACTACTCTGCAATATAATCTGGGTCAGTTGATCGGCCATTTGCTATTTATTTATAAAAGCACGAGCTATTTAGCTAGAAGCAGCTTTCCAATTTGTTTAGGTTATATTCTGTTCGCTAAGAAGTTCGGAATAGCTCTCGTAATTGAAGTTTCTAAGCAGTAACAAGAATTTACAATACAAATTAGTGCTTAAGTGGTAATGTAGGACGTTTAATAGCATTCTGTTTGGCTTACAAACAACGAACAAAATTAAAATCGATTAGCTAAAACTTCTCGTCGTTGTGGTTTATTTTCGACTGAAAGTTATTACGAAACGCCTACTTTTCAGAACGTTCAGTACATTTAGGACATACTATCCGAGATTATGTCTGTAAAGACATTGAATAGCCTACCTAATGAATAGAATACCTAACCTATCATTGTGCTTAGTTAACAACAATGGGCTGTGTGTACACAATGACAGGGTGCAATTCAACTTATCCGTTCTAACTTCTGCAGACAAGACAGATTCATCCTCACTAGAGCTCTATACTCTATGAATCAGTTCTATTGTGTCGTTAAGGCCTTTAATGTTACCAAATATCTAAGACTTGAAGAAGTACGTACCTACCTGTTTTCTTTTCAAATTCAGTGCACTTCTGCGAGTTGACCAGAACATTCTGAAAACAGTAAGTCTTAAAGTAATAAAGTCACTTTTTATTTTGTAAACATCAAACTGGTCTTTAAAACCACATTAAAAGCACTTTGCAGTCGTAAGCCCGGTTCGGTTTTATTACTAGTCTATTCGCTTAATAATTGTAGTACTAATTTCTTTAGATCTATTATATTGCTCTATAAAATAGCTCTGAAGACTTATTTAATGTTTCTCCAATAATGTCGGTAACAGTCTCCGACAAGTAGTTCCTAGACATGTTTGTTTGCTTATGCACTTTCAGGGGGTCATTTATTTTATGATTTATGAAAGAGCAGGTTAGGCAGGTCATTTTTCAGGGTTCCGTACCCGAAGGGTGGCAAACGGGACCCTATTACTCTCGCTACGCTGTCCGTCTGTCTGTCACAGGGCTGTATCTTTGTAACGGTAACAGATAACCAGTTGAAATTTTCACAGAATATGTGTTGCTATTAGGTGTATCACGACAAATACTAAAAATAAAAAAAGTCTAAAACCAAAGGGGGTCCCCATACAAGAAACCTCAAAAAACATGCATTTTTTCAACGTTTTTGTTCCTGCTCTATCTTCAAAACGGTAATATATACCAGCGTGAAACTTGGTCAGATTATAGTGCATATTATGTAGTTTAGCAACAAATACTAAAAATAAGACAAACATAGACATATGTGGTGGTACCTGCGTAATTTCTTACGCAAATTCATATTTCGCGCACTGTGCGTTGATGTCTTTTGATAAGCTCTCGTAAATTAAATCAGTTTTTATGGGGTATCAGGTCGTTGAGAAGTACGGAACCCTTACTGCGCGAGTTCGACTCGCACTTTGCCGGTTTTTTTTATAGTATAGGATGGCGAAACGAGTAAACCCACCTGATGTTAAGCGATTACCTTTGCCCATAACAACTGCAATACCACCTAGGCTGTTACCTAAATGGTACCGCAAGTCGGTTCGCCAAACTGAGACATGAAGATGGAAAGTCTCATGTGATTGTAATTACACCGGCACAGCAATACAAGCATCACTATTTGGCGGAGAAGTAGGTACGGTGGTAGTACTTCCGCGGACGAGCTCTTTCACAAACGAGCTCTACTACTAGTAAAATTTAAAATTAAATTTTATTTGTAAAAGTGTTGAATTTGACAATTTAGCCACTTAGCAGTCACTTTTAACATTTGCGTACATATGCCAAAGAAAATTACTTTGACAAAGCACTTCTAATTTGACCGTATTTGATAACTATCATGTGATATACGGTCAAACCTGAGCATGTGCCTGTTTGAATTTGTAATAGAAAATCAGTGTCCGACGTGATTAAATAAATGCATGTGATGAAGTGCGAATATATGGCACTTAAATCTGTATTTACCTACTTAAAGTGAAATAACTCGTGATATTTGACGTCATTAAGTATATAGCTTGGCGGACATAAAGAATTGCACCGCCCTGTATCTTCTCATGGGTGTCGTAAAAGGCGACTAAGGGATTCTCCAGAAGATGGGCAGCAGCGTTCTCTGAGTATTTAACCAACCAACTGCGATCGCCAACCCGCCTGCCAAGCGTGGCGATTATGGTATATCCCCCCCTTTTGTTGGAGGCTTATGTCCAGCAGTGGACATCATTCGGCTGAAATGATGATGATGAAGTATATAGCTACGGTCTTAGTTGAAGTACGATTGCTCAGTAATTTGCTTAGCTTTACAAAATCAAGCTTTAGAAAAAGTTGTAATTACTTCAATAGTTAAACTAACATAAAAGAAGTCTTGTTTCTTCAAAAATAAAAACAATATATGGCCAAGGAAGAGAGGAGAATGCCGCGAAAATTTCGGAAGCGGTATGAGAATCTCTTTGGATCACACTGTCGTCACAGTTTTGATCACGTTTTGATGGCCGCAGATGACAGTTTGGCAAACTCGGGATATACAGCCAAGCCATTGGGGCACTATACAGCGAGGGTTATTAGGCAATTAATCGACTTTACGGACCCCATTATCGCGTTCATCGATTCCACCATGGGAGATATCCTTCTTTGTTCTCTAACAACCCGAATATGCATCTATTAAATCTTAATTCCAGTACCTTTAATTCACCAGCAAAGTAATTTACGCTGATGCGGCAATTATAGTTTGCCAAGCCTACGGCTACGAATGTATTGATGCGTCAAACATAGAGAGAGGTGTATTCATGAAAGGCCGGGGTGCTCTGGGCGCCGCGTCTGCTGACACAGTTCCGGGCGCCGGCGCGGCGGGCAGGGGCACTGCAGCCCAGCCAGACGACACGCGGTCGCCCTCACGAGCGCTCCCGCCCTACTGGCAGCTCCCGAACCCCCACGATCGCGAACTTATAACTTCTTTTGAATTCCGAACGTTCCTGTTGTGATATTAAACATCATCGTTGGATCCATTGTTCTGTTATGACAATAGCGTCGTGCGTAAGCCCGCTTCCATCTTAGTAAAGTTGTCGAGGTGATTGTAAACATTTCAGCCTCCAAGTGGTGTAACGAGCAGTCGAGCAGAAGCTATTCTATTTGACGTTAACGGAGAACAGTGCGTGTGTGGAACTGGAACTCAGAACTGCAACTTTTGAGGGTCGATTTGTGTGTACTTTTGAACTGTGCGGTTACAGAACATCGAATTGTTGTTTGGACTATTTAATTACAAGCACTTTAATTAAATCAAGGATATTTTTGTGAAAAGGAAGAAGGAAAGCCGTCAAGCTGTATTCATTCGAAAGTTTCAAGGTTTACGAATATGATGAAGATAGGACGTGCAACGGCCACGAAGATGGGTTCGGCACTTCGAAGAGAAGTGAGTAATATATGCTTTTATGGAGTCGTAAAGTTATTTTATGTATAAATTGTTTATCCTACAGGTACGATGCGATTTTGATGTATAGTTAAATTATGGCCGGGGAAAAGTATCGAGGTACTTACTTCTTTGAGTTATGTGGACGCTTATGTTATTTATCATTAAGACAACACTAGGTAATCGGTGTAGAGTTATGGAAAAATAAAATATTTTTAACAATGGAAGAAAAATCGTTTCTTTATGCATATAGATGCATTGGATTAGCATATGCATTCATTTCAGCCGTAAGACTCCACTGCTGGACACAGGCCTCACCCAAGCATATATTGGGGTGATATGCCATAATCGCCACGCTTGGCAGGCGGGTTGGCGATCGCAGTTGGTTGGTTAAATACTCAGAGAACGCTGCTGCCCATCCTCTGGTGAATCCCTTAGTCGCCTTTTACGAAACCCATGAGAAGATATAGGGTAGTGCAATTCTTTACGTCCGGCACCACACGGAACGATGCAAGCAACGAATGCATATGCATTAATCATAATTTATTATTTCCTTTAGTGTGATTTGCAAAAAAGATCAATAATTAAATTCTACAGAAGTTATCTGTGCATAGAATTTGATCAGAAATTCTGAAATCATAGTTGCTAATCACCCCGTGTAATTTAAAGAAAAATCTTTCATTGGAAATTCGATTTGAGACTTTATCATTTTTGATCCACCTAGAATTCAGCTATTGCTCAAAATTTCCGAACCGCTTCTAATTCAGAAACTAAGTGATGTTACCTTAAATATTTATAAATATCAGCCAAAGGCGATGTATATTGCCACCGCCACTTCTACGTCTCATGCAAGTTTAATGATACCATGAAACGTATCGACAATCGATACCTTAACAACGGTTATATTTCTCAACAAATTGGTAGCATATTTTATGTTCTAAATAAGCTGATTCCTACCCACGTTTTCTTAGCTTTTTCTCGAAAATATTTTTTTTACAGCTTGTTACCTTTTTATCAGCATAAAGACTTAAATCAACAGAGAAAGAATTTTCTAAATAAGTCTTGTGCTTTAGCAAACGGATCTTTTCGAGCCTTCCAAATGTCGTGCAAATAGTCCTAGAATCATCAGGAAGAAGAGTATCCTATTCTTTCAGTTCATTTTTGAACTTCTTTATGAACAAAATCGAACATCCTAGCATTGGGTGCTTTGGCATGAAAGTTATATAAAACTGGCGATTTAGAATAACGGCTGTGAGCTAATCGAATCTGAATTTTACGAGCTTTTTGACATTTCCTCAATGTGTCGTACGATATTAGTTTTACGATTTCCTGAATCGATGTTGTCACAATTAAGTGTCTCTTCGTTTTTTAGTAATTCTGGACACAGAACAACCGACTGTGATTTAAGTTAATTGGTTGATGCCGGTGTTAGTTATAAATCTTTAACCATAACTTTGTGTGGAAGAAAGAGCATTAATAATTTTTAAACGAACTTGTTCTGGACTTCAGGAGCTCTTGAAGTAATTTGAAGTCTTTTGTGGCTAACGTACCTAATTGCGTTGCAAAGAAAACTTAAATCTCTTAGACAGTGAACTAAATGAGCAACGCTGTATCAATATAGGTACCACATAAGTGACTAGAAAAATGAAGAAGAAGAAAGAAAGAAGAAAGAAACATTTATTTGACACAAAGCACATAGATACACAGACACAATTCAAAGCATAAATGCCAGGCAACAAGTGCCTGACGCTGGTTTTCAACTGAACCTTCAATGGTAAACGTGACGGATGTAATTTTATTAATAAAAATTATAATAATTGTGATTCCTTTATATGAAAGTAAAATATGACTAGGTCCACATTATTTTATAGACAAAAGTGTTTCACTTTGTGTCCTATACATAATTTTTTCCTTATTGTTTTATATTAGCATTTAATATACTAGCATCTAGTTTTACAATCTGACCTCGCACCAAAGATTTGTTATTAAGTTAATGAATAGTCTTTAATAATAGTGTTGGTGTGTCTACTGGCCTTAGATTAATTGTACTTATTTATTTATTGTCTTATCGATTTCTAGCTTTGAGGTAGGTAATTCAGGTTCATTTTATTATTATAATCTAATTTAACATTTTCCTATTAATTGCTGATTTGGCATCTGACTTTCAAATGAGGAAAAACTGTAGTCTACGTAATTCCCCAAGTCATGATAGTACCTAAGTTGTATCATGTATGTATTGAATATTGTAGATAACATAGACGTTCGTTATGGAGTACTATTTTTTATTCTGTGTGGTGTTAGGTGTTTGTGGAGCAACTTAGGAGAGATCTAGCTGTGGACTTCGATAAACTGAATAATAGATTGAAGAGCACCATTGATTCGAAAACTGCATTCATTTCCTACATAACGTGATGAACTTATTTTATAATTATCTACCCAACAGCCATAATAACTGGTTTAATATTGTAAAAAATATGTGGCAACAAAGAGTAAGGTTGGAATATAAAAGCAGCCTCTTCTTAATGGCCAATAATTATCATGGTTCATAAGCATGACTCATTAGCTCTACTGTTGTGGGCAAACTCGAACAAAATCCACTCCAAATGAACGGTCCCGATTGGTTGAGAATAGCAACAAAACAGTGTTGAAAAACACTTGAGCGATCCTTTAATCAAGCTATTTATCTTCATATTTATATTACGTATAAATTCCTTTAATTTTATCATCGAGTCAACGTATTTAATGAAGGTCATTAAAAAAAACGAGGTAAAGCACCTTTTTGTGCCTTTCTCGCATAATATTTGACGTAGTGCAACTGTGCAATACATGCGCAGCAACATAAACTACACTCGATGCAGTATAAGTTTAGTAACCAGTCAAGTAAGTGCAGAGGAATAAGCAAGCAAGTACCACCACATACACAGTCATCGAAAGATAAGAGTAGGTGAACTGGTGAACGGGCGTTGGCTTGGCTTGACTTGTCTGTCTGGCTGGACGGACAGTAAGCCCCGGCGCTTCGTACTGACAACACAGCGTACGCGCATCCTACGCGACTCTACATAAAAATCTAGGCCGCTCTCATGTGATAGTTTAACATTTCTCTCGCTTATTATGGAAAAAGTGTGCGCAGTGGTCAGCCACTGTAATGATTTCTAATTTTTACCGTACAATTTTTTTGTGGAAAGCGTCGCTGATATTATTGCAAAAATCTGAAGTGCCGAAAACTTAATTTACCAATTTTATCTATGTGGGCTACGTGATAAGGTGTCAAGTGTGTTACCGTTTTCGTTTTTGTTTGTTTTCAAGCAAATCGCCGTTAGTAGGCAGAAGTTACTTTCAAGTGTTCGTTTTAAGTTAGTTTTGGTGAATGAGTCAGCTAACAGGCGTCGGAATTGTTAACTTTGTCAACGTGCTGCCCACGATTTCAGAAGGTAAGAACTGTTACGGAACTTAGTTGAAATAAAAATATGTAGTTCTTGTTATTGTAAATAGCCTGACAATTGAATGTAAGTAATCGTTATGTATTGACATCAGTGTGATGAAGTGCTGTGATTGTTATAACTCAATCATAATTCATAACAATCATTGTAGTTCTTTTGTTTAAAAACTGCTCTGCAAACTGCGCTAGTACGAGAATTGTAAAACAATCTCTTAGCAGGTAGCTAGTTGATGCACGTATAGTTACGTTGGCCCCCTCATGTTGAGTGTAATGCTGCACTTATGGTGATTCAAACACCCGATGCGTATTTATCTTATTACAAGTATTACGTGTCAAACTGTACTTATCATACTGCATAGAAGCGCTATGTTTATTGTTTTATTTACGTATTATACTGTTCACGTTATACATGTGTGTAATAGTAAATGTAATATTGATAAACCATTATTTGAGCTATTAATAATGTTATGCTTTGCTGTGAAAATGTGTGCACTATATTAGAATTGCAGGCCGTTGATTTATTATTGTAGAAACTAAGTTTTTGTTTGCGATCTCGACAATAATTTACAATGAAAATGATACTTGTTCCATGAAGGCCAAATTTTACAGCTCTTGCTTTTAAATCTAGATTTTAAGACATCCTTGTTGGCAACATTCGTTTTAAGTAATTTCGCATCTATTAACAGCTTGTAATTAGTTTAGTTAGAAACGGAATTAATTATTTCGCAGTGTTTTGTAAATAATGATAATAGTATTGCTGCTTTAAATGTTCGTGAAAGTGTTTTTTTATTTTTGCAAATAACGTTCATTCATTACGGACCGTACGATTTTACCTGAAAAGACGAATTCAAAACTGGTACATTTAACTTCTATCTTTACCGGTACATTTCATTGGCTGTTTTACGAGAAAGGGATAGTAGCAAAATACCTACAAATTATTATTGAACGTCTTTCCCCTGCATTGGGAATAATTGGCATTGAGGACTCGAAAGTACCGTATCTAAAGAAAACCTATATTTTTAGGAGGCAAATTATGTCCAATCTATTTGCACATTCCCCCGAAGCCAAAAATACCTGTAGAAAAAACTATGGCTAATGTGATGGATAAATAGTTTTTGCTGCACGTTTATGACAAGCATGACATTTTATCTTGTCTAATGTCATTTTAGTAGTTTATGAAACTGTTGCAAAACACGATTATTAAAACACGAGTGTGGTAGTAGCGCCCTGCATTTTGGGTACTCTTTAGTGCCAAACAGTACGACTGCTAAAAACATTGGATTGAAAACTCAATCCTTTTTTTAGCAGTCGTACAGTTTGGCACCAAAGAGTACACAAAATTCAAAAGTCATACATTTAAAAAATGTATCGTTTAAAATCGCGTTTTTGGCAGTAATTTGGATTGTCATGTTGCTTTTAATTATATTTAAGTGTTTACAGGCATATTTTTTGTATGATAAAACACAGATTGACGGAATCCTGACAAGGATAGAAAATTAGTTCCGATTATAATGTTTTAGCCAGACTATATTTTATTATCTGTGTTGACGAGCGCTACTGGATTTGGTCATCATAACTTGTAAATTTATTGTAATTGTTTACGTTATTATTATGGTTTTGTATGTCTAAAGTTTTATTCTGGGCAAAAATATCGGACTACAGCAGTGATACTGAACTGAGGAGAATATGACCCCCCCTGAATTTCTGGATGCAGCAACATAAATGACGAACAATCTTTTACCAGAAAAATCAAGAAAAACTACGACAATGTAACCAAGATTTTGACTTTGGTATTTTATTTAAAATTGTATGAGTTTAGATAAAATAATGTATGAAACTGATATAACTAGGTATTAAAACACTCGTGTGATACTATTAAAAACCTCGCCTACACTCGTGTTTTAATAACCCCTGTTATGCAACAGTTTCATAAACTACTATTTTAAAATTCATTACAGGTGCATGTGCATAGTCTGTCATTATGACATTACTTTTGAGTTCATAATTCGAATTTTACGATATGAGTGTAGATAAAGTTTATTTTCGCCGTCTCGTATAAAAGATGTCCCATGTCATAACACTCGATAACTTGATGATGCTATGCGGAAATGGTTAAAACTCGTTGTACAGCAGGAGTTGGCAGATAGTGAGTCAGAGGCTAAAAAGCTCACGGCCTTGGTGGCATCCGCCTTATCCGGCAGTTTGGCGCAGGCGTCGCAGGCGCAGGTGCGATCGGCCGGCGCCTCGGGTCGACGACCGGGAGGACAAGAATATTAAATTCCTTTTTCCTGTAATTCAATCAGGTGTTGCTGGTTCTTATCACGATTTCGTTTAGGCAAAGCGGTTACTTTTAATTCTTCCGAAAATGATTACGTTGTATTTCCTCATATATTTATTCTGATACCATATTTCATTATTCGGCAAAACAACATTGAAGATGACCGGTGACCAAAGATATCTATGCCGGTGACCCTGGAGCATGAATCGGTGAATTAAAAATATTTTACTTGGTTAGAAGCCAAATGCATTGTGCGTAGGGCAGTTAGGACAGATCCGAAATCTCGGTAAGATGCTACTTAAAACAAAATAAAAACATAAACTATTACTATTTTCTTTGTCCAACAAGAAATTCTCAAGACATACACTTTAATGCTACTGCAATACGTTTCCGGCTTCTATCGCAAAACGGTGAGTTTTCTATTACACAGTGGTTATGTGAGTATGAGAGACAACTGTAATCACACCAATTTTTCTAAAGATTCTAACATGCCGTTCCCAATGGCCGCTACCTTCCTCTGAGTTCCCGTCACGAGTACCACGACTAGTTTTTGTCACCGCCATACCGACCGATAATAAGAAGTCGAACACTTGCATTCGACACACGTGTTGATTGACTTGATTGTGAGACTTGTGAGCTTCAGTTTCTACCTGCTTCAATTCTACGTACATTATCATTATTAGTATTAGTTTCGTAAAACTATAGTTATTTTCAGACGAAGTGTGAATAAAGCAAACTGGGATCGGTGAAGTAACCAGTTCCCAGTTTGCTTTATTCCCACTTTTCTTGAATTGCACCGAATCTGGGTCCTTGGAAAATACTGCAAAACTTTGGATAAGTTTTACGGTCCCAGCGCCTTGCAAAAAATCCATTCCTGTGTCATACATAGTTCACAATTCAAAATCATATTCCACTAGCCTTTTCCCGCGGTTTCGCTCGCGTATAATTTGGTTTATCACAGAACGTGCTAAATTTTATTCGAATCTGTTCAGCCTTTCCACAAACAAACAAACTTTCATACTTTTGCGTTTATAAGTAGGATAAGATTAAAAATATCATCGTCATCGGCCCATTAATGTCCCTGGGAGTCTCTTTTCAGAATGAGAAGGCTAAGGCCATAATCCACCACGCTAGTCTAGTGCGGGTTGGCGGACAACACACCATTGAGAACTGTATGGAGAACATGAAAAAAATATTCGTTATGTTTATTATTATTATGAGCCTGTACTGTCCCACTTCAGGGTAATGGCCTCCTCACTCTGCTTCCACTTCTCTTTTTGTGGCTGTTAAGAACCAGTATTTTTGGAAGGAGTAAAGTTTATCTAGCCACCGCTGCCTCGGCCTGCTACTTTGGATTTTGCCATTTGTGGGGACCCATTGGATTGTAAGTTTGGTCCATTGATCGTCTGACATGTGGCAGATGTGTGCAGTCCAATTCCATTTCAGCGTGGCAGCTTTCCGAGTGAGGTCAGTTATCTTCGTATGTTAAGGATAATGATGTTCGATGTTTATTAAAAAAAAATTACAAGGTTTCTGTAATGAAGTTTCATCCCCGTTCCACAAAGTGCCACCCAGAAATCACACCACGCAAATGTAAAACAAACCAGACGTAAATTTAAAAATTTAAATAATTCCGTTTACGTCGTTGAAATCGATAACGTGCAAAAAGCGCATTCAATTTAAACCGCCTTTCCGAATACTAACGATGTTTGTCTTCAATGAGATGAATTTGTTTTAGGTTAGTTAAATTGTTCTATTATGTGTGAATATATAATGATCCGAGCACGTTTGGAACGTTGGATTTAAAAATGCCCGTTACATAAATTGAACCTTGGAAGGTCGGAACTTATCATGCGTAGGCACTCTTGAAGTATTAATAGGTTTGCATAATTTGTCCGTGACACACGTTCACGTTACTCTAGGAAGTTGTTAGGAGCAATTATAGGCAATTTTCCAGACAGAAAAACTCTACTCCGTTCGTGCTTCATCCGATGTGCAGTTAGTTTACAACACAATGCTGTATCGTTATAAACTGACAAGAAGAAACAAACGAAATTTCTGTACGAGCTGTACAAATATTTATTTGTAACATTGTCCATACGAATATTAACAAGGTCCCTATATTCACACAAGTGTGGAACACGTAACGACATAATGTGGAAACCACTATTGAAATGTCCCGGCAGTGTACCATTGCGTACGACCCAAACTATTTTAGATTCTTATAACTTCGGTTTTACGTGGTTTATGTAAAGTAGGGTCGAGACTTGGATGTCTACCTGCCTTTGTTTTAGTTCCTTTCAGAGTTCAAAAAAGAAAAAAATCTAACGGGAATTTTATAATAATATATATTTTATTATCTCCAGGTTTTGTCATAATACGTTTCGTTACGTGACTCGTTCATTTCAAAATAGAAACTCAATTATACGTACTATTAGAGGAATCATATGAATTACACCGAAAAGGTCGACGGAATTGATAAATATATCGAAGTCACGCTAACTTTCAAGAGTCAATTACAAATGAGTTATCCTCAGATTTCTAAACGCATTAATCCCATAATTCTGAAATACGTAGGGAGCTGGTAGAGTGCAGAACGGTCGGGTGGGCACGCGGCGGCGCAGCGTCGACTTGGCCACGCCTCGACGGGCCCGCTGGCAACCGACAATGATATGGAAACTATTGTACCACTTGCATTAATATACTTTATATCTGCTCCAGTCACGAAATCGCCTTGTTCGAATGCACGTTGCATTTGAGATAGCGCACGGATGGAGACAGGCTGTAGATTGTGCTGTAAATCAACGCAATGTTTCTACATCGTGATTTGTTAATAATGCTTTGTATACTACACATTACGGCCTTATTGTATACAGATCAATGCATATTTGCTATTGAGCTCTATTTTATGAATCATTATTCATACCCTATTCAATGTCTGGCATTTATATTTTACCTTTTACACGTTCAAGCATTTTCGTCGTCAGATGAGTTCGTGTGCTCACATCTCACATAGCTTCATGACGTTTTTAGGTTAAGCAAATGACTTTTAACGTTCTAAATATACTATAATATCATCATGCATAAGATAACGCAGAATAATACATGAGAGTTTTTGTTATCTTATCTTGTAGTAAGTAAATCTGTGTAACATGTAGGAGAAAATTGGCCTTAGTAACAGCTAACAATGAGCTTCGCCTATCATAATGATATACCTCGCGTGATAATTAATAATCTCGACTAACGACGGTTAATGTGTAAGTTGTTTCGCTTTCTTGACTTTCGTAAATGTGTTCGCCTTCGTCAGTTTTATTCCTTCATTTTAGTAATCATCATTCATCATTTCAGCCGAAAGACGTCCACTGCTGGACATAGGCCTCCCCCAAGTATCGCCACAACGACCGGTCCTGCGCCTTCCGCATCCAGCGGATTCCCGCGACCTTCACCAGTTCGTCGGACCATCTTGTGGGGGGCCTAGGGTACGCTGCGCCTTCCAGTACGCGGTCGCCACTCCAGAACTTTACTGCCCCATCGGCTATCATTTCTGCGAGCAATGTGCCCCACCCACTGCCACTTAAGCTTGGCAATTCTTCGGGCTATGTCGGTCACTTTCGTTCTCCTGCGAATCTCCTCATTTCTGATTCGATCACGCAGGGACACTCCGAGCATAGACCTCTCCTTTGACCTTTGAGTGACTGAGCCTTCTTATCAGGCCCATTGTGAGCGACCACGTTTCAGTGCCGTAAGTAATTACTGGCAACACACACTGGTCAAAGACTTTCGTCTTGAGACACTGCGGTATTTTGGACGAGAAGATATTGCGTATTTTAGTAATATAACATCTAAATCTCACAACCATGGTAGTAGTAGGGATTCGAGAGTTCTGGACCACTGATCCAAAGTCCCTTATTCGTCCGCCAGAGGGACAACGCAAACTAAAAAAAAAAAAAAAAAAAAAAAAAAAAAAAAAAAGTTTGGTATCAAATTAGGGGTTTTGGACCACGCCCGATCGAATGCAAGCATCCGTTTTTTGATATCTTCAATGGATGGAAAGTTAGCTTCTTGCATTCATTAGGACCTACTTCATTTGTAATCACCTAATTACAGTATCGAGCTCTACTTTCCTTTATTAATTAATCTCGTTAAGGTGAGCTCCTTAAGGTTCTTAATCATCTGATGGTTTGCTAATGGCTTACATTTACTATAACTCACCACGTTTCTAGCTCAGGTACCTATGCTATGTAATGTCGGTTGACACGAATCCTACAATAATCTAAATAAGACTATGTAATACTTTATTCAATCAACTTTATTCCCATTTTAATCTTACATCTTAAAATACGAATGAAAATAATTTAACAAAACTCAGCATAGAACATCCCTTGAATCTATACGCAAACTGAAGTAAAATTATTCTGAATTGTATTCATATTCCAGTCCCATCTTCAACAACAACAATTCCTTTAAAAAAAACTTTGATAAAATCTTCTAGGTGATCCACGAAAATACGATCGACGAAAACACCAGAAACATAAAAAAAATATAATCAACCTTATGCAATGCCCGTAAGGTGTACGTAACGTAGGTTAACCAATTTCCTGCATGCTTAAATTGCGTCATCTGCGCAGGTACATCGGTGGGCCATATAAATTGTGTAATACTGTACTTTACTTACCATCTAAATAGCAACATTCATAAAAATAATTGCATAATTCCGTATCAAATGTTACTGTTGTTGAATCTGCTTTTGGTAATAGAATTATCTATACTAATCTATATATATACTAATATTATATGTTTCGATATGAATGTTAATAAATTTAATCCGCTACGTGGTAGCTCATATATTGATCTTCCAAATGACATAAAAACTAAAACCGGCCAAGTGCGAGTCGGGCTCACACATTGAAGAGTTCCGGACCACCCATCGACCTTTTTTATTTTAAGTATTTGTCGTGATAGGGGTCATAGTCATAGCAACACATATTCTGAGAAAATTTCAACCGGCTACCTATTATCGTTCAAAAGATACAGCCCTGTGATAGACAGATGGACGGACGGACGGCGTAGCGAGAGAAATAGGGTCCCGTTTGGCACCCTTTGTGTACGGAACCCTAAAAAGCTATCATAAACGTAAAAAACGTGGACAATTTATGTTTTAAGTGGGCATTACTTTCGGGTTTATATCTTGTAAATAGAAACGCTGATAAGGTAACATCTTGTCCTATCCATGGAAATAAACATACATTTGATGGTATTTCTTTTCCAGTTAAAATCACCGACATGGCGAAAGTGGAGAAATTAAATATGATCAGTCTAAATGTTTTTGGATTAGAATTTAATAGAGAAAAAAAGTTACATTCTATTGTAGGTCCGTTATTTTTAACTAACTAAATGTCGAAAATCTTATCACATCAATTTATTATACGTTTCCAACGATTCAAATTATCATTACTGCCATATCAAAAATGTACAACGGTTAGTTAGCAAGCAAATTTCAAATCATTGTCATGCTATCTATATATGTGATTCATGCTTACTTTACTTCCCGACAAAAAAAAAACATCAACAGCACGACGCGCTCACATTTGTACCGACTTAACAAATGGTGAAACTAAAAAAAGAGTTGGTTTGATTAGCCAACATCAAATATAATAAAATAAAATTTGATAAATACCAAAATATGTTAAAAATATATTTTGTAATGTATGCTGATTCTGAAGATTTTTTACTGCCAATTTTGTCATGTCCCAATGATCAATCTAAAGCTTTTACACATAATATAAAAAAATATGATGTGTATAGTTTTAGGTATTATGTAAAGTGTTCGTATGACGATATATTATCAAAATATGAGACATATAGTGTCCAAAATTATGTACAAGTGTTCATGAAACGTTTAAGTAAAGACCTAAAAACAATATTTGAAAAAATTGCTTCAAGCAATATCCTTTTCTGTGGACAAAGAAAGATAAAAAATATGATTTCAAACAATAAAATCTGTCATAGTTGTGAAACTGAATTAACAGATAAACCTTTTTACGACTTTGATTGGCATTCTGGTAGGTATATTTAGAGGTGTTGCACATGAAATATGTAATTCTGAGTTCAGGAGTCATATTCCTGTTTTTTACATAACTTGAGTCATGAGATTTTTGTTATTTTTTTTAAATTATGACGCTCATTTTATTGTTCACGGATTAAGTTTTGATGACTGTGAAGTTGAAATAATACATTAGCTTTTCTAAAAAGTTAAAAAAAAAACAACAAGTTAGCTAAAGATTCGTTGATTCCTAAATTTTTTTTTATCATGTAGTTTACAGTAGTTAACTAAAAATCTTCATAACGATCGATTTGGAGAATTAAAAAGAAACTTCCCTAATAATCAAAATTTTATTCGTTAAAGAATGAAAGGTGTTTATCCATATGAATTTATGACAAGTTATAATTGTTTAAAACTAATGTCACTACGCAACCAAGATCAATTATATAGCTCACTCACAGTTTCTCATATTAGAAACGACGATTACAATCATGCAAATGTAATCTGGCTACACTTTCATTGTCGTAGTACTATGTTAGATTAGTCAGACTTATATTTGAAAACACATGTTTTGCTTTTGACTGATGTATTTTTTACAAGTTGATTTGGAGTACCCTGATGAACTCCATGACTTACATTCAGACTTTCCTTTATGTCCAGAAAATATTTGTGTGGGTAGTACTAAAGAAACGAAGTTAGTGCCAAACTTAAATAATAAATGTAAATATATAATTCATTACAGAAATCTAAAACAATGTATTAAAATGTGAATAAAGTTCATTAAAACCAAACATTAACTAAATCAGATTTTGAAAAAGACTTACAAGTTAATGAACAATCCTGTCTTTGGTAAGACGATGGAAAATATTGAAGAAAGGGTCAATGTAGAATTAGTAACACACTGGCAAAAAATCACTGTAAAATTTTAGTTGCTCAAGATTTAATTGCAAAAACAGTGTTCCATAGATTATCAATATTTTCAGAAAATTTTGTTGTGGTTCATTGTGGAAAACCAAATTAATATAAGTACCTATAACAAACCAATTTATTTAGGATTTTGTATTTTAGATATTTCAAAAACTCTTATGTATGATTGTCATTACAACTACATTTGTAAAAAGTTCAACGACAAAGTTAAGTTATTAAGTATATACAGATACTGATAGTTTGATGTATCAAATTTTTACAAATGAGTTTTATGATAATATAAAACTAGACCTCCCTACATACTTTGATACATCAGACTATGACTCAAATAATGTTTTCGGATATCCAAAAAGATGTAAAAATAAATTAGGTTATTTAAAAAAGAAAATAATGAAGAAATTTTAAAAGAATTGGTAGGTTGTTGGTTGAATTGGTAAGATCAAAAATGTATGCTTTTGATGTCGAGGATAAATTCATAGCAAAGTCAATTTTTTTAAATTTCGGATAAGTATTGATATGCACTTTCAAAACGTTAATTATGAATCTAGTTGCACAGCAAAAGCGAAAGGTGTTGACAAAGGTATTACCAAAAAGATGAATATGGGGAATTATAAGTCATGTCTATTTAATAAATATATAAATGTTCAATATTGTAGTATAGTATGCCTAGATTTAAATAATTATATGATAAACATGTTTTGTTAAGTTTCTGAGTAAAAATTGTATGTTTTTAATATTTGAAGTTGAAATTATTCCTCAAAGTAAAGAAAAATACATTTCCTTTTCTAAAAAGTTAAAAATAAATAATCAACAAGTTAGATTCGGATAGTCAAGCTGGAATGTAACATTTCAACTTAATTATTACTGATAAACGATTTCGTAATTTACATGCACTCCTAACTTTCTAATCTAATTAGTAGATGGGATATAAACCCATGCAAACATCATAACCATAGTTAAATTTGTTGTTTTGTCATTGTTGTTTGAGTATTGTTTTTCGTTAAGCATGGCACTAATAATTGATATAGAAGGATTCATGATTAACGGAAAATTTATCATGAAAGAAGTTGCCGTGATGCATACCGAGAAAAAGAAGTTTTGGCTGCCTGACGTCAACTTCAAAGCGCTAACATTCAAAGATCAGAAGACTATCGCAAATGTATATATATGTGCAAAATAATATCCATGGTCTAAAATATGAAAACGAGCCCGAGGACCTAGCAATTGAGGAACTAAAATATCGTCTTAAACAAATTGATAAGGAAGTGCAACCTAAAACATGGCTGTATACGAGCGAGATTTGCTCAGAGAATTAGGATTCCCAGGCTGCAATACCGAAACATTAGGACGTCCTAAATTTACAAGAATCCTCGTTGAAGAGAACGAAATAAAGCATAGAATTCCGAGACAGTTACACACAAAATGCCTTAGACATGAACTCTATAAACGATCTGTAGCCGAACTACACTGCTCATTGATCGAAATTTTTATCTTCAGAGAATGGTTACAAAAACATCACAAAGGGTTTAATTGGATAAAATAAAGTGTGTGTGTGTATAATAGTTGTTTTAAATATTATGGTTTAAAGGTAATCTAAATACTAATAATGTAATTTATTACGAAAAACATGAACATTCTCCTGAACTACAACTATACAGCTGTAGGTATTTGTCATGAGTCAATAAGTGCTTTATATATATTTTTTTTTGAGCCATTTTTTCTTTACACAATTTAAAATCTTTTTGCTTTATAAATGTTTTGGCACATTAGCTACCTCACTGTAATTATGTTCGCTTTAAGTAATAATGTTGTTAACTCAGAATTGGATATTTTTAAATTATTGTATATGCAAAACTTTTTAATATTAGTGATACACAAGTAAATTATAATAATGATTCATATGTATATAGTTGTTAAGCTGTATGTTTTTATTATATTTTAATTTGGAAATGTTTAACTTTTTATTACTTTTGTTATAATTGTCTCTTTTCTGTTCACATTTACAATATATTCAATATTTAATTTTTTACACGTAAAGCAGTATTTTAATTTCAACAATAAAAAAACATATTTTTTTCATATACTTATTGTACTAATACACAAACTTTTCTTTAAAAGTAAGAAAAAGAAATGTAAGTTAGCTTGCATTGTTAAAAGTTTTTTTTTACTTTATCAAAACTAAAAGTAATATTTTTTTTACTTTCTCAAAACGGTTATCAAAAAATAATTTTATAAAATCTTTTTTGTTTACTTTATCAAAACTGTAAAATGACTGATGTCTGATTTTTGTGTAGTTTTAAATTGACATTTTACTTCATCATCATCATCATTTCAGCCGAAAGACGTCCACTGCTGGACATAGGCCTCCCCCAAGCATCGCCACAACGACCGGTCCTGTGCCTTCCGCATCCAGCGGATTCCCGCGACCTTCACCAGGTCGTCGGTCCACCTTGTGGGGGGCCTACCCACGCTGCGCCTTCCAGTACGCGGTCGCCACTCCAGAACTTTACTGCCCCATCGGCCATCCGTTCTGCGAGCAATGTGCCCCGCCCACTGCCACTTAAGTTTGGCAATTCTTCGGGCTATGTCGGTTACTTTCGTTCTCCTGCGAATCTCCTCATTTCTGATTCGATCACACAGGGACACTCCGAACATAGCCCTCTCCATTGCCCTTTGAGTGACTTTGAGCCTTCTTATCAGGCCCATTGTGAGCGACCACGTTTCAGTACCGTAAGTAATTACTGGCAACACACACTGGTCAAAGACTTTCGTCTTGAGACACTGCGGTATTTTGGACGAGAAGATATTGCGTAGCTTCCCGAACGCTGCCCAACCGAGTCAGATTCGACGATTGACCTCTTTCTCGAAGTTGGACTTAACTAGCTGGACAGTTTGCCCTAGGTATACATAATCGCCTTAAGGATCGGTTTTCCACCCGCCTTCAGGAGTTCGGCCGTAATTCCGTCATCACTCGGTGCCTTGTTGTTTTTGAGCTACTTCAGAGCCGTCATGTCTATTGGGCAGAGCCAGCTTGCAAAACTGAGGACCGACGATGGCAGAGTCGTATCCTCCAAGCCAGAGCTATTGAAAGAGGTCGAGAAGTTCTATGGACAGTTATACACGTCCACCCGGACACCCGCTGTAAATCGGGCTCATGACCTAAGAGCTCAATTGACCCGACACTATACCGAAGATATCCCGGACGTCAGCCTGTACATTTTACTTATAGAGAGATAATTATTAAATTACAATTTTATTTTGTACTTTAATTATAACATTCAGTTATAATATAAAAACGACATGTAATTCAAATTACCAATAAATGACTATTGACTATTGACCATTTGAAGGAAAGATTTTTCCTACAAATGGTATTTTTTGATGTTTAAAAAATTTATAAAATTATTTTTTGATAACCGTTTTGAGAAAGTAAAAAAAATATTACTTTTAGTTTTGATAAAGTAAAAAAAAACTTTTAACAATGCAAGCTAACTTACATTTCTTTTTCTTACTTTTAAAGAAAAGTTTGTGTATTAGTACAATAAGTATATGAAAAAAATATGTTTTTTTATTGTTGAAATTAAAATACTGCTTTACGTGTAAAAAATTAAATATTGAATATATTGTAAATGTGAACAGAAAAGAGACAATTATAACAAAAGTAATAAAAAGTTAAACATTTCCAAATTAAAATATAATAAAAACATACAGCTTAACAACTATATACATATGAATCATTATTATAATTTACTTGTGTATCACTAATATTAAAAAGTTTTGCATATACAATAATTTAAAAATATCCAATTCTGAGTTAACAACATTATTACTTAAAGCGAACATAATTACAGTGAGGTAGCTAATGTGCCAAAACATTTATAAAGCAAAAAGATTTTAAATTGTGTAAAGAAAAAATGGCTCAAAAAAAAATATATATAAAGCACTTATTGACTCATGACAAATACCTACAGCTGTATAGTTGTAGTTCAGGAGAATGTTCATGTTTTTCGTAATAAATTACATTATTAGTATTTAGATTACCTTTAAACCATAATATTTAAAACAACTATTATACACACACACACTTTATTTTATCCAATTAAACCCTTTGTGATGTTTTTGTAACCATTCTCTGAAGATAAAAATTTCGATCAATGAGCAGTGTAGTTCGGCTACAGATCGTTTATAGAGTTCATGTCTAAGGCATTTTGTGTGTAACTGTCTCGGAATTCTATGCTTTATTTCGTTCTCTTCAACGAGGATTCTTGTAAATTTAGGACGTCCTAATGTTTCGGTATTGCAGCCTGGGAATCCTAATTCTCTGAGCAAATCTCGCTCGTATACAGCCATGTTTTAGGTTGCACTTCCTTATCAATTTGTTTAAGACGATATTTTAGTTCCTCAATTGCTAGGTCCTCGGGCTCGTTTTCATATTTTAGACCATGGATATTATTTTGCACATATATATACATTTGCGATAGTCTTCTGATCTTTGAATGTTAGCGCTTTGAAGTTGACGTCAGGCAGCCAAAACTTCTTTTTCTCGGTATGCATCACGGCAACTTCTTTCATGATAAATTTTCCGTTAATCATGAATCCTTCTATATCAATTATTAGTGCCATGCTTAACGAAAAACAATACTCAAACAACAATGACAAAACAACAAATTTAACTATGGTTATGATGTTTGCATGGGTTTATATCCCATCTACTAATTAGATTAGAAAGTTAGGAGTGCATGTAAATTACGAAATCGTTTATCAGTAATAATTAAGTTGAAATGTTACATTCCAGCTTGACTATCCGAATCTAACTTGTTGATTATTTATTTTTAACTTTTTAGAAAAGGAAATGTATTTTTCTTTACTTTGAGGAATAATTTCAACTTCAAATATTAAAAACATACAATTTTTACTCAGAAACTTAACAAAACATGTTTATCATATAATTATTTAAATCTAGGCATACTATACTACAATATTGAACATTTATATATTTATTAAATAGACATGACTTATAATTCCCCATATTCATCTTTTTGGTAATACCTTTGTCAACACCTTTCGCTTTTGCTGTGCAACTAGATTCATAATTAACGTTTTGAAAGTGCATATCAATACTTATCCGAAATTTAAAAAAATTGACTTTGCTATGAATTTATCCTCGACATCAAAAGCATACATTTTTGATCTTACCAATTCAACCAACAACCTACCAATTCTTTTAAAATTTCTTCATTATTTTCTTTTTTAAATAACCTAATTTATTTTTACATCTTTTTGGATATCCGAAAACATTATTTGAGTCATAGTCTGATGTATCAAAGTATGTAGGGAGGTCTAGTTTTATATTATCATAAAACTCATTTGTAAAAATTTGATACATCAAACTATCAGTATCTGTATATACTTAATAACTTAACTTTGTCGTTGAACTTTTTACAAATGTAGTTGTAATGACAATCATACATAAGAGTTTTTGAAATATCTAAAATACAAAATCCTAAATAAATTGGTTTGTTATAGGTACTTATATTAATTTGGTTTTCCACAATGAACCACAACAAAATTTTCTGAAAATATTGATAATCTATGGAACACTGTTTTTGCAATTAAATCTTGAGCAACTAAAATTTTACAGTGATTTTTTGCCAGTGTGTTACTAATTCTACATTGACCCTTTCTTCAATATTTTCCATCGTCTTACCAAAGACAGGATTGTTCATTAACTTGTAAGTCTTTTTCAAAATCTGATTTAGTTAATGTTTGGTTTTAATGAACTTTATTCACATTTTAATACATTGTTTTAGATTTCTGTAATGAATTATATATTTACATTTATTATTTAAGTTTGGCACTAACTTCGTTTCTTTAGTACTACCCACACAAATATTTTCTGGACATAAAGGAAAGTCTGAATGTAAGTCATGGAGTTCATCAGGGTACTCCAAATCAACTTGTAAAAAATACATCAGTCAAAAGCAAAACATGTGTTTTCAAATATAAGTCTGACTAATCTAACATAGTACTACGACAATGAAAGTGTAGCCAGATTACATTTGCATGATTGTAATCGTCGTTTCTAATATGAGAAACTGTGAGTGAGCTATATAATTGATCTTGGTTGCGTAGTGACATTAGTTTTAAACAATTATAACTTGTCATAAATTCATATGGATAAACACCTTTCATTCTTTAACGAATAAAATTTTGATTATTAGGGAAGTTTCTTTTTAATTCTCCAAATCGATCGTTATGAAGATTTTTAGTTAACTACTGTAAACTACATGATAAAAAAAAATTTAGGAATCAACGAATCTTTAGCTAACTTGTTGTTTTTTTTTTAACTTTTTAGAAAAGCTAATGTATTATTTCAACTTCACAGTCATCAAAACTTAATCCGTGAACAATAAAATGAGCGTCATAATTTAAAAAAAATAACAAAAATCTCATGACTCAAGTTATGTAAAAAACAGGAATATGACTCCTGAACTCAGAATTACATATTTCATGTGCAACACCTCTAAATATACCTACCAGAATGCCAATCAAAGTCGTAAAAAGGTTTATCTGTTAATTCAGTTTCACAACTATGACAGATTTTATTGTTTGAAATCATATTTTTTATCTTTCTTTGTCCACAGAAAAGGATATTGCTTGAAGCAATTTTTTCAAATATTGTTTTTAGGTCTTTACTTAAACGTTTCATGAACACTTGTACATAATTTTGGACACTATATGTCTCATATTTTGATAATATATCGTCATACGAACACTTTACATAATACCTAAAACTATACACATCATATTTTTTTATATTATGTGTAAAAGCTTTAGATTGATCATTGGGACATGACAAAATTGGCAGTAAAAAATCTTCAGAATCAGCATACATTACAAAATATATTTTTAACATATTTTGGTATTTATCAAATTTTATTTTATTATATTTGATGTTGGCTAATCAAACCAACTCTTTTTTTAGTTTCACCATTTGTTAAGTCGGTACAAATGTGAGCGCGTCGTGCTGTTGATGTTTTTTTTTTGTCGGGAAGTAAAGTAAGCATGAATCACATATATAGATAGCATGACAATGATTTGAAATTTGCTTGCTAACTAACCGTTGTACATTTTTGATATGGCAGTAATGATAATTTGAATCGTTGGAAACGTATAATAAATTGATGTGATAAGATTTTCGACATTTAGTTAGTTAAAAATAACGGACCTACAATAGAATGTAACTTTTTTTCTCTATTAAATTCTAATCCAAAAACATTTAGACTGATCATATTTAATTTCTCCACTTTCGCCATGTCGGTGATTTTAACTGGAAAAGAAATACCATCAAATGTATGTTTATTTCCATGGATAGGACAAGATGTTACCTTATCAGCGTTTCTATTTACAAGATATAAACCCGAAAGTAATGCCCACTTAAAACATAAATTGTCCACGTTTTTTACGTTTATGATAGCTTTTTAGGGTTCCGTACACAAAGGGTGCCAAACGGGACCCTATTTCTCTCGCTACGCCGTCCGTCCGTCCATCTGTCTATCACAGGGCTGTATCTTTTGAACGATAATAGGTAGCCGGTTGAAATTTTCTCAGAATATGTGTTGCTATGACTATGACCCCTATCACGACAAATACTTAAAATAAAAAAGGTCGATGGGTGGTCCGGAACTCTTCAATGTGTGAGCCCGACTCGCACTTGGCCGGTTTTAGTTTTTATGTCATTTGGAAGATCAATATATGAGCTACCACGTAGCGGATTAAATTTATTAACATTCATATCGAAACATATAATATTAGTATATATATAGATTAGTATAGATAATTCTATTACCAAAAGCAGATTCAACAACAGTAACATTTGATACGGAATTATGCAATTATTTTTATGAATGTTGCTATTTAGATGGTAAGTAAAGTACAGTATTACACAATTTATATGGCCCACCGATGTACCTGCGCAGATGACGCAATTTAAGCATGCAGGAAATTGGTTAACCTACGTTACGTACACCTTACGGGCATTGCATAAGGTTGATTATATTTTTTTTATGTTTCTGGTGTTTTCGTCGATCGTATTTTCGTGGATCACCTAGAAGATTTTATCAAAGTTTTTTTTAAAGGAATTGTTGTTGTTGAAGATGGGACTGGAATATGAATACAATTCAGAATAATTTTACTTCAGTTTGCGTATAGATTCAAGGGATGTTCTATGCTGAGTTTTGTTAAATTATTTTCATTCGTATTTTAAGATGTAAGATTAAAATGGGAATAAAGTTGATTGAATAAAGTATTACATAGTCTTATTTAGATTATTGTAGGATTCGTGTCAACCGACATTACATAGCATAGGTACCTGAGCTAGAAACGTGGTGAGTTATAGTAAATGTAAGCCATTAGCAAACCATCAGATGATTAAGAACCTTAAGGAGCTCACCTTAACGAGATTAATTAATAAAGGAAAGTAGAGCTCGATACTGTAATTAGGTGATTACAAATGAAGTAGGTCCTAATGAATGCAAGAAGCTAACTTTCCATCCATTGAAGATATCAAAAAACGGATGCTTGCATTCGATCGGGCGTGGTCCAAAACCCCTAATTTGATACCAAACTTTTTTTTTTTTTTTTTTTTTTTTTTTTTTTAGTTTGCGTTGTCCCTCTGGCGGACGAATAAGGGACTTTGGATCAGTGGTCCAGAACTCTCGAATCCCTACTACTCATGGTTCAGACATTTTCTGAGAAGATTATAAATATCTTTCTGTTATTAAAGACGGTATTTTATTTGACATTCTTCAGTGTTTTTTAAACCTGTCTATATATAATCGGATTTAAAAAGATTTTATACACGTTCGTATTTATGGAATTACGAGCATTCTTTTATATGCAAGCGTGTTTTGTTTTTATTATTCAAGTAGAGAAAACTGTTACTTTTTCGATTCCACCGTGATTTTCCACGATCTGGGAATTAATGAAAAACTTAATGTATTAGATGAATGAGATCGATTATAGAGTCTATAGTCTATTTAGCAAGTAGGTGGGAATTATGAAAGTGGAGGATGCTAGCTGACAGAGATTGCATTTGATATTCAGTTTTATTCCGTTTGCTTGGACGCAGGGATGAATAATTGTCTGTAGTTAATCGTGCAAATTAGTACCTAAGTATTGTTGTTCTCTACATTATCAGTCGGTCGGTTTTTTGAAGTTCACCTCCAAAGGAAACGCTCATCTCATCATTACAAATGCAAGATCATTTTGTAATGCAACAACTTCTGGTTTTACTTCAGAATTCAAGGTACGTATTTTAGCTAGATTAACTTTGCAGTTAGTGTTATGATCTTCTAACTAGCCCAAGAATTGTACCATCGGTAAGGGAATGTATTATTATTAGTATTTATAACAGTAGCGATATGTGTAAATATATTGGATTCACGGGGCTCGACTTCGTTCTCCACGTGAAATGAGTGACTAGCTCATTCGGTGCGAACTCCGACAACAATCGGTACCAGAGTACGAGTGGCACAACGGGTTCAGTCCGCATTTACATTACAATTGATGGCATTGTGTGCAGGGTCACAGGTTCGAGGTCGCAGCTCATGCACTCGCGCCTCAATGGCCTCCTTTGTAAGATAAAGTTACATCTATATCTCGCTTAGCTTAGCATACACATACTTTGTCTTCTTCATTTAACACAGTTTCGTTTTTGCGATATGGATTGACCTGAATCAGAAAGCCGGATGCGAAGTCTCAATCTATAATTTCACACTTTGATGTTATTCATGTTTGTGTGTCACTGTTATCATATTATTATCAGACTTTTTTATTACAACTGATGGATAGTCTATATTCGTGAAATAGAAATATAGAAATAAACTTTATTGCATTAATTGTGGTACATAAAAGATCTTACAAATATAATTTTTGGTCAGCACAATTTACCTCATAAGGCATACAATAGAATCTTCAAGTTAACAAATTACATGCATAAGGTACAGGAATTAGATGTCATTATATTTTATTACTTAATTTTCTCATTGATTACACGATAAATGTCACATACCCACAAACCTACCTAGAAGTGGCGCCAAATCTTACAATATGCCACATACCATACCTGGTAAAATTAAAAAATTAAAATTAATTCATCGGTCGTTGACCATATAAACGCACCGATTCTCGTTCGTAGATTAAATAAAAATAAATAAATAAATATCTTTGGGACATTTTTACACAGCACCGTCTAGTCCCAAACTAAGCAGAGCTTGTGGTATGAGTACTAGACAATGGATATAATACTTATATACTTTTTTCTTTTTTTTTTTTTGATTAGCATTTCCTTTAAACAATTCTTATCAGGTACCGATTGTGGTGCGGTAGCCGATTTAAATTTAATGAAAGGTGGAGGCCCCAAAGCACCTGCACCCAATCAGAAATTAAAATCGAATCGGATTAATATTCTTCGGACGTATTCGTCGTAACGTTCGACGTCTGATTTTGTTCTTCGTAGTTGGGTTGTGTTTTTTCTTCATCTTCTATTATAGTTATGGTCTCTGCAAGAATGGGTCGTTTCGTTTTATCGTTCCACCATTGTACGGTTGTCACCTTGCCCCTAATGGGACGCTATACAGAATTATGAACGACAATTTTGTTTCTATGTTGTTATTATTGCCTCTTTCCTATTGTAGTTTCGTTCGTCTTGTTAGTCGTCTTAAACTCAAATCCGTTGTTAAACATTAAAATAATCTCTTGAATTACATAATACCGTAAGAGATACGCTGAGCAAATAATAAATTAAATCCCGGTGTAAATTAGCTCTCTGGGTAAATTTCAGGCCTTGATAATAATTTTATGTTTGTTTTTATTATTTTATTAGCTTTTAATGTAACTTCGTAGTATTCGTCATTGCTGAAACAATGCTATCTTAATGTCCTTGAGGTTTTTTGCGAAATTACATAAATAACAAAGATTTTCTCACATAATGTTTTTGAGCCAGGTCAAATGAGCATGGTCTCTTAATTGGCGGTTGATTGTGTGCCCGTTGCTTTAAAATACTATGTTCAAATGGTTATGATAAAGTTCATTAATTACAGCTAGTTCATTCAGTAAACTAATGCTTTAACTTGTAAGAATAATAGTACTTTCAACTACAACGGCAATATTTTGAAAAGCATGGTAATCGTTATTTTTTATAGTAAAACAGATGTGTAAACTAGTTAACGTGCTAATGACTAATGTTGGAAGTACAGAATCGTGAAATGATTGAAGGGAATCATCACCATACTTCTAAGTTATGAGTCATGGGTCTGTCAATATTACGTTATTTCGAATCCCGGCGGCATGAATCATCAGCTTGAAGTGTATATCTGCCAGGTACCTCGAATACCCAGATTTGACTCACGCAAGAAACGAATTTGACACATAATCATCTTTTAGCACAGTTATCGTTGGCTTCTTCCTCTAACATACTTTATATTGACCTGTTAATGACACAGTCATGCGGTCATCAACCTGCTCGTTTACGCACTCCCGTTTAATGCATAGCTGTTCGCGTAAGCAACCCAATTGATTTTTTTTTTTGTTGATCTTTCCTAAAGAAGCATCATAATTAAAAAAAAATACTCTCATTTTATGGGATCAAACAACTAACTAACTTAAAACTTTCATCAATAATGGTCATTGCTTTTTATACAAAGCTGCTGAATTGGCAGTAACCTCTTTGATATACCCCCTGAAATCCCACAGATCCTCAGAACCCTCCAGAATCACCGATATGGACTTTCTAGAGGGCAATTTAGCATATTATAAATTTGTATTGAAGGAGAAAGTAATCAAAAATACCATGTGAAGAAAAATGAGTAATGTCTTTTGTTTAAGATTAAATTTTTGGGAAATTCAATTCTCCACTAATGATGGTAATTTACCTCTTGGAATATTCATTTAATTACTCTAATAATGTTATCAGCTCATTTGAATAAATACGGTATTCCCACGTAGTATGAACGTAAAGGATAAGCGTTGAGGAAAACAAGCAACTGATACTAAATTATAATATGCTAAATTGCCCACTAGAAAGTCCAAATCGGTGATTCTAGTGGGTTCTGAGGATCTGCGGGATTTCAGGGGGAATATCGAAGTGGTTACTGCCAATTTGGCGCTTTATACAAAAGCCGTGAATTCCCAGAAGTCCCATTGAAGTGGTCCCGTGACGGGACTACTGGGATTATTTTTATTCCCAAAAGTTCTGTGACTTTTACACAATTTACAAATCCTAGAAGTCCCTTTAATGGAACCTATGGAATATAAAGTAAATTAATTGGAATTATTATGCTGCTTTAGGAAAGACAAACAAAAAATAATAATTTCAGTTAGGTTGCCTACGCGAACAGCTGTGCATAAAACTGGAGAGCGTTCACACCAAACTTATAGTCCAGCCGCTGACTATACGCTTTAACGTAGTCAGAAATCTTTCCGGCGAACCACCACTAAGGCTAGAGTCGCTTGCACTCAATATTCGATGGCAGCCGTAGCTACGTGTAATGTAGCAGGATTCGTTCAAGGGATTTTGTCGACAAAATGTACCACCGCGAAGTATCGTGAACGTCATAAGGTTGCAAAATCAGCAATCCGCGTAAAGCTATCTCACAGTCGGCGGCTGACTATACATTTGGTGTGAGCGCCGTCTTAGTATTCCATAAAGTATCAAAATGTACTTCTGGGGTATGTTAATACGGTTATAGTATTACGTTTTCTCTCTGTATGTGCTTGTCTTGTTACTGGAATCTTATTCTTGGCTTCAGTTCAAGCGCTCTTTCAGTTGCTACTGCATAACAGGCGCTAGCTCTCACAATATTTCACAAATTTCACTATTCATATATACGTATGAAAATATCGCAAAAAGAAAATCGTAAAAACGAAGCTTGTTTTTACGATTTTCTTTTTGCGTTGGTTAATTAATATTGGCTGTACAGTAGTAGCCATGTTGTTTATTTATTTTTATCTCTTTTAAATATACTGGGGCCTTACTTCCGACTGGATCGAGTTCTGTATCAATCGAATTTGAATTCGAGTTAGTGTCAATTCGTACTGCATTTCTCTAGGAATTGATATTAGCTCGATTTGGTTACGAACTCGAACCAGTCGGGAGTAAGGAACCTGACTAAATGTTTTTATATTCTCTTTATTATTTAACAGGTATTGTGTGATACTTTTTTTTAAGTGAGCAAAACTGGGGGCGATTGCTATTATAAATTAATTTATCACCAAGTTAAATATAACTTTATTTATTACACATTGTTATTCAAGGTCTGCAACACATTTTACAGTTAGTATTATTTCATACAAATGATTCCTGATTGTCTGACGTACACACGGCTACACATCAAGCTGTACAAAACCAGTAAAGGCTGACCTCGCGTTGGAAGGAAAACCTATACAATGCGAGGTCAGCTTATACTGAAAATGTACAGCTTGATGTGTAGCCGTGTGTACTACTATGGCTATCTCAATAATTACTGTACAGAGAAATACTCATAATGTGAGAATAATGTTTCAACGTAGTTGATTGATCGACTTCACTTGTCCATGTCGCAACGTCATTAAACATTTCGATATTACGACGTGTGTACGTCTTCTTTATGCAGGAAATTCTATGTTATAATGGATTGCTTTGGCATCTATTTTTAGCTCAAGTTTACACAGCTCAATCATTTTTGTTATGAAACACTTATTCAGGTGTTATTGGCCATTATTTATTTTTCTTCTTTACTTTTCGGAAAGTATGCGTAGGCGGTTTGGTAAGTTTATGTTAGTTGTATAGTATAGCCGTGTGCAGTAGGCGGAATGGCACGCGGCCTGCGCGGGCGCTCCGCGGTCGGCGCAGTCCGCGACGCTCACGGCAAGGTCGACGAACGACTTTCGCACGTCGACCACGATAACCTGCCGCGTTTTGTCACACTCGTTGGCTTCAGTTTACTTAGTCAACCTCTAGTGCTGCATACCATCAATTGAAAGGCCTTTAGAATGGGCTATTTTGTCAATTTGTCGATGAAAACGAATGGGTTTCTAACCCCTCGCTATTAGTAGCATTTTCTGCCCCTTGAGTCATCATTGTTAGTAATATAATTCTACTAGTTGTTATTCAAATTGTTGATATAGCATTATCAGGAAACTTGTCAGTTACAACATTATGTATTACAAACATGTAACAGGAAAAGTGACTATGCCTCATTTTGAGTAACATTTGGTAAAGAGACAAAGACGAGAAGTAACAGCTGGCTAATCTCCCGAACTCAATATTAGTTAAAGAGAAATAGGTCACTACGGAAATTGCAGACGATGGGATAGCGATTTGTCACTGGATGAGCATACTAAGCTTGAAATCTAATACTTTGTACGTGATTTATTGTAGCTTTTATAAAATACTTTTATTGGTATCGGTTACTACCTAGAATCGGTGTACTTCGATTTTTTTTTAATGATACGCAATAGATAAGGGCTTTCGATGACGGTATCGATGAAATAAGCCTGCGCAAACATTAGTTTTATCAGTAATATTGAATATGAATCAATGTGTTCTGTTTATCGGACATCCGATGATATTTGTCAACGTTACGATATTTTTATGTACGTTTATTTTGTGTTGTAACAACATAGTGGATAAAACTTCACGGTCTACTTGTAGGCGTGTGCCCACGCGTTTGTCTTCAATTCTCTTCACAATTTTCTTGTTCCGTCGCCTCCACCAGTCCTTGGTTCATATCAAAACGATAATTTTGAATGTATTTGTTCAGGGATTTGTTGTGCTAGTTCGAAATCAAAATATTTTAGCACTGTTGATGTCATCGTTTGTTTTGCGGGGTTTTCAATGTGTAACGTGATATAGTACACGTATTCAACTCTTACTTTTTCGATTGCGATGAAATTGATGATTGGGTGATTAATTATAATCGGTGCAGATAAGTACAACATATTTTTTCACTCTGTTTATGCATGTGTTACGATTACAATACTTACATTGAATGAAGCTAATATAAATCAAGCAATATTCACGGAAATGAAGTGTATCTGCAGGGTCTATTCTGATATTTGTCGCATAAGTAATACGGGCGTGGGCGTCAGGAATGAGTTCATTGGACAGTCCCGGCATGCGGAACTGTTATTAGTTCATTCTATCTATTTACTGATTTCGTATAACACTTAAGTCAAATAAAATATTTGCGTAATTTTCTCAGAACCATATATACAACGTGTATCAGAAATGCGTGGTCATATTTTAAGAGCTCATTCAGGGTATAGCATAGGACAACTCTTACTATGGGACCAACCCTGAAATCGCGAAAAAAATATCAGCTGTTCCCTACTAAATCATCGATGTCGCTCGATAAAATGTTAGGATCAGCTGATTTTTTTTTCGCGATTTCAGTGTTGGTCCCATAGTAAAAGTTGTTCGATAGCATCCCCTTGTCACGTCGTGGCCACTGTTGGGAAGCTCAAGCAGGAGAACTCGCAGGGTCGAAGGTTCGGTGGCTTGGCACACGGTGACACACGGAAGTAGGAGGAGAACAGGAACTACAGGAACAGAACTCAGGAACAACAGGAACTAGTGGTACAGGAACTGCAGGAACTAGTGGTATGGAGGTATGGAACTCCTCTGAGGTATGAGGGCACAGAGGGCCAGTAGTACGGAGGGCCGGAGGAGTGGTAGGACAACTCCGACTATAAAACAATTGAGCTGCTGCTATGCCAAAGCAGCTAGCTCGGGCTGGATTCAGGTAGGTAGGTTGGTAGGTCGGCACAAACAATAAAAACACAACCGGAACGTTTTTGGTATACTGTATCTCACTAACTGGTAACTTGATACATTGACTATTTGTTAATAAAATAATATAATGATTATGAGACACAGTCACAGACACATGAGTGTCTTTCAGCGTACAATATGGAACTGAGCTAAAACAGTGGAAAATTAGCCATTTTTGAAAATAATTTTGAATTTTGAATTTGGATTGATTAAAGTATAATAAAGTGGCCAGGAAAACCAAATAGGGTGAGCAGCATAACGAGTTGGACCTCGTTACACTACCCGGGTGGGCCGGTGTAAAAAAATCTCTTAAAAGATTTTTTTACAAAACTTAAAATAAAAGTACAATAATTAAAAAAAAATACAATTAGTTAAAAAAAAATGGATATGGGTGATTAATTTTGAAATGTGGGTGATATTTACAATGTTTATTTACAATAGGTTAGCCTCAACAACATTAATAACATTCATACACTCTTTCATATCTTCTACAAATGTCTTATATTTAAAATTACATTAAATAAGACAAACAAAATAGAGAAATAGGTACTTAACAAAACCCTAAGTATTCTCAAGAGGCAAGCCTTTTTAATTAGTGTAGGCTTTCAGTTATGTCAGTCACTACCCGCTGGCATAATTGGTGATAAAGAAAAAAAAATGATTAAAAACTTAACTATATACCTATTATTAGTATATGTGCTTTAAACACAATTTAAATAAAAGCATGTTTTAATGCCTTGATATTAAAATATTTATAAAACTAACTCTCTTTGTTTGTCTTTGTAATAGAGTGATTGTTATCACAGTAAGTAATAGAGTAAGTGATTGTTATCACAGTAAGTAATAGAATAATAAAATATGAATATAATAATTATAATTATAATCAATTATAATTTGTACTTGATTAAATAGTAATGTAATAGTACTATATTGTATTCGTGATTAAATAGTATGATAAAAATAATTAATAATATATGATGGATTTTCATCCACGATGATGATGCTACCTAATATAATGTGTATGAATATAAAAAAATAAGTATATAATAAATTGAATAGTTTAATTAGATGTACGTTGTACTGGTTTTATATCTTTGATATGCCAGCGACCTAGGGACTTATTTGCGAAATCTGCAAGATCGTAAATGAGTGGTGATATTTTATTTGTTATAACGCATTTACTGAATTTAGGTGCTAATTGAGCCGAAAATTGTTTATCTGAAGAGCTGATGGGATGATTTCTTTTCCAAACGACATCACCATTGTTAAATTCTAAATTTTTATGATGTTTATTATAGTGATGAGCATTAGTTTGATGAGCGTGAAATAAGCGAGCTTGAACTCTTGAAAATAATGAACTAAGTTGTCCCACATTTTCAGCATATTCATCTCTTGGTGAAAATATTAATTCTTCAGTATTATCTTTAGAATTATAAACTGAACCGCAAGGAACAAGTTCTCGACCAAAAACTAAAAATGCTGGTGTATATTTAGTAGTTTCATTTACTGCGGAATTTATTGCAAATTGAATTTTATTTAAATTTAGATCCCATGTTCTGTGGTCATTATTAACAAAAGAAGCGACCGCGGTAATAATTGTTTTGTTATAACGTTCTACTGTGTTGACTTGTGGACAGTATAATGGAGTGTAATGTATTTTTGGTATATTATAAGCAGTGAATAAGTCTTTAAGTTCATTGCTTATCATTTGAGGACCATTATCTAAGATGACGGTTTCTGGAATTCCATATGTCATGAAAACTAAATTTTCTAAAATATGTCTTAATATGTTAGAAGTAGCTCTTTTGATAGGAAACAAAAGACAGTATTTAGAAAAACAACACGTAACAACAAATATGAATCTATTAAGTTTACGTGTCATAGGTAATGGACCTATTAAATCGATAGATATGCATTGAAATGGACGTGAAACATTTTTTGGTTTACCCATAAGGCCTAAAGTTTGCTGAGTTTTATGCTTATAAGCTAAACAAGTTTCACAATTTGAAACAAAAGCCGCAACATCTTTGTACATGCCTGGCTAAAAATAAAATTGCTTTATGCGATTGTATGTTTTAAAAATACCGAAATGTGCTGAGGTTGGTGTTGAATGATTTCGTAAAATAATTTCCTCCCTTGCCTCTAAAGGTATAACTTGTTTCCAATTAAACTCCGAATAAAATTGTGTATTTGAACGAGAGTATTTATAGAGTTTATTATTTTTAATTATATAATCCGGCGTGGAAGTAGGATTTGATTTACATTTGCGGTAGACTGAATTAAACCAATTGTCTTGTGAAGTTAAATGGTTAATGTTAATTATATTAACTGGTGGAAAACGAGACAAAGTGTCTGGAACTAAATGATCTTTGCCGTGTTTATGTTTGATTTCAAAATTGAACATTGATAGACGAATACTCCATCTAGCAAGTCTACCAGTAGGATTGTCTAGGTGTAAAAACCATTGTAAGGCAGAATGATCTGTATAAATAATGAATTTTTGACCATTATCAAGGTAACAACGCCAATATTCAAGGGCAGTAATGACGCTTAAAAGTTCCCGTTCGGTTATTGAATAATTTCGTTGAGGGCCTGTAAGAGATTTGCTCATATAAGCAATTGGTTTTTCGACACCATCAAAATCTTGGGTCAACATTGCACCTAATCCATAAGCGGAAGCATCGCAGTGTACTGCAAAAGGTTTAGAGAAGTCTGGACAAGCAAGGATAGGAGTAGATGTTAAAGCTTGTTTTATTTGAATAAAAGATTCATTTGCTTTATCGGTCCATTTGAAAGGTGGTGCTTTTTTACTAGTAGAAGTTAGTTTAGTCAATGGAGCTGCTAAAGTGCTTAAATTTGGGATAAAACGTCTGTACCAACTGGCAGTGCCTAGAAATTTTTTAACTTCACGAGCAGACTTTGGTTGTTTGATTTCTAAAATTGCCCTAACCTTATCAGGATCGGTGTGAAGACCTTTTTCATCGATAACGTATCCTAAATACTTAAGTTCTTTGCGGAAAAATGAACATTTTGGAAAATTTACGGTAATGTTAGCTTGTTGAAGTTTTTCGTATACTTTATTAAGCAAGATGACATGTTCATCATAGGTTTTTGTTGCTATGACTACGTCATCTAAATAACAGAATACTGAATTATCAAAATCATTAGAAAGTAAATTATCTATAAATCTTTGCTGAGTAGCTGGTGCATTTGTGAGCCCAAAAGGCATGACTTTAAATTGATAAGTTCCACGGCCTGGAACGTGAAAAGAAGTCTTAGGACGGTCTTCTTTACGTAATGGAATCTCCCAAAAAGCTTTTGCTATATCAATTGATGATAAGAATTTAGAATCTTTAAGTTGATCTATGATATCCGAAATAAAAGGTAATTTATACGCGTCTTTTCTAGTAATATCATTTAATTTACGGCTATCAACGCAGAAACGCCAGGTACCGTCTTTTTTAGGTGTAATAATAACTGGATTAAGCCACGGGCTTTCGCAAGATTCAATAACATCGAGTTCTAACATTTTGTCAACTTCAGCACAAAGAGCTTTTTGTTTTGTAAGCTCTTTAAATATGACCACGCATTTCTGATACACGTTGTATATACCATTCATGGAAATCTAAATAATAAGATGATAGAAACGGTAAAGGCGCGTGAACTTGTCGCCACGTGCAGGTATCTTGTACGTAGGACACCAGTGCGCGAACCATTTGCTTGATCATCAGTGCTGTTTCGGACGCGGAGTCACTAAAATTGTATTTTGCAGTATATCTAACAGCGGATTTTTTCTTGAGCTTAATTTATTTTGCGTTTGATGCTAGAAGCATGGGCGTAATAGCGTATTTATGTTTGGTAGCGGCGAACCGGCGACATGCGTTCCGGTATTAAAAGATATTAAGATATAACATTTCTATTACCTTATTATTTAGATTTCTATGATGCCAATAGATAGTCAATAGTCATTTTGAGTCTTAGATGTTTTTATGTTGATCATTCAAAATTCCCTTCGCCAAAATTTATTACCTACTAGAGTTTTATCACACATTTGGACATATTGTCATATGTCATGGAATCGTTCCCTTTTCTTAGAAATAAATTTTATGGTCCGGAACAAACTTTACGACTGTCCTATGTAAACACAGCTAACCATCATGTACTCCTCGCGTTCAATATACATAGCTACCTAACCTAACCTACCCCTTCTCAGAATTTCACCCGTGCGGCGGTTGCATTGACGTAAATGGGTTTAGTGTTCCTTAAACGCCTGTAACGAAACCATCAATGGATATGAGCATATTCGAGTGTATCGCATTTGAAAACGTTTGCTATGCAGCTGCCAGAGCGCAGTGCATCGGATCCCGGCCCAATTTCTCCCAGGAAGTTGCGGCAAACTTTAGTGTACTTACACAGCGGTTGATTTATGAATCGTTAATCTGTTCATAAACGACTTTTACTGAAGCGTAATGTGAGCTTTTAACACCATTACTAATGGATAATAGTGTTCAATTGGCAGGTAAAATGTTCTGTTAAGTGAAATACGATATGAGCGCAGATTATCTTTGAATACACTCGAAGGCATGAGCAATGAGCTTATTTATCGCTATTTCAATTGTGTTTTACGTGAGTTATGTGATTGTAATGAGTATCTAAATCAGAATTGCACAAACCCTTACGTAATTCATTTGCAATTACCGATCGATTTGCCAGGTATGGTAATTATCGATGCTTGCATATGATTGCACGCACCCAGCCAGTATGTCTGCGTGATGTTGTAACAGAGTACCTAATAGTACCTATACTGCTAATGTTTGTTTACCCCACGCTATACATATTGTTCCTGACGCTTTCCAGATTAGATAGCGTTGACATCGTGAATGTTTGTCCATGGTGGTCGTGTTTGTGCAGTCTGTAGCGTAGGACTGTTGACTGACGCGCGGCCCCATTCGTCATACAATATTGAACCTTATCGTTCGATAACACGATCATAAATCAACACGCCACAATCTCGTAGCGCAACCACCGACGTTGTTAGTCGAGACTCGAGTTCCGTCCGACAGGTAAAACTTATTGTGTCCCACATGCGCAAACATTGCTATAATAAATTCGTTTCCGCAGCACTATCGAGGTGTAATCTAGCAGCGATTCGTTCTCTCTAGAGAAGTAATATGTAAGTACAAGCACTATTAAATCCAGATAGCAAGCAGCTTGTCCAATAAATTGGAAATCCCAAGCAGAGATCTATAAAATTTCCCATTTGCTAAGTTAATAAAATTCGTCTATATTACGGCGGTGTGAGGGTACTAAGGTGTTCGTAAAGCAGTAATTTGCTTTCTGGGTCAGTGCAGTGAGATCTGGTCGTCGTTTGATCGAGCTGAATAACTGCGGTTTGCGTCTAGGGGCCTTACTCTCGGCTTGAGCGAGTTTTGTATCAATCGAATTTGAATTCGAGTTATTCTCAATTCGTGCTGCATTTCTCCAGGAATTGATATTAGCTCGATTTGGTTCAGAGTTCGAACTAGTCGGGAGTAAGGCCCATGGACTTGTACTGGGACCAGAGCCAACTCATTGAAGGAAACCAGATAGAATTCTTGTGAGTAAAGTTTACGTTTTAAATTCACTTGTTTCTTAGAGTTTTTATTTCAGAATGCTTACCTCGATAAATATAATAATATTTATGTACGAAATGGAATAAACAAATATTGTTTACATAAAATGTACTTTTATGTAAGTACTTATTTTAATGTCCTTATTCCAAACATATAGATATGTTATTGGTATTGTCACGCACGAAACCGCAGAAACCAGCTGAATTTACGTTAAAATAAATGGATGTAATGTTTTTGTTGACAATGTTGTTTTTGATGAGGCGTGGTGTCGACGCTGCGACGCCCGGCACTCTTGGCACACTATCAATGAGCATGCGCCCAATCATTACAAAGAAAATGTCGGCTACGTCAAAGTTGGAAAAGTTCGCCGGTTTACGACACCAAATTCCGTAGTAGTTGTCGTGAAATTGTGTACGATAACGTCCGAGCGTCCCGCAAGGAGCATTGAACGCGCACCACACGATTCACTATTTTGTTTGCTTGTCTTATCGATTAGGCGTGCACTTTCAAAGACTGGCAACTACCATTGTGTAATATTTTTAAGAAGAAATTAAATTTTAAAATAAATAGAGTCCGACCGAATTTCGTTTTCGGTTTTCGGCCAAAGTAATCATATTGGGCAATTTTCGTATTCGGCCTGTACCGAAAACTTAGTTCAGTAGGTCAACTTTATGCAGACAGGTGCAGTAATTTATAAAACGAAAATTGCCTTTCCTAGCTTGACAAACTATTTTTAACCAAAATATTAAATTTTTGTATGAAGTTTTCACATATCTACGACCATTTCATCATTAAATTAAGTTTTAAGTGCTTTAATGAATATAAGATTGATATTTCATGTACTACAAACATGTAAAGGTATAAAAGATTGTAGTACATGTTTTTATTGAGTGTCGTAAAGGCGATTAAGACGCTGACAACAGCCAAATACCCCAAATAGGCTTCTTTTAAAAACATTTTTAGCTGTATCTATTCAGTTTGTGGCAGTGAAAAAAATATATGTTAATCTTGATCATTGCCATTCAGATATTGTTTTAATTCATAAGAAAGGAGATAAATCTGACATCAATAACTATAGACCAATTAGTTTAATTTCCCATGTATACAAAACTTTCATAAAAATCATAGAAAACAGAATAGCCGGTAAACTAGATCAACAACAACCTCCTGAACAAGCAGGCTTCCGACCCGGACTATCCACCACTGACCATCTACATACAGTCAACCAGATTATTGAAAAATATCAAGAATACAGAATGCCACTATACCTTGCGTTTGTAGATTACTCTAAAGCCTTCGACAGCATCTCGCACTCAGCAATTTTTAAAGCTCTTGACAAACAACAAATAGATTCCACCTACATACAATTGTTACAAATCATATACACCCACAGCACAGCAGCCATAAAATTAGAGAAAAAAGGCCCAAAATTCAACATCCTAAAAGGAGTCAAACAAGGTGACCCACTATCTCCTAAACTGTTCACCAGTGCATTAGAAGAAGTTTTTAAAACGCTGGCGACCAGATGGCAAGATAGAGGAGTTGTCCTCGGCGGAGCTAGGTTGACTAATCTTCGTTTCGCTGATGACATTGTCCTTTTTTCATCATCAGCTACTGGACTAGAGCAGATGCTACAAGAACTGAGCAATGCAAGCCTTGAGGTTGGACTTAAGATGAATATGTCAAAGACTAAAGTCATTACCAACAGCTCACCACGGAACATCCAAGTGGATGGGGAGAAAATGCAGTATGTCCAAGACTACATCTACTTGGGCCAAGTAATCTCCTTCCAGGCAAGACAAGATAAAGAAATTACAAGACGTACTGAAAACGCCTGGAAGAGCTACTGGTCCATGAAAGAGCAATTCAAGGGCAATTTGCCCTTGTCACTAAAACGTAAGCTCATGGACATGTGCATTCTCCCCATCTTAACATATGGTGCACAGACATGGTCTTTGACCAACATCCAGAAGTCCAAACTCAAGGTTTGCCAAAGGGCCATGGAGCGCAGTATACTTGGTGTTAAATTAACAGACCGTGTTCGAAACATAATACTGCGCTCCAAAACGCAAATTGTTGACGTGGGTCAGAAGGTCGCCCAACTGAAGTGGGACTGGGCAGGACACGTTTGCCGTATGCCAAATGAGCTGTGGGCCCGTATAGCACAGGACTGGAGCCCTGAGACAGCGAAGCGGGGTCGCGGCAGACCACGCAGGAGATGGAGAGACGAGCTCGATGTCTTTCTTGATGACAGCTGGCAGGAGGCGGCACAGAACCGCGATAGATGGAAGGAATTGAGGGAGGCCTTTGCCCAGCAGTGGGACAGTACAGGCTAACAAAAAAAAAAAAAAAAAAAAAAAATCTTGATCGTGTTTTCTGAAACTTTATTGTGCTCAAAACACGTTTTCTTGAAGTTTTCTCTATAGAAAAGAATTTTAAACTAACCTCTTAAAACATGCTTTAAAGCAAACAATCTCTATTATTTACTAAATATTATAAATAAAATTAAGAGAACATTTGAGAAAGACAATAATCTAAACATTTATTGTTTCTGTTTGTCAAATAAGCTTTTAGGTTTTTATTAAAAAAAAAAAATTGTTAATTTTCATTCAAGTTGAGCGGCGTATCCGACGTCCCTCGGCTCGTTGCCTCTCTTTCAGTTCAGTACGAAACGACAGTGACCGCAGAGGTCTGATTTTTTAGGTGTTGTCAGCCTCTTAAGGGATTCACCAGAAGATGGATGGATAACCAACCAACTGCGATCGCCAACCCGACTGCCAAGCGTCGCGATTATGGCATATCTCCCCAATCGGGGAGGCCTATGTCCAGCAGTGGACGTCTTTCGGCTGAAATGATGATGATGGTGATGATGATATGTTTTTATGATTTTGGACTTTTTCGGTTTTCGGCCGAAAATATAGTTTCTGCCGAATATAAGTTTTGTGGAAAATAATTTGGAATAAAATACTATCTATTCGCAGCTCACATCGTATCGTATCGTATTCACATCTCATTGGATCAATTGTCTTATTTTCATCTCAATACTTGGATTTCTTTCAAATTAATCTGGGAACAATATTTGAAACCTAAAACTTTGTTTATCGTATTTTATCGTATGAGTGAACACTGCCATTGAAAAAAAAGAAAGAAAGAAAGAAAAAGAAAGAAAAAATATTTATATATTTTTTTTTTTTTTTTTTTTTTTTTTTTTTGCAAATATTAGGTCTATAATCGTTCACATTTTAAATTTAAACTAGTGTGTGCATGCACTCATCAACCCAGCCTATCGCAGTCCACTGCTGGACATAGGCCTCTCCCAAGTTGCGCCACAACACTCCAGCGTCCTCTGCTTCTAGTCCCCCTCAGCTACCCTCTTCAGGTAGTCTGTCTACCTGGCTGAGGGGCGCCCTACGCTGCGTTTGCTGATTCACGGTCTCCACTCAAGGACTCATCTGCTCCAACGGCCATCGGTCCTACGACAGACATGGCCACTGGCCAGCCATGATCCATAATACCATGTTACGTGCTATGTAATCTGTGTGGCTGTTCTGTACGAACTAGAGGGCTTAGTACGGGTTTGACACTTACCGATACTTCCATCGAATTCGGTAACTTTCATTCATAAGTCAGTAGCGCTCCTGGTGGACACGAAAAGGAACTACTGATTTTATGAATAAAAGTCGACGAAAACTATTAAAGTATTTTTATGTATCAAACTCCTATGTACCCCTGAATCCGCAGTGAAGTCTGCAATTTCGTATTGTTTTTACTTCTTTTCAATGCGGTGTCAGAAGTGAGCTTGCTAGTAAGTTGTAGAATAGCACTGCTGATCTGTGAACACATGGGGAGGCAACTTAAGTTAATTAGAACGTGGAATTTTAGCTAACACGCGAAGTAACTTGAGGCAAATGCCGTTCGTGGCTCATTTACCACGACATTCACGACGTCATTTACGACGCCAATAAGCGAGCCAGTACAGTTACGAAGACATGCGACTGGCTTATTACTGGCCTCGTGTGAGATGCATTCTGAAGACGGTGAAATGTGATAAGCGCACTGGCTACTGCATTTTGATCTGGCGTACTGTATTGGCTTGCTAGCTGGCCTCGTGTCAATGCAGCTTTAACCAGAGGACTGGCGTGACTGCAACTTATAACTTGAGTAATTAACCGCTATCCGCTACGCTTGTTACCCCCTCACTGCTCCAAGTAACAAGTTATTAATTAATACGTTTGCAATTATAATGTTAATTAAATTTCCCTCCCGACTGTTTCAATCCGGATCACGGTTGGTGGAAACGATTATCTATATAGGTAATGCAAAATGCAAATTGACGCCATAACTTAAATAATGAACTTCTGACTGTTGTAATCGAGAATTATACAATCAATAATTCTTCTCTACAGCGTTATCCCGGCCAGTTGCCAGGCGATTATAACGATTAATTGTTATCATTATCAGATAATGGCTACCATCGCATTAGAGAGGTTTGTAGTATTTTTATATACTGGTTACCTCTCCAGGGTTTGGTAGAGAATCGAGTAGCACTTCGCCCTGAAATTGTATCCCCATAATTTCAGTTTAACAGTGTTATTTAATTATTTTTAACGCATTTACGCATGCGAAGCGAAATATAACGATTTAAATTGTGAAAAGAAAAAATCGCTCACGATCAGGATTCTAGAGAATAATTAGTAAGGGTAGGCACTAGGCGTATCTATACGACTTTGAATTAACTGCAAAGTTAGTCTAGTCGGTTAAGAAACAATGTTTCTTAATAAGATATCGCTGACGTCACCCAAAGACGTACCAAAAGTGGAGGTTAATTTCGATAACACGAGCAGTGTTCACGGTAGCTTAGTGGCTAAAGCACTGGCGTACTGAGCCAGGAGTCGTAGGTTCGAATCCTGCTCGTGAGCGATTTTTTCTTTCCACAATTTAAATCGTTAGTGTTATTTAAAATATATTTTGCATATTCTAATTGTTTTCATTTTTGTTTCAGGCGTGACAATGAGAGAAAAAAGGGGTGGTGCTATGAGTAAAATGCAAAAGCTCAGGAAGCGCCTCTCCCTTAGCTTCGGTAGATTATGTGAGTAATATCCTATTCTATGTCTAGTGGCACTACAACACATTAATATGGAGTATGGAGCTATCCGAACGAAAAGATCCGCTCTACTCAAAGCTGGATTTTCGGAACCGTTCTCCAATATCCGGCGCGATTCTGCTTCAGTAGGCTTTCATCTTTCATATCAAGTGCCTATATCATATAAAAGAGGTAGATAGTATTGAAAAAACTGGCAGACCGTAGATAATATTTCTTTTGGAAGTTTGTGGAAATTCTGATATGTATCTAGGTACGTAATTATTCACAGATTGGTGAGGTGGATAGAAGTTATTTGTAATAAAACAAAGTTTAACCGGATTCAATCGCGTATATTATTTAAATTGGTTTCCCTGACGTTTCGAAAGCTTTGCAGCATTTCGTGGTCGCAGGTAGACTAAGATGACAAGCGTCTTTACAAATACGTGGGACACTCAGAAAGTTTTGCGAAACTAAAAAAAATTGTTCTATACGTACATATATTTTTATCAAATCTTTTCAAAGTACTTTCCACCAGCCTCTATACAAAGATTCATGCGCCTAAACCAGTTTTCAAAACACTTTTTCCAGTCCGCCGCAGACACCTCGTTTACAGCCTGCTCGAACGCAGCCAGCGCATCTTCCGGCGACGAAAATTGTATCCCTTTGAGCTGATTTTTTATTTTTGGGAATAAAAAGAAGTCACACGGTGCTAGATCAGGGCTGTAAGGAGGGTGACCCAGGAGTTTGACTGGCGTGCTGTCCAGGAAGTCCCTCGTTTTGAGTGCGGTGTGCGCAAGTGCATTGTCGTGGTGGAGCAGTAGCCCGCGGAGCCCTGTGTTTGGTCGCTTGTTGCTTATAACAGAGAAAACTTCTGGCAAACATTTGGTAGTATACCATTCGGCATTAATGCTTCTTTGATCCCGTAAGGGAATTGATACCAAGTGGCCAGTCAAATTAAAAAAGCTAGCGATCAAAATCTTACCCCCGCTTCTAGATCGCTTCACTTTGGTAGGCGTTGGCTCATTTTGAAACACCCAAACAGTCGACTGGCGCTTGGTTTCTGGGTCGTATTGATAAATCCAGGACTCATAACCTGTAACGATGTCGCAAACACGCCGAGACGAGCCTGCTTCAAATTTGTTAAGCATATCACGGCACCATTCCACCCGGGCCTGCTTCTGAGCATCGGTGAGGTTGTGCGGCACCCAGCGTGATACTATCCTCCTCACGCGAAGATGGCGGTGTAGAATCTCGTGAACGCTTCCCGATCCAATCTTCAATATGTGTTGAATCTCCTGATATGTAATTCGCCTATTGTCTTGGATTAAATTTTTCACTGCTAGCACGTTTTCTTCGGTAACAGCCGTCAAAGGGCGACCGCTTCTTTCGTCATCCCCCAAAGTTGGTCGACCGCGCTTGAATTCGTTATACCAACGATACACGGTTGCCTTGGAAGGGCCTTCATCCATGAATGCCATTTGAAGTCTATCGTACGATTCATCCGGTTTCAGGCGACACTTGAAATCGTATAAAATCATAGCTCTAAAATGTTCCCGGCGCAGATCCATATTTCAGTGAGACACAATACTTTGAATTAACTCGCAAAAAATGTGGAGGGAAATTTTGAAATTGGAACTTACTTATTTTTACTTATAAATAATCATATTTTCGAAAAACATTATAACTGGCCAGTCTCCCATATATAAAAACTTTTTTTCGCAATACTTTCTGAGGGGCCTGGTATTTCTAAAAAAATATTTTAATCTACCGTACAATATTATTAATTAAAATCTTTTCGATGCACGCAGTAATCACTCACAATATCATTATCTTTTACAGTGTTGCGTGCTGTTTGGGACTTGATTATTTTTAGGACTGGGTTCCAAACAGGTGGTAGCTGCCAACCATCTTCTCTATTAAAATTAGGATGTTTTTTAATTTCAATAGCCTCACGGAGCATTCTAGGTACATATCGGTTTTCCTTCGCCAGAACTTGTGGTTTATCAAATCGAAGAAAATGGTTGGGTTTGTCTAGGGCATGTTCACACACTGCAGACTTTGTGGAGCGTCTGTTCTTGACGTCAGCTATATGTTCTTTAATTCTAGTGGCTATACTACGCTTTGTTTGCCCTATGTATGATAACCCACAATCACAATCAATCTTGTAGACCCCTGCATCTTGTAAGGGAAAGTGACACTTCATCGGTCTGAGGAGTTGGCTGATCTTTCTTTGGGGCTTGAAATAGGTTTTGATAGAAGATATGACCAATTCTGTCGGTGACCCCTTTGATGAATGGTAGAACAGCAGGTCGACGATCAACTGTGCTGGGTTTCAGGCGGCGTTTGCGATGGGGATGTGGAGCTTGCAAGTTATTATGCTTGAGAACATGCTTCACATGGTAAAGTTCCCCTGCCAGGTAGTCGGCATCGCAGATGCGGTGTGCTCTCTGTAACATATTGTCAACAATATGAACAACTTTTACTATGGGACCAACTCTGATATCGCGAAAAAAATAACAACTGATCCCTACATTTCTGTTTACATAATCGAAAAAATGTAGGGAACAGCTGTTTTTTTTTCGCGATTTCAGGATTGGTTCCATAGTAAAATTGAGTACATTAACACCTTCAGAGTTTTTCAGTTATTTCAATAACACGTTGTACCTATATCTACAGTACGCGCAATATAAGCCGGCCGGCCTGAAAAGTCTTGAGCCTGAATATGGCGATATTTAATATAATTTTAACGATTGTAACATCATGTATACCTATTACCTACCCATATTCCGCAAATAGTCGTCGCAGTAATCGTTGTATGGGTGTCATTGGTGGCAAGAGGCGGGGAAAATATGCGCTGTGCCTAACTTCAGGCCGGCCAAGTTAGATTGCGCGTATTGTACAACTTGAAATAGAGCTACAATTTGCGAGCATCTGCTTCGCTATTACCTTAATATTAAAGTAATTAAGCTTTTATACAAATAAGTCTCTGCGATTATTATTATTATAGCCTTTATTCATTCCTTAATTTATAAATTAACAATTAAATTTTTCATTCAATACATGCAAATAATAATTAATATAACAAATTAACATAAAAAAAAATTTCAAAATTATTTCAATTATTATAAAATTAATTCATTAGTAACAAACTTTTTTATTAATTATTAGTATTTTTTTAATCATAACTTTTTTTGATGTGAGCCATTTATTCTAATTAAATATTCGTTGCTTTTTAACTTAAATTTAATGTACATGCTTCGAGTATATTATTTGTTAATTAAGGACCTCTTCACGAGTAAAGGCCTCCTCTCTTTTCCCCTAAAAACTCTCTATCTGTCGCCTTAAAAATCTAGTCATTGCCTGCTGTTTTATTTATTTCGTCGCTCCACCTCTGTCTAGGTCTTCATCTGGTTCTTTTATTTGAAAGTCCTGTCCAGTTAGTTACTTTCTTTTTCCATTTGCTGTCATCCATCCGTCCTATGTGACCAGCCCAGCCAGCCAGCAGGGCTCTGCGATAATACACCAATAATAACATCATGATCAGAGTGAGTTGACGCCACCGAATGATTATCGTTTTATTCAGATCTGACGTGGTAAACCGCAAAATTTCCACTGTAACAAACATGAATAGTGCTATAACGAAGATTACAAAGAATACACGCTAATGAAATATTAGTACTTCAGTGTTAAACGTTCATCATATAAGAAACTAAAATACGCCACGAAAACTAGATCTCATAGTGAAATTATAGCAGTATACAAGCTATACATAGAACTAATAATTATACTAATTAATTCTGCGGATCGGCTTGCTAATTAAAAAGCTAGTGAGCTCTGACTATAATGATTAGTGGCAGTCGGCGCCACCTGGCGGTAACTGCCTTGTGTTATCGCCGTAACGTGTTTTACGTATAGGTACGGTAGGATGTCAAGCATTCATTACACAGATCGAATCAATTAAGTATTTTTACATTAATCAGTAGTTAGAGGATGCAAATAGAATGCCTTGAATTATCTGTGAGATTCGCCATGTTGATGTAATTGATGAGTTTTGTGATTGGAGGTTTTATGTGGAAAATGTACATACGAATTATAATTAATACCTAACGAATAGTCAATTCATTCGGTCTATCGTAGGCTTAGAACCGCAATAGTCGCACGCGTAGTGAAACAAATTCAAGTTGGCCTTAAAAGGCTACGTTCAGTACAGCTTACGCGCGCCTATGTGTGTGTCGACAAACATTTTACGTGCCGCTTGCGGGACACATCGATTGTTTTTGTGCTTCAACTTTGAGCGGAACTATCATTCTATGTCTTATTACTTACTAAGATCGTAGTTATCGAGCACCAAACCAACTACGAAACTGTTCTATTGATTTGCATAGATAAATATGAAATAGGCCAATAGGAGCACGCTTTGGCACCTTTGACTGCCTCGTTGGTCTAGTGGTCGCAAGCGCGACTGCTGAGCGTGGGGTCCTGGGTTCGATTCCCGAGTCGGGCAAAGTGTTATTGGGTTTTTTCATTAGAAAATTCTTAGTAGCAGCCCGGAGTCTGGATTTGTGCCCGGTCAATGGCAATAGGCTCGCCCCCTATTACATGGGAGTATAACATAACTGGCGAAATGTGGGAGTACTATTACACCTCTGCCTACCCCTTCGGGGAAATACAGGCGTGATGTTATGTTATGTTGTTTGGCACCTTCCTATTGGCTCGCGTAAAGCCACGCCCGCGTGTTGCTTTGCCGTCAGCCCGTCACTAATAGGAGAGCGCGTTATGTCTGGTCGAAAATTGGCGGAATTTAGTTTAAACAAATCAGATGATCGTAGTATTCGAAGTCCACTGCTGGGTATTGAGAGTCACCAAAAGCGAGGTAACGTCTGAAATTAACACACGAGTTAATGACGAAATCTATTCAAAATTCTCTTCTCGCTGCCCTGATTATTCCACTGTCTTACTATGCCCTATGGCTTATTTTCCATTTTGCTCATCATAAGTTCTGTATTTTAAGTTTTTAACTACACATATTTCCTTGTAAGACCATGTTATTTGCAGACAAAAACGAGTGTGCTTTAGACCACACGACTGAAGTAAAACCTAACTAACTTATATCTCCCTCAACACTATTTCAATGAGAACAAAGGAATGGCGGCGCGGCGTGAGTACATCTACCGGCGCTGTGTCGTGGCCGGCCGTCGCGCGCGCCTCGTTCCCCGCGTCCCGCACTACCCCCTCCGTTCGCCTCGCCCGATCACACTTTTCGTAACGTTTCGTAACGCTCTCGCCAGCTTACTCCCCAAGACAAGCGTGCGTAAAGAAGTTTTACTTCAATAATTCCTGTGTAACATTGACTAACAGTAATCTCGTTGTTCCCTAGGTATTCCCCGTAAAATCGTATCAGTGTCGGCTCAGTGGATTTACAAGCGGGCGTCACTCCGTACAGATTAGCACACATATTACCTATTTATAGAACTTGGATAAGATACAAATGAGGGTTAGGTACATCTCGCACGCACTGTCGTTTAGTTATCTCTGTGTTCAGTACGAAATAGGTTTATATCACGCGTTAGATACTTTTTCTCTCTTAAGATTTGAACTTTTTTTGTATTTAGAACCCTTTTTTCCTTACTTTGTGCATCCTTAATTGTAAATATATGTGAATACGTTGTGAAGTCGTAAAGTTTTCGATGTAGACAGCAAGTAAAAGAAAAAGAAAAGAGTAAGTTTTAGCACTTGTACCTAGTAGAAGAGAAATGATTCGTGAAAGATGCTAAGCAAGTATGCAAACTAGATGTATAAAATTCTCGTTTTTAGAATTAAAAAATTCTCGTTTTTAATTTTTTACACATTTATGGTTGGCGCCGAAAAGTGTTTACTGGCGCAATGACACATTTTGGCGTCAACCTTAAATGTGTAAAATCACTTTATGGTTGGCGCCAAAAAGTGTTTACTGTAGAGTAGTAGTTCAGTTATTATGCACTGAGCATAGTAATATAAATGATAAAACATGTTATTATTTTTGATAAGGTTACTCAATATCATATCTTGAACAAGTGGGTGTTGCATTTTATTGGCACTCAAAATAGTTGCGAGTACGGTACTAGATGTTAAGGACTGTGATGTATATGTCGTAGGATAAAAAAAGGTAAGGTAGGAAAATCCAAGGACGATTTCAAAGAACCGGATAGTTGGAATCTAAGAAAGATTTTCGTAATCGTACGAGCTATTATCCAGGATCATTGCTAAAATCTCTGTCCTAAATAGTCCTAATACAAAGCGACTACGCGACCATCGCATCGACTTATCTAAGATAAGCCGGATTTTTGCAGTGATCCTGAAAATAGCTCTGATGATTGCGATTTTTTTTCTTAGATTCCAATCATCCGATTCTTTGCAATAGTCCTAGGATTTTCACAAAGATACGATTTTCCAAAGACGACTACGACTTGTAGACAAAATAAAATATATGCGCAGCCACCCTTTGTCGAATTACCTTGACAGACGCCATGGCGAACGGGTGTGTATCACACGCATTTGGAAAGCAATTTGTGTGTTTTATATAATTACCTGTTCCAAACACGAAGACATCACAACGACAAAGAAACTTTGTATACAGACGATCAGTGCCCGGTTCCTGCCATAAACATTACAGATACCTATAGGGAAAATTATCATGAAAAATCTTCCACGAAGATGGTAGTATCAAAGTATCTCATTTAGCATCTTGCTAAAAATAGAGTTTCACATAAAAGAGTGACGCTTTCATTAGCGTGTTATTTTGGGCACAGTTAAAAATAACGCATAATAAATAACTTGGCCAATTACATAGCATTTATTACACTTAGTCATGAATATCGGTCGTGATCAAGCAATCGGTTTGTGTTAATTTATCGTACATAATGACTATTTATATCGGCTATGAATGCTATGACGTATTTATTAATAATGTTTTGTGTCAATCAAAACATAAATAACGATCAAAATGTTGGACACAAATAGATAACAAATCTACACTGTTATAAGAGTAGTGGAATCATATTACCACAATAGTTATACAAAACTGAAAGAATTTCATCGTTCATTGGCGTCATTTGGCTTTGATTTTATCACAGATCAGTAAGCCTCAAGACGCCGCTTAAACAAAGTTTTGCATGAAAACACAGTCGTAAAATGTTGGCGGGGACCGGGGGGCGGACGGCGCGTTATGATTGGTCGGCTCAAATGTTCGGTGATATGATTGGTGCCGCTCGCTGACGGAGTGACGTCCCGATTGGTGACTGGGGGTAAGATATGCAGTGCTACTGCATATGCTTTGTGACCGGGGGTATCCGGCTAACAGGCGTCTAGAGGCTTACTGGTCTGTGGATTTTATAAACCCGATGAAGCGCTATAAGTTGTATGAAGTTTTATAAAGCCAGAGTTGGTTTTATATTCTGTATGGATACCACCCGCTTTTATATCCATAGCAAGGAGAACACAATAGTGATCATTTGTACACTTGTTTACTATGAATCCTCATAATCAACACAACATATATTTTGTCTGAATTTTTTGCGTATACACTCTAAATTAAAGAAGTACCCACATTAACAATGTCATCAAATTGTTGTATTAAATAATGTCCGCTAAATGTTTCGTATATCCGTTTAGAATCAACTTATTGTTAAATAGTGGAATATGTGCGATTATTTGGAAACGAGGAGGACTGACCTACTGTGAAACAGTATTCACTAGTACGGAGGTCAGTGTGAATCAGGCTCAAACAACCGCATTATTATGCGGTACCACCGAAGTTTTAATAAGTATTATTTTGATGTTATAGTACCTACCTGCTAGGTACCATCTAGTACACAAATCACAGGATTGTTGTGATTTGTAATTTTATTAAATGTTGTTCTTGATTTTTGCTAATAAACTTATACATGTAATTATACTTATACTTATTATTGAATAATAAATTAGATTAGATTAATATTACTGTATATGGCAAGCTTACCTACATAGCGTGGGCGATTTTCTTATATGCTCGTATGCAATCCACAATACAAATAAACATTTTCGATCACCCACGCCACTTGCGGTAACTCGATTCGATCTTACGTACCTATACTTACTTATAATTATACCTTCTTCTATCGTGTCGACATGAGCTACATAATGATAAATAACAGCTCATGCCGTGGGAAAAAGATTAGCCAGTCAGCAGGTTGGTAGCAGGGCTGACAGCTTAGGGTACGCCGGACGATCAATTAAATATCGTCACTAGTGGAGACTTGAAATTATACCTCAATTGCATAAATAGTTTACCTAATACGTGTAAACCAAACGCTGACTGCCGGGGAACTTATTTCGCATAAGATCATGAGTGATACCTCAAGGATTCAGTAAAGTTGTCATTAGGGCCAAAGCGATGATCTGATCCGATCCGAGAGTGAAATCCCGATTTTCGTAGATATTTTAAGGCATTTGTTGATGAAATCTAACAAAGCAGTGATATTCCTGGCTTTTCATCTATCTACTAATGCTACAATAACCCTATATCATTGAGCAGCTGATGACTTATACATCTTTTAATACTGGCTGAAGATGGTAAACAGTTGATTCATTTTTATTTTCTTTCTCATCGATGTGATGTAAGTTATAAATAAATAAAAGATTGATTAAGAGAATTACTCATACATATGTAACCATTTGTTGGTAGGTATGCTAATCTGTATAGGGCTAGCTAAGATAGTGCGTCAGTCATGATACTCATAATGAATGCTATGCTCATTGAACCTATGGCTATAGACACTCATTGTTCCATGACATAATCGATATCATTTGCGAGAATGATTCACTGTTTTAGTGTGTTAGCTGTGTTAAATATATTATTATTATTATCAACCTGTAGTGTCCTACTGCAGGGCCTCTCTTCCCTTTTTCCACTTGTCCCTGTCTTTTGCCGTCTGGAGTCAATCAAAATTTTGGATAGGAGTCAAGTTCGTCCCGCCATCTCCTCTGGGGCTGCCGCGTAGTCGTTTGCTGCTGTCTGGAACCCACTGTGTGGATAAATATAGCATTATAAATATTCATAAGCAACTTCTAAAAATTTTCAAAAAGGTTCGCAGATTTCTTTAAAACGAAATCTGTGAACATGTTGCTCCGTGCCTTTTTCCAAGGATTTCCCTATCCAAGCCATGCGGGCTACTAGAGTTACATAAGTATGCGATCATTACTCCGACATCGGAGTACTGAAACCTTGTTATGAAACGTTCCTGTGAGTTATTTTTAGATTCCCACTTCTGTGCGTAGTTTAATGCACCTTTCCTCGTGTCTATTGATGTTATTGTAGTGTACCTGCCTCTATATTTACGGTTTTATATTCGAAAATAGGGGAAAAGGTCCCTGACTTAGCTCTCGTGTCAATGTTGATTTTGTCTCACAGTCTGAGAGTAAAAGACAAGTTTCGTTAGTTCTTCGGGAGTTACTTAGCTGCTTCAGTTTTTGGGACAGAACTAGCGATCTAGACATATTTCGGTGTCCTAATATATAGATACTTTTGTGTTAAAGTGAAATCTAAGTTTTCCTCATATATCTATTACACTTCGCGGAGCCTTATGTAAAAATGTCTATGTAGGTTAACTCAGATTAACAGTCGGTAATCTTTGTTATCACAATCTCTTTTTGTTTTTTCCCCGAACCTTAACGTCGCTTTGCCCTTCTCTAAATATGAAGTCGTTTTCCTCAAAGGGCCATTTACCCCCAAGAGATTTAAACATCACAAGAAGTCTTTATCTAAAAAAACCATTAAAGGGATCTCGAATACCACTGTATGCCTTTGTAAACTCATTTTACGTTTAATATTTAGAATTTCCAGACATTCTTTTTAAAGTATTTGGTTCTATATTTAGCGTAATAAGAAATTGTTGTTGGTGAGTTTCTGTGTAATTCTAGCCGCCCTTATCTTTGCGATATTCTAAACTAATGATTTTTGCGATAACATCGATTTTATATTGAATGCTTGAATGTTTTTATCGACCGATAACGGTAACTTAATATTCATACTATTTTATGAGTCAGTTAGGTAGAAATATAACTGTGTTAGTATTATTGTATACAACTACAGCTGTAATAACATTGACAGGAGTTTCACACACATTTCGGTGCAATATGATCTAGATTCGGACTGTTACATGCGGTCTATTTTGGGACAACTGAAGTGTCATCATGTTTACTTCCTTTTGCAAAATGAATAGTCATGGTGACGAGTTCCATGTTCTAGTAATCATTTGTGTTATTTAACGTTGCTTCATTCTCATTAACACATGTAGCGTTTGTTTCCGGTCTTCAAGCCATCTTAGATAGAATTCTTTATTTTGAAATATGGTTTTTTTTTTCTTAACGGGCTTGCGTTTGACCGCTACCTCTCCTGATGTTAAGCGATGGTGCGGTCGACGATGGTACACGCTTGCCCAGCAAAAACCTATTCACTCGAGTCTTGAAGACCACCAGATTATACTTCTCGGGAAACACTGACGCCGCAATGAATTCCACTCTTTGGCAGTATTTTAACAGATCATGATGTTTATATGGTTTTCTTCTTATAAATATTCAGTGAACGCTTGATTCTTTATTTTGTGCTTCCCGACTCACATTAGGCAATCAAAAGGTTTGATTTGACATTTACGGCATTTAATTTACAGCGAGCCAAGTGCTTCAGCATAAAAAGAGTGTATTAATCTTTCCACTATTTATATCTTAATAAAATGCTTCTTTTCGACATTCTGACGTGCAAGTAATAGAAGAATGTATTAGGAAGGAACACTGAATGTAGAAATTGATCATTTCCGAAAACTGATGGAACTGGGTTGCCAGGCACTTAGTAGTTAGTTGATTATGGCCGCTAGTGTATCACTCGTCCATTACTTTATTTAGCAGTTGCTTAACTGCCAATGATGTGTAACAAGTGATGGTACAAGCTACCCGCAGCTGTTACGTCTGGGTTTCGTCTGTTCACATTGCCTGTATTTTTATAACAGAAATACAAATCGAAGTTCACACCGTTCTTGAATACCTTTTTGAGTAAACTATATATATACAAAGCTAGTTGAAGATTAGTTTGGATTTCGGAGCAATTGTTATGAGGACGCCTAGCTAGAAAGCAGTGATACATAGCCTAGCGGTTGAATGCTTGCCTTCCTTTCCGGTCCTTGCCGGTCTGAGTTCGAACCTGGCTTGCACCTCTGACGTCAGACGTCGAATTCATGTGCGGATCAGAATAATAATAATGTCCTCCCGGCCGAATTTCGGTCACGACGGCCAATCTCAACGGAGACTAGCCATCTGCGCAGGATACATTATAGTGCACAAGTGTGTGCGCAAACACAGGTTCACTCTGTTACCTCACTCTCATAACCCGATAGAGCGACCCGACCAGAGAGAGATCAAGCGCAGAACTGACAGCTTTACGTGTTCACGGGGGTGTAGCACCGCCAACTTCCTGACGGGCTGCTACTGAGAAATTTTCTTGACAGAAGAATCTTAATAATAATTTTTGTTCGACCCGGAAATCGAACCCAGGACCTCACGATCTACAGTTGAACACGTTACCACTAGACCACACAATCAAGTCAGAATTTGATTGTCATTTGATTTAACGGTGAAGGAAAACATCTTGAGGAAATCTGCACATCTGAGAGTGTTCCATACAGTTCTCGATGCTGTGTGTAGTCTGCCAACCCACACTAGACCAGCGTGGTGGACCAAGGCTATGTGTGTCCTGCAGTGGGCAATCGGACAGTAATGGTCTGGTTACGTAAGGAAGCCTTGAGACCGTGTATAGAATCTGAACCTGGGATATTAATAAAAATCTGGTAAGCCGTAAAATGTCACGAGCCTAAAAATATCAAGAGACTTCAAACAGATTGATCGATGGCTTTAATGTTGAGCATGTGTTTCCGCGCTCGACGATATTAATTTTCATGATTTGAAGCATAGCTATAAGCATGTTTACTTTAACTTTACATAACGGTAAACATTTTTGTTGCTAAGTCAATATGTCTTTCTGTTACAAGCAATTGTTATAATCGGGATATTGTTGAGATTGTCGAAACTTGAATGAACCTTTGCTGAAGCTTCGTTCTGTTTTTGCCGAGTATTGTTCCAAAACTGGTCTTATTTACTGTTTTATTTTTCTAGCGTTACGTTATTGTTTGCTTTATACAATGAAGAATGAAGATACATTAGTATAAGTAACACAATATGATGTTTCTGATAAAGATTTATTAGGGGTTGCTTTGCTTTAAAATATTAATGTCTTATTTTTGGTAATCGATAGATAGATAGATAGAATATACTTTATTGTACACCATGAAAATAGTAGTAAACAGGAACAACGTATAAATTATGGGTACATGGGCGGTCTTATCGCTAAAAGCGATATTTTATTTATTTATTATTCCTCCTTACATCTATCATTACAGGTCTTTAACCTAATGCGATAGTGTGGCTATCAACTATAATAATTAATTATCCTAGAATTATTATAAAAAGTTACATGCTACTTACATGCTACTTACCATACTAACTTAACAACTAACAACAACAAAAAACCAATGTATACATTTAACTTACATTATAACTAAGTTTAATAGAACTTTTGCGAATTCACTCAAATTGCACGAAAATATATCGAGTCTCTCATGAACTTCGTTTATTATGCGGATTGTTCTTATAAGGGGTGCTTTCGCCAATAGATTGGTCCTGGCTACTGGCACGTCCAGCAGTAGCGGGCGCCGCCGCCTCCACACGTATCGGTCCGGCACGCAAAGCCTCAGGTGACGCAGCACTCCCGGGTTATGCGCTACTCCACGCAGTAGCTTGACTACATACGCGGCGAGTGTGAAGTCCCGTCGCACCCTGAGCTCATTGTACCCGACCATACCCAGTACAAACAGTGTAGGGTACATCAACGGGTAGAATGGATATACCCCGTAAAGTTTGAAATACAAGTGTCGTGTAAATTTATTTTGGACACGCTCCAGCATGACACTGTATTTCTCTTCATGCGGAGCCCATATGACTGCACTGTGTTCAAGATGACTCCTGACTAGAGCGTCATACAACACCTTGAGCGTGGTAATGTTTGTAATCTTCCAGACAACCTTTGAATGGACAAAGAAGACGTAACGTCTAGATAATGGGGGCAGTCCGTGGCGTACTACAAAACTAAAATAAATAAATAGCACAAAATATATTACACATATAGGTATCATAAATATATATAATATATATATAAATAATCTTACAATTTAGAATAGAGATTGGATACATATAGGCAATGTCTTAATAAATTACAATATATTTGGAAAGGTAGTATTCTTTAACTAATCTTTTTTTTTTACGGATGGCCGATGGGGCAGTAAAGTTCTGGAGTGGCGACCGCGTACTGGAAGGCGCAGCGTGGGTAGGCCCCCCACAAGGTGGACCGACGACCTGGTGAATCGCGGGAATCCGCTGGATGCAGAAGGCACAGGACCGGTCGTTGTGGCGATGCTTGGGGGAGGCCTATGTCCAGCAGTGGAATTCTTTCGGCTGAAATGATGATGATGATGATGAATCTTTTAAATGAAAACAGTGACTGAGCTCGCCGTATACACACAGGTAACTCATTCCACAGACGCACAGCCTGAACAGTAAAAGATTTATCATAAAATTTTGTAGAATGCATTGGCATCAGAAGCCCCAAGTTTTCCGATGATCTTAAGTGTTAGAAGTTTTTAAACTTTCGCGAATTTCACTCATATTGAACTAAGTTTACGGGACTTGTCGCGCACAATTAAATCAAAATATAACAAGCATTTTGACTAACCTCGACGTTTCGGTCAAGTTGCATTGGCCGTGGTCACGAGCAGACTGAAGTATGTGGGTGTCATCGTCTTGAGCGGCGGGTGTTTTCTCGAACTACCCGCGGTTGGTTTTTCGTAACGTCGCTGTCCGTAACAAGATATGCTGAATCACGACACACAATGCTGACAGTTTCGGCGGACATACATGTAGACATACCACGACGCAAACACTTCTCGATTACCGGATTCCACGAGGAGGACAACCTATATCCATCTTCCCGATTGAAATTTTTATATTTCTTTATCTCAATCGCTTCTCGTACAATTCTGGGATAGTAATGACGATCAGTGGAGAGGATTTTTTTTTTTTTTTTTTTTTTTTTTTTTTTTTTTTTTTTTTCAATATGATCTTAAGTGTTGTGTATGTGTGTCATGAAGGAACTTGAAACGTTCTTTGAGATAAAGGGGGTCTTGGGATTAAACAGAATACTGTAGAGAAGTGATAAAATATGGGTATTCCGGCGAAGACGTATAGGGAGCCACTTGAGCTTAGTGCGGAATTCGGACACATGATCATATTTGCGTAAGCCAAATATAAATAAGCAAAATAATAAATAATAATAATAATATCGATAAGCTAAGAGAAAGTAAAATATCGCCAAATGGTTTGAGGATTTGGTAATGCTCTGGAACAAATTAATTACCCTGGTTTAAGCCCGTCCGGAATCATGAGATTGAGGTCGTGGGAATGATATCTCTCCGCAGAAGAGATCATAAGCTAGGTATGTCTCCAAGTATTCCTCCAATTTGGTTGTCATATCATCAACAGTTCCTGTTATTGTTTTATTATTCTTGTTACTCTTAATAAGTAACTGTTTAATATTTTGCTTCCAAAAATACAATCGTGTAATAGATCAATGATCACAGATTAGGCACCCATAGGTGCGTAGCCTCGGCCCTCCCTTATCAGTAACAACAGAGCAGTGACACGGTTGAACGCATATGGTGACGTGACGCAGGAAGTTGACTGTAAATCGTTCAACTATTCAATGACGAATTTGTTTATGGAAGGTATGTAGGATCACTCAATGCGACACACGACAGCAAGCTAATGCAAAGAAGTGCGCACTCATAATTCCCAAAAGTAAAACTCACCCGCACATGCAGCAGTAGCAGGGTTATTTAACACAGGCTAAGAAGGCATTGATGAACAACTGATGCCAGGATAACCGTCCAACATACCAGTGTCGGGTGTGAGATTTCTTCTGTGGTTCCATTACTACCTACCTGTCCTTTTTTTAACCGACTTCAAAAAAAGGAGGAGGTTATGTATTCGGCGGGGTTTTTTTTTTTTTTTTTTTTCCATGTATGTACACCGATTTCTCCGAGATTTATGGGCCGATTTACGTGGTTGTTTTTTTATTTGGTAGAAGAAGTCCGCGCGGTGGTCCCATATAAATTTTATTGACGTAGGTCGAGTAGTTTTTGAACCAGCTTCAATAAATCAGTTTAATTTAGCTTCGCTTACCTAGATGATCTACTAATAGTTTCGTTTTTCTGTGAATTCTCAACTAAAAAGAATGAAATGAAAACTTTTAAACAAAAAATAAAACCGACTTCAAAAACCTCAACTAACAAGTAAAAAATAATCCTTGTATGTATTTCAAAATCTTAACATAAACCAAAATTTTGAAGGCGGCGCGTGTCTTTCATGTATGTTCGCATTTATAAACTGTTTTTTACTATAGATAAGCGATCGACAGTACATTATATTTACATGACGCAAAGGGACAGTCACGCGCCACCTTCAAAATTTTGGTTTATGTTAAGATTTTGAAATACATACAAGGATTATTTTTTACTTTTTAGTTAAGGTTTTTGAAGTCGGTTTTATTTTTTGTTAAAAAGTTTTTGGGATAAGCGAATTGCAAATCTAATTACGATATTTGCTCGATGTGAAAATAGATCTTCTGTATCATATCATTCACGTAGTGGTAGTGATTTATGGCCCGTTTGTTTATTCGATTAAACTTTGCTCTTTGCTCCCTGGTGCCTATCCCATCCTCTTTATTAATGTTTAGGTTACTCGTGGTTTGGTTGTCTGACATGATTGTTATCACGATTTTATTTTCAGATTAGTCAGTCATATTGTAGTTGTAGGATAATCACTTGATTACATACAGGTGCACTTATAAGTCAGTATCTAAGTAAATATGTAGTTTTTTAGTAATTCTTCGATAATGCAAGTTTTGCATCATGGTTTACTAGTTTTTAGTATCGGATTTTTTGATACCTTATTAATGTCCATTATAAGATGGCAATATCATTAACGTTCGTTCACGCGTTTCTAATCCTCAAAACGATAATCATCATTATAATAAGTCGAAAACTGCCACCATTGCTGGTTTTATGCCTTAACTCAACATAAATCATTGAAACAAAAGATTCTATTAGCCAAATGATGCTTGGTAATATTAACTTCAGTAACGATGACCTTATTTACAGCATAGGTACTAAATCTATTTCTTCTAGGTAAGTAAGTATATTATAATAACAAATATTTAAATGTAATGGAAATATCCTTCCGGTCAAATCAGTTAGACAGACAACAACAAACATTGAAATGGTAATACAAACAGTATTGTGGAACGCGTTTACACTGAATTCTGATTCGCAGAACCCAATCCGCACCGATGCAGATGATAACTAGCATGTATTGTGTGTGGTTGAATGTTATCGAAATGTAATGAAAATATGTTGACGCGCTCTTTGACATTGCATGGCGAGCGGAATTTCAAGATAGATAGAAGAACTATTGATAGTTTACTCTCAAAACAGCCAATAAAACGGCATCTCGCGAGTTTTCTCCAAAACTTTGTGTCATAAAATATATTAACGATTTCAATTACAAAAATCTCTGACGTAAATACTTATTGCCAGTGTACTTAGGGCTGCCATCCGTCCAGGTTACCCCGGATTTGTCCTGGTATAGTTGTCCGCGTTGTTAAAAAAATATTTAATAATATTGATTAATTTTCAAGTTGTCCGGGGAAAAACCTGGATTCGCCCAAATGTCCGGGATTTTGGAAGTCGGGGTTGGCAATTCAAGTAATGGCAGCCCTTGTACCTGCCTCGGTTATTCAATTTACACCAACAATAATTTTAGAGTGTCCACAAACCAATTTTCGAATAAACCGTGCTGAGATTTGATATATTGAGATTGTAAGTTACGTAATCTATTGGCCTGTTTTGAAATGTTTACAAGCTGTACTGATTGTTTGAGTATTGTTACCGCTAGTTACTATTCGATTTTCAGCTGTCGCATGTTATTTACACATAACATTATTAAGCGACGACTGGCTTCCTAATGTTTGCACAGTGGCAGCGCTCACAATTTATGTATTTGACGAAAAAATCAACGGTTTGCTAAGTGCCTAACTAATAGTTGTTAAATTTCTTTGTTGTTTGCGTTAATTGTTCAGTATCATTTGTCATGTTAATCAAAGAGATTAACATGACAAATGATACTGAACAATTAACGCTAATGTTTATGTGTAGCTTCAGTAGTTTGTTATTGATGTTGATCGTATATTTGTCGAACTTGGCTCTACAACGTGTTATTGAAATAACTGAAAACCTCTTAGGGGTCAAGGTAGGTACTCATCAGTATGAAGTTATGAACAACTTTACTATGAGACCAACCCTGAAATCACAAAAAAAATGTAGGGGACATTTTTGTTCACATGAATCGACAAAACGTAGGGATCAGCTGATTTGGTTTTACGCGATTACAGGGTTCATCCCATAGTAAAAGTTGTTCATACTGATAAGTACATTAACCCCTTAAGAGGTTTTCAGCTATTTCAATAACACGCTATATATTTGCATTAGAAAGAGTTCTTGTAAAAACTGTGCTGATAATGGCAATCGAACATGCTAAAATAATTTGCTCTCTATTGTTAAGCGTATATTCGCTTGAATACTTGATTCTATCCTCTAACGTGTTATTTGTTTATCTTTTCTCGTCATAGGCATTATTTGTAAAGTAGCAGATATAAACAACTTAATATTTTTGCGTTAGTAAAAGCCATATAGTGCAATAAAACTAGGCGAAACGAACCACGTATGAATCACAGTAGTTATGTTATGTAAGGCTCGATCACATTCACATCACGACCACCTATGTCGCTTTGTTTGAATAATCGGAGTAATCCACATTCGGTAAAGAAACAACATCATATAATAATAAAGGTCCTGCAATAAAACGGTTACGACTTACGACCATGCATCGAAATGTTCCCAAATTTTTATGCGATTGCAATCTTTGACATGAATTTACTGCAGTTCTTACTTTACGTATGTCTCGAATGATTTATCCGCCATTCGCCAGGAAATAAATGAGACTTCATATTGTATTACATATTTAATTTAAGTGCTGAGGTTCTGCCTGACATTATCATAATTTCAGCCGAAAGACGTCCACTACTGGTCATAGGCCTCCCTCAAGCATCGCCACAACGACCGGTCCTGCGCTTTCCGCATCCAGCAGATTCCCGCGACCTTCACCTGCCTGTAATACATAATCCGAAAAGCATATTAAATATTTATGGTATCTTCCAAGCCGATTTCGTATTTAATCACAATGTTCCAAACTCTTTGTTTTTGTCGTTGATTTGTCAATGGCGTGATTCTGTGTTCGGAACGTGTTCAGCCCACTGAGTAATAACGGAAGCGTTATAGTGGGAGCGACCTTCGAGTCATGAATCAGCCGTGCGACGATACTAGACTCGACTGCACCATAAATGGAGACTGCGGAATACTGCCACTTCAGACCCGGGTGCCGTTGACAGCGGCTACCTATGAAGAAATGATTAAATAAGCATATTAATTTATTTAAATTAAATTGTTGATGATGATTGATGAAATTGTAACAGTACTTTCTTATTCTGAGTGCAGATTCATGGTCGAGTCAATGCAATAAACGCTTGGCAGCGTGCTCCCTAGTTCATGCCCGAAGAGATTATTTGCATGTCATTCTCATTTTATTAAAATCGTGACCCATAATATAAATTATATCAATGAATAAAACATTGGTGTCGATTCTCTTGTTCACAAACTAAACTTATTTTAAACTATCGCTATCTTTTACTTATAGTAGACACAATAAAGAGATGGCAACAATTTAAGTGTTGGCAAATTAATTTACGTGTTCCACTTCTTTGCTTTTTATTGGGCACGTTCCGAGATCACGACTACACTTGTATGGAAATTTTTATTCCGACTAATTTGACAGCTCTAAAATTGTTGCCATCCCTTTCTTGTATTTATTATTAGTAAAAGAGAGCGATAGTTTAAATTAAGTTTAGTTCGTGAACAAGAGAATCGAGACTATTAGTAAACAAACCTTTTAGATCAAAAAGTATCTTTATATCTTGACATAATAATAAAATTGCCGAAAAGTTGCGACGCAGCGTTGAATAGTCAGCTTCCGGTGTGCGTCACAGGGGTTCAACATCTCCATTATCTGGTCGTTGATTGATAGCAGACTTCCGCGCGGTCCATTGATAATACTTATTTGCCCTATTTGCCCTACGTGCTCGACGCAGTCACGTCGCCGGGCTACGAGACACCGACTTGCGTTATTAGTTCCTTGACTCCCTGTATCGGATTGCTTCTATTTCCAGTATTTGTTGTAATAGTAGATGTTTCCTTAAACATCGTACATTAAATCGTCGACATTTTATTTGTTTAGATAACAGTTTCAATTTTAATGCACTCTCACGACGACATTAATTTAGTTGCAAGCCAATAATTCAAAAGGGAAACGTATCACTGTGTCGTAATAATGTTCATCGCTTATTATATCACAATATGCGGGTATATTGAGTCACTCGACCGCACAGGAACTGTATTGTGTTCCCAGCATCACAACCGCGAAGCCTGGACGAACGGCCTTTTGTCGACCCGCTCCATTGTCTTCAACCTTTTCAAATACTTTTGTAAAGGCGTCTACTGTATTTTTTTACTTTTTAACATTTCATGACGGTTCAGCTTCGCTTGTTAATTTCCTTGTTAAAGTACAATGCGTTACGACGTGTTCAATTCCCTGCAATTGCTGTAGAGTGGTTGTCCCTAATGCTACATTAATAGTAATACTTGGCCACTTGAGAGTGTTTTCGTCTTTATTGAGTCAATTGTCTGTTGCTCAACTGTCGGTTATTACGTAAGCACCTTGTAATGTCTTGTGCGTAGGGTTCGATGCACTGACATCATTTTTGATGAAACCGTTACATATTACAAAGCTCTCACTTTTCACACTTGATTATTGCAATAATCTTGATTGACGGTGGTAATTCAGAATGAAATTATATTCAGACCGAAGTTATCTTTTATACATTTATGAATGTTAGCAGGCTTTTTGGTCATTAATATCAAAGTCTATCGTGTACAATTACAGTGCACTTAAATCGTCACACGTAGTGCTTTCTTATTATTTGCTCGCACGATAACAAAGCACAATCGCTAAGTGATCGCCGCCGGCCAGTGGAATTAATTGCTTCCATAACTTACTCTTGTATTATCATTATTTGATTTATTTCTACTATAATTTTCCACAAATAGTTACTCTTTGCTACGATAGTAATACTCTACGTCGTTTCAATTTATCGAGTTCATCGTACTTGTCTGTCTTACTGTTTTGCTCTTGTCTTATTTGCTTCGCAAATTATTATTATGATACTTTATTGTACACACAAATACACATTAATATTACAATAGGAAAGCTTATGTACATCGGCGAGCTTAACTCAAAAATGAGTTTTCTTACAGCAAACCTTAGAGCGATAGAGAGATGTTGATATATTATTAGAGGATAAAAACAAGTGTACAACAGAATAACAAAAATTTTGACTACATAACTTATCTAACAAGATTAAACTATTTACAAGTAAAATAATTATATTAAGATATATATACTTATATACATAAATAGGTACATACATATGTACATAAATACATACATATATATATATATAATACGTATATATATATAATACATATGATTTATGGTGAAAGAAAATGCTCCTTAATTCTTCTCTTGAAGACATCCAGTGAAGGGCAAATCAAATCATCAAGATAGGACAAAATTAGCTTCGAATCAAATTGTTTGTCATTATTGCAGTTCTGGGTTCTGTTATTCAAATGTTAGAAACAATTATGAGCGTGCCTTTGCTGAAATTAACTTCGTCGACTAAGTTTTGTGGGTTCAGAACAAACGTCTGGCTGTCAGCGCGTTTTGATTTGGTGAGTCATGTTCGTCTGCTCCGGTAATAGCGTCTGTTTGCTCCAAGTGTCCCCTCCCATCATCGAGTCGATTGTTTGGCCTGAATTGTTTACAGCCGGGTTAATGACTGTCCCTGACTTCTTACGCGCATCTTTCTCGGGAAAGTTTATAAGTTTCTTGACACCAATTGTTGTCACGCATGTCATCAAACGACCGTCTTTCATCAAATTAGTTGGTTAATTACACCTCATCAACTCAGCCTATCGCAGTCCACTGCTGGACATAGGCCTCTCCCAAGTTGCGCCACAGCGCTCGGTCCTCTGCCTTCCGCATCCAGTCCCCCCCAGCCACGTAATACACAAATACACGTAATTACACCTAGTGGTGGTTAATTACATTTTAGTAGATGTTTACTATTTTAGTAAAAAAACCTTAATGGAACACTTATAGCCGTAACTGGGTGTAAAAATAAAATCAAGCAAATACCAAGAACTCTTTTCTAGTTTTGTAAAAGGAATGTACTATCTTGAAAGATAATATCAAAGGTATAGAATAGAGTTATTCCAATAACCAATAAAGAAGCAAATCAATACATGCCTAGATATCAATATCAAGGAGACGAGTTTTCGAATCAATAGAGCGTGGTTTCCATGTATGTATGTAGCGATGCGAAGGTAAGATCCATACGACACTCGCCCATGGGTCCTTAGCTGGCGATCACACGTAAATAGCAAGAAATTACATCCAAACGATCTTTACTTTGTATAAAATTTTAATAATTAAAGATTACCTTTTACTTTTACCATTATTTACAAATTCGGTTTAGATTTTTCCGTGTAAGAGGAATACATCAATGTGAATGTTGTGGGTAAAACAATGGTTAACAATGTACATAATTGATAATATGTATATCTACATTATCCACGCGCCCTTACCTGACCTTTCGTTGAATCGATAGTACCTACCCGGTTCTGACGGTGTTGAATACATAACATGTAACATAATAAAATTCCATGGATACTTATTAGTACTAAAAAAACTTTACCTTCGCTAATAGGTAGCTAAGTAGGCATATAGACACACCGTGTTTGTGCACCACTCTTATCTTATTGTTTGCACATGATACGGTTAATTGTTTGACAAATTAAATTCTTGATTTTGTAAAGATATCCCTAAAACAAACATTTGATCTCGTCAAAACTACACATTTTATTTTCTAAAGCACGAAACGTGGGCTACGCTATGTTACACGATTCAATAAAGTATTAGAATATCCCGTTCCCGAGATCTCGTCACAACAGATGCTCCATTTCCGGAAGCTCAACTGTTCTCCAGTTTTGAAGTAAAATCTACAATTTTCGCTTATAATTCCAACATGCAATTTCCGCTACATTAACAACATTTGGCAACATTAAATTTAATTATGGTAATCATATGACTCCCATATAAAATCCACTTGCGCAAATTTGTGTTGTGTTGTGCTAGATAAGCCGTGCCGGTCGTTCATGATCATAAGCGTACGGGAGGCGTTTGTGTGAAGTTTAACCTTTTCGTCTGCGACATTGAGTCCCCTCGCCCTTCCTGGGAAATAGGTCGGGTACATTACGTAATGGATTTTAGTATTGCCACAAGCTACTTGAAGGATGCTTCAGCAGGGGTGTATACTTGGACCAGTTTTATTTATGTGACGTATGGAAATTTTTGTGTAGATATATGGTAAATGTGCTTTAGCGTGACATGCTTCGTCCTTCGCGTTGTAGAGCTTTGGGACTGTTATGTTTATGTTCGATTCATTTTACTTGTAAATTTTTAGTACAGTATTTATGTCATGCAAAACCATTAAAGCTAATTAAGCAAAATTAAATCGATTATATAGTTTGATACGGGTCACGGAAATGTAGGCACACGAAGAGGTCCTTTTCACACATTTGTATATATTTACACATACCCTTCACCTATTACCTCTTACCCACCATAATGACCGCAAACATAATGTTGTACAATTAGCTTATCGCCATTACCCTAGCACAAGGAACTCCCAATTGACTTTTTATCGTCCGACATTTACTTTGTCGTGTTATTGTTGTTTGTTGACGCTTATTTTCTGAATAGCCCCAACCTTATCGAGTAGAGGCAACCGTGGAAGGGTTCTTTAGGGCTTCTTCCCAATTGCGCAGGGAGTACATTTCAAAAGGGGAAAATAGAATGGCTGAAATGTTTCGGTTTTATCATGAAGTTTATTTCTGTCAAGGTTTGAAGGTCTTATGTATGACGCGTATCTTATTATGCCATCTTAAAATTGTTCAAATATTTCAGACGCCACGAATTGTAAATACAGTGCATCCAAAAGTAAACTAGCAACAAAAATACGCTAATGATACCTTCAATCATAGTACATTTTAATTTAGATATTCAAATGAAAGATATCTACTTCAAGCAATTCACTTTCCCGTAACAAATATCTCAGGTCAGTCGGAAACCATCTGACTATTTAATGCGTAGGAAAGGGAAAACTATTAAGAACTATTAAACTTTCCATTTGTATTGCAATACGAGGTAACATAGCGATAATAAAGAGAAATCTGGCAATGTAGCTTATTTTATTGAGACGAAAAATATTAAAGATGACAAAACAATGGGTCAGATCGTTGAAAAATTATAATATACGAAATTAGACGATTCATGTTTATCTTCTAACGTCACAATAACGTACTAATGAGTACAATCCTTACGCATTTAGCACGTCAGTTATGGGAATTTGTAATGGCTGTAAGTGAGCCGTCACACTCCAGATAGAGTAAGGCAAACAGGTCTAGTCTAGATGTTGGCTCGACCTACATCGGCGGTGACGGGGAAAGCGCGCAAAATGTCGCCCCCCGCCTTTTCGTGCCACCCAATTGTGATGCCGCAAGCCGTTAAACGTCTGAGCTAATTTTGCTAACATTTTCCTACGCCATGACCCGTGAAAATATTGGCCGCTTTTGTACCAGTATTATTAGAATATTTATTAGACTAGACAGTGTCGGTCAACGTAATACCTCTTGGTAATACATGATGATTGGTGTGAAAGAAAATAAAGTTTGAGATGTTTATTTTCCGTGTAATGTGTGAAATTGAGAAATGCGGGATTTATTGGTTTGTGAGTAATGCTAGCTATTTCTTCCTGTTTATACACTACACTACACTGACCTTGTTATGTTATGACTAAACGCAATTAGTTCTGATGGTTTTATGAAGTATTAGAACAGCAGGTAATAGTCACTACCAAATGAATTAGGTACATTTCCATACTGAATATTTCTTTAACTTAATCTGCTTCAGATACAACGCCGTTCTAACCCTTATCTAAATCTTAAGTAACCTTAAGTCGAATTCCATTACCATTATACCAAGTTATGATATTGAAATCAGGATCCTTTCCTTCCAAACAAACTAAGTTGTCAACTGCTGTAATTCCAAACGATTAAGTTGTAAGGTAGATCACCAAGTTGTAGGCATCGATCCAATCGGAAATTTGCGATAAGCCGCCGCCGCTGAAAGCAACGCTGACCGCAGGGGTCGTGACTACAACCCTCGTCAACTTTGACGTCCCGTCGTACGACTTCGTGTAACCCAGCCTATAGACGGCATCGATTTTAAAGTACGATTTGATATGCTTTTTATGTTTTCGTACCTAAAGGGTGCAAAGGGAACCCTTTTACTCTGCCTACGCCGCCGTCTGTTTGTCCGTCTGTCACAGGGCTATATCTTTCTAGCCGTTATAGGTAGTCAGTCGAAATTTTCACAGATGTGTTACTATAGTCTCTACCTCTATCATGGCAAAAAATTAAATAAGCATGACTGTACGTTGCTTGAAAGACATCAACGGACAGTGCTGTATACACCTTTGGTAAACTTTCATGATTCAAATCAGTTTCTACGGGGTATCAATCAGGACAATGGGTTGTACGGAACCCTTAGTGCGCGACTCCGAGCATTTGGCAGGTTTTATCCATATTATTATTTTATTATACTTTCATGTCTATAGGTATAGAGCCATGAAACTCAAGAATGTTTGTTGTGATTTATTATGCGTCACCATCTTTATGCTCTTGATACGCATTGTCTTCTAATCTAATCTATGTGCCATCGACATGAGTATCTGCTTATATAACAGGCAATCAACTATTACATTAGTTTACGTAATTTCAAGGTAGAACTATTTCCCTGACTAATGACGAACGCACTTGATTTTATTACGATCACGGCCATATGAGTAATGCCTTATGTCGATGAAACTGAACAAAATCTATAATATCTTTTCCAACAGTTAAGAATTCAGCAATTATGAATAAGAATATTTTTTTTGTCTTAAAAGCTTACACATAATTGGGTTGAGGTCCTAGACCTCGCACTAGGATTCCCTGTGTCGTGAGATCTAGGCTCTTTCATTCCGTTTAGAAATGTATTAGCAATATTCCCGTGTTAAAGAGACAATCATTCGCAATCATGTACTTATGTAATTCTGGCATATTTGTTAATATGTAAGGTAAATTAAAGCTTTTTTCTCATATTCATGCAAAGGTCAGATAATTGTAATTTAATGCATTTGACTTGACATAAACCATCGACCATACATACACCCAATAGACGCCTCATATACGGGATGGAAACTTTCAGCGGGGCAGTAAGGGGAAGTACCTTATCCGTTGCAGCTACGCGAAAATGGTCTTAGGAGACTATCCATATTTTTTTATGGAATTTTGATCCCCATTCACAGTTTAAAAAAAAAAAACTGTTATCAAGAAAATAGCCATTTTACACAAAAATATTTTTTGATGCCAATCGATCCTGTTTCTAATACTGATCAAAAACTTCTATGGGACCAACCATCGTTGGATTACTCAAAAAGTCACAAATTGCAAAAAACTTTTCCCTTACATTTTTGAAGAATTTGTTTAAATTAAATCCAAAAAATAAAATAAAAGACAAATTTCGCGTAGCTGCAACGGATAAGGTACTTCCCCTTACTGCCCCGCTGAAAGTTTCCACCCTGTATATAACAGGCTACCGATGTCTGTCAACACATCAGTCTTAATAGATCTGATGTAGGTCGCCACTTGACAACTTCAGATCAGTTTCGACCACGTATCATCATCATCATTTCATCCAAAAGACGTCCACTGCTAGACACAGGCCTCCCCCAAAAAGGGGGGGATATGCCATAATAGCCACGCTTGGTAGGCGGGTTGGCGATCGCAGTTGGTTGGTTAGATACTCAGAGAATGCTGCTGCCCATCCTCTGTTGAATCTCTTAGTCGCCTTTTACGACACCCATGAGAAGATATAGGACCACGTATGTGAGCCGTCAAAACTTCCACGTTAGTGATCAGCCAATAGCCGCCTTGGTAGAGCCAATCGGATTGCAGTTTCCCGGACTTCCCCGCTTCAGCTAGTTGACAGAATGTATTGTGCGTATTATATGTATTTATTATTTATTTATCAATGGCTGTATGGCCGATGATATGTATTATTATTAAGTACTAACATAGAATAAGGCACTTTGTTACCAACACACTAGACCAATTGTCCGTTTCAATAATAATAAATAAATAAACCGACAACTCTAATGGGTCTTGTTTTCCAATTAGATGTCAGTCCAACTGAGAATAATAGGTGACAGATAATAAGTTTTATGCATGCAAATATCCATATTGTAATGAGATCCAAATCAAGTCTCTTCATTTTTGACGTGTTAGATATACCCTTCTCAAATTTTACAACTCACTGGCACAGACACTGATGAATATTGATATTATAACTCGTTTAAAAGGTAAAACCCTTGGATTAAAGCTTAGACATGATTTTTTCATTAAAAGTGCTAAAACTGGCTGCTCGACGACGTAGTTATTCATTAATTAACGTTAACAGTTCGTTAGTGCCTTCGACGCAAACTTGCTAATGACTAAAAAGTGCCGACAAAAAGTATTCCTGTTTTCTTATTAAAATATTTTCTAATTTTAAAGTTTTCCACATCATCATTCATCATGTTTTTTTTCTCAATTTTATTTGTTTTAAGACTAACGTCAAGGAAATAAAAGGCAATGAATGTGCGATCGATTGGTAGTTGGTCAGGTCATTTAAGTTATAAATCTGTATAATGCGTCATATTTTAAATTTAAATACCAAAAAATATTAGCTAATAATAATTTCTTAGGTTTTCGCGATCACTACAAATTACAATTAAAATTGTAATTTTACGGTAGATTAAAATGTTTTTTTAGAAATATCTGTAAAGACGCTTGTCATAATAGTCTTCCTGCGACCACGAACGCTGCAAAGCTTTCGAAACGTCAGGAAAACCAATTTAAATAATATACGCGATGTAATCCGGTTAAACTTGTTTTATTATACTTATTAACGCCTCGTCTGAGATAATTATGTAGTATACGTACTATTCGTATCAACTAACACGCGTTTAAAGAAATTTGGTAAATAAAATACCAAATTTGAAAATAAATAGTGGTCACCCTGCCCACTATGGTAACACTGACCGGTAAACGTCTCTTCATTATGTCATTTCGTGTTAAACGAACCGCGTTTTTTCTCCGTCAGAAAATACTTAAAACTAGTGAAAACAGAGTGAAAATGATATATTCTACTGGTTTTACTGAAAATTGCGTGCGATGCATTACGAATATGAGAAAGGATACAAAGAAGTGTTAGACAACACTTTTTTACAATAAACTAATGTCTGCATATCGGTGGCAAAACAGTTATACAGAAGGTAAATCAAAGTCATATTCCCTTTCCACCACGAGAGAACTCGTGTATTTTCATGTTAGTCACTTTAACACATGGCATTAATATATAACAATTTAAACTCAATTCACAACTATTGGAAATCAAGGATTTCTACAATTCACAGAAAATACTACAAAGGTTACATCAACACTGACCGTTGCAACAATCTGAATGCCCCCACTAATCAAAACCACAGATCTTTTATAGATCAGCAAAATCGAGTCAATACAAGTTCCCTTAATTCATTTTTAAGAATATTCCTTTTTAAATAAAAATGTTGGAAAGGTATTATAAAAATTAAGTAGGTATCAAAAACATATAAATAACATTATTATTCATTATAACATTTGGAAATAATTAATTTGACTCGGATATTATTGGAAATAGAAATCAATATAAAACAAATTAATACAGCACAAAAACGTTAAATTAAATCCTAAAATAATTCAAAACAAATTGAATAACATAGCTATTCTAACAGCTCGTCCATCCTGATAATAAGTACACGTCCTCGTGTACAGTGCGCAGCAAACAACCCACATTGACATGCGCAGTGACGCCACGCCAGTGGTACCATCATTGTTCAAGCTATTTGCCGGCTACTATACATATTATAAGAATGAACTACTTATTTTAGTAATTACTTTTTATTTTCTATATGAATATTATCTTAACAATTTTATTGTATTTTCTATATGAATATTATCTTAACAATTTTATTGTAACGTTGGTAAATAATTACTCAATTAGGTTTTCAATAACACATTGCCTTGTGCATAATAAAATTATAAAAAATCAATTACATAATTTTATAGCATCTAATGGGAGAGGCCTATGTCCAGCAGTGGACTGCGATAGGCTGAGTTGATGATGATGATGACAGCATGTAATGTATCACAACTTATCACAACCTATTCCACATTTATAACAGATTTTAGATACTATGACAAATTACACATTGCGCATTTTATACACACTTTGTGCATTAAACTTTGCACACTTTGTGCATTAACCTCGCACTCGCTAAACAACAATCAATTACGTAATTTCACACTATGTATCACATCTTACAAAATACACTTTTGAACACATTTCACCACACTACACTTTGCGCGCATTGCGCATTTCATTGACTAATCTTCGCACACTTTGCATGAGACCTCGCACATCTTGTGCATTAGGACTCCCACACATTGTGCATTTAGACACGCACACCTTGTACAGGCTTGCATACCTAGTGTATTAGGAATCGCACACCTTGTGCATTAGGACTAGGACTCGCACACCTTGTGCATTAGGACTAGGTCTCGCACACCTTGTGCATTAGGACTAGGACTCGCACACCTTGTGCATTAGGACTAGGACTCGCACACCTTGTGCATTAGGACTAGGACTCGCACACCTTGTGCATTAGGACTAGGACTCGCACACCTTGTGCATTAGGACTAGGACTCGCACACCTTGTGCATTAGGACTAGGACTCGCACACCTTGTGCATTAGGACTAGGACTCGCACACCTTGTGCATTAGGACTAGGACTCGCACACCTTGTGCGTTAAGACTAGGACTCGCACACCTTGTGCATTAGGACTAGGACTCGCACACCTTGTGCATTAGGACTCGTACACCTTGTGGATTTCATACTTTATACATACATATACAAGAAAACCTTGCGCTTTGCTTTTATTTGTGTATCGCACACTTTTACAACCTAGCACACCTAGTGCAACTCATACATAGCACACCTTGTGCATAGCATATTTTTATATAGCACACTTTGTGCATACAATATTGCAAACCCTTTGCATCATATTAATTATACATCACAATTTGTGCATCTAATACTTTTTCCATAGCAAACCTTACGCATTGAACATTTTTCTATAGATTACTTTGTACATACAATATCGGACACTTCGTGTGTCACACACAATTTACATAGCACACTTTGTGCATCTTATACTTTTTGCATAGCACGCCTTGCGCATTGCACATTTTATATCGCACACTATGTTCATTCATTCACACAACATCTTGTGAATCTAATACATCATACATTGCTCACATTGTGAGTCGTATATATTATACATAGCACACCTTGTGTACAGTCTCACCACCATATATATTTTTACGCACGCAGCAAGCCTTTTTCGGTCTTGCGTTGCCTTAGTCATAATTATATACAATAATTTTAATAATTAGATACCAATCATACGTCGATACTCGTCTAACTGACACTTAGAGAAAGAATCGTCACCCTTTTTTATTGTGTGTACCTTTTAACTATTAACTTACTGTGAAATGAACATACTACTAACTTTGGTAATATATTTCTACTCTGTGTACTCAACTAACTACTAGAAGATTTAAAACTCCAAATAACACATCAACAACATATACATAGGTACTTTTGCAAATGTACGAAGCTAACTGGCCCGTACCTACACCTTGTGCGTCTTATACTGCATAACACACTTTGTGTATTGCATATTTGTATATAGCACACTTTTTGCCTACAACCTGATATATCTTGTGCATCTCACACATTATACCTTGTGTAACGTATACATTATACATAGCACACCTTATGCATCATTTATATTATACATAGCATACCTTGTGCATTAGTATTTGATAATACATGTGAATGTAAGCAATAATAATCATACGGAATACCATGTTTCTGCATCTTACACTGGCAACATAATAAAAGTAAAGCACAAACATATGTTTACTGTTCGTTACGATTTGTTTAAGTACTTCATGTAACTTAACATAACACACACATAACATCACGCCTGTACCTCCCCGAAGGGGCAGGCAGAGGCGTAATAGTACACCCACATTTCGCCAGTTATGTCATAGTCCCATGCAATAGGGGGCGAGTCTATTGCCATTGACCGGGTACAAATCCCGACTCCGGGCCGCTACTGAGAATATTTCCAAATGATAAAAACCAAATAACACTTTGCCCGACCCGGGAATCGAACCCAGGACCCCACGCTCAGCAGTCGCACCTGCAACCACTAGACCAACGAGGCAGTCAACTTAATTCATTCATTCTTTAGTCATGTAACTTAATTTTCACTTATTTCTTTCTCTGATGAATCGGCAGTCCCATTCCCGCCAAAATATAACCACATGTAAATTTTGACCACTGCATACATACATCCCTTTGTATACAGACGTACCTTTCATAATGAGTCCATTACACACACAATCAATAATACGATATCTTAAGAATTCTTGTCTATCTTGCGGTTCGTCAACATATTTTGCAACCTCATTATCTTATTTTAGTAACATTATTCGATTGACCGCTCGCATCCTGTTCTAATAAATGTCGACGGACCAAGCGGTGTACAGAAAAACCTTAAGAAAAACCTAAACTGGTTTATGTTCTACATTGTATCGGCCAAATGCATGTATTTTTTTTTATGGAAATAAAAATATATAAATAATTAAATAATCTGTACTTTCCTCAATATCCATCTTTTTTTATGGAAATAAAAATATATAAATAATTAAATAATCTGTACTTTCCTCAATATCCATCCCATGTATAAGATGGGGTGTCTTTCTAGTGAGTTTACGGCCAAATAGATCCGAAACGGTCTGATGGTGACCCTCTTGTTCCTTAATATTACTCAATATGGCATTGAATCTGAACCAATCTGTCATCACACAAACGCTCGTCATCACCCCAATTTTGAGGAGCAAGCGAATACAAAACTAACCCGTCGCGCCTCTACCCGGCCACCAGCCCGTGGTAAGGCAAATTTCCATTCTTCTAACCCATTCCAATGTCATATATCAATTTCAGTCATTTAAATTTTATACCTGTATAAGATTTTGTACATACCCTGATCACATGTAACGTGTCGGCACACCCGTACCAAAATAATCCTTCAAAACTCAGACAGAAATATTTGATTTTGTATTTTAAATATCTTTTTCAAACGATAAATTTTGAGTGAGAGAGCATCCATAAATTTAAATTGTTCCCACTCCAAACTGACCCAATCACAGGCACCCATGATTGCTCGACTCCAGTTGCTCGAACTAATCATAACATATAACACATAATCATATGGGTTCTTTCATTAGTTGTGAAAATCAGACTCCAATGGTCGATATGGAAAGTATGAAAGGGCATAGCAATCTTTGGAATGAGATGTAAATAGCCTCGCTTCCTTTCCCATAGAACCCAATCATGAGCACACTCCAAGAGTTCTCTAAACATATTTCTTATCATTAGCTTCTCATTTGTAACATATGGAAAGTATGAAAGGGCATAGCAATCTTTGGAATGAGATGTAAACAGCCTCGCTTCCTTTCCCATAGAACCCAATCATCAGCACACTCCAAGAGTTCTCTAAACATATTTCTTATCATTAGCTTCTCATTTGTAACAAGTTCTTGTTATAATAATGTTTGTCCTTTTCATTTCTTTCACTCTCAATGCTTTTGTCTATGCCTATGCGTTCAAACGCACACCATCCACACCCAACATCAAACATAACCTCATACGCCAACCTGGCACATAACCACCACACAACATTAAACAAGTATTATCGTAGTGAACTAAGTTAACAAGTAATATGGATGACGTACTACGTACCTCATACTCATAAGCCATAGAAAATTCTGTGCACACTGCACAACCCATCTACGTCACTGACCCAAAATACATATAAAATTAAAATACATAAATATTTTTGGGACATCTTACGCATCACCATTCTATCCCAAGCCAAGTAGAGCCTGTACTATGGGTACCTACTAGACAATACAGTAGGTATATAAGAAGTATTTTGATAATCCACAAGTTTTACTAAATTGTTTGAATATTCAATCTGACCTCATCATATTGTTCAAATGCTGGCTACAAACCACCAAACTTTCCGTAATAATATTAAAATATAAAGAAAATTTAAAACCGACGAATAACCAATGGAGCATATCAACGAATTAAGCTATTCAGCGCAGCCCACCAAAAAATAAAAATATACTATGCTAAAATCACTCCGATTCGTCAACTAGTTTTCGAAACATTGTTCCTCTCAGTTAAATGTGCGTCGCGGGGCCAGCGCTGGCCGCTATGACGCCACTACACATCTCCAGGCTCACTCCGTTGCATGCCTGTGCGTTCTATAGGCTAGTGCTACCTTTTAAAACTCTCATAATGTGTAAATCACATTGCAAAAATATTTTGTTGTGCTAAAATGCCCGAACTAGGTAGGCAGGTACATAATAAACTAAAAGGACAGCGAGCGCGTCGTGGCTGTGGAGTACGTGCCACGAGCCACGACAAACGCGCGCGTGCGGGAGAAACCTCACAACATCATAACTTCTAAACCACTTGATTCATTTGAACAAAACAGATAGTTATGCATTTTTAGACATTTAGACTCCATTGTGAAAAAGGTTCAAGCGATTCTCTGAACCCACTGATATTATCCATTGAACCTCAGATCTTCTAAATTCTATGCATTGAACATACAGGTGAGAATGATCAAAAAAATGTCCCTTCTGTGAGAAGTGACCTGGCAAATATATCAACATACAAAACTCCTGGATTCCATAATTTAAATATTAAAACTGTTTTTGATATCGTCCTGGTCATGGTAAAACACATAGAAATTTCATTCTTATGAAATATATAAAAATATTAATGTAGGTATTAATAACGCTAACTCAGCTCACTAGGTATTTGAACTTTTTGCTTTAATCGGAATACCTATTCGCTTCGCATACTCTTTCAACAAGAGAAAACAACTACTTTGATTATTGTTTTATCATAAGTTTTTCATCCTTAAATGTATGTATGACTGATACCGATCACTCGTGTATTAAGATTTCTTTATGTAAATTTTAATTCCAAACTCACCTGGTTCCTTGTAATTCCTTCGCTCTCCTCGAGAAAACGATTCCATTCGTAAAACGGACCTGTGCCGCGTCTTTGATCTTCTGATTCATAATACTCGACCGAGAACGGCGCGTAGTGATCCTGCTTCTGATTTGTTAGACAACACTTTTTTACAATAAACTAATGTCTGCATATCGGTGGCAAAACAGTTATACAGAAGGTAAATCAAAGTCATATTCCCTTTCCACCACGAGAGAACTCGTGTATTTTCATGTTAGTCACTTTAACACATGGCATTAATATATAACAATTTAAACTCAATTCACAACTATTGGAAATCAAGGATTTCTACAATTCACAGAAAATACTACAAAGGTTACATCAACACTGACCGTTGCAACAATCTGAATGCCCCCACTAATCAAAACCACAGATCTTTTATAGATCAGCAAAATCGAGTCAATACAAGTTCCCTTAATTCATTTTTAAGAATATTCCTTTTTAAATAAAAATGTTGGAAAGGTATTATAAAAATTAAGTAGGTATCAAAAACATATAAATAACATTATTATTCATTATAACATTTGGAAATAATTAATTTGACTCGGATATTATTGGAAATAGAAATCAATATAAAACAAATTAATACAGCACAAAAACGTTAAATTAAATCCTAAAATAATTCAAAACAAATTGAATAACATAGCTATTCTAACAGAAGTTACGAAGAAAACTGATGGATAAGCTCATTTCGTCAGAAGGTATGTATTAAAAATTCGCCAATTTGGCGACACATTAATGAATGATACACCGAAAAAACACTTACTAGGTACATAAATATACATTGAACATATAACTCGCGATATTACGAGCGAGTATAAGAGTAAATTACAGACCTACGCGATAGGACGGGTGCCTATACTTGGTCAAAAAATCTACTTCTAGTTAACAAGTACCTACTTAAAGGCACATCAAACATGTCACTCAAAATTACAAACAAATGCACGAGTGAATTACAGACCTCAGCGATAGGACGAGCGCCTATACTTGGTCAAAAAATCTACTTCCACTTAACAAGTGCATAAATATACATAAAACATCACTCGCGATAATACAAGCAAATATACGAGTGAATTACAGACCTCAGCGATAGGACGAGCGCCTATACTTGGTCGAAAAATCTACATCCAGTTAACAAAATGTATAAGTATACATCAAATATCTCTCGCGATATTACGAGCGAATATACGAGTGAATTACAGACCTCAGCGATAGGACGAGCGCCTATACTTGGTCAAAAAATCTACTGCCAGTTAAATAGTGCATAAATATACATCAAACATCACTTGCGATATTACGAGTGAATAAGAGACCTCAGCTATAGGACAAGCGCCTATACTTGGTCAAAAAATCTACTTGTTGCTACCCATCGAACACTAAAAATATGGTACTAAGAGCAAGTACAAATGATTTCTATGAGTAAACTACCACTGCCTATCCTTTACAACCTTATAGGCAGGTATCATACGGTACTACGAGCGAGTACATGTGATACATTAACCCGTTAATCTTCTTTTCAGAGGAGCCAGAACCTGTGAAAAAGAAAAGAAGAATAATTGGTAGTTGAATTAACTTTTACTTAACATAATACACAATTATTACTGTTTCAACACTAAATATGTCTGTCTATGTTAGCTTCTAATAATAATCATTGATTCTGACTCTGAGGAGGAAGTGAAAAATATTTCACCTGTCAATGACAACACACCAAACTTTTTAGACAAAATGGGCCATATAATACAAAAGAAGTAAACAGCAACATGAAAGACTTGTGGAACAACATAATAAAAAATGGCTCACAGGAGAGCACTAAAAATAACATTATTAAAAAGAATATCAAGATAATTGTGTGTAATGACTGCCTTACACCTGATCCACAGCTCGATTCAGAAATAATGGCTTCGAAGTTCAATGACACCTCAAGCTGTCACTAGGGACAATCATTTAGGTGAAAAACAAAATGTTTTTAGTACAATCATCGGTGGTTTTACAGATATATTACCTATATAAAAACTTACATGAAATCCCTGATCAGGATTACATATTGAATACCTTGGTAACTGTATCAGGCTATTATGCCATGTACAATACAAGGAATCACAAAATAGATGTGCTGTCATCTTACCTAACCTTAACAAAAAGTTAAGACACTTGAATAATCAGAAATAATGAATGTCCTCTTTGGAAAAAATATTACAAAAATATTAGATTATATTAAAGGAAAGTAAAAATATTAAAAACTCAGTTAAGGACTGGAAGAGTACTTTAAACATTTGGAGCCTGCTCTCGCACAGAAAGCAGAGGGGGGACTTCAACCAACAACTGCAACCACTACTGCAACCATGGCCACAACCACAGCAGACTGCTAAGAAGCCACACAAGTCCCAACAACATCAACGACAGCATTTACAATCAATGACAAAACAACCCAAGACAAAGACAACAATAGCAGACGTCAACAAGAATAGGGGCTGGTTATGCAAGTAGATTACAAAATTATTAGAAAAACTAGTACGTTGTAATAAACAATAAGAAAAGCATTGCAGTTTATGAAGTTTATTACATGGTATCATTCGAACTGCAAGAGGGTCATTTTTTCCTCAAAGTAAATGATGGATCCAAAAAATTCCTAAGATTCCTATTTAATAAATCTGTACAAATTTAATGTCCTACCTTTGGGTTGTCAACAACGGTACTATATATTTAAAAAAGATCATGAGATGAGTAGTTACTCATCCAAGATCAAATGGAATCACTAGTGAATTATTTAGATTATTTGTTCTTGATTTCATGTAGTTAAAGTGAAATTAACACAGCTTGTAAATTTTTAGAATCTTTAGGCTTCATCATAAATTTTGATAAAAGCCAGATACAACCTAGCAAAGAATGAAAAATTTTAGGCTTCACAAAACTTATTACATACAGTATCCAAGATATTGCTTCCCTTAAAGGTTAACTTTAATTTGTCTTTCTGTCTCTGGATGTATACTAAAATAGTGAAAAAAAAAAAAAAAAAAAAAAAAAAAAAAAAATTTGATCAAGAAATTATTCAAGAGTTTCTGTTGCTGGAAAGAAATATTTATTCTTGCATAGCATCAATAGAGAAAAATATAAATTAAAATTTTATACATATGCTTCTACCACAGGTTGGAAAATTGTATGCAACCAAATTTAAATTTCGAAAAACTTTATTGCTAAACACAGTACCTACATTTATTTACATTACAAGATGTTGGGTGAATGTGCAGTTCAGTAACAAGAAAAATTACATGGATATTGCTCAACGGAGAAGAGTAAATATTACATAAATTATTTAACACTTTTAACATTTTATCTCGCATTAGAACGTTTTACAAAAATGAGAAAAAAATTAAACATTAATTCAATCTGACAATATTACAGGAATCTCATATATTAGCAAAATGGGTGGCATTGGCATGAAACTTCGCCACAATAATTCAGTATCTATATATTGAAGCGGATGTACAATGTTATAGGATATGCAACATAGAAACAGAATGGTATCTAACCCATATACCTATAAAATGAACCAGATTGGTTTTTCAGTAGATACTTTTACCATAACTTGGACAGGTTATAAGTCCCATGTTTTTCCCTGTTCTGCTATGATTTTTCATTGTTTAAAAAATAGCAAGGTGATGAGGCCTGGACAGGCATGGTATCCCCACTTCATATACTTATTAAGCTCAAATCTTGTTTATTTAAAACCCAGTCTAAATCCACTTTCAGGACTTGTCATCCTTTTCACAAGAATAAATAAACAAAATAAATAAATATTTTTGTGACATTTTACACAGCAACATCTAGTCCCAAGCTAAGCAGAGCTTGTACTATGGGTACTAGTCACTGGATATAATACTTATATACTTTTTTTGTAAATACATACTTATAATACATAAGAAACACCCAGACCAACACAAACACTTATGTTCATCACACAAATATTTGTGTCCTGTGATAATCGAACCCTCGACTTCGTGATCAGCAGTCCGACACTCGAATCACCAGACCACAGACGTCGTCTAGTTCGTAGTATAAGAACCTTATACTGCACTGATTGCAGGCATTTTGCACAAAATATACCTAAGAAAAAGATTTATTTTAATTTGTCAATTTTATATTAAGTTCATTAACTAAAAATGTTGCAAACAAGCAACAATAAAATTCCTGTTACAAACAATGGTGGAAAGTTTGTAAAACGAATAGAACTGATCCTACATCTAAATCAGTTCATTTCACCTTACAATTACTCACTGAAAAATTAAATGTTGCAACTTATGGCATTTTAAATAATATAAAATCAGCTTTATCTCTACTTCTAGATTGTAAAACGAGATATAAAACGATTTTTAGAGGTGTATTTAAGCTAAGACCTAATCAACCTAAATATAATGAACCATGGGACCCAAGTATTATACTAGATTATATAAGCAATTTCTACCCATTACAACTTTGATTTACAATTAATAATATTGCTATAACCAATGATTACATAAAAATAAAAATTAATGGAATTCAACTGTTGTTAACTTTATAATTCTTTAATGAAAATCTTAGGGTTTGCCTTGCAAAAACTTTTTTATTTTATTACCTAGACTCCTACAGGCTACCAAGTGTACGCAAGAACCGTAATAAATTTTAAAAAACCTCACTTCTTCAAGCCATACTCTTCACAGATGGATAAAAGATGTTTTGTTAGAGGCTGGAATAGATAGCTTAGTATTTTCTGCATATAGCACAAGGCATGCTGCTACATCAGCCACACATACAGAAAAGGTCGGCTAAATATGGATTTAAATATATTAACAGCCAGATGGTCTCAGAGGTCTAAGATTTCTCCCATATTGTATAATCTACCACTTAAAATAAATGATAAGGTTGGGGAATATTATTCTAAGCAATAATCAATGTTCTAAATATTTTATAGTACTGTAATGTTTTGTACTGATTTTGGTTTATAATTATATTACATATATAAATTTTATAATTATATATTATAAAAATTGTATTAGTTATTTTTTCATTATTTCGCCAAATCTTTCAACATCTACATAATTATCTCAGACGAGGCGTTAATAAGTATAATAGAATGATCAAAGTAACTTACCTGTAAGTGAACTTCGATCACTATTATACGCAGTTAACGCCTCGTCTGAGGCTTCCCTCCCGTTCAAAACTTCCCATACCCTGCTCCATAATGAATAAAGTGTGATTAAACCATAACCCTCCCTTTTTGCAGTCGGGTATATTATGGTGACTATACTTTGAACATAATGAAGAGACGTTTACCGGTCAGTGTTACCATAGTGGGCAGGGTGACCACTATTTATTTTCAAATTTGGTATTTTATTTACCAAATTTCTTTAAACGCGTGTTAGTTGATACGAATAGTACGTATACTACATAATTATCTCAGACGAGGCGTTAACTGCGTATAATAGTGATCGAAGTTCACTTACAGGTAAGTTACTTTGATCATTCTATTATAATACTAGCTAATGCAGCGAGCTATTGTTTGAATCTATGAAAATAACGTGCGGAACTCAAACCAAGTAAAATTGTAATTTCTTGCGGCAACCCCGTCTTGCCTAGTATGCAGCCGGAAGAATTTTTTTGCTGCCAACGTTTCCTTACGCCCATTGACGGAGTGCTATTTTTCTTGAAAGTGTTATCAACAAACTTAAAAAGTTTGCATTTTCAAAACAACTTTTAGTGTTATAAGTAATGCTTGCTGAAGATTGAAAGAAGTTTTTTTCTGTTGTCTTTATTTATGTTAGGGATTGAACATCTTGTAATTGCATCACCAGTGATGATCTGGTAGCTACCGTGATGTGACTATGTTATACATAGGATATATTGATTTTACATACCACCTTGATTTTGGTTACAAGGAACAAGATTTCAGGAGTAATTATTTTATTTTATTGTTTTAGGAAAACCTTAAGCTAAAACGGTGTAGTAAATAAGCAAAATTCCAAGGTTTCCACACATTGAACATTTCTATAAAATTTAGAATAACACCTACAGCAACAAAAGAGAGAAAAGAAAATGGACACAAACAAGAAGGATGGATGGATGTTCCGAACTAATATAGATAACGATCGAACTAATAAAGATAAGATAAATGATCATATTGGTCATACATACAAGGGATTGACCGAAAAAGTTTTTCCTAATATTTTTTTATGTTTGGGATACTAGTAGCAAACAAGTCAAACTCAACTTCCCAACACTGCGTTAAAAGTACGATACGCCCTGACAAGAAATTTGTTCTGTCTATAGGTACTCCAAACTGCAGGTACATCAAGGAGATGTGGTCTCCGTAGAAATGATGATGATGATGTAATCACTATGTTGATGCCCTTTATCTAAACCCATTACGATGTGCTTTCTGTGTAATAATTATAAAACCGCAGTGTGCGCAAGGTCGGCGCTCGTTGGTCATGCTATTAATTTCCGTAATAGGACACCATCTTCGATATTGAATGCAATATTACAGTCTTATAGCCGCTCGTCGTCTACTTGAGCAGAATAGATCGTCACTCATAACCGCTAAGTATAATACGCTCTAGTATTTGTAAGTCTTGTCGTTTTATGAAATAGCTTCGGGATAGAATCACAAATTGTTGTTGTAATACACACCGAGGAATAGTAGTTTAGGTACGGTTAAGCAAATATTTTCTTACCATGTAGATTTAGTACAAACTTGTAGGTGGAGTTGGCGTTTATTTAGTTTTCTCAAACACTATTACGTCTGCGATACGTTGCCTTTGTTTCATGCGACAATAAAACACCTAAGTTATGTGTTATGACCTCAAGTCGAATAGTTTCCGAGTTACGCTCGTGATCTCGGTATTATATTTTATGAGTCACGTCGACATTACGAGCTTGTAACTAGAACTCGCGTTTAATTTTAACTTAAGACAAAGACACGATTGTACAAAAAGGAAAGCATCTCGTAATTCTGCGTGTCTTAAAGTTTCTCGCATTCAACGCAACAGTAAAGCGGCGGCAAAATAGACATTTTGTTTAACCCGAGCCCAGAGCAAATCTACCCTTTATTACATCCATGACTGCCACTTGATGCAAGTTAGCTGTCTTGATGAGAACGATAATTCTGCAGCGAGGAAAGCGACGAAATAAACAAGACCCTAGTTCTAATTCAAAGTGTCGCAGATTCGCAATTACTTCACATTCATTTAGTTTGCTGAGATTTCTCCTTCCGAAAATGCAATCTTATTTGACAAATTGTAGACGATCCCTTATCTGGCTCGAGGAAATAGTGATTGATCGTCGGGAGTGATAAAGAGTTTCGCTGCCGGAACCAGGGAAGGTGAAAGACGGAAACAGCTCACCAATCTAATTGCATGAAGACGAACGACGGAACCTTAGCATTGGCACGAACGTGTGCGCTGTGCTCATTGTTCTCAACAATACCACATATAAGAGGGAGCTTATCGCTGGCGCACGTGCTGTTACTCGACTCAGTTCTAATCCCACGATAATCCAACCCGGAAAAAACCAATAACCATTGTTTTGTTAGCATATTTACGCTACATTCATGGGATGTTTGCACGAATTATCGGTGTGAACACTTCGCTGTTACTATTTCAATAACGTAATCTGACTCTCGTGAGTTATTCCACGCAGAATTTTACGTTCGGTCTGGTCTTCCTGAGGCTCACGAAGCTGAACCAATGCACGGTACGTGGCTGTAAAGAGAATAAATAGTGTGTAAAATAGTTTCACGTGAGTTGGGCAAGTGGAATGCACAACCGTGTCTCAATTAAACTCGACCGCCCCAGAGCACCGGTTGTCGCTTCTCTTTGTGTCTACGTATAATAGTGCTATATAAATTGTGTCTCTCCAGCAAAGCAGCTGCATGTGAATTGTGAGCGTTTGAGACAAAAGTTAAGGCTCGTTGTTCCAGGATTGTGTTCGCAATCTCGACGCAAATTTTAAATTAAAGTTACAGTCATGTTCCACATACTCTTAACATGCAGGTATGTGTTAAGTTACGACCGCGAAAGTATTCGCCAATTTGCATATAAGATTAATATGGGCAATGCATAAAACAATGTATAATAAAATTATTACTGTGGCGCTTAAATGATGTATAATATTTTTGGTCAAGAAAGTCTGTCCGTTACTCCGTTGCCTTGAGACGCCAGATGGCTACTTCTTGTTTTGGAAATGCACGAAACTGTGAGGAATGCATAATTAATGTGCACAAGCCGCACAATTAATTTACTAATTTGCAATCGAGGCTGTGGCAAATTGTCCGAGTAATTCGACATGAATAAGTACTGAAGTGTGCGCCCCCTGTAATATCGGAGTTCCACATGTAATTGCGTGGTCATGCATATTGATTAGAGAATGAATGAGATATTTCTACAGGAAAATGGTCTTTATTTAAAAAAAGTTGTACAAAATTATAAAGTTCTACTAGTTCCTCCTCATTGTTTTTACTGTCAAACTATGTAAATTTTTCGAGTTTCAACAAAGGTGAAATTTCCCCTTTAACGTTTAAAATGCTTCACAGACAATTTATGTTCCAACTATGCGCTATAAAATAATAAGAACGCCACACTAAGTTGCCCGCTAAGTTCCGGGGTGCAACTAATTAAAGTTTGGTGTCCTTTAACGCCAGTTGTCACTTCATATCCTGTCTTTTGAACAGTATGTTTCCAGGGTAAGTTGGAGACTATTTATATGCAAATTAGTTACTAACTTGCTAGACCTTATTGAATTGGTTCATTCAGATTCCTCAACGCAGCCTATCGCATTCCATTGTTGGACATAGGCCTCTCCCAAGCTGCATCAAAATACTATCCTGCGCCTTCCGCATCCTGTCCACCTCAGCTACCTTCTTCAGACTGGTCGTCAGTCCACCTGGCTGAGGGGTGCCCTGGTGCCCTACGCTGCGTTTGCTGATTTGTTCTCCACTCAAGGACTGGTCTGCTCCAACGGCCATCGGTCCTTCGACCGACATGACTACTGCTAACCCACTGCCACTTCGACTTATCCTACAAGCTATGTCGGTTACTCCGGTTCTTCTCCGGATAATCTCGTTACGGATCTTATCCTTCAAAGAAACTCTTAGCATAGCCCGCTCCATAGCTCATAATTCAGATTACTTCAGTCATATTCATTCGACTGCTGAACGTGGGGTCCTGGGTTCGATTCCCGGGTCGGGCAAAGTGTTATTGGGTTTTTTCATTAGGAAATTCTCAGTAGCAGCCCGGAGTATGGATTGGTGCCCGGTTAATGGCAATAGGCTCGCCCCCTATTACATGGGACTATAACATAACTGGCGAAATGTGGGTGTACTATACACCTCTGCCTGCCCCTTCGGGGATAATACAGGCGTGATGTTATGTTATGTTATATTCATTCAAAACAAATAGATCTGTGGTAATAAATTAAAAACGATGATTAATTAATTATGCAGTTCACTAAAGCCATAATTTAATTACACATATCGAAAATGAAGCTCAATTTAAATATTCGAGATATAAATGCAATATGTAGTGGTCTCGCCTCGCTGTTCAATGTATTCATTGAAGCTATTCAATAAATTTATGTGTTAAAACGATTCCTGCTCAAAGTACGATGGTTGAGTAAGCTCGGCGGAAAATTTGGCACTTCTTATGTACCTACATTATGCAATTTATTTATTTACACTGATGGAATTGTTGTATTGAACATTCCTCGAATTTCACGATACCATATTATAATAAAACAAGTTTACATCGCGTATATTATTTAAGTTGGTTTTCCTGACGTTCCGAAAGCTTTGCAGCGTTCGTGGTCGCAGGAAGCCTAAGATGACAAGCGTCTTTACAGATATTTAAAAAAAAAAAGAACTACCGTACAATTTTTGTAATTAAAATCGTTTCGATGCACGCAGTAATCTCTCACAATGTCATTATCTTTTACAGTGTTGCGTACTGTTTGGGACTTGATTATTTTTAGAACTGGGTTCCAAACAGGTGGTAGCTGCCAATCATCTTCTCTATTAAAATTAAGATGTTTTTTAGTTTCAATAGCCTCACGTAGCATTTTAGGTACATATCGGTTTTCCTTCGCCAGGACAAAACATCCTAATTCTTTTAATCTTCCATTTTTATTTTTATTTTTTTATCGTCTTCCGGTCCGTGTTTTCCAAAAGCTATTTATTTGCAGCACTTGTATATTTTATTTCACAGTTTTTCAGGTCAAGATGCCCTTTACATTTTTCTTCTCCATTTCCGGTTTCCATTTCCACTAATGAGTCGCTAGATGCAGACAAATTACTGTTCGTTCCCCTCGTACTGTTTCTGGGGCTATTTGCGGGACGCTAGTTTGTAAAAGTTTACTTGTAAATTCTGATCTTTTGTGAGGGTCCCAGCATCATTATAGCGCTGCGTTTGATAGCCGACGCCGCATAGAAATATTTGTAGTTAGCTTCATTGTTAAGTTCACAATGCTATTAAATTCATCTGCCGTGTGGCCGAAATGGTCTTTACCGAAGTTTCTCTCAATTGAAACCCGAGTGTCGTTTGTCACTCCGTAATGATCTTGGCTTTGAACAGCGTCGGCAAGTAATACCATTATGTGTGGTGAAAAATTGTACGTGTATATAATTAATAGACTTTGCCCGCGGCTTCGCCCGCGTATTGAAATAAAATATAAGCTATGTAACTTCTGGATAAAGTAGCTTTCTAATGGAGAAAGAATGATTAAAATCGGTTCAGTAGTTTCAGAGTTTATCGATTACAAACAAACAAATATTTCCTTTTTATAATATTAGTATTAATTAATACCATTATACGTTGTGTAAAAGTGTACGTAATTACGTATACAGTGTATATATATATAATTGATGGTTTTATACAACAGCGCAGAGCTTTTTAGCTGTGCTAAAAATTGACAGTGAATTTCGGTAGTCAATGGGACAAAACAAATTGTCGCAGGACGTTAACAATTTGAAATTTAACCATTTTTCCATCAAAGCTTTTAGAAAGAAAACGCAACAAAAACTTTAATTTCATTTAAGTTCAGTTTCAAAGCTATGTCAGATGTATCACAGCGTCGCGGACTTTGAGGAACATGATTTTTGGTTTGTTGATGTTTGATTGAACATTGTTTTTTTTTTGTTGCAGCAACAAAAGACGAGCCTGACGGCGACGGCAGTGAGTGTCGCGGGCGTCAGCAGAACGGTGGCGGCCGCGGGAAGTTGCCTTACAACGGGTACTCCGAGGAGTGCCTCGACCGGCTCGAGCCGAATGGAAACATACCACATGACAAAGAGCCACATTATGGTCAGTACTATTACATTGCTGAAGGGCTTAGCTCAAGAACTAAGCGGGTTGCAGACCAAGAGCTAAGCTAAGTTAGTTTAATTTTTAATACTTGTGTGCAGACCGCAAACTATCGAAAAGCTATCAATTTACTTTAGATTAGCTAGCTTAGCTTAGCTTCTGCATAGTTCCAGCTCTTGGTCTATTTCTTCTCATGGGTGTCGTAAAATGCGACTAAGGGATTCACCAGAGGATGGGCACTAGCGTTCTCTGAGTATTTAACCAACAAACTGCGATCGCCAACCCGCCTGCCAAGCGTGGCAATTATGGGATATCCCACCAAACTGGAAACAATAAACTGGGGGAGGCCAATGTCCAGCAGTGGACGTCTTTCGGCTAAAATGATGATGATGATGATCGCAGTGAACTTTATAAGAATAGGTTGCTTTTATAAAAATATTGTGTAACGCCGGTTGGTAGCAAGTGTAACGAAGGGGTTGCTGGAAGTGAACCTTGGTGTGCGGGTTCTCCTGAACCTGGGGTGTAGGTAAAGAATGCAGTAATACGAAGCGCCAAGACATGTTGTTTATTCAATGTCGCAATCGGAACAGAGCCCCAAATGACAGTTGCAAGTTATTTTATAATTTCTAGGAATCAGTGTTGCCAACATGAAATTCTCAAATCGATACATTGTTAAGTAAATCGATAATTAAGCTAATATTATATAATATGATCATGTTGGCTAATGACTAGATTTATTAAATAATTTAATTGACTGGATATAAATACGATGAATTAAAAGTATAATAATCGACTAAATACAAGACATGGTGACTTCATTCGTTCCTTCCGCTGATAAGTAACTTGTCTCTGGGTTGGCTGATCCACAGTTTGTAACATTCGGCCATCCTGCAACAGCCGTGACCCACGGCGATCAATCAGGTTGTCACCACAGTCTGAAACAATAAAACATTTTACGCAGTAAATGATTTTTTTTAATACTCTTTTACGTTATCCTATTCGTATTGTACTCCTTCGACTTCATAAATATGCTGCAGTTAGATACTCTTGTATTATTACCATAATTCCTTTCAAGAACAGAACTATTTAATAGTAACTAGGTCTTGTTTTACTTCAACATAACCAGTTCGAAGCTTTCATTTAATAGTGTTTAAAATGAGATCGACTAATTGAAGACTTTACTTTTTAACAGCTACTTTTTGTTATTAATAAATCTGCTCTCGATAAGTATTTTTCATTTTATTTTCTGCCTTTACTTCTTCTAGACAAAGAAGACAAGATAGGTACCGTTACACAGCTTAGTAGACTACAACATATTAAAGTATGATGACACCATCTAGTTTTAAAATCAACATGTAATTACAACATACAATTTTGCAGAATAATATCATTTCATGATTTCATCAAGTAAGTTCACACAGATCTAGTCTACCGTTCCAGATAGCTTAGTTTACTATATGTTATTAAAGTAGTTATGACGACGCTATCTAGTTTTGAAATTGAAATAAAGAAGTAATGTTAATATCCAATTTTGTAGAATAAATAATTTCATCTCATTGTTTAAACAACAATTTCCTCGATATTATATTTTCCAAATTACTCGTGGTCATACAAATTGAAATTTCCTTGATATTAGCTATGTTTTTAAAATAACTCGTCCCATAGATTTAGCTTGATTTCCTCGATACTAAATTGGTCAATTACCTCGTGGTCACACAGACCTAGTTCAATTTTCTAGATATTATATTTTTCAATTAACTCAATGGTCATACAGATCTAGCTCAATTCTTTATGTATTATATTTGTCATATAACTTTATATCGCACAGACATTACGTACAGTAGACCGCATGACAGTGGTAACACTTCAGTTCGAAAACCGCCCATGCTGCCGACGAAATAAAGATGCTGCTGCTAATACCAAAGGGTTACCACCGACGTGCGGTCGACCGTACCTAGGTCACACAGACATGTACGTCGCGCAGACATTACGAAGTCCCGCAGACATTACCAAGTCACGCAGACCTTACGATGTCACGCAGACATTACACAAGTCAAACAGACATTACGTAGGTCACACAGACAATACGTAGGTCACGCAGACATTATGCAAGTCACACAGACATTACGCAAGTCACACAGACTTTACGCAAGTCACACAGACATTACGCAAGTCACACAGACATAACGTAGGTCAAACAACGTTACGCAGGTCACGCAGACATTACGTAGGTCACACAGATATTACGTAGGTCACAGACATTATGCATGAATTACTCAAGTCTTTTATCAAAATAAACATACACGTTTTAGTTTTTAAACTAACGTGCCTTTGCTATCCAAAACTAGTCTTAGCACAGAATAGGATCAAAGTATTCATATAGAAATTTCCTAATAGCCCATCTATACCTATGTTTAATCTCAATACTCAATTATTTATTGCATTCCATAATTTAAGTAATATTCGAACATTTGGTAGACTAAGGATCAATTAATGGACCCTGTCAGGCACAGTACAGTTTTGTAGGCGAGAAGAGGAAAAGCGTGTTTGATTGCAATTAAATGTTTTATCCAATTATTCTGTTATTTATAAATCTTTGCTTTTTTTTATTAAAAATTATATTTTTTTTTAATTAGGTTATTAATGTTCTTTCTTGCTTATATTTGATTTATTGAACTATTATTCATTATTTATAAGTCGTTCTAGGATATTTTATTCATTGTTATCATTCAAAGACAAGATTTTTTTAAATTTACATGTAATTTAAGTATTTATTTATATATTGTTAAAGGATATTTTACTATTTTTTATTAAGTTATTGGTTCTTTTTTTACTTTAATAGGGATTTAAGTATATGAATAATATATTTAATTGGGTACCATATACAAGATGTTTACTATGTCTCTTTTTTTTTCTAACCTATACATTTATTCCGGTTATGGTCTATCTGTGTGCCAAATGTCATCTAAATCTGTTCAATGGTTAACGCGTGATTAAATAACAAACATCCAAACATTTTATTGGACCCTTTTGTATAATAAAATAAATAGAGCCTTAAATATATACCCCCTTAAGATAAATTCAATGCAAGAAAAAAGTGTGTGAATACCTACTAAAACTGAACTATGAGGAGACTGAACTTTTACTGCATATAGCACAGTGATTACGCTGACAAACATAATGGATGCATTCAAATCATTCACAGATAGCACATCCACAAACTTATTCCGAATGTTCATTACTATTTTAATGCAACTTACACTTACACGCTCATACTCACCCTCTCACACTTCACTCACATACACTTTCATCGTAAACAAAGAGGACATGTTTACGGTTGAATGAAAATAACAGGCTAATATTAATTTCAATGGTTACGATAATTTTGTATAATTCGAAGGGATTAGGTTTGGTTACAGATGCTTCATATTTTTTTGGAATACCAAAACATAGCCAATTAATATGTTAAAATAGCTGTATAGTTTTTAAGAACATTTATATTAAATTGATAGTTTATTTTATCATCATATTCGTTTATACTATACTAGCTCTTGCTTTTTCGTTTATTAAGCTATTATATGTATTCACATTTTAAAATAGATTTGTTGACTAATTGTATACTTTTATAGACATGGCAAAGGTACTAGAGGAATGTATTTCCAGTCGCCAAGTTAGTAGGTTTAGTCTATTTTTACGTTTACATACATACATACACACGTATTATCACGCCTGTTTCCCATTGGGGTAGGCAGAGACTATGGATTGCCACCTGGTACGATCCTGACACACCTCTTTCGCTTTATCTACGTCCATTAACCTCATCATACATGCTCGTCGGTTTAGAGAACTCTTAACCTGGCATTTTTGAGAACGTCCGCGATTTGATTTGATTTTATTTTATTTTTATGTCTAAGTGTCTCTAATTCTAGTTTGTTTGTCTTATCATTCAGTATAGAACTCCGGGTATTTAAGCACAAATTTACATATTTCAAAAATGTTAATACAGGGTAAGGTTAGCATTTTCAGTTCTCGAATATAGTAGTTAAAAACTGTCGGTTTCTTAAATGTTTACTAAAATTCTAATTGTTCTCTGTAAGATACATACTGTGGGCGCGTCTATACTATTAACCCATGACTCAATATTTGAGGCATGCATAGGCATACGCGGAGTAGGTAACAAGTGCAGTTATAGGTCTGTAACTAGTTGTTTTTTTTTTGGATGTCTTAGGATTTTTTGATATTGCTCTTATTTTGAATGCGACTCTATTAATGTTCGAGTCTATGTCTTAAAATATAAGGGTGAATTTGCTAACTTCTAGTTTAGAGCTATGGAAGCTAAAATTTACATTTATTTGTGTCATGGTACAATATTTAATTTTCCATTTATATTTATATTGTTCTCACATGAGGCAAGTATTGATACATCATCCGCAAACAAAACAAGGGTCAGTTATATCTTTAGGAGGGTCGTTGTCGTCGTTGATGTCGTTGACGTATGCAAAGAACAGTACACATCCAATTAAACTTGTGGAATTAAGGCGTTTATTGGTTTGTTATTGGACCGGATACATTCTATTTAATTTGTTATGTGGTTGTAAAATTCTATTTCCACCAGTGGTTTTTTTATTATTCTTATCCTTTAAATAAGATGTGAACCATTTGAGACATTTGCCGCGGATTCCTATGCTGTATAATTGTTAAGTTAATAATATTTCAAATTATGCTTTATCGTATGGTTGTGTCATTTCAAGCAGTACTCCTACTGTATATTTTTATTATGAGTTTTTTTTGGATATATTTGTAAACGAAACGCATAAACCCATTTGCATAAAGGTTTTTTTTCTTTAATTATTTTTGAGACTGTTGGTAAGAGGGCAATTGGACGCTAATTATTTGGGTCAGTTTCTTTATTTACCTTATACAGGTAGCACCATAATAAGAGCTTTTTTTTTATTCGGAAAAACGCCTTTAAAAGACTGGTTTATTCGTTCATAAAATGGTAGTATTAATTCATCTGCGCATTGTTTCGGTAAAGTAGAATTAGTAGTAGTAGTTAGTTAAGTAGTATTATTTCAGTGAGTAGTTGTTTCGTCGATACCGTGGCTCTTTTTCTTTATTAGATTATTTTCGTCGTAGGTAGGTATATTGGACTAAGAAAGATTTCTATTTTACCTCTTTGATTTCTATAAAAAAATAATAGTAACAAGGTCACAACTGCATTCCGCAAAATTATTAAATTATCTTTGCACCGAATCATTTTTCTTTATCAAATGGGCTTTCGTATGACCACCACCTCACCTGATATTAAACAAGACTCATTACACTCTTTTATTACATACTACTCAATTGAAGAATATTTGAATGTTAGTAATGTAATGTAATAAGAATGCATGATAAATCTTTTACTTTTATGTATGTTAGACATAGTTATATTTAAAAATAAGAATAATATTAGTATTAAGCCCTCAATATTGCAACGCTTGCAAAAGGCTACTAAGTTCTAAGCACAACAATAAAATGTAACACCAATTTTGTACCTACACTTAGTATGCAATAAATCTTTGAATCTTTGGATCTTATTTCACCAAAATTTGTATCAGGCATTAATTTTTTTCTTGTGAGTGTAAACCTAACTATATTATGCAAGGTATTAATACATCCTCATAATATTGAGAGTAAACATCTGAGCTAGTGAGCATAAATTTAATCCATTCGTCATCCACTGTATAATTGTATCGCCAATATTTATTACTCTTGATACAAGGAAATCAAACCGGGAGCAGCGGTGTAGTAACTAGCAGTAGATAGTTGAATCTGTATTACGTTCAGTGTCAATATAAACATCGTAACTACAGCCCGGAGAAACTCGATGTCTAATTCACGTATTTGTTAAAAAAATAAAAATCCATAACACGTGTTAGTGAATAAAAAAAAAACCAGAAAATAAATTTTCTTGGTTTAAAAACAAAACTCTTTTTAGTTTGTTTCATATATTTAGCGAAGTGCATAAGTTTTTCCAAATAATTAGATCTTTAATATAAAGATTAGCGTTGTGGTTTCTGCACATCTTTTGTAAATCGTCAATATGAAGTCTAAATTGTACTTTTCCTAGTGGCAGTATGTGTACCAATCCCGCCAATCTTTGAGGGTAAGTTTAATTTCCATTTCTCCATAATATCAGAGGTTATAAAAAAAAAATCGTAAGTACATTTCGTACCTGTAGTGTCCGGTGAGGCGTCTGTGATCCCTGTTATAGGGACGCGGTGTACTTCGCTGTACCGGGAGTGTTTTGCGATGTCTCGGCAGCATACCAGCATTTCTGCGCCACTGTAGCTCGCTGCTCGATTGCAGACCAGGAATGCCAGCGGGCGATCACATTGTGAAGAGCCTGGAGGAGACCTTCAAGACCAACACGATTCACTCTGAAACTTGAAAACATGGTATTAGAAAAGGCACAGATGGTAAATCCCACTTCTGAGATGTAACGAAGGGGTTGCTGGAAGTGAACCTTGGTGTGCGGGTTCTCCTGAACCTGGGTGTAGGTAAAGAATGCAGTAATACGAAGCGCCAAGACATGTTGTTTATTCAATGTCGCAATCGGAACAGAGCCCCAAATGACAGTTGCAAGTTATTTTATAATTTCTAGGAATCAGTGTTGCCAACATGAAATTCTCAAATCGATACATTGTTAAGTAAATCGATAATTAAGCTAATATTATATAATATGATCATGTTGGCTAATGACTAGATTTATTAAATAATTTAATTGACTGGATATAAATACGATGAATTAAAAGTATAATAATCGACTAAATACAAGACATGGTGACTTCATTCGTTCCTTCCGCTGATAAGTAACTTGTCTCTGGGTTGGCTGATCCACAGTTTGTAACACAAGATTGCAGCACGATAACGAATTGAAGAAAAAAACTGTAGACGTCCAGTCACAAGGTTTATTGTGTTCCACCGACAACAGAAGAATGAGCCCGTTTTAACGTTACCACCAATTTTTATAAATAATCAGCGGTTGTGACGTCACAACGTTTTCGAATAACATAATTATGATAAGATTATAATTGATTAAGTAAATATAATCTTAATCAATTATAATCATTACTTCTAATCACAAAGTATTGTAGACATTTAAAATGTAACCTATTTGTAGGAAGTGTTGATGGCGGGAGGCGGAAGTTGTAACAATAAATACGATGAATTAAAAGTATGATAATCGACTAAATACAAGACATGGTGACTTCATTCGTTCCTTCCGCTGATAAGTAACTTGTCTCTGGGTTGGCTGATCCACGAGTTTGTAACAATTGGCACCCAACATTGCCAAGCCTTCATAAGAAATGTGATGAGTGAATTTCATTTTAATTCTTCGAAAGTGAAATGAGGTTTCTTATAAATTTTGATGACATAATTTCCGCTACTGAATCATGATAAACAGAGTGAATTGACTCATAATTTACTTACCTAAATAATTCAAAGTTAAAGTAACTTCAGACTTAGCGAAGAAGTCTAGTAATAAAATTATTACAACTTAATTACTGAGCAAGTCAAAGTTGGGTAACCCTTTGGCTATAAAATTCAATAGACTCGCAAAATCTCCAGATAATTAAAATACGTGAATTTACCGCAAGTGGTTTGCTTGTTCTACATTAGAATGTGCTGATTGTACACACGGCTACACATCAAGGTGTACATTTCCAGTATAAGCTGACCTCGCATTGTGCAGGCTTTCCGTGCAATGCGAGATCAGCTTATACTGGAAATGTACAGCTTGATGTGTAGCCGTGTGTACATACTGAAATGTCCTGTGGAAGTGACCCACATTTATTAAACAAGTGATTATTGCAATGAATCGGCGAGTTAAACCTAGTAATACTGACCTCTATTGTATTAGTACGCTGGACAGGCCGTGTCATTCAAAATGATAGAAGTTCATTGTGCTCAATCAAAGCGCCCACAACGTTAGTCCCTGGACCTAAAATTGAAAGAAAAAGAAATTGATTTATTGCCACAACAAGACGACATGCGTTAGGTGCACGTAGAAAATAACTTCATTAGGTACATTTTGGGAATTACAGTGATACCTACATAGTTTTAATATTATAAAAAGACTAACTTTGCATGTCGTAGCAAATGGCTGCCGTATTGTTTTGAGTAAAATGTCATTGTCCTATCTCTAACATTACTTCCGTGGACCACACAGACCAGGCTTACTGGTCTGTGGTGGACCAACAACACTGCAGCCAGTACTAACAGCGCCAAAATGGCGGAAATCTAATTTCTTCCGTACGTCGTTGTCAATAGCCGGTCCAGCCTACTAGTAGTAGGATAATATGATCATTACAGAGATTTTGATAGTTATTGTTTACGGTGTTGCCATAATTCCACTGCAAAGTTAGCGTGGTCGGACTCTTGTAAAAGTTGTGCTATGCTATGCCCTGAAGAACCTTTCCAAATATGACCACACATTCTGATACACGTTGTATTCGTTTATACGGAATATTTTAAAATTAATCAATAAGTATTAATTGTATCAAATTGTAGGTAATGAACAGTGTATGTGTATGGGTACCTAGTTAAAATCCGCATTAAGGTTACTTGTAAAACAATATTACAAAACTCAATGAACATAACATTAAACGTGACACAAAAATCATTTTTATCTTTGCTGAAACGGCTATTTCTATTATTCTTTCCTTTATTTGGAATGGGAACAATAGAGAATTTGGTTAAGAATACGATATCTTTGTAGGGAAACTCATTTCACGCTCATTCGTGTACAAAATATTATGTGTTCCTCGCGATAAATTCATAGAAGATTTTCTTTCCTGAAATGAAAGTTATTTTATCCTTACATCCCTTTTTATTCTGTTTACGGAATCTCGTAAAAAAAAATCTTAAGAAAAAACAGCAGATTATCTTTTAACTGATAAAGAATCGTTAAAGGAGAGGCCAACGTTCTGCAGCGGACATTTACATGAAGTTGTTAATCATGATAATATAGAAATGTTGGATACTTTCGAGCTAGCAGCTCATTACTAATTATTGAGCATAACATTAACTTGTGTTTGTGTCTAATATTAGTATAGTTATCCTACTATTCTACTAACATAATAAATGCGAAAGTATGGACGTTTGTTTGTCCTTCAATCACGCTGAAACGCCTCAATTTTTTTTTTATAAAGGTTTGCACACAGATAGACCATAAGGCTGTGGTCTGACAAACGCCGTCGGCCGTTTCTGGCATGACCATAGAATTCTAAATAATGTAAAGTAATAGAAGTGGCAAATACGCGTCAAAGTGTTGCTGCTTGTTGTGTCTTGTAGGACACCAGTGCGCGAACCGTTTGCTTGTTCATCGGTGCTGTTTTGGACGCAGAGTCACTAAAATTGTATTTTGTAGCATATCTAATAATGGTTTTGTTATGAAGCTTAATTTATTTTTCATTGCATGCTAGAAACATGGTGGGCGAAATTGCGTATTTATGTGTTGGTAGCGGCGAACCGGCGACACGTTCCGGTATTAAAAGATATAGATGACATTTCTATTACCTTATTATTAAGATTTCTATGGGCGTGACGCTGTACGCGGCCGACGAATGCTTATTATGGAAATGCACTACTGTCAAGTGGTCTATAGCGGACGACGGCGTTTGTAACAGACCACGGCCTATCTCGGATTAACATACAGGCTACTTTTTATACCGGGAATATACAAAATTAGGTGAAATGTTGCATGGTATAAAAACCATACCAATAGGCTCTCCTAGTGATTCTTAAGAAACCACTTTCGGGACTTTTTATATATATTAATGGTTCACAAATCGGACAAGACAATAATTACTTGTATTATTTTGGCTGAACCTGAAGTACAGTCAACAAATCGGAATCATGACCCACTCAGCTGATAATTCGTTTGAAATCGTCAAAACAGTAAAGTCTTCTTCTATGCTGCACTTAGGACATTTTGAATATTACAGAAACTGTATTAATACGGGTCAGAGGACTGTGCCATTTTGAGCTTTGTTATCAATGCAATAGATTTATAATTGGATTGGAAATTATGTTTTTGATAAAGCAGGAATTGTTTTGAATTTCGAATTAGCTGTCGTTTCACGTGCTTTTCCTACAAACAACTATATTTTTTATGAAACCTATACTAACTTTTTCGATTACAGAACATTAATAAAATAAAAATAAAAATGACAAATAATAAAACGTCAAGTATAAAATGGTGTCAAACATTATTTGGAGTTAAACATCAAGAATAAAAATTAGAAAAAACAATTATAGATTCTGCGGAAGACCACGTAGTGACTAATTAATTATCTGGCCGAATTTCTGCTAACATGTGGGCCTGGTGAGTGCCGGAAATGTAGGCGAAGTCGTCCAGATTTATTCTCGTGCAAATTCAGTTGACTTATTAGAAGAAACTATGTTACCGACAGTGCGAACGGTTTACCCGCGAGAAGAAGTTCCGAACTTCTTCTACGTTCACGATACCTGTCCAGTGCATACAGCAAGAGTTGTCACCAGATTTCATCAGCATTTTCATAGCCATCTAGGTCCCCGGATCCCAATACAAATGAAAATGTATTGGGCTTGATGGTCCAAATGTGGGATAATAGAAACGAGAGGACAAGGCAAGCACTTGATCAACGTTGTAACAAAATTTGGGATTATATGAGAGGAACGGACATTTGCAGTCGCCTAATCGGATCGATGCGTTCTAGACTATTGGACGTTATTGAAAACTATTTTGCTTTCTCTCGTTTTTAGGATAAATTAATTGTCATTCATTAATGTTATTTTGAATATTTTATTAACTATTTAAATAGTCTTTTATTGTGTATTTCCCTTATATTTAATTTAATTATGTTTTATAAATAAATAAATATTTTTGGGACATTTTTACACAGCACCATCTAGTCCCAAACTAAGCAGAGCTTGTAATATGGGTACTAGACAATGGATATAATACTTATATACTTTTTTTGTTGTTGTAAATACATACTTATAATAAACAAGAAATACCCAGACCAACACAAACACTTATGTTCATCACACAAATATTTGTGTTCTGTGGGAATCGAACCCACGACCTCGTGATCAGCAGTCCGACACTCGAACCACTAGACCACAGAGGTCGTCAAAATGCAGTGGGTATGGTGACTAAATAATAAAGAAGTGCTTATTATTGTGAGATTTCACAAAACTGTCGTCGCATCAATCCATGTCTTTGATCGACGCCATTCGGGTATTACGCAGTAATACCCTTGCAATATGGCATCGAATTTTTATAACAAGTCAGTCCATCATGAGGTATCGAAACTCAATGTGTCTATTGTCCGCCATCATGCGCGTTAGCATTTGAAAGTTATAACTTCACGTGCTTCACATGTTATGGTTAATGCCAAACGTGTCAAAGAAAGTTCACGATCTATATGCGTCAATATGCGTAGCATCTCTAGTACGTCTGTGCGTTCTATGCACGAAAGGGCACAGACCTACATAGGGAGACGACAATTTTATTGGTGAACGAACTGTCACTGTCAATAGCTAACAAAATTGATAACAAGTCTGTTGCCAGGGAAATATCTGTTTAAGCGAAATTCAACCTAATTGTATTAGAATGTCTGTAGGATATTAAGCTTATCGTGGGTCATGATTCCGATTTGTTGACTGTACCTACTAGAAAAAATATGAAAATGTTGCCTTATGCCATTGTAGTTAGTAGATAGTTAGTAAGTTATTTATTCGCAGAAGATATGGTACATAAGTTCTTAAAAATATAATACATGTTCAATAACACATCTCGCCTTATGTTTTATGTAGCCAGAAAATATTCTATAAAATGGTGCATGTTGCCCAATATTAGTTCTGCAAAGAGGCATCGCAAATGTATGCTTATTACACAAGCGACTGTTCTGACGTGGAACAGCAAGCTGTACCCTCTCAAGTAAGCTTGCACAGTCTATGAATCCATTTATTAATTTACAGATACACAACAACTTGCGTGTATTCTGTTAAACATTGTAATTAACGTCTTCTTAAATCTAAAATTCCTGAAATTCTTTAAACACATTAAAATTAATCGACATTATTCGAACACCTACAACATCAATGAAAAAGTTTTTAATGTTGTTACACAGGGTGTTCAATAATTTGAGTGTTCGATTATGAGTTAACAGCTCTCAATATTGGCGTAATTTTATAACTTCAGCCGTTCATTGTTTACCGATAATTCTCTCAACGTTTCATAAGCCTTTAATTTTTAACGTTTATTTGTAAATGAACTTTTGCGTCTAATGTTGTCGAATGTGGTATTTGCAAATGTATTATTAATGTTAATCTATACTTATAAAGACAATGCCGAAACTACTTAAGTTAGAAACATGAAATTTGGACAATAAGTTCCTTTTGTAACGTAACTAAGAAAGGATTTTTTGGAAAATTTAACCCTAGGGGGGTGAAATAGGCTTTTAGAGTTTGTATGAATAATCTTATCTCCTGGGTCGATTCACTCAAAACATGGAAAAAATTATCTTAAAGGTTAATCACTATTTTTTTTCTTCTCCAACTCTAACTCTTAGAAGAGGGTGGAATAGGGTTATACATTTCGAACTGATTTTTTTTATTGCGTGGCTTGATTGAGTTGAAACTCCGGTATAAATAATCTTTAAATCAATTGATAAATTACGTGTTTTAGCGTTTTACGAAAATTAATCCTGAAAGGGTTAAAATAGATTGTTAACGTTTCTAGGAAAAATGTCAGAAGAGTCAAAAAATAGGCAAAGTACCTATGTAGTGTGTATGTTGTGTAGGGTACTACAACAGGATACATTAAATGAGGCAACTTGAACCTTTTTACGCGAGCAAAGCCGGAGGCATCGGCTAGTCTTGTATATCGATGGCACAACTATCATATACTACAATATGATAGTTGTGCCATCGATATGTTAACAACAATAAGTACATCAGACGGTCATAAATTTCCAAAAAAATAAACATTGAGGTGAACCGATTTCTCATAAAAGTGCATTACCCCATTCTGTCACCGCTTGACTTATAAAGCATGATTTGTTTGCGAAAGCCACTTATTCTCAACACAATAATACATAATTTATCAGCTTTATTTATCAATCAGTTAAGTATGTCTGTACAAACGAGTTTGTTTAAATAAATGGCGTCGAAATGAAGCACGGCATACGGCGCCAAAGACGCGGCATGACACATGTAAATAAACGCACTTCGGTAAATATACGGTGCAGGACTGAGGGCACATGGGCCCCATACGTTGGGATTATATCAACAAGGAAAGTTCCACATAGGTAGGCAGCACGCTGGAACATACAGCATGCGCATAGCAAGTACTTCAACGTGTTTGCGTCCAATATTTCACACATAATATACTTGGGTTTATGTCTTCGATCAAATATACCATAGATGCACGACCGCCGCTCGAAAAATGGCGCCAACAAAACAGTGCAATAATTAGTCGCGTGTACAGTTTCGCTCTCAGCCGCTTCACGACCGCGCTAGAGGTGAGATGTTTCACTATGCTAAAATTATTAGAAATAAAATAATAATTTAAAACTGCATTCCAAATGTGTAAACAAAGGATGGAGTGTCGTACTTGTCGTTGTCGTAAACATAATAACAAGTACACTTTATCGCGGAGACGTTTTTTGGGTTTGATTTTGTACAAGACCGTGCATCCACAAGTGGTATTTTTGGTCGAAGGTGTGCATGATTAAGACCACAAAAGATTGTGTGCCAACTGCCAAGTGCCAAACATTTATAACTGGAGCAACACCTACCTACTTGCCTGTTATCAAAATTACATAAAATAGAATTCACTATGTTACATAGTGGATTGTTACAGTATATGTAACAAACGCAAATATTCACGCATTAATAACTGTGCTATAATCAGATACAATATTTGCCTACACACAATATGTACAACTAAAAGATAAGCTTAATCCACACTGAGATTAAATTCTGTAGAGTTCACTTTAACATAGTATCTTAAACATAACTCTTAATCTTAAGTAGATTTCATAATACAGTAATACTATAATCCAGTATAAAATCATAGACCAAAAGATAAATTTAATCATTCCTAATGGTTTTATCTTGTTACAAGACAAGTACGACGAATATTTTGTGTTACTTTACAAAGTAAATGTATTCAACAAACCTAGCACTCAACGCGGTACACAATTTCCAAGTTTGGAGTATCCCGTTTTCCACCGTAATGCACAGGAAAACCTCAACATTTTTATGCAAATAGCACAACGTAGTATCTGTATTAAATCTAGGGAGAGAGTTCCCTCACTCTAAACATGTTAGTTCAAGCTATTAAAGTTTTTAAACGCTTCGCTATCACATAAAACATAAGGTAATATGAGGTACTAGGACTTTCTCTAGTTCGCGTGTGTACTAATCTAAACAAATGTGATATGTATGTTGTGATTTGGGTCATATAAATCAAATTAGCTCGGATTATCACGGATAGTTTTATTACACCAATATGGACACAGCATACAGTACCAGTACAGTTATTACAAGAGAGAGAGCCTACATCGATTACGTCAAACTCAAAATAGGCAGTTGACAGCTAATAGGCATTGACATTGATGTTTATGTTCAGAAACTAACACTACCCCTTGAACTAAACTTGGTATAATAATACAATACAACCCTTAAAGGATTATCTTATTATATGTAATATAATATTTGTATGACAGCTCAAAACACTTAAATTAATAAACAATACATTAAATTATTACATACTCAAAAGAGCCAAAACAAATTTAACATGTTTTTCTTTACATAAGGGTTTTGTGAGCAAATCTGCCACCATATCACCTGTAGGCATATAACAAACATTAATAAAGTTCTTAGATATAATTTCTCTTACATAATGGTGCCTTACATCTATGTGTTTGGTACGGGCATGAAACATAGTGTTAGAACAAATTCTTTGTGCAGACTGATTGTCATTGTACAGATTTACCTTACAATTTATTTGAAGACATTCATTGAGAAACGTACGCAAAAACATAGCCTCTTTGCAAGCATCTGATATTGCCATGTACTCAGCTTCAGTACTTGAGAGCGCAACAGTCCTCTGTTTGCGACTTTCCCAAGACACGACAGAATTTATGCCCAATTTGAATACATACCCTGTATACGATCGACGGTCAATTTCGTTGCCCGCCCAATCTGCATCTGTGTAGCCATTTATGACCAATCCTCCTTTCTTGTACTTTAGAGAATAATGATACGTACCTTTAAGATACCTAAGTATCCTTTTTGCAGCTTTCCAATGTGTTTCATCGAAGCACTCATTAAATTGGCTTAAAACACTGACCGAGTGTGAAATGTCTGGCCTGGAACAAACTGCAATGTACATTAAGCACCCTATTAAATTTCTGTAATCAAAACTAGTGTCCTTGACTTCACTCTGTTGTAATTTTGATCCAGCTTCCATTGGTGTTGAAGAAGGTTTACAGTCAGACATATTGAATTTGTGTAAAATCATCTGAATGTAATTTGACTGATCCAAAGTAATACATTCTTTATTTCTGGATACTCTCATACCCAATATCTGATGGGCAGCTCCCAAATCTTTCATGTCAAATTCAGACATGAGTTTTTCTTTTAAAATATCTTTTTCATGAGATATCTGTGGAGAAAATAATATAATATCATCAACATAAAGGGCGATTATTATCATTTCCCCCTTTTGTCCTTTATAGTAGACACATGGCTCTGAAGGCATCCTGATAAAATGAAGTTTATTCAATAAAACTCCATTTATTTTTTCATACCATGACTTGGCCGCTTGTTTTAATCCATAAACAGCTTTGTGTAATTTATAAACTTTATGCTCCTGACCTTTCAATATGAAACCCTCTGGTTGTTCCATCAGCACATGCTCTTCAAGATCACCATTCAAAAACGCAGTTTTGACATCTAAGTGATTTATTTCAAGATCATATTCTGCAGCTAATGCTAACAACAAGCGTATAGTAGAATATCTCACTACAGGCGAGAAGGTTTCATGGTAGTCAATACCATATCTCTGGGTGTATCCCTTAGCAACCAGCCGTGCCTTATATTTCAATAGGTTGCCTTCTAAGCTTCTCTTTTTCTTAAAGACCCATTTGCATTTTACTGGTTTCTGACCTTTGGGTAAATCCACGAGGCTCCAGCACTTATTAGTAATGAATGATTTATACTCATCTTGCATGGCTTCTTTCCACTGCTCAGCTTCATTACCACCAAGTGCCTCCGGAACAGTCTCTGGATCTCCATGTTCGCTGTACTGCGCATCTACCAGTTGTGCATGCAAATTTTGGTCTGTCGCATCAGCAAACTCTGTTGTGTAGTTTTCAGTGTCTTCAGATGAGCTTCCTGGAACATAAGTTTCATCCGACGAATTATCTGTGTCAAATGTACTGCTACTCTCATTGATACTAAATATTGTGTCCCTATTCCTATTCCTGTCATCAGAACTGGAATTTTCAGACACACACTGTGGATTTCCATCTCCAGTGCTTTGGTCTGCCGTACACGATACATCATGTACCACCAAATTAGTATCATCATTTGACAGGTCCTTTTTACAGAAGCGATCCTCTAAAAACACTACATGATATGCTTTAACACAATGTTCAGGTTTCTCTGGATCAATGAGCCTGTAACCCTTAGTGTCGTCACAATAGCCCACAAATATGTATTCCTTTGCCTTTGAATCTAGTTTCTTTTGATTCGATGCTAAAGCATATGCCACACAGCCAAAGATACGTAAGTGACCAACATTTACCTTTGTCTTGGTCCAGTTTTCTTGTGGTGTCACACCCATGATAGCCTTAGTGGGTGACCGGTTCTTTAAGTAGACTGAAGTGTTGACAGCTTCAGCCCAAAAACTGCCATCGAGACCAGCATCCCGTAGCATGCAGCGGGCCTTGTCCATGATGGTACGGTTAGCCCTCTCTGCCACACCATTCTGCTGACTACAATGCGGGACAGTTGTGTGATGACGGATTCCATGCTGTTGCAGAAACTGTTGAAAAATATTATTTATATATTCACCGCCATTGTCACTACGAATAACTTTGATTTTCTTGTCAGTTTCTTTTTCAACCAAATTTTTGAATATTTTAAATTTTTCAAAAACTTCATCCTTTGACTTTAAAAAGTAAACAAATGTTTTCCTTGTACAATCATCTATGAACGTCAGAAAATAGCGAGCACCACTTAATGATTTATGTTGCATTGGACCACACAAATCTGTGTGGACTAAGCCTAAAATTTCCTTAGACCTACTATACGACTTTTTAGGAAAAGGTAGTTTTGTAAATTTGCCTTTTAGGCAAGCAACACAAGTCTGAAACTGTGAACTGTCATAATTAATACCAAAAACCATACCCTTTTTCATGATGCTCATGCTCCTGGAGTTGAGATGCCCGAGCCTGCGATGCCATACCTCCTGAGATTCCAGGCTGTCCTCCTTAGACACGTCACAGACCAGTTTTGATTCACTGCTGTTGTCCAACACCCTGCTCAGAGGTTGCACATCTTTACCAGATGCTATGCTGCAATTTAACACTGAACCTACTGTATTTAATTGATATACACCATTCTTGTAACTTGCAGTTGCTATTGTTTCATGCCCGTCCATGATTCTACAGGTTTTTGTATCAAAATAAACTTTATAACCTTTCCTTGCTAGCTCACTAACTGATAAAAGATTTGTTGACAGTTGAGGAACTAAATACACATTACTTATTGTCCTATTACCATTGTTCAACTTAATTTTTACACTGCCGAAGCCGCTAGTACAAAGTTTTTCACCATTTGCAATGTTAACTGTGAGTGTCTTTGTTTCCGTGAACTCCGACATTGTATTTTTGTTGTTGCACATATGATGAGTCGCGCCCGAGTCTACATACCAGACATTGTTGTCAAGGTTCACAGACAGCGCTGTCAAGAGTGCTTTCTCCTTATCCTTGCTTGCAGGAGGTGTAGGGTTACTATTCCTGGGGCAATCCTTCTTAAAATGTCCTAGTTTCTTGCATCGGTAACATTTTATTTGCTTCTTTGTAATCAACGCTGATACAGTCTCTGTTTTCTCATCTCTTCTGTGAAATTCCTGTAGTAGTTTCGTTTTTACAGTTTCACTGGCCAACTTGTCATTGGAAGTTTCCAAAGCCATTATGAGTGGGTCATAGTTTGATGTCAACCCGCTCAACATGATAACGGCTATGAATTCATCGTCCAATTGAGAACCTATGTCATCCAATTGCTGAGAAATCTCTGTAACTTTTGAGATGTAAGCCTCCATACTTGCACTCTCACTGAGTCGGGTTCCAAACAGGGACCGCAGCAGACCCAATCTTCTACATAAGCCCTTGTCCTCGTACGCTTTCTGCAGGTTTGTCCACGCCTCATACGCAGTTTTAGCATTGCGTACGTGTGAAAACGCATTGCATTGTACGGAAAGGCAAATCTTCGCGAGTGCACGTTGATTTTTTCTTACATCTGAACTTCCTGTTGTCGATTCAATACATTCCAAAAGATCTTCATGCATCAATAACATCTTCATTGAAAACTTCCAATTATTATAGTCTTCAATGCCCTTCAGCTTTTCAATTGGAATTCCTGCCGAAGGCGTCGAACTTGATACATGTGCATCGCCGGGCATGTTGGGTTAGGCCGGCCGGTCAGCAATCTTTCTTCCAGAAAATACGACTCAATCCGAGAAAATATAACTTGATTTTGCTTTATAGAACGCTCTGGGCCCATAACCTGTTGTGATTTGGGTCATATAAATCAAATTAGCTCGGATTATCACGGATAGTTTTATTACACCAATATGGACACAGCATACAGTACCAGTACAGTTATTACAAGAGAGAGAGCCTACATCGATTACGTCAAACTCAAAATAGACAGTTGACAGCTAATAGGCATTGACATTGATGTTTATGTTCAGAAACTAACAATGTACTAGTAAAACTATAATTTCTCCATTTAAAACTTCTTTCATCCAGTCACAGATTGATCCGTAAACTTTTCTCTTAGAGTAATAAAGTAATAAGACTAAACCCCAGTTTCTGGAAGGCTGATCAATTTGATCTGTTGTCAAATCTCATGTCAGCTCATGTGATTGGCCGGCAAAAATGTGAACAACCAAAAAAATCACAACGCTTGAACTGAGATTTGATAGCTGATTAGTAAATTTTTGCGTTGACCAGTCTTTCGAAAACTGGGGGCAGAGTGATAGTTTCATTCAAATTTCCGCTCTAAATTAATGCAAAAAAACAATCGATGTGTGCAACCGGCACCTAAAATGTTCTCCCGACACACACATAAGCACGCGTAAGCTCTACTGAACGGAGCCATTTTTGGCTCCCATTTAGTTGCTTCAAATTGTGCGTGCGGAATTGGTTTCTATGTGTAGTTATTCTAAGCTTTTTTAATTTATTTTTACGTTTCATGTGCTTCATGGATGTTCTGAGGCGCTCGTGGCTTAATAACCGCGTGTATCACAAAATCGCGGTTAAGCTGCTCTAGCCGCGGTTAGTCCTTGGGTGGGTGACCGTTTTGTTATACATCAAGAACCCTCTGTGCCTCTGATCTCGGTTGCCATACGCATATGGCAGTCGTTACAGGTAGCCCGAAAGATTGAAAACCAGTCTAACCTTAAGACGTCGGCTTTACCCAGTAACTGGGTTGCAAAGGTCAGATGGCAGTTGGTCCGTGAAACATACTGATGTTCAGCCGCCTTGGTTAAACTGGAAGCCGACCCCAACATAATTGGGAAAAGGCCCGGAGAAAAAAATAATGAATGTGTTTCAGCAATATGCCAGCCAAATACCCCAAATAGGCTTCTTTTAAAATCATTTTTAGTTGATCGATTCAGTTTGTGGGAATGGAAAAAATATAGGTTAATCTTGATCGTATTTTCAAACACTACTGTGCCCAAAACACGTATTCGTGAAGTTTTCTTGATCGAAAAAAAATGTAAACTAACCTCTTAAAAACATGCATTAGAGCAAACTATCTCTATTATTTATAAAATTTTATAAATGAAATTAAGAAGACATAAGAAAGAATAATCTAAAACATAGTTGTTTCTGTTTTTCAGCTAAGCTTTTAGTTTTTATAAAAAAATATGTTGTAAATTTTTATTCAAGTATTTGTAAATTTTTATTGAGCTGCACACGGGACGGGTCCTCTAGTTGCATCTCTTTCAGTTCTGTACAAAACGACAGTGACCGCGAGGTCTGTTTTTTTTTTTGGTGTAGTCAGCCTCTTAACAATAATGTTTATCCCTGATTGACTTTAGTTATTAGAGTTCGCAGGAACCAACCCTCCCTTGTTTCGCCCACTAGTTTATGTAAACAATCCTTTGTTTTCCCGCCGTAGGGATTCTTATAAAACATCATGAATGAGTAAACAACCTCGAGGCTTGTGGAACAAGTGTCCACGTCACCCACTGTCTTATAATGTTTGTTTAAACAAATTTGTTTCCCTAGTATTATGTTTAGAATGCTCTTCTGACGTTGATTGTATTTCTTTGACAGAACGAAGTACCTGTTTTAGTATAGGATAATGCACAACCAAGTGCAGGTCTGTTTTAAACAGTAAGCTGAAATTTGCGCTGTTTTGACAGGTGCTGGGTACATAAAACCATTAACCATTGGCCATTTAAACTACAATTATTCATGAATATACTCTCGATGACAGTATTAAATATTCTGTGACAAATGTTAAGAATAGATTTTTGTAGATCATCCATCACAATACGTGTGCCTACCTACTTAAAATTTTATATTTTTAACATCATCTCATGACCAATACGGAACGAAAAAGTGTTATTTTGACATACCTGTAGGAAAAGAAAGGAAGAAGGGAAATTCGCGTCAACCACTAAAACAATGAATTTGGGCTTAATTTGATAAGCATTTAAGGAGTGCTTGGTTTCACCTAGTTGCTGCGACCGTAAACGACACCGCATAAGTCCATTCAAAATATTATGTCGGACCGATTTTATGGCTCGTGTGCAAATAACTTACAGCTTGCCTAATAAGTGAACAGCACTAAATATGAAACACACAGAACATAAAAATAAAACGCACAGAACAATGATGAACAGTAAATCCCATGTTATATTTATTTATTAATATGTAATAAATAAATATGTATATATGTATGTATGTGTATGTGTGTATGTATGTGTATGTATTAATATGTTTAACCAGGTATTCTCTTCCCGTGACAGCTAGGTCACGTGATTGCTCCAAGACTACGACATCGGCTGTGGAGCCAACAGCGGGCTGTTAGCGTGACACTTGTCAGTTTGATGTGCTGCCGCCTGCCACTATGTGTAAATAAATTACCCGAGCAAAATGCATTTTTTCACTTACATTCGTCTATAAAGAAGCGCTTTTAAACTCGTAATTTTATACAGTTTCCTTTAATAACAAATTAGATGAATAACACGAGATAACAAATAGGCTAGTTAGGATTTCATTTTATATTCATTATGAATAAAAATATTCTTAATTGTAATGAAGATGTCAATTAATGGCAACACTGATCGTGACATAGCCTTGGGGCCATCGCGGGAAGAGAATACCTGCTAAAGCATATTATTATACGATGGTAAATCCACAAAGGGTAAATTCCATTTCCTATTTGACATTTCCCACGTGGATATCGTTTCCCTAACAAATTATATTCAATTGATTGACAGATGCTTCAGATACCAGTGAGCTTTGCGGTAACGATCCAAATAATTTAATCAGTGTTGCCAGTTTGCCACCTAGTTAGATATTAATGCCCGCCATGAATGGATACCTAATTGGAATTCCTAGATACTATTGAACTAGGGAAATCACAAATACGATTTTTATTTCTAAATGTATGAATTACGACGCATGACACTTTTGATGGGTTATTCAAGGGTACTAAAGGACTCACTGAAGTATTCATTGAGTAGGTGATGAAATCCGCTATGTTGATACCTTCATACATGCAGTCACGGCCATTAAAAGTTTTGATAAGTTAATTTCCAATCTTACTCAGTTGAATAGCATATCTTTTAACTTTGTTTTAAGTTTTTGAACGCTTTAATTTAAATTTGAAACGCACAGACTTATAAGGGCGGGACGTCCTGTCACTTGGGCAGCTTTAGCTAAAGGCGGGTTATAATAAATAAAAACAAAAACAAAAAAATGGATTTAAAAGTTCACTGAAAAAAAATATTATTCAGAGATCTAAAGCTGGCCCCCTATTGTTAAAATATTGCAGTAATTTGATACAAACGACTAAAAGAGTTTAATTCGTTGGCGGGTTGCAAGTATATTGAAGAGTGCATCCCTGCTTTAATATACCATTGACGATTTTCCATAAATTAACGCTCACATTACTATCAGCGTGAAATGTTTTAATTGTTATAGAAACCTTTTCAAATAAAAAGCTAACAAGAAGTAGGCAGACCAGCCTTCAACTAGGTGAATGTGCTCGTAGGAGTGTGATCACCTCAACGGTTCAACGAATCGAATCGATGACCTTTTGATTCAAAGGCCACTCCGGTAGCCTTAGGGATATTGTCGCTTAATGTGTATGTTGCATGCCATTGATTATATTTTAACTATTAATCTGAGATTTTAACTAAGTGTACGCACGGCTACGTATCAAGCTAAGGTGACCTTTTAGTGTTCGGAAATCTTATACAATGCGAGGTCAGCATATACTGGAAATGTATAGCTTGATTTATATGTAAGTATAGCCGTGTGTACACTTGCGGTCATCGGTTATAAGTTTTTAATATAAAAACTTTTTATCAAAAAATAAAACCGACTTCAAAAACCTTAACTAAAAAGTAAAAAATAATCCTTGTATGTATTTCTAAATCTTTTCATAAACCAATATTTTGAAGGCGGCGCGTGATTGACCTTTTTTTTACGTATGTACATGTATTTCACGATCAATCATCGTAGGCGTCATGTAAATATGTATAATGTACAGTACAGTATAAGTGAAAGTACACGACAATCACGCACCGCCTTCAAAATGTTGGTTTATGAAAAGATTTAGAAATACATACAAGAATTATTTGTTACTTTTTAGTTAAGGTTTTTGAAATCAGCTATATTTTTTGTTAAAATGTTTTGATTTCATTATTTTTAGTTGATAATTGCGATACTTTTTGGGTTGATTCATAAATGTTTAAATAGAACTAATTTGAGAATATATTTTTATTAACCTACTAGCTTTTACCCGCGGCTCCGCTCGCGTTAAATTCTGCTAACCCACGTCAGTCCAGTCCAGTCCAGTCCAGTCCACTGTCCCACTGTCCCACTGACCCACTGTCCCACTGCCCCTTCGCCCCACTGCCCCACTGTCCCTCTGACCCACTTCCCCACTGTCCCACTGCCCCAACTGTCCCATTGCCCCACTGGCCCAACAGCCACACTGTCCAACTGCCCCACTGTCCCACTGTCCCACTGTCCCACAACACCACTGACCCACGGCCCCACTGTCCCACTGCCCCACGGCCCCACTGTCCCACTGCCCCATTGACCCACTGCTCCACTGCCCCACCGTCCCACTGTCCCACTTCCCCACTGCCCCACTGCCTCACTGCCCCACCGTCCCAACGTTCCACTGCCCCAATGCCCTAACAGTCCAACTGCCCCACTGTCCCACTGCCCCACTGCTCCAACTGCACCACTGTCCAACTGCCCCACTGCACCACTGTCCCTCTGCCCCACTGCCCCACTGACACACTGCCCCACTGCCCCACCGTCCCACTGCCCCAAAGTCCCACGGCCCCACTGTCCCACTGCCCCACTGCCCCATAGTACCATTGCTCCACTGCCCCTCTGTCCCACTGCCCCACTGTCCCTCTGTCCCACTGCCCCACTGCCCCACCGTCCCATCGTCACACTGCCCCAATGTCCCACCGTCCCACTGCCCCACTACCCCATTGTCCCACTATATCACTATCGTCCCGTCCCATGTCCCATGTGTCCCATATCCCATCCTATGTCCAGTCCTATGTCTCGTCCCATGTGCCGTCCCACTGTCCTGTCCCATGTCCCGTCCCACTGTCCTGTCCCATGTCCCGTCCCACTGTCCTGTCCCATTTCCCGTCCCATGTTCCGTCCCCTGTCCCGTCCCCTGTCCCGTCCCCAGTCCCATCCCCTGACCACTCCACTCCACTCCATCGTACATTACTATCCGCTCGTGCAAATGCATAGAAGCTTCGATCTGTCGGGTGAGTACGCAACCCACGAATTAATTTTTTTCTTTTTTTCTTTCTTTCTTTCTTTCTCAAAACCCATACCAGTTTTTGAGTCAGTCAGCTTTCAAACAAAAAAAAATCATCAAAATCGGTCCAGTAGTTTTAGCGTGATGCTGGAACAAACAAACAAACAAACAGACGCTAGACGTTATAATAGTTAAGATGCTGTCCCACTACTGAGCAAAGGTCTCGCTCATGTTTTTCCAAACGTCCAATCAAAACACGCAAATCGGCCAAGAATTCTCAGAAAAACACAACTACATATTAGGAGATTGTCTAGATAGACGAAGCTAAAATAAACGGATTTATTGAAGCTGGTAAAAAAACTGCTCAACCTAAGCCAATAAAATTTATATGGGACCACAGCGCGGGCTTCCTCTACCAAATAAAAAAACAACCACGTAAATCGGCCCAGAAATCTCGGAGTAATCGGTATAAGAAAAACCCGTCGAATACATAACCTCCTTTTTTTGAAGTCGGTAAAAAGCAGCATTATCGGTCCAGTACATAAAAACAGTAGTACATTACTGTCGAGGCCTGAAATGAAGCAATTGACGGCCGAATAATATTGGAAGTAAGAGGCGAAGCCGAGTACTCCCGAAGTGATTTTAAAAGGACGAGGCGCTAGCATACGTGGGACACTCAGAAAGTTTTGCGAAACTAAAAAAAATTGTTCTATACGTACATATATTTTTATCAAATCTTTTCAAAGTACTTTCCACCAGCCTCTATACAAAGATTCATGCGCCTAAACCAGTTTTCAAAACACTTTTTCCAGTCCGCCGCAGACACCTCGTTTACAGCCTGCTCGAACGCAGCCAGCGCATCTTCCGGCGACGAAAATTGTATCCCTTTGAGCTGATTTTTTATTTTTGGGAATAAAAAGAAGTCACACGGTGCTAAATCAGGGCTGTAAGGAGGGTGACCCAGGAGTTTGACTGGCGTGCTGTCCAGGAAGTCCCTCGTTTTGAGTGCGGTGTGCGCAGGTGCATTGTCGTGGTGGAGCAGTAGCCCGCGGAGCCCTGTGTTTGGTCGCTTGTTGCTTATAACAGAGAAAACTTCTGGCAAACATTTGGTAGTATACCATTCGGCATTAATGCTTCTTTGATCCCGTAAGGGAATTGATACCAAGTGGCCAGTCAAATTAAAAAAGCTAGCGATCAAAATCTTACCCCCGCTTCTAGATCGCTTCACTTTGGTAGGCGTTGGCTCATTTTGAAACACCCAAACAGTCGACTGGCGCTTGGTTTCTGGGTCGTATTGATAAATCCAGGACTCATCACCTGTAACGATGTCGTAAACACGCCGAGACGAGCCTGCTTCAAATTTGTTAAGCATATCACGGCACCATTCCACCCGGGCCTGCTTCTGAGCATCGGTGAGGTTGTGCGGCACCCAGCGTGATACTATCCTCCTCACGCGAAGATGGCTGTGTAGAATCTCGTGAACGCTTCCCGATCCAATCTTCAATATGTGTTGAATCTCCTGATATGTAATTCGCCTATTGTCTTGGATTAAATTTTTCACTGCTAGCACGTTTTCTTCGGTAACAGCCGTCAAAGGGCGACCGCTTCTTTCGTCATCCCCCAAAGTTGGTCGACCGCGCTTGAATTCGTTATACCAACGATACACGGTTGCCTTGGAAGGGCCTTCATCCATGAATGCCATTTGAAGTCTATCGTACGATTCATCCGGTTTCAGGCGACACTTGAAATCGTATAAAATCATAGCTCTAAAATGTTCCCGGCGCAGATCCATATTTCAGTGAGACACAATACTTTGAATTAACTCGCAAAAAATGTGGAGGGAAATTTTGAAATTGGAACTTACTTATTTTTACTTATAAATAATCATATTTTCGAAAAACATTATAACTGGCCAGTCTCCCATATATAAAAACTTTTTTTCGCAATACTTTCTGAGGGGCCTGGTATACTACGTTTTATTTTGTCGATTCATGTGAAGAAAAATGTAGGGGACAGTTGATTTTATTTTCGCGATTTCACGGTTGGTCCCATAGTAAAAGTTGTTCATATTGAAGAGTACAATAACCCCGTAAGAGGTTTTCAGTTGTTTCAAAAACACGTAGTTATACATACGGGGTGAAGAATATTTTCATTAATTAGGTACTAACTGTAACTACTCAATCAGAAACAATAAAGTTTACTTACTTACTTACTTAAGAAAACTATACTGATTTGGAATTATGGTGTACAGAGTGAAAATCTCAAAAAGGTTTGCCTGTTACTTGCCGAGAACATATACAGTTAACAGGCCTGTATAATATCTAGCAGAGATCTAAGTAACTTTTTAAGTTGCTGCATTACAATTAAAACAACGAATAAAAACAACACTACCTTCTTATAAGGTAGTAGAGAAACCATAAAGTGTAAATCGAATTAGATACAAATAGCATAATAGCTACATATATTTGTAAACAAACACTTTCTGCAAACAAAAATAAAAAAAAACAGTTCCCTTGCAATTTCCCTGTAATGTGAACGTCATTACCTATTTTCCCCATTTCTAACACTTTCCTTACGAGACCGGGGAGGAAAAAAGGCGTGAATGTATCGAAGACGAATATACTGCACTTGAAAGCGTGTAGCTTTTTTTTTTTACAATTTTGTTATGAAACTCTAATAAGGGAAATAATGGAATCGGGTGTTACTTTGCGAAAATCCATGTCACAAAATATGAAGTTAAAATATTTTGTGTTATTTCCGCCAAATAACAGTCGCCATATTTTTTTGGCGGAAATAACACTAAATATTTTACTTCATATTTTGTACTCTAATAAGGCATCATACAGACATGATCTACGAGAAATGATTGCACGAACAATGTAACCGTCGCGTGTTGCCGCAACTCAGTTAATTTTGATAATTAATTAAATTATACCATGCGCTCAATTATTACTAAAGCATAATTTATTATTTTGAATATCGCACTTATTTGCACGTCTGCGGTTCTTGAAATACGTAACAAGATTAATTTGTTCTACTGTATGAAATACGCTTTCGAATACCGATATTTATTTTAAAATTCGTAATTTATTTAACATCCGTATTAATTTATTATTTTGTTTCAAAATGTTCACGTTTCTTTCACGTTGACTGACGTTTGAAAAACATTCATCCTCGTTGAGGTCAGGAAAGTTATTATTAATATTACGTTACGTGGATCAAGTCAAATCGCGCTGGAATGTTGTTCTCACGTAATTCAAAAACTTTTCTAATTGGGTCACATTCACATCGTGTCGAGTAATTCGTATATTAAATTAACAGCCAAAAGGAAATCCTCCATGTGTACAGTCCCTTAAGAATTCCACGATGTAACTTGATCAAAAGGACGAATAATCTATGACTTAATAGAATTATTGAGTATCTATCTATATAGTTACCTAGAACTTCTTGTTTCTATTAGATACATACAGCGTGCGCAGAGAAAAGTTGTATAAATTATCAAACGTGTGCTGATAACAACGTAATGTCCAGAAGCAAGAAAAAAATACATGTAATATTCATACTTACTGCTTTATTAATGCAACCTAAGAAATCAGCTTATAAGTACTAAACTAAAAATAATAAGAATACCTATAATAAATGTATTGTCTCAAAAAGGTTACAAACATAGATAAGGATAAGGAGATCGGGCAAGCCGCCTAGTTTGCATGGAGTCCGAGTATTGCGATGAGACACTCGCTCAACTTACGCAGACAACGCAAGAAACGCATCAAAAATTACAAAAAAAAGTACGCACACATTTAAAACACGCACACTTGTATCTTTACGGTATTTTGGAAATAAAAGAAAGTTTTCTCTCAAACTAGTGCGCATACTCACTCGGGTGCAAATGACGGTGACTAGCGACAGTGTATGCCTGCTGTGCATACAACGGTCTGCTTTTACTCGGCGGCTTGTCCTCTAGTATTCTGTTGCTCTGAGGTTACAAAAATTGGATTGAAGTCCTAGACCTCACACTAGAATTCCCTGTGTCGTGAGATCTAGGTTCTTTCGTTCCGTTTACAAATTTTAATATTACCTACCGTGAATGACCGTGATACAGAAGACAAATTTTCGCAATAATGTAATTAATAAAAATAAAAAAATACAATGTAGTCCGGTTGACACTTTACAATGCAACGTAAAGCTGTCTGTCATATCACACGATCTGTTTTAAGTTATAATCGCGATGTGATGGACACTTTTAGCTTCGTGTAACTCCATTTACTACACGATTGCTGAATAAATTCACACACAAACCTAACGTAGAAGCTTTCATAATTAACCTAATTGCTTCACTGTTTCGTGCACGCCGAATGTCACAGCATGAAAGATGCCTGTCCATTTTAATTACGAAAATACCGGTATAATAACCGAACGAGGAGTGGCGGGAATGACACGAGGATTCAGGGTATGATAAACATTTTTATTTCGCATTATGAAAAATGATGTATTCGACACAGCGAGTAAATACCAAATATGCATTGAGCTGACATCAAAAGAATGTAGTCGTAAAACAAGATTATACGACACATGACCCTTAAATGGAGGCATAATGGCGATATAACTATTTTATAACCCGGACCCTTCGAAGAAAATTACTCCAAAAGAGATAAACGGGCGTTTTGTATACCGCAGCAACGGTGTTTCCTTTAGCTCTTGTCGTAATAAATTATGTATGTAGTCTGTACTTACACCTACAGGCTGTATATTGAGATTTTTATGAAAATTATTTCTATGCAACTTTTTTATTTTTGGATACTGTCTGTGGTAAAAATCAAACATCCTTCCTTACTCCTCACTGGGCTACATTTACATCTTATAATTTTAATTAATGAAATTATAAAGAAATAAAAAATAATTACTTACATACATATCATATTGTGAGTACTGTGACTCTTTATCCATCTCTCTGGACCCGTATTTTTTGCTAAATAAATTATTCTTATTATCTATTTGGTTTTATATTCTACAATTAATTAAGTTTCTGTTATTTTAGTGGAAAATCCAAAAATATGTTGAACTAATTAGAAAGCTTTAGAACCTCCGTGTGTTGATTCATTATTTCATTAATCAAGGAGATGGAAACGAAAAAATATGCGTGTCTGCGTGTCAAAATTTTACGGGTACTTTTAATTGGGATCCCATGTTTATCTTCGTAATTTTTCGAACCTACAAATCGAATTGATCCCGATATTTGAATCGAATTAATAGAAGCGGGCAATAGGGACTTTGCCAATAAAATTATCGTTGGGTTTGCCTGAATCAGTCCGTAGTCCCTCACGGGGGTAGTACCGCACCCGAGCCACCCTGTGACCCACTTATACATTACCCTGGATACGCGTTATACCGCACGCAAAATTGACGTACCCATCACTTACTTACTGTAATATTGCAATATTGCTGTTAAATTATATTAGGACGATAATAGGAAGTTACTTTGACTTCTAGTAACTTTTTTAATATTGTAAAATCGGTTGTTTTGCAAAGATCTAAAGATTTTTTTATAACGAAGTTTCTCATCCCGGCTTACGGTAAGTGTGATTCGGGAGAAAATGTAACGTTACATCAAATGTAAACTATTAAATAAAACATACAAAAATACATGTTTTACTGGGATATCTCAGTCCGACGCACGATGTTCCCTGCCATATATGCTTGTATTATAGTTGCGAAATTTTGCATTATTATAATGCAAAATTTCCAAAATGCCGGTCAAAAATATGAATTTTAAAGATAACTTCGTTGCTGACTGACTGGCTGACTGGGTCCCCTGACCGCACAGGTTTTTTTTTCGTCTACAATATCTAAGAGTTGCTTTCGAAGTAAGCATTGTTTTCTCTTATTCAATAAATTTTTAGTTGACAAGTGTTTCTCAAAATACAGTAAATAAATTGAAACCATCTTTATCTCGTTCTCGTTTAAATCACGGTTGATCGATTGCCTCAATAATCGATTTGTTCTTTCGTCTCCAAACTCCAAACTCCAAACGACTCCTTCTAGGTACGAATGATTTATTCGTTTCGCGTTTACGTCGCGTCGCGCGTCGCATCAATGCCGCGTCTTTGTGACGTCCAAAGTGCTTCGATTCTCGATACTGAAATATTGACGTCAGCGAGAAAAATAGCTTCTTTCAAACAACTTCGTTTCGACACGCCATTTTTTATTTTTCGAATTAATTTGCTTACTAAGTGCTTGTGGGGAAAATTCTGCCGGGATTTCCATCCCGTCAATTGACGAAGCTTTCAATGAAAATGTTTGTATTTGAGAGTGCCGTTGATGATTGTATCGTCAGCATATTATGCGAGGGAACTAAATACGTCATATATGCCTCTCGATGAGAGGGAAAACGAATTTGAATGACAGCGCAATGTAATGGGTTTATCAAAGAGCGATTACTTTTAGACATTAAGAGGACGCTCCGAAAAAATAGTTCCCACGCTAGCTCCTCCCTTACACCCCACCACCCGCTAGCTACACTTGTCACTCACCGCTAATATTGAAATATAAAGTCAACACGGCGAACAGAGAAACCATGAAATTGCCTACTAATAAATTTGAATTATACTCACCTGACCATTTTTGTCCTTTTTCCAGAAATATTCTTTTCTTGTCAATTGCTTTATCAATACGATCCATTTTAAAAGGAGCTATGGGACATTTTACTTCTACAACCATATCGACAATAATACCATCAGGCGTGGCTCCAAAAAAGGGATATTTTTCGTCTATGTAGAGGCTACATTTCTTAATTTCAATATTTTGTAATTGTGATAATTGCTCTAGTGCCACTGCTTCATATTGTCTTCCGTACTGTATGAAGGAGACATGTTGGGCAATTAGTGTGCTGTAAAGTATGTTTCTTAAAATATTTCTACAGCTTTGAGTCCTTCTACGTTTTATTACTTTACCAAAATTTGTTCTAAGCTCAAGCCACTCACTGCACTGACTTTGTAAAACTGTCTGTTGACTAATACGGTTGCGTTCTAATTCAGTCTTACGCAAATTATCTATAAAAGTTTCCTTTGACAGTTTGAAAGTTTCTGGATCGATATCTGGCTGCTCTGCATTTTCACCATAATTTAAATCGGAGGGTTTGGCAGCAGTAAATCAACGTTTCTTTTTTCGTTGTGCTAGTCTAGTTCTTTCCCTTGTCAGATAAATTTTATCTTCGCACTTCTTTGTGCTAGTCCTAGATGATGTCTGGTGACTATTTTCGTGGACTATCGATAGCAATCTTTTTGTGTTGAAAGACACTACTGCTCCCCCGCGCATCGAGTTTGGTAGCCTCGGCGTTATGAATAATTTATTCGCTTGTCACCATCTTCACAATCACGGAATTAAATTGTTAATTTCTACTATGTTGCTATCAACATCTTCAATGAGACTTTTGCCGCAAGCATTTTTATTCTTTGGCAGCGTAATTCGTTTGATATGAACGGCGGCACCAACACCCATCTACTATTACTTCAATCATCGGGATGCCTTTCTGTCTCACCAGCCTTCTTCATTTCATCCCAAGCTGTTTTCTCCCATTCTTCTGCTATTTCGTCTTGCATTTTTTTTTGTTTATTTTTTCGTTTAAGCCGACTGCATATGTAAATTATTTTAATTGAGCATATCCACCGCCACTTGCCATAATTCCAGCTACGGCTTCTTTATTTATGTCCCAATCTATTGATTCAATATTAATTTCTTTGTTGCACATTAAAAAAATTTAATTTAATCGCAAATAGAGTCCGTTTTGGTGTTCAGAAACCACTTCAACAGAACTCAACCCACAGTTAAAAAGGGCGGCGTGATCGGCGATAGTTTACAAATTATCGAAAAAACGTTGTGTGTTCACCATCCGTCTCCCACTTAGTATTTTGCTTTCCTAAAACGAAGGCGTAGATGTTAGTGTAATCACAATAAATATAATTAAAGTTAGTATCCCTCTTGGATACTTTGAAACAGAGTTGCAAAAAACAGGAAATTTAAAATGAATGGGATATTGCGTTCGCCTTGGTAATGTCAAACCAAGGCGAACGCAATATCCCATTCATTGCTTGTTTTTTTTTTTAATTATCTCATCGTACTGTTATACGGCCAACCCCGGTTGTCTTTTTAAAAAAAAACTTCATTGACCTACAACACTATTTATTTGGAACACAAACTACTTTACACCGAATTACGTATGACTTCCCAAACTTTGGTACTGCACGCGGTGATGCCCAGATTCTAACTGAATTTATTCAATATGTTCGCCTGAGTATTAAAATGACCAACTAATGAAATTGATACTCAGCACAATATCTATGAACATTTATGACAATAACAATAGGAGTGCTGATGTAGGCTTTACTGCCTTATAATAAGGGTCATAACAGTACGCAAAAGTATGATAATTTTGACGTCTGAAAATTAACCCTTTTTTTCCCGTCCCGGCTAGCCACAATTCAAGTAGGCGAGCCCCTTATCCCCGTGCGGCCAAACGTTGGCCGCATCGACAAGGACCAGCGGCCGTCAGGGACACGAGGACATTTTCTGGCCCAGCACCCCACACGCTAGACCCTAGATACATACATACATACTGGGTTTTAAGTCTCAACTGTCTCAATATATAATAGAACATTTTTCACCTTCCTATTGAGGCTATGAAACTATTGACTGTGTTCGGCGACCATTAGAATAAGTTAACTAAAATGTTAAAACTATTTTCATGTAAGTGGCATATTTATTCTTTTTGAAAATAAATTTCTTTAAACCGAATTCAAATAAAATATCAGCTGGCGCTAGGGGTGAACGATATCCGCTTGCATACGCAGTCCGTGTCGTAGCGAACGTAGGTATGTTAGGTACTCGTGGCATTGATCCCGAGTTTTGTACGCTTTACATTGCGGGTTTGCAAAATACCAAATTACTAAAACAATGAGTATAAGGCTATTGGTTATTGGTATTCGATTGTGTTTAGCTAGTATAATAATAGCCTTTCAGTTTCGGGAGCGTTTCCCTGACACCTAGTATGTATTATCAAGCCTGTTTCCCATTGGGATAGGCCACCATCTCTTTTTTTTCATCTACGTTTAATACTCGTCATGCATATATTATTAATAAAAATACTTTGTTTTTTACGGACAACATAATCCAAGTATACAAATATGATGTTTGTTGTATTGGTCGTGGACCTGAAAAAAGTTTGTTACTTTGAAACCACTGGAAAAGCCCAGCACTGTGTACCGTACTAGGCCACTGTGATGAGATGACCTTTTTGACGTACTCATACGATAATTTTTCACATAATAACTCATAATTTAATTTTAGAACGTCAGTATGATGTCCCTGATGTAACGTTAATGAAAATCAGTTGAATTAAATGTTCCATAATTGCTGTTTTATTTGTTAATCTAATACTTTGTTTAAAACATGTTTTAAACACATTGGCAAAAAAACATTGTTTTTTCCCTCGTGTTTTAAATCAGTTGGTGATTATATTAATCAGATTCAATAGTGTTTAAAACATATGTTTTTTTCGTAACAACTCTGCTTTGAAAAAAAATATAATTATAAACATACCATGTTAGTCGTATCCTGTAACAACTCCATTTTATTATACCTCTCAACAGTTTCGGGAAGAATATTTTCTTTGATCCCATCGTTTCTTGTATTTCCATTTGCCTTAAAATTAAATGTTTTATAACTAATGATGTGCATACCTCATCTCCAAAAAACTCAATCTATTTTATTATTTTAAAACGATTGTAGCCTAAAAAGAAAGTACCTAATATACAAGCTTCTAGTACAGGTGATTATTGGACGCTAAGAGTGGGGGCCTCGAAGCGTCTACTAAGCGACCCTGGGGTGGACAGCAGTACGTGGTGGACGCGTGCTACTGTGGGGGAAACAATATTGTTTTCCCGGAACGTGCCAAAAGCATAGCACTTGAGGGGCTCCGGCACGGTCCAATAGAATTCCCGGAGCTCCTCGATTTTGTGCAGAGGATGGCCACCGTGTGGTTTTAGTCGGTAAGAGGCCGACATACCCCTCCGCCGTCCCCACACGGAGGGTAACCATGAATCTTTCAGCAGAAAAAAAAGGTCTCCACCTTGATCAATTATATTATCAGTGTGATTAGAGCCAAAATTCAATGCTGGCAATCTAAAAAAAGTTAATTAATCATTTTTACATAGCATGGGTACGATGACAGCAGGACAAAACGATGCCTTATGAATAAGGGTAAAAGAGACTCCACTACTAAACATGTATTTGACACCTGATCCGTACCCATGCTATGTGAACAAGATTATAGGTAGAGATTTTATTCTATTTTCAATAAATATGTTACGAGTTATGGCCATTTTCAATAAAAACACAATCGGTTGATTTGCTTACTCAATAAGGATTTTGACATAACTTGTTCAATCCAATCACAAGTTATGTCAAAATCCTTATTGAGTAAGCAAATCAACCGATTGTGTTTTTACTTTTTGTTTAGCGAGATTCCGTCCGCCTTTTTTATTCATCCAAGGTTTTACATAAGTAAACAAAAAGTAAAGCACCCATGACATGCCAATGACCAAAATGGCAGAGGTTATGGTGCCTTTTCTTTGTCTCGCAGACATTCAAGAATCGTTTGTAGGTAAACATACTTGTAATACATAAGAAACACGCAGACCAACACAAACATGTTCAACAAATAAATACTTGTCTTGTGGGAATCGAACCCACGACCTCGTGACCAGCAGTCGCACACTCGAACCACTAGACCACAGACGTATAGTCAAAGTAGTAGTTATAGTTTCATTTCAAGTTTGGCCCTCTCCTAACCTATTCCATAAATTCACGCTGTATAAACCGCTAATACAATATTTCGTGTGTTATACCTACTCAAGTTGTACAATTTTACACTATACATACCCACTTTTCTTTACGTAATAATACTGGAACTAGAATTAAATTTTTAAATTAATTAGTTCAACTGGCGACTCCGGTAGTATCTCTGTTCCGAACAAGTAAATTGCTTCCTATAAAGAAAACGTTTATATTTTAGTTTTATTAAAGCTAAAATAATAATAATACATTTATAGAAATACAATAGATAATAATGCACTTACCTTTTAGATTGTCTAGCGATCATACTTGCTTCTTTATAACGTTTAGCAATTTTTCTTTTGAAACATATTTTCTATTAATTTTATTACCCATGACACTAGTAAAAGACGTCAACGTCTGTCAGAATGATTTTTAAATATTTTATGCTAGTTTTATGGCTATAAAGTCTTTTTTGTTTACGGTATTAAATATTTTCGTAAATTCGTGATAATTCACGCATAGACGCGACAGACACAGACCCTTCCTCTATAGCGCAATGCGCGGCACTGAATGTGAGCATTGCGGTTAGCTCTCGTAAATTTTATGTTAGCTGCAATAGAGCTCACTTTCAAGTAAATCATTCTCACGCGTTTTACCGCGGAAGTAAAGGCCGTAAGTCTCAAAACAATTTTCGTTTATTACATAAATAATAATTAATCAATAGAAATTTCCTTAAAGCTGTATTTAATATACTTTATTATCTGCCTATCTCCATAAATTTTATATACCTTACTTAAATAATAACGAAGAAATATTCGAAAAATCTCTAAAAACGCATGATTTTGAAAAATTAAAAGCATCGAAAAAAAAACAACGAATCATGTAACTGGGATAGTCAAACGGTAGATAAAGGTTCAAAATAACATTTGTTTAAATTTGAAATTCATCAGGCATGTGTACGACTCAGCATATGTTTCCGAAAAGTCACCTCATTTTGGGAGCCTAGTCTTAATGGCTGCTGTAATTTTGAAATAACATTAACAGGGTTTGAGTCAGGATATTAAAAAAAAAGGTCTGATTTTACCGATTGTTTCTCTCGTGAATTTTGATGTACGACTGATTTTGCTGGAACTAGATCCCTTTTACTAAGCCTTTTTTTGCATTTAAAATGTTCTATGAATACCTGGTATTTTTTAATAAAGAGCCAATATGTCTTTTGTCGTACAGAATGGAGCGGCGGCGGCAACGGCGAGTATCGTGTAAGAAGACAGCTGTCCGTGTCTTCAGACTCGAAACTCCTCGACGAAAGTGCCAGGGAGGAGGCAAGGGTAGTCATGAGGCCAAAGCGGCCGCCCAGGCCCAAGTCCGAGGCCTATTTAGGCCCACACGACCACTCCAACCGACGCACCAAGCGGTTTAGTGCCTTTGGGGTAAGAGGGTTCATGAATGATGTTCTTCTTTACTATTTAACTATGTTTTAGTGTTAGCTGCGACTTGTATTATGTATAAATAAATGAAGTGAATATTTTAATATAAGAACGGAATATCTTTAGTTCAAATTACGCAAAGAGAAGACAAAATAACATAAGGCCCGTCATGATAATTAATTAATTATTACAGTTGATTTGTTTTTAAACATTGTAAACTACACGATACTTACATGATTACAAAAACAGCTATTTCCGACCAAGAACTACTAAAATTGTTTACTATTATGTCATTCAATATTATTTCAACGTCAACCACAAGGATAGTACGCCTTCCATATTTATTTTGCCTCCATTTCGCACGTCCGTATGCACATAAATATAAAAGAATAATGATAAATGTTAGTCTTTGGTCGTCGGTGGCGGGGCGTAGTGTTGCTAGCTTACAAATAGGCCAAACAGGACCAACGGCGACGCGGCGACGTTGATAGATGTTGCGATTAGATGGGGGAGTACTTCTCGGGTACCACAGTCATTTGTGATACTTTGCACTGAAAAAAGTCGTTTGCCGACAATTTCGTTTATACGGCCATTGTTCAGTCGCATGTAGACGGGGTGATATAAGCAAGGAGACCTTACATTATTTCAATACAAGTCTCGATTAAAGTTCATGTTGTTATTTTTGGGATACGCGTAGACGAAACGGCAAAATATTGTTTGAGTTTTAACTTAAATACAAAATATTGCAAGTAGTAAGTACTTTGTTACCACACCAGTTTATTTACTTCCAATATAACAGCCAATTGATCAGAGTAAAACCACTTAAAATATACCAATTAACGTTCTTAACACGAGCTCAAGAATTTTACTTACCGATAACCGTTGATTATGTTTTCGTGGCATTCACTTATAAATTAGAATTCTATCGAGAAACGCTCGCTACTGCATCCAAGTAAGGTTACCAGATGGAAAACTGAAAAGTCATGAAAGGATCATGTTTGTCTGTTGTTGAGAAACAATGAGATTTCAATTACCTATATGTATTGAATCAATGATCAATCAACCAAAGATAGATGAGGCAGTGATAGCCTAGCGGTTGAACGCTTGCCTTCCATGCAGGAGGGTGTAAGTTCGATCCCGGCCCGCACCTCTGACTTTTCGAATTCATGTGCGGATTTATATTCGATTATCACTTGCTTTAACGGTGAAGGAAAACATCGTGAGGAAACCTATACACCTGAGAGTGCTCCATACAGTTCTCAATGGTGTGTGTAGTCCGCCAAACCGCACTAGACCAGCGTGGTGGACTAAGGCCTTAGCCTTCTCATAATGAGAAGAGGCCCGTGCCCAGCAGTGGGACAGTAATGGGCTGGTTATGTTATGTTATGTTATAATCAACCAAATGCCTGTAGTTGTTCACTGCTAGACATAGGCCTCTCCCAACTTGCGCCACTACACTCAGTACTCCGCCTTCCGTATCCAGGGGCCTTACTCCCGACTGGATCGAGCGCTGTATCAATCGAATTTGAATTCGTGTTAGTGTCAATTCGTACTGCATTCCTCTAGGAATACTGAATGACATTAATAAATAATAATAATAAATATCTTCGGGACATTTTTACACATCACCATCTAGTCCAAACTAAGCAGAGCTTGTGATATGGGTACTAGACAATGGATATAATACTTATATACTTTTTTTTTTTTGTAAATACATACTTATAATACATAAGAAACACCCAGACCAACACAAACACTTATGTTCATCACACAAATATTTGTGTCCTGTGGGAATCGAACCCACGACCTCGTGATCAGAAGTCCGACACTCGAACCACTAGACCACAGAGGTCGTCAAAATCATTAGCTCGATTTGGTTCAGAACTCGAACCAGTCGGGAGAAAGGCCCCTGTTCACCTCAGCTACCTTCTTCAAGGTTGTCGGTCCATCTGGTTAGTTTGAACATGAATGATATTGAATGTTCCGTGTGGTGCCGGACGTAAAGAATTGCACCAGCCTCCCTCTTCTCTTGGGTGTCGTAAAAGGCGACTAAGGGATTCACCAGAGGATGGCCAGCAGCGTTCTCTGAGTATTTAAACAACCAACTGCGATCGCCAACCCGCCTGCCAAGTGTGGCGATTATGGCATATCCCCCCATTTGGGGGAGGCCTTTGTCCAGCAGTGGACGTTTTTCGGCTGGAATAATCATGAATGATGATGATATTGAATTACTACACAGCCCAACAGACGCTTATCTTTACTTCTATACTAATATTATAAAGAGGAAAGATTTGTATTTTCGTTTGTATGTTTGTAATTAATAAACACCGCCAAATAGTGATGCTTGCATTGCTGTGTTTCGGTCTGAAGGGTACGGGTGCCGGTGAAATTACAATCACATGAGACTTTCCATTTTCATGTCGCAGTTTGACGAACCGACTTGAGGTACCATTTAGGCAACAGCCTAGGTGGTATTCAAGTTGTCATAGGCAAAGGTAACCGCTTAACATCAGGTGGGCCTTTAGCTCGTTTCGCCATCCTATACTATAAAAAAAAGTTGTTGAATATAATGAGTATCTACCATAAATTCTGTCAACTAGCTGAGGTATCAGGAAGCGGTGTACTGCAATCCGATTGGCCCTATCAAGGCAGCTATTGGCTATTCACTAACGCGGAAGTATTTACGACGCATATAAGTGGTCAAAACTGATTTGAAGTTTTCAAGTGGCGAATAGTGACCACCTACATCAAATCAGATATGTTGACAGAGTATAGGAGTACAGGAGTCCTACTCCTGATGAATGCCTGAAAACCCTGACATTTCAGTAACTTCTGGTAAACCTACATGCAAGTCAGTGTAAGCGCATTAGCTAAGGCAAATGTTTAGACGTAGAGAAAGAAAGCGAAACGTTGTTGTGTCGACGGGATCTAAAGTATTCTAAGTGGCGATACTTCACAATATAAACTAATAGTTACAAACAACGTCTGGCGTTCTTACTTAGACTTTACGCGGTAATAAAATGGACAAAGTTTGCAGTTTTACTTAAGAATTATTATTTATTAATATAAGGCTTCTTGGTCGTTTAATTATAGTTGAAGTGATAATTTTGTATTTAGTGAGAGATAATAATATATTATGGTTTCTCAGATGACAAAAAAAACATATCAAGTAGAATCGAGACATTATTATGTGTTTAGCTGCGATAGACTGGACTTACACTTATGCCATAGACAATAGTTTGTTTATATTTAGTGTTGTCAGTTGTCAATTTTACTGTAATTGTACTAATTTGTCATAAAATTATAAAGTATTATGTATATTGTAGTATTAGGTTGTTTTCTGCGTCAAATGGAGCGCAAGAATAAAATCTTTGTCTTTCTAGTATTTGAGCTACGAACAATTTTCTTCTCTTTGACTAAGGACAATGAAATGAAAGCATGTTAAGATCCTTGCGCGAAACAGTGCGAAGCGTAATGAAGCAATTTCAGTTTACATAATTAAAATGTATTTAATTAATAATTGCGACTGAAACATTCCACAATAATGTTGTACAATTTATTTCATAAGCCTAAAATCAGCATGTTTGTTGCGGTGTCGTAAATTACGGGATTAGTCCGATGTGCTCCCGCGTTGATTAATGGACGTTTGTCTGTCAACAGGGTGATTCTCCGTTCGGGAAATCCGAAGCCTACATAAAACTGGAGCAACTCGGTGAGGGTTCCTACGCCACAGTGTATAAAGGTTATAGCAAGTGAGTATCCTGGTTTCTTAAACGTTTATACGGTAAAAGCACCTTTACTTGAAACAACTTTTCGTACCTGTCGACGACAGCCGATTAACCAAAATGTCGGTATGAAAAAGTAGTTATTTTTGGTTTCAATTTTCACTCAAAATTTTTCAAACAAACAGCACAAATAATAGTTTTTTTTTTTCTCGAATTTATAGTTGTAAATGTTGTTCTTATGCATGAGTAGTTCCACCCTCTAAAGCAGCGATTCCCAAAGTGGTTTCCGCGAAGCCCCCGAGTTCCGTTGAATGGAAGCCAGTGTTCCTCGATAATAGTACATTACTGTCGAGGCTGAAACGAAGTAATTGACGGCTGAGTACCTAATATTGAAAGAACGAGGCGAAGTGATTTTAAAAGGATGAGCCCTTTTTAACTAAGCGAAGCCGTTAATTGCTATTTCGGCCGAGACTTGTATAGTACTTTTCTCTCATTTGCGAGGAAACAATATACATATTAATTCAACAGTATCTAATTTTCATTCGCGCCAATCCATCCGCGCGCGGTTCATGTTCTATTTTCAAACTTTTGAAAACATAAAATGCGCATTCAGCCTTTAAAATAATAGATATCGTGTACCTAAAAACACCTAATCTATGTATGTGTTACTTGAAAAAACCTAGCTAGCATAATAAAAAAAATACTGTCAAGCTATTTCTATTATTGTCCTGTTGGAAATTGCTGGCGTGTTATTTTGATGCATACGAAAAAGATGATACCCAAAATGCATTGAATGATTATGATTATGATAAAAGAGCCGATTGATGAATTCTTTTTTTTCATAATCATACAATTTCCAAGCAAGTAGGAGAAAAATAAATCATGTATTTATTATCTTCAATTTTAAGGGACCACAAAAGTTTGAAAACCGCTGCTCTAAAGTATTATTTCACCTTTTTGTTACACCTTGTATAATCCTTGTTCCGAACTTACGAATAGGGTAGTTCCTATCCCAGGAAATTGAGACATTCCTTGGGGAATTTCGGAGCGGAGCTAATTGTAACTAAGTATAATGTTAACGATGAAGCCACCATTACTTCGACGAAATCCTATTTTACTGTAATCCTCTCTCAGTTGGATTCTATTGCTATCTTAAATGAAACTGAAGAGGTTCTTCTAATGTACCTTCATAAAAATCAGCAACGTTACGCCAAAATAAAAACATCCGCGAGCAATACTTTCCTTTAAATAAAATTAGGATACCATAATAAACAAGTTGCGTAATTGACACAAGGAAATTAATTATTCTACGGTAAAAGTAATCAGCTTCATAAATATTTATGCATTTCGTAACGAACATAAATATTTAAATGTGCGCCGGGGGAGTATCTTGAGTGGATGCGGCCGAGTCACATTTCAGCAATCAGCAAATCTTCACTATCACTCGCATAAGTAAAGAGTTCCGCGTCAGATAGCTTTCAAATACACTTTACGGATTTTATTAACTCAAATACATCGCCCTGTTTCGAATATTACTAAAGATTAGCTCAAAATTGAAAATTCTTCCGTTTGTCTTCTCCAATCAATCCCATCCATTATTTGAGTTACCGATTGATTCTTAAATTATCTAAGACATTTAAATGTTCCTTTCATCTCGCATTTTCATTTTATCTTTTGCGGTGGGAGTTGTCACATTTGTTCAATTCTCGTCTCTGTACAAAAAACCTTTTTTCCTGCATTTTCTCGTCCTCCGCGACTCGAGCTCGTATTTTTCGCAACAATGTCGCCTTTGTAGCGCACTTATCATAGTCGTGCTTCCACTTGTAAATCAGCCTTTGACGTCACTCAATATGTAAAGCACAGAGCTGTCATCTTGCATTGTATCGAATACAGCGTACATTTAATTCTCCTTTTGCTATTTACAATACTGTTTTATAAACCATCCGGGATCATCATCATCATCCTCCTACCCTTATCCCAATTTATTTGGGGTCGGCGCAGCATGTCTTTTTCTTCCATACATCTCTATCAGCCGTCATCTCCGTGTTCACTTTCATTTCATCCATATCATCTTTCACACAATCCATCCATCTCTTCTTTATTTATATACCTTATAGCCATCCACATTCATACTCAACACTTTTTTCGTAACATGTTCCTCTATCCTTCGCATCACATGTCCATACCATGACAATCTACTGCATCTCAACTTTTCGTCACTGGCGCTACTTTCAAACTCCCTTTCACATACTCATTTCTTATCATATCCATTCTCGTTACACCACACATTCCTCTTAACATTCTCATCTAAGATGCATGTAATTGCCTTTCATTCATCCCTTTCGTAGCCCGACTTTCTGATCCATACAAGACAGCAGGTCTAATCATGGTCTTGTATATTTTCCCTTCAGTTTAAGGAGAATTCGGGAATCACAGATAGTTCCCGTGACATGCCGCCATTTCATCCATCTTGTGTTTATTCTGTGCTTGACGGTTCGGTCTATATTGCCATCGCTATGCACAAGTGAACCGAACCGTGGTACCGAAAATCGGAGCAGACAAGCTGGATAAATCCATCCGGCCATCCGGTATATCTGCTGAATGTTTTTCAGATTTATTTATCACTGGCTTTACAACCTTTAACATTCCGGCTCGTTAATTTTAATATAGGATAGGACTCACGCCAAATAAAAGTTTACGTTAAAAACTCTCGTATATTTTAGTTTACGAATTAATATGCTAAACCCCGGTGGGTTGCGGCGGGGTCAGGTTGAGTGGGCCAACTCAAATGGAACTTAGTGTTCATTGCTCGTGAATATTGAATAAAGTGCTTCAGCTCACTGAGTTGAGCGGTAATAAGCATGTTCTGCTCGTCAAATTGTCGTATTCATGGCGCTTCAAGTTTCCTTAAGGCCTGCTATGGTGAGGCGGCGACGTATAACAATTTCATAGTGCTGCGAGTATGAGTTCTGCCTCCTATGGTTTGTTCAACTAGCTCTAACTAAATTAGTTTAAGAATGCCTTGAGAACGAATAAAACTATATTGTCTTACTTCATAAATGCTTTAAAACTTCTGAAGCTGATGTGGAAGCATAAAAGCTTCCACATCAGCTTTGACGTTAACTAAGAATTAATATGTTAAACAAATACGTACACAAAGCTTTGAAGTGGATTAAATTTTTGCTCACAACGGGAAACTTATTATATTGTCATGTCATAATCAGGCTGGGTACTTAGCTTAACGATGTCAAGACGTCTAGCATATTAATGAGCGTAGTTTCCTGATCAGCGAGCGTAGACACATTGACATAATTACTAATATCCGGTAATAAAACATTAAGGGACTTCCTACCCCAGTTTTCTTTATAAAGTACCACTACATTGTCATAGGTTACAATAAATACAGGTGCAATAAATTATTCAGTTTTCTATGCCTCTCTAGTTTCAATGGCTAGAGCAATGCGCATGCGATGCAAATGTAGCGTAGCGTTGCATTATTTATGTTACCTAGACTAACGTGTGAACTAGCCTAGTCGTGACCACGACCGGTATAAACAATGAGGAATAATCCGTGAAGTTGTTTTAATTCACGAAACGTGCCATTAGCACAAAAGCTATGTACGCAGATGTATCAGAAAAACATTCCCTTTTACTGTCTCGAACTATTTCAATTCAATGTTAAATCAAAGGTGGACTCGCTTTAAAAATACCACTACTTATACATACACAATTTATTTACAACTTAGCTGACGCCCGCGGCTTCGATCCCGTGTTTTCTTCATACAAACTTTCAACCCCTATTTAAGGGGTATTTTCCCCTGAGGGGATGAATTTTCAAAAATCCTTTCTTAGTGCTCACCTATGTCATCTAAAGAACTCCTATACCCACTATATGTATATTCTTCTAGACCCACCTGTTTAGGCTGTCAGTCAGTTTTAAGAATTTTATATGACTGTTACTGTAATATTCTCTCTGTAAGGCTAACCTACACATAACGTTGCCAGATGTCCCACTTTCGGCCCTCAGAACGCGTGCCGCCAGCACCATGAGCGGGACGCCCATACTTCACTTTTTAAAAACTAATCTGGCCACGCTACCTCAATAATATTTAAAAGTATAGATATGTCATACCCAAAACAAACGAAAAAAATGTTCCGTACGCAGTGGCAACACAATACACATAAACCAGTACAAAGTAAGTTGGATACTTCCAAGTTACTTTCGCGTCATAATTGGAACACTTTCTTTACACACACGGCGACAAATTAGTTTTATTTGTCACCGGTCACGCCTTACTTGACGCAGATTAATAGAAAAATGTCCTAATAAGGACGTTTTCGAGTCTTAAGATTGCGAGCGCAGTAACATATCTGTACTTTTAAATATCATTGACGCTACCTACATAACCAATTTATGTACAACACAATTCTGAAGTCCTTATTTTCTTTACCAGTTTAACGCAGCAAGTGGTAGCATTGAAAGAGATCAGACTGCAAGAAGAAGAGGGGGCGCCGTTCACGGCCATCCGGGAGGCTTCGTTACTCAAGGAGTTGAAGCACGCCAACATTGTCACACTTCACGACATCGTGCACACCAGGGAGACGCTAACCTTCGTGTTTGAATTTGTGGTAAGTGGTCCTTAGCCTTAGATGGATCAGCTGGATGAGATTGACCGAAGATCGAGGTGGACGATAGATTGCGGAGTCTATCGGCCGCATTGCACGGCCCTCGAGTTGCGGTGATGCCTCAAGTGGGCCCGAACATCGCTAAAGGAGAGTAGGTAGTCAAGGAAGGCCCGAAAATGGGCCGCACTGGATTGGTCGCGAATGCCATGTCTTGCGGCTCACCCACCAAAGGCGAGAGTATAGTTTGACGACGTCTGTGGTCTAGTGGTTCGAGTGTCAGACTGCTAATCACGAGGTCGTGGGTTCGATTCCCACATGACACAAATATTTGTGTGATGAACATAAGTGTTTGTGTTGGTCTGGGTGTTTCTTATGTTATTTATGTTGTTTGTGTTTGTCCTATTTTTAGTATTTGTTGCTAAACTACATAGTATGCACTATAATCAGACCACGTTTGTCGCTGGTATGTATTACCGTTTTGAAGATAGAGCAGGAACAAAAACGTTGATTAAATTGCCTGTTTTTAGAGGTTTCTTGTATGAGGACCACCTTTGGTTTTTGTTTTTATTTTATTTTTAGTTTGTCGTGTTAGGCACCATAATAACACATATTCTGTGAAAATTTCAACTGGTTATCTATTACCGTTACAAAGATACAGCCCTGTGACAGACAGACGGATGGACAGCGTAGCGAGAGTAATAGGGTCCCGTTTGGCACCCTTCGGGTACGGAACCCTAAAAACTATAAATCCTTATACATAAGCTATGATTTTTATAAATCTGACTCTCTTTCATAGTTCATTGATATCTCAAAAATATAATAAATATCAATATCTGTAACCAGCAGTCTGTTCACGTAATTTCAATGTGATCGAATCCAATTTCATTTGACGTTTCTTTATTTCTAATATCAATTTAAATTAGGGTTGTCGAACATTCTATAGGCGAAATATAGTTTCGGCACCTAAAAACATTACAAGAAAAAAACATTATGTTGAAATCTTGAGATGCCAAAGAGTTGAATTTTTTAAAGGAGCTCCTAATCTAATTTTGAATTTGTTCCCTTCTAGATCCGAATTTGGTCGAGAAGAAAATTAAGAACTTTAGCTTATGAATATTTTGAAAAATGTAGTAGTGGGACACGAAATATAATAGGGTACTATGTTATATAGTAGGGTTGGCAACTCTGATGAAAATTAATTTCGATTTCCATTAGATATTATATGAGTTCTAACGTTTTCTTATTACCTTTATAATGACCTGTTTCGTAGTTACTTTTCAAGATGACGCACTTCGTTTTAATGGAGTTTTTGTTTTTACATCAGCGTTTTTATTATGTCTCCTTGTATACTAAATTCGTGTTTGTACTGGGACTTGAAAGTGAAACTGATGAATAAGCTGACATCATCGGTAAATACGCTTTTTGTTTGATTTGAGACTGTCAGGTTTCACTTTTATAGCGTCCTATAGCCTAGTCACACCCGATTCTACGAAATCTTAACTTGAGTTTTTAAAGAATTTAATTTCCCAATTGAATACACAATGCATAATAATGCATAATATGACTAAACTCCTTTAAGACGAAACAAGATGTTATCTGTGTTATGTTATAATCTTTTCCACATATCATGGGTACGGTGACAGGCGTCACATAGGTACATATGTCGTTCTATCCTGCTGTCACCGTATCCATGCTATGTGAAAGTATGAAAAAGATTGTTATAGCTAATCAACCAGGCTGGTTTTTACGGGACATGACCTCTCTTATGTTGTACCACAACACTTAATTTCCAGTTTATTTAGATCTTGTATATTAGTGCTGCCGCACACTGGGCCAACGGTGGTAGAGAAGGCCACTAGTGGCCGAGCCCAGCCATAAGACGCAGGCACAAGTCACAGCCACTTGTGGCTGTACACAGTCGCGGACGGTAGGGGCTAGTCGTTTGGTACGGTGCTTACATTTACAGCAGCAGTGCTATTCTGTAAGATCTTACTAGCAAACTCGCTGCTCGCGTAAAAAGAAGTAAAACAATACGAAAAAAAAAAGATATTCACTGCGAATTTAGAAGTAAGTTTGGTAGTAAGATCTTACAGAATAGCACTGCAGGACTTCAGTCCTTACAGACACCGACTTCAGTCGGTGTCTGTGGCCGGGTGCGCGCGGGTGTTGAACGACTAAACGCGGCGACAAGCCCATTAGATGCGAGCGCTGGTCACAGCTTGTGGCTCGAACGCGGCCACTCAATTCTCAGTTTGCGTCGATGTCATATAAAATGTATGAAAAATCTCGTCCGCAGCTTGTGGCGGCCACTAGTGGGTTTGCTGTAGCCTCCACCGGTGGTCTAGTGTGCGGCAGCGCTTAAGGGTATTTATCCTCATTAACAGCCTATATTAGTCCACTGCTGGACATAGGCCTCTCCAATGGCACGCAACTGACATCGATCCACGGCCACTCGCATCCAGTTGCTACCTTGCCAATATCGTGGCTCTGGATGGATTTACGGTCTCTACTCAAGGGTATTAGATATTCTTTTTATAAAGTCAAGGCATATACATGCTGACACAATATTTCTTTTGTGTAGGACACGGATCTATCACAATACATGGAGAGGCATCCTGGCGGGCTGAACCACCACAACGTTAGGCTGTACATGTTCCAGTTACTGCGAGGACTTTCTTACTGTCATAGGAGAAGAGTTTTACACAGGTACGTTACTCAAATGTTCTTTTAATTTAGATTTTAGCTTTACGTAAAAGACAAACGATTTTGTAATAAGATCTACAAAATCGTTTTTATAAATACGTACACCCCTATTTTTTTTTATCAAAAAACACGATCGAGTTAGGTATCCACTGTATGGTTTGCTGTGTTGGTAGTACCAACTTGGGACCATGTTAAAGGTTGTTCAGATTGACGAGCAAAGGCAAAAAAAAAAATCGGTAATTAATAAAATAGGGGCGTATTTCAGCCCAAACGGCACAGAGTGTCAATCACCAATGACTGACGTAATGTTTTAGCAGGAGTCTAAACTTTTGTGGTTAGACCGTAAGTTATGACATATATAGGTTTAATCCGAGTCCTTTTAGTTTAGATTTATAAGGATCCCTAACATTTAGGATGAAATTATATCCATATTATGTCGAAACATATTTCACAGACAAAGGCGTGTAGGACGTGATGTCACTGTAGGACTGAGCATTAGTTTGTAAAATTAAAACGCGAAATTACATTTCACTTGCGTACATCTGTGAACGCTACTGTATAAATCTAGTAGGAGATTATGGTTTACAGAAAACAGACAAGATTTTGTTTAAAATTCTTCATTTTGGATGTTGATAATATTTTAACTTCATTCCAACAATGTTCATTTTAAATAAAATAAATGTCTTGTTAACCATTGATTGAAAATATATTCGCTATTCTACCAGGCAGTCTGGTTTAAAAAATCTAGCTAGCGCATAACTTAGATCTTCCTCGGCTATTTTAATATCGGCTGCGAGAGGCGAGTGTAAACAATCTGAGCATGTGCGTTCCCTGTATTAAAATAAAACTTCGTTATAACGAGAATATTAGCTTATAGATAGAACTTCTTTGTTGTTTGCACATCATAATAAAAATAAAAGTCAATACAAACATGAGCCCATATCAATTTCTTACTGACACTCATTATAATTTATGTTATTGTTTAAAGAGATGTGAAGAACATCAGCGTTTTCATATTTTTTCTTTGAACTCTCATCTTTATATATTATGTCGGTTTGGCGCACGCGAATTTCAATTTAAGCAGTAGCCTGGTGGTATTGCAATTGTTATGGGTAAAGGTAACCGCTTAATATCAGGTGGACCTTTAGCTCGTTTCAGCATCCTACATAAAATAAGCAGCCCATTATTGTCTCACTGCTGGCCTCTTCTCATATTGAGAAGGTTAAGGTATGAGGACTATGGAGTCCTCCACGCTGGCCTACTAGAGCGAGTTGGGCGACTACACACACCATTGAGAACCAGTTCTCAATGGTTCACAACTGTGCAGGTTTCCTCACGATGTTTCCTTTCACCGTTAAAGCAAGTGTTAATCAAATTCTGATCAGCACGTGAATCCTACAAGTCAGAGGTACGGGCCAGGTTCGCACTCAGACCGTCCTGCTTGGAAGGCAAGCGTTCACCCAGTAGGCTAACTGCCTTCAGCATCCTATACCTTAAAAAATGTCCAAAATACATATGCACAAACAGCTTGGACCCGGCCGGAACAACTATATGTGCGCCATATAAAATTTTGTTCCGAGCAGTTGAGTCCAAGTCCAATAGCTCAGCCACTGCCACTACACCAAACGTGTCGTCGTTCTTACAGGAATAGTTTTTATTATTATTTGGAGGAAAGAGATAGGGGTATTGAACGCCCCTAAGCCACTGCGACCTGATACAATCTATTGTGACGCCTCTTGCAGCATTCCAGCACTTCCCCAAGCTGCAAGTCAATCATGAAGTTGACTATGACGTTGGGTAAGGAGGATTTGATCTGCTTATAGGAATAGTTTAGACCATTACTTTTCAAGGGCAATGTTCGTCTATTCTTGATTACTAAACTTCTGTTTCGGGTTTGAAATAACTTTCGTTCGTAATACTTACTTACTCCTCTAGATCAGCGACATAAAGTAAGTTATGGCCTTTATCTCTTGGAGAATTCCTCATGGACGCACTCCTTCCGGGAAAGCTGGAGCCAGCAGTGTCGGGCTCTTACAGACCACCAAAACCACCAAGGTGTTCCTCTAACTACCTTTGGCCGAGGGCGTGGGATAGCTCTGCATTCTCCTCCCAACCCCGACAGGAAGTGAGTTATGGCCTCCGTAACTTGAACTCTTACTTTACGCGATCTTGCGCGATCTCTCGCCAGTTGCTAGCGTCGTTGGTGAAGGTTCTAATAATTTGGCATCATTTGAGTTTCCTTCAGTATTCAGATTCAATAGTAATCCTGAATAACTACCTTTGGGTGGCGGCGTGGGATAGCTCTGCATTCTCCTCCCAACCCCGACAGGAAGTGAGTTATGGCCTCCGTAACTTGAACACTTACTTTACGCGATCTTGCGCGATCTCTCGCCAGTTGCTAGCGTCGTTGGTGAAGGTTCTAATAATTTGGCATCATTTGAGTTTCCTTCAGTATTCAGATTCAATAGTAATCCTGAATAACTACCTTTGGGTGGCGGCGTGGGATAGCTCTGCATTCTCCTCCCAACCCCGACAGGAAGTGAGTTATGGCCTCCGTAACTTGAACACTTACTTTACGCGATCTTGCGCGATCTCTCGCCAGTTGCTAGCGTCGTTGGTGAAGGTTCTAATAATTTGGCATCATTTGAGTTTCCTTCAGTATTCAGATTCAATAGTAATCCTGAATAACTACCTTTGGGTGGCGGCGTGGGATAGCTCTGCATTCTCCTCCCAACCCCGACAGGAAGTGAGTTATGGCCTCCGTAACTTGAACTCTTACTTTACGCGATCTTGCGCGATCTCTCGCCAGTTGCTAGCGTCGTTGGTGAAGGTTCTAATAATTTGGCATAATTTGAGTTTCCTTCAGAATTAAAATTCAATAGTAATACAGACTTCTCAAAAAGTTGTTTTACCCGAAACGACGCCGACGGTATCTAAAGAACGAATTTAGTAGTAGTTCTTCTGGGTCCGGTCTTTATTCTCTAACGGGTAAAGGTGTAAATAATCTAATAAGAATTAGAGAATATTCGATTACAGTCCCAAGCGCAATAAACTTGCCTACGCTTCCCTCGTAACACAATTACGATCTTATTTTGTCTGTTTGTGCATGGGAAGTGTCCGTTAACACTTGCCTAAAGCCGTCTCCTGCGACAAAAATTAGCAAAACAAACTAACAAAATAGATTGTTATTTTGTTAAGGCGAATCCAATGTGGCCAAACAGCTAGGCCACACCCACTTGTTATCAGACTAACGTGTGCAAATAACAAAAACATGGTAACAGGCATGGTCGAATAAAAAAGTGGACTGAATCTCGCTAAGCAATAAGTGAAGCACCCATAGTAAGTCGGCTCGCTTGAAGGGATGGGCTGGCTCGCACACATTTACACCCATAGTAAGTTTAACAGCCGCGATTACGCAACAAATCTCGTGTGACTGAAGTCGTTGTCATAGTGTCACAAATAAAATAAAAATACGCCGTCTGGTGTGTTAAAATGCTCTCGAAATTATTATTTACACACATTTACACTATACTGGGTTTAAGAAAAAAAATTGTGAATAATTCTTTTCTTAGCGAGATTCCGTCCGCCTTTTTATTCGTCTGTGGTCACAGGAGACTCAGGAGGCTTTAGTACAGTAGTACACATTCTATATGGCCCACCGATGTACCTGCGCAGATGACACAATTTAATAAACAATCGGAAAACACCGTCGTTGCGCGCCAAAAGTCTCAGCCGCTGCCGCTAGAGTACGGAAGCGTGTGAGCGAAATGGAAAATGATGTCACGGCAATCAATTTTGACACCTTATGGGCATTGCATAAGGTTGATTATATTTTTTTAATGTTTAGGGTGTTTTCGTCGATATTCTTTTCGTGTCTGCGCGAAAGGAAATTGACGACGCGCCTTATTTTTTGTGTCGTACTGTAACCATTTTATAATTTCTTGCACACAGGGACGTGAAGCCTCAGAACCTACTAATAAGTTCCCACGGCGAGTTGAAGCTGGCAGACTTTGGTCTGGCGCGCGCCAAGTCCGTGCCGAGCCACACGTACTCCCACGAAGTCGTCACGTTATGGTACAGGCCACCTGGTAAGTCAAAATTTATGCCATTGTTTTCTTTCATAATATAGGTGATATACACACTTCAGTTTAGGCTCAAAAACCAAATTGAGCATTTCCAGGGACGAGATGCGCAAAAGGTAATTATTTTCTAAAAGAACGTTCCTCAGTTATAGTTTGATGTTAAATGAACAAAAACTTAGGCTTCGGTCTGAAATGAAAGTCTCTTTTGATCATAAACTGTTTTTATAATAAAACAAGACAATTAAATAAATAATATCGTTTCTTGTTGAATTTTCTAAACCCAATTTATTTTTCTGTTATTTAAGTAACCATAGCAACCATTTTAAATCACTATTTTTTTTTAATGCCATTCAGCCAGTAATTTATAACTAAGAACTCCTTACTAAATTACATTGGACATCTTAAATAGAGTCGTTACATGAGCAACGGTCTTATTTTCAATAAATTATAAACTTCAATTTAATAACAATACTACTTTAAATAGCTAGAAATCTGTGCTCAAGCGCTGTCTCGACCACACTTGCGTGATTACAGATCAAATCTCTGCTCAAGCACGAATCTACAACTGAGTAAGTAATGTTTTAGAATAAAGCTGAACTCAGCTAAACTGTGATCAACGAATCTATGCTTGAGGAATATTCTAAAATTAACACTAATTTTAAACTGTGATCAAAGCTTGAGTTTCGCTCTGGGCCTTACATGCGTTTAAATCAGAGTGTCGGTGGATATAAAACAGCAAAATGGTTTTTTCATTTATAGAATTGTGTATTTTGAGAGTTGGGCGTTAATAGAAATAGTCATTATGAGAATTAGCCGTTTATAGAACTAGCTATTTTGAGGATTGGTCCATAACTCAATTACAATTTCGAGAATCAGGCATCTGCCTAAACCATAATTGCATAGAACGTAAATAGATTCCGCCCTCATCGCTAAGTACTGCATCGTACTAATATTTTATGGTCAGCTATAACAACTCCCTGGAGAACACAAGGAGCAAAGACATTTCTAGCAATTTTACTAATATTAGCAGTGACAGGCAGACGTTATATATAGCTAATGCTTTCCTTGAAAACTTTACTGTACTATCGTGAAGCGGGTGATGGTCGTTATTTTGTCACGCCAACTAGGAAAGTGCTACATTGCTTGTGGCAGTGCAGTTTTGTCGCGATGCAATGTTTCAATGACTCCTTACTGCAATATTCTACTTGTTTTTTTTAAAAATCCATATTGTGTTTTCTTTTTGTGTGGTACACGACAAATAACCACAATTTTTTTATCACAAGATTGTAACAATACCAGTAGGCGTAGCATGACCAATTCTATGTCTATTCTACCAAGAGTAGACAAAGCTCTTTCTATACGTCAAGATATCTCTTCTTCTCGAGCATGAAGCGACCCGTCGACTCGAGTTTCTACGTAGACAAAGTGACAGATCTTTTTCCATAGCAACGAGAACGTAGCTAGTGCCGTACAAATTCTACCAAATTCTACCATATTATTACGTTTCGTTATCTAGAAAAAAGGTGAATCGAATAAGTTTTGAAACATTTTGTACGTAATTCAAAGCAACAACAATACGCATTTTGTAGTCATGAATGTCAAGGTCGAAGGACGCGTTTTACAAAGTAGTGATGCGACTCGAGTCCGATTTTACCACTCGTGTCATTCGAGTCATTTTACAATTTTACTCGAGTACTACTCGAGTGATCGAGCCGTCGAGTCACTCGAGTAGTTCACGAGTCACTCGATCACTCGCCTCTAACGAGTCACCTGTCATAATACTTGAATTCATTATTTTTTCATTTTGTCAATAAGTTGAGGTTTAATAAAACGAAAAGTTTGAAGTTTTATTTCAATACATCGCCAGTCTTACAAAATCAACATTTATATATCGAAATTAATATTATATGCTTATAAAAATGAGCAAATATGGTCTGTTCATAAAACCAAATAACATTACGTTATTTGGTGAGTAATTGGCGAGTGAATCGAGTCCGAGTGAACTCGAGTCGATATTTTTTTCGCTCGAGTACGTTTTTTTTCGATGTCACTCGAGAACAAGTGGATTCGAGTTGCATCACTATTACAAAGTAAATTAATATTTTTATGGTGTGCAAACAATAAAGTATACTCTATCTACTTTTTGTACCGAGAAAATAAACAGTTCCCGAGGGATGTGCGATAAGGCTTTCTGTGATAAGCCGAAGAAGCCGCGGGCATTCAGCAAATTTTCTTATATGTAATCCTACTAATATTATAAATGCAAAAGTATGGATGTTTGTTTGTTTGTTCTTCAATCATGTTCAAACGGATTTGGATGAAGATTAGCATGTAGACCATAGGGTGTGCATTAACATACAGGAAACCTTTTTATGCCGGGAAGACACAGTTCCCGAAGGATGCACGATAGTCATTCGATACTTATTACGAATTACACGCGGGCAAAGGCTAGTTTTTGATAATAACTAAGGAGATAGCGACGATAGGAACCCGACATGTTATTATTGTTGTTCAAAAACTCCAATGAAACCAATTTAACAAGAATCTAGTCCTAATAAAACTAAAGAATAACTTTGTCTAGGTCTCATGAGATGTAGACTAATTTCTTCTATTTGAAGAGAAACATGTCTACCCCTAACTGTCAAAAGTAGAGAAAATATGTTCGTCATGCTCGACGTTGTAGACATGTGTCGATCGAAGTATAGAAACATTTATTTTCTTCGTTATTGACATTGGCATGCTACGGACGGAAGAAATCTTTCTACAATACGTCATTTTGTCTATTCTTCCGTCGACATAAGCTTTGTCTACAGCGGTCATGCTACGCCTGCAGATTGTATCACATATTATTTTAAAGAGTATCTATTGGAGTTTCTTACTGGCTCTTCTCCATAGGAGATTCAACTTGGAACCGTGCTAGTAAATTCTCGTCATTTCTTAGGAACGTTTACTACATGCCTATTTAAATTAAAAACTTTGAATTAGAACAATAGGCACATCCCATTATTATTTTTCACCAAGGTGACCACAATGAGAAATGGTAATCAAAGTCAATCTATACTTATAAAGAAAGATAGATGTCCGGCCTGACCGATTCATCAACGCAGAGCCGAAACTACCCACCTAGAAATATGAAATTTGGACAGTAGGTTCCTTTTGTAACTTAAGTACCCACTAAGAAAGGATTTTTGGAAATTTTATCCCTAAAGGGCTGAAATAGGGTTGAAAAAATTGTATGAAAAATCTTTTTCCTAGATCGAGTCACTCAAAACATAGGAAAAATAATCTACAAAGTAAATAATGAAACATTTATCTTTTCTTTTTCCAAAATTATTCCTAAAAGAGGATGAAATTTGGTACACAGATAGACCATAACTTGGATTAACATATAGGCTGCCTGAAACATTGCGAGAGAGATTTATGAAAGATGTGTAATTCACTATATATTTTATGTGTCATTCCTCTATCTTTAATTACTGTAATTGGTTCAAGACCGTTGTAATTAAAGTAAAATAAATAAATAAATAGGATATTTTTACCCGGGAAAATAAATAGTTCCCGAGGTATCTTTGATAGTCTTTTTGTGATATGGCCGACATGCACGCGGGCGAATCCGCGGGCTACCTCTACTATTTTATAATAAGTACCTACATTATTACCGAAAACGTTTCAATAATAGAGATAAATCAACTCTGTAATGTGAATTTACGGTATAACTTACTCGCACAGTGAGAATTGAATGTCGACTACTATCCCTAAATATACTTTTATGGCTGTCGCGAGTCTTCATTTATCTTCGTTTATATATTCAGCTCACTTTCCATGACACCTACCATAGTTCTGCGAAATCGTCTAAAAATACTTTTTCTTTTTATCGTATTAGGTTTATTTTTAGCTTTTCTATTTCTATTTTAAGGTCTTTATAAATCTATTTGATGTAAAAGCAATATTAACGTCAACCTTATCGTTTGAAGGTGAATTCTGCTACTGATTTATGAAGTTCTGAAAACGGATAAATTAGATTTATGTCATCTAGAGACACAAAAACATAGAGTGGTTAAAAACCACCATAAAGTTATTTATTTTTATCGAATACCATGATTCCGGAAATAATTTCACTACTTGGTACACATGCAATTACTCACTTTGTTGGATTTTATAGCAATATCAGCGTCCACGTGCAAAGAATATAAATAGTTAATAAATGGCCTATGACTCTGTTAAAGAGTGATTGAATTTACAACTACACTGGGTCGCTGGAATTTCTATAAATGTACTGAGTTATTTCATGAGTACTAAGTGGTAAAACCATTATCGGGGTTCGATTAAATACTTATTTTTTTTGATGGTATCAACCACTCTTTATTTTTGTCTCCAACATTAGATAAATTAGCTCTTACTATTCCGATCACTGATGCTCATCATTTGTCTTCCAGAATAGTGCTCAATGCCTCCCTTCCAAAAAAACAAGTCTAGCAGTAGACTTCTATAGGCTCTTGTATACTAATGAACATAATGTTTTGTGCAGATGTCTTGCTGGGCAGTACAGAGTATTCAACATCGTTAGATATGTGGGGCGTCGGCTGCATATTCGTCGAGATGCTGTGCGGAGTACCCACCTTCCCTGGTGTAAGGGATACACACGACCAATTAGATAAAATATTTAAGGTATGTAAAATTTTTATATCTCCTTCTTTGGCTCAAATTTCGGCTGTTTTAAACAAGCTTTTCTGAGATGGATTGTGAAGATGTATGGTGTGGATATTTGTTACTCCATCACGCATAAGTGGCTGAACGGATTTCGATTAACTTGACACAGAGACAGCAAGACATTCGGAAAAAACGATATACTACCCGGACCAATTATAAACATTAATGTTTTCTTATTTTACGAGGGATGTATTTTTACTAGCTATTGCAAAAGCTACACCATCACAAAAAACACATCTCTATTTTAACTAGTATGCTGGACAGGCTGTCATTCAAAATGCAAAAACTAAACTTAAAAACCTGGGACTAAAATTGCAAATTCTACAAATGATTTTTTTTATGAGATGTATATCTACTCTTGACCGTCGTTTTGGCTAGTCTCCGTTGAGATTGGCCGCCGTGATAAAAATTTGGTCGGTAGGACAATATTCTTTATAATAGAGGTCAGTGCACAAAACACATTTTCCCCCAGCAATGGCCAAAGCCGAAGTATGAGCCCTTCCCTGGGGGAGGCCCTTACGCGGTTATTGCAACCGGTTTTAGTTTGTAAGTTAGGGAAACTTATTCTGGCGGATGGAGACCCTAACGGGACCCTCCCACTTGTCCGGTTAAGCAGCTATTAGTGTCTAGGTACAGTACGACACAAAAAATAACGATTACTTAGTAGGGAACCAGTGTCGCCAAACTCACACATTTACAACTGTAATAGTACATTACAATACACAAAAAACCGCGATGTCATTTGGTCCCAATTTAAAATTCTAATTGGGCCTTAAACTCATACAGTGTTTATTGAATTCAATCTTAATGCGAGTTTTTATAATTAGTTTTTTAAGAATCATGCCAAAATCATATAAGACGTTCTTCCATTATAATCAAATGGTAAGCAATAATTAGTGAGTTCAACTACTCGACGCCAGGGGGCGCTACATTTATATCACGCTATTTTGGCCTCAATGACATTAGAAATAGATATTTTATTCGCATGTATGCTACGTAGCATTTATTTTTATTTTTTTATAGTATAGGATGGCGAAACGAGCTAAAGGCCCACCTGATGTTAAGCGGTTACCTTTGCCCATAACAACTTCAATACCACCTAGGCTGTTGCCTAAATGGTACCGCAAGTCGTTTCGCCAAACTGAGACATGAAGATGGAAAGTCTCATGTCTCATGTCTACGTAGCATACCAGATAACTATTTCTGGCAATAGCCAACGAGTTCAACTACCCGACGCTAGAGGACGCTTAAATTATATTACGCTACTTGCACTTAATGAAATTAGAAATAGAAGCTTTATTCGCATACATGCTGAGTAGCCTGTCTAATACGGGAACGTCATTCAGCGAATCTACAACTAGTCGTTCGCGTCGCGTAACCATACATTGCTTTTTTAAAAGTATCGCAGCTTCGACCGCAACGAACATTGTACGTAATGAATATTTTTAAACTGTATTTTGCTAAGGAATCGTTTTCAATGTCAATTTTTTTGTATAATTTCTTAATTATTAAGGTATTTAATACTCGTCGGTGAAAATAAATCCTTCTTTTTATGCACTGAGTACTTGGATTCTTGCTTTGCAACTTATAACAGCACAGGATGGCATTTTGAAGTAATAATAGCCCCAGCTTTGCACAGCGATATGTTCCGCGAGAAAAATTTAGTTGTATCGTTTGATCATATTAGGTTATGAGCGTGTAGGTATGAGCGTCATGTTCAAAGTTTCGGCGCGCCCGCCCCGCCTACTTAGCCTTTCTAACCTTTAGTAAATTTTTCTGTGGCTGAGACTTTTGGCGCGTAGCGATGGTGTTTTCTGATTGGTTAACCAATTTCCCGCGTATTTAAATTGTGTCATCTGCGCAGGTACATCGGTGGGCTATATAATATGTGTATTACTGTACTGTGTGTGAACACATTGTAACCGCTGAACTTGGTCAGGTGGTGGGCACGCCTACCGAGGAGAGCTGGTCGGGCGTGAGTCGTCTGCCGGGGCTGCGCGCGCACGTGTCGCGCTGGGGACTGGCGCCGGCGCGCGCGCTGGGCGGCGCCTTCCCGCGCCTGCGCGAGGCGGGGCGCGACGCCGAGCGCCTGGCCGCCGCGCTGCTGCAGCCCGACCCCGCGCGCCGCCTGCCCGCGCACCGCGCGCTGCACCACGCCTACTACGCAGCGCTGCCGCCGCGGCTCAGGGAGCTGCCCGACGGTGAGCTATAGTACAGTAGCCTAGCACTAGCACTAGCACGTACCTGCGCGAGGCGGGGCGCGACGCCAAACGCCTGGCCGCCGCGCTGCTGCAGCCCGACCCCGCGCGCCGCCTGCCCGCGCACCGCGCGCTGCACCACGCCTACTACGCAGCGCTGCCGCCGCGGCTCAGGGAGCTGCCCGACGGTGAGCTATAGTACAGTAGCCTAGCACTAGCACTAGCACGTACCTGCGCGAGGCGGGGCGCGACGCCAAACGCCTGGCCGCCGCGCTGCTGCAGCCCGACCCCGCGCGCCGCCTGCCCGCGCACCGCGCGCTGCACCACGCCTACTACGCAGCGCTGCCGCCGCGGCTCAGGGAGCTGCCCGACGGTGAGCTATAGTACAGTAGCCTAGCACTAGCACTAGCACGTACCTGCGCGAGGCGGGGCGCGACGCCGAGCGCCTGGCCGCCGCGCTGCTGCAGCCCGACCCCGCGCGCCGCCTGCCCGCGCACCGCGCGCTGCACCACGCCTACTACGCAGCGCTGCCGCCGCGGCTCAGGGAGCTGCCCGACGGTGAGCTATAGTACAGTAGCCTAGCACTAGCACTAGCACGTACCTGCGCGAGGCGGGGCGCGACGCCGAGCGCCTGGCCGCCGCGCTGCTGCAGCCCGACCCCGCGCGCCGCCTGCCCGCGCACCGCGCGCTGCACCACGCCTACTACGCAGCGCTGCCGCCGCGGCTCAGGGAGCTGCCCGACGGTGAGCTATAGTACAGTAGCCTAGCACTAGCACTAGCACGTACCTGCGCGAGGCGGGGCGCGACGCCGAGCGCCTGGCCGCCGCGCTGCTGCAGCCCGACCCCGCGCGCCGCCTGCCCGCGCACCGCGCGCTGCACCACGCCTACTACGCAGCGCTGCCGCCGCGGCTCAGGGAGCTGCCCGACGGTGAGCTATAGTACAGTAGCCTAGCACTAGCACTAGCACGTACCTGCGCGAGGCGGGGCGCGACGCCGAGCGCCTGGCCGCCGCGCTGCTGCAGCCCGACCCCGCGCGCCGCCTGCCCGCGCACCGCGCGCTGCACCACGCCTACTACGCAGCGCTGCCGCCGCGGCTCAGGGAGCTGCCCGACGGTGAGCTATAGTACAGTAGCCTAGCACTAGCACTAGCACGTACCTGCGCGAGGCGGGGCGCGACGCCGAGCGCCTGGCCGCCGCGCTGCTGCAGCCCGACCCCGCGCAAATCCTCATGGACACACTCCGCCCGGGGACGGAGGCATTGTCGGTCTCTTACCGACTCTCTTACCCTTACCCACGATCGGTTCCCATTCTTCTAGTCCATCCAAAGGATGTCTGGAGATTGCCTTGTGCGATAAGACCGCCACTTAATCTTTCTGTAAACTATTGTCTTTGTTTTCGTTCAATAAAGAATATAATAAATAATAAAACTACCACGGTGTTCCTCCAACTACCTTTGGCCGGAGGCGTGGAAATCCTCTCTATTCGCACAAGCAGGCGAGCCCCTTCTCCCCGGCGGCGCACACAGAACGCTGCGCGCCACTTCACGGGCCCCGCCATGACACAGCTAACACGACGATGTCACGGCCACGCCAGCAACACCAGCCACGTCAGGCAGCAGACCACCCCGAGTCCGTCGCCCGCAGGCCCTATCCTCCTGTAATTTTTTACAGGGGTTTACTGCCTCATCCCTCATCATTCACTGTGTCCTCTTCTAACTTCAGAGGGACACGCGGAGTCACGCCCCATTGGCCCAGATCGAACCCCTCCCGTGCCAGAATATTTGCCACGGGCAATAAGATCCCCCGGTCCAAAGAAGTGTTATAGCCCGTGCCCAGGGTGCACCGGCCCAACAACTGCTGTTCCCTCCAGACGGTACGAGAAAGACCAGCAGCCGTCAGGCACACGAGGAGGTTTTCTGGCCCAGCACCCCGTTCAAAACATACCATATTTATGTTAGTTTTCAAAATACCTTGGTCTGTTTTTGTTGGATAGTAATTAGTAGTATACCATATTCTGATTCTAAGTTTGGTGTAATTAACTATTTTTTGGGCAATTTATGGGTTGGATCATTTTGTCATAACTGGGTCCATTTTACCAAGAAAAAAAGGCTAAATGTGTTCAATACGTGTTTTGCATTGTTACAGAGGTGTCAATACTGACAGTGGAGGGCGTGAGCCTGCACCCTGAGACGCGGCACGCCACCATCAAGTGAGAGTGCGGGGAGCCCTTTAGTCGAATCAATTACGCTTTTTACGTTCTGCCCGGCGCCTGTGCCGCGATTCCTACACTTCACCAGGAGGCGACCAACTCTCAGTGACTCCCTGTGTCGGACCAACATTTCGTGATAGTACTATCGTCTAGATAAAAAAAAAGTTCGAACAGGCATAGAATGCCGGCGACAGTGTTCAGTTAATTTCAAACCTACATCATTGTTTGTTCGTCCGTCGATTGCTTTGTTCTTTCTATTATTGTATTAGTGCTTGTTAAGCTTCCAACGGAATATCCATCCATATAATTCAATTATTCTATGGTGACAAGGTAAAGTGATAGGTAACGAGTGTATGAATTATAACTATAAATATATAAACAGAGCAGTGTGCCATGTATATCTATAATTGAGAAGAGTATGACGTATTATTTTAAAAGAATTTTATGCTGGAAATATATGCTCATAATTTGGTAAAAATTTTGAAGATATTTATTTATATTTACTAAGGGATAATTGTCGATGGAGTAACTAATGCAGTCTTATGAAAACTATACAGTTTTATCAGTGAGCTTTACCGTGAGTTCACGATCGATTTCTGATGAATGAAGATCAAATAAATCAAATATTGATCGCTATTTTCCGATGGTTATTATCAGCTAGTGGATCACGAGTCATCGTAACTCAGTACGACCACTTTTATAAGTTACTTCGACAATATTTGGTAACGCAGAAAGGAGTTGTCTATCGCCGACTAAAAACCATTTTAAACGCCATTGAAATATAGACTTTGTTGCTTTACGTTTAGATTTGAAATGATGATGATGTCCCCCAGGATGTGTTTTTCGACGACGACATTCATTTAGCGCCTCGCATGCGCTCACATGAATCTTGTAAAGCCAAACTTGGTTTTTAAATGTTAGGTCGCAAAGAAAGCAGTATAATTACTCGCTGTTATAGGTAGTACAATAACGACAAGGAACTATGCTATCTCGCTCATAAAATTTGTGTATGGCAAATTGCAGCCAATACCCCCCTTGTGGGAGGCCTATGTCCAGCAGTGGACGTCTTTCGGCTGAAATGAGGATGATGATAATGAAATCGCAGCCAAGCAGCGGGGGCCAACATGACACAACAACTTATAGTGAATGAAGATGTTTCGCGCGTAAATGTGGTGCGTTTTGATTGGCTTAAATATTTTCGCGCCTACCAAAAAATTACATCTGCGCTGGTAAACTAGCCGGCAAATAACTTGAACATGCGCAGTGATCGATTTAAACGATTCTAACATTTATGTCATTACAGTAACGTGCGTAGAGCACCATCTTTGCTCAAGTTATTTGCCGACTACATTACACCGTTGTTTAACTTTTATAAAACTGCCTGTTTTATTGTTTATTTGTTCGAGCATCACGCAAAAACGACTGTACCGATTTTTATGAAACTTTTTGTGTTTAAAAGCTTATGAATAGACTTAAAAACTGGTATTTATAAAAACGTTTCATGTGGGCTAGATCTGAAGAACCATGGGAGCTGATGGTGAAAGATCGTAACTTATGAAAGTGGTAATACTGTGAGCACATACATAAAAATCCATACAGAAGCAAAGGTAGCCGCTGTGGTACACTCACACATAGCGCAGCGATGTGAGGGTCACCGATGGGTTCACTTACGCTTCCCTGGGGTAAGAACTGGTTTGCGCCGGCTCGGCTTGGCTTCTGATTGATGTTTATTCATGTGCTGTGGTCTTCTCTAACATTAATGAATCTTGGCGTTTATATAAATCTTATGCACACATTCCTTCCACGGTGCTCAAATTGTAAAGTTAGAGTGGCGAGGAGTTGTGTGAGCGGCGACCGCTCCCAGTGATACGAAGTGAATTGAACGATAATCTATTACCAACATTTTTTAATCTTCGCAGATCTCAAATATAATCAAGTGTGGGACCGTCCTACTGTAAATTGTATGTAACGTGATAGGAAATTTGACGATTTATAAATACTATACTAATCATTGTTCTGAGAGGCGGGGTAGAGTAGATGGAAGGTAGGTTCCGTCTAGATTAAAGACTAGTGAAATTAACCAGTTTAGTAAAAAAATCGTGGGCCCCACGACGTAAGGTTAGGACCACAGTGTAAGTAACGTAGTACCGGCGCATTGGCAACTTGAAATTTTAACTTTAGACAAATTGTAAATGCGATATTATTAGATAGCAACACAGTATTAAGTTATCTATGATTTCAAAATAGATTTATTAACCCTAAAGAAAAAAAGAAACAGAGATTGTGCCAACAAATAAACTTAAAAGTAATCCAGATTTTTTAATTAATCAAGGCATTAGTATCACTTAAAGGTCATTGTGTACGTAGTCTAGTCTAGAAGAAATAAATCATTTCTGTAAATAAAATTGTTTGGTAACGAATAGCAATAAAAAACAATTAAGTGTTACCTAAGTAAGCGAATAAGCCTTAAAACAATTGAATCGCACTGAACACACTGCCAAAATACGAGACAAATCTATAATAAATAAGTAACAGTAGAATCGAGTTGTCAGTGTGCTTGGTAAATAAGATAAACACTAGTGAGCGTAGATCAACTTAGTGTAGTCCTTACCGAGCTTTAGAGACGTTTACACTGAGGCCGAGAAAATAGACTCTACTTGACACGTGCTTTGGCTAAGGGCGATTATAGATTAACGTATTTATCGCGCGTATATCCTCGTTCTTGTGCTCTCGTAAACGCGCGCCATTGCTACACTTGTATCTTGTAAGAGTGGAGATGTGCTTATAAGCTCATATGCCGTCGGCACAGAGGATTTTTCTACTGTTAAATATTCATGTTTGTACTTAAAAAGTTATTGACAAAACAATCCAAAAATGAAATAAATCGCTATTATCTCGGAACTTTGAAAACCTTGGTATGTAATTTCTTCTCTATGCCGACGATACACACGCTCGACTCGACGAAATTTCGCGTGAACATACTGAAATACGTACGTGCGCGCGTTCAATTGTGTTGTAATGAAGCGCCCATGTTAGCGGGTATCATAAAACGAGCTTAAAGTATACCAATCTTTAATCGCCCTTAGCATTATTCCTGTCACTGTCACAAAATTGACGAACTACATGTGCAAGACAGAGACGGGAACATGTCATAACCAAAGCACGTGCTTATTAGCGTCTATTTATTTCTCCCCGAGTGCCGGGGGCGGCCACTTAGCGGAATTAAAACAAAATTTAACTAAATTGAGCACAAAATTGTTACGTCACAAATTGAAGAGCCGCCCCCGGTATTATCGAGTAGTTAATTAATACGGTTCCGAACACCAATAGTACGTAAATTGTATAGTATGTGGACGCAATATTTTCAGTGTAAATGATTTGTTGAGTTTTATTGTATGTAATTTAGGGAGCTGCGTTGTGTAGCTGAATCGCGAATGTGGTAGAAATAGTCTAAAAGGACTGTTATTTTCAATAAAATTCAACATTAAAAAAAGTTGTAATTAATTATGATGCGTTGACAGTGATTTTGACAGGTAAAAACAAACAGATTGGCGGGAACGCACAGATAAATAGGTTAAAGTTTTAAATTGTGGAAAGAAAAAATCGCTCACGAGCAGGATTCGAACCTGCGACTCCTGGCTCAGTACGCCAGTGCTTTAGCCACTAAGCTACCGTGAACACTGCTCGTGGTATCGAAATTATCCTCCACTATACGTCTTGGGTGACGTTTTTTTCATTCCACAATTTAAATCTTTAGATTTTGCTTCGCATGCGTAAATGCGTTAAAAATAATAAAATAAATAGGTTAAGTTTGCGCTGGAATTTTGTAGGTAAAGGTCGCTTCAAGCATCGATTATTGTACTATAACAACGTGTATCAGAAATGCGTGGTCATATTTGAAGAGCATATTCAGGGGATGCTATCGAACAACTTTTACTATGCGACCAACCGTGAAATCGCGAATAAAATATCAGCTGATGATTTAGTAGGGAACAGCAGATATTTTTATCGCGATTGCAGGGTTGGTCCCATAGTAAAAGTTGTTCTATGCTATTCCCTGAATGAGCTCTTAAAATATGACCACGCATTTCTGATACACGTTGTATAATCTACGTTCGTTAAAATTTGATTGTTGAAATGTTTGTGTTGTAATAGCAAGGGGACGCAACCCGCTGTATGTTGTAAAGGTGGCCGTACATGCAAGGGTTTGCAGTTTTTGCCTATACATGACCTGTGCAGGCAAACAGTAGCGTGTATGTGATAAAACTGTACAGTTATTCGTACATTTTCTGCTCCGGTTTACTTGTTCAGGTAACCTGCACTGGTAAACCTGTTAGGTATACCCTTGCGTGTATGGCCACTTAAATAGTCTGTTGTTTTGATGATGTGTACTGGGAGTGTAATGGAATTATATCTAATCAAATGTAGTATAAAATATATTCTGATATTGCTTGAAAGTTTCTAGAATTCTCCAAGTTCCGTGTAGTAATAAAAGTCGCTAGCAATTATTGAATTAACTCCACGTTCACGGTTCAGCCTCGCAGTTCTAGTTAGTAAGGGTTGCAAAGTAAATAATTCACCCGTTGAGTGAGGCACTGGCGCCCCGCGCCTTCATATACGATACGAGATTACGTCGAGCATTTATATTGAGAATAGTGGAAATTCTATTGTATACATAATAATTTGCATTTGTACGATGTACTGACCGCGGCCGCAAGGCCCACGTTCGTTGCAAAGAAACGAATTGTATATAGGTATTATTAATTAATCAGTACCCCTATTATTACGAGTTTGACACTTATGAATACTTTCATAGTATTATTATGACTTTCATTTATAAATTAGTAGCGCACCTAGCGGATACTAGGTGGATTTATGTTAGAGATGGGTCGCTGTCGGTTTTCGTGGCAATGTAACCGGTTTTTTTTTCGATAAATAGGTACTAGGTTATATAAACTTTTTTATTCGACAGGATTCTAAACTGTTTAATCTATGGTTTTCTCCATTATTGATAACGTTTTTGCGTTTAAAACAGTTTCATCTAAAAAAACTAGTACCTATTAATGAACGTCATGTTGACATAAAATTAATTGGTTTTTTGAAACAACTCAATTGTCAAAGGCATATTTTTTACCTTTTTTAGCTGTGGAAATCATTTATTTTATTTTATTTAAAAGCTTTTTTTAAAAGCTATTCGTTAATTTAATGCTCACCACTAATTTACAAATAAAAGTCTTAAGAATACCATGAAAGTATTTATAGTAATAGGGGTAAAGTTAGTTGTTACGGTTTCTTAGTTACGACAGTCCTATACGAGTTGCCATTGCCGTTTGTATGAGTTCCGAAGTACACGGACGTTATGAGATTTATTTTAATTTTTAACTATCATAGGTTATTTTCGATTAACTATGTTTTATTATTTTACGTATCACGAAATTGTCCCGCTGCTGATTTAGTTATGATTTTTTTTAAAATAATTTTTGTAATGTATAAACAATGTGCTTTTACTCGTTTAAAAGAATGTAAATACGATATTTGAACTGATAATAATAAAAGTTTTTATTTCTTAATGAAACGCTGTGTTTTCTTACGCTAAATTACCTTTTTCCCTTATTGAACCTTAATTAATAACGGGCTTAATGAGGGTTACTTATCGACGCTCTCATTGAATTCAATTGGAAGAGTTAGCCGGAGGCGGAATGAGGTTCATTAAAACATCAACAGTAGGTATGATTTCTGAGTTTAGAGTATTACTACGTTTCTACGACCTCATTTTTAACCGACGAAAAAAAGGAGGAGGTTATCAATTCGACGCGTATCTTTTTTTTTTATGTCCACGCATAACTTTTTACCCAGTAGTTCGATTTTGATGATTCTTTTTTTAATGGATAGGGTATATCTCGAAGTTGGTCCCATTTATATTTCAAAATCAAAATCGACCCCTAAGTGTATTGAATTTTTACCTGTTAACCGATTCTGTTGAAACTTGGCACACATAAATGTAGTTCTAGACACTACAACATAATGGAGACCTGGAGTTAGGTTTTAGAAACAAAAAAAATTAAAATTAAACTTTTTAACAAAAAATTGAACCGACGAAAACAGAAACTGAAAAGCAAAGAAAAAAAAATGAAGCTTTATTACTCTTTTCCTAACTAAAGTAATGAAAATAACTAATTATGAGTCGGCGCCAAACATCAATCAATGAAGATCATTAAATAAATAAATAATAAAACTACAAAAATCAAATACAACATGAAATTTTCAACAATAAACAAAAACTTTCCAAAAATGCGTTCTCCGCCCGACCACTTGCAACTTGCACACACTTTGCTTGTTTGTTTGGCGCCATAATTAGTTATTTATATTACTTTAGTTAGGAATAGACTATTAAAGCTTATTTTTTTTTTTTTTTAATTTTCTGTTTTCGTCGCTTAATTTTTTTGTTAAAAGTTTTATTTCCGTTGAGCAACGAAAAAAGATAACCACAGAATGAATAATATTAAAAGGGAAAAAAACAAAATGAATATAACTAATATGATAATGTCTAGGTGGATTCACGTACAGTCAACAGCATGACACTGCAATTCGAAAATCGCCCTTACTGCTTACGAAATAAAGATGCTGCTAATGTCAAAGTGTTACCACCGACGTGCGGTCGACCGTACGATGTGCAGAGAGCCGTGAAATTTCTGGCGCCGCCTGCTGGCTTGCCGCCAAGGCTTGAGCCATATCATTCGGCCAATGAAAGTCGGCGCCACGTATAAATGAACCTATAGTCTGAGCCTCTTATTCATAGAGGAAATGATTCCGTGCTCTTATTACATCAGCTAAGGGCTCGGGCAGACGGTTGATGGACTAATCCGTTTTGTACAGACTATTCACAAGCTTAGGAATCATCGATCGTTTTGTTAAGGCGCATGTAGCAGCCAAATGGCGCCCCCATCAGTAAAAAGATTATTACTCGCTGAATACATTGTTTATTGAAAATTCGTTTTTAACAATTGAAGTACAGGTGCTGTAGTTTAATCAGAAACTATTAACTCTGTTAATTATTTTAGCCTTTAAGGTAAGGTAAGAATATAAAATTTGGGCCATTAAATTTAGAAAAAAAGAAAAGATTTTATTCTTGCGCTCCATTGTTGTTGTTTTTGTTTGACTTAATAGCCTAAGTTTTTGGTAAGTCGTCGATTTTGTGGACTTAAGCATTTGCTAAGTGTGGACTCAGTGGGATTCAAAGATGGTTTTATAAATACCGACTTTGACTTAACTCGAATGTAAAGTCTGAGCAAAGCCTAAGTACGCTTTATAGATCTCAGCCTCAGTGGTGGTTCACCGGAAAGTTTGCTTATAGTACTTATTGATAAAAAGATAGTGTCGTGTCGTCATTTATAGGAAACAATATGAAGAAAACCTTGTTTTACTTTGTCAGACATAGAAACGACCTCTTGCAACATCACAACCAGAACTAATTAAATAGGTACCAGATTGGCTAAAAAGCTAGAAAATGTGAAGTCTAGACGGACGGCGACGATACTTTGCATCACAGATTAATCATTTATATAAAATTACTAGCGACCCACCTTGTCTTCGCACTGGTTACACTGGCCATATATAGCCTCTTAGATAATCCCTCTTTCTATTGGTGAAAACCGTATGAAAATCCGTACAGTAGTTTCCGAGATTAGCCCGAACAAACACGAACTCAGCGCGGCGGGGGACTTTAATTTATAATAGTTTAATTAATAAGATGATGAAGATAAGGACCATAACAGACCGTTTTCTATAATGAGGACAAAATGGAAACAACTTTAATAAAATATAGCAAGTTCTGATACAGTACAGGAATGAGGTTTGTTGAAATGTTAATTTAGGGTCCTATAAATATGCTGTCCAGTAGTGAATATAAATTGGCTTTTCATAAATTTTATTTCTACCTAAGTACCTAACTAATTGCAAAAGAAAAACGGAAAGCTTACAGATTAGGTGCTTAGCTCTAAAAGTAGGAATCAGAATAACTTGCAAGTCTTTAACTTTTTAATTAAAATGAAGCCAGCTGTAAGCAACAATTTTTTTTAATTACATTGCTTCGTATCTTCGCTGTTACTACAATTCCTTATGCCATTCCATATTCGCCGATGCGAAGGCGATGTACAATCGACTGCATGTCGCGCGTCGCTGGTAACACTTAAATTAGAAAACCACCCTTACTGCTTACGAAATAAAGACGCTGTCAATGTCAAACTGTTACCACTGACGTGTGGTCGACTGTACATTGCGGTTTTAAACAAAGTGTTTTATGATTGTAGGTACTGAGACTCTAAGAGCAATGTAAGCTGGGGCGCGAGCTAGGTAAGTACATGGTATAATAAGAGGTGTTATTATACCATGGGTAAGTACATGTTATCGCGTGTTCGCGCCCGCGAATGCGTAGCGGGCATTGGTTGATTCTCTTATTCATGAACTAATAGTAGATTAGTAGCCAAGGGCTGTAAGGCATCAATTGCAGCCCGAGATATTTTCGAGGGTGCAATTGATGCTTACACCCGAGCTAACTACTCTGCTTTACATCTCGATTGTGAGGTAAGTAGAAAAAAACCGGCATTACAAGAATAAAACATTTTATTAGTTAAAATTTATAGTGAAATGAGAACAATTTTCAAATTTTAGGGACATTTGTTTTTTGGGTATGTTAATAGTTTGAGATTGTGATATTTGTTGGTCATGGATAAAATTTGACGGGATGAAGTTTTCTTCAGCAGAAGTTGATGGTAGCGGATCATCTCTTGAGAAAGATGTTTCATTTTTTGAAAGCTGAATAGTTTTCGTTATTTGGTTGGTAATTTTACTTTTATTCTGTATGGAATCTTCAATACTTACCGCACTAGGGCTTTTCTAGCTACATTATTACCCTAGAGCGCTAATTGGTTACCTACAAGCCCCATTTGGGGGTAATAAGGACCTACTTACCGAATATGAGAGATGTAAATTTATTTTAAAGAATCGCTGTCTTTTACTAATAGTAGATACAAGAAAGGGATGGCAACAATTTCAGAACTGTCAAATTAGTTTATGTGTTACATTTCTTTGAATTTTAGTAGACACGTTCCGAGATCACGAGTCACGACTAAACTTGTATGGAAATCTAAATTCAGACTACCTAATTTCACAGTTCTAAAATTGTTGCCATCCCTTTTTTTGTATACTATTATTAAAAGAGAGCGATAGTTTAAAATACCGATGGCCGTTGGAGCAGACGAGTCCTTGAGCGGAGACCGCGAATCGGCAAACGCAGCATAGGGCGCCCCCCTGCCAGGTGGACCGACGACCTAAAGAACGTGGCTGGGGGGGACTGGATGCGGAAGGCAGAGGACCGAGCGTTGTGGCGCAACTTGGGAGAGGCCTATGTCCAACAGTGGACTGCGATAGGCTGAATTGATTGATTGAGTTTAAAATAAGTTTAGTTCGTGAACAAAAGAATTGACACCATTGTCTGAAACTAAAGTTTATGTTGTCATTTATAAAAAAACAGTAGGCGTATAATCAGACCATTTCTGTCGCACATTCGCACTACTGCTGGGCACGGTATTCTTCTCAGGAACGAGATGGGCTTAGAATTTAGTTTACCATCCGGACCCTGTCGACGTACTCAACACATGACCAATTGGGACAAGCAACATCGAGACATTTTTGGAACCTTTTCAGATGTGCAGGTTTTTGAACTAAAACTTCTTTACGCACGCTTGACATGAGGAGTAAGCTGATGAATGCGTTACGAAAAGTGAGGCGAACGTAATGCGGGACGCGGGGAACGAGGTGCGCGCGACGGCCGGCCACGACACAGCGCCGGCAGATGTACGCGCGCCGCGCTGTGTGTGATAAGTTAGTGAGTTAGTGAAGTTTTACTCCAGTCGTGTGCTCTAAAGCACACTCGTTTTTTTCTGATGTAGGTATTTCTAAACAAGAGATAATCTAAAACGTGGTTTGATTGCAATAGTAATTTAGGAAGTACGATCAAGATTTACATGTAATTTCTTCACTACTACAAACTGAATAGATCACCTAAAACATGTTTATGAGAAGCGTATTTGGGCTATTTGGCTGCTGTCAGCGTCCAGCACAGACCAGTTACTGGTCAGTGAGTCAGTGGCGTCCAGAGATGTGGGCCAGGATCAAAGTCAGACCGTCTTGCATGGAAGGCAAGCGTGCAACCACTGTGCTATCACTGCTAAGAAGGGAGGGTGAATGAGACGTTATCAATCAAAACCCATCGTAATTTGAAAGATATGCCGCCCTAATTGTCACCCCTCGTAATTACTTCAGGGAAGGGCGACGAAAACGCAGTTATTAACTGAAAAAATATTTTGATTTCCATTATATTTTCTCCCCTAATATTTTTAAAGGGAAATGATTTGGTTGGAAATACAAATAGATGGTCTACCAAGGTGTAAATGTGTTTGGAAACTTTCTTCATTAATAACGATTGATGGACGTTATTCAAATATTTATTATCCTAATAAATTAAGTGGTTGTCAATTTGTTATTTTCACTATAATTTCACGATCGAAACATCCATCTAAAAATAGTCAGTAGCTAGTATAAATAAGGTCAATATCGTATCCATTGAAGTGGCCGTAGTAGCTAACATCATGAGCGCTGACCCAAGTAACACAAGGGAAAATTAAAGGCTAATATACTTCTCCAAGTCTTACAAAAGATGTTTATCAATAAGATCTTTAGAAAGTACCTAGGTGCCTTTGATTCGGTTGGTTTAAGAAAAAACTGGCACTGACTTCCTAAACTGTTTCACAGAAATTATTTTATTATTTTTGATGTCGGTTTTTACTTGTTTTTTAAGTTTATTTTATTTTTCTATTTTGAGTGGCATTAACAATAGAAAGACAAGCAATTGCTGGAATCCCGGATGATTTGCTGTCATCCATTAACCTTAAGTATTTTGCAGTTTTCTCGCTATAACTTTAATAATAATAAAAAAATAACTCAAAAATGTATAATCACATTATACTCAAAATAATTTTAAAAGAGAGTTTTTATCAAGGTCTATCAATGTAGAAGATTATAAGTTTCTACGTTGCATAGTTTAGAAATGGCAGGGGGAGGGGGACATTGCAAGCCACTTTGGCGGGCTGTATTTTGCAGATGGTATACCTGATAAAAAAGTGATGTATGAAACATTACCTTCATTTTAGTAGACCTATTCAATGATGCCCCAAACGAGGGGGTGCAGCGAAAAAAAAATTTTCATCCCCGTTTCACATGTATGGGCACCACCCCTAAAATACGTAATCAAGATTGTTTTATTCTTTAAAAATTGAAATCTATATCTAGACCATTTTTTAACAAAGTTTCATTTAGTTATGTTTATAACTGTAGAAGTTATTAAGCTGTAAAGGATTAGGACAGACGGACAGACGGACGGATATGACGAAACTCTAAAGGTTCCTTGTAGGACTACGGAACCCTAAACAACAGTCGAATTGATAACCTCCTCCTTTTTTTCAAGTCGGTTAAATAGTAAAAACTCCAGCAATTTCTATTATCGTCGTATTGGATATTGCTGGCGTCACAGATAATATAAACGGAAAGGAGTCGATTGATGTTTTCTTTTTTTTTAATAATGAACCAATTTCCTAGTACTTACTTCTCCCACTTGGGAGAAAATTATTTTTAAGTAAATTAATATTCCTTGCGTGCCTACAGAAGGTCTGACGTCAGTTACGATTCCTAACTCAAAAGTCTGACTGAACACAATTATTCAGTTATCTACTAACTTCTAACTTTCGCTTGTAAAAGATAGGAGATAGTGGCTAATTCAGTTCGCTGAGCTCTTTTGATAATCTCTCATTTCGTCTTGTATCTGTTAAAGCTTTGAGACAGTCCAAAGATTCTCTCACGAAGACTAATTTCACTAATAGGAGAGAGTTTAGATTTATTTATTTTCTAAGTTATCTAGCGATTGGTCATTCATTGATTGGAGGGTTATGTTTTTCGAGTGTATGTATGTATATTTCTTTGGCACGCTCTTTAGCCTAAACGGCTCGGCGGATTTTGAAGTGCGAGGTGTCATTGGATTCGTTTTCATCACAGGAGTGTCATAGGAAACAATTTTTGGTAATAATACCAATACAACGCTTGCAATTAACAATTTATCAAAAATGAAGAAATAATAATGTCATCAAAGTATACAAGTCTGGAAACAATTCACGACATGGTTTCAGTTAATAGCTTGGCTAACTAAGCGTCTTATTTTTATAGATGTCACCTACATAAATGTACTGCTATTGTAATTCAACAGTGACTTTTTAAGAGACACCAACCTTCCATCATCATTTGGTAAAACGCAAATCTTGAAACCTATTATCACCTGTACTCCGACATGGTTATACCACAGTCTAGCCATTCCAAACAGTCATCTAACGTGAGAGTTAAGTGTCCCAAGCTGCCTTCAAAACTGTCAAAAAATGTCCCGAGTTGCCTTTAAAAACTGTCAATGTAAATGTTCGATGAACCACCGCTGCACCGTGTGGACAGTAAATTACACTGTCACTTGCACTTTAGAACTTGGCTGCCGTAGTGACTTTTGTTTATAGAGATGTCGTCTGCCAGAATAATACTGCTATCGTACCTAAGTAAAAATTTTAAAATAAAGAAGTTAATTAACAAAACCAAAAAACCCGACTGCGTGTAAAAATAATTGAAAAGGTGTAAACAAGACGTGTTTTTTTAATTTTTTTTATAGGTATCCTCCAACTGCGTGTCATGATTTGATACTTACACACATACCTTAGTACTTACACACGTCTTGTTTAAATCTTTACAGTTATTTTTACTGGTTTTGTTAAATAATTTAATTGAATCTACCAATCGATTCTAATATTGATATTGAGATTATAGAGTGTATGTTTCTCGTTTCAAGGATGACATTTATTTTAGCATGTATTAGTAATACATGTAACTAATACACGCAAAAAATATAGGAAAAATAACCTATCATTTATTGCTTCTTGAAAACACGTAGGTACATTATATCTGTTTTTCTCGATGAAACTCTCCCAGGTCACAGATTACCCCAAGTGACGATTACAGTAGTTTGTTTAATGCGCTACCCATTTACTGGCAACACGAACGAACCCATTCCCATTATGATGATAATATAATGGCAACACAAACTAATAAAGTGTTGGAGGTAAGAACTCGTCGGTAATCCCGTAAACATCCGCTCGATTGCTGAACATCACGCACATTGCGAACCTCATAATAAAAAAATATATTATTCGGGAAAACTGTACTTTATTTTGTACCTCTACCATAGAATAGGTATATACCTACAGCTTTTGCTCGCGACTATAGTAATTTACAACCCATATTTCGGGAACGCAAAGTGCCTACCCATGTGCTAATTCAAGTGCCTTCTCATGAGCTTGCTAATTCAAGATAGAAGATAGGTATACCTACATTATTTCTCTGCTACCTTATTTCATATTTATCCGTTAAAGTGCGATACGTGTGAACGAATACACAAATTACAACAAATGAAAACTACAGATTTCAAGATGTGATAAAAAATATCTTCCCTCGTAGATATGCCGCGATATACGATATATTATGGCGAATAATCGGTTAACGATTATTTGGCATTCCCTACGGTTGCATTATTTGCCTTAAGCGTACAGTGGTCTCTACTCTAACCAACCGATTTTTTTGTTTTTGCTTGCAATAACCTACCTTTTTGTGATAATATTTTAACATTAAAATACTTTTTCATGTCTATACTATATGTACTTTATGAAGAGCTATGTTCTGAGCAACCAGAATAAAGATGTTATTAATCGACTCTTTGGCCCGTATTACAGAAGCTTCCTCAAGTACAGTTTAAACTCCAATCACCTGATCACTACTTAAGGATAGAATCGTTACTTGAGTATTGGTCTTATTCCAGAACGGTAATTATAAACTTTAATTCAACAACATAACACACGAATTTGACCTGAAATTGAATAGAAATCTCTACTCAAGTGTAGTCTGGACCACACTAGAGTGATTACAGATCAAAACTCTGCTCAAATACCGAAACAGGGTGACAGTATAAAATAAAGCTAAACTCAGCTGAACTGTGATCAATAAATCTCTGCTTGAGGAACGTTCTAAAATCAAAGCTCAACTCAAAACTAGTTTTAAACAGAGATCAATGCTTGAGTATCGTCCTGTAATACGGGCCTTAGATTAGCTAATCAGCTTACAAGTTTCTGTAAGTACTGATCGTCCTAAGCAAACTGGGATTTTTGCAATGATTCTAATAATAGCTCGTACGATTACGAAAATCTTTCTTAGATTCCAATCATCCGGTTCTTTGCAATCGTCCTTGGATTTTCGCAAAGATTCGATTGTTCCGATTATCCCGATTATTCTACCACACTTAAAAGACATTCTTGTTCTCTACACACAAGTTGACTGACACACAACGCTGCAGCTATCCCGTTTTTAGGGTTCCGTACCCAAAGGGTGCTAACGGGACCCTATTACTCTCGTTACGCTGTCCGTCCGTCCGTCCGTCTGTCTGTCACAGGGCTGTATCTTTGTAACGGTAATAGATAACTAGTTGAAATTTTCACAGAATATGTGTTACTATTGTGTCCATCACGACAAATACTACAAATAAAAATTAAAAAAAGTCTAAAACCAAAGGGGGTCCCATACAAGAAACCTCGAAAAACATGCTTTTTTTTTCAACGATATTGTTCCTGCTCTATCTTCAAAAAGGTAATACATACCAGCGTCAAACTTGGTCAGTTTATAGTGCATACTATATAGTTTAGCAACAAATACTAAAAACATGGCAAACGTAGACAGATGTGGTGGTACCTACGTAAGAAAGAGTTGTAAAAATTCACATTTCGCGTACGTTCGTTGATGTCTTTTGATAAACTCTAGTAAACTAAATCAGTTTCTATGGGGTATCAGGTCGATGGGTGGTACGGAACCCTTACTGCGTGAGTACGACTCACACTTGGCCGGTTTTTTTCTAGACGCTTAAAACCTGCTGTAAACATAACAAACATTCATACTTTCTTTATGTGTGTCCTATAAAATAAATCGGTCAGTTTAATGGTTACCGAGGAAAGAAGGTCGCCGTGTAGATTGCTGTTTATTTATTTATGATTTTATTCTTGTATTTTGTAAGTCAGTGGGTTCTCCATCACCCTCGGGGTTGCCGAGTGCCGAGGTTCCTCGCGTACTGTAGGTACGATTTACGAGCGCTGGCTATTCAGTGGAAGAACCGTAAATGGGTGTATTTCTTGCCATCTTACATATGATGTTTTTGATTTCTGAATTTGAGTCTAAAAACACAGGTACTCAAGCACATATCCAAACTTTTGGCATAGAATAGGTAGGTAATAATACTCTTATGCTTTTGGTTGGGGAGGGGACATTCATTGAAACAAAAACGTGAAATATGTTACTAGGTACAACCTGAATCACATGAATCACATCAGTACCGTTAGTACATATTCTATATCACTAACTTCACTAACTAACTAACTAACATAAATTCTGTAACTTCTAAGCAACTGACTTATTTTTATATAAGCGGTAGACCTGTAGCTGGAATATTTTATGTGGGTAAATTCGTATACAGTCGGCCATAGGTACGTCAGTGGTAACTGGTAACACTTGAATTAAATTAAGAAAGTTAAAGTATGTAAACCAAACAGTTTTGTTAGTGATTTTAGTTTATAAAGTTGCCACTGTATGGCGCCTCTATCTCTTGGTCGGTTTGTTCTTGTCAAATATGTTGCGTAAAGTTACCGAATTAAAATCTCTCTTTCTAATATTCATCCTAGTATTATTTGTCATAAAACAAACAAAGAAAACCTTACTGCTTACGAAATAAAGACGCTCTCAAGACCAAACTGTTACCACTGGCACTGGCGCGTTGTCGACTGTGCCTACTTAAGTTTATAATTATAATATCTAGTTTTGTTTCAAAATGCTAGACAGATGGTCCAGTTTAATATTTTAAATTATCACAGAGGATAAAGAGTAAATAGTTCGTACTTATGGAATAACGTAACTAATACCACTTTTCGGCCAACTTTGGCACCAACGCTTGGCGTGTTGGTTGATTAAAATTTTGATACAAAATGTCGGGGCGTCTGAAGTTCGGCGAATTGCCTTATAATTGAGTTAGTCGTTAATTTGTCTATGCTGTAGTTAATTTTATGTTATCTACATTATGTCTGCATTGTTCTAAGAAACTCATATCACATTGGCGTTGAAGCGACTTTGCTCACGGCTATGACTGCGGGTTTCATTTCGTAGGTTTGACTAGCCTACGCCTGCGGCTTCGGCCGCTTGTTTTTCGGCTTATCATAGAAATATGTTATCGTGCATCCCTCGGAAACTGTTTATTTAGCCGGGATAAAAAGTAACCTATATGTTTATCTCACTATGGTCTATATGTGTGCCAAATTTAATCCAAATCCGTTCAACGGTTAACGTGTGATTGAGTAACAAACATCCGGACATCTTCACAAATTTTCAGGTTTATAATATTAGTAGGATTAATACCATAGAAATCTAAATAATATGTAAGGCAATATTATTTTAATTCCTATAACTATAAAATTAAAAGCAATGGGCTGTGGTTACGGTTGCCACAATTATTGGAACAATAAAAGTACATTAGTGTTTTGAGTTAGGTGTGTTTTGTCTCGGTATATAAAATAAAGGTTACACATAATTAATATGCATGCTCATAATTAATATTTTTTTCTCCCACTTGCTCGGAAATTGGTTCATTATTCAAAAAAAAGAATACAACAATCGGCTCTTTTTCGTACGCAACGAAATAACAGGCCTGTAATATCCAACAGGACAATAATAGAAATTACTGGACACTTTTTATTTTTTAAATTATGCTACCGAGGTTTTTAAGTACACACTTACATAAATTAGGTGTAAAAACACCTTTATATAGCCTGTATAAATATTTTGTACCTAAAAAGGTACAAAATATTTATACAGGCTATATAAATGTTTTTTTTATATTTATCATTATACAGGCTGAATGCGCATTTTTTTTTTCAAAACTTTGAAAATAGAACAAGATCCGCGCGCGCGCGAGTTGGTGTGAATGAAAATGAGATAGAGTCGTTTCGCCGGTTTTCGGCCATTTAGTGGAGTTGTCAACTTAAAGGCACCAGAAAAAAATATTGCCATTGTGCTAGCCTAGTACTATCAATGTTAATGTATAGCCTACATAGTGTAGTTTCAATTTTTATAATAACTTGGTGCTTTAACATATTACTTTTTTTTATAATAATTTTTAATGTGAAAAATGGGCATTATGCTAGTTTTCGGCCACAAATTTCAGATTTCGGCCTACATGAATTTTAGTTTTCGGCCACTACTTTAGATGGAATAGAAAGGTGGTACAAATGAAATATTTATTGTGAAATTATAATAAAATGTATTTTATTAATTAAATATAATTATTATCAGTCGTACCTGATTCATGAGATCATAAGTTTTTAGTTAATCTTACCAAATCTCTTAGTTTCATACATGAATTCTAACTAGTCTTTATTAATTAAAATACAAATCATCTGATTTAGTATTTGCAGGGTATTTTCACTGTAAATATACTTTTCAGTCGCAGTCTCCATACAATTATTGATATTTAAAAAATAACGTATTAAACAATAACTTCGAATATCATAATCAGTCATTTATCATAAAAATTAAGGTCATCATCATTTCAGCCGAAAGACCAAGACATCCACTGCTAGACATAGGCCTGCCCCAAGCATCGCCATAACGACCAATCCTGCGCTTTCCGCATCCAGCTGATTCCCGTGACCTTCATTAAGTCGTCGCTCCACCTTGTGAGGCGCCTACCCATGCTGCGCCTTCCAGTACGCGGTCGCCACTCCAGAACTTTTCAGCCCCATCGGCCATCTGTTCTGCGAGCAATGTGCCCCGCCCACTGCCACTTATGTTTAGCAATTCTTACCTTCGTTCTACTGCGAATCTCCTCATTTCTGATTCGATCACGCAGGGACACTGAGCATAGCCCTCTCCATTGCCCTTTGGGTGACTTTGAGCCTTCTTATCAGACCCATTATGAGCGACCATGTTTCAGTGCCGTAAACGGTTTGGTAGCACACTCTGGTCAAAGATTTTCGTCTTTAATCTAAGGAGAAATGAAGGAGATATTGCGTAGCTTCCTGAACGCTGCCTAAACGAGTCGGACTCGACGATTAACCTCTTTCTCGAAGTCGGACCTACCTAACTGGACAGTTTGTCCTAGGTATAAATAGTCGTCAACAACATCGAGTGTAGAGTCTCCGGTACTAACCTAACCTAACAATCCTAACATAACCTATATAACACAACCACCAAACCAACATACAGATAATCATAACCTTACAACAACACACACATAACCAGTAACCACATAACATAACCTGCACACATGACTTTAATACACAACCTTTGAACGTAAGCTTTGTTTATGATGTTTATTTCTTTCTACTGAAGTCATTGAGCATTGTTCTGAGGTCCTCCATAGTCTCAACCATGACTACTATGTCGTCGGCAAACCGAAGATGAGTAATGTACTCGCCGTTCATATAAATGCCTAGCCCTTTCCAGTCCAGAACCTTGAACACATCTTCCAATGCCGCAGTTTAACAGTTTTGGAGAGATCACATCATCTCCCTGCCTCACACCTCTCTTCAGAAGGATAGGTTTCGACTTTTGAGGCTTGGTCCTGTCGTTTGACTGACACAGTGGCGTTTTTATACAACCACTTCAGCACTTCGATGTACCGATAGTCTATCTGGCACCGTTGAAGAGACTAGTACAACCCAAGTCTCGATCGAATCGAAGGCTTTCTCGCAGTCCACAAACGCTAAACAGAAAGGCAGGTTATATTCTTCGGTCTGCTGTTTACCGCAGCGTATGTATCTGGTTTACAGTGCTAAAGCCTTTTCGGAATCCGGCTTGTTCGGGAGGTGTTAAGTATGCGGACGGAGGGGCGGACAAGTGAAACAATCGTTAGGTAGAAACGCACTGATGTAATTTCGACAAGTTAGCAATAACATACCAGGAGCGCGTATGGAGGGGTGCGCACGCACACATATATAACATTCCTCCCTCTATTACAATAATACCTTCTTAAATAATTAACAATTGATACAAAACACTAATAATACTTTTTATAACTAATTACGGGGCGTTTACGTAACGTTCTCTTTGGTGTATCGATAATTGGATCAAGTTGTGCGGCTTGTGCCATCTGGGTATCAAGTTCAGTTCCTGCTTCGTGAAACTCATCCTCCGAACTGGAATGTCTCACCGCTGTTTCAACATCTACGTCGCTAGAACCAGCTTGCTGTTGATCCTCATGAGACTGTTGTAGATCGTTCTCGGATTCGTCCTCCTTCGACGACGAAGAAATACGTCGCTCGTACAATTCAGCTCTTCTCCCCCTTGCCGAACTGCTCGGCAATATATTTGGTAAGCAGGATTCGGGCTGGGGTTCAGACGTATCTGACGCAATCCGTGACGGAGAAAATGACGGCGACGGTAGAGATTTTACCGGCGACGGCGGCAGCGACGACGACGGCGGCAGCGACGACGACGGCTGCAGCGATGACGACGACGGCAGCGGCGGCGGCGATGGCGGAGGAGATGACCCAGGTAAGTGTACGTTATCCTCATTACTTGTACCTTTATAACGCATCAACTGATTCATGTGTCTTTTGCAAGTTCCTGAATTGTTTAGATCTTTAACTAAATACAAAACTTTGCCAAGTCTTTTAAGTATGATGCCTTTACACCATGTATAATTTGCTTTATTAATAAACTTTTTATATAATACAATATCGTTTTCTTTTAAACATTTTGTTTTATTTTTTTCTTGTTGCTTAGTTTGCGTACACTGTTGATTTTTGACACGATTTGATACTGACGGTGACAGGGGTGCCGATGAATTGGGATTAATCAAATCTAAACGCGACCTTAACTTGTGACCAAATACCAATTCAGCAGGGGACAACCCGGTAGCAGTGTGAACAGAGTTACGATAATCCATGAGATATTTTAGTAATTTTACTGATACTTCTTTTGCAGTATGACTCGACAAAAGACAAGATTTTATTCCCTTTTTAACTACCTTGACATAACTTTCGGCTTGGCCGTTACTAGGTGGGTGATAGACTGGTGACGTCATGTGTGAAACTCCGTTTGTTGCACAAAACAGTTCAAATTCCCGCGAACAAAAAGCTGTGCCATTATCACTTACGATGGTTTTCGGAACTCCAAACCTTGACATAAAATCACATAGTTTCCCAATCACCGCCGACGAATCAGTAGCGATATTCATTTTGTACACTTCTACCCACTTAGTATGTGCATCAACCACTACTAAATAAACACAACCTTTAATTGGGCCCAGGAAGTCTATGTGTATTCTGTAAAAGGGACAAGGTGGAAATTCCCAATGTGCCAGCGAGACGCGCGGCGGAGAAGGGCGAAGCTGAATACACACGTCACATGATCCTATCATTGTTTCTACAGCTTGGTCGATTCCCGGAAACCAAAATCTTGATCGAGCTTCGGCCTTAGTTTTCACTATACCTAAATGCGAAGAATGTAATTCTTTTAGAATCACTTGGTGTAACCCTGTGGGTATAACCACTTTGTGGCCTCTCATGACGCATCCGTTTTCATAAGATAACTGTGTCCTACACAAATAATATGGTTTTAACCTTATGTCGTTGACCTTTGGCGGCCAACCATTCAAAATAAAATTTATAACTAGCCTTAAAACCACGTCACTCTTTGTCTGCTCGCGTAATTTCTCTAAAGTCACGGGTATACTTCCATCTACAACAAAACAAACATAAGTCGCCCGGTCGTACGCTACTTCACAGTCGCAACACCTGCACTGCTCGGTGCACGCACACGCGTGCAATGCGCGCGGCAGGCTCGCGCGTGAAAAGTAATCCGCGCTGTTATTATTGCTACGCACATACTCTATTTTGTAGTTATAACTACTTAGGAACAAAGCGTACCGTTGTAGCCTATTTGCTGACATTTCCGGTATCCCCTTATAGGGCCCAAAAATTGTCAATAGGGGCTTATGATCCGTTCGTAAAATAAACGGTTCGGATCTGCCATACAAATATTGATGAAACCGTCGTACACCGTAAACAATGGCAGTTGCTTCCTTTTGTATTTGAGCATATCGCTTTTCCGCAGAGTTTAAAGTACGCGATACAAATGAAACGGGCCTTTCAATACCATCTAACCCTACTTGTGACAGAACCGCTCCTAAGCCACTAGGCGAAGCATCCACAGTCAATATTATTCTCGCGTTCGGGTCAAAATGAGCAAGAACTTGTTCCGATGTCATTAACTCTTTTATTTTCTTAAAAGCCCTGTCATGAATATCAGTCCAAATCCATTTACAGCCTTTTTTTAGTAAATCATACAAAGGACTGAGTATAGTGGATGCGTTTGGTACGAAACTCCTGTAATAATTGATAAGCCCCAAGAACGACTGTAGCTGATTCACGTTTGTGGGAACTGGTGCTTCCAACATAGCCTTTACTTTTTCCGGCGCTTTTTTTAACCCATTCTTAGTGATTATATAACCTAAATAACTGACTTCGTCCTGAAAAAAACTACACTTTTGTTTTTGTAATGTCAACCCTGCGTCCTCTAAGCGCTTCATAACAATATTCAGCCTTTTTAAATGCTCGTTTCTATCCCTCCCAGTTACCAAAATATCGTCAAGCAGGCACAACACTCCGTCTATACCGGATAGCAAGCTCTCAATCGCGCGCTGGAAAATAGACGGCGCGCTGGCTAACCCAAACACTAAACGCGTAAATCTATACAACCCGCGGTTAGTATTTATACAGGTCAGGTTTTTTGACCCATCATCTAATAAAAATTGGTTATATGCCATAGATAAATCGAGTTTGCTAAATTGTTGACCCCCATGGATTTTTGAAAACAGTTCGTTAGTCGTGGGAAGCGGATATTGTTCTACTAATAACTGTTTATTTATACTTATGGAGTAGTCTGCACACAACCTGACCTCCCCATTATGTTTTAGAACCGGAACTATCGGAGATGCGTATTCTGAAAATTCGATAGGTTCAAGAATACCTAAATCGACCAACCTATCGATTTCTTTCTCGACCTTATCACGTAACGCAAATGCTACGGGGCGTGCCTTACAAAAAACCGGTTTTGCATCTTCTTTTAGCGACAATTTTATTTTATACTTGTTGAAAGTTCCTAAGTTATCTGAAAATAACTTTGAGTATTGTTGTTGGAAATTCTTCATACATAAATCTGAATCTACACAGAAATTGACCGGCGTCAACTGTAAGTTAAACAGTGATATAAAATCCCTACCAAGAAGCGGCGGGCCTCCGTTTCGGACCACGTAAATGTCAATAGTATGCGTTTGCTCCATGTAGCACATTGGTAACGGCAACGTACCAACGCATACTATTTTTTCCCCATTGTATGTCATCAGCTGTTTACACGTACTTGACAATGGCACATCTTTAAAATTACTTTTGTAAAAGCACTCTGAAACTACTGTCACCGCAGAACCGCTATCAATTTGGAATTTAAATGGGACGTTATAAATAAATACTGTGTCTACCATGGGTTCTCCCCTTAACGAACGAATATAATAAAACTTACCATCATCGTCATCCTCACCCCCGTCACCGCAATCCACCTGTACGCAATTAATTTTCGTGCACATTTTACGCAGGTGGCCTTTAACGTGACACTTTTTGCACGAATAATTTGCAAATCTACATTCGGATGTTTTATGATTAGTAAATCCACATACATTGCACCTCACTTTGCTTACACTACGACTTTTCCCGTTATTTATTTTGAAGACTTGATGGTCTGACGCGGACGCCTGCGGCAGTGCTCCTGCACTGGCCGCGGCAGCAGCGCGCGAGCAGCTGAGATTTTCCGCCATTTCGACGACCTTGGCCAGCGTGAGGTCGGTGAGATCCTTTGTATAGAGTTTCTCCTTCTCCCGGCCTGGCTGCATCCCCATGATAAATTTATCGCGGAGAGCCTCCTCCACGTTTAGAAAGCCGCACTTTGCTGTCAACCCCCGCAGTCTCGCCGCCCACTGGGAGTGAGTTTCACCTGCTTGCTGAGCGGCCGCGTAAAAATTGTGACGTTCACCAAACCCAACACATTTTGGGGTGAAATAATTGTCCAGCAAAGTTAGGAGATCTTCGTAAGGAACCTGTTCAATGTCTTTAGGCAATACTAAATCCGTCGCCAATTTAAAAGTACCCTCAGTGAGTGCGCTCAGTAAGATCGCTTTCCTTTTCTCGCCCGCAGAATCCGTCTTCACGTCGATGCCATTAGCCACAAAGTACTGGGCTATACGACCCTTGTACGTCTTCCACGTCTGCGTGTCGTGGTCGAAACTATGTAAAATTCCATACTGTACACTAGACATTATTACACTTTAATAATAATTATAATCGCGGGTATTCTCTCGTCGCCACTGTTAAGTATGCGGACGGAGGGGCGGACAAGTGAAACAATCGTTAGGTAGAAACGCACTGATGTAATTTCGACAAGTTAGCAATAACATACCAGGAGCGCGTATGGAGGGGTGCGCACGCACACATATATAACAGGAGGCTAGAAGTCGTCAAATATACGCGCGAGACGGTTCGTAATGACTCTCGAAAACAACTTGTAGACATGGCTCAGAAATGAGATGGGCCTATAGTTCTTCAGTAGAGCATTATAGCCCTTTTTGAAGAAGACCACCACACTGCTCCGTGCTGGTGGTGTTCTTCCCTCGAGTACGGCGGAATCAAACAACTTCTGAAAGGCCTTAGAGATCGGTTTTCCACCGCCTTCAAGAGTTCGCCGTTCACCCAGCTCCTTGTTGTTTTTGAGCTGTTTCAGAGCCATCCTAATCTCGTACAGGCTGACGTCCAATATGTCTTCAGAATAGTGTCGGATCAATCGAGCTCTTGGGTCGTTCGCCCGATTTACAGCGGGTTTTCTTAATGACGTGTATAACTGTCCATAGAATTTCTCGACCTGTCTCAAGAGCTCTGATTTGGAGGATACGACTGCCATCCTTGGTCCTCAGTTTTGCTAGCTGGTTCTGCTCAAAAGGCAGTTCTCTTGCGAAGATTTTTGAGCCCTCGTTCTTCTCTATCTCGTTTTTAATACGTTCAGTATAAAATCGGCGTAGGTCGCTTTTCAAGGACTTTGAGATCTTATATTGCACTGCCGGTGCTCAGAAGCATCATCTGAAGACAGCAAAATCATCTCGCGTCTTTCCTCCATGAGCTCGAGAGTATAGTCAGAGAGCTTTTTGGTTCTATTTGTACGACGAGTCTTAAAGATCCTTGCTGTATCTTGAGTACCTATATGGTGCATTTTTTTTCTTTATTTCCTCAGGTTTTGAAGGAACCCTCTGAAAATATATTTAAACATCTTCTACCAAAAACTGTTCGTGAATGACTAATTATTAATTGAAATGGTCGAAAACCAAAGCAGCATTCCGTTTTCGGCCACTCTCTCATTTCATACAATTTTATGTTGGCCGAAAACTGCAAGCTAGTGTCTTCGCAAGCATATGATTCATTATAAATGAAGAGAAGACTAAAAACGTGTAACTAAATAAATGAAAGAGACAAAAGTATCTAGGCTGAACGCGAGCTAGTTTTCGGCCACACGGCCGAAAACCAAACATTTGGAGAATTTTCCAAGTTACTTTCCGGCCACCTAAATTATTAACTTTGAAATCAAAATATTAAAATTATCAATGTGAAAATACAGTAATAAATTATATAAGCAGTGGAATATATGCACATTATAAGATAATCCTAGTAAATACAAGACAAAACTTGCTTTTGAGTGGACCGCGCGCCACTATTTTTTTCGCTCTTTCCCACACTCGTTGACAATTCCAGTGCTGGGGTTAATGTTAGAAGAAGAGTAATGTTAGAAGATATAATGCAACTATTTGCGGTTATATTAAACTTCATTTCGTGCGATAAAATGCATTAAAATTGTTATTAAATCAAATTTACTGATTCATCTGGGCCAAAAGGCCGAAATCCAGAGGTGGCCGGCTAACCGGCACAACGACCCTACCTACTGTTGAATAAATTTGTGTTGTGTTTCCTCGCAAATAAGAGAAAAGTACTATACAAGTCTTTGCCGAAATAGCAATTAACGGCCTCGTTTAGTTAAAAAGACTTTTAAAATCACTTGGGAAGTACTCGGCTTCGCCTCGTACTTTCAATATTACTCGGCCGTAAATTGCTTAATTTCAGGCCTCGACAGTAATGTACTATTTTATGTACTTATAAGTCTAATTTGCACGCCCCATGGGGCAGAATATGCTGAAACTAATCATAACATAAGTCACCTACATCTGTAATAATACCATATTCTAGCAAATAAATAATTTGATTTGATTTGGGTTAATAAAAATAAAGTAAACTAGATACAAAAAGAATACTTTTATTTTTGTCTAAACATACAAGCAGAATTGCAGCTTCTTAAACCACCAATTTTATATGTGATACCACCTGTATTCTACGCAAATAAATGATTATTTCTGTCTTTCTTTCATATACTTTTCATCACTTCGTGATAATTTTAGCAAAATAAATACTGGTTTATGATTTAGAGTCTATATCATAATAAATACACTAATCTGTGACACTAATGTTATAAATGCGTAAGTAACTGTTTGTTTTGTTATTTTTTACCTTTTTACAGAGCTCACGATTTTGGATTTTATTCCTTTCAAAATAGGCTTAGATTTTGTTCTTTACGAAAATGGCTTACAAGCTCAGCGTGATTCTTGTGTTTTTTTGTTTACACAGTTTTGCCTGCATATTCCTCACTCTAATATAAAACATCCAGTAATAGCCATTTTAAGGCCTCCTACACACTTTAATATTCATCGTTGGGAAGTTAAAAGAACAAAAGGGCGTCACTAAATTGAAAACAAGGTGTCAATATGAAAAATGGATGATATTAAAACAGGGTGACACGGTGGAAACGCTAGCAGCGCGGAACCTACCAACCTATGTACAAAATATTTTACAATGTGAAGAGCGTCGCAAGAATTGAATTAACTACCATCTTCATAAAAATATTAAATAAAAGCAGATTTTCTTAGACTCTAGTATACAAGGTGTTGATCTGTAACCGTGCCATATTTATAGAGCAAATGATAAATAATGTGCTTAGTCATCTAAAAATACTGAAAAAAATCTTCGATTATTTAATACCCAAATTTTACTCAGAAACATAGCGAGGGTTTGAGAATAAATCCCGAAAAACTCTGAAAATAAGTCATCGGTGGCATTATCCAAGGGTGGAAATATCTACAAATTGTTTTGGTGGTTTCGCACGCATCGTTTTTTTGTCGCACGCGACTCACGGAGTTAATTTGTTTGTTTACAAATAGGTATTTAAATAAATAAATAAATGAAAATTTGGTGTTGATTTTTTTATTGATTCGTGTTCAGTATCAATGGTATAGTCACCTTCTTAAATATGGAACGAATCAACATGTTGTATATAATAGACATACCCCCAGTTTCCGAAAGGCTGCAGGTCAACGCAAAAATTTACTAATCCGCTGTCAAATCTCAGGTCAAGCGTTGTGATTGGTTGTTAAAAAAATTGCCGGCCAATCACAGGAGCTGACATGAGATTTGACAGCAGATCAAATTGATCAGCTTTCTAGAAACTGGGGGTTATACTAAGGTCTAAACCTTAGACATAATTTCATTCAAAGTTTTGCTCAAAGTTGAAGCACAAAAACAATAAATGTGTAAGCGGGTAAAATGTGCGCCCACACGCACAGCGATATACGAATGATGTATGAACATAGCCTTTTAAGGCCAACTTGAAATTGCTTCACTCTGCGTGCGACGACTGTGGTTCTAAGCTTAGTTATTCTAATCAGATTTACTTTTGACTGCCCTTAACATAAGTGGCTTATTGTTATAGAGCCTTTATCCGTAAAAAATAACGGTTTCCGCTTTACGAGACTATTATGGATTGACCTATCCGACGAAATATAAAGATATTATAAAAACACGTTCCCTTTGAAACGCGAAAAAATTATTTTCCTCTGAAGTGAAATTTGTTTTTGATAAGTGTATAGGAAAGGGATGAAAAGGAACTCTTATTGGTATCCACAAAAAATATGCAAATACAGCTCTATTGAATTTGAAACGAGAAGTTTCACGATATCGATATTTTGTTGTTCATACACAATGTAGTTATTTGTAGCTGTTGTCTATGTACCTATTCAGTTTGTTTATGGCTGTTTTTTTATGAAATGATGTTTACTACCAAAACTGAGTCTCTTTTTTAGGGTTTCGTACCCAAAAGGTGCCAAACGGGACCCTATTACTCTCGCTACGCTGTCCGTCCGTCCGTCTGTCTGTCAAAGGGCTGTATCTTTTGAACGGTAATAGGTAGCTGGTTGAAATTTTCTCAGAATATGTGTTGCTATGAAAAAGTCTAAAACCAAAGGGGGTCCGTCCCCATACAAGAAACCTCGAAAAACATGCATTTTTTCAACTTTTTTTTTCTGCTCTATCTTCGAAACGGTACATTATACCAGCGTCAAACTTGGTCTGATTATAGTGCATACTATGTAGTTTAGCAAAAAATATGTTGTGGTAAGTTCGTAAGAAAGAGATGCAATAATTCTTATTTCACGCATGGGGTGTTGATGTCTTTTGATGAACTCTCTTAAATTAAATCAGTTTCTATGGGGTCATGTCGATGGGTGGTACGGAACCCTTACTGTGTGAATCCGACTCGCACTTGGCTGATTTTTTATACCTAGTGTGCTTGCGTTTGACCGCCACCTTAAATGATGTTGGCTCTCTCTTGGGGTAGGCTCTATTGTAGACTATTCAACCTTATTTTTAGTTTATACTAAACCTTTTAAGAGGTAATTGTACTCATAATTATGAACGATTTTGATAACTATGGGAACAACCCGAAATCGCAAAAAAATATAAACTGGTCCCTACATTTTGTCGATTTATGTGAACACAAATGTAGGGATCAGCTGAGTTTTTTTCAGGATTGGTCCTATAGTAAAAGTTGTTCATAATGTAGAGTACAATGACTCCTTAAGAGGTTAAGTATAAACTAAGAATAAGGTTGTATATGTCTTTTTAAACGATCGGAAACGCATCGGCGACTCCCCTGGTGTTGCAGATGTCGACGGGCGGCGGAGATTGCTTACCATCAGGCGACCCGCTTGCTTTTTTCCCCCTCCATCAGATTTTTTTTTTTACCAAACACTGGAATCGTTTAAACATGGCTTTAGTTTAACCAGCCAGGCAGACAAAGTTACAGTCTACGCAACAACCTACAGCAGACATTATGAATCCTTTATGGAACTATCGGAGCGTGCAAATCAGTTTGAGGATTTAATTTGGCGTCGTCTGCTGCTCATGTACACGTCATAATTCAATTTGTTGGCTGAATCGATCAACGCCAGGAAATATTCACTTCCTAGACGTCTGCCTCTTTATAAATCTGAATCCGGAGAAAATTTATTATAAATACGATTTATTTTCGTGAAAATTGATGGATTTATAAAGGTTGGCAATGGTTTGTTGTTATAGTTGAGAAATTGGTAGAACAAAATGATGTTTATAATGTAGTTTTTAATTTATTGTATCGTTTTGTTTAGGTTTACCAACAGTTACAACTAGGGATGGACCGAAATTCGTTTCACATTCGGTAACACCGAAATTCTGTTCACATTCGGTAACACCGAAATTCGTTTCAAATACAGTAACACCGAAATTCGTTTCATCATCTTCAACTCAGCCTATCACAGTCCACTGCTGAATGTAGGCCACTCCCTAACAATCTGCCTTCTGCTCCCAGTCTCCAGCCACATTCTTTAGGTCGTCGTACGACCTGGCAGGGCGGGGGGCGCCCTGGGACGCAGTGTGCGTTTGCCTATTCGCTCCAGCGACCATCGGTCCTTCGTCAGACATAGCTAGCCGATTACTGATCCTACAAAGCTATGTCGCTCACTCCGGTTCTTCTCCGGAAATTCGTCTACTTTTACCAAACTGGCCGAATTTTGGATTCAGCACATGTTCTAACTCAGTGTTCAGCCGAACGCGACATTAAGCAAAATCTACATTCGGTCCATCGATAGACGGTCTATGACTAGTTACAACGCTAGTTGCACAGTAGGAATACCTACATAAGAACTTATATTATTTTAAACTGCTTAAGGGGCACGTAGCAGCCATGTGGCGCCCCCATCAGTAAGAAAATTATTACTCGCTGAATACATCATTTATCGAATATTCGTTTTTAGCTATTGAAGAACAGCTGCCGAATTGCGTAACTCACTCGCGATCGCAATCATCTGGATTTCAATGTTCATTGCTCTATGTGTTTTGACAATCCGTCATATTGACAACTACGTACAACGCAATGAATATTGCTGTAATTTCAAAATGAAAGCTGATGTCAATGTGAATGCATTACACAATTACCCCACAGGTACTGTAGTTTAATCACAAACTATTAACTCTGTAAATTATAGTTTGGTGTAGATAGAAAAAGTGACAGAAGTACCAGTTTTTCGCACTTTTTAACCGACTTCAAAAAAAGGAGGAGGTTATTCTATCTACAATTGTAGTTCGCCGTAGCAAACTATAATTTATGGAGTTAATAGTTTCTGATTAAACTATAGTACCTGTAATTCAATTATTTAAAACAAATTTTCCATAAATGATGTATTCAGCGAGTAAGAATTTATTTACTGATGGGGGCGCCACTTGGCTGCTACATGCGCCTTAAACCTAATAATTGCACAACTAAAACACTGCATGCTCTAAGTTTCGTTTACTTAACAAAATCTTTAGAAGTAACTACACATGAATAGAAGAATTACTTATATAGTTTAATTAAATTAAAAGCCTTCTGGTATTGTTCAGGTGTTTATAAAAGGTCAATCTTGGTGAAAATACATCATTTGACCCAGTACCTACATTTATTGATTGCCTTTTTTTCATTAGGAAGTTCTCAGTAGCAGCCCGGAGTCTAGATTTGTGCCCAGTTAATGGCAATAGGGTCGCCCCCTATTACATGGGACTATAACATAACTGGCGAAATGTGGGTGTACTATACACCTCCGCCTACCCCTTCGGGGAAATACAGGCGCGATGTTATGTTATGTTATTATAATGTTATTTAGGAATAAAAAGCAGAGTGTGACAACATTAAAGCACCACGTATCATTGTTTGAACCAGTGTTGACAATTTTCGTCCCCCCATTAGCCACCACAACGCATAGACATTGGGGAATTTGATTAATTACTACGTTATTAATTCAGGAATTTTTTAGGGCACGTACTAAAAATAATACAGCAAAAAATAACTACATCAATCTTTTAAACTTTGTAATTCAATTCAATTGTTACATAACATACCTAACATCAATTATTTGGCTGTATTAATTACAAGTTTTTAGACTACCTATTGTAGTGTAATGTGTGACGCACCTCTTCCCTATTTAAGTGTATGTAGCTTGTAAGAACGGACAGGATATTATACGTATTGGACCCGACAAGCCGTTTTTAATTCGATACCTAACGCCCGTCATTACACTATAACACTAACATAGTTTTAAGTCATTTATAATAACTAACACATTATGGATCATTTTTATCTGATTAATTCATAAATAATAATAATAATCACGCCTGTATTCCCCAAAGGGGTAGGCAGAGGTTTATAATACACTCAAATTTCGCCAGTTATATTATAAGTCCCATGTCATAGGGGGCGAGCCTATTGCCACTAACCGGGCACAAATCCAAAATTATCAGCGGTTATATACCAGGCCCCTCAGAAAGTATTGCGAAAAAAAGTTTTTATATATGGGAGACTGGCCAGTTATAATGTTTTTCGAAAATATGATTATTTATAAGTAAAAATAAGTAAGTTCCAATTTCAAAATTTCCCTCCACATTTTTTGCGAGTTAATTCAAAGTATTGTGTCTCACTGAAATATGGATCTGCGCCGGGAACATTTTAGAGCTATGATTTTATACGATTTCAAGTGTCGCCTGAAACCGGATGAATCGTACGATAGACTTCAAATGGCATTCATGGATGAAGGCCCTTCCAAGGCAACCGTGTATCGTTGGTATAACGAATTCAAGCGCGGTCGACCAACTTTGGGGGATGACGAAAGAAGCGGTCGCCCTTTGACGGCTGTTACCGAAGAAAACGTGCTAGCAGTGAAAAATTTAATCCAAGACAATAGGCGAATTACATATCAGGAGATTCAACACATATTGAAGATTGGATCGGGAAGCGTTCACGAGATTCTACACAGCCATCTTCGCGTGAGGAGGATAGTATCACGCTGGGTGCCGCACAACCTCACCGATGCTCAGAAGCAGGCCCGGGTGGAATGGTGCCGTGATATGCTTAACAAATTTGAAGCAGGCTCGTCTCGGCGTGTTTACGACATCGTTACAGGTGATGAGTCCTGGATTTATCAATACGACCCAGAAACCAAGCGCCAGTCGACTGTTTGGGTGTTTCAAAATGAGCCAACGCCTACCAAAGTGAAGCGATCTAGAAGCGGGGGTAAGATTTTGATCGCTAGCTTTTTTAATTTGACTGGCCACTTGGTATCAATTCCCTTACGGGATCAAAGAAGCATTAATGCCGAATGGTATACTACCAAATGTTTGCCAGAAGTTTTCTCTGTTATAAGCAACAAGCGACCAAACACAGGGCTCCGCGGGCTACTGCTCCACCACGACAATGCACCTGCGCACACCGCACTCAAAACGAGGGACTTCCTGGACAGCACGCCAGTCAAACTCCTGGGTCATCCTCCTTACAGCCCTGATCTAGCACCGTGTGACTTCTTTTTATTCCCAAAAATAAAAAATCAGCTCAAAGGGATACAATTTTCGTCGCCGGAAGATGCGCTGGCTGCGTTCGAGCAGGCTGTAAACGAGGTGTCTGCGGCGGACTGGAAAAAGTGTTTTGAAAACTGGTTTAGGCGCATGAATGTTTGTATAGAGGCTGGTGGAAAGTACTTTGAAAAGATTTGATAAAAATATATGTACGTATAGAACAATTTTTTTTAGTTTCGCAAAACTTTCTGAGTGTCCCACGTATAGTTATACATTCATTATTGTAGTTTGACATTCATTATATTTTTACTTTGGGCAATTCTTTTTTTATCCCTATACATTGGTGCCGATTCTCTTGTCACAAAATTCTCTAAACTAGACTAAAAATCACCTAAATTTAGTTTAGTCCTGTCAAACGACGTTTTCTATTCTGAAATTCACTTTAAAACTAATTTTTGGTTTGACAGGACCAAAATTAGTTTAGTTATTCAACTTAGTAAAAATTGACATTTTGCTATTCTGTAATTGACGTTTTTCACCTAATATTAGAAATGTCAACCTAAATCTGACTATTTTTAGAAGGCATCAAAATACATGTCGACTATAATTAGTTATCAACAACTAAAATTGCAAAGCTTATTTTATTCATTTTTATAGTTTTTAGGTAGTTTAAAATAAATAATGGATGCCTACTATGTGGTTGCAGCTGTTGTAGATTCAGCAGAAAGGTAAATTGTTCATAGAAACATACAATGAAATTTATAATTTCGATAAGAAGAGGTACCTATATAATAAAGGATAAGAAGTACATAAATCCATACAATGGGAAAAAAAAATTCTATGTTTGACATTCAATTCTATCATTTTATGCTAATATGTGTCCCTAAAAAGCCTGAATTCACAAATTTTCCCTCTTTTGGGGAGAAAGTCTCCAAGTTTTGATCCTGCGTGGTACTTTTTGGCTTATATTCTAATTTATTCAACTTTTTTGAGAAATTTCGTGTCCTGGGTGCTAGTACTTTTTAACCACGTCTTTAAAAAGGGAAATTCCAGCTTTTTAAATTAAAGAAATAGTTTATTATTGTGATCTGAACTGTGATCAATAAATCTCTGCTTGAGGAACGTTCTAAAATCAAAGCTCAACTCAAAACTAGTTTTAAACAGTGATCAACGCTTGAGTATCGTTCTGTAATACGGGCCGTAGAAAATAATAACCTAGCTCTTTAATCTGATCACATTATTCCAATTTATATATTTTATTGAAAATATAAAACAAAAATGTACTTTATTTCGTGACATGATTTTTTCTTCTTAATTTTAATGATAAACTAATAATTCCAAATATAATTATTATTTAATTTCCTTGTTTTTGTGAACTTTCGGTCATTCCATTCTCTCTTTAATATATTTTTTAAGATGTACTGGTAACACCGCCGATTAAACTTAGATGCGTCAAACTCAATTATTAGAGCTGTCAACAAGTTTTCTAAAATAAGAAAAAGATAAACACAGAATAAGTTTTATGATTTTCTAAACTAAAATTTGTAAATTTTAGTTATAGTTAGGTTTAGGTGGGTGTACAAGAGAATCGGCACCATTGTCCTTCACCTTTTCTACATCCCAGATTAATATCGGTCAATTTGTCGGAATCGTACGGCTGATAAAAGAGTAGCCAGCGGTAATGAATCCTCTTGCATCGACTAATCACGCTAAGTGGTCGCCTGTACATCGATAGTACGTGATCAGACCTTTAGTACGGCTTCTAAACCAGCGTTAATTAGTAAAATATGCAAATAACAGCATAACTTACTGGCTCGTTGGTCTAATGCGACTGCTAAGCGTGGGGTCTTGTGTTCGATGCCCGGATTGGACAAAGTGTTATTGGGTTTTTTCAATAGGAAATTGTCAGTAGCAGCCTGTCTGGATTTGTGGCCGTTTAGTGGCAATAGGCTCGCCCCTTATAACTGGCGAAATGTGGGTGTTATATACACATCTGCCTAACCCTTCAGGGAAATACAGGCGTGATGTTATGTTATGTTACAGCATAACTGAACTCGTTCGATGAAGTTGGGTAGAAGAAACGCCAAAATACTTTTCAGCTAGTTATGAATATATAAATCCTCATAGACGCACTCCGCCCGGGGAAGGTGGAGCCATTGTCGGACTTTTAACGACTACCCACGATCGGTTCCTATTCTTCTAGTCCATCCAAAGGTTGCCTGGAAGAGATTGCGTTGTGCGATAAGACCGCCCATTGTACTTATTTAATCTTTCTGTAAACTATTGTCTTTGTTTTCGTTTGGTGTAATGTACAATAAAGAATATAATAAATAATATAATAATAATACTTTGCTAGTTTTTTTTAAACCATACCCGCACAAGTTTCTTATAGATTGAAGGTACGTATACAGACACAGTTCACTTGCACACACATCAAAATATTTAATTGTTTTTTTTTTGTACAACAAATATGTTTCTTTCCGTGCAGGAATCGAACACACTACCCGTCATAGCAAGGAAGCCGATCGTTCAGACTTCTTCAGACACTGCGCCAATCGGTAAACTATGATAAGTAGTATATTATACAATGGTATACATATAATTCAAGCTCAAAGCTATTGCAACAGCTCAAAGCCATCGCATGTTGCTCCATTCAAACGAACTACGTACGTACGAATAATTTCAGAAAAACTTTCAAGGATAAATTCACTGCAGTCGTTATTTATTTTTGTAGCTGAAGTTTTAGAAACGAGTGCACGAGGTCGCCATTTTATTAAAACCCCCATAACAACTGAAAAGTACAAGGACAGTTTAAATATCATCATTTCAGCCGAAAGACGTCCACTGCTGGATATAGGCCTCCTCCGAGCATCGCCACAATGACTGGTCCTACGTTTCGGCATCCAGCGAATTCCCATGACCTTCACCAGGTCGTCGGTCCACCTTGTGAGGGGCCTACCCACGTTGCGCATTCCAGTACGCGGTCGCCACTTCAGAACTTTTTGGCCCCATCGGCCATCCGTTCTGCGAAATAGTGCAACGTAATATTATGCTAGATTTTTTTATTCTCTTATTGCTGGATAGGTCCGTTATAACGGACGGTCTTGGAACTATAGTTCCAAGTTATGCCTTAGTATTGGATTACATCGCTTTCTACATCTGCAATGAAATTATTTATTCTGCAAATTGGATTATATTTGTTGTTGTTGTAAGATTATGTTTTAAAACAAGATGGTGTCGCGCCGGCATTCCATATTGTACAACCTCTGATAAGAAATGCCGAAACAAACAGGGGTCCAAAGACAAATTTAAAGATTTAAGAATTTTTGTGAGGATAATGCAGGGCAACATATAATCTAATCTTCTTCACCTTCCTACTTCTATCTAAAATTCAGAACGTCGGCGTCGGCGTCGTTCTATCTGTCTGAAGGACATCCCACGATACAGACACTCTCAATTTCATCTTGTATCAAACGCCTATTTCGAGGCTCAACCTAACAAAACATGTAACACCTATAAATAGACGCACACCGGTGTTAACGTACCTGTTAATACCACAGATAAACACAAATCTATAAAATAATCCAATGTAGGTGAGTCCATTTCTATTCTGCGAGACGAATTTCTATTTATGTACCATTTTAAGAGATGTTAAGTGATATATTTGCTGATTACGTGACAACCGCTAGTAATATATGAGTCTATGGTGACAACTAACAATGTTTGTAAAACTTATGTTAGCAAGCCTTCTTTTTATTTTGTTATTAATGGATCAAAGGGCGCTTGGTTGCTAAGCTGGTTTTTATATTATTAAAGATATTTATTACATAATTATAAAAGACAGACACACAGAAAGACGTTATTGCGCAAAACTAGTAGTATCTATCAGGGATAAAAAGTAGCCTATATGTTAACCCGGGTCCAGCTGTGTTTAAAATTTCATCGGAATCCGTTCAGCTGTTTTAGAGTCATTGAAGGACAAACAAGCAAACATACTTTCGCATTAATAATATTACTTAGTAGGTACCTAGGTCGTTCATTGGTTGATATTTTAACCTAATAATAAATGAAACTTGAACAACCTCCTCCTTTTTAAATTCGGTTAAAAATAAGTTTTAAAACTACATCTCTAACAAAGTTATTTGTTTTATCTTTATTGCAAATAAAAGTTTGGACTTTATCGAAACACGACTTTTGTAAAAACCTTATTCACTTATTTATTCTCATTTTCCGTAGTAACACAAATGGTTTCCCGTACGACGACACAAAGGAATTTCAAAGAAAACGCGAAAGGAAATTGGCTAAATGGAAAATTAAATTATGAACCAAAATGGCGGAGTACACAGTTTTCCGATATCCTACTTGAAATAAAAAGAATCAATATTGATAACCAGGACCTCGCACACGGTTCCAACCACGTTCCAATATTCTAAACAAAAGGGAAAATACATTTAAATCTTAGAAATATTTTATGAAACAAATTACATCTATACATATAATAAGAATGTAAGTCTGACGTGTCTGTACATTGTATATTTTTGCAAAAAAAAAAATAGGGAGGAATAAGAATAAGTAATAAAATAAATTTCGAGATTTTTTTCAATGTTTGTCTGTTTGTCTGTTTGTCTGTTTGTTTGAACGCGCATCACGTTAAAACTACTGGATTTATTTGAAATAATTTGTAACAAAATTATTGGGCATACTTTGAGGTTACACTTAGTCTTTATTTGATAAAAATCGGTTCACTCTATCAGAAGTTATGTCAATTTAAAGTTTGCTTACATGTAGCGGTACTATTACACAATAATAGGTAGCGCTAAGGCTGAGGGCACGAAACGAGTGGTGGCCGGCGATGAATAAAATGGATGAATGACATGAGTTATAAGAGGTTGTAAGTAATGAAATCTATATCTATTCTATATACATATAATAAGAATGTAAGTCTGACGTGTCTGTACATTGTATATTTTTGCATAAAAATTAATAGGGAGGAATAAGAATAAGTAAGAAAATAAATTTCGAGTTTTTTTATGTTTGTCTGTTTAATATACATTAGAGTAATACCAGGCAAGTACTTTATTATGTGCCAACGACTTAGTAACATCACAATAATTATTTACAAGAAAAAAAATATAAGTTTGGCGCACACCTGCAAGGAAACAAAAGCCGAAATTTAGTTGGACCTCCATTGTTTTAGATGAGTGGGTACGGTCATAAATTAAGTCGGTACTTTTGAGTGCATAAAACAACGACTACTTTACTTATCTATACATACAATAAAATCCTTATAAAGAAAAAACTGAAAACTGTTTTTTTTATAATAATTGCTATGCTTACTAGGAACGATAAATTGCAATTTTTAGAGTTGCTGTCTGTTTTTAATAGATAAACGCCAAAACTACTGGTGAATTAGTTGAAATTTGGCAAAAATTGCCGTTACAGACCGGCTCAGGTTATTTATAGTCTGCAAATCATCACGCTTTTGTGCATGGGAGGTGAGTAATACCACATTATGTCTATAAAGCTGTTTTACAGCAAATATTATGATATGTTTCAATTTATATACTTACCCATAATTGTCACCATTATGTTAAAAGAATCATTTTTTTTTATCGACCATCACGCTATATCTCAAGGAAGCTAAACAACAGTTTTTTTAAACCAGAACGCGTATTTCGTAGGTAATTACTAATTTGCCTAGCGTCCTCACGGATGTCTTGCGAATGTTTGTTCTGAAATCGAATCCCAGCTTCCGTCTTAGATTTTAGGTTTGTTTTTTGTGATGAAGTTATGTTTTAGATTTTTTTTTTATCATTTTGTCTATTGTTAGTGTAGTCAATATTTTATGACGCACGGTCTTCCTTTTTCTCAGAATGAGAATTAGGTAACTTAATCTAACACGCTTGCCTGGTACTGGTTGGCAGACTGCAAACACTCTCAGATATGCAGGTTTTTATCATTGGTATAATCACGTTTACTCATATGGTACAAGGTGGTATGTAGGCTAAAGTCATAGACAATAGACACGAAAACATGTTCCGAAAAAAATTACGATGCTCAGTATCTAAACACTGTACAAACAAAACACATGTATCATAAAAGTAAAGAAGGTATTCTAAACACAATAATAATAAAAGTCATCAAAGTTAGATGAGTTTTTGAGCAAATTAAGATGAGCTGTTCGGAAAAATGTGAATTAATTCATATTAAAAGATATCCTAACAATTGATATACTGTTTTATTTGGAATGAAATGTGCTATCTAGCTCTATTTATTGTGATTATTGAATATCCCCCCAACATATGCTTGGGGAAGGCCTATGTCCTGCAGTCTTTCGGTTGGAATGATGATGATGAGGATCTAGCGCTACGTTTGCCGTTGCATTGAAGTTATAATTTGTGGAACCGCACCCGTCACAAAAAAAAGGTGAAGTCAACGACATGCCGAGGAAAAATAAAAAAATCTATCAAGAAACCCGCGCCTAAATCAACCAAAACTTCATAGCAATGCGTAAAGATGTCGTATCTATTGTTTGAATAAAAAATCACATCAAATGGATACTAAGCTCATGAAAAACATCACAGCCGAAATAGATCATCATCAACCCAGCCTTTTCCTAACAGGTTGAAAAAAACTATTTTATGTGGCGCGACTCTTACTGTCTTACCTCCTACAATTCGATTACTTGGGGAAACCAATATTGTAAGTTTCAAGAAATACCTGTCGATTAATTCTTATGACTACCGGGACTGACAGTTTAACATACGTTTCTGGATTCAGAGAGATATCGATGTGTATGTAACAGTCAACCATCATCTAGCTAGGACATGAATACGCATTGAACGCGGGTCCTAAGCATAGTTTGATAGATGTATAATTTTGTCACCGGTTTCATTATTTAGGGTTTTTATTTGGAACAGCATTTTCCAATTAGAAAGAAAGAAAGAAAATATATTTATTTGCGTCTACGCACAAACTTACCAAAATTATAGAGAAAAAAAAAAAGAAAACAAATACTGGTACAAATATTCAAGTGGTAAGATATGCGTCACACCCGCGCAAAACGGCCATCGCCATTAGGTATAAGTATGACATTACATATTAAATATTGGGTGTTGTAGTTTTTTACGTCCTTAGTTCACATTTTTTGTAACGTTGTCTGCACAATAGAATTTCTCCTGTAATGTGCGTGCGTTTACAGACACTACGTTTTATACTGGAATCGAACTTGCCTTCAGTGGCAAGTATAAACAGTTTTATTTCCCTTTTCATCATTTGAACAAATTAAATGTAAAACAGAAGGAATTAAATCATTTCCAATACAAAGAAAACATTTATTAATTGCTAAAATGTTTTCCCAGTGAACAAAGTATAAATAATATTATAGTGTTATATTATTCCGTATCAATCAATCAACTCAGCCTATCTCAGTCCACTGCTGGACATAGGCCTATTCCGTATACCTACTAATAAAGAATGACTTTGCTACTTTACTACAAAGTTTTCTAAAAAAGAACTAGAAGACATCAGTAGATAATTATAGAAAATTACGACAATGTTTATATGAATACGACATGTTGTTACTTTCCGACATCCACGCGGACGAAGTCGCGGGCACTGCTAGTTCATACATAAATAACATCACGTCTTTATTCCACGAAGGGGTGTAAGTGTATTATAATTTAGGGTGCCCGGTGTTTCTATCCAACCTCGGAATCGCCGGTACACAACTTGACACCTCTCGGCCAAAATTCTTCCTTCGTGAAGGTCAACAGATGTTCAGTAGTAAGCTAGCCACCTCTCAGTGCGGACATAGCCTAAAATCATTTACGTTAAGGCGTCAACGATCGTAGAAAGAGAATCGATACGAAACGCTTGTAACTTGGTTAGGCCTGCAGGTACCTACCAAGTGAAGTAATCAGTGCTGTGCATACCTACATGCACAGCAAATACTGAGCTGGATCCCTTGCCACACATTATGTTGTATACATGTTGTGTTCTCATTAATTTGTCTTGTTACCTTTGCATGTAATATGTATATTTTGTGTATGTATGGCAAAATAAATGGTTTAATGGTTTAAAGTAGTAAATACCATGGTATACTATGATGTTCCACCAGGTAGTCTCTTCCCGTGACAGCTAGGTCACGTGATTGCCTCCGTACTACGTCATCGGCCGTGGAGCCAATACTTTGATAATGTCCTTAGTCAAAGAGCCAATAGCGGGCTGTTAGCGTGACACTTGTCAGTTTGATGTGCTGCCACTTTGGGAAAAAAAATTACCCGAGCAAAATGCATTTTTTCATTTACTTGCTTCTATAAAGAATCACTTTTGATCTAGTAATTTTATACAGTTTCCTTTAATAAATAATTAGATGAATAACACGAGATAAAACATATTTTGGCTAGTTAGGAATTTATTTTATATTCATTATGAACAAAAATCTCCTTAAGTATATTGAAGATATCAATCAACGGCAACACTGATCGTGACGTAGCTCAGAGGCATCGCGCTGTCATTGCGGGAAGAGAATACCTGGTGAAACATCTTATTATACCACAGACCTACATTTCATTCAACAACTACGACAACACTAAAACAAAAAATATGTTCGCTTCATTAATAGTATTTTATATAAAAAAATCCTGTTGAATATCCTCTGAAGTTTTGAACATCTTTGAAATATCAATAAGCATTCACGTAGGTTGAAGTTAGAAATAAACATTTTTCACATCAAACAGAAAGTTTTCCGTGAATCTTCCTGCTCGAGAGGTGACCCAATTAAGGTGTCGTGCGCCACAGATGTTCAACCATGCTTGTCGCTTAAAGTTCAGGTAAGTCGGTTTAACTCACGCTCCTACGGGCCGTGTGACTGTCATATCAAAGGACCTGTCCGATTTGTGAGAAGTGTGGATCGATTTTGTACTGAAAACCTAGAATATAAAGGCTGTGTCACAATAATAATACACTCGGGAGCAACGAATCCGGGTCACCAACAAAAACCGTAATATCTCAAAAAAACTAAGAATGATAGCTAATTCAAATAAAAAGTATTTTGTAGACTATTTATTTATTAATAATAATAGACTATTTATCATTGTAAAGACCTATTTATTATCAACTTTTTACTTGAAGAAGCTGTATTTCTCAGATTCCCAAATAATAAGGTTTATGTTTATTAGGGTATTATGTTGGTGACCCGGATTCAATGCTCTCGTGTGTATGGGTGCGTAACTATGAATATATAATAGTCTTCAAAGTATATTAGTTCATAGGTGATTTTTTACAAGGGCAAACATTCATATAGTAATGGTAATTTAATGGGTAATTCATATGTTATCTTTTCAATCATAAAAAAGCATCTTTAAAGAGTTATTAGATAGATTTTGTTTAGGTTTAAAGAAATTTATTCTGAATAAAAACACAAAGTCACTTACCTGAGAACAATATTAACTTAATTGTTTTGGCATCGTTTCCTTAGTTTTCTATGTCGCTGCAGTAACGAAGTAGGTCAGTTATTGCATCAGCTGCATAAAATGATGAGTAGCTAATCGACACTGTCTCCTATTTTTTAACCGATTTCAAAAAAAAGGAGGAGGTTCTCAATTCGACTGTATTTTACTTTTTTTTAATTTGTTACCACAGAACTCCGTCATTTATAAACCGATTTCGAAAATTCTTTTTTTATTTCAAAAGATATACTTTTTATCAAATTTCCCATTTTTATCAAAATCCAGTTTTGATGATGGGATCCATGTGGAATTGAGGGAACTCTTCAAATATTATAGCCATACATATAGTGATTTTCGTATTTTCATTAACAAGTCAAGCATTTGCATTCAGAAAGTATTATTTGGTGAAGATCTGATGAAGATCTTCGGAGATAAAGAAGGGAACTCTTCAATGGATGACAGCATACGCGATTGCAGCAATCTCTAATGCCACTCAAAATGGAAAAATAAAATAAACTTAAAAAAAAAGTTAAAACCGACTTCAAAAAGATTAAAATAATGATTTTTTTGTGAAATAGTTTTGAAAGTCGGTGCCAAGTTTTTCTTAAATCACACCGTATCAAAGGCACCTACTTCCTAAACAGTTTCACAAAAAAAAAAATATTTTATTCTTTTTGAAGTCGGTTTTTACTTCTTTTTTAACTTTTTTTTTATAAGGTGAAAGGATATGAAAGACTCTTACCGACTAAAACCACCACGATGTTCCTTCTGCTATTATTAATATTCATCAACATCATCACCCTAGCCCGGTATCACCCGCTGCTGCGTATAGGCGTCCTTTCGTTTTTACCAGCTTCTTCGATATTGTGCGTCAATCATCCAGGCTTTGGTGATGTTATCAACCCAACGCGCTTTCGGACGGCCCCAGTTTCTCTGACTTGACCTTGGCCACCACTCGGTCAAAGCCACTCCATTCATTATAATAAAACAATCGTGTATTTTATTTAAATTGGTTTCCCTGACGTTTCGAAAGCTTTGCAGCATTTCGCAGGTAGACTAAGATGACAAGCGTCTTTACAAATATTTCTAAAAAAATATTTTAATCTACCGTACAATAATCGTTTCGATGCACGCAGTAATCACTCACAATATCATTATCTTTTACAGTGTTGCGTGCTGTTTGGGACTTGATTATTTTTAGGACTGGGTTCCAAACAGGTGGTAGCTCACCACTCCATCTCCATCCCCACGCTGAACCAGATGTCCCACCTAACTCCACGTTAGTTTAATCGCCCTATCAGCGACGTCGTAGACTTCGTCCGACGACGGATCTCGGTGTTTTGGACTCGGTCAACAATTTAAAATTTATGCCGAGTATAGCACGCTTCCTGGCCCTTTGTGCCACTCGCACTCTGTGGACAGTTTCCTTTGTAAGCGTTATTACTGACATGTAATTTTGTGATTAAGGAAACAATAAATATATTTTCAGATAGTTCTGATGGAAATCTTTTTGGGTCGTTTAAGGTTTGCTCTACACAATAAACAATATAGTTTTCTAAACGACACGAGTTGGAAAATTCAACAAACAAGAAACAACAAAGAAGTATGCGTTCGCATGTTAATAATATTGATTTTATATCATAGAGGAGAGTGGGCACGGCAGGATGACTCACTTAATAACTTGAAACACTTAAACGCATCGGGCGCGCCTCGAGTGAAACTATCCATAATTTTTACGCTTTACGTTTTGTTTTCATGAAAATGCGCTCGGTTCAAACCAATTTAAATAAAGAAATATTCATTAAAGAATTTTAAAACTGAAATTCATTATTCTAGTCTCTAGCTCCAACTTTTTAATTGTCATTCCTGAGATGTGAATTCATCGAATTTTGTATTTTATTGGTATTCGTAAAGACGTTATATAATATTAAACTATTATATAATATTACTTTATTCATGTATATGTTGTAGCAGCCTTAATTTACCATTTTCGTGGTATTGAGTTACCAATGAGAAAATGTTTGAAAAACTAATCTAAAAATAAAATAAATAAATATTTTTGGGACATTTTACACAGCACCATCTAGTCCCAAACTAAGCAGAGCTTGTAATATGGGTACTAGACAATGGATATAATACTTACATACTATTTTTTTTAAATACATAAGTACTTATAATACCTACATACGAAACACCCAGCCCAACACAAACACTTATGCTCATCACACAAATATTTGTGTTCTGTGGGAATCGAACCCACGACCTCGTGATCAGCAGTCCGATACTCGAACCACCAAACCATAGACGTCGTCAAATCTCTTCCAGTTCCAGAGTGAAACAAGTCTGAAAAGAATCTTAATCAATTTATTACACCCTGGTCATTGAAAAAAGAATGTAGGCTTAAATACACTGTATAATAAATTTTCTTTATCTAGTAGGTAACTAATTATTTGTCTATTATTACACTTTTGAAGTAATAATAGACAAATTGAATTTCTGTTTTCAATATTCTCGTACTTAACGTAAAAGTTAAAATAACTGCAGCTGTAACCATGTAGGTACTATACATATAGTAATTTTCTATTGAATTGTCAATGTTTCTACTGGGAATATTTTCCATTCTCTTGGACAACACAACGCCGGCTGTGCAGATTGGTTTGCTAAATTATTAAATAAGAAAAGTGGATTGTTCGTGCCGAATTATGCTGCTGATGAAAAATATGAAACACACGACTAGATATTTTATTATGATTCTTAAATATTTTACTATTTTCATCTCATTTCTTCTTCTTAAGTGTGCTATCGCAAACTTTAATGATGACCGAAATGGCGTAAACCTTGCCGTGCCCAACCAACCGTATAAAATGAAACTACCGCAGTAACACAAAATAATACAGATATAACACAGAAAGCTATATATATTATGCAAAAAAGTTATTTAGACTGCATAAATACGTCGTTTGTCGCATCACCGCACTCACCGGGAAACTACGGGACAACATTATTTTCAATATTCGTCCCCTGGATGGAGAATAAACAGAATATAAGGATCCAAAGGAAGAATGTGTATACAAATTCAAGTTTTTATTTCGAATAAGAATGCACTTTAAAAACGTTAATTTATTCAGAATCTAGTTGCACGGTTTCAAAAAGTTGGTCCTGTGAGGAAGTGGTTAAAAAACTCCATGGATGTACTCTTTTCATATAGTAAATGGTAAAATATTTGTTTGTTACACATTTTAGCAACACTTGTATGAGAACGATGTATGTAAATGAGTGAGACAAATTCACTGAAGTGAAATAATTAATGATTAACAATAATATAATAACTTCTTAGGTTTTCGCGATCACTACACATTATAAGCTTTCGAAACGTCAGGTAAACCAATTTAAATAATATACGCGATTTAATCCGGTTAAACTTTGTTTTATTATAACAATAATATGTTTCTACGAGCAACGTGCCCCGCCCACTGCCACTTAAGTTTGGCAATTCTTCGGGCTATGTCAGTTACGTTCGTTCTCCTGCGAATCTCATTTCTGATTCGATAACGCAGGAATACTCCGAGCATAGGCCTCTTCATCCGCTGGATGCGTAAAGCGCAGGACCGGTCGTTGTGGCGATGCTTGGGGGAGACCTATGTCGAGCAGTGGACATCTTTCGGCTGAAATGATGATGATTAATAATATGTTTAGGCTCGACCATAATACTACCCAACGATCCGACACTCTATGCCAGTTAATGGCATACCATATCTGTAAATGTCAATGTAACTCACATTTACAGATATGGTAACAAAATAAAAAAATAAAAGTTAAATATTGAAATAAAACAAAGTTTAACCGGATTAAATCGCGTATATTATTTAAATTGGTTTCCCTGACGTTTCGAAAGCTACCTAGAATGCTCCGTGAGGCTATTGAAATTAAAAAACATCCTAATTTTAATAGAGAAGATGGTTGGCAGCTACCACCTGTTTGGAACCCAGTCCTAAAAATAATCAAGTCCCAAACAGCATGCAACACTGTAAAAGATAATGATATTGTGAGTGATTACTGCGTGCATCGAAACGATTTTAATAATTAATAATATTGTACGATAGATTAAAATAATTTTTTAGAAATATTTGTAAAGACGCTTGTCATCTTAGTCTACCTGCGACCACGAAATGCTGCAAAGCTTTAGAAACGTCAGGGAAACCAATTTAAATAATATACGCGATTTAATCCGGTTAAACTTTGTTTTATTATAATGTGTAGTGATCGCGGAAACCTAAGAAGTTATTAAATATTGAAATCATTACTTCTTCTTAAAAATCTTATTATGTAATTAAATCACAATTTTAACAAGTATCCTTGTATGTCTTGTTGTTTTAAATTATAGCCATTTATACTGAAGAAGGTTTACATGTCAGTGGAACTGCTTACCCTAAACTAAGATATTAGCATGTCAATTATTTGACTAAAGTTGTAAGAACTAATCCTAATTACATGAAAGACCAACTGTGTTATGTACCAACTTTTATGCGAATAAATGAATTTAATTTAATTGAATCAATGATCAATAATACTGAATAGTCTTGAAATACAATGTCGAAATAGTGTTTATCTACACTCGTATCGTAAAATTCGAATTATGAACTCGAAAGTAATGTCATAATGACATACTTTACGCACATGCATCTGTAATAAATTTAAAAAGTTTCATTACGATACAGTTTGCTGAACAAAACAATGCGGTAATTTAATTTTTTTTCCATAACCGCACACTTCAGCCCAACTAAGGAGTTTTTAATGCCACTTCGACCCAACCAAGGAGTTTTCAAACCTTTTTTTTAGCAGTCGTACAGTTTGGCACCGATGAGTACACAAAATTCAGGGTGGCGCCACTTGTCATACATTGAAAATTTTTATCGTTTAAAATCGCGTTTTTGGCAGAACTTTGGATTGTCATATTGCTTTTAACTATATTTAAGTGTTTACGGGCATATTTTTTGTATGATAAAACAGAGATTGACGGAATCCTGACAAGGATAGAAAATTAGTTCCGATTATAATGTTTTCGCCAGACTATATTTTATTATCTGTGTAGGCGGGCGGCAGCGCGCGTGCGCGGCCGCGCGCCACTTCCTATTGGATTTGGTCATCGTTACTTGTAAATTTATTGTTATTGTTTACGTTATTATTATGGTTTGGAACTCGAAAGTTTTATTCTGGGCAAAAATATCTGAGTACAGCAGTGATACTGAACTGAGGAGAATATGACCCCGCCTGAATTTCTGGATGCAGCAACGTAAATGACGAACAATCTTTTACCAGAGAAATCAAGTAAAACAACGACAATGTTACGAAGATTTTGAGTTTAGTATTTTATTTAAAATTGTATGAGTTTAGATAAAATAGTGTATGAAACTGACATAATTAGGTATTAAAACACTCGTGTGATACTATTAACTCACACTCGTGTTTTAATAACCCCTATTATGCAACAGTTTCATAAACTACTATTAATAAAGAACAGAAATGTCAAAAAATCATAATGTCATTGGTAAATGCAGGTCTATAAATCTGTAAAACTTTTGCGATATCGCTGCGCGGTCATAGACATATAACGCATATTTCTATGTTACAAGCGGTGACGGAGTGACCGCGAAAGTATATGTACGTACGCCATGGTTTTAAAATGAATTACTTGTACGTGTAACTTGCAAGTTACGTGAGCTTGAGCGATTAGCGTGGTCCCCGATGTGTACCCACCCTTAACAGCTAACCCTTTAGTGTCTAGGGGCAGGTGGCGCCCCCTGCGGCTAAAGAAATTTCCTGCCGCTGACACTTTGATAGCTCAATGGAGGAATGAGATTGCACTAATGTTCGTCGACTTTACGACTCCGCTAGTTTTTACTCGTGGCGTCTGGCGTGGAGTCTTCTTTGTTTACCCTGAGGTACAAAATGTATATCACTTTACTAAGGCCATAACTGGGCCTTAAAAATTATTTTACTCTCTAGTAAGTAGATTCTGGACACTGGAGGACATCTGTATTAAATCAAATCAAATCAAATCTTTTTTATTTCAATAAACCTAATTACAGGCACTTTTGAAACGTCAGGCTCTAGTTGCTCGGTTCCAAATTGTGGGTCCTATGGAGAAGAACCGACAAGAAACTCCATGGATAAACTCTTTTAAAAATAGGACATCAAATTTATTTAAATTATGTGAGCATTTGTAGGTTAATGCCAGAAATAAACAAGAGTTTAAAAGTGAGAATAAAGCCTTTAGAAATAAACGTAAAAAGAGTTGCCATAGTATGTAGGAGCTGACCTGTCCCGACAGACGGCACCCATTCACGAGCATGACGCGAGCATCAGACGTCGATTATCTCAACCATATTGAAGGGAACCACTAACGCCACCATCAGCATGACATTTAAGTGAGCATGCATAACCAGCCCACTGTGAGCCCATTACTGTCCCACTGCTGGGCACGGGCCTCTTCTCGGTACGAGAAGGCTAAGGCCTTAGTCCACCACGCTGGCCTAGTGCGGGTTGCCGGACTACACACATAATTGAGAACTGTATGGAGCACTCTCAGATGTGCAGGTTTCCTCACGATGTTTTCCTTCACCGTTAAGCGAGTGATAATCGAATATAAATCAAGCACATGAATTCTAAAAGTCAGAGGTGCGGGCCGGGATCGAACTCATACCCTCCTGCATGGAAGGCAAGTGTTCAACCAGCGGACACTATCACAGTGGACTATAAGTACTATTAAGTGTGCATGACAGACTCATACTGCTAGACAACAGATAGGCAGGAATCACAGACCAATCTTACTTGTCTGTGGCAGGAATATACAGAATTACTGTAAAAAACATTAATGGCCACATCATATTTACATTTTACATTTTAATCACCTGTTAAAAAATTGCAAGCATCTCATGCACGTTGCAGTTCTATAACAGAAAATAATGCAATATTAGAAAAATTAATTAAAATTATTTCAAATATAGAGTCACCAGAGATGTTATCAAAGTGAACTAACTTACCCACGTATACCCGTTTATTTCGTTTATTTATTCAAAAATTCATAATTTTACTTTTGAACAGATTCATGTTATATTTTAGCAGATTTCTTATAACGAAAGGTCGCCCAATAATGGTCAAATTTCAACCATAATTCATAATAAAAATATGATTGAACTATGACGAAATGAAAAAACTATTTCCATTTTTTTATTAATAACACTAAACTAAAGTAACTTATGCTCGTCAATAGCTACTAAAAAAAAAACTAAAAAAAATCTGAACGGTTTTTACTTTGCCTATTTATAAATAGATAACCACATGCCCAAAGGTCGTGAAGTTTTACGCGTTGGTTTTCGTTATAATATTTCAATAAAAACCGTACAGGAGTGCATATGTTCGTGCACTAGTGTCGCTCATCACCGAGTCACTGATCACTAGATCTGTCCCATATCATCGCTCATCACTAGATCTAATTGCAGGATTGTCTTGAATTTTAGATGAGATATCATGCATGTTAGCCCCGTCATCAACAAGTTCGAGCAAGACGGTTTTCGATCGGCTTACTTGTAACGTTGTAACAAATGGAAAACAGTTTTAAAATTCGTTTATCATCCATTCCTAAACCAACAAGGAAATCAAAACGCTACGTATGCAAAAACATAGTTTGCATATTTCTTGAATACTTTTAGATTTCCTGCAAAAATCCTGATGGAATCTTTGCAGTCTTTAATCCGGGGACTTTCAATCACAATCGCTTTGAATTCAATCGGAGACTTTAAAAGGATTTTTGCGATTTGCATGAAATGTCTTGAATGTAGTGGATCGGCGTCTTCGTGGCTCGTGGCTTGTAGCCCGAGGCGCATCCCGGTGCAGTCAATATTTCATATTTTCTATCTCGCCGGTGGCCTGGGAAGACGGCGTGTGCATGAAATTCCATTTTGCCTCATTATTTTCGAGTGGGCGCGGCATTTTGTAGTACCTGTATGCCGTATACTACCTTCTCTATATTTATGGCGGGCCGGTATTTCGGAAAGTAATTTCTGTTCATCTCGTTGCCGCAGCCGCTAGCTCAGGTACGGCCCGTATAAATATTTGGGTGTGTACTAACATCTGTCTAATTCTCACGTGTTGTTTGCTGAAAGAGAAAAATGTTGAGCATGAGATTCCTCGTATTTCAGCGTCGCTAGGTGGGGCTGGATGGGTTTATGAATGGATTTATTTATGTAGGTACCAGCTTCTGCCCGCTTCTTCGCACACGTGTAATTCGGTTTATCACAGAAAGAGGTTAGCTCATCCCTCGGAAATAGTATATTTTCCCGAGATAAAAAGTAGACTGCCCTTTTTTAGGTCCCAGGCTACCGCTTTGCCAAATTTCATTACGATCGGTTCAAAGGTTTAGTCGTGAATAGGTAACAAACAATCAGATGGACAAAGTTACTTTCGCATTTATAATATTAGTATGGATCTGAGAAATGTTCACTGGTTCTGAGAAAAAGAAATGCTTTATTTCCTTGGAATTCAATATTATACTTACATACCTACGGGTAGTGACGAGTGTGACGACTGATAACCGAGTTTGGCTGTTTGTTCATCTATTTCTTTCTCTTACCCCCAGTTTCCGAAAACAACGCAAAAATTAACCAATCAGCTGTCAAATCTCAGGTCAAGCGATGTGACTGGTTGTTAACAATTTTGCCGGCCAATCACAGGAGCTGACATGAGATTTGACAACAGATCTAATTGATCAGCCTTCCAGAAACTGGGGATAAATGTTGTAAAAAAAAAAATTGAATATAAACATACCTACCTCAAAACTCAAACGTCCGTCTTTGATTTTCTACCTGTTCTTCGCCACACTTTACGGACTCGTTGCCGAAATCCCGCCGAACCTCTTAACAGCGAAATAAATCCACAGCGGATAAGGGTTGAGTAACGGCAGTGATCAAAAATATAGGGGTGTGTGCGACTGCTCGAAAGGGTGGAAAAACTGCACTAAATCGTTTTTATTGCATTTTGCGTGCCCCAGCCCTCGGGATAAATGGCGCGAAAGAATTTACATATGAAAACTCTTTAGCATCAGCCGAATATTAATATCTTATTTTGAGTACATCCCGTTGTTGGTACTCGTAAATAATATCGCTGGAATTAATATTTCGTCATATTGCAATTTTGACAACATTCGAATACTTTTGTTGTGGACAGTCAGTAGAGTAAGTTATCACATGTTTTATTCTGTAGATTCTTTAAAATTACAAAAGTCAAAATAACAAGTCATAATGTACAACCAGCACGACAACAATAATAACAATAACAATAATGTGCAACGAGCAGCCGAGTCCTTGAGTGGAGACCGCGAATCGGCAAACGCAGCGTAGGGCGCCCCCCTGCCAGGTGGACCGACGACCTAAAGAACGTGGCTGGGGGGGACTGGATGCGGAAGGCAGAGGACCGAGCGTTGTGGCGCAACTTGGGAGAGGCCTATGTCCAGCAGTGGACTGCGATAGGCTGAGTTGATTGATTGAATGTACAACCATAGAAATATAAATAATAAGGTAATAGAAATGTTATCTACTGTCTTTTAATAGCGGACTGCGTGTCGCCGGTTTACCGCTACCAACACATGAATACGCAATTACGCCCACCGTGTTATTATAAAAATGTAATAAAGTACAGCTTAATATCAGGGTCATATTCAAAATAATTGTATTTTTACTTGTCCAACCCAATTATTTTTATAATGAGATTCAAATGAGTAGAATTTCATGAACAAACAGACTTAATGCTTATTTGAGATTAATAAAAAACAATGAAACAGAAGAAACAGCAAAAAATTTCATTAAAAAAACAAACGGACATTGCGTAGGTTCCGTCATACAAGTATCTAACCAATGTTCAATATACTAGGTATAAAAATACCAGTTGACGGTAAACTAAAAAAACTATCATTTTGCTAAATAAAGCATAAAATACTATTTATTGTTCTTTAGATTTAAATAAAATACTGCCCTGATTTAAAATAATAAATATGCAACTAATAAAAAATATGTATAATGTAAAATAATTTACCCAATAAAGAACTTATTAAGAAATTATTTAATTAACTTAGTGGGGATTTGTAGTTTTTTCCCAAAATCCCCAATATGATTATGTTAATGCTATGATTTCGTAGCATTTCAGTGGGCATTTTGGGGAAAAAAACACAAATCTCCACCAGTGGAGATATCAGATAGTGGGGATTTTGGGAATCATCCAACATTTCTTCGCCATTCTTCTTTATCCAAACCATGGCGAGCCCATAAATGAAGGTAATGTATACGTTGCAAAAGTTTCATTAAATCTCTGCGTGTTCTCAATTATTCATGAAGTTTATAAAACAGGTTCCGTACGTTCGGAATGAAACTTTGACACTCGGAATATAAATATAGAATCTATCGTGATTCGTGATAAGATTCGTCAAAAAAATCTTAATGTGAATTGAGTATACTTATTAGGGTTCCGTGGGCGAGTCCGACTTGCACTAAGCCGATTTTTTTCACGAGCTTTCAACTCAGTCTATCGCAGTCCATTGCTGGACATAGGCCTATCCCAAGTTGCGCCACAACACTCGGTCCTCTGCCTTCCGCATCCAGTCCCCCCAGCTACTTTCATCAGGTCGTCAGTCCAGCTGGCTGGGGGGCGCTCTACCCTGCGTTTGCCGATTCGCGGTCTCCACTCTAGGATTCTTCTGCTCCAACGGCCATGGATCCTCCGACGGACATGGCCAGCCCGCGGCCACTTCAGCTTACTGATCCTACAAGCTATGTCACTCCGGTTCTTCTCCGGATAACCTCGTCACGGGTTTTATCTCTCAAAGTAACTCCAAGCATAGCTCGCTCCATAGCTCGCTGAGACGCTCGACTTTGAATTCACGGGTTATAGGAGAGTAAAAAAAAAAATGCCGACTACATGCAAAAAGAACTGAAAAGATATAAACGAGACGTAGATATTTATAATCAAATCTTTCAGTAACAAATCATAACACGCAGTCGAAGGCTACTATAGCATATAAAGATTTGATGATAAATAGTTACGTCTTGTTTACATCTTTTCAGTTCTTTTTGCATGCAGTCGGGTTTCTTTGTTGATTTAATTAACTTTTTTATTTACATCTTTTACGCGTTAGATATTGGTGTAGCGAACCTCCCACCAACGCCATCTAGCTAGTCTATGGGTCAACTTGGGGGTGACGTTTTAGCAACACTGCTCGCAGGCATTTTCTATAGTCGCTAACTGATCGCGCACACCGCCGCGTACGCAAATTACTGCTGCGTCGAAATCCTTGGTTTACTACTATTGTGAACCATCTCCACTCTGGAGCGCAATATTCCCGCATATACACAACTACAAATCTAGCTTAGATACGTCAGTGCATTGTGATCGAATACTGGTGGCCACCACGAAGAAGGAATCAACGGAACCTGCTGAAGATCTCAAGCTGCAGCCAGAAGCAATCCGGTAAGCGAATTACAGATTTGCCAGTTGGCTTTGTTGTTGGATGACCCCCCAAATTCTTTCACATAGGCTAGATAGAATAGACGAAATTGGACTGACACGCATCCTCGTGTTGGTCGTATAAGTTCTCATCCCCGCCACTGGAGTACGACTATTTACACGCCTGCTCCAACATTTGGTCCTTACGAGCCTAGGATAGGTTTCAGTTTCATATTTTCTAAAAATATTCATCCCGCTTTAATACTTTGGCGCCGTTACATTCTTACGTAGGCATTGGTAAGGTAACCGCCATCTCCTACCCTACATATTTTATATTTCATTTCTTAATTTTTCATTTTTAAAAGCCGTTAAAATGGCTCCTAATAAGCTTGAAATTGAATTAGTTCAGCTTACTGCCAAAAAAGAAGCTATTTTCGAAAGAATTAATCGCTTGTATAATTCTTCGAAAAATATTTCAAATTACGATTCACACTCAAATGAGTCATTCTTAGCGCAATCTGAGTCTATTACGGAATTGTATAGTAAGTTTGAAACAATTATTGATCAGATTAACGAGTTACAGTTCAAAATTGATAGCACTCCTCCAGACTACTCGTGTTTAAATTCAACTGAGGATTTATACTCGAGTATAAAATATAAACGTAACCTCATACTTGCAAATAGCAAAACATTCACATCGGATCAGAAAAAAGGTATTGTTAAATTGCCACCAATCCAGTTACCCTCATTCGACGGAAAAACGGACAATTGGCCAATATTTTACGAAATATTTCGTAGTAATGTGCATTTGAATACCAATCTGACGGATGCGCAGCGTGTACAGTATTTAATTACAAAATTAACTGATGATGCTTTAAAATTAACCGCAGGTATTGTTCCCTCAGGGGATACCTATAATATAATTTGGGATAGTCTTGTCAAAAAGTACCAAGATAAACGTAGTTTAGGTGTTCATTATCTCAATAACATTCTGGACATTAAAAGTTGCCCTAGTACTGCCGTTAGTTTAAATACATATATAGAAAAATATTCCGCGTCTGTTGCAGCATTGAAACTGTTAGACATTCCCGACCTATTAGACTTTGTCATATTACATTGTGGTTTGAGAAAACTTGATTCCCACACACTACAGCAGTTTGAGAATAGTGTTATTGGGAAAGAGTTACCTTCGTATAAGGAGTTTATCTCATTCATTCAGAGTTATGTTAAGGTACTCGAGAGATCGCATAATAATAATTCTCAGGCCGAGCCGCGCGCAAAGCCTAGTATAGCGAATAGTCGTAACACACAAGACACTCGTACTTCTAAGACGTTTGTGTCAAATAATGAACCGGTTTCCGTAACACGCTGCCCGCTATGCGATAACAACGTGCATCAGCTGTTTAATTGTTTACAGTTTAAAAATATGGATTCACCGCAAGCTCGTTTCGAGTTTATTAAATCGAAACGCGGCTGTGTAAATTGTTTAAGTTTATCCCACTCGTTATCTAAATGCAAATCACGTAACGTTTGTAAAATTTGTCAAAAACAACATCATTCTTTTTTGCATTTTTCTAGTGAGAAAAATGATTCACCGTGTGAGCAGTCGCCGCCGCCGCCGGTTCAAACCTCGGCTGCACTCATGTTGCCGCAGGATGCTACTCACTCTGTCTCACTTAGTGCAGGCGCTCGTTCACCTAGTGAGACAACAATTCTGTTATCAACCGCACAAATCTATGCACATTGCAATAACCGAGATAAGCTCGTTGTCAGATGTTTAATAGACAACGGGTCTCAAAATAATTTAATTACTATGGATTGCTGTAAACGTTTGAACATACCCGTAATTAAATTACATAATTCGTCATTGCAGGGTGTTGGTATGACCTCACGACCTGTACACGGTTTTATACATTTTACAATAGAATCTCGCATTAATCCTAATAATAAATATTATATTCACGCGTTGGTTGTGGATTGCATTACGGATAAACTACCCGCCAATTTTATTAAAGTAAACGACGACATGTCATATTTAAATAATTTACCGCTTGCCGATTTAACCTGGAATATACCGGGAGAAATCGACGTTGTTCTCGGTGTTCAACTATTTCCTTATATTTATTTGCGAGATAGGGTCGATTCAGGTAATCGCGCACCGCCCGCCGTATTAACTAGCTTCGGTTACGTACTTATGGGAGATATTGCAAGTCATTGTTATGACGCGACTCCTTCTACTTCTTCATTCATCGCGCTTACTAACATTGACATGGATTCAAGTTTACAGAAATATTTCGAGTTGGAAGAAATTCCATCTCAACGTTTTATTAGTCCGGACGAATTAGCTTACGAAAATAATTTTAATTCAACAGTTTTATTTAAAGACAGTAGATATTTTGTCGATTTACCTTTCTCACGAAATCCCTCTGAGTTAGGCAACTCTCGCGGAGTGGCTCATCGTCGACTGCTTGCGCTCGAGCGCAAATTCGAGCACGTGCCAGCCCTACGCGATAATTATAATAAAACTATCGCTGATTATATAACTCAGGGGTATTTATCAGAGGTACCCGATTCTGAATTGACAGAAGAGGGCTACTATATAGCGCATCAAGCCGTTATTAGACCGGACAAGGACTCCATTCGGGTAGTTTTAGACGCTAGTGCCAAGACTCACACAGGGTTGTCACTTAATGACATTTTGTATGTCGGACATAATTTACAGGCCGACTTGTTTTTATTATTGCTTGATTTTCGTACGTTTCCTATAGCTATGACCGCAGATATTAAACAGATGTTTTTACGTATCGGTGTAAATGAGCACCACCGCAAATACTTAAAATTTTTGTTTCGTTTTAATAAAAATGAACCAATACGCACTTTTAATTTTAACCGCGTTCCTTTCGGACTAAAGCCTAGTCCTTACTTAGCTATGCGCACATTACGTGAACTTGCGTGTGAGCATAGTGACCGCTTTGCTGAGGCTTCTAAATTGGTAGAAACTCAATTTTATATGGACGATTATGTCTACTCTGTTCCCGATGAACAGGTCGCAATGAAATTATCGCAAGAATTAATTGAATTATTTAAAATAGGTTCCTTTGATCTTATCAAATGGGGCAGTAATTCATCCGCTTTTTTGGAGACTCTCCCCGAGTCTTACCGCTTACCAGTAGTTTTTTCTGCCATGGCTAGTAATATCAATTTTAAAATCCTTGGTTTAACCTGGGAACCCGCAGAAGATGACTTTTCTTTGACGACGGTTAAGGTAAATACTAAATGCACGAAGCGCACGATTCTATCGCTAGTTGTCCGCTTGTTCTACGTACTTGGCCTTGTGGCTCCCGTCGTGTTGTACGCTAAAATCCTTATCAAGGAACTTTGGCTAGCTAAAATAGACTGGTATGAAGTTCCTCCGGAATCCATCATCAGTCGCTTTTCCGCCTTTGCACGTGATTTTCCCGCGCTCGCTTCTCTGAATATTCCGAGACATATTGGCGTTTTCAGAGAATTTGTAGTGAATATTGTAGCCTTTTGCGACGCCAGCTTCAGTGGTTATTGTTGCTGTATTTATTTACACATCACCGACCCTGAAGGTAATATCACCGTCCGGCTTTTATGTGCAAAATCTAAAGTTTCTCCCGCTAAAATAACAACACTAGCTCGATTAGAGATTTTCGTAGCTTTGCTTCTGTCGAAGCTTGTCTACGTGGTCAAAGATAAGCTTTCCGCTCGCGTACCTATTGCAGGTGTTTTCGCTTTCTCGGATTCCACTATAGTTCCATCATTGGATCCACATCCGGACGTGCTCACGCCGGCGCATTTTTTAATGTCCAGTCCACTCACGTACTTGCCTTCTTCTGAACTGACAGAAGAAAGCAGAAATTTGACAAATCGCAAAAAACTTTTAGACCAGCTCGTATTATCATACTGGAAAAAGTGGCGAATTGAGTACTTGCACACGTTGCAAGTTCGTCAGAAGTGGTGCACACCCGATCGCCCTATAGAGATCGGTACTGTCGTTCTCTTTGGTCAAGATAACGTACCGCCTTTAACTTGGCCATTAGGCATTATAACAGAGGTGTTCCCTGGATCGGATGGCATAGTTCGAGTGGCTTCAGTCAGAACCATGTCAGGCACATATAAACGTCCTGTCACTAAGCTGTATCCTTTGCCAACTCAATAAAATAATTTATGGATTATTACTGGTTAATAATCTCATATTAGTTTAACTTAGATTTATATTTATTTCATAATCAAACCGCATTTAACTATCTGGAATATAAATTCAGAGTGCTATTAATTTCCTGATAAATTGTTTCAAGCTACTATTAGTTCTCTGATATTTTCAGACCGCTGTATTTATTTAACTTCACCGCTTAGAGCATCTCTACCCCAACAGGTCCTTAATTGAGTTTCATTTAACTTCATAATTATTTTCTTTTCGAAAGCTCTGGACCTTTCAAGGCGGGGAGTATGGTGTAGCGAACCTCCCACCAACGCCATCTAGCTAGTCTATGGGTCAACTTGGGGGTGACGTTTTAGCAACACTGCTCGCAGGCATTTTCTATAGTCGCTAACTGATCGCGCACACCGCCGCGTACGCAAATTACTGCTGCGTCGAAATCCTTGGTTTACTACTATTGTGAACCATCTCCACTCTGGAGCGCAATATTCCCGCATATACACAACTACAAATCTAGCTTAGATACGTCAGTGCATTGTGATCGAATACTGGTGGCCACCACGAAGAAGGAATCAACGGAACCTGCTGAAGATCTCAAGCTGCAGCCAGAAGCAATCCGGTAAGCGAATTACAGATTTGCCAGTTGGCTTTGTTGTTGGATGACCCCCCAAATTCTTTCACATAGGCTAGATAGAATAGACGAAATTGGACTGACACGCATCCTCGTGTTGGTCGTATAAGTTCTCATCCCCGCCACTGGAGTACGACTATTTACACGCCTGCTCCAACAGATATTTTTTTAAATACATAATGTATATATGTTATGTGTAATGTTAATGATGATTCTATTGTATGTCTTATGAGGTAAATTGCTGACCAAAAATTATTATTGTAAGACCTTTTATGTACCACAGTTAGAGCAATAAAGTTTATTTCTATTTCTATAACTGGTAAAACTCGTTTTATCCGGGTAAACCTAAGATTACCCAAGCTCTTCGGGTAAAGTCAGAAATACCTTTATAAGTCGGCATTTACCCGGGTAATCCTAGTTCTACCCATCGCTGGCTGGGTAATGTTAATTTAAATAAAAACATTATAGGACTGACAGCAACAAACCATTATTTCGACAGGATGGAACTTCGACACGACTCTGATACTTAGTGTCGACGGAGCCCCGTTTCGCGGGAACTGTATTTTTATACAAACCCCTAATCAAACCGTTCTATAACAATTTCCTGAGAAATCTTCATCTAAATCTGGCGACCCTGGATACTAATTGCTTTGTTAGACTGTACGTACACATCACACAATATATGTTATAAATATCTTATATTCGTATCTTTACAGTTACCAGTACACACTATAGCGTAGCCAAAAAATTCGTGTCTATTCACAATGGTTTCATCAATATTCCACGAGAGTCGCTTCGACAAACTGTAGCATGTGGCCATATTATTACGTCCCCCTACATCCATGACACACCAACACAACTAACATACCACAGAATAAAAGAAAACATCCATTGACACTTATATACTGCCTAAATTGTCTCACTAGTGTAGGGAGCTATTTTAGGCTGTGTGCTGAAAAAATAAAGGTCGTCTGTTTAGGAGGGGACTTCACGTATTTTTTGTGTAACCATTATTACAGTATGGCTATTATTATTCCTTATGTGATATTTTTCATTGATATTAATAAAGGGTTGTTTGTGTTCACAAAATAATGTTTCATATAAGGTTGCGTGTAGACTTCAGGCAGGCTTCTAGTGAAAATCGATTGTTTTTCTTGTCGAGGTGCTTTTTTATACCATATTATAAATAATAAATACATTACATTACATTATTTATACATGTAATATTTCCTATGGTAGGTAAATATTTATTTATTTATTATATTAAATATTAGTAAACTTTATGAAAGTGCACCACATACTGCCCCCATCTATTTTTCACGTCTTCCTTGTCCATCCAAAGGTTGTCTGGAAGATATCGATATTAGCGATAAGACCGCCAATGTACCCTTATTTTACATGTTAGTCCTAAGTTTAATAATGTTATTGGTGTACAATAAAGAATATTCTATCTATCTATCTATCTATAAATAAATAAATATCTTTGGGACATTTTTACACAGCACCATCTAGTCCCAAACTAAGCAGAGCTTGTGGTATGGGTACTAGACAATGTATATAATACTTATATACTTTTTTTTTGTAAATATATACTTATAATCCATAAGCAACACACCAAGACCAACACAAGCACTTATGTTCATCACACAAATATTTGTGTCCTGTGGGAATCGAACCCACGACTTCGTTATCAGCAGTCCGACACTTGAACCACTAGACCACAGAGGTCGTCAAAATATAAATATTGAAGTAAGTATGAGTATGAATATACCTACAGTCCGTTTCTTTAGAATTTTCATATTTGGTAAACAATCTTTGCATGTCTTTTTAATGCAAATCGTAATTAATAATTATTAAAAGATAAAATATTAACAATTTTACATAAAGAAAGAAAGAAAGAAATAATTTATTTGTCACAAACTAGGGACACAAAAGGAATACAAAAAAAATATGATAAAAAATGTAGTAAAAAGTAAAAAAAATAGAATGAAATGTAGGAAAATGTAGTATTTTTTACCTATGTAATGTACGTAAGTAAAAAAAATATTTTACCTTATTACATGAGCGGAATTAGTAATTAATTATATATCCTCAGTAGTTTAAAAAAACAACATTAAAGAGACCTACCAAGACTGTTTACTAAATATGAAAAGTCTATAAAATGGACTGGAGTGTTTTATGTTGAATCAGAAGAAACAGTATATGTATAAAAATAATCAACCAACCTCAGTAGGGCAACATCGTGGACTAAGGCCTGAAACCTCACTCTGAGAAGAGGCCCGTGCCTAGCAGTGGGACAGTAATGGGCTAGTTATGTATTATATTAAAATACTCAGCGGTAAGTGAATATTCTCCGCTTACAGTAAGTTCTAAAAAACTAAATTATTTAGAACACATCGGTGCTCAAATCGCTCAGACTTCAATTTATCACATTTCTTGTCTATCTTTATAGAAGACGTAAGCTTTAAAAGTTAACCTTTTTTATTTTGATGACACACAAAAAGCTTTAGACGAACCTTTACGAACATAATATTGCTTAGCTCAAATCTATTTACAAGCCCATCTTGCGAAGCTAGGTTCGTCGGAAAATCTTTATTATTTCTTGAACGAAATGCCTGTAGAGACAAATACTTTAGGTACAAGTACGGCGAGGGCAAATAGGGGCATTCTGTTCGGTAATAGAGGGTAAATTGAGGAGCTCGAAAGCCTTTGGACGAGTGAACGGGAGTTACAGAACAACCCAGCCTAAATACTCTGAATTATCCTCCAGGACAAAGGCAAAAATTTGATAAAGGGTCTTCAGAAAATACGCGAATTTAGTGTGAAGTTGGTCAATAACTTGAGGCTCAAAGTGTGTTTGAGACATAAACGGTAATGTAGGATTATGTCCTTTAAACATGAAGTTATCTAATCTTGAAATTGTGTAAATGTCTACGAGTTTCTTAAGTTGGTGACCCTTATGGCATGGACATGCCCGACAGCAACTTCATGTTTACCTACTTATGTCTATTTTGGTCATTTTATTGATGTTATTGTTGTGCTGTCACTATCTTATGGCAAATAAAAGACTTTCTTTCTTTCTTCCTTGCTTCGGAAAAGCTTTTCAATAGATTGAAGCAAGAAAGGAACATAAGTCAGTCACCATTGTAACGGCATTTGACTTCACGAGATGTCAATTCACTTACTTATGAACTACATAGGCATGGTCAGAAACAGTAGAGGGGTTTGCACAGCACTGGAAACTGACACATAAATTAAAAGGGTAAATTAAAAAATTACGAACCCTCTGACACAACCCATTATCTCATTCATTCACTTTACACATTCATACACTAATTCGCCAACAACCGATACTACATCGTATACCAAAATTTGAAAGCGATTGAAAGTGGTTTAGAACCCTTACCAATATATCCTCATTTATTCCACCTTCCATCCATCATTTTGCTCCATCATCAGACCTTGGTCACCATTTATCTATAACCTATTCATTTAAACCATTCCAATGAGCCCAAACACGATACCTCCGCTGTAAGTTGGTGAGGAGTTGGGTATCGTGCAGATACTGCAGCATCAAGTTATGGTTCCCATGTGCTTGCAATATCATTGAAGTAACAGAATCACTTCGAATCGATCAGAACTGTGGAAGTTGCTCACATCCCTTCATCAAACAGAAAAGAGCTGATGATCTTCAAACGGCAGAACAGATTTTCTTGAATCATAGCTAAAAACACTCTCGATCATATCAACTATCACACAAAAAACTATATCAAAATTAGTTCATCCGCTTAGGAGGTACGACGCCACAGACAGTTATACACGTTAAATACATAACATCCCTCTGTATTTATTTAGTATGACAACATAAATCATATCTTTTCTAATAACTATTTATGTATGGCAAAACTAGGACTATTTAGCCCAGTAGTAAGGCTCCAAGACCATTTTTCCTAATCTAATTCTAGCCCATAATGTATTACTCAAACACAAAAACTGGCGCAGTTGAAGACGGCTAAGACATTTCTTCTCTTGTTAAGTAGCTTCTGCACGTCAAAGTGTGTTGACAACTCGCCCCAGGCTCGCTGTGATTCTTTCACTTTGCACCTACAGCCCCTTTATTTGTCTTATTTCAAATTAGAAAGAATTTTCTTTAGCATACTTTGATTTCAAGGTGTTTTTCTTTTGTTTATCAAAAGAATAATAAACATGGTAAATGTGTATTTCTAAGTTCAAGATGGCGCATAAATAGGCTTATGTATAAGCCCCTAAAGATTCTTCGAATGCACAGAATTATTTAAATAATATGGTTAACTTCAGCCAGTTGTTTAATTGTCTTGGTTGAAAAATTGTGTTAATGAAACCATACCAAGCATTGAGTGGTGATGATGACGTATTCTTCGAAGTAGACATGGGCTAACTAGCTCTGGTAAAAGATTGTATATGTAATATATCATTCCAAGTAAAGATATGTGTCCGATTAGCATATCCAATTATCCATCATATCCGCTTAATATATCCGGGACTGAAGTAACTTTACGTTGCATGCTATGTCCGAGATAGATAACTCCGACGTCTAAATAAATCCATCGGAGTGAGGCTGGATATTCTGTAAGATAAGATAAGATAATGTTGATTTGTCATAACATGAGTATACACACAGAGTTTGCAAGTTGTACAAAATTATTATAAGATCTATCATGTTATACCTTTACGGCATACAAATATAATTTTATTAATGGAGATGTCATTAATCAAATATGTAGAAACTTATACAATACAATACTGAATTCACAATGATAAAATATTAAATTAATGAGAAATGATTAAATTATTAAAATGTTAACTACAATAACAATAATGTTAATACTATATTATTAATATGTAGCCGATTTAATAGATCCGCGGAACGATTAAGTGACACAGTAACATAATAATTGAATTATTTTCATACTTTACAGGCGTAGGACTGTCTATCAAATTATAAAAATGAAAAACGTATTTCAAAATCAAATTTTATGTACAATGATTGTCTAAACTTAGTTTCGTTCCATATCGTTGTCATCAGTATCGAATGTCGGACGTCGGAGTTACTCGGATATAGGATACGTTTGTGAGTGATACATATCCGCTTTGGGATATATATCCGAAGATATAGATGTGTCCGGAGTTACCCATGCCTACTTCGAAGGTGAGATCCAGCGACTGGCATGCGCTCGCGTATATAACTTGCAAAGCCAAAATTGGCTTCAAAGGGTTGAACATTGCAGTTTAGTGTAGGTAACAGGACTGTAAAAATATTAGAACAATGTTGACGGCAAAATAGTTTTGGGGGCAAAACATTCTGAAAAACCCTGTGAAAGAAGCAAGGATAAAGCAAGAATTTGTCATTTTATACCCTGTGACCTTTTATACGTCTTTCTAAGAACCGCAAAATAATGCTGAACCTCTTCCTTGTTCCTCGTAAACGTGAACAAATTGAACATATCTAGGAACAAATCACAGGAATCCAACGTAGGTAGGTATTTGTATGTATATCAAACAATGAAACTGTAATACTGCAGTCTTTTTAAAGTCAAACCAAAGATAGTGACAGCTTTAAAAGATCACTGAACGATCAAACATTCAAAAACCAATTAAAATTATAGTTTTTCTACATTTAATTTTGAACTTTAAAACCAAATCGTTTAAGTTTATTATAGCTTGATAGTATAGTCAAATTGAAGTCAAAACGAAGTAATCTTGGGGTTGCTCCCGTTAATTGACTGTTACTGTAGACTTTTATTGCATTCCTTGAATCAGAGACAATGTTTGTGAACGTTATAGTTTCCTTTATCGCGTGAAGATTAAGGCCTTTTAGCGTTTTGGGGGAGCTAGGCGTGTCTTAATTAGGTGGTACATAGTTTTATCAATAAGTAATAAGAAGCAGAGTTAAAATTGCGTTTGAAGCTTGGGCTAAAATCACCGCTAGCCCGATATTTGCCCAGCACTCCACTTCTACGCTGCTCTATATTGTGTTGACCTTTGAGAGATTAAGTTGGATTAAATGTTTGGTCTCACGTTTCATTTGTGGTAGATTGTCTTTATTCAACCAACTGCGATCGCCAACCCGCCTGCTAAGTGTGGCGATTATGGCATATCCCCCCCCCCTTTTGGGGGAGGCCTACATCCAGCAGTGGATGACTTCCGGCTGAAATGATGTGTAGCTTCATGTTAGAAATAATGAATTGTAGCCTACCCAAATGTGATACCTGAACAGACAGTCGCACGTCAGTGGTACAGTTTGACATTAACATACTACCGTTTTTATTTCATGAGTAGTAAAGGCAGTTTTGGTAATTCCAGTGTTACCACGTTAGCGTGGTGGACTAAGGCCTTAGCCTTCTCGTACTGAGAAGAGGCCCGTGCCCAGCAGTGGGACAGTAATGGGCTGGTTATATATGTTATGTAAGTGTTACCACTGGCGTGTGATTGATCATACAGTCAAAACAAAGTGACGTTGCCTTGAAGTTTTAAAATTATTTTATGAATCAAAATATGTACTTGTCTGTTTTTTCTTGCTTGTCTTATTTAGTAAACAATTTTGGCATGTCTTTATAATTCAATTCGTCAATAATAATTATTATAACGTCCTCCTTTTTTTTGAAGTCGGTTAAAAATATATTATGTTAACAACCTATGTTTAAGAGTGGATCTGATCTGGATGCTTCGTGTCGTGGTATAGAATAAAACACTGATCAAACAACCAATAACTATATTATAATAGAACTGAACATATGCTGAACTACTGCACTTGAACTATATTGCTTTTGATAAATTGAACTGACTCATTGAAAAATAATATTATATAAAAACAACGTGAAAAAATCTCTGATATTTTTCTTGACAAGCTCTTTGGTGACAATATTTTAGAAAAGTCTAGAACTATCTCTATCTACTCAATGACGTGAACAACCTAATTACAGTGCAGCACTAGTAAATTTGGATGCTGATAAGCAATAGTATGTCAACCTACACGGAAGCTATTTCGAGTAAATCGTGTTTCAAAATTACGGCGCCAATTTAATTAGTTTGTTCAAGAATTTGCTGCAAATATTGATGATATGCAGTCATTATATCATAATATAAGTTTAGATCAAATTTCTCCCATTAAACTTGTAAAATCTGTTATATTCATTACAAAAACCGTTAAATTTGATATTACAAAATGAGCCAGCAAACATTTTGTCTGAATAAACATTTCAAGTCTTATAACACATTATTGATAAACTGAAAACAATTAATTTAAATTCAATTTGATTAATGTCAAGTACCTTAACCCTATATTGATAAACGTATTATTAAGATAAAAATTGTAATGTTAAGGTGTTATCAATAAAAGCCACGATTTCTTACAATATTAAAATAATAACTTCTTAGGTTTTCGCGATCACTACACATTATAATAAAACAAACGAAACGAAACGAAACGTCAGGGAAACCAATTTAAATAATATACGCGATTTAATCCGGTTAAACTTTGTTTTATTATAATATTAAAATATTTATTTACCTCTTAAAAACTGAACAAATTAGGGACCATCGAGTGTTATTGGCTATTCAATCTTCAAGATTTACTTTGAATACTTACCTACCTACATCATAATCAACATTATCTAAATTAAAACAGTATTTAAAAATCAAAATCAAACTACCCACAACAAAATAATCTCGTTTCGTTCGACTCATAGAGGAAATGAATATATTCTTATTCAAGTATTCCGTGGTTCGACTGGTTAGGGTATCAACGTTAACGGCGAGAACATCTCACATCTCCGTTTTTCCGATGACATCGTTGTATGGCTGAGTCGTTGGAACACCTGGGCGAAATGCTGCACAGCTTAAACGGAGCATCTCGGCGTGTCGGTCTTGGCATGAATCTGGACAAGACTAAAGTCATGTTCAATATGCATGTCATGCCGAGGCCAATATTCGTTGAAGGGTCGGCACTCGAAGTCGTAACGGAATACGTCTACCTAGTGCAGCTAATTCAGCTTGGTAGACAAACTTCAAGAAAGAAGCCGACAGAAGGTTTTAGTTAGGCTGGGTAGTATTTGGCAAACTTCGCCGAGTCTACTCGTCGCATATACCGCAAAGTTTGAAGACAAAGGTCTTAAACCAGTACGTCCAGCCTGTCATGACTTACGGTGCCGAGACGTGGACACTGACAGTTGGGCTGGTTCACAAATTCAAAGTCGCTCGGTGAGCTATGGAGCGAGCTATGCTTGGAGTTTCTTTGAAGTATAAAATCCGTAACGAGATTATCCGGAGGAGAACCGGATTGACCGACATATCTTGTAGGATCAGTAAGCTGAAGTGGCAGTGGGCTGGCCATGTCTGTCGAAGGGCTGATGGCCGCTGGAGCAGACTAGCCCTTGAGTGGAGACCGCGAATCGGCAAACGCAGCGTAGGGCGACCCCCACCAGGTGGACCAACGACCTGAAGAACGTGGCTGAACGTGACTTGTGGCGCAACTTGGGAGAGGCCTATGTCCAGCAGTGGACTGCGATAGGCTGAGTTGATGATGAATCAGACAACTCATTGGGCTCGGACTGAATAGTTCAGGCTGCTCGCCTGTGGAATGCTTTGCCAGTACAAGTGAGGCGTGCTCAATCTTTGCCTATATTTAAAAAACTGGTAAAAGATCATTACCTATCATCACTGTAATTTCCGGCAGGTACATTATGTAATATTTAGACATATTGTATTGTATTTATTATGTTTATTGTATCTTATATTTATGTAGTTTTGTTATAGATATATGTATAGTATTTATGTTATGTAGTATATGTATTCTATTATGTTGTTACACTGCGTACTACCCCTCTCTTTACTTGCCCATATTGTCCATCCTAAGGTTGTCTGGAAGAAATCGCCTTGAGCGATAAGACCGCCCATTGTACATGTGTTCTATATAAGTCATATATGTTGCTATCTTCTTTTGTGTACAATAAAGAGTATTTGTATTGTATTGTATTGTAATAGTTGCTGTATGATGAATAAGCTCAATAATCGACGAATGAGCTAGTGTTGTATTATCAGCCATAAACAGCAATCAACAGCAGCTAGAAACTCCAATAAATCCAGAGTATTCTCAAAGTCCAGATCTTGATCAGAAATATAAATATTCGGAAGGTATGTTTCTGCTGGCCGAACTTCTGGTAACCCCTCATTGAGACTGCTATTTGACGGAACCATACGCCTCTTTTCTTCAACATCGTGGCTAATAACCTCACACTGAAACTCCTCGTCAGAAGTAGGACGCGACGCATGGCTTTCCTCGTGAGGTATTAGGTACATGATCCGCAAACATGGCTTCTTGATCTTGGCGGTGGCATTCTGAAAATAATTATAAAAATAAGACACAACTTGCAAAATGAGGGTATGTGCCAAAATGTAATAATTTCGAGAACCTGAAGATTTGAGACAATGTCTGTCTACCCTGTTTGCGGATACTTACAGTCGTGAACCTGTTTGTTTTATTAATTCCCTCATTCCACGTTTTTCAAAAACGTTTCAAGTCATTTAACATACTATTGAAATAAACGAACGAACAAGTGAACGAGATTTTTTTGTAGCAATAACGTGTCCAGCTTTATAAAACTTTTACAAGCGCTAGTCAATAGTAAAATGTTTGTTAAGCAATAACCTGTTAATCAAAAATATTACATTTTGCTGAAATTAGGTAGGTAAGGTAAGTAGTATTACCACGGTTAGTATGTAAAACGTATTTAAATGTAATTTTAAACAGTATTCTGTCATAAAAAAGCGTTGTTTTAATAATTTTACCGGTAAAATTACCTCTAAACTTGTATAGCTAAAATCTTTATATTTATGTAATATTTGGACTTACCTTTGATGATATGGTATTCGCCAAGTCTTCTACTGCGTTTTCCATGTAGTATTCGTGGCTAGTAGTCTTGTGAGGCCCACTTTATACGTATAATTTTAATTAAATATGGGCCAATGTTGTTTACACAGCCGAAAAAGGATAATACTAATTACGCAATAACCGATCATGTCCCATAACTTATTTTGACTTTAAACAGATGGCGCCTAGGGTCATCAAACAATGTTTCAAGTGCCTAAACATCTTATTGCAAAATGTCTTACCCTTCGAACTGATTTCGTGTCAACCTTTTTATACTCATTTTTGGTATAAAAACCATTCAATCAGGTTAAAACCCTATTGAAAAACGTTTTTTGTCAGCCAAAGAAGCGTACTGCATCATTAACTCAATTTTAGAATTTTTGTGGGTTGACACATTATTGCTTATCAGCATCCATTTAATCTGTAGTTATTTGAATAAAGACATACCAAGATTGTTTACTAAATAAGAAACAGAACAAAACAGACTAAGTTATAATTGCTGTTATCAAACAAAGATGGAGAAGTAAATTATTTATAACAATGCTTTTCATTTTTAACATGTGTCAGGAAAAAAAGTTTTTTATTACATTATAAAAGAAAATACTAGTAAGAAGTCAGAATCCAAGAAAAGAAGAAACCATCAAAAATAATACTAGCTACAAACATTTAACCCTTTCATACAAATCCATAACCACAGCAACTCTAACTAAAACACTGTTGATGGGACAGTTCAACCATAATAATAAATAGCAGCTAAACGAGCCGTTGCGGGTGTGACAGCATAGCTGTACAAACAGCAGACGAAGCCATTAAGCTGTTACGAAGACCCATTACAAGTAACGACCGTCGGATGCAAACGTCTTCACAATTTTGATTGTTGTTTCAAAGTTTCAGTAATATTCTGCATGCAATGCTTGGAAAATGCGACATGAGAATACGTTGAAATGTAAAATAGAATGGATCTACGTATTATGTCTTCTGTTGTTATTCTATATACAAGATGTTATTGAAATAACTGAAAGCCTCTGAAAGGGGTCATTGTACTCATCATTATGAAGAACTTTTACTATGGGACCAACACTGAAATCGCTTAAAAAACAGCTGTTCCCTACATTTTGTCGATTTATGTGAGAATAAATGTATAGGTAATTTCAGTTATTATAAAACGTTGTATAGTAGTAGGTGTCATGACTTACGGAGCCGAGACGTGGACACTCACGGTACGGTTAGTCCACAAACTTAAAATAGCTCAGCGTGCTATGGAAAGGGCTATGATTGGAGTTTCTCTGAAGGATTGAATACGAAACGAGGTGATCCGACAGAGGACCAAAGTTGTCGACATAGCCTACAGGATTTGCAAGCAAGTGGCAGTGGGCCGGCCACATTAGCCAAATAACCAAACGCCGTTGAGGTAGACGTGTTCTTGAGCGGAGACCGCGAATCGGTAAACGTAGGGTAGGACGCCCTCAGGGTCGGTGGAGCGATGATATTGGCAAGGAGGCTGGTAGCAACTGGATGCGAGTGGCCGAGGATCGATGTCAGTGGCGTGCCATTGGAAAGGCCTATGTCCAGCAGTGGACTAATATAGACCGCTGATGATGATTATTATAGTAGTTTGAGAGCTCCTTTTGAATGAGCTCGTCCTTTGAAGTACTACCATCGTACCTATTTCTGCCGCCAAACAGTGATGCTTGCATTGCTGTGTTCCAATGCGGAGGATACGGGTGCCGGTGAAATTGCAATCACGCGAGGCTTTCCATCTTTAAGTCTTAGTTTGGCGAACGTGATTTTCAATACTATTTAGGCAACAACCAACCAAAATATAGGTGGTATTGCATTTGATGTTGGTAAAAGCAACCGCTTAACATCAGGTGGGCCTCTAGCTCGTTTAGCCATACTAAGGCATATTATTATTATTATGAGCCTGTGCTTTCTCACGCCTGGGCAAAGGCCTCCCTCCATTTCTTCCACTTTTCCTGATCCCATGCCTCTTCCTTCCAGTTTTTAAGGAATGCATCCGTTTCGTCCCATAAACCATAAAAAGTAGGTAAAATTTAGTATGTAAATTTGAAGCCTACAAGCGGAAGAGATGGCCCGGCATGATTAGGAAAACCAACCCCGATTAACTGGAAAAGGCGAGGACAAAGAAGAAACTTAATTGAGGTAAAAAATACGAACACTCACTTTAGAATTTCTTTTTACAGAAAAGAATGCTACAGCAAACACTCAGAAGAATTTACCCAAAGAATAACAAGAAGAATAGGATCCGAGTCGTTTTGCTCAATGTGTTTCACATTATCCTATACCTATACTTAATATAAATGTGAGCGTTTGTGAAGATGTTTCGATGTTTGTTACTCAATCACGCTGTAAGGACTGAACAGATTTGGATGAAATTGGCACACATATAGATAATAACCCGGATTGACATATAAGTACGCTACTTTTGATCCCGAGAAGAGAAGTATTTGGGAATCTCCTACAAGCCAAGGAATTAAAACTACTTTACACGATTGCAAGTATATTTTGACTGACACACAAGAGATGACACAGTAGCAGTTTCATAAAACTACGCACTTACATAGAACAATATATTTATTAATTATTTCTATGTACCTTCATACGCATACATCCCAATAAATAGTTCCCGAGGAATGCGCGATGAAATCTTTGTAAAAACCAAATTTTACGCGGGCGAAGCCGCGGGCAAAGCCCAGGATATGTATAAAACTTTATAACTTTAACTTAACTATGTACCATATCTTCTACGAATAAATTACTTACTTACTTTTGAGAACATCCGCGATTAAGTACATTGCGAGAAACATAAAAAGTCACAAATAAGTCGTACGTTATTTAAGTTACTTATACAAATAAAACTACTACTAACTCAAACAGATACGTCCTAGTACATTAAACCAACTCAAACAATATTACAATGACACAGTCAATAGATCAATTACCATGTGGCTGCAGAGCTACGACAAAGCAGAAATCACGCTAGATCAATTAACCCTTAAGTAACAATGCCTGTTGCTCTGATATCTCGTTTATATAGCTTGCATCATGCGAGGGTTAATTTCAAAGATCAAAAAAGGAATGTAGATAGGGCAAAACAATGGAAATGTTAGCTCCAATTTGCTTAATTGCAAATGTCCTTAGTGACTCGGCCTTTTTCTGTACAAATTAAAGTTGATGCTCACCATATACAACTTAATGAAGCCAATGTATTGCAATACATTCATAAACACGGACAGTACTAAATATAATTACAGATTTTTAAAATATTTACTATTTTGACACATATAATCACAGATATCTGTGCTATTTTGATGTCATGTTTTGCTTTTTTCGTTATGTCAAACAACCTAAATTGTTGTCAAGTTGTCAGTCGATGCCAATTTTTTGGAATTTCTTGTGTGAAAAGGAGTCTATAATATTAAATCATAGACTATAGAGTATCGAAATAAAAATATGGATGATACACAGATATCATAGATGATACAATTTTATCCGGTTACGTCATTAATGTATTGATACTCCTTAGAATATAAAAAATGGTTCTTGTACTGTCCGCATTAAATACAATATATATTATGAAACTAAAAAATTCGCATGTAATTTTCGAATATTGTTCATCTTTGTAACAGTTTAAGGCTATTTTTATCAATGTCCTTTCAAAAGTGCCTGTTAAAGGTGAAATAAATGATTTGACTTTGATTTTGAACATGTGCACTGAAAAACGTGTAAAATAATTAAAAATAAATAAAATACATAAACATAAAAATACAATAAAAATAACTGAGCGAGTTTGTTAATATAGCATCTGCAAAGCTAGATTCTTAAAAAAATGCTGGTTTAGATTTGCTAAATTATTATTTCTTCAGTAACCGAACGGAGGGTTTATTGTGTTATTATACAATTTTCTATTAGTCATTACGGGTAGAGCCTCCACGAGTGACGATATTTAATTGATCGTTCGGTGCACTCTGGGCAGTCAGCCCCGCTACCAACCTGCTGACTGACTAATCTTTTCCCCACGGCATGAGCTATTATCATTATGTAGCACATGTCGACACGATAGAAGATGACGGGTAGTCAGAAGCCCGAAAGTCTGACAACTGGACTGAACTTAAAATATTGGTATTGCCATAGAACAAATACGGTATTGCCCAGTAACTGTGTTGCGGGGGTCTGAACTGTTGCTTGTAGGATCAGTAAGCTGAAGTGCCAGTGGACTGGTCATGTCTGTCGAAGGACCAATGGCCGCTGGAGCTGACGATTCCCCCTGCCAGGGTAACCGACGACCTGAAGGACCTCCTTCCTGACCTTTTTCCTTCCTCCTGACTGGGGGGGAACTGGATGCGGAAGGCACAGAACTGAGTGTTGTGGCGCAACTTGGGAAAGGCCTTGGGATACTACTATCCATCTACTACGTCTCTATTACACCATTATAATGAGTACTAATTTCCTAGAATCGCCACATGACTTTTTTATTTTTGACGCACCCGTGGGCCATTGTGCTATGTTTTCACTTTTCAGTTTTCTTTGTTTTTCTGCAACGGACTGCATCTATTATAAAAAAAAATCCTATTTCATTGTTTCATTTAATATCCTTCCTACTAATAAAAAATAAATAACTAAAAATAATAAAGGTCAAAGATTGTGAGGATGTATGAATGTTTGATACTCTTTCACGCAAAAACTACTGTATGGATTTTAATTAAATTTGGCATACAGATAGAACATAACCCGGATTAATAAATAGGCTACTTTTTATCCCGGGAAGATGAATAGTTGCCGAGGGATGCGTGATAAACGCGCACTTGCTAGTTTACAATAAATTCCTGATTTACCCCCCCCCCCCCCCTACCGTCCCTAAGCCGATAGCTGGGTACGCTCATGAATTATATTATCACGCTTGTTTCCGGCTGGAGTAGGCAATGACTGGATTTTAGGCGCTATAATTCTAACACCTTTTTTGATATCATCAACTTTTTGTATCATCTCCAAAGATTCTACGATCTTTGGTAACACATAGGTAGGTAGTGCTGCACTAAAAGCCCTGCACAATATGATCAGAACTGAGTTAGGTATCTGCAAAGGATGATTAGCGTACTGTACCGAAACGTCATCAAAATTTAATTATCATATTAGCTGCTGTAATCAATGGTCACCGAAATTATGACCTTAACCTTGGATGGAAAGGGATATTATAAAAATCTTATTTTGAAAACATAAACTTCGATTTTTTTTACAATGTTCAAGGTAACTCGAAGTGTAAGGCTGAAGTTATAAGACGCGCACGGGGCGCGGACTTTATGAAATTGTTTGACGGACGACAGCGTCTTATCATCTGATGTAATCGTTTGCATACAATTTCATAGAGCGTTCGAAACGCGGCGAATGAGGCACGCGCCCGACGCGCGCCCCGTGCGCTTATTATAACTTCAGCCTAAAGGCATAGAACATTGTTTCCAACTAGTTTAGATAAGTTTTCAAATGTTCTTTATTATTATAATTTTTACATAAGTTGATACAAAAACCAGACACAGTCCAGTAAGTATGGAAAGTGATTTGTGATGTTTTCTTAAACTACATCACTTATTTAAAACTTTAAAATATTGTTGGCTAGGTAAACAATAACTATCAAACGATCAACTACGTTACGTTATCTAACGTTTCCAACTAGTGTTTAGTAAAAAGTGAAACATCCATATCAATGTCCACCGCATTTGCGATTAGGTTCAAATAAACACTCGTCTCGAGTCTCGACACAACGTCATGTGTTTGAGTTACACGATGGCGTTGCATGCGTGCCATCAGTTGGGACATGCCATCTGAAATCGACCTGGTACTTTTTCACAGGGCCAGTCCAGGTGTACCTACCCAGCATTTTCCTCACACAAATTCATAAAACAAGATAAAATGTCTGGACTTTAATTTATGAGTTTATTTTAATATTTCTGCCCAGAGCCACATAGGAAACGTAATTTAGTTTATCAAAAAACCGATTTTAACACATAACATAACATCACGCCTATATTTTCCCGAAGGGGAAGGCAGAGGTGTAATAGTACACCCACATTTCGCCAGTTATGTTATAGTCCCATGTAATAGGGGGCGAGCCTATTGCCATTGACCGGGCACAAATCCAGACTCCGGGCTGCTAATGAGAATTTCCTAATGAAAAAACCCAATAACACTTTACCCGACCCGGGAATCGAACCCAGGACCCCACGCTCAACAGTCGCGCTTGCAACCACTAGACCAACGAGGCAGTCCATTTTAAACATCCAATTTGCGAAATAAGTAATTTAATCTCCTTTCCTTTCGTCATATTAGTTCAGAATCAAAATATTATTATGTTCCCTACGTAAAAATACTCCTTTTCCTACCCTATCGAATGAAGTAGACGTGATTTTAAACCTAACTCATAGTGTAGTGTTGTTGAAAGCTTGATAAACTAAGTTATAATCTACAAGGGAATCGCGTGATAGTCGATAATAGTTAAAATTATGAGATTATATCAATGTTTTGAACGATGTTTTAACGTGCAATATTTGTTACGAACAACAAACATTTGTTTGCAACTAACGGCCAAAATTAATATCCAATCTATCCACGATTTGCCCTACTAGAGATAGGAATTTGACATAAGCTCCATACAAAATATGTCAAATTTATTTCTCTAGTAGGGTAAATCGTGGATAGATTGGATATTAATTTTGGCCGTAAGTGTAAAATGGTTCTTATTTAAGTAAATTTCATTATGTAGCCACTTGTAACTTAGCGGCCTTCTACAGGCGTGACTTTGAGAGCTTTATTAATAATGTGCAATAATTTATGTCAGTTAATTTATACTAATTAATAATTATCATTGGTTAATTTTTATAAGATAATTTATATTAAATTATTTACTTAATATCAAATGCTAATTTAATTAGTTAATTGATGTTTGTGACTTTATTAATTTATTATAAACTAGCCTATGCCCGCGACTTCGCCCGCGTGAATGTCGTTTCGCATCCCTCGGGAACTGTTCATCTTTCCGGGATGAAAAGTAGCTTATATGTTAATCCGGGTTATGTTCTATCTGTATGGCGAATTTCATTAAAATCAGTCCAGCCGTTCTTGATTTATAAATGATGTAACTAACCCGACGTTCTTTTATATATTTGTTTAAATAGGTATCTAGTTTATATTAGTAAGGTATAGTAACACAGTTCTAGTATCTTATAATAATATTAAATCTTGGTAGATCACTGTATTATTTTTGAAGGAGAAGTGGAAAAAGTTTCAGTTACTCGTATTTTCACCTGAGTCGTGTCAGTAGGTAGCAACCCTCAATGCTAAGCCAGCGTCAAACTTGGTCTGATTATAGTGCATACTATGTAGTTTAGCAACAAATACTAAAAACAGGTCAAACATAGATATATGTGGTGGTACCTACGTAAGAAAGAGATGCAAAAATTCACATTTCGCGTTCGATCGTTGATGTCTTTTGATGAACTCTCGTAAATTAAATCAGTTCCTAATGGGGTCGATGGGTGGTACGGAACCCTTACTGCGTGAGTTCTACTCACACTTGGCCGGTTTTTATATAATAACTTTCGTGAGTTTAACTACCTCATTGGTCTAATGGTTACAAGCGCTACTGCTGAGAGTGGGGTCCTGGGTTCGATTCCCGGGTCGGGCAAAGTGTTATTGGGTTTTTTCCATTAGGAAATTCTCAGTAGCAGCCCGGAGTATGGATTTGTGCCCGGTCAATGGCAATAGGCTCGTCCCCTATTACATGGGACTATAACATAACTGGCGAAATGTGGGTGTACTATACACCTCTGCCTACCCCTTCGGGGAAATACAGGCGTGATGTTATGTTATGTGAGTTTAATTAATAATTGGTCATTAACGAACTAGTCGGGCACACATGATAGAATAGAAAATAATAAAAATCTTTATTGATCAAAAGCAGAGTTACAATACTTAGAGCACTAGCCTCCACACTAGGATTCCCGTGGAATCACGTGAGTAAAGCCGTAAATAATGGCCAATACAACCATTATCCAATACTAAACAATGAAACATCTATGTAAGTCAACTCGATTACAGTAACAACAAATTGAATTGTTACATAGGACTTCTCACTTCACTAACTGCTAATAAAGAACCCATCGTATCGGAACACTGAGATATTAAGACAACAATAAGCATTTCCAGAAACTACTATTTTTGGAATAGAACAGAAATAAACAATAATAACAATTCTTGGAACAAATGAAGCCACTTGTCGATATTGATCGTCTAAACACTTTAACAGAAATAAGCCAACGATGTCCTTGACATGTTATTGAAGGAAAACTACAATTATTAAAACCTACTTATTAAGGATGGTCCACACTAGATGCAGCTACAGCAGTTTTGCAGTATCTACGTGTGCGATGCACCATGTGTGGTGTATGAAAATTGACAATGTTTAAGATATTATAATTAAAGTTGGGAAAAACGGCTTAAAATCGTAAGCGTGCTTAAACGTTGTGCTTTTTTCTGCCAACGAATTTTTTTACGTTTTTGACGGTTTTTGTTTTACACTTCTAAAAAAATTAACTTTTCTTCGTCTACATTACACTATTTTATTTACAAAGTTCACTAAAACTATACAAACAAACTACAATCGTCGTGTAATTACCGAGGAGAACATTCAAAAATGCATTTACTCGTTGACAACAAAAGATAAACTAAGCGCCAAAACGAAAGCAAATCAATCAAAACGTTTAAACAATACAAAAAAAATCAACAAAACAAAAAAGTGCTTTCTCTAAGCAAATTTTACGTAAACGAATAAAATTTAATTCTGCCGGTTATTAAACCACACGTCAACTTTGAAATTGGGTCTTATTATAATAGAAATAAGGTTACATTTCAATCGTACTATTGAAAGCATAAGTTTGGTTTACGAAAAAGTCTAAACGAAATCTGCTTTAATCACAAAGCGTGCTTAAACGCTTTTTTTTTATTAGACTTTTTTAAGCGCTTTTCGTTTAAACGCCCACTTCTAATTATAATGTCAATTTGAACAGTGAATTTGCAGAAAGTCAACAACAGCATCTACCTAATTTTTTTTTCAAAATTTGTTCCCTGGCGTAGGTCCTAAACGAATTCCATCATCAAGACTCAACCATTATTTGTATTTGGTGTGGGCACCGAACCCAAGTAACTAGTAAACCAAATACCCAGCTACTGCGTCAATCCCTAACGCCTATAAAGCTGGAGTGAATCGGCACCTAATAGGTTTGCTCGCTCCATCGTCGACCACATCCTGACAAAGCTGTCTAGATTGCGGTCAAGAGCAGATCTATATATAATTAAAACAAAAACACTTCGGCAAACTTCTACACACCAGATACTTCAATTCATATATTATGTGCGCGCGGCGCTATGTATGCGCAAGGTTATGGCACTGACGCGGCCTGAGCAACTCTTGACAAGCACATGCAGTCTCTGTATATATAAAAAAAAAAATAAAAAAAATTGTACTTACACATAGCAACGCGAGCACAGATCTAGAATTGTAGTAAGTATCTGTACAACAGTAAGTACGACACAAAAAATAAGGCGCGTAGTCAATCTTCGTTCGCGCAGACACGAAAAGACGATCGACGAAAACACCAGAAACGTAAGAAATGAAATGAAATGTAAGTATTATATCCATTATCTAGTACCCATAGTACAAGCTCTGCTTAGTTTGGGATTAAGATGGTGCTGTGTAAAAATGTCCCAAAAATATTTATTTATTTTTATTTTATTTAAACATAAAAAAAACATAATCAACCTTATGAATTACCCATAAGGTGTTAAAATGGATTGCCGTGACGTCTTTTTCTATTTCGCTCACACGCTTCCGTACTCTAGCGCAACGGCTGAGACTTGTGGCGCGCAGCGATGGTGTTTTCTGATTGGTTAACCAATTTCCTGCGTATTTAAATTGTGTCATCTACGCAAGTACATCGGTGGGCCATATAAAATGTGTACTACTGTACCTATTGCTTTACATATACTGCTCTGCAAACGTACTGCATACGGCGTAGCCGAGTCTTTAGGCACAGCTGTGACCTTTTGACTCGAAGCTTGAATGCTTAAGCAGTAAATGTCGGACTAGGCTCGCGTGACACATTTACAACGAGGTCTAGTTCATTTGCCCTGAAAACGTGTAACATTAAAAGTAAGTTGTTATTTTCAAGTTCGTTCTCTTTACGGAATTAAGTTATTTGATATGCGGAAAATATGGAAGACTATTGATTTTTACTCAATTGCCGTGTTGTTAAATAAAAGTACCTACTCTAAAGTTGTTGCTTGAAAGATTTCAGTTATTTTTAGTAAATTTGTAACGCGTCTGAATCTAGAAATAATGTATTAAAAGGTGTAAATTGCTATTTTTGATATCTTCACGATAAAAATTATAGTTTATATCTCAAAGTCTATGTAAGATGTTAATAAGCTACTGACCATTATTAACCATTCTTACAAATTAACTTGAAATTTTCTGCTGACGTAAAAATTACTAGTTTAAAGGGCAACAAAACAGCATCATTCTAGCAGCACAAAATATTAAAAGTAAACAGCTAGCTAACAATCTTGTCATCCTTGAGAAGGAAAGATAGAAAATATTTAGTTGATCTTACACAGATTCCGTATATTACAAACTTTTCTTTTCCTCCAGACTGCGGTCGATGATACTGTGACCTCTGCTGACCTACTTTGCCACCGGCTCGATTTAAAATGATTAATATCCTAATCTCAACCCTGGTGATGAGGCAGGAAAAGATTACATTTTCTGGATTATCGGCAAAGTATAAATAAATTATAAATAAGTTATTGTGTTTGTGTCGGTGGCAATTCATTTTTCGGGTTCAATCATGCAAAATGTTAAAAGTGTTTCGAGGAAAATCTTTATAAAATACTACGAAAATACTTCGAAATACATCGAAAATGTAATTAAGAAGTAATTTTAAGGACAAGACGTATTTTCCGATATTTACGAATAAAGATTTTAAACAAGAAAAAACTAGTTAGATATAGCGATGCATTTGGGTATAAAATAGACAACTTATATTTTGATTAATTACAGTTATGTATGATAATTATTTTATTACTTTCTTGGACTTAATATACTTGACTTATATTTTACGTAAAATTATATAAATAAAATTACATTAAAATCAAATAAATGTAACCAACACAAATGCAATTGAAAATGGAAAGTCAAAAAAATACTTCATACAAAAAACCAGAACCATAAAATTAAAAAATAAATAGTGGCTATATCTCTTCGTAGTGCCATAAATAATAAATGTTATAGTCAACCCGTTGCCCGCGACAATATATTATATACACACTCGATGTGACCCCGAGGAGTGGAAGACTTACTGATATACGGCGCCTTAATTTTTTATTACTTTATTGGTAAGAGGATTATTTTACGAGTTTATTTTATGACTTTTAGAATTACCCTGTAAACTTATGTACTTACAAGAATAATACTGTAAAACGAATTAAATAATTGTATTTTTAAATCTAAATTCCCTCTATAGTTATTCGAACTTTTATAACCTATTGAATGTCTGTGGTCTGGTGGTTCGAGTGTCGGACTGCTGATCACGAGGTCGTGGGTTCGATTCCCACAGAACACAAATGTTTGTGTTGGTCTGGGTGTTTCTTATGTATTATAAGTATGTATTTACAAAAAAAAGTATATAAGTATTATATCCAGTGTCTAGTACCCGTAGTACAAGCTCTGCTTAGTTTGGGACTAGATGTTGCTGTGTAAAATGTCACAAAAATATTTATTTATTTATTTAATACCAGACACAAATAAAATGAAATAAATAATATCTTTATTTCGGGAAAAAATATTTCTCGTAACATTGTGTCTCGCGTGGATCCATGTCTCGGTCATATTAAATTAAAATCTTTTATTTCAGACTGTAAGGCCATTTGGATAGTATACAAAAAACTGAGAAACTAATGTTAGTACTTACTTAAGAGAGGTTAAAACCTTTATATGAATTACAAAATTACATTAATATTATTATTACATAAATATTTTGTAACCTATAAATCAGCTCCCCTAGCCAAGTTGACAATCTACACAATCTACAATCGTCAACGCTAATAGAAAACAATCAAAATGTATGGGAATGACTATCTGAACGAATGATTTTTTCGTCGAGATATGTCATCCCCATACATTTTGATCGTTTTCTATTAGCGTTGACGAATGACGATTGTGTAGATTGTCAACTTGGCTAGGGGGGCAGGTCAAATAAATTAAATCCACTTTTGAAAGACCCACAGACAGTATTATAAATGTTAAATTTGGTCTCGCTAGTCAGTGTCTATTTTTATCGTGACCCTTATTTAACTTTTAATAAACATGAACAGTTAAAAAAATGTTCCTGTCCCTTAGCGAATCAAGTAGACGAGAAACAATATGTTATAGACAGCAACGATTTTACTAAAACTCATGAAATCATTTTCATGAGATGATAATAATATTATAAAATACGTGGGACACTCAGAAAGTTTTGCGAAACTAAAAAAAATTGTTCTATACGTACATATATTTTTATCAAATCTTTTCAAAGTACTTTCCACCAGCCTCTATACAAAGATTCATGCGCCTAAACCAGTTTTCAAAACACTTTTTCCAGTCCGCCGCAGACACCTCGTTTACAGCCTGCTCGAACGCAGCCAGCGCATCTTCCGGCGACGAAAATTGTATCCCTTTGAGCTGATTTTTTATTTTTGGGAATAAAAAGAAGTCACACGGTGCTAGATCAGGGCTGTAAGGAGGGTGACCCAGGAGTTTGACTGGCGTGCTGTCCAGGAAGTCCGTCGTTTTGAGTGCGGTGTGCGCAGGTGCATTGTCGTGGTGGAGCAGTAGCCCGCGGAGCCCTGTGTTTGGTCGCTTGTTGCTTATAACAGAGAAAACTTCTGGCAAACATTTGGTAGTATACCATTCGGCATTAATGCTTCTTTGATCCCGTAAGGGAATTGATACCAAGTGGCCAGTCAAATTAAAAAAGCTAGCGATCAAAATCTTACCCCCGCTTCTAGATCGCTTCACTTTGGTAGGCGTTGGCTCATTTTGAAACACCCAAACAGTCGACTGGCGCTTGGTTTCTGGGTCGTATTGATAAATCCAGGACTCATCACCTGTAACGATGTCGTAAACACGCCGAGACGAGCCTGCTTCAAATTTGTTAAGCATATCACGGCACCATTCCACCCGGGCCTGCTTCTGAGCATCGGTGAGGTTGTGCGGCACCCAGCGTGATACTATCCTCCTCACGCGAAGATGGCTGTGTAGAATCTCGTGAACGCTTCCCGATCCAATCTTCAATATGTGTTGAATCTCCTGATATGTAATTCGCCTATTGTCTTGGATAAAAAATTTCACTGCTAGCACGTTTTCTTCGGTAACAGCCGTCAAAGGGCGACCGCTTCTTTCGTCATCCCCCAAAGTTGGTCGACCGCGCTTGAATTCGTTATACCAACGATACACGGTTGCCTTGGAAGGGCCTTCATCCATGAATGACATTTGAAGTCTATCGTACGATTCATCCGGTTTCAGGCGACACATGAAATCGTATAAAATCATAGCTCTAAAATGTTCCCGGCGCAGATCCATATTTCAGTGAGACACAATACTTTGAATTAACTCGCAAAAAATGTGGAGGGAAATTTTGAAATTGGAACTTACTTATTTTTACTTATAAATAATCATATTTTCGAAAAACATTATAACTGGCCAGTCTCCCATATATAAAAACTTTTTTTCGCAATACTTTCTGAGGGGCCTGGTAGGTGTAGGTGCCAGATAACATCATATGGGCGAAAGGGTTAATTTATTTATGTGCATGATCATATAGCTCGATATTTTTTTTATCCCGTACTGTCGTATCGGTATCGGCTACGACGTAGCAGGTGACCGTAGTAGCGTTTGTTGCTACGAAGCGACTACGTTTAATACCATAAATACCACAAATACCACTCAATATACAGTACCTCCAAGATACAGGTACTTCCTAGTTTGGGGGTCAGCAGATCCTTGTTAGCGATATTTAAAAATTGCCTTAAATGTATAATTTAATTAAGTTTTTAAAAAATGTTGTGTGGCTGAGTCAATAAAATTATTATTATTTATTATTATATCTTAGGTGGCTCTAACCCTGACTTCTCTACTTCTATCTTATCGACAAGAGCTCACGCCGTGGAAAAGATATTAGCCGTCGGCTAATGTTAGGCTGCCTGCCCAGGATGCGTCGGACGATCAATTGAATATCATCACCCACGGTGACTGCCACATTGTCCTCCTCTCCTGGCTCCTGGGCGGTACCCTGACTGAGTCACAGATAATGCACTGTTTAAACCGGTGGGTGAAGTATCCATGAAGTTTTGCACACGAGTTTCTTATAAAAGATGTTGATTTGTAATCGTGCCGTATTTATTGCCACTACAAAAAATTATTAATTTTAATTTTACGGTTATTTAATAACTAAATTTTAACTTAGAAACATTAGCGGAGTTTTGAGAATAAATCCCGAACGACTTTGAGAATATGTCACCGGCGGCATTGTCAAAAGGCAGAAAATTCTATATATTTATTTGGTTGTTTCACACGCGTCGTTTTTGTTTTGTGCGCGACACACGGGGCGTATATGTTTGTTTAGGTATTATAACCAAAAATTAAATTTTTGATATTGATTTTTTTCTTGATTCCTGTTCAGTATCAGTGGTATAATAACCTCCTCAAATATGCACGGATACAGATTAACACCTTGTATAACGAAGGTGAGTGTGGATGAACGAGATATTCTGTTCCTCCAACACAAAGGGAGGATCCTCTGACCAGGCTGGATCTGCGCCTGGCGGGCTACTGCCCAACGGGCGGCGTTGGGTGCTTGTATTTATCTTAACTGCATGTCATACTCTGCTTGTGCGATTCAGTATTTATGACGTCAACTACAACGTCGGTGTTATATCGCATGTAGCGCGATAGATGTTGCTACAGTGAGCACTAAGAATGGACTTTTGAATAATTATCCCCTAATTATCCCCATTACAGCTCCGAAGCCGAAGGCCGAGCCCATCCTACTTAATAATATTATGAAAGAATGCGGATGTATTGGATATTTGGTTGTTTATTTGTTTGTTTGCCCTTCATTATTTACCAATATCACGCCGCACTGACCGACGTTATTCTGTCGACGCCGGCTATCACTGAAAACCAGTGCTGAGGCTTTGCTCCGCGCATGAGGCACAGCAACATGCATTTTTTTTTTGCCCTGGCGAAATCCTCATGGATGCACTCCGCCCGGGGTAGGTGGAGCCAGTGTCGGACTCTTACCGACTAAAACCACCACGGTGTTCCTTCAACTACCCTAGCCGGGGGCGTGGAAACCCGTGAGTATTCACACAACCAACCCCGACAGGTCCTGGCCCGCCTCAAGCAGGCGAGCCCCTTCGCCCCGTGCAGCCTAACGTTGGCCGCACCCTCCTAGGCGGCGCACACGGAACACTGCATGGCACCTCACCTCAAGGGCCTTTACCAGCTATGCCAGCTGCGCCAACTACGCCAGCTGTGTCAGCTACGCCAGCTGTGTCAGCTACGCCAGCTGCTCCAGCTACGCCAACTGCGCCAGCTACGCCAACTGCGTCAGCTACGCCGGCTGCTGGACGGACAGCCGAGTCTGCTGCTCGCAGGCCCTACCTCTCGTATTTTGTTTTATAGAGGTTTTCTTCCTCGCGGTCCGGGCGGTGAAGCCAAGACCCTCGGTCCCAAGAGGTGCGAGAACACTACTCAACAGGCACTCCTGGGGTTACGAGATCGACGGGGGTAGGGAAGGACAGTCCCCCCGCTGCCTGCCCAGTGGCAGGGTGAGTGAACACCGGGCCCGCCCCTGCTCCTCCACTGTGCCCTCTGTTGGCATCAGAGGGACACGTGGAGCAACTCCCCATTGGCCCACATGGGGCCCCTCCCGTACCAGAATATTCGCCACAGGCAATAAGATCCCACGAATGTTAATCCCTCGAAAGGATTCTATTGCCCGTACCCAGGATGCACCGGCCTAACAACTGCCGTTCCCTCCAGACGTGTCCAGAGGGACAAGCAGCCGTTAGACACACGTGGAGGTTTTCTGGCCAGCACCCCGCACAGCAATATGCTGAGCGATGGCTGTTTTGCGCGGATGTGACGCGTATCTTACCACACTTCTTGACTCTGTACCTGTATTTGTTCCGTGTTTTTCTTAAATTTTTTGGATTTTTGTGCGACACTCTTGACGCAAATAAATATATTTTCTTTCTTTATTTTTCTTTCAATTACGCTGAAACGGCTAAACGGATTTTAATGAAATTTGGTTCACAGACAGACCATAACCCAGATAAACATACAAGCATTACATGCGAGCTGATCCGCTGGCATGAGCTAGGAATATATAAATTCTTATGAACCACATAAACTGTCCCAACCCAAGTGTGTAAAATAAACATTGTAAAACGATTATCACTGTAAAAGGACCATAATTTTCTGAACTTCTGAAAGTACGTTCCCAGGGTGTAATAAAACAAGGGTAGCTTGTGTCCACCCTCCCCCGGGGCTACCCGTTTGACATTCCTCCCCCAATTCTTGCCCAATATCGTTGTTCATTGCTTTACGTATAGTGTTTCAATTTAATTTGTCTCGCTTGGGTCGTCGCCTCGAACTTTATTTTTTGTGAATGTAAGCGTTGGCGCTATACTTTGTATCTAGTAATTAATTAAGTATTGATCTCTAAATTAAGCATTGAAAGAATTTGTGGTTAGAGAAAAAGAAGTAGAAATAGGTAGTTGTTTCAAGACTTGGCCATTGCAAACGGCTCTAGTCAAGTCTATAAAAAAAAAAAAAATTACCATGTTTTTAGGGTTCCGTACACAAAGGGCGCCAACGGAACCCTATTACTCTCACTGCACTGTCTATCACGACAAATACTAAAAACTAAAAAAAGGCTAAAATCGAAGGGGGTCCCATACAAGAAACCTCTAAAAAATGCATTTTTTCTAAGTTTTTTCTTCATGCTCTATCTTCAAAACGGTAATACATATCAGCGTCAAACTTGGTCTGATAATAGTGCATATAGGTACTATGTAGTTTAGCAACAAATACTAAAAATAGGGCAAACATAAACATATATAGTTAGTCCTGCATAAGAAAGACATGCAAAAATTCATATTTCGCGCACGGTGAGTTGATGTCGTTTATCAAAAATTTATATGGGGTATCAGGACGATGGGTGATACGAAACCCTTACTGCGTAAGTCCGACTCGCACTTGGCCGGTTTTTTATTAACTCGCTTTCAGTCTTCTCTATCTGTTCGGTAAAAATTTTGCAATCAATTCTAAACTAACTTCTCGATGGGATCGAAACGTAGGGGTTTGTTGATAAATTATTTCTAGAAGCCCTCAAAAATTCTTTAAATTGCCTATTTAGATCGCTTTCTAAAGAGGGCTAGTGTATAAATTTGACAAAAATTAATGAAAAAGGAAAAACAGCAGCACAGTACAAATTTTTCTTATTCAGTTTATGAAATATCTTTCAAATTGGTCCAGTTTCGGTGGAGAAAATAGTCGAGGGCCAATCCTCAAATTATAACTTTTTTTACTAAGGCTATTCAGTCGGAACTGCAGTTATCCTTATCGCGCTTACTTGAGGCAAAGCGACAGTGATAGTTTTCTTAAATACCTAATCTTCAAGTCTACCCGCATTTCTTCTTAATGCTGTTTCTGTTTGCTTACCACACATATTTTCCACAAAGTTTAAAGCCACCAGCATCTCGATTGTATCTCACGACATCCCAACTAAGTCACTGCCAATTGTACTTCTCAAACTGCAATCCCTGTTCAGCTTGTAGTGATGTTACCGCGATCCAAGATCCCGGGATTTACGTCGTATCAGCAAATACGAGCGATCATCGGTTCAACATGGCCGCCGATACGTCAGTGCATGGCGAGCGTGCTTTGTAGTGGTTGTGAACTAATTCAAGATAGGCTTGCATAGTGGTTGACGGGGAGTATTGATTGACGGGATTTAATTACAAGGACCACTATAGTTTTGTAGTTAAAGGTATGGTTTGCAGGAAGGGTTGCCAACTCTGTGGATCAAAAATAAGGGAGGTTAAATACCGTTTGCCTCTTTTCAGGAGAATCCCGGAATTCCGGGAGAGTTGGTAACCCTACTTAAAGAAGCAATTATCAAAACAGTTTTGCAGTAAATATGAATGTGTTAAATACAACTAAACAACAGAATCCATCGAATTGATGTTTGCAATGGACTGCAAAAGGCAGGAACCACTCGTGGTGAAAAACCAAACCTTAGCAAAGGGCTTGGAAAACTATTAGATACAGAAAATAAAACTACCATCGCCACATACATGTTGATTGTTGACGTAAAGCCAGCCACATCATCTGGCATCAATCTGTTTCACAACAATTTTGACCGATTATTGCAATACAAAAGTTTAATCGTAAATACGAAGCTACAGTACGAACCTACCTAATCACCAATTTAAAATTATAAATATATCAATCAAGTACTCTTATTACCCCAACACCTAATTCGTGAGTAAGACAAACAGGAAACTGAGTCCCATTACCGACTCGCCCTTTACGAACGCGTCACAATTTCCGCTCTCAATCATTTTCATTCATTCATTTAACAATACTCCCGAGTACTGGGGTGATTTCTCTCATTATCGGGGATAAATTGCGGGAGGACGGGCCGGTCGCACTGATTACTGGCAGCACAGCGGTAACCAAGCTTTTATCGAATCACCTTTACGCTTCACTGCTAAATAAGGCTTTGATGAATCTGTTGTGGAATTTTCTTTGTGTGACGTACTGATCTAGTAAAGAAGGCTAATAACAATGGTGCTCTTAGGCGTTGTGAGAAAGCTCTTTAATGCCTTTGCACAATTGAGGTCGGATTCAGTACTTCTTTGTTGGTTTAATAGTCTTTCTCACATAGGTTTATATTTTAGGTTTCAGTAAGGTTACGTTCAGACGGCGTTATTTTTCACGTATACCGTATACGAGATTGTATCGAATAGAACAGTATAAAAAACTTAAAAGTTGTTCACACGGAGACCATGTGGGAAAATCCTGTGTTTGTTTTTTTTTACCATATAAGTAGCTGTAAATAGAAAAAGTGACAAAAGTGGCCGTTTTTCGCATTTTGTTCTATCTACAACTACATTGAACTATAATTTATAGAGTTAATAGTTTCTGATTAAACTACAGCACCTGTGCCTACTTCAATTGCTAAAAACGAATTTTCGATGAATGATGTACCCAGCGAGTAATATTTTTTTACTGATGGGGGTGCCGTCCCGTGTGGTGCCGGACGAAAAGAATTGCACCATCCTGTATTTTCTCATGGGTGTCGTAAAAGGCGACTAAGGGATTCACCAGAAGATGGGCAGCTCTGAGTATTTAACCAACCAACTGTGATCGCCAACCCGCCTACCAAGCGTAGTCATCATCCTCCGAGCCTATTCCCAATTATATAGGGGCCGGCTTCCAGTCTAGCCAGGTTCGGCTGAACATCAGTATTTTACACGGAGCGACTGCCATCAGACCCCCGCAACCTAATTACTGGGTAATACTGACATTCGGAGGTTAGACCAGTTGTCAGACTTGCAGGCTTCTGACTACCCGTAACGACTGCCATAGATATTCGTATGACAACCGGGACCGACAGCTTAACGTGCTCTCCGAGGCACGGACGGGTCGGGTTCGTTACGACGAAACGGTCACCCATCCACAGACTGACCGCGGCAAGTGCAGCTTAACCTTGCAGATCGTACAATCCGCGCAGTCGTTGCATCGCTACCAAGCGTAGTGATTATGGCACACAGACAAGTAAGGCTTATTGGTCTGTGTTATGGCATATCTGCCCCCATTGGGGGAGGCCCATGTCCAGCAGTGGACGTCTTTCGGCTGAAATGATAAATAAATGAATGATGGGAGCGCCACTTATTTCTTAATAGGGCCTTAAGTTGTATCCAGTCTCGTTCACGCGAACAAATTTTTTTAAATTTTTATTCCTTTAATTGAATCATCAAAGCTAGTACTGGCATGCAAAAATAATTAAAAAAAACCTGCCAAGTGTGAGTCAGACTCACGCAGTAAGGGTTCTGTACCACCCATCGACCCCATAGAAACTAATTTAATTTAAAAGAGTTTATCAAAAGACATCAATGAACGTACGCGAAATGTGAATTTTTGCATCTCTTTCTTACGTAAATACCACCACATATGTCTATGTTTGTCCTATTTTTAGTATTTGTTGCTAAACTGAATAGTATGCACTATAATCAAACCAAGTTTGACGCTGGTATGCATTACCGTTTTGAAGATAGAGCAGGAACAAAAACGTTGAAAAAAATGCACGTTTTTCGAGGTTTCTTGTATGGGGACCCTCTTTAGTTTTAGACTTTATTTTGTTTTTAGTATTTATCGTGATAGACACCATAGTAACACATATTCTGTGAAAATGTCAACTAGTTATCTATTACCGTTACAAAGATACAGCCCTGTGACAGACAGACGGACGGACGGACGGACGCACAGCGTAGTGAGAGTAATAGGGTCCCGATAGCACCCTTTGGGTACGGAACCCTAAAAAAGATCATTTCAGAGGCTTAGGAAAAAAAGCTCTTTTTTCTTTATATGGACCAGTCTTCAGTAGAGGCCGAACCCAAACCTTCTAGAACGCTGCTGGCATCCCCGTCCATTATACCAACACAAAATAAGTGGAACACATGGGTCCGTGATATATTATTTTGTCCTACCAAAATCGCCAGCAACAGTGAAAAAATGACTACCGATTATCTGGTTTTTCCTCAAAACTCTGGTAACTCCGTATAAAAAATACATGGTATAAATTCTATGCGTATGATTTATTTACGTAATATTTTCCCACATATCCCTATCTCAGTTTGATGGAGGGTGTTTCGCGATTAAATCTTCGGTACTTTGCTCGTATACCTATCACCCAGCCTCGAACAAGGACATGAGGAGGATCATTTTGGGTAACCCACGTGATCTTATGTAACCAAATTAAATATTTCTGGGGCTTGCAGACACTTTCACTTTGTGTATGAAGTTATGGTAGTTTACCCCTAACGTAAAAAAAAAATCCTTTTTTTTTTCAATATTAGGTACTTAAATGCTCGGACGAATAAAAAATGGCGGACGGAATCCCGCTAAGAAAAGATTTAAGCACTTAGTTTTTTCCTAAACCCACTATAATTTCGACTGAATTTTAACACACCAGATATATATTGTTATTTTATTTGAAACTACGTCAATGACTACCGTCACACGAGATTTTTTGCGTAATCGAGGCTTTTTGTCTTACTATGGATGTGTTTGTGCCAGCCCGTACTTTTAAGCGAGCCGTCTTACTACAGGTGTTTTACTTTTTGTTTAGCGAGATTACGTCCGCCCGCCTTTTTTATTCGTCCAAGCTTAAATGTATGTAGGCGTCGGCACCCGGTCATGAGTACGGATGTTAAACAACTCTTAAACATCATATTGACGTTTGCTGAGCCTACGTGCATCGTCAATTGATTGTTGACAGAGGGGAGCACCGGGAGCGCTCTGCGACGAGCTGTTGAAGAAGTTGGACGTCTTTTACCTAACATAGTGATTTGTAATATTATTGAAGTGACTCATGACTTACTAACCACTTACCTAAATAAAAAGTACTTTCAGTGTCCGATAGTCTGACTTTTATTTACAATATCTGCTTTGCCTCTGATAAGCAGAGATTGGTTATAATGCTATATAGTAATTTTGATCCGGTTCTACAAACGTTCCTGTCTGTGACATTATTATACTTGATACTGTAAGACGATAAATTAAAAAGTATCTTGCGTGATTTAACTACCAACATTTAAACTATCACATTTAAGACGCTGACAACAGCCAAATACCCCAAATAGGCTTCTTTTAAAAACATTTTTAGCTGTATCTATTCAGTTTGTAATAGTGAAAAAAATATTTATTGTTAACGTATTTTCGAAAACACTATTGTGCCCAAAACACGTTTTCTTGAAGTTTTCTCTACACTACTACTAGTAAAAACAAAGTCCATCGATTTTATTTTAAATATCATTTCAATACAATAAAAAAAAAGGTATTATTTAAATGTTGGATTTTTATACATAATTTATAAATAAATTTGATTTTATGTTCTACGGGTAGAACAGACGTAGGCAGGAGGTTAGAGCAAACAATCTCGATTATTTACAAAATATTATAAATGAAATTAAGAAAGAGAATAATCTAAAACATAGTTGTTTCTGTTTTTTAAGTAAGCTTTTAGTTTTTGATATAAAAATATATTGCTAATTTTCATTCAAGTTGAGCGGCGCACCCGACGTCCATCCTCTTGTTGCCTCTCTTTCAGTTCTGTACAAAACGATATGACCGCAGAGGTCTGATTTTTTAGGTGTTGTCAGCCTCTTAAAATATTAGCGGTACCTATATTGACTATTTACATAAACAAATGTATATCTAACACTAAACCACCTATTCTGGTAAATTATCGCTTTAATTATAATAATTATAATAACTATTCTGTGTAGGTTTCGACGGTATAGGTGGATGGAAATGTACACAGAACACTAAATAATATGGTATTGTGATTATATAATTACAATTAGTAGACACAACTTCGAGAAAGAAGCCAACAGAAGGATCCGTCTGGGCTGGGCAGCATTTGGCAAACTTCGCCGAGTCTTCTCGTCGCCTATACCACAAAGTTTGAAGACAAAGGTCTTCAACCAATGCGTCCTGCCAGTCATGACTTACGGTGCCGAGACGTGGACACTGACAGCTGGGCTAGTCCACAAGTTCAAAGTCGCTCAGCGAGCTATGGAGCGAGCTATGCTTGGAGTTTATTTGAAGGATAAAATCCGTAACGAGATTATCCGGAGAAGAACCGGAGTGACCGACATAGCTTGTAGGATCAGTAAGCTGAAGTGGCAGTGGGCTGGCATTGTCTGTCGAAGGACCGATGGCCGTTGGAGCAGACGAGTCCTTGAGTGGAGACCGCGTATCGGCAAACGCAGCGTAGGGCCTGCTAGGTGGACCGACGACCTAAAGAACGTGGCTGGGTGGACTGGATGCGGAAGGCAGAGGACCGAGCGTTGTGGCGCAACTTGGGAGAGGCCTATGTCCAGCAGTGGACTGCGATAGGCTGAGTTGATATAATTAGTAATACAATTCCGACTAAAATTATTTCAATGGTTCACCATAACAAACGTGACCTTTATTTTCTGCATTGACATTTGGCAGTCCTGATAATGATGTTACCAACAATAAGAACCCTTAACCCTTTAAATTAAGCCTGTCAAAAGCAAACCGATTAATTAATTTCGATAAATAAATTTATATCCATAGCTATTTATACAAATGATCACAGCTACTATGAGCCTATCCGATTTCTTGCAAAAGCATGAAGATTTATCGTATAATAATATTCACAATATTTACGCATGAAAACATACCAAGTATCATAAAAATATTTTCAAGATCATAACAAAGTTTTTCTCTTTCAGGATATAAATATTACCCGTACCAACTTGTGTAGGGGAGTTACTGAAGTGCTTGCTTCATATTTATTTGCGGGTATTACGCAAAATATACGAAGGCTTTGCCTCCTACACCCCCCTGTCTGAAGGATCTCTTGTTACCACACGATACACTAAATACCCTACACTAGATTATTCAACTTCGTTCTCAGAGTCAAAACTGAAATGATCAAAAAGATGAATGACGCTGTTTTTATTATTCATCCTGCGAGGAGGCTCGAGGAGACACTCCAAAGAATTATTGGCTTACTGAATTCTTTTGAAGTTAATACATAATTAATCGAGTCTTGGGTAAGAGAGGCCATTTTTTGTATGAAAAATTTGGGTCCCCGAAAACTCCGGGCGTCGGATAACAAGTCATTAATGTAATCTGCGTCCAGCAGCTTCTGAAATCTGATTTAATGACGTCACGGTTCAATGAATATTATTCATGGAAATATTTTTGGTTCATAACAAAGATTACTTACAGATTTGAGTCGTTATTTATCATTGTTGTAGGTTATTTTAAAAACAAAGTCAAATTCAGTGATAGTGTAGTGGTTGAACGATTGCTTACCATGCAGGAGGGTCTGAGTTCAGACCCGGCCCACACGTCTGACTCCGGATATATGTGCGGATCAGAATTTGATTACCTGATAACCAATTGTTTTACAAGTGAAGGAAAACATTTGCCACGCCTGTAGAAGGTCGCTAAGTTATAAGTGCGTACATAATGTAATTTACATAAATAAGAACTATTGTACACTTAGTTGAAAATAAATATTTGATATTTGATAAAATCACGAGGAAACCTGCACACCTGAGAATACTCCATACAGTTCTTGATAGTGTGTGTAGTCCGCCAATCATCAGTAGGTCAGCGTGGTGTACTAAGGTCTAAATCCTTCTCATTCTGAGAAGAGGCCCGTGCCCAGAAGTGGGACTGTAATGGGCTAGTTATGTTATGTATTGCATTTTAGTTAATTTATATTAACAAGTTATGTACAATCAGCTGCAAAAAGATGCATGCACTCCACGAAATTATAACGCGAATTTGTGAAAAAGTTGTTGATTAAATCTTAACATTTTACAAACCAGGTATTTGTATTGTATTAGCAGATAAATAACATACATAACCAGCCCATTACTGTCCCACTGCCGGGCCTCTTCTCATTATGAGAAGGCTAAGGCCTTATTCCACCACGCTAGCCTAGTGCGGGTTGACGGACTACACACACCATTGAGAACTGTATGGAGCACTCTCAGGTGTGCAGGTTTCCTCACGATGTTTTCCTTCACCGTTTTAGCAGATGTTATGTGTAAAATATTTAAAGTATTAAATCACTACTTTTTCTTAAATTAACTTTTTAATTTCGCAAAGTGTTTGAGTGTATACATGTTTTTTTCAGCTGTTTTTATTATACCTGTCTTAAAAGTTATTGTAAGCATTACCATGCCTTTAACTTGAAGTTTTTAGACCCAGTTCACATTTCAATGAAAAGCTGAAAGTCTTTTAGTCTTTTGAGGCATGAATTCATCAAATAACAGCGTTGTAGAACTTTCGTAACAAACTTCTTACTTGGCGGTACAAACAGAACCTCATCGTAAATTGCAAAACTTCTCCCAATTCCACGCCGGTATCGGTTCGTCTATTAATACATTTAAAGAGAAAAACATTCTTATTCGTAAACGTTCCTTCAATGTTTTTGTGTCTACCTACGCATTACTTATTATTGCAAATTAATTACTGATACTTGTATAAGAATTACTTATTTTTTAAACTCATGTCTCAACATCCAGACAAACCTGTGTAAGATTTTTGTGATGTTTTTTATAATCATTTTTGTGTATGTTTTTGACTTAAATAAATTGAAAATTGCAAAAAAATTATAATTAAAAATAACTTTTTCCACAAAAACATTGTGAAATAATGTTTTCCATTACATTATACATTACTTTCAGTCCGTTGGTTGCAAAAGAATCTTTTTAATATCGTTCATTTAAATATCACTTTCATACACAGAGAGTAAAACAAATAATGTGATGAATGTTTTTCATTTGATGAGTTGAAGATCAATAGCTAATGTATCCAATTTTGAAAAAAAAAAAAAAAATTCACCTCTTAACAAAACATTTTTGAACAAAACAGCACATAATAAGTTAAAACAAAACAAAGGTTACGTCAAAACCAAACATCACCTACCTACCGTAAAATTATTTTTTATTGTTTTCTGATAAATTATTATAAGTTGATTGTGAGCTTCTGATTCTCACGTCCTCATTTACTAAGTACTATCCAAAGCCCGCGGATGTCGTTTATCGCGCATCCCTCGAGAACTGTTCTTCCAAATCCGTTCAGCCCTTACAGCGTGATTGAGTTAAAAAAATACAGACATCTTCACCAACTTTCACATATATTTTTTTTATAGTATAGGATGGCGAAACGAGCTCTACTACTACTAAAACACATTTATAATATTTCTAGACTAGACTAGACTTTGCTCGCGGCTTCGCCTGCGTGGATGTCGTTTATCGCATCCCTCGGGATTTGTCTTCCCGGGTTAAAAAGACATCTAAAAGTGCCAATAGTGCCGTTTTTACAAGCTTTTTTCGCATTTTTCTATCTACACTACAGCGAACTATATTTTACAGAGTTAATAGTTTCCTAGTTAATAGTACGGTCGACCGCACGTCGGTGGTAACACTTTAACATTAGCAGTATCTTTATTTCGTAAGCAGTAAGGGCGGTTTTCGAATTGAAGTGTTACCACTGTCATGCAGTCGACTGCACCTTTACTTCAATTGGTAAAAACGAACTTTCGATAAATGATGTAATCAGCGAGAAATTATTTTTTTACTGGTCTTCTTCCATCGTGTCGACATGAACTACATAATGATAACAGCTCATGCCGTAGGAAAAAGATTAGTCAGTCAGCAGGGTTTTACTGGTGGTTTTGACTTAGCTCATAAAGTAGGGCCTTATTAAACAGTACACGTCAATGCGTTACTGAATAGGTTTTTTTATATAAGACTTCAAGTCTAAAAGTAAATTAAAGTCTAAAATTAAAATGCAGATATTTTTTTCAATTACAGACTCAAATTTCGTGTGCAAAAACGGTCAAACATAATTCATGAAAATATTTATTCCGAGTAGAAATTTAAACTATTTTGGTAGTAGTAGAGCTCTTTAGTGTTACTACTAGTAACACCACCGTACCTATTACTGCCACCAAACAATGAGGCTTGCATTGCTCGGTTCCGGTGTGAAGGGTACGGGTGCCGGTGAAATAACAATCACACGAGATTTTCCATGGCAAAGGTAACATAAGGTGGCCCTTTAGCTCATTTCACCATACCATAAAATACGCGACCTGTAGCACAGAAACTTTGCCAATCGTGTCTATTTTGTAGTAAACAACACGAGTTTTGAAGAACTGCGTTTCTAAAACACAAAAACTTTTTAACAAAAAATTGAATCGACGAAAACAGAAACTGAAAAGCGAAAAATAAAATGAAGCGAAAAATAAAGAGCGTGCAAGTTGCAGGTGGTCGAGCAGAGAACGCATTTTTGAAAAGTTATTGTTTATCGTTGAAAATTTCACGTTGTATTTGATGTTATGTTGTTTTTATTATTTATTAAAAGGAATTTAATGATCTTCGTTGATTGTTTGTTTGGCGCCGACTCATAATTAGTTATTTACGTTATTTTAGTTAGGAAAATAGCTTTATTTTATTTTTCGCTTTTCATTTTCTGTTTTCGTCGGTTCAATTTTTTGTTAAAAAGTTTTTTTTTTTTTTTGGTGGCTAATATCTAACTCCAGGTCTCCATTATGTCGTAGTGTCTAGAACTACATTTATGTGTGCCAAGTTTCAACAGAATCGGTTAACAGGTAAGAATTCAGTGGGTGAACAAGCACTCATCTTCTGTTTTCCTACCCTTAGGTGTGGATTTTGATTTTGAAATTTAAATGGGACCAACTTCGAGATATACCGTATCCATTAAAAAAAGAATCATCAAAATCGGACTACTCTGTAAAAAGTTATGCGTGGTCATACATAAAAAAAAAAAATACGCGTGGAATTGAGAACCTCCTCCTTTTTTTTCGTCGTTTAAAACACTTTTATAAACGATTGACTAAGCCATTTTTAATCTTTGAATCAAAACATCTAGTAGGCTTACAATATACAACCCTTCGAAGGCGTCCATTGAAGCCGTACCGTTGATCGTTCGTTTAGCACCACTCCCTATAAAAACGTCGGGAACAGCTACGACGTTTGTCGTCTCCCTCGCCGGACCGGCACTAAAACAGACTAATTAGTGCTGCCAACCGGGAAACGTCAAAGTCGCTCGCTATGGAGCGAACTATGTTTGGAGTTTCTTTGAAGGATAAAATCCGTAACGAGATTATCCGGAGAAGAACCGGAATGACCGACATAGCTCGTAGGATCAGTAAGCTGAAGTGGCAGTGGGCTGGCCATGTCTGTCGAAGGACCGATGGCCGTTGGAGCAGACGAGTCCTTGAGTGGAGACCGTGAATCGGCAAACGCAGCGTAGGGCGCTGCCCTGCCAGGTGGACCAACGACCTAAAGAACGTGGCTGGGGGGGACTGGATGCGGAAGGCAGAGGACCGAGTGTTGTGGCGCAACTTGGGAGAGGCCTATGTCCAGCAGTGCAATGGACTGCGATAGGCTGAGTTGATGAACCGGGAAAACACTGATTTTACCTATAATATCGTTGCAGGAATGAAGATAGAGTTTTAAATCGGAACGTATGTGAAACCTTTCAATGGAATGTAGGTAGGTAACAATTTTTGGTTTTGTTCCATAAGTTTAGAAAATTATATCAGGTGCTCTGTATTTTTGGGCAGTATATATCACCGTTGCTTGCTGAGGTAAATGTTAACTATGTGTGTTAACCAAAGACATTTCTATACTGACGTAAGTATAATACCTTTATGGCGTTAACAAGTACATACAAAATGTTATTTAAAAAATTGAAAGCCTCTTAAGACGCTGACAACAGCCAAATACCCCAAATAGGCTTCTTTTAAAAACATTTTTAGCTGTATCTATTCAGTTTGTGGCAGTGAAAAAAAAATATTTTAACCTTGATCGTATTTTCTGAAACTGTATTGTGCCCAAAACACGTTTTCTTGTAGTTTTCTCGATAGAAAAGAATTGTAAACTAACCTCTTAAAACATGCTTTAAAGCAAACAATCTCTATTATTTACTAAATATTATAAATAAAATTAAGAAAACATTTGAGAACGACAATAATCTAAACATTTGTTGTTTCTGTTTTTCAAATAAGCTTTTAGTTTTTTATTTTAAAAAAATATTGTTAATTTTCATTCAAGTTGAGCGACGCACCCGACGTCCCTCCGCTCGTTGCCTCTCTATCTGTTCTGTACAAAACGACAGTGACCGCAGACGTCTGATTTTTTAGGTGTTGTCAGCGTCTTAAGAGCTCATTGTACTCATCAGTGTGAACAACTTTCACTAAGGGACCAACTAAGAAATCGCGAAAATAAATCTGGTATTCCCCTACATTATGTCGGGAAACAGCTGTTTTTATTTTCGCGATTTCAGGGTTGATCCCATAGTAAAAGAAAGAAAGAAAGAAAACTTGTTTATTTACTACAGCTTGAAATAATAAAATGAAATAATTTAAATAAACCATAAAACCTTTTGGTTTATTTAAATTATTTCATTTTAATATTTACATGTCGTGAAACGACAAAATGTATCTGGCACTGAATGTTCAATTTTCCATCATCATGTAACCTATATTTTAAGCAAATAAATTTATTCTATTCTATTCTATTCTATTCAGCCAGAGGCACACAATAACAATAATATACAATTTTATCATCTATAATACAACTCATAAAAGTTGGTCATACTGATGAGTACACTGATGAGGTCCCCTTAAGAGGTTTCCAGTTATTTCAATAACACGTTGTCATTTTCTATTTTTACTACAAAATATAATATTAACTTACACAACGTTTTAAGAATGAATGAAAATATTCTTAGAAGAAATAAATCTTTTATAGGTCTACAATATTTTACAAAATCACGTCAAGTGGCAGCTCTTTTATAATAATTTGGAGCAATAAATTCTGAATGGTCTATAATTTTAACTAACAAGATATTCTTTATTGTTATAGAGATTAATGTAAATAGGTGAATAGCCCGAGATGAAATGTCGAAAAACATCTTAACCTTGATTAGCCGTTCTAGACAGTTTACTCAGTCAAGGTTAGGTATTCATAAAGGTGACTTCTTGCTTATTTTGACGATTTAAGAGGCTGACAACACCTAAAACATCAGATCTCTGCGGTCACTGTCGTTTCGTACAGAACTGAAACAGAGGCAACGAGCCGAGGGGCGTCGGATACGCCGCTCAACTGGAATAAAAAATTAAAAAAAAAAAAATTAATAAAAAACCAAAAGCTTATTTGAAAAACAGAAACAACAAATGTTTAGATTATTGACTTTCTCAATTGTTTTCTTAATTTTATTTATAATATTTAGAAAATAATAGAGATTGTTTGCTTTAAAGCATGTTTTAAGAGGTTAGTTTACAATTCTTTTCTATCGAGAAAACTTCAGGAAAACGTGTTTTGGGCACAATACAGTTTCAGAAAATACGCTCAAGATTAACATATATTTTTTTCACTGCCACAAACTGAATAGATACAGCTAAAAATGTTTTTCAAAGAAGCCTATTTGGGGTATTTGGCGATTGTCCGCGTCTTAATAAAGGTTTTTTATGTTTGTTTTGCGTAGGTACATCCTCACGATGTTTTCCTTCGCCGGTAAAGCAAGTGATAATCAATTTCTGGATCCCTAGCATGAGTTTTTTATCGTGTGGTGATCGACAAATTGTATGTTTTTTTTAAAAATAAATTTACATTTTAACACAGCACAATCTAGTCCTAAACTAAGCAGAGCTTGTGCTATAGGTACTAGACAATGGATATAATACTTAAATACTTTTTTTTGTAAATACATACTTATAATATGTATATAAGAAACACCAAGACCAACACATATACTATGGAAGAAATGTAATGTAAATGAAAATGTTAACAAAACTTATTTTTTGAATAGGTATAAATAATATCAGAATAATCACACACCCACAATTTCTGAAAATCTAATAAATTAATTTATGATGTTGTCAAAATCAAGTGGTTTGATTGGTTGGCCTGAATACTAACAACCAATTACAGCAGTGGATACGAGATGTGAAAGCAATCAAATATTTTAAGTAGACCTTCATTGGATCTACTTCATAACAATACAATACAATACAAATACTCTTTATTCTACACAAAAAAAGCAACATAGCTGACTCGGGGGGGCCCCTACAAATTAAATAAATATAAACTTTTCGTGGAAATATAACGTAGTGAAGTTACAGTACGTAGTTATCTTCGTACCTCGTACCACAAGTCCATCTGTCACACTAAGGCGTGATCTTGCATTGCAAAGATAAACTCCGATAATTACCTAAAAATATTTTGAATATATGTGAAAACGAAAAAGCATGAAAATCATTTTATTTAAAATAAATAATAGCTACTTAAGCAAAGGCGATATTTTTCAAAATTCAAGTGTTACCATTGAAATGCGGTCGACTGTACGTACATATACGTGTGCGTATTACATACGTAATGTCAGTTACTACTTTATAAATTCATCAATCGGAGCAATTAAAACAGTTAAAATGGGAAAATCATTTATTTAATATCTGGCAACACTGAGCTTTTACTGAGTACGAAATGAAACGATTGTTTTTATTTGCTTAAAAGGTCAAAATACTAAAAAATATTCAAAGCTTGATTGTGAAAAGTGATGTTTATACACTTTTTATGTATTTCCGATGTGTTGTGACACCATTTAATTGCACAAATCGTCACATTTTATTATTTTCCGGGAGATGCGTGCGGACCGCGTTAACCTTGAACACTACGGAGCGGCCGGGCGTAGTGTGCCCACCTGGGCGCCCTATTTGTTGCATCAAATTGTGCGCGCGGATTAGGTATCTTTTGTCTTATTAATCTAAGAGCACAGTACTAATATTTGGCGGTATGATCGCTTAAAACAGTCAAAAATTATCTTTCAACTCATTATAGTTAAGTGACACTTTTACTCGTTTATAATATTAGTCTTTAGATTCAGAACTGTTGAGTTTAGTACCTATGGAAATAATATCTGTGACCATTAAAGATTGACAATGAATTGGTTAAGTATAAAGTCTGTTCTGTAGTTTTGTACAAACAATCCCTTGAAAATGAGCAGACATCCAAATGAATAAAACCTTCACCAAATTATGCCAATTTTTTCTACATAATACTTCAGTCTAACTCACAATTCTATTTCCAAAAGAAAATTGCCTTGAGGAGATCCCCGGAGTGATTGAGGTTAAAATAACGTATTTACTCAAACTACTCGCGTCCTGAGAGACTCAACATCAGTCATCTGAAGCGAATAGGGTTGGCAAGGACTTAAGGCTCGGAGATGTGCAAACATTTGTGTTTTTATTATTCAATTGCGGCTTTAGAGCCTAGTACCTAAACAAACATATACATGCTGAAATTTTAATCGCTTAATTCCCGAAAAGGGGTCATTATACTCATCATTATGAACAACTTTTACTATGGGACCAACCCTGAAATCGCGGAAAAAAAATCAGTTGGTCCCTACATTTGTGTTCACTTAAATCGATAAAATGTAGGGGTTACTTCAATTCTTATCGAATTTTCGATAAATGATGTATTCAGCGAGTAATATTTTTTTTACTGGTGGGGGGCCACTTGGCTACTACATGCGCCTTAATATACAAAAGAGCTATTTGCTAAGACACACATTTATTACCCTTACCTATTAGAATAGGTGACATTCCTAAAAAGTTAAAAGCCAAACAAACCTACAAAAAAAACTACCTCTCTTTTGCCGTGACACCCCTAGCCACGGTGGGTGATCTCAATGTGACATTGGATGTGCCGTGACGTGATCGATACGCCATGGCGTGGCGCGCCTGTGGGAATAGGACCCCATGGGCCCGGAGGAGATTAAATCACAGGTACTGTCTTATTGTTTCGGAAATAAACAGACAAGTGTGTTGGACAGGTTGGGTGATTAAAGTTATGTTTACAATATACATTTAAAATATTTTCCCCGTGATATTGGCGTGCGAACAAAGTACCGTAAACTAGGGTTACTTTGACCCGCCCTTAAAAGTTTTTTTTTTTTTTTTTGATATGAGTTGGAGGCGGGAGGCGGGGAAACATGCGCGGAAACCAACTACAGCCTGGTCAAGTTATTTTGCGTGTGCTGTACTAACTTTACTGCCTCTAATAAATAACACTGTATACTATCCATTGCTATATGTATCTAAGGCACTTAAACGTATTAAAGAAATCTAATGAATAATAACACCATTGTGTCTACAGAATCAGCTGTATGAACCTATACCATTGTAGAGGAAAACAAACCTTTTAAAACGATTGCTATATCTAGAGCGCGAACTTAGAGGTTGAGGATTAAACCATGCGGGTTAGGGTGACAATCATAGTTTTTTAAGGGCTGATGTCTTGCGTTGTGTAAGGCTGGCTGAGTTAGGCGTGGTCGTAATACTCGTAATACAAAGCGACTACCCGTACGCGACCATCAAAAGCTCGCACGATATTTTGTTCTTGCATTTTGATTGTTCGTGACATCGCGTTGTTACGATAATGACAAGATAATGCTATGTCACGTACTCGCTTTGTATTAGGACAACGCCTTACAGGGTGTATGAAAATGGGTGTATGTTCTGTCTGTATTAACAATCATTCCATAAAACTTCTGAGAGGTGATCCTCTGAAAAACACTACCAGTTTTAACAGTATTTTTATTATTTTTACGTGATGTTATGCGATAGCGAAATAAAAATACATGAATTATTATTGTTAATACCACAGACATAGTAAAGAATGTAGACGAAGTGCTGCTAACAAACATAGTGAAGCCAACAAAACCGTGCTCCTCCTTGTACAAACCAGCGCTCACGCACACACATGCACATCATACCGTGATCACAGGTCTCAGTACAGATGTCGCGGCATTGTCCAGTAGGCATCACCAAAAAGAAATATCTTACAGGTGCATGTGTATGCGTGAGCGCTGATTTGTACAAGGAGGAGCACGGTTTTGTTGGCTTCACTGTGATTGTTCGCAGCACCTCGTCTATCTTTTTTACTATGTCTATGGTCAATACTTAATTATACTATATTCAGACTATATGGAGAAATGTGTATATTTTCATAACCGTGTATGGACTACCACCACATTAGAAGTCAGCATCTTTAAGGCCACACAATCTCGGCTGATGAGATCAGATCCTCAAACCCCAAGGAAATAGTCGACTTAATGGTTGGCCTGCGACTTGGGAAGGTGCTGTAGTCTACTATTAGAGGCGTTACAATAGATCTTTTAGGTCGCAGTGACATGAGGGACTTGCAAATACCTTACCTATTTTTCCATACATACATACATACGCCACGCATACATATCACGCCTGTTTCCCATTGGGGTAAGCAGAGACTATGGATTTCCACCTGCTACGATCCTGACACACCTCTTTCGCTTCATCTACGTCCATTAACCTCGTCATGCATGCTCGTCGGTTTAGAGAACTCTTAACCTGGCATTTTTTGAGAACGACTGCGATTTGATCGCGATACGTTCGCCGAGGTCGTCCCCTTCCAACTCTTCCATCCACACTCGCTTCGTATACCTGTTTCGTCAATCTCCTCTCGTCCATCCTCTCTGTATGTCCAAACCATCTTAACATACCTTTCTCAATATTTGTCACTAGATCTTCTTTCACTCCACAACGCTCCCTTATCACGTTATTCCTTACTTTTATCTCTCAAAGTTATACCACACATAAGTCTCAAAGCTCTCATTTTTACTGCAATTATTCTGCTTACATGTTTCTTCTGCCATACCTAATTTTCACTACCAAAATAATAATATATAACTTTTCCAAAATAATAATAATAATGGACTACCAGAAATTAAATGCATCGAGTACTAATTATCAACATTGTACATAATATATTACGTATATCTCATACGCAGTAACTCATCAAGGGCTCGTGTTTCCACTTACAACACAAGATTGATTAGAGACAGAGACACCTACTCATCTTAATTAGCAAGTTACTCTCCTTAATGACACAGTTTATAATTACAGTTTTGAATTAAAATTGATTAAATATTAGCAAAGGTACGATAACATACGTAAACTATTAATAGTTATGTATAACTATAACGTTACGTAACGTTGTAACGTGATAGTGAAATAACTGAAAACCTCTTAAGGGGTCATTGTACTCATCAGCATGAACAACTTTTACTATGGGACCAACCCTGAAGTCACGAAAAAAAACAGCTGTTAAAAGCTACTCAATGGTCTTAACAATCGTATTATTTTATTCTAGGGCAGCAAATCTCTAACCACTGGGAGATAAAAGTTATAGCCATTTGAAAATATTAAAAATCGGCCAAGTGCGAGTCGGACTCGCGCAGTTAGGGTTCCGTACCTCTCAACGACCTGATACCCCATAAAAACTGATTTAATTTACGAGAGTTTATCAAAAGATATCAACGCACAGTGCGCGAAATATGAATTTTTGCATGTCTTTCTTACGTAGGTACCACCACATATGTCTATGTTTGTCTTATTTTTAGTATTTGTTGCTAAACTACATAATATGCACTATAATCTGACCAAGTTTGACGCTGGTATATATTACAGTTTTGAAGATAGAGCAGGAACAAAAACGTTGAAAAAAATGCATGTTTTTGAGGTTTCTTGTATGGTTTGTGTTTGTGATAATTTTTCACGTATCGTATTCTTCAGAAAGACAAAGTATAGGTCCCTCTTATTATGGTCGAGCCTAAACATAAAATTATTATTAATCATTAATTAGTTTGACTTCAGTGAATTAGTCTCAGTCTTAAACCTACATCAGTGCTTTTGAAACTGTGGGTCGCGACCCCCTGGGAGGTCGCTAGCCCTGTACTCTTGTACAGGGTGTCGCAGTCACTTAGAAATTGAAAGTTTTATAGTACTTAATATTATGTTTAATAAAAAGCCTTACCGCTGCCGCGAAGAGAAAGGGGGTCGCGGGAATTTATTTTAACTAAAGGGGGTCGTGCTATGGAAAATATTGAAAAACACTGACCTACATTATTCTCACACAATTCTTTCCAAGTCATGAAACAAACCATTGTATCATTTATTATTTGAAAAGAGTATATCCATGGAGTTTCTTACCGGCTCTTCTCCATAGGACCAACTTTTTGAAAGCGAACTAGATTCGTAATTAACGTTTTGAAAGTGCATGTAAATTTAATTAATTAATTTTTTTTTTTCTTTTTTTATGCTTGTTCGAAATAAAAACTTTTGACTTTGAACCTAACAATAACATACAGCTTGTTTATGCTCATACAGAAATACAGACAGGACTATCAGCTAGCGAACAACAAATTTCATTACGTACAAGTACAATGAAAGACATAACAGTAACTACAAGTACAGTCACAATCACAGTGTCACTTATGAATATCAGGCTATAATTCTGCTACCAGCCTATAATTCTGCTACTGTTCATGCAGTAGGAAATATGTGAGTTTTCCAATCAATGTTTGCGGAGTAGTACGTACTACTAGGTAACAGTTTGCTATCGGTATAACTCTGGAACTTGTTTGTGCCGTCCGACTTGGCTCGTATACTCGTTCAGTCGTATAGGACGATCTGCGGGGCGACTGCAAACATATCAGGTAGATATACATACGGGGAAGAAGTTTTTTGGGAAACGGTGGTTGAAAACTAAAGCAGATAGCAGCACCTCCGTACAATATGATTTAAGGTAAGAATGAATTATTAACGTGCCTGTGTAACTTGCGAACTTAGACACATAATATTATTATGAACTTTATGGAGCCCTCCAATATATGCAGGTTTCCTAACGATTGTTCCTTCACCGTTTATGCAAGTGATAATAAAATTATGGTCCGTACACTCACACTGTTCCTACAAAACACATTCATCAACAAAAAACTAAATGAGCCCGCTGAATATTAAACCCAGCCCAACCTAGCCCAGCCGAGTGCCAGATAGCGCGTTTATCTTTTGTTCGCAAATGCTTCTCACGTAGTACCGGGTGACGTAGACCAACATGCGGTGCGGCATTACTTCAAGAGCTCGTAAAGACGATGCGTTTTCTTTCGGTTTGGTACCACCTCGGATTCGGCGTGTCACCGCCGGTTGTCACAAAGGTTATTGCAATTTTTGTTGTATGCTAATTATAATAAGGATTAATTTGAAATCTCTTTGTAAGCGTCGCGTACGCGCAGCACCCGCACGGCTTCACGCCTCGCAGCTCCGCTTTCAATCCGCGTACCCCACTCACCTCCGCTCTTGCTCCTTAGTACTCCTTGTATCGTAGTATTCGTAGTGGACTGCTGATCACGAGGTCGTGGGTTCGATTCCCACAGGACACAAATATTTGTGTGATGAACATGAGTGTTTGTGTTGGTCTGGTTGTTTCTTATGTATTATAAGTATGTATTTACAAAAAAAAAGTATATATGTATTATATCCATCGTCTAGTACCCATACCACAAGCTCTGCTTAGTTTGGGACTAGATGATGCTGTGTAAAAATGTCCCTAAGATATTTATTTTATTTATTCATTTTAACGCTCTTCGATCAGCTGATTTTTTTTCAACACAACGCGGTTACAACATTCTGCCGCGCTGTGGCACAGTCGGACACTATCACTAGCCACTGATCGCATCATAACGTATTTACATATCCATAATCTTATTGTGTTCAAACTGTGTTTAGTTAATAGTAACTTTACTATTGACAGCCTCGTTGGTCTAGTGGTTGCAAGCCCGACTGCTGAGCGTGGGCTCCTGGGTTCGATTCCCGGGTCGGGCAGTGTTATTGGGTTTTTTCATTAGGAAATTCTCACTAGCAGCCCGGGGTCTGGATTTGTGCCCGGTCAGTGGCAATAGGCTCGCCCCCTATTACATGGGACTATAACATAACTGGCGAAATGTGGGTCCCTTCAGGGAAATACAGGCGTGATGTTATGTTATGTTATGTTGTTAAGGTTGTATAAACCCGCCCTAACCCGTTTCACAAAACTATACATGCCATGTGCGTGGGCTGGGATAACTATGCGACGCCCCTAATCTTATTTCAATATAATCAATCAATCAATCAACTCAGCCTATCGCAGTCCACTGCTGGACATAGGCCATTTCAATATAAACGCACACAATATCAGCTCAAATGTTTACATAGCCAGGTAACTTGGGCCAGGCGAGATCCGACAATTTGGTAAATAGCTTCTTGAGACGGGCACGGTGACCGACGTTTGGAGAAAACACGGGATATATTTTATAGAAAAGGAAAACGAAGCAAAATATATTATAGGTATATATTTACAAAAAAAAAAGTTTATAAGGGTTATATCCATTGTCTGGTACCCATAGCACAAGCTCTGCTTAGTTTGGGACTAGATGGTGCTGTGTAAAAATGTCCCAAAATATATTTATATATTTATTTATATCATTAAAACTTAGGATAGATTAGCTAATTGATAGAAATAATAATTCTTCTTCTTCTATCGTGTCGACATGAGCTACATAATGATAACAGCTCATGCCGTGGGGAAAAGATTAGCCAATCAGCAGGTTGGTAGCGGGTCTGACTGCCCCTAATAATAATCCTTTATAAACTAATATCATTTTGTGTTCAATATGATGTATTTATTACAATAGGTTCATTATTTAGTACGGACATATCTTAATTACATGATTATCACGTTGGATGTTCGGGTAAACATCGCTGCAGAACCCCCGAAAAAGCTACAACATTTACTAATACTTTAAGCTTTCCTTTAAACTTCAAGTGACTTCTTAATATTTCAGACTACAAATTAAAGATTGTTCATGACCTTTTTGCTAATTTACTTTACATTCCTACGAAATAAAGTCTTAATTCTTTTTAGATAATAATATAAATACCTCTTTATAATATTAGTATAGAAGTATCTTAGATATGATGTATGTATGTAAAATTCCAGCCCGTTTGGATAATATGAACTAGCTAAAAATTTAACTGCAGGATTTTTTGCAGATACACAGACAACGAAGTCAACTAAACAAAGGCTTTTAAAAATGGGACTGTTTTTACTCCCGTAACAACAATTCCATATAGAATAAAATGTTACCATTTAATTCGACCCCAAAGGTTTCTTGAAGGCTTACAGGGTTAACAATATGCCAAATGTTAAAATAACATTAGATTATCATATTTCTCATTAAAATAAAAATCAACAAGAGTTGTGCCTGACTCGTATAAAATGTACAAACGAAGCAAAGGCGTGTAATATTTAATGAAACGCGTAATTCCGTACAGTGGGAGCCGCGGTCAGACGCCATGAACATTTACTTTACCCGCGTAAAACGCTAATGTAACCTTTATAATTGAACCTAACTTATACTTAGCTGTCTGGTTTTTATTCAATCGTTGTCTAGTACTAGGTAACTAACTATAACTACAGTTAAGTAATAGGTGTCTACTTCGATAATAATTATAGGTACACATTGAATTGAAAGAAACTTGACTATACCTGCGGCACGCTATGATGGCGTATTTAACATTTTCCAATAGTGTTGTGACACATTTCAAATTATTATATAAAAAAATATAGTCAAGTGTGATTCGTATAAGTAAGTCTTTGTGAGTACGTAGGTAGGTTATTGGTAATATCTAGATAAAGTAAATAATTTATCAAATTATTCAATACACATACAGTCTTATTACAAAAAACTCTAAAGTACTAGGTTTAAACCAGAACTATCAGGTCTAGGTTTGTTACGGTATTAAAGTTAGTACCAGTACCAAAGAGTGTTCTTATTACAAAACGAGGACCATTCGAGAATCAGGTAGTACCAAAGATGTTACCGTCTTAAATGATATCCACAGATAAAAAACAAAAAATGCCATTCTTTCATTCGTTCTTTACCGACTTCATTCGAAGCAACGTTCTGTTTCTCTAAATATTGATATTATTTTCACACTTGAAATGCTTTAAATGCTTTAATAATTATTTATTAGCACAAAAATATATTATATATAGTTCTTTGTTTAGGTTACAATCTATTGAAAAAGCATAACTATACTATTGAAGCTCTTTTTATAGTCGTTATATTTTTCAACAACTCTAGCGTGAAATGAAGTGAATCACATAGGTGCCGCGCGCGCGTTATTTGAGACGATCAAATGTTTATGTTGCGTCCTTTATTAAATAAATGCCGTTGTTATTTTTATTCATTGTGTTTAGGATTGCACTGTTATGTGGTTTTGTGCGGGATAGTGAGTGTGGTGAAATTAATTGTGAGCTAGCAATAACAAAAAAAAGTGTTTAAAATCGGAGACCTGAAAAAAAAGTTAGTAAAATATCGACATTTATTTTATTAATAAGCAAAGCTTTTTATCATCCTTATTTCAACTAGAGCGAATGTTCTTATTATTATAGGAAAATTACGTCATCTTATTGCTCAATCAACATATTATTGTAGACGTTAAAGTCGACGAAAACGTTAGTAAATATGTTCAAATTTTCCAAATTCATCAAGTCAATCATGTTAATATCCATTTATAACGATTTTCAAATAAAAGACACAAAATAATGTCAACGATAACCTCGAATAAGGTTGTTACCGAAGTTAGTAACATAGTTAAACTAGGGGTCTCGGCCGTTTAACTTTAGTACCATAGTTAGTAATAGAACTAGTGATAATCTTCGTTTTATAATAACGTTTTATTTAGTTCCAGGTTTAAACCTGGTTTAATCCCAGTACTTTATTTAGTCCGCGTTTTGGAATAAGGCTGATTATGTCTAGCCATTTTGTTTAATCGCTATTTAATCAAATTTTCTGTGACATACATAAAAAAAAAGTAGTAAATATAATTTAAATTTGAATAATAGATTCGAAAAATTATATTATTTATTTATTTCCACAAAAAAAAATACATACTGTTACGAGCTGAGGGTTCGTATATGGATAGAAAGCCGATTAAATGCGTAGAGAACACTTTATTACAGCACAATTACACTGAACTACTAATTAACACACAAAGCTACTAGTTAAATCGCTCCGAGTATCGCTTCGATGTTATCGCTTGTATCGCTTGTTCCCAACTGAACTCCAACTGAACTCCACTAGCGCTGAGCTGCGCCGTTTATATAGGCCGCGAGTCGTGGTTTCTCACTTGCACATTCTTGAAATAGAAAGTTCTCGAACCTCGTCGAACCTCATCTATCCTCTATCTCACTCACTCACTTCTAGAATGGAATGTTCTCGAAGCTTGTCGAATCTCGTCTATCCTTGTCTTATATTAGCTCTATCCTGCTCACTCTCTTCCAGAAGGTTCTTCGTCTATCCTTGTCTGATATTTAGCTCTATCTCGCTCGCTCATCAACGATTTTACATGTGGGTGTCAAATGGCCATAAGGGGTCCTGAAAACGCCTGAAAATGGGTTTTCAGGAAATGTCGGCATCGGATTTGTTGGCTCCTGAAACGGCCTGAAAACATGTTTCAGGCGCCTGAAAACAACGGCAACTTACACAAAATTTCGATTCTTTGGTATGTGATAGAGCCTCCTCTGATACGGACTGAAAATGCATTTCAGCCTGCTGAAAACGTCTCTAAGTCCAGGAAAATCGAGGTTGAAGTATTTCAGTCCACTCTGCTTAACCCTCCGTCGTAACAATACATTTGGCAGATACAGTGTAGAACATAAACCAGTTTAGGTTTTAATTAGGTTATTGCTGTAGCAGTGCACCACTATTCATAATAAAGTACGGCAATTGTTCCTTCATACGTAGCTGTCAATATTTACGGATCTTCATGAGCAGGCAAACGTCAAAAACGCCATCATAGCGTGCCGCGATTATAGCTTCAAAATAAGTGAACAGTGACAAAACCTAGAAAAAAAGGTTATCCGTTGGATTTGCTGACTTACTGACATTTTAACATTCACAACATCAGTTAGCGTCAAAAAATTTTAACGAATACGTTTTATTTGCCGGAAACTTTGTTACTATTTTTTACTATGTCTGTGCTCACAACACGCTTTAATATTCATTCGAACGGATTTTTATTGAATACCTGAAAAGTTTTTCATGTAAAAAATATCGTTTTGTTCCCTTTTTTATGGCAAACATGTAAAGTGCGCTGGTGTTGTTAAAACGTAAAAATATTTTATTCTGAATACATTAATTTTACAAGTTGTCTGGTCTGATGGTGTGAAATAAATGTCAACTTTTTTAGAGTTTGGACGGCAGATGCAAATATAGGGCGACAATATTTATAGCGTTTTAATTTCGTGCAGATACGACATTGCATACCCAAGTACTCAGAAGATAGTGAAGGATTCATGGAATTTTTATTTCTTAGTATTCTACGTAATTTTTAAGAATATTAGATCATGCATTATATGGGATTTTTGCACATGGCATTGCGCAAGGCAAGTTTTTTTTTTTAATTTTTTTTTCATGTTATAGAATGGCAAAACGAGCTTAAGACCCACCTGATGTTAAGCGGTTACTTTTGCCCATAACAATTGCAATACCACCTAGGCTTTTGCCTGAATGAAGTTAAAACAGTTTAAAAAAGCTACAAAATCCATTACCCTACTCTTTATTCTACTCTAGTGGTTAAGTTTTGAACCCGATATTTTATTGAAGGATCAAAATGGACGCTATATATACATAAGAATAGACACTGACACATAAGGGCCGGCTGGTCATTGCTCACACAGTTAATTAAGCTCACCTTCTGACGTCACCACGTCAACCTGTGTCGCCTTACAGCGGGAAACGAATTGCCTGCGCTTTGCCCGGACCGTGTCATGTCATGCCTGTAATATATCTACATGACATTTTGTAAGGATACGCTAAAGGGGCTTGAATAAAGAGAAGTATGAGTGTTGATGTAGGTAGGTAGGTAGGTTTTGATTATTTAACACAATTAGGAATAATTAATCAAACATTAGGTATGATTATTTAACACAATTAGCAATAATCAAAAACCATCATCATTCTACCCTTCAACAACCAGCTGCCGAGTAAGGTTTTTCTTTTTCGTTTTTGCTAGCCTACTCGATTTGTGCGTTCCACATCCAGGGAGTTTTTATTTTATTGAGGACCTTCAACAAATGGTGAAAGTAGATACACAAAAAAATCAAATTACAAATACCTAATTATTGATATTTATTTAGTCTACTCCTTCAGTTACAGAAAGTCACATCATGGACAAAATTAATGAATAAGCCATCTTGAAATTAAATTGGAATTACGAGTACCTTACTCAGAACAAAAAATTATAATATCAAAAATAGAAAAGTGTTTGACATCATCTAGCATCTGTATGAATAAGAAACTACTTTATGGAGTAAAAAGAGCATGTTTTAGTTTAACGTAGACTACGATCATTATAAACATACCAGGCCCCTCAGAAAGTATTGCGAAAAAAAGTTTTTATATATGGGAGACTGGCCAGTTATAATGTTTTTCGAAAATATGATTATTTATAAGTAAAAATAAGTAAGTTCCAATTTCAAAATTTCCCTCCACATTTTTTGCGAGTTAATTCAAAGTATTGTGTCTCACTGAAATATGGATCTGCGCCGGGAACATTTTAGAGCTATGATTTTATACGATTTCAAGTGTCGCCTGAAACCGGATGAATCGTACGATAGACTTCAAATGGCATTCATGGATGAAGGCCCTTCCAAGGCAACCGTGTATCGTTGGTATAACGAATTCAAGCGCGGTCGACCAACTTTGGGGGATGACGAAAGAAGCGGTCGCCCTTTGACGGCTGTTACCGAAGAAAACGTGCTAGCAGTGAAAAATTTAATCCAAGACAATAGGCGAATTACATATCAGGAGATTCAACACATATTGAAGATTGGATCGGGAAGCGTTCACGAGATTCTACACAGCCATCTTCGCGTGAGGAGGATAGTATCACGCTGGGTGCCGCACAACCTCACCGATGCTCAGAAGCAGGCCCGGGTTGAATGGTGCCGTGATATGCTTAACAAATTTGAAGCAGGCTCGTCTCGGCGTGTTTACGACATCGTTACAGGTGATGAGTCCTGGATTTATCAATACGACCCAGAAACCAAGCGCCAGTCGACTGTTTGGGTGTTTCAAAATGAGCCAACGCCTACCAAAGTGAAGCGATCTAGAAGCGGGGGTAAGATTTTGATCGCTAGCTTTTTTAATTTGACTGGCCACTTGGTATCAATTCCCTTACGGGATCAAAGAAGCATTAATGCCGAATGGTATACTACCAAATGTTTGCCAGAAGTTTTCTCTGTTATAAGCAACAAGCGACCAAACACAGGGCTCCGCGGGCTACTGCTCCACCACGACAATGCACCTGCGCACACCGCACTCAAAACGAGGGACTTCCTGGACAGCACGCCAGTCAAACTCCTGGGTCACCCTCCTTACAGCCCTGATCTAGCACCGTGTGACTTCTTTTTATTCCCAAAAATAAAAAATCAGCTCAAAGGGATACAATTTTCGTCGCCGGAAGATGTGCTGGCTGCGTTCGAGCAGGCTGTAAACGAGGTGTCTGCGGCGGACTGGAAAAAGTGTTTTGAAAACTGGTTTAGGCGCATGAATCTTTGTATAGAGGCTGGTGGAAAGTACTTTGAAAAGATTTGATAAAAATATATGTACGTATAGAACAATTTTTTTTAGTTTCGCAAAACTTTCTGAGTGTCCCACGTATAACATTAGTTTACGTTACATTTTTTATTTATTTTTGACATCTAATTGTAATTTTATTTGTTACTAGTATCTACTATAGTATTATATTATCTGTGCTAATATTTAAATTTAACTTCCATGTAAACTTTGAGATAGATTTTTTTTATTTGTTTTTAATTAGTATTTTAAAACTTGATATTGATTAAGATGTTGTTAATTTTGAATAATTATAACGCATGAATGTAAGCCAACTGGCAGATTTTGTGAATCATAAAATATGTGTGCCCTACATTAAAATTAAGATCTTCTGTACCCATAATCACACTAATAAAGATTATATTGTACTCAACTATTAAAAAAAAAAAAAAAAAAAAAACTAAAATGAAAAGTTCCGCCCGAAGATAAACAAGTGAAATAAAACATGGGAAATTGAATATTTCAGCTGCTCCTGTTTCACTGTGCTCGTAAAAATGTTGTATGTGGCCTATGGGCTGTGGGTCAACATCCTCTCATTATTTATGCACTGCCCCACTCTTTATACACGGTACTTTATGGCTACCCATGGAATACTTATCCACTTTAAAAGGAAAGGTGCATCACGTATACTCTTCGCGATGTAATACGTATTTTATAGGAGTACACTATTCTGTCCTCTTTGGCATGAGAGGTCCCATATTTACATATCGGTTGCTGACACGCTCCTGTCCTCAACTTGTTCATTCATTACCTAATTAGACAATAATATTGATGTTTTCGTCGTAGAACATATAAATAAAATAACAAATCATCATCCTCGTCGCCTTTTTCCCAACTATATTGGGGGTCGGCTTCCAGTCTATATAACCAGATGCAGCTGAACATCAGTATTTTACACGGAGCGACTGCCATCAGACCCCCACTACCCAGTTACTGGATAATACCGACATTCGGAGGCTAGACCAATTGTCAGACTTTAGGGCTTCTGACTACCCGTAACAACTGCCGTAGATGTTCGTATGGCAACCGGAACCGACAGCTTCACGTGCTCCGAAACAGAGGGGTCTCGATGTGCAACGAAATTGTCACCCATCCACAGACTGACCGCGGCAAGTGTTGCTTAACCTTGCAGATCAAACAATACGCGCAGTTGCTACTTAGCCACGACCCCCTCGTAAAATAAAATAACAAATGTATCAAATAAAAACATAAATCAAATGCATTCTAGAACATACAAAGAAGCAAGGAAACATGTATCAATTTAAAACAGTACTACAAACATATAGCAGAACAATTTTCTATTATTTTGAAAGAAGAAAATCTTCAACCATTCAATTTATGAGCCTTAAACACATTAATTTCTTCATAAAAGTCATTCATCCACTAACTGTTTATTTAGAACCTTATAAAACGCATTATGAATACAAATACAGTTATAAAAACAGAAAAGATTACATTCCACGCGGTTCACACAAAGATTTAATCCTTAAAAGAAAGAGATTTCATGATACGTAAAAAATGTCGCTCGCCTCGTAAAACTCCCCAACTCACTCTCGAGGAAGACCGTTAAATTGTTGGACTTGTTATTTCTGTCACCTTAGTTGAATTAAATCTGTTACTTGTTAATTTACTGAAGAAGTTCCAAAAGAATTATGCCATGTGTCTTAAGGCCGGAATACACATACCTGTCAAATTAAGCGGTACCTGGCATGCCAGCTAACGGCGTATGCAAGCAACAGGCACGCTGTGTATACATTTGCATGTAAACTTGCATGCTATTTTCTTACTTGCATGCCTGGAACTTGCAAGACGTATACACGAGCCAGTACGCCACGATAGCGACGTCTTGATAGCAAATTTTCAATTTTTTTGCATCAACGTAAAGCATTCGAAGTTAATTAAATAGTGTCATATTGTTATTAGCAGCAGAATGTGTATCTAAATTAATGAGACAAAAAAAGAGAAGATGAAGACGGATTTGGGTGACACTGGCATGCTTGTAGGTTTTGCAGCCCCCCGTGACCACTCCCTCATATAGCATGCCAGTAAATCAAATGTTGTGCAATTTACTTGTTTGCCAAGAACTGGCATGCCAGTTAACGTATACACATGAAAGTAGCTGGCACGTGCAAGGAACTGGTATGCAAGATGGCAAAATACAGGCATGTGTATCAGAGGCTTTATAAATGCGAAATGATATATGTCAATTGTGTATTGATAAACTCCATCGTCGACAGGGGCAGATACGCTTAGGCTTCACTATAATTTCTTCTGTATCGTGGAACATCAACATCACTGTGCAATCCATGGTTGCGTATTTATCCCGGGTATAATAATTATAGAATTTAACTATGCCAATAATTGCTTTAATAATTTTCCTTCAAACAAAGCAAGGTCCGAAACTGCAGATTGTTAACAATCGACGTTACATAACTCGTCGATAAATCTCGCAAATTGGCATGAACCTAATTGAATAACAAGGTTAACCCTATTACTAATCCGTACCACACATTTCTAGCACCCTTTACATAAAAGAAACCACTTAACCCACAACGTTCGGTGTCCTCGAATGAGCCTTACATTGCTGAGCGCCAATCACGTCGAGTATGCCAATCGTTACTAGCCTTTGAAAATGAGTACAAACCAAGGGCTACTAATGAAGGCATTACTAGGATTTTAGCTTATAAGGTCCTGGCAAAAAAAAACCTGAACGAACTTTAAGAGGTTATCTAGAATATTATAGTAATGATGTTTGTAAAAAAAACTATATAAATTCAGCGGCGAGGTTAAAACAAGAACATGCTTTTAATTTAAAACCAAATTATTTAATTTATAAAATAATAATAATCGTGTAAAAAAAAAAAAAAAAACAGCCACATAAAAAAATTAAAAATAAATAATAATTGTATTGACTCAGCCACACAACATTTTTTACAAACTTAATTAGATTATACATTTAAGACAATTTTTAAAGATCGCTAACAAGGATCTGCTGACCCCCAAACTAGGAAGACATGACACAAAAGTCAACATGAAGTAATCTTATTAAGACTGTTTTTTTGTTTTGACAATAGTTTAATGACCTTTTACAGCTGCATTGTGACCACAGAAATAGATAGATAGAATGGAAAAGCGGGCGGGGCGCGCGTGCCAACACTCTGTACCAGAGTGCAGGGTATTTCAAAACCTTTCTCAGTACGCCTTATGACTTGTTTCTGTAAATACTGTAACAAAAACACGCAAAAATGCCTTATTGCGCTGTTTCTAACTGCAAAAACAAAAGCTGTAAAGTACATTTGAATAAAGTTAATTTAAAAAAAATAATGATAAAGATTTAAATTGTGGAAAGAAAAAATCGCTCACGAGCAGGATTCGAACCTGCGACTCCTGGCTCAGTACGCCAGTGCTTTAGCCACTAAGCTACCGTGAACACTGCTCGTGGTATCGAAATTATCCTCCACTATACGTCTTTGGGTGACGTCAGCGATATCTTATTAAGAAACATTGTTTCTTAACCGACTCGACTAACTTTTGCAGTTAAATCAAAGTCAAAGTAGTTTTTTTTTTTTTTTCTATCCACAATTTAAATCTTTAGATTTCGCTTCGCATGCGTAAAATGCGTTAAAAATAATAAAATAAAAATAATGATTTCAACATAGGAGGCGTAGTTTGTTCGGAAAGTTGCCACCCATGAATCGCAAGTAAAATTGTGATTACAACCATTATATCTATCTATTTCTGTGGTTGTAACTGTTGCTGCTGACTTCTGATTGAGTATGGGGAAAACTAAAAGGTTTTTAACAAGACTACATTAAGTAAATGTAAAGAAAAAAAGACGTGTGGCACTCGGAGACTGCCGCGGTAAAGCTATTGCATAGCATTTTTTATGTAAATACAAAGAGGAGGTGCCCTAACGCCGAAATTCTAAGCAGGCATGAGTCACCAGATTGCGGGGCGAAGAGGGGGATTACGCATGCGCAGTAACGTCGATACAACCAATGCCACCTAGAGGCGATTTGCAGAACTAAAGAGACAAGCGTGATATTTCAAAAAGTCATTAAAAGTTCTGCTATTCATCGATAGATGGCAAAACTAAAAAGTATCACCGCTGTGCCGGTCGGAGTGGGGGGTGTTAGGTTATTTTCGTTACGGAATTTCTGGATTCGGTCTCCACGCTCAAGGCCCGCGATAGAAGCTATACAATAGCTTAAAAAGAAAAACTTTGGTAATAAACAATTAATCACTCAACATATTGCGCAAAAAACTCATTCATATGATGAGATGCGATATTGATTTACGTATTTTGTAAAATTGACATGCTGTGTATTATATAGCAAAATGTGTTTTTGCACCTATTTAGAATGTACCATCCTCTGTACCACATTTTAAGCAAATAATTTTTTTTTTTTTTTTCTCGACTTCTGTGGTCTAGTGGTTCGAGGATCGGACTGCTGATCTCGAGGTCGTGGGTTCGATTTCCACAGAACGCAAATATTTGTGTGATGAACATAAGTATTTGTGTTGGTCTGGGTGTTACTTATGTAATAAGTATGTATTTACAAAAAAATAAAGTATATAAGTATTATATCCATTGTCTAGTACCCATAGCACAAGCTCTGCTTAGTTTGGGACTAGATGGTGCTGTGTGAAAAATGTCCCAAAAAATATTTATTTATTTTATTTATTTATTTGAATTTTGAATTTTAAATCTTTGAATCCATCGCTACTCATCTGAGGGTTGCCGATCACTTTAAGGTCAGCAATTGCATAGCTTTGATATCGTAGGGACGACTCGACAAAGCAAGGGTTTCCTTTAATGTTTGTAGCACTTGGTACTAGAGTAGGATTTATCTTCCCGATGAGGGGGTAATAATGACTTGTGTGGATGGATGCTCCTTCTAATGCAAGGTATGTAACACAAATCCTAAGGCTTATTTTAGAGTTCCAGAATTAACAGAAATCTCAATTCTAAATCATCAAGACGTATGTAGGCAACTATATATTTTATTTTATTCCAGGTCCAATCCGCAAATCAATTACATAACTAATTAATAAAGGGAGATTGGCCGAGATAGACCCAGCCACCTAACATAGGCCAGATTCTCATAGACTTAAACCTGGATGGAATCAGAAATAACAGATTTTCGTATTCTAGATTTAGGCAAACTTATATTATTTTTATACACCAAAAAAAGGTTTATCAAAATATTCAATGTTAATTCAATGTTCATTTATCATATTTCAACTGAAGTTTTCGAATAAAACCTCATTTAAAAATTAATCTACCCCGACAGGTTTAATGTTTATTCAAACAACAATACCCTGGCCACAAAAAAGTTTCTCGTGATTATTACGAACGGCCAAACAATTCATAAAAAGTCCGTTTATTCCAATGAATTGACGCAAAACGGACGCCATTATGAATCGCAATTACAAGTAAAAAAGAAAACTCAGTGGAATGTGAAAAGAAAATATAAAAAAATTGCGTCAAAACGTATTAGGGAGGGTGGCGCAGGCTTGAAAATGATTGAAAGCTGATTGGAATGATTGGCGGGGCGCTTCGGACGATTGCAATAGTCTGGCAGACCTGTGAAATTGTTGGAGAAATCACTGGGGGTCTAGGGTTCCTGGTAAATTGTCGGGATGCACTTGGGGTTTGGCATATTTAGGTAGAGTAGGAATAAAATAAAGGTATCGTTTTGACAAGATTATTATTTTTCTGGAGCCGGAAAACCAATTTAATTTTCTTTTGTGTGATTCATTTTTCCCACGTGGAAATAAATTTATCATTTATCTACTATAGTTGCAGTTGTTGTGTAGTTATTTAAACTTATTTATTTATTAACAATAAAACATGACCCAATTATACAAAAACGATACTAAATCAAATTGAGTGTTTCTATTTAGCTACAGGAAAATAAGCTGAGGCTATTTTTATGATAAGAAAGATAAAGTCCGCAGGGAAATTATTAAGGCTAGAATTAATTTAGTGAATTTGAATAATATGATAGAACTGGAATTAGTTTTGTTGTTTCTTCGCGAAGTTTTTCTGTCTTAAAATAAAATAAAATCAATGTTTAGGGAAGCCACCTGCTGGAAATTTGGAAAGATTCTGTTGTCTTGTATCAGTGTCGTGAATACCAACTGTTTTGTATTAATATTATTATGTTGAACAACCAAATAACGGTTGGTATTCATGTCTTCATTTAACATAGTGTTACGACGGAGGGTTAAGCAGAGTGGACTGAAATACTTCAACCTCGATTATCCTGGACTTAGACGTTTTCAGCAGGCTGAAATGCATTTTCAGTCCATATCAGAGGAGGCTCTATCACATACCAAAGAATCGAAATTTTGAATAAGTTGCCGTCGTTTTCAGGTGCCTGAAACATGTTTTCAGGCCGTTTCAGGAACCAACAAATCCGATGCCGACATTACCTGAAAACCAGTTTTCAGGCGTTTTCAGGACCCCTTATGGCCATTTGACACCCACATGTAACAAAATTGTTGAAGAGTGAGCAAGATTGAGCTAATATAAGACAAGGATAGACGAGATTCGAGAAGCTTCGAAAACCTTCTAGAAGTGAGTGAGCGAGATAGAGGATAGATGAGGTTCGACGAGGTTCGAGAACTTTCTATTACGAGAATGTGCAAGTGAGAAAGAGTTATCTTATGACAAGGATAGATGACGTTCGAGGACTTTCTAGTACCACGACTCGCGGCGTATATAAACGGCGTAGCTCAGCGCCAGTGGAGTTCAGTTGGAGTTCAGTTTGGATCAAGCGATACAAGCGATAACATCGAAACGATACTCGGAGCGATTTAACTAGTAACTCTGTGTGTTAATTAGCGATTCAGTGTAATTGTTCTGTAATAAAGTGTTCTCTACGCATTTAATCGGCTTTCTATCCATCTACGAACCCCCAGCTCGTACCAATAGAATAATTTAAGTCTATCGCAGTCAGATTGTGTCACAACACTCAGTCCTCCGCCATCCACATCCAGTCTACTTCAGCCACCTTCTTCAGGTCGACCATCCACCTGGCTGGCGGTGGGCGAGCTATCAAGAATCATCTTACTAATATGTTAAAACGTTCTGTATTGTATGCGAATTCCACCTTAGGGCACAGCGGTGACACTCCGTGTACGTGTGAGCTCGCTCGCCGGTGACCTTGAGCGAGCGCGTGAATGCAATAGGCCTTGTTTGGGGCAGCCGAGAGACTGCCCGTTCCACACGCCGTGCACCGCGCACGGCCCCGCGCTCGCCCCGACCCACACACATAGCCGCGAGCAATTTTACGAGCACACATGCTTAAGTGTCGCTTCTTGTCGTTAGTATATATTCTATGGCATTAGTGATTAGCCAATAGCCGCCTTGGTAGGGCCAATCGGATTGCAGTATTAGCCTCAGTGTATGAGCACTTTGCCCGTACACTGAAATGTTCAGTATGTTATCTATGAAAACTTATGTTGTATATAAACTTTATATACCTATTTAGACTATTTAGTACAATAAATACTCTCTTTGAAGACGGACACGAATCAGTGATTTTATTCCTATAAACATCCCGTTTTCATAGACAACATACTGAACATTTCAGTGTACGGGCAAACTGCTCATACATGTTGGTCCTTCGAGCCGGATCTTCCACGACTACAACAAACAATCCTGCAAACCTCACCAGGTAAGAAGTGTTTCTTTTTACGATAGCGAATCGGTTTGGCTGGTCTTCCACAAGCGGATCGCCCCAGTCAGATTGAGAAGGCGCACAATATCGTACGTAGAGATTCCTTTGGATCCTGTGGTTACAACAGGAAACATAAACAGCAGTTGGTGATCCGGAAGTTATTGAAGAAAACAGAGTTAGTGTCCAACAACCAACAACATTTCTACGACAACAATGGATGCTAAACAACAAGAACTACTCAAGTGGCAGGAGATCATCGCTGAAGGCATCAAGAAAATCGGTGTCAACTTTGGAAAGGATGGCCCTGACCGTAAGAACGCAACATATATTAAGGTTAGGTTGGATAACCTTAAGGCTCATTGGAACTTGCTCCCAAACTTTGACGAATTTGTTCAGTTCATTGAAAGCATGATCAGTTGATTGATGCCTTCAAATGATGTGTAGGACGTCCAGCCAGGTGGACCGATGTCCTGAAGAAGGTCGCTGGGGTGGTCTGGATGCGGAAGGTGGAGGACCGAGTGTTGTTTCGCAACTTGGGACATGTTTATGTCCAGCAGTAGACTGTTGTATACAAACGTGGGTGCAAATTTTGAATTCCGACTTTAAATCTAGGTTTTTTTTTTTATTCACATAAAATCAGTTCTTGTGGTACAGTTATAGCAATAACAAAAAAGGTGCTTATAAGGTTAGAACACTAATCCCTAATTTAATTTTATTACTGATTCTTTACACATTCATAAAGGTAACATTCTACCTGGTAGAAACACGGGGAATCCGTGTTCCGTAGTAAGTTTTGTACCCCTTCGGGAATCACATGCGATACGGTTTCCAACACAAAATTGTTCCATAGAGAATTACACAAAACAAAATCATTAGTCTATTGTTCCTTTACGTTACTTCGGACAGCATATTCAAGACCTCTCTAAGCTATATATTCCATTTGAGACTAACACCCAGTTTCCGAAAGGCTGGTCATACTAATCAGCTGTCAAATCTCAGGTCAAGCGTTGTGATTGGTTGCTAAAATATTTGCCGGCTAATCACAGGAGCTGACATGAGATTTGACAACAGATCAAATTGATCAGCCTTCCAGAAACTAAGGGAATCTTTAAAAAATACTGTGTCTTTAAAACCCACAATGACCTGAATATTGGCCGTTCGGAAACGTGGTACCAATCTCCTAATGCAACTCAAAACAAACTTATACTCGTTCTAAAACGCTACACCTCGGAGACTAGACGTCAAAACAGAAATATGATGACGATGCTCATCTCTAGGGATTCACGGCTACATTTTACGTGCCAAATTCTCTTACCCCCCTTGAAATATATAACCAACCTTACTACCGCATGTTAAGGTTCATTTTGCTTCACAAACGGTCCCAATAAGGATGATTCTCTAACTAGAATTAGGTCGAAGCTACACAGGTGTGTGCATCTTTTGACATTTTGATAAATAGCCTAGTCTTGGATTTATGGTCGGATACTCGCCCGCTATTGTTTTTCTATATTGATATTTTAGAACGTGACAATAAATAAAAAAGATAAAGGATAGGTGAAAAGTTCTGGCAATCGTACATCGGAAAACATGTACCCATGGCATATTTGACAATAAGACTTGTATTTCTATATGATTCCTTGTGTACGATTTATTTCACTTTGAAAGGATTACCATGTACCTAGAGCCTTTGAATATTCCTTTCTTTGACATTATATCTGGATATTATTAGACTATCCTTTTATGAGATAGACGGACTGACAAAATCTATTATCAGAATAGATTTTACGTGGGCTTAGTAAAGTACGATTTTCTAAAAGTCCCTACAGATTTATTATGTATGCCAAGACAGTCATATTAACTAGACCATACCTTACAGTTTTCGATTTTTATGGATATCATGGTGGTAACTTTTGAAGATCTAAAGTGACGGACTTTCGGTGTATTGCGTGAGCAACGCGTTTCGTGGATCTCGGTTTGCGGCAAGCCTCGCCAGCGAGGGCAAATGACCTACCTAATCCTAACACAGTGGTGGTTAAACCTACTCTAAAGAGAACATCATCGATCTCGCGTAGCGAGATTATCTCCGGTTGCGATATCGTGAGGGTGTCCCCAGTCCCGTCATTGGTCCCCCCGGCAGCCGCTGCTGTATCGGGTTGGGTTTCTCTAGAGTCGGAGTATAGATTCTTTCGGCATCTGAGAGGACGTTGCAACGGTCCTCGCCGGCGAGGACGGCATTTAGAACAATGGCGTCGGATTATGATGGTGTTTTTATTGAAATACTGTGGAAGGGTTATTATTTCATCATCGAGTTCGAAGAGCGCGTGTCTGATATGGCGGGTTTTGCTGATAGCTGAAGGCTGGTATACGGTGCCACTACAACCAAGGGATTGGGTTGCTTGGGGGCGGAATCGAGCCCGATGGTTGTTTTTTTTTTTCGGATGGGCTCTCGCAGAATTGGTACCCAGAATGGATACCCTAACTGCTTAACCTTTGCTGCATTTGTATTTATGCTAACTGCGCGTCACATCTTGCTTGCGTGATTTAGGATTTGGTACCCTCATCCCATTAATGTTGCTGATGTCCAGTAGTAGTTCATGTAGTGCGATATAGCTGCGTCACCTGCTTTTCATTGTATAGTTTTTTATTTTATTGTTGCACGCTGTTAACTGGAACAATAAACAATTTTTATTTGTTTCTTTCTTTTCTGACAGATATTACTACTACCAGTGTATTAATGTTTTTAAAAGAATAGCCTCAAAAATTTCTGTAATATAAAAAAAAAAGAAAAAATAACGACCAATTCCAAACATATTCCACATCTTCGGAGCCATTTGTAGACAATAATGTAGATTATAGACGATTCCAATCAAAAGATAACCGGTCATATCCGGACCGAACCGGTTTTATCCAGTATTGAGGTCAAGCGATTATGTACACGGGTAGTTAACATATTTTTATACAGATATGAAACGGCCGAATAATGAATAGTTTATCGAGTGTTTGTTTATATTTTATTTATATATTTATTCATTGTGCTATGTGGCCTCATTTGAATAAGCCACCCTATCTCATTTTAGGAGTGTTGTAAAAGAAAACTTAAAAGGATTTTCTCGTGCATGTGCACATAAATGCGTTCATGCATAAATAAAAACAAAATTACGTTCAAAATATACTGCAGAAGCTGCCTATGTCTTTGATATTCACTTTTTAGTTGTTTGTTAGCTTTGGTTATATTTACTTCCATATGAGAAATCACAGCATATGTAATGTACAAAGTATTTCCTTACATTTAAATAAACCTATTAATTTTCCAGTGTTTTCCAGTGAGCAAAAAACAAAATGAAGATTTCTCACAACGAAAGGTGTTGTCAACAATATTAGCATAAACGTATTAAATCTTATGACGTCAATTTACATGAAACTTCATAATATTATTTTATTAAAATAACAAAATAAATGAGCGTTATAAACTCATCAACTGGATTCAAGATCTCTTTGGAGCCATGACCCTACCAGTGTTGCCAGGTCCGATTTTCAAAATCCGGGAGGCTTTTTATGAAAAAAGCGGGAGATGTATTGAGGAAAAATTTAAAAAATCGGGAGATGACGTTTTTCATCAAAAATCAAAGTTTTTGAAGTAATCACGGTATTATATTTTGCCACTATTTCAGCTGTAATATTAAAATCAAAGCAGTTAGATTTTTTTACGTTTTAATGCCCTGAGTACCTAATAAAAATAATAATTTTATACTTTATTATTTTGTGATAGTCTGTTTTATGCTAAGTGTAATAAGTGTTAAGTGACGGAAATATTCAGGGCAGCAACTTATCCGTATGTTTCAATTTATGCAGTTTTTTTTTGCCACGTTTTGATCTTATTCCTATTATTAGGCTTTATACAGGTACTGTAAAAAATCGGGAGATTTTTGTCGAAAATCGGGAGATCGAGAGAATTCTAGGAAAATCTGTGAATCTCCCGGAAAATCGGGAGACCTGGCAACAGTGCTCCCTACCGACCTCTTCGCTAAATTTCACGTAGCTATCTACAATGAGCTACGGCGTAGTCAGCTACGGCCACATACACAGCTACGCCGATGTACACTTTTGTAGCATCTTTTGTAGAATGTTAAAGCTGTACTTGGACTGCCTTGTTGGTCTAGTGGTCGCTAGCGCGACTGCTAAGCGAGAAGTCTTAGGTTCGATTCCCGGTCGGGTGTTATTGGAATTATTCTGCCAAGAAAATTTCACAGTAACAGCCCAGAATCAGAAAGTTGACGTTGCTAATCCCCGTGCCCTGGAGAGCACGTAAAGCCGTCGGTCCTGCGCCTGATATCTCTCCGGTCGTGTCGGATTGCCATCCTATCGGATTATGAGAGTGAGGGAATAGAGAGTGCACCTGTGCTTGCGCACACACTTGTGCACTATAATATGTCCCGCGCAGATGGCTAGTCTCCGTTGAGATTGGCCGCCGTGACCGAAACTCGGCCGGGTGGATGTTGATGACAATTATGAGTGTAAAGTCACTGTTGCAAATCCAATGTTTATGTCTAGTACAATAGTAATCCGTTTCTATTCCCTTTAGTTGACTTTTATTTTCCTGAAAAAGTAGCGAATAATATAAACTAATTCTTATTTTTTAGGGTTCCGTACCCGAAGGGTGCCAAACGACCCTATTACTCTCGCTACGCTGTCCGTCCTTCCGTCCGTCCGTCTGTCTGTCACAGGGCTGTATCTTTGTAACTGTAATAGATAACCAGTTGAAATTTTCACAGAATATGTGTTGCTATGAGATGTATGACAAAAAAAAAAAAAAAAAAAAAAAAAAAACCAAAGGGGTATACAAGAAACCTCAAAAAACATGCATTTTTTCAACGATTTTGTTCCTGCTCTATCTTCAAAACGGTAATATATACCAGCGTCAAACTTGGTGAGATTATAGTGCATATTATGTTTTTATTTTATTTTTAGTATCTGTTGCTAAACTTAGCAACAGATACTAAAAATAAGACAAACATAGACATATGTGGTGGTACCTGCGTAAGAAAGACATGCAAAAATTCATATTTCGCGCAATGGACGTTGATGTCTTTTGATAAACTCTCGTAAATTAAATCAGTTGTTATGGGGTATCAGGTCGTTGTGGGGTACGGAACCCTTACTGTGTGAGTCCGACTCGCACTTGGCTGGTTTTTTTGAATTCCAGGGCCCTTATTATGAACTCTTTTTTCAAGACATTCGAAGAAAATACAATCAGATTATACGCTTAGCTGTACGTGTCTGTTTTGCAAAGAAATTGTTCCAACACATAATTTAATTCTTATATTTTAGGAATCTCTTTATTAAAATTGAGGAAAATCATTTTGTTTGAACCACAGAAACTGGGTCATACAAATCCAAATCGAATTTGATTCGTCAAATATATTTCATCGAAATCTGGAGAGTATATGAATAAATGAGGTTATCAAGTTGTTACAAAATATTTCTTTTACTCGTAAACAATTTTTTTTTGTATAAATTATGTTAGAAAACGTGTACAGCAAGTATAAAAGTTATTATATTTATGAATTGATTGCCTCGTTGGTTTAGTGGTCGCAATCACAACTGCTAAACGTAGAGTCCTGGATTCGTTTCCCACGTCGGGCAAAGTGTTATTTAGCAGTGGGCATTGAATCGACGAACGGCTTTTTAAAACAGCTTTTTCACAATCAATAAACGAATTAACTGTTTTCCATTGCTCAAAAAACAAGTTGAAACAAATTATGCATTTGACAAACGAACAGGTTACAAAAATCTTATGCATTGACAAGCGAACTGTTTCAATAAACCAACTCAGTTTTATTTCAATATGAATAACGTTATTTAATTTATATTTTTTAATGAAACTGTTTTACAATGTACAACAACCTAGCAATGTTACCTATTTCTTCTCTTTCTTATGTGTAATTAGAGCAATACCTACTGGTTACTGTCGTGTTAGTACCATCCCCTGCTATACCCTTTTGTGTTCATGTTGTGCGCGTCAATATTTTTTTTTTTTTTGTCATAATTTTATTATTACACTTGTTTGTTTTTTTGATGCTATTGTTGTTGTGTATGTGTTAGTCGGTTTTGTGTCCAATAAATGTTTCTTTCTTTCTTTCTTTCTAAACGCCAAAACGATAATATTAAAGAAAAAGAAATTCAGCTGATTTGAACCCCGTTAAAAATTAACAGCTTTTTCAACCTGTTCCATGGAACATACCTACATCATAACTGGCAACATGTGGGTGTAATATACGTGTAACTAGGCCTACCCCTTCGCGGAAATATAGGCGTGATGTTATGTATGTATGTATCATATACATGATGATGAAATAATGTAAGCGGCGGTATTTAACACAAGCACATTGAAAACGTTACGAAAATGTTTATGTATGTGAATGGTGACGCACGAGCACACGAGGGGGCTGAGGAAGCGCGCGGGGTGCGCCCAGCCGAGCTCCACTCATCGTCGGCTGCGCGATGGATTTTAAATAAAAATATTTTTGGGACACTATACACATCGCCATCTAGTCCCAAACTAAGCAGAGCTTGTGCTATGGGTACTAGACAATGGATATAATACTTATATACTTTTTTTATTGTAAATACATACTTATAATACATAAGAAACAACCACACTAACACAAACACTTATGTTCATCACACAAATATTTGTGTCCTGTGGGAATCGAACCCACGATCTCGTGATCAGCAGTCCGACCCTCGAACCACTAGACCACAGAGGTCATCATTGGATTCACCGGAACGACACACGGGCGACCATACGTTGTTATTTCGTCGCACAGACATAGTAAAAAATATAGACAAAGTGCTGCGAACAATCATAGTGAAGCCAATAAAACCGTGCTCCTCCGTGTACAAACCAGCGCTCACGCACACACATGCACCTTAAACCGTGCTCACCCCTCTCAGTTCACATGTCGTGGCATCTTCCAGTAAGCATCGCGAAAACAAATATCCTTCAGGTGCATATGGTGTATATACGTGAGCACTGGTTGTATATGAAGAAGCACGATTTTTGTTGGCTTCACTATGGTTGTTCGCAGCACTTAGTCTATATTTTTTACAATGTCTTTGTTTCCTCACATTTCTATGTCGCGCCGCATTTACGTCTACAATATTAGTATTCATTACAACAGTTTTTAAACCAGCATACAGTCCAGTCATTCCAATCCAAAGACTAGGTTCCCAGCTTAAGATGAGCGGGTAAGTTCTTACCAGTGAAAGATGAGAGAAGGCTCTATTTATGAAACAGAATCATCGCTCATCGCTTTGCTACATGGAGTAAAAATATTTTAAATATTGGAAATATTATACATTATACTTAAAGGAAACTTCATTTGACTTACAATAATACGGCTTTGCCTGCGTATAATTCGCCTTATCACATAAAGACGTTATCGCGCATCTTTCGGGAACTATTTATCTTCCCGGGATAAAAATTAGGTTGTATGTTAATCCGGGTTATGGTATATGTGACAAATTTCATCCAAATCCGTTCAGCCGTTTCAGCGTGATTGAAGGACAAACAAACAAACATCATACTTTCGCATTTATAATATTAGTTAGGAGTAACATTTAACGTATTTTCCGACCATGTGGCATTGCGATAAGACATCCTGTATAGTTTTTTTATGAAACTACGTAAGCGCATATCCGTCACGTAAGTAACTTGTTTTATTTTCCTTTAAAACATTTAAAACTCCGAAACTAAATATAACACAATTTATGAATAACAATGAAAAGATTTAACAATCCCATTCCGTCTAGACATCAGAAGGGCATTAAGGGCTCTTTACGTCCACGTACCTTCAAGTACCAACCTTCACAGCCCTATCGAAAGGAGATAAGGGCTAGAATATTTTGACCATATTATTTTATAAACGTTTTTAGACCTTAAAGACCGAGTTGCTGTATTCATAATCTGTGTTTTGGCATTATTATTTTACATTATCTGTGGCGTCGTGAAGTTGGGTCATATGTAAGCCAATCATAGCTGCGCGCAACAACATGAAATTAGTTACATACTATTGTCCCCATATTCCTCTATCCTGGAATTTTGTAGTCGTGATTTCTGGAATATACGCTGGAAAACATATCAACAGACGTATCTTAATTATCTGTTCCCAAACAATCCTGAAAAGAAGTTGAATGCGAACGCACAAGCCCCTACACCGACAACCTTCGATCACGGAAGACAATAGATACAGCAAGTTAGTCCGATTCGTGTCAGCACCAAAATGTTCACAATTCAAGTAGTACGCGCATCGCCAGCTTACTTACCGACTACGCGCTCCGATACTCATCTGTGTGAGTGGAGCGTACAGGAGTAAGCAAGCGATACGGGGTTACTGTGCGCGGAAAAAGGATGTCACAATTTCGCTAGCTATCTCTTGATGACAAACGGTCGATACACATACCTATAGTTAACTATTGTCGCGGCATCGAATTTTATAAAAAGGTAAAGTATGAAGTGCTGTATCTATATTTTTTCCGTGATCGAAGCCGAAGCCTACAACATCCTTGTGAGATAAGTTCCTTACTGTCGGGCACTACGTGACTTTTGTTAACGACGCCTTTCAGAACGGTCTAGAGATTATTGAAAATCTATAGAAGCCTGACCATTTGCATTTTACGTAGAAATTTAATTAAAATTGTTGAGAGACGTAGTGCTTCTCTCTGAGCCTTTTCAGAATGCAGTCATGCTATTTTTATTCAAAAGAACTAGCCCTGACCTCATTGGAAAGCTTACGTTGCGAACCATTTATCGAAGAAATTGTTTATTTATGAGGCAGATGACGTCGAGATACTTTAGTAGAACGTAGTAAAAGAGAAATGCAACTGCCAGTACTAGCGGACATATTTGAATGTAACTGACCGAATATAATGTTACAGTTAGGGTGAATTAAAACGCCTCCACGACTAAATAATGAATATATTTAATTCATCAAATAACGCCTAAGGCTCAATCTCCACCGAGATAGTTTCGTCCGGCAGTAAAGCGGCGAGCAGTTTCAGTTACGCAGAATCTTTAGTAGATCGTAGTCAAAGAGAAATGCAACTGCCAGTACTAGCGGACATATCTGAATGTGACTGGCCGAATATAATGTTACAGTTGGGGTGAATCAAAGCGCCTCCACGAGAAGGTAATGGTCATGAAATAACGCCTAAGACTCAATCTACACCGAGATGGCAGCGGCTACCCGCACGGTTTGACCAGTCGCGTAAAGGCCGCTAGACAGCTCGCGGTACCTCGCGGCACCGCGACTTTTTCGTGACCCTAGCTTGATATTATGTATTTTAGTAATAAAAATAAAGTTTTAAATGCAGTGTAACTTAAACTGCTCGCTGCTTTGCTGTCAACCGCTGCAAAGCAACCATCAGTCAAAGCGGTAATTCACACCGAGATTCCAGCCGCTGCCATCTCGGTGTGGATTGAGCCTAATGAGACCTAATAGATTTTCAATCGTCTCAAGGCCGCCAGCGGCTTTGCGCTGGTTGATGCAGGTTTCGTTTACGCGGCATTTGCTGCGGAAGACGCCCGCGGCAAACGCACTCCGTTTGTCGCCATTTTTCCTTGTGTCACGCTGTGATTGCCGCCTTTGCCGCTGCGTTCAACGTGAAAATTAATGCGTAGTAGTAATTGTTATAAACATAGTAAAATAGTTCGCTTCAATCGCAATGCGTTTAACGCAGCAATTACCGCATAAAGGAACCGCTCGCTTTAAGCCATCGCTCAGTCGCTTTAATCCCGTGCAGCCTGACTACCAACCATGCTGACCGGCGTTTGTTTTTTTAATATTGTCCCCACGGCGTTTACTACTTAATATGCTCATACAGCTAATTCTTCTTCTTCGTGTCAACGGTACAAAAAATTTACTGATAGTGGCACAGTAATCACACGCTGCTGAGCCAGAAATTTGCCACGTCTTGTGCGTTGTCTGTGGCATTGATAAGGTCACTCAATGTGCAAGTGCTTGGACACAAGGAGCAGCATAGCAAGTGTGACATTGATTTAGGATCAACCATGATGCCACACATGCAGGCTGTAGCTGTTTGGTCTATATAGCCCCACTTGCTCATGTTAAGCCTGCATCTGCCTACCTGGGTCCGCAATCGATTTAGGGACTTCCATGTAGGCCAGGGGAGTTTATACCCTACAGGAAGTCTCTCACTGGGTTGGATGTAGTGTGCAGGTGGAGGTAATTTTTCCAGCCACAGTTTTCGACGAGCCTCAGCTGGAGAACCTTGTAGAGCCTCTGTTGATTTAAGGAAACTGTGGTACACTATACAATACAATACAGCTAATAAGATAGAAAAATAACATGAAAAGGACACTCAGGTGTAAATAAAAAATAAAAATAAACCCTGACACAACCCATTTATTCTTTCATTCGTTTAACACATTCATACACTAATTTCGCCACAGTCGATACTTCATCATATAGCAAAATTTCATGTCGATTGGACGAGGAAAGTAGCTTAGAATCCTTCAACAATTTAACCTCAATTCTCTTTCCTGCTCCATCATCAGACTCTGATCACCATACCTCTGCTGTAAGTTAGTGAGGAGTGAGTTTGGTATCCTGCAGATTCCAAGTGATACTGCGGTTACCATGTTCTTGCAATATCTTTGAAGTAGCAGAATACCAAATCCAATCTTTAAATGGCTGAACAGATTTTTTTGAATGATAGCTAAGAAAGAACACTCTCGATCAAAAAAAACAAAAACAAAATCGATCTATCCGTTTAGGAGCAACGATGCCACAGACAAATTCACAGATACACAGTAATACACACGTTAAACACTCCTCTGTTCGCGTCGGGGGTTAAAAATAGATTACACAGTAAATCAATTATAGTTTAATTTTTTGGCGCGAGACGTTTTAACCATTAATTATGTTCTGCATCAAAAACTAGAAAAACTCCTCAAGATTTTACCAATCACTTTGCTTTCACTCCGCTAATGGATGAAACTGGCGCCACCTAGTGTTTCTGGCAAGGACTAATGGCTTCCCGAGGGCGACAGACTTAGTCCCTTATGTAAACACTTGCGATAAACATCAATCTCTCTTAACATGGAGTATTTTATGAAATTAGTGTCATCTTTGTGTGAGTGAATGGTTTGAAATTGTATTATCATTTTGTACGTAAACACTGGAAGACTACTTAGTCGATATTTAGAACTTATGGCTTATTTATATTCAGAGACAAATCAAAGCGTGAACTCATGCTTCGAACTGTCAAATAGCACTGCATTTTGACGTTTGGCAATTCTTCGGGCTATGTCGGCTACCTTCGTTCTCCTCTGAATCTCCTCATTTCTGATTCGATCATGCAGGGACACTCCGAGCATAGCCCTTTGCCCTTTATGTGACTTTGAGCCTTCTTATCAGGCCCATTGTGAGTGATCATGTTTCAGTGCCGTAAGTATAATTACTGGCAACACACACAGGTCAAAGACTTTCCCATTACATATAATAATATAAGTACCTAAATAACTAAAACTAAAAATATGAAGAAAAAAAAGTGAGTCAGACCCACGCAGTAAGGGTTCCGTCACATCGACCTGATACCCATAGAAAATGATTAAATTTACAAGAGTTCATCAAAAGACATCAACGCTAGTGCGCGAAATATGAATTTTTGCATTTCTTTCTTACGCAGATACCACCACATATGTCTCCGTTTGCCCCATTTTTAGTATTTGTTGCTAAAACATAGTATGCACTATAATCAGACCAAGTTTGACGCTGGTATGATTTACCATTTTGAAGATAAAACAGGAACAAAAACGTTGAAAAAAATTAATGTTTTTCGAGGTTTCTTGTTTTTTTCTTTTTTAGGGTTCCGTACCCGAAGGGTGCCAAACGGGACCCTATTACTCTCGCTACGCTGTCCGTCCGTCCGTCCATCTGTCTGTCTGTCACAGGGCTGTATCTTTTGAACGGTAATAGGTAACCGGTTGAAATTTTCTCAGAATATGTGTTGCTATGAGGTGTACCACGACAAATACTAAAAACAAAAAAAAATCTAAAAACAAAGGGGGTCCCCATACAAGAAACCTCAATAAACATGCATTTTTTTCAACGTTTTTATTCCTGCTCTATCTTCAAAACGGTAATATACACCAGCGTCAAACTTAGTCAAATTATAGTGCATATTATGTAGTTTAGCAACAAATACTAAAAATAAGACAAACATAGACATATATTGTGGTACCTGCGTAAGAAAGACATGCAAAAATTCATATTTCGCGCACTGTCCGTTGATGTCTTTTGATAAACTCTCGTAAATTAAATCAGTTTTTATGGGGTATCAGGTCGTTGAGAGGTACGGAACCCTTACTGCGCGAGTCCGACTCGCACTTGGCTAGTTTTTTTATTTTTAGTATTTGTCGTGATAGCAACACATTCTGTGAAAACTTCAACCGTAATCAAGAAATAATGTGTGCACAATCTCAAATTGCGTTAGCAAAAAGTAACTTTGTAAATCATTGTGAAATGTGAACCCTTTTAAACAATTTCGTTGCAACTGCCATCTTATGAAACCAACCGCGGTAGTGAGTAAACCATTATAGCTGCAAATACTTTTCGGAAAATTAACGGGAAATTGAACACGTGTTCAGAAGCTATCTTTACTTTACCTGTATTGAATATTTTAAATGGCACAGCTCGAGTTCCCTTCGCCTGAACTTGCGAGATTACTAAGGCGAGCGATCCTGTTTCGAAATTTCTTCCTCTCGAATATTTCATTCGGATGAGATCTGATTACATTGCTTGTTAATGACAAATCTGATAGCTGGAGTTGATTACTTTTGCAGTTAAAATATATGTATATGAGTAGTCCAGTTGATAGTTAGATTTGTTGGTAGTTGTCACCTAGTACAGGTTCCAGTCTCCACAACATAATATTAAGCATTTTTAAGCTATTGCATAGCTTCTATCGCGGGCCTTGAGCGTGGAGACCGAATCCAGAAATTCCGTAACGAAAATAACCTAACACCCCCCACTCCGACCGGCACAGCGGTGATACTTTTTAGTTTTGCCATCTATCGATGAATAGCAGAACTTTTAATGACTTTTTGAAATATCACGCTTGTCTCTTTAGTTCTGCAATTCGCCTCTAGGTGGCATTGGTTGTATCGGCGTTACTGCGCATCCGTAATCCCCCTCTTCGCCCCGCAATCTGGTGACTCATGCCTGCTTAGAGTTTCGGCGTTACCTCCTCTTTGTATTTACATACAAAATGCTATGCAATAGCTTTACCGCGGCAGTCTCCGAGTGCCACACGTCTTTTTTTTTTGTCTTTTTAGCCTGTACTTTCCCACTGCTGGGCAAAGGCCTCCCTCAATTCCTTCCATCTATCGCGGTTCTGTGCCGCCTCCTGCCAGCTGTCATCGAGAAAGACATCGAGCTCGTCTCTCCATCTCCTGCGTGGTCTGCCGCGACCCCGTTTCGCTGTCTCAGGGCTGTAGTCCCACAGCTCATTTGGCATGCGGCAGACGTGTCCTGCCCAGTCCCACTTCAGTTGGGCGACCTTCTGACCCACGTCAACAATTTGCGTTTTGGAGCGCAGTATTGTGTTTCGAACACAATAACAAAATTAAGCAAATATTTATTTTAATTTATTTTGTAAAAGTCCTTTATGTGGTGGAGAAATAAATGTTTTTTATTATTATTATAGAACTTTAAAGAATTGTGTTAGTGGATTATCTGTAAAAAGTTCAAAATAGGCTTAAATTTATTACTTAATTATTCGATTGTTATTTTTTCAAGTGGGCGAAGAATCAGGCCCCTCTTTTCCATTGGCCACTCTGGGCAAGTGCCCAGGACCCCGAGATAGATGGATAGAGATAGTAGTAGTAGAGCTCCGTTGTGAAAGAGCTCGTCCGGGGAAGTACTACCACCGTACCTACTTCTCCGCCAAACAGTGATGCTTGCATTGCTGTGTTTCGGTCTGAAGGGTACGGGTGCTGCTGAAATTACAATCACATGAGACTTTCCATCTTCATGTCTCAGTTTGGCGAACCGACTTGCGGTACCATTTAGGCAACAGCCTAGGTGGTATTGAAGTTGTTATGAGCAAAGGTAACCGCTTAACATCAGGTGGGCCTTTAGCTCGTTTCGCCATCCGCTATAATAAAATAAAATAAAAGATTCATGGGGCGGGGGCCCCATGAATCTTTTTTTACATCCATTTGGCAGGATACCAACTGATAACCGATGTTACCGTTAATATATTTATTTTCCAAAAACTAACGACAATAACTGACTATAAAATAATAGAACAACTCCTTTTGAATGTTGGTAATAAAATAGTCCTCAGTCATATCATAGTCATAGAGGCCCCACTATCCTAAAGTGCCCTCCTCCAATAGGTTAAAAACGGTCCTACGAAGAATATGTGCTGTTCTGGCGCGATTGCCAATGATGGATTGGAACCTTGCAACTAAATTCTCAACAGGTGGAGGTACCTACCATGGACGAATAAAAAAGGCGGACGGAATCTTGCTAAACAATAACTGAAGCACCCATAGTAAGACGGCTCGCTTAAAAGTACGAGCTGGCACGCATACGTTCACATCCATAGTATATAAAACAAAAAGCCGCGATTACACAATAAATCTTGTGTGACTGTAGTAATTGTCATAGTGTCACAAATAAAATAACAATATACGTGGGACACTCAGAAAGTTTTGCGAAACTAAAAAAAATTGTTCTATACGTACATATATTTTTATCAAATCTTTTCAAAGTACTTTCCACCAGTCTCTATACAAAGATTCATGCGCCTAAACCAGTTTTCAAAACACTTTTTCCAGTCCGCCGCAGACACCTCGTTTACAGCCTGCTCGAACGCAGCCAGCGCATCTTCCGGCGACGAAAATTGTATCCCTTTGAGCTGATTTTTTATTTTTGGGAATAAAAAGAAGTCACACGGTGCTAGATCAGGGCTGTAAGGAGGGTGACCCAGGAGTTTGACTGGCGTGCTGTCCAGGAAGTCCCTCGTTTTGAGTGCGGTGTGCGCAGGTGCATTGTCGTGGTGGAGCAGTAGCCCGCGGAGCCCTGTGTTTGGTCGCTTGTTGCTTATAACAGAGAAAACTTCTGGCAAACATTTGGTAGTATACCATTCGGCATTAATGCTTCTTTGATCCCGTAAGGGAATTGATACCAAGTGGCCAGTCAAATTAAAAAAGCTAGCGATCAAAATCTTACCCCCGCTTCTAGATCGCTTCACTTTGGTAGGCGTTGGCTCATTTTGAAACACCCAAACAGTCGACTGGCGCTTGGTTTCTGGGTCGTATGGATAAATCCAGGACTCATCACCTGTAACGATGTCGTAAACACGCCGAGACGAGCCTGCTTCAAATTTGTTAAGCATATCACGGCACCATTCCACCCGGGCCTGCTTCTGAGCATCGGTGAGGTTGTGCGGCACCCAGTGTGATACTATCCTCCTCACGCGAAGATGGCTGTGTAGAATCTCGTGAACGCTTCCCGATCCAATCTTCAATATGTGTTGAATCTTCTGATATGTAATTCGCCTATTGTCTTGGATTAAATTTTTCACTGCTAGCACGTTTTCTTCGGTAACAGCCGTCAAAGGGCGACCGCTTCTTTCGTCATCCCCCAAAGTTGGTCGACCGCGCTTGAATTCGTTATACCAACGATACACGGTTGCCTTGGAAGGGCCTTCATCCATGAATGCCATTTGAAGTCTATCGTACGATTCATCCGGTTTCAGGCGACACTTGAAATCGTATAAAATCATAGCTCTAAAATGTTCCCGGCGCAGATCCATATTTCAGTGAGACACAATACTTTGAATTAACTCGCAAAAAATGTGGAGGGAAATTTTGAAATTGGAACTTACTTATTTTTACTTATAAATAATCATATTTTCGAAAAACATTATAACTGGCCAGTCTCCCATATATAAAAACTTTTTTTCGCAATACTTTCTGAGGGGCCTGGTATATCTGTATGCTGTCAAAATTATAGTGTGTTTAGGAAAAAATTAAGTGTTTCAATCTTTTTTTCGCGATATTTCGTCCCCCTTTTTTTATTCGTCCGTGGTACCTACCTAATGTGTCTCTTTTGAATGAAAAGTTGCACCACATAACATAACATCACGCCTGTCTTTCCCCGAAGGGGTAGGCAGAGGTGTAATAGTACACCCACATTTCGCCAGTTATGTTATAGTCCCATGTAATAAAAAATAAAATAAAAAATAAAAAAAGTGTGTGTAAAGTTGCACCAAGCTCTCATATAAACATTAAGTAAACTAAAAATTTACTAAAATCCGTCTTTGTGATCGTACTTTTTATGTCAAAGCCTGTTTAACATACACATAACATGTAACAACTTCCTTGACAATAGTGCTGTAGGGATGTGAAAAAATCGATTATTTTTATCTTTTAATCGATTTTTTAGGTCGCGGGAATCCGCTGGATGCGGAAGGCACAGGACCGGTCGTTGTGGCGATGCTTGGGGGAGGCCTATGTCCAGCAGTGGACGTCTTTCGGCTGAAATGATGATGATGATGATGAATCGATTTTTTTGGGTCGATTATTATTTTAAGAAAAATCGATTATTCAGAAATTGATTTTTTATTTTAAGCATTGTGTGTTTTCGATGTTTTTCTAGTATATCTTCGTCAAGGTCGAATCAAAGTCATTGTTTTATTGACAATTTATTCTTAATTCCTTACCAAGCAAATGAGATATACGTGCGGATTTATATTCGATTATCACTTGCTTTAACGGTGAAGGAAAACATCGTGAGGAAACCTGCACACCTGAGAGTGCTCCATACAGTTCTCAATGGTGTGTGTAGTCCGCCAACCCGCACTAGGCCAGCGTGATGGACTAAGGCCTTAGCCTTCTCGTACTGAGAAGAGGCCCGTGCCCAGCAGTGGGACAGTAATGGGCTGGTTATGTTATGTAAATGAGATAAAAAATTAAGAAAAGTAACGATAGCTCAGTTCTGAGTTAAGCTCGCCGATGTACATAAACTTTCCTACTGTAATATAAATGTATATATGTGTGTACAAATAAGAATAGGATAGCTTTTGCTTTGGCCCTAAAGTAATAATTACTGTTGTAAAGTTAATTTAATCTGTTCTGATAAAAATCGATTATTATTATCAAATAAATAGATTTTTTATTAATAGATTTTAATTAAACTTAAAATAAACCATTATTAATAAATCGATTTTTATTCGGCTATGTCACATCCCTAGTGCTGCAACAACTTGTCTCTCAATATACAACAAGTAACAGCAATAAAAATCAAAACGCAACACTAGCTCGCAACGAAATACGAAGATGTCTAACCCCCCAACTGCATTGTAGTAAAAATATAGTGGGAAATAAATAAGGACGGGCGGACCGCAAGCAATCCTGTGATTGAGAACGTGCCTGAAAATACGGGGGGATACTTTGCCAGAGTGGGGAGAGTGAAAACAAAAAAAAATACGTAATATAAATAAGAATTGTCTTAGTCTTTTTTTTTGACATTTCATTATGCAAGTGGTAATGACTGTATAAGGTTAGTAAAGCTGTGTATATATTGTGAAGATGCTTTGCAGCGCTCGCTGTATCGGTAGTTTTTAGGGTTCCGTACCCAAAATAAATATATACGTAAAAATACGAAAAATAAGTGGAAAAATCAGCTGGTCTATGCATTTTCTCTACTGAAATTCATTTAAATGTATGGAACAGCTGCTTTTTAGGGTTACGTGTCCAAAGGGTGCCAAACGGGACCCTATTACTCTCGCTACCCGTACGCAAAATACTCGCTTAGACGTGGAGTTGCCTGTTATACTATATTACTATACTACCGTCGCTACGCTGTCCGTCCATCTGTCTGTCTGTCACAGGGCTGTATCTTTGTAACAGTAAAAGATAACCAGTTGAAATTTTCACAGAATATGTGTTACTATGCTGCCTATCACGACAAATGCTAAAAATAAAAAAAGTCTAAAACCAAAGGGGGTCCCCATACAAGAAACCTCGAAAAACATGCTTTTTTTCAAAGTTTTTGTTCCTGAGCCATCTTCAAAACGGTAATACATAAAACAAACTTGGTATGATTATACTGCATACTATTTAGTTAAGCAAAAAATAATAAAAATAGGGTAAATATAGACATATGTGGTAGTACCTGCGTAAGAAAGAGATGTAAACATTCATATTTCGCTCACGGTACGTTGATGTCTTTTGATGAACTCTTGTAAATTAAATCAGTTTCTATGGGGTATCAGGTCTCTCGGTAGTACGGAACCCTTACTGTGTGAGACCGACTTGCACTGGCTGCTTAATTTTCAATATTTTCATTTTACTTATATTTCCTTTTACCTGTCCAACTAAGCCAGAGTATATTTTTTTATGATTGTGCTAGTATTAAAACATGACATATTGAGCTACTTGTGGTAGCGGCACTCCACTATAAATGGTTTTTTTTTTTTTTTGAGACGTTATCATTTTATTTCTATAGTACACATTTATAAGCATATAGAGTATGCGAAACCTACAACTGCAGAACAGCTCTCGCTCAACGCCATTTTCATATCATTGGGTGTCACTTGTACAATTTGATCAATGAATCTTGTAATATTTATCCTCTCTGTAAACATGAATGCAAAATAAAAGCTAACAAGTGGCTACTGTCACTAAATTATGACGAAACAGAAAATCTATTAAAAATATCTATTCTCTAAAATAATGTACTATCACAATCACACTATCATATCTTCTCACACCCACTAACCCACCACACACCACACACCACACACCCCTTCACACATACACACTCACACACATGAGGCTTCTGGCTTTACTACTATTATTAGCTGAATTATTATTTATTCTTTAATCTATGCTGTAGCCTGTAACGTAGTTTTACTTACCCCATTTACTCAACTGCACTTTCTTGTAACCACCTCCTGATGCAATTAATGTAACCCCCTGTGGATTTAATTAATGAGAGCGCTGGTACCCATAACACAAGTTAAATCTTACATTGGGTACCAGAGTTCAAACAAACACTTCATACCGAGAAATTGTATAACTATTATTTTTAAGTGTTTACTGTACACCATTTATGTGAAATAAAAATAAAAAAAAATTAATTTATTATTACCTTAAAAAAAAAAAAAAAAAAAAAAAAAAAAAATATTGATAAATATACGACAACTCACCCAGTGTTGGCGTAATTGTTTGAAACATCATATTTTATATACTAGATACCTGTGGGGTCGTAATATTGTACCACACTGATTTTAATAAATTCTTTCACAGACCAAGATAATAATAATAGACTACTGAATGTAAAATATGCCAATATTCCCAGGGATCAATCAATTAGTTAATTGATAAACGAATGTTATTCTATAGGAAAACTATTTTGCTATTGGGTATTTATACATAGTCACACGATTGGTGTTTTCTAATACAACTCACAAGATATTATTTTTGCGGCAGCAGAAGCATCTAACAAAAATTCAATTTGTAATTACCAATTCCATTATCATTAACTATAATAGTTATAAAAAGTTATTACGAAATATAACATCGATTCGCTGCCATTTTCAGTTACGACAGAGCCAATTAAAACGGTCTAATGATGCTATTCATAATTAACAATTTAGTTAATGCCGACGGCTAAAGTTAATTAACTGAAGATTTATTTAATCCCTACAAATTATACTGGCTGACAAACTGTAGTGATTTCGTCCACATGTTTAACCCTACTCATGCCGTTGTCTCTTATTTGTGACATGTTGTGTGAAGGTGCTTAAAGTGACAGTGTCAGATATCTCACCTCACCTGGCATCAAGAATGAGAAATAATGAGACTGATGAGACCTTTCCCGATGTAGAATATTGATGTACATAAATACACACAAAGAAACATTCACTTAAGTTGTTGGGGCTGCCAAGGTATTGCAGTGCATCGGGCAAGTTTATGGAGGCTCGCATTTTCGCATTTCGTGCTATCATGAGAAAAAGAGCGGCCTCTCATGAACAGCCGCAAAGTGTCGGAAAAGGCACGGCTGGCTGTCCCTGGGGGTGTGTTAGTGCCTACACTTATGTATGGTAGTGAAAGTTGGGTATGGCAGAAGAAACATGAAAGCAGAATAAATGCAGTAGAAATGAGAGCTTTGAGAAGTATGTGTGGTGTAACTTTGAGAGATAAAGTAAGGACTAACGTGATAAGGGAGCGTTGTGGAGTAAAATAAGATGTAGTGATAAAGATTGAGAAAGGTATGTTAAGATGGTTTGGACATATAGAGAATCCTCTCTCCATCCGGATGAGAGGAGATTGACGAAACAAGTATACGAAGCGAGTGTGGATGGAAGAGTTGGAAGGGGACGACCTCGGCGAACGTATCGCGATCAAATTGCGGACGTTCTCAAAAAATGCCAGGTTAAGAGTACTCTAAACCGACGAGCATGCATGACGAGGTTAATGGACGTAGATGAAGCGAAAGAGGTGTGTCAGGATCGTAGCAGGTGGAAATCCATAGTCTCTACCTACCCCAATGGGAAACAGGCGTGATAATATGTATGTATGTATGTACGTATGTCCATATTGCATCGTGTCCGTTTGTGTGGCATTGGGCAAACTCCATGACATACAAAACTGACGTTTATTTTTTATGGTGTCTTTGTTGACTTTATAATATTATTTTCTTCTGTATGTTTTAAATTTATTTATTTTAATGCTGTGGATAATACTTCTGAAATAAAATATTATTATTATTATCTAAGCCTATTTCTTATCTTATAAATATGAACCTAAACGGGTCTAAATGTGCTTCAGTAAGGTACAATGAAACGATATCACAACAGCTAGACTAAGGGTGCGTTTTCACTGATGCGGACACGAGCGGAGCGGGAAAATGTTAACCAATGGAATTGCAAAAATGTCATCGCTCCGCTAAGCTTTTCTTGTGCAATTCCATTGGTTAGTATTATTCTCCGGTACGCTCTTCTCCGCGTTAGTACAAACGCACCCTAATATTAAATATTTTATGAATATTTGACGGTAAATTCTCATTTTATACTTTTTAATCGTATTCAAGGCACTTTTGAGGGGCTCGTAGCAAAGCAACGACTGCGCGGATTGTACGATCTGCAAGGTTAAGCTGCACTTGCCGCGGTCAGTCTGTAGATGGGTGACCGTTTCGTTACGCATCGAGACCCCGCCGTGCCTCGGAGAGCACGTTAAACTGTCGGTCCCGGTTGTCATACGAATATCTATGGCAGTCGTTACGGGTAGTCAGAAGCCTGAAAGTCTGACAACTGGTCTAACCTCCGAATGTCAGTATTACCCAGTTACTGGGTTGCGGGGGTCTGATGGCAGTCGCTCCGTGTAAAATGCTGATGTTCAGCCGCATCTGGCTAGACTGGAAGCCGACCCCAATATAATTGTGAATAGGCTCGGAGGATGAATCGTATTCAAGGAACTAAAACTCTATTTCGTATTAAAATAGTCCAAGGACCCAAAAACTCATTAATGAAAACAACTAACTCTAAATTTAATTTAAATTAAGAAACAATGTCTGCTCGTAAATGTGCCGCATACTGGCCGACCTACACTGCCGTCGCATCGGGCGGAATGGTCGCAAGTGTCGCAAAACACTGGGTCACAAGTACAGGAGGGAATTAGTGAAATTAATTGGTTTGCTCCCAGTCAGTGTTGCAATGGTTAATTAACACAGCCGCGCCGGCTTGCCAGTAACTGATGGTAGATATTACTGGAACGACAAATTGTACCATTTTTGTCTCAAAAATATAGTTATAAAAACTATCCTACGAACTACAAGTAGGTAAAAACCGGCCAAATGCGAGTCGGACTCACACAGTAAGGGTTCCGTACCACCCATCGACCTGATACCCCTTAGAACCTGATTAAATTTACGAGAGTTCATCAAAAGACATCAACGCTCGTGCGCGTAATATGAATATTTGCATTTCTTTCTTACGCAGGTACGACCGTATATGTCTATATTTGCCCTATTTTTAGTATTTATTGCTAAACTACATAATATGCACTAACAATCAGACCAAATTTGACGCTGGTATGTATTAGGTACCTTTTTGAAGATAGAGCAGGAACAAAAACGTTGAAAAAATGAATGTTTTTCGAGGTTTCTTGTATGTGGACCCCCTTTGGTTTTAGTTTTTATTTATTTGTAGTGATAGGCACCATAGTAACACATATTCTGTGAAAATTTCAACTGGTTATCTATTACCGTCACAAAGATACAGCCCTGTGACAGACAGACAGACGGACGGACGGACAGCGTAGCGAGAGTAATAGGGTCCCGTTTGGCACCCTTCGGGTACGGAACCCTAAAAAGACATGCCAAGATTGTTTACTAAATAAGATAAGTACCTAAAACATAACACGTGTAAAAGATCTTACAGCCATTACATATCTTACAATAATAATGTTTTCTAACACCTTATTGTACCATGTTTGAAAGAAAAGAAAGAAAGAAAAATGGTTTATTTACTACAGCCAGAGGCACACAATAACAATAATATACAATTTTAATCAAGGTTATGATGCAAATAAATACTATTCTATTCTACACATGTCTCTTAGTTCCCAGCACCAGCATCACGTGTCAATTAGTATACCCTCCCACACTAGAAAGTTAATATTCCTCACACTTTTCTGTATAAACATTTTTAAAGTCGCCTCTGACGTTAACGTGGCTGCAAATTCTTTTATAAAACGGTAACACATAACAGGATTACCCCTTTTTCTGCGTGGGCAAGTTAACTCTTTGCTGTCATGTTGAGAGCACCACTACTAAGGCCCGTATTACAGGACGATACTCAAGCATTGATCTCTGTTTAAAACTAGTTTTGAGAAGAGCTTTGATTTTAGAACGTTCCTCAAGCAGAGATTTATTGATCACAGTTCAGCTGAGTTTAGTTTTATTTTATACTGTCACCTGTTTCGGAATTTCAGCTGAGATTTGATCTATAATCACTCTAGTGCGGTCCAGATTACGCTTGAATAGAGATTTCTATTCAATTTCAGGTCAAATTCGTGTGTTATGTTGTTGAATTAAAGTTTATAATTACCGTTCTGGAATAAGACGTATACTCAAGTAACGATTCTATACTTAAGTAGTGATCACGTGATTGGAGTTTAAACTGTACTTGATGAAGCTTCTGTAATACGGGCCTAAGTGATTCAGATGTTTACAAGGGCAGGAAGTAGATTAGATAGTCTCAAAATGTAGGTACCGAATGATTTTTATAATGGCAACATTATGTATAACAGGATTACTCCGATATATTCGATGGTCTCAATCGCGATTTCGCCGAATTGCCAGAGTCTGTTTACCAGTAATTTTTTAACAGGAAACTGGGAAGTATATTGAGAATATGTTTCTGGGATAGACAGATACAAAGTCTTCAAGACTGTCTTTCTTCAAACGATAGTGCGCTTATTCAAACGTTTATTTAAATAAAAAACTCACAGGAGTGTGTTTTATTTCGGGGGGGGGGGGCAGCTAGTGACGAACGTATACGCAGCGCAAACGCCGCATTGCATATTCTGGAGAAACGCCGCAAAAACGCTATATGACAGTCAAATTTAATGACAGTGTAATGGCAACGTGTGAATCATATGTTGAAATTACACTGTCATATATTACTCATATTTCTATGATGTAAAAATGATAGTGGAATAGCGGCCTAAGAGTGAGCTACTAAAACAAAAACTTAACGCTACACTACACTAGAAGAACTTCCTCGTTAATTAAACAAAATTGATATCGTAAATAATACAGCTCGCATCGAGTTTCCATGATACAAGCCAGCGCATTCCACTGAGAAACGTCCGCGGCAAATTGCAGGACAAAGCAATGACTCGTCCATTGTGGAAGAGATTCAACATTTTTAATTCAACCTTTTTTTGTTCTCGGACGTAAGGACACACGAAGCTTTATTCGGATTATGCATTTTATTTTCAAGAGTTTTATTTTAATTTTAGCTCTTGGTAAACGTGCAGAGGATTTACATTTAAAAAACTTGTTGGGTTTTGTGGTGTTAATACATTTTTCACATTGAACACTTTTAGTTAGGCTAAATCACAATTTTTTTCCATAAAGTAAACTTTATTACTTACAATTTACTTATTGTATTTCTTTATTTAAAGAATAGACAGTAAATGACTTCAAGAAGAAGATTTGGTAAATAAAAACACAATATGAACTTAAACCTATTATTATTTTACTCATTCAATGCATTTACGCATGCGAAACGAAATCTAAACATAAAAATTTTGGAAAGAAAAATTCTGCTGACGTCACCCAGAGACGTATGTGGAAGTTAAATTCCACAGACTTTTAAATTCAATGCCATGAGCAGATCCCCTAGCATGAGTTTTTGCGATATCATGTAGTAATCGAAAAAAAATGTATGGAATTGTAATAAAATTCTCATATAAAATTTGTCGATAACTACACGTAAACTGTAACAACACGTTACCGCAATAACTCATGCTAGGGACTCAGAGCTCACTGTAGCTTAGCGGATAAAGGTCATGCTACGCCTGCAGGTGTACTGAAGAGGAGTCGCAGGTTCGAATCCTCGGTTACAATTTACCTATCTGAACCTCGGACAAATATTCAACGAATGAAATATTCAACAAACAGTATAAAAAACTGCTTTGTACAAAATACCAGGGCTCAAAATAATTGGTAATATTAAGTTTCGTCTGCCAAAGCAAGCTATTTCCAATGCTGCTTATAAATCTTGATAAAGGCCCATACAAACCAAAAGCAGGTCAGTAGTAGCGCGGGGCATGAACAACACGGCACACGTCACACTAAAACGCAGGTAGTTTTAAAGCGTTTTGACTGCGGACCCGCGGTAGAACTGCTTTCAGTGTGACGTGTTGCGTTGGTTGACAAATAATATAACTGCCTCGTAACCGCTTTGACTTCACCCTGACGCGCCACCCTGCTGTTCTCCGGTGTGACGAGTAAGTATGGCGGCCATAGTGATACATCATACAACGCAACCACACCGCTCCTGACCTGCGCTTCTCACGCGCCGCACTGCGCTGTTTTTTGTCTCCGGCGGGTCTAGAGCAGGGCAAGAGCGGTGCAGTTCACCAGCGCGTCCGCGCTTATATTTGGTGTATCGTGTTTCATATCGTTCATTGTATAACATCCTGCGCGGGCCTTCAACCCGCACTGCTGCGGACATGCTTTTGGTTGGTACTGGCCTTAATTTCATTGTATGTTGCAGACACTGCCAGGACTTGATCCAAATTTTATTATCTGTTCTCCGTCCTCCCCTCAAAGGATATTAACTAGTAAAAAACACCCGTCTACTATTTGTTTGGTTCCACAAAATCAGCATTTTTCATTTTATTAAAATAAAATAAATAAAATTCATTCATTTCAGGTTTAAACAGCATGTTAAATAAAATATTTTATTTAACTTGCTTGCTTTTCTGTTTGTTTGCTACAAGTCTTAAAAGTCTTGTTAGAATTTTTTTGCAAGTTATTGCAATTTCCCGTTACCCCTAGGCAGCAGGGCTGGGCAAAATACATGCTTTGCTTTAACTGAAATACAAATTACAAAATACAGTATCGCAAGTAATTAAAATACAAAATATCTTTAAGTAAAGTATTTGAAATATAAAGTACAAAATACAGTATTTTAGCTATTTTTAATTACAAATTACATATTACAAAATAAGTAATCTAGACCAACACGGGCTGAAAAGTAGACGAAAACAAGATTAATTAATCAGTAAAACTAGAGTTTCCTTTCATGAACACTAGATTTTTAATGTACTGTCAGACAAACAGCCTCTTGTGGAGAGTGAATAAAACCTGCTAAAGAAAACAATATTTCTACAGGTCCTGATGAGCACAAACTTGTGTTAAATTGTATGAACACATTTTTTATATTTGGATAGCCCTCAAGAATTTAATTTGGCAGCTGTTAAATAAATAAATACATAAAGCTCTTTGCTTCTATCATTTACGAAGCTGACCAATTCTAACTCCATTTTAGATAGTATTCCATTTCAGATATAGTAAATCGGCCCACAAATCTCGGAGTAACCGGGGTACATACTTGAAAAAAAAAAAAAAAAAAAAAAAAAATACCGCGGAATTCATAACCTCCTCCTTTTTTTGAAGTCGCTTAAAAATGTTGTTAATGTTAATGTTGTTAATGTTTGAGCCTGTGTCTGTTATGTGTGCGGGATGCAGCCAGGGTGCTCTTCAATGAGTGAATTTTATTATTGAACGGGTTAAAACATATATTTTGTAAAAACGAAAAATTACAACAGTTTTAACCGACATGGAACGATCTAGTCCGGGTTCTGAAGTTTGCTAATAGTAACGGTACAAAAACGAATCTGGCGCAACGTTCAGGCCGTTACGTCATCGACGACTGCTGTCGACGCCGCTAGATGACGCTACTTGTGTCGTTCTTGAACATGCCGGCCGCTTTGGAAGAACCAGGATTCATAATAACTTCTTAGGTTTTCGCGATTTAATCCGGTTAAACTTTGTTTTATTATAACCAGGATTCAGTCTTCCAACACGAAGAAATCGATGTGGCTGCGCAATAACTCGACTATTGTACAGTGGGCCTAGTACGAGTTTCACACTTACGAATACTTTCATCGTTTTCGTCGACTTTCATTCATAAATCAGTAGCGCCCCTGGCGGATACGAGGAGAAACTACAGATTTATTAATGAAAGTCGATGAATACTTTGAAAGTATTCGTAAGTGTCAAACTCGTACTAGGTACACAGGTAACGGACAGAGCTTCGAGAAGGCCCGCCGAACGATGCCGGCCGCTGTACGAATTTCAGCGACGCGTGAGATTCCATCATTTCCAGGGAATAAATATCAATACCCGGCCCAATTTCCACTTGAAGGGCGGAAGGTTCTCTTCTTTGATAAGAACTAGGCTGTCCTGGGCGATGTCTTCACTGTCGACTTTCCATTAAGTGCGTTGTTGGAGCTCTGACACGTACTCTTTGAAAGAAAAAAAAAAAGAAAGAAAAATAGTTTATTGTCACAGTTAACGACGCGCAACATTTAAAACACAGTGATAAACACAAGCAAGCAACTTATAGGTGGGGTTACATAGAAAGTAAAAACAAAAGACACATAGGTAAAAAATTAAGAAGGGACAGTCTTTGGACCAACATCATCATTTTCTCTCATCTGCTGTGATGCTTTCAACCAACGCATTTTATAACGAGGGTGGTAGCATGACGCCAATATGGCTCCATTTACTTCACTTATCAAATCTTTTTTTCAAGGTTTCTTTTAGTTGTGGTACAATTAGAGTAAAATGCCTCAAGTTGCTATCCTGCAGTGTTGCCAAGTCTAATAACTGCTTTACCATCATTGCACTCTCGCCTCGCACTCACACTCACGATCACTAAATGAAGGTTAAATGTATTTTAATGTTAAAATGTATTTTGAAGCCTCAAGTATTTTAAATACTAATTACAAAATACTTCGTCGTCAGGTATTTGAAATACGAATTACCAATTACATTTTAAGGAAGTAATTGAAATACAAATACCAAATACGTATTTGTATTTCATTTACGTATTTTAATTACAAGTAATTCAAATACTGCCCAACCCTGCCTCTAGGTTAAAATTTTACTTGGACATAATTTAACCAGGCTAAAAGGCGATCGCTTGTGTCCATAAATTCATAAAGATTATATCAGAGCAGTACCTATCTGTGATCCATATGAAAGTATCTCCATATAACATAATTTATTGACATACTTATTCTTTGTTTGGCTCATACATACTGTGATTTGGATTATCCTTACGCAGTATATTTCTTGTGCGTGTTGTTTATTACATTCGTATACAGGAATTATTATCTTCTGATGTTTTATGACCATATTTTCTCATTTGTATGTAGATTGTAATTTGTCACGGATACACGGTTTTTTGTGTACAAATCATGTACAAATGTAGTGTTATGTTAAGGAAACACGAATAAAAATAAAATAAAAATCGAAATTTCCTGAGTGTTTTTTTTTCTTGTAAAGATTAGTCTTGTTTGTCATTTATGATTATATACTTTGGTTAAACAGCACTTTTCATTTTATTTACTTGTATTTATGTGTAGTTAAAATGTTATAGCTCAGATTAGATCAATGTTCTTTCAACCCCATAATATTTCCAACTTATACAACATGTAACAAAAACCCTGTTGTTCCTGTGAGCTAAGTTATCAGAATCGATATTCATACGTAAGGACACTACTCATTTGGAAAAACTCTTCAATAAAAATAATAAAATTAAATATTAAATCATTATTAAAAGTGATTATAACACTTTCAATTTACAATTGATCATGATTTAACATTATTTTTTTTTTTTTTTTTTAATATAATCACTGAGTGAGTAAATTTTGAGTGATATAATCACTTTCAATTCGCAATTAATAATAAATAAATAAATATCTTTGGGACATTTTTACACAGCACCATCTAGTCCCAAACTAAGCAGAGCTTGTACTATGGGTAATAGACAATGGATATAATACTTATATACTTTTTTTTTTGTAAATACATACTTATAATACATAAGAAACACCCAGACCAACACAAACACTTATGTTCATCACACAAATATTTGTGTCCTGTGGGAATCAAACCCACAAGACCTCGTGATCAGCAGTCCGACCTTCAAACCACTAGACCACAGACGTCGTCAAATAATGATTTAATATTTAATTTTATTATTTTTACTAAAGAGTTTTTCCAAATGAGTTGTGTCCTTACGCATGAATATTGATTCCGATAACGTAGCTCAGAGGAACAACAGGGTTTTTGTTACATACTGTATATGAAAAAAAAACTGACGAGAAATGTAAAGCAACAAAAAATTCAACCCAACAGAACTCTGTACCTAAAAAACTGTTTATATATAATCTCTGTTTTTTCTTACTTGTCTTATTTAGTAAACAATCTTGGCATGTCTTTTTAATGTAATTCGTCAATAAAAATTATTAAAAGACATTATGTTAACATAACATTATGGCAGTGGGCGGGGCACATTGCTCGCAGAACGGATGGCCGATGGGGCAGTAAAGTTCTGGAGTGGCGACCGCGTACTGGAAGGCGCAGCGTGGGTAGGCCCCCCACAAGGTGGACCGACGACCTGGTGAAGGTCGCGGGAATCTGCTGGATGGGGAAGGCACAGGACCGGTCGTTGTGGCGATGCTTGGGGGAGGCCTATGTCCAGCAGTGGACGTCTTTCGGCTGAAATGATGATGATGATGATTATGTTAACAATTTCACTCACTAAAGTAATTGTATCTTATCAGTAGTTATTTGAATAAAGAGACGTGCCAAGATTGTTAACTAAACAAGACAAGACAGAAAAAACAGACCGTAGGAGAGGTCACTCAATAGGTCGAAATTCCACTGTAACTCATTATTTTTTTATGATTGAACTATGCCCAAAAAAATAACAATTTTAAATTTTTTTTGATAACCCTAAAGCTCGTCAATAGCTACAAAACAGAAAAAATAAGAAAATCGTTTGACAGAAGCGAAAATGGTACTGAACCTGTTTTTTCTTTACCTATTTATATATAGATTTACAAGCACTCTTGCCCATCTAACGAAGGGTCTTCCCTTTTTACGTTTTCCTTGTGGAACTTTTCATGTCGTCACTCTTTTGGTCCATTTCAGTTCTTGAAGACGAGCTACATGACATGCATAACACATAGAGATAATTAAATAATACATTTATGATAATTTCCTTAACCAGAAATGTTTTTCAATTAATAAACAAAAAAAAATGTGAGGCAGCGACCCCAGCAGATGTTTATATATTTACGAGCTCACCTCCCCTGTGGCCACAAGTGGCCTTCAATATTTACTGGCGGCATCACGTGCTGGCTGCTGTAATTAAACCTTTTATTACTCCCCACGTGACAGTGAGGGCTAGTGTTACTTTTCTTCTGTCACAGCTTCTGTATAAGGTTTGTAAAGGTACCTAGTAATTAAGTGTAGTTTTAGCACTGGATCCGATCCGAATCCGCGAAAATACAATCCGAAGTAAGTGGTAGTACTTTTTAGTGTTCTTTACTCAAAGGGTGCCAACGGGGCCCTATTAGTCATAGTCATTTTATTGGTATCAAAAAAATTACACGTCAAATAAATGAATGATTAAAATCACATTAAAATATTCAACAATATCAACATAACTACTATTACTACGCCTACTACTACTACTTTTATTACTATGCCTATTACGTCGTCTGGCCGACTGTCCGTCCGTCTGTCACAGTGCCCTATCTTTTTAACCTTAATAGGTACCTAGCCAGTTGAAATTTTCACAGAATATTATGCCCTGTGGCCGCTATCATGGCAAATACTAAAAATAATAAAAAGTCTTAACCCAATAAACCTCGAAAATTCTTATTTGCATTTTTCTACGTTTTTTATTCCTGCTCTACCTATCATACCTATAAACGATAATACATACAAGCGTCAAACTTGGGATGATTGTAGTGCACACTCTACAGTTAAACAACAAATAATTATATTGTAAAAGTGATACGGAACCCTTAAAGTGCTGATCAACTTGATCTTAAACTTGTAATGAGCATTCTAGCGAATGTTACATTACAACCAGATTTGGCCGCTGTTCAGTTCGACAGTATTTAAAAACAAAGAATGCTCAATTATCCGTTACAAGTGAATGCTCAAATTTATCAGTACAGTCCGAGTCGCACTCGGCCGGTTTTAATTGATTGTACGTATGTTCGATTTAGCGCAAGTCAAAATCTGCACGATCTATCGAATGGCACACTCACTACGGCACGATACAATGGTTCCTCTGTGTGCGTGAGTGCTCAACCGTTAGCACGAATAATTTTGATACTTTTATTTTTTTAGGATCTATTTTATGAATATGTTTTTTATGAATGAAAATTTAAAAATTAAATATGTTTTTTGTAAATATTATAACGGATTCGGATTCTACTTATGAATGCAAATATAAAATCCTGCCTCAGTGTTTTCATTTAACAAGTATTTTCAAAGATATAGATAGCGATTTGAAGTTTTTTTTGTATGGAGAGAAAATTAAAACCTTATTATATAGTGCTAGTGCCAAACTACACTAAATACATACTCTGTTGCTTCAAAAATCTTCGATTTGTTTTTAAAAATAATTTTTATTTTTAAAAATTCGTCAGTTAAAGATAAAATTAACATTGAAGTTTTACGCTAAAACCGCACAATACCTCAAAGATTTATTTATAGATTCATATATTAGAGATGCCAAACTATAATAAATACATACTGTAATGCTGTAGTGCTTCAAAAATGTTCAATATGGTTTTACAAGTATTTTTAGAGATACAGTCATTTGAATTTTTTTATGTATGGAGAGAAAGATGTTTTACGCCAAAACCTTACGTTACATCAAAGTTTCGTGTATATATGCACATAGTGTTTGTGCCGAACTACAATAAATGTATACTCTGTTGCTTCCTAAATCTTTGATTATGCTTTTAAAAATCATTTTTATGAAGAAAAATTTATCGACAGTAGGAGATAAAGTGTTAATTAACATTTTTACGCCAAAAACTCACAATACCTCAAAGAGTAATTTATAGATCCGTATAGTAGAAGGCCAAACTACAATAAATAATAACTTTAATGCTTCCAAAATTTTACGTTTTACAAGTTTTTTCAGAGATCTAGTAATTTAAAGTTTTTTTATGTATGTAGAGAAAAGCGTGTTACGCCAAAACCTTACGTTACCACAAAGTTTCGTGTGTATATTTGCATAGTATTTGTGCCGAACTTCAATAATTGTACTCTGCTGCTTCGAAAATCTTCGATAAGGCTTTTAAAAAACATTTTTATGATAAAATAATAATATCGACACTAGGAGATAAAGTGATAATTGGCATTTTACGCTAAAACCTTACAATACCTCAAAGAGTCATTTATAGATTCGTATAGTAGAAGTGCCAACCTAAAATAATCCCACAGTGCGCCGCCGCCGACGACGGTTTTTAGACGACGCCGCCGCTGATTTGCGTATAGGCGTAAAATCGGCGCGAGTTCTAAATGTTTTAGAACTTAGTTTTAGGAAACCCTACAACAGCCTTACACTCTTCTCTAATATATTTCTAACTTTCAAACAAAGACACGTTTAAGTACCTAGACCTAGTACATAAGAATAATAAAACCGGCCAAGTGCGAGTCGGACTCGCGCAGTAAGGGTTCCGTACCTCCCAACGACCTGATACCCCATAAAAACGGATTTAATTTATGAGATTTTATCAAAAAACATCAACGCACAGTGCGCGAAATATGAAATTTTGCATGTCTTTCTTACGCAGGTACCACCACATAGGTCTATGTTTGTCTTATTTTTAGTATTTTTTGCTAAACTACATAATAATGCACTATAATCTCACCAAGTGTGACGCTGGTATATATTACCGTTTTGAAGAAAGAGCAGGAACAAAAACGTTGAAAAAAATGCATATTTTTTGAGGTTTCTTGTATGGGTAAAAAAGTCTAAAATCTTGGACTTTTTTTTGTTTTTAGTATTTGTCGTCCGTCCGTCAACCGGTTATCTATTCCCGTTCAAAAGATACAGCCCTGTGACTGACAGACGGACGGATGGACGGACAGCGTAGCGAGAGTAATACGAAAACGGGACCCGTTTGGCACCCTTCGGGTACGGAACCCTAAAAAGTAAAGTAGCGACCAACCGACCGTTGCACCATTCATGTTCCATATTTCCGTACCATAAATTACAAAAACTAGTCCGTGCCCAGCAGTGGGACAGTAATGGGCTGCTAATGCTTATGCAAGTCACGGGCATAGGGTTAAATAATAAAAAGTTTTAAAGGGAAATTTTATTCATTTTAGCGCATTTAAAAGAAACCTTGTTTTTATAAAAAAAAATGCTTTTAATTTATTTTTTACTTTTTAGTTATCGCTGGACAGATTTTTTAACTCGCATTCGTATTCTCAGCAAGTCCTTTCCTTTGGTACCCATATTGTAGGCAACCATAAAAAACTTAGTCCGCCATATTGGATTTAGAGTGACGTCACTTTATTTTTCAAGTTACTCTCAGCAAGCCCTTTCATTTGATACCCATATTGTAGGAGTGCATTAAAAATAACTAGTCCGCCATCTTGGGTGTTCCGCCATGTTGAATTTAGAATGACGTCACACAGCTAACCATGCATTGTCATCCAAACTAAACGTGTATACAAAATTTCAGCTCAATCGGTTGAAGATATCTGCTTCAAAATTGAGTTGCAAGATTCGACCTTAACAAATTACATACATACATACATTGCAAGTTAATAAAAAGCTTGTAAAAAGAAGGCAATTTCATAGAGCAAACTTTGAACAGAAATTTAAACTTTTGTCGTTCAACAGATTCGGCTATGACAGACGGACAGACAGACAAGAGAGTGAACCTATAAGAGTTTAGTTTTTTCCTTCTAGTTACGGAACCTTAAAAATACATTATTTATAAATAAAAAGCCAACGATTTTGTTTTTTTTTCTACTAAACCTGAATAACTTACGTTTGTTTTTATTAAAACCCTAACCCCTAATTTTAGTTTAGTTCCAAACTTGAATCGATTGCACACCCTAGAACACTTGTAACATACCGAATTTCACACGGGCGAAGCTGCGGGTGGAAGCTAGTGTAACATAAATATACCTTTTAGCTCTTGCCTTAGCCAAATTTTCAGATTTTTTGCGTTTTCTCTTTCCAAAAAACGCCTTTGTTTTATTTCCCATACCTTCGAAAACATAATTTTTTGTCACTATAAAACAATGTCAGTCATAAAAAAATACTTACCAAGTACTTATGATAATACTTTAAAATTTTGTCGGTCATCAAAAATAAAATATTTTATTTACCAAAGTACTAAGATTTGACGATCGCCCTAAAAACTTGCAGTATCCGTGTATAAACGCACGGCAAAAGTCGTCAACCCCCGACGGAGCGCCGAGCGACGTGACCACTCTCTGGAAGGGCTCGCGGCGAAGTGATTTGAATCGATTCGAACGCGACGTATTATAGTAGTTTTAAAATATTTATAAAAAAATTATAGAGCTAATTTAGTTGAAATTTTCAAGTGTAAGTTTTTAAAGAATATGTTCTTCTATTATAGTAATTTATTGTTATATTAAATTATGTAAGGTATAGTGGTGAAAATAATAATTGTATCGACTATAATTTCTGAATAATTTCACATTGTTTGGATTTTTATTTTTTTTGTATTCAGCCTAAAATGAAAAATCCTTTCTAGTAACTATTTTTACAAGGATCTTCCCAGTTGGTTAAAAAATTTCGTTTCTTAGGTCTGTCAGTGGTTTCAGATATTTGAAGCTTCGAAATTGAATCTGAAAGTGAAATTAAGAAAACCTCTGTTCAGTTATCTTGATAGATTTCACAAATACTCTAATAATCGAACAAAATAAACTATCTTCTATTTAGACAATAACATTTCCTAAAATTATTAGTAATTGATATGTTCGTAGGATAAGTGGTTGATGAATAATCAGATTTGAAAAATTACGTTTTTGAGCAAAACAGCCCACGGACCGAGCATACGCTCTTAAGTGATTGTGTACGTACTGCGTCCGATCCGAATTCTAGCTATCATCATAGTTTTCCCTTCTAATTTTATCACGCACAGGCCCTCTAAGTATTTGTTTGGAAGTAACATCAGCTACGCCGTTTCCACGATCTCTGTTCTGTTTCATTATTTCTAGTGTAACGTTGATGTAAAACTAGACAAGAGCGAGTCGAGAATCGATCGATAACACATTGATTCAGTGACGATTAATATGGTGAACTTTTATTCGTTTCTATCACCTCTAATATCCCACATACACTAATTAATTAAAGTACCTACCGAAAATACTCCACATAACCAGCCCATTACTGTCCTATTGCTGGGCAAGAGCCTCTTCTCAGTATGAGAAGGCTAAATCGAGTGCCTCTAATGAGCTGTGACCTTAAGGCCTTAGTAGATCACGTAGGCCTACTGCAGGTTGGCGGACTACATACACCATCATGAACTGTATGGAGAACTCTCAGGTATATAGATTTCCTCACAATATTTTCCGTCACCGTTAAAGCAAGCGTTAATGAAATTCTAATCCACATGAATTCGAAAAGTCAGAGGTGCGGGCAGGGTTCGAAAGACCCTCTTGCATGGAAGGCAAGCGTTCAACCGCTAGGCTATATCACTGCTACAAAAATACTCTAGATTTCAATCATCATTATCATCATTTCAGCCGAAAGACGTCCACTGACTGCTGGACATAGGCCTCCCCCAAGCATCACCACAACGACCGGTCCTGTGCCTTCCGCATCCAGCGGATTCCCGCGACCTTCACCAGGTCGTCGGTCCACCTTGTGGGGAGCCTACCCACGCTGCGCCTTCCAGTACGCGGTCGCCACTCCAAAACTTTACTGCCCCATCGGCCATCCGTTCTGCGAGCAATGTGCCCCGCCCACTGCCACTAAAGTTTGGCAATTCTTCGGGCTATGTCGGTTACTTTCATTCTCCTGCGAATCTCCTCATTTCTGATTCGATCTCGCAGGGACACTCCGAGCATAGCCCTCTCCATTGCTCTTTGAGTGACTTTGAGCCTTCTTATCAGGCCCATTGTGAGCGACCACGTTTCAGTACCGTAAGTACTGGCAATACTCACTGGTCAAAGACTTTCGTCTTGAGACACTGCGGTATTTTGGACGAGAAGATATTGCGTAGCTTCCCGAACGCTGCCCAACCGAGTCGGATTCGACGATTGACCTCTTTCTCGAAGTTGGACGTAAGTAACTAAAGTAAGTACAGCTAGGTAACTAGCTGGCAGTGGCGTGCATTGCATATAGGCAATTAGGCAATACCTACTGCCTTCCTCATTCAAATTCAATAGTGGTGTAAGTTATTATCTTTTTTTCATAGTACGATGATTACTTATCTTAAAATAGACCTATTAATGCTAAATTAATCTTCCTACATCAAAAAATCAATAACTTACACTTACACCACAATTAAATTCAAGTGAAGTAAGCCAATGCACGCCACTGCTAGCTGGGCAGTTTGTTCTAGGTATACATAATCGTCAACAACTTCGAGTGTAGATTCTCTGATGTTTACGGGAATGGGTGCTATATGGGAATTCGACATAACCTTTGTCATGTCCATATTCATTTTAAGACCCACTCTATCAGAAGCTCTACTGAGGTTATCGAGCATTGTACCGAGGTCCTCCATGGTCTCAGCCATGACTACTATGTCGTCGGCAACCGAAGGTGAGGTGAAGGTGGTGAGGTGTAGATTTCAATATTTATTAGCAATATTATCGTAAATTAACGTAGCTCTAGTTTTACTTAAGTCCCTAACTGAAATCACCTGATCCAAACTTATTATTCCCCTGTGGACAAACGTAAACTTTCAATATTCCTCGCTAAGCTACATTACTGCCCAAAGGGACTGCTCATAAAACTTTACGATACCTCACACACTATAAGTACGATTTTAGAGCTTTTAAGACAAGAGAGAATTATTATTCTTATTTTGTCTTTTAATATTCCTAATTGGTAAACATTTAACATTTTTTTAACACTTTTTTATTTTTTTGATGTGTAGGTTCCGTGTGGTGCCGGACGCAAAGAATAGCACCACCCTCTCTCTTCTCATGGGTGTCGTAAAAGGCGACTAAGGGATTCACCAGAGGATAGGCAGCAGCGTTCTCTGAATATTTAAACAACCCACTGCGATCGCCAACCCGCCTGACAAGCATGGCGATTATGGCATATCCCCCCTCTTTGGGGCAGGCCTTTGTCCAGCAGTGGACGTTTTTCGCCTGAAATGATAATTTTATTTATTTTTATTTTATTTTTATTTTTTATTCTTCAGGACAACAAGCAATTGCGCAATAATGCATAATACAAACAAAAAGATCATATAAAACTTAGGTAATCACGCGACCAGCACCGTTATCCACAAAATAATACATACAATTTTACAAATACAGCAAGCACTTTTGCAGACAGAATTAATGTATATCTAATAATTATGAGCGAAAATTAATGTAGGTATACAAAACTTGCATAATTATGCAATTATTAATTATGATGATGATGAAACATTTTACATGGCTCATGGCTAAGTAATAACCACGTAATCAGTCAAGCGCGCGGTCAGTCTTTGGATGGGTGACCGTTACGGTCAAAGACATGATTGGCGCTGAAGACACATTGAGACCCCTCCGTGCCTCGGAGAGCACATTATGCTGTCAGTCCCGGTTGCCATACGAACACCTACGGCAGTCGTTTTGGGTAGTCAATAGCCCGAAAGTCTGACAACAGGTCTAACCTTAGGTGTCGGTGTTACCCAGTAACTGGGTTGCGAGGGTCTGATGACAATCGCTCCGTGTGAAATACTGATGAAGCCGAAACCAACCTAATTGACAAGCGGCTAGAAGAAAAGCATTTTACATAAACTTTTACGCACATCATGGTTCTAGAGCTTATCAGACTAGAAAAATCTCTTAGACCAGTAGCATGTTTACATTGGCGTCTAGACGTTATTTTTTATAGGACCTAGGCTGATATTCCTCATGTTGTCCCGATGTCCCCTGCGAAGCAATATTTACTGCTGGCATCGCGTTACTGGCTTGCCCTGCCTTAGCGACAAGGAGTAAGAAGGCATGGAGCGCTAACATGTGAAAGCTATCGAGGGAACGGACAGATGATGTTTGAAACATTTCAGCCAACTTTCGCAAGCAGTGCATGATTTACCGCACTTATCGCCGACTTACCGCGTCTTATCCGAATATTTTGATGACAAGATGCGACTATTAGGATTAGGACTACCTACTAGGATTTTTCATTTTAGTTAATTAGTTAGTTTACTTCATAAATACATTTGTAAAAAAAAAATTTTGGAGGAACACTGACTCCAAAGTTACAGGTAATAACCTAGTTTGGGAGCCAGGGAACCATTTTAGGGTTCCGAAGTCCTACAAGGAACCCTTATAGTTTCGTCATGTCCGTCCGTCTGTCCGTCTGTCCGTCTGTCCGTCTGTCCGTCTGTCCTAATCCTTTACAGCTTAATAACTTCTACAGTTATAAACATAAGTAAATGAAATTTTGTTAGAAAATAGTCTACATATAGATCTCAATTTTAAAAGAATAAAAAAATGTTTTTCCGTATTTTAGGGGTGGCGTCCATACATGTGAAATGGAAAAAAAAAAAATTTTTTCGCTGCACCCCCTCGTGTGCGATATCATTGAATAGGTCTACTAAAATGAAGGTAATGTTTGATACACCACTTTTTTATCAGGTGTACCATCTGTGAAATATAGCCCGCCAAAGTGGCTTGCAATGTGTCCCCCCCCCTGCCATTTCTAAACTATGCAATGTAGAAACTTATAATCTTCCACACTGATAGACCTTTGTAAAAACTCTCTTTTAAAATTATTTCGAGTATAATGTGATTATAATTTTTTGAGTTATAGAGAGAAAACTGAAAAATACTTAAAACGTCCTAGTTCAAAGGTCATTGACCTTAGAGAAAAATTATCATAGCAAATAATGCTCCTTTAGCTACTTTCTATTTGAAAAAATCACAAAAAGTAACTTTGAAATGACGCAAATCTTAAATTTGGCTTCTTGAATTTATCGCTAGATGGCGCTACTAACAACACGCTCTGAGTCGCGAATGCTGCCGATTATTGCAAAAACTAAAATAGCCATGATTAATATTCGATTTGATTCGTTTGTAATTACACCTACTTAAGGAACCCTATAATACTGAGCATGGCCCGACATGCTCTTGGCCGGTTTTATTGTTTGTGTTTTTTTTTTGTATGATGACATATTAAAATTAACTATTCTGACTATATCAGAAACGGCAATCCATGTAATCTGTGTATTTGTCTCAAGAATCGTTGGTCGGAAACAGTAGTTGGATATTTCGAATCAATCATTTTTGAGTTACAAAGGAATTAAAAATGTGTGCTCAGCCCCCCAAGCCAAGTTGTCAAATGAATGACTTTTTCGTTGATATATGTCATTCGCATACATTTTGATTGTTTTCTATTAGTGTTGACGATTGTAAATTGTTAACTTGGCTAGGGGGCAGTACAGAAATAAGAAATGATTTTGATTAACTTCTATGGCGAATTTAACTTGTTCCGGTACTGACTTATGACCGAAGATTTTTAGAGGTCAACTACTTTCGTGTTTATGACTTTTCTTCTTACTCCGTGACCGTTAAGTAATTAAACTTTTTTTATACAATGAAGATAGAAACTGTCTAGTGTATTGTCCCTTGGATTATTTGCTATGACTGTTTACTGTGTCTAGACAGACCAGCAAATCAGAAGTTTAAAGTTGTATAGCTTTTTTATCTAAAGATATTTGTTCGGATTAGCTACTTATCTATGGTTAACGATTTAAATTGTGGAATGAAAAAATCTCTCACGAGCAGGATTCGAACCTGCGACTCCTGGCTCAGTACGCCAGTGCTTTAGCCACTAAGCTACCGTGAACACTGCTCGTGGTAACGAAATTCTCATCCACTTGGTACATCTTTGGGTGACGTCAGCGATATCTTATTAAGAAACAGACTCGACTAACTTTGCAGTTAATTCAAAGTCGTATAGATATGACCTTACTAATTATTTATTATTTTTAACGCATTTTACGCATGCGAAACGAAAAAATAAAATAAAAAAGTAATAAATATCTATGGTTAGTTTTCGATTTCCGTAGCTCTTGAAAATATATATATTTATTACTATTGGTAGGTACTGACTTCACGATTTTTTTTACTTTTGTTATTTTGTTTTGTCTTTTGTTTAGTTTGTTTTGTTTTATTATAACACAGAATTCATTTAATTTCGGGGCTCGTGGCGAAGTAACACCCGGGCGGATTGTACTATCTGCGAGGTTAAGCTGCGCTTGATGCGGTCAGTCTGTGGATGGGTGATCGTTTAGTTACACATCGAGACCCCTCCGTGCCTCGGAGAGCATGCTAAGCTATCGGTCCCGGTTTTCATACGAATATCTATGGTATCTATTCTCAGTAGCAGCCCGGAGACTGGATTTGTGCCCGGTCAATGGCAATAGGCTCGCCCCCTATTACATGGGACTATAACATAACTGTCGAAATGTGGGTGTACTATTACACCTCTGGCTACCCCTTCGGGGAAATACAGGCGTGATGTTATGTTATGTTATGTTATCTATGGCAGTCGTTACGGAAATTCAGAAGCCTGAAACTCTGACAACTGGTCTAACCTCCGAATGTCAGTATTAACCATAACTTGGTTACGGGGTCTGATGGCAGTCGCTTAGTGTAAAATACTGATGTTCAGCCTCATCTGGTTAGAGTGGAAGCCAACCCCAACATAATTGGAAAAAGGCTCGGAGGAGGAGATTTCAATTAATTTGAGGCCTATGTTTGACACTACAGCCAACAGCAAATAAAGTAAAGCTTCGTATAGTTGCCGGCACGAGTCGTGAGCACAGATTCCACTGCTTAAGTGGTTGTATCTCTGTTCACAGTACAACAGACCAGAAACGGGCACTTGTATTGGCTTAATTATATGATAATGTATAATTGAGTATACGTAGAAAACGGAATACTAGAATACAGTGACGACAGAGACTACCACGCAGGTACAATTTGTGCTCACGTCTCGTGCCGGGAACTATACAAATCTGGTCAATACACTTGTTTAACCTTATATCGAAGCGACCCGAACTATCACAGAAAGTGTCTTAGACTAAATAAAGCCAACCACTGACCTCAAGACCCAAAAACCTAGATCTATTGTCATGAGACTTTATTTATTCGCAACACCCAAAGTAAACTGTTTCTGAAGCGAAATTAATATTGGAGGGCGCAGATTTGTTATTGAGCTCCAGAGTTCGGCGACCCGTATGATGCCTCAAACGGTTTTATTTGAACTTCTCCACACAATAAATAATATTTCAAACGATTTTACTGGAAGTTCTAGACACAATAAACAATGTTTTTGTTAGGAAAAGTGCTCAGTTTCTCTATTATTATAACTGTAGGTAGTGCTTGAAATAGGATGAATTTAGTTTAGGTTACGTTTTTGTTTCGAGATTTGTTTGCTAGCTAAGAATTCTTGTCAGGATATTTACATACGAAAGGTCTGTATATCGTTCTCTATTCAAGCGTAAACTGTTGTTTTTTTTCATGTAATTTTAACTATTATAATAATATCGTCGACGTGTCTTCATATATAAAATTCCGTTGTGTGTGTGTGTGTGTTCGTAATTCTTCTCCTCCTAAACGACTTTCTCAATTTTGATTTTTAAAAAGTATTTACTTATGGTGTCACCTGGATGGTTCTTAGCTACAGTTGTACGTGGTAGGTGGCGCTGTTGTCGACTACCAGTATCTTTTTTTGGATAAACGAAACCCACACGGGCGAAGCCGCTAACGACCTCTACTAGGTTATAAATAATATGGTCGGCGTAGAAAAGAAATTACATAACTATGCTTTCAACGTTCCGAGATTAGTACTACAATGTAAACATTGAAGTTTATAAACAAAAATATATTGTAAAAAATCCAGAAATAAAATTAATTACAATTATCTCGGAACTTTGAAAACCGAGTTATGTAATTTCTCCGGTACGCCGAAGTTATTATAAGCGTCACTTATCAATTTTTTTAAACGAAACTTCTACATCGTGTTATCAAAATAACTGACAACACCTTAAGGGGTCATTGGACTCATCAGTATGAACACCTTTTACTATGGGATCAACACTAAAATCGCGAAAAAAAAACCAGCAGTTCCCTACATTTGTGTTCACATAAATCGACAAAATGTAGGCAAAAGCTGTTTTTTTTTTGTGATTTCAAGATTAGTCCCAAAGTAAAAGTTGTTTATACTGATAAGTACATTCACCCCTTAAGACGTTTTCAGTTATATCAATAACACGTAGTATGGTCGTTGCTTACTCGTCTCGGGAGTAAACCGAAAAAAACGTGACCGTTAAGTCTATCCACGGTTTTCCGACGGCACCCGTTTTTTGTTTGTTTCACATGTATACATGAAAATGTTCTCAGAAAATCACGTTATCGTACCTACAGGTTTTGCTGTCCATAAACATTAGAAAGAAAGAAAAAAACAAAGAAAGAAAAAAAAGTCAGTCTCGGTAGAGACGAGAGAAAAAAAAACTAAAAATAACACATTAATAATAAACTTAAAATTGACATGCCTGTATAAGACTAAAAAAACCGGCCAAGAGCATGTCGGGCCATGCTCAGTATTATAGGGTTCCTTAAGTAGGTGTTACAAACAAATCAAATCGAATATTAATCACGGCTATTTTAGTTTTTGCAATAGACGGCAGCATTGGCGACTCAGAGAGTGATGTCAGTAGCCGCTAGATGGCGCTATACAGTGCCAAATGTAATACACGGCACTTGACGCCAGCATTGGCGACCCAGAGAGTGTTGTACGACGCCGCTAGATGGCGCCAAATTTAAGAAGTGTGTCGTCAACATAACACAAAGTTACTTTTTGTGATTTTTTTAAATAGAAAGTAGCTAAAGGAGCATTATTTGCTATGATCATTTTTCTCTAAGGTCAATGACCTTTGAACTAGGACGTTTTAAGTATTTTTCAGTTTTATGTCTATAACTCAAAAAATTATAATCACATTATACTCGAAATAATTTTAAAAGAGAGTTTTCACAAAGGTCTATCAATGTGGAAGATTATAAGTTTCTACGTTGCATAGTTTTGAAATGGCAGGGGGGGACACACATTGCAAGCCACTTTGGCGGGCTATATTTCGCAGTTGGTACACCTGATAAAAAAGTGGTGTATGAAACATTACCTTCATTTTAGTAGACCTATTCAATGATACCCCACACGAGGGGGTGCAGCGAAAAAAAATTTTTTTTCCCCATTTCACATGTATGGGTGCCACCCCTAAAGAACGTAAAAACTATTTTTTTATTCTTTTAAAATTGAGATCTATATGCAGACTATTTTTTAACAAAATTTCATTTACTTATGTTTATAACTGTAGAAGTTATTAAGCTGTAAAGGATTAGGACAGACGGACAGACGGACAGACGGACAGACGGATAGACGGACAGACGGACAGACGGACAGATGGACGGACATGACGAAACTATAAGGGTTCCTTGTAGGACTTCGGAACCCTAAAAAGGCCCCCATCTCTATATGCTACAACACCGAAATGTTGCAGCGCTTGTTTCCGGATGGGTCCCGATAGTGAGGCCACGGGTAGATACGAGCAAATAAATATAATTACAGTAAACCTAAATTAAACCATTATCAAAGTTGTCTCTGACAGCAGCGACTTCAATAGACGTGGTAGAATGTCCCAGCGTAGCACTGCAAAAACCACGCAAAAAATTTCATTCTATAATAATAAAAAATAAACATTTATTGCATAATAACATAGGCACAAGTAATTGAATTCTTGACTTCCAAACTAAGCAGAACTTGTATTATCGAAGTCAAAGGGCTCTGTATTAGAAGTAAATATTACAATAATGCGACGAAAGGACGCATGCAGAAAGAAAAAAAATGTTTAACAAAAACAAATAAAAATAGGAATTTATGTTAAGCAACTACCAAAACTGTGATGGGTATTGACTTGTAACGAGTCAGTGGGTGGGTGTGATGAGGTGTATGATATGGTGTACATATAAGTATGTACAGTCTAACAAAGCAATTAGTATCCAGGGTCGCCAGATATAGATGAAGATTTCTCAGGAAATTATTATAGAACGGTTTGATTAGGATTCTTTAGAAATACAGTTTAAAAGTTACTTTGTCCGTTATAAAAATGATATTTCACTCGAAACATCCACAATCTTCTGAGAAAACTTCATTTATATCTGGCGACCCTGCCCCTCTTGCCAAGATGACAATCTACATTCGTCAACGCTATAGAAAACAATCAAAATGTATGGGAATGACATATCTCAACGAATGACTTTTTCGCCTGGCTGGATACTAATTGCTTTGTTAGACTGTACAGTGACATAAATAAAGCTCCACTTTTCTACATCATGATACAAGCAAGTATCTAACTCGACTGCCTGGTTGGTCTAGTGGTCGCAAGCGCGACTGCTAAGCGTGAGGTCCTGGGTTCGATTCCCGGGTCTGGCAGAAAGTGTTATTGAAATTTTGTGTCAACAAAATATTCATATGGCAACCGGGACCTACAGCTTAACATGCTCTCCGAGGCACGGAGAGATGTCTATGTACAACGACACGATCACCCATCCAAGGGCTGACCGTTGCTAGCGCAGCTCAACCATACAGATCTTGCAATCCACGCGACACGCTCTAACATACAACACTTCATGTATAGCCGCAAAATACTCCTTCCACAAAATCAGAAAACTTTTCCACGTCTACCTATAAGATCTGCAATCCACGTGACACACTCCAACATACAACTCTCCATGTATAGCCGCAAAATACTCCTTCCACAAAATCAGAAAACTTTTCCACGTCTACCTAAGATCTGCAATCCACGCGACACACACCATGTAAGGCAGCAATATACTCCTTCCACAAAATCAGAAAAATATCCACGTCTACCTATAAGATTTGCAATCCACGCGACACACTCCAACACACAACACTCCAAGTATAGCCTCAAAATACTCCTTCCACAAAATAAAAAACTTTTCCACTTCTACCTATAAGATCTACAATCCACGCGACACACTCCAACATACAACACTCCATGTATAGCCGCAAAATACTCCTTCCACAAAATCAGAAAACTTTTCCACGTCTACCTATAAGATTTGCAATCCACGTGACACACTCCAACACACAACACTCCATATATATCCGGAAAATACTCCTTCCACAAAATCAGAAAACTTTTCCATATCTACCTATAAGGTTTCCCCAATAGGTACAGTCATGTGGCGCGGGCAGCTCGCGTCCACACGTCAAATATTCAGGGTGCCCACTGTTTTATTCATGTGACCATCTGTTGTCTCGCTTTGTTACCTAGCGACTACGTACATGCATAAATTGTGAGGTAGGTAAGTATGGATGGGACCTCTTTGCGTTTTTGGTGCGATTGTGGTGGTAATATTATGGGTTGTTTTTTAACCTGAAACAACAGAAATTCTCGTCTCATCCACAAATAATGTGTTTATTTGGGAAAAATATAAGTAATCTACAATGTCTTTCTTATATAAAATATTCTTTTAAATCTCGGTGCAGAATAAACTGCAACATATAATAATTCTTATAAATATTTAAAAGTGAAATAAGACGGATAATTAATACTTTTTGGTGCCTTGTTTGAAGTCATCGATATATATGTACTACGTACTGAAGCAAAGATTTTTTTTGCATCAGTCCAAAATTTTCAGACACATATTTTTTTCGCTTTTCATTCAAAGAAACAATTTTTTCTCAAGTCCTAGTCATAAATATTATGTTAAAACTGTAAATAAATAAATTAATCGGTACTCAGACAGTTTATCATTCGACAAATTGCAGTGTCGTAGGATCAAATCCACACCATGGCTTTTCCGCGTTGTTTGGGGTCACCTTTGATGCGGTTAATAGCGGCGAAATTTAGCTTAGGATGCTTGTTTTCCGGGTATTTTTGCTCGGTCACACAGAGGTCACCATTGGTTACACCGTGGTTGCTTGGAGCAAGCATTAAATTAATAATATCTAAGTAGAACCTTTACGTCAAAAATTCTAAAAAAGTAAGAGCAGAAGTAATTACAATAAATGACTTTATGTTTTAGCACTTACCGACTGTCTGACTTTCGAGCTGACTGCACATAACTACGAGTGGCAGGATCAAATAAATAATTATGTAAAACTAAAAAAACGTTTTAGTAATTAATTCGCCCAAAGAGTCGTAAATTAACACGTTAAATTAAAATATTATTACAAAAGAACGGTTTTCTGGTTTCAGAGACGCTCAAAGAGCATTTTCAAGTATTTCTCTTTAATAAAACAACCGAGCGTTCAATTCTTGACAAAATTAATTGCTTCCTATTGTACAACAAAGTTTTGTCGGCGTAATCGTAATATTAAAATTTTGTACAGAATTGTATCATTTGTATCCGTGGGTAGACAACAACTTACAGTCTTAATGACATTGGTACAAAGTTAAAAATAGCACAAATAAAGAAATTAGAACCAGTATAGATATATTTTATTACATTCATAATAATGGTCTTAGTCTTAGAATAAAGTTATACGGCGCAGCGAACTACATGATACTATGGAAATAACTAAACATATTTAGGCACTTACTGATTTTATTGCAATTTCATCATAATAATATTTATTTATGTATTGTATTTATTCAACTATTTATGCATACAGGACGTTACGGAAAAATATATTTAGGAAAGTATAAGTACAAATGTACTGCTTATCTCTCCAGCAGACACTGCTAGAGAAGAATTAGAAAGAAAATCAATGTAGACAGAGTCTGAGAAGGGGGAAATTTACAACCACTAACTACAACTAGGTAGGTACTAATTACCTATGTATTCATTCATAGGTTTGCTATGTGAATTTTTCGTATTATACTGTCGCTAATGATTTATTGACATTATGCCTAATTGGACGGTGTGAAATAAAGTATATTTATTTATATGCTAATCAAATTGAAGTAGCTTTTAGTAGTTTTAGCGGCTTTAACTCTATAAAAGTAGAAAATCTCTTTTAGATCTATATGATAGAATAAATAAATATCTTCGGGACATTTTTACACAGCACCATCTAGTCCCAAACTAAGCAGAGCTTGTGATATGGGTACTAGACAATAGATATAATACTTATATACTTTTTTTTTTGTAAATACAGATTTATAATACATAAGAAACACCCAGACCAACACAAACACTTATTAAAATAAAACAAAGTTTAACCGGATTAAATCGCGTATATTATTTAAATTGGTTTCCCTGACGTTTCGAAAGCTTTGCAGCATTTCGTGGTCGCAGGTAGACTAAGATGGCAATCGTCTTTACAGATATTTCTAAAAAATTATAAAGTCCAAGAAGTTACAAACACTTATGTTCATCACACAAATATTTGTGTCCTGTGGGAATCGAACCCACCCACTACCTCGTGATCAGCAGTCCGACCCAGAATATGGTTTATTGTACGCAATGAAAATAGTAGTAAAAAGGTACAACGTATATAAATTATGGTATGGCTAAAAGCGATATCTTCCAGACAACCTTTAGATGGAAAAAGAAGACGTAAGATCTATATCATGGGGGCAGTCCATGGCGTACTACTGCATTTTCTCTTTTGTTCTTTAAATGACTATTGGATCATTTAATTTTGTATTTGTATTATTGTACTATTTCATATGGGTGTAATTGTCTGAAATAAATGATAATTTAATTTCATCATCATCATCATTTCAGCCGAAAGATGTCCACTGCTAGACTTAGGCCTCCCCCAAATTTGGGGGGATATGCCATAATCGCCACGCTTGGCAGGCGGGTTGGCGATCGCAGTTGGTTGGTTAAATACTCAGAGAACGCTGCTGCCCATCCTCTGGTGAGTCCCTTTTACGACACCCATGAGAAGAGATAGGGTAAGGGATAATTTAATTTAATTTTAATTATTCCACCTCTACATAGTTATTAATATGAAAGTAATGGTGGGACAATGACGGTGGGACCACGAGTCGTTCATCATCATACAATATAACCTGCGACCACGAACGCTGCAAAGCTTTCGAAACGTCAGGAAAACCAATTTAAATAATATACGTGATGTAATCCGGTTAAACTTTTTTTATTTTAATGTGTAGTGATCGCGAAAACCTAAGAAATTTTTATTATACCTTTGATAACCTGGCAACGAACAACGCCTAAAGAATCTAATGAAAGAAGACATCTTAAAGCATAGATATTCTTCTTTTTCTTTCTCCTATAGCTAGCCTGTTCCCGATTACATATATATTTTACACGGAGCGACTGCAATCAGACTCCCGCAACCCAGTTACAACAAACGGTCTGTAATCGGAACTTAAGAACGACCAAATACACATGGATAGATAGATAGGTAGGTAGGTATGGAGAAACTGGAAAGCCTCAAAGTTCGGGAAACTAGTTTTAACTAGTTAAGCCGCACGAGTCGGCGGAGACCAGAAACGTGTCTGTTCGAATTCTTCCTTTAACACTTTAATATAAAAATGTTTTGTGGCTACCACGGAATACTATATTCATTTCCTCTATGGTGGCTACAACTTTTTCTTAGTTGTGCAGTTAAATATAATTTAGAATAGTTTTCCCGACCGGTAAAAGAAAATCAACTTTACGAGTTTTTGGTTTTTAGCAGAAACCTTTTGTTGAAAACTGGTAGTCAAATAGCGCAGTACACATAGAGGCGACAGAACGCGGACAACAAACACGGACGAGGCTTGTCCTTTTCCATTGCATGTTATTAAGGGGAATGTAGCAGCCAAGTGACGCCCCCATCAGTAAATAAATTATTACTCGTTAAATAGGTGCATCATTTATTGAAAATTCGTTTTGTGAATGATTAAACTACAGTCTCTGCCCCCCTAACCAAGTTGACAGTCTACAATCGTCAACGCTATAAAAAACAATCAAAATGTATGGGAATGACATATCTCAACGAATGACTTTTTCGTTGAGATACGTCATTCCCATACATTTTGATTGTTTTCTATTAGCGTTGACGATTGTAGATTGTCAACTTGGTTAGGGGGTACTTAAATTGATAAAAACGAATTTTCGATAAATGATGTATTCAGCGAGTAATATTTTTTTTACTGATGGGGCGCCACTTGGCTGCTACATATCCTTTAAATGGTGCAATACACAGAGGTGATAGGGCGCGGACGGGACGTGGACGCGGGAGGGACACGTTACAGTCATGTTCGTATCACTTCTACGTCTAGTACACACGGCTACACATCAAGCTATACCTGTCCAGTATAAGCTGACCTCTCATTGTACGGAAAACCTATACAATGGAAAGTCAGCTTATACTGCCATGTCTCTTATGTGTGCATTAGGCTTTTTAGTAGCATTTGAGTGTACATATTGAAACGTCTTTGAGACGCCTTGGATGTTCCTATCCATCCATTTGATAGTCTTCATCCTCAATCACTTGCTTCATACAAGACAATTAGGAGTCTGATAGTTCCTATTCCTTTCTAAAACAAAACCAGCTGGGCACGGACCTTTTCTCAGAATGAGAAGGATTCAAGCCTTAGGCCACCACGCTGGCGTACTGTACTGTACTGGACTACACACACCATCAAGATCTGTATGGAGCACTCTGAGGTGTGCAGGTTTCCTCACGATGTTTTCCTTCACCAAATAAAAATAAATAATAAATATTTTTGGGACATTTTTACACAGCACTATCTAGTCTCAAACTAAGCAGAGCTTGTACTATGGGTTCTGGACAATGGATATAATACCTATATTCTTTTTTTTGTAAATACATACTTATAATACATAGGAAACACCCAGACCAACACAAACACTTAATGTTCATCACATAAATATTTGTGTCCTGTGGGAATCGAACCCATGACCTCGTGATCAGCAGTCCGACACTCGAACCACTAGACCACCGAAGTCATCGAATAAAGTGATAATCAAATTCTGATCTGCACATGAATTCAAAAAACTAGAGGTGCGAGCCAGTTTTTTATTATAACATAGGAGGGCAAACGAGCATGTGGGTCACCTGCTGGTAAGCAATCTCCGCCGCCCATGGACATCTGCAACACCAGAGGTATCGTTGGCACCGGTGCGTTGCTGACCTTTTTTAAACCCTCCTGCATAGAAGACAAGGTTTGGGCGCAAAACGTCAGAAACGCAAAATGACAGAGTCGCAAAATATCGGAAACCTAAAATGTCGATTTCGCAAAATTACATATGCGCAAAATGACGGTGTCCAAAATGACAGTTTCGCTAAACGACAAGTTCTCAGAATGCCAGAAAAGCATAAAATGACAGATTCAGAGAATGACAGAAACGTATGAAGACAGAGACAAGCGTTCAACAGCTAAGCTATCTCTGCTTTACAGATATAATAATAACAAATCCAGCGTAGCTCACGTTGAATATTTTATCATATCCATTCACGCTGGTAACCACCACATCTCAATGCATGATGCGCGTATTATGCATTCAATTCAATTTTTTTTAAGTTATGGCTCCATCGTTATTCGATGATTTTGCCAATGTCAAGGTAGGAAAAGACACAGTGATAAGTTCTTAGTTTCAAATGTTGCTTATCATAAATTTACCGATGTTTGTAGAGATGGTATGCATTAAGCTGTAAAAGGACAAAACAACACATATTATTAGTAGACAACAATACACAAAAATGTTAAAACACTTAACACAGAAGGAGTTTAAGGGAATGCTAAGGGAAAAAGGACCAATAAGGATAAGGTATGTAAAAATAAACTACACAAACGTATTAATATACTATAACCGAATATTGTTGACACTGATGAATTTATAAAGAAATTTAATCATTGGAGTATGGACTAAGGTTAACAAAAATGGAATATTAATTGGGAGGGGGATATTAGTAGGGAGTAGGTCGTAAAGGGGAATCGATAGCCTAGGACACGAAAAAAATAAGTGCTCCAGAGTACCCTCATCTAAACCGCATTCACAGAGGGAGTGATCCCTGACTCGAATTTTAGCCAAGAAAACAGGTGTACATACAAAGCCAAGCCGTAATCGAATGATGACAGATGTTATTAATTTGTTAAAATAATTAATTTTCTTATTACTAAACCAGCACTTAGAAGGTATTGAAGGCTGGATGGTCCCAAAAAATTTTCCCTTTATTAGTCTAGATTTTTGCCAATGAGTATCCCAACTTTTTATCATAGAAGGTTTAGCAAGACATCGTAAATCGCGAGGAAAGCAGGACTTGTACGTATCGCTACCACATTGGATAGCCGCCTTAGCAATTGAGTCGGCATTTTCGTTACCCACGATTCCAGAGTGACTAGGGATCCATGCCAATGCTACTTGTATGTCCAGGCAATGGCACCTGTATAGGAGTTCTTTGGTCTGCAGAGTTAAAGAGAAATTCTGGCGAGAACGGAAAGGGGGTTTCACTAAATCCTGTAAACAACTTAGGGAGTCGGAAAGAATAAGGGTTCTATTTAAACCATGTGACAGAACATAGGAGACTGCTTCAAAAAGAGCTATTGCTTCGCCTGTATAAATAGAACAGTATGAAGAGCAGCGAAAGTTTAAAATAATTCTGAACTTTGGAATCCACACTGCAGCTCCCACATTGCTATCCTCCGATAGTTTAGATGCATCAGTAAACATGGAAAGCCAACCATGCCAATTCTCAGTCATGATTTTATTGAACTGTTCGTTAGCACCAGGGTTGTGTTTCCCAATGCCAAAATTAAAGTATATTTTCGGTTGAAAAATTAGGGAATCATAAGCAACTTCAAAAAGAGGGTTAATCTTCGATTGAACTATAGAGATATGCATATTTTGGAATTTATTGTAACTATTGACAAGAAGTGGAGGGTCTTTATGAGACCAATAAGGAGAAGTAGAAATTAATTCCGTAAGAGTATGAAGAATAGAATGAAGAGGGTGAGACTTAACTTGGACAGCATTATAGAAAAATCTGTCAGAAAGAAATTGCCTACGAAGGTGAAGAGGGGGTTCTAAACACTCTACTTGCAAAGCATTGATGGGAGAACATTTCATAGCACCTGTGATAATACGTAAGCATTTGGCCTGAATTTTCTCTAATTTAGAAATGGCAATTTTATTGCAAGGTTCTAGAAGGAAGCTACCATAGTCGAAATGGCTCCGAACAATGGCATTATATAGAATTCTTTGAGAGGAAGGATGAGAGCCCCAACGAACCCCAGAGAGAGCACGTAATATATTCACACTTTTTTCGCATTTTTTTGATATATAATCAAGGTGGTGATAACCGGATAGTTTGGAATCAAGAATAATACCAAGAAATTTAACCTTTTCAAGAATGGAAATTGACTCATCATCCACGGAAAGATTTATAGGGGGAATGATACGCTTGCGAGAAAAAATCACAGCATTACACTTGGGCACTGATAAACTTAAACCATGATCAGCCAACCACTGGTTAAGATAATGTAAAGCAGAATTTATACGGGAAGAAGCTTCTAAGAGAGAAGAAGAACTATAATAAAGGGCGATGTCGTCTGCATATTGTAGGACTTTACAGAAACAATTAACTGAAGAATCTAAATCATATGTATATAGGTTGTACAGTATAGGGCTCAGGACCGATCCCTGAGGTAGGCCCTTCCACACAGACCGCGGGGATGAGAGGGTGTTCTGATGGCGTATGGTAACTGTCCGGGACATAAGGAGATTACAAATGATGTTGATCAACCTCACAGGAATACTCAGCTGAAGCAATTTTTGCCTGAGTAGTGGAAGCTGAACATTATCATAAGCAGACGCTACATCCAAGAAGACACCGATAACACTTTCATTTTTTGAAAAAGCAATTCGTACGTCTGTTGTGAAAATACTAAGGCTATCAAGTGTACTCATACCTTTTCGGAAACCAAATTGAGAATTAGAAAGTATGCCTTTATTTTCCAAAATCCATTCAAGTCTGTTCTTGATGAGGTTTTCCATGATTTTGGCTAAGACAGATGACAGGGCAATAGGTCTATAAGAAGCAGAATCCTTAGGATCTTTTCCAGGTTTTAAAATAGGGATAATAATTTGGGATTTCCAAGAGGCTGGAACCTCTCCAGTAACAAAAAAAGAGTTAATTAGGTTCAGGAAATACTGTTTACAATAAGAAGAAGATTTACAGATAAAGGAGTAAGGAATACCATCCACCCCCGGGGCAGAATCCTTAAGATGATCCAGGGCACATGAAAGTTCAGTAAGGGAGAAAAGATCATCAAATCTATCAACAGAAGGTATAGGAGGATCTAAAGAGGGAAGACAGTCAAAGCTGGGGACAAAGGGAGGAGCCAGTTTATTAAAAAAGTCATCTAACCAGGTGCTGGAGTCATTGGATAAAATATTTGTAGATTGGTCGTCACAAGCTCTGCGATAAGCTTTAATTTTTTTCCAAACAAGAGAAACAGGAGTACGTGGAGATAAAGACTCACAGAAATTATGCCAACCAGATCTCTTTTTCTTAGCCAACAACCTACAGGTACGAGCTGCTGTTTTCTTAAGATTTAAATAATTAGTCATATTAAGAGAAGCTGCGTAAGAGGTTTCAGCTTCCTTACGCTTTCGGACACTCTCACTACACTCAGCATCCCACCAAGGAGGGGAGGGTATTAACTTACGAGCAGAATTCTTTAGTGGGATACTTGAATCAGCTGCTCCTAACAAGCATGAAATGAATCTATCATACAGCTCTAAAGAATTTGATGGATTTATTTGTGGAAGAGTTTGAACTCCAAAGTCTAACTGTGAGGAGAATTTGCTCCAATCTGCTTGGACAAGGCGATATTTCTGAAGAGGCGGAGCAGGAGGGATAGGTGTATGGGAATTATAGGAGGTAATCAAGATAGGGAAATGGTCACTACCATATGAATTGGGGAGGACAGACCAGGACAGAGTTGACACCAAAGAGGGAGAAGCAAAGGAAAGGTCAGGAACACTAATGTTTTGGGTAGGTGAGACCCTACGGGTAGCAGATCCATCGTTAAGGACACAAAGATTGATATCATCTAAAAGATCTAGTAAAGGTCCGGATAAGGGGTCATTACAGTGTGAGCCCCATAAAGTGTGTCGGCAATTAAAATCACCTAGCACAATTAGGGGGCCGGGAATAAATGAAAGAATTGAGTTAAACTCACGAAAAATATCAGGATTAGGATGAGGAGTGTAAGCAGATATAAAAGATATATCAAAGGCTTTAATGGCTACAACATGTAGGCCAGGATTGTGCTGAGGAATTGGGATTTGATTAAAGGTGATAGATCTGCTAACCAATAGGGCACAGCCTGCCCAACCATCATCCCTGTCATCCCGAAGACAGGAAAACCCAGGAACCCTAAAAGGGGACCCAGGCTTGAGCCATGTCTCTGATATGGCAAGGACCACTGGATTAAAATGATTCAACAAGTACAATAGGTCATGTTTTTTGTGACGAATACTTTTACAGTTCCACTGTAGGACTTTGTGCGCCATTCTTGATTATAAATGACTGTAAAAGTTGTTGAACCAAAGTAATGACATTGTTCGGTAGGCAATCACTAAATTTTGTTAGGATATTAATCAAGGAGCAGGTTAGAAGTTCGATTAGATTATCATTAGGGGTTAGTAAGGGTGTAGAATCATTGTTAGGAGTACTGAAGGCACAGCCATTGGGTTGGGAAGATTTTGGAGTACCCACAATGGAATTGTGGGCTTGGACATCATAAGACTTTCCTAACTCAGTTTTAGGCCGAGGAGGAAGATTAACAGTTTTTCTGTAGGAGGTTTTAACAGGAGAAGAGAAAGGAGAAGAAGTAGGAGTTGTGAATAAGGTCGCGGATTGCTGAGAGGATTGGACAGGAGGTTGATGGGAAGCCTGAGAAAGTGAGAAGTTTGTGATAGCATTCGAGTAGGACATTTTTGAGTGGGGGAATCTTAGGGAAGCTTCTCGGTAACTAAGGTTTTCCTGCGACATGATAATTTTAATTGATTTTTGTCTAAGGTGCTCAGGACACTTGCTATCAGTGGCTAAATGATTACTACCACGGCATAGCAAACATGTAGCTTCAGAGTCTGGTATATTACAACTATCTCCAATGTGTGGTTGAGCACATCGAAAACAGCGAGGCTTGGACCTGCACTGAGTGCGAATATGCCCAAACCGTAGACAATTCCTACACTGGATAGTGGGAAGATGATAAGTGGAGACAGGGAGAGAGGCGCTGTAACAATAAACTTTCTCTGGCAAAACTTGGCCAGAGAATGTCAGTACCACTGTTGAAGATGGAGACCAAGACACTCCGTCTTCTCTTTTATTTTTAAAATTAAGCCTCCTAGCCTTTATGACATCGCCACAGTGATTTGGGGTTACTATTCCCGAAACTAGGTCCTCCAGTGACCAATCTGTTGGAATGTCTCTGACTACACCCATGCGCGTTACCTGGAATCGTGGTATGACAGCAGAGTAGTCGTTAGCAGATAAGATATCATTACTGACAAAGCTATTGGCGTATTCCGCACTTTTAAATTGAATTGAGATCTTATTTCTACCCAGGGAAGTGATGCCACCTTCACTAATTCCTTTTATGTTATTTTTATGCATAAATTGGGCAAACTTCAAGGTTTTTAAGGTATACCCTGTTGTAGGGTCTGACTCTGCCTTCGATACATACACCGTATATGGAGCACTATCACACTGGCTATAACAAATTTTCGAGTCACTATCAAACCCTGGCCGAGTATAGACCGATTGCGTGGAGTCTGATGGGGACTTATTTTTCTTGTAGTCGTAAGCTAATACGGTATTCGCAGGGCGTTTTAAATTACCTTTCATTTGGCTTATTTCAAAAGGGGACTCTAAGGATTCAATGTCTGGAGGTTGCCCTCCTCCCCCATCAGGGGGCTTTTCTGCACTCATTTCCCGTAGGAAATGAGTGCTAACCCAACACCAACTAACCTTCTACCAGTCTAAACCTCCACCGAACAAACACAACAAGAAAAACACAAAACTAAAAACACTTCGGAAAATAAGTTTTGAGGTTAAGTTAACACGATGTCACCTGTGTCAAATCCAAACCTCGAATCACCGTATTATGCATTAAAATGTATTCAAGAGTCACGCCCCGCCAAATAATAAAAATGATTTGGCGACTACCCGCCGTTCGAGGCGAAAACAATGGCGGCGTTGTACTGTGCATGTCGATGTTTAGAGGTGAAAGGAGATGAATTCGCGTAACATTTTTTATTTATTTAATATTAATATTATACTATTGGGGAATGCCAGAAAATATAACGATTCTTAATATGGCTCAATTCAGTTTCCTTGATTGATTCAGTTTCAAGCACAGACATAGTAAAAAATATAGACTAAGTGCTGCGAACAACCATAGTGAAGCCAACAAAAACCGTACAACCAGTGCTCACGTTATACCACAGACCAGTAAGCCTCAAGATGCCGCATAAACAAAGTTTTGCATGAGAACACAGTCGTAAAATATTGGCGGCGACCGGGGGGCGGACGGCGCGTTATGATTGGTCGGCTCAAATGTTCGGTGATATGATTGGTGGCGCTCGCTGACGGAGTGACGTCCCGATTGGTGGCTGGGCGTAAGATGGGTAAGGCCGTTAAAAAGGGATTATTTCACTATAGCTTTTCGTCCGGAATTTATTTAATATGAAAACGATAAGTCACCTATAAAATTATGATTTTCCTGCATTAAGGAAGTTCTTATCTAGTTGTTGAAATGCCACAAACATCTAAAAAACATTTTCTTTGTATTTTTTAAAATAAAATATCGTGGGAACATATCATTTTCTAGAACAAATAAAAGTGTCCCAAATTTTCACCCTTGTACAAATATTATTGAATTTGGACATTTCGTTGTATTTCAATTGAAATTTATAGTTTATCTTAATGATTATCGCCTTTTCTAAAATATGACATATATTACGACCGTTTTGATAAATGAAACAATGATTATTTTGTGAAATTACATCGTGTCCGCATATTTAAAGCTTTTAAGTTACTTATTTTATGTTACCAAAATTTTCCCAAAAAAATATCAATTGAGCAGTACAATCTACTTTGATACCTTGGCTGCACTTTTGTCTATGATATCTGTGCTACATAATTATCACTAGTCAGCCATTTTTGTGATTGTGCATTATTTTGTTTGGTGAGGTGCAGATATTTGTCGTCGAAAAAAATTGTACTGGTTAATTTAAATGAAAATATTAATATTTAACTTGAAAACACAAATTACATAATTAATGTAATGTTTAAGGTATAGTTAGAAACTGCGTACGCGCCTATATTTACGTCGTAATTCCGTAAAATTGAGAATGTTTGACGAGAGGTTTTAAGTTACTTTTATGTGACTTATGTTACCATTTTTTACAATTTTTTAAATTACGTAACATAAAAGTGGTATAAAGCTTGAAAAATTTGTTCTGAAAATGCCTTTAAAAACTTTTAAGTTACCAGCTACCTTTTTACTTTATAGTTACTTTTATGTTACATGAGGCCAATTTTACGGCCTTACCCAAGATATGCAGTGCTACTGCATATGCTCTGTGACCGGGGGTATCCGGCTAATAGGCGTCTAGAGGCTTACTGGTCTGTGCGTTATACACACCATGCACCTGAAGGATATTTGTTTTCGCGATGCTTACGCGACATGCGAACTGAGAGGGGTGAACACGGTTTAAGGTGCATGTGTGTGCGTGAGCGCTGGTTTGTACACGGAGGAGCACGGTTTTTTTGGCTTCACTATGATTGTTCGCAGCACTTCGTCTATATTTTTACTATGTCTGTGGTTTCAAGCACGACTCAATAGTTTCATTGATGCGTTAGTATGATTAGTTGGTTATTAGCTTTAGCTATTAAACATACTATTTATATATCTCTGTAAATATATGTCATTTATCAAAAAACTACTACATTGTAGGATTCGAATCATGCTTAATAGCTGAATTTTCTCGGTCAGGTCAGCTCTCCTCATTTGTTTTTCTAACTCCAAAATGAAATATTTATTTAGTCGGAATGTAGGCCAGCTGCTGAACTGTAGTGCTAGAGATACCATTTCCGATGTAAAGTACTGTCTACTGAGTAATGATGGTATCTAGTACCCTTAAAATATCTTCTCTCTTGCACAATCAGGGTTACCAGATGACAATACATATAAGCACGACATCGTCATTTTGGTAAAACGTTTTTTGAGTATTAAAACCCGCTATAGTGACTTTCACAAATTTACGACAAATTGAAAGATTTTTTATGGATTTTGATGTTAAAATGCACTATTTTAACGGAAATCACTTTTTGCAAAATTTTAATCGTATCCTATGGAGTTTGTTACTAGAAATATATACTCATGGTAATTTCTTTTATTGGTAATAGTTCAAATGTTTAAAATTAAATAAAATTTAACGGGTTTCGATACTATACGAAGAAGAAGTTTATCATTTCACAAGCCAGGCAGGTTGATTTAAATTTCAAAAATTGAACATAAAATATAACATTTTTTTAAATTTATCTATAATAAATATTATTTTAAGTAGGTAACCAATGATATTTAAAAATATAGATAAGTCATACCCTAACAAAACCAACGAAAAAAAATGTTCCGTACGCAGCGGCAGCACAATACACATAAACTAGTAAAAAGTAAGCAAGTTGATTACTTTAAGTTACTTGTACACACATGACGACGGCATTTTAGTTTTTTTTTTGCCACCGGTCACACTCAGCGCCTTACTTGACGCGGATTAATAGAAAAACGTTCTAATTAGGACGTTTTCGAGTCTTCAATTTGCGAGCTGAGTAGCAGATCTCTACTTTTAAATATCATTGTTAAGTAACATAATGAAACACAAATTACCGTCATGAAAAGCCTAACAAGCTCTGTAAAGACCGGACGCACTTATTTTTCGGCGGACAATGGTAATAACACAAACACTTCCTGGTAACACTGGACATTTTTGACTCATTTTTTAATATCCTGGGGAAATCTATCATGAATACCTTCTGGTTTGGGCTTGACAGATGGTTATTGTCACACCGACTAACGAATGGCTTAAATTAATAACCTATCTATCCACGATTTGTCCTACTCATCATCATCATCATTTCAGCCGAAAGACGTCCACTGCTGGACATAGGCCTCCCTCAAGCTTCAATGAGAGCAATGTGCCCCGCCCACTGCCACTTAAGTTTGGTAATTTTTCTGGCTATGTCGGTTACTTTCGTTCTCCTACCAATCTCCTCAAATCTGATTGGATATCGCAGGGACACTGATGGGATTTGCCCTATCGGTTCGTGTCGGTGTGAGTGTTCTTATTCGTCAACCCTACAGCAACGGAAGGAAAATAGCTCCGCGAACACTTTACGACTCCAATCCAGCAGCAATAAGGACTGAAATAAAAGCAAGTCCTGTAAATAACTTTTTTTACGAAGTAAATGCGAAGAGATTACGTAGTTAACCCTGTAACGTAACCTTGGATTAAAGTTTTAGATGTGTTTTCACCAAATACATTACAAAAAATAGGAATTGAACTATATACGACTAAAGGTCACCCGCGGCTTTGCCCCTGTAGGTGTTGTTTATCGTGCATCCTTCGCGAACTGTATAACTTTCCGAGATAAAAAAAACCTATGTCCTTTTTCAAGACCCAGGCTTCCTCTTTGCCGAATTTCATTACGATCGGTTCAGAGGTTTAGTCGTGAAAAGGTAACAAACATACAGTTACTTTTGCATTTATAATATTAGTGTGATGATCCCGTTTCATATCAAGTATATTTATAATAAGAATAAGCCATCGTTCGCGCAGCTTGTAGATGTTAAGGAATAATATGGATAGTTTTAATTAAATCAACGTAACTTGTAAATAATTAATAATAATTAATTTAATTAATGTATTTACCTAATAATTTTGATTTATTTAATTGTAACTGAAGTGATTATGTTTCAAACACAATGTAAAAATTGTTTCTGAATAAATAAATTGAATTGAATTGAATATTGATTTGGTTATTTGATAATAAAATTGTTTGTAAATAGATTACTTTAGTAGTTAGTTTTTCATTAAATTATACATAAAGATTTGGAATGTACTTATTGATAGAATCTAATACTTAAAAAATAAAAAAGCGTTAAAAAAAATTGTGTTTTTGATTCTCGTGACTCGCACCCACTTGATTCACGCTTTGACGGTTTACATTTATTTTGTAAAACATTCTTAGGGGCTACATAATTCAGGTTCTATCAAAAAGTACATTCCAAATCATTACGTAATTTAATGCAAAACTATAACTACTAAAGTAATATATTTACAAACAATTTTATAACCAAATTAATACCATAGAAATCTTAATAAAGGACACTAAGGAAAGGACTCTCTCTTTATACAATTGACATATCATAATATATATTGTATTATTTATATAAATTGTTTTTTTTTATCTCACATAAAGAAACTCTTACATCTTACGTCAATTTCTTTGAATTTTTGTTGTTAATACAGGAAAAAAACGTTTTATTCGAAATTGGAAGATGAAAATCTAAATATTATTGCAACCGCCACCGCAAATTCACATTTTTTTTTACAATTGAGACTTTTTGCAAACGCACTAATGCATGAGAAAATTAAAATTGCGGTACCACACCGCACCGAAGTGTTGTCTCCCTAAATTAGTAAAGCGCGCTCTGTCCAAAAGTTTGTTTAATTAGGCCCCGTCAGACGAGACACTGTCACCAGCAAGCCACTCGCTATTCAGCTCGTCTATGCAAAGCTTTACACATATACACGCACTAGTAAGCCACCCTGGCTTCGCTCGCGACTTAATTTGAAACCAGTTTCGAATAAGTTGAAAGCTAGCGAGTTTAAATCTCATTTTGTTTATTATCTGTTATAATGAGGCTAATGAAAATGTGGGTATTATTCATGATCTTTACGTACACGCAATCGCGTAAATGATATTGTTATTTTTTTTTTATTGGAATACTCATACTCATACTCACTCAAGCAAGCGATAATTTTAATAACTAAGCTAAATTTAAATTTTATTAATACTGTAAAAATAATATGACAGACTATTTATTTACTTTAACTTTTACGTACTAAAACCAGTACATAAGGCGGATTTAACGCGATATGGCATTCTCTACCAGTCAATTATTATCATTCAAAAATTTCTGCTTTTGGAAACAAAAACTTTGCTATTGCCAAAAACGTTTAAAATGAGACAGACAAACACAGCTTCTCAAAAGAGTAGATAAACAAATTAAATATATGACACGCTCTTGTGTCATAAAATGAATAGCGGCGATGTAGCAAAGGGTTAAGTAGCTGTTTGTAACCCCTTGGCGAGACGTGACGGGTGACGTGACGTCATCAGCACATTCTATTCATTTGACAGCTTTCGCGCCAAATTATGTAGGTACACCGCAATTCGGATACACACACCTACTTCGCGTTTTGAATAGATTTAAGTGCTACATTCTGTTGGTATAGATCTGTATTTGTTTCAGTACAACGAGATTTTCAAGTGGAAGCTTACACTGACTGAAAATGTTTGTTGTAGACGTATCAATTAAAACAAGTACACTTGACACATAGGCACACTGTTGATGAAAATGAAGGACCGTATGGGCTCCATATCTTCTACTTAACAAAATTCTTAAAACTGACTGACAGACAACGCACAGCCTAAACCGGTGGCTCTAGTAGAATGAAATTTTGCACAAAAGCTCCTTAAATGTTCTAGCTTTACAGATGTGTTCTGCTCCGGAGTTCCGCACGGACGGTCCGCAGATAAATCCGCACTCCTCTGAAACCAGCCTCAGTAGCCTAATTTATGTAGGAACCACACGCCAACCCATCACCGAACAACTATCAATCCCTTCAGCATTTCGCAGTCCACTGCTGGACATAAGCCTCTCCCAAGTTATTCCATAATACTCGAAACTTTGCCTTCCGCATCTAGCCCCCCCAGCCACCATCAGGGCGTCGGTCCACCTGTCGGGGACCTGCCCTATGCTGCGTTTGCCGATTTGCGGTCTCCACTCAAGGACTCGTCTGTTCCAGCGGCAATCGGTCATTCGACAGACATGGCCAACCCACTGCCACTTCAGGTTACTGATCCTGCAATCAAATCAATCAATCATCAATTTTATTAATCCCTTACTCGTAAACATTTCCTTTAAACAAAAGTTTCTTTCATTTCACCCATTAACATTGGTTTTAACCAAACCACAGGTTTCGTTAGCGAAAGGTCCACCAATTTATTAAGCAGCCACACACCATTGGTATAATCCATTGATAATATTACCGGTCGCTCGTGGACCACGTCAACTTGAATAAAGCGATCGGAAATTCCAATAATCAATCTGGATTCCAATCCTATAATCCGCTGCCATCACCAAAATAGATGCAATTTGTACTGCGACCGCAGAGAATTGATACTTTACAGTGCAGTTTACTTAAGCAATTTTGTTTAAAACCTAAAACAATAATTTTATTGACTGGGAACCATTTGAAGGGTACAGGATAAATCAAGAGAAAACGCAACGTAAAAAATTGGAACGTTGATAGTTCATTATTGAGATCTATATCTATTGATCGTAACTGTTTCTTTTGACAAATTGTTACATAATGAAAAATCGGGCGATTAGAAACAAAATTATCATAGACAATGTATACATGTATACATAAGAAAATGTAAAAAATTGTGACATTCCCTGTTCTTTGCCTGTACCTTCACTTGGAAACATCGTAATACCGATACTAGTGATCCCATTTCTGTAGATAATGATTTAATGATTATTAATAATTGTAAAATACCTTTGCCACGTCTTTGTGTAACGCTTATGGTTGTACCGTCCTTCAAATTGCTTATTAATCAGTAGCCAAACACAATGCCCATCGAAGGATAGCACTCAACGTTGCGTTAGTTATTAATATCATCGTCATTCATAATCGAAAACAGAATAAAGTTAAAAATACACATTTGAAGTATCAAGACCACTCGAGCAGCGTGGAAGGCTTTACAGGAGTGTGTACTTGTGCAGTGGGGAGCGACCGAGGGATGTACGCAAATGAGAATAACCGAGCGAGTCATATTAAATCAATACCAACCAGAGACCACGTTACTTGACAATACAACCACTAGTCAATAATATTACCGTCCTCGCGATTATTAAGACTGGACTCAATTCAATAATTACTGATGAAAATTCCGAACGAGTCATCGTATCCAATACCAAACAGAGACCATATCGCTTAGATGCGTATTACAGAAAATTCCTCAAATACAGTTTGATCTGCAATCACCTTATCACTGCTTAAGGATAGAATCGTTACTTGAGCATCGGTCTTATTCCAATACGGTAATTATAAACTTCAGTTCAACAACACAAACACGAATATAATCTCAAATAGCAATGAAATTTCTACTTAAGCGTGGTCTCGCCCACACTTGAGTGATTATAGATCAAATATCTGCTCAAACACCTATACAGGTGACAGTGTAGGATAAAATTAAACTGAGCCGAACTGTGATCAATGAATCTATGCTTGAGGAATATTCTAAAATTAAATCCCAGCTCAAAACTAGTTTTAAACAGTGATCAACGCTAGAGAAACGTTCTGTAATACAGGCCCTAGAGTAAACCAAAAGAGTCAATAACATTACTAACCTCAAATTTATTAAGAAAAAAAAAAAATTACTTAATTGAATCCAGTCTTCTTTTTCTTTTCAGGCCATGACTTGTTCGAACGAGTGGAATCTACTCACTACACTAACAACATAACATAACATAACATCACGCCTCTATTTCCCCGAAGGGGTAGGCAGATATATTATAGTACACCCACATTTCGCCAGTTATGTTATAAGTCCCATGTAATAGCGGGCGAGCCTATTGCCACTAACCAGGCACAAATCCAGACTCCGGGCTGCTACTGAGAATTTCCTAATGAAAAAACCCAATAACACTTTGCCCGACCCGGGAATCGAACCCAGGACCATCACTACACTAGGTACTATCATCATCATCATCATCATTTCAGCCGAAAGACGTCCACTGCTGGACATAGGCCTCCCCTGGGGAGGCCTAGGTACTATACTCAATACTTATTCAATATGTCTTAGAAATATCCTGAGCCTTAAGCTAAAATCTATCAAAGTCCTTGAGAGCTTAAGATTGTGCTGTAGACCTTCAACTTATCCACGCCGCGCATACACTACCTATTCGTATCCTGCTATTCCTACTTCCTACTAATATTATAAATGTGAAAGTTTGTGAAGATGTTTGGATATTTGTATCACGCTGTAATGGTTATGGTATATCCCCCCCCTTTGGGGGAGGCCTTTGTCCAGCAGTGGACGTTTTTCGGCTGAAATGATGATGATGATGAATGATGATCACGCTGTAATGGTTGTAATATAGATGAAATTTGGCATGCAGATAGAACATAACTCGGATTAACATATAGGCTACTTTTTATCACGGGAAGATAAACAGTTCCCGAGGGATGCACGATAAACGACATCCAGGCGGGCGAAGCCGCGGGTATATCAGCTAGTACGTAATTAAATAAATAAACAATTTGATATTTTTACATACCACGTTTTTAAAATAAAAGCGAAAAAATATTGCATGGTCATACAGTGCCTGAGCTATGTTTAAAGTTCCAAGTCTCTAGCTCACCGGGAAGTTAGTTTAAAATCAATTGCAAAATTTGTACCAAACAGAAAAACAGGAATGGGCGCTAGTTAATAATAATAAATAATTTGATTAACATATTTTTTCTCTCACTTACTCGGAAATTGGTTAATTATACAAAAACAAGAATACAGCAATCGGCTAATTTCCGTACGCAACGAAATAACAGGCCAGTTTTTATTTTTTAAATTGTGCTACCGAGGTTTTTAAGTACACACTTGCATAAATTAGGTGTTTTTAGGTACAAAATATTTATCATTATAAAGGCTGAATGCGCATTTTTTTTTTCAAAACTTTGTAAATAGAACAAGAACCGCGCGCGGTCGAATTGGCGCGAATGAAAATTTGATATTGTTACATTAATTTGTGTATTGTTTCCTCGCAAATGAGAGAAAAGTACAATACAAGTCTCGGCCGAAATAGCAATAAACGGCCTCGTTTAGTTAAAAAGGACTCGGCTGGCGTCTCGTCCTTTTAAAATCACTTCGGAAGTACTCGGCCGTCAATTCAAATTATACCACGTTTTTAAAACGAAAAAGAGATAACATTGGATTGTCATCCAGTTCCTAAGTTATGTTTAATGTTTCAAGTCTCTAGCTCATCGGGATTTTAGTTTAAAATCGATTGCAAGACACGACTCAAAGCGAGTTAAGAAAAACGTGGTAAAATTGTACGCAATTTACATAAATATCTGGAAAAATTTCTATTGAAATAGGTACTTAAAAAGATCCATAAGTTAATAATAAAATATTGTTATGACCGCTTTTCAACCACGACGACTCTTTTTTAAGGATTTTGCAAGAAGCGAACGATGATTTTCCTGCATAGAAATGATTTAAAGTGGCCATTGGTAAAAATGACCTTGATGACCATTGATATTCACTGTCCGCGAAGCAGGCACGTCGCCTTGCGCCCTGTACTGTACCATATATGGCTCATTGGATAACGAATGGGTACTAATCTAAATGCTCCTAAATGGAAGGATATTATATAAACACTGTATTAGTTTAAAACCCCTATAAAATTCAGTTAACAAACCTATTACATAATTTACATAACGAACTTTTTTCTTTCAGACAACAGTGAAACAAAAAAGTGCTCCATAACAAATTCAGTCGCTAAAGTTAGACACATTTTAATTTAGTAATCCTTTAATTTAAGGCAAAGGACTGGGATTACAGCGTCCCGAGCAAGTCTAGATGTTAACAAATAGCCATGGAATATTCATAGAGAACAAACGAGATTCTGCCTGAAATGTATTTTAATTTAATGGGCTCGTGGCCGACCGCTCCCTGTAGCGATAAACAGTTTCTGTTGCCTTTGGAAAAATAAACATAGATAGTTTGCCCGAATATGTATAAACTACCTGCTATTGAAATTTTGAAACTGCTGAGTATACGAAATAAAGCCTAAACTCTAACTTAGATTAATATTTATTTGATCCATAACTTATTTTAAACAATAAAAAGAATATGTAGTGTATGCTACGGCGTAGCTGATGTGGTGATGTTCTGGCTACGCTAGCTACGCCAGTTACGCTTTCGTACCAAAAAACAAACTACCTATGAATACTTGTAAAATGTATGCCTGTGAACATACGTCAGAAGCTATGTTTACTACTCCTAAATCAGCTAAATGTAATGGAACCAATGCACCAGAGGCCACAAATTGCTTCCTACTCAAGACAAAAGATCGCAACAAAGCCCCAAAGCAAGATAACAATAATTTACATTGAAATCTGAACCAACATTTTGTGTCAAGAACTTTTACAACAAATCATGATAAAATGAACCTCGGCTCGGGCTTATAATTTTTATTAAATATAATTATGTGCCATTCCCCGCTACGGGCGCCATCTAGAGGCCCGAATTATTTAAATTAACCCGGTTCCAAGCCCTCAAAGCATTCCCCCTTTCGGTTAAGTAGGTTGAGCCGTAAGAGCCATGTTCCGGATTTGTTCTGTTGTAACGTAAATGTAACGCACTTATATGAATGTTTTATTGCGGTCTTTTTTGACGTCAAGGTGAGAGACGAGAATGGTTAAGTGTTTGTACGGTCGCAATGGTCTGGCGAAATGTAGGTGTACTATACACCTCTGCCTACCCCTTCGGGGAAATACAGGCGTGATGTTATGTTATGTTTATGTTTGTTGTAAGGTCGACCGCACGTCAACGGCAACAGTTTGACCTTGACAACGTCTTTATTTCGTAAGCAGTAAGAGCGGTTTTTGTAATTCAAGTGTTACCACTGACGTGCGATCCTCTGTATTTTAAGAGGCCTTTCCAGTTTCACAGCCGTCTCGCTCTAATTTTAGGCCTTTTTTAAGTTTTATTGAAATTTAAGGTGATATTGACAACTGCAATTAATATAAGTGCATCCTTATAAACCTTCAGTGTCATCAGAAATATTATACAATAATATACCTAATATATATAATATTAATATAGCTTTACACGGGCATTAATTATTTAAAAGCAGACTTCAAGCACTAACTTGTAAAATTAATTGTTTATGCACAATAAACCATTTTGTATTGGATTGTATACATGATTTACATAGAAAGAACTTAACATAACATAATATCACGCCTGTATTTCCCCGAAGGGGTAGGCAGAGGTGTATTAAGTACACCCACATTTCGCCAGTTATGTTATAGTCCCATGTAATAGGGGGCGAGCCTATTGCCACTGAGAATTTCCTAATGAAAAAACCCAGTAACGCTTTGCCCGACCCGGGAATCGAACCCAGGACCCCACGCTCAGCAGTCGCGCTTGCAACCACTAGACCAAAACATTCTTCCTCCTCCTCTTTCTAAGCAATAAATCAAGACGAAAATAAGATTCAAATATTCGTAATATCGATCGACCGAGACTCACGGAAGTCCATCACGGTCCACGGGTTACTGAGGTTAACCTGATCTTCATGAATCAATAGTTTTCAAGTAACTTTCTATTTGTCTTTATTTTATAGTTTAGGATGGCGAAACGAGCTAAAGGTCCACCTGATATAGGCTGTTACCTAAATGGTACCGCAAGTCGGTTCGCCAAACTGAGACATGAAGATGGAAAGTCTCATGTGATTGTAATTTCACCGGCACCCGTACCCTTCAGACCGAAATACAGCAATGCAAGCATCACTATTTGGCGGAGAAGTAGATACGGTGTCATATTTACAGTAAGGAGTATGTAAAATATCATACCATAAAATATGTATGTTGCGCCTGAACCTCGAACTACGTTGTGGTAGCAAGTTAGCTTGAACCCAAAGTTAATCCTCTATCTCTAATCTAATTGGCTAAACCTCTGTAGTTAATCTCGTTCTAATTGGCTATGCCTCTGAGAGCAATACTTGGTTAGAACTGGTACATAATTTATTTTGCCAAAGTCTTGCTGCTATCTTTATGAATAACTAAATACTTATGTAACTATTGAAAACATAAAATCGTCAGTTAGTTTTTTTTTTCGAATCTCTGGTACTTACAGAAAATCATCACTCAATTTACCGTCATGCTAGAAAATGTGGAAAGCACATGTTCAGGTTGTTTGTGCAGATAGAAAGATTCCATATCAAGGTAAGTACATAAATGGAAAAGTATTGGCAAAGTGAAAGATTTTGCGTTGGCAGGCAGCCAATTGTTAACTAGAGATCTTATCGATTCAGAAAGTATGTCAGGATACTTGTTCCTCAGTTTAAATTCTATCGTACTAATATTACAAACTAGACTTTTATTATTTATTATTATTATTTAATTTTTGGGACAGTTTACACAGCACCATCTAGCCCCAAACTAAGCAGAGCTTGTACTATGGGTACTAGACGATTTTACACAAAAACACCCAGACCAACACAAACACGTTGTATGTAAATGTAATTAATTAATGTATGCGAATGACATATCTCAACGAATGACTTTTTCGTTGAGATATGTCATTCCCATACATTTTGATCGTTTTCTATTAGCGTTGACGATTGTAGATTGTGTAGATTGTCAACTTGGCTAGGGGGGCAGTACCTGTATAATTTATGCCGTTTTGTGAATGATTAAACTACAGTTTAATCAAAAACTATTAACTCTGTAAATTATACTTCGCTGTACTCGTAGATTGAAAAAGTGCGAATAAATTGCCATTTTTGGCATTTTTTCTATCTACAACTACAGCGAACTATATTTTACAGAGTTAACTATTAACTCTGTAAATTATAGTTCGCTGTAGTTGTAGTTAGAAAAAGTGTCTAATGTGGTTTCGCAATTTTTCTATCTACAACTATGCACAGTTAGTGTTACAGAGTTAATAGTTTCTGATTAAACTACAGTACCTGTACTTCAATAGTTAAAAACTAATTTTCGATAAATGATGTATTCAGCGAGTAATATTTTTTTACTGATGGGGGGCCACTTGGCTGCTACATGCGCCTTAAACTGAATTATACGTGGGCGAAACCGCGGGCACAGGCCAGTGAACAATAATGTTAAAAACAAGCACAATAGCACAGATTAAAGAAGAAAAAGAAAGAAGAAAGAAAAAGATTTTATTCTTGCGCTCCATTTGACGCACACACTACAAAACTTATACATAATACTTAATAATAAATACATAATACTTTACAATTTCATGACAAATTAGTATAGTTACAGTAAAATTGACAACTGACAACACTGGACATAAACAATACATGATCTGTGGTTATAACGGTAATGATCGGATTTTTGTTCTACATTATAGTCTGTGAGTTACAGTTAGTCAAATCAAAACAAAAACAATAATAAAAAATGTTAAGTATTAATTCAATTCAATTCAATATATTTATTTGCTAGAATATGGTACATAACTAGGTGTTACAAAATTTTCGTGTTCTAACATATCCTGTCACGTATGACGTGCAAACATATTTGGGGTGCATAATAGACATTTTAAAAATAACTAAAAATAACAAAATGTCATTAGGTACATAATCAGGCTAACATAATTATATTGGTATTTTATCTATATTGTAAATATTATCGACTTATCTTCTAAGTATTCATTTACACAATAATAATTTTTATTTAATAAAAATACAATAATACAACAATACAATTATAAATACTGCTGTGATCTTTGTGCGTCGCATGTGTGTCGCCAAATACCTCAATCTGTGGTACACGACGAATATCTAACTCTAAGATACCTACGTCTCAGAAATAAGCCTAGGTACAATATCATTGTTTCTTTTAATGAATGCTGTATTTACGTAAAACTGATTTCCACTGAATAACTGTTACTGAATAATCATCGCATGATATGGGGGGGGTTCCCCCCAGTGGCCTCCAACCTCCCCTACAGCCACCCCGAACCTCGCATCTGAATACTGATCTGATTTGGTAGCATATCTGAATCTGGTCACTGTCTCAACAGTACAGTGACCCTGAACCTCGTATCTGAATACTGGTCTGACTTGGAAACATTTCTGAATCTGGTCTGGTCACTGTCTCAACAGTACAGCGACCCTGAACCTCTTATCTGAATACTGGTCTGACTTGGTAGCATTTCTGAATCTGATCGCTGTTAAAACAATGTACACACACACATCGATAATATTGGTAAACATTATAATGTCTAGTAAATCTGAGTACCTACACATGCACTGAGAAATAACAAGTTCGCTTACCACGGTACTGCCAGCTCCGACCGTCAGGCCCAAGTGAGTCTGCGCGCGAGCCGCTGTCGGCACCGCGCGCTATCCCCACCGTTTTTACCTTACTTCACTTTGTAGCTATATTAATTCGCATTCGCGACACTCCCGCCCAAGGGAATAGATAAATTAAACATCCTGATCTGTTGAAATAACTGTTTAATCAAGATAATGATGACGGATTATAAACTGAGTTCTGATTACCAGGACTAATGATAACTGATTCTAACCGGTTTAAACTGATTGCAACTGAATACAACTGAATACTACTGAATACAACTGAATACAACTGAATACAACTGAATACAACTGAATACAACTGAATACAACTGAATACAACTGAATACAACTGAATACAACTGAATACAACTGAATACAACTGAATACAACTGAATACAACAGAATACAACTAAAATAACTGAATACAACTGTATATAAAACTTGATGATCTTGAACTGATTAAAAAACCCATTTCTGTACTCCGATTCTAAATCAATACGACTCTCGCTGATTATTAATTGAAACAATCTGCTCATCAACTGTGATGTCCGCACTGCTTAACTCTCTCTTTAGCTTTAGCTGCTGATGTCTTGATTGGTCGTCTACTTGTGTCTTGTAGTGATTGAATTATGTGTACATTATTAGTAACCGATTCATTGTCTTGAGTACTTCGAGACTCTTGGTTACAACTGACTGGATGATTGCTTTGAACTGGTAGTTCCTTGTGAGAATCTTCAGAGTACTGACTGATTTTGACTGGAAAAATAATCTGCTATGGGGACGGTTCTGTACTTTGGTCATCAATCTCCAACGGGTACAGATAACTTTTTGAAACGGGTCAATGTTTCGCCTGATGATAATTTAACTTTGTCTAGTCTGATCCATCCGATCCGATCCTTTAATCGACTCTGCTATTTTGCCAACTTTCCAGTGTGCCCTGTTACTATCTGACTTTATTTGAACTGTCTCTGCTAACTTTGATGGCCTATTATCAACGACTCTAGGTTGTTTGTATTTGTCACTTCGTTCACGGAGGCTGGTCAAGTACTGATGGGTGAACATTTTGGTTGAGAGGATGATTTGACCACGCCTCCACCCGTCAATCAGATTCGTTTTGGTTACTCTAACTGATTCTAAGATGTCTCGATCTGCAACTTCAGTGGCCACAGTTCTGCTCACGTAGGAAATCAGAAGGAGTCAATATGTGTTCTAACTCCGCGTCTACGGTAGTCAAAGACTCTGTATTTATTACACCCTCAAGTTCCTTCATTGTGCGTAACTGGTTGTGGTTTATGAGATGTTTGTCTAAAGTTTTCTTCAAACTATGCTTGACTAAACGATGTTCAAGACAAGATGTTCAGTAAATCCTCCGAATCACGGAACTAACACTGGGATGAATTTCAACCACAAGGGATCCTGTATGCAATAATCTGAAGTTAACACTTCTGTTTTAATAGGTCTAAAGTATGAGAGATACTTACAGTATGATAGTTTTTCTGATAAAATTTAGTTATGATTTTGTGCGCAAAATCTGAATCTTTTGGAAGTAGTATCGACTCCCTTTTTATGATGAAACCAATTCGTGTATCTAAATCTACCTTTACACTCAATAATTCCTTCCTCATATTTATATAATTTCAATTATCTCGATAAGCTGGTTGTGATATTTTCAATTTATTTAGGAAAATAATATGTAGCCCGAATTTCTAATATTTTATTCTCCGTTTTGTCTGAATCATCTATCATCGGTTTTGCATTACAGCAATATCTAAACTTGGTCTACTGTTATCTAAAGGTATTGAAATTTGATTTGCTGTATTCTTTTTAAATAAATGTAGGTCACTGATCTGAATTCCACATTAAAAAGTCAGGTCCTCTGAGCCATCTATTGTAGCAGTACTTTTTCTGTGCTAGTGCCTATATCAGATGAATTTAATTATGTTGGCACATATCTGAATTGTAAAGTCTTATTCTGTTTTATTTCGCTGATTCTACGTATTACAAATGGCGGTAATCATTTGTCTGATTTGAGCCAGCTTATAACTATTTTACTATAAGTCCACAAAAATTGTACTTTGAATTTTTATCATAAACATTTTGTTACATAACCTATAAGTCTACATTCGATAAGTACTCCCAACAACTCATCTTGGAATCTGTAAGTCATTTTGGTCTCTTAACGGCACTAATTTAGACTTGCCAATAATAAAATTGTCAATATTATTAGTGCGAAAAGTACCGCGTAAATTACTGCTGCATAAGTGTGCATAGACGTGTCCGTAAAACAATGTAGTTCGTATTCACCTATTCAGTTTGCTCCACGACTTGGTTTCTATTCAAACCATGTGAAAAATAAAGATCAACATGAATATTCTTTAGATAAATAAATTTTGATGGAATTTGTTGCCATTCTATAAGTAGAATCTCCTTCAATTTGATATCCTATTTCACTTCATATTGTTACGACGGAGGGTTAAGCAGAGTGGACTGAAATACTTCAACCTCGATTTTCCTGGTCTTAGAGACGTTTTCAGCAGGCTGAAATGCATTTTCAGTCCGTATCAGAGGAGGCTCTATCACATACCAAAGAATCGAAATTTTGAGTAAGTTGCCGTTGTTTTCAGGCGCCTGAAACATGTTTTCAGGCCGTTTCAGGAGCCAACAAATCCGATGCCGACATTTCCTGAAAACCCATTTTCAGGCGTTTTCAGGACCCCTTATGGCCATTTGACACCCACATGTAAAATTGTTGATGAGTGAGCGAGATAGAGCTAAATATCAGACAAGGATAGACGAAGAACCTTCTGGAAGAGAGTGAGCAGGATAGAGCTAATATAAGACAAGGATAGACGAGATTCGACAAGCTTCGAGAACATTCCATTCTAGAAGTGAGTGAGTGAGATAGAGGATAGATGAGGTTCGACGAGGTTCGAGAACTTTCTATTTCGAGAATGTGCAAGTGAGAAAGAGTTATCTTATGACAAGGATAGATGACGTTCGAGGACTTTCCAGTACCACGACTCGCGGCCTATATAAACGGCACAGCTGAGCGCCAGTGGAGTTCAGTTTGGATCAAGCGATACAAGCGATAACATCGAAGCGATATTCGGAGCGATTTAACTAGTAACTTTGTGTTAATAAGCGATTCAGTGTAATTGTTCAGTAATAAAGTGTTCTCTACGCATTTAATCGGCTTTCTATCTATATACGAACCCCCAGCTCGTAACATTTGGTGTCAGAAAGCGGGATAGAAAATGCCGATTACGCCAAGAGAGGAGGAACCAGCTGGTAACGAAACGCCGAGTCGGATGCAGACGAGACAGTTAACGGCGAGACAGACAGCTCAGGACGCATCAAGAACTATGAGTCAGGAGGAGGTCGTCCAACAGGGACCTCAGCCTCAAGGTGGGAATAACGACATTGCCAGCTTATTCAATTTGATGCAGCAAATGGCAAGAAAGCAGGAAGAGCAAATACACGAACTAGCCAGAAGGCAAGAAGAGCAGTTCCGTAGAATGGAGGAGAAGTTACTTGAGCGAGGAACAATATTAGAGGAACTCTATCTCTCTGCTAAAAACAAACTAGACGAGGTGGAGATTAAGGTAGATCAGGTGGAGATTAAGGTAGATGAGCATGAGAAAAAGGTTATAGCTCATGATCACCGGATTACGCAGTTAGAAAAGAAGGTCAACAGTGCACACCTTGGACCAGTTCCCATCGTTTCCGCTGGTAATACAGGGGTGTCTTTAGGAAGGTTTAAGGTTCCACCCTTTGACGGAACCTCCTCTTGGACCGCATATAAGCTGCAATTCCAATCGGTGGCAACAGCAAATGGATGGACCAATGACCAGGCGAAGACTGCTCTTATTTTAGGACTTCGGGACCAGGCTTTGACGGTGCTGGAAGCACTCGGTGAGAACGTCGCCTACGAGCAGCTTTTGGAGGCCCTAGAAGCACGATTTGGTGACGCCCATTTAGAACACGTCTTTCGGGCCCAGCTAAAAGAGCGTGTTCAGCGCTATAACGAAAGCTTACAGCAATGGGCGCTGGAGGTGGAAAAGCTTGTACGGAAGGCCTATAGGTCCACGCCTGTGCTCATCGATAACCTACTAGTACAGGCCTTTATCGATGGAATACGAGATTCGGAAGTTAGAGCGACTGTGCGACTCGGACATCACCAGACATTGAAGGACGCACTGGCACATGCACTGGAAGTAGAAGCTGTTCGGACGGACCCTAAGACAAGTCGGATCCGCGAAGTGGCCGAACGCAACAAAGCAAGTTGGGGACCAATTTGTTACCTGTGTGGAGAACGGGGTCACATCAGAAACAGCTGTCCGAAGCAAGCCAGGCGCGAGGAACCTCGTCGGTTCACAAGCAGAGCGGTGGGAACAGCCACCACCGAGCCGCTACAGGGAAACGAGTAAACGCCAGGACCGAGGGGCGGGTGCTGGCTGGTGTTCAAAAAGCCCCGAAAATCAAGATTAGGCAAGCCCAAGACGGAAATAGCCTGATAATCGACGGTGAGATTGATGGAATTCCCTGTGAAATGACAGTAGACACAGGAGCGTCACATACAATTATCAGCTTTGGGCTTGTGAAACGTCTCGGCGGGAACCAACCTTGTCGGAACAGAAACGTTCAACTTGTGACAGCCACCGGCCAGCACATAGCCGTCCAGGGGGAGAGGGAGTTGGACGTAAAGCTTGGTGAGATGATGTTTACGCATAAGGCCATCATTGCTGATATCGTCGACGACTGCATTATTGGACTCGATTTCTTAAGAGCACACCACTGCCAGATTGACATAAAGCATGGTGTTTTAAATTGCGGATCAGAAGAAATATTCCTGAAAGGAGGATCTGTTGGGAATGTTTACTGCGCGAAAGAGACCATTTTGCCTCCATGGTCACAAACAACGGTTCCAGTTCGTTTAGCTCGAGGTAATATTGGAAACAATCATCGCTGCGTAATTGTGGAAAAAGTGGATAACAATAGTCCTTGGATAACGGCACGAACGCTTATAAAAGGAACAGGCATGGATGTTGTATCAATCCTGAACTTTAGCGATACCGAGCAAACCATAAAAAGGAACACAGTTGTTGGAACCTGCGGCCAAGTCTCGTGGTTGCGCAAATGTCAACAACCGTGCGGAGGAGAAAACATTACGCAATCCAACATTGACATAATGTCACTGCTGCAGGGCTGTCAACGGGATCTGTCAATGGAAGAGCTTTCCCAAGCTAAGACATTGCTGCAGCAGTTCAGTGACTTGTTTTCTTCAAATGATGCTGATCTTGGAAGGACTGGACTTGTTCAACACAAAATTGACACTGGTGATAAAATTCCAATTCGTCAGCGAGCACGAAGGGTGCCAGTCGCACGTGAAAAGGAGGTTCAGAACATGATTGAGGAAATGAAGAAGAGTGACGTCATTGAACCATCATCAAGTCCGTGGTGCTCTCCTGTGGTTTTGGTCAAGAAAAAGGACGGAAGCATGCGGTTTTGTGTTGATTATCGTCAACTTAATGACATTACGAAGAAGGACAGCTACCCTTTGCCGAGGATAGATGACACTTTGGACACGCTGGCTGGGATGAAGTGGTTTTCAACACTAGACCTAAAAAGTGGCTATTGGCAAGTGGAGATAGATCCTAAGGATAAGGAAAAGACAGCCTTTTCGACAGGAGGGCTTTGTCAGGGCCTTTGGCAATTCAAAGTCATGCCTTTTGGCCTATGTAATGCCCCTGCAACTTTCGAAAGACTAATGGAAATAGTGCTCGCTGGATTAATTGGCGATGCCTGTTTGGTGTACCTGGATGACATTGTGATTGTTGGGCAGGACTTTAACAGCCATCTTCGAAACTTGAGGTGTGTTTTGGAAAAGATTCGTGCAGCAAACTTGAAACTAAGTCCCAAAAAGTGTTCTTTTTTCAAGCGAGAAGTCAAGTACCTGGGACATGTGGTTTCCACTGAAGGGGTTCGCACGGATCCAGAAAAGGTGGCGGCTGTTAAGAATTGGCCAGTACCAAAGGACAAGACAGGAGTTCGAGCGTTTTTGGGACTTTGCTCATACTACCGACGCTTTGTGAAAAATTTCTCAGATATAGCAAAACCTTTACATAAGCTCACTGAAGAAAAGAGGGCATTTGTTTGGGATGATGCCTGTGAGGCTGCATTCAGGGAACTGAAAAACCATCTGTGCAATACACCCATTCTTGGATACCCGGACATCGAAGGCGAATTTGTCGTAGACACTGATGCCAGCAACACCGGTATAGGCGGAGTGTTGTCACAACGCAGAGGAGATCAAGAAGTAGTTATAGCCTACTTCAGCAAATCTCTGTGCAAACCAGAAAGGAACTACTGCGTTACTCGAAGAGAGTTACTCGCTGTGGTCAAGACTTTGAAGCACTTCAGTAAATATTTGTTAGGGCGCCAGTTTCGACTTAGAACTGATCACGCTGCACTAAAGTGGCTACTTCAATTTAAGGATCCTGAAGGGCAAGTGGCGCGTTGGATAGAACAACTGCAGGAGTTTAATTTCACCATTGAGCATCGTAGTGGGAAATTACATGGGAATGCAGATGCTCTATCAAGGAGACCATGTCCAGACGAATGTAAACACTGTACAAGGCAAGAGGCCAAAGAAATAGCGTCAGTTAAGATGTTAAGGACGGACACAGTGAGTGCGGAATGGAGTGATGCATCCATGCAAAGAGCGCAACTAGAGGACAATGATTTACGACCTCTCGTAGAATGGATGCAAGCTGGAAGTCCCAAACCCAAATGGAGTGATGTCGCCAGAATGAGCACTACAACAAAAAGCTATTGGGCTCAATGGGACAGCTTCCTTCTTCACAATGGTGTTCTATGTCGAAAATGGGAGAATGCACGAGGAAACGAAGCGCACCTACAGCTAGTCGTGCCCAAATCAAAAATTTCTGATGTCTTACGGGAGTACCATAATGGATCTTCGGGTGGTCACCTAGGCGTCAAAAGAACTCTGTTAAAGATACGAGAACGGTTCTACTGGGTTCACTGCAGAGACGATGTGGAGGATTGGTGTCGCAAATGTACCAGTTGCGCAGGTGTAAAAGGGCCACATACTCGTACCAGAGGATCGTTGAAACTGTATAATGTTGGAGCTCCATGGGAAAGGATAGCATTGGACGTGGCTGGACCATTCCCGATATCAGAAAGCGGAAATCGCTATTTCCTCGTCGTGATGGATTATTTCACCAAATGGCCAGAAGTCTTCGCTATACCTAATCAGGAAGCCACAACGGTAGCAAAAAAATTGGTCAGCGAAGTGTTCTGTCGTTTCGGGGTACCATTGGAAATTCATAGTGATCAGGGAAGAAACTTTGAGTCCCAAGTTTTCCAAGAAACTTGTAGAATAATGGGCATTCACAAAACGCGTACAACATCTTACCATCCACAATCTGATGGAATGGTGGAACGATTCAACCAGACCTTAGAGAGGCATTTGGCAAAAGTAGTGGACAAGCATCAAAAGGACTGGGACGAGTATATTCCACTGTTTCTTTTAGCTTACAGAACTGCAGTACATGAAAGTTCATCGGTAACTCCAGCCTACGCAAATTATGGGAGAGAACTCCGTTTACCGGCAGACCTTCTTACCGGATGTCCACCGAATACACCTAGTAACATAACGGAGTATGCAAATGAATTGCGAAACCGGATGAATGACATACAAGAGCACATGAGAAAATCGGAGTTCCAGGCAAGTGCAAGAATGAAAACGCGGTACGACAGAAAGCTGAACCATGAAGTATTCCAGGAAGGTTCCAAAGTTTGGTTGCACAATCCGGTACGCCGGAAGGGAAAATCTCCAAAATTACAACCTGATTGGGATGGGCCGTATATAATCATCACGAAGATCAACGATGTCACCTACCGAATCCGAAAGGACGGACGCAATCAACCGAAGATTGTACACATTGATCGACTGGCCCGGTACTACGGAGATAATGATGCTCGGGACGAGCATGTCTTAGGAGGGGGTAGTGTTACGACGGAGGGTTAAGCAGAGTGGACTGAAATACTTCAACCTCGATTTTCCTGGTCTTAGAGACGTTTTCAGCAGGCTGAAATGCATTTTCAGTCCGTATCAGAGGAGGCTCTATCACATACCAAAGAATCGAAATTTTGAGTAAGTTGCCGTTGTTTTCAGGCGCCTGAAACATGTTTTCAGGCCGTTTCAGGAGCCAACAAATCCGATGCCGACATTTCCTGAAAACCCATTTTCAGGCGTTTTCAGGACCCCTTATGGCCATTTGACACCCACATGTAAAATTGTTGATGAGTGAGCGAGATAGAGCTAAATATCAGACAAGGATAGACGAAGAACCTTCTGGAAGAGAGTGAGCAGGATAGAGCTAATATAAGACAAGGATAGACGAGATTCGACAAGCTTCGAGAACATTCCATTCTAGAAGTGAGTGAGTGAGATAGAGGATAGATGAGGTTCGACGAGGTTCGAGAACTTTCTATTTCGAGAATGTGCAAGTGAGAAAGAGTTATCTTATGACAAGGATAGATGACGTTCGAGGACTTTCCAGTACCACGACTCGCGGCCTATATAAACGGCACAGCTGAGCGCCAGTGGAGTTCAGTTTGGATCAAGCGATACAAGCGATAACATCGAAGCGATATTCGGAGCGATTTAACTAGTAACTTTGTGTTAATAAGCGATTCAGTGTAATTGTTCAGTAATAAAGTGTTCTCTACGCATTTAATCGGCTTTCTATCTATATACGAACCCCCAGCTCGTAACAATATCTTTCCACAATTTTTGAATCAATAGTTTTGTTGGAGGTACTATCAGAACTGCGAAACCACACGGGTCATAAATTGAAGCAATAACTGTTAACACCTCGTCTCCTTTTGATTAAACTGTGCATTCTGTACAATTGAAATTAGATAACAAATGTATCTGAACGTTATGTATGTTCCATACCAAGAACTTTTGTGTCCAGTTTTTTGGTGAATCTGTGATGCCTCTCGATTCAAGGCCCCTTAATTATGCATCATCTAGTTTTGGAGGCAAATCGGGTTCGTATAATTTATTAAGAAAAAACCCATCTTATTGAAAGTAAGTCAATACAGTAAACTGATCAGAACAATCAACGTTCTCACCGATTCTTCCTGATCACACCCAACCAAAATCTGAATTAACTAAGAAAGAGTGATAATAATTATTTCGAATTAAAATATCTATTTTTTACATTAATTTGTTCAGTATTTGGTAATGTAAGTTTGTATTGCATTCTGTTATACTTATAGGAGCGCTGGCTACCACAATCGAGCAATACCCTACAGTTTACCTATTTTCAAGTGATTTTTTATGTTATTTACAATAACGAGGGCTGTCGGCAACAGCGTGGTGCTTTACTAGTATGTATGTCATCAGTTGGTACGGACTACACTGACTGTGTTAGTCGGACATAATGCTCGATTATGATTACCGAACTTATTACAATGTCTACATTTCCGTTTGGCACGGCAATTGTCAGCCCTATGGCCTTCACTGAAACAATTATAGCAACGGTTTCCTAACTGAACTTTTCTTTCCTGAAAGGTTTTGTGTACACTACACTCATCATTAAAATGATCCTGTTTACAAAATATACATCTATTTGATTTCTTTTTAGGTGGCTCATCGGACCTATCACTTTCATATGGTCGTTTCCGAGGGGGCAGTTTATGATTGTTATAATGTCTACTTTCAAAATTAAATTTGTCCTTTCTGAAGTTTGATGTAAATTTACGCCTTTTGTTATCACTAGTCTCTTCCGACCTAACATGTAACGATCCTAATGTAAAATTGTCAGAAACCTGTTTGCGTTCGCTGGTTGTTGTATTTTGATTTTTAGTATCTTCTGAAGTTTTCTTTAATCTATTTGATGTTTCTCTAGCCGCTATGATACATTCTAATAATTTTCTAATATTATCAACTGACTCATCTTCGTCAGTTATTTTCATCCTTAATTTGTAAATAAGGTCCTCGGGAAACTTTTCTAAAATCATCACCCTAAGATGATTGTGATTTACATCTTCACCTAAAGAACTTAATACTCTAAGATGTCTCTCAATTTCACTAAGAATGTGTCTACAAACTTTAACCTGACCAGATTCCGCTGATTTAATTTTGTAAAGTGCCATATAATGAGCATCAATGATTACGCTAGGTTTGCCATATCGTTCCTTTAATGTATCGACAGCGATACGATAGTTTTTGTGTGTTGTATCCAAACCATCAATTGCCTGCTTTGCGTCACCCTCAAGAACCGATTGTAGATACAACAGCTTATCGACATCATTGATACTTCTCTTATCATTCAACGTTTGATGAAAATTGATCCCAAAATTGGTACCACTTTAAAACGTCGCCATCAAACTTGGCTAACTCCATTTTAGGCAACCTACTAACTGTGTTAACATTATTGACATTTGTAAGAACAGACGCACAGTTTCGATTATTCTGTTTAATATTTACATCTATTTCTGCTATCAATTCTTCAGCCTGAATCTGTGTGGACGTATACTCATCACTGATTTCCTCAACGTTGATTTCATTAATCGATTTACAATAATTGTGAATTTCCGAAACAAACATCTCATTTACACCTTTAAGTTTGGCACCAACCAGTTCTAATTCTTTATACTTGGGGTCATTTTCTGATAACTCCGTTAGGGCACACCGAGCAGAGCTTATTTTCGTTTGGAGGGATTCAAAAATAATTTTCAAGCGAGATCGGATGGCGTCTTGCATTATAAATAGGGTAGCAACTAAGTAATTGCCCCAATATCAAAACGGTTTTCTTAGTATATGAATATACCGAGTATCTAAAACAATGTAACGAAGTATGAGATTCTTTCTTATGAAATATAATGATTATGTCAATAAACAGCATTCATCAAACACTAATCGGTTCGCTCACTTGATAAAGTCTGTTTACGATCAACTAATGTCTAGTTTGAATACCCCTTCGATTACTATAATTTCATAATAAACGTATAATCAAGTAAAACTTGGGAGAGACCTATGTCCAGCAGTGGACTGCGATAGGCTGAGTTGATTGATTAATTGATAAGTAATACCTTGTCTTATAAACTTTAAACAATAATATCATTGATCACTGAAAAACGTAAAATTAATTAATGTTTGACTTAGTTCGTGCACTACTATGCACCCTGATTTACTAAATAAATAATAATTGCATTGTGACTGAATACTGTACAGCGCGAATGAATATTATTTCATGGAATTGATTTAGCGCGGGTATCTACCTGCAGGCTGTGCACATTAAATGGCAACGATGAAATCAAATTTCACCCAAAATGAATCAAGCTTACCCTAAAACCATCGACCATATACCCATATACGTCTCTAGGCGACCGATGTCTGCAACACATCTATGAAATTTCACTAATGTAGGTCGCCACTTGAAAACTTCAAATCAGTTTCGACATAAACCGTCAAAACTGCCACGTTAGTGATTAGCCAATATTTAGCCAACTAGGTAGGTGACCCTGCCAAGTTGGCCAAATCGGGTTGCAGTACCCCCGCCTAATTTAGTGGCTGAAATTATTGTATACATTACATTCAACATTAGGCGTCTATTGGGTTGTATAGTCATTGCCTAAAACCGAATTAAACATTACTAATGCCTTTATGAAAAAACAGTCCTATTATAGCTATGTTAGAACAAAATTACTCAACACTCGCAATAACTTAGAACTTTAAGGTACTGACTTGAACACTGGTTGACCGATTAAATAGCCGTTCGTTCGAAAATTTCACCAGAATTATAAGTAAACGATCGCGAACCACCTTATCATATAGTGAACTCAAACATGATCTAATTCATTTAAATACAAAAAACAATTTCGAACTACCCGCCTTATTTTATTTTTAGAACACAACCAAAATTTTTTATTTTTAAACTGTAACAATGAGATCCTAGCATCTCCACCATGTCGCCAAATACCTCAATCTGTGGTACACGACGAATATCTAACTCTAAGATACCTACGTCTCAGAAATAAGCCTAGGTACAATATCATTGTTTCTTTTAATGAATGCTGTATTTACGTAAAACTGATTTCCACTGAATAACTGTTACTGAATAATCATCGCATGATATGGGGGGGGTTCCCCCCAGTGGCCTCCAACCTCCCCTACAGCCACCCCGAACCTCGCATCTGAATACTGATCTGATTTGGTAGCATATCTGAATCTGGTCACTGTCTCAACAGTACAGTGACCCTGAACCTCGTATCTGAATACTGGTCTGACTTGGAAACATTTCTGAATCTGGTCTGGTCACTGTCTCAACAGTACAGCGACCCTGAACCTCTTATCTGAATACTGGTCTGACTTGGTAGCATTTCTGAATCTGATCGCTGTTAAAACAATGTACACACACACATCGATAATATTGGTAAACATTATAATGTCTAGTAAATCTGAGTACCTACACATGCACTGAGAAATAACAAGTTCGCTTACCACGGTACTGCCAGCTCCGACCGTCAGGCCCAAGTGAGTCTGCGCGCGAGCCGCTGTCGGCACCGCGCGCTATCCCCACCGTTTTTACCTTACTTCACTTTGTAGCTATATTAATTCGCATTCGCGACAATGTGCGCAAAAATTTAGGTCATTGCTCAGCGTAATGCTGTGGCTTAGGACGGACCTAGTGCCAGCAGCGCTGATTTTCAGCAAAAACCTTATGAGTGACTTAATGAAATCCCACTACAGAGAAACTCAAACCAAGTAAGTACTACTTATTTTAATAAGTGAATGTCATATATATAGTGTATACATAAATACAGTGCAATAAATAAACCTAGTCTTATTATGGTACAAAGAAAACACAGTTACATCAAAACAGCTATGTAACCAGTAACCAAGCGGGCGGCGGGTTTTTTTTTTTTTTTTTTTTTCCAGTCACCATAGATTGACAACAACAACCAACACAACAGGGTATATTTGTGTTCTATGTTCACATAGACCGAGGCAGAGAAGGCAATCAGAAAGAGCTCCAACTCACCGCTGAAGACCTGATACCATTGCTAGGAGGCCATGACCCTTGCGGTAAGACCATCAATGACATTAGTTTACAGAGGTTATAAGGCCTGCTGTATCTGCATATAATGTTTTTTTAGATGTGATAGGAAAGTATGCTTTGTTTTCAGGTCTCTTACCGGAGGAGGAAGGTCATTCCAGCAGCGAGTGGCAGCCCACTTAAAACTCCCTCTGAAAGCCATGGATCTGTGTTTTGGGATTGAAAGGGGATCTGTTACATACCGTATGTAGCTTCTATATTGATTTCGTCTCCAACTCAGTTTCGTATACAGATAATGTGGTTTTTGTGTAGTAATGACACCAAAGAGTAAACTAGCCATATGTAGCTTCCTCCTTGCGGCCATCTTAAGGATATTGTTAGCGTTTCCGAAAGGAGTGACATGGCTTCTTCGAGGTATGCTTACACAAAACCGGGTACATGCATTCTGAATACGTTGGATCAACTTATCCGTTCTTGCTAGCAGACATGGACCGTACACGGTGTCGCAGTAATTTAGTTTTGACAAAACCAGGCTATCTACTAGTTGTTACCGCAATTGCACACTTATGTGGTTTCTGATGGAGTATAAAATTTTTAATCTGTAAAAGCAATTCCTTAAGGAAATATTTATGTGCTTTTCAAAGCGTAGCTCAGGATCGATTGTTAGACCTAAATTGCATGCTGTTTCTACTCTTTCAATTTCTTTGCCCAAAATTGTAATTTCTGGTTTAACCGACAGCATTGAGCCAATCATTTGCCTACTGCCCAGCACCATAAATTTCGACTTAGTTGGATTTAAAACTAATGAATTTTGCTCAGACCATGCAACCACTCTCTGTAAATCTGCATTAATTTTTTGTACTGCTTCTAAAGTGTCAGTAGGTTTACAACTTATGTATAGATTACCTACTTAGTTACTACGACAATAGCTTGATTTGAAACACATTACATAATCAGCCCATTACTGTCCCACTGCTGGGCACTTGCTTTAATTCAACACCAGTTTCAAGCGGAATTACCTACTACAATAATTTATTACGAAAAATTTACAGTTACAAATAAGCAATATTTTTAGGTGTGTCGTAAACATCAATTTGAAAACATTTTTCTTTCATATCGATAGGCGGATTAAACACGATCTCTGAATCTTTCACAAGACTTTCACTTTTCTGTTTATTTACCATTTTCTTCTGTTTATCCTGAACCAAATGTAGGACCGCCCTGGAGGTGTAACCCCCTTAAATAATCGTCCAAATCCGGTTAGGATAATGTACAAAAAATACAGAACTAAAGAACTGTCTCTCTGTCTGTCTGTAAGAAGCGGACCCGGCAGACGTCCTGCCCCGAAAAGCAGCGCATCATTAAATTACCGTTTAGGAGAAGATCAGTGGCACACCGACTGCAGCGCTACCTACCGGGTCCATTTGTAAATTCAAACCTTGCAGGGACCACTCGAACTTACACAAAAAATGACATTAAAATCGTCCCTGCCGTTTAGAAGATCAATGACATACCGTCAACAGCGCTACCTACCGGGTCCAATTGTGTTTTCAAACCATCCAGGAACCCATTGAAATATACACACAAAATTTCATCCAATTCGGTCCAGCCGTTTAGGAGGAGTTGGGTGACAAACACACGTACAGAAGAATTATATATATTAAGATAATATAATCATCCTCCTTGTCTTTTCCCAATTATTTTAGGGTCGGCTTCCAGTCTAACCAGATGCGGCTAAACATCAGTATTTTACACGGAGCTACTGCCATCAGATCCCCGCAACCCAGTTACTGGGTAATACCGAAATTTGGAGGTTAGACCAGTCGTCAGACTTTCAGGATTCTGACTGCCTGTAACGACTGCCGACATATACAAACGGGACCGACAGCTTAACGTGCTCTCCGAGGCACGGAAGGGTTTCGATGTTCAACGAAATGGTCACCCATCCACGGACTGACCGCGGCAAGTGTAACTTAACCTTGCAGATCATACAATCCGCGCAGTTGCTACTTAGCCAAAAGCCTAGAAAAATACTAGCGTAAAATTACATTGTAAAAATATTAAGCATATAATTTACCATTGCATGCAAAAGATAGAAAAACAAACACCAAAAAAATAATGAAACTTTTCCATATTTCGCAGTTTGCTCTGCGATTTTCATCAACATCTGAAAAGCAAAACAAATCTCAGATCCCACTCATGCACACACCCCCACATAATAATTATTTTCTTCGCACGCTCACACGCCATCCCGTGCGCAGGTGGCGAGTATGACCTAGTTCTAATAACTCGCAGCTCTAGTGGAAAAGTGCAGGGGTTGTTCCGCGCCTGTCGATATTTAAGTACCTACCTACAACCCTTGTGTAGGTACTTACCCGTTTAAGATTTTAAAAGTATTGGATTGTATGACTTCAAACTTAGATGTTATGTGTTAATTTGATTTGCATGCTAACATAGAGATACTTACTCGATTAAGATTTTAAAAGTATTGGATTGTATGACTTCTAACTTAGATTTTATGTGTTAATTTGATTTGCATTATTAATACAGGCAGAATCATAGACATTATTATACTTACTTTAGTATATTTATGGGTAGAATATAGCAATGTTCTCAAACCACCAATTTTATATCTGGTATTTTTTTTCTACGCAGTAATTTTTTCTTTCTATTCAGCTGAAATGGAACTTTGATGTCTCTAGATTCTAATAAAATTCATCATTTTTATTTACAAAATAAATACACAATTCATACAACGTATTAACGAAATAACTGAAAACATCTTAAGGCGTAAAAAAAAAAAAAAGTAGTAGTAAAATTTATTCATACTGATGAGTACAATGACCCCTTATATAATTATGGGTTAAGCGGTTTGCAGTTATTTCAACAACACGTTGTTTATGTAAAATAAAATATACCTAAATAAAAGGGTTTAAAAGTACAAGATTATCTTCCTACCCCTCCTTTAATATATCGAAAAACAATCATGCCACTTCGAAACACCACAGAGAGAAAACAGCGGCTTTCCCGACACAATAGCCATTCCAAATCCCTCTATGATTTAAAGTTAGATTAACACCTTCATAAGCCAATGGGGATCATAAAACCTATACGGCTGTACCACATAAGCCTATCCCGTAGATCTGTATTGTACAAGGATTATAACGGATTGAACGTCCAGTTGGGCCGCGTATTACTGAACCCTTTATTTCCTGTTGACGTTCCGGCGATTACGGATTATGTAAATATGCGGCCGTCGCGAGAGCTGTAAAAAGACTTCGTATGAAGGTTTTTCTACCGTCGTCGGTCGGTGAAAGGAATTTATAGATCATGGAAGATATTCTTCACTGTTATCAGGTTATCACGCACAAAGGACGCATACAAAGGACTTCAACCCAAAAAGCTAACCAGCTCATTTATTAAATCCAAAGTTTCAGGCCTACAATATAAAAATTCACAAAAGACCGACGGATAGGCTTCGTGAGCCTTAACTCACATCGCAACAATTTTGATGCCTTTGTCTGTAGCAATTTATATCGGGCCTGCTAACTTACAATGACCTTTACTATGACAATATTACGTCCGAAATTCTTATAAGTTTTCCATTGCGTTATTTCTTTGATTTCAACGTGTAGATTAAAAAATTTCTAGGAATAGCCTGAGTCTGATACAAAGATAAAAAATATCCGACAATTACATGCGTATAATTTCATTACTATACATCGTATTTAATGCGGACAGTACAATAAACATTACGTATTTTAAAGAGTTAATCAACACAGTAATAACGTGAGTGGCTATGATTCTCCATTTGACTTCATATTTTTGACCTACCCCATGTAAGTACTCTATGGTTTTATAATGTACTAGCTTTTACCCGCGGCTCCGCTCGCGATTCATACATACATACATACATATTATCACGCCTGTTTCCCATTGGGGTAGGCAGAGACTATGGATTTCCACCTGCTACGATCCTGACACACCTCTTTCGCTTCATCTACGTCCATTAACCTCGTCATGCATGCTCGTCGGTTTAGAGAACTCTTAACCTGGCATTTTTTGAGAACATCCGCGATTTGATCCGCTCGCGTTAAATTCTGTTAATCCACGAGACGGATCCTGTTAATTCAGTCCAGTCCAGTCCAATCCAGTCGAGTCCAGTCGAGTCCAGTCGTGTCCAGTCGAGTCCAGTCCAGTCCCAGTCCCACTCACCCTCACACTCACGCTCACCCTCACGCTCACCCTCACATTCACCCTCACCCTCACATTCACCCTCACACTCACCCCCACACTCACCCTCACACTCACACACACTCGCGCTCACCCTCAAGTTTACCTTCACGCACACACAGACGCTCACGCTCTCCCTCACCCTCACACTCACCCTCACATTCACCCTCACACTCACCATCACGCTCACCATCACACTCACTATCACACTTACCCTCACACTCACCGTCACCCTCACACTCACCCACACCCTCACACTCACCCTCACCCTTACACTCACACTCACATTCTCCTTTACCCTCACCCTCACACTCACCATTACACTCACCCTCACACTCAGCTACACACTCACCCTCACCGTCACACTCACGATCACCCTCACCCTCTCACTCACCCTCACGTTCACATTCACCCTCACACTCAGCACCACACTCACCCACACTCTCACACTCACCCTCACGCTCACCCTCACACTCAGCATCACACTCACCCTCACACTCAACCTCACACTCACCCTCACCCTCACCCTCACACTCACCCTCGCACTCACCCTCACGTTCACCCTCACCATCACATTCACCCTCACATTCACTCTCACACTTACCCTCCCACTCAGCATCAGACTCACCCGCACTCTCACACACCCTCACGCTCACCCTCACGCTCACCCTCACACTCAACCTCACATTCACCCTCACCCTTACCCTCACACTCACCCTCACACTCACCCTCACACTCACCCTCACCCTCACCCGCACCCTCACCCTCATACTCACACTCTTTGTGTTTTTTCATCATTCATCCATTACTATCCGCTCGTGCGAAGGAATTACGAATTTAGTTTTTTCTTTCTTTCTCAAAACACATACCAGTTTTTAAGTCTGATCATCAGCTTTCAAACAAAAAAAGTTTCATCAAAATCGGTCCAGTAGTTTTAGCGTGATGCTCGAACAAACAAAAAAAAAGACATTTACAATTTTATAATAGTTAAGATCAAGAAGATAAGATAAGAAGAAGAAGGTAAATTAAAATTGTAGACTGATAATAGTATTTTTTTAGTTACACCAAGATAACTTTATGCTTATTCGTATATTAAGATGGATACAATATAACAACGTTTAGGTACTTCTAACATAATTTTATTGCTTTTCATACAAAAAATTTGAGAAATCGCAATTAAGAGGTAGCTTCCGGTCCTTGTCTGTAAGTCGAAAGATTCTGATTTTCGGTTGGCTCAAAAGAGTGCATTTCCAAGATGGCACCACCCACATACGACATGATTCTTTTTTTCTACCCAGTAGGTACAATTCGGCGACCAAAAAGTTTTTAATGTAATTTCTTTAGCAGCCGTATTTTGTCTATGGAGGCGCGCTAGAGCGCATGCGTGCGAATGACAGCTGGATGCTGGATATGAGCGCCTTAATGTATGCAAAATTTTGTAGAAAAATATAATTAATAATCACCGGTTCCCGTCATCGCAGCGAGGTAAAATACATACCAGTTTTTAAGTCAAATCATAAGTTTTTGGTCACAAACAGTTTCAACAAAATCGGTCCAGTAGTTTTATCGTGATGCTGGAACAAACAAATAGACAACTGACATTTAACAATTTTATAATAGTACTAGCTTTTACCCGCGGCTCCGCTCCCGTTAAATTCTGCTAACCCACGTCAGTCCAGTCCAGTCCAGTCCATTCCAGTCCAGTCCACTGTCCCGCTGTCCCGCTGCCCCGCTGCCCCACTGCCCCGCTGCCCCACTGCCCCGCTGCCCCACTGCCACGCTGCCCTGCTGCCCCACTGCCCCGCTGCCCCAATATCACACTGCCCCACTGCCCCGCTGCCCCACTGCCCCGCTGCCCCACAGCCCCGCTGCCCCGCTGCCCCACTGCCTAGCTGCCCAGGTGCCCCGGTGCCCCACTGCCCCGCTGCCCCACAGCCCCGATGCCCCACTGCCCCGCTGCCCCTCTGCCCCACTGCCCCGCTGCACCACTGCCCCACTGCCCCGCTGCCCCACAACCCCGCTGCCCCACTGCCCCGCTGCCCCACTGCCCCAATACCCCACTGCCCCACTATACCACTGCCCCACTGTCCCAATGCCCCGCTGCGCCGCTACCCCACTGCCCTGCTGCCCCGCTACCCCACTGCCCCGCTACCCCGCTGCCCCACTGCCCCACTGCCCCGCTGCCCCGCTGCCCCACTGCCCCGATACCCCACTGCCCGACTGCCCCGCTGCCCCACAATCCCGCTGCCCCGCTACCCCACTGCCCCGCTACCCCACTGCCCCGCTACTCCACTGCCCCACTGCCCCGCGGCCCCGCTGCCCCAATATACCACGGCCCCACTGCCCCGCTGCACCGGTAACCCACTGCCCCGCTGCCCCGCCGCCCCGCTGCCCCGGTAACCCACTGCCCCACTGCCCCACTGCCCCGCTGCCCAGCCTCCCCGCTGCCCCACTGGCCCACTGCCCCGCTGTCCCGCTGCCCCGCTGCCTCACTACCCCACTGCCCCACTGTCCCACCGTCCCACTGCCACTGTCCTACTGTTCCACTGTCCCACTGTCCCACTATCTCACTTGGAATAAACCCACTCTATCACTATCGTCCCGTCGCATGTCCCATGTCCCATCCTATGTCCAGTCCCATGTGCCGTCCCACTGTCCTGTCCCATGTCCCGTCTCATGTCCCGTCCCATTTCCCGTCCCATGTTCCGTTCCCTGTCCCGTCCACTGTCCCGTCCCCAGTCCCGTCCCCTGTCCCGTCCCCAGTCCCATCCCCAGTCCCATCCCCTGTCCACTCCACTCCACTCCACTCCATCGTACATTACTATCCGCTCGTGCAAATGCATAGAAGCTTCGATCTATCGGGTGAGTACGCAACCCACGAATTAATTTTTTTCTTTTTTTCTTTCTTTCTTTCTTTCTCAAAACCCATACCAGTTTTTAAGTCAGATCATCAGCTTTCAAAAAAAAAAAACATCAAAATCGGTCCAGTAGTTTTAGCGTGATGCTGGAACAAACAAACAGACGTTAACAATTTTATAATAGTTAAGGTTATAATAGTTAAGAAGATAAGATAATATACTTGAAGAAGAAGGTAATTAAAAATTGTAGACTGAAAATAGTATTTTTTTAGTTACACCAAGATAACTTTATGCTTATTCGTATATTAAGATGGATACAATATAACAACGTTTAGGTACTTCTACATTTTATTGCTTTTCATACAAAAAATTAGAGAAATCGCAATTTAGCGGTAGCTTCCGGTCCTTGTCTGTAAGTCGAAAGATTCTGATTTTCGGTTGGCTCAAAAGACTTCATTTCCAAGATGGCACCACCCACATACGACAGGATTTTTTTTCTACTCTGTACAATTCGGCCCGACCAAAAAGTTTTTAATGCAATATCTTTAGCAGCCGTATTTTCTCTATGGAGGCGCGCGCTAGAGCGCATGCGTGCGAATGACAGCTGGATATGAGCGCCTTATTCACCTTAATGTATGCAAAATGTTGTAGAAAAATATAATTAAAAAACCGGCCAAGAGCATGTCGGGCCATGCTCAGTATTATAGGGTTCCTTAAGTAGGTCTAATTACAAAAGAATCAAATCGAATATTAATCATTGCTATTTTAGTTTTTGCAAACAGCGCTACCTAGCGCTAAATTTATGAAGCTAAATTTTAGAAGTGTGTTTCTTTTTGTGATTTTTTTAAATAGAAAGTAACTAAAGGAGCATTATTTGCTATGATCATTTTTCTCTAAGGTCAATGACCTTTGAACTAGGACGTTTTAAGTATTTTTCAGTTTTCTCTCTATAACTCGTAAAATTATAATCACATTATACTCGAAATAATTTTAAAAGAGAGTTTTCACAAAGGTCTATCAATGTGGAAGATTATAAGTTTCTATATTGCATAGTTTAGAAATGGCAGGGGGGGGGACACATTGCAAGCCACTTTGGCGGGCTATATTTCGCAGATGGTACACCTGATAAGAAAGTGGTGTATCAAACATTACCTTCATTTTAGTAGACCTATTCAATGATACCCCACACGAGGGGGTGCAGCGAAAAATTTTTTTTTTCCTCTTTTCACATGTATGGACGCCACCCCTAAAATACGGAAAAACGATTTTTTTATTCTTTTTAAATTGAGATCTATATGTAGACTATTTTTTAACAAAATTTCATTTACTTATGTTTATAACTGTAGAAGTTATTAAGCTGTAAAGGATTAGGACAGACGGACAGACGGACAGACGGACAGACGGACAGACGGACGGACATGACGAAACTATAAGGGTTCCTTGTAGGACTTCGGAACCCTAAAAATCACCGGTTCCCGTCATCGTAGCGAGGTAAAATACATACCAGTTTTTAAGTCAAATCATAAGCTTTTAGTCACAAACCCTTTCAACAAAATCGGTCTAGTAGTTTTATAGTGATGCTGGAACAAACAAACAAACAAACAGACAACTGACATTTAACAATTTTATAATAGTAGTAGATAGTAGATTAAGTTGGCACCACTGTTAAAGATAGCCAATTATAGCCAACCTCTTTTTAGCACCTTTACATCTATCGGAATTGAAGAGTAAAACTGTTTAGTTGCTAGGCAACCTCTTGTTTGCCACAAGTATTGTAAGAAAAATATAACCTCAAAATAGTTAATATTTCAATGAATTAACATCTGTAGAGTACAGTCCGTTTATTAAAATTGATTGCAACACATTGCTTTCATCGAATTTTATATGGTGAGCTGTGAGCATCATTTTTTGTTCGTAACTTCCAACTGCTGGGCCAGTACGGAACTTTAGCAATGTCCTTTCTTACAAACGGGGCAATGGAACGCTGAGAACTAAAATTCTCAATCAAAATCGGCCTAGAGTGGTCGAAATTTTGCGTGTCGTGTTTTCGCAGTAGAGCCGGTAAATCGTGGTGAATGCCTTTTATCTTGTTGATGGACCATTACACCTCGGCTTTGGTGTTTTTGTTCGTTCTGACTTATTGGACAGGAAGTAGCATCTAATGGTGGAACGAAGAAAACACGCAAATGCTTCGGATTCTCAACAACGGATAACAAATCGCTTCGTATCACTTGCCTTTTTGGAGAATGGTCAAAGTATTTTTATTGTGTCTGGCTATTAAATATTGAGTGTATTGTCTTGAAAGTGTATTATAAGCTTTGTTTACTTTTGTTTCCAGTGTCAACCCCGCTGAGAGTCGAGAGCGTAAAGAGTTATTATTATTAGGGTCGTGTTTATCGCCGTTAGTTCTCTGATTAAGCAACAATAATAGGATTTGAACCTGCAACTCCTGATTCAGTACACCAGTGCTTTAGCCACTAGTTACTGTGAACTTTGCTCGTGGTATCGAATTTAACTTATACTTTACTTACTCAGATTATCACTTAGTGGCACCCGTTTTGATTCGGTAGAAGACATAAAGGAGAATTCGCGGCGAGACCTGAACTCAATTCCAGAAAAAGCGTTTAAAAAGTTTTGATGATTGGATTATTCGTTGGCGTAAGTGTATCGTTTCTGAAGGAGCATACTTTGAAGGCGATAAAATAAACTTGGATGAATAACTAACATTTTGTGTATTATTGATCTTTTCCCTGGACTTTCTGGACAGAGTAGTACATGAACTCGTCGCTTTATAGGCGCGTGCGTCTATTAAGGAAATTGTTCGGTGGCATTATACAGAACAAGGGTGATCATCGACGTTAGTTCTCTGATTAAACAACCGATTACTCGAAAAATTTACTAGTATTTTAGGTAAACGTTCGTTTAACCAGATAATCAATGTTGGTAAACTCAAGCCTTTGTCGTGCTTACAATATGAATTTGCTAACCGTGTTTAACAGTTTAAATCAGTGTTTAATGAGAAAATGTGAGTCATTGATTTAAACCGAATGTTTAATTCAATGAACATTCAAATATTTTCATGTAGGTATAATTTGTATTAGGTGCTTCTGAAGTTTATAAATTTAAATTACAAAAGGCAATTAAAAATCACGTTTAAAACACCAAACCATCACCACACGTAGACTAAGACATAATAATATACTCCAACGTTACCATATTTCTGTGCTACATAACTCACATAGCCTTTACATAATACCACCTACCTAATATTTTAGCAGGGCAATCGGTCGCGAGTACAAAGCAATATACGCAATATGTAGGCATCACGTGCCTCCTGCATATTTCCTAGACGTGACGTGACCTATGTTCTATAAACACTTGAGAGTATGAAATAGGTATAGAGCGCTTATGTAATGGTCCTACTGACCACCAACTATCAATCAATCAACTCACCCTATCGCAGTCCACTGCTAGACAAAGGCCTCTCCCAAGTTTCGCCACAACATTCGATCCTCTGCCTTCCGCATCCAGTCCCCCCCAGCCACGTTCCAGAACGTGGCTGGGGTGGATCTTCGGTCCACCTGGTGGGGGCGCCCTACGCTGCATTTGCCGATCCGCGGACTCCACTCAAGGACTCGTCTGCTCCGACGGCCATCGGTCCTTCAACAGTTATGGCCAGCCCACTGCCACTTCAGCTTACTGATCCTACAAGCTATGACGGTCACTCCGGTTCTTTTCCGGAAAATCTCGTTACGGATTTTATCCTTCAAAGAAACTCCAAACATAGCTCGCTCCATAGCTCGCCGAGCGACTTTGAATTTGTGGACTAGCCCAACTGTCAGTGTCCACGTCTCGGCGCCGTAAGTCATAACAGGCAGGACGCACTGGTTGATGACCTTTGTCTTCAAAGTTTGCGGTATAGGCGACGAGAAGACTCGGCGAAGTTTGCCAATGCACATATGTATAGTCAACACAAATCATTTTAGAACATAGCAACATAGGTACATACAAGCCAACAGCTATCACTTGACTCCACATTCAGTCGGACTCAAAAACGTTCATATTTGTAGCAAGTTTTTCCCGCAAAAAAGGCACAATATTTCAGATAGCTGTTTGACACGTCTACTCAGTGTTATTCCACGGACGTGAACTATGTTCACGGCACATAAATCTGTGGTATGCAGAGCTGCAGCTCAAGTAGATAGCAACCGTCAGTCGCTATGCGCAGTCACGCACTGTTGCAACCATTTGCATACTGTCTACAGCGGTGAATATTCAGTCTTACGACCCTTATGTGGTCCACGAGAGAAACATTGTTTACTAGTATAGTATTATATTATCTGTGTTTACGGTTAACATTTTTTTTTTCTCTCATTATTTTACTTCCTCGTTGGTCTTGTGGTTGCAAGCGCGACTGCTGAGCGTGGGGTCCTGGGTTCGATTCCCGTGTCGGGCAAAGTATTATTGGGTTTTTTCATTAGGAAATTCTCAGTAGCAGCCCGGAGTCTGGATTTGTGCCCGGTCAATGGCAATAGGCTCGCCCCCTATTACATGGGACTATAACATAACTGGCGAAATGTGGGTGTACTATACACCTCTGCCTACCCCTTCGGGGAAATACAGGCGTGGTGTTATGTTATGTTATTATTTAACACAAGCCTATGCCCGTGACTTCGCCCGCGAGAATGTCGTTTATCGCGCATCCGTCGGGAACTGTTCATCTTCCCGGGATAAAAAGTAAAGAAATATCGGACGCGTTCTTCCAAAACGTCCGATATATAAACAAGGAACACAGAGGCATCAAATATTCCAACGCAAGTAGTGCCGTGTCGGGTCGAGTTACGAACGATACGGTCCCAGGCTGCACATGCACGTAGACTCGTACGTAGCACGGAGGTACGTGACCGAACTTACGTGTTTCTATCTGCAGTAACGTTCAGCCAACGGTCAGCAATCAAATTCAATTACGATAGCTTTTTTATTTAAAAAAAAACTTCAATTTAAGTTCATTCAACGGTTGCGTGTAAAAATTGCTTTAAGTGTTTCACCACCGTACCGTACCGTACTGTAATGTTTGTATGTATTTTATATTTGTTTTCTTTTTGATGTGCATACAGTAAACTATGCTCTATCCGGTATCCGGTAGTATCTCTATGTAGTCTGTGACTCTGTCTATCTAATACTGGATACTCAGAATAAGGGTGGTATACATAACATAACATAACCAGCCCATTACTGTCCCACTGCTGGGCACGGGTCTCTTCTCGGTACGAGAAGGCTAAGGCCTTAGTCCACCACGCTGGCCTAGTGAGGGTTGGCGGACTACACACAGCAATATAGGGTGGCATCCAGGTCAAGACTAAGTTCACTCTGAGGTAGTGATGCGACTCGAGTCCACTTTTACTCGAGTGACTCGAGTGACATCGTAAAAAAACGCAATCGAGTGAAAAAAATATCGACTCGAGTTCACTCGCCAATCACTCACCAAGACATGCGAAACGATGTGTTTTTATTCTTAAGAACGCTTTTCAATTTTATGTCTATGTATTAAGCCTCAACTTATTGACAAAATAAAAAATAATTAATTCAAGGATTTTGACAGGTGACTCGATAGAGGCGAGTGATCGAGTGACTCGTGAACCACTCGAGTGACTCGACCACCCGAGTAGTACTCGAGTAAAATTGTGAAATGACTCGAATGACTCGAGTGGTAAAATACTAATATAGGTTTTGTCTACTTTTCCGTAAACAAAACCCTTGTCTACCTACAGTCGTCATGCTACGCCTGCTGATCACCGAAAATGCAGTACAAAGTCATGTTCCAAGTCCAACACTTCCAACCGAATATCGGTTTTGCTACGAAAGCGTAGCAAACGTAGCCATGGCATAGATAGGTTACGTCTCTCGTAGCATCCGTAGCAGTGCATTACTACTTATACATTTTAGCTAAGCTCACCTTTGATGACTTCTCATAATTATTGTATTTTTTTGTGTAAATAACGATTAACTATATGAAAAAATATAATTTTATACAACACCAGACTTTGCCCGCGGCTTCGCCCGCGTAATGAAATAAAATATAGCCTATGTTACTTCTGAATAAAGTAGCTTTCTAATGGTGAAAGAATTTTTAAAATCATCATCATTCAGTCGTTTCAGAATTTATCGATCACAAACGAACAAATCTTTACACTTTATAACATTACCAAGTATAAATTGACGACCTCTGTGGTCTAGTGGTTCGAATGTCGGACTGCTGATAACAAGGTCGTGGGTTCGATTCCCACAGGACACAAATATTTGTGTGATGAACATAAGTGTTTGTGTTGGTCTGGGTGTTGCTTATGTATTATAAGTATGTATTTACAAAAAAAAAAGTATATAAGTATTATATCCATTGTCTAGAACACATAGTACAAGCTCTGCTTAGTTTGGGACTAGATGGCGCTGTGTAAAAAAAATGTCCCAAAAAATATTTATTATATTTATTATTTATATTGCGTAACCACTTTTCGCCTATTCCACACCTAGGCAAAGGAAAACTGCGATTTTGCTCACCCAGAAACCTTAGCAAATTACTTTTCAGTTAAAATACAGTAGTAGGGATTCGCCGATACTGGATCAAGTCTGGGGGCCGACGCTGCCGACTAGTCTCACATGGCACATATGACCGCGAAATGATTAAGTTAGTCTTATAAAACCGCGAATTAATTTGATTACACGTATCAAACCGCGAATTAATTTGATATCAAACCGCGAATTACTTTATCGATCCGCGAATAAATTTGATATCAAAACGCGAATTAATCAGACTACACGTATCAAACCGCGAATTATGTTGATTGATCGATCTGATCGCGGGTTTGGTCTTTGCTGGTAGTAGTAGGGATTCGCCGATACTGGATCAAGTCTAGGGGCCGACGCTGCCGACTAGTCTCACATGGCACATACGACCGCGAAATGATTAAGTTAGTCTTATAAAACCGCGAATTAATTTGATTACACGTATCAAACCGCGAATTAATTTGATATCAAACCGCGAATTACTTTATCGATCCGCGAATAAATTTGATATCAAAACGCGAATTAATCAGACTACACGTATCAAACCGCGAATTATGTTGATTGATCGATCTGATCGCGGGTTTGGTCTTTGCTGGTAGTAGTAGGGATTCGCCGATACTGGATCAAGTCTGGGGGCCGACGCTGCCGACTAGTCTCACATGGCACATATGACCGCGAAATGATTAAGTTAGTCTTATAAAACCGCGAATTAATTTGATATCAAACCGCGAATTACTTTATCGATCCGCGAATAAATTTGATATCAAAACGCGAATTAATCAGACTACACGTATCAAACCGCGAATTATGTTGATTGATCGATCTGATCGCGGGTTTGGTCTTTGCTGGTAGTAGTAGGGATTCGCCGATACTAGATCAAGTCTGGGGGCCGACGCTGCCGACTAGTCTCACATGGCACATATGACCGCGAAATGATTAAGTTAGTCTTATAAAACCGCGAATTAATTTGATTACACGTATCAAACCGCGAATTACTTTATCGATCCGCGAATAAATTTGATATCAAAACGCGAATTAATCAGACTACACGTATCAAACCGCGAATTATGTTGATTGATCGATCTGATCGCGGGTTTGGTCTTTGCTGGTAGTAGTAGGGATTCGTCGATACTGGATCAAGTCTGGGGGCCGACGCTGCCGACTAGTCTCACATGGCACATACGACCGCGAAATGATTAAGTTAGTCTTATAAAACCGCGAATTAATTTGATTACACGTATCAAACCGCGAATTACTTTATCGATCCGCGAATAAATTTGATATCAAAACGCGAATTAATCAGACTACACGTATCAAACCGCGAATTATGTTGATTGATCGATCTGATCGCGGGTTTGGTCTTTGCTGGTAGTAGTAGGGATTCGACGATACTGGATAAAGTTACTCTTGTCAAAGATTCACCGGCTAAGATAATGCCATAATCAGGTACTTCTTTTTTTGTTTTGGGGGCATTGTTAAGCGTTTATGAGTTGTATTTTTATTAATTCTATTGTAAGGATTTGCCTTATTCTTCTCAGAAACTGGCTATTGTGTTTTATTTTAATTACCTTTTGAAGCATTTTTTAATCCAATAGAGAGTTGTTCTAACGATCCGAGTAAATCATCAACTACTAATATTCAAAAACATGAAATGTATAGTTTTGGGTATTGTATAAAGCGTTCATATGACGACATATTATCAAAATGAGATATATAGTGCCCAAAAATTGTGTACAAGTATTCATGAAACATTTATGTAAAGACCTAAAAACAATATGTGAAAAAATTGCTTCAATCATGTCCTGTTTCATTAAAAAACGAAGATAAAAATATTATTTCAAACAAAAAAATCAGTCGTATTTGTGAAACTTAATTAACAGATGAACATTTTTATGATTTCGATTGGCATACTTGTATATTTAGAGGTGTTGCACATGAAATATGTAATTCTAAGTTTAGAACACCCCGTCATATTCCTGTTTTTTTTTTTTACGTAACTTAAGTTATTACGACGCTCATTTTATTGTTCACGGATTAAATTTTGATAACGGTGAAGTTGAAATTATTCTTCAAAATAAATAAAAATACATATCATTTTATAAAAAGTTAAAAATAAATAATCAACAAGTTAGCTAAAGGTTCGTAGACTCTTTAAATTTTTTATCATGTAGTTTAGATCAGTTGGCTAAAATTCTATAAAAGTGTTTTTATTTTTATATTATCAGACTCTAAGAAAATGTAATGGACATTATTCTTAGTTAATAAACATACACGTAACATAGAAAAATAATATAAATTTTGATGACAGTGATGTTGAAATTATTCTTCAAACTAAAGAAAAATAAATTTCCTTTTCTAAAAAGTTAAAAATAAATAATCAACAAGTTAGCTTATGATTCGTAGATTCCTTAATTTTTTTTATCATTTAGTTTTTTTATCAATTGGTTAAAAATTAAAATTCTGTAAAAGTGTTTTTAATTTTATATTATCAGACTCTAAGAAAATGTAATGGATATTATTCTTAGTTAATAAACATACACGTAACATAGAAAAATTATTTAAATTTTGATGACAGTGATGTTGAAATTATTCTTCAAACTAAATAAAAATACATATCATTTTATAAAAAGTTAAAAATAAATAATCAACAAGTTAGCTAAAGGTTCGTAGACCCTTAAATTTTTTTATCATGTAGTTTAGATCAGTTGGCTAAAATTCTATAAAAGTGTTTTTATTTTTATATTATCAGACTCTAAGAAAATGTAATGGACATTATTCTTAGTTAATAAACATACACGTAACATAGAAAAATAATTTAAATTTTGATGACAGTGATGTTGAAATTATTCTTCAAACTAAAGAAAAATAAATTTCCTTTTCTAAAAAGTTAAAAATAAATAATCAACAAGTTAGCTTATGATTCGTAGATTCCTTAATTTTTTTTATCATTTAGTTTTTTTATCAATTGGTTAAAAATTAAAATTCTGTAAAAGTGTTTTTAATTTTATATTATCAGACTCTAAGAAAATGTAATGGACATTATTCTTAGTTAATAAACATATTCCTTAATTATTTTTATCATTTAGTTTTTTTATGAATTGGTTAAAAATTCTGTAAAAGTGTTTTTAATTTTATATTATCAGACTCTAAGAAAATGTAATGGACATTATTCTTAGTTAATAAACATACAGGTAACATAGAAAAATAATATAAATTTTGATGACAGTGATTTTGAAATTATTCTTCAAACTAAAGAAAAATAAATTTCCTTTTATAAAAAGTTAAAAATAAATAATCAATAAGTTAGCTTATGATTCGTAGATTCCTTAATTTTTTTATCAGTTAGTTTTTTTATCAAATTGGTTAAAATTCTGTAAAAGTGTTTTTAATTTTATATTATCAGACTCTAAGAAAATGTAATGGACATTATTCTTAGTTAATAAACATACACGTAACGTAGAAAAATAAGTTAGATGAAAATTATTTTGTAGGCTAGATTGTAATGCATTATGAGAATAGTGTTTTTTTTTTTTATAATAAGGAAAAAAAATTGTTTAGATCAGTTTGCTAAAAATCTTCATGACGATCAATTTGGAGAATTAAAAAGAAACTTCCCTAATAATCAAGATGTAATTGCTTAAAACTAACGTCACTACGTAACCAAGTCCATTTTATAGCTCACTTACAGATTCTCATATTCATATTAATTTATTTGTAAAGTCAATTTACACGTCATTAGTTTTATAAATCGTTACATATTATCATAGAATAGAATCTTATTAAGTAGGTGTTAAGGTAAAAATATAAAATTGTACAAAAATAAAATAAAGTTACAATAGAAAATACATGTCTAAAGAGTCAAATTCAAATGTCACAAAATAATAAAAAGTCAAAAAACTAAGCATGTCACAACTTTAAATTTAAATGATATTAATTACACTCAAAAACAGATGTCATAATTAAAATAATTAAATAATATTAACAAACATATCCAAACGATGATTACAATCATGCAAATGATATTTGACAACACTTTCATTGTCGTTAGTATGTTTGATTATTCGGACTTATATTTGAAAACGGATGTTTTACTTTTACTCGTGTATTTTTTAGAAGTTTGTTTGGAGTACCCTGATGTCCATGATTTACATTCGAACTATCCTTTATGTCCAGACAATATTTGTTTACTAAAGAAACTAAGTTCGTTAGATAAATTCATTACAGAAATCTAAAACAATGTATTGAAATGAGGATAAAGTTAGTTAAAATTCATAGAGTTTTAAGATTTAAACAGAGCCCTTGGTTAAAAAGATATATAGATTCAAATTTAAATTTCAGAACATTAGCTAAATCAGATTTTGAAAAAGACTTTTACAAGTTAATGAACAATTCTGTCTTTGGTAAGACGATGGAAAATATTTTGATAAAATGGTAAATGTAAAATTGGTAACTCACTGGGAAAACCACGGTAAAATTTTCGGTGCTCAAGATTTAATTGCGAAACCGAGTTCCATAGTTTACCAATATTTTCAGAAAATTTAGTTGCGGTTCAAACGCGGAAAACCAAATTAACACATAACAACCCAATTCTTTTAGGATTTTAGATATTTCAAAAACTTTTATGTATGATTTTTATACATTTTTATAACTACATGTGTAAAAAATTTAACAACAAAATTATGTTATTATATACAAATACTGATAGTTTGATATTATCAAATTTTTACAAATGATTTTTATGATGATATAAAACCAGACCTCGATGTCCCTACATACTTTGATACATCAGACTATGACTCAAATATTGTTTTCGGATACCCAAAAAGAAATAAAAAGAAATTAGGTTATTTTAAAGACGAAAATAATAGAAAAAAAAAATGTAGGGTATAAGATAAAAACTTTATGCTTTTGATGTTGAGGATAAATTCATAGCAAAAGCGAAAGGTGTAAGCAAAAGTATTACCAAAAAGATAAATATGGTGAAGTCATGTCTATTTAATAAAAAAATTCAATATTGTAGTATGCTTACATTTACATTGCATTATATGATAAAGATATTTTGTTAAGTTTCTGAGTAAAAATTGTATGTTTTTAATTTTGATGACGGAAAGTTAAAAATAAATAATCAATAAGTTGAACTCGAGGAAGAATTGAGCAAGTTACGATAGGATATCATAGTCTGCTGCCCGACCAGTAGCTGGCGTAGCTTGGCGTGGCTGGCACAGCTGGCGTAGCTGACACAGTTGGCGTAGGTGGCGCGGCTGACGTAGCTGACACAGCTGGCGTAGCTGGCCCAGCTGGCGTAGTTGGCGCAGGTAGCGTAGCGTCGAGGGTGGTTGTGTGAATACTCACGGGTTCCTACGCCCCCGGCTAAGGTAGTTGAAGGAACACCGTGGTGGTTTTAGTCGGTAAGAGTCCGACACTGGCTCCACCTACCCCGGGCGGAGTGCGTTCATGAGGATTTCCCCACGGCAAAAAAAGGGTTATCTGAAGTCCGAAGACAGCGGGAGGGCGATCAACTTTCCCAGTGCGGTGTCGGGTTCATCGTCCACAAGTCTCTGGTGAACAACGTAGTGAAGATAGAGAGTGTGCGTCGACTAGGGTGGCGTACCTTATACTCAGATTAAGCAAAAGGTATTCGTTGAAGGTCGTACAGGTATACGTCCCGACCTTGACACATCCCTGAAGATATCCTCCAATGCAGCAGTGAACAGTTTCGGAGAAATCACATCTCTCTGTCTCACGCCTCGCTGCAGAAGGATAGGTTTCGAGGCTTGGTCCTATAATCGGACTGACATAGTGGCTTTTTCAAACAAACACTTTAACACTTCGATATATCGATAGTCAATCTGGCACCGTTGAAGAGACTGTTGTACAGCCCAAGTCTCGATCGAATGGAAGGCTTTCTCGTAGTCCACAAACGCTAAACAAAGAGGCAAGTTATACTTTTCGGTTTTCTGTATTACCTGCCGCACCGTATGTATGTAGTCTACGATGTTAAAGCCTTTTCGGAACCCAGCCTGTTCGGGGGGTTGGAATTCATCAAACCTGCGTGAAAGACGGTTCGTAATGATTCTTGAAAACAGCTTGTTATCTACAAGTGTTGGTGGTTCAGGAGTGAATGAGGCCTATAGTTCTTCAGTAGAGTATTATCGCCCTTTTTGAAGAAAAGCACCACCACACCTCTGCTCCATGCCTGTGGCGTTCTTCCCTCGAGAATGACAGAATCAAACAACTTCTGAAGTGCCTTAACGATCGGTTTTCCACTAACCTTCAGGAGCTCGGCAGTAATGGCGTTTCAAGGACTTTGAGATCTGTCTATTGAGCCGCCGGTACTTAGTCGCATCATCTGAGGGCTGAGAATCATCTCGCGTCTATCCGCATTTCTACAAACCCATGGTTGTAATCGTCCACTAAGCTCCCTAGACATTCGAAACGATTCTGAATTTCGAGCTAAAAGCTGCGAGTGGGGCAATTTGGATATGGATATCGGAATCACCGGGTAGAACTGGCGGCTCAATAGACAGATCTCAAAGTCCTTGAAAAGTGACCTACGCCGATTTAATACTGAACGTATTGAAGACGCGATAGAGAAGGACAAGGGTTCCAAAGTCTTCACAAGGGACCTGTCTATTGGACAGACCCAGGTTGCAAAACTGAGGAACGACGATGGCAGAGTCGTATCCTCCAAGCCAGAGCTCTTGAAAGAGGTCGAGAATGGACAGTTATAAACGTCCACGCGGAAACCCGCTGCAAATCGGGCGAACAACCAAAGAGCTCGAGTGACCCGACACTATACCAAATATATTCCAGACATCAGCCTGTACGAGATTAGGATAGCTCTGAAGCCGCTCAAAAACAAGGCGCCGGGTGATGACGGAATTACGGCCGAACTCCTGAAGGTTGGTGGAAAACCGATCCTTAAGGCCCTTCAGAAGTTTTTTGATATAACTTGCCTCTTTGTTTAGCGTTTGTGGACTACGAGAAAGCCTTCCATTCGATCGAGACTTGGGCTGTACAACAGTCTCTTCAACGGTGCCAGATTGACTATCGATATATCGAAGTGTTAAAGTGTTTGTTTGAAAAAGCCACTATGTCAGTCCGATTATAGGACCAAGCCTCGAAACCTATCCTTCTGCAGCGAGGCGTGAGACAGAGAGATGTGATTTCTCCGAAACTGTTCACTGCTGCATTGGAGGATATCTTCAGGGATGTGTCAAGGTCGGGACGTATACCTGTACGACCTTCAACGAATACCTTTTGCTTAATCTGAGTATAAGGTACGCCACCCTAGTCGACGCACACTCTCTATCTTCACTACGTTGTTCACCAGAGACTTGTGGACGATGAACCCGACACCGCACTGGGAAAGTTGATCGCCCTCCCGCTGTCTTCGGACTTCAGATAACCCTTTTTTTGCCGTGGGGAAATCCTCATGAACGCACTCCGCCCGGGGTAGGTGGAGCCAGTGTCGGACTCTTACCGACTAAAACCACCACGGTGTTCCTTCAACTACCTTAGCCGGGGGCGTAGGAACCCGTGAGTATTCACACAACCACCCTCGACGCTACGCTACCTGCGCCAACTACGCCAGCTGGGCCAGCTACGCCAGCTGTGTCAGCTACGTCAGCCGCGCCACCTACGCCAACTGTGTCAGCTACGCCAGCTGTGCCAGCCACGCCAAGCTACGCCAGCTACTGGTCGGGCAGCAGACTATGATATCCTATCGTAACTTGCTCAATTCTTCCTCGAGTTCAACTTATTGATTATTTATTTTTAACTTTCCGTCATCAAAATTAAAAACATACAATTTTTACTCAGAAACTTAACAAAATATCTTTATCATATAATGCAATGTAAATGTAAGCATACTACAATATTGAATTTTTTTATTAAATAGACATGACTTCACCATATTTATCTTTTTGGTAATACTTTTGCTTACACCTTTCGCTTTTGCTATGAATTTATCCTCAACATCAAAAGCATAAAGTTTTTATCTTATACCCTACATTTTTTTTTTCTATTATTTTCGTCTTTAAAATAACCTAATTTCTTTTTATTTCTTTTTGGGTATCCGAAAACAATATTTGAGTCATAGTCTGATGTATCAAAGTATGTAGGGACATCGAGGTCTGGTTTTATATCATCATAAAAATCATTTGTAAAAATTTGATAATATCAAACTATCAGTATTTGTATATAATAACATAATTTTGTTGTTAAATTTTTTACACATGTAGTTATAAAAATGTATAAAAATCATACATAAAAGTTTTTGAAATATCTAAAATCCTAAAAGAATTGGGTTGTTATGTGTTAATTTGGTTTTCCGCGTTTGAACCGCAACTAAATTTTCTGAAAATATTGGTAAACTATGGAACTCGGTTTCGCAATTAAATCTTGAGCACCGAAAATTTTACCGTGGTTTTCCCAGTGAGTTACCAATTTTACATTTACCATTTTATCAAAATATTTTCCATCGTCTTACCAAAGACAGAATTGTTCATTAACTTGTAAAAGTCTTTTTCAAAATCTGATTTAGCTAATGTTCTGAAATTTAAATTTGAATCTATATATCTTTTTAACCAAGGGCTCTGTTTAAATCTTAAAACTCTATGAATTTTAACTAACTTTATCCTCATTTCAATACATTGTTTTAGATTTCTGTAATGAATTTATCTAACGAACTTAGTTTCTTTAGTAAACAAATATTGTCTGGACATAAAGGATAGTTCGAATGTAAATCATGGACATCAGGGTACTCCAAACAAACTTCTAAAAAATACACGAGTAAAAGTAAAACATCCGTTTTCAAATATAAGTCCGAATAATCAAACATACTAACGACAATGAAAGTGTTGTCAAATATCATTTGCATGATTGTAATCATCGTTTGGATATGTTTGTTAATATTATTTAATTATTTTAATTATGACATCTGTTTTTGAATGTAATTAATATCATTTAAATTTAAAGTTGTGACATGCTTAGTTTTTTGACTTTTTATTATTTTGTGACATTTGAATTTGACTCTTTAGACATGTATTTTCTATTGTAACTTTATTTTATTTTTGTACAATTTTATATTTTTACCTTAACACCTACTTAATAAGATTCTATTCTATGATAATATGTAACGATTTATAAAACTAATGACGTGTAAATTGACTTTACAAATAAATTAATATGAATATGAGAATCTGTAAGTGAGCTATAAAATGGACTTGGTTACGTAGTGACGTTAGTTTTAAGCAATTACATCTTGATTATTAGGGAAGTTTCTTTTTAATTCTCCAAATTGATCGTCATGAAGATTTTTAGCAAACTGATCTAAACAATTTTTTTTCCTTATTATAAAAAAAAAAAACACTATTCTCATAATGCATTACAATCTAGCCTACAAAATAATTTTCATCTAACTTATTTTTCTACGTTACGTGTATGTTTATTAACTAAGAATAATGTCCATTACATTTTCTTAGAGTCTGATAATATAAAATTAAAAACACTTTTACAGAATTTTAACCAATTTGATAAAAAAACTAACTGATAAAAAAATTAAGGAATCTACGAATCATAAGCTAACTTATTGATTATTTATTTTTAACTTTTTATAAAAGGAAATTTATTTTTCTTTAGTTTGAAGAATAATTTCAAAATCACTGTCATCAAAATTTATATTATTTTTCTATGTTACCTGTATGTTTATTAACTAAGAATAATGTCCATTACATTTTCTTAGAGTCTGATAATATAAAATTAAAAACACTTTTACAGAATTTTTAACCAATTCATAAAAAAACTAAATGATAAAAATAATTAAGGAATATGTTTATTAACTAAGAATAATGTCCATTACATTTTCTTAGAGTCTGATAATATAAAATTAAAAACACTTTTACAGAATTTTAATTTTTAACCAATTGATAAAAAAACTAAATGATAAAAAAAATTAAGGAATCTACGAATCATAAGCTAACTTGTTGATTATTTATTTTTAACTTTTTAGAAAAGGAAATTTATTTTTCTTTAGTTTGAAGAATAATTTCAACATCACTGTCATCAAAATTTAAATTATTTTTCTATGTTACGTGTATGTTTATTAACTAAGAATAATGTCCATTACATTTTCTTAGAGTCTGATAATATAAAAATAAAAACACTTTTATAGAATTTTAGCCAACTGATCTAAACTACATGATAAAAAAATTTAAGGGTCTACGAACCTTTAGCTAACTTGTTGATTATTTATTTTTAACTTTTTATAAAATGATATGTATTTTTATTTAGTTTGAAGAATAATTTCAACATCACTGTCATCAAAATTTAAATAATTTTTCTATGTTACGTGTATGTTTATTAACTAAGAATAATATCCATTACATTTTCTTAGAGTCTGATAATATAAAATTAAAAACACTTTTACAGAATTTTAATTTTTAACCAATTGATAAAAAAACTAAATGATAAAAAAAATTAAGGAATCTACGAATCATAAGCTAACTTGTTGATTATTTATTTTTAACTTTTTAGAAAAGGAAATTTATTTTTCTTTAGTTTGAAGAATAATTTCAACATCACTGTCATCAAAATTTATATTATTTTTCTATGTTACGTGTATGTTTATTAACTAAGAATAATGTCCATTACATTTTCTTAGAGTCTGATAATATAAAAATAAAAACACTTTTATAGAATTTTAGCCAACTGATCTAAACTACATGATAAAAAATTTAAAGAGTCTACGAACCTTTAGCTAACTTGTTGATTATTTATTTTTAACTTTTTATAAAATGATATGTATTTTTATTTATTTTGAAGAATAATTTCAACTTCACCGTTATCAAAATTTAATCCGTGAACAATAAAATGAGCGTCGTAATAACTTAAGTTACGTAAAAAAAAAAACAGGAATATGACGGGGTGTTCTAAACTTAGAATTACATATTTCATGTGCAACACCTCTAAATATACAAGTATGCCAATCGAAATCATAAAAATGTTCATCTGTTAATTAAGTTTCACAAATACGACAGATTTTTTTGTTTGAAATAATATTTTTATCTTCGTTTTTTAATGAAACAGGACATGATTGAAGCAATTTTTTCACATATTGTTTTTAGGTCTTTACATAAATGTTTCATGAATACTTGTACACAATTTTTGGGCACTATATATCTCATTTTGATAATATGTCGTCATATGAACGCTTTATACAATACCCAAAACTATACATTTCATGTTTTTGAATATTAGTAGTTGATGATTTACTCGGATCGTTAGAACAACTCTCTATTGGATTAAAAAATGCTTCAAAAGGTAATTAAAATAAAACACAATAGCCAGTTTCTGAGAAGAATAAGGCAAATCCTTACAATAGAATTAATAAAAATACAACTCATAAACGCTTAACAATGCCCCCAAAACAAAAAAAGAAGTACCTGATTATGGCATTATCTTAGCCGGTGAATCTTTGACAAGAGTAACTTTATCCAGTATCGTCGAATCCCTACCGATCGAATCCCTACTACCAGCAAAGACCAAACCCGCGATCAGATCGATCAATCAACATAATTCGCGGTTTGATACGTGTAGTCTGATTAATTCGCGTTTTGATATCAAATTTATTCGCGGATCGATAAAGTAATTCGCGGTTTGATACGTGTAATCAAATTAATTCGCGGTTTTATAAGACTAACTTAATCATTTCGCGGTCGTATGTGCCATGTGAGACTAGTCGGCAGCGTCGGCCCCCAGACTTGATCCAGTATCGTCGAATCCCTACTACTACCAGCAAAGACCAAACCCGCGATCAGATCGATCAATCAACATAATTCGCGGTTTGATACGTGTAGTCTGATTAATTCGCGTTTTGATATCAAATTTATTCGCGGATCGATAAAGTAATTCGCGGTTTGATACGTGTAATCAAATTAATTCGCGGTTTTATAAGACTAACTTAATCATTTCGCGGTCGTATGTGCCATGTGAGACTAGTCGGCAGCGTCGGCCCCCAGACTTGATCCAGTATCGGCGAATCCCTACTACTAAATACTCAGAATGCCATTCAACTGCGCGTTATAATCATAATCATAAAGTTTATTTATAAACGTATGAGTACAGGTCAACTTAAGTACTAGATTGAGCGACAGATACATCTGGAATTTTACGTGGGAGACAGAGCAAGACCCAGTCCCGAGCTAGGAGTCAACCTGTGTTACGGGTGCTAGGTGATTGCTCCGTCGCCGCACTAATAACTTGTTTACATCAATCGTAGCAAAAAGTTGCAGTTGAATCACTGGATTCCCAATGTAGGCATGCCTGTATATAGGGAATCAGTTTACAAATTACACAGAAACGCAAAGACCTACTGTTAAACAGGTCTTCATAAAAAGTGGTAAAAATAGTTTTTTAGTTAGTACTAATGATATGCCACATTCACATCAGGTAAAAGTGTGTGTGTGTGTGTGTGTACTTGAATGGGTTTTGGTTTGGTTTTTTGGTTATCAATTCCATAAGGAGCGGAAATTCTACAGAATCCCAACAACGTTTCGAAGAAACTAACAGTACTTTAATAACTTAAAAACTTTAACTAACTAAAAACGAAAACAACTGCAAACTTTTTGCAATCCGATAGAGAAATCCGCTAAACTAGGGCGAAAGAAAACAAACATTAGGAAAGTTGGACGCATTAGCGAACTTTAACCATTACAGCTCGTTAAAAATATTGTTAGCTGTTATTTTAACGGCTGTGGAGCCCATCGGTGATCGCACCCACGCCTTTTATAAATAAAAAAATAATTAGTGGCGAAAGATTTGGGAAAAATGATGACGTAGTACTTTTATCAAGCAAGTCAGTTTGACTGGCAGGATACGGCCTCGGGGGTTATGAAATCTGACGTTCTGTTTTTGCTGATGTTCGGCTTTCTAAAAATACTGGGTGTTAAGGAAATTCGAACGAAAAGGTATTTTTGTGACAAAAAATTTAGTAAAATTTCCGCATGCGTTAATTCGTAAAATAATAAATAATGAGTAAATTTTATTTCTTAATAGGTACACAGGTACAGTCAACTGCATTTCAATGGTAACAAAACCATTAAAAGCGGAACTGGCCTCGGACCTCATACAAGACACGACACGATCACGTAGTTTTCTGTACTTACTCTGTACTTTAGCACGCTTGATTGAACGTTATCCAATTTTTGTTCTTGTTCTTTTAAACTGTTTCCAAGTTTTTAAAAACCAATATCAGTGCCCTGTTTATCAAAAGTTACAAGTCTACAAGTTACAAGCTACAAATTACAAGAACATTTTTACAAAACTAAACTTGTAAACTACAAGCTACAAGTAATTCCTCTCGTATTATCATGTGGTTTTTCACACATGTATTATGGTTCTGTTTATCAAAAATTTTCATGTAACTTGTAGCTTGTTGCTTACAAGTTTAAGAGTGGCCGATGACTCTTAATTCTACTTCACAAGTGAACAAGTTTACTATTTCTAGCCAAAATGTGGTCAAATGGTTCCAGTAACAGTACAGGTAATGAAATGGAACATTTGATAAATAAATCATTCTGTATTACATGGCAGGCACCACTAATATGAGTGTTTCGCCATTAAACATTTACAAAAAAATATTAAGAGCTTCCCCCAAATTTGTAAGAGAACCATCATTCACTGGTGATCAGAGTCTGCCCTAATTTTTTATAAAATTTGCGTAGCGTACCTAATGATAACCTAGCGGCTGTACACTTGCTATTGTATTGCCGTGGAGGAGGGTCAAATTTGAACCCGCCTCGCACAGGACCTATACCTACTTTTCTAATTCGTGTGCTGATCATAATTTGATTATCACTTGCTTTAACAATGAAAGAAAACATCGTGAAGAAACCTGCATACTTGGGAGTGCTCCATATACCAGGCCCCTCAGAAAGTATTGCGAAAAAAAGTTTTTATATATGGGAGACTGGCCAGTTATAATGTTTTTCGAAAATATGATTATTTATAAGTAAAAATAAGTAAGTTCCAATTTCAAAATTTCCCTCCACATTTTTTGCGAGTTAATTCAAAGTATTGTGTCTCACTGAAATATGGATCTGCGCCGGGAACATTTTAGAGCTATGATTTTATACGATTTCAAGTGTCGCCTGAAACCGGATGAATCGTACGATAGACTTCAAATGGCATTCATGGATGAAGGCCCTTCCAAGGCAACCGTGTATCGTTGGTATAACGAATTCAAGCGCGGTCGACCAACTTTGGGGGATGACGAAAGAAGCGGTCGCCCTTTGACGGCTGTTACCGAAGAAAACGTGCTAGCAGTGAAAAATTTAATCCAAGACAATAGGCGAATTACATATCAGGAGATTCAACACATATTGAAGATTGGATCGGGAAGCGTTCACGAGATTCTACACAGCCATCTTCGCGTGAGGAGGATAGTATCACGCTGGGTGCCGCACAACCTCACCGATGCTCAGAAGCAGGCCCGGGTGGAATGGTGCCGTGATATGCTTAACAAATTTGAAGCAGGCTCGTCTCGGCGTGTTTACGACATCGTTACAGGTGATGAGTCCTGGATTTATCAATACGACCCAGAAACCAAGCGCCAGTCGACTGTTTGGGTGTTTCAAAATGAGCCAACGCCTACCAAAGTGAAGCGATCTAGAAGCGGGGGTAAGATTTTGATCGCTAGCTTTTTTAATTTGACTGGCCACTTGGTATCAATTCCCTTACGGGATCAAAGAAGCATTAATGCCGAATGGTATACTACCAAATGTTTGCCAGAAGTTTTCTCTGTTATAAGCAACAAGCGACCAAACACAGGGCTCCGCGGGCTACTGCTCCACCACGACAATGCACCTGCGCACACCGCACTCAAAACGAGGGACTTCCTGGACAGCACGCCAGTCAAACTCCTGGGTCACCCTCCTTACAGCCCTGATCTAGCACCGTGTGACTTCTTTTTATTCCCAAAAATAAAAAATCAGCTCAAAGGGATACAATTTTCGTCGCCGGAAGATGCGCTGGCTGCGTTCGAGCAGGCTGTAAACGAGGTGTCTGCGGCGGACTGGAAAAAGTGTTTTGAAAACTGGTTTAGGCGCATGAATCTTTGTATAGAGGCTGGTGGAAAGTACTTTGAAAAGATTTGATAAAAATATATGTACGTATAGAACATTTTTTTTTAGTTTCGCAAAACTTTCTGAGTGTCCCACGTACAGTTCTCGATGGTGTCCACCAACCCGCACTTCGCCAGCGTGGTGGCCTTAGTCTTCTCATTCTGAGAAGACCCCATGCTCAGCAGTGGAACAATAATGAGCTGATTATTTTAGTTGTGTATAAAACCAAAATTATGATTATTTCTCGTTTTGTTATTTTTTTCTTTTAATTAAAATGTGACATACTCCAATCATTATAAACTAATAGTTACATCGAATAAGGTTTACAAGACTTGTAATTTCCTAATAAATCTACAAGCTTAGTGAAATTCTTTGATAAACGTAATTTACAAGGCCTTGTGAAAATTTTCTTGTAATTTGTAGCTTGTAGCTGCCAGACTTGTCTTTTGACAAATAGGGTATAGGATTCACTGGCCACCAAAACAAAAACGCAACAACATGTATGAAAAAATACTTGTAGCTTGTAGTTTATACGTGAAGTTTTGATAAACGCATCTTTGTAAAAATGTATGAATTTACATGGAAAATGCTTGTAATACAAGGCTTGTAATACAGGGCACTGTTCCCTGTTTATCAAAAGTCAAAATACCTAAGCGTAAGTTCATCTAGTCCCCGTCTGAACTTAAGTTTATTCCTAGTTCAGACTCTGAACTAGGAATAAACTTAATCAACATTCATTATTACGAGATTAGCCTGTAAACCCAGAAATATTGGAACTTTGTACCTACTAGCACGGATATGAATGAAATTGGATACCAATCTAATTAAATTCCAATTCCATTTCTCAAAGATACAATTACACGGTTTACCACAAATTATCCGGTCGTCTGAGCAACATAATGTATACATTTTGCTATAGTATTATATTATCTGTGCATTTACTAAGGCTTAGCCCAACTCTGCATCATTCGTTAGTCAGCTTAGTGTCACCCGGTACTCCATTAGCGCGCACTAGAGATGCACCACTAAAGCTTTCACGCCCGGCGTAAAATCACTTTACACTTGTAGCTGCTCACTTTGTAGCTGCTTAAAACAACGATTTCTGTCCGTCTTATAAAAGATTTAATAAATACTTTTGCTAGTTTTGCAGAATAAATATTAAATAAGGCTTTTCTGGTACCTACTAACGTTATTACCTACAAATTATAAGGTGATCCTCCTCATTCGGAGATGAGACCTATGCCCAGCAGTGGGACAATAATGGGTTAGTTATGTAAAAGGTGATACGATTACGAACAGTGCACCAGCTGCACTAGGTTTACAACTGTGATGCTAGCTGTGATGCCAAACTATAAAAATTCAAAAAATAAAAATAAAGCTTCATTTGACAGCTCAAATAATGGCGCCAAATGGCGCAATCACTGTTGCCAGGTCTCCCGATTTTCCGGTCGATTCACAGATTTTCCTAAAAATCTCCCGATCTCCCGATTTTTTACAATCCCTGTATTGGCCTGTATAAAGCCTAGTAATAAGAATAAGATCAAAACCTAGCAAAAAAAACTGCACAAAATGAAACGAAAATAAGTTGCTGGCCTAAATATTTCCGTCACTGTACAAGTAGTTTAATCAGAAACTATTATTTTTAACGCATTTACGCATGCGAAGCGAAATCTTACGATTTAAATTGTGGAAAGAAAAAATCGCTCACGAGCAGGATAACTACTATTAACTCTGTAAAATATAGTTCGCTGTAGTTGTAGATAGAAAAAATGCCAAATGTGACCGTTTTTAGCACTTTTTATATTTACAACTACAGCGAAGTATAATTTACAGATTTAATCGTTTCTGATGTTCTACAGTACCTGTACTTCAATCTTTAAAAACTAATTTTCGATTGATGTATTCAGCGAGTAATATTTTTTTCACTGATGGTGGAGCCACTTGTCCGCTACATTCCCCTTAATTTCAGTCGTGTTTTAAGGCGGTTCTTTTCGGTCCGCCCTACCCATCATTTGCTAGAATCCACTATTCCGCTTCTATACCGACTGTCACTATTGCGGAGTAGGAACTTGCTTACTCATAATAATTTCTTAGGTTTTTGCGATCACTACACATTATAATAAAACAAGTTTAACCGGATTACATCGCGTATATTATTTAAATTGGTTTTGCTGATGTTTCGAAAGCTTTGCAGCGTTCGTGGTCGCAGGAACACTAACGGCCAAAATTAATATCCAATCTATCCACGATTCACCCTACTAGAGATAGAAATTTGACATATTTTGTATGGAGCTTATGTCAAATTCCTAACTCTAGTAGGGAAAATCGTGGATAGATTGGATATTAATTTTGGCCGTAAGATGACAAGCGTCGTTTTGCTTACTGATTTTTGTAAAGGTTCGTTCCCCAATATAAAAAGTAAAATAAAAGCAGCATCGTTTTCACGTTTTCCCACTTCTCGCCCTCTATAAAATACTTGGATTAAATACAATTCGCCACTTAACGGTACATGTAGTAGGTACCAATGCATGCATACGTATTCCGTTAAACATAAATACGTAAATACCAACGCTGTCGCTGCTGTGTACCTACGCTGTGTATGTCAGTAGTTAGTTAAAAGCACTTCTCGGAAGCAGTCTGTAAAGCGAAACATGGCACCGTCAAAGGGAGCAGTAATCATATTGCACTCTGTAGTTTATTTTTCTGCGAATCACGATTGCTCTGTTTGCGTTTACGGAAAATGGGGGAAATGAATTCGAATCTATAGCTACGACACATGTAGGTACATAATATATGTTGGAAATGAAATTAATGTTGAAGGGAATAAACTAGGTATACACAAAAACTTCTAAGCTTTCAGTAGGTACATCTTAAGACAGAATAAATGCCCGAAAACTGCAAAAGGACTTGTGCTATTTGAGTCGAATGTCGAAAAAAATATCTTGAGTGATGATTGCATTTTTAATTATTATTTACAACTAGTAACCACGTACCTACCACGTAACGCCCGTGGCGTCACCTTGCCGTGTTTTCTTCATAGGCCTTAACCACACCTTTAGAGATAGAACTTCAAATACCCCTCGTTAGTGTACCTCTAGGGTACCTACTCAAGAATTTTTTCCTGACAATCTCTAGGTCCACCTGTTTAGGCTGTAGTCTGTCAGTCAGTCACGACACTGTGCCCTAATTCTCTTTCTCGCGTTATAGAGATAAATGTCTAATTCGAAATAATCTCTAATTTTAAATCTCTACGAAAAATGTCGCCGATAATGTAAACTGCTATGAACCACTCTTTGTATTTATTAGAGATCTCTTTGGATTTTTTGCGATGCGTAGACATATCTCTAACGTGACGAAATATTGTTTTCAATCGACATTCACCATCTTGTTTCGACATTATGTCGAGTTCGAGATAATTTCTACAACGCGAAAATCACCCCCTTGTTTTATAGGTAGGATAGAATGAATACCTACATGATAATAAGTAATTTTATTCAAAATGTTGCTTACCTAGTAAAATATGCCTGCTTATTTAGATGCCTATAATAGTGTTGTAAACATTATGTGAAATTCTCAAGACGTAGGATCGTGAACTTTGAAACAACTTTAAAGTTATCTTCAAAACGTCCTTCTACCCGCAAGCACCGCCCAAAGTTATTGAACTCGTTTCATAGTCACAACTTAGATATTGAATTTAACAACGCTGACTACATAAGCCATACATAAGCTGTCTTACAACTTCGAAACTGTAAAGTAGACAAGTTCTGTCAACTTCGGTTACTATGGACATTAGACGAGAATAATAACTATTCCCTACTCACTGTTTGAATAGTTAGGGCTACCTGTCTGCTACGAAAATGCCGTTATCCCTTCCCGCTGCCACGTACCGCACCTCAAGCCAGGCCCGGCTAGTACCAATACTGACCAATAGCAATAGCAACGCTGTAAAGTGCCTTATGACGTCATTTTTAACGATCGAAAGCGGCATTCTCACAGCAGACAAGTAGTATGTATGTACCTACCTGCAACGTAAGAAGATAATTAATGGAATAAGTTTTTCAGTCTGTTTTTATATTTCACATATTTTATATTAAACAACAGCTAGTCAAACCGCCACATCCACGCCACCACCGCCACAGATTCCTAAGATACGGCTTGCCTGTGTAATATCTATGGCTTGCCTAGTTTAGGAACCACGGCTAAAATATCAGTAGAATAATTATCTAAACGATAATCATAACAAATAACAAAACTGAGTAATGCAGCGTTCTCACGAAAAATACGAATATGAAAAATTTGACTTCGAATACACGCTTTCGATTAAAGTTGATATTTTTTTATTGATCGATAAAAACTTAAAATAATAAAATAATCGGATCTTTTAACCTTGAGATGTGCATTCCATACTTACAGAATGGACACGATTTTTAGGGTTCCGTACCCGAAGGGTGACAAACGGGACCCTATTACTCTCGCTACGCTGTCCGTCCGTCCGTCTGTCTGTCACAGGGCTGTATCTTTTGAACAGTAATAGGTAACCGGTTGAAATTTTCTCAGAATATGTGTTACTATGAGGTGTATCACGACAAATACTAAAAACAAAAAAAAGTCTAAAACCAAAGGGTTTTATACTTTTTTTGTTTTTAGTTTAGGGAATTTTTTTCAACGTTTTTGTTCCTGCTCTATCTTCAAAACGGTAATATATACCAGCGTCAAACTTGGTCAGATTATAGTGCATATTATGTAGTTTAGCAACAAATACTAAAAATAAGACAAACATAGACATATGTGGTGGTACCTGCGTAAGAAAGACATGCAAAAGTGCATATTTCGCGCACTGTGCGTTGATGTGTTTTTGTAAACTCTCGTAAATTAAATCAGTTTTTATTGGGTATCAGGTCGTTGAGAGGTACGGAACCCTTACTGCGCGAGTCCGACTCGCACTTGGCCGGTTTTTTTTCTTTTTTTTCCGGTCTCACCACTTGCCTTTTTTTTTTTTTTTTGCTGCAAAGAGGAAACCTTCAAAAGGCTACCGGCCTCTTGGGGGACGGAGGCCGGGGTGTGTGGGATTCTTACCCACTAAAACCCCCTCAGTGGCCGTCTACAGCATAATAAGGGGAGACTCCGGGAAATTAATATACCTCCGGAGCCCTCCCTATGCTACGCCTGTAAGGCACGTCTTAAAGGAGACTATTTGTCTCCTTGCGTCCTTCCCGGTGCACATGGCGACACGTGACCACAGCGTGCCGCCGCCATCCCAGAAGTCACTTAGTGGACTCACCCCTTGCCTACGCCGACCGTAGCTTACCGCCGTTAAACTGCATTCTTTCGAGATGCCTAGATATTTCCGACAGGTAGTACAGTACCTATGTACCTACACCTATTAAAGTACCTATATAACGCTTTTAGCAGAAGCTTTAAGTTAAACAATATTTCGAGCCATGCATAATTGCATAGCGGTAACCGTTACAAATCATAAATAAATAAATCATAAATCTTTATTTCACCAAATGGAACAACTTAGGTACAAATAGCTCCTCGGCTACAACATTAGTGTTCGGTGAAATACACAACTTACAAATAGCTACAACCTCGGCTACAACATTAGTGTTCGGTGCAATACACAACTTACAAATAGCTACAACCTCGGCTACAACATTAGTGTTCGGTGCAATACACAACTTACAAATAGCTACAACCTCGGCTACAACATTAGTGTTCCGTGCAATACACAACTTACAAATAGCTACAACCTCGGCTACAACATTAGTGTTCGGTGTAATACACAACTTACAAATAGCTACAACCTCGGCTACAACATTAGTGTTCGGTGCAATACACAACTTACAAATAGCTACAACCTCGGCTACAACATTATTGTTCGGTGCAATACAACCGAACAGCTCAGCACTTTCTATGGTTACGTTGATACTCTCGCCAATAATTTTCTAATAACTCTAGCTTCCGCTTGCAGTAATCAACGGTTCTCCGTTCAGCCCCGTCTTTCTTGATGTTGGTTAAAAGTTTAACTAGAGAGTCGTAAATCTCAGTTCGGTTGATTGCTAACTGCTCCATTTTTCCCGCAAACTATTAACGTTACAGAAAGAAGTATATAAAATGGTTTGGTCTGACCTTATAATCCTTATATTCTCCTTACTTCACAGCTTCTCAGTTTCTTCTAAATTGATCTCACTGCCTACCTACTTTTCCTACCCACTGGTAAAACACTGGTTCAAGGTCCCGCTACACAAACACTGCACTGTACTTCGCGAACCGAGGCACTTTAGGTTCGAAGGACCATGAAGAAGTTATTGCCCGTTGCGTTAAGACACTAACTTCTGGGTTGGTTGATATTCGGTGATTCTATTGATATCGTACGGTTAAAGTCTAAATAAGTAGGTATTGTAATAAAACAAAGTTTAACCGGATTAAATCGCGTATATTATTTAAATTGGTTTCCCTGACGTTTCGAAAGCTTTGCAGCATTTCGTGGTCGCAGGTAGACTAAGATGACAAGCGTCTTTACAAATATTTCTAAAAAATTATTTTAATCTACCGTACAATATTATTAATTAAAATCGTTTCGATGCACGCAGTAATCACTCACAATATCATTATCTTTTACAGTGTTGCTTGCTGTTTGGGACTTGATTATTTTTAGGACTGGGTTCCAAACAGGCGGTAGCTGCCAACCATCTTCTCTATTAAAATTAGGATGTTTTTTAATTTCAATAGCCTCACGGAGCATTCTAGGTACATATCGGTTTTCCTTCGCCAGACATTGTGGTTTATCAAATCGAAGAAAATGGTTGGGTTTGTCTAGGGCATGTTCACACACTGCAGACTTTGTGGAGCTTCTGTTCTTGACGTCAGCTATATGTTCTTTAATTCTAGTGGCTATACTACGCTTTGTTTGCCCTATGTATGATAACCCACAATCACAATCAATCTTGTAGACCCCTGCATCTTGTAAGGGAATGTGACACTTCACCGGTCTGAGGAGTTGGCTGATCTTTCTTTGGGGCTTGAAATAGGTTTTGATAGAAGCACGCTTCAAGATATGACCAATTCTGTCAGTGACCCCTTTAAACTTTGTTTTATTATAATGTGTAGTGATCGCGAAAACCTAAGAAGTTATTAAGTAGGTATTGGTTGGTGGTTCCTGTGGCTGAATAATACGAAGTTATGGTTTAGAAAGTTACATTAGTTATATTAAAACTATGAAATGATAAATACTAAATTAACACTAAGAGATGATTTGATTTGTTATGAGTTACGCGATCAATAAAAATGCATCATACCTATAGGTATATCTTTGTTTTTATACGAGTCTTATGCAACTATAGTCCGTTTTTTAGGGTTCCGAAGTCCTAAAAGGAACCCTTATAGTTTCGTCATGTCCGTCCGTCTGTCCGTATGTCCGTCTGTCCGTCTGTCCGTCTGCCCGTCTGTCCTAATCCTTTACAGCTTAATAACTTCTACAGTTATAAACATAAGTAAATGAAATTTTGTCAAAAAATAGTCTGCATATAGATCTCAATTTTAAAAGAATAAAAAAATAGTTTTTACGTTCTTTAGGGGTGGCGCCCATACATGTGAAATGGGGAAAAAAAAATTTTTTTCGCTGCACCCCCTCGTGTGGGGTATCATTGAATAGGTCTACTAAAATGAAGGTAATGTTTCATATATCACTTTTTTATCAGATGTACCATCTGCGAAATATAGCCCGCCAAAGTGGCTTGCAATGTGTCCCCCCCCTGCCATTTCTAAACTATGCAACGTAGAAACTTATAATCTTCCACATTGATAGACCTTTGTAAAAACTCTCTTTTAAAATTATTTCGAGTATAATGTGATTATAATTTTTTGAGTTATAGAGAGAAAACTGAAAAATACTTAAAACGTCCTAGTTCAAAGGTCATTGACCTTAGAGAAAAATGATCATAGCAAATAATGCTCCTTTAGCTACTTTCTATTTGAAAAAATCACAAAAAGTAACTTTGTGTTATGTTGACGACACACTTCTTAAATTTGGCGCCATCTAGCGGCGTCGTACAACACTCTCTGGGTCGCCAATGCTGCCGTCAAGTGCCGTGTATTACATTTGGCACTGTATAGCGCCATCTAGCGGCTACTGACATCACTCTCTGAGTCGCCAATGCTGCCGTCTATTGCAAAAACTAAAATAGCCGTGATTAATATTCGATTTGATTTGTTTGTAACACCTACTTAAGGAACCCTATAATACTGAGCATGGCCCGACATGCTCTTGGCCGGTTTTTTCTATGCTTGTCTTATTTAGTAGTCTTGGTAGTCTTGTATCTTTAATGTTGTTTTTTATATTAACTGTTGAGATAATATAATTACTAGTTCTGCAGATGTACCTAATTAGCTTGAAAAAACCGGCCAAGTGTGAGTCTGACTCACGCAGTAAGGGTCCGTACCACCCATCGACGTGATACCCCATAGAAACTGATTTAATTTACGAGAGTTTATCAAAATACATCAACGAACGTACGCGAAATGTGAATTTTGCATCTCTTTCTTACGTAAGTACCACCACATATGTCTATGTTTGTCCAGTTTTTAGTATTTGTTGCTAAACTACATAGTAGGTATGCACTATAATCAGACCAAGTTTGACGCTGGTATGTATTACCGTTTTGAAGATAGAGCAGGAACAAAAACGTTGAAAAAAATACATGATTTTTTGAGGTTTCTTGTATGGGGACCAGTGGCGGCTACTGCCTGAGAGAATCGGTGGTGCACTGTACCGTTTTATTGAGTGTTATGATTTAAAATACAATAAAAATATTTGATAGCAGTTTCCGTCCAAATCGACTGTCCACCAAAAATGTGCAAAGAAAACAAAAGAAATCCACGCAAGCATTGCTTTTCATTGGGTCAAAAGTCTAAAACCCCTCTAAGTCCCCAATGGGGACCCCCTTAGGTTTTAGACTTTTTTTATTTTTAGTATTTGTCGTGATAGACACAATAGTAACACATATTTTGCGAAAATATCAACAGGTTATCTATTACCGTTACAAAGATACAGCCCTGTGACAGACAGACGGACGGACGGACGGATGATCGGACAGCGTAGCGAGAGTAATAGGGTCCCGTTTGCACCCTTTGGTAACGGAACCCTAAAAAAGTTTAAAGCTCAACTCAAAACTAGTTTTAAACAGTTGTCAAAGGTTGAGTTTCGTTATGTAATACGTCCTTGTCTCCCCCAAGGGAGACACCGGGGGAGCCAAGTACACGTAGCCGATTTTTCATTACCCATTTTTAAATTCTGGCATATCCCAAACTGCTTGGGGAGGCCTATAATAAAAATAATATTAAATATCTTTAGGACATTTTTACACAGCACCATCTAGTCCCAAACTAAGCAGAGCTTGTGCTATGGGTACTAGACAATAAATACAAAATAAATAAAATAGGTTTTTATTGTCTCTCATCCATTTTCATACAATACAGAATTGAGGCAGCCCCAGTAAGTTATACTGTTCGGCAGATCATACAGAAGACTGAAGAGTACAATCAGTCGCTGTGTATGGCATTCGTGGACTACGAGAAGGCCTTCGACTCTATCGAAACTGGGGCAGTTCTGGATGCTCTTCAGCGATGTCACATTGATGAGCGGTATATAGAGATGCTGAGATGCCTATACAACGCTGCTACCATGACTGTTCAGCTCCAGGACCAAAAGACGAAGCCAATCCAACTGCGCAGAGGGGTGAGACAAGGGGATGTAATATCCCCGAAATTGTTCACTAACGCGTTGGAAGACGTCTTCAAGACGCTGGACTGGACTGGACAGGGTATCAACGTTAACGGCGAGAACATCTCACATCTCCGTTTTGCCGATGACATCGTTGTAATGGTTGAGTCGCTGGAACAACTGGGCGAAATGCTGCACAGCTTAAACGGAGCCTCTCGACGTGTCGGTCTCGACATGAATCCGGACAAGACTAAAGTCATGTTCAATATGCATGTCATGCCGAGGCCAATATTCGTCGAAGGGTCGGCACTCGAAGTTGTAACGGAATACGTCTACCTAGGGCAGGCAATTCAGCTTGGTAGACACAACTTCGAGAAAGAAGCCAACAGAAGGATCCGTCTGGGCTGGGCAGCATTTGGCAAACTTCGCCGAGTCTTCTCGTCGCCTATAAAAAACAAAGGTAAAAAGTTTAAAAACAAAGGTCTTCAACCAGTGCGTCCTGCCAGTCATGACTTACGGTGCCGAGACGTGGTTACTGACAGTTGGGCTAGTCCACAAATTCAAAGTCGCTCAGCGAGCTATGGAGCGAGCTATGCTTGGAGTTTCTTTGAAGGATAAAATCCGTAACGAGATTATCCGGAGAAGAACCGGAGTGACCGACATAGCTTGTAGAATCAGTAAGCTGAAGTGGCAGTGGGCTGGCCATGTCTGTCGAAGGACAGATGGCCGTTGGAGCAGACGAGTCCTTGAATTGCGAATCGGCAAACGCAGCGTAGGGCGCCCCCCTGCCAGGTGGACCGACGACCTAAAGAACGTGGCTGGGGGGGGACTGGATGCGGAAGGCAGAGGACCGAGCGTTGTGGCGCAACTTGGGAGAGGCCTATGTCCAGCAGTGGGCTGCGATAGGCTGAGTTGATTGATACAGTAAGTTATAAGAATACTTGTGTTAGGGTTGCCTCGCAACTCCCCTTACTAGTTTTATAATAATTATGAGACGTTTTTTTTTTTGTTAGCCTGTACTGTCCCACTGCTGGGCAAAGGCCTCCCTCAATTCCTTCCATCTATCGCAGTTCTGTGCCGCCTCCTGCCAGCTGTCATCAAGAAAGACATCGAGCTCGTCTCTCCATCTCCTGCGTGGTCTGCCGCGACCCCGCTTCGCTGTCTCAGGGCTCCAGTCCTGTGCTATACGGGCCCACAGCTCATTTGGCATACGGCAAACGTGTCCTGCCCAGTCCCACTTCAGTTGGGCGACCTTCTGACCCACGTCAACAATTTGCGTTTTGGAGCGCAGTATTGTGTTTCGAACACGGTCTGTTAATTTAACACCAAGTATACTGCGCTCCATGGCCCTTTGGCAAACCTTGAGTTTGGACTTCTGGATGTTGGTCAAAGACCATGTCTGTGCATCATATGTTAAGATGGGGAGAATGCACATGTCCATGAGCTTACGTTTTAGTGACAAGGGCAAATTGCCCTTGAATTGCTCTTTCATGGACCAGTAGCTCTTCCAGGCGTTTTCAGTACGTCTTGTAATTTCTTTATCTTGTCTTGCCTGGAAGGAGATTACTTGGCCCAAGTAGATGTATTCTTGGACATACTGCATTTTCTCCCCATCCACTTGGATGTTCCGTGGTGAGCTGTTGGTCATGACTTTAGTCTTTGACATATTCATCTTAAGTCCAACCTCAAGGCTTGCATTGTTCAGTTCTTGTAGCATCTGCTCTAGTCCAGTAGCTGATGATGAAAAAAGGACAATGTCATCAGCGAAACGAAGATTAGTCAACCTAGCTCCGCCGAGGACAACTCCTCTATCTTGCCATCTGGTCGCCAGCATTTTAAAAACCTCTTCTAATGTACTGGTGAACAGTTTAGGAGATAGTGGGTCACCTTGTTTGGCTCCTTTTAGGATGTTGAATTTTGGGCCTTTTTTCTCTAATTTTATGGCTGCTGTGCTGTGGGTGTATATGATTTGTAACAATTGTATGTAGGTGGAATCTATTTGTTGTTTGTCAAGAGCTTTAAAAATTGCTGAGTGCGAGATGCTGTCGAAGACTTCAGAGTAATCTACAAACGCAAGGTATAGTGGCATTCTGTATTCTTGATATTTTTCAATAATCTGGTTGACTGTATGTAGATGGTCAGTGGTGGATAGTCCGGGTCGGAAGCCTGCTTGTTCAGGAGGTTGTTGTTGATCTAGTTTACCGGCTATTCTGTTTTCTATGATTTTTATGAAAGTTTTGTATACATGGGAAATTAAACTAATTGGTCTATAGTTATTGATGTCAGATTTATCTCCTTTCTTATGAATTAAAACAATATCTGAATGGCAAAAGTTTGAAGGAAGGCAACCCGTAAGGAGAATGTCGTTAAATAGTTTAGTAAGATGAGGAAGAAGCGTAGGTTCACCTATCTTAAGGGCTTCAGTGCTAATGCCTTCTTCACCACATGATCGGTTATACTTCATTTTGCCTAGTGCAAAATGAACTTCGTATTTGGATATAGGTAGTATGTTTTCAGAACAAGAGTAACTAAGTGTGGCCTGTATTGGAGATGTATCAGAATAAAGTGACTTATAAAATGTGGTACATATATCTAATATATTTCCTCTGTTAATTTGTTTTTTGCCATTTCTGTCCTTTAAACTCGTTATCCATGATTTACTATTATTTATTCCTTGTTTAGCTATTTTAAGTGATCGGTTCTTCTCTAGTGCATTTTGCACGATATTTGTGTTGTAATTTCTTATATCCTTTCTTATGCTACGCTTTACTTCTTTATCTTTTAATCTGTATTGCAAGTCTCGTTTTTCTTCCCACAAAATCAGTCTTTCTTCTATTAGTCTCTTTGTTTCATTTGATAATTTCTTAGTTTTACTGTTGGTCGGTCTTACTTTGTTACTGGCTTTTGTTAAACCATTTAAAATATCGTGGAACTGTTGATTTATGTCTCTTTCTTCACTATCTATGTTGATAAGGTCAAAACTATTTTTAAGCTCTAAATTAAATACTTTTTTGCATATAATTAATGACTCCTTATTTAACTTTCTAATTTTGTTTTTAAATAACTTTTCGCGGTCGATTTTTATGTTAAATCTAATAGTTGCCCGCACGGGTCTATGATCTGAACTAAATTTAAATTGATTTATGATTTGTGTGTTTTTAATCATTTGTCTGTCAGAGGTAAGTATATAATCTATTTCATTTTTTATGTTATTATTTGGAGAAGTCCATGTCTATCGTCTTTGTGGTTTTTTGTAGAAGAAACTATTGCTCACACACAGATTTTGCCCAAATGCAAACTGAATTAGGCGGGCGCCGCGTTCGTTTCGAATTCCAAGACAATATGGTCCCACGATATTTTCATTGTCCAAGTCTTGTCTTTCTCCAATTTTTGCGTTGAAGTCACCTATGATAATAGTCCATGTGCTTCGGTGTTCATCGCACACTTTGTTCAGCAAGTCATAGAACTCTTCGACTTCGTCGTCATTGTGGGATGACGTAGGTGCGTACACTTGGACGATGGCTAATGTTTTGGTATCTGAGATTTTAAATCTTAAAACTGCAATTCGATCTGAGTACGAGACAAATTCTAGAATATTATTTTTCCATTTCTTGGCTACTAAGAAGCCAACACCGTACAGCCCTCCACTCTGCCCGTTATAATAGAATATACAACTTTGTCTCTCTATGGTGCTTTCTCCACTTCTCCTGACTTCTGATAAACCAACAATATCATAATTGATCTCTTTAAGTGCATTTTCGAGATCATGAAGACGATCTTCAGATTTCAAGGTACGAACATTGTAGGTGATGATACTAAGCAATTTATCGTTATCCGGTTTAAGATTTGCCTGGGTCGTAGGACGGGGGATCGATCCCACCCGGAGATTCTTAGCTCCCCTGGCTCCAGAGTGTACCTGCCCACCGTCATCAGCAGCACTACTGGAGCCGCCGGGCACTCGGGGCCTGTTGTTATTCTTCTTCATCATATTTATTGAGGGGGTTAGACGTTTAACCCATCACGCTTGTCCAGTGCGGGTTGATGGGTGAACAGTGAACCTGCTAACTCGGTTCGTGGGTGCTACCGTTGACATTAAAATAATGTTCCTCCGCTACCACCCTAAATCGACGTACTGCTCTTACGCCAATTGTCCAACTAGACCATATTGCAAACTGTGCCAGTTCGCATGCCCTAAGTTGGCGTATTGTGTTTACTAGTAGGTGTTTCGGTAAACGTAATAATTCCCTTAGTCGCCTCATACGAAACCTTAGGAAGAAAAAGGTTGGCGCTATTCTTAGCCGGACACCACACGGCCCACCCAGACGTTAAAAACTTATTTATATAAAAAGTTTTTTAATGAATAAATAGCTCTGTGTGTCGGTATGTTTATATGTAAGTGTGTTATATGTGTGTGTGTGGGATTTATGTAAGTAGGTTGGTCTGGGTGTTTCTTATGTAGGTATTATAAGTATGTATTTACAAAAAAAAAGTAACTATATAAGTATTATTATATCCATTGTCTACATAAACATATCCCCACATTTGCTACATAAATACACACAAACACCCCTAGTGTGTGTATTTATGTAGCAAATGTGGGGATATGTTTATGTAGACAATGGATATAATAATACTTATATACTTTTTTTTTGTAAATACATACTTATAATCAGTGGCGTGCAGTGACCTACTTTATTTGAATTTAATTGTGGTCTAAGTTATTGATATTTGTATGTAGAAAGATTAATTTAGCATTAATAGGTCTATTAAAAGATAAATAATCATTGTACTTTGAAAAAAAGATAATAACTTACACCACTATTGAATTTGAATGAGGAAGGCACTGGGTACTGCCTAATTGCCTATATGGAATGCACGCCACTGCTTATAATACCTACATAAGAAACACCCAGACTAACACAAACACTTATGTTCATCACACAAATTGTGTCCTGTGGGAATCGAACCCACGACCTCGAGATCATCAGCAGCAGCAGTCATCTTTCGGCTGAAATGATGATGATGAAACTCTGGCATATAAATGATGATGATGAAACTCTGGCATATAAATGATGATGATGAAACTCTGGCATATAAATGATGATGATGAAACTCTGGCATATAAATGATGATGATGAAACTCTGGCATATAAATGATGATGATGAAACTCTGGCATATAAATCAGATTGTTTCGGATCTAAATTTACCAGTTTCAGATTTGTGCATGTGATAATGACTCGCCATAATCCCATGATACAGGAGAAAATGAGAAATCCTAGTAAGACATTGTTTGCCTTAACAAATGCTACAAAGCGAGATGACGAAAAAATAAACAAACCACGGAAAACGTAACGCGAGAAATAAATAAAATATAAAGTGAACTTTACCTGTGCGTATATGGTTATTTACGCGGGTCGGGTCGCATAACTGGGCCAGATAGTACGTGACGATCGCTGCCTCCTTCCGCGGGACCTACACCATTATCGACATAGTGGAAAAATATTGCAGCAATAGCTGGTCAATGTAGATAAAGGGAGGGTTAATGAAACCGAACAGTAGGTACATATTGTTTCTGGCTTATCGATATTTGCATAGGGAGCTTGTAAAGGGAATGGGTATGTTAGTTATGTTATTGTTGGGCGCAGAATGTTAGTTAAGTTTTAGTTATGGTTAGGGTTACCATATAACTAATTAGAAAAATATTTAACTATCTAACTAATTTGACCACGGGGAAAATGAATCCTGATGGTCAAACTAGTTTGATTACAGAGTTTGTCCAACGGGAAGAACCGGATTTGACATGTATTTTTTGCCGCTTTGACAGGCATTTTAAGGCTCAGTCAGGCGTGCGGCCGGCATTGATCTAAGACAAGTATTTTTGAATGTTGAGTTTTTCTAAAAAATCTGGCATTTCAGGCATCCCTTTTTTTTTTGGGGAAATCGTCATGGACGCACTTCGCCCGGGGTAGGCGGAGCCAGTGTCGGACTCCTAAAACCACCACGGTGTTCCTTCAACTACCTTAGCCGGGGTTGTGGGAACCAGTGAGTATTCACACAACCACCCCCGACAGGTCCTGGCCTGCCACAAGCAGGCGAACCCCTTCTCCCTGTGCGGCCTAACGTTGGCCACACCCTCCTCAGTGGCGCACACGGAACACTGCACGCCACCTCACCTCATGGGCCTTTACCAGCTGCGCCAACTACGCCAGCTGTGCCAGCTACGCCAGCTGTGCCAGCTACGCCAGCTGCTGGTCGGGCAGCAGCCTACCCCAAGTCTGCTGCTCGCAGGCCCTACCTCCCATAATTTTTTATCGAGGTTTTCTTCCTCGCGGTCCGAACGGTATCCCTCCATTTTGTAAAGGTAACCCTAGTTGTGTTACTGTTCGGAATTTTAGTAGCCAATGATGTAGAACGGAAATGTCTTTGCTTTAGATTTAAATCGGCAGTATTCTTATTGTCTCTATACTGTGTTTTATAGGTAAACTAGCTTGCAGAAAATAAACCGCAAACATCTCATTCTCTGATCCCAATGCAATGTTGTGTCTGTTATCTCATGAATATTGCTAATGGGAAAGTAGACAGCCCTGAACTGTTATCTAAAATTTATTTGAGAACAAACACCCTTCGTCTGAGAAAACGCCCACTTTTGTCTGTCCCGCTTGCAAGAACAGGATACAGAGCCAACACGTTTGTTTTGCGCGCTTGTAGATCTTTTAACCAATTGCCACTGGATATAGACCTATTTTGCTCAAGCACTTCTTCAGTAAAGAAACTTATAGCCAATAACTTCTTTGACACCACTACTGGTATTGCCTGATTTTAATTAATGCACACTTTGTAATTTGTACGTTTAAACTACTTACTACCCTTTTGATTGTACTACCTATATAATCTACCTGTGAAGATTTGTAAATGGCACAGGATTACCCATTTTCAGTATTATATAGATTCTGTTTGACTGTAAATCTTCCTAACTTTAAATAAATAAATAAATAAATAAATAAATGTCATATTAAAATACATTAATTGGGGCTGCACATTTCTCTGAGCTGCACACACGCCGTGTGCGTCATCCCAGCGAAAAAGTGTCGAATTTCTTAATTCGAGATAAGTAAATCGTTAGTGTATGTCGTCGTGTAATTGTGTATGATCATTTCAGATTTGTGTGTCCAACCCTTTTTGGGATATTCATCAAAAACGTTTTCCGCTGGAACGACGTCTTCCCAGCGAGACTTTTTTTTTCCAAAGGACGTAAGTAAAATAAAATAGTTACATGGATTAGAGTATAACGAAAGGTAAATGTGTATGCATAAATGAGATTTGTGTGTCTAAAGACTCCGAAGATATTCAAGTTTCCGCTGCGGTGACGTTTGGCTGATTGCTGGATATCATAAACTGTTAGGCGAATAGTTGTGACTTTTTTTACACATGTTGCGATTCTTTTGTGTGTAATGTTTGTGAAAACAGACTTCGAAAAAAAATTACCGCTAGGAAGCTATACATTTTAAAATGAAATCAGGTTATTAGGTCCTAGTACTGCGAATATGAGCTCCGAAGCCTAAATGTTAAAGTTTATTTGTATCTTATAAATGCTCACAATGTCATGTTAAGTCTCATCGATGTACTGTAAGTAAATAATGAATTATGAACAAAATTGCTAGGTCTGGGTCACGATGTTGTTCGCCATTCGATTGGACGAGTTTACTATGGGTTGGCAAATTAAAAGGTATCCCATTCGTTAGTGTATTAGTTCAATTATCCATCTGTAAAATTGTAGCCCAATACACTTAATAATTAAAGAAATATAATCAAAAAACCAATGAGAAGCGCAATACAGAGATAAACCAACCAAGTTTGAATGTGTACTAAAAAGCGGCCGCGCGATACATGGTGCTTACCTTCCAAAATTGTTAGCATACTTATTGTTATTGGTGTAGTACTTTGGTACAGGTGCGTACACAATAATTAGTAAAAATGGAAATGTTTAAATCTATTACAGTTACAAAGTTACAGCCCTGTGACAGACAGACGGCCGGACGGACGGACGGTCGGACAGCATAGCGAGTAATAGGGTCCCGTTTGCACCCTTTGGGTACGGAACCCTAAAAAAGGTTAAAGCTCAAATCAAAACTAGTTTTACACTGATACGAAAAGCATTGTTTTTATCGAAAATTAACGGCAACTGCACTGCAACTACTTCTTTAGCTACGTGAATTGGCCTGCAGGTTCAGTTATGTGCGTCAGGCCGCTCGGTCAGGGAAAAACTATAATTTGTCGGGCACAATTGTAATTTTTTAAAAACCGGTCAACAGCATGTCGGGCCATGCTCAGTATTATAGGGTTCCTTAAGTAGGTGTAGTTACAAACGAATCAAATCGAATATTAATCATGGCTATTTTAGTTTTTGCAATAATCGGCATCATTCGCGACTCAGAGCGTGTTGTTAGTAGCGCCATCTAGCGATAAATTCAAGAAGCCAAATTTAAGAAGTGTCTCATGTCAAAGTTACTTTTTTGTGATTTTTTCAAATAGAATATAGCTAAAGGAGCATTATTTGCTATGATAATTTTTCTCTAAGATCAATGACCTTTGAACTAGGACGTTTTAAGTATTTTTCAGCTTTCTCTCTATAACTCAAAAAATTATAATCACATTATACTCGAAATAATTTTAAAAGAGAGTTTTCACAAAGGTCTATCAATGTGGAAGATTATAACTTTCTACGTTGCATAGTTTAGAAATGGCAGGGGGGGGACACACATTGTAAGCCACTTTGGCGGGCTATATTTCGCAGATGGTACACCTGATAAAAAAGTGGTGTATGAAACATTACCTTCATTTTAGTAGACCTATTCAATGATACCCCATACAAGGGGGTGCAGCGAAAAAAAATTGTCATCCCCATTTCACATGTATGGACGCCACCCCAAATACGTAAAAACGATTTTTTTATTCTTTTAAAATTGAGATCTATATGTAGACTATTTTTTAACAAAATTTCATTTACTTATGTTTATAACTGTAGAAGTTATTAAGCTGTAAAGGATTAGGACAGACGGACAGACGGACAGACGGACGGACATGACGAAACTATAAGGGTTCCTTGTAGGACTTCGGAACCCTAAAAAGCACTATCTATTAATGCATACCCTATCGATAATTATTATTTTCCCATACCATAATTATTTTAATAAAATTTGTAAAGCTGTTCAAGTTCTTACATAAAAAAGGAAGTTTCCAATATTACATGTTGTTTCATTTTGGATTTCGTTCATTGTTGTTTTAATGTCCCATACATTAATGTGCAACCTTCATTTACCGATATTCAAGGGTACTATGTAATTGCGTTTATCAGTTTTTGCTGTAAATGATATGATACTATTACATCAAGCAAACCAGTATAAAATCGCAGTGCTACAACATCGATAGCCAGAAAAGTCGATAAACAACAGCATGCAATCCCTATCAAGTTTTTCAGCGTGCCCCAACAACTTTTAACTCTAGTAATTACACACGTTATTAGGACGGAAATGAAACAAAATTAGTTTTCGCATTATCTTCATATTAACATGAAAAACGTAACTTGTCATAAACAATATTATTTTACAATACAGAACTCGTAATGTCCAAATATGAGCATAATTAAATAAAAATCATCTTGGTTACAGTACATTGAACAGAAAAAAATGTATTAATAAATAGAAATAGAACGAGAATGAAGGGGGCGGGAAAGCGACTCATTCATTGAAATAATCGAACTCATCCATTCGTCAAAGAACTAGCCTAATCTATCAGTCATTTGAACATAATTTGTATATAATTTACAATAAAAAAACATCAAAATTAATATTGTCTTTCCACACTTGTTTGCATAGAACCCGCACTCACGGTCAACTTAAGCTGGGTCTACATTTGTATCATTTTGATGTACAGTCAACAAATCGGAATCATGACCCATTCAGCCGATAATTCGTATGAAAGTGTCAAAATAGTAAAATTTTCTTCTTATTAGCATCGTGCTGCACTTAGGACATTTTGAATATAAGTTATGAACTGTCAATCAAATAAATTGGTAAACTAACTGTCACTGCCCAATAAAATTGATGGCAAGTTTGTTGCCAGGGAAATATGTTTAGGCGAAATTCGACCTAATTGTATCAGAATGTTTGTAGAAAATTAAGCTTATGGTGGGTCATGATTCCGTTTGGTCGAGTGTACACTCAGAAGCAATAATGTCTAATAAAGCTTTACCGCTTTGTGACAAAGATTAACCAAACCATAGTACGATAACAAATCTCCCGTGTGCATGCATGTCGAAAACTTTAAAACATTGCGTTTCGTTACCGTAGAAATACAGCTTCACTTTACATTAAATATCACACTTGTATAAGCTACATTTTACTCCCTATGGCAATATATAAGACGTTTGAGGAACACAGATCTTAGACGCAATGAACACATTTATATACAGTTTACTAGCACATACTTTGAACAACACTCTAAAGCAGGGGTCTCCAAACTACGGCCCGCGGGCCAAATCCAGCCCAGCAGTGCCATCAATCCGACCCGCGACAGCTTAACGGCCAAAATTAATATCCAATCTATCCACTATTTGCCCTACTAGAGATAGGAATTTGACATAAGCTCCATACAAAATATGTCAAAATTTCGATCTCTAGTAGGGTAAATCGTGGATACATTGGAAATTAATTTTGGCCGTAAGAATAGTGACATCAATCTGGCCCACGACAGCCAATGTCTTATTGTTGTTCCTATTGCTGTGACAAGTTGAAGAGAAAACACAGAATGATAATTACTCGGTTTTACGTACTTGCAAGGTAACGACAGAAATGATGACGCAGTTAGTGGGTAGCTGAAATAGATAGTACATAGTACAGTCTAACAAAGCAATTAGTATACAGGGTCGCCAGATATAGATGAAGATTTCTCAGGAAGTTATTATAAAACGGTTTGATTAGGGTTTTGTATAAACACAGTTTAACTTTGTCCATTATTAAAATTATATTTCAATCGAAAACATCCATAATCTTCTGAGAAAACTTAATTAATATATCTCTACCCTGTATACCAATTGCTTTGTTAGACTGTACAATACTTAGTATCACTACTCGCCACTAGATGTCGTTAAGTCTCACAATAAACAATAGTAATTAAAAAAAAAGCATATGTTTGCTTAAGTACCGCACTTTACGACTAGTCTAGAGATATAGTTAAGAGCACAAAAATTAAAACTGTTTTGGCCCTTGGAACATACTGAAAAAAATATGATGGCCCTAAGACTTCAAAGTTTGGAGACCCCTGCTCTAAAGCAACAGTTTACGACATCTTAAAACATCGTTTGGCTAGCAACCAAGTGTGAAAACACGTATGTCAGAGAATTAAAGCGAACAAAACATTTCATACAAGCACTAACGTCCTTTATAGATATTCTATATATAATATTTTAGATATATTACACCAATAAAAGTACCAAAACAATGTACAACATTTATTCGGCCATCGAGATTGACAGCCCAACGTATAATTAAATGAGCAAAAAAAAATTAAACTACATAGCTCCAAAAACTTAATTTTCTAAATGGTTTCAGATTTTTTTGCAAACTTTACGGATTAATTTGCATTTGTTTTAAATTATATTCCGATATTTCGACCTGTAATTATAACTATGTTACCATTCTACCCGTGTCAGATTCTTACGCCGAGCGTAGAAAAGGTCAAAACATCGGAATGTTATTGTTATGTTATTGTTAATTGTTTGTTATAAGTAATATTATACGAATTAATCGGAAAGTCGTTTTTAGTGACAGTTAATTATGAGATACAACAATGTAAGGCGACCATAGACGTTCAATCCGAGACCTTGGATTGACGGATTGATGCCGAAAATCAAAATACTTTGATGTTTTGTATCAATCCATCAATCTATACCATTTCACGATCAACCTTACATAAATCTGACCAAGGTCATGGATTGATGCTAGATTGAACGTGTAACGGTAGCCTAACTCGATATCACATCAGTCTAACTGATAGGTTGGGCTGCGAAATAAGCGGAGAACGAACACCGAAACTGAATAACATCAAATATAAAAAACAACATAACCAATATTTACAAAATCTCGCTGCTGCATTGTCATTTAAATATTTACAAGAACATAATTATGAAAAACATGTACAAACGTAATTTAATTTCTTATACTTTAGTATGTTCGACAAAAATTTTACTCGGTGCGAAATCGGCAGAGTCATCATCATCATCATCATCATTTCAGCCGAAAGACGTCCACTGCTGGACATAGGCCTCCCACAAGTATCGCCACAACGACCGGTCTTGCGCCATCCGCATCCAGCGGATCGGCAGAGTAAAATGTCCAAAATGCTTATTCTGTTTCAAAAAGCATGATTAACTGAATAGGGTAGGTATTTGACCATTATTTTTTATTAAAAATCTTAAATCTATTCGAAAAAAGATGTGCAACAATGAAAAAACAATTATATCTTTTTAACAATGCCCAAGTTACAGATACCGGCACGAGTCGTGAGCACAAACTTCACCTGCGCAGAAGATCATTTATAGATCTGTTTGGTGGAAAGACAGGAGCGCGGGGTGCCAACGCCGAACATTGCATTTACGCGATTGGTCGACAGTCGATGCTCGTCGTCTATTGGACAATTAGGTGGCATTCGGCTACCGTACACTTTCGGTTCAACTTTATTGACTCACATTTTCGAATTTAAAACAGTTTATTTTTCTTTTGTTGTAATTAATTTATATTTAGATTTTTGAATGTTTAATGTTTTGAATTAAAAATTGTTTTTTCTTCTTCTTCATCTTCCTTTATTTATTACAAGATTGTATTTAACTTGCAATGTATGTACGTATGTAAATATATTTGTTAGAGTGGAAACTTGCAACTCCATTTTGAAGCAGATATCTTCAACCTATTGAGCTGAAATTTTGTACAATATGGGTATCAAATGAAAGGACTTGAGAATACGAATGCGAGTTAAAAAACCTGTCCATCGATAAGTAAATAGTAAAAAATAAATTAAAAGTCAAAATGTTTTCTGTTTATTTATCTGTGCGTAAAAAAAAGTCCCAAAATCATAATATGGGTGAAATTCGAGAAAGTTTGTATTTTCTATAACTACCCATAATCCTTATAAAACGCTAACGGTGAAATTTAGTGAACAAAGATACTAAATAATTTTGGTCGAAAGTGTACATGCGCGAACTTGCCCCCACTACTGTCCATCTGTGCTGACGACTCATGCCGGCTACTATATAAGCGTTTTAAAATGTCTTACTACAGTCTGTTTTTTCTCTCTTCTTATTTAGTAAACAAACTTGACACTTCTCTTTATACAAATAGCTACTGATAAAATATAATTCCTAATTTTGCACATGTAATTAGGTAAAAAAAATAATGTGTATGATATTCTTATGATATTCCTGTTCAGCTAGGTAAGTCCAACTCCGAGAAAGAGGTCAATCGTCGAATCCGACTCGGTTGGGCAGCGTTCGGGAAGCTACGCAATATCTTTTCGTCCAAAATACCGCAGTGTCTCAAGACGAAAGTCTTTGACCAGTGTGTGTTGCCAGTAATTACTTACGGTACTGAAACGTGGTCGCTCACAATGGGCCTGATAAGAAGGCTCAAAGTCACTCAAAGGGCAATGGAGACAGCTATGCTCTGAGTGTCCCTGCGTGATCGAATCAGAAATGAGGATATTCGCAGGAGAACGAAAGTAACCGACATAGCCCGAAGAATTGCCAAACTTAAGTGGCACTGGGCGGGGCACATTGCTCGCAGAACGGATGGCCGATGGGGCAGTAAAGTTCTGGAGTGGCGACCGCGTACTGGAATGCGCAGCGTGGGTAGGCCCCCCACAAGGTGGACCGACGACCTGGTGAAGGTCGCGGGAATCCGCTGGATGCGGAAGGCACAGGACCTGTCGTTGTGGCGATGCTTGGGGGAGGCCTATGTCCAGCAGTGGACGTCTTTCGGCTGAAATGATGATGATGATGATGATGATGATGATGATATTCTTAACAAGATGTCTTTTAACAATTATTATTGACATTAAAAAGACATGCCACGATTACTAAATAAGTAAATAAAAAAACACAGTGACAGAGACAGAATTACTACCGTCTGACGTCATAACGCATTAACGTCATCAAAAAGACACACCGCTCAGTACAATGTCTGTTTCGCGCGACAAGGATAAAAATGCCGCTTCTTAAAACTTAAAAAGGCGTGTATCTCTTCCATTTTGTATTTTTTTTAACAAATAGTGTTATTTTTATTATTTCTTCAAAATAAAATTGAAAATACCTTATTATAGGACTTCGAAGTACATCTATCATTCATCAACCGCTCGTCGCTCATTTCGAGGCCCAACAGAAAGTTTTACAAATATATAGTTTTATAGAAATGGAAGATATTACATTTGCACAGCGTTGGCATCAAGTACATTGTTTTATTAAAATATAGCCCATAAGCGATTACTCAGAAGGTTGTTAGGTTAGGTTTATTTCTAAAGGCAATATACTCACTTTTAAACTCTTAAAAAAAAAAAAAAACTTTATTTTAAAAAGAGTTTATCCATGGAGTTTCTTGCCGGTTCTTCTCCATAGGACCCACAATTTGGAACCGTGCAACTAGAGCCTGACCTTTCAAAAGTGCCTGTAATTAGGTTTATTTGAAAAAAAAAACATTGAAATTGAAATTGTTTAAAATTAGTTACATACATACATTCAATGCGTTATCAAAAGCTACCGTTTATATATCGCCGCTGCCCTGAGACTCATTTGAAACGAAAGTACGAAATTCATTTCTGTTTTAATTTAATTGCATTTATTAACAACATCATGTATTTTTGTAAATATTTAGGAAACAACAGAAAATGGTGTTCGCACTTTCTTACCACAGTAAACATAACATACAGTACGGAAACTACGTACAAACGCTAGAAACAACGCACTCACAATAATACACGCGTCAACATAGGCGAGTTGTTTCTACTGATAGCACTGCGACGGACGCTTAGGTTCTTTTTGAGGCACAGAATATCTAATTAATAGTACAGAACGGTCACTCACCGCCCCCCGCCAGTTTAAGTTCCCTCGCCCGCGCACCGCACGCGCCCGCAGTTTGACGGCACTTGGACTGCATTCGTGCAATGGATTTCAATCGCCAGTCGCTATACAAGCACGACATCTCTGAAAACTACTGAGAAACGCTTGGAACCCAGACGGCACTACGAACGGCGAGCATTCTAACCTACACGAGTGTGCGCGTTCGTATACAGACGTAAAATTGTGTATGTAGGTGGCGCTAGCATTCATATTGTATTGGAGTGTCCGAGGTGTGGTTGAGGCGTGCGCCTGTGTGAGTGATTCAATCCAGAGCGTTAGGACGTAGTTTCTGTACTGTATGTTATATTTACTTTGGTTATACTCTTTTGCTATAGTCCGACCGTGGATATGACAGATCTTAATATATTCGTTTAATACTAACGGCCAAAATTAATAACCGATCATTAACTGGTAACAGTGGTTTAAGTCTTCTATCTACAAAACATTAGCAAACAAAGGTAAAAGATAGAAGATAAACAAAGCTTCAACCTAATTGTTCCTGTTTTATAATTATATTACATTAATAGGCAACACTGTGGATATCATGTCTAGTGTTGCCACAATTAAAAAGACATCCATTGAATGTTGACCAATATGAGCCATTGTACACGAGAACCATAAAAATGGACCAATTCACAGACTATACAGTACGCAATAAGGTACACGTGAGTATGAAAAAGTGTACCAAGCAGTACGAAGCTATTGACAATACGATGTCAGTCTCTTTCGAACCGTGGCCACGAAAAACTCAAATATGACATCCACTATCGGACAAAATTTTGCACTAAACTTGATTTTAATGTACATAGCATATAAAACGCCCATAATATCAACAACTAACTAAATTACACTATTGTAGTTTCACTACATTCCGCTAGCTTCACAAAAATATCCGTTTTGCGAGGGGTTCTAGCACCTCTGTCGTTGGAAACGCGTATCGAATTCTTTGGGAGAGATACTCGTCAAAATGTTACATATACGTGGTATGAAATATACAGTTACTGACAATCATCGATTATACAGCCCATAGACGACTTATAAAAAGCTGTCAAGAGTAGATGTCTCTGATTGCCGTTTATCGGTGACATTAATGACCTAAGTCCCTAAGAGACTTTACTCATGGCGCGACGCGACGCAGAATTGCATCGATTGCCGATATCGGTCAGATATCGCAACAACATGTGTTCGAAGAAGATGTATTGAAAATCGTAAATGTCTTCAGACAAGATCGCATGGATTGACGATATCGCTCACAGATCTGCTCGATATCGAATTGCATGTACGTTCTAATGACCTGCGATCCTATTTCAAATAAATGTACGGGGGCGTGCGAGCGCTGGCACTTGTTTCGAGTTGCACGCGATTCTCTGTTCGGGATATCGATGAGCGACTTCTGTTGCGCAACTAGTAATCTGTTGGAAATATTTTTGGTATCAATTAGAACGTACGTACAACTCGAGTCGACAATCGATGCGATATCGCTCGCATCGCGTCGCGTCACGAGTGAAGTCCCTAAGTGTCGGTCACAAATAAACGGCAAACAAGAACATCTACTGTCAGGAGATTGAGATTTAAGAGGACGCTCCCAAAACGTAATTCCCACCCTCGCACTCCCCTTACACCCCGCAACTGCGAGCCGCTCTCGTCATTTTATGCGAGTTGCAATAGAACTGATTTTCGAGAAAATCATTCGCGCGCTTTTTACCACGGAAGTAAATGACGTAAGTCTCAAAACAGTTTTCGTTTTATTACAAGGATACTAAACAATCTATACAAATTTCCTCAAACCAGTATTTAATGAACTTTATTACCTTCCTATCTGCTTAAATTGTATATACTTCACTTAAATTATGAAGGAGAAATATTCGAATAATCTCTAAAAACGCATGATTTTGAAAAAATAAAAGCATCGAACAAAAATCAACCAATTATGTCACTGTCTAGTCAAACGATAGATAAAGGTTCAAAAAAACATGTATCTAAATTTGACATTCATCAAGCATGTGTTCGGCTCAACATATGTTTTCAAAAAGTCACCTCATTTTGGGAGCCTAGCCTTAAGGCATTGAGACTAGTTTGGAACTATATTTTGAAAGTTTTTAATACGAGAATTGGCCTTGTAAAGTAGGTCGCCACTATTCGTCATTTGAACACTTCAAATCAGTTTCGACCACATCATTACGTATGAGCACATTACATTACATATGAGCTCTAAAGCCATTAGCCGCCTTGGTATGGCCGATCTGATTCGCTTCCTCGTACCTTAGTTAGTTCATAAAATTCATTGTACGCATTATATTCAACAATAGGCGTCTATTGGGCTGTGTAGTCGATGCTGACACTGGACGATGACGCAACAGGATAAATTAAAAATTAAATAAATTCAATAGCACTCCTCGTCGATATAACAATTTATGAACTTATTTATGTACAATTAAATACTTACATCTATACGTAGTGTCGTAATATCATAAGGTTTATGACTGGATAACTCACTGTCGTCGTTCGACTGAATCACAAGCGTTACTACAACTAGAACAGACACTATCGTCTCATACGTTTGTGCCTGTGGCCATTGTGGCATTATGAGAAGTCATTAAACTGCGCCAGAGCCGTCTTCACTCTGAAACAACGACATATTTATTTAAAGTTAGGAAGATTTACAGTCAAACAGAATCTATATAATGCTGAAAATAGGTAATCCTGTGCCATTTACAAATCTTAACAGGTAGATTATACATGCTGAAATTTGAATAGCTTATTTCGTGAAAAGGGGTCATTGTACTCATCATTATGAACAACTTTTACTATGGGACCAACCCTGAAATCGCGAAAAAATAATCAGTTGGTCCCTACATTTGTGTTCACTTAAATCGATAAAATTGAAAACAGTTTAAGAACTTCGAAATCTTTCTTCTTCTTTGTACCCAGTTGTGCATAATAGTCCAGTCAAATTAGGAGAAATTAAGGGCGAACCTCGGAATGAAAGGTAAGGAACAGATTTTTAGGATAAACCTTTATTTTGATGTTCTAAAGACGTACTGAAAAGTCGCTTATAATCTCGTGTCTGCGTCACTAAATATTCAAGGTCAAAAGGTCACGATAATCGTTTTTAAATGAAACGGCTGAACAGATTTAAATTAAACGTGGCAGAAGAATAGTTTGATACCATCGACCATACACCCCATAGATGCCTTATAACAGGCGACTGATAAATAAATAATAATAAATACTTTTGGGACATTTTTACACAACACCATCTAGTCCCAAACTAAGCAGAGCTTGTACTATGGGTACTAGACAATGGATATAATACTTATATACATTTTTTTTTGTAAATACATACTTATAATATATAAGAAACACCCAGACCAACACAAACACTTATGTTCATCACACAAATATTTGTGTCCTGTGGGAATCGAACCCACGACCTCGTGATCAGCAGTCCGACACTCGAACAACTAGACCACAGAGGTCGTCATGATGACTGCCAACACGTCTATGAAATTTCACTAATGTAGGTCGCCAATATTCGTCACTTGAAAATTTCAAATCAGTTTCGATCACTTATGTGAGCCGTCAAAACTGCCGCGTTAGTGAGTGGTCTGATACCAAAAAAATCGTATTTAAGATACTTTTCTCGACGTACGAACTACCCGAGCGAAGCCGCGGGTGGCAGCTTTATTTGCGTTTGTGCGCCCCTCTCTCTCTTCCGCTATAAATCGAGAACGGTTGATCGTACGAGAAAATAACTTAGGTCGAATTTGTAGATAATTTTATGATCTACAAATGTTTCTCAGACTTTATAGTCGTATGGTGCATAGGAAGCAAGATATTTGCAAAAAACTATTTTCGTGACCCTTTGACCTTGAATATTTAGTGACGCAGGCACGAGATTATACGAGACTTTTCAGTACGTCTTTAAAACATTAAAATAAATGTTTATGCAAAAAATCTGTTTCATACATCATCGCTAGGTAAAATCCTAATTTGACTAGATTATAAAGAATTTAAATAAATAAACTTCTCATATTCAAGGAATTCAATTTTATTTTAGAAAAAAAACTCGGTCGGAGCGAAGTTGGTTACTGCGCATGTTTTCCCGCCTCCACCTGACACCCATAAAATTATTACTGCAACGGTTTAGTGACAACTTCACTCCGGCCAAGTTAAATTGCGCCTACTGTACGAGAACGTATGAAAGCAGATTATAATATTAAATTGTAAATTTAAAGGTAGGTCGAAACGGTGTTTGTTTCGGAGCTCGCCGCGCCACACCAGGTGCCGCGCCACTAGTACAGTATGAGCTCACTTGTCGTGCAGATGAGCGGCGTCGTGCCATGCGCGCAGCAGCTTGAGCGCGCGCAGCACGCCCAGGTCGGCCAGCCGCGCTTGTCGAGCGGCGGCGCCCGCCTCGCCGCGCCACACCAGGTGCCGCGCCACTAGTACAGTATGAGCTCACTTGTCGTGCAGATGAGCGGCGTCGTGCCTTGCGCGCAGCAGCTTGAGCGCGCGCAGCACGCCCAGGTCGGCCAGCCGCGCTTGTCGAGCGGCGGCGCCCGCCTCGCCGCGCCACACCAGGTGCCGCGCCACTAGTACAGTATGAGCTCACTTGTCGTGCAGATGAGCGGCGTCGTGCCTTGCGCGCAGCAGCTTGAGCGCGCGCAGCACGCCCAGGTCGGCCAGCCGCGCTTGTCGAGCGGCGGCGCCCGCCTCGCCGCGCCACACCAGGTGCCGCGCCACTAGTACAGTATGAGCTCACTTGTCGTGCAGATGAGCGGCGTCGTGCCTTGCGCGCAGCAGCTTGAGCGCGCGCAGCACGCCCAGGTCGGCCAGCCGCGCTTGTCGAGCGGCGGCGCCCGCCTCGCCGCGCCACACCAGGTGCCGCGCCACTAGTACAGTATGAGCTCACTTGTCGTGCAGATGAGCGGCGTCGTGCCTTGCGCGCAGCAGCTTGAGCGCGCGCAGCACGCCCAGGTCGGCCAGCCGCACTTGTCGAGCGGCGGCGCCCGCCTCGCCGCGCCACACCAGGTGCCGCGCCACTAGTACAGTATGAGCTCACTTGTCGTGCAGATGAGCGGCGTCGTGCCTTGCGCGCAGCAGCTTGAGCGCGCGCAGCACGCCCAGGTCGGCCAGCCGCGCTTGTCGAGCGGCGGCGCCCGCCTCGCCGCGCCACACCAGGTGCCGCGCCACTAGTACAGTATGAGCTCACTTGTCGTGCAGATGAGCGGCGTCGTGCCATGCGCGCAGCAGCTTGAGCGCGCGCAGCACGCCCAGGTCGGCCAGCCGCGCTTGTCGAGCGGCGGCGCCCGCCTCGCCGCGCCACACCAGGTGCCGCGCCACTAGTACAGTATGAGCTCACTTGTCGTGCAGATGAGCGGCGTCGTGCCTTGCGCGCAGCAGCTTGAGCGCGCGCAGCACGCCCAGGTCGGCCAGCCGCGCTTGTCGAGCGGCGGCGCCCGCCTCGCCGCGCCACACCAGGTGCCGCGCCACTAGTACAGTATGAGCTCACTTGTCGTGCAGATGAGCGGCGTCGTGCCTTGCGCGCAGCAGCTTGAGCGCGCGCAGCACGCCCAGGTCGGCCAGCCGCGCTTGTCGAGCGGCGGCGCCCGCCTCGCCGCGCCACACCAGGTGCCGCGCCACTAGTACAGTATGAGCTCACTTGTCGTGCAGATGAGCGGCGTCGTGCCTTGCGCGCAGCAGCTTGAGCGCGCGCAGCACGCCCAGGTCGGCCAGCCGCGCTTGTCGAGCGGCGGCGCCCGCCTCGCCGCGCCACACCAGGTGCCGCGCCACTAGTACAGTATGAGCTCACTTGTCGTGCAGATGAGCGGCGTCGTGCCATGCGCGCAGCAGCTTGAGCGCGCGCAGCACGCCCAGGTCGGCCAGCCGCGCTTGTCGAGCGGCGGCGCCCGCCTCGCCGCGCCACACCAGGTGCCGCGCCACTAGTACAGTATGAGCTCACTTGTCGTGCAGATGAGCGGCGTCGTGCCTTGCGCGCAGCAGCTTGAGCGCGCGCAGCACGCCCAGGTCGGCCAGCCGCGCTTGTCGAGCGGCGGCGCCCGCCTCGCCGCGCCACACCAGGTGCCGCGCCACTAGTACAGTATGAGCTCACTTGTCGTGCAGATGAGCGGCGTCGTGCCTTGCGCGCAGCAGCTTGAGCGCGCGCAGCACGCCCAGGTCGGCCAGCCGCGCTTGTCGAGCGGCGGCGCCCGCCTCGCCGCGCCACACCAGGTGCCGCGCCACTAGTACAGTATGAGCTCACTTGTCGTGCAGATGAGCGGCGTCGTGCCTTGCGCGCAGCAGCTTGAGCACGCGCAGCACGCCCAGGTCGGCCAGCCGCGCTTGTCGAGCGGCGGCGCCCGCCTCGCCGCGCCACACCAGGTGCCGCGCCACTAGTACAGTATGAGCTCACTTGTCGTGCAGATGAGCGGCGTCGTGCCTTGCGCGCAGCAGCTTGAGCGCGCGCAGCACGCCCAGGTCGGCCAGCCGCGCTTGTCGAGCGGCGGCGCCCGCCTCGCCGCGCCACACCAGGTGCCGCGCCACTAGTACAGTATGAGCTCACTTGTCGTGCAGATGAGCGGCGTCGTGCCTTGCGCGCAGCAGCTTGAGCGCGCGCAGCACGCCCAGGTCGGCCAGCCGCGCTTGTCGAGCGGCGGCGCCCGCCTCGCCGCGCCACACCAGGTGCCGCGCCACTAGTACAGTATGAGCTCACTTGTCGTGCAGATGAGCGGCGTCGTGCCTTGCGCGCAGCAGCTTGAGCGCGCGCAGCACGCCCAGGTCGGCCAGCCGCGCTTGTCGAGCGGCGGCGCCCGCCTCGCCGCGCCACACCAGGTGCCGCGCCACTAGTACAGTATGAGCTCACTTGTCGTGCAGATGAGCGGCGTCGTGCCTTGCGCGCAGCAGCTTGAGCGCGCGCAGCACGCCCAGGTCGGCCAGCCGCGCTTGTCGAGCGGCGGCGCCCGCCTCGCCGCGCCACACCAGGTGCCGCGCCACTAGTACAGTATGAGCTCACTTGTCGTGCAGATGAGCGGCGTCGTGCCTTGCGCGCAGCAGCTTGAGCGCGCGCAGCACGCCCAGGTCGGCCAGCCGCGCTTGTCGAGCGGCGGCGCCCGCCTCGCCGCGCCACACCAGGTGCCGCGCCACTAGTACAGTATGAGCTCACTTGTCGTGCAGATGAGCGGCGTCGTGCCTTGCGCGCAGCAGCTTGAGCGCGCGCAGCACGCCCAGGTCGGCCAGCCGCGCTTGTCGAGCGGCGGCGCCCGCCTCGCCGCGCCACACCAGGTGCCGCGCCACTAGTACAGTATGAGCTCACTTGTCGTGCAGATGAGCGGCGTCGTGCCTTGCGCGCAGCAGCTTGAGCGCGCGCAGCACGCCCAGGTCGGCCAGCCGCGCTTGTCGAGCGGCGGCGCCCGCCTCGCCGCGCCACACCAGGTTCCCCGCCACGAACAGCGCCGCCTCCTGCAGCTTGCTCTCCGGATGGGCCTGCGTGTGCACCAATACCGCATTACTACAGCGGCCGGCAACAGAGGCATTGATGACGAACGTAAACATGTGGATCGAGGCACACATACGTAAGTCCATCAATACCTAGTTGCGGCCAAGGCTTGTATAGTACTTTTCTCAAATAATGCGCGGAAATTCAAACTAAGTAGTACCTATGTAGTAGCAGAATCAATGACGGACAACAATAAATTTTCACGAGTCAATATGTTAATGTCTTTCTTTTTTACTTTGAACAGCTTTTTTTGCTAGCCAATTCGAAATTTAAATAAAATCATTGATAAGTAACCTCCTTGGTTGCTATTTTTCAGAGTAAACAGTTCGTTCCATTTTTAAATTACACGACAGATATGAGTCTTCATACAAATTTAATTGGCCGCTAAACAGGGACAGATATGGATTTTTGGGCATTTTTCAAAAAGTTTGTCCGTGACGAAATAGGAGTTCCTTTTTTTTTCAAACTTTTTATTTGACCTAATTATAGCTAATGTCATAGGAAATATACATGATTATATTAGAAAATTATCATTTTATGTTAAATATCATCGATTGATGAAAATTCATTGTTTTTTATGTAATGTATTGCAACGAACTGCTCCATTTCGTCACTTTAATTAGTAATTAAATTAGAAATAAATTAACAGTTTTATCCGAAGCAAAGTTTTTTTTATTTTATTAGATGAATAGAAGCTATGAAAAGTCAAAATGTAATGCAAAATATTTATTATAATCAAAGAGTTATACAGCGTAAACGATCCTAATCGTCATTATTGCAACATAAACACTATCAAAAACTATCGTTGTATCCAGAATACAAAGAAAATATCAAAATTAACTAATACAATAGAATCATATGTTTTAACAAAATATAATAAAAACAAATACAATCTTCTAACCTTGATATTTTGTCATTAAATCTAAATTAAACACACAGCCAAATCTGGACAGTAACGCTCGTGGAACGTAGCGTTACTATTAGGAACTAGTAAGGCGGAGTGTACAGTAAAACATATTATTTATCAGACTTAAATATAATCACAACCGGAAGCGATATCCATGGATGCGCTCTACGCGTACATTGGTATCACAAGAATAATTTATATTCATTTCCTCTATGATTGGTATCAATACAGATTAAATACAATAAATACCTTAGTAAAAATCACTTAGGTAAGATCAAATACTACAATTTTCTTAATACAACGACTAACGACGTGTTATTGAAATGACTGAAAACCTCTTAAGGGGTTATAGTACACATCGATATGAACAACTACTACTATGGGACAAATCCTGAAATCGCGGAAAAAAATCAGCTGTCCTATATTTTGTCGATTTATGTGTCACACAAATGTAGGGGAACAGCTGATTTTTTTTATGATGATGAGTACAATGACCCCTTAAGAGGTTTTCAGTTATTTCAATAACTTTTTGTACAGGGTGATTTGTAATTAGTGTAAAATATTTTAACACGTCATTGTACTGATGATAACAAACAACTTTCACAAAAATTTAAAAAAAGATTAACTTCGAATGACAGAGTAATTATTCACTAATTTCCAGTAATAAAAGTATCAAGATAAAAAATTCACTTCAAATAACAAAGTAATTATTTAAATAAAACAAAGTTTAACCGGATTAAATCGCGTATATTATTTAAATTGGTTTTCCTGACGTTTCGAAAGCTTTGCAGCATTTCGTGGTCGCCTGCGACCTGTACCTGTAGACTAAGATGACAAGCGTCTTTACAGATATTTCGAAAAAACCGAACAATATTATTAATTAAAATCGTTTCGATGCACGCAGTAATCACTCACAATATCATTATCTTTTACAGTGTTGCGTGCTGTTTGGGACTTGATTATTTTAAGGACTGGGTACCAAACAGGTGGTAGCTGCCAACCATCTTCTCTATTAAAATTAGGATGTTTTTTTTAATATTTTATTAATGATGTATTGAGTGATTACTGCGTGCATCGAAACGATTTTAATTAATAATATTGTACGGTAGATTAAAATATTTTTTTAGAAATATCTGTAAAGACGCTTGTCATCTTAGTCTACTTGCGACCACGAAATGCTGCAAAGCTTTCGAAACGTCAGGAAAACTAATTTAAATAATATACGCGATTTAATCCGGTTAAACTTTGTTTTATTATAATGTGTAGTGATCGCGATAACCTAAGAAATTAAAAATATTGTTTACATTTTTACATTACTTAGAACCCTCCATCTGTATACAGCTTTAGAACTTCATTTCGTCACTAAAAAAGTTCCGCTTGTATATCACGTGACGAATGGATGTGACGATTCCTCGACTACAGTAATAAGAATATAATTTCTAGCTATTCTAAAAGAAGGATTTTACTATAACAACTTCTGCTTGGTCATTTATTAATTAAATATGAAATCTGTCATAGCAAAACAATAAATTGAACTGTTTTTACCTTATAAAACGCCGACACTATGAGGAGCACAACAAACTAAACCGTGACGCTTGCAAACTGTTCTTGCCGCATTTGATTAGTCGATTGAATCCGAAACCAGAATGACGACGGATATAGACTATAAATGTTGCCATTAATAAAAAAACAATCTTATTTTGTAATTTATAAGTTCGTATCATATTAAAATCACCGTGACTATGTAGGAATTTCCACTACATGTGATTTTCGTGGACACAATAAAATTAAAGATAATGTTATTTTATATGTCTTTAATTAGACATAGAGTTTTAAATGTAATGCCGTAACTCAAAATCTATCTAAAAACATCACATTTGGGTGCCTATGAAAAAGATAAAACCAGTAATTCGATTTCAAAGTTTACAAGAAGGGGTTGGACACAAAGAATTTGTATGGTCAGTGCTGCTTTAGAAGGCTGTATTTTGTAATCTACACAGTTTTTCATATTTATTTTACAACAGTAATATAGTTTAAGATTTGTTTTCATAAAACATCCCCAGGAAGTACAAAAATATATAATTCCTGTTTTATCACAATGTTACGATTCCACCGGACAGGGTGATTTACTAGCCGACAAACTTTTTGAAAAATGCCCTTTTACATTGCCGGCCGTTGCTCGCATGTATTTGACCAGTACAGCATTTTTGATTTATCTCGAAGAAATTTGTCAAAATAATGTTCGAATTTCCAAGCATGTTTGAGAAAATGTATATTATAACTCTACTAAAGTAGCGGAGGACGCCTCGGGCTAGGTGGAGTGACGATATTTGCAAGGTGGCTGGTAGAAGCTGGATGAGAGTAGCCGAGGATCGAAGTGAGTGGTGTGCTTTTGGAGAGACCTATGTCCAGTAGCGAATACCCTCTTTCTGACTACCCTTGTATACGAAACATGCTACAACACAGCAGACGTAGTATACAGACCAGTGTAGACAAGGACTTTGTCTACGAAAGAATAGACAAAATGACATTTCTAGTTCTACAGAATGTAACAAAAACCCTGTTGTTCCTTACGTTATCAGAATCGATATTCATACGTAAGGCACAACTCATTTGGCGCGTTATGATTGGTCTGCTCAAAAATTCGATAGTATGATTGGTGCTACTCGCTGACGGAGTGACGTCCCGATTGGCGGCAGGGCGTATGATATGCAATGCTACTGAATATGCTTGGTGACCAGGGGTATCCGGCTAATCGGCGTCCAGAGGCTTATCTGATCTGTGTATGGACTATACTCATATGACAAGTATGTGACACATGTAAAAAAAATATCATATATTTCAAGCTGTAAACAAAATGTAATTTATTTTATGAGAACTGAACTACTGTAAGTGGTTGGTAATTTTTACTCTGTATTGGTACAATCACAGACTACAACACTCATTCATTTCATACACAACATTCCAATTAATATGATTTATACTCGAAATGTTTAGGTAATTAACTAAAGCTTAACAACCTTGACATGTATTTTTATCTTAATATGTTTGTGTAAAATATAAACGTTTTATGCAAACTACAAATATTACTTAAAATTCATACTAATACAAAACATATCTTTTTTATCATACAACCTCGCAAACCGGACGTAACGACATTACGTACAATGTACGGTTAGCGACCGATTCACCTTTAAACTTGATATTTGATGTGATTATCTGATTATGGCAGGTATGTGAGTACCGCGAACCGGGAGAGAAGATAAAAAACCGGCCAAGTGCGAGACGGACTCGCGCAGTAAGGTTTCCGTACCTCTCAACGACCTGATACCCCAAAGAAACTGGTTTAATTTACGAGAGTTTATCAAAATACATCAACGAACGTACGCGAAATGTGAATTTTGCATCTTTCTTACGTAAGTACCACCACATGTGTCTATGTTTGTCCAGTTATTAGTATTTGTTGCTAAACTACATAATATGCACTATAATATGACCAAGTTTGACGCTGGTATATATTACCGTTTTGAAGATAGAGCAGGAACAAAAACGTTTAAAAAAATGCATGTTTTTTGAGGTTTCTTGTATGGGGACCCCCTTTGGTTTTACTTTTGTTTTTTGTTTATAGTATTTGTCGTGATACACCTCATAGCAACACAATTTCTGAGAAAATTTCAACCGGTTTTCTATTACCGTTAAAAGATACAGCCCTGTGACAGACAGACAGACAGACGGACGGACGGACGCACGGACGGACGGACAGACGGATAGCGTAGCGAGAGTAATAGGGTCCCGTTTGGCACCCTTCGGGTACGGAACCCTAAAAACGATGTTTTATGTTTGGCGATTTATTGGTACTGAATGGTTGAACAAGTAAACGCGTCGCACCGCACTGCATTCGGTGCTAGCGTCTGCATAAAATTAATACAATTGATATTGTACGGGTCTGCTCGTACATACAATCAATTAATCCTCGTGTGGAAACCTTATTATTATTATTATATGGAAACCACACTAGCAGCTCAGTAAGCTGATGCGTGTCTTGCAATTTGGAGATTTTGTCAAGTCTGTTTTTGAAGCAGTTTATTGTGGGTGCCATTATCACACTTTCAGGGAGTTTATTCCACTCTGTGACTACACGATTTGGTAGAAAGTGGTAGAAAGGGTTTCCTTTAGATAGCATTCTCCATAATTTTATTTAATGGGTGTCCACGTAGGTTTTTGTTAGCACTGAGAGTGTACAAATTCTCAATTCCGGGAACATTGTAGCAACCAGTGAGTATTTTATATGTTTCAATAAGACTTCCCCTCTGTCTACGCTTTTCAAGAGAGGTAAGGCCAAGGTCTTTCAGGCGTTGATCGTAGGTTTTATTCTTCAATATCCCAACCATCTTTGTCGCCCTTCTCTGTACACTTTCCAAAAGAGCATCTCATTCATTTGTAAAGGACATTGCTAAAATTCCATTAAAGCTCAGCCTATGGATGTTATGAATAAATGATAATGCTCACCATCTACAATTAGACGAAGGCAATGCGTTGCAATCTACTTTAATTAACGGACAGTACTTCACAGATTATATATATAAATTAAAATATTAACTATTTTGAGGTTATTTTTTTGCTTACAAAACTGATGTCAAAACAGTGGTTGCCTAGCATCTAAACAGTTTTACTCTTCTATTCCTATGCATGTGAAGTTGCTAACAAGAGGTTGGCTGTCATTGGCTTTCTTTAACAGCGGTGCCAACATAATACATTATTAAACCGTGGAGTACTTACAAGGGATTTGTCAAAAATATAAAGTCAAATGGAGTATCATAGCTGCTCACGTTATTATTGTGTTGATTAACTCTTTAAAATAAAAAATGTTTACTGAACTGTCCGCATTAAATACGATGAATAGTATGTAATGAAAAAATACGCATGTAATTGACGTACATTTTTCATCTTTGTACAGACTTAGGGCTATTCTTAGCGATGTCCTTTGCAGATCTTTTGTCCTTTACATGCTTATTTAGATATAAAGATTACTAAAAATTTCGAGTATAGGTGCTACACTTCTTTATCATTTAGGTATTCGAGTTTTCAACGCATTGGTGCAACATTTATGTTGTTTTATCATAAGTGATTTCAATCAGGGGCACTTTATCGCTCGCTTATTGATTGCCAAGTAGCTTAGACACCACTCATTCAAGCACACACTCACTCTTTTTTCAGAAGCACATACCTTCCGTAGTCTCTTGCATCGCCCATTGAATCGCTCTCGCCACGAACTCGGTCGATGTTTGCCCCCAGGACCGTTTGGATGCTTGGACCTAGGGCCAACATCCCAATATGATGGTCAACATTCTTGCAAAAATGAATAATAATTCATTTCAACAGAAACATCACATCATTTTCAATTATTAGATTTATGTTATTAGTGTATGGAACGTTGTAAAATTTTATTTAGAAATGTGTAGTAACTCAAAGTGGTTTATGAAGTTCATAGAAATGATGACTAGTATCATGATTCAATCATTCACAATCCCTTTCATAATTATCTGCTCCACTTCAGATGAAGTGGAGCAGAAGAAGCTTGAAGATTCAAGCTTAATTTAAAGGTTACAGTACGCGTAATATAACTGTGCCGCTGTTAAGTGAGAAACAGGTGGCTGCACAGTAGTGAATTTTGCAACCAAATCAGTAGCGTGCGTTTGCGGCAAATGGGGCAAGACTGATGGGTTGTTCATCTGAGTGTCAAGATGGCGGGGGACCGCATATTCTCGCTGTCTCAGTCGTTCGGTAATGTTCGATCCATCCTTACGTCCTGCTCACACTTATCACGCTACTGTACCTGCGCGGCCCTTCGCAAAGCCTGGTATCAGAGCGGCACAGTTCTATTACGCGTACTGAATCGTCCAGAAGACTTTTTAACCAGAAATCATCTTGTAAAGACAGGGCAATTCAATCATTTAAATCATCAAAATATATTTGCTTTGTCATTTCCTTCTGTATTCCATACACCGCACCGGCAACAGTCTTTGGGAGTTTTGTGTCAGCTTAGTATCATTATTTTTACGCCTTTTGAAGTTTTGTGGGCTATATACAGTACAGACCAGAGTTCTTTAATTACGTTAACGCTACATCACACATCCAAGCATTCTGTTCTAGTAACCAGAAAATAAAGTTTAAATAAGTCCATCCATAACTATAAACTCTCTTCAAGGCAACTCGCCTAACCTAGTTCGGAAACGCACAAATGAATGTACTAGAAAAAAAAAGATGTACACATCAAATAGTCTAACGGTCGAAATTAATAATAATCAATCCAATCAATATTGTTTTATAGTTTTTTTTGTATCTAGCAGGCAACCTATTTTGCAATTTTCCATGCAATGTCAATCTGCGGATGAGTTATGTTTAAATCTAAAAAAAATTGATTCGATTGTTTATTAACTTCACCCGTAAAGAAGTCTATATTATATTTTTTGCAAATGGAGTAAAAAAAATTAAGAATAATTATAAAATATCATAAAACAAACATAAGGTTGCACTTTTTTCTCAAAATCTAAGAACAAACAACTACAAAGCACTGTCAAAAACCTGTCATTACGAAAAAAACACAAGTTCTAAAAACAACAAAATACGGTGAACTGCAGCTCATTCAAACAATTTTTTTTAGAAGTTTATAAATCTAGGTCTTACCAGATAATCCACTAGTTTTCTAAGCACGTCTTCGTTGGCCATGATGAGATCTTTGGCTTTCTCTCCGTCACCGATGTTCCCCAGGATACACAGCGCTTGTTCCTTCACCTCCGCGGGGTACGAACCCTCTAGCACTACTATCACAGCCTGGTGGAAAGAAAAGAGAAAATTGTAATATGGTTGCGAATTTCTTGGGTATTGGTAGTCACTTAAAAAAAACCATCTTCACAGGCTAGTTTTTTGTTACAATCCCACATTTATATCTATACACATTTAGAAGAAAATAATTACAGGGTGTATAATATTAGTGACTTATAATTCTAGACTATAGAGCCAAGGTAATAAAACTGAAAATCGAACGGTTGCAAAGTAAAACGACGCCATTTTAAATCCAAGCACAGCCCCCAAAATTTACTCGAGAACTGAATGGCTGGTAAATAAACTAGTATTTATATTATACAAATCAAATCAAAGTGGCATTTATTCCAAATAGGCTAAAGCTTCTACTCCAAATCTTTCTCCTCCACTTTAAAGTAAACCCAACGAAACGATAGAAATACAGATTTTTGCAATTTTCACAAAAACAAACTAAGAATACGTCATTAAAGTTGGTTTTCGACTAATAAAAACTATCGAATTATGAAAATATTTTTGTTGCAATGGAAACTGAACCATGTGTATATGTGATTAAAGTTTCTTATCAAAAAGCATATTAATTACGTATTTTAATTGGCTAGTGCAGTTGTTCTCAAAACGTTTTGGCGATGGAACCGTTTTGAAACGATATTATATTTTACGGAGTCTTAAAATAAGTAATTAACCTGGTTTTATGTTTATTTTCACACAAAAATAAGAACCTTACACAACAATGTACTGTTTCTACTATAAGTTGATGGAATTGTTTCCATCATTCCATTTTCGGCTATAATGTGACGGGACATTATATTCGACATATTGAAAAATTGAATTATTTTCAAGAAAACATATATTATTATCGGAGTGTCCCTGCGTGATCGAATCAGAAATGAGGAGATTCGCAGGAGAACGAAAGTAACCGACATAGCCCGAAGAATTGCCAAACTAAAGTGGCAGTGGGCGAGGCACATTGCTCGCAGAACGGATGGCCGATGGGGCAGTAAAGTTCTGGAGTGGCGACCGCGTACTGGAAGGCGCAACGTGGGTAGGCCCCCCACAAGGTGGACCGACGACCTGGTGAAGGTCGCGGGAATCCGCTGGATGCGGAAGGCACAGGACCGGTCGTTGTGGCGATGCTTGGGGGAGGCCTATGTCCAGCAGTGGACGTCTTTCGGCTGAAATGATGATGATATTATTACAGCGAAGCCCTCGCAGAGGCCTTGTGGAGTCCTAACACCCACACACTTTGAGAATGGCTAGCGCTAGTGTATACCTCCTACTGCCTGTATTCACCAGTGGACTTCGAACCTTTTCCCAATTACGTTGGGGTCGTTTTCTAGTTTAACCAGATCTGGCCGAATATCAGTATTTTACATGAAGCAACTGCCATCAGACCCCCTCAATCTAGTTACTAGCCAATAGCGACATCCGCAGGTTAAACCAGTTGTCAGATTTCCGAGCTACTCCTTCTATTAAATAATGTAACACTTGCTGTCCCTTGTGCCCGAAAACAAATTGAATAACATACCTTTTCTATGGTATAGGATTGCGATATTACGGTTACCTTTGCCCAAACTGCAGCACCACCTAGGCTGTTGCCTAAATACTATTGCAAGTCACGTTCGCCAAACCGAGACATGAAGATGGAAAGTCTCATGTGATTGTAATTTCACCGGCACCCGTACTATTCGCACTGGAACATAGCAATGGAAGCATCACTGTTTGGCGACAAAAATAGATACGGATACGGATAGATACTTCCCCGGTCGAGTTTTTTCACAAGGAGCCTACTTATAAATAATAATGAAAAAAACATTGGTAGTCATGTGGGCTACTGACAGAAGTGAAAACTTAAAACAGTCACATTATTACTACTTTACTCTTTGAACTAACACATTAGCATGTCGCCTGTATCCTCTTTGGTCGCATTTTGATGACGTAGGGTGACGCGAACTTTAAGTTTTGCCCCTACCAAAAATCGCTCAACGCGGCTAAAGCAGTTCCATAAAATAATACCTGCATAACTTGCGAGGAGTATTCGCTCATGATGGCGTCTATATGGTGCCTGGTGGACAGCAAATTCCGCAGCAACCCTAGCGTCTTCATGATGACGCGCGTGTCGCTGTCGCCTAGCAACCGGAACATCTGCTCCGTGCCTAGACAGCTGAGGATTCGTTGCTTCACTTTCTGTTCGGCCTGAGAAATTACAAAGTATTAGCACAGTGTAATTACCTGTTTCATACAGTGGTTCAACGAAAATTGATAGTGACAGTTTTTAAAGGCAACTCGGGACATTGTTTGACAGTTTTGAAGGCAGCTTGGGACACTTAACTCTCGCGTTGGACAACTGCTCGGAGTAGCTAGACTGAGGTATTAGGTTGGCATATCTAACAACGTTACTCAACCGAGGTTTCTAGAAGTTTTAATCAGCTGTCAAATCTCAAGTTAAGCGATGTGATTGGTCATCACGGTCGCGTTTGACAGTATCTTAAACCGGGCATCAGAAAACTGTGACCATGCCTGTTGGTGTTAGTTCAATGTAATAGCCAGATCCGAAAAAAAATACCAATATTCGAAAGAGAGGCTCAATGTCGACTCTGATAATTTTGGAAACTCAGTTAATTAAACCAACAAATGTATTTTACAAAACTCTAGAACACAATAGTGCTTGGTGAAGACATATTCATACCTGAAAAGCCATATTCATTAGCGCCCAAATTCCATTCAATCGTAACGCAGCTTCGGGCCTCTTCGTCAAATTACATAACATTTCTACTGCACCTACGAAAGACACACCATAAATAACCAAGTATACCAACGTTGGCTACAAATGATCAACAAAAAAAGTTCGTCACAAACCTTGATCCAACATTGGTTCTTTGGCTGGTGAAAACTCGAGAAGTAAATTACAGAGTGTTGATGATCCAACTGTCAGTAGTTCAGTTCCGGGCGAGTCACCTAAGAGTTGCATGAGGGGTTTCCATACGGCATGGTCCTGAAGTACACCAACAAATAAATCTATTATACACACTTGGTTCATTCAAAATTGAGTCTTATTCCCGTATTAATGAAACACATAATGCGAATTATAAAATATACACTATCTTAGTAAAGTTACCTGAAATGTCGTACGTAACTGTTGCACCGATCTTGATAGTGAGTGTAAACATCTTACTGCTGCTAATCTTACCTAAAGGAGAATAAAATCGTCAATAACGTAAATATATCAAATTTACAAGCTTGTTTAGGTATAGAATATAAAATTCCCAAAAAGACAGTCCCAGATCAAATTTTTTAAACATCATATTCCCAAAACGTCTTATTTCCGGCATTACATACTCCCAAATTTCTCATAATGTTAAAGTGGGAGATAGGAAAAGTGCCCTGAAGATAGATTTTCTGATAGTATGGCTTTATCAAAATAAATTACAGACTGAAATTAGATAGATAGATAGATAGATAGAATATGCTTTATAGTACACCATGAAAATAGTAGTAAACAGGAACAACTTATAAATTATGGGTACATGGGCGGTAAAAAGCGATATCTTCCAGACAACCTTTGGATAGACAAAGAAGACGTAAGATCTATATAATGGGGGCAGTCCGTGGCGTACTACTGCATGTTTATAAACATAAATTATTACATAAACCTTAATTATTATTATTAAGAGCAGCTTCACTCATCTCACTCATCCATCTTACTCTCAATTCGCTTCCCCCTATCCATTGCTGCAAGTGCCTTAAATGTAACTTGATTGTTATCTCACCAAAGCCTCAGGGTTATTCATTCCATTGACAACATGCACCATCAGTCCGTGTGTCTCTATGATCCTCTTCCGTATGTCCTCGTCATTAGCTCCAAGCGACGCGAAGCATTTGAACGCCCCTTGTTTAGCCGCCGCTGATTGGCAGTTTACTATCTCGGCTAATGACGTCATCAGGTGGTTGGATATCGCTGCTAGCCTTTGAAGAGATGTGTCTACCTAGAAATGTGGGAAATGTTTCTAATAAGAGGGGGTAACATAAGTGAGATTACAAGACAAATATCTGAATAGATGGTAGACCTATTTGGCGCAGCCGTGGGGCACACAATGTTTTATAATTCTATTTATTTATACTCCTTTTGTGTCCCTAGTTTGTGGCAAATCCATCCACAGACTGACCGCGGCTAGTGCAGCTTAACCTTGCAGATCGTACAATCCACACGCATGCTACTTAGCCACGAGCCCCTGCGCCTGATCTCTCTCCGGTCGTGTCGAATTGCCGTCCCATCGGATTATGAGAGTGAGGGAATAGAGAGTGCACCTGTGTTTGCGCAAACACTTGTGCACTATAATATGTCCTGCGCAGATGGCTAGTCTCCTTTGAGATTGGCCGCCGTGACCGAAATTTGGCCGGGAGGACATTATTATTGTGGCAAATAAATTATTTCTTTCTTTCTTACTTTCTTTACCTAAAAAAAACGTATTTTTTATGTCCCAGCAATATAATGTCTATTCTATTCTATTCTAATTATTTTATTATTTTAACGCATTTAACGCATGCGAAGCGAATTCTAAAGATTTAAATTGTGGAAAGAAAAAATCGCTCACGAGCAGGATTCGAACCTGCGACTCCTGGCTCAGTACGCCAGTGCTTTAGCCACTAAGCTACCGTGAACACTGCTCGTGGTATCGAAATTATCCTCCACTATACGTCTTTGGGTGACGTCAGCGATATCTTATTAAGAAACATTGTTCCTTATTCTATTCTATTCTATTCTATTATGTATAACAGTTAAGCGGTATGGTAGCCGGCAAATGACTTGAATAAAGATGGTAGCATTGCGCATGTTACTGTAATTACTAAGGTTCATCATCATCATCATTTCAGCCGAAAAACGACCACTGCTGGACAATGGCCTCTCCCAATGGGGGGGTTAGTCACCTATTACGACACCCATGAGAAGATATATGGTAGTGCAATTCTTTACGTCCGGCACACACGGAACAAAGGTTATAATCGTTTAAATCATTCACTGGGCAAATTCAAGTTATTTTCCGATAACTATAGCAATGACGTTTGCATAAATGAATCAATCCATGGGCCTTAAGTGTTTATGAAAATGAACGTGGCAACGAATTGGTTTAGCGAGATAACATAAAACATAACATCACGCCTGTATTTCCCCGAAGGGGTAGGCAGAGGTGTATAGTACACCCACATTTCGCCAGTTATGTTAGCGAGATACACAGAATAATTCTGTATTCGCCTGAAATATGGTATTTTAACAGAACATAAAGTATAATAAAACAAGTTTAACCGGATTACAACAGAGGATCTCTATTCAACAGAGGATAGGCAGCAGCGTTCTCTGAGTATTTAAACAACCAACTGCGATCGCCAACCCGCCTGCCAAGCGTGGCGATTATGGCATATCCCCCCCCCCCCCTTCAGAGGAGGCCTTTGTCCAGCAGTGGACGTCTTTCGGCTGAAATGATGATGATGATGATGAACCGGATTACATCGCGTATATTATTAAAAATTGGTTTTCCTGACGTTTCGAAAGCTTTGCAGCGTTCGTGGTCGCAGGAAGACTAAGATGATTAGCGTCTTTACATATATTTCTAAAAAAATATTTCAATCTACCGTACAATTTTTATTAATTAAAATCGTTTCGATGCACGCAGTAATCACTCACAATGTCATTATCTTTTACAGTATAGCGTGCAATTTGAGACTCGATTATTTTTAGAATTGGGTTCCAAACAGCGAAGTAATCCGGTTAAACTTGTTTTAATATAATGTGTAGTGATCGCGAAAACTAAAAAAATATTAGATCTTAAAGTAGTTTACAGTTTTTTTCATATTTTGCCTACTTAATCCAGGATGCAAAACTTGTGAAAATTACAGTAATAATATAATTTAAAATAAGTTGGTAAGTGTAACACATAACATAACATCACGCCTGTATTTCCCCGAAGGGGTAGGCAGAGGTGTAATAGTACACCCACATTTCGCCAGTTATGTTATAGTCCCATGTAATGGGGGGCGAGCCTATTGCCATTGACCGGGCACAAATCCAGACTCCGGACTGCTACTGAGAATTTCCTAATGAAAAAACCCAATAACACTTTGCCCGACCCGACGAGAGGTTTTTTTTTTTTAGAAAGTGGTGGTAAGTGTTGTCATGAATAATGTGTTCCCTTACGTGAGGCAACTGTCGCATACCTCTGCTAAATAAGCTAAGGTCTCAGCGGCCGAGGCGCGGATGTCCTCGGGCATGTCCTTCGTGCACAGCCGGGCCAGGCACGGCAGCGCGCCGAATACCACCCTGGAAACGAAGAAATGAAGAAAAATAGTTTATTTATTTAATTCTTTATGAACAATAGGGTACAAAGGCGGTCTTAACGCCATAGGCGTTCTCTACCAGACAACCTTAGGGTAATTCAGAGACAAAGAATAACACCGTGGTGGTTTTAGTCGGTAAGAGTCCGACACTGGCTCCGCCTTCCCCGGGCGGAGAGCGTCCATGAGGATTTCCCTATGTTAAAAAAAAAAAAAAAACAAAAAGAAAAGGGACAAGACAAAGAATAAGGATAAGAGTCAGGGACAGGGTCAGGGTCAGTCTGGGTTTATTGTCCCAGTTAACGGCGCGCTTCATTTAAATAACAGTGAAACAGAATTTCGGTCACGACGCCCAATCTCAACGGAAGCTAGCCATCTGCGCGGGAAATATTATAGTGCACAAGTGTGTGCGCAAACACAGGTGCACTCTCTATTCCAACCGGAGAGAGATTAGGCGCAGGACCGACGGCTTTACGTGCTCTCCGACATGAAAATACAGAATTATTTCACGAATTTGATCCCGTTGGCGAATTTGTTGGGAATTTCGACGTCGAAAGACCACCTCTAGTACACCTGTGACATCATGTTCTCACCTGCTATCGTCGGCAGGTAACGCCTGCGCGCGGTGCATGAATGTGATACAACGCGCGGCGCCCATCGCCACGGGCAGCGGCTTGTCGCGACACACCAACGATGATAACAGCTCTGGTATTGTCTTATCACCGTGCCTGAAGACAAGAAAATAATAAGACACATTATCTTCTTCTTTCTCCGAGCCTTTTTCCAATCCCGTAGTTAAAAAAAAAACCAAATATGTTATTATATTATTTAAAAGAAGGTACAAAAATATTTTTTGGGACATTTTTTACACAGTAGCATCTAGTCCCGAACTAAGCAGAGCTTGTACTATGGGTACTGGTCTTTCTGTGATCAGGGTTGGGCAGTATTTGAATTACTTGTAATTAAAATACAAATAGGTATTTGGTACTTGTATTTCAATTACTTCCTTAAAATGTAATTTGTAATTCGTATTTCAAATACTTGACGACGAAGTATTTTGTAATTAGTATTTCAAATACTTAAGGCTTCAAAATACATTTAACCTTCATTTAGCGATCGTGAGTGTGAGTGCGAGGCGAGAGTGCAATGATGGTAAAGCAGTTATTAGAGTTGGCAACACTGCACCTGTTATGTACACTGTACGCTACGACTATACGTCAAAATTGGCCAACAAAACGCAAAAAATTTACTGATTAATTAATCTTGTTTTCTCTACTTTTCAGCCCATGCTGGTCTAGATTACTTATTTTGTAATATGTAATTTATATTTTGTATTTCAATTAAAAATAGCTAAAATACTGTATTTTGTATTTTATATTTCAAATACCTTACTTAAAGATATTTTGTATTTTAATTACTTGCGATGCGATACTGTATTTTGTAATTTGTATTTCAATTAAAGCAAAGCATGTATTTTGCCCAGCCCTGTCTGTGATAAACCGAATTTTAGGCGAGTGAAGCCGCGGGCAAAGCCTAGTTTATTGTAAGTCCATTACTGAGCCCTGTCATCTCACAATGAGACGCGTTTAGGCCTTAGTCCACAATGCTGGCAAATTGCGAGTTGGAAGATTACAAAAACCATCGACAACTATTTGGAGCTCTTTCTATTTGGTAACTCACGATGTTTTCCTACATAGATAAAGCGCGTCAATTTTACTTTTATAATCAAAACATTGAGGCAGAAGACCGAGTTTTGTGGCGCAACTTGGGATAGGCATATATCCAGCAGTGGACTGCGATAGGCTGAGTTGATGATGATGAATCAAAACATTAATTCAATATTTTGAAAAATACTCTATAAAGTTAAAACGTTATTTAATAAACATAATAAACCAACGGCTTGGCAACTACTCTGTTATCATAATATTATTAAGTCAATGGACAAAACTATTAAGTATCGTCTGTAATAGATTAACGAATTAAACAACAAAAACATGGACGTAATGTTTAATTGATGGAAAATATCAGTAAATAAAACTGAGTAAGGACGATACATTAGTAGAATAGAATACGCTTTATTGTACACCATGAAAATAGTATTAAACAGGAACAACGTAACAACGTATAAATTATGGGTACATTGGCGCTCTTATCGCTAAAAGCGATATCTTCCAGACAACCTTTGGACGTAAGATCTAGAAAGTGAGTGAAGTATCGTTCCGTGTGGTGCCGGACATAAAGAATTGCACAACCCTTATCTCTTCTCATGGGTGTCGTAAAAGGCGACTAAGGGATTCACCAGAGGATGGGCAGCAGCGTTCTCTGAGTATTTTACCAACCAACTGCGATCGCCAATCCGCCTGCTGAGCGTGGCGATTATGGCATATCCCCCCTTTCGGGGGAAGCCTATGTCCAGCATTGGACGTCTTTCGGCTGAAATGATGATGATGAAACGGCCCCTAACCCCCGACCTAACCTGATTAGCGTCAAGCTTAATTCAAGACGATATTTTTTATCAAAAAGAGAATAGCGGCGGATAAGTAGCTATCTATGTTTTTTTGAGGATAGAATGCGTCCATCGACGTTTGTGAAACGCACATAACGGATGGATAATAAGCTACCGCCTAACTTCGTAATATTAAAACCGGCCAAGAGCATGTCGGGCCATGCTCAGTATTATAGGGTTCCTTAAGTAGGTCTAATTACAAACGAATCAAATCGAATATTAATCATTGCTATTTTAGTTTTTGCAAACAGCGCCACCTAGCGATAAATTTATGAAGCTAAATTTAAGAAGTGTGTTTCTTTTTGTGATTTTTTAAAATAGAAATTAACTAAAGGAGCATTATTTGCTACGATCATTTTTCTCTAAGGTCAATGACCTATGAACTAGGACGTTTTTATAAAAACTCTCTTTTAAAATTATTTTGAGTATAATGTGATTATGAATTTTTGAGTTATAGTGAGGAAACTGGAAAATACTTAAGACGTCCTAGTTCATAGGTCATTGACCTTAGAGAAAAATGATCGTAGCAAATAATGCTCCTTTAGTTAATGTTGAAGACTATAAGTTTCTACGTTGCATAGTTTAGAAATGGCAGGGGGGGGACACATTGCAAGCCACTTTGGCGAACTGTATTTCGCAGATGGTATATACCTGATAAAAAAGTTGTGTATGAAACATTACCTTCATTTTAGTAGACCTATTCAACGATACCCCATACGAGGGGGTGCAGCCAAAAAAATATTTTCATCTCCATTTCACATGTATGGGCGCCACCCTTAAAATACGTAATCAAGATTTTTTTATTCTTTTAAATTTGAGATCTATATATATTCCATTTTTTGTCAAAATTTCATTTACTTATGTTTATAACTGTAGAAGTTATTAAGCGGTAAAGGATTAGGACAGACGGACAGACGGACAGACGGACAGACGGACAGATGGACAGACGGACGGACATGACGAAACTATAAGGGTTCCTTGTAGGACTACGGAACCCTAAAAACGGCCGTAAATCAAAACTCGCAAAAGGTCAGTGTAGTTCAACTTTTTTAAGAACATGTTACTTCATTTATTCAAGGTCAAGGCCACAAATGATCATTATAAAAACTTTTATGAATCAGTTTTAGATGTGTATTTCTATTCTATCTTAAGAACAAGGTCAACTTCTATTAGAACATCTCAAATGAAATTATATTTGGCAAGTCTTTTTTATGCAATTTAATAAATAGCGAATTCGTTTTATTATTATTTAATGGTATTGGAATAAAACTATAGACGGTTAAACTAACGTATAAATGCGAAAGTATGTTTGTTGTTTTTTTTTACTATCCTTCGATCATGCTGAAATGGCTCAATGGATTTGGATGAGATTTGGCACACAGATAAAATATAGCCCAGATTAACATACAGGCTAATTTTTATCCCGTGAAGATGAGCAGTTTCCGAGGAAAGCGCCATAACGTATATCTGTGATAAACTGAATACAACGCGGGCGATTCCGCGGGCATACGCTAGTTATTCATAAATGAGTGAAAACAGAAAGTATCTACTTAAAACCTTGGTTCTTTAAAACCGGGTCTACATTCCCTACTTAAGTCGAATGTCAGTAAAAGTGTAATTTATTTAGAAGATTCAGGCACATGATTCAAGAATGAGGTCCAGTTAATATTATAAAAGTTGTTGATTTTTTTAAGAAATTAACTTTCCTCTAATTTAATTGGAAATTCGAACATTATTTTGACAACCTTCTTCAACATAAATCGAAAATGCTGTACTGGTCAAATACATGCAAGAAGCAGCCGGCGGCGGTTAGTATGAAAATCTGTCCTGTTTAGCGGCCAAATAAATTACTATGAAAACTCATATATGCCGTCTAATTTAAAATTAGAACGAACTTTTACTCAGAAAAATAGCAACCAAGGAGGTTACTTATCAATGATTTTATTTTAATTTCGAACTGGGTTGCAAATAGAGCTGTATAAAGTAAAAAAGAAACAAATTAACTTAATATCGACGTGTGAAAAATTATTGTTGTTTGATGATTCTAGAATTTACACAGGTACTACTTAGTTTGAAATTCCGCGCATTATTTGAGAAAAGTACTATACAAGCCTTGGCCGCAACTAGGTATTGATGGACTCACGTTTGTGTGCCTTGACTTCGCCTCGGCCCATATTTCCACGTTCGCCCATCAATGCCCCTGTTGCCAGCCGCTGCAGTAATCTACTATTTAATAAAACAAGTTTAACCGGATGCATTTATGCATGCAACACTGTAAAAGATAGTGACATTGTGTATGATTACTGCGTGCATCGAAACGATTTAATTAATAAAAATTGTACGGTAGATTAAAATATATTTTTAGAAATATCTGTAAAAACGCTTGTCATCTTGGTCTTTTTGCGACCACGAACGCTGCAAAGCTTTCGAAACGTCAGGAAAACCAATTTAAATAATATACGCGATTTATAATGTGTAGTGATCACGAAAACCTTGGCCATATAAACCGGAAGGAGGACTCAATGGAGCGCTTGGTGGTGCTGGGCAGGATTGAAGGGAAGAGACCCCGGGGTCGCTCTCCACCGCGCTGGTCAGACCTCATCAAAACCATCACGCACTCCACCATGACACAATGTTCTCGCAGCGCCAATAACAGACTGGAATGGAGACGCATCGCAAGAGCTGCTACTCAACTTTCGAGACCAGATATAACCACGACCACTCTGCCAAGAGTGAACGACTAAGAAGAAAAGAGAAGAGAGATCCATGAGGAACATGCATTTTAATTTCAGTACCATAAAGAGAGTAGTTTTTGAGCGGGATTTTTTTTTTTTTTTTTTTTTTTTATGATAAATAGATCTGCTCTTGACCGCAATCTAGACAGCTTTGTCAGGATGTGGTCGACGATGGAGCGAGCAAACCTATTAGGTGCCGATTCACTCCAGCTTTAAAGGCGTTAGGGTTATAAGTGCCCGGAAATACAGATGCCGGCAGTGAATTCCACAACTTGGCTGTGCGCATTATGATTCGCATTCGTTTGTTGACTTACGGGTTTCGGCCCCTTAAACACACCTCGTATTTAGCGCAATTAGCGCCACATTGGTGTTAAGTGCATTCATGTTTTGGATTCAATAATATTGTCACGTCTATCCTTGAGTAACATGCATTTTAATTTCAGTACCATAAAGAGTAGTTGGTTGCGCAACCAAACGGACACCAGGTGAGTAACTCTCTATAGAGCTGTATACGTTTTGTTGGTAGCGGGGATTGGTTGCGTCACCATGGTGTCCCGGTGAAATACTGGGTGTAAGGGGAACGCTTCCGAAAACGAAGATAGGTGCTGGTGATTACTGATACGAAACCACGAAAAAAAAATGCGATTCTTTTTTTAGATTTTTTCATATTTATTTTTTTGCATTTTTCATACATAACCAGCTTTGGGCAGTTAAATAAAACTCATACATAATGAAAAATGCAAAAAAAAATATGAAAAAAATCTATAAAAAGAATCGCATTTTTTTTCGTGGTTTCGTGTCAGTAATCACCAGCACTATCACCTGTATGTAGGTCTACTCGCGTTTTACGAACCACAAACGAAGTACGAACTTTCGTTCCGACTGATACTTGCATAATAAAGATAGGCACATAAAAAAGGCACAATTAAGATAGACTACGGTTCATAGTCGTATACAATTTACCGGAGATGAGAAAAACAAACGTCAAAACACGATCATCGCATGCGATAAGGGAACGATGGTTGACCGGAGTAGCAAATTGTGCGATGAATCGTACGATTTATCGAATATCGTCGAACGGGAGTAGACCCCCTGTCTTCGTTTTCGGAAGCGTTTCCCTAACACCCTGTATAGCCCTTAAACGCACCTCGTATTAAGCGCAATGAGCGCCACATTGGTGTTCTCGAAGCACATGGCGGCCAGCAGGTCCAGGGCCGGCTGCGCGGGGGCGGCGGGGGGCGCGGCGGGGGGCGCCTCGGCCAGCAGCGCGGCGGCGGCGGCCAGCGCGCCGGCCGCGCACAGCGCCTCCTGCTTGGCCGCGCTGCTGCACCACACGGACAGCACCCGGATCACGCATGCGCGCGCCGTCGGGGAACCCTCGCCAGCTATTTCTGTCGACAATATTGTGATTATGATAATAAATATTTAAATTGTGGAAAGAAAAAAATCGCTCACGAGCAGGACCTGCGACCCCTTTATATTTTTTTTTTTTTTTTTTCCGTGGGGAAAACCTCATGGACGCACTCCGCCCGGGGTAGGCGGAGCCAGTGTCGGACTCTTACCGACTTAAACCACCACGGTGTTCCTTCAACTACCTTAGCCGGGGGCGTGGGAACCCGTGAGTATTCACACAACCACCCCCGACAGACTCGCCACAAGCAAGCCCCTTCTCCCCGTGCGGCCTAACGACGGCCGCACCCTCCTCTGTGGCGCACACGGAACACTGCACGCCACCTCACCTCACGGGCCTTTACCAGCTACGCCAGCTGCGCCAACTACGCCAGCTACGCCAACTGCTGGTCGGGCAGCAGACTACCCCGAGTCTGCTGCTCGCAGGCCCATCCTCCTGTAATTTTTATAGAGGTTTTCTTCCTCGCGGTCCGGGCGGTAAAGCCAAGACCCTCGGTCCCAAGAGGCGCGAAAACACTACTCAGCAGGCACTCCTGGGATTACGAGGCCGACGGGGGCAGGGAAGGACAGTCCCCCCGCTGCCTGCCCAGTGGCAGGGTGAGTGCACACCGGGCCCGCCCCTGCTCCTCCACAGTGCCCTCTGCTTTCTCAGAGGGACACGCGGAGCAACTTCCAATTGGCCCACATCGGGCCCTTCCCGTGCCAGAATATTCGCCACAGGCAATAAGGTCCCCCGGTCCAATGGAGACTTATTGCCCGTGCCAACGGGTGCACCGGCTCAACAACTGCCGATCCCTCCAGACGTGTCCAGAAGGACAAGCAGCCGTCAGACACACGTGGAGGTTTTCTGGCCAGCACCCCAACCTGCGACTCCTGGCTCAGTACGCCAGTGCTTTAGCCACTAAGCTTAAGCTTAAGTTTGGCTTAAGCTTAAGTTTGGCGCCGACTCATAATTAGTGATTTACATTAGTTTAGCTAGGAGAATAGTTATTAAGACTAAAAGCTTCATTTTATTTTTCGCTTTTCAGTTTCTGTTTTCGTCGGTTCAATTTTTTGTTAAAAAGTTTTATTTTAATTTTTCTTTTGTAACTTTATACAGTCGACAACACGTTAGTGTGAACAGTTTGCCCTAACAGCTCCTTTATTTTGTAAGCAGTAAGGGCGGTTTTCGTAATTAAAGTGTTACCACCCACACTGACGTGCGGCAGACTGTACTTGTTAGTTTATGTTGTAACAATAATATTGATAATTAAAAAAAATAACGTCATGGCAAATAATGTAGAAATTGGAAACTACAGCTTCATTCCTTGTAATAATTAGCATAATTACTATGTGTGGTAATTAGTGGTAAATGTGTTACGATTATTATACTCCTGTATGAGTAACATTTACATCATGTGCCAAGCAAGAGGGAGCAACTCATAAGCTTTGTAAGCATAACTTCATCACCAATGAAAGACTTTGAAAAATATTACCAGTTCTATCAATATTATTATAAGGTTAAAAGGACATTGCCCACGGATGGGCCCATTTTTGGCGCCATGTCAAAACTATACATATGTTATTCAAAAATTATGTCTTATTTTTCCATGTTTATTTGTTCTTTACTTCGATAAAAAATGATCGAAGGTTCTTTATCAACATTTCTTTCACTCTAGCATTAAAAAACATAATAAATATGTAATAAACTGAATCGTAAGTATATCCTCCATTCAAACCGAACGAAAATGTTGCCAGATATCAGACTATTTCAACAAATAATCGGAATCTATTCTTAATAGCGATATAGTATAAATTCACAGTTACTGTGTTTCAGATGCTATTATAGTAGAATTATCTTAATTGATTGATTTCTTATTTTTTCTTTCCACAATTTATATCTTTAGATTTCGGTTCGCATGCGTAAATCCGTTAAAAATAATAAATAAAATATTATAGGGTTCCTTAAGTAGGTCTAATTACAAACAAATCAAATCCAATATTAATCATTGCTATTTTAGTTTTTGCAAACAGCGCCACCGAGTGCTAAATTTAAAAAGTGTGTCATATCAATATAACACAAAGTTTATTTTTGTGATTTTTTTAAATAGAAAGTAACTAAAGGAGCATTTTTCTCTAAGGTCAATTCAATAAATTTTAAAAGAGAGTTTTTATAAAGGTCTATCAATGTGGAAGACTATAAGTTTCTATGTTGCATAGTTAAGAAATGGCAGGGCGGGGGACACATTGCAAGCCACTTTGGCGAACTGTATTTCGCAGATGGTATACCTGATAAAAAAGTTATGTATGAAACATTACCTTCATTTTAGTAGACCTATTCAATGATACCCCACACGAGAGGGTGCAGCGAAAAAAACTTTTCATCCGCATTTCACAAGTATGGGCGCCACCCCTACAATACGTTATCAAGATTTTTTTAATTCTTTTAAAATTGAGATCTATATCTAAACCATTTTTTAACAAAATTTCATTTACTTCTGTTTATAACTGTAGAAGTTATTAAGCTGTAAAGGATTAGGACAGACGGACAGACGGACGGACATGACGAAACTATAAGGGTTCCTTGTAGGACTACGGAACCCTAAAAATCACTCATATGACGTCAAATCAAAAGAAATTGCAAATCATATTTTTGAAAACTTTTATGAACAAAAAAATAAGATGATTCTTTGCTTTAAAATATCTATGCATCTATTGTAAATATTGTTATAATCATTTTAAATTAACTGAAATATTACATATAAAATCGATATTAATTAATACACCCAAAAACTTAAAAAGCTTGCAATGTTATTTAAAAAATACGTTCAAAATCGATTTCGAAAATCGATTAACAAAATAATTATATCTTGCAACACCACGTAGTGTGTCTGGCTGTCCTTGCGTTCAGTTATATCGCCCAACGATGCACGGAGCGTACTTATCATTCAGTTACGGATTTGGAAAAAATTAGATTTCTCTTAAACCAGGGTGAAAAAATTAAAATCGTTTGCAGAACAAGAAAAGATAATTCTTGGTCTACAAAATAAGACTAAAACCGCCGTGACATAGCAATTTTTTTTGGGGGTCTAAAGCTCCTAAGAGAATGGGCAATGTCCTTTGTTTGTATCACTTTTGAAGGGCTGTTTAACTTCACACCAGTCTCACAAATGTGACCAGCTGTGATAAGGAGACCCCTCTCCAGGGTCCAAAAACCTTAAAATACGTGTGACGTAATTTATGGATGGTCCCTTTTGATGAAACTTGTTGACAGTCACAAAATCCGAAAACTTTTAATCGACATACCAAACGAGCGATGCCGCGGACATTTGCTAGTATTATATAAAACTTCACTCAAATCGACCTATGTTTATTTCACAATAACAAACACATCAGAGCAATATACTGAAGTAGCGTAAATGACCTTGGTCGTTTATAAAACCTTTACAACCGTAATTTAAGCCTAAATAACCTTCGACGAAACATTAATCTAATTGCGATTTCACTACACAAACTAAAACTATAGTTGAGACAAAGCCAAAGTAAACAATAATAGGAGGAAAAGAATATAAAAGAATATAAAAATAAAAGAATATAAAAATAATAATAATATAAAAATATGAAATTATTAACATAGGGTTTATGAAGTACTTAAAGTTAGCTAAGGTTTATTAAACTATGTCTGTTATCAATTTGTAACTAAAAAAAAACCGGTAAGTGCGAGTCAAACTTGTATGGAGAGGGTTCCATATCATTATTTTCCCTGAGAACTATAAGAATTAAAATCTTCGTTTAGGTTTTCCTATAAACTAAAAGAGAGGGCAAATTATTCAATTTTTTTTTTGTCTCATTAGTTTCGGAGATTAGGGGCGAGGGCGAGATACAATGCTCGATTTTCGTTTATTTTCTTTAATATATTTTAAACTATGCATTTAAAAACTATTAAATTATTGTATTTCTTATAACGAGTCCTTTCATTTCTTACGTCACAAGATGCACTTTTTTCTTCTTATTTTCCCCCAAATCGAAATTAGTTTTTTTATGCTATACATCCATGATTGGGTCATCAAACTCTAATATAAGAAAATAAATATAAATATTTTGAGACATTTTCAAACAGCAACATCTAGTCCCAAACTAAGCAGAGCTTGTACTATGGGTACTAGACAATGGATAAAATACTTATGTACTTTTTTTTGTAAATACATACATACCAGGCCCCTCAGAAAGTATTGCGAAAAAAAGTTTTTATATATGGGAGACTGGCCAGTTATAATGTTTTTCGAAAATATGATTATTTATAAGTAAAAATAAGTAAGTTCCAATTTCAAAATTTCCCTCCACATTTTTTGCGAGTTAATTCAAAGTATTGTGTCTCACTGAAATATGGATCTGCGCCGGGAACATTTTAGAGCTATGATTTTATACGATTTCAAGTGTCGCCTGAAACCGGATGAATCGTACGATAGACTTCAAATGGCATTCATGGATGAAGGCCCTTCCAAGGCAACCGTGTATCGTTGGTATAACGAATTCAAGCGCGGTCGACCAACTTTGGGGGATGACGAAAGAAGCGGTCGCCCTTTGACGGCTGTTACCGAAGAAAACGTGCTAGCAGTGAAAAATGTAATCCAAGACAATAGGCGAATTACATATCAGGAGATTCAACACATATTGAAGATTGGACCGGGAAGCGTTCACGAGATTCTACACAGCCATCTTCGCGTGAGGAGGATAGTATCACGCTGGGTGCCGCACAACCTCACCGATGCTCAGAAGCAGGCCCGGGTGGAATGGTGCCGTGATATGCTTAACAAATTTGAAGCAGGGTCGTCTCGGCGTGTTTACGACATCGTTACAGGTGATGAGTCCTGGATTTATCAATACGACCCAGAAACCAAGCGCCAGTCGACTGTTTGGGTGTTTCAAAATGAGCCAACGCCTACCAAAGTGAAGCGATCTAGAAGCGGGGGTAAGATTTTGATCGCTAGCTTTTTTAATTTGACTGGCCACTTGGTATCAATTCCCTTACGGGATCAAAGAAGCATTAATGCCGAATGGTATACTACCAAATGTTTGCCAGAAGTTTTCTCTGTTATAAGCAACAAGCGACCAAACACAGGGCTCCGCGGGCTACTGCTCCACCACGACAATGCACCTGCGCACACCGCACTCAAAACGAGGGACTTCCTGGACAGCACGCCAGTCAAACTCCTGGGTCACCCTCCTTACAGCCCTGATCTAGCACCGTGTGACTTCTTTTTATTCCCAAAAATAAAAAATCAGCTCAAAGGGATACAATTTTCGTCGCCGGAAGATGCGCTGGCTGCGTTCGAGCAGGCTGTAAACGAGGTGTCTGCGGCGGACTGGAAAAAGTGTTTTGAAAACTGGTTTAGGCGCATGAATCTTTGTATAGAGGCTGGTGGAAAGTACTTTGAAAAGATTTGATAAAAATATATGTACGTATAGAACAATTTTTTTTAGTTTCGCAAAACTTTCTGAGTGTCCCACGTATATGATATAATAAATAAGAAACACCCAGCCCAACACAAACACATTCATCATATAAATATTTGTGTCCTGTAGGAATCAAACCCACAACCTTGTATCAGCAGTCTGACACTCGAACCACTAGACCACAGACATCATCAAAATATGTACCAAATTTCTACTTTTTCCGTCTAGTAGACTCAGAGAAAATAAGCTGTGACAAACGGACAAACACGACGGTGATCCTGAGAGTGATAAGGGTTCAGTTCTTTCTTTTCAAGATACAGAACCCTAAAAAAGTAAATACAAGGGCCTTACTATGAAGTGTCAGTTAGAGCTTAGAGCTATAATTGTTGTGTTGCAAGAGGGTTGGAAATATTTATCCTGTATAGCTCTATCCCTCTCTCGCAATAGAACAATGATGGCTCTAATAAATAAGTGGAATATGATTTAAACTTACGTGTCAGCCTCATCAGTAGCCTCATGTCAGCTGGTAATGCTGCTACTGGTGCAGGTGAATGTATGAAAACACTCCGTAGTGCACATAGCCCTGCTTCTGCCAACTTTGTGCCAATGGGTGCTGTCTTAAGAAGCTCCACAAGAGCTGTAGCTGTGCCCTGTTCCACCAATGAGCCAACATTCTCTGCAGTGCCTTTTGCTAGTGAACCTGGTTTGAAAAAAAGAAAATTAAAGATTTCAAACAATATATATATATATATAATAACTTCTTAGGTTTTCGCGATCACTACACATTATAATAAAACAAAGTTTAACCGGATTAAATCGCGTATATTATTTAAATTGGTTTCCCTGACGTTTCGAAAGCTTTGCAGCATTTCGTGGTCGCAGGTAGACTAAGATGACAAGGGTCTTTACAAATATTTCTAAAAAATTATTTGCAGCACTGTAAAAGATAATGATATTGTGAGTGATTACTGCGTGCATCGAAACGATTTTAATTAATAATATTGTACGGTAGATTAAAATAATTTTTTAGAAATATTTGTAAAGACGCTTGTCATCTTAGTCTACCTGCGACCACGAAATACTGCAAAGCTTTCGAAACGTCAGGGAAACCAATTTAAATAATATACGCGATTTAATCCGGTTAAACTTTGTTTTATTATAATATATATATATATTGATAAATATATATAAATAAATATAAAGATAAATTTAAATTCTAAAATCTACACAAATGTTTAATTTAATGTTTGTAAAATATTAACAAAATATTGGATTATATAATAAAATGATTATGAAATTCATTTATATTGAGTATGTTAGTGTTAGAATTATGGAAACAGACAGATAGATTTATTTTATTGTTTGCACACCATAAAAATAAAACTAAAGTTATAACAAACATGAGCACAGTACTAATAATTGGCGATCTTATTGCTTAAAGCAATTTCTTTTCTTGTTCTTGAAATGTACAAGAAAATATAACGGGCAGTCGGTGGCATACTACAGAGAAAACATGACATTGTAATAAAGAAAAAACAATCAGACCAAACTAAAATAAAACACACATAAAATATTACAGAAAATTATAAAACCGGCCAAGAGCATGTCGGCCTTGCTCAGTATTATAGGGTTCCTTAAGTAGGTAGGTGTTAATCATGGCTATTTTAGTTTTTGCAATAGACAGCAGCATTGGCGACTCAGAGAGCATTGTTAATAGCAGCTAGATGGCGCGCGCTATACAGCGCCACATATAAAATAATAAATATTTTGGGACATGTTTACACATCACCATCTAGTCCCAAACTAAGCAGAGCTTGTACTATGGGTACTAGGCAATGGATATAATATTAGGTCCTTACATATGAAATTAGCGTTTTGTCGTACTGACCACTTTGATCTGAAATATCTCCTCTTTGGTTAAGAATTCCAAATTCAAATTTATAAATTCATTTAGCTGGTACCTGGTACATTTGAGTTTTGAAAACAGTCATTCATTTGTTTTTTCTTCATTATTTTTTTCTTTGGCGTCGCTTATTACCGCAAAATGGAAAACATGAAATATTGGTTTATTTACGAGTATGAGTTCCACCGGTTCTACCGTGGCACCAGTGCTGCAGAAACAGCTCGAAGGATTAATGATGTGTACGGCGCTGGTGTCGCAAAAGAAAACACTGTACGTTTTTGGTTTCAAAGTTTTCGTTCTGGAAATTTCGACCTTCAGAACCAACCCCGTGGACGGCCGGTGACCAAAGTGGAAAATGAAGAATTAAAGGCTATTGTGGAAGCGGATCCATCACAAAGCACTTCAGAGATAGCTGCAGGCTTTGGGGTAAGTGATAAAACTGTATTAATCGACTTGAAGCAAATTGGGAAAGTAAAAAAACTTGAAAGATGGGTACCTCATGAATTAAGTGAATCGAACTTGCAAACACGCGTCGACTGCTGTGTTACTTTGCTCAACTGACACAATAATGAAGGGATTTTTAATCAAATGGCTTGTGATGAAAAGTGGATACTGTACGATAATCGGAAGCGCTCGTCGCAATGGCTCAACCCTGGAGACCCAGCCAAATCCTGCCCTAAACGAAAATTGACTCAGAAAAAGTTACTTGTGAGTGTTTGGTGGACTAGCGCCGGAGTTGGTAACTACAGCTTTATAAAATCTGGCCAAACAATTACGGCAGATATCTATTGTCAGCAACTGCAAACCATGAAGGAAGAACTAGCTGCTAAACAACCGAAATTGGTCAATCGCTCTAGGCCACTACTGCTTGACAACAACGCAAGACCACACACTGCACAACAAACAACTACTAAGTTAGATGAGCTACAATTGGAATATCTGCGACATCCACCGTACTCCCCAGACCTTGCTCCAACAGATTACCAATTTTTCCGGAATATGGATAACTTTTTACAAGGAAAAAAATTCTACTTTGAGGCAGCAGTCCAAACCGCCTTCAAAGAGTTTATTGATTCTCACCCCCATGGTTTTTTTAGTAAAGTGATCAATGAACTACCTATGAGATGGCAAAAGTGCATAGATAACAACAGTGCATACTTTGATTAATTAAATATATTTTACAAAAAATAAAAATACTTTATCTATGTAAACCTAGCACCTAATACTTAAATACTTTTTTTTTTGTAAATATATACTTATAATACATAAGAAACACCCAGACCAACACAAACACTCAATAGACAGTAGCATTGGAGACTCAGAGAGTGTTGTTAGTACTAGATGGTATTACTAGATGGCGCCAAATTTAAGAAGTGTGTCATGTCAACATAACACAAAGTTACTTTTTGTGATTTTTTTCAAATAGAAAGTAGCTAAAGGAGCATTATTTGCTAAGACCATTTTTCTCTAAGGTCAATGACCTTTTAACTAGGACGTTTTAAGTATTTTTCAGTTTTCTCTCTATAACTCAAAAATTTATAATCGCATTATACTCGAAATAATTTTAAAAGAGAGTTTTTACAAAGGACTATCAATGTGGAAGATTATAAATTTCTATGTTGCATAGTTTAGAAATGGCAGAAGGGGACACATTGCAAGCCACTTGGCGGGCTATATTTCGCAGATGGTACACCTGATAAAAAAGTAATGTATGAAACATTGCCTTCATTTTAGTAAACCTATTCAATGATACTCCACACGAGGGGGTGCAGCGAAAAAAATGTTTTCATCCCCATTTCACATGTATGGGCACCACCCCTAAAATATGTAATGACGATTTTTTTATTCTTTTAAAATGGAGATCTATATCTAGACTATTTTTAAACAAAATTTAATTTACTTATGTTTATAACTGTAGAAGTTATTAAGCTGTAAAGGATTAGGACAGACGGACGGACATGACAAAACTATAAGGGTTCCTTGTAGGACTACGGAACCCTAAAAACAAAAACCTGTAGCAAAATATTATAAATCAGAAAAATTACAAAAGGCACCTGTTTGCTCATGGCCCTCATATGGCCTGGAACTTAACCCAGTTTCACAATATCCTGAGGTAAACTACTACTAACAAACTAACTATTACCAAGCAGTTCTAAAAACTATATGCACTAATTAGATAATCTAATTCAAACACACTGAAGTTTAAAACATTACCGATTGTGATAGTGGCTTCGAGTCTTATGTTAGGGTCCAGTGTTTCATCAGCCATTAACTGCAGGAGTCGCGGCACTACTCCTTGTTGTATCACTGAGCTCTTCTGTCTGTTGCTGCCAATGACTGAGTTTTTCAGCGTCACTAATGCTTCCACAATCTTCGGTCCATCTGACGAATACAGCTCGTCGATATACGAACGTGAACTTTCAATATCCTATCGCCAAAACGTTTTAGGTTAAGAACATGATCACAATTCAAAACATAACTACAAATTGTAACAACTGTTTCATTAACTCACCATGAATACTGTTAACTGTTGCATGTTTTGTCTGTAATTTACGCAGTATTGTTGGTAAAAATAACGTTCGAAATATCTTCCGAGGCCGAATATGCTGTCAACTCGCCACCTGTCATTGAATCATTGTTGCCACATTGAATTTGTGCATGTTCCTAAATTGCCATCATGCCAAAAAAATAAAAGTGAAATTTTTGAGACATTTTTATACAGCCCCATCTAGTCGCAAACTAAGCAGAGCTTGTACTATGGGTACTAGACAATGGATATAATACATAAATACTTTTTTTTTTGTAAATACATACTTCTAATACATAAGAAACACCCAGACCAATACAAACACTTATGTTTATCACACAAATATTTGTGTCCTGTGGGAACCGAACCCACGACCTCGTGATCAGCAGTCCGACCATCGAACCACTAGACCACAGGCGTCGTCAAAAACATCCTAATCCTAGAGAAGATGGTTGGCAGGTTGGCAGAGCAGATATATCGCCTGTTTGGAACCCAGTTCTAGTTCTAGTTCTAAAAATCATCAAGTCCCAAATAGCTACTTTGCGAAAAGATAATGACATTGTGACAGTGTTTACTGCGTGGTCTGCGTGCATCGAAAAGATTTTAATTAATAAAAAATTGTACGGTAGATTATAATAATTTAATGAAATATTTTGTAAAGACACTTGTCATCTTAGTCTTCGTGTGACCACGAACGCTGCAAAACTTTCGAAACGTCAGGAAAACCAATTTAAATAATATATGCGATAAACCACCGCCGGAATTTTTCGCGGAAAAACTCTATCTGGCACCGCTGCGTATACACCGTTCAATAGAATTTGAACCTTCAGTCATCAAAAATAGAGTCTAAAAAGACTTGGTTTCACTGGGACGAAAACGTCCCAGCGTGCTTAAGGCACAGTATATTAGTAGCAGGCGCGTGCATTGCATATAGGCAATTAGGCAATACCTAGTGCCTTCCTCATTCAAATTCAATAGTGGTGTAAATTATTATCCTTTTTTCAGAGTACGATGATTATTTATCTTAAAATAGACCTATTAATGCTAAATTAATCTTCATACATAAAAAAAATCAATAACTTATACCACAATTAAATTCAAGTGAAGTAGGCCAATGCACGCCACTGATTAGTAGCTAGCTAGCTTAAGGGTATTAACGATTTTCTGGGTTAAAAACGTCCCAGCGGTGCCTGAGGGGTACTTGTTTTATTTTAATCAAAATGTCACTAAATACACAAAAAATCCCATCCATCTGCTGCCCAACGAGAGCCTCTTTAGGTGTTGGTCGAGGCTCTTGGCTATTAAGCCATTGACCGTGATGACTATCGGTACAATGACTGCTGAGTCCACATCCCACACGTCGACAATCTCGTGAGCTAAGTCAATATACTTGATTTGTTTATCTTTCTCAGGTTTCACGAGGTTGTCGTCAAGAGGGACCGTGATATCAACAATCACTGCGCGGCGCTCTGAACGATCTATCACCACAATGTCAGGTTTATTGAAAACAACAGTCCTGTCAGTGATGATGGATCGGTCCCAGTACAGTGTGGCATGACTATTTTCAAGAACTGGGTCGGGCACAACTGGTAGTACGGTACTTCCGATTCCACAAGATTATATTTCAGAGCAAGTTGCTGGTGGATAATCCTGGCTACCAGGTTATGCCTGTGCAAGTACTCGCCGTTAGCAAGACGAGAACACCCGGAGATAATGTGTCGGATAGATTCACCCGGACGGTGGCATGCCCGACAGATGTCAACCGTACCATCCTTCACAATATATTTCCGGTAGTTGTTCGTCATCATTACTTCATCCATAATTGCACACACAAAGCCTTCGGTCTCTCCGAAGAGGTCACCGAAACGCAGCCAGGATACGGACGCTAGAAAATCTACATCGGGCCCATGAAGAGCCCGGTAGAAGCGTCCGTGAAGCTTCTTGCTCTGCCATACCTCCCTGCGGTCATTGGTATCCAGTACCAAAAGTTTGCGCCAGTTCTCTTTAGCCAAAGAGAGCGGGGTCAGTCCCTTGTCCACTGTAACAACATCTCGGTGCATACCCACGTCCAAGTGAAGGAAATATTCCCTTAGACTGCACACCTCACGGTTGTGGAGGGTCTTAGCATTTAATAAGCCACGACCCCCACACTTACGCGGGATGTACAGCCTCATCACCGATGAACGTGGGTGATGCATCCAATATGCCGTCAGTAGTTTGCGGACTTTCCGATCCAGGGCGTCAAGATCCGTCTGAGTCCACTTGAGTATACCGAAGGAGTACATCAAGACCGGCATGACCCAACCGTTAAAGGCGCGCACCTTGTTTTATTATTACTCTTAATATTTCTTGTTTAGTTGTTAAGATAAATTTGAGGTACAGCTTGGATGGTTTTGGGAGGGGGGGTCATGAACCCTGCAACCCTCCCCCCACTCAGACCGCGCCTGGCTATATCTCTGAAACGGTAATGCGCACAATCATTTTTTGTACATACATAGGAGTCAGAGCTCACTCAAACCTAAAACGAAGTTTTTTTCTAAATTCATAACACAGTTTACTATTTATGCTTAATTTATTAAAAAACCAAAATTGTTCCTTATTCTCGCAGGAAGCAACCCCGAAACCTTATAATAATAGCAGAGGCTTATACCTTTTACTCGTCCAAATCATCTTATAAAGTTTCATACGCCTACTTCAACTGATTGATAAGTTATAACTACTTTTAGCAAGATTTCTGCAATATTTTTTTACTCTCGAATACACGTATTCTAAATACTCAAGTGTGGTCGAGACTCGATACCACGCTTGAATATAGAGATTTCTTTCCTATTTCAGGCTGAATTCGTGTGCTATGTTGAATTGAAGTTTATAATTACCGTATTGGAATAAGACCGATGCTCAAGTAACGATTCTATCCTTATCGGCCAAAATTTAATATCCAATCTATCCACGATTTACCCTACTAGAGATAGAAATTTGACATATTTTGTATGGAGCTTATGTCAAATATGTCTATATTATGTCTTATGGGGTGGTGGACTAAGGCCTTAGCCTTCTCGTACTGAGAAGAGGCCCGTTCCCAGCAGTGGGATAGTAATGGGCTGGTTATGTATGTATGTTATGTCAAATTCCTATATCTAGTCGGGCAAATCGTGGATAGATTAGATATTAATTTTAGCTGTAAGTAGCATTAAGTAAGTAGTGATAAATTGATTGAAGATCAAACTGTACTTGAGGAACGTTCTGTAATAAGACCTAAGAATAGAACTTTGAACACTTGAGCGCTTATAGCTCCGAAAATTCAACGTGTTTCAATATAAGGCAATGGCCTTATTGAAGGCTTTGTAGCCGCTTTATTAGGTTTTTAAGCTATTGCATAGCTTCTATCGCGGGCCTTGAGCGTGGAGACCGAATCCAGAAATTCCGTAACGAAAATAACCTAACACCCCCCACTCCGACCGGCACAGTGGTGATACTTTTTAGTTTTGCCATCTATCGATGAATAGCAGAACTTTTAATGACTTTTTGAAATATCACGCTTGTCTCTTTAGTTCTGCAAATCGCCTCTAGGTGGCATTGGTTGTATCGGCGTTACTGCGCTTAAGCTATGCATAGCTTCTATCGCGGGCCTTGACCGTGGAGACCGAATCCAGAAATTCCGTAACGAAAATAACCTAACACCCCCCACTCCGACCGGCACAGCGGTGATACTTTTTAGTTTTGCCATCTATCGATGAATAGTAGAACTTTTAATGTCTTTTTGAAATATCACGCTTGTCTCTTTAGTTCTGCAAATCGCCTCTAGGTGGCATTGGTTGTATCGGCGTTACTGCGCATGCGTAATCCCCCTCTTCGCCCCGCAATCTGGTGACTCATGACTGCTTAGAGTTTCGGCGTTAGGGCACCTCCTCTTTGTATTTACATAAAAAATGCTATGCAATAGCTTTACCGCGGCAGTCTCCGAGTGCCACAAGTCTTTTTTTTTTAGATTTTTGGATATAAGGCAGGCAGGCTTAGCTCAACGTTTCGAATTGTATTTGCGAATGTGTGCTGCACAAAGTTTTTCACTTTATCTTCCAGTGTTGGTTTTTCTGGGCATATCAAAGTAAAAAACCGGCCAAGTGTGAGTCGGACTTGCGCAGTAAGGGTTCCGTACCACCCATCGACCTGACACCCCATAGAAACTGATTTAATTTACGAGAGTTTATCAAAAGAGATAAACGTACAGGCGCGAAATATGAATTTTTGCATCTCTTTCTTAAGCAGGTACCACCACATATGTTTATATGTCTTATTTTTAGCATTTGTTGCTAAATTACATAACATGCACTATAATCTGACCTAGTTTGACGCTGGTACGTATTACCGTTTTGAAGATAGAGCAGGAACAAAAACGTTGAAAAAAATGCATGTTTTTTGAGGTTTCTTGTATTGGGACCCCCTTTGGTTTTAGACTTTTTTTTTGTTTTTAGTATTTTTCGTGATACCCCTCATAGCAATACATATTCTGTGAAAATGTCAACTGGTTATCTATTACCGTTACAAAGATACAGCCCTGTGACAGACAGACAGACGGACGGACGGACGGACGGACGGAGAGCGTAATATCGGCGTAGCGAGAGTAATAGGGTCCCGTTAGTACCCTTTGGGTACGGAACCCTAATAAAAGACAAAAAATCGTCGACCATACACTGCAATAGCTATTGTTGAATATAATGCGTAAAATAAATTCTGATAACTAGCGGAGGTAAGAGGAAGGGGGATACCTACTGCAATCCAATTTGCCCTACCAGGGCAACTAATGGCTGATTACTAACGCGGAAGTATTGACGGCTCTGTAAGTGGTAATTAACTATACAACAATGTACTGAAGTAATGACGCTGTTATCGAATTTCTCAAGTTTCTTCAAGAAGAGCCGACAATACGGACATTGAAAAACAGGGATACGTTGTGACGGCCGGTGGCGTCCACAAAATCGTCCATTCAGTCAGCCATCTTTGCGATAAAAATGTTAGTGCTAATATAGGAAAACAAGTCTACGCTCGTGTTTTGATAAGGTATGCCTTGCCCAAACTTTGCTCACGTCTGGCGCCGGCTTAAATACGCTCGCTCTCTTGTCTATGATTTCTGTCAAAGGGAAAGGAGGAAGGAGGTCAGTCATCTAATCAAAGGCAGAAGTAAAAAAATCGTCTCTATTCCAGTGTTGCCGATACGGGTATTTTTACCCGAATTCGGGTAATTTAGGCCCACAGAACAGTAAGCCTCAAGACGCCATATAAACAAAGATTTGCATGAGAATACAGTCGTAAAATGTTGGCGGGGACCAGGGGGCGGATGGCGCGTTATGATTGGTCGACTCAAATGTTCGGTAATATGATTGGTGCCGCTCACTGACGGAGCGACGACGTCCCGATTGGTGGCTGGGCGTAAGATATGCAGTGCTACTGCATATGCTTTGTGACCGGGGGTATCTGGCTAATAGGCGTCTAGAGGCTTACTGGTCTGTGTTAAGGCCTTATACGCATCTTTATCAAAAATTTATAATCACATTACACTCGAAATAATTTTAAAAGAGAGTTTTTATAAAGGTCTATAAATGTGGAAGATTATAAGTTTCTACGTTGCATAGTTTAGAAATGGCAGGGGGGGGGACACACTGCAATCCACTTTGGCGGGCTGTATTTCACAGATGGTATACGTGATAAAAAAATTGTGTATGAAACATTACCTTCATTTTAGTAGACCTATTCAATGATACCCCACATGAGGGGGAGCAGCGAAAAAAAAAAAACATCCCCATTTCACATGTATGGGTGCCAACCCTAAAATACGTAATCAAGATTTTTTATTCTTTTAAAATTGAGATCTATATCCAGACCATTTTTTAACAAAATTTTATTTACTTATGTTTATAACTGTAGAAGTTATTAAGCTGCAAAAGATTAGGACAGACGGCCAGACGGACAGACGGACGGACATGACGAAACTATAAGGGTTCCTTGTAGGACTACGGAACCCTAAAAAGAGCAAGTCCCCCCAGTGTCATGATCTGAGTAAATCTGAGCCCCCCCCCCCCCCCCATTGCTTTATTTTGTGATCCTGGCTAATTTTCATTGTCACTAACTTAAATATGTAGGTACTTACGATAATTTTAGGGTTAGTCCACCATTGAGAAGTCGTCACAATAATTGTCCCTTACCCAAAGAGCAAAACGCTGAATCCACACAGGTTAACATAAGTACGTTAACATATATTTCAAAAAAATCGCCACCATTTTTCACCACCATCCAGTCCCAAACTTAGCAAAACTTGTATATGGGTACTCGACAATGCATATAATACTTATACTTTTTTTTGTAAATACATACTTACTACACATAAGGAACATTCAGACCAACACAAACACTTATGTTCATCATACAAATATTTGTGTCCTGTGGGAACCGAACCCACGAACTCGTGATCAGCAATCAGACACTCGAAGTTCGAACCAGGGTTGTTGCGAATATCAGCATCAGCATCAGCATCCGCTGATCATCAGCATCATTTTCAACATCAGCATCAGCATCAGCATCCGCATTAAATGATGCTGATATTTATGCTGATGTTCATGTTGTAACGGGACCGAAGGGGGAGGGGCTTATGGCACATTTTTTGTTTCGCTTATGAGTTTTGACCGCTAGTATACCTACTAAGTTTATGGTTTTGACCAATCATAGCACAGAATATTGCACTTCGGTGATTTAGCAAAACCAAAACAAACTTGTCTATTACGACAAATGTCAACAGCAGACAGTACAGTTGAAAGAGGCGTTCTAACAAAAAGGGAAATGTGGAGCTATTAGTCAGCTAATAAAAAGCCAAGGATGAAAATGATTTATGCTGGATTGCCTTTGCTAGATAAAAATATCAATCAAATCAAGCTCTTCATTAACGAATGCAATCGTAACAGAAGCATTAAGGTAATAAATAAAATAAAATAAAATTAATATTGTTGGGACATTTTACACATCACCATCTAATCCCAAACTAAGCAGAGCTTGTACTATGGGTACTAGACAATGGATATAATACTTAGATACTTTTTTTTTATAAATATATACTTATAATACATAAGAAACACCCAGACCAACACAAACACTTACGTTCATTACACAAATATTTGTGTCCTGTGGGAATCGAACCCACGACCTCGTGATCTGCAGTCCCACACTCGAACCACTAGACCACAGAGGTCGTCAATAATAAGGGGAACTCTACATTAAAAAATATATATATATATTGGCGTTTGCGTTCGCGCTGCTCTTTTGTGCGCTCAAAGTAGGTCCATCATTCATCATCATCATGTCACCCGAAAGTCATCCACTGCTGGACATAGGCTTCTCCAAGCAGTTTGGGGGAATACGCCATAATCGCCACACTTGGCAGGCGGGTTGGCGATCTCAGTTAGTTGGTTAAATACTCAGAGAACGCTGCTGCCCATCCTATGGTGAATCCCTTAGTCGCCTTTTACGACACCCATGAGAAGATATAGGATGGTGCAATTCTTTACGTCCGGCACCACACGGAATAAAGTAGGTCCAGTTTAAATAGTTTAACTTACAAAAAGTTTCTTTCTTTATGTGCAAAAACTTTGTATATAAGTTTATCTCTCGTTTGTTTAAGCATAGTGAAAGAAAGCTCGAATGCTTTTATTTAAAAAGAAAAGCCTTAAAACTCCTTTTAAAATGCGCCTAAAATGGAGTAAAGTTTTCGGTAATCCTAAAAAAAAATTTACAGGTTTCTTTACGGGTTTGTCTCATGTAGATTTTCAATGTGCATGTTATGTTTTTCATAATTTACTAGATTTTAGTTAATAATTCGTAAATAAAAATGTAAGGTCGCGATATTTTTTCTAAGGATCTATGAAAACATGAAAAAGTTTCGTTTGTTATATTATTTGCCCTTTATTTTAAAATTTGATTAGTCACCGTAAAAGTTTTAAAAAGGCACTATTTTTAGCCATTAACCAATATCGTATTTTTATATAATATATATTTTTATAAAAAGATATATTATATAAATAAATTCAAATTACATTTTTATATAAATTCATAAGGTACACATTTCCAATTCAAAAAAATCAGCATCAGCATCAGCATCCGCTGATGTCAATGTCAAAAATCAGCATCAGCATCAGCATCCGCTGATGTGATAAAATTCTGGATCAGCAACAACCCTGGTTCGAACCACTAGACCACAGACGTCGTCAAATCTATTTTGACTATTTCCCATCAAGTCAGTGCAGCGCCCCTCAAATTTATGTGATTTAAAAAGTTAAACGAAAAGGTAACGTTATAATTTTATTTATTTATATATTTCTTAAAAATTACTTTTATACAAAATGGGTAATTTCTGATTCGGTTTCAGACTTTTTCTTGTTTGAATGCCGGCAACACTGCGCCATTCACCAAGTGATTATTTTCTCTGTGTTGACCAATTAATTTTTTTGTAAACAAGTTGAGTACTTAGATATTATCATCTTTCTTCATTTATTAGCTTATCATATAAATGTTAGTAGTGTATTTTTATATGTAGTATTACACACAACCCGTAATTGGAAGTTTTAGTTATAACATATTTACCTTTACGTACTTTTGTGAATAGATACCATGGCTGATTCTGGGGTAGACACTAGTAATGAGAGCAGCGACAATCCAATATTTGATCACTCTCAATGTATTCTAGAATTCAGTCCACCAGCTATTCCAATTAATCAGGCGGGTCAGCCGATGCCAGTTGAGTTTTTATCCGAACGTCACGACCATGTCGGTAAATTCAAGTGTTCAACTAAAGCCAGACACTGCAGATTAATAAAATACAGGTACGGTGGCACTATTTGTTCATCAAGAAACCACAAACTGCGTTTTGCCGCCTCAACTAACAATACTGAGCTTGTAGAGAAACTTCTGTTATCAGGGGCTGACCCAAATTCCTCAGATGAACACAAAAGAAGTCCATTGCATTTGGCTGCATGTCGCGGCTATGTCGATGTCATTAGAACTTTGTTGAGACATGGTGCCAACCCTAACAGCAAGGATACATTGGGGAACACGCCATTGCACCTTGCTGCTTGCACTAATCACATTCCAGTTGTCATAGAACTACTTGATGCTGGTACTGATGTCAGCTCACATGATAAGAATGGCCACAACCCTATACAGTTAGCACAGAGCAAACTGAAACTCATTCAAATGCGTCCAAGTGGTGCTGGCCATTTTGAGGAGACAAGACAACTCATTGGTGAGATATGCTTAGTTGTTGAAATGATGTTGAAGTATATGAAGATGCAGAAGGCTGATGCTAGCGACTTGGAGTCTGTCTGCCAGAGACTAGAGCGTGTCAGCACTCGGGAACAAGTGGACTCCGAAGTACAAAACTTACTTGACAGTCTAGATTCTCTTAAATTGAGATAAAAGATATAAGCTTTTTTTACTAATGTTTATAAAGACTGTTTATGGATATAACTGTCTAATGTTATGAGCTCAGTTGTGTGTTTATATTCTAAACATGTTTTTTCGTAAATCAAGATACTTAATTTAACTTACCTGTTATCTTGAATGTTCTTTGGCAATTTTGTTTAGAATTATTTTACAGGTTGATGTGAATTGCCATCTATAAGTTAACTGTGAGTTAGGTTAACTGTAATCACAATTATTTTGATTTTTGATTTTGGAATGTGTTTTGGTTTTGATTAAAATTATATTACAATGAAAATAACTAATTATGTCACATTAGTTTTAAGTGTATCAGTTAACTATCAAACATAGATTATAATAAAGTTATTGCATCTAAACATTCGTTTTTTTTTTTGGTACAAAAACTACAACTTTGCATTTATGATTTATTAACAACAGTTTCATAAAATTGAAAATCATATAACTTTTATTCACAACATTATCCATTAAAATTTTGCTAATAAGCTACTGTTTTTTACATCTAGAATTAATACACTCAATAAGTAATAAAAAAGCCCACATACCTTAAACTATGGAATGTACAAAACAAAAGATTTATAATCCAGTAACAAACCAACAAAATACATTTTAAGTAGTGCCAATGACCACTGTGGTGCCTTAGGGAAATTCCGTTAAAGGTTCAAATGGATTTTCGTCAGGACATCGTAACTTGGTTTACATTTAGTCCATTTCCATAGCAATTGGCAATGCAATGAGAAAACGAGGGGATTGCTTACATTGCCATGGAAATAGATAAGTCTGCAATGCGATGAGCAGTGGCAATGGCTAAGTGTAAGGGTGGTATGCCACTGGTCAAATTTCGTTGTCCAATCTCATTTATTTGATGGTTTTTTTACATACAACATTTGATGAAAATCATCCAATTTCTTTGATCAAAGTCACATTGGACAAATAAAGATGAGTGGCATACCACCCTAAGCCAGAAGTAACTATTTCGACGCGTATTAAAGTGAGGGGTAGAATAGAACGGCTTTTAGCACTATTGCTACCACACTGTCAAAACCATTTTTATGGAATTACCCCGGAATTGCACCATCATATATCATTGGAAAAATAAAACAGTTTTATGCACAACATAAAAGCTGTAGGTACATACTGAAACAATACCATTGAATTTATTAACATGAATCTCATTTCTTTAACATTTCTAAATTCTATAGACAACAACAGTACTAATTTTTGTACATTATATCATTAGCTAAAATGGACAAAACCAAGAAATCTATTTATTTATACTTATCAAAACTTGTTTCAAAAGTATACTGCTATTAAAGCAGTCTTATTTAACTTTAAATCCTGATTTATCGGGGTTTCGCCAAACAGTTCTTATTCTTAAACAGTACATTTGCATTGGAACATTCAAATGAAATATGGCAGAATAGCTATTATCACAGAAAAAATAATTGCTTTAATAATTACATAATACTGCTACATAAATTACATTAAGTTATATCAGCAGTCCAAAACCATTTTTACATTATTCAATAAATAAGGTATAAGTATAAAAGTAGTTCCCCGTTTTCCTACACACTACATAATTTCAACTTTATAAGTATGGCAAGCTATCATTGTATTAATCATCATCATCCTTATCATCATCATTTCAGCCGAAAGACGTCCACTGCTGGACATAGGCCTCCCCCAAGCATCGCCACAACGACCGGTCCTGTGCCTTCCGCATCCAGCGGATTCCCGCGACCTTCACCAGGTCGTCGGTCCACCTTGTGGGGGGCCTACCCACGCTGCGCCTTCCAGTACGCGGTCGCCACTCCAGAAAATTATATTAATAAATTATCAAAACTGTAATAGTAGACGGTTCATTCATACTATAGTATCAGTTGGACTCCACTATTATAATACAAAATACAAAGCATCCACGACTTGATAACATACTTTGAACAAAAATGCTATTGAATAAGATTTTCTCATCGACCATACACCCTATAGACGCCTCATAACGGGCGACCGATGTCTATAACACATCTATGAAACACTAATGTAGGTCGCCACTATTCGCCACTTGAAATTTCAAATCAGTTTCGACCACTTATGTGAGCCGTCAAAACTGCCGCATTAGTGATTAGCCAATAACCGCCTTGGTATGGCCAATCGGATTGCAGTACCCCGCCTCAGCTAGTGACAGAATTTATTGTACGCATTATATTCAACGTTAGGCGTCTATCGGGCTGTACGGTCAATGGATTTTCTAAATTGTTCAAGAATGTAACAATTTAAGAGAGCGTAAATATGTTCTCTTTAACATTAAAATGCCATTATAAAGTATTACATAATTAATATAACTTGCTTTGAGCTACATACTATCATATTTTACATAATACATTTTTTAATAGTTTTATAAGTAACACGATCGCTGAAATAATATCTTATGTAGGAATCAAAGTGCAAACAATTGCTCTACAATTGAGCAAAAATTGTGTAATGATCAATTCCTTATTAGATTATGAAGTGAATGAGTTTAGAGTGCTATCATTTGGCACTTTTTCATTGTATATGTGTAAGCCTCGACTAGCTGCTATATGCTCACATTTAGGCTTTCATAATTCACTTACACAATTATATCACATTTTCAGTTACTGAACCAATTTAAATTAAGAATTGTATAACATAAATCACAACATTCATGGAATGATCAACACAATTGCCTCTGCAATCAATAACTTTTGGTATTTAATAATTTAGATATCTCTCACACAACCATATTTTTTACCTCTGCTTGGAAGAATAATATTCCCTTATATTGCACTTGCATCGGCTCGGCTATGGTTTAAATAATTATATCAGTCATTTTAAGAATACGTCTTACTCATTTAAACTTGATGTTATTTCATTTCTGGCACTAGTAAATTAATTATATTAGGGAATATTTCAGCCTGTATGGGTCCGTATTCGACAACTTCGCCGTCCACCGTGAGGTTCCCTGCGGTCCCCTCTGGGACTATTCTAAATGCACTGACAGGAATCATTTTTACGTATTCATTATTCATATCGGCGTGCGTGCCCTGACCCACACCCAAAAGGAACGAGAGTAATTGAGATCTGGAAATTCCTGCTTTGATGATCAGCATCCACATTATTCCATCGGAGAGCTGCGAGCTTGGCGCGAACAAAAAGTCTTCGCCGATGTAAGGTTGATACGATACGTGAACCATGACAAATTCACCATGTTCGTGGATCCAGTGCGTAGGTAGGTGGGACATGAGCGACGGGAGGTGGGAAGCGGGGCCGTGCATGCACGCGTGGACGGGAGAGCGCATTTCGGAGCCGCTACTCGTCACGCTGTGGTACTCCGACCCGCGCGTACTGTAGAATGCACTTCTCCGCGAATTGACAGAGTACCACGAATCCACTCTTTGATGATGTTTTCCGTTAACAGCGTTCACAAACACTTCTGAATGTTCGTCCGCGTCAATGAACGCTTCCGCATCAGGGGAGTCGAGCGCGCCGTCCTGACTGATGCTATGACTGAGGGTGAGCGGTTGTTTAGGTTTAGGTAGATTACTCACATCCTTGATATTCGCGTAACTCACAACACCTTTATATGTCCTCAGTCCGACGAGTCTTGCGAGTGCCCAAACAGCGAACCTTTGGCCTCCAATTGCTCTTAATCTTTCGCTTTCGATATCAATGTCCGATAGGAGTCCCCAGCCAACGGATAGAAACGAAAACATAATCTGCAACAAAAAATGAACACTCATTAATTCTATTTTAAAACGAATACAGAAAAAACTGAATTCAAAGTCCAAGTGAATCTAATGTTGTTATTAAGTCAAGAGAACCTGTTAACTAACATTGGCCTCTAGTGCTGACACAATGGGTCAGGTCAGCATTTGATCAAAGTTAACTAACGGCCAAAATTAATATCCAATCTATCCACGATTTACCCCACTGGAGATAGAAATTTGAAATATTTTGTATCGAGCTTATGTCAAATTCCTATCTCTAGTAGGTAGGGCAAATCGTGGATAGATCGGATATTAATTTTGGCCGTTAAAAGATAATCAACTCGGCCTATCGCAGTCCACTGCTGGACATAGGCCTCTCCCAAGTTGCGCCACAACGCTCGGTCCTCTGCCTTCCTTCCTCAAAGATAATAGCATGTGTAAATATCAAGAGTGTGGCATCAACGTGGAGCTAATTGTATCCGCAAGGCGATACTCGTTGTTTGTTGTGGCGGACGTACTCAATTTAATATTGTAACGTAACATATCCCCGTATGTTTGAGACCGTGTGCCACAATGTTACATAAACTGCTAATCTGGCGGGAACTTACTTTGCTCTTCGTTTCAATTCGGACAACATCCATTGGCGCCGTTTGGTTCTTTGCTATCGCCAACGTAAGTCCAGTTAAGTTTTGAGGAATGTATGGTTCACTGTAACAAAAGAAAACAATTATTAGTATTTATCTTCTCGGCTGCTTAGGAGAAAGTCAGAGGCACTTTATAGTTTGGGTTCAGTCACCTATAAAGTACAATAACCTCATTCAACTGTGCCAGGGTTTAAAATTAGCCACAGGCTTGAGATGTTTTAAACTTTTAATCATAACCATGACGACTGAAAGGCAACCAAAATCAGTCTTCTTGCACTGAAACAAATATTTAACAAAACTATTTATCTTTAAAGAGTGCATTAAAAGAGCCTCCACGAGTGACGATATTTAATTGATCGTCCGGCGCACCCTGGGCAGTCAGCCCCGCTACCAACCTGCGAATGGCTAATCTTTTCCCCACGGCATGGGCTGTTATCATTGTGTAGCTCATGTCGACACGATAGAAGAAGAAGATCTTTAAAGAATGAACGTATTTTTTTCAGTGTTGAAAAAAATACGAGCAAGCTTTAAGCTTTTCAGCTTGCTTTGACCATTTAGGAGGTTTAAAAATAATAGCTTACACACTCAGAATATACTTACGCAGTAATTAAAATGACTTGAACAATGAAAATTTATTGAGGTATAAAATTAAATTATTGTGAAGCAAAGGCACGATAAACGATAAGATTACGGTAAACACTCATATGGAAGTTAATCTCGGAGAAATTTATATTTTTTATGGACACCTTTAGTATACAAGATGATGTTGATCTGTAATCGTGCCATATTTCTGGAGAAAATGATAAATAATGTGCTTAGTCATCTAAAAATACTGAACAAATTCTACGATTATTTAATACCCATATTTTCACTAACAGACATAGCGGGGGTTTGAGAGTTTAATCCCGAACGACTATGAAAATAAGTTACCGGGGCGGCGGCATTTTCAGAGGGTGGAAATACCTGCAAATTTTTTGGTGGTATCGCACGCATCGTTTTTGTGTCACACGCGACACATGTTTGCTTACAAATAGGTAGGTATTAAAATACTATAATGAAAAATTGGTATTGTTTTTTTATTGATTCGTATTCCTTCAGTATCAGTGGTATAGTCACCTCCTTAAATAGGGCAGGAATAAGGAACAACATATTCTATACGATACCTACATATTTTAGTAGTCAGTCAAGTAATTATAATATTTAATATTATTGTTTAGAAATAAGCATAGGTATATTACCGTTATTTATTAAAAATAATTTAAACTTACATACAATAAACTCTTGAATTATTTTCTTTTTGAAATTTAACATTTGTCATCGACTTTAGGCCTTTTCAAAGATAGTATAATCACTACGTTTAGGCCTTTTGGTGTTGACTATCTATAGGTAGGAACGACAGACATTTAATAAAAACTTTTTAACAAAAAATTGAACCGACGAAAAGTGAAACTGAAAAGCGAAAAATAACTAATGATGAGTCGGCGCCAAACGAACTTTTAACAAGCAAAGTGCGTGTAAGTTGCAAGTGGCCGGGCAGAGAACGCATTTTTGGAAAGTTATTGTTTATCGTTGAAAATTTCACGTTGTATTTGATGTGACGTTGTTTTTATTATTTATTTAAAGTAATTTAATGATCTTCGTTGATTGGTTGTTTGGCGCCGACTCATAATTAGTTATTTTTCGCTTTTCAGTTTCACTTTTCGTCGGTTCAATTTTTTGTTAAAAAGTTTTATTTTTCATTTTTTTGTGGTTAAAATCTAACTCCAGGTCTCCATTATGTCGTAGTGTCTAGAACTATATTTATGTGTGTCAAGTTTCAACAGAATCGGTTAACAGGTAAGAATTCAGTGGGTGAACAAAAACTCATCCCCTGTTTTACTACCCTTAGGGGTGGATTTTGATTTTGAAATTTAAATGGGACCAACTTCAAGATATACCCTATCCATTAAAAAAAGAATCATCAAAATCGGACCACTCTGTAAAAAGTTATGCGTGGTCATACATAAAAAAAAAAAAAAAAAAAAAAAAAAATATACGCGTCGAATTGAGAACCTCCTCCTTTTTTTCGTCGGTTAAAAAGTAAGGTATAATCTTTTTGGTTCCTACGTCTAAAGCCTCTGATACACATGCCTGTAACTTGCACGCTTGCATACAAGCTCCTTGCACGTTCCAGCTACATTCATGTGTATACGTTAACTGGCTAAACTGGCATGCCTGTACCTGGCAAACAAGTAGCTTGCACTACATTTGATTTACCGGCGTACAATAAGAGGGAGGGCATGCGGGGGGCTGCACAACCGGCAAGTGTGAACGTAGGTACGCGGGACCTACAAGCATGCCAGTGTCACGCAAATCCGTATTCTTCTTCTCTTCTTTTTTGTCTTATTAATTTAGCTACACATTCTTCTGCTAGTAACAATATGACACTATTTAATTCACTTCAAATAAAATGTGCTGTCAACAAAGATAATATAATCACTACGTTTTAGCTGTCAAGACGTCGGTAGCGAGGCGTACTGGCACGTGTATATTGCTTGCCAGTTGGAAGGCATGCAAGTAAGAAAATTGCATGCAGGTTTACTTGCAAAAGTTGCAAATGTATCCAGTGTGTGAGTTATGCAGCAGCTGGCATGCAAGCTACTGTTCCATATTACAGGCATGAGTATTCCGGCATAAATTATTTTATTTCGACAAGTTAATGTAAGTATAGAACATTGTCGTATTTTATTATGTGGAATAGGAGACATTTTTACTTGTAACCAATCATGAACGCAACAAAATAACTATATTTCTAAACCGTTAGTCTATTTTTGTCTCATACGTAGGTGCCTAGACTTATTACGTGTCTGTCTCAGATAGATATTCATAACATGGAAAAATATTCCAATGAATGTAGCTGTACAATAAATGATCCTTGAAAGTCAACAAGAGTATTTGCCTTAGTGAGACAAAATGTAAATTTTTTAACACCGTAAACCAAAAGAAACAACAAAACCTTTTTATGACGCAAACTTGATATCGACTTTTTATAAAGAATCAACAGAAGAATAAATAAATAAGCTTATAAGAAACCATGATTCTGCAAAAATAACACATGGGTCAAAAATCCTCCCGATTTTTTTTTCGTTTTTTATAACGTAGGAGGGCAAATGATCATGCGGGTCACCTGATGGTAAGCAATCTCCGCCGCCCATGGACATCCGCAACACCAGGGGAGTCGCCGATGCGTCACCGACCTTTTCAAAAGACGTATGCTCTTTTCTTGAAGGCTGAATCGAGTTCTGTATCAATCGAATTTGAATTCGAGTTAGTGTCAATTCGTACTGCATTTCTCTAGGAATTGACATCAACGATTTGGTTCAGAGCTCGTACTAGTCAGGAGTAAGGCCCCTGTTTGGCGCTCACTTTCAATTCATAACTTAATCTCGGTTCGGTCAACTTTCCTCGATCAAGTACGAGATTTGGCCCTCTTACCCCCAGTTCCCAAAAGGCTTCGAGCAAAATGATGATAGCTCAGTTGTGGCGAAGACTAGGGATAAAAAAAGGGAAGCAAACGATTATGCGAGTGTTCACTCAAAATAAAAATTAACTAATCGATTGACAAATCTCAGGTCAAGCGATGTGATTGGTTGTTAGTATTTTTGCCGACCAATAAAAAGAGCTGACATTAGATTTGACAATAGATCAAATTGATCAGCCTTCCAGAAACTGGGGGTTATTCTCTGGAAATATGCCCTAGAATCTTTAATAATCCGTCCATTTAATACCGGTTCTAACGTTTAAATGGTAGGTACAATGAGATAATGTTGTATAAAAGACGCGTGCTAATTTACAGAATTACATTATTAGCTTTATGAGATACATCCTGACGTTGTTCGTTTCATGAGAACAAAGTGAAACCTTGAAGGGTCGAAAACAACGTAATTATACATTCTATATGTTTTTTTTTAATTACATGAACATAAAAAACACAAATAAGTAATATAATATATTGCCTGCTTCATTTTTCAGAAAAACAAGATTAATGATCATCTGTGTAAATTATAATTGTTCTGATGTGGTTCTGTCTGTCTGAGTGTTCTGACTGATTAACATATTCATTACACATTATTCATACAAATACGTTCAGTAATTATTGTAATAAGTGAAAACCTTGTATAAAGTATCCCGGTGCATTTTAAACACATGGTAAAGGCACAATTTACAATTTGTAATAATGTGGTTAAGGCCTTGTGTTTATTCGATAAGAGGTAACATTGCATTATGTGCATGTCTCACCTTATACATCATTATACACAGTTATAACAATAGGTGCACTAAGCTACTAACTACGAAAAAATTAATAATCGCCTTTTGCCGGTTTGTTTGTGTTTTTTTCCTTCCTATATACCCTTTGTTGATCAAAGTTCCTACCAAATGTACCTATATTACTATGTTCCAAACATTTCGGATATTTTTATAGCAAACAACAGAACGATGATACATACTGACCCAAAAGATTGATCTATTTTAAGCTCTAATACTACGGGTACGAGCAGAAACTCCATGAAATAACAAAATGCTAATTTCGAGGCAGACTCGTAAAGATAAAGTATACCTGACTCAAAACACTCCATCCTACTAGAATACCTATTATTTGTAGCACAAAGCATGAACAGGTGAAACCCTAATAACAGGCTCTTATAGACTGATGTCAAAACAATACAAATACTCTTTAGAGTACACAAAAAACAAGAACATACATTATTTATATACAAGATAATTATGTATGTACAATAAGCGATCTTACCGCTCCAGGCGATGTTTTCCAGACAATGCAACCTTAAGGTGCTCTCACGCCCACGAAATAAAGAAAACAAGTGTTTACAAACGTTTGTCAACATTTAGAAACAGTGGAAAACCTATGCAAACTGCTCCCACACTTGACAAACGTCTGAGAACACCGTCGGTGTACCTTTAAGATGGACAGTATAGAAGATAAAGAGAGGGATAGTTCGCTATGATGAGTAAAAAGTCTGACGTTCATCTACCCGATAACTACGATGATAATTCATAATCATTTATTGCATATCATCATATATCATATCATGGTGTTCAGAAAGTGTTACAGTAGATTAATAGTATCAAACATAAACCCTGCTAGAGCACAGCAATATCTGGTTTACCAGATTCTATTATCAAAATTAAATAAATTTATTACAAAACTATACCTACCTACTACACAAAACAGTTAATTACTTAATTAATTAAAAATAATTTATTAATAAACCGTATCTTGTTGACTAACTATTAATTTGTACGTTTATTGTAACATAGTTTTAATTATATTATTATTATACCAAATTTTAAATTCTAAATCATATAAATTTATTAAAAAAATATACATTATATAGTTTGAATTCTATTCAAACGGATCCGTAATCACAGGGATGATTGCGATAGATGGACATGATCACAGAAATGATCATGAATTGTGAACAGTCCATATTATCAGGGATGATCATAAATTGTGAACAGTCCGTATTATATATATCGGCGATGATTGCGATGACATGGTCACAGGGATGATCATGGACTGTGTGCTATCCGTAATCACAGGGATGATTTCGATAACATGGTCACAGGGGGTCTACTCGTGTTTCACGAACGACAAACGAAGTATGAACTTGTTCTGACTGATACCTACACAATAAAGACAGGCACATGAAAAAAGCACAATAAAGATAGACTACGGTTCATAGCCGTATGAAATTGACCGGAGATCAGAGAAACAAACGTCAAAACACGATCATCGCATGCGGTAAGGGAACATGGTTGACTGGAGTAGAAAATTGTGCGATGAATGGTACGATTAATAGAATATAGTCAAACGCGAGTAGATCCCCAGGGATGATCATGGATTTGTGTGTTATCCGTAATCACAGGGATGATTGCGATGACATTGACACAGGGATGAACATGGATTGTGTGTTATCCGAAATCGTCGCGCATGATGGTGGTATGAGAACAGAAGAACTGGTTGAACATCATGTACAAAAAAATAGTTTTAAAAAAGCGAGCAACCGACCGACAAAGAACAAAAAATCCGAATGTTTACTGTACCCAGCAGAGTACAAACTTTGAGGGAGCAAAGACTTGGAAGATTTTAATGAAAATAAGGGAAAGAAGAGAAGAAATAAATAACTTCTAGTTTTTGTTAGAGGTTGCGAGAGGCGTCTTATGTGTATGATTTATTTTCCAAGAATATTTGGGAAAGCCTACGTTCAGCAGAGATATTCTGATATGATGATATATAAAGATTAGATAAATACATAGTGCTCACCGGCCGTGACTTCGTACACGTGGATTTAAAATATATACAAATACAACACATACCTACTACAAATACGCCCACTCGAACTACCACTAGCAAAGCCTGGTTAACCTAAAGGCAAAGTAGGCAAGTGCCTGTCCCAAAAGGTGTAAGGTAAATATTAAGGTTATTAGTTTCACTTTCATGTCATCATGTCTAAAAAGAGAAATTGGAGAAGAAGCGAGGAGATAAAAAAAACTGCAATATTCCAAGCCTGCTGGTTTTTCTTTTATTGATTGTTTGGTTTTTTTTAGGAACCCTAAGACTTGCATTGCTTAAGGGGCTCTATTATATGTATATGGCTAATTCCGGCTCTGGCCCCCAGGCTGTTAAATATTTTCAATTATGAATTATCTCAGAATTCGCTGCGTAAGAAGTTTTTATCTGCGTCATCTGTAGATCTAATGTAACACATTTCTTATCACGGAGTGTTTTTTCTTTGTTATCAATTTATCATAAATATTATGCCTGGTTGATTCATTCCTTATTTTGTTTTATTATTGCGTACGCGTGTTTGTGTACTAATCTGAGTGGCTATCTTTTACATTTCCCGTTACTGACCAAAGAAATTCCATAAATATGCAATAAGAAAAATTGGCGATCAAGAATACATAGAAATTCATTAATTTTCATATCAAAGCATATTAGAAAACACCTAACACGTTTATTTGCCTTATCTACTAAAACTCACTTATTAAAACGAACAAATGAGTGATTCAATTCAAGCTGTTATTCTATAATAACTTCGTCGACCTTAACTCATTTATCGACTTTGTACCGCAAGAAGTATTATAATAGTAAATCAGTTTTTTATCCTGTTTTTTATGTAAATGTATGTGGTTCGATGAAGCCGAATTATGATGGTTCTAGCAGCCTATTTGGAGACGTTCTATACAATTTATTAAGTGCTGAACCAATTTGGCTAAACGATAGTGTGATTGATGTGTATTGACGTATTTCCGGTTTAAATAAATTTATTTTCAAAAAGACAAAAATATACCTCTTACATGAAAATAGTTTTAACATTTTAGTAAACTTATTCTAATGGTCGCCGAACACTCAGTCAATAGTTTCATAGCCTCAATAGAAAGGTGAAAAATGTTCTATTATATATTGAGACAGTTGAGACTTAAAACCAATAAATGAGCTCACATTTTTTATATTGGATGGCAATTTATTATATAGCTGTGCTCCTTCATAGGTAATACTTTTTTTGCGTAGTTTGTTCTTACCTTTGGCACTACAAGTAAGCTAGGTCGTCGAAGACTTCGTTTACTAATTTGTGATATTTGTAAAAAAATAAATCTATTTAGTCTAGGTGTCGCAAGTTTCATCCTTATAAACTACGTTGATTATCGGCGTTTATGTACAGAGGGGATGTGATAGTATTATAATAGAAATAAGAATCCAACCAGGATGGTCAGAATACCTGATGAAAGCAACTGTCGGACTTCCCTTCCTACATCATAAAACTGCAGCTTTCAGGGGTAGTTTTCACTACGCGGCATCGAAATGTTGGAACAACATACCGCCGCCACTAAGAAACCTTCAAACCTTGAGAGTGTTCAGAATCAAACTACGGCAATATCTCATTGACGCACAAAAAAAACTAGGTAATGCAATTACTAACGCGTCCATCATTTAAGAAACACCTGATATCGCGTTGATGACTAGCCGCTATGTCCTGCTGCGGAACCAGAGATAAATTTTTTATTTATGTCTTTAATCTATTATTGTTTTGTTATTTGGCAGTATTTTATCGAGTATCACATAACGTTGTTTACAAATTATCTAATTATATTTTAGTCACTCACATATATTTATCGTATACTTAATATATATATTTCTATTCATAATCACACTCTTAATACACACACACACTCACTAACTATTACTAATGTGTAGTTTGCTCGACATCCTACGTCACAACAGGGATCCAGCAGAATACCAGCGTCAGGTTCAATATACTGGCAATATGCTGAGCTGGACACGCATTTGTCACAATTTTGAGACACACATGGCGCATGACTGTCAATGACTTTTTTCCTCGCTTTGTTACTTCTTCACTATATCTATTTCTTGTTCATGTATATTTATTTTGTATGTGTCTCAGTTGTGTCAAATAAATATTTTTCTTTCTTTCTTTCTTTCCCTACCAACAAAATTGGATGCGACAGGCGAACTTGGTGTTAGGTACATAACTCCACAACCGGTCACTTATTGTTTGCCGACATCGCTTTGACTGTGTATTTTTTTGTCTGAGGTGAAGCAATACTGATATGATTTCAAGGTGATTAGCGACTAAAAACAGTAATCCATTGATTATCTCTTAATATTTCGTGCAAAGCCTTCCGTTCAGACTTATAAAGTTAGGAAAAAAAGGCACTAGTTAAAACGAATTTGTTTAAAACTCTGCGTGAAGATAAGTTGGAAGACTTGCAAGCAAATATTTATTTACAGAAACCACAAATGCGGATAAGTTTTACTTTCACGAACCGCATTTCCCATATCGTAACGTCAGGTCAGTCCAAGGACGGAAATGGATGTGCTGAAGTTAATTATATTTTCTCACAAAACAGGAAAATCTGAGCTTATTATTTTTAGCTTTAAAAACATAACATTTACGTTCGTCATTACGTTCGTGAAGGTCTTGAGATGTTAGTGTACTTTTACTTATAGGGATTTCTATCTTAAGCAACTTATTTTTATATTTTACATTGTTATCCTTGTGATACAAAGGAACCTTATCTCTGTAATTCACAAAACGTGCTTGAAGTTGTAAACTAAATGGACGATAATTTACCTCTCTGCAGAAATATTATGGAAAACAGACAAGTTTTTACGAATAGATACTGATTACTAAAGTTTTTACGAATAGGTATCGATTACTAAATTTTTTACGAATAGGTACCGATTGCTAATAATGACGTATTCTCCATTTTGCGCAGAATTTATTATCACAACTATGTATATAGAAGATAATAATATGTTTATAAAAATTCATCAATGTTAATATCCATCACGTAATCTGGCTAAGTTCTGATACGAGGTAGCCGTTAGATTATGGAAGTTTCACAACTCGTCAATTGATATTGATACATTTTATTAAAACCAGCTGTGGCCACGGATCCTGGGTCTAAATTAATAAATTTTCAGGACGAATAGTGGCAATTTTTTTTTTCGTGTACCTAATTACATCTCTGCTAATAACTATCTCACTTTCGGTGGCTAAACCACAAAAATGTAAAAATATTTAATCGCTTTCGTATAGGATTATTAGTATGTATTTGGATTACAGTTGTATGTCAAGGCTGTTTTGTAACAGAGATGAATAAAAAAGGATTTAAACATTACATAAGAAGCATGTCTATCTGTGGAAAAGCTTTCTCTACTATGAGACATCAGTTGCAATAATTTAATTAATGAAACTCAAAATATCCTGCCACCCACGCCAACCTGCTGTAATGCCTGAGCCAATAGGAGCGCGTTATATCTAGTTGACAATTGGCGGAAATAATTTTAAACAAATCAGATGTGATTACGACAATAGGGTTTAATGCTTGATGCTCTGGGCAAAGAATACAAATTATTACTATGCTCTAGGCCAGTGATCTTCAGACTGGGTCGCGACCCCCTGGGGTGTCGTTAATAATGTACAGTTATTTAGAAATTAAAAGTTTCATAGTTCTTAATATTATGTTTATTATAAAGCCTTAACCACTGCTGCGAAGTGTGAGGGGGTCGCGGACATTAATTTTTACTAAAGGGAGTCGCACTAGGGAAAATATTGAAAAACACTGCTCTAGGCAAGCGGGTTGACACTGCTGTGTGACAGTCTGTACATAATAATTAAACAAACAAAGAAAGAAGAAAACGCAAGAATAAATATTTATTGCCACAACAAGACGACATGCGGTAGGTGCACATAAAAAATAACTTCATTAACTTTCATTAATTATCAAGTTAAAACAGATTTACAGACTACGATGTTACATGCTTATCCCGCTATCTGCCAAAAGTTCAAAACTCAAACTTCCGAGTCTCTCCAGTAAGCATAAGGGAACTTACAGTTACACCTGTAGGCCAATTCACGTAACTACAGAACTGCAACAGTAAAAATTTTCGTATTCTTTTATCTTCGGCGTGCTTCGGCGGTCGCTGTCAGATACGAAATACAGCGTCACTGCAACATGATCGGCGCGTCATGAAATTACGTGAATTAGGGCCCGGACCATCCATTTATTCATTAGCCATTAAAACAATTGGAAATCTGCCCACTACTTTTTGAGATAAGCCCGACACAAACTTACATAATGGATTCACTACTAGAACAGGGGCCTCACTCCCGACTGGTTCGAGCTCTGAACCAATCGAGCTAATGTCAATTCCTAGAAAAATGTAGTACGATTTGACATTAACTCGAATTCAAATTCGATTGATATACAGCACATTAATTCAGTCGGGAGTAAGGCCCAGTACCTTCTTAACGGATAGTCTTTGTTGGGAAACTAAATGATATTTGCAAAAAATATGTCTCGAAAAGGAAATCGAATAGGAAGTCAATTACTGTGTTGTGATAAAAAGTACTATAGTATCTTAGTAGTAGCAGGCGGCCATGACTACCTACGCGACACCGGCAAGTAATAAAATTTTCCTCGTTTAATTTCCCCCTTTTGCTTGCATAATAAGCCATAACTGCACGAGCGCTTATTGATAGCACGACCAATTTATCGCGGTTAGAGTCTGGCCACGCTAACTCTGCATAGGGATTATGTCAACATCGTAAACAATAACTATCAAAATCTCTGTAATGATCTTGTTATTCCAATGCCGAGTTAACTAAAACTCTTTGCATTGGAATAATAAGGCCTACAGAGAGACATTACAGAAATGTTAATACAATTACTGTTTATTAGAGATCGTTGTTTATGGTGTTGCCATAATTCCACTGCAGAGTTAGCGTGGTAACCGTCAGACTAGAAATAAAAGTGATAATTTCATAATATCCGGTTAAAGGTTAGTAGAGTTCAACTCTGTAGTTCTGTACTCAAGCATTACAAGCATGCAGTATAACTTCAATTTTTTTCTGTACTTACAACAAACAAATGCCTACACAGTGTGTAGTTGGAAAAAAGGTTACCTACTCGTAACAACAACATAACATAACATCACGCCTGTATTTCCCCGAAGGGGTAGGCAGGTGTATAGTACACCCACATTTCGCCAGTTATTTTGTAGTCCCATGTAATAGGGGGCGAGCCTATTGCCATTGACCGGGCACAATCCAGACTCCAGGCTGCTACTGAGAATTTCCTAATGAAAAAACCCAATAACACTTTGCCCGACCTGGGAATCGAACCCAGGATCCCACGCTCAGCAGTCGCGCTTGCGACCACCAACCGACCTACTCGTAAAATATAACAAGTATAAAAAAATGCTAATATTGATTGATACATTTTAGTCAGTGTAAGTAAAGCAGCGTTCAGCGTTCATAGTAAATTCTTTGATTAAAACTTCTCCGGCAAACAATTGGTGTTCCATAACAATATATAAATGTTTAGGCAAATGGTCTCCCCCTCCACGTAAATGTTAAAAACCACTGTGACTGGTGTAATGTAATATCTGCAAATATATAGATAGATATATAGAATATGCTTTATAGTACACCATGAAAATAGTAGTAAACAGGAACAACGTATAAATTATGGGTACATGGGCGGTCTTATCGCTAAAAGGTTACCTACTCGTAAAATATAGCAAGTATAAAAAAATGCTAATATTGATTGATACATTTTAGTCAGTTTAAAGCAGCGTTCTTATAGTAAATTATTTTATTAAAACTTCTCCGGCAAACAATTGGTGTTCCATAAAAATATATAAATGTTTAGGCAAATGGTCTCCCACCCCTCTACGTAAATGTTAAGAACCACTGTGACTGTTGTAATGCAATATCTGCAAATATTTAGTAGATAGATAGAATATGCTTTATAGTACACCATGAAAATAGTAGTAAACAGGAACAACGTATAAATTATGGGTACATGGGCGGTCTTATCGCTAAAAGGTTACCTACTCGTAAAATATAGCAAGTATAAAAAAATGCTAATATTGATTGATACATTTTAGTCAGTTTAAAGCAGCGTTCTTATAGTAAATTATTTTATTAAAACTTCTCCGGCAAACAATTGGTGTTCCATAAAAATATATAAATGTTTAGGCAAATGGTCTCCCACCCCTCTACGTAAATGTTAAGAACCACTGTGACTGTTGTAATGCAATATCTGCAAATATTTAGTAGATAGATAGAATATGCTTTATTGTACACCATGAAAATAGTAGTAAACAGGAACAACGTATAAATTATGGGTCTTATCGCTAAAAGCGAGAGCTTCCAGACAATCTTTAGATGATTTACACAAAAATCATCGACACAAATGAATATGTGATCATACTTTGTCTGTCCATACCAGCCGGATATTTTTTGTCCTCGGTCCTCAAGCATTGATATATTTGACGTCGGCATCGACGCATGTCGTCGTGACGTATCAGTGTTAAAATAACGAGTTTGCTAGCACAGATTAATTTTGGGCTACCGAAGTTTTTTTAAGTGATCGACAAATTTTTATTACTGCGAGACTATTGATATGATTTCTTACCTCTGGAGTTTTTAATTCCTAAGAAAATTTCTTAAGACGACTAAGTGGCTACGCTCCAAGACAAAAGTCAAAGACGTAGTGTCCATAATAGCTAGGCGTAAATAGAGATGAGCGGGACACATTGCTCGAATGGACAAGGAACGATGGACGCGGAGACTGCTGGAGTGGCGAGCACGACAGCACACTAGACCACGGGGACGGCCACCCAAACTTTGGGTGGATGACATCCGACAACACACAGGCCTATATTGGATGTCAAGGGCTCAAGACCGCCAGGAGTGGAGGAATTTGGACTGCAGGGCTCGGATACCGGTTAAATTTTGAAACCGTTATTATGTACAGTCGACTGCATGACAGTGGTAACACTTCAATTTGAAAACTGCTCTTACTGCTTACGAAATAAAGATGCTGCTAATGTCAATGTGTTACCACCGACGTGCGGTTGACCGTACTTGACGCAAAACCTTTAAATTTCGGTTTCATTCGAATAAACCGGTTTTTTAAACCGGTATTTTGAGTTACATAAAGGTTTTTTCGGATTAGAGCAATAAAAACCGGTTAATACAAACAAACGCCGTTTATTTTTTATTTTTCTTTAGTAGATAGACAATTTCTGTTTCGCGACGAACGTTTATTTCACTGCTTCAATCAGATCCGCTGCAAAAAATTCAAAAATGGGTAAGTATCTACTTTTCTTTTCTTTTTAACTTGGCGCTCGTCGATTAAACCGGTTAAATAAAGTTCTTTAAACGTTCACGTTCTCAAGAAAAGTTCGGAGCTAAACCGCAATAAACCGGTACTAACCGGTATTTCTCAAACCGGCTCCGAACCTTGATTTGGAGGAGGCCTACACCCAAAAATGGGTATTATAAGGCCGCAATGATGATAATGATGAAGAAAATTTCTAAGCGATCATGACACAAAAACTATGAACATATTTTCCATGAAACCAATTAGACAACACTTAATAATGTCCTAATGACTGCCTCGTTGGTCTAGTGGTTGCAAGCGCGACTGCTGAGCGTGGGGTCCTGGGTTCGATTCCCGGGTCGGGCAAAGTGTTATTGGGTTTTTTCATTAGGAAATTCTCAGTAGCAGCCCGGAGTCTGGATTTGTGCCCGGTCAATGGCAATAGGCTCGCCCCCTATTACATGGGACTATAACATAACTGGCGAAATGTGGGTGTACTATACACCTCTGCCTACCCCTTCGGGGAAATACAGGCGTGATGTTATGTTATGTTGTTATGTTAATAATGTCCATTACTTAGTTGTTATTATACGTTTCTTAACGCTGACAATTATCCTAATTTGTAGGCGCTAGGTATTCAAGGTAACTTTAAACAAACAAAATTTGAGTAATTTGGAACATCTGGTTATAAATCAATTAGAACCAATAACAGTTAGATAATAAACTAGGTTATCATTTAATATGTAACTTGGTATGTCCAAAACGTAATTATGTTATAGGTATCGTGGCCGTATAGGCCCAAAGGGTATTGTTTACCTCTTGTAGATGAGAAAACTCACAGCAGTTTGTTTGTTTGCATGTGACGCATATCTTACCACACTTCTTGGCTCTGTACCTGTATTTGTTCTGTATTCTTCAATTTTTTGATAATTTTGTGCGTCACTTTTGACGTAAAAAATATTTTTTCTTTCTTTATAAAAGCCTGCTCGTGCGAGTCGGACTCTATTGGTGTTTGTACAGGGTGCATGTAACTGGTGCGGGCTACATGCGTGGGTCACACGCGCGTGCTTATGCAGAACATGCATAAGGTCCTGGAACAATCATAGTAAAGCCAAAAACCCGTGCTCCTTCGTGTACAACCAGCGCTCACGCACACACATGCACCTCAAACCGTGCTTACTTCTCTTAGTACACATCTCGCAACATAAGTAAGCAGTAAGCATCGCGAAAGCATGCTTCAGGTGTATGGTGTGTGCGTGAGCGCTGGTTGTAATTGTAGGAGCACGGTGTTTTTTTGGCTTCACTATGATTGTTCGCATCACTTCGTCTATATTTTTTACTATGTTTGTGCTAATACAATGCAAGTTTTAAATCATAAAAATAAACATGTTTTGCAACTTCCTTGTGCAAGGATTAATTACCTACCTTCTTACCAGTTGCAACAAATGTTTGCAAAATATTTTACAACCAAAATATAATGTGCTAGCTATGACTCAGCAAGACTGTCACAAAGTTAACTATTTGTCATATCTTTGCCTACATATTTTTAAATGTTCAATGTTGTTTCATGTATGTGTGTTTTTAAACCCCGACGAAAAAGAGGGTGTTCTGTTTTTTTGATTAGTGTATCTGTGTGTCTGTCTGTGGCATCGTAGCGCCCAGACGGATGAACCGATTTTGTTTTAGTTTTTTTTTTTTGAAAGGTGACTTGATCGAGTGTTCTTAGCTATGATTCAAAAAAATCTGTTCAGCCGTTTAAAGATGATCAGCTCTTTTCTAGTCGATGAAGGGATGTGAGCAACTTCCACAGGTCTAATCGATTCGAAATTTGATATCCTGTTACTTCAATGATATCCTTGAGTTGATGCTGCAGCATCACCTGGAATCTGCAGGATACCCAACTCCTCACCAACTTACAGCAGAGGTATCGTGTTTGGGTTCATTGGAATGCTTACAATGAATAAGTTATAGATAGAAAATAAGTTATAGGTGATCAGGGTCTGATGATGGAGTAGGAATGAGAAATCAGGATAAATTGGTAAGGGATTCTAAGTATTTTCACTCGTTTAATCGATACGAAATGGTATATGATGTAGTACCGTTTGTGGCGAATTAGGTACCAACTCGTCTGTGTCGGTTGCCGCCGCGTGCGCGCGCATCCGCTACGACGCGCTGCGCTGCGCCGCGCTCCGATTTGGCACGGTCGCCCATTCGGTGTAAATTGTAACATGAATGTTTCAAGTTAATGAGTGAATGGATGTGTCGGGGGTTTTCTAAATTTTCTAAATTTATATTATAAATGTTAATGTGACATGTGACTATCTTTTTATACAAAACAAAAAAAATAGTGCAAGTCCATTCGCTCAAATAGTGGCGCCCTATGATTCCGAGGACAATACTAGTGACACAGACCAGTATGCCTCAAGACGCCTCTTAGCCGGATACCCCCGGTCACAAAGCATATGCAGTAGCACTGCATATCTTAACCCCAGCCACCAATCGGGACGTCACTCCGTCAGGGAGCGGCACCAATCATATCACCGAACATTTGAGCCGACCAATCATAACGCGCCGTCCGCCCCCCGGTCCCCGCCAACATTTTACGACTGTGTTCTCATGCAAAACTTTGTTTATGCGGCGTCTTGAGGCTTACTGGTATGTGACTAGTGATGAAGAACAGCGTGTAATTTTATGGAGTTTGCTATAGATATTATTAATTTGAAAAAATCTGCCACCACATTATTTCTGACAATTTTTAAATTACATTAAATTTTGCTATAGAGCGCTTGCTCTATAGCTATATATATATAGGATAGCTTTATCCTTAGTTTCTTTGAAGGATAAAATCCGAAACGAGATTATAACCGGAGAAGAATCAGAGTGACCGACATAGCTTGTAGAATCAGTAAGCTGAAATGGCAGTGGGCTGGTCATATCTGTCGAAGGACCTAGGGCCGTTGGAGCAGGCGAGTCCTAGAGTCGAGATCACGAATCGGTAAACGCAGTGTAGGGCGCCCCCCAGCCATGTGGCCCGACGACCTGATTAAAATTTCTGAGGGGACTGGATGCGGAAGGTAGAGGACCGAGTGTTGTTATTTGTGACGCAACTTGGGAGACGCCTATGTCCAGCAGTGGACTGCGATAGGCTGAGTTGACTGCTTGCCGTTTGGGTGTACCGCCAATATTTGAGCGGATGTACTATACCTATTCTATAATAACTGAAAATTTTGTATAAATTAAGAATATCACAGACATCTGAGTATAAAATCTTTATTGATGAATTATTCAAATCTTGAGTAGGTATTGCATTGAAAAAATTGGCCAAGTGCGAGTCGGACTCACCCACTAAGGGTTACGTACCACCCAACCTAACCTAATTTATGAGACAACCAATGGTGCACAACTGGCTATTATGGTTAAAAAAGTACAGCCCTGTGACAGATAGAAGGACGGATGGGCAGACAGTGTAGGCAGATTAATAGGGTCCCATTGGTACCCTTTGGGTATGGAACCCTAAAAAACAAAAATGAAACCAGTGAAATAAATAAAACCGTATTGGATTATATTATATTTATTTTTATTGCGTGGGGTCCTGGGTTCGATTCCCGGGTCGGGCAATGTGTTGTTGGGTTTTTTCATTAGGAAATTCTCAGTAGCAACCCGGAGTTTGGATTTGTGCCCGGTTAGTGGCAATAGGCTCGCCCCCTATTACATGGGACTATAACATAACTGGCGAAATGTGGGTGTACTATTACACCTCTGCCTATCCCTTCGGGGAAATACAGGCGTGATGTTATGTTATGGATTGCATTAGAATGCTATACATAATCTTGCTTCATAATTTAGTAATTCTATTATAAATATGTTAGGAAACAATTTAATCAGATCAATATGTTCTTATCATGCGATTTATAGATTTCAAAATAGGTAAACTCTGCCAAAGCATGATGAATTATTATTAAATTATGGAATATGATTTCAAATTCAATACTTAATAAAAGATAGAGACCAATGAGTCCCTTATCCCAAACCAATTCCCGTAAACGCCCTGGTAATGAAGATGCCCCTTTAAATCGTCCTCCCAAGCTAGCTAGAAGCCAAATAGGACGGACCAAATATTCTGTATTGGATAAAGCCCCATATATGGTCCACATAAAGTAGTTAGTAGGTAGTTTCACGTAAAGAAACCCAAATGAATTCCGGCACTACTCTCCACCCTGTCACATTTGGCTTGTTTCTTCCTTAAAATGTACATTTAATTGATCAAAGTAATGATGAGACACTACAAATCAGCGGGTCCTACATATACTAATAAAAGTGCAAATACACGATTTTACAGAGGAGTGGTTTAAAGAAATCTAAAGTCTGTACAAATGCTGTTGCTTGCATTTGTTCACAACTTTGTATCACCAAAACGATTTAATACTAGACTTTGTCTGCACTTCACCCCCGTGTAATTAGCCTTATCACAAAAATACTTATTGCGCATCCCTCGGAAACTGCTCATCTTCCTGGGATAAAAAGTAGCCTATATGTTAGTCAGGATTATGGTCTATTTGTGTGCCAAATTTCATCCAAATCCGCTCAGCTGTTTCAGCGTGATTGAGTAACATACATCCACACATCTTCACAAACTTTCACATTTATAATGATTTTTTAACAAATTTAATATACCTAGTGCAAAATGTAGGTAATTTGAAGGTGATGGATGTAACTGGATTTAGCATTTTTGCAGTTTCATGTATGTAGGACCCATCGAAATATTGTTTCACCGCTGCCAGCAGTCTTGCAGCCATTGAGGGATTAATGGTAATCCTAATTTTTTTTAAACCTTAACGGGTATATCTCAGGTGTCTCATTGTTGGGGTCACTTCGGTGGCGCATTTTTCTTCAAATTGAGACATATTAACAGGAAATATCAAATCTAAGTTTAATTTAGGAACATTCTACTTCTATTTAAAAATTTGATATTTCCTGTTAGCATGTCTGAACATAATTAAAAATGTGCCACGGAAGTGACCCAAACAATGAGACACCTGAGAATTACCCTAACAGAGCTTTGGGATGTTTAGTAGTCTCTAAAGTGTTTTAAATACAGTTTTATAGTTATCACATAGACCAAGAGATCTCTTTACCTAATCAAAATCCGCATTGTAAATAAGACAAAAAAATTAATTTTCATTTTGTTCGAGTTAAAATCGAACACTTCGCTAATTTGCATAAGTGCATCGCATGCAACTTATGCACATTAGCGAGTTCACCTAATTTTAGGACAGTTAACAAAAACTCATTGTAATACGATCACACAGCAAGCCCGACATGACTACCAGGAACTAGAGTACTACAATGAACTTTTGTTAACGCAGCATTTTAACGCTTACGCTAGACGTCGTCGTACTGTGGCCCAGACAGCAAGGTACCGACGAGGCATTATCAATGGTATCGGATACCTGGCGAATGACCTATTCGGAGTGTTGGACTCACGTTTCGCAGAACAGTATGTCAAGGACATCGAAACTATACAGCGCAATGAAAAACATCTGTCTAATTTATGGAAAAACCAGACCTCCATAATCGAAGCGGAATTCAACCTTATGAAGAAAATGGAGACCACAGTAGATAAGCAACACAAGTTAATACATAAAAAATTAATTGACTTGCAAGAAAATACCAGCATAATCCAGCGGGAAGTTCAAAACATTTCTTACGTCCAAGACTTCACGTTGACAGCAATGTCTGGAAACAGCTTACTGCAGAGTTTAAGGCGACTTCAAGACACATTTCTCGATACCATAACAGATATTTACCATGGTCAGATAAGTACTCATTTGCTGACACCAAAACAACTTAAGCGTGAGCTTCAAACCATATATGGCCAGATGCCTAGTGAACTCACTTTACCAATAAATGACGTAGACAATGATCTTCAGTATATTTACAAACTACTGAAGGTCAAAGCGAGAACAACGCAAAAATACGTCATTATTGAAGTAACTTTTCCGCTTATAGCGAGAGAGAGCTTCCAACTCTACCAGTTGATACCAGTCCCACACCAAATAAAAACCAGTATGACTAAAATAAAACCAATAGCTGATTACGTGGCGGTCAATCTTAGAAAAGATTCCTACTTCAGTATGACCATAAATGAGCTAACGTCATGTCTGCACCATGGAGGACCAAGTTACATGTGTCAGCTGCTTAAACCAATTCTAGACCTGAAAAGCGATGAAGGTTTCTGCAAAATAGACTCGTCAACCAATAAATGTAGGTTTGAAAAATCCACCTGTACCAACAGCTGGATAGAATTACATTCGACATCACAGCACTTCTACTTTTGTTGTGACACCTATTCAATAAAAATCATATGTGGCGATCAAGTTACCGTACGTCAACTGAACCAAGCCGGGGTTATGGCCATGAGTCAAGAATGTGTCATCAAGGGCAAGGACTTTTCATTATATTCCATACGTCATAAGTCCAACCAGCTTGAAATTTTACCAACCATCTACGTGCCTGAGTTCGATCAGATCAATCACATCGTAAACCTAAAGTTTCCAGACGAAGAACAAACAGGTGTAGAAAGCCTGAATGCATCTATGACCAGTCTTGGGGAAGCCGTGGAAAAATTAAAAAAGAACGATGCGGAAGTTGATGACATGTCGCCTCATGACATTCACCATTACGTTGTCATCTATGTGTTGATAGCATGCGCAATATGCGCAATAGCAGCATATATCTGGAAGAGCGGACGATGTCGCCTGCGCTGGGAGCCTGCTGATGCGCATCGCGGCGAGGGTCGACGCCGGCAGAGGTCTGCGCCGACCCCGCCGCCTCCGAGGAGTCAGCGTCGCAGCGATTGTAACCGCCGGCAAGTATCGGCGGTGCAAATGCCGAGGCTAACCAATAGACCAGTAAATAGTGAAGTGCTTAGTGCTAGTGGCTTAAATGAAAATATTTCTGACTTTCACTTACAAAGCTATGCGAAACGGTGGCCTAGCGCTAAGTATAGTTCGATAAAACGGGACAGAAATACGGACATGGGGATTCATAATGGAGGAATCTCGGTGGAGGATTCTATTGTTTAATTTAAGAAATATTATACAATTATACTTTTATTTTTACTAATGTTTTGTAGATCTTAACTTTACCATTTTATGATGTTTTTCTTGTATTTTTATGTGTTTTGATTTTGTATCATTTTCATACATCTTCATCTCACGTCTCATCTCGCTCTCGGGAATATGTTCGAGTTAAAATCGAACACTTCGCTAATTTGCATAAGTGCATCGCATGCAACTTATGCACATTAGCGAGTTCACCTAATTTTAGGACAGTTCGCGTTCGATTCTCGCTGAGACATCGCGTGCTCAAAACCAGTACCATTCACCATTAACCATTTATAACCATTTTAACCAGTTTTATAGATTAGTTTAGTCTGAATATAGTTTACCAGTTTTAAGTGTTAATTTGTGTATTATTGTGCCAAATATACAGTTATTTAATCGATATCCACGACTTTCACTTTAAACATAACATACCAAAAACAATAGTAAGAAAGAAGTGTCTTAGGTCACCATAGCGCCGACGGACACTTAACCATTACTTTCTTCACATTTTATATGTGAGATTATTTTCAACAATGACTTTAATAGCTCTGTTATCTATATCACAGATAATATAATACTTCTCCAAAAGAAGTCAGAATATAATTATTATCAACCAATAAAATTAAATGTTGAGGCTCAGCCATCTGTTGGTAGTATCGTTAATTTTATGGCTTTTCAAATTAAATAACTACACATATGTATACCTAATATGATTGGCAGTTTATATTTCAATATAAAATTTTCAAACATAATTATTGTGGTAAAAAATTATTTATTTGACATTCAAATGTCGTAAGTAAACAATAGAATTCTTCAGTATTTCAGGTCATTGGTATAATGATAAGGACCTACACAAGGTCAATAAACTTTATGCAAGATTGACACAATGAGAACCTGCTTGGTTCACTAATTGTTGCTCACTTGTATCATTTGTATCATTGTGTGTGTGTATCATTCCTTATCAGGGAGAGTCATGAGTGTATTAACAGTTAAGATAATATTGAAACCTGTTGCTAAAGATTGATAAAATTATTGATTCAATACTTTTCATGGCCAGTATCTGAACCAGGAAGCAGAATCAAACTAATAGGATTCTTAGATAAACAAATGAAGTTAATTATTGGAAAGTTGCATGATAATAATTACGATTAATTAATGATAATGTCACTGTCACATTCCTAAACTGACATAATCATGTGATTACACAATTACCCATTAAATTTAACTGGTTGTACTTTTAGATGAAATTAAAGTTATATTTTGGTAATATAAGTTAGTAAACTTTCAATGGCCAAATACCAAGTTAGCTCTCAGAATAAAATTATCAAAACTGGTTTGGTGGTGTTCATAAAATTGTAGCAAACAGGGAGACCTGATTAACTCATTTTAACATTCTTCTTCTATTGTGTCAACATGAACTACATAATGATAATAGTTCATGCTGTGGGAAAAAGATTAGCCAGTCAGCAGTTTGGTGACAAGGCTGACTGCCCAGGCTGCACCGGACAATATATTAAATATTGTCACTCATGGAGGCTCTTTTAATGCACCCCATTTTCACATTAATATTATTATGGGAGATATAGTATTGTGGGAGTGGATTAAACATGAAAAAATCGGTACTTACTTGTATAGATGGCAGACAGTTCTTGCCAGACCATTGCCAGAGCCGCATGGCAATATAGCAAGTGGCACTTCTGCCAATGCCTGCTGCCAGTCCAGCCTCTCGAACATGCCATTCACGACCTCAAACAGCACGCCATCACCACCAATAGCCAAGATTGCGCGCCAACCGTAAACATTTCGCGTGCGCACAAACTCGCGCGCGTACTGAGCATATTTAGTTACATGAAGGTCGTAAGGTACCTCGGCCTCTTGCAATATCGGTACCACCTTAGACTGAAACAGCTCTCTAGCTTTTCCTGGCCCTGACTTCGGATTTAGAAGGACAAGTAGCTTCTTATCATTATTCGGCGGCGAGTACGTAATCGGCTGACATGCTATCAGACACTTTATTGTAGTTCGCCATTTCTGTGCTTCCTTGTTATTGTCTTCATATTTATCGAAAGATCTAAAGCGCAGTGTTATTGTTGTCCTTTCTCTTTTCAGGGTACGGCGACTTCGTTTCAGTATATAAGCATAAATATACAAGTAGGCACTGATATCGTTCTCGTCGAGATCACCGCTGTTCTCGTCCACTACTTTGAGCTGATGGTTGCTGACGAAGGAGCTGCAGACGCACGAGCCGGCTCTAGGGCGTCGTCTCTTGCTCCTCATGCATTTACTGCCAATGATATCGCCCAGCAGTATCGTTTGCTCTTTTGAAGTGCCGTCTGTTTCTTTTGTTAGAGATAAACCTTTGGGAGTGAGCCGAACACGAAATACTGAATTCTTCTTGGAAAGAATGTAAAATGTTTCTTCAAGATAAACAACATCTTTCGAAACAGAGTCACCCTCGCCGACGTTTGACACGTCCTTCCCGTTCTTTAAATCCGCCATGACTGTTTTTTTTTTTTACTTCATTTTTTTTCATCAACAGACAACAGCAATGCGAAACGCGAAACGTCATGTTTAGTGTCACTTGTGTCCGTCCGTAGACAATTCTCCGTCTACGCCATTGAATTAATAAACCTATGGAAGCGGCAATTCTTCTATATCCACCTAGATTATACAAATATCTATTAAATCGTTATTGAATTATGAAACTATTCTTTGTCTCTTGTTAACCAACGTGTTATGTCGTCTGGTGAAAGAGATCGCATGCTATTTGTATATTCTCTGCTTAGCAACATCTTTACGGGATATCAAAATACCTACTCCGCGTGGCTACCCCGCTTACCCCGCAATGTGGCCCATAGTACATGAGCTGTCAAGTAAACAAACTAGGGCTGTTGATCATCATCCTCCTGCCCTTATCCCAATTTATTTGGGGTCGGCGCAGCATGTTTTTTTCTTCCATACATCTCTATCAGCCGTCATCTCCGTGTTCACTTTCTTTCTATTCATATCATCTTTCACACCATCCATCCATATTTTCTTCGTTCTCCCTCTTTTCTTATAGCCATCAACATTCTAAAATAATATAATAAATACTTAAAACTTTCCTAGTAACATGCTCCTCATTCCTCCTCATCACATGTCCATACCATGACAGTCTATTGCTACTTAACTTCTATGTCACTGGCGCTACTTTCAGACTCCCTCTTACATATTCATTCCTTATCCTATCCATTCTCGTTAAACTAGGGCTGTTGATATGTTTTAAATATCAGATTTTCGATATATCGATATTTTTAAATATACAATCGGGGTTCGATATATTGAAAAAAAATCGATATTTCGATATATCGATCAAATTTCATGATTCTAGGTCAACGCGAAGTACCCTATAGGTTTTTTATGTGAGTTTACGAGTATCAAAATGTGACATAGCCGTATGATTGCCTTGACTTAGAAGCTTGATTTTTTCATGTCCTAGGGACAGCCGAACTTAGTATTTGATATAATTGCATTATTTATTACTACTTGAAAATGATTTTAATCAGCACAGATCTCTGGTAAGAAACACGAGCATCGATATCGATACTTTTTAGTTTTGATTACTTACTTCCCTAGCTATGGCCTCCTTAACAGTGGCCCGGATATTGTAGGTATGTACACGCTTATTTCGTAGGTATTACAAGTCCATAGGTACAAGTCAATGTCTACGCTTGTGTCAAGTTGTGTCAAACCTAGAACACTATACCACTATACTATACCCATGAAGTTAGAGCATTGACTTGTACCTATGGACCAGTAATACCTACGAAATAAGCGTGGTATACCAAAATATCCGGGCCACCGTTATGGTGGCAATAGCTAGGGAAGTAAGTAATCAAAACTAAAAAGTATCGATATCGATGCTCGTGTTTCGTACCAGAGAAGTGTGCTGATGAAAATCATTTTCAAGTAGTAATAAATAATGCAATTATATCAAATACTAAGTTTGGCTGTCCCTAGGACATAAAAAATCAAGCTTCTAGGTCAAGGCAATCATACGGCTATGTCACATTTTGATACTCGCAAACTCACATAAAAAACCTATAGGGTACTTCGCATTGACCTAGAATCATGAAATTTGGCCAATATATCGAAATACCTTTTTTTTTCAATATATCGAACTCCGATTGTATATTTAAAAATATCGATAGATCGAAAATCAACAGCCCTAGTTTGTTTACTTGACAGCTCATGTACTATGGGCCACATTGCGGGTTAAGCGGGGTTGCCACGCGGCGTAGGTATTTTGACATCCTGTAAAGATGTTGCCAAACAGAGAATATACAAATAGCATGCGATCTCTTTCACTAGACGACATAACACGTTGGTTAACAAGAGACAAAGAATAGTTTCATAATTCAGTAACGATTTAATAGATATTTGTATAAACTATTTCTTATTTTATGTTATTTAACTCGAGTTGTTTTTAACTCATTGATTCAAATTATGTTTCTGCAAAACAGAGTTGATTCGTTTTACGTTGGTATTCGCCGGCGCCCGGCTCTGTGACTCGCTCTCCCGGGCAAGTGGCGGTAAGCGAGCGAGTGAGGCAGCGAATAGCTGCGAACTACATGTTCAAGTGAGAAAAAAATATCAGGTGGTACAACATCTTCAAGATTCGTGTATACGAATCACTCGATCAATCCTTACCAATCACATAACTCACACGATTCGATGCCGCTCGATGACTCGCTGTCGTGCCCAACTCGGTGGCTTGAATCGGCTCGATACATTTTTTTACATCCCTAATGGGTATACCCATTGACTTTAGGTTTATTAATTCAATGGGTATACCACAGAGTACTGTGATATATATATATATATGTAGTAGTCTGTGTGTAATATATAATTATAAATAATTATTTCTTAACCGCTAACTAGGGTATTTCTTGTAACAACAGAAAAATTCCACCGATTTTCTAAAATAGACAGTTTTTTTCGTCTCCTGTAAAGTTGGTAAAAATGACTTATGCGGTGTTGTTAGCTAAGGGAGGATTATAGCGTAGCTACACTAGCTACTATATAGTGATCTGTGATATATATGAACATATGAAACAGGTTCAACAGGTGAAACATATGAAACATGTTCTCAAAAAATGCCAGGTTAAGAGTTCTCTAAACCGACGAGCATGCATGACGAGGTTAATGGACGTAGATGAAGCGAAAGAGGTGTGTCAGGATCGTAGCAGGTGGAAATCCATAGTCTCTGCATACCCCAATGGGAAACAGGCGTGATAATATGTATGTATGTATGTATGAAACAGGTATACTAAGTAGGGCTGTGACCTAGCTGTTATAAAATCGATTAATTAATAATAGATTATTTTAAGTTAAATAATCGATTATCCAAAAAATCGTTTTTTTTCGTTTAAATAAATGAAAAATATCATGATCAGATAAAATTAACTTTACAACAGTAATCATTACTTCGAAACAAAACAAAATGAACGAACCAACGAACGCGGTACGAGAACTTGAATTATACTGAAGATGTGAAAAAAAATTAATGAACTAGTTAAAGTCAGTGTCAATAAATCAATTTCTTTTGACTTGACCTTGACGAAGACATACTAGAAAAAATCGAAAACAAACGACGCTTAAAATAAAAAATCGATTTCCAAATAATCGATTTGACTCGAAATAATAATCGACCCAAAAAATCGATTAAAAATAAAAATAATCGAATATTTTTCACACCCCTAATACTGAGTAAAATTATAATTTATTAGCGTAGCTATGGCGTAGCCCTAGATTATGAACACTCGTAGCCCAAAGAGAATATAATACTAGTGATCCACAGAGTACATTATATAGCTGGAGTAATCTTGTGATTTATAACCAGTGTTGCCAACCCGTACGATAATTATGGGGGCGTACGATAATTTAGTCATTGGTACGATGTACGATAGCGAATATCTAAATTACGTTAAACGTACGGTAATTTTGAGCATTGGATAAAGAAAACATCAATGCGCAAAATCCGCTGGCGAAACGCATTTTTCGTAAGGAAAAATTAAACGCAAACAACACCAAGAGGCAAGTTTCTCTTTCCCTCACTCATATTATGCGATTGTGTTTGTTAAAACGAGAAAACAACAGTAGCTCACCCTATCTCACTGCTACACTACGCTATTTTATATGGCCTGATTGCTAGGATCTTTAAGCTACGTCTTTAGTAAAACACCCCTAATTAAAATGATGGTAAACTAGATGTTTCTGAGGGATTGATCGTTGCCTCGTATGACTATCCAATTTTCTGCCAGAAAAGTGATTTTTAAAGTTAATATTTAATAATGTACGACTTCTAGTGGCGCCCTTACACCGTACAATAAATAAAAAGTAAGGCTTTGATAGCGTCCTGGACTGCCTGTGCGACTGACTCAAGTTTATATAGATGATAGACCGTCATTTCTTTGTTTATACAGTACCATAGGTATACCCGCTGGAACGGGCCTACCAGCCTTGAACCCTACCTGCCAACCATACACTCAGCTGGATAATTATGTGCAAAGCCTAAATACAGTTGTTATATTTATTAAATTGCAGATACTAAATTTGACGTAAACAAGTGCTCAGAGAACATCCAAAGGGTATCAACAAGTAGAAAAAGACGTTCTGCCAAAAATGGCAGTTAGGAACTATTGAAGTCAGCTATCAGCCTTTTATTTTCATCAGATTCCTCGTTAATAAATAAAACTCATAACAGTTATGTTTCGTAAATAGAGTAAGAAAAGCCAAGTAAGAGTTTTATGAGAAACAAAGCTGACTTATACGTAACTTGAGTGTGTGAATCAGTAAATTAAATCTGCCCAAGGGTGGTAAGAACTAAATTCAGCCATGCTGTAGATAAAGCCTAAAATTGCTTTAGTATACACTTAAAATACATCGTATTGTATTAAGAAATTTTGCTCTCGCGCTGCTCTCTTGTAGCGCACGTGCGCTATAGGTACGTAGGTCCAGCCCAACCAGTTTCAAAACAATTTGGATGTACGTACCTTAAACTCCTTTTAAAATGGTATGATGTTTTTGCAAACTCCAAAAAACAACTACAGACGCTTCACTCTGGCTACTGTGCTTTTGTCAATTTTACCTTAATGAAAAACGCAATTAATTTAGGTGCAGTCCAAAGACCCCTAAATGGCAAGTATATGAAAAGACAAAGCCTAAAACTCCTTTTAAAACATACTTTAAAAACTCTGAGGTGTTCAGATAATCCCAAAAAAAAATCGCGCTAGCTCCGCTCGCGCAGCTCTTTAATTTCTGTAGGGAGTTTCTATTCCCCCTCCCCTAGGCCAAAAGCTAGATACAATACGTATCTAAAAACACAGAAAAATTCAAATTCTACTATTCAAAACATTACAACAGTCGTCGAAATCCCGTCAAAAAGTCAAACGACATTTCAAAAGTGATCACATTTTTTTTTTCCTGACAATATAGGTATTACAGATTGTACGATAATTTTGTCGAAAAACGATAATTTTGACGCCTAAATGCGATAATTTGAACTTTTGGAGTTGGCAACACTGTTTATAACCTAACCTAACTGGTTGGCGGGAAAATTCGTAAAGATCGTGTTGTGGATTTTTTATTATTTTCCAAAATTTGTGTTTCTTCGAGTGTTAATGTGTAATAATGGTGGATTATTAAATGTTAAGTGCTCGTTAACGTGTACAAGTGTGGATAAATGGTACAAAGTTGAAAAACATGACTTTCGTATTATCTCATCATCCCCTCAGAAACCTAGTAAAGTTTCCATCACTTTACTAGGATACAAGTATAATATGTTCAATGATTACGACTGAAGGACAAGTATCCATGGTCATGAATAAATTAAAAAAATAAAAATAAAAACCTAACCTAACTAGTTCTAGTATCACTGGTTTACGAAAACTAATTATGTTATGTGCCGCTGATACCTACTCCAATTAATAAAGAATGCTAAGTACAAGGATAGAACTATACAATTAACGATGTCTCATAAAATTTTAGAACTTTACAGTGGAATCGGTGGCATGCACTGTGCATGGAATGGTATGTTTACCACATAAGGTTTAAAATTGTTGTTGACTAGACTTTTCTCGCGGCTTCGCCCGCGTATAATTCGGCTTTTCACGATAATATTAGTTTCCGGTATAAAAAGTAGTTAAAAATATGTTAATCTGGGGTTATGGTGTGCCAAATTTCATGCAAATCCAAATTAATTTTAGCCGTTTCAGCATGACAGTACCTATCAAAAATCTTCACAAACTTTCACATTTATAATATTAGTAGGATAGCTCACCTGTTATAGTAAGATACATTAAGTTCTATGCTGTCATAGCTAACATGACTTACATTAATGAGCTTAGCCAGGATTCTTAATACCGCTAATTGTGATAAGTGAGGCATGATTTAATTAAGACCATTCTGACATGTGGCCATTCAAGCTCATTCATCATCGTCATTCAAGCATCGCCACAACGACCGGTCCTGCACCTTCCGCATCCAGCGGCTTCCCGCTACCTTTACCAGGTTGTCGGTCCACCTAGTGGGGGGCCTACCCACTCAAGCTACCCAATATAAATAGAATGGGCGGCTATAAAACATAATCACCAGTCATTTTCACAAAAAAATCTCATTTTCAGACACTGAGGTAATATGTACTACATTACATACTAGACACAAACGCGGCCAGCAAGTTGTGCAATAGTTTTTGTTTGTAATGTCTACTCTAGTATGTAGTACATATTACCTCAGTGTTTTCAGATCCAGATATATTATTATACAATTAATATATGGATAATATGAATTAATAACAACTTAACAAGGATGTAATCATTGTATGTTTGATTTTCAGAATCTGGGTTACAAGGAGAAATAGCTGCTGCAGTAGACATAAACACAGTAGCCAATGCAGTCTATCAACACAACTTTCCAGAAACCACCTTACTGAACCGAAACATTCAAAAACTGACACTTCAAGAATTAAAAAAATTGAATGTTGATACAATACTTATGTCTCCACCATGCCAGCCTTTTACAAGGAATGGAAAATACTTGGATGACAATGACCCTAGAACCAATTCATTTTTATATCTAATTGGAATACTAGACCAGTTAGATAATATAGATTATATTCTTATGGAAAATGTTAAAGGATTTGAAAGTTCAACTGTAAGGAATTTGTTTATAAATAAGTTGATAGAATGCAATTTTATTTATCAGGAGTTTTTATTATGTCCCACTACCTTTGGAGTGCCTAATTCTAGACTTAGGTATTACTGTACAGCAAGGAGGAAAACCTTGACTTGGCCTTTCAAGAGAAGAGAAGAAATTGTAAGTAAATCTATGCTTGTCTTAATATATAAAACAGAGTCGGGTTAGTTATATCATTTATAACTAAAGAACGGCTGGACCGATTTTAATGAAATTTGGTACACAGATAGAACATAAACCGGATTAACATATAGGCTACTTTTATCCCGGGAAGACGAACAGTTCCCGAGGGATGTGTGATAAATGACATTCCTGCGGGTGAAGTCGCAGGCATAGGCATTATAATAAAGAGGAAAGATTTATTTATTTTAACGCATTTTACGCATGCTAAGCGAATTCTAAAGATTTTAAATTGTGGAAAGAAAAATTTTTTTTTTTTTTTTTTGAATTTGTAAGTCGCAGGTTCGAATCCTGCTCGTGAGCGATTTTTTCTTTCCACAATTTAAAATCTTTGAAGATTTATTTGTTTGTAATTTTATAAAGTGAAACTACTGAACTGATTTTAATCATTCTTTCACCATTGGAAGCTACTTTATCCAGAAGTAACATAGGCTATATTTTATTTAAGAATATCCTTCACTTCACTTAACAAATATCCAATCACCTTCACATTTGATGTGGGAAGCACAGGACCGGTCGTTGTGGCGAAGCATAGGGGGAGGCCTATTTCCAGCAGTGGACGTCTTTTGGCTGAAATGATGATGATGATGATGAATGTAATTTACCCATTTATAAATTGTATCCCCCTTATTTACAGATGACACATCTACCAAAAGATTTTGGGATACCAGACACATTAGAATCTATAATTGAAGATGATGTTCATGAAAAGTACTTGATACCTGATAAAAAACTGAGATGTGCAAAAGTGCTCGACATATGTTATAAAAATTCAAAAAGATCTTGCTGCTTTACTAAGGCTTACACTCATTACGTTGAAGGCACAGGATCCGTATATACTGAAAAAAGCCCAGAAACTGTACAAATGTGTTACGAGAAAGCAAATTTAAATGAAGTTGGTAGTGTTGACTTTGTTGAATCATTTAAGGAATTGAAGCTGAGGTTTTTCACTCCTACGGAGGTTTTAATGTTAATGTCTTTCCCTAAGAATTATAGTTTGCCTACAAATATATCTATGAAGCAATGTTATAGATTGTTAGGTAACAGTGTTAATGTGAAAGTTATAAGTGAACTGTTAAAAATACTTTTTGATTAATAAATTATTTATTTAACATTATTTACAATGCTTTTTTTTTTACAATAATTTTGAAATAATACACCATTTATGATAACTGTTTTTACAACAAAAAAAAGGTTAGTAAAAATGATTGTTAGTTACTTTTCACAACATTAGATTCCTATAAATTTCTAATAAGAATTTAATTAATTTTATTTAATTTAAATTTAGAATAAGGATTGACAACTTTTGATATTTAACTTTTGGCAAACAACTAATTAGTTACCAGTCTTAATATATCCTCAGTCTGTCCTCTGCATGATGCCATTTATTACACATTTCACAAGGCTTATATCCTGCCTATGGAAAATAAGGTTGATTACAGATTGTATTCCTTATCTACCAATGGCTTTGATTCCCTTGTATAGGTACCACACTATATTAATTTTAATTAGATAGTATTTGTTCCATCTCGCCAACACAAAATGAACTTTATTCCAATACATACATTTTGTATTGGTAAACAATGCAAATATTTGGACATTATCAAACATAATTGAAAAAGGAAAGAAAATATTAAGAACTACCGAATTTGTCAATGCCCTTGTAATTTACGTTAAAATGGTAGTCACCTGTAATAATGGCGATTAATTATACGTTGAAAACAAGCAAGTGGAATAATTTGACGGGACTAAAATCTTATATACTTTTCTAATATTTTTCAAAGAGACAATGAAGTCTAACAAATAAACTTATTTAGTCAAGAAGTCGGTAATTACTTGCAAACAACACAGAATCAACACCAATATCTATCTACCTAATTTACAACATACTGGTTATCAATATTAAAAAAAAACTATTTATATAGCTCCATTGCTTAGAACTTGTCTTGCTCGTCGTTTCGCTTGGTAGTTGAGAACTCGTAATCTTAACATGACTGCCATTGAAGAAGCCGCACCAAAAGCAAATGACCAGATTGTGAACTTCCAGTAAGCCCTCTCTTCCAAATAAGCCACCCGGTCACAACTGAAAATATCAATGTTAAGTATTTCACAAAGGTTGTCTTGATAATAAATATTTTTTTTATTGTTTATTCAACGAAAAATTACACAATATACAATGTCAAAAATCCTGCCAAACTGTAGAACAGTTTGTCGGCAGTATTCTCGTGGGTACACATTCATTTCAAAATAATAATATATCTATGATAGGTAGGTAGTTACATATTTATCGACATAATTGTCAATTGCTACACATAACTGAGGGCTACGGACACATCGATAAGTAATGTTTTCTTAAAATTTTCTTTAGTACAGTTTTTGAAACAGAGTCCGTAGCTATTTCTTTAGGTAATTCATTGAGAAACGTAGGGGTTAACCATTTTCGAGTCCGTTGCCCATAGTAATTAGTAATTGTAGGGACCACATATTTCTTTCTATGCACAACTTTACGAATTGGTTGGTTATAGACCTTTATGGTTCTGTGTTCATCGTTTTTATGTTGTTCCATAATAATAGTCAATTTTACTTTTTTGTCTACTGGTAACATTTTTCATATTTTAAATAATTTTTCATAGTCCTTATTGAGACTATCTTTAGTATTTATTATGAACTAACCTATTCCAGCATAAATCTAATGAAGATTTACATTCCATGAATAAGCAATCCTATACAATTTAAATCGTTATATTTCGCTTCACATGCGTAAATCCGTTAAAAATAATAAAATACCTATACAATTTTGTTCAACAAGCTTATTACTCTTATCATAAAATTCGCCCCTCCATACAGCGATTTGCTTGATTTGAAAAATTTTTTTCGACTTTGAAAACTTGACTTGTGAGAAATTTGAAAATGTTGCATTGCAGTTGTTGATATTAAGCCGTGTCTCCTGCGACCATATTCTTATTATTTCTAACATGTTTTTCTAACAAAATGGGGGCGTGGACTAGCTGTTTCGCGACATTTGATTGGCCTAAGCAAGATATTTACATGTTTTATTAGATTTTGGTCGCAGGAGACTCTGCTTTAGAGTAACATACCTTCTAGTTACTGTTTCTCCATTTTCACACTTCAATATTTCTTTGAAACTTGTATGTATGCATACTCCTATGCTCTTACTTCGTATTTCGAAATCTGGAATGAACAACAACATCCAGTGATTTTCTAAAATTATTGAGGTAGGCAGGGATTATCGATTTCCGAATTATGAGATCAATTAATACTGTTACAAACTTTAAGTATCATTTAACATTCATTCATTCATTAAATAACATTCATTGAGTTATTCATCATCATTTCAGCTGAAAGACGTCCACTGCTGGACACAGGCCTCCCCCAATGGGGGGGATATGCCATAATCGCCACGATTGGCAGGCAGGTTGGCGATCACAGTTGGTTGGTTAAATACTCAGAGAATGCTGCTGCCCATCCTCTGGTGAATCCCTTAGTCACCTTTTGCAACACCCATGAGAAGATATAAGGTGGTGCAATTATTTACATCCAGCACCACACGGAACACATTGAGTTATTATTTACATTTAACATCTCATTAATAGGATATGATTGTTTTACCCAAAGACATTTCTATACTAACGTAATAGACCACTACAGTGTGCGACTGAGATACCGATCATTACGAAAAAACCTATATGCTAGAAAGAGACATAATAAAATGTCAGTAGAACCGATTTTGAATATTGTAATCTCCCATAGCGTCCCATCAAAATATAATCTCGTATTATTTTATGATTTATTTCACAATCGTTCTATATTTTATCCAATTAATATCAATAATCGTATTGGTGTAGTGTTCTGTGTTATACTGCTGTGTAATTTACATTATTAACCTAAAGAAAGAGATGTTTCACAGGTAAGTTTCTGCAGGACAATACAACTTTCATAATGCTTATTTTCATAGAAGTTATTCTTAAAATTATTTAGTAATACATTAATAACATGCAGTAAATACCGTATTTTCTATATAATATGTTATTTTAAATAATTATGTGTTAGATAAAAAAATATTGTGTACGTGAAAATGAAACCGTTTCGCATATGGATTGCTCAAAATATATCGATATGTCGATAGTTTCAATTATATTTTTTTTGTACTACCTAGCACCATACATGTCACAAGTTAGTGTCCCTTACTGCTTTAAAAAAAATACAATCGAATTGAGAACCTCCTCCTTTTTTTGAAGTCGGTTGAAAGTATTGAAAGGTTGATTTAGTCCGGCCGCACATTGGAAGGAAATCACAATGATTCATTCATTGATCACAGAAAAAATCTGACGCACCGGAACCTATACCATGGTTGTACTTTTACGATGTTATAATAGTATGTTGTACGACTATGGCAAAGAGACGTTTCACAGGTAAGTATCTGCAGGACAATACTACTTTCATAATGCTTATTTTACATTTATACAGTTAATTTTAGTACCAGCCCCGCAGACTGACAGAATTTTCCGAATCGTATGTCTGCTTTTGACATATTAAAATGTAAATACGTTGCTATTTTATGACAATGTGCGGCCGGGCTAAAAATGCTGTAAAATATTGACCGGCTAACTTCATAACTTCCAGATTTCCTGTAAATGCTGTTATTAAAGAAAAATGGATGGGCACAAATGTTAAAACGAATAAGCACCGTATCTACTATTCTCCGCCAAATAGTGATGCTTGCATTGCTGTGTTTCGGTCAGAATGGTACGGGTGCCGGTGTAATTACAATCACATGAGACTTTTCATCTTCATGTTGTTTGGCGAACCGACTTGCGGTACCATTTAGGTAACAGCCTAGATGGTATTGCAGTTGTTATTGGCAAAGCTAACCGCTTAACATATGGTGGGCCTTTAGTTCGTTTTGCCATCCTATACAATAAAAAAAAAGCTGAAAGCCTCGAAAAAATTACAGGGTTTGCAGTAGATATTTTAAGGATAACTGTATCGTTTAATGAAATCACCAACGATCCATACCTACGGTTTGATTAGTTGCTAATTAAGTTTGTTTTCATGTTGCATGTTTACGTAAGGGTAAGATAATATACATATGTATGAGCGCATCTCGCCGTTAAACTTGATAGTTTGGTGAGTTTTCTAGTAAATTAAAGCTAAAGAAATTGTACCTGTGATTGAATAAATAAAATAAATAAAAACTCATCATAACGAACAACATTTACTATGGGAGCAACCACAGAGTACATTATTATAACTGGAGCAACCCTGAAATCGCGAAAAAAAATCTGCTGTTTACTACATTTTGTCGATTCGTGTGAACACAAATGTAGGGAATAGCTGTTTTTTATTAGATTTCAGGGTTGACCTCATAGTAAAAGTTGTTCGATAGCACTCAATAAATAAGCTCTTCAAATATGACCACACACGTATATCGGGAGATCATCAGTATTAACGGCGCGCGAACTGGGCTCTTTGGTCATCATTGCTAGAAACCACTGGTCTTGCTGTTCTCATGGAATACAAATTCCCATGAAACTTCATAGAGCATCTTAATCATGGAAGGGACTAGGTTGCTATCCGCGGCTTTAAGTTTGATCAGATAGGTCCTTTTTACTAAAACAAATCTCATAGATACAAAAAATACAACAAAAAAGTTTTATACACTTATTTTTCATGTTATATGATGGCGAAACGAGCTAAAGACCCACCTAATGTTAAGCGGTTACCTTTGCCCATAACGACTGCAATACCAACTAGTCTGTTACCTGAATGGTACTGCAAGTCGGTTCGCCAAACTGAGACATGAAGACGGAAAGTCTCATGTGATCATTCAATTTGTAAAAATATACCATATTTTGAAAATGGATTCTTGCAAATGCAAGATTGTCAAGTATGCGAATGCTAAGAGATAGATTGTTAGCCGGTTGCAAATTTAGCCTGCCGCTGAGAAAACTCTTTCTTGAGCTGACGCGGACTTGATTTTATATGATTCGGTCGTCTGTATCGAATCGAAAATCATGGCCAGGTTCTTGCTCCACCTCCAATTTCATCCTCAGAATTTAGTTGCATGATTCCAAAAACAAAGATCCTATATCTTTGTTTTTGTAATCGTGCAACTAAATTCTCGACATTTAATTCTTTGCCTATTTGAAATAAAAACTAACTAATAACTAGAAATTATCGAAACACTGATGTTTCTAAATCTAAGTCGATAAAATTATAATGTATAAGTCTGATGTGTAACTTAAGTTGACTGGACAAGAAAACTTGTCAAGTTCATAGATATTGTAATTTTTCATAAAAAATCAATAATTTGACCAATTCCGGAATCGTGTATAGGAACTTGTTCCGGGATTGAAAACCTTTCTATACACCTAATTAAAACTAATATGATGAATTGTAAAATGTTCCGTGTGGTGCCGGATGTAAAGAATTGCACCACCCTATATCTTCTCATGGGTGTCGTAAAAGGTGACTAAGGGATTCACCAGAGGATGGGCAGCAGCATTCTCTGAGTATTTAACCAACCAACTGCGATCGCCAACCCGCCTGCCAAGCGTGGCAATTATGGCATATCCCCCCAATATATGCTTGGGGGAGGCCTGTGTCCAGCACTGGACGTCTTACGGCTGAAATGATGATTAATTGGTTTTTTTAATTTCTTACATAAGTATTCCTTACCTTCGTGACATTAATATTGTAATTATAATATAACCCTTAATTGCGTAACTCAATCTTTTAAAACAAATAAAATTATGTCTCAAATATCTGTAATTTTAAAACAATAGTTACTTAATAGCTTAGCAGTTTTAAAATACTACCACTCCTTAAAAGTAAGGCCCGGCCGGTTGAAATATATCGATAATGCAATAACGTCCATGTCACATCACTAAAAATCACTCCTACACGTGTCAATTTCGCACATATATTCATTTCGCTTTCGGTGACGTGATAATTAGGTGACAGTGTCTCTATTACGTCAGTATAATACCTTTATGGTTTTACCTGAACAAGGGTGACATTCACTAATAATAGAGTATGGTTGATGTATCCAACAGGTAGAATTGTTCTCGGTCGGAAAAGTCTTATTCTTCATTCTATAACTGCCAGACATTGAGTCTGCCAAATGAGACTCTAATATCAGCACTACAATCGTCAACCTGTAAATATAATAACTAAATAAATATTTGGGACATTTTACACAGCACCATCTAGTCCCACACTAAACAGAACTTGTTCTATGGGTACTAGACAATGGATACAATACTAATATACTTTTTTTCTGCAAATACATACTGAATACAACTTTATACTTTTTTTTATAAATACATACTCTACTTACATACTTTTTTTTTGTAAATACATAAGATGGCACATACATTATATCATGCTAGTTTCCTATTGAGGTAGGCAGAGACTATGGTTTTTTTTATCTTTTATATATGACACATGCATACAAAATGACTTTTTCATAAGTATTAATTCAGATTCATAAATTAAATGTTATGGAATGCTTTCACAGCTGGAAACAATCAAATGCACCTATGGCGTCACTGACATCTCCACAGAATACGGATGAGTGTCTTGAAAAACCATCTAGTATTTTTGCAAATTGGTGATGTTTTCTTCAAATCACAAGACAGGTGGCAGATTTACACATTTGCCACCAGTAGGCTATTCAAATTTTGCCACCCCTACCAACCTCTACAAGTGTCAGATTGTCAGTTCCAAGATTATTTTTACAATCCAACAATTTAGTTAAGATTGCACAAGAAATAGCTTTTGGGTATGGGTTTTCGGATATTTCTGAGCTAATAAAAGCTCAATAATGGGTCAGTGTCGCCTTAGGGTTATCTAAGTGGTGAAAATATTACCATAAAACAAATTGAGCCTCAAATTTGCCGTCCCTAAAATCTGCCACCCTAGGCTCCAGCCTACTCAGCCTGCTGGTAAATCCGCCACTGCACAAGACACACATCAGCTCATTGTGCTACTAGTGTGGTTTCCATATTATAATAATTAATGTAATCACCATTTAAATACCAAGCCACGAGACACAGCTGGTCATTATTTAAAAGTTTCCTTATCTTTTTTAATGTACATTTTTTAAATTACATCAAGTTCAGTCATGTGGTATGCATACAAAATAGCAATAGATGTTAAACAATAGTTGATGTAGCCCCTTTCTCTTGTATTCCACTCGTTGAATATATTAGAATTACCATGGTATAATCATCTTATTATACCATGAGAATTACTATGTATGTATCAGAATAAACAAATAAACTTACACTCCTAAACAGACGGTTCCAAATAACATGCATTTTTTCGAACAAGTTTCAATCATTTTGCATATAATAATTTACGTATTCTTCTTACTTCAATAAAAGTACATTCTAACTTCTACTACTAGAATGTAGAATTATGATAATGAAGACTGAAAGACAATAAGATTATAAACTTTCTCGACTTTATTTTCGTGTTGCTCCGTTGTTTTGGTTTGGGGACTTTTTGACATTCACAGCATTGACCACAAAATTTATTATTTTTATTATCTGTGCCAAAGAGAATATAACATTACATGGGTACGTTCAGTATTATCGGCGGACGACGCCCGGAGCGTTGTTTGGTCGTTCAGTTACTCGGAGTGATCGTCCGGGCGTTCACACCAAAGCGTTCAGTATTATGAGCGGGCGTCGTCGAGCGTACGCACCGGTCACCCCGTGAAATAGTAGGGTAAAAGACGCCCTGCTGTCATGTTGACAGATAATAGCACAACGCACTTACTACGCACTCAGTGTGAAAGTCGCCCGGTGCGAATATCGCTCGATCATTGACGATTTTCTCAGAGTTACTGAACGACTTCGGGCGACCTCATGAAACTGACACTAGAACAATGAAGCACTGACAATTATGACAATCGAAACCTCAAATTATCTGTCATTTCATACTATTATCTGTCAACATGACAGCAGGGCGTCTTTTACCCTACTATTTCACGGGGTGACCGGTGCGATCGCCCAACGACGCCCGCTCACAATACTGAACGGTTTGGTGTGAACGCCCGGACGATCACTCCGAGTAACTGAACGACCTAAGAACGCTCCGGGCGTCGTCCGCCGTCGTCCGACGATAATACTGAACGTACCCCAGGGCTACGTTCACTTACTACGCACTCAGTGTGAAAGTCACCCGGTGCGAATATCGCTCGATCATTGACGATTTTCTCAGAGTTACTGAACGACTTCGGGCGACCTTATGAAACTGACACTAGAACAATGAAGCCCTGACAATTATGACAATCGACACATCAAATTATCTGTCATTTCATACTTTTATCTGTCAACATGACAGCAGAGCGTCTTTTACCCTACTATTTCATGGGGTGACCGGTGCGTACGCTCGACGACGCCCGCCCACAATACTGAACGGTTTGGTGTGAACGCCCGGACGATCACTCCGAGTAACTGAACGACCAAACAACGCTCCGGGCGTCGTCCGCCGTCGTCGGACGATAATAGTGAACGCACCCCAGTACTCTGTGGAATATAACCACTACCACAGATAATATAATACTATACGTTTAGCATTGACTACTAGTCCAGTGAGTTGTACCTATGGAGGCGGTGATTATTCTATATCCACCAAGTTTATACAAATATCTATTAAATCGTTATTGAATTATGAATCTTTTCTTTGTCTCTTGTTAACCAACGTGTTATGTCGTCTGGTGAAAGAGATCGCATGCTATTTGTATATTCTCTGCTTGGCAACATTTTTAAATCATAAATTTTATTTATAAACGTATGAGTACAGGTCAACTTAAGTACTAGATTGAGCGACAGATACATCTGGAATTTTACGTGGGAGACAGAGCAAGACCCAGTCCCGAGCTAGGAGTCAACCTGTGTTACGGGTGCTAGGTGATTGCTCCGTCGCCGCACTAATAACTTGTTTACATCAATCCACAGATTTAGGCCCGTATTCCAGAAGGATACTCAAGCGTTGATCTCTGTTTAAAACTAGTTTTAAGTTGAGCTTTGATTTTAGAACGTCCCTCAAGCAGAGATTTGTTGATCACAGTTCAGCTGAGTTTAGTTTCGTTTTATATTGTCACCTATTTCGGTATTTGGGCAGATATTTGATCTGTAATCACTCAAGCGTGGTCCAGACTACGCTTGAGTAGAGATTTCTATTATATTTCAGGTCAAATTCGTGTGCTTTGTTGTTGAATTAAAGTTTATAATTACCGTTCTGGAATAAGACCGATACTCAAGTAACGATTCTATCCTTAAGTAGTGATCAGGTGATTGGAGTTTAAACTGTACTTGAGGAAGCTTCTGTAATACGGGCCTAAGAAGTGTACTACATCAATCGTAGCAAAAAGTTGCAGTTGAATCACTGGATTCCCAATGTAGGCATGTATATAGGGAATCAGTTTACAAATTACACAGAAACGCAAAGACCTACTGTTAAACAGGTCTTCCTAAAAAGCGGTAAAAAACTAACTAATGATATGCCACATTCACATCAGGTAAAAGTGTGTGTGTGTACTTGAATGGGTTTGTGTTATGAGTTCTTGTGTGGATGTTTTATGTGTGTAAGGTGTATTTGTGTTAGTGTAAGCGATAGATGTGCGTAAGACTATAGGGTGCAGTTTCGGGATGTTTGCCTTATTTTAATTTTATTTTGTAGTCAATTATTCGTGTTAAATTGTTCATTTATGAGATTTTCAGTTGCTGTGTAATCTAATGTCAAGAGCCATTTCTTCAGTTTTATTTTACATTCATTTTTGCGTAAGGCATATAGGTTTAGAGTTTTGTTAATTTTATTATATAAGAAACCGCTTACAACTACGTAATGCCTTTTAGCCATTGTTGTTCTGTGTCTGATTGGGGGGCAAACTATGTCTGACCGACGTTTGGTTTTATAAATTGAAGGATCAAACGTTAAGGTTGCGTTATTCCTGAGGGTCGTTTGCTGTATAAAGAGCTGTCTCACAGTTCGAAAAGCTGTGTCACTATAAAGTTGTGTAGTTGGATACCGAAAGGGGTTTTTGGTCATAACTTTGAGAACAGCTCTCTGTGCCCTTTCTAAAGGTAAGAATATAGTCTTGGCTGCCCAAAACACGCATCTTTACGGGATATCAAAATACCTACTCCGCGTGGCAACCCCGCTTACCCCGCAATGTGGCCCATAGTACATGAGGTGTCAAGTAAACAAACTGGGGCTGTGGAATTTTTTTTAAATATCAGATTTTCAAAATATCGATATTTTTGAATATATTTGAATATATCGTTATTATTGAAAAAAAATATCGATATTTCGATATATCGGCCAAATTTCATAATTCTAGGTCAACGCGAAGTATATAAGTTTTTTATGTGTGTTTGCGAGTATTAAAATATGAAAGAAAAGAAAGAAAAATAGTTTATCGTCACAGTTAACGACGCACAACATTTAAACAACAGTGATAAACACAAGCAGGTAACTAATAGGTGGGGTTAGATAGAAAGTAAAACAAAAAAACACATAGGTAAAAAATTAAGAAAGGACAGTCGATATAAAATATAAGAAAAGTATAGTTGAACGCATGACAGTGGCAACACCTGTGTCTGAAAACCGCCCTTGCTGCTTACGATATAAAGGCGCCGCCTGAGCCAAACTGTTACCACTGACGTACTGTCGACCGCACTTAAAATCGATCCGATTAGTAAGCTAAAGTGGCAGTGGGCTGGCCATGTCTGTCGAACGACCGATGACCGTTGGAGCAGACGAGTCCTTGAGTGGAGACCACGAATCGGCAAACGCAGCGCTTGGCGCCCCCCCGCCAGGTGGACCGACGACCTGAAGAACGTGGCAGGGGAGGACTGGATGCGGAAGGCAGAGGACCGAGTGTTGTGGCGCAACTTAAGAGAGGCCTATGTCCAGCAGTGGTCTGCGATAGGCTGAGTTGATTGATGATATATCGATATTTTTAAATAAACAATATCGGAGTTGGATATATTGAAAAAAATATCGATATTTCGATATATCAGCCAAATTTCATGATTCTAGGTCAACGCGAATTACTCTATAGGTTTTTTATGTGAGTTTGCCTACGATGAAAGAACCTACTTACTACAAAAGGATCAGTGCTAAGGTCACGTGACGTGCGGCACTTTGTATACACAATATGGCGTCGACTCCGCCACTTGCACTAGTGATGTACCAACGCTGAAAAAGTGTTATCGATAGGGGGTCGTTGTATATTTCGAAAACTAAGGAAATAATGATTTTAACCATTTTTTAAATAAATTTTAATAAACAAATGAATTTTTAAGCTAATGCTGTTAAATTTCATATTATTATATAGATTACAGAAATAAATTCTTTTTATGTACGCACGGCTTGGGAGAGGCCTATGACCAGCAGTGGACTGCAATAGGCTGAGTTGATACGCACGGCTGTGTCCCTAATGTTACGTAAATTAAATTCGCGTTCTGTGAAAAATTATAATTTAATGATAAAAAAACAATCATCATCATTTCAGCCGAAAGACGTCCACTGCTGGATATAGGCCTCCCCCAAGCATCGCTGCAATGAGTGGTCTTGAGCTGTCCGCATTTAGCGGATTCCCGGATAGTAAATAATAATAATAATATGAAAGTGACCGACATAGCCCGAAGAATTGCCAAACTTAAGTGGCAGTGGTGACATTGCTCGCGGAACGGTCGGCCGATGGGACAGTAAAGTTCTGGAGTGGCGACCGCGTACTGGAAGGTGCAGGCTGCGCAGCGTGGGTAGGCCCCCCACAAGGTGGACCGACGACTTGGTGAAGGTCGCAGGTATCCGCTGGATGCGGAAAGCGCAGGACCGGTCGCTGTAGCGATGCTTGGGGGAGGCCTGATGTTGAATATGAAATTTAACAGCATTAGCTTAAAAATTAATTTGTTATAAATAAAAAACAGGTAACATCATTATATCCTTAGTTTTTGATGGGAAAACATTAAATTGCAAAACATTAGGGGTTTTGCAAGTTATTTTTACAAAATGTCACTTCAAAAACAACGTTTCACAAACGTTCATTTTGCAAACTAGTCTTTTGACAAACCACATATTTCTAAAAACAACCTTTCACAGTGTTTCATTTCGCAAACAAGTGTTTTTACAAACTACACGTTTCGAAAAAACAACCTATCACTATGTTTCATTTCGCAAACAAGTCTTTTTACATCTACATGTTTCTTAAAACAAAGTTTCACAACATTTCTATTCATGTTATTACAAGCTGCTTGTTTCTAAAATGTTATCGAACGTTGGTTACGTTTGGCTATTGACTTTTTGCATAGTGTCTCGTTTGATAAGCTAGAGTATTTTTGAGTTTGCTCCGCCAGAAGACTCCCTTTGTCGCCCCTTCGCTTCTCTCGCACACTCCACCAGAGCTTAATTTATCTTCATAATTTCCAACGACCATACAACCCATAGGCGCCTCTTAACAGGCGACCGATGTCTGCAACACATCTATGAAATTTCACTAATGTAGGTTGCTACTATTCGCCGCTTGAGATCTTCAATCAGTTTCGACCACTTACTTGAGCAGTGAAAACTGCCGCGTTAGTGATTAGCCAATAACCGCCTTGGTAGGGCCAATCGGATTGCAGCCAGTGGCAGAATTTATTGTACGCATTATATTCCACATTAGGCGTCTATTGGGCCGTGTAGTCGTTGATAATTTCGAACCCTGATGTTAAATAAAACACATCTTCAAAATTTTAATTTTTGAACTTATATGTGTAATATATTTTGTGCTATTTATTTATTTTAGTTTATTAACATGCAGTAGTACGCCAGAGACTGCCCCGAGTTAGTTTCAATTCGTACTGCGTACTGCGTTTCTCTAGAAATTGACAACAGCTTGATTTGGTTCAGAGCTTGAACCAGTCGGCAGGCCCGTGGCAAAATGAGTGTGAGTGAATTGTTGTGTTTATCAAAGTTTTTACTGATTACCTTTATTCTTCGGAAGCACTGGGATTTGCTCGACAATATTTGGAATATTATCAGTTATAAGTAAGTTTAAAAAAAAAAAAATTAAAACTCTTCAAGGACAAATAAAAACGATAATAAACAAAATAAAACGAAAACATATGTACCTATATATATGTATATGTATACATGTGTATGTACATATGTATATATATTATGTATATTATTGATAAAACACGGGTAAGAAAGGGAACTGTTGAGTATGTAATGTACTATTATTACCTATACTATATGTAGTAAAAAAATATCGATATCTCTATGTGCCAAAGCACATCCTTATTTGTTGTGTAAACAAACATTATAAAATGATCATAATTAAATAACGACAAATCTAATGTAAAACGTATTAAGGAGGAGTAATTAATTGATTTATAGTCGAAAGAACACAACCACGGTGCAGATTTTTGATAATTGAACGTAGTTTTCTAATAAGCAATTCTAACCTATAAAAAGATATACCGGGCTCCTTTTTTACTTGAATTGGATTTGCATCCCTCAACACAACACAGAGTAATTTTTCTTCAATGTGCACTTTACATTGAATAAGTTCAATCACCGTAAATATCACTCTAATCAACTAAATTTATAAATAAGAAGATTTGTTTACATGCATTTGACACCTAACGTACTCGCTTGGTAGACATTAGACACAAAAAAAATGGCACACAATTTTCCGCAAGGCGGTCTTTAGTGACGTCAGCAACAAAATGTTGCCATAGTAGTAACCATCTTACAACTATTTGTCACTTTTTAACACATGCGGAATTGTATTTGCTGAAATGAGACAATCGATTTTTATTTAATTCTCTGTCGAAATTCACAACATTTTTATATAGAAAGATTTGGAACGAATCCTTTTGTCTTTAATCGTAGGAGTTTGCGAGTATCAAAATATGTGACATAACCGTGTGATTGCCTTGACTTGGTATTTGATATAATTGCATTATTTATTACTACTTGAAAATTATTTTAATTAGCACACATCTCTGGTAAGAAACACGAGTATCGATATCGATACTTTTTAGTTTTGATTACTCACTTCCCTAGCTATGGGCGCCATTACAGTGGCCCGGATATTGTAAATATGCCACGCGTATTTCGTTGGCAATTCGAGTCCATAGGTATAAGTCAATGTGCACGGTATATACGTTTCCGTCAAAGCCACACCTTTCCTGATAAATAGGCAATAGGCATATAAAAAAATCGAATATTTGGGGTTAAGAAGGCCCAGCGTGCCCTGTGGTTGCGGTTGAGGTTTCCAAAACTGTTGAAAAAAGTAGCCAGTAGGGTTTCTCAATTCAGCTGCGGAATTTTTTTTGCAAAATCCCATTGGCTTTGCTATATTTGCTGCCGTTACAACCACTGGCAAGAAAAAACCGCAGTTCGTGCTGGGCCTATATAGGTTTAAGCGATATAAACTTGAATGAATAAAGACGGGAGTAGTTATCTAAAGAAATCTCGAACATAATTCTTCGCCTCTTTTAGGGGGAGGAGAGGGCTAGTAGCATCTAGACATGCACTTTCCTCCCCCTAAAAGTGGCGAACAAATATATTCGATATTTCTTTAGATACCTACTCCCGTCTTGTTCCTCCTAGCATAGTGGTTTTATTCTCTTTGTTCAAAAGTATCGATTAATATGAGTCGACTAAACGATTGAGTATTGAAACATCTCTATTTTCATAATGGTGGCAAGGCGGCGATAAAGAAAGCGCCGTGTTTATTGAAAACGTAACGAACGTAAACGGAAAAGAAAGCTGGCTGTGTTTTTTTTTATAAATTTGTTTAGCGAAAGTGCGATGCTATTTACTTTAGTTTAATATTCCTGTTTCTAATAGGAAAAGTTGTGTGAGTCGTACTTTTGTAGTTTCTGTTATCTTCAAAAATGGCTATGCCAGCAGAAAACTCTCGTAATTTTCGGCTTTTTGTGACCCATGTGGATGGCGAAGGCCATTTTCTTAAAATAAGTGGACAGGTTGATCATCAGGCTTCGTTAATGATTGAGAGCCTATTTGATGCTGCCCGAGATAATCTAGAAAAAGGCATAGGAGCCGTGCCACCGGCGGCTATTTACGAAGGTGTCATTTGTGCCGCCAAATACAAAGATGGAACATATTACCGAGCTAAGGTCATAAATATGACCAATTTGAACACCGGCTTGATTGGTGTGCACTTTATCGACTATGGAAATAAAGACATAATTTCGCTGAGCGCTATACGTTTCTTCGAAAACTACGATCCTCTATTCTTGCAGCTACGTGGTCAAGCCACTGAATATTACCTATCAGGAGTTATGAATCCTTCCGGGAGATGGGAGGAACCCCTTTTATTAAAACTCCAGAGTCTACTTTGTTATGCAGAATATTCGGCGACTGTTGACGCTCAAACTCGTACATTACCTTTAATTTCGATTCAATTTAAAGGCACCGATCTGTCTTCACATCTGGTCTCTATTCGTTTTGGCGTTGCTGTACCACTTGCTAAACAAGAAGTACTACTTCTTCAGTTATTAGGTGACAATCAACAAGTGCCAAACTGGCAGCCTAGTTTTGTTAATGAATCACCAAGTTATACAGAACATGTCCCATTTTTGCTCAATCAAAACTTTCCATCAAACCCTGCATCAGCGATGCGCCTGCAGCAAAACACATCTTTGCCTTTTAATGGAAGCATACAGATGGCTCCATCCCCAATTAGTCAACGCCTGGTAGTCAACAAGGCTTCTAGGAATCCAGTTAACCTAAGGGCTCCAGTACGTCAACCTCAACATGCCCCTGCGATTGCTACAGTTAATTTATCAACACCACCACCAACCCCAGTGGCTGCTGCCAAACCGGCTTCTCCTAAAAAGTCCACTACTTACAAAAGTAGATTGTTGGAAGCCAACTCTCAACATAAAGTTTTTGTGTCATTTGCTGAGGAAGGTCCAGAATTATTTGCAGTACAGCTTGTGAGTGATGCTAAGAAATTGCAGGATATGATGGATGAAATAAATAAGAGACCTCACAGCAGTCTGACTGAGCCACCGATGATTGGCACTGTGTGCCTGGGCAGGATGTCCGGTGATCGCATTATATGCAGGGCTATTGTTATGAATCTCTCTGGATCTCAGTGCAAGTTATTCTTTGTTGATTTTGGTGACACTGAAATGGTTTCTTACTATGACATTTTTGATATACCTGAAGAGTTTGTAAAGCCAAATGTGTTTGCTATGAGGTTCTGTTTATCTGGAGTGAAGAATTTGGAGAAGGGCCCACATTTAAATGAGGCATTCAAACAACTAGCCAATGGGAAGGTCATGACACTTAAAGTGGTGGCACCTGAAGGGCCTCCTTTAATACAGTATGGAGAGTTGTGTCTGGACAGTAAAAATGTGCTTGAATTGTTGATGGCAAACATGAAGGACAAGCTGCAGTTTAAGTCTGTTGAAATGCTGCCTTTGGGTTCTAGGCAGTCAGTCCTTGTGTCATATGTGGATAGCTGCATAAAGTTCTTTGTGCAGTTGTCTGATAAAATTGATGAATTGAATGCTGTAATGGATGCTGTCAGGGCACACTGTGAGAACAGTTCTTCACCCGGTGACTTGCCGGTCGGTGCAGCGTGCTGTGCGCGGTTCCCTGACGACAACAACTGGTACAGAGCTAGGGTCAGAGACACAAGAGGAAACAAAGTGGTTGTAGTTTATGTGGATTATGGCAATGAGCAGGAAGTTGAAGTGTCAGATCTGAGGACCATTACTCCAGAACTGATAAGACTCCCAGCACAGGCCATGAAATGTGCTCTGAAGGTAGGTTACTTTTATTTACATTTACCAAAAGTTTTAACAATTGCAATGCTGTTATGATTCCTCAATAGTTACATGTATGATGAAAATATGATATTGTGTGTGTTTTACTAGAATATTTTTACTACATTTTTTTAAATCAAAAAGCAGAAAACATTGATAAATATAGAATTTAACTTTATTATTGTTGTTAAAAGCTTCAGTGCTTGTATTTTCTTGTTATTATTACATTTAAATAATAACACATATTCTTTCTGCCTAGGGTTATGAGAACAAGCCAGTAGAGACCAAGACATCCAACCAGCTGGAGATGCTAGCCTTGGAGAAGACCCTGACTGCCCAGATTGTTGGTATACTCTCTACTACCATGGTTGTGTCGCTGATTGATGAAACAGTCAGCCCACCCCTTGATGTAGCCAGGAAAATGACCCAGCTATCACAACCTAGAAGTTCCCATGAGGTGAGTGTTCCAATGCTACATGTACACCCTATAATGAAGACTGCCCTTTTTTCGGGTTCCGTAGTCCTACAAGGAACCCTTATAGTTTCGTCATGTCCGTCCGTCTGTCCTAATCCTTTACAGCTTAATAACATCTACAGTTATAAAAATAATTAAATGAAATTTTGTTAAAAAATAAATAAAAAAAGTATATAAGTATTATATCCATTGTCAATGCACCCATAGCACAAGCTCTGCTTAGTTTGGGACTAGATGGTGCTGTGTAAAAATGTCCCAAAAGATAAATGGTTTAGATATAGATCTCAATTTTAAAAGAATAAAAAAAATCTTGATAACATATTTTAGTGGTGGCGCCCATACATGTGAAATGGGGATGAAATCTTTTTTTCTCTGCACCCCCTCGTGTGGGGTATCATTGAATAGGTCGACTAAAATGAAGGTAATGTTTCATACATAACTTTTTTATCAGGTATACCATCTTCGAAATACAGTTCGCCAAAGTGGCTTGCAATGTCCCCCCCCCCCCTGCCATTTCTAAACTATGCAATGTAGAAACTTATAGTCTTCCACATTGATAGACCTTTATAAAAACTCTCTTTTAAAATTATTTCGAGTATAATGTGATTATAAATTTTTGAGTTATAGTGAGAAAACTGAAGAATACTTAAGACGTCCTAGTTCATAGGTCATTGACCTTAGAGAAAAATGATCTTATCAAATAATGCTCCTTTATCATCCTTTATCCTTTTAGTTACTTTCTATTTTAAAAAATCACAAAAATAAACTTTGTGTTATGTTGATATGACACACTTCTTAAATTTAGCGCTAGGTGGCGCTGTTTGCAAAAACTAAAATAGCATTTGTAATTAGACCTACTTAAGGAACCCTATAATACTGAGCATGGCCGACATGCTCTTGGTCGGTTTTTTAAGTTTTATGATTGATTCAGTCGATAGATTATGAGCAGATGAGATAAAGCTCATGTGGCTTTCAGAGCAATATGTCTCTATAGTGAATTAAGTGCAGCTGTCCATTTCCAGAATTTCAGGTATAGACAAATGTACAGCTGATTGCTTTGGATGTTTTGCAATTCTTGCTTTATATTTGGTACACAATGATCTTATTACATCCTTAACTGTCTTGATGTTTAAGTAATCATGTACTTCCATGATCCTTATAAACCATGGCGAGTTGGAAATCTGTTTCAGGATGTATTTTTGAGCCCTCTGTATTATGCTGATTTATGCTTTTACTGGAATCGCAAGCTGAACCCCACAGTTCAGTCCCATATGTCCAGATTGGTTTGATCATGGTCTTAGATGAGGAACTTGTTCCTTCCAATTAGCTAGTCAGTAGTCCTCTTCTTCTTGCATGTCAATGGTTCACACTTTTTTAAAAATAATAGTTGGCGACTTCTATGGCGGTGCTCGTGGCTTAAATAAAGTAATCCTCTGAAGACTGTTCTAATGAAAATTTTTGAAGAAGTTTGCTTACAATGTTCATAATGCTTAAATCACATCATTCCTTAGTGTTTCTCGAGAAGTATAATCTGGTGGTCTTCAAGGCTCGAGTGAATAGGTTTTTGCTGGAGACTATTTAAGGACCATCATTATTATATTGATGGAATAGTCTATGAACCTTGCAATTGAAGTTACTTTATATATTCTTTTTTAAACTTTGTTTATGTCACAGACTTTGTTCATCTGAGGTTTATGCATAATATTTATTAAGTTGATACACTCAGCTAGTGCTCAATATGTATAAATAGCTCTTTATCAGCCACTCAGTCCACTTCTTGCAGTGCTGTCATTTATAATCGAAATGTTAAGGTAATTAACTAGTAATGAATCACAATTTTGAATGACAATCTTGACATGTATTTATCTGTAAACTTCCATTTTTAGGAAAATAAAGTACAAAGGTACTGTACCATTCAACCCTTTCTTTCTTTAAGGACAAATTAAAAAAAAACCGGATATTGTAAGGCTTTAAATTTTTTTTTATGAATTCCCTGACTCCTGCGCTAGTATAATTACTGTATTACAGGAGCCAGTTTGTTCCCCTTAAAAATAAGTTACAGGATTAGGTATGCCATTAATATGATTACAAAAAAATAAAAAGGAAATCATGCAGTGATAAAATAATGCTAAAAACAAAGACAAATTGGGGAAAAAGTGTTGTCTGTTTATGGTAAGTGAAGGTGTTTTTGCGTGTTTAGGTATGTGGGGTGTGTGTGTGCGTGTGTAGTGTTCGTGTGTGGTGTGTTGGGTGCGTGGGGTGTGTTTGTAAGATGTAAGTTATGCGAGGTAAGTGGTTTGAAAGGGTGTGGATCGCGAGTGTCACTGGGTCACTTTAACAATATTTTCTGTAGCATCATAGTCTATATTACTCAGCCATTCAATTAGCATCCTTTTCAACTGTATACGACTAAATTTCCTCATTTTGTATTAAATTAAATTAATAGATCAAATACTTTGACGAATCCAGCAATTATTTTGCTACAAATGCCACAACATGAGTTCTGGGATACAAAAAGACACGTCGTCACAATTTTTTGTAACATTGCAAATTTCCTACAGACTAAAGCTACGACGCCTGTACGTAAAGACGCGCCAGAATCATTCAGTTCGCCAGAAAGCGTGTCTGACGATGGGAGGAAAAAGAGTTTCCGTCGGGAGAAGAGCTTCAAGGAAGAAAAGAGATCTCCCAGGGAGGACAGTGAAGAGATCCCACAAAGAGGCGGCAGTTTTCGTGGCAGGTGGGTAGTTTGTTTATTGTTTTTTATCCAACAGGTTAAACAGGCACTGCCTTCCGCCCAAGTGATATTCAAATTCATCTACAAGTACTTACTTACTTACTCCTCTGGCTCAGCGACCCAAAGTGAGTCATGGCCTCCGAAACGAGAACTCTCCACTTTCCTCGATCTTGCGCGATATCTCGCCAGTTGGTAGCTTGAAGCTCACGTAGATCAGCCTCCACAGCATCGCCCCAGCGATATCTGGCGCGACCTACTGGTCTACGTCCGGTTGGTTGGCCCAGATATGCTTTCTTGGCTCCTCGATCTTCCCCCATGGGTTCGACTTGGCTGAGCCATCGCAAACGTTGTGCTTTGATTACGCCAATGATATTAGGCTCGTCCACTAGCTCTTCGATTTCGGCGTTCTTCCGGACTCTCAGTGTACCATGCTGTGTTTTTGTCGGCCCCAGGATTTTATGGAGTACTTCTCATTCTTTCCTTTTTTTACTTTCTCGTTCTTCACATTTACAAAACCGTTATAAGACCAATATTAATGTACGGTTATGAGGCTTGGACACTAACGCTTAAGGAGGAGGACAAGCTTTTGGTTCATCTACAAGTGCAATGAAGTATTAGTATTAGTGACTTCCAATCAATTGGGTATGAACGTCATAGCGGATGATTGGGTGGTAAATGAGATATAAGATTTATGATGCTTTTGAGGACCATAGTAGAACAACAGGTTATTTTTTATTAATTTCATAATACTCAGGAGCAACGAGCCATAATAATTCGTTTACTTGATTGAATACAAGCAATATTTTTTTTATCTGTTTTATTTTTTGAAGCTTCAGTACACTCTGGGTGACCATGCCAGCCTCATAGGGTCAATCATATTATAGTATGATTGATAGCATGCAGGCTGCAGTTACAATCAGCATGGAACCAATCACACCATACTAGCACCTACTCACATCTATCATTATCACCCATTAATACCATCATCATTCACTCCATCACACTCTTTGACTCCTTTCTTTCAAACACAGTTTCAAAAATTGATAAATACTCTTGCACTCTTCAGAACAAGGCTGGCTCAATAGTATGTTAATTTCGCCATTATGGAAGTTTATGTTTGGCAACAACCTCATTCGCAGGCCACAACACTGATCACATTCCATCATCACATGAATTATATCCTCTGTCTCATGACATATGTCACATAGTTGGGATGATTTCACGCCCATAAGACAGTAAAACTTGTTCAATGGAACATGACCAGACCGCAACCTCAGTGCCAATATCGAATACAGAATATATCGAAGTCATCTTAAAGAATTAATATCTTGAAAATATACTGATCCTTTAAGTAGTAGTAGAGCTCCCTGTGTAAGAGCTGATCCGGGGAAGTACTATCAGTACGTCACTGTTTGGCGGCAGAAATAGGTACCGCTTGCATTGCTGTGTTCTTGTGCGAAGGATACGGGTGCCGGTGAAATTACAATCACATGAGACTTCCCATCTTTAAGTCTCAGTTTGGCGAACGCGAATTGCAATACCATTTAAGCAACAACCTAGGTGGTATTGCATTTGTTATGGGCATAGCACATACCAGTAAACCTCTATACGCCGATTAGCCGGACACCCCCGGTCACCACGCATATGCAGTACTACTGCATATCATACACTCTGCCGCCAATCAGGACGTTAGTCCGTCAGCGCGCGGCACCAATCATACGGAATCACACCACTGAACTTTTGCGCCGACCAATCATAACGCGCCGTCCACCCCCCGGTCCCCGCCAACATTTTACGATTGTGTTCTCATGCAAAATTTTGTTTATTCGGAGTCTTGAGGCTTAATGGTCTGTGGGGCACAGGTAACTGCTTAACGTCAGGTGGGCCTTTAGCTCGTTCGCCGTCCTATGCCCTAAAAAACAATTCTAATATTGATTAATGTATTTAATGAACACTGTAATAAACCAATTTGGAGCTATTTTGCATTCAACAAAAGTATTATCAGCAAACTTTCCGGTGAACCACCACTAAGGCTAAAATCGCTTAAGCTCAGTGTTTGACGGCAGCCGTAGGTATGTGTAATGTAGCAGGATTCGTTCAACAGACTTAGTCGACAAAGTGTGTCACCGGGAAGGACCGTGACTGTACATAAATCAAAGAGATTTAATATAGGGCATAGAGAGGCTATCAGACGAAAACTCAAAGAAAAACTGTGATCCCAAGTTACAATGACGACATCTAACGTGAAATAGCAGAAACACGTATTAAATTATTCAAGTATGTGTTTTCTTTCTTGTCTTATTTAGTAAACAATCTTGGCATATCTCTTTATTGAAATAACTTCTGATAAAATATAATTACTAGTTCTGCACATGTAATCAGGTTAAAGAATGTTATTAAGTGTGTGGAATTGTTAAAATAATGTCTTTTAATAATTATTATTGACAGCTTGAATTAAAAAGACATGCCAAGATTGTTTACTAAATAAGACAAATAAAAAAAACAGAGTGTAAAATATAATTCAGCTATCGCCCGGTAGGTGACCAGTGTTGCCAGATCCGATTTTCAATCCGTGAGTTAAGCTTGAAAAATCTAGAAATCCGTAGATTCCCCTTTATGAAAACCGTAGATCCAGAAACCTTTTTAAAGCTTTGTCTGACTATTTAGACTGGCCTTTACTCCTAATATAGTTTAAATCTGGTAAATAAATATTGGAAACTAAACAAACATAAGCAATAGAAGTGGGCGTTTAAACAAAAAGCGCTTAAAAAAGTCTAATTAAAAAAAAAGCGTATAAGCACGCTTTGTGATTAAAGCAGATTTCGTTTAGACTTTTTCGTAAACCAAACTTATGCTTTCAATAGTACGATTGAAATGTAACCTTATTTCTATGAATATAAGACTCAATTTCAAAGTTGACTGGTGGTGGTTTGACACCGGCAGAATTAAATTTTATTCGTTTACGTAAAATTTGTTTAGAGAAAGCACTTTTTTATTTTGTTGATTATTTTCGTATCGTTTAAACATTTTAAACGTTTTTGACCTTGATTGATTTGCTTTTGCTTTGGCGCTTAGTTTATTTTTCGTCGTCAACGAGTGAATGCGTTTTTGAATGTTCTTCTTGGTAATTACGCGACGATTGTAGTTTGTTTGTATAGTTTTTAGTGAACTTTGTAAATAGTTTAAATGTAAATAGAATAGTGTAATGTAGACAAATAAAAGTCAATTTTTTTAGAAGTGAAAAACGAAAAGCGGCAAAAGCGTAAAAAAATTCGTTGGCAGAAAAAAGCACTACGTTTAAACACGCTTACGATTTTAAGTCGTTTTTCCCAACTTTAATAAGCAAAACGTGTCTATGACAGAAAAACAATTTTATTAAGTCTAAAATTTTTTCTCTCTGCCCGTGTCAGTGCATTATCATTTAAAGTGTGTTTTTATGTACATTAAATAGAGAGAATAACTTATTACGGTCAAAAATCCATAGATTTTCTATCGATATCCGTATAACCGTAGGCGACCTCAAAAATCCATAGATCTACAGAAAAATCTATAGGTCTGGCAACTCTGGGTGACGCAAAGTAGAAACTAGAAACTTGTGGTAGGGGTGTTACCATTTATCAGAGTATCGATAATATCGATAAATGTTATTTTTTTGACACCATAAAACAGACCGTTATTACCCGAATGCGCCAAAAGGAAGGTTATTTTTTTCAAGTGTATGTGTGTATGTAAGTATGTATGTATGTTTCTTTGCGCGCGTCACGCTCTGTAGCCTACACGGCTTGATGGATTTTAGCTTGAGAGGTGTCGTTAGATTCGTCTTTTGACGGCGTCCGTGGTCTAGTGGTTCGAGTGTCGGACTGCTGATCACGAGGTTGTGGGTTCGACTCCCACAGGACACAAATATGTGTGTGATGAACATAAGTGTTTGTGTTGGTCTGGGTGTTTCTTTTGTATATTATAAATATGTATTTACAAAAAAAAGAGTATATAAGTATTATATCCATTGTCTAGTAATTTTGACGCAGCAGATGGAAGCCAATTTTCTTCTCTGCGATCTATTTGAACAAACCGTATCCACTTCTCACGTGCTACATTATTTACTGGCGGAAACCTACAATAGCAGCAACATACTTGAACGAATAGCACTTGTTCATATACTTATATTTAAATGACATGAATATTTTTGCATTCAATACTTAAACAGTATTATATTTTTAATGTTATATATTTATTATTTACTATCGATAACAAAATCGATAAACATCACATCTCTAACAAGGCAGTAGTAAAGCTACTCAACAATAGATGGCGCTTATTACAATATTAGCACATGTTCTAGAATAATTTACGTTTTTTTTTTATTATATTCGATTTACTAGATAAATGTAAAAAAAACTAACGAAAATAAACTGAAGTCAGATCCAGTAATTTTGCCATAACGTGATTTGCAATATCGCAATGCGCAACACGGCATATTTTCTCCGATATTTTTTGTTGTTGTAGCTATACTGTCAACACACAAACGCGACCTAACAGGCAGGGGTATGACATTAGACTAAGAGACTTGTTACCAATTAGTGACAAGTATTGGATTACGATTTTGGTCGTTTTGTCCTGTCTATCACTAGTAAATATTTAATGTCTTTGACATAAATTAAAGTCCAATGTCGTTTGATCGGAATTAAGTTCAAGAGAAACCCTGCTGTTAATACTTGCTGCCGTAGCCTAAGGTAATTTGAAAGGCAATTGTCCTTATTTATTTATGTACACACAACACATTTTATTTTCAGTTTCCTTAACTTCCAGGTGCCAATCCGCGCCTGTTATCTTGTTGATTGTTGCTTAAAAATACAGACACGAGTTCCGAAGTGTAAACATTGAGTATCTATCTATCTATCGAACCCTTTGAGTATTTATTTAAAGCGCAAAACACACATAGGACGGGTGCGGGCCGAACGCGGGTGCCCGCGTTACGTGTTTTGTCATCCATATAAAACAGGGGCTTTACTTCCGACTGGTTCGAGCTCTAAACCAAGTCGAGCTACTGTCAATTCCTAGAGAAATGCGGTACGAATTGAAACTAACTCAAATTCAAATTCGATTGATACAGAACTCGATCCAGTCGGGAGTAAGGCCCCCAGAAGGCCAATTCTCGTAATTAATTTCGTTCAAAATATAGTTCCAAACCAATCTCAATGCTTTAAATCTCAATCTCCTGACAGTAGATGTTTCTGATCGCCGTTTATTTGTAACATTCGTTTGTCGTTTTATTTGTGACATTAATGACCTAAGTGTCACAAATAAATGCCAAACAGGAACATCTACTGTCAGGAGATAGAGATTTAAAGCATTGAGATTAGTTTGGAACTATTGAACGTTTTTAAATACGGGAATTGGTCTTCAGGTTAATAAAGCCGCCGCGCCTTACTAGACCCGACCCGCACCCGTTCTATGTGTGTTTTGAGCTTAATACAAATATCGAACCCCTCATGAAGATTTTTTTAAATTATTATTATCCCAGAATCTAAACATTTATCGTATCGCTTGCAACAGAACTAAATTGTATTAAATTTAGCTCATTATTTACGCAACATAAACTATTTTTGGATCGTTTTACACCTCAAAAATACAACGAGTACTCGATCGATCTTCGACGAAAACAATTTGAGCTTATTCTTATTATAAGTGTTCACGATGTTTTTAAAAAAACGGGTTATATTATCCAAGTACCAAGAACTAAACCTATTGAGTTAGTGTAGTGAACAATAGTGAACAAAATAGTGCTACTGTACATATAACACATGAACAAAGTGTTTTTATATTATATTATATTATCAGACTCTATGTGAATGCAATGGACATTATTCTTAGTTAACAAATATATACAAAGTAGAAAAATTAGTTAGATTAATATTACTTATTAGTCTTGTAGGCTAGATTGTAATGTATTATTAAGAACCGTGTTCTCTATAATCAGGGAAAAATAAATAAAAAATATCCAAGTGGTTATTATGTTAAGCGGCATAGAAAGCATTAATCAGTCTTGGCGTTTCGACGTGATTATGATACAGAATCAAACATATTAATTAAAATAATTATACAATCATTGTTATAACAAAAAGGAAAAGTTAGTTTCTTGCGTTTTCACGTATATCGCTTGACTGATTAGGAGAAATCTTTACGAATGCTTGTGTATAATGTGTATTGTTACTGTTTCTTTGTTTGTACTATCATTACACCTCATGAGAGCGAACAAGATGTGGTGAAAAAGATTCGATCGAAGTGACGATATCTACAAAAAAAACATAAACATAACATCACGCCTGTATTTCCCCGAAGGGGTAGGCAGAGGTGTAACAGTACACCCACATTTCGCCAGTTGTGTTGTAAGTCCCATGTAATAGGGGGCGAGCCTATTTCCATTAACCGGGCACATATGCAGACTCCGGGCTGCTACTGAGAATTTTCTACTGAAAAAACCCAATAACACTTTGCCTGACCCGGGGATCGAACCCAGGACCCCACGCTCAGCAGTCGCGCTTGCGACCACTAGACCAACGAGGCAGTCAAAAAAAAATACAGCAGTAAAAGTATTTTCGATGCCATTTAAAACTCATTCGTGTAAATCAAACGTTTTATTCACAATGTTCTCGAAGACAATAATGACTTTTATAAGAAAAGAAATTCGTCACAAAAATATTTTTGGAAAGTTGCGTGCCGTGCCACTTTGAGGCAGCAAAAAAAGCTATCAGATTATTTGTTCATTGCAGACTTGCAGACACGAAATTTGTAATTTCAATGCACTTTTTGTGGTAGGGTTTTGTGTCTGTTTTAAAAACCTTGTAAAGTAAAGTGCAACCGACGATATAGGTAGTCCATAAGGTTTAACTTGTTACTTGGATACACGTAGGTTAATTTAATTTACCCTTTTGCTCTACAATATTTATGAACATACATCACTCACTATCGTCTTGAAACAAGCTCAAAAATACATTGAATTTTTTAAGCTTGCCCAGACGTCCGTGGTTTTGGCAGTCTGAACTGCGTCGCCAATTAAGGTCATGGCAGCCCTAGGCACCCCTGATGTTAAGCGGTTACCTTTTTCCCATTACAACTGCAACACCACCTAGGTTATTGCCTAAACGGTATTATAAGTCGCGTTCGCCAAACTGAGACATGAAGATGTAAAGTTTCATGTGATTGTAATTTCACCGGCATTCGTACCCTACTATAACTGTTTATCTCGCTTGAGATCTTAAGCGTGATGTTGATTATAAATAATAATAATAAATAATTATTTATTATCGGATTCAAAGATCCATAAAAACAAAAACTAATTTAAAACAATAAAACATTATAATTTAAACGAATTAAAAAAAAAAAAAAAAAAAAAAAATTGTTGATAGAGAAAAAATAAATAATAAATAATATTATAGTCGTATCCACTTGACAAAATCCTAACATGACAGCTGTATAATAGAGTCGAGATATGAATATATAGAGTAACTATAGACTACGCAATTTTACACTATACGTAATAGGAGTTTTTATTTTCAACAAAAAATAATAATAGAGACCTGACTCATGGACAATTTGACCTTCATCTCGGTTCTTTGAACCCATGAGTTTAGTCAAAGCGAGTCTAGCTACAGAAATGTATAGGTAATCTGTTATTTAGTGATTATATATGATTTATTAGTTCACGCCTTCCTATGGTGTGTTGTAATGTGTGGGAAATATATTTAGTAACATGTGGAACTATTTTCTATGTGTAGAGACAACAAGGAAAGCTTCGATAGATCTGGACCGGGCAGGCATAGCGAAAAGTTTGGCGGCCGACCCGACAGAGGCGATCGGTAAGTGTACATACTATTTATATTTATGGCCTAAGTGTAGCCTGCCTAGGTTTAGAATTTTAATTTTAACTACGTGGTAAGAATAGCAGGAAGCTACGCAATATCTTCTCATCCAAAATATCGCAGTGTCTCAAGACGTCCATTGCTGGACATAGGCCTCCCTATGTCCAGCAGTGGACGTCTTTCGGCTGAAATGATGATGATGATGATGGTAAGAATAGATCTAAATCCTGGTTTTAATTTTGAAGCTAGACTGTTTATAATAGCGGGACATCGATGCTGCGTATGCGCTATCTAACTAGAACAGATTGATTTTCTTTGATTCGATTATAAATAAAATATTATTGAAATAACATAACATCACGCCTGTATTTCCCCGAAGGGGTAGGCAGAGGTGTAGTAGTACATCCACATTTCGCCAGTTATGTAATAGTCCCATGTAATAGGGGGCGAGCATATTGCCATTGATCGGGCACAAATCCAGACTCCAGGCTGCTACTGAGAATTTCCTGATTTATTGAAATAAATATAATGTATTTGTTACTTTATGAGTGCATCATGATTCATACGGGTTTAAACGCTTGCACGTTTACGTTAGGATTCTAACGGGATTCATAAAACAATTCACTTGGCTATGTTCAGAGACGAATCTAAGGCCCGTATTACAGAAGCTTCCTCACGTAAAGTTTAAACTCCAATCACCTGATCACTACTTAAGGATAGAATCGTTACTTGAGTATCGGTCTTATTCCAGAACGGTAATTATAAACTTTAATTCAACAACATAACACACGAATTTGACCTGAAATATAATAGAAATCTCTACTCAAGCGTAGTCTGGACCACGCTTGAGTGATTACAGATCAAATTTCTGCCCAAATACCGAAACAGGTGACAATATAAAACGAAACTAAACTCAGCTGAACTGTGATCAACAAATCTCTGCTTGAGGGACATTCTAAAATCAAAGCTCAACTCAAAATTAGTTTTGAACAGTGATCAACGCTTGAGTATCGTACTGGAATACGGGCCTTAGTGTGAACTCATGCTTCCGACCGCCAAATAGCACTGCGTTTTGACAGTTGGAAGCATCAGTTCACGCTTAGATTCGTCTTTGAATATAATCCTTAGAACTTGTATTAATCAAAACACTACCAAATCTATACTATAATATTATAAAGAAGAAAGATTTGTTTGTTAGTTTATAATCGATAAACTCTGAAACTACTGAACCGATTTTAATAATTATTTCACCATTAGAAAGCTACTTTATCCAGAAGCAACATCAGCTATATTTTATTTCAATACGCGGGCAAAAACTATTATAAAATTGTAAACGTCTGTTTGTTTGTTTGTTCCAGCATCACGCTAAAACTACTAGACCGATTTTGATCATTTTTTTTTGTTTGAAAGCTGATGATCTGACTTAAAAACTGGTATGGGTTTTGAGAAAGAAAGAAAAAAAGATAAAAATACATTCGTGGGGTGCGTCACCCGACAGATACGAAGCTTCTAAGAATTTCCACTAGCGGATAGTAATGTACGATGGCTGGATGGATGGCTGAGTGAGTGATTGAGTGAGACTGGGGCTGGGACTGGACTGGACTGGATTAACAGGATCCGTCACGTGGGTTAGCAGAATTTAACGCGAGCGGAGCCGCGGGTAAAAGCTTTAGCAGTACTTTATAAAATTGTTTTCTCAAAAGAAATAACAAAATTATATTTAAAGATTGAAATTCAACACAAGCCTTATAATGCTTGCCGCGGCAGATTCAACTATGCTGCATATCAAGTTACTCATGCAGTGCAATGCAGAAATCACCATGTATTAATATGTATGTTTCAAGAGAAATTTTCCGTTGTGAAAAGTTATCAGTCGCGCTAAACGAGTCAGTACGTTCATTTTAAACGCATGAGCTCAAGTTATTCAAATTGTTCCATAATAATAACCTTGTAGGTCGTCATAGCCAAATATTTTAGAATAAAATAAAACACATGCTAATCTTTCCATTTCTTCTTCACAGCAATGTCTTTCCAAGTTCGGTAATAAATTCCTTATTTTCCATAAATAGTATGAAAAGGTCTACATTAACTGAATTTTCGTTTGGACAGACCTTCATACAATGACAAACGTGGCGGGCCACCCAAACCTCGAGAGAATACTGCGCCGCAGTCAGTAGGTGACGATGAATGGGAGGAAACCCCTACTCAACCGACTTACCAGCCTCCTCCAAGGCAAAATAATAGAGACAGGGATTCCAACCCGAGGGAACGGGACTTCAATCCCAGGGAAAGAGACCACAATCCCAGGGAGAGAGACCACAATCCCAGGGAAAGAGACAACAACCCCAGGGAGAGAGACCACAACCCCAGGGAGAGAGACCACAACCCCAGGGAGAGAGACCATAACCCCAGGGAGAGAGACCATAACCCCCGGGAGAGAGACCACAACCCCAGGGAAAGAGACCACAACGGACCACGGGAAAGGTATGTAAATCTAATAATTAAAACATAGTTAATGTACGCTATTTCCCGACATTTATTTTCAAAGCACTTTAAATTCGATGATAATTCAGCCCCGTTTCCGATAGCCTTCACTTCAATTACCAATTCACACGTAATTTCCAAACAAAAAACTGAATGCCGTTGAACTGTTAAAATTCAGCGCAACTTTCCCCAATACAATGCGTTAACTAAGAATTAGGCTGTTTGATAAAACAGTTGCACTGATTCGACAGAAGAAAGCCTAGGTCGGAACATCAGCAAGATAAACCTGGACAAAGACCTGGTTGGAAGAAGGACTCTAGTGGAGTCGGGAAAAGGCTAAGGCAAGCTGCAGAGGCTGCTTCCAACGACGCCCAAAACGCCCATACCAAGGGTGTGTCCATTCAGGATAGACTGAAACGGTACTGTGGTGTATGTAACGCGACGCATCACACACGCCTGTTGACAACGGTTTTGTTTCGCTTCCTGGTCCATCAACATTAATGCTTTATTGATTGATCATTGTCTGCCATTGTCTGTGTTGTAACTAGCCAGGTGTTGATTTTTGTGTTCGATTTCTTAGTCTAGCCTCCAGTTTCCGAAAGGCTGATAACGCAAAAATTTACTAATCAGCTGTCAAATCTCACGTCAAGCGATGTAATTGGTTGTTAACATTTTTGCCGGCCAATCACAGAAGCTGACATTAGATTTGACAATAGATCAAATTGATCAGCCTTCTAGAAACTGGGGGGATAGTGGTTGATTTGATAAATGCTACATGCCTGATTTTTTAAAGCTTTAACTTGCTTTGTTTGTTAGTATGTTTATCATTTCTTTTAATAAACTAAGCAGCGTAAATCATTTATTGTTAAGTCCAACGCAGACAGATCGTCATTGCAGCACGTTAGATTGCACGATGCCAAGCAATTATAAAGTAAAGCATTAATAGTTGTATCAGCGTCGTCCTCGTTGTCTCGCCCTATTTGCTTGTCACGCTTGGTTTGCGCCGCACATTCGTATCGAACGTTCTCAATACGATGCATATCTGTCGGCTCTTGTTTATAACATTCCATTGCACAGTTATTGATGTCTTGTGTAAAATGTCCCAAATATTTATTTTAGCACATTAGTACCTACCCACCCACATCATATTCATTATAGTTTCACAACTAATTCTTTAGATTTCGATACACGATACATGCTTGGTGTGGTTCAAATTTTCTCAGCACAATAATGACGCAATAAAGTAACTTTTATACCTATTAAGCGTTCTTTTTGTAAATTAAATCACTAATGTTGATGCTTTTGTTGAATTATTAATGTAACTACAATAACCGTAACATTTCCGTAACAATATTTCTTATTTCTACAATCGAAGTCTCGGTTGCAGGGATAATAAATACAATCAACATGATGACCGCGAAGAACGAAGATCTGACGACTGGGGAAACAAGAGCGGGCGGGAGAACCGTTTCGACCGATCCGATCGCCCCGAACGGCGGGATAACCGTGATAATCGCGAAAATCGAGACAACCGTGGCGATAGGCGCGATAACTGGGGAGATAAGAAAGAAAACTGGAACCAGAAGAAAGAATTCAGGTCTGATAGACCGAAGAGCAACTTCTCCCCTAGAGACCGCGCAGATCGCTCGTTTGGATCAGACGACAAGAGCGTCAAGTCTCAGGACAGTGGGCGAGCGCCGCCCTACAAAAGCCGTAGCAAATTCACTCAGGTGCAGTACAAGGAGCTGGCCGAACCGCTGCCGCTGGACACTCCCTTCACCGAGCCCGCGTCCGTGGAGCCCAGCGCACAGCACGAGGTCTCCGTCACCTGGATCATATCTCCTGAATGTTTCTACACTCAAATAATGTCTCTACAGCCCAAATTCCTTGAAATGATGCACAAAATACCAGAACTATACAAAGGCGTAAAGTCGTTTACTGGTGAGGTGCCAGTCGGCGGGTCAGTGTTGGCTCGATATCCTGTCGATGGGGTATTGTACCGAGCTACAATAGAATCCGTTCAACCGTTCTCGAAGTTCATCGTGCGTTATGTAGACTTCGGGAACAAGCAATTGGTCGATGCAAAAGATATTTGGCAGATGGATAGGCAGCTGTTGGAGTTGCCGAAGATGGCTGTTCGCTGTTCCCTTTCCGGCGTAGTGCCCTTGGAGGGGGAATGGAAAGCCAACAACCCTGAGATAGACTTGTGCTTCAATGCACCGCGATACCAGTGCGTGTTCTTGGAGTATATTGATGATCACTATAAGGTGTCGCTATGGAACAATGGCGTGAGTGTGGCCGATATGCTGGTGGAGAAGCAACTCGCCGTTTTATCTGAGCACCAGTCGTCTGTTACTTTGAAAGGTAAGATATTTATCCCTGAAACATTTCTTGACCTTCTTTTTAGGGTTCCGTACCCAAAGGGTGCCAAACGGGACCTTATTACTCTCACTACGCTGTCTGTCCGTCCGTCTATCTGTCTGTCAGTCACAGGGCTATATCTTTTGAACGGTAATAGGTAACCAGTTGAAATTTTCTCAGAATATCTATTGCTGTGACCCTTATCACGACAAATACTAAAAATAAAAAGTGTCTAAAACCAAAGGGGGGGTCCCATACAAGAAACCTAGGAAAACATGCATTTTTTCAAAGTTTTTGTTTCTGCTTTTTATTCAAAATGGTAATACATACCAGCATCAAACTTGGTCTGATTATAGTGCATACTATGTAGTTTAACAAATACTAAAAATAGGGCAAACGTAGCCATATGTGGTGGTACCTGCGTAAGAAAGAGATGCAAATATTCACATTTCGCGCACGGTGCGTTAATGTATTTTGAAAGAAAAAGAAAGATATATTGTTTATTGTCCCAGTTAACGGCGCGCAACATTTAAGTAACAGTGCAACAGAAACACAAACAGGTAACTACAGATGGGTATACAAAAAATAAAAAATAATAAAGAGATAGCTTAGCTAGATAAACTTGTATGGAAAACTTAATACCGACTAATTTGATAACACTAAAATTGTTGCCATCCCTTTCTTGAATCTACTGCTAGTAAAAGAAAGCGATAGTTTAAAATAAGTTTAGTTTGTTAACAAGACAATCAACACCATTATCTTGGACAAGCAAAGATCTTACTATGACAACCGCCAACATATTTCTTAAGTAAATTGGCGAGAAGCTGTTTTATTTTATAAATAATCCTAAAAATATCTTTTTCAGACGAAGCTATCGATTTGACGATCATCGTAGGCCAACAAATTCTGTGCCGCGTCACTCACGTGGAATCATTCGAGAAGTTCTACGTCCAACTTGACATGGACAAGGCTACTCTGGTTGAAGAAGCTATCGCTCAGTTTGACACCAGCAAAGTGAGTCATCAGTCATCGTTTCTACCGAAAGATGTCCACTGCTGGACATAGGCCTCCCCGAATGGGGGAGTTATGCCATAATCGCCACGCTTGGCAGGCGGGTTGGCGATTGCAGTTGGTTGGTTAAATACTCAGAGAACGTTGCTGCCCATCCTCTGGTGAATCCCTTAGTCGCCTTTTACGACACCCATGAGAAGATATAGGGCGATGCAATTCTTTACGTCCGGCACCACACGACCCCAAAGCAAAGCACGGCGCAAAGTGAGTATTGACAACATAACGAGACTATTCGAAAATAAAATCGTAAGCGCCAAATATTACGTTGAGATTTTAAACCTTATCAGAAGGCCAGAAGGTCTCGTAATTAAAAACTTGGATCATTAATGTCACCGATAAACGGCAATCAGAAACATCTACTGTCAGGGGATTGAGATTTAAAACATTGAGATTGGTTTGGAACTATATTTTGGACGTTTTCAATTACGAGAATTGGCCTTCATGTAAATACTTCGAATCTTTTGAAAAAAGACATTGTAAGCGATTCTGTATTTTTATTCAGAACACGGCCTAAGGTGAAACGCTGTTAGGTTTAAAATCGTCAACATATGGTTTGACACTTACGAAGTTCTTCCCGAAAGGGCTCATAAGGATTGCAGGATTGGATTCAGGGTTTGTCCCATAGTAAAAGTTGTTCATACTGATAGTGAAATTACAATCACATGAGACTTTCCATCTTCACGTCTCAGTTTGGCGAACTGAATTGCGGTACCATTAAGCAACAGCCTAGGTGGTATTGCAGTTGTTATGGGCAAAGGTAACCGCTTAACATCAGGTGGGCCTTTAGTTCGTTTCTCCATCCGATACTATTAAAAAAAAAAGTAGGTTTTCAGTTATTTTAATAACACGTTGTATACGGAATTTGTAATGATAAGTATTCAATATAATGAATTACAGATTCGATTTTATTTCTTACCTCTCAGGAATTGCGATTTTTTTCGGAAAAACCCCTTAGGTACCGCGGCGCATGCGCCGTTCGATATAATTTGAACCTTTACCGATCAATAATAGAGTCTAAAAAAGACTTGGTTTCGACGAAGACGTCCCAGCGGTGCTTAAGGGTATTAACGATTTTCTGGGTGAAATAATTTTGCAAACATCCTCTTAGTACATTTTTTGACTCCTTGTATTTTTTATTAACGACACTCGTTATTTTCACACTGACATTATTATGTAAACAATGTGTAATTTCCTTTCATCTTGCAAATCCTGAATCAAGCTAAGGAGACAGGTAATTGAACTGCATGCTCATATGCAATCTTGCACTGCAGCTTGAGGTGTGTTACACCGTACGCGTGATATAACTGTGCCGCTGTGATACCAGGTTTTGCGAATTGCCACTCAGGTATAGTAGCGTAATAAATGTGAGCAGGACATAACGATACATCGAACATTAACAAACGACTGAGACAGCGAGAACATGCTCTTTCCACTCGGATCAACAACCTATCAGCGTCTTGCCGCCATTACCGCGCATGCGCGCTACTGATTTAGTTGCAAAATTGACTACTACGTAGTCTCCTGTTTCTCACTTAACAGCGGCACAGTTATATTAAGCGTAGTGTACGCATGAACAGTCGACCGCTCGTCATTGGTAACAGTTTGACCTCGACAGCGTCTACTTCAAAAGCAGTAAGGGCGATTTTCGAAATTCAAGTGTTACCTCTGATGTGCGGTCGACTGTAAAGTCAGCTTCAAAAATATCGAGTCGAATAGACTGTTCAAAATGATCTGACCAACTTAGAAAAATTAACTTTATCTCAAACTAGATTGTAGTGGTTCTAATGACAATTAAAAACGATTGATTGTTATTGTATGAAATAATAATATACTTACTAAGATTAACACAGTTCTATAATGTAACAAGTGATTTAATGTATTTAAAATGGGATAAAATTCTTATCAGTATGATAGCTTGTACCTAACTACTATCTAAATGTTCTTATTGGGCTTGCGTTTGACTTCCACCTCAGCTGATGTTAAGCGATGGTGCGGTCGACGATGGTATACGCTTGCCCAGCAAAAACCTATTCACTCGAGCCTTGGAAGACCACTAGATAATATTTATCTTATCATCACAAATACACACAAATATAACACTCTCCCAAGTCCACACACACACACGCAGCTCTTATACCCTCATCACCTTCTTCTCTTACTATTTTTAATAATTATAAAATAAACTGTAAAGTACTTATTAGATTAAAATAAGGTCTGTTAAATATCTACATAAATAGCCTCTTATGAGGGAGGACCTGTGGCCTGATTCACAAATGTTCGAAAAGTTTCCGTTTCCGAAGTAAAATTTGACCGGCAAATAAAACAAAACGACCACTTCCTGCGATTATGAACGCTGAAAAGCATTGGAAACGTCAGGAAAACCAATTTTAATAATAATACACGATGTAATTCGGTTAAACTTGTTTTATTAAGAAACAAAACGATTTGAGAACTGAACTGATTAGGAAACGCAACGCAAAATTCATGGAAACTCTCCCGTGAGCCATTTGCTGTCGGAAAGCACTCGATGTAAAATTAAAGAACTATGAATAGCGTTTCCGAATGCGTTTGATTCTCAAATCTTTTTTTTTGTAATATTTGCAGTTTGACTGGATTACATCGCGTATTATTATTAACATTGCTTTTCCTGATATTTCGAATGTTTTGCATTATTCGTAGTCGCAGGAAGTGGTCGTTTTGTTTCGTTTGCCGGTCAAATTTCACTTCGGAAACGGAAACTTTTCGAACGTTTGAGAATCAGGCCACTGGTGTCCTAAGATACAGACTTCAGCTTAGTTTAGGCACCAGTCTCCCACAGATTATTTATCCTATTTAAGTTTGTGATACTGATAATTGATATTCTTACTGTAGTATGATTTGTGAAATTGAAATTGAAATCATCTAATAATTTTTATTTTTTTTCTATCAAGCTAATGCACCAGCTATTATTTAAGCATTGCTTTCCACAGCAATGCTTAAATAATAGCTGGTGCATTTTTATCTTAAATATACTTCGATCTGTCGAGAAAAGATATATCAAAAATCCATGTTTCTGACACACAGCTAACCCCACTGAACGCAGACAGTCTTGTGGACGGTATCCATTGCACGTTGAAACACGATGGTAAAATATACCGCGCCATACTAGAAGACGTCTCCGACACAGCTAATATCAAAGCGGTGCTGCCCGACTACGGCAAGTCAATCACCACTGCTCTGGAGAATGTAAGTGACATCCTGAATAATAACTTTAATTGAAATAAAACTTACAATGGTATTATTAGAAGAACTGGGTCTTACCTCAAAAGGGACTTGTCAAAATGGTGAGTAATGTCAAACTCCATGTATTAAAAGGTAAACCCCCACAAGGTCTACCTGGTGAAGGTCGCGGGAACCCGCTGGATGCGGAAGGCGCAGGACCGGTCGTTGTGGCGATGCTTGGGGGAGGCCTATGTCCAGCAGTGGACGTCTTTCGGCTGAAATGATGATGATGTATTAAAAAGGTGTTTTAAGCCCTGAGGGTCTCGAGCAACTTGCCTTAAACCATTCGGACACCTAGGTCAAAACAGTATTTACTAAAAAAACTATGATTTTGCAGTTAATTATTTGAACAAATACCGAAAACGAATCTGTATGAAGCCACAAAACAGATTTTTGCATTGTATTCATAAACCGCCTAACATTCATTATAGCGATGTGAGAACCAGATTTTCCTCATTTCTGTCATGGTATAATAAGATGGTTTACCAGGTACTCTCTTCCCGTGACAGCTAAGTCACGTGATTACGTCAATACTACGTCATCGTCTGTGGAGCCAACGGCGGGCTGTTATCGAGACACTTGTCAGTTTGATGTGCTGCCACTTTGTGTAAATAAATTACCCAAGCAAAATGATTTTTTTCATTTACTTGCTCTAAATTCATTTGCTTTCTATAAAGAATCACTTTTGAACTAGTAATTTTATACAGTTTCCTTTAATAACTAATTAGATGAATAGCACGAGATAACAAATAGTTAAGTTAGGCTAGTTATGAATTTATTTTACATTCATTATGAACAAAAATCTCCTTAAATATGTATATTGATGATATCAATCATTGGCAACACTGATCGTGACGTAGCTTGGAGGTATCGCGCTGTCATCGCGGGAAGAGAATACCTGGTGAAATATCATTTTATACTATGATTTCTGTAGTGTTTTATTTTTCTAGTTACTCCGGTTTAGATCTAGGTGTGCAAACTGTTAAACCCGAAGATGCGCGAATAATATAACTGTGCCGCTGTTAAGTGAGAAACAGGAAACTGCGCAGTAGTGAAATTTGCAACCAAACAGTAGCGCGCATGCGCGGTAATGGCGGCAAGACTGATGATAGGTTGTTGTTTGGTTGGTTGGTTAATTTGAGTGACAAGACGGCGGGGGACCGCATGTTCTCGATGTCTCAGTCGTTCGTTAATGTTTGACGCATCCTTTTGTCCTGCTCACACTTATAGCGCTACTGTACCTGGGTCCCTTCGCAAAGCCTGGTATCACAGCGGCACAGTTATATTACGCGTACTGTAGTAAGAAAGGTCGTTAGAATAAAAAAAAAAATAACTTCCATAAAATATAATTAATTTGATTTTAGCTAATGATCCTACCAACGGAACTGAGTGTGTACTACTATCAATCATTGGAGTGTTGTCTGAACAACTACACGGCTGAGTCCAACAAGTTGATGACTCTTGAAGAGTTGCAGGCCAAACTCACTGGCAACAAGGTCATTGTCTACATCAACAGTGTGGAAGGAATCAGGTAATTATCTTAAGATCCTGTTTTATTATTATGAAATGATGAAATATAACTTGCACCAATAAATTTATTTTTATAGTGGATGACAATTCACTCTGTCTCAATGTACAGTCAACAAATCGGAATCATGACACAGTCAGTCAATAATTCGTATGAAATTGTCAAAACAGTAACATTTTCTTCTTATTAGCATCGTGCTGCACTTAGGACATTTTGAATATTAAGGAAACTGCGTTAATACGGGTCAGAGGTCTATGCAATTATCAGCTTTGTTATTAAATGCAATAGATTAATAATTGGATAAAAAGTTACGTTTTTGATAAAGCTAGAATTCTAGAATTATGTTTTGAATTTCGAATTAACTGTCGTTCCGCATAGTTTACCTATGAAAATGAAGTGAACAATTTATTTATTTTTAAAAACTATGCTAGCTCTTTAAACTTCAGATGAATATTAATCAAATTAAAAGAAATTGGTACACTAACTGTCACTGCCCAGTAAAATTGATACCAAGTTTGTTGCCAGGGTTATCTTTAAGCGAAATTCGACCTAATTGTATTAGAATGTTTATAGAAAATTAAGCTTATTGTGGGTCATGATTCCGTTTGGTCGAGTGTACATAGTATATTTCTATCTATCTTTGTTTCGCTCTGTTCGGTGTGGACAAAATATACTTTGTTATTATGACCACTTTACGATGTACCTGAAGTGGCTGTCTCAAACACAAATTTTACTTTCGATATACTTTGTGTTGTGGGTAAAACGGTTCAAACTATTGAATTAATAGAGTAGAATAATATTAGCATATATTTTTGTTTCAGCTTGGTAACAACGCTGTACAACAGCGAAACTGGTCAGAAGATCGGCGTGTTCGAACCGGATGAGGGCGCGTATGACGAGGTGGTACAGTTCTGTATGAGAGCCGTGTTCAACTACAACTTCGGCATGGCCTACATCTCTCATACCGAAAACTTGAACGAATTCTATCTACAGAAGTCCACCGATGGTGATAGGATCGCTCTGCTGCTTGATGACCTCTATAAGTACTATGAAGAAGGTAAGGAGATATTGTAAATTCATTATTTTTCTTTTTTTCTTTTACAGTATATGATGGCGAAACGAGCTAAAAGCCAACCTGGTGTTAAGCAGTTAACTTTGCCCATAACAACTGCAATACCACCTAGGCTTTTGCCTAAATGGTACCGCAAGTCGGTTCGCCAAACTGAGACATGAAGATGAAAAGTCCCATGTGATTGTAATTTCACCGGCACCCGTACCCTTCACACCGAAATATTTACTAGTGGTAGTACTTCCCTGGACGAGCTCTTTCACAAAGGAGCTCTACTATTACTGAACATTATCACTTTGTAAATCTCCATCAAATGTCCTGTAAACGCACTATGCACGATAATTATCATAATTATCACACTCGAAAAATAAATGAATACTTTAAATTTAATAGCTACGACACAGTGATAAACTAATGTAGTTATTATCGAACACTATTGTTGATGTAAAATGTGTTTTTTGGTTCCAATAAAGATTATAAAGAAAGATTATAATAGTAGTTTATGAAACTGTTGCATAACAGGGGTTATTAAAACACGAGTGTGAGTTTAAAAACCGAGCCGCAGGCGAGGTTTTTTATAGTATCACACGAGTGTTTTAATACCTAATTATGTCAGTTTCATACACTATTTTATCTAAACTCGTACAATTTTAAATAAAATACCAAAGTCAAAATCTTGGTAACATTGTCGTTGTTTTTCTTGATTTCTCTGGTAAAAGATTGTTCGTCATTTACGTTGCTGCATCCAGAAATTCAGGCGAGGTCATATTTACCTCAGTTCAGTATCACTGCTGTAGTCAGATATTTTTGCCCAGAATAAAACTTTCGGCATACAAAACCATAATAATAACGTAAACAATAACAATAAAACAAGTAACGATGACCAAATCCAGTAGATCATGGCGCGCGGCCGCGCCCGCGCCCTGGCGCGCGCCTACACAGATAATAAAATATAGTCTGGCGAATACATTATAATCGGAACTAATTTTCTATCCTAGTCAGGATTCCGTCAATCTCTGTTTTATCATACAAAAAATATGCCTGTAAACACTTAAATATAATTAAAAGCAATATGACAATCAAAAGTTCTGCCAAAAACGCGATTTTAAACGATAAAAATTTTCAATGTATGACAAGTGGCGCCATCCTGAATTTTGTGTACTCATTGGTGTCAAACTGTACGACTGCTAGAAAAAGGTTTGAAAACTCCTTGGTTGGGTCGAAGTGGCATTAAAAACTCCTTAGTTGGGCTGAAGTGTGCGGTTATGGAAAAACATTTAAATTACCGCATTGTTTTGTTCAGCAAACTGTATCGTAATGAAACTTTTTAAATTCATTACAGGTGCATGTGCGTAAAGTATGTCATTATGACATTTCTTTCGAGTTCATAATTCGAATTTTACGATACGAGTGTAGATAAAAGATTAAATAGTTTTGTTAGTGATTGATGAATACTCGTATTAGAAAATTTATTTTATTTGATCTATTTATGAAAATTATCATCTTTTTTACAGGAACTCCCGAGGCTCTGACAAGTTTCGAAGTAGAAAGCATCTGTGCGGCGCACTCGGCCGATGGCAATTGGTACCGCGCCACCATCATCAGCGTCGAAGAAACGCAGGTCAAAGTCCAGTACTCCGACTACGGTAACACGGAAACACTCCCCATGGAATCTCTTAAAGTACTTGATCCTAAATTTTATGAACCTTGCGCACTCGCGTTGGTAGCCAGCTTAGGTCTCGTAGCTCTGCAAGAGAACGCCCTCGAGATGTTAAAAGAATGGACAAATGAAAAGGAGGTCCAAGTAACACTGGCATTAGGCACAGACGGGTGGCTTGCGAGTTTGCATTTAGACGGCGTGGATTTGTCCATGAAATTGGTAAACGAAAAATTGGCTACGCCACAAATAATTTCAGATGAAGAACAGAAAGTGGAGGAATCACCCGTCACTGAAACCGAACCGATTTCATTACCTGTCGGCTGTACACAAGTGTATATCAGTCATATCGACACTCCTGGACATTTCTGGTTGCAAATGGCCGATAAAGTAGACACCATCGAAGAGATCCAAAGTGAACTCCAAGCCAATGCAGATTCATACACTGATATTGAGAACCGTGAATTAGGTACGTTGTGTGTTGCCAAGTATTTGGCCGACGATATGTGGTACCGCGCCGAAATCCTTGACTCCGATTCCGATATTACCACAGTTCGGTTTACTGATTACGGTAACACGGACGTGCTCGACAATCAGCCCGGCTTGATAAAAGTGCTGCCAGATAAGCTGAAGGAAATCGAACGCTACGCGGTCAAGTCTAGCGTTAACGCTGTCCCAACTGGCACGGGACAGTGGTCAGAACCATCATCTGACTATTTCACACAACTCGTAGGCGATTTGGCAAATCCAGTTGACGCTCTTATTGTTCTTAAAGATGTTACTACTTACGTCGATATATTTGTTAATGGTCAGAATTTGACCGACAAATTAGTATCTGAGGGTCACGCAACGAGATCTGAAGAGAATGACTGTGGTGATTTGCCATCGTGTTACGCCAGTCACGTAAACTCGCCCTCCGAGTTCTGGATTCAACTAGAAACTGCGACCCCTGAGCTACAATCTATGGAATCTGCAATGGTTGACGCAGAAAACTTCCCAGAGCTGGCAGATAAGGAGGAAGGTGTTATTTGTGCAGCCAAATACCCTGAAGATGACGCTTGGTACAGAGCGCAAATAATTGTGGACGGATCAGAGGGAACTGAAGTGCTCTTTATGGATTACGGCAACGCATCTATTGCTAACGAATTGAGAAATCTACCAGATGAACTTAAAGTAAAGCCTGCACTTTCGAGAAAATGTGCCTTACAGAAACCCCGGGACATAAAGTGGTCACGTCAATCTGAGACTAAGTTTAATGAATTAGCTGCAGAAGGAGCCACTATATTTAACGTACAATTCATCGCTTCTGGTGACATTTCCATTGTAGAATTGTTCCTTGAGGGAAAATCTGTGACTGAAGAGCTCGTCGGCTTGTGTGAAGAACTGCCGGCTGAGAGACCCACGCCTGTCGGACAAGATATCATTTGCAACGCCAAAATCTGTTTTGTCATTGGTTTGGACGAATTCTACGTTCATCTAGATGAGGCAACTTCAGATCTTAATAAAGTTACTCTTAAGATGAATGATTGTCAAGAATTCGAGCCTGTCTCGGAATTGAAAGTAGGATCGGTATGTGCTGCATTTTGGGCTGAAGACGAAAAATGGTATAGAGCGAAAGTATTAGAATTTTGTGACGTCGGTTACCATGTGCAATTTATTGACTACGGAAACAAAGCTAAATGCGAGGAATTCAGGCAACTACCCGAAGATCTTGCCGTCATAGAACCGTTGGCGAAATGCTGCCGACTAGTCACATCATTATTTGATAACGTTGAGCTTCATGAAATTGGCAGAATTAAGCTTGAAGAACTCACATTAGAAGATGCGTCATTCCAAATACAATTTCTAGATAGCACAATGCAGCCATGCCTTGTTCAACTGTCATTCGAGGGTACAGATTTTATTACTACAATCAAAAAGGACGATACAGCTAGTACCACTGAAAAAGACGTAACAGAAAAAACAGCTAATGAATCTACAGAGAAAGCAGCTAACGAATCTACAGAGGAAGCAGCAAATGAACAGTCTGAACTCAATACATCACAAGCTGATCTTGATGAAAGTATGGAGAGCAACCACACAGTCATTGAGAACAAATCCTTCGAGGCTAAGCCTGATAGTTTGAGTGAAGTGAATGAAGAGAAAGATGTCACTCCAACCAGTCCCGAGGAACATATTTCGTCTGAAACTCTCGAGAACACACAGGAGACAATAGAGACGCCTGAGCAAGACGAATTTAAAGATTCCATTTCTACAGATGTAACAAATATCAGTGAGGAAGCTGCCTCGCCATCTGAGAAGCTTATAGATGAAATCTCAGAAGCAACAGATAAATCTGTAGAGTCAGTCTCGGAAGCAACAGATAAATCTGTAGAGTCAGTCTCGGAAGCAGAAAAATTATCAGAAACAGAAATTTATGTCGAAGCTATATCAGAGACAAAGAATGTATCGGACACAGAAAAATGTGATAAGAAAATAGTAGAAACCGAAAAAATTACCGAGAGTGAATTAGGTACCGAAAAAAATTTAGAATATGAAACTGAAAACCTTGTGGAGAAAGTAACAGAAAAGGTTTTAGAAACAGAAAAACCCACAGAAAAAGTTTTAGAAACAGAAAAACCACAAGAGATAGAAATTGAAAAAGTTTTAGAAACAGAAAAACCACAAAAGATAGAAACTGAAAAAGTTTTAGAAACAGAAATACCAAAAGAAATAGAAATTGAAAAAGTTTCAGAAACAGGAAAACAAAAGGAAATTGAAATTGAAAAAGTATTAGAACCTGAAACACCAGAAGAAAAAGAAATTGAAAAAGTTTTACAAACAGAAAAACCAGAAGACAAAGAAATTAGAAAAGTTTTAGAAACGGAAAAACCAGAAGAAAAGGTTTCGGACAAAATATTAGAAACACTAAAACCCGCAGAAAAGGAAACTGAAAAATCGGCTGAAAAAGATACGCAAAAAGTTTTAGAAACGACAGAAATCAAGTCAGACTTTGAACAACCTGCGGTTAATGTGTCAGAGACGACAGAATAATTTGCAGAAAAAGTCACCGTTCCCAGTGAGGTAAAAACAGACCCTGTTAATTAGTGTTAAGACGTTGTAAATACGACAAAATAGAGTATTCTTAGTGACGCAACGCCAATAAAACTATTATAGAGGTGTCCCATTGCGGGATTGGGTTGTTCCATTTCTTGGAGGGAAAGTACTTTAAGTATTGGAAATATAAAGTTTTAGACTTAATTTTTATTTTTTTTAAATAAAATATTTTGCAATCACAGATTATTGAATAAATGAATATTTCATAGAATAGTACCATTCTGTATTTTATGGCATCTGTTGATAGATATCGACATGGTAAATAAAGATGATGAACCCCCAGTTTCCGAAAGGCTGATTAACGCAAAAATTAACTAATCAGCAGTCAAATCTCAGGTCAAGCGATGTGATTGGTTGACAACATATTTGCTGGCCAATCACAGGAGCTGACATTAGATCAAATTGATTAGAAAGGCTGATCAACGCAAAAATTAACTAATCAGTTGTCAAATCTCAGGTCAAGCAATGTGATTGGTTGTCAACATCATTGCTGGCCAATCACAGGAGCTGACATTAGATTTGACAACAGATCAAATTGATCAGCCTTCAGAAACTGGGGTTTAATCTCTCTAAAGGGTGCCACTGAAGATGCATCCAACAGTTCGAATCCGCATTCCAAAATCTGTCCGTGAATGTTGAAAACGTATGTTATTTTTAGAACAAGTCAAGCTTTTTTGGATGTAGTTATTACAACGACGTCGGAATGGATGCATCGTCAGTGCCCACCTTAACAACTATAGCATCTTAAATTAAAGGAAGTCCATGAAATAAGAACAAAAAAAAATGTTTTTGACTAAAATTTACTGCCTTGGTGTAATTTAATTGAAATGTACCTAAGCTAATGTTAGATTTCATGGTTTTCCTTTAATCTAAGTTAATATATGTTGGAGAGATTTGATTCTCATATATTGACCCTAAGAATTGGTAGAAAAAAATACAGGTTGATATTTTTTCCGTTCATGCTAGTCTCCCGGCTTAGGCAAGACACATTAGAAAAATCCTATTAGGCATTACTTGCTTTAAAAAAATAAAATGTCTTCTTTTAGCAAAATGTCATATTTTCAATATTTAAAGTACTTTCAGGTCGATTTAACAGCCTTCGAATGAAGTTATACTAATGAGATTGTGACAGATGATATCCGACTAATGATAATAATATGCATATTGTTATTGGTTTAAAAATATTATGATCAATATAATACCTTTGACATCGAAACAACAATATTGATGAACTTTTTACAATTTGTCAGTAATCTTCATCAATATAAATAAGGCTAAACTTGATTTGTAAACCAATAAAAATATGCATATCATTAGCGCGATTTAGATATCATTTGTGTCACAGTATCATTTGTGTTACCGCATTTTAGTGAAATCAATCATTTCCCTCCATGAAGCATATCGATGGGCCACCCTGTATTGTACTATAATAATCTCTTTAGACTTAAAGCAATATGTGACTTACAAATGTTGAAAAAAAATATGCAAATTATTAGTTTGCATCGCATTATAGTCTACTAATAATGCCAATATATTGGTATTAAAAGCAGCTTATAAATATTATTCGCGTACGAAGTACATAAAAAATAAAACGAAATAGGTTGTTAAGCTTTGCTGTATGTTTGAATAATGCGTTTTTTTATAACATTGTTGAATTATTCGTCTACCGAATAACTGATTTATAGTGGACGTTTTATGAGCGTTTCTGACGACAATGTTTATTAAAAATATTTAATGGTACTAAAAGTGATTCAAAAGTTGACACGAAAAATTAAAAGTTGTTTATTGCTCACCAAATTTCCATAAACATTATTTTAAATACTCATTATTATACGGCTTTTTTAAGTTTTATTATAATAATATGTTTTCGGTATCAGTTTAGTTGAGTAACGCACGGACTATAAAGGTCGTAACAAACGGCAGCTATAATTTACAGTCAGAAATCTATCCGGTGAATCACCACTAAGGCCAAAATCGCTTGCACTCAATGTTGTACTCGTCATTACAAACAAGTTTTACTATGACACTAACCCTGAAATCGCGAATAAAAAATCAGCTGAACCCTAAATGTTTTCGATTTATGCGAACATAAATGTAGGATTAGCTGATTTTTTTTCGCGATTCCAGGATTGGCCCTATAGTAAAAGTTGTTCGTAATGATGAGTACAATGACCCCTCTTCGTTTTCGAAACGACTTATTTTTCAGCGTGTATATTTCCGTATCGCTAGTAGTAAAAATTAAAGATTTAAAAATATACATTATCGTTGCCATGTGTGGGTTTCTACAGGGTCTTACGGTAAAATGTATCGCTATAATATACTTTTTTGTATTATAGCTGCCGTGTGCTACGGCCTTAATTGTTAGAATTAATTGCAGTATGAGGCCTTTAAAATGTACATAATTTATTGTAATTAAACACATTCCTTTCATTTAACATTAGATTCACATGTCACCACAGATACCGAAGGTGTATTGATTGTCGTTATTTTTTGTTTAGTAATCACCTTTGTAAGATTCAGGTCTTATGTCCTTTGAGAGGATGTTTCGTTTTTTTTTTAAATAAAGGTATTTAGAAAGCGAGCCATTTTTTATTGTGTTATAATATTTTTACCTACGAACGAACGGATGGCCGATGGGGCAGTAAAGTTCTGGAGTGGCGACCGCGTACTGGAAGGCGCAGCGTGGGTAGGCCCCCCACAAGGTGGACCGACGACCTGGTGAAGGTCGCGGGAATCCGCTGGATGCGGAAGGCACAGGACCGGTCGTTGTGGCAATGCTTGGGGGAGGCCTATGTCCAGCAGTGGACGTCTTTCGGCTGAAATGATGATGATGATGATGATTTTTACCTAACTCACTACACTACCAATCTGCTAGAATGGCACGACTATCATCATCAATACTAACAAAAACAAGAATACAATTCCTTTTCACCGCCCCGGCTTCGTAGATGTGTTCGTGACCTCAGCGCCACGTCTTTTATAGAAGACAAATATTGTATGGACATTACTACAAGTAATAAATACGTGGCCACACCTCGGATACTCAATACAATACGAATGCTAGCGCCACCTACATACACAAGATGACGTCTGTATACGAACGCGCACACACGTATAGGTTAGGGATGTTCGCCGATTGAGTTCCAAGCGCTTCTCAGTAGTTTTCAAAGATGGCGTGCTTGTATAGCTACTGAAGATTGACATCCATTGCACGACTGCAGTCCAAGCGCCGTCAAACTGCGGGCGCGGGCGAGGAATCTTGAATTGGCGGGGGGCGGTGAGTCGTTCTATACGTTAGTACTATTAGATATTCTGTGACGTGGCGCTGAGGGCACAAAATATTTTGCCTTCTACGTGTTATTAAAATAACTAAAAGGGCTCATTGTACTCATCAGTATGAACAACTTTTACTCTGGGGAAAACTGTAATCGCGAAAAAAAATTAGCTGTTCCCCTAATTTTGTGTTCACATAAATCGATAAAATTTAGGGGAGCAGCTAAGCAGAGTTTTCAGTTATTTCAATGACACGTTGTATATACGTGTCAGTGGTGTCGATTCTCTTGTTCACGAACTAAACTTATTTTAAACTATCGCTCTCTTTTATTAATAGTATTTTAGATTTTCCATTGCCCTTTGAGTGACTTTGAGCCTTCTTATCAGGCCCATTGTGAGCGACCACTTTCAGTGCCTGCATGACTCGTCCCGTCGTAATGTAAATAAGCTGAGCTTTCGAAAAAACAGCTTTTTTCGTGGTAATATGTCCAAGAAGCACAGAATTGTACTAAAATGTAGGCTCAAAGAGAAAGAAAACAAATGTATTTCATGAACATTTTTATTCTACATTTAAAATAATAAGTAGAAAAATAGAGATTATTACTTCAAAACATCTATAAAATGTTTCTATGGCAGTTACCTTATAGTCTTATAGAAAAATGCTACAAAATAAATGAAAATAAATCAATATTTACAATGTCCGGCACTAGCGACGAAAAGGCAAATATTTATATATAAAAAAACTGCCCGCGTACTGAAATAAAACATGGCGTATGTTACTTCTGGATAAAGTAGCTTTTTAATGGTGAAAGAATTATTAAAATCGATTCAGTAGTTTATCGATTACAAACAAATCTTTCCTCTTTATAATATTATAGTATAGATGAGGTCACATGAAATGAAATCGAGATAATACTTTTCGATTTCTAATAATTTAATTGCATACTAATTGTAAGAATTATACATGCAAAGTTTTTTTGTATAATTTACAGTCACGCGTAAAACGGTCGAGAAGAATTTAATTGATAACAACGCAAACAGTTTTGATACCGTCTGAAGTTAGCAGATTAAACTCTTGTTCTGTAGAACCCTTTTTGTGTTTTCTTGCCTAACTCGGGCAAAATATATTAAACCAACTATGTCCGAGGCTGCGCCCACGTAGTGAAATGCAATATAACCTATATTACATATGAATAAAGTAGCTTTCTAATGGTGAAAGAATTATTAAAATCGGTTCAGTAGTTTCAGAGTTTATCGATTACAAACAAACAAATCTTTCCTCTATTATATTAGTACATATTTAGCGAGGAACTTGGTACTTTCGCGCATACCGAGAAAAGGGCCTCATTCTTATTATTAAAATGTTTATGAACAAAATACATATAATAAAAATTTATAGGGACTTGCGTTTGAAGAAAACTTGTACTACAAATTTCATTATATATACAAAACTAAAATGTACTCAACGTTATTTTACGAGACCTACTATGTCGAAATCTTTAAGATCTTCACGTTTTTTCAAAATAAGTCCTTTTTCATTAGCAAGATGGAGTACTGAAAGTAAGGCTAGGGGCACACTGAGCGATTCCCGCATGTTCGGTGTCAATTTGCTCGGCAATCGTTGGTAGATTGAAAAGAATGTTGTTGGTGAGACTTGTTCTTTTTGTCTTTCTGGTGTATTCTCCGATAGCAATCTCCATGTGCAGTGTTTCAGCTGCTTCATATCCACCTTCTTCGCCCGCATCGCGTAGGGTATAAAGATTTTGGCAACCTGTGGGAGTAAAGTTAGTGGTTTTAGGGTTGCGAAGAAAAGTATTTATCCAGGGGGTCTATTCGTAAAAACGACAACGACATAATCGAAACAACACGAGTGTTCCGAAAATATCGGTCGTACCCTCATATGAAGGTCGTACCCTACTCTAATAAATAATCGGATTCTTTGGCCCGTATTACAGAAGGATACTCAAGCGTTGATCTCTGTTTAAAACTAGTTTTGAGTTGAGCTTTGATTTTAGAATGTTCCTCAAGCAGAGATTTATTGATCACAGTTCAGCTGAGTTTAGCTTTATTTTATACTGTCACCTGTTTCGGAATTTCCGCTGAGATTTGATCTGTAATCACTCTAGTGTGGTCCAGATTACGCTTGAGTAAAGATTTATATTCTATTTCAGTTCAAATTCGTGTGTTATGTTGTTGAATTAAAGTTTATAATTACCGTTCTGGAATAAGACCGATACTCAAGTAACGATTCTATCCTTAAGTAGTGATCAGGTGATTGGAGTTTAAACTGTACTTGAGGAAGCTTCTGTAATACGGGCCTTAGTGTTTTATCGAAATCACAGACAAATATTGTGTGATTTTTTACGACGTCATAAACAATGTTCGGAGTGAATGAGTCAAAAACAAAAGAAATACTGTCAATGACGATTACAACTAAGAGTAGTGTTACGACTGAAAATTGATTAGTATCGTTCGTTGCTTCGTATAAACTATGGTTAAATCGACGTCGCGATATATCGATTATCGATACAGTATTGTGTCAGCGAGAGGTAAATAGAAGTACCGCCACAATTCCATTCTTTTGAACGAGTTATATCAAATCGCGCGAGCACGCGTCTTTCATGTGGCGTGCTTACCGCGGATTTTATAGAAAATAGGAAACTAAAATCGCAAAAACGCTATACCGTAATGTTCGGTCACATAGTTCATAGCTAACAGGGTATTGACCTTAGTGGGTGGTTCCAACATGTCAGTAATCTCTTCTGGCTCGGCCGTTTTCACTTGGTCGTGCAGTTCACCCGCCGCCGTCGCATCCTCGTTACCCCAATCATCGCCGTCCTGGAATACATAGTATAATGTTACAAATACCTACCAATATTAGAAAGAAAGAAAGAAAGAAATAATATTTATTTGAATCTAGAGTGATGCATAAAATCACCAGAAACGTAAACAAAAACAAATACAGGAACAAATAAACAAAAAGTGTGGTAGAGATGGCTACGAATGGACGTTTGAGCGTTCGCATATATTTTATACTAACTGCGCGTCAAATCATAAAAACGCGATGTGACGTCATTTACTACGTCAATGATAGTTCGCATGTAGCGCGATAGATGTTGCAATGGTAAAATAATCACCCTTTTACTGTTCCACCACTGGGCAAGGGCCTCTTCTCAGAATAAGAAGAGTAAGGCTCGAGTCCTTAGCTGACCTTAATTCTTAGAAGTAGAATACTTAATTTCAACCGAAAGACGTCCACAGCTGGCATAGGCAATAATAGGCATGACCAAAAGGGCCATAATTGCCACGCTTGGCACGCGGGTTGACGAACGAGGTTGGTTGAATAAATACTCAGAGAACGCTGCTGCCCATCCTCTGGTGAATCCTCTAGTCGCCTTTTACGACACCCGTGAGAAGAGGGAGGGTGGTGCAATTCTTTACGTCCGGCACCACACGGAACTGTAAAGTAAATTTGATTAAAGTTACTTTAAAAAAATGAATGACGTCAACATGGGAGGCGTGGTTTGTCCGAAAGTTGCCACGCATGAATCGCAAGTAAAATAAAATTGTGATTACTAGTGTCCGACTGAAACAGGATTTTCAGCCGAAACCGAAACCGTAACCGAACCTTCGGTCTTGTATAGCGATTCAGAACCACACGATATCTCAGTTGTCGGTCGATACCGATTGATATCGTACGATAAATAAAATTTTCAATTCAGAATAACCGTATCCCAGATCAATTTGACGAACTGGATACCGAATCGAAGATGACGTCATACCGTACGATTTCCCTCAACATTACACGACATGTAACGCTATCAACGCTATTCACAACGCTGCTATCGAAGGAGAATTACCGAACGTCCGATTATTTTCCCCGACAACTTAACGGGAGCTACTGGGCACCCGATAATTTTTTTTTTTGTTAGTTTGAGCCGTAAAATTAATATAAGACATAAAAAACAAAAACAATGCAGTGTAATTGTTGAGAAAAGACGCTGAAGACTCCGAGAAGAACTCAACTCACCCAGACACGCAGTTGCATTTTGCGCTCATTGCGAGATGCATTTTCATGCACAGCCGGATAATTCACTGAATAATATGGGTTACTGCATGACCATACACTTGCCCTATTATCCTAGTAGAAGAAACAAAGAAGAAATCAAGGGAGACGGATACGCTTTCATGAAATCTTGGACCTAAGTGTAAAAAGATGAGGTGGTGTTGTGTAACTTGTGTATTGACCTGTACCAATGATTACTGGCAAACATATCAAACTATCACTGAAAATTCTACGGATTTTGCCAATCTGAGAGCAGACTCTAAGCTCTTAATATTTAAAAGTGACGTTAGGTACCTATGTAACAACATATCTAAGAACATAATATTATTTAGCAGTTGATTTGTGAAGTGCAATTGATATATTTATATGTACACTCTATTTTTCTCTCTTGTCTTGTTTAGTAAACAATCTTGGCATGTCTTTTTAATGCAATTCGTCAATAATAATTATTATAAGAATTATGTTAACAATTTTACACAGTAAGTACCTACCTAACATTTTTTAACCTTATTACATGTGCAGAACTAATAAGTAATTATATATTATCAGTAGTTATTTGAGTAAAGAGACATGCCAAGATTGTTTACTAAATAAGACAAGAGCAAAAAAATAAATTATGTGTATAGTAGCTACCTTAATTATTATATTTTGTAGAGTGGAGTGTTGAGAAACTCACAAATCATACATATAAAAAACACAGGTAAAAGAGATATTTAAAAATAAAAACACATTTTATATTTTATTTTTATTTCTTTTCAATTATAATGTCTTACTATTGTCTTGGTACCTAGCCCAATTAAGATACCATATTATAGATATTATATGGGTGCAGCAGCCTACAGTTTGTCTGCCTATGATGCAGTAACAATGTTTTAAAGTGCGTGGCAGTGTGGGTACCAACTGTAGGCAACCCCGGAGGAAGCTACAATATCTCTGCGAGAAGTGTTGACTATAAATCTTGATTGAATGCAACCTCTTAGAAACCATAAAGCATATTCTTTCTATAATCTGGCTTTCTGTACTATAGTCTAATAATACAATTGTAGGAATGGGCTAGTTCATTCTCACTTCTTCATTTAGATGCTCAGCGGGAAGAACTGTGTGCCTGTATTATCATTGAGTATACACTGAGCTGGAAACTATATGAAAAGCAGCTCGGTCTGCAAGCACACAACAAGCATGGCATATTATGCAACTTACTGCTTCTACCTGCAACAAACATACATAGTATAGTATAACGGGCTGTTTCCACAACTCCACGTCTAAGTGTGTATTTTGTGTACATAATACAAACATACATAATCATTAAAGTAATTGAAAATCAATTTGACTAGCAGTAAAGTTTTGAAAAATATTTTATAGACTGATTCAACTTACAGTTTAAGGCATAATCCACTCTTGTATAATATTACAAATTGTTATTTCACGAGTTGAGCCAGTGTCAAGTAGGTGACTGACACTTGATGCAAGAGAACATCCACAGCAGAGACAAACTGTCTTTGTTCATCAACAGATGCTCTTTGAAACAAGTCCTAGTAAGCTTGGTCATGGTCATGCTGTTTACCTGAAAGATAGAAAATGTATTTAATGTTAACAAATCATGATTACAGTATTGTGTCATTTTTCTCTCTCGACACATGAATACCTATGCTGTCGGTTTGGTCAGTGTCGCCTTAGGAGTTTAGGTACTTATTTATTTAAATGTACCTATAAAAAATACATGTGCCTTGTAAACGTTTGTATACCCACGGTGAAGGAAAACATCGTGTGGCCTGCTACACTGCTGCTAGTGTGGAGTGTGTGTTGTGCTATAGGCCAGCGTTGTAGACGCTGATGAGCTAATAAATAAGAGGTGAGTAGGTACTTACACGTTTTGGTGAACGTTATTGTAGAATCACTGACAGACTGTGTAATTTCATCGTCTAAGGCTCGATTACAGCGATAGTCGCCATTCTACTATTCTCACAAAGATTCATGATGAACTTTTCTCCAAAAAGAATGTTACTTCTTTCAATTTTGAGTGCGTATGTTATAAACTCAAAAAAAATATTATTTAATTGATAAACAACAATAAAACCAATAGTCCAAAGATAACATAATCACCATAGTCCAAGATGTTTTACAGGGTTACTAGATCGAGTTTCTGAATTTTCCCCATATTCATATATTTTTTCCCCAAAATGATGATTTTCAACTTTTTTCCCAATTTTTTTTCGCACAGAAAATTTAAAAATAAATGACTATGTTTATTCAAAAACTATAAAAAATATTTTATAGTGTATTGTGGATGATATTTAAAACTTTTGATATATCGTCTTCATTCAAGCCCTCAATTATTTTCCCAATGACATTACACAAACTAGTCTTCTTCTTCTTCGTGTCAACATGAGCTACATAATAATAATAGCTCATGTCGTGGGGAAACGATTAGCCAGTCAGCAGGTTGATAGCGGGGCTGACTGCCCAGAGTGCGCCGGACGATCAATTAAATATCGTCACACGTGGAGGCTACACAAACTAGTACAATTTCAGTATTACATCTGTATTTTAGTTTCTCCAAATATTTCTCCAAGGATTTCATTCCCTGAAATTTCCCCAAGAACTACTTTTTTTCCCCAAAATTGCGAAAAAAACCCCCAATCTACCAACCAAGTATTTTAACGTCAAACGTCACATTGACAATGATTTTGACAGATGGGTGTTTACAAAGCTAGCTTTTCGTAGTAAGTACTTTCATAATTTTATTTTTATAAACAGCCGTTATTCAGCCGTAATTAATTATTTTGTAGTAAGATTAGAACAACAAAACCATAAATACTTTCGGATATATTTTTACATCGCCTAGATATGGGTTTAAAAATCTTTCTATTTATGATACAAAAGAAAACTTCATAAACGCACCATGTAATCTCATGTAATGTAACCAATATCGATACCGTACCCGAAACCGAATCGAACGCTCATATCGGTTGTTCTGAATAGCCCCGAAAGTAACATACGGTACGAGTAAGATATCCAATCGAACGGATTCGGCAAGTTATCGAAATGTTCTGAATCGCACTGGTTTCGGCCGAAACCGAAACTTATTTGATTTTTTTATAGCATGTTAAATCTAAAAATTAAATGCAACAATTAAAGTATGTAAAAAAAAATCGGTCAAGTGTGAGTCGGACTCATGCAGTAAGTTCTGTACCACCCATCGACCTGATACCCCATAGAAACTGATTTAATTTACGAGAGTTTATCAAAAGATCAACGAGCGTACGCGATATGTGAATTTTTGCGTCTCTTTCTTACGTAGGTACCACCACATATGTCTATTTTTGCCCTGTTTTTAGTATTTGTTGCTAAACTAGATAGTATCAGACCAAGTTTGACGCTGGTATGTATTACAGTTTTGAAGATAGAGCAGGAACAAAAACGTTGAAAAAAATCCTGTTTCTCGAAGCTTCTTGTATGGGGACCCCCTTGGGTTTCAGACTATTTTTATTTTTAGTATTTGTCGTGATAGTAGTCATAGTAGTAGTAAATAATGAAATTTAACTAGAAAACTTTCCCGTACTAATGTACTACGCGTCCGAATTGACTAAGCACCTCGCGTACTAAAGGGAAAAAATGCAACATGACTAATAGTACTGAAGGTCATTCACGGTAATAGTTAAATCATCGGAGGTAGTTGTGTATCGGACTTACGGGCAGTTCGAATACGGGTACAAAATTAATCCAACAACAATTACAAACAAATATAGTAATGTTTGAATCAAACATCACAGGCATCTTCACACATCTTTTAAGTGGTACATTAATTTCTACATAAATTTATATTGTATAAGTTCTAGGGACTGCCTCTTTGGTCTAGTGGTTGCAAGCGCGACTGCTGAGCGTGGGGTCCTGGGTTCAATTCCCGGGTCGGACAAAGTGTTATTGGGTTTTTTCATTAGGAAATTCTCAGTAGCAGCCCGGAGTCTGGATTTGTGCCCGGTCAATGGCAATAGGCTCGCCCCCTATTACATGGGACTATAACATAACTGGCGAAATGTGGGTGTACTATTACACCTCTGCCTACCCCTTCGGGGAAATACAGGCGTGATGTTATGTTATGTTATGTTAAGTTCTAGGGAATAACTCAACAGAACCAAATAAAATATCTGATGAATTATATTCTATTACAACTTACACCCTATGGCTAGCGAACTCAACTGGCAACCACGTTCACTCACTCGAAGTTAGCCGAATGATGCGCGACAATTCACGAATACCTAGTTTCGGCGGGGCCGAAGGTTCGGCCAATTATTGGCCGAAACCGAAACTGTGGCCGAAACTAGATTTTTTGGACGAAACTAGCCGAAACCGAACCTTCGGTCGGTCCTTAGTGATTACAACCATTCTATCTATCTATTTCTGTGGGTGGCGCTATTCTTTGCGTCACCACACGGAACAAATAGTATGTAGAATACTCACTGGAATATTATTAGGGCAGTAGGACGCATCGTTTTCGTTGTTGTAGTCATAATCTCTAGCTTCTTCCAGTGTGACGGGCTCCGGCTCGGGTTGCTTGTTCTGCTCCAGGTCACGGAGCCGCATCATCATGACGTTGCGACGGAGGAATAGCTTACGGAAGTGAGACTCGTCTAGACCTCTGTAATGGAAAATTAGCTGATATATAATAAAGTAGTTTTTTGTCTCTCTCTTATATTATTTAGTAAACAATCTAGGCATGTTTCTTTATTCAAATAACTACTGATAAAAAATATAATTACTAGTTCTGCACATGTAATCCGGTAGTTGACTACTATTAAAAACTTTTTAACAAAAAAAATAAAACCGACTTCAAAAACATTAACTAAAAAGTAAAAAATAATCATTGTATGTATTTTAAAATCTTAACAGAAACCAAAATTTTGAAGGCGGCGCGTGATTGACCCTTTGCGTCATGTAATGTACAGTCGAGCGCAATATCTATGGTAAAAACAGGTTCATGTGAACGTACATGAAAATCACGTGCCGCCTTCAAAATTTTGGTTTATGTTAAGATTTTAAAATACATACAATGATTATTTTTTACTTTTTAGTTAAAGTTTTTGAAGTCGGTTTTATTTTTTTTGTTAAAAAGTTTTTATTTCATACTTTTTAGTTGAAAATTGCGAGGGTTGATTCATAAATGTTTATATAACCAATTTGAGTTTTTTTTTTTTTATTAACCTTTGCTATCCCACTGCTGGGCAAAGGTCTCGCTCATGTTCTTCCAAAAGTCCAATCACTATCGTGAAAAAAAAACACGCATATCGGCCAAGAATTTTCAGAAAAACGAACCAATGAGCAGATCATCAAGATAGGCGAAGCTAAAATAAACTGATTTATTGAAGCTGGTTAAAAAACTACTCAACCTAAGTCAATAAAATTTATATGGGACCACCGCGCGGACTTTTTCTACCAAATAAAAACACAACCACGTAAATCGGCCCACAAATCTCGGAGTAATCGGTGTACATACATGAAAATAAAAATAAAAAAACCCTCGGAATACATAACCTCCTCCTTTTTTTGAAGTCGGTTAAAAATGACCAAAAATGTTATATTATTTAAAAGGAGGTACAGAAAGGATAACATTGTAGAAAAAATAAATAACATCCATGAAAAAATGGAAGAGATACACGCTTTTTAATTTCTTGGAGGTGGTATTTGCTGTCCTTGTCGTGCGAAACGGACATTGTACAGAGGGATGTCAAGTTACTATGAAGGTTTTGAACAATGACGTCATTGTTTGATAGTGCTTTCTCTGTCTGATGAACAAATTTAAATCGCTTATAAGTTGGACATTTTATGGAATATTTTATTGGTTTTTTCACTGTTGCTAATTTTTTTTTAAACAGTTTGAGTTTTCTAATAAAAATGAATAAAAAAAATATTGTCACCTTCCCTATTAGGTTAAAAAATGTTATTTAGTGTGTGAAATTGTTAACATAAAGTTGTTTAGGTGGGTTTAGGGGTCCAGACCTCCTCCCCTTAGTCTACGCAAAAACGCTTTTATTCTGCGAATGTCCACCTTTTGTATTCGTGCCACAAAATAGTATAATTGAACCGTGTTGTGCAGAAATGATCCAACCCACAAACAGACCAAAATTCCATTTTATTTATAATAATTATCTCCAAATAAGAAAGACTTCTTAGGGAATAATAAATTATACCAAAATCAAATATCTGTAAAATAATATGCAGAACAAGAAAAAAGCATTTATATTTCAAACATGAATAACTTTAATTTGTATTTTTGTGTAATTTGGTTTATTTGAAATAAAATACATTTCATTTTGTATTTGAAAAATTTGTGGGTTGGAACATTTCTGTACAACGCGACCAATTGCAAGTGCCGCTTGGTTGACATAGCAACGAACTATAGTTGTGAGAGCAGTGTGCTCGTCCGCCCTCCGCACATACTACGCGCGCGATGGAGCGAAGCCCCGCATGTTCACAAGCTATAGCTACGCCCGTGGATAATACGCCTGCTACTTTGTCCTGCTAGTTTCCTCAGTATTATTACCTTATCATCTCTCCTACTAAATGCAAATCCATCACACTCTCAAACATAGGCCACCCCCCCACCCCTACTGATTCTCACCTATACACACATACCCTGCTCACCCATACACATACACCCCAACCTCCAACACCCACCCTACCTGCCACACACACCATACCTCAATCACAAATATAAATATCGTTAACATCACACTATCACACACACATAAACATCTAAATTAAATTAAATTATTTATTCATACAAAAACCTTTTGTAGAACACTGAGTTATTATGGTACACATAGAAATAGTTGCAATACAAACAATAAACATTTTTACAACCAGGATACAACAGTCAAAAGGTAAGAGACAAACATATACATACTCTATCTATCTAAGTACACAAACATATACATACTCTATACTGGGTGTAAGGGGAACGCTTCCCAAAACGAAGATAGGTGCTGGTGATTACTGATACGAATCCACGAAAAAAAAAATGCGAAATATTGTTATTGTTTTTCTTTTTAAATTAATAATTGTTAGTATGATGAAAGAGACTATACTCCACGACACAGGGAATTCTAGTGTGGAGGCTAGTGTCTAAGTATTGTAACTCTGCTTTTGATCAATAAAGATTTTTATTTATTAATAAAAAAAATATTTGTTCGTTCATCTTACCTATCAATAGGAGTTTTGAAGTTAGCTTCGTTCCACGTATGTCCAGTAGCGAGCGTCTTCCTGCTGATCATGATCTTGGCTGGCTGTGTCGGCTCGTACTCTCCCACGGGCTCCGTGCGGCAGTCGAACGCTAGGCCGGCTCCTAGGAAGTCCAGTTGGCGTTTCGTTCGCGGAGGCTTCTTGCCTTCGACCGTCAGGCGCCCACCCATGGATTGAGTGCGTTCCGTCATTTTTGAAGCTGGAAAAATGTATAAGATAACATAAGTATTGGCCCATAACATCAATAGATTGAGAAGAGCGGAATGAGAGAGGCTTTCAAGAAATATAAAATGATACTTACCCAAAACTTTCTGGGAGTGTTATACAAGGAAATGTTTTACTTTTTTTTTCCCTAAAAATAGACCATAGTGCTGGTAGGGCACCCCCCGCCCAGTTAGATCGACAACCTGATAAAAGTATTAGCTGGGGGGGATTATATTAGAATATTAGAATTTGGGAGAGGCTTATGTCCAACAGCTGGACTGCGATAGGCCGAGTTATGATTATGATGAGTGCTGGTAGTGGTGGGTCACCTCTGTTGTTCTTGAGGCGCCAGTGCGAGGGCCCGGCCCAGGCCGCGACGATGGCGCCGCAGTAGGAGTACTCCAGGCGCGTGTCGCCGGGCGCGGCGGGGCGCATGTGAGTGAACTAATGATAATGTAGTGCTGGTAGTGGTTGTCACCTCTGTTGTTCTTGAGGCGCCAGTGCGAGGGCCCGGCCCAGGCCGCGACGATGGCGCCGCAGTAGGAGTACTCCAGGCGCGTGTCGCCGGGCGCGGCGGGGCGCATGTGAGTGAACTAATGATAATGTAGTGCTGGTAGTGGTTGTCACCTCTGTTGTTCTTGAGGCGCCAGTGCGAGGGCCCGGCCCAGGCCGCGACGATGGCGCCGCAGTAGGAGTACTCCAGGCGCGTGTCGCCGGGCGCGGCGGGGCGCATGTGAGTGAACTAATGATAATGTAGTGCTGGTAGTGGTTGTCACCTCTGTTGTTCTTGAGGCGCCAGTGCGAGGGCCCGGCCCAGGCCGCGACGATGGCGCCGCAGTAGGAGTACTCCAGGCGCGTGTCGCCGGGCGCGGCGGGGCGCATGTGAGTGAACTAATGATAATGTAGTGCTGGTAGTGGTTGTCACCTCTGTTGTTCTTGAGGCGCCAGTGCGAGGGCCCGGCCCAGGCCGCGACGATGGCGCCGCAGTAGGAGTACTCCAGGCGCGTGTCGCCGGGCGCGGCGGGGCGCATGTGAGTGAACTAATGATAATGTAGTGCTGGTAGTGGTTGTCACCTCTGTTGTTCTTGAGGCGCCAGTGCGAGGGCCCGGCCCAGGCCGCGACGATGGCGCCGCAGTAGGAGTACTCCAGGCGCGTGTCGCCGGGCGCGGCGGGGCGCATGTGAGTGAACTAATGATAATGTAGTGCTGGTAGTGGTTGTCACCTCTGTTGTTCTTGAGGCGCCAGTGCGAGGGCCCGGCCCAGGCCGCGACGATGGCGCCGCAGTAGGAGTACTCCAGGCGCGTGTCGCCGGGCGCGGCGGGGCGCATGTGAGTGAACTAATGATAATGTAGTGCTGGTAGTGGTTGTCACCTCTGTTGTTCTTGAGGCGCCAGTGCGAGGGCCCGGCCCAGGCCGCGACGATGGCGCCGCAGTAGGAGTACTCCAGGCGCGTGTCGCCGGGCGCGGCGGGGCGCATGTGAGTGAACTAATGATAATGTAGTGCTGGTAGTGGTTGTCACCTCTGTTGTTCTTGAGGCGCCAGTGCGAGGGCCCGGCCCAGGCCGCGACGATGGCGCCGCAGTAGGAGTACTCCAGGCGCGTGTCGCCGGGCGCGGCGGGGCGCATGTCGGTGAGGCGCGCGGGGGGCGCCCCCCCGGCACGTGCCACACACGCCGCCACGGCCACGTCCGCCTCCTCCTCGCTCTCGATGCCGCCCAGCGGCTCCTCATCTGCAATGTACACTATGTTATACAGCAGGGGTCACCAATCTATACTTTTATTATAAAGCTGAAGAGTTTGTTTGTTTGTTTGATTGTTTTCTTGAACGCGCTTATCTCAGGAACTTAAATCTGAACAAATTTTTCGTTTGTTTGTTTGTTTGATTGTTTGGTTGAACGCGCTAATCTCAGGAACTATTGGTTGGAATTTTAAAATACTTTTTGTTTTTTGTTTTGGATAGTCCATTTATTGAGGAAGGCTTTAGGCTATATAACATCACGCTACGACAAATAGGAGCGGAGCATAGATGAAAAATGTTGTAAAAACGGGAAAAAAATATTCCTTTTGAGACATTCCGTTGCGTGCGTTTCGTAGATGGTTAAAGTTACGCAAAAATCATGTATGACGGTATAGTGAGTGAGTGAGTGAGTGTCTGGGTGAGTGAGTGAGTGAGTGAGTGTCTGGGTGAGTGAGTGAGTGAGTGTCTGGGTGAGTGAGTGAGTGTCTGGGTGAGTGAGTGAGTGTCTGGGTGAGTGAGTGAGTGTCTGGGTGAGTGAGTGAGTGAGTGACGTTATGTTCATCACACAAATATTTGTGTCCTGTGGGAATCAAACCCACGACCTCGTGATCAGCAGTCCGACACTCGAACCACCAGACCACAGACGTCGTCAATAATAAACAGTAATAATAAACTTAAATGTGTAAATATAGATACCAGGCCCCTCAGAAAGTATTGCGAAAAAAAGTTTTTATATATGGGAGACTGGCCAGTTATAATGTTTTTCGAAAATATGATTATTTATAAGTAAAAATAAGTAAGTTCCAATTTCAAAATTTCCCTCCACATTTTTTGCGAGTTAATTCAAAGTATTGTGTCTCACTTAAATATGGATCTGCGCCGGGAACATTTTAGAGCTATGATTTTATACGATTTCAAGTGTCGCCTGAAACCGGATGAATCGTACGATAGACTTCAAATGGCATTCATGGATGAAGGCCCTTCCAAGGCAACCGTGTATCGTTGGTATAACGAATTCAAGCGCGGTCGACCAACTTTGGGGGATGACGAAAGAAGCGGTCGCCCTTTGACGGCTGTTACCGAAGAAAACGTGCTAGCAGTGAAAAATTTAATCCAAGACAATAGGCGAATTACATATCAGGAGATTCAACACATATTGAAGATTGGATCGGGAAGCGTTCACGAGATTCTACACAGCCATCTTCGCGTGAGGAGGATAGTATCACGCTGGGTGCCGCACAACCTCACCGATGCTCAGAAGCAGGCCCGGGTGGAATGGTGCCGTGATATGCTTAACAAATTTGAAGCAGGCTCGTCTCGGCGTGTTTACGACATCGTTACCGGTGATGAGTCCTGGATTTATCAATACTACCCAGAAACCAAGCGCCAGTCGACTGTTTGGGTGTTTCAAAATGAGCCAACGCCTACCAAAGTGAAGCGATCTAGAAGCGGGGGTAAGATTTTGAACGCTAGCTTTTTTAATTTGACTGGCCACTTGGTATCAATTCCCTTACGGGATCAAAGAAGCATTAATGCCGAATGGTATACTACCAAATGTTTGCCAGAAGTTTTCTCTGTTATAAGCAACAAGCGACCAAACACAGGGCTCCGCGGGCTACTGCTCCACCACGACAATGCACCTGCGCACACCACACTCAAAACGAGGGACTTCCTGGACAGCACGCCAGTCAAACTCCTGGGTCACCCTCCTTACAGCCCTGATCTAGCACAGTGTGACTTCTTTTTATTCCCAAAAATAAAAAATCAGCTCAAAGGGATACAATTTTCGTCGCCGGAAGATGCGCTGGCTGCGTTCGAGCAGGCTGTAAACGAGGTGTCTGCGGCGGACTGGAAAAAGTGTTTTGAAAACTGGTTTAGGCGCATGAATCTTTGTATAGAGGCTGGTGGAAAGTACTTTGAAAAGATTTGATAAAAATATATGTACGTATAGAACAATTTTTTTTAGTTTCGCAAAACTTTCTGAGTGTCCCACGTACAATATCCAAGAAGAAATAAAACGAAAGGATACCTGAATATGGAAAATGCTGCTTCATAAATATATTTTAACCCAAACAAAGTAAGAAGTTTCGATGCAATTGATTTTTTCTGGGTATTTATTACCACACACAAATTACTCAAGTAACACAAGTAAATTATATTGTACGGTTTACTTAAGGTCTTAAGGTCCGCACAAAATAGGTCGGCGGTACGCATCCGGATCGCGGTCCACCATTTGGTGACCCCTATACAGGGTCATTGAAAAAATACCAAAAGCACCACCTATCAGGTGCTGCAATTTTTCGTGGTAAAACTCAGGCACCGCTGCGTATGCGCCGTTTAATAGAATTTGAACCTTCATAGATCAAAAATAGAGTCTAAAAAGACTTGGTTTCACTGGGACGAAAACGTCCCAGCGGTGCTTAAGGATATTAACGATTTTCTGGATGAAAAACATCCCAGCAGGGTCTAAGAGGTGGCGCCACTAGCAGACAAGTGGCGCCACGGTGGTAAAAAAATAATTACTCGCTGTGTAGATAATTTTTTATTGAATGTTCGGTTTTATTATTATTTGAAAAGAGTATAATATCCATGGAGTTTCTTGCCGGCTTTTCTCCATAGGACCAACTTTTTGAGACTGTGCAACTAGATTCATAATTAACGTATTGAAAGTGCATGTAAATGCTTATTTGAAATAAAAACTTTTGACTTTGACCAATTGAAGTAAAGGTACTGTAGTTTAATCAGAAACTATTAACTCTATAAAATATAGTTCGGTGTAGTTGTAGATAGAACAAATCCGAAAAAAGCCACTTTTTGTATCTAAACTACAGCGAACTATATTTTACAGAGTTAATGGTTTCTGATTAAACTACAGTACCTTTACTCCAATTCGTAAAACCCAACTTTCGATAAATGATGTACTCAGCAAGTAATTATTTTTTTACTGATGGGGGCGCCACTTGGCTGCTAGGAGGGCCGTAAGTGTTGTCTCTTATCATCATTCTTCACGACTTTTATTATGGGCCCAACTCAGAAATCGTGAAAATAGTACATTACTGTCGAGTCCTGAAATGAAGCAATTGACGGCAGAGTCCTTTTTAACCAAACGAGGCCGAAAAGAGCCGATTGATGTTTTTTTTTTTTTGAATAATGAACCAATTTTCGAGCACGTGGAAGAAAAAATTATTACTGCTATACGTAAGTGGCTAGCTTCTTCTATCGTGTCGACATGAGCTACATAAGTATAATAGCTCATGCCATGGGGAAAAGATTAGCCAGTCAGCAGGTTGGTAGCTTACTCGATCAAATGTGCAAGCAATGTGTGAGAAAGATATGCTCTGCGATTAAAATTTTAAGTTGCTGTCTAACGGCCAAAATTAATCTCCTATCTATCCACAATTTGCCCTACTATTATAGAGGTAGAAATTTGACATAAAATGTATGGAGCTTATATCAAATTTCTATCTCTGTAGGTGGATAAGGAAGAATGGTAAGATAATTTGTAGTGAATATATATTGATGACGTACCAAACAGATCGTTATGTTGTTCATCCAGCGGTATGGGCTCCACCTCAGCGTTGACGTCAAACGCGAGCGCCTGTTGCGACAGGTTGAGTCGGTTCTCTTCCACCCAGTTGTTTACCCGAGTGTCGCTGCAACAAATAAACAATATTTAGAACAATGAAAAGTCGGCGTGTCATAACTGCGCACTGCTGATGTTGATGCATTCCGATTGGCGGTAAAGGCGCCTCCACAGAAATGGATAGAATGGCCATGTGGGCAGAGCACGCGTGGGGCACCATGCATGCAGGATATTTCAAAGCCTTTCTCAGCACGCCTTAAGACTTGTTTCTATAAATACTGTAACAACAACCCGCAAAAATGCCTTATTGTGCTGTTTTTAACTGCAGAAACAAAAGCTGTAAAGTACATTTGATTAAAATTAATTTAAAAAAGAAAAATGACAAAAATAATAATAATGATTAATTAATTATAATGATTTTTAATGACGTAAGCGGATTTGCTGAATTATTCCATGGCCGTTTCGGGAGAAGAGGCCAGTGCCGCAACCTCCCAAATTAAATATAGTTTTCCTTTTCAACCGTTTGATGGTAAAGGACAGGTCCAGTAGACTGAGGGCCAAGGGGTTAGGATGGTCTCCGAGGCGCTCAACATATCTCTTCTTATACCGCTCAATCTCCTCAGTAGTGTTCGGAAAGTTGCCACGCATGAATCGCAAGTAAAATTGTGATTACAACCAGTCTATCTATTTCTGTGGACGCCTCCGTCTGAAGAAGACTAAAGGCCAGCACACACCGAGGATGGTAGGGCAGAACATTTTATCTTTAACTTAAATTCATAAGCATCTAGTGGTAACAAAATACAGATTGCAATGTTTAGAGATTGACCCGATGGCATCAGGGGATTTCCTTTCGCGGCATTTTCGCGAACGAGCTAGAGGATGCCGCGGCGGGATGCCAAGGCATGCTTAGGGACTCGAAGGCATGCTGAGGGACGCCAAGGCATGCGACGGGAGGTAACGGCACGTTGCATATGCTTAGGGACGCCAAGGCATGCGACGGTATGCGCTTTTCGACTGAATTGCGTAGTTGGCAGCGGATGCTGCAGTATCCCTTGGCATGCCGCGGGATGTTTCGGGCATGCCGTGGCAAAATACCCTGCCCTGCCGTCCCTGGTGTGCGCTGGCCATAATGATTATGTCAGACTCTTTCCAAACCCATAAAACCACCACATTATTATTCATACAATACCAGTAACAATACGGTAGTTGACTACTGTTAAAAAATACTAAACCTCTTAAGGGGTCATTGTACTCATCATTATGAATATTATGGGACCAACCCAGAAAACACGAAAAAAAAAGAACAGCTGCCCTACATTTGTGTTCACATAAATCGACAAAATGTAGGGACCGGTTGTTTCAGTCGCAATTTCAGTTTTGTCCCATAGTAAAAGTTGTTCATAATGATAAGTACAATGACCCCTTAAGATGTTTAGTATAAACTGAGAATAAGGTTGTATACAGGCCAAGAAGGAGATGGCGGGACGAACTTGAATCCTATCTGTAGGATTGGCCCCTGACGGCAAAAGACGGACAAGTGGAAAAAGGGAATGGGAGGCCTATGCCCTGCAGTGGGACTACAGGCTGATAATAATAATAAAGGTTGTATATCAGTTCAGTATAATAACTCACGTGTCCTCAGTATCTGGGTCCCAGTTGCTGATGGAGAAGCCAGTAAATGGCTCACATATTTGGTCGCTGTTCATAAATGCGGGCAGTAGCTTCGACGCCAGAGTGATGCGCTCAGATAAATCTATGTTTAACTCTTCTGGGATATTCTCTTTTATTTCTTCAAGGTATCGGTCGTCGGTTCTGGAAGAAATAATTATTTTTTGTATATTTATACGACATCTTAATTCTTTAGTGACAGAAATTATGGTTTGGTTTTAGATAGCAAAAAATTCAAGTGATTGGAACTAGTGAGAATTTGCGCAAGCCGTGGCTTGTAATACGGGAAGAAATAAAATACATGTAACAAAGGTTCAAAGGTGTAGGTGTGGTGTTTTTGTTCAGTTTCATTATAGAATCCACCTTTAAAAATATTGTCGCATTTATATGATTTCATACCTGTATGGATTTAAGTTATGCCAGCCAAAATGTACCAAACCACATATCTTTAGACTATGTTTAAATTGTAAAATTAAATGCAATTTACGGCCAAAATTATTATCCAATCTATCCACGATTTGCCCTACTAGAGATAGGAATTTGACGTAAGCTCCATAAAAAATGTACTTATCTATGCCTAGCTATATGTATAATGTTTCAGAATTGACATTTTAATTGTTCTTAAATTATTATTATTTTTTAATTGTAGGTATGCAATGTCTCTTTTAATTTATTATATTGTTAAATAGTGTATACCCTAATGGGTAGATTTTTGAGTTCCCGTAAAATATGTATAACTGTGAGTTTGCACTGAAGAAACATTCACATAAAAACATGTTGAAAAGTCAGTTTTCTGTCAATGTATCGAATCGCGTTCGCATTATCACACATCTTGTTAAAACGAAACTTGTTTGACATTTCATAGTCTATTGAGTATTGACATGTTTCACAATTAATTTCGATACACTTCAAAGTATCTGCTTTCGGCCATACATGTTTACCGACCTCATTGGATAACCCAAAAAACGAGATTTATACAAGTTTTGACACATGCTTAAGCATCAGTGCGAACGTCAGCCGTGACAAATCTGTAGACAAACATGTCAATGTATAAGTTTTTAGTCAGTGCAAACACAGCCAACAACAAATCTAGAAATCTGTCAAAGAATTTATCCAGTATTCTGCAGTGCGAACGTAACAATCAACAAAACAAGTTGTGACATTAGTTTCATATGACAAGTTTCGAGACATTACATGTTAAATGTTTTTTGGTGCAAACCCACAGTAAGACCTACTGTATCACCAAAAGTCACAGTATTAAATACTTTGACTTTGAAAATATGTCAAATTTCTATCTCTGTCTCTAGTAGGGTAAATCGTGGATAGATTGGATATTATTTTTTGCCGTTAGTAGTATATGGTTCAGACTATACCTTAATATCAAACCCAATGTCTTGTCGTGTATAGGCAGAGTAGCGTTGAATGCCCTGTTTGATGACGTCACATCACCTGTTGTCGCCGACAACCTCTCGAAAAACGGATCTGTTGGAGATAAATAATTTATTTACAAAAAAAAAACCTGCTCAGCTGCAGTCTATGTCAATCCAATTTAAAAACTATATGATTTCGGAATAGAAACCCTACTGAACAATACACAAACATCAGTTACCTTTGCGACGTAAATATTTTCAAGACTTTTTTAACTGCCTTTGTCATTCTGAATTCAACTTGGTTTTCATAGAAGTAAAGTTGAAATTTGTGTAAGTGGCAGACAATCACAAAACTATCATCAATCATTTGTGACATCAATTATTTAATTGGATTGACACAGACATTAGCAGAATATTTTCGTAACAAGTAAATAAACTTTGTTTTATAGTATTAAATGAACACTAGTATCAATTAAGACATTTATATAGCAACCTAGACCAAAGTTTTTTTTTTCAAATAGGCATTTTCAATCCTGAAACATGAATTTAGTTGGTCCTATGGAGAAGAGCCGGCCAGAAACTCAATGGATCTTCGAGTTCAAAATAAAGTAAAGCACGTTTAACCCTTTTCCTGTCCAGTGCCCCACAATGGGTCATGGGCCCAGAACGCCGCGGAATGAGAGTGAACGCGAAGCAAAATACGAGGCTTCCCGAGAAGGAGTAGTGCGGCATGAAGTTGACGCCACTCCAAATGAAAGTGCATATAAGCGAAAAAAAAATACATTGCTCAGAAAATATGTGTATCGATAAAATGGCTCAGTAAAATTATTTACTGAATCATCATCATCATCATTTCAGCCGAAAGACGTCCACTGCTGGACATAGGCCTCCCCCAAGCATCGCCACAACGACCGGTCCTGTGCCTTCCGCATCCAGCGGATTCCCGCGACCTTCACCAGGTCGTCGGTCCACCTTGTGGGGGGCCTACCCACGCTGCGCCTTCCAGTACGCGGTCGCCACTCCAGAACTTTACTGCCCCATCGGCCATCCGTTCTGCGAGCAATGTGCCCCGCCCACTGCCATTTACTGAATATTTAGGTAAAATACCATACCAAAATACCAATAAATGTGGGATATATTCAGGAAACTGAAAATAAACAGTTTTCGAGGTATGTTTGGCATTTTTTATGATCGACCCAAATAAGTGCATTCATGTTTTGGACCCAATAATGTTGTTACGTCTATCCTTGAGTAACATGCATTTTAATTTCAGTAGCATAAAGAGAGTAGTTTTTGAGCGGGATTCGCATTAGTTCTTTGACTTACGGGTTTCGGTCCCTTAACAATTATCAGTTTTACACACTAACCTACACAGTCATTAGTGTCAAAATCGCCATTGAACACCTCTGGGTTAGCAGCGATGGCACCCTTGGACTTTTTCTTTTTCTTCTTGACGGGCGCCGCCGCGTCGCCGTCCGCAGCACCATCCTCTTGTGTGTTGTCATCGTCCTTCTTACCTCTTTTTGTCTATAAAATATACTGGGTGTCAGGGAATCGCTCCCGAAACTGAAAGGCTATTATTATACTACCTAAACACAATCGAATACCAATAACCATTAGCCTTATACTCATTGTTATAGTGCTTTGGTATTTTGCGAACCCGCAATGTAAAACTTCAATGCCGCGTACACTTAACCTACCTACGCTCGCTACAACTCGGACTGCGTATGTGAACGGATGTCATTCACCGCTAGCGCCAGCTGATATTTTAATTGAATTACATCGCGAACTTTAAAAAATTAAGCAAATAAATGGGTATTTTTTGCAAATCAGTTTTATTTAACTTCCCAAAGCTAGTTATGTATAAAAAATGCATAAAAAATATGAAAGAATCGCATTGTTTTTTGTGCTTTCGTATCAGTAATCACCAGCATTATCATCTATCTTCGTTTTCGGAAGCGTTTCCCTGACACTCAGTATGTCATAATACTATTTTGTATTGCTGTTATGTAGCATTCGTCAGGGTCTTCCTTTCAATTGAGTAAAGACAAATAAAGCATTACTCATTGCCTTATCAGCATAATTGCTTTAATGTAACAAACACAAAGCAAAGCGTTGTCATATTGAGACTCATCAAACATATTTTTTATTTTTTCCAGATGTTATCTGCAATCAGTCTTCAATACTTTAAGCAGATGTGGTGAAATATTTTTGGCAGATAGAGTGTGCTCTCCAGTGAGAGCATCTACTCATAGGTGTAGCATGTTTATATATGCTTATCAAGAGGACAAAATGTCTTTTCTTTTTAAACGTTTGTGGTAAGTCCGCTTTGTCAAACATCATAAAAAGCGAAAAAGCTAAAAGCAGTTCTAGATAAAATAAAAACAAAATAAATAGTTGCGACATTTTTACACAGCACACAGCACCATCTAGTTCCAAACTAAGCAGAGCTTGTACTATGTATACTAGACAATGAATACAACGTGTACCAGAAATGCGTGGTCATATTTTAAGAGCTCATTCAGAGCATAGCATAGAACAACTTTTACTATGGGACCAACCCTGAAATCACGAAAAAAATATCAGCTGATCCTTATATTTTGTCGAGCGACATCGATGATATAGTAGGGAACAGCTGATATTTTTTTCGCGATTTCAGGGTTGGTCCGATAGTAAAAGTTGTTCTATGCTATGGTCTGAATGAGCTCTTAAAATATGACCACGCATTTCTGATACACGTTGTATAATACTTATGTACTTTTTTTTGTAAATACATACTTATAATACACAAAGAAACACCCAGACCAACACACTTATGTTCATCACACAAATATTTGTGTCCTGTGGGAATCGAACCCACAAACTCATCAGCAGTCCGACACTCGAACCACTAGACAACAGACGTCGTCAAAAAAAAACAATGGTGTAAATAAAATGGTTTGGTTAGGATCAACAAACCTGGGCAGCTTTACTGAGTCCGCCAGCCATCTTTAGCACATCATAATGCACTGCGTCCACTCTGAAGGAGTATATCCTGGCGGATGCATCCACTACTGTAGAGGCAGTCTGCAGGTTGTCCATGCGAGAGTCATGTCTCCGTAACATTGATGTCATGAAGTCTATCAGCTGCAGGTTCCATGCATTGTCTTTTGTTATTTTCTGAAATTATTAGTGTTTATTTATGTATGAACTTTACTTATAAGAAAGAACAATTAAATGACGCAGTTATTTAGATTAGGTTCAGATTAAAGAAGTCAGATGAAATCTGGTTGTACCGAGAGCATAATTTGGGACTTGGCTTAATTGAATAAAACCGGACAAGTGTGAGTCGGACTCACGCAGTAAGGGTTCCATACCACCCATCGACCTGATACCCCATATAAACTGATTTAATTTACGAGAGTTTATCAAAAGACATCAACGATCATACGCGAAACTGAAATGTGAATTTTTGCATCTCTTTCTTGCGTAGGTACCACAACCCACCACATATGTCTATTTTTGCCCTGTTTTTAGTATTTGTTGCTAAACTACATAGTATGCACTATAATCCGACCAAGTTTGATGCTGGTATGTAATATGTATTACCGTTTTGAAGATAGAGCAGGAACAAAAACATTGAAAAAAATGCATGTTTTTCGAGGTTTCTTGTATGGGAACAACACACGACAACAATTGTAGTAGTAGTTGCACAACAGTTTTATTTCTGTACAAATTGTTTTATTTTATTTTATTTTTCTTATATAAAGCAAATACTTGTTCCACAAAGTATTTAGCTATCTATGAAAGTTGTATTTGTGTAACCGGGAAGTAATTAAGTTGTGTTATTGTAACCAGGGAAGGAACTGTCTCTTGAGAAACAGGCTAACACTCTAGTTCAGGAGGAAGTGTTTCATTGTAATAGTGTCACTTACTGAGTTTTTAATAAAAAACAATAAAAAGTTGATTAACGAAACCAAAAAACCCGACTGCTTTTGTTAATTAACTTTTTATTTTAAAATTTTTAGTCCTGTCATGTTTTATCGCGCTATTTATGTTATTTTTTAAAGTCACACATAAATATATAATTCATTTTTAAAGTTGAATGTTTTGTTGTTTTTTAGCATTTTTCATTCCAAATTACATTTAAACATATAAGTTGTATATATTTTTGTAAAGCATTTATAAAACCCTTTATTTTGATACCCCACTCGATAGGTTTTGACGGAAAAAAAATAATTGAAAAGGTAATATGGCTCCAAAAAGCACTCTCACAATTAAGACAAATCTAACGACACCTCTCAAGCTAAAATCCATCAAGCCGTTTAGGCTACAGAGCGTGCCAAAGAAATATACATAAATAAATAAATAAATAAATAACTTTATTTCCAAAAATTGATTCACAATGTTGTATACATAAATGAGCTAGATAATTTTATGACTAACATATTTGAAAAACAGCATCCACTGCCGAACTAGGTCAAAGACCTGTATTTCAGCACTTGGCGCCACTCCCCGCTGGAATTATAGTTTAACTAGCCTTTTTAATATAACTTTAGGTAAGTACTGACAAATGATTAAATTACTAAATTAAAACAGTGATTAGGTGTGTGTGATGAACCTCTCTTTGTGTATGGTGCTTTTGTACGTGTGTGTGTGTGAGAGGATGTGTAAATGGCTTTACATTTAAATACAGGCTTATGAATACTAGTCACGGATATCAGTACTGACTAACTAAATAAAAAATTAATACTTAAATATGTGAACCACACAGATATAGGTAATACCACATAGACAAACTAGCGAAAACATGTCATCATCAGCAAAACACAGCTAGAAGTTCTTCGGTTTCGTCATATCCTAGCGTTTGTAACCAGGTTATAACTGCCCTTTTACATTCATTTCTATTTAGGCTATAGATCGGAATTAATTGATTAACTTTGTTAAAAATAAAAGGACCCAGAAAACTAAAAAACCTTCGGATGAATGACGTATGAATCCGTTGTGTTGATTCGCATACTCTACCTTTTCGACGATTTACATTTTTATTGGGCTCAAATGTGATTTCACCATGTTGTTTCATGATTATGCCCAAGATAAAAAGTTGTCTAACTGTAAGAACTTCACATTTCTGATAAAGAAGTTTAGTTGGAAACAAAAACGGTCTAAAAGTACTCACTTTGAGGACAGCTCGTTGGGCAACTTCTATACATGTAATATTGGTAGCTGGAGCTCCTCCCCAAGAAGTGATGCAGTAAGAAATCAAGGACTGGCAAAGTGCATAGGAACAAACATACATACATACACTCGAAAAACATAACCCTCCTTTTGGCGCAGTCAGGTAAAAAAACATAACCCTCCTTCTGGCGCAGTCGGGTAAAAAAGAAATTAACATAATTACATGTGCAGAACTAGTAATTATATTTTATCACTAGTTATTTGAAAAGAGATGTGCCAAGACTGTTTACATTTAAATAAGAGAAGAGAGAAAAAACAGACATTATACTTACATTTTCAGCATAGAGCTTGAGACATCCTTGAAAGTGCTCTTTTTGAGGTGATGAAGACATAGTGTCTCGGCCTCTTCTTGGTGATGATGTTTGTGGTGTTGATGTCGCCATTGCACGCTCCGATGCCACCAGCAATGACCTTTCAGCATCATCATCATTGCGCTCCTGAAAAATTAAAGTATTAAATTAATTAAAAAATGATATCAGAACTGGTGTTTCTAGGGATGCCAGGAATAGTAATTTTCCCAAATACCGACTATACAGCCACACTCTCCGCCGAGTACTCGGCGGCCGAATTTTCGACAAAATATTTCGCAGGTGACATGTTACAACCTATCTCATTGCGGTGCGCGCGGTAGCGATGCCACGGGCGTATTTTATTTAGTGAAAAAAATATTGACTTGAATCACTCACCCATCACTCATGAGACATGCATAAAGACTAAAGAGTTGGTTAAATTAATCAAAAACTTGATAATGTTTTCATTCGCGTTCATTTCATAAGGAGGTTTTCCATTTTATGTCTATTAAACTAGTTTTATGAATAGACCATATTTGCTAATTTTATTATCATATTTTAATTTCCATTCATTTAATAGGTATGAATTTTGGTTTCCTAAGACTGATGTTTTTTACTAAGCCTCAAAATTACAAAAAAAAAGTAGATAATGAATTCAAGGATTGTGGCAAGTGACTTGAATGAGGCGAGTGTTTAAGTGACTCACGAACCACTCAAGTGACACGTTCACTCAAATTTTCAATTAATTTTTTCTTGAATTCTCATTGAGCCCCTAAGTGTATACTCCAACTCTAACACTCCGCCCCTAAGGCAACACTCAGACCCTAAATTTAAATTTAGTGTAATTCTATAAAAGTTAAGTTATTGTCAGAACAGCCACGCCAGTCGAGTAGTTGACCCAACCAACCATTGTGTTTGCTCATTCTGCTCTGCGTTGACTTGCCATCACAATTAGTAACTACTAACTAGCTATAATCGAGATATCTCAAGACATCTTCATAATCAAATGATTTCATTAGTATATCTCATAATCGCCCACCGCTAGTAATATTATGAGATGTCAGAGGTTCAAAGTTTCAGTGTGCCATAATTTGTGTAATGATTCTTATCCCAGTGATATCAGATATAAATTCAGAAAGTTTTACCAGACTATTAATTGCAGGGAAATTAAGAAAATAGTACAAAAAAGATAACATAAAGGACACGGAAAGCCGCCAAGTACAGTTGACTGCACGTCAGTAGTAACACTTGAGTATGAAAATAAGGCGACACTCTGACCTATTATTTGTTCAAAGAAGTAACAGTACTGACTGCTTGAATGTAATCGTAAGGCACAAACCTCATGTTTAGAGCCTGTTGGTCGTTTCTGTGGTATAAGACTCCGTCTTCTAATAGAACTGTTGCTACTCCCGCCAATACTTATCCTGGTTAGCCCAGGCGTCGAACTTATTGGAGTTTCTATCATCATTACGTATACGTCGCATATACTACTCTGTACACAAGTTACTAAAACACCAAATAATTTACACTGGACTGTATAAAACAAAATGAAAAGTTCAATATTTACTAAAACCACAATAACTTGAATATTCCGTCAAATTAAAACGCAACGGACAGTTTTAATTTTAATTTTAATTTATTCATGACCATGGATACACGTCCTTCAGTCGTAATCATTGAACATATAACACTTATATCCTAGTAAAGTGATGGAAACTACTAGGTTTCTGAGGGGATGATGAGATAAAACGAAAGTCATGTTTTTCAACTTTGTACCATTTATCCACACTTGCACACGTTAACGAGCACTTAACATTTAATAATCCACCATTATTACACATTAACACTCGAAGAAACACAAATTTTGGAAAATAATAAAAAATTCACAACATGATCTTTACGAATTTTCCCGCCAACCCCGCAACGGACAGTACGCAGCAGTGTTGCCAGAGCGCGCTTTTCACAGAACAATAGCCTAGTGATGCGACTCGAGTCCAATTTTACTCGAGTGACTCGAGTGACATCGTAAAAAAACGTACTCGAGTGAAAAAAATATCGACTCGAGTTCACTCGGACTCGAGTCACTCGCCCACCACTCGAGTCACTCGCCAACCATTCTCCGAGACAAACAAGTTTAAACCTGCTTTTTAAAAGAGATAAGTTAAAGTGCGTTGTTGTCACACTTGTTTGAACTTGTTGCGTGTAGTGAACTCAAGTGAACTGTTGTGTTGAATGAGTTATCGACGTTTATGAGTGAGTGAGGTGAGTGACCGAGTGACTCGTGAACCACTCGAGTTACTCGACCACTCGAGTGATTGAGTGATTCGTGAACCACTCGAGTGACTCGACCACTCGAGTGGTACTCGAGTAAAATTGTAAAATGACTCGAATGACTCGAGTGGCAAAATCGGACTCGAGTCACATCACTACAATAGCCGCAAATTATAGTGATGCGACTCGAGTCCACTTTTACTCGAGTGACTCGAGTGACATTGAAAAAAAACGCACTCGAGTGAAAAAAAAATCGACTCGAGTTCACTCGGACTCGAGTCACTCGCGAGTCACTTACCGAGACATGCGAAATGATGAGTTTTTATTCCTAAGAACGCTTATTCATTAATTTTTATTAGCATATTAATTAATATTAATTTCGATACATAAAAGTTGATTTTGTAAGACTGACAATGTTTTGAAATAAAACTTCATGCTTTTCGTTTTATTAAGCCTCAACTAAATAAAAATTAATTCTAGGATTGTGACGAGTGACTTGATAGAGGCGAGTGATCGAGTGACTCGTGAACCACTCGAGTGACTCGACCACTCGAGTAGTACTCGAGTAAAATTGCAAAATGACTCGAACGACTCGAGTGGTAAAATCGGACTCGAGTCGCATCACTAGCACATTATACTCAGAGGTCACAACGGAGCAGACAAACATACATACAAACATGCATACATACATACATTTTGACTACCTCTGTGGTCTAGTGGTTCGAGTTTCGGACCGCTGATCACGAGGTCGTGGGATCGATTCCCACAGGACACAAATATTCGTGTGATGGTCATGAGTGTTTGTGTTGGTCTGGTTGTTGCTTATGTATTATAAGTATGTATTTACAAAAACAAAAATAAAAAGTATGTAAGTATTATATTCATTGTCTAGTACCCATAGCACAAGCTCTGCTTAGTTTGGGACTAGATGGTGATGTGTAAAAATGTCCCAAAAAATATTTATTATATTTATTTATTAACGTAAATACAAACACACATGCATACAAACATACATACATACATACACCCTATACCCGAAAAACATTACCCTCCTTCTGGGGCATTCGGGTAGAAAGGTTACAAAAGCTTCTGGCAACACTGACGCGGACATAAACAAAACTGAACAAAACCAAAAACAAACTATTATCTATGCTAATAGAGCAGCACTATTGATAGCTTACTATATTAGTAATTTATATTGAGTGTATCGACTAAAGGAGAAATGATTAGAATTAGAACATACATTTTATTTTCTGAGATATTTTATAATAATTACCAACATGAAGTCTTACAAGTTTGTTATTTCTAATATGTCTTCTTTTTATGTTTTATCCAAGGTTTTATCAATTTATAAATTACAAAAATCTCAGCATAGAATGCAGAATATTAAGAAAGGGACTTCATTTCAGTTAATTTTAGTAATAATGAGACACAAATATAAAATGAATATTGTTAATTTATTTTAAAACGTGTTAAAATCGTTATTTTAATTAAAATTAGTTCAATAATTTGACTGTTTTTTTTATAGCCAAATAGTGTGGTGTCAGCGTCCTCCCCACTAATTACAGCTGTTTGTAAACGCATCGCTTGTTGCCAACTTCCCGTCAGTCATTTTGTTCGGTGGCTGTTTTATATGGTCGACGATATCGTTAAAAATCTTTAACATCGGCAAGATATTTCCAAAGTGACATTATGAGTTCTGGAATGCCTGAATTGGGCTCCAAAATAAGCCTAATATCTAAAGCTGACATTCGCTACGAAGGCCGGCTTTTCACCGTCGATCCTCAGGAATGTACCATAGCTTTGGCTAGCGGTAAGTTGACAAATGGATACCTACTGTTATCTTATTACAAGAACTTTTTTCGCACTAATCGTCAGCTATTTGATGTTTTCTTCTTTTATTAGTCGGTATTAATGATTTTTTCTAATACGAACATCGATCGACGTCTCTAGAAAGCTGTAATTTTTTTGCCTCTCGATTTATGCCCAACTTTGTTTATTGTTTGGGAAAGCGTCCTATATGTTTATTGTTGCCCATTAGCCTTTTAATTTTCCATGATTTCTAATTAAATGAAACACATTGTTTTTCATCTACCCTCAAAGTGAAATTGTTGGTCAGCCTATGACCGCGGTTTCACATTGATGACGTTGATAACGTTTATGTAGGTAGTAAGGCTGCAATTTTGTTTTCTTCAGCAGGTATTAAAACCACTACACACTAATATGTCCTAAAACTAATCAGTACTTTTACAATTCAAAGATGAGTAGGTGGTTTACAGTTAGATCTACCTACCTACTTTTTCTTTTGTTGTGCTCAAGATGTTACTGTATATTGGGCTAAATAACGACTCTAAACATTATCTAGTCCACCCTCAGTGATCTAATTAGTGCAGAATTTTTGCTATAAATATTTTTTTTTTACTAATGAGCAATGTAACTATTTATTTTTTGAAAAAGCGCGGGAAACCTTGAATACGGCGGTCGTGTTTTTTCTTTCCAAGTGAATTTTAATTTCCTAAAATAAGTTTGTTGGGATCTTTTTGTGTAAATACTTAGTTTTTTGTTTATATATTTTTAGTAGTTAGTTTCTTTTAGTGTGTATTAATAGTTGGTAAGTTTTAAATCTTCTATTATGGACCCTCCAGGGGATCCTGGGGGGTCGATATCTCCGGTCATAGCTCACTACGTGACAATTTCGAATAATGAAACCAGTGTTGATACTGATTGTTCAGTATCAACAGTAAATAATAGTAAAAGGAAGAGGGTTTCAGCTCGGCCCAAAATTTGCAAACATTGCAACAAAAAAAGGCGCAAAAATGGCGGCAAAAAGGATTGTAATTGTGCACTAGAGAATCAGGAGATGGAAATTTCTCATTTCGAGAATGGTTCAGACCCCTCACAAAAAACTACTACTCAGGCATCTAATGAAACAATCATAGTACAAAATAAAATAACATCTCCACAGTCTGCAACTCAGTTGGCTAGGTTGACTTTTAAGTCATCAGATGCTGCTCCATATGTTGTTCATGTGCAACGTGAACAAGTCACTGATAAAATATTCCTTCATCCCATTTCTTTTGGTCGTTTTTTGAAAAGAAATAATTTTAAAAATGTAATAAATGGTAGTCTGAAAAAAATCGGCAGAAATCGAATTTCATTGGCATTTTCTCACTATGAAGATGCGAATCTGTTTTTAAATAATACAAAATTAGCTGAAGAAAATTATAAAGTTTTTATCCCTGCTTTCTCCATCACCCGTATGGGTGTTGTAAGAGGCGTTCCTGCCGATTGGTCCGATGAGGAGGTTCAGGAGGCTATTTCTGTCCCCATAGGCTGTGGAGAAATTTTAAAAATTAGGAGGATTAGAAGGAAAGTAATGGTTGATGGTAATAATATATTCAAGAACACGGAAACAATTATAATTACATTTGATGGGCAAGTTCTACCAAAGCGGGTGTTTATGTGTTACACAGCCTTGAGTGTTGAATTATACATTTACCCAACTATTCAGTGTTATAATTGTTGTAGGTATGGTCATGTAAAAAGTCTTTGTAGGTCTAAGCCTAGATGTTTTAAGTGTGGTGATGGACATTCAGGTGAGTCCTGTTCAGTTCAAGATGATGATGTCTCTTGCTGTTTGTGCAGGGGGTCTCATGAAGCTACTAGTAAGAAGTGCCTTGAATTTGAGAGACAGAAATCGATAAAAGAAACAATGTCAAAAAGTTGCATTTCTTATGCAGAAGCATCAAAACTACATCCTTTTGTTTCTAAGAAGTCATATATTGACGCCTTAACTACCACTCATGTGTCAGATAGCTTTACTCCTTCAGTTCCACGGGTTAATCCTACATCTAATCAGTCATATTCATATAAAAAAACCGTTTATACTAAACCTCGTTCACCTACAAAATCCTCTATAGGTTACGATCGTCAATCTCATCATGACCTTATTAAGGACTATAATAACACTTCTTCACTAAATAATGGCACTGCTCTGATTCCTAAGGACAATCTATCTGAAACTACAAGAGATTTAATCATAGCATTAATTAAGTCTTTGTCACAGTCTAATTTAATTTCACCGTCTCACGTTGCCTCTGCACTCGAAGCAGTTACTTGCACTTCTAATAATAATAATGGACAGTCCAGCCAAGGTAATCCAATGGAATTGCCGAAGTGCAATTTCTAAAAAAACTGAAATAATTTATCTTATAAATAAATATAATCCATTTATTTTTTCTTTACAGGAGACATGGCTTAGTCCGGACTCTTTGTTTAGGATTCCGGGTTATGCATGTCTCAGAGAGGATCGATTTGATAAGTATGGTGGAGTAGCCTTACTCATCAAACATCCTCAATCTTTTACTCATTTTTCCATTCCTGCTCATAATAGTGATTTTTCTATTATTGCAGCAGTTGTAAATAAAGTTTGTTATGTTTCTGTATATATTCCTCGACCATCTACTCTGATTTTCGATGAAATTGTAAATATTCTTTCGATTCTTCCAAAACCTTTTATACTATTAGGTGATTTTAATTCTCAGCATCAATGTTGGGGTAGTTCCTTGACCAATAGCTATGGGGTTAGTCTTTTGGATCTGATTGACACTCATAATCTTTGCATTCTTAATAATGGTTCTCCAACACGACGCACTGCTCCCAATGAGGAAATAAGTGCTCCTGACTTGTCAATATGCTCTCCCAGTCTTACACCTTATTTATCTTGGGAAGTCTTAACTTCTACTCATGGTAGTGACCATTTTCCAATATTACTTTCATTTCCTTTTTATAATAAGCATTATTCTAAACCTCCTCCACGGTTAAAGTATAGACTTGCAGATGCCAATTGGTCATTGTTTAAGGAGCAGTTGGATTTGAACATTTCGGAACTTCCTGAAATTAAATTTGGTGATGAACACTTATGTGCTGAAGCTTTAGCAAAATTAATAATAAGAACTGCTGATAGTCTTTTTCCTATAAAAAATACAGCTCTAGGTTATATCCCATCCCCTCCATGGTGGGATAGGGATTGTTCAATTGCAGTTAAAAAGAGGAAACAAGCAGAGATTCAATATTATGCCAACACTACAGATGAAAACTTTGATGTTGTATGTTCTGCCATTACTGATACTCGTAAATTATTCAAACAAAAGAAGTTCGAAAGTTGGAGACGTTTTTGTCAGAACATATCACCCAATATTCATCCATCAGTTGTGTGGCGAAACATTCGTAGGTTTAGATCTGCATTTAAGGAGTCTCCCTCATCTTTGCTTCCTTCTTCAATGAAAGACCAATTTTTAGATAAGCTAGCACCTTCGTATGTCCCTGAGGAAATAATTATTTATTCTATACCTCTTTCCGATTATGTTAATCTTGCAGAACTCAATAGTCCATTTTCTCTTGCTGAACTCAAAGGTATTTTGTCCCACCTAAAAGATTCTGCACCTGGAGTTGATGGTATTCCATATTCCTTTATGTCAAATTTAAGCGAAACGTCACTTGACTATTTTTTAAATCTTATAAACTCTATTATGGTCACTGGCAACATTCCCACATCCTGGAAATCCCAAATAGTTTTACCAGTTTTGAAACCTGACAAAAGCCCGTCAGATAGTAATGCCTATCGTCCCATTGCACTTTCTTCAGTTTTATTAAAAGTTACAGAGCATTTGGTAAAGAACCGTTTAGAATGGTTTATTGAGAGCAATGATTTATTGAGTGACAGTCAGTTCGGTTTTAGGCGGGGCAAAAGTACTTTAGATAGCTTAAGTATTTTTGTCACGGATATTAGGTTAAGTTTTTCTGTAAATAGTCACCTTATAGCTTCGTTCTTAGATATTACTTCCGCCTATGACAATGTAGTTATTCCGATTTTAAGAAATAAATTACAAAAGTTAAATGTGCCTACAATTCTTTTTAATTTCATTATGAATATTTTATCTGAGCGACGTATTAATGTTTTATTAGAGGATTATACTTATGAATCTAGATTAGTGTGGAAAGGGCTTCCTCAAGGGTCTGTTTTAAGTCCTATATTGTATAATATATATACATATGATCTCGAATCTTCCCTGGACAGTAAAGTAAAAGTTCTCCAATATGCTGATGACCTGGTTTTATACTGTTCTCATCGCTCTATCGAAACGGCTTGCTCTTCACTGTCTTCTTCTCTTAATCTTTTAAAAACATGGCTTGATCGTAATGGACTAGAGTTATCATCTTCGAAAAGCTCTGCTGTTTTATTTTCACGAAAGCGGCTTCCTCCTCCTTTTTCTATATATTTTGATGGTCAACCGATTCCAGAAAAATCTTCGGTCAAATTTTTAGGAGTTATTTTAGACTCCAGGCTTACTGGTTTTCCCCACTGTGAATATATTTTATCTAAATGCGAAAAAAGGTTAAATATGTTAAGATGCCTGGCTGGAGTATGGTGGGGTGCCCATCCTTATTGTTTAAAACTGCTATATAATGCTATAGTTAGAAGCGTATTAGATTATGGGTCTTTTTTGTTAGAACCAGGGAGTATTGTTGCTTTTAAAAAACTTAACAATATACAGTCAAAAGCACTAAGAATAATCACGGGAGCTATGAAATCTAGTCCAATTAATGCCCTTCAACTTGAATGTGTGGATCCTCCTCTTTCACTTCGCCGTCAGTTCCTTTGCGATAAATTTTTATTTCGTTCATTGCAATTTTCTAACCATCCTCTATATACAAAACTTCCATTACTTTTAAATCAAATAAATTCTTCTAATTATTGGTCTCATAAAAATCCACCATGTCTTATTCAGAGTTACAAAAAGTTTATTGCCTTACAGGCTCCAAGCTACAGTTCAAATTTATATCCTCTTTTTTGCAGTAATTATGAATCTCTAGTTTCTATTCCTGACATACATTTTTCCTTGGGTTTAAATAAAGGGGATGATTTTACGAATTTCTTATTTAATTCAATCAAATATAATTATTGGAAAGATTGGCATCATATTTACACTGATGCGTCCAAACACAATGATTCTGGTTGTGTAGGAGTCGGAGTTTTTCATTCTCAATACAATATAGTTCAAAAGGTTAAACTTCCGCCTGAATCATCAGTGTTCACAGGAGAATGCTTTGGTTTATTCAAAGCTGTAGAATATATACACATTATGAAATTAAAAAAGACGGTCATATTTTCAGACGCTTTGAGTGTTTTGCAAGCTCTTAGCAAATTTCCATTAAAATGTAAAACAGTTTATCCCTTGGTAATATCTATAAGAAATCTATTGTACAAATGTTATCAGCAAGGGCTTGTAATTAGCTTTGCATGGATTCCGGGACATAGCAACATTTTGGGCAACACCAGGGCTGACCAGCTTGCCAATGAGGCTGTTGATTGTGGAGATCGTTTTCCGTACATTAATTATTGTCATGATCTTGCAGGTCTCCCCATGACGTTCCTTCGGGAGTCTTGGGGAGACTTATGGTCAGACAGTTCAGTATTAAAAGGTAAATTTTATGCCACCATACAAACGTGTATCCCAAAAAAACCTTGGTTTTTTAAATTAAAGTTAAATAAAACTTCCACCAGTTGTATTATCCGTATGAGACTGGGACATGTTTGTACTCCAGTTCACCTTGCACGGCTTCATATCATAGATAACGATATTTGTGAGTGTGGTGAAAGTGTGGGGGATCTGAACCACATTTTCTTCTCGTGTTCTCTTTATAATCATTCTCCTTTTATGGACTCCTTAAATCGTCATGAAGTTCCTCTTCCTACTTCCATTCTTACTCTTTTAGCATCTAATGATCCTATAATATACAACTGTTTATCTATTTTCATTAATTCTAACTCAATCCGTATTTAGTTTATTATATATTTTATTTGAAATTTTTTTCCTTTTCCGATCCTGACCAATTTTTATTTCCAAATTCCGTTCAGATACCATTCTTTAATTATTATAAGTTTCCCCGTTTTTGTTAGTGGCAAATGCGCAAATAGCGACTTGCCAAGAGAAAAAAAAAAAAAAAAAAAAAAAAAAAAAAAAAAAACTATTTATTTTTACAATTCCGTCTGAAGTGAGTTAATGTATTGTTTCTCTCTACAGTGCGTTCGTTTGGTACGGAGGATCGTGAGACGCAATACCCTGTTGCACCTCAGAGCCAGGTGTATGATTACATCTTGTTCCGTGGTTCTGATATCAAGGATATTCGTGTGCTGAACAATGTGCCCTCCCTGCCCAATGACCCGGCCATCATGCAGATGTCTGTGCCACCGACGCTGGGCGCAGGCAGCGCGCCAGGCCAGTTCACGGGGCAATACAACCACCCAGTGGTCGGCCAGACACCTTACCCTCAGTACCACCCGATGGCTGGCTTCCCGGGAAGTGTCCATGCTCAGCTTAACAAGACCAGTGAGTTGTCTCCGCAAACCTCAGTGGAGCTGGCACCCCAGCCCCTGCCTGCCACGGCTCCGATTGGCTCAGGAGTGGCGCATCACGCCAATCAAGTGAAAGACCAAGGTTTTTGCTCTTGGATAATTTTAGCTTCTGCTTCAATACATGCTACTTTGCGATTTTTGCATTGTCATACAAACTTACTATTTACTTACTTTGGTAACCTTTAAACTCTCTTCTTTCTTGACATTCTTATGTTTGTTTGTTAAACCTGTAATAAAGTAACTAGTTATTGATTATGATCCACTTCAGGCTTTTACTAAAACTTGCATGCAATTTTTTCTAATTGGACTATTCTAAAGTCTAACAGGAATTGTATATGTTTATGTTGATATTTATTTTATTTATTTCACATCACTAACTTGATAGAACAAATTCTATAATATTCTAACTCAATTTACTTACAAATGGTGCATGTCCTATTTTTTGTTGTTTAAAAGCCAATTCATATTTTTTTTTACAAATAATTGCATAAAACTTAACATTTTATCAATAAATTATATTTTATGTACATTTAAATAAATAATATACTGGGATCTGGATGGATTAAGGTACTCATTTTGCATGATATGGCCCATAACCGCTAACCACCAAAAAGAAACAGAAAATAATCTTAACTACCTAACAATTTTGGGAAACTAGTTTCATAATGGGTAACAGAGTTATTAAAAGCATGCTAGGAAAAAATAAAACAATAACATAATAATCATCATGCATTCAAAAATAATAACCAAAAAAATCGCAACATGCATTATCATTTCTCCTTGGTCTGTTGCTTGTACAACAAAAATAAACAATAAATTGTATATCATCAAAAGCTTAAGCTTGGCAATTAGTGATGATTTATATGACATAATATTTATATTGTGTTTTGTGTGTACAAGGAAATGTGTTGTAGGCTCGATGCTTGACCTCATTGGAGGAGGATCTCAGCAAAGTGCTTCGCGGTCAGGAACACCTGCTGTCGGTGCGCACAGGAAGAGCCCTACTGCTGACCAGGGCACGCAGGTATGTTATTTAACTATTTTACTAGCCATACTGTAAACATTAACCCGATTGGGATCTTAGGATCTGAAATGTCCCAATTTTTTTAATATAGTTAATTATTGTAGGCCGTAAATTAAGTTAGTTAAGCAGAAATGAAAACTGTAAGTACATAATAAATGTTTTTCTGGATGCGGCCTTGCCATAGACCACAACAGCTGTTTCTGGAGGGATATTCTCACAATCATTACAAGTGGCAAGTGAATTGATTGTTGATTATTTATAGCCTGGTTAGTCTAGAAATCTCCCATTTCTGATATTATTTTATTGAAAAGGTTGAGGTTGAAAAAAATATTGAAATTAATTATATTTGATTTTGGAGAATTTGTGGGAATTGGTGTTCAACCCTCATTTAAATGATGTTTGAATAGATTAATATTCATGCAGTGGTGTGCATATAAGAATGTTAATGTTTTAAGGCAAGTTGGCATTCCTGAATTACTTAGATTTTGTAATTTACTAGTTAGTTTATTACTCTGAAGACTTTGTGTAACATAGTCTTCTATACTAATATAATATTATAAAGAGGAAAGATTTGTATTTTTGTGTGTATGTTTGTAATAAATAAACTCAAAAACTACTGTGCCGATTTCAAAAAAAATTTCACCATTAGAAAGCTACATCCACCCTGAGTAACATAGGCTATATTTTCATGTCCACCCGTGCGAAGCCGGGACGGGCCGCTAGTATTTCATAAAGAAGATATTTTTAATGTTATTGAATGGGAAAAGTTTAACCTACTACTAAAATAAACGTATATTTCTAACCAGATGATTGCATATTCCAGACACATATTTCTTCAAACGTAGTAATTATCAAAATTTTTTTTTTTTTTTTTTAAACTTGAAATACACAGTAATTTTATCATCATTGCATCTTCTCATGATTGTTTTCAAAATGATAAAAAGCTGCACTTAGTACCTCCACATTAAAACACATGGGTATATAGGTCGGCTCTGTGGCTAGTGGGTCTAGCCAGCAACGTGACAGCCGACGTGGCAGCAACGGGCAGGCGCAGAAGGGGCCGGTTAACCGCAACCGCACCAACTCGCGCAACCGTCAGCGCTACCCGAGCGGGGGCGCGCCTGTGCCGCACCAGCAACACCAGCAGCATCAACAACACCAGCAGCATCAGCAACACCAGCATCAACAGCAGCAGCAGCACCAACAGCAGCACTCTCAACATTCGCAGCATGCTCAGCATAACCAACACAACCAGCCGCCCACGCATCAGCAGCAACATCATCATCACCAGTCTGGTAAGTTGCATGCAAATTTATTTAGATTTGTCTGTAATTACTGCAATAGTAATGGTGAACCGACGACCTGGTGAAGGTCACGGGAATCCGCTGGATGCGGAAGGCGCAGGGCCGGTCGTTGTGGCGATGCTTGGGGGAGCCCTTTGTCCCAGCAGTGGACGTGTTTCGGCTGAAATTATGATGACGATGACTGCAATAGTACACAGTGGTGTCAATTCTCTTGTTCACGAACTAAACTTATTTTAAACTCACTCTCTTTTACTAACAGTAGACAAAAGAAAGGGATGTCAACAATTTGAGTGCTGTCAAACTAATCTGAATTAAAATTTCCATACAAATTTAGTTGTGATCTCGGAATTTGCCGACTAAAATACAAAGAAATGTAACACTTAATTTGACAGCATTATAATTGTTGCCATCCCTGTCTTGTATCTACTATTGGTAAAAGAGAGCTATAGTTTAAAATAAGTTGAGTTCATTAACAAAATAATCGACACCAACATATGAGAAATTAGGGGCAATCCATTTAATGAATTATAATATATCAATAGTTAAATACTAAATAGCCTTATGGCTTCGATCAACAATAGTATCCTTATGGGCTAAAAATAACTTACTCCAATCACCAAATTGAGATCAAGTCGATCTCATTGCTTGGTTTGATGGAGACAAATTTCCCACCACCTGCCCATGGCCCCTCCAATGTCATGTCATACGGACCGAAGCTTGAGACTGCTGCGGGCATAGCACCCTTGGCTATCTTATTTAATGCCCGCAGGCGCTTCTGGACTATCTACAGGTTTTTGTCCTTATTCCTTTTGGTACCTCTCCCTTCTTTCTGGGTGTGCATGCCACAGATATTTCCTTCATCGCCAGGCTGACTCTTCTAAATTCAGACCTCGTTGCGATCCATCGCGCTCCGGGCCTCATGCCACGCGTGCGAGAACTCCTGCAGCCTTGGTTTGATGGAGACAAATTCCCACCACCTTCCCATGGCCCTTCCGACGTCATGTCATACGGGCCGAATCGTGAGACGGTTGCGGGCATCGCTCCCTTAGCTTTCTTATTTTATTGCCCGCAGGCATTTCTTGAAGCTCTACAAATCTCATCCTTTGCCCTTAGGCACCTCTCCCTTCTGAGTGTCCACGCCACAGAATGATCTTCGATGGTTTGATGGAGACAGTTGGAATCTTTCCAATTGGCTTGATATAATGTAACCTCTGTAAACAGATGTGCTTTTTTACTTTAGGTAACTTCTCTGGAGCAGGCCAGGGCTACGGTCGGGGTGGGTGGAGGGGCAGGCCCCGCGGTCGCGGCCGCGGCTTCGTTCCCCGCAACAAGAATACGCTCAAGTTTGATAAGGACTATGACTTCGAACAGGCCAACACTGAGTTTGAGGAACTGCGTACCCAACTTGCCAAGACCAAGATATCTGATGGCGAGGTGAAAGTTGAGGTAAGATATACCATATTATGCTCTATAATTTATAACTTTCTTTACTGTATTTAGCCGCGTTGTCACAGTCGTCGGACGATCAGCGTGGCATAGATAGAACAATGGTTGTAGCCTGTGACAACGCGGTCTTACCAAAATTACACGGGAGTCGTTGGAATATTAGTTGCTCGTATAACATAAATAAATAAATAAAAAATAAATAAACATCAATATTTTGTTCCATATTCGTAATTTTTAGACTCCTAATTATGTATATTGTGAGTTCTACAAAAAGTCGATGTTTGTGTTTCTAGTGAAAAGGTGTATTAAACCCTACAGAGATAATCACATCTGGTTTGTTTGAAAAAAAAAAAAAAAAAAAAATTCCGCCAATTTGCGCCCAGACATAGCGCGCTCCTTTGGGTCCGCGCAGGTATACTCAGTTGCGCGAGCTCGTACCCATTGGTTAACGCGCTCGTGGGCTGATATTTATCGTGCGGGTAAATAGATCAGTTTCGGAATTAGACGCCTGTAATTCATCTCTATATCTTAATGCTCGATGGAGTGTATGTAAGTTTAATTATCTAGAAAAGAAGTTAATAAAACTTACTCATCGAGCAAAGAAGTTATACCATTTTCACGAGGTGCACAGGTATTATTTTGGGTGTGCTTTTAGAAGGCAACTGTAATTGGTGTATAGGATGATTAATTTATGCTACACCGCGCCGACCATGTGTCATCTCGAGTTTTGCTAGCAAGAAAGACCACTACTCATTCGAGACACAGACTGCTTGATGTGACGTTAAGTCAATCGTTAATCAATAATACTATTCATAATCAGAAATCACTCAGCGTTACAATTTTGTTATAGTCTCTTTTACCATGTTACGTGCCAATTCAGCCCCCCCTAGCCAAGTTGACAATCTACAATCGTCAAGGCTATAGAAAACTATCAAAATATGTCATTCGTTGAGATATGTCATTCCCATAAATTTTGATTGTTTTCTATAGCGTTGACGATTGTAGTTTGTCAACTTGGCTAGGGGGGCAGATAGTTAACCGATTTTGGCTTAGGTTTCAGCATGAATTGAAGCAATAACAATCGTTTGATGACGTCCAATAGGAAATTACGCATACTGAGCGATATGATTACGCAATTAATATCTGCTGTTAATTAATAAAAACAATAGAAAAGCTTATTGTTATCGGACATAACTATTCTTATTTTGCACCTGGTAAAACGTATTCAATCTACATAACGTTTTGTTAAAGAAACACAAGCCTAAAGAATCATGGCGAATTTTGTACGAAAAAATAAAGATTTTCGGTGAAGTTGGAATAACTTTCGGCATTTATAACATTTTTAGAACTCTGGAATAAAATAAAATATTTTAAAGTAAATCATTTGAACTAGAGGTAATTTCGGAACGCGTCGTACAGCCAGCTGTCAATTTAGTCATGTTCAGAAATTGGCTCAATGATAACAATGGAATGATAAATAATATTATACAGTATGTAACAAAAAACCTGTTGTTCCTCTGAGCTACGTTATCAGAATCGATATTCATATGTAAGGACACAACTCATTTGGAAATCTCTTCAATAAAAATAATCAAATTAAATATTACATCATTATTAAAAGTGATTATATCACGGTAACTACCCTTTGTCTCTTCCATGACATTCCAGTCCATTCAATGGTTGTCTGGAAGAGATCGCCGTGGAGCGATAAGACCGCCGTTTGTACACTAACACATAAATAGTTATTTAAGAAATTAATGTAATCTTGTTGTGCAATAAAGAGGATTTGTATTGCATATCACATTAAATTTACTATTAATAATGATTTAATATTTAATTTGATTATTTTTATTGATATAATCACTGAGTGAGTGAGTTTTGAGTGATATTATTATTATTATTCATTTATTTTAGATTGATATCCATATTTTAGTTAGTAATCTTATAGCTATGTTAGTTAAAGAAAGTTTATACATAATTATTGTTATTTGATAGCACCTATAATTAGGGCCACCCAGTGCCTTAATATAGGGCTGTATGGGCACTTGGCAATCGCTTTTTGAATGCTGTTGTTACTACTGCGCACTTTTAGAAGCAGTGCCGCCACCTTCTTTCGGATTATGGCGTGAAAGCCATCAGTATATGCCTCCGCGAACATTCCGGACGCACTGCAGCGTCGCGATAGTCCCAACAGCATCCTAAATGCGTTGTATTGTACGCGGAGGAAGTTGTAGGCTCGTCGCGAATACTTTATCCACGGGCTGCTGGAGTAATAAGACTGGCAGTATGCTTTAAATAATGTTATTTTCACCTCCTTGGTGCAACATGCAAATCTGCGATATAATCACTTTCAATTTACAATTAATAATTATTTAATATTAAATTTGATTATTTTTATAGAAGAGTTTTTACAAATGAGTTGTGTCCGTACGTAAGAATATCCATTCTGATAATGTAGCTCACAGGAACAACAGGGTTTTTGTTACATACTGTATTTTTATTGCGCGGTTTAAAAAATGTTTTAAATGCTGAAAATGATTATTTACTGACGAAGGATCAGTAATAACAGTATTCAACTTTTTTTTAAATCTCGATTTTTTTATACAATTCAATGTATGGATCTCGCCCTGATTCTTTAAAGAACCTAACTGTGTAGTTTTGTAAATCCGATAATTTTGACACTTGAAAGTGTGTGGCCCTACACACTTTCAAGTGTACAAGTCACCGTCAAAATTATCGGAATCACAAAACTAGTGAATACATCAGTACCTCTATTATGAGTTTTACAAAATGTTCAAATCTACTGTCGCTATGGAATGTAGAAAAACATTCGCCCTCTTATTGGCTTGGGCAATGTCACTGTCAATGTCTAAGCCAATAAGTTTGAATATTTTTCTATAGTCGATAGCGACAGTTGATTTTGACATTTTGTAAAACAGGGGCTAGTGGAAGTGAGAGAGAGAGCTCAGAATGTTACATTACATGTGCGAGAGTGGGACAGATCCGTCTCCACCTTTATTTATTTATTTATTTATATATTTATTTCCAAGAACATGGACAGACACACATAGACATTCACAGGAATAGGTTTTCTTTTGTTGATACAAATATGTTTCTGAACTATCTTGCGCTAAATCCCTAGATCAAGCGCGGAAGTTTATAAACTTAGTAGAAACATCTTATTTTGTATTTATTTCTTATTTTATGTTGAATGTATTTGTCAAAATTTTAACTTATTTTTTTTTCTGGACCTCGCAGGAATCTGAAGTAATTATTATAACGCAGGGTGAGGTTGACAAGAAAGATGATTCTGGAAATGAGACAGGTGCCGGTGAACCGGAAATAGACGAGGACCAGAATGGTTACACAGGGTATGACAAGACCAAGAGTTTCTTTGACAATATCTCCTGTGAGGCTGTGGAAAGGTGAGACATTTCTCGTACTATAAATAAGTTTTAAAGGACATTGCTAAAGATCCTTAGTGACTCCGCCCTTTCGCGTTACAAATTAAAGTTGATGCTCACCATATACAACTCAATGAAGCCAATGTATTGCATTGCAATACATTCATAAACACGGACAGTACTAAAAATAATTAGTTTTTTAAAATATTTACTATTTTGACACATATAATCACAGATATCTGTGCTATTTTGATGTCATGTTTTGCTTTTTAGGGTTCCGAAGTCCTACAAGGAACCCTTATAGTTTCGTCATGTCCGTCCGTCTGTCCGTCTGTCCGTCTGTCCGTCTATCCGTCTGTCCGTCTGTCCTAATCCTTTACAGCTTAATAACTTCTACACTTATAAACATAAGTAAATGAAATTTTGTTAAAAAATAGTCTGCATATAGATCTCAATTTTAAAAGAATAAAAAAATAGTTTTTACGTTCTTTAGGGGTGGCACCCATACATGTGAAATGGGGAAAAAAAAATTTTTTTCGCTGCACCCCCTCGTGTGGGATATCATTGAATAGGTCTACTAAAATGAAGGTAATGTTTCATACACCACTTTTTTATCAGGTGTACCAACTGCGAAATATAGCCCGCCAAAGTGGCTTGCAATGTGTCCCCCCCCCTGCCATTTCTAAACTATGCAACGTAGAAACTTATAATCTTCCACATTGATAGACCTTTGTGAAAACTCTCTTTTAAAATTATTTCGAGTATAATGTGATTATAATTTTTTGAGTTATAGACAGAAAACTGAAAAATACTTAAAGCGTCCTAGTTCAAAGGTCATTGACCTTAGAGAAAAATGATCATAGCAAATAATGCTCCTTTAGCTACTTTCTATTTGAAAAAATCACAAAAAGTAACTTTGTGTTATGTTGACGACACACTTCTTAAATTTGGCGCCATCTAGCGGCGTCGTACAACACTCTCTGGGTCACCAATGCTGGCGTCAAGTGCCGTGTATTACATTTGGCACTGTATAGCGCCATCTAGCGGCTACTGACATCACTCTCTGAGTCGCCAATGCTGCCGTCTATTGCAAAAACTAAAATAGCCGTGATTAATATTCGATTTGATTTGTTTGTAACACCTACTTAAGGAACCCTATAATACTGAGCATGGCCCAACATGCTCTTGGCCGGTTTTTTTTGTTATGTCAAACAACCTACATTGTCGTCAAGTTGTCAGTCAATGCCAATTTTTTGGAATTTCTTGTGTGAAAAGTAGTCTATAATATTGAATCATAGACTATAGAGGATCGAAATAAAAATATGGATGATACACAGATATCATGGATGATACAATTTTATCCGGTTACGTCATTAATGGCAATTATGATGATATTATAATAGTAGTTTATGAAACTGTTGCATAACAGGGGTTATTAAAACACGAGTGTGAGTTCAAAAACCGAGCCGTAGGCGAAGTTTTTAATAGTATCACACGAGTGTTTTAATACCTAGTTATGTCAGTTCCATACACTATTTTATCTAAACTCATACAATTTTAAATAAAATACCAAAGTCAAAATCTTGGTAACATTGTTGTAGTTTTTCTTATTTTTCTGGATGCAGCAACGTAAATGACGAACAATCTGTTCGTCATTTACTTTGCTGCATTCAGAAATTCAGGCGGGTTCATATTCTCCTCAGTTCAGTATCACTGCTGTAGTCAGATATTTTTGCCCAGAATAAACTTTAGACATACAAAACCATAATAATAACGTAAAAAATTACAATAAATTTACAAGCACAGACCAGTAAGCTTCAAGACTCCGCATAAACAAAGTTTTGTATTCAAACGCAGTCGTAAAACGTTGGTGGGGTCAGGGGGGCGGACGGCGTGTTATGATTGGCCGGCTCAAAAGTTCGGTGGTATGATTCCTTATGATTGGTGCCGCTCGCTGACTGAGTGACGTTCCGATTGGCGGAGTGACGTATCATATGCAGTGGTAGAGCATATGCGTTGTGACCGGGGGTGTCCAGCTAAGCGGCGTCTAGAGGCTTACTGGTCTATGTTTACAAGTAACGATGACCAAATCCAGTAGGTCATGGCGCGCGGCCGCGCAGCCGCGCTAGCGCGCGCCTACACAGCTAATAAAATAAAGTCTGGCGAAAACATTATAATCGGAACTAATTTTCTATCCTTGTCAGGATTTCGTCAATCTCTGTTTTATCATAAAAAAATATGCCTGTAAACACTTAAAAGTGGCATTAAAAACTCCTTAGTTGGGCTGAAGTGTGCGGTTATGGAAAACAATTAAATTACCGCATTGTTTTTTTCAGCAAACTGTATCGTAATGAAACTTGTTAAATTCATTACATGTGCATGTGCGTGAAGTATGTTATTATGATATTACTTTCGAGTTCATAATTCGAATTTTACGATACGAGTGTAGATAAATAGATATTATCTTGATGGCATAACCAATGAGTAAATGCTTGCAGGTCCAAGGGTAGGAGCCAGAGGACGGATTGGCGGACGGAGCGCAAGCTGAACTCGGAGACGTTCGGAGTGGCCTCGGCGCGCCGGGGCGCCTGGCGCGGCCGCGGCGGCTGGCGCCACCACAACCCGCAGCACCAGCAATACGCGTAACTATACACTCTGTTCTAATGCTACGTCCGTCTAACTGAACCCGGAGACCCGGGGCGCCTGGCGCGGCCGCGGCGGCTGGCGCCACCACAACCCGCAGCACCAGCAATACGCGTAACTATACACTCTGTTCTAATGCTACGTCCGTCTAACTGAACCCGGAGACCCGGGGCGCCTGGCGCGGCCGCGGCGGCTGGCGCCACCACAACCCGCAGCACCAGCAATACGCGTAACTATACACTCTGTTCTAATGCTACGTCCGTCTAACTGAACCCGGAGACCCGGGGCGCCTGGCGCGGCCGTCTTTTAAAATTGCATGCTCTTTTCTTTTCTTTCTCTTTTCTTGGATGAAATGAATGAAATTATAGTGTAGATAAGTGCAGTGTACGACTCACGTCGCATTGCAGGCGCTTTTTCGAGACTGCATCACATACGGCTAAAAACTGGTGAACCATATGTCGTCAGTAAAAATACAAATTGCGTAATAGACAGACACTAGAATGTGACGATTCTTTGTTCTCTTGATTCGTTATTGTTCCATTCTCCTTATTTAGCGAGTTGTATTTTATAATGTCTTGTTTTGTATTGTACAGCAACTACGTGCACAGTTTCTCGGACGACGGCAGGTGGCGCGCGATGCGCGGAGGGCCCCGCGGGGGTCCGCGGGGAGGTGGGCGGCCCCGCATGGCGCCGGCGCCCGCGCAGCCCCCGCCCCCGCAGCCGCAGCCCACACCCACTGCAGGTACCAACACACATAAATAACAATACTGGGTGTAAGGGGAACGCTTCCGAAAACGAAGATAGGTGCTGGTGATTACTGGTGATATACGAAACCACGAAAAATGCGATTCTTTTTTTAGATTTTTTCATATATATTTTTTTGCATTTTTCATACATAACCAGCTTTGGGCAGTTAAATAAAACTCATAACAATTATGTATTTGTATTTTCATTGGAAAAATGCAAAAAAAATATGAAAAAATCTAAAAAAATAATCGCATTTTGTTTCGTGGTTTCGTAATCACCAGCACTATCATCTATCTTCGTTTTCGGAAGCGTTTCCCTGACCCCCTGTATACTCACTGTACTGAACGACAACGGTCGTGATAGTCACTATTAGAAGTGGGCGTTTAAACAAAAAGCGCTTAAAAAAGTCTAATTAAAAAAAAGCGTATAAGCACGCTTTGTGATTAAAGCAGATTTCGTTTAGACTTTTTCGTAAACCAAACTTATGCTTTTAATAGTACGATTGAAATGTAACCTTATTTCTATGAGTATAAGACTCAATTTCAAAGTTGACTGGTGGTGGTTTGAAACCGCAGAATTAAATTTTATTCGTTTACGTAAAATTTGTTTAGAGAAAGCACTTTTTTATTTTGTTGATTATTTTCGTATCGTTTAAACATTTTAAACGTTTTTGACCTTGATTGATTTGCTTTTGCTTTGGCGCTTAGTTTATTTTTCGTCGTCAACGAGTGAATGCGTTTTTGAATGTTCTCCTTGGTAATTACGCGACGATTGTAGTTTGTTTGTATAGTTTTTAGTGAACTTTGTAAATAGTTTAAATGTGAATAGAATAGTGTAATTTAGACAAATAAAAGTCAATTTTTTTAGAAGTGAAATACGAAAAGCGGCAAAAGCGTAAAAAAATTCGTTGGCAGAAAAAAGCACTACGTTTAAACACGCTTACGATTTTAAGTCGTTTTTCCCAACTTTAGTCACTATCATAAAGCCTCTGATACACATGCCTGTAACTTGCGCTTGTATGCCAGCTCCTTGGACGTGCCAGCTACTGTCATGTGCACAGAAATAGATAGAATGGAAAAGTGGACAGGGCGCGCGTGCCAACACTCTGCACCATAGTGCAGGACATTTCTAAGTCTTTCTCAGTACGCCGTATGACTTGTTTCTGTAAATACTGTAACAAAAACCCGCAGAAATGCCTTATTGTGCTGTTTCTAACTGCAGAAACAAAAACAAAATAAAATAAATAAATAAAAATAAAAGATAATTTTTTAAAATTAATGACGTCAATATGGGGGGCGTAGTTTGTTCGAAAGTTGCCACTCATGAATCCCAATAAAATTGTGATTACAACCTCATCCTCCGAGCCTTTGTCCCAATTAATTATATTGGGGTTGGTAGTCTAGCCAGATGCGGCTGAACATCAGTATTTTACACGGAGCGACTGCCATCAGACCCCCGCAACCCAGTTACTGGGTAATACTGACATTCGGAGGTTAGACCAGTTGTCAGACTTTCAGGTTTCTGACTACCCGTAACGACTGCCATAGATATTCGTATGACAACTGGGACCGACAGCTTAACGTGCTCTCCGAGGCACGGAGGGGTCTCGATGTGTAACTAAACGGTCACCCATCCACAGACTGACCGCGGCAAGTGCAGCTTAACCTTGCAGATCGTACAATCCGCGCAGTCGGTGCTTCGCTACGAGCCCCGTTGTGATTACAACCATTCTATTTCTGTGGCCATGTGTATACGTTATTTGGCATGCCTGTACCTGGCAAACAAGTAGCGTGTACAACAAAACCAGCCCGTGTGTTCGTACGCGCTAGCTACAGACATGCCAGTGTCACCCAAATCTGTCTTCTTGTCTTTTTTTGTCTCATTAATTTAGATACACATTCTTCTGCTAGTAAGGTTTTGACAGACAGACAAAGTGCTGAGCAGCCTAGTTAACTCAGAGACCCGAAGCTAGGTCTCCGAGTCGGTCAATTATTATGACCTTATTTTGACAATTTTGACACCTGTCACAGGACTCTAGCTATATCTTATGCTCTTTGAAATTTATTCCCGTGTGTGTATTAGAAACTTTTTTATTTTATGAAACATGATTTTAATGAAGTATTTCTTTTGTTTACAGCCAAGTAGGATATGTTGGAGAGTGTCCGCTACACCGAAATAATTTTTTATCGCAGCAGGGACTATTCAAAAAGGAAAAGTGTTAGTTTGGTGATGAAGTGTCTTGTATTGATTTGAGAAGTAATGTCTTTACGGGAAGTTTAAATGTTGTGTAGATTCAAGTTGATGGACAATGTTTTGGTGTGATAGTGTTGTATCCAATATAATGGAAGGAAAAAGATGGAACTTCCCGTAAGCGTGCGACAGAAAAAATGTCGGTACATTGAAGGCTCACAGTTAGTATAATGTAAGTATAGGAGTGTCGTGAGCGACAACGCAATTAGGCAGGATGTTGGCATCAGCTAAATTGAATTGTATAATGTCACAAGTCGACCAATAGTTGGATGATATTAGGCTCATTTATGTAATTCAAAGATGTCAATGTTATCAGTGAGCGAGATAGAGGCCACATGTAAATTTCAGGGAGGCTATGTAATTAAAGTTGCATAGGAGACATTTTATTTATGCAATGAATTATAAATATTTTCATAAAGCTAATCTCACCTGTCATGATTATTTGTGCCTATTTAGTTTTAAAACATATATTTAAAGTACTAAAATGGTCTGCTATCACTCGGACGCTCATTGCGGCCTTCATTTTTATTTATTTACTTGCAATGACATACGACAGTCTACGCAGCAGTCCTGCTAAACTGCTAGTAAATTAAGTCGAGGATTAATTAGTTTCTATTCCTGCTGGCCAGATGTTTTCAAGTGTAATTATATAAATCATTACGTGGGTTAGAGGCTGCCTCGGCATGTTGTTAAATATAAAGTGTTTTGACTGTCATTCTTTTGTAGTTAGTACGAAATAAATGTGATAGAGGGACTGCTGCAACATTGTAATGTTGGAGATGTGTTGATGGGCACTAGCCGAGTATCAGATGCGGGTTGCCCGTTCCACCAACTGATTGATAACACAGTATCAACACTAGTAAAGTTTATGTTTAAAACTCAATAAATTATTTGTATCATTCTGTTCTAGAAAAGGACTTTTGTATTTTCTTGTAGTTTATTTGGAATCATTAATTTAACCTACATGTGTTCATTGCTGAGTCCTTTTCGTGCAAAAAACGAAAATAAACTTTGACAAACAATGATATTTGTAAAAAAAACTGTTACTCGAAAGCTGTACCTGGTGATTGTATCAATATAAAAATATAACTTTACTACAAATCTTCCAAAAGGTAATTTTATTTAAAACAATCATATTAAAATTTCCAATTTTATTGCAAATAAATTTAAGCTGGTACACAAAGTACTTGGCAAAATAGCAATTATGACACTCAATAAATCAACAAAACATGTTATACAAAAATGTTACAAAACATAAAAAATCAATCGTTCATCAATAATCTTTGAAGGATAACATATGTAAACAAAATGTTTAACATCTGTTAACAAAATTTTTAACATCAAAATGCTCATCCGTAAACAAAATGTTTGACATCCGTAACTTACGTTAAAATACAAAGTATGGTCTTATTAAAATACATACTTGTTTGTATACAATACACAGTGGCGTAGCTACCGTAGGGCTAGGCGGGGCAGTCCCCCGGGGCCCCCAAGCTCAAGGGGCCCCTCGGCGGATAAACGAAGTACGAAAAAGTTAGATATTATCCTAGTTGAATAAATAATGTTCGACTTTTAACTTTTTGCCTGGAGCCCTTGGTTACATAGCTACGCCACTGACAATACAATAAGTATTTATTACATTGATTGAAGTACACTATATACTATATATTACGTCACGTCACGTCACGACGTTCGTACGATATTATATTATTATAGTATAATATTTTTTCGTGGTTTTATAAGTATTTTCTTAAAAAATATAATGCCTTACGCAGTTAGGCTTTACGACTAGGAGAACGAAATATGTACACAACCACGATAATTCCTTTTAATACGTGTTATGTATGTACAATACATAATATACAAGCTGTATTAGGAATTTATCATAAGGAGACTTGAAGCGTATTGCTAGTCTATCGTATTCTTTGAGCTTACATTATGCGCCCTTCGATCATAGACTAAATAGATACAGCACTTCATACTTCAACTATTCATAAAATGTGATGCCGCCGCGACAATGGTAGTGTGAGTATAGCGTGGTACACGACCGTTCCTCATCAAGGGATCGCTAGTGATATTGTCACATGACATCCTTTTTGCTTGTACGCTACACGCACACATTTGCGTTACGCACACAGGCACAGAACACGTTATAGTACCACAGGCGAGTGTCCGAGCGCGTAGTCTCGATGCGTAGGGTGTCTATTTTTTTAAATTAGGAATCTTATATCTGTTAGAAATAATTTGATGACTTTTTTATGTACCACTTTTTTAAAACGACAATGAGTTAATATTGCATTGTCATCCAGTTCTGAGCTGTTTAAAGTTTCAAGTCTCTAGCTTATCGGGAAGTTTAAAATCGATTGCAAGATTTTTACCGAACAGACAGACAAGAAGGAAAGCGAGTTAATAAAAGTCAATTGAACGTTTCAAAATTGTTTACTAGACAGAGACAGCACTACTGACGTCATAACGTATTAACGCCATGTAACTACACAACCACTCAGTGCAATGTCCGTTTCGCGCGATAAGGACAGAAAATGCCCCCTCCAAAAACTTAAAAGCGTGTATCTCTTCCATCATCTATTTTATTTATTTTTTAACAAATCGTGTTATTTTTGTTCTTTCTTCAGAACAAAATTGAAAAATATTGCGCGATGTTTTGGTGGTGTGGTGAGTGGTGGGTGACACGTTTCGCTGTACTTATCTATTTTTTCCGTGATCGAAGTATGCGACCCATTCACTATTAAAATTTTACGAAAAAAATTAGTAGTCACATTCATAGTATGATTTACGAGTTGTTGCCGATAATTTTTTTATTGTCGGTACTCAAACATTTTATTGAATGTGCCCTGAGTATCAGATTGGTTTGGGTTTCCATTGCGATCGAAGAAGTGGCGAATAGTTTATAAAGACGTTTTAAAGTGGGCTACTCAAAGCAAAGGGCCTTGCGTGTAGAGTCCCAGCCAAATTGTATTGTGTGTATGTTTGCAGGGCCGACATTTTTGGCCACTGCCCACTCCCCAACCGTTTTTCCTGCGTCGTCGGTTTCGAAAGACAATACTTGAAATACAACCTACAGATACCAACATCAATCCACGAGCTATCTAATCGTCCCGACTCACAATGGAAAATGCGTGTATTACGCATACAGTGTGTAAAATAAGGAGATACCAAGTCATAAGATTAACCGCGCCACTCCCTCGCCGGCGTGCCGTTGTCCACGATCCAGACGGAGCCGCTCTGCCCCTTTGCAAGGATCTCTACCAACGCGCGACCCACGTGCTCTGAACTGGAAAAGATATATCACCATTACTACTATAGGGTCTGCTGCTACTATACGCATTCGCGTACTTAGGCCAAACCCGAACAGCAATTTTTATTCGCGGTTTTTTTATTCGTGCACTGAGATGGTGTAGATCGCTAGTGCGGGCACCTGAATTTGATTCCATGTGTTACAGATTTCACAATAAAAAATTGCGCGATTAAAAATCGCTGTGCGGGCTTGGCCTTAAGTCCCCGTACTCAGGGCCGGATTAACCATGTCAGGGCCCTTAGGCAATGCAATTCTCGGGGCCCCTTTTCAGCGGTTTGAAGATCATCAGCTCTTTTCAAGTTGATGAAGGGATCACGGTCGCAAAACTCACAAATTGCTGTTAACAGATCACGCATTTCAAAACTTTTGTTTATCATACAATACGCTACGTAAAGCATCCATGTTATTAGTTCTACTACTCGATACTAGATGGTTCTGTTCTGTAAGTATGAAGTATTTCATCAACTGACAGCATGACTGTGTCGAAAAAAAGCAATAATACCTATTGCCATTGAGGATACAAATTTTTCAATAAAACTTTCACTGTATGAAACATTAGGTATCAATTACTTTTGAGCGCGCGCGGGGTCCCTAGGCAGTTGCCTAAGCTGCCTAATGGTTAATCCGGCCCTGCCCGTACTGATTAACAGTATCGTAGCAATATTTGAATTTTGCGCCCCCAAAACATTTAGTAGGAAGAGAAAAGCATAAACTCGTGGTTTAGTAGTGCACATGTCCAAGCTCCCTGCAGGCTACAGGTCTGAGAGGGCGCCCCCTTGACGTTTACACCCCTGGCCGCCCCCGCGACCAGCCTCTAGCTACGATGCTGCTGATTTAGGGCAAAAATTTTATCAATCTACGATTTGCCCTACTAGAGATATTTGACATAATTTGTATGGAGCTTCAAACTTCTATCTCATTTCTAGTAAGGCAAGTCGTGGGTAGATAGGGGCTGCGTTCAGTAATAACGCCCGACGACGACGCACAGAGCGTTCGTTTGTATGATCAGATCACAGAATCGCTCTAAGGCCCGTATTCCAGAACGATACTCGAGCGTTGATCTCTGTTTAAAAAAACACGTTTGTTTTGTGTTTTTAACTAGTTTTGAGTTGAGCTTTGATTTTAGAACGTTCCTCAAGCAGAGATTTATTTGATCACAGTTCAGCTGAGTTTAGTTTTATTTTATATTGGTGCCGATTCTCTTGTCACAAAATTCTCTAAACTAGACTAAAAATCACCTAAATTTAGTTTAGTCCTGTCAAACGACGTTTTCTATTTTGAAATTCACTTTAAAACTAATTTTTGGTTTGACAGGACCAAAATTAGTTTAGTTATTCAACTTAGTAAAAACTGACATTTTGATATTCTGTAATTGACGTTTTTCACCTAATATTAGAAATTTCAACCTAAATCTGACTATTTTTAGAAGGCATCAAAATACATGTCGACTATAATTAGTTATCAAAAACTAAAATTGCAAAGCTTATTTTATTCATTTTTATAGTTTTTAGGTAGTTTAAAATAAATAATGGATGCCTACTATGTGGTTGCAGCTGTTGTAGATTCAGCAGAAAGGTAAATTGTTCATAGAAATATACAATGAAATTTATAATTTCGATAAGAAGAGGTACCTATATAATAAAGGATAAGTGAATGAAAATATAAAACAAAAATGTACCTTATTTCGTGACATGATTTTTTCTTCTTAATTTTAATGATAAACTAATAATTCCAAATATAATTATTATTTAATTTCCTTCTGTTTTTGTGAACTTTCGGTCATTCCATTCACTCTTTAATATATTTTTTTTTATGTACTGGTAACACCGCCAATTCAACTTAGATGCGTCAAACTCAATTATTAGAGCTGTCAACAAGTTTTCTAAAATAAGAAAAAGATAAACACAGCATAAGTTTTATGATTTTCTAAACTAAAATTTTTAAATTTTTTATAGTTAGGTTTAGGTGGGTGTACAAGAGAATCGGCACCAGTGTCACCTGTTTCGGAATTTCAGCTGAGATTTGATCTGTAATCACTCTAGTGTGGTCCAGATTACGCTTGAGTAGAGATTTCTATTCTATTTCAGGTCAAATTCATGTGTTATGTTGTTGAATTAAAGTTTATAATTACCGTTCTGGAATAAGACCGATACTCAAGTAACGATTAGATTCTATCCTTAAGTAGTGATCAGGTGATTGGAGTTTAAACTGTACTTGAGGAAGCTTCTGTAATACGGGCCTATGTAACTGAACGACCAAAGTATGCTCAGTGCGTCGTTGGGCGATATTACTGAACGTAGTCAGGTTATTAAATTTGGCTGATTTCTCTGAGAATTTTGGCCGTAAGAATCCAACTAAACTATCGGCCGATATTTTTGGCGCTATCTATAGGCAGTAGCTATTAATAATCTCTGCTATAGGTACAATACTATTTTTGGATGTAAACGGGGTGAATGTTATATTGGAATCATGCCGCATTAAACTCGATAGAGAAACTGTTCTATTGATTGGCATAGTTAAATATGAAATAATCCAATAGGAGCGCGTTGTCTTGTCGAAAATTGGCGGAATTTATTTAAAACTAATCGGATGTTACTACGTCTCTATAAGGTTTAATCATGGAACTATTTTTTTATTCCGTGGGTTTAATGACAGCGAAAGCTTACCTTATATTACAATGTACTCTGTGGCTTACCTCTGCATTTTGCAGCTGGCATTGTCTCTCTGCCAAGCGGCCTCGTAATCGGACGACATGAGCTGTTTACGGATCTCCTTGACGAGACCCGTGTCGGTGAGCCCCGGGCAAATAACCATGCTTCGGACACCAGTCAGATTTACGTGGTACTGATCCTGATAAATCAAACATCTAAATATTAGGAATTTTGTCGGAACCTAGCCTAGGTAGATGATAAGGTACTCTGCCATCGACCATAAAAAGGGGTGCATTAAAAGAGCCTCCATGAGTGACGATATTAAACGTCCGGCGCACCCTGGGCAGTCAGCCCCGCTAACAACCTGCTGACTGGCTAATCTTTTCCCCACGACATGAGCTATTATCATTATGTAGCTCATGTCGACACGATAGAAGAAGATCGACCATACACTCTATACGGCCAAAATTAATATCCCATCTATCCACAATTTGTCCTACTAGAAATAGAAATTTTACATGAAATGTATGGAGCTTATGTCAAATTTCTATCTCTCTATTAGGGCAAACTGTGGATAGATAGTGTTTTATAATGAAACTCTCAATATATTTCAGAGAATTTATAATATTTAGACTGAGTTCTATCGACATTAATCTAATCACAAAACCATCTCATGACGAACTGACAGCCGCATAAGGCGGGCTGTCAAGGTGACATTTTATTTTTATAAATCTGGATGCAATGGCTATTAGCCATTCCAACAGATAGGATATTAAATTTGGCCGATAGACGCCCCATAATAGGCGACCGATGTCTGTCGACACAGCTATGAAACTTCACTAATGTAGGTAGCCATGCACTATTCGCCACTTGAAAATTTCATATTAGTTTCGACCACTTATATGAGCCGTCAAAACTGCCGCGTTAGTGATTAGCCAATAGCCGCCTTGGTAGGGCCAATCGGATTGCGGTACCCCGCCTCAGCTAGTGGCAGAATTTATTGTACGCATTATATTTAACATTAGGAGTCTATTGGGCTGTATGGTCGATGTACTCTGCATATGGCAACCTATATGTATACTTAATAAGTTATAAACTTGGGCTGGCGACGTTGCGTTACGAACTACCAAATCCAAATTCATTTATTGGCATAAAAGTTGGTACATAACACAGTTGGTCTTACATGTAATTATAATTAGTTCTTACAACTTTAGTCAAATTATTGACATGCAAATATCTTAGAGCCTTTGACAAGTTTTTACTTGGTCTATGCTTAGAGCTTGGGTATTTAGGTAAATGTAAGCAGTTCAACTGGCACGCAAACATCTTCTTCATCTTCTTCTGTATAAATATATATATCATATATAATTTTAATATTAATATATGGATATAATTTTAATAATAAAATATACAAGGTTAAAATTATGATTTGACGTAATAAGATTGATTAAGAAGAAGTAATGATTATAATTTCAATATTTTTGTCAGTTAATTTAAATTAACCACGCGTATAACCCAGTTTTGTCGCACATATGTCTATTCTATATACTTACTCCATAAGCCCTAGTAAGTCCCACGATGGCGTAGTTAGTGGCGGTGTAGATGGGCGTGGAGACCTGTGGCCTGGTGAAAGCAGTGGAGGCGGTGTTGACGATGGTGCCGCCCTGCCCCCCGCGGTCCTTGCTCATGAAGCGGTACGCCAGCAACGTGCCACGTATCACACCGTTCTAGAGGTAACACAGTTTTGAGATATTAAACTGGGTATTCATCTTGCTTGCGCTTCAACTGTGCTCCGAACGTCTGCAACTGCTCCAATGACGGAGAAGGTACGCGCTCATCTACAAGAAATCACCATCGTCTTATGATCATGCCAGTCCCGGATCTTTATTTTTTTCGAGGCGGGGCAAAAACTGCTGTTTGCCGCCCCCCGCCCGCCAATCCTTTACCTTCTCTAAAAAGTTTATGTTGAGCTTGATCATAATGTAATAAATTCTAACACTATGGCTTGATGCTTTGTATGATATAAAAATGTATTATAATAGTTGCACGCCCATAAACAGGAAATGAAGGCTGATGCAAGCGCGAGCGAAGCGAGCCTGTTTTTTTTTCAGATAATGTATATAAAAATATGTGGAAAAATATTACCTCAATTTTAGTGGGGTTTTTTGCTTTTTTTAGATATATGCGAAAACGGGACTTATGCCTTCGGGGAAATATAGGCCTAATGTTATGTTATGTTCAATTTAGAGTCCCGTAGGTACATGTATCCGAAAGATGTTTGACCGAATTTCAAAAGTTCTAAAACAATTACCGTTTTTAAAGCTGTCAGAATGAACTTGAGTCCGTTGAGTCCGATGCACATTTGTCCGAATCGCATTTTCTACTGACGGAAATTCAAATTCACCGAATGATATCTAAACCGTCGCGTAGGGCGGCATTGCTTTAAAAAAATGTGCTCCCTTACTCAGAATCCCGGTTTTTATGTTCATCGGTCTCACTCAATGTGTAAAGAAACAGTCAATCGATCACCGGCCACAGTCTGACCGCGGCAAGTGCAGCTTAACCTCTAAGACCTTTGAATCGATAATACTTTATTGGGTCAACATAATATTAGAAGGGGTCTGTGACAAAATATTAAACGCGCGGATTTTAAGATCAGCACTTGCCGTGGTCTGACCGTGGATGGTGACCGTTTCGTTACACATATGAGACTAAATAAACACTAAAACCAGAATTCTGAGGTATGGAGCACGACTTTTTATTAGGACTAACACCCAACGGGCTAGAATTCATTCGGTGAATTTCGTCAGTACAAAGCATGATTCGGAAAAACGTACATTGGCCCTAAACTCATTCGGGCAGCTTTAAAAAGATTTTGAACTTGGAATCCGGTCAAATGTCTTTTGGAAACATGTCGGTACGGGACGCTTCTTAATATTATTATTTTATTGTCCATTGTTAAAATAATAACACTGACAATAACAATCGTGGTAACTAGTAAAATCACTGCCGGATTTAGAGGTCTGGCTGGAGACCTCGGGGAAACAAAGGAGTGGAGGCTCCCTGGCCCCAAATTATTTTCCAAATAAAATGGACAATTGTTTTCAGTCGAGTTTTCCAGTTAATAATTTATTGTTAATAACAATATAATCGGAAACAAGAATTATCTGAAATTAAATTTTAGCGTTAACGAACGGAACCTACTGTAAGGTTTATGATTTTTATAACAATTAATAGAACATTTTTATATTCTAAAACCGAATGACGGTATAATCGAAATGGGTAATCGATATCATGGGTCGATGACATTCGGCGAGCGCGGGCATTCTGGTTTTGACAGCTGTACTGGACGGACGTGGGTTGGTTATTATATGCTTGCTGAGGAATATTGGAGGTGGAATAAACGATTATAACGTACGGTGACCGGAGTATTACTACACGAGTAAGGTTAGTGATATAATATTATTGTATAGACTCTATTAAAATACTACAGACAGAAATGTGTTGCTGGGGAGTTTGTTGCGCCGTTTCTTCTTCCCAGCTCAAGCACTAGGAAGCGGTGACGGGCGGGCGATTTTGGGGCTGTCTCTATTGTCGACGATGCCATATTGATTTAGCAATAAATGTTGTTATTGCGTTGATTGATTAGTTGTTTCCATTATATGGTTTCCTTCTGAGGTGTGTTACTCCAAATCAGAAGTGGTATGTACATGCTCACATATTTGGTACTCGGTTTCGTTAGAGCGTTGCTTGGCGGTTACGGGTACAAAATTTAAAGCCGAAACTGACGGTTGGCCGATTGTAATGTATAATTGAACACAGTTTCTAATTGGAGTTAAATTGGATTTGGGAACGTTTCATAACGTTCTTTAGGTATCATAGGTGGGTGAAAAGAAAAAAAAAACCGTTAGGAAATATTTTGCCTTTTAAAATCACTTTAATGCCAACGATGCCAGGGGGGGCGTCAACATAATTTTAGAATGCAATTTTGTTGGTGGGATTGGTGGCTGGGGCACTGGCGTGCTGAGCCGGGAGTCGCTGCGCTGGTTGGAGTCCTGCTCATGAGCGATTCTTTCCACAATTTAGATCGTTAGATTTCGCTTCGCATGCGTAAATGCGTTGAAAGAAAAAAAAAAAAAAGGTAAAAAAAAAAAGATGCAGTTTTGTTTTTCGGCGTTGTGATTGGGTATTGATAGGACTTACAGAAGGGTGGTCTGCATGGCGTGTAGGTAAAGCAGGGAATGTTTTCAGTTGAATTTGTTCCAGAGGTAATTTTGAGGTTCATTGATTATTTACGTTTATCTTGTGGTTCCTTCTGGTTGTCCTTATAGTTGTTTCTGTTTGCAACGGAGCGGCGACTTTGCAGTGATATGCACGGGAACATTGTATATGTATGTATTGCATGCATTGCTGGACAATGGGATGCATATTTTTGTCAATACAGAATTATACCTCGAGTCTAGGTGTTAAGGTTTGTTTTCATGTAATGGTGATGTAAGCGGAAATCCAAAAGAGGGGGAGAACTGAGAAGCGACCTGTGTGTTCTTGTCTGAGGAATTGCTAGCGTAATATGGACATTTCTGTAGTGGTTATTAAATCAAAATTATAATTTTGTAAAGTTCGATAATACCGCGCATCTATGGCACGATAGTGTGAAATTCGAAATGGTGATGTAAGCCATTAATGGGGGTAGAACGTACTATTTTGTTACGTATTCTTGTTGAATTTTTAAAATAATATTGGTGTAAACTTTGGCCTTTGAAGGTCAACAGTGATTTGTCAAATTGACAGCAACATTATGGCGGTTTATTGTAATTTTTCATGTTTTCGAATTTTCAGTATACTTTATTATAGGGTGGTGAATTTTTGTTGCGTGCGTGGTTGTAAGAAAGAATAGTATCCTGGCTGTGGCTTATCTTTTCACAGGTGATGTGTTTTCATATTAACAAGGCACTGAACACTAGGGTGACCATGCGTTGTGGTGTGCACGGGTGTGTTTGGTTTGTTTATTGGATCCCAAAGATGAAAGTCAGATAAAAAAAAACCCAGGAATATCACATGGTCGTCTGTCGTTCTTGGCGTGTATTTTGAAATTAAAAACTCATTCTTTCAAGTCAAAGAAAAAGTGGATTATTCCTATTTACGTTGAATTATGATGGAATTCTGAATGCGCCCATGGTTGTACCACATTCTAAGGAGCTCTAAAGCGCAAACCACACACAGAGCGGGTGCGGGTCGGGCCCTCGTTGGGTGGAGCATGACGATTACAACATCTGCTTCGAAGTCGAAGATGGCGGACGCGACTATTTGAATAAAATTGATGCGGATATCGTTCTTGAGGTTCTCGGGGGTCCTTACTGCAATTTTTAGATCCAAGATGGCGGACGTCCCTTTTTAAATGGAATCAATATGGGTGTCGTTTTCGAGGTTTCCCAGGGTGCTGGTTATGAATATAACATCTGTTTTGAGATCAAGGATGGTGGACGTGACTTTCTAAGTAAGGTCAATATGAGTGTCGTTTTCGAGGTTTCCCGGGGTGCTGATTATGAATATGGCATCTATTTCGGGATCCAAGATGGCGTACGTGATTTTTAAAATAAAAATATGAACAACTTTTACGACGGGACTAAACCCAAAAAAAAAAAAACGATTAATGTGGGCACAGATGCAGGGAACGGCTGATTACTGATGAGTGCATTGCCCCTTAAGGGGTTTTGAGTTGTTTCAATTACACGTTGCATGGGATCTTTGCACACGTAGAGTTAGCAGGGTGGGCAATGGTGTCGATTCTCTTGTTCATGAACTAAACTTGTTTTAAACTATCGCTCTTTTACTGATAGGAGATAAAAGAATGACTTATTTTATTACTTAAAATGACTTTTAAGAAGTTAAGAATGACTTTGCCTACCGTAAACCAGCGGGCCGTGTTGACAGTGCCCATGCCTGCTTCCTGCTAATATTATAAATGGGAAAGTATGGATGTTGGTTGGTTCTTCCATAACACTGAAACGGCTGAACAGATTTGATTTACTGATTCTACTCTACTCTCTACTCTACTCTCTACTCTACTCTCTCTACTATTAAGAAAAAAATAATATAGATGGAGTCAAAGCATATAATCTGCTTCATTATGAGTGCAATGATCCCTCTTAGTTATCAAAACGACAACATTGTGTTTGAGAAAATCCACGAATAAATATTGTTTGGACGCCCTACTAGAGGGAAATGCAGTGGTTTTATGGACCTCTCGCTGGGCTTGTTTTTGGTTACATGGTGTGCTATCCTACTATATAGATTCATGGATATGCATTATAGGTAGGTCAGCACCTCATTTTCGAGATTACGGCGACGACCTTGGCTTTTCAAAGGTCAAGGTCATTTTGTTGTTACGTTAAGATATGCAAATAGATTCATAATTAACGTTTTGAAAGTGCATGTAAATTAGAGATGTTATGGATATGATATTTCGGATATCCGATAGTTTCGGTTACGGTTACGGAGCTCCATAACATCCCTGATGTAAATGCTTATTCGAAATAAAAACCTTTGACTTTGACTTTGATATTGGGTGCAACTATCATTTTTGCGCTAGGACGCACCGTTTCTGAGATGTATTGCGTTTTACGTTTTTGTTTGTTTTACATATTTTAATGAACAAATTCAAACCATATGTTCCGTTTCCGAGTTCCAGTTATTGGAGCAAAGTGGAAACGGCTTAATCCGACGTTTGGAGACACCTGAGCGGACCGCATCGAGACGTGATGGTGAAGGAGGCAAGCAGAGTCGGAGTCGTTTGCGTAGCGAGACGCAGGGAGCGCGCCGAAGCCATACGCGCTATTGATGCCGCAGCTCAACTCGTCACAGTGGGCGCAGTAGGAGCATTCGGGAGATGAAACTGGAATTGGAGCGGGAACGAGACAGAGTCAGACGCCTGGAGGCCTTTATTTGTTAGGTCGTTCAGACCATTTTTACTTGGTCTGAGTTTAATTGTGATATGTTTTATGAATGATTTTTGTATTTTTGAATTTGATGTTTGAATTTGAATGGCTGAGAATTTCTTGCTAGAATTGGATGGGTTAGCAAGTATTGGATTTAACTTTGCGAGAATTGGATGGGTTCGCAAAGTAAATGATGTTGTGTTATCGTTGCCGTAAGAATTGGATGGGTTTACGGTAAAGATAACATTTACGATAATTGTATTTTAGTTATAGGTACAATACAAAACAATACAAATCCTCTTTATTGCACAACAAGATTATAATGTCTGCTATTCTTGCCAGAATTGGATGGGTTGGCATGAATTGTAACATTATATTGTTTATAGTAGCAGTTCTTGCTAGAATTGGATGGGTTAGCAAGAACTGTTACGACGGTAGCCAATCTTGCTAGAATTGGATGGGTTAGCAAGTATTGGATTTAACTTCGCGAGAATTGGATGTGTTCGCAAACAAAATGATGTTGTGTTATCGTTGCCGTAAGAATTGGATGGGTTTACAGAACTATTGTGTAGTTTGATGAAAATATGTGATGTGTAGTTTTTTTTCTTTTTGCCTGATGACTGTATAAAAGATTATGGATGCTCTCTCTCGCCGAGTGTAAGGTTTATAAGTGTCATCCGGTCCGTGTATGAGGACATACACGAGGTCAGGATGGACGAGTGTAAGGTTTATGATTTTTATAACAATTAATAGAACATTTTTATATTCTAAAACCGAATGACGGTATAATCGAAATGGGTAATCGATATCATGGGTCGATGACATTCGGCGAGCGCGGGCATTCTGGTTTTGACAGCTGTACTGGACGGACGTGGGTTGGTTATTATATGCTTGCTGAGGAATATTGGAGGTGGAATAAACGATTATAACGTACGGTGACCGGAGTATTACTACACGAGTAAGGTTAGTGATATAATATTATTGTATAGACTCTATTAAAATACTACAGACAGAAATGTGTTGCTGGGGAGTTTGTTGCGCCGTTTCTTCTTCCCAGCTCAAGCACTAGGAAGCGGTGACGGGCGGGCGATTTTGGGGCTGTCTCTATTGTCGACGATGCCATATTGATTTAGCAATAAATGTTGTTATTGCGTTGATTGATTAGTTGTTTCCATTATATGGTTTCCTTCTGAGGTGTGTTACTACACTACCGAGCTTTTTTTTCCGAAAAATCGATGATGATTTCGCTGAAATCCAATTCCCGAAGTAAATCACTTTCAATGCTCAGGAGAGAAAGCTTTGATAGACAGTTTTGTCCCATCGTGGTTCGAAGCCTATTTTTTAGGGTTCCGAAGTCCTACAAGGAACCCTTATAGTTTCGTCATGTCCGTCCGTCTGTCCGTCTGTCCGTCTGTCCTAATCCTTTACAGCTTAATAACTTCTACAGTTATAAACATAAGTAAATGAAATTTCGTTAAAAAATAGTCTACATATAGATCTCAATTTTAAAAGAATAAAAGATTCGTTTTTGCGTATTTTAGGGGTGGCGTCCATACATGTGAAATGGAGAAAAAATATTTTTTTTCGCTGCACCCCCTCGTGTGGGATATCATTGAATAGGTCTACTAAAATGAAGGTAATGTTTTATACACCACTTTTTTATCAGGTGTACCATCTGCGAAATATAGCCCGCCAAAGTGGCATGCAATGTGTCCCCTCCCCTGCCATTTCTAAACTATACAATGTAGAAACTTATAATCTTCCACATTGATAGACCTTTGTAAAAACTCTCTTTTAAAATTATTTCGAGTATAATGTGATTATAATTTTTTGAGTTATAGAGAGAAAACTGAAAAATACTTAAAACGTCCTAGTTCAAAGGTCATTGACCTTAGAGAAAAATTTTCATAGCAAATAATGCTCCTTTAGCTACTTTCTATTTGAAAAAATCACTAAAAGTAACTTTGAAATGACAAACGTCTTAAATTTGGCTTCTTGAATTTATCGCTAGATGGCGCTACTAACAACACGCTCTGAGTCGCGAATGCTGCCGATTATTGCGAAAACTAAAATAGCCATGATTAATATTCGATTTGATTCGTTTGTAATTACACCTACTTAAGGAACCCTATAATAATGAGCATGGCCCGACATGCTCTTGGCCGGTTTTATTATTTGAATTATTTCCGAAGTCTCTATTGTGGGGGCCCCTCTTTTGTGGAGGCCCCGGGGCTGGGCCCCGGTTGCTCTCCCCTAAATCCGACCCTGAGTAAAATTAATCATTAAATACTTTAGTAAACATTTATAGAAATGTAAAGATGAATAAAATTAGTACCGTTGAAGGAAGGAACAGAGACGCGACTTCCGGCGCTTACAAAATAGTCTTGGGAAGCTATAAAGTAACGGTCTATAAATAGATAACTTACTAAATTAACGTCGACCTCTAGTTCCCAGAATCTGTCGTTCATTACACCCGCGTTGTTGATCACTATGTCCAGACGATTAAACACTTCCATCGTCATCTCGAATGCCTCTGAAATTATAAAGCAATAATAATTTCTTAGGTTTTCGTTTCAAGTCCCAAACAGCATGCAACACTGTAAAAGATAATGATATTGTGAGTGATTAGGTACTGCGTGCATCGAAACAATATTAATTAATAATATTGTACGGTAGATTAAAATATTTTTCTAGAAATACCTATCTGTAAAGACGCTTGTCATCTTGGTCTACCTGCGACCACGAAATGCTTCAAAGCTTTCGAAACGTCAGGAAAACCAATTTTAAATAATATACGCGATTTAATCCGGTTAAACTTTGTTTTATTATAATATAAAGCAATAATTTATGATAATTTATAATTTTTGAGCACAAACTAGACTCTTACGGAACTGTCTGCAGAAAAGGTACGAGTAGCGCAAAGAGGAATGGAGCGAGCAATGCTCGGAATCACCTTATACGTGACCGTAAGACGAATAACGGCCAAAATTAATATCCAATCTATCCACGATTTACCCTACTTGTTGACGACGAAAAGTGATAATATTGATTAGTGATTCGTAATAAGTAGTTATTTAGTTGTTAGCGACGTAATAGTTTCTAAGACTTTCTAGAATACTTGGGTTCATTGTGTGTGAGAACATTCTGGAAAGTCCTACTAGAAAGTTCTAGATAATATCGAATGGTCTGGAATGTTCTAGAATCCTTTTGTTCGACCATGTATGTACTAGAACATTCTAGAATAGGTACCATACTGGAACTTTCTAGAACATGAGACAGCCTCTAATTGGTAGACGGCAGGCATATAAATAGGGCCGCCTGGGCCGAACAAGTTAGTTGTGATTTGGAAATCAAACAGTTAAGATCGAATAGTAAACTAGCATATTGTGTTGTTCATTCTGTAGTCCTAAGTACTTGACAATATATTCATTTATACATCCGAAGGTGATTTCTTTTTGAAGAACCCTACAGAAATTGGTCCTACGAGCCGGATCGTGAATCGAAGCCTGAAGCTGAAGGATACGTCGGTTCAAGATTCAACTTTGAAGATTGTGTGGATCAAGTACGCTGTGTATCGTCGTGGAATTTTGAAGACGCAAGCATCGACTGCCGCCTTGTCATTGAACTTCAATATCGAAGACGAAGTTGCTTGAAGAATCTGCGTGTGCTTTGTTGTACATAAGCGGCTACGTTTTTCGTTGGACTGTACGTGTGACTACAGTTATAGGAAGATTGAAGATTCAAGAATGAGCTAAGCATTGAAGAGAAATTGCTTGAAGCCTGCGGGGTCTACTTGCGCTCTATTCGGAACACTGCTGAGAAGACTGCGTTTTCTACACCATATCCGTGTGTATTGAAGGTTTTTGAAGAAAAAGCGCCGTCATACTTGAAGCCATGCCGAATGCGATGATGACACGAAGCCGTAAAGGGGACAGCACGCGCTCTAGGACTGAGGAAGAATGAAGCACTGGGACATCGGGTACCACCGAGTCTACTGAAACTCAGACTACAGCGGAGAGGAGCGCGTGCACAGAGGAACTAACAATACGAGCAATGGAAGATGCCGATCGTACTGTTGTTGCAGAATCATCCAAATCGAAGAAGTCCATGAGAGCTGCCTATAAGAGGAAAGAACTGGAAGCCAGACTAGAACTGGAACGTCTGCAACTTGAAGAAATTAAAGTGAAGTCACAGATGGCAGCTACTCAACTGGAGTTGGCACGTGTGCAACAAGACGACACGGATTTGAGCGACGCCGATGCCGATGTCGAAGTTGAGGTAGCCACCGCACGCGCCACCGCCGATTGGGTGACAAAGAATAAAATAAAACTGGAACACAACGAAGGGGAGTGTGCTCGCAACGAAGCACCAGAAGCGCCCTCCACCTCAAACCGCACCAACCAGCTTGCGGAAGCAATATTGGAAGCTGTGAAGATTGCATCAAATGCCAAGACAGCCCCTGCACTTCAACGCGCGCCCAAGTATGTAAGCGAGTTACATTCATTTGATGGCGACGCGCGTGACTGGATTGCATTCAAGGCCACTTTCATGGACACCAAGCATCTTTTCGGTACCATAGAGAACATGGGAAGACTTAGAAGGGCAGTTAAAGGCAAAGCAAAGGAGGCTGTGAAGTCGCTGCTGTACACGCAAGTAGATCCGGAGGTGGTTATCAACGCGTTAGAGCGACGATTTGGAAGGCCCACCTACTTGATTCGCGGTGAGATAGAGAACATAGAGAAATTGCCTTCTATGTCCGAAGATGCTCGAGAACTAGTGAGATACGCCGGAGCAATATCGAACACAGTGAGTGTAGTAAAGCAAATGAAGAAACAGAGTTACCTTCATTCCAGTGATATCTCCAACAGAGTCATAGGCAAGATGTGTACCCTAATACGCTTCAAGTGGTATGAATATCGTGCAAGCAAGGAAGAAGAAGATGAACCTATTCTCATCAGTCTGATGAACTTCTTTAACCAGATGGTAGACCAGTTTGAGATGCACGAGTCATTAGTCGGAATCAAGAAGGAAGAAATGCGCAATCGTATGCGCCACCCAGGTTCGAGAACTGTGCACACAACCAGATCCGCACAGTACGACGAGGAAGAGTACGCGTCTTATTCAGAGGAGTCCGAAGAAGAATACGAAAAAAAACGTCATGTGGCTACAGTTTGCGCATGCGAAGATGGCAAGACGAAAGTAGCAAAAGAACAAGAAAAGCTCATATGCCCTCTATGCGAAGGAGAGCACCCGCTGGTGAAATGCAGAAGATTTACCGAAGCCAGGGTGTCAGACAGATGGGAACATGCCAAAAAGACAGGAACATGCTTTAAGTGCCTACAACGAAGGCACAGAAGATTCAACTGCCGTGCGAAACCATGCTCGAAGTGTCACCGTGGGCATCATTTGCTGCTGCACTCCGAGGAAGCGAAGCCAGTGCCCCACGAAAATACACAAACAATCGTTTCGACAGTAAATGCCGCGAGAACCGCGACTAAAGTTTATTTGAAGATCATCCCGGTAGAGCTTATTGGACCCGAAGGGAAGACAGAAGCCCACGCACTTTTAGACGAGGGATCAACAGTGACTCTCTTGGAAGAAGACTTCGCTGATAAGATCGGCGCAAGAGGTCCTGAAAATATTTTGAGAATTGAAGGCGTGGGTGGACATACAGTGGTACAGCCCTCCAAAAAGATCGACATACAGATTAAGGGACTCTTTGCGAGAAATTTTGAAAAACTGGAAGGATACACAGTGAAGAGTCTAGGCTTGACGCCTCAAGAAATAGACAGTCAGGACGTCGTGGATTGCCCTCATTTAGTAGATATTGCGAATCAGCTCCAATACCCATACGTGAAGCCAACTCTACTCATCGGCCAAGATAACTGGAATTTGATCATCACACAGGAGCTCAGAGCAGGGAATAGAAGCAAGCCCGTTGCTTCGAGAACACAGTTAGGCTGGGTTTTGCATGGAATCCGCTCAAACAGCTGCAACCCTGTAAAGGTAGTGAACCACCTGACTGTGCAGCCGCAAGAGAAAGATGATCAGCTAGAGAAATTAATAAAGGAGCACTTCAGCATCGATGCACTGGGAATAGCCCCAAAAAAACCCAAGAATGACATTGATCAGAGAGCCCTGGAAGTTCTGGAATCTACAACAAGGAAATTGGATAGCGGGAGATTCAGCACAGGGCTTATATGGAAAACGGATGATGAGGTGCTCCCTGAAAGTAGATCAGCTGCTGCCAGAAGGCTTAAATTGTTGGAAAGAAAATTAGCAAAAGACAGCAATTTGAAGATAAATTATGAACAACAAGTTATGAACCTGATAAGAAGCGATTACGCAGAAGAAGCTATCGAGAAACCAACTTGCCCAAGAACGTGGTACCTGCCGCATTTCGCAGTGATACATCCACAGAAAGGAAAAATGCGGTTGGTGTTCGACGCAGCGGCGAAGTCTAACGGGAAGTCATTGAATGATGCGCTGCTCGCTGGCCCGGATTTGCTACAATCGCTCTTTGGCGTTCTGCTACGATTTCGACAAGGACCTGTGGCTATCGTGGCTGACATCAAGGAGATGTTTTTGAGAGTCCAAATGAACGAAGAAGAAAGAGATAGCCTAAGATTCCTTTGGGACAACAGAGAGTTCCGAATGAAGTCTCTTATTTTTGGAGCCAAATGTTCACCTTGTTCAGCCATATATGTGAAGGACAAGAATGCAGATGAATTCACCGATATTTACCCAGAAGCTGTCAAAGCAGTCAAGCGAAACCATTACATGGATGACTACTTGGCTAGCTTCCCAGATATGGCTACGGCGAGGAAGATATCCTCACAAGTTGATGAGATCCACAAAAGCGGCGGTTTCTGTCTACGTGGTTGGGCAAGCAACGATCCTGAAGGGATAGAGGATTTTGTAAAGAATGAAAAGAGCACAGAAACCATCCAGCTTGGTAAACCTCAACAAGATCAAGTGGAAAAGACGCTGGGACTGAACTGGAATGTGAAAGAAGACAGCCTGCATTTCACATTGAATCTTCGCAACAACCCAGTTGAAGTGATTAGGGGAGAACGAGCGCCCACCAAGAGAGAAGCTACTAGTGCGGTCATGTCAGTGTTTGACCCATTGGGATTGTCTGCTCCTGTGACAATCCAAGGAAAGGCAATGCTCCAGAATTTGTGGCGATGTGGTGTTGAATGGGATGAGAAAATACCTCCACCCAGAGAAGAAGAATGGAAGAAGTGGATTCGAGATTTCAGAGTGTTAGAAGGACTTCACGTGCCACGCTGCTTGTCACCTGATATCACCGAAGGGGAGCTGCATACCTTTTGTGATGCAAGTGAAAAGGCATATGCATGCGCAGTATACTGGAGATTGCAACGCCCTAACGGTCAAATTGAAGTAAAGCTGTTGGCTGGCAAGGCACGAGTCTCTCCGCTCAAACCCACATCTATACCAAGACTTGAACTCCAAGCCTGCTTACTAGGAAGTAGATTGGCAGCGACCATACAAATGGAATTCGAGTTTACAGTTACGCATCGCTACTTCTGGACCGACTCAAGAACAGCCCTGGCCTGGATTAAGTCCGATCCCAGGAGGTTCAAGCCGTTTGTTGCTCACAGATTAGCGGAAATTGAGGATACGACCAGACAAAAGGAATGGCGATGGGTGCCCACAAAGCACAATGTGGCAGATGACGCCACCAGAGATACACCAGGCAACTTTGACATTACACATCGATGGTTCGTTGGACCTGAGTTTCTTTACAACGACCCCGAGAGTTGGCCTATCGACACGAGTGCCACTCCACTGCATGACATGAGTGAGCTTAAGCCGAAAACATTTGTTATGACGACAACAAAACAATTCATAGTCATGCCAAACCCAGATAATTTTTCAAGATGGAAACGTTTGCTGTATGCAACTGCTCGGTTTCTACAAGCAGTAGACAGATTCAAACTTAAAGTCAAAAAGACTCACGCCACCAAGAAAATTGTAAGAAAAAACGAAGATCCAATTTGGAAGAAGGTGCAGAAAAAGATTACCAAAACACCATCTCCAACGCAGCAATCAGATATATTACAAACTTCAAAATATGTGACCCTAACGATATATTACTTAGAGAAGGCAGAACGACTCCTCATACAAAGAGTTCAGGACGATAGTTTTAGAGAAGAAATATTGGCTATAAAAAATAAAAGTGAGGTCAAGAAAAAGTCCAGACTAAAAAACCTATCGCTAAAAGTTGAAGAAGACATCTTGAAATTATCAACGAGAATAGGAGCTGCCTCTTATGTCCCGGATTCGTATAAGACACCTATAATCCTCGATGGCAAAAACCGAATAACGAGATTGCTAGTAGAACACCTACACGTGGCATTCGGCCATGCGAATCACCACGTTGTACTCAATGAGATTCGCCAAAAGTACTGGGTGACATCACTGCGTGACCTGGTTCGATCCGTAGCACGTAAATGCGGATGGTGTAAACTCCGCAAAACATCTCCACAAGCAGTGCCACTAGGAGACTTACCGCCGGAAAGACTGAGAAAGGGAAGCTCACCATTCACTTGCACGGCTGTGGATTATTTTGGACCCATGCACGTTACCATTGGGCGAAGAACTGAGAAAAGATGGTGCGCGTTATTTACTTGCTTGACAACACGCGCAGTACACTTAGAACTAGCATCCAGCCTGAGTTCGGACTCCATGATTCTCGCTTTGCGGCGCATGATCGCGAGAAGAGGAACGCCGCGAATATTATATAGCGACAACGGCACAAATTTCATTGGTGCAAACAAAGAGGTAACGGAAGAAATAAAGAAGCTTAGCGAAAATGCCACAAGACTCGGCATCATTTGGAAATTTATCCCACCGGGAGCTCCAAACATGGGAGGCTCATGGGAGCGTATGGTCCGAACGGTGAAGGTCGCTCTAACAGCCACATTGAAAGAGCGACACCCTCAAGAAGAGATTCTCCACACACTCTTACTCGAGGCTGAACATATAGTGAACTCACGGCCACTCTTTTCAATAGATCTACAGCCCGGAGAACAGGAAGCCCTCACCCCCAACCATTTTTTAATTGGGCGGTCTTGTGGGTCGTCGCTGTTCGGCGCTTTCGATGACACCGTGCTCTACGGTAAACCGAACTGGAAGACGTCACAACGCCTGGCCGACCATTTTTGGTCCAGATGGGTGCGGGAGTACCTACCTACACTCTCCCCCAGATACAATACCGGACCACAGTACCGAGATCCCTCCATCGGTGATATAGTTTTAATCGTGGACCATACTTTGCCACGGTGCTCCTGGCCCCGAGGGGAAATTGTCGCCATTTACCCCGGGCCCGACCGCAGAGTCCGCGTGGTCGACGTGCGGACTTCGGCTGGAGTGCTGAGACGCCCAACATCACGGCTGGTCGTCATTGTACCCACCGCATCAACAGCTTCGTCGTCCCAACAGTGAGGTGCAGTGCACCGAAGGGGAGAATGTTGACGACGAAAAGTGATAATATTGATTAGTGATTCGTAATAAGTAGTTATTTAGTTGTTAGCGACGTAATAGTTTCTAAGACTTTCTAGAATACTTGGGTTCATTGTGTGTGAGAACATTCTGGAAAGTCCTACTAGAAAGTTCTAGATAATATCGAATGGTCTGGAATGTTCTAGAATCCTTTTGTTCGACCATGTATGTACTAGAACATTCTAGAATAGGTACCATACTGGAACTTTCTAGAACATGAGACAGCCTCTAATTGGTAGACGGCAGGCATATAAATAGGGCCGCCTGGGCCGAACAAGTTAGTTGTGATTTGGAAATCAAACAGTTAAGATCGAATAGTAAACTAGCATATTGTGTTGTTCATTCTGTAGTCCTAAGTACTTGACAATATATTCATTTATACATCCGAAGGTGATTTCTTTTTGAAGAACCCTACACTACTAGAGATTGAAATTTGACATATTTTGTATGGAGCTTATGTCAAATTCCTATCTCTAGTAGGGCAAATCGTAGATAGATTGGATATTAATTTTGACCGTAAGTGGATACGCTCCAAGACAAAAGTCAAAGAAGTAGTGTCCATAATAGCTAGGCGTAAATGGAGATGGGCGGGACAAATTGCTTGAATGGACAAGAAACGATGAACGCGGAGACTGCTGGAGTGGACGACATCCTTTCTTTTCTTCGTGACGACATCCGACAACCGACAACACACATGCCTGGATTGTATGTCAAGGGCTCAAGACAGCCCGGAGTGGAGGAATTTGGAAGAGGCCTACCCCCAAAAATTGATATTATAAGGCCGCAATGATGATGATATATAGCCCGAAGAATTGCCAAGCTTAAGTGGCAGTGGGCGGGGCACATTGCTCGCAGAAATGATGGCCGATAGGGCAGTAAAGTTCTGGAGTGGCGACCGCGTACTGGAAGGCGCAGCGTGGGTAGGCCCCCCACAAGGTGGACCGACGACCTGGTGAAGGTTGCGGGAATCCGCTGGATGCGGTAGGCGCAGGACCGGTCGTTGTGGCGATATTTGGGGGAGGCCTATGACCAGCAGTGGACGTCTTTCGGCTGAAATGATGATGATGATGATAATTTTTGACAATTCATTAAAGTATAAGTAACTAGGAGGGCTAAGTAATAACCCCGTGTATCGCAAAATTTGCGTGGATGAGCTCCGCTAGCCGTGGTCAGTCCTTTTTTTTTTCAATAAAATTTCAATAACACGTTGTATAGATCGATGTTAATTGGAGTCTTCCCCTTTTCGGCCCATAACGGAAATGCGTGTAAAAATAAACGAACTTACCATATGTACTATACCCGCGGCACGCTATGATGGCGTTTTTGACATTTTTCAATAGTGTTGTGACACATTTCAAATTATTAGCGATTGGGACCAAGTTTATTACTTTGACCAACTCCAACTAGCTGTTATGAATAATATCTACATAAAGTAAATAATTTATCAAATTATTCAATGAACATAACGTCTAGCCATTTTGTTAACCGACGAAAAAAAAGGAGGAGGTTCTCAATTCGACACGTATCTGTTTTTAATTTTTTTTTTTATGTATGGCCACGCATAACATTTTACAGAGTAGTCCGATTTTGATGATTCTTTTTTTAATGGATAGGGTATATCTCGAAGTTGGTCTCATTTAAATTTCAAAATCAAAATCCACCCCTAAGGGTAGGAAAACATGGGATGAGTACCTAATTGTTCGCCCAATGATTACCTGTTGACCGATTCTGTTGAAACTTGGCACACATAAATGTAGTTCTAGACACTACAACATAATGGAGACCTGTGGCCTGATTCACAAACGTTCGAAAAGTTTCCGTTTCCGAAGTAAAATTTGACCGGCAAACGAAACAAAACGACCACTTTCTGCGACCACGAATGATGCAAAGCATTCGAATCATCAGGAAAAGCAATGTTAATAATAATACGCCATGTAATCCGGTCAAACTTGTTTTATTACGAAAAAAAAACGATTTGAGAATCGAACGCATTCGGAAACGCTATTCATAGTTCTTTAATTTTACATCGAGTGCTTTCCGACAACAAATGGCTCACGGGAGAGTTTCCATGAATTTCGCGTTGCGTTTCCGAATCCGTTCGGTTCTCAAATCGTTTTGTTTCTTAATAAAACAAGTTTAACCGAATTACATCGTGTATTATTATTAAAATTGGTTTTCCTGACGTTTCGAATGCTTTGCAGCGTTCATGGTCGCAGGAAGTGGTTGTTTTGTTTTATTTGCCGGTCAAATTTCACTTCGGAAACGGAAACTTTTCGAACGTTTGTGAATCAGGCCACTGGAGTTAGATATTAAACACAAAAAAAAAACGAAAATTTTAACCAAAAATTGAACCGACGAAAACAGAAACTGAAAAGCGAAAAACAAAATTAAGCTTTTAGTCTTTTCCTAACTAAACTAATTTTTTTATTCGTCCAAGCGATAAACAATAACTTTAAAAAAATGCGTTATCTGCTCGAACACTTGAAACTTGCACGCACTTTGCTTGATTTTTTGGCGCCGACTCATAATTGTTATTTATATTAGTTTAGTTAGGAAAAGACTAAAAGCTTAATTTTATTTTTCGCTTTTCAGTTTCTGTTTTCGTCGGTTAAATTTTTCGTTAAAAAGTTTTATTTAATCGGTATTTAATCAAATTTTCTGTGACATACAAATACAATTTTCTGTGAAAAAACAATAGAAATAAATAGAATTTGAATTTGAATAACAGATTCGAAATTCGAAAAATTATATTGCTGTAGCAGTGCATCATCACTATTGACAATAAAGTACGGCAATTATTCCTTCATACGTAGCTGTCAATATTTACGGATCTTCATGAGCAAGGAACATAATTGTTCATGAGCAGGCAAACGTCAAAAACGCCATCATAGCGTGCCGCACCTTTAATATGAATACTGTAACTTCACGCAGTGAAGGGTTAAAAATTATTTGTGCACGCGATTCCGGGAACTTACCCTCATATTGGGGGTAGTCGGTGACGTCACACCGACAGAACAACACGTTCTTCCGGCCGAACTTGGCGCCCAAGTTGTCGACCACTTGCTCGCCGATCTCCGAGTCGATATCGCATATCGAAACCTGTGAAGTGCCAGTTGAATAAGAAAATGGCGAGACCGAACGAACTTGAAATTCAAAAGTTGCTTGGCGGCAAAAAAAAAAAAGATAAAGAGCGGCTTTTCCTCGAGACAGAGCCCTTCGATGGTTTTTGTGTTGTTTATGCAAATAAATTTATAGAGCTTGTGCCTCAACATGGTAATTAAAAGAAGCTTCATGAAAAAAAACTAAATCAAACGTACACTACGCCGTTTACTGCATTAGTGACTGAAGAGTTGAAGACGCAGCGCAAGTGCAACTCACAAGGCACGTCTGTCTAGCGTGTGGCAATGGGATTGTTTCCCAGGATTGTCAGTGTGTTTGTTATTGTGTTTTTCTGTTTGGAAACCGAACAACTCTAACTTGCGCCAATAAAGAATGGTTTTGAGAGAGGCGGCTTTTACTTATTGGTGTGATGTGGTTAGCAAAAGTCAGCAAAACGAACACAATTTCTTGTATAGGTATCTTGTCAAAGCTTGTAGGTAGTTATTTTTCCTATGTTTCGAGTTTCGATTCGAATTACCTATTAATTTTTACCCGACTGCGCCAGAAGGAGGGTTATGTTTTTCGAGTGTATGTATGTATGTATGTATGTATATTTCTTTGGCACGCTCTGTAGCCTAAACGGCTTGATGGATTCGAGATTGAGAGGTGTCGTTAGATTCGTCCTAATTCTGAGAGTGACACTGGGTACATCAAAATTTAAAAAATTAAAAAGGCCGCCTTTTGGCGCCATATTACCTCTTCAAAAATTTTTTTTTTCCGTCCAAACCTATCGAGTGGGGTATCAAAATAAAGGGTTTTATAAATGCTTTACAAAAATATGTACAACTTATATGTTTAAACGGAATTTGGAATGAAAAATGCTAAAAAACAACAAAATATTCAACGTTAAAAATGAATTTGACTTTTCAAAAAAAAACGTTAATATTATGATAAATAAAACATGACAAAACTAAAAAAATTAAAATAAAAAAATTAATTAACAAAAACAAAAAACCCGACTGCGTGTAAAAATAACAGAAAAGATATAAACAAGACTTATCAACACGCAGGCGGAGGCTACCTATGAACTATTATGTAATTCATGACCAAAAACATACGTAGCCTCCGACTGCGTGTTGATAAGTCTTGTTTATATATTTTCTGTTATTTTTACACGCAGTCGGGTTTTTTGTTTTTGTTAATTAATTTTTTTATTAGCGTTATATCTTTGTTCAAAACCATAACTACTGGAAAGTGAGCACTTTTTGCCCGCGATTCAAAACCATTCTTTATCGGCGCGGGTTTTATACCAGGCCCCTCAGAAAGTATTGCGAAAAAAAGTTTTTATATATGGGAGACTGGCCAGTTATAATGTTTTTCGAAAATATGATTATTTATAAGTAAAAATAAGTAAGTTCCAATTTAAAAATTTCCCTCCACATTTTTTGCGAGTTAATTCAAAGTATTGTGTCTCACTGAAATATGGATCTGCGCCGGGAACATTTTAGAGCTATGATTTTATACGATTTCAAGTGTCGCCTGAAACCGGATGAATCGTACGATAGACTTCAAATGGCATTCATGGATGAAGGCCCTTCCAAGGCAACCGTGTATCGTTGGTATAACGAATTCAAGCGCGGTCGACCAACTTTGGGGGATGACGAAAGAAGCGGTCACCCTTTGACGGCTGTTACCGAAGAAAACGTGCTAGCAGTGAAAAATTTAATCCAAGACAATAGGCGAATTACATATCAGGAGATTCAACACATATTGAAGATTGGATCGGGAAGCGTTCACGAGATTCTACACAGCCATCTTCGCGTGAGGAGGATAGTATCACGCTGGGTGCCGCACAACCTCACCGATGCTTAGAAGCAGGCCCGGGTGGAATGGTGCCGTGATATGCTTAACAAATTTGAAGCAGGCTCGTCTCGGCGTGTTTACGACATCGTTACAGGTGATGAGTCCTGGATTTATCAATACGACCCAGAAACCAAGCGCCAATCGACTGTTTGGGTGTTTCAAAATGAGCCAACGCCTACCAAAGTGAAGCGATCTAGAAGCGGGGGTAAGATTTTGATCGCTAGCTTTTTTAATTTGACTGGCCACTTGGTATCAATTCCCTTACGGGATCAAAGAAGCATTAATGCCGAATGGTATACTACCAAATGTTTGCCAGAAGTTTTCTCTGTTATAAGCAACAAGCGACCAAACACAGGGCTCCGCGGGCTACTGCTCCACCACGACAATGCACCTGCGCACACCGCACTCAAAACGAGGGACTTCCTGGACAGCACGCCAGTCAAACTCCTGGGTCACCCTCCTTACAGCCCTGATCTAGCACCGTGTGACTTCTTTTTATTCCCAAAAATAAAAAATCAGCTCAAAGGGATACAATTTTCGTCGCCGGAAGATGCGCTGGCTGCGTTCGAGCAGCCTGTAAACGAGGTGTCTGCGGCGGACTGGAAAAAGTGTTTTGAAAACTGGTTTAGGCGCATGAATCTTTGTATAGAGGCTGGTGGAAAGTACTTTGAAAAGATTTGATAAAAATATATGTACGTATAGAACAATTTTTTTTAGTTTCGCAAAACTTTCTGAGTGTCCCACGTATATACGATCAGTAGACGTTTCCAAATAGAAAAACGCAATAAAAAACCCTGACAAACCTGGGAATCAATCCTATTGCCACACGCTAGGCAGACGTGGCTTTCGAGTTGCACTTGCGCTGTGTCTACACTAATGCGGAAAACGGCGTAGTGTAATCTTAGTTATGCTTTAGATTGTTTTTAATGAAGCTTCTTTTAATTACCTGATATGATATTGAGGGTTGTTGATCCCCTATTTTATTTGCGTAAACAACACAAAAACATGTGCTGTTCTCCACAGATGGATCAATATGTCTGTCTGTACGGTAACTATGAAGTCGTAAACTTATTATTAGACACGGAAATAAATACGTAAATAATTATATTGTTCAAAGAAGTACATAATTTGTGTAATATGTATGTGTATATTTGAAGCTGTGGTAGTCTGTCAATAGTGATTCATGTTCATTGTTTTTCATTCAATTTTTTTTTCCTGTAGCTGAGCAAGAACAATATTGTATCAAAAGTCACCAGTTTATAGGTAGGTAGGTCTTTATGGGATGAATATCACTATCACTAATATCTCATGAGAGCAAAAAAAAATATGTTCGAAGGTCGGAAAAGCGCACACCTTTCTAATATAAAACTATCTAAACTTTTTTAGAAATTATTAAAGTAAAGTATAATAAACAAAATAAAGTTTTTAAAACAAATAATCATCTAATCTAATCATAAAACATTAATTTTACTAATGTTACAATGAGAAAGGGCAGGAAAGAATACTTTGTAGTAGGTATCTAGAGTGGCACAAAGATATTAAAAGAAAAACAATCACGCCAATGACCGGGGCGCCGACAAAAATCAATACAAATGAGTGCCGGCTCTCGAGTGGTCCAACTTACCTTAATATTAGGTATCGCCAGGTATCGCTTATAAGTACATATTACACACTTATGTACAACACTAGGATAATATTATATTGACCAATATTCAGTATACTTCATTCAACAGTTATTTACCTTGAACTCAAAATTATTTCAGAACTACGCCATGCGCAAAGGAAGTCTTGAAAGGAAGTGTGTTCATAATAACTTACCTTTGCTCCTTGTTTGAGCAATTCTTGGCTGTAGGCGAGGCCGATGCCGGCCGCGGCGCCGGTGATGAGGGCTACCTTCCCCTTGAGCTCCATAGCTGATTATTTTAGACTTTTGTATTGCGCCGCGCCCCGAAGCGACCGCGTTCACTACCGCCTTCGTTGTGGTTCGATCGCGACGAAAACTCCGCGCGGCAGGAGGGGGCGGTCTCCCTTTTTCTCCCCAAGTCCCCCTTCGGTAGTAAATATACGCGCGATTGCACTCCACTCTCGCTGGCTTGCACGTTGATTCAGGCTTGTTATGCGGGTGTATGGCTAGCGACTACTCCACTGAACACGATCGTGTGGGTGGGTGTATTGCTGAATTACGATACAGCTGTGTTCAATGTTTGAAATGAAAGTTTCAGGGGACGAATAAATGATTAGCCTAAATAATTTTTGGAAGAAATAAAAGTAAAAATAGTCATAGTTTTTTCTTTATTTGTCAATTTCTCTATCTTTCAATCAGGTACAGTAAATTTTTCAGTAAATTAAAAATATTAACAATTTTACATTTTTTTGAATTTTCTCAAGTACTAAGTGAAAAATATCACAGATACAACAATATCACGAAGGTTCCGCCCACCGCAATATCGTACACACATCCAAAACGCGACCACTCTGATTTCCCACGGACGCGAACTGTACACAAATATACGAAAATAAATTTTTTCACAAACTACACTATCAAAAACTTGAAAATTTACAACAAATCCCTCGCTTTAAAACAATATCTAAAATACCCATTTTATTTAGGGACACACATTCCCTTTAATTTACGTAAGGCATCTGCCTACGTCGTTACTTACATAAAACAATAAAATACAAAATAATGTTCGGACATGATCTGTACAATAAAATATGGCCATACCACCATGATTTACGATACATAAAATAGAATCACAAAACTCTATGTACAATGAAAATATCACAGAGATATACGTAGCTATTAATCACAAAAGTACGCAATGGCCGTCATATAGGTACAAAAATCTACCAATTTAGGTACTTTAAAATATATCTGAAAATATCTCAATGATCGTTGGTGTTTTAGTTGTTTAGGAGAAGCGAAGGATTGATGGCGAGCAGCTGCATCTTGTGTGGAGTGTATTTTAATGGTTGGTTTTGGTTTAAGGGATGGTCAGGAGTGGTGAGCCTGATCTGCGCCGGCAGCGGGCACGGCCTTGGCGAGGTATGAGAAGGAACGCGCGTTGGGCAGGCCAGCTAAAACACAGGCACTGAGCGCCGATCGGTTCAAGTTCATGGGTGCAGCGTCGTACCACTCCATCGTGTCGCCATCATAGCACTCCACGTGGGGTATTGTGGTTGACCCTGCAAGAACAGTTACGAAGCTGTATGGGTACCGGGTACTAAGAAAATATTCTTAGAAAATCATCACTTAAAAGTTAACAGTTTAATATAATTCATTTCTTAAGACAAACAAAACAAAACAGGCTAGCAGCTAGATTATTACCGTTAAATCCTCCAATAACAAAAATCATGTCATCAAGCAACACTGTTGCAAAGTTGCTCCGTGCGCTGAACATCTCCGTCACCTCCTGCCAGTCCCCGCCGCGCTGCGGGTTGAACCTCTCGCCTTTAGAAAAAAAATACGAATTTTATACCTCTCTTCATAATAAGACTCAACTCAGTACTAAGTAACTATTTATTTATATCTGCGACGGACAAAGAGGATGTAAGCGATGGAGTCGACGACACCGCGCCAGACACTTTGGTGTTGCGTTCACTGCTTTGTCGTCGGTAAAATCTTCGAGTCGCAAAAGCTGAGAATGTAATTTGACTCTTCTTCTATCGTGTCGACATGAGCTACATAGTGATAACACCTCATGCCGTCAGACAAAGATTAGCTAGTCAGCAGATTGGTAGCAGGGCTGACTGCCCAGGGTGCGCCGAACGATCAATTAAATATCGTCACTCGTGGAAGCTCTCACTTTGACTGATACTTACCTATAAATAAACTTTAGTCATCACCATCTCATAATTTCAGCCGAAAGACGTCCACTGCTGGACATAGGCCTCCCCTAAGCATCGCCACAACGACCAGTCTTGCACTTTCCGCATCCATTGGATTCCTGCGACCTTCACCATGTCGTAGGTCCACCTTGTGGGGGGCCTACCCACGCTGCGCCTTCTAGTACGCGGTCACCACTCCCTCATCGGCTTACGTTCTGCGAGCAATGTGCGCCCACTGCCACTTAAGATTGGCAATTCTTCAAAATTTAGTAAAAGTACTATTTTATTTCAGTACAACTAGTAGTACATTAAGACTCAACGTGGGCTGGCTAGTACCTACCTAAGAATCATATCTGTAATTTAAAAGAATGTAGCAGAACCGGTAACAGACAGAGCCGTAGAGCTACCGCCTTCGAGCATGTAAGGACCCTCGACCAAATAGATATAGGGCCCCCTGAATTACTTGCTACCCCGGCGCCCCAAAGCCCTGCACCTGGTAATAGAGATGTTATGAAACTACTACATTAGGTACTTCCTTTATGTAAATAAACAACCTTTTTAACTTGTATGTCCTGTGTCTTGTTTTTGTACTAAATAAACGTTTTATCTATCTATCAAAATAGGTACTAGGAGTGAATATATACCGGTATTCAATCGACTGTATCCGTTGAACCCTCCGAGCGCGTACAGACAGTCTCTGTAAGCGATGAGACTGACACCCGAGCGGGGACTGAGCATTGATCTGATGAAGCTCCACTGCTTTGTGTCTGGGTCGAAAACCTCGGCAGAACTCAATACTTCCTGACCATTGAATCCACCCACAATGTATATCTGAATAAGTGAGAAATGGAAACAAAGTAGGTACCGCTTAGTTTACCAGTGGCTAGTGGCGTGGCAAGACTGTTTTATTTGGCGGGAATCAGGATACAAAATGATATACTCCGCAAAACAAAACAATTCTGTCAGACGCGTCGCCGTCTCGGTCAGCGAATTTTTTAATTTTTACTATATTTTTTAGTGTTAACATATATTTCGTTGTTTCTTAGGAATTTTTTTTGCATCTATAATTCCGTTCGATCGACATGTTGTAAAACATATTCATTCATGACTTTAACCTGTGCAATAACGAATTTAATCTCGTCAAAAGATTTTTAGGTTTAGAATTGGCGCCCTGGGCGACTGAAGCCCTCGGGGGCGGCAAAATTTGCCTGCGGCCCCGAGCGGCTGAAACTCACGCTACGCCACTGAACCGATCTATTTTATCTTCATGATTTCAGACTGGGTCCCATAAGGTGAAAGTCCCCCTATTCGGTAAATAGAATTTAGTAGAATAAAGTGGTAATAGTATTATATTATCTGTGGTGGTAGTAACTACACCCAATCAAAGATTTTCATCAATTATGGGACTCTTTATTAAAGACGATCACGACATTATAAATGGAAAAATGGTGCGCGCACTGATCAATTTACTGCTTAGGTACCTTCCCGGTGAGAGAAGCGGCACTTGCGTCGGAACGTTGTTTGTTCATCGGCGTGGTCATCTCCCACTGGTTCTTGTCGGGGTAGTACCGCTCCACAGATGACATGCGCGTACGACCGTTGTATCCTCCCAACGCGTAGATTAGACCATCTACATAGGTAAAGATAATAAAATATCGTCCATTACATTCACGATGTCCCAACTGAGGGACCGCACGGATTGTATGATCTGCGAGGTTAAGCTACACTTGCCGGAGTCAGTCCGTGGATGGGTGACCATTTCGTTGCACATCAAGACCCCACCGTGCCTCGGAGAGCACGTTAAGCTGTCGGTCGTGGTTGCCATACGAATATCTATAGCAGTCGTTATGGGTATTCAGTAACCCGAAAGTCTGACAACTGGTCTAACCTCCGAATGTCAGTATTACCCAGTAACTGGGTTGCGGGGGTCTGATGGCAGTCGCTCCGTGTAAAATACTGATGTTCAGCCGCATCTGGTTAAACTGGAAGTCGACCCTAACATGCTTAATAGGGAAAAGGCTAGGAGGATGATGATTCATGATGTAGTTAATAAGATTCAAAAGAATTGTATAAGAATGGAGCGACGAACAACGGTCTGAATGTGAAATGAAGGGGGTAGTTGGTTCTATAGCTGTCGCAGTTAATTCAATGTTTGAACGAGGCCCTTACATAACAAGCAAAGACAACTAACCGTGAGCCACAACACTGACATAGCATCTCGCCTGATACATGCAGGCACGTTCATGCCAAGTGTTATCCACTGGGTCGTAGCACCGGACTGTGTTGAAATGGTCACTACCGTCGAAGCCCCCGATCATGTAGATCAGGTTGTTCAACGTGCATAGACCGTGGTAAGCCCGGGGCGTCAGGTCCATGTGGATCGAGAGAAACCATCGGTCTGCCCTGTTCATGTCAGATATTGAAATTATTTTTTTAAGCGATGCTTGCGTCTTTGCGCGCTTGCAGTCTCAGCCGGGGAGAAAAGCGAGAAAATTGAAATGCGTGAAGGCATCGCTTCTGTCGATCATACACCGATGCCACCCATTCTTTTATTTATTACTTTTGCTGTTGCTTGGATAGCCCCACATAAACTCTAAAACCTAGTCTCTCTCTAAGGTCTCTAAGGCTTAATATTCAGAGATGAATCTAAGCGTGAACTTATGCTTCTAACTGTCGAAAAGCACTGTATTTTGACAGTTGGAAGCATGAGTTCACGGTTAGATTCGTCTCTGAATGAGTCTAGGCTTCATCATTTCAGCCGAACGACGTCCGCTGCTGGACATAGGCCTCGCATAGAGGCAGGCAGGCAAGAGTCTGCGCTTCTACCACCTTATTACAAAACTGGGTTTAATAATAGAGCGCCTGTGAGCGTAGAAGGTGTGAGCGACAGTCAGTGCATAGCTGAACTATTTAGAGAACACTTTGCGGTGAGTTCTCCACTTGGTCTTTCAGAAATGGTGCAGGATACTGAGACTATCGTTACCGGTGATTTATTCAATGTGTCAGTTAGGCAAGTATAATAAGGAAAATGTCCAGAGGTAAGTCACGTGGTCATGATGGACTCAGCATCGAGCATTTGAAGTATGCAGGGGTCCATTTACCACGGCTTCTTGCGATGTTGTACACACTGTGCATAAATCACTCATACCTCCCATTTGAACTTATGAGAACTATTATTGTGCCCATTGTAAAAAACAAAACCGGCGATTTGTCGGATAAAGGCAATTATAGGCCTATATCTTTGGCAACAGTGGTGGCCAAGGTGCTGGACGCTGTGCTTGACTCGGAACTTGAGAAGCACCTCAATATTCATGATGCCCAGTTCGGGTTCCGACCCGGACTTTCTACTGAAAGCGCTATTCTGACCCTCAAGCACACCGTGCAGTACTACACAGAGAGGCGTACACCTGTGTATGCATGTTTCCTCAACCTATCAAAGACTTTTGAAAATATACGTGTCATATGAAAAACTGAAGAAAACGGGCGTGCATACACAGGTGCAGCGACTCTTTCATTACTGGTATGCTAATCAGACTAATAGTGTCAGATGGGCAGGCAGCCTCTCCGATATGTACAGGCTGGAGTGCGGGACGAGACAGGGTGGGTTGACCTCTCCCAAGCTCTTCAACCTGTACATGAACGAGCTGATGGTTGAGCTCAGCGGCACACGAGTCGGCTGTTCAATTGATAATGTTTGCATGAAGTTCTTCAACTTCTAGCTGTCTGTGAGAGTTAAATGCGAAAAAACATGGACTTTTTTACAACTGCAAAAAGAGTGAGTATTTTGTCTTTAAGGTCTCCGGTAAATGTCCATCCAGTGTGCCCGTAATAAAGCTGAAGAACTCAAACGGGTTACCTAGTTCAAATACCTAGGCCACTATGTTACCGAGGATCTTGATGACCAGATGGACATTGAAAGGGAGCGCAGGGCATTGTCAGTCAAAAGTAATATGCTGGCACGCAGGTTCGCTCGTTGCAGTGAACAAGTAAAAATTACACTTTTTAAAGCATACTGCCGTTCTATACGAGCAGCCTGTGGGTTAGCTATACACAGAGATCGCTCAATGCCTTGCGCGTCCAGTATAATAATGGATTCAGGATGTTGTTAGGGTTGCCCCGCTTCTGTAGTGCATCTAACATGTTTGCGGAGGCGCGGGTCGATGGCTTTCATGCTATTATGCGTAAACGAACCTCCTCTCTGCTAAGCAGAGTGCGGGGCAGTACTAATAGCATCCTGCAAGTTATTGCTGGTAAAGTGGACTCCGCAATAATGAAGACTTTCATTCGGGTTATGATCAGATAGTTTTATATTAGCTGTCTGACCGGGGCTCGAATGAAATGTCTTATTTAAATAATGTACAGTACATTTTAAGAATTATAATAATACTAACATAGTTTTTAAGAAAATTGTTACTAACAAATGGAGATATGAAATAGAATAAATGGAGATTCTCCGAATGAATAAATGAAATTGAAATTGAAAAATAATAGGTTTTGCTTAAGCCAGGCTGAGTTTGACGTTTACTGGTCTAAGCTTTTGTAATAAGGGGGCTAGAGTTTATTTTTCAGTATCCTATTCTTATCTTCCTTCCAAAAACAAGTCACACAAATTTTCGAAAATTCGTGTCGTAAATAATGTTTTCGAGTTCCCGCAGAGATCTTTTACACATTCCAATAATGATAGGAATAACGATGGCCACTCTAGTTTCAGGGTAATAATTATTAATGATCAAAATGTATGAATGTTATAAGCATATTGCTATACCTTGTGTCATAAGTTTCAACGAAACTCGTGGGACTGCCAGCGCTCCAGCCACCAACTGCAAAAAGTATCTCAAAAGGTATTCGAGGCCTTGCTAACGGATCATTGAGATCTGCTTCTGTACCCGGCCTCGAATCCAACAGCGTCAGAAATACTACGGCTGGATATAAAGCTTCTTGACATTTCTGTGTAATAAATAAAAACGTGAGTTCATTCAGAAATTATTAAGTTACACACTAACGGCCAAAATTAATATCCACGATTTACCCTACTAGAGATAGAAATTTGACATACCTATTTTGTATGGAACTTATGTCAAATTTCTATCTCTAGTAGTGCAAATCGTTGATAGATAGGATATTAATTTGTCCGTAAATGTCTCGATTTCTTACCTCGTCATCAGCAACCGGTTGCCATTGTAATATTTTCGATTTAAAATATTTATAGCTGATGTGACCGAACCGTACGCACAAAAGTAACGTTGGAATGCATTTTCTTCTATTTTCTATATCATGTTCCACCCATGTTTTAACTGCTTGGAATACTATTTCTTCGTTTCGAACATTCAGCTCATCGTCTCTCAAAATATCTTCTAATTCATCATATGAAAGTGATTTAAATTCAATACATTCCTTAAGTATTCTGCTAAAATTCTGTCTTATATACAACTTTCCTTTTTTTTCTAGCTCACTACAGAAATAATATCTTGCAAATTTAAATATTCCAAGACAGTTATGCGGCCTCAGCTCGTGCAAGAGGAACTGGCAGCATAGCTGAATCACACCAACAACATCGAATTGATCCCCATATGGTAATAGATATTCAACGTTTTCTGCAGTTACTGTGCATGTCCCCGTATAAGCATAATCGAGAATCAAGGTCATGTAATAGCTAGGGACATCGACGAAAATCTCCGTTTCCTCTGGCTCTCCTTTCTTCAACGAATTAATAAATATGGCTTTGAAATATGGACTAACGGCCGAGAGTATCGCTCGATGTATTCGGATCGATTTCATGTCCCTGCAGACGATAGTGCCATCGCACAGTTGGTCGTTCTGTCTCAGTTCATTCCATATCGTAGGAAACTCTACAACTGAATAATTTTCAGGGAGGCACACGCATTTTCGTTTTCGCGTAACAATCTTCTTTTTGGTTAATCTGGGTTTCGAGGATGAAGGAGTACGAACAGAATTTTTATTTTTTGATAATTTTCGATGTTTCGAATTAAATTCCATTCCTTTCGAAAAAACGGCGGTCGAAACTTGTTATCTGTCGCGATGACAGAGTTGGCGACAGTTGATTCATTTGTTTTAATTCCCTATGGCATCTCAATTCAAATTTATGATCCTTCTATGCTATTTTATTACTGCCTGACATATATTTCTAGAAACTAATTTCGTCCTGAGAATAAATATAAATAAATAAATATTTTTGAGACATTTTCACACAGCACCATCTCGTTCCAAACTAAGCAGAGCACAAAGCAGAGCTTGTACTATGGCTACTAGACAATGGATATGATACTTATATACCTACTAACATAGACCAAGTAAAAACACTACTAAAAACAAAATAAAAAACTGATGAAAAAAAAAACTGAATAAAAAACTAAACTTGATTGTGGGCATTGGGTACGCTTTGTAGCAGTCTTGCTTGTGGTTGGTTGCATGCACAGATATATTGGTTGCATGGGGGCGTTCTTTAGTGCGCTGTACGTAGATAGGTAAGGCCCAAAGATTTTACACTAAATAATCAAAGGTAAGGCCCTAATAAATTCAACGATTTGGAAGTGTCTAAAATTCCTTTTAAAATAGAATGACGTTATGGCCAACAAAAAAAATATTCGCGCTCGCTTCGCTCGCGCTGCTGTGGGTACTTGTCCTGCCTAAATCTCGTAATTACCAAAAAATATGGAATCGCTCTTTGAACGCTCGCCGTGCCTCCGGACCACATAATTTTATTTTTAACCAAATTCTGGTGCTTTCAAATTTTTTGTTTAAATTTAATAATTTGTTTAAAATAATGTCACGTTTGCATAGGCATAATACGAGGAGCTTCGAATGGCAAATATGTTATGAAAAGTCAAAGTTTAAAACTCCTTTTAAAATGCACTTGAAATGGTGTGATGTTATCCAAAAACCCTAAATAAATTTCGTGCTCGCTTTACTCGCGCTATTAGCAAGACATACAACAGCAACCACAACAACTATATGACAAGTTTCATTTTGTTACATTTTCGCAATTTAAACTACATTTTTTGTGATCACGTTGCTCGCGCTGTCTTTGCCGCCGATGGTTTTCAGTACCTAGTAGGTACCTACTCTGTACTGTACATACTACTGCAGCTAACTGTACTAATCAAATTAATGCAAAATCCTATTGATGTATAATTTATTACTTAGAGAAAAATTCTGATTTGCTCCTAGACCGAAAGCTGGGTACGCCCATGGACACACCATGTGTGGTGTGTGGTGTCCATTGGTAAAAATCACTCTTCGCCTTCGCTTGCCTTCGTTCGCTTGGTCTGTACCCGGGATTATAGGACACACAATGGCACAACCATGGATTTATAATAAAATATAAGAAATTTTCAAGAGGTTCTTTGGCACAAGTGGCACAACCATAATCGTCATACACATGGGCACAACATCTACCTACAAACCCTAAAGTCATGCAGGCGCGGATCCAAGGGGGGGGGGGGCACAGGGTGCAATTGCCCCCTCTGAGCCTCGACCTAAGTACCTACTTCCAAACTTGTCTTATAATGAGTGATGTGATTATTCACAACACTACCAGTATTAGAGGTGGATTAAGTGGCAAGGACGGACAATGGACAGCATGCCCAAAATTAAGAACGGGGCGCACACAAATTAGCATTTATCTGGGGAATGCCTGTGTAATGTGATTTCTTATAACCGAAATTAAGTAATAAGAATTTCATTAAAAAAAAATGTAAATTAGATACCAAAATACTATATAGCACTATTTTTGATTTCATTCTCAATTATTGAATTATAGCGATGAATCGTTTTTTTTTATGTTACAACTTTTTAACCGACGAAAAAAAGGAGGAGGTTCTCAATTCGACGCGTATATATATATATATATATATATATATTTTTTATGTATGACCACGCATAACTTTTTACAGAGTGGTCCGATTTTGATGATTCTTTTTTTAATGGATAGGGTATATCTCGAAGTTGGTCCCATTTAAATTTCAAAATCAAAATCCACCCCTAAGGGTAGTAAAATAGGGGATGAGTGTTTGTTCACCCACTGAATTCTTACCTGTTAACCGATTCTGTTGAAACTTGACACACAAAAATATAGTTCTAGACACTACGGCATAATGGAGACCTGGAGTTAGATTTTAACCACAAAAAAATGTAAAATAAAACTTTTTAACAAAAAATTGAACCGACGAAAAGTGAAACTGAAAAGCGAAAAATAACTATTTATGAGTCGGCGCCAAACAACCAATCAACGAAGATCATTAAATTACTTTAAATAAATAATAAAAACAACGTCACATCAAATACAACGTGAAATTTTCAACGATAAACAATAACTTTCCAAAAATGCGTTCTCCGCTCGGCCACTTGCAACTTACACGCACTTTGCATGTTAAAAGTTCGTTTGGCGCCGACTCATAAATAGTTATTTTTCGCTTTTCAGTTTCACTTTTCGTCGGTTCAATTTTTTGTTAAAAAGTTTTATGTAAAGATCTATCTTACTCAGTATGTTTAAGCAAAGTGAAAAAATATCTCACTCGCTTCGCTCACGCCTGGTATTCAGCCTTCGTAGCTCTACTTGTTTGGTGTATATTTTAGCCAACTATTCTGTTACATACATTTATTTAAATGAGAAAAGCCAGAAATTGCCAAAAACATGAACACGAAAATTTCGCTGATCTTAAATCTTCGTTTCCTTTGTGCTGGCGTAAACTTGGCGTCATGTTTTCAAAACGTTCCAATAAAACTCGCGCTCGCTACGCTTGCGCACTTTCTGATTCTGCTTCCGGATGAGACTGTAGGGCCAAATCCGTAATTAATAAGTAGGTCGTTAAAAAAATCGTGAGCTGAATATTGGAGAAAAAAGATTTCATTTTTTGATTATTGAAAAGCAACTGGCTTAACCGGGCATCCATGTACCTATATTGTAAAATATCAAGAACTAGTCTAGTTTGCTATTTGAAAAAGAAATTTTCCCGAAACTGACTAGTTTATAGAAATCACATGAAAATGGCCCCCCTTCCCGCCCCTGAGCGGAATCCTTGATCCGCGCCTGAAGTCATGAAGAGAAACATTTTTTAAACTTTGTCAGAACTATATTAGTCCTTGTTTTATCAAGCGGATTAGGCGACGGCTTTCTACATTTGTGTCCCCAGCGCAGGCGGTTGCGATTTTAAATCTGTTAAAAAAAATTGCCAATAGGATTTCTTAAATCAGTCACGGGAAAAATATTTCGGTTTAATTTTGGCTCACAATGCGGTTTTTTCCTGCCCGCTGTTTTGGCGGCTGAAAATTTAGCCAATGGAGTTTCTCGATTCAGCCGCAATTTTTTTCCCCAGCTGAATTAAGAAAACCTATTGGCTACATTTTTTGTTACATTTTAAAAAATCGCAACCGCAGTACGGCGGCCTCACCGCAACCGCAGTGCGAGCTAGGTTGGCCTTACTCTTTTCTCTATTGTTTTTTTTTCTCCTGGTAGCTTTGAACACAGCTGTCAATAATAATTTTTGTCTATAGTCTCTTTTTCTTCCGGTTGTCAAGATGGTGAGTTTCGTTATTGTGGAAATAAATAAATCTTTAAAAATCGTGATAAATACAAAGTGTTGTGTGACTCCATGGTGATTTTTACTTGAAGCAGTGTTATCAATATGTGTTCCTTTACATATTTCAGGGTATCGACATCAACCATAAACACGACAGGAAAGTTAGGCGCACCGAAGTCAAGTCTCAGGATGTGTACCTGAGATTGCTTGTAAAAGTAAGTAAAACCTTGTTCTTGGCCGAGACGAAGTCTAATTCGTCTCAACCCTTTTTAAATCCCCATTCAAATGTAAACTCCCAGTTATTTTAGCAACTTTGGTTCCTAACCTAATTTTGTTGTTGTTTCCAGCTATACAGGTACTTGGCTAGGCGTACAAATTCCAAGTTCAACACGATTATTCTTCGTAGGCTGTTCATGAGCCGTATCAACCGCCCTCCGCTATCGCTATCGCGGTTGGCTCGTCACATGAAGAAGCCTACTCGCGAAGGCATGATTGCCGTCGTGGTTGGCAGCATTACCAACGATGTGAGGCTGTACAAAGTGCCCAAGATGTCAGTCGCCGCTCTGCACGTCACTGAGAAGGCCCGTGCCCGCATCTTGGCTGCTGGAGGTACTGTTGTTTTTATTTATTGAGTGAGGTTAGGAAGCATGCAGATATGTCTATATTAAATTGTAGTAAATAAGAATGTAGTGCTCATGATAACACCTCAAAATCTTGATTAGTTCAAGATTAGCCTTTACATGTTATTTTTTTGAAGCAGGTAATGAAAAGTTTTACTGCTTCACTTGTATTAGGATTCCATTGTGTTCATCTCTATACAAATAATAGTATTGCATCTAAAACAAGGCAACCTAACAGAAATATTGTTTGCCAGTTACAAAGTTTGAAGATATTGTGATGAGATGTTTGGATATTTTATTCAGCTTTCAATATCAGTAGATAAATTAATTCAGTTAAAATTTTGTTAAGACAAGCAAAATAATGTCGACAATTCTGCCAATGTCAAGAGTTTTGGAAATGCGCCTGTATAAAGTTCACTTTTATACTTTTGCCAGAAATGCTAATAAACTAATGTTACTGATTAGAAATGGATCAATGAGGTGTTCACATCAACAAATCTTGCGATCAACCAATTAAATAGTGCATTGTTATTTTCAAGTTCACATTTAATAATAATAATATTAATTTTCAATCAGATAAAAAAAGAAAGAAAGGGAAACATGCAGTAGCCTTTTTCTTGCCAAGCAAACAGTCTTTGTTGTCAGGAAAAAAAAAAACATAATTGGACTTGGAATGCTTAAGTGTAATTATAGAAATTCCAAAGATAGTGTGACTGCAAAGCTAAACAAGGGGTCTTTACAGAAAGACTGTAAGGTAGTGACCAGGATTACATTTGCAAACTGTTGACCCATGCTTAGCCATCCAACTTGCATGCTGCAGTTATGTCATAACATAATAACATCACGCCTGTATTTCCCCGAAGGGGTAGGCAGAGGTGTAATAGCACACCCACATTTCGCCAGTTATGTTATAGTCCCATGTAATAGGGGGCGAGCCTATTGCCATTGACCGGGCACAAATCCAGACTCCGGGCTGCTACTGAGAATTTCCTAATGTAAAAACCCAATAACACTTTGCCCGACCTGGGAATCAAACCCAGTTATGTCAACTGCACAAAAACTGTTTGTAGGCTAAATGCAGACCATTTGCAAATACCCACTCAGGGGCCTTACTCCTGAGTGGCTCGAGTGCTGTATAAATCGAATTTGAATTCGAGTTAAGGCAGTGAAGGCTCAATTTGGTTCAGAGCTCGGACCAGTCGGGAATAAGGCCCCAGTTCAGTTCAATGTTGGCTAACGGCCAAAATTAATATCCAATCTATCCACGATTTACCCTACTGGTGATAGAAATTTGACATATTTTGTATGGAGCTTATGTGAAATTCCTATCTCTAGTAGGGCAAATCGTGGATAGATTGGATATTAATTTTGGCCATTAGTTTGTAACATATCAGTGATTTGTAAAAAAAAGTTTGAAGCAGTTAATATTTTGGCAGCTGATCTTGTCTTCATCATCATCATTAGTCCATTACCGTCGCAATGCTCAGCACGTGCCTCTTAGAATGAAAAGGTTATGGCCTTAGTCCATCACGCTGGCTAGTGCAGGTTGGTGGGCTGATCTGTCTTGGCTGGTGCTAACGTAGATGTGAAAAAAAAAATTGGTCCACTATACAACATATTATTGAAATAACTGAAAACCTCTTAAGGGGTCATTGTACTCGTCAGTGTGAACAACTATTACGATGGGACAAACACTAAAATAGTGAAAAAAAATCAGCTGATCCCTACATTTTGTCGGGACCAGCTGATTTTTTTCGCGATTTCCGGTTTGGTCCTGTAGTAAAAGTTGTAAACAATGATGAGAACAAGACCCCTTATAAGAGGTTTAGTATAAACTAAGAATATGGTTGCATAAGTATTATATCCATTATCTTGGGCACAAGTATACCCAATATTTACCCCTATGGGCACAAGCACTAGCTTTGCTTAGTTAGGTTTAGTATAAACTAAGAATATGGTTGCATAAGTATTATATCCATTATCTTGGGCACAAGTATACCCAATATTTACCCCTATGGGCACAAGCACTAGCTTTGCTTAGTTTGGGACTAGATGGTGCTATGTAAAAAAAAATCTCAAAATATTTATTTAACACTGCATTTTGTTTTTTCCAGGAGAGATCCTTACTTTTGATCAGCTGGCTCTGCGCGCCCCTACCGGTGCCAAGACCGTTCTGCTGCAGGGTCAGCGCAACGCGCGCGAGGCGGTGCGCCACTTCGGGCCCGCGCCCGGAGCGCCGCGCTCGCACACGAAGCCCTACGTGCGCACAAAGGGACACGAGCGCGCGCGGCCTAGCCGTCGTTCTAACGTGTAATCTTTAAATATAAGGACTACAAATTAAATTGGTTCTATCATTTCTAGATTTTAATATCCTATAATCACTTGACAGAAAACTTTTAAACAAAACATTTCCAACACAACACACATGTGAAGGTCATGCTTATTTTTTTGTTGTTCTTTCCGATGGCCACCAGTGGGAATAATCCCGATGACATGGGAGAGTGTGCACACACTACTGGCAGACTACTCGATTTCCCGTTGAAAAAAAAAATGTCTAGTCTGGTGGCCACAAAGACATTTCTATACTAACGTAATAGACCACTACAGTGTGCGACTGAGATACCGATCTTTACGAAAAAACCTATATGCTAGAAAGAGACATAATAAAATGTCAGTAGAACCGATTTTGAAAATTGTAATCTCCCATAGCGTCCCATCAAAATATAATCTCGTATTATTTTATGATTTATTTCACAATCGTTCTATATTTTATCCAATTAATATCAATAATCGTATTGGTGTAGTGTTCTGTGTTATACTGCTGTGTAATTTACATTATTAACCTAAAGAAAGAGATGTTTCACAGGTAAGTATCTGCAGGACAATACAACTTTCATAATGCTTATTTTCATAGAAGTTATTCTTAAAATTATTTAGTAATACATTAATAACATGCAGTAAATACCGTATTTTCTATATAATATGTTATTTTAAATAATTATGTGTTAGATGAAAAAATATTGTGTACGTGAAAATGAAACCGTTTCGCATATGGATTGCTCAAAATATATCGATATGTCGATAGTTTCAATTATATATTTTTTGTACTACCTAGCACCATACATGTCACAAGTTAGTGTCCCTTACTGCTTTAAAAAAAATACAATCGAATTGAGAACCTCCACCTTTTTTTGAAGTCGGTTGAAAGTATTGAAAGGTTGATTTAGTCCGGCCGCACATTGGAAGGAAATCACAATGATTCATTCATTGATCACAGAAAAAATCTGACGCACCGGAACCTATACCATGGTTGTACTTTTACGATGTTATAATAGTATGTTGTACGTCTATGGCAAAGAGACGTTTCACAGGTAAGTATCTGCAGGACAATACTACTTTCATAATGCTTATTTTACATTTATACAGTTAATTTTTGTACCAGCCCCGCAGACTGACAGAATTTTCCGAATCGTATGTCTGCTTTTGACATATTAAAATGTAAATACGGTGCTATTTTATGACAATGTGCGGCCGGGCTAAAAATGCTGTAAAATATTGACCGGCTAACTTCATAACTTCCAGATTTCCTGTAAATGCTGTTATTAAAGAAAAATGGATGGGCACAAATGTTAAAACGAATAAGCACCGTATCTACTATTCTCCGCCAAATAGTGATGCTTGCATTGCTGTGTTTCGGTCAGAATGGTATGGGTGCCGGTGTAATTACAATCACATGAGACTTTTCATCTTCATGTTGTTTGGCGAACCGACTTGCGGTACCATTTAGGTAACAGCCTAGATGGTATTGCAGTTGTTATTGGCAAAGGTAACCGCATAACATATGGTGGGCCTTTAGTTCGTTTTGCCATCCTATACAATAAAAAAAAAGCTGAAAGCCTCGAAAAAATTACAGGGTTTGCAGTAGATATTTTAAGGATAACTGTATCGTTTAATGAAATCACCAACGATCCATACCTACGGTTTGATTAGTTGCTAATTAAGTTTGTTTTCATGTTGCATGTTTACGTAAGGGTAAGATAATATACATATGTATGAGCGCATCTCGCCGTTAAACTTGATAGTTTGGTGAGTTTTCTAGTAAATTAAAGCTAAAGAAATTGTACCTGTGATTGAATAAATAAAATAAATAAAAACTCATCATAACGAACAACATTTACTATGGGAGCAACCACAGAGTACATTATTATAACTGGAGCAACCCTGAAATCGCGAAAAAAATCTGCTGTTTACTACATTTTGTCGATTCGTGTGAACACATGTAGGGAATAGCTGTTTTTTATTAATTTCAGGGTTGACCTCATAGTAAAAGTTGTTCGATAGCACTCAATAAATAAGCTCTTCAAATATGACCACACACGTATATCGGGAGATCATCAGTATTAACGGCGCGCGAACTGGGCTCTTTGGTCATCATTGCTAGAAACCACTGGTCTTGCTGTTCTCATGGAATACAAATTCCCATGAAACTTCATAGAGCATCTTAATCATGGAATGGACTAGGTTGCTATCCGCGGCTTTAAGTTTGATCAGATAGGTCCTTTTTACTAAAACAAATCTCATAGATACAAAAAATACAACAAAAAAGTTTTATACACTTATTTTTCATGTTATATGATGGCGAAACGAGCTAAAGACCCACCTAATGTTAAGCGGTTACCTTTGCCCATAACGACTGCAATACCAACTAGTCTGTTACCTGAATGGTACTGCAAGTCGGTTCGCCAAACTGAGACATGAAGACGGAAAGTCTCATGTGATCATTCAATTTGTAAAAATATACCATATTTTGAAAATGGGTTCTTGCAAATGCAAGATTGTCAAGTATGCGAATGCTAAGAGATAGATTGTTAGCCGGTTGCAAATTTAGCCTGCCACTAAGAAAACTCTTTCTTGAGCTGACGCGGACTTGATTTTATATGATTCGGTCGTCTGTATCGAATCGAAAATCATGGCCAGGTTCTTGCTCCACCTCCAATTTCATCCTCAGAATTTAGTTGCACGATTCCAAAAACAAAGATCCTACATCTTTGTTTTTGTAATCGTGCAACTAAATTCTCGACATTTAATTCTTTGCCTATTTGAAATAAAAACTAACTAATAACTAGAAATTATCGAAACACTGATGTTTCTAAATCTAAGTCGATAAAATTATAATGTATAAGTCTGATGTGTAACTTAAGTTGACTGGACAAGAAAACTTGTCAAGTTCATAGATATTGTAATTTTTCATAAAAATTCAATAATTTGACCAATTCCGGAATCGTGTATAGGAACTTGTTCCGGGATTGAAAACCTTTCTATACACCTAATTAAAACTAATATGATGAATTGTAAAATGTTCCGTGTGGTGCCGGATGTAAAGAATTGCACCACCCTATATCTTCTCATGGGTGTCGTAAAAGGTGACTAAGGGATTCACCAGAGGATGGGCAGCAGCATTCTCTGAGTATTTAACCAACCAACTGCGATCGCCAACCCGCCTGCCAAGCGTGGCAATTATGGCATATCCCCCCAATATATGCTTGGGGGAGGCCTGTGTCCAGCACTGGACGTCTTACGGCTGAAATGATGATTAATTGGTTTTTTTAATTTCTTACATAAGTATTCCTTACCTTCGTGACATTAATATTGTAATTATAATATAACCCTTAATTGCGTAACTCAATCTTTTAAAACAAATAAAATTATGTCTCAAATATCTGTAATTTTAAAACAATAGTTACTTAATAGCTTAGCAGTTTTAAAATACTACCACTCCTTAAAAGTAAGGCCCGGCCGGTTGAAATATATCGATAATGCAATAACGTCCATGTCACATCACTAAAAATCACTCCTACACGTGTCAATTTCGCACATATATTCATTTCGCTTTCGGTGACGTGATAATTAGGTGACAGTGTCTCTATTACGTCAGTACAATACCTTTATGGGTGGCCATGGGCCTCTATCACTATAATAATGGTCACAGGAAATGCCCGGCAGACTGATAGAGGACGCCTAGTCCACTTAGGCTGAATCACAGAGTACTTTTTAAATTCTATGAAAGGGGCTGAATATTAAGAGGCTGACAACACCTAAAAAATCAGACCTCTGCGGTCACTGTCGTTTCGGACAGAAGTGAATGAGAGGCAACGAGCGGAGGGACGTCGGATGCGCCGCTCAACTTGAATGATCAATTTAAAGCATGTTTTAAGAGGTAAGTTTACAATTCTTTTCCATCGAGAAAACTTCAAGAAAACGTGTTTTGGGCACAATGGAGTTTCAGAAAATACGATCAAGATTGACATGTATTTTTTCAGTGCCACAAACAATATTATGATAAAGCTAAAAATGTTTTTAAAAGAACCCTATTTGGCTGTTGTCAGGTTTTAATTACTGATAACTACTACCCTTACAGGGCTTACGCAGTAAGCTATTTCAAAAATTATAGGTACCTACCAGCCTAACTAACTGGAAGACCTTGGTAATTATGAGCAAATCTTATGGGTGTCTTCACTACGTTTTTACTTAGAAGCTAAGCAGTAAGCTAAGAAAAAATGCACCAATAGGATTACTTCATTTTGTTAGCCTTCGCGGGAATCTGCTGGATGCGGAAAGTGCAGGACCGGTCGTTGTGGCGATGCTTGGGGGAGGCCTATGTCCAGCAGTGGACGTCTATCGGCTGAAATTGATGATGTTAACCTGGCATAGCGGAACTTCGCGATGGCGGCGGATTTTTTCCACTCACCGCTCTTCCTCGCATATCTCCCTGGTAGAAGGCCAGTATAGCCAATATAAATAAAATAAGAATAATATCACAGATTTATTGCTATAATAATAGATTATCTACATGTTAACTGCAGAAGGCACTTATCCAATAATTCAATAGTGGCTCATCATGCTGTGCTACTCCAAATATTTGTTTCAGTTTAGCCACTGCATCTGACTTAGGTCCTGATGCATCTATAGCTGCTTTCACTGCTTTTGCTATTCTGTAATTAAGGACATTAAAAATACATTCATCTGCTGTACTAGTAAACAATCTTGTTAGTTTCTGTAAAAACATGTGGGGTTCTTGTATGTTTGTATACAACATATTATTGAAAAAACTGAAAATCTCTTAAGGGGTCATTGTACTCATCAGTATGAACAACTTTTACTATGGGACCTTTACTGAAATCGCGAAAAAAACAGGTATATAGGGAACAGCTGTTTTTTTTTCGCGATTTCTGTTTGGTCCCATAGTAAAAGTTGTTCATACTTATGAGTACAATGACCCCTTAAGAGGTTTTCAGTTATTTCAATAACACGTACATACAGCTTCATTTAGAACTTTGTAATAAGTTATAATGAAGTAGGTACGTATTTCGTTTTTTTTATTTCATCTTCCTCCTGCCCTTATCCCAATTTATTTGGGGTCGGCGCAGCATGTCTTTCTTCCATACATCTCTATCAACCGTCATCTCCGTGTTCACTTTCTTTTTATAAATATCATCATTCACACAATCCATCAATCTTTTCTTATAGCAATCCACATTCATACATAAAACTTTTTTCGTAACATGCTCCACATTTCTCCGCGTCACATGACAATTAAAGGGTCGTTCCTCGTGGTCCCACTTAATTAAGCAGTGAATGGACATTCCGGTAATAATACCTAATGCACCTGAGCGAAACTACGAACGACTATGTAGCCTATAGTTTATGTACTCCTAGTACTTTTCTTTGACGCATGGTAGTTTAGTAACGTATAGGTGTTATCCTAAAGATTAAAGCAGTAGGTACTCCATAAACGGTTGAACTTGTGTTTTGTACAAATTGAGCAGCTATTCCGGCGTGAAGTACCTTCTCACCTTACCACTAGATCCAGTTTGAATTAAAGATTTTACTAGTAGATCTAGGCAGTGAGAAAAATTATTCTCAATAGCACCATCATAGATATGAGCAATGTATCTAAGGCTAAATTTGGTAATGTCCTTTATAAGTTCAAGAAAAATGGTATTTGTCATTATCACAAGTTTAAAGTTAGCATGACATTAAGTGGGACAAATGGCAATAATCAAATAATTTATTCGATCTCGTCAGTGGAGATAATGGAAATAAATTAATATTATTTTAATCAATTCCCGTTGGCCCACTGGTGGGGGTAGTGGATACAACAGGAATACACGATATTTTGAGCAGTTTATCCAGGGTACTTTAGGTGGGTAGTACCATGGGACATATTTTCCATGGTTTACCCGTGGTACTACTGGTTGGTAGTACCATGGGACATGATTTCCACTGTTTAACCGTGGTACGTACTACTGCTTGGTAGTACCATGTTCACATGTTTACATGTTCGACCGCTTATATGGTGTACCTACTGCTCTTACCTTTAGGATAACAACTATACGTTACTAAACTACCATGCGTCAAAGAAAAGTAGGTACTAGGAGTACATAAACTATAGGGTACCTAGTCGTTCGTAGTTTCGCTCAGGTGCATTAGGTATTATTACCGGAATGTCCATTCACTGCTTAATTTGTAGCCCAGCAATGGGTACACTGGTGGGTATGGTGGTGGTAGGTGGTGGTTGTCACTGATGATGATGATTGAACTCGTTAAAACACTTATTAATCCTACTTATTATTCTAAAAAAATGCAATTAACTAACCATTAACTCAGGGGTATTTTTATTTAGCCTGTTTTGGTAAGTAATTTCATCAGTGGGTCCACAAGGAACGGCAAAGAGTATTCCTTGTGGGCCCACTGCTGAGTGGGACCACGAGGAACAACATTTCCTCGTGGTCCCACCAGTGGGACAAAGTAGTGGGACCACGAGGAACGACCCCAATTAAAATACCTTTTTATGAGTTAGGTATTTATTTTATAAGTTATATTTTTGGTTGAGTATGAAGATAACTTACCCAAGCCATTCTAGTTGTAGTGATTTGATGTGTTGATGTAAGACATCATTGTTGAACTTATCATTATTCATGGAATTTTCAATCCTATTCATCAATGTGGGACCTAAAAAAGACATTGGTATCGATTCTCTTGTTCACAAACTAATAGCCTGCGACTTCACCCGCGTGGATGTCGACCTCTTAAGGGGTACTCATCATTATAAACAACTTTTACTATGGGGCCAACCCTGAAATGACAAAAAAAAAACTGCCGATTCCTACATTTGTGTTCACATCGATCGACAAAATGTAGGGATCAGCAGATATATTTTTCGCGATTTCAGTGTTGGTCCCGTACTAAAAGTTGTTCATAATGATGAGTACAAAGTATAAACAAATTGTGGTGTATTTGTATTACAACTTTAAATTAAACCATCCAAATCAAATGAACTCACATTTGGCAGGCAATGAGCCAGCCCACTTGCAACAAAAAATATTATTTCCAGTTTCTTCCAAAAAGCATACAGTTGGTGGTAATTGCTCCCCACTTTTGTTTTGCCTTATTCTAGAATTGCTGGTAACATTTACTGGTAGTAATCTAGACAAACCACTTATAATAGTTGTAGCTCCCATATTACTTGACTTTATAACAATCTAAAACAAAGAAATGAACATCATTATTTTGGTAATGCAGCAATAATAGTGAGTAGCAGTGTCAATAAGCGTAATCTATGTAGACCGGCTTGAAGTTGGTACTGCACATTTCCTCGCCTCTTTCCACCAATAGCACTCATAAAATTATTGCGACTGCGACAATTTTGTAACTTAAGGTCGGCCAACTTAGATCGGCGTATTGTAGGTTTACTCAGGGCCGGATTAACCAAGTCGGGGCCCTTAGGCAATGCAATTCTCGGGGCCCCTTTTCAGCCGTTTGAAGATCATCAGCTCTTTTCAAGTTGATGAAGGGATTACGGTTGCAAAACTCACAGATCAACATAACACATAATATAAAATCACGCCTGTATTTCCCCGAAGGGGTAGGCAGAGGTGTATAGTACACCCACATTTCGCCAGTTATGTTATGGTCCCATGTAATAGGGGGCGAGCCTATTGCCATTAACCGGGCACAAATCCATACTTCGGGCTGCAACTGAGAATTTCCAAATAAAAAAACCCAATAACACTGCCCGACCCGGGAATCGAACCCAGGTCCCAACGCTCAGCAGTCGCGCTTACGACCACTAGACCAACGAGGCAGTCAATTACAGATCAAGCATTTCAAAACTTTTGTTGATCAACACGCTACGTAACGCATCCATATTATTAGTTCTACTGCTCGATATTAGATAGTTCAGTTCTGTAAGTATGAAGTATTTCATCAACTGACAGCATGCATCGAAAAAAAGCAATAATACCTATTGTCATTGAGGCTACAGATTTTCCAATTAAATTTTCACTTGATGATACATTTTCAATTACTATTGTGCGCACGCGGGGCCCCTAGGCCCCTTAGGCATTAGGCAGAGTAGGCAACTGCCTAATCTGCCAAATGGTTAATCCGGCCCTGGGTTTACTAAAGCATAAATTAAAAGCAAGTAATACAAAGGCAAGTTACAAGGCGGTTTTGTAATCTCGCCAGTGGTTTTCTCTTCTTTATCTTACCAATCTTACTCAGAAAATATACATAAATAATCATGTCATCCATGACAGTGGCGTAGCGTGGGTTTCAGTCGCCCGGAGCGCAGGCCAATTTTGCCGCCCCTTTGTTTAGGTACCTATTTAAATTCAAAACCTAAAAAACTTACTGGAGATAGTAAATTAGTTAAATTTTTAGTTATTATTATTTATTGTCAACTTCAAAAAGGGCCGCCCGAAGCCCCCCTACGTTACGCCACTGCAATGCATGATAAAATTAATGGTTACATAAATTAACTTAGCTCTTGTGAAGTAGCTCGACTAGGGAAGTACTGCCACCGTACCTACTTCTGCCGCCAAACAGTGATGCTTGCATTTTGGTGTGTGTTTGATATCAAACATCTGTATGCAGTACTTCCTATCTTCCTATATCCCTGTCCTTTTCTATCCCCCTGCTACACGCGCGCACGCCGCAGCGCCTCATGCGGCTAGTTAGTTCATCATTAGTCCTTGAGTAAACGACACGCGATATGTGTCCTTGAGAGACGCCCACGCAGATATTGTAACGCGAGTGAAAACAATTGATCATACTTTAAAGGCCTAGTGTACAGTTTTATTATCGCAAATAGCGCTGAGACGAAAAGACACCAGCTCCAGCCATCCAGAAGAAGCGGTGTTACCCGGCGCTGTTCACACCTGCAGGTTAGTCCCATCCATTGTACAGTCGACTCATCTCTCTTCCCAACGGCTGTACCTAATCCTGTGGCTGCTTGCAAGTGTGTATTAGGGAACAACAAGAAAACTACAGTCCACTTAAAATAATTTCTAAAACCGCCTAAACATACCTCCCTATATGTTTCATTGGTCCTTCGAGCCGGATTTTTTAATCATTCGAGTACGAATTTCAATCTAAAAAACGGAAATATAGTAATCTAATTTCAATCCGCATTCTTTTTCGTAAAGGAAACTCGAAATCTCGAAAAATTCCGGGCGCTAAGGCCGCCATTTTATGATCACATTTTCACACGAGGTTGTCGAGAACCGTGTCTTATTTGTGCTGTTTACAATACGTGAATAGTCTGTCAAATCATTAATATTTATCACACCCCGCATTGGCAGCTATTTAGTTTATTTAATTTTCCGCATATTCAGTACAAATTACTATCGATCTCGCATCCGTCCGTACGTACTTAAGTACCCACAAAGTCACGTTTTTATAAAATAATCCGCTTTCGTTTTCACTTCACGTTGCATTAATTTTGTATTTATGAACTCATCGCATAAATAGGAAAATACCTACTTATTATAATTTCTATACCGCATAGGTACTTAGACCGATCTGACTCCAGCGTCGGGGTTCAGTGCAATAGGTACCTAACTAGGTACATTTTATACATGCGCATAGGATAGTTACGTTACTACCTACCTATAATATTAATAACCGCTTCGATTCTCTTTGTTTTCCAACGCGCATAGGAACTTCTTATCACCATGACCAGAGGTAAAAACGTAGAATCACCTGTCTTGGAGGCTGGTAGCAGTGAAGAACGAGTTCAGCTGTTACTTTTGCTATCTAAACGTGACGCTATGTTTGCCCGTATGCAATCTATTTATGAAACCGCTAAGAAGGTTGTGGGTGACGAAGATAGTCTATCTTCTCTTTTATTTACCACCGCTAATATTGATGATCTCCGCAAAGAATTCGAACAAATTTTAGATTCGTACAACACTATGAATTATAACTTCAACCCTAACGCACCCATTAACTATCAACCCTGGACTTCTTTCGAAGAAATGTATTGTTTTGTCAAACAAATTCTAACGCAATATGGGCCTGTTAATAAAAATATAGATATCAAATCGCAATCTTATTTATCGCCTAAAAAACCACGCTTACCTCCTATTGAGTTAATTTCTTTCAATGGTGATTACCGCAAATGGCCCCTTTTTTACCAACAATTTAAAAGTTTAATTCATGATAATCCCAACTTAACTAACAATGAAAAAGTACACTATTTAGTTGGGAAATTAACCGATAAGGCTTCTGCAATTTGTAGTGGAATACTTCCAACTAGTGAAAATTATTCAGTTATATGGGACGCACTTATAAAAAAATATGATGACCCTCGATTATTAGCTAGTTCGTACCTTAATCAGATTATTAATTTTAAACCGCTCGCGAACAACAACGCTTCTAATTTAGATAATTTCATTAATTTGTTCGACGCCTCGGTTGAAGCGCTAAAACAATTAAAGTTAACTGATTTAGCCGATTACATCATTTTTCATATTGCCGTACAAAAGTTAGATTCCGAAACAGATAAGCTATTTGAACTTATCAACTGTAAAGATAAGATTCCGTCATACAGAACCTTAATTGAATTTGTTAAGGATCAATCTAAGGTATCTTCACGCTCAATTCATAAACCCGCTGATAACCAATTACGTAACGACCGCAGTAATAAAAATAGTTCGCAGAAATTGAAAACGTTTGTTAGCAAAACGGAATCGAACCCGCGAACCGCTAGTCCTTCTGACAATGGGTGTGGTACAAGTGAAAATAACTTTTGTAATCTTTGTAATAAACCTAAACATGATCACATGTATTTATGCGCATCTTTTGCGAATATGAATCCTCGTGAGAGATATAACGTCATTAAAAACAGTCATTTTTGTCATAATTGTTTGAGTACCAATCACAAGACTTTTAAATGTACCTCGCAACGTAATTGTTCTAGGCATCATTCACTCTTACATTTTAATTCGTCTACTCAAACGAACAATAATAATGATAAAATAACGCCGCAAAATCAATCTTATAATAATAATTCTAAAACCGCTAGTTCTTCCGCGTCCGCTTGTAACTCGCATCATGCCCCATCGATGCAGTTAGTCGGTTCAAACTCCGCACCTACAGATATTGTTCAAACTGATTCGCACATAGCAAAGAATGTGTCTGTGTGTAATGTATCACGTGACCGTATTGAACGCAATGCTACCACGACATTATTAAGTACCGCAAAAATAAAAGTTATAGATTCGTCTAACCGCACGCATTTTTTGAGATGTCTTATTGATCCCGGTTCCCAGAGTGATTACATTTCTTTGGCATGTTGTAAAAAACTTTCTTTACCCATTGCTACGCAAAATAGATTTTCCGAAGTTCAAGGTTTCGGTGGAACAACACAAAAAATCATAGGTATTACATCGCTTCAATTTACGTCTCGTTTCAATGACAATAATGCACACAACATCGAACCGATGGTTGTGGATCGTATTACGTCACAATTACCGGACTCACGCGTCGATGTATCTTCATTAGTTTATCTTGAGAACTTACCGCTCGCTGATGATACCTTTTGTGAACCCGGACCAATAGATGTTTTACTAGGAGTTAGTACTTATTGTAAAATAATATTGTCGCATATAATTATAGGTAAAAATAAAATGCCTTCCGCTTTTGAGACATCTTTAGGTTACGTCATCATGGGTGACGCTCCAATTTTATCTTCGCAACCCGCATCGCATATTTTTTGTTCTTTTACTCGAACTTCCGCACGCAATTATTATCCGCATATTTTTTGCCGATGTTAGGCAAATGTATTTATGTATTATGTTTAACCGCACACACCGTAAATTTCAATTCATTTTATATAGTTTTACTTGTAACGCACCGCTTGAAATTTACGAATTTAACCGGGTTACATCCGGTCTCCGCTCTTTCTTTTTAGGTATTTATGTTAAACGCACGCACCGTATTTTTCAACGCATTTTATCTAACTTTTATTTACCGCACCGCTTGAAAACTAATTTAACCGAGTCGCATTCGGTCTCCGCACTTCTTTTCTTAGCGTTACAAACCTTACGTCAACTCGCTAGTGATGAAAGGGAACGCTTCCCTTACGCTGCTGCAGTAGTCGAAAGAGATATTTATATTGATGATGCTTCTTCTGCCTCTTCTTTGCAAGAAGCAGTCAAGATAGCTGACGAACTGATCCATCTCTTTAAAGCCGGTCGGTTTGATTTAGTTAAATGGACTAGTAATTCCACTGAGTTATTAGAAACCATCCCCTTGTCACACCGCCACTCTGACTTTATCTCTTTCGATGAAGACAGCACATAAGATTTTAGGCTTACGCTGGCATCTGTCAGATGATAATTTAGTTTTTCGTACTTCACCGCACTCCATCAAAAGCACTAAACGTGCAATTTTATCCACTGCCGCTCGTCTCTACGATGTTTTAGGTTTATTTGGACCTGTCATTCTTTACGCAAAATTACTTATTCAAGAGTTGTGACTTCTCCACCTAATTACTAATTTAAAGGAAGGTAAACTTTGCACATCTTCCCTACGCAAACTATGTCCGTTTTATTCCGATAATATTTTACGTGTCGGAGGACGATTAAAAAATTCCACGCTAACTTATTCTCATAAACATCCCGCTTTATTACCCAAAAAGGGACATATAATTGATATCTTAATTGATTCGCTTCATCGTCAACATTTTCATGCTGGTCCACAACTTTTATTATCAATCCTAAGACAGAAATATTGGATACTCTCCGCACGACGAATAGTCAGACCATATTCATAGATGTAATTATTGTTTCCGCTTAAATCCAAAGCCTACATTCCCGCTAATGTCAGATTTACCTAAATGTCGTTTAGAACAAACTAAAGCATTTCTGCACACTGGCGTAGACTACGCAGGTCCGTTGTATATAACGATGCATAGAAAGCGCGGTGTTAAAAGCCAGAAAGCTTACTTATGTCTTTTTGTTTGCTTAGTGACAAAGGCTGTTCACTTAGAACTTGCTTCAGATCTAAGTTCCGCTAAATTTTTAGATGCCTTTAAAAGATTTATTTCTAGACGCGGTCCCTGTAAATACTTATACAGCGACAATGGTAAAAATTTTGTTTCTTCTCAAGCCTATTTGGACGAACTTTGTGATTTTATTTCAGCCGATAGTTTTGATCAGCCTTTAGTTCTGAATTAGCAAAAAACCGCATTTATTGGAAATTCAACCCTCCTTATGCCAGTCATTTTGGAGGCATTTGGGAGGCTAACATAAAAAGTGTTAAGACACTTTTATTTCGTACTATCGGTAACCAAATTTTAACCTATGAAGAAATGTTGACGGTTCTCAATCAAGTTGAAGCTTTACTTAATAGCCGCCCTTTATACGTTTTGAGTTCCGATCCATCGGAACCAACCGCATTAACTCCTTCGCACTTCTTATCAACCGCACCATTAGATTATATTCCCGCACCTAATTTAAACGAAGAACGCACTAATTTGTTAAGTAGATATTTATTAATGGATTCTATAGTTCAGTCATTTTGGAAACGCTTTAAAAATGAGTATCTCCATAACTTGCAATCTCGCGAAAAATGGAATACTCCATCTAACCCGCTTAGCGTAGGAACTATAGTCCTCATTCTTATTGAAAACGCTCCTCCATTGCACTGGCCTCTCGGGGTTGTCACTAGGGTTTTTCCTGGTAAAGACAATATTATCCGTGTAGCGGAAGTGAAAACCAAATCGGGAACGTACAAAAGGCCCGTCGTTAAACTTTGTCCGCTGCCAATGCAATAACTTACAATATAACACATTATTTAGTTTATAGTTTAGTTTTATTCTTTTGGATTCAGTTTCTTTGTATTCAGCACTTATGATACGATCCATTGTAACGCAAAATTTGCTTTAATTTCCCGCACTTATAATTTTAAAACCGCGATTTTCTTAGTTTTTTGTAATTTGTTGTTTTTCCGCAATATTTGATTTTTATTCATGAAGGGTTCCTTCATGGGCGGGGGGATGTTTGATATCAAACATCTGTATGCAGTACTTCCTATCTTCCTATATCCCTGTCCTTTTCTATCCCCCTGCTACACGCGCGCACGCCGCAGCGCCTCATGCGGCTAGTTAGTTCATCATTAGTCCTTGAGTAAACGACACGCGATATGTGTCCTTGAGAGACGCCCACGCAGATATTGTAACGCGAGTGAAAACAATTGATCATACTTTAAAGGCCTAGTGTACAGTTTTATTATCGCAAATAGCGCTGAGACGAAAAGACACCAGCTCCAGCCATCCAGAAGAAGCGGTGTTACCCGGCGCTGTTCACACCTGCAGGTTAGTCCCATCCATTGTACAGTCGACTCATCTCTCTTCCCAACGGCTGTACCTAATCCTGTGGCTGCTTGCAAGTGTGTATTAGGGAACAACAAGAAAACTACAGTCCACTTAAAATCATTTCTAAAACCGCCTAAACATACCTCCCTATATGTTTCAGTGTGAAGGGTATGGGTGCCAGTGAAATCACAATCACATGCATTTTTCATCTTCATGTCTCAGTTTGGCTAACCGACTTGTGGTACCATTCAGGCGACAGCCTAGGTGGTACTGCAGTTGTTATGGGCAAAGGTAACCGCTTAACACTAGGTGGGCCTTCAGCTTGTTTCGCCATTCTATACTATAAAACAGAGGGACGGACATGACGAAACTATAAGGGTTCCTTGTAGGACTTCGGAACCCTAAAAAATACTTACATAAACTCCAGTCAAAGTGCAATACATTAGTATTCTAAACACTTCTTTAGATAGTAGCTTCTCCAACAGCCTCAGGGATATGCATTCTGTGTCACCATCCACAGACCAAGCACCGGGCTCAAATATTGAGTTCTTAACAGCTTGAGGTTGCAACTTCTTGAGCAAATCTTGACTTGTGTACAAAGTCTCCGAGTAAGTGTGGGCACCTGCTTTCAGCATCCATGTGAAGTGTGAGTGTAGCCTTTTGAATACATTGTCATCTCCTGCAAATAGGTAAGAAGTTATGGCAACTCAGCAGAGTCGGCAGTTTTAATGTATTTTTAGGATTCCGTACCCAAGCGACCCTATTACTCTCGCTACGCTGTCCGTCCGTCTGTTTGTCACAGGGCTGAATCTTTTGAACGGTAATACATACCAGCGTCAAACTTGGTCAGATTATAGTGCACACTATGTAGTTTAGCAAAAAAATACTAAAAATAGGGCAAACATAGACATATGTGGTGGTACCTGCGAAAGAAAGAGATGCAAAAATTCATATTTTGCACATGGTGCGTTGATGTTTTTTGAAGAACACTCGTAAATTAAATCAGATTCTATGACCTATCAGGTCGATGGATGGTACGGAACCCTTACTGCACGAGTCCGACTCGCACTTGGCCGGTTTTTTTTCTTGTCCTATTTAGTAAACAATCTCGGCATGTCTCTATTCAAATAACTACTGATAAAATATAATTACCACAATAATTGGCCTTCTGATTATTGGTTATATATAATTTTAATGTTTTACGTCAGTATAGAAATGTCTTTGTGTTTAAGGCTGTCTTTCCAAAAGAGCTATGCAAGGAAGCTAAGTGGTAAGTTAGGAAAAAAATCACCAATAGCGAAGTTGTGCTGTGCCAGAAAAATAAAGCAATTGGTGGATTTTTACCTCGCTAGCCACTTACCTTCCTTGCATAGCTCTGGTGGAAAGCCACCTTGGATGAATGTTGCCATCCATACTTCAGAAATAACACTAGCCTCATCATCATCATCATTTCAGCCGAAAGCCGTCCACTGCTGGACATAGGCCTCCCCCAAACATCGCCACAACGACCGGTCCTGTGCCTTCCGCATCCAGCGGATTCCCGCGACCTTCACCAGGTCGTCGGTCCACCTTGTGGGGGGCCTACCCACGCTGCGCCTTCCAGTACGCGGTCGCCACTCCAGAACTTTACTGCCCCATCGGCCATCCGTTCTGCGAGCAATGTGCCCCGCCCACTGCCACTTAAGTTTGGCAATTCTTCGGGCTATGTCGGTTACTTTCGTTCTCCTGCGAATCTCCTCATTTCTGATTCGATCACGCAGGGACACTCCGAGCATAGCCCTCTCCATTGCCCTTTGAGTGACTTTGAGCCTTCTTATCAGGCCCATTGTGAGCGACCACGTTTCAGTACCGTAAGTAATTACTGGCACCACACACTGGTCAAAGACTTTCGTCTTGAGACACTGCGGTATTTTGGACGAGAAGATATTGCGTAGCTTCCCGAACGCTGCCCAACCGAGTCGGGTTCGACGATTAACACTAGCCTACCCATACATTATTAATTCTTAAGGTTCAAACTCAAAGTGATTCCATGCAAGTTATACAATGTGTTATTGACTGAAAACCTCTTAAGGGGTCTTTGTACTCATTACTATGAACAACTTTTATTATAGGACCAACCCTGAAAAATCGCAAAAAAAAAACATATGGATCAGCTGATTTTTTTTCGCGATTTCAGAATTGGTCCCATAGTAAAAGTTGTTTATACTGATGAGTAAAATGACCCCTTAAGAGGTCTTCAGTTATTTCAATAACATGTTGTAGTGTTAGTTATTGGAAAGGTGTAAAGTAGTTGTTTTTGACTCACCCGTCAAGTGCATAAGTGATCTGGACTGAACAAAGTCATTTCTGCCTGTCTTCAGTCTGAGAGCCCTCTGGGAACACACTTTTTGTTCAGCATCAAAAACAACTTCTGCTAATTCTTGCAGTTCTTTTGATATTTTCTGGAAAACAAATGTAATTTTACTGCAGACATAGATTTAAAAAACCGGCCAAGAGCATGTTGGGCCATGCTCAGTATTATAGGATTCCTAGGTGTTACAAACAAATCAAATCGAATATTAATCAAGGCTATTTTAGTTTTTGCAATAGACGGCAGCATTAGCGACTCAGATAGTGTTGTTAGTAGCCGTCGCTAGATGGCGCTATAAAGTGCCAAATGCAATAGACGGCAGCATTGGCGACTCAGAGTGTTGCTACTAGCCGCTAGATGGCGCTGTACAGCGCCAAATTTAAGAAGTTTGTCATTTCAATATAACACAAAGTTACTTTTTGTAATTTTTTTAAATAGAAAGTAGCTAAAGGAGCATTATTTGCTATGATCATTTTTCTCTAAGGTCAATGATCTTTGAACTAGGACGTTTTAAGTATTTTTCAGTTTTCTCTCTATAACTCAAAAATTTATTATCAAATTATACTCGAAATAATTTTAAAAGAGAGTTTTTACAAAGGTCTATCAATGTGAAAGATTATAAGTGTCTACGTTGCATAGTTTAGAAATGGCTGGGGGGGACACACATTGCAAGCCATTTTGGCGGGCTATATTTCGCAGATGGTACACCTGATAAAAAAGTTATGTATGAAACATTACATTCATTTTAGTAGACCTATTCAATGATACCCCACACGAGAGGGTGCAGCGAAAAAAAAATGTTCATCCCCATTTCACATGTATGGGCGCCACCCCTAAAATACGTAATCACGATTTTTTTATTCATTTAAAATTGAGATCTATATCTAGACTATTTTTTTTGCAAATTTTCAATTACTTATGTTTATAACTGTAGAAGTTATTAAGCTGTAAAGGATTAGGACAGACGGACGGACATGACGAAACTATAAGGGTTCCTTGAATTTTATCACAGGATTATATAGGTAGCACTATCAATAAATTGCAAGACTGCACTGCAGTGCAGGGTTGGGGTAACTTTGCAGACGAAAAATGAAAAAGAAAGCGTTGTTTCCAGTCCTGAGCCGTTTAAAGTTTCAAGACTCTAGCTCATCGGGAAGTTTAAAATCAATTGGAAAATTTGTACCAAACACAGACATGACTGAAAGCAAGTTAATAAAAATGTGGTAAAAAAGCAGTGATTATGGTATGATTATAAGTTTTCTATTTAAAATAATAATTGTAAGCACCTGCATATGTTCAGAAAGTAGTGGCGTAATGTTTAGCAAAAGCATTTTATCCTTCATCAATACCACTATTGAGAACCATCTCTTCAGGCCTCTAGCCCAGGTGTCTTTCACTTGGAACGTGAGGCTCAGAACATGGCCGTGTGTGTCGTTGAAGTATACCACTCCACCTTCTTTACTCCAATTTACCTAGAATAGCATGGAATTTTATATTACTTATCGATTAAGTAGTGGAAGTCTGTCAAAGGAGCGATGGCCGCTGGAGCAGACAAATCCTTGAGTGAAGACCGCGAACCGGCAAATGCAGCGTAGGGCGCCCCCCCGCCATGTGGACCGGCACAACCTGAAGAATGTGGCTGCGGGGGTCTAATGCGAAAGGCAGAGGACCAAGTGTTGTGGCGCAACTTGGGAGAGGATTATGTCCAGCAGTGGACTGCGATAGGCGGAGTTGATGAAGCAGTAGATACTTGATTACACTATTACTGCATTATAATGAAACCTTGAAGTGGTATTTTTAGGGCTGTGTACAGTGGTGTAACTATAAGTAATAACAATAAATATTTGGGACATTTTACACAGCACTATCTAGTCCCAAACTAAGCAGAGTTTGTTCTATGGGTACTAGACAATGAATATAATACTTATGTATACTTTTTCTTTTAAATACAGACTTATACTTTTTAGTAGTAGTAGAGCTCTTTTGAGAAAGAGTTCGTCCGGGGAAGTAATATAATAAATAATAAATTTATTTATTCATATAAGCCTTTTACATAAATTTATAATTGAACATTAGTAAGTACTACCACTGTACCTACTTCTCTGCAAAACAGTGATGCTTGCATTGTTGTGTTTCGGTCTGAAGGTTACGGGTGCCAGTGAAATTACAATCACATGAGACTTTCCATCTTCATGTCTCAGTTTGGCGAACCGACTTGCGGTACCATTTAGGCAACAGCCTAGGTGGTATTGAAGTTGTTATGGGCAAAAGTAACTGATTAACATCAGGTGGGCCTTTAGCTCGTTTCACCATCCTATACTATAAAATAAATAAACTTACAATACATAACAAACACTCAGACAAACTAGTATGTTCATCACATGTCTCCTGTGGTCGGGGGCCCTTGGCATTTTGCCCATCTTGCCACCCTATTGTTATGCCACTGGCTGTGTATAAAAAAATTCAATTGTGTTGTGTAGTGTGTTGTGTGTGTATTGTGTGTGCGTGTTGTGTGTGTTTTCAATTGTGTGTGTTGTATTGTGTATGTAGTGTAATTGTGTTGTCTGTTTAGCTCATTTATTCATGAAACTGTTCTTTGAATAACAATAACAGAATAATATTACCAGATAGATTATCTATTGTTTTGAGGCCGCCGGGGGCTTTGCACCCGTAGATGGGTAAATAGTCATTTTAAAACAAGTTAGATCTTACTTCGCATGTGATACTTCTTATAGCAGCCTGTCTCAGAAACGATGTGACGTCGGCATTCGGAACTGATTCCCTGCTGCAGAATATAGTACTATTGCCATCATCGTCTCGTGATACGAACACAGTTTCTGGGCCGAGGGAAGTACATCCACTGCACTGTACACCAGCTTTTGAAGATTCTGTTGTATTTTTCTCATTGTCAGTGGTAAAGGTGCAAAACACTGGCCGTGGACCGTGAGCCTCGCAGAAATGGCACAAGCCAACTATTGCGTTCATTTAATTGCATATAGAAAATATTTTTTATTATTATTGTGTTTCAGTTAGGTTGTGTTTCTAATTCAATTTTTTTAAGTTATGGCTCCATCGTTATTCGATGATTTTGCCAATGTCAAGTTGTCACAGACTACTTAGAAGATACTACGTATCAGACGGACGACTGCCTTGAAATTTTTTCATCGATTAAGTAATCTGTAGCAGGGGGAAAATAGAATTTGACATTTGCAAGTAGGTAGGTTTTCAGTATCTATATATCTATAGGTAGATAGGTATAAATGATACTAGTGTATAGATAGGTAGGTACTAAATGTTTTATTATATTTACGTGGGCTTATAGGTAAAATTCACTAAGTGACATTTTTAGCAAAATATACATCACTTTCGGCTGATAGGGAATTGGATGGAAAAAAAAACTGATTTTTGCCAAAAATGTCACCTAATGAATTTCACCTTTATACCCATACTGTTAGGTACGTACAGTACTGGACTGTGTCTGGGATATTAAAATTTAAACAACAGAACATTTTTTAGTTGATTTATTTTTCAGTTTTTTTATATATTTTTCATACGCCATTTTTTGAATTTGCGGCAGTACCCCCACTCGTTTTTCGAGCCGCACAATATCGGTTCCCCCTAAAATTTTATTAATTGTGTTACACCAGTTATGGATGGCAAATTTCACAACAATTAATGCAAATTGATTGTTTCGGTGTTTCGGGCAGTTTATTTCGTACGTCATTTTTGATTTAATTTCTTTTAAAATAGTTTTGGAGATATAATTTATGTGAGGGCTATTTTCCAGAAAATTATTTGTCGTTTCCATAACTGTGCCGAAACACCGAACTGCTTTCTCAGATGGGTAGCTTAGTCGCTTTTTACATTGGTTGTACTCCCTGTGACTCACCCATTCATGAATTTGAAGAGGTGATTCAGATGTCAATAAATTTTTACATTCGTCACAGGGAGTTCTTTCTAACACTTTTCTCACTACCCATCCGGCAGTGTACGCCCGAGAATGGACTTCCAGGCGTTGTTGTCTTGCCCGATTGACAACTTCATTCACATTGTCAGGATGATCAGGCAAATTTGACTTTGACCGAGTTGGTGAAGTTGGTGAGGTTGTTTCAGTCTCACATTCGGCTTCAAAAGTGGAACTTGTTTTCAGTTTTAAAATTTGAGACATGCTCAAAAGTTGGTCTGCCCGATCATCCTCACAGTTAAATGTATCATTGTGAAATTTGATCATCCGTGTTATCAGAAGTGATCTGAATGTGCAAATGAAGCTGTAGCAGTCTGGGTCATTGTGTCTGAAGTTATACGCCCTCACTTGCCCAAAAAAGTTTTCAACTGGATCAGAGTTGAAATAGCGAGGACGCATAACTTTTAGACCCTGCTCTTGAAAGAACTGCCACAGCCTCATTAAACTTTTCAAGGTAGTAACACAGCTTTTTAATGTGGGCACTGATATTGTGTTGCCTTTTTCATCCAGAAATTGAATTTTTTCTAAAATGTTAATGGCGTCCTTCCAGAATGAATGGTGCTTAGTTGTGGAAGTAACTGCCCTCCGCAGGTCCTTTCCTTTTGTATGCTTATGGTGGAGGGCAGCACCATTGATGCTGTCAAATAGGTTGTCGAAAAACTTCACTGTTTTTGCTGTGTTTGGCATGGTGTCACTCACTGGTCTTCCATCGGCATAGTGAGCTGGAAATAGAAAATGATTATATTTAAGGTTTGTAGTATATCATAGAATCATAGTCAAAATAAAGAAAAGAAGAATAGGAGCCCACCTAACCAATTACAAAATTAATATGACTTTTTACCATCTGAAAAAAAAAACAGGGTCTGTCATGTAATAATAGATTTATGAAAAAAATAAAGTGAAAACAAAAAATCTGCTGTTTTGACATGTTGTCGAGCAACATTGATGACTGTTGTAGGAAACAGTAGCCCTAGCACAAACCATAGAAAAAGTTGTTCTTTATGATAAGTACATTCACCCCTTCAAAGGTCCCCAGGCCCCAGCTTATGTTACATCTTATCAGTTTTTCAAATATATCTTTAACAAGATATGGCTCAGATAGTTTTTTAATAGTATAGAAAAAAAAACTTACAAAACTGTGAAGTATACGAAAGGGCAGCAGATACGGTGGAACTGAACACACGCGCGGCAGTTTTGACCTGCAAATTTTTCATTTCAATTAATGCTTACAAATCTGAAAAGCAATGCAGTAAACAATAAACTGGGTGTTTATTAGTAATACCGTGCACTACATCATTTTACTGTGCAGTATAAATTGGCCGTTTTTATTAGCATGGCATATACTTAATTATTGACCAAGCAACTAGGTTTCCAAATCAACAGTAGCATCACAGGAACATACTACCATTCCAAAATGAGACAGTTAGGTCAAGTGAGAAGTTCATTTATAAATAGTATTAAAGTTGTTTTGGAATGCAAAGAAAATACAAACCTTCATTTTATTTCTATTGCTCATTTTCTCAGGAATGACATGATGATCATTAAGTTTGTGAAGAAGTCTTGAGTCAGCATGGTTACAGTCTGTCAAATACACGTCTACAATATCCTGCCATTTGGAAATTTTTCCATCCAATTTAATACATTTGTTAAGGAAGTTATTTCTGAAACCCTTAATTATGTGTGAGGGGTCGTAGATAATGTTTAATTTTAGTCCGCATAACTCCACAGTGTCATCTGAAAGACAATAATTATAAATTAGATTGGAATTTAAAATTCAACAAAAAATGTTTAATGTTATGATATCCTGATGTATGGTCTATGTATGTGCTATTGGCACAGATAAAGAATGGGACTGAAAATAGTAGCATTTGTATTCCCCTCTCGCTCACACATATAGTATTGTGAGAGTGAGAGGCACATAGAACAGTAAAAGTGCCGCCATTTCCAATCCCATTCTTTATTTGCATGAGTAGTATGTGTATTCTTTACCAACCTGTTGGCAGATCTGCAATGAGTTGTGCTCGCCTTGTCTCTTGTTGAAGCTCCCCAAGAGCTCTGCGAAATGTCGATCCCTGATCGCAGATTGTAGCAATGGGCCTAAGCCCAATCTCTATGGATGCAGTGACAACTTTTTTTATTATGCGTTTCAGCTCAGCTGGATTAGTTGCACCTTTACAAAAGTAAAAGGCAAATGGTTGCTGCCATTTATATACAGCTCCTCTTAACATAAAGACAAGAGCTTGGTCTGCAAACTCTTTATGTTTTTGATCGAAGTGCACAAATCCATTAATATTATCTTTGTTTTGATTGAAACTTAGCCGTTCATCAAGGTGCATCTCATCAAAAATTATGGAGCAAAATTTTTTGTTAGTGTTCCATGTGGCAACCTGAAAACAAAATAAATGTTACTTTTTCATTGTGCACTAGACACATGTGGGATATATCACACTATACACATAAGTTTGAAAATGACATACCTCTTTCTTCATTACTTCAATAAGCACAGAATTTATCCCAACTTCAATATTCAGCTGTGATATTAGCTTATTCAATGTGGATTTTGAAGGTAAGATGAATATTTTCCGTAGAAATCTGTAACACTTTGGGCTCTGTTTCATAATAGATAGTGCAATTAGTTTTTCAGAGTCTGTAAATCTGTGGGCCTGTTTCTTTTTCATACAAAGGTTTATTTGCATCTGCATTATTTGCTTAGCATATGGGTTCATCTTACAAGTAAGCTCTTCAAAAGAGTTCTCCTTAGAAAATTTCAGTGCCCTTTTTGCCCTCTTCAGATAATCAATTTGGTGCTTAGATTTATTGTATATCTTATACAGCTTTGCACAATTGGGTGTTAATTGGTTTATTTTACTTATTAGTCTTTTTCTTGATGCCTTTGGTGTTTTTAGGAGAATCAAACCTGGGCCTGCAAAAAAACTTCATCTCATTATCAATATTCATTTGAGATTATAATTTGGAGTCAGTGTTTCATAAACAGCTACCAGTTGCTGACTGCCTTGTTGGTCTAGTGGTCGCAAGCCCAACTGACGAGCGTGGGGTCCTGGGTTCGATTCCCGGGTTGGGCAGTGTTATTGGGTTTTTTCATTAGGAAATTCTCAGTAGCAGCCCGGAGTCTGGATTTGTGCCCGGTCAATGGCAATAGGCTCGCCCCCTATTACTTGGGACTATAACATAACTGGCGAAATGTGGGTGTACTATTACACCTCTGCCTACCCCTTCGGGGAAATACAGGCGTGATATTATGTGTTATGTGTGTGTGTTTCATAAACCAAGGAGTCTTCAAGTTTCAATTGATTAGGTTAAAGTAGCATTCAATAGCTAGGTAAGCATGCACTATTGTCAACCATTTCATTGCTTAATACTTTGTGAGATAGTGGTCCAACACAAGCCTATTTATACTAATATTATTAAGAAGAAAGATTTGTTTGTTTGTTTGTAATCGATAAACTCTAAAACTACTGATTTTAATAATTCTTTCACTATTAGAAAGCTACTTTATCCAGTATAACAATTATACAATATAACATAACATAACATCACGCCTGTATTTCCCCGAGGGGGTAGGCAGAGGTGTATAGTACATCCACATTTCGCCAGTTATGTTATAGTCCCATGTAATAGGAGGCGAGCCTATTGCCGTTAACCGGGCACAAATCCATACTCCGGGCTGCTACTGAGAATTTCCTAATGAAAAAACCCAATAACACTAACAAACACACACTAACACACTTTTATACAATATAAAATGTCGAAAACTTAGTACAATAATAATAAAAACTTATTTCAAGAAACCAACCTTTTGCTTGAGAACTGGTTGATGGATGAGCAATTAAAATTGATTCTGTTGGTGAATAATGACCAGAGTCCTTGCATATGGAAGCTACAGCTGTAACAATATATACATACCATACATTAAGACCACATTTACTATGTACTCAAGTGCAAAAAAATTACACATGGCAAAAATTGAAATTTACAAGTAACCAACCTTTTGCTTGAGAGCTGGTAGATGGATGAGCAATATAAGGTGATTCTTCTGCCGAGTGATGACCAGAGTCCTTGTATATGGAGGCTGAATCTGTAAAAACATAAATACCATACATTAAGACCACATTTACTACATACTCCTGTGCAAAAAATGACACATGGCAAATTGACATTTACAAGTAACCAACCTTTTGCTTGAGAGCTGGTAGATGGATGAGCACTATAAGGTGATTCTTCTGCAGAGTGATGACCAGAGTCCTTGTATATGGAGGCTGAAGCTGTAAAAACATATAAATACCATACATTAAGACCACATTTACTACATACTTCTGTGCAAAAAATGACACATGGCAAAATTGACATTTACAAGTAACCAACCTTTTGCTTGAGAGCTGGTCAATGGATGAGTAATGTAAGGTGATTCTTCTACAAAGTGATGACCAGAGTCCTTGCATGTGGAGGCTGAAGCTGTAACAACATATACATACATCATTGCCATAATTATTATACTAGTATAAGTCATAAGTATTAGTGTTTTTTTTATATTTAATCTGTATTTCTTGGTGGCTTACCACTGAATCTCGCAACCTTTGGAATTGGTTCTTCATCTTTGAAATAGGAATGGTCTGAATGTCTTTTCTTGGTTATTTCTTCACATTTGTTGGCTGAAATGGGATTAAAGACAGTTGACTTATACATTTTATATTGAATTAGCATGAACAATATTTAAAAAAAAACAGTTAATATCGTTTTAGGCTACTTACAAATATCATCAATGTGTAGTGCGGGAACCCCATTGGTAATTTCCTCAGGTGTAAACAATGATGGGTAGGCACCATACCTCAGTCGGGAATTCGGCCTGGTAAACCTTTTCTCAAAATGTATGTGACAAACCGAGAGTTTAGCAAGTTTTACTTTCGGTACATTTTTGAGATTTTCAGAGTTTATACAGTCCAACCACTTATTAAGTCTAATATCATCACTCACGGGGAAATAATGTAAAAATGCGTCCTCTCGCTTATTACTACAACCAACAACACAGCACTTTGGTGTCCGCATAATTGTTGCTCTCCGTTTATAGTTTTGCACCAAAAATAAACGACTTTAATTAAATCCTCGGAAAATCAATTACAAAAACTCGACGAAAACAACAGAATTTACGGAATTTATTTACTCACAGGAGAAAAAATAACTAACTGACGCTACTACTGACAGCTAACTACAACCAGTCAAAGATGGCGGCGACCCAGGCCACCGCGGGGGAGGAATGCGGTGCGCGGAGGACGCGGTTCTATTTTCCCCCTTCGCTCTACAGCAAAAATATTTTCTATGGAAGTGAACCGGCGGTGCAAGTTGTGTTTCTAAATTTGATAAATTTCCATTTTCGTAGTGAGTGGTTGTCATCTGTCAAAGTGTCAGCGTGTCAGCTGATCCGTGTTGCCAACTCTATTTTTAAAGATAGCCAGATCAACAGCAAAAAAGCTAGATTTTCATTTTGGCGTTTGAGGTTTGGGCGCGGGGCCGCGGTTTTTAATCTATGTAAATTGTCTCAGTTTGTATTCGAATTTTAAATACATGTGTACAACACATTAAAGACGCGTTCCCCACCGGGGGACGCGGCTCCATGTCCCACGCCCCGTCACGTCGCGTCGTTGTGAAGCGTCTTTTACTTCTTTGGGGAGCTCATAATCATAGTAGGGTTTACTCATACTTCTTATTTCGGATCGGAATGTTCTTCTTTTATCGTTTCGACATTTCAGTGCCTTATATTATATTACGGCCAAAATTAATATCCAATCTATCTACGATTTACCCTACTAGAGATAGAAATTTGACATATTTTGTATGGAGCTTATGTCAAATTCCTATCTCTAGTAGGGCAAATCGTGGATAGATTGGATATTAATTTTGGCCGTTAGAAAATAAATCAATGGAAGAGCGGTTTTCTTCTACCACAAGCATATTGACTCGTAACACCAAAGAGTATATAATCACTACGCACTGTTACATGCTGGTACAGCGTACAGCCTATTCGTCTGCTCGGCGAGTATTGAAATCAGGCAGTATGCTGAGGGCAGTATACACCCCTACTTTACAATCACCAGAAAATATTCAAGGGAAAATATTCCTCATAATTACAAATAACTTTTATAATGGGACCAACCTTAATATTATCAGATGATCCCTACATTTGTGTATACGTAGTATCCCCTAGTACTTAGGCTCGTATTACAGAAGCTTCCTCAAGTACAGTTTAAACTCCAATCACCTGATCACTACTTAAGGATAGAATCGTTACTTGAGTATCGGTCTTATTCCAGAACGGTAATTATAAACTTTAATTCAACAACAAAACACACGAATTTGACCTGAAATATAATAGAAATCTCTACTCAAGCGTAGTCTGGACCACGCTTGAGTTGTACACTAGCGCATAAGTAGTTATTTAAGAAATTAATGTAATCTTGTTGTGCAATAAAGGGGATTTGTATTGTATTGTATTGTATTACAGATCAAATATCTGCCCAAATACCGAAACAGGTGACAATATAAAACGAAACTAAACTCAGCTGAACTGTGATCAACAAATCTCTGCTTGACGGACGTTCTAAAATCAAAGCTCAACTTAAAACTAGTTTTAAACAGAGATCAACGCTTGAGTATCCTTCTGGAATACGGGCCTTAGGCCCGTATTACAGAAGCTTACTCAAGTACAGTTTAAACTCCAATCACCTGATCACTACTTAAGGATAGAATCGTTACTTGAGTATCGGTCTTATTCCAGAACGGTAATTATAAACTTTAATTCAACAACAAAACACACGAATTTGACCTGAAATATAATAAAAATCTCTACTCAAGCGTAGTCTGGACCACGCTTGAGTGATTACAGATCAAATATCTGCCCAAATACCGAAACAGGTGACAATATAAAACGAAACTAAACTCAGCTGGACTGTGATCAACAAATCTCTGCTTGAGGGACGTTCTAAAATCAAAGCTCAACTTAAAACTAGTTTTAAACAGAGATCAACGCTTGAGTATCCTTCTGTAATACGGGCCTTAGTCTGTGATTTGTGTTCACATAAATCGACAAAATGTAGGTATCACAAGTACCAACAGATATTTTTTTCGCGATTTCAAGTTGGAAGTTGGTCCTATAAATATTATTTTTATGTTTTTACACGACTGCCCGAAACAAAAAAAGAGTGTAATGTTTTCAGGGTTCATATATGTATGTATGTAAGTATGTATGTATGTAGGTGAGTTTCTTTTTTTCTGGTGATTTTAAAGTAGGAGCACACCTCGGACACTCAATACAATATTTTTGTTATGTGAGTAGTTTTATGGCATGGTTGCTTACGGCCAAAATTAATATCCAATCTATCCACGATTTAACCTACTAGTGATAGAAATTTGACATATTTTGTATGGAGCTTATGTCAAATTCCTATCTCTAGTAGGGCAAATCGTGGATAGATTGGATATTAATTTTGGCCGTTAGACCTTCTAGCCAAGTCATTAGTTTACTCACCCTAGCGAGCACATAACATTTAATAATCCAACATACACTCGAAGAAACACTAGGAAATTATTAGAAAATCCACAACACGATCTTTCCGAATTTTCCCGCCAACCGTAGCACTAGCACGTTGTTTTTTTTTGTAGTTTTATGGCCTGGCTGCTAGGACCTTTTAGCCGCATCTTATTATGGGTTAGGTTCGGAATTCGGATCTTAAACTTCAGTGTTTTTAATGAATTTGTGTAGTGGTTTGGTTTAAATAGGTTCATAATCTAAGGCTTTAAATGAGTCTTTATTTTTCATTGCACGTTGGTTGTCAGTACAATCCACAGAGTATATTTGTTATTGGTACAATCCGGGTTCCGTAGTAATAATCCAATCCCTTTTAGTCTGTGAATCCAACGTGTGAATTATTTTGTGAATAGACCCTTTCAGTTCTTTCGGGAACCGCTTAACAACAAGGAATATATTGCTCTTTACGATGTTTCTATGGAGCCAACTGATAACTTACTTTCTGTTAGAATTTTGCCAAAAGTTCTTGTATAGACTGGTTTTGGAATAGTTAAAGAACTGTAGTCTATAAGGTCACATAGTTTTTTCCTCTGCCAATGGCGACAACAGACTGTCTCAATAACCAATACATTCAGGACAGTGTCGCATCCTAAGTTGCTATTGTACCTTCCATGGTCAACCATATCTCCTTCCAAATTGAAAAATCAAAAAAAAGAATTGGAACTTGGGATAGTTGAAATTGGGAATAAAGGTTATGGAGAACATACGATCGAACAAAATATTAAAAAAACCAATAATTCTGATTTTCAATAACTCATTTATTCAACTGTACATTGATTCACAGTTATAACTTTAATGGAAAATCACAAGCACAGTTATAATCGGATTACCTAAGAATAATATAATAAGTAATTTGACTGTGCTACATCATCCGCGTCATACGCGGTGACGAAATGCTATATTAATCAATAATAACATTACATAATAGTATCGCACCCAGCTATTCTCCCTCGGCGCCCTAAGATGCGTAAACCTTAATAATGACGTATGGTAACGGCGATCACAGCGAAGCCACATGACTATGAAACTGAGGAAAGAAATAAACGCGATGAAATACAAAATAAATTAATTTAATATTATAAACAAATAACATGTTACTGTGCCTATCGAAAAAAATTGTCTAAAACGTTTGTTTATACTACTGCTGTTTTGGTGGTGGTTTATTTCTTAGAGACGGGTTTGTAGGCTAGTTTTCTAGACTTCAACGTGGACCACTTGTGTCGTTTGAAGTAGTAGACGACGACGGCGAGCATGGAGAACATGCCGATGCTCTTGATGGTCATGAGTCGCCGGTCGTCCAGCTCCGGCTCGGAGCACCACCGCAGGAACGTGGCCACGTCCTTGGCCAGCTGCGACGCCGTGGCCACCGTGCCGTCACTGTACTCAGCCGCCTGGAATAGGAGGTGGATCAGACCCAGAGAATTTTTACCCAAGATAGAATGCGGACGGAGAAATTTAAGAACTTCAAAAATGAATAATATCCCGTTCATATAAGGTCCAAAATCTTTTATCATAATCAGGGAGAAAATACCGGGGGAGCCCGGTTTTCTGAGATAGCATTACCGAGAGCCCGCTGTCCCTTTCCTGCATGTATGGACACCCTATAATGTCCTCCCGGCCGAATTTCGGTCACGGCTGCCAATCTCAATGGAGACTAGCCATCTGCGCGGGACATATTATAGTGCGCAAGTGTGTGCGCAAACACAGGTGCACTCTCTATTCCCTCACTCTCATAATCCGATGGGACGGCAATTCGACACGACCGTGGAGAGATCAGGCGCAGGACCGACGGCTTTACGTGCTCTCCGAGGCACGAAGGGGTCTCGATGTGTAACAAAACGGTCACCCATTCACAGACTGACCGCAGCTAGTGCAGCTTAACCTTGTAGATCGTACAATCCACACGCTTGCTACTTAGCCACGAGCCCCTTTGGACACCTTATAGAAAGAGACAAAGGGCTCCCCAATCATCGGACCAAATTTTAGTCAGCCGTCCGCTTTTCAGCTTGATATATAAGTTCCTTGATCAGACCACAGTTTGACATAGGCCCCTCACAGTATGAGCATAATGTAATAAATTCTAATAGTGAGTCAACTCAGCCGCCAGACAGAGCAACGATGGGGTGCGGTATGAAGGAGAGCGGAGGTCCCCCCCTGCCCGCGACGCCTGCGGTAGTCCGGCTCGACATCGCTTGCGCGCCGGTACTCCCGTTTAGGTGTGTCATGTATATGGAATCACTACCACGCGTTTGATTTTTAATTGAATTAAATCTAATGATGATAATTAATTATAGGTTTTATAAAATAATTAAAATCATCTAATAATAAATATCCCAAATATTTACCGTTTGCACATCTGTATCGAGGCGGATTAATTAATAAACAGAATGTATGTTTTAGCCTACTTTAGTGTATTAAATGCAAAATCTTTGATGAAAAACTTAAGATGTTTTTTCGTTACTTAATCACGACGAATTGGGGGAAGCCACAGAGCACAGCTCGTAAGTACATATAGAATATAATATATTAAGAGGAATACAAATATATGTAATGTAATATTATTTTGCAAAAGATATCAGCTGCATCGGGGCAGCTGCACCCCCTCACCCCTAGAGACTCGACCCTGGATTATTTTAATAGTAAAATAGCCGAAAAATTCACAAAAAATCTAAGAATATTATGTTTTAATTCATAATATTTATTTCTAGTAGTCACAGACCAGTAAGCCTCAAGACGCCGCATAAAAAAAGTTTTGCATGAGAACAGTCGTAAAATATTGGCGCTTTATGATTGGTCGGCTCAAAAGTTCGGTGGTGTCATTCCGTATGATATGCAGTGGTACTGCATATGCGCGGTGACCGGGGGTGTCAGACTAATCGGCGTCTAAGTAGTGCTTGTAGTAAACAATTAAAACTTTATTAATTGTATTTATTTAACCTACATTGTTCATATCCCCTATCATCTTGCCCCTCCCCCCCTGGCCCGTTAGCTGGCGACGCCGCGCCCTTGTCCACTAGTACGTATTTAAAAAGGGAATATTTGAAGATGTGTACATACCTCATCGAAAAGTACTTGTGCCATAGAGATAGCGCCGCCAGGGAAGTACGGGTTGTAGTTCTGGCCCTCGCGTAGCACCACCCCGGCGGGCGCGTCCATGTAGCCCGTGAGCAGCGCGAATATGTAGTCCTCGCCGCCCTTGCGGCCCGACACGATCAGCGACAGGTCGGGGGGATACGCACCTGGATACAAACAATTCTTTTATTAATAATAATACATTTTTCAACACACTTGCTCGTAAAGTGGCTCTTATTGCATCGCTTTTAGGTTCATAAAGTGGCTTATAACGCACGCGTGCTTTTTTCATTATACTATCGCACTAGTGCTTTTTACTTTACAGTTTATTTTTAAATCGCAGCAAAGAGTTTTTATGCCTGAACTAAATGAAACATTCTTGGGAATAAATCAACTGTATTAATTAAAATATGCTATATAAACATTTCATTTGATCACATTATTAATTTTTATCAACAAATTAATATGAATTTGTATTATAAATAAAAAAAACAATTTATAATATTTTTATATTAGGCTGTATGGCGGTTTCCTTCGACCACCTGCGCGCGCATAGCTGTATGTCACCGCGCGTTCCGCGCGCCATTTTTATCATTTTTCACAAATTCAATAATTGTCTAAAATGTGTAAAAAAAAAATTTCCTTGCAAGTTTGTTGAAAAACGTCGTATGAGACGCGTGAGCTTCGACTATTATACTCTCGGTTCCATTACGCCCTCGCCTTCGGCTCGGGCTGCAATCCAGCCTCGAGTATAATAGTCAACTTAGCTCACTTGTATCATAATGTACTATTGTTATTTCCAAAGTAAGGTACTAAGTATGTGCAACATTTACAGTGTAGGACTACCAAGTGCAAAAAAGCTTGGTCAATGACCCCCGTTCTAGGAAGATCCTGTGTTACAGGGATCAATACGATTACGGGGGGATTAATACGAGAGGTCGCCCAATGACCGTAATTCATTAAAGAAAATCCGTTGACAAATAGTGAAGAAAATGGTACTAAACCGTTTTTTCTTTGCCTATTTACAACGTGTATCAGAAATGCGCAGTCATATTTTAAGAGCTCATTCAGTGAGTGCTATCGAACAAATTTTACTAAGGGGTCAACCCTGAAATCGCGAAAAAAAAAACAGTTGATCGAACATTTTGTCGAGTAAAATCGATGATTTTGTAGAGAACGCTGTTTTTTTTTAGATTTCAGGGTCGGCCCAAATTAAAGTTATTCAATGCCCTAAATAAGCTCTTTAAATATGACCACTTATTTCTGATACACGTTGTGTATACAGATTAACAACCAGTTTTTGCTATTCTAGTTCAGTGTTTCCTAAGCTAGGTTCCTTGAGCATGTCCCAAGGGCTGCGTATGCCATTGGCCACAAATAAAAAGTCAGAAATATTTCTATTTTCAAGGGGTCCATCTGTCTTGTTCTCCTATGGGTTCGCCGTTAAAAAGGTTGGGAAATGCGTCATTGTACTCATCAGTATGAACAACTTTTACTTTGGGACCAACCCTGAAATCGCGAAAAAAAAAATAGCTGTTCCCTACATTTCGTCGATTTATTTTAACACAAATATTAGGTAGTAGGATTATTTTTTCACGATTTCAGCGTTGGTCCCATGGTAAAAGTTGTTCATACTGATGATTATAATGACCCCTTACGAGGTTTTCAGATATTTCAATAACACGTATTATGTGAGATTTTCAAGCAATAATCTTATTTGGTTTAAAAGTTACAAGGTTCTTACAGACAACGAACAAAGTGCTGAGCGGCCGCGTTAAATCAGAGACCCTCGCTTCGCTCGGTCAAACAAAAAACCGGCCAAGTGCGAGTCGGACTCGCGCAGTAAGGGTTCCGTACCTCTCAACGACCTGATACCCCATAAAAACTAATTTAATTTACGAGAGTTTATCAAAAGACATCAACGCACCGTGCGCGTAATATGAATTTTTGCATGTCTTTCTTACGCAGGTACCACCACATATGTCTATGTTTGTCTTATTTTAGTATTTGTTGCTAAACAACATAATATGCACTATTTGACGCTGGTATATAATTACCATTTTCAAGATAGAGCAGGAACAAAAACATTGAAAAAAAAAAAACATGTTTTTTGAGGTTTCTTGTATGGGGACCCCCTTTGGTTTTAGACTTTTTTTTGTTTTTAGTATTTGTCGTGAAACACCTTATAGCAACACATATTCTGAGAAAATTTCAACCGGTTACCTATTACCGTTCAAAAGATACAGCCCTGTGACAGACAGACGGACGGACAGCGTAGCGAGAGTAATAGGGTCCCGTTTGGCACCCTTCGGGTACTGAACCCTAAAAACACATCGCATTGCATCGCACAAACATGGCGCTGATTTTCAGTGTCAACCCCAAGTGACGAGCGGGTATTAGCTGTAAAGACTGTTACATTTTTTTTTTTCAGACAATGGATCTATAAACTACGAGGTTTTTTGAATGCAAATGACTATTTCTGATTGTTTACCAATGTAAGGACTATTTATAATCCAAAAAGTGTGACACTACACATCTAGAGTAAATATTTTCTAACGCCAATATTTTTTCAATGTGATTTCATGAAAGAAATGTACTAGACGACTAGGCATTTCTTTTTAAATATTCGCTGTCGCCCACGGATTAGTATTTGTTTTTCTGGCACAATGTCAGACATTCAAGTATTTTAAATGCTAGCTATCATTAGTAACTAGACCATGGAAGTTAGTACAGGTCATTACGAATTTGTCAGAATCGTACACACGGCTACACATTAAGTTGTACATTTCCAGTTTATGGTGACCTCGCATTGCATAGGCTTTCCGTACAATGCGAGATCAGTTTATACTGGAAATGTACAGCTTGATATGTAGCCGTGCGTACAGTTAATCGTCCTGCCGCGTGGTTATAGCTACATTCTTCCATACATTGGCTTTTTTTACTAAAAAAAATATTTTTGATGGAATTAGCGTTTCGGGGGAAAACAGTTTTGACCCACAAAATCTTTTGATTTTGGTGTTGATCGCTTGGCTAGATTATAATTTACGCGTTTTTCAAAAATATTTTTAATTAAAATGCAACGTTAATTTAGAAGATATTGCAAAAATTCAAAAAAATAAAACATACGTGTTATTGAAATAACTGAAAACCTCTTAAGGGGTCATTGTACTCATCACAATGACCAACTTTTAATATGGGACAAAACCTGAAATCGAAAAATAATCAGGTGTTCCCTAAGTTTTGTTGATTTATGTGAACACAAATGTAATGAACATCTGATTTTTTTTTTCGCGATTTTAGGGTTGGTCCCATAGTAAAAGTTGTTCATACCAATGAGTACAATGACCACTTAAGTTTTCAGTTATTTCAATATCACGTTGTATAACCATAGTTTTCACGGTGTAGATAAAATGTAAAAAAAACATCAAAATCGGATAACATTTATGGGTCGTAAACCGTCGGCGCTTTTTGTATGTACAGTCGACTGCATAACAGTAATAACACTTGAATTAGAAAATCACCCTTACCGCTTACGAAATAAAGGTGCTGTCAATGTCAAACTGTTTCCACTGACGTGCGGTTGACCGTACAAGAAGGTGGTATATTCTAGTTTTGGACTAGTAAATTGTTCTAAATATCGCCCTATCTTATGATTATTTTTTATTAATTATACTGCATATACTGTGATGCTACGGCTCCACTTGCGTTTTAAATGTTGCGGCTGCGGGCTGCAACCTATCGCGTATCACACCGCATTTGTCGCCAAGGAGGTATGACGCGCATTTTCTTACTCTACAACCGAAACGAAGCGAAAACGCGCGTTTGATGCGTCGAAAAACCACCACTCGATTGCTAAGCCGGCCACTCAAGATCATGCCGCTGGCAGCATGACAATCGGCAGATTGTTCCACCAAGTGGCATGTCCTTCCAAAAATTTCGTCACTTACGTTACCATCCACTTACCGTCAAGCCTACTTCATCATCTCAGCCGAAAAACGTCCACTACTGGATAAAGGCCTCCCCCAAAGGGGGGGGATATGCCATAATCGCCACGCCCTCTTTATTCTCATGCGGTGTCGTAAAAGGCGACTAAGGGATTCCCCAGAGGATGGGCAGCAGCGTTCTCTGAGTATTTAAACAACCAACTGCGATCGCCAAGCCTACTTAATGAAGCCTATTTAGCGCTAGATCCAGCGGCATGATCGTGAGTGGCATTAATGTCATAGTAATAGCGCTTTGCATTATAGCGCTAAACTGTTGAGCACATCTGCGGGCTGCGCTTATTATAGCTATAATTAACGTGTTAAGACGCAGGTGAAGTTACGACTTCATGCTACGGCATAAAGTATAATTTCGTCCTGGGAAAGATAAGATTTGCTAGTCTGTAAGTCTTACCGTTGTTAGCTGCTCTTGCAGCATTCTCGTTAGGATAAGGCGAAGGCAAGTAGTCAGACAGTTTGCCCGGCCTCTCGAAGAAGTTTCCTTCTTCATCAGGTCCATCCTTTATCATCACCTGAATACCAAAAAATATATATTGTATTAAAACATAATTATGTCATATAAAACAAATATTTAATTCACAAACTTTAAAGATTTAAATTGTGGAAAGAAAAAATCGCTCACGAGCAGGATTCGTACCTGCGACTCCTGGCTCAGTACGCCAGTGCTTTAGCCACTAAGCTACCGTGAACACTGCTCGTGGTATCGAAATTATCCTCCACTATACGTCTTTGGGTGACGTCAGCGATATCTTATTAAGAAACATTGTTTCTTAACCGACACGACTAACTTTAATTGAGGGACCTATAATATTTACTAAGATTTGACTTTTATTTAATTATTTAATCATCATCATTAATTTGTTTCTGTTTAATTTTAAAGTAATTATTAGTCAATTTTAAAATATTATGTTGTTTGAAAAACTATTTGAGGAACAAGAAAAATACGTCATTTTTATAACGAACGATTCTACGCATTCGTGAAATTTTTGTGTTTATACACCGAGAGTATAACCGCATTTGATCAGGTGCCCCAAAATTTTTTTGGGGTAGGGTGACGGCCCTAAAACTTATTTCCACCATTTTAGGATCAATAAAAACGACAATAAACTGGCAACACAATTTTAAAAAAAACGCAATGAAATAAAATGTTAGCATTATTGGAGAGGCTATTCAGGAATTAAACAACAACACTAAATTATATAGATTTACGTAAGACTACAAGTTCGTTGTTATCCTGGCTTAGTGCCAGTATTTATCTGGTTCAGAGGATTTTCTATTGAGGCAGGTTAGTGAGAGCCGCGTGCTCTCGCAAAATTTCGCCATATTTGTTACATAAGTTTTCATGATTTACGTAACTTTAAACGTCGTGGCTATTAATAACCACGTGTATCGTAAGATCTGTGAGGTTAAGCTACGCTAGCCTCGGTCAATCCTTGGATGGGTGACCGATTCGTTTTCAATAATCATTTATTTAGCATATTCAGTACAGTACAGAATTGAAGAAGTGAAGAAAAGAAGAAGAAAAAGAAGCAGAAGTGTTATTGGGTTTTTTCATTAGGAAATTCTCAGTAGCAGCCCGGAGTCAATGGTCAAATTTCTATGTCCAATTTGACTTTGATTAAATAAATTGAATGATTTCCATCAAATGTTGTATGTATTTTAACATTGATCATCAAATAAATTGGATTGGACAAAGGATGTCAATGGGTGTTCTGATGGTAGTCGCTGCGTGTAAAATACTGATGTTCTGCCGAAACTGGATAGATTGGAAGCCGAATCGAACATAATTGGGAAAAAACTTGGAGAAAGAAATGTATGTAACTTGAAAGCTTCTAGAGAGTTCATTATACTGGTATTCTATGGTGACGCGTTTTTTTAAGGATCTAGGAATCTCTGTTATTATATTATTCTTAATTTGCAAAGACTCGTCAATCGGCCCTATCAATGAGAGATTTTATGTAGACTGGCGTATAGACTCGAAAGTGTGCCTATACATAGAGTAAGGGTTTTTTTTAAACACATTCAATTATGTAGATTACTGTCATCAGATTGTTGATTGAAGGTCATCAGAGTGGTTAGATCTATTTATAGCCAATTTTTTTAGTTATACGTTATTTAGTTACTTATTACCAGACCACACTACATGAAAAGAATTTAGCACAGGTTTACCATTTAAGTATGTTTTATACTAAAACTTAAGTTATGGTCTTTAACAGTTTGACAGTCCAGTGACTCCATTGTCATAGAAGATTGTTTAACTATTAAGGTGAGTATACACTAGAGCATTCACTTGTAATGAACATTCCAGCATATCTTACATCACAATCAAATTGGGTCACTGTTCCATTCGACAACATTAAAAACGGCAAATGCTCGATGTTCTGTTAAAATACGCGCAATCTAACTTGGTCGGCCCTAAGTTAGGCACTGCGCATGTTTTCCCCGCCTCTTGCCACCAATCACACCCATAAAACTATTACTGCGACGGTCAAAACAACAGCTGCGTACAGCCACAGCTGCTATAGCTGGCCACGGGTCCTTTAAAAAACATCTCTTTGTCATAGGTGTTAAAGACAGCCCACTGTGCAGAGCCTGCATGGTGGAAGACGAGACAGCAACTCATGTGAGGTCACTACATACAGGGCCAAGTGCTTTGATAACCCAGGTACCAAGGCCTTGCTGGTATTTTTTGAGGAGTTGGGGTGAATTGAGTAAGTTCCCACCCATACGCAAAAAACGCGCTTAGACGTGGAGTTGCGGAAACCAGCCTGTTATACTATACTTACTGTGACAGTCTTTTTACAGCTTCAGGCCGGTCAACATATACATATACATGCTGAAATTGTAATCGCTTAATTCCCGAAAAGGGGTCATTGTACTCATCATTATGCACAATTTTTACTATGGGATCAACCGTGAAATCGCGAAAAAAAAACAGCTGGTCCCTACATTTCGATCAGTCCTGCACGCGCCACGGTTGGGCAGACGCGGCTGTAAAGGTGATACTCACATCAGCAGCCTCGGCCTTCGCCTCGTCTTCAGTGTGGGTCACATTGACGAGGTTTCTGAAGGCGATGTACTGCAGCGAATGGCAGGCCTTGCATACTTGCTTGTATACTTCGTAGCCCCGACGAACACTGTCAGGAATGAGAAAAACATATTGTTGTTATCAATATTTACCCGACTGCGCCAGAAGGAGGGTTATGTTTTTCGAGTGTATGTATGTATGTATTTATTATTTTCGAGTGTATGTATGTATGTATGTATGTATGTATATGCTTGATGGATTTGAGATCGAGAGGTGTCGTTAGATTCGTCTTAATTCTGAGAGTGACACTGGGTACATCAAAATTTAAAAAATTAAAATGGCCGCTTTTTGGCGCCATATTACCTCTTAAAAAAAATTTTTTTTCCGTCATAAACTATCGAGTGGGGTATCAAAATAAAGGGTTTTATAAATGCTTTACAAAAATATATACAACTTATATGTTTATACGTAATTTGGAATGAAAAATGCTAAAAAACAACAAAATATTCAACGTTAAAAATTAATTTGACTTTTCAAAAAAAACATTAATAGTATGATAAATAAAACATGACAAAACTAAAAAAATTAAAATAAAAAAATTAATTAACAAAAACAAAAAACCCGACTGTGTGTAAAAATAACAGAAAAGATATAAACAAGACTTATCAACACGCAGGCGGAGGCTACCTATGAACTATTATGTAATTCATGACCAAAAACATACGTAGCCTCCGACTGCGTGTTGATAAGTCTTGTTTATATCTTTTCTGTTATTTTTACACGCAGTCGGGTTTTTTGTTTTTGTTAATTAATTTTTTTTTAATAGGTGCAATTAAGGCATCCTTTTAAGATCTTAGAATAAATTAAGCCTTTCTTCACAAATAAAACCACTCAAGGGTCTGGTATGGCACATAAAACACGGACCAACTCATGACTAGTGATGGGTGTATGCCCTGGCGTTTAGGGCACATTGGACGTTTATTAAAAAGCTTAAATGCCAAAATGCTTAGGAAAAACCCACCTCTAGTCATGACAGTTCACCTACGTCACTAAATGACAGCGTGGGGTGTGTTGTTGTAGGTTATAGAATAAAAAATCATAATTCAATGCATTAAGGTTCAGTTTACTTTACATGCAGGCCTGTCGTCGACATGGATCGCTCAAGCCCCGCGTTTTGTGCGAATCCATACTATTTTTATAAAATGCGAAAGTAACTAACTGTCTGTCTGTTTGTTACCTTTTCATGACTAAACCTCTGAACCGATCGTAATGAAATTTGGCAAAGAGGTAGCCTGGGACCTGGAGCAAGACATAGGCTAGGCTTTTATCCAGGGAAGATAAACCTCTCCCGAGGGTTTGCGCGATAACAGCTTTCTGGGATAAACCGCGCTTATTCCGGCGTGTTCGCTTGTAACAGTGGGTAAGTTAGTAGCAATATGATTTTCGAATATGGCTCGCGCGTATACGAGCTTAAAATGCTAATCTGAAACTGCACTTACACGACTATTATCTATACCCTTACTTCGTCAAATATGTATGTGTTACAGTTACATCTATATTTGAGTGACTTAATGTGACGTCTGTAATGACGACCTCTGTGGTCTAGTGGTTCAAGTGTCGGACTGCAGATCACGAGATCATGGGTTCGATTCCTACAGGACACAAATATTTGTGTGATGAACATGAGTGTTTGTGTTGGTCTGGTTGTATCTTATGTATTATAAGTATATATTTACAAAAAAAGTATATAAGTATTATATTCATTGTCTAGTACCCATAGCACAAGCTCTGCTTAGTTTGGGACTAGATGGTGATGTGTAAAATGTCCCAAAAATATTCATTTATATTTTATTTAATGTGCACCCCTCTCACTGTAATACAAAACTTGTGGATCTGTTATCTTTGATAACATAAATATTTACGTTAGATAAATGCAGTATTACAATATTATTTGTTTGTGTCTACAAGTTTTATTTATGTAACAACTGCATTTTTGTATACTATTCAACACTCAATATTTTTTATTATAACTTATGTATGATTCATCAACATGTGTTTATAAAGTTGCAGAGATAACAAAATCAAACATTAGTAAAGTTTTTCTGCTAGATTTCCCAAAGAATTGAGAACAGTAAATTTATTTTCCTCAAAGGTCCTTTGGGATAAAATTGGTACACAGACTTTATCTCTATTTTGTTTTTCATACTAGGGGTCGATCTTTCAACAGCCAGTAAACCTTTAACCGAGGTTTGACATTTTGACAATTGTAGTATAGAAAATCTGTCAAGACGTGTCATTTATCCCTCAGTTAAAAGTTATCGGACTATTGAAATACCAGCCCTTGGGGCACAAAATACACATAATTTATACCACACATGTGAATTTGACATCTCTATAGTATAAGTGTAATGAATCATGCAAATTGACTTTTCCAATGTATGCAATATAGTAGAAATAACTTGGAAATAGCATCCAACACAACCTTATGTCTCCAAATGCCTGTAACACCAAAATAACTTCAGACAAATCTCCTGTTTGCATGTGGTAATTTTATTCTCAATATATATAATTATTGTCTGTAAAATCAATTGGATTTATGTAATCAACTTACCTGGCATGGTCTAATGACTTGAACCAGCCATCATGACTCCAAGGTTGGTGTGGCGCATGGGCTTCTGAGCCCGAGGCTTGGACAGACTGTTCAAGTGCGAACAGAAGTGCCCCCATGCCTCCACCGACTACTCCCAATGTGGAGAGCCACTGAACAGGAAAAATATAAAAATAATTGTATGGGGATACATAAAACATTTTTAGAATAATAAATGAGTTTAGAGTTTTTGAAAATTCTGCCTCATGAAGAATCTGTAAATTGAATTATTAACCCATCAATGGGTGCAAAGCTGCTGGTGATGGCGAAATAATACAAATCTATTGTCTCTTAGAAAGTGTTTTGATTAATTTATAACATTGTCTTATTTTAGGGAATTATCAATCATAAGCTTGATAAGATTCTTTCAAGGACACATTGCGTTGATTTCCTTGATTTATACCCATCAACATTTTAAGTTTCAAATAGTTTGTCTAGGGTAAGCTATTACAAAAAAATATGTTACAACACACTTTTCGAATAAGTTAGTAAATATTGTTTTCTCTTTTTATAATAAATACTTACCATGTTATTTAGATATGTATTAAGTTTAGAAACATAAATTAATGACCCCAAAGAAATTAGGCTATTGTGGCAAGAAAACTGTAAGTGTATTGTACTGTTATTATTACACAATACATTAAAATGCCTTGGATATCATGTGTTAATTTTTCATGGTTCAACCACAATATTTTGGGCATGTAGGTACATTTTATGAAAATGTTCAACTTCTCAGTCAGCTGTTCTTATTGGTAATACTACTTCATAATAAAATCAATATTCCAAACTTAAAATAAGAGTTTTCGAAGATTGTGAGGCCAAAATGTATAATTTCTTTTTAGCAAAAAATAAATGGTTTAAAACTTACCAATTTTCTGTTTCTTGTCCATCCTTGAGCGCTGGTGGACAGCTGACAAACCTGCAAGGGACGGCCTCCATTAGATTTCCTATGAACTTGTTACATAATGCAGAATAGGTTATCACTTGCCCATGAAAATTTATTTTAAACACTCGTCCCAATTTTCGCTTCGAAGAGTCCTGAACACCACGTCATAACATTTAACACGTTATAAGGCTCATGGTATGGCACAAATTTATAAAATACAGAAGTTTCCCGTGACACTTCGAACTTGAACTTCTCCGTCATTGGTAACATACTGGACACGATAAGGGTACCTATTAACATTTTAGACTACACAATAAATTGTTTAGAACTATATCCAGTACCTGGGGTGCAACTATGCCATAATTTTTCAAAAGTCGTGCCCCACAAATCCTACCGACGGCGGCCGCCATGATAGAAAAACGTCGTAATGAAAGATAGATCGACTGACAACTACGAATCAACTGCCATTAAAAAAAAATATCTTCACTGCTCTATTGTAGTCACAAAAAATATTAGTTAATTAATTATTATATTACGTACGAAGATAACTAGTTTTGTAGTAAATCTATTTTGTTGTTTACGTTTAAATGACAACATACATCAAAACGACATACATCAAGATTAAATGACATCAACCCTTTGTAACTGGCCACATAAAGTTAAATTTGGTGTTTATGACCTCTTTATTAAATTAATACGTTTTTCAGTACTGATTAATTGCACTAATAGCTTTTATTAATATGTGTTTTACATTTTTATGCCTTTAAAAGTTCATTTTTAATTGTATTAGGCATTTTGTTTGTCAAAATGAGAATATCTTCTTCGCAATATTGTATAAAAACACTATCTTCAAATATTTCCGAACGAAAAACTAAACGTCAATGTTGTATGACAAAGGACAATGTCAATGTCAATGACATTGACAAGCAAGACAAGACAAAATAATGGGCCGCGTTCAGTATTATCGCCCGCCGTCGTCGGACGACGCATGGACGACGCTCGGAGTGTTCCTTGGGCGTTCGTTTTTTGTATGATCGCTCGAGTAACTGAACGACAAAAGCACGCTCCGGGCGTCATCGGACGGTAATACCATATGAAGTTGAGTTAACTTGAGTTGAGCTTGAGGTTATAATAAAAAAATACATTTGAAACACTACGATTTATTGTCCAGATAAAATAAAACTACATGATTCAGTAATATATAACGTTAACATAAATGAGAGTAATTTATTTAATTAGACTAAATAGTTTTTCTGTAGTGTCTTCAGTGAAAAGGTATATAATTCACAAAGATTTGATGTCCCGGCGTTTCTTGCATGAAACCTTAAGTTTTCGTTTCTAGGTTTAAGAGTACTGTCTCGAAGATGAAAGTGTTTACGCAGAAGAGGAATCCTATGACGGGAAGTACCGAGTGGGACGTTCAGGATGAGGACTATGATTTTCACCAGGAAATCGCCCGCTCTGGTTTTGCTGATATGCTTCACGATACAGAGAGAAACAAGAAATACTATAGAGCCCTACAACTTGCTATAGAGAAAATGCACAGTAACGGAAAGAAAGCTAATGTTTTGGACATAGGTTTGTACACTACTAAAAATTGGTTGAGAGCTTTTCAAAAAGTATCGCAGATCATGTATTACTAGCTGGTTTTATTGTATTAAAATGCTTCTTCTTGTAATTTTCTAAGGCGACACTGACCAATTTTTTTAATAGGTACTATTGATTACTGAAAAGTGCTACCTTTAGTCCTGCCAAAGGTAATGGCAATTCAAAAAATAAATAAATAGAAGATAAAGTTTGAGCCTAATATTTTATTTATTTTAGATTTATGTTATTATTACATACACACTCATGAGAAGATACAGGGTAGTGCAATTCTTTACGTCCGGTACCACACGGAACAAACTAAGGTCTAAGGTATTCACCAGAGAATGGGCAGCAGCATTCTCTGAGTATTTAACCTGAGTATTTGCCTAGCATGGCGATTATGGCATATCCCCTCCATTGAGGGAGGCTTATGTCCAAAAGTGGACGTCTTTCAGCTGAAATGATGATGATGGTTATTATATTATTGACTTAGGGCCAAGTTCGGTTTGCGAAATCAACCTGTTATTCAAGATCTTTAACCATGACGCGGGAATTTTCTTGTTCACAACTCCTATCTGATCATTGATTCTGAAACCAAGCGTTCTGGGAATGAAAGAACGAATGATGTAACACGATTAATCAAAATGGTAACTAAATGGCAACAACTCTATGAAAAGAACTACAATTTAAAACGGTTGCGGTAACTCTACCAAAATTAAAAATCCTAGTATAATGCTACTCTATACATTTGACATATCTTTTTAATTTGGCAGGATAAGCGGTCTTGGTTGTCATAGCAATAAAAAACCCGCCGAATACATAACCTCCTCCTTTTTTTGAAGTCGGTTAAAAATACGCCATTTTGATGTTTGATTATTAGGCCGCTTACACAATCGAAGTGTATCGGGTGGGCGCGTTTCTTCAGACATGATAAAATTCTGTTAGTTGTGCTTAGCCAAAAGTAGCGGTAACATTGTGCAGGTTTCGCGCGAGCATCGTTTATAAGCCGCATTGATTTTTATTTTTATTAAATATACAAAAAATTATAAATACGACAAAAACAGTTATGTTTATACATCTTTCATAAGTTTTCTCAAAGCATAAGCAATATGTCTGCTTTGTTCATGTTCGTAAAAGAAAAATGCATGCTCGAAAAATGAAAAACGGCAACGTGTTACGGCCCTTATTTTATTAGTTTTTTATTGTAAATTTTACGAATATGGTAAAATGCAATTGTTTTGTTATCTTGGAGCGTAATAATCCTAATATAAATATTTTATGCAGCATACTCTCTCTCTCTCGACTCTTCTTAAATTACGAAAAACAATCAAATACAGAATATCGATGAATAACCTCAACAATTTCAACCATCAAACGTCAAAAATATCTTGTTTAAATACCCGGTTAGTACTTAAACGACGTCCCCGACTTCGGTTAGGAAAATCGATTGATTATTGTGATATAACCGTTGGTTATCGTTGGTGAACATCAAAGTTCGGGTTAAACATCTGGTTTTTACATAAACATCTGTTATCTTCTGGGTGAACTTGCCCCTTATTGCATTAAAAAGACATGCCAAGATTGTTTACTGTAAAAAACAGTGTAGATACAATCATCTGACTCTTACACTGCAAATTGTTATTTACTTCAGGCACAGGAACAGGTCTTCTCTCAATAATGGCAGCCCGCTCGGGAGCCGATTCTATTGTAGCCTGTGAAGCATTCAAACCTATGGCAGAGTGCTGTTCCAAGATCTTACAACTTAATGGCGTTGCTGACAAGATAAAACTGATACCGAAGAGGTCTACGGAGCTTACTGTAGGTGAAGATGGTGATATGCCAGAGAGAGCCAACATCTTGGTCACTGAAGTGTTTGATACTGAGTTGATTGGGGAAGGTAAGATTATATTATTTCTGTTACCACTTCTCTTCCTGTAAGTTTTGTAAAAGTCAAGAATTACAAAGTTATAATAAAACAATTTTAACCGGATTATATCGCGTATATTATTTAGATTGGTTTGGATTGGTAATATACGCGATATAATCCAGTTAAACTTGTTTTATTATAATGTGTAGTGATCGCGAAAACCTAAGAAATTATTAACTACTTAACTACAAAGTTATTAAAGTTTTGCAGCAAAAAAAGTAATAATATGAAAGCAAAGAATGGTTATGATAATTATTTAATTCAAATTCAAAATATTTTATTGTGCTTTACCCTTTTGGGGGAGGCTAATGTCCAGTATTGGATATCTTTCGACTGAATTGATGATGATTATATATTAATATAATAATTTCTGATTCTGTTTATTGATGTTCTTGTAGTTCTTGTAATTTGATTTAATAATGATAAAGTTCTGTTGTTAGTAGTAATTTAACTGTACTTAATTATAGGTGAATTTTTTCATCATAGTTGTAACATAATAAATGAATAATTGTTACTAACAAAATTATTGACATCAATTAACATAACATTAACATAACATAACATCACGCCTGTATTTCCCCGTAGGGGTAGGCAGAGGTGTAATAGTACACCCACATTTCGCCAGTTATGTTATAGTCCCATGTAATACCCTGCTACTGAGAATTTCCTAATGAAAAAACCCAATAACACTTTGCCCGACCCGGGAATCGAACCCAGGACCCCACGCTCAGCAGTCGCGCTCGAAACCACTAGACCAACGAGGCAGTCGAATTTAATTTATAATTTTATTTATTTATTCAATTATATTTACAGGGGCTCTGTCAACATTCTTGCATGCACACAAGTACCTACTGGATGCAGACTGTATAGTAGTGCCTGACTCCGCCGTCATATATGCACAAGTGGTGGAATGCCCGACTTTATGGAAATGGAACAAACTCAATGATCTTGCTGATGCTGACTTGGACATTGTGCTGCGGACTCCACAAAAAGTACTAAATTACATTAAAATTTAATACAATTTAATACACAAATTATATTCCAAAAAATACCCATTTTGGCACATTAAATTTTACACTATTTTTGGTAGTAACAATACCGTACAATTCAGCACAGAAATACTATCATTACCATATTATTTCATTTTGTAGGAATCCCAATCTGTACGGTGCAGCCATACAAAACGGCATTTTTTTTTATTTTTTTTTATAGTATAGGATGGTGAAACAAGCTAAAGGCCCACCTGATGTTAAGCGGTTACCTTTGCCCATGACAACTTCAATACCAACTAGGCTGTTGCCTAAATGGTACCGCAAGTCGGTTCGCCAAACTGAGACATGAAGATGGAAAGTCTCATGTGATTGTAATTTCACCAGCACCCGTACTCTTCAGACCGAAACACAGCAATGCAAGCATCACTATTTATCATTAATTCTTTTGTAGTTCGCGGTTAACCCGCGTCATTGCTTCAGTTCGCGATCTAACCGTAACGGGAATAGACACGGGCCCCACCAAACCTGCTCCACGGTCACTCATTGTACACCCAACATCACGAGAAGTTAAAATATATCTTTATTGTTACGTCTATCGGTCTTTTATTTGTGGGCCTCATCGTACGCCCAACACAATCATTAAATATTTGTTTCATCCAGTCAACTTTTATAAATCTGTACCAGTTTAGAAATACTATCTGAATGCTAATTCTCGTACCTAATAAAAAAACGTTCATAATATATGCTGAAATTCTATATAAGTAGATATAAAATCTCCCCAAGTACAGAAATTGCGGCATTTATATAAGCTGTAAAAAAAATCAGGTGGTCCCTACATTTTATCGATTTAAGTGAACACAAATGTAGGTATCAACTGATTTTTTTTTTCGCGATTTCAGGGTTGGTCCTATAGTAAGAGTTGTTCATAATGATGAGTACAATGACCTCTTTTCGGGAAAGAAGCGAATCACAATGCCTTAAATTAGTTGTTCTGTGATTTGATGTTCCGAGATTAGTTTACAAATATATATTTTTTGAACGTTTTTAATTACGAGAATAAGCGTTCTGAGCTTATTCAAAAACATAATAGATAAGAAATTATTATAATAGATACATTCATACACATACACTCACACATTCTTTCATTCATTCTTGATATTGAACAGATGAACAACTGTCCCGGCTCAGCAGCTGTTCACGACCTGCAACTCTCACAGCTACCTCGTCACACGTTCCGGGAGCTATCGGACCAAATCCCGGTATTCTACTACGACTGGTCCGGCCGCACACCCATCACTATGAAACGGACAGTGAAGCAAGACTTCACTGTTACTGACACCGGAAGGGCACAGGTTGTGTTCATGTGGTGGGAGCTTAATATGGACACTGAAGGTGAGTTGGACACTACCCAGTACTGGTCCATATACGGCCAAAATTAATATCCTATCTATCCACGATTCGCCCTACTAGAGATAGAAATTTGACATAAGCTTCATACAAAATACGTTAAATTTCTATCTCTAGTATGGCAAATCGTGGATAGATAGGATTTTAATTTTGGACGATAGTCTTACACGCTCAAGTCTGACACCCATATTCTAAGTTGTTTTCTCAAACTTTTCTAGACTCCACGCAATCTCACTCAATACGATGTTTCCTCCGTGGTATTCATCATCATCATCATCCTAGCCAGGTATCACCCAGTGCTGGCTATAGGCTTCCTTTCAATTTTGCCAGACTCTTCGATCTTGTGCGTTCCATCCGTCGTATTTACAGTTGCAAAAAATCTCTATCACTTGATAGTTTTCCTTACTCAAGGTACATCGCGACGTAGTTTAAGGCTTCCTCAAGACTGGAAAAGTGTCATTTGCGACGTGATAATTGTAGTTTCTATTCTGAAAAAAAAAAAAAAAAACAGATTTTGACGAATCTATGGAATACCAAGACCTATACAATTATCCGTTGTGGAGTTATTTATCCTCAAGCTACATTGAGGAAATGTCTAAGAATATCGATTTTGATATTATTTGTAGGAACCCATAAGGCATTCTTGACTGAGTTTGAGTCTAGAAACGTTCGACGAAACAACTAAGAATATGGGTGTGAAAGTTGGATGTTCTTGACTTCATTTACTGAAGTATATTACGCTAAAGTGAGGAATAACTTCAACTTTCAGTCAACATAGGACAAAAAAAATAACCTAAATTCTGCTGCATCTGTAAAAAACCAAAAATCTTATAATTTAGTTTATTTTCCCGTTACATCACTATTGCATATCAAGTAAAGCATTCAATAATTTTTGTTATAAACCAAACAAACAAGTGTTCCGTGTGGTGCCGGACGTAAAGAATTGCACCACCCTATATCTTCTCATGAGTGTCGTACAAGGCGACTAAGGGATTCACCAGAGGATGGGCAGCAGCATTCTCTGAGTATTTAACCAACCAACTGCGATCGCCAACCCGCCTGCCAAGCTTTTCGATTATGGCATGTCCCCCCACTTGGGGGAGGTCTATGCCCAACAGTGGACGTCTTTCGGTTGAAATGATGATAATGATGATGAAACAAACAAGGAGTAAACCATAACAATAAAACAATAATTCCAGGCAGGATCTGCCTCAGCTGCGCTCCATGGTGGTGTCATCCTGACGCAGACTTGGCAGCTGAAAGACCGCAAGACTCCATACCCTGGCGGGATCACTGGATGCAAGCAGTGTACTACCTGCCACAAGAAATGACAGTGCAAAAAGACTCTGAAGTCACCCTCATCTCATGCCAAGACGAATACTCACTTTGGTTTTACCTAGAAAACGAAAACAACAAAAGACAGAACTACAAAAGACATAACTGTGATTGTGGAATTCACATGGCGTTATCAAGAACTCATGTATCATATCTGAACGACGGAAAACGGAGTAAGAAGTTTCTGGAACAATTAAAAGAAGAAATAAACAATGATTCAGTAGTTCTGGATTTTAATGGAAGCAGTTTTATGGGTCTAGCTGCAGCGAAATTTGGTGCCAAATCCGTTTATATACTAGAGAATTTGAGTTTAAATCTTGGGATCTTAAATGAATATATCTCTACGAATGACCTTAAAAATGTTAATTTTATATCTGAAGTGACAGATGAGGTTTTAAATGAAGTGACAAATGTGATATCTGATCCTAATTTTTCAAGTGCAATACTGCCTTGGGAGAATTTAAAGATGGCGTATCTATTATACAAATATAGAGCTAAATTGAACAATTGTCTGTCAGTTATACCCAATGGCTGTGAGATTTGGGCCATGCCGGTGGAATTTCAGGACCTGCATAAGATAAGGATACCGCTGGATAGGTGTGAAGGAATTGATATGGCAGTGTTCGACAAACTTGTTGAGGTGTGTGTAGGTACTTTTAAAACTATAGGAAATAATTTTCTGACGTTTATTAATATAATTTATCTGAAGAAGCAGCACAGTGCAGGAAAGTGGCAAAGAGAGGCATATGTTTTAAGCATACACCTGCTGCTGACTTTAGTTATAGGCATCTTCGGTGTGCAGATAAAAATACAATGGAGTATTTTCTAGGCCCATCAATAACTTAAAAAAAAACTATCTTAAAAAGTTAAACAGAACTCGTTATACAAGGTGTTATTGAATTAACTCAAAACCTGAAACCAGTTTGTTCAGAATCGAGAGTAGAATGCATTACACTACTTTTTAACATAGGTTAATTTTTAACAAAAAAATATTTTCATACCATGCCGAGTCTAAAAGTTTCATACGACGACGCGGCGTTGAGCGCAAAGGCGAGCGAGACCCAGTAAAAGTGTGATGGAAACTTTTGGGTAACATTTGTTTCCTAAAACTATTAAAACTTAACTTAATTTTAAGAGGTTATTCACCTCCCGACACAGTAGCGTCGCGGGTCGTTAGTATATACTCTATGGTCGCGGCACGTTCGTGAATGAATCTAGCGCTATAAATCGATTACAGTAACCATGATACCAAAAATTACAAATATCTTTTACAATAATAAATGAAAATGAATAATTACTTTCTATATCAATTTATTATAATAAAAACTGGTTGGGGTGCCTGAGGTTTTGAGTTATTCTAATAATAAAATAATAAATATTTTTGTGACATTTTTACACATCACCATCTAGTCCCAAACTAAGCAGAGCTTGTGCTATGGGCACTAGACAATGGATATAATACTTATATACTTTTATTTTTGTAAATACATACTTTTAATACATAAGAAACAACCAGACCAACAGAAACACTCATGTTCATCACACAAATATTTGTGTCCTGTGGGAATCGAACCCACGACCTCGTGATCAGCAGTCCGAAACTCGAACCACTAGACCAGTCGTCGAACACCCGAATAACACGTATACTCGTTTAATTCGATTTTAAATTGCGACAATTCAAAATTTCCAGAATTCGCGCATAATAAGCGACGCAGAGATAGAAGCGCAGCCGTTGTGGGAGTACCCGTGCAAGAGTCGCGGGGGAGCTGTCAGGCTGATGGAGATACACTTCAAGGACCTTCAGGCCACGTATGCGGCAGATGGCGTGCATGATGTCATGTGAGTCCTTTTCTGTAGCAGTAGTAGCAGAGCTCTTTGTGGAAGAGCTCGTCCGGGGAAGTATAGTCGACCTGACGTCGTCAGTGGCAACACTTTAATTACGAATTTAATTTACACTTTAATAGGGCAGGTGACAAATTTTTTAAATTACTTTTTATTAGAAATCTCGAAACTTTCAAAAAAAGTAAGCAACAGTGAAAGAACCAATAAAATATTTAATAAAATATCCAAGTTAGAAGCGATTTAAATTTGTTCACTAGACAGAGACAACACTATCAAAGTATGACGTCATTATTCAAAACCTTCATAGAAACTTGACATCTCTCTGTACAATTTCCGTTTAGCACGACAAGGACAGAAAATGCCTCCTCCAAAAACTATAAAAGCGTGTATCTCTTAAATTTTTTTTTTTTTTTTCATCGGCGAATGGTGTCCCACATGGGACTCTCCGCCAACTAAGCCCGGTTAAGCAGAGATGGTACTTCGGTACCACCAGCGAGAGTCCATTCGAAAAAAAAAAAAAAAAATATTTCGTGGACTTTATTATTTCTTTATTATATCTTTTCTTAAGGGGCTCGTGGCTTAGTAGCGACCTTGTGGATTGTACAATCTGCAAGGTTAAGCTGCACTAGCCGCGGTCAGTCTGTGGATGGGTGACCGTTTCGTTACACATCGAGACCCCTTCGTGCCTCGGAGAGCACGTAAAGCCGTCGGTCCTGCGCCTGATCTCTCTCCGGTCGTGTCGAATTGCCGTCCCATCGGATTATGAGAGTGAGGGAATAGAGAGTGCACCTGTGTTTGCGCACACACTTGTGCACTATAATATGTCCCGCGCAGATGGCTAGTCTCCGTTGAGATTGGCCGCCGTGACCGAAATTCGGCCGGGAGGACATTATTATTATTTCTTTCAGCAATGTTGTCGTTTCTGTACCTTCTTTTGTATTTTTTTAAGAGTATCTTACCTTTGTATTATTTTAATGTTATTTTTTTAAATACTTGACGGGCTTGCGTTTGATTAATGTATTTTTAGCAAATAAACGTTTGATTTGATTTAAAAATCGCCTTTACGGCTTACGAAATAAAGACTGACTTGAGGTCGATTGTATTTCCACCCTATTTCTGCCAGTTGGCGCCAACTGCATTGCTGAGTTCCGGCCGCCATTTATATGTGTAATAAGTACTAATAGTGAGTCAACTCTTTTGTCGCGGTGCAAAATGCCTATAGACGACGCGTTACTAAAAATATGCAAGGGTTATTTATTACAAAAGAAAATGTCTTTTACAAAATAATGTTATATTACATACAACGTGGATATTACAATACGACAATAAATGAAAACACTATAGAAGCATTTTAAACACATAAATAAGTTGTTTATTGAAAATTAAAAAAACTATTTTTTTTTACTAAATTAATATTAAAACGCCCTCTATAACATGGGACTATAACATAACTGGCGAAATGTGGGTGTACTATACACCTCTGCCTACCCCTTCGGGGAAATAAAGGCGTGATGTTATGTTTTTAATATTAAAACATCGAAAGAATAAGTAATTGTAAGAATCTGTTATCATTGAGAAAGAGTGTTTTAAATTTAAATTGTCACTCGCAGCGAAGCATCGACTGCGCGGATTGTACGATCTGCAAAGTTAAGCTGCACTTGCCGCGGTCAGTCTGTGGATGGGTGACCGTTTCGTTACACATCGAGACCCCTCCGTGCCTCGGAGAGCACGTTAAGCTGTCGGTCCCGGTTGCCATACGAATATCTATGGCAGTCGTTACGGGTACCTAGTCAGAAGCCTGAAAGTCTGACAACTGGTCTAACCTCCGAATGTCAGTATTACCCAGTTACTGGGTTGCGGGGGTCTGATGGCAGTCGCTCCGTGTAAAATACTGATGTTCAGCCGCATCTGGCTAGACTGGAAGCCGACCCCAATATAATTGGGAAAAGTCTCGGAGGATGATGATGTCATATCCAACCAATAATATCATATAATACATTCTCTAAGTACAGTCGACTGCATGACGTGGTAACACTGCAATTCGAAAACCGCTGCTTACGAAATAAAGATGCTGCTAATTTCAAAGTGTTACCACCGACGTGCGGTCGACCGTACCAGCTGTGCCCCGCGGCTTCGCCTAATTCGCCGTGATTAAGTAACAAAGGAACATCCAAAGCTTTGCATCAAAAATTTTGCATTTATAATATTTGGCAGTAGGACAGAATCAGCGAAATTATTATATTTCGCTGGACAGAAAAAAATAGGCTATAAAATATACATTCTGTTTATTAATTAATCTGCCTCGATACAGATGAGCAACCGGCAAATATTTGCGATATTTATTATTCGATGTTTTTAATTGTCTTTAATTAAATAAATAATAAATAAATAAAGTAAATATCTTTGGGACATTTTTAGACATCACCATCTAGTCCCAAACTAAGCAGAGCTTGTGCTATAAGTAAAAAAGTTTACACGTATTATATCCATTGTCTAGCAATGGATATAATACGTGTAAACTTTTTTTTTTGTAAATACCTACTTATAATACATAATTGAACCTAATGATGTAGTGGGGGACAAGCAGTTGGGCGCCAGCGGGAATGATCGAACGAGAGTAACGTCGTGCCGGTTCCCCGCAAGCGTCGCGGGCAGGGGGGGACTCCGCTCTCCTTCATACCGCACCCCATCGTTGCTCTGCCAGGCGGCGGAGTTGACTCACTATTAATAACTATTAAATTACTAGCGGACTCGACATACGTCCTGCCCGGTAAAGCAGCACCACATATCATTAAAATCGTCCCTGCCGTTTAGGAGACCAGTGACATACCGACAGCAGCGCCACCTACCGGGTCCAATTGTATTTTCAATCAAACCAAGGACCCATTGAAATATACACACAAAATTTCATCCAAATCGGGGCAACCGTTTAGGAGGAGTTAGGTGACAAACACACGTACAGAAGAATTATATACAACGTTTGTGTGTGTATGTATGTATTGAAATAACTGAAAACCTCTTAAGGGGTCATTGTACTAATCAGTATGAACAAATTTTACTACCAAAACTTGGACCAAACCAGAAATCGCGAAAAAAAAAACATCTGTACCAAACATTTTTGTTCACATGAATCGACAAAATGTAGGGATCGTTAAGTCAAGTGTTATTGGGTTTTTTCATTAGAAAATTCTCAGTAGCAGCCCGGAGTATGGATTTGTGCCCGGTTGATGGCAATAGGCTCGCCCCCTATTACATGGGACTATAACATAACTGGCGAAATGTGGGTGTACTATTACACCTCTGCCTACCCCTTCGGGGAAATACAGGCGTGGTGTTATGTTATGTCTTTTCTTGTCTGCGCGAACGAAGATTGAAGACGCGCTTTATTTTTTGTGCCATACTCTACTTCTTTTGTGCCGTACTCCACTTCTTTTGTGCCGTACTCTACTTCTTTTATGCCGTACTCTACTTCTTTTGTGTCGTAGTCTACTTCTTTTTTACATTTCTAGTAAACCGGAATCTGATGAAGGGCAGCTAGTAAACGGATTCGCGCTGTGGACGGTCTGGAAGATCGGTGGGGGACAGAGTTCGGGGCCCGTGCAGACGCCGGTGATAGGACACACAGTGGAATGGGACCCTCACACCAGACAGGCTGTCAAGATATTTGTGAGTATTAACATTGCTCGCAGAACGGATGGCCGATGGGGCAGTAAAGTTCTGGAGTGGCGACCGCGTACTGGAAGGCGCAGCGTGGGTAGACCCCCCACAAGGTGGACCGACGACCTGGTGAAGGTCGCGGGAATCCGCTGGATGCGGAAGGCACAGGACCGGTCGTTGTGGCGATGCTTGGGGGAGGCCTATGTCCAGCAGTGGACGTCTTTCGGCTGAAATGATGATGATGATGATGATTAACGTGGCGACTGACCCGAGATTTTTTTTGAAACGTACGTACAGTTTAACTTGGCCGGAGTAAAGTTCTCATAAAACCGTCGCATTAATCAGTTTATGGGTGTCAGTTGGAGACGGGAGGCGGGGTAACATGCGTAGTAGTCAAATTCACTCCGGCCAAGTTATTTTGCGCGTACTGTATCGAGTGTGTTATAGTGTGGCCGCTGAGAGAATTCGTTTCTGACAGTTCATGTTTCTATTTTTATTTGGCAAACAATATACGTTTTTTCGCTTCATCATCATCATTGTTAATTGCGGAACGATTTTATGCTTGTTTATCAATGAAATAACAGAATGCACTAGTAAGGAGGGGTCATCGTCCGTTATTGCCTTGTTATCCGGTACGAACTATATACCAGTTTGTTTTTTAATCTTCTTTGTCGTTTCGCTCTTGACAGCGGTCGTGGCTATCATGTACTATTGGCGGGGGCTGCTGTAGCTCGCCTCACGATACCTCGCCACCCTTCCCTGCTTTCGGTTAGGCTGGTGCAGTCATTTAATGGCCGGCCCACGGCAGACTTCATTAAATAAAATAATATTGTTTTTTAATACAAAATATAAAATCATCAAATAATATTGCTGGATGCGGGCGTGACGATGACGATGCATCGTTCTTCTACATTTTGTTTTAATTAATGTCGACAGATTAATCGGTTTACAGAAAAACCTGAAAACCTGAACTGGTATATACAACGTGTATCAGAAATGCGTGGTCATATTTTAAGAGCTCATTCAGGGCATAGCATAGAACCACTTTTACTATGGGACCACCTGAAATCGCGTAAAAAATATCAGCTGTTCCCTACTAAATCACCGATGTCGCTCGATAAAATGTAAGGAATCAGCTGATTTTTTTTTCGCGATTTCGGGCTTGATCCCATAGTAAAAGTTGTTCGTCCTATCGATAACAAAGGATCAAAAGTTTAAAATTGTAACCCCCAAGCTAATCCGATGAAAAACACAAGTTTGACTAGGGATTATCCATTAGTTATCCAATTAACTGGTTTATTACAGTGTCACTGATCTAATCCTGGTTAAATTATTTTGTGATCAATGTTTCTCGAGCTTTAAGCCGTGTCACAGAATATCTAATAAATAGTACGCCGTGTATGCATACTTAAAACAACTATAATCACGTCAGATATAGGGTGAAATCAGGGGGGTGATTCTCGCGTCGTATTCATTATCTCGTTTTCGACATAATGTCGAAACAAGATGGCAAATGTCGATTGAAAATAAAGGAGAACATTCAGCGTTCATACATTTTTGGGCCTTTTCTCAAAGTGCTGGCCAAAAAAAAATTGTATAAATTGTTAAAACTAATCATTTTGAGCAGTTGTTATTATGGCACTAAAGCTGTAGGTCATTCTGTAACCTGCTATACGGGTTCGAAAAATATAGATTTTCATACGGGATTTCGTCATTTTGAGCAACAATTGGTCATTTTGAGCAATTGTTATTATGGCACAAAAGCTGTGGGTCATTCTGTAACATTTTCTACAAGAGCTTTTCATATAGAGCAATTGTTATTAAGACACAAACAACGCATAAACGCAAGCTCAAGTGCACAATAAGCTACCTGTGGACTCTATATCGGTTTCTCTGATCGCTCCACCCCATTGTGAGATTGAGCGGAACAGAGACATTCAAAAATATCACTGGATATGAGTTTAAATTTCTTTTATTAGTTATCCATGCGAGTTTAGTTTCATCGGACGGTTACCTGCTTGCGTTTAATTGACATCTATCTGGCGCAGTCCGATCAAAGAATGTGGCATATTATGATGTGACTGGACATTTCATAAAACGGGGCTTTTTCATGAATTGACAAACTAATACACACGATAACTTAAAATCGCAGACGTTCTCAAAAAAGGTTAAGAGTACTCTTAACCGACGAACATGCATGACGAGGTTAATGATCGTAGATGAAGCGAAAGAAGTCTGTCAGGATCGTAGCAGGTGGAAATCCATAGTCTCTGCCTACCCCAATAGGAAACAGGTGTGATATTATGTATGTATTAGCTTAATGTAATAATGATAACTGAATGTATTTTTTTTTAATGTGACTTATAATAATTTCTATTATCAATAAATAACTATGAACTTAAAATGAAAAACTTTTGAAGATTTGCCCAGCCATGTTTCAGCCATATCGATCTCGAAGGGTAACCAAAGTATTAATAAAGAAAAACTGAGGGAATCTAGGATGCTAGAGTGAGCGAAGAGAACTCGAAAAGTGTAACCCTGACTCGGTTAGGTTAGGTTATTCGACTTAGGTTTCGGTCCCTGCACTCGCTCACGAGAACTCCGTCATTCCCTTCGATTTTATGTACTTTGGATAACTTATTACAATCACATTACCACTTTCCATCTTCATGTCTTCGTTTGGCGAACGTGACTTGCAATACCGTTTAGGCAACAGTCGAGGTGGTATTGTAGTTATTATGGGCAAAGGTTGCATATCAGGTGGGCCTATAGCTCGTTTCACCAACCACAAATAATACCCTACCCCTACAGGATCGATATTACAAAAGATGGCTGAGCAAATCATCAAACGTTTTGCATTTTACGTAATTGTGTGTATTAGCTAGTTAATTCATCAAATAGCTTCGTTTCTTAAAGACACAAATAGACACATCATGATCTGCCCATTTCTACGATCAGACTTGGACAGATAGATGTCAATAATACGAAATAGGTAAACTTCCGTTTTTTAATGTCTCCGTCTCGCTCACTCTCACAATGTAGTAAAACCGGTAGTTATAGTCCACAGGTAGCTTATTGTGCACTTGAGCTTGTGTTTATGCGTGTCAAAATGACAAGCTCTTGTATGAAAATGTCACAGAATGACCCACATCTTTAGTGTCATAATAAAAATTGCTCCAAATGAATAATTGTTGCTCAAAACGAAAACGCCAACCCGCCTGCCAAGCGTGGCGATTATGGCATACCCCCCCCCCTCTTAATTGGGGGAGGCCTATGTCCAGTAGTGGACGTCTTTCGGCTGATGAAAACGATAAGCTCTCGTATGAAAATCTCTATTTTTCAAAACTTAAAACAGAACTGAGAATCACCACACAGCTTTTTGAATATCTTTGTCTCGCTTACTCTCACTCGGGGTGGAGTTAGCAGAGAAACTAGTGTCGTCTACAGGTTCCCTGAGCCACCTGAGCTTGCGTATATGCGTTATTTGCGTCCTGCTCTAAATTAGGAGCTTTTGTAATAAATTACAGTTTTTCAAAGCCTTATAACAGGTCACAGAATGACCCCACAGCTTTTGTGCCATAATAACAATCGCTTAAAATGACCTATTGTTGCTCAAAATGACAAGTTCTCATATGAAATTATCTGTTTTTCGAACCCTTGTAGCAGGTTACAGAATCTTTAATAACTATTGCTCCAAATGACCAGTTCTAACGATCTATAGCATTTTTTTTTCTGGCAACTACTTTCAGAAAAGGCCCAATTTGAATGATGTCCTTTTCGTATTCTCAGAATGTCACGTTAGAGATATGTCTACGCCTACAGTGTAAATACAAAGAGTGGTTCATAGCTGTTGACATTATCGGCGACATTTTTCGTAGAGATTTAAAACTAGAGATTATCCTCGAATTAGACATTTATCTCTATAACGCGAGAATTGGGGCCCTGGCGTTACATTGCGGAAATCCATGATCCATGACTTACAAAATATAGAGTTACAATAGGTACCTAGTGTTGAGAGGAAATGTGAGTGGTCTTTTCTCCCCATACAAACGCTCGCGACTGTTTTTCTGGTTTATAACCAATGATTTTTTCCAGTAAAATAAATATCAACTTTGTGGGATTAAGAATAAGAATAAGAATGAATAATCTTTATTTTCTTAATAGTTTACAAGTTTACAATTTCTTAATAGTTTACAGGTTTACAATTCGCATAAAGCTAGTTTTACAAACTGTACTTATTTCTATGGTAGAGCACAGCACCTGTTACAGATAGTTTCAAAGACTTCCTGCACTAGGCTAGGCCTGTATCGCAGGAACTTAATATTTTTTTCCTGAATTAACAACTAATAATACCTATTGTACATTAAAAAAAAAAGATTATTTGGTATGAAAGAGCATGCATAAACTTAGAATTAGGATATAATAAGATACTTCGAACTTAAAAGTAGCTACTTATGTATCTAATGTTACGTTCACGTAATTATAATCAAAGTTTGCCACGATAACGGATGACATCTTCGCTCCAGGATCACATCAACACTCCCCATTCCCATGCCCCTATGTTTTCGTTTTTGTTGACAAATTAAATATTTGGAACATTTAAATATTTGGGACATTTTTTTTATACAGCACCATCTAGTAAAAAACTAAGCAGGGCTTGTACTATGGGTACTGGACAATGGATGTAATACAATACAAAAAGTGCGATTTGTTGGTGCCAGACGTAAATAATTGCACCACCCTATTTCTTCACATGGGTGTCGTAAAGGCGACTAAGGGATTCACAAGAGGATGGGCAGCAGCGTTCTCTGAGTATTTAACCAACCGACTGCGATCGCCAACCTGCCTGCCAAGCGTGGCGATTATTGCATATCCCCACTTTTTGGGGGAGGCTTATGTCCAGCAGTGGACGTCTTTCGGCTGAAATAATGATGATGAAAAGGTGCGATTAATATACATATTGTGCAACATGCATACAATTCTTGCTTTTCTCCCACTTGCTCGGAAATTGGTTCATTATTCAAAAAAAAAAAGAATACAACAATCGTCTCTTTTCCGTACGCAACGAAATAACAGGCCGGTAATATCCAACAGGACAATAATAGAAATTGCTGGACACTTTTTATTTTTTAAATTATGCTATCGAGGTTTTTAAGTACACACCAGTACACACTTACATAAATTAGGTGTTTTTAAGTACAAAATATTCATCATTATACAGGCCGAATGAGCTTTTTTTTTTTCAAAATTTTGAAAATAGAACAAGAACAGCGCGCGGGCGAATTGGCGTGAATGAAAATGAGATACTGTTGAATTAATTTGTGTTGTGTTTCCTCGCAAAAGAGAGAAAAGTACTATACAAGTCTCGGCCGAAATAGCAATTAACGGTCTCGATTAGTTAAAAAGGACAACTCTCGGACACTCGATTAGTTTCAAAATCACTTGGGAAGTACTCGGCTTCGCCTCATACTTCCAATATTACTCGGCCGTAAATTGCTTCATTTCTGGCCTCTACAGTAATGTACTATAATCAGATATTTTACTTCACAGAAAAAGTCATACGACGCAAGCACTTCGTTCAAGTGGAGACACCAAGCAGTCTGCGACCTTGATAAGGGACAGTTTGATGTCGATATAGACTTAGTACTTGAATAGCACATTATACATATAATTTATAATATACTGCCGTCAATTCGATTTGTTTTTTTATTTACTGCCTCTATATCTTGTATCTTATAACTTTATTTTTATTTTGATGGTGTTACTCTATCTATCTGTCTATCTACTTAAGCGAGCCGTCTTACTATGGGTGCTTCACTTATTGCTTAGCGAGATTCCGTCTGCCTTTTTTATTCGCCCATGCTAAATACAATAAAAGTTTTGTACCGCCATTCGGTATTCAAATATATTTTTTATGGAAACAAAGTGTAGTGTAGAGTGTAGTGTTTTGTCTCGAGAAATAATTGGTTAGGACGACGAAATCATTGCTCTGTTTCCAGAAATAATTGGTTAAGATGACGAAATTATGGCTTTGTAGAAGTTTTTAAACTTTCACGAATTTCACTCATACTGAACTAAGTTTACGGGACTTGTCGCGCACAATTAAATCAAAATATAACAAACATTTTGACTAACCTCGACGTTTCGGTCAAGTTGCATTGGTCGTGGTCACGAGCAGACTGAAGTATGTGGGTGTCATCGTCTTGAGCCGCGGGTGTTTTCTCGAACTACCCGCGGTTGGTTTTTCGTAACGTCGCTGTCCGTAACAAGATATGCTGAATCACGACACACAATGCTGACAGTTTCGGCGGACATACATGTAGACATACCACGACGCGAACACTTCTCGATTACCGGATTCCACGGGGAGGACAACCTATATCCATCTTTCCGATTGAAATTTTCAAATCGTCATCAATCGTTTTTTTTACTTAGTTCATTATGGCTTTGTCTCTAGAAATAATTGCGAAATGATTATTACAAGAAGGTATTCAGATCAGAACGAAAAATAACATGCGAGACGGTTTGGTCAATATTCACAATCGGTCAGATCTATACAGCGTGTTGATCTGTATTCGTGTCATATTAAATATGTGGTAGAGGTGACTATAACACTGATACTGAACACGAATCAATAAAAAAATCAATACCAATTTTTTCATTTATTTATTTGAATATCTATTTGTAAACAAACAAACCTCCTCAGTGTGTCGCGTGCGACACAAAAACGATGCGTGCAAAACCACCAAAACAATATGCAGGTATTTCCACCCTTTGACAATGCCGCCGATGACTTATTTTCAGAGTCGTTCGGGATTTATTTTCAAACCCTCGCTGTTTTTAAGTGTAAATTTGGGTATTAAATAATCGTAGAATTTTCCAAGTATTTTTAGATGACTAAGCACATTATTTATCATTTGCTCTAGGAATATGGCACGGCTACAGATCAACATCTTGTAGAAGTAGTGTTTTTTTATTTCCCACCCCTTGTAAATTGCTAAAAAGCGGAACTTTTAGCGTCCCGCACGCACTCAAAGTCTATTGTTGTCAGCAAATAAATTGTTCATACATTAATTCCTACAAGCTCCAAGTTTTGTCGAACTAACTAAATAAATATTAATATATCTACATATTTCTTTCTCAGCGGCTCCGAAAGAAGAGTGTATCATCAGTAAAATAAAACGCTTATGGCTTACATTAATAATTATAATTTGTTGAATGTAGTTTAAGTCATCAGTCACAAATCGTGCTATACTTGTCTTATACTACGTTAGTACTATTAGATATTCTGTGCTTATACTGTGAAACTCAAGAGTAAAAAATAATTTAAAATCACACATTTTGTAATCATAAATCAACCTTAAAGCTATTACATAAAACGAGTTAGCTCCGACTATTCACGATGCCGATTCGTCACCAAATTTTTTGTCCATGCGAGAAATTCCGATTTGTCATTGTCACCCTCTAAACAATGCAATTTTTTTTATTTTTTTTCCAATTTGTCGCCCTTGTAAATTTCTTGTTTCAGAGTACAGTTAGTAAGAAAAGTGTTAGGTTGGTTAAATATAATATGGGGGATAATTTTGTATCACTGTTATAAAAAACAATAAAAGAACTTTTTTAATTCTCATAAAATTACAAATTGTATATAATCACATGGTATATTAATCACGATCTTAATGGCTAAAGCACTGGCGTACTGAGCCAGGAGTCGCAGGTTCGAATCCTGCTCGTGAGCGATTTTTTCTTTCCACAATTTAAATCTTTAGATTTCGCTTTCGCATGCGTAAAAATGCGATAATAAAATAATTAAATAATATTTATGTCTAAGCAAATTTTTTTTTTTTTGTGAATAACTCAACCTTGTTAATTAAAATATGATAAATAAATATTAAATTTCATCAAATAATTTGTTTTGGTCAACAAATTAACATCAATTTGTGTTATAAATTAAAAAAAAACTACATATTATATTCTTAATATTAGGCTGTTTGGCAGCTTCCTTCCACCACCTGCGCGCGCATTGTTATATGTCACTCAACCACAGGCACGGCGTGCAATTACAGAAATCTGCGCGCTTTTTTTCACAAATTTAATATTTGTCTATCTAAACTATGTTTATGATATTTTTTTCCCCGCAAGTGTGAGTTGAAAAACGTCGTATAAAAGTATAAAACACGTGAGCAATGTCCATTATACTCGAGGCTTTATAAAGCAATCCAGCCTCGAGTATAATGAACATCTTGGCTCACTTCACTTGTATCATAATGTAATAAACGTAATGGTTATATTATTTTTGTCATATACTATTCAAACAGTGGCGAATTGGGATACGTTTTTTATGACGAATCGGAACCGGGACGAGTCAGGACTAGCCCCAAAAAACGTCTATTTTATTTATTTTATACAATATTTATGTTATGTAACATAATATATGTATGTATGTATTCATAATTATAACTATTACGTATCGTGCGATTAATACTATAGATACATAATAAAAGGTCTCCTCTACATTTTGTTTAATTTTTTTATCTACGGTATCCTAGTAGACCTATCCATTAGCACTACTAAACTAATCTATTTCTTAATTTTGTTGGGTAATAATATAAGTTTCAAATAAGACTTCCATCTGGCGGATGCTTTATATTGGTCTAAGAATTTTTTCTGTTCATTATTCAATGCATTTCGGTTATCCAGTCCGATGTCTTCAGGGTCTATGTTATCTTTGAACAGTTCATAGAGGGCAGCGATTAATTCTCCGTCTTCGGCAAACTTCCTCGCTTTCGACAACAATTCAGCAGAGAGGTCGCGAGAATTAAGGACATCACCAATCACCTCGAGGAACGGGTTCCCATGATCGAGCACGTTACCCAAGTTAACCCCTCTTAGTAAATTGGTAGACTTCTTCATTAATTCGTCAAGTTCACATTCATGCAAAACGTTGCCTATATCGGCCAGTAATATTTCTAGCACAAGACGAAACTTCTGATCGTGCTTGTATCTTAGCAGGTGTATACTCAGAGGTATCCGTTTCGAAAATTCTAGTGTATCTTTTAGCAGACCTACTCTTTTGGTTAAACATAATAATAATTCGCTCCTTTTGGTTCTCTCGGGATCTTTTTTATTGTTAGTTTTGATGAAAATGTTTTTATCTAATTCTTCTATTCCGTCGAATGAGTGATTTACATCTAAATGCGTATCTATTTCTAAATATGTCTCTATCTGTACTAATATTTCTTGTATATTATTTACAGTCACAGAATTAATAACTATTGCGGCAAATAACTGGACTCTGCAGTCCATATCAACGAGGAAAAAATTCAATACATCTTTTATGTGTTCACATTTTTCATTTATGTTACTTAACTCAGTTGTAAGTTGTAGAGTTCGTCTTATGTATTGAATATATTTTGGTAATGTACTTTTGGCAAGGCTGGTAATGCGTGTTGAAACCAACTGTTTTTTTGATAATAAATCATTCCTATTACGCATTAAACAAACTATTTCTACCAGAAGTTGTGTTGGTAAACCGGTATCTATCCAAATATATTGCATAAAATCGCTGGACTCAGAGAACAACTGGTCTCCTTGTCTGTTATGCTCGTTAAGTATATTATCTATGTTGTCTTTAGCTTTTTCGGGTAACTCATCGATCCTTTCGTCCAAAAGACTTAACCCCTTTTCAAGTAACGATTGATCAAGAATGAATTTATAATTTTTGAGAATGAGATTAATAATTTCTATAATTAATTTGAAATTTTCTTTAATTTTCTCAAAAAATTGGTCTTACCAGTCTGTATTCCATATTAATCCTTCGGGTTAATTGTCCTTCATCTACATGAGACAAATACTGTCTTATGTTATGGAGATTTTTGATCGTCTCTACGGATAATGCTGTCTGAAGCAATGCTTTTGTAGTTGACGATACATGTTTACTTTTATCAGTACTTTTTGTCATTTCTCCGATTACTTGCAGTGCTCTTTCAATCATTAAAACATTAATTTCTTCAGAATTTCCTACGGCTTCTAAATAATATACTGTCTTTTTCAGCGAATAAAAATCTCTCATGTATGCAATTTGTTCTAAGTAATTATCATCTAGAAAAATTTCAACGCTTGCTTTTTTCTTATTCTGGTTATTCACACTACTCTGATTTTGGCGTTCAGTCCCTCCAGCTAATGCTGGATCTTCGCTGATAACATGTTGTGTTAATATTTCCCTTAACTTCTGCAAACGCGTTTTGAAATTCCTTCGCTCAAAAAATAATACGGGCCAATTAGCCAATTTATGCTGATCATATTTTAAAGCCAGATTACGTATTATCTGTCCTTTATGAACTCCGGGGCAATTCTTTAATACTGTTATCTGTCTGTCGGCAGGTAAGTACAATATCCAATCTTCAATAGTACGGTAGATGTAATGATAGAGGGAGCATTCAATTTCTTTGTACGACTTTGTTACACCAGTGTAAAGTGTTGAGTATTTCGTATTTTTATTTATAAAATCTTTTGTTTTGTTTAAACGATTTTTTAAATGACGTCTAAGGTTGTCCAAATTCTCCAATATCAGTTTGGAGACACTAATATCTAGCTTACAAAAATAAACTTCGTACATTATGCATGTCAACCCTGTCATATATACGGTACTCTTGTCTCTAAATTGGGCTTTAAAAAGCAATTCGTCTGCTTGTGTGCTTTTCGGCAATCTGACCATATCTACATTTGAATATTCATTATAGATATCAATCACGTTTAGAAGCATGGTTCCCAATGCTTTCGCTTCGTTGAGGATGGCACTGGAATTATTAGTTTTGGACTTAGGTTTTAGCTTGCGTAGTTCGGTATAGAGTTTTTGTTGAAACGCATTAAATTTGAGGAGGCAATGGATGTTTATGTTTAGTTGTTGATCTTTTATAAGTTTTATTTCTTTTCTTCTTTTTTTTTTCTTTTCTTTTGTAAAGTTTTTTTTGCATGCGGTACGAGCGTCTGTAAGCAATCGTTCGACTTTCTCTAGTTTACCGATGTCGTGTTCGAAGCAGTGCGTGTTACCGCACCAATAATCGTACAATATTTCGACCATGTTAAAATCATTCGAACATATTGCGTTACGGAATGCTTCCGTTCTCTGCTCATCTACTTCGTTGACATCGAAGCTTGAGTCTGTTAGGTAGTCCAAGATATCAGTTTCATTTAATAAATAATAGAGAACATACGTTTGCTTGTACGAGCACGCGGAAATTATTAGATCTGTCTGTGTAATACATTTGCAGTCGCTTTTGTACAGTTTACCTAATAGTTTTGTATTATACAATAAATTTTCATGAAAAGTCTCTATTATTTTTTTAATATTATCTAAGTCCCCTTTTTGTATGGCATCTTGCAAATTATTTAACTTAGTTAGTAAAATAGAATCTTCAGAGTTTTCACCGTCCGCTTCCATTTCTCCAAGTAGATACTGAAAACAAATAAAATTGCTACCATTATTTTTATTTTTAGTGTCTTTTTAAAACAGATCAACCTATCTTTTTCTATAGATGTCGCTGGATGTGACTGATGGCCAAAATTAATATCCTATTTAATAATCATTTGCCCTACCTACTAAGGATAGATATTTGACATAAGCTACATACAACATAAGCTACATACAACATATGTCAAATTTCTAGGATATGAATACATCAATAACCGATAAGGGTACGGACCAAATTTTTTGCCCCTGTCTCACAATGAAAATTGCAGCTTTTTGCATCATTGGATCAGGTCGTGGGTCTCCCAGCCAGGTGGACCGATGACCTGATGCTTTGAAACTGTTAGAAACTCATCGAGCTAAAGTTTCCTGGCCTTTATTTTTTTTTGTTTTTTTTTAGCCGTGGGGAAATCATCCTCATCGATGCACTCCGCCCGGGGTAGGCGGAGCCAATGTCGGATTCTTACCGACTAAAACCACCACGGTGTTCCTTCAACTATCTTAGCCGGTCCTGGCCCACCTCAAGCAGGCGAGCCCCTTTTCCCCGTGCGGTCTAACGTTGGCCGCACCCTTCTAGGCGGCGCACACGGAACACTACACGCCACCTCACCTCAAGGGCCTTTACCATATATGCCAGCTGCGCCAACTACTCCAGCTGTGTCAGCTACGCCAGCATGCTGCCAGGGCAGCATGCTAGCTACGCCAGCCGTGCCAGCTACGTCAGCTACGCCGGCTGCTGGTCGGGCAGCAGACTACCCCGAGTCTGCTGCTCCCAGGCCCTACCTCCTGTAATTTTTTATAGAGGTTTTCTTCCTCGCGGTCCGGGCGGTGAAGCCAAGACCTTCGGTCCCAAGAGGCGCGAGAACACTACTCAGCAGGCACTCCTGGGGTTACGAGATCAACGGAGGCAGGGAAGGACAGTCCCCCCGCTGCCTGCCCAGTGGCAGGATGAGTGCACACCGGGCCCGCCCCTGCTCCTCCACTGTGCCCTCTGTTGGCATCAGAGGGACACATGGAGCAACTCCCCATTGGCTCACATGGGGCCCCTCCCGTACCAGAATATTCGCCACAGGCAATAAGATCCCCCGAAGGTTAATCCCTCGAAAGGATTCTATAGCCCGTACCCAGGATGCACTGGCCTGACAACTGCCGTTTCCTCCAGACGGACAAGCAGCCGTCAGACACGTGGAGGTTTTCTGGCCAGCACCCCGAAGTTTCTGGGCCTAAGACGTATTCACGATCCTAGGCAATGGAGAGGGCTATGTTCGGAGTGTCCCTGGGTGATCGAATCAGAAATAAGAAGATTCGCAGGAGAACGAAAGTGACCGATATAGCCCGAAAAATTGCCAAACGGGCGGTGGGCGGGGCACATTGCTCGCAGAACGGATAGCCGATGGGGTAGCAAAGTTCTGGAGTGGCGACCGCGAACTGGAAGGCGCAGCGTGGGTAGGCCCCCCACAAGGTGGACCGACGACCTGGTGAAGGTCGCGGGTATCCGCTGGATGCGGAAAGCGCAGGTCATGACCGGGGGGTTCATGGGCCTAGGTCAACCACAGTTTTTTTCCTGTTTACATAATTTACCAAATGAATATACGTATGTGTTACGTGTAAGTTCCGTGTGGTGGCGGACGTAAAGAATTGCCCCACCCTTTTTCTTCTCATGGGTGTCGTAAAAGGCGACTAAGGGATTCACCAGAGGACGGGCAGCAGCGTTCTCTGAGAATTTATTCAACCAACTGCAATCGCCAACCCGCCTGCCAAGCGTGGCGATTATGGTATATACACCCCCATTGGGGGAGGCCTATGTCCAGCAGTGGACGTCTTTCGGCTGAAATGATGATGATGACACATCAATACGTATTAATTTAACAAGATACACACATAAAATTAGTAAATTGAATTGTGAATAATATTCGCGCGATTTAAAGTTTGATTTAGCGGCACCGCTGCGCCGGCGCCGTGATGTTTTTCTCTAATCTTCCTGTTGCGTCACCGTCGATTGAATACTTAGCTTACTATCAACAACAGAAACAACTGTTTAACTACCGTTGTTACCGTATGTTAGCCTCCAAGTAAAAAAAAATCAAGGGGATATTAGATGTATGTATGTAGTAATTCATTTTTTGTAAATCGGAACGTAAAAAAACTTTTTAACAAAAAAAAACCGACTTCAAAAACCTTAACTAAAAAGTAAAAAATAATCCTTGTACCTATGTATTACAAAATCTTTTCATAAACCAACATTTTGAAGGCGGCGCGTGATTGACCTTTTCTTTATGTATGTACATGTACTTCACGATCAATCATCGTGAGCGTCATGTAAATATAATGTACAGTCATAAGAATAGACAATAATAATTATCTATTTTATGGTACAGTCGAGCGCATATCTATAGTAAAGTAATATAAACAGTATAACTGAACGTACATGACAATCACGCGCCGCCTTCAAAATGTTGGTTTATGAAAAGATTTTGTAATACATACAAGGATTATTTTTTACTTTTTAGTTAAGGTTTTTAAAGTTTTTTTTTGTGTAAAAGTTTTTTTTACAGACTATTTTAGTTGATAATTGCGAGGAATGATTCATAAATGTTTATAGAACCAATTTGAGAATGTATTTTTTATTAATTATGCTGTTCCACTGTTGGGAAAAGGTCTCGCCCATGTTCTTCCAAACGTCCAATCACTGTCGTAAAAAAAAACAAGCAAATCGGCCAAGAATTCTCAGAAAAACGAACCTATGCTAGATAGGCGAAGTTAAAATAAACTGATTTATTGAAGCTGGTTAAAAAACTACTCAACCTAAGTCAATAAAATTTATATGAGACCACCGCGCGGGCTTCCTCTACCAAATAAAAAAAAAAATTAACAAAAACAAAAAACCCGACTGCGTGTAAAAATAACAGAAAAGATATAAACAAGACTTATCAACACGCAGTCGGAGGCTACGTATGTTTTTGGTCATGAATTACATAATAGTTCATAGGTAACCTCCGCCTGCGTGTTGATAAGTCTTGTTTATATGTTTTCTGTTATTTTTTTGAACATGTAATATGGGGCCAAAAAGAGGCCATTTTAATTTTTTAAATTTTGATGTACCCAGTGTCTCTCAGAATTAAGACGAATCTAACGACACCTCTCAATCTCAAATCCATCAAGCCGTTTAGGCCACAGAGCGTGCCAAAGAAATATACATACATACATACATACATACATACACTCGAAAAACATAACCCTCCTTCTGGCGCAGTCGGGTAAAAAACAGCTACGTAAATCGGCCCAGAAATCTCGGAGTAATCGGTGTACATACATAAAAAAAGAAATAACCCGCGGAATACATAACCTCCTCCTTTTTTTGAAGTCGGTTAAATACAACACCTCAATAAAAAAAAAACCGGCCAAGTGCGAGTCGGACTCGCGCAGTAAGGGTTCCGTATCACCCATCGACCTGACAGTCCATAGAAACTGATTTAATTTACGAGGTTAATCAAAGGACATCAACGCACAGTGCGCGAAAAAATAATTTTTGCATCTCTTTCTTACGCAGGTACCACCACATATGTCCATGTATGTCCTATTTTTTTTAGTATTTGTTGCTAAACTACATAATATGTACTATAATCAGACCAAGTTTGACGCTGGTATGTATTACCGTTTTGAAGATAGAGCAGGAACAAAAACAAAAAGGTTCTAAAACTCAAGTAAATATAATCTGTGTTTGAAAATAAATGCGTATTTTGTCACAGAATATCTAAGCTTTTGTGAAGAGCGATTAAGTTTGTTCACGAACAGTCCAAAAAACTTCGCGCTCGCTTCGTTCGCGCTTGTCTTTCTATCCTTCTTTCTTCTATGAACTAGATAAATTATATCGTTAAACTATTCTGTTAGGTACGTTAATAGAGACAAAGCCGAAACTGAGGAAAACTTCGCGCTCGCTTCGCTCGCGCCTCTGTATATTGTCATTTTGGATTTCTTGTCGTGTAGGTGTTGCAACTATTGCAAGTAACTATTCCGTTACATTAATAGAAAATCTAAAGCTCTAAAATTCACTTAAATTCATGTTTTAGCAAAAATTACGAAAATCCTACAATTTTATGGTTGAAAGTTTTTCCTAGAGGGCGGCAAATCGGGCTCTGCACCCTCATTTTGAAAATACAGATCCGGGGCTGGATTTAAGTACGCGACCCCCCCTGACGCAAAGGCTGAATCCGCTCTAGCCTATACTTATCGATCAAAGATTCGATACATTTGTCGAACAAGCACGATCGTGGTTAATTTATTTATTAGAGCGGTCTGTCAGCGGTGTGTAGAAGCTTATTTTATTTTCCTTAGTGTTGAATCCACCTTTACAGCAAAGTAAATATTATTCTACCAACTAATAAAGAATTCCCCGTCTTACCAAATGGTCGCGTCGTCGTCGTGCGTCCGTTGTAATAAGTTCAAATAAGTTTTATTAAATAACCTTGGTAGCTTGATCGAATTATAATAATTTACTAATAAGTCAAGTCACTTATGGAACAGGATAGTAATTGTGCAATAGTGGTATTAATATATTTAATTAGGTACACATACATTGGAAGCGCGATAAGACTGACGAACGGATGGGCGGCGCGCTAGTGCACTCGCAAAAACAAAAACCAAAAATGGTATTTGTGTACATGACTCACCGATAATAATGGTCACTTTATCTATACATATAATAAAATCGTAGAGATGAAAAAACTGTACATTGAATATTTTTTGAAAAAAATCACTGCTGCGCATACTAGGAACGATACTGATGCCAAAACTATAATTTTTAGAATTTCTGTCTGTTTGTCTGTTTATCTGTTTGTCTGTTTATCTGTTTGTCTGTTTATCTGTTTGTATGTTTGAGCATGACGCCAATACTACTGAACAGAATTAGTTGAAATTTGGCAAAAATGTCGGTTACAGACCGGGTCAGGTTATAGGCTACAAATCATCACGCTTTTGTACATGGGAGGTGAGTAGAGTAACAAAATGTCTACAAAGTTATGTTTTACAGCTAATATATTGAAATGTTATAATTTATAGACTAAAAAAGACTAAAATAATTATTTATCAGAACGTCAAAATTAATATTTAAAAAAATAACCATCACGCTATATATAAAGGGAGCTAAACGACAGATATTAACAATGAAAATACTTATTTCGTAGTTTCGCGTAAATAATTACTCATCCTGGTGGCTTGGCGTGTGGATCACTATTGTGTTGTTCTAAGATCGAATCTCAGCCCCAATCTTAGTTTTTAGATTATTTTTTGCATTTTGTTATTTAAAAAAAAAAACATCTTCAACATTCTTCAACAAATTAAGTTATTTAGCAACAACGTCCGCTAAAGAGCGGATTATTAAGTTATAAAACAATTAATGATCACGCTATTTAGTATGAGGGGTGAGCAATAGTGCATTGTGTTGATTATTTTCTGCTTCCGTATTTATTTTTATTTATTTTACTTTCTACCACAAACAGTAGTTTTCTAACAGTAGTTTAGTAAAGTATTGTCTGCTAAAAAGTGCTTTACCTATTTAACAGTGAAAAATTTTTTGAAATCGGTGCAAAAAGTGCCATTGAACCACTTATTTTACTGACTGCTGAGTCCCCTAACCCAAAAAAGCGTGAAATTTTATTTGTATTGTTATCCTTAACCTATGGATAATATAACCAATTTACGACGACGTCTCCCGCTTACTTAGTTTTGTAAATAATTAACTTAATTTAAAATACTCCTTCTTTCCTAACCAGATGGCGTTAACGTCGAATTAGATCGCGCTATGGTTTCGTTCACAAAATGTGATGTTATGGGTAGAGACACGGGCGTTATCTTTGGCGAATGGAGTCCCACATGGGACTCTCCGGCAACTAAGCCCGGTTAAGCAGAAATGGTACCTGCGAGCACCCAGTCGAAAAAAAAAAAAAAAGCGTTACCTTTGTTGTCTTTCTATAATCTATTTGCTTCTTTAATTGTCTTGAAATACTGAGTACCTACGAATTGCGATATTTTACATTTTACACCTCACCAATTGGCGATTCTTACGGGCCTATGTTGATATGCTGAACGCATTTTGAATAGCTGTTTTTTTTTCACTTCAAGACATGGTCGTTTCGATCGGCTGCAATTCATTGGTTGAGTACGGTTTACCGACCCCACAACCAAACCACGCGTTAATCGTGAATACGCCGCCGAAACTGACTACAGTACGGGCGCAATGTCTGTCATTGTTCATCATTCATCTCAGAGCAAAGACAGCTATTCGAAATTATCCTGCAGAGCATTGAACTCTGCCAAGGGAAAATGTTCTTTTTGGATGCTCCTGGAGGAACAGGCAAAACCTTTCTTACTTCAGGCATCCTTGCAGAGGTCAGAAGGCGAGGAAAAATAGCCCTCGCAATAGCGTCTTCCGGAATCGCCGCGACACTGCTCCCTGGTGGCAAAACTGCGCACACAATGTTTAAGATTCCCATAGACTTAGAGAGCAATGAGACGTTTCACGAAACAGTGACAAGCCCGCTGTTCTACGAGACTGCTCTCTTATTGTATGGGATGAATGCAAATTGGCGAACAGAAAGGCAGTGGAGGCTGTTGACCGAACCCTGCAAGATATCCGCAGGAACCACAACATCATGGGTGGGGTAACAGTTCTCTTTACCGGTGATTTTCGGCAGACGCTGCCTGTGGTGACGCGAGGTACTAGGGCTGATGAGGTGAATGCTTCGTTAAAACGCTCTACTCTCTGGCCGCAAGTTCACAGATTGTGCTTGACGGTCAACATGAGAGCACGGCTTGGCGGGAATTCACATGCTCAAGAATTCGCTGAAGTCCTTTTAAACATTGGAGTAGGAACTTATCCAGAGGAGAGTGGCCAGGTGGACCTACCGGAAACGCTTTGTAGAGTGGTCCCTACGGTAGAGGACCTAATTCGTTCTGTTTATGGGGACATCAGCCAAATCTCGCACCAGCAGAATTCTTGGTTGTGTGAGAGGGCCATTTTAACACCAAAAAATGACCAAGCCGCTGCCATTAACGATAGCATTCTCTCAGAAATTTAAGGGAATGAAGTGGTTTATACTTCTATAAACACCGTTATAGATCTAGATGACGCTACTCAGTAGTATTCTCTGCAAGTGGACTTTCTGCCCATCTTATCAAACTTAAAGTCGGGGTCCGGTGTGCTTTTGTGGAACTTAACACCGCCCAAGCTGTGTAATAGGACCCCGACTCAAAGTCATATCCTTGCAGAGGCACATTATAGAGGCAGAGATTCTCACTGGGTGTGCCGCTGGCGAGATGGTGTTTATTCCACGTATACCACTGATTCCCCACAATTACTCTTTCCAATTCAAGCGCATACAGTTTCCTGTGAGTCTGTGCTTCACGATGACCATCAATAAGTAGCAGGGGCAGACACTGAAGGCTGCGGCTGTCGACCTCAGGACCAGCTGCTTCTCATATGGACAACTGTACGTCGCTTGCTCTCGCGTCACCAGCCCTGACACTCTGTACATTTTGGCTGCTGAAGGTTTTGTAAAAAGGCGTTTTATTGTATACATTCACATCATTCTGTATTATTTTTGTAACTTATGCTCAAAATTTGTTTGTGGCCTAGAATCTCGGTTTACGTTTTAGTCTTTGACTTTGCGCCCAGCGCTAGAAAAAAATAATGGCAACAAATTAATTATTGCTATCATTTGTCCATTATCTTTGAAATTTGACTTATTTAAAAGTTAGTTGTTTAGATAACGTGAGCAAAGCCACGGGTACAGCTAGTTATTAATATTCCGTGGCGTTCGTGTGTTGTCATCTAAAAATGTTAGACTGCCTCATATTTGATTGGAAACGATAAATATGTTCAAGCGAGGTTCCCAACCCTCCGAAGGTATGTCGCACGCGGCAGAGCAGCAGCAGCTCTCGGTTGCAGCTCGCGCAACAGAGAGGTCAATGGCGCAACTCCGTGAACAAGGCTGTTAAGGCTTTCGAAGAACGCCGTTTGCAAGACCTCGATGAAAAACGCCTTAGTAAAAAGAACCGACCAAAGCCTTCCTATACCTACACATGTAATTCTTCAGGTCAGTTGCACTGTGCGCCTTGCAACAGGACCTTTAAAACCAAATTTGGTTTCGCTAGCCACCTCCGCTTTCATGTCCGGAGCAAACAAGGTTTGCCGTTGACGGACACGTCAAGGAGAACATCATCATCAAGCGAGGTCAAGAGTTTTTTATTTTTTTATTTTAACCGGCCTTTACACATACTTACACCTTTTTTAGGGTTCCGTACCCAAAGGGTGCTAACGGGACCCTATTACTCTCGCTACGCTGTCCGTCCGTCCGTCTGTCTGTCACAGGGCTGTATCTTTGTAACGGTAATAGATAACCAAATGAAATTTTCACAGAATTTGTGTTACTATGGTGGGTATCACGGTCAAATACTAAAAGCTAAAAAAAGTCTAAAATCAAAGGGGGTCAAGAAACCTCGAAAAAAAAAACCTAAATAATAGGGTGACTGGTTGAACGAGAAACTTATTGAAGCAGGATGTGCAGTACTTGATTCTCGTTCCAAACATGTAAAAACTAGACTTCGCCCGCGTATAATTCGGCTTATCACAGAAAGACTTACGCACATCGCTGGGAACTGTTTATTTTCATGGGATAAAATAATAAATAAATGTAATATATTATAATTTGAAATTCATCCTCCTAGACTCACAGGCTTAGGCTATGCGTTGTCTATCAGTCAGTTTTAATGTAGATTATATTATAATTTCATTCCACAGTTTAAATCTTTAGATTTTGCTCCACATGCATTATGCTTTGTTAACGCGCATTATTAATGCGTTAAAAATAGTAAATAAATAAATAATTATTTAATGCAAACACAAGATCCATACAAGTAGGTAATACACAACACAAAAAAAATACAATAATCTACCAAAAAATATATTTAGAAACACATTATTTTTACTCAGTCACACAACTTCTCTTAATAAATACAGACCCACTCTCCACATAACCATAAGAAAAGAGAAGATTATTACCTATTATATGACATAACCTCTCTTTTTACGCGGGTGTATCCAGCCGTCTCTTGTACAACATACAAGAGGTATGCAACCTGTCAGCTAATTAGTTAAAAAGAAGCATATAATATTAAACCGGGTTATGAAACGGATTTGGATGAAATTTGGTACACAGATAACCCGGATTAAAGTACAAGCTACTTTTTATACCGGATGAATACAGTTGCCGAGGGATGCGCGATAATTCTTTCTGTTATATTAGCCGAATTATACGCAGGCGAAGTCACGGGCAAAGTCTAGTGACATATAAACGGTAAAAACGGTGGTAGCCTCCACGAGTGACGATATTTAATTGATCGTCCGGCGCACCTTGGGCAGTCAGCCTTGCTACCAACCTGCTGACTGGCTAATCTTTTCCGTAAGAAGAAGAACGGTAAAAACTTGTAACGTCATATTCAGGCGGTTCCCATATTGTATGGTGTACCGTGGAACAGGGTAATTGTAGTAATACAGGCAACACTGCTCCGGTCACAGTGTGCTTCACATGCAGTTTGGCCCGAAAGTCCCTAACAACGCGACGCAGTGTTGCCATATATATATAGAAATCATTTTGGTAACGTAAGACATAACTCTGTACCAATAATAGAATCGATTGGTGGGTTAGGTAGTGTCATTAATGAATAATACATTTTATTTACTTATTGTCATGCTCGCGTAAATGTCATGCTGATGGTGGCGTTAGTATCGGGTCGTAAAGTTCTCTTCTATATGGAGTCTTAGAATCAATAAATCTAAGGGTAGAGCTAAGCTCGCGTGGCTGATGCTCGCGTCATGCTCGCGAACGGGTGCCGTCTGTCGGAATAGCTCCCCGATTCAGTAAACACACGATATGAGTGAACCACGTAGGTATTGAGTGAATCGATCCAGGATAAAAGATTTTTATACAAACTCTAACACCCTAGTAGTAGTAGAGCTCCTTTGTGAAAGAGCTCGTCCGGGGAAGTACTACCACCGTGCCTACTTCTCCGCCAAATAGTCATGCTTGCATTGCTGTGTTTCGGTCTGAAGGGTACGGGTGTCTGTGAAATTATCACATGAGACTTTCCATCTTCATGTCTCAGTTTGGCGAACCGACTTGCGGTACCATTTAGGCAACAGCCTAGTTGGTATTGAAGTTGTCATGGGCAAAGGTAACCGCTTAACATCAGGTGGGTCTTTAGCACGTTTCGCCATCCTATACTATAAAAAAAAAAAAAAAAAAACCTTTTTCTAAATTAAATTAAATTTTATTTTATATGATTTCCTCGCGTGAGGTGTCTTAGAATTACTATTTTGAATGCTCCAACAATCAGCCATCATATTTACGTTCCGATATCCCTGCCTGATATCTTTCCTCCATTTTACGAATATCCTGGTGAAAACCCCTTGTTCCTCGTTGAGGTCACCGAGATTTTCAGGAAAATATTCTAGATGACTGTGAAGGTAGTGAAGCTTTACACTCATATTGCATCCAAGCTGCTAAAAGTGTATCAGCAACTGTTCAACGTGCTGAGTGTAGCCATCAGACTTTCTATTTCCCAATAAAATCCTCACTACTCAAACAAAGTCTTGCCATGCACAATTATCGATAGCTGTCATGTCATATGGTTGATACAATTTGTATCGTCTATCAACTTCCTGATTTGTGGGCCATCGAAAATGACAGCTTTGATTTTCTCACTACTCAATTTTGGGAACACTTTTGCAATGTATTTGAAACATTGGTCGTTTTACGAACTGTTTAATTAACTCCAGTTTTATATGCAAGGGAGGATTTTTACATACCAAACTAGGTAGGGCTTGGCGTTCGTCATAAATGGAAACCCAAAGTAGTCCAAGTATGCTTTTTAGGGTTCCGTACCCAAAGGGTGTAAACGGGACCCTATTACTCTCGCTACGCTGTCCGTCCGTCCGTCCGTCCGTCTGTCTGTCACAGGGCTGTATCTTTGTAACGGTAATAGATAACCAGTTGACATTTTCACAGAATATGTGTTGCTATGAGGTGTATCACGACAAATACTAAAAACAAAAAAAAAGTCTAAAACTTAAGGTAGTCCCCATACAAGAAACCTCGAAAAACATGCATTATTTTCCTTTTTGTTCCTTTTAAATCTTCAAAACGGTAATACATACCGACGTCAAACTTGGTCTGATTATAGTGCATATTATGTTGTTTGTTTAGCAACAAATACTAAAAACAGGACAAACATAGACATATGTGGTGGTACCGACGGAAGAAAGAGATAAAAAATTCACATTTCGCGTACGTTTGTTGATGTCTTTTGATAAACTCTCGTAAATTAAATCAGTTTCTATGGGGTATCAGATCGATGGGTGGTACGGAACCCTTACTGCGTGAGTCCGACTCACACTTGGCCGGTTTTTCACGAAGTCTGAGACGTTAAAACGGAATTTTTTGTACATTACATTCTCACAAATACCACAAAAGCAGTCAGGGCTGTTTAAGGTGAATGCTACAGGGTAGCCCGCGGAATTCAAATTTTTTGGCGTTTTTTGCAAATTGTAGCTTTATTTCGCATTGTATATCGGTCAAAATATGATTGGCGGAAATAGTAACAATATATCTAAGGATGATACTTATAAAAAATATTAACCCAGCTCTACAAGCTCTACAACCTAGAAAATCGATAATTTGATCGTAAATTAATATTATTGAGCTAGTACAGCTAATAGAGCTAGGTTAATATTTTTTATGAGTATTATTCAGTAGATATATTGTTATTATCGACTACTTAAATAAAAACAAGATGGTATCTGTAGCTCACTAACTAGAGCTGCTACAAAAATCTGAGGGTAGATTCAAAATCAGCGCACCCAAATTAGTAAACAACCGTAGATAAACTTTATGCAACAAAAAAATGTTCGATTTTGTTTTCCTGTATTGATATAGAGTCGTGTGTTTTTTGTTTCTAAAACACAGACTTACTTCAGCGTGTATGGTATGGTACTTTTTTTCGTTGGGATATCTTCATGGACGCACTCCGCCCGGGGAAGGCGGAGCCAGTGTCGGACTCCTACAGACTAAAACCACCACGGGTTCCTCCTACTACCTATGGCCGGGGGCGTAAGAACCCTCTGTGGACAGATCTCGGCCAGCCACAATCAGGCGAGCTGATTTCAGGGTTGTTCCCATAGTAAAAAAAATCGTAATGATGTGTACAATGACGATCAATGACCCCATTTCGTTTCCAGAACCACCTAAAGTTTAGCGTGTTATGTATATAACTACTACTTTCATATCAATGTTTTATTGCTCAATCTTTATTGCAGGCGTATGTGGTTTCACCGTCTGCGATAGAAAATAAGATATCAATGGTGATAAGCGACTGTAATATCTAATAATCTAGTTTTATATATATTACGGTTTTATCGTATTAAAGTTGGTGTCTGTTTACAAGCAGGTGGCAAACAGGTATAATTATATATTAAATAATTTCCAACAATTTTATCCAACATCGATATTTTATAACGAAGCAAGACTTCGAAATGGCGAGTTATGCATTTCTTTGTAAATAAAAGATACAGGTAACTATCACAGCAATTTTTCAAGAATTCCTTGCTTAAAAGCTTTGCATAATACTGCTATAGCTTGTAAGTTAATATAAATAGGTGTATACAAGTGTAGGAGTGATTTATATTTCATTTACATGCGCCGCGTGGGGTTGGCTTGGATATAATTTCATACTTACATGACAGGGTAAATTAAAGTACCTACACTTTTGATTAAAATGGCGGCTTACGATCGTAATTTTTAATTGAATAGATGACAAATTACATGTCTACAAAACGTGTTATTACAATAACTGAAAACCTATTGAGGGGTCATTGTACTCATCAGTATGAACCACTTTTACTATGAGACCAAACCTAAAATCGCGAAAAAAATATCATCTGATCCGCTTATTTTATAGCTTTTCCCTTACATGGGTAAAATTCTCGCTCTCAGCAGTAAATGCTTTTTTTACCCGACTGCGCCAGAAGGAGGGTTGTTCTCTGGGTCCATCTGTCGTCTTCTAATCGCGCCAGGTGGACCGCCCATCTCCATTTCAATGCTTGAGTAAGTTGAAGTAAAGAAGAAGAAAGAAAAATGGTTTATTGTCACAGTTAACGACGCGCAACCATTTAAACAATAGTGATAAACACAAGCAGGTAACTACCAGGTGGGGCTACAAAGAAAGTAAAACAAAAAAACACAGGTAAAATATATAGAAAGGACAGTTGACAAAAAATATAAGAAAAGTATAGTTGACCGCATGACAGTGGCAACATCCGAATCAGAAAACCGCCCTTACTGCTTACGAAATAAAGGCACCGCCAACGCCAACCTGTTACCACTGACGTACGGTCGACCGCACCTTTTTGTATTTTTTTTGCCGTGTGGAAATCCTCATGGACGGACTCCGCCCGGGGCAGACGGAGCCTGTGTCGGACTCATACCGACTAAAACCACCACGGTGTTCCTTCAACTACCTTAGCCGGCGGCGTGGGAACCTGTGAGTATTTACACAACCACCCCCGACCGGTCCTGGCCCGCCACAAGCAGGCGAGCCCCTTCTCTCCGTGCGGCATCATCGTCGGCCGCACCCTTCTCTTGATTGGCGCGCGCGGAACACGACGCGTCACCGTCACGGGCCTTGACCATGGGCGCCGGCAGAAATAATTTCCAGGTGGTGTAGATTTTAGTTTTCTTACAATCTTTGCCGTATATGATTGTTAATAAAAAGATGAAATTTTAGTCGGAATGTTCGAGACATTTACAAATTTCTGACTATTCATTATGAATTTATTTTATAGGTACCCAGTCGTCACGGCTACACCTATTTCAATAATTCCTGTTGATCCCGAGATTACCAAGGGGTGCAAGTGCACCCCCTGGCACCCCCCTGCCGGCACCCATGGCCTTGACTGATCAGGCGGCGGGCTGCCCCGAGTCCGTCGCCCGCAGGCCTACTACTAGGTTGGCTTACGACGTACGCGCCCTGCGACGCCCGATTCATAAAACAAAAAAATAAAAATATATTTTAAATTTATTTAAATTTAATTTTGTTTTTTTTACCTATTCTAATATGTCTCGAACCCGTTTCATGCGAAGCCTTACTTACAAAAACACGTAGTCATATAAATCCAGTGATTACCAACACAACAACCTCCTTACAAAGTATACTACACAATATAATAAAACAAAGTTTAACCGGATTAAATAATAAACCAACCAAAAACCAAACCAAACCAATTTAAATAATATACGCGATTTAATCCGGTTAAACTTTGTTTTATTATAATGTGTGGTGATCGCGAAAACCTAAGAAGTTATTATACACAATTTAACCATTTGAATTCAAGCGCGTGTGTTGGAGCCATAGAAATCTTAATAATATGGTAATAGAAGTGGTAAAGGCGCGTGAACTTGTCGCCGCGTGCAGGTGTCTCGTAGGACACCAGTGCGCGAAACTTTTGCTTGATCATCAGTGCTGTTTTGGACGCAGTGTCACTAAAATTGAATTTTGATTTAGCATATCTAACAGCGGTTTGTTTTTTTTAGGCTTAATTTATTTTGCATTGAATGCTAGAAACATGGTGGGAGTAATTGCGTATTTATGTGTTGGTAACTTGGTAGCGGCAAACCAGTGACACGCGTTCCGGTATTAAAATACATAGATACAATTTTTATTATCTTATTATTAAGATTTCTATGGTTGAAGCCTACTCATGACTACTCGCTCAACATCTAACGAATAATTTACCAGCAGAAATCGCTGTTGTTTATTCCCTTCTTATATGGTAATAATAGTCAACTATGCCTCAATCCTGAGTCGTTACTGTCATAAATCTACTTGTAATGGTCTATTAGGCGACTTTACCAGCCCATTGTTAGTTTTGATGATAATGAATGTACACTTTTGTGCCATTAGTAAGGGGTTTTATAAACATGACATAAACTGGTGAACATCGGTACGGAGTTAGATGAAGCCATGTTTTTGTCGCGGGTTGTATGTATCTAGTCGTATTCCGGAAAGCGCTTGTAGGACGGGAGCTTGGCACATAAGAACATGGTAAATTTTAAAGTACTGGAAAATGCTGCCTCGTTGGTCTAGTGGTCGCAAGCGCGACTGCTGAGCGTGGGGTTCTGGGTTCGATTCCCGGGTCGGGCAAAGTGTCATTGGTTTTTTTCATTAGGAAATTCTAAGTAGCAGCCCGGAGTCTGGATTTGTGCCCGGTTAGTGGCAATAGGCTCGCCCCCTATTACTTGGGACTTGTAACATAACTAGCGAAATGTGGGGTACACCTCTGCCTACCCCTTCGGGGAAATACAGGCGTGATGTTATGTTTTTTGTTATGTTTTGGAAAATGCTCCAACTTTGCCCACATAGGCCTATTTTGCCTAATGGCACTAACCGAATTTTGACACAAACTGACAATTTTAACCTGATGGACAGAGAAATATAAAATCTCCCGTAAAGTACGGAACACCTTAAACATGATGAAATTTTAACGGCTTTTTTCCCGAAAAAGGATCATTGTACTCATCAGTGTGAATCATTTGTGTTCACATAAATCGACAAAATGTAGGGAACAGCTGATTATTTTTTCGCTATTTCAGTGTTGGTGAAAGTTGTTCATACGGATGAGTACAATGACCCCTTAAGAGATTTTCAGTTATTTCAATAACACGTATTACTCAGCCAGACATTGTTAGTGCAGAGTTGCAGACAAAAACGCCAATTTAAGGGGTGGGTATCTTTTGGTCTCTATCAGATCGATAAGATTTAGGTAAGAACTAAACTTCATTAGATGATAATAAAAAAACCAGCTCCCGTTGCAACATCTTAACAAATGGCATACGTGAGACGAACTCGCCTATGTAAAGGTGGTTTCAAACCGGCGAGGCGAGGATTGGATGGGATGGGCGTTAATTGAAATCTCGCTGACCCTTTCACACCGAAAGATGTACACGGTGAGGCAGAGCGCGGCCGAGCGTGGTCGAGCGAGATTTTTGTATCCGTTTTGCAATGTAATAAATACTCTATTCATAATGCAGAAATAAAGTTTAATGTTGTACCAACAAATATTTCAATCGTCGCCTCGCACATCCTCGCCTATCCAGACCTTTCACACCAAAGATGGGCGTGACGTGAATTGAAACGTTGCTATACTTTTTTTTTTTTTTTATCGTATTGGAGGGCGAAACGAGCTAAAGGCCCACCTAATGTTAAGTGGTTACCTTTGCCCATAACAACTGCAATACCACCTAGGCTGTTACCTAAATGGTACCGCAAGTCGGTTCGCCAAACTGAGACATGAAGGTGGAAAGTCTCATGTGATTGTAATTTCACCGGCACCCGTACCCTTCAGACCAAAACACAGCAATGCAAGCATCACTATTTGGCGGAGAAGTAGGCACGGTGGTAGTACTTCCCCAGACGAGCTCTTTCACAAAGGAGCTCTACTAATACTAATTTCAATTCTCGCTCGGCCCATCCACGCCACGCCTCGCCGGTGTGAAACTATCTTAAGGCTTTACCGGCACAGCACACAACTTCGGCTCGACAAACGGCACATCCAGTAAAAAGGTTTCCGCGAAATGCATAACAACGTTTCCATAATCATCGGAGACCTGCAGCAACCGATGCCAAAGCCGGTGCGTCGAGGCCGAGACGCTAATAGTCGCAATTTGTCATGTAATAGGTACGACATTGTTAGTTTTTCCGGTACTCCATATGCGGGTTGAGTCGAAGGCGAGGCGTTAAGGATCGTACGGTATAATGCGACAGCGGCGCGTGAGTTGTGCTGAATAATGCAGCCGTGCGCGTGATCACTGGTAGAATGCCGATGTGGCCGCGACGAGCTGCGCATACAATACGCGCTCCATGCCAACCAACGGCCGGCCTCCCAACGCGGACGCTCTGGTCAGCTCAATACTCTTAACGAGAACATACAGACTGTTAATTTAATTTGGTAGTAGTAGAGCTCCTTTGTGAAAGAGCTCGTCCGGGGAAGTACTACCACCGCGTACCTACTTCTCCGCCAAATAGTGATTGCATTGTTGTGTTTCGGTCTGAAGGGTACGGGTGCCGGTGAAATTACAATCACATGAGACTTTTCATCTTAATGTCTCAGTTTGGCGAACCGACTTGCGGTACTATTACGGCAACAGCCTAGATGGTATTACAGTTGTTATGGGCAAAGGTAACCGCGGCCTTTAGCTCGTTTCGCCATCCTATACTATAAAAAAATATCACCTGCAATATTGAAGGAGGTGAATCATTCTAGGATATACTACCCGGATCAATAAAAAGTAGTACATACATACCTTACATTTTCACCAAATTGTCTTACTTTTTACTACAAACAGACTACTAAAAGGTGAAGTATGAGGGGAAAACTGTATTTATCATCAGCTGTGCGTGTGCGCTGCAGGACATTGACCCTGCAAGGATGCGTAAGACATTTGTTACTCTTTCGGACCAGGGATTATCTACCTTTTTTGCCGTGGGGATATCCTCATGGACGCACTCTGCTCGGGGTAGGTAGAGCCAGTGTCGGACTCTTACCGACTAAAACCACCACGGTGTTCCTTCAACTACCTTTGGCCCGGGGCGTGGGAACCCTCTGTAGTTACAGGGACACATGGAGCAACTCCCCACTGGCCAACATCGAGCCCCTCCCGTGCCAGATTATTCGCCACAGTAAAGTCCCCCGGTCCCAAAGGACAGTTATTGCCCGTGCCCAGGGTGCACCGGCCCAATAACTGTTGTTCCCTCCAGGTGTATCGAGAAGGACCAGTGGCCTTCAGGCACACGACGAGGTTTTCTGGCTCGGCACCCCAGGAATTATCTACCTACATGATTGTATTTTTTTATTGATTTTAGTTAATTTTCATTAACCAAGTACTGTGTCACCTTTGAATGTTACAGGTGACTAAATTAACACTCTGTATATTTAATGGTGGTTCCTATAGGTACAATGGACAAGTGCTTATTCAATTATCTTTTAATTTTCTAGTAACAGGCGTAGGTTCCTCAGATGATCGATGGCTGCACAGAGGGGAGTCTACTTGGAACTGATGTTAAAAATTGTGTAGCTAAGTGCGTATTATCTTTACGAATTAATTTACATTTAATTTTTTTTATTGGCAGAGTGTTGTCTGCAAGGAACTTATATATCAAGCAAGCTGGAAAGCGGACGGCTGACTAAAATTCGGTCCGATTATTGGGGAGCCCTTTGTCTCTTTCTATAGGGTGTCCATACATGCAGGAAAGGGACAGCGGGCTCTCGGTAATACTATCTCAGAAAACCGGGCTCGGCCGGTATTTTCTCCCTGATTTTGATAAAAGATTTTGGACCTTATAAGAACGGGATATTATTCATTTTTGAAGTTCTTATATTTCTCCGTCCGCATTCTATCTTGGGTAAAAATTCTTTGGTTGTCTGTTATACGGTAGCTGGAAATAAAACATGAAAATTGTAGCGTTCAACGGTGATATGCCATTTATTATTTTCATTGTATACACCTGCAAGGGCTGCAAGTGACTCAATTAATAAAGTCCACATCTAGAAGGTGTTGATCTGTAACCGTGCCATATTTCTAGAGCTAATGATAAACAATGGGCTTAGTCATCTAAAAATACTTAAACAATTCTACAATTAAATTTCACTCAGAAACATAGCGATGGTTTGAGAATTAATCCCGAACGACTCTGAAAATAAGTCACCGGCGCAGCGGCATTGTCAAAGGGTGGAAATACCTGTAATTTTTTTTTGTGGTTACGAAGTTTGTTTGCTTACGAATAGGTATTTAAATAAATAAATAAAATCTTGGTATTGTTTTTTTATTGATTCGTGTTTAGTATCAGTGGAATAGTCACCTCCTTAAATATGGCACGAATACAGATCAACATCCTGTATAGAGCATAATAATATACAGCGTGTATCAGAAATACGTGGTTGTATTTTAGGAGTTCATTCAGTCAATGCTATAGAACAACTTTTACCACGGTGTCAACCCTGAAATCGTGAAAAAAAATTAGCTGATCCATACATTGTGTCGAGCGACATCGATGATTTTAAAGGGAACAGCAGATTATTTTTTGCGATTTCAGGGTTAGTGTCATAGTAAAAGTTGGTCTATGCTATGCCCTGAATGAGCTCTAAAAATATCACCACGCATTTTTGATACACGTTGTATACAAGCTACGACAACCACAGAAACGACAGCATAGTAAAGTAAAAAGTAAGTAATAAGTAAGTGGTTGTAAACAACCATGGCAGTCCCAGTCAGGACCATAACTTATCATATAACATAACATAACATAACATCACGCCTGTATTTCCCCGAAGGGGTAGGCAGAGGTGTATAGTACACCCACATTTCGCCAGTTATGTTATAGTCCCATGTAATAGGGGGCGAGCCTATTATTATTATTATTAGGGGGCGAACTTATCATATGAAAATAATAAATATAACACCCGCTCGATGGCTGCTGGCAAATTCGTTGTGCCTAGAATATCTAATTATTATGGTGATAGGACATTAACGGCCAAAATTAATATCCAATCTATCCACGATTTGCCCTACTAGAGATAGGAATTTGACATAAGCTCCATACAAAATATGTCAAATTTCTATCTCAACTCAGCCTATCGCAGTCCACTGCTGGACATAGGCCTCTCCCAAGTTGCGCCACAACACTCGGTCCTCTGCCTAAATAAAAATTCCTAAATTTCTATCTCTAGTAGGGTAAATCGTGGATAGATTGGATATTAATTTTGGCCGTAAGAAAACGCTTGCCTTATCTATTGAATAGTCTGTCGGAGCCTCGGAGGGCATAAGGCACGAAAGTAATAAACGTATTTTTAAGCGTAAGTTACAAAAATATTACTTAGATAAGTGCTAGATATGAAAATTGTTGGCATATTGTTAGTTTACAGTTCGATTATTGTACGGAGACTCGTTCCCACAGTCAAACCGATAACACTGTTTTGTGGGGCATAGAGATATTGCAGAATGTATACATATATGAATAAATAAATAAATAATAATAATAAGTGCAATACCTACTCAACTGAAATGTATGAAAGGGCTTAGATATTTATTTTTCGTGATTTCAGGTTTGACCCCATGTAGTAAAAGTTGTTCAATAGCAGAAAGTTATTCAGGAGAATCATCATCAGCCTATCGCAGTCCACTGCTGGACATAGGCCTCTCCAATAGCACGCCACCGACTTCTATCCCCGGCCACTCTGGATGGGAGTGGTTTCCACCAGCTACCTTGCGTAGATTGTCACTCCACCTAGCCCGAGGGCGTCCTACGCTACGTTTTCCGATTCGCGGTCTCCACTCTAGAACACGTCTACCCCAATGGTCATCTGTTCTTCAGCTAATATGGCCGAACCACTGCTACTTCAGCTTGCTTATCCTGTGGGCTATGTCAACAAATTTCCTGAATTAGCCCTACTGTTGTAACCCCTGGAGAAATAAACAACAACAGATGAACTACACGAACTATCAGTCACACAGTACTATACAGAAATCGATAGCAATCAATCCTCGCGAAATATCGCAATAAATCTAATCGTGTTCAGATTTCAGTTTCCCAACAGTAGGGCGCCACGACACAATACCATGTGACGTGTTCAACCGTGTTCCGATTAACCTTTGCCGCCGCCGCAGGCGCATCGACCTTATTCCATTTACGCGATTATAAATTGAATATCTGCCTTGTCCACAGTACCACTATGTGTTGTATCACCGTTAAATATCGCCGCGATTTTGTAATACCACGCTAATACGGTATTATGTTCTCAACTTATGCAGAAATCGTGACAGTTACATTCGAATCGTTATACCGATATGTCGGCCAAATGATAATGTTTACCAAATTAAGTCTTTTCGAAAAGCTTTGTCATAATCTGGGATGCAAATATGGATACCGGACGAGAAATGAGAACAAAATTCACGATTTATTCATTATTTCATTTCAAGGTGTGCTACTTTAAGTGCGCTTGCATACATGAGCAGATAGATAAAATACTTCTTTATTTATTTTAATCGTGACATAAAATCGGAAGCGATAAATCGGCTTGCAATTAAAATATTCTGCATTACCGATTATATCGAACGAAAATAAAATGTGGTTACACAGATCAATAAAATTTAACAAGGCAAACATTTTGTAATTAAAACAAAGCAAATTAAACTTTTATTCGTTTATAAAAACTGTGGATTATTTATTGTTTTGTAGTAATTGATACTGTCAAAATACATAATGTAATGTAACATACTTAGTTCATATTGGATTTTTGTTTCGACGCCTAGAGGCGTTTAACTAATCGCCGTACGGTGTAAAAACTCCAACAACACGAAACTGCAGATCTTATCGATTCAAAATAAAATACAATTATCGATTATCGGAATAGACATTGTAAATCTACAAGTACCTTTAGACCTTCATCACGCAGAGTGAAATATGGAGGCCTTTTTTAGTTTAGTCGTAAGGTAGGGTATAGAAAGGTTGATCATGGTCTAGTCGAGGTTTTTTTAGATAGATAGATAGATAGATAGATATCTTTGGGACATTTTTACACAGCACCATCTAGTCCCAAACTAAGCAGAGCTTGTGTTATGGGTACTAGACAATGGATATAATACTTACATACTTTTTTTTTTTGTAAATACATACTTATAATACATAAGCAACACCCAGACCAACACAAACACTTATGTTCATCACACAAATATTTGTGTCCTGTAGGAATCGAACCCACGACCTCGTTATCAGCAGTCCGACACTCGAACCACTAGACCACAGAGGTCGTCAAAATAACTTTATTTCTCACAAGAATACAATCATTCACTTACATGAGAATTAACTATAGAAAGGTTGATCATGGTCTAGTCGAGGTTTAAGATAACTTTATTTCTCACAAGAATACAACATGGTTCATAATTGTAATAAGAAGAGTGTCTGCATGATCTCTAAGGCCCTCAGTAGGAAAGAGACATACGAGCCAATTATCACCCTCAATGGCTATAGCCTCTACAAAGGATGAACCAATTAAAATGCTTAGGGACGCAACAGATCAGATTCTGTTACGTAGTGCCCTTGCGAGCGCAGGCCTTTAGCTGCGAGAAGCAATAAGATAAGCTGGTGCCACAGTATAAAGAGATACATCCTTATTCTATGCTAGTGCGCAGGTTTGCTTGTTGTATGTAGTAAGTACTGTTCCCCCAAGCATCGTCACAACGACCAATCTTGCGGTTTCCGCATCCAGCGGGTTCCCGCGACCTTCACCAGGTCATAGAATATGACCAGGTCGTCCAACAGTAACGATTATTGCCAAATAATAATAATTTATTTATTATGGGCACCCCTCAGATTTTCTATGAACCTTGTACGGTCATTTTCTTATATTCATAGTTATAATATTTTTTTTCTCAAAAGTTTCACGTTTTCTGGAAAAGAAATTGACATCATTATTATGCTCTTATATTTTTAATTTCTTTATAAAAAAAACCTAATCCAAATCATATGGAGTCTAGGAGTTATAGCAAGTTTTATTTATATCCGGATTTTTCGTCGTTACAGTTGTCACTGTTCATACGAAGTATAAATATCCGGGTGTATCTTGTATTACAGCCAAAGACATTATGTAATATCTTTGATTACAGCGTGTATCATCAAAAATGTGAAATAATAGTTTATGGGATAAAGGGTAATGGGCTGATGATGATATGATGATGATGGGATAAAAACACTCATCACTTAGAACCCGGGTGTATCTTGTATTACAGCCAAAGACATTATGTAATATCTTTGATTACAGCGTGTATCATCAAAAATGTGAAATAATAGTTTATGGGATAAAGGGTAATGGGCTGATGATGATATGATGATGATGGGATAAAAACACTCATCACATAGAACCCGGGTGTATCTTGTATTACAGCCAAAGACATTATGTAATATCTTTGATTACAGCGTGTATCATCAAAAATGTGAAATAATAGTTTATGGGATAAAGGGTAATGGGCTGATGATGATATGATGATGATGGGATAAAAACACTCATCACTTAGAACCCGGGTGTATCTTGTATTACAGCCAAAGACATTATGTAATATCTTTGATTACAGCGTGTATCATCAAAAATGTGAAATAATAGTTTATGGGATAAAGGGTAATGGGCTGATGATGATATAATGATGATGGGATAAAAACACTCATCACTTAGAACAACTTTTAGTATGGCATTTCTTTGTTTTTAAGTAAAAGCTAAATTATAACAACTGAGTAGACAATTTCAAATTCAAATTCAAATTCTTTATTGGAACAAACTGATTTACATATTTTGTGTACGTTAACAGCTGCATTAGTTCAGAGAACTGTGTCGCAGTTATTAGCGCGCACCTCGAAGAGTGGAGATGACAGTATCCAACATTAACTATCAAAAAAAAAAAACAACAATAACAGTATTTTAGAAAATTTAGAAATTAGACATGTATTTTTATTATCTACCTATTTCTGCGAATAATATCATCAATGTCAAGTCAGAAGTCCGTGACTTAACTAGCATGCTTTGTCAATAAAGTATCCAATTAAATGATCTAAGTATACAAAATTCTCTCCGGGTTTTAGGTTATCTCCGAGTCAATTTTCATCTATAAAGTTCAGGAATTTTGTTGAGAAAAAATAATCCCCGTGAGCGATCTCAGACCGCCACTGCATGGTATTTCGATAAAAAGTATACCACGTGGACATGGTATGTATGTGTGCCGAAATCCGTACAGCCGTTTCGACCTGAACAAACAAATTCAAATTCCTATATTTGCCAGAATGTAGGTGTACAAGTATGATCTTAAATTTAAATGGCCCATCAACATTCTATCATTACTTATGTTGTGCAAATATAAACAAACATCCATGATACTTTCAAATCAAATCAAATCAAATCAAAATAGTTTATTTGTCAAACATAGGTAGGTTTGCATTATATTATAAGGTCTTAATTAGATTGAGTGCGCTATGTTTTGCCTCAAAGACATACAAATATAATTGTGTACAATGTGAACATCATGCTTAAAATAAAATAGAATTTAAGTGATATAATCAAAATTGTATACTAATAAGTTGCTTATTTTGAAATTAAAATTAAATTGATAATAATTAGTCAAACAGTGAATTATCATTAAGAAACTCATGAATCGTATAGTAACATTTCTGTAGTAGCAAATTATTTAGTGCCCTTTTAAATTTTAACATGGTCATATTTTTAATAACATTAGGTACTTTATTATAAATTAACGGGGCAATACCAAAAAAGCTTCGCTTTCGCTTTTCGCATTAATAAAATTAGTTGGGTAAAACTAAATGAAGTTGTGAGCAAATATTTACTTCCAACAATTTATTGCTTTTGTTATAATTGAAATACAATAAGTAGTTAATGTAGCTAGTTTAGCGAAAGGTCAGAGCAATCGATTAATAACTGGTAGCTAGCCGTACGTAGTAGATAGCATCGTTGTATAATCATGGGTATGTGTATAAGCTGAAATAACGGTGTATTCAGTTTGTCTTTTTTACTTTTAATGTTGCTTGATTAATTATTAATTAAATATAAGGTTGATTAATGGTTTTCATGTAATTGATGACTGCCTATACCTCTTCCTTTATGTCGCTGTCTGGTTTAAATAGATAAATGTTTATCGTCTTTTCGCGTTTCTGCCGCTTTCGCATTAGGCCCAGCGCACACTGCAATGCGAATTCGTCCGAATTGGTACCGCAATATGTAGACAACGGTATACCAAGGAAGCGAGCGCACTGTGTCGGTATTGTATTCCAGAATTTCCGATGTAATTTCGCACGAATTCGCATCAGTGCGCGCTGGGCCTATGAGTACTTTAATACAACAACAACAAAAAATGTTTTTTATTTCAGATAGACCTAATTACAGGCACTCTTGAAACGTCATATACCCTGCGCCTTATCCAGACGGAGGGTATCCATGAGGATTTCCAATCTCTGAGGATGCTGAGCGGTGGCCGTTTTGCGCGGATGTGACGCATATCTTACCACACTTCTCGGCTCTGTACCTGTATTTGTTCTGTGTTCTTGAATTTTTTTGGTAATTTTGTGCGTCACTTTTGAAGCAAATAAATATTTTTTCTTTCTTTCTTTCAAACAAAACAAACAAAAAAAAACTGCATCAAAAACTGAAAAAAAAGAGGTACCTACCTACACGCATGAAATTTGTATTTTTTTATACAACAAAATGGATAATAAAATTATAATACGAATGCTCTGTCAATAAAACTTTTTAACTAAAAATTGAACCGACGAAAACAGAAACTGAAAAGCGAAAAATAACTAATTATGAGTCGGCGCCAAACAAACTTTTAACAAGCAACGTGCATGCAAGTTGGAAGTGGCCGAGCGGAGAACGAATTTTTGGAATGTTACTGTTTATCGTTGAAAATTTCACGTTGTATTTGATGTTACGTTGTTTTTATTATTTATTTAAAGTAATTGAAAATTAAAATTAAATGATCTTCGTTGATTGTTTGTTTGGCGCCGACTCATAATTAGTTATTTTTCGCTTTTCAGTTTCTGTTTTCGTCGGTTCAATTTTTTGTTAAAAAGTTTTATTTTTCATTTTTTTGTGGTTAATATCTAACTACGGTCTCCATTATGTCGTAGTGTCTAGAACTATATTTATGTGTGTCTAGTTTCAACAGAATCGGTTAACAGGTAAGAATTCAGTGGGTGAACAAACACTCATCCCCTATTTTACTACCCTTAGGGGTGGATTTTGATTTTGAAATTTAAATGGGACCAACTTCGAGATATACCCTATCCATTAAAAATAGAATCATCAAAATCGGACCACTCTGTAAAAAGTTATGCGTGGTCATAAATAAAAAAAAAAAAAAAAAAAAATATATACGCGTCGAATTGAGAACCTCCTCCTTTTTTTCGTCGGTTAATAAAATACATTCCAATCATATAACATTTAAGATATGGGTAGAAAACGTTAATTAAAATTATTACATACCGAATGTCAGTATTACCTAAGTATGATAATGTTGATGTTATTTTTAATGAGGGGCTCGTGGCTAACTAAAAACCATGTGCCTTGTACAGTCAAGCTCATATAGGCAGAGCCTTTCTTTTAAGCAACTTACATACTAAACCAGTTTCTCTTACAATGGTGCTTTACCATTGACACCCATTGATAATAATATGTGGTTGATCGTACAACCTGCAAGGTTAAGCTTCGTAAGCCGCGGTCAGTCCGTGGATGGGTTAAACTTTTTCCGTTTTTAGGGTTGCGTACCCAAAGGGTGCTAACGGGACCCTATTACTCTCGCTACGATGTCCATCCGTCCGTATGTCAGTCCGTCCGTCTGTCTGTCCCAGGGCTGTATCTTTGTAACGGTAATAGATACCCAGTAGAAATTTTCACAGAATATGTCTTACTATAGTGCCTATCACGACAAATACTAAAAATAAAAAAAGTCTAAAACCAAAGGGGGTCCCCATACAAGAAACCTCGAAAAACATGCATATTTTTCAACGTTTTTGTTTCTGCTCTATCTTCAAAACATTAATACACATCAGCGTCAAACTTGGTCTGATTATAGTGCATACTATGTTGTTTCGCAAAAGATACTAAAAATAGGGCAAACATAGACATATGTGGTGGTACCTACGTAAGAAAGAGATGCAAAAATTCACATTTCGCGTACGATCGTTGATGTCTTTTGATAAACTCTCGTAAATTAAATCAGTTTCTATGGGGTATCAGATCGATGGGTGGTACGGAACCCTTACTGCGTGAGTCCGACTCACACTTTGCCGGTTTTAAAACGATATTTCACTCGAAAACATCCATAATCTTCTGAGAAAACTTCATTTACATATACATATCTAGCGACTCTGGATACTAATTGCTTTGTTAGACTGTACCAATCATAAATTAAACGATGCTATTATTAATAGTAAATGCAATAGTTATGTGCCTAGTCGAATAATAATAACAAGCCCGTAGAATGTGTTCGTGGGATGGGCTTGAGAACTGGGTCGATTATAATTTGAACGTCACTTTCTAAGGGTTCGAGCAGATGTATTTTACTGTTGACTAAATTCATATATGAATGTCCTCGTACCAAATGTGCAATGGAAAATGAAAAAAACCGGCCAAGTGCGAGTCAGACTCGCGCACCGACGGTTACATACCTTCCTTTGATGTATAAAAAGTTATTTTATTGTGATTTCCTTAGTTTTGGACCATAACTGTGGTTAAGTTAGAAACCACGTTCTACTTTTCATAATATATATTTACATAAATTTCTATCACTTGTAATTATTTCAGATTTTTCGCTTTACAAACTTCTGAGATAAGGGGTGGGGGGGGGAATGTTATTTTTTTATCTTAATTCGAAAATTACGAAGGCACGTGAAACGCAGACATATATGAAATGTCATGTGTATCATAATTATGTCTGCGTTAACTACATGCCCTGCGAATTCTGTACTGCGCTGTGCTGCATCGCATGCATCTCAGCATACGCTTAGCCTTATTTCAAATAAATAAATAAATAAGTATTTTTGGGACATTTTTACATAGCACCGTCTAGTCCCAAAATAAGCAGAGCTTGTGCTATGGGTACTAGACAATGGATATTTAACACTTATATACTTTTTTTTGTAAATACTTACTTATAATACCTACATAAGAAACACCCAGACCAACACAAACACTTATGTTCATGACACAAATATTTGTGTCCTGTGGGATCGAACCCACGAGCTCGTGATCAGCACAGACGTCGTCATTTATTGTAGGTTGTTGTTAATTTAGCGGTTCCTTTGACCGCTTATGAATAAATTATGCTGCCTTTTTTGAGTTTTTGGCTATCAGACAATCTGTGAACTTATCAATATCTATTGTGTCCAAGCCCTTACAATATTATTAACATTTCAACCTTGGCTCTCCAATTTAATACAATAATAATAATTAGTGTATTATAAACGATAGGTTAAATTGTGTGAATGATGTTTAGAATATTAAATTGTATTCAATCTATGAGCATTTGTGGGAAAGACTAGCGGCCAAAATTAATAGCCAATCTATCCACGATTTACCCTACTAGAGATAGAAATTTGACTTATTTTGTATGGAGCTTATGTCAAATTCCTATCTCTAGTAGGGCAAATCGTGGATAGATTGGATATTAATTTTGGCCGTATAGGTAACTGTAATGTTAATCGGCAATAATAGATAGATAGATAGATAAAACGTTTATTTAGTACAAAAACAAGACACAGGACATGCAAGTAAAAAGACAATACAATAACATAAAAAAAAAGAACTTGAAAAACTCGGAAGAAAACACAGTGCCCACGAACGCTGCAAAGCTTTCGAAAAGTCAGGAAACCAATCTAAATAATATACGCGATATAATCCGGTTAAACTTGTTTTATTAAAACACAGTGACTTTTTATATTATTATTATCTTGCCGTCTTTGCATGAATATGTGTGATATGTGTCTCAGTATTGTACCAAATGGGTGTCCAGCTCAGCATGTGCCAGGTATTATATCTGACGCTGGTATTCTGTTGGAACCCTTCAGTGATATACGGACGTCGAGCAGACCAGATACATGAGAAAAATTAAGAATGATTGCTTTATGTTTAATTCAATGATAAGTCGCATTGCTCATGAATGCAGTGTACTTACCACAGAAATGGATAAAATAGAATGGTTGTAATCACAATTTTACTTGCGATTCATGCGTGGCAACTTTCGAACAAACTACGCCTTACATATAGACGTCATAAATTTTTTAAAATTAATTTTAATCAAATGTACTTTACAGCTTTTGTTTTTGCAGTTAGAAACATCACATTATGGCATTTTTGCGGGTTTTTTTACAGTATTTACAGAAATAAGTCATAAGGCGTACTGAGAAAGGCTTTGAAATGCCCAGCACTATGGTGCAGAGTGTTGGCACGCGCGCTCTGCCCACTTTTCCATTCTATCTATTTCTGTGGTAGTTACTGACTTGAATCTTGTTGATAATTAAAGTTTTTTTTTAGAAAATGATATTCTCAGTTGTCAGTTGTACCAGGATTGTCATGCTGTTGTCATAACCATTCTTATCCCGTCTTTTGCGAATCTATACTGATATTATTAAGAGGAAACATTTGTTTGTAATCGATAAACTCTGAAACTACGGAACAGATTTTAATAATTCTTTCACCTATTTTATCCAGAAGTAACATAGGCTATATTTTATTTCAGTAGGTACCTACGCGGGGAAAGTCTGGTTTATACATTAGCTAGCCGTGTGCGTGGGATTCCCCATCGCTAACATCTCAGGAACCATCCAACTCTTCTCTCCTATTTAACCCCCTTAGGGGACAAATTTCCGAAAATTCGTTCTTAGTGCTCACCTAAGTCATTAGTTTTGACAACTTTATTGTGTTTCACATGTCCTACTTTTTAAATATATACTGCTCATTTAATATATAGGGACGCCGAGATAACGAAAATGGCCTTACAGTCGTACACTGCTATTCCAAGCTCAAAATCAGTATACCATTGTAATCTTTGCTCAAAAAATTCAATTTCGATTATTCAGTAATCGCTGATCAATTGCATAGATTGAACATAACAGTCCGTCGAGCCACTCATTTATACTCTATGCTCCAATAAATATAATCTATTCCATTATTCTAAGCGGGCCATCTTGTTTAATACCCACTAGTTGACTAGTTACTGTACTGGTCGCACCTCTAGGCAGTGTTACCAGCCTCATTAGCATGAAATTTACTGTCCAATATCAATATTTCAATGCGATTAGAGTTGCGCTATAAATACTTTAGCTGAAAGGTCAGGTAGGAATTTACTGTAGCGTACTGGAACGCAAGCTCAACTATGAAGTGATTAACATTAAATTAGTATGATAGAGAGTAACTACTGGCCTGGACTAGAAGGATACTATGTGTGGTATTATGACTCGGTAAACTTGCTATTAAGGAAGTAAGTTTTTCCATTCCTATGTGTAGGTAGGTATAGGTATCTACGAAGTACGAAGACATGAAATGTTTTGAGTATTTTCCATTGAATCCCACTTTCTGATTCCAATTTTGTATTTTTGTCATTGGATTCCTCAAATAGGTACCTAACCTTTTCTTTTACTTTCGAAACAGAGATTTAAATTAATTCAAATCAAACCGGAGTCGTTCAGAAATTAAACAATACACTTGCCTTGATTTATTTACAGTTTCTGGAGTTATTTTCGATATTCCAAGCCATGCCACGACAAAATAAAGTGAACATAAAATACCTTTATAAATGCTCTCTGTCTGTCTCTAATTTAGAGTGACTTTTAATATGCCTTATTTACAGACATCTAATTTCACAGTCTATAAATTATTCTATTCCTAATATTTTACGAGTGTTATATGTTCAAAAGTTTCAAAAATAGTTTGACTATCGAGCGTTGTTATCTACTATTTGATTCTGAAGTATGACTAAACAAGTACGGGATGATAGTGCGACATTATATAAAACTAACGCTCAGACCCACAGACATAGTAAAAAATATAGACAAAGTTCTGTGAACAATCTAGTGAAGCCAAAAAAACTATGCTCCTTCGTGTACGGTCGACCGCACGTCGGTGGTAACACTTTGACATTAGCAGCATCCTTATTTCGTAAGCAGTAAGGGTGGTTTTAGAATTGAAGTGTTACCACTGTCATGCAGTTTACTGTACAACCAGCGCTCACGCACACACCATGTTGCTCTGTGCCTGAAGCATATTTGCTTTCGCGATGCTCACTAGATAATGCCGCGATGTGTGTACTGAGAGGGGTGAGCACAGTTTCAGCTGCATGTGTTTGCGTGAGCGCTGGTTGTACACGAAGGAGCATAGTTTTTTTGGTTTCACTAGATTGTTCGCAGAACTTCGTCTATACTTTTTACTATGTCTGTGCTCAGACCACTTGTCCACTCTATCTATTTCTGTGCTGTTAACACTTAAATTGAATTTATATGAATGCGAATATCTAAAACTCTGCCGAAAACGCGAATTAAAAGTAAAAAAAAATTCAATTTAGACTAGTGGTGCCCCCATTTAAGTAAGGTGAGAAACTGGTAAATTGAGAACCTGGTGAACTGCTCATAAGCCCAGGCAACAGCTATTCTAATATACTATAGTTAATTAATATCTTACGAAGGGAAGGGAAGGGTGGCGAGACATCGTGAGGTGAGCTACAGCAGCCCCCGGCAATAGTACATGATGGCCACGACCGCTCTGTCAAACGAAACGACGACGAATAAGTAGAATACCAGGCCCCTCAGAAAGTATTGCGAAAAAAAGTTTTTATATATGGGAGACTGGCCAGTTATAATGTTTTTCGAAAATATGATTATTTATAAGTAAAAATAAGTAAGTTCCAATTTCAAAATTTCCCTCCACATTTTTTGCGAGTTAATTCAAAGTATTGTGTCTCACTGAAATATGGATCTGCGCCGGGAACATTTTAGAGCTATGATTTTATACGATTTCAAGTGTCGCCTGAAACCGGATGAATCGTACGATAGACTTCAAATGGCATTCATGGATGAAGGCCCTTCCAAGGCAACCGTGTATCGTTGGTATAACGAATTCAAGCGCGGTCGACCAACTTTGGGGGATGACGAAAGAAGCGGTCGCCCTTTGACGGCTGTTACCGAAGAAAACGTGCTAGCAGTGAAAAATTTAATCCAAGACAATAGGCGAATTACATATCAGGAGATTCAACACATATTGAAGATTGGATCGGGAAGCGTTCACGAGATTCTACACAGCCATCTTCGCGTGAGGAGGATAGTATCACGCTGGGTGCCGCACAACCTCACCGATGCTCAGAAGCAGGCCCGGGTGGAATGGTGCCGTGATATGCTTAACAAATTTGAAGCAGGCTCGTCTCGGCGTGTTTACGACATCGTTACAGGTGATGAGTCCTGGATTTATCAATACGACCCAGAAACCAAGCGCCAGTCGACTGTTTGGGTGTTTCAAAATGAGCTAACGCCTACCAAAGTGAAGCGATCTAGAAGCGGGGGTAAGATTTTGATCGCTAGCTTTTTTAATTTGACTGGCCACTTGGTATCAATTCCCTTACGGGATCAAAGAAGCATTAATGCCGAATGGTATACTACCAAATGTTTGCCAGAAGTTTTCTCTGTTATAAGCAACAAGCGACCAAACACAGGGCTCCGCGGGCTACTGCTCCACCACGACAATGCACCTGCGCACACCGCACTCAAAACGAGGGACTTCCTGGACAGCACGCCAGTCAAACTCCTGGTTCACCCTCCTTACAGCCCTGATCTAGCACCGTGTGACTTCTTTTTATTCCCAAAAATAAAAAATCTGCTCAAAGGGATACAATTTTCGTCGCCGGAAGATGCGCTGGCTGCGTTCGAGCAGGCTGTAAACGAGGTGTCTACGGCGGACTGGAAAAAGTGTTTTGAAAATTGGTTTAGGCGCATGAATCTTTGTATAGAGGCTGGTGGAAAGTACTTTGAAAAGATTTGATAAAAATATATGTACGTATAGAACAATTTTTTTTAGTTTCGCAAAACTTTCTGAGTGTCCCACGTATCTTACAGTCTACGCATAAATTGCTGTAAGTGATAACTTGTTGGGACATCACTCAGTGTCCCCTTATAACTTAGCAAATCACTGTGTTTAATACTGCCCAAGATTCCGGGCTAGGCATAGGTACGTCCCTTCGCTCTTAAAAAACAAACAAGCAAAGTGCGTGCGAATTGCAAGTGGTCGAGCGGAGAACGCATTTTTGGAAAGTAATTGTTTTTCGTTGAAAATTTCACGTTGTATTTGATGTAATTTTGTTTTTATTATTTCTTTAAAGTAATTTAATGATCTTAGTTTATTGTTTATTTGGGACCGACTCATAATTAGTTATTTACATTAGTTTAGTTAGGAGAATAGTTATTAAGACTAAAAAGCTTCATTTTATTTTTCGCTTTTCAGTTTCTGTTTTCGTCGGTTAATTTTTTTGTTAAAAAGTATAATTTTTAACTAAAAAAGTATAATTTTTGTGGCTAAAATCTAACTCCAGGTCTCCATTGTTGTAGTGTCTAGAACTACATTTATGTGTGCCAAGTTTCAACAGAATCGGTTAACAGATAAGAATTCAGTGTGTGAACAAGCACTCATCCCCTGTTTTCCTACCCTTAGGGGTGGATTTTGATTTTCAAATTTAAAGCTACCAATTTCAAGATATACCCTATCCAATAAAAAAATAACCATCGTAATCGGACTACTCTGTAAAAAGTTATGCGTATTCATACATAAAAATAAAATAAAAATACGCGTCGAATTGAGAACCTCCTCCTTTATTACCCGACTGAGCGACAGCAAAGACAGGGTTATGTTTTTTTCGTCGGTTAATAACAAGACGTATGCAAATGAATAACTTGTCACTACAGATGAACATATTAAATGTGTTGAGATTTTAACGACATGGGCAACGAGCTTGCGTACCAGCAACGAAGGTAAATATTAACTGGATACGGCACAGAACGGCATTAAGTCTTATGTGCCGTATCCAGTTAATATTTACCTTTCCTAATATTTTACCACTCGTAAAATATTAGGAATAGAATAATTTATAGACTGTGAAATTAGATGTCTGTAAATAAGGCATATTAAAAGTCACTCTAAATTAGAGACAGACAGAGAGCATTTATAAAGGTATTTTATGTGCAGCTTTGAAGCCGTTAATTATTTATTGATTTACTTGTAATAATCATCCTTTGCTCATAATAATAATATAGGTATTTTTTTGTGATCCGTGGCAAAATTGGCAAAACGGTACTCTAAACTTGTGGAATTACTTCGGTGTCCCTGGACACAGTAGCGAGTCAAGTCAACGGTTTGTTCTTACCCACTGTACTATACACGCTGCTTTTGATATTTTGCTGGAAACGGATTCATACGAACAAAGAGTCCTTCCTCATATTTCGTCGATTCTTTGGAGGCCTATAACTTGGTTGCTAAGCTTCATTTTTTTCCCCTGATTATAAAGAACACGGTTCTTAATAATACATTACAATCTAGCCTACAAGACTAATAAGTAATTTTAATGTAACTTATTTTTCTACGTTGTATATGTTTGTTAACTAAGAATAATGTCCATTGCATTTACTTAGAGTCTGATAATATAAAACACTTTGTTCATGTGTTATATGTACAGTAGCACTATTTTGTTCACTATTGCTAGTTATTTTTGCTAAGCTTCATAAAACAGTGGAATTGTGCAGTTGCATTCATATCTTCTGGAAGTGCAATTTGCCCGATTGTGAACAGGTTTCAGGATTTGAGATTTTTTTCGTTGCCCGTTACACGTGAAATGCCCCTGTTGTCTGAGAGACTGATATTCCTTATCTAGTTCAGAGACAGATGTTTCTAATAAAATTATGGAATAGGTGAAGGTGAAGGTATATATTTTTTCCCTCACTTACTCGGAAAATGGTTCATTATTTTAAAAAAATACAGCAATCGGCTCTTTTCCGTACGAAACGGCCTTTAACAGGCCAGTAATATCCAACACGACAATTAATAGAAATTGCTGGACAGTTTTAATTTTTAAATTATGCTACCGAGGTTTTTAAGTACAAACTTACATAAATTGGGTGTCCACAATTTAAATCGTCAGATTTCGCTTCGCATGCGTAAAATGCGTTAAAATAATAAAAATAATGGATACCATAATAGTATTAACTTATATACTTTTTTTGTAAATACATACTATAATACATAAGACTTAATGCCGTTCTGTGCCGTATCCAGTTAATATTTACCTTCGTTGCTGGTACGCAAGCTCGTTGCCCATGTCGTTAAAATCTCAACACATTTAATATGTTCATCTGTAGTGACAAGTTATTCATTTGCATACGTCTTGTTATTAACCGACGAAAAAAACACAACCCCAGTCTTTGCTGTCGCGCAGTCGGCAATTCGACGCGTATTTTTTTTTTTATGTATGAATACTTATAACTTTTTACAGAGTAGTCCAATTATGATTATTATTTTTTTAATGGATAGGGTATATCTTGAAATTGGTCTCTTTTAAATTTGAAAATCAAAATCCACCCCTACCTTGGAAATTAAACAATACACTTGCCTTGATTTATTTACAGTTTCTGGAGTTATTTTCGATATTCCAAGCCATGCCACGACAAAATAAAGTGAACATAAAATACCTTTATAAATGCTCTCTGTCTGTCTCTAATTTAGAGTGACTTTTAATATGCCTTATTTACAGACATCTAATTTCACAGTCTATAAATTATTCTATTCCTAATATTTTACGAGTGTTATATGTTCAAAAGGTTCAAAAATAGTTTGACTATCGAGCGTTGTTATCTACTATTCGATTCTGAAGTATGACTAAACAAGTACGGGATGATAGTACGACATTATATAAAACTAACGCTCAGACCCACAGACATAGTAAAAAATATAGACAAAGTTCTGTGAACAATCTAGTGAAGCCAAAAAAACTATGCTCCTTCGTGTACGGTCGACCGCACGTCGGTGGTAACACTTTGACATTAGCAGCATCCTTATTTCGTAAGCAGTAAGGGTGGTTTTAGAATTGCAGTGTTACCACTGTCATGCAGTTGACTGTGCAACCAGCGCTCACGCACACACCATGTTGCTCTGTGCCTGAAGCATATTTGCTTTCGCGATGCTCAAATGCCGCGATATGTGTACTGAGAGGGGTGAGCACAGTTTCAGCTGCATGTGTTTGCACACAGCACAGAGCAACATGGTGTGTGCGTGAGCGCTGGTTGTACACGAAGGAGCATAGTTTTTTTGGCTTCACTAGATTGTTCACAGAACTTTGTCTATATTTTTTACTATGTCTGTGGGTCTGAGCGTTAGTTTTATATAATGTCGCACTATCATCCCGTACTTGTTTAGTCATACTTCAGAATCAAATAGTAGATAACAACGCTCGATAGTCAAACTATTTTTGAAACTTTTGAACATATAACACTCGTAAAATATTAGGAATAGAATAATTTATAGACTGTGAAATTAGATGTCTGTAAATAAGGCATATTAAAAGTCACTCTAAATTAGAGACAGACAGAGAGCATTTATAAAGGTATTTTATGTTCACTTTATTTTGTCGTGGCATGGCTTGGAATATCGAAAATAACTCCAGAAACTGTAAATAAATCAAGGCAAGTGTATTGTTTAATTTCCAAGGTAGGGGTGGATTTTGATTTTCAAATTTAAAAGAGACCAATTTCAAGATATACCCTATCCATTAAAAAAATAATAATCATAATTGGACTACTCTGTAAAAAGTTATAAGTATTCATACATAAAAAAAAAAATACGCGTCGAATTGCCGACTGCGCGACAGCAAAGACTGGGGTTGTGTTTTTTTCGTCGGTTAATAACAAGACGTATGCAAATGAATAACTTGTCACTACAGATGAACATATTAAATGTGTTGAGATTTTAACGACATGGGCAACGAGCTTGCGTACCAGCAACGAAGGTAAATATTAACTGGATACGGCACAGAACGGCATTAAGTCTTATGTATTATAGTATGTATTTACAAAAAAAGTATATAAGTTAATACTATTATGGTATCCATTATTTTTATTATTTTAACGCATTTTACGCATGCGAAGCGAAATCTGACGATTTAAATTGTGGACACCCAATTTATGTAAGTTTGTACTTAAAAACCTCGGTAGCATAATTTAAAAATTAAAACTGTCCAGCAATTTCTATTAATTGTCGTGTTGGATATTACTGGCCTGTTAAAGGCCGTTTCGTACGGAAAAGAGCCGATTGCTGTATTTTTTTAAAATAATGAACCATTTTCCGAGTAAGTGAGGGAAAAAATATATACCTTCACCTTCACCTATTCCATAATTTTATTAGAAACATCTGTCTCTGAACTAGATAAGGAATATCAGTCTCTCAGACAACAGGGGCATTTCACGTGTAACGGGCAACGAAAAAAATCTCAAATCCTGAAACCTGTTCACAATCGGGCAAATTGCACTTCCAGAAGATATGAATGCAACTGCACAATTCCACTGTTTTATGAAGCTTAGCAAAAATAACTAGCAATAGTGAACAAAATAGTGCTACTGTACATATAACACATGAACAAAGTGTTTTATATTATCAGACTCTAAGTAAATGCAATGGACATTATTCTTAGTTAACAAACATATATAACGTAGAAAAATAAGTTACATTAAAATTACTTATTAGTCTTGTAGGCTAGATTGTAATGTATTATTAAGAACCGTGTTCTTTATAATCAGGGGAAAAAAATGAAGCTTAGCAACCAAGTTATAGGCCTCCAAAGAATCGACGAAATATGAGGAAGGACTCTTTGTTCGTATGAATCCGTTTCCAGCAAAATATCAAAAGCAGCGTGTATAGTACAGTGGGTAAGAACAAACCGTTGACTTGACTCGCTACTGTGTCCAGGGACACCGAAGTAATTCCACAAGTTTACAGTACCGTTTTGCCAATTTTGCCACGGATCACAAAAAAATACCTATATTATTATTATGAGCAAAGGATGATTATTACAAGTAAATCAATAAATAATTAACGGCTTCAAAGCTGCACCTAATACGATGTTTACGATAATTGGCATATTGATTGGAAGATTGCATCAGCTATTTATTATCCATCCAAATAGGTTACGTTAGCGATTGTACGCGATGAACAAAACCTGTTTATTAACATGGTGCTGTCATGTATAAACTTAATAAAGTAATAAGTAACGCTTTATTCATTGAAAGGTGGCACAGGCATGGCTGCCATGACCCATGATCTAAAATGCCGATGTCGCTGGACGGACTTCCAAAACACCGGATAATTGACCGAAACCAGGGGCTCCCGAGTGGATTGAGTGCTGTTTTACGGCCAAAATTAATATGCAATCTATCCACGATTTACACTACTGGAGATAGATGTTTGACATATTTTGTATGGAGCTTATGTCAAATTACTATCTCTAGTAGGGCAAATCGTGGATAGATTGGATATTAATTTTGGCCGTTAATCGAATTTGAATTCGAGTTAGTGTCAATTCATACTGCATTTCTTAAGGGGGCATGTAGCAATCCAGTGGCGCCCCCATCAGTAAAAACATTACTCGCTTCTTCTTCTTCTTCGTGTCGACACGAGCTACATAATGATAATAGCTCATGTCGTGGGGAAAAGATTAGCCAGTCAGCAAGTTGGTAGCGGGACTGACTGCCCAGGGTGCGCCGGACGATCAATTAAATATCGTCACTCGTGGAGGCTCTTTTAATGCACCCCAAACTCGCTACTCGCTGAATACATAATTTATCGAAATTTCGTTTAAACAATTGAAGTACAGGTATTGTAGTTTAATCAGAAACTATTACCTCTATAAATTATAGTTCATTGTAGTTGTAGATAGAAAAAGTGCCATAACTGGCCATTTTTCGCACTCTTTCTATCTACAACCAACAGCCAACAGCAAATCTACAGCCAACTATAATTTACTGATTAAACTACAGCACCTGTGCCTACTTCAATTATTAAAAAACGAATTTTCGATAAATTATGTATTCAACGAGTAATAATTATTTTACTAATGCAGACATCACTTGGCTGCTACATGCGCCTTAAGGAATTGACATTAGCTCGATGGAAACAGTCGGGAGTAAAGCCCCTGGTTTTTGCGCCGGACACACGAGATCTACCCCCAGACTGCTCCGGAAGGACTCTCCAACTAGGACAAATCTGAGGAAACCCGGCCGAATGGAAGCCCTAGGCAGAGGTGAGCCCTGAACTTGAGGCCATTCCTGCCTCGACTTTAGTTAGGACATGATCGAGACCTTGTAAAGTTAAATTCAAATGGCTACCTACTTTTGCTGTGACAGTCATTTTTGCGTTCTTTATTCTTCACCACGTTTCTTCATTTAAAATGTACCTTTTTTAATTGATCTGATAGCTTTAGTATTCTTACAGGAGTGTAAAAAACTTGTCCAATAACACTGAGGTAGTATGTACTGCGTACATAATTAATTACTAATTTAAAGTTCTTACATTAATTGAATTAATTTATTGTATTGAACAAAAAGAGTATATCCATGGAGTTTCTTGCCGGTTCGTGCATATTTCTAAAGCAAATGATAAATAATGTGCATAATCACCTAAATATACTTTGAAAATTCTACGATTATTTAATACCTAAATTTTCACTTAGAAACATAGCGAGGGTTTGAGAATAAATCCCGAACGACTCTGAAAATAAGTCATCGGCGGCATTGTCAAAGCCTACCTACAAATTGTTTTGGTGGTTTCGCAAGCATCGTTTTTGTCACACGGAGGGAATTTGTTCGTTTCCAAATAGGTAACTATTTAAATAATAGTAAAAAAATGGTATTGATTTTTTATTGATTAGTGTTCAGTATCAGTGGCATAGTCACTCGGATACAGTTCAACATGTGTATAGCCCACCATTTTAAACTATGCAACTAGAATGAGTTACATCAGCGGCCGTAATCGGTCTATTTGAATTTGAAAGTCACACCGCGGCGCATCAATTAGGTATGCAGAAGCCATTAGATTCCTATCACAATATGACTAATTGCTAATAAATCTCCCGTTAAAACATTTACCAATAAATAAAGGCAACAGTTTGCGCAGGCGCATACATCAATCTAATGCACCATGTATTTGCATAAGCGTACCCCGACACGGGCCATCCATCACGACTCCAAGGAATAATTAGCTTGCCACTTTCGCAATCATCAGAAAACGTTTCTAAATGGCCTGGACAGCTTCCTTACAGCCTGCGATTAAATACAGATAGCCGCCAGCGAGGCTATTTGTCGTACAACTGACGTGACGACTAGACGCGTGCGCTTGCGAGACGATCAGTAGGCCAATTCACGTAACCAAAGAAGTGCAGTTGGAGTTTGTTTCGATCAAAACAATGCTTTTCGTATTCTCTTATCTACGGCGATCGCTGTTAGAAACGAACTGCAGCGTCACTGCAACTTGATCGGCGCGTCATGAAATTACGTGAATTAGAGAGAGAGAGTTTGTCTCGTTATGAACTTACTTTGGGAGGACGTTTTTACATGCTCATGTTCAGATGACGTCTACCGGCCCTATGTAGTAATTAATGAAGGTATCCCACTCGCTGGGACGGTGAGTAGCCAATTTTCTTGCACCGTTAAGGCTTGCCGCATACATGCTGAAATTTTAATGGCTTATTTCCCGAAAAGGGATCGATTTCAGTGAACACAAATGTAGGGAACAACTGATTTTTATTCGCGATTTCAGGGTTAGTCCTATAGTAAAAGTTGTTCATAATGATGAGTACAGTGACCCCATTTCGGGAAAGAATCCATTAAAATTTCAGCGTGTATATAACCTATTTTTATGGGGACGAAGGAAATGCCTATCAACCGTTACACCACCCTGGGCAGCATTGTGGCTATGGCTATGTAGTTCGTGCACCCACTAAAAACTCTCTCCTAGAGTGAATGAGTTACGAGAACTACAATGGATGGCATTCGCCAACAGACCAGCGCGGCCTACTTCAGGGTCTTCGACTTTCTTTCTAAACTCTCTTTTGGCGATGTCCGCCCCAAACTTGGGACATCACTGAAGCTCGAGCAGCTGTTAAACCCAGCCCAGCCCAGCCCAGGGCAGATGATATTATGTTCTTGCGCTTGCGCCGGCGCCGGTTGCGCGTCGTCATGAACTGTACTGTTAAGCGTGTGGGTAGTTTTATTGTTCGTTATGCAATCGTATTGTATTGAAGTTTAACTATAATAAATGATGAATTGTTTTTTTTTTGAGGTCATACCTACTTTATTTTGAACTTTGTTGACTTTTGTTGTTATTGTTATGTTTATAATTTCGGCGTAACTGATAACCAGAGATCGTATAGTCGCATGCATATTTATTTAAAGTAGAGGTGTGTTGGCTATTATGGAATGAAACTTTGTATCGAAAAAATCCTTCGATTCCGGGATCGACGAATATAGTGTTCTGGTTATAGAATCCGATGTATATTTACATACGTTCAGGTGTTCGTGTTGGCTAATATGGAATGCACTTTTGTATCGATCGTAAAAATCCCGCGATTCCGGAATCTAAGCAGAGCTTGTAATATGGGTACTAGACAATGGATATAATACTTATATACTTTTTTTTTGTAAATACATAGTTATAATACATAATAAACACCCAGACGAACACAAACACTTATGTTCATCACACAAATATTTGTGTTCTGCGGGAATCGAACCCACGACCTCGTGATCAGCAGTCCGACACTCGAACCACTAGACCACAGACGTCGTCAATCGTCGTCAGGTATACAAAATAGGTATTTGATTTTGTGTCATTCCTGACTATAGAATCGGATATATATCTACCTACCCTACATACACACATATTTGTTTTAAAGCATGCATTAACTCTAAGTAAACTTGCATCCGAATGTTTATGCAATCCCGAAATCCCATTTCTTTTTCAAAATTAGATAATTTTAAGAAGTTGCTTCCATACTATGCATCCGATTAGTTAAGCATCCCGCCCGGGATTTAACTACTTTAAAAGTAAATATTAAGAAGCCGCTTCCATAATTTCATAGGTAAAAAATTACTTTAGGTATGTATGCATCCGAATAACCGAGATCTACTGATAACTCTTCATTAAAAATAAAATAAATTGCAAGTGATATGAGTAGCGAGTACGGGTTACTAAAAATGTTTTATGAACATTAGTTACTTCTAGCAGACTTAGATGGAGAGAATAGGGAATAAGATGGATGATAAAGTCTGGAGTGCTGGCCAGAAAACTTCCACGTGTGTCTGACGGCTGCTTGTCTCTCTGGACACGTCTGGCGGGAACGGCAGTCGTTAGGCCGGTGCATCCTGGGTACGAGCAATAGAATACTTTCGAGGGATTAACCTTCGGGGGACCTTATTGCCCGTGGCGAATATTCTGGTACGGGAGGGGCCCAATGTGGGCCAATGGGGAGTTGCTCCACATGTCCCTCTGATGCCAGCAGAGGGCACAGTGGAGGAGCAGGGGCGGGTCCGGTGTGCACTCACCCTGCCACTGGGCAGGCAGCGGGGGGACTGTCCTTCCTTGCCCCCGTCGATCTCGTAACCCCAGGAGTGCCCGCTGAGTAGTGTTCTCGACTCAGTCTATCCCGAAGTAAACACGTTTTTTTCATTCAAATTATATTCACACGGTCATTACGATCCTCGTTTTCAGTAATTGGATTCTATAGGCAAAGAAAGTGCTATTATTGCGTCAACTGGAAACTAATCTACGAGAAAAATAGTGTGAAATTTAAAAATACGTATCTCTAATGTAATTCAAGAATATTCTTTGCTATCACGTGTCGATGGAGACAGTTTTACTCATCCATGTTCGGGCACGTCTTTAATCGACATACTTAACAGATAATTTTCTCAAGAAAAAGAAGTTAGCTTCGATCCATTAGGCCGGTAGCCGTAGATTTTCCCGTAATTGCGACGGACACATCACACGGCCACTGTCACGTGAGAAATTGAAGCTTCTCAAGTAATCAAGTAGGTAGTTTTTTTTGTAATTTATTTAGCGGACATTCCCCGCGTACCGTTTTCTCGATAACGGATTCCCCACACTTCCTTTTTGTACGTGGAACGCGATAATCACCTTTCTTAGCACATTGTCGCGGTGACACGTGCATCATGCGGTAACCCAAACCAACCGGTTCCTAAATAACTACCTACTCTTTAATGATTATCTCTCCATTTAGTGTGATCTTAGAGTGAGGCCACACGGAGCGTTGCGCAGTCAATGGTGTCTATTCTCTTGTTCAGGAACTAAACTTATTTTAAACTATCGCTTTCTTTTACTAATAGGAGATACAAGAAAGGGATGGCAACAATTTTAGTGCCGTCTAATTAGTCAGAATTTATTTATTTATTTAATCGAATGGCATCTTTATAGGCTATCTATACATCTATATTATTTTATTCACAATGACAAATTGAGATTCTTTAACCATAGTGGGGATGGAGCAACTCCAGCCTCTGTGAGTGCGGCGAAGAGGACCAGACTGTGGACCATATAATCCAACGATGTCCTTTATTGTCGTACCCTGGCTCTCCAGAGGATCTTTTCACCCTTACATCTGACGCCACCATATGGTTAAAGAATTAGTCAGAATTAAAGTTTCCATACAAGTTATGTCGAGATCTCCGAACGTGCCGACTAAAACACAAAGATTTCTTTGTTGCTTTTGCAACACGCAAACTAGTTTGACAGCAGTAAAATTGTTGCCATCCCTTTCTTGTATCTACTATTAGTAAAAGACAGCGATAGTTTAAAATAAGTTTAGTTCGTGAACAAGAGAATCCCACCACTGCGTTGGCGTCTGCGGCGCTGCTGCGGCGTCCACCATAGAAATATCCCCGCGACGGTATGCCCAACGATTTAAGAAGCTGGTATGCCACACGGTGCGTTGCAATGCCGCGCAGATTTCTGTGTTTGACACATGCCTTAGGCGTCGCAACGCACCGGCAACGCCCGTGTGGCCTCACTCTTATGCATTCGGACCACGGTCGTTGCCTCTCGTCGGCTGATGCAATCGTCATACACTTTTACGGCGTCACTTCTTAGCTACATTTTATATTTGCTCAAAACTTACGAAGTTTGCATTTCCCTTTCAACCAGACAATAAAGCTTTCTAAAAGCTAACAGTATAACAGTGTGTTTTATACGCAAACATGCGTTGTTGCTTGTATGTTTGTTCGTTTGTCGGTTGAACGGGTCTGCTCGCGTCACGGACATTAACTTTTCAACAATTACAAACTTAGTTATTCTTGTGTTCACTTCAAAGTTTCTTATGCACAAAGTCGAGAATAGTGTGTGTAGCGTTTAGAGTTGGTACTATGATTTGTTTGCAGTCCAAGTTCTGAGTCGATAGACTGATCAAATAGAAAGCTTACGATTGGTGGGCGTGACCTTTACAACTTGAGATTTTGAGCCCTTCGAGAATGCGATGTTGTGTAACTTCGGCCCGTTGTGCGCGTCCTACAATCGATCATCAGATTATAATAGCAATATAACCTAGTAACAATGATGGAGGGCAGAATTTATCGTTACAAAGCCTCTGTCGTGATATCTTGACGTGTATAGCTGAATTTAGAATAAGAAAGCAAGCGTGCTAATTTTGCGTTGTAGAAAATTTAGATTTATGAAAGAAATCTATTTTAAAATGACATTTCGTTGTTTTTAAATCCAAGTCGTTTATTTAATATGAATATTTTGGTACACTTTTATTCCTGACTGTACAGAACTCAGATTAATCTGAGGTACAGAAGTACTTAACATTTTCATTGCTGGCCGGGTTGACCAATACAAAATTAAATCGTCGCAACTCGGCCACCTGGCCGAGTTTCTGTTGGCCGAGTTGTCCAATAACTCGACTGGTTCAATGAGGGACATTGAAGAATTTTGAAGAATGTGCGTACAGTCTCTGAGTCAACTAGGGCGCTCAGCACTTGTCCGTCTGTCTGTCTGTCAGTAGTAGTATAGCTCCTTGTGAAATATGAATTTGAACTTGAAGGAGCTCGTCCGGGGAAGTACTACCACCGTACCTACTTCTGCCGACAAACAGTGATGCTTGCATTGCTGTGTTCCGGTGTGAAAAGTACGGGTGCCGGTGAAATTACAATCACATGAGATTTTGCATCTGCATGTCTCTATTTGGCGAACCGACTTGCGGTACCATTATTTTAGGCAACAGCCCAGGAGGTATTGCAGTTGTTTTGGGCAAAGGTAACCGCTTAACATCAGGTGGGCCTTTAGCTCGTTTCGTCATCCTATATGTATATTTAAAAAAAATACAATAAAAAATATATTTGAAAAAAATATTCCACGTAAATCACGAGTACAGGAGTAAAATGCTTGCGCACGCTCTGTCTAGGGGTCTACCTATTGCAAAAGGTGGAGAGGGTGAAAATAGCGACCGATGGACACTGCCGTGTTAGGTGCGTCTCCTCACTGCGTGCAACTTTGATTTGTAAGCAGCAACAGTGTCCACAGTTATTGATGAAATCGATTGGAAAAATGTTTCAAAAATTAAGGTACGCACACATCAAGCCATATATATCCAGAATAAGCTGACCTCTCATTGTACGGAAAGTCTCTTGTCAAAAAAAGAAGTAAAGTCGCAATGGCGAGGTCAGCTTATTCTGGATTAGTTAAGCCTGATGTGTAGCCGTGTGTACGGTCGACCGCACGTCGGTGGTAACACTTTGACATTAGCAGCATCTTTATTTCGTAAGCAGTAAGGTCGATTTCGAATTGAAGTGTTACTGTCACTGTCATGCAGTCGACTGTACTATTTTTCGGGTACCGTTCCCAAAGGGTGCCAAACGGAACCTATTACTCTCGCTACGCTGTCCGTCTGTCCGTCAATCCGTCCGTCAGTCCGTCAATCCGTCCGTCAGTCCGTCTGTCTGTCACAGGGCTGTATCTTTTGAATGGTAATAGGTAGTTGGTTGAAATTTTCACAGAATATGTGTTGCTATGGCCCCTGTCACGACAAATACAAAAAAGTCCAAAACCATAGGAGGAACCTCGAAAAACACAACGTTTTTGTTCCTGCTCTATCTTCAAAACGGTAATACCTACCAGCGTCAAACTTGGTCTGATTATCATCATCATCATTCATCATATCAGTCGAAAGACGTCCATTGCTGGACGTAGGCCTTCTCCTAGCATCGCCACAACGACCGGTCTGGCGCTTTCCGCATCCAGCGGATTTCTGCGAACTTCACCAGGTCGTCGGTCCACCTTGTAGGTGGGCCTACCCACGCTGCGCCTTCCAGTAATCGTCACCACTCCAGAACTTTACTGCCACATCGGCCATCCGTTCTGCAAGTAATGTGCCCCGCCCACTGCCACTTAAGTTTGGCAATCCTTCGGGCTATGTCGGATACTTTCTTTCTCCTGCGAATCTCCTCATTTCTGATTCGAAGGCTCAAAGTCACACAAAAGGTAATGGAGAGTGCTGTGTTCGGAGTGTCCCTGCGTGATCGAAGAACTGAACCTCCTCTTCAATAAGTCCCTTGCTCAACCAGTCACCTTGTGTAGCTGAGTTGGTGTCGTGATTACGGTTTATCATAAAGACATGACTCCGTCGATCAAAACGTTAAACACTGACAGAACGATTGTAAAATGAATATTATCTGCGAGTTTAGTGATCGATGCATTGTACGGCTTTTTGACCATATTTGTTCAAAGGTTATGGAATACGATATTTCAATCGGTTTGGATCTATCAATTTGTTTATGGTGAGCACGATTTAATGCTATTGTGAGTAACCAACATTGCATATCGAATTAAGCTAGGAAAATCGTGGAACTAATAGTACCTACTTATTATTCTAAGACCTATTGATTCCATGCACTATTAGTTAGTAGGTACTCTGCTGAGACTCCGGGCGATAGAAAATGTGATTGCATTCAATGGCATATATCACGTAATAATATGCTTACACTTGTATAGGTACTAAGCATGCACGCACACGCTTACAAACACACACACCCCTACATACAAACATACCGACACACAGAGCTTGTATTTCCGGATACTTACAAGTTACAACCCTTAAAACTGGAGTGAATCGGCACTAATAGGTTTGCTCGCTTCATCGTTTATCACATATCTTGACAAAGCTGTCTAGATTATGTATATCAAGGGCAGTTCTACCTATGTCTCATAAAAATAAAAACCGGCCAAGTGCGAGTCGGACTCGCGCAGTAAGGGTTCCGTACCTCTCAACGACCTGATACCCCATAAAAACTGATTTAATTTACGAGAGTTTACCAAAAGACATCAACGTACAGTGCGCGAAATATGAATTTTTGCATGTCTTTCTTACGCAGGTACCACCACATATGTCTATGTTTGTCTTATTTTTAGTATTTGTTGCTAAACTACATAATATGCACTATAATCTGACCAAGTTTGATACTGGTATATATTACCGTTTTGAAGATAGAGCAAAAACAAAACGTTGAAAAAAATGCATGTTTTTTGAGGTTTCTTGTATGGGGACCCCCCTTTGGTTTTAGACTTTTTTGTTTTTAGTATTTGTCGTGAACAAACAACACATTTTCTGAGAAAATTTCAACCGGTTACCTATTACCGTTAAAAAGATATAGCCCTGTGACAGACAGACGGACGGACGGACGGACGGACGGACAGCGTAGCGAGAGTGATAGGGTCCCGTTTGGAACCCTTCTGGTACGGAACCCTAAAAAGAATGGTTACCCTTACCCTTTGTCAACTTACAAGAGTTGCAAGTAGAAAGAAGTGTCTTTAATTTTTTTGTAATTTAAATTATACTTTGATAACAACTTCATTATGCATTGATACTATGCAGTGACAGGTTGCCAACCAACGAATATTTACACATAATTGTTAGTTGCTTACCTTACATATCAATGGATAAAAACCATTATAAGCGGAACTGACTTATAATGGAAGTTTCATACGAGGCTGTACGAACTTTCGTTCCGACTGATACTTACATAATAAAGATAGGCACATAAAAAAGACACAATTAAGATAGACTATGGTTCATAGTCGTATACAATTTACCGGAGATGAGAAAAACAAACGTCAAAACACGATCATCGCATGCGATAAGGGAACGATGGTTGACCGGAGTAGCAAATTGTGCGATGAATCGTACGATTTATCGAATATCGTCGAACGGGAGTAGACCCCCTGGTTCTACTTATACCGGATTTATCTTCATCGATATCCACCTGACTGTACGCCTTGTTCAAGCCCATAGCTATAAAACATGTACTTGAAAATTTCGTTGTCCATCGCTGACAATTACCTGAACATTTTAGCTTTTAAGGTTACAGGGGTACATTCGATCGGCATAATTGTTCACTTGACGAAGGTCTGACGGACCTACCCGCGTTTGAGGGTTGATCGCACCCGCCACTCTTTTTGTCCAATTAGCAATGTTTGTAGCGCCATTCCAGTAATTATGCTCGCAAGTTAATGCAGTTACGTCTGATAACTGACAGAAGGCTTGTTTGGACTTAAATTAAACATTTATATGATGTAGGTACCGTCAATGTTTGGGGTACCTACAGATACAGAGAGATGGGAAGCATGTGAAAGACATTGAGAGGAGAGTGAGTGCTGGTAATCAGGTGAATGGGACAATACACACCTTCATGAACAGTCATTTACATAGATTGTTTTAATTGAATTATTGTTGTATTATTGCATAATTTTTTTGTACACTTCAATTCCATCCAATGGTTGGTCTGGTATTAATTGTTATTGTGAAATTTTCTTGTACATTTCAATTCCATCCAATAGTTGTCTGTAAAAAATTGTTATAATTGTTGTCGTGTAATTTTTTTTAGAATTAAAGAAATAACGAAAAATATTTTATTCTTGCGCTCCATTTGACGCCGCAACAACCTAATACATACTACAAAACATACACACAATACTTCATAATTTTAAGACAAATTAGTAAAATTACAGTAAAATTGACAACTGACAACACTGTAGTGTGCAGCTCACCTAACCCTATATATGTAACTGCGCATGCATTTTAATTATTTCAAATTTTTGCCTCTTATTCAAAATATATGTTAATAAAATATATTTTTTTACAATTTGTGGGGAGGTGTAGTGTGCAGCTCACCTAACCCTATATATGTAACTGCACACTCATTTTAATAGGATTATTACATTAATCATTGACCCGAGCAGTACTCTTTTATTGCACCTACGTCACTCCATTACAACACTGAATATAAACAAACTATTGTCTATGGCATAAAGGTAAGTCTAGTCTATCGCAGCTAAACATTTACTTTACAATATTTTTACATTTCAAGTCCATCCAATGGTTGTCTGCAAGAAATTATTTTAAGCGATAAGACTGCCAATTCTTAGTGCTCATGTTTGTTATAATTTTGTTTATATTTTTACGGTGTGCTAACAATACAGTATACATTACTCTATTAATCTATAAATAATTTATATAATTACATATTTAATTTTTCCGGCGGAAATGCAGTGTGCTGTGCCGTTGCTGAAGTGGGCTGAGGATGATGAGGGAAGCAATGCGACGTCGCTGTTGCGTTGAAGGCTACAATGTTGTTCATGCTGGCGTCATCATTGTGGTAACATTGTCTGTGACGATCACGTCGGGGTCGCCACAAGTACACGCATTATTATTTTAATTCCGTACTTACCATAAATAATTTTAACAAGGCTTTTAATAGAACATCTAAATTGGCCTATCAGATACACCCACCGTAGGTTGTGTCCGTTTCCACGCAGCCAGCAGGAAGTCACGCGGGTAGATGGCATCAGGCCACGGAGCGCCGACGTGTTCGGTACCCTGATAGGCTCGATGGGCCGATAGTGGAATGAGATGCCCTTCTAGTAGTGGGTAGGTGGGTAGTACTTACTGAACAGTATATAACAACTCGTAGATTCGATCGGATAATTCCGTCACAGCCGAAGCGAACGTGCTTTCTGCCTGTAATTATAATTTTTTTTTTTTTTTTTTTCAAAAACAGTTGGATATTAATTCTGTGGTAATATTTCTTTGGTTTGTGCATAAACTTACGTCAGTATAATAAGTTTATGGGTTTGAGTTAGGTAGATATAATTGGGTATTGGGGACGACCGATGAAAAGACCAAGAGAAGTGGTTCCTTTTGAAAATGACAGATAAAAAGCTTAAAAATAACAAAATAAAAACGCGTGTGGTCAGGGGACTCCGTCAGGAACGAAGTTCCTCACGCACGCACACACAGACACACTAGAAAAAGAAAGAAAGAGAGAGCGCGCGTCGTGCGTATATGCCTGCTCAAGTGCTCACTAAACAGACTGCTCATAGCGCAAAATCTTACGTGTCGTTACATTTTCTCCCGAATCACACCTTCCGCAAACCGCGTTAAGGAAAGTTACCTACGTTCCAAAAATATTTCACAAAGATGTTTCTGTATTACATCGACTTGTCACATGTTGTAGTGTTCAGCAGCCAGATTCTTTTAAATCCATAATATCGTAAATGATACAGACTATTTTTGACCTCTGGAGCTCTGCAACTCAACGACTGAAACAAAAAGTATACATTAATGTGATCCCTTTTTCTGTTTACGAGTAAATACGTAGGACATAATTTCTTTGTTTATGAATTTAGCAGTATGATATTTTGTGTTTTTACACTATGGTGCCTTGGGGTAATTTCGAGCATGGGGTAATTCCATTAAAATGGGTTTTCGTCACACATCATAACAATATTGCGACGCGTACTAAAGTTAGGCGTATAGAATTTAATGAAGTCTCACACTATTGATGCCGGCAATTAAAAATGTCACTGCAATCTGTGTCAAAACCATTTTAACGGAATAAGCCCATATCCGGAATTAGCCCAAGGTATATATTATGCATCTCTAGTTTTTCAAAAATCTAAAAGTAAACCTAAATACAGTACGGTCACAGTATAAAGAGATATCCTTACTCTGTGGTACGGTTATTGGTTCGTTTAATCTCAAAATTGCGATCAACCTGTTACGTGCCATAAGCCACAAATGACCATCGAATTCCTTCCACGTCTCACAATGGCTATTGTATGCAGTTTGCACATCGCAAGTCGTTTTAACTGCTTTAATTAATCAAACGAGATGTTTACAAAGTTGTCTTAAAACTTCTGATATCTAATTCTTTCGCATTTGGTTAGTCATTATATTCATCATCATCATCATCATTTCCGCCGAAAAAGTCCACTGCTGAACATAGGCATCCACCAAGCATCGCCACAACGACCGGTCCTGCGCTTTCCGCATCCAGCGGATTCCCACGACCTTCACCAGGTCGTCGGTCCACCTTGTGGGGGGCCTACCCACGCTGCGCCTTCCAGTACGCGGTCGCCACTCCAGAACTTTACGGCCCCATCGGCCATCCGTTCTGCGAGCAATGTGCCCAGCCCATTGCCACTTAGGTTTGGTAAGTCATTATATTACATTATTCAAATATATATTTATTTTGTGCCGAGGTCTTGAGGATTATTATAGTCCTAAGTATTCTATGTAGGTATAGTACGTGGGACACTCAGAAAGTTTTGCGAAACTAAAAAAAATTGTTCTATACGTACATATATTTTTATCAAATCTTTTCAAAGTACTTTCCACCAGCCTCTATACAAAGATTCATGCGCCTAAACCAGTTTTCAAAACACTTTTTCCAGTCCGCCGCAGACACCTCGTTTACAGCCTGCTCGAACGCAGCCAGCGCATCTTCCGGCGACGAAAATTGTATCCCTTTGAGCTGATTTTTTATTTTTGGGAATAAAAAGAAGTCACACGGTGCTAGATCAGGGCTGTAAGGAGGGTGACCCAGGAGTTTGACTGGCGTGCTGTCCAGGAAGTCCCTCGTTTTGAGTGCGGTGTGCGCAGGTGCATTGTCGTGGTGGAGCAGTAGCCCGCGGAGCCCTGTGTTTGGTCGCTTGTTGCTTATAACAGAGAAATCTTCTGGCAAACATTTGGTAGTATACCATTCGGCATTAATGCTTCTTTGATCCCGTAAGGGAATTGATACCAAGTGGCCAGTCAAATTAAAAAAGCTAGCGATCAAAATCTTACCCCCGCTTCTAGATCGCTTCACTTTGGTAGGCGTTGGCTCATTTTGAAACACCCAAACAGTCGACTGGCACTTGGTTTCTGGGTCGTATTGATAAATCCAGGACTCATCACCTGTAACGATGTCGTAAACACGCCGAGACGAGCCTGCTTCAAATTTGTTAAGCATATCACGGCACCATTCCACCCGGGCCTGCTTCTGAGCATCGGTGAGGTTGTGCGGCACCCAGCGTGATACTATCCTCCTCACGCAAAGATGGCTGTGTAGAATCTCGTGAACGCTTCCCGATCCAATCTTCAATATGTGTTGAATCTCCTGATATGTAATTCGCCTATTGTCTTGGATTAAATTTTTCACTGCTAGCACGTTTTCTTCGGTAACAGCCGTCAAAGGGCGACCGCTTCTTTCGTCATCCCCCAAAGTTGGTCGACCGCGCTTGAATTCGTTATACCAACGATACACGGTTGCCTTGGAAGGGCCTTCATCCATGAATGCCATTTGAAGTCTATCGTACGATTCATCCGGTTTCAGGCGACACTTGAAATCGTATAAAATCATAGCTCTAAAATGTTCCCGGCGCAGATCCATATTTCAGTGAGACACAATACTTTGAATTAACTCGCAAAAAATGTGGAGGGAAATTTTGAAATTGGAACTTACTTATTTTTACTTATAAATAATCATATTTTCGAAAAACATTATAACTGGCCAGTCTCCCATATATAAAAACTTTTTTTCGCAATACTTTCTGAGGGGCCTGGTATGTCGGATAAAAGTGTGTACCATGAAAGTTGTATAGGAAAAGTTTACAAGATCGACTTGGTTTGATTGTCAGTTGTTTATAAGGCGATATTTTTTGTTGATACTTTTTATATATTGGATAACATAACATAAACATAACATAACATCACGCCTGTATTTCCCCGAAGGGGTAGGCAGAGGTGTATAGTACACCCACATTTCGCCAGTTATATTGTAAGTCCCATGTAATAGGGGGCGAGCCTATTGCCAGTAACCGGGCACAAATCCAGACTCCGGGCTGCTACTAAGAATTTCGTAATGAAAAAACCCAATAACACTTTGCCCGACCCGGGAATCGAACCCAGGAGCTCACGCTCAGCAGTCGCGCTTGCAACCACTAGACCAACGAAGCAGTCATTCAACGAAGCAGGCAGTCATGTATTGGATGATTAGTTTGATTGTCAAATGTGACAATCAAATGTTTATGATTTATAAGGAAATAATTTTTGTTGATATTTTTCATGTATTTTTAAGAAATAATCATTTCATAATTTGTTTTATTTCAAATAGAATACCATAAAAATACTTTTATTTCGTTATAATTTATGTAACAAAAACCCTTTTAGACTGGAAAGATGTGTATCGCGCAGATGCAGATGCGCAGGACGTCATGTTCGTTTTATAATTATCCGTCAGACTATACCACAGAAATAGATAGATAGAATGGAAAAGTGCCAACACTCTATACCATAGTGCAGGGCAGTTCAAAACGAATCTCAGTTCGCCTTGACTTGTTTCTGTAAATACTGTAACAAAAACCCGCAAAAATGCCTTATTACGCTGTTTCTAACTGCAGAAACAAAAGCTGTAAAGTAAATTAGATTAAGGTGAATGCTACAGGGTAGCCCGCGAAATTCAAATTGATCAGCGTTTTTTACAAATTGTAGCTTTATTTTGCGTTGTATATCGGTCAAAATATGACTGGCGGAAAAAGTAACAATATATCTAAGGAATAATACTCATAAAAAATATTAACCTAGCTCTATAAGCTGTATAAGCTCGAAAATCGATAATTTGATCGTAAATTAATATAATCGAGCTAGGCTAGCTAATAGAGCTAGGTTAATATTTTTTATGAGTATTATTCAGTAGATATATTGTTATTATTTCCGCCAATCATATTTTGACCGATATAAAATGCGAAATAAAGTTACAATTTGCAAAAAACGCTAAAAATTTTGAATTTCGCGGGGTACCCTGTAGCATTCACCTTAAAGTTAAATTTTAAAAATTGATTACGTCAACATGGGAGGCGTGGTTTGTCCGAAAGTTGCCACGCATGAATCGCAAGTAAAATTGTGATTACAACCATTCTATCTATTTCTGTGGACTATACATTATCGTCTATTAATCCTAAACACCCAGCCCTGTTCGTTAATCATCATTATTAGCACAGAGTAGCCATAACTGTGTGGTATTATCGGCAGCATAAGTGGCCATCGAGTTTTTCCGCCAAGGAACGCGCAGCGACTATTGTGTGCCAGCACAGATCGCCGATAAGCCTTTATTACAGTCCGTTAGTGAATAATGCACGTATAAGGGACGAACATGTAATGTATTCATTGAAATATTCGCGTATCTAGTTGGGAGACATCGCAAGGTGTGGCCAGGGTTACCTATTGTGCTAGTGTTTCGAGAAACCAGAAATTTTTAGATACCCAAATTTATGGGAGCTATTTCTTTAAAAATAAAATATACATCCCTATTTTGTTTGAACACGCATACGGGATTTTTTTGCCATGGTGACGGCGGATCCAGTGTCGGACTCTTACCGACTAAAACCACCACGGTGTTCCACCAATTACCATTGGCCGGGGGCGTGGGAACCCTCTGTATTCGCACAACCACCCCCGACAGGTCTGACCCGCCACAAACAGGAAAGCCCCTTCTTTCCGCAGAACGCTGCGCACCACCTCACGGGCCTCGCCACGACGCAGCTAGCACGCCGGTGTCACGGCCACACAAGCCACGCTAGTAACTAGCCTGCCTCGCCAGCCACGCCAGCTACTTCTGCCTCGCCAGCCACGGGGGCCACGCCAGCCACGCAAGCCTTACCACCCACACCAGCAACACCAGTCACGCCAGCTACGCCAGGCAGCAGACTACCCCGAGAACGCCGCCCGCACGCCCTATTCTCTTGTAATTTTATGTAGAGGTTTTCTTCCTCATCCCTCATCCTCCACTGTGCCCTCTGTTAATTTCAGAGGGACACGCGGTGTTACGCCCCACTGGCCCAGATCGAGCCCCTCCTGTGCCAGAATATTCACCACGGGCAATAAGATCCCCCGGTCCATAGAAGAGTAATTGCCCGTGCCCAGGGTGCACCGGCCCAACATCTGCTGTTCCCTCTAGACGTATCTAGAAGGACCAGCAGCCGTCAGGCACACGAGGAGGTTTTCTGGCCCAGCATCCCAAATTTGTAAGGGTATCTGCTAATCATTCTGTAGAAGTGTTACTATGAGACCAACTCTGAAATCGTGAATTTTTCATTTTATTTTATTAATTAATAATTTATTAAAATTAAAAGTAGGTATATAAAAAATAGGGGTGTATAAATATCTACTATAACATACATCAAGATTTATCTAAAGATTACGGGTAGTTTCATATTTTAGCGTTTTTGGTGACTGCCTCGTTGGTTTAGTGGTCGCGGTAGAAACTTAACTTTTCCAAAGAATCTGAGTTTTCAATATGAAATATTATAGACGAAAGTTTAATCGATTTTCAATTAAACGAATAGAATTTTCATTGTAGGTTTGTAAGGCTTACGTAAATAGATAATAATTTAAATGGAATTATTTGATCTATGTCGAAGTATTTACCTTGTGCGGCGTTAAATGTAGCTAATTGGAATAAATGGGGTTTCGTTGGAATTTAGAGTCAATGTCATCTGTTTGCGAGTGGTGAAGGAAATCATGGCGCTTAAGGCAATCACCGCCGCACCGACCTTTCATTGAGTTTGCTTAATAAACAGTATATTATTCCTAATGGGACATGTTGTTGTAAATTTTATGTGTTGTAAAGGTATAAGTTCCTTGAGAAACAGTTTGCAGATAGTAATTTGAAACTATGTTAAAGATAGGTATAAAGCATAAGCAAGATAACAGAGGCAGTCGCTCGCCGAATGCATAGTATAATAAGTTGTCTGCAGAATTAACGGCATTCCGGACAAACCCCCCGTGGCTTTTGGTTTGCTTTTGTCATGTAATGTACATACATACATATTATCACGCCTTTTTCCCATTGGGGTAGGCAGAGGCTATGGATTTCCACCTGCTACGATCCTGACACACCTCTTTCACTTCATCTACGTCCATTAACCTCATCATGTAATGTATGTTTTATAAAAATAAAGTAATAAAAAAAAAATGAAATACCATCTCATTCCATCTCCTCTCGTGGGTGTCGTAACAGGCGACTATGGGGTTCACCAGAGGATGGGCAGCAGTGATCTCTGAGTATTTATTCAACAAACTGCTATCGCCAACCCACTTACTTACCAAGCGTGGTAATTGTGGCATATCCCTCCTTTTTGGGGGAGACTTATGTCCAACAGTGGACGTCTTTCGGTTGAAATGATGATGATGAAGTGATATAAAGTTTGATTGGTTGAACGAGGGACTTAAGAATGATGTTCAGTTCTTAATTCTCATTCTAAATATTAATTGCCATAAGTGGTCGTTTTTCGCACTTTCTCTATCTACAACTACAGCGAACTATAATTTACAGAGTTAATCATCATCATATCAGCCGAAAGACGTCCACTTCTGGACATAGGCATCCCCCAAGTATCGCCACAACGACCGGTTCTGCGCCTTCCGCATCCAGCGGATTCCCGCGACCTTCACCAGGTCGTCGGTCCACCTTGTGGGGAGACCTACCCATGCTGCGCCTTCCAGTACGCGGTAGCCACTATAGAACTTTACTGCCCCATCGGCCATCTGTTCTGCGAGCAATGTGCCCCGCCCACTGCCACTTAAGTTTGGCAATTCTTCGGGCTATGTCGGTTACTTTCGTTCTCCTGCGAATCTCATTTCTGATTCGATCACGCAGGGACACTCCGAGCATAGCCCTCTCCTTTGAGTGACTTTGAGCCTTCTAATCAGGCCCATTGTGAGCGACCATACGTTTCAGTGCCGTAAGTAATTACTGGCAACACACACTGGTCAAAGACTTTCGTCTTGAGACACTGCGGTAAATTGGACGAGAAGATATTGCGTAGCTTCCCGGAGTTTATAGTTTCTGATTAAACTACAGTACATGTACTTTAAATGATGTATTCAGCATTCAGCGAGTAATATTTTTTTTACTGATGGGGGCGCCACTTGGCCGCTACATTCCCCTTAAGCAAATTTTTTTTTGTTCGAGAAATCAGCAGTTTCCAACCAGTTCACGGTAACTCGCGGTCACAATGTCCGGCCGGACGCGGTCACTATAACTCATCTCGCATATTTGCACGTCACGTCTATTGTTTTACACATAAATAGATAGAATGGTTGTTATCACAATTTTACTTGCGATTCATGCGTGGCAACTTTCCGAACAAACTACGCCTTACATTTTAACGTCATTAAAATAAAAAAACATCAAATGTACTTTACATATAGCTTTTGTTTCTGCAGTTAGAAATAGCACATTAAGGCATTTTTGCGGGTTTTTGTTACAGTATGTATAGAAACAAGTCAAAAGGCGTGCTGAGAAAGGCTTTGAAATATCCTGCACTAAGGTGCATGGTGCTGCCACGCGCGCCCTGCCCGCATGGCCATTCTATCTATTTCTGTGATTGTTTTACTACACGCAGCTATGCTTAAATTAACGGAACCTACGCGTTTACATCCATGTATATCTAGAACATTTTTTTGCACACCATTAAAAAAAAACAGAAGGCTTAGTTCAACTTGGTCTTCTTACCTGCAGTTTCTGAAAAGCTAACTTATTAGTTATCAGCCAATGATATTTAAAAGTATAGATATGTCATACCCTAACAAAATTAACGAAAAAAATGTTCCACACGCAGCGGCAGCACAATACGCATAACCTAGTACAAAGTAAGTAAGTTGGTTACTTCAAGTTACTTTCGCGTCATAATTAGAACACTTTCTGTATTAAATACGACGGCATTTTAGTTTTTTTTTGTCACCGGTCAAGCTCGGCGCCTTTCTTGCCGCGGATTAATACAAAACGTCCTAATTAGGATGTTTTCGAGTCTCCAGATTGCGAGTGCAAGAACCATATCTGTGCTTTTAAATATCATTGTTATCAGCTGTCAAATCCCATGTTGAAGTATTGTGATTGGTTGTTAGTATTTTTGCCAACCAATTACAGGGGCTGATATTAGATTGACAATAGACCAAATTGATCAGCCTTTCAGTTTCAGTTCCAGTAGTTTAAAATTCGACGAAAATTAACACGTTCAGAGACACTACGTCGAGATGCGGCTCAGTTGGCGAATTGCAAAGAAAGAAAGATAATTTATATTCGTCTAGTGACGCACAAAATTACAAAAAATATATACAAAAACAAATAAAGGAACAATTAATCAAAAAGTGGTAAGATATGCGTCACCTCCCCGCTAAACTAACCACAGACACTTTTTTACTTTATTTTCATTGCATTTTAAACCGTCCAGCTATGTGCGGTACGCCAGCAGTACGCTACGGACTGCCCCATTATCTAGATCTTACGTCTTCTTTGTCGATCCAAAGGTTGTCTGGAAGATAAAAGACAAGATATATAAGTATTTGTGTTGGTCTGGGCGTTTCTTATGTACTATAAGCATGAATTTACAAAAAAAAGGATATAAGTATTATATCTACTGTCTAGTACCCATAGTACAAGCTCTGTTTAGTTTGGGACTAGGTTGTGCTGTGTAAATAAATGTCCCAATTTTTATATTTTTTTATATTTATATCGCTTTAGCGATAAGACCGCCAATCTACCCATAATTTATACGTTGTTCCAGTTTACTACTAATTTCATGGTGTACAACACAGTGTACAATAAAGCATATTCTATCTATCTAACTATCATGCTTTGAATCCGATTTGTTTATTAAACTAGTTTGACAAATAGATATCTATGAATTGTTATCATATTTCCATCAAGTGGGTATGTAGAGTATATTTGACATTATATATTGTTTAAATTTTAATTTCATTGGATTATATAACCTATATAAAAAGTTGACAATACTGTGCATGTTATTAGTGTTTAAATATCTTACATTGTTTAAAAATTTGTATGCCTACCAAGGCGAAACATAGTGAAACTTCTATATTTTTTGACATCACTGTAACCTATGTTTATAACAAATAAATGAATCTGAATCTGAATCTGAATCTATGTGTATTTCAAAATATCGGCTATCTCTTGCTTTAAAATTGCTAAGTTTATGGCTAGTACTAAGCCATTACCGTAAAAGTCGATAGCCGCATTTTTCTTTAATTCCTAGGGTTTAAATGAAAACTAAGCTTTATCTCGGCCAATGAAGCGATTATTCTGTGAATAATTAAGGAAACCTATTACAAATCGATACACGGGTCTAAATTATGTGCAGGAGCTAATTGAACGGGCAAAGCTGCAAGCAACAGCTAGTCATGTGTAAGGCGTAGGACGCACGGTACACTGGAAAAAATATTTACCCAAACTAGAGTGATAACCATAATTTTGGTAAGTCGTTACTAAAGTTTATTTGATTTTGTTTTTTTATTTTTTATTTTTTTATAACTACCACGATTTTAAAATGTAACGTACTGCGTTGTCATCCAATCCAGAAGGCCAATTCTCTTAATTAAAAACCATAGAATTAAAAACGTTCAAAATATAGTTCCAAACTAATCTCAATTTCCTGACAATAGATGTCCGTTTCCCGTTTTTTTGTGACACTTAGGTAATTAATGTCACCAATAAACGGCAATCGGAAACATCTACTGTGAGGAGATTGAGATTAGTTTGGAACTATATTTTGAACGTTTTTACAAGCTTTTATTTAACTTGCAATGTATGTATGTATGTAATTTGTTACGGTGGAATCTTGCAACTCAATTTTGAAGAAGATATCTTCAACCGATTGAGCTCAAATTTTGTGTACACGTTTAGTTTGGAAGACAATGCATGGTTGGCTGTGTGACGTCATTCTAAATCCAAAATGGCGGAACACCCAAGATGGCGGACTAGTTATTTTTCATGCACTCTTACAATATGGGTATCAAATGAAAGGGCTTGCTAAGAATAACTCGAAAAATAAAGTAATGTCACTCTAAATCCAATATGGTGGACTTCTAAAGATGGCGGACCAAGTTTTTTATGCTTTCCTAGATTGAGCTGAAATTCTGTATACACGTTTAGTTTGGATGAAAATGCATGGATAGCTGTGTGGCATCATTCTAAATCTAACATGGCGGTACACCCAAAATGGCGGACTAGTTATTTTTAATGCACTCCTACAATATGGGTATCAAATGAAAGGGCTTTCTGAGAATAACTCAAAAAATAAAGTGACGTCACACTAAATCCCATATGGCGGACTTCTAAAGATGGCGGACTAAGTTTTTTATGGTTTCTTACAATATGGGTACCAAATGAACACATACTACGGCCTCTTAGCTCGAAACGTGATTGGCTTGTCTGATTGCGTTAAAAGCGGAGGTCAGCATCCTCCTGTAGAGGGCGCTCAAGTCGACGCCTTTGTCGCTGGTTGACTCCTGCTGGGCCTCCCCCGGGTAACCGGGGGTCTCACCCGGTAGGGTCTGACCGCCAAGGCGTCGTGAAGAAGCGCTCCCGTGAAAACGGTGAGCGCGGCGCTCCTACAGGAACACACATAGCAACTATTCACAAAGCTGTGTTGTCCGCCCACCTCACAGTAGGCGGCGCTCAGCAACTTGCTTGGACAGACAGAGTCCAACCCGACGCCATGCCCGTATTAACGGGTAGAGATAGATGCCTCGGGAAAGGGATATAATCCCGAGCCCCGATCCTCGCGCCCCCTGGCGGGGGCGCCGAGAAGACCTCGAAGGTATGGTACCAAATGAAAGGACTTGCTGAACGTCCGAATGCGAGTTAAATAACCTGTCCAGCTATAACTAAAAAATAAATTAAATGTAAAAATACTTTATTAAAAACAAGCTTTCTTTAAATGCGCTAAAAATAATAAAATAAACTTTTCCTTTAAAACTTTTACCATCAACTTATAACGTCATTCACAATTTATATGATATAAAAGCTTGTCGCGAGATTTACCTGTGTATAAACAAGTAAATTGAATAACTTGATCTGATTGATTTTAATTACATCAGGTGAGGTGGCGGTCAAACGCAAGCCCGTTAAGAATAATAATAAAAAAAAGGTCAAACTAAATAAATACGAGTACCTACATAAATCTCGCGACAAGCTTTTATATCATATAAACTGTGTAATGACGTTATAAGTCGATAGTAAAAGTTTTAAAGGAAATTTTATTTTATTATTTTTAGCCCATTTTAATGAAAGCCTCATGAATGAAATTATTTATTATTATTCTTATGATCACATCAGTCAGCCGCTCCACTTCCGGCGATTGCTATTAATCGTATCGTGTGTGCGCCGCCTTTCGACAAACAGGTCTGTACATCCCGATTCACAATAAATTACGGATTAGAAGCTAGCTAATGCAATTACATGCTGCAGGTTAAGCACTTATAGTTTCAGCTTATGGTTCCGAAGTAATAACAGTAATGTTGGAAGTAGGGCTGCCATAAGGACAGTAGGCCAATTCACATAACTAAAGAAAGTTAAGTTTCGGCACAGATAATATAATACTATAGTCAAACCTGGATGAGCGAGAGTTCAAGGGACCGGAATCTTTTTCTAGCTCATGCAGGTTTTTCACTTAACCAAGTTTCTCACTTATAGAGGTGCAGGAGCGGTTTTTCTCACTTACAGAGGTGACTAAATAGCTGTAGACACTTTCTTTGCAATTGATACATATCAACTGTAATAAGTTTGACAAAAAGGTCGGTGCAGATGCACATTTGGCTCTTCTAAAATAATGTGGTGCAAAAACAATGACCTGGGTGGGACACAAAGACGCTTGATTTGTTGTTTTTTTTTTGTTAGTTAGGCGAACCATATGTGCGTTAGTTACACGAAATTTTGAAAGTGTCATAACAGATAATAAATACGCTCAACTCTCGCTTATAGAGGTATTGGGTATGGCAGTCTCAGTTATAGAGGTCCAGCCAGACGTGAAAACCGAATCTCTCATATAGAGGTTTCTGTTTCTCGCTTGTAGAGGTTTTCGAGGCTTAAAATGACGGGACCTGGCAATTATTCTCACTTGTAGAGTTTTCTCCTTTATCCAGTTCTCACTCACCCAGGTTGACTATACTAGTATTAGTTTTGGTCAAAGCAACGATTTTCGTATTCTCTTATCTTCGGCGATTGCTGTACGCTCACGTCAAGTCCGCGCAGTGTTGTTAGATCGAGTTTCTGAATTTTCCCCATGTTCTTATATTTTTTCCCCCAAATGATATGTTTTGCATTAAAACAAAACAAGTTTAACCGGATTACATCGCGTATATTATTTAAATTGGTTTTCCTGACGTTTCGAAAGCTTTGCAGCGTTCGTGGTCGCAGGTAGACTAACGGCCAAAAGTAATAACCGATCTATCCACGATTTGCCCTACTAGAGATAGAAATTTGACATAAAATGTATGGAGCCTTAGGGCCAAATTGGCACTTTAGACTTTCTGCAGGCAAAAACAATTAAGCGCCGTAGGGCCAAATAGGCACTTTAGACTTTCTGCAGGCAAAAATACTAAAGCGCAATACGGCCAAACTGGCGCTTTAGTCATTTTGTCTATTTTTTTTCTCTATAAACCATATATACCAATGTCAAACTGTTGAAGTGACGACCTATGGCGATATTCTAAGCACGCTGGAATAGTTCGATTTAAAGTTGATGACATAATACACCGCAATGGAGGTTCGTAATTTATCGCTCATTAACGCAATTTGGATGTTTGATGTGCTTCCCAGGCTTGGAGCAAAAGAAAAATATATTCTTAGAGCTACTTACTTAAATAATCACGTAGAAGCTCGTAAAATTAGTCCGTTGGAGAATAATGTATTATCCAGGGACGATGGATTTATTTTTTAAGTACTACGATTTGTGGTTACCTTTTATACTTTTTTCTGTGGCCCAAACAAGTATTTGTAATTTATTTGTAACTGTACGTGTTTATCCCAAATAGGACCACAAGCGTAAGTATTTCAAACACTTAATGCAAGAATATGAAAAATACTAATTATTTGATTTAACGTAACTACGTTTCTGATTTTTTTTTTTGTATAAGAGGCATAATGGCAAATGAAATTATATAAAAAATTTCATTTGTGTGACGTGTTATACTTTACATTAAATAACGAAAATTGAAAATTTGGACTCGGGATACTTGAATTAAAGGCTGCTATAACATAGGGCGCATTTTAGACACAGTCACAGAATATCTAATGTACAATTTTTTTTTTTTTTTTTCCGTGGGGAAATCCTCATGGACGCACTCCACCCGTGGTAGGCGGAGCCAGTGTCGGACTCTTACCGACTAAAACCACCACGGTGTTCCTTCAACTACCTTAGCCGGGGGCGTGGGAACCCGTGAGTATTCACACAACCACCCCCGACAGGTCCCAGCTCGCCACAAGCAGGCGAGCCCCTTCTCCCCGTGCGGCCTAACGACGGCCGAACCCTCCTCTGTGGCGCACACGGAACACTGCACGCCACCTCACCTCACGGGCCTTTACCAGCTACGCCAGCTGCTGGTCGGGCAGCAGACTACCCCGAGTCTGCTGCTCGCAGACCCATCCTCCTGTAATTTTTATAGAGGTGTTCTTCCTCGCGGTCCGGGCGGTAAAGCCAAGACCCTCGGTCCCAAGAGGCGCGAGAACACTACTCAGCAGCCACTCCTGGGATTACGAGACCGACGGGGGCAGGGAAGGACAGTCCCCCCGCTGCCTGCCCAGTGACAGGGTGAGTGCACACCGGGCCCGCCCCTGCTCCTCCACAGTGACCTCTGCTGTCTCAGAGGGACACGCGGAGCAACTTCCCATTAGCCCACATCGGGCCCCTCCCGTGCCAGAATATTAGCCACAGGCAATAAGGTCCCCCGGTCCAAAGGAGACTTATTGCCCGTGCCCAGGGTGCACCGGCCCAACAACTGCCGATCCCTCTAGACGTGTCCAGAAGGACAAACAGCCGTCAGACACACGTGGAGGTTTTCTGGCCAGCACCCATATCTAATAGTACTAACGTAACACAGTGTAAACCCTCTCATGGTAATACAATAAATAAATAAATAATAAATATTTTTGGGACATTTTACACATCATCAGTCCCAAACTAAGCAGAGCTTGTACTATGGGTACTAGACAATGGATATAATACTTAAATACCTTTTTTTTTTTTGTAAATACATACTTGTAATACATAAGCAACACCCAGACCAACACAAACACTCATGTTCATCACACAAATATTTGTGTCCTGTGGGAATCGAACCCACGACCTCGTGATCAGCAGTCCGACACTCGAACCACTAGACCACAGAGGTTGTCATATATAAATACAATACAATACAAATCCTCTTTATTGCACAACAAGATTAAATTAATTTTTTAAATAACTACTTATGCGTTAGTGTACAACTGGCGGTCTTATCGCTCCACAGCGATCTCTTCCAGACAACCATTGAATGGACTGAATTGTAATAGTAATAAGTTTTTGATAAAACATAGTTTTATGCTAAAAGCAAGTACTAGGGACTCTGCAACTTATTGTTGCTTTTAAGTTTAAGCAATAGAATTAACTTATCACTACTTACAATCTAACTTAACTCTGTCACACTTTCTCGGTTTAAAGTACAACTTAGACCCACTTACCCTTTGAAAACTATTCGTTAACAAGCTTTCTCGAAGCTAAGTTAATAAATTAGCGAACTAATGACGCATTATAAATGAGAAACAATAAATATCTATCAAGCGGGCCTCGCTCACATCTAGTGGAGAACATAACTCATCCGGCTGGCCACGACTCATAAAGATTCGACCTCTGACCGCGAGGTTGTAGGTCCTCTTCCCCGTCGCATAAAACAGCGTCTTACAAATGAAGCCTGCATCGTTAGCTGGAACTGTAGTTTTATGCGTATTGTTCGCTCACCTCTCAGAGTAAACCATGGACGAATACAAAAAGACGGACGGAATCTCGCTAAACAATAAGTCAAGCTAATGATATTGTGAGTGATTACTGCGTGCATCGAAACGATTTTAATTAATAAATATTGTACGGTAGATTAAAATATTTTTTTAGAAATATCTGTAAAAACGATTGTCATCTTAGTCTACCTGCGACCACGAAATGCTGCAAAGCTTTCGAAACGTCAGGGAAACCAATTTAAATAATATACGCGATTTAATCCGGTTAAACTTTGTTTTATTACAATAAGTGAAGCATTTATAGTAAAACGGCTCGCTTAAAAGTACGGGCTGGCACGCACATATTCACACCCATAGTAAGCCTAACAGCCGCAATTACGCAAACATACTCGTGTGACGGTAGTCATTGTGGTAGTGTCACAAATAAAATTACAATAAGCCGTCTGGTGTGTTAAAATGCTGTCGAAATTATAAAAAAAAAAAAATATTGACTTAAATAGAGTAGGAAAAAATTAAGTGCTTCAGTCTTTTCTAGCGAGATTCCGTCCGCCTTTTTTTATTCGTCCGTGGAGTAAGCTACCAGGTTTTGTAAGAATTTGTACGATAAATTCAGTTACGTTGACATTCAATTAAGCGGCCAGAGGCTATTCCCTTCAAAAGCCATAGCTTCTCAGTACCACCTTGCAATGTAAAGGAATAGGGAAGTCAGAAAATAGTAAATTTTCACTAATTACTTTAAAAGATAAAACTAAAATATTTGACAAGTAATGGAGACATTACATCTGCAGTGTGAAATTAACCTAACTATAATTATGTAAGATTTTATAGTTAGACTGATTGGCGAGTAGAAAATTACAGTTATTCATACAGATATTATTTATTAGCAAAATATTTTTACTATGATCAACTTTGAAATCATGTTTTTTTTTTTATCAGCTTTTTTATATATATTTTGATTGAGTTAGGTATTTACTGATAACGATGCTTGGAGGATGCCTATGTCCAGCAGTGGATATATTTCGGCTGAAACGATGATGATGATGATCCATTTATGTATGGAGCAGCAGATTTTTTTTCACGATGTCATAATTAAATAATAATAATAAATATTTGGGACATCTTTACACATCACCATCTAGTCCCAAACTAAGCAAAGCTTGTACGATGGGTACTAGATAATGGATATAATACTTATTTAATATTTTTTTGTAAATACATACTTATAATACACAAGAAACACCCAGACCAACACAAACACTTATGTTCATCACACAAATATTTGTGCCCTGTGGGAATCGAACCCACGACCTCGTGATCAGCAGTCCGACACTCGAACCACTAGACCACAGACGTCGTAAATATGTAATTTGCCTGCTTTTTCGCTTACTTTCGCTTTCGCTGCTTTATCCAGAAGCAACATGCCACATATTCAATTTCAGTACGCGGGAGACGCCGCGCGCCGCGGGAAAAGTCAAGTGTTAAATATATTGCAATAAACCAGAATTATTAAACAAGATTGTACTATAAATACGTAGAGAACAGGTACAGAAGTTATAACACTGCCACTGATCATTAAATTATTGTTCTTCGATAAACTATTGATGTTGGAAGCCAAAATATAGGCTAATTTACCTATCACCTTTTCTTTAAGGCCACACTTAAGTGCGGGACACACTGGACGCAACCGCGTTGGTATAACATTGCAAGCGATAATTTCGAACAATAATTTATTGTTTTAGATGCAGTTAATTCGTCGGCCTCCAGTGTACTTACCGTTGCGAATCGATAAGTTGAATCGCGTAAGATAAGTGCGTACTAGGCTTAGGGTTGTCATTCGGTAGACATTGCCAATTAGTATATGCAACATTTACATGGTTGTTATCGTGTATAGACTTAGCTTCAGCATTATATAGATTCTGTTTGACTGTAAATCTTCCAAACTTTAATTATATATTTTTTATTTATCCGCACTTCGTCGTAAACTGCCATGAGCACTTTAAAAAAAAAATGTGCGGTTTTATACTAGGATAAACCTATCTTGTCCAATGTGTTGTCTTGTCTGTGTGTTTGGTACAAATTTTGAAATAGGTTTTAAACTAACTTCCCGATGTGCTAGAGACTGGAATCTTTAAACATAGCACAGAACTGGATGACAAGGCAATATTAACTCACTTTCGCTTTAAAAACAATGATATTTAAATAAATAAATAATTCTTTATAACATAACATAACTTATAACATAACTTATAACATAACTGGCGAAATGTGGGTGTACTATATACACCTCTGCCTACCCCTTCGGGGAAATACAGGCGTGATGTTATGTTATGTTTATGTGGTTATTTCGGATTCAAAGATCCATACAAACAAAAATAAATTTAAAAAATTATAACATTTTAATTTAAACGAATTAAAAATTGTTGAAAGAGAAAAAATTAAGTGGAGTTTAATTTTGATACCGCATACCTATAAATTTGATAAGGCGCCGAACGTGACCGGTGTCAAAAAATAAAATGCCGTCATGAATGTGTGTACAGAAAGTATTCCAATTATGACACGAAAGTAACTTGAAGTAATCAACTTATATTAATTTTTACTAGTTTATGTGTATTGTGCTGCCGCTGAACATTTTTTTCGTTGGTTTTGTTATGACATATCTATATTTTTAAATAACATTGTTTAAAAATGTAGTATAAAAAAAAAAAAAAACATTAAATTATTATCATTTTCTTTCAAGCCATTAGTATTCAGTATATAAAGTGCTACAAGTTAAGACTTTATTATGAACATGCGCATACGCTGGATAAAAGTCTTAAATTATCTACTCTACCTATCGTATTCACATAGGAAGAACTGTTATTTTCTTGGAATCAAACTTATAACTACGATTAATTGTGTTCCCACAACTTTTATTTCACTGGTAACCCTACACGCGTTATTATTTATGCAATAAAGTCGGAAATAACTGTTATTTAATAAACCTACGTTACGTTATTACACTAACGGATTGTTTCGCAGATACTTAGGGCTTTTTCACACGTATTCGCCATTCAAACGGTGATGTAATTCGAAGCAAAAACGCGTTAGCTGGTAGAAAAAAAAGTAATGGGCTAAATAGCTTTAAAACTGAACAGCTTGACACAAGAGTGCGAAAAAAATGCGACACAGGTTCATCATTTCAGCCGAAAGACGTCCACTACTGGACGAAGGCCTCCCCCAATTAAGAGGGGGATATGCCATAATCGCCACGCTTGGCAGGTGGGTTGGCGATCGCAGTTGGTTGGTTAAATAATCAGAGAACGCTGCTGCCCATCCTCTGGTGAATCCCTTAGTCGCCTTTTACGACACCCATGAGAAGAGATAAGGGTGGTGCTATTGTGGTAAGTGGTAAGGGTGGCACCACACGGACACTGGTTATTCGGTAGAAATAAATAAATAAAATAAATAACTTTGGGACATTTTTTACACAGCACCATCTAGTCCCAAACTAAGCAGAGCTTGTGTTATGGGTACTAGACAATGGATATAATACTTATATACTTTTTTTTATGTAAATACATACTTACCATAATGAACACCAACACAAACACTTATATGTTCATCATACAAATATTTATGTCCTGTGGGAATCGAACCCACAACCTCGTGATCAGCAGTCCGACACTCGAACCACTAGTCGAAAGATCTTAATAATTTTTTTTTTTAATAAAATTAATCCAAAAGTATAAATCGGAAATGATGCCATAAAGGTTTAAATGACAGTATACTTTCAAGCACAAAGTCATGTACCTATTTCATTTAGAAATGTCTAAGAATTACATGAATATGCACAAACACACTCGGATTTCGTCAGGGCACGGACGAATAAAAAAAGGCGAACGGAATCTCGATAAGAAAAGATTGAAGCACTTCATTTGTTCTTAAAACCACTATAATTTCGACGGCGTTTTGACACACTAGACGGCATATTTTCATTTTATTTGTGACATTACGACAACGACTTCCATCACGCGGCTAGCGGCTGTTCGATTTACTATGTAATGGGTGTGAATGTGAGCGTGCCAGCCCGTACTTTCAAGCCAGCCGACTTACTATGGGTACTTCACTTATTGTTTAGCGAGATTCCGTCCACCTTTTTTCTTCTTCCATGCCTCAGGGGTTGTAGAGATCGCCATACGAACAATTCTGCATCTGCTAATGAGAGCACGACCGTTTTCTTCACTCAAAGTGAACAATAAGACCGTGGGACACACTAGAATTAATAGCAACATTACGTAGTACAATACTGGGGCTCCATTCTTGGCTCCTGTTACATTACATGCCTATTTAAAGATAAACGAGCAGTATAGTTTTTTTTTTGTATTCATGTGCCAATCAGAATTTGTCTATAACCTGCTTTAACGAAGAAGGAGAACATCGTATGGAAACCTGCCACCATGGCAGAAGGCAAAAAAACGGTTTGTGTGTGGACAGTAATAGGCTGATAATGCACAGATTACTAAGAGAACACTGTTGATAACGCCACCAAAATGTCGAACTACTTTCGACATTCTTTTTCGATTTTTTGCAATTGACGTCCACCATGAATTTTTCCATACTTCACTTTCGACGAAATTTCTACGAGAATCGGCCTCAAGTTTATAACTACGCCTTATAATTAACTACGCCTTATAATTAACGCCTTATAAATAGTGTCAGACTCTTACCGACTAAAACCACCACGGTGTTCCTTCAACTACCTTAGCCGGGGGCGTGGGAACCCGTGAGTATTCACACAACCACCTACGACAGGTCCCGGCCCGCCATAAGCAGGCGAGCCCCGTCTCCCCGTGCGGCCTAACGCTGGCCGCACCCGCCTAGTCGGCGCACACGGAACACTGCACGCCACCTCACCTCAAGGGCCTTTACCGGCTACGCCAGCTGCGCCAACTACACTAGCTACGCCAGCTGCTGGTCGGGCAGCAGACTACCCCGAGTCTGCTACTCGCAGGCCCCATCCTCCCGAATTTTTTTATAGAGGTTTTCTTCCTCGCGGTCCGGGCGGTGAAGCCAAGACCCTCGGTCCCAAGAGGCGCGAGAACGGGCACTCTTTGGGTTACGAGATCGACGGGGGCAGGGAAGGAAAATACCCCCGCTGCCAACCCAGTGGCAGGGTGAGTGCACACCGGGCCCGCCCCTACTCCTCTACTGTGCCCTCTGCTGACATCAGAGGGACACGTGGAGCAACTCCCCGTTGGCCCACATGGGCCCCTCCCGTACCAGAATATCCGTCACAGGCAATAAGATCCCCCGAAGGTTAATCCCTCGAAAGGATTATATTGCCCGTACCCAGGATGCACCGGCCTAACAACTGCCGTTCCCTCCAAACGTGTCCAGAGGGACAAGCAGCCGTCAGACACACGTGGAAGTTTTCTGGCCAGCACCCCTACAGTACTAAAAGCTAGTAAATCTCGCCACATCCTTACTGTCGTGAATAGAGACAGCAGAAATAACGATCTAGTGGAACACTGCCCTTTTGCAAATTATTTTTCTAATATAACATAAATAAAATAGAAAAAAAAAACGATTGCCTGAAACATTCGTCATGTTTTTGCTAGGTGTCTCGGAGCCGTGCTCGCCTTTAACAGCCTACTTTGTCTTCTATGTGTCTTCTGATCGTACCAGGGCGAACTATTACAATAACTCTCGTGTGTGCCAAAATTTGTGTCCTGAAAACACTTCTAGAAGACCAGATTGAAGTACTTAACTTCCATCCACGTGTGAGCGAATTGCCTCTTCCAGCTGCAAGCCTGATCTGGATCTATGATATGGGCGGAGCTTAGGGTTGGTGGAATTGAGATTAATTTTAACTAGACAAGGATCCAAATTAGGTCTCATAGTATTTTCTTGTATTTTTCTAAATCTATAAACAGTCCACTCCTCAGCAAAGGGCCACTAGCTACATTTCTTGGTTACATTATTTACCTTTCGAGGTAATTTCTACGTGAATCGGCCCTCAGTTTGTAAATTAACGCAATACAAAGCGTACAGTACTAACACCTAGTAAATCTCGGCAGCTGCTTTAAGGGAACATTAGTGTAGTGAATAGAGACGGTACAGTAACGATCTAGTGTAACACTGCCCTTTGACCCCGCGCTAACGAAGCTCAGTGTTGCCACGATATTTGTTCAATTTCAGCTGTTAAGGATTTACAGTCCAGGAATAGAATAGAAATGGTTCTAGGCTGCATCTTACGTGGGTAAGGCATACATTGGATTATTAATGCAATATGTAGGTACCTACTTACGTATGTAGTCTGAAAAACGTCTAAAAACGGAACTAATTTTGAAACTTTGTCAGTTATGTGCTTATATTTAGTCAGTTTTAGCATGCAATAAATTACACTTAAAGTGAGTAAAAACGCTAGTAAAATGATCCAAAACACTGCCAGAGAAGCGTTTTTTGAAGTTAAAATTTTACCAAAGGCACCCCCATTTTTCACTCATTTAATATCGAACTGTACTTAGATTATTTATTTATTTATTCATTTTCCACAAAAAAATACATACATTTGGCACATACAGTGTACAACATAAACCAGTTTAGGTTTTTCTGTACACCGCTTGGGCCGTCGACATTCATTACAACAAGATGTGGGTGGGTGAACACGACGCATCGCGCTCGCTCGCCCCATGCAAAAATTCTCAAATACTCATAATAAAAATAATAGAGATGATTGCATTAAGATATAAAATGATGAATTAACGTACCTTCTTTCGCATATTTTGCTTCTATATTACCTAAATGGTTAAGTAAAAAAAATCCTGTAGATAGTATCCTACTTCCTACTAATATTATAAACGTGAAAGTTTGTGAGGATGTATGGATGTATGGATGTGTGGATGTTTGTTACTCTTTCACGCAAAAACTACTGTATGGAAATTAATGAAATTTGGCATACATATACAACATAATCCGGATTAACATATAGGCTACTTTTTATCCCGGGAAGATGAACAGTTCCCGAGGGATACGCGATAAACGACATCCACGCAGGTGAAGTCGCGGGCATACGCTAGCTAGAGCATGGCTAGAGTATGTACATATTTTTAAATAAACGCGCTTTAAAAAACTAATAAAGTGCCAATTTTGAATCTCACATTACAGGCTGATATGTGTATGTGTGTATTCATCATCATCATCATTTCAGCCAAAAGACGTCCACTGCTAGACATAAGCCTCCCCCAAGTAGTTTGGGGGGATATGCCATAATCGCCACGCTTGGCAGGCGGGTTGGCGATCGCAGTTGGTTGGTTAGATACTCAGAGAACGCTGCTGCCCATCCTCTTGTGAATCCCTTACGGCAAAAATTAATATCCAATCTATCCACGATTTGCCCTACTTGAGATAGGAATTTGACATAAGCTCCATACAAAATATGTCAAATTTCTAACACTAGTAGGGTAAATCGTGGATAGATTGGATATTAATTTTGGCCGTAAGTCGCCTTTTACGACACCCATGAGAAGATATAGAGTGGTGCAATTCTTTACGTCCGGCACACGGAACGTGTGTGTGTTAGGTGTGATTGTGTGTCGCCAATAAAATACATTGAGTACCTACCTACAGGCTGCAGTCTGCAGTAGCTGCTTGTTGTCGGTATTTCTAGCGATTAATTATCACTACAATAGCCATTTATAAACCTGTGTTTCTTTTTAATGACTGCTGTGTCTAATAATTTATTAGTTGCTATTAAAATAAATTGATGTAATTAATTTTATTTGAAACTTGATCTTCGATTTTTTTGGACGTTCGATATATATACACACACACTATACAACACACACACTATATAGTGTTCGATCAAATGACATTCGATGTTTTGTAATTCGATATGGCGTAGGACATCCTCTTTTATTACGTTGAAGAAGATAAGTTGATTTTTAACCGACGAAAAAAAGGAGGAGGTTCTCAATTCGACGCGTATATATATAATTTTTTTTTTTTTTTTTTATGTATGACCACGCATAACTTTTTACAGAGTGGTCCGATTTTGATGATTCTTTTTTTAATGGATAGGGTATATCTTGAAGTTGGTCCCATTTAAATTTCAAAATCAAAATCCACCCCTAAGGGTAGTAAAACAGGGGATGAGTTTTTGTTCATCCACTGAATTCTTACCTGTTAACCGATTCTGTTGAAACTTGACACACATAAATATAGTTCTAGACACTACGACATAATGGAGACCTGGAGTTAGACTTTAACCACAAAAAAATGAAAAATAAAACTTTTTAACAAAAAATTGAACCGACGAAAAGTGAAACTGAAAAGCGAAAAATAACTAATTATGAGTCGGCGCCAAACAACCAATCAACGAAGATCATTAAATTACTTTAAATAAATAATAAAAACAATGTCACATCAAATACAACGTGAAATTTTCAACGATAAACAATAACTTTCCAAAAATGCGTTCTCCACTCGGCCACTTGCAACTTACACGCACTTTGCTTGTTAAAAGCTCGTTTGGCGCCGACTCATAATTAGTTATTTTTCGCTTTTCAGTTTCACTTTTCGTCGGTTCAATTTTTTGTTAAAAAGTTTTATGTCAATATAATATTATAACGGAACTGAGGTTTTTGATAAATTTATGGGAAGTTGAAAATTATAAATATTTAGTTTTCTAGATTGTAATAATTTCACTAATAGTTTTGTTTAGCTGGATTCATCATCATCATTATCATTTCAGCCGAAAGACGTCCACTGTTGGACATAGGCCTCCCCCAAGCATCGCCACAACGACCGGTCCTGTGCCTTCCGCATCCAGCGGTTTTGTTTAGCTGGATTGAAATAAATTTTTTTAACGTTTTTATTAAGTCGCTTTCAGTTCTGTCTGTTCGGTAAAAAATTTGCAACCGATTTTCAACTAACTTCCCGATAAGCTAGAGACTTGAAACTTTTGCAACCGATTTTAAACTAACTTCCCGATAAGCTAGAGACTTGAAACTTTAAACATAGCTCAGGATGACAATGCAATATTAACTCGCATTCGTTCGTTTTAAAAACGTGGTATGAAAATATGTAAAATGTTTTATTTGTTTCCAACTTGTTTGTTTTAACAGCGGGAACTAAGGTTCGTATTACAGAATGAAACTCAAACTTTGATCTCTGTTTAAAAAGGTTTAAAACTAGTTGAGACCAATTTCCGCTATCAGAATTGGTTGTAATTTGGTACACATTATGTAAACTCGATGACAATGCAATATTATTGTGTTTAGAAGCTGATCTGACGATGAAGCCGAAAGGTGGTCACAGGATCTCTGCTGTAGTTACCGTTGACGGGTTACAGTACCAAATCCGTGTCTTAAAAATGCTTGTCTTGAAAAATAGATTTTTCAACAACAAAAAAAAACTATTCCAGTATGTATTTCTCAAGCTTAGGTTAGATTCATTGATGACGTTTAGCTGAGTTTAACTTTATTCTAAAAGTTACCTACTCAGCCCCCCTAGCCAAGTTGACAATCGTCAACGCTAATAGAAAATCCAATCAAAATGTATGGGAATGACATATCTCAACGAAAAAGTCATTCGTTGATATATATGTCATTCCCATACATTTTGATTATTTTCTATAGCGTTGACGATTGTAAATTGTCAACTTGGCTAGGGGGGCAGTTGTAGATTCGTACTTGAGCAGAGATTTGATATGTTATCACGCAAGTGATCGACACAGCGCTTGAGCACACATTCCTTTGCTATTTCAGTTTATATTGTTGCTGAAGTCCGATGCCCAAGTAACGATTCTGTGCTTTAGTAGTGATCATGAGATTAAACTTGATTAAAGATCACACTGTACTTAAAGGACGTTCTGTGATACGGACCCTAGAGTCGCGCCTATTCAGCAAAGTATAATAATAATTTATCTTGGAAAAAATTGCCCCAAACTAGGATTTTTATCAGTGTTTGAGTTCTATTTACAGATCAAATTCTTCACATACACACACACCCAGACCTAACAACAACAAATCTTGTTCCGCATCTAATCCCCAACAATAAGCAATTATTTTTTCAAAAGCAAGTCATTTGTTGTCGAGCCGTCAATTAGTTGATAGTGAAAAAGGAAGTTGTTCTCCTTAGATAAATTTATGTTGTTCTCATTGTTTTCAATTCCCAAATGAAATAAAGTCAACGTAGAAATACGCGATGGAGACGTGGGGCGCGTCACAAGTATAAAACTATACTAGTTTGTCATTCTTCACGCATATACCGACGGTAGTCGCTACCGCAATTGCTCGGTGCGCGTACGTCGATAAAATATAATTCGCAATTTAAATTATATAACGACTCCTCCTCTTGCACTCTAATTACAAGTTTATTTATTTGTCAGTTAGGTCTATAATTTTCTGTACTGCGGACTGTTTTATGATGTTTTGCAAAAATGATGTGTTTTGATCGGTTCTTCGCGCACCTGCTCGGGCTGACTGATCGCGGTTACGTGCGGAAACTTATAGGACGATGAAATAATCCTATGTTACGCTTATTATTGACGCAGTATTTTAGCTTATTTATACGCCCGTTTGATGTTTTATTTTGAGAATGTCGTATTTGTTTCATATTCCGAACAAATGCGTTTTTTTGAATTTTTGATTGGCAAGCTGAATTTTGAAACATGCCATGGTAGGTGATGTCATATGTCATAGTAATTGTGTTTTTGTTAACTAAACGTAGTGGTTATATTCTCTTTGTTGTTAACAAGAGTAGGAGGCTTGTAACTAACTTCACTCTCGTTGAAATTATTCCCAAAGTGTATTTTTTTACAAAATCCACACAAAAAATATCAACAATCAAGTTAAATAAAAGCTTGTGAAAATAGGTTTTGCAATAACTTGGCAATTAATCATATAATTCAAAAACTCCAATGAAAGACTAGGTTTTGACGTTTTTTTAACAGGACTTTTTCTATCAATATGTTATTTTAAAACTGAAGTAACCAATTAAAACGAAGTTGATCACAATTTAAAAACCTTCTTCGTCCCGCAAATTCCGCAAAACCCAGATTAATATTTATGACATGTGTTTACGAGATTTTGTGATATTTATCCACATCCATCCAAAGCAGATTCTTTATGTTAATCACATCTGAGGGCAGAAATAAACTTGAAGTTCAGCTATATGTAGGTCGTTGGTTGTGCAAGGTGCACGCCATTCCGAACGAGTCCCGAGGTGCAATATACTGGACAAAGAAAGTAGTGCCTTCGATGGCCGACAATTTTATTCATGAGCCTTATCAATTTGTTGGCAGCCGCGCTTACATAATACGGGGTTGCCACTGGATAATGTAAAAACAAAGTCAAGTGCGAGTCGGACTCAGGCAGTAAGGGTTCCGTACCACCCATAGTCCTGACACCCCATAGAAACTGATTTAATTTACGAGAGTTTATCAAAAGACATCAACGCACCGTGTGCGAAATATGAATGTATGCATTTTTTTTTAACGCAGATACTACCACATATGTCTCTGATTGCCATATTTTTAGTATTTGTTGCTAAACTACATAGTATGCATTATAATGAGACCAAGTTTGACGCTGGTAGGTATTACCGTTTTGAAGATAGAGCAGGAACTAAAACGTTGAAAAAAATGCAATTTTTTTCGAGGTATCTTGTATGGGGCCCCCCTTTGGTTTTAAACTTTATTTTTATTTTTAGTATTTGTCGTGATAGCGGTCATAGCAATAAATATTCTGAAAAAAATTCAATTGGCTACCTATTACCGTTCAAAAGATACAGCCCTGTGGCAGATAGACGGACGGACGGAGGTACGGAGGGACGGACGGACAACGTAGCGAGAGTAATAGGGTCCCGTTTGGCACCCTTAAGGTACGCAACCCTAAAAATTGTTAGATAGTTACAAAGAATTGGTCGGTCATTCCTCTACGCTAGTCTTTAGGACATATGAGAAAACATAACCCCAGCGATAAAAATCTTTACATGTATACATGCTGAAATTTGAGTCGCTTAATTCCCGAAACAGAACAGTTCTCAATGGTGTGTGTAGTCCGCCAACCCGCACTAGGCCAGCGTGGTGGACTTAATGCCTTAGCCTTCTCGTACTGAGAAGAGGCCCGTGCCCAGCTGTGGGACAGTAATGGGCTGGTTATATCTATATATAATTCCCGAAAAGGGGTCATTGTACTCATCAGTAAGAACAACTTTTATTATGGGACCAACTCTGAAATCGCGAAAAAAAATCAGCTGATCCTTACATTTGTGTTCACATAAATCGACAAAATGTAAGGATCAGCTGATTTTCTTTTCGCGATTTCAGTGTTGGTCCCATAGTAAAAGTTGTTCATACAGATGAGTACAATGTCGCCCTTAAGAGGTTTCAGTTATTCCAATAACACGTTGTATACGATTATCTATGACAGTCCTTACGGTAGTCAGAAGCCAAAATGTCTGACAACTGGACTAACTTTATTGAGAATGTTGGTATTATCTAGTAATTGGGTTTACGGTTGCGGGGGTCTGATGGCAGTCGCTCCATGTAAAGTACTGATGTTCAGCCGCATCTGGTTAGACTGGAAGCCGACCCCAAAATGATTGGGAAAAGGCTCTAAGAAAGAAGAATCAATATCTGTATGAATCCTTCTTTCTTAATTTTACAATAGAGGCTGAAATTTTAATTTCTTCTTTCCCGAAAAGGGGTCATTGTACTCATCATAATGAACAACTTTTACTATGGCACCAACCCTGAAATAGCGAAAAATAAATCAGGGGGTCCCTACATTTTATCGATTTAAGTGAACAACAAACAACAACAACAACAACAAGTGGACCGACGACCTAAAGAACGTGGCTGGGGGGGACTGGATGCGGAAGGCAGAGGACCGAGCGTTGTGGCGCAACTTGGGAGAGGCCTATGTCCAGCAGTGGACTGCGATAGGCTGAGTTGATGTTGATGAAGTGAACAAAAAGGTAGGGACCAATTGATATTTTTTCGCGATTTCAGGGTTGGTTCCATAGTAAAAGTTGTTCATAATGATGAGTATAATGATCCCTTTTCGGGAAAGAAGCGATTAAAATTTCAGCATGTATAAATATCAACAGAACCTCTCGCAAAAAACCCAAAACCGACCGATATTCAGGCGAGCAACTACAGCAGCTAAGTACACAGGCGTACAGCCCAATTATCGTTAGGTTCCAACCAATCGGCGGTAACCACAGCCCGGACGGTGCTACAATGAATTATTGTATTTCAACGTTGGCCCCCGGCGTTATTACCATGCGTAATTGCAAGCCGCCTGCGCCCGCGCCGGTCTTCTTCCCGGTCGGTTTGTGTGTGGACAGTAATAGGCTGATAATGCACAGATTACTAAGAGAACACTGTTGATAACGCCACCAAAATGTCGAACTACTTTCGACATTCTTTTTCGATTTTTTGCAATTGACGTCCACCATGAATTTTTCCATACTTCACTTTCGACGAAATTTCTACGAGAATCGGCCTCAAGTTTATAACTACGCCTTATAATTAACTACGCCTTATAATTAACGCCTTATAAATAGTGTCAGACTCTTACCGACTAAAACCACCACGGTGTTCCTTCAACTACCTTAGCCGGGGGCGTGGGAACCCGTGAGTATTCACACAACCACCTACGACAGGTCCCGGCCCGCCATAAGCAGGCGAGCCCCGTCTCCCCGTGCGGCCTAACGCTGGCCGCACCCGCCTAGTCGGCGCACACGGAACACTGCACGCCACCTCACCTCAAGGGCCTTTACCGGCTACGCCAGCTGCGCCAACTACACTAGCTACGCCAGCTGCTGGTCGGGCAGCAGACTACCCCGAGTCTGCTACTCGCAGGCCCCATCCTCCCGAATTTTTTTATAGAGGTTTTCTTCCTCGCGGTCCGGGCGGTGAAGCCAAGACCCTCGGTCCCAAGAGGCGCGAGAACGGGCACTCTTTGGGTTACGAGATCGACGGGGGCAGGGAAGGAAAATACCCCCGCTGCCAACCCAGTGGCAGGGTGAGTGCACACCGGGCCCGCCCCTACTCCTCTACTGTGCCCTCTGCTGACATCAGAGGGACACGTGGAGCAACTCCCCGTTGGCCCACATGGGCCCCTCCCGTACCAGAATATCCGTCACAGGCAATAAGATCCCCCGAAGGTTAATCCCTCGAAAGGATTATATTGCCCGTACCCAGGATGCACCGGCCTAACAACTGCCGTTCCCTCCAAACGTGTCCAGAGGGACAAGCAGCCGTCAGACACACGTGGAAGTTTTCTGGCCAGCACCCCTACAGTACTAAAAGCTAGTAAATCTCGCCACATCCTTACTGTCGTGAATAGAGACAGCAGAAATAACGATCTAGTGGAACACTGCCCTTTTGCAAATTATTTTTCTAATATAACATAAATAAAATAGAAAAAAAAAACGATTGCCTGAAACATTCGTCATGTTTTTGCTAGGTGTCTCGGAGCCGTGCTCGCCTTTAACAGCCTACTTTGTCTTCTATGTGTCTTCTGATCGTACCAGGGCGAACTATTACAATAACTCTCGTGTGTGCCAAAATTTGTGTCCTGAAAACACTTCTAGAAGACCAGATTGAAGTACTTAACTTCCATCCACGTGTGAGCGAATTGCCTCTTCCAGCTGCAAGCCTGATCTGGATCTATGATATGGGCGGAGCTTAGGGTTGGTGGAATTGAGATTAATTTTAACTAGACAAGGATCCAAATTAGGTCTCATAGTATTTTCTTGTATTTTTCTAAATCTATAAACAGTCCACTCCTCAGCAAAGGGCCACTAGCTACATTTCTTGGTTACATTATTTACCTTTCGAGGTAATTTCTACGTGAATCGGCCCTCAGTTTGTAAATTAACGCAATACAAAGCGTACAGTACTAACACCTAGTAAATCTCGGCAGCTGCTTTAAGGGAACATTAGTGTAGTGAATAGAGACGGTACAGTAACGATCTAGTGTAACACTGCCCTTTGACCCCGCGCTAACGAAGCTCAGTGTTGCCACGATATTTGTTCAATTTCAGCTGTTAAGGATTTACAGTCCAGGAATAGAATAGAAATGGTTCTAGGCTGCATCTTACGTGGGTAAGGCATACATTGGATTATTAATGCAATATGTAGGTACCTACTTACGTATGTAGTCTGAAAAACGTCTAAAAACGGAACTAATTTTGAAACTTTGTCAGTTATGTGCTTATATTTAGTCAGTTTTAGCATGCAATAAATTACACTTAAAGTGAGTAAAAACGCTAGTAAAATGATCCAAAACACTGCCAGAGAAGCGTTTTTTGAAGTTAAAATTTTACCAAAGGCACCCCCATTTTTCACTCATTTAATATCGAACTGTACTTAGATTATTTATTTATTTATTCATTTTCCACAAAAAAATACATACATTTGGCACATACAGTGTACAACATAAACCAGTTTAGGTTTTTCTGTACACCGCTTGGGCCGTCGACATTCATTACAACAAGATGTGGGTGGGTGAACACGACGCATCGCGCTCGCTCGCCCCATGCAAAAATTCTCAAATACTCATAATAAAAATAATAGAGATGATTGCATTAAGATATAAAATGATGAATTAACGTACCTTCTTTCGCATATTTTGCTTCTATATTACCTAAATGGTTAAGTAAAAAAAATCCTGTAGATAGTATCCTACTTCCTACTAATATTATAAACGTGAAAGTTTGTGAGGATGTATGGATGTATGGATGTGTGGATGTTTGTTACTCTTTCACGCAAAAACTACTGTATGGAAATTAATGAAATTTGGCATACATATACAACATAATCCGGATTAACATATAGGCTACTTTTTATCCCGGGAAGATGAACAGTTCCCGAGGGATACGCGATAAACGACATCCACGCAGGTGAAGTCGCGGGCATACGCTAGCTAGAGCATGGCTAGAGTATGTACATATTTTTAAATAAACGCGCTTTAAAAAACTAATAAAGTGCCAATTTTGAATCTCACATTACAGGCTGATATGTGTATGTGTGTATTCATCATCATCATCATTTCAGCCAAAAGACGTCCACTGCTAGACATAAGCCTCCCCCAAGTAGTTTGGGGGGATATGCCATAATCGCCACGCTTGGCAGGCGGGTTGGCGATCGCAGTTGGTTGGTTAGATACTCAGAGAACGCTGCTGCCCATCCTCTTGTGAATCCCTTACGGCAAAAATTAATATCCAATCTATCCACGATTTGCCCTACTTGAGATAGGAATTTGACATAAGCTCCATACAAAATATGTCAAATTTCTAACACTAGTAGGGTAAATCGTGGATAGATTGGATATTAATTTTGGCCGTAAGTCGCCTTTTACGACACCCATGAGAAGATATAGAGTGGTGCAATTCTTTACGTCCGGCACACGGAACGTGTGTGTGTTAGGTGTGATTGTGTGTCGCCAATAAAATACATTGAGTACCTACCTACAGGCTGCAGTCTGCAGTAGCTGCTTGTTGTCGGTATTTCTAGCGATTAATTATCACTACAATAGCCATTTATAAACCTGTGTTTCTTTTTAATGACTGCTGTGTCTAATAATTTATTAGTTGCTATTAAAATAAATTGATGTAATTAATTTTATTTGAAACTTGATCTTCGATTTTTTTGGACGTTCGATATATATACACACACACTATACAACACACACACTATATAGTGTTCGATCAAATGACATTCGATGTTTTGTAATTCGATATGGCGTAGGACATCCTCTTTTATTACGTTGAAGAAGATAAGTTGATTTTTAACCGACGAAAAAAAGGAGGAGGTTCTCAATTCGACGCGTATATATATAATTTTTTTTTTTTTTTTTTATGTATGACCACGCATAACTTTTTACAGAGTGGTCCGATTTTGATGATTCTTTTTTTAATGGATAGGGTATATCTTGAAGTTGGTCCCATTTAAATTTCAAAATCAAAATCCACCCCTAAGGGTAGTAAAACAGGGGATGAGTTTTTGTTCATCCACTGAATTCTTACCTGTTAACCGATTCTGTTGAAACTTGACACACATAAATATAGTTCTAGACACTACGACATAATGGAGACCTGGAGTTAGACTTTAACCACAAAAAAATGAAAAATAAAACTTTTTAACAAAAAATTGAACCGACGAAAAGTGAAACTGAAAAGCGAAAAATAACTAATTATGAGTCGGCGCCAAACAACCAATCAACGAAGATCATTAAATTACTTTAAATAAATAATAAAAACAATGTCACATCAAATACAACGTGAAATTTTCAACGATAAACAATAACTTTCCAAAAATGCGTTCTCCGCTCGGCCACTTGCAACTTACACGCACTTTGCTTGTTAAAAGCTCGTTTGGCGCCGACTCATAATTAGTTATTTTTCGCTTTTCAGTTTCACTTTTCGTCGGTTCAATTTTTTGTTAAAAAGTTTTATGTCAATATAATATTATAACGGAACTGAGGTTTTTGATAAATTTATGGGAAGTTGAAAATTATAAATATTTAGTTTTCTAGATTGTAATAATTTCACTAATAGTTTTGTTTAGCTGGATTCATCATCATCATTATCATTTCAGCCGAAAGACGTCCACTGTTGGACATAGGCCTCCCCCAAGCATCGCCACAACGACCGGTCCTGTGCCTTCCGCATCCAGCGGTTTTGTTTAGCTGGATTGAAATAAATTTTTTTAACGTTTTTATTAAGTCGCTTTCAGTTCTGTCTGTTCGGTAAAAAATTTGCAACCGATTTTCAACTAACTTCCCGATAAGCTAGAGACTTGAAACTTTTGCAACCGATTTTAAACTAACTTCCCGATAAGCTAGAGACTTGAAACTTTAAACATAGCTCAGGATGACAATGCAATATTAACTCGCATTCGTTCGTTTTAAAAACGTGGTATGAAAATATGTAAAATGTTTTATTTGTTTCCAACTTGTTTGTTTTAACAGCGGGAACTAAGGTTCGTATTACAGAATGAAACTCAAACTTTGATCTCTGTTTAAAAAGGTTTAAAACTAGTTGAGACCAATTTCCGCTATCAGAATTGGTTGTAATTTGGTACACATTATGTAAACTCGATGACAATGCAATATTATTGTGTTTAGAAGCTGATCTGACGATGAAGCCGAAAGGTGGTCACAGGATCTCTGCTGTAGTTACCGTTGACGGGTTACAGTACCAAATCCGTGTCTTAAAAATGCTTGTCTTGAAAAATAGATTTTTCAACAACAAAAAAAAACTATTCCAGTATGTATTTCTCAAGCTTAGGTTAGATTCATTGATGACGTTTAGCTGAGTTTAACTTTATTCTAAAAGTTACCTACTCAGCCCCCCTAGCCAAGTTGACAATCGTCAACGCTAATAGAAAATCCAATCAAAATGTATGGGAATGACATATCTCAACGAAAAAGTCATTCGTTGATATATATGTCATTCCCATACATTTTGATTATTTTCTATAGCGTTGACGATTGTAAATTGTCAACTTGGCTAGGGGGGCAGTTGTAGATTCGTACTTGAGCAGAGATTTGATATGTTATCACGCAAGTGATCGACACAGCGCTTGAGCACACATTCCTTTGCTATTTCAGTTTATATTGTTGCTGAAGTCCGATGCCCAAGTAACGATTCTGTGCTTTAGTAGTGATCATGAGATTAAACTTGATTAAAGATCACACTGTACTTAAAGGACGTTCTGTGATACGGACCCTAGAGTCGCGCCTATTCAGCAAAGTATAATAATAATTTATCTTGGAAAAAATTGCCCCAAACTAGGATTTTTATCAGTGTTTGAGTTCTATTTACAGATCAAATTCTTCACATACACACACACCCAGACCTAACAACAACAAATCTTGTTCCGCATCTAATCCCCAACAATAAGCAATTATTTTTTCAAAAGCAAGTCATTTGTTGTCGAGCCGTCAATTAGTTGATAGTGAAAAAGGAAGTTGTTCTCCTTAGATAAATTTATGTTGTTCTCATTGTTTTCAATTCCCAAATGAAATAAAGTCAACGTAGAAATACGCGATGGAGACGTGGGGCGCGTCACAAGTATAAAACTATACTAGTTTGTCATTCTTCACGCATATACCGACGGTAGTCGCTACCGCAATTGCTCGGTGCGCGTACGTCGATAAAATATAATTCGCAATTTAAATTATATAACGACTCCTCCTCTTGCACTCTAATTACAAGTTTATTTATTTGTCAGTTAGGTCTATAATTTTCTGTACTGCGGACTGTTTTATGATGTTTTGCAAAAATGATGTGTTTTGATCGGTTCTTCGCGCACCTGCTCGGGCTGACTGATCGCGGTTACGTGCGGAAACTTATAGGACGATGAAATAATCCTATGTTACGCTTATTATTGACGCAGTATTTTAGCTTATTTATACGCCCGTTTGATGTTTTATTTTGAGAATGTCGTATTTGTTTCATATTCCGAACAAATGCGTTTTTTTGAATTTTTGATTGGCAAGCTGAATTTTGAAACATGCCATGGTAGGTGATGTCATATGTCATAGTAATTGTGTTTTTGTTAACTAAACGTAGTGGTTATATTCTCTTTGTTGTTAACAAGAGTAGGAGGCTTGTAACTAACTTCACTCTCGTTGAAATTATTCCCAAAGTGTATTTTTTTACAAAATCCACACAAAAAATATCAACAATCAAGTTAAATAAAAGCTTGTGAAAATAGGTTTTGCAATAACTTGGCAATTAATCATATAATTCAAAAACTCCAATGAAAGACTAGGTTTTGACGTTTTTTTAACAGGACTTTTTCTATCAATATGTTATTTTAAAACTGAAGTAACCAATTAAAACGAAGTTGATCACAATTTAAAAACCTTCTTCGTCCCGCAAATTCCGCAAAACCCAGATTAATATTTATGACATGTGTTTACGAGATTTTGTGATATTTATCCACATCCATCCAAAGCAGATTCTTTATGTTAATCACATCTGAGGGCAGAAATAAACTTGAAGTTCAGCTATATGTAGGTCGTTGGTTGTGCAAGGTGCACGCCATTCCGAACGAGTCCCGAGGTGCAATATACTGGACAAAGAAAGTAGTGCCTTCGATGGCCGACAATTTTATTCATGAGCCTTATCAATTTGTTGGCAGCCGCGCTTACATAATACGGGGTTGCCACTGGATAATGTAAAAACAAAGTCAAGTGCGAGTCGGACTCAGGCAGTAAGGGTTCCGTACCACCCATAGTCCTGACACCCCATAGAAACTGATTTAATTTACGAGAGTTTATCAAAAGACATCAACGCACCGTGTGCGAAATATGAATGTATGCATTTTTTTTTAACGCAGATACTACCACATATGTCTCTGATTGCCATATTTTTAGTATTTGTTGCTAAACTACATAGTATGCATTATAATGAGACCAAGTTTGACGCTGGTAGGTATTACCGTTTTGAAGATAGAGCAGGAACTAAAACGTTGAAAAAAATGCAATTTTTTTCGAGGTATCTTGTATGGGGCCCCCCTTTGGTTTTAAACTTTATTTTTATTTTTAGTATTTGTCGTGATAGCGGTCATAGCAATAAATATTCTGAAAAAAATTCAATTGGCTACCTATTACCGTTCAAAAGATACAGCCCTGTGGCAGATAGACGGACGGACGGAGGTACGGAGGGACGGACGGACAACGTAGCGAGAGTAATAGGGTCCCGTTTGGCACCCTTAAGGTACGCAACCCTAAAAATTGTTAGATAGTTACAAAGAATTGGTCGGTCATTCCTCTACGCTAGTCTTTAGGACATATGAGAAAACATAACCCCAGCGATAAAAATCTTTACATGTATACATGCTGAAATTTGAGTCGCTTAATTCCCGAAACAGAACAGTTCTCAATGGTGTGTGTAGTCCGCCAACCCGCACTAGGCCAGCGTGGTGGACTTAATGCCTTAGCCTTCTCGTACTGAGAAGAGGCCCGTGCCCAGCTGTGGGACAGTAATGGGCTGGTTATATCTATATATAATTCCCGAAAAGGGGTCATTGTACTCATCAGTAAGAACAACTTTTATTATGGGACCAACTCTGAAATCGCGAAAAAAAATCAGCTGATCCTTACATTTGTGTTCACATAAATCGACAAAATGTAAGGATCAGCTGATTTTCTTTTCGCGATTTCAGTGTTGGTCCCATAGTAAAAGTTGTTCATACAGATGAGTACAATGTCGCCCTTAAGAGGTTTCAGTTATTCCAATAACACGTTGTATACGATTATCTATGACAGTCCTTACGGTAGTCAGAAGCCAAAATGTCTGACAACTGGACTAACTTTATTGAGAATGTTGGTATTATCTAGTAATTGGGTTTACGGTTGCGGGGGTCTGATGGCAGTCGCTCCATGTAAAGTACTGATGTTCAGCCGCATCTGGTTAGACTGGAAGCCGACCCCAAAATGATTGGGAAAAGGCTCTAAGAAAGAAGAATCAATATCTGTATGAATCCTTCTTTCTTAATTTTACAATAGAGGCTGAAATTTTAATTTCTTCTTTCCCGAAAAGGGGTCATTGTACTCATCATAATGAACAACTTTTACTATGGCACCAACCCTGAAATAGCGAAAAATAAATCAGGGGGTCCCTACATTTTATCGATTTAAGTGAACAACAAACAACAACAACAACAACAAGTGGACCGACGACCTAAAGAACGTGGCTGGGGGGGACTGGATGCGGAAGGCAGAGGACCGAGCGTTGTGGCGCAACTTGGGAGAGGCCTATGTCCAGCAGTGGACTGCGATAGGCTGAGTTGATGTTGATGAAGTGAACAAAAAGGTAGGGACCAATTGATATTTTTTCGCGATTTCAGGGTTGGTTCCATAGTAAAAGTTGTTCATAATGATGAGTATAATGATCCCTTTTCGGGAAAGAAGCGATTAAAATTTCAGCATGTATAAATATCAACAGAACCTCTCGCAAAAAACCCAAAACCGACCGATATTCAGGCGAGCAACTACAGCAGCTAAGTACACAGGCGTACAGCCCAATTATCGTTAGGTTCCAACCAATCGGCGGTAACCACAGCCCGGACGGTGCTACAATGAATTATTGTATTTCAACGTTGGCCCCCGGCGTTATTACCATGCGTAATTGCAAGCCGCCTGCGCCCGCGCCGGTCTTCTTCCCCGTAACTTATTTGGTGTGAAATGAGAACAATTTGACTCCGCGAAGATTTATGACCGGAGATAATGACGTTTCTAGGTATAGTTCCCGGCACGAGACGTGAGCACAAATTGTACCTGCGTGGTAGTCTCTGTCGTCACCGTATTGTAGTATTCCATTTTCTACGTATATTCCATTATGCATTATCATATAATTAAGCTAATGCAAGTGCCCGTTTCTGATCTGTTGTACTGTTAACAGAGATTCGACCACTTAAGCAGTGGAATCTGTGCTCACGACTCGTGCCGGCAACTGTAGTCCGAAGGCTAAATTGTTTTTCTTGGCGGTTCTTTTAGTGCTCTTTTTGGCGATTTGCGATACGTGATTATGTTTGTATTGAAAATTAACTTCTGGTTCTCTTGTTTGGTTACTTTTGTTGCGTTAGTGGAGCGAGGTTTTCTAAATATAATTTCATCAAAACTTAATTTAGTGGAATCTTATTCAAATCACCTTTGTCTATTGAGAAAGCAGTTGGTTCCCATACAATTTATCATACAGCAACATTTCTAGGTTGAATAACATACACATTTTAATTAAAACCTCAGAGTACACACAGAGGCACACCTAGATTAAAAATGTATTCAAATATAATTGTCGAACAATTTACATGCAACTAGTTGTTACCTTATAAGGCACCGACGAAGTAAATAGCGATTGAAAAACTTTATTATTATGCAGAACATACGTTGGATGCGAGGTCATCAATCTTGATGATGCAGTGATGATCTTAGTTGCATTATTACGTGGTGCCTCATAGTCCTCGGGGCGTTGCCGGTGAGATAATCATCGCCCTCCCTACTCAATGTCACAGGTTAGTTGTCTATTAACCCTCAAGGTACACTAGGTGCCGGTTATAGGGATTTATCGGACTTTGATCGCCGTTTAATGGGTCATATTTACGCTATATGTTGCTGTGAAAATGATCCATTAAGAGTTCAGGGGTCATAGGTGTAAGTTCGACATCGGTGTTTATATTCAATGTTGTATTATTATCGTTTAATAATTACAGATTGAAAGTCTTATTTATTAATCGAAAATTGTTTTGTTAATTGTAATGCACTTGCATTTAATTTAAATTTCTTTCTACACGCCTTCACATTCGAAAACGTGACCAATTTAATAGGAATTTAAGTTTTTTTAAATGACCCCAATCACGGCAGTGATTCACAGAACTTTTGAAATAAATAATATCAATGAGAAATAATTGTCTGCGGGCCTCGCTACCATAATTATGTCGAAGTTGACGCATTTCATTACCGCTTCGATTCTATGAAAATGACTGATAACAATCGCGCGGTCGACGTCGTCGCCCCTGGCGCGGTTTGATTGCGGCCTATAACAGGTGTAACTAAGTATTGAAGCATTGTTGCTCTCCGTGTATCTCGAGTTTTATTTATGTACCTACATGGTGTTGCTTAATGAGTGGGGCTCGATGGCTGTCGGGCCGCTGTCACGGGGCGTGAAGACTTCAATCGTTTTGATATACAAACACCTTTAGTAAATATCAAAGTTAAAGCTTGCAAATAATATCATTGTGGGCATTTAACTTTAATAGGGTAATGTCGGGTGTTTGCTATAGGCTTTTGAATGGTCTTCTACGTGAAGGCATGTTAAGAGGTTTATTATATAGTTTTAAATTGTAGAATATTCTTTATTGTATCGTAGGTAATCTACATCATCATCATTCTCCGAGCCTTTTCCTAATTATATTGGGATCGGCTACCAGTCTAGCCAGATGCGGCTGAACATCAGTATTTTACACGGAGCGACTGCCATCAGACCCCCGCAACCCAAGTTACTGGGTAATAATACCACAGAGTAAGGATGTTAATATCGTAATCTACATGTTGATATAAATTTTGATACGAATTATATTCAAAGCCATGAACGGTCTAGGTTGCTATTTGGACACTCGAAATAACTTATGTATGAGTTCGATTGATAAACATTCGATATTCTGGAATACAATATAGCGTAGAACACACAGTCTAGGTCTACTGAGCAAATAATGCCATAAATAATTCAAAACTAACTTAATACTACAATTTTCAGTTAAGCTCGCTCATGTTTGTTCGTTAAGTTTTCTTTTGTACGTTTATATTAGAGATACTATCATGCTACAGAGACTGATGCCTGTGGTTTCGTTCTCGTAGCATGTCGAACATGGTCTATCTGTGTGTCAAATTTCATCCAAATTGGTCAAATAGTTTTTGCGTGATGATTAAACAAGTAAACTAACAGACAGTTATATTATTTAAGATAGATGTACTCGTAAATGTGTACAATAAAGAATAAGAATAAATAGTCAGTTAAGGCGCTACTAAGTGCTAAGTGGCGCACGCATCAGTAAAAAAACAATTACTCGCTGCGTACAAAATTTATCAAATGTTCCTTTTTACCAACTGAAGTAGAGGTACCTACTGTAGTTTAGTCAGAAACTATTAACTCTGTAAAATACATGCTGAAATTGGAATAAATTCTTTCCCGAAAAGGGGTCATTGTACTCATAATTATGAACAACTTTTACTATAGGACCAACCCTGAAATCACGAAAAAAATATCAGGTGGGAAAATGTAGGGAACATTTTATCGATTTAAGTGAACACAAATGTAGAGACCAATTGATTTTTTTTTCGTGATTTCAGTGTTGGTCCAATAGTAAAAGTTGTTCATAATGATGAGTACAATGACCCCTTTTCGGGAAAGAAGCGATTACAATTTCAGCATGTATAGTTCGCTGTAGTTATAGTCTTAGAAACAAAAAGTGTCACAAGTAGCCATTTTTCGTATTTTTCCTATCCACAACTACTGCGAACCATAATTTATAGAGATAATAGTTTCTAATTAAACTACAGTACCTTTACTATTGGTAAAAACGAATTTTCGATAAATTATGTACTCGGCGAGTAATTATGTTTTTAAGAGGGCTCTCTATTAGCTCTAAGTAGCGTCTTAAGCCTCAACCATAATAATCTATGGGAAATGACAAAACACCACAAAGCCAAACAATAATGACGTCCAAAGAGAAATCCTACGGTATGGAAAGTTTTAGTGCTAGGCTTTTGCACCTGCGAGGCTACGACATAGTAGGTATTATGAGCGCTTATCTCAACCTATCATTGACCGGGGGTCGGCAGTGTTGCAGCCACGAATAGTTGTTTAAATAAATACTGTGTTTCTTCACCGGGTAGGGCTGTGCTGGGGAGCTGCGATTGATATCAATTAGTTGACCAATTCTGGATCGGAATGCTTTCATTCGGAATGGTTTTAAACACGGAGCAAAATGTCACATTCACAAACGGTCAGATTCAGACCCTACAACTGTCTGTAGACTGTAGAATATTTAATTCTTATTCTTTATTGCACACAAGAAAATCACAACAATACATAATAGTTTTGAAATATTAATATTTGTACCGTGCGGGCTTAGAACCCGTTCTATAGCGCATAAGCTAATCTCTCAGCACCCTTCACCACCAAGGTTTAGGTTCGTACCACCCGCTGGATGTTGGTTCGTAGTTAGAGTCTGGCCACGCTAACTCTGAGTAGGAACTCTGCATATCAATAATGACAACACCACAAACAATAACTTCAAAAATCATTGCAATGTTTTGATTATGCCAATGCCGAGTTAGTTTTTAAGAAATGAGTACCTGCGTTGCATTGGTATAAATAGGAACAATGCAGAGATTTTCGTAGTTCCTAGGAGTAGGCTTAATAGCCTTGGTTAGGTTTAGGTAGGGCTTAGCCTCGCCGGCGAGGCTTGCCGATTAACGGCGATTCGCGACTAGCGCGTCACAGACACACCGAAAGTCCGCCGCTTTCGAGAAATTCATTCCTGATGCAGCAACGGCTGCTAGGGGGACATAGGAACGGCGGGGTGCCCCTGCAATGCCCCACTGAGGTCCGAGCCCCCCCTTGGGGGACGCCCTTTTGCGGTATTACAACCGCGATTTTAGTTTTAAGTGTAGGAATAGGGAAAAAATTTCGGCGAATGGAGTCCCACATGGGACTCTCCGCCAACTAGCCTGGTTAAGCAGAAGTGGTACCTCGGTACCAGCTGCGAGAATCAATTCGAAAAAAAAAAGATTTTCTTAGTTATTGTTCGCGGTGTTGTGCAGAGTTAACGTTGCCAGACTCTATAAAACGATGTTCTTAAAATCAATTTTCAAAATAACGATCTTATCAAACAACTATATAGGACCAAGTATTTCACACAAATGCAAAACGCGTACGTTTTCTCCAATAATGACATTATCGGCCTATGTTTGACATAGGTCAGTTGTATGGAGTTTAATTAAATTATATTACTATCTCCAGTAAGACAAGTCGTGGATTTTTGACGTTAGTTTTATGAAGCTTATTAGCGGGCTCCACACGTTGGGGCGAGCGTTGGCCCGTAATTATGCCTAGCGTCCACACGTTGGAGATAATGTTTGTTTAGTTCCGTCAGAGCCAATGTAAAGACGTCTGAAATAGATGTAGCCCTGCGCACTTTAAAATTATTGAGTGCTTAAGAGCTGAACTGCCAATTAAAATAACACAGAAGTTAAACAATGGACGTCATCTTTGAAAAATATTTTGACAAACAAGATAATATCATTATTATTTGTTAATAAACATAAAGATTTTTTTATAGAAATTGTATAACTACTGCGTCCTTCCACGTGGATGACATTTTTAAGACGCCGTGACCGTAGGATCGAGCTCATTTGATGCACCTTACTCCATGAGTGCTGTGGCAAGACTGAGCGAACCACCAACGTGTGGGCGCATCGCCAACGTTGGCGCGAAATTCCTTTGATAAAACCGACACGAGACAGCTAATGCTCGCCCCAACGTTCGGGCCAATCCACACGTTGGCGAATAGCGTTGGCGCCAACGTACGGGCCAACATGTCGTGCCGGGGTTATGTCAAATTCCTATCTCTAGTAGGGCAAATCGTGGATAGATTGGGTTATTGGACAACTCGGCCAACAGAATCTCGGCCAAGTGGCGGAGTTGAGACAATTTAATTTTGTATTGGTCAACCCGACGGTGAAAATATCAAGTACTTCTGTACAGTCGGGAACAAAAATAAAATGAAAATATTCTTATTCAAATAACGACTTAAAAAAAAAACTAAAATGTCTTCAATAAAATAGATTTAGGTATTTCAAAAATCTAAATTTTCTACAACGCAAAATTAGCACGCTTTCTTTCATAATCTAAATTCATTTAAATTAAAGTAAAATAAAAGTAAAACGAAGATGTAGGTACCTACCACAACTATATTACGTTTTAGGAGATATTTAGTATCTCCCGAGGGTTCTAGAAATAGAAAATATATCACTTACTATGTTATGCAATCTTGTTACATATTCAGTAACTATCTCCCGAGGGTTCTCGAAATAGAAAACATACCCTTTACTTTGTTATGCAGTCCTGGTACATATTCAGTATCTATCTCCCGAGGGTTCTAAAAATAGAAAACATATCCCTCACTATGTTAAGCAGTCCTGGTACATATTCAGTATCTATCTCCCGAGGGTTCTAAAAATAGAAAAAATATCCCTTACTATGTAATGCAGTCCTGGTACATATTCAGTGTCTATCTCCCGAGGGTTCTCGAAATAGAAAACATACCCCTTACTTTGTTATGCAGTCCTGTTACATATTCAGTATCTATCTCCTGAGGTTTCTTGAAATAGAAAACATACCCCTTACTTTGTTATGCAGTCCTGGTACATATTCAGTATCTATCTCCCGAGGGAGAATAGAAAACATATCCCTCACTATGTTATGCAGTCCTGGTAAATATTCAGTATCTATCTCCCGAAGGTTTTAAAAATAGAAAACGTATTCCTTACTCTGTCATGCAGTCCTGGTACATATTCAGTATATAACGAATAAAAAAACAAAAAGAATGTACCTAGTCTACGGTTATGAAATCCGAATTGCGACCATTCTTGTTGTTAAATAAATTGTAGACGCATGAAACATTCATAGATAGTCCTATGGAACGAGATAGTAATAGTTTTTATTTCAAAATAATATTGACATAAAATGCCTTAAGTATTCTGCAACCGACTGTACTTTAAATGCTTGGCCGAGTTGTCCAATACAAAATTAAATCGTCTCAACTCGGCCACCTGGCCGAGATTTTGTTGGCCGACTTGACCAATAACTCGATAGATTGGTTATTCATTTTGGTCGTTAGAGATAAAAGATCAAATTAGTCCTCAAGGAATGGAATTTGTAAGCCATCTGCTACAGGCACCATTTAAGTTGCCCTCAATTGACACTGTGCAATGATGTGCAGCTGCTTCTCACTTATCCTCTCATTAGTGCTGTGAGATTGAAAGAAAATAATACAACTTCTATGTCTTAAGAAGTGTTCATGTGTGTAGTAGTAGTAGAGCTCATTTATGAAAGAGCTCGTCCGGGGAAGTCCTGCCACCGTACCTACTTCTCCGCCAAATAGCGATGCTTGCATTGCTGTGTCTCGGTCTGAAGGGTACGGGTGCCGGTGGAATTACAATCACATGAGACTTTCCTTCTTCATGTCTCAGTTTGGCGAACCGACTTGCGGTAGCATTAAGGCAACAGCTTAGGTGGTATTGCAGTTGTTATGGGCAAAGGTAACCGCTTAACATCAGGTGGACGCAAAACGAAACGAACGCTTTTGCTTAAGGAGTAAAAGCTCGTTTCGCCATCCTATACTATAAAAAAAATGCTAATTATTAATATATAAAAAAAAAACCCTAACGAACATCGTCAAACGTGAGTGGACCCCCTGGCTCCGCCTTTCCCGGGTGGAGTGTTGAGGATTTCCCGAGTAAAAAAAAAAAAACTTTCGTGCTTTGACTATCCGTAACGTCTGTCATATACACAGAAATAAATAGATACAGAATGGTTGTAATCACAATTTTACTTGCGATTCATGCGTGGCAACTTTCGAACAAACTACGCCTTACATATTGACGTCATAAATTCTTTAATGTATCTTACAGCTTTTGTTTCTGCAGTTAGAAACAGCACAATAAGGCATTTTTGTGCGGGTTTTTGTTACAGTATTTACAGAAACAATTCAAAATGCGTAGCTACTAAGAAATGCCCTGCACTATGGTGCAGAGTGTTTCACATTGGCACTTTTCCATTCTATCTATTTCCGAGGTCATAGATGTTCGTATACCAACTGCAAACCTACAGCTTAACGTACTCTTCGAGGCCAGGAGGGTTGTCGATGTGTTACGAAACGGTCACCCTTCCAAATATAGACCGCGGCTAGCGCAGCTTAACCGGTCTTGCAATCCACACAGGTATTACTTGAGCACCACTGATTAATTATTATTTGCTAATAATTCTATATCATTTATTTTAATAACTTGACTTGATCAAGTAAACACTGCTATTAAAATAAGGGTTGTTAAACAGACACCGTTCATGATCTTCCTATCTTGATGAATAATAAAGGCGGTACTTGAAGCGTTATCGACTCTGTCATAATATCTTTACCTTTTTAAATGTGTGTTTACTCCTAACACCATCCTGTTTTTCTAATTGTACCTATTGAGTTGGAAAAACAATAATTATTAACTATAACCTCGGACTGCCTCGGACGTATAAAAAAGGTGGACGGAATTTCGCTAAACAAAGACTGAAGCACTTCATTTTTAGGGTTCCGTACCCAAAGGGTGCTAACGAGACCCTATTGCTCTCGCTACGCTGTCCGTCCGTCCGTCTGTCTGTCACAGGGCTGTATCTTTGTAACGGTAATAGGTAACCAGTTGAAATGTTCACAGAATATGTGTTACTATGGTATCTATCACGTCAAATACTAAAAATAAAGAAAGTCTAAAACCAAAGGGGGTCCCCAAGTCCCCATACAAGAAACCTCGAAAAACATGCATTTTTTCCAACGTTTTTGTTACTGCTCTATCTTCAAAACGGTAATACATACCAGCGTCAAACTTGGTCAGATTATAGTGCATACTATGTAGTTTAGCAAAAAATACTAAAAACAGGACAAACATAGACATATGTGGTGGTACCTACGTAAGAAAGAGATGCAAAAATTCACATTTCGCTTACAATCGTTGATGTCTTTTGACAAACCCTCGTAAATTAAATCAGTTTCAATGGGGTATCAGGTCGATGGGTGGCACGGAACCATTACTGCGTGAGTCCGACTCACACTTGGCCGGTTTTTTTTCCTAAACCCACTATAATTTTGAAAGCATTTTAACACACCAGATTTATATTGTTATTTTATTTGTGGCACTACAACAATGACTACCGTCACACTAGATTTTTTGCGTAATCGTGGCTTTTTGGCATACTATGGATGTGAATGTGTGCCGGCTCGTACTATGGATGCGTAACTTATTGTTTAGCGAGATTCCGTCCACCTTTTTTATTCGTCCGAGACTATAACTGTCTTGTTGTTCCTTTCTATTTATTGAAAAGGAATAAAGTTATCGTAATAGTTAGTCTCGCAAAATAAAACCTACAGTTACCTACCTGCCCACTATTTTAAATTATCTTTCTGATATCAGTATAACTTTAGCACAAACATAGTAAAAAAAACTTTAGTAATAATCACGGAGTACATAACTATAATCTATTTGTTGTGTATATATACTATAGAGTCATTATTAGAGTAACAGTTTTCCATATAAGTGTATAATCTATGATAACAGTCCTGCTGCCTAATTGCGTAACTCACTCGGGATCGCAATCAATAGGATTTCAATGTTCATTGCTCCGTGTGTTTTGACAATTCGTCTTATCGGCAACTATGTACCACGCAATGAATATTGTTATCATTTCAACATTACACAATTTACCCACCGCTTGGTTAATGAACACATGTGTTGAGTTTAATTAACGCAAAAAGGATTGATATTAGTAAAGTACCGGCAAGGTAGGGGTGGGGGGGGGGTATAGCGCACTGTTATTAGTATGATGTTTATGCGTAGAACTTAGAATAACCAATTTTGTTGGTCTGAGGCGTAGAAGTACAAATAATAATCTTATTCTTATTCTTTATTGTACACACAGATATACATTTATATAACAGTAGGAAAGTTTATGTACATCGGCGAGCTTAACTCAGAACTGAGTTTTCTAACAGCAAACCTTAGAGCGATAGAGAAATGTTGAATGTAGAGGACAGAAACAAGTGTACAACATAAATTAAACCTACTTTATTTACTTACAGTACTAGCTAATAATAATATAAATAATATATAGATACTTAAATATATATAATAGATACATAAGAATATATACATTCATATATATATATATAGATATATAATACATAACATGTAATATAACTCATGTTGAGAGGAAATGTTCCTTAATTCTTCTCTTGAAGACATTCAGTGACGGGCTATCGCGCAAAGAGTGTGGGAGAGAATTCCACAGACGCACGGCACGTATGGTGAAAGAACCATCGTAACGGCTAGTTGTGTGATGGGGTATACGGAGGAGAAGGGAAGAAGATGAGCGGCAAGGTTTTCCCCTGGGGACAAGGTACTCAAAGCGTTCCTGAAGATAAGATGGAGAACTAGGATTGTGAAGAACGGAGAAGAGAAGAGAAAGAATGTGAGTATCTCGACGACGCCGAATAGGCAGCCACATAATCGTTATTATTACTAAAGGCAGACACACACATAATCGTTATTATTACTAAAATATGTCCTAAATATCGTCCCCGCCGGCGAGGACCGACGCGACACCCACACAGATGCCGAGAGTCCGACTCACAGATTACTATATTAGTAGCTAGCTACAGATGCGACAGTGGTGCCGATTCTCTTGTCACAAATTTCTCTAAACTAGACTAAAAATCACTTAAATTTAGTTTAGTCCTGTCAAACGACGTTTTCTATTCTGAAATTCACTTTAAAACTAATTTTTGGTTTGACAGGACCAAAATTAGTTTAGTTATTCAACTTAGTAAAAATTGACATTTTGCTATTCTGTAATTGACGTTTTTCACCTAATATTAGAAATGTCAACCTAAATCTGACTATTTTTAGAAGGCATCAAAATACATGTCGACTATAATTAGTTATCAACAACTAAAATTGCAAAGCTTATTTTATTAATTTTTATAGTTTTTAGGTAGTTTATAATAAATAATGGATGCCTACTATGTGGTTGCAGCTGTTGTAGATTCAGCAGAAAGGTAAATTTTTCATAGAAATAAAAATGAAATTTATAATTTCGATAAGAAGAGGATAAGAAGTACATAAATCCATACAATGGGAAAAAAAAATCTATGTGACATTCAATTATATCCTTTTATCCTAATATGTGTCCCTAAAAAGCCTGAATTCACAAATTTTCCCTCTTTTGGGGAGAAAGTCTCCAAGTTTGTAATCCTGCGTGGTACTTTTTAGCTTATATTCTAACCATTGACTTGTACCTATGGACCAGTAATACCTACGAAATAAGCGTGGTATACCTACAATATCCGGGCCACCGTTATGGTGGCCATAGCTAGGGAAGTAAGTAATCAAAACTAAAAAGTATCGATACCGATGCTCGTGTTTCGTACCAGAGATGTGTGCTGATGAAAATCATTTTCAAGTAGTAATAAATAATGCAATTATATCAAATACTAAGTTCGGCTGTCCCTAGGACATAAAAAATCAAGCTTCTAGGTCAAGGCAATCATACGGCTATGTCACATTTTGATACTCGCAAACTCACATAAAAAACCTATAGGGTACTTCGCATTGACCTAGAATCATGAAATTTGGCCAATATATCGAAATATCTTTTTTTTTTTCAATATATCGAACTCCGAATGTATATTTAAAAATATCGATAGATCGAAAATCTGATATTTAAAAAATATCAACAGCCCTAGTTTGTTTACTTGACAGCTCATGTACTATGGGCCACATTGCGGGGTAAGCGGGGTTGCCACGCGGCGTAGGTATTTTGACATCCCGTAAAGATGTTGCCAAACAGAGAATATACAAATAGCATGCGATCTCTTTCACCAGACGACATAACACGTTGGTTAACAAGAGACAAAGAATAGTTTCATAATTCAATAACGATTTAATAGATATTTGTATAAACTAGGTGGATATAGAAGAATGTGCCACTTCCATAGGTTTCTTAATTCAATGATTCTAACTTATTCAACTTTTTTGAAAAATTTCGTGGCCTGGGTGCTAGAACTTTTTAACCACGTCTTTAAAAAGGGAAATTCCAGCTTTTTAAATTAAAGAAATAGTTTATTATTGTGATTGCCCATGGAATTCAAAGGACCTTGCATTTTTTGCAAATAGCTCTGTTTCTCGTTGTTTAAGATATACATATGATACGCTGCAATAATAACAATATATCTCCTTTGATAGGTACTGTTATTACAGAAGGTTCCTCAAGTACAGTTTAAACTCCAATCACCTGATCACTACTTAAGGATAGAATCGTTACATGAGTATCGGTCTTATTCCAGAACGGTGATTATTATAAACTTTAATTCAACAACATAACACACGAATTTGACCTGAATTAAAATAGAAATCTCTACTCAAGCGTAGTCTGGACCACACCATAAATCTCTGCTTGAGGAACGTTCTAAAATCAAAGCTCAACTCAAAACTAGTTTTAAACAGTGATCAACGCTTGAGTATCGTTCTGTAATACGGGCCGTAGAAAATAATAACCTAGCTCTTTAATCTGATCACATTATTCCAATTTATATATTTTATTGAAAATATAAAACAAAATAACTTTATTTCGTGACATGATTTTTTCTTCTTAATTTTAATGATAAACTAATAATTCCAAATATAATTATTATTTAATTTCCTTCTGTTTTTGTGAACTTTCGGTCATTCCATTCACTCTTTAATAATTTTTTCAAGATGTACTGGTAACACCGCCAATTCAACTTAGATGCGTCAAACTCAATTATTAGAGCTGTCAACAAGTTTTCTAAAATAAGAAAAAGATAAACACAGAATAAGTTTTATGATTTTCTAAACTAAAATTTGTAAATTTTAGTTATAGTTAGGTTTAGGTGGGTGTACAAGAGAATCGGCACCAGTGACTCCAGAGCTTAGTTTCACTAAATTGTCGCCCTGCATTTTGTCACTACCATCGCGTGTAGGTAGGTATAGCTATAGCTATATTTGTAGGTCGTCGTAGCTCCATATATACTGTAGTTATAGGTAGGTACTTTTTAGGATTAGATTAAGGGAAATAAAACAGGATCATCATCATTTTCATATTATATTTTGTAGGCACAAAGAATGTCAACAACAAAGCTCTAAATTATCATTCTTGGGGATAATAAATAGCATTAGTTTCACTTGTTTCCTATGACGAAAAGTTCACGCACAATACTGCACTGAAAACAGAAGCGGTAACTCGCGAATTGTCTTATCATTAAACTGTGTCGAATTTGGAGTCTCGAAGAACTCAACTCAAGCTAAAACAGCGAAGTTAATACAAGACAATACGATGATACTGGCACTCGATCAGCTGTTAACACAATAATCAAAGACAATAATAACTAGAACGTCATGGCATCAAACATCCCACAGATAACAAATTCCGAAACCACGACAGGTGGCGACATACGGCAGGAAAACGAACCAACGACTGTCAGGGCCCTGGTCCGACTCTCGAGAAACAGAACACGATGCAGCAGCGGCTGCTGGGGGGACCAGTGGTGGGGTCCCCTAGCTGCACCCTGAGTCGAGGTCCGAGCTCCCCCCTGGGGACGCCCTCACGGTGTCGCAACCGGAGATAATCTCGTCACGCGAGCCCGGCCCTATGCTCTAGAGTAGTTCCTAGAAGTAGGCTTAAGACGCTGACAACACCTAAAAAATCAGACGTCTGCGGTCACTGTCGTTTTGTACAGAACAGAAAGAGAGGCAACGAGCGGAGGGACGTCGGGTGGGTCGCTCAACTTGAATGAAAATTAACAATATATTTTTTTAATAAAAAACTAAAAGCTTATTTGAAAAACAGAAACAACAAATGTTTAGATTATTGTCTTTCTCAAATGTTTTCTTAATTTTATTTATAATATTTAGTAAATAATAGAGATTGTTTGCTTTAAAGCATTTTTTAAGAGGTTAGTTTAAAATTCTTTTCTATCGAGAAAACTTCAAGAAAACGTGTTTTGGGCACAATACAGTTTCAGAAAATACGATTAAGATTAACATATATTTTTTTCAGTGCCACAAACTGAATAGATACAGCTAAAAATGTTTAAAAAAAAAGCCTATTTGGGGTATTTGGCTGTTGTCAGCGTCTTAACAGCCACTGGTTAGGGTTAGGTAGGTCTTAGCCCCGCCGGCGAGGCTTGCCGATTAAGGGCGATTCGCGATTAGCGCGTCACACACACACCCGATATACCGAAAGTCCGCCACTTTCGAGAAATTCATTCCTGATGCAGCAACGGCTGCTAGGGGGACATAGGAATGGCGGGGTCCCCCTGCAATGCCCCAGTAAGCCGAGGTCCGAGCCCCCCCTTGGGGGACGCCCTTATGCGGTATTGCAACCGCGATTTTAGTTTTTAAGTTTAGGGTTAAGGAAAACTTTCGGCGCCACCAGCCCGGTTAAGTAGAAATGGTACCTCGGTACCACCTGCGAGAGTCAATTGCAAAAATAAATAAAAAAGTTACTAAAATATGTTTACAAATTATCAGGAATCCTATTAATATTATAAGTGTGAAAGTTTGTGAAGATGTTTGGCTGTTTGTTACTCAATCTCGCTGAAACGGCTGAACGGAAATGGATGAAACTTGGTAATGAGGTAGCCTGAGAACTGGAGAAGGATATGAGTTACATTTTTATTAGATGGGTAGATAAACAGTTCCCGAAGCATGTGCGAACGACATCTACGCTGGAAAAGCCGTTGGCCACCTTTAGCCATTAATACACAAACTTCAACATGGCAGCCACAAAAATAGATAGAATGGCCATGTGGGCAGGGCGCGCGTTGCAGCACCATGCACCATAGTGCAGGATATTTCAAAGTCTTTCTCAGTACGCCTTATGACTTGTTTCTATAAATACTGTAGAAAAAAAAGGAATAATAATAATTTATTGTGCTGGTTCTAACTGAACAAAAGCTGTAAAGTACATTTGATTAAAGTTGATTTCTAAAATGAAGAATATGGGGGGCGTAGTTTGTTCGAAAGTGGCCACGCATGAATCGCAAGTAAAATAGTGATTACAACCATTCTTTCCATTTCTGTGATGGCAGCCCATTACTGACCTACTGCTGGACACAGGCCTCTTCTCAAAATGAAAAGGGTCCAGACTGTAATCATTCCCGTTGTCCAGGCTGAAATTTGCGTAAACATAAAGATCTGATGACAATAATAGATTTTATAAAAAAAAAAGAGTTTAAATAAAAAGATCTGTCACTGGTGTTGATTCTTTTGTTCACCAACATAATTTAAAGTATTCATATCTTTTTTCTAAAAACACAAGAGAGAGATAGCAAACATTTTTGAACTGTCAAATTAGTTTACATGTACTTACACTTCTTCGTATTTTTAATCGGCAGGTTCCAAGATCACGACTAAACTTTCAAGGAAATTTTAATTCTCACTAATTGTTATTTTAAAGCACTAAAATTGTTGCCATCTCTTTCTTGTAATTAGTAAAAGAGAGCGGTAGTTTAATAACCATTGTCACTGCAGTAGATATTTAATTTTATACTGTGGTAGAACTTGAAACATTTGTTTGCGTAACTGTTACGACATCAGACAATAGACGCCTTTGGTAATACGGAAGCAAAGCTAATGACGGCTGGAATAGACCATGAAATAGTGGTGTGAGCGAAAATTATTGGTTCAGCCAGGTGTTCGTGATCTGCGGCTAGGGAAGCCATGATGGAAGAGATTTGAATTACAGGCTGGCATAGTCACCGCGGTATACTAAAGCCTCAAAAAAAAAAAAGAATGAAAAAAAAAAAGTCAGAAATAATAATCCTGGCAAAGTAGGCACAGAGTAAGGATGTATCTCTTTATACTGTGGTGTAGGTGTCTGTTTCAGTGGGCTTCGATGACGACTAACGGTCAAGATTTATCCTAAATCCCTCGATTTTCCCTACAAGAGATAGAAATTTGACATAAGTTGCATGGAGCTAATTTCTATCTGTAATAGATAGGTTATTAATTTTGGTCGAAAATTAATATCCAATCTATCCAAGAATTGCCCTACTAGAGATAGGAATTTGACATAAGCTCCATACAAAATACGTCAAATTTCTATCACTAGTGGGGTAAATCGTGGATAGATTGGATATAAATTTTGGCCGTAAAGCTACAAATTACGTCTTCATAATCACACATCGGTGTCCCAACTGTAGTGGTTATGGCAGAAGTTCATGACTGTGTATTTTTGCGGTCAATGGGATCAAAAGTTTTCCAGGGTCCATAATTATCAGTGGGCCTTGTTAACATGAAGTTGAAGTTATTTTTATTTTTTATTTTTATGGTATAGGATGGCGAAACGAATTAAAGGCCCACCTGATGTTAAGCGGTTACCTTTGCCCATGACAACTTCAATACCACCTAGGCTGTTGCCTAAATGGTACCGCAAGTCGGTTCGCCAAACTGAGACATGAAGATGGAAAGTCTCATGTGATTGTTTAATTCTTGATATCCGACAATTATTCGCAAGGTCGCAAACACGTCCGTAAAATTAATCAAGATGGAGTGAAAAACAGTCCATGATCGTTGGGTACGAAGTACGAACTTCACATAAATCAACAAGGGTACAAACCTATATTAAGCTGTTATACCTGAAAAGCGGATTCCCGCGACCTTCACCAGGTCATCGGTCCACCTTGTGGGGGGACTACCCACGCTGCGGCTTCAAGTATACGCGGTCGCCACTCCAGAACTTTACTGCCAAATCGGCCATCCGTTCTGCGAACAATGTGCCCCGCCCACTGCCACTTAAGTTTGGCAATTCTTTGGGCTATGTCAGTTACTTTCGTCCTCCTGCAAATCTCCTCATTTCTGATTCGATCACGCAGGGACACTCCGAGCATAGCATACCCTTTGAGTGACTTTGAGCCTTCTTATCAGGCCCATTGTGAGCGACCACGTTTCAGCGGAAAGCGCAGGACCAGACGTTGTGGCAATGCTTGGGGGAGGCCTATGTCCAGCAGTGGACGTCTTTCTGCTGAAATGATGATGACCTGAGAAATTGGCGTCAAAGCGGAGATAATATTCAGCCAAAGCTGGTACTAATCTCATAGGTATCGATGAAATCAATCTATAAGCCCAAGCACACTAGGTATACCTGATAATCTGTTCTAAATTCATACACACATAACAGATAATTGTAAAATGTAGGACAAGTTCGTGAAAAATTCATTGTATGGTAAACCTAACAATACAAAACACAACATACAGCTTCCTATCGTTGAGATTTGTAGGAATGCGTACCACCATTATTTCGAGTTCGACGGAACTAAATTATTGTTTATCTATGAAGAGCTAACCTAACTATATTATAAGAGGACATTGAGAAATTTACATTAATTGGCAACAGAAACTCCTCTATTTATGATCTTGCCTCATTTCACGCTTATATCATATTTATGGTTTCCTAGTGAGTTAGCATACATAAATTTTGCCTAAACATTGCACTCTTGCACAGCGGGCGAGGGAATTGTTGTCTTGGGGTATGGAGAAGCTATAGAGTGAAAATAGTGAATGGAAGAATAGCGTCAGCATGGTGGACAAATGCAAGTACAGTCAGCATGACAGTGGTAACACTTGAATTAGAAAAACGCCCCTACTGCTTTCGAAATAAAGATGCTGTCAATGTCAAATTGTTACGACTGACGTGCAGTCGACCGTACATAGCTAGATTTTGCAGACTTTTATTTGTAGTTTTCTTTCAAGCTTTCAAGTAATTAATTTATTACGTGGCGTAGACTACTTATGTAGTACCATCCACATCCTTACGTATAATGTACTTTTCTCCCACTTGCTCGGAAATTGGTTCATTATTCAAAAAAAAGAATACAACAATCGGCTCTTTTCCGTACGCAACGAAATAACAGGCCGGTAATGTCCAACAGGACAATAATAGAAATTGCTGGACACTTTTTATTTTTTAAATTATGCTACCGAGGTTTTTAAGTACACACTTACATAAATTAGCTGTTTTTAGGTACAAAATATTTATCATTATACAGGCTGAATGCGCATTTTTTTTTTCAAAACTTTGAAAATAGAACAAGAACCGCGCGCGGGCGAATTGGCGTGAATGAAAATGAGATACTGTTGAATTAATTTGTGTTGTGTTTCCACGAAAATGAGAGAAAAGTACTATACAAGTCTCGGCCGAAATAGCAATTAACGGCCTCGTTTAGTTAAAAAGGACTCGGCTAATGCCTCGTCCTTTCAAAATCACTTGGGAAGTACTCGGCTTCGCCTCGTACTTCCAATATTACTCGGCCGTAAATTGCTTCATTTCAGGCCTCGACAGTAATGTACTATTGTGATCTACATCACCATTATAATTATTATTATCATCATATCAACCCATAAACGTCCTCTACTGATCGTGTCTTATTGATCATCATAATTGGTTACTACAATGAAAACATAATGAGCCATTTTTATAATGATCTTGATTGAGCCATTTGTATAAAGTACACTTGATGAAATGCTGTTACTTGGGCAACATCATTCATTCATTCATTCTCCTGATTTTACACCGGAATCACCATTAACCCACCCACACGAAAAGACAGTTCGTCCTGTAGCAACATCTATCGCGCTACATACGAACTACTACTGACGTACTAGACAGACATTGGCAATATAAATGGGATGACGTCACAAATCCTGAATCACGCAAGCAAGATGTGACGAGCAGTTAGCATAAATTGTATACAAACGCCCAACACCAACTGTTGGGCCACGGCCTGCTAGGCAATAAGACACGGTCTGCCAGGCAATAAGACACTGCCTGCTAGGCAATAAGATCCAGCCTGGTTGGAAGATAGTCCCTTTGTGTTGGAAGAATACAATACCTCGTTTCTCCATAGTCCTATTCTTCGATAATAGACCGGCAAGCACAACTACAAACCTCTATAACTTTTCTTCATACACTAAAGTTTTTAATGTATGAGGCGTCGAAATAAAGTATGTTTTTGTTGCGCAAGAGTCGGTAACAATTTGCAGGGGACCGCGACTTCCAGTAACTGAGTTATGTTGGGTAGAGTAAAAAATTGATCGTAAACCACTCATTGTATATGCAGCGTAAGTTGTTTATTCGTTTATTATTAAAATATCTCTAGTTTTTAATGTGGCTTCTGTTTTCTTGTTAGTGGGATATATTTTAAAGATAAAACCTTATATTATCTGTGATAAAATTAACAGAAGAAGGGCGAAATACGGAGTCAGAGCACAGAATGCCAATTCTCGTAATTAAAAATGTTTAAAATACTGTTGTTTCTGTGAGGTACGTTATCATTTGGAAAAACTCTTGAATAAAAATAGTCAAACTAAATATTAAATCCTTATTAATTGTAAATTTAAAATGATTATATCACTCAAAACTCACTCACTCTCACTCACTCAGTGATTATATCAATTAAAGTATCACTCAAAACTCACTCACTCTCAATCAGTGATTATATCAATAAAAATAATCAAATTAAATATTAAATCATTATTAATTGTAAATTGAAAGTGATATAATCACTTTTAATAATGATTTAATATTTAATTTGATTATTTTTATTAAAGAGTTTTTCCAAAAGACTTTGTGGCCTTATGTATAAATATCGATTCTGATAACGTACCTCACAGGAACAACAGGGTTTTTGTTACATGTTGTATAGTTCTAAACGAATCTCAATGGCATTTCTTTAAATCTCAATCTCCTGAGAGTAGATCCGTCCCCGTTTACCGTTTATTTGTGACACTTAGGTCTTTAATGTCACGAATAAACGGCAAACAGTCACACAGTCATACAGTCTACTGTCAGGAGATTGATATTTAAAGTATTGAGATTATTTTGGAACTATATTTTGAACGATTTTAATTACGAGAACTGGCCTTCAGAAGTGTTTGGCAGGGTGCATTTTGCACAAGGCACTCACCGAAAACTGGGGCAAATTAGGTACATAACAACTGCTCTCTAATCGAATAATTAATCGTTTTTATTCGGTATAGGTAATATTGTGACTGTCATCTATAGACAAGAGATAGTTTAGTCCATACATAGATAGAAAACAGCGCAACTGCTGAGCGTGGGGTCCTGGGTTCAGGTCGGGCAAAGTGTAATTGGGTTTTTTCATTAGGAATTTCGTCGCCTATACCGCAAAGTTTGAAGACAAAGGTCTTCAACCAGTGCGTCCTGCCAGTCATGACTTACGGTGCCGAGACGTGGACACTGACAGTTGGGCTAGTCCACAAATTCAAAGTCGCTCAGCGAGCTATGGAGCGAGCTATGCTTGGAGTTTTTTTGAAGGATAAAATCCGTAACGAGATTATCCGGAGAAGAACCGGAGTGACCGACATAGCTTGTAGGATCAGTAAGCTGAAGTGGCAGTGGGCTGGCCATGTCTGTCGAAGGACCGATGGCCGTTGGAGCAGACGAGTTCTTGAGTGGAGACCGCGAATCGGCAAACGCAGCGTAGGGCGCCCCCCTGCCAGGTGGACCGACGACCTAAAGAACGTGGCTGGGGGGGACTGGATGCGGAAGGCAGAGGACCGAGCGTTGTGGCGCAACTTGGGAGAGGCCTATGTCCAGCAGTGGACTGCGATAGGCTGAGTTGATTGATTGATTGATTAGGAAATTCCCAGTAGCAGCAGACTATAACATAACTGGCGAAATGTGGGTGTACTATACACCTCTGCCTACCCCTTCGGGGAAATACAGGCGTGATGTTATGTTATGTTATAGGTAGAAAAAGCAACGTGTGCGTGAACCCTAAGAACCTATGCAGTTATCTATAAATTATATAGTGTCGAAGTATAATAGTTATACCGTCAGCTAGTTGTTTGTTATTCAATTTCAGTTTAACACAAGCTAAAATTACCAGCTGTCATTGGAAAATAATTAATAGACCATCAAAGTTCGTTCACGATCTAACCGCTAGATGTCCCTATAACAACTGTCATTCAAAATGACACTTAATATAAGAGACCCTTTATCTTGCATGAAATGCCTTTTAAAACTGATTTCTAACCTTACTTACAGTGACGTAAGAATCAAAATAGTTTACAGGTTTTGCAGTACAGGTGTAAAAGTAAAATTGACAAGATCTTTTAAGGTACCGCGACACTAAAGTCGACGTTGTAAAATGCCAATTTACTTTAACAATATGGCTATTTGTTCGTATTGTTTTGCTGCCTTTTATGGTGCAGAGCGTTTAGGCTAGCGGCTTGGATAATGTTTGACGTGACCAGAATTCGCTTCCGCTGCGATAGACTTGATTTCCACCGCAGTCCCGCCAAGTAAACGACCAGCAAAGGTCGAATTCACGAAAGAAGGCATTTTTGTGTAATTGTAGGACTGTGAGAATTGACTTTTTTTAGGCTGTACAAGGCAGACTGGCGTAGTTGTTGTTGTTAAAATGGCACTACTTTTAAACTTTCGCGAATTTCACTCATATTGGACTATATTTACGGGACTTGTCGCGCACAATAAAATCAAAACAAACAAAAAAAAGTCTGCTCGTGACCACGGCCAATGCAACTTGGCCGAAACGTCGAGGTTAGTTAAAATGTTTGTTATGTTTTGATTTTATTGTGCGCGACAAGTCCCGTGAATATAGTTCAATATGGCACTGCTTAACATAATGTCAAATAAGTTTGAAAACAAATTCCACAATAAATCACGGTTACAGGAGAAAAATGCTCGCACAAGCTCTGACCACTCTGACAGTCTGATAACCTAGGTCTAGGGTTTGCTGGCTAGTACAAAAGGCGGAGAGGGTGGAAATAGCAACCAATAGACACTGCCGTGCTAGGTGCATCATCTCTCTGCATGAAACCTTGATTTGTAAGTGCGGAATAGTGTTTACTGATGAAATCGATTGGAAAAATATTTGAAAAAGTAAGGTGCCATTTTTTATACATATTTGGAACGAGAATCAAGTACTGAAAATCATGTTTCAATAAATCCCACGTTCAACTAGTTAACCTGTGTAACTGTTTTAGACTGAGAAGCAGTAACCATTCAAACAACTTTCCATTTATTGCTTAAGTGAGACCATCAAATCACGATAAATCTGTTGTAGTATGATCTAAATTTAACGGCGGAGTTTCTTCAGACACTTGCGCTATTAATTTTACAGATCCATCTGTGTACAATCTGTTTCGAGCAGTTTTGTAATGGGACTGATATCATCGAGATTATTCGAGTTCCGCAGTGCGATTGGTTAAACGCACCATTTATGGTATACCGTCGGTTTGTTTGTCCGTCTGTCACACTTTCCCTGCTCACGTTTTGAGATAACGGTTGCGGGATTTAGTTCATCCTCTTCCTTGATGTTTTTCTGGAGATCTGAGATTGATAAGACGGTCAGTATGGTCAAAGGAAAATATAGTGTTTGTTGAGTTCTAGTTTATACAACGTGTTATTGAAATAACTGAAAACTTCTTAAGGGGCCATTGTTCTCATCAGTATGAACAACTTTTACTATGGGACCAACCCTGAAATCGTGAAAAAAAAATCAGTTGATCCCTACATTTTTTCGATTTATGTGACAGTAGGGATCAGCTGATTTCTTTTTTGCGATTTCAGGGTTGGTCCTGTAGTAAAAGTTGTTCATACTTATGAGTACAATGATCCCTTAAGAGGTTTTCATTTATCCAAAAACCTTTTGTAGAACACTGAGTTATTATGGTACACATAGAAATAGTAGCAATACAAACAATAAACATTTTTACAACCAGGACATAACAGTCAAAAAGTAAGAATGACTCCAAAGTACGTAATTAAGTAAGTGCTGATAGTTTACCGTTGTCCCTGAGTTGTCTATTGAATACAGTCGACCAAGATAAACTACTTGTTTTTAGAAATTTTCTCGAGACGGTACTTCACACCGAAACAGCTGTTTCAATTTTTACCAAGCACAAGTTCGGTCGTGTATTAGCATTCTCAGCTTATAGAGCCAGCTTAGAATAACTAGGGTTTTTTAGGGTTCCGAAGTCCTACAAGGAACCCTTATAGTTTCGTCATGTCCGTCCGTCTGTCCGTCTGTCCGTCTGTCCGTCTGTCCGTCTGTCCTAATCCTTTACAGCTTAATAACTTCTACAGTTATAAACATAAGTAAATGAAATTTTGTTAAAAAATAGTCGACATATAGATCTCAATTTTAAAAGAATAAAAGAATCGTTTTTCGGTATTTTAGGGGTGGTGTCCATACATGTGAAATGGAGAAAAAAAAATTTTTTTCGCTGCACCCCCTCGTGTGGGATATCATTGAATAGGTCTACTAAAATGAAAGTAATGTTTGATACACCACTTTTTTATCAGGTGTACCATCTGCGAAATATAGCCCGCCAAAGTGGCTTGCAATGTGTCCCCCCCCCTGCCATTTCTAAACTATGCAATGTAGAAACTTATAATCTTCCACATCGATAGACCTTTGTGAAAACTCTCTTTTAAAATTATTTCGAGTATAATGTGATTATAATTTTTTGAGTTATAGAGAGAAAACTGAAAAATACTTAAAACGTCCTAGTTCAAAGGTCATTGACCTTAGAGAAAAATTATCATAGCAAATAATGCTCCTTTAGCTACTTTCTATTTGAATAAATCACAAAAAGTAACTTTGAAATGACAAACGTCTTAAATTTGGCTTCTTGAATTTATCGCTAGATGGCGCTACTAACAACACGCTCTGAGTCGCGAATGCTGCCGATTATTGCAAAAACTAAAATAGCCATGATTAATATTCGATTTGATTCGTTTGTAATTACACCTACTTAAGGAACCCTATAATACTGAGCATGGCCCGACATGCTCTTGGCCGGTTTTTTTAAATATTAGGTCCTTACATATGAAATTGGTGTTTTGTATGGGAGGAATATAAAGTAATTTTTTTTTTGGAAAATATAAATAATTAATCAAAGTACGCACCGTTGTTATCTATGCAATTTTGCCATCTCATAGGTAGTTCATTGATCCCTTTACAAAAAAAACCATGGGGGCGAGAACCAATAAACTCTTTGAAGGCGGTATGGACTGCCGCCTCAGAGTTGAATTTTTTTCCTTGTAAGAAGTTGTCCAAATTCCGGAAAAAATGGTAATCTGTTGGAGCAAGGTCCGGGGAGTACGGTGGATGTAGCAGACATTCCAATTGTAGCTCATCTAACTTAGTGGTTGTTTGTTGTGTAGTGTGTGGTCTTGCGTTGCCGTGAAGCAGCAGTGGCCTAGAGCGATTGACCAATCTCGGTTGTTTAGCAGCTAGTTCTTCCTTCATGGTTTGCAGTTGCTGACAATAGGTATCTGTCGTAATCGTTTGGCCAGATTTTAGAAAGCTGTAGTGAACGACATCGGCGCTAGTCCACCAAACACTCACAAGTAACTTTTTCTGAGTAAATTTTCGTGGTTCAAGTGGATTAATACAGTTTTATCACTTACCCCGAAGCCTGCAGCTATCTCTGAAGTGCTTTGTGATGGATCCACTTCCACAATAGCCTTTAATTTTCATTTTCCGCTTTGGTCTCCGGCCGTCCACGGGGTTGGTTCTGAAGGTCGAAATTTCCAGAACGAAAACGTTGAAACCAAAAACATACCGTGCTTTCTATTGCGACAACAGCGCCGTATACATCATTAATCCTTCGAGCTGTTTCTGCAGCACTGGTGCCACGGTAGAACTCGTACTAGCAAATATACCGATATTTCATGTTTTCCATGGTGCGGTAATAAGCGACGCCAAAGAAAAAAATAATGAGGAAAAAACAAATGAATGACTGTTTTCAAAACTCAAATGTACCAGCTAAATGAATTTATAGATTTGAATTTGGAATTCTTAACCAAAGAGGAGATATTTCAGATCAAAGTGGTCAGTACGACAAAACGCTAATTTCATATGTAAGGACCTAATATTTGTGACTGTGCATTAGCACAGTCAAAGTCAAAGTCACAAATATTAATTTGTGACTTTTTACACAGCACCATCTAGTCCCTAACTAAGCAGAGCTTGTAATATGGGTACTAGACAATGGATACGATACTTATAAACTTTTTTTTTGTAAATACATACTTATACTGGGTGTAAGGGGAACGCTTCCGAAAACGAAGATAGGTGCTGGTGATTACTGATACGAAACCACGAAAAAAAATGCGATTCTGTATTTAGATTTTTCATATATCTTTTTTTGCATTTTTCATACATAACCAGCTTTCGGCAGTTAAATTAAACTCATACATAATGAAAAATGCAAAAAAAAATGAAAAAATCTAAAAAAAGAATCGCAGTTTTTTCCGTGGTTTCGTATCTATAATCACCAGCACTATCACCTATCTTCGTTTTCGGAAGCGTTTCCCTGACACCCCGTATAATACATAAGAAACACCCAGACCAACACAAACACATATGTTCATCACACAAATATTTGTTTATTTATTTATTTATTTACAACTAGGCTTAGCCACTTGGGAGAGGCCTATGTCTAGCAGCGGACTTCAATAGGCTGAGCTAACTGATAAAATGAGCTAAGCACGAAACCCATGTACTTTAGGTATGTTTCGAACTTGACTTATTAGTAAACGTGACGACATCTCATATTGGATGCAGACGCCGCCGTAGTCTGCAGCGATCCATATCTATTTATTTATGAATATTAATAGGGTATAAATGTTTGTTCTTTCGTCATTCCTGTGTTTAGAATGCTTTTCATGACAGATAATGTTGGCTGATGATTTACTTGTTTTGAATTGATAAGCTTTTTTTAATTCGGCGAGGGCGTAATGGAACCGAGAGTGTAATGTCCAATGATACGCCTTTCATATGAAAGGTGTGATCGTTGGACATTACACTCTCGGCTTAGGATTAAATGATGGGCTCGTTGATCGCATCAACAAAAATGTTTTGTCTCTGTCATACGCAATCACGACTGTTATTTATCGCGGTCATGCGTCTCTTTCTACGTGACTCGAGATTGGATCGATTTGTTATGAATCATGTGTCACAGGTTACATCTTCGACGAAGACCTACGCGTAACTTACATTATCATAAAACATTCGATCATATGATCGGTGGGGCAATTGCTGGGGCAATTGGGGCAATTGTGTAATGCATTCACTTTGACATTAGCTTTCATTTTTAAATTACAGCAATATTCATTGCGTGGTACGTAGTTGCCGATAACATGGATTATCTTTCTTGTAGCCACGGATACCGTGATCAGCGGGTAAAATATTAATTTGTTTCTTTGTGGGGAACGAATCACGGTATCAGTGGATACAACGCTCCGGGATCCGTGGCTAATTCAGTCTGATCCCGGGATCCGTGGATACAAACCCATCAAAACACACGGAGCAATGAACATTGAAATCCATATGATTGCGATCGCGAGTGAGTTACGCAATTCGGCAGCTGGTCTTTTGATTCGATCACAAACGTAACGGGTCACGATCGACCAGCAGGGCAATTGCGTAATTCATTTGACAGTTTCATTTTAATGTAAAATTGAAGACGATGTTGATAACATCGCAATCAAACATTGGAATTGTGTAACGACATAGAGGGAGTTCATTATGAAGTAAATGACGCCAGGAGGGAAATCCTTTGCGATATAAACGACGTCATGTATGTTAGATCACGTTTCGTTATGCAAGTAAGCTGCTGGAAGTATGTGTTTTAAGCTTTATCATTAATTAAATTTCATGATGAATCCCTCCAACAGTTTAGTAGTTACGCAATTCGAATTCGTAATCAACAGTTTAGTAGTCACGCAATTCGAATTGTATCATTTTTCTGGATTCAAACGTCAAAATTGACATTTTGTTGATTGCGATGCAGTTACACAATTGCCCTGCCGGTCTAATGAAATGATCGATAGAATATGGCTTATTTCAATGCAAATGAAATCCTTAGCCACATCACTAAGTCAAGGGTATCAACATAGATTTATACGATACATGTGTTTACTCCATCTAAAGATACGTGCATGCAGTGCCGGATTAACCACGTAGCAAGAGTAGCAATTGCTACGGGCCCCGCGTACCTATTTAAACCCTCTCATCTCTGCCTGAGCGTAAGTTTTCGAGTGAAACTTAGTATATTGAATTTACTTGATGTCACAAAATCGTGAAACGTTACAACTTTTCCTACTAAGACAATTCACGTCAGACAATCGGTAACCAACTATTTCCTTGGCGTAAGTAAAACACCGAATTTCATACGGTAAACGCATAAGTTCTACAAAAACTTGCTTGTACCTATAAACGTGTAGAATTTCAATCAGCCCGATAATCAGCTCTACAAAAAGTCTGACGTATGCAAGCACTTTTACCACAGAGTATTACACACAGCAATCTCTTACGGCCAAAATTAATATCCGATTTATCCACGATTTACCCTACTAGAGATAGCAATTTGACATATTTTGTATGGAGCTTATGTCAAATTTCTATCTCTAGTAGGGCAAACCGTGGATAGATTGGATATTAATTTTGGCCGCTACCCGACACTTAGTTTGGATGTGTAGCAGAATTGAAATGGCTCGATTTAAAGTGTTAAAATTATCTATTTATTTGTCTACATTATTATGCTAGGTAAGGGCTCTTTGAAAGAATTTGCTACGGGCCCCGCGCTTCCTTAATCCGGCACTGCGTGGCGTGCATGCTCAGTAAGAACTCAGCCCGACACTTGTTGAGCTATAAATTTAAACATGATGGTACAATGGTAAACAAGGAAGACGGGATGCGTCAGACCATTGTTTTAATAATAAATATGCATCCCTGAATCATAATACATACGTGTAAGTACTCGTACTATTGGTAACATGCCAAGTCACGCCAAGTGACAATCTTCTTCAGTTAAGTGCACATTGTTTTAAATTACGTTAAGTTCGTAACGGTGTTGGATGCTTTCATGTTTTATTTGTTAGTCATAAATATCTTGTTTGAAGCTGCCTAATTCTTGGTGTGAATAATGCATTTTATGATTTGCATGTGTCAGTCACTGGTCAAAGAGGGCTGCGGTCACCAACCTGTATGCTGTGTGGTGACTGGCTATTACATCCCTTTTTTGGGAGAGACTAACACATGAGTGTATGCCCAATTTGACCAGCTAATAAATGTCTGGGTTATTGCATGTGGGATTTCTGTTTGTAATCGCACCCACAGACATACAGACATAGTAAAAAATATACTATAATATAATATACGTACGCACCATGCACCTGAAGGATATTTGTTTTCGCGATGCTTACTGGACGATGCCGTGACATGTGTACTGAGAGCCGTGAGCACGGTTTTGTTGCTTCACTATGATTGTTCGTAGCACTTAATCTATATTTTTTACTATGTCTGTGTCGCACCCATGATACACATACCTACAGGAGAAATCTCAATGTGGGTACATACTATTAAGTGTTTTGTGGTGTGTCGCAAATTAAAAAAAAAAACAGTAGGTATAGTTCCCGGCACGAGACGTGAGCACAAATTGTACATGCGTGATAGTCTCTGTCGTCACTGTATTCTAGTATTCTGTTTTCTACGTATATTCAATTATGCATTATCATATAATTAAGCCAATGCAAGTGTCAGTTTCTGGTCTGTTATACTGTGAACAGAGATTCAACCACTTACGCAGTGGAATCTGTGCTCACGACTCGTGCCGGCAGCTATACGTAGTACGTAATTTGAGGTGAAGTCGAGTTGTGTTGACAAGTCACCGCGTTGTCGTGAACTTAATTCACTTATTTTAATAACTACAATAATAACCGCGATACATTGTACATTTATTTATTTGTTCAGTGGTATACATAACAAAAACATTCTAAAGATGTAAACATAAACTTATTAGAGTTTTACCGTACATCAGTATCATCGACTATATAAACAGGTAAACAAAAATATAGTTAACAAGGTAGGATATTAAATAAGTAGGTAAAATGTGGGTAGATACCAGATAATATTTAACTACATTATGAAGGAGCGAACACCGGTGACTGCGCGAGCCATCTTTAAAAACAAAACATAAAAGGTTGATTGAATAAAAACTATAATCGCGATTAATTTATGACAATTTTCATATTTACACTGCATTCGTAATTTTATTCCTTGCAAACACAAGTCTTCTCATTTATGATACTATTCGATTAACATATTGGTTGGCAATAATAAAGCAGAACATCTAGTTCTCGACTAATTAAAAAGACGATAGTTTATTGTGTTACATTGTAAAATAACATGAGCCTCAAGGCTGCTACACGCGGCTAACATAACTTATTTGCGTGGCTCCGCTTGCATTTTATCTGATGCAGCTAGTTTACCCGACGTATCATTCCGATATTCGATATAAAGTAACAAATTTAATTATCTGTAATTGAAGATGAATTCCTTACTGAAATGAACCTTATTTTCGTTTCCATAAGGTTGAATGTTGCTGTTACATGGTGCAGTATACGCAAAATATGCAGATACGCAAAATAGAGGAATGCGGACAACGTTGACACGTTGCGTATCTTCAGACAAATCTCTTGGATGCCGATGGCGTATTTTTCGCAATTTGCATTTAACGTATCTAGGATATCGATTGGCTATGCGATATCTAGTTTCTGTGGCCTGTTTTGAATAGGTGACCATATTTATGGGAATCCTGTACTTTGTAGTCGGAATTAAAACTATTTTAGGTACCCGATAACCGATAAACATCTTGTGGGTCTAGAAATCGTTTCGCAATACATAATCAGTCGATTGCTGTCCCACTGCTAGGCACAGGACTCTTCTCAGATTGAGAAGGTGAAGGCCTTAGTCCACGATGATGGCCTAGTGCGGGTTGGTGGACTACACACAGTGGCGTAGCTATATATCCAAGGGCCTCGGGGCAAAAGTTAGAAGTTAAAGAAATAATTCTTTATTCAACTAGGATATTATAAAACCGAACGTCGTTCATTGAAGCCGAGGGGCCCCTTGAGCTTCGGGGCCCCGGGGGCACTGTCCCGCCTAGCCCTACGGTAGCTACGCCACTGACTACACACACCATCGAGAACTGTATGGAGCACTCTCAGGTGTGCAGGTTTTCTCACGATGGCTGATGCAGGCGTCCCCATCAGTTAGGGACTGGTCCACTCAAATCGATGTTGAGACAAAAACTGAAAGCCAACAAAAAACAGTTATAAATAGTATATTCCGGCAAGACACAATTATGCAATTATTGCTAAGATATACGTAGAATAAGGTTGTAAAATCCATTCAACTGCTAACAGTTGAATTTATTTTTGCTAGCATACTAAAATTGGCATGATCTGATTCGATTGATATTCTGATCATTTTTGCTATATCTCTGTTTTTAGTCCATAAATGTTTTAAAATTTAATGATGTCCCATGTTGTTACTCGATGTATGCAAAACTACTGCTGTGCTCTCTAACTGTCTAACCTCGGATGAATAAAAATTGGCGGACGGAATCTCGATAGGAAAAAAGATATAGCACTCAGTTTTTTCCTAAACTTACTATAAAATTATACCTAGTAAGTATAATTCTGAAATCGGCAGTATTTTAACACACTAGATTGTTATTTTATTTGTGACACTACGACAATGTCTACCGTCACACGAGTTTTTTTGCGTAATCGCGGCTTTTTGTCTTACATTGAGTGTGAATGTGTGCGTGCCAGCCCGTACTTGTAAGCGAGCCATCTTACTATAGGTGCTTCACTTTTTGTTTAACGAGATTCCGTCCACCTTTTTTATTCATCCAAGTAAAGAAAAAAAACCAACAAAACCTACACCAACAACAACAACTAGACAGAGTTACTGAACATAATAATAAATAAATAAATAAAGCCCTTTTACAGCCAAGCTTCCGTGTTACAACGTTATGTTTCTAGCTTGGTAGTTACTTATACAGATCTACCTGATGTTATCCTCTCCACATTTCTTACTACATGAGCAAATGTGATCTCCAAACAGGTTCTAGTTACATATGGCTTTGTAAACCATTAAAGAACTTGCACTGATACTTAGGATTTAGCTCCAGACACGAAGAAAAATAATGGTAGGATGAGAACATTTTTCAAATACTTGAGCCCTAAGATTTATTTGGGCGTTTATTTTTATCGCATCATGAAACAACAGTGGAAATATTGCTCGTTCATTAGTTTATTGCTATGTATATTATAGCATAGCTTAGAGGCAGCTGCAATAATGTATAGAGTTTATGATCACAACAGCGAGTTAGGCACGGAGTAGTTAGTTATTGGAGTGTGCGTGTAAGGAGTACGATAGCATCACTCAAGTAACGTAAAAACTTCTGAAAGATGCTCAATGCTCTTTTAATGCCAGCTACATCGTGGTTTAACATTCAGTTGTATAAGAGTCTTTTATTTAAAATTCTAAAGGTGAGGGACAAGACCTAAGGTAAGACATAATAAGCCCGGCCAACCGCAGCCAAATAGCCAGCCATGCCTACTTCTCCGCCAAATAGTGATGCTTGCATTTCTGTGTTTCGGTCTGAAGGGTACGGGTGCCGGTGAAATTACAATCACATGAGACTTTCCATCTTCATGTCTCAGTTTGGCGAACCGACTTGCGGTACCATTTAGGCAACGGCCTAGGTGGTATTGCAGTTGTTATGGGCAAAGGTAACCACTTAACATCAGGTGGGCCTTTAGCTCGTTTCGCCATCCTATACTATAAATAAAAAATAATAAAAAAGCCAACCGTTTTTAGCGTGCCGTGAATAGGTTATAGGTTCCAGACTCATTTATGTCCTTACTTAAGATTTTGTTCCTCACCTTTGGCATTAGCTTAAGCTAAAAGCATTCATAAATACAGCTGACATAAAAAGAGCATTGAGTTATATCTGTAAACAGTTTTTGTGTTACTTGGGCAAACGTCAAGGCCTTACAAACGGACCCTGCCGGTGATCGACCTAATTTTGGCAAACGAAATTTGGTCTAGTGTCTAGATATCCCAAACTGGTGACAGTGTGGTGATGGCTGTCAACAGATACTTACTTATTTTTAGAGTCAGACAGACTTGTCCACAAATAGCTTGCATGTTTCTCACAAAATTAAACTGAAGTTATGTCAAATCTGACCTATACAAGATTAATTTTGAGGATGATTGTACTCATCAATTTGAACAACTTTTACTGTAAGACCAACCCTGAAATTGCGAAAAAAAATCGGCTGTTCCCTCCATTTTGTCGATTTATGTAGAGTATCAGCTGTATTTTTATTCGCGATTTCAGGTTTCGTCCCATAGTAAAAGTTGTTCATTATGATTAGTACAATCAATCCTTGAAGGATTGCCAATGAATTCAAAATCATCCAGTATGTATATCGGGTTCATTATTGTGTATGCATGTTATTACTCCATTGGCTATGTTATCTGTGTCGTACACCACAATGAGGTTGCTTACCCATCGCCTCAGGACGATGATTAATATAGTAGTCATAGGAAATGGATTATGACTATTTTCCTCTGTTGCAATGGATGATGGATGATGTACATCTGATTGTAAATTAATGTTTCCCTTTCATACTTAGGTGCAGAGATAATCGCTGGATGCTAGATACTATAAAACAAGGCGCCATGGCGCCGTCTAATATCGTCTGTCTGTGTCAATCCCAGGGTATGCTCTAATTAGTGTAAAAATACAGTTTGGATCGCTATGTATATATTTTATGAGATGGTTTTCATGAACACATATGATTTTTGAGTAAGGTTCAGAGGAAATGTGGGCAGAGAGGCTTTTGAAAATTAGGTATTTCAAGAAACTATCGCTGTCGCTTTGCCAACGTCCGGCCACATATAAGTGCGATAAGGACAACTGCAGTTCCGACTGAATATCCTTAGTTAAAAAGTCATAATTCGAGGTTTGGCTCACGATTATTTTCTCCTCCGAAACTGGACCAATTTAAAAGATATTTCATAAACTGTATAATAAGAATATGTACTGTAGCGCTATGGTTTTATTTTTACATAAAATAGTTGTCAAATTTATTCATAAGGCCTCAATTCAATTTATCAACAAAAACGAAAACATAGGGGCAGAGATAAAGTTGATATTAACTTTACAGTAAGAAAATCATTGCTCTAGAAAGAAAGCAAACCGTCGAGAGCGCGTTTGTATGGAAAAATACCACCCGCATTTCCTCATAAAGGTTCCGTCAAATTATATGGGTATAGGTACGGAATGTACTTACGATACAACCCGTTAGAATAACATAGATTGTGTGATACATAGACTCGTGGATTGTCATGAAAAATAAAAGATCTACCTTGCTGAACCTGGTGTATGCTGCTGCGCATCCTTCATTTAAACCTTCCGCCACCTGTCTCCCGCTTCATCCCCCAATTTGTGTGCCAAATTTCATCCAAATCCGTTCAGCCGTTTGAGCGTGATTGAAGGACAAACAAACAAACGAACATCCATACTTTCGCATTTATAATATTAGTAGGAAGTAGAATTCGACTAAACATATCTATGGTCTATATAAAGCTGATCACATGCAGATTGTAAAATATATTTTCATTAGCGTCGCCATAGGTTTGTGGCGACATCTACCTCACCACATGGAAACTAACACTGACAGGCGTAGACAATGACAACAGAAATTCCGTATCACGCACAATGGTGATGTAGCGACATCTATCCGGTGACATAAGAACTATCCTACATCGCGCAAGCAGAGTTTACACGCAAGTTAGCATAAATACAACCGCCCAACATCAACCGTTGGGGTGCCGGCGCGCCCGCCAGGCGCAGACCCAGCCTGGCTGGAGGATCCTCCCTTTATGTTGGAGGGACATGACACCTCGTTCCTCCACAGGTTTCACTCAAAATAAAGTGAAACTACAGACAGGTGAGTCTTTTCAAAAATCTAACGTCTATGCAGTTAGCCGTCCGCCAATTTTCATCAAACCATAATTTGATAGGTACTAATAACTCGCTTCCTGTTTTCTTTGAAGACCAGTCTGTTTTAAGTTACTTTGTAATAATTTGATCAGAACCGAGGGCTCTTCCATACGTTGTCACCGGCCTTTGAAGTTCTTCATAAATATCGTTAGAACTCCGTTACCTCCACAGATAAATAAAACAAGGGAGATATGCCAAGTAGGAACAACTCTTGACGTTTCGACATGCGCATAATGATCACATCGCCAACAGAATGCCCACAGATTGAAGCACTGTATCACTTTAGTTTGTGTACAATAAATAAGTTTCAGGCAGCATAATCTTAGTTTTTTTTTTTTTTTTTTGTATTTGTATTTCGTTTATTTATTTTTTATTTGATGTATTTATAGATAGACATAATGGAAAAAAGTTTCTGACTAGTGATATCAGATGGCGCTTATAAGCGGTTACCTATTTTGAAGGTGAAGATTGGTCTCTAGTTCAGTATAGGAATTATAATGTAGTCTGTGATAAGTTTACTAGTGTTGCTGCGTCCTTTTTGGTGTGCGTCGTAATAATTATTTTTGTTTGTGTTTGTAAAATAAGTGGGAGAAAAGCGGCGACATCGAAAAACGTCCAATTATGTGTTGAAGGCATATCTCCCTTATTTATGAAATCTATGGTTACCTCTAACCACGTTAGAAGAAATATTTATAACATTTAAAATGCCACGTAAAACCGCATGGTGCGTATTGATGTCATTTATAAAACTTTCAATATAGGCAGTTTGCAGTCGGAATGTGTAAATCTGACGGCCGCAGAATTAATAAAACTCATAGTTGATGGGTAAAGATGTGAAAAATTAATGAGAAGCGATTTTTTACACCATTTTATTGGTAAATAACTTTGACTCATAGACTTATATATTACTAGCTTTGACTGCATTATGTGGTTACCTGTTTCCTCCACGTGTAAGCGATTTAAGTTTTGGGAATTGAATTGAGTATAGGTACGTCATTGGCAGGCTAATTAATTATATTAAAAAATATATATATATATCTTTGATAAATATCATTGGGACATTTTTACACAGTACCATCTAGTCGCAAACTAAGCAGTGCTTGTGCTATGGGTACTAGACAATGGATATAATACTTATATACTTTTTTTGTTGATGTAAATACATAATTATAATACATAAGCAACCCTAGACCAACACAAACACTTATGTTTTTTTTTTTTTTTCTTTTTTTTTTTTTTTTTGCGGCTACTAATATTAATGAATTGTATGTATGAATGAACTAATTGTATTGTATCCTATGATCACAAGGAGGAATCCCATGATATACCTAAGCTATAACGTAATTTTTCTTTTTTAACCGACGAAAAAAAGGAGGAGGTTCTCAATTCGACGCGTATATTTGTTTTTTTTTTTTTTATGTATGACCACGCATAACTTTTTACAGAGTGGACCGATTTTGATGATTCTTTTTTTAATGGATAGGGTATATCTCGAAGTTGGTCCCATTTAAATTTCAAAATCAAAATCCACCCCTAAGGGTGGGAAAACAGGGGATGAGTTCTTGTTCACCCACTGAATTCTTACCTGTTAACCGATTCTGTTGAAACTTGGCACACAAATATAGTTCTAGACACTACGACATAATGGAAACCTGGAGTTAGATTAAACCACAAAAAAATTTAAAATAAAACTTTTTAACAGAACTTTTTGAACTGACGAAAACAGAAACTGAAAAGCGAAAAATAACTAATTATGAGTCGGCGCCAAAGAAAAAATCAACGCAGATCATTAAATTACTTTAAATAAATAATAAAAACAACGTAACATCAAATACAACGTGAAATTTTCAACGATAAACAATAACTTTCCAAAAATTCGTTCTCCGCTCGGCCACTTGGAACTTGCATGCACGTTGCTTGTTAAAAGTTTGTTCGGCGCCGACTCATAATTAGTTATTTTTCGCTTTTAGTTTCTGTTATCGTCGGTAAAATTTTTTTCTTTTCTCTTTTTAATATTGATTAATTGTATTGTATTGTTTGTCTAGCCTTACCCGCGGCTCCGCCCGCGTGGATGTCGTTTATCGCTCATCTCTCGGGAACTGTTCATCTTCCCGGGATAAAAAACCTATATGTTAATCCGGGTTATGTTCTATCTGTATGCCAAATTTCATTAAAATCGGTCCAGCCGTTCTTGAGTTATAAACGCTGTAACTAACCCGACTTTGTTTTATATAGTAAGAAGATTATAGAAAAAAAAGTTTAAAGATATTAGTAAGATATATAATTGTATAGATATTATTATTATTATTATATTGATATTAGTAACTGAATATTAGTAAGATTATTGTTTTTGAATAATATGAGAACATACACTGAATAATTATCAGTAACAGGATGCAATAGAGGTGCTTTGACGTATTTTAGACTAAATTATAAACATTAAGCAATTAGAAGGGGACACAAAAATGCTGTTTGCCTTTACAAACAGTAGCCAGCTAACGTGTAATTGTTATAAAACTAATAATTATTAACCATTATTGTACCTGGCGGTTACAACCGTAATTAAAACGATATCAACTGACGTTCGAGACTTCACAACTTCAATATGGTTGTTCCACAGACCTATTACCTAGGTTGTTCACTAGCCGGTCACTTTTCCATGCAAACTTTGAAGGGTGATTGCTCCGATGTTACAGGTCCGAAACTATGCATTACATTGATTGATCTCTTTGTTATCTAGGTTTGTATCGTAACAAAACAGTAAAAACCAACGACGTCAATAAATAGACACGCGATCTCATATAAGCAGCATGTTCCAAATACAGTTGACGCAACCGTTGATAAAATTTACGTGTGTTCGCGAGATAGCTGTCAAGGGAACTAATAACAGATGACAGTGTGGTTCCGGAACCATAACTGGTGTAACCATGTTGTTTTTCCAAACAGTGCATCTAGTACTAGTAAAAATATAATTTACTCTAAAGTTCCCTCAAAACATCCATATTTTATCAGTATTTTAACGCTTTTTGGAAGTAAATATATGAGATAAGATGCATGAAATCTCCAAAATAAATAAATTGGCATAAAAAAGGAAACTTTAAAAGTGATAAAATAAATAAATTTGAAGATTCTATCTGTGATTTCGAAATAACTGTCATTTTTAAGCTATTTCGTTCGGACGAATAAAAAAAGGCGGACGGAATCTTGCTAAGAAAAGATTGAAGCACTTATTTTTTTCCTAAACCCACGATAATTTTGACAGCATTTTAACAACCTCTACCGTCACACGAGATTTGTTGCGTAATCGCGGCTGATAGGCTTACTATGGGTGTGAATGTTTGCGTGCCGGGCCCATACTTTTAAGCGAGCCGCCTTACTATGGGTGCTTCACTTATTGTTTAGCGAGATTCCGTCCGCCTTTTTTGTTCGTCCATGCTCGTACGATTGTTTTCACGTGACCATAGCCGAAACACCAATTTTTTTTTGTCTATCTGTCGTATATTTAGTCATATTATTATTAAGTTTGAAGACAAAGGTCTTCAACCAGTGCGTCCTGCCTGTCATGACGTGCCGAGACGTGGACACTAACAGTTGGGCTAGTCCACAAATTCAAATTCGCTCAGCGTACTATGGAGCGAGCTATGCTTGGAGTTTCTTTGAAGGATAAAATCCGTAACGAGATTATCCGGAGAAGAACCGGAGTGACCAACATGCGTGTATGATCAGTAAGCTGAAGTGGCAGTGTGCTGGCCATGTGTGACGAAGGACCGGTGGTCGCTGGAGCACACGAGTCCTTGAGTGGAGACCGTGAATCGGCAAACGCAATGTAGGGCACTCCCCCGCCAGGTGGATCGACGACCTGAAGAACGTGGCTGGGAGAACTGGATGCGGAAGGCAGAGGACCGAGTGTTGTGGCTCAACTTGGGAGAGGCCTATGTCCAGCAGTGGACTGCGATAGGCTGAGTTGATTGATTGATTGTCGTATATTAATAAAATAGAAGGCACTTATTCGATACTGATCAACATCAAACATCTGTATTCCGTACGCACTAACCACAGTTATTGTTATTCGAAATCTGAATAAACAAAACAGTCCTCTTTGCATTTGAATAGCTTCCTTGATTTACCATTCATGTTGCATGTGCGCGCAGAATCAACTACACAATCGCCAATCGGATAATCGTCAGCATCGATACAAAGACGAGATACCGATCTCGATCGCTCCATTCCGATGCATCGATACGCATTGCGAGTTGACGTTGACAAATTGCATCTTAAAGGACTTTATGGTCGACAAATTGAGGCTACTTGTATTTATTGCGATGAATCCCGGAGAAGGAGAATTCTCAGGATGAGCTTATCGATTTGTTTTAATCGATACGATATTGATCTCGATTGAACCCTCTTGTTTGTGCTGCCGATTCTGGTTCCAAGTTTATGGGGCATGTTAATATGCGTGTGTCGTAAAACGCCGAGTGTGAAGAGATTAATGAAGTAGTTAATTTAACTGATTGGAAACTGCGCTTTGTGTTGTTTTGATTGATATTTTATTGCGTAATCAATTTGATGTTGAAGGGTTGTTATCGATAACGACTTGACGATTGTGAAATTGTTTATTTAATGGATCTGTGAATTATTTATCTTTTGAGTTTGCTGATTATTTCGTGTTCTTTTCGAATTGGAAATCTTTCCATGTAAATAATTACGTCCTTTACTCATTAAAAATATTGTTACATAATGTAGAAAAAAATTTAGAAAATTAATTTATAGTAGGTTCAACTCATATTTCATTAGACAAAATTAATTTAACAATATTATTATTATTTAATTTATTTTTGGTGTAAATAAATAAATGTGATACTTAACAATTAAGTAAAATTAAATAAATGAATAATAATAATGTAAAATAAAATTTGCACGCTTGCTTGCAGGCAGAATACAGTGACATCTAGGCTTTAAGATCATACCTTTATACTATTATTGTATTTCTGGCAAATGAACGTTTGATTATGATTATGATTAAAATGACAATAAAATTCAAATTAGTTAGGTAGGTACCTAAGTATGTCAAAATGAGAATAAAAGGGCCGTAAATTACGTGCAGTTTGGCATAAACAAAGGTACAAAACGGAAAAAAGGAGAAAATAAGATCTATTTATTTACTTTTTACCGATTTCAAATTTTGTCGAAAAATTGCTTTTATCTTTATCAGAGCAGTGTAGTGTATCAAAATTGTTGCCATAAATGTATGATGTATGACTTGTAACGTAGTGATTATTTTCTCTGTGGTATGACTGTTCTAGCTTCTGTCATAGATATAAAAAACTGCTAACTCTTTATCATCTAAGGCTACCTCAGATTAATAACTAAAGCTTCTGCATGACTTGAGCTTCTGCTAGTACAGGCACAGATTCTACAAGAGCATAGATAAAAACAACACACGATCCGAGTACAGTTGCTGGCTAGCCGAGCTTCCTGCTGTGATGCCTGTGATCGTGTCAACGACTCGCACAGTTATATCCATAACGATGTTTTTGGCACTTACTTTACTGTTATAGGTATATACTTACATAACGTGTTTGAAGTGTAATTCTAGGGTTGGTGGAGTCTGGTTGTTTAACGGCCAAAATTAATATCCAATCTATCCACGATTTGCCCTACTAGAGATAGGAATTTGACATAAGCTCCATACAAAATATGTTACATTTCTATCTCTAATAGGGTAAATCGTGGATAGATTGGATATTAATTTTTGCCGTAAAATAATTGTAAGTAATCTGGAGATTGGATAGAAATAAAACCAGCCAAGTGCGAGTCAGACTCGCGCAGAAAGGGTTCCATTCCGTACCACCCATCGACCTCAACCCCATAAAAAATGATTTAATTTACGAGAGTTCATCAAAAGACACCAACGCAGCGTGCGCGAAATATGAAAAAATAAATTCGCATAACTTTTTACAGAGTGGTCCGATTTTAATGATTCTTTTTTTAATGGATAGGGTATATCTCGAAGTTGGTCCCATTTAAATTTAAAAATCAAAATCCACCCCTAAGGGTAGGAAAAAAGGGGATGAGTGCTTGTTCACCCACTGAATTCTTACCTGTTAACCGATTCTGTTGAAACTTGGCACATTATGTAGTTCTAGACACTTCAACATAATGGAGACCTGGAGTTAGATTTGCGCCACAAAAAAAAAAAAAAAAAAACTTTTTAACAAAAAAATTTACCAACGAAAACAGAAACTGAAAAGCGAAAAATAACTAATTATGAGTCGGCGCCAAACAAACAATCAACGAAGATGATTAAATTACTTTAAATAAATAATAAAAACAACGTAACATCAAATACAACGTGAAATTTTCAACGATAAACAATAACTTTCTAAAAATGCGTTCTCCGCTCGGCCACTTGCAACTTGCACGCACTTTGCTTGTTAAAAGTTCGTTTGGCGCCGATTCATAATTAGTAATTTTTCGCTTTTCAGTTTCTGTTTTCGTCGGTTCAATTTTTTGTAAAAAGTTTTTTTTTTTAATAACACGTTGTGTTTCTTACCACACTTCTTGACTCTGTACCTGTATTTGTTATGTGCTTTTTAGGGTTCCGTACCCAAAGGGTGCTCAACGGAACCCTATTACTCTCGCTACTTTGTCCGTCCGTCCGTCCGTCCGTCCGTCCGTGTGTCTGTCACATGGTTGTATCTTTTGAACGGTAATAGGTAGCAGAATATGTGTTGCTATGACCCCTATCACGACAAATACTAAAAATAAAAATAAAGTTTAAAACCAAAGGGTACTCATACAAGAAACCTCGAAAAACATGCATTTTTTCAACGTTTTTGTTCCTACTCTATCTTCAAAACGGTAATACATACTAGCGTCAAACTTGGATTGCTTATAGTGCATACTATGTAGTTTCACAACAAATAATAAAAATAAGGTAAACATAGACATATGTGGAAGTACATGCGTAAGAAAGAGATGCAAACATTCATATTTCGCTCACGGTGCGTTGATGTCTTTTGATGAACTCGCGTAAATTAAATGTTTCTATGGTGTAACGGTTGAGAGGTGGTATGGAACCCATACTGCGTGAGTCCTACTCACACTTGGCCCGTCTTTTAAACAATTTCTGGTTATTTTGTGCGTCAATCTTGACGCAAATAAATATTAACTCATTTTTAGGGTTCCGAAGTCCTACAAGGAACCCTTATAGTTTCGTCATGTCCGTCCGTCTGTCCGTCTGTCCGTCTGTCCGTCTGTCCGTCTGTCCGTCTGTCCTAATCCTTTACAGCTTAATAACTTCTACAGTTATAAACATAAGTAAATGAAATTTTGTTAAAAAATAGTCTGCATATAGATCTCAATTTTAAAAGAATAAAAAAATAGTTTTTACGTTCTGTAGGGGTGGCGCCCATACATGTGAAATGGGGAAAATTTTTTTTTTTCGCTGCACCCCGTCATGTGGGGTATCATTGAATAGGTCTACTAAAATGAAGGTAATGTTTCATACATCACTTTTTTATCAAGTGTACCATCTGCGAAATATAGCCCGCCAAAGTGGCTTGCAATGTGTCCCCCCCCCTGCCATTTCTAAACTATGCAACGTAGAAACTTATAATCTTCCACATTGATAGACCTTTGTGAAAACTCTCTTTTAAAATTATTTCGAGTATAATGTGATTATAATTTTTTGAGTTATAGACAGAAAACTGAAAATACTTAAAACGTCCTAATTCAAAGGTCATTGACCTTAGAGAAAAATGATCATAGCAAATAATGCTCCTTTAGTTACTTTCTATTTGAAAAAATCACAAAAAGTAACTTTGTGTTATGTTGACGACACACTTCTTAAATTTGGCGCCATCTAGCGGCGTCGTACAACACTCTCTGGGTCGCCAATGCTGCCGTCAAGTGCCGTGTATTACATTTGGCACTGTATAGCGCCATCTAGCGGCTACTGGCATCACTCTCTGAGTCGCCAATGCTGCCGTCTATTGCAAAAACTAAAATAGCCGTGATTAATATTCGATTTGATTTGTTTGTAACACCTACTTAAGGAACCCTATAATACTGAGCATGGCCCGACATGCTCTTGGCCGGTTTTTTCTTTCTTTCTTGCATACATATCAATTTTGTCAAAATAAATTTAAAAATCTCCGGGTGATCGAAGTTGTATGTATTTACAAACGCTAACAGTGCCGGCGTTTTATCAATCAATCAATCAAATCATTTATTCGCCACAAGATATCGTTTGTGTGTGTGTTTATTTGTATGCCAGTACCTGGTGGAACATGAATTAGTTCAAAATAATGTTTTCTAACACCTTATTGTACCATGTTTGATGCAAATAAATACTATTCTATTCTATTCTACAGTAGTTATATAAACCTGTGCCATCCCTAAGTCCAGTAAATAGGGTTCCATACATCGCGTTAGGCGAAGCGTGCGGAGTTGCGGACATCAGACGAGCCGCTATCGTGATCAAAGAGGCCGCGTGCTTTCGGCACCGCCGCATTGGCGGGCGCATCGCCGCACGTTGGTGCGCCGTAAGATGCGGCTACACTGGACCTGTGTAATGCGACGAAGATATCCTGTATGAAAAATGTAAGTACGGATTCTGACAAAGGATTGGTGGAAAAATTCGGAAAGAGCATGTTGTAAATTTTTCATTATTTTCCAAAACTTGCGTTTCTTCGAGTGTTACTGTGAAATAACGGTGGATTATTAAACGTTAGGTGCTCGTTAACGTGTACAAGTGTGAGTAAAGTTTTCTTTATTTCTTTCTTAAATGGTATAAAATTGAAACACGTGACTTTTCGTATTTTCACATTAATCCCTCAGACAGTACAGGTGTAAAGTTTTCATCACGTTATTAGGGTGTGTTTTACTCTAAAGACATGGCTAAAAGGTCTTAGCAACCAGGCCGTTAAACTAATTTAAAAAAAGTGTGCGGTCGGGAGACCCCCTCAAGGGGGAAGTTCCTCACGCACACACACATGGACAGGCAATAGAAAGAGACAGAAATAGAGAGCGCGTGGTATGCGTATATACCTGCTCATAACGCAAAAAACTTACGTGACGTACCGTGACGTTACATTTTCTCCCGAATCACACCTACCGCAGGAAATTCGTTCCAAAAAAATAATCTGACAAGTGATTGTACGGTTTGTCTAAGGTTGTAAACTTTGGTTAAATGGTATCTTCCTGGGTCTAGCGAAATGGCGAAAGAATGAATAGTAGGTAGTTCCTGCGCTGTTATGACAGAACATGGTAACATAGCTATGATTGCTTGGACGTTTTGCATCGGTGCGGTCCACCAGAGCCGATAAAGAGATGCAAACTTTACATGTTTCGGAGAGTTTGACGAGAAAATACGAAAAGTCATGTTTTTCAACTTTGTGCCATTTACCCACACTTGTGCACGTTAACGAGTACTTAACATTTAAGAGTCCACCACTATTACACATTAACACTCGAAGAAACACAAGTTTTGGAAAATAATACAAAATTCACAACACGCTTTTTCCGAATTTTCCCGCCTATACACCGTCGTCATCGTCCGATGAAGGTACGACAAGGGCACAGAATAAATAAAATCTTGAAGTGTTAGGTTTCTTAACCTTTGATAGATGGAGTAGACTCAACACACCTACTTTAAAATCACCAGAAAAAATGTAAGGTTAATCTCTGCTCATCATTATGAACAAGTTTTATTACACAAACTAAAATGTAGTGATTATATTCTCTTTGATACCAACCCTGAAATCACGAAAAAAATATTAGCTGATCCCTACATTTGTGTTCACATAAATCGACAAAATGTAGGGAACAGCTGATATTTTTTATTGTATATTGCCTAGTGTATGTGTATGTAATGTATGTGGAGTAGGCTAAGCGGCGACACTCAAGTTACAAAAAGAAAAACGTACGAGTTACAAGTAACAAAGTTATGAAGAAAACAACTATGTAGTTACTACTTATTCGAGCCTACATACTATGGCAACTCTTTTTTTTTTAACAGCTCCTTCTGGTCCCAAACTAAGCAGATCTTGTGCTATGGGTACTAGAGAATGGATATAATACTTACATACTTTTTTTTTTGTAAATACATACTTATAATAATACATTAGAAACACTCAGACCAACACAAACAAATAAGTTCATCACACAAATATTTGTGTTCTGTGGGCATCGAACCCACGACCTCGTGATCGACAGTCCAACACTCGAACCACTAGACCACAGACGTCGTCGTTTATTTCTAAAGACAATATTCTCACTTTTAAACTCTCGGGCGAATAAAAAAGGCGGTCGGAATCTCGCTAAACAAAGACTGAAGCACTTAATTTTTTCCTAAACCCACTATAATTTCGAAAGCATTTTAACACATCAGATTTTTTTCGTAATCGCGGCTTTTGGCATACTGTGGGTGTGAATGTGTGCGTGCCGGCCCGTACTTTTAAGCGAGCCGGCATACTATGGATGCTTCAATTATTGTTTAGCGAGATTCCGTCCGCCTTTTTTATTCGTCCGAGTTTAAACTCTTGTTTTTTCTGGCATTAAACTACAATATACGAGCTCACATTATTTGAATGAATTTGATGTAATAAACAATAACCTATTTTAAAAAGAGTATATCCATAATTCCATACTAACATTCTAAGGTTAGATCAGTTGTAAGACTTCAGACTTGACAATGGTCACCCATCAACAGACTGACCGCAGCTGGCGCAGCTTAACCGAACAGATCGTGCAATTTACGCAGTTATTATTTAGTCCCTCGTCATCTCACAATTTAATGAATCATAATCATCATCATCATTTCAGCCGAAAGACGTCCACTGCTGTACATAGGCCTCCACTAAGCATTGCCACAACAACCGGTCTTGCGCTTTCCGTATCCATCAGACTCCCGCGACCTTCAGGTCGTCGGTCCACCTTGTGGGGGGCCTATCTACGCTGCGCCTTCCAGTACGCGGTCGCCTCTCCAGAACTTTACAGCCCCATCGGCCATCCGTTCTGCGAGCAATGTGCCCGCCCACTGCCACTTAAGTTTGGCAATTCTTAATTTAATAAATAAATATAATTAAATAAAAAACGAGAAAGTAATGATAATCTTAAAAGTAATTAACGCATAAACAGAAGTAACATCAGACGATCAAGCAATATACAGACAGATATGTGAATGGTCCATAACCTTAATGACCCTAACTTCCAAGATACAGTCAATGCCAGCAATAATGAGGGAGTTTAACAGCAATGGCGACCAAATGTTCAAAACATAAAAGTTAACTAGCTAGTGTAATAGAGCTGTTTCTAGAAATCGCAATCAAGTAGGTATGCAACACGCAATAAATTGTAATGGTTCTTAGAATATCGCGTTGATTGACATTGTTAGCAAATGTACAGACACACAAACAAAAACTCATTCAAAATAGAAAAAAAAGGTTTTGTAACCCTAATTTTACAAAAAAAAATACTACGCGACCATCGCAAGTTCGTGCGAATTTGTCACAACCCGCGATTAAACATAAAGGGGTCGAATAATGTCGTAATTGGAATTCGCACGGAAATTGCGTGATAGTGAGATGTCTGGGGGTCTACTCACATTCAACGAACGACAAGAGCAGTACAAACTTTAGTTCCCAATACATACGTACACAATAAAGATAGGTTCATAAAAAAATACGCTATTAAGATGGACTACGGTTCATAGTCGTATGCAATTGACAAGAGAACAGAGAAACGAATGTCAAAACACAATCATCGAATGCGATATCAAAACGATTGTTGAGTGCGATGAATGTTACAGTTAATCGAATATCGTCAAGAATTGCACCACCCTATATCTTCTCATGGGTGTCGTAAAACGCGACTAAGGGATTCATCAGAGGATGGGCAGTACTATGGGGCCAACCCTGAAATCGCGAAAAGAAAATCTGTTGGTCAATCACCTGTTTTTTTTCGCGATATGTTCATAATGATGCGTACAATGACCCCTTTTCGGGAAATTGGTTTGGCACCAATGTAACCAGACTAACAGTCATTGTAGTAAATTTTTAAATTGCTAAATAAATTAAAAACAACTGACTACTCTTAATTTTGGAGAGTTTCTAAAACCATTGGATTGGTTGAAGCTCAATTTTTCCATTAGCTTTTTACAATTTGACGACGTCCGTTGTCCAGTGGTTCGAGTGTCCGACTGGCTGATCACGAGGTCGTGGGTTCGATTCCCACAGGACACAAATATTTGTGTTGGTCTGGGTTTTTCTTATGTATTATAAGTAAGTATTTTTAAAAAAAAGTATACCTACAAGTATTATATCCATTGTCTTGTACCCATAGTACAAGCCTTGCTTAATTTGGGACTAGATGATGGTTCTGTGTAAAATGTCCCGAACATTTTAGTTATATTTTTTTCAGTGTATAAGGTGGTTATGTATGTCAGACTGTTTTGGCCTACAGAATGTTATAATAAGGTTATTTTAGCGTTTTTTTATAGTATAGGATGGCGAAACAAGCCAAAGGCCCACCTGATGTTAAGCGGTTACCTTTGCCCATAACAACTTCAATACCACCTAGTCTGTTGCCTAGATGGTACCGCAAGTCGGTTCGCCAAACTGAGACATGAAGATGGAAAGTCTCATGTGATTGTAATTTCACCGGCACCCGTACCCTTCAGACCAAAACACAGCAATGAAAGCATCACTTTTGGCGGAGAAGTAGGTACGGTGGTAGTACTTCCTCGGACGAGCTCTTTCACAAAGGAGCTCTACTACTACTAAACAGTTGCCCAGAACCAGAAACTGTTTGTTATGAACAGTTGCCCAGAACCTTGCGTCGTCTTAAAAATATTCTAGAACCTCTTTAAAACCTTTTCAGAACCACAAATATTAATTGGGAAGTAAAGCCAATATGTTTACACATACCATCCACGAATTAAAAACACACAGGATACAAATTACTCCCCGTTGATTCCATTTATAATTATATTTGCACAGGTCTAGTTCGATCATGATATCTCCATGTTTTTTACTGGACTTGCAATAACTATGGCAAGATCTACTTCACCAGGTTGCCTTATATTGGCAGCACATTTATGGAGCTCCATCGATACCGATCAAAGATATAATTATAATTACTGTTGAATATTCCATGGAATTTCAGCAATGATGGTAGGTGTTTGTTTTATGGTGTCCATTGCTGGCAAAAAGGTATATTATAAAAATGTAACTGATATCATTTGGAGTCACCAGGTATCGCAATTATGTATATTGAACTTTGAATTCGTATATAGTACATTACTGCTGCGGCCGGCAACAGAAGGATTGTTGGACGAACGTGAAAATGTGGGCCGAGGCGAGGCAGAGGCACCCATACGTGAGTTCATCAATGCCTGGTTGCGGTCTGGAAATTCAAACCAAGATACCTATGTCAATTCTAGAATCAACACAACACAGACGAACAACAATATTTTTTCACGCGTCGCTATATTTATTTGTTTCTTTTTTACTTTAAACAGTTATATTTGCAAGCCAGTTCGAATTTTAGAACCCCCTTGATTGCTTTTTTTGGAGTTAAAACTTCGTTTCATTTTTAAATTACACGATAGATATGAGTTTCCATAGTAATTTATTTGGCCGCTAAACAGGGCAGATATGGATTTTCATACTAACATTGCCGGCCGCTGCTCGCATGTATTTGACTAGTACAGCATTTTCGATTTATCTCGAAGAAGGTTGTTAAAATGAAGGTTGTTAGAATAGTGTTCAAATTTCCAAGCAAGTTTGAGAAAAAATAATTTCTACCAATCACATTAGTAGAGCTGCTTCCAATATTAGCAGTTCTGTGTGTATGGCTAATGACTATGTCACATCCAGACAAGCGACTGCTGTAAAAATAAAGATACTCTTACATTATCATCATCTCTGAATGAGAAGGTTAAGGCCTTAGTCCACTACGCTGGTCTAGTGCGGGTTGGCAGACTACACACAACATCGAGAAATCTATGGAGCACTCTCAGATGTGCAGGTTTCCTCACGATGTTTTCCTCCGTGGAAGAACGAGGTATTTTGTTCCTCCAACACAAAGGAAGGATCCTTAAACCAGGCATAGCCTTATTGCCAGATGGGCCGCGCCCCATATGAGACATCCCTGGTTTTAAAAGAGACACTCATGTCATTTAAACCCAAACACAGCAATGCTGAATGTTTACATACACATACAAACATTATCATGACTGTTTCCCATTGGGGTAGGCAGAGACTATGGATTTACACATGCTACGATCCTGACACACCTCTTTCGCTTCATCTACGTCCATTATCCTCGTCATGCATGCTCGTCGGTTTAGCGTACTCTTAACCTGGCATCTTTTGAGAACGTTAGTGATTTGATCGCGATATGTTCGCCGAGGTCGTCCCCTTCCAACTCTTCCATCCACACTCGCTTCGTATACTTGTTTCGTCAATTTCCTCTCGTCCATCTTCTCTATATGTCCAAACCATCCTAACATACCTTTCTCAATCTTTGTCACTACAAATACTAATGTTTGCTGATGATGATAGTTATTCTTTGGTTAAACTCTTACAAAGAACTCAACTACGACTTTGATTGATTTGGAAAAGACAATTTTAGGTCGAAAAGTAATGTACGAAAAATATTTCGAGCACTTAAAATACTTCACAGTTCCGACCATTTTGAAGTCCAATTAACAATGTGACGCGGAAAGTTTCACATAATGGATACAATAAGTTACACAAAGAACACAAACAAAGAGTATTTTCTTTGTTACACGTAATATTGATATTATCATGATACAATGTTTGTATGAATCACTTGTTATGAATCATTATTGGTTCGTGACATTCAATGTCATACTATGCACAAATCCTACTTCCTACTAATATTATAAATGGAATAGTGTGGATGTTTGTTTGTTTGATAACGCTGTAACGTACACAACCTTAATCTTAGTTTATTTTATACTAAAACTCTTAAGGGGTCATTGTACCCATAATTCTGAACAACTTTTACTATGAGACCAACCCTGAAATCGCATAAAAACAAATCAGCTGATCCCTACATTATGACAATTTAGGTGAAATCGACATATTCGCAGGAGAACGAAAGTGACCGACGTAGCCCGAAGAATTGCCAAGCTTAAGTGGCAGTGGGCGGGGCACATTGCTCGCAGAAATGATGGCCGATGGGGCAGTAAAGTTCTGGAGTGGCGACCGCGTACTGGAAGGCGCAGCGTGGGTAGGCCCCCCGCAAGATGGACCGACGACCTGGTGAAGGTCGCGGGAATCCGCTGGATGCGGAAGGCGCAGGACCGGTCGTTGTGGCGATACTTGGAGGAGGCCTATGTCCAGCAGTGGACGTCTTTCGGCTGAAATGATGATGATGATGAGGTGAAATCAAATGTAGGGATCAGCGGATTTTTTTTCGCGTTTTCAGAGTTGGACTCATATTAAAAGTTGTTCATAATGATGAGTACAATGACCCCTTAAAAGGTTTAGTATAAACTAAGAATAAGTATATTAGTAGCATAATAGGATAATATTGGTAGGAATTAACAAAAATTAAATAACAAATAGGTATATTAGAAAAACATTGCTATTAATAGAAGCATTCTCAACTATAATTTATCTCAGTAGCTTCAAACATGACGTTATGACATGACTATTTATTCATAGTGCCATGTGTAGTTTTCCATTCGTCACAAAATCAGTGTGGGAACGTCTATGGGACAACTTAATGACGAAACTAGAACCATCACACGTTTCGTAAAACATGCTTCGGGAAATGTCTGCTCATCGTGGATGACCGGCTACGCTACTTGCAAATAGGGTTACCACGAATCACCTTTTTCTTGGACGCATTATGTTTTGTTAGTGACTACAGATTTGCCGTGTGTTGCTCGCCTTACATTTTGTAGTGTATTAAGTATTTATTAATAATGTTATTGTAGGATAATAATACGCCATTGTACAAGATGACTGGTTGGACGAGAGATTTATTGAAGGACGATGTTTAGTAAGTACTTGATTCTCGTTCCAAATATGTAAAAAACCTACTTACTTATGTACGGTCACGATCCTTCCCGGTGGTAAATTTTGTCGACGAAATCCCTTGAACGAATCCTGTTACATTACCCGTACCTACGGCTGCCATCGAATATTGAGTGCAAGCGATTTTAGACTTTGTGGTGGTTCACCGGAAACATTTCTGACTGTACCTTGTTTTTTTTTTAATTCGATTTGATCAATGACTGTGGACACTGTTCTATGCTTCACAAATCAAAGTTGTATGCGGTGATGTGATGCACCTCGCACGGCAGCATCAATCGGTCGCTATATACATACTTATATACAAATGTAATTTGTGGTCGCTATTTCCACCCTTTCCAGTTTTTGTAAGATCGGGATGAAAATATGGAATTCTGACGGTTATTCAGGACGTGGAAGCTGACTTTGGACGCAAATAATAAGTGGATAGTTGACGAGAAAAACACCATCTACAATTGAGTAAGCCTAAAATATAATGTCCTAATTTAAGTCCAATTTCATGTTGTTCCTACTTGCTTATTAAAAGAGTGTGTAGTTAATCTATTTTTATTGTAAGAGTCATGTCGCGTCGCGCGCGCAACGTATAATTTTTCTTTGTCTGCGATGCGCATGCGTCACTTAGTAAACGCTGATATTTAGTTATTGCCCTCGGGTTCGTTTGTATTCTATTAGATAAAATACGGCGACCTATTAGAGTTACAAATTAGTATTTGTTACTGGTTTGGTATTTTTTGATAAAAAAATTATTTTCTATATACGGTTTATTTCACCGTTGTATAAAATAAATAAGCACTTTTTGAACTTTAAATACAAAAGAAGGCACCCATTAGCTCGTTTACTGTCTGCGAAGCAGGCACAATAGTTCTATAGCCGTGACCCATATGAGGGGCACTGGACAAGGCAAGGGTTAAAAGCTCTTCATCGCTTCCACTTCACTTGTACTTTTACTGGGAGGATTAAATAGTTTGTTGGTTGCAACCACACACGTAGTAAAAAATATAGACGAAGTGCTGCGAACAATCATACTGAAGCCAACAAAACCGTGCTCCTCGCTCTACAAACCAGCGCTTACGTACCTCAAACCATGCTCACGGCTCTCAGTACACATGTCGCGGCATCGTCCAGTAAGCATCGCGAAAACAAATATCCTTGAGGTGCATGGTGTGTGCGTAAGCGCTGGTTTGTACACGGAGGAGCACGGTATTGTTAGCTTCACTATGATTGTTCGCAGCACTTCGTCTATATTTTTACTATATCCGTGGTTGCAACACAAAGTGCGTAATGAGCATTATGGCGCCTGTTTTACACGCATTTAGAATGATTTCTTAGACCTACCACAGTTTTGCGTCTTAAGGTGAATGTACCAGCCAAGTGGCTATATTTTACAGAGTTAATAGTTTCTGATTAAACTACAGTACTGTACTTCAATCGTTTAAAACGAATTTTCGATAAATTATGTATTCAGCGAGTAATATTTTTTTTACTGATGGGGGCGCTACTTGGCTGCTACATGCCCCTTAAGTTGCCTTTGAAACTGGTCTAGACGTCATAATACTTAGTGTATGCTCCATTTATTTCTTTGTAGTAGGTATGCGTTGAAGCTGCCTCTGTAAAGAAGCATCGATGCATAGTATATGAATCGTATACTAGTTGTAAAAATTATGCATGTTGTTTTTGCTGTTGTTTGATCTTTTAAGAGGGAATGTGGGTTATGTGGGTGGTCTTTGCTCTCCATACAAACGCTCTCGATTGTTTCCTTTCTGGTTTATAACCCTCAAGTAATGTTTTACTGTAAAATAAATATCAGCTCTTTGAATGTCCTTGTGTTTTCGTTTTTGTTGATAAAATATTTCTAGAAGCCCTATTTTTTTTTCTACATTGCCTATTTAGACCGCTGTCTACAGAGGCCTAGTGTATAAATTTGAAAACTATTAATGAAAAATGAAAAACATTGCGACACAGTTCATATCCTTCTTATTTAGTTTATAAAATATATTTTAAATTGGTACAGTTTCGGAGGTGAAAATAGTCGAGAGACTAAGGCTATTCAGTCAGAGCTGCAGTTGTCCTTATCGCACTTATTTGTGGCTGAGCGCTCGCAAAACCGTCAGCGATAGTTTCTTCAAATAACTAATTAACAAAATAACAACAAAAATACTAAAACAACGTTAATATTAATTAACTTATTTTCAAAAGTCTCTCTGCCCGCATTTCCTCTGTGGTCTTTGTTGGGCTTTATTGTGTAGATACTTAGCTAGCGCCATTTAAGAACTGTCTATATAACTTAACATATTTCGAGGTATTTAAAGAGTCTTTATCGGTATTTAGGTAGTTTGAAATAGTGGCCAACGTGGGTTTCTGAGATCCGTCAGCTTATTTGGATCGCTCAGTTTATTCCCCTATATTATAAGGGACTTATAACATAACTGGCGAAATGTAGGTGTACTATACAGATCTGCCTGCCCCTTTGGGGTAACAGGCGTGATTTATTTATTTATTATGTTCTTTATTGTACATACACCAAACGAGAACAAAGACAGTAGTTTACATCAAGATTATGTAAGTACACTGGGCGGTCTTATAGCACATGGCAATCTCTTCCAGACAACCAATGAACCGTGATGTTATGTGTGTGTAAAGAGATGATGTAATTATATATTATTCATATTCTTTTATATCATTCTTATAATTTTTATCCGACGAAAAAAAAGCAGGAGGTTTTCAATTTGACGCGTATATATTTTTTTATGTATGACCAAGCCTTACCTTTGACAGAGTAGTCGGATTTTGATGATTCTTTTTTTAATGGATAGGATATATCTCGAAGTTGGTCCGATTTAAATTTGAAAATCAAAATCCACCCCTAAGGCAAACAATCCCATGTTTTCCTGGTAGGAAAACAGGGGATGACTGCTTGTTCACCCACTGAATTCTTAATCTTCTAAATTCTTAACTCGATTCTATTGCAACTTGGCACACATTATGTTCTAGACACTACAGCATAATGAAGACCTGGAGTTAGATTTAAGCCACTACAAAATTAAAAATTAAACTTTTTGACAAAAAAATTGAACCGGCGAAAACAGAAACTGAAAAGCGAAAAGTAAATTTAAGCTGTTTAGTCTTAATAACTGATCTCTTAACTAAACTAATGTAAATAACTAATTATGAGTCGGCGCCGGAGTAGATTTTGTACTACAGCAACCTATTTATATTAAATTTTAATAGCAATATCGTGTGCACTTGACGTTACAAAGTAGCAGTGATAGCCTAGTGGTTGAACGCTTGCCTTCCAATAAGGAGGGTGTGAGTTCGATCCCGGCCCGCACCTCTGACTTTTCGAATTCATGTGCGGATTTATATTCGATTATCACTTGCTTTAACGGTAAAGGAAAACATCGTGAGGAAACCTGCACACCTGAGAGTGCTCCATACAGTTCTCGATGGTGAGTGTATTCCGCCAACCCGCACTAGGCCAGCGTGGTGGACTAAGGCCTTAGCCTTCTCGTACTGAGAAGAGGCCCGTGCCCAGCAATGGGACAGTAATGGGCTGGTTATGTATGACGTTACAAAACTGTTGTATACCTAAGCTCAGCCAATTAACTTAAAACAGTTATTTATTAGTCTTGTTTAATTCACTGTGGCGCCAAGCTAGAATTATAATAAATATCAAACTTGTTATTATTAATCATGATTGTTAAAGTTTACAATCGTGATTTATTAATCAATCATTCTTGATAAATTAACGTTTGATGTCATCAATTTGTTTACCGTTTTCGAGAAGATTGTGTAATCATCTTTTTAAGAATGTGTTTTCTAACTTTAAATTATTGACAGTCAGTAGCAAAAGTTGATGAATATTTTGGAATTTTTAAATTAATTATCAAAGGAATTAATTGTTTACCTAAAATCTTATTTTTCTTCACTGAGGTAATATGTACTACGTACTAGAGTAGACATTACGAACAAAAAATATCGCGCAGCCTGCTGGCCGCGGAGCACGCGCGTGGCGAGCCCCTAACTGAGTGAGAGTGCAGGAGCTCTAAAACGATTCGAGGTGACGAAAACTAAAATGATCGATTCGAGGTGTCTTCTCTAGTACCTAGTACAATATTACCTCAATGTTTTCCTACTGAGATAGGGGCAGTAGGTTGATGAATATTTCATCAACCTACTGCCCCTATCTCAGTTTATTAGGTCGGTGCAGCATGTATTTTTCTTACATACGACGCGTCCACCTCTCAGTATTGTCCGCATCGGACGGATCACATTGTATTCAAAAATGCGGATGACGTCATCGGCATCCGAATATCAATATTGAAAATCCGATTGCTCATAGAAATTCGTCGGCAATCCGTACGCTGCGGATAGGTCGTACGATGCGTACGATACCGATAGGTGGACGTGTGCCATAATAGAGACGTATGGAAGAAAAATACATGCTGCGCTGACCTAATAAACTGGGATAGGGGCAGGAGGATGATGAATATATATTAGTAGGAAATTATGATTTTAGGTAAACAATTAGATAAAATATTAGTAGGAAATTATGTTAGTGTATACTTAAAAAGCTTCGGTACATAATTTAAAAAATTAAAACTGTCCAGCAATTTTTATTATTGACTATTGTCATGTCGGAAATTGCTGGCGTGTTTGTTCCGTACGGAAAAGAGCCGATTGATGTATTCTTTTTTTGAATAAGAACCAATTTCCGAGCAAGTAGGAGAAAAAGTTATTAATCTGAATTATGTTACATTTACTAGGTCTTAAAATAAGTGTCTGTAAATCAGACTTTTGTAACACTTCAAAATAAACTGATTTCTAATTTTAACAGTGGAACCCCGAAACCATTAACTATCGATTCTTAAAATCGAATAACACATGAATTAGCCATGATGCATGTCTAAGTTGATTACACCGTCCTTAACGAAGCTAGAGGCGCTTCGTATAACATGTAGGTATCGATTTAAACGAATAATCGATACCGGTGTTTAATTAAATGGCCGCGGGAATATTTTTAATTTAAGATTTTTAGAAGAAGTTTGAATATCGTCGAGGTTTTAAAATTTGAAATAGAATGGAATGTTTTCGTAATTTGTTTTCAAAATTTATTTTTAATGTAGAATGTGGCATTAAGGTAGCAATGTGATTGTATTTTTATACAAATTAGAGTTTTTGTCTTAATTCATAAATTCTAGAAGCAGTTTACAATACCGTAAAGTACGCACAAAAGAAATCTATAGTTTACATTTGATCGGGGTCTTTCGGCTGCTTACAGCGAAAATTAATATCCAATCTATCCATGACTTGCCCTACTAGAGATAGAAATTTGACATATAATATTTTGTATGGAGCTTATTGTCAAATTTCTATCTCCAGTAAGGCAAATCGTGGATAGATTGGATATTAATTTGGCCGTTAGTGGATATTCGATAAGACTGGTGAAGGTCGCGGGAATCCGCAGGACCGGTCATTGTGGCGATGCTTGGGGGAGGCCTATGTCCAGCAGTTTCGGCTGAAATGATGATTATCATGATGATGATACTAGTAAAACTCATAAATCTACGTATTAAGAGGAAATGCAGGCAGACTCTTTGAAAATTAGGTATTTGAAGAAACTATCGTCACTGTCGCTTTGAGAGGGTTCGGCCTCAAATAGGTACGATAAGGACAAATGCAGCTCCACCTGATTAGTAAAAAAGTCATAATTCGAGGTTTAGCTCTCGACTATTTTCGCCTCCGAAACCGGACCGATTTAAAAGATATTTCATAAACTGAGTAAGAAGAATATGTATTGTGTCGCTATGTTTTTCCTTTTTAGGGTTCCGTACCCAAAGAGTGCCAAACGGGACCCTATTACTCTCGGCTACGCTGTCCGTCCGTCTGTCTGTCACAAGGCTGTATCTTTTGAACGGTAATAGGTAGCCGGTTGAAATTTTCTCAGAATATGTATTGCTGTGAAAGTTATCACGACAAATACCAAACATAAAAAAAATAAAAATCAAAGGGGGTCCCCTACACAAGAAACCTCGAAAAACATGCAATTTTTTCAATGTTTTTGTTCCTGCTCTATCTTCAAAACGGTTATACACACTAGCGCCAAATTTGGTCCGATTATAGTGCATACTATGCAGTTTAGCAACAAATACTAAAAGTAGAGTAAACATAGACATATGTGGTTCCGTGTGGTACCGGACACAAAGAATTGCTCCATCCTATTTGTTCTCGTGGGTGAAGTAAAAGGCGACTAAGGGATTCACCAGAGGATGGGCAGCAGCTTTTTCTGAATATTTAACCAACCAACTGCGATCATCAACCCGCCTGCCAAGCGTGGCGATTATGGTATTTCCCCCCTTTTTGGGGAGGCTCATGTCCAACAGTGGCGTCGTTCGGCTGAAATGATGATGATGATGAGCCATATGTGGTGGTACTTGTGTAAGAAAGAGATGCAAAAATTCATATTTCGCGCACGCTGCGTTGATGTCCTTTGATAAACCCTTGTAAATTAAATCAGTTTCTATGATGTATTAGGTCGACGGGTGGTACGGAACCCTTACTGCGTGATTCCGACTGGTACTTGGCGGGTTTTTTCATTCATCATTTCAGCCGAAAGACGTCCACTACTGGACATAGGCCTCCCACAATTAAGGGGGGATATGCCATAATCGCCACGCTTGGCAGGCGGGTTGGCGATCGCAGTTGGTTGGTTAAATACTCAGAGAACGCTGCTGCCCATCCTCTGGTGAATCCCTTAGTCGCCTTTTACGACACCCATGAGAAGAGATAAGGGTGGTGCTATTCTTTAAGTCCGGCACCACACGGACTTTTTCATTAATGTTTGTCAAATTTATACACATAGGCCTCTGTAGACAGCGGTCTAAATAGGCAATTTGAGAATTTTTAGGGCTTCTAGAAATAATTTATCATAAAAACTAAACACAAAAAGTCGATATTTATTTTACTGTTAAAAATAATTGTTCTAGGGCTAGGCTTAACAACCAGAAAGAAAACAGACGAGAGCATGTGTCGAGAAAAGACCACCCGCATTTCCTTTTAATAACAGCTACCTACTTTAAGAAAGGCATAAATCAAGACAACACTTTATTCAATGCCTAGATACACAAGCAATCGTAAAATGTTTTATTAGGTTTTAAACTGTGTCGAAATTCCAGTTTTACAACCAATTTTTACTATTCTAATTGGGTAGGTAGTCTATTAACATCTCACATTTAGTAAGCTTCAAAACAAAACCATAAACAATCAAAAATCTTAAATGGTTCCCATTATTCTCCGTTTATTTCAAGACATTCCTGATGGATATATTTATTTTAAACTTTATAATGGTGACGTCCATTAATTTGAAAATATAGCAACCGTATTCATTATAAGAATAGTGTCGTTTATTAAGAAAATTTAAATTAGGTTTAGTGAATATAAAAATGGAAATATACTAACTCGCAGGACACTAATGGGTAACAATTCGTTTTCGGGGGAAATGACATAATAAACATCACGAACGCGTTCCGAAAATATCCAGAATTCGAGTTTGCGTTGGCAACACCGTCGTTATTTCTCTAGGGAAATATGCTGAGTGTTGCCACACCCTGGGTGGCGGCAGACCATCGGTAATTTATTAACAGGTTAAATTTCTAATTAAACCCCGCCCATGTTTTAATATCTACGTATGGTTCGTTGGGTAATATTTTGCTTTATTGCGTCAAGTAGTGTCAGAAAGCGTGGCTTATGACCCCACACGGGTCTGATCAGCGATGCATTGTCTAGATGGTTTGATTATTTTCATTAAAATGTATTGTACTGAGATTGTGTTAAGGAATAAATAAATGTTTGCAGTAACGTTAAGTCATGGTAAAGTAAAGTGTATATCTGTTACAGTCATAACACTTAACCGGTCAAAAGTACTTTAATCCGAAAAAAATGTCTGAATTACTTTGGTGTAAAGAAGTTGGTCAAAAGTAGTTTTAACTGAAAAAAAAAACAGTCAAAACTAGTTTTGACTGAAAAATGTCGGTCTGAACTGGTTTTGATTAAGAGCGTTAGTCAAAACTACTCGTGAATACCGGGGATATTGACCTTGAACCTAAACATGCAAGTGTTTCTGAGTTTGTTCGGTCAGAAGACTGGCTCCACGCTTTAAAAAAATCCTATTGGAGTAGGACAGAATCTGACTACATGCAATCGGAGTACGCTGAATTTGTTGAACACCTTTCGACCTATATTGCAAGGTCATTATACTTAAAAATTCGTATCGGTCATTATACGTAAAATAGTTTTTATGAGTGTTGACCGATACACAATCAACTCAGCCTATCGCAGTCCACTGCTGGACATAGGCCTCTCCTAAGTTGCGCTACAACGCTCGGTCCTCTGCCTTCCGCATCCAGTCCCCCCCAGCCACGTTCTTTAGGTCGTCGGTCCACCTGGCAGGGGGGCGCCCTACGCTGCGTTACCGACCGTACCGTGACCGATACACAAGTTATTCAAAATATTTCATTGCGTTAGTCAAAATTACTTTTGACCAGTTACTATTTCAGTCAGGATTACTTTTTAACAAAACAGTCAAAACTAGTTTTGACCGTTTTCGTCAGTCAAAATTAGTTTCGACCGGGAAAGAGTTCTGGGGGCGTACAAGTTTGACAATTTATAAATACTTTTATAGTTTTCGTCGACTTTCATTAATAAATCAGTAGTTTCTCCTCATATCCGCTAGGGGAGCTACTGATTTATGAATGAAATTCATCGAATTCGACGGAAGTATTGGTATGTGTCGAACCGGGTACTAGGCCCCCTGACTGTTACATATTGATCGTAAAAAAACCAGCATAAGTTGATCCTGTCTTGTGTAAAATTTTGTTACTAAGATAGTTCCGCTTGTAATGGTTTTTTTACAATTGATAATATGGTTGACTGTACCTCTTTATAAGAACATGTACAAAACAAGTTCAAAAGTTTAATTGCATTTTTAATTTTCGTGAAACCTGCCACAATGTGCACACGACTAATTGAAGAATTCCGCCTCATTTCAAAGTAGGCTGTTTAACGTTTACCTGGCACAGGAAGTCGTTATTTAAAAACAAACTTCACATTCTCCGTTTAAAATTTTAAAACAGGCATGAATAACTTAATTATTTACGGGTATAATTTGGCGTTTTTTTGTTGGCAGTACTTTTAGTGAGTGTGTACGAGTTATGAAGTGTTATCGAGGCACTTATCGGGCTAGTGTGTAATTACCTTAAGAGTAGGGTATCATAGGATATGGGGAGAAGTCGGATGCGCGATGCTTCTTGGTAATTTTCATAGACAGATATTCCTAAACTTGAAATAAGCGCAAGATATTCTCAACATTTTTTTTGAGAAAAATAATAGAGTTAACAGTAAAAAAACTTTCTCTTTCAAGCAACCACGGAATAAAATTCCTTTTCTCTATAGAATCAACTTTGCATTGGACATCATCCTTGCGACAACGTTTTATTGAAACCGACTGAATTGAAAACCTATCTTTGAAACCGACTGAATTGAAAACCTATTTTTACTATCGGACCAACACTGAAAACGCGAAAAGAAAATCAGCTGGTCCCTACATTTGTGTTCACATAAATCGACAAAATATAGGGAACAGTATTTTTTTTTTGCGATTCCAGTGTTGGTCCCATAGTAAAAGTTGTTTATAATGACCCTTTAAGAAGTTTTCAGTTATTTCAATAACGCGTTTTATTATAATGACATGAGTGTGTTAATATAAAAGAAGGACATTTTTTCATCACTTTATTTCGGCTACTTCATTATTAAAACATTTATTATCAAACTAGCTGTGCCCGCGACTCCGTCCGCGTGGATGTCGGAAAATAACATAGTGTCATAATTATGAACACAATATCTTCAAATATATACATATAAGCGCCTACACAGACGATTACACTATTTACCGACCATACTATATTTTGTTTTTACAACCAACCGGCTAAGGTGATGGAATTTCATGGAATTAGCCCTAAACTCCCTCATTCTGAGAAGACGCTCGTGCCCAGAAGTGGGAAGTAATTGGGCTGATTATGTTATTCTATAACACTAACCACATCTCTTCTTATGCTGAGAAGCGGCCCGTGTCCAGCAGTGGGATTGTAATGGGCTGGTAATGTTATGTTATTCTAGAATACTAATAATATCCAGTTCATTAACTCTTCTCATTTAGAGAAGAGGGCCATACCCAGTAGTGGGACAGTAATGGGTTGACTACGTTATGTTATTCTATATTTTCTAGTTTCTTAACTCTTCTCGTTCCGAGAATAGGTCCGTGCCCAGCAGTGGGGCAGTAGGTAATGAGCTGATTATGTTATGATAATCTATTACACTAACAATATCCAGTTCCTTAACTCTTCTCATTCCAAGAAGAGGGCCATGCCCAGCAGCGGGACAGTGATGGGCTATGTTATGTTATTCTATATTTTCTATAATACTAATAGAATCCAGTATTTTAACCTGCAACCTGCAACCTGCATTCAACCAACAATCATGACCTCTACTTTGTATGCAACTTAATACAATAGAGGGGTCAAGCTGTATCGCTGGATCTACTCAATCGATTCAGATAAAACATACCCTATATTTTAAGTTAGATTAATACCAATACAAATGCTAATTTTCATTACGATCCGTTCAGCCGTTTTCACGTGATGAGGTAACAAACAGACAGACAGACAGACAGACAGACAGACAGACAGACAGACAGACATAAATTTTTTAAACGATTGATTCGTGTTCTATAGCTTATTTCTAGTCCCCCTAGCCGGTTTTCGCGAAAAAAAACTCAATGTACAGACTTTTCGACCTTTACAGTTTTATTATAGTATAGAAGATATAACAATTAATAAATACAAAATATTTAATAAAAACTGTAATTTTTTAAAATAAATAAAAATCTCGTCGTGTCGTGGGTTCGATTCCCACAGGACACAAATATTTGTGTGATGAACATAAGTGTTTGTGTTGGTCTGGGTGTTTCTTATGTATTATAAGTATGTATTTACAAAAAAAAGTATGTAAGTATTATATCCATTCTCTAGTACCCATAGCATAAGCTCTGCTTAGTTTGGGACTAGATGGTGCTGTGTAAAAATGTCCCAAAAATATTTATTTATTTATCTCTTAAAACAATTTAAATAAAATTACAAATAAATGTCGAACGGAGTGCCTATTCCACCTCTCTCCTACCAAACTGTGCTGTGCCCGACAGGGGTCCATATTTGATTCTTAATCTTAAGCCTACCACCTCTTTATACGTGGGACACTCAGAAAGTTTTGCGAAACTAAAAAAAATTGTTCTATACGTACATATATTTTTATCAAATCTTTTCAAAGTACTTTCCACCAGCCTCTATACAAAGATTCATGCGCCTAAACCAGTTTTCAAAACACTTTTTCCAGTCCGCCGCAGACACCTCGTTTACAGCCTGCTCGAACGCAGCCAGCGCATCTTCCGGCGACGAAAATTGTATCCCTTTGAGCTGATTTTTTATTTTTGGGAATAAAAAGAAGTCACACGGTGCTAGATCAGGGCTGTAAGGAGGGTGACCCAGGAGTTTGACTGGCGTGCTGTCCAGGAAGTCCCTCGTTTTGAGTGCGGTGTGCGCAGGTGCATTGTCGTGGTGGAGCAGTAGCCCGCGGAGCCCTGTGTTTGGTCGCTTGTTGCTTATAACAGAGAAAACTTCTGGCAAACATTTGGTAGTATACCATTCGGCATTAATGCTTCTTTGATCCCGTAAGGGAATTGATACCAAGTGGCCAGTCAAATTAAAAAAGCTAGCGATCAAAATCTTACCCCCGCTTCTAGATCGCTTCACTTTGGTAGGCGTTGGCTCATTTTGAAACACCCAAACAGTCGACTGGCGCTTGGTTTCTGGGTCGTATTGATAAATCCAGGACTCATCACCTGTAACGATGTCGTAAACACGCCGAGACGAGCCTGCTTCAAATTTGTTAAGCATATCACGGCACCATTCCACCCGGGCCTGCTTCTGAGCATCGGTGAGGTTGTGCGGCACCCAGCGTGATACTATCCTCCTCACGCAAAGATGGCTGTGTAGAATCTCGTGAACGCTTCCCGATCCAATCTTCAATATGTGTTGAATCTCCTAATATGTAATTCGCCTATTATCTTGGATTTAATTTTTCACTGCTAGCACGTTTTCTTCGGTAACAGCCGTCAAAGGGCGACCGCTTCTTTCGTCATCCCCCAAAGTTGGTCGACCGCGCTTGAATTCGTTATACCAACGATACACGGTTGCCTTGGAAGGGCCTTCATCCATGAATGCCATTTGAAGTCTATCGTACGATTCATCCGGTTTCAGGCGACACTTGAAATCGTATAAAATCATAGCTCTAAAATGTTCCCGGCGCAGATCCATATTTCAGTGAGACACAATACTTTGAAATAACTCGCAAAAAATGTGGAGGGAAATTTTGAAATTGGAACTTACTTATTTTTACTTATAAATAATCATATTTTCGAAAAACATTATAACTGGCCAGTCTCCCATATATAAAAACTTTTTTTCGCAATACTTTCTGAGGGGCCTGGTATTACCAATATGGAATGCAATAAAGTATTGAGTATTGAGTAAATAGGTTGAAAATGTTATCCCAATGGGCATTTACCAATAATAATAATTTGTTGAGATGTTAACTCAGCAATCATTGTGCTGATAATTGTTACGGCCAGTGGCTTAACAGCTAAGAGGTTCTCGTTCGGAAGTTGGATCGGAGGTTTGGTGCAGAGGTATTTTTTATCGAAGGTCAGGAAGTTTCTTTCTCTGAGCCTCTGACCACGGACACTATATTTTATATTTCTTTTTGTTATTTTTTATAATAAATGAAATATTTAAAATGTATGAAATAAGTTTTTGAAGGAAAATAATTGGAATAATAATAATTTATTTGTTTAATTTGGACCAGATTACATGGTAGAAGAGAAGCACAGTCTAGCCACTCTAAACAGTCGTCCAACGCGAGAGTTCAGTGTCCCAAGCTGCTTCCAAAACTGTCAAACAATGTCCCGAGTTGCCTTTTAAAATTCAATTTTGACTGCCTCGTTGGTCTAGTGGTTGCAAGCGCGACTGCTGAGCGTGGGGTCCTGGGTTCGATTTCCGGGTCGGGCATTGTTATTGGGTTTTTTCATTTGGAAATTCTCAGTAGCAGCCCGGAGTCTGGATTTGTGCCCGGTCAATGGCAATAGGCTTGCCCCCTATTACATGGGACTATAACATAACTGGTGAAATGTGGGTGTAGTATACACCTCTGCCTACCTCTTCGGGGAAATACAGGCGTGATGTTATGTTATGTTAATGTCAATTTTCGTTGAACCACTGTATGAAACAAATAATTACACTGTGCATGGTAGAAGCATAGGCTTACAATATGTAAGCAATGTACCTATGTATTTAATAAAATATGTATGTATGTTCAATCTAGTTAATGGGCAGAGTACTGTTCTCCTGCTCTTCTGTTTTAGACAAGAAATGTTCTTCTAAACATACAAACTTTACCATTCGTAAAACTATTACGATTAACGTAGTTAAGTCAATAACTCAGCTGATAACTTATTATCAAATAGACATTCCTAATCCACTATTTCTTTGTCTGGCCCTGCCGTGCCCACTAATCAACGAAGTAGTCATATCCCTAAGGGCCAAAGTTTGACAAACTCTGTCGCGACTGTACAGACAGAGAAACGTTCACGCGATCGCTTTGTAACTAGCTGTATACAGCGTGTATCAAAAAAAAATCTTCTAATTTATTTTTGATGCTTGTTCTGGTTTTTCACTTCATCGATTGTGTTATAATAATTGATGGGGTAGGGGGTGGGACCCCTGGTGGTTTGGTGTCTTAAAATATAGGCTCTGTTTTCGCTTAGTTTAAGCGTCAGTCTTCCACATTTTTTTTTGTAGACTAATGTATTCGACTGCGAGCAGGATCCAAACCTACTATCTCTGTTTAGTTACACCAGTGCACTTACGTTAATGTGACAAAAAACGATTTCTAAATATAGGTATGTTCAGTATAGATATTTCATTATATTCATCTAAAACTTGTGTGAAACTATGTTTAAGAATTAACTAAAGGGTCTGGCAAACGTACGTTTGTATAAAAGTCCCTATTAATAAATAAAAAGAAGATCAAAATAATGGGTTAACTTGCCGCTACACCATCCAGTGAGTCATCTTACTTCTGCTCTCATTAAATTAATTACAATTGCTTGATAAAAAGACGTAGCGAGACTGACTGCCTAGCCATAGCCATAGCCAGACGAAAAATAAAAAAGTTTACGTCACTCGTTTACACCACATGCTATAACAAAAAAATACTAAGAAAATCGTAAAAATAAATGGTCAGGCGTTTGAAATAAACCCATTTTGGACGAAAACTGCATGTTTGAGTTTCATCTTTAATACTTAATTATATTGATATATTGTTATTTTTCTTCAGATATATTTTTGTAGGCCGTATGGCGTATTATTACGCTCCTTTTTTTCGGGCACATTTCTTTATTGTTGGTTGAAGTTTATAACACGCTGTATAGATAGGATAACTAGCAACGAACCGACTAGTTTCGTAATCATGTCAAATTATTTCAAGGATAATGGTTATGTGTTTATTATTAGTTTACTGGTAATTCTGGTAAATTATGTCTCTCAACGTTTTTTTATAAAATAAATAAATTGTTCTTACTTTGAAGTACGGTGGTATGTGGTGGTGGTATGTCAAGACCAAAGGTACCTAATTAAAATTATGCAGATGAGTCAAATCATGATCGACCACCCTGTTTACGTTTGTCGATCAATAAGTTGTGTCCTTATTATTTAGCAAATTAGCAATTTGATAAACTATTAACTGTTTTAAAAACCTGCAGGGTACCTGTAGGGTATGTACCACTTATTAAAATATTTTGATTTGAGTAGGTACTATTGGAAGTGTAAGTTTACTTCTATACTCCTCGACACAGAGGAGAGGTGTGATTATGTAATTGGTTAAATATTTCCCCGTCTAGTGCTCCGCATAATATTGGTCACGGTTTTTTAACTATTGTGTTTGCTTTGCGGACAGTGAACGTGTAAAAGAAATAGCAGTTATTAATGTTTCGGTTTAAAGAAGAAATTTATTTTCAAAAAAACAAAATATGCTACTCACATGAAAATAGTTTTAACATTTTAGTAAACTTATTCTAATGGTCGCCGAACACTCAGTCAATAGTTTCATAGCCTCAATAGGAAGTTGAAAAATGTTCTATTATATATTGAGAAAGTTGAGACTTAAAACCACTAAATGAGCTCACATTTTTTATATTGGATGGCAATTTATTATATAGCTGTGCTCCTTCATAGGTAATACTTTTTTTTGCGTAGTTTGTTCTTACCTTTGGCAGTACAAGTAAGCTAGTTCGTCGAAGACTGCGTTTAAAAATTTGTGATATTTTTACAAAAGTCAAGTTGTTTAGTTTTGATTACATAATTATGTCACCATTATCATCATCATCATCATTTCAGCCGAAAAATGTCCAGCATCGCCAAAGCGACCGGTCTTGCGCTTTCCGCATCCAGTGGATTCCCGCGACCTTCACCAGGTCGTCGGTCCACCTTGTGGGGAGCCTACCCACACTGCGCCTTCCAGTACGCGGTCGCCACTCCAGAACTTTACGGCCCCATCTGCCAATTCTGCCATACGTTCTGCGAGCAAAACAAATACATATTTAATCTCTGTTTTTTCTTACTTGTCTTATTTAGTAAATAATCTTCACGTCTTTTAAATGCAATTCGTCAATAATAATTATTAAAAGACATTATTTTCACAATTTCACACACTAAATAACTTTTTTTAACCTGATTACAAGTGCAAAACTAGTAAATATATTTTGTCAGTAGTTATTTGATTAAAGAGACGTGCCAAGATAGTTTACTAAACAAGACAAGAGAGAAAAAAACAGACCGTATTTATACCTACAGAATGACCTTTTTTTTCGTGGGGAAATTGTCATGGACGCACTTTACCCATCTTACGACTGAAACCACCACGGGTTCCTCTATACCTTTGACTGGGGGCGTGGGATACGTGTATTCTCCTACCAACCCCGACAGGTCCCAGCAAGATTGACCTGACAACCGTATCTATTGTTTAACACACAGGTTACCACATAAGAGTCAGCGTATATTTTATGTGTACCTCTTAGTAAATCGTGGACATACAAGGTGTAGGTAATTAAAATAACTGAAAACCTCTTAGGGCTCATTGTACTTATCATTATGAATAACTTTTACTATGAGACCAAAACAGAAATCGCGAAAAAATAATCTGCTATCACCAAAATTTTTTCGAGTTATGCGAACATAAATGTATGATGGAGCAGCTGTTTTTATTTCGCGATTTCTGTATTGGTCCCATAGTAAAAGTTGTTCATAATGATAAGTACAATGAGCCCTTAAGAGGTTTTCGGTTATTTTAATTACACCTTGATGTGAAGGTCAGATATACCTATACTGGGTGTCAGGGAAACGCTTCCGAAACTGAAAGGATATAATTATACTACCTAAACACAATCGAATACCAATAACCATTAGCCTTATATTCATTGTTTTAGTGATTTGGTATTTTGCAAACCCGCAATGTAGGTAAAGCGTACAAAACTCGGGATCAATGCCGCGCGTACCTTACCTACCTGCGCTCGCTACGAGACGGACTGCGTATGCGGGCGGATGTCGTTCACCCCTAGCGCCAGCTGATATTTTATTTGAATTACATTGGGAACTTTAAAAAATTAAGTAAATAAATGGGGTTTTTCAGTTTAATTTAACTGCCCAAAGCTGGTTATGTATGAAAAACGCTAAAAAAATATGAAAACTTAAATTTATAAAAAAAATCGTCGTTTCGTATCAGTAATCACCTATCTTCGTTTTCGGAAGCGTTTCTCTGACACCCAGCTTTATGTATTGTGCTTGTAATACGTAGAGAATTCCCATAGTCAATGCTCAAATTAACCTCCAAGATACTAAGGCATGATTTTAATACGCTCAATAAACGTATTAATTCTAATACAACCTAGTTATGAATGATTTACTTCGCTACCAAGTGTCAACGATACCTACGCAGTATTTGTTGGAATAAAATTACAGCAAGCTTACAAAACATTACATGGGTACATTACACAGAGGTTATGAAACTACACCATAAGATTATGTTAATAAATAAGGCTGTGTATGCACGGTGCGTTTTTGACATGCTGCTATTTGAGTTCAGTAAAAGTATGGGCGTACCCAGCTTTTGGCCCAGGGCAAATTAGGAATGTCTAGTGCCTAGGTAATTAATGTAAGATAAAAGCGAAAAAAAATGGGTTTTTTTATCCTATAGCATGGCGAAACGAGCTAAAGGCCCACCTGATGTTAAGCGGTTACCTTTGCCCATAACAACTGCAATACCAACTAGGCTGTTGCCTAAATGGTACCGCAAGTCGGTTCGCCAAACTGAGACATAAAGATGGAAAGACTCATGTGATTGTAATTTCACCGGCACCCGTACCTTTCAGACTGAAATACAGCAATGCAAGGATCACTATTTGGCGGTGAAGTAGGTAAGGTGGTGGTGGTAGTACTTCCCCGGACGAGCTCTTTCACAAAGGAGCTCTACTACTACTAAACTAGGTTTGCCAAATATTACACCATTTTAGTTGCAAAATTAACCAGTTTTAAAGCTTCTCTTTTCATATAGGCTTATAAGCTGCACGTGGTTCGGGCGCAGCTGCGTTCTACAACACTGAGGTACTTCGGGCGCAGCTGCGTTCTACAACACTGAGGTACTTCGGGCGCAGCTGCGTTCTACAACACTGAGGTACTTCGGGCGCAGCTGCGTTCTACAACACTGTTCTCTCTCTTTTCTAGGTCTATGTGGTGACACCTGGAGCTCTACAGCATTTCTACCTCTTCCACCACCTTCACCTGACGGCCACCACCGTCACCTTACTTAATATCCTGCGCTGTGCTACGGCCAAGAGTCAGCATACTCACACCTCGGACACTCAATAAAATATGAATGCTAGCGCCACCTACATACACAAGATTACGTCTGTATACGAATGAACACACACGTATAGGTTAGGGATGCTCGCCGCTCGTAGTGCCGACTGGGTTCCAAAGCGCTTCTCAGTAGTTTTCAAAGATGGCGTGCTTGTATAGCGACTGGCGAGTGACATCCATTGCACGATTGCAGTCCAAGTGCCGTCAAATTGCGGACGCTTGCGGGGCGCGGGTGAGGAATCTTGAATTGGCGGTGGGCGGTGAGTGGCCGTTCTGTACGTTAGTACTATTAGATATTACATTATATATTATTATTATTATTGTGCCGTAACAGTGATCATATAGTGATTCTTGTGTTTTCATCAGTTTTCATTTAAGTAAATATCATAGATTTCTGTGGTATTACCTACGTTTTCCACTAGGGGCATTTTCATTAGAACCTCTAACCGCTATATTACAATTTGAGGAGCCTTTTGAGGATCGTTTCACTGTGTTTGAACAAACTTAAGATACAGAATTGTTGCACAAGAAAAAACATTTTGGTAGCGCCAAAGTTTCGGTTTGGTACTTAAGATACAGAATTGTTGCACAAGAAAAAACATTTTGGTAGCGCCAAAGTTTCGGTTTGGTAGGTATTATATTATCTGTGGTAGCGCCAAAGTTTTGGTTGGACGCATATAAAATAGCAGCGCGAGCGCAGCGAGAGCGTTTTTTTTTGGATTTTTTTGTATACTGATGTGGCTATAAAATTATTACTAGATATCTTACGCTACTGTTATGATTTGAAGAGGTTGATAAAAATTAAAGACAACCCTGCTCAAATTAATTTCGTTAGTGGCTTTTTATTAGCTGACTTTAATAGCTCTACACTGCCTTTTTTGGTAGAACTCCTCTTTAACTGCAGTGTCTGTTGTTGAAATTGTTTAGATATTATGCGCCATAAGAACGCTGCAAGTAACAACACTATTCTTAATGCAGCCTAAGGCTTGTTCCACACTGTGCCAGTCAAATTAGAGACAATAGTGTTCGCAATATATTTGGGATTAGCTATAAATCTTATTGTGAAATATTCAAACGATTGATATCGACAAAGGTTAGGGAGTGCGTGTCAAATGTTGGATTTATGTTGTGTTGCGACAGCCGCGTGGGATGTGACGATGGTTGTGAATGGTGCGAACAAGAAGGTTGGTGTTGCTGTAGTGTGGACACGGATTTATTTGTGCGAGATCATCTTTGAATATGATCACCCATTTTCGTAGATAATTATTTGGGTGGATGGGATCAGGAATGATTTATTCAGCCTTTATTATTTTTTTATTATTTACTAGCGGCCCGTCCCGGCTTCGCACGGGTGGACATGAAAATATAGCCTATGTTACTCAGGGTGAATGTAGCTTTCTAAGGGTGATTTTTTTTTTGAAATCGGCACAGTAGTTTTTGAGTTTATTCATTACAAACATACACACAAAAATACAAATCTTTCCTCTTTATAATATTAGTGTAGATTTAGCAGGTACCAACAGCATAATCAAACAGCATTTGGCAAACTTCGCGCGGGTCTTCTCGTCGCCTATACCCACAGACCAGTAAGCCTCAAGACGCCGCATTACTAAAGGTTTGCATGAGAACACAGTCGGAAAATATTGGCGGGGACCGGGGGGCGGATGGCGCGTTATGATTGGTCGGCTCAAATGTTCAGTAGTATGATAGGTGACGCTCGCTGACGGAGTGACGTCCCGATTGGCGGCTAGACGTAAGATATGCAGTGTTACTGCATATGCTTTGTGACCTGGGATATCCGGCTAATAGGCGTCTAGAGGCTTACTGGTCTGTGCCTATACCGCAAAGTTTGAAGACGAAGGTTTTCAACCAGTGCGTCCTGCCTGTCATGACTAACGGTGCCGAGACGTGGACATTGACAGTTGGGCTAGTCCACAAGTTCAAAGTCGCTCAGCGAGCTATGGAGCGAGCTATGCTTGGAGTTTCTTTGAAGGATAAAATCCGTAACAAGATTATCCGGAGAAGAACCGGAGTGACCGACATAGCTTGTAGGATCAGTAAGCTGGTCAGAACTGGCAGTGGGCTGGCCATGTCTGTCGAAGGACCGATGGCCACTGGAGCAGACGAGTCCTTGAGTGGAGACCGCGAATCTGCAAACGCAGCGTAGGGCACCCCCTGCCAGGTGGACCGACGAACTAAAGAATGTGGCTGGGGGGTACTGGATGCGGAAGGCAGAGGACCGTGTGTTGTGGCGCAACTTGGGAGAGGCCTATGTCCAGCAGTGGACTGCGATAGGCTGAGTTGATGAACAGCATAATCACAACAATACTTACAGACAAAGATATTTCATGGTTTAATTTACGTAGTACATACATACATATTATCACGCCTGTTTCTAATTGGGGTAGGCAGAGACTATGGATTTCCACCTGCTACGATCCTGACACACCTCTTTGGCTTCATCTACGACCATTAACAGTTACTATAAAAGCATGTAATTTTGTGATTCAGAAAAAAAATATCATTCCAATCGATTCTTCTGGTGATTCAGAACAAACTCGTTTCTCAAATTGCGTAAACAAAAAGTAAAATTGTATAATTTGTGTGATCACTACGTAAATGATCACACAAATTATACAATTTTACTTTTTGTTTACGCAATTTGAGAAACGAGTTTGTTCTGAATCACCAGATCACTACGTAAATTATCACACAAATTATACAATTTTACTTTTTGTTTACGCAATTTGAGAAACGAGTTTGTTCTGAATCACCAGAAGAATCGATTTTAGATGAATCGAAATTACATGCTTTTATAGAAACTGTAAGTCCCCCAGTTGGTAGCAGGTACCCCTAGGTAGTAGAAGAATGTCAACTACCTGATGCACGGAAACTAATCGAGACGAACTTCCTCGACCTTAAGGACCTATTCACGATCCGCTGATGTACTGAATTTAACGATAATAACCAAATTGAGTAAAAATTTTTTTTTGGTTAAAATGGTATAAAAACTAGCCCAATAGATTCTCCTGGTGATTGAACAAACTAGTTTCCCAAAATGCGTAAAAAAAAAGTATAACGTTGTATGCATACATGACATTGAATATAAATGTGATATCAGAGACTACAAATGGGTATACAATTTTAATAAAAAGTACTTTTAAAGTTTGTAGTTAAGTAAAAATTAGTAACAATATTACTGAGAAACAACTAAGTTCATCAGGACGTCACACTTTTTGTGTCTTTTTAGGAGTAAAAAAATTACAATATACTTCTGAAGTATAGCTTACTAAAATTAGTACCTAACTGTCTGAAATTACCGTATAAATTATGAATTTATGGCCACTTAGGGTACGATTCCAAATCGATGCATTTAGAATGTGAGTCATCAACAAAACAAAATGTTCCACAGTTTGTATGTTTCCACGGCTTTCAATGTGCGATGCTGTTTACGAGAACATAAACGTACAAATCACTGAAACCTTAGCAATCTGGTAACACTCAAATGCTTATAATCGTGTGGGCACCATATTGAATTGCGTCTGTAGGTGGCACTTAAATGTTTCTGTTGATCTGAGGTGACAATCGAAAGAACCGTGTAGAGCATTTGATTACTGGTTCATTGTCTGTTACAGCCACAGAAATAAATAGAATGGTTGTAATCACAATTTTACTTGAGATTCATGCGTGGCAACTTTCGAACAAACTACGCCTCCCATATTGACGTCACTAATAAAAAAAAAAAAAAACAATCAAATGTACTTTACAGCTTTTGTTTCTGCAGTTAGAAACAGCACAATAAGGTATTTTTGCGGGTTTTTGTTATAGTATTTACAGAAACAAGTCCTAAGGCGTACTGAGAACGGCTTTGAAATGCACTGCACTATGGTGCAGAGTGTTGGCACGTGGGCCCTGCCCACTTGGCCATTCTATCTATTTCTGTGAGACCGACACTCGAACCACTAGACCACAGACGTCAATTTTATTTAATGTTTGTTGGTTTGCCCTTCTTTCACGCAGCAACGGAGCAATGAATCGACGTGATTTTTTGTAAGAGAGTGATATAGACTGCTTTTTATCTCAGAAAAATGCACGGTTTCTGTGAGATTTAGAACCCCGTGACCGAAGCCGCGGGTAAAAGCTAGTAATATATATAAACAAATACATGTGACACATTCAATGATTCAACTGAAAGTTAATGTAATAACATTATAGTGTTTGTTCCCACGAAATGTTGTCAATTTACCCAGGACATAAAACTGTTGATGGCCACGTAAAACTTGCAGGCAACGTCGAAAGCGTGGCTTGTATGCTAATACTGTGAAGGGAAAACACAAAGATTTTATTACATTTCTCCATCGACCATACACCCGATAGACACCTCATAACAGGCGACCGATGTCTGTAACACTATGAATCTAAGAATTTCACTAATGTATTCGCCACTTGAAATCTTTAAATCAGTTTCGACCTGAGCCGTCAAACTGCCGCCTTACATCCAAAATTAATATCCAATCAATCTATGATTTACCCTACTAGAGATAGAAATTTGATATATTTTGTATGGAGCTTATGTCAAATTCCTATCTCTAGTAGGGCAAATCGTGGATAAATTGGATATTAATTTTGGCAGTAAGTGATTAGCCAATAGCCGCCTTTGTAGGGCCAATCGGATTGCAGTAGCAGCCTCAGCTAGTGGGAGAATTAATCATACGCATTATATTCAACATTATGCGTCTATTAGACTGTATGGTCGATGTATTTCTCCTATAGGTAGTGCTTATCTGTTGTTGTGAACATCTAAGGAGCACGAAAGCCTCCGCGATTAAAGACCAAGCTAATTTGACAACCGTCAAACGTGACGTCATCCGCAAAAAGGTGCGCAAAAGGTGGGGTGCATTAAAAGAGCCTCCACGAGTGACAATATTAAATTGATCGTCCGGCTCACCCTGGGCAGTCAGCCCCGCTACCAACCTGCTTACTGGCTAATCTTTACACCACGGCATGAGCTATTACCATTATGTAGCTTATGGCGACACGATAAAAGAAATCCGCAAAAAAGTGGGGATTCGGCGAGCGTCCGCCAGCTTACCGGAGCATCCACCGGTACGCCGCGGTATCCACCGAGTAGCCATGGCTCGCCGGAATTTGATTTTTTCACTAGGGACTACGCAGTCGAAAATGACCTGGCAGAATCCAGTGCACACCGGCACATACCGCTGCATAACGCCGTCTCCCGCTGCGGTATCCTCCAGCGTGCTCTTCGATGCTCCAGAGAAAACTGCGCTGTGATGCTCCGAGGCCGATCACCGAGCATTGAAATATATACCTTATTTCGATTGGATAACTATTAAATTCAATTAATAAATTTAAAATCATCTGGCGTCTCGTCCGGCCGGTCTGCGCAGGCCATTACCAGCCAGTTGTCTAATTGTCTTGGTTGACTACTAAGTAAAATGTAAGTGCAAGTAAATTGCACTGCCTTCCCGGGACGTGCTAATAGCATAGCACTAGAGGGGCATCGGTGGGTCCACAGGAGTTCCCGGAGCTCCTCTATCTTGTGCTAAGGATGGCTACCGCGTGGTTTTAGTCGGAAGGAGTCTTACATACCCCTCTGCCTTCCCCAGACAAAGGGTATACATGAGGATTTCCATACGTACAAAAAAAAAGGTAAAGTGCAGCCCGCGTACCCTGGACTTCTACTACTTCTTCTTCTTCTTCTGCGTATTGTTGTGACAAAAAATCATTTTCCTTCCTTTTCTTTCTTTCTTCTCGTAACTAAGGGACTAGCTAAGAGGCAAGATCTTTAAGAACAATCTAGATTTGTAGTGAAGACCCCGCTGACCTTAGAAAAACCTGGCTCGCAGCGGCGTCTGAAGATAGTTTTCGTGATTATTTACGTCACCGTGATGCAGTGACGTTGACATCTCAATCCAGAATTTTGTCATAATCGGGGCACTTATGCTTGTGGCGTAGTGGTTATATTCCCTTTGCTTGTAGCGAATACAATAGGTACTCTACCAATACAATACATACCTACATCCATACTAATATAATTCTCTTATCGTAAAGGTGACCTCACGTCAGTAGTAACGCTTCATCAACTCGGCCTACCGCAGTCCACTGCTCGACATAGGCCTCTTCCAAGTTGCGCTATAATACTCGGTCCTCTGCCTTCCGCATCCAGTCCCCCCCAGCCTCGTTCTTCAGGTCGTCGGTTCACCTGGCGGGGTATCACTTTAATTACCAAAACTATACTGCTGAAGAAATAAAGACGCTATCATGGTTAGACCGTTACCACTGATGCGTGACGTGAGGTCGACTGTAAAAGTAGTAAGAAATAATGGACTTCTGTTCTTCAGACAACTTTCACGATAAACAAGATGCTTAGAAAATAGATCCTCTTTCTTATTCAGCACGGAAGACTGTCGTATAACTCCTGAAGTCCTGACCTCCCGAAAGTAATGGCTGAGCAATACGGCACTCGATGTGAGGACCTCCTTAACTTATGGATGTTGGAAACCGAAATCGCTTCAACATGATGCTATCGACCACACGACGCGACACGCTCATGGGAAAATAACCACTACCATTTGTAACTCAAGAGAAAGCCGATGAAAGCCGCTGATTTGGTGAATTTAGGCAGGTTGAAAAGTCTTATAAATAAAAATAAAATATCTTATCATAAAACAAAGTTTAAACGGATTTAAATCGCGTAATTTTATCTTGTTCTTCAAGTCTGTTATTTATCCGTGTTTCTTTTTTTGTAAATAAATAATTACCTTTGCCCATAACAACTTCAATACCACCTAGGCTGTTGCCTAAATGGTACCGCAAGTCGGTTCGCCAAACTGAGACATGAAGATGAAAAGTCTCATGTGATTGTAATTTCACCGGCACCCGTACCCTTCAGACCGAAACACAGCAAATGAATGATTTTGAATAATTGTCAAAGGGCGGCAAAAAAAATTACAAGATGGGTGGTAAGCGGTGGGTCTATGGCGCGCTTTTGTTTTCACACTGCATGACTGCTGGTTCTTCTTAAGAGCACTTAGTTTTAAGGTGATCGATACATTGACTTAAAAAAAACTAGCCACTAGCCAGCTTGTGTGTCCGCCATTAAAATACCCTCGGCTATAATTTTTGATAATAGTGACATAACATAATCAGCCCATTATTGTCCCGTTGCTGGCCACGGGCCTCAGAATGAGATGGATGGAGGACTTAGTCCAACACGATGACCTACTGCGGGTTCGTGGACCACCATACTCCATCAAGAACTTTATGAAGCATTCTCAGCAATCAAATTCAGACCCGCCGGGTTCGAACTCAGAGCCTCCTGCATGGAAGCCAAGCGTTCAACCGCTAGGCTAACATTGAACCCGACCTCCAGCTACCCTAGGTGTGGGCCTGCGGGCAGTAGACTCGGGTTAGTCCACCACCCAACCAGTCAAGACCCCTGACGGTGGTGCGTAGTGTTCCGAGCGCGCCAGTCAAGAGGAGGGTGCGGCCGTTGTGGTTGCCGCACGGGGAGAAGGGGCTCGACTGTCAGTGGCAAGCCGGGACCTGCCGGGGATGGTTGGGCGAATATGGGAGTTTTTCTCAAGCCCCCAGCCAAGTGTCGGTAGAGGAACACCGTGGTGGTTTTTAGTCGGTAAGAGTCCGATGGCTCCGCCTTCCCCATGATCAAAAAAGAAAAAAAAAGCCTAACACTGCATTTAACATTGACGATACTTATCAATACGATCATAGTAAATACTATTATAGACGGGAAGATACTACGAAGAGGAAGACCGAGAACTTTTATGCAAAATTCCCATAAAAGAAAAAAATATACAACGTGTCATATTAGGAACTCAATAGAGACGCGGAATGCAGAGAAAGATACAAAATAATTTCACCGAAAAGAGTTTAGCCCTTAAATTAATGTATACATACTCATCAATACGAAATCTTCAGCTTTCGTAGCACTCATGGATATAATATGAACCACCTCAAAATATCTTCTGTCTGTCTATATTCTTCACGATTTTATTTACAACGTAGAAAACGTTTTCAGAAAATTAAGCTAATATTCTTACATGTATTTCAAAATCTCAAATAGCCAGGTACTGGATTATCTAGTTCCGGATATAATTAACTACTTCTACTACTACTACTACTATTTCCTTAATGAGGATTGTATCGCTTTCTTTAATTAGTTCGCACTTGTAATTGCTTGTCGGAAATAAAAAATAATGAACTGTTAATTACAGTTTATGACGATTATAATTATTGAAAATTTGTATCCAATTAAATGTTTATATTACAGGTTCTTACTTCCTAATTGGAGATATTTATATTGGTGTAGTAAAAATTAGTTTTTTTATGAATCCAAACTTAGCTGGTAACTGTTCAGTATTAGAGATCAATTTATTTTCGGACAGTTATTCTTTACAGTTATCCCTAATCTTTAAAAAAACCCGTTAAGAACCTTACCATCAATCACCACCATCACTATCACGACACACCATAGCTCTACTACCACCACCACCACACCATCACCACAACAACCACACCATGACACCATGTAGACAACGACAACTCAACTTGTATTTTTCACGGAGTGACTGCCATCAAACCTCCACAACCAGTTACTGGGAAATTCTAAGGTTAGATTTAGACTAGGTATATTATTTTCAGACTTTCCTACTTGTAACGGCTGCTATAGATATTCGTATGGCATTCTGGACCGATAGCATACGTGCTCTCCGAGACACGGAGGGATCTCGAATAGTCTCGATGTGTAACGAAATGGTCACCCATCCACGGACTAGCGCAGCTTAAACACGCTTAACCCCGCAATTACAAACACAACACATGAGACTTTCCATCTTCATGTCTCAGTTTGGCGAACCGACTTGCGGCACCATTTAAGTCATAGGTGGTTTTGCAGTTGTTATGGGCAAAGGTAACCGCTTAACATCAGGCAGGCCCTTAGCTCGTTTCGCCATCTTATAATATCTATATATTATAAGAACCCACACGGAACAGATAGCTGCTCCGGGTTTGAGTGCAACAATTATAGAGAAGATATTCTAGCAACGTTTAGAAAAAAACAGGTGGGACAAATAGTAGGGGTTACTAGTGGACTTCGCACGATCCGTTCTAGTGGGGTTAACGAGTGGGCCATTGAGCGCTTTCGTCAGATGTATTGTAGCTTGTAAGCTGGCGTCGTGACCACTAAACTTAATGCTCACACGCCTTCGTTTAGCAAGCGACAGATATTGAGGCGTAGCTGCTTGATTTCGATAAAGGTTACTGTACAACACAAGCTAGAGGTTTCATGGACGCACCAGTAAATTGCAATATACTATATGTTGTAGTAAATAAATTATGGAACTTAGTGAAAAAATTTAAAATAGATTATCATTTACATGCATTAAGCATGTTCGCTCTAATGGGTGTCGTAAAAGGCGACTAAGGGATTCACCAGAGGATGGGAGCAGCGTTCTCTGAGTATATAACCAACCAACTGCGATCGCCAATCCGCTTGCTAAGCGTGGCGATTATGGCATATCCCCCCATTAGGGGTAGCCTATGTCCAGCAGTGGACGTCTTTCGGCTGAAATGATGATGATGATGAAGCATGTTTGCTAAGTTGTTAAAGTTTTCCCACTGCAAGGACATAAAGGCCTTTCTTCTCTCCTCCCATCTCTCTGTGTCTAATGCTTTTAAGGACTAGTCTTCTTGAAAGGAGTGTAGCTCATCCCACCATCTCTGTCTGGGTCTGCCACGGAGGCTTTTTCAATTGTTGGTTCAAAAGTTTGGCCCATACCTGTTGGTCATCTGACATATGGCAGATGTAGTGCAGCCAATTAGTTCCACATCAGCATGGCAGCTTCCCCAATGACGTCAGTTATTTTCGTTCTGTAGCGGATTATTGTATTCCTTATGCGCTAAAAAATTTGAATAGGTACGCAGAATGCTCGGTTCCAATGATTTTGGATTTATTATGGCAAAGTTCAGCTGTGATATGACGGAATTAGCCGATGTCACTTCTTGCTTGTGGACTGTTGCCTTGTGGTTGATTGTAGTGAAATGTCAATATATTTATTACCATCTCATTATTATAGTCTAAATATGGGCCTTCGGGATGACCGTAACAATGATCTGTCGTGAGGGAATGCTATAATCACCACACCACGGTTGGTGATCGGGTTGGTGTGGGTTTCAAAGGCCTTTACCGCGATTTATGACGTAGTATCTGAGGGACAATGTTTTTGGACAAACCGATACAAGAGCGACATATCTTACGACATGACACGAGAAGTTTGCAGTGGTCGGTGCCGAGCCGCATGATGTTTTTTAAGCTACTCTATAGTGATCTGTAGTTTAGTCTGTCTCTTGGCAGCGAGACTATTATAGTAATCTGTGGTTTAGTCTGTTTCTTATCAGCGAGACTATTAAAGTGATCTGTGGTTTAGTCTCTCCCTTTTGAGGGAGGCCTATGTCCAGCAGTGGACGTCTTTCAGCTGAAATAATGATGATAATGATGATGCATAAAAAATCATCAAATTATTATGAATGAATTCATGTTTCAGTCGTATCCGAGTTTAACCACACGAATCGATATTGAACTTTCTACAATAAGGCCAAACATTACCTCTGTCATTTAAAGCTTTTTTTTACCAGGTTACATTATTTCCATTTCTTTTTTACTAAATTCATGCTGTATACTGTATAAATAAGTAAATCAGCGGATCCCGAGTAGGTCTTTGAGGTCCAGTAAAACTATCGAAATGGATTTCCGTGTGTCAGGTAACCCCAAAATGGCATTCTGCAGCATTTTGTGGTGAGAAATAAATCTCATCTTAATACTAATAATACAAGAAATGTTATTTTAAGTGAAATATTGTGGCGAGAAATAAACATTTATCTTATCTTATCTTATCCAGCAACAAACCCAGGAACTTACCGATGCATAAAAACCATTTTGTATTCTTAGAGCCTGTTTCACCATCTCCTGATAAGCACTAATTGCTAGATAAATTCGAAAATAGAACAAAATTTTAATTTGTATAAAATTATGTGCCAGGTAGCATAACCGGCGGCACTTATCAGGAGGTGGTGAAACGAAACGGTGTCTACGGTCTTGCGTTTATTTTGTTACACGTTGCATAAAGTATGTATGTATGCGGGATATAACACCCCATTTTGCTGTCCATCCGGGTACAGTGCCAAATGAAATATTGGAATCAATTTTCGTAGCTCATTATAAAATGCACCTGTCTGACTGACCGTACGTTGTATGCTTAGACCAACAGAAAAAGGTAGACAGAGTACTGCGCTGTCACAAGGAAGCAGGGTAAAGGAAGCTGAATTTGAAATAGGAAGCTGATCGCGTTCCAGTGCGACGCGAGAAACCGAACGCGCTAGACGTCACATTGACAGTATTGTTTATGGTCTTAATATGCCTTCCTGTGTTGTGAAAACGTGTAAAAATAACTCGCTGACACAAAAAAAGCCTTGCGGGATTACATTTCACAAAGAAGTACTTGATTTTACGTAATTTTAAATTATAAATACAATAAAATTTCGTAATGTACTGTTGGAACACAAAACCTGGCGTATTGTTATCGGTGTGACCAGCAAATCGACATCAAAAATATCCCCAAAATACGGGTGACGTTTGGGTCTGATGGTGTTATTAGGATTAGTAACTTTCGTAATTTGGCCATCGGTTTGATGTTTTTATTTATTTTGAACCTTTCATATAGTACTTAATTTAATTACGATGTGTTATTTCAATGGCTTAAAACATCAGATACCCCAACTTATTGTAATAAATTGGTATGGCAAGTAATTATTTATTTTCATAAATTATTGTAGAATTTACAACGTATTATTGAAATCACTGAGAACCTCTTAAGGGGTCATTGTACTGATCAGTATGAACAACTTTTACCATGGGACCATCCCCGAAATCGTGATAAAAATCATCTGTTCTGTTACCTACATTTGTGTTCACATGAATCGACAAAATGTAGGGATCAGCTGATTTTTTTTTCGCGATTTCTGGTTTGGTCCCGTAGTAGAAGTTGTTCATACTGATGAGTACAATGACCCCTTAAGAGGTTTTCGGTTATTTCAATAACACGTTGTAGTGATGATTTTTGTTGTCATACTTATTCTAATCGACGCGTCCTACTCTGCCCGCCGCACACCCGCGGCCATTTTCAAAGGATAATAATATCACTATTATATGATACACGTGATCACGTGTATCACGTATGTATAATTTCTCCGGCATAAACCAGAAAACAAATTGAATAAGGTCTGTTAATGAAAAAGTACCTAAAGATAAGATTCCATCATACTTTATATCTAAATTAGATGGTATACCCAGAAGTCAGTAAGAAAAGACAGTACTACCGGAAATTAACACAACACAAAGGTTTTTAGTATTATTCTCTTTAATTAAACGTATAATTAGAAAAATATGTTTTATTTACATTGCTACATATTGTCCTAAAAATATAATATTTAATATGTGAAAATGGGGTCAATTTGTTTTCGGTGGCAACATTTTTTACTAAGCACACAGATGCATGGGAACTGCGTGCGACACAAGGTCACGCACACAAGTTATTAAAGCATGCATCACATCTTTGAACGCTTTTGTTAACACATGCGCCGTCTACCTTTTTCTGTTGGTCTAAGGTTGTATGTTACGATTTTTAAATTACAAAATTGCTCAATTGCTGTGTACTATGGTGAGGCGAATGGTGAAGGCAGATCGAATATTTATGTGTTGAATGTCAACGTCAAATTGGAGGAATACCAGCTGGAAAGAATTAAATGTCTTCAGGGCAAAGAACGCTGTTTTATTTAAAATGTGAGCAAGCTGGTCAGAAATAAAAAATTGTAATAGGTTGACAAAAAAAAAATTGGTAGTCCATAGAGTAGAATAATCCTAATCAATCCTACTAATATTATAAACTAGCTTTTACCCGCAGCTCCGCTCGCGTTAAATTCTGCTAACCCACGTCAGTCCAGTCCAGTCCAGTCCATTCCAGTCCAGTCCACTGTCCCGCTGCCCCGCTTCCCCGCTGCCCCACTGCCCCACTGCCCCGCTACCCCACTGCCCCACTGCCCCGCTGCCCCGCTGCCCCACTGCCCCGCTGCCCCACTATCCCACTGCCCCACTGCACCACTGCCCCGCTGCCCCACTGCCCCACAGCCCCGCTGCCCCGCTGCCCAGCTGCCCCGCTGCCCCACTGCCCCGCTACCCCACTGCCCCACTGCCCCGCTGCCCCATAGTCCCGCTGCCCCACTACCCCGTTGCCCCGCTGCCCCACTGCCCCGCTGCCCCACTGCCCAGCGGCCCCACTGCCCCACTAACCCACTGCCCCACTGCCCCACTACCCCACTGCCCCGCTGCCCCGCCTCCCCGCTACCCCACTGCCCCGCTACCCCGCTGCCCCTCTGCCCCGCTGCCCCGCTGCCCCACTACCCCGCTGCCCCGCGACCCCACTGCCCCACTGCCCCGCTGCCCCACTATCGCACTGCCTCACTGCCTGCCCCAATATCCCACTGCCTCACTGCCTGCCCCGCGGCAAACCCAATGCCCCGCTGCCCCCCACTGCCCCGCTGCCCCGCTACCCCACTGCCCCGCTGCCCCAAAATCCCACTCCCCCGCTACTCCACTGCCCCTCTGCCCCGCTGCCCCACAACCTGCCCCGCTGCCCCGCTTCCCAACTGCCACGCTGCCCCACTGTCCCACTGCCACACTGCCCCGCTGCCCCACTGCCCCGCTGCCACACTGACCCGCTGCACCACTGCCCCGCTGCCCCACTATCCCACTGCCCCGCTGCCCCGCTGCCCCACTATCCCACTGCCCCACAGCCTGCCCCGCTTTCCCACTGCCCCGCTGTCCCGCTGCCACACGGTCCCACTGCCCCGCTGCCCCACTATCCCACTGCCCCGCTGCCGCGCTGCACAGCTGCCCCATTGCACCATTGCCCCGCCACCCCACTGCCCCGCTGCCCCACTGCCCCGCTGCCCCTCTATCCCACTGCCCCGCTACCCCACTGCCCCACTTCCCCGCTGCCCCACTATCCCACTGCCCCACAGCCAGCCCCGCTTTCCCACTGCCCCGCTGTCCCGCTGCCACACGGTCCCACTGCCCCGCTGCCCCACTATCCCACTGCCCCACTGCCCCGCTGCCCCGGTAACCCACTGCCCCGCTGCCCCACTGCCCCGCTGCCCAGCTGTCCCGCTGCTCCGCTACCCCACAGCCCCGCTGCCCCACTATCCCACTGCCCCACTGCCTGCCCCGCTGCCCCACTCACCTAATGCCCGGCTACCCCGATACCCAACTGCCCCATTGCCCCGCTGCCCCGGTACCCCACTGACCCGCTGCCCCGCTGGCACGCTGCCCCGCTGCCCTACTGCAACGCTTCCCCGCCCCGCTGCCTCGCTGTCCAGCTGCCCCACTGCCCCGCTACCCCGCTACCCCACTGCCCCACTATCCCACTGCCCGACTGGCCCACTGCCCCGCTGCCCCGCTGCCCCACTGCCCCACTGCCCCACTGCCCCACTGTCCCACCGTCCCACTGCCACTGTCCTACTGTCCCACTGTCCCACTGTCCCACTGTCCCACTATATCACTATCGTCCCGTCCCATGTCCCATGTCCTGTCCCATGTCCCATCCTATGTCCAGTCCCATGTGCCGTCCCACTGTCCTGTCCCATGTCCCGTCTCATGTCCCGTCCCATTTCCCGTCCCATGTTCCGTCCCACTGTCCTGTCCCATGTCCCGTCTCATGTCCCGTCCCATTTCCCGTCCCATGTTCCGTCCCCTGTCCCGTCCACTGTCTCGTTACCAGTCCCGTCCCCTGTCCCGTTCCCAGTCCCATCCCCTGTCCACTCCACTCCACTCCACTCCATCGTACATTACTATCCGCTCGTGCAAATGCATAGAAGCTTCGACCTGTCGGGTGAGTACGCAACCCACGAATTATTATTTTTCTTTTTTTCTTTCTTTCTCAAAACCCATACCAGTTTTTAAGTCAGGTCATCAGCTTTCAAACAAAAAAAAAATCATCAAAATCGGTCCAGTAGTTTTAGCGTGATGCTGGAACAAACAAACAAACAGACGTTTACAATTTTATAATAGTTAAGATATGAAAGTTTGTGAAGATGTTTGGATGTTTTAATGTGAGAAACAAACGCTGTAAGAACTGAATGGATTTGGAAGAAATTCGGCATACAGACAGAATCTAACTCGGATTAACTATTTGTCTACAATAAAGAGTATTTGTGTTGTATTGTATTGAATTAACATATCGGCTACTTTTTATAAAGGGAAGATAAACAGTTCCTGAGGGATCCGCGATAGACGACATCCAAAAATCAATCAATCAATAAATTGATAAGTTATCAATTTCATCATCGTCAACATTTCAGCCGAAAGACGTCCACTGCTGGACATAGGCCTCCCCCAAGCATCGCTACAACGACCGGTCCTGCGTTTTCCGCATCCAGCGGATTCCCGCGACCTTCACCAGGTCGTCGGTCCACCTTGTGGGGGGCCTACCCACGCTGCACCTTCCAGTACGCGGTCGCCTCTCCAGAACTTTACTGCCCCATCGGCCATCCGTTCTGCGATCAAGCGATGTGAGTTATCAATTTGGCATGCGTTATTTATCCTTGTAAATCTTGTAATAAATAATTAAAAGAAATAAGTTATACCTACAGTCGTAAATCAGCTGTTAATTTGCTGTCATTATTCTTTGTTATTCGGGCTGACCATCTGCTGAATTAACTCACTCGCGATCGCAATCATGTGAATTTTAATGTTCATTGCTTCGTATGTTTCGACAATGCGTCTTATCGCCAGCTTTGTACCACGCAATTAATTTTCCTGTAAGATGTACAGTCAACAAATCGGAATCATGACCCACTCAGCTGATAATTCGTTTGAAATCGTCAAAACAATAAGGTTTTCTTATATGCTGCACTTAGGACATTTAAAATATTTTATTGGTAAACTGTCACTGACACTTGCTAAAAAAATTGATAGCAAGTATGTTGCCAGGGAAATATCTCTTTAAGCAAAATTCAACCTAATTGTATTAAATGTCTGTAGGATATTAAGCTTATCGTGGGTCATGATTCCGAATTGTTGACTGTACTTATTCAAAATTAAAGCTATTTTTTCATTAAGCGCCAGCTTTCATAGCTCCATTGTTATGAAACATATTTGGTTGCTAATAAACGTTATTTTATTTATTTATTAAGTGCGCGTTACACAATTACCCTCAGAACAATTAGAGAATTTTCGCGAAATTCACTCATAATGAACTATATTTATGGGACTTGTCGCGCACAATTAAATCAAAATATAACAACCATTTTGACTAACCTCGACGTTTCGGCCGAGTTGCATTGGCCGTGGTCACGAGCAGACTCGATAATAGGTACTTTTGATTTAATTGTGCGCGACAAGTCCCGTAAACATAGTTCAATTAGAGAATTTTTGAGAAATCCCCACAGGTCCTTTATTATGAATTTACAAGTCTGTATTCCTCGAATGGGTAGGTAGAAATGTGTAGTACACCCACATGTAGTTATGTTATAAGACCCATATTGCCATTAACCGGGTACAAATCCAGACTGGGCTGCTACTGAGAATTTCCTGATGAAAAAACCTATTATGAACCCCCCCTTCCTCTTTATGAATTTAGCTGTCGTAACATCGAAATACAAGGTCCGACTCGCGAAAAAAAAAACCTGTTCCCTACATATGTGTTCACACAAATTGACAAAATGTACTGGACAGCTAATTATTTTTTTTGGTTTAGGTAGGTTTGGTCCCATAGTAAATGTTGTTCGTTATGATGAATAAATCCACCTCTTTAAATATTTGCTATTATTAAAGTAAGACTTTATTTATTTATACTAGTTGACGTTCGTGGCTTTGCTCGTAGGTATGTTTTTTTACAACATTACTTTGTCTTTCACCATCATCATCATTTCAGCCGAAAGACGTCCACTGCTGGACATAGGCCTCCCCCAAGCATCGCCACAACGACCGGTCCTGCGCCTTCCGCATCCAGTGGATTCCCGCGACCTTCACCAGGTCGTCGGTCCACCTTGTGGGGGCCCTACCCACGCTGCACCTTCCAGTACGCGGCCGCCACTCCAGAACTTTACTGCCCCATCGGCCATCCGTTCTGAGAGCAATGTGCCCCGCCCACTGCCACTTAAGTTTGGCAATTCTTCGGGCTATGTCGGTTACTTTCGTACTCCTGCGAATCTCCTCATTTCTGATATTCGATCACGTAGGGACACTCCGAGCATAGCCCTCTCCATTGCCCTTTGAGTGACTTTGAGCCTTCTTATCAGGCCCATTGTGAGCGACCACGTTTCAGTACCGTAAGTAATTACTGGCAACACACTGGTCAAAGACTTTCGTCTTGAGACACTGCGGTATTTTGGACGAGAAGATATTGCGTAGCTTCCCGAACGCTGCCCAATCGAGTCAGATTCGACGATTGACCTTGTCTTTACTAAAACTAATTTCTGAAGCAGGTTTAATCAAAATTGTGATCGTGAAGAAGTAATAACCAGACGGACAAACTCACATTCGTATTTGAAATTTTAGTGAGGATTGAAGATGCGACTTCAAGTACACTCAAGCGCATATCGGTGGTAAAATCCAGTATAATCAGAGCTTGTCTTGTATGAATATAACATTCTAAGTTAGTTCTGCTTATACTGGTTGTTTATCTTATGTGGTTAAACGTACAACCCACGTACTATGGTGTTTATGGGATATGGTAAATCAAGATGGATGTCAAGTGTTCTTACTTTACATAAACGGTTGAGGATGAGTTCACGTCAATTACTTATGTAATAGCAAAGTAAACACATTTAATAATATAATAATAGTGTAAAGAAACTACTTTTCTTGAGTTTTGTATGTACAAACCATAGAAGCCATGTGCTATACACATAGACCCAGTAGCACAGAATATCTAATAGTACTAACGTACAAAACGGCCACTCACCGCCCCCCGCCAATTCAAGATTCCTCTCCCGTGCCCCGCACGCGTCCGCTATTTGACGGCACTTGGAGAGAAGCGCTTTGGAACCCAGTCGGCATTACGAGCGGCGAGCATCCCTAACCTATACGTGTGTGTGCGTTCGAATACAGACGTAATCTTGTGTATGTAGGTGGCGCCTAGCATTCATATTTTATTGAATGTCCGAGGTGTGCCAGTAGCCTCTAGACGCCTATTAGCCGGATATCCCCGGTCACCACGCATATGCGGTACCACTGCAGATCATACGCCCGCCGCCAATCAGAACGTCACTCCGTCAGCGAGCGGCACCAATCATACCACCGAACTTTAGAGCCGACCAATCATAATTCGCTGTCCGCCCCCCGGCTCCCGCCAACATTTTACGACTGTGTTTTCATGAATAACTTTGTTTATGCGGCTGGTTTTGCTGGTAGAAAACTCATTTCTTTATAACATGTAATTTCTAGGTAATGTATTTGTATGTTTGCTTAATGTATTGTTATATTTTTCTGGTGTACAATAAAGAATTATAGTTTTGACGTTGCATGCAACGCCGCGTGGCATCACTATCTCGTATACAACGCGATGTAATTGTGATTGCGCACGAGTGCCATCGCATCGCCACGCTGTAGATAGATAGATAGATAAAACGTTTACATACATACATACATAACATCACGCCTGTATTTCCCCGAAGGGGTAGGCAGAGGTGTAATAGTACACCCACATTTCGCCAGTTATGTTATAAAACGTTTATTTAGTACAAAAACAAGACACAGGACATAGAAGTAAAAATAAATAAAAATAACAAACAACAACTGTAATTTATAAGAATTAAACAATACGCGTGCACTAATCAGATCCATTAGTTAGGTGCAGGGTTACCAGGCCTCTAGGGCCCAGCTGTAAATCTAGGGTTAAGAAAATTTCTTTAGAATAGTTAAAAAGAAGTTTGTGGTATTTTTGTTACTACTATTTTTTATAATGATGGGAACTAAAGCTTTATTAAGGAATAACGAAAGTAACCGACATAGCCCGAAGAATTGCCAAACTTAAGTGGCAGTGGGCGGGGCACATTGCTCGCAGAACGGATGGCCGATGGGGCAGTAAAGTTCTGGAGTGGCGACCGCGTACTGGAAGACGCAGCGTGGGTAGGCCCCCCACAAGGTGGACCGACGACCTGGTGAAGGTCGCGGGAATCCGCTGGATGCGGAAGGCACAGGACCGGTCGTTGTGGCGATGTTTGGGGGAGGCCTACGTCCAGCAGTGGACGTCTTTCGGCTGAAATGAATGAAAGCTTTATTAACTAGAATAAAACAAAATATTCTAACATAAAGCTCAGCCATTTTTTTTATTGTTTTGTTAACTTTCTAAATTGACAACCCTATTCAGGTGCGCGAGCGCATCGAAAGGCGATAACTTATTATTTCGAATATCAATAGTTAACGTTTATTTTGCTTTATGTAGGTAATTTGCGAGTCGTTACGATGAAGCCTTTGTTCAATTAGTTTTAGTATTATTTAATATTTATGGTTTCATATCTTTAAAATTAACATAATTTAAAATAGGAGAAATAAGTAAGTTAATTATTTATTAATCAAAAACTTAACTTATAAAAAAAAAATCTTGTATGACAGATTTCTGAAATTTTTACCACTATTTCTGTACTTTGATTCAATAATTTCGTTATTTTTACTATGACTACTTTAATCTGAATTACTGAAATTATATTAAAAGCTATTATAATAGCACATTTTTTTTTGTTATTATAGTGTATATAGTTCACAAATCGGACAAGACAATAATCACTTGTACATTGAAATATCTTAAACATAAAAAAAAATAGTGAACACAGCATGCATTACTATTATCAATCAATCAATCAATCAATATAAGTGGAATGTCAATCCATGTGCTCGTTGTTACCATGTGACATTACGTGGATAACATTTATGAAGCAATCCCTTCCATGAGATCCATTAGTGGCATCAAGCGATTGACGTCATATTATAAAGTATGCAACAGCGGCCTTAAATTTCCAGAAAAAACTCCAAGTAAGAACAAAGAACGAAATGGTCTGAAACCGATGAAATATAGCAAAAGCAATGTCACTCACCGAATATGAAATGGTTATAGCTTGATTTTAAACAGTCCAAAGACTTCTTCACCACATTGGTGACATGTATGTGTAGACTTAAGCCGGGTTCCTTGAATCTTTAAAGCAAACCTTAATATTTTTTTCTCCCACTTGCTCGGAAATTGGTTTATTATTAAAAAAAAAAAGAATACAACAATCGGCTCTTTTCCGTACGCAACGAAATAACAGGCCGGTAATATCCAACAGGACAATAATAGAAATTGCTGGACACTTTGAATTTTTTAAATTATGCTGCCGAGGTTTTTAAGTACACACTTACATAAATTAGGTGTTTTTAGGTACAAAATATTTATCATTAAACAGGCTGAATGCGCATTTTTTTTTCAAACTTTGAAAATAGAACAAGATCCGCGCGCGGGCGAATTGGTGTGAATGAAAACATTGAGGTAATATGTATGTACTACGTACTGGAGCAGACATCAGGAACAAAAAAATTAGTACAACTTACTGGCCGCGGAGCACGCGCGGCGCGAGCGTGGCTAAGCGAGTGAGAGTGCAGAAGCTCTAAAACGTGCTACAAACACTTTGTTCGAGGTGTCTTCTCTAGTACGTAGTACATATTACCTCAGTGAATGAAAATGAGATACTTTTGAATTAATTTGTGTTGTGTTTCCTCGCAAATGAGAGAAAAGTACTATACAAGTCTTGGCCGAAATAGCAATTAACGGCCTCGTTTATTTAAAAAGGACTCGGCTTGCGCCTCGTCCTTTCAAAATCACTTGGGAAGTAAGTAATATTACTCGGCCGTAAATTGCTTCATTTCAGGCCTCGACAGTAATGTACTATTTCTGCCGCTTGCTCGGAAATTAGTTCATTATTCAAAAAAAAGAATACATCAATCGGCTTTTCCGTACGCAAAGAAATAACAGGCCAGTAATAAATATCCAACACGACAGTGATAGAAATTGCTGGACCGTTTTTATTTCTTAAATTTTGCTACCGAGGTTTTTAAGTGTGTACCCCACTTACATAAATTAGGTAGGTGTTTTTGGTACAAAATATTTACATTTGAAAATAGAACAAGAGACGCGCGCGGACGAATCGGTGCGAATGAAAATTAGATATTGTTGAATTAATTTGTGTATTGTTTCCTCGCAAATGAGAGAAAAGTACTATACAAGTCTCGGCTGAAATAGCAATTAACGGCCTCGTTTAGTTAAAAAGGACTCGACTAGCGCCTCGTCCTTTTAAGATCACTTCGGCAGTAATTCCAATATTACTCGGCAGTCAATTACTTAATTTCAGGCCTTGACAGTAATGTATTACGTTTCTAGTTCCCATTTCCAAAAAAATACTACATCATAAATCCGATGAAGTTCAACTCTTCTGCACTAAATCATCAGGTTATGTTAATATATCGCTTAAACCGGAAAATTACAGTTTAAATCTCCGACATGGCCAAATCACCGATTTAGAGCCTCCAAGTGTTTTTGATGCGATGTAAATTAGATACCTATCATGTATAATTCATGCCGAGAAATGGGAAGAGGTTGGCCAGATGTAATCTAACTACAGTATAACGGTTCAATACACTCGTTAATTAATAAAATAACTGATCGTAATAATAAATATCCCACGCAAAACGTTAAATATCTCGACGGCGATTTATATTTGTTATTTATAGACGAGCTTCGGAAAGGTTATGCTTGTTATTTTAGAGTCTACAAAGAAACGACTGCTTTATGAGTGCACTTGTTAATAGCACAAAAACTATCGCGGCGACAACTTTAATCTTAGTTTTAAACTGGCTTAAATATCTTTTAAGATGCGCTTGGCATCCTAGAGCGCGCAGGGCTGGACCAAGGCCTCGCAGTTGGGTGCGATCGCCCGCCGCGCCTATTTCATTATGCCTTTATTCGTACATTTTTTACAACCAGAAATTTTCTATTTATATTCCCTAGTTTCATCTTACCGTGAGGGTAATGACAGTGGGTATGACAGTGAGAGCCTTAAACGTCATACGTGCTGACAGTAACAATTCAGACAATTTTGCACCTAATTGCCTGCTCTGCGTGCCTGTGGTTCTAGTCTAGGCTGATAGATGTAGTCGCTTTCTGGTCAAGTAAAAAGTAGTTTACGCTAAGAAATAAATAGCCTCAAGAATGCAACAATACATGTTGAGAAGACAGGTTGCTAACCAAGCGAATATTGAAAAAAAAAAAATCACATCACAATAAATTGTAGGGTACACTGTTTTCTAAGATTTATTAGGCGTAACCATCCTTCATTATAAAAGAAAAGTTCAGCCCTGTTGTCGGAATGTCGGCCGCTATCCTAAAAATGCCCGAGCATCGCCTTCTGTACCCTCCCAACGACGCCGACGTCTACTGATTTTATGGACTCTAATTACACGATAAAATTGAATGACGCTCAACAGTCTCGGCAGAAAAGGTGTGAGAGTTGCTAATTGCGTATCCAGACTGTACATGTAAACACCAATAATGGTACCATAACTAGTCCAAGAATCGTCGGAGAATCGGCGAAGAAATATTATTACTTTTTTAATGAAATGTTTAATTTTTATTGACGGAATTTCTGACCGGTCGAATACCTCCCTGTGCTTATTTTTATGATCCTGTACGGTACGGTACCTGTACCAATTAGTTGGAGTTCGGTACCAATTTGTGTAATTATGTGCCACAGACTAATCAATGTTTAATGTGACCGCTCATTTGGCGATGGCTTTCTCCTTCATTATTTTTTATTATTTCTGTAAAAACGGTTCGGCCGGTTAAAATAGTTTCGTTTGGAATGTTCTGTATGGCTCAGTTAATAGTGTACAGGTTCTTCTTCACTTATTAAAACCTGATTCTAACAGATTCAAAGTGGTGGAACCATACAAATCTAAATAATAAGGTAATAGAAATGTCATCTACTGCCTTTTAATAACGGAACGCGTGTCGCTAGTTTGCCGCTACCAAATACGCAATCACCGCCACCATGCTTCTGGCATTCAAATACAAAAAAATAATCCTAAAAAAACGGCTGTTAGATAAATAAATAAATATCTTTGGGACATTATTACACAGCACCATCTAGTCCCAAACTAAGCAGAGCTTGTACTATGTGTACTAGACGATGGATATAATACTTATATACTTTTTTTTTTGTAAATACATGCTTATAATACATAAGAAACACCTAGACCAACACAAACACTTATGTTCATCACACAAATATTTGTGTTCTGTGGGAATCGAACCCACACCTCGTTATCAGCAGTCTGACACTCGAACTACTAGACCACAGACGTCGTCAAAAAACAATTTTAGTGACCGCAGAGTCACTAAATCCAAAACAGTACTGAAAATCAAGCAAACGGTTCGCGCATTGGAGTCCTACGAGACACCTGCACGTGGCGACAAGTCACGCGCCTTTACCAGTTCTATTACCTTATTACTTGGACTTCTATGGGTGGAACCAAATCAATAATCACCAATTTTTAAGTATAGCCCAATAGACATCTATTGTTGAATATGATGTGTACATTAAATTCTGTTAACTTAGTTGAGGTACGAGGAAGTGGGGTACTGCAATCCGATTGGCCCTACCAGGGTAGTTATTGACTAATCACTAACGCAAATGTTATAATGGCGCACATAAGTGCTAAAAACATGCGAAGAGTATGCAGCTAGACACGGCCTAATAAACAATGTAAAAAATAGTGAATACCTGGTTCTTAAGGTTCCTGGTAAGCACCTACCTACGATCCTGAATTGACACCCAACGGGCAGCTGCTAAGAAGAGTTGCGTAGTTTAAATATCTTGGGCACTATGTCACTGGAGACCTTGAGGATCAGGTAGACATAGAACGTGAGCGCAGGACGCTAGCAGCAAAGTGTAATATGTTGGGGTTTTCCCGCTGCCGCTGTAGTAGGGAAACTAAAATAACATTATTTACTGTTGTGGCTTGCTCTGTAACCTCAGAATACAGAAACAACTCTGTAACATAGCATCATGCTGAGTAGGAACCTCATTTTATTTATTTATTTATTTATTTATATTATTGAGGACCTCCAACAAAAGATGTACACAAAAAATCACAAGTGAAAGATACAGGATTCTATCTGGTGTACTCCTTCACTTACAGGAGGCCACAGCATGCACAAATTTAATGACTGAGCTAACTTATAATTAAGGTGAAAGTATCTAACTCAACTAAAAACAAAACAATATGTAGGTAATACATATATCTTCCCGTTTTCAATCGAGTCAGACACTTTTTAAATTATGTATATTATTTTTCTATATATATATAAAACAGTTAATTAATTATAATTTAAATAAATTCTTTTAATTTTTTCGTGTACTTTGACAAAGACGCACAGATGTTGACATCTGTGCGTCTTTGTGCGTCTTTAGCTAAGTGGTCTATGGAGACCACTTAGCTAAACAATAATGCTATGGAGCATAGATGGTAAATAAATCGTCTCTGAACACTTTCTAAACATTCATTCATTGTCGCGGCTGCGGCGTGAATTAACGGAGATTTCTTTAATTTTTATGAAGCCGTAGGTATTAGGTGCGGGTGACCGAGCGTCAGTGGTAACAGTTTGACGTTGACAGCACCTTTATTTCGAAAGCAGCAAGGGCAGTTTTCTGACTCAGGTGTTGCACTGTCATTCGGTTGACGGTACTTTCCTTATATTTTACTGTACTTTCCTTATGTGTTATGTCGACTGACTTTCTTTATATTTTATGTTTTTTGTTTTACTTCTTTTTATACCCACCTCTTAGTTACCTATTTGTGTTTCTGTGTACTGTTACTTAAATGTTGCGCGCAGTTAACTGGGACAATAAACCATTTTTCTTTCTTTATTTTTTTACTGCCTACTGCCAGAACTACACGGGTGGCCTTTGGGTCAACTATACTCGTAAAGCTCTACACGTCCTGTGTGTTCAATATAATAATGGTTTCGGGATGCTGTTGGGGCTGCGACAATACTGTAGGGCGTCCGGTATGTTCGCTGAAGCGCGAACAAATGATATCTACGCTATAGTACGGAAAAAGACCGCGTCTTTATTGTCTTTACTACCAGAATGCGTGGGAGTTCCAATAGCATTCTGAAAGCCTTAGCTGGTCAATATGATGCTCCGATACTAAAGAATTTTGTTAGTGTGTTGGTGCGACAAGATAACTTTGTCGTTCATATATGTTTGTGTTGTTAAATTTATTAAAATACTAATCTAATTTAATTTTTTTACTCACAAGTGACGGAGAGAGACGATCTGGGCGTCGCGTCGCAGGTATGCCGGACCTCCAACTACCCTAGGTGTCGGCATACGGGCGGCGGACTCGGGGTGGCCCGCCGCTAGCCTCCTGCCTACCAGAGATACTTTTTGTTTTATATTCAAAAACCGTTTAGGAATACAATACTAAAGTTTCAGCAAGATACTAAATCTTGCTGAAACTTTAGTATTGTATTCCTAAACGGTTAAAATGTATCCGAAAAATGGTGAAAAAAATCTCACCTCTCGGGAAATGGTTTTTCCATATGTTCTTTATAAAGGACAAAGTAAGGGTATTACTATGTCATTTATGTAGGACATAGAAAAGTTTTTGAATATAAATTGTAATTAGAATAGGATTATAATCTAAAAAAAATAAACAATCTTTTATATTATGGTTTTTTATTAGAAAAAATATAAAAAGAAACATAACTAAACGTTTTCTCAAACAAAACTATCAAAATTAAACATTATTCTCCAAAAATAAACATAAATGAACTAATAATCAAAATTATTTACTAATCAGTCGTAGATTAGGAACATAAGTAGAGATCAAAAAAGTAAGAATTGAACTTATATACTAAGACTACTCATTACCCTCATGAAAATTAGGATAACAATTGCGATTTGGCGTAAAACAAACGTAATTATCAAATTTTTTACCAAAAAACTGTTGTTTTTTGTCACATTCGTTTGCCCTACAACGCGATTGTTTCTGACCATATTCGGGTAAGTGTAAAGCTGTTTTTGTACGGCGTTCCTTGGAGGGTATCGGTTTTATAAGAACCTTACGCTTCTTATGTTTTTGTTCAAGCTCATAATACTCTTCTCCTCCGGAACCACCCTCACTTTCTTCTCTCGTTATCTGTCACAAGTTTTGTACCCAAATCCAATTTATATTCTCTCACCTGCACAACATGTTTCTTTGCTGTACCTTTTTATTTTTCAACAACTCTGTATTGTAGCCAAGAATTGACTACAGCATGGTCAAAAAGGTGTGGGATAACTCGAAATGTCCATTTTCTTGTTCGATTACGCAATAGGCAAACAGAAAGCATTCGATCAGAAAGATCTACTTTACCCATATTCTGGTAATACAATCTCTCTATCGCTCTAAGGTTTGCTGTTAGAAAACTCAGTTCTGAGTTAAGCTCGCCGATGTACATAAACTTTCCTACTGTAATATAAATTTATATCTGTGTGTACAATAAAGAATAAGAATAAGAGTACTACATCTTAATCCATGTGTCTTGCACGCCATCATTTGTTTGGCGATTTCTGATCGCAATCAGCCGGAAAGACAGAGATGACGGTTGGGTCAGCTGTCTTTCTTCGTCAAGATTTGAGCCCCGTCAGTGACCAAGTCTGCGTTCACGTCCACGTCTTGTTCTTCCACGTCCTCTTGAGCGAGATCAAGATGAAGAACTGTCAGACATCGTTGGAGAAGCTGGTGGAGGAATGAGAGCAAAAAATCTTCGTCTGAGGTGCTAGAATCACTAGTCTCGTAGTAACTCGCTCTTTGAGTCAGTTTTGGATGCAGAAACTCTAGATCGTCGTCGCTGTCATCCCCAGAAAAGTCTAATTCAGAATCATTTTAACGCTTCAACTATGCCATTATCTGTTATACCTGAAAAAAATATAATAATTGAACATATCTTCCAATGTACTACACAAAGTACAGTAGAAGTAAAACTATCAAAACTTTAACTACCTACATTTGTCCTTTGCATAGGACATAGAAAAACAATTCAAGATTACTGGAACATTATTTATTTTTACGCAAAAATAACACTGTAAATCTACGTCTCGAAGTATTAATTACTTACTAATTATTCAAAATCTAGAAATTATTAAGAATTTTATAAGATTTCAATGGATTGACTTACTTATGCGTGAGCGCACAGCTGTGTCTCCACCTTCCGACGCTATTTTGAAATAAAATTACAGATGTAAAGTGTCATTTCAATTTATTTTCATATACCTAAATATCCAATAGATGTCACTGTTAAGTAAAATTAGTATTTTCGTTCAAAAATAAAGCAGCAGAATTTTTTAATTCTTATGTACTATGGGTAGTACAAATATAGGTACGAGGCTAGACCAGTCAAGGCCCAGGACGGTGGTGGCGCGTTGTATTTCGCGCGCACCATTCAAGAGGTTGCGAAAAAAACGACTCGGGTAACTCTCTGTTTTTCTGACTGTTAACAAAATTTATGCCTTGTCTTTAGATCTCTAGCTTAGAAAAACAAGTTAAATCTGTAGGTTAAATGAATATTAGTACAGGAATAAAAAAAACACCATTGTGACGTCAATAACATAGCATCAATCTTGCAAATAGGAAAACAAAGTATCGATCAAACTGTTTGTTATTCTATTAGGTTCGATCAAAATATAACTAAGATACTTTGCGAACAGGAAACTGAACTAAGCTATGCCAAGGAAAAGACGAGGCTAATTTAAGATCTGATTGTTAGGTAGAAAAGGAAATGCTTATCTGGTGAACAATCTTTCCTTATTCTCTCACGTGGCGCGCATAAAATTTCAAGAATACCTACGTCATCGGGCGCTTGACCTTGGCGAGGTCACGCCCCCTTCTTTAAATGCGTTGTAACGCATCTTAGAGGTCAAGTTCGTGCATAACATGGCAATAGTGAACATTGACCAGACTTTTATCTCGAAGTTGCAAATCTACCTATATTACCCAGTAACTGGGTTGCGGGTTGCGGGGGTCATATGGTACTCGCTCCGTGTAAAATACTGATGTTCAGCCGCATCTGGCTAGACTGGAAGCCGACCCCAACATAAAGGCAGCAGTAAGTTGCTCCAGGAATAACAAAAACCTCTAAAAATAAGCATTTTCAGAAGAAACAGGCAAAATACGTTTAAGAAAACAACCAAAGATGTATGAATGATGTGATGACCAATGTATTTTTCAGTTCATTTTTTCTCGATTTCGATACTGCATTTGTTTTTTTCTGTTTCTGAAAAGCTTAAATGCAAACTTTTTAGTAGAGTTAGCTTCCTAAAAAGTTTAAAGTTTCTCATTTCCCATACCAAAAGGATAAAACAAAGTTTCAAAACTAGCAGTCTGTAGGTACTTACAATACAACACATGGTTTCCATTTGAACCACTATCAAACAAAGTAAGCCTAATGAAGTAATTACGTCAATTGTCACGGCCATCAAATTTAATGTCGCGAGCCATGGCGTCTCGAAGAACCGGAAGCGACGTCATCTTTGGACGAACATGATCGTGAGAATGCAAAGAGAATATAACCCATAAAGGTATTATACTTACGTCAGTATAGAAATGTCTTTGATATAACCACTACGTTTAGTGAGAATGTTTGAATTTAGAATCTTCATATTATTATTTTCTTCTTTTTTTTGTTTTCGTATTTTTTTTCGACGTGTGTGGTCAAGTTAATTTTATAAGTGGGCGGAGAATCGTTTTAGTGATGTTTTTTATTTTTATACAATTTTGAGATGAAAGGTTATTATAGCGACAAAGGTTGAGAGTCAACTGAAAAAAATTAGTGCTGTTGTAAGGTGAGGGGTAAATTGTGAAGTTTCAATTATGTCGAAAAGATCATGTCAGATCTTTGTGTGTTAAATTGTTTTTTCTAGCGTCACAGTGAGCCTAGTTCAGCGAGACAAAGCCCAATTCGAAGCAGCAACTAGTTCTTTTGTAAATATAAGTTAGCTGAATATGCTTTATAGCAGTAGGTATGAATTATTTAATAGGTTCATCCAGCGCACCCTGGCAGTGAGCCACGCTACCAATCTGCTGACTGACTAATCTTTTCCCCACGGCATGAGCTATAATCATTATGTTACTTTCGCGTCATAGTTAGTACACTTTCTGTACACACACGACGACACAATTAGGACAGTAGGCCAATTCACGTAACCAAAGAAGTGCAGTTGTATTTAAGTTTCGATCAAAACAATGCTTTTCGTATTCTCTTATCTACGGCGATCGCTGTCAGAAACGAACTGCAGCGTCACTGCAACTTGATCGGCGCGTCATAAAATTACGTGAATTAGGGCTCAGGACGAGAGGATTTTTTTTTGCCACCGGTCACGCTTGGCGTCTTGCTTGACGCGGACTAATAGCAATACGTCACAGTTAGGACGTTTTCGAGTCTTCAGATTGGGCGCGCTCTTAACATATACATGCTGAAATTTGAGTCGCTTAAATCCCGAAAAGGGGTCATTGTACTCATCATATGAACAACTTTTACTATGGGACCAACCCTGAAATCGCGAAAAAATAATCAGGTGGTCCCTACATTTTATTGATTTAAGTGAACACAAATGTAGGGACCAACTGATTTCATTTTCGCGATTTCAGGGTTGGTCCCATAGTAAAAGTTGTTCATATGATGAGTACAATGACCCCTTTTCGGGAAATAAGCGATTCAAATTTCAGCGTGTATAGCCGCTTCCTTTTGCATGTTACATAGGTACCTGAATATTAAATAGTAATGAAGTGAAATGCACAAACTGTAATAATTGCTTTAACTCTCGATCAAAACAAGTCAATCGATTCAAATCTAAATCGTCTTTAGAAATTGCAAGCATACCAAAGCCCTACTATTTTCCCGCAACTCACTGATGTTTCGGCCAAGCACATCGTGACCCGCGTTTCTCCGATGAAGTCATAATTTATATATAATGCATTGAAAATTGTTTCTCGCGTCAGATAACCGGAGCGCACCTACTAATCGGTTACAGCGCGCCCGGAGCGTCCGCAAAGAAGATTTATGGGATTGTGAATCGGGAATCGAGAATCGAGATCTCGTTTGCGCTGAATCGATTTCGTCTTATAATAATTATAGAACAGTTGAAAGATGAATGGGGAAGTGAACGGGCTCGTGATCGAATCGAGAGAGGCGAATGGTAAATTAAATATTGATTATTTTTTGCGTAACGTTAGGACAAGGTGTCATTGAGAGCTATAAACTAGTAGCTTAGTAAATATATTGTAGTCCAAGAAGAGCTAAACCACAATTTGATCTACAATGTTAGACATAAATGGCAATATAAAGTTTTCTAGTTTTCGGATCACATTATTATTAACTACTAAAATTCTGGCTCAGCTACTGCGACTAGTGTAGTATCAACTTGCTCGCAGTTTGACGTCTATGCACATAGCTACGATATTTAACTGTTTTATAGTTAGTAACTCACCAGTGAATGTGACCGCCATTGGCTAATAGTTTATTAGCAAACTGTCTAATAGTTAATAGCTCACATTTTTTTAATATTATGGGATGGCAAAACGAGCTGAAGGCCCACCTGATGTTAAGCGGTTACCTTTGCCCATAACAACTGCAATACCACCTAGGCTGTTACCTTAATGCAAGTCGGTTCGTGTAATCTGACACATGAAGATGGAAAGTCTCATGTGATTGTAATTTCACCGGCACCCGTACCCTTCAGACCGAAACACAGCAATGCAAGCATCACTATTTGGCGAAGAAGTAGGTACGTATCTATAGTTAATAACTCTCAATGGGACTCCGGCTTTACTGTTACTTTGGTAATAGATGAGAGAAGAGCAAAATAGAGGCGTACTATCGTACCGTTAGAGCTGGGTGATGACAGTGTTTACATTTTTTAAATAAGGGAGGAAATTATTTCGATTTAGGTGAAATAGCAAATCCTGGAACAGTCTCTAATTCTAATTTGCTTGAAGTCAAACGAAATAATGAAATTACAGTTCTTAAATGAAGATCCATGCTTGAGTATCGTTCTGACAAGATAAAATGTAATAGGTACCTATTTATTTGGTCTAAATGTGAATCAAGGACGTCAAGTACTGGACTAGTGAAGCAATTTTATTCTCATTTTTAATATCTACCATAACACTTGTAGCGCACAGAGCGCGATGCTATTCCGATAACTTCATAATTATACATAGAATTTATAATAATAAATGCAACGCAACCTAATCTTATCACCGCTAAAATTACTCGTACCTAACATTCAATTATTTTATGGTAAATTAATTTAAGACACAGTTTATTGATAACTGACGAGATTTAATTAAGCAAAGATTTTAACAGAAAATTAAATATTTACAAGAAAAAGAAGTGCTGCGAACAATCATAGTGATGCCAAAAAAAACTATGCTCCTTCGTGTACAACTAACGCTCACGCATACACCATGCACCTGAAGGATATTTTCTTTCACGATGCTTACTGGACGACACTACGACATGTGTACTGAGAGGGGTAAGTACGGTTTGAGGTGCATGTGTGTGCGTGAGCGCTGGTTGCACACGAAGGAGCATAGTTTTTTTTTTGACTTCACTATGATTGTTTGCAGCACATCGTCTATATTTTTTACTATGTATGTCTGTGAAGAGAAATGCGATATTTACAAGAAATGCAATATTTACAAGAAATGCAATCGATCGAAATGAAACTGTAAATTATTGTGATCCCTTCGAAAATTATTTTCTGTTCGCTTATAATTTTTGTGATAACGATCCCACAGGGCCGGATTGCATGTTAAATAGTTAAATACTATTGCAATAAACGTCCGACAGAGTTTGATTAACATTAAAATTTAATATTGTATCTTCCTCTTTACATTTAGAATTAAAATTAAAATTAATTACTCGGGAAAATAGTTGCTCTGACCAAAGACTTACAAAGAACTAGCTCTGACGTTGCGGTTTGAATCCCACACTGATCATGCTTCCTGTGTGTACTGTTGGTGAATATGAATATTTGCATCTCTTTCATAAGCAGGTACCACTACACACGTCTGTGTTTGCCTTATTTTTTATTATTTGTTGTTAAACTACATAGTATTAACTGCAATCATAACAAGTTTGGTGCTTGTATGTATTACCGTTTTTAAGATAGAGCAGGAACAATAAGCGTTGCAAAAATGCATGTTTTTCGAGGTTTCTTGTATAGGGTCCCTATTGCCTTTGGTTTTAAACTTTTTTTATTTTTAGTGTTTGTCGCGATAGAGGGCATAGCAACACATATTTTGAGAAAATTTCAACCAGCTACCTGTCACCGTTCAAAAGATACAGCCCTGTGACAGACAGACGGACTTACGACGCGTGACGTCGACGTTGGCAGAGTAATGGGGTCCCGTTGGCCCTTTTTTTTTTTTTTTTTTTTTCTTTTCCCGTGTGGTGCCTGACGTAAAGAATTGCACCACCCTATATCTTCTCATGGGTGTAGTAAAAGGCGACTAAGGGATTCACCAGAAGATGGGCAGCAGCGTTCTCTGAGTATTTAACCAACCAACTGCGATCGCCAACCCGCCTGCCAAGCGTGGCGATTATGGCATATCCCCCCCAATATATGCTTGGGGGAGGCCTGTGTCCAGCAGTGGACGTCTTACGGCTGAAATGATGATGATGATGATGAAATTTTTATAGCTTTAACTTTATTGCTTGTGTCTAAAATCTTAAAGGTCTTCAATGTACAATGATTTTCAAAAAAACATGCAAATAAATTGTGTGATTGACAGTTGTAAGTGAAACTGCGCGTCATTATAAGTTATTATGATTTATGCTAAGCATATGGGAATTATGGGAAGCAAAACAGAGTATCACTTTGTCGTTTGGCCATGTAAGTTATAATATGTGCTTGAGTATGTTTACGATGTGTAATTACAATCTCATTGCAATGTTACATTCAAAATAAAGTAAAAAAAATATAGTTTAAAATTATGTCATGAGCGCAAATTACAGTCATGAAGTTATACTAATAAATTAATTTATTTCAGATAATCAATTCCATATAAAAAAAATACATGTCAACATTTTTGAATAATATCAAGAAAAGTTAATTAAAGTAGTTATTCACGTTAGAAAAAAAATACATTGCATTTTTAGTCACGCCAAAAATGTTAGTATTATTACCTATTATATGATGGTATTGTGCTTATTTACATGCACTGGAATAGTATTTTTAAATTTAAAAGATGCGTATGTTATTAGCATGATAACAGTGGCTTATAAGTTCACAAATTGCACTAGGCGTGTTAAGATCTCTGCGTTTTCAGGTTAAAAATCTATTAATTACTTAGTAAGTAGTTATTACCTAGTAGTTTTTGGTGTAGACTACGCCCCTGTTCTCCATCGTGCTAGCTCCAGGGAGGTCCGCGACTCCTCCGCATGAGAACACCTCGCACATCGCTCCTAGTGATGCGACTCGAGTCCGATTTTACCACTCGAGTCGTTCGAGTCATTTTGCAATTTTACTCGAGTACTACTCGAGTGGTCGAGTCACTCGAGTGGTTCACGAGTTACTCGATCACTCGCCTCTATCAAGTCACTCGGCACAATCCTTGAATTAATTTTTTTTTAGTTGAGTCTTAATAAAACGAAAAGCATGAAGTTTTATTTCAAAACATTGTCAGTCTTACAAAATCAACTTTTATGTATCGAAATTAATATTAATTAATATGCTAATAAAAATTAATGAATAAGCGTTCTTAGGAATAAAAACTCATCATTTCGCATGTCTCGGTGAGTGACTCGCGAGTGACTTTTTTTTCGCGATTTTTTTTCACTCGAGTGCGTTTTTTTTCAATGTCACTCGAGTCACTCAAGTAAAAGTGGACTCGAGTCGCATCACTAATCGCTCCACACTTTTAATAATAACTTACAATGTTGCCACACTTAAGAATTTGATTACCCAACGAAGGTGCGATTTCAACGCCGTATTACACCTGACTTTTATGGAGAAAATGACATCATCATTACAGCCGAAAGACGTCCACTACTGGACATAGGCCTCCCCCAATTAAGGGGGGGATATGCCATAATCGCCACGCTTGGCAGGCGGGTTGGCGATCGCAGTTGGTTGGTTAAATACTCAGAGAACGCTGCTGCCCATCCTCTGGTGAATCCCTTAGTCGCCTTTTACGACACCCATGAGAAGAGATAAGGGTGGTGCTATTCTTTAAGTCCGGCACTACACGGACCTAAAAAAACCTACCTAGACCTAGAAAATGACATGTAGTTGGGTAAATATTGAAATGTTGTATGTGGGTGCTGGTAATGACTTCTTACACTTAGTAAGTGGTAGTAAGAAGTTTTATGAAGCGCTGTAAAATTTCTTGTCTTGGTCCTCCGGTTCGGATTAAGTGTGTAGAATGTATGCAGTAATTTGTGGAATAACGGCCAAATTATCAAATGCAACTCAATTTGAAATGAACATTCAAGTTTCATGCTGTCTTTGTCACTTTAAGGTGTATTATAGCGACAGAACGTTTTCAAGTTCATTATACTGGCGGCACGCTGCCTGCCGTGCTTATGATAAGAGCGTTATGTGCGTGAGAGCAAGTTTTGAGCAAATGGCACCTAAAGTTTTGAATTGAATTTTCGTGTTATCGTCCAGAAAATTAAAGATTTTTTTACTTTTGACGAATTTGTACTGTAGAACAGCTGTTGTACTTTAAATCTACAAAAAAAGAAAAATCCTGAGAAATAGATTTCTATTAAAAAATAACCAAAAAGCCGATGTGGTAAGGAACTGATGTGTTCTGAGTAATGAATACTTAAAATGAGCGCCGTAATCAACACAGATAGAGCGCACATGCTAAGGAACTTATTTTATGGCGCTTTTGACAGAGAATCAAAGGATATGACCTTCAGTAATGTGAAATAGTAACCGCCATAACAATGTAATTTAAAGCTATTATGGTAAATTGTGTTATGAATTTATGTAATACAGTTCCTTAATGTAACCGCAGCAAGCGGCGATTAGGACGCTTATTGTAAGGAAGTTGTGGCCTAAACATAGGGATTTCTTTATTATCATAGCATCTTAAGCAGTTAACGCGGTTATAATTAGCCATTATGAGCAATTTTTTTTGAGAATTGAAAGAAGAACAGCAGTTTGAGGCGTTTACGGCTGATATTCGAAGGAGCCTAAGCTTTTCTTTTGTAGTTACCGCGCTTATACTTACAAGAAATACCTCTTACAGGCTTTTTTTGTTAAAACTGTCAAAGAGAAAATTGTAGACCTCGATGCGCCTTTTCCGAATATGTTACTAACTTAATTATGACAAAAATGTTGGTTACGGCGGTTATAATTATGACAAAAATGTTGGTTACGGCGGTTATAATTATGACAAAAATGTTGGTTACGGCGGTTATAATTATGACAAAAATGTTGGTTACGGCGGTTATAATTATGACAAAAATGTTGGTTACGGCGGTTATAATTATGACAAAAATGTTGGTTACGGCGGTTATAATTATGACAAAAATGTTGGTTACGGCGGTTATAATTATGACAAAAATGTTGGTTACGGCGGTTATAATTATGACAAAAATGTTGGTTACGGCGGTTATAATTATGACAAAAATGTTGGTTACGGCGGTTATAATTATGACAAAAATGTTGGTTACGGCGGTTATAATTATGACAAAAATGTTGGTTACGGCGGTTATAATTATGACAAAAATGTTGGTTACGGCGGTTATAATTATGACGGCAGCGCTATGATGGCGTTTTATGACGTTTGCTCGCTCATAAAGATGTGATAATATATACATCTACGTACGAAGGAACAATTGCCGTCTTTTATTGTCAATAGTGACGTACTGCTACAAATATAATTTATTGTATCTATTATTTTAGGAGATCAAAATTAGTTTAGTATTTAATGTAGTTTTTAAAAGTTTTTAGTACACATACTATTAACAGAAATACATATAATAATTGTAGGTTATTATCATAAAATCTTTTGACGCCGACCTTGTGTTATGCGTCAATGAATAACAAATTAAACTTTTAAAAGTAAAATTTTATGTAATGGTTTGCCAGCACATCGTGTATTATAAATTTGTCCATCCCTCATTACTGCCCTGGCAAACCCGCGTCACTTCTCAGTGCAAAGCAAGGCAACCAAGCAGTTTCTTTTGACGTTACTTCGGAAAGAAATAAATTCAAATTCAAATCATTTATTTATGATACACAGGTAATACATAGATCTTAATCAAATACAATACAGTACCGTATGTGATCCGCCTCATGGCAAACAAATGTCATAAAATAAAAATGTCATAGGTACAGTCGACTGCATGACAGTGGAAACACTTGAATTAGAAAATCGCCCTTACCGCTTACGAAATAAAGGCCCTGTCAATGTCAAACTGTTTCCACTGACGTGCGGTTGACCCTACCATAGGTATCATAGGTAACTAACTGTGAGTGTGCTGTGATTGTGACATTGTTTTAACCTGGCTTTAATTATATGTATACGACTTGCACTTGACAATATTTTTTTTCTATAATAATTTGAAATGTGTCCCAACACTATTGGAAGATGTCAAAAACCATCATAGCGTGCCGCTACAGTAGGGTCTTTTAAGTATTTGCAAAAAGTCACAATGTCACCTCAATGACGTCTAATCCTTTTCTTATGTTGGCACAAACAATACGAGAAAAGCCTTACAAGATTAGCCAGTTAGGGCCAGCAAGGTTGGTTAAAAGTCTGACTTCTCAGTCGTGCTCGGCCGTGCTTGAGTGTCGTCGCATCATAGGAGAGGAACAAATTAAATAGTATTACATTTTGTATTCCCTGTGATGCCAGACATAAAGAATTGCTCCACCCTTATCTTTTCTCGTGGGTGTTGTAAAAGGTGACATTTTGTATTAAAACATCTTTCCATCTTCGACGTAGGAATTGAGTGTGTGATTGCAAATCAGCGTAGAAGTTGATTTGAAATAGTTTGATGTAAAAGATTTTATTTAAACCGCGTTTTTAAAATGAAAGTGAGTTAATATTGCATTGTCATCCAGTCCTGAGCTATGTTTCAAGTTTCAAGTCAGTTAAGTTAGTTTAAAATCGATTGTAAAGTTATTACGATTTCTATGGTCGTGATAGATAATTCATGATAAGTCATGATACGCGACTGTAAAACTGTTTCCACCTTCAAAAAACGTGTAAAAGAGAATTATCTTTCCTCATCCACATAGGTTGTACGTAATAATGTTATGTATTATGTTTTCTATTTTGATATTGTGTAAGTATACCTAGACTATGTTTATTATTTTTATACTATATTTATTTTACGTTATATATTAGGTTATGTATGAGTATATATATATATACCAGGCCCCTCAGAAAGTATTGCGAAAAAAAGTTTTTATATATGGGAGACTGGCCAGTTATAATGTTTTTCGAAAATATGATTATTTATAAGTAAAAATAAGTAAGTTCCAATTTCAAAATTTCCCTCCACATTTTTTGCGAGTTAATTCAAAGTATTGTGTCTCACTGAAATATGGATCTGCGCCGGGAACATTTTAGAGCTATGATTTTATACGATTTCAAGTGTCGCCTGAAACCGGATGAATCGTACGATAGACTTCAAATGGCATTCATGGATGAAGGCCCTTCCAAGGCAACCGTGTATCGTTGGTATAACGAATTCAAGCGCGGTCGACCAACTTTGGGGGATGACGAAAGAAGCGGTCGCCCTTTGACGGCTGTTACCGAAGAAAACGTGCTAGCAGTGAAAAATTTAATCCAAGACAATAGGCGAATTACATATCAGGAGATTCAACACATATTGAAGATTGGATCGGGAAGCGTTCACGAGATTCTACACAGCCATCTTCGCGTGAGGAGGATAGTATCACGCTGGGTGCCGCACAACCTCACCGATGCTTAGAAGCAGGCCCGGGTGGAATGGTGCCGTGATATGCTTAACAAATTTGAAGCAGGCTCGTCTCGGCGTGTTTACGACATCGTTACAGGTGATGAGTCCTGGATTTATCAATACGACCCAGAAACCAAGCGCCAGTCGACTGTTTGGGTGTTTCAAAATGAGCCAACGCCTACCAAAGTGAAGCGATCTAGAAGCGGGGGTAAGATTTTGATCGCTAGCTTTTTTAATTTGACTGGCCACTTGGTATCAATTCCCTTACGGGATCAAAGAAGCATTAATGCCGAATGGTATACTACCAAATGTTTGCCAGAAGTTTTCTCTGTTATAAGCAACAAGCGACCAAACACAGGGCTCCGCGGGCTACTGCTCCACCACGACAATGCACCTGCGCACACCGCACTCAAAACGAGGGACTTCCTGGACAGCACGCCAGTCAAACTCCTGGGTCACCCTCCTTACAGCCCTGATCTAGCACCGTGTGACTTCTTTTTATTCCCAAAAATAAAAAATCAGCTCAAAGGGATACAATTTTCGTCGCCGGAAGATGCGCTGGCTGCGTTCGAGCAGGCTGTAAACGAGGTGTCTGCGGCGGACTGGAAAAAGTGTTTTGAAAACTGGTTTAGGCGCATGAATCTTTGTATAGAGGCTGGTGGAAAGTACTTTGAAAAGATTTGATAAAAATATATGTACGTATAGAACAATTTTTTTTAGTTTCGCAAAACTTTCTGAGTGTCCCACGTATGTAGGTATATTTATTAGTATTACTTGACACACTGTGTCTACATCTCTTTGCTTCAAATTTTCCTCTCGCAGGTCTGCTGGAAGAAATTTCTTATAGAAATAAGCAGTGCCTTTGTACTATTCATTTCTATGTATTTTATTATTATTTCTCTGTGTGTGCATAAATTTAATAAATAAATAATTTCTATGGTCGTGAAAGAAATACTGGGCTCTGCAAGCTGAATAAACACATTCACAGGATGGGCCTCAGTGATACCACAGGGTTTTGTCGCGAAAAGGATGAGACGCCCATCCATATCCTATGCGAGTGTGATGCAGTGCACCACATGAGAAGCCAGCACCTTGGAGGCCAGGTCATCTCCACGCGTGAGATCAAATCCTCCTCCCCCAAAGTAATAGTCGACTTCATGATTGACTTGCAGCTTGGGGAACTGCTGTAATGCTGCAAGAGGCGTCACAATAGATCTTACTAGGTCGCAGTGGCTTATGGGGCGTTCAAGACCCCTACCTCTTTCCTCAAAATAATAATGGTCGTGATCGTCGCGTTGCGTTGTCGCAGTGTCTGCGCTGCGCATACGTTTATTGAACGCCTACGCTGGAAAAACGCTAGTGTGAAGGGGCTTCTTAGATCATTATGAACAGTCTGCTCGTCTCGATATTTTTTACGCTGTCTTTACATAGATGATTACAATAAAAAGAAAGAAAGAAAATTGATTGATTGCCACAAAAAGATGACATGCGGTAGGTGAACATGAAAAACAACTTCACTACATTTAAGGAATTTTAATGACTGTTTAAAAAGTCGGCAACGCATCGGCGACTCCCTTGGTGTTGCAGATGTCAATGGGCGGCGGAGATTGCTTACCATCGGGTGACAAGCATGCTCGTTTGCCCTCCTGTTATAAAAAAAAAATACACTAGTTGTAAAAAATTAATCATAAGAAAAGTAACTTGGAATGTCGTAGCTGCGGCATAGACACTCAGCATGATGCTGTGTTGATATTTTTTTTTACGATATTACATTTAGGTGCTAACGTTACTATTTAATTATTTAATTGCATTAGGTTATATCAAAACAACATTCGTGTATCGTTATTTACAACTAGCGATGGGTCAACCCGTGATTTTTCTTAACCGGGTAAACCGTATCAAAAATTTACGTAAACCGAATGGTTAACCGGTTAAACCAAACCGAATCGACCGTCTAGTGAGAGTGAGACGTTAGGTAACTCGTACACGGAAAAAAATGCTCGCGGAATTAGTTTTCCTCCAAGAATATTTTTATTCTCAGGAATATTGTTTAATGTTAAATAAATATTTACTTGAACTAAAATTAATATCTTAGTCCAAACGAAATGATATTCTACAAGAAAAATAATATTATTCTTCTTATATTTGCTAGAATCAAAACAATGATATTCTTTTTAAGAAGTTTTGAGTGTTGTCTGAAAAATATGTTACTTTTTTGAGCTAAGATTTTTTATGTGTCTCAGTTTAAAAGAACATATTCTAAGTTCAAGAGCTATTAATATTTGAATCAAAAGTTGTACCATTTACTTAAACTAAAAATAAAACATCAAAACATGTTAACTACAAATTATAAAAACAAAACCCTCATTATCTTCCTGTTAGTAATTGATGATTCTCATAATCAGAAAGTAGGAAGGTTTTCGATGAAGAAAAATCTATTTCGGTCTAAGAAGAATGCATTTAAATGTGAGAAAATAACAGATTTGGAAGAAGAATCTAAAATTGTTCGAAATAAGATAGACTTACATTCAGTATAATAAAATACGTGTTTGGTTTAAAAAGAGTTTGTTTTTAGGTAATTAATAGTAGCACTGATGTAAGAATCTAAAGTATTCAATTAAAGTTCGTCCAATGTTTTCAAATGAGACTTTTTTTGTTTTGTGGGAATAAGTTATGGTGTTGAACTAGGAATCCAAATTATTTCAAAATAAGATATACTAACGTTTTGTTGTAAGAAAATACGTGTTTGGTTTAAGAAAGTTTGTTTTTGGATATGTAAATACCAGCATTCACGTAAGAATCTGAATTATTCAAGTAAAGTTCGTCGAATGTTTTCAAACAAGACTTTTTTTGTTTTGTGGGAATAAGTTATGGTGTTGAACTAGGAATCCAAATTATTTCAAAATAAGATATACTAACGTTTTGTTGTAAGAAAATACGTGTTTGGTTTAAGAAAGTTTGTTTTTGGATATGTAAATACCAGCATTCACGTAAGAATCTGAATTATTCAAGTAAAGTTCGTCGAATGTTTTGAAACAAGACTTTTTTGTTATGTGGAAATAAGTTATGGTGTTGAACTAGGAATCTAAATTGTTTGAAAATAAGATATACTAACGTTTTTTTTAATAAGAAAATACGTCTTTAGTTTGAGAAGAGTTTGTTATTGGGTAAGCAAGTAGTAGCATTGACGTAAGAATCTAAATTATTCAAGTAAAGGTAGTCCAATGTTGTTAAATAAGACTTTTTTGTTTTGGGGGAATAAGTTACGGTGTTGAACTAGCAATTTAAATGTTTCAAAATATGATACGACTTAACATTTTTAAACAAGAACCCTGTTAAATCCAAGCAATATCAACCGACACGTCGTGTGACCTAGCTATGGGAATAAGCAATAAATTACTGCAAACTTCAAAGTCTTAATAGAAAAACCTACTATTCCATAATAATAACCTATGTTGTGAGAATGGCACATGGTATTAAAATATGCTAATTATATATATATGGCTAAGTCGTATAAAATTATACAATAAAAGAATTAAAGAATATTAGAGGTAAATGTAGGTATAGTCTGATAATAATCTATAAACATCTAAATTAGGTACATGCTCTAAAGAATAAAATTATTTAACACTATCAGGTATATTAAGTTGCTCAACTAACTAAATCTAATACGGAGGGATTAATAATATGTAGGTACCTACCTATGTATTCCGTTCCCTATTCCTAAAAGAATTACGTAGGTGCTACATAAACATCTGAAATTATTTATAATGAATATAAGTTTCTACGTATACCTATATGTATAACCGACTTATTATTTATCGCTATGGCAATGGTATGTAATGTAAGTGAATACATACCTACCTATTTATTTTTTAACACAAATTATTTATCAAATGTTAAGGCTGATTGCTGACCTAAACTTTATGTAGGTGTGTATTATATACGGAGATTTAAAACACTTAAAAAGGAAATTAATAAACCCTCATTTTACTCCCTGCAATATCGTCAAAATTTTACAAGTCGTAGGTATCTGTAGTAATAGGTATATATATATATATAATGTATATAAGGTCAGAAACCCAATAAATCTATACTACACTCGAGAGTAATGAATTAGGGTCACATATAGATACCTGAAAATCTCGGAAACTAAGAATGGTAGCTTAATTACATGAATTGTGTTTAATAGACAAATAAATTCTCCTTAAATGAAAATAATAAAACTATCAGAACGTGACAAAATAAAAAAGGGACTTGTAAATGGAATACGAATTTTCTTTATCTGTTTTTGCTTTTCTTTCTATTCTGTCATATAAAAAGGCATGTAAACAGCTTTTCTGATGTTCAATATTCATAATTGAAGCTGTTATAATGTTGCTTACACCTGAAGAATGCACCAGAATTCTCCCAATGCTGGAAATTGGCCGTAATCAGCGTGATACAGCAAGGACGTTGGTGTGTCATCGTCAACTGTACAACGAGTTCTCCGACGTTACGAGGAAACCGGCTCTAACCTACGTAGACCAGAAACAGGCAGGGCCAGGTGTACCTACCACAGCACGAGAAGATCGATACTTGGTCAACACAATGCTTCGAAACCGCTTTCTCACAGGAACTGCACTTACATATCAGTTCCGACGCCTCGGAGGAAATAACCCAAGTGCATGGACTGTAGTCGACAACATGCTGAAGCAAATTTAAAACCATTAATTAAGACCTACAAATGGCCCTAAAATGTCCCTAAATTGGGCATCGTATTTCAAGATTAGCATATGCCCGGAATCACTTAAATTGGAGTATTAAAAATTGGTCAAGAGTTATGTTCTCAGTTAATCAAAATTTATACTCTATAAAAACGACGGAAAAACAAGAGTATATAGAAGACCAAGGGAGCGATTCAAGCAAGCATGCATCGAAGAGAAAGTGGCCTATAGCGGTGGATCCGTACTTGTATGGGCCGGAAATTCTGCAGAGAGTCACAAAGAGCTGATGGTTACAGAAAACGGCACTATTACTACCGAAAGATACATTGAAGAAATCCTAAACGAATACGTTAGGCCATTTATGGTCAATTTGGGAGAAGATGCTATCTTTATGCATGACAATGCCGGGCCTCATACTGGTGAAATTGTGAATGAGTACCTTCAAAACGTTAACATTAACTGTATGTAGTGGCCAGCACGCAGCCCGGACCTCAACCCAATCGAGCATGCTTGGGACGAGCTCGAACGGTGTGTGAGACACCGAACCTTCCCCGATGACGCTTCAAGAGCTCAAAGTTGTGCTCGTAGAGGAATGGGAGAATATTTCCCAACATCGTATGAGAAACTTAGGGTACAGCATGCAAAACCGCATAACCGCAGTGATGACAGTTTTAGTACTTTTTATTTATTACTCCCACGTGGAGTAATAAATAAAAAGTACTAAAACTCGAGAAAGTTTAAATATAAATGCTTTTCTGTATTTTTTTAAGACAAAGTGACAAATACATTTTATTACTTGCATTTAAGGAACATTTGATCACCGTAAACTGCCCTAACTTGACCCACAAGCCCAACTTTGCCTAGTTATTTTTTGAGTAAACTAGCTATGATTTCCGTACTTGGGGAGCTTTGAAAACTATGAAAACGCTAACATTTGGTTCAGTTATAAAGTGTCAGTGCATGTAAAAATTAAGCTAATGCCTTAGGCAAAGTAGGGCTTGTTGGCAAAGTTAGGGCATTTTACGGTATCTATTAAACACAATTTATTTCATTGAGCTAGCATTCCTACTTACCGAACGAAACTTTTAGGTATCTTTATGTGACCTTAATTCTTTGCTCTCGAGTGTATATAGAACACTCTTACAGTAATATATATATATACCTACTAGTATATACCTACTACGTTATCTTTCAATGAACACGATTTGTAATGATGATAATGATAAGATGGAAATCATGTTTCTTGAAAGATAACAACTCATGAAGGCTATTATTAATAGTCATCCAAGAAACGTTATTCTTAAATCAAAATCACGTTTCTTGAAAAATAACGACTCATACATTGCTCATATTATTAATAGTCACCCAAGAAACGTTATTCTTAAATCAAAATCATGTTTCTTGAAAGATAACGACTCATAGAGGACTTAATATTATTAATATTCATCTAAGAAACATTTTTCTTAAATCAAAATCATATTTCTTGAAAGATAACGACTTATAGGAGACATATTATTATTAATAGTCATCCTAGAAAAACGTTATTATTAAATCAACATCTTGTTTCTTGAAAGATGTGCTACGTCACAACCAACCACCGGGTAATGGAAAGAAAAAGGAACGAGTGTTGCAATTTCAAAAATTGATTCCCCAATTTTTGGGAGTATGTTTTAAGTGGGATTTATTAGTGTATGAAATACAGTAGGTACAAAAGCCATTCGTTTTGTTTGATTGTACTGAAACTTAGTGGAAAATACTAAGACCAATACAAAAATAAATTATTACAAACTGATTTCTAGTTTTCAAGTAATTCCCATGTGGAAAAACAAACATGAATACATCCACAAAGTTTAATACATTTGTTTAAATGCTCAGACAAATCACATAAAGCACGTAAACATTGGCCATTTACGCCAGCGACATATACACTACTGAGTAATGGCTTATACCCCTTAAATTATGGCAATAAAATAATGCCGGTAGGTGCTATATTTCCAAACTAATAAGCGATCTTTCCATAACATATTTCGTTACATATGGTTTTTGAAAATGACCCTAATGACTTTTTACTAACCAAAAAGAAAGACATTACAAATTATTACCCTTCCAATCTTTTATCCATTGGTACGCATCCACTTAAGAATCTTATGTTTTATCTTTTTCTGTTCCGCAATATAATTGTATAGAACTTTCATGTTTGAAAGCATAAATATTTTATATTTCAAGTCAGTTTCTGAATCAGTTCAATTCACCATAGTCGTGCCTTCATCTCATGTGCTGGCGAGAACTTGTTAAAATGGTCGAGGAAAAACAAGAAAATTGACAAATTTCTTATAAATATGGCTAAAAAATACGTTTGAAAATCCTATTTGAATCTTGTTAAATTAATCTTAACAATAAATAAAATCAATTTTTGGTTTTATTGTTGACCATAAGTGAAAAATTAAGGTGATAGGTAGCTACATGTATTTGTTTGAATCGTGTAGGTAGGTACAATTTAAAAATGGATTTAATTTTAAACCAAGTTTATTACAATATTGTGTTATACAAATTTAACTCTGAAAAATGTACATAATGTTGGGGGAAAACGCGAGGGGGCTATCTGGCAGCACTGTCTCGATGCGCTCGCGTCTCGCCTACAGTCGGCAGCCACAGAGCAGAGTGGGGTGAAGTCGGCGTTTAGGATTAAATGTTCTGTGAGTCAGCAGCCGATTTTCCGCCCCACTTTTCTCTGTTGCCGTGCGATGTTGTGATGACGGGTTTTGGTGAATTGTGTTTTTCAAGATATACGGACTCGGAAAGGAATTTGATCAACGTGAGTATTGAAGAACAAAGTTGTTAGTAGCAAATCGTTAAGTTTGTTCTAATTTACAGTGTTTCAAATATTAGATGGATGACCAAAACAACGTTGCTGATGGAAAGTGTAACCCGGAGACGGACATTAGATACGTTACCACGAACATGGGCTATTCCAGAACTAGTTATTGACCGATTTAAAGGTAAATACATTCTCATCACTACCTACTTAACCTTTACTAGGTATTTACTGAGGGTGTCTCATGGTTCGCACGTGGCTTCATTTAGTAAAACTGGATGGTTCTACATTTTCAAGGGTCATATGGTTGGGACCATAGCAAGTATGAGCATGTTATCCCCGTGTTTGTTAATTAGTTAGTTACGAGTGGTTCTCCTTTGAAATAGATAACAAGGCGTGCACCTGTGCAAATTTTAGCGTAGGTACTTACTTACAGGCCTTACGCGAAAACTCGCGCCCACAGGTGGGTCTATTTCTATAAATAGTATGATTAGCCAGGGAGCCGGGAGCTTCGCCTTTGAAATGGGGGTCTCCCCAGGCGCGCACCCACGCGTGTTTCAAAAGACTAGGTACTTATTAAGTACTAAACATTTTTTTGAGTTATGCAAATTATATTCTAGAACATACAGACCTTAAAATAATAGTATTATTATTCTAAGACAGACATTATTCAGCAAAGATCATTATGGTTTTAGGTTGAAACCTCCAGATACTCAAACTAAAAATATGAATTACTTACCTTAAAAAGCTGCATTCTCAATAGTGAACCTATTAAGTATTACAGATATTTTTATTTTCCAGAAAATTAAATTAAACCCAATCAATTAAGAGCTGTGCCCACTAATAGGCCACAGAATATTTATTCAATCGAAATTGAATGAATATCTCACAGCACATGTAAGTTCCATCTTAATAAGTATTATAATTACTAATCTTTATTCAGTCTACCTATAGAATGTTATTTAAATAGGTCAACAAAAACTTTATTTCAGATCAACTTATTCCAGAGATTACACACTGGCAACTTTGTACGAAAAGACAAGACAACAGCCTGATGATGGTAAGAAAATATTTTTATTTTAAACAAACAAATAATTAAAAGAAGAACAATTACCTACTATAAAGTAATCTGTATGTAAAAACAAAACTAAAACATGTTCCCAAATTGCAGGTAGCATTGCCACGTTGTATGGCAATTCTTAGGACAAAATAAAAACCTTCATTTTGGTCACATGTTGATGGAAAGTATCCGCATTTTAGTTATCGATAAGTATAGTGTGTTTGTTAATTTATTTCAACAGTGTCCATATTATTGTTTCAGATCAAAAAGTTCCAGATCAAATTAAGCTGCTCTGTTGCCTAATTCCTCCAAAAGGGAGATTAAGCAAAAGGACAATATTTTCAACACTAGAATGCATTGAAAATTTCATCTTTTATGTAAGTTCACATATTTACCTGACTGCTCAGAAGGTGATAGGATTCGTATAGTCTACAGAGTAGCAAAAAATATCATTAAATCCAAAATGCCCCTATTTGATTTTCAGGGATATAAAAAAACTATTAAAACCTACTTATTGCTGGGTACTCGGTGACATAGTACCTATCAAAACCTAGCACAGCTGAAAATATTACAATAAAATCTAATTATTGAAAAAAACAAACTGCAAAAATAACTGAAAAGAAGTACGCTTTAGAATTTTGACTATCACAGGCTACAGGAAAGTTTGCTCTGGAGGTGACCTAGGTAGAGTTGAGAGTGGCGGTACGTAAGCTAAATGCCAAAAATACCGCCCCAGGATCCGACGGCTTGCCTGGAAAAGCCTGGGTTCTGGCCTTAGAGGCTCTCGGGCCCTAACTAAAACACCCTGCCCTGGAGTTGCATCAGGGAGGCACTCCAGTATCACTAGATGCCGACCTACCTCTGTCGTGTGGTCGAGGCTTATTTGACGGACAGGGCCGTCATCTACCCCGGCACCAGGGAGAATGGAACCGGCGAGAGATGTCGTGCGGTATCCCACAGGGATTGGTCCTGGGGCCGAATCTGTGGGACACCGGGTACGACTGGGTGCTGCGCGCAGACTTCCCCAGCGGGGTCAGTGTAGTATGCTACGCTGACGATACACTAGTCCTGGCTCAGGGGAGGTCGTACCAGGCGGCGGCCGAACGGGGTGCTGGCCCTCCACGTGTGCCTGACGGCTGCTTGTCCTTCTGGACACGTCTGGAGGGAACGGCAGTTGTTAGGCCGGTGCATCCTGGGCACGGGCAATAAAATCCTTTCGAGGAATTAACCTTCGGGGGATTTTATTGCCTGTGGCGAATATTCTGGCGCGGGAGGGGCCCGTTCTGGGCCAGTGGGGAGTTACTCCACGTGTCCCTCTGTTGCTAACAGAGGGCACAGTGGAAGAGCAGGGGAGGGCCCGGTGTGCACTCACCCTGCCACTGGGCAGGCAACGGGGGGAATGTCCTTCCCTGCCCCCGTCGATCTCGTAACCCCAGGAGTGCCCGCTGAGTAGTGTTCTCGCGCCGCTTGGGACCGAGGGTCTTGGCTTCACTGCCCGGACCGCGAGGAAGAAAACCTCTATAAAAATTACGGGAGGTAGGGCCTGCGAGCAGCAGACTCGGGGTAGTATGCTGCCCGACCAGCGGCTGGCGTAGCTGGCACAGCCGGCGTAGTTGGCGCAGCTGGTAAAGGCCCATGAGGTGAGGTTGCGTGCAGTGTTCCGTGTGCGCCACCTAGGAGGGTGCGGCCAACGTTAGGCCGCACGGGGAGAAGGGGCTCGCCTGCTTGTGGCGGGCCAGGACCTGTCGGGGGTGGTTGTGTGAATACTCACGGGTTCCCACGCCCCCAGCTAAGGTAGTTGTAGTTTTAGTCGGTAAGAGTCCGACACTGGCTCCGCCTACCCCAGGCGGAGTGCGTCCATGAGGATTTCCCCATGGCAAAAAAAAAAAAAAAAAAAAGTCGGCGGCCAAACTCGCGACACGTGGGGTTGCGACAATCGTCGAGAGGATCCGGCAATTGGGACTTGACCCTGCACAAGTCCGAGGTCGTGTGTTTTCACGGTCCTCAGAACGCGCCACAATATCGGCGTCGAGTCGACGATGAAGTACCTGGGACTCGTCTTCGTCAGCCGGTGGAACTTCGTTGAGCATTTCTGAAGTTTGGCTCCCAGACTGGAGCAGGCCAGGCTGCCTCGAATTGGCTCCTGCCCAATCTAGGGAGTCCAAACAAAAGTTACTCCTTTTTAATAATTGTCTAAAAATAAATTCTTAAGCTTGTTTCCCTCTTATCAGTTTTTTGCAGTTGGGGTTTTTTAATTATTTTATTTATATTTAAGATTATAAAATTGTTAAACACAGAGTGGTAGCGGGTGCTTTCTTATTACTTTCGTGAACAATTAGGCGTACAATATAATTTAGTGCCTATAGCCAACAGTGATCACGAATTACTCAGTAGCATTATCTGTTTGTAAATTCACTTTATATAATAAAAAATAATTACAACAATGCAATTTGTTTCAGAGATTCGGAGACATGGAAAAGAAAATTGAAGATCTACAAGTTTACACGATTGTTGTTGTTTGACGCCAAATATAATTCATAAAGTGAATCAAAATATGTATGTTGATTTAAGATGTTAATATTACTCATTATTACCTAGTTCTGCCACAATTAGAGTGTTAAGAAATTACTGAATTAATGTTACTTCATTTGACATAGAATTAAGGTAGTACATTTGCCTTCAATTGTAGAACTTGCGATTTAAAATATTGTTTTAGTACCTACCTAGTCAATGGTTATAATTAACAACCATTTTAAAATATGTATGTTGATTTAAGATATTAATATAAGTCACTGTCTCAGAAGGGGGGTAGTTTTTTGAAAAAGTTTGTTGTTTTAATAAAAGGTATAATAAAGTAATTTTAGTTTAATTTTAAAGATATTTGACCTACCAATACTAGATTTAATAAGAGATGGAAACATGGTACTGGCTCAAGTTTCAACAGATTGTTTTGAGAATTATTGTATTGTATAACTTAATCTATTAATTTTACTAATCCTGGAAGTTTTATAGCAATGTCAGAATAAACGCACGGATCCCTGTGCATTGCGGCCTTTTACATGTGTTACACCAAAGCGAATGATTAGTAGCCCGCCATACCTATTTATTTAAAGTGTTTTTCTGTTTTTCTGTGTCTTAGTGTTACAAGAGTTTATTATTGTTATTAGCAGTTTGAGCTTAAAACTTTCGGATTTTCAGTCTGAGTTACGATAGTAATTCGGTTTTGGTGGTGTAATATAATATAACAAAGGCTGCATTGAGCAGGGGTTCATAAATGTTTAAATAATGGTCTTGCTTTGATACTTGCGGATTTTCAAATTGAGAAAATTAATAGTTTAATCTACAAAAAGTAATTCTCAACTCGAATCTCTTATTTTCTTATATTAAATAAGAAAAAAATTGACCTAAGTAAATGATATTCTTTAGAGAATACACAGAAATTATTCACCGAAGGTAAATCTGATTTTAGTATGAAACATCCGGATATTCAAACTAAGAATATCAACATATTCATCTTAAAAAACTTAAATTCTTAGTTAAAATTTCACACTTTCTTCTTTTAAATAAATAAAGAACTTGAGCTAAGAAAATGATATTCTTTAGAGAATACAAAGAAATTATTCATCGAAGGTAAATCTGATTTTAGTATGAAACATCGGATATTCAAAATAAGAATATCAACATATTCACCTTAAAAAATGTAAATTCTTAGTTCAAATTTCACACTTGCTTCTTTTAAATAAATAAAAAACTTGAGCTAAGCAAATGATATTCTTTAGAGAACGCACATAAATTATTAACCTAAAATCGACCTGGTTTTAGTATAAAATATCCGGATATTCAAATTAAGAATATCAACATACTCACCTTAAAAAACTAAAATTCTTAGTTAAAATTGCACTCTTTCTTCCTTTAATTATGATAATGTTTGAGCTAAGCAAATTATATTCTTCAGAGAATGCACAGAAATCATTAACCTAAGATCAATCTGGTTTTAGTATGAAACATCCGGATATTTAATTTAAGAACATTAATGTACTCACCATTAGAAGAGGAATTCTCAATTGAAATTTTATACTCTTGCATATACTTTATAATTAAGAAAAATTATAAAATCAACTAAAAAATGTGCATTCTTTGATTGAAATTACATTATTTTGAACTGACAATAAAAGTACTAAATTTAAATACTTAATTTTATTCTGTTCGAGAAAATCAATGTCTCAAAGTTCAAGAAATCTGCTCGTCTTCTTAAAAGACTTTGTTTTTTTCTTCAACCGAGAATATTTCTTCTTTATTTGAGATAGTAAATAGTTGTTTTGAGCATTCAAAACAAAACAATAAAATGCTGGATTTAAGAATATAAAGTGTTCCCTATATATGAAACTATATTATTCTTGACCAATAAATATACCAGGCCCCTCAGAAAGTATTGCGAAAAAAAGTTTTTATATATGGGAGGCTGGCCAGTTATAATGTTTTTCGAAAATACGATTATTTATAAGTAAAAATAAGTAAGTTCCAATTTCAAAATTTCCCTCCACATTTTTTGCGAGTTAATTCAAAGTATTGTGTCTCACTGAAATATGGATCTGCGCCGGGAACATTTTAGAGCTATGATTTTATACGATTTCAAGTGTCGCCTGAAACCGGATGAATCGTACGATAGACTTCAAATGGCATTCATGGATGAAGGCCCTTCCAAGGCAACCGTGTATCGTTGGTATAACGAATTCAAGCGCGGTCGACCAACTTTGGGGGATGACGAAAGAAGCGGTCGCCCTTTGACGGCTGTTACCGAAGAAAACGTGCTAGCAGTGAAAAATTTAATCCAAGACAATAGGCGAATTACATATCAGGAGATTCAACACATATTGAAGATTGGATCGGGAAGCGTTCACGAGATTCTACACAGCCATCTTCGCGTGAGGAGGATAGTATCACGCTGGGTGCCGCACAACCTCACCGATGCTCAGAAGCAGGCCCGGGTGGAATGGTGCCGTGATATGCTTAACAAATTTGAAGCAGGCTCGTCTCGGCGTGTTTACGACATCGTTACAGGTGATGAGTCCTGGATTTATCAATACGACCCAGAAACCAAGCGCCAGTCGACTGTTTGGGTGTTTCAAAATGAGCCAACGCCTACCAAAGTGAAGCGATCTAGAAGCGGGGGTAAGATTTTGATCGCTAGCTTTTTTAATTTGACTGGCCACTTGGTATCAATTCCCTTACGGGATCAAAGAAGCATTAATGCCGAATGGTATACTACCAAATGTTTGCCAGAAGTTTTCTCTGTTATAAGCAACAAGCGACCAAACACAGGGCTCCGCGGGCTACTGCTCCACCACGACAATGCACCTGCGCACACCGCACTCAAAACGAGGGACTTCCTGGACAGCACGCCAGTCAAACTCCTGGGTCACCCTCCTTACAGCCCTGATCTAGCACCGTGTGACTTCTTTTTATTCCCAAAAATAAAAAATCAGCTCAAAGGGATACAATTTTCGTCGCCGGAAGATGCGCTGGCTGCGTTCGAGCAGGCTGTAAACGAGGTGTCTGCGGCGGACTGGAAAAAGTGTTTTGAAAACTGGTTTAGGCGCATGAATCTTTGTATAGAGGCTGGTGGAAAGTACTTTGAAAAGATTTGATAAAAATATATGTACGTATAGAACAATTTTTTTTAGTTTCGCAAAACTTTCTGAGTGTCCCACGTATACTTGTATTACGACTAAGATTGCGAGTTGCTAAAATTCGGGTAAGTTCCCCATTCGGTTTGGAAATTGAATGTGTGAATTGTGGGATTTTATCGGTTTGAAAGTTTATTGTTTTTATTTATTAAAGTATTTTAATATTTATACAGTATAACGAACCTTTTTTTTTTGGTTTTCAAAGATTTAATAAAAATATGTTTACGTAAAATATAACTTTTTTGTTATTTATATCGCTTTTATACATACATGTTATTGAAATATCTGAAAACCTCTTAAGGGGTCATTGTACTCATCAGTATGAACATTTTTTACAATGGGACCAACACTGAAATCGTGAAGAAAAAAACAGCTTATACAATACAATACAATACAAATCCTCTTTATTGCACAACAAAATCCCAAAATTAAAAAAAAAAAAATTGCGAAAATTCAAAATTGCTTATTCTTTGTTTTACTAACCTAATATGGATAACTTATCTGAAATAAATATTATTTTATTATATTTTATTTTTTTATTTATTTTTTATCCCTACATTTTGTCGATTGATGTGAACAGGTATTTATTGTACACATTATATTCAACATTAGGCGTCTATTGGGCTGTATGGTCGTGGGTATTTACAAAAAAAAACATAAAATATTATATCCATAGTAGGTACTCATAATACAAGCTCTGCTTAGTTTTGGACTAAATAATGCTGTGTAAAATGTCCAAAATATTATTATTATTATAATTACACAAGACATAATTTCAAGAACAACAACAAACACAAAATTTACAACAACATATGCGCGAGTTTTTTTGGCCAATTATGTACACTGTGCACGAACCGCGGTAACTTCGGAACGTTTCGTTCATCATTCGTGTAAACTCGCAACGCGCGCGAACCGTTCGCGTGAACTCGACTCTCGACTTACGGCGTCGTCGGTGGGCGTCGGGTAGATAAGTTCGCGGTTAAAAAGCCAATCCGAGTTGACAGATCGTAGCCCGGTTTGATACGAGTTAGGCTTGACCCGGGTTGAACCGGTTAGCCAAACCGAGTTGACACATCGCTATTTGCAACATACACAGAACAGTTATGTTTTCATTAACGTAAACATAACTACACAATCTTAATTTGCGGACAACCCGTGATGTCCATGGGAGTGGCAGAACAGAAACCCAGTAATTACACACAGTTCAATAAATATAACTTGTCTTATAGAATAGACCAAAGACATTTCTATACTGACGTAAGTATAATACCTTTATGGAATAGACAGCCAAGGTACTATTATAGCAAATGTTTGCTGCAATTCAATTAACTGCTTAAGGCTGGCTTTTGGGGGAGGCCTATGTCCAGCCGTGGACGTCTTTCGGCTGAAATGTTTATGATGATGATGATGATGAGAACCTCCACGTAAAAGTTGAGTTTCGCTTACAAGTTCTCACAGCAGGAAGGAATTTAAGGTCAGTATCAGAATATCACTTACAAACCCAATACTAAAGGCACACCTATTGAATGCATATGTTTTATTGACCAACCTTACCAATACAAAACAAAATTGATTCTACCTTAGAGGCGTGGGAACCATTTAATGTTACCGGTGACCTATCCAAGGAGTGGTCATACCAATTATAGCAGTTATGTTAATTTAACGATCTGCAAAACTAATCCATTAGGAAGGTAGATAACCCTTACAGATTAGGTGTAATTTAATGAGATTATTGCTTATTACGTGTATTAATAACGCCACCTTATAATCCTGTGTTGAACCGAGTTACAAACGGGGAAACAGATTGTGACCAAGATTTAATTAATATGGTTGGACATAAAGAATTACACCACCCTTATCTCTTCTCATGGGTGTCCTAAAATGCGACTAAGGGATTCACCAGAGGATGGGCAGCAGCATTCTCTGAGTATTTAAGCAACCAACTGCGATCGCCAACCCGCCTGCCAAGCGTGGTAATTATGGCATATCCCACCTTAATTGGGGGAGGCCTATGTCCAGCAGTGGCCGTCTTTCGGCTGAAATGATGATGAATGATGATGGTTGGTTTGATTAGATATGGAGGGGTTCGTGGCTAAGTATGGATTGGATGTCAAGGACTCAAAACCGCCAGGAGTAGAGGAATTTGGAGGAGGCCTACATCCAAAAAGGGGTTATTATAAGGCCAAATGATGATGATGATGATAGAAAATCTGTCAAGGCATCACATTTATTCCTCAGATAAAAGTTATCAGACGGTTGAACTACTGGCCCCTAGTAATACAATTACAATTAATTACCTTTTACGCTTCATCAACTCAGCCTATCGCAGTCCACTGCTGAACATAGGCCTCTCCCAAGTTGCGCCGCAACAATCGGTCCTCTGCCTTCCGCATCCAGTTCCCCCCCCAGCCACGTTCTTCAGGTTGTCGCGGTCGGTCCACCTGGCTGGGGGGCGCTCTACTACGCTGCGTTTGCTGATTCGTGGTCTCCACTCAAGGACTCGTCTGCTCCAACGGCCATCGGTCCTTCGTCAGACATGGCCAGCCCACTGCCACTTCAGCTTACTGATCCTACAAGCTATGTCGGTCACTCCGGTTCTTCTTCGAATAATCTCGTTACGGATTTTATACTTCAAAGAAACTCCAAGCATAGCACGCTCCATATCTCGTTGAGCGACTTTAAATTTGTGGACTAGCTCAACTGTCAGTGTCCGCGTTTCAGCGCCGTAAGTCATGACAGGCAGGACGCACTGGTTGAAGACCTTTCTGTCTTCAAACTTTGCGGTATAGGCGACGAGAAGACTCGGCGAAGTTTTATGCTTGCTTGTCTAAAAACTAAAAATAGCAAGATTAAAAACCTGCGATACGCGTCCTAATTGCTGCAACAGGAAAAATTTTTCACTTTAAAATTAATTGCTTTTTGTTGCTTTTTTAACTCGTTAGCAACACGGAGTGCTAAATGTTACTTTTTAGCCATTTAAGCTACGTTGACGTGTAACTATCACGTTGCAACCTTTATGGTTGTAAACGACTTGGAAATATCATGATATTTTTAATTATTAGGCTGATAATAAACATGGAATGTCATTAGTGTAAGGTCCTAGTTCATTAAAGATGTTGTATCGTCTACTTTGGTTTTATGAAGTATTATAATAGTCTATCAATCTATCTACATTAGAAAGTTAAGCACTGACTAATTAATTTGTATGTTATATTTTTGATGGTTGATTAATTAATTATTTTAATGATCTCTTGTTAGCCGAATTTATTAGTAATTAATTAGTTTGTCAATGTATTTCAGTAGATCAATTGACTTTTTACTAGCTACTGATTTGATTAAGGCCTCCCCACTTAAGGGCGCGTTTTCATATCAGGCAAAATTATGCTGTTTTTCGATACATTTTAAGGAATAACCAAACAAAATCCAATATAACTAATAACTACCTCGTATAGATTGGTTCTTCATCTTCAAATGATAGGAACTTGATCATCGAAAATTTTAGTTTTTTATAATGTAAAATCGATCTGTCGTTGCCATTTTTCACAAATTGGGTTGAGTTTAGGCACATTTTTTGTGCTATTATTAACATATTTTACTATTTCTAAAAATACTATTTGTTGGCAAACATATTCAATTCTTTTTTTTTCATTTTTTTATCTAAATGCCATAAATAGTCGCAGACAAAATTAAAACCGAAACTTATTTTTTCTCATTTTTTTCTCTTCTGGATGAATCTTAACCGATTGCATTAGGGGTTATTTTATTTTTGATACCCGTCTTGTTTTATTGCACAAGCATTTTGAATGAAACTAGTCCGCGCGCGATCGCCGTCGAGAGTGGACACCACAGAGTACATTATAATATACTGAAATAGAGACCAATCTTCCACCACAAAACTGGTAACCGCTTACTAGCGCCATCTGATACTTTTAGTTTGGAACTGCTGTTAGTACATCAACAGAACTAAAAATAAAAAATGCAAAAAGAGAATCATTTCTTGAGGATCGAACTTACGCCCTGCGTTTATAAATCGGACCGCAAGATAGTACTGCTATTAACACATGTTTCTGACGTGCGAATTTTTGCACTATAATCAACCAGTCAAAATCAATAAAAGTATAATAGTTTAATATTCAAGAATCAACAAAAAAGGCTCTGAAAAAGATACTTATTTATTATTATAATATTTCGTGAAAAATCAGTAAAATTATCTCGTGAAATGAAATCATAATCTCTTTGGAACAATTATCAAATATGGGGTCATGTAGCGACATCTATCCGATATTGAATAAACTATTACAGTATCTCGTTTCTTAAATTTGGTAAATCCGCTATCTATTACTTTTAGTCCGTAACATTAACAAATATAATGCTACTAAATTAAAAACCACCATCTTACCTGTTATCTACAAGTGTTCGAAGTACTACGTATTTTTGCAGCGTTGTAAAAGCTGTTGTACCCGATTATTTGTTTTAAGATTGAGGACCCTGGTGGACACGTATCGCCTGTTTGGAGCGCCTCGAGTTGAAAAAGATGGTTTGACACGTGATGACATCTTCCACATTTAATGGCGGGGATGCCTCGAGCAGGCAGTCGCGCTGGAGCACTGTATGAAGTAACAAGTGTATAGCATTAAAAGAATAAATGTTAGTAATTGTGAAAACGTTACTTGTTTAATTTCCTGACCCAATATTAGTGATTACGCTAAGATGTGCTTGCCACTTTTGTGCAATAGTTTATGATGGTCAGCCAGGGCTAGCCTATGCTGGCTTTGCCCGCGTGAATGTCGTTTATCGCGCATCCCTCGGTAATTATTATTTTTATTATACTTTATTGTACACACATATACACATTAATATTACAATAGGAAAGCTTATGTACATCGGCGAGCTTAACTCAAAAATGAGTTTTCTTACAGCAAACCAATTGCAATTGCAATTGCTCATCATCATCATTTTGCAATTGCTCATCTTTCCGGGATAAAACGTAGCTTCAATGTTAATCAAGGTTATGTTCTATATGTATGCCAAACTTCATTCAAATCTGTTCAGCTCTTACGGCGTGATTGAGTAACAAACATCCAAATATCTTCACAAACTCACATTTATAATATTAGTAGGAAGTAGGTTGTTTTGTTTCAAAGTCGCTCAGCGAGCTATGGAGCGAGCTATGCTTGGAGTTTCTTTGAAGGATAAAATCCGTAACGAGATTATCCGGAGAAGAACCGGAGTGACCGACATAGATTGTAGGATCAGTAAGCTGAAGTGGCAGTGGGCTGGCCATGTCTGTCGAACGACCGATGGCCGTTGGAGCAGACGAGTCCTTGAGTGGAGACCGCGAATCGGCAAACGCAGCGTAGGGCGCCCCCCTGCCAGGTGGACCGACGACCTAAAGAACGTGGCTGGGGGGGGCTGGATGCGGAAGGCAGAGGACCGAGCGTTGTGGCGCAACTTGGGAGAGGCCTATGTCCAGCAGTGGACTGCGATAGGCTGAGTTGATGAGGATGTTTTGTGTCTGCCATATTGGGAACTTAGAAGTATAGATTGGAATTGCACCATCCTGTATCTTCTCATGGGTGTCGTAAATCTTCGTTACATAAAGAACACCATTCATAATTTCAGCTGAAAGACGTCCACTGCTGGACATAAGCCACATAAAACATAAAGAGCATATTGTAGATTATTTATATGAACCGCTGCCAAATTGCGTAACTCACTCGCGATCGCAATCATCTGGATTTCAATGTTCATTGCTCCATGTGCTTTGACAATCCGTGTTATCGGCAACTACTTACCACGCAATGAATATTGCTTTAATTTCAAAATGAAAGCTAATGTCATAGTGACTGCATTACACAATAATTGCCCCACTGGATTCTGTTTAATTAAGTACTTTAATATAAAAAATTCGATGTTTTTTAGTCTTGGATTTTAGATATAAATTCCTGTTAATATGCGGTTAGCCATTAGTATAAGCTAAGTAAGTCATAAATAATCGTTGTATTTTCAAATAAACGGAGGACCTATATTTATAGGTCCTGTGTCATATTTATATTTATGGCAGCATTTGGTTCTTTCACAGCTGTCTAAGGCGTGTTATCTTGGCACATTTATATCACTAATAAGTACATACATGTACCATGTTCTCTGTTTTGGCCCGTATATCATTTAGTCCTAATATCCGAAGACATTTCTTGGGCAAGATAAATGGTCATTTGAAGTTCTAAATTGACACATTTGTTTGGCTTGTATGTTTGAAGGGCGTGCTTATAGGGCGGGCTTATGATCATAAATATTATATAATGAAGGGTGCTTTATAAACTCAATAAAATATGAAGTCAACACATCATCATCAATATCCCACTGCTGAGTGTAGGTATCTCTAAAAAAAGTACATAATTAAAAATTCCCTCTCTAAGAACCCTCTCTCAAACGAAAGTACTTACACATAAGTGTTCCCAATAACGACTGTATACGGTTTTTATTTGGAATGAATATCTCGTATCGAATTTTATACTGAAAATATCCTATTCAAATATTTAAAGAAACGATCCCGCTCGCACCAAAATGTTTTCGTGTAAAATGCAACGCAGACAATTAATGTCACAGTGAAATCTCCACCGTTAGACAGAGATAGAAGAAGTAATTTTCCGAGGATGCTGTTCGAGGAAAAGAGACAGCATGCGGTGCAATGTTCATTAAAGAGGGTCAACGTAGGCTTGGGGGTGTAATTTCCCCCTGTTCTCCCTGAGGCGATCTTGTGGTCGTCTTTTTAATTTGCTCTTGGATTTCAGGGATGGCTACGTTCAGAAAATTGGTGCATAAATAAAAGAATCCTTTTGTGCTATTACGAGAAGTATTTTTGGGTTGCTTTTGTAGCTGTTTATTACGGAGTTTTTTATTACTGCTACATTTTTGCTTTGGAGTACACTGACTTTTAAGCTGTAACTGAAATAGGTATGCTGGTATCCATTGTCATGTAACCTATAAATATCATTATCGTAGTCTTTTCCAAAAAAAAAATTGCTTTGGGGAAATCCTCATGGACGCACTCAGCCCTGGATTGGTGGAGCCAGTGTCGGAATCTTGCCGACTAAAATCACTACGGTGGTTCGTCCAATTACCTATGGGCGGGGGCATGGGAAACCTCTGTAGTCTCGTAAGCACCCTCAAAAGGTCCCGGCTCGCCACAAACAGGCGAGCCCCTTCTCCCCATGCAGCCTATCGTTACATTCAGAGGGAAACATGGAGCAACGTCCCATTGACCCAGATCAGGCCCTTCCTGTGCCAGAATATTCGCCACGGGCAATAAGGTCCCCCGGTACAAAGAAGAGTTATTGCTCGTGCCCAGGATGCACCGGCCCAATAACAGCTGTTCCCTCCAGACGTATCGAGAAGGACCAGCAGCCTTAGCAGGAGGAGGTTTTCTGGCCCAGCACCCCAGTCTTTTCCAACCTGTCCAGTTATCAGTAATTAATACGAACGAACTCATCTCCCATGACTCTCACCCAGTTTTGGGGAACACCGATTTTCTAGAGACTTGTGTAATCAAGTTTTCAACAAAGAGATTTCGAATAGTGTCATGTATAGAACAACTGACCACGGCTTGTAGATTGATTTACGCAACGGGCTCCTAACAGCCGCAGCTCCTCAATCTTCATAACACAAATAAAACAAATAAATATTAACTTCTTAGGTTTTCGCGATCACTACACATTATAATAAAACAAAGTTTAACCGGATTAAATCGCGTATATTATTTAAATTGGTTTCCCTGACGTAAATAAATATTAGACTCCACTCTATTCAAATAAAATATCACATAAAAAATCCAACGCAAATCCAACAGTTTTCCTTTGTGTAGCAGCCCTGTGATCCCAAGACAACATAGCTGGGAGGCGCGGCGTCTTATCAACGAATTAATTCTAGACTAACGAAGACCGGGGGTGGCGCCGCGATTAACACAACCGCCCCTTTCACGTAGACTTAGGAATATTTAGAACTGAATTATGTCTTGGTCGCATTGCTTAAAACAGTCGTTGCGGCTGCGCAGCGCATCAGCTGTAGATGCGTAATAAAATTTTCTTTGGCAGGATATATTAGTAACAGCTAGGGATTGGTTTTTTGCTCGATACGCTTAAATTAAATGATTTTTAAATATGTATATTATTACCATGCAGATGAACATAGCATAAACAAAACATAATCAGCCAAATCTTAATGATCAGTACCTATATACTATAAAGAGAGCTTTTCATGCTTGAAAAATAAAGATTTCTTAAAGTTTTGAAGTACAGTTGACTGCATGACAGTGATAAAACTTGAATTAGAAAACCGCCCTTACTGCTTACGAAATAAAGACGCTGTCAACGTACGGTCGACCACACGTCAGTCGTAAAAAAAACATAACCACACTAACACTCACTCCTCACTCTCATAATCAAATGGGATGGCAATCTGACAAGACCGGAGAGAGGCGCAGGACCCACGGCTTTACATGCTCTTCTAGGCACGGGGGTGTAGCACCACCAACTTTCTAACTCCGGGCTACTACTAAAAAATCTTGATAGAATAATCCCAATAGCTTTTTTCTCGACCCGGGAATCGAATCCAGGACCTTACGATCTGCGGTTGAATACTTCACCACTAGACTATCGAGGTAGCCAAGTCAGTTAGACAAGTACTTCTTAAGTGAAACACAACATAAAGCAATACGTAAGCCTTAACAATCCTGATGATATGCAGTAGACAGATTGATCTAACGGTAGATTGTCTGGCGTATGGCTGCATGTTTAGACATTTAGACATCAGATAGACATACCTGAGGTTACGGGTCATATGAGATTGTTGAATACTTCAGTGTAATCTTCTGTTTATTTTCGAATATCTACCGGTGTGTGACTTGTCTTTAGAATTCACAGATTTAACGATATGCATGCGGGATGTACAAAATAAATGCTAATACATGTCCGTTAACACTTTAAGAGATGAAAATGGTTTTAGTACTTGTGAAACAATAAACAAGTAACTAAGATGGTCCTTGGAAGCTTGTGTGATGTGCAATTTTGCAGCAATAACTTTATTTGACAAATATATCAATTTTGTAATCTTCTACTGAAAATTACTCTTTTTTTTTTTATTCATTTTTTTAGTCTTCAAAAAAGAAAAGTAAAAGTGCATGTTGTCACAGTTCTGAACTAAAAGCGTACCGTATACCATACCACTAATGGTACCCTATTATAATTTGGCATACATAAATCTGATGCTTTGCTTAAAATAAAAGAAACAACTAAATATGTTTATATTATTATAGTAATCAAAAGGACTTTAGAAGCGATTGTAATCCAATGCGATGCATACCATCACGAGGCCAAGGAGGCTATAAAATCATCATAAAAATGTCATAAAATACAACAGCCATATTAATTGGTGCACAGGACCACTGCAACCGGTTCTCGATTGAAATCCCTTTTTAACATAAGCACCTTTATAAAGACTACTCTCGGGTATTTTTTACTATTCATTGCCAGATTAATAAGTACAAAAAAATAGTTATTAAATACGAGCGAACCAGTGGATATCACATTCTGTCTCGAAGGACCAATAAAGGACCATTTTTAATATTTTTCCTGTCTTTTCTATACTATTCCTAAGCCATCACCCCAAGGTCCGAGCGGGTGGCATATTAAGACGAAGTTGGAAGTAAAAAAAAAGGCGAAAAAGAGTTTTATATTCTTTCTCGAATGGGAAGAAATAGGGAAACCTCTCTCATTTAGCTCACCAGTGCAAGTCGGGGTGTCGTGCTGAACACACTGCCTGATTTTAAATCGTTTTTAACTTATTTAAATTGGTATATTTAATTGATCTGACGAAGTTTCGTGAAGTGTTTTTCTGTGGATTTTGGTAAAGGATATTGTGTGGTGTTTCTGATGAACAATGTATAGTATGTTTGTATATGTATACATGTGCCTAATATTGTGTCTTCTGTAGAATAGAACGTGAGTAGCAATCAGTGTTGCTATGCTTTGGGAAAAATTATCAGACTGCAAATTGTACTGCATTATGCAGTTGCCTAAGGAAAGATGGAGCTATGGAAATGTCATAGAAGTGAAGATTTTGACCTTGGGATGTGGTGCATTGCAATGCAAAGCATTCTGGCGAAAAAAACGCAGTGCATTTTAATGTTCTGTCTAATTTTTGGAGTTTCTATTAAGGTGAGGTCTATATTTTCTAAGTAAAGTTACCTTTGACAGGCATTTGCCGCATTTGACAGGTATTTGGCTTAGACAGGCGTGCGCCTGGCATTCATCTGAGGCATTTTTGTCTTTCACACGCGTTCCTTAATCGCGCGTAAGTTTTTTTTAATTACTGCGTTTTACCAGATTTTACCTTAGAAAGGCCTTTGTAGGCACCCTGGACAGGCATCCCTTTATTTTGAAGTGGTTGCCCTACTTCCTCGCCTCGTTGCCTCGTTGGTCTAGTGGTAGCAAGCGCGACTGCTGATCGTGGGGTCCTGGGTTCGATTCCTGGGTCGGGCAAAGTATTATTGGGTTTTTTCTCTAGGAAATTTTCAGTAGCAGCCCGGAGTCTGGATTCATGTCCGGTTAGTGGCAATAGGCTCGCCCCCTATTACATGGGACTTAAAACATAACTGGCGAAATGTGGGTGTTTACTATAGGTACACCTCTGCCTACCCCTTCGGGGAATACAGGCGTGATGTTATGTTATGCCCTACTTCCAAGTGCATTTAGTCTCCACTGTACACATGATCACTATAATTATGTTCTTATCTCAATGCAATTATTATGTAAATTTAATTATGTAAACCACAATGATTATATCCCGATATAGTACCTTAGTTGAATTATGTTATTTCGTATGGAGCTCCAAAAAAACACATCTCGATTTAGGGAATAACTACATTTATTCAGCTCGATTCAGCTTTTTTCCATAGAAATAGTACATTACTGTCGAGCCTGAAATAAAGCAATTGACGGCCGAGTAATATTGGACGTACGAGGCGAAGCCGAGTACTTCCGGAGTGATTTTAAAAAGACGAGGCCCCAGCCGAGTCGTTTTATAAATAAACGAGGCCGCTAATTGCTATTTTGGCCGGGACTTGTATAGTACTATCATCAAATTTGCGAGGAAACAACACACAAACTTATTTAACAGTATTTAATTTTCATTCGCGCCAATTCGTCCACCCGCGGTTCTTGTTCTATTTTCAAACTTTTGAAAAAAATAAATGCCCATTCAGCCTTTATTATGACAAAATATCGTGTACCTAAAACACCTAATTCATGTTAGTGTGTTCTTAAAAAACCTCGCTAGTATAATTAAAAAACTGGCCAAGAGCATGTCGGGCCATGCTCAGTATTATAGGGTTCCTTAAGTAGGTCTAATTACAAACGAATCAAATCGAATATTAATCATTGCTATTTTAGTTTTTGCAAACAGCGCCACCTAGCGCTAAATTTAAGAAGTGTGTCATATACTGATACGACATACTTCTTAAATTTAGCGCTAGGTGGCGCTGTTACTTTGTGTTATCAATATAACACAAAGTTTCTTTTTGTGATTTTTTTAAATAGAAAGTAACTAAAGGAGCATTATTTGCTAAGATCATTTTTATCTAAGGTCAATGACCTATGAACTAGGACGTCTTAAGTATTTTTCAGTTTTCTCACTATAACTCAAAAAATTATGATCACATTATACTCAAAATAATTTTAAAAGAGAGTTTTTATAAAAGTCTATCAACGTGGAAGATTACAAGTTTCTAAGTTGCATAGTTTAGAAATTGCAGGAGGGGGACACATTGTAAGCCACTTTGGTGGGCTATATTTCGCAGATGGTACACCTGATAAAAAAGTGATGTATGAAACATTACCTTCATTTTAGTCATCATCATCATCATCATTTCAGCCGAAAGACGTCCACTGCTGGACATAGGCCTCCCCCAAACATCGCCACAACGACCGGTCCTGTGCCTTCCGCATCCAGCGGATTCCCGCGACCTTCACCAGGTCGTCGGTCCACCTTGTGGGGGGCCTACCCACGCTGCGCCTTCCAGTACGCGGTCGCCACTCCACAACTTTACTGCCCCATCGGCCATCCGTTCTGCGAGCAATGTGCCCCGCCCACTGCCACTTAAGTTTGGCAATTCTTCGGGCTATGTCGGTTACTTTCGTTCTCCTGCGAATCTCCTCATTTCTGATTCGATCACGCAGCGACACTCCGAGCATAGCCCTCTCCATTGCCCTTTGAGTGACTTTGAGCCTTCTTATCAGGCCCATTGTGAGCGACCACGTTTCAGTACCGTAAGTAATTACTGGCAACACACACTGGTCAAAGACTTTCGTCTTGAGACACTGCGGTATTTTGGACGAGAAGATATTGCGTAGCTTCCCGAACGCTGCCCAACCGAGTCGGATTCGACGATTGACCTCTTTCTCGAAGTTGGACTTACCTAGCTGGACAGTTTGTCCTAGGTATACATAATCGTCAACAACTTCGAGTGTAGATTCTCCGATGTTTACGGGAATGGGTGCTATATGGGAATTCAACATAACCTTTGTCTTGTCCATATTCATTTTAAGACCCACTCTATCAGAAGCTCTACTGAGGTCATCGAGCATTGTACCGAGGTCCTCCATGGTCTCAGCCATGACTACTATGTCGTCGGCAAACCGAAGGTGAGTGATGTACTCGCCGTTTATGTTAATGCCTAGCCCCTTCCAGTCCAGAACCTTGAAGACATCCTCCAATGCAGCAGTGAACAGTTTCGCAGAGATCACATCTCCCTGTCTCACACCTCGCTGCAGAAGGATAGGTTTCGAGGCTTGGTCCTGTAATCGGACTGACATAGTGGCGTTTTCAAACAAAGACTTTAACACTTCGATGTACCGATAGTCAATCTGGCACCGTTGAAGAGACTGTAGTACCGCCCAAGTCTCGATCAAATCGAAGGCTTTCTCGTAGTCCACAAACGCTAAACAAAGAGGCAAGTTATACTCTTCGGTCTTCTGTATAACCTGCCGCAGCGTATGTATGTGGTCTACGGTGCTAAAGCCTTTTCGGAAACCGGCTTGTTCGGGAGGCTGGAAGTCGTCAAACCTGCGCGAAAGACGGTTCGTAATGACTCTCGAAAACAGCTTGTAGACATGGCTCAGAAGTGAGATGGGCCTATTATTCTTCAGTAGAGCATTATCGCCCTTTTTGAAGAAGAGTACCACCACACCTCTGCTCCATGCCTGTGGCGTTCTTCCCTCGAGAATGACGGAATCAAACAGCTTCTGAAGGGCCTTAAGGATCGGTTTTCCACCCGCCTTCAGGAGTTCGGCCGTAATTCCGTCATCACCCGGTGCCTTGTTGTTTTTGAGCTGCTTCAGAGCCATCCTAATCTCGTACAGGCTGACGTCCGGGATATCTTCGGTATAGTGTCGGGTCAATCTAGCTCTTGGGTCGTGAGCCCGATTTACAGCGGGTGTCCGGGTGGACGTGTATAACTGTCCATAGAACTTCTCGACCTCCTTCAATAGCTCTGGCTTGGAGGATACGACTCTGCCATCGTCGGTCCTCAGTTTTGCAAGCTGGCTCTGCCCAATAGACAGGTCTCTTGCGAAGACTTTGGAGCCCTTGTTCTTCTCTATCGCGTCTTTAATACGTTCCGTATTAAATTGGCGTAGGTCACTTTTCAAGGACTTTGAGATCTGTCTATTGAGCTGCCGGTACTTAGTCGCATCATCTGAGGACTGCAGAATCATCTCGCGTCTTTCCGCCATAAGCTCAAGGGTGTGGTCAGAGAGCTTTTTGTTTCTATTTCTACGACGGGTCCTAAAGATCCTAGACCCGACCGTATGGACAGTTTCCACAAACCCATCGCTGTAATCGTCCACTGAGCTCCCTAGGCATTCGAAACGATTCTGAAGTTCGAGCTGAAAGCTCTCGGGGTTTTGGATTTGGATCGGTGCTGGACGGTGCGTAGACTTCATCAGTCGAGATCTTTCCAGCTTGATGTTCAGATTCAATGTGCCTCTTACCAAATGGTGATCGCTTCCGGTTTTGACCGCGTTGATCACAGAGACATCATTGAATATTTGCTTCTTCGTCGACATAATGAAGTCAATCTCATTTTTTGTTACACCATCAGGGCCCAACCAGGTCCACTTCCTATGCTCACGCTTTCTGAAGAAAGAGTTCATCATATAGAGTCCCTCCTTCTCCATAAAGCCGGCCAGTAGATGACCCCGGTGGTTCCGATATCCATATCCAAATTGCCCCACTCGCAGCTCATCATCGTAGCGATTGCCCAGTTTCGCGTTGAAGTCTCCCATGACAACAGTGAAGTGAGTTTTAGAGCCATGCATGGCTCTCGAGATATCCTCATACATGGTCTCATTTTAGTAGACCTATTTAATGATACCCCAAAGGAGGGGGAGCAGTGAAAAAAATAAATTCATCCCCATTTCACATGTATGGGCGCCACCCCTAAAATACGTTACCAAGATTTTTTTATTCTTTTAAAATTGAGATCTATATCTAAACCATTTTTTAACAAAATTTTATTTTTTTATATTTATAACTGTAGAAGTTATTAAGCTGTAAAGGATTAGGACAGACGGACAGACGGACAGACGGACGGACATGACGAAACTATAAGGGTTCCTTGTAGGACTACGGAACCCTAAAAAGAAACTGTCCAGCAATTTCTATTACTGTAGTGTGGAATTTGCTGGCGTGTTATTTAATAATAATGAAGCAATCTCCGAGCATGTGGGAGAAAACTCCATTTTTCTATAGAGATCGTACGCATCCATTCAGCGGCGTTCTTCCAAAAACGGGGTTTTCTATGGACAAAAGTTGAATCGACCTGAATAAATGTAGTTACTCCCTTAGACTTCACTTTAGATGAGGTACAAGGAAAATATCAATATTCAGTTATTTGTCGTCGTAAATAAGGAAGTTACTTGTTATGGTACCTACTTGCAAGCGATAAGTTATCGACCCGTCAATACCTATGCAGTTATCTGCATAACTAACAGCTAAATAAGGGATAATGCATTGTTTGAACTCGATCAACAATGTTGTGGTTTCCGGTAAAAAAGCATGTTGCGACAATCTTGCGTATTGTTTTAAAAGGTAAAGGTAAAAGGAAGATGGAAAGTATCGTGTGATTGTAATTTCACCGGCACCCGTACCCTTCAGACCTAAACACAGCAATGCAAGCATCACTATTTGGCGGAGAAGTAGGTACGGTGGTAGTACTTCCCCGGACGAGATCTTTCACAAGAGAGCTCCACTACTTGCTACTCGTTTTTCTGTTCATAACAAAATATGTGTATACATAACATAACATAACCAGCCCATTACTGTCCCACTGCTAGGCACGGGTCTGCTAGTCCCTCTTCTCAGAATGAGAAGGCTAAGGCCTTAGTCCACCACGCTGGCCTAGTGCGGGTTGGCGAACTACACACACCATTGAGAACTGTTTGGAGCACTCTCAGGTGTGCAGGTTTCCTCACGATGTTTTCCTTCACCGTTAAAGCAATTGATAATCGAATATAAATCCGCACATGAATTAGAAAAGTCAGAGGTGCGGGCCGTGATCGAACTCACACCCTCCTGCATGGAAGGCAAGTGTTCAACCGCTAGGCTATCACTGCTTCCATATATAATTCTATATATTAAAAATTATTAAAAAATAAATTACTCACAATATCTACTAAAATAATTATACTTCACTGAATATAATGTAAAGATAACCGTCGCTACGATTATACACAGACTGCTAGTAATATATTAAGCTTAAAACGATACTTATTTATAAGTTTACGTTTATTAATGAAAGTGACTATTAATGCTTATGTTTCTGTATGGATTAGAAGAGGTCTTAACCTAAGTATTGCTGGAACCAGCTTGCGATCAATATTATTAACTTATAAAGTAATGACTATGCTATTAATTATCATTACAAAGAGAAATGTCTTGCTTATTTACTAAAAATGTTAAAGTTCATAGAAAGAATTACAATAGAACAAGTTTAACCGGATTATATCGTGTATATTATTTAGATTGGTTTCCTAACGTTTCGAAAGCTTTGCAGCGTTCGTAATCGCAGGAAGACTAACGGCCAAAATTAATATCCAATCTATCTACGATTTACCCTACTAGAGCGAGTTGAATGTGTATTTGTTTTGCTACATTATTATGTCTATCTGTATATTGTTTATTTGCCAAAAATGGACAGCCTCCCGTTATATGATCTATTGTTTCTTGTTGGGTGTTACACAATCTACATCTATCTGAGACTATATTTATATCTTTCATTATATATTTTTGATAATTTTTAGTTTTTATAATCTGGTCTGGAATAGCTACCATAAAGCCTTCAGTCTCCTTATAAATATTGCCTTTACAAAGCCATGCATTGGACGCTTCCTGATCTATGTGGTCTTGTTGAATTAAATTAGGGTACGCTTCCTGATCTATGTGGTCTTGTTGAATTAAATTAGGGATTATTATTATTAAATAAACCAAAAAAAAGTTGCCATAGTATGTAGGAGCTGACCTGTCCCGACAGACGGCACCCATTCACGAGCATGAAGCGAGCATCACCATATTGAAGGGAACTTAATGTACAGTCGACGGCACGCCAGTGGTAACACTTGAATTAGCAAAAATAACTTTGACCCTGTCAAGGTCAATCTGTTACTACTGACGTGCGGTCGACTGTACACCTGGGCTGATAGTGCTCTATTATTTATACTACTATTATTTGAGAGGCTCGTAAAGAAGTTGTTGCCGCGCGGATTGTACGATGTGCGAGGTTAAGCTGCACTTGCTGCGGTCAGTCAGTGAATGGGTGACCAATTCGTTACACACCAAGATCCCTTTGTACCTCGGAGAGCACGTTAAGCTGTCGGTCCCGGTTGTCATACGAATATCTATGGCAGTCGTTACGGCGGGTAGTCAGAAGCCTGAAAGTCTGACAACTGGTCTAACCATAAAAAAATTGATAATAATGGTGTAGTCCACCAACCTGCACTAGACCAGCGTGGTGTGGACCTCCTTCTCATTTTGAGAAGAGGTTTGTGCCCACGTCGCAGTGGGACAACAATAGGTTGGTTATGTTATGTTATATTGGTCCCTCTAGCGGTAGTCTGAAAAATAAAGGTTGGAAGAAATACCAATAATTTGTAATATAGGCATGAAATACCGTTGGGTTGTGTATTAAAAAGTCGATAAAAGTATTCATATGTAGATTTATAATGAAGATATGGGTTGGATTATTAAAAATGTTTTAAAAATGCACCCGGGTTCCGTATCTACCAACTAGGTATTATTTTTATCAATACTTTTACTATTTACACAATACAATGAAAACCTTTTTTCTATAAATTATAACAAAAGTAGATTAGTATATTTAAATGTAATTTTTTTTCTGAGAAGTTTAAATCAAGACGTTGGCAGTCAAGTACTAAAGTAGAAATTAATGTATTTTATTATTATTTATTCTTTTTGTTCACGTGTTTGTTTTTTGTCGAATTTAAATGTAGTCTTTAAATTTTGAAGATGGTCTGTCACAACAATAGATTAAAATTATAAATAAAATAGATTAAACAAGTTTTGGTTTAACGCTAGCATTTATCCCAAACATAGTATTACTAAAAATTTAAAAATATTATTATTACCTGTCCTGCTCTTCCCAATTAAACTACGGGAAAGACAGATAATCTGCCGTTGAATTAATAAGATGTTATCATTTCCTTATAAGTGTTTAAGACGTTTTGATCCTGTATTAGCCACTTATTTTAATGATACTATAAATTATATTATTGATACTACTTGTCGTTAAAAGATCAGGCACCGAGCAATAATTAATGACTGTTTAGAGCTACTTATTTATCTTGCAAATGGCTATGCATAATTTTCATTGTGAATATATGAGGTACACACGGCTACACATCAAGCTGTACGCTTCCAGTATAAGCTGACCTCGCATTGTATAGGTTTTGCTTACAACGCGAGGTCAGCCTGGTTTTGTACGGCTTGATGTGTAGCCGTGTGTACAAGCTCAAACTTATGCTCCGACTTAATTAACATTAAAACCGCAACTGTTTAATCTCTCATTCCACAAAACATTTAAATTTATTGTTTTACATAAATAACAAACGTTTACGTAACCGCTCTGCGGTATCCCAAATATAGTACTTGAAACAATAATCCGGCCGGCCAAACTCGGGAAGGGTCACATTCTTACCTACAAAAGTGTACGTACGGAACCTTCGTTATCCGTAAAACCCACACTGCGGAAAATTTCATTTCAATAGGTATCCCGATACCTCATAGCAAATAACTCGGGAGCCCGGCTTAATATGCATTAAGGGTATTCCCGAATTTTCTCCAGTAAAAATGTATGAGAACAACCCGCGCGTGACGTATAAGTGGATTACGTGTGCCCTCTCTCTCGCTTGTATAGCCCCGTCCTTTGTTCCAAATCCTGAAATGCTCTGAGTGTCCGATTGTGGAGAGGGCTATTCTCATTGGGATATTATAATCGAAGTTGAAATTATTTATAAATTATTTATTTATTTATTTATTTCATAAGGCAATTACAACAAGTAACAATCACATGGTATAGGTGGTCATAAAATAATAGGTGTTGTACAGATTGATACTCTAACGTAATCGCACAGCATGATATACAACGCTATTATTAAGGCAAAAAAAAAATGAAATGTATCAAGTTCAACAAACAGACTACAGAACTTCAATATAAAAATATACAGAATTTCAATGCAAATAATTGATTATGAGTGTTAAGGAACAAACTTTAAAAAACAAAAATGAGCATGACTACTTTCCGATACATTCAGAAAATGTATCAGACAGCAATCACGCAGCAAAACTTAAGCAACTTTAGTTAGTAACAGAGATGCTGCTGCCAGTTAGACAAATAGGGCAGCAACATTTTTTCTGAAGACCGCGGCACGGGAATCGAAGATATCAATCTTATTATTATCACGCGATACTTCGTTATAAAGTCGACACATTCTAATGATAGGATTGTAATAGGAGGTGTTATTTTTGAACATCTGGAGTGAAAATGTATTCGGCTTTCGAGTGTTATGTCTGGTATTAAGATTAATGAGAGAAAGCAAAGTGGAAGAATCAAGTGTCGAATGTAGAACCTTATGTAGATTTATTAAATCCTGCTGCCTACGGCGCACATGCAGGGGTAACAATTTAAACTTAGTAAGACGTTCCGAATAAGACTGAAGCGTTCTAGAAAGGCCATGTCTATACGAAATCCATTTAACACACTTTCTTTGAATGCTCTCGATCCTGTCAGAGTGCACTGCATAGCAAGGTGACCATATTATTGAACAATACTCTAATACACTTCTTACTAGGCTGTTATATAATAATACAAAGCTTTGAGGTTTTTTAAAGCCCTTGGTAGACCTAGCCACAAAACCGAGGAGTTTTAATGCTCTCTTTGTAATTTCAATATAATGATCACGGAAGGATAGTTGGTCATCAAATAACACGCCGAGATCCCTGGCCACGCATTTACGTTCAAGTGGATGACCCTCGAGGTTATAGTTATAGGTGGTCTTAATACGTTTCTTTGTGAAAGTTATAACAAAGCATTTATTTATGTTTAAGTACATGCGATTAAGACGACACCAATTCGAAATAGCGTGAAGATCGCGTTGGAGGGATTCGCAATCAGAGGTAGTTTTTATGGACGTAAATACTTTTAAGTCATCAGCATACAACAGACAGGGACATTTTAACTCCTTCACGAGGTCATCGATGAAAATCAAGAAGAGCAATGGTCCCAAATGCGATCCCTGTGGTATACCTGACGTGGTGAATATAGGTACGGATAAGTACCCTCTTACGGAGACAAGTTGAGTTCTATTCCTCAAGTACGACTGGATCCAGCGGAATAAGGACCCATGTATACCGTAAGCAGAAAGTTTTAGGAGGAGCAAGTCATGGTTTACTTTATCGAACGCCTTCCGGAAGTCTGTATAGACAGAGTCTACCTGACCTCCCTTCGCAAAAGCAGAGCAAAGAAAATTCTTGTATTCAAGTAAGTTTGTAAGTGTAGATTTGCCTCGTACAAAACCATGTTGGCACTCAGACAGGTAGGGTTTAACATGAGTGTAAATATGCTGATACAAAGAAGCTTCAAAAAGTTTTGCCATACAGGATAGTATGCTTATTGGTCTGTAATTAGTACAGTCAGACCTGTCGCCAACCTTGTAAATCGGTACAACATGAGCGTTTTTCCATACCTTCGGAAATGTTCCTAGAAGCAGGGATCGATTAAATAAGTAATAAAGTGGAAAGGACAACTCATCAGCACACTGGATTAGAAATAGAGAGGGTATTCCGTCCGGCCCAGCGCCTTTGTTGCGATCCAATTGTTTTAATGCACGTAATATATCCTCTCGTTCGATATAAACCGTTGATAAAGTAGAGTTACATTCAATACTGGCGCACTCCGCACCGCTATTAGAAGTCACAGATGAATCCTCAAATACTGAGCTAAAGAAATCTGAAAACAATTCGCTAATCATCTGACTGTCAGAAGAGACCACTTCACCCAATTTCATAGTTTGAGGTAACCCATGTGAGCTTTTTTTACTATTAACAAATCTCCAAAAAGATTTAATATTGTCAGACAAGGCATCCTCTGTGGATGCTACAAAGGACCGATAACATTGTTTTGTAAGTAACTTGCATCTATTTCGCAACATTGAAAAGGTATCATAATCGCGTGGGTTTTTATATTTCTTGTAACGACTGTGGTACTTTTTTTTCTCCTTAAGACATTTTTTCAGAGCTGGCGAGTACCAAAGGGGATGTTCAGACCCATTACCTTTGTTCAGTGGAGTATATTTGCTAATTATGCCATTAAGGACATCATAGAACCACTCGACCGCCAGGTCAATGTCACTGGATAGTGAAAGGGTAGTCCAGTCAACCTTCCTGATGGCAGCCCTTACCAGGCAATAATCACACTTACGGAAATTAAGCCTCTTTGTATTATTAGGCTTCATTTGTTTTGATGGAATATTACCTTTAATATGAATGCCAATACATGGGTGATGCCCTTCAATCCGAAGCAGCGGTTCATCCACCGATGTAACGCGAGTATTATCAGATGTGCATAAGACCAAATCTAGAAACCTATTGTTTTTGTTAGAAAAATTATTAAATTGTGATAAGTTACAAAATGCCAATAAGTCCAGCAAGAGAGTGGACTTAGTGTCAACGGATACTTGAGATGATGTCAATTTACTGCTCGAATACGTGGGAGTCCACAGTACCCCTGGAACATTAAAATCTCCCACAATTAGATTGATGTGACTATCATGGAGATCTAGAAGTGTTTTTTGAGTGTTGGTATAAAAAGCCTTTAGATCATTGAGCGGCAAATCAGGGGGAAGGTAACATACGCAAAGGTTCAACTGAGATTCATAGCGATCATCAGGCAAAATACTAATCCAAATATCTTCCACTTTGCTGTCCCATGAACTTTGCCGAATAACTTTAAATGTTTTCTTAATCGCAATTAAAACACCCCCTCCTTCAACTTTATTTATGCATGTACTTTCACGATCTCTTCGAAAGACGTTATACCGTTGGTCAAATAACTCGTTATCAAAAAAGCCAGAGTTAAGATTAGTCTCAGTTAAACATATGATATCATAATTATAATTTAGTGTGTTTATATATAGTTCCTGTAATTTAGACCTCATTCTGTTAACATTTTGGTAATATATTAACAGGAACATGAACAAACAGAACCAATTATGAAAACAATCGTGATACAAAATAAAAATAAAAACAAATTACACGAGTTTACTTAAGCAACCAGCGTCTCTTATAAATATGGCAGACGCTTGCTCAGTTTTTCTCACATAAACACGGTCAAATTTTACCCACACAAATTTATACGAGTGTTCCTTAGCTACCTTTCTCGTCTCGGCGTGAAGCTTCTTACATTCGGGTGATAGGTGTTCTGCCAAATAAATAGTATGCTGGTTACCCGAGATGCCTAGGTGCGACGAATTAAAGTGATCATCTCTATGGTCCTTGTTGTACTGTCTAAGGGCTGAAATAAGCACGTCACGTTGCCGCTCGGAATGTAACGTGACTAGTATGTTTCGTGGACGATCGGAGTCATTGTTGATCTTAGCAACTCGGCGAATTGCAAGTACATCAGTATCGGGTATTGGTGCTTTCAGTTCGTCGCATAAATTCTTAAACATTGCAACTAAGTTTTCGGTTTTTTTCTCTGGAACAGAGTGAATTTCAATATTGCGGCTTCTCGACGATTTCTCTAAAGTAAGCATACGACGTGTAAGCTCGTTCATTTCTGAACGGAGTTTCATATTTTCCGACTCAAGCAACTGGACAGTGCTATTAACAGATGTTAGACTGTCCCTAAGGTCTTTTTGTTCAGCCGCCAGGAAGTCAGTTGTTCGTGTAAACTCATCTTTCAAAGTGTCCATTGCCGTTGCTATTTCCTTCTTAATGTCCGCGGTTAAGGCAACTCTGATACTTTCCAGTTTAGAGTCCAAGAGTTGACCAAATTGCTCATATGAGATAGAACTGGGTGAATTAGATAACTGCAGTAACGCTCCAGTAGCAACCTGTTGGGTAGCAGGTCGTGGAGACACCTTTGAAGCGCTGTCGGTGTTAGACAATAAATCATCGCATGATATATCGGCAACATCCTCCCGAAGAACATCGAATTGGTTACGCACTGGGGTGTTATCGTTTTTGCGACGGGTGATGTTAGTGCATGAGGGGCAAAGCCAAGTGCGTTTTAGTTCACAAGAATTGGCTGTGTAGTACTCTTTAGTCATATTCAGGCATTTATAGTCATATATCCCCCGGCAGGAGGAGCAAACCAACAATTCCCCACGTTCTATTGTTTTATTACAAGCCACACAATGCATCTTACAAGCTTGTTTTGTATTATTCGCAAAAATAATGTAATATTGTGTAGGTAGAAACAAAACAAAACTTAATAAGCACACAAACGAAGTTAAGCTTAGAGAACTGAGGCCGAAGGTCGAATTCACCGCCACGCTCGGGCAGCGAGACGATCGCGCTAATCACCTCTCACTAATTACTGTAGGTTACGATTTTTGCTTTATTTTAACACTGTTATTATGGTGAAAGTTTATGATATTGCACTATTCTATAGTCAGAATCACTCAGTTTATACTTTAAGCTTTCTAATGGTATATAAATCAACTGCAAGACTGTATGTTTGACACTGTAAACAAAATTAAAAACAGAAGCTTAGTAATAACGATGCTAACACTTGCGCGAGCGCATATATGTTATTTATTCGTTTATTTTACCTCTAGCCTATGCCCACCGCTTTGGCTGCGTATAATTCTGTTTATCTCAGAAATATGTTATTGCGTATCCCTCGGGAAGTTTTTATCTTCTCAAAATAAGAAGTATCTGGCTTATGGTCTATCTTTGTGCCAAATTTCATTCAAATCCTTTCTACGATTTCAGCGTGATTAAACCACAAATCTAATTACAAAAAAAAGCAAAAATATTTATTTCCCTCTAGACTGACGTACAAAATTACCAAAGTATACAAAAACACAACAAATACAAGTACAAAAGAATCAAGAACTGTGGTAAGATATGCGTCAAATCCGCGCAAAACGTCCATCGCTCAGAATTTGCGTCAAATCCACGCAAAACGTCCATCGCTCAGAATTTTCTTTGCCACATGCACGCAGCGCTGGTTTTCAGCGACAGCCAAACAAAAAAACATCCCGACATTCCTGAATGAGCTCTTCGAACATTAAGTAGAATTATCCAATCTATGTTGCATCACTCATCAAATACCGGTTACATTTCTAAATTACATATTACTGTTGTAGTCATCATACAGCGCTAAACCATAAGACTTCATTTTATATCCCATAATTATAATGTCTAGTAATAAAATAAGCATAAAATTTGCGTAAACATAAGACATTTTACTATTAAATGTATTGAAGGTTTAATCTTGTGCAACGGCAAAACCTACGCAGTAATTAGTTTATAATAAAGGGTATGTAACAGTTTCTCAAATACGTGTGCAACATGATAATGTTGAATAGCTCCTTTGTGAAAGAGCTCGTCCGGGGAAGTACTACCACCGTGCCTACTTCTCCGCCAAATAGTGATGCTTGCTTTGCTGTGTTTCGGTCTGAAGGGTACGGGTGCCGGTCAAATTACAATCACATGAGACTTTCCACCTTCATGTCTCAGTTTGGCGAACCGACTTGCGGTACCATTTAGGTAACAGCCTAGGTGGTATTGCAGTTGTTTTTGGCAAAGGTAACCACTTAACATCAGGTGGGCCTTTAGCTCGTTTCGCCATCCAATACCATAAAAAAAAAAAAAAAAAAAAAAAAAATTATAATATATGTATTTATAAAGTTATAATATTTGCATATAAAGTTTATAGTAAAAAGCTTTCGAGGATCTTTTAGCTCCTATTGCTTTTAGTACTGAGAATAATGTTATTATTAGGTATTATAAAGAGGATAGTGAAATTGACGGGTTAACTATTAATAACCATGTTATCTGGTAGTGGGCTGGCCATGTCTGTCGAAGGACAGATGGCCGCTGGAGCAGACGAGTCCTTGAGTGGATATCATAACCAGCCCATTACTGTCCCACTGCTGGGCACGGGCCTCTTCTCAGTACGAGAAGGCTAAGGCCTTAGTCCACCACGCTGGCCTAGTGCGGGTTGGCGGACTACACACACCATTGAGAACTGTATGAAGCACTCTCTGGTGTGCAGGTTTCCTCACGATGTTTTCCTTCACCGTTAAAGCAAGTGATAATCGAATATAAATCCGCACATGAATTCGAAAAGTCAGAGGTGCGGGCCGGGATCGAACTCACACCCTCCTTCATGGAAGGCAAGCATTCAACTACTAGGCTATCTAGGATATCGCGAATCGGCAAACGCAGCGTAGGGCGCCCCCCTGCCAGGTGAACCGACGACCTGAAGAACGTGGCTGGGGGACTGGATGCGGAAGGCAGAGGACCGAATGTTGTGGCGCAACTTGGGAGAGGCCTATGTCCAGCAGTGGACTGCGATAGGCTGAGTTGATGAACCATGTTATTCCGTTAACGTAATAATGTGCACTTTTCACTAAAGTGAATAATTTTGGTTACTCCTTACATTCATCAATGCATGTCCTGACTTTATTATTTGATGAGTTTCGAAGTTTCATGGAATAGCTAGTCTAAAATCTCTTTCTGATAATAAAATTTTGCGTAGAAGATTCTGAAGTTAGCCAGCATTAATTATTTATCCATGGAGTCCTCACTAGAACAATGATATCAATTTAGCATTATTCTTGGTAGTAAAAGCGAATGTATATAAAGTTTCAAGCAATTTTGTAAGTTACATTATCCTGTTTAGTATAGCTAGTTAAATGGGTAGATATTTAGGTAGATATTTAAATACTTGATGTTTAGTATAATAGAAAAACACCGTCTAACAGATAGTACCAAGTTCATTAAAATTTACTTTAAACCTAGATTGTAGTAACTTCAACAAAATCGAGATTCTACATATACAGTTCTCGTGTGTATTACTTCGTAATTTATTTTATTACTAGCCTATGCCCGCGAATTTGCTCGCGTGATTGTCGTTTATCGTGCATCCCACGGGAACTATTCAACTTTTCGGGATAACAAGTCGCCTTATGTTCTATGTGTATGCCAGATTTAATTAAAATCCATAGGTACAGTAGTTTTTGCGTCAAAGAGCAACAAACAACCACACATTCATACATCCTCACAAACTTTCACCTTTATAATATTAGTAGGATATGATAGGACAGTAGGAAGAAGAATTTGTTGGTAACCCCTCATGACTTACTTAAACACCAAAAAGCTAGCTATAAATTCAACTATAAACATTTTTTATCTAATTATTTTAATGTAATGTAAGTATGTATTATAAGTATGTATTTACAAAAAAAAAGTAGTAGTAAAGTATATAAGTATTGTATCCATTGTCTAGTACCCATAGTACAAGCTCTGCTTAGTTTGGGACTAGATGGTGTAGTGTAAAATGTCCCAAAAGTATGTATTTATTTTTATTTATTTATTTTATTTAATGCCTTCTCCACACTCGCTTAGCTTTCTCATCTCCGCGGTCGGAGACAAAGGCTGTGTGATGTAAGCATATTTTTCTGCAAGTTCGTTCGGAAATCAATACTTTCGGCCAGACGAAAATTTGCACTAGCATCAACATTTTCTATGGAGATGAGTGCAGAAGGATTTTTGGCGAGGTTTGAGCTAGAGAATCGCATTGATAGCTTTTGCTGTGATGTTTCTTATTACAATGATAAAAATGAATGTCCATGTAACTATATTCTGTTTTTTCTCTCTTGTCTTATTTATTAAACAATCTTGGCATATCTCTCTATTCAAATTATTATTATATTTTTTTTATTAATATTTCCGGACGTTTTTACACAGCACCATCTAGTCCCAAATTAAGCACAGCTTGTGATATGGGTACTAGACAATGAATATAATACTTATATACTATTTTTTTTGTAAATACATACTTATAATACATAAGAAACACCCAGACCAACACATACACTTATGTTCATCACATAAATATTTGTGTCCTGTGGGAATCAAACCCACGACCTCGTGATCAGCAGTCCGACCCTCAAACCATTAGAGCACAGACGTCGTCAAAATAACAAATAACTACTGATAAATATAATTATTAGATCTGTACATGTAATTAGGTTAAAAAAAATATTTTGTGTGTAAAATTGTTAACATAATGTTTTTTAATAATTATTAAAAATTGCATTAAAAACCGCTGAACCTTTTTTTATGAAACTTGCTACGGAGACATACATGCGGGCGAAGCCGCGGGTGACCTCTAGAACCTCATATGTGTGATACATGGATGAAAATACACATATTATGTTCTATAATGCTTTCATTTAGGTACTTTCCCATCAATACAGTGATGACCTCTTTCGAAAGGTGCAATGTTAAACACAAAACATCAATGATTACGGCATAGCTGTTCCGATGTCTGGAAATGCCTGTAAACTGTGGTCCTGTTAAAATGAAATTTAAATGGAAAGAGACAGAAAAAGTTAGGAACGACGCGGGACTGACTATGTACAGTGGCGCGCACAAATTGCGGCGAATAGTTGTCTTTTTATAAAATTACTTCTACCCGATTGTACCTCTGCTATGTCGAAGTATTGACTTTAAATCCAATATGGCGGCTAATAAAACAAATTATCGGTTTGTTTACTGGTTCTTTGTTTATTTACGCTTAGGACCTTTTGTTATGGATCATGGAAAACTTTTAGGATTGAGTTTTCTATTATCCTAGTTTCAAGACTTCCTGTGTTGTAGGCTTGTAGGTAAATGTCAACTCAAAATATACAACATGTAACAAAAACCTTGTTGTTCCTGTGAGGTACATTATTAGAATCGATATTCATTTGGAAAAACTCTTCAATAAAAATAATCAAATTAAATATTAAATCATTATTAATTGTAAATTGAAAGTGATTTTATCACTCAAAACTCACTCACTCAGTGATTATATCAATAATGTGATATTAAAGTGATATAATCACTTTCAATTTACAATTAATAATGATTTAATATTTAATTTTATTATTTTTATTGAAGAGTTTTTCCAAATGAGTTGTGTCCTTAGCCTTACGTATGAATATCGATTCTGATAACGTACCTCACAGGAACAACAGGGTTTTTGTTACATACTGTAAATAATCAAAGCGGTGTTATTTTAAGTCAACTAGAGTAATAAGCGTTATATGGATAGATATAAGTAATGTGACATTGCACGTAAAATTATTAACATTGCGGTGTTTTTAACATACCATCTGAGGTGGTTGTATCTTACAATGTATTGACGAAATAATTAAATATGTAAATTATGATTGAAAATTACTTGCTTCATTTATGAATGCAAAATTTGCATTACGCATCTAAGATCATTGCCGTGTACGATTGGCCGCATATCAAAGGTAACAAACCATTGCAAGTTGAACTGGCTTTATATGCAAGTCTAATACACGACAAGCTCTAGTTATATTGGTTTTTTACCGTGGATAAACACTCAACTGTACTACAATGTCTGATGCCGATAGAGATAAAAATGTATGTAGATGATATCGAATCATATTTGTATGTAAGCATGTTAAAATTATGACTAATTTACATAAGAGATGTACATAGATCTGTTCATGCAAGAGTTAGTGTAGCGACACACCTGCCGAGAGAAGCGTCGCTGACACTTCAGCGGCTGAACTATCGGTCGCAGTATTCGGTTGGCATGACACACCTAACGCGCCGAACGTTCGGCATTACGCGGCGTCTTGTTCAGCGCGCTACGTGACGGAAAATTACGTGGCGTCGTCGTCGGTCGGTGTCGTCACTTAAAGGATGCGCCGAACTTTCGGTCGCGTAACGTATAGTGTGATGGGTCGCTTGCTACTTGCTATGCAAAATACATTGAATGCGTTCTTCCGGAAATAGACGCTCGACGCTCGTCGTTCGTTTAGCGCTACGCCGAACGCGACGTAATTTTGGCTGATGTGTCATAGGTACCTTAAAATATGATACGGGCTTATTGAGCCGAACGTTCCGCGACGCTACTCTCGGCAGGTGTGTCGCTAGACTTATTCATAAATTGTGCAAAATGTATGGAACGACTTGTATTCAATGATATTTAAAAGTATAGATATGCTATACCCTAATATAACAAACGAAAAAAATGTTCCGTATGCAGCGGCAGCACAATACACATAAACTAGTACAAAGTAAGTAAGTTGGTTACTTCAAGTTAGAAGTGGGCGTTTAAACAAAAAGCGCTTAAAAAAGTCTAATAAAAAAAAAAGCGTATAAGCACGCTTTGTGATTAAAGCAGATTTCGTTTAGACTTTTTCGTAAACCAAACTTATGCTTTCAATAGTACGATTGAAATGTAACCTTATTTCTATGAACATAAGACTCAATTTCAAAGTTGACTGGTGGTGGTTTGAAACCGGCAGAATTAAATTTTATTCGTTTACGTAAAATTTGTTTAGAGAAAGCACTTTTTTATTTTGTTGATTATTTTCGTATCGTTTAAACATTTTAAACGTTTTTGACCTTGATTGATTTGCTTTTGCTTTGGCGCTTAGTTTATTTTTCGTCGTCAACGAATGAATGCGTTTTTGAATGTTCTCCTTGGTAATTACGCGACGATTGTAGTTTGTTTGTATAGTTTTTAGTGAACTTTGTAAATAGTTTAAATGTAAATAGAATAGTGTAATGTAGACAAATAAAAGTCAATTATTTTAGAAGTGAAAAACGAAAAGCGGCAAAAGCGTAAAAAAATTCGTTGGCAGAAAAAAGCACAACGTTTAAACACGCTTACGATTTTAAGTCATTTTTCCCAACTTTACTTCAAGTTACTTTCGCGTCATAATTGGAACACTTTTTGTACACACACGACGGCATTTTAGTTTTTTTGTCACCGGTCACGCTCGGTGCCTTACTTGACGCGGATTAATAGAAAAACTTCTTAATTAGGGCGTTTTCGAGTCTTCAGATTGCAAAGATAAAGATCATTTATTTGTCAAACATGCGTTTACATACAAATTAAGCATGCAAGATGTAACATAAAATTAAGCACCTACATGTTTTGCCTAACAAGGCGTACAAATTTAAGCAATTTAACAAAATAATTTAAATTAAATAATGAATGTCGCTAAGATAAGATAAGATAAATGATAATGATAGATGTCGTAAGATATCTCTTTTAGCGATAAGACCACCCATGTACCCATAATTTATACGTTGTTCCTGTTTACTACTATTTTCATGGTGTACAATAAAGTATATTCTATCTAATGTCTATAATAATACGATAATCAATCTTCTTCTTCTTCTTCGTGTCGATGGTATGGTATTTATGTAATCTCTTGGGTCAGATTTGGCAAGCCCAAAACTTTGGCACTTCAACGGCGTTATCAGTGGCAACGCAAAGGTCACCCAGGCTACAGGTTTCGGGACACAAAGGGCAGTGTAAGAGGTGACTCATCGATTGGGGGTCAGTGCCACAACCACACCCTGTCGCTGTTTTTTGAATATAGCCCCACTTGGCGATATTGGACTTGCTTCTTCCCACTTGAGTTCGTAGTCGGTTTAGTGACTTCCAGGTTGACCAGGGAAGGTTATATCCCGCAGGAAGGTGCTCACTCGGCTGGATATAGTGAGCGGGTGGAGAAAGTGTCTTCAGCCACAGTTTACAACGGGCCTCAACCGGGCACCCCGATAGGGCCTCTGCTGATTTTAAAATCGATAATCAATAATTTAATAATTCAAAATTATTATTCAAAATAAAAACAAATAATAATATAATAGTGATTCATGTCAGGCCGCTGGAGCAGACGAGTCCTTGAGTGGAGACCGCGAATCGACAAACGCAGCGTAGGGCGCCCTCCTGCCAGGTGGACCGACGACATAAAGAACGTGGCTGGGGGGGACTGGATGCGGAAGGCAGAGAACCGATTGTGGCATAACTTGGGAGAGGCCTATGTCCAGCAGTGGACTGCGATAGGCTGAGTTGATTGATTGATTGATCATGTCAGAATAATCAACTGTAATCATTGTCCCAGAAATTCATGTCAAATAGTGTTGGTCAATAATCATAACTATGTTGAATTACATTCAACTAAATAGGCCTATGTCCAGCAGTGGACGTCTTTCGGCTGAAATGATGATGATGATGATGAAATAGATAATATTCTAGAAATACATGTCATAATGTGATAGTGTCAGTTAAGAAGTCACTTATACGATAATAGCACTTGTTAATAAATTTAGCATCTTCTTTTTAAACAGATTGTTACTTAATTTTTTGTAAGCCTTTGCTATCTGGCAAGCGCGAGTAACATATCTGTACTTTTAAATATCATTAATTGCTTGTACCGCTTTGTTAAGATCATAATAAATTTATGTGGTCCGAATATAAACATTAGATACTACCACTTTTCTATAGGCTGGTTATTGTCATAGAAATATAAATTAAGGTAACAGAAATATTATCAACTGTAATTTAATATAGGAACGCGAGACACAGCCGCGCCGGTTTGCCGGTGCCGAGTGCACATAAATACGCAATTACGCCCACCATGTTTCTAGCATTCAATACAAAATAAATTAGGCCAAAAAATCCACTGTTTAGATATGCCGCAAAATACAATTTTAGGGACACCGCGTCCAAAACAGCACTGATGATCAAGCAAACGGTTCACGCACTGGTGTCCTATGAGACACCTGTACGTACGCGGCGACAAGTTCACGCGCCTATAATAATGTAATGTCCTCCCGGCCGAAATTCGGTCACGGCGGCCAATATCAATGTAGACTAGCCATCTGCGTGGGACATACGCAAACACAGGTGCACTCTCTATTCCCTCACTCTCATAATCCGATGGGACGGCAATTCGATACGACCGGAGAGAGATCAGGTGCAGGACGGCAGGACCAACGGCTTTACGCGCCTGTAACACTTCTATTACGTTATTATTTTGATTTCTATGGTTATAATATTCATATGAAACTCTATCGATAACTATCGATCGGCATCACATAAAATGTTTTAAAGTTATTACATTAAGTATTACAAGTACAAAAAAATACATTTTTGTACATGTTTTTCGTAAGAATGAGCATAATTTAAATCAAATCAAATCAAATCAAAATGTTTATTTGTGTACACAGTGTAACATTTTGATATTAATTATTATTATTTATTTTGATTTTAACGATATCTATTATCCGGAGCAAAACCGGAGTGACCAAGATAGTTTGTAGGATCAAGCTGAAGTAGCAGAGGACTGGCTATGTCTGTCGAAGGACCGATAGCCATTGCAGCCGACTCGTCTGCTGGAATGACTTAAGGACTCGTCCTTAAGTCATCATCATCAACTCAGCCTATCGCAGTCCACTGCTGGACATAGGTAGGCCTCTCCCAAGTTGCGCCACAACACTCGGTCCTCCGCCTTCTGCATCCAGTCCATTGTTTTTCACAAAATCTATGTGGTTTATTCATTTAAGAAAATATAAGAAAATATTTACTAAAGCAGAAATTAAAAAAAAAATATGATCTTGTGAAAATAATAATCAACATTCATAAATTCATATCTTCAATGCGGTCATATTTAACTTAATCATATGGCCATAAGCCTGAATTTGATAGGTCAAAGATGTGTAAATATTAAGCTTATAATATGTAATTATCGGTCCCAAAGTGCTCTGAGCCATGATACAATCGTTGCACATGACATTTTGTGTATACACTTTATTTATTAAGGCCTTAAAAGTAATTAAATTAATAATTAACTATTAGTAACCTTTGAGCATCATTTTAAGCTTCCATACTTTTTTAGGGTTCCGTACCCGAAGGGTGCCAAACGGGACCCTATTACTCTCGCTACGCTGTCCGTCCGTCCGTCCGTCTGTCTGTCACAGGGCTGTATCTTTTGAACGGTAATAGATAACCGGTTGAAATTTTCTCAGAAATTGTGTTGCTATGAGGTGTATCACGACAAATACTAAAAACAAAAAAAAGTCTAAAACCAAAGGGGGTCCCCATACAAGAAACCTCAAAAAACATGCATTTTTTTCAACGTTTTTGTTCCTGCTCTATCTTCAAAACGGTAATATATACCAGCGTCAAACTTGGTCATATTATAGTGCATATTATGTTGTTTAGCAACAAATACTAAACATAAGACAAACATAGACATATGTGGTACCTGCGTATGACAGCCATGCAAAAATTCATATTTCGCGCACTGTGCGTTGATGTCTTTTGATAAACTCTCGTAAATTAAATCAGTTTTTATGGAGTATCAGGTCGTTGAGAGGTACGGAACCCTTACTGCGCGAGTCCGACTCGCACTTGGCCGGTTATTTGGATTAAAATGTGTAACAATTTTTTATCAGTTTACTTGTAAAATGAAATGAATACTAATTCGATTTTGGTGTCGATAAAATCACTCTAGCGATTACATTAATATTTATTATGTACCTTATGTACTACGTACCCAGGTTGTTTTTCTATTATTTCATAATCAACAAGAAATCAATACAAGATTTGATATAAGCAGTACCTCTGTATTAAATACTGTTAATTCTGTCTCCTTTTATTTATTGTGTGTAAATCAATATATAACTACCTAAGTATAATTTATTGTCACTAAAAATTGCACGTTATACCATAAACCCACAGACATAGGAAAAATATAGAGAACAGTCATAGCCAAAAAAAACTATGCTCCTTCGTGTACAACCAGCGCTCACGCACACACGCACACACATGCACCTCAAACCGTGCTCACCCCTCTCAGTACACATGTCGTGGCATCGTCCAGGCAGCATCGCGAAAGCAAATATCCTTCAGGAGCATGGTGTGTGCGTGGGCGCTGGTTGTACACGAAGGAGCATAGTTTTTTTTTGGCTTCACTATGATTGTTCGCAGCACTTTATTACTATGCCTGTGCAAAAACCAGAAAATCATGCACTTATTTGTGTTTTTAGGGTTCCGTACCCGAAGGGTGCCAAACGGGACCCTATTACTCTCGCTACGCTGTCCGTCCGTCCGTCCGTCCGTCCGTCCGTCTGTCTGTCACAGGGCTGTATCTTTTGAACGGTAATAGTTAACCGGTTGAAATTTTCTCAGAATATGAGTTGCTATGAGGAGTATCACGACAAATACTAAAAACAAAAAAAACAAAAAAACTAAACGGGGTCCCCATACAAGAAACCTCAAAAAACATGCATTTTTTTAACGTTTTTGTTCCTGCTCTATCTTCAAAACGGTAATACATACTAGCGTCAAACTTGGTTATATTATAGTGCATATTATGTTGTTTAGCAACAAATACTAAAAATAGGACAAACTTAAACATATGTGGTGGTACCTACGTAAAAAAGAGATGCAAAAATTCACAATTCGTGTACGTCGTTGATGTCTTTTGATTAACTCTCGTAAATTAAATCAGTTTCTATGGGGTATCAGGTCGATAGATGGTACGGAACCCTTACTGCGTGAGTCCGACTCACACTTGGCCGGTTTTATTTTTTTTATAGGCAAAAAAGGCATATGACTTTCCTTAGGAACATATTACATAAGCCCTTAACTTCCTCTGACGGTAACATTAAACAACATAAACACAAAGATTATTTACTCTCACTACAAGACACAAGAACTCACCTCAAACAAAGTCCAGCTAATATAACCTCTGTACAAAGTTAAAACTTTAACTTTTATCACGAACACAATAAAAATTAAAATGCAAGCCTTTAAACTTTGTTCAATATTGCTGAGTACGGCGGAGTTTGTCCGTACTTTTTTATTCTTGTCTAAGTTGGTTGGAATTACTCAAACAATTTAGCGGCCTTTGATGCCTTGGAGTTTGCGACACTTTACTTTCAATTGTTTTATGTCTGTGTTCGAGAATTATTGTGGGTTGTTTTTGTTGGGGAAGTTAGGGATGTCAAATATATTGCGATGTTTCTAAAGAGTTTTCACTTCAGCCCTTGGCTAGACAATGTAGTGCCAGTCGGCCTACAAAGTTCGAATGCCTTATGTTACCCAAAAAAATTGTTCTCTTATTCGTACTTGAAGACTCTGGCAACCCCAACCCTTCAGGCGAGGGAAAGCTGTGTTAATACGCATGCAACATACAATAAATAATTATTTTATTGACACTAAAAGTAATAAATATTCGGATTCTTCATAAAACCGTTTCACGACTTCATCGGCTATTTTGTCCTTATTTTATTTTGCAGCATCTCAACCATGTATTATTAATTATTATCTACACATGTTTTTGAAAATAAATCTTTATCTTATCTTATCTTATCTTATAGATATGTTTCTAAAGAACGTAAAACACACATACTTGAAAAATAATTGCCCAGAAAACCCGTTAATATACATTAACCGGGTAATAAAAATGAACAGGAGCTACCATTAAAATGCTATACCCATAACTCTAGAAGCAACAAAGCCAAAATAGTTTTACAAATTATTATTTTCACCAAAGGAATTAACTCTATAACATTACCACACAATGGGACATACAAAATAGTTAACCTATACAAACTGTATAATATATAGTGACCAATATATCTTTGCGGTTCATTGCGGCGCTGTTTGCTAAGAGAAATGTTAACCATATGTCAAATACACTACATTTAAAATTAGTTCCATTGTTTGCCGCCTGCTAAGATATACTGGCCACATCGTAGATAGTTCGATTAAAATTTGTCTCGTTTAGTGTATGCTAATCGTTAAAACGAATGGTAAATGATTGAATGAGTGGAGTCGGTTAATATGCATAGCTGTGAATTTGTGGTTCCGTATATAATATGTTTTTTCTAGTGTTCAAATCTTAGATGTAGTCGTACGGTAAAAATAAAACAAAATTCTGCAAAAAAATCTTCTAAAATAATAGAGAATGTTATGGAAACCCCTTTACATAACCAGAATAGTTACTTAATTTGTGTTTTCAGTGGGATCCTGGACCATGTTCAAAATTACATGAGACAAATTTTATTTCATAAAAAATAAAAATATTTACTGCCTCGTTGGTCTAGTGGCCGCAAGCGCGACTGCTGATCGTGGGGTCCTGGGTTCGATTCCCGGGTCGGGCAAAGTGTTATTGGGTTTTTTCTTTAGGAAATTCTCAGTAGCAGCCCGGAGTCTGGATTTGTGCCCGGTTAATGGCAATAGGCTCGCCCCCTATTACATGGGACTATAACATAACTGGCGAAATGTGGGAATACTATACATACACCTCTGCCTACCCCTTCGGGGAAATACAAGCGTGATGTTATGTTATGTTGATATGTTATGTACAATTTTATTTCTAGGCTAAGCCCGCAAAGCGATTTTTATTCGCATTGTTTTTATTTGCGCACTTAGTTTTACCTTGCTGCGATTTTAAATCGCCAGTGCGGGCAACTGCATATGATTCGGTGTATTCGCAGTGCGGGGTAGCCCTTAAAGTTTACTTATAAACACTTTCTTAAAACAGTGATCAGTGTTAATTTAATAAGGTACCTTTGGATTAGTACCCCTTTTCCGATAAAAGTTGTTATCAGAATAATGTACAGTCAAGCGTATAATCGATGGTGAAATAACCAGTATATGCTGAGCCATTCTTGTATGAATGTTACATACTAAGCCAGTTCCACTTATGATGGATTTGTTACTAAAGATATGCGGTTGATCGTTTTCTTACGCCTATGGCCTTTTACTCTATTCTGTCTTCCGCTTGATATGGAGGGAAGTGGAAACAAATTTTCTTCCTACACCTCTTAATTTCTTTTCTGATTAATTTCGTTGCGGATTTCAAGACAATTCAATCATTTCCCCGGGACGCGCCGCGCTTCATTGTTTGGGCGTTCTTTTGGTTGGTCGCCATTGTAGATCCTGGCTTACAGGAGTTGCAGTAGTTGGGAGACTATGGCGGGCTTGTCCAAAAAGAAATGCGGTTGAAAGTAAAACATTGACAAATTTGATCAACCGTTTAAAGATTTAAACAGCTGACTGGCGATTACGAGGTTACGAGTTAAAATTCCACCTAGTTGAACTATTGATTTGAACCCAGGTTATTTGCATGTAAATGAGAATTCTATGGAAATGAATTACAATTATGAGCACAAAATGGTAATTGCCACAAGTAACTTCTTACTAAAATCATTGGCTTAATCCCTTTCTAGGTGATAAGTTTAAAATTGTAACGATGCTATATTTGTGTTAACTTTACCGATAAAAAGTGCAATACCACCTAGGTTGTTGCCTGAAGAATTATATTTTTCCGAACCGACTTCAAAAATAGAAGGTTCTCAATTCGAATGTATTTTTTTTATGTTTGTTAGTTACCTCAGAACTCCGTCATTTATAAACCGATTTAGAAAATATTTTTTTTATTTGAAATGATATACTTCCAGATTGGTTCCATTTTCATCAAAATCCAGTTATGATAATGGGATCCATGTGGAATTGAGGGAACTCCATAGATTATAGCGATTTTGGTATTTTCATCAACAAATTAAGCATTTGCATTCAGAAAGTATCAATTGGTAAAAATCTGATGAGATCTTCGGAGATAAAGAAGGGAACTCTTCAATGGATGACAGCAAATCATTTACTTTGCGAAAACGCAATGACTCTCAATCCATACGATAAGGACATGTTTAAAACCTCTGTAAAAGTTTCGTATGTTCGTTGATCTTTCTGAATGTTTGGGGATGTGTATAACGATGTTTATACGAAATATTGATATTAGATATAGCATCCACTTGCATCGATTTACCGATATATAGGTACCCTTGAGTAAGGATTCAGGGGCACCCTTTGAATTGCTATAACTTTTTTAATTTAAGTTTTAATTTTTTTTTAATCGGTTCTACAAATTTTTTTATGGGTTATGGCCCTCAATCCATTACATATATGATCAGCTGATTTGAATGAAATTGTGAATTGGGAAAACCATATTTTTTTCTTATATTATTATCATTAAATATCGATATGGAGAGGGCTATGCTCGGAGTGTCCCTGCGTGATCGAATCAGAAATGAGGAGATTCGCAGGAGAACGAAGGTAACGGACATAGCCCGAAGAATGGCCAAACTTAAGTGGCAGTGGGCGGCTCATTGCTCGCAGAACGGATGGCTGATGGGGCCGTAATGTTCTGGAGTGGCGACCGCGTACTGGAAGGCGGAGTAGGCGCCCACAAGGTGAACCGACGACTTCGTGAAGGTCGCGGGAATCCGCTGGATGCGGAAGGCGCAGGACCGGTCGTTGTGGCGATGCTTGGGGGAGGCCTATGTCGAGCAATGGACGTCTTTTGGCTGAAATGATGATGATGATGATGATGAGTTATCGATATCAACCCATTTAGTCTGTCAAGTTTCGTCAACTAATTTGGTTTAGACCAAAAAAGTGTTCAAACTTCTCTGAGAAGGAACCCAAATAATTTGCAAGTATCAGTATTAGAATTCAGAACAGGGAAATTGAAATTTTTGCACCTGCTTCCCCGAACTCAGTGTGACCAGACTTGACAAAAATCACGTTTAAATGATACACGACTCCATTAGAATAGGTTTTAAAATACAATGCCTTACTTGGAAAATAGTCTGAATTTAAGTGACTAATTGTACATGAATTATGTTAAGTGGTGTTGGTGTTGCCATGCTAATGTAGATTTAGAAAGCTTTAGGGCTACTACGTCTCGTGCAGAGAAGATCTTGTATATCATAAGATATAAAAACTTTTTAACATAAAATAAAACCGACTTCAAAAACCTTAACTAAAAAGTAAAAAATAATCATTGTATGTATTTTAAAATCTTAACATAAACCGAAATTTTGAAGGCGGCGCGTGATTGACCCTTTGCGTCATGTAAATACTTGTACAGTCGAGCGCATATCTATAGTAAAAAAAATAAAAAAACCCGCGGAATACATAACCTCCTCCTTTTTTTGAAGTCGGTTAAAAACAGTTTATGTGAACGTACATGAAAATCACGCGCCGCCTTCTAAATGTTGGTTTATGTTAAGATTTTAAAATACATACAATGATTATTTTTTACTTTTTAGTTAAGGTTTTTGAAGTCGGTTTTATTTTTTGTTAAAAAGTTTTTATTTCATACTTTTTAGTTGATAATTGCGAGGGAAAAACGAACCTATGAGCAGCATCTAGATAGGCGAAGCTAAAATAAACTGATTTATTGAAGCTGGTTAAAAAACTGCTCAACCTAAGTCAATAAAATTTATATGGGACCAACGCGCGGGCTTTCTCTACCAAATAAAAAAACAACCACGTAAATCGGCCCATAAATCTCGGAGTAATCGGTGTACATAAATGAAAAAAAAAAAAAACCCGCGGAATACATAACTTTGATAAAATACAAGGTAAATGATTCGTACTTAGTTGAGCCACGACATAGCTTAGAATATCATAGAATGCGTTAATTTGATGAAAAGGATTTTTTGAAATCACGTTTTTAAAAAGAAAGCGAGTTAATATTGCATTGTTATCCAGCCCATGGGGGTGATTCTCGCGTCGTAGACATTATCTCTAACTCGACATATAAATAAATAAATACATATCTTTGGGACATTTTTACACAGCACCATCTAGTCCCAAACTAGCTTGTGCTATGGGTAATATAAGTATAGTAATATAAATATAATATATTTTTTTTTTTTTGTAAATACATACTTATAATACATAAGAAACACCCAGACCAACACAAACACTTATGTTCATCACACAAATATTTGTGTCCTGTGGGAATCGAACCCTCGACCGACGAACGACCTCGTGATCAGCAGTCCGACCCTCGAACCACTAGACCACAGACGTCGTCAAAGAAACAAGAAACAAGATACAAGACAGAAACAAGATGGAGAATGTTGGTTGAAAGTTAATTTTCGTATTCTCAGAATGTCACGTTAGAGATTATGTCTACGCCTAGCGCTCTAAATACAAAAAGTGGTTCATAGCAGTGGACATTACAGGCGACATTTATCGTAGAGAAAAAAAATCGAGATTATCTCGAATTAGACATTTATCTCTATAACGCAAGAATTGGGGCCCTGCTCGTCGTGAAATTAGTTTAAAATCGATTGCAAAATTTGTACCGAACAGACAGACATGCATGACTGAAAGCGAGTTAATAAAACGTGGTAAACTTTTCTTTTTGGGCTGCTGGTATCATTCCCACTTAAGTAATTTTAGTCTTTTTTCAAAAAATGCATTTGAGTTTAGTTTTTGTCACCAAAAGTGCGTGAACACACCTAAACGCTACTAGGCTTATTTAACAGCAAAACGTATACAAAATTCATCTGCGCTCCACATTATAAGACCGTCGTATATTTCCCAAGAGTGGCTGTGTCGCGGACTATAAAGAAATATCACTCCGAGTGCGTTGCGCGTCGCTCCTTTTAGAAGGCGACTGAAGGGTTTGATACTTGACAAATATATTTTTTAATATTTTATGTCGGCGTGTGGTCATGAGCACGGACGTTGAATGACTCCTAAACGTCGTACTGACGTATGAAAAGAAAGGTGAATCAACATCCCGAAGTTATAAAACCAGCTGCACTCGACGGAGCGAACACTTGCTGGAACGCTTGAAGAAGTTGGACGTCCTATCGTATTGTGTAATTTTATTAAAATAAATTATAACTTACTAATCTTATACTTAAAATAATAGTGCTCTCAAGTTAGTGAGAGTCTTAATATGACATATAATAACATCTATATATAACATACCTCTATGCTATGCTATGACTATGCTTTGCTCCTCTGATATGCAGACACTGATTATAATTTGCAATGGTAAAGTAACTACTACTACTACTAATTTGTATACCTTCCTGCTTTACACTTGTATAGTTATTTAAATGTTGCGCGCATTTAACTTGGAAAATAAACAATTTTTCTCTCTTTTTTATTTCTTTTAATTCCTATCCAATCCTGACTCTATAAAAGTGTCTGTTCTCCGACATTTATGTCATGGAAGAGTGTCAAGATTCTGGAGATTCATTCATATTTTTAAGACAACTTGGAGATCATCCAAGTTGTTTGGAATATATTGCTATGCGATAAGACCAAATTTTGACAAACAAAACAGTTTTCAATATTCTTTTAAAAAATTGTTAAAAATTTGCATAAAAAAAGTTTAGTTACTTTGCAGCTATTTCAATTTACGTACCAATAATTAAAACAACACAATAATTTTAACTGACACACTACTGCTTGGATTGTTTGATAACAAAGAAATTACACACGACCTTACAACCAGCGTATTGAAATAGCGTAAATTTAACCGTAAATCAGCCAACACATTCTCGACGTAACTTGTAAACAAAAATGGCGATTGTTTAGCGAGTTCCGACTCTTAATGGCATGATTCTGTTGTGGATAAACAATATTTTGGCATCGCGCCTACACGTGTACAAAGTTTTTGGGCTCGCATTACAAAACACTATACGTTTTCAATTTACTAGGAACGTCGGTCATTGTTTTATTTCGATGTTTTGACTTTTGTTGCAATTCGTGTGTATTGATTTGCTTTGAGCTTTTAATAGTTTTTGTTTCACTGGATTTTGGAATTCGTACAATTATAAGTAAAAGAGGAAACTGTGCTATTTCAAAAGTATCGATAACCTTTGATTCGTTTAATATTATTTTATTCAAAATGTACTGATTTTTAGAATATTATACAACGCGTTATTGAAATAACTGAAAACCTCTTAAGGGGTCATTGTACTCATCAGTATGAACAACTTTTACTATGGGACCAACCCCGAAATCACAAAAAGAAATCGGCCGATTCCTACATTCTGTTGATTTATGTGAACACAAATGTCGGGATCAGCTGTAATTTTTTTTCGTGATTTCAGGTTTGGTCCCATAGTAAAAGTCGTTCATACTGATCAGTACAATGACCCCTTAAGAGGTTTTCAGTTATTTCAATAAGACGTTGTATTTTTAATGCTTTTTTCTAGCAGATATCTATATTTTTTGCAAAATAAAAAAGTATCAAAACATATAAAGCGGCATACATCTGAAAAAATCCATTTCAGCTCAACCAAGAGACGCTATAAGTAGGATTTGGCGCTGGGAAATCCAAAGAAAAGAGAAAAAATATGTGCCAGATAGAGAGGCGAGATGTCGAGTAAATGAAATGCATATACAGAAGCGTCGAGGTATATAGATAGAATGTTAAATACAAGTAGATATTGATAGGCACGTTTTCAGAATAACATATTAGATTCTGTTCATACACAGGAATGATTTTAAGAAAAGATAAATGTGAAGAAAATAAATCAATATTTTTTTAAGTTAAAGAAGTAGCTTTGAAATTTACATCTTGTACCGTGTTGTAATACGTTCTGATCTGTTCTAAACGCGATATCGTGAAAGCTGAATAACGCATTTTGCAGGCAAACTCTATTGATGACTTTATCATAAAAGCAGCGATGCTACGTTATATGATATTTTTTTAACTAAGAGTTGTGACGTTTGCGTCTGTTTATGAATGCGGGCAAGCCGAACAACTGCACATTAACCTGAAAGGGTGAGATAGACGGAGCGCGTAGAACTAGCAAATGAAGACATAAAAAACCGGCCAAGTGCATGTCAGAATCACGCAGTAAGGGTTCCGTACCACCCATCGACCTGATACCCATAGAAACTGATTTAATTTACGAGAGTTCATCAAAAGACATCAACCATGAGTGAAATTTGAATTTTTGCAAACATTCTTACGCAGGTACCACCACATATGTCTACATTTGTCCTATGCTTAGTATTTGTTGCGAAACTACATAGTATGCACTATAAACAAACCCAGTTTGACGCTGGTATGTGTTACCGTTTTGAAGATAGAGCAGGAACAAAAACGTTGAAAAAAATGCATGTTTTCGCGGTTTCTTGTATGGGGACCCCCTTTGGTTTAAGATTTTTTTTAGTTTTAGTATTTGCTGTGATAGGCACTATGGTAACACATATTCTGTGAAATTTTCAATAAGTTATCTATTACCGTTACAAAGATACAGCCCTGTGACAGACAGACGGATGGACGGACGGACAGCGTAGCGAGAGTAATAGGGTCCCGTTTGGCACCCTTCGGGTACGGAACCCTAAAAAGGAATAAAATGCCAAAGGAGTACCTATTATTCAGCCCACAATGTTCGCGAGCCGCGGTCGGGAGCATCAATCTTATTCTTTTAGTTTGAGGATTAGACGTACGCTCCAGATTGCGGCTCGCGAAAACTGTGAGCGAAATAGTAGGTACTCCTTTGCCATTTTGAATTCCTTTTTATGGATTCATTCTCTTTTTTTTTTTTTTTTTTTCCGTGGGGAAATCCTTTTGGACGCACTCCGCCCGGGGTAGGCGGAGCCAGTGTCGGACTCTTACCGACTAAAACCACCACGGTGTTCCTTCAACTACCTTAGCCGGGGGCGTGGGAACCCGTGAGTATTCACACAACCACCCCCGACAGGTCCCGGCCCGCCACAAGCAGGCGAGCCCCTTCTCCCCGTGCGGCCGCACCCTCTTCAGTGGCGCACACGGAACACTGCACGCCACCTCACCTCATGGGCCTTTACCGGCTGCGCCAACTACGCCGGCTGTGCCAGCTACGCCAGCTGCTGGTCGGGCAGCAGACTACCTCCCTAGTTCTACGCGCTCCGTCTATCTTATCCTTTTGGTCTGAGGCAGTGAGTAACGATAGAGACCTTGAAGAAGAAAGCATTCAATACGAAATAAGTCATGCGCCAGCTAAGAAGGAAACAACCAATTCCATGAAACAAAGAGAACTACGAAAACACGCAGAAAATAAACCGACATTGTTTTCATATAAAACAGGGTAGTCTTAGGACGGGGGGTGGAATCTAAATGAATCTAATACTCCCGGCGCAATCCGCTCTAAATATCGAATCTATTTGAGCGAGACAGATGGAAATGTTGGAGGCGACGGAGTATATACTACAGCAAGTTTTTGCTTGAATACAAATGATTTTTTCTTTGCCAATGTCGGCTTTGGGTTGTTTATGTTTATTTAGATTCGTTTAAGTGGATTGAAACCAGCTGCGGAAAAGGATAAAGATTTGATTGTGAAGACAGCTAGACACGCTGGAAAGGTCTTGTTGTTCAAAAAAGAACTTTTTTGAACGTACGTAGATCAGACGGCAGTACAATTTTTTGGAAAATATAGCACATTTCATAGTAAATACCGTATAATTTACACAACTACAAATTTCTATTGGACCAACCCTGAAATCGCGAAAAAAATATCAGCTGATCCCTAAATTTTTCCGATTTATGTGAACACAGCGATTCAGTGTTTGGTTGGTCCCATAGTAAAAGTTGTTCATACTGATGAGTACAATGACCCCTTAAAAGGTTCATGGTTATTTCAATAACACGTTGTATATAATTCCAGTCTGTTTTAAGTCTAGATTTCTACATCTAATTCAAATTCAAATCTGATATGAACTCCGTACTTCAGAAAATACGTCGCCGCATTTCAAATTACTTAATCAAAACATGGGATGGTTAAATGCTAGAAACAGATAAGATACTTAATGTTATATTCATAGTAAGATTTATGATAGTGATAGTGATAGCAATAGCATCCAAGCGTTGCATGTTTATGGATCTGATTGTGATGTCTGAAATCTGAATACCTTAGCCAGTCGTCACCATAAACTAAAAACTTGATTGTACAAAACTTGTAGAGAAACTTTTGCATGAATGTTGAAATAAGTGTACAGGGTTCCTACCTAATTTTTCGTAAAACCTTAAAAATACCTATATGAAAATCAGCCAAAAGTTCAAAATACGGAAAACTCCAATTGTAACTTTACATAAATCCACATCATATCAATGCCACAAAGGATATAACAATTATAAACGCCAAAAAGTTGTTTGACGATATACCTAGTACCTACCTAGTTATTTTAGAATTGCACGATATGAAGCAATAGTCAATAGTCATTTATTGATAATTTGAATTTCACGACATTTGCATAATAAAACTGAATGTTATAAGTACAATACAAAAATAAACTGGTAATTTAATATCTGAGAAAAACTATAAAATAAAATGTCAATTTAAAATTATACAACAATCAGACGTGCCATATTATATAGTGCAGACTTAAAGTGAAAAGGCAGATGTTTGGTGAAACAAAAGTTTGTAGCTAGTTTGCTACGGTCATTCTGGTTCTATCAAATGTCAGTGTCAATGTTATGTATAATTACTACAAATTACACTATTGAAAGAATGTGTTCCTATCTTTTGAAAAATACTCTTGTATAAGACGTTGAGGTGATTTACTATTCACCATAACGTCCATAACTTAGGATTTTCGCCCTAGCAAACTAGTTTAGAATTTCAGCACGTGTCAGTATACAACAAAGTATAGAAAAAGTTTACTATTACGAAGTGGTGTTGATTCTTTTGTTTACGAACTAAACTTATTTTTAAACTAGCAGTGCCCGCGACTTCGTCCGCGTGGATGTCGGAAAGTAACAACATGTCGTATTCATATAAACATTGTCGTAATTTTCTATAATTATCTACTGATGTCTTTAAGTTCTTTTTTAGAAAACTTTGTAGTAAAGTAGCAAAGTCATTCTTTATTAGTAGGTATACGGAATAGGCCTATGTCCAGCAGTGGACTGAGATAGGCTGAGTTGATTGATTGATACGGAATAATATAACACTATAATATTATTTATACTTTGTTCACTGGGAAAACATTTTAGCAATTAATAAATGTTTCCTTTGTATTGGAAATGATTTAATTCCTTCTGTTTTACATTTAATTTGTTCAAATGATGAAAAGGGAAATAAAACTGTTTATACTTGCCACTGAAGGCAAGTTCGATTCCAGTATAAAACGTAGTGTCTGTAAACGCACGCACATTACAGGAGAAATTCTATTGTGCAGACAACGTTACAAAAAATGTGAACTAAGGACGTAAAAAACTACAACACCCAATATTTAATATGTAATGTCATACTTATACCTAATGGCGATGGCCGTTTTGCGCGGGTGTGACGCATATCTTACCACTTGAATATTTGTACCAGTATTTGTTTTCTTTTTTTTTTTCTCTATAATTTTGGTAAGTTTGTGCGTAGACGCAAATAAATATATTTTCTTTCTTTCTTTCTAATTGGAAAATGCTGTTCCAAATAAAAACCCTAAATAATGAAACCAGTGACAAAATTATACATCTATCAAACTATGCTTAGGACCCGCGTTCAATGCGTATTCATGTCCTAGCTAGATGATGGTTGACTGTTACATACACATCGATATCTCTCTGAATCCAGAAACGTATGTTAAACTGTCAGTCCCGGTAGTCATAAGAATTAATCGACAGGTATTTCTTGAAACTTACAATATTGGTTTCCCCAAGTAATCGAATTGTAGGAGGTAAGACAGTAAGAGTCGCGCCACATAAAATAGTTTTTTTCAACCTGTTAGGAAAAGGCTGTGTTGATGATGATCTATTTCGGCTGTGATGTTTTTCATGAGCTTAGTATCCATTTGATGTGATTTTTTATTCAAACAATAGATACGACATCTTTACGCATTGCTATGAAGTTTTGGTTGATTTAGGCGCGGGTTTCTTGATAGATTTTTTTATTTTTCCTCGGCATGTCGTTGACTTCACCTTTTTTTTGTGACGGGTGCGGTTCCACAAATTATAACTTCAATGCAACGGCAAATATAGCGCTAGATCCTCATCATCATCATCATTCCAACCGAAAGACTGCAGGACATAGGCCTTCCCCAAGCATATGTTGGGGGGATATTCAATAATCACAATAAATAGAGCTAGATAGCACATTTCATTCCAAATAAAACAGTATATCAATTGTTAGGATATCTTTTAATATGAATTAATTCACATTTTTCCGAACAGCTCATCTTAATTTGCTCAAAAACTCGTCTAACTTTGATGACTTTTATTATTATTGTGTTTAGAATACCTTCTTTACTTTTATGATACATGTGTTTTGTTTGTACAGTGTTTAGATACTGAGCATCGTAATTTTTTTCGGAACATGTTTTCGTGTCTATTGTCTATGACTTTAGCCTACATACCACCTTGTACCATATGAGTAAACGTGATTATACCAATGATAAAAACCTGCATATCTGAGAGTGTTTGCAGTCTGCCAACCAGTACCAGGCAAGCGTGTTAGATTAAGTTACCTAATTCTCATTCTGAGAAAAAGGAAGACCGTGCGTCATAAAATATTGACTACACTAACAATAGACAAAATGATAAAAAAAAAATCTAAAACATAACTTCATCACAAAAAACAAACCTAAAATCTAAGACGGAAGCTGGGATTCGATTTCAGAACAAACATTCGCAAGACATCCGTGAGGACGCTAGGCAAATTAGTAATTACCTACGAAATACGCGTTCTGGTTTAAAAAAACTGTTGTTTAGCTTCCTTGAGATATAGCGTGATGGTCGATAAAAAAAAATGATTCTTTTAACATAATGGTGACAATTATGGGTAAGTATATAAATTGAAACATATCATAATATTTGCTGTAAAACAGCTTTATAGACATAATGTGGTATTACTCACCTCCCATGCACAAAAGCGTGATGATTTGCAGACTATAAATAACCTGAGCCGGTCTGTAACGGCAATTTTTGCCAAATTTCAACTAATTCACCAGTAGTTTTGGCGTTTATCTATTAAAAACAGACAGCAACTCTAAAAATTGCAATTTATCGTTCCTAGTAAGCATAGCAATTATTATAAAAAAACAGTTTTCAGTTTTTTCTTTATAAGGATTTTATTGTATGTATAGATAAGTAAAGTAGTCGTTGTTTTATGCACTCAAAAGTACCGACTTAATTTATGACCGCACCCACTCATCTAAAACAATGGAGGTCCAACTAAATTTCGGCTTTTGTTTCCTTGCAGGTGTGCGCCAAACTTATATTTTTTTTCTTGTAAATAATTATTGTGATGTTACTAAGTCGTTGGCACATAATAAAGTACTTGCCTGGTATTACTCTAATGTATATTAAACAGACAAACATAAAAAAACTCGAAATTTATTTTCTTACTTATTCTTATTCCTCCCTATTAATTTTTATGCAAAAATATACAATGTACAGACACGTCAGACTTACATTCTTATTATATGTATATAGAATAGATATAGATTTCATTACTTACAACCTCTTATAACTCATGTCATTCATCCATTTTATTCATCGCCGGCCACCACTCGTTTCGTGCCCTCAGCCTTAGCGCTACCTATTATTGTGTAATAGTACCGCTACATGTAAGCAAACTTTAAATTGACATAACTTCTGATAGAGTGAACCGATTTTTATCAAATAAAGACTAAGTGTAACCTCAAAGTATGCCCAATAATTTTGTTACAAATTATTTCAAATAAATCCAGTAGTTTTAACGTGATGCGCGTTCAAACAAACAGACAAACAGACAAACAGACAAACATTTAAAAAAATCTCGAAATTTATTTTATTACTTATTCTTATTCCTCCCTATTTTTTTTTTTGCAAAAATATACAATGTACAGACACGTCAGACTTACATTCTTATTATATGTAAGATAAGATAAGATAAGATAGACTATCGCTCTCTTTTACTAATAGTAGACACAAGAAAGATATGGCAACAATTATAGAGTTGTCAAATTAGTTTACGTGTTACGTGTTACATTTCTTTGTATTTTAGTCGGACGGCATGTACCAAGATGACGACTAAACTTGTATGGCAATGTTAATTCCAACTAATTTGACAGCTCAAAAAATAGTGCCATCCCTTTCTTGAATCTACTATTAGTATAAAAACTTTTTAACAAAAAAAAAAACCGACTTCAAAAACCTTAACTAAAAGTAAAAAATAATCATTGTATGTATTTTAAAATCTTAACATAAACCAAAATTTTGAAGGCGGCGCGTGATTGACCCTTTGCGTCATGTAATGTACAGTCGATCGCAATATCTATAGTAAAAACAGGTTTATGTGAACGTACATGAAAATCACGTGCCGCCTTCAAAATTTTGGTTTATGTTAAGATTTTAAAATACATACAACTACTTAATTACTTTTTAGTTGAGGTTTTTGAAGTCGGTTTTTTTTTTTTTGTTAAAATGTTTTTATATCATACTTTTTAGTTGAAAATTGCGAGGGTTGATTCATAAATGTTTATATAACCAATTTAAGATTTTTTTTAAATTAACTATTGCTATCCCACTGCTGGGCAAAGGTCTCGCTCAGTTCTTCCAAACGTCCAGTCACTATCGTGAAAAAAAAAAACACGCATATCGACCAAGAATTCTCAGAAAAACGAACCAATGAGCAGATCATCTAGATAGGCGAAGCTAAAATAAACTGATTGATTGAAGCTGGTTAAAAAACTACTCAACCTAAGTCAATAAAATGTATATGGGACCACCGCGCGACCAAATAAAAAAACAACCACGTAAATCGGCCCACAAATCTCGGAGTAATCGGTGTATATAGGTACATGAAAAAAAAAAAAAAAAAAAAAATAACCCGCGGAATACATAAACTCCTCCTTTTTTTGAAGTCGGTTAAAAAGGGAGTGATAGTTTAAAACAAGTTTAGTTGGACAAGAGAATCGACACCATTGGCTCGCCAACTCTTTATATCTTTATATTAGTCCACGTTTCATTATAGAAAAATACCAGTAATTGTACTTTCCTTTGTTCCTAATGACTACACGGTAGGTAGACATTTCGTGTAAACCCCACATTTTGTTAATTATACAAATATAACGAATGTACTATCAAAACTAAAAAAGTATTTAATAAGAAATTCCTTTTATGAAAAGATAAAGACGTAATACCCCATTTTTTATTCGTCCGAGGTAATACCAGTAGTATTTTGTGTAAAGGATGCTCTATAAAGTGTAAAATTTACAACTTTCGTGCATGAAGAGAGTTAAAGGAGTGGTATAGAACAAAGCTGAGTTGGCGGCCATTAATAAAAACTTCCCGCCATTGCAAACTTTAGTAATATTGCGATAGTCCGAGAGCCTTCATTCATATCAAGTCACGGAACTCCTTGATATTTTTTTCGTGGTATTTTTTTATCTTTTCTTAGCTCTGAATCGGTGTAATGCCGTGTTTTGCATGCATTTGACTTTTTAAACAGTGCACTTTGCATTCGGAAGTGAGTGTTTAATCCTAGCAGTTTTATCGTTTGGAAAAAAAAATGTTGTTGCGCTGTGTTATTATGGTTCCACTGTTTTTTTTTCGGCAATTCCTTGGATAGGATTTTTGTTATAGAATTAACATTTGGATTTATTTTCAGTTTAATTTAAAAGTAAAGTATTCTTACACGCTCTTCTAAAGTATAGTTAAGAACATATTGTGGGATAATAGATGTTTTGTAACAATAAAAAATTGAGTCAACGAAAGTTACAATTTTTTGTTACTCTGTCACAAAAGTGAGCATGGCATGACCATAATAATAATAATAGTACATTACTGTCGAGGCCTGAAATGAAGCAATTTACGGCCGAGTAATATTGGAAGTACGAGGCGAAGCCGAGCACTTCCCACGTGATTTTGAAAGGACGAGGCGCAAGCCGAGTCCTTTTTAACTAAACGAGGCCGTTAATTGCTATTTCGGCCGAGACTTGTATAGTACTTTTCTCTCATTTGCGAGGAAACACAACACAAATTAATTCAACGGTATCTCATTTTCATTCACACCAATTCGCCCGCGCGTGGTTCTTGTTCTATTTTCAAAGTTTTGAAAAAAAAATGCGCATTCAGCCTGTATAATGATAAATATTTTGTACCTAAAAACATCTAATTTATGTAAGTGTGTACTTAAAAACCTCGGTAGCATAATTAAAAAAATAAAAAGTGTCCAGCAATTTCTATTATTGTCCTGTTGGACATTACCGGCCTGTTATTTCGTTGCGTACGGAAAAGAGCCGATTGTGTATTCTTTTTTTGAATAATGTACCAATTTCCGAGCAATAGGAGAAAAATATTTTATTTTCAGAAAACAACATTCCATAATCATTTTTGTTAACAACAATGAAAAACTTAAACAACTATGTTAGTAAACAAAGATAACAAACATTAATAATGTCAAGTCCTAAGGTCGAGTCATCGATTCGCACCTCTCTCATGCAAATCTATGAAACGACTGAGGACGGCTGTGTCCATCCTTCCCGCTATCATCTTCATGATTCCGTTGCTACTCCCCCGCATCCTCTGCATAACAGACGCAATTTTCTTGCGTATGATGGCATGGAAATCATCCACATGTGTATCCGCAAACATGCCTGAAGCACTATAATACCGAGGGAGCCGCAACAGAGCCCTAAAGATGTTATTATACTGAACTCTGAGAGCATTGTAGGATTTTTGCGTGAAGTTAACCCATAGACGACTCGTGACCACCATTCCGAATCACACATTCTTCGAAAATGTGGCAGTGTAGACAAAGGAAATAAATTAAAGACGATATTAAAAACACAAGACAACGTCTGCAAAAAGAAAATCCGTACTTTTAAAACATTATTACCTCCAAGTGTAACACATTCACATATCTTACCGACTCCTCCCAACTCTTTCGTGCACCGGTCCATTTTACCCCATTTTCCCCATTTTTCCGATAGCAGTATTCGCCAATAGTGAATACGTGTGTGGGGGAGGGCGGGGCCAAATGGACTTTATTGCGAATTCTTTCTTTGAGATGTGTAGATTCTTGCAATATGTAGTACTTGCGAGTATTTTATTAGCTTCGTACTATTTTTATGTAGTAAAAGCCTTGATAGATATTGGATGAATGTTGAGTACGTATTCTACATGGATGTTCTTTTTAGGGTTCCGTACCCGAAGGGTTCCAGACGGGACCCTATTACTCTCGCTACGCTGTCCGTCCGTCCGTCCGTCTGTCTGTCACAGGGCTGTATCTTTTGAACTACTACCGTTCCGGTAACCGGTTGAAATTTTCTCAGAAATTGTGTTGCTATGAGGTGTATCACGACAAATACTAAAAACAAAAAAAAGGCTAAAACCAAAGGGCGTCCCCATACAAGAAACCTCAAAAAACATGCATTTTTTTCATAGTTTTTGTTCCTGCTCTATCTTCAAAACGGTAATGTATACCAGCGTCAAATTTGGTCAGATTATAGTGCATATTATGTAAATTAGCAACAAATACTAAAATAAGACAAACATAGACATATGTGGTGGTACCTGCGTAAGAAAGACATGCAAAAATTCATATTTTGCGCACTGTGCGTTGATGTCTTTTGATAAACTCTCGTAAATTAAATCAGTTTTTATGGCGTATCAGGTCGTTGAGAGGTACGGAACCCTTACTGCGAGTCCGACTCGCACTTGGCCGGTTTTTTTAATTTATCTGTTGATATTTTTTTCTAAGATCGGTATGTCCGTTTAAATGTTTGTAGAGTTAATTAATAGTTTCATAAGAAATTATCATTTTATTATAACATTTTCATTATCAAATTATATTTTTTTTTTTTTTTTTTTTATTTTTTTTTTTTTCACTTGAATGTTTCTGCAAGATTATTAAAAGAATAATAAATTGTGAATGACTTTTACAATTAGCATTCTAATAATCACAATAAAAACCAGCCAAGTGTGAGTCGGACTCGCGCAGTAAGGGTTCCGTACCACCCATCGACCTGATACCCCATAGAAACTGATTTAATTTACGAGAGTTCGTTAAAAGACGCACCGTGTGCGAAATATGAATTTTTGCATCTCTCTTACGCAGTTACCACATGTCTATGTTTGCCCTATTTTTAGTATTTGTTGTACAGTTTGCGCAGGAACAAAACGTTGAAAAAATTCATGTTTTTCGAGGTTTCTTGTATTGACCCGGTTAAGTTTTAGACTTTTTTATTTTTATTATTTGTCGCGATGGACACTATGGTGTCCAACAAATATTCCATAAAAATTTCAACTGTTTATCTATTACCGTTACAAAGACACAGCCCTGTGACAGACAGATGGACAGAACGGACGGACGGACGGACAGCGTAGCGAGAGTAATAGGGTCCCGTTTGGCACACTTTGGGTACGGAACCCTAAAGATTGTGTCATCAGATTTTTATGCTTTTGAAATCAAAGAAGTATTGCTTCTGATTTGCTAAAAAAACAATGCCGAATATCTTCAAACACATTTACATACTCATGGACATATCTCCCACAGTCACTACACACGTTACATAAGACACGCTTTCTCGCATTTTCTCGTAACATAATGCCATTTTGTTTCATGTATGGCCATAGCCCCCCCTTTCCCCCTACCCAACTTATGAGAAATTCTTTCTTTGACGTCGGACGCGCCCTCTACGCAAATTGATTTCGACGCGTGAACTTTGTTACGGGGCCTCGAAAACCGCGGGTTAATCAGCGATTTTGTTTTGTTTTTGTATGTTGTGTTGTGTCAAGATTCTTAAATATACAATACAACATACAAAAACTGAACCAAGATAGTTATATTTTGAGTAGGTAAAAATATATGACATGGTTTGTGTAGTAGCTGAGCATTTAACTACAGCGCTACATGTAAAGGGTTCGATTCTTGCACGGAACAAATATTTGTATGGACTATAGTTGTTTCACCTTGTGGGGGGCCTACCCACACTGCGCCTTCGTACAACTTGCGTACGACCTGGTGAAGGTCGCGGGAATCCACTGGATGCTGAAAGCGCAGGACCGGTCGTTGTGGCGATGCTTGGGGGAGGCCTATGTCCAGCAGTGGACGTCTTTCGGCTGAAATGATGATGATGATGATGATGATAGTTGTTTCAGGTATGAGTGTTTATGCATTTGTGTTTGTAAATTCACCCACAATACAGAAGCAAATCAAGTGTGAAGCAACGTTTAAAAAAAAAGTTTGTGTTTACACGATAATAAGGATGAAAACTTTTGTCAGGTTTCAGGTGTCAGGTCAATAGTGTGTACCTACTAATCTTACACAATATTAAAAAACATGATATTATAATTAATTAAAATTGTATTAATGTTCCGTTAGAGATTTATCTTAGATTATTGTCAGAAACTCCTAAAAGCAGGCGGGGCTCCGGTCCTGAAGGAGCTACAGAGTCTGTTTAATTCCGTCATCCAACAAGGCTCTACACCGGAGGCAGCGAGCGGGAATGCGGTGGTACTGTTCTTCAAAAAAGGGGATAAAACCCTTCTGAAGAACTACAGACCCATCTCACTCCTGAGTCATGTATACAAGCTGTTCTCGAGGGTCATCACGAATCGTCTCGCCAGAAGACTCGACGAATTCCAGCCACCAGAGCAAGCTGGGTTTCGAAAAGGCTACAGCACCGTAGACCACATCCATACTGTTCGGCAGATCATACAGAAGACTGAAGAGTACAATCAGCCGCTGTGTATGGCATTCGTGGACTACGAGAAGGCCTTCGACTCTATCGAAACTTGGGCAGTTCTGGATGCTCTTCAGCGATGTCACATTGATGAGCGGTATATAGAGATGCTGAGATGCCTATACAACGCTGCTACCATGACTGTTCAGCTCCAGGACCAAAAGACGAAGCCAATCCAACTGCGCAGAGGGGTGAGACAAGGGGATGTAATATCCCCGAAATTGTTCACTAACGCGTTGGAAGACGTCTTCAAGACGCTGGACTGGACTGGACAGGGTATCAACGTTAACGGCGAGAACATCTCACATCTCCGTTTTGCCGATGACATCGTTGTAATGGCTGAGTCGCTGGAACAACTGGGCGAAATGCTGCACAGCTTAAACGGAGCCTCTTGACCTGTCAGTCTCGGCATGAATCTAGACAAGACTAAAGTCATGTTCAATATGCATGTCATGCCGAGGCCAATATTCGTCGAAGGGTCGGCACTCGAAGTTGTAACGGAATACGTCTACCTAGGGCAGGCAATTCAGCTTGGTAGACACAACTTCGAGAAAGAAGCCAACAGAAGGATCCGTCTGGGCTGGGCAGCATTTGGCAAACTTCGCCGAGTCTTCTCGTCGCCTATACCGCAAAGTTTGAAGACAAAGGTCTTCAACCAGTGCGTCCTGCCAGTCATGACTTACGGTGCCGAGACGTGGACACTGACAGTTGGGCTAGTCCACAAATTCAAAGTCGCTCAGCGAGCTATGGAGCGAGCTATGCTTGGAGTTTCTTTGAAGGATAAAATCCGTAACGAGATTATCCGGAGAAGAACCGGAGTGACCGACATAGCTTGTAGAATCAGTAAGCTGAAGTGGCAGTGGGCTGGCCATGTCTGTCGAAGGACCGATGGCCGCTGGAGCAGACGAGTCCTTGAGTGGAGACCGCGAATCGGCAAACGCAGCGTGGGGCGCCCCCCTGCCAGGTGGACCGACGACCTAAAGAACGTGGCTGGGGGGGACTGGATGCGGAAGGCAGGGGACCGAGCGTTGTGGCGCAACTTGGGAGAGGCCTATGTCCAGCAGTGGACTGTGATAGGCTGAGTTGATTGAGTTGATTGTCAGAAAAATAGGCTCATAAATATTGTTGTACAGTTTGTTCACTATTTTGCACTTACTACTTGCTTTTCACGGTGGGATCGTGGTCAAACACATGCCGTTTTGATTACATACTAAGAATTTGTCATGTAGGTGCTTCATTTTATTTTACATCTTGCATGCTTAATTTGTATGTAAACGCATGTTTGATAAATAAATGATCTTTATCTATATCTTTATCTTCCTACTAAACAGACTCGTGCCACACAAATCACAACATTTTATAAATTGCTGCTTTTGTGGCCCGAGTCTCACCGTCTTTAGATATTAGCTGTGAAACTTAATATGTTAGCTACAGTCTACAGGCAAAAATATTTGGCATTTAATTTACGAGAGTTTTCCAGAAATTAGCAACTTTGCCTGTTAGACGCCGCTTATTTGCTACATATTAGAATTTAATACGACTTGATCCTTTTTACGCGATCGCATAGAAAAGTTTTCGCGTTCCTTAATCTTTTCTTTGATATAGTTTGACCTTTTTGAATGTTTTCTATTTCTATAGAAGTCTTTAAGTCCTTTTAGTAATTATCATTAAATGTGTTCGTTGTAGGGTTATGTTTATTACAATTCAAAGGGTTTTGTTTAGGCTGGAATCTATTGACCGGGAATCAAAAGAGGTCGCTTCATATTAAATCTTGAGAGCACTTTAAAGCGACTTTTTACAGGAATACCGCTTAACATCAGGTGAACTTTTTGCTGTTTCACCATCCTATACTATAAAAAAGATATTTTTTTAACACAAATGGTGGGTACAGTCGACCACACGTCAGTGGTAACAGTTTGAAATTGACAACGTCTTTATTTGGTAAGCAGTAAGGGCGGTTTTCTAATTCAAGTGTTACCACCGACATGCAGTGGACTACCTATCTTTGTAAGAAACTAGTGATTTTTATCAATATGTTTTATTTAATTACGAACAGAACCAAATGCACCACATCACTAGAAGCTTCTGTAATATAGTTGCTATTCGTGGAATTAACAAAAAATATTATTTACTGTTCCATGAAAAGCAACTGCCAAAAATATTGAAATTTGCCGTTTGTGAAATTATTAAGTTGCTGTTCGCTTGGTTGCTATTCAAGCAGTTGCTATTCCTGGAATACGTCTTTGAAACAAGTATTTAAAAGTAATATTTCTATTGAGAAAACACCCATTATGTTAAGGTGGTATTAATTCGATTTGATGTAAGTGACCATAAACAATAAAAAATATAATTTAAGTAAAAAATTATCGATTAGTTGCTGTTTAATGCGCTCATTTACAACAATGTAAGCAAGTACCTATGGGCGCACCATTTAATTAAGTCTTGTGCACTTCATCAAGTATTTCAAACAGGCAATTCAAACTTTACAAGCATGTATGTCAAGTCATACACCTCACATTTCATGTCTGCCTGCAATTCTCTTTAAACCTACATTCGATTAATTTTATTAACAGCCAACTGCCTATTAAGTTTAACTTGTTCATTAAAACTAAGAGAATTTCAAACGGCATCGCTGTGTATACATAAGGAGAAACAGAATTTTAATTGGCCAAGCTAGACATGGGTAACTCAACAAAAATGCGTGAGTTGCAGCTCAGCTCACGGTTCACGTGTTTAAGACGCTGAAAACAGCCAAATAGCCCAAATAGGCTTCTTTTAACTTTTTTTAGCTGTATCCATATAGTTTATGGCAGTGAAAAAAATATATGTTAATCTTGATCGTATTTTCTAAAACTCTATTGTGCCCAAAACACTTTTTCTTGAAGTTTTCTCGATAGAAAAGAATTGTAAACTAACCTCTTAAAACATGCTTTAAAGCAAACAATTTCTATTATTTACCGAATATTATAAATGAAATTAAGAAAACATTTAAGAAAGACAATAATCTAAAACATAATTGTTTCTGTTTTTCAAATAAGATTTTAGTTTTTATAAAAAAAAAAATGTTAATTTTCATTCAAGTTGAGCGGCGCACCCGACGTCCCTCCGCTCGTTGCCTCTCTTTCAGTTCTGTACAAAACGACAGTGACCGCAGAGGTCTGATTTTTTAGGTGTTGTCACTGGAGCTGTGAAACGGCTCACAGATCAGCTCAATTTGTGCCTCTATCTACTTCGAGTTATGATCTATGATGCGAGTCGCTGAGCTTATAGAGCGTTCGAACTATTTGAGCTGCACTCGCTCGCTCACTTTGCGATTCGCATCTGCATCTGTCGCCGCTCCCGCTCACCTGTTCAAACAGGTTTTTATTGATATGGACATCATTTACCTCTCGTGCAACTAACGATGTCGTACATATAGATACTTTCATTGGAGCCGTGAGCTGCGTAGTTTGTCATTGAGCTGCAGCTCAACAGCTCAAGTTTATTGATCTGAATATTTGAACCGGTTCTGAGCTGAGTTACACACCACTAGGTCCAGCTACTTATTCAAATACTGTACATTCTGATGAAGCACATTGGCCTTAATTAACATAAAAATGTACGTCATATAGGTATATTTTTTAATTTAGTTTAATCATTCACATTTAACTTTTTCGTTTATGAGAAGGCACAGTCAATTAGCATGAATTTCTGACTGACGGTTACCTTTGTAATTATAAATGGCAATCTTTACGCACACTAATGCTTTATTTTTAACCGACTTTACTAATACTATTCACAACTCTGATTAAAAGACAAAAAGCTAGCCAAGTGCGGTTCGGACTCGCACAGTAAGGGTTCCATACACATAAATAGATAGAATGGTTGTAATCACAATTTTACTTGCGATTAATGCGTGGCAACTTTCGAACAAATTACGCCTTCCATATTGACGTCATTAATTTTTTTAAATTAACTTTAATCAAATGTACTTTACAGCTTTTGTTTCTGCATTTAGAAGCAGCACAATAAGGCATTTTTGCGAGTTTTTGTTACAGTATTTACAGAAACAAGTCATAAGACGTGCTGAGAAAGGTTTTGAAATACCCTGCACTATGGTACAGAGTGCTGCCACGCTGCCCCGCCGACTTTTCCATTCTATCTATTTCTGTGGTTCCATATCACCCATAGACCCTGATACCCCGTCTTCTTCTTACGTGTCAATGGTTCACACTTTTTTCATGTAATATTTGGCCACTTCTATGGCGGTGCTCGTGGCTTCGTTTAGGTCGGCTCTTGTACAGTTGACAGGGCACAAGGGACAAGTAAACAAATGGGCCATGGACTGAATGGGCCCCCACAATCGCATTCAGTTTTTGAGGAGTTTCGCATTCCCCATTTGCACAAACTTTCTCTGCAGCGACTGACTTGAGTCCGGAGCCGGTTGAGGGATTTCCAGACTGGCCACGGGAAATCGTGACCTGGGGGCAGGTTTGTGCGATACTACAAAATCACGTGGTGGTGGGAGCTTTTCCTTCCATAACTCCGTCCTCATTGCGGCTGGATGGAGTTGTGAATATACAGAACATACAGGGTACAAAATCATCATCATCATCATAAGGCCAATTCTCGTAATGAAAGTGAGAGATGTTCTTGGATCAATCATATATATACACACTATGTGTGGAAAAATAAATAAATTCGCTTATGCTCTTTGGCGTTTATCCAATCTATCGGATAGACAAGCAACGTTGCAAGATTATCATGCATATCAAATCGTATAATTATTATAAATTATGTGGATTATTGAATTGAATTAAATTATTTAAATTAAATAAATCTTTTAATTACAATAATTTTTGTTTATTAAATAAAATTGTATGTGATTGTTCTATGAATGTATGCCTGCAATAAATAATTTTTATTTTATTTATTTATTTATATCATCATCATCATCATACCAGCCGAAAAACGTCCACTGCTGCACAAAGGCCTCCCCTAATAGCCCAATAGGGGGGACATACCATAATCGCTACGTTTGGCAGGCGGGCTGGCAATCGCAGTTGGTTGTTTTAATACTCAGAGAACGCTGCTGCCCATCCTCCGGTGAATCCCTGAGTCGCCTTTTACGACACCCATGAGAAGAGAGAGAGATCATGCATATGTCGGTTCGGTATTGTGATACGGAATACTTGTATGGGGCAACTCGGTGCATATCGACAGAACTTTCATCGCCCAAAAGCGGTGCATTTGCGCCATATGTAATGTCGATCCACTTACGACCTGTAAACCATTACTTATTAGGAATTTTAACATTAACTGGTCTATATATTGGAGAAGTCTGTAAAGGACATTCATAAAAATAGCCTAAAACTGTTACAAAGATATACTACTACTGGCACTATAGATGCCATAGGCATTACTTATCGTCTTACTGGTCTGTGCTTATCGTACAGCCAATTACTCATTAAGTACAGACTCACAACACTCGAAAATAGACGAAAGTACTTAGAAACACTGAATTTATATAATATTGTCCAAAATAAAGACTGCATAGAACTGACTAATATGTCATGCTATGCGGTCCCTAGGACCGTCCACATGCGAGAGGATCGTGCAGGCATACTGTTTTCAGTGGGCACATCATTCATCATCATCATTTCAGCCGAAAGATGTCCACTGATGGACATAGGCCTCCCCCAAACATCGCCACAACGACCGGTCCTGTGCCTTCCGCATCCAGCGGATTCCCGCGACCTTCACCAGGTCGTCGGTCCACCTTGTGCACCTGCCTTGGGCACATGCCGGTCCAATTCTGGATTGCGCTCACCTGTTCGCAGAATGGTCGACTCATACAATAAGACCTTTGAACCTGTGGATATCTTCGCATGTACAGTCAACAAATCGGAATCATGACCCACTCAGTCGATAATTCGTATGAAATTGTCAAAACAGTAAAATTTTCTTCTTATTAGCATCGTGCTGCACTTAGGACATTTTGAATATTAAGGAAACTGCGTTAATACGGGTTTGCTTTGTTATTAAATGCAATAGATTAATAATTAGATAAAAAGTTATGTTTTTGATAAAGCTAGAATTGTGTTTTGAATTTCGAATTAACTGTCATTCCGCATAGTTTACCTATAAAAAAGAAGTAAACAATTTTTTTTTTCAAAAACCTGGTAGTATAGGTTTCTTTCAATTTCAGAAGAATATTAATTGTCACTGCCCAATAAAATTGATAACAAGTTGGTTGCCAGGGAAATATCTTTAAGCGAAATGCGACCTAATTCTATTAGAATGTTTGTAGAAAATTAAGCTTATGGTGGGTCATGATTCCATTTGGTCGAGTGTCCAAATAAATTCAAAGGCCTTATTTTTAAAGAGCTGCTTCATTCGTTTTAAATTTAACTTTAGGAATTATGTTTAGTTTAGTTTTTAATTTAATTAACCTAGTGATTACATAATTTTACCTCATGTACTACATTTAGTCTGTGAACAGCGCTGTGGGCTGCAATATTGTTTATACTAAATATGTATGTATTTATTACTAGTTTTTATATTGCAGCTGTTTGCTGTTCCATCTGAATAAAGAAAAAAATAAAAAAAAGGATGAATAATCGATCGATAGGTGGACGCGTGCCTTTACGGCCAAAATTAATATGCAATCTATCCACGATTTGCCCTACTAGAGATGGAAATTTGACATATTTTGTATGGAACTTATTATTATTGTCAAATTCCTATCTCTAGTAGGGCAAATCGTGGATAGATTGGATATTAATTTTGGCCGTTAGTCGTTTGAATCATGAGTCGCCTTCGCAGTATACCTAGTTCGCACGTCAACATTCAAAGTGACATGAAGCAATTCCTTTTAAACATAAACATTACAATCGGTCGTAAACAACGATAGCTTTTTAGCCTGTTAACACTACAGTTAGTCATTTGTGAGTTGACCCTCAGGCTGCGACCGCACAGGCAGACGCAAGTAAAACAAAGCTCTTCAAACTTAATGACTGCCGTTGAGGTGAACTCAGCAAGAGGCTTAATTTGTTGTTGTTATCACTTTACTAATATAGACGTCTTAAACCTACTTATACGATAAGTTACATTCTAAAACCAAGGTAGGTACTTAGGTAGTACGAAAGGGGAGTGACAACATTGGTGTATTGGACTAAGGGGCTGACGAAAAAATATTATTGTGATAGTCAGCTGTATAATCATTTTTGCTAGGCTAACTCTACTCTTCGAGAAAAAAAAAACAAAAAAAAAAACAAAGAAAATTTTTCTTCGAGAAAGAAGCCGACAGAAGGATCCGTTTGGGATGGGCAGCATTTGGCAAACTTCGCCGAGTCTTCTCGTCGCCTATACCGCAAAGTTTGAAGACAAAGGTCTTCAAACAGTGCGTCCTGCCTGTCATGACTTACGGCGCCTAGACGTGGACACTGACAGTTGGGCTAGTCCACAAATTTAAAGTCGCTCAGCGAACTATGGAACGAGCTATGCTTGGAGTTTCTTTGAAGGATAAAATCCGAAACGAGATTATTCGGAGAAGAACCGGAGTGACTGACATAGCTTGTAGGATCAGTAAGCTGAAGTGGCAGTGGGCTGGCCATGTCTGTCGAAGGACCGATGGCCGCTGGAGCAGACGAGTCCTTGAGTGGAGACCGCGAATACGCAAACGCAGCGTAGGGCGCCCCCCGCCAGGTGGACCAACGACCTGAAAAACGTGGCTGGGGGGGACTGGATGCGGAAGGCAGAGGACCGAGTGTTGTGGCGCAACTTGGGAGAGGCCTATGTCCAACAGTGGACTGCGATAGGCTGAGTTGATGATGAACTCTACTCTGGCATTGCTAGCATGCATTTTTGACATGGCCATTGGTTTGGTCATTTATTACTCCCACAAGGCTATACTGAAAATGCCTATCGCATGTCACACTACCGGGGAGGCAGTGTGGTTATGTGGGGCTCGCACCCACTAAAAACTCCGCGGTGTGCCTACTTTCGCCTTGGCTGGATGGGCCACGAGAACTGCTACGCATGACTTTCGTGACCCATCCAGCGCGGCCCACTTCAGAAGCTACATACTTTAATTTTACACTCTTTTGGCGATATCCGGGATCACCTGGGACATCACCACAACTCAAGGGCCGTGCAATGCGTACGATAGACTCCCCAATCTATCGCTCACTGGCTTCATTTAGGGCGGCATCAGGTCGCCGTATACGTCTATACGGCACCGACCTCAGATCATCGCATCGCAAATCGCTGCCTACTGTAGCCCCAGCCTAAAGGTTTGTAGGGGTGGTAATGTTCAGGTAGTTGTAAGAAAGGTCAGGTTGCGTACTTTACTGCTAGTACCAGATACATATTATGACTATTAAGCTTAGTTCAGAGATTCAGGTCATGAGACTTCCAGACTCGTTGATTAAATTCACCGAAGGCAGCAGCTGCTTTAGCGATACGTGCAGCAATATCGGACTCCAATCGGTTGTCAGATTGAATAGAGCTGCCAAGATACTGAAAAGCTGATAACTCTTCCAGCTGATTTCCACCCAATTTCACAGAAGACCCATCCACAGAGTTACATCCTCTGAGGAATTTCTTCATAACTTGGGTTTTGGAGACGCTAATCACCAGGCCGAATTTTCGACATGAAAAGTCATAAGGCGTACTGAGAAAGACTTTGAAATGCCCTGTACTATGGTGCAGAGTGTTGGCACGCGTGCCCTGCCCACTTGGCCATGCTATCTATTTCTGTGACTGGAACACTGAACATTTCTCTCAATTCAACGATATGTAGACAGACCACTCGATTGAGCATCAGAATGCGCGTATCCATTACACAGAATATTACGTAACCAAACACTCGAATAGGAAAGTTAAATTTATCTTGTATGACAAATAATGATCGCGTTCAAATACTGATGAATCTTAATTTATTGAATAAATACTCAGAAGAGTAAATTGTTGTGTAATGTAATTACATTTGCCTCGTGGATTAGAATAAGGGGATAGGTGCACTGTGGGCAATATACAAGATGGTGATCTGTAATCGTGCCATATTTCTAGATCTGATGAAAATTAATGTGCTTAGTCACCCAAAAAATTCTACGATTATTTAATAATAAAACAAAGTTTAACCGGATTAAATCGCGTATATTATTTAAATTGGTTGCAAAGCTTTCGAAAAGTCAGGGAAACCAATTTAAATAATATACGCGATTTAATCCGGTTAAACTTTGTTTTATTATAATGTGTAGTGATCGCGAAAACCTAAGAAGTGATTATTTAATACCTAAATTTTCACTTAAAAACATAGCGAGGGTTCGAGAGTAAATCCCGAATGACTCGGAAAATAAGTCATCGGCGGCATTGTCAAAGGGTGGAAATACCTGCAAATTGTTTTGGTGGTGTCGCATGCATCGTTTTTGTGTCGCGCGCGATATACGGGGTAATTTGTTTGTTTACAAATAGGTATTTAACAAAAAAAATATGTTTGTGGTATTGATTTTTTTACTGATTCGTGTTCAGTATCAGTGGTATAGTCACCTCCTTAAATATGGCACGAATACAGATCAACATGTACCTATAATCAAAAATCACACGCAACGCTTACTACGGGTTGAATTTAAGGCGCTACTAAGAGCTAAGTGGCGCCCCCATCCGTATATTAATTATTACTTGCTGAGTACATCATTGATCAAAAATTCGTTTTTAACCGACTTCAAAAAAAGGAGGAGATTATGCATTCGACGAGTTTTTTTTTATCATTTATAAAAATATCACAAATAAAAATAAAAATAAATTACTCGCTGAATCGAATCGCATTTATCGAATATTCGTTTTGACAATTGAAGTACAGGTACTGTAGTTTAATAAGAAACTATTAACTCTGTAAATTATAGTTCGCTGTAGTTGTAGATAGAAAAAATGCAAAAATCGGCCACTTTTGGCACTTTTTCTATCTATTTAAGATTTAATTTGATTATTTTTATTGAAGAGTTTTTCCAAATGAGTTGTCCTTACGTATGAATATTGATTCTGATAATGTAGCTCACAGGAACAACAGTGTTTTTATTACATACTATATAACTACAGCGAACTATAATTTACAGAGTTAATAGTTTCTGATTAAACTACAGTATATGTACTTCAATGATTAAAAACGAATTTTCGATTAATGGTGTACTTCAACGAGTAATATGTAATTTTTATCGATTTAAATCATAAGATTTCGCTTCGCATGCGTATTTACGCGTTAAAAATAATAAAGTAATTAGGTAATTTTTTACTGATGGGGGCGCCACTTGTGTGCTACACTCTGTTTTTACTTACTTGTCTTGTTTAGTAAACAATCTTAGCATGTCTTTTTAATGAAATTCGTCAGTAATAATTATTGAAAGAAATTATTTTAACAATTATACAAATTAAATATAAAAAAAATTAACCTAATTACATGTGCAGAACTAGTAATTATATTTTATCACTAGTTATTTGAATAAAGAGACGTGCCAAGATTGCTTACTAAATAAGACAAGAGACAAAAAACAGACATTACATACGCCTTAATAACGAATTCCGGTAGACAGTTACTGTGGGTTTGCACCAAAAAACATTTAGTAATGTCTCGAAACTTGTCATAGGTATATGAAACTAATGTCACAACTTGTTTTGTTGTTTGTTACGTTCGCACTGCAGAAAACTGGGTAATTTCTTTGACAGATTTCAAGATTCCTTGTTGGCTGTGTTTGCACCAAGAACATTATATATGTATGTATTACATACATTCCTGGACAAAGTACTACATATTTTTATCAATACAAAACTATACCTTATGTCTATGGTTTAAGGTTTATTTTCATGTAATAGTGATGTAAGCAGAAAACCAAAAGAAAGGGAGAGCCGAGAAGCGACTTGTGTGTCCTTGTCTAAAAAATTGCCAATGTAAAATAAAAATTTCTATAGTAGTTTTTAAATCAAAATTATAGTTTTCTAAAATTCGTTATTACCGCACTTCTATAATACGATAATGTGAAATTCGTAATAGTGATGTAAGCCATTAATAAAAGTAGATCGTACTATTTTGTTACGTATTCTTATTGAATTTATAAAATAATATTGGTGTAAACTTTAACCTTTAAATGTCAACACTGATTTGTCATATTGACAACAATTATGGCGGTTTATTGTATTTTTTCATGTTTTTGAATTTTCTGTATATTTTATTATAAAATGGTGAATTTTTGTTGCGTACGTGGTTGTAAAAAAGAATCATATCCTGGCTGTGGCTTATCTTTTCACAGGTAAAGTGTTTTCATATGGTTTTCATATTTACAAAGCACTGACACACTAGGGTGACCATGCGTTGTATGCACGAATGTATTTGGTTTTTTTATTGGATCCCAAAGATGACTATGAATGACAGATCGGGAAAAAATAATTCCCAGGAATCCCACAAAGTCGTCTATCGTTTTTAGCGTGTATTTTGAAAAAAAAAACTCATTCATTCAAATCAAAGAAAAAGTAGATTATTTCTATTTACGTTGAATAATGACAAAATTCTGAATACGCCCATGGTTGTACCACAGTCTTAGGAACTCTAAAGCGCAAACCACACCGAGACGGTGCGTGTCGGGCCCGCATTGGGTGGAGCATGACAAATACAACATCTACTTCGACATCGAAGATGGCGCACGAGACTATTTAAATAAAATTAATACAGATATCGTTCTCGAGGTTCTCGGGGGTCCTGATTACGAATATAAGATTTATTTTGAAATCCAAGATGGCAGACGCAACTTTTTGAATAAAATCAATATGGGTATCGTTTTCGAGGCTTCCCGGGATGCTAATTACGAATATAACACCTATTCGAGATCCAAGATGGCGGACGTGACTTTTTAAATAAAATCAATACGTGTATCGTTTTCAAGGTTTCCCGGAGTGCTGATTATGAATATAATATCAATTTTGAGATCCAAGATGGTGGACGTGACTTTTTAAGTAAAATCAATATGAGTATAGTTTTTAGGTTACCCGGGGTACTGATTACGAATATAACATCTATTTCGAGATCCAAGATGGCGGACGTGACTTTTCAAATAAAATCAATATGGGTATCGTTTTCGAGGTTTCACGGGGTGATGATTATGAATATAACATCAATTTTGAGATCCAAGATGGTGGACGTGACTTTTTAAATAAAATCAATACGGGTGTCGTTTTTGAGGTTCCCGGGATGCTAATTAAATAATGGGACCACAAATGCAGGGAACAGCTTATTACTGATGAGTACAATGACCCTTAAGAGGTTTTTAGTTATTTCAATTACACGTTGTATAATATCTTTGCACACGTAGAATTAGCAAAGTTGGCAATGGTGTCGATTCTCTTGTTCATGAACTAAACTTATTTTAAACTATCGCTCTCTTTTACTGATAGGAGATAACAGAAAGGGATGGAAACAATTTAAGCGTTGTCAAATTAGTCGGAATTTAAATTTCTATACAAGTTTAGTCGTGATTTCGGAACGTGCCCACTAAAATACAGTGAAATGTAACACGTAAACTAATTTGACAGTTCTAAAATTGTTGCCATCTCTTTCTTGTATCTACTATTAATAAAAAAGAGCGATAGTTGAGTTGTTGAAGTAGCGTGAACAAGAGAATTGACACCAATGATCCATGAAAATAAAATTAATAAAACATCGACTTTGCCTACCGTAAACCAGCAGGCCGTGTTGACAATGTCCATACCTACTTCCTACTAATATTATAAATGCGAAAGTATGGATGTTAGTTTGTTCTTCCATAACACTGAAACGGCTGAACGGATTTGATATACTGATTCTACTCGGGGTAAGAAAAATATATAAATAAAGTCAAAGCATATAATCTACTTCATTATGAGTACAATGACCCCTCTTAGTTTTCGAAACGATAACATTAAGTTTGAGAAAATCCACGAATAAATATTATTTGGACACCCTAGTAGAAAGAAATGCAATAGTGTTATGGACCTCTCGCTTGGCTCGTTTTAAGTCACATAGTGTGTTATCCTACTATATAGATTCATGGTTTGCACTGACTAAAAACCATGAATCTATATAGTAGGAATCTTGGATCTCGAAATAGATGTTATATTCGTAATTAGCATCCCGGGAAACCTCGAAAACGACACCCATATTGATTTTATTTAAGAAATCACGTCCGCCATCTTGGATCTCGAAATAAATGTTATATTCGTAATTAGCATCCCGGGAAACCTCGAAAACGACACCCATATTGATTTTATTTAAAAAGTGACGTCCGCCATCTTGGATCTCGAAATAGATGTTATATTCATAATCAGCACCCCGGGAAACCTCGAAAACGATACCCATATTGATTTTATTTAAGAAATCACGTCCACCATCTCGGATCTCAAAATAGATGCTATATTCATAATCAGCACCCCGGAAACTTCGAAAACGACACCCATATTGATTTTATTTAAAAAGTCACGTCCAACATCTTGGATCTCAAAATTGATGTTATATTCATAATCATCACCCCCGAGAACCTCGAGAACGATATCTGTATTAATTTTATTTAAATAGTCGCATCCGCCATCTTCGATGTCGAAGTACATGTTGTATTCGTCATGCTCCCCCCAATGTGGGCCCGACACGCACCGGCTCTGTGTGGTTTGCGCTTTAGAGTTCCTAAGACTGTGGTACAACCATGGGCGTATTCAGAATTTTGTCATCATTCAACGTAAATAGAAATAATCTACTTTTTCTTTGATTTGAATGAATGAGTTTTTTTTTTCAAAATACCCGCTAAAAACGATAGACGACTTTGTGAGATTCCTGGGAATTATTTTTTCCCGATCTATGATTCATAGTCATCTTTGGGATCCAATAAAAAAACCAAATACATTCGTGCATACAACGCATGGTCACCCTAGTGTGTCAGTGCTTTGTAATTATGAAAACCATATGAAAACACTTTACCTGTGAAAAGATAAGCCACAGCCAGGATATGCTACTTTTTTACAACCACGTACGCAACAAAAATTCACCATTTTATAATAGAATATACTGAAAATTCAAAAACATGAAAAATAACAATAAACCGCCATAATTGTTGTCAATATGAAAAATCAGTGTTGACATTTAAAGGTTAAAGTTTACACCAATATTATCTTATAAATTCAATAAGAATACGTAACAAAATAGTACTATCTACTTTAATTATTATATAATAAAAATACATACATATATAATGTTCTTGCTAAAAACTTATACATTGACGGGTTTGTCTATAGATTTGTCACGGCTGACGTTCGTGATGCTTAATCATGTGTCAAAACTTGTCATAAATCTCGTTTTTTGTGTTATCCAATGAGGTTGGTAAACATGTATGGCCGAAAGCAGATACTTTGAAGTGTATCGAAATTAATTGTGAAACATGTCAATAGACTATGAAATGTCAAACAAGTTTCGTTTCAACAAGTTGTGTGATAATGCGATACATTGACAGAAAACTGACTTTTCAACATGTTTTTATGTGAATGTTTCGTTAGTGCAAACCACGGTGCAAACTCACAGTTACAGTGCGAGAGTGCAACCACAGAGTACATTGTAATATAGTGCAACTCGCACTTGTTAATTTTTCCCTTTTTTGTCGAAAATTGTACTAAAACTGAATGACCAATCATAAAATACTTGAAAATTTTGTATGTCTTATGAGTGTGCACTCTCTTCGGCGCGCGTGGTAAGCAAACACTAGGAGAGTCATGAGTCATTTGTGGATTCACATTAACGCTCCACTCGGCCCATTCAGTCTGTATTAGACATAATAATTTGCGTATGCCTGTCTGTTTGTACGACGGAGAAATTTAAGGTGACAGGTACGGTTAGTAAAGCAGTCGTGCAAAGTATAACTGATTAATTTGTGAATGTTTAAATATCCCGCATTATAGATGATGGTCTTTGAAAGTTATGTAGGTACTTCATTGATTTTTATTATGTAAATTCAACCTTAATTCAATGGTAACATAACCATAATAAGCTGAGCCCGTCTTGTATGTAATTTACATACTATACCAGTTCTGCTTATAATGGTTTGTGCCATTGATTCAACATACAGTTGACTGTATCACGTGAAACTATTTTGTCTTTCTAAATTGTAGTAAAGCTTAGGAAATAATAATAAAAAAGTATAGACGTGGAAAATACACTCGGGAGCAATTAATCCAGGTCACCAACATAAATCTTAATATCTTGGAAGCTATGAATAACAGCTTATGCCAACAAAAAGTTGATAATAAATAGTCTATAATAGTACATTATGATACAAGTGAGCTAAGTTGACTATTATACTCGAGGCTGGATTGCAGCCCGAGCCGAAGGCGAGGGCGTAATGGAGCCGAGAGTATAATAGTCAATGCTCACGCGTGTCATACGACGTTTTTCAACACATTTGCGAGGGAAAAAACATAAATTACACATTTTAGACAAATATTGAATTCGTGAAAAATGATAAAAATGGCGCGCGGATCACGCGGTGACATACAGCTATGTGCGCGTAGGTGGTGGAAGGAAACCGCCATACAGCCTAATATAAAAATATTATAAATTGATTTTTTTGTTTATAACACAAATTAATATTAATTTGTTGACAAAAATTAATAATTTGATGAAATGAAATGTTTATATAGCATATTTTAATTAATACATTTGATTTATTCCCAAAAATGTTTAATTTAGTTCAGGCATAAAAACTCTTTGCTGCGATTTAAAAATAAACTGTAAAGTAAAAAGCACTAGTGCAATAATATAATGAAAAAATCACGCGTGCGTTATAAGCCACATTATGACCTTAAAAGCAATGCAATAAGAGCCACTTTACGAGCAAGTGTGTTGAAAAATAATAAATAGTCTATTGTTGTTAAATAGATAGTCTTTACAATACTTTTTATTTGAATTAGCTCTAATTCTTAGTTTCCAAGGTGGTAATGTTTATGTTGGTGACCCGGATTCATTGCTCCCGAGTGTATATTATGTTTCTAAAAGTCGTAGATCCTTAAATTTTCTAACTTATAAAAAAAACTATTTATTGTTTAAAACTCCATGAAAAAATTTGATCTTGGTTATTCTTCAACATAATTTCGTTTATTTCCATATATTGACATGACAATTCATGGACAGTTGTTTGAAAGATTTGAAAGAGAGTGAAAATGGTTTAGAAATGAATGGGTTACTTGTCAAATGTCTCCTCTATGCCGATGATCAAGTTATCCTTGCATCGTCGGAGGGGGAGTTACAGAAGATGGTAACAATTATGGATGGTGCTTTGAAGAGTAAAGGAATGAAAGTTAATGTTAGTAAGACAAAAGTTTTGGTTTTTGAAAAGGAAGAAGTTATGACAGAGTGCAATATTTTGATAGGTGACGAAAAGGTGGAACAAGTGAAAGATTTTGTATACCTGGGTTCCATGTTTACGAGAGATGGCAAGCATGTGAAGGACATTGAAAGGAGAGTAAGTGCTGGTAATCAGGTGAATGGGGCACTACACACCTTCATGAACAGCCGCAAAGTGTCGGAAAAGGCACGGCTGGCTGTTCATGGGGGAGTGTTAGTGCCTACACTTATGTATGGTAGTGAAAGTTGGGTATGGCAGAAGAAACATGAAAGCAGAATAAATGCAGTAGAAATGAGAGCTTTGAGAAGTATGTGTGGTGTAACTTTGAGAGATAAAGTAAGGAATAACATGATAAGGGAGCGTTGTGGAGTGAAAGAAGATGTAGTGACAAAGATTGAGAAAGGTATGTTAAGATGGTTTGGACATATAGAGAGGATGGACGAGAGGAGATTGACGAAACAAGTATACGAAGCGAGTGTGGATGGAAGAGTTGGAAGGGGACGACCTCGGCGAACGTATCGCGATCAAATCGCGGATGTTCTCAAAAAATGCCAGGTTAAGAGTTCTCCAAACCGACGAGCATGCATGACGAGGTTAATGGACGTAGATGAAGCGAAAGAGGTGTGTCAGGATCGTAGCAGGTGGAAATCCATAGTCTCTGCCTACCCCAATGGGAAACAGGCGTGATAATATGTATGTATGTATGTATGTATTGACATGACTTATATTATTGGCAGTCGTTACGGCTAGTCAGAAGCTCGAAAGTCTAACAATTGTGGGGTAATTGTGTAATGCATTGACATTGACATTAGCTTTCATTTTGAAATGATAACAATATTCATTGCGTGGTACGCACGGCTACACATCAAGCTGTACATTTCCAGTATAAGCTGATCTCGCATTGTACGGAAAGCCTATACAATGCGAGGTCAGCATAAACTGCAAATGTACAGCTTGATGTGTAGCCGTGTGTACATAGTTGCCGATAAGACGAATTGTCAAAACACACGGAGCAATGAACATTGAAATCCTATTGATTGCGATGGCGAGCGAGTTATGCAATTCGGCAGCAGGTCTAACCTTAAGATGTCTGTATTACCTACTAGGGTTGCGGGGATCTGATGACAGTCGCTTCGTGTAAAATGCTGATGTTCTGGTTAGACTGAGACCCAAACATAATTAGGAAAGGGCTCGGGGTGAAAGAAGAGATTTTGATATGGTTATAAACCAAACCGTTTCTGCTGACGCTACAACCCAAGCAACGGTCGAGCAACACCCCTGAGTGTATTGACCTATGGTACAGACGTATATTTGCACACTTAGCTACCGCATTCCGCAACCGAACAAATATTGTAAGTAGGCTTTGTACCTTTCATCATACACTCGCTTTTTTGCCGACCGTACACGCATCGGTGACGAGTGGATCATCCACAATATAGATGTTAAGTACTATTGTGGGTAAGAATTTGGTGTAGGCAGTACGTACTTGTGAATTATATTGCGTTTGTTCGCCGTATTTAGATTTCGTATAGAAAGATGTTGAATTGGCGTTCTTTTGTCAGAATAGTTGTAGGATTTTGAATTTTGGTATCAAAGTAATGTTGAGAGTCTCGTTGCTAAGTTGATACCTGCGTGGATTTCAATATTTGCGAGGTTAAGCTGCGCTAGCCGCGATCAGTCTGTGGATGGGTAACCGTTTAAGATGTTGACTTGCGTTCTTTTGTCAGAATAGTTGTTGGTTTTTGTATCTTTTAGTCAAAGTAATGTTGAGAGACTCCTTTTTAAGTTGATAGTAGCGTGGATTTCAATATTTGCGAGGTTAAGCTGCACTAGCCGCGGTCAGTCTGTGGATGGGTCACCGTTAAGGATGTTGACTTGCGTTCTTTCGTCAGAATAGTTGTTGAATTTTGTATTTTGAAGTCAAAGTAATGTTGTGAGGCTCGTTGCTACTTAGCACCTTACTTAGTATTACTTAATACCTAAGTGAAGTTCAATATCTGCGAGGTTAAGCTGCAATAGCCGCGGCCGTCCGTGGATGGGTGACCGTTTTATTGCACATCGAGACCATTCCGTGCTTCGGAGAGCACGATAAGCTCTCGGTCCCGGTTGCCATACGAATACCTATAGCAGTCGTTACGAGTAGTCAGAAGCCCGAAAGTCTTAGAATGTTGGTATTACCCAGAAACAGGGTTGCGGGGGTCTGGTGGCAGTCGCTCTGTGTAAAATACTCATGTTCAGCCGCATCTGGTTAGACTGGAAGCCGACACCAACATAATTGGGAAAAGGCTCCGAGGAAGAGATATTTTTTTCATCTGAAATCAATACTGAAGTAGAGAGACTTATTAAAATTCCACCTTTTCTATTGTTCTTAACGCCACTCCGACCCGACGGTTTTCATTAGTATGCAGTCCGCATAGATCCCAGATTGCTTTTTTTTATTATCAGATTTCGTAAAGCAGTATTTATTAGTCTCGTTTTGGTATTACAAGGAAATATTCCTAAATACATGCGAAAACGCGAAAAAAAAGTCAGTTGGTCTCTACATTTGTGTTCACTTAAATCGATAAAATGTAGGGACCACCTGATATTTTTTTCACGATATCAGGGTTGATCCCATAGTAAAAGTTGTTCATAATGATGAGTATAATGACCCCTTTTCGGGAAAGAAGCCATTAAAATTTCAACCTGTATTCTTATTAGTATGTAGATATAGCCATGGGCGCCGGCAGGGGGGTGCCAGGGGGTGCACTTGGGAATCTCGGGATCTACAGGAATTATTGAAATAAAAAGCCGTCTGTTGGAAATAATTTTTTTTTTTTTTTTTTTTTTTTTTTTTTTTATTAGGTTCGCAAACTGGACGTTACGACATTATAATTAATAAATAACATGTGCGGAAAATCATGGTAGTCGAACGGCCTTCTAGGTGCGAACACGACATGCATACGAATATTTATTATATATTATTTTTTTTTTTTTTTTTTTTTTTTTTTTTTTTTTTTTCATTTTTTTATTCACAATAATTAGTAGGCAGTAATTACACAATTCTCATTTAAAAAGCAACTGCAGCTATTAACAATCATATACGGCAAAGATTGTAATAAAACTAAAATCTGCACCACCTGGAAATTGTTTCTGCCCGCGCCCATGGATATAGCCTAGCTTCTACGCAACACGCAACGCTTGCCTTCCATGTAAGAGTTCTTGAGTTCAAACCCGGGTCGCACGTCTGCCTTTTTGGATTTATCTGCGAATCAGAATTTGATTACTTGCTCAAACGGTGATGGAAAACATCGTGAGGAAACCTGCCCACCTGAGAGTGCTCCATACAGTTCTCGATGGTGTGTGTAGTCCGCCAACCCGCACAAGGCCAGCGTGGTGGACTAAGGCCTGAACTTATCTCATCCTGAGGAGAGGCTCGTGTCCAATAATGGGACATTTAGGGGCTGGTTGTGCTATTATTCTTGTTAATACAGGTTTCTTTTTTCAAACTCCCTATTGGTTAGGTGCTGGATGCAAGCCAACAGCCAGATGGATGGGCACAAAAGATCGCAGGTAAGGTTTTGATGGGATTGGAAAAGACCAGGGAAGTATGGTACGAAAGTCAGAAGCCTGTATGTATACGGCAGTGGGGGAACAGGACTGTCAGACATAATGATTGGCTTGGTTCCCAAAATCGGTTGGCCTAGTTTGGAAACTATCGTCAAAATTTCAACGGAGTGAACGATTCGTACCACCGTATCAAAAAATAAAAAATAAATATAATACCCGTATTGTATTTCTCACTAGTCCATGCCAGCAGCTTTGTCGGCGTATGATTCAGTCTATCACAGAAAGATGTTATCACGCATCCTTCGGAGACTGTTTATCTTCCTGGGATAAAAGTAGCCTATATATATAGTCTACCTGTGTACAAACATGGAAGGAGAAACAAACAAACAAACACCCATACTTCCACATTTAAAATATTACTAGGATTTTACGCGGAGTAAAAAGTATTTGGTTCTTGCTATCTTCACGAAAATAACTTTTTTTCCAACTATCAGCAAGGAAATGAAGTTTCAAATATGGCTAGTCACGTCTCTAAGGTGGTAAGTCGGAACGGAAAGCAGATGAAACTTCCTGTATAACAGCAAAAACAAGAGGTTAAAGTCGGGATCAAAGAGCACACTGCATTTAAGTAGGGAAAAGTTACAAGTTGCTTAATGAGTTAATTATTAAGTCTTTCATTGGTCTTCTTTTATTGCCCATTAATAGTTATTACGAACATAATACAAAGCCTTACAAGACCAACTTTCTACAAATCTGAATTTTAAAACGATCTTCACAACTTTAAACAAAACGGCAACCACACTTAATTTCCTTTCCTAATTGCGTAACGAATCACAGCTTAGTATCGATTCTTCCCGACCTACCCCAAAAATCGATCGGCCAGAAATCTAATTACAGGAGGCGTAAATTTGGAGCATCGCCCTATTGATTATGAGCGACCTTGGTGAAAAAAAATTAAGTCAAAGACTGACCTAATTTCCCCCCCTCACTGTTCATTGCCAAGTTTACATTGAAAAAACCGAAAGGCCATTAAGTGGGGAATGAAACCAGCGACGCTTAGTTGAGAAAAAGGTCTTTAATGAGAAGACGGGGCGTTTAAGATTTACAGCGCGGATGTGAGGAGTTGATACTGGATGGTGGTATTTCGATTTATGTTAATGTTATTTAGATGAGTGTGATGATTTATTGTTTATTATACTGATTTATATCAGTGCTATAAACCGGATGATTAGTATTTTTTTCTTGAGAAATGCTTTATAGAAATAGACGATGAGTAAAACTCAACTTATCTATGGCCTATCACTTTCGTTTCGTTTTCTTCTAAGAGCGTTGATTATTGTATCAATTAATTATATTTGTTATAAAGTTTATTTATTTAATTAAAACTTATTCTGCAATACATTATTATCCATTTAAAATAGTCGCAAAAACCTCAAACCTCTTTGCCGCAGCTACGACATGCAAAGATACTTTTCTTATGATGAACTATGTATCACTATAATTCCTAAAATGAAAGAACTTATTTTTTATGTGCACTTACCGCATGTCGTCTTGTTGCGGCAATAAATCATTTTTCTTTCGTTCTAAATAGGTTTACTTTGATTCTATTACATAAATTCGACACGGCACGACCAAGACTACTTGGTCGCGCTATAATTAATAAAAAAGAATTAAAAAGGAGTTCGAATCAACGGTCGCGTGCCCCGGAGGCCAACGTCCTTTAGACAAGATCGCCCCCTCTACCTCTGTCCCTCTCTAATTAACTGTTTAATCCATAAAGCCGTCCCTTTCGCCCCCGGGGATGTTAATATCGTGTTACTTAATATCCCACTGGGACACCGTTCGGATAATAATTTCCAGAATATTATTGCTCACGTAATACGTCAAAGACTTTTTCTTTTGTTTCCATGAAAATGCTCGACTCCAAATGATTCAAAAGGACCGTTGATGTGGAAACCGACCGCTATCTTCACTGATTTCAGTTCGCTCCGCTAAATACGTAATATATTTTTTATGTACGTCTGAATCGAGTTTCTTTTTTGATATACGACAAACCGTATCCGATATCGGAGCCGTGAGTTAGCAATAAAAGTAAAGCATGTCGAAAAATATCGTTAAGTAGCACACGCCCGCCCCTTAATATCTTCCACGCGGCCGCACCCGGCGCGCCGTATCGGGGAATTTTCATCTGAATATTTTCCTTTCTCATTGTCGTTATCTGAAAAATATGTTTTTCGTACGGTCGCAATCACCCCGCGCCCCTCTGCCCCCTTTTCTATATTTCCAAAAAGTCGCAACAGCCACACACTGAGTACTGGAAATTCGAATGCGTCGCTTTGAATTCAAAGTTGGCGTTCTTTTCCGCGCCCCCGATGTCACGTTGCTCTTGGATGTAAAAGAAAAATAGTTGGTGCGTCACCTCGAGAATGAAATCCTTTCGCGAAGGTGTTAGAGTAGGTATTTGTTTGCTGTGTGTCGTGTGGACGCGCCGGGTGGTAGGCGGCGGCACCGGATGTGCGGGGGAGGGTGGGGGGCAAATGGACGGAAGAGAAGCAAGGCAAATAACTTCGCCCTTCTGTACACATGTATAGGAGGCACGGAGGGCGCACAAAAATGCTCGCAGCGCCGTTTCCAAGTTCCACAATGAAACGTTGAGTATTTTTGTCATTTGTCGTCATAAAATGTCTCGTCTAAAGAAAAATTCGCGTTGAAATGTTTTTGCCGTCCTCAAGTTATGAGATATGTCGGAGTTACTGCATATGATATGAAAGTTTTAATATCGTCGCTGAGAATGCTCCTAATGATTACGCTGGATCATAAGAACTTTGTCAGCGAATTAGTTTCAATTGAAATATAAAAATGTAGGGTTTATGAAACATTAGGTACTTAGGGTACGCACCAATGTTTATGGCGGCTGTGAATTTCGACGCCGAGCCGCACCCCGATTGATACTCACGCCCTCAAAATTTTGATACTGCACAGGCATACGACTAGTTTTCACCACCGCCATAATGTTTGGTGCTAGCGCCCCGCACCCAGATTGATACTCGCACCTTCAACATTTTGCTACTGCATAGGCATACGACTAGTTTTCACCACCGCCATAATGTTTGGTGCTAGCGCCCCGCACCCAGATTGACACTCGCGCCCCGCACCCAGATTGACAGTCGCGTCCTCATAATTTTGCTACTGCACAGGCATACGACTAGTTTTCACCACCGCCATAATGTTTGGTGCTAACGCCCCGCACCCAGATTGACACTCGCGCCCCGCACCCAGATTGACACTCGCGCCCCGCACCCAGATTGACACTCGCGCCCTCATAATTTTGCTACTGCATAGGCATACGACTTGTTTTCACCACCGCCATAATGTTTGGTTTTAGCGCCCCGCACCCAGATTGACACTCGCGCCCTCAAAATTTTGCTACTGCATAGACATACGACTTGTTTTCACAGCCGCCATAATATTTGGTGCGTCTCTGGTCTACATTAGATTGTTACTCTCGCGTCATAGCGATCATCTGTTCTGTTTTTATCAATCACATGCCATTCATCTCTTAACAGCTGTTCCATCACGTAAATGGATACTCGATCAAAGTGAGTTGATTTTTTCACTATTTCAGAGTGTTGGTCCCATACTAAATTTTTTACAAAATTATGAGCAGATACTGCTCTTGAAGTCATTTGGTATTAGAAAAATAATCCTCTATAGTTGCCATGCTTATGGCGGTTCCGAATTCTACACATTTTCTACTTCTACGTGGCAGTTTTTTCTTATGATATCAGTCCCGATGATTAAAAGCATTTGAACCTTCAAAACATTTACACCGATATCTCCATTTTAGGCCAACCATAATCTAGCAATTCAATTGTTAACTTCAAAATCTATTTGCTTACTTCCGTCCTCTATTTATAACTTAATGATACCGAAAATCGATTCCATTGTAGTGGCAGCCCTGTTTAAATAAAGTATTGTATCGCCATTGTTGCAGCGATTGAGAGGGCTATTATTATAGCTATTAAATACTTACAAAATAGGTTTGCATGTATTAAAGTAATTTGTTAACGGGCAGTCGATTGTAAACGATTTCCCTTCACAAGTTGTTTTAATATTATGTTAGTAAATACGTGTGGTTAGTAGTTCGTGTAGGTTTGTTTTAAAAACTGTTGATTGATCAAGAAAATTGGTAGAAAGGGACAACCCTACATGACTGGAAGAACATAATTTAATTTTGTAAAAGAAATTAATGCTCAAAATTGTAATAGACACAACATTCCTTACACACATAATTCCTTAACAGACACAATTCTGACTTACGCTGACGACTCAATAGATAATAATAGCGATCATTGAGTGGAATTATGAGAACAGAATGAGGGATTGCCCGCTTGTCGCCTTCGAGTTGTATCAATGCAATGTGTAGCACGAGCATATTCAGAGAATGCTGTCGAATATCTTTAACTACGGGGTCAACACTGAAATCGCGAAAAAAAACAACTGATCCATACATTTTGTCGCGTGACATCGATGATTTCGGCATTTCTTTTGCGATTTCAGTGTTGGGCCCATAGTAAAAGTTGTTCTATGCTATGCCCTAAATGAACTCTTAAAATAAGACCACGTTTTTCTGATAAACGTTGTACAAATCAATCGTTGTTGTAAGCGATATTCTTTAATTGATGCCAAAAAATAGGTAGGTACTCAAAGTTGATATGAGAAGAACAAGAAAGTTAAAAAGAACTTTAAATAAGTAATGTGCAGAATGAATGAAAAGAATGAATAGAAATAACCAGGGGTGTATAAGTGTATAATCCCTTTCGGCCGTATTGAAAATGTATGTATGATCAATACGAAATCAAGAAAAGATGTCAGACCCAGTTGAAACTCGTGTATTTTTCGACTTACAATAACAAAATTATTGGAACGAATATTACTGCATTAACTTGGAAATTAAATCCTTGCTTAATATCGCATCGAAATTCCCTTTGTGGTCTTGAAAATTCTTTGCCAAGTCGAAAATCAAAGCATCCAAATAGCAAAAGTTGGGTGCCCTTTGAGCAGTCCCGTTATTATTTTCTCAAGAACCTCTTTTATGTAAAAGAACGCTTCAGAAAGCGAGGGTGGTAAAGGGAAAAATATGACGGAGAGTAGTGGTGTTCCCTTCCCTTTCTGACTTGGGGATTAGAGTGGGATGTGGATAAGTCGAGTGGCTTTCGTGTTAAGAGTCTCCATACACGAGCTCTCGTTACGTCATGGCCCGGGGCCGAGACGTCGTGTGGGAGGCATTTTGACAAGTATTTTATGAAAAATGTAACCGCCTTTGTGACAATGCTTGAAGCTTTTTAAGCAATGCGCCTGTTGTCAAGTTTAATGAGATGAGAGTTGCCACCGGTTACGAAAGTTGTGGATATATCGCCTTCTCGGAAACTTGGTACTGTCAGCAACATCATCTATATTTACTCCTATAGTAACATTACTACAGATAAAATTCATAATAGAAGTTAATGATATTAAAAAGTTAAATAAAAAAATCTAATCAAATAATTTATTTGTGATACACAGGTAATAAATAGATCTTAATAAATACAATATAGTTCCATAATAACATGGTCAGCCTCAAGACACACAAATTTCTTAACTAAAATGTCATAGATATGTACATTAAAATTATAATTACATTTGAAAAAATATTATTGATATCAAAACTCGAAACAGCACATAGAAATCAGACATTTATTATGACCGTTTAAAGGTCAAAGTAAAAGCCAGTATACATCTTCAAGTCTTACAAAAGATGTTTAATCGCATCCGCAAAGTACTAATTCTGTACTATTGATTTTCTCAATACTTGTATATACTACTTTAATATTTTGCGAATGCCATTAAATATCTTTTGTAAGGCTTGGAGATGTATATCGGCTTTAACTTTTATATTTAAATGGTTTTATGGTACTTGGGAGAAGACTACCTATGTAACAAAAACCGTTTGAATTTGTTTAAAGGTAAAATTAAAAGCCAATGCATATCTCTAAAGGAAAACGAAAGTAACCGACATAGCCTAAAGAATTGCCAAACTTAAGTGGCAGTGGGCGGAGCACATTGCTCGCAGAATGGCCATGGCCGATGGGGCAGTAAACTTCTGAAGTGGTGACCGCGTACTGGAAGACACAGCGTTGTGGCGATGCTTGATGGAGGCTTGTGTCCAGCAGTAGACGTCTTTCGGCTGAAATGATGATGATGATGATGATACATCTCCAAGTCTTACAAAAGATGTTTAATGGCAACCGAAAGTATTAATTCTGTATTATAAATTTTATAAATACGTAAAGTTGTTTAAACAATTAACCAATTTAAATAATATACGCGATGTAATCCGGTTAAACTTGTTTATTATAATGTGTAGTGATCGCGAAATGCTAAGAAATTGTTTATACAACTTCAATACTTTGTGGATGCCATTAAATATTTCTTTTAAGACTTGCAGATGTATATTGGCTGTATTATTTTACCTTTAAATGGTTTTGTGTAACTTGGGTACTTATGGTAAACTTGTGAATAATTTTGTGCTGACTGGAAATACTTACAGGCGTGTCTAAGCTTCTATTTGTAAGTTAGCATTAACACAGTAGTAAATAAAGTTTTGCATGTATTACGAATATTTATAGGTGGGATTACGGTTCAATTTATTAACCATTAGGCGTATTTACTGCATATAAAATCAGTTACAATGTTGCAGGCGTAAGTGTAATGTTATTGCATGCGTGTATATGCGTCTTGGATGACTTTTTGAAGAGGTTATTAGCATTAAATACTTTATTTTCGTGGATGTTGTTATCGCATTTTGGAGGGAAATCTCGAAAAAAAAACTTTTAATACTTTTACGTCTTAAAGAATTTTCTATTTCAGGTTATTTTCACTTATTTTACCTCTTCTGTGATAGTTTATAGTGATACTAGCTTTAATGCACGGCTTTGCTCCCGTGGTTCTTTATTTTAACACTGGCTGACGCCTGTGGCCTCGCTCCCGTGTTTTCTTAATACAAATTTTCAACCTCTCTTTACCTGCCTTTTTAGGGTTCCGAAGTCCTACAAGGAACCCTTATAGTTTCGTTATGTCCGTCCGTCTGTCCGTCTGTCCTAATCCTTTACAGCTTAATAACTTCTACAGTTATAAACATAAGTAAATGAAATTTTGTTAAAAAATAGTCTACATATAGATCTCAATTTAAAAAGAATAAAAAAATCGTTTTTACGTATTTTAGGGGTGGCGTCCATAGATGTGAAATGGTGATGAAAACATTTTTTTCGCTGCACCCCCTCGTGTGGGGTATCATTGAATAGGTCTACTAAAATGAAGGTAATGTTTCATACACCACTTTTTTATCAGGTGTACCATCTGCGAAATATAGCCCGCCAAAGTGGCTTGCAATGTGTCCCCCCCCTGCCATTTCTAAACTATGCAATTTAGAAACTTATAATCTTCCACATTGATAGACCTTTGTGAAAACTCTCTTTTAAAATTATTTCGAGTATAGTGTGATTATAATTTTTTGAGTTATAAAGAGAAAACTGAAAAATACTTAAAACGTCCTAGTTCAAAGGTCATTGACCTTAAAGAAAAATTATCATAGCAAATAATGCTCCTTTAGCTACTTTCTATTTGAAAAAATCACAAAAAGTAACTTTGAAATGACACACTTCTTAAATTTGGCTTCTTGAATTTATCGCTAGATGGCGCTACTAACAACACGCTTTGAGTCGCGAATGCTGCCGATTATTGCAAAAACTAAAATAGCCATGATTAATATTCGATTTGATTCGTTTGTAATTACACCTACTTAATGAACCCTATAATACTGAGCATGGCCCGACATGCTCTTGGCCGGTTTTTTTTTTTTTATAGTATAGGATGGCGGAACGAGCTAAAGGCCCACCTGATGTTAAGTGGTTACCTTTGCCCATAACAACTGCAATACCACCTAGACTGTTGCCTAAATGGTACCGCAAGTCGGTTCGCCAAACTGAGACATGAAGTTGGAAAGTCTCATGTGATTGTAATTTCAACAATCATCCTTAGGGGACGAATTTTCAAAAATCCTTTCTTAGTGCTCACCTACGTTATGTAAGGAACTTCTGTGAAAAATGTCATATTCCTAGACCCACCAGTTTCAGCTGTGTGTTGTATGTCAGTCAGTTTTAAGAATATCAGTTCTTTATTTGTTGATTTCACAATTCCATTTAAAATCAGTACCTTTCGTATTCAGTTTTCTGCTGAATAAAAGGCAAAAAAATCTTGTTAAACCTTGTTTATCATTAATTCCGTTAATCTTGTATGTTCGTTTATATTATAAGTATATAGGGCAAAGTAAAGAAGTCTGTTGACGTATGGAAGCAATAACAGCAATAATAAACTCCGGAAGGACGAAAGTTTTCCTCCGAGGATTAGTTATACGTGGATAAGAATTGATTAAAAATATGTTTGGATTTAAGTATGCGTTTCAGGCATCCAATATTTTTTTTGATATAGGTAGGTACAGTCGACCAATCGGACTCATGATCCACTCAGCCGATAATTCGTATGAAATTGTCAAAACAGTAAAATTTTCTTCTTATTACCGTCGTACTGCACTTTGAATATTAAGGAAACTGCTTTAATACGGGTCAGAGGTCTATGCAATTTTGAGCTTTGTTATGAATGCAACAGATTAATAATTGGATAAAAAATTACGTTTTTGATAAAACTGGAATTATATTTTGAATTTCGAATTAACTGTCGTTCCGCATACCTAGTTTAATTTCGGAATTCGACCTTATTTTATTAGAATGTTTGTAGAAAATTAAGCTTATGGTGGGTCATGATTCCGTTTTGGTTAAGTGTACATGTTTAGCAAGTAGATCCAAGTTCTGTTAAACCTTGAAGATTTTTTCTTGATGACTTTGCAGCTATGCGGTCTGAGACTAGTCGTCATCATTTCAGCCAAAAGACTTCCACTGCTGGACATAGGCCTCCCCCAAACATCACCACAACGACTGGCCCTGTGCTTTCCGCATCCAACGAATTCCCGCGACCTTCACCAGGTCGTCGGTCCACCTTATGGGGGCCTACCCATGCTGCGGCTTCCAGTACGCGGTCGCCACTCCAGAACTTTACGGCCCCATCGGCCATCTGTGGCTAGTATAGGAAGATAATTAATACAGCAGGACTAAATTCAAGAAAATAAACTTAGATGAATAATATACGCCCCAGTCAACTATAGCCGTAGCAGGAGGTATCAATCGTTTGCCGTTCCTACGTGCAGAATCGTCTCGCGAGCCTTCTCTCCCGTCCTTCGCACACTCACGCCCAAGAGGGCGACAGGCTTGGCATCCAGGAGGACGCCAAGCCTGTCTGTGATATGTTCGTTGACGAATGGTAGAGGCTTTTGTCAGTATGTCTGGAGTATTGTGAGATGAATGTATGAAAGTGTGTATTATTATTATATTATTACAGCTGTTTAATTAAAATAAAATAAATAATCAATCAATGTCAAAAATAAAATGATTGCAGTGACCTTTTTTTTTTTTTTTTTTATTTTTTATACTTAACCGGCTTGCGTTTGACCGCCACCTCACCTGATGTTAAGCGATGGTGCGGTCGACGATGGTACACGCTTGCCCAGCAAAAACCTATTCACTCGAGTCTTGAAGACCACCAGATTATATTTCTCGGGAAACACTGACCATTCCACTCTTTGGCGGTACGCATGATAAAGCTATTAGCAAACCGGTTCGTGCGTAAGGGTGGAATATCTACCATATAACGGTGGCGCATCGCCGTGCGTCTGGTCGTCCGATAATGGAAAGGACTTGGGGGAATTAAATTGTGCAATTCCAACGCACACTCGCCGAAATGCATCGATCTGGAAGCATTAAATTTATATATATATATACTATGTACCCATAAATATGTAAAGAAAAGTCAATGACCAAGCATGTGAAACTCCCACAATCCTGCTAAAGTAAACAACATTTCTTATCCAACGTCGCTATAATCCCAGACTTTACTCTCTCAGAATATTACGCGTCTCCCTCATTACGAGCCAAATCATTACTGGGTGAAATCGTATGGAATCACAGAGGGATTGTTCACACCACCATAAGAAAAACAACCCTAACTCCAGCATTTAAGGTTGAATTTTCCACGGGTATATCACTAAATTATGATCCACGGTGATATGTCATCCGGGCTGTATGAAAAATATGAGGTGTATTGAAAATGAAATCACTTCGATATTCGCTAAGAGGTTTTTAATATCACTCGGGATGATAAAAAGTTTGGTTTGTTATTTATTTTTATTTGAGGATAGATATTTACGTGATTGAGGGAGGATGGTGAGATAGAAAAATGTAAATGGTATTGCGAAATGGGTCATTAGGGAATATGTTAAGTATTTTACATTTGTTTGTTGATTCAACTCTGCTGTCTACTTCAATTTAGGCTGCCATGACTTATATTGCCACCCGACAAAGACTTTCTGAATCCTGAATATTTGGGAAAATCCAGGTTTTCCTGGACACCATAAAATTTTCTTATTTCTAGATAAAGTAAGGAATAATGTGATAAGGGAGTGTTGTGGAGTGAAAGAAGATGTAGTGACAAAGATTGAGAAAGGTATTTAAGTCGGTTTGGACATATAGGTTACTGAAATAAACATTTTGATTTGGATTTTTTTGATATAGAGAGATTGACGAAATAAGTATACGAAGCGAGTGTGGATGGAAGAGTTGGAGGGGGACGACCTCGGCGAACATATCGAAATCAATTCACGGAAGTTCTCAAAAAATTCCAGGTTAAGAGTACTTTAAGCCAACGAGCATGCATGACAAGGTTAATGAACGTAGGTGAAGCGTAAGAGGTGTGTCACTATCGTAGCAGGTGGAAATCAAAAGTCTCTGCCTGCCCCAATGGGAAACAGGCGTGATAATATGTATGTATGTACCATTAACAATAAAAAAATAAAATTCAAGTAATTTTTATTTATTTAATAAAGCTACCAACGCGGCGAGGGTCCGGGATTCACTCTCTTCTTGAAAAGCCCCTCTGGACTTCCCCGGATGCCTTCCAAATTAAGACAAATTCGAGGAATCCCCGACAGATTGGGCTCTCAAAAGTCATTTAATGTTGACAGGATTGGTAGCATGAGATGTCTCAACTTCCAAACCAGAGGTTTGATGTCCTAAAGTAGAAAGTTGGTTAAAATTGGATATGGAACGCGAAGGGTTTTATGGTTTGTTATGGCGCTTGAGTAAAGCTGTCCAATGTCCAGCAGAAGAATGCAGTAGATTCAGTTCTTTCTGGCCTTGTACTTACAGTTTTCTTTTGTATTCTCTTTTTTCTTTGCATTTTATTTTTGTTGTTTTTGTTATAATCTAAGATCAAAATAAATATTATTTTCTTTTTAGATTGAAGAAACATACTTGGGTGTGTCCAATCTCATCTTTTATATGTGGTAGGAAGCGAATTTAATAGGCATTAAATATAGAGTAGATTAACGGCTTTATTTGCTAAGACAATGAACAGATATGCAAGGCTTTGCATTTCAGAAAGACTTATAAATATTCGTGGCTTTGTTAGCTAGAGTGAGGTTTGTTTTGTGTAACGTAGAAAATCTATAAAAATGTTTTATAGTTGTCAGAATTTAGGATTTGAAACTAAAAATGCATGTCAAGAACTATCCTGAAGAGAAGATCACTTTTCCCTTACGATCCAATTCTTTAATAGTACCTACCTCTTTTCTGTAGGCACGTATGTGACCCCCATCCTCGCCAATAGTAGCAAAGATGTGTATATCACGATTTTTCTTCACGTAACCCGCCTACATACGTTACCCCCTCCCGTTTGCCCCCTTTCACACATTCTTGTTAAAAATGTACCGAAGTACAAAAGCAATTAACAACCATAGGTTTCCATACAAAATTACACTCAATTTAGCTGACGGTAAGGTTAGAATTCCAGTGTATGGGAGTTCGTAGTTAAGTTAGTTTACGTTGAAAACAATTTCGTGAGATTGGCTGTCGATATGGGCGAAGATTTTTACGATTTGTCGTAAATTTTTGGAAGTATCGTATTTCTACGGTCACGTTTGTTTACAGCTTGCGTAAGCTTGTGGGATTGGAATGGTGACTTTTAGATAAAGAGGCCATTGTAGTTTTTCGAGCGGAGAAAATTGACCGTTGCGATGTGTTTCGACGGAGATAAGAGCGTCGTTGTGATGGTTGGCCATCTGTTATTGCTTGAGTATACGTGGGTCATAACGGCTTCTATGTAGTTTGGGCAAGAAATATTATCTTTTACTTGGTTCTACTTAACATCATCACAACATCGTATTGTAGGCCTCCTTTCTGGACTTTTAGGTACGGTCAATCAACCTCATCTCTTTGGTGTTTGGTAAGAAGAGAGGTCAACGACTCTCGAACCCTCTCCACCGCCTCCTTAGCGAGCATCACCTCCTCGCAGAAGGAGACGACGCGGCAACGCCTTCCTAAGCGCTCTCGCTCCCGACCATAGACAGAACCACGGCTGGAAGCGAGAGATCGCTGCCGCCTACTGCTGTGATGAGGTCACGGTGCTGCGTGGCCCAAGCTCGGCACTCCACAAGTGTGTGCCTCGTCGTGTCCGCATTGTAGGCCTTCTCTCTGGACTTTTAGGTATGTTCAATCAACCATCTCTTTGGTGTTTGATAACTAAACCATTGTAAACGGAATTGGCTTTGTATGTAAGTTTCATACAAGGCAGGCTCAGTTTATACTGGTTTTCACAATCGATATGTGCTTGAGTGTACTCACTCGCTTAACCTGACGAAATCATTAAAAGGACATTTATCAACATGTATAGGGCTACGGGCCCAGGAAAATTCTCGAGTTGTGTAACTGAATAAAACCTAGGTTAATTTCTAGTACAAAACTATAACGTACATAATTACTTCGTACTACTTTGGTAGCTAATAGGATTTAAAAAATATTGAATTTCAAAAATCGAATAACGGCAACAGTAACAGCGTCATCTAACGAATCTCTGTAGCAAACTAAATTCTAGAGTAAAATTAGTTGATTTAGTTTTTTTTCTAAGACTGAAGTGATATTGATTCTTTGTTTTTTTTTTGTTTTTAAGACTTAGATCCGTATTACAGAACTTTCCTCAAGTACAGTTTGATCTTCAATCACCTGATCACTACTTAAGGATAGAATCGTTACTTGAGCATCGGTCTTATTCCGATATGGTAATTATAAACTTCGACTCAACATCATAACGAATATAACCTGAAATAGGAAATAAATCTCTACTCAAGCGTGGTCTTGACTACATTTGAGTGATTACATATCAAATCTCTGCTCAAACTCTTAGGCCCGTATTACAGAAAGTTCCTCAAGCGTTGATCAATTTTTAAGACTGGAGTTGGGATTTAAATTTAGAACATTCCTCAAGCATAGATTCATTGAACACAGTTCAGCTGAGTTCATCTTTATTCTATACTGGCACCTGTTTCGGTATTTGAGCAGAGATTTCATCTGTCTGTGTAGAGGTTTCATCACGCATGAGTTGAGATTTCTTTCCTATTTCAAATTATATTCATGTGTTATGTTGTAGAATTGAAGTTTATAATTGCCGTATTGGAATAAGACCGATGCTCAAGTAACGATTCTATCCTTGAGTAGTGATCAGTTGATTAAAGATCAAAATGTACTTGAAAAATATTCTGTAATATGGACCTGACAGTGTAGTGAATAAAACTAAAGTCAGCTGAACTGTGATCAATAAATCTATGCTTGAGGCATGTTCTAAAATTAAATCCCTACTCAAAACTGGTTTTAAACAGTGATTAACGCTTGAGGAACGTTCAGTAATACGGGCCTTAGTGCTAAAGTGATTCTAGCAACGTATTAAAGCCACAGTCAGACAGTTTTTCTTTTATATACATAAAAGATAATACTAATGTATCTTTCGCAACTTATTATACCTTAAGCCGTCGTACTTTCGATATAGCGATAATAACCATAAAAATACTTTTTGGACAGCAATATCTCGGATCACACGTCAAAAATTTATAATGGCGGCCGAAAAACTTTATTTATAACGTTTAATTGATGTTTCGAATACAACATGACGATAAAATACCATGTTTTTTACATTATTGATGATTATTAACTCTTAAATTGCTGTTTAGTATCGTTAATAAGTATGGTTGACTGAATTATTGTACTTAAGACTTGGGTTACTTTACGTGGGCGGGGAAATTTCACTTTTGGTACAGTACTTAGTGACTTTCGCTTGTAGTTTTTGCCCGCGTTGGTAAACTGGAACTTTTGTCAGGAATTCCTAAGAAGAGCAAGATATTTTGGGTTTTATATTTTACTAGTTTAGGTTTTGTTTATGCCTGCGTATAATTCCGTACGTAATGTCATTTGTTTGTGAAATAAAATATCGCCCGAACATCGCGCAAATGCCAATTAGGACACCTATACGACACCTGTCCGATTGATTGCGGGCTCGCACGAACAACATTCGGGCGATATTGCGATGGTTGCGTAGTCGCGTAGTAGCTTTTATGTTAATCCGAGCTATGGTCCATTGTATGCCAAATTTGATTAAAATCCGTTCAGCCGTTTCAGCGTGATTGAAGGACAAACTATTAGAAATAAAATAAGATTTAAAACATTAATTTTTGACAACGTATAAAAATCACATTCTACACAAGTAGTATAATAAAGCCTCTGATACAAGTACACATGCCTGTAACTTGTACGCTTGCATACCACCTTCTTGCAGCTCCTTTCCTGTGTAAACGTTAACTGGCATGCCTGTACCTGGCAAACAGGTAGCTAGCTTGCACTACATTTGATTTACTGGCATGCAATATGAGGGAGATGTCGCGGGGCGCTGCGCAGCCGGCACATGTGAACGTACGCGGCAGCTACAGCCATGCTAGTGTCACCCAAATCCGTCTTCTTCTTCTCTTATTTTTTTGTCTCATTAATTTAGCTACACATTCTTCTGCTAGTAACAATGTGAAATTATTTAATTCATGCTTTGAAAGCTTTTGTTCTCATGACGTCGGTGGCGTGGCGTACTGGCACGTGTATACTGCTTGCCAGCTACAGGCATGCAAGTAAGAAAATGTCATGTAGGTTTACTTGCAAATGTATCCACAGTGTGCCAGTTACTTGTATATAATCTAACTGGCAGCTGGAATGCAAACTACTGCTCCATTTTACAGGTATGTGTATTCCAGCCATAATAGCAATTTTATTCACAATCACGCAAAAAAAACTGCTTTTCTTAAGGACTCAATAACGATATTTTACAGAAAATGATATTATCGATCATAACTCGTGCGCGTGAGTCTCCCAGGGAAGTCATAAATCGTGAAAATGTTCAGAGATATTGTAAAAGCTTACAGCTAAATGGCCGACGACTCAATTAGAGGGCCATATTAATATTTCATATGTAATTTAAGTTGTAGAAGGGTGGATACAACTGCTAAAACTTGACAAATTAATTAAAATTTTAAAAACATTAGGTATAATAATATCTAGTAAATCTCTTGAATTTTGCTTTGTATTTTTTGGAAGTGACCAGCCATATACAACGTCGAGATGACAATACGACTATAAATGAAAACACGGTTATTAATTGTCTAAAGAAGCATTTTAAACACATAAATAAGTTATATTGAACTATATTTACGGGGCTTGTCGCGCACAATAAAATCAAAACATAACATACATTTTGACTAACCTCGACGTTTCAGCCAAGATGCGTTGGCCGTGGTCACTGTCGACTGCAGTCTGTTCGTCAGGCAACAGCCTAGGTGGTATTGAAGTTGTTATGGGCAAAAAAGGTAACCGCTTAACATCAGGTGGGCCTTTAGCTCATTTCGCCATCGTATACTATAAAAAAAAGATGTCAATTTAATCGGGTTTAATCAGTTAATAGGATTAAATAAACACACAACCGATATGAAAAACTAGAAAACAACACAGCCAAGAAACTTGTACTTAAAATAAAACATCGATTTCTCTAACGAAGGGCCGTCACGTCTGTAAACTTGAACTTTAGATATCGCGACCCCATTAGCTTTGTAGTTAATACAGCAACAGATTATTATTCAGTTAAATATTACTAGTCAGTTAAATAAATATCTAACCTGTCTTATTAGTTTTGTGTGTTAAGATCGTGTACACTTCAGGTGCAAAGCGAGGCGATTTTTTTCCTCTCGGCCGCGAAGGCAACTGAGTTTTGCAACCAGTTGTAAAAGTGTATTTTTTCTTCTTTTCTGGCAACTCTCTCTCTCTCTTTCTCTTTGACGACCTCTGTGGTTTAGTGGTTCGAGTATCGGACTGCTGATCACGAGGTCGTGGGTACGATTCCCACAGGACACAAATATTTGTGTGATGAACATGAGTGTTTCTGTTGGTCTGGTTGTTTCTTATGTATTATAAGTATGTATTTACAAAAAAAAGTATCTAAGTGTTATATCCATTGTCTAGTACCCATAACACAATTTTTGCTTAGTTTGGGACTAGATGGTGATATGTAAAAATGTCCCAAAAATATATATTTTATTTATTTATTTAACTAGTTGCGATGGAGGGGTGTTTTTCTAAATACGTAGCCTAGTTGCCAACAAAGGTTCAGCTACGATGGCAACTGAGCTTCGCACGCAACCAGTTACGAAATAGGTTTTTTGTTTTTTAATCTTTGGGAAGAAGTTCAAATCAAAGAGATAAATCAATATCCTAATGATGTTGGTAAGCACGCTAAACAATTTGACTAAAATTAAAAATATTTCTTTGCATTTTTGACCCATTGACTGCTGCAAGGTTTTGAAGCTGGACCCGTGCCTTGCAGTTGTGTATCATGAATACGAAATATTTGTGAAGAAGACTTCTAAACTATTTTAGTAAAAATAGTTTTTAAGGCCACGACTTACGGCTCGATATATGGCTTCTAATGATTTTAAACTAAAGATCATGTCTAAATGCGTAGTGTTGAAAAATATGTTTTTGCAAGATGTTATTAATAATTTAATATGTGAATATTTTAGATTATAATAATTTCTTAGGTTTTCGCGATCACTACAAATTATAATAAAACAACATTTCGTATATTATTTAAATTGGTTTTCCTGACGTTTCGAAAGCTTTCATTCAGCAAAAATGTATAATTTTTTTCAGCACTATAGAGGAGGGACTCCAAAAATGGGTTACGCTACCGTTGTCCCCCCGAGGAGATGGCTTAGGTAGCAGTAATAGATTAATAATAATAATAATAATCTCAAGATTTAAATTGTGGAAAGAAAAAATCGCTCACGAGCAGGATTCGAACCTGCGACTCCTGGCTCAGTACGCCAGTGCTTTAGCCACTAAGCTACCGTGAACACTGCTCGTGGTATCGAAATTATCCTCCACTATACCAGGCCCCTCAGAAAGTATTGCAAAAAAAGTTTTTATATATGGGAGACTGGCCAGTTATAATGTTTTTCGAAAATATGATTATTTATAAGTAAAAATAAGTAAGTTCCAATTTCAAAATTTCCCTCCACATTTTTTGCGAGTTAATTCAAAGTATTGTGTCTCACTGAAATATGGATCTGCGCCGGGAACATTTTAGAGCTATGATTTTATACGATTTCAAGTGTCGCCTGAAACCGGATGAATCGTACGATAGACTTCAAATGGCATTCATGGATGAAGGCCCTTCCAAGGCAACCGTGTATCGTTGGTATAACGAATTCAAGCGCGGTCGACCAACTTTGGGGGATGACGAAAGAAGCGGTCGCCCTTTGACGGCTGTTACCGAAGAAAACGTGCTAGCAGTGAAAAATTTAATCCAAGACAATAGGCGAATTACATATCAGGAGATTCAACACATATTGAAGATTGGATCGGGAAGCGTTCACGAGATTCTACACAGCCATCTTCGCGTGAGGAGGATAGTATCACGCTGGGTGCCGCACAACCTCACCGATGCTCAGAAGCAGGCCCGGGTGGAATGGTGCCGTGATATGCTTAACAAATTTGAAACAGGCTCGTCTCGGCGTGTTTACGACATCGTTACAGGTGATGAGTCCTGGATTTATCAATACGACCCAGAAACCAAGCGCCAGTCGACTGTTTGGGTGTTTCAAAATGAGCCAACGCTTACCAAAGTGAAGCGATCTAGAAGCGGGGGTAAGATTTTGATCGCTAGCTTTTTTAATTTGACTGGCCACTTGGTATCAATTCCCTTACGGGATCAAAGAAGCATTAATGCCGAATGGTATACTACCAAATGTTTGCCAGAAGTTTTCTCTGTTATAAGCAACAAGCGACCAAACACAGGGCTCCGCGGGCCACTGCTCCACCACGACAATGCACTTGCGCACACCGCACTCAAAACGAGGGACTTCCTGGACAGCACGCCAGTCAAACTCCTGGGTCACCCTCCTTACAGCCCTGATGTAGCACCGTGTGACTTCTTTTTATTCCCAAAAATAAAAAATCAGCTCAAAGGGATACAATTTTCGTCGCCGGAAGATGCGCTGGCTGCGTTCGAGCAGGCTGTAAACGAGGTGTCTGCGGCGGACTGGAAAAAGTGTTTTGAAAACTGGTTTAGGCGCATGAATCTTTGTATAGAGGCTGGTGGAAAGTACTTTGAAAAGATTTGATAAAAATATATGTACGTATAGAACAATTTTTTTTAGTTTCGCAAAACTTTCTGAGTGTCCCACGTACGTCTTTGGGTGACGTCAGCGATATCTTATTAAGAAACATTGTTCCTTAACCGACTCGACTAACTTTGCAGTTAAATCAAAGTCGCAGTCGTTTTTTTTTTCTTTCTACAATTCGCTTAGCATGCGTAAAATGCGTTAAAATAATAAAATAATAATAATCTCGTTAGGCGGCTGGATCAAGGGCCTGATGCAGAAAGCGGTTCTCCTAGATACGGCGCGTATTGTTAGGAGGTTCCTTTCTCTGAAGCCCTGACCGCCGGTAGCTTGGTCCCTGTACCCGATACCGGTGGGCCACAATTTTTTTTTTTTTTTTTTTTTTAAATGTTTTTTGTTTATTTTGTTTTGTAAAAATATTTAAAAATATAATCAATATGTTTAAGCAATTAAATAAAGGAAATAATAATAATCAATATCTTCGGGACATTTTTACACAACACCATCTAGTCCCAAACTAAGCAGAACTTGTGCTATGGGTACTAGACAATGGATATAATACTTATATACTTTGTTTTTGGTAAATACATACTTATAATACATAAGAAACAACCAGACCAACACAAACACTCATGTTCATCACACAAATATTTGTGTCCTGTGGGAATCGAACCCACGACCTCGTGATCAGCAGTCCGACACTCGAACCACTAGACCACAGAGGTGTCTATTGCATTGTATATTGGTGTAGATTGCTTAACTTTTCTAATCTAATAATATTATTTTACTGTAACACCTTGTAAACAACATGAAAGCAATAAATAATTATGATTAATATGTTGTTGATGATACTGACGCAGAATATTTCAATATAAAAAAAAAAACAGTTAAATGATTGCCCGATAAAGATGTAAATCAGAAAAGCGAAATGAAACAAAACCGGCTTAAAAATAACCGTATCACTTGCCATACAAGGCATAGCTTATTTAATGATGAAACTTTATAAAATGGAATACCGTAATTGGACACCGCGACTTCAGATTTACGCGATAGCTTTGATACATATTTTAACACCTTGTTACTTGATTAAGATTTTATCTCATCTTCAAGGAATAATCAACGATATCGCTTGATAGTTGTACATAATATAAAACATGGTCCGCAGTATAGTTTACTCGAGCACATTAAAAAAAACCGGCCAAGAGCATGTCGGGCCATGCTCAGTATTATAGGGTTCCTTAAGTAGGTGTAATTACAAACGAATCAAATCGAATATTAATCATGGCTATTTTAGTTTTTGCAATAATCGGCAGCATTCGCGACTCAGAGCGTGTTGTTAGTAGCGCCATCTAGCGATAAAGTTACTTTTTGTGATTTTTTCAAATAGAAAGTAGCTAAAGGAGCATTATTTGCTAAGATAATGTTTCTCTAAGGTCAATGACCTTGAACTAGGACGTTTTAAGTATTTTTCAGTTTTCTCTCTATAACTCAAAAAATTATAATTACATTATACTCGAAATAATTTTAAAAGAGAGTTTTTATAAAGGTCTATCAATGTGGAAGATTATAAGTTTCTACATTGCATAGTTTAGAAATGGCAGGGGGGGGGACACATTGCAAGCCACTTTGGCGGGCTATATTTCGTAGATGGTACACCTGATAAAAAAGTGGTGTATCAAACATTACCTTCATTTTAGTAGACCTATTCAATGATATCCCACACGAGGGGGTGCAGCGAAAAAAAATTTTTTTTCCCCATTTCACATGTATGGACGCCACCCCTAAAATACAGAAAAACTATTTTTTTATTCTTTTAAAATTGAGATCTATATGTAAACAATTTTTTAACAAAATTTCATTTCCTTATGTTTATAACTGTAGAAGTTATTAAGCTGTAAAGGATTAGGACAGACGGACAGACGGACAGACGGACAGACGGACGGACATGACGAAACTATAAGGGTTCCTTGTAGGACTTCGGAACCCTAAAAACAGCTCAAGGATTTATTTTATTCAATTGATGAATTGTAATAATGAAATTAAATGTATAGAACGTAAAGATTTAAATTGTGGAGTGAAAAAATCGATCACGAGCAGGATTCGAACCTGCGACTTCTGGCTCAGTACGCCAGTGCTTTAGCCACTAAGCTACCGTGAACACTGTTACTGTTTCTTAATAAGATATCGCTGACGTCACCCAAAGATGTACCACAGTGGAGGATAATTTCGATACCACGAGCAGTGTTCATGGTAGCTTAGTGGCTAAAACACTGGCGTACTGAGCCAGAAGTCGCAGGTTCGAATCCTGCTCGTGATCGATTTTATCATTCCACAATTTAAATCTTTAGATTTCGCTTCGCATGTGTAAATGTGTTAAAAATAATAAAATGTATAGAACGTAATTTTTACACCTAACAATACTTACTTTATTTAAGAACAAAACCAAGATTACTAACAAATAAATAAATAAGTACACACCACCAAACCGTAGATAAGAACTACTTTTAAGGGATCATCAACTCAGCCTATCGCAGTCCACTGTTGGACATGGGCCTCTCCCAAGTTGCGCCACAACACTCGGTCCTCTGCCTTCCACATCCAATCCCCCCCAGCCACGTTTTTCAGGTCGTTGGTCCACCTGGCGGGGGGGCGCCCTACGCTGCGTTTGCCGATTAGCGGTCTCCACTCAAGGACTCGTCTGCTCCAGCGGCCATCGGTCCTTCGACAGACATGGTCAGCCCACTGCCACTTCAGCTTACTGATTCTACAAGCTATGTCGGTCACTCCGGTTCTTCTCCGAATAATCTCGTTTCGGATTTTATCCTTCAAAGAAACTCCAAGCATAGCTCGCTCCATAGCTTGCTGAGCGACTTTAAATTTGTGAACTAGCCCAACTGTCAGTGTCCACGTCTCGGCACCGTAAGTCATGACAGGCAGGACGCAATGGTTGAAGACCTTTGTCTTCAAACTTTGCGGTATAGGCGACGAGAAGACTCGGCGAAGTTTGCCAAATGCTGCCCATCCCAAACGGATCCTTCTGTCGGCTTCTTTCTCGAAGTTGTGCCTACCAAGCTAAATTATCTGCCCTAGGTAGACGTATTCCGTTACAACTTCCAGTGCCGACCCTTCGACGAACATCGGCCTCGGCATGACATGCCTATTGAACATGACTTTAGTCTTGTCCAGATTCATGCCGAGACCGACACGCTGAGAGGCTCCGTTTAAGCTGTGCAGCATTTCGCCTAGTTGTTCCAGCGACTCAGCCATTACAACGATGTCATCGGCAAAGCGGAGATGTGAGATGTTCTCGCCGTTAACGTTGATACCCTGTCCAGTCCAGTCCAGCGTCTTGAAGACGTCTTCCAACGCGTTAGTGAACAATTTTGGGGATATGACATTCCCTTGTCTCACCCCTCTGCGCAGTTGGATAGGCTTCGTCTTTTGGTCCTGGAGCTGAACAGTCATGGTAGCAGCGTTGTATAGGCATCTCAGCATCTCTATATACCGTTCATCAATGTGACATCGCTGCAGAGCATCTAGAACTGCCCAAATAAAGCTAATAATAATTTAAAAAAAGCTATAGGTAGAATAAATAGTCTAGCTTTTAGTGTACCAAGCTACGTACTAAATTAACCACTTTATTCGCGTGTACAACTAGTAAAAGAGAAACTTTAATTCTACAATTTGCATAATACCAGCTTCTATGATAATTCTAATGTAGTAGACTCAAGGGGTCGAATACTTGGGTCAATGCATTTCCCAGCACCTATTAAGTTCTCATTGACCCGGTCAAGGCTATAAACGTTTTCTATTGATAAAGTCTATTCGTATTCATTTAAGGCTATTTCTATCAAATTAATCCTATTTATATCCTTGTCCGACATAGAAATTAATGACGACCGGTGTTCAAATTCACCATTGAAAATGGTCCTTTTGTTCGAGTTTGATGTTTACTGTATAACATTTATAAAATTCACTAGTTGTTTGCTGTCAATTAAAAAGCTTGTTGTGACTGTATCCAGTTACTCGCAAGTATTAACAATATTTTTACATGGGTCAACTGTAATGTTTTTTTTTTTCGTTGCAACTTAATAAGGACAAAGAATGATCGTACCTAAGTGTATGTACGCATAATAAATTAGTATTTAACTCTGTAAAAAGTTTGAAGGCTGGAATATAAATGTGTATGTTATTTGTGTGTATAAGTAGGCATGGCCCGCGGCGCCGCTTGTGTTTCTTTCGAGTAAGATGTTGACTGCACATTTGCGATGGTCATTAAATATATTTTAAATTGTAATTGACTGTTAACAACATTGTATACATACGAAAATTACGGCTTTTTAGTAAAATTACTGCATAGGTACCGCGAATTTGTTGTTGCGTTTCCTAATAAGGATGAAAGGTACTTATTCGTCATTAATTATAAGTAGTAAGGAAGTCATTTATATTTTAATTTCAATTATGGTCTTTATGTAATGTAAAAGATGATACGTTAGCATGTTTTAGTTTGTTTTTAAATGATACATATAGGGTGGTGAAACGAGCTAAAGGCCTACCTGATGATAAGTGGTTAACTTTGCCCATTACACCTGCAATACCCCCTAAGCCGTTGCCTACATGGTACTGCTAATCGCGTTTGCCAAACTGAAAGCACAGGACCGGTCGTTGTGGCGATGCTTGGGGGAGGCCTATGTCCAGCAGTGGACGTCTTTCGGCTGAAATGATGATGATGATATATTTTTACTTTTATTTCTATATTGAGATAGATAGTGTTCTGTATAAGAACAATATTATGAATAAATGTGTGTGGAATAGGGGTATTATTGTAAAAAGAATGGGTAAAGTAATGTATCTAGTGAAAGACAATGATTCACTTTTAAATGTGAGAAAACACAAAAATCAATTAGTTTTATATAAAGGAAATATATAGAAAACGAGGAGACGTTCTGGGATTGCGATAATCAGGCACAGGAGTTGCCAGAGCAGGACAAAATCATCAATACACCAGAATTGATGGGTTCCGTTTCTTCAGTGGTGGGGGAAGGTGTAGAGGGACCATAGCAAACAACTAGCTCTCCGCAGCCTTTACCATCTTCAGTTGTTGAAACAACCGAACAGTCTACATCGCCTGCTCCACCAAACGATGACGCCGACGACTTTCAAGAGGCTTTATCGGAAAGCAACAATGACTCGGCTCTAAATGAAAAACAAGGTATTCAGAGGAACGACCCCTTATCACGGATGTTGTTACGCAAAATCCCTAGAACTGATTATAAAAGGTTCATATAAGTAGTTTATATTGTTATCATTGTTATCTTAAATATGGGGAGGAGATGTTGTGTATGTGTGCGTGGCTGCGTCCATGCCAGCTGATGGGTTCGCCTCGTTCGTAATAAACCAGTGTGCATTTAGCAAGCAATCGTTTCACTTGTCCTGTCATCCTCCGATACAACAGATAGATAGTATATTTTATTGTTTGCACAGCATAAAAATAATAAAAATGACGTTTTAACAAACATGAGCATAGTATAGTCGACTGCATGACAGTCTTACCGCTTACAAAATAAAGGTGCTGTCAATGTCAAAATGTTACCACTGACGTGCGGTCGACCGTACTAACAATTAGCAATTGGCTTTTAGTCCTAGACTTGTATTACAGAAGTTCGAACTCTGTCTCAAGTTCAATATATCCTTATTCAACGAGACATTTCTGATCCATCACTTATACGTATATTTTCTTCCAAGGAGGTATTACGTAAGAAAAATATCGTGAAGGGAGTGAAGCCACGCCCTCGTGTAACATTGACATGTGGATCCACCCTTTCGTTGATTCGTGGATTTTTACCAATTTTCCTTTGTGACTTCTTACGTGTATGGGGCGGGAGACGGTAAGGGAATTTACTTTAGATAGGTACCTATTTATGGGAGAAAAAGTGAAGGCGGAAAGAAGAAATGCGTGTGTGTAAAAATTTGTGTTTTTTAAGGTTTAAACTGCACGATTTTTTTTTGCATTTAGGAAAATTTATAAATCCGCTGGATGCGGAAGGCACAGGACCGGTCGTTGTGGCGATGTTTGGGGGAGGCCTATGTCCAGCAGTGGACGTCTTTCGGCTGAAATGATGATGATGATGATGATGATAAATCCTAGTAACAAACGTACCATCATCATTTTATTATTTTAACGCATTTTACGCATGCGAAGCGAATTCTAAAGATATAAATTGTGGAAAGAAAAAATCGCTCACGAGCAGGATTCGAACCTGCGACTCCTGGCTCAGTACGCCAGTGCTTTAGCCACTAAGCTACCGTGAACACTGCTCGTGGTATCGAAATTATCCTCCACTATACGTCTTTGGGTGACGTCAGCGATATCTTATTAAGAAACATAGTTCCTTAACCGACTCGACTAACTTTACAGTTAAATCAAAGTCGTATAGATATGCCTACCCTTACTAATTATTTTATTATTTTAACGCATTTTACGCATGCGAAGCGAATTCTAAAGATATAAATTCTGGAAAGAAAAATTCGCTCACGAGCAGGATTCGAACCTGCGACTCCTGGCTCAGCACGCCAGTGCTTTAGCCACTAAGCTACCGTGAACACTGCTCGTGGTATAAGATATCGCTGACGTCACCCAAAGACGTATAGTGGAGGATAATTTCGATACCACGAGCAGTGTTCACGGTAGCTTAGTGGCTTAAGCACTGGCGTACTGAGTCAGGAGTCGCAGGTTCGAATCCTGCTCGTGAGCGATTTTTTCTTTCCACAATTTATATCTGTACCATCATCAATTCTCGAAAGATTTTTTAGTCATAAACTACTTTAAAATGTACGATTTATCTTAATACACATTACGTTTATTACTGCTACACATTTTTTCACGCTTAATAGCCAATTCTCATGATTTACAGAATCCTGGTTGTAATAAAACAAGTTTAACCGGAGTACATCGCGTATGTTATTTAAATTGGTTTTCCTGACGTGCGTTTCCTGACTCTTGGTGTTTAAAAATACCTAAGACTCTTGAAATTAGATGTTTTAAAAATATTTTTTGTTGAAAAATAATACTAACTAAGTTATAATACTTACTATTAATTATTTTTAAAGTTCTGGAGTGGCGACCGCGTACTGGAAGGCGCAGCATGTGTAGGCCCCCCCAAAAGGTGGATCGACGACCTGGTGAAGGTCGCGGGGATCCGCAGGATGCGGAAAGCGCAGGAACGGTCATTGTGGCGATGCTTGGGGGAGGCAAAAGATTAGGTGGGAAAAAGATTAGCCAGTCAGCAGGTTGGTAGCAGGGTGGACTGCCTGCTGAATGTCGTCAATCGTGGAGAATAAGGTTCTATACAAGGCATACCTATGGGGCAGTTTGCCAATCGAAAATGCCAAAAGCGAATAGTTCTTGTTCCCCAAGAAACCTGGGCATAATTAATTCTACAATAAAATAGCAGGACAAGATTTCACTATGCATTTTATTGAAAACATTGAAAATAGAAATCAATGGCTACAATATTCATTCAATAAATAGTTCAGTAGGTGCGGTCGACTGTACCTACTAAACACTCGAATTACGAAAACCCGAAAACCGCATGAAATAAAGACGCTGTCAAGGTCAAACTGTTACCAGTGACGTGCGGTTGACTGTACTGTTTTTCAATAGACGCAAATTCAAGTACATTGGAAAGCAGCTACGAGTCGGAAATTACGTAAATCTTGTTTTATGACAAAATGCCCAGTAAAATGTTTATTTTCAATTTGCTGGCAATGCTGGGAGCCACTCTACGTGCAACGGTTTCCGTTTTTCTATGTAAAGGCTAGAGTTGTACCCGTCAGTACAGAGTTACGTTATTGAATTGTTTTAAATTGTAAGGCGTTGTCTTAATACAACGCGACACGCGACTACCTCAATTTCGCTTTTGATTGCGGGCTCGCACAAACGAAATTCACGCGAACTTGTGAAAGTCGCGTAATCACGTTGTGTTAGAACAAGGCTTAAAGGCATTGCCAGTGTTTTAATGTTAAAAATTGTATAGGTACTCAACGTTATTATAGATTTTAGCAATGCATGCATTTGATTATCTTTTCGTGCCGGTGTGACAGGCAACAAGACTCAAAACAAAAGCATTTAGGGGTAGCCGACTTACAAAATACCTTCTTAAAATGCAGTGCAACCTACATGGAAATTACATTGCCATGTTAAAACAATATTCTAAGAAAAATTTAAACAAGTGTTTTTGAAACACATCTGAAAATTAGTAGTCTATTTTATTTATGAAAAGTTCAACGAAAATTTGATTATTTACGGAATGTTTAAGCATAAAAAAATATTCATTTCTTTATAAGTATACACACAAAATACTATCGGCAAATTACGCTGAGTAACTATTGTTCTTTAGCATAGGTAATCCATTTTTAGCGTTCCGTACCCAAAGGGTGCTAACGGGACCCTATTACTCTCGCTACGCTGTCCGTCCGTCCGTCCGTGTGTCTGTCACAGGGCTGTATCTTTGTAACGGTAATAGGTAACTAGTTGAAATTTTCACAGAATATGTGTTACTATGATGTCCATCACGACACATACTAAAAATAAATAAAAATCTAAAATCAAAGGGAGTCGCCATACAAGAAACCTCGAAAAACATGGTTTTTTTTCAACGTTTTTGTTCCTGCTCTATCTTCAAAATGGTAACACATACCGGCGTCAAACTTGGTTAGATTATAGTGCATACTATGTTATTTAGCAACAAATACTAAAAACATGGCAAATGTAGACATATGTGGTGGTACCTATGTATGAATTTCGCGTACGTTCGTAGATGTCTTTTGATAAACTCTCGTAAATTAAATCAGTTTCTATGGGGTATCAGGTCGATGGGTAGTACGGAACCCTTACTGCGTGAGTCTGACTCACACTTTGCCGGTTTTTTCAAAATTTAACCAAGAAACCTAATTTTATTCAAAAAGCCACAGATTTTCCTTCACTTTAGAATTATTTAGTCTCTGTTCTACTTACATATAATAATACTTAAAGTAAGCCTCCAATAAAGGCTGTTATACACCAGTAACATCATGTTTCTTAATGGTTGCGCTTGCGAGGCCTCGCTTGACACTATTCCGGCCCACGCGCTACAAATGTACTGTGGTGCCCCATTCAAATGACTTGCATAGCAACTCTCTAAAAATAATGTTATTCTAACCTAAAAACGGTTGCTTGCTTTATATTAATGGATACGAAAGTTGAAGGTTTAGGTTTGATTTACGGACGGAAAAGTTGGTATACTTATATGTATGTATTTACAAAAGAAAAAAGTATAATAAGTATTATATCCATTGTCTAGTACCCATATTACAAGCTCTGCTTAGTTTGGGACTAGATGGTGCTGTGTTAAATGTCCCAAAAATATTTAATTTATTTATTTATTTTTTTTATTTATGTGCCTTTGAGAAAATAAAACTGTTATAATCATGTTGTACAGTTTATACTGTTAGATATTATCAACCCTTGATTCGAAAAAAATTGTTACTCGAAAATGATGATTTACAGGAAAGGCAAAAAACGTTTTCGCGCACTTTGAATCGCGATAAAAGAGGTATTTTTAGACATTCAGGCATTTCTTTCATTTAATTTCATTATTTTTTCATTCCCCATCTATCACTATATCACTATATCGGTTATTTTAAACATCTATAAAAACGCTTGTCATCTTAGTTTTCCTGCAACCACAAACGCTACAAAGCATTCGAAACGTCAGGAAAACCAATTTTCAATAATATACGCGATGTAATCCGGTTAAATTTGGTTTATATACAACGTGTATCAGAAATGCGAGGTCATAATTTTAAGAGCTCAGTCAGTGCATAAGAGACCAAACCTGAAAACAAAAAAAAAATCTGCTGATCCATACATTTTGTCGAGCTACATTGATGATTTTCTAGGGAAAAGTGATATTCTTTTTGCGATTTCATGTTGGTCCCATCACAGAAATAGATAAAATGTGGGCAGGGCGCGCGTGGCAGCACCATGCACCATAGTGCAGGATATTTCAAAGCCTTTCTCAGCACGCCTTATGACTTGTTTCTATAAATACTGTAAAAAAAATCGCTAAAATGCCTTATAGTGCTGTTTCTAACTGCAGAAACAAAAGCTGTAAAGTAAATTTGATTAACATAACATAACATAACATAACATCACGCCTGTATTTCCCCGAAGGGGTAGGCAGAGGTGTAATAGTACACCCACATTTCGCCAGTTATGTTATAGTCCCATGTAATAGGGGGCGAGCCTATTGCCATTGACCGGGCACAAATCCAGACTCCGGGCTGCTACTGAGAATTTCCTAATGAAAAAACCCAATAACACTTTGCCCGACCCGGGAATTGAACCCAGGACCCCACGCTCAGCAGTCACGCTTGCAACCACTAGACCAACGAGGCGATTAAAATTAATTTAAAAAAAAATGACGTTAAAATGTAAGGCGTAGTTTGTTCGGAAAGTTGCCACGTATGAATCGCAAGGAGTTGCCACGTATGCAGTGGCGTGCATTGGTTTTTGGCCTAGGTAGGCAGTCACTAAGCAGACGGAGCAAGTTACTATAGTGTAAAATTATTAAAAAATCTGATACTTACCTACACACATTTCATACAAAACGTTTCTCCGTCTACGTACAAAACAGTTGTATTAACGTGTTATGTAATAGTCATAACATTTTACCTTTTCTTGAGTCAAATACAGATTTTGATGTGTTTGTCTACGGAAATGCACTTTTTTGTTTTGTCAACAAACGAAAACTGATTGAATGGGTTTCTCGTAATTTCTCTAAGCATAGTCTTCCCCACAAACCGAGCACTCTAATTTATCCATGTTTACATCAATATTTATACAAAAAACTTCACAATTCACAATAAAACGAACTAATTATTACACGATTTATGCAATTCGTCACGCATATGACAAGTTCTGTCAAGTGTCAACAGCCAATTAGAGTTGGGCCATAGTAAATCTATGAGATGGGCGTTATTTAACGTCGGTTTGAGAAAATATTTACGAGGGTGATAATCGAATACGTAGTACGTTGGCATAGTAATGTAACGATTATTTTACGTACAAAGTTACACAATAGATTTTCGGAGCACGAAAACAATAGATTTTCTACAATTATTATACACCATTCGTTATTACATTAGTTAAATAACGTTATAAATCTATTTATCGTTATTTTGTTATGAGCGTATATTGAGCTTCATTATTTTACGATGAATGTGTAGCAATGTACAAACAATCATCAAAATAATAATAAATATTGTAATCTTTTTATTCGACCCTTCGAATACCATTTACAAATTATAAATGTGAACACTTAAATGCAGTAATTTCAATAAAACAATAATTATCTTTATTTCGCCGCTATTTTTCAAATGTTGGGTTTAGTTTTATTATAACGATCACTTTGTATGGAAATGTCTAGTTACAAAATAATAGGATTCAAAACTACTAACGCATAACAGTTACGTGTAAAAAACGTTACGGACAACCCACGACTATTGCCACTAGGGCTAAGTTCAGTTATGTCACCTGCGACGTTTTCAGAAGCAGGTGACGCTTGATAAGACGGCTAAATTGCGAAATGTCAAATGTTAGTTATTTACGCATAGCCATATCGTGATTCATTTTTTTGTCGTATGACTTCGGGTATTAGCCTAAAGTAGTGTGTGTGTATAATAGTGTATATGGTTACCAAAAAGGTTTGATTGTGTGTGTGAACGTGACAGGCAATCGTGCGAACGCACATTGCACATTGAGGAACGTTTTGCATTGAATTCATACATTATTATTGAGTACATATGTTAATTGTTTTTTTTTAATACGCTGATTATTTGATTTAGTAATAGTTAATATTAAATTCTAACGAGGTAGGCATTGCTTATTTGCCTATATGGAATGCACGCCACTGCACGTATGAATATGAAGGTTTTGTGTTTTGCGATAGATCACACGTAATACCAATATCGGCTTTTAGCCGTAATCTTACGACAGTAAATCTTCATAAACACTCAAGAGGTCACATGTGTCATTAATCTGTCAAAGCAACTTTTAACAGATATCAGATGTTTGAATCTTATAACGCTAAATGAGCACATACTTTGTGACCAACATAAATAAGTTTTATTTTCAAACTCGTAAATCAGTGGGGTTCTAGAAAATATTCATCACACCTATTACGATGTCAGCAGTATAATTTAACATGTCTTCCTACTTGTAAACTTACGGAAGTCCGAAACAGCAATTTTAATGGTGACCGAAACATGGTTATTTGACAGTTTTCACACATTATTCTATTCTAGTTACATTATCTTAGGCACAATGTATAATATTTAAAAAAACGTGGAGCAAGTTCCTGAACACTGTATTTTTTAGGGTTTAATTATTAAAAAACCGGCCAAGTGCGAGTCAGACTCGCGCAGTAAGGGTCCCGTACCTCTCAACGACCTGATACCCCATAAAAACTGATTTAATTTACGAGAGTTTATCAAAACATATCAACGCACAGTGCGCGAAATATGAATTTTTGCATGTCTTTCTTACGCAGGTACCACCACATATGTCTATGTTTGTCTTATTTTTAGGATTTGTTGCTAAACTACATAATATGCACTATAATCTGACCAAGTTTGACACTAGTACATATTACCGTTTTGAAGATAGAGCAAAAACAAAAACGTTGAAAAAAATTCATGTTTTTTGAGGTTTCTTGTATGGGGACCCCCTTTGGTTTTAGACTTTTTTTTGTTTTTAGTATTTGCCGTGATACACCTCATAGCAACACATATTCTGAGAAAATTTCAACCAGTTACCTATTACCGTTCAAAAGATACAGCCTTGTGACAGACAGACGGACGGACGGACGGACGGACGGAGGGACGGACAGCGTAGCGAGAGTAATAGGGTCCCGTTCGGAACCCTTCGGGTACGGAACCCTAAAAAACCGACCAAGTACAAGTAGGACTCGCGCAAGAGTTCCGTACCACCATAGATACTTATAGGTACTTTACCTTATTTTTTGGGTTCCGTACCCAAAGGGTGCCAAACGAGACCCTATTACTCTCACTACGCTGTTCGTCCGTCTTTTTTATTTATTTTTTTCAAACAAAAATTATACAGTACACAATATATCAAAACATCCTGCCTAACTGCAGAACAGTTTGTCGGCAGTATTCTCGTGGATACACATTCATTTACTTCTTTTTTTTCCAGTATACCGATTTATCGACTTTTGTTACTGACTGTACAGGGCTGTAACTTTTGAATGGTAGGTAGCTGGTTGAAATTTTCCCTGAAACCTCTAAAAACATGCGGTTTTTTCAACGTTTTTGTTCCTGCTCTATCTTTAAAATGGTAATACCTACATACCAGCGTCAAACTTGGTTTGATTATAGTGCATACTATGTAGTTTAGTAAAAAATAATAAAAATAGGGTAAACATGGACATATGTGGTGGTACATGCGTAAGAAAGAGATGCAAAAATTCATATTTCATTCACAGTACATTGATGTCTTTTGATGAACTCTATTAATTAAATCAGTTTATATGGGGTATCAGGTCGATGGGTGGTACGGAACCCTTACTACGTGAGTCCGACTCACACGTGGCCGGTTTTTTATTAAACTTTATGTTGTGCACCTGTGTGTACAAAAAGTAAATAAAATAATATTCTAACTGTGGGTTTGCAACAAAAAACATTTAACATGTAATGTCTCGTAACCTGTCATATGAAACTAATGTCACAACTTGTTTTGTTCGCACTGCAGAAAACTGGGTAAATTCTTTGACAGATTTCAAGATTTGTTGTTGGCTGTGTTTGCACTAACTAAAAACTTATACATTGACATGTTTGTCTATAGATTTGTCACGGCTGACGTTCGCACTGATGCTTAATCATGTGTCAAAACTTGTATAAATCTCGTTTTTTGTGTTATCCAATGAGGTCGGTAAACATGTATGGCCGAAAGCAGATACTTTGAAGTGTATCGAAATTAATTGTGAAACATGTCAATAGACTATGAAATGTCAAACAAGTTTCGTTTTAACAAGTTGTGTGATAATGCGAACGCGATTCGATACATTGACAGAAAACTGACTTTTCAACATGTTTTTATGTGAATGTTTCGTCAGTGCAAACTCATAGTTAGTGCTTCTGTAGCAGAAACCTGTCACAGCACTGTATCACGTTATAAATTATCGAGAACAGCTATGTAACTAGTTTGATTTGAACGCACCTTCAAAGCTTCGAGTATTCCGTAGCGATTATCACGTATTATGTGGGTGCGCCTGCGCTTGCTTCCAATAGGCTTATCTTGAGTGTTGTGACGTTCACACTAATATTGTCGACTTTTACACAATGTAAGTGCTTGCCCTTAACTCGCCTACCTACTGATTTTGATAGGGATCTACATCACAACTTTTCATCAAAGATTTATTATCTTTACAATTGGCTGTCTAAAAAGCGTATCATAAAACGTTCACTTAACGGTTTTTTAAACTTTAATATAAAGAAAAAAACTGCTGTCATGCATATTAGTGAGGGATTATTGCTGAAAACATCTCGCGTCCACACATGTTCGGGTCTGGGCCGTCATGGCTTCTGGGCCGTGGTTCTTTTATGTTTTGTGCCAGCGCTGACAGTGACGTCACGTGTTCGACCTATTTTTGTATGCACAGGACCACGGCCTGAAGCCGTGAGGGCCTTGACTCGGATGTGTGGACAGCGCTTTAGAAAAAGGATTTGTTATCACATGCATTATCGTCAATCAAAAGCAACAACAGAAACAACAAGGAAATCCTCATGGATACCCTCCGTCTGGGGAGGGCGGAGGGTTATGTCGGACTCTTACCGACTAAAACCACACTGTGGCCATCCTCTGCACAAAATAGAGGAGCTCCGGGAACTCCAGTGGACCGCGCCGGTGCCCCTCCAGTGCTACGCCTTTGGCACGTCCCGGGGAAACAACAAGGTAACAATGGAAGTACCTAGTACTCTATTAGCACTAGCACAGTCAAGCGAATATTGATGGTCATAACCAGTATAAGCAGAGCCTGTCTTGTAGGAAACTTACTAACTAACGGCTAACATTAATATCCTATTGAACTATAGAAAGATTTGATTTGATTTGATTTGATTTGTTTGAAAGATTTGAAAGAGAGTGAAAATGGTTTAGAAATGAATGGGGTACTTGTCAAATGTCTCCTCTATGCCGATGATCAAGTTATCCTTGCATCGTCGGAGGGGGAGTTACAGAAGATGGTAACAATTATGGATGGTGCTTTGAAGAGTAAAGGAATGAAAGTTAATGTTAGTAAGACAAAAGTTTTGGTTTTTGAAAAGGAAGAAGTTATGACAGAGTGCAATATTTTGATAGGTGACGAAAAGGTGGAACAAGTGAAAGATTTTGTATACCTGGGTTCCATGTTTACGAGAGATGGCAAGCATGTGAAGGACATTGAAAGGAGAGTGAGTGCTGGTAATCAGGTGAATGGGGCACTACACACCTTCATGAACAGCCGCAAAGTGTCGGAAAAGGCACGGCTGGCTGTTCATGGGGGAGTGTTAGTGCCTACACTTATGTATGGTAGTGAAAGTTGGGTATGGCAGAAGAAACATGAAAGCAGAATAAATGCAGTAGAAATGAGAGCTTTGAGAAGTATGTGTGGTGTAACTTTGAGAGATAAAGTAAGGAATAACATGATAAGGGAGCGTTGTGGAGTGAAAGAAGATGTAGTGACAAAGATTGAGAAAGGTATGTTAAGATGGTTTGGACATATAGAGAGGATGGACGAGAGGAGATTGACGAAACAAGTATACGAAGCGAGTGTGGATGGAAGAGTTGGAAGGGGACGACCTCGGCGAACGTATCGCGATCAAATCGCGGATGTTCTAAAAAAATGCCAGGTTAAGAGTTCTCTAAACCGACGAGCATGCATGACGAGGTTAATGGACGTAGATGAAGCGAAAGAGGTGTGTCAGGATCGTAACAGGTGGAAATCCATAGTCTCTGCCTACCCCAATGGGAAACAGGCGTGATAATATGTATGTATGTATGTATGAACTATATTTACGGGACTTGTCGCGCACAATATGTCATATAATGGATGTCATGAAATGTCATATAAAGGATTATATGACATTTCGTAAATAAATAAATAAATAATTGTTGATTATATTGGTTGTATTGAATTTAAATATTAATAATATATTTATAAGGGTTAATTGTAAAATTTGTAATTGACATATTTCAATTGAATATATATACTTACTACTACTTATAGATTGTGTAAGAGTACCAATTGTCTAGTAGTTTTGACAATTATAAATTAATTGTACCTAATAAATAGTATTTTGCATGCCGATCATACGGTGAGACATGATGTACCTGCCAAAAACCACTAACAACTTTGTAAAAACCATGTTTCTTGCAAATAAAAATCATTATCTTTATCTTTAAAAAATCTTTTATCTTTATCTTCAATAAAATCAAAACATAACAAACACCAACCGCGGGTAGTTCGAGAAAACACCCGCCCCTCAAGACGATGACACCCGCATACATAGATAATATACTTATACCCGCATACTTCAGTCTGCTTCAGTCTGCTCGTGACCACGGCCAATGCAACTTGGCCGAAACGTCGAGGTTAGTCAAAATGGTTGTTATGTTTTGATTTTATTGTGCGCGACAAGTCCCGTAAATATAGTTCAATATGAGTGAAATTCGCGAAAGTTTAAAAACTTCTATTAATATCCTATCTGTCCACGATTTACCCTACTAGAGATAGAAATTTTACATATTTTGTATGGAGCTTATGTCTAATTTCTATCTCTAGCAGGGCAAACCGTGGATAGATTGGATATTAATTTTGGCCAAAAGGCAGTTCCGTTTATAGATAGATAGACAGATAGATAGAATATGCTTTATTGTGCACCATGATAATAATATATAATGTTATAGTCACCATTGATATGATGTGGTTGAAAAAAGTAACAGAGCTCTTTTTAACATGGGCTTGTTCTTAAAAAACTTGAAAGAAAACGCTTTTTTTTGGAAAGAAAGAAATAATTTAAAAAGGGCTCGTGACAGGCAAAATAATAAGAGAAAAAATAAACAAATAACACCTTTATGATACCAAAAATGACCCCATCTCAAAATATGCTGCAACATGAACACCGAAATGTTTCAGCGCTGGTTTTTAAATACTTAGTTAGCTGTTAGATTATTATTTATTAGATGACCTCATCACGGGCGATTATGAGAAAAAACATGGTATAATCACAGTCTAAGGAACTCTAGCTCTGCTCTTGTATATTTAATTACGCAGTGGTATAATTAAATAAGTGAATAAACACTATATATTATATTATATTTATATTATCATTATTGAGGACCTCCAACAAAAGATATAGGTACACAAAAAATCAGCAAGTGACAGATACAGGCTTCTATCTGGTGTACTCCTTCACTTACAGAAGGCCACAGCATGCACAAATTTAATGACTGAGCTAACTTAAAATTAAGGTGAAAGTATCTAACTCAACTAAAAATAAAACAATATGTAGGTAATATATATATCTTCCCGTTTTCGTTCGTATGTAGTGCGAATAAAGACTTGTAATAATTATTATTAATATTAGTACTACTATTATTAGTTCTATGGCTTAGAATAATAAGGCTTAGAACCGCAGTCACACGCGAAGTGAAGCAAATTCAAGTTAGCCTTAAAAGGCTAAGTTCAGTGCAGCTTACGCGCGCTATGTGTGAGTCGGCGAACATTTTACGTGCCGCTTGCGGGCACACTTCGATTGTTTTTGTGCTTCAACTTGAGCGGAACTTTGAATGAAACTATCACTCTGTCTTATTACTCTGTTCTATGGTATATAAGTGAGAAAAATTGTCATTATAAAATAATATTACGAGTAAATGTCACTTTCACGAAAAAAAAATAGAGAATTTTCTTTTATTTATTAATAATTTATGTACTCACAATATACCTACATATGAAAGGAGACAGCATAAAAATTATGCTTTACTTTATGCCTATAGCAATAATTTAGATAAAGTTGTAATTTTTACTGCAGTAAAAGTGCTTAACTACACGTGGCTCGATGCGTCTCTGGTTTTAGAGGTGTATCGATAGCCTACGATATTCTTAAAATGATTTACTCTTTTAATAAAGACTATACGAGACTTGTATTGCAATGGGTTCCAGCGCACATAGGATTAAAAGGCAACGAGGAGGCTGACCGTATATCAAAGTTAGCTGTTGAAGTAGGTAGTGAAATTTCGTATTTACCGGACAATTGGGAATATTTTTCAAAATTTAAATCTATGTGTTTTAACAAATGGAAAGATTACTTTGATGAGATGTCAAAAACAAAAGGTATATGGTACAAAATAATTCAGAGTGAGCCTCCTCGTGCGCCAAGGTTTGATGAGGGCAAGTTAACAAGAAGTTATATTAAGTTAGCACTGAGACTTCGTTCTGGGCACTATCCTTCAGCAAAATTTGCATTCCTAATGCGGAGGGCAGCATCTCCCAATTGTGATGTATGTAATAAATTAGAAGATGTGCGGCATTTGCTGATGGATTGTGTGAAAAAAAAGAAAGAAAGAGAATCTGTTATGAAAGTATTAAAGTTGAATTCACTAGGCGTTGGACTTGTATTGACTATTTTAGGAAATCCTAAGTCAGTTGCTGCAAAACAGTTGTGTGGTTTGCTGCTTAGTCAGTGATATTTTTTTTTCCTCGTCTTGTTAATTTGTATTAAATATGTATGTATTAGACAGTGTATAAGGTACTATGGGGTTGTCATATCCGTGTGGATAAAAACCCCTTATTAAAATATAAAGATTAAAAAAATAAAAAATAAAAAATAAAATAATATTTAGTACAAAGGAAGGTAGGTACTGCTTATTTCAAAGAAATTTCTACCAGCAGACCTGCGAGAGTAGAAATAAGTAAGAAATTTAGACAACAGTCACAGTCAGTCTTTTATTTTTCTGGGATTCTTGCTAGGTTGTATTTTATGTTCGAAAACAACTGTCACGCAACTGTCACCAACGTTTGAAGATTGAGACATGCATGGATGTGGGTGGGACTGCCTCTTATTTGCTTATCTTAAACATGACGACTTTAACACCTATGTTGTCGACGATTATACAATGAAGTAATACGTCCGGCCAACCGATCAATGGGAGTAAGTAACCATTATAAGCAGAACTAGCTTATTTTGTAAGTTTAATACAAGACGGGGTCTGCTTATACTGGTTTTGTCATATGCACTTGACTGTACTATCCATTCAGTTTTGTACTTTACAAGCAAAAAATGAGCAATGCTCTTTCATCACTTCTTTATTGAATGGTGTTAAAGGTTGGGTGTCAACTAGTAGGTGTGACCGAGTCTGAATAGCACTTGCCTTACTGTTTCGAGAAAAAAATACAAGCAAAGAGCGAATCGGACTCGTGCACTAAATGCTCCGTACAACTATAGGTACGATCGCGCCGCGCGACGAATCTCTATATTGTAGTGCATCTCTATCGAAAGGATTTGAAAGACATGTACCTATGCTTGGACGAATAAAAAAGGCGGACGGAATCTTGCTAAACAATAAGTGAAGCACACACTCGTGTGATACTATTAAAAACCTTGCCTACGGCTCGGTTTTTAAACTCACACTCGTGTTTTAATACCTAGTTATGTCAGTTTCATACACTATTTTATCTAAACTCATACAATTTTAAATAAAATACCAAAGTCGAAATCTTTGTAACATTGTCGTAGTTTTGCTTGATTTTTCTGGTAAAAGATTGTTCGTCATTTACGTTGCTGTATCCATAAATTCAGGCGGAGTCATATTCTCCTCAGTTCAGTATCACTGATGTAGTCAGATATATTTGCCCAGCATAAAACTTTCGACTTACAAAACCATAATAATAACGTAAACATTTACAATAAATTTACAAGTAACGATGACCAAATCCAGTAGGCCACGGCGCGCGGCCGCGCACGCGCCCCAGCGCGCGCCTACACAGATAATAAAATATAGTCTGGCGAAAACATTATAATCGGAACTAATTTTCTATCCTTGTCAGGATTCCGTCAATCATCGTTTTATCATACAAAAAATATGCCTGTAAACACTTAAATATAATTAAAAACATCATGACAATCCAAAGTTCTGCCAAAAACGCGATATTTAACGATAAAAATTTTCAATGTATGACTAGTGGCGCCACCCTGAATTTTGTGTATTCATTGATGCCAAACTGTACGACTGCTAAAAAAAAGGTTTGAAAACTCCTTGGTTGGGTCGAAGTGTCATTAAAAACTCCTTAGTTGGGCTGAAGTGTACGGTTATGAAAAAAAGACAAAATACAGCATTGTTTTGTTCAGCAAACTGTATCGTTATGAAATTTACAGGTGCATGTGAGTAAAGTATGTCATTATGACATTACTTTCGAGTTCATGATTCGAATTTAACGATATGAGTGTAGATAAAATATTTTATCTACACTCGTATCGTAAAATTCGAATTATGAACTCGAAAGTAATGTCATAATGACATACTTTACGCACACGCACCTGTAATGAATTTAAAAAGTTTTATTACGATACAGTTTGCTGAACAAAACAATGCGGTAATTTAATTTTTTTTCCATAACCGCACACTTCAGCCCAACTAAGGAGTTTTTAATGCCACTTCGACCTAACCAAGGAGTTTTCAAACCTTTTTTTTAGCAGTCGTACAGTTTGGCACCAATGAGTACACAAAATTCAGGGTGGCGCCACTTGTCATACATTGAAAAATTTTATCGTTTAAAATCGCGTTTTTGGCAGAACTTTTGATTGTCATATTGCTTTTAATTATATTAAAGTGTTTACAGGCATATTTTTTGTATGATAAAACAGAGATTGACGGAAACCTGACAAGGATAGAAAATTAGTTCCGATTATAATATTTTCGCCAGACTATATTTTATTATCTGTGTAGGCGCGCACCAGCGCGCGTGCGCGGCCGCGCGCCACGGCCGCGGCCTACTGGATTTGGTCATCGTTACTTGTAAATTTATTGTTATTGTTTACGTTATTATTATGGTTTTGTATGTCGAAAGTTTTAATCTGGGCAAAAATATCTGACTACAGCAGTGATACTGAACTGAGGAGAATATGACCCCGCCTGAATTTCTGGATGCAGCAACGTAAATGACGAACAATCTTTTACCAGAGAAATCAAGAAAAACAACGACAATGTTACCAAGATTTTGACTTTGGTATTTTATTTAAAATTGTATGAGTGTAGATAAAATAATGTATGAAACTGACATAATTAGGTATTAAAACACTCGTGTGATACTATTAAAAACCTCGCCTACGGCTCGGTTTTTAAACTCACACTCGTGTTTTAATAACCCCTATTATGCAACCGTTTCATAAACTACTATAAACACAATAGTTACACTTATTTGAACCGTTGAAACGATAAAAAGAAGATTTCTTTAGATTTTGCTCGGCATGCGTTAATGCGTTAAAATAATAAAATAACGTGTAAATCGCGCGTCTATCGCGTTTGGTCGACAAAACCCAGGTAATATCATTTATGAAGAGTAACTAAGCAAATAGTCACGAGTACCTGTCAGCTAAAGTCAATATTATTTTGTGTTTTATATGAAATATGGCACATTTAGAGTGCTATGGGAAATTTTTCTATTTGATAAATTTAAATGTTCTGAAATTGGCAAACAGCGGCAATGTTTATGAATAAATCATACACGTTTATTGTATTGACTGAAGTACTTATGAAAATTAAAGTTTAAATATTGAGTTTTTCTTTTGAATAAATAGTGTTTTAAAAACTCTTTGCAAAGTATTGTGTGGGTGTCACCCATTGACCACTAAGAGCTATCCTATAGACGATTTATATGAGTAGAATAAGTTGTAGGTAATATGTCAGCAGATCAGCAAACAACACTTAGGTAGCACCATGGAATTTATAAGTACTATATCAAGCCTCGTTAGTCTAGTGGTTGCAAGCGCGACTGCTGAGCGTGAGGTCCTGGGTTCGATTCCCGGGTCGGGCAAAGTGTTATTGGGTTTTTTCATTAGGAAATTCTCAATAGCAGCCCGGAGTCTGGATTTGTGCCCGGTTAATGACAATAGGCTCGCCCCCTATTACATGGGACTTACAACATAACTGGCGAAATGTGGGTGTACCATACACCTCTGCCTACCCCTTCGGGGAAATACAGGCGTGATGTTATGTTATGTTATTTTATATCAAGCAAGAAGATAATTTTATAATGACAAGCAGGTAGACCACAGAAATAGATAGAATTGCCAAGTGGGCAGGGCGCGCGTGCCCACACTCTGCACCATAGTGCAGGGCATTTCAAAGCCTTTTTCAGTACGCTTTATGACTTGTTTCTATAAATACTGTAACAAAAACTCGCAAAAATGCCTTATTGTGCTGTTTCTAACTGCAGAAACAAAAGCTGTAAATTAGGTACACTTGATTGAAGTTATTTTTTTAAAATTAATGACGTCAATATGGGAGGCGTAGTTTGTTCGAAAATTGTCACGCATGTATCGCAAGTAAAATTGTGATTACAACCATTCTATCTATTTCTGCGAGGTAGACCTATACATCGTGTTATTAAAATAACTAAAAACCTCTTAAGGGGTCATTGTACTAATCATTACAACAATTTATACTATGGGACCAACCCTGATATCGCGAAAAAAAATCAGCTGATACCTAAATTGGTTGTCTGGAAGATATCGCTTTTAGCGATAAGACCGCCCATGTACCCATAATTTATACGTTGTTCTTGTTTACTACTATTTTCATGGAGAACAATAAAGTATATTCTATCTATCTATCTATCTAAATTTGTGTACACATAAATCGACAAAATGTAAATTTTGTGATTTCAGGGATGGTCCCATAGTAAAAGTTGTTCATAATGATGAGTACAATGACCCCTTAAGAGGTTTTCAGTTATTTCAATAACACATTGTATATCATTCTAAGCTTGTATAGTTCTTAGAATGATATACACCGTTCGTCGTAGAATTTTTGTATAAGGTTTACAAGACTTGACTGCATAAAAATAAAGGGTATGTACGTGGGACACTCAGAAAGTTTTGCGAAACTAAAAAAAATTGTTCTATACGTACATATATTTTTATCAAATCTTTTCAAAGTACTTTCCACCAGCCACTATACAAAGATTCATGCGCCTAAACCAGTTTTCAAAACACTTTTTCCAGTCCGCCGCAGACACCTCGTTTACAGCCTGCTCGAACGCAGCCAGCGCATCTTCCGGCGACGAAAATTGTATCCCTTTGAGCTGATTTTTTATTTTTGGGAATAAAAAGAAGTCACACGGTGCTAGATCAGGGCTGTAAGGAGGGTGACCCAGGAGTTTGACTGGCGTGCTGTCCAGGAAGTCCCTCGTTTTGAGTGCGGTGTGCGCAGGTGCATTGTCGTGGTGGAGCAGTAGCCCGCGGAGCCCTGTGTTTGGTCGCTTGTTGCTTATAACAGAGAAAACTTCTGGCAAACATTTGGTAGTATACCATTCGGCATTAATGCTTCTTTGATCCCGTAAGGGAATTGATACCAAGTGGCCAGTCAAATTAAAAAAGCTAGCGATCAAAATCTTACCCCCGCTTCTAGATCGCTTCACTTTGGTAGGCGTTGGCTCATTTTGAAACACCCAAACAGTCGACTGGCGCTTGGTTTCTGGGTCGTATTGATAAATCCAGGACTCATCACCTGTAACGATGTCGTAAACACGCCGAGACGAGCCTGCTTCAAATTTGTTAAGCATATCACGGCACCATTCCACCCGGGCCTGCTTCTGAGCATCGGTGAGGTTGTGCGGCACCCAGCGTGATACTATCCTCCTCACGCGAAGATGGCTGTGTAGAATCTCGTGAACGCTTCCCGATCCAATCTTCAATATGTGTTGAATCTCCTGATATGTAATTCGCCTATTGTCTTGGATTAAATTTTTCACTGCTAGCACGTTTTCTTCGGTAACAGCCGTCAAAGGGCGACCGCTTCTTTCGTCATCCCCCAAAGTTGGTCGACCGCGCTTGAATTCGTTATACCTACCAACGATACACGGTTGCCTTGGAAGGGCCTTCATCCATGAATGCCATTTGAAGTCTATCGTACGATTCATCCGGTTTCAGGCGACACTTGAAATCGTATAAAATCATAGCTCTAAAATGTTCCCGGCGCAGATCCATATTTCAGTGAGACACAATACTTTGAATTAACTCGCAAAAAATGTGGAGGGAAATTTTGAAATTGGAACTTACTTATTTTTACTTATAAATAATCATATTTTCGAAAAACATTATAACTGGCCAGTCTCCCATATATAAAAACTTTTTTTCGCAATACTTTCTGAGGGGCCTGGTATTTGTTCTTAAAATACCCTTTATTTTTATGCAGTCAACTTTTGTAAACCTTATACAAAAATCCTACGACGAATGGTGTATTTATCAATGTTTTGTAAAATTATCGTTCGAAATTCAAACTCTATTCTATAATAATTCATCTCAAGCGCACAAATCCGACACAAAACATAATATTTTAATGGCCTCGAAGTACCTATTGCATTGGGAACGCGGTAACGAGTTGTTGAGACGCCTACGCTTAGCTCCTCCATTCACGATAAATCACACAACCGTGAATAGTACGTGAGAACTGATAATACCCGCCTAAGATAACTACACTAGAAAACACACAAAAAAACTAAACTCAACCTTATGTTGTAGAACATAAAGTCGCCACTATTGTAAAGTTTGTTTTACAACTGCAAAAGCTACCTTGGCAAATTGATTTCGTCAGATACCCACATAACTGTTTTCTGATATTATATTAAGGTTGCTCAGAAAGATGTTTTTATTATTGTGCATCAATAAATTTTATTGCCAATAGAATTAGCATAACTGCATGCCGACTGCGGATTGGCTAGTTTTATGTACATGGGTAGTTATTTACAATGGTTATTAAAGGTGTTGATAGTATTCAATGATATTTTTTTTAAATATCATTGATAGTAGGTATTTCATTTGAAATCCTACTATACCCGCGGCACGCTATGATGGCGTTTTCGGTCATTTTCCAATAGTGTTACACATTTCAAATTATTAGCGATTGGGACCAGGTTCATTACTTTGGGCAACTCCAACTAGCTATTATGAATAGTATCTACATAAAGTAAATAATGTATCAAATTATTCAATAAACATAACGTCTAGCCATTTTTTTAATTGCTATTTAATCAGATTTTCTGTGACATACATAAAAAAAAATAGAAATAAATAGAATTTGAATTTGAATAATAGTTTCGAAATTCGAAAAATTATATTGCTGTAGCAGTGCATCACTATTGACAATAAAGTACGGCAATTGTTCAAAGTTCAAAGTTCAAAGTATTTATTTGCAACTAAGTGTACAATTGTTCCTTCATACGTAGCTGTCAATATTTAGGGATCTTCATGAGCGGGCAATAGTCAAAAACGCCATCATAGCGTGCCGCACCTACACTAATATTATACAATATGTGCTTATCTTGTAGTAATAAAACTTTAGGGTGATAAATACACTCAATTTTATAGGTAAAAAATGCCACTTGTGGTGTTCAATCCCAACATCCCCAAAGAAAGAGCAATTTTAGTATTTGACTTACCTTGACTTAACTACTTCGACATCTGCATAATCTAACAATTACCTATAACTGACCTAAGTCAAACAGAGGTGCAACTTTAATGTCATTTGAAACTTTATAGTATACACCAGCTAAAAATATTATACTGTCGTACAAAACTTAAGTTACTTTTGTAATAAATCATGAATGTGAAATTTGAAACGTTATAATATATTTACACGTTATTTTACATTTTCTAAAATACATACATTACAAAAACTTCAAGAGTAGTGTTTTTTAACCGACTTTTCTTTTATGCATTGTTTTGCTAGTTTTTGAGTTGTTCTATACATTATTAAAAGAACCAAAGCTATAAGTCAATTATCTTAAGAGTTATTGTCGCTTCAAAAAGGCACGCTCTTTCTTATAAAAACAGGCATAAATAAAGTTATTGACGGCCGAGTAATATTGGATGGACGAGGCGAAGCGGGTACTTCTTCCTTTTGAACTAAACGAGGCCATTAATTGCTATTTCAGCCGAGACTTGTTAGTACTTTTCTCTCAATTGTGAGGAAACAGTACACAAATTAATTCAACAGTTCGCCCACGCATGGTTCTTGTTCAATTTTCAAACTTTTGAAAAAACAGTACGTATTCAGCCTTTCAAATAATAAATATCGTGTACCTAAAAACATCCAATTTATGTAAGTGTGTACGTAAAAACCTCACTAACATAATAAAAAAAAAAGATGTCTAGCAATTTCTATTATTGTCGTGTTGGAATTTGAATCAATTTCCGAGCAAGTGGGAAAAAAATATATACACCTATGTATAAAAATATTCATCAAAGCCTCTAATAATTAATCCATAGGTACATCTATTATTATTATAAGCTTGAGCGACTCCAAAATTTTTGTATCAGATTTATATTTGGCTTGCGCAAATATGATCACGTTTCCGAATTTCGCACTAAGCTCAAGTGGCTTCCAATACGGCTTTGCCGGAATACTCATATTTTATCACTTCTCTACAGTACTCTGTTTAATCCTAAAACCCCCATTTATCTCAAAGAACGTTTTATGTTCCTTCATGACACACATACTCGATACTTAAGATCATCGGAAAACTTGAGACGTCAGATGCCAGCACATTCAACTATATTCTATGACAAATCCTTCACAATCCAAGCTGCTCGTTTATGGAATGCGTTACCTGTGATAAGACGTGCTCAGTCGCAAGCTTCTTTTAAAAAAATTGTAAAGGAACATTACCTCTCTGTATAAACTGTTATTTTAGTGAGATGTTGCTACACTGGTATATACACGTATTTTATTTCGTTATTTATTAAAGAATATTATTTGTTGTTACATTTGTATATATTGTATATATTTGGTATATATTTATGGATATATATTAGAATTTATTTTATATATTTATACATGTAATATTTTCTATGGTAGGTAAATATTTATTTATTTATTATATTAAATATTAGTAAACTTTATGAAAGTGCACCACATACGGGCCCCATCTATTTTTCACGTCTTCCTTGTCCATCCAAAGGTTGTCTGGAAGATATCGCTATTAGCGATAAGACCGCCAATGTCCCCTTATTTTACATGTTAGTCCTAAGTTTAATAATGTTATTGGTGTACAATAAAGAATATTCTATCTATCTATCTATCTATTACAAGACTTCAAACTTAAAAGTCACTTGCCAAAGTCTATCAGTGTCGACGTCATTCAAGTGTTCTCTGATGTACTTCAGTACTCTTCGGGATACTCACTGGTACTACGGGGTACTAGGGGGTACTTGAGGTGACGGATCCGGTACTCAGCCACGAGATCCGTAGATAGTGCATGCTCCCAATTTTCTGGGCGCTACTTCAGTTTTGTAGTGACGTGAAATTTAAAACAAGTGTGTTTAGGACCTAAGTATGTAGGTAATGGAAATGGAGTTTGAGGGTAGTCACTAACTGTGGAAATCTAAACTCGAGCATTCATCTGAGTAAGGCGAGGTCAAGCGATTGGCATAATAAATTGAAAATAACATGATTTTCAACATGCGAATTAGAATTGAGAACCTCTTCCTTTTTTTTGAAGTCGGTTAAAAATATAAAAATAAATCTTCATTTTAATCACAAAACAAAACGATGGAAGTGAGATGTAAATTATAATTAAGTTACAATAACATTGTTAGCTCATGTAGGGAGTGAATGTTGTCATCATAGAGCAACCCTGATATCATTATTAATAATTTTTAAATTATTATAAAACAAGTTTAACCGGATTATATTGCGTACTTATATTATTTAGATTGGTTTCCTGACGTTTCAAAAGCTTTTCAGCGTTCGCGGTCGCAGGAAGACTAAGATGACAATAAACGTCTTTACAGATATTTCTAAAACATTAGCGAATTCGCTTGTCATCTTAGTCTTCCTGCGACCACGAAAGCTGCAAAACTTTCGAAACGTCAGGAAACCAATCTAAATAATATACGCGATATAATCCGGTTAAACTTGTTTTATTATAATGTGTAGTGATCGCGAAAACCTAAGAAATTATTATTTAATTAATGTTTTATATTTTTTGTTAAGTGTGTTTTTCTCGCCTGTAGCGAGACTAAAATAAATTATTTCATTCTTTCTTTCTTTAAATCGCGTAAAAAACAGCCGATTCATACATACTGTCGAGCGACATCGATGACATATTTTTATTTATTTCACTTTATGAATAGCAGGTTTAAAGGTTTTAAACATTACATTTGAGTGAAGTTGTTTTATCAAAGCTAAGTTCTTAATATACTTAAACTAACCAGTTTATTTCGATATTTTAATTAGAAAGTTTTAACGAGCCATAATTTTGCTACATTATACGGTTGTCTTAAAAGTATAACATTTAAATAAGTATTTTATTATATGAAACTTCTTCGTCTTGAAAGTTTAATCGTAAAACTATTTTGAAACGTAACCATAAAAATGCTAAGATGAATTTAACATGCACTACTTTGTTTTCCATGGTTTTTAGACTGTTTTCTTTCTGGTTTATAACACTAGAGCAATGATTTTTTACAGTAAAATAAATATCAACTTTTTGTGTGTCACTATGTTTTCGTTTTTGTTGATAAATTATTTCTAGTAGCCCTAAAAAAACTCAAAATGCCCATAGAGAAGATGGTTGGCAGCTACCACCTGGAACCCAGTCCTAAAAATAATCAAGTCCCAAACAGCACGCAACACTGTAAAAGATAATGATATTGTGAGTGATTACTGCGTGCATCGAAACGATTTTAATTAAGACGCTGACAACAGCCAAATACCCCAAATAGGCTTCTTTTAAAAACATTTTTAGCTGTATCTATTCAGTTTGTGGCACTGAAAAAAATATATGTTAATCTTGATCGTATTTTCTGAAGCTGTATTGTGCCCAAAACACGTTTTCTTGAAGTTTTCTCGATAGAAAAGAATTGTAAACTAACCTCTTAAAACGTGCTTTAAAGCAAACAATCTCTATTATTTACTAAATATTATAAATAAAATTAAGAAAACATTTGAGAAAGACAATAATCTAAATTTTTTTTTCTGTTTTTCAAATAAGCTTTTAGTTTTTTTATTAAAAATAAATATAGTTAATTTTCATTCAAGTTGAGCGGCGTATCCGACGTCCCTCGGCTCGTTGCCTCTCTTTCAGTTCTGTACGAAACGACAGTGACCGCAGAGGTCTGATTTTTTAGGTGTTGTCAGCCTCTTAATAAAAATTGTACGGTAGATTAACATAGTTTTTTAGAAATATCTGTAAAGACTCTTGTCATCTTAGTCTACCTGCGACCACGAATCGCTGCATAGCTTTCGAAAAGTCAGGAAAACCATCGGGATCATTCACATCAATACATATTCTGGGAAAATTTCAACCTGCTACCTGTTACCGTTCAAAAGATACAGCCCTGTGACAGACAGACGGACGGACGGACAGACAGCGTAACGATAGTAATAGGGTCCCGTTTGGCACCATTTGGGTACGGAACCCTTAACATTTTCGAAATTACTGTCGCAATCTAATCATAATGTAATTTTCTTTGAATATTAATGTATAGATTTCAGTAATAAAAGATAATCAATTATTGATTACCCGGAAGCGATCACCGACTTATCCGAGGCACTCTAAATATCAATTTTAGAGCTGAAAGAACGCGCATGATTAAGTCTACTCTCCGACCTTAGCCGCTCCAAACCAGTTTGGGCTCCGAAAGGTTCCAAGCGGAACTTCAAAATCGATTCGACTCGCTGGAAACCACTGGCAATATTGAGGAGAAAACCAACACCATAGTCAAAACATTGCAGGAACTGTCTCGAAAATTCTTTCCGCCGCAGCGTGGAAGCAAGATGCCCAAGCTTTCGACTGAGACTCTCGATCTGATGAGGAAAAGACGGGAAATGTCAGCCGCGCATTCGTTTTCATCAGATAATAGGCCCTTAAACCTACAGATTAGGAAGCTGATGCGACGTGACCTCCGCCGCTCCAACACCCGCGTCGTTGAGGCTGCGATTGAGCAAAATAGGGGGTCGAAAGTTTTCGCTCAGCAGCTAGGGAGGACCCATCTGATGAAACTGAAAGCCGCGGATGGCAAAATTGTCACCTCTAAGATCGAGATGCTTGATGAGGTCGAAAACTTCTATGGGCATTTGTATTCCACGAAAACGGCGAGACCAGCGGTTCCTAGGAATGACGACAAAAGAGCCCAGCTCACGCGCCATTACACCGAGGATCTTCCGGACGTTGAACAGGGCGAGATTAGGGCGGCCCTCGAGCAGCTTAAGAACAACAAAGCACCGGGCGATGACGGCATTACTACTGAACTCCTAAAAGCAGGCGGGGCTCCGGTCCTGAAGGAGCTACAGAGTCTGTTTAGTTCCGTCATCCAACAAGGCTCTACACCGGAGGCATGGAGCGGGAGTGCGGTGGTACTGTTCTTCAAAAAAGGGGATAAAACCCTTCTGAAGAACTACAGACCCATCTCACTCCTGAGTCATGTGTACAAGCTGTTCTCGAGGGTCATCACGAATCATCTCGCCGGAAGACTCGACGAATTCCAGCCACCAGAGCAAGCTGGGTTTCGAAAAGCCTACAAGACCGTAGACCACATCCATACTGTTCGGCAGATCATACAGAAGACTGAAGAGTACAATCAGCCGCTGTGTATGGCATTCGTGGACTACGAGAAGGCCTTCGACTCTATCGAAACTTTGGCAGTTCTGGATGCTCTTCAGCGATGTCACATTGATGAGCGGTATATAGAGATGCTGAGATGCCTATACAACGCTGCTACCATGACTGTTCAGCTCCAGGACCAAAAGGCGAAGACAATCCAACTGCGCAGAGGGGTGAGACAAGGGGATGTAATATCCCCGAAATTGTTCACAAACGCGTTGGAGGACGTCTTCAAGACGCTGGACTGGACTGGACAGGGTATCAACGTTAACGGCGAGAACATCTCACATCTCCGTTTTGCAGATGACATCGTTGTAATGGCTGAGTCGCTGGAACAACTGGGCGAAATGCTGCACAGCTTAAACGGAGCTTCTCGACGTGTCGGTCTCGGCATGAATCTGGACAAGACTAAAGTCATGTTCAATATGCATGTCATACCGAGGCCAATATTCGTCGAAAGGTCGGCACTCGAAGTTGTAACGGAATACGTCTACCTAGGGCAGGCAATTCAGCTTGGTAGACACAACTTCGAGAAAGAAGCCAACAGAAGGATCCGTCTGGGCTGGGCAGCATTTGGCAAACTTCGCCGAGTCTTCTCGTCGCCTATACCGCAAAGTTTGAAGACAAAGGTCTTCAACCAGTGCGTCCTGCCAGTCATGACTTACGGTGCCGAGACGTGGACACTGACAGTTGGGCTAGTCCACAAATTTAAAGTCGCTCAGCGAGCTATGGAGCGAGCTATGCTTGGAGTTTCTTTGAAGGATAAAATCCGTAACGAGATTATCCGGAGAAGAACCGGAGTGACCGACATAGCTTGTAGGATCAGTAAGCTGAAGTGGCAGTGGGCTGGCCATGTCTGTCGAAGGACCGATGGCCGTTGGAGCAGACGAGTCCTTGAGTGGAGACCGCGTATCGGCAAACGCAGCGTAGGGCGCCCCCTTGCCAGATGGACCGACGACCTAAAGAACGTGGCTGGGGGGGACTGGATGCGGAAGGCAGAGGACCGAGCGTTGTGGCGCAACTTGGGAGAGGCCTATGTCCAGCAGTGGACTGCGATAGGCTGAGTTGAGAATTATTGATTATCTCAATGTTGTAAATGTCAATCTCATGACAGTAGATGTTCCTGTTTGACGTTTATTTGTGACATTTGGGAAATTGAGTCTAGATCGAAGCTGTATTTTGAACAAAATACTAAAATTAAATTAATTAATTAAAATTGGCCCCTTAGGTGGTATTTAAGCTTAACGTTCCGTCCAAAAAGTTTACATTTTAAAATAAACCCTATCATACAAAAATTCCTCCACATTTTTCCTACAAAAAAAAAAAAAAAAAAAAAAACAATTCTTCGTACAAAAAACTTACGTTAAGCCGGTGAGAATTCACATACTCCAAACCCTCCAAAACCGTTTCATGCGAAGGGCCGTAGGCGCCCCCTGGTACGTACGCAACGTCGACCTCCACCTAGACCTCAAACTGCCGACCATCAAGCAGTTTTTCAAGCGTGTCTCAAAACGCTATTTCGATTCCGCTCCCAAGCACCCCAACCCCTTGGTCGTGGCGGCCACCGTCTACCAGCCATCTGCTATTAGCAAAATCCGACGTCCCAGACACACACTCATTGAGCCCGATGACGCTATTACACTCCTCCAGGAGTCAGATAAAAGTACAAGCACACTCCGACGCCGTCGTCCAAAATATCGTCCCCGCCGGCGAGGACCGACGCGACACACACACAGAATCCGAGAGTCCGACTCTCGAGAAACAGAAACACATGCCGACGCAGCACCGGCTGCTGGGGGGATCAGTGGCGGGGTCCCCCTGCTGCACCCTGAGTCGAGGTCCGAGCTCCCCCCTGGGGACGCCCTCACGGTGTAAGCAACCGGAGATAATCTCGACCGACCGAAAGTCCGCTACTTTCGAGGTAACCAATTCGATGCAGCAACGGCTGCTAGGGGGACATAGGAACTGCGGGGTCCCCCTGCAATGCCCCAGCGAGGTTCGAGCCCCCCCCTTGGGGGGCGCCCGCTTATATACTTAGTTTATAAGTTTAGGGAAAAAACTTTCGGCGAATGGAGTCCCACTTGGGACTCTCCGCCAACTAAGCCCGGTTAAGCAGAAATGGGACTTCGGTACCACCTGCGAGAGCCCATTCGAAAAAAAAAAAAAAAAAAAAAAAAAAAAAAAAAAAAAAAAAAACTTTAAGAAAATATGTTGTATAATAAAATCACTTGGGCTCCGCAAACAAGTAGGCTGGAGGCGAGATTGGTTATTCCTCAATGCGAGGTCACGATCGTGCCTGACTCCGCATTCATCGCGAAAAACCTCCCCCTACCCTGTGCCCGACCCACACACCCAACTTACTGAGGGATGAAGAAAATGACACGGGAAACGGCATATTAATAAAATTATGTCTCATAGTAGGGCTACACCTTAGAGTATAGAGTGCTAGTTTCATTCAGTTGAAGCACAAAAACAATCGATGTGTATCGATGTGCAAGCGGCAAGTATAATGTTCGCTGACACACAGGTGCGCGTAAGCTGTACTAAACGTTACCTTTGAATTAGCTTCACGCTACGTGAGACTACCGTGGTTCTAAGCCTAATTATTCTAAGGGCTACACATTAATGAAATATCATTGTTAAGTGAGATAAAGGACTTTTGTGGATATTTGTGTTATCGCGACAAAGAAGAAGAAAAACACATGCTGCGCCGACCCCAAATAAATTGGGATAAGGGCAGGAGGATGATGATGATGATGTGTTATTGCGACAGCCCGAAGTCAAGACGTGTATGCAATTTATATATAATTTTTTTATATGCTTATGTTTGACGAAATGTTGGCCACACTTATTGCGATAACAAGAACCTTGGCCGAAGCACAGAGTGATGTATCTCTTTATACTGTGGCCGAAGCCCGACAGTGTGGTCGTATGGTAGGTTAAGTAATTTCTCACTGGTCTTTTTTTAAAACGACATCACTTTATGAAAATATACTCCAGCATAAAGCATGTGCTTACAGGTACATCTAGACCCATAGCAATTATGTGTAAGCCATAAATGGTGGAACAATTTTTTATGTTCTTAGTACAACTTTGTCACAACGAATAAACCTTACCAAGAATTATGTTGTTTGTTTGAGCAACAACAACATTCAAGCCTGATAGTGTTTGTACCTACTAAAACTGAACTTTGAAACCCATACAAAATGTGCTACATCCTATTTGATAAACATCCCATGTGGTATACATCACACTTGGTAAACATCACATTTGGTCAACATCCCATTTGGTAAACTTTAGTTTTGCCTTCTAAAATTATTTCATATGTTCAAATGTTGGCCAAATAGAATGATTGCCAGATGGGATGTAGCCGAAAATGGCGTTGAACACACTAAACCCAACATTAATCACCTAAAAATCCTACAATCCGAAAATCACATCCAATTCGTTCGTTGTTCGCGACAGATGCCGAAACATCCCTACTTCCCCACCTGGGGTGAACCCCTTTAAACCTCCCTTTGTGATACATGCGAATGCTTGACGATTTTTCTGCCCATCCACTGTATTTTAGAAGAATCTTGCACGTAATCCGTCTGTTTCGGCCGGATTCGCGAGGGATTTGTACGGGAATTACTTTTAATGGTGATTTTTGATGGTGTTAAGCTTAACATTGAAGGTTTTCTGTGAAAACGAGCGACTCACCGCATTGAGAGTTTTTTTATTATTATTGTTAAGTGTTATGATTCTGGCGATGCTTGGGGGAGACCTATGTCCAGCAGTGGACGTCTTTCGGTTGAAATGATGATGCGGATGATTACCTGTGGTTGTACCTAGGTAAGGTCAATTCTTTTAAATAAAATCAATGCATACCTATCATTTTCCTAGACGCGCTATTGCAGTAGGTATCCTACTTTCTACTTGGTTTGTCTTTCTTTCACGTAGCAACGGAACAACGGATCGACGTGATTTTTTGTATACCTACCTAGAATAGTTTATAGGTTTTACGTAGTACTTTTTAAGAAAAAAATATGGTTCCTATGGGATAGAGAACAGCGGCAGTGGAGCCGCGGGTAAAATCAAGTACAATTATACAACGTGTATCAGAAATGCGTGGTCATATTTTAAGAGCTCATTCAGGGCATAGCATAGAACAACTTTTACAATGGGACCAACACTGAAATCGCGAAGAAAATATCAGCTGTTTCCCACTAAATCATCGATGTCGCTTGACAAAATGTAAAGATCAGCAGATATTTTTTCCGCGATTTCACGATTGCCCATTGTAAAAGTTGTTCTATAGTATCCCCTGAACCCTACAAATATGTACTATGTGATCGTCCGGCGCACCCAGGGCAGTCGGCCGCTCTACTAACCTGCTGACTAGCTAATCCTTTGCCCACGGCATGAGCTATATCATTTGCGGCTCATGTCGACACGATAGAAGAATATGAACGCTTTTATTGCCCCATATTGTACAGTTGCACTTCAAACAGTTAAGGGGAATGTAGCGGCCAAGTGGCGCCCCCATCAGTAAAAAAATATTACTCGCTGAATACATCATTTATCGAAAATTTGTTTTTAACGATTGAAGTACAGGTACTGTTGTTTAATCAGAAACTATTAACTCTGTTAATTATACTTCGCTGTAGTTGTAGATAGAAAAAGTGCGACAAACTACCACTTTTGACTTCAATTGTTTAAAACGAATTTTCGCACAGCCTAAACCGCTGATCGTAGAGACCTGAAACGTTGAGGGTGTGTTCTTTGTATGACGTAGGCATCCAATAAGAAAGGATTTTCCGAAATTCTACCACTAAGGGGGTGAAAAAGGGGGGTAAAGTTTGTATGGGACAACGTGATTCCTTGGTCCAATCTACTTCAAATCTATCTTTATGATTTTTTTTTTTTTTTTTAATCTATCTTTTTTTTACCTTCTTCAATTTAGCATAAACCTTTTATTATTAAACTAGAACATTTTGGTTCTAAATTATACGAATTATTCCATAGGTATTAAAAAACAACATGTAAAATAAATAAAAATCCTATTAGAACCATTTTCGACTTCTACGCGGACGAAGTCGCGAGCATTAGCTAGTCTTTCATAAACTTTACCATAACATCAGTCTGCTTGCATACTCGCATATCATCAATCTGACTAAACGATTTTTAATGCAAGAGAACCAACATAAAAATCACCAGCTAACTGTTTAGGGCGTCGTGAATTTTTAAAGAGGTGCAAATGAGAGGGTTCGGTTACCGGCCCGGCGAGAAAGCAAGCAATACATCCAACCTTTTGTTTTTGACTACCCTCCAAAACAACCAGCCTAACCAGACCCCTCTCTTTTTTAAATTCTCCCGATTATTTTCGAGGCTCTCTCTGTCTGGTAGGCCATCTTAAAATGGGCACACGGGGAGTGGTATAGAAATAACTTAAAAAGAAAAATTAATGCTGCTAAAAAGAAAATCAGAATGTTGAATGAGAAAATGGTGGGAGCTGTGATGTTGGTGCCTAGGTGTCTACTGAGCATGTGGACTTGTTCAAACTCTAAATAAGATGATACCGTACTTATTCCTGCCACCAAATAGTGATGCTTGCATTGCTGTGTTCCAGTGCGAAGGGCATGGGTGCCGGAGAAATTACCATCGCATGAGACTTTCCATCTTTAGGTCACAGTTTGGCGAGCACGATTTGCAGTACGGCATTTCACCATCCTGTATAATATGCCGTAAAAAAAGAAGAAATGAAAAGTTTTTTTTTTATATATATTTCCGTTTAAACAATTTAGCAGATTCAGCTCGACTTTGAATTATCTTGATGTTATATATTTATAGTTATATATGTAGGTATGTATAATATGTATATTTTATTATATGTATAATGTACTTAGGTATTTATATATTTTTATTACATGTAATTATAAGTCCGTAGTACGAAACATATTTTACTACTTTACTGGTGCATCTACCTTATTCTTTGTCTCTGCATTACCCTAAGGTTGTCTGGTAGAGAACGCCTATGGCGTTAAGACCGTATTTGTACCCTGTTGTGCATAAAGAATTAAATAAATAAATAAATTAATTAATTTTTCTGCAAATTGGATGAAAATGACTTTTATATGTCATGTCGGCTTTGTTTTCTAATTTGATGCAGCGGCATTTTCTATTTGACTAATTCTGAAAAGAAACGCCAAAAAAAACAGGGTTCAAAATCTCTTATCTTATTATTATTCTATCTTCTATTATTATTATTTATTCTTCTTCTTGTCTAGGTATTTTGAATTTAGGGATTTAAGAATTTTTGTAAGGACAATGCAGGGCAACGTCTGGACTGGATTCAAAGATTCATAAATTTATTGCATACTGTGTGTACATAACTGGTCTTATACTTTGTTTTGGTACATATAACTTAGTGGCTTTTTACAAGCATTGAAATAAGTATTGAGTGCTACCTATACTATTATTGCAATCATTATTATTTTAATCCGTAATGATGTCAAATATTACAAGTGAATGATGTATCATGCATTTTATTACGTTAGATTATAAATTCATGCATGCCAGTTTGGTGAAACATGTACGTGGGACACTCAGAAAGTTTTGCGAAACTAAAAAAAATTGTTCTATACGTACATATATTTTTATCAAATCTTTTCAAAGTACTTTCCACCAGCCTCTATACAAAGATTCATGCGCCTAAACCAGTTTTCAAAACACTTTTTCCAGTCCGCCGCAGACACCTCGTTTACAGCCTGCTCGAACGCAGCCAGCGCATCTTCCGGCGACGAAAATTGTATCCCTTTGAGCTGATTTTTTATTTTTGGGAATAAAAAGAAGTCACACGGTGCTAGATCAGGGCTGTAAGGAGGGTGACCCAGGAGTTTGACTGGCGTGCTGTCCAGGAAGTCCCTCGTTTTGAGTGCGGTGTGCGCAGGTGCATTGTCGTGGTGGAGCAGTAGCCCGCGGAGCCCTGTGTTTGGTCGCTTGTTGCTTATAACAGAGAAAACTTCTGGCAAACATTTGGTAGTATACCATTCGGCATTAATGCTTCTTTGATCCCGTAAGGGAATTGATACCAAGTGGCCAGTCAAATTAAAAAAGCTAGCGATCAAAATCTTACCCCCGCTTCTAGATCGCTTCACTTTGGTAGGCGTTGGCTCATTTTGAAACACCCAAACAGTCGACTGGCGCTTGGTTTCTGGGTCGTATTGATAAATCCAGGACTCATCACCTGTAACGATGTCGTAAACACGCCGAGACGAGCCTGCTTCAAATTTGTTAAGCATATCACGGCACCATTCCACCCGGGCCTGCTTCTGAGCATCGGTGAGGTTGTGCGGCACCCAGCGTGATACTATCCTCCTCACGCGAAGATGGCTGTGTAGAATCTCGTCAACGCTTCCCGATCCAATCTTCAATATGTGTTGAATCTCCTGATATGTAATTCGCCTATTGTCTTGGATTAAATTTTTCACTGCTAGCACGTTTTCTTCGGTAACAGCCGTCAAAGGGCGACCGCTTCTTTCGTCATCCCCCAAAGTTGGTCGACCGCGCTTGAATTCGTTATACCAACGATACACGGTTGCCTTGGAAGGGCCTTCATCCATGAATGCCATTTGAAGTCTATCGTACGATTCATCCGGTTTCAGGCGACACTTGAAATCGTATAAAATCATAGCTCTAAAATGTTCCCGGCGCAGATCCATATTTCAGTGAGACACAATACTTTGAATTAACTCGCAAAAAATGTGGAGGGAAATTTTGAAATTGGAACTTACTTATTTTTACTTATAAATAATCATATTTTCGAAAAACATTATAACTGGCCAGTCTCCCATATATAAAAACTTTTTTTCGCAATACTTTCTGAGGGGCCTGGTATGTATCCTATTTTGTTTTATGACCGAGTAAGTAACGTGTTTTATGTCAATAAATTAATTGAATTGATTTGAATATTATTGTACTGGCTCTTTGAAGAAAGTACCAGGTCAGTTTGAGTGGATCAGTCCAAACTGATGGCATGCATACATGCGTGCATCGTGTAGCACACCCTAATATAAGGAGCTAAACGATAGATATAATAATATTATGTATTTTATGTTCTCCTTTAAGGATATTTGATCTAAGAGATAATATACCTAGGTACCTGCCTACTTATATATATATATATATATATTGTGGATATTATACTCACATTAAAAATAACACACTAACGCAAAGCAATCATTCTTAATTTTTTTCTCATGTATCTGGTCTGCTCGACGTCCGTATGTCACTGCAGGGATCCAGCAGAATACCAGCGTCAGGTATAATACCTGGCACATGCTGAGCTGGACACCCATTTGGTACAATATTGAGACACATATCACACTTTCTTATTGTATTTTTACCTGTATGTCCTGTGTCTTGTTTTTGTACTAAATAAACGTTTTATCTATCTATCTATCTAATATTATTGAATCGATATTTAGACACGGAGTGTAAATTTTGCCATAATGTACAGTGACAGGTCGCTACTCCATTGCAAATGAGAGGTATCATACTCGGACGAATAAAAATGGCGGACGCAATCTCAGTAAGAAAAGATTAAACTACTTCGTTTTTTCCTAAACCCACCTTAATTTCGACATAATTTTAACACACCAGATATATATTGTTATTTTATTAGTGACACTACGACAATGACTACCGTCACACGAGATTTGTTGCGTAATCGCGGCTTTTTGTCTTACTATGGGTGTGCAACTGAGCATATGTGCGTACCAGCCCCTACTTTTAAGCGAGCCGTCTTACTATGGATGCCTCACTTTTTGTTTAGCGAGATTCCGTCCGCTTTTTTTATTCGTCCAAGGTATCATACTTGACTTTTACTACGTACGCTCGTCCGACGGACACAGCAGTAACTCACTAATTTAATTATAAACCCCTATTACGTTCAAGTCTCTCAACCAACGATTTATCAAGCAATCGTGCTTTTATTTATAACAATTAAGCAACCGAAGTCGTGAGACACAATTAGTATTTAATATACACTCACAGAAGACAAGTCCAAAACATATTTTATTAGCAATAGATCATGACTCTAAAATGTAACCGTGCTAAGCCATCTAATTTATTGAATCGAATGTTTATCCAATTATCGATTTAACAACAATGGAATCGATATAATCGCTCGATATAGATCGTTATCGATTATTTATATCGGATAAGGTATGTTCGTGATCGCCCATTGTTTAGTTCTCGGCGATTTCGAGATATAATTGTAACGATACGTATCGAGATATGACAATAGAATAGAAATAGCACTTCTTAAGGTCGTATTTTTGTATTGTTACACTTTTTTTCTGGATTTAATAAACTAGGCGGACAGCAGAGTTACAAGCTGTACGTTATTTTGTTTTCAAGAAATAAAACACACTTAAACATGGTTACCCATGAGGATAGACCTGTCTCCTTCATTGTCTTCGTTAAAGGATTTTGCCGTCTGTTATTTATCACAGTCTGTTGCGGTAATACATTATTTTTATGGTATAGGATTTATGTTTAAGCCGTTACCGTTGCCAATAATAACTGCAACACCATCTCGCCTCTTGCCTGTTGCAAGATGCTTTCGCCAAACTGAGACATAAAGTTGGAAAGTCTCATATGATTGTATCTCACCAGCACTCGTACCCTAAGAGCTCGTCCGAGGATTACCACCATACCTAGATTGTCTGGAAGATATCGCTTTTAGCGATAAGACCGCCAATGTACCCATAATTTATACGTTGTTCCTGTTTACTACCATTTTCATGGCGTACATTAGAACATATTCTATCTTTCTATCTATCTATCTACTTCTCCGCCAATCAGTGATGCTTGCATTGCTGTGTTCCCGTCTGAAGGGTACGGTAAAATAACAATCACATGAGACTCTCATTTCTCAGTTTGGCGAACCAACTTGCGTTTTCATATAGGCAACAGCTTAGATGGTATTGCAGTTCTTCCTTCTACGAGACCGTTATCTTCAGAAGGAAGCCGCAGAGTGAGATTGGGAGAGGGCCGATCCTACTCGGAGAAGGAGGCGCCGGGGAGGCAACCGCCCTGGCGCAAGTCCCAGATAGAGCGAAGGGCCGTATGCCGCCACATCTGGCACGGGACCTTCGGGATCGTGTACGCTAAGAGTGGGGAGGACTTGAGGCGTCTTTTAAGGACCCTCGGGAGGACAGTAGTACGTGGTGGTCACGTGCTACTGTGGGGGAAACAATATTATTTTCCCAGGACGTGCCAAAGGCATCAGGGGGACCGGCGCTGGAAGGGCACCGGCGTGGTCCAATGGAGTTCCCGGAGCTCCTCTATTTTGTCTATAGGTTGGCTACCGTGTGGTTTTAGTCCGACATACCCCACCGGCGTTCCCAGACGGAGGATATCCATGAGGATTTCCAGCCGAAAACAAACAAAAAAGGTGGTATTGCAGTTGTTATGGGCAAAGGTAACAGCTTAACATCAGGCCCACCTTTAACTCGTGTCCTAGGGTAGTGGTTCCCAAACTTATTTTGTCTACTCGAAAGTCGAGAGTTTAGTCGGTGTCTAAGAGTCCTCCTAGCTAGATGAAATTACAAATCGCCCCCCAAGCTTTTACACAACGCCCCTATTTTTTTTCTGTGTCTCTTACCGCCCTTACCCTTGCTCTTACCCTTTAGGCCTGCAGCACCCAGAGGGGGGCGTTATCGCCCACTTTGGGAATGGCTGTCCTAGGGTGTTAATAATTTTGTGCTAATCCTGCTTATTATTTAAATGCGAACGTATGGAAGTTTGTCCTTCAATCTCGCTAGAACAGCTGAATGGATATGGATGAAATTTGGCACACAGATAGACCATGTTCTGGATTAACACGTAGGAAAGGTGTTTTTTATCGATATACGACGAGAGTGAGGCCGCAAGAGTCAGCTAGTCCTACAAATATATAAAAAAAGTGTCTTCGAAGTTCGAAGTTTTCGTGAAAACGTTTTCGTGGCTTTTTGGCTCAAAAAGCGTTGTCTGAGCATGCATCCACTCGTGTTTCGTACCGCGATTCGGGGTGTCTTGAGGGTTACACTTATTTTTCTTATTGTGCTCCTGTAAAACGGAATGGAACCTTCTTGTGTATCATGCATGTTGAGATTTTCAAGTGATAAGACTTTTTTATTATTTTGCAGTCTAAGGGGAAGAAAATTGTTCTTGCTCGCGTCATGCTCGTGAACGGGTGCCGTCTGTCGGGACAGGTCAGCTCCTACATACTATGGCAACTCTTTTTAAGTTTATTTCTACAGGCAATATTCTCATTTTTATATTCTTGTTTATTTCTGACATTAACCTGATAAACATCTATTATAATGTATTATAGTCACATTATTTGAATTTTGATGTAACAAAATGATGATGTTTCTTGCCGGTTCTTCTCCATAGGACTGACAAATTTGGAATCGTGCAACTAGAGCCTGACGTATCAAAAGTGCCTGTAATTAGGTTTATTTGAAATAAAAAACATTTGAATTTAGTATTTTTTATTTTATGACTTGAAAATAAGTTTCTCAAAGGGCTTGGTACGACGGTAGGATTTATGGGTATACGGAATGGCATTATCAAAATCAGATGTCAAAAAATAAAAGCTTGTTAAAATAGTAACTGATAAATCAATGGTCTAGCTTTTGTCGAATATTTATAAGCTTTTAAATATGAAGTTGTAACTTGTGTTACTAAAATCGCATAAGTTACTTAGATAAATTGCCCAACGTGTTATTGAAACAACTGAAAACCTCTTAAGGGGTCAGTTCACTCATCAGTATGAACAACTTTTATTATCGAATAAAGATGTAAATTGAAAAAAAACTAAATGTTTTTTTTCACAATCTTCAAAAAAAACATGAAAAAAAACTTGGCACCGTCGTATTTTTTCTACATTTGGTTTTTTTTCAGAAAATGTGAAACACAATAACTAATATGGAAAACACTAAATTTTATTGTTTTGTTTTTAATTACAGTCAAATTATTGTTTATTATTTATTGTTTAAATCAATGGGTACCTATTATTATAAACTCAGAAAGTTAATTACTTTCCATGTGTTACAATCAGAATCATCTGAATCAGTGTCAGTAGCTATAGCTACGCATACTGTTTTATCGGCATCGCCAATCGCCAATTATTTTAAGATATTTATGTACTATTTAACAAAAAACAAATGGTTGGTTCTTATTAAACGAAAAAAAAAAATCAACTCCTATATACTGTAACCGCCTTACAATATTTTTATTTTAGTACTCTTGAAAAAAAACCTAGTCCAGAAAAAAAACTGTTTTTTTTCATGTTTTATATAAAAGTTTTCTCATCTAAAAAAAAAACCGTTTTTTTACAACTCTAGTATGGAACCAACAATGAAATATGCCTCCCCCAAGCATCGCCACAACGACCGGTCGTGCACTTTCCGCATCCAGCGTTGGTGACTTCTTATTGCGTTATTGTTCTCAAACAACATTCTTGTCTCCCATTATTTTCCTTTTAAATCAAACTTATTGCTTCGTACTCAAACAATACACCACATATCACTTTAGTTATAAACAGCCCTGTAAGGGGAAGTGGATAGAACCAGAACTAGCACATATTTTTCAAAAGCCTAACATGAAGTTATCGTAACATAAGTAGATAACTATCTCAGTAAAGGTGACATGTTTAAACAATGTTACTTAAAACGCTACCACGAGTTACTAGAAAACCGCTACTGTTACTAACATACGCATCTAAGGGAGCGTATTCACTATGATCAATGTTGGTCAACCTAGGTCGCTTTTTACCAGGGTTCGAAATTATCAAGATAAATATCTATCTTGATAATTATCAAAAAAAAATATACCTAGCAATTCTTATATGTAACTGGAATCACCTATCAATATTTAGTTTAAAAGCAAGTAGCTTATAGTTTAGTAAAACATTATAGTAACAACCAATGATATTAAAAAGTACAGATATGTTACTTGCACTTGCAACTGAAGACCCGAAAACGTCCTAATTATGACGTTTTTATATACCAAAAAAAACTGACTGAATTTTCCGTTTTGTTTTTTTTTGTTCGTCGCCTCGTCAAGTAAGGCGCCGAACGTGACCGGTGACAAAAAAAAACAAAAATGCCGTCATGTGTGTACAGAAAGTGTTCCAATTTTGACGCGAAAGTAACTTGAAGTTGCCAAATTACTCACATTATACTAGTTTATGTGTATTGTGCTGCCGCTTCGTACGGAACATTTTTTTCGTTTGTTTTGTTAGGGTATGGCATATCTATACTATTAAATATCATTGATACCTACACATTTGTTGATCAAGATTAATAACATATTATTAACTTATACAAACTTGCAAACAGAAATAGGAAAAAGCTAACCAACTACGCTGTTTTCTTTTAACAACAACAACTTGTCTTGTGTAACAATCTTGGCATGTCTTTTTAATGTAATTCAATAATAATTAATAAATAAAAGACATTAAGTTAACAATTCTACACAATAATAGTACATTACTGTCGAGGCCTGAAATGAAGAAATTTACGGCCGAGTAATATTGGCTTCGCCTCGTACTTCCCAAGTGATTTTGAAAGGACGAGGCGCAAGCCGAGTCCTTTTTAACTAAACGAGGCCGTTAATTGCTATTTCGGCCGAGACTTGTATAGTACTTTTCTCTCATTTGCGAGGAAACACAACACAAATTAATTCAACAGTATCTCATTTTCATTCACGCCAATTCGCCAGCGCGCGGTTCTTGTTCTATTTAAAAAAAAATGAAAAAAAAAATGTGCATTCAGTCTGTATAATGATAAATATTTTATATATTAAGTGTGTACTTAAAAACCTCGGTAGCATAATTAAAAAAATAAAAAGTGTCCAGCAATTTCTATTATTGTCCTGTTGGATATTACCGGCCTGTTATTTCGTTGCGTACGGAAAAGAGCCGATTGTTGTATTCTTTTTTTTGAATAATGAACCAATTTCCGAGCAAGTGGGAGAAAAAAACATTTTTTAACCTAATTACGTGTGCAGAATTAGTAATTATATTTTATAAATAGTTATAATAAAACAAAGTTTAACCGGATTAAATCGCGTATATTATTTAAAAATAGTAATTTGAACAAAGAACAAGATACAACAATACAAGATAGTTTACTAAATTAGACAAGAAAGAAAAACACCGGCCAAGAGCATGTCGGGCCATGCTCAGTATTATAAGGTTCCTTAAGTAGGTCTAATTACAAACGAATCAAATCGAATATTAATCATTGCTATTTTAGTTTTTGCAAACAGCGCTACCTAGCGCTAAATTTAAGAAGTGTGTCTTAGATTGATATGACACACTTCTTAAATTTAGCGCTAGGTAGCGCTGTTACTTTGTGTTATCAATATAACACAAAGTTTCTTTTTGTGATTTTTTTAAATAGAAAGTAACTAAAGGAGCATTATTTGCTAAGATCATTTTTATCTAAGGTCAATGACCTATGAACTAGGACGTCTTAAGTATTTTTCAGTTTTCTTACTATAACTCAAAAATTTATAATCATATTATACTCGAAATAATTTTAAAAGAGAGTTTTTATAAAAGTCTATCAACGTGAAAGATTACAAGTTTCTACGTTGCATAGTTTGGAAATGGCAGGGGGGGGGACACATTGTAAGCCACTTTGGTGGGCTATGTTTCGCAGATGGTACACCTGATATAAAAGTGATGTATGAAACATTACCTTCATTTTAGTAGACCTATTGAATGATACCCCACAAGAGGGGGTGCAGCGAAAAAAAAAAATTCATCCCCATTTCACATGTATCGGCGCCACCCCTAAAATACGTTACCAAGATTTTTTTATTCTTTTAAAATTGAGATCTACATCAAAACCATTTTTTTACAAAATTTCATTTATTTATGTTTATAAATGTAGAAGTTATTAAGCTGTAAAGGATTAGGACAGACGGACAGACGGACAGACGGACAGACGGACAGACGGACAGACGGATAGACGGACAGACGGACAGACGGACAGACGGACAGACGGACAGACGGACAGACGGACAGACGGACAGACGGACGGACATGACGAAACTATAAGGGTTCCTTGTAGGACTACGGAACCCTAAAAAGAGACTACGTACTAGTTAATTAAATTAATAAATGGAATATTTTATTGTAAAATATTTTGTAGCAAATTAAAAGTTTTTTCGATTATCAAAGATCAGTGATAATAATTATTTCGACGAACCCTGCTTTTTACCAACATCGTCAGACTAAAAATTCTATTGTTCACAAAATATTTACATTTACACGATTTAAGTGAATAGAAATGTAGGGTACAGTTGTTTTTTTCCTGATTTCAGAGTTAGTCCCATAGTAAAAGTTGTTCATAATGATGAGTATAATGACCCCTTTTCAGTTTTATGGTAAAGAAAACTAATGGTGTAGAATGAACGAGACACATCCCAATGTAAGCTCGCCTTAACAAAGTATGCTTGTGTGCTTAGCATTCACCAGTAAAAGCAATATGTTGTCACGGCTAAAACAGTTGACTGAATAAGGAAATACCGTCTGTGCGAAGTGGCCGCTGTCACTTTGAAGATTTTACTGCTAATAGTAGCCATACAATGGGCCTACTAGCCTGGCAAGGCACACATAATTGACAATAATGTTTTACTTGATGAAATAAAGAACAATTCAAGGACAGCCCTACATACTACTACCCCACACTACTACCCTACTACTATTTGTACGCCTATCAAGGCAAAACAGTGATACCGGATAATTAAAAAATGAACACCATGTCTTGTACATCATACCAGAAACAATAAAGTTTACTTAAAGTTTACCTATGTTTGACAAATAAATAATTTTGAATTTTGAATACTATGGCAATGATATTTATAACTATAGATATGTTATACCCTAACAAAACCAAGGAAAAAAGTGTTCCGTACGCAGCGGCAGCACACATACACAAACTAGTACAAAGTTAGTTACTTTAAGTTACTTTCGAGTCATAATTGGTACCTAAACTTTCCGTAGACTCACGACGACATTTTCATTTTCTTTTTGTCAACTGTCATGCTCGGCGCGTTGCTTGACGCAGACTAGTGGCAACACTTCCCAATTAGAAAGTATTCGAGTCTTCAGATTGCGCGCACAACGACATATCATTACTTTTAAATATCAATGTACTATGGCAACTCTTTTTAGGTTTATTCCTAAAGGCAATATTCTCACTTTTAAAATCTTGTTTATTTCTGATATAAACCTACATTATAATCACATCATTTGAATGAAATTGATGTAATAAACAAGAAACTATTTTATGTTTAGGTTTATTTGAAATAAAAAAAATCAACCACGTAAATCGGCCCACAAATCTCGGAGTAATCGGTGATCATACATGAAAAAAAAAAAAAAAAAAAAAAAAAACCCGCGAAATACATAACCTCCTCCTTTTTTTGAAGTCGGTTAAAAAAACATTTGAATTTGAATTGCACACCACGAAATGGGTACCCAACAAATGCAAAAAAATTCCATCACTGCACACATGTTAAATTCACAAGTAGTTCATTAGCACCACCCGGGACTCGAACTCGGTACAATGACGCCACGGGTGTCGCGAGAGTCTATTGTGTAGTGTACCGTTGGTTTATCGATTTGTTTGTGTTTAATGAAGTCCATCTTCATACCAATTGGGGTAGGCAGAATTTGAAGTGGTGTCAATATTAAGAGTACACTCGAAGCTATACGAATTGGTAGCTAGGTAGCTGTTTAGTGTTTGGCGATTCGCGGTCTCCACTCAAGGACTTGTCAGCTCCAGCGGCCATCGATCCTTTGACAGACATGGCCAGCCCACTACCACTACAGCTCACTGATCCTACAAGCTATGTCGGTCACTCCGGTTCTTCTCCGGATAATCTCGTTTCGGATTTTATCCTTCAAGGAAACCCGAAGCATAGCTCGCTCCATAGCTCGCTAAGCGATTTTGAATTTATGGACTAGCCCAACTGTCAGTGTCCACGTCTCGTCATCGTAAGTCATGATAGGCAGGATGCACTGGTTGAAGACCTTCGTCTTCAAACTTTGCGGTATAGGCGGTGAGAAGCCACGGCGAAGTTTGCCAAATGCAACCGGATCCTTCTGTCGGCTTTCTGTCTCGAAGTTGTGTCTACCAAAATGAATGACCTTCCCTAGGTAGACTTGTATTAATACTTAATAATTTAATTTTTGTAATATAGTGCAATGCAGAGATATAATTCGAAATTGAATTGAATAGTTTTAAAGATTTAATGTTGTATTTTATGCCTGGTTTTATAAAGTTGGTAATAACTTTTTTATTTAAATTGGTTTTGTAATTTCGAAACATTCTCTCTTTGTTATTGTAATCCAATAGTGCAAAGTTATGGTGTTATGGACTACATTTGTAGTCAGTGCTCTATGTTCTTTGTGAATATCTAAGTCTTTTTCGGCCTAGTCCTATGTCCAGCCGTGAGCTACGATACCTACTTTTTAACGAAACTATATTATAATAAGATATTACTTTAAAACATAACCAAATTAACGTTTTTGTTACAGTTCCGCGTGAAATGAAGAATGAATTCGAAGTCAAGAAGAATAGAAAAAAATTCAACCAGCGTTCCTCTCGGCACACGATCGAAAATTGTATGAGATTATGGGATTGTTATAAGCTATGAAAAATACAGGCAGGGTCTACCGAAGCAAATCCAAAATATAGGTACCTCTATCTAGGAAAGGTAACACAAACAAATAATGTTCAGTCCAAAAGGATAAAGACATCAACAAAGGCCATAATAATATCTGGAATACAACGCGTTACTTCAATAACTCAAAACCTCAGACACCAGAACTAATTATTTTTTCACCGACTTCAAAAAAGGGTTATGTATTCGACGCGTTTGTTTTTATTAATGTATGTACACCGATTTCTCCGAGATTTCTGGGCTGATTTATTAGTGTAATAAATTGATATGGCAAGAAGTTATTTATTTTCATAAATTATTTCTGAAGACAATTGTAGAAACTTTATTGGTAAATTAAAAATTAAAAAAAAATATTTTATTATTTTAACGCATTTTACGCATGGTAAGCGAATTCTAAAGATTTAAATTGAGCCAGGAGTCGCAGGTTCGAATCCTGCTCGTGAGCGAATTTTTCTTTCCACAATTTAAATCTTTAATTAAAAAAAAATTGTGACATTTATTCTAATCAACGTGCCCCGCTCAGCCTTCCCCGAACTCCGCGGAAATTTCCAAAGGAAAATAATATGACGTGTTCGGCTTTTAGACTCAGCATACATCTTTTTTTTTGGTAAATATTAATCTGTATTTAAAAGTAGTGTAAACTATCAATCTACACGCTGAAATTTGAATCGCTTATTTCCCGAAAAGGGATCATTGTACTCATCATTATGAACAACTTTTACTATGGCACCAACCCTGAAATCGAAATGAGTACAATGACCCCTTTTCGGGAATTAAGCTAATTTCAGCATGTATACTCGATTCTGAATAGTCTAGTTTCAGGTTTTGAGTAATTTCAATAAAAAAATGTATGTAGCAATTAATAACGTCATTAATAATTGTTAAAAATAAAAAACTGCTATACTGCCTCGTTGGTCTAGTGGTCGCAAGCGCGACTGCTGAGCGTGGGGTCCTGGGTTCGATTCCCGGGTCGGGCAAAGAGTTATTGGGTTTTTTCATTAGGGAATTCTCAGTAACAGCCCGGAGTATGGATTTGTGCCCGGTTAATGGCAATAGGCTCGCCCCCTATTACATGGGACTATAACATAACTGGCGAAATGTGGGTGTACTATACACCTCTGCCTACCCCTTCGGGGAAATACAGGCGTGATGTTATGTTATGTTATTATTATGTTAAAAATAAAAACGTGTTTTGTACAAACTTATATTTATTCCACCCTTAAAATAAGCGGTTTGTTAACACCCCCAAGGCAAGTTCAAATTGATTGAAAGACGTTATTATAAAACTGAAAAATACAGATATTTCGCGTGATCAATGACAAATAATTGCATAATTACACACGAGCGTTAATTGTGGTAAAATGGTTGTGTGTGGCAACTAAACAAGCGGTGCGTGCAACAGAGCAGTGAGCGATAGCGAGCCAAAAAATAACAGCGTCCCGGGCGTCTCGATATAAAAAGATTATTAACAAAAGGCGGTTTTAATCTAAAATTGGAATGTCTTTAGTCACTGTTATAGAAAAAAGTGAGAAGAAAAAAACTGCTATCTTTCCTATATCCTTAATATCCACGAACTCTTTATTCTCACTTAGATAGTTTTCATAGGTGTAATAAAACTGTAGAGATGTCAAAAAACCATCTTGATAGTATCCAATCAATTTAATTTTACGATTGAATATTATTATTTGAAGATATAAATTGTGGGGAGAATTCAAACCTGCGACTTCTTGTTCAGTATAGTATTATATATTTAATTATCGCAATCGCTGTTCTCCTAGCCATACCACCGAGACTATGGTCAATATTGAGACGTAGCCCTAACCATAGGGTTGCAATTGGTTGCAAAATGAACCAGACGCAAGTTCACAAAAAAACATGCAATCGTGCACAATTACATCTGGGAATAAAAATGGTCAATAATTGTGAATGAGTGCAAATATAAAGAACATGGAATAAGGAACGGATGGAATGCTAACACAAATATTTGTCTCGAAAATCAATACCAACAAAATGCGTAGTATGATACAAAGAATGTATTTCAATATGCATCGTAGACATTTTATGGAGACTGTATCGCAATTACGTCGCCATATATTTTGGATCAACTCTTCGTGTAAGCCAATCAGGTACTGTAGTATGTCAATAATCATTATTAGGCGGCACACATAAGTAGGTTGTGACTTGTGTCTTGGTATGAAAGTAATTTTCCTATTTTTTTTTTTTTTTTTATTGTTGCACAAACAGGTTACAGGCATGATAATTACAAATTTATATGCATAAATTAACAAATATTGTACTGCTGGTACTTAAAAAAGGAACCCTTGAGCTATAAGTACCAGCAAAACATCAATGTACAAAAATCAATCAATTAAATTTTTGTATCAGAAATTCGTGGTCACATTTGAAGAGCTCATTCAGGGCATCGCAAATAACAACTTTTACTATGGGACCAACCCTGAAATCGCGAAAAAAATATCAGCTATAAAAATATATCAGCAACCTACTAAATCATCGATGTCGATCGACAAAATGTAAGGGTCAGCTGATATTTTTTTCGCGATTTCAGGGTTGGTCCCATAGTGAAAGTTGTTCGATAGCATCCCCTGAATAAGCTCTTCAAATATGACCACGCGCCACGTAATACAGTGTACCAACATATGAGCACTCCATTTCTTTTTACTCTATGGTCAAAAAAAAGTAGGTACTCATTGGTAAATGGTATATTCGATCCGTTTTTCAGAATGTTGTTGATGGACAATAATGACTTAGAATTGAAGGTTCTTAGCAGATGGGATGGGCGTAATAATTGAAAGTGGTCAGCGGCAAGCTTGTGCTTTTTCCCACAGTCAGACGATTTGTGATACTATCATATCGGCCTTTTTTAAGTTCACTACTGAACGTGGGAATTGTGGGCTTCTTTATAGACCTGTACCTATTCAGAACGATTAGATTGTAAAGGAATATTCTGGCAACATGCTTAGCAATACACTACTGTCCATGCTTATCGACATGTCGAATTGTTTATTCTGTCGCTGATTGTGTAACTGTAATGTTTGACTGCGATGTTATCAACATCGTCTTCAATTTTACATCGTAATTAAACTGTGAAATGAGTTACGCAATTGCCCTGCTGTACCTATTCAGAACGATTAGATTGTAAAGGAATATCCTGGAAACATGCTTAACAATAAACTACTGTCCATGCTTCTCGACATGCGGACTGTTTATCCTGTCGCTGAAAACCAGCGCGATATGTTGAGCGGTGGCCAATATGCGCGGGTGTGATGCATATCATCTTTCCAAACTTCTTGTTTTTCCCTATTGTACTTATATATATTATATATATATATACTTACTTATACTTATTCAGGTCATTTAGCTTGGTAGACATAACTTTCAGAATGAAGCCGACAGAAGGATTTAGCTGGCAAACTTCGCCGAGTCTTCTCGTCGCCTATATCGCAAAGTTTGAAGACTTAGGTCTTCAACCAGTGCGTCCTGCCTGTCATGACTTACAGTTCCGAGAAGTGGACACTGACAGTTGGGCTAGTCCACAAATTCAAAGTCGTTCAGCGAACTATGGGGCGAGCCATGCTTGGAGTTTCTTTAGTATAATCTGATGGTCTTCAAGGCTCGAGTGAATAGGTTTTTGCTGGGCAAGCGTGAACCATCGTCGACCGCACCATCGCTTAACATAAGGTGAGGTGGCGGTCAAACGCAAGCCCGTTAAGAATAAAATAAAATAATCCGTAACGTAAATCGATGTTAGACCCAGAGTGTAAGTTTGCTATAATGTACAGTGACAGGTCGCTACTCCATTGCAAATGAGAGGTATCATACTCGGACTAATAAAAATGGCGGACGCAATCTCGCTAAGAAAAGATTGAAGTACTTCGTTTTTCCTAAACCCACTATAATTTCGACAGCATTTTAACACACCATACATATATATTGTTATTTTATTTGTGACACTATGACAGTGACTACCGTCACACAAAATTTGTTGCGTAATCGCGGATTTTTGTCTTACTATGGGTGTGAATGTGTGCGTGCCAGCCCGTACTTTTAAGCGAGCCGTCTTATTATGGATCCTTCACTTATTTTTTTGCGAGATTCCGTTCGCCTTTTTTATTCGTCCATGATTGCACAAATATGTTTCACAAGTACAATTAATATTTTTTATTACAACCAAAACAGATTTCGCATTTCCTTCATAATTATCTCCTATTATACAGTACCAAAGTAAATAAAACCAGAACTTAAATCACTTGTACCACAACGTAATCTGTTCTAGCCAATGTTTACTTGGAACACTAAAAATAACTTTTTAATTCATAGCGTCTTCTACGTACTCATTAACACCATACTTCAACATCATCAAGATATGTACGCGTTGACCAATGTATCTTGGCCCGTGGCAAAATATAGAACTACATTTAAATAAATAAATAAATATCTTCGGGACATTTTTACACAGCACCATCTAGTCCCAAACTAAGCAGAGCTTGTGATGGGTACTAGACATTGGATATAATACTTATATACTTTTATTTTTGTAAATACATACTTATAATACAAAAGAAACACCCAGACCAAAACAAACACTTATGTTCATCACACAAATATTTGTGTCCTGTGGGAATCGAACCCACGACCTCGTGATCAGCAGTCCGACCCTCGAACCACTGGACCACAGACGTCGTCAAATGTATTGGATTTGACATAATATTGGTGTCGTTCTCTTATTCACGAACTAAACTTATTTTAAACTATCGCTCTCTCTTACTAATAGTAGAAACAAGAAAGGGATGGCAACAATTTTAGTTACAACGGTTACAAGTATCCCCGTCTTGAAGGGTCTAAATATAATGGACACATTAGGCCATTACGTTTGCAGCATTTTCTCCCATTAACACGTAATTAGCCTATATTTCATTGAGATGGTATACAATACAATACAATACAAATCCTCTTTATTGCACGACAAGATTATATTAATTTATTAAATAACTACTTATGCGCTAGTGTACAACTGGCGGTCTTATCGCTCCACGGCGATCTCTTCCAGACAACCATTGAATGGACTGGAATGTCATGGAAGAGACAAAGGGTAGTTACCGGTGCACTTAAATACACCAGCTACCTTTTACAACATTAGACTGGAGCGGTGATAAAAGTCGAGTGGTATACCTCGTCTTTTATCACCGTTCCAGTCTAATGTTGTAAAAGGTAGCTGGTGTGTTTCGCGTTTTGTGCCAGAACACCTGCATGAGAGACGATCTCTAACCCACCACTAATAACGCCGTTGAAATTGTCACATTCTGTTAAGTTAAAAAAAATCGAAAAGGAATTATTATTAAAACAAAGTTTAACCGGATTAAATCGCGTATATTATTTAAATTGGTTTCCCTGACGTTTCGAAAGCTTTGCAGCATTTCGTGGTCGCAGGTAGACTAAGATGACAAGTGTCTTTACAAATATTTCTAAAAAAATATTTTAATAATGATTTTTACCTTCAAGTCGACGGTGTGGCCATGGGTTCACCGGTATCCCCGGTGGTAGCGGATATCTTCATGGAGGATTTTGAAGGGAGAGCTCTCCTGACCGCCCCGGCTATGCCGAAGATCTTCAAGAGGTACGTTGACGACACTTTCACCATCTTGCCTCACAGTAGTGTCTCTGCTTTCTTAGAACATCTAAATTCTATGCACAGTAAAATTCAATTTACTATGGAATTGGAGACAAACAAATCCTTAGCTTTTCTTGATATACAACTTATCCATAATCCAGATCATTCTGTTAGTCATACAGTGTATAGAAAGCCTACCCATACAGACAGGTACTTGAACGGTGAATCTCACCACCATCCTTGTCAGTTAGCTACCGTGGCCAAATCTTTGTTACAGAGAGCACACCGCATCTGTGATGCCGACCACCTGGCAGGGGAACTTTACCATGTGAAGCATGTTCTCAAGCATAATAACTTGCAAGCTCCACATCCCCATCGCAAACGCCGCCTGAAACCCAGCACAGTTGATCGTCGACCTGCTGTTCTACCATTCATCAAAGGGGTCACCGACAGAATTGGTCATATCTTGAAGCGTGCTTCTATCAAAACCTATTTCAAGCCCCAAAGAAAGATCAGCCAACTCCTCAGACCGGTGAAGTGTCACATTCCCTTACAAGATGCAGGGGTCTACAAGATTGATTGTGATTGTGGGTTATCATACATAGGGCAAACAAAGCGTAGTATAGCCACTAGAATTAAAGAACATATAGCTGACGTCAAGAACAGACGCTCCACAAAGTCTGCAGTGTGTGAACATGCCCTAGATAAACCCAACCATTTTCTTCGATTTGATAAACCACAAGTTCTGGCGAAGGAAAACCGATACGTACCTAGAATGCTCCGTGAGGCAATTGAAATTAAAAAACATCCTAATTTTAATAGAGAAGATGGTTGGCAGCTACCACCTGTTTGGAACCCAGTCCTTAAAATAATCAAGTCCCAAACAGCACGCAACACTGTAAAAGATAATGATATTGTGAGTGATTACTGCGTGCATCGAAACGATTTTAATTAATAATATTGTACGGTAGATTAAAAATTTTTTTTAGAAATATTTGTAAAGACACTTGTCATCTTAGTCTACCTGCGACCACGAAATGCTGCAAAGCTTTCGAAACGTCAGGGAAACCAATTTAAATAATATACGCGATTTAATCCGGTTAAACTTTGTTTTATTATAATGTGTAGTGATCGCGAAAACCTAAGAAGTTATTAAGACATAGTTGTTTCTGTTTTTCAAACAAACATTTAGTTTTTTTTAATAAAAAAAAATAACGTGGAAAATCTAAGAAGTTATTATGAATTATTATTATTTTTATTTTTTATTTTTTAACGCATTTTACGCATGCGAATCCTGCTCGTCAGCGATTTTTTCTTTCCACAATTTAAATCTTTAGGAATTATTATATTTTTGATCACTCAAAAAAAGGCTCAAATTCACTCAAAGGTCAATGTAGAGGGCTATGCTCGGAGTGTCCCTGCTTGATCGAATCAGAAATGAGGAAATTCGCAGAACGAAAGTCACCAACACAGCCCGAAGAATTGCCAAACATACGTGGCAGTGGGTGGGGCACATTTCCCGCAGAACGGATGGCCGATGGGGCCGTAAAGTTCTGGAGTGGCTACCGCGTACTGGAAGGCGCAGCGTGGGTAGGCCCCCCAGAAGGTGGATCAATGACCTGGTGAAGGTCGCGGGAATCCGCTGGATGCGGAAAGCGCAGGACCGGTCGTTGTGGCGATGCTTGGGGGACGCCTATGTCTAGCAGTGGACGTCTTTCGGCTGAAATGATGATGATGATCACGTCATGTTGCTGTTATTTGTTTACTATCCATTAGTGAATACCTCCTGCCTGTTTCTCAGCTATCAGGTTTCCAAAAGGATCCAGGCCTTTTGTCGAACTAGATCTGTCGGACGACCTGTTGGCCGATCGGTTGGACGCGCTCGCCTTGTTTCGTCGACCATGTTTTAGTGGTTGTTTGAGTGTACACAAAGTGACTGTAGTCTGACCTCTGTACCCCTTTGTCGGAGCTTTGCTGTAAGTCTATTGATAGATGCTGTAACAGAATTATTGGTCATGTGTAATACCATAAGAAAAGTACCTATTCTATGGACCTTTGTCACAACTTACATACATACATACATACATATTATCACGCCTGTTTCCCATTGGGGTAGGCACAACTTACAACTTATCTATATTTCATACAAGAAGAGTTTAGAACTTATTGGAAGAAATTAGGTTTACTTACCCAAAGATATTTAAAAGCATAGATATGTCATACCCAAGTCATACCGTAACAAAACCAATTAATAATATGTTCCGTACGCAACGGCAGCACAATACGCATAAACTAGTGCAAAGTAAGCAAGTTAGTTACTTTCAGATAGTTTCGCGTCATAATTAGTACACTTTCTTTACACAAATGACGGCATTTATTTTGTCACACGTCACGCTCGGCGCCTTGCTTGACGTAGACTAGTAGCAAAACGTCCCAATTAGAACGTTTTCGAGTTTTCAGATATCGTGTGCAACAACATATCTGTACTTTTTAAAATATCATTGGGTTTACCTAGATTTAATTGACGAATATTAAATTTTGATGCTTGGACGAATAAAAAAAGGCGGATGGAATGTCACTAAACAATAAGTGAAGCACTCATAGTAACACGACTCGCTTGGAAGCACGGGCTGGCACACACACTTTCACACCCATAGTAAGACGAAAAGCCGCGATTACGCATCAAATCTCGTGTGACGGTAGTCAGTGTCGTAGTGTCACAAATAAAATTACAATATATGGCGTGTTAAAATTCTGTCGAAATTATAGTGGGTTTAGGAAAAAAATAAGTGCTTCAATCTTTTCTTAGCAAGATTTCGTCTTCCGGTTTTTATTCGTCCAAGTTTTAATGCACTTACTTTTTGAGTATCAAGCGACTGATTTCATAGAATTCTTCTTGATCTCTCTCTGATTTCATACCTTCTATTTCTGCCGCCAAACAGTGATGCTTGCATTGCTGTGTTTCGATCTGAAGGGTATGGGTGCCGGTGAAATTACAATCACATGAGACTTTCCATCTTTATGTCTCAGTTTAACGAACGCGTTTAGGTATATCATGTCTTAGGTGGTATAGCAGTTGGTAGCCATAGGTAGCCGCTTCATCAGCTGGATCTTTTGCTCGTTTCACTATCCTATACCATAGAATAGGTAATAATACTAGTATAGAAAGGAATCTCTTTTACATGGACCCCAAATGCCGCCTTATAAATACCTACTTCCCTCTTCAGCTCCTAACGTCCCTCTGTCGTCCGAGCGTGCTGCCAGGGCTGTTAGCTGATAAATATTAAATGCGTTATGTGTTGGTTTAGTTAGAAAAAATATTTTAGACTGTTCTTTACTATGAAAGCATTATTTTATGCTATTTTTACGTAATAAACAATTTATATTTACTTACTTATATTATTTGAGTGACTTTGAGCCTTCTTATCAGGCCCATTGTGAGCGACCACGTTTCAGTACCGTAAGTAATTACTGGCAACACACACTGGTCAAAGACTTTCGTCTTGAGACACTGCGGTATTTTTTTTTTTTTTTTTTTATTCTCAAAGGGCAATGGAGAGGGCTATGCTCGGAGTGTCCCTGCGTGATCGAATCAGAAATGAAGAGATTCGCAGGAGAACGAAAGTAACCGACATAGCCCGAAGAATTGCCAAACTTAAGTGGCAGTGGGCGGGGCACATTGCTCGCAGAACGGATGGCCGATGGGGCAGTAAAGTTCTGGAGTGGCGACCGCGTACTGGAAGGCGCAGCGTGGGTAGGCCCCCCACAAGGTGGACCGACGACCTGGTGAAGGTCGCGGGAATCCGCTGGATGCGGAAGGCACAGGACCGGTCGTTGTAGCGATGTTTGGGGGAGGCCTATGTCCAGCAGTGGACGTCTTTCGGCTGAAATGATGATGATGATGATGATGACTTATATTATTTAATTTAATATTTACCTACTTTACATATTTAGATAATTTGCACTAAATGAAATTATTTCAGTACCTATAAAAGACCCACGTACGGTCGACCGCACGTCGGTGGTAACACTTTGACATTAGCAGCATCTTTATTTCGTAAGCAGTAAGGGCGGTTTTCGAATTGACGTGTTACCACTGTCATGCAGGCGACTGTACAAGCCCCGACTGTCCGATCCCTTTAAAGGTACGCTAGACGGTAGGCTATTATCGTGGATTTGAACGCGTCTAGGGCGCGAGTTTCGCTTCTAGTCTTCTCTTTTCTTATGCCTATACCATAAAAAATCTAGTACACGTTCGTAAACGAACTAAATTTCTATACCTACTGAACACTCAAGTATTTCCATTTTGGCATATAACTAAACTACTTTTTGCAAAATCTAGGCACTGGTAGATTGGAGAACGCTACTGAGGAAATTCTACTGAGGATTATATTGGTACAATTGCTTGGTTTTAGGTGGAGACCGCGAATCGGCAAACTCAGCGTAGGGCGCCCCCCCGCCAGGTAGACCGACAACCTGAAGAACGTGACTGTGGGGGACTGGATGCGGAAGGCAGAGGACCGAGTGTTGTGGCGCAACTTGTGAGAGGCCTATGTCCAGCAGTGGACTGCGATAGGCTGAGTTTAAGAATTGTTTGGTTATGATATAATTGCTTACTTGCATTTGCCGAATTCCTGTGCGGATCAGAATTTGATTATCACTTATTTTAACTGTGAAGGAAAACATCGTGAGGAAACCTGCACACCTGAAAGTGCTCCATACATCTCTTGACGGTGTATGTAGTCCACCAACCCACAGTAAGACAGCGTGGTGCACTAAGGCCTTCCTTCTCATTTTGAGAAGTGGCCTGTGCCCAGCAGTAGGACTGTTATGGACTGCAGGGCAATTGTGTACCTGCATCGCAATCAACAAAATGTCAATTTTGACGTTTGAATCCGGAAAAAAGATATAATTCGAATTGCGTAACTACAAATCTGTTGATTACAATGTCGGAGGGATTCATCATGAAATTGAATGAATGATAAAGCTTAAAACGCATACTTGCAGCAGCTTACATGCATAAAGAAACGTGATCTAACATTAATGACGACATTTACATCGCAATGGATTTCCCTCATGACATTATTTACTTCATAATGAAGTCCCTCTATGTCGTTACACAATTCCAATGTTTGACTGCGATGTTATCAACATCGTCTTCAATTTTAAATCAAAATTAAACTATAAATGAGTTACGCAATTGCCCTGTTCGTTATGTTATATGTTTCTTTTCCGACAAGACCTGTGAGACAACAAATCTTTTCAGGGTTTCACACTTCTTAGTATGTATATTTTTTAATGGTAAGTATCTACATACACCATAAGTACCACATCTATTCAAGTTTCGTGTTAAAGCCTCAGAATTTTGTTCTGGGACATAATTGTGTGTATAATAACGTCTCTCGTAGCTCTGATTATTTCTACGAATGGCCTCGAGACGGTTCGTGGAATACACATTGTTAAGCTAGGTGTACAAGTGTTTGCGTTGCTGCGGTCGCGTGCAACAACCTTAATGATATGTGATGGTATAAAATTGAACTTTTTGGATAGTTGTTGGAATTCGATTGGACTAGTGATGCGAGAGGAAAAGATTTTCATGGAAATCGGGTTCTAATGGGCAGTGTCAATATTAGAAAGTAGGCATTTTTGTCAAAATACGCAGACGGAATCTCGCTAATTAAAGATTAAAGTACAATTTTTTATCTTAAACCCACTATAATTTCGACAATATTATAACAGACCAGACTGCATATTGTTATTTTATTTGTGGAACTACGACAACAACTTCCATCACACGAGTTTTGTTGTTTAATCGCGGCTGTTAGACTTTACTATGGGCACAGCACACATACACACCCACACATTCGCACCCATAGGTGTGAATGTGTGCGTACCAGTCCGTACTTTCAAGCGAGCCGACTTACTATTTCTATAGCTTCACTTATTCTTTGGCCGTCCACCTTTTTTCCGCCGTCAAGGTACCTAGAACAATATGATTTACTACTAGTATAAATATGGTAGTATAAATATACAAAATGGAGGCTTTTGCCCTGCAGTAGGAAAATATAGGATGAAAAAAAATGATAAAATAGTGAGGGTATTTTTTAGTGCCTACTGTAATGGTCACTTTAGAAAACGCAGTAAGTTTACATAAAAATATCTATATTCTATTCTAGATTTTGACTTGATCACATCATGTAATCGTCCAAAATACCGCAGTGTCTCAAGACGAAAGTCTTTGACCAGTGTGTGTTGCCAGTAATTACTTACGGTACTGAAACGTGGTCGCTCACAATGGGCCTGATAAGAAGGCTCAACGTCACTCAAAGGGCAATGGAGAGGGCTATGCTCGGAGTGTCCCTGCGTGATCGAATCAGAAATGAGGAGATTCGCAGGAGAACGAAAGTAACCGACATAGCCCGAAGAATTGCCAAACTTAAGTGGCAGTGGGCGGGGCACATTGCTCGCAGAACGGATGGCCGATGGGGCAGTAAAGTTCTGGAGTGGCGACCGCGTACTGGAAGGCGCAGCGTGGGTAGGCCCCCACAAGGTGGACCGACGACCTGGTGAAGGTCGCGGGAATCCGCTGGATGCGGAAGGCACAGGACCGGTCGTTGTGGCGACACTTGGGGGAGGCCTATGTCCAGCAGTGGACGTCTTTCGGCTGAAATGATGATGATGATGATGACATCATGTAAGATTCTACGGTTGCATTTTTTTGTAGCAAGCTCGTCAATCAGATCGTGGCTGCTAACAACTATCAATGTTATCTAATTTAGTGTTGATTTTATTTTATTAGTAGTGTTAATTCACAGACATATTTAAAAAAAAAACGAAGTGCGGCGAACAATCATAATGAAGCCAATAAAACCGTGCTCCTCCGTGTACAAACCAGCAATCACGCACACACATGCGCCTCAAACCATGCTCACCCCTCTCAGTTCACATGTCGTCGCATCGTCCAGTAAGCTTCGCGAAAACATATATCCTTCAGGTGCATGGTGTGTACGTTAGCACTGGTTGTACATTAAGGAGCACGGTTTTTGGTGGCTTCACTATTGTCTATGTTATGTTAATTTTACATTAAACTTTTTGAACTTAACTTGATCGACACTAGTGGCTGATTTACCAGCAGGCTGAGTAGGCTTGAGCTATTCAGAAATATACCTACCCAAAAACGATTTTTGTGCAATTTCAACGAAATTGCTGGATTGTAAAAATAATCTAGGAATTGATAATTGTAGAGGTAAGGGCGGCAAAAATTTAACAGCTTATCCTTGGGAAATGTGTAAATCCGCCATTGATCGACACGTAGATCTATGAGTGTCAGTCATCCATTAACTTAAGACGCTGACAACACCTAAAAAATCAGACGTCTGCGGTCACTGTCGTTTTGTACAGAACAGAAAGAGAGGCAACGAGCGGAGGGACGTCGGGTGCGTCGCTCAACTTGAATGAAAATTAACAATATATTTTTTTAATAAAAAACTAAAAGCTTATTTGAAAAACAGAAACAACAAATGTTTAGATTATTGTCTTTCTCAAATGTTTTCTTAATTTTATTTATAATATTTAGTAAATAATAGAGATTGTTTGCTTTAAAGCATTTTTTAAGAGGTTAGTTTAAAATTCTTTTCTATCGAGAAAACTTCAAGAAAACGTGTTTTGGGCACAATACAGTTTCAGAAAGTACGATCAAGATTAACATATATTTTTTTCACTGCCACAAACTGAATAGATACAGCTAAAAATGTTTTTAAAAAAAGCCTATTTGGGGTATTTGGCTGTTGTCAGCGTCTTAAGCGGAAATGCGGGCAGAGAGACTTTTGAAGTTTAGGTAGGTATTTGAAGAAACTGTCGCTGTCGCTTTGCCTCAAGTAAGTGCGATAAGGACAACTGCAAATCCGACTGAATCGAATTGTGGCTCTCGATTTTTTTATCCTCCGAAACTGGACCAATTTAAAAGATATTTCATAAACTGAATAAGAAGAATGTGTACTGTTGTATGTTTTTCCTTTTTCATTAATAGTTGTCAAACTTATACATTAGGCCTCTGTAGACAGCGGTCTAAATAGGCGATTTAAAGATTTTTTGAGAGCTTCTAAAAATAATTTATCAACAAAAATTAAACATAGAAACATCTGATATTTATTTTAATAAATAAAACTTTTAAACAAAAAATTGAACCGACGAAAACAGAAACTGAAAAGCTAATTATGAGTCGGCGCCAAACGAACTTTTAACAAGCAAAGTGCGTGTAAGTTGCAAGCGGCCGAGCGGAGAACGCATTTTTGGAAAGTTATTGTTTATCGTTGAAAATTTCACGTTGTATTTGATGTGACGTTGTTTTTATACTTTTTATTATTTATTTAAAGTAATTTAATGATCTTCGTTGATTGGTTGTTTGGCGCCGACTCATAATTAGTTATTTTTCGCTTTTCAGTTTCTGTTTTCGTCGGTTCAATTTTTTGTTAAAAAGTTTTATTTTTCATTTTTTTGTGGTTAAAATCTAAGTCCAGGTCTCCATTATGTCGTAATGTCTAGAACTATATTTATGTGTGTCAAGTTTCAACAGAATCGGTTAACAGGTAAGAATTCAGTGGGTGAACAAACACTCATCCCCTGTTTTACTACCCTTAGGGGTGGATTTTGATTTTGAAATTTAAATGGGACCAACTTCGAGGTATACACACATTAAAAAAAGAATCATCAAAATCGGACCACTCTGTAAAAAGTTACGCGTGGTCATACATTAAAAAAAAAAAAGGTTGTTGCGGTGCAACCAACACATTGTACACCAGCCCTAACAATTTAGAGATCGCGATATGAAGCATTAACGTTTTTCATAGAAGTCAGTGTGACAGAAAAATTAAATGAATGATGGTGAAAGTGAGCATAATTGTGTACTGAGATCGTGAGTGAAATATCTTCTGCAGGCTATATTGTCCAGTGCGTTTATTATAAGATTTATAAGCCGTTAATTCTTGCTAAGAAACTAGTAAAGGTTACAAAAAAAAATACATATCTAAAGAAGAGATGAATTTTTCTGTAAATCTGGTTTTTCTGATGTTTATTTCGAAATAAAATAAAATAAATAAATAAATATTCATCATCTTAATATATACCTATTATATAAATCATTATTTCAGCCGAAAGACGTCTACTGCTGGACATGGGTCTCCCCACTCTCTGTCTGTCCGTCTGGGGGGATATAACATAACATCACGCCTGTATTTCCCCGAAGGGGTAGGCAGAGGTGTAATAGTACACCCACATTTCGCCAGTTATGTTATAGTCCCATTTAATAGGGGGCGAGCCTATTGCCATTGACCGGGCACAAATCCAGACTACGGGCTGCTACTGAGAATTTCCTAATGAAAAAACCCAATAACACTTTGCCCGACCCGGGAATCGAACCCAGGACCCTACGCTCAGCAGTCGCGCTTGTAACCACTAGACCAACGAGGCAGTATGGGGGGATATGATATGCCATAATCACCACGCTTGGCAAGCGGGTTGGCGATCGCAGTTTGTTGGTTAAATACTCAGAGAACGCTGCTGCCCAGTGCCCATCCTCTGGTGAATTCCTTAGTCGCCTTTTACGACACCCATGAGATGATATAGGGTGGTGCAATTCTTTACGTCCGGCACCACACGGAGCATATAAATATGTATATATAACAGGTTTATACCTATTGTAGGATATAAGCGGTACATTCATACCTAAATAACACCACGCCTGTGTTCCCCGAAGCGGTAGGCAGTGGTGTAAGCAGTGTACAGTGCTTTATGTTCTACACTTTCTACAGTATATCGGTTAAATGTTTCTTGTAGAATAACCTACTCCTTTTTTAAAGTCGGTTGATAAAAAGTTTTCGTGGTCATACATAAAAAAATAAAAACTTTTTAACAAAAAATTGAACCGACGAAAACAGAAACTGAAAAGCGAAAAATAACTAATTATGAGCCGGCGCCAAACAAACTTTTAACATGCAAAGTGCGTGCAAGTTGCAAGTGGCCGAGCGGAGAACGCATTTTTGGAAAGTTATTGTTTATAGTTGAAAATTTCACGTTGTATTTGATGTTACGTTGTTTTTATTATTTATTTAAAGTAATTTAATGATTTTCGTTGATTGTTTGTTTGGCACCGACTCATAATTAGTTATTTTTCGCTTTTCAGTTTCTGTTTTGGTCTGTTAAATTTTTTGTTAAAAAGTCTCTATTATGTTGAAGTGTCTAGAACTACATTTATGTGTGCCAAGTTTCAACAGAATCTGTTCAAAGGTAAGAATTCAGTGGGTGAATAAGCACTCATCCCCTGTTTTCCTACCCTTAGGGGTGGATTTTGATTTTGAAATTTAAATGGGACCAACTTCGAGATATACCCTATCCATTAAAAAAAGAATCATCAAAATCGGACCAGTCTGTAAAAAGTTATGCGTGGTCATACATAAAAAAAAAGAAAAAAAGATACGCGTCGAATTGAGAACCTCCTCCTTTTATTTCGTCGGATAAAAAATAAAATATATACAACGTGTATCATCTATCGTGTGTGTTAACTAAGAAATAGTAATTATTTTTCAGATAAATCACGCATACGTGGCTTTTCTGTGAAAAGGCCTCGTATTTTGTGCTTTTCTCTCGTTTAATTTGTATTTATAAGCAATGAAAACTAAAAGCACATATTACTTCACAACGACAAACATATTAACATTCTTAAATTATGCCCTACGATAAACTTGAGCCAATAAAACTTTAGTTCCCATATACTCATATGACGTCTTTAAAGATAAATATCAAACATTTCCATTTAAACAGCAATAATATAACCGATAAAACAAATCTTCGTAAACTTTAAAGAAACGTCAAAAGAAATTCTGGGCTTGGCACCGCTGTGGAACCTAAATTGCCACTTATATTTGCAAGCTACTTTCTAATTAATTGTCTAAAGGGCCACAACTTTGATAAACGAAATTACGCTTTACCAGTCAATTTTAAAACTGGAAATTGCTTGTCAGATTATTGCTTACAATGTCTGCACATCACTATAGTCTTTTCCCACGACGGTCAACCATGTGTAGCTGTTGTCATTGAAGAAAATTCAATCGATTTTATTTCTTATTGGTGATTGGATAGAGTTGTTATTTGTGTGTTGTAAAAAGCTTAGTCGATACCACACTGGTTGTTTCCCGAAAGCAGTAGTGAAGCTCTAGGGCCCTTGTATGGATGTATGTAATTAATGGTCTGCAGTATTCTGCTATGGTATTTCATGCTTGGCTTGATGAGAAGTCTTCTAAGGAAACTGTCACTTCTCATTACTAAAAAGTTGTTAAGTGCTTTGTTCGTAAACGTGAGCTAAGAGCATACTTATTTGTAAACTAGCTGTAAGCTTATGGCTAGTTTGAAAAAGATGTACTTGTTTTAGGGTTCCGTAGTCGGACATGGAACCCTTATTTTGTCAGTTCGTTTGTCTGTCCCACAAAGTGCCTTCTAATTTTCCAACTGAATAAATTAAAAATAGCGTTTCATGTTTATTGGTTTTTTGTAGTGTTTTTCATTAATTTATTGAAATGATAAGAACACAGAATACTGTTTTATAATGCCAAAGGTTTTTCGGAATAAAATCACCCCAAATTGGAGGCTGAATAAAATAAATTAAAATGTCTTGCTACTATAAAGGTTTTTTTTTGTGAGAAGTAGGTAGAGTGGTAGTACTTCCCCGGACGAGTTCTTTCACAAAGAAGCTCTACTACTACTAACAAAGAGTACCTATATTATTAATAAATAGTATATTATTTAGATTTCTATGGTGACATTACTAGAGGGTCTTATATTCTACAATATATATATATACTATACCCGCGTCTTCACCCGCTTTTGTTTCAGTTTTCACAGAAATACGTTATCTGGCATCTCGGGAACTGTTTATCTTCCTGGGATAAAAAGTAGCCAATATTTCAATCCAGATTATGGTCCATCTGCGTACAGATTTTTTTTCAAAATCCGTTCAGTCGTTTCAGCGTGAAGGACAAACAAACGAACAAACATCCATAATTTCGCATTTTTAATATAAATAGGATAGTAGGATTTTTATTCGGTTGAAAGAAAGAAAAATGGTTTATTTACTACATTTTATGGTTGACTGCGGAACCATACTGTGTGTATATTCAACATGAACTTGACAAGTTTTTTCTCTGAAAATAGACTTGCGCAGTTAGTAAGACCACCCAGTTATTAATAGTCAAGTAAGTAACTAATATATAACTGGTCCGTCTCTGTAATAGCTCTGCATTTTGCTACGTTTGTGTTCAAGATTTATGAATTAACTAGCCTATGCCCGCGACTTTGCCCGCGTGAATGTCGTTTATCGCGCATACCTCGGGAACTGTTCATCTTCTCGGGATAAAAAGTAGCCTATATGTTTATCCGGGTTATGATCTATCTGTATTCCAAATTTAATTTAAATCCAAACTAAATGAAAAATGGTTTGGCGGCAGAGGTAGGTGCGGTGGTAGAACTTTCTCGAAAGAGTTCCTTAAGGAGCTCAACTACTACTGAACATAGTTTAGTAGTAGCACAGAATACTATAATAGTGTAGTAAAACTCCTTGTGAAAGAGCTCGTCCGGGGAAGTACTACCAGCGTACCTATTTTTGATGTCAAACAGTGGTCCTTGCATTCAATTCAATGATACTTAAAAGTATAGATATGTCATACCCTAACAAAACCAACGAAAAATATGTTCCGTACGTAGCGGCAGCACAATACACATAAACTAGTGCAAAGTAAGTAAGTTAGTTACTTTAAGTTTCTTTCGCGTCATAGTTAGTACACTTTCTGTACACACATGACGGTATCTTTGTATTTCTTTTTGTCACAGTCACTTCACGCTCGGCGCCTTGCTTGACGGAGACTAGTAGCAAAACGTCCCAATTAGGACGTTTTCGAGTCTTCAGATTGCGCGCGCAACAACATATATGTACTTTTTAAAATATCATCGATTCAATTCATTTATTTCAGTTATATCATTCTCAGTTATATATGTACATTAATTAAACAATAATTCAATTTAATTCAATTCATTTATTTTGCGAAAATGGGTACAAAAATCAGATGGTGCTTGTGCGTGAATTATCTTATCTTGTAAATTACTGTGAAATTAATAAACCGTGGTTTCCGTGCTCACAAGACTTTCAATCAAAACTACAGTCCACTCCAACTCCAACAAGGCCTCCTCTTCCAAAAACTAAAAAATAAAACACACAGGAAAAGCTTGGTGACTGAAAACATTAGTTTTAACTATAAGTTATCTTTGAAAACAGTTTGAACGAGTACAAAACGTTTAATATTTTAGACTATACACTCAAATCCAGCAATCAATCAGCCCATAAAGCTGGGTACACAAGAGTTCAATCAATTGATAGTTTAAAACCTATAAGTGATATTAAACACTTCTTGCGATCCATACCGTCCTTTTGACGCAGTAATCCTTTGTTATTGAGTGTGCTCCCCGCCGATACATTGATTGATAAACTGTGTGTACTAAGGCTTATGGTAGTTCTTATGGTGTATTAGTATGTTGTGCCGAGCTTTTAGATTTTAAGCGATGGGTATGAGATTGGGGTGAAAGTACTTTGTTGACCTTCCTACGTATTATGTTTATTAATAATGTTCAGTTCATATCGCTTCTGTAAGCCACAATGGCAGCATTTCGTTTTGTTAACAATGCGTTGGTGATGCATTATATGACTTGGGAGAGACCTACGGACAGCAATGGACTGCTATCATTAGTAGGATGCGGCTGACGCTAGGCAGCACGGGGAGAAGGGGCTCGTCTACTAGTGGCTGGCCGGGACCTGTCGTGGTGGATGGAGACTGCACCTTATCTTGCACCCCCGGTCAAAACCCACCTCCAACACTCAATACAATATAAATGCTAGCACCACCTACATACACAAGATTACGTCTGTATACGAACGCACACACACGTATACGTTAGGGATGCTTGCCGCTCGTAATGCCGACTGGGTTCCAAGCTCTTTTCAGTAGGTCTCAGAGATGTCGTGCTTGTATAGCGACTGGCAGTTGACAACCTTAGTTTGCAATCATGCAGTCCAATTGCCGCCAGAATGCGGGTGCGTGTGGGGCGCGGGCGAGGAATCTTAAATTGGCGGGGGGCGGTGAGTGGCCGTTCTGTACGTTAGTACTATTAGATATTCTGTGGTCAAAGGTAGTTGGAGGAACACCGTGGTGGTTTTAGTAGGTAAGAGTCCGACACGCACTCCCCGGCGGTGTGCACCCATGGAGATTTCCCCGCAAAAAAAAAATGGACAGCTGTCATTAACTTAGTCTATCACAGTCCACTGCTGAACATAGGCCTCTCCCAAGTTGAACCACAACACTCGCCTTCCGCATCTAGTCTACCTTAGAAGGTCCTTTTGCAGGTCGTAGGTCCACCTGGCTGGGGAGCGCCCTACGCTGCATTTGCCGACTCGCGGTCTCCACTCAAGGACTCGTCAGCTCCAATGACAATAGGTCTTTCGACAGAGGTGGCCAGCCCACTGCCACTGCTGTAATTGATGTGAATTTAGTCTTTTGCAGCATCATGATAAAATTCTGCTACGATAACCAGGCTAGGTGATCTTGATAACATTTCGTGGACTTGTAGTTTATGCAATATAGGTACGAAACAACCAATCATGTCATGCGTCTGTGTGTGCGTCGTTTCGAACGTTTGTACGTAGTTTCGGTACTACGTTTGCTATATATTTACTATGGTCAACCGCTAGGCTGTCACTACTACAAAGTACAGTTACATAGAACAATTTAATACATTTTTATATTAAAATATGCAAGTTAATGTTATTCTAATGAAGGGGCCACATCAATATAACGGTTCTACCCGCGGGTTCGCTCGCTATTTATAAACTTGTTTAGTAATAAAGTGATATGAAATAATCAACGGAATAGTCAGATGCTATCTGTTTTGCTACATGCCTTCGTATACAGTTGTGTACAGAGTTGTATAAGTTTGTTTACAATTGTTTTTTTTTTAATAATATAAGTGATAATTTCTCCTTTTTAGTTTAACGCACATGTGTATTGTCGAGTTTTTATAATTATCTGTTATTTATTTAGGACCATATTCTTTAAAACCTCTTCAAGCTTTATATTTTGAAAATAATATTTGAAGTATGACGTTCATTTAAGATAGGGCTCTTCCATAAACACGATTTCTGAAGATTGGTGACTAAAAATTTCAAAAAAATCCTATACTTTATGTACATTTATTTAATTTTACATGATATCTGGTTTCACCTAGTTATGATAAAAATAATACAAAGTAGGTACTTAGCATGCATTTTCGTACATTATTTTCTTCTACCGCTATCGCTATCTTAAATTTTTCAAAATAATGAAAAACTAACAATCCAAAAACGCTTTTCAAACCACCTGTACCTGCTCAACTAAGGTAGCGGTTTTAACACTCGCTGTCTCACATTTTGAATTTATTAGTGATGTCAAAACATTATGCAGTCAACAATTTATCGATGGTTGCCGCAGGGGCGAACACTGAAAAATCGACTACTGCATACGTCGACTCAACGAGCTTCGTGATTGTGTTTCGTAACTCAAAATGTTGTACTTTAAGATGTAGCCTCTGCTATCATGCTTAAAAAATTAAAGCATGATTTTTTTAATACAAATATATTTATTAATATAAAATATTAAATTAGAATATAAACACATATATGCTAAAAAAAAATGGTGTATTGTTTAGCATGTAGAAGAGGCGAGAACACCGTACCGATATATTAACGGACAGGGCATTTATAGAATTTATAATATAGTTTAGCAATGAAGTTGGAAGTTATGTACGGTATTGGTTGAAGCCGGTTTGTGATAATCATACTAGGTACGAATTTATGAAACAACTGAACTAGTGACGAGACAGTAACCTATCGGTACTTAAACTGCAGTTGGGATTTGTGTAGTAATCATTTTTAACGACTGGTCATAACTCTGTATCTACACATGAGTACTTTCTTTCTTTGTGAATACGCTTTCATTTATTTATTTATTTATAATTTATGTACACACAATGACATATGAAAGGAGACAGCATTAAAATTATCTAGTACAAAGGTAGGTTTCATTTGACGGTAATGTACGAGATGATAGTTTCTGAATTCAGATTTTAGCTAGCATTGTTCTGTAATTCGGACGTATACTATGTGCTCATAATATTTTCAACGTTGTGGTGCGTAGAAAGAAAGAAAGAAAGAAAAATAGTTTATTGTCACAGTTAACGACGCGCAACATTTAAACAACAGTGGAACATTGGAAATATTATGTTTTCAATGTGTAGTGCATCCCCCCCCTTCGGGGAAACCTTTGTCCAGCCGTGGACGTTTTACGGCTGAAATGATGATAATGATAAATGTATAGTGCAGTCAGCTGCACAAAGATAAATACACTTTGCAAAATTGAAATTTAGGAAAAAGTAGGGATTGCAATATGTCAATATTACTTATTTATTTAATTATTTATGCACAACAGGGTACAAAGGCGGTCTTATTATACACAATACAGACGAATACTTGGTTTGTGAAATGAAAGCATTTAATAATGAAAAAATTAGAATAGAATAGAATAGAATAGTATTTATTTGCATCAAACATGGTACAATAAAACAGAGCAACCAGAGGATAGCTTCTAAAGAGCGTGCAAAATTTATACCTATTTTGGTAGGGTTGGCACACGTGGATACAATTAAATTAACAAAACGTTTATTATGTACGGTCACGTCACGATCCTTCGCGGTGGTACATTTGGTCGACAAAATCCCTTGAATAAATCCTGCTACATTACACGTAGCTACTGCTGCCAGCGAACATTGAGTGCATAAACATAATACACATAATTATTCAATCACTAATAGGTAGGTACTTAGGTATTAACTACGTAATTCAAATCATAAACACCAATCATCTAGTATTAATAGTAAAAAAATACTCGAATAATCGTTAATTTTGGTCTTGATCGCAACATTAATAAAAGGTAAGTAGGTATACATAGTATGTGCAACTTACTAAAAAATGCACTAAACCATTTACGTTCAATACCAAAACGTTTTATTCACCACTGTGTTAAGTTTTCTTTCGATGTTGAGGTAGGTATATGTATCTAAAACATTAAAAATAATAAATTATAATCAAGTTACTACTTACCTAGTGGAGTCTTTGGGTTAAATTAAAAATTATGTTTTTATTCGTACTATTATTGTTCATACACACAGTATAGTATACCATAGTTACACTTTGTTATATTAAAACACTATTATTATTTACTCATGAAATCAAAACGTGAAACGAAAACAAAGACGACGCGCTAGATGTACACCCTTAGCTTGAGCAGTGGCTGAGCCGGTATAAACCGGTTTCTCTGCGTACGCGACGAGGCCGCCAGTGCTCACGCACACACGCGTCTCATGCTTGTAGTAGTGTACCTATCATAGCGCGGTTGTATGAAGCTTACTCTCTGGTTCCTCTGTGACAATAAGGTGTTAGAAAACATTATTTTGAACTAATATATGTTCCACCAGGTACTGGCATACAATTTTTTTCATAATGCATGTAATATTTAACAATAGAGTTAATTATAGTTACTCAATTTGCGTTTTAATTTCATGAAGTGTATACATCTTTGTGCTGCTAGCTGTACCTACGCACTAATCTTTATGGCGGCTGTGAAGTTAGCACTGTGCAGCGCCCCGCACCCCGATTGACACCCGCACAATCAAAATTTTGCTACTGCGCAGCTATACGCCTCATGTTACCATCGATATGCATATTTTAAATAAATAAGATTTTTTTATAATTTGCATTATGCATATTGATGGTAATAAAACCAGTGACAGCAGAGCCTGTCTTGTATGTAACTGACATTTTAAGCAAGTTCAGCTTATAATGGTTTTGTTACCATTCATGTGCGGTTGACTATACAACACTACACAATTTAGAGTTAAAGACGCACCAGTAAATTGCATTGCAATGCATGAGCAAGTTTATGAATATGAAACTTAGTGCAGAAACGTAAAATAAATTATTATTTTAGAGGAAAGAAGGGTAAACACGGACAGTGAGTCATCACGAAAACAGTAATTGCGCTTAAAAGTACAAGAACCAAAGAACGAAAAAGTTTTTTAATTAAATTGTTTCACCTTTCAACCGAATTGTATTTACACAAGCACAACATCATTACCGACTAATGAAGTACAATCAGCAGATAAATATAACTGCACATGAAATGCAGAAAGGCCCATTAACCCGAATTCGCTGAGCTGATCAAATCGAGAATAAAAATCAGGACAAGCGCACTCGTACTGTATAATAATGATAAATTACTTGCTTTAGCAGTTATAAGGTTAAGGTGATATTGTGAGCGGAGAAGGTAGCGTAAGCGTTTTTACGTTTAATTTACTAAGCGCCCGCAACCGGGAGAGTCCGGGGAGTTTAAACAATAGGTTTCTATTATGTCTGCATTATGCTCCTTGAAAGGTTTAATATTTTTTATTTTTATTTTATTTATGTTATTGAGGACCTCCAACAAAAAATATACACAAAAAATCACAAGTGACAGATACAGAACTCTTTCTGCTGTACCTACTCCTTCAATTAAGATGGCTATGGCATGCAGGCAGACATGCTGCTAGTGCATGGTGTAGATGCTGGCAGTGGCGTGCATTGGTTTTCGGCCTAGGTAGGCAGGCACTAAACAGACAGAGCAAGTTACTAGTATAAAATTAAAAAATCTCGTACACATACGTTTTAAAGTGAGACACTGGTAAAAGACCATTACATTTGAATGACGGCACCCAGTTAGTCCAGTTACAGTTGTATTAACGTGTAATAGTCATAACATTTTACCTTTTCTTGAGTCAAAGACAGATTTCGTATTTGTCTACTGATATACACTTTTTTTGTTTTGTCAACAAACGAAAACTGACTGAAAGGGTTTCTCGTAATTTCTCTAAACACATATACCGAGCACTGTAATTCATCCATGTTTACATAAGTTTCTTTACAAAAACCTTCACAAATCACAATAAAACGAACTACCTAATTAGTTTTTCTCTGTCTACGTAATTAATACACGATTTATGCAATTCACCCGCGCAAATAGAAACAAGAATGTCAAATACTGTCATGTGTCAATGTCAACTGCCAATAAATTAGAGTTGGGCGTTATTTAACGTCGGTTAGAGAAAATGCTTACGAGGGTGATGATAATCGTTTTGTGTAAATAGTAGTTTTGTGGATGTAGTAATGTAACGATTAATTTACGAACAAAGTTACAAAATAGATTTACGGAGCACGAAAACAACAGATTTTACACAATTATTATATTCAATTCATTATAACATTAGATAAACAACGTTATAACGCCATCGATAATTCTATATAAGCTTCTACTAAGTTTCGTTATTTTAAGATAAATGTGTAGCAATGTACGGTCGACCGCATGTCAGTGGTAACAGTTTCGACATTGACAGCGTCTTTATTTCGTAAGCAGTATGGATGGTTTGGTTTGGACTGTACAAAAAAAAAGTATTGTAATATATTTACCATTTACACTTAAATGTAAATAATATAAAACAATTACTATCTTAACTTCGCCATTATTTTTCTAATGTTGAGTATAGTTTTATTATAACGATCACTTTGTAGTTTGTATGGAAATAACTAGTTACACAAAAAACGGTTACGTGTGAAAAACGTTACGAACGATCCATGACGCGACGAGTCAAGAAGGCTACACCTGTAGAGCTGATATTGTGGATAAATTGCGAATTGTCAAATGTTAATGTGTTACGCATGGCCGTATCGTGATTTATGTTTTTGTCGTATTACATCGCTAAAGTAGTGTGCGTGTGTATATAGTTACGCCAAATGGTTTGATTGTATGTGAAGTTACAGGCATTCGTGCGGCTGACCTACCTAATGCCTGCACCTAGTATGAAGTTTCGCATTGAATTCATACATTATTATTGAATACCTATGGTAATTGTTTTTATTTAATACTCTGATTAATTTATTGAGTAGTAGTTATAAGAGTAGTTAATACTGAATTGTAACGAGGTAGGCATTGCTTATTTGCCTATATGCAATGCACGCCACTGGATGCTGGCTGCATGTTGGTTCTATAAACGATTAGCTGCGTAGTTGAAGAGTGTTAGTGGAAGAAAAACATAGTCCCTCTTTTCGTGGATGTTGTTGAAGGCAATCCAGAGATTTTACCAAGAGGATGGACCACACTATTTATCTTTGCTAGGAGAGTCAAAATACCTATCATAACGTAACAAAACATCAAATAAACTCAGTCTGTTGCAGTCCACTGTTGGTCATAGGTCCAAGTTGCACCACAGCACTCGGTCCACCGCCTTCCACATCCAGTCTCCCAGCTACCTTCTTTAGGTACTCGGTCCTGACTAGGGGGATCATTACGCTACGTTTGCCGATTAGCGATCTCCATTCATGGAATCATCTGCTCCAACTTTTTTTTTTTAAATGGTATACTGGTAATTAAACCCCGAGACCCCTCCGTGCCTCGGAGAGCACGTTAAGCTGTCGGTCCTGGTTATCATACGAATATCTATGGCAGTCGTTACGGGTAGTCAGAAGCCTGAAAGTCTGACAACTGGTCTAACCTCCGAATGTCAATATTACCCAGTATCTGGGTTGCGGGGGTCTGATGGCAGTCGCTCCGTGTAAAATACTGATGTTCAGCCGCACCTGGCTAGACTGGAAGCCGACCCCAATATAATTGGGAAAAGGCTCGGAGGATGATGATGATACTGGTAATTAAACTTCGGCGTCAAAAAAAAGTTTACGAAATCGCTGTCACTCGAACCTCGCCCACTTCTACGCAAATAAATGCAACTCAAATGCATTTTCACATTACCGATCTGATATCGTTATCACAGTAGCTGTTTGACTAATGACAGCCTAAAATCTACTATCATATCTATACGATGAACCAAAGTAGGGCGGGCAGAGTTAATTACAAACGGATGTCGTTAGTCAAACAATGACGGTGTATGGTGTACTTACATTCAATAAAAAGGGTACCAAGGTGAAATAAGAACTTCGTTTGTTCAACCGCTTATCAATGATGGTAACCAAACTATTATACATATAAGTGAAATTGGCTTAGTATGTAAGTTTTGTTAAAGACAGGCTCTGCTTATTTAGTATTGCCCAAAATCTTGGTCTTACAGTCTTGCGTAAAGAAGACCAGAACAATATCCTGCTTCTCCAATGGCCAACCTACTGGCCAGAGGTTTCATGGATTCACTATTAAATTTCAATACACCGTATGTAATATTTAAAAAAGTTTTAAGCATGTCCGCTACACTGTACTAGCATTTATTTCGGCAAAATTAGGCTCTCAGTTCTGGGTTATACACATTTCCTTAAAAATGGGTAGGTAACTAAAATTCAATTCAATCGTTTATTGCGAATATAGGTAAGGTAGGTGTTACATGAATATTGTCATAAAACAATCTTTGTGCAGCTATTCAAATTATTTTTAGAAATAAAGAAAGACTGAAAATAAATTTATTGTCACACCAATATAATGGATGCGAAAAGCGAAGGGACCGAGTATTGTGCGCAACTTGGGAGAGGCCTACGTACGTACAGCAGTGGACTGTGTCCGATACCAAACGTGTAAGAAAAAACCTTAACAAAATAACACTTAGTACCTACTAAATTTGAAGTAATCCTAATATGTCTGAATTATATTTGCGCGCTCTTTAAGTATTGTAATCTTGCATTGTACTGGGGCCTTACTCCCGACCACCTCTCGACTGAATCGAGTTCTGTATCAATCGAATTTGAATTCGAGTTAGTGTCAATTCGTACTGCATTTCTCTAGGAATTGACATTAGCTCGATTTGGTTCAGAGCTCGAAACAGTTGGGAGTAAGGCCCCAGGTCAGTCCTTCTGTTTCTATTTTGAGGCTGACAACACCTAAAAAATCAGACCTCTGCGGTCACTGTGGTTTTGTACAGAACTGAAAGAGAAGCAACGAGAGGAGAGACATCGCTAGGGTGCACCACTTGAATGAAAATTAACAAAAAAAAAATATATTAAAAAAAACTAAATGTTTGTTTGAAAAACAGAAACAACTATGTCTTAGATTATTGTCTTTCTTAAATGTCTTCTTAATTTCAACAATAGGGTGTCAGGGAAACGCTTTCGAAAACGAAGATAGGTGATAGTGCTGGTGATTACTAAACGGGTTTCATATAAACACGCAAAAAAAGGGGATTCTTTTTTTTAGATTTTTTAATTATTTTTTTTGCATTTTTCATAGATATCCAGCTTTGGGCAGTTAAATAAAACTGATTTGCAAAAAAACCCCATTTATTTACTAAATTTTTTGAAGTTCGCAATGTAATTCAAATAAAATATCAGCTGGCGCTAGGGGTGAACGACATCCGCTCGCATACGCAGTCCGTGTCGTAGCGAGTGTAGGTAGGTTAGGTACGCGTGGCATTGATCCCGAGTTTTGTACGCTTTACATTGCGGGTTTGAAAGATACCAAATTCACTAAAAAAAAATAAAAAAAATGGTAATAAATAAATAATAATATAATAAATCAATGAGTATAACACTAATGGTTATTGTTATAAACAAACAACTGAATGAACTGATGATAACTGAAGTTTTCATCGCATGGATTTTGGCAGATCGTGAACGATATAAATCAGACTCTGTTTTATTTAAAAACAAACCGGCGGTAGATGTCAAATCTGTGCAAAAAACATATACATAATTAAAAAAAAAGAAAAAAAAGGTAAAGAAGAACATTCTATTTTTAAAGCAATGATCAAGCCATCCAGCTCAAATCGAACGCGCTCGCATGGGAATCGACTATTTCAAATTCGATTCGTAGTTTGAATTAGAGCTGTCCCGCGAATGAATCATCGCCGCGAAATGAGGGGTTAAAACAAATAAAAACTGTCGCGTTGGTTATAAGGCAAATAAATGGATAGTGTAATATGAGCCTTTGGGTCGGTTCTCTCGTTACTACGCGGGACCACAGCCTGAGGCATGCCTCTATACCTTTAGATTACGGCTTTAGATTACGAAGTTTTTGGTGTTCTTTTGCTAAAAGTTTATTTTAGGCGATTTACTGTGAAGGAAATTTGATAGATATTATTCTAAGAAAGTGACATATCCATTAATATCCATGTCGTATACCTACTATGTTTTATTTTAAAAAACAGACTAACATTTTTTTGTCCCCCACTTGCTCGGATATTGATTCATTATTCAAAAAAAAAAAAAAACAATCGGCTCTTTTCCGTACGCAACCAGTAATATCCAAAACGACAATAATAAAAATTGCTGGACAGTTTTAATTTTTTAATTTATGCTACCGAGGTTCTTAAGTACAGTACACACATAAATGAGGTGTTTTTAGGTACAAAATATTTATAAAAAAAAAAAAAAAAAAAATGCGCATTTTTTTTCAAAACTTTGAAAATAGAACAATGAAAATTAGATACTGTTGAATTAATTTGTGTATTGTTTCCTCGCAAATGAGAGAAAAGTATTATACAAGTCTCAACCGAAATAGCAATTAACGGCCTCGTATAGTTAATCACTTGTATAATTATAATTGTATAATAATAAATCACTTGGGAAGTACTCGGCTTCGCCTCGTACTTCCAATGTTACTCGACCGTCAATTGTTTTATTTCAGGCCTTGACAGTAATGTACTATTATTTTGTCTTTTTAAATAATGACTCAAAGAGGGAAACCAATCGTTAAAAATAATATCTTCTCGTTTAAACCTCAATAAAATTGTATTCGTATTGATACAGTCCCAAGACGTTATTTCAAAACCAATCCAAACCAAATTATCAGTCAAAGCCAAAGCACTACTCGTTGCAAATAGTACAATATACGCAAAAATAGCTTTCGGTTCGCCCAGACTTGTTAAGGGTTGTTAGTATTTACACCGACTATAGGGACATGGCTTGACAGGGGCAGCACCGCACCCTAATTACCGTCGCCAGCGGGTATGATTGAAAAGCGAAAGGTGAGACGCAACGCACCGGGGGATAGAGTTACATTAGTCTACAGTATATGATGGAATTTCAGAGTAATAATTTTATGGTTAGGTTCATGATAATAATTGGGAAAGAAGAACTTCTGAATTGAGATTAATAAAGAAGTTTACAATGCAGATTTTTTTAGGGTTCCGAAGTCCTACAAGGAACCCTTATAGTTTCGTCATGTCCGTCCGTCTGTCCGTCTGTCCGTCTGTCCGTCTGTCCGTCTGTCCGTCTGTCCGTCTGTCCGTCTGTCCGTCTGTCCGTCTGTCCTAATCCTTTACAGCTTAATAACTTCTACAGTTATAAACATAAGTAAATGAAATTTTGTTAAAAAATAGTCTACATATAGATCTCAATTTTAAAAGAATAAAAGATTCGTTTTTGCGTATTTTAGGGGTGGCGTCCATACATGTGAAATGGAGAAAAAAAAATTTTTTCGCTGCACCCCCTCGTGTGGGATATCATTGAATAGGTCTACTAAAATGAAGGTAATGTTTGATACACCACTTTTTTATCAGGTGTACCATCTGCGAAATATAGCCCGCCAAAGTGGCTTGCAATGTGTCCCTGCCATTTCTAAACTATGCAATGTAGAAACTTATACGTGGGACACTCAGAAAGTTTTGCGAAACTAAAAAAAATTGTTCTATACGTACATATATTTTTATCAAATCTTTTCAAAGTACTTTCCACCAGCCTCTATACAAAGATTCATGCGCCTAAACCAGTTTTCAAAACACTTTTTCCAGTCCGCCGCAGACACCTCGTTTACAGCCTGCTCGAACGCAGCCAGCGCATCTTCCGGCGACGAAAATTGTATCCCTTTGAGCAGATTTTTTATTTTTGGGAATAAAAAGAAGTCACACGGTGCTAGATCAGGGCTGTAAGGAGGGTGACCCAGGAGTTTGACTGGCGTGCTGTCCAGGAAGTCCCTCGTTTTGAGTGCGGTGTGCGCAGGTGCATTGTCGTGGTGGAGCAGTAGCCCGCGGAGCCCTGTGTTTGGTCGCTTGTTGCTTATATAAGAGAAAACTTCTGGCAAACATTTGGTAGTATACCATTCGGCATTAATGCTTCTTTGATCCCGTAAGGGAATTGATACCAAGTGGCCAGTCAAATTAAAAAAGCTAGCGATCAAAATCTTACCCCCGCTTCTAGATCGCTTCACTTTGGTAGGCGTTGGCTCATTTTGAAACACCCAAACAGTCGACTGGCGCTTGGTTTCTGGGTCTTATTGATAAAACCAGGACTCATCACCTGTAACGATGTCGTAAACACGCCGAGACGAGCCTGCTTCAAATTTGTTAAGCATATCACGGCACCATTCCACCCGGGCCTGCTTCTGAGCATCGGTGAGGTTGTGCGGCACCCAGCGTGATACTATCCTCCTCACGCGAAGATGGCTGTGTAGAATCTCGTGAACGCTTCCCGATCCAATCTTCAATATGTGTTGAATCTCCTGATATGTAATTCGCCTATTGTCTTGGATTAAATTTTTCACTGCTAGCACGTTTTCTTCGGTAACAGCCGTCAAAGGGCGACCGCTTCTTTCGTCATCCCCCAAAGTTGGTCGACCGCGCTTGAATTCGTTATACCAACGATACACGGTTGCCTTGGAAGGGCCTTCATCCATGAATGCCATTTGAAGTCTATCGTACGATTCATCCGGTTTCAGGCGACACTTGAAATCGTATAAAATCATAGCTCTAAAATGTTCCCGGCGCAGATCCATATTTCAGTGAGACACAATACTTTGAATTAACTCGCAAAAAATGTGGAGGGAAATTTTGAAATTGGAACTTACTTATTTTTACTTATAAATAATCATATTTTCGAAAAACATTATAACTGGCCAGTCTCCCATATATAAAAACTTTTTTTCGCAATACTTTCTGAGGGGCCTGGTAATCTTTCACATCGATAGACCTTTGTAAAAACTTTCTTTTAAAATTATTTCGAGTATAATGTGATTATAATTTTTTGAGTTATAGAGAGAAAACTGAAAAATACTTAAAACGTCCTAGTTCAAAGGTCATTGACCTTAGAGAAAAATTATCATAGCAAATAATGCTCCTTTAGCTACTTTCTATTTGAAAAAATCACAAAAAGTAACTTTGAAATGACAAACGTCTTAAATTTGGCTTCTTGAATTTATCGCTAGATGGCGCTACTAACAACACGCTCTGAGTCGCGAATGCTGCCGATTATTGCAAAAACTAAAATAGCCATGATTAATATTCGATTTGATTCGTTTGTAATTACACCTACTTAAGGAACCCTATAATACTGAGCATGGCCCGACATGCTCTTGGCCGGTTTTTTACTGTTAGCATGAGGATGACAGGATTTCGAAAAATCCCGGAAAAAGGTTTTTTTGAATATTATGTTTATGAGCTATGGAGCGAGCTATGGTTGGAGTTTCTTTGAAGGATAAAATCCGTAACGAGATTATCCGGAGAAGAACCGGAGTGACCGACATAGCTTGTAGGATCAGTAAGCTGAAGTGGCAGTGGGCTGGCCATGTCTGTCGAAGGACCGATGGCCGTTGGAGCAGACGAGTCCTTGAGTGGAGACCGCGAATCGGCAAACGCTGAGTAGGGCGCCCCCCTGCCAGGTGGACCGACGACCTAAAGAATGTGGCTGGGGGGGACTGGATGCGGAAGGCAGAGGACCGAGCGTTGTGGCGCAACTTGGGAGAGGCCTATGTCCAGCAGTGGACTGCGATAGGCTGAGTTGATATATGTTTTTGATAAACACTCAGTCTCAATTTATTTTCCTTTCTTTCACATTCAAATATAAAAATTACCGGTTATAATTTTATTTATGTTGGATACTATTACTACTGCTTAGTATATCAAAGTTAAACTTAAATCTGAAAATGAAAAACCACCAAGTCAGGAGCTGGTAATCCCAAAAACAACCAGTATAAGCAGATCCTGTCTTGTATGAAATTTACATACCAAGCCAGTTCCGCTAAAAATGGTTTTGTTATTATTGACATGTGGTTGACCGTGATACCTCATTGATGAAGTTACTCTTCTGGCTCAGCGACTCAAAATGAGTCATGACCTCTGAAACAAAAACACTCCACTTTGCACGATCTTGAAGTGAATTTGAATTTATCCCGCCAGTTCGTAACTTGAGCTGAAGCTCACGCAGAAATAAAAAGTCACACGTACAGCATTATTATTGTTCTCAAATCGCAGCATATACTACATAATCCGAGATAATCCGTCGGGCACGGCGGCGGTGCTTGCGCTGCCCGCTCGCTGCACTAATCGATTTTACGTCTATTTCAATTAGCCGGTTTATACAAAGCCGTACAGCCTATTTACTATAAATACATCGCACTGCATTGTTTTACTTCACTGAGTGCGTTTTATAGATTTTTGATGAGCAGTTTACAAAATATAGGATTTATAATTAATTATATTTGACGAGATTGGGAACTAGATTCACACATGTCTAATAAATGACTAGACATAATTTCCTCTAAAAAATTCAGCTTCGAAAAGAGCATCGCTGGCGTTTAGAGTAGAAGGAAAAATATCTCAAAAAAACTATATTTTGAACATATTAAATTACGATGATTAATTAGCCCTCTGGTCACCTGAAAAAATATTTTTGATGATGTGCACTACAAGCATCCGAAGGCCAATTCTCGTAATTAAAAACGTTCTTAATATAGTCCACTGCTGGACATAGGCCTCTCCCAAGTTGCGCCACAACATTCGGTCCTCTGCCTTCCGCATCCAGTCCCCCCCAGCCATGTTCTTTAGGTCGTCGGTCCACCTGGCAGGGGGGCGCTCTACGCTGCGTTTGCCGATTCGTGGTCTCCACTCAAGGACTCGTCTGATCCAACGGCCATCGGTCCTTCGACAGACATGGCCAGCCCACTGCCACTTCAGCTTACTGATCCTACAAGCTATGTCGGTCACTCCGGTTCTTCTCCGGATAATCTCGTTACGGATTTTATCCTTCAGAGACTCCAAGCATAGCTAGCTGAGCGACTTTGAACTTGTGGACTAGCCCAACTGTCAGTGTCCACGTCTCGGCACCGTAAGTCATGACAGACAGGACGCACTGGTTGAAGAAATAATTATTAAGTTCTTCTAACTATGGAATCCCTCTGACTCTAAAATACTAGCAAGAATTCACTGCAAAGACAACATCATATTTTCTTTGCTTACAAGTTATTAAAGTTGAATCTAAGATTCTCGTTTCTGATAACCTTAACACTATCTCTGCAACTTCATACTTTACTGCTACATAGCTCGATGGTATGCTAGATTATAATTATCTCGTGTGTCATCAAACCTCATTGGTCTCATAGGCACAAGCTCAGCTGCGGAGTGAAGAACCTTGGTTTAATTTTATTTGGTCTGTGGTCTAGTGGTTCGAGTGTCGGACTGCTGTTCACGAGGTCGTGGGTTCGATTCCCACAGGACACAAATATTTATGTGATGAACATAAGTGTTTGTGTTGGTCTGGGTGTTTCTTATGTATTATAAGTACTTATATATTTACAACAACAAAAAAAAAGCATTTAAGTATTATATATCCATTGTCAAATGTTATTATTATACCCATAGTACAAGCTCTGCTTAGTTTGGGACTGGATGGTGCTGTGTAAAAATGTCCCAAAAATATTTATTTATTTATTTCTAGACACAGACATAATAAAAGTACCTTTTTTTTTTTTTTTTTTTGTTTTCGGGTGGAAATCCTCATGGATACCCTCCGACTGGGGACGGCGGAGGGGTATGTCGGACTCTTACCGACTAAAACCACACGGTGGCCATCCTCTGCACAAAATAGAGGAGCTCCGGGAACTCCATTGGACCGCGCCGGTGCCCCTCTAGTGCTATGCCTTTGGCACGTCCCGGGAAAACAGTATTGTTTTCCCCACAGTAGCACGCGACCACCACGTACTGCTGTCCTCCCCAGGGTCGTCTAAAAGACGCCTCGAGTCCCCCCACTCTTAGCGTCCACGATCCCGAAGGTCCCCTGCCAGATGTGGCAGCAGGAGATGCGGCCTGTTGCCCTATCTGAGCCTTGCGCCAGGGATAATAAAAGTACCTATAGAAGAAGGACTGCGAACAATCATAGTGTAGCCAAAAAAACTATGCTCCTTCGTATACAACCAGCGCTCACGCACACACCATGCACCCTATATTTTTACTATGTCTGTGTTTCCAGGTTGAGATAAGTATTTTTTGGATTTTTGTGAGATGGTGTCGATTCTCTTGTTCACAAACTAATTTCATTTTAATCTATCGCTCTCTTTTAATAATAGTAGATGCAAGAAAGGGATAGCAACAACTTTAGAACTTCTACGTATTTTTTAGTCAGCACGTTCCGATATCATGACTAAACTTGTTTGGAAATTAGAATTTCGACTAAATTGACATATTAAAGTTGTTGCCATCCCTTTTTAAAAAAGTAAAAGAAGGCGATAGTTTAAAATAAGTTTAGTTTGTGAACAAGGAAATAAATACCAGTGTCCTTTTCAATTAATTTAAAAGTAGTTTGTTATCTAATTAAATCATTAAGACATTAAGCTAGATGATTTCAATGTCTTTCTTGTATAGATTTTAGTGTATTAAATTCTTTTCTTACATTTTTTATCGTTAGCTCTACAAATATGGCAAGAATACATACAGATCAACATCTTTCAAATATTTAAACTGGTGATTCTACTCATCATAACGAATAACATTTACTATAGGAGCCACTCTGAAATCGCGAAACAAAAACAGCTGTTCGCAACATTTGTGTTCTCACAAATCGACAAAATGTAGGGAACAGCAGATTTTATTCTTGATTTCAGGGTTGCTCTCATAGTAAATGTAGTTTGCTATGAGTAGTTTCACCACTTTAAATATTTGCCATTATTAAAGTAAGACCTTATATAACCATTAGCAGCTCTTCAAAAACTGACCACTCTTTATTTTTAGCCTCATTAAAGGGCAAGTCCATTAAATAATGTTATAAAGACAACCTTCAATATGCTCCAATGCCTTCAACAGTACTGCGGTCTTGAAACTTAATACTGAACCCTTTATAAGGAAAAAGTACTTTTATTTTCACATTCTTAATTTTTTAGGTGTGAACAGAAATAAAGGATGCGCTCACACCACTGTAACAAAATATGTGCTGTTGTTCATTCTTAGAGTAGGTATAGTAGCCGGCAAATAACTTGAACAAAGATGGTGCCACTGCGCATGATACTGTAATGACATAAAAGTTAAACTCATTTAAATCGATCACTGCGAAACATTCGCAGTGACAAATTATTTGCCGATAACTATACTTAGCATAAACTGCTTTTTTTTTTGTTAAACTATAACTTGATCTGGTATAGTTGTATCTAGGGATAACAATTTACTGACGATTCTGCGTTTTTATATTAGTGTCTTTTGCTGATATGAATTCTGGCCTCCTCTATAAAAAGACCGTGAAATCAAGAATTTGAACTTTGAAAAAACTGTATAGGTGCGCAGGTACAGTCTAACAAAGAGATAAATATCCAGGCTCACCAGATATAAATCAAGTTTTCTCAGAAGATTATGGATGTTTTCGAGTCGAACATAATGTAATTTTAATAACGGACAAAGTTAAGCTGTATTTACAAAACCCTTTTTTCTGCCTTGGGGAAATCCTCATGGACGCACGCCGCCCGGGGACGTCGGAGCCAGTGAACAGTTTTTCAACACTTCTGATCCTGCTCTACCTTCAAAATGGTAAGTAACACTGTTATACATACCTGCGTCAAACTTGAGTGTAGTTATAGTGCATACTATGTAGTTAAACAACAAATACTAAAAATACGGCAAACATATACATTTGTGGTGGTAACTGCGTAAGAAAGAGATGTAAATATTCATATTTCGCCTCCAGTGCGTCGAATGCGTAGATGTCTTTTGATGAACATTCGTAAATCAAATCAGTTTCTATGGGGTACCACACAGGGGTACCAGGTCGATGGGTGGTACGGAACCCTTACTGCACGAGTCCGACTCACACTTGGCCGGTTTTTTTATATTTGTCAAAACCATAAAGTTACTATACTGACGTAGTATACAAATGTCTTTGTTCAAAACATAACACATAACCTCACAAATAAATGCAATATGGTGGATAAATATATATTAAAAAATTTTTGTAGTGCAAGGTTTCAGTAATAACACGTGGAATTTTCATTGCATAAGTAAAGGAAACTGTAAATAAGTATAATAGTACATTATGATACAAGTGAGCTAAGTTGACTATTATACTCGAGGCTGGATTGCAGCCCGAGCCGAAGGCGAGGGTGTAATGGAGCCGAGAGTATAATAGTCAATGCTCACGCGTGTCATACGATGTTTTTCAACACACTTGCGAGGAAAAAAAACATTAATTACACATTTTAGACAAATATTGAATTTGTGAAAAATGATTAAAATGGCGCGCGGATCGCGCGGTGACACAGCTATGCGCGCGCAGGTGGTCTAAAGAAACCGCCATACAGCCTAATATAAAAATATTATAAATTTTTTTTTTTATTAATAACACAAATTAATATTAATTTGTTGACAAAAATTAATAATTTGATGAAATGAAATATTTATATAGCATATTTTAATTAATACAGTTGATTTATTCCAAAAATGTTTAATTTAGTTCAGGAATAAAAACTCTTTGCTGCGATTTAAAAATAAACTGTAAAGTAAAAAGCACTAGTGCAATAATATAATGAAAAAAGCACGCGTGCGTTATAAGCCACATTATGAACCTAAAAGCGATGCAATAAGAGCCACTTTACGAGCAAGTGTGTTGAAAACATAATTAACAAATAATGGAGGGCCTACCGTTTGCTGTCTAATCTATCTAACGAAGTGTAACTACTCTTGTTCCTATCCTCGGCTACGCTGATGCTGCTTGAACTCACTGAGGACCAACTTGGGAAGCTTGAGCGACTTCAAAATCTTTGTATTGGATTCATATTTGGTTTGCGTAAATATGATCATGTTTCTGAATTTTGTAAAAGGCTCAAATGGCTTCCCATTCGCTTTCGCCGAAATGCCCATATTATTTCCCTTATTAAATGTGCTCTTTAATCCTTCCACCCCGCTTGAACCGCTCTTTAGGGTAAAACCCTAAAGAGCGGTTCAAGTTCCTCTGTGACACGCATTCCAAGTCCTTGAGATCATCAGACAATCTTAAATTAAACATGCACTTCCATTCCACCTCCCTCCTTTTTTGATAAATCCTTCACTAAACAAGCTGCTCGCCTGTGGAATGCATATCCACTAAATGTGAGGGGGTGCACAATCACTACCGCTTTAAAAAAAATATAGTAAAGGAACACTACTTGTCAATCTGTTTCACTCTTACCGACCAAAACCACCACGGTGTTCCTCCAACTATCTTTGGCCGGGGGCGTGGGAAACCTCTGTAGTCACGCAACCACCCCAGACAAGTCCCGGCCCGCCACAATCAGACGAGCTCCTTCTCCCCAGGCCACACTCTCCCCGGTGGCACACATAAAACACTGCGCGCCACCTCACGGGCCCCGCCATGATGCAACTGACACGCTGATGTAACGGCCACGCCAGCAACGCTAGCAACGCCAGCCACGCCAGCAACACCAGCCACGCCAGCTACACCAGGCAATAGACTACCCCGAGTCTGCTGGTGGTAGGCCCTATCCCTCATTTTTTTTTTATAAAGTTATTCTTCCTCATCCTTCAGCAATTTTTTATAGAAGTTTCTTCCACGTACCTGCTCCTCCACCATGCCCTCTGCTAACTTCAGAGGGACACTCGGAGCAACGTCCCATTGGCCCATAACGGGCCCCTCCTGTGCCAAAATATTCGCCACTGGCAGTAGGGTCCCAGCCCAGTCCAAAGAAGAGTTATTGCCCGTGCCCAGAGTGCACTGGCCTAATAACTGCTGTTCCCTCCAGACGTATCGAGAAGGACCAGCAGCCGTCAGGCACACGATCAGATTTTCTAGCCTAGCACCCCTTTATACAAAACCCCATACAAACCTTTTTATCATAATTTCCTGAAAAATCTTCATCTATATAAATAAAATATTTTACTAATAGAATATATTTTTGTTGTTATTTTATAGTATTAGGGCCGGTATTTCAATAGTCTGATAACTTTTGACTGAGGAATAAATGTGACGTCTTGACAGATTTTCTATACTACAACTGTCAAAATGTCAAACTTATTCCTCAGTTAAAAGTTAACTGGCTATTGAAAAACCGACCCTTAGTACAGTATTTTATTTTATTATTAAATTATGTATCTAATTTGCACATTTGACAACCCCATTTTCTGTCCAGTTCATTCTTTCCATCCTAAGGTTGCCTGGAAGAAATCGCTGATCACTATAAGGCCGCTATTTGTACAATAGTTTCAATGCATATTCAATGTTATATTTTTATGGTGTACAATAAAGCATATATAAATAAATAAATAAAACTTTATTGTTCATTCCAATTTTTCAAAATAATGTAGCCTTGGCTTCTAAACTATTGTGACCTGCTTGTCCAAAGCCAGTCATATCTGAATACTTATCTCTTTGTTAGACTGTACATATAATTATAACATTCTTAAAAAAAAAAAAGGTGCCTCCATGGACATTGGTCTTTAGGGCTGCAATTAACATGCGAGTAAAAAGTTGCGTAAAGTGTTATGGTCACACGCGGTGTCGGTTCCTGTATATCACCAGGCCACCGAAGTGTCGAGTTTTTGCAGCTACAGGTTATTTTTGTCCTAAGGCTGCGTGTACGCAGTACAGGTATTGTATGTATGTGAGGGGCGGGAGATGATGGATGATGTGTGAGGTACTCGTAGTGTTTTGCTGTTGCGTTAACTTTGCGTTTGGGTTCGGTCATTCGGTGGGACTGGAAGTGTTTTGTTAATCCGGTTCGAAGGATCAAAAATAATATTCGGTGTGTTAACTAATCATTAAAGTTTTAAATTCAAATAGATTTATGCAGACAATGCCGTTAAAATGTTCAGAATGTCAGTGAATGCTCAACGGGTTTTAATCTGAATAAAAATGTCTGACTCAAACCACGTCTAATTGAATACTAATTAAATTATGTTCAAAAATGCATCACTTATGCCACGCCGTATGTCAATGAACTCCCAAATGTAGGTCGCGATCAAAATACAAATACGAGAAACTATTTCTCTGTAACTAAAATACCAACATATTAAAAAACCATGTACAGTCGAACAAAGCAGTTAGAGTACAGGCTTGCCAGATATAGATGAAAATTTCTCAAGAAATTATTATAGATCGGTTTGATTAGGGTTTTGTGTAAATACAGTTTAACTTTGTCCGTTATTAAAATTATATTTCACTCGAAAACATCCATAATCTTCTGAGAAAACTTCATTTATATCTGGGGACCCTGGATACTAATTGCTTTGTTAGACTACGTGCACCGTTCACAACGGTAAGTAAATATACTTATTAGTCAAGTTATTGAGATGTCCTTGCATTCAATCGTGAATCGTAGTTTTATGCTATTTTTAGTGTGTTCCTCATTTAGTCCATGTTAAAGAACGCAGTCGAGAGTTGTCAAATTTTTGCGGTAGTGTGGTGTCTAATCACTTTTGATTATAAGTTTGATTTACTCATTTTCCTTTCCGGAATATTATTAATACTAATTATTCATTTACTCATACGCGACTACATAACTGAATTTAAATATTTTTTGAGAAGAGACGACCAAAAAGTAACCTTTTTTGTTTTTTTTTTAGATTTTGACCTAAATACCCAAACTAGTGGCTACTTTCATCAGCAAATAAACGGACATGTCTGTTCCAACTTTTTCTGAGCGCCACAAAAATGTGAAGCCATGTAAAGATGTACAAATTTGTCAAATTAAAGTGTTCGCGGAGATTTCTCGCAATGTCTTTAGAGGCAGCAAAAACGTCGGGTTGCACACAGAAATATTTACCAAGAACTTACATTCTGTGCAATTTGTAAGCGGGCAACACTCACGTCGCGGGTAATTTGACGATTTTTTAAGATGTCGGCTAAGAATGTGTTGCTTTTATGGAACCTTCTAAAAATAAAATTGTTCTTAAATGCTGCAAAGCTTTCGAAATGTCAGGAAAACCAATTTAAATAATATACGCGATTTAATCCGGTTAAACTTTGTTTTATTAAAATTGTTCTTGTTAAATACAAGATTGAAAGATCTGTCAAGATTTTTATTAGCAAGAAACATGATTATTAGAAAGATGTTATATGGTTTTTGCTAGGCTAGTATTATTACCTATTCTATGCTAGTACATCATGTCTCACCGTAAGGTCGGCATGAAAAATCTTCTATATAAATAAATAGGCAAAGAAAAAACGGTTCAATACCATTTTCTCTTCTGTTTGTCAAACGATTTTTTGTTTTGCAGCTATTGACGAGCTTTATAGAGCGAGCTTAAAGCACTGGCGTACTGAGCCAGGAGTCGCAGGATCGAATCCTGATCGTGAGCGATTTTTTCATTTTCACGGTTTATATCTTTAGATTTCACTTCGCATGCGTAAATGGTTAAAAATAATAACCGTTAAGTTTAACCGGATTATATCGCGTATATTATTTATATTGGTTTTATGACGTTTCGAAAGCTTTGCAGCGTTCGTAGTCGCAGGAAAATTATAATTAATAAAAATTATACGGTAGATTAATATTTTTTTTGAAATATCTGTAAAGACGCTTGTCATCTTAGTCTTCCTGCGACCACGAATGCTGCAAAGCTTTCTAAACGTCAGGAAACCAATCTAAATAATATACGCGATGTAATCCGGTTAAACTTGTTCTATTATAATGTATAGTGATCGCGAAAACCTGAGAAATTATTAAATTAAATAATTACTAAATATTTGGTGAAAAAGTTTTGTTTTATTTATTTATTATATTCTTTATTGTAAATTACACCAAACGAAAACAAAGACAATAGTTTACAGAAAGATTAAGTAAGTACAATAGGCGGTCTTATCGCACAAGGCAATTTCTTCCAGACAACCTTTGGATGGACTAGAAGAATTGGAACTGATCGTGGGTAGGTACGGTGTTTTATACATAACGTTTTTAAATCGAAAGCGAGTTAATTACATTGTCACCGTTCTGAGCTATATTTAATGTTTCAAGTTTCTAACTCATCGGGAAGTTACTTTAAAATCGATTGCAAAATTTGTACCGGACAGACAGACAGGACGAAAAGCGAGTCAATAAAAACGTGGTAATAATAAAATTGGTTGGCCTATAGGATTTCTGGCGTAACTTTTTAATCAAAATATCAAAATGGAACCAGAATGTATTCGTTCGGTAAGTTTACGATCTAGCATTGCCAGAATGCAGTTACCTTGACTTGAATAAAAAACTACTTTCTTCCAATGCCAAGATGTGATTGACCGACCATGAGTTCTATTTCTTGAGAAAAAATAAATAAAGCCGTTTTCATTTTAGATTATTCCAAACGTTAATTTTATTTTAAATTTTACGAGCTCTTCATGAATGAAAAAAATTTAACTTTTGAGGGATATTACTATCCTTCAGGGGATCTTATTGCCTGTGGCGAATATTCTGACGCGGACAGGGCTAATGGGGCGTGACTCCGCATGTCCTTCTGAAGTTAGCAGAGGGCACAGTGAAGGATGACGGATGAGGAAGAAAACCTCTATAAAATTACGGGAGGATAGGCGCTAGGGTTGGCGGACTCGGGGTAGTCTGCTGCCTGGCGTAGCTGGCGCGGCTAGTGTTGCTGGCGTGGCTAGCGAGGCTTGCGAGGCAGGCATGGCTGGCGTAGCCGTGACATCTGCGTGCTAGCTGCGTCATGGCAGGGCCCTTGAGGAGGCGCGCAGCGTTCCGTGTGCTTTGCCAGGGAGGATGGGGACGACGTTGGGCCGCACGGGGAGAAGGGGCTCGCCTGTAGTCCGACACTGGCTCCGTCGTCCTCGGGTGGAGTGCAACTATGAGGATTTCCCAACGAAAAAAAAGGCTACGAACTTAAAGTGCAAAGAAAATAATATATACATCTTTTAAATTATGGCCATGCTTTTCATTGTATTCAGGCAATAATACACTTATCGTCCTAATTGTTTCTTTTTTTCGTTCCAGATTTCACTGGTGCTCTGACCTCGGACGAATAAAAAATGGCGGACGGAATCTCTAAGAAAAGATTGAAGCACTTAGTTTTTTCCTAAGCCCACTATAATTTCGACATAATTTTAACACACCAGATATTGTTATTTTATTTATCTACACTCGTATCGTAAAATTCGAATTATGAACTCGAAAGTAATGTCATAATGACATACTTTACGCACACGCACCTGTAATGAATTTAAAAAGTTTTATTACGATACAGTTTGCTGAACAAAACAATGCGGTAATTTAATTTTTTTTCCATAACCGCACACTTCAGCCCAACTAAGGAGTTTTTAATGCCACTTCGACCTAACCAAGGAGTTTTCAAACCTTTTTTTTAGCAGTCGTACAGTTTGGCACCAATGAGTACACAAAATTCAGGGTGGCGCCACTTGTCATACATTGAAAAATTTTATCGTTTAAAATCGCGTTTTTGGCAGAACTTTTGATTGTCATATTGCTTTTAATTATATTTAAGTGTTTACAGGCATATTTTTTGTATGATAAAACAGAGATTGACGGAATCCTGACAAGGATAGAAAATTAGTTCCGATTATAATATTTTCGCCAGACTATATTTTATTATCTGTGTAGGCGCGCACCAGCGCGCGTGCGCGGCCGCGCGCCACGGCCGCGGCCTACTGGATTTGGTCATCGTTACTTGTAAATTTATTGTTATTGTTTACGTTATTATTATGGTTTTGTATGTCGAAAGTTTTAATCTGGGCAAAAATATCTGACTACAGCAGTGATACTGAACTGAGGAGAATATGACCCCGCCTGAATTTCTGGATGCAGCAACGTAAATGACGAACAATCTTTTACCAGAGAAATCAAGAAAAATAACGACAATGTTACCAAGATTTTGACTTTGGTATTTTATTTAAAATTGTATGAGTGTAGATAAAATAGTGTATGAAACTGACATAATTAGGTATTAAAACACTCGTGTGATACTATTAAAAACCGAGCCTACGGCTCGGTTTTTAAACTCACACTCGTGTTTTAATAACCCCTATTATGCAACAGTTTCATAAACTACTATTGTGACACTATGACAATGACTACCGTCATACGAGATTTGTTGCGTAATCGGGGCTTTTTGTCATACTATGGGTGTGAATGTGTACGGGCCCGTACTTTTAAGCGAGCCGTCTTACTATTAGTGCTTCATTTTTTGTTCAGCGAGATTCCATCCGCCTTTTTTTATTCGTCCAAGGACTGACCTTAACATTAAAAACACGTTAATCGTCAATTATTATTCTTAACAAAAATTATTCGAACATTATATATTTTTGACCTGACATAATTGAGGGCAGTACAACAAAATATATTTTTACACAGACATTTTTGGATTTATTCCAAGAGCACTTTGCATTTTTACGCCCGTTTTATAGGTAAGTATATAATTTATACGAGATTTATTCGTAGTGACTACACTTAATGTGTGTCGTATGAAATGCAAGTTGTGAGTTATTACTACAAAATGTATAATTAAGAGCTCGAGAATATACCAAAGGAACTTTGTAGAAGGTTGCTGTGGAGTTTCCGAACAAATTTTACTCCCATATCAGACAATAAGTAATCTACTAGCAGGACGCTAGTGTTGCATCCCAAATCAGGTATACTATCGATTGTATTATCGATAGTTGCGATAGTTCGATAGTATCGTAGTAGTATTTGCCGTGTGGTATCCGGCAAATAAAAAGAATAGACCACCCCCCCTCTACCCATGGGTGTCGTAAAAGGCGACTAAGGGTTGAAATCAGGAGGATGGGCAGCAGCGTCCTTCTGTGCACTAACATCGTGCACCATCATCCACTGCGGTCACCAACCCGCCTGCCCAGCGTGGTGACTATGGGCATACATCCCAATGCACGCACAACTAAAAAAACGGCCCCCAGTTCCCGGTGGTCCCTCTATTCCCGACTACGGTAGCGGTCGTGGTAACGGTGGGACGGGGGGTGCGAAGAATCCCCGGGTTACGGCAGGCTATCAAAACCGACGACTCTATCTGGCAGCGTATAATGGACAAACGTTGAGACTGGACCATCACTTCGCCGAGCTTGAAGTAGAGTTAAGTCATATAAAATGGCATATACTGGGGTTATCCGAAGTCCGTAGAGAGGGGGAGGACACGATAACCCTGGAGTCAGGACACTTACTCTACTTCCGCGAAGGTGATCAGCTCTCCCAAGGTGGTGTTGGTTTTCTTGTCAATAAGGCCCTCGTGAACAACGTTGTGGAAATCGGTAGTGTGTCGACATGAGTAGCGTACCTTGTAGTAAAGCTAAATGATAGGTACAAGCTGAAAATAGTGCAGGTATATGCGCCGACCTCGACACACTCTGGCGATATAGCAGAAACGATGTACAAAGACATAGCTAAGGCTATCAATAGTACCGCTAAGGCTCACTACAACGTTGTTATGGGGGACTTCAACGCTAAAGTGGGAGTACAAGAACGCGGCGAATCGAAAATCGGACCTTACGGTTTGGGGCGCAGAAACCACAGGGGCCAAATGTTGGTCAACTTCTTGGAGTCCCAGGGGCTCTTCTTAATGAACTCCTTCTTTAAGAAGAAGCCCCAAAGAAGATGGACCTGGAAAAGCCCCGATAAGGTGACAAGGAACGAGATAGACTTTATCATGACGGATAAGAAGCACATATTTAGAGATGTCTCTGTGATCAATAGGTTCAACACCGGAAGCGATCACCGACTTATCCGAGGCACTCTAAATATCAATTTTAGAGCTGAAAGAACGCGCATGATTAAGTCTACTCTCCGACCTTCGCCGCTCCAAACCAGTTTGGGCTCCGAAAGGTTCCAAGCGGACCTTCAAAATCGATTCGACTTGCTGGAAACCACTGGCAATATTGAGGAGAAAACCAACACCATAATCAAAACATTGCAGGGACTGTCTCGAAAATTCTTTCCGCCGCAGCGTGGAAGCAAGATGCCCAAGCTTTCGACTGAGACTCTCGATCTGATGAGGGAAAGACGGGAAATGTCAGCCGCGCATTCGTTTTCATCAGATAATAGGTCCTTAAACCTACAGATTAGGAAGCTGATGCGACGTGACCTCCGCCGCTCCAACACCCGCGCCGTTGAGGCTGCGATTGAGCAAAATAGGGGGTCGAAAGTTTTCGCTCAGCAGCTAGGGAGGACCCATCTGATGAAACTGAAAGCCGCGGATGGGAAAATTGTCACCTCTAAGATCGAGATGCTTGATGAGGTCGAAAACTTCTATGGGCATTTGTATTCCACGAAAACAGCGAGACCAGCGGTTCCTAGGAATGACGACAAAAGAGCCCAGCTCACGCGCCATTACACCGAGGATCTTCCGGACGTTGACCAGGGCGAGATTAGGGCGGCCCTCGAGCAGCTTAAGAACAACAAAGCACCGGGCGATGACGGCATTACTACTGAACTCCTAAAAGCAGGCGGGGCTCCGGTCCTGAAGGAGCTACAGAGTCTGTTTAATTCCGTCATCCAACAAGGCTCTACACCGGAGGCATGGAGCGGGAGTGCGGTGGTACTGTTCTTCAAAAAAGGGGATAAAACCCTTCTGAAGAACTACAGACCCATCTCACTCCTGAGTCATGTGTACAAGCTGTTCTCGAGGGTCATCACGAATCGTCTCGCCGGAAGACTCGACGAATTCCAGCCACCAGAGCAAGCTGGGTTTCGAAAAGGCTACAGCACCGAAGACCACATCCATACTGTTCGGCAGATCATACAGAAGACTGAAGAGTACAATCAGCCGCTGTGTATGGCATTCGTGGACTACGAGAAGGCCTTCGACTCTATCGAAACTTGGGCAGTTCTGGATGCTCTTCAGCGGTGTCACATTGATGAGCGGTATATAGAGATGCTGAGACGCGTATACAACGCTGCTACCATGACTGTTCAGCTCCAGGACCAAAAGACGAAGCCAATCCAACTGCGCAGAGGGGTGAGACAAGGGGATGTAATATCCCCGAAATTGTTCACTAACGCGTTGGAGGACGTCTTCAAGACGCTGGACTGGACTGGACAGGGTATCAACGTTAACGGCGAGAACATCTCACATCTCCGTTTTGCCGATGACATCGTTGTAATGGCTGAGTCGCTGGAACAACTGGGCGAAATGCTGCACAGCTTAAACGGAGCCTCTCGACGTGTCGGTCTTGGCATGAATCTGGACAAGACTAAAGTCATGTTCAATATGCATGTCATGCCGAGGCCAATATTCGTCGAAGGGTCGGCACTCGAAGTTGTAACGGAATACGTCTACCTTGGGCAGGAAATTCAGCTTGGTAGACACAACTTCGAGAAAGAAGCCAACAGAAGGATCCGTCTGGGCTGGGCAGCATTTGGCAAACTTCGCCGAGTCTTCTCATCGCCTATGCCGCAAAGTTTGAAGACAAAGGTCTTCAACCAGTGCGTCCTGCCAGTCATGACTTACGGTGCCGAGACGTGGACACTGACAGTTGGGCTAGTCCACAAATTTAAAGTCGCTCAGCGAGCTATGGAGCGAGCTATGCTTGGAGTTTCTTTGAAGGATAAAATCCGCAACGAGATTATCCGGAGAAGAACCGCAGTGACCGACATAGCTTGTAGGATCAGTAAGCTGAAGTGGCAGTGGGCTAGCCGTGTCTGTCGAAGGACCGATGGCCGTTGGAGCAGACGAGTCCTTGAGTAGAGACCGCGTATCGGCAAACGCAGCGTAGGGCGCCCCCCTGCCAGGTGGACCGACGACCTAAAGAACGTGGCTGGGGGGGACTGGATGCGGAAGGCAGAGGACCGAGCGTTGTGGCGCAACTTGGGAGAGGCCTATGTCCAGCAGTGGACTGCGATAGGCTGAGTTGATTGATTGATTGATAGTATCGTGCTATTCGTTTAGTTTGCAACAACGATTGGTCATAATTTACGAGATTTTTTAAATTAAAGTTTTTATATATCTATTTTCCCAGCTTCAGTTTTGGCACACACACTGTTTGTTGTACCTAGGTATTTACCTATTTCTTTACTAATCTTATACATCATACTATCTAAACGATATCACGATAGTATGGATACTATCACTATCAATACTATTGTATGAACTCTAACTATCGATAGTATCGATAGGCCTATCAATAGCATAAATTATAATGATTTGCGGTATTTCGATAGTCAATCGCAAATCGATAGATTTTTAGGCAGCACTACAGGACGCTCATGACTTTACAATCCACGGGCCACACAAAATCTCTGCTTTAACTTCCATTTTATTTATCAGGATCCGAGATCCGAAACATCAGTGGTATCTTTTAATTTTTTTCCTGCAGTACCCCGTTGACCTTTGAAAACACAACGTGGACACTTTAAACGACTTTACGATGGCAAAATAAGCTTTATGCAGTAAAGGGCTGTACATACCAAAAGCTGGTCACAAATATTAGCTCAGGCGAATTGGCACCTCTGACGAATTGCGCCGCTCCCGCCCTGCTCTAGACTAGACCCGTCAGCGACAAACCAGGCAGCACGGCGCGCGAGATGCACAAGGCAGGAGCAGTGCGGTTGCGTTGTAGTTGTATCACTATGGCCGCCATACTAACTTGTCACACCGGAGCGGGGCAGGGCACGTCAGTGTAACGTCAAAGCGGTTATGTGGTAGTTGCAAAGACATTTCTATACTTACGTCAGTATAATACCTTTATGGGTAGTTGTATTGTTTTACAACTCACACAACACGTCACATTGAAAGCTGATCCATCGTGGGCCCACCGTCAAAACACTTTAAAACTGGCTGCCTTTTAGTATGACGTGTGCTGCGCTAAGCTCATGCTCCGCGCTGCTTCTGACCTGCTCTTGGTTTGTACGTGTCTTAAACACCGTCAAATTCCATAAAAAGAAGCTTCAGACAAGCAATGATTTATTACATGTAAATATGCCACAAACAGCCTCCAGAGAACCTAGCCAATATAGACATTAAAACTTCGCTAATCACATTTTAAACACTTTGAAATGGGCTTACGACCTAAAAAGGTAGATCAGCAACGATTTACTTTAAGAAAATTATCGAGGCTAGACTCGAGTCAATTTGTGGGAACACCACGAGTGGGACCCATCAAAAATCGATTATTTACAACAAATTGCAATTTAACAACCAGTTTTCTGACTTGCGTTCCAACGAAAGTATTATGGCGTGTATGCGAACTGGACGGCAAATGTCCTTTGTGAATTGTGTATATGATGCGGTGTGGTAATTTCAAAGTAAGCCTTCAGAATGTTGTGTGTGTGTGTCAACCTGCATTATTCGTCAGAAGATTTTTTTAACAGTTGATGAAGATAGCTAGTTTAGACACTAGTAGGGTAGTATAACTCCATAGCACACGCTGGAGGAGTGCCCTGCGTGAGGCTCCGAACGGCGGGACCTGGTCAGCTGGATCGGGCAGGATCTTTCTCTGCCAGCACTACTGTCGGCTATGTTGGCAGATCCGACGGCTTGGAGGGCCATGGCTTCCTTCTGCGAGACCGTTAAGCTTCAGAAGGAGGCTGCAGAACAAGATCGGGAGAGGGCCGATCCCGCTCTGAGAAGGCGGCGCCGGGGAGGCAACCGCCCTGGCGCAAGGCCCAGATAGGGCGAAGAGCCGCATTCCCTGCCGCCATATCTCGCAGGGGATCTTCGGGATCGTAGTTGCTAACAGTGGGGGGAACTCGAGGCGTCTATTAAGCGACCCTGGGTAGGACAACAGCACGTGGTGGTCGCGTGCTACTGTGGGGGAAACAATATTGTTTTCCCGGGACGTGCCAAAGGCATAGCACTAGAGGGGCACCAGCGCGATCTAATGCAGTTCCCAGGGCTCCTCTATTTTGTGCAGAGGATGGCAACCGTGTGGGTTTAGTCGGTAAGAGTCCGACATACCCCTCCGACATCCCCTGACGGAGGGTATCCATGAGAATTTCTACCCGAAAAAAAAGGGTAGTTTAACTCACTCGTAATGATAATAGCTATCACTCACCGACTTCAAAAAAAGGAGTAGGTTATGTATTCGGCAGGTTATTTTTTTTTTTTTTTTCATGTATGTACACCGATTACTCCGAGATTTGTGGGCCGATTTACGTGGTTGTTTTTTTATTTGGTAGAGGAAGCCCGCACGGTGGTCCCATATAAATTTTATTGACTTAGGTTGAGTAGTTTTTTAACCAGCTTTAATAAATCAGTTTATTTTAGCTACGCCTATCTAGATGATCTGCTCATTGGTTCGTTTTTCTGAGAATTCTTGGCCGATATGCGTGTTTTTTTTCACAATAGTGATTGGACGTTTGGAAGAACATGAGCGAGACCTTTGCCCAGCAGTGGGATAGCAAAGATTGATAAAAAAAAACTCAAATTGGTTATATAAACATTTCAACCCTCGCAATTATCAACTAAAAAGTATGAAATAAAAACTTTTTAACAAAAAATAAAACCGACTTCAAAAACCTTAACTGAAAAGTAAAAAATCATCATCGTATGTATTTTTAAATCTTAACATAAACCAACATTTTGAAAGCGGCGCGTGATTTTCATAAGGTTATGTATTCGTTTACTATAGATATGCGCTCGACTGTACATTATATTTACATGACGCAATAGGGTCAATCACGCACCGCGTTCAAAATGTTGGTTTATGTTAAGATTTAAAAATACATACGATGATTATTTTTTACTTTTTATTAGTTAAGGCTTTTGAAGCCGGTTTTATTTTTTGTTAAAAAGTTTTTATTTTGATAATACATACATATTCATTGCACACAATGCAATATTTTGGTGTTGCAGCATAATATGCTGTAATGGGGCCTTTTCTGGTGTCGATGAGAGAAGGTTTTTAATCATATTTTGTATACATGTTTGTTTGGTTTTTACGAGCCTTAAATAAATCATTTATTTTTTTTACGATATAAATTGTGGAAAGAAAAAATCGCTCACGAGCAGGATTCGAACCTGCGACACTTAGCTCAGTACGCCAGTGCTATGCTACCGTGAACACTGCTCGTGGTATCAAAATTAACCTCCACTTAGTAACGTCTTTGGGTGACAACGGCGATATCTTATTAAGAAATAGTGTTTCTTAACCTTGATTGATTTTTTCTTTCCACAATTTAAACCGTTAGAATTCGCTTCGCATGCGTAAATGCGTTAAAAATAATAAAAGAATGTCTTTTATCTACACTCGTATCGTAAAATTCGAATTATGAACTCGAAAGTAATGTCATAATGACATACTTTACGCACATGCACCTGTAATAAATTTAAAAAGTTTCATTACGATACAGTTTGCTGAACAAAACAATGCGGTAATTTAATTTTTTTTCCATAACCGCACACTTCAGCCCAACTAAGGAGTTTTTAATGCCAGTTCGACCCAACCAAGGAGTTTTCAAACATTTTTTTTAGCAGTTGTACAGTTTGGCACCAATGAGTACACAAAATTCAGGGTGGCGCCACTTGTTATACATTGAAAATTGTTATCGTTTAATATCGCGTTTTTGGCAGAACTTTGGATTGTCATATTGCTTTTAATTATACCAGGCCCCTCAGAAAGTATTGCGAAAAAAAAAAGTTTTTATATATGGGAGACTGGCCAGTTATAATGTTTTTCGAAAATATGATTATTTATAAGTAAAAATAAGTAAATTCCAATTTCAAAATTTCCCTCCACATTTTTTGCGAGTTAATTCAAAGTATTGTGTCTCACTGAAATATGGATCTGCGCCGGGAACATTTTAGAGCTATGATTTTATACGATTTCAAGTGTCGCCTGAAACCGGATGAATCGTACGATAGACTTCAAATGGCATTCATGGATGAAGGCCCTTCCAAGGCAACCGTGTATCGTTGGTATAACGAATTCAAGCGCGGTCGACCAACTTTGGGGGATGACGAAAGAAGCGGTCGCCCTTTGACGGCTGTTACCGAAGAAAACGTGCTAGCAGTGAAAAATTTAATCCAAGACAATAGGCGAATTACATATCAGGAGATTCAACACATATTGAAGATTGGATCGGGAAGCGTTCACGAGATTCTACACAGCCATCTTCGCGTGAGGAGGATAGTATCACGCTGGGTGCCGCACAACCTCACCGATGCTCAGAAGCAGGCCCGGGTGGAATGGTGCCGTGATATGCTTAACAAATTTGAAGCAGGCTCGTCTCGGCGTGTTTACGACATCGTTACAGGTGATGAGTCCTGGATTTATCAATACGACCCAGAAACCAAGCGCCAGTCGACTGTTTGGGTGTTTCAAAATGAGCCAACGCCTACCAAAGTGAAGCGATCTAGAAGCGGGGGTAAGATTTTGATCGCTAGCTTTTTTAATTTGACTGGCCACTTGGTATCAATTCCCTTACGGGATCAAAGAAGCATTAATGCCGAATGGTATACTACCAAATGTTTGCCAGAAGTTTTCTCTGTTATAAGCAACAAGCGACCAAACACAGGGCTCCGCGGGCTACTGCTCCACCACGACAATGCACCTGCGCACACCGCACTCAAAACGAGGGACTTCCTGGACAGCACGCCAGTCAAACTCCTGGGTCACCCTCCTTACAGCCCTGATCTAGCACCGTGTGACTTCTTTTTATTCCCAAAAATAAAAAATCAGCTCAAAGGGATACAATTTTCGTCGCCGGAAGATGCGCTGGCTGCGTTCGAGCAGGCTGTAAACGAGGTGTCTGCGGCGGACTGGAAAAAGTGTTTTGAAAACTGGTTTAGGCGCATGAATCTTTGTATAGAGGCTGGTGGAAAGTACTTTGAAAAGATTTGATAAAAATATATGTACGTATAGAACAATTTTTTTTAGTTTCGCAAAACTTTCTGAGTGTCCCACGTATTTAAGTGTTTACGGGCATATTTTTTGTATGATAAAACAGAGATTGACGGAATCCTGACAAGGATAGAAAATTAGTTCCGATTATAATGTTTTCGCCAGACTATATTTTATTATCTGTGTAGGCGCGCGGCATTTGGTCATCGTTACTTGTAAATTTATTGATATTGTTTACGTTATTATTATGGTTTTGTAAGTCGAAAGTTTTATTCTGAGCAAAAATATCTGACTACAGCAGTGATACTGAACTGAGGAGAATATGACCCCGCCTGAATTTCTGGATGCAGCAACGTAAATGACGAACAATCTTTTACCAGAGAAATCAAGAAAAACAACGACAATGTTACGAAGATTTTGACTTTGGTATTTTATTTAAAATTGTATGAGTTTATATAAAATAGTGTATGAAACTGACATAATTAGGTATTAAAAAACTCGTGTGATACTATTAAAAACCTCGCCTATAAACTCACACTCGTGTTTTAATAACCCCTATTATGCAACAGTTTCATAAACTACTATTTTTCTTTCTTTCAAACCTATCAGAGGGAAAATTGTTCAGTAGTAACTGACATTTAATGATGATTTCTGTTAACGATGTTTTCATGTAGGTAATTATGTACATAATTACTATTTTAAAATTAATTAAAACGCCATTTATAATCAGACCAACCTTTAGGTTACACCGGTTTTGTTTTACAAAAGGACCAAGTCCGAGCTCATGGTCCCCCCCCCCTTGGGGGACGCCCGCTTGCGGTATTGAAACCGCGACTTTAGTCTTTAAGTGTAGGATTAGGGAAAAACTTTCGGCGAATGGAGTCCCACGTGGGACTCTCCGCCAACTAAGCCCGGTTAAGCAGTGATGGTACTCCGGTACCACCTGCGAGAGTCCATTCGAAAAAGCAAAAAAAAAAAAAAAAAGGTCATGGTCCTTTTAAAGCATCAGGACCACCTCGTGTCACCTAATTGCGTCTGCCATTTTCTTTTTACAATTCTCGATGACAAAACAGTACCACACCCAACCCTTCTTAGAAACAAAAACACAGAGTTGACTTGTCACAACAAGTTTTTGTACAAAAAACGCCTGTACGAATATTATTTTTAGACTTTTTATTTTTATTTCGATTAATCGAATGCTCGTTAATTAACGGGATCGATTACATTTATTCGAAATGTCACCGGTACAGCATGGCGATGTAATTAGCGATATAATTAGTTACAGATGTTTTCGTTCAGAATACATGGTCTTTGTTTTAATATTCATAGGTGGTTGTAAGATATAAATAAATAAATAAATATCTTTGGGACATTTTTACACAGCACCATCTAGTCCCAAACTAAGCAGAGCTTGTGGTATGGGTACTAGACAATGGATATAATACGTATATACTTTTTTTTTTGTAAATACATACTTATAATACATAAGCAACACACCCAGACCAACACAAACACTTATGTTCATCACACAAATATTTGTGTCCTGTGGGAATCGAACCCACGACCTCGTTATCAGCAGTCCGAAACTCGAACCACTAGACCACAGAGGTCGTCGTGTTTTAAATGTAGTTTATACAGGGTGATTGTTGGTTTTTGTAGAAGATTTTTATATCTGTTGTATAAGTTCTTTGATTATAGCTTTAATTAATGAGACGGTTGACGAATTGTGTAATGTTCTTTAAGTTCTTTGTTAAACTTTCCCGAGAAATTAATAAATATTTTTCTTTTGAAAATTTCAGTTGTTGAATGTATAGATTGAACTATTTTTCGCGACAATGATCATAATATTTATACTGAATAATACTTAGATAAATATTAACTTAGCTTTATAAGCTACATTTGCTCGATAATCAGTATTTTGATATTAAATTAAATTTTTGGGGAATGAGTCACCCACGTCCGTAGGAGGGAACCCCTTTTCCGAATCCCTACACGTGATCCCTGGGTGGTGCAAATCTGGTGACTTACCTACTGGTTGTAGGCCACGGCTGACGGCTTGCGACCACCCACCGGGCAAAGACGTGCTGCCAAGCGACCTAGACGTGTTCCGGTACGATGCTCGGTGTAGCCACTTGAGAGGATAGGTCGAAATATTTTACTGCCATCCTCTCACCTCTGCTGGGCAAGTGAGAATCATCGTCGACCGCACCATCGCGTAACATCAGGTGAGGAGGCGGTCAAACGCAAGCTCGAAAAGATAAAAAAAAAAAATTGAAAAAAAAAGATCTTTGGAGCTCCCGTACCGTGCAATTCTATAATTACTTCATAAATTCAGAAAATAACCGTCTGAGTTAATCGGTAGGCCTTTTACGTTTTCTTGTAATGAAACTCAAATGTTTATTTTTTAAATGGTTTTTAACACTTTTACGAGTCATAGTATGACCTCGATCCATTAGTTCCTTTGCAACTAATTAACTAATATTCTTTTCCTCTACATTTTCCCGGAGTTCACACTTAATACAGATTCATCTACGCAACACTCTATTTAAGATTTTCAAAGAAATAATAATCACATTTCAACGTTTTTCCGGCAATTCGAATAGATAGGCAAAAATTCCAAGAAATCTACTCAATTTCTCTTTGACGTATCTACAAGGAAAACAGCTCCAAAGACACGAAACAGCGATTACAATAAACTTAATTTTTACCCTACTACGGCAAAGCCTAAAGGAGGGTTATGATTTTTGCAGGCTATGTATTTATGTATGTTAATCTGGTATCTTGACAAGTGAAATATCGTTGGAAGCGTCGTGCTCTTCCGCTGGTTATAGGCTATGTGACGTCAAATAAAATCCAACATGGCGGCTCATAGTGGACATAAAGTGCTACCAAAAAAATGAAATAATGTAATTATGTATATTAAAATGTGTATAAACATAACTAAAATGTAAAGTCCAATTAATACGGCTAAAACGCGTTTTCATTCCAACAACAATCCATAATAATCTCCAGAATAATTAAAATAAAACGAAAGTTGAAAACTATAACCCAACTAGGACAAAAAACGCCCACTAAAATGGTTTTTTTTTTTTTATGAATGACAAACAGTCATTACAATAAATTTGGGTTTTCGTGTAACCGTAGTCACACGTGAGTCATACCAGTAACTTTTTCATGCCATTTTACCGAAACTAACCAACCAACCATTTTAGTGATAACCGTTTATACAAAAACCCATATTTGTTTTAATTATTGTGTCTCAAAAAAACTGAGTCTTGGTTTATACCTTTTAGTGGGCGTTTTTAGGGTTCCGTACCCAAATGGGGGAAAACAGGACCCTATTACTCTCGCTACGCTGTCCGTCCGTCCGTCCGCCTGTCCGTCCGTCCGTCCGTCCGTCTGGGACATTACAGGGCTGTATCTTTGTAACGGTTATAGATAACCAGTTGAAATTTTCACAGAAAATGTGTTGCTATAAGGTGTATCATGACAAATACTTAAAATAAAAAAAGTCTAAAACCAAAGGGGGTCCCATACCCATATACAAGAAACCTCGAAAAACATGCATTTTTTTAAACGTTTTTGTTCCTGTTCTATCTTCAAAACGGTAATACATACCAGCGTGAAACCTGGTCTGTTTATAGTGCATACTATCTAGTTTAGCAACAAATACTAAAAACAGGACAAACATAGACATATATGGTGGTGCCTACGGAAGAAAGAGATGCAAAAATTTACATTTCGCGTACGTGCGTTGATGTTTTTTGATAAACTCTCGTAAATTAAATCAGTTTTTATGGGGTATCAGGTCGATGGGTGGTACGGAACCCTTACTGCGTGAGTCCGACTCACACTTGGCCGTTTTTTTGTTATAGTAGGGTGGTAGTTTTCAACTTTCATTTTATTGATAACATGTTATTATTGCGATGTTCATTATAAATAATAAAATAAAATAATGGTGAACGAGTTACAATAAGAGACAATAATGAACTAAATAATAGTAAATTTTATTCCAACTTTGTCTACGCCTTTAGGCTTGGACGATTTTTATTCGTCCGCGACTAAAGTTACATCACTCAACTAATTTCAATCACTTCAGATCTCCTTCTTTATGCGTCATTAAAAAAAAAAAAAAAAATTGGGACTTTTTACACAGCACCATCTAGTCCCAAACTAAGCAGAGCTTGTAATATGGGTACTAGACAATGGATATAATACTTATATACTTTTTTTTTGTAAATACATACTTATGATACATAAGAAATACCTAGACCAACACAAACACTTTTGTTCATCACACAAATATTTGTGTTCTGAGGGAATCGAACCCACGACCTCGTGATCAGCAGTCCGACACTCGAACCACTAGACCACAGGTGTCATTGAAAATACTCGAGACCTATCTTCTTCTATCGTGTCGACATGAGCTACATAATGATAATAGCTCATGCCGTGGGGAAAAGTATGCCAGTCAGCAGGTTGGTAGCGGGGCTGACTGCCCAGGGTGCGCCGGACGATGAATTAAATATCGTCTCTCGTGGAGGCTCTTTTAATGCACCCCTCGAGACCTATGACGATGGTGATTAAATTCATGTTGAATACATGCAAGTGGACTAATACAATACAAATACTATTTATTGTACACAAAAGAAAATAGCAACATTTATGACTTATATAGAACACATGTACAATGGGCGGTCTTATCGCTCAAGGCTAATTTGACAGGACTAAAATGTTCTATTATTTTCCAATGGATTTTGTTAGAAAGACATCATACAGTGATATAATTATTTAGATTAGTTTACTTTGTAAACCACAGAATCACCACCAATGTAGAAAATGTAATGATTTTTCAAATTTTATTTTTTCAGCGATTGAAGAAATTGATTTAATAACATAACATAACATCACGCCTGTATTTCCCCGAAAGGATAGGCAGAGGTGTATAGTACACCCACATTTCACCAGTTATGTTGTAAGTCCCTTGTAATAGGGGGCGAGCCTATTGCCATTAACCGGGCACAAATCCAGACTCCGGGCTGCTACTGAGAATTTCCTAATGAAAACACCCAATAACACTTTGCCGGACCGGGAATCGAAACCAGGACCTCACGCTCAGCAGTCGCGCTTGCAACCACTAGACCAACGAGGCAGTCTATTGATTTAATAGTTGTAGCTATACTGAGCACTGGTCAACAATTGCCAAGCTTGCTCCTTTTGCCACAAGCAACGACATGAGGATACGTCTTTGAAACGCGTCATGGGAGAAATACATAATATTATATATACCTGAATTGTGAATGTAATTGCCTATATACATAATTGCTGAAGCTGGCCACACTTCTACAATAATTGACGAATGTATGATGATAGATGGAATACCAACTTTGATTGATGATACACAAATAGAGCCACATACTACTTTGAAGAGTGGCAACGTCGCGTAGAACAAATATTTAAATGGCCAGCTAGCATTTCTTCCGGTCTGGATGATTGTACATGTGATTTGTGTGCTATGACATCGATGACGTAGGAATCCTGGTCTGGCGCCATGTCATCTGCATTTCTTTACGAAGTTGTAGACATTTTTTCGAGTAAATGAGTCAAAAACGGGACGATTGACTTTTGAAAAAAGATACCGCTTCGTCATCAACCATACACCCCACAGACGCCTCATAACAGGCAACTGATGTCTGTCAACACATCTATGAAATTTCACTAATGTAGGTCGCCACTATTCGCCACTTGAAAACTTCAAATAACTTATGACTACTTATACAACGTGTATCAGAAATGCGTGGTCATATTTTAAGAGCTCATTCAGGGCATAGCATAGAACAACTTTTACTACGGGGTCAACCCTGAAATCGCGAAAAAAATATCAGCTGTTCCCTACTAAATCATCGATGTCGCTCAACAAAATGTAAGGATCAGATGATTTTTTTTTCGTGATTTCAGTGTTCGTCCCATAGTAAAAGTTGTTCTATGGTGTGCACTGGATAAGCCCTTAAAATATGACCACGCATTTCTGATACACCTTGTATGAGCCGTCAAAACTGCTGCGTTAGCGATTAGCCAATAACCACCTTGGTAGGGCCAATCGGATTGTAGTACTCCACCTCAGCTAGTGGCAGAATTTATTGTACGCATTATATTCAACATTAGGCGTCTATTGGGCTATATGGTCAATGCCAGTGTTGTCAACTCTACCAACTTATTGGTAGATCTACCTATTTTGCCTCCAGTCTACCTATCTACCATCCTAATCCCCGAATCTACCTATTTTTCGAAATATTACAGCATGCGCTGTTGTCGTACTAGTTTTAGAGCATGCACTATTGCATGCGCTATTGCATGCGCTATGGCGCTTCACGCATGCCTCAGAAACAATCAGACGAAGACGCAATAAAAACGCACTGGTGTGGACATACCAACACAGTCTAAACAGATGCGTCTAAACATACCCGTTTTTACGAGACCGATACTGTTCTAAATTTAATAATAATTAGTATAACAGTGACGTTAAGAAGGTCACGTCAATTGCGCCGGCGCCGGTCGGTTGATGTCACTTGGTAATTATGCCACCGAGTCCGACGGATTAATTGTAAGGAGTGACGGACACCGGACACTGCAGGACATTTGCTGTGAACGACAGCGTGATGGAGAAATTGCCTGGTGACGTGGCTATGGTGACGTCCAAATTGGTCCTAGACATCGAGATAGGGATTTAACTCACCCCACCACTCGCGGTCTAGAAATAATTTAATTCAACTAATTCAATATTAATTTTAATTTATTCAAGTTCTATGGTGGCACTTATGTTAAAATGAAGATATCAAATACGATAAAGTTATGTTGTTATTGAGGCTGTTATATGATCTATCGTAATTGGCTTAGATACAAATACAATAGATTTCAAAAGGACATATTCTTACCGTCAATATTAAAACAAATCAAATTAAAATTATAAAGAAACATCACACATTTTTTATTAACAATCGGAATAACGATTTATTAAATGCAATAATATCCATAGAATTTCCAGTAGACTTCGAGAATTTATTGCATAATAATCGACACTAGACTTCATAATATATATATATAAAATCTTTATTTTCGGACATAATCCATAATTATTGTTAGTAATACAGCAAAACACTTATAAACTACTGTTAGTAACTACAACACAACAAAACCTTAATTCTAAAACCGCAGCACCGGGCGGAATATCCGATACCAGGGCGCGTGGTTACTTCACTGCATGCAGTCGTATCCAGCGCTCAAGCATCGGAGAATCCCACCGGTCCGCCAATACGCACAAGATGCTGTTGGTACTGCCACGCATGCGCGTTAAGTTGGAGGCGCACCGCTTACGCATGACTGTAGCGAAGCTGTCAACATTCTCCTCAGTAAACATGCTGGAGGCGCTGCAATAACGCGGCAGCCCCATCAGCATCCTGAACGCATTGTTATACTGTACACGCAGGTCGCTATATGCCCTCAGTGTATAGTCCACCCACAGGCTGCACGTGTAAAAGGATTGGCAGTATGCTTTAAACAGCGTGACCTTTACTTGTTTTGTACACCGTGCAAACCTGCGAGCCAACATATTACATCGGACAGCTAACGACCTGCGCTCTCTCTCAATATCAAAACTGTCTTTTAAGTTATCTGTGACCCAGTGACCCAAATCCTTAAACTTTGTTACTCTACTTAGGGCAGTACCACACAAGAGAACGTCTGGTACATTCTCGTAACATTTGGCACCTGCCTTAAATAAGAAAACTTCGGATTTCTTTGTGTTGTATTTGAGCCCATGGGCCTCCGCATAGGACTCACAGATATTTAAAAGCTTTCTTAACGCACCGATCGAAGGGCTCAGCAGCACCATATCGTCTGCGTAACTTATATTATTAATAGACACGCCGTCTATATGACAGCCAATTCTAGTGCTTTGGAGCCCCTCGATCAGATCGTTCATGTAAAAGTTAAAGAGACGAGGAGAGGACAACCCTCCTTGCCTCACTTCACAATCTAGCTTGTACTCATCCGAGAGTATGCCCGCCCATCTTACTTGGTTTTTCTGCTGATCATACCAGTGCATTAGCACTGACACAATTTCCCTGGGTACACTGGTATCATGTAGCTTTTCCCATAGTTTGTTATACGACACCAGGGGGTCTACTCCCGTTCGACGATATTCGATAAATCGTACGATTCATCGCACAATTTGCTACTCCGGACAACCATCGTTCCCTTATCGCATGCGATGATCGTGTTTTGACGTTTGTTTTTCTCATCTCCGGTAAATTGTATACGACTAAGAACCGTAGTCATCATAATATCATATCAGTATCATAATTGTGCCTTTTTTATGTGCCTATCTTTATTATGTAAGTATCAGTCGGAACGAAAGTTCGTACTTCGTTTGTCGTTCATATAACGCGAGTAGACCTACTGGTCAAATGCTTTTGACAAATCTAAGAAGCAGGCATAAACTGGAGTTTTCCTAGAAGTGTAGTAACGGACAATCTGCTTAAGCGACAAAATAGCACTCTCAGTTGAGAGGCCCGCTCTAAAACCGAATTGCGCATCGTTCAATTTCAAGTGCGCCTCTAATTGTCGATCAATCAGACTGTCCAATACCTTAGCCATAATTGTAGCCAGAGATTGGTCTATAGTTGGATACCTCTGAGCAGTCACCAGTTTTATTTTTAATTATTGGGACGACTATAGTTTGTATCAACTTCTCCGGTAAACAAGAATGGCTCAAGCACAAATTAAAAAAAAAAATAACTGGAATTTTCTACTATAATTTATAGACATATAGATATAGTTATTTTTCTGCTTAGAGTTCTTTGAGTGTTTTCGCAGTGGTAAAAGCTTTAGCTCTTTAAAGTGTCGCTTCAAAACTCAGTTGATTTAATGTTTACTACAAACAATGGAAGATATTTGACACTAGACTCCAACTAAAAACTTGTCATTTTATTATCGTTATACTTTGCTCTGTTACTAAATATAAAGAGTTCTCTAAGTGTTTTCGCAGTGGTAAAAGCTTCAGCTCTTTAAAGTATGTCCTACAAACTCAGTTGATTTAATGTTTACTTCAAACAATGGAAGATATTTGACACTAGACTCCAACTTAAAACTATAACTATAACTGGAAATACCTGAAATACTTCTACTATAATTTATAGAGATATAGATATAGTTTTTTTTTTCTGCTTAGAGTTCTCTAAGTGTTTTCGCAGTGGTAAAAGCTTCAGCTCTTTAAAGTGTCGCTTCAAGACTCAGTTGATTTAATGTTTACTACAAACAATGGAAGATATTTGACACTAGACTCCAACTTAAAACTATAACTATAACTGGAAATACCTGAAATACTTCTACTATAATTTACGTTGTCATATTGTTAGTTTACTGAACGTCAACCCTGAGTTTCTCTGAAGTAAATTGTACTAATCCATTACAGTGTTGATGACCTCGTACAAATTGCACTGAGCCAAATGAGCAGTTGTTACTCAAAGACCAACTTGCATTTACCATCCTTGAACTCCATTCCATGCCAAATTCAACCTTATGACTACAGGATGAAGAAAGTTGACAGGATTTTTTAGGGATGATCAACAGTAAATGTAAGTTTGCCTTATTTTACGCGGGGCATGGTGTCTGTAGCACCAAATAGGTTTATGTTGATGCGATGTCAAATGACAGGAGCTGATATTCAAATTAAAGACTTTGTAATGAGGATGAGAGTTATGGCTACCATCCTGTTTAACTTGAAAAAGAGTTTTAGTAAAAAGAAATATTTAAAAGGTACGATTAGTTGTTATGAGTGACTTTAAAAACGACTATATTACAAAAACTTTTGTACACTGCGGGCTAATAAAAGGCACCAGTGCCAGTAATATTATCACATTTATTACACACTACCGGTGCCCGCGGCTTCGCCCGCGTACTTAAATAAAATATAGCCTATGTTATTTCTGGATCAGCTTAAAAGCAGCTTACTAATGGTCAAAGAATTATTAAAATCGGTACAGTAGTTCCAGAGCTCCAGAGTTTATCGATTACAAACCAACAAACAAATCTTTTCTCTTTACAATATAAGTATAGGTTTGTGTTAGGGCACCAAACAGTTGATATTTTGTGACTGATATTAGGTAGATATATATTTTCGTAACTCCTTTTTGACCAATTTCACAGGAGGAATAAAAATAAGTGCCTTTTTCTTCCACCTGTAAAATTGGTCAAAACGGAGTTACGAAGTCTGATAACCAAGCCATTGATATCTATCTAATATAGACTCATACTTTGTTCTTCCATTTATAGCCATTGATGTGATAAAAGACTCTAGATAAAAAAACTTGACATTAATCTCTCATTTTTTTTTAAATTGTGGTCCTTGTTATAGTGGATAAAAATTATCTGTTCTACCTTTTTGGCCTCTATTAGGCTATCTTGTGTACGTTGTAAGATGTAACTAAGTCTACTGTACTGGTTGATTAAATTAATAAAATTATACTCATCAAAACATTCAATAATTATAATACAACATTAATTATTACTGATCCTACAAGCTAAGTCGGTCACTCCGGTTCTTCTCTCGTTACGGATTTTATCCTTCAAAGAAAGTCCAAGCATAGCTTGCTCCATAGCTCGCTGAGCAACTTTGAACTTGTGGACTAGCCAAACTATCAGTGTCCACGTCTCGGCACCGTAAGTCATGACAGGCAGGATGCACTGGTTGAAGACTTTGCGGTATAGGCAGCAGATATATTAGGTGAGCTGAAGTGGCAGTAGGCTGGCCTTGTCTGTCGAAAGACCAATGGCCGCTGGAGCAGACGAATCCCTGAGTGGAGACCGCGAATCAGCAAAGGCAGCGTAGGATGCCCCCTCGCCAAGTGGACTGACGACCTGAAGAACGTAGCTGGAGGGGACTGGATGCGGAAGGCAGAAAGAAGACCGAGTGTTGTGGCACAACTTGGGAGAGGCCTATGTCCAACAGTGGACTGCGATAGGCTGAGTTGATGATGATTAATTATTACACAGCGTTGACACTTTTGCAAACATTTCGGCGGGAAGCGCCAGGTCTTTCAAAAGTGTGCGTAGCTGCTAGAGATGCGACGTGATTTATTAGCTATCTTTGCTTTATTTGTTGCATCATCAGCCTTGACCTGAAAAAGACAAAAACGAAAACGATATTATTTAGATTCTTCTCTAAAACATTTTGTAGGAAATTGTGGAACAAGCTACTAGGCAACCGTGTTAGATTTAATAGACAGAATAATCAAAATATATCACAAAACTTTACTACCCATTGAGCTCCAAATAAAGCCATATAAAACCAAGATGATGGTCTTAGTGATTTTTTTAATGATACGGGTACTCGTGGCTGACTGTTACGGGCAATTTCTGGCCCCTATAATAAAGTTTGACCCGTCGTCGCTCTTCCTAATCGCCGTAATGGCGTGTGTCCACTTGACCTCGACTTAAATCCATTTAGGGCGTAGATAAGTGGCGTAAAAAGGTAGATACTAAGTGTTGTGCGGAAAAGGGGGCATAAATGGCGACATTTGTGACCTAAGTGAGATAAGTTTGTGAAGATGGATGGGGTTATAGTAAGTACGGTGAAAGTCTTGAGCAAGATTGGAGTTGGTCTGTATCTAAATGTTCAGGAGCAGCAGTTTCCTTGTGAGTACGTACAGTCAACCCCAGTGATTATATTATCTTTGGTCGACCCTACGTCAGTGTAACAGTTTGACCGTTTGCGTCTTTATTTCGTGAGTAGTGAGGACGGTTTTCGTAAACCAAGTGAGGTCGACTGTCCATATGGATAAAAAACACCTTAATAAATAATAACCATAATCAGCACATTACTGTCTTACTGCTGAACACGGGCCTCTTGTCAGGATGAGAAGGGTTCAGACCATAGTCCACCACGCTGGCCCACTGTGGGTTGGCGCCGTTGGCAGACTACACACACCATCGAGAACTGTATGGAGCACTCTCAGATGTGCAGGTTTCTTCAAAATGTTTTCCTTCACCAAAGCAAAGATAATCTAATTCTGATTCGCATATGAATTCGAAGTTAGAGGTAGCTACCTACGTTGGGTTCAAACTCAGACCCAGAAATATGGAAGGCAAGCGTTCAACCGCTAGGCTATCACTGCTTTGATAAATAATAAAGATTTAAAAAAGTAAGTAACTACGTCGAGAATTTTGAAATTGTTTTCTGATAAGAGCCATAATTACCAATCTTATTTCTGAGACTCTTATAACAAGATGAAATTAAGCAGTTATCCTAGACCTGTCCAATGGACTCTTCACTTTTGACACCATCACCCTCCGAATCTGGCTTACCTCAGCAGAAGTATGATCTAACTACTTGGATAATAGAACGATATGATACCTTCTGATTTCTTCTGACAGCATCTTCAGAAGAGGAGTACATCTCGCGACCTAAAGCCACGGGGCTGGCCCAACCTGACGAGCGTAAACTCATATAAATGTCATTGAAATAACAAGATCTTGACCTTAAGTTCGTTTTAGCGTTACTTCTCAAGTGATCAGCTAGATAGGAAACCATCCAGCATAGTGACATGCAAGGGTGTTGAAAACGACCTACTTAAAGGATAAATACAACGTGTTGTTCTTTATTCGTACCATATTTAAGGAGGTGACTATACCATTGATACTGAACACGAATTAATAAAAAAAACAATACCAATTTTTTTTTTAGTTCGTTAAATAGCTATTTGTAAACAAACAAATTCCCTCCATGTGTCGCATGCTACACAAAAACGATGCGTGCGAAACCACCAAAACAATTTGCAGGTATTTGCACCCTTTGACAATGCCACCAATGACTTATTTTCAGAGTAGTTCAGGATTTATTCTCAAACCCTCACTATGTTTCTATGTGAAAATTTGGTTATTAAATAATCGTAGAATTTTTTAAGTATTTATAGATGACCAAGCACGTTATTTATCATCTGTTTTAGAAATATGGCACGGTTACAGATCAACAACTTGTATATTGATTTTGTAATATTTTATATTGAGCTATTATGACTATGTCTCAAGTGGCAACAATCAAAATTTTAAAATCAAAATCTATTTTTATAGTTCCGTGTTTAAATTGAGCGTATCTAATTGTTGCTCCAAACAACGAGTACCTACGATGCCCTTATTGTTATTTAGATTAAAACAATTGCAGGAAGTACAGTGTTGATAAGCTGTCTAAATTGAGATTGATTAGCACTGTTTTTGATGGCAACGAATTAATTCTGCTGTTTTCTGTCAATTGGTTAAATTGTTACGCACTTGCTGGGAAATTAAACTGTTCGTAGTTTGTTTGGTGTTTCGTAATAGTTTTAAGGCTACACCAGAAAATAAGGTCATATAGTCGCCTTGAAATCGGTTTGTGTTTTGCTAATACACAACTGCGTATAGTAGCAGTAAGAACTGGTTAAAATGTGTGGTTTATTTTATGTCATAGTTAATAACACATGACTAAATAGTTATTTGCTATGCAAGGTTGTAAAGTTGTTATTTGGCGCGAGTGCTTGTATTGAATACCGACCAAGCGAAGGATTCTAGCATTAAACCACGAGCGAAGCGAGAGGTTCAAAAATAGAATCCTGAGCGTAGCGAGGCATTCAAAGGCGCGAGACGCAAATAATTTTGCAGCCGTGTGAAACACACAACTTTTCATCTCACTATAGCTAGGAAAAGAATCCATGCAGTGAAAAAATCAGACGCGTTTAGGTAGGGTATTTTCGCGAGATTTTTTAGGAAGGAAACTCAGTTTGGAATTATTTACCCTTTCCAGTAACTGCAGGTGTTAAATTCATATCTTCATCACTGCTGGAATCATTTTCGGAATCATGTACCGTTTCAAGAAACTCTGCAGATGTTAAATTCAAAATTGCTAAAATCCCAGTTTGTTGAGGACAATTGGAAACGTGAACGCTGATTGGCTAATCTGTGAGTCGATTTATAACATCTTCATTCTGGTTGGTTAGAACATGGCTCGAAAGACAAAGGAATATAGCCGTAAGCCAATCAGCGCATCCGTCAGTACATAACGTACATATCAGCCAATTAGTGCTCATAACGTGAGCGGTTATTCGCGACTATCCTAAGATAAGCCGGATTTTTGCAATGATCCTAATAATATCTCGCATGATAACGAAAAACATTTCATAGATTCCAACTACCCTGCCCTTTGCAATCTTCCAGGATTATCAAAAATATCCGTATTTATCGATTATCCTACGACATCAGCCATCGCGTAGCTCAAGCATGTAAATTTTTAGCATTTTTTAAATAACAGGATACTTTAGAGCAAAGCTGCGGGCGTCAGCTATACTAGTTGTTAATAAAAAATTAAAAATCGAGACCGATATTCTCGTCTCAAATAATGAAAATCAATTTCAATTTCAATGTTGTATAATTCAAATAAACCAAATTACAGGCACTTTTGAAAGGTCAGGCTCTAGTTGCACGGTTCCAAATTGTGGGTCCTATGGAGAAGAACCGGCAAGAAACTCCATGGATAAACTCTTTTTAAAATAGGTTATTATTTATTACATCAAATTTATTCAAATAATGTAAGTATAATCATTTAGCTTGAAGACTTAAATACGTAATTCCTGCTTATTTATCAGTTTACATACACTCGACCGCACTGGTAACAGTCTGACCTTGACAGCATCTTTATTTCGTAAGCAGTAAGGGCGATTTTCGTAATTCAAATTCATATATCATACATACCACGGACGTGCGATCGACTGTATATACTTACCTACATTTAAGTAGTACAAAGTTGTTCTTGTTGATTTAACCCATCCATTTAGATTATAACGAGTCGTCTTTTACCTTTTAAGTCTGTGTCTGTGCGCAGGAGTTGCAAATTATAGCCTGCTGTTTGTCACCGCTGCGAGCTATTTTCGTCGGCAACCCAGGATTGACAATGTTGCTAGATTAAAATAAATAATTATCTCTGAAATGGACGTTTCAAGTGGCTTGTTGACATGAATTATGAAGTGGCTAATGAGTTAGTTTGGTTTGTTTATCTATTTGTTGTTTTAAAGGTGGATCGATGTGGCACGGGTATTTGCATTTGGGTTGAGATTTGGGTAATTAAATGTATGCTTATTTCTTCTTACTGTTGTTTTGATCTACGGTCATGACACTTCCCGGTTAATCAATAATAAGAATAACACTAACGACATTAATTTCACCAATAAACGGCAATCAGAAACATCTCTACTGTCAGAAGATTGAGATTTAGATTTAAAGCATTGAGTATTAGTTTGGAACTCAATTTTGAACGTTTTTTATTAGGGTTCCGTAGCCAATTGGCAAAAAACGGAAACCTTATGGATTCGTCATGTCTGTCTGTCTGTGCGTCAGTAACTATGTCACAGCCACTTTTTCCCGAAACTATAAGAACTATACTGTTGAAACTTGGTAAGTATATGAACCGCATTAAGATTTTCACACAAAAATTGAAAAAAAAAAACAATAAATTTTGGGTCCCCATACTTAGACCTGAAACTCAATTTTTTTTTTCATCTAACCCATACGTGTGGGGTATCTATGGATAGGTCTTCAAAAATGATATTGAGGTTTCTATTAAAAAATAATTCTAAACTGAATAGTTTGCGTGAGAAACACTTCCAAAGTGATAAAATGTGTCCCCCCCCCTGTAACTTCTAAAATAAGAGAATGATAAAACTAAAAAAAATATATGATGTACATTACCATGTAAACTTCCACCGAAAATTGGTTTGAACGAGATCTAGTAAGTAGTTTTTTTTTAATACGTCATAAATTGTAAACTGCAATTTACCAGCATATATTATTAAAACATCGATCAAAGTTACAACGAACTACAAGAACTTTTTTGTTATGTTACTTGCTGCTACGGAACCCTTCATGGGCGAGTCAGACTGGCACTTGGCCGCTTTTTTACGAGAATTTTCCTTCTGATCACATATATGAGCTAGTAGACTCAGGAGTAATGTAAGCTTTTTTCTAATCTGTCTCTCAGGATTTATTTCTGGGAGGGGCACAAGCGGCAGACACCAGACAGACAAGGAGTGTGCCCTATAGTATTGCACTATGTGTGATACTTTGCGATTCGCAAATTGCTCCTAATTATGTACGCAAAAAAAAAACGAATGTTAGGGTACCTACCGTATTAATCTGTGGGAGATTGTTTTATTTGAACCGTCTCGAGGGAGGGGTTTTCCACCCTCGTCTGATACCAACTAATGCTGAATTTTTCATGTTCATGACGTTTTAAATCCAACTTATTTACAGTCCTTGTAGTGACTGATAATAATAAGTCCACAGAATAAGTTTATGGTAATCCTCAATCATCTTGTTCACACAACGATACAGGAACAATAGATGATACATTATTGTCAATTTGGACTGCTTTTCAATCCTATCATCCATTCTGAGTTATCCGCACTTAGATGTGTTCTTAACCTGTTTTTGGCACAGATTACAACGAAGTCAAGCATGCCAAAATACTTGCAATACGATGCATCACGTTAACGAGGTGCCACCAACATAACTTTGCACATCCCAAAATAATTTACAACCCTTAATTTGTTAGTAATAGGGTTGGTTTTTGTTTCTGTTTAAGTTTGGTAGTAGTAAGTAAATTTGGTTGTTTAAGTAACAAAGTAGTGATCAATTTAGCAGGAATAGCAGGAATACATTTATCATGTCGTTTATATAAATCTGCTGTCAGATCGGGTACAAGCACTGTTGATGGTTAGTTGATACAGTTTTGTTTGTTTCTTAGTGTTATGAATTGTTTTGTTTGGAAATCCTGGTTAAAGTGACGTTTTGGAACCATAGAGCTGCTTAATGTTTGGAACAGATTGTTGTTGGGCTAGAGAGGGCCGGCTATGCTCAGAATGTCCCTGCATGATCGAATCAGAAATGAGGAGATTCGCAGGAGAACGAAGGTAACCGATATAGCCCGAAGAATTGACGAACTTAAATGGCAGTGGGCGGGGCACATTGCTCGCAGAACGGATGGGTGATGGATGTTCTGGAGTGGCGACCGCATACTGGAAGGCGCAGCGTGGGGAGGCCCCCCCAAGAGGTGGACCGATGACCTGACGAAGGTCGCGGGAATCCGCTGGATGCGGAAAGCGAAGGACTGGTCGTTGTGGCGATGCTAGCGGGAGGCCCATGTCCAGCAGTGGACGTCTTTCGGCTGAAATGATGGTGCTGATGATGAGAGAGATTTATAAAAAAAACCCTTTTTATAACAAAAACTGATGAATGAATCAAATCGTGATCAGGAATAGATTATATGCAAAAAAAAACAAAACAACAACAGAAAAATAATAACTAACTACTACACTACACTAGATTATAACAGAAATATAATAACTGTCATTCTGAAATGACACAACCTGCGACTGCGAAAAAACGAACATGAAAAAAAAACTAAATGATTTGTAGCAACTGTGCGTGCATGTGCGTCAACTTGTGGCATTTCGGCCCCTCTCAGAAATATTTTTTATTTTTATTTTTTTATTGCAAGAAAGAAAGAAAGAAAGAAAAACTTTTATTTGGCACAGAACACAGGACAGCACAACAATAACATTAATAAAAATACTAAAGTTAATTATAGGTAAGTAAAATATGAAGTTGCTGCCGGGCATGCCCATGCCAAAAGGGTCACCAACTCAGCATGTGCTGGCGTGGAACATCCAGCGCTGATTTTCAGTTGGCACCCTGCATTGACACACGGACGAAGGAACTGTGTTTATAGATAATAATAACTAAGTACATGTATCGGTATAAGGTAAAAAAGGCTTATTCCCATGAGCTCCAAATCTATTGTTCTCGTCAAAAAATGTTTTCATACATTGGTTCCCGAGAGCTCCAAATTTTGTAGAACAAACTAAATAAATATTAATATACCTACCTATTTCTGTCCCGAGAGCTCCAAGCGAAAGTGTGTATGGTTAGCAAAATAAAACACTTATGGCTTACATTCATATTTATAATTTTCTGAATATAGTTTAAGGCATCAGTCACAAATTGACCATAGGTTACAATTATAGTGTGAAGTTCAACAGTAAAAAATAGGTAATAAAAAATCACAGATATCAGAAATCGACCTTATGTATATTTAAAATGAAAATGATTTATAAGTAAATCAAATCTGAATAATCTATTCTTATGCTCTATGGTCAGGTACATAAAATATCAATTGTATGAAAGTAAAAAAAAACACAGTTTCGGCTATCAAAACCTTCGATCGATCTTATGCTGTATAAAAAAAAGATAAAAAAAGCAGTTTCTGATATTATAAGAAGTTACGCTATACTAAAATGTTACACTTTAAACTTAAAAAATAACCGTTTTTGATGACTCACCAAATTTAGCTAATGCTGTAGGCAATATAAAATGTCAATTAATATTTTTTAAACAGTTCTTAATATCACAAATCAACTTTCATGCTATTGTAAAAAGTTAAAAATTTAAAAGTACGCAACAATTTTTTTATAAACATCACAGACCCTGATCATAATCATCATCATTTCAGCCAATAGACGTCCACTGCTGAACATAGGCCTCCCCCAATGGGCGGAGATGTGCCATAATCGCCACGCTTGGCAGGCGGGTTGGCGATCCCAGTTGGTTGGTTAATTACTTAGAGAACGCTGCTGCCCATCCTCTGGTGAATCCGTTAGTCGCCTTTTACGACACCCATGAGACGATATAGGATGGTGCAATTCTTTACGTACCACACGGAACGAGATCCAGATACTTATAACTGAAGCTATCTTAAGTAAATTATGTAAAGTGTTATGTAAAATGTCAATTATTTATACCTACTTAAAAAAATATAAAATCACAGTTTCTGATATCACAAATCAACCTTACAAGCTATAAACATCAATTACAGATAAGTAAAAAATAACCAGGAATCAATGTTTCTGATATCACAAATCGGCCTTATGTATATTTCAAATGTAAATTATTTAAAGTAAATAAAATATGAAAAATCGGTTTCTGTTTTTACACGATCGATGGTCGATCTTAGATATTATTATGCTACTGGTCAGGTACATAAAAATAATATCAATTGTACAAAAGAAAAAAAAATACAGTTTCGGATATCATAATCTTCGATCGATCTTATGCTATACAAAAAAACGTAACGAGACCCAGCGACGATGGCGGTGTGGACTGCATGGTCGGACTCGCATTTCGCAGTTCTTCATTCGTTAGTATGGTTGCTTCGTCAAATTAAAAATAAAATACATTTTTAACGTATTAACTTTTATGCAATCTGTACTTTGAAATCCTTGGAGCTCATGGGAACGATTTTTTAAATTAATATTACAATATTTTTTCGTTCTGGAGCCCGTGGGAAGGAAATCTTGGAGCGCGCGGGAATAAGCCGTAAAAAAATGTGTTTAAATAAATAAAAGTTCTTTGAAAAAAAAATATATAAAAATATATTGAAAATGGATATTAAAATAAGGCATAAGAATAAAAAGGAAAATGCGCTGGATGCGGAAAGCGCAGGAAGCTTATTCGCAATAAGTTTGAGTGAATTTCAAATCAATAGTGTCAATAGCATTGGTTGCTGAAATATGCCGCTGGGACAGACGGACAGACAGATAGACGTAGACGGACGGACGCCGGAGTCGTACCATGAGGTTTTTTTTTTACCTTTTTGGTACGGAACCCTAAAAACTGTCTAAATAAGGCACTATTTCTATGTTTTTGATTGAATATCATGACAATATTCAATCAAGATTCATATATAATTATTATTTTAATAATATTCAATCAAAAACTTAAGAAATAGTGCCTTAATTTGACAACTTTTCTTTCCCCTGTAAAATTGGTCAAACGGAGTTATACGAAGTCTTATAATTAACGGCCCAAATTAATATCCTATCTATCCACGATTGCCCTACTTGAGATAGAAATTTGACATAATATGTTTGGGCCTTATGTCAAATTTCTATCCCTAGTAGGAAAAATCGTAGTCGATCGGTTGACGTAGTTGATTGGAGGAACAGATAATTGTGTACAAGTTTCAGCGCATTTAGCCTATTCTACTATACTTTATGAATAAGTACCGTTAAAATGTCAGCCATAAAGAATTTACAATTTACACTGTTTGCTATTCCTAGAAAGTATGCAATGAATAAATTTTCTGATTAATAAAACATTCCTATTGTAACCGTGAAATTTTGAACAAAAAATATTGAAATACCCACGCAACAAGTGATGAATGTTCACTTTTCGATTGTTTTTCTTCATTTATAATTGGCACACATTAACACAATCATTGAAACAGCAATTTGCAACAATGTTGCAGAGTACGCCCAAGAAATTATACCAACTCACGTCACACGATAGAAAAGCCACCTTATACGCTGCACAGCAAAGCACGTTTTTGATTGCGTAACATCTCAGAGTGATTCAGTACCAAGCTTCCATTCCAAACAATCTGAAAATACACTCAATGTTTTTGAAAATAGAATACAGTATTCTTTTTAATGCCCGATGCTGTTAAAAAAAAACTAAGTCTATAAAGTCTCAATAAAAATATTGATGATTTATTAAATTGACGCAGTAGCTGATCGCTTGGCTTCTGCACTTTTCACGAGTTCAATTTGAGTATGTCTGTTTGTCCATGCAAATATCCTTCTCTGTAAACGCTTATTCAGGAGAAATCTTGAAAAAATATTATTCAAATTCAAATTCAAATACATATAATAAAGTCCTCCCAGCCGAATTTCGGTCACGGCGGCCAATCTCAACGGAGACTAGCCTCAACGCAGGACATATTAGTGCACCTTGTGCAAACGTAGGTGCACTCTCTATTCCCTCACTCTCATAATCCGATAGGACGGCAATCTGACACGACCGGAGAGAGATCAGGCGCAGGACCAACGTCTTTACGTGCTCTCCGAGGCACGCGAGTGTAGTACCGCCAACTTCCTGCCTGCTACTGAAAAATTTTCTTTAGAGAAAAAACCCAATAATACTTTTTTCTCCCACTTGCTCGGAAATTGGTTCATTATTCAAAAAAAAAAAATACAACAATCGGCTCTTTTCCGTACGCAACGAAATAACAGGCCGGTAATATCCAACAGGACAATAATAGAAATTGCTGGACACTTTTTATTTTTTAAATTATGCTACCGAGGTTCTTAAGTACACACTTACATAAATTAGGTGTTTTTAGGTACAAAATATTTATCATTATACAGGCTGAATGCGCATTCTTTTTTTTCAAAACTTTGAAAATAGAACATGATCCGCGCGCGCGCGAATTGGTGTGAATGAAAATGAGATACTGTTGAATCAATTTGTGTTGTGTTTCCTCGCAAATAAGAGAAAAGTACTATACAAGTCTTGGCCGAAATAGCAATTAACGGCCTCGTTTAGTTAAAAAGGACTCGGCTTGCACCTCGTCCTTTTAAAATCACTTGGGAAGTACTCGGCTTCGCCCCGTACTTCCAATATTACTCGGCCGTAAATTGCTTCATTTCAGGCCTCGACAGTAATGTACTATTGCCCAACTCGGAAATTGAACCCAGGATTTCACCTTCTGTGGTTGAATATTCGTTACCGCTAGACCACCGAGGCAGTCAGGATGAGTTTTATTTAACAAGTACGGTCGACCGCACATCAGTGGTAATAATTTGACACTGACAGCGCCTTTATTTCGTAAGCAGTAAGGGCGGTTTTCTAATTCAAGTGTTTTCACTGACCTGCAGTCGACTGTACTTGCAGCTCTTGTAAATACTCCGCATTGAATGGTCATCATTCATGTGTCTTAATGAAATATCGTGCAATACCAGTTTTTGTACTTTGTAAGGAATTTGAGCAAATAATTATATTCGTTTAAGCATTTGGTACTATAGATCTTGATCTGTTTTAAAGTAGCGTCAGCAAATAATAAGAGATGCGACAATTTATAATTATTAGGTTTGACTTTCTAATATTTGAATATTTCTATAAGTATTCTAATTGATTAGGCAAACCAGCAATTTAATTCTAGTTCACGATGTAAGGGATGCAAAGTAATTATTTATTTAGTAACCAATTTAGTAACCACTAAAAGTATTTTGAAAACGTTAACACAAATTTGAATAATTAATTAGTATTTCTGATAGGTACCCTAAATTAATTTGATTTTTGTGGTTCCGTACCCAAATGGTGCTAACGGTACCCTATTACTCTCGCTACGCTGTCCGTCCGTCTCCGTCCGTCATGGCAGTTATTTTAAAACTATGTAACTCTTACCATTTAAATTGTGGAATGAAAAAATCGCTCACGAGCATGATTCGAACCTGCGACTCCTGGCTCTGTACGCCAGTGCTTTAGCCACTAAGCTACCGTGAACACTAGTTTCGCTTCGCATGCGTAAATGCGTTAAAAATAATAAAATAATTATGTTATTCTTGTTCAATAAAAGCCTTATTCAAATCAAAATAAAGAGTTTTTTGACTTCTGAGATTGTACACACAGTTTTATTTTTACTATAAATTAAGTTGTTTGAACATAAAAATATACGTTTTCTTAAAACATAAGCATCCATGTGATAATAATGTACGCAAATAATGATCGGACGATGTCACATGTCCAACAAATCAGTTGTGCACACTGTCACAACACCTGTATTTTTATTTGACAAAAATAATACGTTCACTTTTTTCCTGAATGTAATATGTATGATTATTATCAGTGTCATGTTGTCCGTTTCAGAGGGGCTCGTAGCGATGCAACGACTGCGCGGATTGTACGATCTGCAAGGTTAAGCTGCACTTGCCGCGGTCAGTCTGTGGATGGGTGACCGTTTCGTTACACATCGAGACCCCTCCGTGCCTCGGAGAGCACGTTAAGCTGTCGGTCCCGGTTGTCATACGAATATCTATGGCAGTCGTTACGGGTAGTCAGAAGCCTGAAAGTCTGACAACTGGTCTAATCTCCGAATGTCAGTATTACCCAGTATTACTGGGTTGCGGGGGTCTGATGGCAGTCGCTCCGTGTAAAATACTGATGTTCAGCCGCATATGGCTAGACTGGAAGCCGACCCCAATATAATTGGGAAAAGGCTCGGAGGATGATGATGTTGTCCGTTTCAATTGTTGTCATGTAATTTATATTAAATATAAACATACTGGTGATATTTATTGATATACCTATTTTATTTGATAACGACCTAAAGAATGAAATACACCACATCACTAGAAGCTACTTTAACGTAGATAGATAGATACATGGTATAATAAGATGTTTCACCAGGTATTCTCTTCCCGCAATGACAGCGCGATGCCTCCAAGCTACGTCACGATCAATGCTGCCATTGATTGATATCTTCAATATACTTAAGGAGATTTTTGTTCATCAATCAATCAACTCAGCCTATCGCAGTCCACTGCTGGACATAGGCCTCTCCCAAATTGCGCCACAACGCTCGGTCCTCTGCCTTCCGCATCCAGTCCCCCCCAGCCACGTTCTTTAGGTCGTCGGTCCACCTGGCAGGGGGGCGCCCTACGCTGCGTTTGCCGATACGCGGTCTCCACTCAAGGACTCGTCTGCTCCAACGGCCATCGGTCCTTCGACAGACATGGCCAGCCCACTGCCACTTCAGCTTACTGATCCTACAAGCTATGTCGGTCACTCCGGTTCTTCTCCGGATAATCTCGTTACGGATTTTATCCTTCAAAGAAACTCCAAGCATAGCTCGCTCCATAGCTCGCTGAGCGACTTTAAATTTGTGGACTAGCCCAACTGTCAGTGTCCACGTCTCGGCACCGTAAGTCATGACTGGCAGGACGCACTGGTTGAAGACCTTTGTCTTCAAACTTTGCGGTATAGGCGACGAGAAGACTCGGCGAAGTTTGCCAAATGCTGCCCAGCCCAGACGGATCCTTCTGTTGGCTTCTTTCTCGAAGTTGTGTCTACCAAGCTGAATTGCCTGCCCTAGGTAGACGTATTCCGTTACAACTTCGAGTGCCGACCCTTCGACGAATATTGGCCTCGGCATGACATGCATATTGAACATGACTTTAGTCTTGTCCAGATTCATGCCGAGACCGACACGTCGAGAGGCTCCGTTTAAGCTGTGCAACATTTCGCCCAGTTGTTCCAGCGACTCAGCCATTACAACGATGTCATCGGCAAAACGGAGATGTGAGATGTGATGTTTTTGTTCATAATGAATATAAAATAAATTCCTAACTAGCCTAACTATTTGTTATCTCGTGTTAAATTGCTAGTTAAAAAGTGATTCTTTATAGAAGAAAGTAAATGAAAAAATGCATTTTGCTCGGGTAATTTATTTTCACAAAGTGGCAGCACATCAAACTGACAAGTGTCACGCTAACCGCCCGCTATTGGCTCCACGGCCGATGACGTAGTACGGAGGCAATCACGTGACCTAGCTGTCACGGGAAGAGACTACCTGGTGTTATTATACCATGGATAGATAGATAGAATATACTTTATTGTACACCATGAAAATAGTAGTAAACAGGAACAACGTATAAATTATGTGTACATGGGCGGTCTTATCGCTAAAAGCGATATCTTCCAGACAACCTTTGGATGGACAAAGAAGACGTAAGATCTAGATAATGGGGGCAGTCCGTGGCGTACTACTAAACTAAAATAAACGTAACATAACGTAGTTGCTTTTCGAGGAATATTTCAGTTGCGATTCACTTAGTTGCGATTTAAACGGTTGCTGTTCCTGGAATGCCTCTAATTTTACTTAGTATCGTATGCAGAGCTAAGTATATTAGCATGGATACTAATTAGTAGAGGTCACCCGCGTGGATGTCGTTTATTGCAAATAAAAATATAAGTAAGCCTATGTCCTCCTCTGGGTTCCAGATTATCTCTATAGGTACCAAGTTTCATCAGAATTGGTTCGAAAAAAATCGGTAACAAACAGACAGAGTTACATCCGTATTTATAATATTAGTGCGACGCGATGGTGTAATTAGAACAAAACATAGATGTCACTTATAGCAAATTTTCAAACATTGTTCTTTCGTGTCGACATAACATAACATAACATCACGCCTGTATTTCCCCGAAGGGGTAGGCAGAGGTGTACAGTACACCCACATTTCGCCAGTTATGTTATCATCTCAGCCGAAAAACGTCCACTACTGGACAAAGGCCTCCCCCAAATATGCCATAATCACCACGCTTGGCAGGCGGGTTGGCGATCGCAGTTGGTTGTTTAAATACTCAGAGTACGCTGCTGCCCATCCTCTGGTGAATCCCTTAGTCGCCTTTTACGACACCCATGAGAAGAAAGAGGGTCAGTTATGTTATAGTCCCATGTAATAGGGGGCGAGCCTATTGCCATTAACCGGGCACAAATCCATACTCCAGGCTGCTACTAAGAATTTCCTAAAGAAAAAACCCAATTACACTTTGCCCGACCCGGGAATCGAACCCAGGACCCAACATCAACATGACATGTATAATTATAATAGCTCATGCCGTGGGTAAAAGATTAGCCAGTCAGCAGGTTGGTAGCCTGGCTGACAGTTCAGGGTGCGCCGAACGATTAATTAAATATCGTCACTCAGTCACGTCAGTCTTTTAAATGCGCCCCAAATATTAACCTTCCGATATTCTGAAAATCTGTTACAAACTGCATGCTTACAAAACTAATTTCATATTAATTAACATTTTTTCGGTAGCTTCCTGCTGGTGGAAGATGCCATCATCAACTCAACCTATCGCAGTCCACTACTGAACATAGGCCTCTACCAAGTTACACCACAACACTTGGTCCTCCGCCTTCTGCATCCAATTCCCCCAGCTACCTTCTTCAAGTCCTTGGTCTACCTGGCTGAGTGGAGAAAAACCGGAGTGACCGACATAGATTGTAGAATCAGAAAGCTGAAGTGGCAGTGGACTGGCCATGTCTGTCGAAGAACCGATGGCCGTTAGAGCAGACGAGTCCTTGAGTGGAGAGGAGACCATGAGTTGTCAATCGCAATGTCGGGCGCCCCCCAGCCTGGTGAAAGGTGTGAACATTTAAAAAGAGAACAACAATCAAAATAAAATAAAAACATACCTTCCACATCTCGGACAAATAAAAAATAGCGGATGGAATCTCGCCAAGAAAAGATTGAAGCACTTAGTTTTTTCCTAAACCCACTATAATTTCAACAAAATTTCAACACACAGATATACATTGTTATTTTATTTGTGACACTATGACAATGACAACCGTCACACGAGATCAGTTGCATAATCGCGGCTTTTTGTCTTACTATGGGTGTGAATGTGTGCGTGCTTTCCAGCGAGCCGTCTTACTATGGGTGTTTCACTTTTTGTTTAGCGAGATTCCGTCCGCCTTTTTTATTCGTCCAAGTTCCACATTGTGTACCTATCTCGCACTTTCACACCAAGCCCTGTATTTATTTATTAGTAATTATGTACCAGTTATAGTTTACCCATAATACATCCAAAAAGGTCTAGACAAGCTTTTCAGCACCCAAAATATCTAAGTCTACAAAAAGTCAGCCTTTTCGGGCAAGTTGTGTTGACGTTACTTGCCCAGTAATTTAGCTGTCAAACTAAAGAGTGATGTATTACCCGAGCGTCAACTTTGCCCATTGTACCTCACTGATAATTCCCCAATAGACACAAGCTATTAAATGAATTATCCAGTTTTTACTATGACTTATTACAGCAAGCATGATTGGTGAGTTTTCTTTCAAAGTACAAGGCATTGATTGAGAAATAAATCACTGTTACTTAAACTGTAGTTTGATTTATATTGGCAATTCAGTTTTCATGTTTTTGATGGTTGTTTGGTGTATTATAAGGTCCTTACTCTTATGCCTAAGGGCCCCATTGTGTGGGTGCAATTTTCTTGCTGACATGTCTCCTAGAGCCAAGACTTAGAGGGTAATGTTTTTCAAGTCATATTTAAATAAGACAAATAGGTTCTTGTTACTAAGCTAAAATTATCTCATGGTTTCCGTGTTTCTTCTTGTATCGTAGACAGAAACCTTTATTTATTTTTTGTGTTATAGTACCTATACCTGTGACCTATACGATGGCAAAACGAGCTAAAGGCCCACCTGATGTTAACAGTTACTTTTGCCCATAACAACTGCAATACCACCTAGGCTGTTGCCTAAATGGTACCGCAAGTCAGTTCGTCAGACATGAAAATGAAAGTCTCATGTAATTGTAATTTCACCCTTCATACCGAAACAAAGTAATGCAATCATCACTGTTTGGCCGCAGTAGGTACAGTGGTAGTACTTCCTCGGCCGAGCTCCTTCACAAGGAGCTGTAATACTACTGGTAAAACCCTTAAATTCCTATAGCCTTAATGTGAAAGTATTCATATTCTCAATTTTTTAAAATCAAGGAGAATAAATATCTAGGTTTGGAAAAATAAATAAACCAACAAAAACTGTGAAATTAACTTGCAGTATTTATTTTCAGTTTAATTTTATTTGGTGCAGGGACGGACTTGGGTTACGTTTACGTGGTTGCATTCACTGCCTTCCATAGACGTTTCTCTTTTGTGTTTTTAACCGACTTCTTTATTTCTATGTTCCTGTTTTCTATGTTTTTGTTTACATTTCTGGTAATTTTTTGCGTTCTTTGCATCTGCAAAGAGTTGCAATTGTATCTAAATATTTTTCTTTCTTTTTATCCGACTTCAAAAAAAGGAGGAGGTTATGTATTCGGCGGGGGTTTTTTTTTTTTTTCATGTATGTACACCGATTTACGTGGTTGTTTTTTATTTGGTAGAGATAGTCCGCGCGGTGGACCCATATAAATTTTATTGACTAAGGTTGAGTAGTTTTTTAACCAGCTTCAATAAATCAGTTCAGTTTAGCTTCGCCTATCTAGATGATCTGCTCATTCCTTCGTTCTTCTGAGAATTCTTGGCCGATATGCGTGTTTTTTTTTTCACGATAGTGATTGGACGTTTGGAAGAACATGAGCGAGACCCTTGCCCAGCAGTGGGACAGCAAAGGTTAGTAAAAAAAATATTCTCAAATTGGTTATATAAACATTTATGAATCAACCCTCGCAATTTTCAACTAAAAAGTATGTAATAAAAACTTTTTAACAAAAAATAAAACCAAATTCAAAAACCTTAACTAAAAAGTAAAAAATAATCATTGTATGTATTTTAAAATCTTAACATAAACCAAAATTTTGAAGACGGCGCGTGATATTCATGTACGTTCACATAAACTGTTTTTAACCGACTTCATTACTATAGATATTGCGCTCGACTGTACATTACATGACGCAATGGGACAATCACGCGCCGCCTTCAAAATTTTGGTTTATGTTAAGATTTTAAAATACATACAATGATTATTTTTTACTTTTTAGTTAAGGTTTTTGAAGTCGGTTTTATTTTTTGTTAAAAAGTTTTTATTCTTTCAGTGTTGTGTTTGTTTAACCTTAACCGTTAATTTAACATTTAAATGATGCGCTGCATCGCACGTTGGCCATGAGCTGTGTACCAAAATTATCACACAGTGGAACATCCCTGATACAGTAAAGCATTGTCGAGGCAGACCGCGAAAGCGATGGCGGGACAAGCAAGACAAATACTGTTTCTACTGCCCAACAATAGTACAAAACCGTGCCAAATGGAAATCAAGAGGGGGAGGCCTTTGATCAGCAGTAGGATGTTATGGTACAGGTAACGCTAATCGTAAGAGTAACCCATTGCCTTATATTAAATTTTATATTATTATTACACATCGATAACTAATTTCAAATACAGTAGCACTGAACAGAAAAACAAAGATAAGAGTGAAACAACATGACAGCATAACATAACATCACGCCTGTATTTCCCCGAAGGGGTAGGCAGAGGTATATAGTAACACCCACATTTCGCCAGTTATGTTATAGTCCCATGTAATAGGGGGCGAGCCTATTGCCATTGACCGGGCACAAACCCAGAATTAGGGCTGCTACTGAGAATTTCCTAATGAAAAAACCCAATAACACTTTGCCCGACCTGGGAATCAAACCCAGGACCCCACGCTCAGCAGTCGCACTTGCAACCACTAGACCAATGAGGCAGTCAAGTGAAACGTCCTAACATAATAATAAAATAACAAAACATTATATTTAATGACGACGTAAACATAGAATTTATTCACCACTCGCACCCAACTTTCTTGAAAGCATATTAATTCGTCATAACTCTCGAAGAATCAATTTATAGAAATAGTAGCTACCTTTATAAGGGCACAGATAATATGGGAACGAATGTTATTGGCTAAGAGTTAATTTAAACAAAATGGCGGTACTTAGGTGCAGCTCTAAAATGGCGGGAAGAATTGATTGTGATCGCGGTTATTTATTAGTTATTAAGTGAGAATGCTGGTGGCCAGCTGTCATGCGTCGCGTAATAAATGCCTGCGCAATGAACGGATTCTCTCTCTATCTATTTCTGTGGATTCTACACAAGCTACCTGGGATGTGTGATATTTGGAGGACGTGTGGAAATATTTTTCATGTGTTGAAAAATGAGACTGGCTCAAGATTGGATAAATTGGTGTATACTGAGCAGATGAGGCCTACATTGGGCCACTGCCCACCCACTGGTGAGTGTGGACTGATTTGTAGACACATGGATAATGGAAAGAACATAATAATATTACATTTGTTTTGGGTTCCGTATCCAACGGGACCCTATTACTAAGCCTACACTGTCTGTCCGTCCATATAGTGGTCTTTTAGTAGTAGTAGAGCTCCTTTGTGAAAGACTTCGTCCGAGGAAGTACTACCACCGTATCTACTTCTCCGCTAAATAGTGATGCTTGCATTGCTGTGTTTCGGTCTGAAGGGTACGGGTGCCGGTGAAATTACAATCACATGATACTTTCCATCTTCATGTCTCAGTTTGGCGAACCGACTTGCGGTACTATTTAGGTAACAGCCTAGGTAGTATTGCAGTTGTTATGGGCAAAGGTAACCGCTTAACATCAGGTGGGCCTTTAGCTCATTTCGCCATCCTATACCATAAAAATAAAAAAAACTTTCTGTCACAATCTGTAATTGGTTGTAACTATAATAAAAAAAACTACCAGTTGAATTTTTTACAGAATATGTATTATTATGGCCAGAATCATGGAAAATAATAAAATATGGTACAACCCTTAGAGCCCAAGTTCAACTCGTTGTTTGATTTTTTAAATCCGTTTATAAGAAGGTTTGTTCATATTATTGTTAATTATTTGTAAAGAAATACAGACTTAGTAAGGAGCACATATTTTATAAACCGATTGTCATTTACCGGCGGCGCAGCGGTCTTATGATCGGAGTGTACTACTTTGAAAAAGTAATTCATACACATACGATTATGAACTACCTACCTATATTACGAGCATGATCATAAGAGAATAAGTTACCGTACAATATGGCTTCTGGTCTTGGTGTAACTGTGAATGTAAAAAATAACGTAAAGTATAGAACCTATTACATATCGTTATAAATAAATAAATATATCGTTCTATTTCCATCTGTCTAATGGTTTCCGGTAGCAGTTTTCATAAAACCTTGAATTTTATATCGCTTCTATCATCCATCTTTCTTCTATCGTGATTCAGAGCCTTTGTATCTATTCTTAGTCTGGTGTACAATCAATTTCAACGCTTACGAATAACTTCCATCGCAGTGCATGTAATAAACCATTAACTTAAAGTTTGATAGTCCTCTTTTGCCTCATTTATTTAGAGTATACACATTACGTACTTTTTTACAACAAAGGGGGCAAACGAGCAAGCTGGTCACGTAATGGTAAGCAATCTCCGCTGCCCATGGACATCTGCAACACCAGAGTTGCGTTGCCAACCTTTTAAAAAGACATATGCTCTTTTCTTGAAGGCTTCAATGTTGAATTTAATCGGGAAAACCGCTAACGTAAGTTTATTCTTTTTTGAAATTCACCCTAAATCACAAATTCTCGATAAAGTGTCTGCAAGCTCTCTAGATTCTCAGACACGTTAATTCAAATAAATCAAGCGTTTCCAGCTCTATCCATTAGCAAATATTCCAAATACCTCATCCAAACCATAATAGCTGTAGGACAAACCTGGGAGCGCCGTATCGCATCTATTCATTACGACGCTGCAAGTGTACAATCACCAATTCTATGGGCCTGTAATGACCGACCAACATCGTCAATTATCTACACATTACTAAGCCCCGAATCGAACCCATACTCCATTATGAAACCGAGGCCCCGGGCTCATATCTGAAATATAAAAAAATGCCATCGACAAATTGAAACGGTAATTAGGTTTTTAAATAACACCAAAAATAAAATTTGTAAGCCTCAGGCATTTTTTTTTGCTTTTTTCATTATCATTAAGTGTCAAGATGAACATATTACCCGTCAATGAATATCAATTTGGTATTAAAACTGCAGATAACATTTCACTTATGGTCAATTATGTATTTATGGGCGATTGATTGTAAACATATCACTACTTTGCATGTCGGATTGTTGTTATGGGATGGAGTTATTATGGAAAAAAGTCACTTTTGGTTTATAATTAAATTTTGTTTAAAGGACAGACAGGCTCGACTACAGATGGCAAATATTATGTTTGTTAAAAATATAAAGACTAAAAGAAGAAAACTAAAAATAAAGAAAACTTTAACTTGTTTGTAAACATTGCATTACATTAGGTACCTGGTAGGTGCAATACGCAATTCGTCTTTGAATTCAATTATTACAACATCATAATATTATGACTAACAACATCGCAGCCGAACTTGTAATTACGACAATATCCCTACGTCGTTGTTTAAGTCTTTGGTGGAAGTCCATGTTCAGTATTCGGTATAAAATTGAGTATTTTTGGGAAGAACGTCGTAACTTCGTAAGTGCCCTAAAGTACATAATTATTGTCGTCGGTTTTTGGGCTTATTACATTGAATTTTAGGCCATGTCTTAAATTAAATCTTGAAGGCATAAGCCTCTATTCTCAAAATAATAATATTGTGAGAAAAGAGGTCCCTACACCTACCTTTTTTCTCAATACCTTAACGGCCCCTTTTGGTCACTTTGACCTGTAAAGAACCATTATAGCGCCTCTGGGAGTCTTATTGGAACTATTTTTGTATGCACCCCACGCATTATGTCTAATTACGGCCCTGTATTTACATATTTTTTTTGTACTTTTTGCTTCAAAATACTAATTATTTTCATTTTTTTCTTTCGTGTGTTAACGAATGCTGTTAAGATTTTAATTAAATTTAACCAATTGCATAGTTACTAATTCGTTTATTCAGTTCCAAAATTATTTTAATCTGCTTTTTTAAATTTATGACATAGAATAACGAAATTGATTCCTTAATTGGAATTTAACTTTGATTCTATCTCGTGCCATCTGAATAATTTATGTATTCGTAATAATAAACTGAACGCGTAGTAATTATTTACACTTTTTGAGGTCGACCGATGCATATCTAATAAATGAGAAGGTAGTTGACCATAGGTAGGGTTGCCATCTCTAAAATCTGCGAACCAGGACAAGAAGAGTGAAAACCCTGAATTTTGTGCCTTTAACCCCGGACATACAAACAGTGTATTTTTTTAAAGTTACTCAGTCAAATTAAAAATAGTTTTAATGGTTATAAATCAACTTTTTATTTACTTTCAAATAATTTTTAACTAAATTTATGGAATTCAAAAGAAACAAAACATAATCTTCTTGAAGTTTTTTAGCGCTCTTGCAATATGCATCGACGACAAAACATATTATCAGTAAAAAATTAATATTGTAACGCGTTAGACGTAATTTCGGCTGCGTATTTTCGGTAGATGCGTCAGCAGCCTAATCCCCGGACTACAAATGAAACCCCAGCCGGACGCTCTCCGGACGCCTTCTCAACTAGGACAAATCCGGGGAAACCCGGACGGATGGCAACCCTAACCATAGGAAACGTAATAAAGTATTCATAAATTTTTCTTCTTTATGCATTTATGACAACTGAGCTCTGCACCTGCGTCCAGCGTAATATTAGGTCATCGGTGGCTCTACCGCTGCCTGATAAAGCTCAATAAATAGTAGATGCTCCAGGCCTGTTGTGGATTCAGACTTTAGCTCTAGCTGCTCACGGATGGCGAATGGTGGTAACCTAGGCCACCAGCATATTTTAACCTCTTGTATGTAGACAAAATTAAAACTCCATGACGTCTCGCGTGGATCTCGTTCGTAACGTTCGCGAGTTCGTATCATTATCATCATCATCATTTCAGCCAAAAGACGTCCACTGCTGGACAAAGGCCTCCCACAAAGAAGGGGGATATGCTATAATCGCCACGCTTGGCAGGCGCACACATACCCCTACCGCGCGGGCAGTTTAGTTACTAGTTTATAATATTTATTAATTTACCTATTTATTCAACTATAAATGGGATAGTAGGATAGTAAAAAACCGGCCAAGTGAGAGTTGGAGTCGGAGTCGGAGTCGGAGTAAAGATTCCGTACCTCAACGACCTGATACCCCATAAAAACTGATTTAATTTACGAGAGTTTATCAAAAGACATCAACGTACAGTGCGCGAAATATTAATTTTTGCATGTCTTTCTTACGCAAGTACCACCACATATGTCTATGTTTATCTTATTTTTAGTATTTGTTGCTAAACTACATAATATGCACTATAATCTGACCAAGTTTGAAGGTGGTATATATTACCGTTTTGAAGATAGAGCAGGAACAAAAACGTTGAAAAAAATGCATGTTTTTTGAGGTTTCTTGTATGGGGACCCCCTTTGGTTTTAGACTTTTTTTGTTTTTGTTGTGATACACCTTATAGCAACACAATTTCTGAGAAAATTTCAACCGGTTACCTATTAGCTTTCAAATGACATACATACAGCCCTGTGACATAAAGACGGACGGACGGACAGAGGGACGGATGGACAGCGTAGCGAGAGTAATAGGCTAATAGGGTCCCGTTTGGCACCCTTCGGGTACGAAACCCTAATGTTTGCTCTACGCCAGTCACAATCTGACGTGACACTGACAGTTGTGCTAGTTAGTCAACAAATTCAAAGTCGCTCAGCGAGCTATGCTTGGAGTTTCTTTGAAGAATAAGATCCGTAACGAGATTATCCGGAGAAGTACCGCAGTGGCCGACATAGCTTGTAGGATCAGCTGAAGCTGAAGTGGCAAAGCGCTGGCCATGTCTATCGAAGGACCGATGGCTGTTGCAAAGACGAGTCCTTGATTGTGAATCGACAAACGCAGCGTAGGACGGTGGTCCGACCACCTGAATAAGGTAGCTGGATTTGGAAGGCGGAGGATCGAGTATTGTGGCGCAATGTGGGAGAGGCCTATGTCCAGCAGTGGCCTGCAATAGGCTTAGTTGATTGCTTGAGTCACAAACTGCAAACCGACTCTGTATTCATCAACTTTTACTCACATATAGTTAATAATAAATATTTTTGGGACATTCTTACACAGCACATCTAGTCCCAAACTAAGCAGAGCTTGTACTATGGGTACTAGACAATGGATATAATACTTATTACTTTCTTTTTGTAAACACATACATAGAATACATAAGCAACACCCAGACCAACACAAACACTTATGTTCATCACACAAATATTTGTGTCCTATGGGAATCGAACCCACGAGCTCGTGATCAGCAGTCTGACATTCGAACCACTAGACCACAGACGCCGTCATGACTACCGCACACGAGACTTGTTGCGTAATTGTGGCTTTTTGTCTTACTATGGGGTATTATACAACGTGTATCAGAAATGCGTGGTCATATTTTAAGAGCTCATTCAGGGCATAGCATAGGAAAACTCTTACTATGGGACCAACCCTGAAATCGCGAAAAAAATATTAGCTGTTCCCTACTAAATCATCGATGTCGCTCGACAAAATGTTAGGATCAGCTGTTTTTTTTTTTTGCGATTTCAGGGTTGTTCCCATAGTAAAAGTTGTTCGATAGCATCCCCTGAATAAGCTCTTTAAATATGACTATGCATTTCTAATACACGTTGTATTATCTGTGCTATGGGTGTGAATTTGTGCGTGCCAGCCCGTACTTTAAAGCGAGCAGTCTTATTATGGGTGCTTCACTCTTTTTTTTATCCAGATTTCATCCGCCTTTTTTATTCGTCCAAGCTGTATTCATCAACTTTTACTCACATATAGTTGTGACAGGATTCATTCATTCCATTTTATAAAATTCCAAAGGTAAATTGCAACAGGTCGAATGGTCGAATAGAATATCATTGTCCATATTACTTAACTGTTCAAGACAATACTCGCTAACGAATAGATGAGGTTGGATAGCATTAAGTAGCAGGTCTCACTGACCTTTGTCACACATAACTCATTGTGGTCATTGTAATGAGCTTTCATACGATCGCGATTAGATAAGCGAGCGAGGCTTGGCGTGGCAGTGTTGAGTAGTGGAAGCTACGCTGTGATATATCGCTGGAGGGTTGGAAAGGTTCTGAGGAGTTTAAGTTTAATCACTAAAGTTTCTAAATTTTTGTAATTTGAACCCGTATTTAAGACCTGTCGATATTAAGAGAAAATTCGGTCTGGCTTAGGTGACAAAAGAGTGGGGTGCTGGGCCAGAAAATCTCCTCGTGTGCCTGACGGCTGCTGGTCCTTCTCGATACGTCTGGAGGCAACAGCACTCGTTGAGCCGGTGCACCCTGGGCATGGGCAATAACTTCTTTGGACCGGGGGATCTTATTGCTCTCACCGTCGACTTGCGATACCATTTAGGCAACAACCTAGGTAGCATTGAAGTTGTAATGGGCAAAGGTAACCGCTTAACATCAGGTGGGCCTTTAGCTCGTTTTGTCATACTATATTATTAAAAAAAATGAGGATCCAAAATTACATGGCCAGTGACAACTAGAGTCTTGGACCAGTGTGTGTTGCCAGTAATTACTTACGGTACTGAAACGTGGTCGCTCACAATGGGCCTGATAAGAAGGCTCAAAGTCACTCAAAGGTCAATGGAGAGGGCTATGTTCGGAGTATTCCTGCGTGATCGAATTAGAAATGAGGAGATTCGCAAGAGAACGAGAGTAACCAACATAGCCCAAAGAATTGCCAAACTTAAATGGCAGTAGGTGGGGCACATTGTTCGCAGAACGGATGGCCGATGGGGCAGTAAAGTTCCCTGGTGAAGGTCGCGGGAATCCGCTGGATGCGGAAGGCGCAGGAGCGGTCGTTGTGGAGATGCTTGGGGGAGGCCTATGTCCAGCAGTGGACGTCTTTCGGCTGAAATGTTGACAACTAGAGAGTACAATAGTTTGAACAGACCGATATTTTAAATACTAGCCTATGCCCGCGACTACGCCCGCATGAATGTCTTTTATCGCACATCCCTCGGGAACTGTTCATCTTCCCGGGATAAAAAGTAGCCTATCTATTACTCCGGGTTATATTCTATATGTATTTCATAAAAATCCATACTGGAGTTTTTGCGTGAAAGAGCGTAACAAACATACATCCCCACAAATTTTCACGTTTATAATATTAGTAGGAAGTAGGATATCCAATAAGACATAGAACTGAAACTTATCTTTAAAGACCTTCATGATCCATCAACTCAGCCTATCACAGTCCATTGCTGGAAATATACCTCTCACAAGCTGAGCCACAACACTCAGTTCTCTACCTTCCGCATCCAGTCTATTCCAGCTACCTTCTTCAGATCGTCGGTGTACCTGGCTGGAGGGTGCCCTATGCTGCGTTTGCTAATTCGCGGTCTCAACTCAAGACTCATCTATTCCAACCGCCATCGGTCCTTCAGCAGTTATGGCCAGCCCACTGCCTCTTCAGCTTACAGATCCTTCAAACTATGACGGTCACTCCGGTCGGTAAAAGACTTTAGTACCTACTTTCTACAAAGAAATAAGTCATTACCCCAATACGGCATAAAGTCAACCATTTTGAAACACGAAATCCATTTCCATATCTAACACTACAAGTCCCACCTAAGGCCTTGTACTCGTGTGCAATTAATCATAATGCCCCGCCCCGACGCGACGACAGCGTCGCGTGACCGCACCGTGCCCACTCCGCAATCACCATGACACTTGGATATCGGACACTTGGTTTTAGCATCTGCTGTTAATCGTACAATGCAAATACACCCTTATTTTTTAATGCTTAGATATTAAATTTGTGTGTTGTTATTAATTAACGTTGTGTTAAGTGTATTTAATAAATGTTTCTCAAATCTGTTAGGCTGGATCGTTGCGACTTCCGTGAAGATCTAGGCAAAAAGGTAGGTAATACATCAGTTAGCTGTTTTCTACGGTAGTTTGTTAGTCGACTAGGGAAATGAGTTATTTTTGCCCGTAGGTGATGGAGTAACCAATGGTTCTTAGGTTATCATTTGCGGCGTGTGTTGTAATTACTTTGTTGCTGAGTTTTGCTAGCTAACGTAAAAGAACAGCATCTTATACCTGCGCCACGATGTAATGGCATTTTTGACATTTTCCAACAGTGTTGTAACACATTTCTAATTATTAGCGATTGGGACCAGGTTTATTACTTTGACCAACTCCAACTAGCTATTATGAATAATATCTACATAAAGTAAATAATTTATCAAATTATTCAATAAACATAACGTCTAGCCATTTTTTTTATCAAATTTTCTGTGACTTTATATAAAATAAAATAAACCGGCCAAGTGCGAGTCCGACTCGCGCAGTAAGGGTTCCGTACCTCTCAACGACCTGATACCCAATAAAAACTGATTTAATTTACGAGAGTTTACAAAAAGACATCAACGCACAGTGCGCGAAATATGCATTTTTGCATGTCTTTCTTACGCAGGTACCACCACATATGTCTATGTTTGTCTTGTTTTTAGTATTTGTTGCTAAACAACATAATATGCACTATAAACTGACCAAGTTTGACGCTGGTATATATTATCGTTTTGAAGATAGAGCAGGAACAAAAACGTATAAAAAATGAATGTTTTTTGAGGTTTCTTGTGTGGGGACCCCCTTTGGTATTAGACTTTTTTTTGTTTTTAGGATTTCTCGTGACACACCTCATAGCAACACATTCTGAGAAAATTTCATACGGTTACCTATTACTGTTCAAAAGATACAGCCCTGTGACAGACAGACGGACGGACGGACGGACGGATGGACGGACAGCGTAGCGAGAGTAATAGGGTCCCGTTTGGCACCCTTCTGGTACGGAACCCTAAAAAACAGTAGGTAGCAATAAATATAATTTGAATAATAGATTCGAAATTCTAAAAATTATATTACTGTAGCAGTGCATCACTATTGACAATAAAGTACAGCAATTGTTCCTTCATACGTAGCTGTCAATATTTACGGATCTTCATGAGCAGGCAAATGTCAATAACACCATCATAGTGTGCCGCGGTCTATAACAATGACATTATACAAAGTGGATATGACAATACGACATTAAATAAAACCACGTACAGAGTATCACGTCCTCTGACCGTATACAAAAAAAAAAAAAAAACCCGCCGAATACATAACCTCCTCCTTTTTTTGAAGGTTAATCAATCAAATCCAGTTAATAGCCACAGGAAATTATTTTAATTTCATTAATTTTGAATGTAGGACAATTTTTAGGGTTCCGAAGTCCTAAATGGAACCCTTATAGTTTCGTCATGTCCGTCCGTCTGTCCGTCTGTCCGTCTGTCCGTCTGTCCGTCTGTCCGTCTGTCCGTCTGTCCGTCTGTCCGTCTGTCCGTCTGTCCTAATCCTTTACAGCTTAATAACTTCTACAGTTATAAACATAAGTAAATGAAATTTTGTTAAAAAATAGGATACATATAGATCTCAATTTTAAAAGAATAAAAAAATCGTTTTTACGTATTTTAGGGGTGGCGTCCATACATGTGAAATGGAAATGAAAAAAAATTTTTCGCTGCACCCCCTCGTGTGGGATATCAATGAATAGGTCTACTAAAATGAAGGTAATGTGTCATGCACCACTTTGTTATCAGGTGTACCATCTGCGAAATATAGCGCGCCAAAGTGGCTTGCAATGTGTCCCCCCCCCCCCTGCCATTTCTAAACTATGCAACGTAGAAACTTATAATCTTCCACATTGATAGACCTTTGTAAAAACTCTCTTTTAAAATTATTTCGAGTATAATGTGATTATAATTTTTTGAGTTTTAGAGAGAAAACTGAAAAATACTTAAAACGTCCTAGTTCAAAGGTCATTGACCTTAAAGAAAAATGATCTAAGCAAATAATGCTCCTTTAGTTACTTTCTATTTGAAAAAATCACAAAAAGTAACTTTGTGTTATGTTGAACACACTTCTTCAATTTGGCTTCTTGAATTTATCGCTAGATGGCACTACTAACAACACGCTTTGAGTCGCGAATGCTGCCGATTATTGCAAAAACTAAAGAAGCATAGCCATGATTAATATTCGATTTCATTCGTTTGTAATTACACCTACTTAAGGAACCCTATAATATTGAGCATGGCCCGACATGCTCTTGGCCGGTTTTCTAGGCAAAGATCGTTAGTTCAAAGACCTTTGCGAGTCCATATGATTTTAAACTCTCTCAATTATTATAGATGATCACAAATGGTGTTAATTATTATTTCGACCTTTTAATATTTGTTTTGTTCAAAAATTTCGTTCTCAGGTAAGTACTCAGGTACTTTCCACCTTCAATATCAGTTTTATCAAGTCGTTCAGTTAAGGAAAAATTATATGCACTTAAAAACTCACAATACATTTTAATTTCAAAAAGTAATGTCGTACAAATGCGACATGCACGGTGTATTAGTGCTGCGACAAAAAGTGTCAAGACTTGTCATGTCGTAAATGTGCATCTGCCCTAATTGTATTTTAGTTTAGGTTTTTTAAATTTAATGAGACAGGTGTGATTTTAATTCAATTTTTGATTTATCATTTGTTTCGAGGAAGGAAAGGTTATGTATGACTTTTAAAATTGTTTTTGTTATTATAATGGTTTTAGAAAATGAAATGAAATAAAAATTATGCTTTTGGTTCAGCTGCTTTAACTTGTGCAAGACAAGTATTTTAATAAAACGAAGTTTAATCACATTGCCTAAATTATTAAAATTGGTTTTCCTGACGTTTCATTTCTAGTATTTAATTGAATTTTAGAACATCATATGAGCTATTTTTTTTCCTAGTAAATGAATAAATATTTTTGGGACATTTTACACATTACCATCTAGTCCCAATCTAAGCAGAGCTTGTACTATGGGTACTAGACAATGGATATAATACTTGTATATTTTTTTTTTGTAAATACTTACTTATAATACATAAGAAACACTCAGACCAACACAAACACTTATGTTCATTACACAAATATTTGTGTCCTGTGGGAATCGAACCCACGACCTCGTGATCAGCAGTCCGACACTCAAACCACTAGACCACAGACGTCGTCGTCGTCGTCTAATGCTGTGATAGAAGAGATAATGGATTAGTAATTATGTTAGTTATACTAACGCATGCACCTAAATAAGAAAAACATGTATTCTTATCTTGCACAGATTATCACAAACAACAACAAGAAAATATAAAGAAAAAAAAGAAACAAAAAACTGACAGTGGCTTACTTCTAGACTTCTAGCAGTGGTTTTTTGGATAGGACCACGTCATTCTGCTTTTTAATCCGTTTTCATTAAAGGAGACTCATTTTAATCAAACCCTGGAAACCCTGTTTCATACCGAAGGTAAGTCGTGTTTCCATTATGTAAGTAGAATGCATGTGTCTTGCCAGTGCACATTAAATTCAATGTGTATGTGTGTGATAAGGTAATTGGTTCTGATTAAAGGAGACTCATTTTAATCACGGGAAACCCTGTTTCATACTGAAGGTTAGACGTATTTATATTACTAATGCAAGTAGAATGCATGCAAGTTGCCAGTGTACAGTCACGAATCACGATCCTTCCCAGTGATACATTTTGTCGACAAAGTTCCTTGAACGAATCCTGCTACATTACACGTACCCAAGGCTGCCGTTGAGAACTGAGTGCAAGCGATTTTAGCCTTAGTGGTGGTTCATCGGAAAGTTTGCTGATAGTACATTAAAATTGAATTTGTGTCAGTGAGAAAATACTTCATCTAGTCAGCGTATCACAGTCCACAGCTGGAAAAACTCGGTCCCCCGGCTTTAGCATCTAGACCACCCCAGCAGGCTACCTTCTCCAGGTTGGCAGTCCACCTGGCTGGGGGGTGCCCTACACTGCGTTTACTGATTCTCCACCCAAGGACTCGTCTGCTCCAGCGGCCATCGGTCCTTCGACAGACATGGCCAGCCCACTGCCACTTCAGCTTACTAATCTTACAAGCTATGTCGGTCACTCTGGTTCTTCTCCGGATGATCTCGTTACGGATTTTGTCCTTACTTCAATCAGCCTATCGCAGTCCACTGCTGGACATAGACCTCTCTCAAATAGCGCCACAAAACTCGGTCTCCTGCCTTCCGCATCCAGTCCCCCCCAGCTACTTTCATCAGGTCGTCGGTCCACCTAGCTGGGGGGCGCCCTACACTACGTTAGCTGATTCGTGGTCTCCACTAAATGACTCGTCTGCTCCAGCGGCCATCGGTCCTTCGACAGACATGGCCAGCCCACTGCCACTTCAGCTTACTATTCCTACAAGCTATGTCGGTCACTCCGGTTCTTCTCCGGATAATCTCGTTACGGATTTTATCCTTCAAAGAAACTCCAAGCATAGCTCGCTGAGTGTTTTGTTAATTTATTAAATATCTTTTCATATTCTGGGTGTAGTTATTTATTTATTTATTTTCCACAAAAAAAAAACACGCATTTGGCAGATACAGTGTAGAACATAAACCAGTTTAGGTTTTTCTGTACACCGTTTGGTCTGTCGACATTCTTAACAACAAGATGTGGGTGGGTGAACACGACGCATCGCGCTCGCTCGCCCCATGCAAAAATTCCCAAATACCCTCAACTAATTTAGATTACTTCTCAATAGCAAATTGCTTAGAAAAATACAGCATTTTTTTTTCTTAATGTTATAAAATAATAAGTCATGAATAGGTTTTTTATCGTCTATGGTACGTTCGCGATGCGAGTTGTGTTCCGCATTCTCGTATTAAAAACAGTGCTAATTGATTGTGCCCAAGTGTTTACTAACCTTTATTGTGCAAAATAACATCCAATACTTCACACAAACTGTTATCTACTTGTAAACTTATCAATTTGTGCTGCTAAATCATATTTTATAATAGTGAAACAGTCCTATCAATATTTTTATACCCTTGCCTACTAAAAATATCAACTATCAAAAGTGTCACGATATTTTTAAATGTACCCACTATTACTGTGATATTCCGTTATTCGTACATGTAACTTCATAGTATAGGCTCATAGTGTTGCCACATGAATGAAAATCTCCCAACATCAGGAAATAATGTTCCTATTAAGGGAAACATGGCCAACAAAAACATGGTGTAACAAATATTCCACCCAAGTCTTTTTGTCAATCAACAAAAGTCCGCATCAATGGATCAATTGAATACAGCTCAGGAAAACTCAAAACAAACCGAATGGACTAATGTCACATGACACAAGAGGCACTATAGCAGCCCTGAAAACTCTCAGAGTAAACAGGCTAAAACTGGCTATTGGCTAGGACCTACAACAGCAGATTTGCCTGTTGAAACCCAGAACAGATTCGAAGGTCTAGAAGATGAAGTAATCATACTCGATGAGAACAAATCAAAGGCCACTAAACCGCCACCAATTTTTGTTGCAGGTGTAAGTAACATCAACCCACTCACAAAACTCCTAGAAACAATTGCTAACAATGATTATTACATTAAAGTTACTAATGGAGATCATGTCAAAATACAAGCTAACACATCAGAATCTTACAGCAAAATTGTCAAACATTTGGAAGAAAAAAATACTGAATTTCACACCTACAAGCCAAAGCAAGATCGTAGTTATAAAGTAGTTCTAAAAAATCTACATTGGTCAACTGATATAGACGACATAAAAACGGAATTAATATCTCTCGGGTATGAGCCCACCAACATATGGAACATCAAAAGCCAAACGTCTAAAACACCACTTTCAATGTTTTTCGTGGAACTAAAACCTGCCCCAAACATCATTGACATCTACAAGATCGACGCACTACTACACTGCAAAATTAAAATAGAACCACCTCGTCAAAAGCGTGACTTAGCCCAGTGTTCTAGGTGCCAACGTTACGGTCATACTAAAAGTTTCTGCCACCACAACCCCCGCTGTGTCAAATGTGCTGGTCCTCATATTACTGCAGACTGTCTAAGAAAAGAAAAATCGAACACTGTTAAATGTGTACTATGTGACGGTAATCACCCTGCAAACTACAAGGGTTGTACAGTCTACAAACAACTGCAAAAGAAAACATTTCCCCCATTGCGCCCCAAAGTACTAAATTTTGAACCCGTGTGCGAAACTGAAAATATCCCCGAGCATCAAAAAAATTACCAGCCAACACCTAGCAGAACTATTGAGACTGGCCAAAGCTATGCTGGCGCACTTAAAACCCCAAAACCTGCTGACCAACGAGAGATACCCAGCGTCACCCATGACACAACCGAAACTCATGAGTTGAAAATAATGATGAAAGATTTGATGAACAAACTGGGCCTCATACTGAATATGTTATCAGTCTTTATCTCAAAATTCTCTGAATGGCCACCGAGCTCAAAATAGTAATCTGGAATGCAAATGGATTGTCAAAACATAGCTTAGAGCTAAAAGTGTTTTTAACTCATCATGACATAGATGTAATGCTAATTTCTAAGACTCACTTTACCTCAAATAGCTTCTTTAGGCTACCAAACTATAACATATATACTACAAACCATCCAACAGGAAAGGCACACGGCGGATCTGCTATACTAATCAAAGCCAGCATAAATCACTACGAATCCAATAAATACAATAAAAACACCTTCAGGCTACTACTGTAATTCTTGAAGACTACTATAATCCACTAACAATATCTGCAATATACTGCCCACCAAAACATCACATCAAAAATGAACAATTCATGGAATTCTTCTCATCACTGGGACATAAGTTCATTGTATGTGGAGATTTCAATGCTAAACACACATTCTGGGGTTCACGGTTGATATTAACTAGAGGACGTGCATTGTTCAGTACCATTGAACTATTAAAGTTAAAAGTAGTATCAACAGGGAAACCAACTTACTGGCCTACAGACAGAAATAAGATACCGGACCTCATAGACTTTGCTGTTACTCGAGGAATACACCCAGATAAGATCAAGGGTACTCCCAGTGCGGATCTTTCGTCCGACCACTCTCCAGTTTTTATCCACCTATCAGACGCACCTATACAGAAAGAAAAAAGCTGTACTCTACACAATTTAAAAACCAACTGGAACATTTACAGACAACAACTAGAAACCATGCTCCCTACTAATATATCCTTAAAATCAGACGAAGATATAACAAAGGCAGTAGAACTCTTGACTGTTTGTATTCAGTCTGCGGCATGGAATGCAACTCCGATAGAACGCCCACGTCAATGTCAGGTTCTTCCACAAAAAATCAAAGATCTCATACTGCAAAAAAGAGCTCTCAGAAAACAATGGCAAACACACAGATCTCCGTTGCAAAAAAACAAATTAAACAATTTCACCAAACACCTGAAAAGAGAACTACACAACAATGATGAAGATGAAACAAATAATTATCTTCATCATTTAACACCTACAGCAGCTACCAATTACTCTCTGTGGAAATGTACAGCAAAATTGAAACAGTCTGTTCGTACTAACCCTCCCATAAAGAACAGCAATGGTGAATGGTCTCGAAATGGTTCAGAAAAGGCAAAAACATTTGCTACTTACCTTTGCAAAGTTTTTACACCTAATAGCCGAGAGGTTGAGGAACAAAAGGAAAAATTTATATATGATGCACTCAACACAACATATCAGCTAGACCTACCTATTAAACCATTCAAAATTGGAGAAGTTAAATACATGATAAAAAAGAAATTAGACCCAAAAAAGACACCTGGATACGACCTGATCACGGCGAAATGCGTTATAGAACTACCAGACAATGCTATATCCTGCTTAACGTATTTGTACAATGCTATCATTTCAGCCGAAAGACGTCCACTACTGAACATAGGCCTCCCCCAATTAAGGGGGGGGATATGCCATAATCGCCACGCTTGGCAGGCGGATTGGCGATCGCAGTTGGTTGGTTAAATACTCAGAGAACGCTGCTGCCCATCCTCTGGTGAATCCCTTAGTCGCCTTTTACGACACCCATGAGAAGAGATAAGGGTGGTGCTATTCTTTAAGTCCGGCACTACACGGACTATGTCAATGCTATGCTGAGAAGAAATTATTTCCCACCACAATGGAAAGTGGCCACAATTATAATGATTCAAAAACCAGGAAAAGCCCCCGAAGAAGTGACTTCATACAGACCCATAAGCCTTCTACCGATACTATCAAAAAAATTTGAGAAACTATTCCTACAAAGGCTTCTACCCGTTCTCGAGGAAAGAGAAATAATACCAGAACATCAATTTGGATTTCGCGCCAAACACTCTACTGTGGAACAGGTGCACAGACTAATTGAAAAAATACACAATGACCTAGAAGCTAAACGTTACTGCTCTGCTGTATTCCTAGATGTCACCCAAGCATTCGACAGAGTATGGCATGATGGCCTCCTTTATAAAGTAAAAACACAGTTACCGACCAACTATTATGCCTTAATAAAATCATATCTGTCAGACAGGCATTTCTTAATAAAGCAAGGAAACGAAATTACCGATTTAAACCCCATAATGTCAGGCGTACCACAAGGTAGCGTCCTTGGTCCAATCTTGTACCTGTTATTTACAGCCGACCTCCCAGCGTCGAATACGACAACTACAATTACAGCAACCTATGCAGACGATACTGCAATTATGACATGTCACGAAGACCCGACACAAGCGTCTAAGCTCTTACAAGAAGATCTAGAATTGCTCGAGAAATGGACAAAAACAAAAAACAAACAAAACTATGGCGTATCAAAGTAAACGAATCAAAATCTGCTCATGTCACATTCACACTTCGAAGGGGTACCTGTCCCCCTGTTACTTTGAATGGCACCCAAATACCACAAACTGATGACATAAAATACCTGGGTATGCATATTGACAAAAGACTGACCTGGAGAAAACACATATTTACCAAAAGAAAACAGCTTGGCTTACTCTTAAGACAGTTATATCCATTGTTGGGTTACAAATCAAAACTAAACCTGGAGAACAAGATATTAATCTACAAATGTATACTCCAACCTGTGTGGACATATGGTATACAACTCTGGGGGACAGCCGCAAAATCAAACTTAGGTATATTGCAAAGATTTCAGTCCAAAGTCTTAAGACTGATCACAAAAGCTCCTTGGTATGTCACCAATAACCTACTGCATAGAGATCTTAAAGTGACAACAGTTGAAGAAGAAGCAATCAAGCAAACAAAAAGATACCAACAAAGGCTACTCAAACACCCTAACAATCTAGCAAAATCACTGATGTCAAGAAAACCTCCTATTAGGAGACTGAAGCAAAAAAAAATACCTCAGGACATAATAACGATGAGTGAAACCTAGTGAGGGGTGCACCAGTGGATGCATACCCAGCAAGCCTGAGAACTGTGAGAAGTGACCAAAGTACAGCTTATTGTCCTTTTGGGACAGATTGCAGTAAAAAAGGGGAATAAAAAATAAAAAAAAAAAAATATGAATAGGTTTTAATTCCTCTAAAAGGTGTTTTTTAAGTTTAGATTCGACTATAAAACGTCGTTTAGCTTTAAAGTTTGAGCCCATGACACTGACGTAACCATAGACAAACGAAAAAAAAAGTTAAAAATTACTTCTGGCTCGGTGCAACCCTACATTAATCCGCATAAGTACCTTTTACTTTAAAAACACAAATACACAAAATACAACAATCCATTTGAATACATCACGTGAGACTCGGAAAACATTACTCCACAAATTAGAAAACGAAATTAACTAGACATACCAAAATATACTACACGTTAAACAATCTTTCTTGTTTACAGAATAAAGATCAAAATTGTGTAAATGAGGTGTAGAGTTAAGTTGTATAATCAAGTCATGCATTAGGTAATTGCATGCGGCTCCCTTAGCAATGTTATTAAAAATACATTAGACGATGTCATATTAATTACTTTATAAGAAACGTCAGTTAAATTACGATTGAGGTACGATACGTTGGTTAAGTTCTTAATTGTATTGTTTTTAGCTAGATTCAAGTAATTAGGCGCTATTAAATTTATTTGATGTTTTTCTGATTAATGGTATTTTAATTGTACTTAGTTAAACTCGCTACATACCTACACATAGAGAGCTAAGTAAAGTGTTGCCTTATTATAATATATATTCTGTATTTTCTCTCTTGTCTTATTTAGTAAACAATCTTGGCATGTCTCTTTATTCAAATAACTACTGATAAAATATAATTACTAGTTCTAAGGAAAACCGTTATGTATACCTAGAATGGTCCGTGAGGTTATTCAAATTAAAAAACATCATAATTTTAATAGAAAAGATGGTTGGCAGCTATCACCTGTTTGGTACCCAGTCCTAAAAATAATCAAGTCCCATTTGTTTTTTTGGAATTGTACGGTAGATTAAAATATCTTTTGAAAATATCTGATAAGACGCTTGTCATCTTAGTCCACGAATGCTGCAAAGCTTTCGAAACGTCAGGAAAACCAATTTAAATAATATAGGTATGCGATGTAATCCGGTTAAACTTGTATTTTATTTATAAACGTATGAGTACAGGTCAACTTAAGTACTAGATTGAGCGACAGATACATCTGGAATTTTACGTGGGAGACAGAGCAAGACCCAGTCCCGAGCTAGGAGTCAACCTGTATTCATTCATATCATTCTGTATTATTTTTGTAAATTATACTCAAAATTTGTTTTTGGCCTAGGTTCTCGGTTTACGTTTTATTCTTTGACTTTGCGCCCAGCGCTTTAACAAAAAAATAATGGCAAAAAATTAATTAGTGCTATCATTTGTCTATTACCTTTGAAATTTGACTTATTTGAAAGTTTACCTCATGATAACGTGAGCAAAGCCACGGGTACTGCTAGTTATAAATATAATCTAAATTGAAAACACCTCCCAAAAATAAATCAAAATATTATGTTGTACCTAATCTGTGTAGTGTTCAAATAAATCATTCTTTATAGAAACCCTTTTTAAGAAAAAAAAACAGCGTATTTCCAAACAGAGAAGCTATTACAAACTTACTCAAATAACATAAATGCATCCCAGCTACCCTTAAAATAGTCGCGTCAAATGTTTTATAATCTCTAATTAAATAAGCAAAGTGTGGCGGCGGTATTCTTGTCACTTTCCCGAGTTCAGAACAAGCATAGAAGAGTTTTCAATGTAGTTGCAGATGCGACATTTCATTAGTTTTATGCCTATGCTTCACGGGGGAGCACTACGTTTCGCCGAAATGCGATCCAATGTAACACGTTTTATCGAAAACTATTCCTCGAACGAATCATTGCCCGGTGTAACATACGGTCGGTAGCATATTTTGGCGACGCACATTTTTCCGATTTATTTTTGTAAAACACAATTGATCGATGTCTTCTTTTAATTTATCGATGCACCTTTAGTCGAATACGTGGTTCGCGCGAATCGTTAATGGTCGGTTAATCGTGTTTTGTTGGATCGTAATTCGGAGAAACGTAGTGCTAGCTTCACGGTGTTACAGTGTTAAAAACAAATAAATATTTCAGCACTGCTAGATTACTGTCTATTCTTTTAGATTATAGAGCTATGAATAATGTAAGTGAAACTCGACTGAAAATTGGCTTCTTTATTCTATTTTGTGACGACATCAATGTTATTTGATAATAAATTATATAAACTTGGAAAAAAAACTCGGTAGATACGTATTTACATAATTACGACACCTTTAGCTTTCAAGCTACGTACCCTAATTATAATTCAGCATTGGATTACCTTCAATTTCTTTGTCAATTTCCAATTTCCTATTACACGCAACATTCTCCACTTTGTTACAATACAATACAATATTCTTTATTGCATAAACAAGAGACAACTATACAAGAGTTACATAATTTCTATAAATCTTAGATAACCATGATAATATGTTGAAGAACATTTATTACATTTCGTACACATGTATATTGTGGCATATGCATTTTTCAAGCAAATGTAGCTACTATGTGATTTATGATTAGAGATTCCGTAAGCTAAAATAGTGACGTGCTACACGCAGAACCGTTCATCTTCAAAGGATTGATCAATCTACACTTACATTTGTCCCAACACCGCATCACTAATTGTTGTTTGATTAATGACTATGAAATTCGGCTTTTTAATTAAAACGGACGCGTGTCAGACATACACGAAACACGTCGCTCTATGTAAATATGGCTTTATTTTAGTTATAATGTGAAACACTTGAAATGTAACTTTATTTTGAGATGGATGTAACGTGAGACGCTTCGGTTTTAGTTGAAGCTTGTGAGATGTCAGAAAATTGAAAATTTATTTTAAACTGAGTTTTAATAGAACTCTGTTAACCTGGAACCCCTACATAATTAAGAAAAGGCAAAGAATGACTTACGTATTTGACTTTGGAGTGTTTTTATAAAAGTAAATACACTGTAGAAAGAGTAGGGTAGGAGCAATAGGACATGCACAAAAGGAAAATAAAAGATCTATTAATAATTCTCCTTTTACTTAAGTCTAAATATCAGTTTACTTTCGAAGATAGATAAACAGATAAACATTTTATTGATAATTGGTTAATATTATACGTCACAATTTATAGATAAGTAGGTGCATTTTTCATTCATCAAGCAGGTTGTATAACATAATAAAAATCACAAAAAAAAAAATTGCAAAGTAAATTATGACATCTAACATTAAAACCATTGGTAATTTATCTACAATTATTTGATTAAAAAATCAACATGTGAATAAATTGATTAAAAATTTTTCGGATACAAATAAAGACAATACTAAATTAATTAATTAAAATTTCATTAGATACGATATAAAATCTATTTAAATAAAACGGTTGATAATTTCATTGACGGATATGATGAGAAAGGAATATGTGAGAGGGTTTGAAAGTAGTGCCAGTGACGGAAAAGTTAAGATATATGAGTATATGGACATGTGATGCGGAGAAATGAGGAGCATGTTACGAAAAAAGTTTTTTGTATGAATGTGGATGGCTATAAGAAAAGAGGTAGACCAAAGAAAAGATGGCTGGATTGTGTGAACGATGATATGGATAAAAAGAAAGTGAACACGGAGATGACGGCTGATAGAGATGTATGGAAGAAAAGACATGCTGTGCCGACGCCAAATAAATTGGAATAAGGGCAGGAGGATGATGATGGTTGATAATTTCATTGTGACTAAGAACTAGGAACTCCTCAATTGTATAAAACATCTTCTCAACGAGTCAGTATTAGATAGCTGGCACATAGTTAATTTTATATAAGTACAATTTATATATAACGGTACATAAGCTACTTCTAACATAGCAAGCACTTACAAACCAAGCTACCAGTTATTACAGGAAACGTATACCTTTGACACGTCAGTAAAATATGAAAATCCCATCAGTAAAGTGACCGCAAACGACTGGTGGTCGCGAAATAGCACTTTTCCTACTATAAACATATTTATTATCATTGCTACCATTAGAACTTGACCTCTCTCATAGTTTGTTATTGAAGTAACCGGGGTCTTAAAAGACTGGTCGCTTTAAAAAATATCGGTGACATATGGATAGCCTGTTTAGTATATAGCTTATTAAGTTGGAGATGTTACTACTGTAAACTTTTATGTGAACGAAATAAGTAGTTGCTCAGCTAAACTCGATTTAAAGACACATCAGCCCCCCTAGCCAAGTTGACAATCTACAATCGTCAACGCTTTAGAAAACAATCAAAATGTATGGGAATGACATATCTCAAGGAATGACTTTTTCGTTGAGATATTATTATTTAATTCCCATACATTTTTATTGTTTTCTATAGCGTTGACGATTGTAGATTGTCAACTTGGCTAGGGGAGCAGGTGAGGTGGCGGTCAAACGCAAGCCCACGGTACTATAGTATTTGTGCCCAAGGTATAAACACAACAAAAAAATAAAAAAATGAAAAAACATATAGGTAAAACAAATAGTTAACAAGTTTAAAGTTAATAAGTGTAATAAAAACAATCAATTATCGCTAATTTGACGGTGAAGGAAAACATCGTGAGGAAACCTGCACACCTCAGAGTGCTCCATACAGTTTTCGATGGTGTGTGTAGTCCGCCAACCCGCACTAGGCCAGCGTGGTGGACTAAGGCCTTAGCCTCCACATTCTGAGAAGAGGCCCATGCCCAGTTCAGTGGGTCAGTACACATAACATCACGCCTGTATTTCCCCGAAGGGGTAGGCAGAGGTATAGTAGGTAGAGGTATAGTACACCCACATTTCGGCAGTTATGTTATAGTCCCATGTAATAGGGGGCGCGCCTATTGCCATTAACCGGGCACAAATCCATACCCCGGGCTGCTACTGAGAATTTCCAATGTCTGAGTGGGTCAGTAAAGTGGCCGTTTTTGCACTTTTTCTATCTACAACTACAGCGAACTATAATTTTCAGAGTTAATAGTTTCTGATTAAACTACAGTACCTACCTGTACTTCAGTCGTTAAAAACGATCTCTACTGGTAGGGATATATGGAAAATCATTCCATCTATCCCTACCAGTGGAAATACATTAGTAGGGATAGATGGAACTTCAGATTCCACTAATCCCTACCTTGGTAGGGATAGATGGAACAGCCGGAATTTTCGATAAATGATGTAGGTATTCAGCGAGTAATATTTTTTTTACTGATGGGGGCGCCACTCTTGGCTGCTACGTTCCCCTTAAGGTTCATGAAGTTCAGCTTAATTATTCGTTTCCGTGAATCAGGTGACTACCTGCAGGGACTCCTGCACGTAATTTTCATCTTTTCCGCTACCTACCATCTGGGGAACTTACAGTGACTCTTAATGGTGGTCTTAATGGAGCTCACTGACGGACGATGCATCTAACAGTACTAAAGGCGTGGCCGCATTCCAAAATCTGTCCGTGAATGGTGAAAACGTATGTTATTTTTAGAACAAGTCAAGCTTTTTTGGAAGTAGTCATTAAAACGACGTCCGAATGTATATAGCGTCAGTGCCCACCTTGAAGCATGTAATTTTGTGATTTAGAAAAAAATGAACTATCCCAATCGATTCTTCTAGTGATTCTGAACAAACTTGTTTCTCAAATTGCGTAAACAAAAACATTACACTCCGTTTTTTTGGGCAGTTGTGTTAAAAGTAACGTCTTAGGTGCATTTATTACATTCTACAAACAATCGCATTCGTAATCAATTAATGTAATTTCAAAATTTATCAGGTTACATTAATTTATTTTTATATTTAGCACAGATAATTTGATGTTTTTTCTTCATCCATAAGGGAATGTACTGACTCCTGACACACAGGACATCCTAGTTCGGGAATCGGGGCATCACATGAATGTACTGTATTGAATATGCTAAATAACCTCTATACTGGCAACGGCCATCTTGCGCGATCTGTCATAACAGGCAAGCCCCCAAGGTCACGTCAAGGTCACTCAACGTCACGTACGAATTTTTTGCGACCCTAGCAACATTAACAACATTTAAAATGGCGGGAATAAAGAAATTTAAATAATTCAATTGTTCATCATTTTGTTTTTTAACCGACGAAAAAAAGGAGGAGGTTCTCAATTCGACGCGTATATATATATATATATATATTATTATTATTATTATTTTTTTATGTATGACCACGCATTACTTTTTACAGAGTGGTCCGATTTTGATGATTCTTTTTTTAATGGATAGGGTATATCTTGAAGTTGGTCCCATTTAAATTTCAAATTCAAAATCCACCCCTAAGGGTAGTAAAACAGGGGATGACTGTTTGTTCACCCACTGAATTCTTACCTGTTAACCGATTCTGTTGAAACTTGACACACATAAATATAGTTCTAAACGACATAATGGAGACCTGATGTTAGATTTTAACCACAAAAAAATGAAAAATAAAACTTTTTAACAAAAAATTGAACCGACGAAAACAGAAACTGAAAAGCGAAAAATAACTAATTATGAGTCGGCGCCAAACAACAAATCAACGAAGATCATTAAATTACTTTAAATAAATAATAAAAACAACGTCACATCAAATACAACGTGAAATTTTTCAACGATAAAATATCACTTTTCAAAAATGCGTTCTCCGCTCGGCCACTTGCAACTTACACACACTTTGCTTGTTAAAAGTTCGTTTGGCGCCGACTCATAATTAGTTATTTTTCGCTTTTCAGTTCAATTTTTTTTTTTTTTTTTTTTTTTTTTTTTTTTTTTTTTTTTTTTTTTTGTTTTCGTCGGTTCAATTTTTTGTTAAAAAGTTTTATTTGCACCATACATTTCGTTGCGTTGTCCTTTATAACTTTTTTTTTGTTCTTTAATTAATACCTAGTCCTACTTCCCGAGCAAGCTCATCTATCCCTTGACCCCGACAATATCTCCTACCATAAAAAAAACCAGCTGCTGTAGTTTCAAGCAGTAAAGTTATGCACTAAATTGTTAATGGTGTTGTAAACGGTTTCACCGAGATGGTGACTATTGTGCTTGCGGTTCGCAGCCGGGAACCGTTAATGACGTATTCAAACACCGGTATTTATGTTAGACTGTTAGACCGGTACGAGTACCGCACTAGCGTAAATATGGGCAGGTGAGTGACTGTTGTTACAAGGTAATGTGAACTGGGGAGCAATTTTAGTGCTGTATTTTTTTTTCGTCGGCCACACCAGTTGCATACCGTTTTAATTGTCGTTTTGAAGAAGAACATTGTGAATATGTAAAAAAGCAAATCTGTACATTCCTTTAGAAGAAATATCAAATTTAGCAGGATAAAAATCACTTTTTCAATTATTTATTTGATATATAAGATTTGATTTTATTAAAATAATTTAACGAAAGAAAATAATTGTAGCTGAGGACTTGTTAACTCACATATTTTATTCTAATTTTTTTTTCTCAAAATAGCCGTAAATTTTCGACCTTGCTGACTAAACGCATACATGCTGAAATTTGAATCGCTTATTTCCCGAAAAGGGGTCATTGTACTCATAATTATGAACAACTTTTACTATGGGACCAAACCTGAAATCACGAAAAAAATAATCAGTTGGTCCCTACATTTGTGTTCACTTAAATCGATAAATTGTAGGGACCACCTGTTTTTTTTTTCGCGATTTTAGGGTTTGTCCCATAGTAAAAGTTGTTCATAATGATGAGTACAATGACCTGTGGTCTAGTGGTTCGATTGTCGGACTGCTGATCACGAGGTCGTGGGTTCGATTCCCACATGACACAAATATTTGTGTGATGAACATAATAGTTTGTGTTGGTCTGGGTGTTGCTTATGTATTCTACGTATGTATTTGCAAAAAAAAAGTATATAAGTATTATGTCCAGTGTCTAGTACCCACAGTACAAGCTCTGCTTAGTTTGGGACTAGATGGTGCTGTGTAAAAATGTCCCAGAAATATGTATTTATTTATGTTTTTTTTTTTTTTCAATTCTATCATGTATAGCGAATATACGTAAGGTAGGTGTTACATGAATATTATCATAAAAAAATCTTTGTGCAGCTGTATTCTGCCATTTAGCATGCAACAGTAAATACGCAGTAATGCATGTAATGCAGCATAATACATACATCCAGAATAATACAATAGGTATCTTAATGTCAAAGTAAATATGAAAGCATGTCAAATGTAAATAATTAAAAGTGCTTTATCGTGACTTCATGCAACACATGTGTACATAAGCGGACTTAATGCCTTAGGCATTCTCTCCCAGTCAACCAGGATATTACAGAGCAATACTCCAACTTTGCCCACATAGCCCTACTTTGCCCACATAGCCCTACTTTGCCTAATGACATTTTCCGATTTTTTTACACATATTAACACCTCATAACTTTATTGCTCAAACCACAGCTTAGTTTTTGTTCCTAAACCACATGAAATCAAATCAACCCAAATGGGTTATGAAATCAACCCAAGTATGGAAATCATATATAGCTATACAAAACAAAAAAACAAAACCATTAATCATAACACAAAAAAGAACACAAATAGGGCTATGTGGGCAAAGTTGGAGAATTTGAAGGTACTGTATGAATAAATTTATCACGAAACAAGTAGCCAGTCCCACTACCTACACCTAGTGCAAACAATCCAATTTGCCAGCAACTATATGATCAACAACTCGCGTCACGATAAAGACATTTTGGTCAATGAACAATTGAATTCAAGACGGTAGGCGTAAGATTGACAGCACAGGGACATTGGTAGCTTAATAAGGGCTGGCAGGACAGGAAAATTTACGTGTGAATTGTGTTTTTATAGGGTTCCGTACCCAAAGGGTGCCAACGGGAACCAAGGCCAGCGCCCACCAGGGACGGCAGGGCAGGGGATTTTGTCACTGGCAAGCGCTCACTGATAATGTCAACAGCCTATTAGATACCGTGGCATGCCTTTCTTCGCGTCCCTAAGCATGCCGTCGCATCCTGTTGCAGCATCGCGGCGGGTGGCGGCGTGGCGTGGGCGCGAATGTGGTGTGCGCTCATCCCTGCTTGCATTGCCTCACCCCGCCATCGTATGCTTAGCGGACTCCAGCACATACCGTCGCATGCCTTGGCGCCCCTAAGCATGCCTTCGTATCCCTTTTTTTTGCCGTGGGGATATCCTCATGGACGCACTCCGCCCGGGGCAGGCAGAGCCAGTGTCGGACTCTTATCGACTAAAACCACAACGGTGTTCCTTCAACTACCTTAGCCGGGGGCGTTGGAACCCGTGAGTATTCACACAACCACCCCCGACAGGTCCTGGCCTGCCACAAGCAGGCGAGCCCCTTTTCCCCGTGCGGCCTAACGTTGGCCGCACCCTCCTAGGTGGCGCACACGGAACACTGCACACCACCTCACCTTATGGGCCTTTACCAGCTGCGCCAACTACGCCGGCTGTGCTAGCTACGCCAGCTGCTGGTCGGGCAGCAGACTACCCCGAGTCTGCTGCTCGCAGGCCCTACCTCCCGTAATTTTTTATAGAGGTTTACTTCCTCGCGGTCCGGGCGGTGAAGCCAAGACTCTCGGTCCCAAGAGGCGCGAGAACACTACTCAGCGGGCACTCCTGGGGTTACGAAATCGACGGAGGCAGGGAAAGACAGTCCCTCCGCTGCCTGCCCAGTGGCAGGGTGAGTGCACACCGGGCCCGCCCCTGCTCCTCCACTGTGGCCTCTGTTGGCAACAGAGGGACACGTGGAGCAACTCCCCACTGGCCCAGAACGGGCCCCTCCCGCGCCAGAATATTCGCCACAGGCAATAAAATCCCCCGAAGGTTAATCCCTCGGCAGGATTTTATTGCCCGTGCCCAGGATGCACCGGCCAAACAACTGCCGATCCCTCCAGACGTGTCCAGAAGGACAAGCAGCCGTCAGGCACACGTGGAGGCTTTCTGGCAAGCACCCCTGCCTTCGTATCCCTAAGCATGCAGTTGCAACATGTCATTACCACCCGCCCGCGTTTTTTATTTTTTTATTTATGTTAGTCGCCACCTTTAGACCATACTTTGCAATCAGGTACAGAGAGGGTGGTCTGATCTCGAAAGACCACACAGTCAAAGCTTAAACTTTTCTCAAGAACAGTTCAGTACGATAGTTGTCAAAGATTCCCACATACTTTTTTCGCTACTTAATTCTTATTAACTCATTCGCAGAGTGGCAACCATGACGCCGCGGGCCAACACGACTCCCGCCATTGTATGGTAATAGAGCTGTGATACGCATGCGCGCACGCATCTAGGATTTTTTTAGACGCGCTTTCTCAGAATTTTGGGACGCGCACATTCGTGATGTTTATAGGCAATTCTGTGTGAGATGATTAGTTTCTAGAATCGTGGACTTGAGATTCAGATAGGTGGAAATGTTGTTTTTTTTTGTTTAATGTGGAATTAGATGGCGGATATGTGAAGTCGGTAAACGTTAGAGATGTAAATGTTATGGCGTATGCTTATATTTATTGTCGTTAAAGACTTTTTTAAAGCATGACGTTAAGTTCTAGGGGACTTCAATCCCGGCCTGAACTTTTGAATTTATTTACGAATTTAAGATTGATTGATTGATTGATTTATTTTTTATTGATTGATTGATTTTATTTATTTGATTTTGATTTTTTTGTTTTTTTATTTTATTGATTTGATTTGATTGATTGATTTTCAAATTTCTTTAATAAGACATACAACAAACAAAACACAGTAACGCACGTGCGGCGTTTAGACACATACGACACTATATAATGCAGTTACGCATATAAAACAACAAATTTTTACATTATTGGTCAATGAAACCTTATTTTGTTCACATACTAAGGAAGGAATACTAAAAATATAATGCAAGTTAATTTCGTTTGTTGTATAGGTGATTACGTTTTTGATCTACCTGCATTTATACCTACAAACTATTGGTAGTAGTCCGGCCGAGTCCCGCACATGTGTTCGAAAGACAATTAATCGAATTGCAAAAATTCTAAAAACAATTCTCCATTTTAAAACTGGTCGAATGAACTTAAGTCCGATGCACGTTTGTTCGAATCAGGTTTTGTACTGTCGGAAATTCAACGAATGAATGAACCGTAGGTCTTTTGTCTTAATAAAAAATCGTACTTCATGCCTCAGAATCTCGGTTGATTTGGATTATTGGTCTCAATGTGTAACAAAACGGTTACCATCCACGGACTGACCGTCGCAAGGGCAGCTTAACCTCGCAAATTTTAGAATCTAGATTACTATATTAATCGAATTTAACAGCAAATCTGCACACCTGCGAGGACTTAAAATTTTACTAGATGGTGTGTTTAGTCCGCCGCCAACGGACCTGCATGAGACTGTTCGACTCCGGAACCTTTACTGTAGAGGTGTGTCTGATATTTGTGTTACGAGTTTTGATCCAGTGTCATGCTATATGGTGGATTTTGTCCTAAAGAGCTTTTCGATCAAGCATACCACTCAAAAAGATTTTCGCTCCAGCGTGCGTTGCAATTCGCAACGTCAAACGAATCTACATATCATATTACACCCGTGCCGTGGTGGGGTAGACTTTAGAGGCTGGAAATCCTTCTCAATTTGAGAAGAGGTCTATGGTCAGCGGTGGAATAGTAATAAGCTGATTATGATAGAGTATGCTTTTATTGTATACCATGGCAATAGAAAAAAACAAGAGCAAATGTAAATCAAGGCAATGTATGACGGTCTTATCGTTAAAAGCGATATCTTCCAGACAATCTCTGCTTTTATAAGACAAAAATAAATAAATTAATAATTATTCATTAATTTTTTAGTCGAAATGTTGTTTTGATTTTTCTGTAAGCGAAAAGTCCCGTAATCATGAATAAAATTTGCGAAAGTTTAAAAAGCTTTGCTTTGCCTTGATTCCTAGTTTTTTTTATTTTTTTATTTTGAAGCTTCACAGTGTAATGTGAATTTCACAACAAAATACTATATTACCAACAGAACCTACATCTGTATCTTTTTACTATTCAACTGTCATTTAATTATCTTCAAAACGACATTACAGAATTAATAAAGCAGAATACCATACACTTATTTACTATATCCCTAGAACTTTAACAGGCTTTGACAGGGAAGACAAGAAATCCTGTCTCCTGCGCAACGTACTTAATGACGTCGACGTCAACGTAGATAGTGGGACGAAGGTACAATTAGTAAGGACTTGAAACTAACAAGGGGTGTGGACAGTAACAAATTATTAACTTGTGAACATTGTAGAGAATATGAAGGTCCGTTTAAGTAGTTTGACCATGTGAGGGATAAATGAGGGATTTTGTAGAATAGATAGGTTAAATCAGAAATGTTGTGTTAGCACCGACGTCAATAAATAGACATGCGATCTCATATTATAAGCAGCATGTTCCAAATTCAGTAGACGCAACCGTTGATAAAATTTACGTGTGTTCGCAAGACAGCTGTCAAGTGAACTAATCTAGTTAGTTAGTATCCCGTACACTTGAAATTATTAAGTTCATAGTACACTAGACTTTCCCGCGACTTCACCCGTGTTTGTTTCGGCTTATCACAGAAAAACTTATCGTGCATCCTTCGGGAACTGTATGCATCTTCGGGTGACGTCAGCTACAACTTATTAATAAACAGATTGTGTTCCTTAAACGACTTGACTAACTTTGCAGTTAATTCAAAGTCGTAAAGATGTGCCTACCCTTACTAATTATTTATTATTTAACACGGTCTGTTTCTTAATAAGATGTACCTGACGTCACGCAAAGGCGGATACAAAGTGGAGGTTAAATTTGATACCATGAGCGGAGTTCACGGTAGCTTAGCGGATAAAGCACTGTTGTACTGAATCAGTAGTCGCAGGTTGGAATCCTGCTCGTGAGCGAATGTTTCTTTCCACAATTTATATCTTTACTAGTCTATGCCCGCGATTTCGTCTGCTTGAATGTCGTTTATCGCGTCATTATCATCATCATTTCAGTCGAAAGACGTCCACTGCTGGACATAGGCCTCCCCCAAGCATCGCCACAACGACCGGACCTGGGCCTTCCGCATCCAGCGGATTCACACGACCTTCACTGTTCATCATCCCGGGATAAAAAGTTGCCTATATGTTAAACCGGGTTATGTTCTATCACAGATATGTTGTTGCGCGCGCAATCTGAAGACTCGAAAACGTCCTAATTGGGACATTTTGCTAATAGTCTCTGTCAAACAAGGCGCCACGCTGACGTGTGACAAAAAAAATACAAAAAAGTCTACTAATTATGACGGGAAACTAACATAAAGTAACTAATTTACGATCATTGCACTAGTTTATGTGTATTGTGATGGTGTAACTAACTCGACTTTGTTTAATATATTTAGATAATGTAGTGTTAAAAACTTTTCTTGTCAGTTTATTTTATTTTTATCTAGATGGAACTGCAAACAGCCTATGTGAAAACTAACAACGAATGTTATACACAATGAGATAAAATATACAAACAATACTGCAGCCTAGCCTACAGCGCTATTCACTGACTGATTGTTACTACCTATTGATGAGATTGCTATTAAAGAAACCTATGCTTGACAGAGATATCTACAACTCTATAGACAAAATATATATGAAACAACTAAACCGCACTCATACTAAACTATTAACTTAAACCACTTAAAATCTATAGAACATTTTCTTTGCTACAAATATCTGGAAGCGTTACGTGTAAAAGCGCGTTGGCCGCTAGTCGGCAACATTTTAAATTCGCTTATTAACATAATATGCCGATCAATATTCGATGTTTGCTCCATCGAGTGAGAGCTACATTTACATGCTGATTGCATCCCGTCCGTCCTATGTGTTACACTCTTTATTAGGGTGACCATACAAACGGTTTTGTGTCTTACTTGTGTGGGTGAGCTAGTGGGATTGACGTGGGTTCTGTAATTTCTGTAAGATCTTTTGTAGTTGGTCTTGATTCTAGGGTTGACTGTTGCAGTATCGGAGGTTTTACAATTTAAAATAAATAAATAATAAAATCTTTATTGATCAAAGTAGAGTTACAATACTTAGAACACTAGCCTCCACACTAGGATTCCCTGTGTTGTGGAGTCTAGTCTCTTTCATCAGACTAACAATTATTAATTCAAAAAGAAAAACAAGAATTACAATTAAAAACAATATTGTGACTATAGAGCATGTATCTTATCTTTAAAATATGTTATTTTTAATCTCACAAACACGTACGAATAAATCCATAAATACAACTGCGTCGAGTATTAGAAAGAGTCTGTGCGGCGATAATTTTCTCGATTTTCGTGCATTACTATTGAATATTTTATATGAATTTGTTAAGAAATCGTTTTTTTAAAATCCTACAATGTAAATCATAATTTATGGAACCCTAAAGCACATGAAACATAGATCAGCTATTAATAATTTTCTAGCAACTAAGCCTTTTGTAGCAGAATTTAATTAAAATCGCTAATATAAGTAAATACACACACCCACACACACACACACTCACATACACACCCCCCTGCATACTCACACTCATATACGCAAACAAACACAACCCGACTGATAACAATAAGTATTTTAATATTATATAAAATAAATATAACTATAACTATTGCTAGCTTTACCCACACTCACGTTTTTTTGCTATTCTTGTATACTTCTTAACAAACATGCATGCATCTTAACAAAATAGTAATGTATAAATCACAAAGCTTGTACAATCTTTTTGTGTCATTTAAACGGGGATGGAACTGATTTCTGACACACAGGCTAGATTATAGCTTAGTTCAGAAAACAGAGCTTTCAACAAATTATGAACTCATTTAGTGTCAAATAAATAAATAAATTATTGATATAAGTTACGGAAGTGAAGAGTTTATATTAAAATCCTGATAAACGTCTACAATAATGTTGCTTGTACATATTAATTAGTTCATAATTTGCAAAATGCTAATGTTATGGGAAACGGAATTCTCTGAACTTATTAAATATTTATGTTTTCGATGTATGAGCTATTCACATATGGAATGGCGAGGTGATATTAAGTTGTACCTAGGTAATTTATCTCATCTTTACATCGATAATTTCTGTAAAAGACATTTCACTAAGTACCTATTATTATTTTTTGTTAATGTCAATTTCCATAAATTGATGAGTGAAATTTTTGAAGTCTATTTGTCTACAAAATACCTGAACATGAGAAAAAGTAAAAAACTGAAAACATATATCATGCTTAGGAACCGAAATCGTTGACTTACTTAACTAACTAACGTTAACTTTTATTAATTTTCACAAAAACTTCGCAAAAAAAATTACTGGTACTTTGGAGTTATATTATAAAAACTTTGCTACACCAGTATTTAGAGTAGATACATACCCACTGAATAATTTTCTCGCTAAGAATTACCAGGCCCCTCAGAAAGTATTGCGAAAAAAAGTTTTTATATATGGGAGACTGGCGAGTTATAATGTTTTTCGAAAATATGATTATTTATAAGTAAAAATAAGTAAGTTCCAATTTCAAAATTTCCCTCCACATTTTTTGCGAGTTAATTCAAAGTATTGTGTCTCACTGAAATATGGATCTGCGCCGGGAACATTTTAGAGCTATGATTTTATACGATTTCAAGTGTCGCCTGAAACCGGATGAATCGTACGATAGACTTCAAATGGCATTCATGGATGAAGGCCCTTCCAAGGCAACCGTGTATCGTTGGTATAACGAATTCAAGCGCGGTCGACCAACTTTGGGGGATGACGAAAGAAGCGGTCGCCCTTTGACGGCTGTTACCGAAGAAAACGTGCTAGCAGTGAAAAATTTAATCCAAGACAATAGGCGAATTACATATCAGGAGATTCAACACATATTGAAGATTGGATCGGGAAGCGTTCACGAGATTCTACACAGCCATCTTCGCGTGAGGAGGATAGTATCACGCTGGGTGCCGCACAACCTCACCGATGCTCAGAAGCAGGCCCGGGTGGAATGGTGCCGTGATATGCTTAACAAATTTGAAGCAGGCTCGTCTCGGCGTGTTTACGACATCGTTACAGGTGATGAGTCCTGGATTTATCAATACGACCCAGAAACCAAGCGCCAGTCGACTGTTTGGGTGTTTCAAAATGAGCCAACGCCTACCAAAGTGAAGCGATCTAGAAGCGGGGGTAAGATTTTGATCGCTAGCTTTTTTAATTTGACTGGCCACTTGGTATCAATTCCCTTACGGGATCAAAGAAGCATTAATGCCGAATGGTATACTACCAAATGTTTGCCAGAAGTTTTCTCTGTTATAAGCAACAAGCGACCAAACACAGGGCTCCGCGGGCTACTGCTCCACCACGACAATGCACCTGCGCACACCGCACTCAAAACGAGGGACTTCCTGGACAGCACGCCAGTCAAACTCCTGGGTCACCCTCCTTACAGCCCTGATCTAGCACCGTGTGACTTCTTTTTATTCCCAAAAATAAAAAATCAGCTCAAAGGGATACAATTTTCGTCGCCGGAAGATGCGCTGGCTGCGTTCGAGCAGGCTGTAAACGAGGTGTCTGCGGCGGACTGGAAAAAGTGTTTTGAAAACTGGTTTAGGCGCATGAATCTTTGTATAGAGGCTGGTGGAAAGTACTTTGAAAAGATTTGATAAAAATATATGTACGTATAGAACAATTTTTTTTAGTTTCGCAAAACTTTCTGAGTGTCCCACGTACATGTATCATTACGCAGTTAGTAAACAAGTTTAGTATCACTGTAATTTATATCACAATCCGCTTCGTTTGAACCGGTTAATTGCGAATTCTTATTCGGACCAGTCCGTACACTTCGTGAATCATGGTCACCCTAGTACACACTTGTAAATGTCGCCTTTACCTAGTTAGTTTACGTTATATGTGTATCTAAGTACGTTAAATATTATTATAAATTGAATGGATAAAACCCAGTACATCGACCAGAAATTGAAGGATTTTAACTATCACAATGTGTATTTTTAATTAGAGTATCTATATTCATATGTTTTTCGCTATAAATTTTTATAGAGGTGGTCATCGAGATTTTTTTTCATGGGCCTGGCCCTATTGACTTTTATAGCTGTCACAGGGTTTAATAATATAATTTATATAATAAATGATAAGTTTTTAGTATCTCGTTTTTATTGGATTGTCAAGTTAATAACATAGGTTCTTTTATGTGACATTCTATTTAGTATTATTTTATTTTTATGCTGTTTGGTGTCATGTTTCGTAGTTTTAAACTCTGATTGAGAATGTATAAAGTACTTGCTTGTATATATTTTTAGAATGTAACCTTTTTTATTACTGTTTTTAAGATTCCTATGTTGCAATCAGAACTTTTATGCTTCATGCATACATACAATACATATTATTATTACTTCGGCACCACAATCGAGGCAAAGGCTCAAACTGCGGCCAAAAACTTGGGCAATCTAAACAAGGTGAAGCGATACTTCACTCCTGGACAGCTTTTCACTTTATATAAAGCTCAAGTCCGATCGTGTGTGGAGTATTGCAGTCACTTATGGGATGGCTCCACCAAATACCAGCTTGCCAGTCTTGACTCGATTCAACGCAGAGCTGAGAGGCTAATTGGTGATGAACTGCTAGTAAAATCCAAGCTACAAAGCTTAGCCCATAGACGCACAGTTGCTTGTTTGTCGGTGTTCTACAGGCTGTACTTTGGAGAGTGTGCGCAAGAGCTCCATGAGCTTATTCCGCCTTCTCCTTTCTTTCATCTAACTACACGACGTTCTGCAGGATATCATCCACATTTGATAGATGTTCAACTATCAGGACCAAGCGCTTTGAGAACTCTTTCATAATGCGCACAGCCAATTTGCGGAATTCACTGCCGGTATCTGTATTTCCGGGCACTTACAACCCTAACGCCTTTAAAGCGGCACCTAATAGGTTTGCTCGCTCCATCGTCGACCACATCTTGACAAAGCTGTCTAGATTGCGGTCAAGAGCAGATCTATATTTCATAAAAATTAAAAAAACCCGCCTGTTTCCCGTAGTCTAGTGTTTTTGTTTGTGTGTCATACATAAAATTTATATACTAGACTAACTTCACCGAAGGGTTAGGTATATCTTCTTCTATCATGACGACATAAGCTACATAATGAAAATAACTCGAGCAGTGAGAAAAAGATTAGGCAGTCAGCAGGTTGGTAGCGTGGCTGACTGCCCAATGTGCGCCGAACGATCAATTAAATATCGTCACTCGTGGAGGCTCTTTTAATTCACCCCCTGCTGCCTACTGATTTAGGTACATGATAATATGGTATACAACATATAACATGATAATATGGTATACAACATGTAAGTAACAAAAAACCCTGTTGTTCCTGTGAGTTACGTTATCAGAATCGATATTCATACGTAAGGACACAACTAATTTGGAAAAACTATTCAGTAAAAATAATAAAATTAAATATTAAACACACACACATAACATAAACTACATCACGCCTGTTTTTCCTCGAAGGGGTAGGCAGAGGTGTATAGTACACCCACATTTCGCCAGTTATGTTATAGTCCTATGTAATAGTCCTATGTAATAGGGGGCGAGCCTATTAAATCATTATTAAAAGTGATTATATCACTTTTAATTTACAATTAATAATGATTTAATATTTAATTTGATTATTTATATTGAAGAGTTTTTTCGGTTCTCAAACCGAACGGATTCGGAAACGCAACGCGTTTACGAAACTCTTCCGAGAGTCATTTGTTATCGCAAAGCACTCTATGTAAAATTAAAGAACTAGAATCCGTTCGATTCTCAAATCGTTTTGATTCGTATTAAAACAAGTTCAACATCAGTTTTTACATCGCGTATTATTATTAAAATTGATTTTCCTGACGTTTGGAATGCTTTGCAGCGTTCGTGGTCGCAGGAAGTGGTCGTTTTGTTTCGTTTGCCGGTCAAATTTCCCTTCGGAAACGGAAACTTTTCGAACGTTTGTGAATCAGGCCACTGGTACGCTTGCCTTCAAAGGACAAATCAGACAACAATATTCATGTTCCGGATACTACTTCTACTTACCTTATGGCACTTACTGGTAGTCGTAGGCCCAACCCGAATAGGTAAGGCCGTAAGTCACCGCCGGATAAGAGTAATGCCCTTGGTCATTACTAGAAAAGCAAATAGATAATAAATAGGTAGTGGTAGGTCTATTTGCAATAGAGACCACAGTCGGACCTTTCTATATGGACATGATATGAGCTAGTCTTATTTCTATTACGATCTAGGCATAATAATAATAAAGAGAATTGTTTATTTTACTGTCTAAATGGTTTCCTAGTCGTTCTGAGATCTTTTGATGTGATAAGCCTCTGAGTCATATTAAATTATATGCAGTCACGGACAAACAAAAATAGCGGACGGAATCTTGCTAAAACCAGCTTGAAGCACTTAAGTTTTTCTTAAGCCCACTATAATTTTGACAGTATTGTAGCACACAAGATTGGCGTATTGTTATTTTATTTGTGACAGAATCTTACGTCACACGAGATTTGTTGCGTAGTCGCAGCTGCTAGACTTACTATGAGTGTGAATGAATATGTGCATGCTAGCCCGTATTTTCAAGCGAGCAGACTTAAGCAACCAAGCTTCAATTATTGTTTAGCGAGATTCCGTCCGCTTTTTTTATTCGTCCATGTATGCAGTATAAACTGTTGAATAATATTTTTGTCCTGTCCAGCGGGCTTTTACACATTTTATGTCACAATATCACTAGCTGTTGCCTGCAGCTTTGATTCCGGCTCCATCTATCGGGTCCAGATTTTGTGATTTCTTTTTTGGCACTAAACCAACGTATATTGTGAATATGAGTAATTTTGGCCCTTAATATAAAATTGGTTAATAACTTGACTACAGTGCCACCCACCTATTGAACAGTTATAAGCTCTGCTTACTTTGGGACTAGATGGTGCTGTGTAAAAAATTAGTCGAAAAAAAAAATTGTGTTGTGTGAATACGACCTCAATCGGTTAAGTCGTTCAGTAGTTAGTTACACGATTACTACATGATACTTAAAGCTGCAAACCCACATTGAGCGGAACTAAAGCGGGACGGATCTGATGCGTATCGTCAGCGGGTCTCGTCATGTTGTAATGTACTGAACTGTATTAGACAGTGCAAATAGCGCGGCGTGTTTTGACAGCGTGACCGATCCACCGCCGCTCCGCCGCCGGGTAGAAAGTCAACGCAGGGCGGTGCGCGACCGATACGCTGGCGTTGTATAATATATGGGAATGCATAGTAGTAGTCACATCACAGAAATAGATAGAATGGTTGTCATCACAATAAGGCATTTTTGCGGGTTTTCGTTACAGTATTTATAGAAACAAGTCATAAGGCGTGCTGAGAAAGGCTTTGAAATATCCTGCACTATGGTGCATGGTGCTGCCACGTGCGCCCTGCCCACATGGCCATTCTATCTATTTCTGTGAGTCACACAGACAGCGGAACCTGCGGAACGTTTTCCTCTGGCGCGGTCATTCCACCGCCGTTCCGTGTCGCGCGCGATCCGCCTGCAGTGTGACATGCACGGCACGCAATCCACGTTCGGTCGACACTCCGCCACAGTTCCGTCCCGCTCACTGTGTACCACAGAAATAGATAGGATGGTTGTAATCACAATTTTACTTGCGTTTCATGCGTGGCAACTTTCCGAACAAACTACGCCTTACATTGCGACGTCATTATTTAAAAAAAAAAAAAAAAAAACAAGTGTACTTTACAGCTATTGTTTCTGCAGTTAGAAACAGCAAAATAAGAAATTTTTGCGGGTTTTTGTTACAGTAAGTATAGAAAAAAGTCATAAGGCGTGCTGAGAAAGGCTTCGAAATATCCTGCACTATGATGCATGGTGCTGCCACGCGCGCCCTGCCCACATGGCCATTCTATCTATTTCTGTGAGTCACACAGACAGCGGAACCTGCGGAACGTTTTTCTCTGGCGCGGTTATTCCACCGCCGTTCAGTGTCGTGCGCGATCCGCCTGCACGCCCGTCCACGTTCGGTCGACACTCCGCCTCAGTTCCGTCCCGCTCACTGTGTGCCTGCACCTTTAAGCCTATAAAAAGCATTTGATAGGGTCGACAACGATGTACTCTTAACCAAGTTGGGAGTCATTGGCTTCAGCCAAGGACTTCTCAACTTCTTTGCAGACTATCTGCGTGACCGTAAACAGTTCGTCAGACATGGTTGTTTCGAGTCCAAGCCTTATAGTACGCGTTCTGGCGTGAGTCAGGGATCCGTGTTGGGCCCGCTTCTGTTCCTGATCATGATTAACGATCTTACTAACAAACTCAAATTTGCAAAATGCCTGTTATATGCCGACGATTTGAAACTAGTAGTAGAAGTAAGAACGGACGAAGATTGCAAACTCTTACAAAAAGATATCGACGCCCTTTACCAATGGAGCATGGTAAATAAGCTTTTCCTCAACACTAACAAGTGTTACGTCATGACCTATGGTCGAGGGTTGCAACCAATCCATTATAAATACACATTGAATGGTGAATTAATAACTCGTGTCACCAACATAAAGGACTTGGGAGTGACTTTCGACCCTGGTCTGACATTTAAAACTCATGTTTCCACTCTTGCTAAGGAATCTTTTAGGCGCTTAGGATTTGTTTTACGAAATGCTCGTGACTTTCAGAATCCGCAAGTTATTGAGCTATTATACAACGCCTTGGTTCGAAGTAAGCTAGAAGCTAGTGCCTGTGTCTGGAACCCCTATACAGCAACCCAAACATTAATGCTTGAAAAGGTACAAAAAACTTTTCTAAGGTTTTTATATAAAAGGCTTTATCATTTCTATCCGTACATGTACCCTACTAATTACCTCTTAGGAATGTTAGGTTTCAATTCATTGGAGGTGAGAAGAGGCCTTGATCAGCTCACGGTAGCCTGTAAAACCCTTCACGGACGAATTGACTGTCCTGAGCTTCATGACCTATTCTGTCGACTATATGTTCCCGACAGATACCTCAGACACCGTCAGAGCCACCGACACGAATTGTTCGCCCAGCCGTCATGTCGAACTGTCTCCAGGGCAGAGTCCCCAGTGTGCCGTACCTTAAAGGCGCTCAACGCCCTCCTGGTTGCTAACCCTGAATGCGATGTGTTTGCGGACGGATGGAATAAAATTTTGCTAGTATGTCTGATGTTCTGTGAGAGAATGTATGCGAGGGTGTCCACTGTTCCATGTTAAGGTCATAGGTATATGTAATTTTGTCATATATGTAAATTGTAATATCATCGTTATATTGTGTATCGTTTCTATGTTAATTAATGTAATTGGTTTTTGTACCGTGTTAATTAACTATAAATAAATAAATAAATAAATAATAAAAATTTGGATGGTGATTCAAAAGTCATCCTGTATTAAATGTTCAAAAGGCCAATAACCTCACAATACCAGTAGGTAAACTATAATGACATTAAACCTAAATCTAGTATGAATATACAATGACGTAATACTTATGACGTAAATGATTTATAGCTCACATGCCCTTTAATTAACGAGCCGACGAGGAGCTTTATAATTAATAAGGGTAGTTTATATGCGCACTTTGTTACAAAATGATTTAGTTGTTTATTAAGCTAAGTAGTTATTATCATGTGTAAGCAGCCTAAATTAAGAGGTGCCTAGCACGCAGTGTGGTATTTTTGAAAAATGTAATTTATATTTTTGATTTATTTTTGAAAGGAAGCTAATTATTATGGTGGATGCACATTATATTAATTGTTATGGTAATAAGTTTTATTTAGTTACATGAACTGAACTGCTTCGGTGGTCTTTAGGTACATGCAGTTTCAAAACGTTAAGAATCTAGTTACACGGTTTCCAAAAAGTTGGTCCTATATATGGAGAAGAGCTGGCAAGAAACTCCATGAATAAAAAAAACTAATTTTGTTGCTAGGTTACGCTTTATTTAAAGTTTTAAATTCATTCTTATAAAATATCACAAATTATGTGGTTTTTGGTTTTTAGGAACTTCTATAGGTAATAAACAACAACTCTTTGTTTCTTCATATTTCTGGAAAAAAATCTACAACTTATAACCGTTCTCTTCGTTGTGACTTGGTGAAGATCTTCGTCCAGATAGAAGTGGAAATATTTCGTAAGTTTAAAATAAACAAAAAAAAATGAGATCACAAATCGCAGAAAAGTTATGAATTTTTGACAATTTCATTCTATTATCGTTTGTTGTAGCGGTCATTATAAGGCCATGGGGCATATGCCACAAGAGGGGGAGCAGCGAAAAAAAATGTTCATCCCCATTTCACTAGTATGGCCACCCCTAAAATACGTAATCACGATTTTTTTATTCTTTTAAAATTGAAATATAGACTATTTTTTAACAAAATTTCATTTACTTATATTTATAACTGTAGAAGTTATTAAGCTGTAAAGAATTAGGACAGACGGACAGATGGACAGACGGACGGACATGACGAAACTATAAGGGTTCCTTGTAGGACTACGGAACCCTAAAAAATGCCAAAAGTGGCAGTTTTTCGCACTTTTTCTATCTACAACTACAGCGAAGTATAATTTACAGAGTTAATAGTTTCTGATTAAACTACAGTACATGTACATCAATCTTTAAAAACGAATTTTCGAAAGGTATATGATGTATTCAGCGATTAATAATTGTTTTACTGATGGGGGTGCCACTTTGCCGCTACCACAGAAATAGGTAGAATGGATAAGTCAGCGGGGCGCACCTGGCAGCACTCTGCACCATAGTGCAGGGCATTTCAAAGCCTTCCCCAGCATGCCTTATGACTTAAAAATACTGTAATAAAAATCAGCAAAAATACCTTATTGTGCTGTTTCTAACTGCAGAAACAAAAGCTGTCAAGAACATTTGAATAAAGTATTTTTTTTTTAAATTAATGACGTCAATATGGAAGGCGTAATTTTTTCGAAAGTTGCCACGCATTAATCGCAAGTAAAATTGTGATAACAACCATTCTGTCTAATTATGTGGCTGCTACATTCCCCGTAACTGGAAATCCATTCATTTTGTACGTTTTGCAATCTAGGTTGGTTTCCTTCCTGAATAGGTAAAGATGACTAAGTCATCAGTCGACTGCCTCGTTGGTCTAGTGGTCGCAAGCGCGACTGCTAAGCATGGGGTCCTGGGTTCGATTCCCGGGTCGGGCAAAAGTGTTATTGGGTTTTTTCATTAGGAAATTCTCATTAGCAGCCCGGAGTTTGGATCTGTGCCCCGTTAATGGCAATAGGCTTGCCCCCTATTACATGGGACTTATAACATAACAGGCGAAATATGGGTGTACTATACACTTCTGCCTACCCCTTTGGGGAAATACAGGCGTGATGTTATGTTATGTTATGAATAAGTCGCTACGCAATATCTTCTCGTCCAAAATACCGCAGTGTCTCAAGACGAAAGTCTTTGACCAGTGTGTGTTGCCAGTAATTACTTACGGTACTGAAACGTGGTCGCTGACAATGGGCCTCATAAGAAGGCTCAAAGTCACTCAAAGGGCAATGGAGAGGGCTATGCTCGGAGTGTCCCTGCGTGATCGAATCAGAAATGAGGAGATTCGCAGGAGAACGAAAGTAACCGACATAGCCCGAAGAATTGCCAAACTTAAGTAGCAGTGGGCGGGGCACATTGCTCGCAGAACGGATGGCCGATGGGGCAGTAAAGTTCTGGAGTGGCGACCGCGTACTGGAAGGCGCAGCGTGGGTAGGCCCCCCACAAGGTGGACCGACGACCTGGTGAAGGTCGCGGGAATCCGCTGGATGCGGAAGGCACAGGACCGGTCGTTGTGGCGATGCTTGGGGGAGGCCTATGTCCAGCAGTGGACGTCTTTCGGCTGAAATGATGATGATGATGATGAATAAGTCGTACTGTTATCTGTTCTATATGATACCGACTCTGACTCATCTCACACAACTCATTATAATATTTAATTCAAAATGGTGAACTTAGCCGTTAGAGTGACATATCGCGTGGGAGTTTAAAGCATTACCGTAAAATCTAATTTTATTATTAGTCCAGAAGACCTGAAGTGTTTTTAAATGATAATTTTATGATTATTTATAAGCACATGGGTATCACATCATATACGTATAGAAAAATCTTAACTAATTTGTCGGTGTGTCAGATAGAAAAAAAATTATAATTCTGTTGCATCTACCTTATTCTTTGTCTCTGCATTACCCTAAGGTTGTCTGGTAGAAAACGCCTATGGCGTTAAGACCGCCTTTTTACCTAGTTGTGCATAAAGAATTAAATAAATAAAAACAGCCGATCCTTACATTTGTGTTCACATAAATAGACAAAATTTAAAGATCAGCTGTTTTTATCGCGATTTCAGGGTTGGTACCATAGTAAAAGTTGTTCTTACTGATGAGTAAAATGACTTCTTAAGAGGTATTCAGTTGTTGTCTATAACACGCTGTATGTTGGGCTCTTTTAGATGTATACCACATTCTGCTAAGTTTGGTATCAAAAGGTATATTTTACAATTTGGGAGTTGGTTATCTTTGACATAACTGCGTCCAAGTATCAAGGGGGGAGGGGTTGGGTAGTAGTATCTATCTTGTTAATTAATTCAAACCTCATCAGCGGTAAATGGCCCTTCGTTAGTATAGATTAAGAGTCCATATATAATACGTATTATTTATCTTTTAAACACAGACACAGTAAAAAATATAGACGAAGTTCTGCAAATAATCATAGTGAATTGGTGAAGCCAACAAAACCGTGCTCCGTTTACAAACCAGCGCTCACGCACACACATGCACATCAAAGCTTGTTCACCGCTCTCAGTACACATGTCACAGCATCGTCCAGTAAGCATCGCCAAAAATAATAAAACAATAAATAAATAATACAACATAATGGTACCTATTTAATACCTATCTTTATTTTACCTATGTCATCATCATCCTCCTGCCCTTATCCCAATTTATTTGGGGTCGGCGCAGCATGTTTTTTTCTTCCATACATCTCTATCAGCCGTCATCTCCGTGTACACTTTCTTTCTATTCATATCATCTTGCACACAATCCATCCATATTTTCTTCGGTCTCCCTCTTTTCTTATAGACATCAACATTCATACTTAAAACTTTCCTCGTAACATGCTCCTCATTCCTCCTCATCACATGTCCATACCATGATAGTCTGTTGCTACTTAACTTCTCTGTCACTGGCACTACTTTCAGACTCCCTCTTACATATTCATTCCTTATCCTATCCTATGCATTCTCGTTACACCACACATTCCTCTTAACATTCTCATCTCAGCTGCATGCACTTGCCTTTCATTAATTCCTTTCGTAGCCCAACATTCCGATCCATACAGGACAGCAGGTCTTATCATGGTCTTATTTTACCTATGTACACCACAATATACATACATACATACATATTATCACGCCTGTTTCCCATTGGGGTAGGCAGAGACTATGGATTTCCACCTGCTACGATCCTGACACACCTCTTTCGCTTCATCTACGTCCATTAACCTCGTCATGCATGCTCGTCGGTTTAGAGAACTCTTAACCTGGCATTTTTTGAGAACATCCACGATTTGATCGCGATACGTTCGCCGAGGTCGTCCCCTTCCAACTCTTCCATCCACACTCGCTTCGTATACTTGTTTCGTCAATCTCCTCTCGTCCATCCTCTCTATATGTCCAAACCATCTTAACATACCTTTCTCAATCTTTGTCACTACATCTTCTTTCACTCCACAACGCTCCCTTATCATGTTATTCCTTACTTTATCTCTCAAAGTTACACCACACATACTTCTCAAAGCTCTCATTTCTACTGCATTTATTCTGCTTTCATGTTTCTTCTGCCATACCCAACTTTCACTACCATACATAAGTGTAGGCACTAACACTCCCCCATGAACAGCCAGCCGTGCCTTTTCCGACACTTTGCGGCTGTTCATGAAGGTGTGTAGTGCCCCATTCACCTGATTACCAGCACTCACTCTCCTTTCAATGTCCTTCACATGCTTGCCATATCTCGTAAACATGGAACCCAGGTATACAAAATCTTTCACTTGTTCCACCTTTTCGTCACCTATCAAAATATTGCACTCTGTCATAACTTCTTCCTTTTCAAAAACCAAAACTTTTGTCTTACTAACATTAACTTTCATTCCTTTACTCTTCAAAGCACCATCCATAATTGTTACCATCTTCTGTAACTCCCCCTCCGACGATGCAAGGATAACTTGATCATCGGCATAGAGGAGACATTTGACAAGTAACCCATTCATTTATAAACCATTTTCACTCTCTTTCAAATCTTTCAAACAACTGTCCATGAATAGATTGAACAGCCACGGCGACGCTACACATCCCTGTCTCACACCCTTATCGATGCTGAACCAGTCAGAGTAGGCGCCGTTAATCCTGACACAAGCGCTAGAATCCGCATAGAGAGATTTCAACGCTTGAATCAGGTTGCTATTCACCCCATAGATAGACAAAGCAGACCATAGTTCATTCCTCATCTCTCTGTCGTAGGCCTTTTCCAAATCCACGAAAGCGCAATAGACTTTTTGACCTTTGGCCAAACATTTTTCAGCTATGCATCGCAAGGAAAATACCTGATCCGTACACCTCATGCCCTTTCTAAATCCCGCTTGCACATCCCATATTTTTTCATCAGTTACTTTCATCACTCTTTCAATCAATACTTTTGCATACAATTTGCCGACAACACTTAAAAGGCTAATGCCACGGTAATTCTTGCAGTCTTGCTGTGACCTTTTTCCTTTGTAGAGCGGCACAATCACGGCCTTACACCAGTCTTTTGGTAACAGGCCATTACTCCAGCACAAGTTGAAAAGACGGTACAGCAGACTAGCCACCACGCCCTGTCCAGCCTTCAGCATTTCGACTGATATCCTATCATACCCTGGAGCCTTTCCTGATTTCATTCTGTTCAACGCTTTTACAATTTCATCCATACAAAACCTATCCTCAATGTCTGCCCTTTCGTCCATCACCGTCGATACTTACATCACCTCTATTTCAAACAGTCCTTCAAAATACTCTTTCCATCTCTTTAACACGCATCCTTCCTCATTCATTATATTTCCATCCTTGTCTTTGATGTTATTGAGCTCCGAGGTTGCAGATTTTCCTCTGGCTCTTTTTATGGATTTCCAGAAAAACTTAATGTTTTTCCGGAAATCTTCATATAACCGTTCATCAAAATCATCCTTTTGCTCATCCTTCTTCTTTTTCACAATTTCCTTCACAATTTCTTTTATTCTCTTATATTCCTTTTTGGCCTTAGCCACATCTTCATCCGTCGCCTTTTGCATTCTCTGGTCAGCTCTTATTGCCAGCCAGTCTACCCATGCTTTCTTCTTCTCACACACTACCTTCTGTACTTCCGTATTCCACCATACATTCTTTTCTTGTTTGCCATTTCTCCTTTTAGTCACTCCACATACTTCGATAGCACTATTCACGACGCCTTTCTTAAAAACATCCCATAACTCTTCTATATCACACACATCATCTGATCCGTCAAACTTTTCACTCAATTTCCTTTTAAACTCTTCTTTTACCTCATCATCTTGTAAATTCTCAACTTTTATTCTTTCTAGTACCGTCGAAGGTTCCGGAATACGATGTCGCCATTTCTTAAAAAGACCCCTCATTCGGCAAACTACCAGGAAGTGGTCTGTATCGACTCCTATTCCTCGGTACGATCTGGTGTCTAATACTTTCTTCCTCAATCTCTCATCCACTATCACAAAATCAATCATACTTTTCACATTAGCGTTTTCCCATGTATACATGTGAATCTTTTTGTGGGCAAACATAGTGTTTGTCACACAAAGATTCCATTCCAAACATATCTCAAGCACACTACTTCCATTCTCATTTACTCTATCGTCTCCATACGAACCAAGCACCTTCTCATAGCCATCACGTTTCACTCCCACCCAACTATTGAAATCCCCTAACATAACTAACCTTTCATTGTCTTTGCAAATGCGCAAGACATCCCTCACACTGTCCCAAAACTGTTCCCTCTCTTTTTGGACTCTCTGGGAAGCACTCGTACCCTTATCTGTAAGAGCATATACCCCCAATACAAAAAGGCGAGTTAGTCCGACTTTAAGTCTAACCCAGAGGAGTCGTGGGTTCAAGAATTGAAACTCAATCACGCACTCTGCCATTCTTTCGGAAAGGATTAGGCCGACTCCGTGACAGCCTCTGGCCGTTTTGTCTACCCGAGACCAATATGCGGTATGTTTTCCACATTTGGTGGTATCACATCCTTTCCGCTTTGTTTCATTCACACATAGTACATCAATCTTTCTTTCATTCATCATTTGACAAACCTCATTTATTTTACCATCCATTCCCCCTCTAACGTTCAATGTAGCAAAGCAGGTCTCCACAGACCGCTTTCCGCCCCCATGAGAAACAAGACGTGACGAGTGGCGAACCGCGTCGCCACCATACGGTTTATTTAAATTTTTTGAAACCATTGTGTTCCCACGAGTAGCAAGGGAAAAAAAACTGTCGAGCCTGGCAGAGCCCCGCATACCAGGTAAGGCTAGCCATGTTCTGGGGGCGCCCAACCCCAGGGCAAATTGGCACGCTTACGACTAGGCTCGCCCCTAGCCACGCATCTCTGGGCACGGCAGACCCAAGATTGGCGGAGTGGAAAGGATTAGGGACAAGGGAAGGACTGGGTGATTGGGTAAGGACATTGGTGGAATTTAGATAGGAAACAGGTAACGGGATACTACTGACTCGGACGATAGGGGGATAGAGTAAGTAGTAGCTGGGGAGCCGGGGACGCGTTCCCGTGCGTGTGTCATCCCACACTACCGGACAAGTAGATAGGGGACCCACTCCCTGACTGAATTAAATTGAATTCAAAAACAAATATCTTTGCGTGAGCGCTGGTTTGAACTTTGAACACGAAGGAGCACGGTTTTGGTTTTGTTGGCTCATCTATATTTTTACTATGTCTATGTTTTTAAATAATTCTTAGAAGACATGAACGAGAGCTGCCCATTAATAAATACATTGAATTAGTTGTCTACCCAAGCAAAGCCGCGGGCAAAATAAATCCTAACTCTCAGAAGAAATTGATAAAACAGATCTAATAATTTTCTCACGTTTAAATTCAATTATAATGATAATCGACTGCTTTAAAGTAGCCAATGGACAGTCCAGCACAAATCGATTATAAAAAACCAGTATAGCCTAGTATACTAGTATAGTACCAGTATAGTATAGTAGAGCCTAGTCTCGTATGAAAGCTACGTACAAAGCCGGTTCAACTTATAATAGTTTTGTAACCATTGTCATGCGGTTAACTGTCCTATTTCACATTAATATTATAATAAAAACGTCACATAAAAATAAAGTGTTACGGTATTTTTGAAGTTTTTAGGAAATGACATTTCGTGGATCTTATTTATGTTTCCTAAACTGTTATAAGATGTGCATTATTATGAATTAATTTTCTGTTTTTCTGCGCGTGATTCGGTATTTATGACACGTTTGGTACACCTGTAGAACTATTTATCTTTATTTTAAATTACACCGCTGTTGCTAGCAACTAGTTAATATAATCGGTTGGCCTTTATTGCCATGCAAATGAAAAGCATAGACTACAGCTGGATCTCTAGACTACCTTGTTGGTATAATAGTCCCAAGTGCAACTGCTGAGCGTGGGGTTCTGGGTTCGATTCCCGGGTTGCCCAAAGTGTTAATGGGTTTTTTTTATTAGGAAATTCTCAGTAGCAGCCCGGATTCTGGGTTTGTGCTGTTTTAGGATTGATCTTAGAATGCAGGAGTATAATAAAAAACATTTATAGATTTTTGTATTCAGAACAAAAACCAATTAATGACAGCAAAAATTAAAAACCGAAGAGTATAGTTCATATAGATGAACTATTCTAAAAGTGGCCAGTGTTGACCAGAGAGTCTATGCAGCAGCGGTTAATGGCAATAGGCTCGCCCCCTACTACATGGGACTTATAACATTACTGGCGAAATGTGGGTGTACTATTACACCTCTGCCTACCCCTTCGGGGAAATACAGGCGTGATGTTATGTTATGTTATGTTAACTTAGTTTCAAACGTAACGTGGACGTAAAGTTCCGTGTTTCGTGTTATGTATATTATCCTACAATTACTTAATTACATCAAAAATAAATGTGCAATCTAACACGTGCTTCGAAACGATTTTAATTTATTAAAAATTGTACGGTAGATTAAAATAATCTTTTGAAATATCTGTAAGGACGTTTTTCATCTTAGTCTTCCTGCAACCACGCTACAAAGCTTTCGAAACGTCAGAAAAACCAATTTTAATAATATACGCGATATAATCCGTAGTGATCGCGAAAACCTATGAAATTATTAATATTTTTACTTCCAAACTTTTTTTTCAGTTAAAGTTACTTTGAAAAATCTCCAAAGCCGAGGTTGGAAAGAAAACGTATACAGAGTTGTCCAGTTTCATAATGTTTGCCGTGGATATTTGCGAACGGAGCCGGAAGGGGGGCCGACGACCTTGTGTGTCAACAGGCGAACCGTCAACGCGACGGACAAACAGACATACTGTGCTGTCCAAGTTATGAGACGGATGCTAATATTTTTTAAGAGGTATAGATCTGCGTAGCCAACAAGACCTAACTGAAGCAGTTCATTTATGTGAAGCAGGAAAAGTGTCGCAGAGAGAACAGACCCTTGAGGAACTCTGGCATTTATAACCATGAGGTTAGAGGAGCAGCCGTCAATGACCACTCGAATGGACTCACTCAAAAAGTCAGCTATCCAAGTGCAAAAGTCAGGTGGGATGCTGATTCGGTGAAACGTACAGCCCATACAGGAAAGACTTTTTCGGAAAAAAGATTTTCATACAATCCTTTGTGATCATACCTATTGGAAATCAAAATGAATACAAATTCCAAGACAACTTACGATACATTTTTTAAAATAAAAATATATAGGTTCCTTATTACAAATCAGCTACCTACTCTCAAGTCAAAAATAAAGAAAGCTCAAAGACAAAAAATTTTTAAATGCATAAAAAATGCAAGCCAATAGTTATTCTTTTCGGCACTCGTGAAGTACCTACTCGACCAATTAGAAATATGAGTAGGTACGATTTAGAAAATCTAGCCAAAAAGTTTAATATCGTTGTTGAGTAAATTATAATAAGGACTGCTCACAAAAGATAAAAACTGAATTATGATAAAGATAAGTTGGCATATCAGGAGGAAATTAATGTGGGCAGAGAGACTTTCGAAATTTAGGTATTTGAAGAAACTATCACTGTCGCTTTGCAAGCACTCGGCCTTAAATAAGTGCGATAAGGACAACTGCAGCTCCGACTGAATAGCCTTCGTAAAAAATCATAATTCGAGGTTTGGCTCTCGACTATTTTCTCCTCCGAAACTGGACTAATTTAAAAGATATTTCATAAACTGAATAAGAATATGTACTGTGTCGCTATGTTTTTCCTTTTACATTAATAGTTGTCAAACTAACACAGTAGGCCTCTATAGACGCGCAGGAGGGCGTATGCCGACCTCCAGCCACCCTAGGTGTGGGCTGCGGGTGGCGAACTCGTGGAGGCCCGCCGCCCGACCTGTCCAGTCCCATGGCGGTGGCGCGTTATGTTCCGCGCACGCCAGTCAAGAGGAGGGTGCGGCCGATTTGGTTGCCGGGAAGAAGGGGCTCGTCTACTAGTGGCAAGCCGGGACTTACCGGTGATGGTTGGGCGAATACAGGAGTTTTCTCACGTCCCCAGCCAAGGGTCGGTAGAGGAACACCGTGGTGGTTTTTAGTCGGTAAGAGTCCGACACTGGCTCCGCCTTTCCCGGGTGTAGTGCGTCCATGAGGATTTTTCCCACGAAAAAAATGCTATGTAGACAGTGGTCTAAATAGGCAATTTTGATGATTTTGATTCTGATTTTTGATTTTGAGAATTTTTAGGGCTTCTAGAAATAATTTATCAACAAAAACGAAAACGGGGCATAAAAAAGTCGATATTTATTTTACTATAAAAAAATCATTGCTCTAGGGTTGTAAAACCGAAAGATAACAGTCGAGAGCATGAAGAAAAGACCACCCTCGTTTCCTCTTACTGGAATCTATTCCAAATTCAAATATTGCTAGAAGCTATTTTATTATTTTTGACGCATGACGCATGCGAAGCGAAATCAAAAGATTAAAATTGTGGAAAGAAAAAATTTAATAATTAGTAAGGGTACGCATATCTATACGACTTTGATTTAACTGCAAAGTTGGTCGAGTCGGTTAAGAAACACTGTTTCTTAATAAGATATCGCTGACGTCTCCCAAAGACGTACCATAGTGGGGGATAATTTCGATACCACGAGCAGTGTTCACGGTTGCTTAGTGGCATTGGCGTACTGAGCCAGGAGTCGCAGGTTCGAATCCTGCTCGTGAGCGATTTTTTCTTCCCACAATTTAAATTGCTAGAAGCTGATTTCAAATCGCTTCAGCCTTACCTTTGGTCCACCATCCATAGCGTCTTGTGGACAATGCCAACACGGTGTGTACATGGGTCTGAGACAACATGGGCCGTTCTCACGACTGGTTCCGGCCCGGGCCGCACAATACAAATTAGGGACTGTACGTGTTTTGTACGAGAATCTATGGCAAGTGGAATCTTCCATACTAACCTGGGAGATTAAGAATCTGGAATGTTTTCGTCATTTAAAGTCAAAGTAAAAGTTTTTATTTCGAATAAGCATTCATAGTTAAAACCCCAGTTAACGACAGTGCCCCATTGTTCGACAAAACACAACCAACTTCAGAAATTAAGAGCAAAATTATAATTTGGTATAGGTACGGTTAATTATTATCTAATAATAAACATTGAACTGTTACATAGTGCATCACAAGTAGTACCTACGTAAAAAATCATCATGAAACCAAATATTTAAAATATACTTGTGATCGTCCCTTAAAGTGTTGATAATTGGGGGTGTTACTATACATGCACTATCAAAACGTTAATTAAGAATCTAGTTGCGCGGTTCCAAAAAGTTGGTCCTATGGAGAAGAGCCGGCAAGAAACTCCATGGATATAATCTTTCGCCATAATTATAATATGACTTCGTTCACTAAGATGTGGCTTTACGTGGCTTTATAGCCATCTTTAGAATTATAATTTGTATAACTGGTTGCCCGTGGCTTCACCCACGTATAAATCGGTTTCACAAAGAAAGACGTTTATCTACCCGGGATAAAAAGTAGCCATGTTACGGTCAAATTGTGTGCCAAACTTCATCAAATCCGTTCAACCGTTTAAGCGTGTTTGAAGGACTAACAAACGAACATTTATTACTTATTTATAATATTACGCATTTATAATATTAGTGGGATATTAGATTCCAATGGGACATTATTTTGTTGAGATAGAATTAACCCTTTTCAATTTTATCAAACAGCATGACTGGGTGAACGAGGCCGTGAGGGACATATTCAAGAATTTGGTGGTGAAAAAAATAAAAATAAAGAGTGGAATTCTTTGCCTGTGTTTCCCGATAAGTATAATCTGCCCTCCCCCCCCAGCCAAGTTACAATCTACAATCGTCAACGCTAATAGAAAACAATAAACAAATAGAAAGTGGCCTTCAAGACTCGAGTGAATAGGTTTTTGCTGGGCAAGCGTATATCATCGTCGAACGCACCATCGCTTAACATCAGGTGAGGTGGCGGTCAAACGCAAGCCCATCTATTCTCATCTATTGTTATGGGCAAAGGTGACTTTAGCTCGTTTCGCCATTCTATACTATAAATAATAATAACAATATGTTAATAACATCAGTTACGCTGACGACATGGTGTTGCTGAGCCCATCTGTAGGCGGGTTGAGAAAACTTCTCGGTATCTGTAAGTCATATGCTGGGGAACACGGCTTAAGGTACAACGATGGAAAGAGTGAGTATATGCTTATCAGAGGTAAGAATAAATTACCTGAGAATATACCACCTGTGTTTCTAAACGGGGTATCTTTGAGTCGTGTCTCTCAGTTTAAGTACTTAGGGCACATTGTGAACGAAACCCTAAATGATGAAAGGATATTGAGAGGGAGCGAAGGGCATTGTCGGTGCGCGCTAACATGTTGGTGCATAGGTTTGCAAGGTGTACAGCACAGGTAAAGGTAACTTTGTTCAGAGCCTACTGTCAAAGCCTTTACACCAGCGCCCTATGGACCAACTACACGCAGCGCGCCTACAATGCTCTTAGAGTGCAGTACAACAACGCCTTTAGGGTTCTAGTGCGGCTGCCTTGATTTTGCAGTGCCTCGGGCATGTTTGCCGACGCGAGGGTGGATGACTTTTACGCTATAATGCGCAAAAAGTCAGCCTCACTCATACACCGAATTCGAGGCAATGGCAACGGAATCCTAAGGATGATTGCTGAGAGACCAGAGTCTGCAGTCGTGGGGAGATTTATCAGGTTGCATGTGACCTGATGATTGTAATGTGGATTTTTATTTTATTTTATACTTTCTGTGACAAACATAGTTGTAAGATAATAATTGTTACTAACAAAATTATGGACATCAATTAGTCTGTTTTTTTTTTTTTTTTTTTTTTTTTTTTTTTTTTTTTTTTATAAAAAATATGATAAATAAGTACTGTTCACAAATATTGTTGAAATCGATTTTGAATAAATTTAAAATATTAGGGTGAAATTTTTTTACATACCAGGCCCCTCAGAAAGTATTGCGAAAAAAAGTTTTTATATATGGGAGACTGGCCAGTTATAATGTTTTTCGAAAATATGATTATTTTATAAGTAAAAATAAGTAAGTTCCAATTTAAAAATTTCCCTCCACATTTTTTGCGAGTTAATTCAAAGTATTGTGTCTCACTGAAATATGGATCTGCGCCGGGAACATTTTAGAGCTATGATTTTATACGATTTCAAGTGTCGCCTGAAACCGGATGAATCGTACGATAGACTTCAAATGGCATTCATGGATGAAGGCCCTTCCAAGGCAACCGTGTATCGTTGGTATAACGAATTCAAGCGCGGTCGACCAACTTTGGGGGATGACGAAAGAAGCGGTCGCCCTTTGACGGCTGTTACCGAAGAAAACGTGCTAGCAGTGAAAAATTTAATCCAAGACAATAGGCGAATTACATATCAGGAGATTCAACACATATTGAAGATTGGATCGGGAAGCGTTCACGAGATTCTACACAGCCATCTTCGCGTGAGGAGGATAGTATCACGCTGGGTGCCGCACAACCTCACCGATGCTCAGAAGCAGGCCCGGGTGGAATGGTGCCGTGATATGCTTAACAAATTTGAAGCAGGCTCGTCTCAGCGTGTTTACGACATCGTTACAGGTGATGAGTCCTGGATTTATCAATACGACCCAGAAACCAAGCGCCAGTCGACTGTTTGGGTGTTTCAAAATGAGCCAACGCCTACCAAAGTGAAGCGATCTAGAAGCGGGGGTAAGATTTTGATCGCTAGCTTTTTTAATTTGACTGGCCACTTGGTATCAATTCCCTTACGGGATCAAAGAAGCATTAATGCCAAATGGTATACTACCAAATGTTTGCCAGAAGTTTTCTCTGTTATAAGCAACAAGCGACCAAACACAGGGCTCCGCGGGCTACTGCTCCACCACGACAATGCACCTGCGCACACCGCACTCAAAACGAGGGACTTCCTGGACAGCACGCCAGTCAAACTCCTGGGTCACCCTCCTTACAGCCCTGATCTAGCACCGTGTGACTTCTTTTTATTCCCAAAAATAAAAAATCAGCTCAAAGGGATACAATTTTCGTCGCCGGAAGATGCGCTGGCTGCGTTCGAGCAGGCTGTAAACGAGGTGTCTGCGGCGGACTGGAAAAAGTGTTTTGAAAACTGGTTTAGGCGCATGAATCTTTGTATAGAGGCTGGTGGAAAGTACTTTGAAAAGATTTGATAAAAATATATGTACGTATAGAACAATTTTTTTTAGTTTCGCAAAACTTTCTGAGTGTCCCACGTATATGGAATGAGAATTAAGTACTGAACATCTTCCTTCAATAGGTTCCTCGTGCAACTAATCGAACTGTATTTCAAAACCCAATTAACATTTAATATTTTTTTTCGTCAGACATATTTTATCTTTCTGTCTATTTCTCAAAGCAATTTATAAATTAATTTGCCATTAACAAACTTAAAGCTAAGTGCCATCAGCTGAAAGGTACGAAGACAGATAGACAGACGAACTGCCAAGTGCGCTACGTTTTAGTCCGGATTAGAGTTCCGAAGGATTTTTTGGAAAACCCTGATCTGACTAAGAACTGCTCACTAGAAGAGGCATTTCGAGCAGAAGACTGCGATAGTTGTTGATGATAATGATAGAAAGTAATTTTTCTCTGTCCGAGTGCTACTGTGGGGAAGCAATATTGTTTTCCCGGGACGTTCCAACGGCATAGCACTAGAGGGGCACCGGTGCGGTCCAATTGAGTTCCCGGAGCTCCTCTATTTTGTGCAGAGGATGGCCACCGTGTGGTTTTAGTCAGTAAGAGTCCGACATACCCCTCCGCCGTCACCAGACGGAGGGTATCCATGAGGATTTCCACCCGAAAACAAAAAAGGTTTTCTGCCCCAGCAGACATCCTATGTACCTTGTAATGTTTAGTATTTAGAACTTCAGAAAGTATAAAATGTATGGAACCATTCCATACAAAAAACTTAAACCTTTTTCTAGATCTCAAGATGAAGCTTCTCAAAGTGAAGCTATGCTAAGAGGTCCAATCAAAATAACTTTATCTCAGGCGATAATTGCACCCGCGCAGGATGGGAATAAGTGCCGATCATTGGTACCAGCTAAAATGGTGCTGAGCGGTTAAAATTTCCTTTTTTGTTGAGTGTAATCTTCGATGCCAGTAGTTAATAAAACATGAAATGAATTAGTTTCTTAACGGCCCAGACTAGTCGGTATACCTACTGACAAAAAAAAAGAAATCTTTTGCTAAGTTTTGTCCTACTATGCAGTATGTTATATGAACCTATGTGCTTACTTGCTTGCAAGGTTTCCAATCGGATTGATAAAATCAAAAGAAGAATTATACAAAAACATAATCATTTAAGTTTTACGAGCTCGTGGAAATGGTATAACCACATAGATTCTAAGATCTGCCAGCTAAAAGTCAGTGCTCACCGATGATGGGTCAGCGAAGCGGATTAATTAGTAACAATTGAAATTTAACCTTATTTGCTTCTGTATACGACTGAAATTTGAATAGTGAAATAAAATCACACTAGTAAGCTCAAAGCGCCGCAAAGAGCTATCAAGTGGCCACAAGCGCCATAAGACCCAGTCAATAAAAGTCGGTTTACCTTGCAACCATGGAACTGCTCTTCACCGCCACTTCGCCGGTGTGCGCTAGCCGTGGTCAGTCCATCAATATGTGAAAAAGTGCATCTGCAAAAAAACTGTGTGTCCGTATTACCTCGACGTCAGCAATCTTAAATATGCCTATCAATATGTCTCTCGCGATTTCCACATGACTGACGTTGTCTTTCTCATCATCCTCCTGCCCTTATCCCAATTTATTTGGGGTCGGCGCAGCATGTTTTTTTCTTTTGTCTTTCTCATGTAACTCAATAATTTGGTGACTAGAATTCGTTAGAAAAATATATACAAATTATCAGAAACCAAGATCATTATTCAAGTGGCAATTTAAGTCTTAGCCTTGTTGTAGCCTGTCTTTAGCCCTTACTTCGTTCACTTACATCTTCAGGCCCAAGTCACAAATGGCAAAAACGCCACATGACGCGTTAACAGTCATTACACATAATACGTGTCTAAGAACTCCATTAACTTACTTCTCCGTGACCCGTGACTGCATAGTCTTTAAACTATGGTTTAAAGAGAATCGGATGCGGTGAGTGAACTATCTTACTCCTGAGCTATTAGCAACAATGTTGTTAACTGCTACCACTTTGCGGTTCTGTGAGGAACACGCAATTAAGACTAATACGGTTAAGATTCCTTGCCTTAAGATGGTCTGGGAAACTTATTAAATAATAAGTTTAAACTACTAAATAGTAGTTTCGTGTTTTTGTAATATTTTAGCAGTGTGCGATTATGAATGATTGGCATAATCGAATTACTTAGTAATACTAATGTTGATAATCGATTATGAAATTAGTAACTAATTCATTTTCATAATCGAATGACGTTACTAATTTGTATTACTAATCCTGTTGTGAAAACTTTTTACCACAGGATTTGTAGAATTAGTACTTGAACTTTTTACTAATAAGTAGGGAGACTCGAGTTTTTTGTACTACTAATTTGAACTAGGTACTAATCCTGTTGCTGTTGTAAAAAGTTGCTTTTTTGGTGGAGTAATTTAACAGTAAGTTTACTTATTTTTATTTTTATTATTGATAGATTTCTATTAAATCAACAAAACGAGTCAATGGCAAACAAAAACATTAAATAGTAGAGATTTAATTCACTAGTAAACTAGTGAATTAAATCTCTTTGATGGCAAATTAACCTCAGCTGAATTTTCATTTAGTGTACCCGACTGACCATCGTGTTTCGCTCGTTCTGCTCTTTTTTTTTTTTGTTTTTGTTTTTGCCGTGGGGAAATCCTCATGGACGCACTCCGCCCGGGATAGGCGGAGCCAGTGTCGGACTCTTACCGACTAAAACCACCACGGTGTTCCTTCAACTACCTTAGCCGGGGGCGTGGGAACCCGTTAGTATTCACACAACCACCCCCGACAGGTCCTGGCCCGCCACAAGCAGGCGAGCCCCTTCTCCCCGTGCGGCCTAACGTTGGCCGCACCCTCCTAGGCGGCGCACACGGAACACTGCATGCCACCTCACCTCATGGGCCTTTACCAGCTGCGCCAACTACGCCGGCTGTGCCAGCTACGCCAGCTGCTGGTCGGGCAGCAGACTACCCCGAGTCTGCTGCTCGCAGGCCCTACCTCCCGTAATTTTTTATAGAGGTTTTCTTCCTCGCGGTCCGGGCGGTGAAGCCAAGACCCTCGGTCCCAAGAGGCGCGAGAACACTACTCAGCGGGCACTCCTGGGGTTACGAGATCGACGGGGGCAGGGAAAGACAGTCCCCCCGCTGCCTGCCCAGTGGCAGGGTGAGTGCACACCGGGCCCGCCCCTGCTCCTCCACTGTGCCCTCTGCTGATATCAGAGGGACACGCAGAGCAACTTCCCACTGGCCCACATCGGGCCCCTCCCGTGCCAGAATATTCGCCACAGGCAATAAGTTCCTCGGTCCAAAGGAAACATATTGCCCGTGCCCAGGGTGCACCGGCCCAACAACTGCCGTTCCCTCTAGACGTGTCCAGAAGGACAAGCAGCCGTCAGACACACGTGGAGGTTTTCTGGCCAGCACCCCGCTCGTTCTGCTCTGCGTTGACTCGCGATCACGATTACTAACTAAATTAGTAACTACTAACTGCTATAATCGAGATATCTCGAGATATCTTCATAATTGAATGATTTCATTAGTATATCTCATAATCGCCCACCGCTATAATATTTGTCGTACCTTTGCCAATACATTCGCGAAGTTGATGAAAAGCTCTTTGTATCAAATATAATTTTAAAAACATTTAGCGTAGAGCAAAGCAATCATGACTTGGTACGATATGTTTTGTCACGCTTCCATTTTATCACATCGCATCATATACACGTGATGCAGACTTAAATTCATTTTAGAGAAGTTGCAGTTTAAATTTGTTTTTTTTCTTTTTCGTATAAAGTAATTACAATTATCATAATTTTTACTAATAAAATTACATCCGTCACGTTTACGAATGAAGGTTCAGTTGAAAACCAGCGTCAGGCACTAGTTGCCTGGCATTTATGCTGAACTGGACCTTTTTGGCACAGTCGCTAGACACACAGCATTGATGATCCGTTTTTGCTTATTTAATTGTGTTCCTGTTGAATTGTGTCTGTGTATCTATGTGCTTTGTGTCAAATAAATGTTTATTTCTTTCTTTCTTTCTTGATGCAACTTGGACTTGAAGACTTGGTGAGGAGTAAGGTGACTTGGGGTTAGTCGGGACATGGAGTTTGTTCAAATGGATTTGACGTAGAGTGTGTTGACATTTTAAATTGCTGGAGGTAATAGCAAGATTAGCAAGTCACGTCTGTTTATCCTACACCACACTTTAGCGCGCGTCGTAATATTTGCGCCAGTTTCTGCGGAAAATCCAATTGAACAAACTTACCCCGTGTCCGTGTCCATGTCGTATGACTTACCCCAAGTCAATATACCATATTTATCAAACTTATACAAATACACTTTAGATGTTCATCTTGTATAAAAATCTTATTATCTTGGCTTACGAGGTTGACAGCATAAGTGAATCAGCAGACATTGTGTTGATAGCCCTTAAGGTGGGCACTGACGATGTACCCATTCGGACGTCGTTTTAATGACCACTTCCAAAAAGCTTGACTTGTTCTAAGAATAACATAAGTTTTCAACATTTACGGACAGACTTTGGAATGCGGCCACGCCATTCGGAATGTTGGATGCATCATCAGTAGCACCCTTTAGTTTTGGTGAATGGTTTATGAAATATGCGATACTTGGAAGAGGCCTATGTCCAGCAGTGGGCGTCTTTCAGCTGAAATGATGATGATGAATGATGATGCGATAATAATGTAATGCGCAATAATAATTATCATTTTACTATATTTAAATTAAATTACTTATCTAAATAATTATTAGCAATTATAACCAAATATAATAAATAAATAAATAAATAATAAATAAATATTTTTGGGACATTTTACACATCACCATCTAGTCCCAAACTAAGCAGAGCTTGTACTATGGGTCCTAGACAATGAATATAACACTAAGATACTTTTTTTTTGTAATACATACCTACTTAAAATACATAAGACACACCCAGACCAACAAAAACACTCATGTTCATCACACAAATATTTGTATAAAAAGAAAAAGAAAATAATAATAATAAAAAGAGCGCTAATCCCGCTGACAAAACTGTAACGCAGTTTGTATTGGTGGGTTTATACATGTGTAAAAATGTTTGGTCCATAATAAATGATTGATTCCACCAGAGTTATACCTATTATTAATTAGGCACAAATGATCAGGCATTTGTATCAATAGGCGCAAGTTATCCGCTAGATGACTTTGAGATCTAATCCCTACAGATTATAATCAGGTGATGTTTCCACCCACGGGTTTCAATAACATTAATAGATTAACTAGAACTGAGGTAAGAGGCCCTGTTGCCTGTATTCACTATTACCTAAACCCTTTTGTGATTTCTGGTAAGAATTAAGTTAAGTTAATTAAGTTACGTACGTTTTTGAAGTAAAAGTTCCTTACGCACGCTTGACTTGGGGAGTAAGCTGGCGAGAGCGTTACGAAGCGTTACGAAAAGTTTGATCGGGTGAGGCGAACGGAGGGGGTAGTGTGGGACGCGGGGAAAGAGGCGCAAGCGACAGCCGGCCACGACACAGCGCCAGCAGATATACGCGCGCCGCGCCGCCATTCCTTTGTTCTCATTGAAATAGTCATCATTTCAGCCGAAAGACGTCCACTACTGGACATAGGCCTCCCCCAATTAATGGGGGGATATGCCATAATCGCCACGCTTGGCAGGCGGGTTGGCGATTGAAATAGTATTGAGGGAGATATAAGTTAGTGAAGTTTTACTTGAGTCGTGTGGTCTAAAGCACACTCGTTTTTAGGGTTCCGTAGTCCTATAAGGAACCCTTATAGTCATGTCATGTCCGTCCGTCTGTCCGTCTGTCCGTCTATCCGTCTGTCCGTCTGTCCTAATCCTTTACAGCTTAATAACTTCTACAGTTATAAACATAAGTAAATGAAATTTTGTTTAAAAATGGTTTAGATATAGATCTCAATTTTAAAAGAATAAAAAAATCTTGATAACGTATTTTAGGGTTGGCGCCCATACATGTGAAATGGGGATGAAATTTTTTTTTTCATTGCACCCTCTCGTGTGGGGTATCATTGAATAGGTCTACTAAAATGAAGGTAATGTTTTATACATCACTTTTTTATCAGGTGTACGGTCGACCGCAAGTCGGTGGTAACACTTTGACATTAGCAGCATCTTTATTTCGTAAGCAGTAAGGGCGGTTTTCGAATTGACGTATTACCACTGTCATGCAGGCGACTGTACCATCTGCGAAATATAGCCCACCAAAGTGGCTTACAATGTGTGTCCCTGCCATTTCCAAACTATGCAACGTAGAAACTTGTAATCTTCCACGTTGATAGACTTTTATAAAAACTCTCTTTTATAATTATTATGAGTATAATGTGATTATAAATTTTTGAGTTATAGTGAGAAAACTGAAAAATACTTAAGACGTCCTAGTTCATAGGTCATTGACCTTAGATAAAAATGATCTTGGCAAATAATGCTCCTTTAGTTATTTTCTATTTAAAAAAGTCATAAAAAGAAACTTTGTGTTATATTGATAACACAAAGTAACAGCGCCACCTAGCGCTAAATTTAAGAAGTGTGTCATATCAATATATGACAAACTTCTTAAATTTGGCGCTAGGTGGCGCTGTTTGCAAAAACTAAAATAGCAATGATTAATATTCGATTTGATACGTTTGTAATTAGACCTACTTAGTGGATCCTTCTGAGTTTTAGCGGAACCCTATAATACTGAGCATGGCCCGACATGCTCTTGGCCGGTTTTTATGTATAAAAACAGGCGCAAATTATTGATTTATATATTATCAGGTACTTTAATCAATTGGGCGCTAGTTATCCGCTAGATGACTTTTTGAGATGTAATCTCTATAGATTTTATTCAGGCGACATTTCCGCCCACGGGCTGCAACATTATAGATTAATTAGGCGTGAGGTGGAGGGCCGGTATGCTCTATACCTAAGCTCTTTGAAATTTCTAGTAAGAAATTGTGGCATGTATTGTTTCTAATAAGATGAATGTTGTACAGTCGACAAAACGTAGGTGGTAACAATTTGATCTTAACAACAGCCTCTTCATTTCGTAAGCAGTAAGGGCGATTTTCATAATTCAATAGTGTTACGACTGACGTGTAGCCGTCTGTACTAGTAAATACAGCTGGTAATAAAATTCAAGGTTTCGACGCATGTTTTAGATCTGCAATTCGCACAGCGTATGTGCAAGTTTCTGACTTCAAACAGATCTCCCCTTCTTGGAGTATTGGGAAATATGAATAAAGAATTATATTGAGGGGATGGGAAGAAATATCCACCATTAGGCTAAAGATAAAGACTGACTACTACTCTACTCTACTCAGATCCGATCCATTTGTCAAGCATAGTAAAAAAAAACCCTCGCAATTGCTAACTCCCTTTAAGAAGACCTATGTTGAGCCGTGAAAATTTCTATACTAAGACAACAATGAATACAAAATTCCCATCACCAAAAATAGAAAATAACTTTCTCACTTAGAACGACAATTGGCTCCATCACCCTATACCAAATAGGGCCACATAACACGTGGGTGTCGTTTACAAGGTAAATATTTTGTATATATACACAATTGCACATGTATATATACATATATCAATGTCTAACTAATGAGCCAACACAAAGACACCGACAGTCCAACTCTAAATGTATTTAAGGAAACTACTAATCGCCCAACAATGTTCCGATTATACATCTTCAAATTATATTTATGGAGATTTGAAATTAATCTAAATATTTTTATTAAAAAGGAAGTGATAAATCTCTGAACAATGTTGGTATAAAATGTTTTCGATAATCTCCTCATAATGTGTCAAAGTTATGGAGAACTTAAATTAATATAAATATTTTTAAAGTTAGGTCGTTGGGATTGACTATCTGATTCATTAAACACGTCATAAGCTTGATACTTGTTCATCATCATCATCATCATAATTTCAGCCGAAAGACGTCTACTGCTGGACATATGCCTCCCCCATAAGGGGGGATATGCCATAATCGCCACGCTTGGCAGAAGGCTTGGCGATCGCAGTCGGTTGGTTAAATACTCAGAGAATGCTGTTGCCCATCCTCTGGTAAATAAAAATATATAAATAAATCATTTATTCAGGACCAAAACATTTTTACACATTGTATAAACCCGCCAAACTGTGTAACAGTTTGTCGGCGGGATTTTGGTGAATCCCTTAGTCGCCTTTTACGACACCCATGCGAAGATGTGATGGTGGTGCAATTTTTTACGTCCGGCACTGACGGATGCACGGACACCAGAGGATGGGCAGCAGCGTTCTCTGAGTATTTAACCAACCAACTGCGATCGCCAACCCGCCAAGCGTGGCTATTATGGCATATCCCCCAACATGCTTGGGGGAGGCTTTTGTCCAGCAGTGGACGTTTTGGCTGAAATTATGATGAATGATACCAGCCGCTGAGTTCCACCATCGTACCACCTACCATAAATCAATATTCCAACTACACAATCTTGATGGTTGGCGGTCAACTACTGTACGTTTCACACGCCATTTGTTGCCTCGTACACCAAAACTGTGAAACAAACTTCCGTCAGCGGTTTTCTTGAACAAATTCAACATGGGAGCCTTTAAGAAAAGAGCATACTATGTCTTCTTAAAAGGTCAGCAACGCATCGGTAACACCAGGTTGCGGATGCCATGGCCAGCGGTGTTTGCTTGCTCATTTGCCTTACCCTGTCATAAAAACTGTTTGTCTTACTGTGGGTGTGAATGTGTGCGTGCCAGCCCGGACTTATAAGCGAGCCGTCTAGTTATGGGTGCTTCACTTATTGTTTAGCGAGATTCCATCCGCCTTTTTAGGGTTCCGTACCCGAAGGGTGACAAACGGGACCCTATTACTCTCGCTACGCTGTCCGTCCGTCCGTCCGTCCGTCTGTCTGTCACAGGGCTGTATCTTTGTAACGGTAATAGATAACCAGTTGAAATTTTCACAGAATATGTGTTGCTATGAGGTGTATCACGACAAAGACTAAAAACAAAAAAAAAGTCTAGAAAAAAGGGGGTCCCCATACAAGAAACCTCTAAAAACGCATTTTATTCAACGTTTTCGTTCCTGCTCTATCTTCAAAACGGTAATATATAACAGCGTCAGACTTGGTCAGATTATAGTGCATATTATGTTGTTTAGCAACAAATACTAAAAATAAGCCAAACATAGACATATGTGGTGGTACCTGCGTAAGAAAGACATGCAAAAATTCATATTTCGCGCACTATGCGTTGATGTCTTTTGATAAACTCTCGTAAATTAAATCAGTTTTTATGGGGTATCAGGTCGTTGAGAGGTACGGAACCCTTACTGCGCGAGTCCGACTCGCACTTGGCCGGTTTTTTTTAGTACCGTAAACTACCCTAACTAGGCCCACAAGCCCTATTTTGCCTAGTTATTTTTTGAGTAAACTGTAATAGCTATGATTTCCTGACTTGGGGAACTTTAAAAACTATGACAACGCTAACATTTGGTTCAGTTACAGTTGGTGCGTGTATAAATTAAGTTAATGCCTTAGGCAAAGTATGGCTTGTGGGCAAAGTTAGGTCATTTTACGGTAGTCCATGGTTGTAGGTATCTCAATACCGAGATATGATGACGTTTTACTAACTACTTTCTTTGATATACCTACCTTCCCTAGGTACATGATTTTTTGAAGTTGAATCGCTTCATCTTAATATGCTAAATATAATCATAATATGATATAGAAGAGGCGTTTAGAAAATTGAAATATGACTGTTATATCTGGATATGGAAGATGTAAGTTACATTTAATTTATGTAAATTCTGATTTATTTATGTTGTGGGGTGATTAAGTTAATGTATCTTGAATGTTAAAATATGTGTTGCCAGCTTTAAGTGCGTGGGCTAATCGGTAGACATCTTAAATATTTTTATGAACCAATAAAATAAATTTAGATTATAAAATAGTTTAACCAAAAGATCACATATCTAAGGAATGCCCTTATTATGTCAGATTAGTCTTTTATGATTTCCGCTCGTTTGAGATACTGGAGAATCTTAGAAATCAGAATATCTTAACAGAATAACGCAACAACATTTTGCTCGATTCCTAGGATGACTATATGACAGGCATTAATTTGCTCATTTGACAGGCGTCTTAAACAGGCGGGCATTGATCTAAAACAGGCATTTTGCGCGTTCCTAGTTAATCGCGTAAGTTTTTTCATTTTTGCGTTTTAGTAGTTTTGAAAAATCAGGCTTTTAAGGCACTCTAGATCTTTCCATTTCGTAATGGTAACCCTAACACCTACCCGAGAATCCCTGTAATTCTCGTTCGGCATTTCAGCTTGCAAGCACCAAACGTCATATTAGTTATTTGACGTTTGTGGTCTAGTGGTTCGAATGTCGGACTGCTGATCACGAGGTCGTGTGTTCGATTCCCACAGGACACAAATATTTGTGTGATGAACATGAGTGTTTGTGTTGGTCTGGGTGTTTCTTATGTATTATAAGTAAGTATTAAAAAAAAAAAAAATTCATTGTCTAGTACCCATAGCACAAGCTCTGCTTGATTTGAGACTAGATGGTGCTGTAGAAAAATGTCCCAAAAATATTTATTTATTTATATTTATAATATTATCTACATTACTTAAAAGTAAATGACAATCGCGGATGTTCTCAAAAAATGCCAGGTTAAGAGTTCTCTAAACCGACGAGCATGCATGACGAGGTTAATGGACGTAGATGAAGCGAAAGAGGTGTGTCAGGATCGTAGCAGGTGGAAATCCATAGTCTCTGCCTACCCCAATGGGAAACAGGCGTGATAATATGTATGTATGTATGTAAATGACACGGTTGAAATATGGCGCTCACAACCTTCTTGGCTTATTAAGTTCTTAATGTAACCAGTTGCATATAAGATAATAATTCAGGCAAATGGCAAAACGTTTATAAATTTTATTCCTTGTCTAATCGCAACTAAAAGCTTATTCGAATATGTGAACTTTAAAATGGCATACAGGGCTAAATAGGACAGTGAAATATTATCACATGTATCTTTGTTTGTAAGGTAATAATGGGAAGTACTAGTTTGTTCACAGTTTGAATGGTTACAATATATTGTACATTTTGATCGAGATATAAGTATTTACAACTTTGAATAAGTATGGGCGCTAAGTTCTATATACAACGCGTAACAGAAAGGGTATATGTATACATATCAAGTGCACAGCTTCTTTGGATGATAACAAATTATACGGCAGGAGTTTTAAATCCTTTATCTACATATAAAAGCACGTATATCTTAATATTAGCAACTGATATGAAAAGATAATGACCTTCGTAGTGCAGCGACAGTTTTTTATTATTTGAATTCATCATCATCATCATCATTTCAGCCGAAAGACGTCCACTGCTGGACATAGGCCTCCCCCAAGTATCGCCACAACGACCGGTCCTGTGCCTTCCGCATCCAGCGGATTCCCGCGACCTTCACCAGGTCGTCGGTCCACCTTGTGGGGGGCCTACCCACGCTGCGCCTTCCAGTACGCGGTCGCCACTCCAGAACTTTACTGCCCCATCGGCCATCATTTCTGCGAGCAATGAATATGTATGAATGAATTTGAATTCAATGAAATTATAAAATAAAAAAATTGGTATAATTATTTCGAGTAATTTATTTTGGTCTGAAATTTTGCATAGAGATTCTATACCAGATGTACTTTTCACCCCTTCCTTTCGGTTACACTACACAAAACTGACTGCCTCGTTGGCCTAGTGGTTGCAAGCGCGACTGCTGAGCGTGGGGTCCTGGGTTGAAAAGAAAGAAAGAAAGAAAAATAGTTTATTGTCACAGTTAACGACGCGCAACATTTAAAACACAGTGATAAACACAAGCAGGCAACTTATAGGTGGGGTTACATAGAAAGTAAAAACAAAAGACACATAGGTAAAAAATTAAGAAAGGACAGTCGATACAAAATATAAGAAAAGTATAGTTGACCGCATGACAGTGGCAACACCCGAGTCTGAAAACCGCCCTTACTGCGGGTTCGATTCCCGGGTCGGGCAAAGTGTTATTGGGTTTTTTCATTAGGAAATTCTCAGTAGCAGCCCGGAGTCTGGATTTGTGCCCGGTCAATGGCAATAGGCTCGCCCCCTATTACATGGGACTATAACATAACTGGCGAAATGTGGGTGTACTATTACACACCTGTCTACCCCTTCGGGGAAATACAGGCGTGATGTTATGTTATGTTATGTTCGGTTACACGTTGTATAGGTAAACCCTGGTAAATCCATAGACATTGTGGACACTGAAATAACTTTATGGGTAAACCATACAGGACATAATTAAAGGATCGTAAGTATTTTTGTATGGACCCTCGACCAAACCACCAATTGAGTCTACCTTGCTATGATAGGTTTTAATGTATAACTACTTTACCTTTTTTTTTCGAGGAGGATACCTTTTTAAGGCTACCAACCTCATGGGGGAGAGGCTGGGATTTTTACCGCACTAAAACCTCCCTGGTCTCGCACAATAGAGGGGGCACTCCGGGAATGGGTTATGCTACCGGTGCCCCCCAGTTCTACGCCTATACTTAATGCTAGTCAAAGATAAAACGAAAAAAAAAATAGGCCGGCCTGATGTCCTGACCACTGGTAGCTTGGACTCGGTTCCCAATGCCGGTGGGCTACTTATAACACAAATAAAGGAATAATAATAAAAATTTTAGATGTTAGAATTCATATCTTTAAAGTTAAAATCACAAGCAGTGGATTCTTTATTTTAGTAGGAATCGTCCTCTTTTTTTTTTTTTTTTTTTAGCTGGGGAAATCCTCTTGGACACTCTCCGGCCGGGGAAGGCGGAGCCAGTGTCGGACTCCTGCCGACTAAAACCACCACGGTGTTCCTCATCCAACCATTGGCCGGGGGCGTGGGAAACTTGTATTCGTCCAACCATCCCCGGCAGGTCCCGGCTCGAGGAATCGTCCTCTGCGGCTTTTACGCGTATAAGCAATAACTATAATTCGGTGTAATTATGAACGCTTTTTTTGTGCAAATAAATGAATAAATAATAAATAATTTCGCGTCATTTTAGTTCAGAACATCGAAAATAATATTGTGGAAACCCATAATAGGATTAGGTAATCTTTATTTATGTTTTTTACAATTTCTATGTTTACCTGCATAGTAATATAATGTAGGAAAAACTAACTCATACAGGTGATACATAGTAAAACTGATCACATTATACAGGAATGACGGAAAAAATTAACATAGTGTTTATATTATTAAATGGTATTTACCCTAATGATAAATACCATTTAATAAAAATGCCATGTGCCATGATGGCCACGACCGCTCTGTCAAGAGCGAAACGACGAAGAAGAAGAAGACCCTAATGATGTGTGGGTAAATATAAAATAAGGTCTTATGATGGATTAGAAGGAAAAGACAATAAATAAATAAATGTTAGCTCAGCAGTGGGACCTGTTTTTTTTTTTAATAGGCTAGTTGAAATGAATAAAGTTATCGATAGATAGATAGATCATTTATTTATCTGATCATTTATAGATCTGATCAAAATATATTTGATCGGAGATTGGAGAGGTGATATGTAGTTTTTGTTCGTATGTCTGTCACAAGGCTGTCTTTTTACCGTAATAGGTAGTTAGCGGAAATGTTTACAGAATATGTCTTACTATGGCCTGTATCCTAAAAAAATACTGAAATAATAAAAAATTAAATGGGATCCCAGTCTCCATATAAAAGAGAGTTTGAAAAATATGCGTTTTCTCAACGTTTTTAGTTCCTGCTTTATCTTAAAAATGCTATTAGGTCACGATCCTTCCCGGTAATACATTTTGTCGACTAAGTCCCTTGAACGAATCCTGCTACATTACACGTTTGACGACTTCTGTGGTCTGGTGGTTCGAGTATCGGACTGCTGATCACGAGGTCGTGGGTTCGATTCCCACAGAACACAAATATTTGTGTGATGAGCATAAGTGTTTGTGTTGGTCTGGGTGTTTCTTATGTATTATAAGTATGTATTTACAAAAAATAAGTATAATAAGTATTATATCCATTGTCTAGTACCCATATTACAAGCTCTGCTTAGTTTGGGACTAGATGGTGCTGTGTAAAATGTCCCAAAAATATTTGTATTATTTTTAAATATTTTTTTTCAAAAAGACAAAAATATGCCACTTACATAAAAATAGTAATAATATATCAGTAAACTTATTCTAATGGCCTCAATAGAAAGGTGAAAAATGTTCTATTAATATATCAAGACAGTTGAGACTTAAAACTACTAAATGAGCTGAAGACTACTGAATGAGCTGCCGTCGAACAATGAGCGCAAGCGATTTTAGCCTTAGTGGTGGTTCACCGGAAAGTTTGCTGATAGTACATTATACAAGTGTAAAACGTGGGTTGGCACTACAATAGTGCATACTCTGTTGTTAAACAAAAAAAAAATAGTTAAACAGAATTATGTGTGGTGGTACAGAACCTTTAGTGCACCAGTCCGACTCGTACTAGGCCGGTTTTTAGGGTTCCGTAGTCCTACAAGGAACCCTTATAGTTTCGTCATGTCCGTCCGTCTGTCCGTCTGTCGGTCTGTCCGTCTGTCCGTCTGTCCGTCTGTCCGTCTGTCCGTCTGTCAGTCTGACCTAATCCTTTACAGCTTAATAACTTCTACAGTTATAAACATAAGTAAATGAAATTTTGTTAAAAAATAGTATAGATATAGATCTCAATTTTAAAAGAATAAAAAAATCATGATTACGTATTTTAGGGGTGGCGCCCATACAAGTGAAATGGGGATGAAATTTTTTTTTTCGCTGCACCCCCTCGTGTGGGATATCATTGAATAGGTCTACTAAAATGAAGGTAAGGTGGTTTCATACATCACTTTTTATTAGATGTACCATCTGCGAAATATAGCCTGCCAAAGTGGCTTGCAATGTGTCCCCCCTGCCATTTCTAAACTATGCAACGTAGAAACTTATAATCTTCCACATTGATAGACCTTTGTAAAAACTCTCTTTTAAACTTATTTCGAGCATATTGTGATTATAAATTTTTGAGTTATAGAGAGAAAACTGAAAAATACTTAAAACATCCTAGTTCAAAGGTCATTGACCTTAGAGAAAAATGATCATAGCAAATAATGCTCCTTTAGCTACTTTCTATTTGAAAAAATCACAAAAAGTAACTTTGTGTTATGTTGACGACACACTTCTTAAATTTGGTGCGATCTAGCGGCGTCTAACAACACTCTCTGGGTCGCCAATGCTGCCGTTAAGTGCCGTCTATTACATTTGGCACTGTATAGCGTCATCTAGCGGCTACTGACATCACTCTCTGAGTTGCCAATGCTGCCGTCTATTGCAAAAACTAAAATAGCCGTGATTAATATTCGATTTGATTTGTTTGTAACACCTACTTAAGGAACCCTATAATACTGAGCATGGCCCGACATGCTCTTGGCCGGTTTTTATAGGTGGTGTTACAAATAATGTGATGTATAGATAAATAATAAAATATTTGCACTTGCTACCCTCCTACTCGCCGCATTCGGCGGTCGGCCGCATTATCTTGACAGAAGTCAAGGCGAACGGACGTGTTGCACTCGCTTTAGAAGATCAATATGTGTGTTTGTTTTAATCACCTGTTAAAATCACCATAAATACTAAGCTAGAAAATAAATAAGTGTCTCAGTTTCTCTTTTTCAAAAAACACCAACCCTAGGCCCGTAGTTTGTCGCCGTTACAATACAATCTTGATCCCTTCTTTGATAGACAACTCAATGTGCTCTCAGTCGCATGTCCAACAATGTCCATACATAGAACGAATTGTCTGTCTCTAAGTTTGTATGTTTATGGTAATGTTAAGTACAGGTTTTGTTAGAATATAAATTACTTAAGTACACGTTTAAGTAGAGGAATGAAGTATTGAATGGCTGTGAGAGGCTGTTCGCTAAAATGGTTCGGGTGACGTTTGGAAAGGACGGAATACGGAAGAGATAGGGTAGTGCTATTCTTTGGGGCCAACACGACACGGAATAAAACAAAACAAAGTCAATCGCACTACTTGAAGCCTCCTATCAAGTAGTGCGATTGACTTTGTTTTGTTTTATTCAGTGTCGTGCCGGCCCCAAAGAATAGCACTAACCTATCTCTTCTCGTGGGTGTCGTACAAGGTGACTAAGGTGTCCATTAGAGGATGGGCAGTAGCCCCTCTTCTGAGTATTTATTCAAACAACTGCGTTCACCAACCTGCCAGCCAAGCGTGGCGATTATGGCATATCCCCCGTTTGGAGAGCCCTATGTCTAGCAGTGGACGTCTTTCAGCTGAAATGATGATGATGATGATGATGATGATGATGATGATGATGATGATGATGATGATGTTTTGTAAGATGAAGTTTTTCAGAATACATGGTAAATTTTGAAAATAAAACCGATTAGCCAAAAATAAAACTAGATATTTGTCTTCCCATGACGTGCCAGAGGCGTATTACTAAAGGGCCACACCAGTGTGGTCTTCTCCAGACAAATATCCATGAGGATTTACACCTGAAAATAAAAAAAAATGATGTAGCGAATAAAGTCCTATGTACGATTTTGGAGAAAACAAAAACGACGGCAAATAGAACTTAATGTAAAACAAAATTTAAATAATATACGCGATTTAATCCGGTTAAACTTTGTTTTATTATAATGTGTAGTGATCGCGAAAACTTAAGAAGTTATTATTATAACTTAATATTTTATATGCAATAAAAAATCCACCCTCTGTTTTGCCTGTATGTTCGTGTAGTTTTTCTTTTATTATATTTTTTCACAGACTATTATCGACAATGTAACTCCATTTTGGTCTTGAAAACGTAGACCTTATTCGCCTGTTACAAAACCAATGGCACTTCACTATTTCTGTAGGCACTCCGCAAGTGTGACTTATCTAATACGAAGAAACAAATAAACAAGACAAGCAAACGAGGATCCCGATCAACCGACAATCTTTATTATACCACCAACGCTTTTCTAGTAGAATAAGCATTTATTGTGCAGTCAACTACACCATTAACAACTATGTAAGTTTCCTAATACTCATGAGTATTTTAGTTCGTAAAGAACAATTACTTTCGTTCACTAGTATTTGGTGAACTGAATATTCTTCTTGGAGAACATTTATATTTTATTATAAGTTAGTTGCTTACAAGTAAAATGTGTCAAGCTAACTGTAAGTTGGATTAGTTGTAATAATGGAAAGGAAAGTGAAATATTATGAGAGCAAAAGTAAGAAACTTCTACTTAAAAATAAAATACAATAAATACAAATAGCATTTAGTTCTACCACCTGCATACAAAAATTAAAAACACTAGCTTTCCCGAAACACTAAATTATTATTCTTAGGTTTTTACATAGAAATTTAAAAAAAATGTAGTAGTCGCCTCTGCGGCGTAGGCCTCCCCTAAACCTTTCCACACCTCTCTTTCTAAACCTTTCCACACCTCTCTTTCTCGTGCCTTTAGCATCCAGTTTGGTCCACATATTTGACTGAAAATGTCTCTCCATCTCTTTCTCGGTCTTCCTTTTTTCGTTTTTATGTCCCTTGGTACCGATTCTGTCAGACACTTTGTGCATCTATTCTTACCCAGCCTACATATATGACCTGGCCACTGCCACTGCCAGCAAATTGCTAAAGAAACTTCTACTTACAAGCTGACAAATGACTCAATGATTTATCAAATGGAATCAAAGGGTTTGCGATGCCCATGTTGAGCAGACTAGTTGACAGGCAAAAGCTTAAATAAATTGCTGTTTTTGTCACGCTCTTTAAATAACTCAAAACTTTTAACAACCCTGTTCAAGAAGTCACTATCTGGGGTATTTTTTATCACAGTTCACTTATCGGTACGTTCTTGCGAACTAGTTTGATCGTCCACACAACACTATTAATTTCGTAATCGGCAATCGAGGCTACGTTTCCACAAATAAGACTATGTTATCTTTAAGGCCGCTGTGGTCCGCTCACATTACCGTAGGCTTGTCTAAAATCTTAGTAAATGCCACCGGTACCATAGATTTCTCTATCTAAATGACCATACACAACGGGTTGTGGTACGACCACATTATGGTAGGATATTTTTTTTGTATCTAAGCTGTGGTGAAAATTTAGAATATATTGGATTATAGAAATACGACACGCTCGTAACATTTTGTGTGTCAATCAACAAAATGATAATGGGACTAAAAGGCAACTTGGGTACTTTTGACTAGAGATGGGTAACCACCCGGGTTATAACCCACGAGTGGGTTAAAACCCAGTTATCACCCATTTCATTCCACCCACTGGGTGTTTTGAGCGGGTGGAAACTAATTCCTTTAGATTTCGATTTTTACCCGACTGCGCCAGAAGGAGGGTTATGTTTTTCGAGTGTATGTATGTCTGTATGTATGTATGGGTGTATGTATGTATGTTTGTATGTATGTATATTTCTTTGGCACGCTCTGTAGCCTAAACGGATTGATGGATTTTAGCTTGAGAAGTGTCGTTAGATTCGTCTTAATTGTGAGAGTGACACTAGGTATATTAAAATTATAAAAATTAAAATGGCCGCTTTTTGGCGCAATATTATGTCTTCAATTTTTTTTTTCCCTCAAAACCTATCGAGTGGGGTATCAAATTAAAGGGTTTTATAAATGCTTTACAAAAATATGTACAACTTACATGTTTAAATGTAATTTGGAATGAGAAATGCTAAAAAAACAACCGAAATGGAAATAATGGGTTTTTACCCATTACCCATCTCTACTTTTGACTAGCATAATTTATACTCGGATGCAGTTCAGCATGAGTTATGATGGGCAAGATATCGCCAATTAGTTGTAATATTACATTAAAATGTTACAGACAGATATTTCATTTTATTTCTTATACCCATAATAAACATATCGCATTAACCCATTTGCAATAAAACAATATTTATCAAATATTATACATTTAGTATATCGTATTTTACGTGTATTTCCTTTATTTATTACCAAATAGGTATTAACATAACATACAGAAATTAAACACTTGTTTATAACATAATTTAGATGTTTAGACGCTCACAAGTCGTATTGCTAGTTTCTAGTATAATAAATTCCATATTGTAATCTTGGTAAGTAATAACTTACGAAATATAACAATTTATTGGCGTTTAATACAACTATTATGAGGTTGTAGCTTTTTAGTAATAATGTGTACCTATGCAGGGAAACAAAAGTTAGTTGTAGGTATTAATTGATGAAAGTTTAACGTCGCTCGTTTACTATGGGAAAATCACGGACGAATAAAAATGGCGGACAGAATCTCGATAAAAATTGATTACTTAATTTTTCTTAAGCCTATAAGTTCGACAGTATTTTAACACACCAGACGGCATATTGTTATTTTATTGGTGACACTACGACAAAAACTTCTGTTATACGAGATTTGTTGTGTAATCGCGGCTGTTGTTATTAAGAGTGTGTGTGTGTGCGTGCCATCCCGTACTTTCGAGCGAGCCGACTTACTATTATTCGATGTTTCTCTTATTGTTTAGCGAGATTCTGTCCGCCTGTTTTTATTCGTCCATGGGGAAAATGGAAAATGGGTCATATTGTGCTTACGTTTATGTATGGGTCAAAACTGGAACTTTATTTATGTGACTACTTTTACCCACGACTTGAACCGCTTGGAATTTTTCGTCTATTATTCCGCACCCACTTATGATTGTGACATACTGCGGAATGGTGCTTAACTGAATTCCAGTGTGATTTTGATATTTGAGCAGAACCTGTTGTCATAGGCATACAAGATTTATTTCATAAAATATAGTATGATGTCGGTCTTAAAAATGTTTGAAATAAGTGGTAGGTACTTATTTATTACTCACTAGACATCAGATAATATGCAATTGCATTTCAGCATATGCAAATGCATATAACTCGATATTTATATCGTCAATGCATATTATAGTACTTTCTTGATGATTCTGCTTATTTCGGTAGCTACGTAAGTACGCTAGTACGCTACCGAAATATTTGTTGAAAATTTTTTGGTTTCCTGCAGGAAACCAAAAACTTTCCTCTGTTCAAGTCCATAGAAAACTAGAAAATATGATCAAAAAGACTGACACCCTTCCTAAAATACCATCGGAAAAGGTCCAGTCCCTGTACTTAGTTTAATTTAATTGTTTTGTTGATTGTGATGATGATTAGTAAAAAAAAAAAAAATTGCATTGTTAGAGTGCATATTTTGCGCATATTTGACCCTTTTTTAGAGCATATTTGCACGTATATTTTGCCATTTTATTAGTGCATATAATCCAATGTCTATTTACCACAAAGGATTCGTTGTAAGGATTAGATTTTTTTTTTTTTTTTTTAAATTGCAGCTTCTTTTCCGGATCACCAGGCTTGGCGATTGTGGTAGATATTATTTCCTAACATTTTTGGAGTAACAGTAAAAATGATATGACATCTCCAGCAGTGAACGTCGACGAAATGCTATCTTATGTGTGTTATGTGCATATGTTTCAAGATCATCCATTTATCAGATTTCTAGCAACCTAGTAACAAGCATTTAAAAATGACATGTCTTTAAAGAATAGCTGTAGATTTATTGTTATCTTAAAATATCGATTTTATTTGGTTTCCAGTTAGTCTGGTTAGAAATAAGATACCTACCTACTGCTCGGATGAATAAAAAAGGTGGACGGAATCTCGCTAAACAAAGACTGAAGCACAGATTTTTTTTCTCAACCCACTATAATTTCGAAAGCATTTTAACACACCAGATTTATACTGTTTTTTTATTTGTGACAACAATGACTACCGTCACACTAGATTTTTTGCGTAATCGCGGCTTTTTGGCATACTATGGATTTGGATGTGAAGTACTTTTAAGCGAGCTGGCATGGATGCTTCAATTATTGTTTAGCGAGATTCCGTCCACATTTTTTATTCGTCTGAAACTTTATTTTTTAATAAAGTTTTATATAAAATATTGATAATATTATGTAATTCATAACGTTGATCATTTTAATTATTAAATATTCAAACTAGTTAACATTAATAATAATGGATACAATTTTGACACAAACGAAAGATTAGGATGAAATTAGGTCGTATGTCCATCAAGCTTGCCGACTGTTGATAGTACAGTCGACTCCATGACAGTGGTAACACTTCAATTTGAAAACCGCCCTTACTGCTTACGAAATAAAGATGCTGCTTATGTCAAAGTGTTACCACCGACGTGCGGTCGACCGTACAGTAATGTGGGACCACCCTAATTGTAGCCGGTCTCCTACAAAGTGTTACATTTCGACAGTAATTGATTTACGTCACTATTTATGATTGATCGCTCGGAAAAAGTTGATCGCTGGATTTATTATGTAATTTATTTTATAAATGTGTAAATCTTTCAGAGTCTACGTCAAAACTAAATTAGTGGTAATAAAATAAATATTTAGTAATTTCTGGCCGTTTGTGTGTGCATGGCTTGAAATTACTAGACATATATTAATGGAACTTTTATGATGATTTTTAGAGTTTGTGTTACTTCCAGTTAGTTTCTGCTATGATAGCTTTGCAATAGGTATGTTTTTAAGACCACACACACAATTGTGTATGTTATTAAGATTGGTCTTTTAGATTTTTATAATTATAATTAAAAAGTAGATAGTTTCGATAACATATCTGTGCTCGCTAAACAGACATGGTAAAAAAATATAGATGAAATGCTGCGAACAATCATAGTGAAGCCAACAAAACCATGCTCCTCCGTGTACAAACTAGCGCTCACGTACAAACAACCTCATCTTGATAAGAGGCCCAGCAGTGAGACAATAATGGGCTGATAATGAAACGAAGGTCCATCCAAGGTCAAATGAGTGGTACGTCTATGCTAGTATCATCAACAAAGAGACGAATAAATGAGTAGATTGACAGGTTTCTCTCTTCAAAATATCTATAGGCTGTGCCCCACGGTTTCACCCGCCGTGCGTGGCATCGCCCGCTCGCAGTATTACTTCGTTTTCGCTTAGCGATCTTTCATTTATTTTTATTTTTGCTCGGCTCCTAAAGGTCGTAGCGTGAAGTTAAATAGCCTAATACTATTCCTCATAAGAAGGTTCAAAGTCACTCAAAGGTCAAAGGGCAATGGAGAGGGCTATGCTCAGAGTTGCCCTGCTTGATCGAGTCAGAATTGAGGAGATTCGCAAGAGAACTAAGGTAACCGACATAGCCCGAAGAATTGCGAAACTAAAGTGGCAGTGGGCAGGGCATATTGCTCGCAGAACGGATAGCCAATACGGCCGTAAAGTTCTGGAGTGGCGACCGCCTACTGAAAGGCGCAGCGTGGGTAGACCCCCCATAAGGTGGACCGACGCCCTGGTGGAAGTCGCCGGAATTCGCTAGATGCGGAAAGCGTAGTACAGGTCGTTGTTGCGATGCTTGGGGGTGGCCTTTGTCCAACAGTGGACGTCATTCGGCTAAAATGATGATGATGATGATGATTCCTCATAAATCTAGCTATCATATACATATCCTACTGATAGGATTGGAAAAATTCGTTTCGTTTGTTTCTACCAGTAGTTCCAGAGATTAGCGCGTTTAAACAAGCAAACACACAATCAAACAAAAAAAACTGTTCTGTATTATTATACTAGTATAGTATAGATATAATTTTAAATAATAGTCAAAACACTCGGAACATTTCTAACTGCTCTCGAGGCGTAGGGTCGACCCACAGGTGCAAGGGTCACATAAATCGCGCAGGTAGAAATACCAACCCTTCTTACAAAGACAGAGGTGCTAAACGTATGGATATGCGTGGTGATCTGGGCTTGATTCTGTAAAATAACATAACATAACATCACGCCTGTATTTCACCGAAGGGGTAGGCAGATTGTTGTTCATTAAATATGTAGACTGGAATGGTAAGTCTACCTATAAAAAAATACAAACGATATTATTATGCACCGCTCATAATATGTAAAGTCTAAGAAAACTTTCAAAGCTTCATCCACTCTTTTTAATTTATTCAAATATTGTATGTACCAAAATGTGTTAATTTGATAAAGTTTTATTATTCCTATGAATAAAAAAAATGCGTGTTTTTTATGGTATAACATTACGCAACAAGCTAAAGATCCACCTGATGTTAAGCGGTAACGCTTGCCCATAACAACTGCAATACCACCGTTGTTGCCTAACGGCCAAAATTAATATCCAATCTATCCACGATTTACCCTACCAGAGATAGAAATTTGACATATTTTGTATGGAGCTTATGTCAAATTCCTATCTCTTTTTTGGCCGTAAATGGTATTGCAAATTAATAGCGTTCACCAAACTGAGACCTAAAGATGGAAAGTCTCATGTGTTAGTAATTTCATCGGCTCACACTATATTTGCAAACTTCAAATACTGATTAATGATATTTTAATATTCTTCAACTGATGGTGATGATGATAGTTCAGTCGAATGAAGAGCGATCAAAATGTGATGACTGGCGAAAAACGTAGGATGGTGTAATCTTTTGCAGCTGGTATCGTCACCATTACTCACCATAAAATTTAAAGAAGAGTTTTAAAATGTCGGAATTAAATCTTATGATTTTTGATTCGCACATTCAACTGTTACGTTTTAGATTCTTATGGCCGGTTTTTCAGTAGCCAGTAAACTTTTATCTAAAGAATATGGTTGACATTTTTACAGTGGTTGTATAGAAAATCTGTCAAAGCGTCATATTTATTCTCAAGTTACAAGTTATCAGACGATTAAAAAATCAGCCCTTAAATGATTGTTGGTTACCTACCTACCTACTTACTAAAAATGTTGCGTACTTCTGACTTTAACTAAGTAACATTTTTTCTAGCAATAGTTTACAAAAACGGTTAAAAGATGGAGTCATCGTAACTCGTAACACACATTTTGTAAAACTTTTTTTTAAATGAATCTTAAAATAGCATTCCTTGAAGTTGCAAACAGGTTGAAGATTCCTTGAATAATTCAAAATTAAGTCCGTATTAAAAAAATATTCCTAAAGTACAGTTTGATTTTTAATCACCTGATTACTACTTAAGCATATAATCGTTACTTGAGCATCATTCTTATTCTAATGCGATAAGTCCTGGTGAAGGTCGTTGGAATCCGCTAGATGCATGAATAGTGCAGGACTGGCTGTTGTAGCGATGCTTTGGGATTCTTGGATGCCTATGTCCAGCAGTGCACGTCTTTTGGCTGAAATGATGATGATGATGAATTATGAACTTCAATTCAACTGTAAGGACGGGCGTTCGGATGCGAATCAAAGAAGACTGTTTGGGTGCAATTAGTATAATATACTGAAACAATTACATGTTAGGTTGCATTTATATGGGGGAAGGCGCGTCACACACTACACAACAATTATAACTGTTTATACAAACACATATGTATACATCCATCTATATAATCGTGGCGTGATTGCGCCGTCATCCTATCATTATTAATGGTAAATTGAAAGTGATATAATCACTTTTAATATCATCATCCTCCGAGCCTTTTCCCAATTATATTGGGGTCGGCTTCCAGTCTAGCCAGATGCGGCTGAACATCAGTATTTTACACGAAGCGACTGCCATCAGACCCCCGCAACCCAGTTACTGGGTAATACTGACATTCGGAGGTTAGACCAGTTGTCAGACTTTCAGGCTTCTGACTACCCGTAACGACTGCCATAGATATTCGTATGACAACCGGGACCGACAGCTTAACGTGCTCTCCGAGGCACGGCATAATCACTTTTAATAATGATTTAATATTTAATTTGATTATTTTTATTGAAGAGTTTTTCGAAATGACTTGTGTCCTTACGTATGAATATCGATTCTGATAACGTAGGTACCTCACAGGAACAACAGGGTTTTTGTTACGGTTAAAGACATTTATTTTCTCAAAAGATTACAATAATCACTTATAGAGAAAATACAATTATATTTTATTAACTAATGGTTATCGATTAGCGTAGTAAGTTAGTGTAGGGTAGTAAGTAAAAAAGTTTCGTTCAAATTAATCGAGCGAGCGTCATAAAAAACGGTAGGTCTGTGTAGGTAGGTGTACTAACAGCAGTTGTTTATTAAGGTCTATGATATAGTGACTGCTAATTAGTATTATAGGTACTAGGTAGGTATGTTACATGTTGTATACAGTATACACATATCAATCATTTGCAATAATTCTTAATTTTTCTCATGTATCTGGTCTGCTCGACGTCCGTATGTCACTGCAGGGATCCAGCAGAATACCAGCGTCAGGTATAATACCTGGCACATGCTGAGCTGGACACCCATTTGGTACAATATTGAGACACATATCACACTTTCTTATTTTATTTTTACTTGTATGTCCTGTGTCTTGTTTTTGTACTAAATAAACGTTTTATCTATCTTATCTATCTACATATGTACCATACCCATTTTTCTTCACTATCAAACTTTAATCCATACATAAATTCAAAAAGCCAAAGATACGAGCCAAATCGACCTTGTTGTTCATAAACCAATGAGGTAAATCACAATTACGAAATCCCATTCTTATCCCGTGATTTAACAGACCAAAGTGACAGCTCTACCCAGCTATGTAAGCTATTATAGGTAAAAGTAACGTTATCGACTTTCCACTAACGTATAGGTTTACGTTTATATAGATAGTGTTGTCCATAAACATGTGTTGGATGTTTTTAAAACCCATAAAAGTCGATGGCACTAGAATACATAGCTGTTTCGATTTATAACGACGCGTCAGTGTTAGGTGGGGTCATAGGAATGGCGGGTATTGAGTGAAGAGTATGAAAAAGTTAATAAAAAGTGATAAACAATGCTGAGGAAAATAAAATAAGCTAGGTATGTGGGTAGGTACTATGTTACTTCTTGTATCCTCGGACTCAGAAGTTCTTCTTTCTTCTCAACTTTTTAGATTTTGTTGAATAATTTACTAATTTGTAATGTTGATTTTGTTAAATATTGATCTGACACTACATTGCATACAACGTGTGACACTATGGTGTCACACGTTGTATGCAACGTGTTATTGAAATAACTGAAAACCCTTTAGGGGTCATTGTACTCATCCGTATGAACAAACGACGACCTCTGTGGTCTAGTGATTCGAGTGTCGGACTGCTGATCACGAGGTCGTGGGTTCGATTCCCATTACTTTAGAAATATGGCACGGTTACCGTTCAACATCTTGTATAAGTAGGATTATGATCGTTACGGAGGATCATCATACGACCTCTGACGACCTCTGTGGTCTAGTGGTTAGAGTGTCGGACTGCTGATCACGATGTCGTCGATTCCCATTACTTTAACGACTTGATCCTTTTGAATTTTAAGTATTTTATAGGCTCTGAATATTTTTTATCAGACTCGAGTCTTCAAAGATAACTCAAGTCTTATTATTATAAGACATGGGACTCGAGTTTCTTACAACACTTGTTTAGAGTATACGTTTGGTAACTTTTCTCATGGATTAGATTAGCACTTTCGAACGGTTGAGGATAACCTAACAGGTCTCTTGTTTTATGGCCACACCCATACAAAAATGTCGTAACTACGAAATTTCACATTTTCCATAGATTGAAAATTTATATTATCATTAGCGAGATGTTCTTATATTGTTATGTTAATAAAATGTTTGTAGCATTTTAATGTTTCGTCTTACAGCGGACGTTTTAAGGCGCATTTACAGCCTATTGTCGTGTTATATTGGATCGGCTCTCGGTAAGGCAAGACTATGTGTTAAATCGAGATGAGAAGAATTTATATTTTATTCTGACTGCCTCGTTGGTCTAGTGGTTGCAAGCGCGCCTGCTGAACGTGGGGTCCTGGGTTCGATTCCCGGGTCGGGCAAAGTGTTATTGGGTTTTTTCATTAGGAAATTCTCAGTAGCAGCCCGGAGTCTGGATTTGTCCCCGGTCAATGGCAATAGGCTCGCCCCCTATTACATGGGACTATAACATAACTGGCGAAATGTGGGTGTACTATTACACCTCTGCCTACCCCTTCGGGGAAATACAGGCGTGATGTTATGTTATGTTATATTTTATTCATGTAATTACTTTAAGAAGTGGTTGGATTAGGTTTTAAGCGTATTTAATTTAGTGATGGGCCGACTATTGGTTTTGTTGACCAGCCGACTCGGTAAGAAAATTGCCGATTAGTCGGCCGAATATTAGGCAAGGCTTTCTGGGACAATAGCAGTTTTCAGTGAGTTTGCCCTTTTGATAGGTAGCGACGGATTATTGCTAAAATACATCGGAGTTATCCCGTTAGCACTGTCTATAGTAAAAGACAATTTTCTGAGGTTTCCCAGCCTCTAAAAAGCTGTAAAGAATAATGAGCAAAGACAACACTTGGAGTTTTTTTGGTAACTGAAAAATAGTGGTGTAGAACTGTTACTTAGTTTTCACCATCTCTCAATAAAAAACGATCATAAATCCTTTAATATTGTTTACAGAACAAAGTCCAACATAGGAATCGGCTCTTATTAATTAGAACAATATTAAGTGTGCACACCATATCTTCGAGGCGCCATTTGTAAAAACCAAAGGTTCAATGACCGAGTTACGTCATCTTCACACAGAATCTACTAGTTGCTAAGGCGTGTTTTTGTCGTAACCTTGAAAACAACGCATGTGCTAGGGATGGCGACAACACTAGGTTTGGAAATGCTAAATAATTAATTTATTTTGAAAAAAAAAAACTGGACTGATATCAAATCGGATGGAAAATATGCTCTCTCATGGTTGGTTGTAACAATTTCATTTATTTGTCGAAGCAAAAATCATGTTCCCTATCATAATTTAATTGACACTTGAACGTATTGACAGAAACATGATAACTTAGTTATTACAATTTGTTGAGGCAGTCGTAATAACGGCTGATTTTCTAGTTTTATGTGGTTCATATGTCAATCCTTGGCACAGTCTGTTATTTTGCCTTAGTTGCGGCCATGTCCATTTTATGTTTTTATTCGATAGCTATAGTAACGATAAAGGTTTGGCAGAAATACCTATAGTGTTTTTTTTTATAATTATAAAGTTATTAAGGTTTCATTGAAAAGTGAGAAAAACAAAATTAATTTTTATTTTCGAAAATTGTTGTAATACATATTTAGTTAGTCCTTTAAATAAAGTAACAGCATAATATATATTTAGATAAAAAAATGGGGCATCGTACCTTTGATATATTAGGAGATTTTTTACTTTTACCGATTAACACAAAACATTTTTTTTTCATGTTTTCTTATCACGGTCGCATCTTATTTTCATTTAAATATATGCGTAATGTTATTGTCAATAATACACTAAAATATGACATGCGTCAATAGCAGGAATACGAAGATAGAGAGTTTCTAAATATTTTTGAAATTTCTATGGAAATAGGGTTGTCGCAATTGAATAAATAAAAAAATAAAATAAAAGTGCCAGATATTTCCCAAGTATTTAACTAAAAAAAAAAAAAAAAAAACATAACATAACATCACGCCTGTATTTCCCCGAAGGGGTAGGCAGAGGTGTGTAGTGTGTTAGTATTTAACTAACTTTGAGTAAACTCTTTCTCGTTTCTTTCTGTGTCTCTTTCTGGGTTTCTGTTGTCTGAAAACAATTACTATAATGTTCTCAATGCTCTAAGACTACAACGATACGTGACGCTAACCTAGCAGTCATCATCGGAGTTTGTCAAAACTTCTTGTGATGATAATACGAGTATATTATCATCAGAAGCGTCTGTTACCAATTCAGTATTAGGAATATCAGCAAAACTTTGCGGTAATGGATCATGGGTAATAATACACGCACACCGTAATTGTGAGCTGGTATTTGTGATGACATTAAAGACTTTTCCGTCAATTATGGTGAGGTATAATTTTGGATCTCCGACAACGACATATCCAGCAAAAATTTCCGAATAAATTAGTGAAAGATTTTCAATTTCTTCTTCTACCCAGTTCCTTTCTTCCAGAATCAGATCTTTTGATTCTGATCTGTATTGTATTTTTATTGGTTGGCAAAATCTAAAAGATTGTGGATTTGGGTTTGACCATAAGACAAAACCATCAAGACTTTTTATGCGCAACGGAATGTAGGTAGTAGCAAAGAGGCAGTGTTCGTCATCAATTTTATCAGAAAACGTTTGCTTATATGTTGACTGTCCTGTGCTACCATCAAAACCCCATGAACCCTCAAAAACGCAGTGAAGTGTATCTAACTGTTTTTGATTGCAATATTCCGAAACCCTTTGGTCGCAAGAGTCAATGATTCGTCGAAACGTGTGCATAAGTAAATCATTTAAAGGTACTTTGGCTTCTCGTTCTGATATTTCAATTTCAACATCAAGATAACAATGTTTTTTAGCTTTTTGTATCTTATAATAGGCAGGGTAAATATTAAATCATCGAGATTTGGCACCTTGTTGCATGTAGATATAGTCCTCCACTGATAGTTTTATATCAATCATTAAACAAAGAGCTTCATCAGGAGAATAGGGTTTGGGTTCCGATTTTGACTTTATGGTTCCTGCGATTTTTTTAGGCCGAGTTGGACTTTTCAAGCATTCCTTTATTATAAACTCAAACTCCTGAGTAGAACTTTTATTTAGTTTTTCGCCGGTTTCGTCTGTTACTATTCTCGACATAACTTTAATTAGTTTTGAATGAGGTTCTCCGTCAAGCGATTCCTAAAGATCTTTACGTGCACGGCGCTTTTGGCGATCACTTAAATTTTCATAAAATGTAGATGTGGAACTGGATGAAGCATCAAAATTAGTTTCAGGTTTCGGATCTATTGAAGGTTAGTCAAAGCTACTAGTTCCCGAAGTCGAAGGATTACTTTGTAATAAATGTGTATTTGATGTGAAACTGGAATGAGCGCCAAAAGAAGTTTCAGGTATCGGGTCTTCCAAGTTCTTGGGGTCTTAAAGTTTTTTGTAAGGCATAGCTACTACTTCTCGAAGTTGAAGGATTATTTTGTAATAAAAAATGTGCCTCATCCAATTCTATAATATTTTGTTGTGGTAAAGGACTTTCCTCGATATTCACTTTTGGTATTTCAATATCAAAAATAGTGGAAAGCCAGTGTTTGTTTTTATTACAAAATCGTTTGAAATTCCGTTTACTACTGCAATATAAAGTTCCACATTTACTTAAAAAATTTGAAAGATTGTAATTAAATTCATTGTTTTGGCTATCGATATTGTTCGGAATTCCATTTGGATATAAAGCGTTTAACACGATTAGGCATCGTTCCTCTGAATTGAGATCCAAAGGTCTTTTATGAACCCCGTGCAAATGTGCCTTATCTACCAAAATTTTATAAATTCCCAATTTCGTGAGTGATTTCTTCAGATCCGTGTTCGTGCTTTCGTTGTTAGTCGTTGGAGTTGCCACTCGCTGACCAGCATGAGGGTTGGCGCCCTCATGCCCCCCTTGCATTAAGTCCTCTGGTCGGGGCCCAGAAGGACATCCCCCAGCAGGACGGGTCAGTACCTGCTGAGGCAAAGCAGTGCCATGGGTCTTTGACGGCTCCATGACACCTCACCCCCGCTTCTCCAGATATTATGTATGGAAATTGGGTTTTGACATTCTATCTAACGAGGGCGGACCCCTTCCCAATTCCACATAATATCCTTCATCGAAGATTCATTTTGATGTAAGTGCATGCACTTACAAAACAAAAAAGAATAATAAACAAGATTTGTTACATGATTTGTTAGTTACAGGTGAATCTAATAAAATCGTGTTTGTGAAGACATGATTAGACCAAGGATAATGCTTCAGAAATAGTAATAGGAAATTATAATAATTGAAGAAGCAAATTTATTCCGAGCGAAATTGGTCGTTTGTTAAAGGCGCCTACATTAGTTGACAACCCTAAATTAAAACTTTAAAAATGAATATCTCCGAGTTCCTGTGTTCGTTGCTTCTTATTTTTTTTGTGGTTATACTTAGTAGTGTACTAAACATTTACACACAAAAATAAAATGCGACCATGTTAAGAATGACCATAAATAAAATTATTATGAAATCATGGAAAAAATAAAATTGACGCCTAGGAGAACGCATTTTTTTATGATAAAATAGATGTAATGATGCATTAAGTTAATGGCTAGCGTGCCATGAAACATTTATTGTAAAATGTTCATTATGAAAGCCTAAAACACGTTTCTATGGTTTCTATGGATTTTTCTCGATTTTCGAAATATTTTGAAAACTATGACACTTAAAACCACGGGGGTTTTAATAGAAGTTTTGTTTGGTTATTATCTTTCTAAAAGCCTCAAAAAATAAGGATGGCCGCAACTAAGGCAAAATAACAGACTGTGCTTGGGTAGCAATTAGGACCATGATAACGTGTGATGACAGTACGTGAATGATACGTCTACCGATGGATTCCGTATAGAAATTCGACGTTATCTCAAAGTCAAAGTGAAAAGTTTTTATTTCGAATAAGCATTTACATGTACACACGGCTACACATCAAGCTGTAATTTCCAGTATAAGCTGTCCTCGCATTGCAAAGGCTTTCAGTACAATGCGAGGTTAGCTTATACTGGAAATGTACAGCTTGATGTGTAGCCGTGTGTACTTTCAAAACGTTAATTATGAATCTAGTTGCACGGTTCCAAAAAGTTGGTCCTATGGAGAAGAGCCGGCAAGAAACTCCATGGATATACTGGATATATATCTCTTATGCTTATCATTATGCTTATCATCTCCCATGACGATCCTCCTTAACTATCATAATCCTACTTATATTATAAAGATGGACTTCCATGGGTCAAGGCTGCGGCTGATGCGACAGATTCTTATGACCGAAGCGTTGTAGCGACGACACTACAACAGTATAAAAATGTATGGCGTCGTCGGCCGCATGCACCGGAGATAATCTCGCCACGCGAGACCGGCCCTATGCTCTAGAGTAGTTCCTAGGAGTAGGCTTAATAGCCACTGGTTAGGTTTAGGTAGGTCTTAGCCTCGCCGGCGAGGCTTGCCGATTAACGGCGATTCGCGATTAGCGCGTCACACACACACCCGATATACCGAAAGTCCGACACTTTCGAGAAATTCATTCCTGATGCAGCAACGGCTGCTAGGGGGACTTAGGAACGGCGGGGTCCCCCTGCAATGCCCCAGTAAGCCGAGGTCCGAGCCCCCTCTTGGGGGACGCCCTTTTGCGGTATTACAACCGCGATTTTAGTTTTAAGTGTAGGATTAGGGAAACACATACATACATATTATCACGCCTGTTTCCCATTGGGGTAGGCAGAGACTATGGATTTCCACCTGCTACGATCCTGAGTCCTGACACACCTCTTTCGCTTCATCTACGTCCATTAACCTCGTCATGCATGCTCGTCGGTTTAGATTACTCTTAACCTGGCGCGACTGCTGAGCGTGGGGTCCTGGGTTCGATTCCCGGGTCGGGAAAAGTGTTGTTGGGTTTTTTCATTAGGAAATTCTCAGTAGCAGCCCGGAGTTTGGATTTGTGCCCGGTTAATGGCAATAGGCTCGCCCCCTATTACATGGGACTATAACATAACTGGCGAAATGTGGGTGTACTATTACACCTCTGCCTACCCCTTCGGGGAAATACAGGCGTGATGTTATGTTATGATGTTAACCTGACATTTAGATTTCTATGGCCGCATGTGTCTGTCGCGAATCTCGGACGTGGCGCAACGCAATACATTTTCATAGTGTTGTAGTGTCGTCGCTAAAAGCGCATCGGTCTTACGAATCTGTCGCACACGTATGTTGTTTCGGTCACGACCTACGGAAGTCCACCTTAAATACGAAAGTATTTTAATTTGTCTTCCCTTCAATCACACTGAAAGAACTAAACGGATTTGAATGAAATTTGGCACATAGATAAACCATGGATTAACACTTAGTTTATTGATTAATACTTTTTATCGAAATATCATGGAAGCATATCGATCATTATTTATTAAACCTAAGAATCATATTTTATCTTTGACGTTTTGAAACGTTTTATCAATCTATCCAATGATATTTAAAAGTATAGATATGTCATACCCTAACAAAACAAACGAAAAAAATGTTCCGTACGCGTACGCAGCACAATACACATAAACTAGTACAAAGAAGTAAGTTGGTTACTTCAAGTTACTTTCGCGTCATAATTGGATCACTTTCTGTACACACATGACGGCCATGTTAGTATTATTTTTTGTCACCGGTCACGCTCACGTTTTCGAGTCTACAGATTGCGAGCGCAAGTAACATATCTGTACTTTTAAATATCATGGAACCTATCACAACTAAAATGGCTTCTAGAATAATTTTAAAGGAACACTAGCTTTTACCCGCGGCGGCTTCGCTCGCGTTAAATGGTGCTAACCCACGTGACGGATCCTGTTAATTCAGTCCGGTCCAGTCCAGTTCCATCCATCCTTTCATTCGGACCGTCCAGTCCAGTCCAGTCACTATCCCACTATCACACTATCCCACTATCTCACTATCCCACTATCTCACTATCACACTATCCCACTATCTCACTATCTCGTCCCATGTCCAGTCCCGTCGCGTACCATGTCCCGTCCCGTCCCATGTCCCGTCACGTCCCATGTCCCGTCTCATGTCCAATGTCCCGTCTCGGCCCATGTCCCGTCACGTCCCATGTCCCGTCCCCCATGTCACATGTCCCGTCCCGTCCCATGTCCCGTCTCCCATGTCACATGTCCCGTCCTGTCCCATGTCCCGTCCGTCCCATATTATCAATTGTTCAGCAAATCAAATTTGGTGACACAATGACTGCAGCGCCACCTACCGGGTTCATTTGTTAATTCAAACCTTGCAGGGACCCGGACTCGGACGTATCTACACAAAAAATATCATTAAAATCATCAGTTCAGGAGATCAGTGACTTACCGACTGCAGCGCCACCTACCGGATCCAATTGTGTTTTTAAACAATCCAGGAACCTATTGAAACATACACACGAATTTTTACGTTGTTTAAATTAGAGGGGACCCGAGTTTACCATACCGAACGGGACGAACATCAAATGTTTGACAGTTTGTATGGGAAAATAAAATTGTTGTTTTTACTATTTTCCACATGTTCTCACCTTTTAAACCTTCCCTGGACTTCCACAAATATTTTAAAACCAAAATTAGCCAAATCGGCCTAGCCGTTCTCGAGTTTTAGCGAGACTAACGAACAGCAACTGATTTTTATATATATAGATTATAAATACTCGTATTTGGTTAGTTAAACGATTTATTACTGGGTGTAGGAGTCAGATATAAGCTTAAACTTATAACAACAATGGAAACGGCTAGGTTAGCGCTGTCCAAATCAGAAACTGTTTTAGGTAAGTATGCAAAACATGTAAGTAAAAAAAAAAAAAACTAATGACTGTCAGCCCTACATAATTTTGGTCACATTTCTGCTATATGGCCGTACTATGCGGTTTTTATGAACACTTGATATGTGTATGTTACATTTTTTTTCTACCACACTTCAGAACCCACGACTTTATAGTTGTAACAAATGTTGAGTCATTTAACATACTTACGTTTAAATTTTATTTTTTATTAATCAGTTTAATTCAAATAAGTATCCATACAATATAACACAACATAAAATTACAATTATAAATTAAAAACAATCATGACAAAATTAAATTACAATACATAAATAAATTACAATAAATTGTGTTAGTAAGATCTTATACACTATGTTAGTCAATACCTATTACTATACGCATCCATTTATATTGGATGGGGCAATCCGCACGAGATACAACCATCTGCAGAATACTGTTGCTACTGCCTCGTACGCACTGTATTATGGAGGCTACCTTCTTTCGTACAACGGCATGAAAGCCGTCCGTACGCGCTTCTGCAAACATTCCCGACGCACTACAATAGCGAGGCAGCCGCAACAGCATCCTGAAGATGTTGTTGTATTGGACTCGCAGAGCATTAGCAGCCCGACGCGTGTAATTTACCCACAAACTGCTCGAGTAAAACGATTGGCAGTACGCCTTAAACATAGTGATCTTCACTTCCCTCGAGCAGCGAGTAAACCTGCGCGCAACCATATTCCCTCTGACTGCCAATGCTCTGCGCTCCCTCTCTATGTCTGCATCATCTTGACACTCTTCCGTTACAATTTGCCCCAGATACCCGAAGCTGCTCACCACCTGCAGAGCCGTACCATTAAGCATAATAGGCGGAACATGCACTGGACCACGCTTTCCACTCTTGAAAACGAGCACAACACTCTTCATCGAGTTATATCTCAGTCCATGTTCCGCCAAGTATGCCTCACAAATTGACACAAGTTTACGCACCGCCCCCACTGACGGTCCCAGTAGTACCATGTCGTCTGCATAACTGATGTTATTTACGCATACTTCATCTACAAAACACCCCACATGAGTACTGCTGAGCTCACCGATGAGGTCGTTAACGTACAGGTTGAATAACAGAGGAGAGGTTATACCCCCCTGCCGCACTCCACACTCCATGCTATATGCATCAGACAGCGTACCAGCCCATCTCACCTGGTTTCTCTGACACCTGTACCAATGGCGCAACACGGAGATGACTTCAGCCGGCACACCCGCGCCTTCCAATTTGTTCCAAAGCCTATTATATAACACTCTATCAAAGGCTTTTGACAGGTCTAAGAAGCACGCATATACCCGGCGTCTTCCTCTCCGTGTAATACCCGACAGTTTTCTTAAGACACAAGATTGCGCTCTCTGTTGACAGCCCACTCCTGAATCCAAATTGGCCATCATTCAGCTTTATGTGCTGCAGGAGAATGTTGTTAAGCAAGCTGTCAAGTACCTTAGCCATTATTGTGGCCAGCGAGATTGGCCGATAGTTATCCTTATCTGACACGTCACCAGTCTTGTTTTTGACAATCGGCACTACTATTGTTTTTGTCAAACCTTCAGGCAAGTAGCCGTGACATAAACATAAATTATAAAACATGGAGAGCACGCGCGGCAGATGAGCACCAGCAAACTTTAGATGCTCAATGCTGAGGCCATCATGCCCGGGAGATTTGCCCCTCTGCATACAAAGTAACACTTTTCTCAGATCTCTAGCAGTAAATTTAACAACTCTCTCCTGAGCGACAGCCCCAGCACATTATTATTATATTATTAGCTATCATAGAATGATCACTAATACCATTTACACTTACGGGAAAGCCAGACTTTACATTCATACATTCATTTTGTTTCCAAAACAATTTAAAGTCTTTGGCAGCGTGGTGTGACGCCAGAATATCCATTTTGATCTGGTCCTGTCTATCTTGACACCATTTTAATCGTTTTTTGAAAGTATTTCTACTTTCATACATATCTAAATACAGTCGGCCATTATTAGGCTTTCCAGCTTGAACCCACACCAAAAACTTTAGCCTGGCCTCCCTGTGAAAACCTGCCACATGCTTATTCCACCCAGTAACATAGCCACCTCTCCGCAATTCCCCTTGCTCATAAGAACTGGCTGCAGCCTCAGACAAGATAGAAACTAACTTTACATACATGGTTCCCAGTATGACCCTGTGTTCCGCCTTGTAACAGATCCATCACAACAATCCGAGAGCTCTCCAGGAAAAACCAAGTCTTTTGAATTTATGCCTCGTTGGTTTTTAACAAAAACATCGTTACTCAAAATGTTTAGTTTCGTAGGAAAACGTTAGAGATATCAGTTACTTATTATTGTATGAAAGACATGTTAATATACTCAAGGAGTGAATTTAGTACGTTTTCAGAATCAATATGATGATAGTTCATGACGTAGGGAAAATAATAAATTAGTCAGGAAAGTAAGTCGGTCAGTATTTTCAACGGGGCTGATCGGTAGACAAATATACTGTAACGTCATGCAGTGTGGACAACAGCAAAGGACAGTTGCTATAATACAATACAATTCTTTATTTACTGAATATTGGAATGTATTGTATTGTATCCTATCTTCTCTCCCGTGTGTCAAGAATCACCTATGTGTAGGCAGTGGCGTAGCTACCGTAGGGCAAGGCGGGGAGTGCCCCGGGGCCCCCAAGCTCAAGGGACTCCTCGGCCTCCATGAATGACGTTCGAAAAAGCTATATAATATCCTAGTCTAGTTGAATAAAGAATTTTCGCCTTTTAACTTTTTGCCCCGAGGCCCTTGGTTACATAGCTACGCCACCGTGTGTAGGGTGTTACCTACAATGCGATGCTTGCTTGATAATGCTAGGTGCTTGCTAAACCCTGTGTTCTAATTACTGTATACAATAAAACAACAAAGTGATTGCTTGAGTTTATTCAACTGTTTGTGTAAAAATAATAACATTGACTTATATGAATTGAGGTGACAGAGTCAGCAATAACACCTCGTACGGTTGCCCGTACACTATGTAAAGAGAACTGCAGATTGTAGCAGCATCCGCCTGGGCGCTAAAGACTAAGACCAAACTGCACGTTATTTTTCAAGTGAAGGGATTATAATTGACTTACTAACCTTTTTTCTCCAATATAGGAAACCTTCAAAAGACTGCCGGCCTCATGGTGGTACGGAGGCCGAAATGTATGGGATTTTTCCTCCTCAAATCCTCCTGGTGGCTGTCTTCAGCACAATAAGGGGGACTCAACGACCATACATACATACAGGCTACCGATGGCTGTCAACACAAAAATGATATAGCACTGATGTAGGTCACCACCATTTACCACCTGAAAACTTCAAATCAGTTTCGACTTTCGACCACATACGCGAGCCGCCAAAACTTCCGCGTTACCACAGATAATATAATACTATACTAGTAGCGTTACTAATTAGCCAATAGCCGCCTTGGTAGGGCCAATCGGATTGCAGTACCTCGTCTCAGCTAGTTGACAGAATTCGCATTTTATTCAACATAAGGTGTTATTGTTATTGGCACATAATATCTAATAGTACTAACGTACAGAACGGCCACTCTCCGCCCCCCGCCAATTTAAGATTCCTCGCCCGCACCGTAGTCTGACGGCAATTGGACTGCAATATTGCAATAGATTTCAATCGCCTGTCACTATACAAGCACGTCATCTCTGAGAACTACTGAGAAGCGCTTGGGACCTAGTCGGCATTTAGAGCGGCGAGCATCCCTAGCCTACACGTGTGTCCGCGTTCGTATACAGACGTAATCTTGTGTATGTAGGTGGTGCTAGTATTTATATTGTATTGAGTGTCCGAGGTGTGCCATTGGGCTGTATGGTTGATGGCTGTATGTATACTCCAGAAATGTATTATAATTACCAACTCATGACTGTTCTTTGCAGCTTATTATTATGAAGCCGATGTTCAAATGTGGGATATTACCACCTTTTTTAAACCACCATATCAAATGATTTTAACCCAAAAAACATAACTGAAATAGGTATAATATTCATCTTAAAATAAGTATGACTAATCTCCTTTTCAAAGAGAAAATGAGCAATAAAATATGTAAATGGTTTCTGTCGGTCGATGACAGCAAAATAACATTGTAGTGTTAATAAATAAATATCATCGTGTCCTGCCAAACTTACGAATATAAAGGTGCGGTTCCATTGCTGTGCATGAGCAGTTGAGCACGCTACGCACATGTACTTAGCTTCACTTTATATTAAAACTAACATATGCCCGCGGCTTCACCCGCATGGATGTCGTTTATCGCGCATCCCTCGGGAATTGTTCATTTTCCGGGATAAACAATAGCCTATATGTTAATCTGGGTTATGTTCTATCTGTATGCCCCATAAATACATATGTTTTTGCGTGAAAGAGTAATAAACATCCATATATCCTCACAAACTTTCACGTTTATTAGATTAGTAGGACAGGAAGTAGGATATAGCAGGAGCGCAGGCTCCGTGGGTGCTCGGGGGCTCCAGCACCCACGAGAGGAGAATAAACGGTACTGAGCACACATGACAATAGACATCAACACTGATCAGTAAGCGATACCTGTACTACCTCACCCGCCGCGCGGCAAGACGTCTAGCTACTACTAGCTAGGTTTTACTTGCTTGTGAGCAAGCCCGTCCTTGAGTTGTAGTTAGTGTAGTTGTGATACCCGCGCCCACAAACAAGCCTAGCGGCGTGCCGCTGCCAGCACGCATTTCACCAGTTCTTTTAAACAAGTCTTCAAATGAGAATGAGCATTGAGCACCTACGGGGTTTTCTAAAACCAGCGCCCCTTGTGGGATCATCTACTGTGACCCACGGCCACGCTACGTACGGATGTGTGGCTTGATGACGTCACCAACACACGCGTGGTTTGCTCAGATGCATTGTCCACGCGGCCCAATGCGATGCACGCTTTACATGCGGCATACGGTGGCGTAGCTTCACGGGGAGGGAGATGCTTTTTAGGGTTCCGAAGTCCTACAAGGAACCCTTATAGTTTCGTCATGTCCGTCCGTGTGTCCGTCCGTCCGTGTGTCCGTGTGTCCGTCTGTCCGTCTGTCCGTCTGTCCGTCTGTCCTAATCCTTTACAGCTTAATAACTTCTACAGTTATAAACATAAGTAAATGAAATTTTGTTAAAAAATAGTATACATATAGATCTCAATTTTAAAAGAATAAAAAAATCGTTTTTACGTATTTTAGGGGTGGCGTCCATACATGTGAAATGGAGATGAAAAAAAATTTTTCGCTGCACCCCCTCGTGTGGGGGTGTGGGGTATCATTGAATAGGTCTACTAAAATGAAAGTAATGTTTCATACACCACTTTTTTATCAGGTGTACCATCTGCGAAATATAGCGAGCCAAAGTGGCTTGCAATGTGTCCCCCCCCTACCATTTCTAAACTATGCAACGTAGAAAGTTATAATCTTCCAAATTGATAGACCTTTGTAAAAACTCTCTTTTAAAATTATTTCGAGTATAATGTGATTATAATTTTTTGAGTTATAGAGAGAAAACTGAAAAATACTTAAAACGTCCTAGTTCAAAGGTCATTGACCTTAGAGAAAAATGATCATAGCAAATAATGCTCCTTTAGCTACTTTCTATTTGTTAAAATCACAAAAGTAACTTTGACACTTCTTAAATTTGGCTTCTTGAATTTATCGCTAGATGGCGCTACTAACAACACGCTCTGAGTCGCGAATGCTGCCGATTATTGCAAAAACTAAAATAGCCATGATTAATATTCGATTTGATTCGTTTGTAATTACACCTACTTAAGGAACCCTATAATACTGAGCATGGCCCGACATGCTCTTGGCCGGTTTTTATTCTTAACGGGCTTGTTAGCAAATAACTAATCACTCGACCCTTGAAGACCACCAGATTATTCTTCTCGGGAAACACTGACGAAAACTATTAGCAAAACGGTTCGTGCGTAAGAGTGGAATATCTACCATATAACGGTGGCGCATCGCCGTGCTTTTGGTCGTCCGATGATGGAAAGGGCTTGGGGGAATTATATTGTGCAATTCCAACGCACACTGTGTGTGTGCTGTGTGATGTACATAATGTGCTGCGGTGGAAAGGTAGACACACGCAGCCAAACATATGGATCCACGCAGCTGGCGTGCGTAGCCTCTGCGTGCACATCCTACGCAGCAATGGAAATGCGCCTTAATAATATGTTGCTGATATTTTATACTAACATTTACAGATTTTATTCGGTGTCAAACTGTCTGCCTGGTTTATAACTATTTAGAAATCATGAGCCATCATGAATAGGTTTTTAGCATATCCATAAAAGTTGCTATAGGATAATGATTAACATATTATATTAAAAGTTTATATGCAGTAGTTTCGAAGGTCAGATGGCGATCTTTCTGTATATATTTTGATATTTATCTCCCAATATACTGTAAGAAAGATGTGATGACTTAAACTTAGGTACCTACATTATGATTTGGTACTTATAAAGTCTAGGCACAGACCAGTAAGCTTCAAGACTCCGCATAAACAAAGTTTTGTATTCGAACGCAGTCGTAAAACGTTGGTGGGGTCAGGGGGGCGGACGGCGCGTTATGATTGGCCGGCTCAAAAGTTCGGTGGTTTTATTCCTTATGATTGGTGCCGCTCGCTGACTGAGTGACGTTCCGATTGGCGGAGGGACGTATGATATGCAGTGGTAGAGCATATGTGTTGTAACCGGGGGTGTCCAGCTAACCGGCGTCTAGAGGCTTACTGGTCTATGAGTCTAGGTAATATCGTTCTTTATGATGTACTAACATATAATATCTACTACAATGTAGTGAGATCTACGTGGTGTAACCAACTGTTGAATCTATAGGTTAGTAGCGCACAGACTTGCCTGTCTTTGACTTTATACGCAAATATTATCTGTGCCCGCGCGAAAGCCGTTTCACGCAGTAAAGACTTCGTAAAGAGCTTATGTGTAAAACCTACGTAAGTATTACCACAACTTCAGAGAAAAGCTAAACATTTCTGGAATGTTGCGAACTTTGAACCTACCTTATACTTATGTTACTTTTTAAACACAGTTTGTTATGTCGCATCATCAAGGATCACATTTACCTAGAACAAAAAAATACTATTTCCTGCGATATATATTAAACAGCGATAACTAATCTATTAAATAAAATAAAATAAATATTTGAGAAAAATTAACTCAGCCCCATCTAGTCCCAAACTAAGCAGAGCTTGTACTATTGGTACTAGACAATGGATATAATACTTACATACTTATAATACAAAAGAAACACCCAGACAAACACAAATAATTATGTTCATCACATAAATATTTGTGTCCTGTGTGAATCGAACCCATGACCTTGCAATCAGCAGTCCGAAATTCGAACCACTAGACCACAGACGTCGTCACGATATGTTGCAAACATATCGTGCACTTCAATGCAATGTACCTATTTACAATCACAGATATAGTAAAAAATGTCTGTGCTTACAACATTATACATTGCAGCTGCCTTCAGTGTGGGCCAGCCTTTAAAGTTTTATTGCGATTGTCCACCAGCAAGAAAAGGCCACTATTCTAGCTAAACTATAAACACTAAAATGGAAATCAGTTAGCATTATTTCAACATAAACTATCCATATCGGCTAATAGCCTATTAGTATCAAGGAAAGACCACACTAGAGTCCGTACATTTGAAAAAAAGTCGAAATCATTCAATGAATTTCGTATGCTTCACGTAATTGGCGATTGTGACTAAAAAGTGGTCACAGCTATAAAGGGACGCGCACAGTGCGCACACTCGCCCAACCGGGTCATAACACGCGACAAAAAAGTCGTTGCGACCAACATGTGACCGCGTAGTGCGACAAAAAAATGTAGTAAAGCACCGCATTGGTCGTTGATACAGAACTTCGAGTTCACTGGTGAGTTATTGTGCTTTTAAAATGTAAAGAAAGAAAAGAAAGAAAGAAAGAAAAATAGTTTATTGTCACAGTTAACGACGCGCAACTGCAATGTACTTACTAATATGTAATGGGATGGGACGCAAGTTGTTTGTTTATTGTTTTGGTCTATTATATGATGGCGAAACGATCTAAAGGCCCACCTGATGTTAACCTTTGCCCAAAACTGCAATACCACCTAGGCTGTTGTCTAAATGGTACCGCTAAGTCGGTTCGCCAAACTAAAACATGAAGATAGAAAGTCTCACGTGATTGTAATTTCGTTGAATGACTCGTGGTTCCACTAAGTAGAGACCCAGCAGCGGTACAAGATTTTAATTTTAATGCGTTTTGGTCCCACTGGTCAGTAGGTCCACAAGTCATAAAAATCTGTTTAAATAATGACGATGCCGACAGTATGAGCTCTACTTATAACAATAAAAGTCACGACAGCTCATTAAAGCCACCCGACCAGCACCGCCTCATCGTTCGTCACTACTCGTTGTCGACAGGTGGTCCACGGGTGGACGCCGCATTGTCACCAGTGAACCTCGCGTGGTCAACCAGTGAACCTCGCGTGGTCAATGAGTGAACGTCGCGTGATTAAAGAGTGGACATCGCGTGCTCCACGAATTTCCGAGTAGTCTTTATTAAAATTGAAAACAAAAACGATACGTCCGACACGTTCGAAAAAAAGGGTGAGAAGGGTGGGTGGGGAGCGGTGCATCACCGACGCATTGTCCTCGCGTGAACCACTCGCGGGCAGCGCGCGGTCCACTCGGTATTCGTGCGTTGACAAGCATGCGAGCAGCGAGTTGTCACCGAGTGGTCCACTCGCCGTCCGCGCGTGGACAGCTTACGACCGAGGCGATCCGGTGACGCTACAGAGTTGATGTAGTGAGCGCATACGGCATATCCATAGAAGTCCATATAAAGAAAACAAACCGCACGAGGTGAGGCAGTGCGGGTCGGGTGCTGGGTGGCTCTTATGAGCTGTAACCTTAATACAGCATGCCAACTTTGTCCAGATTCCGGATCGATAACCCAGCTGGAACCCGAATTAGCAAAAGTAGTCGGTAAATTTAATAGAATGCTAATTCAAATCTACCTACATACTATAGATCCTTATTAAACAAAAAAACTAATTAATGTACTTACCTAATATGACTTACATTGATGTAAGTGATTGTACACTGATTAAAATTAACATTTGACAAACTTAAATTTTTTATAAAAAAAGTTTTGGCATAAAATTTTTAATAATTCAAAGTTGAGTTGTGAAGTCGGCAAAAAAACAAAATTTCAATAATTCGACTCAATGTAAATCTTCATGTCCGTTGTTATTATTTGTAAAATAATCTGAGGAAACAGTTTCTGAATATTTGTATACTTATGTTTGTTATTTCCTGTTTGATTCCCAAAATAACCAGCTCATTCTATGACCAGCCCATTATTGTCTCACTGCTGGTACGAACTTCTTTTTAAAATGGGAAGGTTAAGGCCTTAGTCTAACACGCTGGCCTAGTACGGGTTTTTTCCCAAATAAAGTAAAATAAAATAAATAATATCCTTAAACAAACAATACAATTAATTATGTTAAGACTATAAAAAAATATCTGATTGCAATTAAAAGCTAATAAAAAGCACGTAAGGGCACGCCTCCTGCGTGAATGTCTGTTTCACAGAAATAGATAGAATGGCCATGTGGGCAGGGCGCGCGTGGCAGCACCATGTACCATAGTACAGGATATTTCAAAGCCTTTCTCAGCACGCCTTATGACTTGTTTTTATAAATACTGTAACAAAAACCTGCAAAAATGCCTTATTGTGCTGTTTCTAACTACAGAAACAAAAGCTGTAAAGTACATTTTATTAAAATTTATGTAAAAAAAAAATAACGTCAAAATGTAAGGCGTAGTTTGTTCGGAAAGTTGCCACGCATGAATCGCAAGTAAAATTGTGATTACAACCATTCTATCTATTTCTGTGGTCTGTTTATTGTGCTAATAGGTACATGTACACATTTTTACAATGAATTTTACAAACATTGGTTCCAACTATCTTGAACACGTAATGATGCGTAATCACATCTAGAAATAAATCCCGCCAATTTTTGACTAGACGTAACGTGCTTTTATTGGCTTGAGCAATAAAACGCGTGGGTGTGGCATTGCGCGAGCCAATAGAAGTGCGCTCAAGCGCGCTCCTATTGGCACGAAGCACGTTCGTTGCCTGATATTTATCTGTGCGAATAAATAGAACAGTTTCGGAATTGGTTAGCCCGTATTTTATCTCTATAGAGTTTAATACTCGATTTGTACACCGTACTAAACTAATTTTAATCACAGTGTATCTCTTTATTACTAACATCATTGAAAAAGGACAGAAAATATTAGATCAGTCAAAGTCCATGGTTTGCGAGCGAGAAATGTAACGCAAGCTTAATGATCCAATAAGGAACTCTGGTACTAGTAGTAATACAGCTCCTTTGTGAAAGAGCTCGTCGGGGGAAGTGCTACCACCGTACCTACTTCTCCGCCAAATAGTGATGCTTGCATTGCTGTGTTTCGGTCTGAAGGGTACGGGTGCCGGTGAAATTACAATCACATGAGACTTTCCATCTTCATGTCTCAGTTTGGCGAACCGACTTGCGGTACCATTTAGGCAAAAGCCTAGGTGGTATTGCAGTTTTTATGGGCAAAGGTAACCGCTTAACATCAGGTGGGCCTTAACTCGTTTCGCCATCCTATACTATAAAAAGAAACTCGATATTGAGTTTCCAAACTAAAATTGCAGAAGTAAGACGTTGGCTGCTACGTTATAGTGGAACTGGGCTGGCCATATCTGCCACATGGGGCAATGGGTAAAAATCACAACAGATCAGATTCCTCACAGCCGACAACGACAACGTGGTAGGCTCAGAAGGAGATAGCGGGATGAGCTGGATTCTGGACTCAAGGGATTGGTCACCAAATTATGAAAGACCGAGGCAGGTGGAAGAAAGGAAGGGAGGCCTTTGCCCTACAGTGGAGAAAAAAGGCTTATAAAAAGTCTTTATTCTTTATAATTCATAGCCTAAATTCACCCTGAAGACAAGCTAGTAGACTTTCCTGACAGAACTTATTAACATCTATCAGTTTCTAATGTGTTTTTTAGAAAGAGACACACTAAAGTAATTTAGTTTGACTAAGATTAAATTATCCACCTTTGGGGGGACCTTTGTCCAGCAGTGGACGTCTTTCGGCTGAAATTATGATTTATTTTATTTTATTTTTATTTTTTATTCTTCAGGACAACAAACAATTGCGCAATAATGCATAATACAAACAAAAAGATCATACAAAACTTAAGTAATCACGCAACCAGCACCGTTATCCACAAAATAATACATACAATTTTACAAATACAGCAAGCACTTTTGCAGATAGAATTAATGTATATCTAATTATGAGCGAAAATTAATGTAGGTAGGTATACAAAACTTGCATAATTATGCATAATTTGAATAAGGAGCTTACAATTCATTTATCAAAATATTTTTTTGTGACATGGTTTTTATATTGGGCGAGTGACGTAACAAATAGGTCAGTATCGGCAAAATTATCATTATATGACTCCATAATTCGCCGCAAGGGAGCACGTTCTCCCGAGTTAGTTCTGCAGAGCTTGGGAGCAAATATTCTGTGAGTATAAGTATCACGAGTTCCTTGGGCGTTCCCAACTTGGAATGCGAGGGTATATATATTTGGTTCATAAGCTGATTGCAATCTAATTTATTATGAATAATTTTATACAAGAGTGATTGATCAAGACACAGTCTTCTTAGATTTAGAGTTGGTAGAGAGAATTGGTCTTAAAGAGTATGATATGATGACCATTTTTTGTAAAATTTATAGTTTAAGAACCGAAGATATTTCCGATGATGATGAAGATTAAATTACTTCAGTTCACCATTATTAGAACTTTGCGTTTAAAATCCATTCCCAAATCTCCATGTATCATAACACAAGCAGGTAAAACAATTTATTAAGTCGCATCCTCGCGTCTGTTCATAAATAGCGTGACCTAAGCGCCCTCTATAAAACTTAGCGTGACAACTCTCCGCGTTGTGGAGCTGCCGTGAGTAATGTGACTGCACCGTTATGTGGTATGGGAAGTTAAACTAAGAAACTGATTTATAGCTCGGTTTACTGGGATGTCAATAATGCTAATTGAATGTGGTGAGAATTTAATTTGACGTATTACAGTCGGCTGCATGACAGTGGGAACACTTGAATTAGAAAACCGTCCTTGCTGCTCACGAAATAAAGGCCCTGTCAATATCAAACTGTTACCACTGACGTGCGGTCGACCGTACAATACTGGGTGCTCATAGCAATTCTAGCTTCAGTCGCGTGTTGTGCCTCCCTGATGACACGTATCCGCGGCAGTTCCAACTCTATTCTGAATGTGTTCGCAGATCGGTGGGATTCACCGATGCTGCAGAGATGTATGCAGCTCCACACTATTTAAAATTGTACCTGATTTTTAAGACTGTTTACTAACACTGATATTAATTATTTTTAACGTATTTACGCATGCGAAGCGAAATCTAAAGATTTAAATTGTGGAAAGAAAAAATTATGCTCGTGAGCAATTTTTTCTTTTCACAATTTAAATCACTAGATATTAAGCGAATTGTTACTAACACTATAGATTTTGTCTGAAATAGAAATAACAAAAAAGGTCATGTGTGAGTCTGAATCATGCACTACTGCACTAGGGATTTCGTACCGTACACATGTCTGTGAAATAACTGTTTTTATTATTTGATGTTTAATTATAGTGTATGCACTATAATGTAAAATGGCGAGTGCTCTGAGGTATTGTTCGACCTTAAACAAGCCGTTGACTTCCACCATCGTACCACCCACCATAAATTTAAATTCTATCCTAAATTTATATTCTATTCTATTTAAATTCTATTCTTTTTTGGTTGGCGGTCAACTATAAGTTTCACACGCCATTTTTTGCAACCAACAGCAAAACTGTGGAACCAACTTCCGTCAGCAGTTTTCCCGAACAAAATCGACATTCCAGCCTTCAAGAAGAGAGCATACGTCTTTTTAAATGATCAACAACGCGTTGGCGACTCCCTGGTGTTGCGGATGTTCATGGGCGGCGGAGATTGCTTACCCATACTTAATGTACGTTTGCCCCTCGGACGAATAAAAAAGGCGGACGGAATCTCGCTAAGAAAAGATTGAAGCACTTCGTTTTTTCCTAAACCCACTATAATTACGGTCTGTTTTTTTCTCTCTTGTCTTATTTAGTAAACAATCTTGGCACGTCTCTTTATTCAAATAACTACTGATAAAATATAATTATTAGTTCTTCACATGTAATTAGGTTAAAAAAAAAAAATTGTGTGTGAAATTATTATTGACGAATTGCATTAAAAAGACATGCCAAGATTGTTTACTAAATAAGACAAGTAAGAAAAAACTAAAATTATGTATAATTTCGACTGAATTTTAACACACCATATATTGTTATTTTATTTGTGACACTACGACAATGACTACCGTCACACGAGATTTTTTGTGTAATCGCGGCTTTTTGTGTCACTATGAGTGTGAATGAGTGCGTTCCAGCCCGTACTTTTAAGCGAGCCATCTTACTATGGGTGCTTCTATTTTGTTTAGCGAGATTCCGTCCGCCTTTTTTTATTCATCCAAGGTTTGCCGCCTATGTTATAAAAAACAATAATAATAATCAGACCAAGGTTGACGCTTGTATTTTCTGTTTATAAAACAGAGCAGTAACAAAAACGTTATATTATTTTTACTATTTGCCGTTAAAATCGCTACGGTTAAAAGATACAGCCCTGTGATAGATAGATCTTCTTAGAATGAGAAGAATTCAGGCCTTAGTCCACCACGTTGGCCTAGTGTGGGTTGGCGGACTGCACACACTCGACAACAGTTATATAAACTGCACCAAAACCACATCCAAACTGCTATTTGGAGCTAGCTTGCAGTTCAAAATCAAATGCAGTCCATCTGAAAATAGCCTATGCTCTATCGCCGTAATACAAACCCTTGTTAAAGTCCCCGATATTACAACACAGAACGGTCGATAAAACAATGATAAATGCAGAAACATTATACACTAATAGTGCATCGTTAATTGTAATTAATCTCAGGCGGGAATACATTACTAATACTGACAATACATGCTTATTCAAGAGATAACGGCTGTAGAACTTACACGAATATGCGATTACATGGAATCGAATATTCTCAAATGGTTTCCATGGTGGTCGTAGAAACACAAATCGCAAATAGGTTCTCCTATATACAAATGTACTCTGTGAAATAGGTTTTGTTCAAGGCATAATGCGAACTACCAGGCCCCTCAAAAAGTATTGCGAAAAAAAGTTTTTATATATGGGAGACTGGCCAGTTATAATGTTTTTCGAAAATATGATTATTTATAAGTAAAAATAAGTAAGTTCCAATTTAAAAATTTCCCTCCACATTTTTTGCGAGTTAATTCAAAGTATTGTGTCTCACTGAAATATGGATCTGCGCCGGGAACATTTTAGAGCTATGATTTTATACGATTTCAAGTGTCGCCTGAAACCGGATGAATCGTACGATAGACTTCAAATGGCATTCATGGATGAAGGCCCTTCCAAAGCAACCGTGTATCGTTGGTATAACGAATTCAAGCGCGGTCGACCAACTTTGGGGGATGACGAAAGAAGCGGTCGCCCTTTGACGGCTGTTACCGAAGAAAACGTGCTAGCAGTGAAAATTTTAATCCAAGACAATACGCGAATTACATATCAGGAGATTCAACACATATTGAAGATTGGATCGGGAAGCGTTCACGAGATTCTACACAGCCATCTTCGCGTGAGGAGGATAGTATCACGCTGGGTGCCGCACAACCTCACCGATGCTCAGAAGCAGGCCCGGGTGGAATGGTGCCGTGATATGCTTAACAAATTTGAAGCAGGCTCGTCTCGGCGTGTTTACGACATCGTTACAGGTGATGAGTCCTGGATTTATCAATACGACCCAGAAACCAAGCGCCAGTCGACTGTTTGGGTGTTTCAAAATGAGCCAACGCCTACCAAAGTGAAGCGATCTAGAAGCGGGGGTAAGATTTTGATCGCTAGCTTTTTTAATTTGACTGGCCACTTGGTATCAATTCCCTTACGGGATCAAAGAAGCATTAATGCCGAATGGTATACTACCAAATGTTTGCCAGAAGTTTTCTCTGTTATAAGCAACAAGCGACCAAACACAGGGCTCCGCGGGCTACTGCTCCACCACGACAATGCACCTGCGCACACCGCACTCAAAACGAGGGACTTCCTGGACAGCACGCCAGTCAAACTCCTGGGTCACCCTCCTTACAGCCCTGATCTAGCACCGTGTGACTTCTTTTTATTCCCAAAAATAAAAAATCAGCTCAAAGGGATACAATTTTCGTCGCCGGAAGATGCGCTGGCTGCGTTCGAGCAGGCTGTAAACGAGGTGTCTGCGGCGGACTGGAAAAAGTGTTTTGAAAACTGGTTTAGGCGCATGAATCTTTGTATAGAGGCTGGTGGAAAGTACTTTGAAAAGATTTGATAAAAATATATGTACGTATAGAACAATTTTTTTTAGTTTCGCAAAACTTTCTGAGTGTCCCACGTATATGTATAAGAAGTAAGACTCAGACTCAGATGAAGATAAAAACATTAAATAAAATAAAATTATTAAAACGATACATACAGGACAGGTACTACATACTGATGGCATCCTGATCAAGCCATGCACACTTAATGGACTTAATCCATTACTTAAGTAATATTTATGAATGAAGCACAATAAACATAGAAAGATAAGATGCTTAGTGCAGCGTACACTTAAAGACAGACACGTTAACCAATCTGACGGCCAGAGCCAGGTGCATTTGCGAAGCCGACTAGCCAACATGCCTTTAAACTTTAGAAATGTCAGATTAAGGGGAATATAACACCCAAGTGGCGCCCCCATCAGTAAAAAAAATATTACTCGCTGAATACATCATTTATTGAAAATTGTATTTATTTATTTAATTATTTATGCACAACTGGTTACAAAGGTGGTCTTAACGCCATAGGCGTTCTCTACCAGACAACCTTAGGGTAATGCAGAGACAAAGAATAAGGTAGATGCACCAGTAAAGTAGTAAAATAAGGTTAGTACTACGGATTTATAATTACATATAATAAAAATAAATAAATACATATGTACATTATTATTATTATTGTATTATTTTATATTAGTTTTTAAACTTTCGCGAATTTCACTCATATTGAACTAAATATATATGTACATTATACATATAGCAAAATATACATATTATACATAGCTAAGTTCGTTTAAAATTAGTTTTTTTAACAATTGAATTACAGGTACTGTATCTTAATTAGAAACTAAGAACTCTGTAAATTATACTTCGCTGTAGTTGTAGATAGAATAAAAACCGGCCAAGAGCATGTCGGGCCATGCTCAGTATTATAGGGTTCCTAAGTAGGTCTAATTACAAACGAATCAAATCGAATATTAATCATAACAATTTTAGTTTTTGAAAACAGCGCCACCTAGCGCTAAATTTAAGAAGCTAAATTTAAGAAGTGTGTCATATCAATATAACACAAAGTTACTTTTTGTGATTTTTTTAATAGAAAGTAAATAAAGGAGCATTATTTGCTAACACCATTTTTCTCTAAGGTCAATGACTTTTGAACTAGGACGTCTTAAGTATTTTGCAGTTTTCTCACTATAACTCAAAAATTTATAATCACATTATACTCGAAATAATTGTATAAGAGAGTTTTTAAAAAGGTCTATCAATGTGGAAGATTATAAGGTTCTACGTTGCATAGTTTACAAATGGCAGGGGGGGACACATTGCAAGCCACTTTGGCGGGCTGTATTTCGCAGATGCTATACCTGATAAAAAAGTTATGTATGAAACATTACCTTCATTTTAGTAGACCTATTCAATGATACCCCAGAAGAGGGGGTGCAGCGAAAAAAAATATTCATCCCCATTTCACATGTATGGGCGCCACCTCTAAAATACGTAATCAAGATTTTTTTATTCTTTTATAATTGAGATCTATATCTAGACCATTTTTTAACAAAATTTCATTTACTTATGTAAATAACTGTAGAAGTTATTAGGCTGTAAAGGATTAGGACAGACAGTCAGACGGACAGACATGACGAAACTATAAGAAAGAAAGAAAGAAAGAAAAAATATTTATTTGCCTCAAAAATGACGCACAAAATTACCAAAAAATACAAGAACACAGAACAAATACAGGTACAGAGTCAAGAAGTGTGGTAAGGGTTCCTTGTAGGACTACGGAACCCTAAAAAGTGCGAAAAACTGCCACTTTTGGCATTTTTTCTATCTACAACTACAGCGAACTATATTTTACAGAGTTAATAATTTCTGATTAAACTACAGTACCTTCAATCGTTAAAAAAGGATTTTCGATAAATGATGTATTCAGCGAGTAATTTTTTTTTTTACTGATGGTGGCGCCACTTGGTTGCTACATTCTCCTTAAGCGCAGCAGCTCAACCGCCGAGTGCATTACATGCCTTATATTACCTGCCCTAATTTGTTTTGATCTTCATGAATTGTACATGAAGCTGTAATGTACATAACTAGACGATTGTACTCTATCTTTCGCCTACGGATACCATAGTTATAACTTATCCGATTTCTCAGTCGAATGCAGTTAACTTGCGTAGGAAGAAAAGCAGCTTAAGCCATGTTGATACACATAAAAAATTGAATATCAAAACAGAATGGATTATGATTTTTTAATCCTACACTCAGATCCGTTGAAAATTGATTTCATAATAGTAAATTAATCAGCGCATCTCACATCAAGAGCTCTCACAATCATCGGTTACAATAAAACCGATTTCTTTAATCGATTCCGATTACCAACAAGAAACGGTCGGCGCGGCTCTGACGCCGTCCAATCGAATTAATAAATACGTCATCTAGTCGGCCATCTTCACGGTTCCAAATTCAAATTACGAAAATCGAACCGAAAAAACGTCGTTTTAACGGACTTTTTTTTTTGTTAAAAAACTCAAGGTGCGGACGTAGCACTACACCTGCTTGCGCTATTGTGTAGTTGCTCACAAATTTATTTATCGGAACAGGTGTATTTATAACTGCATTTATCGAACTGATATCTATTGACCCTAATTAAAACAGAGATAAATAAAAGATCAATTTTTATCAATTGAGCACAAACAACGGCACTGAGTTATGATTTGCTGTAGTAATAAATATCATTGTAACGAATTTCTTCGCTGCTTTTTAGGGTTCCGTACCAAAAGGGTGCCAAACGGGACAACATTACTCTCGCTACGTTGTCCGTCCGTCCGTCTGTCTGTCACAGGGCTGTATCTTTGTAACGGTAATAGATAACCGGTTGAAATTTTCTCAGAATATGTGTTGATATGACCCCTATCACGACAAATACTAAAAATAAAAAAGTCTAAAACCAATGGGGACCCCATACATGAAACCTCAAAAATCATGAATTTTTTTCAACGTTTTTGTTTCTGCTCTATCTTCAAAACGGTAATACATACCAGTGTCAAACTTGGTCTGATTATAATGCATATTATGTTGTTTAGCAAAACATACAAAAAAATACGACAAACATAGACATATGTAGTGGTATGTGCGTAAGAAAGAGTTGCAAAAAATTATATTTCGCGCACAGAGCATTGATGTCTTCTGATGAACCTCGTAAATTAAATCAGTTTCTATGGGATATCAGGGGCCTGATTCACAAACGTTCGGAAAGTTTCCGTTTCCGAAGTAAAATTTGACCGGCAAATGAAACAAAACGACCACTTCCTACGACCACGAACGCTGCAAAGCATTAGAAAGGTCAGGAAAACCAATTTTAATAATAATACACGATGTAATCCGGTTAAACTAGTTTTATTAAGAAACAAAACGATTTGAGAACCGAACGGATTCGGAAACGCAAAGCGATATTTATGGAAACTCTTCCGAGAGCCATTTGTTGTAGGAAAGCACTCGATATAAAATGTAAGAACTATGTATAGAGTTTCCGAATCCGTTCGATTCTCAAATCGTTTTGTTTCATAATAAAATAAGTTTAACTAGATTACATCGCGTATTATTATTAAAATTGGTTTTTCAAATGCTTTGCAGCGTTCGTGGTCGCAGGAAGTGGTCGTTTTGTTTCATTTGCCGGTCAAATTTTACTTCGGAAACGGAAACTTTCCGAACATTTGTGAATCAGCCCCAGGTCGATGGGTGGTACGGAACCGCGCGAGTCCGACTCGCACTTAGCCAGTTTTATTTAACTTTGTATTATCATCGTATTTTGCTAAAATAACTGTTATTAATGGGTAGCTGTTAATGTCAAATGTCGCGGTAAACCCTTACGGTTGACATTCATACTTTTTACAATGTTTTTATAGTCGGGAACTAATATCGTTGGTGGCTATTACCGTATAATGTTCTTCTGGTGGTGCGATTACATAAAATATCTAGAATAACTATAACAGAGACCAGAATGGCTATCTTAGTAACATTTCGAGTAATAAATGTTAAGTATCAAAAGTTTAATCGTGTCAAGACATTTTATGGTTATTGCGTTGAGAATTGTACGTAATTTAATGATATACTGGACAAATTGGCGACGGCAGTGCGCTTAGAAGATGACAAAGGTTTTTATTGCGAAGACACAAATTAACAGAAGGTACACTAATAAAGTTTGGTAGCTTGTGCAATGTATGGTGTTGTCATTAATAGGTTTAACACTCTATTACATGTATAAAGAAAAAGGCTATACTTTAAAATAAGTGCCCATTACGCACGTAGTAAAATATTTTATTATTTTAGTACAAGGACTAGTGTTAATTTATGTGACCTAATTGTCACCCTATTCATTACTTAGTTTTATTTATTATTTATTGCATCGCTAAATACTAGAAGATTTCATAGTGACTTCTACAATAATAATCTTAATAGAATTTATTCACAACCTTGAAAGTATTTTTTTCTAATTATTGACACAGTGAAATTTAATTTAAGTAATTTATTTCTAAGCAAGTTGACAATATTGCTACAATGGTAGTAAAAACTCATGTACTAATGGTTACATGTACATTTATTATTTTATCTACACTCGTATCGTAAAATTTGAATTATGAACTCAAAAGTAATGTCATAATGACATACTTTACGCACATGCACCTGTAATTAATTTAAAAAGTTTCATTACGATACAGTTTGCTGAACAAAACAATGCGGTAATTTAATTTTTTTTCCATAACCGCACACTTCAGCCCAACTAAGGAGTTTTTAATGCCACTTCGACCCAACCAAGGAGTTTTAAAACCTTTTTTTTAGCAGTCGTATAGTTTGGCACCAATGAGTACACAAAATTCAGGGTGGCGCCACTTGTCATACATTGAAAATTTTTATCGTTTAAAATCGCGTTTTTGGCAGAACTTTGGATTGTCATACTGCTTTTAATTATATTTAAGTGTTTACGGGCATATTTTTTGTATGATAAAACAGAGATTGACGGAATCCTGACAAGGATAGAAAATTAGTTCCGATTGTAATGTTTTCGCCAGACTATATTTTCTTATCTGTGTAGGCGCGCTGTAGCGCGCGTGCGCGGCCGCGCGCTTCGTCCTACTGGATTTGGTCATCGTTACTTGTAAATTTATTGTTTACGTTATTATTATGGTTTTGTAAGTCGAAAGTTTTATTCTGGGCAAAAATATCTGACTACAGCAGTGATACTGAACTGAGGAGAATATGACCCCGCCTGAATTTCTGGATGCAGCAACGTAAATGACGAACAATCTTTTACCAGAGAAATCAAGAAAAACAACGACAATGTTACGAAGATTTTGACTTTGGTATTTTATTTAAAATTGTATGAGTTTAGATAAAATAGTGTATGAAACTGACATAATTAGGTATTAAAACACTCGTGTGATACTATTAAAAACCTCGCCTACGGCTCGGTTTTTAAACTTACACTCGTGTTTTAATAACCCCTATTATGCAACAGTTTCATAAACTACTATTATTGTAATTAATATTTGCGTACCGTAAATGGTTAAATGTGGATAAGGACTTTATATTATTAATTAATAACTTGATATACCCATATTTTGCTAATAAATACGTCGTTTGACAACGTCTGTGGTCTAGTGGTTCGAGTATCGGACTGCTGATCACGAGGTCGTGGGTTGGATTCCCATAGGACACAAATATTTTTATGATGGAACATATAAGTGTTTGTGTTGATCTGGGTGTTTCTTATGTATTATAAGTATATATTTACAAAAAAAGTATATAAGTATTATATCCATTGTCTAGTACCCATAGTACAAGTTCTGCTTAGTTTGGCACTAGATGGTGCTGTGTAAGATGTCCTAAAAATATTTATTTATTTAAATAAAAAATAAAAATAAACAATCAATATTTTTTTATTCTGCTTGAGAATATTTTTCTTCGTTCCCATAAATCTAATATTGTGTATTATATTTGTATCAACAAGTATAAATATGTAGGTGCAGTGGGTCACACGTAAGTGACAACTGTTAAATTACAAAAACCTACTTTACTGCTTACGAAATAAATACACTCTTGACGTCAAACTATTACCACTGAAGTGTAATGTTGTTGACTCTACAGTTACAGTAAAAATATAGCAAAAAAAATACTAATATAAAAAGTGTACATAGTCGTCAAAATATATCACTGTCTTTGCCCAGAAGACTGGCAGCATTGCCAAGTTGTATTGCAACGCTTATTCTTTGCCCTATGAAAGACTCTTGTTACTCAAAAGATTGTCATTCATCTATAATGAGACGACTGTTTGATAAAAACTTTTTACCATACTCATTTCAACAACATATCATATGAAATGAGGCGGCAATTACAGTGATTATAATTAAGTTTCGAGTGACAGAGACACGCCCACGCTTCATCGGTTACAATTTGATTGATAATGCCTTTGTACGTTTTGTCTGCTTTCGTTTTGTAAAGGAACGAAACGGACGCAAGCTTTCCAAGGATTGAATATTAAGGCTCATTTTGATTTCGTAATAAACTTTACTGAAAAGAACTTAAAACATTTGGTACACATGTTGGCACACTTATCTTTCCTTTTTTTTTAACTAGTTTGATAACTTAAATAACTAATTATGTGACATGGGCTGACTACACACCGACAAGTCGGGAATACTGACTATTCGGCATGTTTTCTTGTCGGCGACTATAGTCGGCAAATATGGGAAAATATTCATCATCTATTTTCAGTTGACATGTACTAAAAATTTAGAATTTAAGAACAAAGAAAATTACTCAATTCACACTAACAGGATTTATTGTTGTTTTTGTAGATATTCCCAGCCTCAGAAAATAGTCTTTCACAATAGACAGTTCTAGCAAGACAACTCGATAATAATATATTTCGGCAATACGAACCCTTATTGATTATCTCGTATTATTTTGTCGCTAATACTCGAAAGGGTGTTCAGTAAAGACTCTGCAATAGTCCCAGCGAGCCGAAGATATCCGAATTTGACCAAAGTTCAGATGATCGGCATTGCTGATTAGCAATTTTCATACCGATTAGTTGGCTATTCGGCTAATCGACAAAACCCATAGACAGCCCATTACTACTAGTTTTATCAATTACTAGCGGCCCGTCCCAGCTTTGCACGGGTGGACATGAAAATATAGCCTATGTTATATTTTTTTTAACAAACCAACATACACACAAAAATACAAATCTTTCCTCTTTATAATATTAGTGTAGATAGCGTAGATTAACTAGATGATTGCAGCATTTTTCTCGTATAGTTTTTGGTGCTTTAAATAATAAATGTTAAGAACTGTTTCGATTTAGAAAGAAAGAAAGAAATTATTTATTTGCCACAAAATAGGGACACAAAAGGATTTTTTTTCTGAGCTCTAGTAGAATCATATTGACAAATAGATAAAGTTAATGACTTTTTAGTCAAAAACCTGAATAAGTGTAACTTAACACAACGCAAATCTTTCAAATGAACACAAGGTACTAAATAAACTTAAAACCAAAACGTCCGGAAACTGCCTAAGCACCAACCCATCCTAACAGGTGCTTTTTGACCCGCAGGCGATTTTGACACCGGCACCGTGCGCACTTTTAGCCGCATGCAATTTATTACACACGACGGCTGGACGAATAGATAAACTAAATTTAAAACGTAATTATGTGTTTGGGGCCATCCCTGAACGTATAATTGGCTGGCCTGTCAATGCAATCGAGTAGTAATGGAAAGTTTTGAAGTGACAATCGCCTTAGGGCTGAGGTGTGGCTTTGGATTGTGGAATTTGTGGGGTAATTGTACGTGTAATGCAGAAACTTCTTCGGTTTAATGTTTTGTTTGAGAGTGCCAATTATGTTAATAGCTATTTTAAGGTAGGTAAAGGAAACACACGTAACGTAAAGTGTAACAATTTTTTATTATAAGGTCCACAACAAAAATGATATAACATATTGAAGAAAAATACTTAATTAATTTGTAATATCTAATTAGTAAATTGACTTGTAACAATTGTTATTGATAAATAGATTCAATTCAATACAATTACTAATGAAACTAGAGAAAGTGATTGTGACATTTCTGTCAACTTCAGCGCTTTTTTATCATCATCATCATTTAAGCCGGAAGACGTCCACTGCTGGACATAGGCCACCCCCAATTAAGGGGGGATATGCCATAATCGCCACGCTTGTCAGGCGGGTTAGCGATCGCAGTTGGTTCGTTAAATACCCAGAGAACGCTGCTCAGCAGTCTCAGTCGCCATTTACGACACAAGATATAGGGTGATGCAATTCTTTACGTCCGGCACCACACGGAACAAAAAAAAACTATACACTTCTTTATAAATTATAGAAAAATTTAAATTCAAATATGCAGCCGTGACCCACTTCATATCACACAAGACAGGATATGTCTACCTCTCTTTCCACCCACATGAGACGGACCGGGTGCCGCAGTACGCTAACCTCCAGCCACCCTAGGAGTGGGCCTGTGGGTGGTGGACTTGGGGTAGCCCGCCGAAGATCAGTCAAGGCCAGACCAGTGACCAGTTGTCAGAGTTTTGGACTTCTGAGTACCCGTAACGACTGCCAAAGACCTCTCGTAGTCGTCTCAGCGCCCCGCAAGGAGCGCGAGGAATCGTGCTCGGGGGTGCCCTTTCACGAAGTTGCATGTAAGTGGCTATATGAATACGGGCCGGTAGTTGGGTTGGGTCATGGTTTTGACCCTGTGGCTGTGTAGATATTTCTAGGTCGCGGGATTAACTGCCAAAGATATTCGTATGGCAACCTTAAATAACGATCCGAATAGGGATATCAACTTATGACAATGTCCATACAAGTGATCTGGCTATTCTTCAACTTGACAACAGTAAAATTTTATGGCTTAGAAGATGCCTCAACAAACGACCGGGTGACAACTACGGTTATAAGAACATTTCATTACTAGTACTGTATTATGCATACATTTATGAAGAATCATAAAGTATTTTATGTCTATTGGCAAACATATTTGGTTTAAATAAATGAATCCGGTATGTTATTTCGGTCATGTTACGAGCGCAAGCGAGTGCGGGATAAGAATGTGTAAATTAAAGTCAGTATGATGAATAACAACATAACATAAGTAACATAACATCACGCCTGAATTTCCCCGAAGGGGTAGGCAGAGGTGTAATAGTACAGCCACATTTCGCCAGTTATGTTATAGTCCCATGTAATAGGGGGCAAGTCTAGGGGGCGTGAGGGGGTATGATGAATAAAGCAGCTTCAATTTGAGCTAGATATATTTTATGTAACGGATAATAAAAAAGTTGGGCCTACCCACAGACATAGTAAAAAACATAAAACGAAGTGCTGCAAACAATCGTAGTGAAGCCAAAAAAATCTATGCTCCTTCGCGTACAACCAGCGCTCACGCACACACCGTGTGCCTAAAGGATATTTGCTTTCGAGATACTTACAGGACGATGCCGCGACATGTATAATGAGATGAATGAGCACGGTTTGAAGTGCATGTGTGTGTGAGCACATAGTTTTTTTGGCTTCACTAGATTGTTCGCAGCACTTCGTCTATATTTTTTACTATGTCTGTGGGGCCTACCCTTATAATTTTTTGTGTATTAGAGCTATTCAAAAACAAAAGCTAGTGCTATCATAATCATTAAAGTCATTTGAGCAACCACAAAACGTCCAATGAATAGTGGCTTTCCTACTGATACATAACTGCTTTAATGAACATTCGCGAGCAAATATTGCCTATTCAAAAACAAAAGCTAGTGCTATCATAATCATAATTTAAGTCATTTGAGCAACCACAAAAAGTCCACTGAATAGTGGCTTTCCTACTGATACATAACTGCTTTAATGAACATTCGTGAGCAAATATTGCCTATTCAAAAACAAAAGCTAGTGCTATCATAATCATAATTTAAGTCATTTGAGCAACCACAAAACGTCCACTGAATAGTGGCTTTCCTACTGATACATAACTGCTTTAATGAACATTCGTGAGCAAATATTGCCAAATTACAACGTTTACCAAATGGATTCGATATTGCAGTAGGTTTGTACAGTCACGTTATTTCCCGGTGGCACATTTTGTCTACAAAATCCCTTGAACGAATCCTGCTACATTACACTTACCTACAGCTGCCATCGAACATTGAGTGCAAGCGATTTTAGCCTTAGTGGTGGTTTACCAGAAAAAAATCTGACTGTACACGTGATGAATAGGTAATAGGAACTGGACGGCCTCTTCTTACTTCTAAGTAAAAGTTCCATTCCGTGGCAAAAAATTTGTCAAGATAAATTAAATTAACCTCATCTCCGTTCTACTATTCATCATCATCATTTCAGCCGAAAGACGTCCACTGCTGGACATAGGCCTCCCTCCAGCCACAGCGTACGCCGACCTCCAGCCACACTAGGAGTGGGCCTGCGGGCGGCGGACTCGGGGCACAGAGGAACTAGAGGATAAGCTTCTAAAGAGCGTGCAAAATGTATTCCTATTGTCCTACTATTATACCATTTTATTTAGGGTCGGCGCAGTATGTCTTTTTTTTTCATACGTCTTTATCATTTTAGTGTTTAAATCCTTTCGAGTCATGTTATATTCATCATCATCATCATCATCATCATTTCAGCTGAAAGACGTCCACTGCTGGACATAGGCCTCCCCCAAGCATCGCCACAACGACCGGTCCTGCGCCTTCCGCATCCAGCGGATTCCCGCGACCTTCACCAGGTCGTCGGTCCACCTTGTGGGGGCCTACGCACGCTGAAAGAAAGAAAGAAAGAAAAATAGTTTATTTTCACAGTTAATGACGCGCAACATTTAAAACAGTGATAAACACAAGCAGGCAACTTATAGGTGGGGTTACATAGAAAACCAGTACGCGCGCTGCGCCTTCCAGTACGCGGTCGCCACTCCAGAACTTTACTGCCCTATCGGCCATCTGTTCTGCGAGCAATGTGCCCCACCCACTGCCACTTAAGCTTGGCAATTCTTCGGGCTATGTCGGACACTTTCGTTCTTCTGCGAATCTCCTCATTTCTGATTTGATCACGCAGGGACACTCCGAGCATAGCCCTCTCCATTGACCTTTGAGTTACTTTGAGCCTTCTTATCAGGCCCATTGTGAGTGACCACGTTTCAGTGCCTTAAGTAATTACTGGTAACACACACTGGTCAAAGAATTTCGTCTTGAGACACTGCGGTATTTTGGACGAGAATATATTGCGTAGCTTCCCGAACGCTGCTCAACCGAGTCGGATTCGACGATTGATCTCTTTCTCGAAGTTGAACTTACCTAGCTGGACAGTTTGTCCTAGGTACACATAATCGTCAACAACTTCGAGTGTAGATTCTCCAATGTTTACGGGAATGGGTACTATATGGGAACTCGACATAACCTTTGTCTTGTCCATATTCATTTTAAGACACTCTATCGAAAGCTCTACTGAGGTCATCGAGCATTGTACCAACGTCCTCCATGGTCTCAGCCATGACTACTATGTCGTCGGCAAACCGAAGGTGAGTGATGTACTCGCCGTTTATGTTAATGCCTAGCCCCTTCCAGTCCAGAACCTTGAAGACATCCTCCAATGCAGCAGTGAACAGTTTCGGAGAGATCACATCTCCCTGTCTCACACCTCGCTGCAGAAGGATAGGCTTCGAGGCTTGGTCCTGTAATCGGACTGACATAGTGGCGTTTTCATACAAAGACTAACACTTCGATATACCGATAGTCAATCTGGCACCGTTGAAGAGACTGTAGTACAGCCCAAGTCTCGATCGAATCGAAGGCTTTCTCGTAGTCCACAAACGCTAACCAAAGAGGCAAGTTATACTCTTCGGTCTTCTGTATAACCTGCTGCAGCGTATGTTATTTTATCATCTATCAATTCGCGGTAACTGTAAAACATATTTCAACGCCTAAGCTTGTCTTTTGGAACACGCACTTGACTAGGACAAGTCAACTAGTAATATTTTCTAGGAGCAAGCAACACCAGTCATTTGAAAGGCGTGTATTATGATAATGTCGCCTCTTAATTACCTCGCTTTATATATCTAATGATCATATTTATCATCGCATAATATATACTATTACTATATACCTGTATTCTACGCAAATAAATGATTCTTTCTTTCTTTCTTTATGAATGTAAGTGATGAGATTTATAGTCTAGCTAAAAAGTAATGTTTACTTTCAATTGGGAACTAAAATAAAGTATATCATTTATTTATATGGATATTAATTAAGTAACTGTAATGACGCGTTTATATGACAGTTAACCCTTTCCTTTCCTTAATTGACCCTTTCCTGGAAGCTGATGAATAAGCAATTACTATCATTATAATAAAACAAAGTTTAACCGGATTAAATCGCGTATATTATTTAAATTGGTTTCCCTGACGTTTCGAAAGCTTTGCGGCATTTCGTGGTCGCAGGTAGACTAAGATGACAATCGTCTTTACAGATATTTCTAAAAAAAATATTTTAATCTACCGTACAATATTTATTAATTAAAATCGTTTCGATGCACGCAGTAATCACTCACAATATCATTATCTTTTACAGTGTTGCGTGCTGTTTGGGACTTGATTATTTTTAGGACTGGGTTCCAAACAGGTGGCAGCTGCCAATCATCTTCTCTATTAAAATTAGGATGTTTTTTAATTTAAATAGCCTCACGGAGCATTCTAGGTACATATCGGTTTTCCTTCGCCAGAACTTGTGGTTTATCAAATCGAAGAAAATGGTTGGGTTTGTCTAGGGCATGTTCACACACTGCGTCTGTTCTTGACGTCAGCTATATGTTCTTTAATTCTAGTGCCTATACTACGCTTTGTTTGCCCTATGTATGATAACCCACAATCACAATCAATCTTGTAGACCCCTGCATCTTGTAAGGGAATGTGACACTTCACCGGTCTGAGGAGTTGGCTGATCTTTCTTTGGGGCTTGAAATAGGTTTTGATAGAAGCACGCTTCAAGATATGACCAATTCTGTCAATTACTATCATACAAAATTCATGGCCAACATTTTCATAACCTCGGAAATAACTGTATGGATTTTAATGAAATGGCATACAGATAGGACATAATCCGGATTAACATATAGGCTACTTTTTATCCCGGGAAGATGAACAGTTCCCGAGACATGCGCGATACACACACACACACACATTCACGCGGGCGAAGTCGCGGACATAGGCTAGTTCACAATAAAATTTCACTATCGCCCGCGTGAATGTCGTTATCGCGCACCCTTCGGGACCTGTTCATCTTCCCGGGATAAAAAGTAGCCGGTGCCGCTCGCTGACGGAGTGACGTCCCGATTGGCGGCAGGGCGTATGATATGCAGCACTACTGCATATGCTTGGTGACCGGCGGTATCCTGAGAATCGGGTTCTAGAGGCTTACTGGTCTATGGTTGACGACCAATCTATTCTCTAAAACAATCATCTGTACTTCGCAAAAATCACATTTCCATATTATAATGGCATCCTTCTCTAAAGACAAAGCAAGAATTTCAACCAACACCAGTAGCAGTAACATATAATTTTATAACCCTTTCATCGTTACAAAACACAGAAACACAAAGCAATAATTATTGTCCACATATTTCATTAACAACAAAACATAAATTTACCGCACTGCCCGTTAAACTTACAGTGGTCATTCTTGACAGTTAGTGCTCATTGTTTGAAGTTACCACCCGTTTTGTGAAAGAAGGAGGCGTGGTAGTTCTTTGGTGTGTTTTACGCGCTTATTTATGTATTTATTGTGTGTTTATAGTGCATTTAAGGGTTAAAACCGGCCAAGTGCGAGTCGAACACACACATTGTTGTTTTGCCTTATTATTATATTATTTGTTGTTATAATATAGAGTTTGCAATACAATCGCACCAAGTTTTATTTGATGTATTAATAATAATTTGATTTGAAGCTTTATGAAGCTCCATAAAGTGTATCAATACCGTACAAATAAACTTTATTATACCGAACCGAAGATATAAGCAATAATATATCATTTATGTAAAATATATGTACAATGGGCGATGTCTTCCAGACAACCGTATGTTGAAGCACATTCTACTCCAGGACCACCTGGAAGATATTAGACATATACCATAAATCTACTACATACCCTAGAGTACCCTACAGGTCCTAAAGAGCAGTGGTTCCCGAACTTTTTTGGTTTCTGAACCCCAAAAATTAAATAAATAGGAGTCGCTACTATACACTCTGAACACATACACACAGTATAGTATAGTATTGACATGAATGTCAATAACATGGACGAATAAAAAAAGGCGGACAGAATCTCGCTAAACAATAAGTGAAGCACCCATAGTAAGACGGCTCACTTAAAAGTATTAAGAGGCTGGCACGCACACATTCACACCGATTGTAAGACAAAAAGCCGCGATTACGCTACAAATCTCGTGTGACGGTAGTCATTGACGTAGTTTCACAAATAAAATAACAATATATAGTTATCCGGTCTGTTAAAATGCTGTCTAAATTTAAGCGGGTTCAGGAAAAAATTTAGTGCTTCAATCTTTTCTTAGCGAGATACCGACCGCCTTTTTTATTCGTCCGAGATCAATAATTTGAATTTCAGTATAAAATGCCATTGCATAATGGCAATAAAAAGATCAGACTAGACCAGATCAGTGGCCTGATTCACAAACGTTCGAAAAGTTTCCGTTTCCGAAGTAAAATTTGACCGGCAAATAAAACAAAACGACCACTTCCTGCAACCATGAACGCTGAAAAAGCATTCGAAACGTCAGGAAAACCAATTTTAATAATAATACACGATGTAATTTGGTTATACTTGTTTTATTAAGAAACAAAACGATTTGAGAACCGAAGGGATTCGGAAACGCAACGCGAAATTCATGGAAACTATCTCGTGAGCCATTTGCTGTCGGAAAGCACTCGATGTAAAATTAAAGAACTATGAATAGCGTTTCCGAATGCGTTAGATTCTCAAATCTTTTTTTTTTGTAATATTTGCTGTTTGACTGGATTACATCGCGTATTATTATTAACATTGCTTTTCCTGATGTTTCGAATGCTTTGCATTATTCGTAGTCGCAGGAAGTGGTCGTTTTGTTTCGTTTGCCGGTCAAATTTCACTTCGGAAACGGAAACTTTTCGAACGTTTGAGAATCAGGCCACTGATCGGACTAGATCTTTAGCTGAAATTGCCCAAATCCGAAACTGAAACTTCGGTCGGTCACTAAACAAGTAAACATAACACGCGAGCAGAATGATTTGTCCCAAAGCTCTAACAACCACAATCAATCTACAATAACCAACCAGTATAATTACATAGTACTTACATAAATAAACATCTTGTACAACCATTCAGCTGTGCTCAACTCAATAAACACATCCCAACACACATACTGACTCACATAAACATATCCCCACACATTCTCATATACATCCCCCCACACCCACACAAACTCAATCATTCATTCATTTTTACAACAAAAAACTACATAACATCACGCCTGTATTTCCCCGAAGGGGTAGGCACAGGTGTAATAGTACACCCACATTTCGCCAGTTATGTTATAGTCCGATGTAATAGGGGGCGAGCCAACAAAAAACTAATAATTGTAAAAATTTATCATCAAAATTGTTACCGATATTATATTTTATTTTGTAAAGAAAAAAGAACCCATAAAGAACACTGTCCTACAAGATTCAGGTTTTCCTAGTTTGTAGGGCAAGGATCTTACCTGACTGCGAAATAATTACCTAACTATACCTAATAATATTTTGATGTACTATAGGCTAAGTTTCTGGTGAATAAATAATTTACTTACTTACTTACAGGAAATATTATAACTACTGGTACTTCCATCCTGGGAGTCACCTACATTTCAATTAATTGTTCAATACTTTTTTTTATATTTTTATCCGACTTAAAATCAGCAAAATATGGACATAATCTGTTCGTAACAACATCAATGAAAGCGCGCGACGGCTGGCTCATGCGGCTGCGGGTTTGCATCGGGGGTACAACCCCCTCCCGGACGGCCGCGTGAGCCAGCCGTCGCGCACTTTCATTGATGTTATTACGAACAGATTGTGTCCATATTTTGCTGATTTTAAGTCGGATAAAAAAAGTATTGAACAATTAATGGAAATGTGTTCTATTACTCATAACGAAACACCAAAAAAAATTTGCGCACTTGTAATTTTTTTTTCTTGTATATCCAATAGTGGACAATTGGCTCCAGTAGTAGAAAATAAATTGAGATTGAAGATTGAGGCACAAACTATCACTATAATAGAGATACCGTAGTCGTAACAAACATTTTATTGATCTCCAATCACAAGTCCGTAAAAGTCGATTTTAATTGTATTTTCGTTTTTTCTCGTGTCCTCGAATTCTATATAAACAAGTCGTATAAGGCGTGCGAAGGTGATAATACTTTGATTAATTTTAATGAATTTTCACAGCTTGTACGATAAATAGCATTCCTTTTCCAGAGTTACGATATCTCGCGGTGAGGGATCGGCCATGTAATATGTATCGCTGTGGAGATAATTTTCTTATGAATTAGATCATGACACAGGCCGTTATTTAGTAAGAAGTAATAGAACATGAGAGTTTCTTGTTATTTATTATGCTTTAGTCATAAAAGATTAACAATTTAGAAATTCTTAAAATTTATCAATTTGTTACAGCGAAACTTAAATAAACTAAGTAGATATTTTTGTAAAAGTTCCCAAAATCACTATCACTACATAGTATATAAAACAAAGTCGCTTCCCGCTGTCTGTCGGTCCCTATGTATGCTTAGATCTTTAAAACTACGCAACGGATTTTGATGCGGTTTTTTTAATAGATAGAATGATTCAAGAGGAAGGTTTATATGTATAATACATGCATAGCATAGTACAGAAACACTGATATATTACAGATTTAAAATTCAGGGACGCCCTATTCGGAGTTTAGAGGCTACTTTATCTAGAAGTATAGATTATATTTTACACCAGAACGCGGGCGAAGCCGCGGGCAAAGTCTAGTTAAGTATATAATAGTTTTTATTGAAATCAACTGAACTTGAACATTAGTTATTCGTCTCTAAAATTAACGTTTAAAGAAAACCTAATAAAATAAATTAATAAATGTGTAATCCTAGTATCTATGTACATTAATCTGTAGAAATATATACAGTATAAATATTAAATAAATAAATATAAATATTTTTTGGGACATTTTTACACAGCACCATCCAGCCCTAAACTAAGCAGAGCTTGTACTATCGGTACTAGACAATGGATAAAATACTTTTTTCTTTTTTTTTTGTAAATACGTACTTATAATATATAAGGAACACCCAGACCAACACAAACACTTATGTTCATCACACAAATATTTGTGTCCTGTGGGAATCGAACCCATGACCTCGTGCTCAGCAGTCCGACACTCGAACCACTAGACCACAGACGTCGTCAACTTAAAATATAACTACAAGAAGTGCACCTTGTAAAAGTTATTAATATAATATTACGTTTGTCCATGAGCAATCTATAATATAATGTTATGTCCACGAGTAATCTATCATAAACTTATTTTTTCTTACTAATCTTAGACGTCTACCAGCGGTCAGTCGTGATGTAAAAAGAGCCACATCTCGTTAGCGGCACCTAGCTTAAGGCCGCACCTCATCTTATTTAAATACGCCCACGATACAGTAAAACCGTAAACTAAGTGTAAAATTCCATGTGCGTATGTTAAACTTACTAAAATATACACGTTTGATGATCAAACAACCTACCTTTTGTTTTGTGAGCAAACAGTTGATCAAGCCATCTTGCCTTCATATCAATCTCATTTATTTTTTAGAACTATTTCTGTCTGAATTTTGGTGTTAATTTGGTGCAATAAAGAGCCTCCACGAGTGACGATATTTAATTGATCGTCCGGCGCACTCTGGGCAGTCAGCCCCGCTATCAACCTGCCGACAGGCTAATCTTTTCCCCACGACATGAGCTATTATTATTATGTAGCTAATGTCGACACGAAGAAGAAGAACTGTTGGTCTTCAAAGGACTCGTATAATTTAATCTCATATCAGCTTATCAGTACAGTTGTTCGGTACAATACATTACCATTGAATTTCTTTCAGTAAAAAATAGGGCATTTGTTGATTAGTTTCTTACCATAATGAGTGTCCTCAAATCAACGGATTTTGCAGCAGCTTCAAATGTCAATTTGTGTAATGTCAAAATCTTGCGATGTTATGGATGACACCAACAGTTTCGAATAGAACCACTTCCTGAGCCCAGAACCTTAGGTACCCTGTAAAGACCGGACAAAAAGCAATTTACATAAATCTGGCAGATCGTATATTACACACTATGTTGACCTTTGAACTATACACCTGAGTTTCAGACATCATATATATATTTTATAGGGGAAGAAGCTCCATACATAAGATATATTACTACTCGCTATCTCGAAACCAGTTTCCGTAAAACATTATGTCTATATGTTACAGTTAAAGTACGAACAACGGTACATCTTAGGATATTATAAAAACGGCAATATGTGTTTTTTTATTAATTTTATTGATTTACTTAATGTACACACAAAGCAAAAGTACAGGCAAAGTTTATAAAACAGCAGTTCATCCGGCGTTACAGTATGGCTCCGAATCATCATCATCATCAAACAGCCTATCGCAGTCCACTGCTGGACATAGGCCTCTCCCAAGTAGCGCCACAACACTTGGTCCTCTGCCTTCCGCATCCAGTCCCCCCCAGCCACAATGAATATATATGAGGTAGCTTTAAAGTCGCACCTATCACAGATAAAATCATCGGAAACCGCCTCAGATGGTATGGACATGTCAAAAGACGTAGCGAGGATCATGTGGTACAGGTCGCTTTAAAACTACCGGAACAAAAGAGAGGTAGAGGCCACCCGCCAATGACCTGGTGGTCAACCATAGAAAGAGATCTCAAGCAAGCTCAGTTGCGTGAACCGATAACCCAAGACAAAATAACTTGGCGCAGAAATGTGAGGAGAAACGACCCCAATAACCAGGGAAGGAAGGTCCGGAAGTTGGCTGCGCTGGATGAGTCGTGAATATCATGCTTATCAATTCTCATGGCCCATCCACCTAATTGTGCTTATGTGGGTGCAAGACCCACATAAGCACACCACCTCCCCGCGCGGAGTGACATGATATAAGCATAAAAAAGGTTATTCCTTACGGCCGTCATGAATAATAGGTTTCACTGATCGTGGGCACGAGCTGATGCACCTCGAAATTGGAGTGACACTGCTGCATCAGTCACTTGTGACCACGATCAGGAAAACCTGGGCGAAATGGGACAATAAACCATTTTTTAAAATGTTTCTTAAACTGTTTTTTTTTCTTTCTTTCTTTCTAAATTTCGGGCTTAAAATAGATATCTGCGCGTTAATTCCAGTTTCATTATAAGTTACATCAGTCCGATGTTTCTGTAAAAGCCCATGTTACTCTGTAGAGTGAGCTTATGCCATTCATCAGGGAAAATTCCAAACTCAGCGCTGCAACCAAAACTCTCTAAAAAACATTAACTTTATACCCAACTCTGGACTTCACCTTAAACTATCTATTAGTAAACCTTAAGCTAAAACAGTACCCATACATTTAAAACTACCCAAGCTTTTACCGTAACACATACACCATAATACATGGCGTCGTGTGAAAACAATTTCCCTTGCGCTATTGAGCAGTGTTTTCTATGGCTGCCGTGACGTCGAATACACTGTACTCAATAACCTATATTGTCGGACAAAACTAACTGCCTGTACGCAAGAAGGTGGGGCACACACTGAGATTAGAAAATAAATAACTGTTCTTTAGCATGAATCGAGACATGGAAATGCTTGTGTGGAGTGTCTTGTGGTTTTTTTAAAATTCTTAACGGCCTTGCGTTTGACCGCCACCTCACCTGCGATGGTACGGTCGACGATAGTTCACGCTTGCCCAGCAAAAACCTATTCACTCGAGCCTTGAAGACAACCAGATTGTACTTCTCGGGAAATGTTGAAGTCAAAAGGCCTCGCGGCTGATCGCCTATGCGTTGGACTGAACAAGTTATGGCTTTTATCAATGGTACTCTTTATGAAACAACGGCTCTTGAGGAATGGCGATGGATTGTCAAGTGTGTTACTAATCCTGAAAGTTATACTCGCAGACCTTTTAATAACCATGCAACTAGAGCCTGACGTCAAAAGTGCCTGTAGTTAGGTTTATTTGAAATAAAAACCATTTGATTTTGATTTTAACCAAATTCAAACTTCTCTAAGCCGTTTTGCAATTATGTTGGGGTCAGCATCCAGTCTAACCAGCCCCCCTAGCCAAGTTGACAATCTAAACATCGATCTGTATGGGAATGACATATCTCAACGAAAAGTCATTCGTTCAGATATGTCATTCCCATACATTTTGATTGTTTTCTATTAGCGTTGACGATTGTAGATTGTGTAGATTGTCAACTTGGCTAGGGGGGCAGATGCGGCTGAACATCAGTATCTTACTCAGAGCGACTGCCATCAGATACCCGCTAGTCAGTTACTGGGTAATGGGTATCGACTTCCTGAAATTAGAACAGTTGTCAGATTTTCGAGCTTTCGACTATCTGTCGACGACTGTCATAGATATTCGTATGGCAACCAGGACCGACAGTTTTACGTGCTCTCCGAGGCACGGAGGGTGTCTCGATGTACATGTGTATGGGTTGTCTGAAAAATATCGCTTTTAGCGATAAGACAATTATGTTATAATAAAACAAAGTTTAACCGGATTAAACCAATTTAAATAATATTATTTAAATTGGTTTCCCTGACGTTTCGAAAGCTTTGCAGCATTTCGTGGTCGCAGGTAGACTAAGATGACAAGCGTCTTTACAAATATTTCTAAAAAAATATTTTATTCTACCGTACAATATTATTAATTAAAATCGTTTCGATGCACGCAGTAATCACTCACAATATCATTATCTTTTACAGTGTTGCGTGCTGTTTGGGACTTGATTATTTACCCATAATTTATACGTTGTTCTTGTTTACTACTATTTTCATGGTGTACAATAAAGTATATTCTATCTATCTACAACGAAACGGTCACCCATCCAAGGACAGACCGCGACTAGCGTAGCATGTGCTCGGAAATCTTCTGATATGCGTGGTTATTATAGTTAGCCACGAGCCCCACCAATAATAAAAGCTGAAATCAAAATGCAAAGGTTTATTTGTTCATTTTATTTCCACAGATGCTCCAGCGCTCCACTGTGCGTCACGCCTATAGCGGAAGCTGCGCGCGCGTCGATTAATACATGTAGCTGTCGCGGTAACAAATTGTGCGCAAACTGAATGCCGATTGAAACCACCGAAGAACGGATGACTTTCCACCAGGATTGAGGAAGCATTGTGAAGTTTAATTATTTACGACTTTAATGCAAATTACATGATTTCATAAGAGGCGGTTTCGTTTGAAGTTTAGATTTGAACCCGCTTTGCAGACATTGGTTATAACTATAATGCTACAGTAACTTCTACCCGATTCCATAATAAAGTGGGATTCGAACTATTCCGAACCCATGTCCACCTAGGATGAAGTGGGTACACAAATCCCAAGAAAAGCCCTAAGCAGTTCATTAGCTCTTAAGCTATAAAATTCTAGAATTTTGTTTACGAACTAACTTATTTGAAATAATCCCAGCGGTACCATTTAGGCAACAGCCTAGGTGGTATTGCAGTTGTTATGAGCAAAGGTAACCGCTTAACATCAGTTGGGCCTTTGGCTCGTTTTGCCATCCTATCATCATCACCATTTCAGCAGCAAAATGTCCACTGCTGGACACAGGCTTCTCCCAAGCATCGCCACAACGACCATTCCTGCGCTTTCCGCATCCAACGAATTCCCGCAACCTTCACCAGGTCGTCGGTCCACTTTGTGATTTTTTTTTTACTGATGGGGGCGCCATGTAGCTGCTACATCGCCTTATGTATAATTCAACGTTATTAAACTATGCATTTTCAAACCGCGATTCTTTTTCTTAAATTAATCCTTCCAATACTATTCCATCATCTTACATGGAGTAAGTAACCTCTACATTAAATTTTAAAACTTTTGATCTATTGATTCGTTGGGTACGTTATCTAACACGGAACGAATACAGGGTGTCAGGAAAACGCTTCCGAAAACGAAAATAGGTGATAGTGCTGGTGATTACTGATACGAAACCACGGAAAAAAAACGATTCTTTTTTTAGATTTTTTCATTTTTTTTTTGTATTTTTCTTTATGTATGAGTTTTATTTAACTGCTCAAAGCAAAGCAAAATCTAAAAAAAGAATCGCATTACTTTTTCGTAGTTTCGTATCAATAATCACCAGCACCTATCTTCGTTTTCGGAAGCGTTCGTCTTACACCCAGTATATCGAAATAATCATGTAATATATGGACTTACAGAAAATACCTTAACAGTTCCATTACTATGCATCACGTTTAAGCGGAAGCAGCGCGTGCGTCGATTAATGCACATAACCGTCGCAGTGACAAATTGCGCGCCAAATGAATGCCGATTGAAACGACCAACACAGAAGCACTTTCAATCAGATCAGGATTAAGGAAGCTGAACTACTATAATATTGTTATTCTATTAGTGATTCGGAAGAGAGTTATTTTTACACCATTTTATTTTATGAGCAGGGAATAGACAAATTGGACTTGAATATACTGGCAGAAGGCAGAGTACCGAGTGTTAAGGCAAGCGTCGTATCAGTATCGTACGCATAAGACGGATTGCATTAAGTTGGGCACTGACGATGTATCCATTCGGACGGCGTTTTAATGACTACAACCAAAAAAGCCTGACTTTTCTAAAAATAACACACGTATTCAACATTCACGGACAGATTAGAATGCGGTCACGCCATTAGGACTATTATATGCATCGTCAGTGGCACCCTTTAAACGGATCCGTATAGCGTAGTGCGTCCACCTATCTGCAGCGTACGGATTGCCGATGAATTTCTATGAGCAATCGGATTTTCAATATTGACATTTGGGTGCCGATGACGTCATCCGTTTTCTGGTATTCTAACCAATCCGTCCGATGCGTACAACACTGATAGGTGGACGCGTGCCTCTATGACGCAACTTGGGAGAGGCCTATGTCCGACTGCGATAGACTGAGTTGATGATGATGATTGATGATGAATAGATAAACTGAATACAAGCTACAATTCCCAACTTTCAGACTTTCACAGTCTAAAAATTATCTGTAATATTCCAAATCTGTTAAGGTTGGATCCTGTCTGACCAAATGCGGCTCGAAATCTCAAGTTTTTGGCGCTGCTCCTTTTTAGGGTTCCGAAGTCCTACAAGGAACCCTTATAGTTTCGTCATGTCCGTCCGTCTGTCCGTCTGTCCGTCTGTCCGTCTGTCCGTCTGTCCTAATCCTTTACAGCTTAATAACTTCTACAGTTATAAACATAAGTAAATGAAATTTTGTTAAAAAATAGTCTGCATATAGATCTCAATTTTAAAAGAATAAAAAAATAGTTTTTACGTTCTTTAGGGGTGGCGCCCATACATGTGAAATGGGGAAAAAATATTTTTTTTCGCTGCACCCCATCGTGTGGGGTATCATTGAATAGGTCTACTAAAATGAAGGTAATGTTTCATACACCACTTTTTTATCAGGTGTACCATCTGCGAAATATAGCCCGCCAAATTGGCTTGCAATGTGTCCCCCCCCCCTGCCATTTCTAAACTATGGAACGTAGAAACTTATAATCTTCCACATTGATAGACCTTTGTGAAAACTCTCTTTCAAAATTATTTCGAGTATAATGTGATTATAATTTTTTGAGTTATAGACAGAAAACTGAAAAATACTTAAAACGTCCTAGTTCAAGAGTCATTGACCTTAGAGAAAAATGATACTGGTAAATAATGCTCCTTTAGCTACTTTCTATTTGAAAAAATCACAAAAAGTAACTTTGACATCAATCAGACTTCTTAAATTTGGCTTCTTGAATTTATCGCTAGATGGCGCTACTAACAACACGCTCTGAGTCGCGAATGCTGCCGATTATTGCAAAAACTAAAATAGCCATGATTAATATTCGATTTGATTCGTTTGTACACCTACTTAAGGAACCCTATAATACTGAGCATGGCCCGACATGCTCTTGGCCGGTTTTATTATCAACTGATTTCAGTTGGTGTGGAGACCAGCATGGGTGATATTTAGATAGGTAAAACACATTTTTTCTACGTAGTTTCCTCACTGCTGGGGATCGCGACCATACACGATGTGGTCTTTCGCAGTATGGACCGCTCGGTACATGCTGCCTCCGACAGCCATCTTGATCGCGTCTGACCATCTTGCTGGTACTCTGCCTTGAGCACGCATTCCTTCTATCCGGCCCAGTATTACGAGCCTTTCCAGACAATGCCTAGGTGATCGCATAATATATCCGAAAAGACTAAGGGCACGCTCCTGGCATATTGAAGATAGCTACTTGGTGATGTTGAGCTACTCCAGTACAGACTCATTAGTCCTCATTAGTTAGTATAAAACACACTAGACTACAACAAATAATATGTAATGCATTCCGAGAAAAAGCATATAAAGTACCATCTTGTTAGGATGCGGGCAGATGTTTCCAAATCATTTTACGAGTTACAAATATGATTTAATTGCAATGTAAATTCAGTAAGTGTGTGTAAATAATAAAATAAATTGTTATCATTTATTGCAAATTGGTAAACCCTTCATGCTAGTGATCGAGAGTTTCATTACGGCTTTACCACGATTATGGTTTTATGGTCTACATTGTTTCCGTTTGGATAATCGTGCTTATAAAGTCTGTACGCAGTAATACTGTGTTTTGGAGCCGGGTAAGAGTGCCGGTGAAATTACAATCACATGAGACTTTTCATCTTCATGTCTCAGTTTGGCGAACCGACTTGCGGCACCATTTAGGCAACAGCCTAGGTGGTATTTCAGTTGTTATCGGCAAAGGTAACCACTTAACACCACGTGGGTCTTTAGCTCGTTTCGCCATCTTATCATCATCACCATTTCAGGAGAAAAATGTCCACTGCTGGACATAGGCTTCTCCCAAGCATCGCCACAACGACCTTACCTGCGCTTTCCGCATCCAACGGATTCCCGCGACCTTCACCAGGTCGTCGGTCTACTTTGTGGGGGGCCTACCCATATGGTATGGTATGGTACCCCTATACAATAAAAATAAATTAATGGAAGCTGGTAAACACAGAGAATTTATACTCTGGGCCGGCTACCGACGCCACCGGGCATCAGAACCGATCGGAGCTTGTTGGTGCTTAAAGGCACATTTTTGGTCCGTAATATGGATACTGCATACACCTAGTACCGGCGCTTATCGGCGCAGATAAACGCTGGTGGACTCGAGCTGGCTACCGTCCTATGTAACGTGGTCTAGTGGACTAAGGCCCTTCTCATTCTGAGAAGAACCCCGGGTCCAGTAATGGGCTGATTAGGTTATTATGAACTGTAGTTAGATGTTATTGAATTTTGAGTAAAATACTGAGTCATTGCTCTGAGTCAGGTGTTGTGACCATATTTAGCTATGTTGTTTCATTTGTCCTTCCTTCCTTAGTTAAATAGTGGATGTTTACGAGTTAGTAAAATCGACTTCCTTCCTGTATTCCTTACCCATTTAACTAGAATTTATTTGCAATGATTGGAATAAATGCATGGATTTTGTCATCAAGCATTCGATATGTTGTTGGGTCGAGAACTCATTTTACCACAGAATACCTAGTAGTACTATTACTATGCCTATGCTGTCAGTCCATCCATCTGTCTATTATCCTTCATCTGTCCTTCTGTATGTGACAGGTTTGTATCTTTATAACAGTAATAGGTAGCCTGAAAATTGTACGTGTTACTATGGGAAATACGACAAATATTACAGATAGGTCTCAGAAATACATTGTTCTATCATAAAAACGGTAATACCTAAAATCGTCAAACTTAGTTTGATTGTAGTGCATACTCTACAGTTTGTAACAAAAACGTTGTTGTTCCTGTGAGCTACGTTATCAGAATTGATATTCATGTGTAAGGACAACACATTTGGAAAAACTCTTCAATAAAAATAATCAAATTAAATATTAAATCTATATTTAAAAAAATATCATCATTTTTCATTATTTCAGCCGTAAGACGTCCACTGCTGGACACAGGCCTCCCCCAAGCATATATTGGGGGGATATGCCATAATCGCCACGCTTGGCAGGCGGGTTGGCGATCGCAGTTGGTTGGTTAAATACTCAGAGAACACTGCTGCCCATCCTCTGGTGAATCCCTTAGTCGCCTTTTACGACACCCATGAGAAGATATAGGGTGGTGCAATTCTTTACGTCCGGCACCACACGGAAAAAAAAAAAAAATATAAATAAATATATTTGGGAAATTTATACACAGCGCCATCTACTATTCTATATTTATTTATATTGAGTTGAATATTGCCAGTTGGAGTTGGAAAATATTTGGAAAAATTTTAACGGTTGAAAAGTTAATGAATTTTACGCATCCCAATTTCTGAGCTATTTCACCTCGCATCAAATCGCAAATTTTCAGTATCACTTTAGGCCATTTCTGTTTTTTTTCTTTTGCAATGTTACTTCACGTTCTACTTTTAACCAACTTTGTTAAAATACAGCAATTGCACAATCGAAGAGCTATCAACTTTCATCCAAACAATAACAATAATATATACATATACGTGCATTTAATTCAATAAAGGAAATAATAATATAATTGTCTGTGATTGTTTTTCTAATTGAACTAAGTTCCTCTTGTGAACTACGTTGCGTATGGCGTGTAAATCTGTAAGTGTTCTAACTGTAATTATTTTTAATCGTAATTGTATCTATGAAGGCGCAAGTGTTACCAATCTCTCTTGATTTTCTTTTATTTCTACTTTTTACCTGCCTTCAAAAAGAGCAGGAGGTTCTCAATTCGATTGTGTTTGTTACCTCACAACTCCGTCATTTATAGATCGATTTGGAAAATTATTATTTTGATTTTATTTTATTTCATTATCAGATTGGTCCCATATTTATCACAATCCAGTTTTGATAATGGGATACATGTGGAATTGAAGGAACTCCTCAAATATGTAGGGCTTGCATGTAGCTATTTTGGTATTTTAATCAACAAGTCATGTATTTGCATTCAGAAAGTGTCATTTGGTGAAGATCTGATGAAGATCTGCAGAGATCAAGAAGGGAACTATTCAATGGATGACAGCAAATCATCCGGGATTGCAGCAATCGCTTGTCTTTCTATTGTTAATGCCACTCAAAATAGAAAAATAAAATAAACAAAAAAAAAGTAAAAACTGACTTCAAAAAGATTAGAATAATTTGTGTGAAACTGTTTAGGAAGTCGGTGCCAGTTATTTCTTAAATCAAAACGAATCAAAAGCACCTACTTCCCTTTTTTACACACGGAACAAAATCACACAAATTATTTTATTATTTTTGAAGTCGGTTTTTAAATTTTTTCAAGTTTATTTTATTATTTATATCCACAAAAAAAAAAATTATACTTATAAAAAAACGTGGCACAGACTTGAGCCCAAATGTCCATGTCTGCTGCCAAACAGTGATGCTCGCATTGCTGTGTTTCGGTCTGAAGGGTACGGGTGCCAGTGAAATTACAATCACATGAGACTTTCCATCTTTAGGTCTCGGTTTGCCTAAAGCGATTTGCGATTTGCAACCGTGATTTTTTTTATTTGTTTATTTAGGCAACAATTTAGGTGGTATTGCAGTTGTTATGGGCAAAGGTAACCGCTTAATATCAGGTGGTCCATAAGCTCGTGTCACCATCCAATACTATAAAAACCGGCCAAGTGTGAGTTGGACTCACGCAGTAAGGGATTCGTATTCGTCGGTACCTGATACCACGTAGAAACTGATTTAATTTAGGACAGTTCATCAAAAGACATCAACGCACCGTACGCGAAATATAAATTTTTGCATCTCCATCATCATCATCATCTTACGCAGGTACCACCACGGTATGTTTGCGCTACTTTTAGTTTTTGTTGCTAAACTACATGGTATGCACTATAATTAGACCAAGTTTGACGCTGGTGTGTATTACCGTTTTGAAGATAGAGCAGGAACAAAAACGTTGAAAAAATGCATGTTTGACGAGAATTCTTGTGTGGTCCCAGAGGTCAAAGACTTTTTTTATTTTTAGTATTTGTCGTGATAGGGGTTATAGCAACACATAATCTGAGAAAATTCCAACCGGGTATCTATTACCGTTCAAAAGAGACAGCCCTGTGACAGACAGACGGACGGACGGCCAGACGGACGGACGGACAGACGAACGAACAGCGTAGCGAGAGTAATAGGGTCCCATTTGGCACCCTTTGGGTATGGAACCGTAAAAAGCTAAGCTTAATCCTTGTTGTCTAATAAATAAATAATAATAATAATAATTAATCAAGCGATAAGATGAATGCACACAAAGTTATTTCTGGAGGAAAAAAGCAAAATTACGTAAGAGCCTCAAGAGGAAAATGACCTCTGTTTTTGTAAAACAAACATCATTTTATTTAATCATCCAACATTAAGTCAAAACAAGTATTCAAAGTGTTAAAATTGGCTATCTGTTTACAGTTAGTTTTATGATTCAAATTAACTTAACTATACTCCTATAGTTAACCGCTAAAAAACCGCTCCGCTGTTTAGATTATTATCAAACTTCGTCATCATCATCGGCCTATCGCGGTCCACTGCTGGACATAGGCCTCTCTAATAGCACGCCACCGACTTCCATCCTCAGCCACTCTCATCCAGTGTCCACCAGCCACCTTGCGTAGATCGTCACTCCACCTAACCTGAGCTTAGCAGAATTTAATCAATGTTTCTCAGACGCCACATCTGGCAGGGGACCATCGGGGTTATATACGCTAAGTGTAGGTGGACTTAAGGCATCTACTAAGCGACCCTGGGGAGGACAGAAATGCGTGGTGGTCACGTGCTGCTGTGATGGGATGTGCCAAAGGCGTAGCATTAGAGGGCACCGGCGCGGCCCATTGGAGTTCCCAGAGCTCCTCTGTTTCGTGCTGAGGATGACTACCTTGTGGTTTTAGTCGCTAAGAGTCCGACATATCTCTCCGCGTTCCCCAGAATGAAAATATTCTAAAACATAAAGGTTTTTGCAATGGCAGCGAAAACCAACGATAGCCAAAGACTATCCCATACTTATTAATATTCAACAAACCGTCGAATCATCTCTCCAAAAATCTCGAACCAGCCGCCAATTATTGAATTATTATTCGTGTCACTTTCAAAGCGTCGTCAAAGAATCCAGTGGGTAGGCAGGCGTTATAAAATTAGTTTTAACATCCACAGCACAGCCGAGGCAAGCATACGAATGGCTTCTTAAAACCACTTATTTTACAAAACAGTTAGTAGCGAGTTATTCTATGCGATTGACGCACGGCCCCCAAAATTGGGCAGCAAAGTTGTCATATTAAATTAATGTCGCTATTTGATTTGCATTTGGTGACGTTCTTTTTGGAATGTGTTTTTGGATGGTTTTAGAGCCTCTGAAATTCTCAATTCAAATAATAGAATAATTCTCAATGAATAACTATCAGTGTCCACGTCTCGGCATCGTAAGTCATGACAGACTCACTCACTCACTCACTCACTGGACTCACTGGTTGAAGACAAAGGTCTTCAAACTTTGCGGTATAGGCGACGAGAAGACTCGGCGAAGTTTTCCAAATGCTGCCAAGCCCAAACAGATCCTTCTGTCAGTTTATAGTAGCGACTTTGCAGTGTTGAGCGAGCTATGCTTGGAGTTTTTTTGAAGGATAAAATCTGTAGCAAGATTATCCGGAGAAGAACCGGAGTGACCGACATAGCTTGTAAGGTCAGTAAGCTGAAGATGCAGTGGGCTGCCCATGTTTGTCAAAGGACTGATGGCCACTGGAGCAGACGAGTCCTTGAGTTGAGACCGCGAATCAGCAAACACAGCGTAGGGCACCCCCCACCAGGTGGACCGGTGACCTGAAGAAGGTGGCTGTGGGGACTGGATATGGAAGGTATAGGATCGAGTATGGTGGCGCAACTTGGGAAAGACCTATGTCCAGCAGTAGACTGCTATAGGCTTAGTTGATGATGATTAAAAACTGGAGTGGCTATCGCTACGTTTAGACGGTCCTACAAAATGTTTTAATGTCAGTCATTTTCATAATAGGTAATTAAATTACTAGTAAAAAGTGAGTAACATCTTGGTAATATTTAGCATAATAAAATAAATAAATAGCTCTTCCGATTCAAGAGTCGTAGTGTATTTTGAATTATTTTTTTGAAGACTTCGGGGTTTGTATGCAAAATATACAGGGTGGAAATTAAACACGGTCTCTGGAAGGAAAGTACCTTGAATGATGACGAATTCTACGCGAATAAAACGTTCCTATATATAAAAAAATGCTATAACTGCATTTAAAGATCCTTAAAAACTTTCTTGCGATACCCGAGAATCAAACTAACACCAACACAGAAGAATACCATTCTGTATTGTTTGGCTTAGTATGTTGATAAAACTTGATAGAGTCAATAACGAGGATCAAAAAAACATAGTGGCTTAAATTAAATCAATGAAGTATTATTATTATTATATTATAGCCTTTATTTATTCCTTAATTTATAAATTTACAATTAAATTTTTCATTCTATACATGCAAAAATAATAATTAATAAAACAAATTAACATAAATATCACTTCAAAAATTATTTCAATAATAATATTAATTCATAAGAAACAGAATAATGAATATGAAGTATGTTGGTTAACAACAAATAAAAAAGTTGTTTTTCTTTGATGCCTTATTATCATTTCATTTAAATGTACCATGTTTAGTTAAATCCGACCCTGTATAAGGGGAAATAAGATGCACTTCTGGTGCAACCACCTGAAGATAAATTGGTTTTGTTTTGGAAGGTTGTTTGTTTGTTTCCCAACTTGTGTGCCATTCCATCGGCCCGTATGTCCGCATAGAAAGCTCAAACAAGACTGTTGGCTTAAGCAGGCCGATTTAAAACCATTGGACGGTGCCGCTTCTAAACTGTATGGAGTGTATGGCTTGTGTGTGAATCACATGTATGGACTATATGGCGCGGGATATGTATGTGAATATCATGTGTGGACAGTATGGCCCAGCCTTACATAACGGTACATAAGTTTATACAAAATCAGATACACTCCAATTAAAAAGGTACGCACAAAGGTACAAAATATTTTCTTAATTTATAGCACTTAGGTACATAAAACTTTTAGGGAAGTATCTATAATTACAAAGTTAAACTTGATCAATGTACAGTCAACTGCATATCAATGGTAACACAACCAGTATAAGGTGAACCTGTCTTGTATGCCAAAGATATATCGCAAGATAATGCATTCACACCTTCAAGATGGCGGACTTAGTCAAAAGATGGAAAACTGCTAGCTTGTATTTCATGGCCCTCACTCGAAGCGCTGCTTTAAAAGATAAATAGTCCCATAGAAAAAGTTTCCTCCAGGCCCAATTTCAGTCACGGCGGCCAATCTCGACGGAGACTAACCATCTGCACGGGACAAATTATAGTGCACAAGTGTGTGCGCAAACACAGATGCACTCTCTATTCCTTCACTCTCATAATCCGATGGGATAGGAATCAAACAGAGAGTGATCAGATGCAGGGTCTACTTGCGTTTGACGGTATTCAATACATCGTACCTACCATTTCCATCGTTCCCATATCACATGGGATAATCGTGTTTTGAAGTTTGTTTCTCTGATCTTCGGTCAGTTTCATACAATTATTATGAACCGTAGTCTATCTTTATCGTGCCATTTCATGTGCCTATCTTTATTATGTTGGTATCAGTCGGAACGAAAGTTCGAAATTTGTTTATCATTCGTAAAACACGAGTAGACCCCAGGATCGAGGACCTTACGTGCTCTCTGCTCTGAGGCACACCGCCAACCTTCAGGAGGTTGGACCTCCAGGCTACTACTGAGAAATTTTCTTGACGGAAAAATCCTAATAAAACATTTTATCCGACCCGGGAATTGAACCCAGCACCTCACAATCAATGATCACAATGATAAAAAGTATCTACGTGAACTGGGCTAGCGATGTAAGATGACGAAAATATCACGGTGTACACCTACGTATCAACATACACTGGTATACACTAAGGTGTGACTTGCAACATCAGAAGTGCGAATCACACCTTACATTCTTGTAAGCGATATCAAAATTTATAGGCCGATGTTTACAGATGCTAAATAGTCAATAAAATAGAAACTTCACAACATTTTCCATCGATCCCACTCGTTTTTGTTTATGGAATAAATTATGTAAAAGTGAAAAGCTAATTTGTGATTTGTGGGTATTATTATGATGTAGGGACATTGCAACATTTTTTAGTTGATGATCATAACTCTTGAAAATGGAAGTTGTTTAGTTTTTAATACTTACTAGCAATCAATGATCTCGTGCTTGGAATGGAAGTCAAGTGGTTATGTCTATCATCAACAGCAAAAAGGGTGGCAACTATACTTTTATAGAGAGATGTCCTGAACTCCTGACTGACTGATTCATCAACGCAGAGCCGAAACTACTGAAGATACAAGCATGAAAGTTGGACAGTAGTAATTTTGTAACGTAAACACCCACTAAGAAAGGATTTTGGGAAATTTTAACCCTAAGGGTATGAAATAGGGTGTAATTGTTAGTATGAAAAATCTTATATTCCTTATATATCTTATCTTATCTGGCAATAGGCTCGCCCCCTATTACATGGGACTATAACGTAACTGGCGAAATGTGGATGTGCTATACACCTATGCCTACCCCTTCGGGGAAATACAGGCGTGATGTTATGTTATGTTATTAAAAATCTTTTCTCCTGGATCGATTAACAAATAAACAATCTTTAAAGGAAATAAAGAAACACCCATATCTTATTATACCATGGAAACACCTATGTTTTCTTTTTCCAAAATTACTCCTAATTTAAAAGAATAGGGTTGTAAATTTTGAACGGGAGAATATTATTGCGTGGCTGAATTGAGTCGAATCTCGGTATAATTAATTTTTAAAGCAATTAATGAATTAAATGATTTTGTATTTTTCGAAAATTGTACTGCGTAAAAAGGGGTGTCAAAGTTTATAGGTATGAATAATCTTCCTGGGTTAATTTTTCTTGGCATAAGTATGTATTTTTCTTTCAAAACTACGACGGGTAACATTACACAATCAAATCAATCAATCAATCGTCCACTGCTGGACATAGGCCTCTCCCAAATTGCGCCACAACACTCAGTCCTCTGCCTTCCGCATCCAGTCCCCCCCAGCTACTTAAATCAGGTCGTCGGTCCACCTGGCCAACATTACACGGGGCGTGTTAAAACTTTTTACGCTGTCGCAGCTGCAAGTACACTGCTAGTATCTCACAAAAGACGGCTGCTGCGCGAATAGCGTGATTAGATATTTTGGCACAGCCAAGGAGATGGGGTCCAAGCCTTAGATATCCTGATGACTTAACGACCTCTGTGGTCTAGTGGTTCGAGTGTCGGACTGCTGATAACGAGGTCGTGGGTTCGATTCCCACAGGACACAAATATTTGTGTGATGAACATAAGTGTTTGTGTTGGTCTGGGTGTCGCTTATGTATCATAAGTATATATTTACAAAAAAAGTATATAAGTATTATATCCATTGTCTAGTACCCATAGCACAAGCTCTGCTTAGTTTGGGACTAGATGGTGCTGTGTAAAAATATCCCAAAGATATTTATTATTTATTTTATCCGTGGTCCTAGCAATAAACTCTGATATACTCATGATTAATTTGTGGTGGTTAACAGGCATACGAGCAAATTAATAATCTACTATTTATCCACAATTTGCCCTACTAGAGATAGAAATTTGACATATAAACTCCATACAACTATCTCCAACTAGCTTTTACCCGCGGCTCCGCTCGCGTTAAATTCTGGTAACCCACGTTAGTCCAGTCCAGTCCAGTCCAGTCCAGTCCAGTCCACTGTCCCACTGTCCCGCTGTCCCGCTGCCCCGCTGCCCCACTGCCCCACTGCCCCACTGCCCCGCAGCCTCGCTGTCCCGCTGCCCCACTGCCCCAATGCCCCGCTACCCCACTGCCCCGCTGCCCCTCTGCCCCGCTGCCCCACTGCCCACTGGCCCACTGCCCCGCTGCCCCACTGCCCCACTGCCCCATTGCCCCATTGCCCCACTGTCCCACCGTCCCACTGTCACTGTCCTACTGTCCCACTGTCCCACAATCCCACTGTCCCACGGCCCACTCTCCCACTGTCCCACGGGCCCACTATCTCACTATATCACTAATCACTATCGTCCCGTCCCATGTCCCATGTCCTGTCCCATGTCCCATCCTATGTCCAGTCCCATGTGCCGTCCCACTGTCCTGTCCCATGTCCCGTCTCATGTCCCGTCCCATTTCCCGTCCCATGTTCCGTCCCCTGTCCCGTCCACTGTCCCGTCCCCAGTCCCGTCCCCAGTCCCATCCCCGGTCCACTCCACTCCACTGCATCGTACATTACTATCCGCTCGTGCAAATGCATAGAAGGTTCGATCTATCGGGTGAGTACGCAACCCACGAATTAATTTTTTTCTTTTTTTCTTTCTTTCTTTCTTTCTCAAAACCCATACCAGTTTTTAAGTTAGATCATCAGCTTTCAAACAAAAAAAAATTCATCAAAATCGGTCCAGTAGTTTTAGCGTGATGCTGGAACAAACAAACAAACAAACAGACGTTTACAATTTTATAATAGTTAAGATAGAGAAAGAAAGAAAAATTATTTATTGCTATAAGAAGACGTGCGGTAGGTTTACATAAAAAATAACAAATTATCTTAAATTTCAAGAAATATTATAGTGATAATGTTGTTGTTTAGAGAAAATTGTGGATTGATAGGTTAATTATTTTGGCCGTTTATTAATGGCCAACAAATCGAATTTCGTCTATTTCGATTCCTTTAGTAATTTTCAGGGAATTAAATTCAAGTCTGGGTTTCCATCTTATTCTTTCACAGCTAACATTTGCACGTGTATCATCTATATTTCTACGTTTTTTGATCTTTAAAGGTAGATATCAATAAAAATTTCTCTACCATCAATAAAACCTAAATGTTAAGACAATTAAAAGACTAAACCAAAAACGGGCAGTTTAAAATTCACCAGATGATCAATTAGTGACCAAAAATAGCCTAAACATTTAAAAACAAGTCCTAACAAGTTTGGCGTTTGCGACAGCAAAAATTGGAAAGCCATTAAAAATGTTCACGAATAGTTTTCGACGATATCTAGGTAATCCAAAAAAAACTTTATTTTAAAGTTAATAAAGCCGTATATAGTTTGAAAAGCAATTGGTTTTGCAGTAAAACTAAATTTGTGATCGTAGTCGTGGAGGATCGCCGTACGCTGCGCCTGCGCATAGGCATCTAAAAGCTATCAAAGTGTGACCCCTCCGTCCCGTTAGACGTTCGATCTCAACTTAATAGTGAAACCGTTGTAATCTAAGATTGAATTTATAAGTAATTCAGTTAGATCTACCTGATAAGGTGCGTCTGTTGATACGACATTAGGTTGCAACTCCGTACGAGGAAGAATATTGTTTTGTATACCTAATGTTAATAGGCTCGCCCCCATAGAGGAAATGAATATAAAAGTATTCCGTGCTCGCCCCCTATAACATGGGACTATAACATAACTGGCGAAATGTGGGTGTACTATTACACCTCTGCCTACCCCTTCGGACAGGCGTGATGTTATGTTATGTTATACCTAATGTTGCAGTAAGATGGAAATAGCAGTTAGTTTATGTTTTTTTTGGTAGAAAAGTTGGCCTACTCTAATATTCCTGTTGTAGGTGTTTTTATAGGCTTCCCGGGGCGTGCCAATGGCATAGCATCAGAGGGGCATCGCTGCACCCAGCACAGTCTACAGGATTTTCCGTAGCTCTATTATTTTGTTCTGAGATCAGCCAGATGGCTGATTATGGTTATAGTCGGTAGGAGTCCGTACCCTTCCGCCTTCTCCAGACGAAAGGTATCCATGAGGAATTCCACTCGTAAACAAAAAAATGTTGCGTTTACAGGCACTGATCTTAAGCTGCGTCTCCTGCGACCATGTTTTTGTTATTTCTAACATCTAACATGTTTTTCTAACAAAATGGGGGCATGGCGCAGCTGTTTGGCTACATGTGATTGACCTAAGCAAAATGTTAACATGTTTTGTTAGAATATTTTGTTAGATTTTGGTCGCAGGAGACACGGCTTTACATAGACAAACACCCAGACCAAACAACCATCTGGTCCATCTGTAAGCAATAAATATATTTGCTCTCTGAAGAAATCGAACCCCTGACAAATTATGTACGAGTCTATTTCTCAACCACTGACTGGGCTAATTATGTTCTCAAAATATACCGAAAGAAGTGTGTTTAAGAAAGCAGTTGGAGCATCTCATTAGGAATATAATGATTAAACTAGATTTATGTAATCAGAAATCCATCATGCGGGAATCCGCTGGATGCGGAAGGCGCAGGACCGGTCGTTGTGGCGATGCTTGGGGGAGGCCTATGTCCACCAGTGGATGTCTTTCGGCTGAAATGATGATGATGATGATGTAATCAGAGACCAATAAAACATCTTCCATGATATTATCATGTAGCGACATCTATCGCGCTTCATGCGAACTACCAAGGACGTACTAGATAACGTCACAGAATCCTGAATCGCGCTATCTAAGTTTGACGCACCCGTAAACGAACGCCCTACATTGAATCAACCGTTGGGCAGCGGTCCACCAGGCAATAAGAACCTGACTGTTGGAGTATCCTCCCTTTGTAATGGAGGAACATAATATCTCCTTCCTCCACAGTCATATCCCTAGGAATACGATCAGCCCCCCTAGCCAAGTTGACAATCTACACAATCTACAATCGTCAACGCTAATAGAAAACAATCAAAATGTATGGGAATGACATATCTGAACGAATGATTTTTTCGTTGAGATATGTCATTCCCATACATTTTGATCGTTTTCTATTAGCGTTGACGATTGACGATTGTGTAGATTGTCAAATTGGCTAGGGGGGCAGATTCATATGGCAGCAATGAGTAAATCAGTCAATATTGAAGCATCATGATATCGACACTAAGAAAAAGTGGGAATATGGCAACAATTCCAGTAATAAAAGTCAAAAAAACTATGTTCTTTTACGACTCATCATCATCATCATCATCAACGCAGCCTATCGCAATCCACTGCTGGACATCCACCACTCCCAAGTTGCGCCACAACACTCGGTCCTTTCCCTTTCGTGTCCTGGCTCCCCAGCTGCCTTCTTCAGGTCGTCGTCGGTCCACCTGGCTGGGGGGCGCCCTACGCTGCGTGTGCCGATTCGCGGGTGGAGACCTGACCAAGGACTCGTCTGCTCCAACGTTAATTAAACGATCATTTAAAACGAAAAGGTTCCTCAAAATCACAATAGATTGACGTATTCACCTCATATTTAGCACCTACAAACTAAAAATCTTAAGATATTTAAGCACCTACGATTACATGCATTGTTATTCAAAAGTCTTTGGATCTATTGTATACCTTATAAGTGCCAATCCAACAATCTTTCCTACTAATGATCCTAACTCAAAAGTAGCATCAGCAACACCGTTGCAACAGGCGTATTCAAATTATTATTTCATATTCAAATCATTAAGTATTTCATAGACACATATTCGCGTCATAGCACCATACTATTTTTGAGTGAGTGGATAGTCCATGGCTTACAATAAGATTAGGATGTAAGTTTTTTTGTTAAAAATATTTTTTCTATGACAAACTTTTATAAACACGGATTCGGTACTGTAACCTGATCAAAAAGCGTCCAAACACCATAAATCTACTGTTATTCAACGACGTGTGCTGAGGTTGCAATGTTTTTTCTTTCCAAGTTCTACAAGGAAATGGTCAAAAGTGACCGAATAAGGTTGCTATCTTTGGTTTTTGTAGTTGACGTTAACGTTATATGAAAAATGGCTTATTGTATTTATCTCCTTTTAATAAGGTTTATATTATTTTTTATGATTATTAAATTATAAAGGTAGAACATTTTTTTTATAGTTAGGCATAAAAAATAACACAAAATCGTCATATTTTGAAAAAAAAAACTTTTAACATCGCTTTTCTGGCAGAACTTTGGAGTATTTTTAATTAATTCAATTTAAGTATTTAAAGGCACATTTTTGCACTATTTGCTGATTATAAACATTTTTGCCAGACTGTTGAATTGAATATGCATAGAATATTAAAATTTGAATATATTTGTCTTGTACTTGCAAATGTACGAAGTGAATTAAATTTCTTTGATAGTAGAATCTTTGAGTCACTTTATCCAAGAAAGGACACACAATCTAACACTTCCCGGTTGTATCAACAATCAAACTCATTAATATTATGTATCCTTAGAAATATTATCGTGTTGTCAATCTACAAATGTGAGGAGGAAAGCATACAAAGTGACTCTGGCGTTAGAATATCAAGCGATTCTAATAGATTATCTTTTTTTTTTCAATATTTATAGACCATTGTAGTCTCAAGTGACGGGCTATCATTTCGGCCACTGCCTACGCGCAAAGAATTCTAAATCGTCATTCTAAAGTTTGTTGAACCCTCATGTGCACATCACCAACTAATTTTTGTAAACCACAAAGTACAATACACACCTTATAACAAAAACAACTAAGCTCAAAATCGGGTGAGCAAAAGTTTGTAACCCGCAAATGTTTTCTTGTTTTCCACCTTGACCAAGACGAAATCTGTGATCGGAATCGACACATAAGCTGTGTGAAGATTAAGTATAAGTTTTAAGTTACAAAACTGAAAATTCGTCTAAACTTTATTATATGATATAAAAAATAAATTTCGATTAGACGGAGCTCTGTCATAAGCAAACACAATATAATAACTATTCGTATAAAACCGGTAAAACAACTGTTTATACAGATAAAATATATTATGTAAATAGCAACCTACTAATAAGTTTTGTGTAGATACTTTACTGGTACATAAATTCTTGAAGTAATTCTGTGAGTGTAACTTATCGTTGTCGATATCTCCCGCAGTGTTGCCCGGTGGCCTAATACCTTAACTTCATATAAAACTTTTTGTTTTAAGTGAAATTCCTTTGAAACTTTACCGTAGCCCACTTAACACTCACTTTTTCACTTAACATAACATAACATAACATAATCAGCCCATTACTGTCCCACTGCTGGGCACCGGCCTCTTCTCAGTATGAGAAGGTTAAGGCCTTAGTCCATCACGCTGGCCTAGTGCGGGTTGGTGGACTACACACACCATCGAGAACTGTATGGAGCACTCTCTGGTGTGCAGGTTTCCTCACGATGTTTTCCTTCACCGTTAAAGCTAGCTTAACGCACTTACTTACTACTACTACTACTTACTTACTTACTTTTTAGCTTTTTCACTTAATGTCAATGCTACCGGGTAGACGCGATTTATTTTTTCGCGTTTTTTTGCAACTTGTAGCTCTATTTTTGCGTTTTTTTTGCAACTTGTAGCTCTATTTTTGCGTTTTTTTGCAACTTGTAGCTCTATTTTGCGTTTTATTCAATCGAAATATGATTAGCGGCAGTAACAACAATATCTACTGAATAAAAATATTCATATAAAATATAAATCTAGCTCTATAAGCTCGACAAGCTCGATTGTCGATAATTCTATAGTAAATTAATATAATATGTGCTCTCTAAATATAATCACATACCTTTTTGTTAGAACTTATATAGTAATAACTTCTTAGGTTTTCGCGATCACTACACATTATAATAAAACAAAGCAAAGCTTTCCAAGCGTCAGGAAAACCAATTTAAATAATATACGCGATTTAATCCGGTTAAACTTTGTTTTATTATGACTTATATAGTACTCAAGCTTCATAGTAATTAGATAGATTGATTAAACATTATGTTACCTCTGTTTGGTTGCCAACTCTGAAATCACGAATAAAAAATCAACTGATCCCTACATTTGTGTTCACAAAAATCGACAAAATGTAAGGATCAGCAGATTTTTTTTTTTGCGATTTCAGGGTTGGTGCCATAGTAAAAGTTGTTCATACTGAAGAGTACAATGACCCCTTAAGAGATTTTCAGTTATTTCAGTAACACATTGTATATAAATAGACAAAGAAAAAACGTTTTTTTTTTCTCGTCAACAGATTTTCTTCTTTTTTTAACCGACTGAAAAAAGGAGGAGGTTCCCAATTCGATTGTTTTTTTGTTTGTTACCTCAGAACTCCGTCGTTTATAAACCACTGCCACTTCAGCTTACTGATCTTATAAGGTATGTCGGTCACTACGGTTCTTCTCCGGATATTTTTGTTACGGATTTTATCCTATATAGAAACTCCAAGCATCGTCGCTGAGCGACTTTAAATTTCTTGACTAGCCGAACTGTCAGTGTCCACATCTCGGCACCATATGTCTTGATAGGTATGACGCACTTGTTGAAGACCTTCATCTCAACCCTTAAATTGTGGTATAGGCGATGAGAAGACTCGGCGAAGTTTGCCGAATGAAAATTAATTACCTGCTTTATTGTTCATTTTTGGCAGAGAGAAAATTATTTAGTTTTAGTGCTAGGATTTTAGTATTATACTTGGTAAATGCTAGTATTTGTTGTGTCCAACCACCAATTAAATCTGGGGTTTCATCATGGGGCTGCCATTATTATGCGGGCTTATGGCACTGAAACATGCATGGTCGCTCACAATGGGCCTGATTATTAAGTCATCCAAAGGGCAATGGAGAGCAATGGAGGCTTTGCTTGGAGTATCACTGCGTGATCGAATCAGAAATGAGGAGATTTGCAGGGGGACGAAGCTAATCGACATAGTCCAAAGAATTGCCAAACTTAAGAAGCATGGGCGGGGCACATTGCTCGCAGAACATATGGCCGATGGGCCACAAATTTCTAGAGTGGCGACCACGTACATGAAGGCGCAGCGTAGGTAGGCCCACTTCAAGGTGGACAGTCAACCATCGCGGGAATCTACTGGATGCGGGAAGCGCAGAACCGGTCATTGTGGTGATCCTTGGGAGAGGCCTATATCCAGCAGTGGACGTCTTTCGGTTGAAATAATGATGACTGTAGAAGTGTATCTGCCTAATCCTTCGGGAAATACAGGCGTGTTGTACTTTTACAATGATCTTTTCAACGTTACTCGTTGTCAAGGATTTTTTTTGTAGTTTTATGGCCTGGTTGCTTAGACCTTTTAGGCAAGTCTTTACTAGATTTCTGAGGGGGTGATGAGAAAATACGAAAGTCACTTTTTCAACTTAGTACCATTCATCCACATTAACTGGCACTTAAATTTTAATAATTCACTATTGTATACTCGAAGAAACACAAAATATGGAAAATAATACAAAATCAACAACACGATCTTTCCAAATTTTCTCGCCTACGCGGTAATGGGTCAAGCATTAGTTATTACTTATTAAACTTATACAGATAAGGCTTACATGAATCATTTCTTCCGACCATGATTCGGAACCCAGTTATCAGAACTACCGGAAAAATAAGTTCCGAATACGGGTTCCAAATAAGCAACCACTAAACAATTGAAAACTGTCCTTCTAAAAATTACACGTACAATAAAAAGTTAATTAAAAACAGCATAACAGATAATACCGGAAAGGGCAGCGACGAAACCTTTGTAATAAGTGGGTAGACAGCAATAGAAGTTGTAAACGATAATTTTGTTAATGGTATTATCCGAGACAATAGCGGTTATATGGAACTGTAGAGTGGCTATGAGTTATGAGAAGAATAAAATACTTTTTTTTTTACTTTCAATGTTTATGCTCTAGAGTCTAGACATACTAGAAATAATAAAATAAATATTTTTGGGACATTTTTACACGGCACCATCTAGTCCCAAACTAAGCAGAGCTTGTGCTATGGGTACTAGATAATGGATATAATACTTATATACTTATTTTTTCTGTAAATACGTATTTATAATACATAAGAAACACCCAGACCAACACAAATACTTATGTTCATCACACAAATATTTGTGTCCTGTGAGAATCGAACCCACGACCTCGTGATCAACAGTCCGACACTCGAACCACCAGACTACAGACGCCGTAAAATAATAATGCTAAAGAGTATTTTTTTTATTGTTTGTTTATTTAAACGCGCTAATTTCTGGAAGCTATGAAGCCAGAAATCTACGGTCTTCTTCAACATTGCCTTTCTCATAGCTCTGACTTTGTTCACTCATCCTTTCATATTCAATCTATTCTTCTTTGAAATGAGCTACCTCTCGAGCTGAGAATGGCTACCAGTCGGAACTCTTTTAAAAGAAAGTCCGGAAGTTCTTTCAAGATAAAATTTTGGCAGAATCATCTCATTAGTATTTTATCTATGATTATAATAGTATATTTAAAGACATTATGTTGACAATTTCACACACTAAATAACATTATTTAACCTAATTACACGTGCAAAACTAGTACCTAATTATATTTTATCAGTAGTTATTTGAATAAAGAGATGTGCCAAGATTGTTTACTAAATAAGACAAGACAGAAAAAACAGATTATACATACATATAAACGCGATCGATTGCGTTGACTTTCATTTATAAATTAGTAGTGCCCCCGGCGAAAACGAGGAGTAACTAATGATTTATGAAAGAAAGTCGACGCATTCGGTAGTGCTTTGGTAGCGATAACGTAAGTTTCAAATTCGGAATCACACTCTGTGATAGCGACGACCATAAGCGATTTCAGCCGTCCTTCCGTTGTGGCAGTGCCACAGTGGCACTAGGCAACTGGCAGGGGTAAGGTATACACAATGGTTACGGATATGGGCGAGGTGCCACCATGCACACAAAAGTCGATGTGTGCGTGTCGGGTGAGGGGGGACTGAGGGACCTCAAAAAACATCGCTCTAGGAGTTTTTGTCGTGACTTGTGTCTGAACTGAATAATAAGCAATAGGAAGTTCAAGATCACCAATTTGACGATTGCAAGTAAATTGACGTATTAAAAGTAAGCCGACTGATAGGCAGTTTTGCCGTTTTAAAATTCACCGGCCACCAACGTGCGGGCATATCGAAAGCAAATAACCTTCTGGCTCTCGGTGGTCTGTCCATGAAACTAGTATGGATTCTATTCATGTTTCCAGTCACGCCAAACAAGTCATTGGTGGTCGTATTTACTCAAATTAATTGTAAGTATATGGAATATTCGGGAAAGTTTGCAGACTGCGATATAAGTCACAGCTAAGTTGTGCGTTCTTGGCCACACACGAAGGTTTAATCACAAGGAACTTTTTCTTATTCATACATTCTCCTGGCCTTTTGCCAGAAGAACAAACTTTCCACTTTCTCTGAATCAACTGTTTGAACATTCATTAACAACAGCCACCTGGCAATTACTGGACGAGTATCATGGATGCTCCTTTGTCAGAATTCTTATGACTAAGTCGTCCGTCAGTGCATTTCAGTTAAGTTAGCCCCTAAATTGAAAGTAATGGTGGTACAAATCCGTGTGATGAGCTCTTTACACGACAGGGCTTGATTTGATACACAGTCCAATAAGAGCAGTGCCTTACATTGCGCTAATTGAATAGCTCAAACCCTCAGACAACCCAACAAATTTTCATTTTTATAAATTGTTGTTGAAGTCCAAACTTAAGATTTGCCAAAGGGCTATGGAGCGTAGTATATTAAAAATAAGACTTAGTGATCGGATTCGTAACACCACGATACGCTCCAAGACCGGTATTGCCGATGTAGGCAACAAGTCTGCCAGATTAAAGTGGGAATGGGCGGGCCATATCAGCAGAATGCATCCAGAAAGGTGGGCAAGGATCGCTACACATTGGGTGCCTCAGGAAGGAATTCGTCGCCGGGGTAGGTCGAGGAAACGCTGGCGGGACGATCTGGATATGTTTCTCAATAATTGGACTGAAGAAGCTACTGATAGGGAGGTTTGGAAGAATATGGGGGAGACCTTTGCCCAGCAGTGGGACAGTACAGGTTGACAAAAAAAAAAAAATTGTTACAAAATATTAGCTGATCCGTACATTTGTGTTCACGTAAATTCACAAAATGTTAGGATTAATCTATGGGATCAGGAGTTTTTTTTTCGCGATTTTAGTGTTGGTCCCATAGTAAAAGTTTATAATGATGAGTATAATGACACCTTAAGAGGTTTAGTATAAACTATGAATAAGGTTGTATAATAATTATTATTCGTCCGTCCGTCGTCGTCTGTGTGGTGCCGGACGCAAAGAATTGCAACACCCTCTTTCTTCTCATGGGTGTCGTAAAAGCAGTGACCGAAAACCGCTATAAATTACGGTACAGGTATCGAATATTTTAGGTAATTTTTAAGGTAGAGGTTACCGCTATCTGGGTAACCAAGGAAAAAAAACATGTTACCTCTATTTAGGTTACCGTTTTAATATCGGTAACCTAAAAATGACCTTGTTTTCGAGAAACAGAATATCGCAATGCCTACAATTTGCAAATATGTTTGATCACGGGCTCGTATAAAATTCGTGCGCATTTGTGATTGTCGCGTAGTCGCGTTGTATTAGGACAACGCCCAAGGAAACCTGCACTTCTGAAAACCAGAATAAGGGTAGAATTAATAGGGTGATACTAATTTGGAATTATCAGGCCATAATATAATTATAATCAAATAAGTCAGTCAGAAAATGAGTCGGTTATTCTGCTGATGAATTATAGAATACTGAAACTTCATATGTGCCACTGTCACCGGCATCTCCAACATTAGATCCGAATGCATCTACTTCAGATTTATCTTTTGATATTTCATTAACTGGCGAAACCTTTATACAAATTACACATCAAATTGTGCGCATTATCATGGGTAGTACTAGGGAACAACAAGATCAATACACCAACATTATAGCCATAATGTACTTTTATTAGATTTAAGATTTGCCTTGCAAAGTCTCACCATAATCCAACGACTATAAAGCCCAATAGACGCCTAATGTGGAACATTATGCGTACAATAAATTCTGCCACTAGCTGAGGCGGGGTACTGTAATCCGATTGGCCCTACCAATGCGACTATTGACTATGTCTACATTTTTTTTCGGACGTATGGCACTTGTGGGTCGCAGCTGAAAATCAGCGTTGGAAAGTCAGTACCTGTACTGCTACCTAACATTATGCTGAGCTGGTGGCCCTTTGGTACTTACATACACATACATACATACATATTATCACGCCTGTTTCCTATTGGGGTAGGCAGAGACTATGGATTTCCACCTGCTACGATCCTGACACACCTCTTTCGCTTCATCTATGTCCATTAACCTCGTCATGCATGCTCGTCGGTTTAGAGAACTCTTAACCTGGCATTTTTTGAGAACATCCGCGATTTGATCGCGATACGTTCGCCGAGGTCGTCCCCTTCCAACTCTTCCATCAACACTCGCTTCGTATACTTGTTTCGTCAATCTCCTCTCGTCCATCCTCTCTATATGTCCAAACCATCTTAACATAACTTTCTCAATCTTTGTCACTACATCTTCTTTCACTCCACAACGCTCCCTTATCACGTTATTTCTTACTTTATCTCTCAAAGTTACACCACACATACTTCTTAAAGCTCTCATTTCTACTGCATTTATTCTGCTTTCATGTTTCTTCTGCCATACCCAACTTTCACTACCATACATAAGTGTAGGCACTAACACTCCCCCATGAACAGCCAGCCGTGCCTTTTCCGACACTTTACGACTGTTCATGAAGGTGTGTAGTGCCCCATTAACCTGATTACCAGCACTAACTCTCCTTTCAATGTCCTTTTCATGCTTGCCATCTCTCGTAAACATGGAACCCAGGTATACAAACTCTTTCACTTGTTCCACCTTTTCGTCACCTATCAAAATATTGCACTCTGTCATAACTTCTTCCTTTTCAAAAACCATAACTTTTGTCTTACTGACATTAACTTTCATTCCTTTACTCTTCAAAGCACCATCCATAATTGTTACCATAATCTGTAACTCCCCCTCCGACGATGCAAGGATAACTTGATCATCGGCATAGAGGAGACATTTGACAAGTAACCCATTCATTTCTAAACCATTTTCACTCTCAAATCTTTCATATAACTGTCCATGAATAGATTGAACAGCCACGGCGACGCTACACATCCCTGTCTCACACCCTTATCGATGCTGAACCAGTCAGAGTAGGCGCCGTTAATCCTGACACAAGCGCTAGAATCCACATAGAGAGATTTCAACGCTTGAATCAGGTTGCTATTCACCCCATAGATAGACAATGCAGACCATAGTTCATTCCTCATCACTCTGTCGTAGGCCTTTTCCAAATCCACGAAAGTGTATAGACTTTTTGACCTTTGGCCAAATATTTTTCAGCAATGCATCGCAAGGAAAAGATCTGATCCGTACACCTCATGCCCTTTCTAAATCCCGCTTGCACATCCCATATTTTTTCATCAGTTACTTTCATCAATCTTTCAATCAAAACTTTTGCATACAATTTGCCGACAACACTTAAAAGGCTAATGCCACGGTAATTCTTGCAGTCTTGCTGTGACCCTTTTCCTTTGTAGAGCGGCACAATCACGGCCTTACACCAGTATTTTGGTACCAGGCCCAGGCGCGGTCCAGATTTTGGGGGGGGGTCAGCTTGGCTTACATACAGTTTAAAGGTCCAAATGTACCAAAAAAACCTTTTTTTTTTAATTTACGCAACAACGAAAGCAATTTTTTTTCGAGTTAGAATAATATGCAACAGAATAGTTACTTCCAAAATGCGCGATGATAAAGAAGAAATTATCGGCGCGTACAAGCGCGAGCGAAGCGAGCGCAAAATTAAACATATTCATGCGAAAAGTTTACTTCAATTTATGTGTATTTTTTGGAGTTTTAGACTATGTACTACTCGTGCAGATAAAGAATGAGATTGAAAAGGACGGCATTTGTATTTTCCTCTCGCTCACAGTATTGTGTGAGCGTGAGACACATAGAATAAAAATGCCACCATTTTCAATTCCATTTATTATCCGCGCTGAGTGATATACTTAATATAAACATGTAGCACAACAGAAGCCCAAAATACACATTAAAGAGGAAGCGCGAGCGCAACGAGCGCGAAATTTTTATTTTTATTTATTTTTTCACCTCCAAAGCTTCAATCGCTTGTGTTTTTAATATAGTGTCCAATCGCAACGGCAGGCTCGTGCAAAGTAGCGCAAACCATTCTACAAAATGAAATATCGCCGTCGTGTGTGATATTATTTATCATTGAATTGGAAATTTCATCTATACTTTATTTTGAGCAAAATAATACCCATTACCCATGCTGTAAATTGAACTTTAGTAGGTACTTACATAAAATTCCAAAGTAATGTTAAGTATTTTTTTACGTACGAGTAGATGTGAGTAGATGTCGTGACAACTCATTATTTGAAATAACACTTAATCTTTCTTGTTTAGTTGTTAGGATAATTTTGAGATACAGCTTGGATGGTTTTGGGGGGGGGGGGGGTCATGACCCCTGTGACCCCCCCCCCCCCCCTAGAACTACACCTGACCAGGCCATTACTCCAGCACAAGTTGAAAAGACGGTACAGCAGACTAGCCACCACGCCCTGTCCAGCCTTCAGTATTTTGACTGATATCCAATCATACCCTGGAGCCTTTCCTGATTTCATTCTGTTCAACGCTTTTACAATTTCATCCATACAAAACCTATCCTCAATGTCTGCCCTTTCGTCCATCACAGTTGATATTTGCATCACCTCTTTTTCAAACAGTCCTTCAAAATAGTCTTTCCATCTCTTTAACACGCATCCTTCCTCATTCATAATATTTCCATCCCGGTCTCTGATTTTATTGAGCTCCGAGGTTGCAGATTTTCCTCTGGCTCTTTTTATGGATTTCCAGAAAAACTTAATGTTTTTCCGGAAATCTTCAGATAACCGATCAAATTCATCCTTTTGCTCATCCTTCTTCTTTTTCACAATTTCCTTCACAATTTCTTTTATTCTCTTATATTCCTTTTTGGCCTTAGCCACATCTTCATCCGTCGCCTTTTGCATTCTCTGGTCAGCTCTTATTGCCAGCCAGTTTACCCATGCTTTCTTCTTCTCACACACTACCTTCTGTACTTCCGTATTCCACCACACATTCTTTTCTTGTTTGCCATTTCTCCTTTTAGTCACTCCACATACTTCGATAGCACTATTCACGACACCTTTCTTAATACCGATTCGCGGTCTCCACTCAAGAACACGTCTGCCCCAACGCCCATCGGTTCTTTGGCTAATGTGGCCGGCCCACTGCCACTTCAGCTTGCTAATCCTGTAGGCTATGTCGACAACTTTGGTTCTCTGTCGGATCACCTCGTTTCGGATTCGATCCTTCAGAGAAACTCCAAGCATAGCCCTTTCCATAGCACGCTGAGCTAATTTAAGTAAGTGGACAAACCGTACCGTGAGTGTCCACGTCTCGGCTCCGTAAGTCATGACAGGCATGACGCACTGATTGAAGACCTTAGTCTGAAGAATCTGTGGAATAGGTGACGAGAAGATTCGACGAAGTTTCCCGAATGCGGCCCAGCCCAGCTGTATGCTTCTGCTAGTTTTTCTTTCTAAGTTGTTTTTACCGAACTGAAAAGTTTGGTAAACACAAACACAAACAACTTCGACAGCGTCACCGAACGTTGTTTTGTTCTCAACAACAACCGGCTCCGGAGTTACATGCTCATTGAACATAAGTATGGTTTTATCCAAGTTCATCCGGAGACCGATGCGTAGGGAAGAATCAGTTAGGCCAGCCAACATCCGTTGCAAGTCCTGCAGTGATTCAGCCATAATGGCGATGTAGTCTGCAAACCGCAAGTGCGAGATGTACTCGCCGTTGATATTTATGCCGCATCCATTCCACCTAGTCCATTGTTTTAAACATGTCCTACAATGCGCTGGAAAACTATTTCAGACAAATAGTTCTTCTCTCCTTGTCTTACGCCTCAAAGCAGGTGGATATGCTTAGTTTGCTTGTTCTGGATTTGGACTGTCATTGTGGCGGCATCATACATACATTTTGACACTAGGATATCAACTCAGCCTATCGCAGTCTGCTGCTGGATATAAGCCACTCCCAAATTGCGCCACAACACTCGGTCTTCTGCCTTGCGCATCCAGTCCCCATCAGCTACTTTCATCAGGTCGTCGGTCCACCTGGCTGGGGGGCGCTCTACACTGCGTTTGTCGATTCGCGGTCTCCACTCAAGGACTCGTCTGCTCCAGCGGCCATCGGTCTTTCGACAGACATGGCCAGCCCACTGCCACTTCAGCTTACTAATCCTACAAGCTATGTCAGTCACTCCGGTTCTTCTCCAGATAATCTCGTTATGGATTTTATCCTTCAAAGAAACTTCAAGCATAGCTCGCTCCATAGCTCGCTGAGCGGCTTTGAATTTGTTTTTTAACACTTTCAAGTGTTAAAATATATCGTCAGTCAACTTGGCATCGCTGCAGGGACTCCAGAACGGACCAGGTTTGGATGGAGTCAAGGACTTCTAGTCCACAAATGCTAAGCACAGGGGCTGATTATACTCTTCATACTTCTGCATAATCTGCCGCACTGTGTGAATGTGGTCTATGATGCCATATCCTCCTCAAAAACTGGCCTGCTCCGATGCTTGAAACTCGTTGAATCTACACACGAGCCGATTTGTAACGACTCTTGAAAACAGCTTATAGACGTGGCTTAGAAGCGAAATGGGTCTCGATAATTATTCAATAGGGTCTTGTTACCTTTTTTGAAGAATAGTACGACCACGCTTCTGTGCCACGCCTCTGGAGTTCTCCCTGAAACGAGGAGAGAATTGAAAATTTCCCGAAGCTCTTTTAATGGAGTTCGGTCGTAATTCAGTCTTCCGTTTAAGAGCCGCCTCGATTTCGTCTTGGCTTATTTCTAGCAGATCTTCTGTAAAATGGTGGGTCAGAGTGGCTCTAAAATCCTCATTTTTGGGGACAGGTCGAGATGCATACGAGGCATATAACTAGCCATAGAAATCTTCCACCTCGGAAAGGAACTCTGGCTTCGAAAAGACAACATTTCCACGGGATGTGGTCAACTTCGTTAGGTGGCTTCTTTCTAAGGACTGGACGAACACCTACGACCCCCGATTTTTCTCAATCGATTTTTCAATAGAGCGTGTATTAAAGCGTCGAAGGTCACGTCGTACCAGTTTACTGATGATTTTTTTTTGCGCCCGGTGTTCTGATGAAGTGACAGATGGATTTTCCCGTCGTTCCCTCATGAAAGCCAGAGTCTCCTCCGAAAGCTTCGAATTCTTGCCTGTGCGTCGCATTTTACTGTCTCGTACCTTCATCCCTGAGGATTTTTACCACTTGATCAAGAGCCTGGTCAACGTTCTTTGTGGTTTCCACGGCAACAAATCTGTTTTCCAGGTTTGACTGGATCGTTTCAGATCCTACCACAGTTTGGAGCATGCTAGGTCGGAGCCTGGACTTCATCAAATGGATGCGCTCCAGCTTCAAGTCGATATTCAGTTAGCCTCGGATAAGTCTGTGATCACTGAACTTGTATTGAACCTGTTGATTACTGAGACATCTCTGAATATGTGCCTTTTATCCGTTATAATAATGTCTATTTTATTTTAAATCATAGCATCGGGACTCAGCCATGTCCACTTCCACTGGGGCTGTTGCTTGAAGAAATAATTCATCAAGAAAAGTCCCTCTTTCTCCAAATAGTTGACAAGCATTTACCCTATGATTTATGCTGCCAAAACCATGGGTGGGGTCCTCCTACCGACTCGCTGCAATTCTGTTCCACTTTAGCGATGTAATCCCCCATGACAACGTTGTAGTAAGCTTTGGTAATGGAGTGCAAGGCCTTCAAGAATTCGAGATGTCTTCGAACATAGCTTCGACTTTTTCGTAGAGTATGTCGAGCTAGGTGCGTAAACCTGCACGACCTTATACCTCTTGGTCAGCTTAATCACAAGGTTTGCTGCCCTGCTCAACACACTGAAAATTTCTACAACGTTGTCACAGAGAGAACCCGGCGCCGCCTTTGGATAGCTGGTCTCCCTCTCAAAAATAAATAAGGGGGCCCTATTCCAGGGTAATAGTGCCCTCACCCTCTCCGGACTTCACACAGCCCCAAAATGTGCCACTTATCCTTCTGAGCTCTTCCTCGAGTTGCGCCAAGCGGAACTCTCTACCCTGCCGTTACAGTGATCAGGAATAGCAGGGCGGCTGGGAACGAGGGCCCATAATTTTTGTCAGCTCTCCATAGAAGTTGTGCCCATAATCGCCACACTGGGCATGCAGGTTGGCGATCGCAGAGCGATGCTTATCGCACCAATGACGATACTCCCCGTCACCCGTCTGCTAAATTTATCAACACCATTTTAAATAAATGGTTATACCGCCATTTATCGATTGTCAGAGCCTCGTCTGTTGGCAGGTGAGGTTGATTTGGGGGTTGGGTTGATTTTGATATGCCAATCTTTAGTGACCAATTCGAGACAATTTGTAACCCAAGAACAGAATTCATGACCACATACTTTGGAAGATATACCCAGATATTGTTGAATATGCTGATGTAACGTTAACGCTAGCATCATCATTATAACTTTATTGCAATCTTCTATATTACATTTTGATGTATTTGTTTCTTTTTTATAGGTAAAATATGCATCTACATGATTTTTTCGCTTTCGTCCCATTTCTAAGTCACTACTCTATCCGCGTGATTGGTTGGCTTTGGTAGGCGCGGGTCGTCTCACTCGTCTCGACTCTTCGATACACACACACTGCGCTGTCCGCTCTTTGACTTATGCCGACGGCACGTGTAAGATAGGGGTAATTTTTATTTCGGTAACCGGTATGAATACCGGTTATATAAGTAGTAAGAATTAAGGTTACCTTTAAAAATACCTGTAAAAATAATAAAGGTTGTAACCGAAAAAATACCTGTATTAGTCGTACCGGTTTCGGTCCCTGCGTAAAAGGCGACTAATGGATTCACCAGAGGATGGGCAGCAGCGTTCTCTGAGTATTTAAACAACCAACTGCGATCGCCAACCCGCCTGCCAAGCGTGGCAATTATGGCATATCCTCCTCCTTTGGGGAGGCCTTTGTCCAGCAGTGGACGTCTTTCGGCTGAAATGATGATGATGATGATGAATAATTATATAATATAATTATATAAATAATATAATAATTATATAATATATATAATTATTATTGACGAATTGCATAAAAAGACATGCCAATATTGTTTACTAAATAAGACGAGTAAGAGAAAACAGAGATTAAGTTTCAAACTCGAACTAGGCACTCTGAACGGGCTCTTCAATGCGTACGTTAGAAAATTCTAAGTAGTAGCAAATCATTTATGAAACATACATACATACTATCATGCCTGTTTCCCATTGGGGTAGGCAGTGACTATGGATTTCCACCTGCTACGATCCTGACACACCTCTTTCGCTTCATCTATGTCCATCAACCTCGTCATGCATGCTCGTCGGCTTAAAGTAATCTTAACCTGGCATTTTTGAGAACGTCCGCGATCGAATCGATTATCTCTCAAAGTTAGACTACACACACTTCTCAAAGCTCTCATTTCTACTGCATTTATTCTGCTTTCATGTTTCTTCTGCCATACCCAACTTTCACTACCATACATAAGTGTAGGCACTAACACTCCCCCATGAACAGCCAGCCGTGCCTTTTCCGACACTTTGCGGCTGTTCGTGAAGGTGTGTAGCGTAATTTATGAAAGCACAAAATTAAAAACAAAAAATAATAACCTACCCAATAGATTCAGATTTAGCATGTTTTTCATAACATATCCCCTTCGATCAAACAAAGCATATCCCAGAGCCGGTAAAAATCATGGCCACACAACAAAAGCACAAGCTTTTTGTATGACAATGCACAGTCACCGCCCACGACATATCCGGTATTTTGTTACCGTTCCATTTCCCGGGACTCGAACCTGCTTTGGACAATAACTCATGATATTACTGGAGTAAAAACAATTGCGGTAATGAACATGGTCGATTTTCGCGCGGACATTAAATCATTTCTGAGTTTGGTTTCTAAGAAATTTATAATGATTGTACCTAATTAGTGTCTACAACTCCACACGAATCTCGTAAATCAACAATTCTGGGGAATACTAAAAAATTGGCTAGGCAGTCATGTTTATCAGTAGAAAGAGTCGAGTTAACGGGATCATGACCTATATTAAGTACTTTATACGTCTTAACTGATCATAAATTCTACTAAACTTGAAATGAAATACACACTTGCGTAATATTGAAGTATTTGTTTGGTTAGCTCGAGCTGATGAAGTTTGTAAGGCCATTGACAGCGAATTATTTGATTAACCTTCGGAAAGCTGTTACGCTGAATTGAAATTGGCTAGACATCTGCTGCATATCAGACTACCACTGGGTCAAACTAACGACTAAAGGGTACCTACAATTGGTAAATGCCAACGCGGCAGGCCCAGACGGAGATGGCTCCCGCCATGACTAAACCAAACTGAGCTAAACTCCTTGCAACAAGACTGGCCCATAATAATAAATAAATAAATAAAAATTATAAACTTTTTATTCATGAAAAGAGATTCTAGTATATACATTAGCAATTTCTACAGAATAGGTGGGTACATTCATATCTTCAATCAGGTGGGTGAAGAGCTGTTCTCCTAGTTAGGTTATACAATAACCTGTATTAAGAAAAAGAGAGGAGGAAGGAGAGAAGAAAGGCCCTTATACTGCTGTCGGACAGTACAGGCTCTTAGGCTTTGATCACACGTACCGAGTAGAGTGGCGAGAGAATTCACACACTCGGTCGGCTGCGAACAACACAGCAAGGACACGTTTTTGTATTTTTCATAGTCGACCGAGTGCGTGCACTCTCTTGCCACTCTACTCGGTACGTGTGACCAAGACATTAACAATAATAATTGTGATATCGCTTTAGACCTATGTATTTTCTTTTGTTTTGGTGGGTTGGGTGAAGTTTCCTCCTCGAGATTGATTTGTCTGCCAAGCATAGGGACCATGTCTATAATTATGTTTAACTGTTAATTATAGTGGTTATTTGGAGTACCATGTTAAGTATGGATCTTTGTAGGCTGACTTGAAGATAAAGTAATTTTGAGCCGACTCGCCTATTAAAATTGTAACACTCCGGATTATTATTATAAAATTAAGTGGCAGTGGGTGGGGCACATTGCTTGCAGAACGGATGGCCAATGGGGCCGTAAAGTCCTGGAGTGGCGACCGCGTACTGGAAGGCACAGCGTGAACAGCACAGCGTCCCCCACAACGTGGACCGACGAACTGGTGAAGAACGCGGGAGTCCAGCATTGGATGTCTTTTGGCTGAAATGATGATGACCACTGATTATGAAATATAAAAAAATACTTTAAGAACCTAGGGTCTCCTCGTTTGCTTCAAGAAATAAAACTCAGTGTCCATAATTAAATGTGTGTGTAAGTACGATGATCGAATCAAACAAAGGATGATTATGCACTTATGTGGGTAGTTGTTAAGAGATAAAAATCATCACTCCTGTGCTTTTATTTAATTATAGATTGTGTGGTGCGATTGTGAGCGGATAACGGAAATAGTAGCGATAAAATATAGCGGGAAACGTGTAGTTTTTGCAAGTGACTGTTAGGTGTATTATATTATTATTGCCTTATAATAATAGGTAGGTTGGTCATACATAAGATTGCGAGTTATTTCCATGGGAAGACAGTAAAGTAATTACACGGTATTACAGGCTTTCCTTTTTTTTTTTAAACAGTAAACGTTGATTGTTCTCCTAAATTATTATATCCAAATGAAATAATTATAACTGATGTTTGATGGTTTATAGAAGATAGACACTAGATTTTAGTAGTAGTAGAGCTCCTTTATGAAAGAGCTCGCACGGGGTAGTTCTACCATCGTACCTACTTCTGCCGCCAAATAATAATGCTTGCATTGCTGTGTTTCGGTGTGAATGGTACAGGTGCCGGTGAAATTACAATCACATGAGACTTTTCATCTTCATGTCTCAATTTGGTGGATCAACTTGCGGTACCATATAGGCAACAGCCTAGGTGGTATTGTAGTAGTTATAGGCAAAGGTAACCGCTTAAAATCAGGTGGGCCTTTAGCTCGTTTCGTCATCCTATAATATTAAAAAAGTACACATTTGTTCGAAGCAATTATTCAGCTTCACAGTTATCGAAATAAGGCACACGCTTTAAGAAACTGAAAAATTTAGACAGATAAGCTGTCACGTCGTGGCAGTGTTGGGAAGCTCAGGCAGGAGAACTCGCAGGGTCGAGGGTTCGGTGGCTTGGCACACGGTGACACACGGAAGTAGGAGGAGAACAGGAACTACAGGAACAGAACTCAGGAACAACAGGAACTAGTGGTATGGAGGTATGGACCTCCTCTGAGGTATGAGGGCACAGAGGGCCAGTAGTACGGAGGGCCGGAGGAGTGGTAGGTCAACTCCGACTGTAAAATGACTGAGCTGCTGCTATGTCCATGCAGCGAGCTCGGGCTGGATTCAGGAAATCAGGTAGGTAGGTGGTAGGTCGGCACAAACAATAAAAACACAACAGGAACGATTTTGGTATACTGTATCTCACTAACTGTTAAATTGATACATTTACTATTTGTTAATAAAATAATATAATTATTATAAGACACAGTCACAGACACATGAGTGTCTTTCAGCGTACAATATAGAAACTGTATAAGTAAAATAATATAAAAAAACTGTAATGGTCGGTCACGTCCATGCCCGGCCAAGGCTGCGATATCAGTCTGTTGTTTTAAGTAAAAAATAGAAAATTATAGAAGAATTTAAAATTTTGAATTTGGATAGGTAAAGTTTTAATAAAGTGGCCAGGAAATCGAAATAAGGTGGTGAGCAGCGTAACGAGTTTAGCCTCGTTACACTACCCGGGTGGGCCGGTGTAAAAAAATGTCTTAAAAGATTTTTTACAAAGTTAATATGTAAGTAATAAAATAGTATTAAAATAAATATTAATGGATGAGGTGAGTGAGTTATATATATATATACATAAAAATACCCCTAAATCCCTAAAAAAATAATATTATTAATACCTATAAATTTTGAGGTTGTGAAGGAAGACTTGGTACAGATTCATGCATCATCACTCAAAATTATTCATACATCGTCACTCAAAATTCTTGCATACGGAGAGAGATATGGTACACATTTATAGGTGACACATACTCGTCAAGAAATCCTTCTGTTTAAAATGACTTAAGGCTTATTTATTTAAATTAGGTGTCGTCGCCCGCACCTTTAGAAAACCCGATAGTATTTTTTTTACGAGTTCTCACACCTCGACATATAAGGCTTATTTTTATCGAGTTATGCACCGCTCGAACACATAAGGCTTATTTATGTCGAGTTGTGCACCGCTCGCTACCTACAATAGAGACTATATGAGTCTAGAACCATCTAAGGTAAAGTAGAAAAATAATAATAATAATATAATATAATAGTAGTAGAGAAGAAGTATAGATAGAAGAAGAATAGAAGAGTAGAAGAAAGAAGGATAGAATAGAAGAATAAAATAGAATGATAGGTAGTAGAATAGAAATATATACGTATTATTACTTATTGTAATATAATTGTATAATATGATTGCCAAAATAAATACCAAGGATAATGAGATGAGTGATAGTAAATATATATTTATAAAAAGAGTATTTAGTTTGAATTTAAAAATAAATTGACTTATATCGCATTTGAAGTATTGGAACCTTTTTGGTTAAAGAAGAATAAAAAATGTAATTTTCGGAATATGAAAATTTTATTGACACTTTAAATGTGTCAATAAAAATTTTCAAAATAAATGTCACAGATTAATGATATATGAACTAGTATGATTGAAGAATTGAATAATATGGTGTGAATAGTGATTGTAATGTGTGCTCCGCAACAGTACACCAGAGTCGGTCTCGAAGACCTATGGATATACCGTTGGGAGTATGTGGCAGTACCAAGTGGAAGGATATTCTCCTTCGACGAGGATGTGTTATCTTCCGAACTAACACAGTTAGTTCAAGTTAGTTAGTCAGTTAGTTCAGTTGTGTGTGTTAGCTTTATAGTAACTACGTAAAAAAAGGCTTTCCAGACGATTCTTAATAGTCAATCATCATCATCATCATCATTTCAGCCGAAAGACGTCCACTGCTGGACATAGGCCTCCCCCAAGCATCGCCACAACGACCAGTCCTGTGCCTTCTATATCCAGCGGATTCCCGCGACCTTCACCAGGTCGTCGGTACACCTTGTGGGGGGCCTACCCACGCTGCGCCTTCCAGTACGCGGTCGCCACTCCAGAACTTTACTGCCCCATCGGCCATCCGTTCTGCGAGCAATGTGCCCCGCCCACTGCCACTTAAGTTTGGCAATTCTTCGGGCTATATCGGTTACTTTCGTTCTCCTGCTAATAGTCAATAGCTGAACCAAAATACTTTTGAAACAGTTTTATCTCATAACGTAACTACATTAATTGCTACAACTCGACTAATACTATTACAATAATAAAACTGTCATTCATGACGTCACCGAAAATAAATATTTTAAGTACGGATTGTAAAATGAACGGTGCTAGGATGAACGCGGGACCACAGGTGGAAAGAGGGCGGGTAGGTCGTATTCCACCCTGCAGTGCTATTCTCTAAGGATATACAGCCGACAGCATCGAACGCCGTCAGTATACTATATACAACCAGCGCTGCGTGCAAGGCTGTATATTTAATGAATATAACAGCTTTTATGTGATAGTCTTGGTCGAGGAATAAGTTCTAGTTTTTCTTTAAAATTCGTCTTATTCTGATGGAAAGGTAAAAACGCGCCGCTCATGAAAAACGCTTACACTGGTACCTCCATGCGTGTTCAATCCTGGGGACCTAGTGTACGAGTTTGACACTTACGAATACTTCATAGTTTTCGTCGACTTCCATTCATAAATCAGTAGTTCCTGCTCGTATCCGCCAGGGGCGCTACAGATTATATTGAATGAAAGTCAACGAAAACTATGAAAGTATTCGAAAGTGTCAAACTCGTACTACGCCCCTAGTTATCTAATAGTCTTGGTCGAGTAGTATATTCTAGTTTTTCTTTAACAATTATTCTCATTCTGATGGTTTGTAAGAACGCTGCGCTTATGAAAATCGCTTACACTGGTACCTTCATGCGTGTTCAAACGCACCTTGTTACAATAACTTTATCTGGTGCTCCCTCAACGGTGACCGTACCAATTTCGTAACAGACCACCGTTACATGTTTCTACTCATTTACATTTTCTACTTTAGTTCATCTACGTAATTATGTTTACATAATTGAGGATTAATTATTCCATTTCTTTTTTGGGTGCGTGTTCTTCCTGATGCATTTATATTATGCATAGATTTCGTGTTTTAGGAGAATTGTTTTTTTATTGTTGGGCTTAAAATTAACATAAGTGTTCACACCGTCTTTGTTATTTTGAATAGAAAATCTAAGCGCGGGCTCACACCGGCCCGGACCGGTTAGATTATAAAGAATCGCGGAGCATCGGCACACACCTGCCGACGCCGGGCATTCTGATTTTGTGGTGAAGCTAGTGTTGCCAGGTCTTATTTTAACTTAACCCCAACCTTGGTCTCATTTTACCCAAGAGTGTATAATAAAAAAATACCCCAAAAAGAATTCTTACTGTTGTTTTTATTAATTAGCTCTTTATCTTTTACTGTTAATAATAAAATTCCTATTGGCACATAGTAATAAAGGCGTCTTCCTAGTAATATTAAAAATAATTTTAGTTTGTACTTAGTTTATGTACTTCAATCCCTTATTTTGAATTATTTTATGCAAAAAATACCCTAAGTAAACTTATACCCTAAAAATTACCCTGTCTCATTTTTACCATAAATTTAGGGTAAATTACCCGAATTTGGCAACACTGGGAGAAGCTCACCGGGTAGATTCTATCCAGACGTGCTTCTCGGCCCCGACCGGTAGGTGTGTGCCGGTTGGTACATTTTGTATGGGTTTCTAGACGTTCTGGGTCGGGCGTGTCACCGCGTTTAGGAGTTTTTAGTGGGTGCGAGCTCCACATACTCACACCGTCTCTCCGGGTGGTCTGATATGCGATAGGCATCCAGCAGTGGACTGCAATAGGACTTTGACTGTATGTGGGAGGCTCGCAATCTAAATTGGGTTTATGAATGCTGTGGTGTATCTCGGGAAGATAAACAGTTTCCGAGGGATTCACGATAACGTCTTTCTGTGATAATCCGAATTATACGTGGGCGAAGCCGGACACAAGCTAGTAGGTTATAAACATATTTTTCTCCCACTTGATCAGAAATTGGTTCATTATTACAAAAAAAGAATACATCAATCGGCTCTTTTCCGTACGCAACAAAATAACACGCCAGCAATTTCCAACACAACACTAATGGAAATTGCTGGACGGTTTTTTTTTAAATAATGCTAGCATGGTTTTTAAGTACACAAAAATTAGGTGTTTTTAGGCACAAGATATTTTATCATTACAATGGTTGAATGCGCCTTTTTATTCAAAAGTTTGAAAATAAAACAACAACCGCGCGCGGGCGAATTGGCACGAATGAAAATTAGATACTGTTGAATAAATTTGTGTATTGTTTCCTCGCAAATGAGAGAAAATTATACAAGTCTTGGCCGAAATAGCAATTAACGGCCTCGTTTAATTAAAAAAGCAAACGAACGTGTTTGTTTATAAAATCACATCGGAAGTTAATGTTTTTGGCGCAATAAAGACACTGTTTTTTTTTAAGTACTCGGCTTCGCCCCGTACCTACTTCCAATATTACTCGGCCGTCAATTGCTTTATTTTTGGCCTGGACAGCAATGTTCTATTATTGTGATTCAGCCTTCCAACAGGATAATTCCCATCAATTCCATCCGTTGGGAAGTTCCCGCTCGCAGCTAATCTATCACTTATCAGTTTTTATGCGCACACGCATTCATCTAGATGCCACACAATAATTGGATCACATGTTACCATCGGGTCATTAAGTGGGCAAATTATGGACTAAGATAAGTCGGCTTACTGTGTTATTACAGCCTTCCTAGTGTCCAGGTGTTAATTAAGAATTTCTGAGCTGAATAATAGTTGTTTATATTAAATTTATACAAACTAGATGCGACTGCGAGACCATCGCAAGTTCGCACGAATTTTGTTCTTGAATTCGCTAATGCGATAATTCACGCAAATGGTAGTTACGATAAATACAAAAAAAAAAGAACATTTTTTTTTATAAATTAGTTTTTTTATTTTCAATAATACTCCAATCCATTAAAGACACCAGAAATATTAATATCCTATTTACGCCGACACATGCGCTACATTTTATGTCTGTGTGCCGAATGAAGTCTGTCAAGTGTGATGTGGCCGCACAAGCGAAGTTTGTCGCGATAAAATCCTTTGATGTGCGCAAGCTTACCGACAATGGAGCGAAATGACTTCGCGAATATTCGGGTTGTTGCGATGAGTGCGGCCGAAGCATCACGCTGACACGGCTGAACCGATTTAGATAAAATTTCGTACATAGACTAATAACTGACTGAATCAATATACAACGTAGATACAAGAGTACGACAATAAATGAAAACACGGTTATTACTAGTCTATAGAAGCATTTTAAACACATGAATAAATAATTTGTTTAACGAAAATTAAAATAAACTAATTTAAGAACAAATAAATTTTAAAACATCTAAATAATAAGTAACAAGATTTGTAATCATCCATAATCATTGAGAAAGAGAGTTTAAAATCATATATGGACTTGCACAGGTCTTTGACCTAACGATCTTTGCCTAGAAATTGACATTCAAAATTAATGACATTAAATTAACTCTGTACGTGGTTTTACTTATGTCGTATTGTCATATCCACTCTGTATAAGTATATGCTACTTCTTATCTCGGGAAGTAAACAGTGCCCGAGGGATGCGTGATAAGTATTTCTGTGATAAGTCCAATTATACGCAGGCGAAGCCGCAGGCAAAGTCTAGTCATAGATATAATTATAAAGGTTAGAATTACATGGAGTATATCTGACCTTCTTAACCTAAGAAAACTCAATATGATGAATACCTATTTTATTATTCAACAAAAAATCCCTATAGGCACAGGCCGGCCTCAATACAACCACAGAAATCTCCAATTAAATATTCCGTTAGTATCTAATTAATCCCCTATGCTAATGGAAGTTTAAGCCATATTTTTAATGAAACCCATTAACGTCAGATAGTTAACCGGCGAAAGGTTAACGATATTATAATTAGATACTAACTAAGCAGGCTGTTTCATGGTATCACAGTTATCTGATAAGATCTGACTGGTAAATAACACTTTGACCAAGTTGGATAATAGTGTGCGTGTGCGCATGCAGCATTCAAGGTAAAGGGATTATCCCACTGACAAAAAATTACGGACATTCTCTTCCAATTTTTTGGTCTATGATTTCCTTCTGCTAATTACTAAGGTTTGATTTCACCAACGATAATTATTTGGTTAAACGACCGTTTACCCACAATTCCATTATTTTTTTCGAGTAATCGGACCTTTAATGAGAGAATTAACGTTGATGAACACAGGCCTAAGTAAGCAATATAATCGTATCATTTTTGTAACTAGAGTTTGGTGTTGGAAGACTATCTAATAGTACTATCGTATAGAACGGCCACTCACCGCCCCCCGCCAATTTAAGATTCCACGCCCGCGACCCGCACGCACCCGCAGCCTGACGGCAATTGGACTGCAATATTGCAATGGATATTAATCGCCTGTCGCTATGCAAGCACGCCATCTTTGAGAACTACAGAGAAGCGCTTAGAACCCAGTCGGCATTACGAGCGGCGAGCATCCCTAACCTACAAGTTTGTGTGCGTTCGTATACATACGTAATCTTGTGTATGTAGGTGGTGCTAGCATTTATATTGTATTGAGTGGCCGAGGTGTGCCAAAATTTACGTAATTTTATGACGCACCGATCAAGTTGCTGTGACGCTGCAGTTCGTTTCTGACAGCGATCGCCATACTTAAGAGAATTCGTAAAGCACTGTTTTGATCTTAACTTAACTGCAACTGCACTGCAACTGCACTTACGTTACGTGAATTGGCCTACTGGACTAAGGCCTTAACCTTTTCATTCTGAGAAGAGGCCAGTGCCCAGCAGTGGGACAATAATGTGGGCAGTATATCCAACCTTCATCATCATCCTCCGAGCCTTTTCCCAATTATATTGGGGTCGGCTTCCAGTCTAGCCAGATGCGGCTGAACATCAGTACTTTACACGGAGCGACTGCCATCAGATCACCGCAACCCAGTTACTGAGTAATACTGACATTCGAAGGTTAGACCAGTTGTCAGACTTTTAGGCTTCTGACTACCCATAACAACTGCCATAGATATTCGTATGACAACCGGGACCGACAGCTTAACGTGCTCTTTGAGGCACGGAGGGGTCTCGATGTGTAGCGAAACGGTCACCCATCCACAGACTGACCGCGGCAAGTGCAGCTTAACCTTGCAGATCGTAAAATCCACGCAGTCGTTGCTTCGCTACGAGCCCCTTATGGTTATAAATAAAAAGGAATACAAAGGCGCCACGCACCATAGCCTTTGAACACAAAGCGTTACATTTTGGACAATAGAATACTTTACCTACTACATAGTTTAGGCGAGTTTATGTCTGCTATTAGTATGTTGAAAAATTTGGGACTAACATAATAAATCTCTTGCATTTAAATTGGAAAATCAGGAAAATGTATAAATTACTACGGGTACAACCCTTTCCCTAATGAGTCATGAATCAAGATCAGTTTTATTTTTGGGACATTTTTACACAGCACCATCTAGTCCCAAATTAAGCGGAGCTTGTAATATGGGTACTAGACAACGGATATAATACTTTATCAGACGTGCTTTCACTCTACAATTTTTTTGTTTTGTATTGTTCATAGAAGCGGTGTTGTCCAGGTATCTCTAACATTTTTCATACACACGCCACGCACAGTTATACCAGGCCCCTCAGAAAGTATTGCGAAAAAAAGTTTTTATATATGGGAGACTGGCCAGTTATAATGTTTTTCGAAAATATGATTATTTATAAGTAAAAATAAGTAAGTTCCAATTTCAAAGTTTTCCTCCACATTTTTTGCGAGTTAATTCAAAGTATTGTGTCTCACTGAAATATGGATCTGCGCCGGGAACATTTTAGAGCTATGATTTTATACGATTTCAAGTGTCGCCTGAAACCGGATGAATCGTACGATAGACTTCAAATGGCATTCATGGATGAAGGCCCTTCCAAGGCAACCGTGTATCGTTGGTATAACGAATTCAAGCGCGGTCGACCAACTTTGGGGGATGACGAAAGAAGCGGTCGCCCTTTGACGGCTGTTACCGAAGAAAACGTGCTAGCAGTGAAAAATTTAATCCAAGACAATAGGCGAATTACATATCAGGAGATTCAACACATATTGAAGATTGGATCGGGAAGCGTTCACGAGATTCTACACAGCCATCTTCGCGTGAGGAGGATAGTATCACGCTGGGTGCCGCACAACCTCACCGATGCTCAGAAGCAGGCCCGGGTGGAATGGTGCCGTGATATGCTTAACAAATTTGAAGCAGGCTCGTCTCGGCGTGTTTACGACATCGTTACAGGTGATGAGTCCTGGATTTATCAATACGACCCAGAAACCAAGCGCCAGTCGACTGTTTGGGTGTTTCAAAATGAGCCAACGCCTACCAAAGTGAAGCGATCTAGAAGCGGGGTTAAGATTTTGATCGCTAGCTTTTTTAATTTGACTGGCCACTTGGTATCAATTCCCTTACGGGATCAAAGAAGCATTAATGCCGAATGGTATACTACCAAATGTTTGCCAGAAGTTTTCTCTGTTATAAGCAACAAGCGACCAAACACAGGGCTCCGCGGGCTACTGCTCCACCACGACAATGCACCTGCGCACACCGCACTCAAAACGAGGGACTTCCTGGACAGCACGCCAGTCAAACTCCTGGGTCACCCTCCTTACAGCCCTGATCTAGCACCGTGTGACTTCTTTTTATTCCCAAAAATAAAAAATCAGCTCAAAGGGATACAATTTTCGTCGCCGGAAGATGCGCTGGCTGCGTTCGAGCAGGCTGTAAACGAGGTGTCTGCGGCGGACTGGAAAAAGTGTTTTGAAAACTGGTTTAGGCGCATGAATCTTTGTATAGAGGCTGGTGGAAAGTACTTTGAAAAGATTTGATAAAAATATATGTACGTATAGAACTATTTTTTTTAGTTTCGCAAAACTTTCTGAGTGTCCCACGTATATTACTATGTTATAAAACGCTTCCCTTCATCATCATCATCATCATTTCAGCCGAAAGACGTCCACTGCTGGACATAGGCCTCCCCCAAGCATCACCACAACGACCGGTCCTGTGCCTTCCGCATCCAGCGGATTCCCGCGACCTTCACCAGGTCGTCGGTCCACCTTGTGGGGGGCCTACCCACGCTGCGCCTTCCAGTACGCGGTCGCCACTCCAGAACTTTACTGCCCCATCGGCCATCCGTTCTGCGAGCAATGTGCCCTGCCTACTGCCACTTAAGTTTGGCAATTCTTCGGGCTATGTCGGTTACTTTCGTTCTCCTGCGAATCTCCTCATTTCTAATTCGATCACGCAGGGACACTCCGAGCATAGCCCTCTCCATTGCCCTTTGAGTGACTTTGAGTGAAACGCTTCCCCTCATCATCATCATCATTTCAGCCGAAAGACGTCCACTACTGGACATAGGCCTCCCCCAATTAGGGGGGGGATATGCCATAATCACCACGCTTGGCAGGCGGGTTGGCGATCGCAGTTGGTTGGTTAAATACTCAGAGAACGCTGCTGCCCATCCTCTGGTGAATCCCTTAGTCGCCTTTTGCGACACCCATGAGAAGAGATAAGGGTGGTGCTATTCTTTAAGTCCGGCACCACACGGACCCTTAACGCTTCCCTTAATACACATAAATTGCCACAATTTCACTTAATTTGTATGATGTGGTATCAGTTTGACAGTTGCAACAATAAGTTTGTCACTGTTATATAGAATGAAATTAGACAAAATTAGGCATCGTGCCTACCGGCCACATCCTCGTTTGCTCTGTTGCTATCACGTAGTATATGCAAAGATTGTAGAAAAAAAAATGCGTAACTACTTGTTTTTATCCTGTAGATATTTAGATCTTAGAAAAATTTAGTTATATAAATTGTTTAAATTCTTGACTAAATGAAAAATGCGTTTATGTAGGTACTTGTTTATTAAATTAGGAACCTACCAGTCGCAGCTTGAAGTTACGAAAATTGATTAAGTCCAAATTCTCTTTATTTATTTATAATTAGGAAAACCAACAGCTATATAAAAATTAATAAACAGCTAGCATAGGTTACATTAAGCCAATTACAGGTTTCCACGTATAGTAATAGGATAAATTAACACAGATTTTAACGATCACTGGCAAGCACAAAAACTACAATTGATTAGAGTTGAAAAATATTACATTAAATACTTGAATATTACTTATTCAGTCATTCTAAAGAAGTCAAGGTTTAGCACATTGCGTACCGTAGAGCTTTTTGAAGTAAATGGGTCAAATGAGAACTCTTTACATAGTTCATTAAAGTATTTGCTCACCCGCACGATACATGAATTTTGCCTATAGTTCGTGGAACAAAAGGGGATGGAGATAGGTGGATTGAACCTAATCATTTTTCGGGGCACATTAAATCGTAGCTCTTGTCAAAGTCTTGTCTTGAAAAAGTACCCTTAAAAACCTCTAATATAGGTACAAAATTTAGTCCTTGCTTTTTCAATTATCCATGCAACAGCTTAGGTAAATAAGTAATGTACAAACGGTATGGCGATAAGTTAATTCTAGATAAACACAACTTCAAAGGGACACAGGAAACCATATTTTATTTAAAACAAGATAATGTAATCGTTACATTTGCAAATCCAAGATTCTGTAAATATCACTAGTACTGTGGAATAAGGTATGTGTAAAAACTGGTTAGGTATCAGTTAGTAACCTCGAAGTTGTACGACAGGTATTCTGATTAACTTATCTTCAAGGATTTAATTATGTGAAGCTTAGACCTCCCAGTGGAAGACTTAATATCTCATGGAGTGAGATATATCACAAAAGCGTCAATTTTCAATTCTAGAAACAGTTCTAACTCGTTTAATTTACAATGACAACAATCCTTAGCACTTCTTAGTATCAGTTCAGAGATAATTCTTCTCCTAAAAACTCTCCAGAGATAATTCTTCTCCCAAAGAGGCTAAAGAGTCTTATCAAAGAAAATTCTTCTTCTAAAGAGTTCTCCGAGGGAGTTGGGTCAACACTATGTTGTTACAGTACGGTTTTTGTCATATATCAAGCAATGGTTCGAATTTAAAACATAACAAAATATTAAGTATTTAACAACATCGTTATGCCCACATATCATTGCCATATTAAAAGTATCTACAAAAAAGCATTATTACCTGCTAACACATTAATTTTATATTCCAATAAAGATGTCAAAACTTTCTATATACTGACATGGAACATTGTATTGCGACATCAGAATCAGGAAATGACTCTATCGCGGGTCGCTGTCTCTACTATAACAATGTTGTAGAGTTACTGGATGTGACTATTTAATTTATTATATCTTTCGTTTATATTTTTAAATAATATGGACTTGTATTATAGATCCCAGATTTAAATTTTCTATAATGGATAAGTTATGAGAGACCAACAAAGATGTTTTTTTTTTTAATAATCATAATTTGCAGTCTTTGCCTAACAGTTTTAGAATAATTATTGCTTATTCACATTCAGGTTGCCTGGAAGAAATCAATCGATCGAATGATCGAGATAAGGTTGCCAGTCGTGCAATAGTTCAAATGCTTTAATGCAATGTTCTGTAATAATCTACATTTCAAGGTGTACAATAAAGTTCATACAACGTGTAACATAATGAATGTAAGACCCCAGACACCCAAATTAGAATACTACGTGTTTAAAAAAAATACAAAATCACAATATTACATGATTCGTTTTCTCTATAGTTTTTAGACATCAGTAGGTAAGTTCTGCAGTTGTTTTAGGGATTATCCGACATACGGAAACCCTTTTTGCTGATCTTCCTGGATCTACTCGAGGTCTGCTGATATCCTTATTTCTACTTATTTTGCTAAATTGTAACATGGTATAAAAACAATACCAATCGATTCTTCCGGTTTTTTTGAACAAACTACTTTCAAGACTTGCGTTTATTGTGTTACACGTTGTCTAAATAAACAAACAAATCAAAAACATTTCACATTAACAGCATTAAATTTATGCTTTTCAATGAACTTAATGTTATTCCAGAGTTCAATTTATTCTTTCTCCGTTACATTCCATCACATTTTAATTATAATCAAACTCTCAACATTTTCTTCAACACAAAATGTTTCTCCTTCAACAAGCACGCTAAAAATCAGTTCTCAACCGCGCTCCTATAATTTCTAGCACAATTCTACATCCCTGTCAGCCACAGAACATTACACGCAGTGACGAACATAACGCTCCACGAATGTTTACACATTAGCATCTACCGTGCATACATCACGATTTAAATTAGATTACCCTATGAAAGGAAACCAACTGTATTGTGTGTCGAAATCGGTCAAATTGGGGAGATCACCGAATTGTGATAAGCTAGGTATGTTAAATGTAATGGACATATGAAAAATAACAAACATTTTGACTGACCTCAAAGTTTAGGTCAAGTTGCATTGGTCGTGGTCACGAGCAGACTCACGCTCTTCTCGTGACCACGGCCAATATGTCCAGCAGCTTATTTGCGAATTCACACTATTATAAATGAGAAAGAGCTCTGTCTGTTTGTTAGCGCATCATGCCTTAACCACTGAACCGATCGTAATTAAGTTTGACAGAGAGATAGCCTGGAACCTAGTGAAGAACATAGGTTACTATATGCCAAGAAAATAAACAGTTTCCGAGGAATGCACGATAACGTCTTTCTGTGATAAGCCAAATTATGCGTCCAAAGCAGCGGGTAGAAGCTAGTAGTTAAGTTAAATACTGCTACTTAATCATACCTTGTCATCCTCCTCGCCTTTTTCCCAACCACAGTAAAAGATAGAATGATTGTTATCACAATTTTACTTACGATTCATGCGTGGCAACTTTTCGAACAAACTACGCCACCCATATATTGACGTGATTAATTTTTAAAAATTCCCTTTAATAAAATGTACTTTACAGCTTTTTTTTCTGTAGTTAGAAACAGCACTATAAGGCATTTTTGCGGGTTTTTGTCACAGTATTTACAGAAACAAGTCATAAGGCGTACTAAGAAAGGCTTTGAAATGCGCTGCACTATGGTGCAGAGTGTTGGAACGCGCGCCCTGCCCCCTTGGCCATTCTATCTATTTCTGTGTTCCCAACTATTGGGGTCGGCTTCCGTTCTAACCAGATGCGGCTGAACATCAGTATGTTACATGGAGCGACTGCCATCAGACCCCCGTAACCCAGCAACTGGGTAGTATCAGTATTAATGATGATGATGGATGGATTCATTCGGAGGTTAGACCAGTTGTCAGACTTTCAGGCTTCTGACTACCCGTAACGACTGCCATAGATATTCGTATGACAACCGGGACCGACAGCTTAACGTGCTCTCCAGGGCACGGAGGGTTCTCGATGTGTAACGAAACGGTCACCCATCTACAGACTGACCGCGGCAAGTGTACCTTAACCTCGCAGATCATACAATCCGCGCAGTCGTTGCTTCGCTACGAGCCCCTCACAAAGTATAATAAAATAAATTTCAATGTTCAAAAAGAACTTAATTTTAATATTAAAAACCTCATTTCGAGAGTTTAGTTATTATGACACGTTATAAATCAACTGACCATTAAAAACCGGCCAAAAATTATAAAAATGGCGCGCGGATCGCGCGGTGACATACAGCTATGCGCGCGCAGGTGGTCGAAGGAAACCGCCATACAGCCTAAAATAAAAATATTATAAATTTTTTTTTTTATTTATAACTCAAATTATCTCTTTTCTGCGATTTAAAAATAAACTGTAAAGTAAAAAGCACTAGTGCGACCATATAATGAAAAAAGCACGCGTGAGTTATAAGCCACATTATGAACCTAAAAGCGATGCAATAAGAGCCACTTTACGAGCAAGTGTGTTGAAAAATATGTAATCACGATTATTTTATTCTTTTAAAATTATAGAATATTTTTTAAGAAAATTTCATTTACTTATGTTTATAACTGTATAAGTTATTACGCTGTAAAGGATTAGGACAGACGGACAGACGGAAGGACATGATGAAACTATAAGGGTTCCTTGTAGGACTACGGAACCCTAAAAAGTAGCAAGTTTAATACCAAAATATATGTGACCAGCTCGAAGTAGTCTGAAAACTATCAAACGGTAAGACGCATAATATTTAATTTTATAGTCTACTCTGACCTTACTAAACGCGAATAAATAAAATGTGACATAAAACGGAATGGATATGTGTAAATCACTTTTTTATAATTTTTATATCTTCTCACTGCCTACGCTCTGATAAGATTTTCTGGCATTTGAAAACAGGTGGTTTTAACATCATAAATTATACAAATATGGCGGTTACACTAATTAGGTATTATAGTGGTCATAAACTGAGCATGACATCTGTTTATTTGAGGAAAGAGGTAGGGGTCTCGAACGCCCCCTAAGCCACTGCGACCTGGTAAGATCTATTGTGACGCCTCTTGCAGCATTATAGCACTATCCCAAACTGCAAGTCAATCATGAAATCGACTATGACTTTGAGGGAGGAGAACCTGATCTCCTACGTTGAGATGATGTGGCCTCCAAGATGTCTTCTCATGTGGTGCACTGCATCACACTCGCATAGGATATGGATGGGCGTCTCATCCTTTTCGCGACAAACCTGCAAACTGTGGTATCACTGAGACCCATCCTGTGAAGGTGTTTATTCAGCTTGCAGTGCCCAGTAAGGGTTCTTGTCAGAATTCTTATCTGGTTCCTGTTCAAAGAAAGCGCTTCTTTCGTAAACCTTTTCTTGAAGCCCAAAAGCCGTCCTAGGTATATACTGAACGCAGACAGTCAAAAAGGTCGCGGGTACTTTTATCGTCGACGAAACTCAGACAGGATATTACTTACCTGAAGGACCCTTTTAAGAAAACCGTAAATCTGGTAGCCACACCTGGTGATACAGGAGTTAGTTGGTAGTTTTTTTTAGGTAAAAGTGTCAAAAAAAAAGAAAAAATTTAGTCAATCGGTTGGTGGAAAAGTGTCACTAGCCTTAATTATAATTAACGTAAAATAACGCTACATTTTCAATATTTTTTTTCTATGTGTTTCTACCACTACTTTTGTCTAATTTTTTTTGGCTTCTGTAATAAATAAACAATTGGTAGAAAAAAGCCAACGACGAAAGTATTATCAATTTATTTATAATTTTTCGTTAATTATAATTAAGGCTAGCGACACCTTTCCGCCAACCGATTGACTTGGCTTCACCGCCCGGACTGTTAAGTAGAGGACGATAGGGCCTGCGTGTGGGGTAGGTCACCGAGCGACCAGTCAAGGCCCGTGAGGAGGATGCGGCGACGTTAGGCCACACGAGGAGAAGGGCCGATACCTGTCGGGAGTGATAGGCGAATGCATGCAGAATCTATCGTAGGCCCCCGGCCTAATGTATTTAGAAGAACACCGTGGTGGTTTAAGTCTGTGAGAGACCGACATTGCATCTACCTTTGCCGGGTGGAGTACGTTCATAAGTATTTGCCAAGGAAAAGAAATGTAAATAATGTAATGTAAGGGATAAAGGAGCTACCATCTGCCAACAAACTGCATTTTTTTTTTTGTAATTTAAATTTATCTTCTGAGAATATACACTTTTTAATAAAAAAAATCTTTAGTAATATCCTAATAACTACTACAGATCAGATAGGTACTACACTTGACAAAACAAAAAGAAACTTGTACTAATAAATTAATAACTGCAGTCAATTATAGGAAGTCGATATTAAGCCCAACCTAAGACAAAAGGTCACGTAGTTCATGACTTACATATCATTATCATACGGCAATTTATCAAAACGGCTTCAGATAAACATAAGCCATACACTCAAGAACAAATGTTACAATAATAGCGTAAAATATGCATGCAACTATGGCACCTATGACGTATGCAACAATGTTAGTAATCGTGTGCATGATTTTGACAGTTATGGTCAATGAATGTAATGAAAGGAGGTAGGGTTGGCGATTCGGAGTTTTAGTTGGCAGTGGAAATAATTAATAGTAATGGAATACTGAAATGAACTGGATAATCAAAGTCTATTAAATTCTACATAAGTGAGTATGCTTTTTCTTTTTAATGTAAAGAAAGAAAGAATGACAAATTGTTAATCGTCCCAGTTAACAGCGAGCAACATTTAAATAAATAAACAATGCAAAGCATGTAGGACTGTAGGTACACAAAGAAAAAAATAAGGTAAGTACATAAAACTACTAAATAAAAAAACCTCCGTTAATTCTTAAGACATTTGGCCAATTGCACGCCGCAACCACGACAACGACGTTTCTACTGAGCATAATGCTGCCGCGACAACGAGGTTACTACTCAGTATAAAAGTGGTTGTGGTTGTTTGTTCAACAAGTACTACGTACCCAAAAGCAACTATGAATAGTCTATTTAAAATTATCTCCTCCTGCTAACGAAGAACCAACTTGTAAGCTTGACATAAGCGTAGGCGTAGCCTCTACGCATTTGCAAGCGAGGATACCACGCGCGCGCGAGTTAACGGTCACGTTTTATTTCGATTCACTCTCTGGCGGCGGCGCGACGGCCGAGCGCGCAACGCTTCGCTTCAAAATTCAATAAAACTTATCTTCAAGGGGATATATGACTTCTAATCACTTAAATTAAACATCAAAACTCATTTATTTTCCTATTAGAATTTTTTTTTTTCCTTTTTTACTGGCAGCCCTATTTGACGCGTACAATCGTAACGCCGAAACGGGTGTGCACGATACTGACCGAACAGGCGCGTAATGACACAAACCGTCACGAGCGCGTCCGATCGCCGCCGAACACGACTCAGTCGTGCGCGCAATATGGTTATCAAGGTGTCATAGGGAACATTGATTTTCAGCTCTAATATGAGAGCAATTGCAACTGGCTCAAATATAGACTGAGTTTTGTCTGGTCTATGCTAAGCAAATCACAAGTCAGAAATTGTGTCATGTATTACTGATGCAGAACGGATGGCCGATGGGACAGTAAAGTTCTGGAGTGGCGACCGCGTACTAGAAGGCGCAGTGTGGGTAGGCCTGCTGGCCCGACTACCTGGTGAAGGTCGCAGGAAACGCTGGTCGCTGGATGCGGAAAGCTCAGGACCGGTCGTTGTGGCAATGCTTGGGCGGCTTATGTCCAGCAGTTGACGTCTTTCGGCTGAAATGATGATAATGATTGCAATTGAGCTAGCAATTTTTATACATTATTTAGTTACAGGTTACGCCCATTGCTCCCAAGCTTTCATTTGCCAGGTGGTTTCAATTTTTATCCTTACTGATATTCAAATACTTTAATTCACTGTGGCGGGCCGCACGCATATAAACGGAGGGCCACATGCAGCCCCCGGGCCGCGGTTTGTGCATCCCTGAATTAGTAGGAGATTTTCAAAGCATTCAGATAGTCCCTCTAAAGTCAAATAAATTGAATTTACATGGTGTTCTAAAATGTAGAATTGCCACCTTGTTTGGAATAGCTGTACACATTTTGACTGTAAATATTCAATAGTTAGAGTCTCCTACACAGAAAGGTGCAAACAACTTTTAAAATACAGTTGAAACGATACAAAATAAGTACAAATAAACACATCGAACCGCATTTAAACGATGATTATTAAAGGAACGAAACACAATAAACTCTTACAAATAACGAAGCCTTTTCCCTACAAAAAAGACACAAGTTTCATAGTCAACACTGCAAAATAAGCCTGAATAAAGACATGCAACAGAATAATGCGATCGCTTGCGGCACCTGTCAAACGAATTGCTTCGGAAATTATCCGAGTACTCGAGTACCCGAGGCACATCCACGATTTACGATACCGAATTCCATAATCGAATGCATCAGCTGATTTAAAATCGAATGGAAATCGTACCGTTTTAGGTAAGCGACGATTTATGATACGAAATTCGAATTGGAAAGTCGGTTACAAATCGAATTTGGAATTTCTTTCGAATACTTTACTGTTTTTATCTTTGACGTCATCAGTGCATTAATAATGTTGGCTGTTTGGTGTAAATGTCAAAAAGCGTTGAACTGATTCGTGATTTCGTGAGATTTTTATCTTATTGGAAAATATTTTATCTGAAGTGTTTGTGCAAGTTATTTATTCGTAGCTTCATGATATTATGACTTATTTAAGACTAATATAATTATAATAATATACTATAATATATAAATTACATAATAATAATATACACAAATGAAAGATGTTCCGTAATTTTTAATTTAAAATGTTAATGAATTTTATTGAATTTTCCTAGAAGTTTATTGCTCAATAGCCTTACACCATGTCAAAGCTTAAATTCCGTAAAAAGCCTTGTAGGCGTACTTCTAAACGAAATTTCCACACAATAAAGCCATGCGTAGCATTCACACACTGCCATTTAGCACACAATAAATACTATTACACAGAGCACTTTACTTTCACCTACTTAACATAACCCTATACACTCCAACGTCTGCGCGGAACGAACATGCTCGTAAAACGGCCCTAAAATCTATTTTCTAATTGAATCTTTTATTACTTGCCTCAACACTAAAGTTGGTTAGACAACCATTTAACTAGCGAGACCGAAATAGTTACAGCACCAATTTTTCTAGACCCCTATTTTTTTTCCGAAATACTATTCATTATTATTAATATCAGCCTGTAGCGTCAACTGTAGGGCAAATACTTTTCTTCCCTTTTTCCACTTGTCTCGAATTTATTTTGTCGTCTGGAGCCAATCCTTCAGATAGGAGTTCAGGTTGACAATCTACAATCGTCAACGCTAATAGAAAACAATCAAAATGTATGGGAATGACATATCTCAACGAATGACTTTTTCGTTTTCGTATTAGCGTTGACGAATGTAAATTGTCAACTTGGCTAGGGGGCAGTTCGTATTTCTCTTCTCTTCTGGGCTTTCCGCGTCGTCGTTTGCTGCTATTTGGGACCCACTGTGTGGTTGTTTTTGTCCGCCAACCCGCACTAGGCCAGCGTGGTGGACTAAGGCCTTAGCCTTCTCGTACTGAGAAGAGGCCCGTGCCCAGCAGTGGGACAGTAATGGGCTGGTTATGTTATGTGTGGTTGTTTTTGCCCATAGCTCCTTCGGCAGGCGACTGAAAACCTTAACATGAAAAAAAATGTGATGCAGGGAAGGTCAACCTAAATTGGTTGACAGTCTTTTAATGAGAAGAAAATTACGTTTTTAAATTCTTCATGGGATTTTTGGGGTGTCGTAAATTATGCGGCAAAGTTGACTAGATAGTTTTTATTACATGTTTATTAACATCTTTAAGCGAGTCTTTCATCTACTAACAGAATCAGATAACAGTTTATGAGTACAATTATTTATTTTTGGATTAGAAAAATCTATTTTGCTACGTGAATTATGTAAATGAGTGAACTGATTTATTGTGTCAAAATTAAAACTTTTTCTCCACGATTAGGTACATGATGCTATTGAATAAATAAGTGAGCTATTAGGGACGGTTCACACCATACGCTCGCTCAAAGTCAGCCTACGAATGTGAGTAACCTAGGCCTTTTTCCCGCTCAAAGTCAGCCGACGAATGCGAGTAACCTAGGCCTTTTTCCACGACACGAGACACGACACGAGAAAATGCGGCGACAACTCCGAGTGCCATATATTACTACAAACTCTTCAGATTTAAGTTCCTGAGATTAGTGCGTTCAACAAAACAATCAAACAAACAAACTCTTCAGCTTTATAATATAAGTATCAGATGAACCGTTTACGCAAAAAACGACACTGCACTGCACACCACAGGTTTTGCTATGTAACGACTTTTTGGCTATGTCGTCGGTGCCAATAATGTTGTTACAGTTTTCTTGCAGTGACGATATAGCCGCTGTACGAAACAAGTATGCACATGGTGACGACGCACCTCACGACTCGCAACACGACACTCTTGTCAAAAAGCCGCGATTGCAGTGTCGTTGCTGGAATCGTGACGCGTGGAAAAACGAACAACAGACAAGTCGCATGCTGTCTGTCGTAGTGTGTTGCGACCGCAAGTTTTGTGTCTCGTGCCGTGGAAAAACGCCTTAACGTGGTTGATTAATTTTCAGGGTTCCGTACCCAAAGGGTGCTAACAGAACCCTATTACACTCGCTACGCTGTCCGTCCGTCCGTCCGTCCATCTGTCTATCACAGGGCTGTATCTTTGTAACGGTAATAGGTAAACAATTGAAATTTTCACAGAATATGTGTTACTAACTACCTATGCCTATCACGAGAAATACTAAAAATAAAAAAGTCTACAACCAAAGGGGGTCCCTATATATAAGAAACCTCGAAAAAACATGAATTTTTTTCAACGTTTTTGTTCCTGCTCTATCTTCAAAACGTTAATACAAACCAGCGTCAAACTTGGTCTGATTATAGTGTATACTATGTAGTTTAGCAAAAAATACTAAAAACAGGGCAAACAAAGACATATATGGTGGTACCTACTTAAGAAAGAGGTGCAAAAATTCACATTTCGCGTAAGATCGTTGATGTCTTTTGAAAATTAAATCAGTTTCAATGGGGTATCAGGTCGACGGGTGGTACGGAACTCTTACTGCGTGAGTCCGACTCACATTTTGCCGGTTTTTATTCATAATTTTCAAGCTTACGTACACTACTGCTTGTAGTGGGTGGTTGACTATGCGTTTAATAGTTATCAGTGACTTTGTAGGTATCCATTTGTTTTGTACCGAGGAGACCATTTTATACAAATAAATCAATACAGATATACGACAAGATTGTAAAAATCCAACAATATTAGAAAATAGGAGGTGATTAAAAACACCCGCGCTTTGATGGTGAATCGTAAACGTCTGCAACAATTTAATGGGCTTACAGAGGGATGTCTAGATAAAAAAAAAATAGTTGCTCAAAATCTCGACTTAATGATTCCTGTTAGTTAATATTGTTTTTTTTTTTTAGTACAGTGTGGAGAAACGAGCTTAAGCAGTGGTGTTAAGGGGTTACCTTTGCCCATTACAACTGCAATACCACCTAGGCTGTTGCCTAAATTGTACTGCAAGTCGGTCCGCCAAACTGAGACATGAATTTCCATGTAATTGTAATTTCACCGGCACCCGTACCCTTCTCACCGAAACACAATTACTGTGTGCAAGCGTCGCTGTTTGGTGGCAGAAGTAGGTACGGTGATAGTTCTGTCCCGGAGGAGCTCCTTCACGAGGAGCTCTAATACTAATATCAGGATCTATCAGGTCAAGCCACTCGTGTGCGAATGACGAGTGAATCCTTTACCTCAGCCAAAGGAGAAACGTTTGGTTTTAGTCGGTTTATAGTATTGAATGCAGCCGGTAAGAAGACTATTTGGAATTCAGAAATTAATATTCAGTCGGTCGACGTTCTTTTAGAGCGATTGAGAATGTTAATTGTACGAAGGATCGCATTCGGCACAAAAGGAATGTCAAGTAAACGACGTTCTTCATCGCTCAAAAAGAACATCGTCTTTTCCATGGTATAATAACACCAGGTAGTCTCTTCCCGTGACAGCTAGGTCACGTGATTGTCTCCGTACTACGTCATCGGCCGTGGAGCCAATAGCGAGCTGTTAGCGTGACACTTGTCAGTTTGATGTGTTGCCACTTTGTGAAAATAAATTACCCGAGCAAAATGCATTTTTTCTTTCTTCTATAAAGAATCACTTTTTAACTAGTAATTTAATATAGTTTCCTTTATTAACTAATTAGATGAATAACACGAGATAACAAATCGTTAGGCTAGTTAGGAATTTATTTTATATTCATAATGAACAAAAATCTCCTTAAGTATATTGAAGATATCAATTAATGGCAGCACTGATCGTGACGTAGCTTGGAGGCATCGCGCTGTCATTGCGGGAAGAGAATACCTGGTGAAACATCTTATTATACCATGGTCTTTTCAACGTCAATAATTTTTTTTTTTTTTTTTATTTTTTATTATTATTTATGTACACACAATTACATATGAAAAGAGACAGCATTAATATTATTTAGTACAAAGGTACTGCTTATTTCAAAGAAATTTCTGCCAGCAGACCTACGAGAGGAGAAATAAGTAAGAAATGTAGACAACAGTGTGTAAAAAGGTAAGAAACTTAAAACTAGTTCTAATAAAGCAATAGACAATCATATGACATGCATACTATTTTTTTATACGCAACCGAGAAAAATTAAATGATCATCTCTTCACCTGTAGTTGTATGATGCAGTACTTATGCCAAGCTTACGTAAGTTAAATAAAAGCAAACACACAGAGAAGATGCTATAATATACTATCTTAACCTTAAATATGATAGTAAGGTAATACGTCCGATGAAGATACCGTTATATACAAAACCAAAATGTCTTCAAAAGTCAGATAGGGTACATGGAACGTATGTTAAGATGGTATATTACACTATCTTAAGATGAATTTCATAGCGCTAACTATCTTGTGATATGGAGAGGTAAAATATAATTTTGTAGGTATCTTCATCGTGTAACGCTTCATTAAAATATAAGACTATAATTTTATTATAGTACTAGCTTTTACCCGCGGCTCCACCCGCGTTAGATTCTGTTAACCTACGTGACGGATCCTGTTAATTCAGTCCAGTCCAGTTCCATCTATCCATCCTTTCATTCAGACCGTCCAGTCCAGTCCAGTCCAATCGAGTCTAGTCCAGTCCAGTCGAGTCCAGTCCAGTCCAGTCCAGCCCACTCCACTCCACTCCACTCCACTACACCCTTTCCTTCATCCATTACTGTCCGCTCGTGCAAATGCGTAGAAGCTGTATCTGTCGGGTACGGACGTGCCCCACGATTTTTTTTTCTTTCTTTCTCAATACCCATACCAGTTTTTAGGTCTGATTATCAGCATTCAAACAAAAAAGTTTCATCAAAATCGGTCCAGTAGTTTTAGCGTGATGCTCGAACAAACAAACAAACAGACATTTACAATTTTATAATAGTTAAGATTAGCATTTTCACCGTGTGTGATGGCCTTTACGCTAAATGTTTATAAATATAAGTACTTACCTACCAGTGGCGAAGGGTCCATATAACACGATTCCCACCGGCTTCTCTTTAGGAATTACTTAAATACATATCAACGACATTTATATGCTTATTTATCGTTCTAAAGTACAAAAAAAGAATGTAAAGTGAAATTAAAAGTTGTTAAATTGTTTTTTTATTTTATTAACGTGCAATCTTAGCTATTTTAGGATTTTTAGGTATCTACGGCTTCCCTTCTGAAAATATTCACCCTTCACCACTGGTACCTACTATAAGTTCCAGAAATCTCCATTAGGTAATAAGCAAAGCAAAGCTGCCTATTCATAAATAATTTTTTATTTGTTTTGTCTTCCGAGTGCTACTTCGGTATATTACTATCTTAAGATTCACAGCACGTACCAAAAGGCGTCAGTACACGTTAGCCGAGTGTCTCAACACCCATAAAATCGCTGACATTTAGACCATCACGATTGGAGTCAGGTAGGTGGACCAGTTGTTGTCTGGCCATTTTATATTTATTTACACTCGTTTCACCTTACGTGTAATGGTATCTAAAAGTACTTGATTTTATAGTAAATAATAGTTTAAATTCATAGCACATAGAGTCAGGCGACTCAGGCGCCGCAGTAATATCGAAGAAAGCGTCAAGCGCAATAAAGTTGACGACATTAAGATCGTGGCGATTGAAGTAAGGTGGGAAGACAAGTTGACGGTAACATGCTTAATAAACTTTTATTGATTCAACAGCACGTTAGATTTGATCGGTAATGAAATGTTCAGTAAATTCACAGACATTAAATATTACCGGTTTATGGTTTTGCAAAGAGCAAACCAGAAAGTGGTTAATCTTGCTGCTTAATATGGTTAAGTTGAATATAGCTCAGCAGTTGACACGAATGAAAATAATTTGACTATTTTTATGTTTTTTAAACCACGTTTTTAAAAAGAAAGCGAATTAATTTTGCATTGTCATCAAGTCCTGAGCTATGTTTAAGGTGTCAAGTATCTAGCTCATCGGGAAGTTTTAAAATCTATTGCAAAACTTGTAACGAACCGACAAACAGACAGACAAGAAAGCGAATAAATGAAATAAATAAATAAATATTTAGGAAATTTCTATACAGCACCATCTAGTCCCAAACTAAGCAGAGCTTGTGCTACAGGTACCTACTAGACAATGTATATAATACTTATATACTTTTTTGTATATACATACTTATAATTTTAGAACCACCCAGAACAACACAAACACTTATGTTCATCATATAAATATTTGTATCCTGTGAGAATCGAACCCACGACCTCGTAATCAGCAGTCCAACACTCGAACCACTAAACCACAGACGTCGTCATATGTGGTAAAAATAAAATACAGTAGAAAAGGATCTACATTTCAAAACTAGGACGAATATAGATTTCCATGACATAGTATATTTTGAAATGACAGACACATTCTCAACCTAAGCTTCATTGCACTACAGTTCAGTCATTCATTCATTCTATTACTCCGTTCTTTTTTTGAAAATACGACGGTGTACAGCTGTACTGCCCACCGTGTCAATCACGAACAGCGGAACGTGGGATACGTCAATCATTGAATGGAATGAACGATTTGATTGGCATTCGATTATCTACGTATTTTGCTTATACTGCAAGCGTAAAATAATACCATTTGTAATTACTTTCACTTCATTTTCAATGAAACGTAGTGGACATTTTCAGCTATTTATTAATAATAATATATCCTTAGTAATAGTTTCATTTCACTCAAAGTTGAAGCACAAAAACAATCGATGCCTGCCCGCAAGCGGTACGTAAAATGTTCGCCTGACACATCATAGGTGCTCATAAGCTTATATTGAACTATACGACGACCTCTGTGGTCTAGTGTGTTAGACAACACTTTTTACAATAAACTAATGTCTGCATATCATTTATATATTATCATTTACCGAAGGTAAATAAGTCATATTCACTTTCCACCACGAGAGAACTCTGTATTTTTCATGTTAGTCACTTTAACACATGGCATTAATATATAACAATTTAAACTCAATTCACAACTATTGGAAATCAAGGATTTCTACAATCACAGAAAATACTACAAAGGTTACATCAACACTGACCGTTGCAACAATCTGAATGCCCCCACTAATCAAAACCACAGATCTTTTATAGATCAGCAAAATCGAGTCAATACACGTTCCTTAATTCATTTTTAAGAATATTCCTTTTTAATTAAAAATCTTGGAAAGATATTATAAAAATTAAGTAGGTATCAAAAACAAATAAATATCATTATTATTCATTATAACATTTGGAAATAATTAATTTGACTCGGATATTATTGGAAATAGAAATGAATATAAAACAAATTAATACAGCACAAAAACGTTAAATTAAATCATAAAATAATTCAAAACAAATTGAATAACATAGGCATTCTAACAGCTCGTCCATCCTGATAATAAGTACACGTCCTCGTGTACAGTGCGCGGCATACCCCACATTGACATGCGCAGTGACGCCACGCCAGTGGTACCATCATTGTTCAAGCTATTTGCCGGCTACTATACCTATTATAAGAATGAACTACTTATTTTAGTAATTACTTTTTATTTTCTATATGAATATTATCTTAACAATTTTATTGTTACGTTGGTAAATAATTATTCAATTAGCTTTTCAATAACACATTGCCTTGTGCATAATAAAATTATAAAAAATCAATTACATAATTTTATAGCATCTAATGGGAGAGGCCTATGTCCAGCAGTGGACTGCGATAGGCTGAGTTGATGATGATGATGATGACAGCATGTAATGTATCACAACCTATTCCACATTTATAACAGATTTCAGATACTATGACAAATTACACATTGCTCATTTTATACACACTTTGTGCATTAAACTTTGCACACTTTGTGCATTAACCTCGCACTCGCTAAACAACAATCAATTACGTAATTTCACACCATGTATCACATCTTACAAAATACACTTTTGAACACATTTCACCACACTTTACACTTTGCGCGCATTGCGCATTTCATTGACTAATCTTCGCACACTTTGCATGGACCTCGCACATCTTGTGCATTAGACCTCGCACGCCTTGTGCATTAGGACTCCCACACATTGTGCATTTAGACACGCACACCTTGTACAGTAAGATTCACACACCTTGTGCATTAAGGCACTAGGTGTGCAAGCCTTAATGCACACCTAGTGCATTAAGGCTTGCACACCTAGTGCATTAGGACTCGCACACCTTGTGCATTAGGACTAGGACTCGCACACCTTGTGCATTAGGACTAGGACTCGCACACCTTGTGCATTAGGACTAGGACTCGCACACCTTGTGCATTAGGACTAGGACTCGCACACCTTGTGCATTAGGACTAGGACTCGCACACCTTGTGCATTAGGACTAGGACTCGCACACCTTGTGCATTAGGACTAGGACTCGCACACCTTGTGCATTAGGACTAGGATTCGCACACCTTGTGCATTAGGACTAGGATTCGCACACCTTGTGCATTAGGATTCTTACAGCTTGTGGATTTCATACTTTATACATACATATACAAACAAACCTTGCGCTTTGCTTTTATTTGTGTATCGCACACTTTTACAACCTAGCACACCTAGTGCAACTCATACATAGCACACCTTGTGCATAGCATATTTTTATATAGCACACTTTGTGCATACAACATTGCAAACCCTTTGCATCATATTAATTATACATCACAATTTGTGCATCTAATACTTTTTCCATAGCAAACCTTACGCATTGAACATTTTTCTATCGATTACTTTGTACATACAACATCGGACACCTTGTGTGTCACACACAATTTACATAGCACACTTTGTGCATCTTATACTTTTTGCATAGCACGCCTTGCGCATTGCACATTTTATATCGCACACTATGTCCATTCATCCACACCACATCTTGTGAATCTGATACATCATACATTGCTCACATTGTGAGTCGTATATATTATACATAGCACACCTTGTGAACAGTCTCACCACCATATATATTTTTTTACGCATGCAGCAAGCCTTTTTCGGTCTTGCGTTGCCTTAGTCATAATTATATACAATAATTTTAATAATTAGATACCAATCATACGTCGATACTCGTCTAACTGACACTTAGAGAAAGAATCGTCACCCCTTTTTATTGTGTGTACCTTTTAACTATTAACTTACTGTGAAATGAACATACTACTAACTTTGGTAATATATTTCTACTCTGTGTACTCAACTAACTACTATAAGATTTAAAACTCCAATTAACACATCAACAACATATACTTAGGTACTTTTGCAAATGTACGAAGCTAACTGGCCCGTACCTACACCTTGTGCGTCTTATACTGCATAACACACTTTGTGTATTGCATATTTGTATATAGCACACTTTTTGCCTACAACCTGATATATCTTGTGCATCTCACACATTATACATTGTGTAACGTATACATTATACATAGCACACCTTATGCATCATTTATATTATACATAGCATACCTTGTGCATTAGTATTTGATAATACATGTGAATGTAAGCAATAATAATCATACGGAATACCATGTTTCTGCATCTTACACTGGCAACATAATAAAAGAAAAGCACAAACATATGTTTACTGTTCGTTACGATTTGTTTAAGTACTTCATGTAACTTAACATAACACACACATAACATCACGCCTGTACCTCCCCGAAGGGGCAGGCAGAGGCGTAATAGTACAACCCACATTTCGCCAGTTATGTCATAGTCCCATGCAATAGGGGGCGAGTCTATTGCCATTGACCGGGTACAAATCCCGACTCCGGGCCGCTACTGAGAATTTCCAAATGATAAAAACCAAATAACACTTTGCCCGACCCGGGAATCGAACCCAGGACCCCACGCTCAGCAGTCGCGCCTGCAACCACTAGACCAACGAGGCAGTCAACTTAATTCATTCATTCTTCAGTCATGTAACTTAATTTTCACTTATTTCTTTCTCTGATGAATCGGCAGTCCCATTCCCGCCAAAATATAACCACATGTATATTTTGACCACTGCATACATACATCCCTTTGTATACAGACGTACCTTTCATAATGAGTCCATTACACACACAATCAATAATACGATATCTTAAGAATTCTTGTCTATCTTGCGGTTCGTCAACATATTTTGCAACCTCATTATCTTATTTTAGTAACATTATTCGATTGACCGCTCGCATCCTGTTCTAATAAATGTCGACGGACCAAGCGGTGTACAGAAAAACCTCAAGAAAAACCTAAACTGGTTTATGTTCTACATTGTATCGGCCAAATGCATGTATTTTTTTTTTAATGGAAATCAAAATATATAAATAATTAAATAATCTGTACTTTCCTCAATATCCATCCCATGTATAAGATGGGGGTCTTTCTAGTGAGTTTACGGCCAAATAGATCCGAAACGGTCTGATGGTGACCCTCTTGTTCCTTAATATTACTTAACATGGCATTGAATCTGAACCAACCTGTCATCACACAAACGCTCGTCATCACCCCAATTTTGAGGAGCAAGCGAATACAAAACAAACCCGTCGCGCCTCTACCCGGCCACCCGCCCGTGGTAAGGTAAATTTCCATTCTTCTAACCCATTCCAATGTCATATATCAATTTCAGTCATTTAAATTTTATGCCTGTATAAGATTTTGTACATATCCTGATCACATGTAACGTGTCGGCACACCCGTACCAAAATAATCCTTCAAAACTCCGACAGAAATATTTGATTTTGTATTTTAAATATCTTTTTAAAACGATAAATTTTGAGTGAGAGAGCATCCATAAATTTAAATTGTTCCCACTCCAAACTGACCCAATCACTGGAGCCCATGATTGCTCGACTCCAGTTGCTCGGACAACAGCAAGAACAAATCATACGGGTTCTTTCATTAGTTGTGAAAATCAGACTCCAATGGTCGATATGGAAAGTATGAAAGGGCATAGCAATCTTTGGAATGAGATGTAAACAGCCTCGCTTCCTTTCCCATAGAACCCAATCATGAGCACACTCCAAGAGTTCTCTAAACATATTTCTTATCATTAGCTTCTCATTTGTAACATATGGAAAGTATGAAAGGGCATAGCAATCTTTGGAATGAGATGTAAACAACCTCGCTTCCTTTCCCATAGAACCCAATCATGAGCACACTCCAAGAGTTCTCTAAACATATTTCTTATCATTAGCTTCTCATTTGTAACAAGTTCTTGTTATAATAATGTTTGTCCTTTTCATTTCTTTCACTCTCAATGCTTTTGTCTATGCCTATGCGTTCAAACGCACACCATCCACACCCAACATCAAACATAACCTCATACGCCAAAAGTATGATCGTAGTGAACTAAGTTAACAAGTAATATGGATGACGTACTACGTACCTCATACTCATAAGCCGTAGAAAATTCTGTGCACACTGCACAACCCATTAACGTCACTGACCCAAAATACATCATCATCCTCAGAGCCTTTTCCCAATTATATTGGGGTCGGCTTCCAGTCTAGCCAGATGCGGCTGAACATCAGTATTTTACACGGAGCGACTGCCATCAGACCCCCGCAACCCAATTACTGGGTAATACTGACATTCGGAGGTTAGACCAGTTGTCAGACTTTCAGGCTTCTGACTACCCGTAACGACTGCCATAGATATTCGTATGACAACCGGGACCGACAGCTTAACGTGCTCTCCGAGGCACGGAGGGGTCTCGATGTGTAACGAAACGGTCACCCATCTACAGACTGACCGCGGCAAGTGCAGCTTAACCTTGCAGATCGTACAATCCGCGCAGTCGTTGCATCGCTACGAGCCCCTTGACCCAAAATACATATAAATTAAAAATACATAAATATTTTTGGGACATCTTACGCATCACCATTCTATCACAAGCCAAGTAGAACCTGTACTATGGGTACCTACTAGACAATACAGTAGGTATATAAGAAGTATTTTGATAATCCACAAGTTTTACTAAATTGTTTGAATATTCAGTCTGACCTCATCATATTGTTCAAATGCTGGCTACAAACCACCAAACTTTCCGTAATTATATTAAAATATAAAGAAAATTTAAAACAGACGAATAACCAATGGAGCATATCAACGAATTAAGCTATTCAGCGCAGCCCACCAAAAAATAAAAATATACTATGCTAAAATCACTCCGATTCGTCAACTAGTTTTCGAAACATTGTTCCTCTCAAATGTGGGTCGCGGGGCCAGCGCTGGCCGCTATGACGCCACTATACATCTCCAGGCTCACTCCGTTGCATGCCTGCGTTCTACAGGCTAGTGCTACATTTTAAAACTCTCATAATGTGTAAATCACATTGCAAAAATATTTTGTTGTGCTAAAATGCCCGAACTAGGTAGGCAGGTACATAATAAACTAAAAGGACAGCGAGCGCGTCGTGGCTGTGGAGTGGCGTGCCACGAGCCACGACAAACGCGTGCGTGCGGGAGAAACCTCACAGCATCATAACTTCTAAACCACTTGATTAATTTGAACAAAACAGATAGTTATGCATTTTTAGACATTTAGACTCCATTGTGAAAAAGGTTCAAGCGATTCTCTGAACCCACTGATATTATCTATTGAACCTCAGATCTTCTAAATTCTATGCATTGAACATACAGGTGAGAATGATCAAAAAAAATGTCCCTTCTGTGAGAAGTGACCTGGCAAATATATCAACATACAAAATTCCTGGATTCCATAATTTAAATATTAAAACTGTTTTTGATATTGTCCTGGTTATGGTAAAACACATAGAAATTTCATTCTTTCAGCTCACTAGGTATTTGAACTTTTTGCTTTAATCGTAATACCTACTCGCTTCGCGTACTCTTTCAACAAGAGAGAACAACTACTTTGATTATTGTTTTATCATAAGTTTTTCATCCACAAATTTATGTATGACTGATACCGATCACGTGTATTAAGATTTCTTTATGTAAATTTTAATTCCAAACTCACCTGGTTCCTTGTACTTCCTTCGCTCTCCTCGAGAAAACGATTCCATTCGTAATACGGACCTGTGCCGCGTCTTTGATCTTCTGATTCATAATACTCGACCGAGAACGGCGCGTAGTGATCCTGCTTCTGATTTGTTAGACAACACTTTTTACAATAAACTAATGTCTGCATATCATTTATATATTATCATTTACCGAAGGTAAATAAGTCATATTCACTTTCCACCACGAGAGAACTCTGTATTTTTCATGTTAGTCACTTTAACACATGGCATTAATATATAACAATTTAAACTCAATTCACAACTATTGGAAATCAAGGATTTCTACAATCACAGAAAATACTACAAAGGTTACATCAACACTGACCGTTGCAACAATCTGAATGCCCCCACTAATCAAAACCACAGATCTTTTATAGATCAGCAAAATCGAGTCAATACACGTTCCTTAATTCATTTTTAAGAATATTCCTTTTTAATTAAAAATCTTGGAAAGATATTATAAAAATTAAGTAGGTATCAAAAACAAATAAATATCATTATTATTCATTATAACATTTGGAAATAATTAATTTGACTCGGATATTATTGGAAATAGAAATGAATATAAAACAAATTAATACAGCACAAAAACGTTAAATTAAATCATAAAATAATTCAAAACAAATTGAATAACATAGGCATTCTAACAAGTGGTTCGAGAGTCGGACTGCTGATCACGAGGTCGTGGGTTCGATTCCCACAGGACACAAATATTTGTGTGATGAACATAAGTGTTTGTGTTGGTCTGGGTGTTTCTTATGTATTATAAGAATGTTTTTCCGAAAAAAAAGTATATAAGTATTATATCCATTGTCTAGTACCTATAGCACAAGCTGTGCTTAGTTTGGGACTAGATGGTGCTGTGTAAAAATGTCTCAAAGATATTTATTTATATTTATTTTATTTATATTTACGGGACTTGTCCCGCACAATAAAACCAAAACATAGCAAACATTTTGACTAACCTCGACGTTTCGGCCAAGTTGCATTGGCCGTGCCGGCCCGATTAAACAAGGATATAATTATCTTAAGTCCGATCCGTCTGGCCCGATTAATTTGGTTTTAGACTTTAATTTTAGTATTTGTCGTCATAGGGGTCATAGCAACACATATTCTGAGAAAATTACAACCAGCTACCTATTACCGTTCAAAAGATAAAGCCCTGTGACAGACAGACGGACGGACGGACGGACGGACAGCATAGCGAGAGTAACACTAGAGCGGGACTCTAGTGTTACTTTAGCAACCTTTGGGTACGGAACCATAAAAACAGATTTTAAATTGAATTAGGTACATATCTTAAGTTCTAGTAATTGTCCTTTTCACCCCACACAATATACCGTTCTACGTCCTATGACAGTTTGTCGACAGAAATGTCATAAAAGAATAAATAAATACACAGGTTTTATTACTAACGGAGCAACTAATCTAAGGCGGCTCATACACACACCTACAATATAATTGTGCAATATTTGCAATTGCGCAATGATATTGACCGTTTAGGGATGAGATTGAAATACAAATAAAGATCGGGACGATACAGTAATAATTGTGCAATATTAATATTGTAGGTGTATGGGCCGCCTAATATTTATCAAACTAATATTATTAATGCGAACGTTTGCGAGTGTATATACACCGTGTTATTGAAATAACTGAAAACCTCTTAAGGGGTAATTGTACTCATCAGTATGAACTACTTTTACTCAACCACACGTTGTATGTAACGTAACATCCCCAATTATCGACACTAAGGGACGATCACAAGTTTTTTTTTAAATATTTATTGGTTTCCTGATGATTTTGTTCGTACTTGTGGTGCACTACGTAACAGTTCAATGTTTATTAGATAATATTTAACCGTACCTATACCAAATTATAATTTTGCTATTATTTTCTGAAGTTGGTTTTTTTGTCGACCAGTGGGGCATTGTCGGTAACTGGGGCTTTTAGCTTTTACTATATGTATTTTTGTTACTTCTTCACGCTGTAACGGCTGAACGGATTTGAATGAAATTGATAGACCATGTCCTGGATTAACATACAAGCTATTTTTTATCCCAGGAAAATAAACAGTTGAGGATGCGCGAAAAACGACATCCACGCGGGCCAAGCTGCTGGTGCTTTGTCTTTAGAAAATATTAAGTTTATTATTATAGTTTTATTGTTTGTTTGTGCAGTCTTAGCTGTAAAAGGCTTAGGGGTTTACACGCCGTCGTAGAATACCTATGAACTACTTATGTAATTCACAAAATAACCCAGTGGTTCCCAAACTTATTTTGTCTACTGTCTTGTTTTGTTATTTTGATTTTTTTGAGAATAAATTATTTTTTAGAGCCCCCATTTTTTCACCTACTTAAAAACCACTATAACTTCAAATTAAATTAATTAATTATTGTGAGCTATATTAGCGGACATTAAACATTCATTCTAAACGAGACTTTTACTATAACCCGCAAGAGTTAACTTGAGACCTAAGCGCAGTAGGTAGTACACAACGGCGCCCAGGTCTCAAGTTAACTCTTACGGGCTACACCTGCCAATGAGAATGATGATTGAAACGCAATTTTATAGTAATCAGACAGAGTATCTTTTATTCAAAATGAAACAAACATAATCGATACTTATATAAAAACTAATGTGAAGGATCAATCTGATGCTGTTTAATAAGTTTGTGAAACGGAGCGACCGATTGACATGATTTTTATTTTATTTATTCAATTACACAGGGCAGATATACAAAATAAGCGGAGAGAAATATCGAACCAAGTTTGAGCAATCTCTTAATTAATATTAGTTGATGTTCACAAGTTGTAGTCGAAAGTCGAGAGTTCAGTCGATGTCTAAGAGTCCTCCTAGGTAGATGAAAATACAAATCGCCCCCAAGCCTTTACACAACGCCCCCATGTTTTTCCTGGGTCTCTTACCGCCCCCCTTTATGCCTGCAGCGCCCACAAGGGGGCTTTATCGCCCACTTTGGGAAAGGCTGAACTAACCAAACATATACGTAGCCTCCGACTGCGTGTTATGATTTGATACTTACACATACCTATACTTACATACGTCTTGTGTACATTTTTCAGTTCTTTTTACACAGTCGGGTTTTTGGTTTTGTTCATTAACTTTTTTATTTGTTTTTTTTCGTCGTTATCATTGTTAACGTTGGTCATTGTTTCTGCAATTCTGATAAATTGTTAATTGCAAGCATTGTATTGATATTATTACCAAAATTTTTAACCTATGACACTCCTGTGAGATGAAAACAAATCAATTAATGACGCCGCGCACTTCAAAATCCGTCAAGCCGTTAAGGCTACAGGAGGTAACAAAGAAACAGACAAACATACATACAAACATACGCCCGAAAAACATTAACCTCCTCCTTGGGCAGTCTAGTAATAATAAAAACGCTTTCGATTGAGCTGTTGAACGAATAAAACTGACTCGTGTGAACGCGGTATAACTTCTCGATTCTGGCAAGTTTAATTGACGGTGATAAGTTGATAACACATGCCACTAAAATAAAAAGGTAAGTATAATAAAAATAATCTTAATTTTAAATCAATACGTATCATTTCATACCGGTTTCAAAGTTGACTGACATTGTGTTGATCAGATTCTGAAGGTAACATTTTATTCATAAAAAATATTTGAAACGAATATAAGTAGGTAGGTAGGTATATCTTATAAGATATAAAAGATTTTCAAATACACCGCCTTTTGAAAACATAAATTCGGACTAGATGTAGCCCGCAGCTTCGCCCGCCTGGATGTCGTATATCGCAAACACAGACAGTAAAAATATAGACGTGTGGAGGAACGAGGTATCATGTTCCTCCAACACAAAGGGAGGATCCAGGATAGTTCTCGTGTCACCGGATAGATGTCGCTACAGACGAAGTGCTGCGAACAATCATAGTGAAGCCAAAAAATATGTGCTCCTTCGTGTACAACCAGTGTGGTGCTCCACCGTCCACCATGCATCTGAAGGATATTTGCTTTCGCGATGCTTACTGGACGATGCCGCAACATATGTACTGAGAGGGGTGAGCATGGTTTGAGGTGCATGTGTGTGCTTTAGGGTTGATTGTACACGAAGCAGCACGGTTTTTTTTGGCTTCACTATTATTGTTAGCAGCATTTCGTTTATAAAATTAAAGTAGCTTATATTCCTCTACGAGTTCCAGACTATCTCCGTACCAAGTTTCATCAAAATCGGTCAAGAGGTTTAAGCGTGAAAAGACAAACAAATTGACAGAGTTACTTACGTATGTATCCGCCAGTCGTTACGGGTACTCAGTAGCCTGCAAGTCTGACAACTATTCTAACTTCCGAATGTCAGTATTTTTAAATTTATTGCGTTTGACCGCCACTTCACCTGATGTTAAGCGATGGTGCGGTCGACGATGGTTCACGCTTGCCCAGTAGCAGCTTAGGCAGCTTGTATTGCCCAGTAACGGGGTTGCGGGGGTCTGATGGCAGTCGCTCCGTGTAAAATGCTGATGTTCTCTGTGTCTCTGCCTTCCCCATTGGGAAGCAGGTGTAATACTTTTTTTACAGAAATATATAGATAGTAATTATATTATATAATATACCTATTTCTTCTATTTCAATTCCGCCCCCAAGCATCCCAACCTCAAACCCCAATATTTATATTATCTTAATAGCTTGAGGCGTCAAACGTCATCGCGTCATTCCTTTAAAAATTAAGCCAAATAAACAAATACATATCTTCGGGACATTTTTACACAGCACCAACTAGTCCCAAACTAAGCAGAGCTTGTGATATGGGTACTAGACAATGGATATAATACTTATATATATATTTTTTTTGTAAATACATACTTATAATACATAAGAAACAAACACCATCACACAAATATTTGTGTCCTGTGGGAATCGAACCCACGACCTCGTAATTAATGATTTAAAAGTTCTATGTTTATGTAGGTACCTACTTTACCATTCACTTTACTTACTGAATATTATTTTTACCTTTTTAGGTTAATTCAATAGTTTATAAATAAAAGCTTGTTTAAAAAAAGTTTTTTTACATAAATTTTATTTACAAGTTATTAGTACCTAATTATTTGGACTTCAATAGAATAGCGGTTTTTGAAAAGATATGGTCTCGAGAAACAGTTGTACACCTCATTCTTTGCGATAATGAAAAATAAAAAGGTCTCAAAATTTAATTTTTACTAACAAAGTACATCATTTACCCAGAAATTAATTGTCAGTTTAATTACGAACAAGCAATAATATTTATTTTATCGCTACCTACTCAAACTGCGATATCGGCACTTCACAAACTGGCTATAAATAGTACATATTTTATGAGTGGTCCTGATGCCCCCTATTGCGTATGATATAATGATACTAATAAATAATATATTTCATGTTTACAACCCAGTTATATAAGAAAAACAACTGTTAATAATTACTGTATAATGCTTCCACATCACATTTCAAAATAAGGTAGGTACAACTTGTCTAAGTAAATCATTCAAGAACACTATTATTGGTTTTATATTGAATTTCTGATGGGATACAAATTAATCACAGTAAATCAGGTTAATATATAAATATCACTATTTATTCCTAAACTCAATTTAAAAGGCTGTATAATTAAATTAATCACAATATCAAGTATAACTTAGGAATTTATAATAACCAAATTATGCAAATACTTTTGAAAGATACCAAGTTACAATATTATCTTCAAGATGTGTCGTCTCGACGAAGCTCAGGATCAAAGTAAGTTCTCTCCGTCGTTTTTCCGCCGAGCCGAGCGTTAGTAGTTTTTTTTTTTAAATGGCGTGGTATTGAAGTCCTCCTTCATTCTGCCAAGACCACAGACAAGTGCGACAACAGTTACACGTGATTTACGACCTTCTTATCACTAAGCGATTGTAGTCACTGTTACCGAAAGTCGACATGTATTTTGTCAATTATACTCAAGTTTCCGTAGTGTAGCGGTTATCACGTGTGCTTCACACGCACAAGGCCCCCGGTTCGATCCCGGGCGGAAACAGCTTCTTTTTGCGATTTTGTTTTTAGTGAATATATTTTGTGCCTAAATAATACTTGTTTTTTGACTTGGTAAGTAGTAATTAAACTACTAAATTGATAAATTGGCACTTTATCATACTGTATTCTAGCTATTTGTTATGGCTTGAAGAGTAGTTTTAAAGTCTGTGTAAAATAATATTAAATAGGTTTGTCCCCCGTAACCATAGTGTAAGAATCTTCAAAATCTCATATCTTTGAACTAGTAGGTAGGTAGGTAGGTTTTTCATTTGTGCTTTGCGGCACTAGGGAACTGCAATTTGTTGTTATCACTAAAAGCCTATCAAATTGACATATATGTTACATCAACTTGACCTAAGATAAAACTGATCTATAGGTAGGTATATAAATAGGCAAAGAAAAAGGGGTATAATGCTTTAAGGCGCATGTAGCAGCCAAGTCGCACCCCCATCAGTAAAAAAAATATTACTCGCTGAATACAATACATCATTAATCGAAAAATCGTTTTTAACAATTGAAGCAAGTACAGGTACTGTAGTTTAATCAGAAACTATTAACTCTATTTTACAGAGTTGCTGCATGCGCCTCAATGTTATCAATACAAAAAAAAATGGGAACATTTTTTTCGGCATAGTTCAATCATAAAAAAAAATGAATTGCGGTCGAATTTCGACTTTTGGGTGACCTCTCGTATACCTAAAGTCACTTCAAACAGTTAATTAGATAACATCTTATTCAGCAATTAAGGAACTTTTGATCTCAACATCATCAATTCCCAGATTCCCAGGTAAATTACAAACAAACACACATCATGAAAGCCGTTAAAATAATTAAAAAAACATATCCCGACTACGAAAGCTGAGCCCCACATGCATCGCCCGCATAGAAACAAAAAAATAATTCGAACAAAAATTCGATTTGCATAAAAGAGTCCTTTTTATGAAATTTATAATACTACACGGGGCGCCTGAACAATCAATGCATTGTTCTTATGAACTCGAGAAATAATTAAAACAATGCACTCGCAGTGTGCACTACGCTTTAGACTCTTTAGAGCCATTCATTGATGCGGGTTCTTTTAACCAACTTTAACGAAAGGGGTGTAATTGGATCGTTATGTTGGGCGAAAAATGTTGTGTCGATTGTTGTCTAGAAGTTTAAGGTAGAATTTTAAGATATAGGGGAATATACTGTTTTTCAATAGTTTAGTAGGCGAAGAAAGAAACATAATAAATTTTAATAAGTGCACGGTTGAATATAATCGGCTACGCCATAATATCTTGTTTGCTATTGCGAAATTATTTATTATTCGATGCAAAAAAAAACACTATGAAAGACGATTCCTTGAAAAAAGTTAGATACTAATTTAGGTACCATTTCTATAAGTGCACTGTTGAATAAAATCGGCTACGCCATATCTTTCTTGGGATCACGGAATGAAATAATAAAAATCTATGTTAAAATCACTATGAAAGACCTGTTTCTTTAAAAAAAGTTAGGTACTAATAATACATAATACATTTAATAAGTGCACTGTTGAATAAAATCGGCTGTCTTTTTTGGGTTTGAGGAATGGAATAAACAATTTTTCGGTTCCTAAAATCACTGTGAAATTATTTTTCCTTATAAAACTTTCTGTAGAACAAAATTTTGGCAAATCGAACCAAGATGTGAAAAGCCACAATAATAATAATTATTTCTTTTAAAAGCTGTATAGATCCAATCCGTGCGTTGATTCTATTCGTTTATTTATTTAAGACACATAAAAAGTCCATAAAACAGAGTTTGATACAAAAATAATTTTAATAGAGGCTATAAAACGATTCCAAATATTATTTAGATCATTCATTTGTAACTAACTAATATTGTCTGAATGATGTCTATCTGTTTATAAATTTAACTATGTATATGGCTGAAGAATAATTTATACAGAAAAAAAAAAAATATACGGTTTTAGTTTTTTTTTTTTTTTAACTATGTAGATACATTTCATCATAAGAAATCGAGTAATATAGGCTTCAATTTAGGTACAAAGACTCGATAACGACTAAAATATGAAGTAGGCAAAGTAGCAAACAAAATCTAGTTTGTAATTGTTTAGTTTGTTCATTAATTATTGAAATACTATTGACTTATTATTATTAAATTATTTCATAAATTATAGAAATTTTTGTCAATTACTAATTTAATGTTTTTTATATTTGTACACCAGTCATGGTCAAACATGTTGATCCAAACCATCATTTAATATCTTTAATAAGCATCTCAACCATGTATTATTATCTACACATGTTTTTGCAAATAAATGTATCTTTATCTTATCTTATCTTTATCTTAATACTTAAATAATGTATTTCCAAAAATATATTAATTTTCGAGAACTATGCATATATTTTGTTAATTAAGTTCAAATCTATATATTTTTGAATTTGATACGAATCCTTTCTAATTTGACGTTTATGTATCATTTGGTGTAATAACAATGCCATATAGCTGTGGGTGGGTCCAAATTTAGCCAATAAATTAACTTTAAAGTTTTTACTTTGTATCCCATTAAGTTTCATAGATGCTCTGATTAGGGAACCGGTGAGACTGTTAGTAGAATATCTGAATATTAATTTAATTCTATTGATTATTTTATCTGTTGAAGACAACGGTGATTTACGAGTTTTTGATTTGCACATGAGATTGGAAATAAAATATCAAGAACTTTCGGAGACTAATGTTTCATACTCACACCGAAATCACACATTGTTAAGAAGAAATGTGGGTGGCCTTTTCTTCATACAAACGCTCTCGACTGTTTTCTTTCTGGTTTATAACCCTAGAGCAATGATTTTTTACAGTAAAATAAATATCTATTTTTCTATGTTTAGTTTTGTTGATAAATTAAAAAATCTTAAAAGAGCAAGAAAGAAAAGAAAAAGCCATTAGCCCAGGAATGCAGACGTTGGAAAATCCAATAATAATTTTGGAAACCATTTTTTTTTTGTTGTTGCTTATTTTTTTTGTGTACAATAAAGAGTATTCCAGCCATCAAGTAATAAGACAATTTAACAGTATCTTGATTTGAGCGATGCTGCGAGCATGTCGGTACCGTAAAATGAAATGCTTCAACTTTGCCCACATGGCCCGGCCCTACTTTACCTAACGGCACTAACCTAATTTTTTACTTTATTTCCAGAACTACAGTTGTATGTACAAATGTATGTAATGTAAATATATGTTGTATGCTAATCTAAGGTTGTATTTACAAACAAAAAAAGTATAAGTATTATATACGTTGTCTAGTACCCACCGTTCAAGCTCTGCTTAGTTTGGGACTAGATCAGCCATTCCCAAAGTGGCTGATAACACCCCCCTGTGGCCGCTGCAGGCCTAAAGGGGGAAGAGACCCAGAATAAAAAATGGGGGCGTTGTGTAAAGGCTTGGGGGTGATTTGTAATTTCATCTAGTTAGGAGGACTCTTAGACACCGACTGAACTCTCGACTTTCGAGTAGACAAAATAAGTTTGGGAACCCTGGACTAGATGGTGCTGTGTAAAAATGTCCCAAAAATATTTATTATTACTATTTATTAGTGGGCGGGGCACATTGCTCGCAGAAATGATGGCCGATGGGGCAGTAAAGTTCTAGAGTGGCGGCCGCGTACTGGAAGGCGCAGCGTCGGTAGGCCCCCTACAAGGTGGACCGACGACCTGGTGAAGGTCGCGGGAATCCGCTGAATGCGGAAGGCGCAGGGCCGGTCGTTGTGGCGATACTTGTGGGAGGCCTATGTACAGCAGTGGACGTCTTTCGGCTGAAATGATGATGATGCTGATGATTTATTAGTTACAAAATCTCTCCAAGTACGGAAATCGTAGTTGTTACAGTTTGATAAATTTTTGGCAAAGTAGTGTTATGTGGGTAAAGTTGTAACATTTTATGGTAAACCAAGTTCTTCTCCGGGTGGTCGTATATGATTACCCGCTTTTTGAGCGTTTATAGTGGCAATCTTATAGTGGATTACCACTATAATACCTGCTCGTGTAGACTTATTTACATGAGCTTAGTACTTGACATTAGCGCTGCTTGTCGCTCAGTAAATAGGAACGGCTTCTATTCACTGGCACTTGCACTTTCACTATTACTAATCACAAATTCAGCCGCTTACACGCTGGATATTAGTGTAAGTGGAAAGTTAGTACCAAGCATTCGTTACTAAGCTCATGTAAACTTAGCTTAAGGCATATGTAGGTTATTAGAAAATACAGAACCAGATTCTGATTCCAATTGGTAAGACAAAAGGCACATACTTGATATACTAGGCAATAAAGATAAAATTTCACCAAGTAATATTTTAGTACATTTGGCGCTTAGCAATCACTGTGAAAAGTGATTCATACTACTTCCTACCACTAGTTGCAAGGTTTATGAGTCAACGACAATATCAGTTGCTTTTCTTTATAGCCTCTTTGTGTGGTACACACAACGACTTACTATAAATATATTTAATGGAGTACCCATCCACAAACCAATAGATTTTATGCTTGTCAAACTGTGAAGATGCGGAGTTTGTCATATAAAGTACAACTGTACAACCATTTGAAAATTAAACGCCACGTAGGGGTATTTTTATGGGTATAACCACAGAAATAGGAGAGTAATCTATTTCTGTGGGTATACCTTACAGGTTTACCCGTGCAGGTTATCTGTACAAGTAACTACCCACGACCGGTTCCTATTCTTCTAGTCCAGCCATTCCCAAAGTGGGCGATAACGCCCCCTTGTGGGTGCTGCAGGCCTAAAGGGGGCGGTAAGAGACCCAGAAAAAAAATGTGGGCGTTGTGTGAAGGCTTGGGGGCGATTTGTAATTTCATCTAGCTAGGAGGACTCTTAGACACCGACTGAACTTGCGACTTTCGAGTAGACAAAATAAGTTTGGGAACCACTGTTCTAGTCCAGCCAAAGGTTGTCTGGAAGAGATTGCCTTGTGCGATAAGACCGCCCATTGTACTTACATAATCTATCTGTAAACTACTGTCTTTGTTTTCGTTTGGTGTATGTACAATAAAGAATATAATAAATAAATAAATAAACCAGAGTATAAAATTAACTGTATAGTTTTATCACATACACTTGGAAAGAAAAACCTGCCACGTAAACCCTTGCATGTATGGCCACCTTAAGAGGAAATGCGGGTGGTCTTATCTCCATACAAACGCTCTCGAATGTTTTCTTTCTAGTTTATAACCTTAGAGCAATGATTTTTTACAGTAAAATAAATATCAACTTTTTTGTGCTTCGTTTTTGTTGATAAATTTTATGGGTCCTTTTTGTGAGCTGCTACACTTGATTCCAATAGTACTTGATTCTTATTGCAAATATGTATAAAAGGCACGTATACTTGATATACTAGGCAATAAAGATAAAATTTCACCAAGTAATATTTTAGTACATTTGCCGCTTAGCAATCAATATGAAAAGTCATTAATACTACTTCCTACCACTAGTTGCAAGGTTTATGAGTCAACGACAATATCAGTTGCTTTTCTTTATAGCCTCTTTGTGTGGTGCACACAACGACTTACTATAAATATATTTAATGGAGTACCCATCCACAAACCAATAGATTGTCTGCTTGTCAATCTGTGAAGATGCGGAGTTGCCTGTCTTTATTTTTCTAATATTTTTCCAATCAGTTTTAGGGCCCCAATTCTCGCGTTATAGAGATAATAAATAAATAATAATAATAAATCATTCATTTATTTCACCACCACATAAAGAATCTTTACAGTGTAAACCATTAAAACAAATATTTGCTTAACATTATGTTGTGGTTACTGGAGCCTGTACTAGGTGAACCTGTGAACCCGGACATAGTAAACAAAATCAATATATTATTTAAAAATTTCAGCATTATTCATAAAAATCTTGGTGTCACGGATGTGTACATAATTTATAGTTAAGGTAATAATAACAATGAAAGTGAAAGTGTAGTGTAAGGATATAACAAAATGCGTTTTGTAATAAAGGGGAGTGTAGGAGTTGTGTGTGTTTGTGTGGGGGGGTTTTGTCTGTGTGGGGGTTGTGTGTGGATATGGGGGCTGTGTGTGGATGTTGGGGCCACCCATGATGTTGAAGGTATTGTGTGTAAGGGAGCGTGCGTGGCTGTCGGTGTATACAATCCAGATTACATGTGTAAGGAAGATGGAAGCAAAAATAGGACACTCTATTGGATAACTAAACAAAAAAGAAAAGAAAAAGATAAATGTCTAATTCAAGATAATCTCTCTAATCGATTTTGAGAATACGGAAATTTATTTTCAATCGACATTCGCCATCTTATTTCGACGTTATGTCGAGTTCGAGATAATGTCTACGACGCGAGAATCAGCACCCAGGGCAGAGAGACTTTTGAAGATTATGTATTTGTAGAAAAGTATCGCTGTCGCTTTGCCTCAAGTATTCGCAATAAGGCCAACTCCGACTGAATAGCCTTAGTGAAAATTCATAATTCGACGTTTGGCTTTCGAATATTTTCTCCTCCGAAACTGTATCAATTTGAAAGATATTTCTTAGACATTCTTTCGAACTTATCCATATCCTACTTATCAATCATTCAACCATTGTGGTGTACTTGGAAAATCAGCCGAACCCATTAGAAATCTTGGGTGAGTTGTTATTTTCCTTAATCGTAACATTCTTAATGTACTTACCTACTCATTCAAGTTGAGTTTGCTTCATTAAAAGTAAATTATAGTCTTACGAAGAATGGTGAATCATTTCCAATGATGAAATGCTGCTTGGAGTTTTTTCACAGAACAGATTCTTCTGTAAAAAAGCAATAGCATAAAAATTTGCCTGTTACAATCATCATCATTTCAGCTGAAAGACGTCCACTTCTGGACATTGACCTCCCCCAAGCAGTTTGGGGGGATATGCCATAATCGCCACGCTTGGCAGGCGGGTTGGCGATCGCAGTTGGTTGTTTAAATACTCGGAGAACGCTCCTGCCCACAGAAATAGATAGAGATAGAATGGCTGTAATCACAATTTTACTCGCGATTAATGCGTAGCAACTTTCGAACAAACTACGCATTACCTACATACGTGGGACACTCAGAAAGTTTTGCGAAACTAAAAAAAATTGTTCTATACGTACATATATTTTTATCAAATCTTTTCAAAGTACTTTCCACCAGCCTCTATACAAAGATTCATGCGCCTAAACCAGTTTTCAAAACACTTTTTCCAGTCCGCCGCAGACACCTCGTTTACAGCCTGCTCGAACGCAGCCAGCGCATCTTCCGGCGACGAAAATTGTATCCCTTTGAGCTGATTTTTTATTTTTGGGAATAAAAAGAAGTCACACGGTGCTAGATCAGGGCTGTAAGGAGGGTGACCCAGGAGTTTGACTGGCGTGCTGTCCAGGAAGTCCCTCGTTTTGAGTGCGGTGTGCGCAGGTGCATTGTCGTGGTGGAGCAGTAGCCCGCGGAGCCCTGTGTTTGGTCGCTTGTTGCTTATAACAGAGAAAACTTCTGGCAAACATTTGGTAGTATACCATTCGGCATTAATGCTTCTTTGATCCCGTAAGGGAATTGATACCAAGTGGCCAGTCAAATTAAAAAAGCTAGCGATCAAAATCTTACCCCCGCTTCTAGATCGCTTCACTTTGGTAGGCGTTGGCTCATTTTGAAACACCCAAACAGTCGACTGGCGCTTGGTTTCTGGGTCGTATTGATAAATCCAGGACTCATCACCTGTAACGATGTCGTAAACACGCCGAGACGAGCCTGCTTCAAATTTGTTAAGCATATCACGGCACCATTCCACCCGGGCCTGCTTCTGAGCATCGGTGAGGTTGTGCGGCACCCAGCGTGATACTATCCTCCTCACGCGAAGATGGCTGTGTAGAATCTCGTGAACGCTTCCCGATCCAATCTTCAATATGTGTTGAATCTCCTGATATGTAATTCGCCTATTGTCTTGGATTAAATTTTTCACTGCTAGCACGTTTTCTTCGGTAACAGCCGTCAAAGGGCGACCGCTTCTTTCGTCATCCCCCAAAGTTGGTCGACCGCGCTTGAATTCGTTATACCAACGATACACGGTTGCCTTGGAAGGGCCTTCATCCATGAATGCCATTTGAAGTCTATCGTACGATTCATCCGGTTTCAGGCGACACTTGAAATCGTATAAAATCATAGCTCTAAAATGTTCCCGGCGCAGATCCATATTTCAGTGAGACACAATACTTTGAATTAACTCGCAAAAAATGTGGAGGGAAATTTTGAAATTGGAACTTACTTATTTTTACTTATAAATAATCATATTTTCGAAAAACATTATAACTGGCCAGTCTCCCATATATAAAAACTTTTTTTCGCAATACTTTCTGAGGGGCCTGGTATTGACATCATTATTTTTTTAAATTTAACTTTAATCAAATGTACTTTACAGCTTTTGTTTCTGCAGTTAGAAACAGCACAATAAGGTATTTTTGCAAGTTTTTGTTACAGTATTTACAGAAACAAGTCTTAAGGCGTACTGATACTGAGAAAGGCTTTGAAATGCCCTGCACTATGGTGCAGAGTGTTGGCACGCGCGCCGTGCCCACTTTTCCATTCTAGATGGAGTAGATATTTCTGTGCAGCTGCCCATCCTCTGGTAAATCCCTTAGTCGCCTTTTACAACACCCATGAGAAGAGAGAGGGTGGTGCGATTCTGTACGTCCGGCACCACACGGAACAATAATGATTGCAATGAACTTTCATATCTTTTAAACAGCTTTAATTTGCAAATAATAATACAATGGAAGTACTATTAAAACGTTGTTCAAACCAGTCCATTTTTTTTTAAGAGCAAAAAAGTTATACGCATACCACATCCATTCGGACCCCTAAGTTTTAACCCTTACAATGCAGTTGTGTTTTAAACCATATTTCGTGCACGAATTCTCCGGGCCTTATTTGCATACGCGTTTGTTAATATGACCCCACGATTTTTTATAGATACTTTAGGTTGGTTAAGAAAAAATTGCTTCGTGGGGTTAAATTTTTTCTTGGAATAAAAATAATAATTGTCATTATTGTGAAAAAGTTGGAACAAAAAACGGTTAATTTTTTTGGTGTTTTTTTTTTTTTGTTTCAAGCACATCTGCTCTTTTTTCTGGATTTTTATTTTTATTGGTTTGTCATTATATTTGGAGAGTGTTTTGTGCTGCATACATCCCAATTTGCATATTAGCAACTCTGCATTGTTGTAATTGTTTAACTTAATACATCTGCAATGGTTTAACCTTTCTACGGCCGTTTGAGTAATTGCCTCACGATTATTTTTCTGGTTTATTAAGTGTTAAAAATAATGTAACAAGTTTTTGCACAACATAACGGTATTTTTTGTTAGCTATTTAGTTAACTATAGTGGCAATTTATTATGAACAGACATAAATTACTATGAAGTTCGATGATAGACGCGTCTTAGTAAAACTTATATTTAATATACAGAGACTATTATTAAAAATGGAATACCTACTCACTAGAATAAGATTATTGTGCACACCTTGTTAAGATTCATGACTAAATAAAATAATTTAAAAAACGTTAAACGTTTTAGTAGCAGCCCGGAGTTTGGATTTGTGCCCGGTCAATGGCAATAGGCTCGCCCCCTATTACATGGGACTATAACATAACTGACAAAATGTGGGTGTACTATTACACCTCTGCCTACCCCTTCGGGGAAATACAGGCGTGATGTTATGTTGTTGTTATGTTATTAAAAGTTTCTTGGTACAAAATTTTAAGTAGGTAGGTACCACGTAATTATAAATTTAATTGAGTAAAAAATGAAAATCAATTTTGTATGTAACAAAACATATCGGCAACATTTTGAAACACATGTTACTTCCATAAAATTATGTAAATATAAAATTACTTTACCAACAACAAGCGTTTTATAAAATCTGTAACAGCCTTCATTAAATCCCTGTAATAACGCTAAGACAGGCTTGATTACCATCTATTACTCTGCCGTATATATAAGCTATTACAATACCGGATAACTGGTTAGGACCGGTTCTAAATAGTTTCCCACTGGCCATCAACTTTTTCAAATTTAGTAAACATTGAGATTATTGGTTGTTGAGACCGGTCTCGCAGCGAACGGTTGAACTGTTAACTTGTGAATAGTTCTAGTTATCTCACTCAATGGTGACTGTGAAAAGGTATTAAGCTAAGTTAATTTATGTCTTTTGATTGGGAGGCATTGGATAAGATGCGGCTGATCAGTAGACAACGTATCTTTCACTGGCAATGAAAATCATACAGACAGCACGATCGCAAAGAACTTCAATATTCTGTTCATGCTACGAACCTGAAGCATACTCCAGGGATGTTACGGAGCTTCGACTCCGATAAGTCGGAACATGCGATTGATATTATCACCTTCGAGCTCCGGTTCCGACTTCGGCTCCAATACTTTTAAATCGGAGGTTTTAATCGGAGCTCGAAGCATAGCGCATAGCGGAGGTTTATGCATGTCGCGCGGTGAACCCTCCTCCCCACGCGCTTTCTGTCATTGATTACTCTTTCACTAGGTAGGTAGGTGTAGGTTTATTATATTAAATTGAAATTAAAGAGGCTGACTAAAAACATCTATGTATTTTACTAGGACTGCCCTTAACACATCTGTCTTCTGCCACCAGCTCCGACTCCGATTCCGGTTCCGACTCCGATAAACCAAATTTAAAAACTCCGACTCCGACTTCGGTTCCGATAAAACCACCTCTGTAAAATCCCTGGCACACACTACCTATAAATATTTAATGGAAATCAGTTTATCTAAATGCTTAGATCGTTATGCTTCTTAAATCGTTTTTTGTTGAAGAAAATCTTTCAACCACTATACAATTATTTTCTTCAATATACTCGCTTCCATTATAACCTGTCCCTATGGCTAGCTTGACAAGATTTACTATGCCCGATGAGGAAAGCTCAAGTTAAGAACGTTTAATTTATTTATACGAGCCAGCATTATTTTTATAAACAATTTATTGTTATTGGAAAGCATTGCTTTTGGCTAGAAGGCTCATTTAAAACCTCTTTCTTTCAAGAGATTAATGTGAATGTTTTTTATTGTAATTTTAAACAGTTACGGCATATGCCCGCCCCCCTCTGGGCGACCTATATTTAGCAGTGGACAAGTGGCAGGGATCAATTCACAGTCTAGATTATTTGTTTTTTTGTACTTGTATCTCACATATGATATGTATAACTAATTTTAGTCAAGTGTACGCTAAGCACTTGAAAACGCAAAAATAAAATTAAAACTCAAGCACTTTGCTATAGGTTCTCATTAATTTAACCCTCAAATTATGGAAATAAAAGATGCTCATAAATTATTTTTTCATAGGAATTCTTTACATTCATAGTATGTATATTATGGCTTCAAAATTTACTAGTTTAGACATGTTTTTTAATGTCTTATAAGAATCATCTAAGGTCTTATACTACCTACTCATACGAATTAATTAACTTATCAGCGAAAAGGTACATTGACACGTCTTAAAAATATTCCAAATATGATTGAATGACTGAATTATAGTAATTATCTTTAGTTAAAACGGTATTTTGTATTTCTATCTACACGATGAGTAACACAACTGGAATTTTATATTTTTTGTCCAATATCTCAGTCAGTCTAAATTCCAAATTTGATTTATTAATTATATATGACTTATAAAAATAACGAATTCATTTTAACACGGCTATAAATAATCGTTTAGCAGAAACAAAACGTATGAGTGTGTTTATAATGTCAAAAACAAGTTATCTATGGCTTGGAGTTATGATTGAATTGAACATAGTATTTATAATTTCTAATTTAATAATATTAATTATAACTAGGCAGCGTATGTTGGTCTGAAATCTGACTAAAAACTTTTTAACAGACTTAAAAAATGGAGGAGGTTCTCTATTCGATTGTATTTTTTTTAACCTCAGAACTACGTAATTTATAAACCGATTTGGACAAGCATTTGCATTCAGAAAGTATCATTTGGTGAAAATCTAATGTAGATCTTCGGAGATAAAGAAGGGAACTCTTCAATGGATGACAGCAAATCATCGGGGATTGCAGAAATCACTTGTCTTTCTATTATTAATGCCTCTAAAAATAGAAAAATAAAATAAACTTAAAAAAAGTACTACTAAAGTACTTTAAAGTAAGACTGCCTCGTTGGTCTAGTGGTTGCAAGCGCGACTGCTGAGCGTGGGGTCCTGGGATCGATTCCTGGGTCGGGCAAAGTGTTATTGGGTTTTTTCATTAGGAAACTATACCAGACAACCTTAGGGAAATGCAGAGACAAAGAATAAGGTAGATGCACCAGTAAAGTAGTAAAATATGTTCAGTACTACGGACTTATAATTTAATATAAATAAATAAATACCTATGTACAGTATACATATAATAAAATATACATATTATACATACCTACATATACATATAACTATAAATATATAGCCGTCGCAATATCAATTAAAACCACACTATAGCAGCCATATACTGCCCTCCAAGGCACAAGATAAGAAAAGAACAATTTCTACATCTCTTCGGACTCTTGGGTCAGAGATTTATATTGGGTGGTGACTTTAATGCTAAGCACACCCAATGGGGATCGAGATTAAATACGCCAAAAGGAAGACAACTTTTAAGTGCAGTGAAAGACATGCATTGTGAAGTCATGAGCACAGGCAAACCAACATACTGGCCAACTGACCTAAAGAGAATACCGGATCTTATAGACTTTTTCGTATGCAAAAATATATCTACCAACTATATGTCTATAGAAGAAGGCTACAATATGAATTCGGACCACTCTCCGATTATGTTAAAATTAAGCCATAAAATCTTGCTTAGACAAGGCCATTTGTCCTTGATTAATAAGCTTACAGACTGGGAAAGTTTTAACCTGGAACTAAATAACATCATTGACTTAAAAGCTCCTTTAAAAAATCGAGATCAACTTGACTCAGAAGTGAACAAATTAATTGTTAACATCCAACAATGCGCATAGAATAACACACCGCAAACTAAAAGAAAATATAAGGGAAATATTTACCCCAAGGAGATTATAGACCTACTATCTGAGAAAAGAAAGCAAAGAAAAAAATGGCAGCAAAGCAGGTTTCCACAAGATAAAACGTTATTAAATTATTTAACCAAAAATTAAGAAGGAAAATTCGGTATTTTCAAAAAGAATCTTTAGATACTAACCTCAGACAGTTAACAAGTGACCAAAAGACTAATTACTCTCTTGGGAATGTTACAAAAAATATTAAAAAACCAATTATACCAACTCCTCCCATCAGAGAAGTCAACGGAAAATGGGCCATAAGCAATGACCAGAAAGCTTTAAGATTTGCACAACACTTAGAAGAAACTTTCAAGCCAAACATAGGCTCGATAGAGAACCTTGAGTGTGCCAATACGTTACAAGATCAAGGAATAAAACTTGTCACCCCAAAAGAAGTTATGAGGGAAATTCAAAATAACATCAGCTCGAAAAAATCTCCGGGATATGACCTCATATCTGGAGAAATCTTAAAACGCCTTCCACGTAAATCTTTGGTCAAATTGACGAAAATTATCAATGGTGCATTCGTTTTAAAGCACGTGCCTGAGTCTTGGAAAGTGGCTGAAGTGATCATGATTGCAAAACCTGGAAAACCACCCCGTGAAGCATCATCATATAGACCCATCTCCCTGTTGCCCATACTATCTAAACTTTTCGAAAAACTGTTTTTGAAACGGTTGAAACCAATTATAAGCGAGAGAAACCTAATACCAAACCATCAATTTGGCTTCAGGGAAAAACATTCTACCATAGACCAGGTACATAGAATAACCAACATCATTGAAAAAACGCTCGAAGATAAAAAAGTCTGCTCCACCGTATTTCTAGACGTGGTACAAGCTTTTGACAAAGTCTGACATGACGGTCTGATTTTTAAACTCCGATCAATGTTACCCAAAAATTTTGCCGATATCCTGGAATCGTACATCGAAAACAGAATGTTTAGAATAAGGCATGAGGATGCCTATTCAGAGTTGAAAGTTATTACAGCTGGAGTACCTCAAGGCAGTGTGCTAGGACCAGTCTTGTACCTGCTATACACATGTGACATACCAGAACTGGAAAATAACACTATTGCGACCTTTGCAGATGATACCGCTATTATGGCCACTGGTTCAAGTCATAAGGAAGCAACAGAAAAGGTGCAAGTGGCTGTGAATAAAGTTTATGACTGGACACAAAAATGGAGAATCAAACTAAATGAATCCAAATCGATTCACATCGACTTTACCAACAAAAATAGTGATTACCACCCGATTTTTATTAACGGTCTACAAGTGCCTTATGCAAACACAGCCAAATACCTTGGCATTACACTTGACGCAAAGCTGCGCTGGAAAGCTCACGTTAAAAAGAAAAGAAAGGAACTCAATATGCGATACAAAAATATGTATTGGTTACTCGGTAGGAAATCCTGCCTATCAATACCTAACAAATTATTATTATACAAGCATATACTCATGCCGATTTGGACGTACGGAATCCAACTTTGGGGCTGTACTTGCCGGAGTAATATTAAAATCATTCAAACATTCCAGAATAAAGTACTCAGGGAAATTGTCAACGCTCCCTGGTATATAAGAAACGACGACCTCCATCGTGACCTTAAAATGTAATTCGTCACCAACATAATAAAAAAAATTGCTGAAGCCCACGAACGTAGACTTCATCAACATGTGAATGTCGAAGCCATCCAGCTGCTCGACAACACGGACATAGTACGAAGAATGAAAAGAACTAAACCTTTTGAGTTAGTGTAGTGAATAATAGTGAACAAAATAGTGCTACTGTACAGTCAACAAATCGGAATCATGACCCACGATAAGCTTAATATCCTACAGACATTCTAATACAATTAGGTTGAATTTCGCTTAAACAGATATTTCCCTGGCAACAGACTTGTTATAAATTTTGTTAGCTATTGACAGTGACAGCTAGTTTACCAATAAAATTATTTTTCTAAATTTTATTCTTGATTTTTAACTCCAAATATTGTTATTTATTTATTTATCATTTATTGCGAATAATAAATCAAATGTATGTTCCACATATTTGGCCGTTAAAAGTATTGTTTCACACCTGTGTTTGACATCTTTTCATACTTGACATTTTATTATTTGTCATTTTTATTTTTATTTTATTAATGTTCTGTAATCGAAAAAGATAGTATAGGTTTCTTAAAAAATATAGTTTTTTGTAGGAAAACCACGTGAAACGACAGCTAATTCGAAATTCAAAACATATTTCCTGCTTTATCAAAAACATAAGTCCCAATCCAATTATAAATCTATTGCATTGATAACAAAGTTCAAAACGGCACAGACCTCTGACCCGTTTTAATGCATTTTCTTTAATATTCAAAATGTCCTAAGTGCACGGACATAGTACGAAGAATGAAAAGAACTAAACCTTTTGAGTTAGTGTAGTGAATAATAGTGAACAAAATAGTGCTACTGTACATATAACACATGAACAAAGTGTTTTTATATTAATATTATCAGACTCTAAGTAAATGCAATGGACATTATTCTTAGTTAACAAATATATACAACGTAGAAAAATAAATTAGATTAAAATTACTTATTAGTCTTGTAGGCTAGATTGTAATGTATTATTAAGAACAAAAAAAATATATAAGATCAAGATAAATCAAAGTCGAGCTGAATCTGCTAAATTGTAATTTCTTTTAATAATTATTATTGACGTATTGCATTAAAAAGACATGCCAAGATTGTATACTAAATGAGACAAGTAAGAAAAACAGAGTGTACCTACTTTAAAATTCCTATAATATAATTATATCATCTCGTCTCGATTTGACATATGTTACTGACTTTTCCCAAAGAAACGTTACATCTCAAAGGATTCCCAGTAGCATACCTCTACAAAGGAAATTCAAATCATTCTTCAAGGGTTAGAATAAAAAAAATTAAACATTCACTTCTTCACATAATTAGCATAAGCCACACCACGGAAAAGTATATAAACGTGAGAATTGTAACACAATACATCGCCCTGTATTGAGGACCAATTGATTTCTCGTATATTTATGCAAATATATAGCATGTTTTAATTTTAAATTCAATCTTATTCACTATTTATATTCTTGGAATGCCCCAAGATTTCTTACTTATTCGATCTACTTGTTACTTTAAACTTGCGAAGGTTATGTAAATTCTTTAACAGATAAATTCAGGTAGCGTTTGCAACAATAAATCTAATCGACAATGCAAGTATTTGGTATATCTTTAATGGGTTCCAGTGAAAATATTTAAATATTTTGAATTAAATTTGGGTCCCACGAGAATTTTATACGAAGGTACTGAGCGGATTACAAGAAATAGTAATTTAAAATGAGTGAGCATGCATATATTACAAAAAAAAAATTAAGTATAGCCAAGTAAAAATACGTATTTCCAGTAAATCATCAATCTTATTTTATTTTACTGATTAATTAGGTACCACTTAAAGTAATAAACTCAAAGTCACTCAGCGAGCTATGGAGCGAGCTATGCTTGGAGTTTCTTTGAAGGTTAAAATCCGTAACGAGATTATCCGGAGAAGAACTGGAGTGACCGACATAGCTTGTAGGATCAGTAAGCTGAAGTGGCAGTGGGCTGGCCATGTCTGTCGAAGGACCGATGGACGTTGGAGCAGACGAGTCCTTGAGTGGAGACCGCGAATCGGCAAACGTAGCGTAGGGCGCTCCCCTGCCAGTTGGACCGACGACCTAAAGAATGTGGCTGGGGGTGACTGGATGCGGAAGGCAGAGGACCGAGCGTTGTGGCGCAACTTGGGAGAGGCCTATGTCCAGCAGTGGACTGCGATAGGCTGAGTTGATTGATTGTTGATAAAGTAATAGCTTATCAATTAATGAATGTTAGTAAAAAGCAATTTATACGTAACAGTCAACCGATACCAAATCAAAATTAATCCTATAAGTACCAATAACAGGTGCCTATAACAGAAATACAATCAAAAACTCATAGAAAGCCTTATTTAATTTTATGGTCAACAATAAGGTTTTATGGCGTAACGGTAGCCTTAGCTTCATGGGCTCGAGATGTGAGCGCATGAAGTTTGTCAAGGGCCATATTTTATCACCGTGAAATCATTAAATTATATTTACGATTCGATTCCGATCGATTGGCTGTTTAGGGTTAAGTATTTTCTTGTTTTTATTCAAATTTGAGATATTTTTCGGTAACTTAGTATTAAAAGGTGGACCGACAACCTGGTGAAGGTCGCGGGAATCCGCGGGATGCGGAAGGCGCAGGACGGATCGTTGTGGCGATGCTTGGGGTAGGCCTATGTCCAGTAGTGGACGTCTTTCGGCTGAAATGAATGAATGAATGGACTTAGTATTAAGGCTTATTTGGGATTTATTAAAAAAAAATAAAAAAAACATTTTTCTTGACTAAAAACATGATTTTTGCTGTATTTTTTTATTGAGAGAAGATTTTGTAATTTTTATTATTATCTAGTTATTAGTTAGCTCTGACTTCGGCTAATTTTATTGTTTCTTATAAGAGTTTTGCCATGCAGTATACATAATGGTCTCTCCATTATGTATACTTGTGTTTTTTATAACTCTCAACTTTATCTTATTACAATCACAAGTAGGTATACCTTTTTGCCTGTTTTTATCTAGAGACTACACGGCATCAACAAAGGTAAGCGTGTATAATTTTTATTATTAATTTATACAATTACTTTACCTCACGGTAAAAGATATTTTACATCTAAGTTACTAATCTATGTTAATCTGTCCAGCATATAGGCAGTACTAATACATTTTATAGTAAAATTATATTTTAAAAAAAACCGGCCATGAGTGAGTTGGACTCAAGCAGTAAGAGCTCAGCACCACTCATCAACCTGATAGCCCATAGAAACTATTAGAAACTGATTAAATTTACGAGAGTTTATCAAAAGACATCAACGACCAAACGCGAAATGTGAATTTTTGCATCTCTTTCTTACGTAGGTACCATCACATTTGTCTATGTTTGCCCTATTTTTAGTATTTGTTGCTAAACTACATAGTATGCACTATAATCAGACCAAGTTTTACGCTGGTATGTATTACTGTTTTAAAGATAGAGCAGGAACAAACACGTTGGAAAAAATGCATGTTTTTCGAGGTTTCTTGTTTTGTTTTTATTTTTATTATTTGTCGTTATAGGCACCATAGTAACACATATTCTGTGAAAATTTCAACTGGTTACCTAATACCGTTACAAAGATACAGCCCTGTGACAGACAGACGGACGGACGGACGGACGGACGGACAGCGTAGCGAGAGTAATAGGCACCCTTAGCACCCTTTGGGTACGGAACCCTAAAAATCGGCCATGTGCGAGTTGGACTCGCGCAGTAAGAGCTCCGCACCACCCATCGACCTGATAGCCCATAGAAACTGATTTAATTCATGAGAGTTTACCAAAGGTTCAACCATAGAAATCTAAGTAAATAAATAATAATAATAAAAGTGAATAAATAAAGAAGAATGTTCTAATAAATGTGGAAAACGCGCGTGTACTGGTGTCTTTTAAGACACCAGTGCGCGAACCGTTTGCTTGATTGTCAGTGCTGTTTTGGACACAGAGTCACTAAAATTGTGTTGGGCTCGTAGCGAAGCAACGACTGCGCGGATTGTACGATCTATAAGGTTAAGCTGCACTTGCCGCGGTCAGTCTATGGATGGATGACCGTTTCGTTACACATCGAGATTCCTCCGTGCCTCGGAGAGCACGTTAAGCTGTTGGTCCCCGTTGTCATACGAATATCTATGGCAGTCGTTACGGGTAGTCAGTCTAACAACTTTTTTTTTTTTTTGCCGTGGGGATATCCTCATGGACGCACTCCGCCTGGGGTAGGCGGAGCCAGTGTCGGACTCTTACCGACTAAAACCACCATGGTGTTCCTTCAACTACCTTAGCCGGGGGCGTTGGAACCCGTGAGTATTCACACAACCACCCCCGACAGGTCCTGGTCCGCCTCAAGCAGGCGAGCCCCTTCTCCCCGTGCGGCCTTACGTTGGCCGCACCCTCCTAGGCAGCGCACATGGGACACTGCACGCCACCTCACCTCAAGGGCTTTTACCAGCTACGCCAACTACACTAGCTACGCCAGCTGCTGGTCGGGCAGCAGACTACCCCGAGTCTGCTGCTCGCAGGCCCCATCCTCCCGTAATTTTTTATAGAGGTTTTGTTCCTCGCGGTCCGGGCAGTGAAGCCAAGACCCTCGGTCCCAAGAGGCGCGAGAACACTACTCAGCGGGCACTCCTAGGGTTACGAGATCTACGGGGGCAGGTAAGGACAGTCCCCCCGCTGCCTGCCCAGTGGCAGGGTGAGTGCACACCGGGCCCGCCACTACTCCTCCACTGTGCCCTCTGCTGACGTCAGAGGGACACGTGGAGCAACTCCGCGTTGGCACACATGGGGCCCCTCCCGTACTAGAATATTCGACACAGGCAATAAGATCCCCTGAAGGTTAATCCCTCGAAAGGATTCTATTGCCCGTATCCAGGATGTACCGGCCTAACAACTGCCGTTCCCTCCAGACGTGTCCAGAGGGCCAGCACCCCAAAAAGTCCCACAACTGGTCTAACCTCCGAATGTCAGTATTACCCAGTTTTTGGGTTGCGGGGGTCTGATGGCAGTCGCTCCGTGTGAAATACTGATGTTCAGCAGCATCTGGCTAGACTGGAAGCCGACCCCAATATAATTGGGAACAGGCTCGGAGGATGAGTCACAAAAATTGCATTTTGCAGCATATCTAGCACCGGTTTTATTAGGCCATATTTATTTTGCGTTGAATGCTAGAAACATGGTGGGCGTGATTGCGTATTTATGTGTTGGTGGCGGAAAACCGGTGACATCCGTTCCCGTAGTAAAAAACAGTAGATAACATTTCTAATACCTTATTTTTTAGATTTCTATGGGTTCAACACTGCATGTTGACGTCTTGAAAGACATCAACGCTCCATGCGCAACCAACGCACACCTTTGGTGAAATATAAATAATTGCATCTATCTTATATCATCTAAATATTTGTGTGATGAACATAAGGTGTCATCACACAAATATTTGTGTCCTGTGGGAATCGAACCCACAACCTTGTGATCAGCAGTCCGACACTCGAACCACTAGACCACAGACGTCGTTTAAGTTGGTACGGAATCCTAAAAACGAATGATTTACAGCAATAATAGTTTCTATGTTTAAAATTATACAATTAATTTATTTTTATTACTAATTAATTTTTAAGAACAAAGTAGGCTCATTATGATAATTGTAATTTAATTCAGTACCTACAAATTTTTCGTTCTTTTTCGGCCAAATCGAAGCGAATTTTATTTCTTTTCAACGAAATGGAAATAAAAATTTCTAAATGTATTTTTTTTTTATTACTTTAAAGCATTTACGCAGGCGAAGCGAAATCTAACGATTTAAATTGTGGAAAGAAAAAATCGCTCTCGAGCAGGATTCGAACCTGCGACTCCTGGTTCAGTACGCCAGTGCCAGTAAGCTACCTCGAACAGTGCTCGTGGTATCGAAATTAACCTCCACTTTTGGTCCGTCTTTGGGTGACGTCAGCGATATCTTATTAGGAAACAGTGTTTCTTATTATTTAGTTATTTTTTTTGTTATGCGTTATTTTGTGAGGAACTTTTATAAATGTACCGTAATAACTGGACCGAAATAACTGCACTTAAACGTACAACGATGTCTAATTTACTGTGTGAGGTTGATCATACGGCAGGTTGTTACTAAGAAATGATGAGGAAAAGTAACATAAATGTCTCAAAAGGTTTTGTAAGTTCCAGCAATATATTTAGTTTAATGATATAATGTTTGAAAGGTTTTTTCCCGGATTATCCAAATATTATTGCAAAACTGTTACAAGTTAACATGCAATAACAATATTTAACTACATTGAACTAAGTTTACGGGACTTGTCGCGCACAATTAAATCAAAATATAACGAAAATTTTGACTAACCTCGACGTTTCGGCCAAGTTGCATTGGCCGTGGTCACGAGTAGACTGAAGTATGTGGGTGTCATCGTCTTGAGCGGCGGGTGTTTTCTCGAACTACCCGCGGTTGGTTTTACGTAACGTCGCTGTCCGTGACAAGATATGCTGAATCACGACACACAATGCTGGCAGTTCCGGCGGACATACATGTTGACATACCACGACGCGAACACTTCTCGATTACCGGATTCCACGAGGAGGACAACCTATCTTCCCGATAGAAATTTTTATATTACTTTATCTCAATCGCTTCTCATACAATTCTGGGATGGTAATGACGATCAGTGGAGAGGATTTTCGGGTCGTGTAGCTCAATCCAATGGTTTGGTCCTGAATCGAGCAAATGTTCGGCTATGGCAGATTTGTCCACTTGACGGCGCCTTACGGCTGTGATGTGCTCCTTCACTCTCTCCGCTATAGTACGCTTTGTCTGTCCAATGTAGGAGCTTGTAATGTTTGTCATATTTTGATTTAATTGTGCGCGACAAGTCCCGTAAACATAGTTCAATATTTACCTACACTACACAACTGCCGGTCCCTCCCACATGTGGCGAAAAACATCACAGCGCGCCCCCACACCGTCGAGCTTTGCCAAATCGCCCTTTGCCAATCAATCGCAACATCGACTCACGATTGGTTACCCCACACATCCCCTACACCACTAACCACTCTACCTACATCCCTTAATCATAAAAAAACCCAAACAATCTATTTCCAAAACTTAGGGTGCCACGGCTCAACTAAAAATGGTACGCCACACGTATGATGCAATAAAAATTTATTTTCCATGATTTCCCCCGTTTCGGAGATCCTCGGCAATCCTCGCGGGGATTCGACCAATCAAATTAAATTCGCGATTGACGTTCCATTGCTTGAATTTAGAACTCTCATTCAAACGTCAGCAAATTTAAATATTTGTATTTACATTTTAAGCTTTAAAAAATTGAAATATGAAACTAAAACAATAAAATTTCAATTTGAAATTATATTTTCATTTAAATTTTGTTAAATTATTAGGTTGCTCAAAAATTAAAGTGGTTTTTTTGCGATTGATTTATCACGGTTATATTTGGCGTCAAATAGGTTATTAAGACAACTTCATTTCGGAGGTGTGTCTTGGCTAATAGCCTATGAATATATTAGGAAGCTGATATATTTTAAGCCTATATACCTATGTTATTACTGCCTATAGTAACTGATATGATCTCAACAACTTTTTAAGCTCGGATCGGGTCATAATTTTTTTATTAATGACATTAACATTTTTGCAGAAAAATTCCGGTCACAGCACACACGATAGCTTCATAATTTACGAAAAGAACATCTTTAGGTTCGAAATACATTTGTAAATAAAATTTATCACATTTTTAATCGAAAAATTTGAATGAAAATTTATTTCTGCAAACCTGCACACAACATGTTTTAAACCCATTCATTCTCAGCATATTGAATTAGTTAAATTATTTATTTGATCTAAAACAGCCACATGTTTTACAAAATAATTTATTAATACCACTTAATAATACAAGTAGATTTAAAACAACACTTTATTTTTAACGTTGCTGTTTTTTGAAAAACATTGAATGACTATAAAGTTCTTTTAAAATTTTAGCGAACTGTGTAGGTAGTTGTTTTGGGACAACAAAGCTTGTATACCTTATTTCTGTGGAGATAAAGTTGATAATAGTATAAATTTTTTTTTCTAAGAGAATCTAGGGCTGTCAGCGGAATATTTATTTGAGAGGACAACGGAGTTCTTTGTGGGGGAGCTAAAGGCAAAAAACGTACGATAGTACTAAATCTGTGCTAGTTCTTTTATTTGTTTATAGTACACACGTGTTTTACTCTTTTGTTTATAACTCAAAATACGTTGTGAAGGGTTAGTTACACCAGCAGCTTAGATAAAATAATCAAAACGCAAATTTTCAATTTCAATTTCAATGTTTTTCATTTCAAATAAACCTAATTACAGGCTTTTTTGAAAGGTCAGGCTCTAGTTGCACGGTTCCAAATTGTGGGTCCTATGGAGAAGAACCGGCAAGAAACTCCATGGATAAACTCTTATTATAAAATAGGTTATTGTTTATTACATCAAATTTATTCAAATAATGTGAGTATAATGTAGGTTAATGTCAGAAATAAAAAAGAGTTTAAAAGTGAGTATATTGCCTTTAGAAATAAACGTAAAAAGAGTTGCCAGTTGCCATAGTATGTAGAAGCTGACCTGTCCCGACAGACGGCACCAGTTCACGAGCATGACGCGAGCATCAGCCATCGCTTAACTCAACCATATTGAAGGGAACATAACGACCCGACACTAACGCCACCATCAGCATGACATTTAAGTGAGCATGACAGACTCATACTGCTAGACAACAAATAGGCAGGAATATATAGAATTACTGTAAAAACATTAATGGCCACATGATACTTACATTTTACATTTTAATCACCTATTAAAAAATTGTACGCAGTTCATATAATTATGTTGCAGTTCTATGACAGAAAAGAATGCAATATTAGAAAAACATGCTGAAATTTTAATCGCTTAATTCCCGAAAAGGGGTCATTGTACTCATCATTATTAACAACTTTTACTATGGGAGCAAGCCCGAAATCGCGAATAAAATCAGGTGGTCCCTACATTTGATCGATTTAAGTGAACACAAATGTAGGGACCAACAGTTTTTTTTTCCGTGATTTCAGGGTTGGTCTGATGATAAAAATTGTTCATAATTATGAGTACAATTACCCCTTTTCGGGAACTAAGTGATTAAAATTTCAGCATGTATAATTGTACATTATCTATCACAAAATGAAAAATTAAAATAAGGAAAAATTCTGATACCTAACTATAAATCATACGATCGACACAATGACACAATAATTATTGTACCAACTGCCACCAACTTTTCCTTCCTTGTTTAAGCTATACCAAAGTGGATCAAGATGTATTTTATATTACAAAAAAAAAGTACAAAACCCATCAATGTATCCCCAAAATTATTGGTCCACAATCATCCGGAAAATAATTCAAATTAAAAATCCTATTATACCTAATAGATCTACAAAATTGAAAGCAATCCCGAATCATCACAAACCAGGCACGATGTAAATTGTTTCATCTCACACACTGCCCCAAACTTAATAGCCGGACCATTTTTAATTTAATCACTAAAAACGAAAACAAAAAGTCTATAACGTAACTTATAGCGGTGACGCAGACGCGAGACGCGGCGATGGTTGTATCGTGATTGCTCTGGTTGTTAGTAGCAAGTTGTAGTTATTACAACATTAGGCTATGATAATTTAATTTTTGTTTAGGAAATCAAAGATTTGAATTAGTTTGATAAAGATATCTTCTACATAAAAAGAGAAACACTACAAAATCAATTAATATCGACACGATCGGTTCCCATTCTTTTAGCCTATCCAAAGGTTGTCTGAAAAAAATTGTCGACCGCCCATTGTACTTACATTATCTTCCTATAAACTACTGTCTTTGATTTCGTTTGGTGTATGTATAACAATTTTGCTCGCAGAACGGATGGTCGATGGGCAGTAAAGTTCTGGAGTGGCGACCGCCTACTGGAAGGCGCAGCGTGGGTAGGCCCCCCACCCCAAGGTGGACCGACGACCTGGTGAAGGTCACGAGAATCCACTGGATGCGGAGGGCGCAAGACCGGTCGTTGTGGCGATGCTTGGGGGAGGGCTATGTCCAGCAGTGGACGTCTTTCGGCTGAAATGATGATGATGATGATGATGATGATGTATAACAAAGAATATAATAAATAAATAAATAATATTAGCATGATGTTCACGATTAGGTACACACGGCTACACATCAAGCTGTACAAAACCAGTAAAGGCTGACCTCGCGTTGGAAGGAAAACCTATACAATGCGAGGTCAGCTTATACTGGAAAAGAACAGCTTGATGTGTAGCCGTGTGTACTATTTATAGGACGTTGATAGGGCAATTCATCAAATAAAATAAATAAGTAAAAAGGTAAGTCTAACTTTAATTCTTCCTTATTCAATAAAAACTGTAATTCCAGTACCATCACACTTCACAATTTTATTCAAATTTGATCGCCGCAACCAGTTGCTGTCGCTCATTAAACAATGAGGCAGCCGCCGTTAGATCACCTATGATTACGTAGGGCTGCACCCCTATTTTACTGCGCTAACCCTTTCGATTCATTACGCTGTAACCTACGTGCTCGGGCATTCAAGGGAGCTTGATTTTTTATTCGGTTCCTATTATTTTATATGTGACGTCAGAAGTGAAGTGCGACGGTGCTGTCTTGAGAGTTAAATAAAAATATTTGGATTTGGTGGAATGTAAAATACACGCTGAATTTTAGTTGGTTTTGAAAACGAAAAGGGGTCATTGTACTCATCATTATGAACAACTTTTACTATGGGACCAACCCTGAAATCGTGAAAACAAAATCTGCTAATTCCAAAATTTTGTCGATTTGTGTGAACACAAATGTAGGGATCAGCTGATTTTTTGGTCCCATAATAGTTGTTCATAATGATGAATACAATGACCCCTTTTCGTTTCCAAAACCAACGAAAATTCACCGTGTATAATTTTGAGTCATGCTTTTCGTAAATAACTTATAGTGGGACTGGTCGAAGCGGTATATAGCTTTGTAATATATTTGGTCACAATTGTGTAAGTCAATTGAGGAAAAAACCATATTTTTATGATTCATGCTTTGGTCTAGCTGTGGTTTGTGATTTTTTTCCTTACCGAATAGTATGTATAACGTTATTAATGCTATAATACTGCCTTGTTCTAATCATTATTCTGTGCCAGTACAAATGTAACTATAAGTACATAAAATATCTATTATTGACTACACCTTTTGACTTCAACTATCTTACATTTACCTACATTTTATAAACAAAACTGTTAGAATAACTCGCAGAGCCATATTCAAATCTCCAATTATTCCTAAAGCATGCAAGTCTATTGCCATGTCCCATGATTAATCTCACTGAATCACTATACTGGCCTTTTGATTCGTCTTTTGTCTTAATAGCGACACCAACATCTAAATATATAAAACAAAGTCGTTTAGTTACACCATTTATAACTCAAGAACGGCTAGACCGATTTGAATAAAATTTGGCATACAGATAGAACATAACCCGGATTAATATAAAGGACACTTTTTATCCCGGGAAGATGAACAGTTTCCGAGGGATGCGTGATAAACGACATTCACGCGGGCGAAGTCGCAGGCATAGGCTAGTCCTAAATAAAATAACTAGCACAGCAACATAAGATCAAGACTCTCTGAGCGCACTAAACAACAGTTCGTGCAACGTTACTATGAACTATGACGTTTCACCTCCCGTTAATACGCCATTTAATACCATACAACATCGCGTTCTTTGTTTTAGTCCCTACAGGCTGTTCAACGAAAAAAATACCGTTTTGTTATAAAAACAATGTGAGGAATCCCTTTCAGATCGTTATGTTGGTGAATGTGTGGTGAGATAATTAAAATCTGTTCTGAGGTAGATTACTTCACAATGAGGTGACGATTTCAGCGTAGATATGGAACTGAGCGTTTGGAGATATGATCATGGTCATCATTAACTCATTAATGTCCCAATGCTGGGCTCGAGCCTCTTCTCAGAACGAGAAGGTTAAGGCCTAAAGGTATAATGCTGATTCATAAATTCCAAAATTATAGTTTTAAGATGTTTGGACGAATAAAAAAAGGCGGACGGAATCCCGCTGAACAAAAAGTGAAGCACCCCATAGTAAGACGGCTCCAATGAGATTTAAAAATATAGATATGTCATACCCTATCAAAACCAACGAAAAAAATGTTTCGTACGCAGCGGCAGCACAATACACATAAACTAGTAAAAAGTAAGTAAGGTAATTACTTCAAGTTACTTTTGTGTCATAATTGAAATACTTACTGTACCCACACGACGGCATATTTTTTTTGTCAACGGTCACGCTCGGCGCCTTACTTGACGCGGATTAATAGAAAAACGTCCTAATTAGGACGTTTTTGAGTCTTCAGATTGCGAGCTCGATAGCATAACTGTACTTTTAAATATCATTGTACGGCTCGCTGAAAAGTACGGGCTGGCACGCACAGATTCACACCCACAGTAAGACAAAAAGCCGCGATTACGCAAAAAATCTCGTATCATGGTAGTCTTATAGTCGTAGTTTCACAAATGAAATAACAATAATAGGTATCTGGTGTGTTAAAATTCTGTCGAAATTATAGTGGGTTTAGAAAAAAATTAATTGCTTTCAGTCTTTGTTTAGCGAGATTCCGTCCGCCTTTTTTATTCGTCCGAGATTGTAAGGTGTTCAAGATTTTTGGAATATTTTGTCTTAATTTTATTAATTATATTATTTAATATTTTTTTAATTGTGCGCGACAAGTCCCGTAAACACAGTTCAATATTTTGTCTTGGTTTAAAATTTACGTTTTTTTCATAATTGTGCTCATAATTATTGAAACTTTTTTTTTTCTTCTCATAGGTAGTTACGGTTGCCATTTACCTTAGTTTAATAATTGGCAGTATGGGCTAAAGCCCATACCGTCTCTATATATTGTAACACTACGCAAAACACTACGCAAAAATTGCATTATGGGTCTTCGTTTAATTTCATTGGTCATTTCAATAAAGAAGTTCGTCTATTGAAGCAATGAGTTTGAGTTACAAAATCTCAACATGACAGAAATTTTACAGAAAAATAATTATGACAAGATCTTAAAAATACTTCACTTTGACAGACATACGAGATGTCAAATATTTTCAGAAACTGTGTTCAGAAATAAAAAATCATGTAACAGAACATCTGAACATAGTTTCAACATTTTATGATCATAGGCATAGAAAGTGGGTCGACATGCCATTGCTTCGACCAGTAATGAAGAAAAAGAACAATGTGCAATGCGCCGGGCAATTTTCTGTTGACCTATGATCCTCAATTAACGGAGTTGCACTCCGACAGTACGGATTTTGAAGATTCCAACAGCCCACCCGTCACGCATAAAAACGGTAATCACAGCCTCTTAAAGAAAAAACTTTACACAAAATTCAAGAAAGATTTGAACCTGCAAACAAGCAGCAGTCAAGGATACATAGCAACTGATGGTAGCTCTAAAGAAATGTGGGAGTCGCAAACATTTGTCAGACAAAACGGCAGAGCAATAGATCTAGAAGTACACCAAAGCTACCATAACAGAAAATCAAAGACATTAGATGGCGGAGACCAAATTGAAACAATAAAGTCCAAGCGATCATTGATACGACACAAAGTAATACCTTGCCTATCTAGCATGTTCGGACGGCCGTGTAATAATGTTAAACAAATGTCAATTATAAAGGAAAACCAAACTGAAAACGCAAACATAGATAACAGTTGTCAGGCAACCCGCGTCAACGGTGAACACAGAATGAGGAAACATAATAGAAGACAGCAAATCTACGCCGTCCAACCTGTTTATGCCGTTGAAGGAAACGTTCATGCCAAGTCTACTCCGTTTCACCAAGCAAAAATTGTGCGAGAACCGTTATCGACCCGCAAAACAGATGGATACGAGAATTCTAACATGAACTACAGTTTGACATCATCTTCGGAGGGAACTGAAAATCAACAATTAATGAAAAGAAAAAACTGGAAAAATAAGAAATCTAAGCACATGGTAGAGGCTGATATGGGGAAGGATAATTACAAACATTATGAAGGCCCGGACTTCAAGCATAGGCAACAACAATGTCCTTCAAAGCTGAGCCGAAAATCACCTTACCAAGTATATACAACTCCTTTTCAGTACCAGCATACGAATGCGGGGTGTTCGCCAATTACATCAAACAGAGTAAGTGGCACTGAACTACCTTCTACGTGCTCTGGCTTCTGGGATTACCTCTTTACTAAAATCAACATGAAATACCAAGCTCAACAATCCGCCGCTAAATACAAACCGTGCAAGTGCAACGCTTCACCTGCAGACTCCATCCGTTGTTCACCTACTAATTGTGCTAATAATCCATCGCAAAATTTATCCCCCCAAGCCCCGCAAACTTACTATAGTAGCCCTACTCCACCGCACCAACCATGTGATTGTGGTACGTCACCTTTACGAGGTAGTCCACTAAATATAAATGATAATATTCAATCGAGACCTTCACCTACCGTACCTCCCTTCCAAATAAATTCAAAAGTAGAATGCAAGTGTTATCCTGAGAGAAAACCTGCTGCACTAGCAGCCACAGGCCCTCCAATATCTTCTACGCCGATTGTCCCTATCGAAGCACCCAGACCATGCCAACTAACTCACGCGGATATAACGGCGACACTGAGTCAGAAGTACAATGGAGAAATACTCTGCATTCATAACCCTCCCTGCGTTTTAATTAATGGTTGCCTCAACTTACCACCCACTAAAGAAGAAATGACTGTAGACATGTGGCCAGTGACCCAAAGCAACAGGTCTGATTACCATCAACAGTATAATAAAAAGAGTTCAAAAAAACAACAAAGTGCCCAGTATGTCCTTCCACCGCTTGATCAAGGCCAAATCATGGATGTGAGCTGTCAGTATTTTCCCCCAATCAAGGAAAAAGAACAATTGCGGATTAATGATGAAAGTTGTCAGTATCAGATTCCAAGTGAATTAAAAAAGTTGATGATCATAGACGAAGGTTGCCAATATTACCTTTCACCAAGTGAGATACGAAGACATGAGGTCACTATCAACGAAAGTTGTCAATATCGTTTATCGCAATCTGAAGTACAAAAACAGCAGACTCAAGAAAGCTTCCAGTCCCTTTATCCAATAAATGAGGAGAAGCAACCTAAAACTACACAGCCAAAAAAAGAGAAAATCGTGCAAAGCATTTGCAACCATAACCCTCCTTGTGAAGTTGTAAGGACTTGCTGTAAAAAAAAGATTGATCCGAAGTTGCAAAACTCTTGTGTGCATGTGCCGATGTGTGGGAAAGTACCTGTGTGTTTAATAGAACTGAAGAGTCAGAATCAAACAATACCAGGGTGTCAACATAAGCCTAAATGTGCTGAAGTGCCGATTTGTACAAGGAACTTCATAGTATTGACTGCTAAAGAGGAGGTGGCTACTCAGGTACGCCCTAAAGCTAAGATGGTGTGTAGGCATGAACCTCCATGCATTATGATTCCGTCATGTTTGGCGAGAGTATGTGACAGTTACATTCCATGCGATGCCATCCCAGATTGTGTACACCAGCCGATGTGTGAGATGATCCCGGCTTGCTGCAGGAAGTCAGCCAAAGGAATGGTTTCTGTTTGCTCGCAGTACCCGAATCAGTGTTGTGTAGTTTAAGAGATAAGGTTCAATTTCCACTATACATTTGGGTGATTATTTTTAACTTGTAGCGTGTTGGTGCTAACTCAGCTAAATTGCTAGACAAATATAGTGTTTTACTGATTACATACGAGTGTTGTACACACGCTATGTTGTACCAAACTTTGAATATTTTATGCTGTTACAAAGGGTGATCGCCCTTGTAGCTGTTATTGAATATTTTCATTCCATTTATTTAGAGCACCTTCATACCCTCAAGGTATGATTGTATGTTTGTAAGTATCGATGAATCGAATATTAGTTCAAGTTCCATGTTTGTGTGTGTCTCTATAGTCTACATACCAACCTTTACAGCCTTATCTTAAGAAACATTGTTACAATAATTAAATCTACTACATAACAAAATTTACATTTGACTAACTAGCTCATTGCCGCGTGTCGTTTATACAATGCATCGACGCCAACACGTATCCTACGCGCTCTTCACTTGCATCGCGAGTGGGTGGCGTGTATTAATTGAACCCTGTCTCCTAGACTAAGGTGTCATTGTAAAGAGTCAAGCCAAAAGTAAAGGTCCCAGTTTATCAAAACAAACTATTGAAGATCATGCATTTGAAACGTTATAAGTTAAAGGGATAGTGTGAAGTGATAAACAGTGCTAGATATAAAGTCTAAATAAAGTCTATAGTCACTCTCGAGTTGCTTTTTCTTTGTTTTAAGTACTTATTGTAACCTTACTTTTATCTGCTGATAGTGGTTTGTTTTAATTCAAGGATGCACGTGATTCTATAATATCTTATAGCTACGCTGACTTGACGTACCTATCAATTGAGATAAATAGTCCTTTAAACTGCCTGTGCCCAGCTTTTGTAATCTTTAGGCTATCATGACGGTATTAATCCATCAACGGGCGTAAAGCCGCCGGCGGCCGCGATACAATAGAAAATCTATTTTATCATTAGCCTTTCTATGATGAATTAATCAGTTTTTTAAGATCACATTATTCACCAGGTACGGTTTTGTAGTCCGTTGTTATAAAGATGGTCGTATTTCTTTTAATCTCTATTCCCCAGCGCCGGTGACACGAAGCCAGTATTTCAAACCAGTATCATCATCGTCATTTCAGCTGAAAGACGTCCACTGCTAGACATAGGCCTCCCCCAAGCATTGCCACACTGGTCATGTTGGGGGGATATGCCATAATCGCCACGCTTGGCAGGCGGGTTGGCGATCGTAGATGGTTGGTTAAAGACTCGGAGAACGCTGCTGCCCATCCTCTGGTGAATCCCTTAGTCACCTTTTACAAAACCCATGAGAAGAGATAGGGTGGCGCAATTCTTCACGTCCGGCACCGCAGGGAATGCTATTATTCAATAGCTTAAAACTAGCGTAATCATACTTGGCTTGAGATACTAGCGTCGTGTAACCCGGGCATAGTATGGTTGGTACCAGTTTTTTTACTACAAGGCTTGCCATATTTACTAATCCATGTTTATTTCAATTTGGTTAAAATATTCTACTCTTAAAGAGTTATCTTTTAGTCACTGTTATTATTTATTATTATTGTCCTCATGGTTCACTATTCATTATTCAATCAGCGAGCCGGGCTGCGGTGAAATGCGTAATGAATTCAGATGATTAGTGGCATATATTATGTTGCGTCATTTCCTCTTCATAACAACTTACTATGTTATAAAGGTAGGTACTTACCTATAATATTAAGGCTCCACCACATAGGTGCGTTATACAAGTCTATGCCACTGGTCAAATTTCTTTGTCCAATTTGACTTTAATCAAAGAAATTGAATGATTTTCATCAAATGTTGTTTGTATTTTATCATCATCATCATCATCAATTCAGCCGAAAGACGTCCACTGCTGGGCATAGGCCTCCCCCAATGGGGGGGATATTCCATAATCGCCCCACTTGGCTTGTATCACTGATCATCAAATAAATTGGTTTGGACAAAGAATTTTGAGGAGTGGCATGGGAGATGATGATGCAAAGGGTGGCGCTTTCCACGATTTTACATACAAAAAATTGCATGCATCCAGTTATGAAATGAACCTCGGTCAGTAAATTTTTGTCCTTCATAATTTTGGCTTATTTCACGTTTTTTATTATTATTTAATTATAAGATAAACTCGTATTTGCCCTTGGCAGGTACACGGGTACTTTTTAAATTGATTAAAACAGTGTGACAAAAAAGTTGATTGACTCAACTAATATTGTATGTAAAAATACTTCACACTTATTAAAAACAGATAATTATCACAATACACAATAACGCATGCGACAATATCGACCGTTATAAGTTATAGTAATATAGGTGCGTTATTACTTATAATGCACCTATGTGGTAGAGCCTTTATTGTAGAAATATATATAGACAGGTTCTTGCTGAGAAGATTAACAAAACGAATCGGTTTAATACTTAAAATTAAGTAAAAAATTATCGTCACACTAATTAGGAAGATTGTTGTTTTTTGTAAACGGAGTTTGTATTTTTAACCCAAATTATGGTGTCAAAATGAAGCATGATACACTTCCAAGTTGAAAAATGTTCTTGATTAATGATAAAACTAAAAAAAAACTAGTTGAAATTCCACCAGCAATTTGTCAGTTACTCTGTGAGTCATCGCGCGAAACGTTTCTCTAAATACAATGATTAACAAACAAAGAATATCGTAAATTGCCAAACTCAATTGTTTTCACTGTAGAATATTTAATTTGAAATCAATTCAATGCAAATTGAACGAAGCCGACATTCTTTCACGGAGTCAAACGATATGAGAATACTAAGCACTTAACATTCGAAACTAAATTATCTAAAAAACCCGCTTCGAACCGTCCCTATAAACATAATATACCTACGACTTATAGTTCAGAATTTCCTAATCTATAGGTGCTCAAAAGAGGAATTTTATCATTTCGAGCGTCTAAAAGCAGAAAACCAGTTGTATACCTCTGCTGTAAAAAAACTTCGATACCTTTATCATTCAAAAACGACTTCTACGATCGGTGCTTAAAGTTGAATTTTGTTTTCAACATGTATGGGACATATGACGTTAAATTGTTTATGAGGGTGTGATCAAAAACTAATGAGTAGAGACCGTTGAACCTGCCCAGTTTTGCTCACCACGTATGTTAGGGATCCGTAGACGTGGTTATAAAACTGCACAACACAATGGCTTATATCGATTCGATGATATTATTTTACAATGATGTTGAAATTTTAATACAATGTGTGAATAAGATAGTTGCATGAAAATGTATTTTTTTGAGCCGTAAATGGCTGTTACTAGTGATGGGCATTTATCCGGATAAATACTAAAAATGGATAAATACTCGAGTTAAAAAAAAAAAACAGTAAACACTCATAAATATCCATTTTTACTGGAGTATTTATCCATTATGAGTATTTATCTGGATAAATGCCCATCATTGGCTGTTACTGTTTCGTAAATACGTAATTTGAAATGTGGGTATTTTTTTCCCACGAGATTGAGAAGTCAAAGGTTTATATCATAGCTATTCGATAATATTATCTACAGATTTGGTTGTTCCGATGATCAAGCTGTCTCTCTGAATAAAACCAATTACCTAACCGATATCGGTGTCGATTCTCTTGTTCACGAACTAAACATATTTTAAACTATCGCTCTCTTTTACTAATAGTAGATGCAAGAAAGGGATGGCAACAATTTAAGAACTGTCAAATTAGTTTACGTGTTCCACTTCTTCGTAATTTTAGTTGGCACGTTCCGAGATCACGACTTAACTTGTATGGAAATTTTAATTCCGACTAATTTGACAGCACTTTATTGTTGCCATCCCTTTCTAGTATCTACTGGTAGTAAAAGAGAGCGAACAGTTCGTGAGCAAGAGAATCGACACAACTGTCACTGGATATTAGAAAAATTTAAAAAAAATTAGGCCTACATCAAATATGCTTTTCTTGTTCTATGCTTTCGTATGTAGCCAGAAATGTTATCAGGTTTTTTTTATCTTGACGAATCATTGATGAAAAAACCAATTAGTTAATCAGTTAACTAGCTGTGCCCCACAGTTTCACCCGCCGTGCGTCGCATCGCGCGCCCGTGCTATTACTTTGTTTTCGCTTAGCGTTCTTTCTGACTTTTTTTCTTTTTGTTCAGCTCCTAAGGGTCGTAGCGTGATTTTAAATAGCCTATACTATTCCTCATGAATCTGGCTATCATACACACAAATATTTTTTCGAATCTAACTGGTAGTTCCAGAGATTAGCGCGTTTAAACAAACAAACAATAAAAATAAAATACTCTTCAACTTTATTATATTATATTATTATAGTATAGTATATAGTACAGTATAGTGTATGTATAGATTAGTGTTAGTATAGATTATAGTGATAAGTTCTTTAAACCAAAATAGTCTTGGCATTGGACGAATTGGGATTTAAAAAAACCTCTATATTCAGTACGTTTAATTCGAAAATGTCTTAACAAATCACACAAAATTAGGTACAATTACGTTAGAAAAATAATCACCCGATCAGTTCGAAGCCAATAGTGGGCGTTGTACCAGCATTTACTTAATTTCCCTTAAAAAAACAAACTAATAATGAAACATTGCCTGACCAATCGTCGTTCACACAACATAATTGTACGCATTCTTGCCACAAATACATTTCGTGATGAAAACCAATAACTAACAAAACAATGCTATGAGAAAAAATAGGAAAAAACTTTTTTTCACCTTTCACCGTATTAACCATAAATGATACAATGATATTTAAAAGTACCCACAGATAAGTTATTAGCGCGCGCAATCTGAAGACTTGAAAACGTCCTCATTAGGAAGTTTTTCTATTAGTCCGCGTCAAGCAAGGCACCGAGCGTGAAGGTAACAAAAAAAACCAGAAATGCCATCGTGTGTGTACAGAATGTGAACCAATTTTGATGACGTCTGTGGTCTAGTGGTTCGAGTGTCGGCCTGCTGATCACGAAGTCGTGGGTTCGATTCCCACAGGACACAAATATTAATGTGATGAGCATAAGTGTTTTTGTTGGTCTGTGTGTTTCTTATGTAATATAAGTATGAATGTACAAAAAAAAAGTATATAAGTATTAAATCCACTGTCTAGTATCCATCCATTACAAGCTCTGCTTAGTTTGGGACTAGACTGCTGTGTGAAATGTACCAAATATTTATTTATATATTTAATTATGATGCGAAAGTAACATAAAGTAACTAATTTAATTACTTTATTCTAGTCCATATGTAGGTGTGCTGCCGCTGCGTGCGGAACATTTTTTCGTTTGTTTTGTTACATATCTATACTTTTAAATATCATTGAGGAGATTGTCAGAAAAGGTGAATTCTTGAGTAAAGATAAGGTGGCGCATGTTTTTTATATTTTTTTTAAACGTGAAACTTCAAGGTAATGAGGGCTTCAACCCAAAGACTATTTCTATACGTTTATTTATCTTTTATTAGTCAACTCAGATAGCGTGATGATATTAATTAATATCAATAGGAGCATCAGAGAAAACGACGAAAGTTTTATTGAATTAAAATAGGTTTTACCATTTTTGGTATCGGTTGCCACATATCATAGTTTTTTCTTTTCTTTTATTAGTTCACACACGTGCATATAAAGAGGATTGATAAAAAAGTTGGTCTAGACTTTATTTATTTATTTGCGTTGCCGCACACCAATGATATTTAAAAGTATATCATTAGTCGCAGACATAATCCTATAAAAATCTATTTCTGAAATTCAAAATTTCAATTTTTATTATTCAAATTTATTTTTATTACCCACATTAGAATTTAGTGCAGACATTTTAAACTAGTTAGAAAACCGAATGATTAAAAATAAATAGAGCAGGTAGGTATCGTAAAAATCTGCATAAAACTTGACTAAAAGCCTATAAAAAGTGCGTATACTTGGCAATAATTTCATTGGAATTTTTCGTTTCAGTAATATGTATTAATTAAGGCACATTAACCCCTTCCTTTTTAACAAAAACACGGGAGAATAGAAGGAGGAAGTGGGGGGAAATTTATAAGGAAATACTGTTATTAAAAACTCGTAGAAATTTAATCGAATAGTGATGGGAAACTATTTCACGCATTGAAATTTAGAATAACTGTATTCTGAGATTTCACGTTGAACACTATTTCTAGTTATCGATTTCTGTTGCAATATCTTTGTAATTTTAACTGCAATTTTTATAGTCGATTTGTCATAATAACAAAGTCAAAGTCAGTCAATGGTTTATATACCTATATTTTATAATTTTCATATAGACCAGATATACGGGTCTTATAAAAAGTCGACTCCAGTTGCATGGTTCCAAACGGTGGGTCCTATGGAGAAGAACCGGCAAGAAACTCCATGAATATGGAATCATAATAATCATAATCATAATAATCATAATGATAATCAGGGTTATGGTTTATCTTTTTTCCGAAAGTACGTGTGTGCGGTGCGTGAATGGTCTCGCTGCAGTAGAGCCAACAAATATATTTATCTTTCTTTCTTTCTAATTCTTATTCTTTATTGTACACACCTAAATAATATATTCATGTTAAAGTAGGAAAGTTTATGTGCCACGACGACCTTGAGTCGGAAATGAGTTTTCTAACAACAAACCTTAGACCGATAGAAAGATGATACTAGAGGACAGAAACAAGTGTACAACAGCAACTAAAACTTTATGAAAATATTTACATGATAATAATAAAAAACAACTGCGATAACTCCACCAATTAGTCTTCCAATCTAGTGATACTGACGATACTATTGACTTAGGAGGAAGACCAGCATCAATGACAAAGTCAGCCTGCTGACTTGATGATTCTTATGATATTTTGGAAAATTTACACCACACGATTTTGACTCAGGATTTGTCGAGAAAACTCGAGTACCTTATTCGTTGCTTGAGTCTTCTCCATTTACTTTTTAGTGAACTAAAGTTGAGTGTCACGTCACTAGTATTCACTCAACGATGACGTAATAAATAACAGACTATAGCGACTTTTATCTATGCTCGACACAAATGTATGTAAACTGCCTTCCGATGGCAATAAATCTATTTGATGCTTCAAAAGAGACGTCAAGTTTTTGGGTATAATTTTTTTGTGCTTTTGTGTTGTAGGTAAAATGCTTAGAATAAAAATTTACTTTGTATCATGCATGAAAAATTGTGGTATAGAAGATGCGTGTTCTTTTGCAGAACCGTTTAACAACACATAACATAACATCACGCCTGTATTTCCCCGAAGGGGTAGGCAGAGGTGTAATACACCCACATTTCGCCAGTTATGTTATAGTCCCATGTAATAGGGGGCGAGCCTATTGCCACTGACCCGGCACAAATCCAGACTCCGAGCTACTACTGAGAATTTCCTAATTAAAAAAACCCAATAACACTTTGCCCGACCCGGGAATCGAACCCGACCGTTTAACAAATAGTAATTTGTGATCATATCTCGATATGTTCACAAATTGTTAATCACTACAAATTCGGAGTGAGGGCCAGGGGATCCGTCACACAGGGTATCCTAGTATGGACTCCAGTCTCTCACAAAGGATCGTAATATACCTAATACTACTGTATTAATAATTGCATAATGTCAATCAAATCTATCAATTATAATATAATATGACAACGTCTGTGGTCTAGTGGTTCGAGTGTCGGACTTCTGATCACGAGGTCGTGGGTTCGATTCCCACGGGACACAAATATTTGTGTGATGAACATAAGTGTTTGTGGTGGTCTGGGTGTTTTTTTGTGTATTATAAGTATGTATTTACAAAAAAAAAATGTACATAAGTATTATATCCATTGTCTAGTACCCATAGTACAAGCTCTGCTTAGTTTGGGACTTGATGGTGCTGTGTAAAAATGTCCCAAAAATATTTATTTATTTAATTGTGAACCTTTGTGAAGAGACAATAAAGATTATGAATTATGAATTATTCATCATCATCATCATTTCAGCCGAAAGACGTCCACTGCTGGACATAGGCCTCCCCCAAGCATCGCCACAACGACCGGTCCTGTGCCTTCCGCATCCAGCGGATTCCCGCGACCTTCACCAGGTCGTCGGTCCACCTTGTGGGGGGCCTACCCACGCTGCGCCTTCCAGTACGCGGTCGCCACTCCAGAACTTTACTGCCCCATCGGCCATCCGTTCTGCGAGCAATGTGCCCCGCCCACTGCCACTTAAGTTTGGCAATTCTTCGGGCTATGTCGGTTACTTTCGTTCTTCTGCGAATCTCCTCATTTCTGATTCGATCACGCAGGGACACTCCGAGCATAGCCCTCTCCATTGCCCTTTGAGTGACTTTGAGCCTTCTTATCAGGCCCATTGTGAGCGACCACGTTTCAGTACCGTAAGTAATTACTGGCAACACACACTGGTCAAAGACTTTCGTCTTGAGACACTGCGGTATTTTGGACGAGAAGATATTATATTATTGCTACGCAATATGAATTATTATGAACATAAAATAATATCACACCTGTATTCCCCCAAGGGGTAGGCAGAGGTGTATACACGCTGACCAAAAAAAGGGTCATTGTACTCATACCCAAACTGTTATCTTCCATGTAAAACCAACTTTAGCTAAATAAGTGAGTGAAGTAGGTTTCCTGAATTGTGTTTTCTAATTTGTTTCCTTATATTCTTGTTTTCAGTACCTACATAATTGTTGTTTTGTTTCAAGTTGCTATTGTATGGAAACAATGTCGTACGGAGACTTCATTTATGCCTGTCAACATTTCAAGCTTAAAATATTATTAGGTATATTATTGACACCAAAATTACAATACAAATGAGAAATATTCATATGTTAAGGTGTATTATTAAATGAAAACATGCCAACTTCTTACATAAATAAATTAAGTAGAGATAAATTATACATATTTAAATACTTACAAGTTTATTTGGACATTTCTAAGAATAAATTACAAGGTTTTCAAATAAGAAAGTTATATTTATTAATATGACATGTTTAAGGTAAGCGCACACAAGGGACGGCAGGGCAGGGGATTTTGCCGGATGTCCTATGCCATATCGAATTACAAAACATCGAACGTCATTTGATCGAACACTATATATCGAACGTCCAAAAAATTGAACGTTCATAATATTGAATGCTCAAAATATCGAACGCTCAATACATCGAGTGTTCATCCACCGGTGAGGGCCTCAATTCTGGCGCTATAGAGATAAATGCAAAGGACATTGATAATAAAAATAGCCTTAAACTGTTACAAAGATGAACAATATACGAAAATTACATGCGAATTTTTTCGTTTCATAATATATATTGTATTTAATGCGGACTGTACAAGAACCATTTTTAGGGTTCCGTAGGGTGTCAATCGGGACCCTATTACTCTCGCTACGCTGTCCGTCCGTCCGTCCGTCCGTCTGTCTGTCACAGGGCTGTATCTTTTGAACGGTAATAGGTAAACAGTTGAAATTTTCTCAGAATATGTGTTGCTATGCGGTGTATCACGACAAATACTAAAAACAAAAAAAAGTCTAAAACCAAAGGGGGTCCCCATACAAGACACCTCAAAAAACATGCATTTTTTTCAAGTTTTTGTTCCTACTCTATTTTCAAAACGGTAATATATACCAGCGTCAAACTTGGTCAGATTATAGTGCATATTATGTAGTTTAGCAACAAATACTAAAATTAAGACAAATATAGACATATCTGGTGGAACCTGCGTAAGAAAGACATGCAAAAATTCATATTTCGCGCACTGTGCGTTGATGTCTTTTGATAAACCCTCGTAAGTTAAATCAGTTTTTAAGGGGTATCAAGACGTTAAGAGGTACGGAACCCTTACTGCGCGAGTCCGACTCGCACTTGGCCGGTTTTTTTATATTTTAAGGAGTATTAAGGAGTATCAATACATTAATGACGTAACCAGATAAAATTGTATCATCTATGATATCTGTGTATCATCCATATTTTTATTTCGATACTCTATAGTGTATGATTCAATATTATAGACTCCTTTTCACACAAGAAATTCCAAAAAATTGGCATCGACTGACAACTTGATGACAATGTAGGTTGTTTGACATAACAAAAAAAGCAAAACATGACATCAAAATAGCACAGATATCTGTGATTATATGTGTCAAAATAGTAAAATTTTAAAAATCTAAAATTATATTTAGTACTGTCCGTGTTTATGAATGTATTGCAATACATTGGCTTCATTGAGTTGTATATGGTGAGCATCAACTTTAATTTGTAACGCCAAAGGGCGGAGTCACTAAGGATCTTTCTATTCTATTCTTTATATATGGCAAGCGATGCCGATGTCGACAATTCTGCCAATGTCAGATGTGCAATGGAAAAGCATGTGTTTTTAAAAGAACAATTAGAAAAAAAAGAAAAGAAATCTTGAATGTCAGTGAAACTCAATGTGTATTTTGTTGACGGAGTTAGTGAGCTGAAACAAACGAACAAATAAAATACTTATATAATATAATTGTTAAAAACAGTAAAATAAACGTATACCACAACCACATAAACAGGAAATTTGCGAAATGCGTCATAAATTTATAATTTAATATTATTGTGACGGATAAAAATCATCAGTGCCTGGAGTAACTCTGGAGAGGAATAAGTTACTAGAGAAGAGAAATTAATTGGAACAGGAATCTTTAATTCAGGGAGGTGACTATATAAATCTAGGGGTGGGATGTTATTCGAACAGTTAAAAAATATATGATCTAGGGTACCCTCATCCAACCCGCACTCGCAGAGAGATGAGTCCCGAACACGAATTTTACGTAAAAAGACAGGAGAACAGCAATGACCTATACGAATTCTGCAGAGAACCGAAACTACTGTTTTTGAAACCTTTTTGTACCGGAAGTACCAAGGTTTTGTTTTTATGGTTGGTTGTACTGCATAATAAAAACTACCTTTCTTTTTACTTGTGTCATTCCACAATTCCTGCCATGAAGATTCTAGACTGAATTTTGGATGGCTCAGCAAATCATATCCTTGATTACGGAAATGCGCTAGATCTGCGGTTTCGGACGTGATAGCATCCTTAGCCAGCACATCAGCACATTCATTGCCCTTAATTCCGCAATGACTAGGTATCCAAACTAACTGAACATCTTTTTGATTATTGGCACAAGATAATAAGAGTTTTTTTAATTTTTTTAATGAGGGGACTATGCAATTTACTCTTAAATGGGTTTTGGACTAAAGCTTGAAGACAACTGAGAGAGTCTGTAAAAATTACGCCATAATCAATATTATGCGATTCAATAAAAATACATGCTTCTAATATAGCTACGCACTCGCCTGTGAACACAGAAGATTCCTTCGGACATTTAAATTTTAAAATGATTTTAGAATTTTGATAATATACCGCAGCACCCGTGTAACTAATATTAGATAATTTTGACGCATCCGTAAAAAATCTTTGAAAACCATTCCATCTCTCACCTACAGTGGCGTTAAAAGTCGAGTTCGCTGAAGGAGATCTTTTAGAAATACCAATATCAAAAAATATATTTGGCTTAAAACATAAAACATCATATTCAAAGCTGAAGAGGGGTAACCTGGGATACTGAACTATAGTAGGACATTCTAAATTTTGGAGAAGACGAAATGATTCTAAGATCAAGGGAATTTCTTTATACTTCCAATAATTTGAGCTTCTACACATGGCGTCTAGATCACTAAGCTTTAGTAAGAAGGGATGTGCAAATTTAGACATTAATCTAGACACAAAACGAGAAGCCAGATATTGCCGCCTCAGGGCTAAGGGAGGTTCAGCACACTCGACCTGCAGCGCGTTAATAGGCGAGGACTTCATACAACCCAGGATGATCCGAAGGCATTTAGACTGGACCCCATCCAGTCGAGCCAGAGCACCTTTATTACACGGAATCAATAGATATGTGCCATAGTCTAAAATGCTGCGAATTAAGGCGTTATAAACTAATTTCATGGTATAAGGGTGGGCACCCCACCAGACGCCCGCAAGAGCTTTTAAAATTGGAATTGTTTTTTCACATTTTGAATTAATAAGTTTATGTGATGCAATCCGGTCAGTTTAGAATCCAAAACAACTCCTAAAAATTTCACTTTATTTACTAATGGGATATTATGACCTTGAATGTCTACTGTAACTGTTGGAAGTTGTCTTTTGCGGGAGAAAATCACTGCCGAACTTTTTGGTGCAGATAGGTTCAAGCCATGCATTAGTAACCATTGGTTCAAAGAATCCAGGGACAAGCACAGAGATGATACGGCGTCAACGATGGAGGGATCCGTCACATATAACACTATATCATCAGCATACTGCAAAATGCGACAATTACTGTTTAGACAAGTGCCAATGTCAGCTGTGTACAAATTATACAGCAAAGGACTGAGGACGGAGCCTTGTGGTAGTCCCTTCCATGTTCGCCTCACGTCGAATTCCTCACCCTGGACTCTCAGAACCAGAGACCGAGACATAATTAGACTACATATGCACTGTACCATCTTAGCCGGAAGTCTCAGCTGGTGCAATTTTTGCCTGAGAATGGGAAGAAGGACGTTATCATATGCAGCGGAAATGTCGAGGAAGGCAGCAACAACAGATTCGTTTTTGGAAAGCGATAACCTTATATCCGTTACTAACACACCCACACTATCCATTGTACTGAGCCCTTTCCTAAAACCAAATTGAAAAGTTGGCAGTAATTTCCTGGATTCTACTATCCACTCTAGTCGATTTTTGATTAGGTGTTCCAGTAGTTTGGCAAGGACTGAAGATAAAGCAATTGGTCTAAACCCATTCGGATCATCCGCATGTTTGCCTGGTTTTAAAAGAGGAATAATAATTTGCAACTTCCACTGATCTGGAACCCAACCGAAACAATAACAAAAGTTAATAATGTTCAAAAAATACTTTTTTGCCTTATCACCAGAATGAACTATAAACGAATATGGCACACCATCTATGCCAGGAGCCGAGTCCCGGACATGTCTGAGTACCACATTCAGCTCATCCATTGTGAATGGCACATCGAAAGGATCTTCTGGATCTTCTGATGTATTCACAGGTGAGTGAAGACATTCTGTTGAGAGTGGTACATAAGGTGGAGCGATTTTATCAAAAAAACATTCAGCTGTTTCCCTAGTAATAGGTGATGAGATGAATGATGAACAACCTCCTCTAAACCTATTGATGCTCTTCCATACTACTGATAAAGGAGTAGAAGGGGATAAGGAACTGCAGAACTTACGCCAACCTGCACGTTTCTTCCTACGGAGAAGTCGTTGGGATTTGGCATAGGCATGTTTATATAAAATTAGATTGTCAGTGGTCATCTCATCGTTGTAACGCTTTTCGACCACATTTCTCTCTCTGACGGCCAAAGTACATTCATGGTCCCACCATGGAGGAGAGGGGATTTTATTATTAGGCTGTGAGAGTTGGGGAGAATTAATGATCTGCTGATGAGCAGCTTTATCATATGAGGGGGAAAGAGGAGCATGGGTCTTAGGCTTAAGAAACACAGTTTTACGGTATGACTGAGGGGAAACTGATTTGGCAACATTGGCGTAATTTCGTGAAACTGCTGGGATAGATGTGCTGGCTTCAGCATATGAGATACATTTCTCAGCCATAACCGTCTTGATAGCCCTCTGTCTACCATACTCCGGGCAAGACTTGCTATTAGCAAAATGATTCCCAGAGCATAGTGTACAAAAGGATTCTGCCTCAGAAATGCTGCAACCATCACCGGGGTGATCGTGGCCACATTTAATACAGCGTGGTTTCGATCTACAAAGTGATTCAACGTGCCCAAATCTACAACACTTGCGACATTGAATTGTAGGATATATATATTGTTCGACAGGGAGAGAAGTATAGCAACAATATATCCTCTTTGGGAGAATTTGGCCATCAAAGGTGATTACACAGGTCTCCGTAGACTTCCATTCTACACCCCCGTCTCTCAAAACTTTTCTATTAATTCGCCGCACTTTAAGTATCTGCCCACAGCCTGAGGGCACAGATAGATATGATTTTGCTTCCTCTTCCGTCATGTCGTTAGGCACCCCAGAAACTACACCCAAACGGGTAATGTTGAACGAGGGGATTGCAGCAATAAAATTGTTTTTATGTAAAATACTGTTAACTAAGAAAGAGTTCGCATCCTGAGGGGAAGCAAACTCTACTGACACACGGTTCCTGCCAATCCTTTTAATACCATCACGAACAATGTTCGCAATGTTATTTTTGTACAAAAACAAGCCAAAAGTAACTGGGTGAAGGGTGGTGCCGGCATTAGGTTGTGATTCTACTCGAGAGACGTGGACGATGAACGGAGCCTTATCAACCGCAGAATACCTTTGACGACCAACTTGGCTTTTTGGTTGTTTTGTTGGGGGACTAGCTGTCGTACTTTCGTCGACAACGGGGCGTTTGCGTGAGCTATGCTGTAATGCAGCGGTTCTCAAACTTTTTTGGTCACGGAACCCTTTTGACAAGCAAAATACCAGGCCCCTCAGAAAGTATTGCGAAAAAAAGTTTTTATATATGGGAGACTGGCCAGTTATAATGTTTTTCGAAAATATGATTATTTATAAGTAAAAATAAGTAAGTTCCAATTTCAAAATTTCCCTCCACATTTTTTGCGAGTTAATTCAAAGTATTGTGTCTCACTGAAATATGGATCTGCGCCGGGAACATTTTAGAGCTATGATTTTATACGATTTCAAGTGTCGCCTGAAACCGGATGAATCGTACGATAGACTTCAAATGGCATTCATGGATGAAGGCCCTTCCAAGGCAACCGTGTATCGTTGGTATAACGAATTCAAGCGCGGTCGACCAACTTTGGGGGATGACGAAAGAAGCGGTCGCCCTTTGACGGCTGTTACCGAAGAAAACGTGCTAGCAGTGAAAAATTTCATCCAAGACAATAGGCGAATTACATATCAGGAGATTCAACACATATTGAAGATTGGATCGGGAAGCGTTCACGAGATTCTACACAGCCATCTTCGCGTGAGGAGGATAGTATCACGCTGGGTGCCGCACAACCTCACCGATGCTCAGAAGCAGGCCCGGGTGGAATGGTGCCGTGATATGCTTAACAAATTTGAAGCAGGCTCGTCTCGGCGTGTTTACGACATCGTTACAGGTGATGAGTCCTGGATTTATCAATACGACCCAGAAACCAAGCGCCAGTCGACTGTTTGGGTGTTTCAAAATGAGCCAACGCCTACCAAAGTGAAGCGATCTAGAAGCGGGGGTAAGATTTTGATCGCTAGCTTTTTTAATTTGACTGGCCACTTGGTATCAATTCCCTTACGGGATCAAAGAAGCATTAATGCCGAATGGTATACTACCAAATGTTTGCCAGAAGTTTTCTCTGTTATAAGCAACAAGCGACCAAACACAGGGCTCCGCGGGCTACTGCTCCACCACGACAATGCACCTGCGCACACCGCACTCAAAACGAGGGACTTCCTGGACAGCACGCCAATCAAACTCCTGGGTCACCCTCCTTACAGCCCTGATCTAGCACCGTGTGACTTCTTTTTATTCCCAAAAATAAAAAATCAGCTCAAAGGGATACAATTTTCGTCGCCGGAAGATGCGCTGGCTGCGTTCGAGCAGGCTGTAAACGAGGTGTCTGCGGCGGACTGGAAAAAGTGTTTTGAAAACTGGTTTAGGCGCATGAATCTTTGTATAGAGGCTGGTGGAAAGTACTTTGAAAAGATTTGATAAAAATATATGTACGTATAGAACAATTTTTTTTAGTTTCGCAAAACTTTCTGAGTGTCCCACGTACTTGACGGAACCCTACAATAAAACAATAGTTTTTAAAAGTGTATTCTTTATTATATAAGCATAATAAAAGTACAATGTAACAGTTACTAATTATTACTTACTTTAACCACATGCCAAGTACAATAATAGAAGATATTAAAAATGAAAAAATCTTAACTAATGGGAGGTATGAAACTTAACTTAATCATTAGGTATGAAACTGTTTTTTATTTTTCATCAATTGGTTGATATCAGGTTTGATAGAAGACATTTGAAGTCTCATATCAGGTTCGGCGTCCAGTCTATTGCGATATTTTGTTTTCGTGGCTGCATAGGTTGAGAATCCTGTTTCGCACAAATATGTTGTTGGGAACGGGAGAAGAATATTCAGAGCCATTCTGCCAAGCATTGGATATTCATCACGGATTCTGCACCAAAAATCGTTGAGAGGCGTCGTTTTGAACAGTGACTCCATACTTGTGTCTGATGACATTTCTAAAAGAGATTCATATATCTCGTTTGACATACTTTCGGGCTTTTGCAAGTTGGGTAAAAAAGGATTATGAATCCATGAATTCAGCTTCATTTTTGTATTATGTTCTTCGGGAAAATACTTTACAAAAGATGCGCGCATCGAAGTGAGATATTGGACCAATTCTTCAAACACATCATCTTGAAACATTTCCGAGTCGTTATCGCTAACAAACTCACTGAGTGACGTAAAGCTTTCTATTTCTCTCTTACCAACGCAAATAATCCAAAAATCTAATTTTCTTTTGAAGGAAGTTATTTTGTTATAGGCCTGGAACACTGTTGTCTGTTTACCTTGCAATGATAAATTCAATTCGTTCAGTTTTTGAAAGATATCCGCCATAAAAGACAATCGGAACAACCAAGTTTTATCATACAAACGGTCTTTCAAATTAAAAGAAACTGTATCTGCTGAAAGAAACATTTGTAACTCGGCTCTAAGTTCAAATAGCCTTGTTAAAGTTTTACCCCGAGACAGCCATCGCACTTCTGTATGGAGCAGCAGTGTTTTATGTTTGCTGCCATAATCTTCACACAATAATGAGAACAATCGGGATTGTAGTGGTCGTGATTTGATAAAATTAATAATTTTTACCGCTTCATCCATAACTAATTTTAGATTTGACGGCATTTGCTTCATCGCAAGTGCTTGTCTATGCAGAATACAATGGCTGGAACTACAATTAGGCGCTTTACTTTTTATTCGTGATACTGCTCCTGCTGTTTTACCTGTCATCGCCTTGGCCCCATATGTACAAATGTCAATGCAATCGTTCCAACTAAGATTATTTTCTTTAAAAAATATGTTTATTTTATTAAAAATTTCTTCCCCGGTAGTGTTTGTGGGCAGCGGTGAACACATAAGCATGTCTTCTTCAAAAGAACGTTCATATGGATATCTCACGATAACCAGCAAGATAGCCAGACCAGTGACATCAGTTGACTCATCCATTTGCAAGGCGAATCGTGTTTTTTGTAGACGTGCAACTAGTTCTTGTTTGACGTAGCTTGCCAGATCATGGATTCGCCGTGAAACAGTATCGTTTGATAGCGGTACAGTAGAAAGATGCTTTGCAGATTTTTCATCGAGCATACATTTTGTTATGTCTAACACACATGGCTTTATTAAATTCTCAGCGATAGTGTGCGCTTCACCTGCTTGTGCAATGCGATAGCTAACTAAATATGATGCCTCCGTGGCCTTTTCATTGATAGTTTGAGTTACATGCATCATATTTTTTTGACTTTCCAATAACTGTTCTTTTTTACGAACAAAAAATTCTTTATTCTTGTCTTTAGACTCGGGGTGTACAGTTTCTAAATGTCTGCGTAATTTGGCAGGTGCCATGGAACTATTAGGAAGCAGTTTACTACATAACATGCAGAGAGGTGAGCCGTTGGAATCAACAAATCCGAAACTGATATATGATTCATCATACTTCCTTTTTTTCGTCTTTGAAACCGTGGAGCTTGACGTCGTGGCATCATCGTCTAGATCGGTAATTGCTGTATTCTCCGCGCGTACTGCTTTTGAACATTCAGCGTCATTAGAAGATGTCGTTGCAACACGTTTAACACCTTTAAGCCAACGTTCCATTCTTCTTTATTAATAATGTTACACGTCAGGATGGTAGGGTCAAAATAATGCACAATCGTTACTGCGTTTATGAGACAAAGTTTAGTCCAAAGAAGAAATGTACAAAACTGATACAATCAGAATACAGCGGGCAGTAGAACTTACAAGAAGGCAGCAGGCTAGCCAGCTTGTAAGTAGGTAGGTACGAACTTATCGCTCCGAACGCTAATCGTCAACTGACTGACGAGGCGCGACTTTTTTTAGGGTTCCGAAGTCCTACAAGGAACCCTTATAGTTTCGTCATGTCCGTCCGTCTGTCCGTCTGTCCGTCTGTCCGTCTGTCCTAATCCTTTACAGCTTAATAACTTCTACAGTTATAAACATAAGTAAATGAAATTTTGTTAAAAAATAGTCTACATATAGATCTCAATTTTAAAAGAATAAAAGATTAGATTTTGCGTATTTTAGGGGTGGCGTCCATACATGTGAAATGGAGAAAAAAAAATTTTTTTCGCTGCACCCCCTCGTGTGGGATATCATTGAATAGGTCTACTAAAATGAAGGTAATGTTTGATACACCACTTTTTTATCAGGTGTACCATCTGCGAAATATAGCCCGCCAAAGTGGCTTGCAATGTGTCCCCCCCCCTGCCATTTCTAAACTATGCAATGTAGAAACTTATAATCTTCCACATTGATAGTCCTTTGTAAAAACTCTCTTTTAAAATTATTTCGAGTAAAATGTGATTATAATTTTTTGAGTTATAGAGAGAAAACTGAAAAATACTTAAAACGTCCTAGTTCAAAGGTCATTGACCTTAGAGAAAAATGATTATAGCAAATAATGCTCCTTTAGCTACTTTCTATTTGAAAAAATCACAAAAGTAACTTTGAAATGACAAACGTCTTAAATTTGGATTCTTGAATTTATCGCTAGATGGCGCTACTAACAACACGCTCTGAGTCGCGAATGCTGCCGATTATTGCAAAAACTAAAATAGCCATGATTAATATTCGATTTGATTCGTTTGTAATTACACCTACTTAAGGAACCCTATAATACTGAGCATGGCCCGACATGCTCTTGGCCGGTTTTTTATATAATAGCGCTTTTATACTTAGTCCTAGACTCGAACTCGAACATTCTCAAAAATACTCGAGTCGGCGCCTTTGATAAACAAAAAGCGGAAATAAAAATATAAATACAAAAAAATGCGTTGTAAACAATCTCGACTTTATGCTTTTGAAGATAGAGCCGAAAGTCGCTTGTTCACAACTATAGCGTCTAATTCAGAGGCGGCTTTTATCAAAGGGACTGCGCGCTCACAAGTATACGCGCGGCGGGCGGATTCAAAACGTTCGACCAGTGACCAGAGAGGTGTTTTGTTTTTTTTTTCTAAATTCTTGCGGAACCCCTACAGGGGTATCGCGGAACCCTAGGGTTCCGCGGAACACACTTAGAGTACCGCTGCTGTAATGCATTCTGCGAGTCAGAAACACTGCAAACAACATCCGCAAATTGCGATAGAGGGTTGGGATTTGGGGAGAAAGGAGAATATGGAGGGGTTGAGGGAGGAGCTGAGGATGAAATATCCGGAGGATCAGGCGGTTTATTTTTATCCATTTTTCTCCTTAAAGCGCACCGTTATTCTAGTTACACACAGTACAAACCTGATAACAAACACAAGGACAACACACAATAACAAAAATAAGTCACAAAAATCACAAATCCACTCAAAAACAACTAAATATCCCTGACACACGTGCTAACCAAAAACACCCTGTGGCGAGAATCTCCCTAAGGATCTTTAGCAATGTCCTTTAGAGATAATCTCTAATTTTAAATCTCTACGAAAAATGTCACCGGTAATGTCAACTGCTATGAACCACTCTTTTAAGAGCGCTAGGCGTAGACATATCTCTATCGTAACATTCTGAGAATACGAAAATTTATTTTCAATCGACATTCGCCATCTTGTTTCGACATTATGTCGAGTTCGGGATAATGTCTATGGCGCGAGAATCTCCCCCCAGCGCACCTACCGCTGCTTCTCGTCGCATGCCGTCGTATCCAACCGCGTCCCGTCGTATGCTTTCGCATCTCGCCACGGCATCCTCTAGCGCGCTCTGTAATGCCGCGAAGGGAAATCCCCTTTGATGCCTTAGGGTCGATCTCTAAACATTGGAATCTGTATCTTGTTACCACTAGATACGTATGAATTTACGTTGGGTAAAGATAAAATGCTCTGCCCTGCTGTTCCCGGTGTGCGCTGGCCTTTAGAGCACCGTTAACTAGAAACTCCATCATAATTTTGATTTATTGCCATCGAGGTAAATATACTCTTGGATTCCTGACAAGAGAACTACGTTCAGAATTTTTGTGCCCGGACATCGCCAACGGAGAGTATACGACGTGTATCAAAAATACGTGGTCATATTTGAAGAGCTCATTCAGAGCATACAATAGAACAACTTTTACTATGGGGCCAACTCTAAAATCAGAGCATACAATAGAACAACTTTTACTATGGGGCCAACTCTAAAATCGTGAAAAAATTATCTGCTGTTCCCTACTAAATCAACGATGTCGTTTGACTCGACAGAATGTAAGGATCAGCTGTTTTTTTTTCCCGATTTCAGTGTTGGTCCCATAGTAAAAGTTGTTCGACAGCATCCCCTGAATAACATAACATAACATAACATCACGCCTGTATTTCCCCGAAGGGGTAGGCAGAGGTGTATAGTACACCCACATTTCGCCAGTTATGTTGTAAGTCCCATGTAATAGGGGGCGAGCCTATTGCCATTAACCGGGCACAAATCCAGACTCCGGGAATAAGAAAAATAATATAATAATACTCCCCTGAATAAGCTCTTCAAATATGACCACGTATTTCTGATACACGTTGTATAAAAAAAGTAGGTAGGCCCAGAAGTTGGCCGAGCTGGGTGGGTCGAAAAATTCATGCGTAACAGTTCTCGTGGCCAATCCACCTAAAGCGAAAGTAATGTAACGAGGCTGGACTCGTTATGCTGCTCACCTTATTTGGATTTCCTGGCCACTTTATTATACTTCATCTACCCTCACCGTGACGAAGACCACGACGTGACACGGCGGAGTTCTTAGTGGTTTAAAAATATATATATTATAGGATGGCGAAACGCGCTAAAGGCCGTCCTGATGTTAAGCGGTTACTTTTGCCCATAAAACTGCAATACACTGAAGGGGCGTTGAAATAACCAGACCAGGACCAAGTTGTGGGTTCTAAAAGCGCAGTTATGGAAGCTCGCACCGAGCGCATAAATGGCTAGTTACGGCATTGCTGACATTCGGAGCTTAAACCAGTTGTCAGACTTTCAGGCGTTCACTATGGTAATTATCTTCCTTGTTATATTTTTTTTTATAGTATAGGATGGCGAAACGAGCTAAAGACCCACCTGATTTTAAGCAGTTACCTTTGCCCATAACAACTGCAATACCACCTAGGCTGTTGCCTAAATGGAACCGCACGTCAGTTCGCCAAAATGAGACATAAAGATGGAAAGTCTAATGTGATTGTAATTTCACCGGCACCCATACCCTTCAGACCGAAACACAGCAATGTATCACTATTTGGCGGCGAGGTAGGTACGGTGGCAGTACTTCCCCGGACTAGCTCTTTCACAAAGGAGCTCTACTACTACTACTGCGAGCCAATCGCTGTCCAATATGGTGTGACATGCGATATGCATTAATTACCTCCGCTTAAAAAAAGCAGATGCAGTGACGGGCGTAATGGCAAATATGACACATCTATAGGTGGACGTGAGGAATCGGAGTTGGTATAGGCAGAGGCTATTGCTTTAGGTACATCAGGTGCTTCAGCTTTGCGAAGAGACGTTGCATCTCTGTGTAGATAGATAGAATATGCTTTATTGTACACCATGAAAATAAAAGTAAACAGTCTTATCGCTAAAAGCGATATCTTCCAGACAACCTTTGGATGGACAAAGAAAGAAAAAATATTTATTTGCTTCAAAAGTGAGCACGAAATTACCAAAAAATTCAAACACACAGAACAAATACAGGTACAGAGCCAAGAAGTGTGGTAAGATATGCGTCACATCCGCGCAAAACGGCCAAAGAAGACGTAAGATCTAGATAATTTATCCTATATCGCATGTACAATGGGGTGTGCTCTGAGGAATTGTTCGACCTTACACCAGCCGCTGACTTCCACCATCGTACCACCCACCATAAATCTAAATTCAATCTTACGCGGACTTCCACCACCGTACCACCTGCCATAAATCTAAATTCCATCTTCACCATCTTGATGGTTGGCGGTCAACTACAGTACGTTTCACGCACCATTTTTTTGCCTCGTCAGCAAAACTGTGGAACCAACTTCCATCAGCGGTTTTCCCGAACATATTCGACATGGGAGCCTTCAAGAAAAAAGCAAGCGTCTTTTTAAAAGGTTGGCAACGCATTGGCAACTCCCCTAATGTTGCGGATGTCCATGGGTGGCGGAGACTGCTTACCATCAGGTGACCGACATGCTCGTTTGCCATACTATTTTATAAATAAAACCGGCCAAGAGCATGTCGGGCCATGCTCAGTATTATAAGGTTCCGTCGTGGTGGTCGCGTGCTGCTGTGGCGTGGAAAGTACTGCTTTCCCGGGACGTGCCAAATGGCATAGCACCAGAGGGGCACCGGCGCGGTCCACAGGAGTTCCCGGAGCTCCTCTATTTTGTGCTGAGGTCGGCCACCGTGTGGTTTTAGTCGGTAGGAGTCCGACATACCCCTTTGCCTTCCCCAGACGAAGGGTATCCATGAGGATTTCCACTCGTAAACAAAAAAAAAAAAAGGTAGGTGTGATTACAAACGAATCAAATCGAATATTAATCATGACTATTTTAGATTTTTTTCCGTTTTTGGAATAGACGGCAGTATTGGCGACTCAGAGCGTGTTGTTATAGAGCGCCATCTAGCGGGTCAAATTTAAGAAGTGTGTCATGTTAACATAACACAAGGGTACTTTTTATGATTTATTCAGATAAGAATGTAACTAAAGAAGCATTCTTTGCTACGATAATTTTTCTCTAAGGTCAATGATCTTTGAACTAGGACGTCTTAAGTATTTTGCTGTTTTCTCTCTATAACTCGAAAATTTATTATCACATTATACTTGAAATAATTTTAGAAGAGAGTTTTTACAAGGATCTATCAACTTGAAAGATTATAAGTTGCTGCGTTGCATAGTTTAGAAATGGCGGGGGGGACACATTGTAAGCCACTTTGGCGGGCTATATTTCGCAGATGGTACACCTGATAAAAAAGTGATGTATGAAACCTTCATTTTAGTAGACCTATTCAATGATACCCCACACGAGGGGGTGCAGCGAAAAAAATATTTTCATCTCCATTTTATCATTCCATACGATTTTTTGTATTCTTTTAAAATTGAGTTCTATATCTAGACTATTTTTTAACATATTTACATGTAGGTACTTATGTTTATAACTGTAGAAGTTATTAAGCTGTGAAGGATTAGGACAGACGGACAGACAGATAGACGGATAGATGGACGGACATGACGAAACTATAAGGGGACCTTACTACTACTACGTACTACGGAACCCTAAAAAAAGGTGGACCTTGCAAGTTCTTCACTTTTTCGATAGAAAAAAGGCAATTATTGTGCCTCACGAGCTGTTGACATGGTACTGACAATACTATAATTACGTCAAAAACCTGTAACCTACTCTGATGATTTTAACTGTGTCACATAACAGCATTTCAATCAGATTCTTTTTTTTTGAGATTTTATCTTACGGCTAGTTGATCGTATGAGTAACCTGTTGTAACTGTCAGTTGCTCAACTCCTTTTAGAGTATTTTTTCCTCTAGTGCACCTGCACCAAACTTACCTTAGTAGCAATTTTAGCGTGCCAAATTGTTTAAACTAAGGACGCGTTGAGAACTATTAAATATTAGATAGTGAGCTATCAACTGTTAGATAGTTGGCCAATAAACTAGTAGCCAATGGCAGTCACATTCATTGGTGAGCTAATAACTATAAAACAGTTAAATATCGTAGTTATGTCCATAGACGTCAAACTGCAAGCGAGTAGATACGTGGTGCACTCAGAAAGGTTGGCGAAGCAAAAAAAAAGTTTTGTGTGTAAAGTTTATATTGTTAAATATTTTCAAAGAACTCGCCACCAGCATCTATACAGAATTTCATGCGTCTAAACCAATTTTCGAATCACTTTTTCCAGTCCGCCTCAGACACCTCTTGTACGGCCGGCTGAGGTTGTGTGGCACCCAGTGCGAAACTATCCCCTCATGCGAAGATGCTTGAGTAAAATCTAGTAGGTAAACGTTTCCCGATCCAACCTGAAATATGTGCTGAATCTCTTCATATGCAATTTGTCTGTTGTCTTCAATTAAAATTGTCACTGCCAGCATGTTTCCTTCCGTAACAGCCGTCAAAGGGCGACCACTTCTTTCTTCATCTCTTACAAACAGTCGACCATGCTTAAAATCGTTATACTGGTGGTACACGGTTGCTTTAGAAAAACTTTTTAATCCATAAATGCATTTGAAGTCTATCAAACGATTTGTCCGGTTTTAGGCGACATTTGAAATCGTAAAAATGTTCCAGACACAGACCCATTTTTCAATGAGACACGGTATTTCAATTTGGCTTGTAGGTACTTTGCTTTCATCGATATATATGTACTACGTACTAGATGAGCTGTTTAAAAGAACAACATGGTTACACGAGTTATGGTTCTGGAACCACACTGTCAGCTGTCATTAGTACACTTGACAGCTGTCTCGCGAACACACGTTAATTTTATCAACGGTTGCGTCAACTGTATATTTGGAACATGCTGCATGAGATCGCGTGTCTATTTATTGACGTCGTTGTTTGCTTTACATAAAATGGCAGATTCAAAACTAAAATGCATGTTAATAGGGACCACAGAACAAAAACCGTGTACCGTGATAGGGACTCATTCATACACATACATCTAATAATATGTTTGTGTTATTTTCTACGTTTCCATTATACATGTCGGTAATGGGTGCATTAAAAGAGCCTCCACGAGTGAAGATATTTCAGCGCACCCTGGACAGTCAGCCCCGCTACCAACCTGCTTGCTGCTGACTGGCTAATCTTCTTCTCACGGCATGAGCTATTATCATTATGTAGCTCATGTCAACACGATTGAAGAAGATGGGAATACACAGACATATACACGCGAGAGGAAAATTATTGTACTCGAATAAACACATTACATATTTATAATAAAATTATGTCGTGTCATATCGACATCGAATCTAAGTATAGTTACATGAATTTATGATAATTGCATTTATTACATGTAACAGATAAATACTGTCGGTAATAAAGTGATAATAGCGGGACTTGGCTGCAAATAAACTAAAATATTAATATTGATAATATTGTGTTTGGTGTTCAGGGAAAATCTTCGGTAAAATACCTAAATAAAGAAAACAAAAGAAAAAACGTATAGTAGTGTAGTGGGTAGTAGCACACTTCAGACACTCAATACAATATAAATGCTAGCACCACCTACATTCACAAGATTACGTCTGTATACGACGCACACACTCGTGTACAAGGCTCGGAACCGGTTTAAGAAATACCGGTTAGTATCGGTTTATTGCGGTTTAGCTCCAAACTTTTCTGGAGAACGTGAACGTTTAAAGAACTTTATCCTTACCTAAATTAACCGGTTTAATCGACGAGCGCCAAGTCGGAAAGAAAAGAAAAGTAGATACTTACCCATTTTTGGATATTTTGCAGCGGAACTGATTGAAGCAATGAAATAAACGTTCGTCCCGAAACGCAAATTTTATTTCTACCGAATAAAAATAAAAATTAAACGGTTTTTGTTTGTATTAACCGGTTTTTATTGCTCCATACCGGTTAATTCGAAAAAACCTTTATGGAAAGGTTCCTCAAAATACCGGTTTAAAAAACCGGTTTATTGAACGAAACCGAAATTTTAAGGTTTTTCGTCAAGTACATAATAACGGTTTCAAAATTAAACCGGTATCCGAGCCCTGCTCGTGTAGGTTAGGGACGCTCGCCGCTCGTAATGCCGACTGGGTTACAAGCGCTTCACAGTAGTTCTCAGAGATGGCGTGCTTGTATAGCGACTGCCGATTGACATCCATTGAAATCTGGCAGGCCAATTGCCGTCAATATATCGGTGCATGCGGGGCGCCGGCGAGGAATCTTAAATAAGCGGGGGGCGTTGAGTGGCCGTTCTGTACGTAAGTATTATTAGATATTCTGTGGTAGTAGTGTAGTTTTATTTGCCACTAGCCTTTCCCCGCAGCTTCGCCTGCTTTAATTTCGTTTATCGCGCATCTCTTAGGAACTCTTCGGAATAAAAAGTAGCCTATATGTTGATCCGGGTTATGTTCTATCTGTATGCCAAATTTCATTCAAATCCATTTAAGCTTTACAGCTTGATTGAGTAACAAACTTCCAAGTATCCAAACATCCAAACATCTTCAGAAACTTTCACATTTATAATATTAGTGGGATAGAATTAATCAGCAAGCACCAGTAAACATGAAGAAAAAAAAATTACACTTATAAAACATTGTATGGCTGTAACGTTGTAAACACGTTTTTATTATTTTTAAAGCTTAAAGACTAGTTAACCCTTCCAACAACACACATCAATAATATACCATACGCACACTACGACGTGCGCGAGCGCAATTCCGGCCTCCGGTGACACCGCCCGCACGTCATTGCTAGACTGATCTCACGGGAGGCGCACGTTCACGCGCTGTTCGGACGTAATCCTAACCAAGCGCGTGTCGTCTTACGTGACGCCTTTATTATCAGTAACTGCATATATTCGTATTTTTGTTAATATTTAAAATCAGTGTCTAACCCCATATTTGGGTAAGTGTTGAACGAATACATTTCTATCTTGCTAGATCATGTTGGGTGTGACCAACGACTAGCCTTTGACAGTCACCTTTTAAATATGTTTCTCATCACATGCTAGATAATTAACATTATCTATTTCTTGCCTTTTCTATTCTCACTAGGCTTATCATCTGCTTTTAATTGTAGATAAATTCATATATTTAATATTATAGTACGTACTTCACTGTTTACTATTTTATTCACAAACATAATGTAAACTCCGATTCTGATTGTGACAATACACACATTCGCCTTAAGCGCTGTAGTACTGCCTGCCCTTCACTTACGCTGCCGCCGTCACAATCAGAAAAGGATAAACAGAGGACAGCTGTTAACATAGGGGAAAATATTTCCAGGGTCCAAAGTCCGGGCACTTATCCTGGAGTGCCCAGTGTTTATGCTGCCACCACCACCAGTTCACCTTCATCCTCGCGGGTTATTCAACACCTTGCGCCACATCCTCGGCATCGGCATCATCGCAGAATCAGCTCCGGAAGCCAGGAGAGTACATAGTGCGCCTACCTCCATAGTGTAGGTAGATTAATTAATGACGGGTCCATCAACCTACGACCCAATAAATTATTGTTGAAAGTGTTGAGTGAGTTTTATTTGGTAGTGACTGATGAACCACTCTCAAACGTTTCATGGCTCACGGCTGCGACAAATAGGTCCAGTTCAGCATTTGTCAACTAGTACGCACGGCTACACATCAAGCTGTACATTTCCAGTATAAGCTGATCTCGCATTGTACAGAAAGCCTATACAATGCGAGGTCAGCATAAACTGGAAATGTACAGCTTGATGTGTAGCCGTGTGTACTTGACGTTTTCCAACTATGTGAGGTATGACACGGATGTAAATTAGTGTTTAAATACTTAAAACCAGTTATTTCTCATTATTGAGCAATTTCAATCTTACGAAAGTACTAAACTGATTTCTTAAATTTTGCTTATAATGTTGGACTGATTTTAAATTAGAATAAAATTCTTCAACATCAACGGAATCACCGATCGTCAACGACGCGGTTTCGCACCGCTAGTGTCTGACGAGCTCCATAATTTGAAATTTTCGCGCGGTTTCGGGACGGGACTATTTTGCGTCCCGGAGCTTTGTTTCGAGACAACGGGACAGGTGACCGAGAAAAGGGCCAGTCCCGTTCAAAAAGGGACGTATGGTCATTTTAATAATGGGTAATAACAACATAACATCACGCCTGTATTTCCCCGAAAGGGTAGGCAGAGGTGTAATAGTACACCCACATTTCGCCAGTTATGTTATAGTCCCATGTAATAGGGGGCGAGCCTATTGCCATTGACCGGGCACAAATCCAGACTCCGGGCTGCTAGACCAACGAGGCAGTCTATAATGGTTACCCATCTCATCATTATCTTTCGGCTGAATTGATGATGATGATGCTAACACGCCGCGTATTATGCATACATGCAGTATATCTTCTTTGCAAATTCATTTGACCACACCATGACACCACATAAAAGCATCGATGGTTTTAGCTAAATCATCATCCTCCTCGCCTTCTACCAATTTTGTTGGGGTCAGCTTCCAGTCTAACCAGATGCGGCTGAACATCAGTATTTTACATGGAGCGACTACCATCAGACCCCCGCAACCTAGTTACTGGGTAATACCGACATTCGGAGGTTAAAGCAGTTATCAGACTTTCGGGCTTCTGACTGCAACGACTGCCATAGATAGGTATAAGTATGGCAATCATAATATGTAACCATATGGAAGGGCCCGCCAGGCAAACGACGCGTAGGGAGACCGTGCACAAGATGGGAGGATGATATACGAAAGATCGCAGGAACAAAGTGGATACAAACAGCAAAACTAAAAGAAAAATGGAAATCTTTGGAGGAGGCCTTCACCTGAGAGGGGTCCGTGCTATTGACATATTGTCAAACAATTATAAAATGATTTAAATATATAGATACATAAAAACAATAGATGCATAAAAATTCAAGAAAAAAATAAATGAAAATAAAAATTGTTTATATGTCAAAATTGTATGTAAACTATTATTGTAGCAGCTGTAGCACGGAATAAAAGGCTTTTTTATTTTATTTTATTTTTATTTATTTATTTATTATGGCAATCGGGACCGACAGCTTGACGTGCTCTTCGAGGCACGGAGGGTCTCGATGTGCAACGAAATGGTCACCCATCCACGGACTAACCGCGGCAAGTGTAGCTTAACCGATGGTTTTAGGTAAATTTAAAAAGATAATCTAATTAATTTGCCTACAAACTGCATCAGCAGTTTCGCGAGTTTATTTTGATGTACTTACTTTGAATGTCTTGTATGATAAAGATAAAAAAATGAAAATTATGGGGAATATATTTAATAATAAACAGATGTTTATACACTTACTGGATAATAAGCACACAAACATTTTTGTACCTACATCAGTGAAAAGTCTACATAGTATCTGCAAACACATAAGTACAATAAAATATTACATACTTGTGAATACATGTAAAATATATTTTCATAAACTCAACAGCATTTAGGAACAAAATCAACAGAACTTTGCTACCGAATACAAGTGGAATCCAATTAGTTTGTGCTTGAAAAATAATGTCGAAGTAGGTAATTCATTTTTTTCCTGTTAATGCAACGTCAACAGATATATTAAATTTAGTTTAATTAGTATAATCTGAGTGTTATACATTTACACGCCCATGTGAAGGCAGAATGTGGAGAACTATAAATGTTGATAAGATCTATATATAACTACCCATGTTTACAAATAAATAAATGATATGATATGAGTCAACCAGACGTATCAGTACTATTGGTACTATTGGTGCTCAATGTATTGGTACCGTTTCTCTTACGCACTATACTAATTATAGTTACAAATCTCTTGAAACAGGACAAAATATTTAGAGTTGTTAAATTAGTCTATGCTCAGAATATAATTTTCAAAAAATCGTCGTGACTATAGAGATAGCGACTAAATTTCACCTTAAAAACAAGCAAGTGACATGACTTAAATCTTCTTACACTAAATTAGTTTAGTATGTAAACAACAGAATCATTGTCATATACTTATATAGTCCTCTATTTTACATGTACGGTACATGGTGTACTTGAGATGTTAGGGCCCTATTACACCAAGAAGCCATGGTAGCGCAACTGGTTGCGCGACCGTGGTGCGACGGATACTAGAGGCCGAATGTATGAGTCGCAGACGCCATACAGCGCTATACATTTGACTGTTTACGCGACCAACGCGGCTGAGCCGCCAGTAACATTCTGTGCACTTGTGTATGCGTCGTTGGTTCTGGTTGTGCGACCAAGTTGGTTACGCAACCAAGCGGACGATAGGTATGTAGGATATTTTAATACTGCATTTCGTTTAGGTACATACCCTGTCAAAGTATTGTATTATTTACTTAATTTAATTAACTTATTGTTCCGTGTAGTGCCGGACGTAAGGAATTGCATCATCCTCCCTCTTCTCATGGGTGTCGTAAAAGGCGACTAAGGGATTCACGAGAGGATGGGCAGCAGCGTTTTCCGAGTATTTAAACCACCAACTGTGATCGCCAACCCGCCTGCCAAGCGTGGTGATTATGGCTTATTCCCCCAACATATGCATGGAGGAGGCCTATGTCCAGCAGTGGACATTTTTCGGCTGAAATGATGATGATGATTGTGTCATAATGTTCATTTGTATTTACAGGAAACTGATTGTGTCGTAAGAACTGTAGGAAGGAAAGTATGTACTTACATTTAAAAAAATTAAAAAGAGTATACCCATGGAGTTTCTTGCCGGTTCTTCTCCATAGGACTCACAATTTGGAACCGTGCAACTAGAGCCTGACATTTCAAAAGTGCCTGTAATTAGGTTTATTTGAAATAAAAAATATTTGAATTTGAATTCCTTCCATAGAGCTGTTCATATATTGTTGGTAGTGCGACCTAGTTGGGTTGCCATGGCGTCTCGGTGTAATAAGGCCCACTAGAATTATGGAAAAATCTATTTAGTGGATTAACAATAACAAGTTTTACTTGAGTTCTTACGACACAATCAGTTTCCTGTAAATACATATCAACATTATGACACAATAAGTTAATTAAATTAAGTAAATAATACAATACTTTGACAAAGTACACAGGGATACTAGAGATTTAATTTATCTATTATGTCCAGTATGTCTCATTAGCAAACCCTTGATTAATGTTGATTCTATTAAATTTTTTATCATTTATAATAATCATGTATGTAATAATATGGTTATGTTAGTATGTGTATATAATATAAAGTATTTGTAACAGTTCACACGCACACACACACCCCCCACACACACCCCACACACTCTTATATAATAATTATTGCTTTATTTGTTTTTGGGTATAATAATCATTGGCTGCTTTTGCTGGCTTGGCACCCGCTCATCATCACTTGGGGTTGACACTGAAAATCAGCGCTGTGTTGTGACTCACGTTACAACACAGCATCATGCTGAGTGTTGACCTCTTTGCCGCAGCTACGACATGCAAGGTAGGTATCATGCATTGATAAAATGATTCAAGAAATGTACCTAATTAAGTATTTTTTATGTGCACCTACCGCATGTCGTCTTGTTGTGGCAATAAATATTTTTTCTTTCTTTTTTGCTTTCTTTCTTTCAAAAGTATGTAAACGAATAATGAAATGCAGTATTAAAATATCTATTTTACAAAACTATATAAAGTTAAAAAAATAAGTATTGACCTTAGAGTAATAAGACAGAGTGATAGTTTCATTCAAAGTTACACTCAAAGTTGAAGGACAAGCACAACCGATGTGTGCAAGCGGCACGTAAAATGTACGCCGACACACGCTTAGGCGCACGTAAGCTGTACTGAACGTAGTCTTTTAAGGCCAACTTGAATTTGGTTCACTCCACGTCTGACTTCTGCGGTTCTATGCCTAATTATTCTAAGGTACAGACACATCTTCTTAATATAATATAAATATTCTGTACGTGTGTTTGTCACCTAAACGGCTGGACCGATTTGGATGGAATTTTGTGTGTATATTTCAATGGGTTCCTGAATAGTTTAAAAACCCAGTAGGTGGCGCTGCTGTCGGTATGTCACTGATCTTCTCCTAAACGGCAGGGACGATTTTAATGATAAGTGGCGCTGCTTTTCCGGGCAGGTCCACTAGTTTCTTATAGGAACACAATGAGAAAATCCAAAAGTGCAATATAACAATTATTACTTTTTGTTTAATGAAACATACAATAATGTCGCTTGCTAGCTGTAATATTCTATGTTTTCTTCTGCTTAACATATTCTTGGTTGTTGATAAAATCTTCATTCTTGAAAATGCTGATGGAGAAGATTGGCGAACCCAAGAGCACGGTATGAAGTTCCTACAGTGGTAGAATACGTAGGAACTCTATACCTCGCTAGTGGCAATCACCAGTTCGAAGAATTTCTGCTGAAGTCTTCTAGATTTTTCTTGGTATATTCTCTTCTCTTCTGCTAGCTTTTGTTTCTTGATCTTCTTGAATAGAGGGAATTCGATGTGGAGCCAAATTGTGCTATATAGGAGGAACAATATTCAATTTACGTAAATCTAACATGGTACAGTCGACCGCATATCTCAGTGTACCGTTTACGAAATAAAGACGCCGTCAAAGTCAAACTGTTACGTGAGGTCGACTGTACGATACAATTTTAAAATGTTTTTAGTATACGAGTTGTATTTAAAATAACCTCTTAAGGGCTCATTGTACTCATCATTATGAACAACTTTTATCACGGGACCAACCCTGAAATCGCTAAAAAAACTAGCTGCATCATACATAACAACAAACATAGCTCGCATAACTCGACAAAATTTAGGCAAAAGCCAATTGGTCCAATAGTAAAAGTTGTTAATACTGATGAGTACAATGACTCCATAAGAGGTTTTCTGTTATTTTAATTACACCTAAGGTTAAAGGTCCAAGGGTTAAATATTGAAAGTGGTGAATCTACTCATCATAACGAACAATATTTACTATGGGAGCATGGAGCAGATTTATGTAAACACAAATATAGGGATAACATAACTGGCGAAATGTGGGTGTACTATACACCTCTGCCTACCCCTTCGGGAAATACAGGCGTGATGTTATGTATGTTTATGTAAATCAGCTGATTTTTTTTACTGAAAATAATTGCACTAAACTATAACATAAAAAACATAACATAACATCACGCCTGTATTTCCCCGAAGGGGTAGGCAGAGGTGTATAGTACACCCACATTACGCCAGTTATGTTATAGTCCCATGTAATAGGGGGCGAGCCTATTGCCATTGACCGGGCACAAATCCAGACTCCGGGCTGCTACTGAGAATTTCCTAATGAAAAAACCCAATAACACTTTGCCCGACCCGGGAATCGAACCCAGGACCCCATGCTCAGCAGTCGCGCTTGCGACCACTAGACCAACGAGGCAGTCAGATACACAAGTTTAGTAAACTATAACATAGAATTTAAAAATAAAAACTATTCAAATTCTCTTGTATCTTTAGTGTACAAAACCAGTAACATTTACAATTTAATATTATTCATAGAACCACAAAATTGTTATTCAATATACAAGCCGACATGAGGTCCCAAATCGAATAAAACTGCCAAATTCGAACACCCAAGGCTACCCACCTGATTCAGTAGCCATCTTGAATTAGCATTCAAATAAAAAACAGCAGCTGTCAAATCTCGCATAATTACTTAAGGTATTTTCAGATTTGCAGATTTGCATATTTTGTGTAAAATTCACAAGGAATAACAACCCTTTGGGTATGCAAATTTTTTAGACCGTGGGAAGTCGGTCATTTGCATAAGAAATTCATCTTGTTCGAAGGTCACAGTATCCTGAGAACCAGGAAGGAATGTGGTGAGAACATGTTGGACGAGTTTTTGAAATTAGGGAGCCTGTGTGGAATGCAGATGGTATAGATGAGTAATAATAGTGGAGATTTGTAAGAGAATTTGTATGGATGACGAAGTTGAAGTTTTATAAGATTATAAATGCGGAAGTATGGACCTATGTTTGTTTATCCTTTAATTACGCTGAAACGGTTCAACGAATTTGGATGAAATTTGGCACACAGATAGAATAAAACCCGACTTTTGCTTTTGCTTTGCGCTTGCTGAGCAATGGCTGTTTTGCGCAGATGTGACGCATATCTTACCACACTTTTTGTTTTTTTGTTCCTGTATTTGTTTTTGTTTACATTTCTGGCCATTTTGTGCATCACTCTAGACGCCAAATACTTTTTTTTCTTCTCTTTATTTCTTTGAAAATAATAGAATTGAATTTTAATTAGAAAAATCAACTGGCTTAAAAAAACTCCGAACTTACCTCTGAAGATCTTGTAGGTTTATTTACATTATTAACTCGGTTTTTGTGCTTAACATTAATATTATATCCTTTACAAATGCTGACATTACATAAAAAATATTAATATACTGCAGGTTGAATGCAAATAATAATGTGCAATTATAGGTGTAATAATAAATAATATATAGGTGTAATAATATGCAATTATAGGTAAATATATATTGTAGTAGTTTAAATTAATAATATAAGTAATAATATTGTCAAATTGAATTTATATGTTCAAATATTGCATGCTGTGTACCGGCTAATTATGTGGAACATACATTTAATTTATAATATCCTCTGTACCATATTTCACGCAATAAATGATAAAAACATAAAAAAATAAGAAATGCAAATGGCAACACAAAATTACAGTTAAATAAACCATTCAACATTCTGGGAACAAGATGGTAGCATCACTAAAGAGTAGTACTACCCCTACATTAAACATGGCCTAGTACCCTAACGCGACATACACATGTACTTTAAAGTTCATTTTTAATGAGCCATAACACAAACTGTCCGCACCCTACTTTATAATTAGTAGAACAAAGGGTGGGACTCCATCCATTATAATTTGACCTTTCAATGTTATCCTTTTTGTAAGATTGACGGATCTTTTTATGTTGGTTGATGGGTGAGAGATAGTATCTACACTGTCTTATTTATTGTGATTATTAAGTTACTATGCCTTTTCAGTGTTACATTCAATTCAGCCACATGTTGCTTGTTTATGCTTTATTTTTATTATTAAGTTTTGTGCAAGTGATGGTGTTTAAGTTATTACTAGTAGGTACGGGTGCTTATTTACCTAAACTTTCCAGTAAGAAATAGTATGGGTATGCCTTTCTGAGCTTAGAATAACTAAGCTTAGAACGGCAGTAGTCAGACGCGGAGTAAAGCAAATTCAAGTTAGCCTTAAAGGCTACATTTAGAACATTTTACGTGCCACTTATGTACACATATTAATTGTTTTTGTGCTTCAACTTTAAGCGAAACTTTGAATGAAATTATCACTCTGTGTCTTATTACTCTAAGTTTCTTAGTATAATTAAATATAAAAAACCGTTTCTCGGGATTATTTCGTTTAGTAACAATAAAACAATTATAAATTAACAATAGACTAATTTGTAATTTAACTTTATTCGGAAAGGCATGTTCATGTTATTTTTTTGTGAGAAATAATAAGTTAAGGTGAATAAAGCAACCGATAAGAATCTTTTCTAACAGTTTGACTTACATACTTGCAATAAAGTTACATTTTGCACAAAAGATAAAGATAACTATGGAAACGGTAACGAATACGACATATGTTACAAACAACAGGTAAAAATCATAGTGCCACTTGAAAATATATAAACAGTCTTTGTATAAAGCAAAAATATTTATATTGCAAACAATTAAAGAGACAGACAGACACACTAATTTCACAGTTTAAACAAAATGTAGCAATTTTTGTTTTAACTTTTGTATAATAGGTACTAACTGTTTTTGTAATTTGCAAAATTCTTTTCGCATAATTATGTAATTAAGCCCAGCACTAACATCCATATTCTAAGGTGCTTCCTCAAGCGTTCATACAAATAAAATCAAAATCGGTATTTTTGAAATCTCTTCAATGTATCTTGACTTATTGAGGAAATCAATAACGCCGCAATGGATAATTGTATGGGTCTTGAACTCTTGATTCTTGGTACATCATCAACTCAGCCTAACGCAGTCCACTGTTGGACATAGGCCTCTCCCAAATTGTATTCCATAAATTCTTCAAAATTTTTTAGAAAAGAAAATACAATAATCACGTCGCAAATGACACTTTTCGAAAAAATCATCCAAACATTCCGGGTTTAAAATGGCTTTACATGATAATTTCCTTTTTTTTTTATATTCTTTCAGCAACATTTTCCTAATACATTACAGATTACAGAAACATTATATTATATTTATACGTTGTTCCTGTTTACTACTGTTTTCATGGTGTACAATAAAGTATATTCTATCTCAGTATATTCTATCTATATTAATAAATCTGTAACAAACACCTTGTCATATTAAATATATTTTTCATATCTTTTATTCCCTTTACAAGAAAACACGCATTTTCCCCAACAATAAAAAAAAAAACAATACCTAAGACAAGGAATACACCGAGCTATTTATCCGTATGTCTCATCTACATCTGCAAGTAGGGTGGGTAAGCCCGAGATTTGCGAACTAATTTCAACTGCAAATCCTTAAAATGAGAGGGATTTGCAGGATACAGCCGACACCTTTATGAGTGTTCGCGTAATGTTATCACGGATTGTGTGTTAGGGTCTTTATGTACTGCTTAGATGACGGACGAAGTTAGGATTTGGGTGTGTTGGAATTAGGATTGACGGGAAAATTGAGGTATATTTATGTTGTTTTGTTGTTATTTTGTTGTTTTTTATGTATTACTAGCGGCCCGTCCCGGCTTCGTACGGGTGAACATGAAAATATAGCCTATGTTACGCAAGGTGAATGTAGCTTTCAAATGGTGAAAAAAATTTGAAATCGGCACAGTAGTTTTTGAGATTATTCATTACAAACATACACACAAAAATACAAATCTTTCCTCTTTATAATATTAGTATTGATAAATATGTATTTACAAAAAAAAAATATACAAGTATTATATCCATTGTCTAGTACCCATATTACAAGCTCTGCTTAGTTTGGGACTAGATGGTGCTGTGTAAAATGTACCAAATATTTATTTGACGACGTCTGTGGTCTAGTGGTTCGAGTGTCGGACTGCTGTTCACGAGTTCGTGGGTTCGATTCCCACAGGACACAAATATTTGTGTGATGAACATAAGTGTTTGTGTTGGTCTGGTTGTTTCTTATGTATTATAAGTATGTATTTACAAGAAAAAAAGTATGTATGTATTGTAGCCATTGTCTAGTACCCATAGTACAAGCTCTGCTTAGTTTGGGACTAGATGGTGCTGTGTAAAAATGTCCCAAAATATTTATTTATTTTATTTATTTATTTATTATTTATTTGTAATTTGTATTAGGCTTTAATTTTGTAAATATCTAAAAGTAAAGGTTTTTTTATGATTGAATCTGAAGACAGTGCTGTCTGATTATCCACTCTTAAAATATAAACGAAAACTTAATTTTAGTTAAAATAAATCGTTAAATAATACAAAAAAGAGACTTGCAAAATGTAATTTGAAGAATATCATCAACGTTACGTAATTATTCTATTTCTGTAATTTCAAAGTTCTTATCAAGCACATGAAATTTATCTGAATGATAAATGGGAGATTTCATATTTATATTCGAGATACGGATATGTCAAGATATGCTATCTTTGTATTGAAAGTAGGTACAAAAGGTTTTTTAAATTCTTTTCACTCTTTGTTATTTTCTAGCTTTCATTTTTAATATTGCTCCAAATTTTATCAACAGAAAGATAAGTTTATCCTAAGCAATAATTTAAGTGAAAAATGTACGCGTAGTACAATAATCTGATTAAATTATAAATGACTATTTACAAAAGCCTCACAAAAGTATTTAACATTCACTACGAAAACTTATCAAGTTGTGTCCATAATTTACAAAAAATACAGGAAAATAATAATTAAAAAAAAAATATCTCACCGATTGCGTACAATCCACCAGTAAAAGTACAAAACACACGCGCCACGTTACTGTTTACGTAAACTGTACGTGAAAGTTACCTTTAACGCCATTTAATCCGATTCGACGAAATTAATGCCGACTAAATATGTATGAACGGCTCAATTGTTACTCCACGCGACGCACATAAGTGCCCCTACACACGGCAACACAGTATAACTCAAGTAGAGGACGGAATCCGGCGAAACTTGATACAAAGTACTTAATGCTTGCGTGTCAGATGGCAGTTTAACTCCGTATCTTCTTCGCCTGACGCAGCGCTGCGAATGTCCAATAAATACGCGTTTGACGCCCGTTGCGTACACAATAACCAGCCTACTATGACCCCTTGAGGCACATAACGGAATACTACGTCCAACTCGCATCACTAATATGAACGACTGTGAATGGCTCTTGCCAATCTGGTCAAGTTTGAACGGAACGACAGTGCTGCCAACACAGACGTACCAACTAACAGGCCTTTTGTCGCATCTGAATTGATATTAACGCAAATAAATAATTCAAAACGTGTAACGCAAGAAACCAGACATAATGAATAGATAGTGTTGTGACTATGTGAGAATAATTGGCCGAATAAGGTTTATTGCCTTGAACGGATCCTTATTGTGCTCGGAAACGTTTTAGTAAAAAGTAGTTCCTTGCCAAAAGTCGATGCATGCATGCGTGCGTTTATGGCGGCGACATTTCCCGCGCGTTCCATATTTAAATTTTATAGGCGATTAAAAGGAGCATTTTATTATTGCATTTTAAATTCAGTGTGCTTAGAACCTTTTTTTAATTAACTTTTCAAGAATCTCCAAATTGAAAGCTGGCGCACTTTTTGTTACACGCTGAAGTTTTAATCATTCTGGAAACGAAAAAAATTGACTTGATCCATAACAATAGTAGAATCGATTCGTAGTGCAAAGTTTCTTCTGTAATAAGTCGTGAAAAGTTAATACTTAGGTACTTTCCTAATTTTTTTTTCACAAAAAATAATTTTCTTTTTGTCGTTTTACAGTATTGTACCAGCCTTACCTTTTCTACATTTGGCACCCTAAGGTTGACTGAGACAATGCCTAACGGCCAAAATTAATATCCAATCTATCCACGATTTGCCCTACTAGAGATAAGAATTTGACATAAGCTTCATACAAAATATGTCAAATTTCTATCTTTAGTAGGCCAAATCGTGGATAGATTGGATATTAATTTTGGCCGTAAGGCGTTTCCACTAATGTACGTTTGTTGCATAGTCTCAATAAATACAATTAATAAATAGGTACGTATTTTTAAATTGACACTATCAATCGACTTATAAATACTATATTAGGCTCCATTTTTTCAGCTAGGTATGCTTATTATTAACAAGTTATTTTATAGTCATCAGTTATATTTAAGTATATAATTTATGCTATTAGTAAATAACCGACAGTTCATTTTATTTGCTCTTGGCTTCGTTTCGCTTCGTTTAGTCATTTTATTGTGTTTGCCACTTGCCACAGACGCTGTTAACCCTAAAACAGTTTACAAGCGTATTTGTACATTAGTGTAATTACTTGTGAACTCGTATTTCAGTGTTGTACCTCCCTACATGCTATATTTGAATTCTGAATATTTCTAATGGATTCACTCGTTTAATTTTTGATGGTAGAAAACCTATTGAGCAAGGGAAAAGTTTTAGCTATTTGCTTTATTTTAGTGCAATAGCATGGAAACTAGACGTGATCAATTACAATAATTTTAGGTTAATAAAACCACAGTTTTGAAAACTAAACTGATACTTATATTTTGTTTGCCATCTGTAGGTTATTAATTTAAATTTATTTCTCTTTATTTTTTACATACATATTTTGTTTGCCTTTTGGCGGGGTATAGTGCACATTATATATGTTTTTATGTAACTACTCCATCAATACTTTTGTATGACTGTGTTCACGAAATAAATAAATTGAATTTATATGTCACAAATTTCTCTTCCACGTAAAATAAATAGGTAATACAATAAAAGCAATTTTACAAACGATTACTACGGACAAAGAAACATTTTATCTACACATACTTGTGTGCGGGCCGCTAAAATGCAAACACTCGTTTTCGGGTTATTTCAGGGAGCCGTTTAATGGTTGCATTTTAACTGCCATTTGTAAGTTATATGATACTTTTATGGCAGCCAATAAAAACGTAAAAATGTAACAGAATGATATTTTTGTACAATATGCTGTTGAACTGTGAAGTCGTAACGTTTATTATGGGCCGTAAAGAATAAATAATATGCTGATTATATCATAGGCAAAACTATGGTAAATTATTTATTTAGAGAAAAAAGTGTTGAAAACTTTTTACTTTCCAAAACTACAAAAAATATTCGTTTGAAATGCGTGCAATGCAAAATTTCACATTACGAGAACTGTGGGGCAAGCAGGAAATACGCTATTATCATACCCTCCTCCACACATAAACACACATCACTACATAGGGTGTTTACCCCTCGGGGGTAATTTTTACCCCATCATCGAACGTCGCCACCCACTCTACTCATCATTCGTTATTTGAATTACTAGTAAGCAATTTCGTTATTTTTTTGGTTGCTCTTTATTCGAATTTTGTGGCTATTCGAATAAAGATTTTGCAAAAATACTTATTAGTTAAAATACACATCTTTTTAAGATGTTTTAAAAGCGATTAGGTTTAGAATTAAATACCTACATATTTTTTCTTTCTATTCTATTTTAATCAAATCAATTTTACCGATAGTTTATGATTTTGTTGTATAATAATACCGCTATCTATCGGTTCATGTTCGCTAACGTGAAATTTATTCGATTTAAGCGGTAAATTATCGTGGCCAACGTAATTATTATCAGGCATTTACAATTTTAAACGTTTATCGATGTAATTGCGCCCGATAACAATTATTACGTGTTTTATTCGATTATTTGATAAATTATTCGATTTACCAAATGCGTTAGTCGAGTTTTTAGGGGTGCGTGACGCGATGATTTGTGGTGGAAGTTTCATTAAGTTGAAGATTTGGAGCAATTTATTTAACTGTTTTTGTGGGAATTATAACAAATGTGCCGACCGAATAATTTTTTTTTTAGGTTTTTTTTTGGACGTGTTACGTAAAATTACTTATAATTTATGTTGAATTCCGCAGCAACAATGGAATTACCTTTGATTGGTATTAAACAAAGGACCAAGGCCTTAGCTTTCTCGTACCGAGAAGAGGCCCGTGCCCAGCAGTGGGACAGTAAAGGGCTGGTTATGTGTTGGTATTAAACTATGGTAGAAAACAACTTAATAAAAAATGACAATGTTCACTTCATAGGTCATCATCACATTGTATACTATATAAACGTGGATTATGTAGCTCATTTTTATGCAGGTTTTCTTTTATTTTCGTACAGTAGACTGCAAATCAGTGGTAATACTTGAATTACAAAACCGCCCTTACCTATTACGACATAAAGACGCTGTCAATTTCAAACTGTTACCACTGACGTGCGGTCGACTTTACTTATCAGAGCAAAAGAACATTAGTATCATCAATAAAAAGTTTTCTACTCATTCAACACGTGTGATCTTCAGACAACGCTATAAGTACTTAATTCATAAACATAAAAATAAAATAAAACAACTTAAAACCTTATTCATAGCCTACACATCGATAAACGCCAAAAGGGGAAAACTGGTGATAAATTATATTCAATATTCATATATTTCGTCCTTTTCGCACCTACGAGATGGGAGCGAGATAAAATAGTGCCCGTTCCTACATACACAAGTATACCGCTAATTTGTTTTGACATATCTGAACGAACGACCACTTTTCCCGCCTACAAGTTGCCTACTCCAAAGGGGATATATTTCAAGTAATCGAATTTCGAAAAAAGTGTTTCGTATTTCGGCTTCATAGGGGCCAAAATCGTTTGACCGTATTACTAACTTATCTCATTGGATTTTATTGTTAGAAGCAAACGCGATTGAGTTTTCGCATATCTATTATACTGGACGGACCCCCTTTGGCAAGTTTTTGCCCTCGGAATCGTTAGGGTGACCCCCTAAACGCGTGCCGTATGAGATATTGCATTACGTATCATACGAAAACTTATTTCGTGGTCGATCAATAAGTATTGACGCAACTGAATCTTTATTAAAATTTAGAAAGTAGACGCATGAGTAATTATCATTTGTGAGTCAAATAGAAGTCGACTAATTATTACAAAATACGTAACATCAGGGTCCCCCGGGGCACAATGCACAAAGACATCTATTGTGCAACCCAACAATGGCGTGACTCACTCATGACGGACAGAAAGACAATCGAGACGGCCGACACGACACTCTTCTAGGGCCCGTATAAGGCCGATATGCATAACGGATATCGGGGGCGTCGTATTAAGTGAAATTTCTTTCTCCATATATTTGTATAAAACAAGTTTTAAAATGGCCTTGTTTTTCTCAAAACCGTACAAGGGATCTGGCGTGTGGCAAATCCTTAAAAATAACTCACAGTTTAAGAGTCGTTACACCCGCGTTTAAATGTACCTGCAACAGAAAAGATTAAAGAATAAATAACAATTGAATATAATTACAAAGGAGCTCTTAAATAAATGAGAATGCAGCGTGAATGGAAACACCCGAAAAAAAAACAAAGCGAATCAATCGCGTGCCGTGAAAAGATATCCCATCAATCAGCCGAGCCGAATGCAATATTCAAATGTGGAATATTTTTTTGTTCCAAGTTCAAAATTCCCGCGACCTTGCCACGGTCAACTTGTGACTGTTTATCCTAGTCGATATTTGACGGGCCAACTTTTTGCTTGCTACACTTTTTGCGAACGCCTATTGTACTGATCATCGTACTATTTGCATAGCTAACAACGTAACATTCATGACTATTACAGCTATGATGAGTATTTTTTGATGACTCGCTCTGACTCTGTGTAAAAAATAGGTACCTATGCAATTATGGCTATTTATAAAATATTATCGCTGATTGAAAACCGTGTCTTATATTTCTTCCAAGGTCAACACAAAAAACTGTAATATTTATGCCATCTCATCACTTTAAGCCAACGAATTTACATGAAGGTGCAAATTACACAATTTATTTAGTTTTCAGCCGATGTTAATGGCCTCTGTGTCACATTCAATGCTCGGTCGACAAACGAGACACGAAAAGTGACAAATGACAGCTAATCATTGTATTCCAAATGACCGACATACTTGTTAGTGGCGGACAACACTTTTCCTTTATTAGTCGTTCCGTAAAGGTATAAAAATATGAGTCACGGCTACGTGTTTTTGCACTGGCGATGATTTAGCGTTATTTTTTACAGCCGTGCAATGCCCGCCGTGACCTGCATGACCTAACTCTTTGTTAGGCCGGTCCTTTATAATTTTTTGTGTATAATGCAAAATCGTTTGATATGAATACACTAACGCAGGACCATTGACTCAATAAAGTGTCTCAATTCAGTCCACATGGTGCTCGAGAACGATGGAAATAAAAAATAAAAACTGGTTCCGATGCCGTGCCGGCCGGCAAGGAAAACGGAAAAAAATATTCGACATTCGAAATTTGAATATGGCGTTTGCGGGCGTGGCCGATACCACCAAACCTCTTGTCGAAACCGGCTGTGAGTGATAAAAACTGAATGATTATCCAACGGAATATTTTATAGTTAAATTAAAAGTTAATTAAACATATACAGTTCCCTTACAAGGTTTGGAAATTTCCAAATAGACATTTTATCTTAAACATGCAGCTAATGGGACCGCAGAGAGGCATACCGATAAACAAATGGGGGAGGCAGTTTGGTGATAATTATAGATATATATATTTATCAGTTTATATCTAAATAGGCACCATTACTTGTAGGTATCTGCTGGGTTAGAAAGGCCCGTTAACGGTATGACCATATAAAGAAACAATTTGTGCAATAAGATACTGATCACAATTTGTATACTACGTAATTTATACAGTCATTAAAAATAAGAGTAAAACAACAATAAAAAATCAATAAAAACGATAGTCATGTGTTTAAAAACGACTTAAAATAAAACAATCGATTATAAGAAATTGACGCTACTATTAGTCGATTTAAAAGAATATCGCACAGCACTAGGTACTTCAAAATAGATTAAAATCGAACGTTGTTAAACGTGTCAAGATTATTTTTTATTTCTTATTAGTTATTATGAGTTTATATTTTTGTGATATTTATTTAAGCTTGAAAAATGATTATGACATCGCATCGTAATTTAAAGAATTAATAGGTTACCTGGTAAATATTTAATTTTGTGAGTAAACTTTTTACAGACTTTTAAAGACACATTACAGGCAGCGCAGACATGAAAAGTTAATTTAAAGAAAGAAAGAAAAAATATTTATTGCCACAACAAGACGACATGCGGTAGGTGCACGAAAAAATTACTTCAGTAGGTACATTTTAGGAATTACAGTGATACCTACATAGTCGTAATATCATAAGTCATAACAAAACTAACTTTGCATGTCGTAGCTGTGGCTAAAAGGATGACACTCTGCATGATGCTGTGTTGTAACGTGAGTCACAACAACACAGCGTTGATTTTCAGTGTCAACCCTAAGTGACGAGCGGATGCCAAGCCAGTAAAAGCAGCCAATAATTATATACCCAAAACAAATAAAGCAATATTATATAATTGTGTGTGTGCGTGGGGGGGGGTGTACTACATTTACTTATTTTTCTTAAAACACGTGAACTAAACTCACTTCTTTCAACATATCCATAGTCAGATCTTGTTTGATCTTGTTTTTAGATGTTAAACATTTTGTCATCGCCAAGTGACGGAATATAAACATAAAACTGTAAACACAGCGAGGTCCCACGGAGCGCGAGCATTTAAAAAATTGTTGTTTTTAAAATGAAATAGATTTTTTTACCTCTATCCCGACCGGTCTCGCGAGCAGGTGCCATGGTGTTACTATGTTAGATAGAGCAATGAAGATTCAATATTTTCATGATTTATTGGTAAAGATCACAAAAATATAACAAAAACTGACAAGAAGATCCTTGTGATGCAATTATATTGAAAAAAATAAGTAAGTGCCTTATCTTTTTTACAGCTACGACAAGTGAAAAGGACACAAAATGCAAAGTAATTCATAGTATCAAAAACTAATATCAATAAGGAACGCTTGAAATTGTTGCTGGTAAAATACTAAACAAAAAAATACGGAAAAAACACTAAAGTAACAAAATAAAATACTAAGCAAAATACGGAAAAAACACTAAAGTAACAAAATAAAATACTAAGCAAAATACGGAAAAAAACACTAAAGTAACAAAATAAAAAGTCGCAAAATTATCATTACTAAAGAATTGATATTTAACATGGATCACAATTTGTTATACGATTTATTTCTGTGTATTTTCTTTACAGCCTAATTTACTGGATTTATTAGACAAAATGAAAGTATTATTTGGCTTTTACAACATCAAAACAAATAAATATAATAGTTCCCCATGTTTCTTTTTATTTCCTAAAGATTAAATAACAGAACATATAAATTTACTTAAACAAGATATGTAAGATTTTGATGGAATGTGCCCGGAATGAGGCACATAGAAGACAATTGTTTGGCCTTGAGCAATTATATTGGAGCCTGCAACAGCATTCTCTCTAATCCACGCAGTGATAAAATTATAGATCTGATATGGTTGAACTGGGATTGAAACACAGGTGATATGTTTCAATCCTAGTTTATGCCTATAATCAACGAAATATATGTTAACACCATCGTTGCCTATATTGGACAATTTGTGTAATGATTTACTTTAAGTTTTTGTTTACTTGTTATTTTGATTGTGACATTACGGAGTGACATATTTGCATAAACGAACAAGCTCCTTAAATAAATATTAAAAATATATATATATGAAAGTGTCACAATATTGCATACAGCCTTCCACACATCTACTTGTAGCAGGTAGAGCATTCACATGTATTTCTTTGAAACATTGAACATCGAATAAACAGTTCAAACGAAAAGGAACTCCATCATCAAAAAAATAAGACGTAAAGTCCAATGAATCGACACCAATGAACGGATAGCAAAATAGCGCTGCTATAACAGCACTATATAATTTAAAACATATCAACAGGTTCCATGATTGTCTACTCAGCTGTACGTTTGAAGTGACAAAAAGTAATCAAATTAACAATGATTGAGATGGTTTCAAGAAAAAAGCACATATAATTTTTATTATAGAATGTTGATGTATAAATATAAAATTGCAAGTGACACAGTAAAACAGGGTTGGATCAATTTCTTAAAAGATGGAATGTCATTTTGAATTCGCGCGAAGCCGGGTCTTTGACCGTTTTAATGGCTATAAAGACAGAATGATTCATATAATTGTTGTAAGATGATCTTTTTAAATTGTATGAAAGGGATGTCATATGACGCATTTTATTTTATTAAACAAGGTTTTACTTGTATGGGTATCAAAATATTTAAAAGCTAAATGTGCACATTAAACGTCTTATCCAGAGATTTATTGATGTAAAACTTATAAAAACAGGCATTAAACGAATAACAACCGTCTTAAAAAACACAACAATATTAATTTCATGTAATAAATATCCAAAAAACTTTAACCCTTCACGAGCTGAGTTGAATTAACTTGTATCCTAACCCCAATTTCGAAAGTAAAATAAATAGGTTATAACTATTTCCGAGGACACTTGAAAAAAAAAACGTCTACGATACCTGCACTTAAGTTAACCTCAACTGGAGTGGTCCTGTCCGTTCAGAAACGTTGTAAGGACTGAGACACAGCAATACCGAGAATATAAGTCATTATTTTTTATTAGTTATATACTTGTGACTAATATTGAGGACTGGTTCAATGAACTTTAATTAATTATGTTATTAGGTATAGTATAGTTTATTAAAAGAAAATTATAAATAAAATGATAGTCTAACCGTAGCTACCAATTTACTATAGTAAGATTAGTCACCTTTAATCAATGATATTTAAAAGTATAGATATGTTATACCCTAATAAATAGAACGAAGAGTGTTCCGTACACAGCGGCAGCACAAACACATATAAACTAGAATAAAGTAAGTATGTTAGCTACTTTAGTTACTTTCGCGTCATAATTGGTTCACTTTCTGTGCACACACGATGGCATGTTTGTTTTTTTTTGTCCCCGGCTCACGCTTGGCGCCTTGTTTGACTCGGAGTAACAACAAAACGTCCCAATTAGGACGTTTTCGAGTCTTCACATTGCGCGAACTTGTAACATATCTGTACTTTTAAATATGATTGCCTTTAATGTAACAAAAAAAACAAACGTGATGCAAGCAACTGAATCTTGCCACTTTGTTGATGCAGTTATTATACTGCTCTGATTCGAATGTGCAGGGCAAGATCAAAAGTATATTGCAAAAAACAATGTGACTTTGTTTTCCACTTCTTTAGTTATAGGTAACGATAACGAGATTAAATGATAGCGCAATGTGAAACTTGGCGATAATTTTGTATAGTATGATAAGTTCATTGATAAATTGTTTTATGGGTGTATACGTTATGAAATCTTAGTGAACAATACCTATTGCAAAAAATATTGATGGTTTAAGCAGAACAGTTAATACCGCTTATTAATAATAAAATATTCTGAATCATAACTCAAACCTAATCTATATACTACACGCTGCATGTACTACATGTATACAATTTAACTTTAAGGCCCGTATCACAGAACGTTCCTCAAGCGTTGATCACTGTTTATGTTTAAAACTAGTTTTGAGTTGGGATTTAATTTTAGAACATGCCTCAATCGTAGATTCATTGATCACAGTTCAGTTGAGTTTAGCTTTATTTTATACTGTCACCTTTTTCGGTATTTGAGTAGAGATTTGATCTGTAATCACTTAAGTGTGGTCGAGACCACGCTCGAGTAGAGATTTCTTTCCAATTTCAGGTTAAATTCATGTGCTATTTTGTTGAATTGAAGTTTACAATTACCGTATTGGAATAAGACCGAAGCTCAAATAACGATTCTGTCCTTAAGTAGTGATCAGTTGATTGAAGATCAAACTTTACTTGAGAAACGTTCTGTTGTGTATTATGTGTGTTCTGTTGTGTGTGTCTGAGCCTAAGAATTCTAATCCAAATCGACACACAAATCTCTCAGTGCACCACAATCTTCAACCCACTCGTATCTCGTTTTCAAAGGATCGTATTATTTACATTTTTTTCTCAGTTTTTTAACATTTTTTTCTTTAAAAAATGGAACAGAAAAGGATAAAGAATAATATGGAGCGCTCACCAAATGTCCCCGCACACAACAGGTTGGGTGCGGTGGTATTCGAGTTATTTTTTTCCCCTTTTTGTTGATCTCGTGTTTCCGACACATCTGAAATGTAAGAAGTTTTTGGTTAATCGATATGATTTTGTAACAAGCTTGGGTTTCTTTTTATACTTTTGACCTAAAACCACCTAGTTTTTGTTTGATAATTTTTGAAACTTAGACACAAACGGTTCGTTCAAAAGTAAAAAGGCATGTTAATGTTGCGTCAAACTTTTATTTTATACATTAAAATGTTTCTTTTGTGTAAGACATGTTTTTTTACCTAAGTAACCGTTTTAAGTATCGTTTCGTTTCGTTTTTCGTTTTTTTCTTTCGTTTCGTTTTAGTGTCGTGGCTGGGGGGGACTGGATGCGGAAGGCAGAGGACCGAGCGTTGTGGCGCAACTTGGGGGAGGCCTATGTCCAGCAGTGGACTGCGATAGGCTGAGTTGATGAATCGTTTAATAACCAGAAATAAATATAAAAAACAACAAACACATCTTTTTTTAAACAAATATATGAAATTCTGATACAGAAGCTGTTTCATTAAAAGTCTGTAAAAGTGATCACGCGTTATCACAAGAGCAGAAAACTATGTATAAATATTAAATAAGCCATTTGTAATGTTTTCCAATTATTATAAATATAAAATTAACATATTCTGTTTCTAATTATATTATCAATTAGTAAACAAAATTGATAATCCAGTTAAAGGTTCACTTAACCTTTCGCATCCCTTTGAAATAATTAAAACAGTAGGTATGCTAGTTATTGCAAATAATACTATTTATATATAATATTATGTTTTTGTTTTTACTTCTTACAAACCTTTAAACATATATACATACATGTATTTTACGACAACGAAGTCAAAGAACATACTGAAACCATTAATTGTCCAAGTATATATATCATTAAATAACTCACAATATGTACACGTGTTCCATTTAATTAATTACTGTTTAAATTAATATAATTAGTTTCACGTGTTCATGCCTTATTAATTTTATATATCAAGGTTCTATAGATACTTATAATTAAATAATTGGCTTAGCTGTTAATAATATCGATGACAAATGAAACTGAGTAGGTTTTATATTCATTTTTAAAAACATCATTGATATGGAAAAAAAAATACATGAGAAAAACAAAACAATTATTTGCATAGCATCATCATTTCGGTACGTTCACATTTTGACCTCACAGCGTTACAAAAAGTATTGTTGCACGTAAAAACACGGTAACTGACAAAGTTACGATGCCGACTCGTGATACGCTCTTGCACGCTCCACATTTTTAAACAGGTTTTATCGTGGCGTATCGTGAAAAATAATGCGGGGAAAAAAGTCGAAAACGAACCTTCGGAAAGCCAACCATCAAGTAAGCGAGTAATCTGATTAGGAGATCGAAATCTGGAACTCCTAGAGCAGAGGAAATTGTGCTTTATTTTACTCGAATTAATTGCTTGATTATTTTGCCGTAGCAAACATAATCTCGACTCGACTAAATATAACAGAAAGCCGATTCTCGTAATTGAAAACGTTCAAAATATAGTTCCATTTATTTGTGACATTTAAGTCATCAATGTCACCAATGTCAAAAAATTAAAAAAAAAGAACATTATAATTTTCCGAAATTGAGACTAGTTCGGAACTATTTTAATTACGAGAATTGGCCTTTTGGTTAAAGACAAGCTTATTACGAGTAGACTTCAGTCAGAACCTGATTGAAGCTGTCAATTCTAATGGGAAATTATGACGATTATTTTTCTAATAACAATTATTACCTAAGGCACACACTAAGGCCCGTATTACAGAAAGTTCCTCAAGCGTTGATCACTGTTTAAAACTAGATTTGAGTTGGGATTTCATTTTAGAACATGCATCAAGCAGAAATTTATTGATCACAGTTCAGCTGAGTTTAGCTTTATTTTATAATGTCAACTGTTTCGGTATTTGAGCAGAAATTTGATCTGTAATCACTCTAGTGTGGTCCAGACTACGCTTGAGTAGAGATTTCTATTATATTTCAGGTCCAATTCGTGTATTATGTTGTTGAATTAAAGTTTATAATTATCGTATTGGAATAAGACCGATACCAAAGCAATAATTCTATCCTTAAGCAGTGATCAGGTGATTGAAGTTTAAACTGTGCTTGAGGAACGTTCTGTACGGGCCTAAAATTGTGAGAAAATACCTTTATGACAATAAAAAGTTTAACAAAAAGTTACCGACCATAGAAATTCAAATAAAATTGAAAAATTGTATTCAATAATTCATGCAAGTGATCCATCAAACCAAAGAAGGCGGAATATAATGCGCTAGCGCTCATTGCGAATGAAAAAGGATTTTTTTTAAAGGAAACACAAGATGGCGACCGTTCTATGGCGGGGGCGATTAGTCCGATAGCCACGCCTGCGCAATGACTGATCGCAAGGGTAGGTATAGCCAGCCACCATATTTTAATATTTCTCTTCGTAATTTTACCGAGGGGTGCTCAATGCGCATGAAGTATCGGCTTATTTTTATTTCGTGTTGTCGGTTGAGGGATGTTTTGAAATTATCGTACGGAAAGACCAGCTTAATTTCTTTTAAATTAGGAAGTGTATGGGTGACCATAATACAATTGAAGACCAGTAGAATTTTTCCCAATATTATATAAATATGTCATTACTTTCTCCCACATTAGTAGAACAGTTTTTCATAGAACATTATTATTAATTATGGTAGAAGAAAGAGCCCTTTATAAATCCTTTTTCAACACACTTGATCGTAAAGTGGCTCTTATTCCACCGCTTTTAGGTTCATAATGCAGCTTATAACGCACGCGTACTTTTTAATTTATATTATCGCACTAGTGCTTTTTACTTTAAAGTTTATTTTTAAAACGCAGCAAAGAGTTTTTATGTCTAAACAAAATTAAAGATTTTTGTGATAGTTGATTTCTTCTTCTTCTTCCTGTGCCATATCCTCATAGGATGTCAGCGACCACCGCACGGAATTCGTTTCTATCTTGTGCCAGTCTGCATAGCTGGCAGCGTCATTGATGTTGGTCCAGCTCTTGATATTGTCAATCCAGGCTAATTTCCTTCTTCCCCTGCTCCTTTTGCCGTCTAACTTGCCCTCCAGTATTTTCCTCAATATATTACGAATGCTTGAAACGGAGCTCGGAAATATCCTTGACAAAGTATAGCTGCTTTGGGCTTAAATAAAAACGTTATCTAATTTATTATCAGGATTCAGGGTTCTTACTAGAAATTCGGATTCTTTTCTTTTACAAGGTGAAGCAAAATAGTACGTTATGATACAAGTGAGCTAAGTTGGATATTATACTCGAGGCTGGATTGCAGCCCGAGCCGAAGGCGAATATTGAGGAAGAGAAATATTGAGGAAGTTGATTTCAACTGAATTAATTAAAAGATGTTCAATAAACATTTCATTTCATCAAATTATTTATTTTTGTCAACAAATTAACATTAAATTGTGGTATAAATAAAAAAAAATCTATTTATTATATTTCTAATAAGGCTTATTAGGCTGTTTGGCGGTTTCCTTCCACCACCGCGCGCATACGTCACCGTGCGATTACAGTAACCTGCGCGCCATTTTTCACAAATTCATATTTGTCTAAAATATATTTATGTTTTTTTCCTCGCAAGTGTGTTGAAAAACGTCGTACGACACGCGTGAGCATTGACTATACTCTCGGCTCCAATAAGCCCTCGCCTTCGGCTCGGGCTGCAATCCAGCCTCGAGTATAATAGCCAACTTAGCTCACTTGTATCATAATGTACTATTTTGCTTCACCTTGTAAAAGAAAAGAATCCGAATTTCCAGTAAGAACCCTGAATCCTGATAATAAATTAGATAACGTTTTTATTTAAGCCCAAAGCAGCTATACTTTGTCAAGGATATTTCCGAGCTCCGTTTCAAGCATTCGTTAATTAAGTTAGTAAAGTACAATGACCTAATATTATTTATGAGCTGTCAACAGCAGTTGAGTACATTGTATTACATCACGGCATGACGTGGTAAAGGCACTGCCCTAGTTGGGAAGGGCCCTTCAAATAATTATTAAGTGTAGGTAGGATGTAAGTATATTTTTTAAAGGTTTTTTCATAATACCTTTATAATTTTGGATACTATGTCACAGTTTGAGACAAAGAGTGTGTTGCCATGATTGTCTTTTTCACAACCTAACCTTATTTTTAAGCTATCACTCTGTTTTACTAATAGTAGATACAAAAAACCCGCCATGTACGAGTCGCACTCACGCAGTAAGTACACCGACCGATCTGATACACCATAGAAACTGATTTAATTTACTACAGTTCGTCAAAAGACATCAACGCACCGTGCACGAAATATGAATTTTTGCACCACTTTCTTACGCAGGTATTACTTACATTTGTCTATGTTTGCCCTATTTTTAGTATTTGTTGCTAAACTACATAGTATGCACTATAATCAGACCAATTTGGACGCTGGTATGTATTACCGTTTTGAAGATAGAGCAGGAACAAAAACGTTGAAAAAAAAAATGCATGTTTTTCGAGGTTTCTTGTATGGGGACCCCCTTTGGTCTGAAACTTTTTTTATTTGTTGTATTTTTCGTGATAGGCACTATAGTAACACATGTTCTGTTAAAATTTCAACTGGTTATCTATTACCGTTAAAAAGATACAGCCCTGTGACAGACAGACGGACGGACAGCGTAGCGAGAGTAATAGGATCCCGTTTGGCACCCTTTGGGTACGGAACCCTTAAAATAATAGATTTAGACCAATTGGGATGAACTCTGGATATAAACTATTTTGACAATGTTTTATCTCTAGATAATACCTACCTAACAGAAACTGACTAGTTTTATTCCAACAAAAACAGATACAATGGTCTACAACACCTAATAAATAACAAATTTTCCTTCCTAGACCCGTAGAAACAATGCCTAAAATAAAACTAATCGCTGAACAAACCGCCTACGTAGCGTCTCGGTTACTATCAGTTGTTTTCGCAAACAAACAGACAGACAAGATTAAATTCACGTTTTAAGATAGTAGACACACTACTAGACAACCTTTGTAAGATAAACACTTACATTGATTTTATGTTTGTCCTTATTTCCCGGTTTTATACGCTGAATAATTTTCATGATAATGTATTACATTCACAAATGTATTACATAGTAAAAGTTAAATAATTAGATAGAATGTGGCGAGAATCAATTTATAAAAATATATTACCATGAACAATCTTGAGCAAAAATATATTACCATGAACAATCTTGAGCAAAAATATATTACCATGAACAATCTTGAGCAAAAATATATTACCATGAACAATCTTGAGCAAAAATATATTACCATGAACAATCTTGAGCAAAAATACCTACTTTAATATTAATTACGTACATGTAACTTGGCCGTAACATATTTTTATAATAAATAACACAGATGTTTCATGTTTGCAATAGTTAACACATGTTTTCAAAGGAAAAAAGGTTTGCAAATAACGGAACACTGTATAAAATTACAAGTGATTTTCAGAAACTAAACAGTTAGGCATTTTAATGGTTAACTTGGAGCATTTTGAATATTGCCGACGAAACTGTAAGATACCGATATCCAATTAAATTAATCGTTAAGAAATGTTAATTAAAATCTTTGACATAATTGAATCGAGATATTTTAAATACTAATTCGGATCGAATCGAAACGCATGAGGTCGCTACACTCACCATGTAATAAATTGAAACTGGATTGAATGGATTATTATTACTATTGACTGTCTACAGTTGTGTTTAAAAAAAAAACATTAATACCTAGTAGTCTTACTAATATTAAAAATGCAAAAGAATGGATCTTTGTTTGATCATATTTATATTTATGAAACATAATCTACGTAGGTAAATAAAAAATGTCACGTTATTGGAAAAATGTTGTACTCAGATAAACATTTGACAACTAAAACAGCTGATCTGATAAAAGCAAACATGCACTTGAACGTTAAAATCCAATCTTTCTAACTACTCAAAATAATTATCTTTGCAAAAAATCTAGTGTTTTCTTCAACTACTACCATTAAAGCATTTTATGTCTTGTATTTTACATCCGTCAGGTGTAACAAGCCTCATTTTTGCAAAAAATAACCATACTTAAGTCTTGGAAAGAGTATTTTGTAAAACAAAAGTGAGAAACGTTCGCTTATCACGTTCGTGTGGTCCCCTTAGCCGCTTTAATTAACGCCTATAAAATTTTATTGAGGAAGCCGCCAAATTAAATGACAGAACCGACAGAACACATGAAACAGTCTTTGAATACGGCAGAACATGTGTGTGTATGCTTGTTGTGAAACAAACGCTGTAGTCTAGATACATTTTTTAACAGCAAAATTTGTATATAGATCTTTACATTTACTATATTTTTGTTTTTTAGTTGTTTTATGGCCTCGTTGCTTAGACCTTCTAGTCAAATCTTTAGTTTATTCACCCTAGTAAAGTGATGGAAATTTTACTAGGTTTCCGAAGGGATTGTGAGAAAATAAAGTCACGTCTTTCAACTTTGTACCATTTACCCACACTTATACGTTAAAGAGCACTTAACATTCTATAATCCACCATCATTACACATTAACACTCGAAGAAATAAAAATTTAGGAAAATAATACAAAATCCACAACACGATCTTTCCGAATTTTTCCGCCCCACATATACTATAACAAAAAAAATAAACAGAAAAGTATGTAGGTACCTATTGTGAGATTTGACTGTCAAAATTGTATTTAAATGTTAAATTGACATCTTTTGTGTTTCAGTAGGTAGATTGATAAAAAGGTTAAAATATACGTAAGTAACTGTTAGAATGATGAAATTATTTCAATTTCATTAAAAAAAAATCATAAAAGTCAATATAATTGAAATTAAGAAAAATAAAGTTAAAATACTTGTTTTCTGACGTCAATAAGAAACTTATTGTTCGCATTTCTGATATGTAAAACATATAAATAAGATTTATAGTATAACGTTAGTAGTAGTCCGTGTGGTGCCGGACTTAAAGAATAGCATCACCCTTATCTCTTCTCATGGGTGTCGTAAAAGGCGACTAAGGGATTCACCAGAGGATGGGCAGCAGCATTCTCTGAGTATTTAACCAACCAACTGCGATCGCCAACCCGCCTGCCAAGCGTGGCGATTATGGCATATCCCCCCCTTAATTGGGGGAGGCCTTTGTCCAGTAGTGGACGTCTTTCGGCTGTAATGATGATAGTATAACGTTCATTCAATTTTAAGAAATTGTATAAAAAATTTCGACAATGAATTAATTTGCAGTTTCGAATAAATTAAGACTATAATAATCTTCAAAACTCCACTTCATGTTTACTAATAAGCAAAAAATATTGAAATCTGAAATAGTTTTGTGTAATAAAGAAAGATACAAAAATAATTTTCGACTAATTAAGATTTAAATGCATTTATTTGCTTCTTTGTATTATAATTTTAGTACAGGACCTACCTACTGTTGAAATATTTTAATGTGTTTCATGAAACTAAATTCAATGCCTTTTGAATTGACGACCAATTAATTATTTGCTTCTAAAAATACAAAATTTAAATTTAGAATACAAGTTATAAAACATAAACGGTTTTAATTTTGGTAATATGTATTTTGTTCCTAATTTTACAACCTTTAATAAAATCTTTTCTAAATTACGGGTGACAGACTAAACCAATTTCGATTCGTGCAGAGAATAACAGCCAGTCAAAACTAAAAATACTCGTACATGATAATTGCGCAACAAATAGTGGGCACACTACAATTTTTGTATTTTTTTCCTTATAGCCCAGCCAATGAACCTAGCTGGCAACGCGGAAAGAACATAGATAACCTCTATACTCTGGTATTTTGAATATAGAACGAAGCATGGTTTTTCGAAAAAATGATTCTTTTTTTTAATTAATAATGGGTAATTAATTAAGTAACACCTTTTTTCGAATTCTATTTTTAGTTTTCAGTCTATTCTTATGTGATTTTATATTTTTTATAGAAAACGTCCAGTTCTTTATTTCAATTTTAGGATCATTTAAGTCATCAATGCATGAAGACACAATAAAAACGCAAAAAAACGCAAAGTTCTTTCGGCAAATTGTTTCATAAACATTTACAAATATGAAAGCGTTCGAGTCAAAAGAGTTTGGTAATGAAGACAGCCCGTCACCATAATAACTTCGAACACTCGTAAATTATTTATGTCCGCCATTAAACTCGGTGTTTCTTCACACAAGTGTTTGTTAAAGTTAACTATACGAGAGTTGCGTCATGTTTAATTAATAATGTATTTAAAATAATGGTCTTTAAAAGGATTACATACGCTGTAGTTTCAATTACTTGTCAGTTTTAGCAAGTAGTGTAATATTTTATTAGCGAGTTTTAAATGCTACTTATACTATTTACCTATGTGTATTTGTCTTCTTTTTTATATTTCGAGGTATTGTATACATATAGGTATACATATACTATATAGTTATATAGTATGTATATTTCATCATATTGCTGCGTAGCACTTTCTGCATCTAAATTCTAAACGTATACTAGACCATTTATTAATTAAACCAGACTAACTTCGTGAAAAAATAAAAATTTAAATACAAATTTATTTAGAAATAAATTCTAAAATACCACATTCCAACTGAATAAATTCTTTATCTTATCTCCATATTTTATATAGCTCATGAAACAATAATAAAATTAACTTAATGACCCTCATCAAAATGAAGTGCATTTATACCTAACTTATTATTCAAATTGTACTTACCAAAAGGCAAAAATGTTTATAATATGGAATGGACTTGGCTGAACTCGCGCCAAAATTCAAGGCAAACAACACTCTATGACAGATTCAATCTACATATTTTATCTTTTTAAGTCTAGTTTTTAGATTGCTGAATGGCAAAGGTCGTTGAACATACATCCAGCATATATTTGTACACGTGCATTTCATATCAGTGTCGAAAAAAAAACTATTTAACATTTATATCATCTCCACGTGTTTAGAACAGACAGACTACTGCTTATTTCTAGTACAACGGATAAAACGAAACACTGCTTTGCATAAGAATAGTGAAGGAACAGCTGTGTTCGTCAGCCATATGTGTAAGTCGCGCTATTAACATACGTTTTGTGTACACGTGAAAGAGTTCGAAGTTTAATTTTGAAATTTCGAACAGCAATACTTTTAAGTTTGAGTCTCTTGCATTTAGAATTATAGAACTGATTTTTGGTAAGAAAATAACAAAGTACAAACAAAAATAAATCTGAAATATATTTCGCATGTTGAAAATCATACCGACACTGCTTTTGGGAAAATCGCCGATCCAAGGCGATTTTCCAAAAGACAGTAGGTTTTTCGTTTAGTGTCGGTATGATTTTCAACATGCGAAATATCATTCCAGTTAAATTAAACGCAAGCCCATTAAAAATTAAAAAAAAAAACACAATGGCCATCTACAATGTGTTATTGAAATAACTGAAAACCTCATAAGGGGGTCAATGTAATAAGGAACAGCTGATTTATTTTTCGCGATTTCAAGGTTGGTCCCATAGTAAACATTCTGACGAGTACAATGACCCCTTAAGAGGTTTTCAGTTATTACAATAACACATTGAATAGTATAACATATTGCGTATGTGTGAACGTATTCATATAAAATATATGCTGAGCGATATTATTGTGCTATATTTGCTACATATTATAGCGTAGTCTGAACAGCTAAAAATATTATGTTAAAGAGTTATAAAATGATTATGGCCACCACATCCGTCCTGCTCGCCTGTTAATACGATATTATGACATTAAACGGGCAAAAATGTAAATGACTCATAAAATAATAGTTAATAACATTGGATCATAATTTTGTTTAGTTTCAATATATTCTATTGACTATGCAATAACAATGTGGTTTATTGTTATTTCTAGAATAGTAGCTGAAATAGGTATTTAGTATTTATGCTATTATTCTGATAGATTTTTACAAAGGTTTTTATCCTATTCAATTTATATATACATATAGGTAAATTCTTATGTATACCTATTTTGTTTTACTAAATAAGAAAATACCATAATGGTCTAGAATATGTTTAGATGAGCGAAGTTATGAAGTAATGTTTTTAATTAAAAACCGGCCAAGTGCGAGTCGGACTCACGCAGTAAGGATTCCGTACCACCCATCGACCTGATACCCCATAGAAACTGATTTAATTAACGAGAGTTCATCAAAAGTCTCAACGCACCTTGCGCGAAAAATGAATTTTTGCATCTCTTTCTTACGCAGGTACCATCACATATGTATATCTTTGCCCTATTTTTTTTAGTATTTGTTGCTAAACTACATAGTATGCACTATAATTAGACCAAATTTGACGCTGGTATGTATTACCGTTTCCAAGATAGAGCAGAAAAAAAAACGTCGAAAAAATGCATGATTTTCGAGGTTTCTTGTATTTGCCGTGATATGAGTCATAGCAACACATATTCTGAGAACATTTCAACCGGTTACCTATTACCGTCCAAAAGATACAGCTCTGTGATAGACAGACACGGACGGACGGACAGCGTAGCGAGAGTAATAGTGTCCCGTTTGACATCCTTTGAGTACGGAACCCTATAAAGAACTATTCTCAATCTTTTTAAAATCGCGTGCCTCAAGGATAAGTGCAAAACTGTCGTAACCGCGACTCGTCGACGTAAAACTGTAATTTAGAGTTTTCTTTTTAAACCAATTATAACATTAAACACATGGAATTGAACGGTGGAGGAAACAGCACCAATTACCCATCGACGGGTATTTCTGGTGAATTTGCAACGTTTTACGTTTACTCAGAGGTTTTATTTGTGTGAAACAGAATTTTGAAGTCAAAAACATCTAGTTTATTAAATTGATAACGATAAGAAAATAGAGAAAACAGTTTATATCCAAAAGTTGTCTGGAAGATATCGCTTTTAGCGATAAGACCGCCCATGTACCCATAATTTATTCGTGGTTCCTGTTTACTACTATTTTCATGGTGTACAATAAAGTATATTCTATCTATCTATCTATTCTATCTATAGATATAAATTGTGGAAAGAAAAAATCGCTCACGAGCAGGATTCGAACCTGCGACTCCAGGCTCAGTACGCCAGTGCTTTAGCCACTAAGCTACTGTGAACACTGCTCGTGGTATCGAAATTATCCTCCACTATACGTCTTTGGGTGACGTCAGCGATATCTTATTAAGAAACATTGTTCCTTAACCGACTCGACTAACTTTACAGTTAAATCAAAGTCGTATAGATATGCCTACCCTTACTAATTATTTCATTATTTTAACGCATTTTACGCATGCGAAGCGAATTCTAAAGATATAAATTGTGGAAAGAAAAAATCAAACTTTTTTTTTTTTTTTTTTTTTTTTTCCACAATTTATATCTTTAGAATTCGCTTCGCATGCGTAAAATGCGTTAAAATAATGAAATAATGATTCTATCTATATTTCGTTAAATTAAAATATAGATTGAGTCCAGTCACAGGTGTCAAATACGTACTATCTATACTAATATTATAAAGAGGAAAGATTTTGTTGTTTGTAATCGATAAACTCTGAAACTACTGAACCAATTTTAATAATTCTTTCACCATTAGAAAGCTACTTTATCCAAAAGTAACATAAACTATATTTTATTTCAGTAAGCGGGCGAAGCCGCGGACAAAGTCTAGTGTATAATAGTTATTACGTATTTATTGACATTATTTGTATTTACTGTCATAGGGCTCAAGCTACAATCACATGACACTTTCCATCTTCATGTCTCAGTTTGTCGAACCGACTTGCGGTACCATTTAGGCAACAGCCTAGGTGGTATTGCAGTTGTTATGGGCAAAGGTAACTGGTTAACATCAGGTGGGCCTTTAGCTCGTTGCGCCATCCTATACTATAAAAAAAGCTGTATTTAACGAACTAATATACAAATAATATGAGTTGAGATTTTCCGAATAAATTTTTTAATCTATTTTATTATTTAATTTACTAGCTTTCATTATATAAAATATATATTAATGGGAAATAGCCCAACAGTGACCTGAAAATGGCACCCTAAAAATTGGCTACACTGCACGAGTTTACACGACATATGGTCGTAATTAATAAAGACTAATGGGTATTTGTTGAAATATGTAAATAACTATAGCAGTCCGAGATCCTGCTGTGTTTTTAATTAGATTTCATAAAAAGCTAGAACTTATTGTAAACATTTTAAAATTAAGTTACAATTCTAATATTACAAAAATAACAGTGTTGTACGATTAGAAATATATAGTACGGTCGACCGCACGTCGGTGGTAACACTTTGACATTAGCAGCATCTTTATTTCGTAAGCAGTAAGGGCGATTTTTGAATTGAGTGTTACCACTGTCATGCTGTCGACTGTACTAGCGGCCCGTCCCGGCTTCGCACGGGTGGACATGAAAATATAGCCTATGTTACTCAGGGTGAATGTAGCTTTTTAATGGTGAAATTTTTTTTCAAATGGGCACAGTAGTTTTTGAGTTTATTTATTACAAATATACACACAAAAATACAAATCTTTCCTCTTTATAATATTAGTATAGAAGTATAGATTTATGCTTCACTAAGATTAAATATGCATATTTGTCATCCCAGTGAAATCAAATTAACACAGAGAAACATTACTAAAATATGAACAAAAGTAGGTAAATAACAAAACATCATTCATCATTTCAGCCGAAAGACGTCCACTGCTGGACATAGGCTTCCCTCAAGCATCGCCACAACGACCGGCCCTACGCTTTCCGCATCTACGCCTACGGTAGTACGGTACGGCTTAGGTAATGATTACCTTCTACAATATCCGATTACAGAAATTACACAGATTCACCACAGAGACAGTTGACAGATAATTGTATAATTCTCCATTTCAACTCTTTTTTTTGTGGCAACGCCTCGCTGACTGCGGAAATCGTCTAAAGTCCCATTAAAAAAATGTCGTTTTAGTCTTTATAAACAATTGCAATACGAGATTGTTTTCGTAGTAAAAAATGGTTTACTGATTAATTCAAATTGATTTTACTTGGCTCGCGTAATTGGCTTGTTTGACTTGCTTTATTCTTTATTGGTTTTGCAGAATAAATCATACGAGCTAGATAATAGTGAAAGAATCACAAAAAATATATTAAATTAATACCGATAATAAATGCCAAAGCACAGCTATAAAATCTGGATTAAAACTCCAAAAACGTGTAGATATATTTATGATTCAAAACACACTCATAATCCTTTAACAAAAATATTTCTAACGACTGCCATAAATCTTATGATTCGTTCCCAAAATAACGTTAATCCATAGAATAATGACCAATGAAGCGTCTTGAATCACATTCAAATGCCAGCAAGCGTATACGCATTAGAATATGAACAAAAATATATCACTGACATTTCTCACATAAATTCTATGCACGTTGCATGGGAATAAGGTAGAAGACAATAGAACAAATCTTAATAAATGATCGAACATGTAGGGTCGCGATTTCCCTCCAACCCTTTAAACGCGACACCTGGTCATAAAGACCGAAGTCAAAAATTTCCTTTATCGCATTAGCATAATATTTATAATATTCACAATAGGATTCTTTATTCAAAGTAGTATCGATTTTAAATATACGGTAGTTCATTGTTAGAGATAAGGGATGGGACAATAGTGCACTTTGTGGTGGTTTGTAAGATGCTGTTTTGAAAGGGTTACGGTGAGAAGTTAACGAGCCAGTAACAAGTAACAATGCTGTATTCAATAATATTTTACGTCTTCGTTTTGTAATTCATGTTTTGGTTGATAAATTTAAGGTTTTCTGAAAATAAGGTGTGGTTGAAGTAACCACGTTGTTTGAAGTTTGAATAGATTTAAAATTACAATGTATGTTCAAAATATGAAATTATTTGCATAATTATCTGATAGGAACCCACAGTCATTGTTTTTACGTGTAAAATATGCACTATTTCATTTTTAGGGTTCCATACCCGAAGGGTTCCAAACGGGACCCTATTACTCTCGCTACGCTGTCCGTCCGTCCGTCCGTCCGTCTGTCTGTCACAGGGCTGTATCTTTTGAACGGTAATAGGTAACCGGTTGAAATTTACTCAGAATATGTGTTGCTATGAGGAGTATCACGCCAAATACTAAAAACAAAATAAAGTCTAAAACCAAACCCCATACAAGAAACCTCAAAAAACATGCATTTTTTTCAACGTTTTTGTTCCTGCTCTATCTTCAAAACGGTAATATATACCAGTGTCAAACTTGGTCAAATTATAGTGCATATTATGTACTTTCGCAACAAATACTAAAAATAAGACAAACATAGACATATTGAGAGGTACGGGACCCTTACTGCGCGAGTCCGACTCGCACTTGGCCGTTTTTTTTTAAACATTGCTATCAAAAAACGTTGAAACAAAAATACCTACTAACCCATTTTAACGAACGAATAAACAAAGCCCGAAAAAATCGTTTACAATCGTAAAATTAAAACCGAAAGTAATATCCATTCATGCTGAGCAAACTATCAGTTGCATCTCTCGATCCAATTTCGAAGACGACAAAAAAATCCTTTTAACCCGACAATAGACAGTGGGCTTTTGTCTAGACACCGTCAAATGATACGCATTAGGTTTTTATGCATTATGAATACATTTAAAACAGGAAGGATGTGAAAGTCGGGGGTATTGAAGACACCGTATGTCGGTGAAGGGTTAGGGTGGTTAGAACGGCTGTGCCGTACAAAGAAATAGGGATAATGGGTGAAACATTGTATTAACGAATGAATTATTACCGCCATTTTGTTGTGTTTTATAATAATTTTGAATATGATGTGTGCTGGTGTAGTTTTTTGTGATCAAATAAATTTGTTATACAGGCATGTCCTGTGACCTTATACGATTGAAACAAAAAACATATAAAGAACAAAGAAACGGAATAACGTTACAACGTACCTACTTACTTACAATCAATTTTATAACAGACTATTTATCGTTGCTAAACCGCTACTGTTTTTTGATACCTTATACAAATGACGGAGCAAAAACTCCGTATCTAACAAAAAATACGTTAGGTTTTAGTTTAAAGTCATACCAATGTAACCTTACAATGACATAGTCAAACTAAGGTGAAATTCTTTTGATACTGTATCTAATCGAATTTGATAAACATAAGGATCGTGTTTTTACCTTCGATCAATCAATTTTTTTATCAAACTTTCTCCTTGAAGGTTATTTTATTGATTATAGATAACACGTGTAACTTGTTGGTGATATGTTAAAGGCCGTAAGTAAATACAGATAAAAATAATGTTGTGTTCTTTTTGGTAAATTTATCTTTAAATACATTAATTATTTGAAAAATTAAGAATACCAGTTTACACCAGAATATAGTGTTAAAAACACGGGACGAACGGGAAATAAATAAATAATACCGATTGAAGCGTCATCGAATAGAATTAATTACATAAAAAACTATACTAGTTTTAACAACGAAATCTTTAAATATTTACAACAAAACTATTAATTAATTACTTATTACAAACGAATATTCCAGTTTTACTTATAACTAAAAATTACGAAATAAAAAAATAATTTAAAAAAACAAAAATAAATAATACAAATTGACTTCAAAAGGAAATCAACCGAAAAGTATGAAACAATACTTTTATCCATATTAAAAAGATATTAATTGAGGAAAGAAAAAAAAAAAATTCAATTATAATATTATTCAAATATAATATTAACAATTTAACTACAAAATGTCACAAATCGAAAAGATAATTTTTATATAAATAACTAAATTTTTAATCTAAAATATTTCAAAATTGTAGGCCCCTTCGGTGATACGTTGAAGATATATTTATCTAAACCGCGACCGTGTCGGGAACAATTCATATTGGCCTGATTTGACTATCATATTGTATGGAACAAATATATAGCTTCGATAAGGCCCAAAAGTCCAAGCGTGAAGTGAGATTCGAACTCAAGGCGCGCGAGTGAAACTCTGTATAAAGTAGCGCTCGTAGCCGCCGAGCTATGGCAACAGTCCGATAAGTATTGAAAATTAGGATCACGTTCAATGCGACTATTTTTTTTTAGTTTTACCTTGTCACTTTTTAGACTGGATTTATAATGGGGATCTCGTCAATAATTTTAGGCAATAACCGTGAGTGGAGCAATTTTTTTCTTGGATTTCTTTACTCAAACCGCTTAGGGTCCCCTAAAGACGCTATAATCTTACAATAGTTGGTGCATCTATTAGTGATTTTGTACCTTCTAAACGACTTAACCGATTGAGGTCATATTTGCGCAATATACAATGTGTTATTGAAATAACTGAAACCTCTCAAGTCATTGTACTCATCAGTATGAACAACTTTTACTATAGGATCAACCCAGAAATCGCGAAAAATTTATCAGCTGATCCCTACATTTTGTCGAGTTATGCGAAAACAAATGTAGGGATCTGCTGATTTTTAATTAGTTCAATAACAGGTACATATTTGTTTTTTTAAGACGACGGTTCATAGTTGTGCTAGGATAAGATGGCATTGCAGTCAAGATATTAACAAATTCTATTTTTATGGATCATAATGACTCATATTCACTATATATACCTAGGTATTATGTTGGTTAAGTGCAAAAAAACAGAATCTGGACCTGATAAAAAGACATGTAAATGTGAGCAAAGCCGCGGGCGCTTGTTAACGATACAATACTTTTTTGGACAACATGTATATGGACTATTACCCCTTTTACGGGTAGTGCCTTCAATTTAATTGTTGTTTTAGACCGGTCATCATCATCATCATTTCAGTCGAAAGACGTCTACTGCTGAACATAGGCCTCCCCCAAGGGATATGCCATAATCGTCACGCTTGGCAGGCGGGTTGGCGATCGCAGTTGTTTGGTTAAATACCTAGTCAGAGAACGCTGCTGCCCATCCTCTGGTGAATCCCTTAGTCGCCTTTTTGGACCGGTAGTGAGAGAGATTTTAGGTCAAAAGTTTTTAATGTAAATAAAAAGTAAACACTGAAGTAGTTTATATCAACGTAAAGGAAGTTTAATTACCTTATTAATGTAATTTCCTCCAGCTACACATGATTCCCGAGACGAAACACATCTGAAACAACACAAATAATTTCATGAATACTTTTGGGGTGCATTAAAAGAGCCTCCACGAGTGACGCTATTTAATTGATCGTCCGGTGCACACCGGGCAGTCAGCCCAGCTACCAACCTGCTGACAGGCTAATCTTTTCCCCACGGCATGAGCTGTTATCATTATGTAGCTCATGTCGACACGATAGAAGAAGAAGAAGAATACTTTTGTTACAATATTCTTAGCTTGTCAACAGTTAAGGTGCATATAGCAGCCAAGTGGCGCCCCCATCAGTAAAAAAAATATTATTCGCTGAATAAATTAATTCCCGGATCGGATTCCTGGGTCGGGAAAAGTGTTATTGGGTTTTTTCATTAGGAAATTCTCAGTAGCAGCCCGGAGTCTGGATTTGTGCCCGGTTAGTGGTAATAGGCTCGCCCCTTATTACATGGGACTATTACTATTATTTGTTCTATGCTATAACATAACTGACGAAATGTGGGTGTACTATTACACCTCTGCCTACCTCTTCGGGGAAATACAGGCGTGATGTTATGTTTGTTATGTTATGTTACATAATTTATCGAAAATTCGTTTTTAACTACTGAAGTACAGGTACTGTAGTTTAATCAGAAACTATTCATCATCATCATCATCATTTCAGCCGAAAGACGTCCACTACTGGACATAGGCCTCCCCCAATTAAGGGGGGGATATGCCATAATCGCCACGCTTGGCAGGCGGGTTGGCGATCGCAGTTGGTTGGTTAAATACTCAGAGAACGCTGCTGCCCATCCTCTGGTGAATCCCTTAGTCGCCTTTTACGACACCCATGAGAAGAGATAAGGGTGGTGCTATTCTTTAAGTCCGGCACCACACGGACTCAGAACTATACTATAACTATTAACTCTGTAAATTATAGTTAGCTGTAGTTGTAGATAGAAAAAGTGCCAAGAGTGGGAGTTTTTCGCACTTTTTCTATCTACCTACAACTACAGCGAACTATAAGTTACAGATTAAGTTTCTAATTAAACTAAATTTTCGATAAATGATGTATTCAGGAATAATATGTTTTTTACTGATGGGGGCGCCACTTGTCTGCTGCATGCGCCTTAAAGTGCCAGACAACTTGACTTAACCTTAAGTTAAATAAATACATATCGACTTAAAAGCCAAGTGACTTTATCTAAATCCTTCTTTTGAATGAAATAATAAATGCAAAGCTCTATAAATTATGTAAAGTGATACCAAGTAAGAAAACAGCCATTTCAAGTGTTACCTACTTCTTGAAACGTGTTCAGTCGTGTGACTTTCGACTGTTTAAAACTTTAGCGAAAACGTAAACGGACAAAATTAAATCCTAAACAATTTTATTTTCGATTATTCAAAAGACTAGTGCATATCGTGACTGGATCACTTGGAAACTACAGTTAACAGTTAATACAGTCTAAAAAAGCAATTGGTATACAGGGTACAGAGATATAAATGAAGTTTTCTCAGAAGATTATGGATGTTTTCGAGTGAAATATCATTTTAATAACGGACAAAGTTAAACTGTATTTATACAAAACCCTAATCAAACCATTCTATAATAACTTCCTGAGAAATCTTCATCTATATGTGGCGACCCTGTATACTAATTGCTTTGTTAGACTGTACCGTTTATAGTTTCACAATTGCCATTTAATTTTTGTCAAATACAACGTGTTATTGGAATAACTCAAAACCTCAGACACCCCAACATTTTTTTATTATAATAAATTGATATAGAAAGTAATTGTTAATTTTCATTTATTACTGTAGAAGATATTTGTAATTTTTGGTATCATGGTTACTCTAATCGATTCATAGCGCTAGATTCATTCACTAACGTGCGACGCTCTCGACGCTACTGTGTCTGAGGTGAACAACCTCTTAAAATTACGTTAATTTTTAACACTTACGAAACAAATGGTACCTAAAAATTTCCATCACACTATTTTACTGGGTCTCGCTCGCCTTTGCGCTCAGCGCCGCGGAGTCGTATGAAACTTTAGACTTGGCATGGTATGAAAATTGGTAAAAATTAACCTATGTTAAAAATTACCTAGTGTAATGGATTCTACTCTCGATTTTGAACAAACTAGTTTCAGGTTTTGAGTTAATTCAATAATACGTCGTATAAGCTATTTTTAGAGTTTAAACTTTGTAATATATGACTGATTGATGACGCTCCTATTTTGTATACTCTTTTATGCGAAACTGTATGTTAAACTCTCTTTTATTCCCATTTTGATATGATTTTAATTTTATTGTGCTATGATTTTAATTTTATAATTTTATCTACTTTATGGTTTATGACAAATTGTATGTAATTTACTACTAAAGACGTACCTTGTTTATTCAAATTTTGACATAATTATTATTCTCAATACTTTGACGCCTAAGCACGCCTTTTTATATAATTTTATTTAATACTTGTATTTTATATTTGTGTTGTAAATATTGTACATTTGTAGATAGATTATTATTCACTGTTTTTTATTATATACATAATTGTAAGCAAGTAAGTAAACTTTATTGTTTCTGATTGAGTGGTTACAGTTGTTATACATCTTGATAGTGTTAGATACATCAATCAGCCCATTTTGGGCATACAATATTTTTTAGGATAGATAATAAATAAATAAAATGGGAAAGGAAGGATAGGTAGTAAATTATATTTCATGACATGTTACCAATAAGGGTTACATCTGCAATAAAGCAATGATATTTTTATTTTTAATACCTAAGTAAGTATGGATAAAGCATTAGTTTTAATGAGATTTTATTTTTATTAGACGTTTTATACTCACCAGTAATTACTGAACCGATAGAAAATGAATTATTCAACAGATTTATCGGTAGCCGCCTTACGCTCTACGTGTAAAATCACCAAGACCGGAATGACCCATAAAGTATATAGGATTTGGTTTTAAAGGGCCATAAAATTGTGATCTCGATGATTTCTCTCAGAGCTATAAACAAACAGTCTAGAATGTAGATGTATGTACTCGTACCCACCGACGTCCAATTACCAACGTATAAATAATCGGAACGCGACAGATGATTTATTAAAAGTTTTATCGCGCGAAGGTGTCAACAAATCTTATTTGACCATCCATCTTTGTCTAACTGGAATTATCGTTCGCTGATATCTATGTGCGGGGCCCATACATTATGTATTTATGCGAGAATTTGCATCGAATTTTCAAGGGTTAACTCGTTGCGATGTTCGCGCATCGTAATCGCGTTGCATGCGTAAACAGTTGGGTACTTAATTTAAATTCTAAAATGTGTTTTTTTTCTTTACAAATAGCAATATGCCAGTGAATTTAATGTCAAATTGCAATTTGAAACTTAAGTAGGCAATAAGTTTGTGATTCAACTACCGTTCCAGTTTCAATAATGTATTTTATCGTGAGAAAATAAAATGCGAACACGTTGCATAACTAATTTATAAAACTGTTATTGGTAGATATTAATCAGTAAGCTTTTAGTAACATTTAATATAAGTGGTATTATTAATAGACTAAGGTATTGGTTAAACAAAAACTATACCATTTACTTCAACAAAAAAGGTTTGATTTTAAAACACATTTTATCTACTTATATAAAAATATGTTGTATGAAATGTGATGCCATTTGCCTTGAACTTACAGCGCAACATTGTATCTCAAAATTTTATTAAAATATCAAGTTTCTAAGTTGACTTCGTAGAAAGGACCACAATATGGCGACGATAATAATGTTAGCTTGTAAATTAATATTGGAACAGAGAAAAACAAATAACTTTAAAAACGATAGAGAATGTCAAGCAACATGATATTTAATAAAGAAAAAAAATGCAGAATTGCAGATAACACATTCATAAAGAAACTTAATTCGAAAGAACGCAAACATAAAAAAAAACGACTCAATAACATTTCAAAAAAGGTTGGAACACTACGAAAAAAGTTAACAAAAAAACCGCAGATTTCAAATAAAGAACACTCGAAGACGCAACTCGAGTAGGAAATTAAATTACAATAGTGTACAACTTTTGTGTTTGTAATAAAAAGGTACTTAATGTGATTGTGCCCTATTGTAGAACCGTGGTCTATGGATTTCTTTCTATTGTGTCGAAGACAGTAATGAATTTCTTGTTACTTTATGTCACACTTGTTTTGACAGCCAACATGAGCTTGAATGCTCTTTGAACAAACAGACACAAGTGTTGCGTTTACTCTGCCTATGAATAAAATTTAATTAAATGCAATCATCATTAATGTATTATTTGATCGTTAATGACACATTATTATTCATTGACATTAATTATTTATATTTCTTTGGTTAGTAATTATTTATTTTTATAATTTAATGTCAGGTAGGTTTTTAATGTATGCCTTAGGGATATGTGAATTTTAATTGAATTGGTTATCTTGGTGAATGGTTTGGAAATCATACTTCTTATTAATATTGAATATCCAATTTGAGATGACATAACAGGAAATCTAAAGTTCAAAAACGTAATTACAGCACATTGACGGATGGCATAATTGAATAGGAAAGGTCAAAAAAACATTATATATCATTTGTTAAGTGTCATGCAACGCCCTTGATAGTTCTCAAGGCAATAAATTATTTAAAAAAAGAATACTTTTCTGACAATGCACTTGAGATATTCCCTGTCTGTTTAATTGCCTGTCAGAATTCAACATCTAACCTTTTACAAGTGGGCGAATAAAAATGGGTGTATAGACAACAGAAGAGTCTTAAGAATGAGGTCATATTATTTTTAAATTCGAACTTTTTGATAACAATTTTTTTTTGCAGTCGATTTTGTATCTATAGGTTCATCGATTTCCGTTATTTTTTTGAGATGTCTATTGATTGTGATGTTTTTGTAGGTTTATTGATTACACTGGGGTAGGATAGGAAGTGTTATAACAATAATTAATAATAGAAGTTATAATTAACAATACTAATAATTTTATTTACCAGTTATTGGGTCGATTTCACATAAAACTGGGTACCACGAATGATTTTACACTAATGAGATCATGGCACAAATGAAATGTAAATCACGCTAATGGCATGCATATTTTTATTGGTTTACAAAGTAAGTTTAGCCTTATTTATATTGATGAAGATTACTGTTAACAAATTGTAAAAAAGTTTATCAATTGTTGTTTCGATGTCAAAGGTTTTAATATTGTTCATAAGAAGACTTAATTTACATTTTTAAACCAATAAAAATATCCACATCATTAGTGTTGATTTGGATATCATCTGTGTCACGATCTCATTAGTGTAACTTCATTCGTAGGCTGTGAAATGGACCCTATCATAGAAATCTATATAATAAGATAATAGAAATGTTATCTACTGTCTTTTACTACGGGAACGCATGTTGCCGGTTTTCCACTACCAACACACAAATACGCAATCACGACCACCATGTTAAGCATTCATAAATTAAGCCTGAAAAAAATCCGCTGCTAGATATGCTGCAAAATACAAATTTAGTGACTCTGCATCCAAAACAGCACTGATGATTAAGCAAACGGTTCGCGCACTGGTGTCCTCAAAGACACCAGGGCCTTAATAAACTTAATTTCATGACGCGCCGATCAAGTTGCAGTGACGCTGCAGTTCGTTTCTGACAGCGATCGCCGTAGATAAGAGAATACGAAAAGCATTGTTTTGATCGAAACATAAGGTGAATGCTACAGGGTAGCCCGCGAAATTCAAATTTTCTTGTGTTTTTTGCAAATTCTAGCTCTATTTCGCGTTGTATATCAATCAAAACATGATTCGCGGTAGTAATAACAATGTATCTACTGAATAATACTGATAGAAAATATGAATCTAGCTCTATAAGCTCTACAAGCTTGAAAATCGATAATTTGATCGTAAATTACTATTATCGAGTTAGTACAGCTTATAGAGCTAGTTTAATGTTTTTATGAGTATTATTAAGTAGATATGTTGTTATTTCTGCCGCGAATCATATTTCGACCGATATACAACGCGACATAGAGCTGCTATTTGCGAAAAACGCAATAAATTTTGAATTTCGCGGGCTACCCTGTAGCATTCACCTTAACTACAACTGCGCTGCAACTGCACTTCTTTAGTTACGTGAATTGGCCTTCTATACGCTGCGACAAGTTAACGCGCTTTTGCCCCTTCTATTACTTTTATTTAGATTTCTATGCCAGTTATTTTATTATTTACCAAGATGGAATTCGGTCACGTGCTCCAAAATAATGACGTAACAATGTTAAGCGATAGGGATCTTATTAACGTACCTACCTACTCAATTAATCGGTCGACTCGGTAATTGTGTTGCTTTTGTAGAAACCAGTAGCTCTTGTGGACAGGCCTATGGGCCTAGAACATTGTTCTTGTCATTCTAATTGTAATTTATTACTCGTTTACTTCAATGACTGAATTTAAAGATTTTTGTCCAGGGTTACCAATTTTCGGTAAAGCTGAGGGTCTCTCGAAATTTTCCCCTAAATTCCTACTATCCCTCTTTGGGATTACTTTTTGATTGGAAGGGATTATTAAGAAATGATTTTCTTGTTTTCTCTCGGTTATGTATTTTTCGGTATAAAAACCAACCCAACTTATGTGTTTTTGTAGATGTTAAAGTGTTTCTTATTTTGTTTAAAAATTGCCTAAAACTCCTTAAAGTTTGCCAACTCTGACCTATTATGTCCTATTGGTTATTAAAGTAATTAGGTTCGTAATATATTTAGTTGAATTTTATTGCTATGTCTAACTAAATTCGACCTTAACACCGTTAGATGACAGATCATAGTTACCTGAATCTCAGGTAGGTATGCAAAATAAATAAAACAGTTTATAGGTACCTCGATTAAACCTAATTTATTCTACCTAAGAACAATTTCAAAAATTGCGTGTTCTGGGTTTTGCTCATTTATACCAATCTCGTTCATTCTTCGTACAATCATTCGCTCACTTCATGACGGTTTTAAATTAATTTTCAAACATTATTTCCTGTTATATCAAGCTATTATTACTAACAGTGTCATATAAATAAACTTATTTTAAATTTAAATCGGTTTTGGATTGACACATCAACAGTAATAAATTGTTGGATTAGGTACCTATTTAATATTTTAAGAAAAATAGACATGGTCAAGATCCCAGAAATATATAGATAGAATGGAAAAGTGGGCGGGGCGCGCGTGCCAACACGGCACCATAGTGCAGGGCATTTCAAAACATTTCTCAGTACGCCTTGACTTGTTTCTGTAAATACTGTAACAAAAACCCGCGCCTTATTGCGCTGTTTCTAACTGCAGAAATAAAAGCTGTAAAGTAAATATGATTAAAGTGAATTTTTAAAAATTAATGACGTCAACATGGAAGGCGTGGTTTGTCCGAAAGTTGCCACGCATGAATCGCAAGTAAAATTGTGATTACAACCATTCTATCTATCTATTTCTGTGGTCAAGATGATAATGAATTGATGATTTATCTAGCTAGTTATAGTTGCCGGCACGAGTCGTGAGCACAGATACCACTGTGTAAGTGGTCGAATCTCTGTTCACAGTACAGCAGGCCAGAAACGGGCACTTGCATTGGCTTAAATATATGATAATGCATAATTTAATGTACGTAGAAAACGGAATACTAGAACACGGTGACGACAGAGACTACAACGCAGGTACAATTTGTGCTCACGTCTCGTGCCGGGAACTATACCTACATAAGGATCCTTATTGGTTAATAAAATGTTATTTTCCATAATGCATGTATAGTTTGATTGAGCACTAATCTACAAACTTATGACAAATTATTCAAACTAAAAGTAAAAAATAAAAACAAAACAACAAACCGGCCAAGTGCGACCGTTTTAGGACTCGCACACTAAGGGTTCCGTATAATCACACATGTTTATTTTTGCCTTATTTTTATTATTCATCGTTAAAGTATAGAAATAGGGTATGCGCTACAATCACACCATTTTTGACGCACGTATTGTATGTATTACCGTTTTTAAGATAGATCAAAACCAAAAAGTAAAGAAAAGTACAGTAAAGTTGTTTTCGAGAGTGTCCCCTTTGTATTTACTTAGACTTTTTATTTTTAGTATCTGCCGTGATGGAGGCCATAGGTCTAGGTGTACTAATATTATAAAGAGGAAAGATTTGTTTATTTGTAATCGATGAACTATGGATTTGTACCGATTTTAATAATGATTTCACCATTAGAAAGCTACTTTATTCAGAAGTAATATAGGCTATATCTTATTTAAGTACGCGGACAAAGCTGCGGGCAGTCTAGTAATACATATTTCATCAAAAATTCAACTTGTCACCTATTACTGTTCAAAAGATACAGCCCTGACAGACAGACGGACGGACCGACGGTGTAGGCAGAGTAATGGAGTCCCGTCCCGATGGCACCCTTTTGGTACGGAATGCTAAAAAAATTGCGGCCTTTATTTTTCTACACGTTTAGGATGAAACCTTGGACGAATAAAAAAAGGCGGAAAGAATCTCGCTAAACAAAAAGTGAAGCACCCACAGTAAGACGGCTCGCTTAAAAATATGGGCTTGCACGCACACATTCAGAACCATAGTAAGACAAAAAGCCGCGATTACACAACAAATCTAGTGCGACGGTAGTCATTGTCGTAGTTTCACAAATAAAATAACAATATATATCTGGTGTGTTAAAATTATGTCAAAATTATAGTGGGTTTAGGAAAAAACTAAGTGCTTCTATCTTTTCTTAGCAAGTTTCGTTCGTCCGCCATTTTTTATTCGTCCAAGTATGAAACCTTCTTTCTTAAACTGTCAAATAGGATGACTTTACGCGCGTTTTCCAGTCACTTGGCAGTTCAACAATTACGTAATACATTTTAGTTGTGTGTGTTCATGTCATTTATTCTATTCTCGGCAATGACCGCACATGAGTCACAGCAGGCAACATGTTTTCATATGTTGTTTATTGGACAAACGTTGGAATATTGGCGAATTAAACAGTGTTGCGATGATTAACGTGTGTTCAAAAATTTGGCAAACATTGTTAAAGAAATATTTGCTTGATACGAAATTAAACGTAGCGCGCCTTTGTAGGCTCTGAGTTATTCGGCGTTTAGTTAGACAAATATTTTTTGAGAAATGTTTTTGAGTACATTTGTAGCGATTTAAAAGCCGTATGTTATATTGATTTTTATTTTGTGTAGTTTTAAAACAACTGAGGGAATTACAGTAGGTGACGTTTTGCTGCCATTTTTAGCCAGAAGTTTCGCGGAAAGGTCAATAGATTACTTACAAATAAAGAAGTAATTTTTTGACATTTTGTTAGACCCGTAAAATGGGGTGAAGATATAGCCCGCCTAGCCAAATTGACAATCTACACAATCGTCAATCGTCAACGCTAATAGAAAACGATCAAAATGTACGGGAATGACATATCTCAACGAAAAAATCATTCGTTGAGATATGTCATATATCCCCCACAAGGTGGACCGACGACCTGGTGAAGGTCGCGGGAATCCGCTGGATGCGGAAGGCACAGGACCGGTCGTTGTGGCGATGCTTGGGGGAGGCCTATGTCCAGCAGTGGACGTCTTTCGGCTGAAATGATGATGATGATGACGATTGTAGATGGTGTAGATTGTCAACTTGGCTAGGGGGGCAGGGGTAAAGGGGTACAAAAGTGGGCAAGGATTTTAAGTTTTTAACGCTGGGCATAGAAGGTATCTCGATATTGCAGTGCATAGGTACCTTTATGTTTGTTCGCGTGCAGCAAGGACTTCTATGCCATCTTCCATCAACATTGTTGATCTTTACTTTCACAACACTTTTTTTTTCACAAGTAAGTTTACTGAACTCCATATGTTTGGAGTAAAGTGAGCCTACTGTGCGGACAGGCGTGTATTATAACATTAACATTGTCACCTATGGAATTAGTTATGCGACCTGATAATAAATCTTTTAGGGTCGGTACCCAAAGGGTGCCAAACGCTAAAGCTGGCTGAAATTTTCTCAGAATATGTGTTGCTATGACTTATATCACGACAAATACGAAAAGTCTAAAACCAAAGGGGTCCCCATACAAGAAACCTCAAAAAAATGCATTTTATCAACGTTTTTGTTCCTGCTCTATCTTCAAAACGGTACATCGGTAATACATACCAGCGTCAAACTTGGTCTGATTATAGTGCATACTATGTAGTTTAGCAACAAATACTAAAAATAGGGCAAACATTTACCTACATATGTCGTGATACCTGCGTAAGAAAGAGATGCAAAAATTCTTATTTCGCGCACTACACGTATTTTGATGAACTCTCGTAAATTAAATCAGTTTATTATATGGGGTATCAAGACTATCAAGTCAATCAATGGGTGGTACGGAACCCTTACTGCGTGAGTCTGACTCGCACTTGACCGGTTTTTTTATAGATTTTTGCTAACAAATACTTCAAACATGTTATGGTATAATTTGGTACACATTCTAAAATACCGTTCCGTTTCATTAAAATTCCTGCCAACTATTTTATCTATTCACCTCCGCAATACTATTCACCCCGTATTACGTAATACAATTTTCTAATTTTCTTTTCCATAGTCTATTGAAAATTAATCAAAAAAATATCAATCCTATGTCCTATAATAATCCTAGGTCCAGCACTGAACTACGAAAGACTTATAGGTACGTCCTAAGCATTACTTTGATAAAACATATTAAAATCAAATCATAGGCTCTCATGATTAAGTTATTCAAAATAATATCCACTTTAGTAAGCTCATACACTTAGACAAAATTACCGGTAGCAATATATATAGTGAACGTACTAGGCGCCTTTTATAATGAGATTGTAACTTCAACCCGTGATTATACAGGTCATTACTTTTCACGACTTTTCATTATCTCCTGTTCATTTAGCCGTATAACTTTAATGTAAAATTAGATAAGTAAACTTATCCATAAATTCAAAATAGATTCTAAGATTGCTAATAAATAAATTTACGAGAAGCAGGTGTGGCCAGCAAACTGTTAATGAATAGCTGTTGCCAGGCTATGCTAGTCAATTATTTTAAAAACATTCTTCATTTCAATAAAAAATTAGTTTAAAGCTTATTTGCATTATATTATAAGACGCCATATTTAAAATAAAATAAAAAGACAACAGTTTTTCAGAATATACCCCTAATATAAAAACTTTTGAGAATATACCCCGACCACTTTACAGAGTCACCAACACGACCTCGGGTACGTCACTATATCACTATAATAAAATATTCTTCGACAAAATACCGAGTGCTTGGTGATCAACAAAAATTACCGTAGTCGGTAGCAACCGTAATGTCATAGACCAATGTATTATTACTTAGTGTTATTGGTCATCACAAACCGATATTTTGTGGTCATTGGACGTCGTTGAACGCGATTGCAATGCTGTTGTAGATTTATAGCAATTTTGCGATCAAGTATATTCCAGGTTTGAATTAAAATGTTCTATGAAATTCGGTGTGATTGGCTGTTGGTTAAGGTATTTTATTCAAGAAGGTTGTAACATGTTTTTTTTTATCCGAAAGGTGTTTTAAAACTTCATTTTAGTGGTGTAGTTTTTTTTTTTTTATTCATTTTTTAACCACACCTTTGTGTTCGTAGAACATTTTTTTTACTACTCTTGCTCTCTTCTGCTTTAGGGTTCCGTACCGAAAGGGTGCCAATGGCGGACCCTATAGTAAGTAATATGTTATCTTTTTACTAACGAACTCTTGTTTTTTGATTCGCACCTTCTGCGTCTGTCCGTCCGTCCGTCCATCTCTTACAGGGCAATTTTGACAGAAGATTCATTACTACGGGTTGCATCATATTGGCAAATACTAAAAATAAAAATCAAACAAATTTGAAAAAAAGCATTTTTTCAACATTGTTTGTTCCTGCTCTATCTTAAAAATAATAATGTAGGTAATACATACAAGCGTCAAACTGTGTGATTCTAGTGCATACTTTTTAATTTAACAACAAAGAATAAAAATAAGGCAAACATAGACAAGTGTAGTGTTACCTGCGTAAGAAAACAAATATGTATTCATATTTCACCAATAGTGCAGCACTTAGCGTTGATATCTTTCAGACATCGACGCGCTGCATCTTTGGAAACTCATAAATTAAATCAGTTTCCCGATGTCGATGTACGGAACCGTTTTTGAGTGAGTCCGACTCGCACTTGGCCGGTTTTTCTAAGTTTATTCAAGAAAACAATAATACCTAAGTTATTAAATACGCAATTCCAACACGTTCTTTGTTTACTTTATGGTAAGCTTATGTATTCGCTAATAATTATTCTTTGTATAAATTCCTAAGGTGTGTTGAAATGCACATAGGTATAGTAAGAACAGGTTTTGCTTAACTCCTAAATGGAATAATCATGACAATATACCTAGGGTACCTGCATGCATTAAATAAATGAATGATTAGCTTAGGTACCTACTTGTTTAATGCATTTTTGTTCCGGTATAATCAATTTCATTTTATAATTACCCACTGACAAGTTTTTTATAGGTAGGTCCCAAGGTACCTACATATCTATATCATATAATAATTATTATGTTTGTCTACACCTATAAAAAGCAAATATTTAAATGTACCTCTTTTATTTTACTTTATAGTAGGTATAGGATGGCGAAACGAGCTAAATGCCTACCTGATGTTAAGCGGTTACCTTTGCCCTAAACTTTGCCCATAGCAACTGCAATACCACCTAGGTAGTTGCCTAAATCGCAAGTCGGTTCGCCAAACTGAAATGGATGAAGATGGAAAGTCTCATGTGATTGTAACTTCACCGGCACCTAGTTAACTAATCATAATCATAAATTTTAACTCTTTCATATTACAATTGTTGTGTATCTAAATATAGTTATAAATAATGGCACAATTACATTTTATTATAGCTATAACTAGAACCTAATATACCTACTTTTATTAATTTGTTATTTGTTTTAATAAAAACTCAAATTTTAATATTTTATAACTCTGAATAGTTTTACGTGATGATTTACGATTATCTTTTAAAATTAAATAATTTTTGTATTATGCTAATGCTCAATATTTATATAATGCTCAATAGTTAGCATTTTAATAGAAAAAAAACTGCTAAAGTTATAAATTCCCATTTTATTACAAATAAATCTGAATTTATTAGTAATTTATGCTTTTTTTGTCCGTTTTCAGCTCATTTACTCGTAAATTTATTCAATATGGAACTGGTTGAGTGGTATTATTTTACAAAATACCTACATCAGATGTAATAACAAAAAGGCATTAAGTTAATATTATGAAGAAATTCACCACAAAATCTTTAAAAAAACAACCATGAAGGTGTGTATGTGTAGGTACCTATATATTTATTTAATCATCACTAAATAATAACATCACAATTTTAAAATTAAAAATAACAGTTCAGGTATAAAGACACGTTTGCAATTAGTTGAATATCAATCAAGGTATTGAGAATATATTGGCAAGACAATAAATAAAATAAATGACTGCTGAGCAACATCAATTCATCATCATCAACCCATTACTGTCCCACTACTGGGCACCTTCTTCTCAGAATGAGAAGGTTAAGGCCTTAGTCCACCACGCGGGCCTAGTTTGGGTTGGGACAACACACACCATCGAGAACTGTATGGAGAACTCTCAGGTGTGCAGGTTTCCTCACGATGTTTTCCTTCACTGTAATACAAGTGATAATCAAATTTTGATCCACACATGAATTCGAAAAGTCAGTGGTGCGAGTCAACCGCTAGGCTATCATACCTTCATCAAGAGACTATGTATTATTATTAAACATTTAAGGCGTATGACGATCCCTTTGTTTTCTTTTAGATATCCCATTTAAAAACATTGATTACTAATTACTAACTGAGTTACCTACCTATTTTACTTACCTATTTTTCTGCTTGGTTTCACCGATAATTCTCTGGTTAATCGACCGTTTACCCACAATCCAGTAATTTTTTCGAGTAATCAGCTGTTTAGTCATAGAATTAACGTTGATGAACAGCGGCCTAAATCTGTTAGTCATTAACTTAGTGCCTCAGTGCATGTTGTGGCCTCCTATAATTGAAGGAGCACCCCATAAACTTATCTTTGTTTCGAACTTGGAATTTTTTGTTGGACTTTCAGGTTTTCAATAAAAATAAAAATGCTATTTACAAATAATAATCCCATCACTAACACAACTCAATAAAATAGAGTGTGATGTAATAAGACGTGGCTAAAAGGTCCTAGCAGCCAGGCCATAAAACTAAAAAAACAAAATAGAGTGTGATGAGTAGGTACAGTCTAATAAAGCAATTAGTATCCAGGGTCGCCAGATATAAATGAAGTTTTCTCAGAAGATTATGGATGTTTTCGAGTGAAATATCATTTTAATAACGGACAAAGTTAAACTGTATTTATACAAAACCCTAATCAAACCGTTCTATAATAATTACCTGAGAAATCTTCATCTATAGCTGGCGACCCTGGATACTAATTTCTTTGTTAAACTGTACCAATAAAAGCACAAATTTGACGTCACAAGTATTCTGTTGCAAGTAGCAAGGTATCTTACGTCAATCCAACTCTATGTTTCCAATCATAGACATGTGTTATATTTCTATGTTTCCAATATTGAATATTTCAACTTGATACACGCAACGGTAACTGCATTTAAACACGTCCTATTCACATTACATCATTAAAATCATTGTTCTAATGCTCCATAATTACAGTAAGTAGCTGAATTATAATTATGATTGTACGTACTTAGGTAGGTACCTAATTGTAAGACAGAAATTAACAAAGAATTATTTTCGCACTTGTCGTTTTTTTGTGAGACAAGAATTTTGATTGATATCTAAGTGATTGGCAGTAATATATCGCATGAGCGTAAGTACAAGATTTTTTTTAATCATTTGGTCAGGTATAAATAAAATTGAGATAGTCTTATGTAAAAGTTATGTGGTATTGCAATAAATGGCAATAAATAAAATTGAATACTACAATGATGATACCATGGAAAATATATATTACACACAAACTCACAAGCATTATAATATATCATAGAAACGTTGCCTTCATGATATAAATACCTACACTTTAATACATAAAACTTTTTCAGAAAACACAACTTTTATTTCATTTTATTTTTTGACTGACTACATGGCTATTGGCTAAACAAAGCGTCTTGAATACGTTATTGTAATGACTATAGTCAAAACATTGAGAATATTGAGACCTACAACAATAACATTTTTTATTTAAAAATGAGTGTAGGTGTACATTGACCTATGTTTTATTAAAAAAATAAACATACCCATTGGGCTGTTTAAGTGGACATTTCAAAATATAAATCGTTTAGTCTAGTCGTTATGATAAGCAATATTTTATACAGTATATCTATGAATGGCTTAGTTTATTACTTTTATGTCAGTAATCCTGCGATTTATGTTTTAAATCTACCATTTCACTATTGTAATTTTTTACTGACAAAAATACACCTGAAGATACTAAAAAGGCGTATATATCCCGCTGAAGTGTCAACAAAATATAAAATGGCGTCCAAAAAAGATTGGAACCAAGTTTGTTTGGACAATTTTATACAAGAAATCGGACCCGTAAACGAAAAACATACGAGAATCAAATAATACATAACACATGTTAAATATTATTGGGAGACGAAGTAATGCAACAAATAAAATAAACATATTGCAACCACATGAAGTCAAGCTGTCATTTTTCAACGTTTATTTAGGTGTGTGGGCGGGAAACTGCCGGTTGAAGCATTATTTTTGTTATGCCAGTTACTAAAATAGACACTGATAAGTGTTACAACAACAAATAAAATAGGTATAACCGAACAACACAATAAAATACATATTACCTCTGTGAACAAAATTAATACAATGTTTTTTTACACTGTAATTGGTAAATTTGTCACAATCGCCACACAACACAAGTTTAGTATTTTTAAACACTAATGGTTCAAGTTATCAACCTGTAAATTCAGGTATTTCTGAGTCATAATTTACGTATTAAATTGCAACAAAATCAGAGGTTCATAAAATTACACCCAACCTTTTTATAAAAGTATTTCTGAATGTCAAAAGTTTTTTGTTTTCAATACAAAATTGCCTCTTGAAGGTACAATAATTTGTAAACTTGGTTTTCAATAAAAACCGGACTTGAAAATTAAGAGGGTAGATAAAAAAGATGAAGTTATTACTTTTCTTCTCCAACTGAAGCGGTTGGTGTCTTGGTGTTATTAATTGTACGATTTAAAATCATAAACTCACTATTTTTGTGACTATTTCAAATTCTCAATCAACATACAACTCAACAACAAAAGAACACATGTCCAATGTATATAAACTGTTGTTTCACGGTTCAAAACGAAGATAAAATCGCTCTTAAACACGACACAAAAAGAGACAAATTAATGACAATTACCAACAACTAAGTACGAAAGTAATTGCGACAAAACACATATACTAATATACTGAATTACTTTTAATTGCAAAGAAAATGGCGGGCCGCCAAACTATTTACAATAAATAAAGTTGTAAGCTAAATTGATGTGGCCGTTTGATAATTTATTTAATTTACGAAGCACAGAGCAAATGCCTTAAGCCGACGAGGTGTGAACCTCGTGAAGGATTACCTAAAAATGATTAAAATTTATGCTGCACTAAAATTTAAATCCGTTTTATAGTTTTATTCGGTTACACTTGTTTGCCTTTTCGGGGTGAACGGGTAAATTAGAAGCTAAGGTTGTAATTTTAATTACGTGTGTATACATTAAGGAAAAAAAAAGTTTAACCACAGAATATCTAATAGTACTAACGTAGTTTAACTCTTGATTGATTGGATTATAGCGGTAATACAGGGTGAAAACTCTTCTAAGAAACTTACAATTTATTCTGGTGTAGTGAACCAGACGCGTATTTTTTTTCTACAATTTACCTATACCTTATTTTAGATTTCGCCCAGCGATTAATACGTTAAAATAATATACCTAACTAGCAAACAGCCGCAGACGTCGTCCTGCCCGAAAAATCGTCCTGCCCTTTAGGAGAAGATCAGTGACATATTCAGCAGCGCCACCTACCGGGTCCAATTGTGGTATCAAAACATCCAAGAACCCTTTGAAATATACACACAAAATTTCATCCAAATCGGTCCAGCCGTTTAGAAGGAGTTAGGTGACAAACAAGCGTACAGAAGAATTAGATAATTAATGCAGTTGACAATTTTGTTTTTAGTTTTTATCTAGTAGGTTTAGTAAAATAATCCTATTTAAAAACTTCAGACTGTACAGTATAAAGATAGTGAAATATTTTTAAATATGCTTCTGCAAATGAGAGACTTGTTTTACCTTATAATTATTAATTTTGTATCAGTAATATTATTAAATTTATAAAAAATAATACTAAAAGAGTTATACTAGATAGGTAAGATGTTTATTTAAATTTTGCACATTTATTTTTATTGGTGCCATTAATTTCCATAATCTGCCAAAATATTAGATATGTAAGAAGTCATAAGACCTCTCTCATAAATTGTATACAGTTTAGCTTAAAATTTTACAAAGAATTATTAACTCTTTAAGCGATCCTTGGATAGATATCATAGAAATCTAAATAAGAAGGTAATAGAAAAGATAAAGGCTCGTGAACTTGTCGCCACGTGCAGGTGTCTCGTGTAATTTATTGAATTGTTACTAACAATAGTTGTTAAGTTTGTACCTACTAACACATTATGGGTCCTAGATGCCCGAATAAAGAATATTTAATTTAATTTTTAAATATAATTTCAGGCAAGGCATAAGTTACCACAAATAATACCTACCACTGACTAATTATTCAAAATTTTCACATAAATATATCGATTATTATTTCGCTCATATCGCAATGGCAACTCAGCTTATTTTTAAATAAAAAAATGCACTTGCATCAATTAATCGCAGGTACGCCGAAGAAACTTCAACATTCTGTAACACTTTCTAGAAGTCTCGGGCTAGAGATAAGAGTTGTTCATAAATAATAATTAGCAGCCGGGAATCGAACCTGGGCTGCACTTTGAGACTAACGATCCTGCCTGTCCCCTGAGGCGTACAGATATTAATAATAACCAACGACCATCTGATTTATATCTTCATACGGACGACTATACTTGGTAATCATTTAAACTTGATTCGATTTTACGTAATTACAACGTCTAACTTAAGATAATTGTCTAATTAACGATTGTAAAACTGAGCAAAAAGTACGCGTTACGTTTGTGTTTAACACAACGTTTTATAACTTTAACAATGCCTTAAAAGAGTCCGTTACCATACGGAGAGCCTGCTGTAACCATTAGCGTGCCGTATCCTTCGACCAAGTATACTATAGATAAATAAATAAATTCATATTTTTGGGACATTTTTACACAGGACCATCTAGCCCCAAACTAAGCAGAGCTTGTGCTATGGGTAATAGACAACGGATATAATACTTTTTTTTTTGTAAATACATCATCTTCATTCATCATTTCAGCCGAAAGACGTCCACAGCTGGACATAGGCCTCCCCAAGCAGTTTGGGAGAATATGCCATAATCGCCACACTTGGCAGGTGGGTTAGCGATCGTAGTTGGTTCATTAAATACTCAGAGAACGCTGCTGCCCATCCTCTGGTGAATCCCTTAGTCGCCTTTTACGACACCCATGAGAAGATATAGGGTGGTGCAATTCTTTACTTCCGGCACCACACGGAACGCAAATACATACTTATAATATATTATAAGAAACACCTAGACCAACTCAAACACTTATGTTCATCACACAAATATTTGTGTCCTGTGGGAATCGAACCCACGACGACCTCGTGATCAGCAGTCTGACCCTCGAAAAACTAGACCACAGACATCGTCTCACGCACGGTCTTGTACAAAATAACACCCAAAAAATGTCTCCGTGATAAATGTGCATGTAATTATGTTTACAAAAACAACAAGTACCTACGACACTCCATCCTTTGTTTGCACATTTGGAGTATACTTCTTATATATTTTTCTACACATTTTAGCAACGCGAAACGTCTCACCACTAGCACAGTTGTGAAGCGGCTGAGAGCGAAACTGTGCACTCGACTGATTATTGCACAGTTTTGATGGCGCCGTTTTTCGAGCGGCAATCGTGCATCTACAGTGTATTTGATCGAAGGCTGTAACCATTAGTGTGCCAACATCAATCATAACCGTTCACCTGAATATACGAATTCGAATTCACAAAATTAAAATCGATAAACTTTAAAAAATCGCCTAAAGCTTCAAGATTAGGTCCAAGTCGAAGTCACGATAAGCCTTAAGGCCAAATAAATAAAAGGTAGCCCAGGGCCAAACTAAATTAATAATTCCGCGTTTACAATTTTGTAATAGCCGGTATTTTTTGTGCAACACACCCAAGTTATTTTCAGATAAAAACACGTACTACATGTGGGCGAGTGATTGCATATCTTGGAGCAGTACTGTTGAAAAAAGTTAAAAAATTCTCAATATTACATTATCCGTTTTTGGTTGGTGAAAGTGTCGAGTCCGTTAACTTTTTAAATTGGTGACACAAATTACGCTATAGAGTACACACCACTTCAATTTAACACGTCATCTGAAACTGGTTTTAATAACTGCTACTTTTCACTGTGATATTAACAGTTGTTTTATTTAAATTATACAAAGCTAGTTATTATCTTTCATGACAAGTGTTAGTCGCATCGTTGTCAATGATGATGACCGTTAATAATAGGTTAAAACAAAGTATATAAAAGTAGGGTCAGCAAAGTTGCTGGAAGTTTTTTTTAATTAAGAAAATAACTTTTCCGAGTAGTTTAAGTGGACAATACAGACAATACTCATACATCATGTTCCAAGTTCTTAGAATTCTAATTCTTGTTAAATAAATACCATATAAAGTTTCAAAGTAACTTAGGAAGCTTATGCTACGATTTTTTTATATTTTTATTAATTAAACTTTTTAGTCAATCTACCATGGCAACACAGATAAGGTAGGTACTTTAATGTGTTGTAGGCATAATATAACCAAAAAACACAATAAAGTATGTCTGTATCTGACATGTAATCGTTTAAAATTAGTATTTTATATCATCCATACAGCGTCTATGTATAGAATTTATAAACGAGAATATGAAAAAAACACCTTTTGGCAAAAACATGTTGATAAGTTGAAAGGTGAAGAAGATAATATGGGGCCAAGTGATTACGTAAGGCCACGCGTACATAATTTGATAAATATTTATTATTGTTTCATTTTATAGTTATTATTAACTAAATACCATATCGGGACCTAGCAACAGTAATGAGAATGAAGGAAAGTAAAAAAAACGATAAAAAATATATATTTTTACTTTATATCTAAGTATTTCATAATAATTGTTTGAATTAGTCTATTCGTCATGTTTCAAAATTTATTGTTCTTTATAGAAAGGACAAGGACTTTATTGTGGATGGTTATAGAACCATCCACAATAGCTAACTATAAACTAGCCTATTTGCCTATGTAATCTCATGTACCTACCTATGTGTTCTTTTTTCTGACTCGACTCAAATGTGTTTAATAGCATGTAATTTTTTTTGTAAATCTCATTGTAAGCGAACTGTATTGTTATGAGAATAAATATCATCAACCCTAAAAAAAAATATAATATTTCAATCAATAATAGGGTACCTACCTAATTGTTTAATGCCTAAGTAAAGTTAATCTGGATGCGGAAGGCAGAGGATCGAGCGTTGTGGCGCAACTTGGGAGAGGCCTATGTCCAGCAGTGGACTGCGATAGGCTGAGTTGATTGAAAGTTAATCAACAAATTTAAAAATATTTTTTTTAGAAGGTTATATTAATTAAACAAATATGAACAAATTACGACATAGAAGCAATTTTTAAGCAGTAGTACTATTATTGATCGAAGCAGTAGTATGTATTATTCGTAATTTAGACGAAACAATTATTTACTTATCGACTTTTGTCGTTATTATTAGTTTAATATTTACTTTTCCCTTACCTCTTCTTTCTCTTCTTCTACCTTAACCATTTATTTTTAGAATTATTTTTGTCCTTTATTTGAACTCGATAAGGGACTAGTAGGTATGTAAAATCGTCATAGCCTGATAAAAACATGTGACTGTTTTTATCACCAACATTGCTGTTACTAAGCGAAATGATAAGACGTGCTTACAATTTTTTTGCTAGATGATTTGAATAAACCACTATTTAAAAATAAATTAATATAATAAAAATAAAAATGATTTTTCAGTCCTATAACAGCTGTTTAAATCCTATAAGTCCTATAACTGCAGTATATGTGGTAAAAAGAGGATAATTATAGACATAATGAAAAATAAGATATTTTTATAACTGACCTGTTAATAAAAATGTTGTCAGGCTAACAATTTAACTATTAGATAACTGTTTTTTACGGTCGATGTAATTCGTTTACAAAAACATCAGCCCATTTTTTGTTAAACTTTGCAGCAAAAAGTGAACACAAAAACAAGCTGCATGCGGTGACAACCTCTTTTTTGTGTCCCTTTTTTACAAAATAACTTTTCTTTTACTTATGATTTTTAAATACGTATAGGTAGGTATTTTATCAAAAATCTCTATTTTAAAATAAATAAAAAGGTTTTTGTATGATAATGTTAAAAGTATTTAATCCGTCGGGAACGTTGCTTGGTAACGTAAAGTTCAAGTCATTAATGGCTTATGATACTAGTAATAAAAATGTTAAAAATGAGAAAAAATCACTTACCTATTAAGTTTTTGTTGAAAAAAATATCTGATTCTATTTTATTTTGTGTTTGCACTACATTTTTGTGCCTGATGTTCCATTGACACTGTACCACTACTCGTCACTTCGATTTTCTTTTCACAATAGGTTCATGTGTTCACACAGTTCATGTGTGTTTTAGAGTAATTTTTCTTTTTGAAAAAACTTCAGGTTTCAAAAAAAAAGAAAAAATTAAAATGTTTTCCTTCTTCATTTTTTAGATCACTACAGTAGCCGCACTAAAATATTTAAAATATTATTAGTCGTTGTTAATTTTTTTATGATAGTATTGGAACATGAGTTCTTATAAGAAGTTCGAAAACCGCTTATGGCGCGCTAAACTCGTATGAGTTTCAAGATGTTATAAAAAAACGACGATACGTCTTCGCGCGTCCATCGTCGTCACAAGAAGAAGCCACGCATCCACGCGGGTGTCGCCCGCGCTTCAAACCAACGGATTGTGTAAACGCGCGCCACTCGCTCGACTGGCGACGCAAGCGGGGGTGGAGGCGCGGGGGAGGGTCACTGGCTCTCTCGCACGCACACATCGACCCCACCGTACACCACGTCATTACTAACGTTCCTATTTTGAATACGCGACGCGCCAATCTAGCTCCTATGCGATAGCTATAGGAGTCGAGGGATGTGATGACCGAACCGCGACGTGCGACCGACATCGGATCGTGCGTGTAGATAGAGAACGCGCTACGGCAGTATCGCAAGTGACAGAGATGAAAGATCATCGGTAGTTGAGCCGCGTAACGCATACATGTGTGTCTTTAAACTGTTTAAACGCGGGGCGATGCAATAGTGGCATAGTGTCAGACTTTGTAAGAACACGTAGATGAGAAGCTGTCTTGAAAATTAAATAAAGGAGGCTCTGTTTCAGTCTCTTTTATATCAGCCAAATGAAATCCACCACGACATATGGCGCGCCAACTGTTCTGACTGACATTGAAAATTATTAATTGACACGTATTCATGGATCAGTTAATATTGCCCGGTTTAATTTACTCTACATCGAAGCTCACAATATTAGTAAAGATATTAATATTGTCAGTGTTTAATTGAAACTACTTTATTATAGAATTTTCAGGCATGAATGCATGATCTAGCTAACTATGGTTTATGGCAAACGAACGTGGGTCAAGTTGGCTAATTCTTCTAATCTAAGGATGATAAGGTAGCAGAGGAATTCAACTCAGCCTATTGCAGTCTTCTACTGGACATAGGCCTCTTCCAAGTTGCACCACAGCACTCAGTCCTCTACCTTCTGCATCCAGTCCCCCCAGCCACCTTCTTCAGGTCGTCGCTCCACCAGCAGAGGAATTTCTTAACCCATCATTTTTGCATAGAATCTAATAATCTACTTAATACATTTTTAGATTAGTCTAAAAACTTAATACCATGTACCCATAATTTATACGTTGTTCCTGTTTACTACTATTTTCATGGTGTACAATAAAGTATATTCTATCAATCTATCTAACTTAAGTGATATTTATTTAAATGCTTCAAATTTCTATTTTTTGTCCAAGCCTTATCCTTGAGAAGAGTATTGCCAGAATATTCTGTCTTGGTGACACCTGGGATGATATTTGGGCTTTGTTCATATCTTTCGTTTATGATGGTCCATGTGAAACGAGTTCTACCAAAGATTTTGAGTGAATCATTTCTATATACCTTATTCGTCATTGTTCCCGTGAGCTTCTCTTGACGTGGCCTTTCTGCATTTTTTTCTGGTAATTGCCTGAGAGACTTTAAAGCTACTGTGGGTGTAGTTACTGTAGTTGTTGGGTTTCATAAAATTCTTTAAAAATTTTGTTAATTTTAAAACCAAAATGTAATTTTAGGAGGTTATGCTATTTAGATCTCAAAAGCTTCATTTAAGCTTCTTGATTTTGTTATGATGAACAAAATTTGATTATCAAATCGAGAGAGAAAATAATTTACACGGTTGGTAATGGGATGGGAATACGAACACCCACATGCGGGCCCACGTTTGCAATTCAAAATTCAAATTTATGAATTTCTATTGGTTAGAGGGCATTCGGCGAGTAGTCATGGACAGCGAGCTTTATTATTTATATTTATTCGATTGGTTTTATCTTGATGTATTGAAAAACCAGATTTTTATGTTATTGGTAATTTTGAATAATTTTATAATAATATATTCTGCTGTATGTGGCCACGTTGCAGGTGCTGTTAGGGCAAATTTATTGATCATTTGGCCTTTTTATTGCGGACTGATCAAGTCCCTTACGGTTTCAGTATAATAAACTTAATTAGTAAAGTATCTCAATATGCTGATGAGAATCTTTTGAAAGTTGACTATAATATATCTATTTGCATCCGAATTTACAATCAAACATGTTATACCAGCGTCTGAGTTAGAGGTTGGCATACATTAAGTTTGCTTTATTAGTCAGTAAAATATTTAACGTCTTAAGCAAAGATTGTGGTATCACTAATACTGTCGTTAAAAAGTTTGCCTCATAATCCTATAAAGTGCAGATAAATTGCCACATTAATAAGAAAACTGGTTTTAATAAGAAAACATCAACTATCAAGGGGAAAAACTAATCAATTTTCTGCATTATTTCTTAGGTACTTTGCATTTTACGTGGTGGTGTTAATACCGCACAATAACTATAATGTAACAAATAAAATGAAATAATAAATTAAACGTTTTATCTATTTTAAATACACATAATCTGATATGCTTTGCTGACAATAACAGGAAAATTAAGTAATAATCTGGTATCGTGCAATAATTGATAATAATTGACTTGATTGAATAATTTCGAATTAAGTAGATCGGGCCCATTTACGGGAACATTGATTGATTTATCTAAATCAAAAATCGTTGCTTGCCGGTGACATTATTGCTTTTTGTTGCATTGTCATCATAAAACACAGTGTTATAGCTGTTTATAGGCCAGACATGATCATTGATCATACAATAAACGTACTCTTATATTATTATCATATTAGTTTATAGAGCATGTAATCGTAAAATTATAGAAAAGATCCCTGAATTTGTATATTCTGAAGGTGCACCAGAAAATGTTGCTTTTCACAAAAAAATCATATTAATTGAAATTTTACAATACTGGGCAAACACCAACACGAATACCTATTAATCACATTTAAGAATATTTTTTACAGAGTATTAACTGATTATAACACAGGTTTTTTCAAACACACGATGATATCAACGTCTCACACTCTCACCTGACACTATATCACCAAGATATGTACGAGACTGGCATTTATGATAAACATTGTTTTATTTTTCTCTTCTACGTATAATGTCACACTTTATTGATGATAAAAAAAACTTTCTATTTGCCTATCTATTAAAATAGCACCTGTGATTTTTTATAACGTATTAAAATAACTGTTATTTTTACAGCTATTTTTATTTGAGTTATTTTTTGGAATTCTTTATTGAGAAATAACTGTTGCTTTTCGCCACACTACTTTAATAATTGTATATTTTAATTTATTGTGGTTTTGGAATGGAAGTAATAAGTATTTAATTTGTGTTGTTTTGTAAAAGAAAATGAAATACTCTTTACCCACACACTTGTGATGTTTATTTCGTTACGCTGTTAGGAAATACACCACTTCAAAGAGATAACACGTTTCGCTATCAATGTTGTATTTACTTTCGCGTTTTACTAATTTATGTGGGTGTAAATAGTGTAGGTGAGTTGTACAATCACTGAAACGTCTATTGAAGATGTTTCCATATTTCCTTGCAACTATTTTGGCACTTAGCACATTGTAGAGTCAACAATAATCTTGATGTTTGATAAAAGTATTTATGAAATACCAACCTATATTTACCTACTCATTAAAATGGTTGTTCATCCTTTGTCCGTACATTTTGTTGTTTGCAATGAATCGTAGATTTTCCTGTTATATCCACCAATATTTTCAACATTGCGTTTGTAATTTGTTAACAGTTCTCACAGTTCATTGAACGTTATTTAGCAATTTTCACTGTTCAAAAACGAGCACACGAAAAAAGCGCGCATCTGAATTCGGTCATTACCAGTTTTAGCGGGAAAACGGCACAGTCATCGCGTTGCAGTCGGTATCGAACAAACAACACGACATCGCCACAGATTGCCATCGCCCTTACTCGTTTAATTTCGAAGTGGTTATATTTGGCGAATTAACCCGAATATTTACCTTTTGGTACATTTATAACAACTTAGAACGAACACTCAGCACATGTTTGAAATTCATGGCATTTTGATGGGCCATCACTAGTCGGGCCGGGTGCACGCGAATGCCTTTCGCTTATTAATCGCAGTAATTAGCGGTTATTGTTTTTGTTGGTGCGCGCCAGTGGCGACCGCTCGCGGCGCGCTTCACTACTGCAACTCGACATATAATGCCCACTAACAACGTCTCTTTCCCCCTTTACTTCCTCACCGGCTTTTTGCCGAGGGCGCAGGCGCCCCTGACATTTTTTAAACCGCGCCCATGTTTCTGTAATTTCTATCGCGGCGCGCACCTTTAATGAAAACAGATTTTTTCGGACATTTTTTTCGCGACATCTCTGTCTAACGAGCACGTTCGCCAACTAGCCATCCCCTTCCTTCTAACGGTCGTCGGTAGACACTGCTCCAACACGACGCTAGCAACGTTATATCTTCTCTTTCTAGTGACGCCGCGACGCCGGTGACGCCAATTATTTTGCCACACTCTAGCATCCAAAAGCAATTTCAGCAAAGCAAATGTTTTATTTTCGACCTTATTTCCTAAGAGTTAAGTTCAAGTTCAAACGCGAAAATGCAGTTGCGACTTTATAGTCTAATGCGAAAAGTGTAAAGTTCCGGCCATTTTAGCGATAAAAAAAATGCTTGTTGCATGCACGTAACCACGCCTTTGTATACACATATTGCTGTCTATTTTACTCCTTTTTTATTTTTCATTCGCGGTCTCGCTCTATCACGCACACATACACAAGTTTTGACGCGAATGCTTCGGGACGCTTCGTGTCTCTGCCACCTAGCGGGCAATAGCAGAACTTTTACGAAAGAAAAGCGTTCGTAAACTTTCACCTTAGGGGTGGCAGCACTCGGAGAAAGGGGTTGCTTTCTAAGTTTAGTTCGTCCATTCGCCGCAGCGTGGCGCAGTGTGTGGACTTACCACGAGTTGGGTTTTCTATTTCATTAAACGGGTTGCGTGCTGTTTTATTAATTAAATCGTTATTTAATGCGACTGAGAATCAATTATAGAACCGGCCCTAAGCCGTTAAGGAAAAAATCTGTCTTGTCTACTTTGAATTTAATCAAAACAGATTTTACTTGGTGAATTAGCATTTTATTTGCGCATGTAGCCGCGATTCCCGGCAGGGGGCGTTGCAAGCCGGTCCGACAACTGGATTAACTGGGGCCGTAGAAAGAAAAATTGCCTCCAAGTTAGTTTAATGATTCCAGTCAATAAAGTCATTCTGTTTTCATAGACAAGCTTGTAAATTTTTCGTGTTTTATTGTCGTTAAGTTAGAGCGATTTCTATAATAATTTTATTGGATTCGGTGGGCACTGGGCAGGTAACTGTAGGGAACAATTTATGTTTTTTTTAATGGTCTTCGTTATTGAGTTTAATTTTAAATGTCGTTTAAATCATGATCATCATGATTAGTTTCCGTGCCCTTCATGTAAATTGACTCAGCGTGGTATCATGTTTCTTATTAACTTTTTCCTGCTGATTTGTCTGCGCTATTGTGTCTCTTTTCGAAGTTACTTTTTCTTTTCTACTTGATTGTTTATTTTTTTACAATGAAATGGTAACTATAATGTTGTTACATCAGACATAGTGCAATGAAGGTAAAACATTATGCTAAATTGCTACCTTCAAAAACTATAAGGCGGGCTCCACACGTTGGCGCCAACGTTTGGAGCCAAGGTAAATTCAGAGACGAATCTAGGCAAAAACTCATGCTTCCAACTGTCAAAATTAATTAAAAAACAATACTTAAGTAGGTATGGCGCATACACTCATATTTAATTTTTTTTTGCACTTAAGAAGCTCATCAAAATTAGTAAACATACAAATTGTACACATGCGAAAAGTGAGCTTCAATCTGTGGGCGTTCCGTCAGCGATGTGATCATTTTGCTCATATCGAAGCTTCATGCGTTTGTTCCTACTTGGAAAATCGCCCTTGTTTTTGTTTATCTATGCTTATTACTTATACTAGATTCCAGCCGTTACAAACTAAATATGCTTCTGTCCAAGGCCGTAAGTAGGCGGGTGGGGGGCAGGTCCCCCCCCCCCCGAAATGCCTTAGACAACCCGCCGTTTTATACATAGTTCCATATTATAATATTTTCGACTCTTTCGAAATGTAATGTATTGTTAATTAAAACTCTTTCAATTAAAATGGTTACTTATTAGGTCTGGTCCAGAGCCCGACCCCCCCCCCTCCACCCCAAAATGAATTCCTGGCTACGGCCTTGCTTCTATCTCAACAGACTCCTTTAAGCCACTAAAATATTCATAGCAATGAAATCAAATACTTAATTGTACATGGAATAATAGAATAATGATTTGCGCGAACAAGTACGGGCGCCAGTTACTGTTAAATAATAAACTGTAGAGGTAGTAGATAAAATAAACAAATTGGTACACAAATTGCGGGTAGACCTACACGGGCTGCACGATCTATTAAGAATAATGGGTTTGGAAATAATTAATGAATATTGTTACGTAACACGGGATATTTACAATTTTTAACCGACTTCAAAAAAGGAGGAGGTTCTCAATTCTTTTTTTTTGTATTTTTGTTAGGTACCTACCTCAGAACTCCGTCATTTATAAACCGATTTCGATTTTCTTATATTTTTTTTTATTAAATATAAATAAATATCTTTGGGACATTTTTACACAGCACCATCTAGTCCCAAACTAAGCAGAGCTTGTGCTATGGGTGCTAGACAATGGATATAATACTTTTTTTTGTAAGTACATACTTTTAATACATAAGCAACACCCAGACCAACACAAACATTTATGTTCATCACACAAATATTTGTGTCCTGTGGGAATCGAACCCACGACCTCGTTATCAGCAGTCCGACACTCGAACCACTAGAACACAGAAGTCATCAAATTTGAAAGGATATACTTCCAGATTGGTCCCATTTTTATCAAAATCCAGTTTTGATGTTGGGATCCACTGTTGAATTGCGGGAACACCTCAAATATTATAGGCATACTTATAGCGATTTCGGTATATTCAGCAACAAGTCAAGCATTTGCATTCAGAAAGTACCGTTTGGTGAAGATCTGTTGAAGGTCTTTGGTTATAAAGAAGGGAACTCTTCAATGGATGACAGCAAATCATCCGGGATTGCAGAAATCGCTTGTCTTTCTATTGTTAATGCCACTCAAAATAGAAACATAAAATTAACTTAAAATAAAGTAAAAACCTACTTCAAAAATAATAAAATAATAAAATTTGTGTGAAACAGTTTAGGAAGTTATATATATATATATATATATATATATATATATATATATATATATATATCTTTGGGACATTTTTACACAGCACCATCTAGCCCCAAACTAAGCAGAGCTTGTACTATGGGTACTAGACAATGGATATAATACTTATATACTTTTTTTTTTTGTAAATACATACTTATAATACATAAGCAACACACCCAGACCAACACAAACACTTATTGTTCATCACACAAATATTTGTGTCCTGTGGGAATCGAACCCACGACCTCGTTATCAGCAGTCTGACACTCGAACCACTAGACCACAGAGGTCGTCAGTTGGTGCCATTTATTATTTTATTCTTTTTGAAGTCGGTTTTTACTTTTTTTGTAAGTTTTTAGTAGTAGTATCCAACCCAATGAGAAGCTTCCTGTAGAGTATAAACTCCCCTGGCCTACATGGAAGGCCCTAAACCTTACGGAACCAGGTAGGCAGATACAGGCTTAACATGAGCAAGTGGGGCTAAATAGACCAAACTACTCCAGCCTGTATGAGTGGCATTGATCCTCAATCAATGTCATACTTGCTATGCTCCTTATGTCCAAGCACTTGCACATTGAGTGACCCTATCAATGCCACAGACAACGCACTAGACGTGGCAAATTTCTGAGCCATCAGCGTCTGATTACGGTGCCACTGTCAGTAAATTGTTTGTACCGTCGTCGACACGAAGAAGAAGAAGAAGAAATAGTAATAGACCTCTTTTGTGAAGGAGCCGTCTGGGGAAGTACTACCTTTGGTACTTCCACAGTGACCATCCTTGTCCTTTAGTTCACTACTAATACTGGTAATGATGCAAGTTAGGAAGTACTTAGATCGTCCTCAGGGAGAGGCAATTGCCCCCATCTAGATCCGTGCCTGCTTAATTACGCTTAGTTTCAAAATTCTTAGTAAGCTTAGGCTAGTGGATAGGGCAGGCTGAGCCTGCCCTGGCGTACCCCTGGCTACGGCCCTGCTTGCATTGCTGTGTTTCGGTGAGAAGGGTACGGGTGCCGGTGAAATTACAATCACATGAGACTTTCCATCTTCGTGTATCAGTTTGGCGAACCGTTTCGCCATTCTATACTATAAATAAAAATATAAAAAAAACATTTCAATTACCTTATTATTAAGATTTCAATGGTTCAATCTCATACCCTTATGCAAGTGAACAGCTAGGTCAATCTATGTCCTAAGGTACCTATAAGTGATGCATCTATTATAATAATATAACAACAAATTGTAGATCCACAGTAATCTTTTACGCTGCCCACGAAGACTACAACAAATCAAGTATAGTTTATAACACATAGGTACCTTTTGATTATTTTATTGATACACAGCATCTCTGTGAGTCACTATTAATTACCTGTTCATAACATTTATTACCAAGACCATGAGGCTAGATATATATGACTATACACACCTTGTGGGTAGGCCCCCCACAAGCTGGATCGACGACCTGGTGAAGGTTGCGGGAATCCGCTGGATGCGGGAAACGAAGGACCGGTCGTTGTGGCGATGCTTGAGGGAGGCCCATGTCCACTTGTCCAGCAGTGGACGTCTTGTGGCTGAAATGATGATGATGAAACATAGAGATATAGTGTAAATACACTTATATTTCAGGCTAGGCGTATGTTGAGAGTTTTTTGAAGTATAAAATCCGCAACGAGATTATTAGGAAAAGAACCGGTGAGACTGACATAGCTTGTAGGATCAGTAAGCTGAAGTAACAGTGGGCTGGCTATGTCTGTTGAAGAACTGATGGCCGTTGGAGGACGTAAGTCCTTGAGTGGAGACAAACACAGCATAGGGTGACCCCAGCCAGGTGGACCGATGACCTGAAGCAAGTAGCTGGGGTTGGGGTGATTTCTTGATACTCAATGACTTTAAAATTCTTGATCAAATTTTTTGTCTAGAGTCGTATTTATGTTGGCTTTTCTTATTAAAAAATGCTTTTATTTTATAGATGGTGCGAATTTTTTTTTTTTTATAGATGGTGCCAATAATTCAAAGTCCTCAATTGGTTGATTGGTCAGAGCAATTGGCTTCTGTGTTAAGGGTCAACGGGTTCGATTCTCTGACAGAACAATAATTTGTATGAGCAAATATTATGCTATTTTTATATAGGTACCTAGTTCCGTGCGTTTAGTAGTAGTAGAAAAAAAAAGAGAAGAGCTCGTCTGGGGAAGTACTACCACTGTATCTACTTCTCCGCCAAATAGTAATGCTTACATTGCTGTGTTTCGGTTTGAAGGGTACGGGTGCCGGTGAAATTACAATCACATGAGACTTTCCATCTTCATGTCTCAGTTTGGCGAACCGACTTGCGGTACCATTAAGGCAACAGCCTAGGTGGTATTGAAGTCGTTATGGGCAAAGGTAACCGCTTAACATTAGGTGGGTTTTTAGTTCGTTTCGCTATCCTATATTATAAAAACAAAAAAAAAAGTTTGTCCATGTGAGATTTGAGCGATGTTTTGGGCAACGTTTCATAAACAGAATTATCTATCTACGACTCGTATTCCAGGACCAATACTGATCGGTTAGATATAGGAATAACAATGACCTACAATAACACTGCTAACATACTGCCTTAATGCCGTTAACATTGCAAGGCTGAATGAAAGTCGAAGCAAATGTTCACTAAATCAGTACATAGTTAGTTTATCTACTTAATTACGTTTTGTTAAGGCTTAAACTCGTGTAATTAATTTTCTTAATTGATTGGCATACCAGTATCAAAATGTTATTTCAATCATTCTTACTGAAAGACTTTGGCTATCAAAACTGTTGGTATAAATTTTAATTAAGGGCTTTACACGAACATTGCGCTTAGTTTAATTAAAACAAGACATAATTTAATGTATATAGGTAGATTATACTAATTATCACCATTATAATTTTAACCTCTTTTTCCGACAAGACTGATTTTTAAAACATACAGAGCAATGAACATTAATATCAACATGAAAAAAACCGGCCAAGTGCTAATCGGACTCACGCAGTAAGAGTTCCGTAACACCCATCGACCTGACGTTCCGATAGTTTTCGATAGTTCATCAAAAGACATCAACGGACCGTGCGCGAAATATGAAATTTTGCATCTTATTCTTACGCAGGTACCACCACGACACATGTCTGTGTTTTCCCTATTTTTAGTATTTGTTGCTAAACTACATAGTATGCACTATGCACTATAATCAGATGAAGTTTGACGCTGGTATGTATTACCGTTTTAATGTGCGTTTTAAAGATAGAGTAGGAGCAAAAACGTTGAAAAAAAGGCAAGTTCTTCGAGGTTTTTTGTATGGTATTTGTCATGATAGTTGATAGATAGATTGTATGGTATTTGTCATAGCAACACATAATCTGAGAAAATTTCATTTAGTTAGCTGTTACCGTTCAAAATATACAGCACTGTAACAGGCAGACAGGGTAGTGAGGGTAATATTTTTCTATCTAAAACTACAGCGAACTATAATTTACAGAGTTAATAGTTCTGTGATCTGGTTCCGTGAAGTGCCGGAGTTCCGTGTAGTGCCAGACGTAAAGAATTGCACCACTCTATATCTTCTCATGGGTGTCGTAAAAGGCGACTAAGGGATTCACCAGAGGAAGGGCAGCAGCGTTCTCAGAGTATTTAACCAACCAACTGCGATCGCCAACCCACCTGCCAAGCGTGGCGATTAAGGCATATACCCCCCATCGGGGGAGGCCTATGTACAGCAGTGGATGTCTTTCAGCTGAAATGATGATGATGATGATTAAACTAAAAAATATTATTGCTAAAAATATTTTTTTATTATTTTTTTACTGATGGGGCGCCTCTTAGCCCTTCATCATCATCATCATCATTTCAGCCGAAAGACGTCCACTGCTGAACATAGGCGACCCTCAAGAATCGCCACAATGACCAGTCCTGCGCCTCCCGCATCCAGCGGATTCCCGCGACCTTCACCAGGTCGTCGGTGGTAAGCATAAGGAGGACCTTATAGTTAGCACCTTTACAACGTGTATCAGAAATGTGTGGTCATATTTTAAGAGCTCATTCAGGGCATAGCATAGAACAAGTTTTACTATGGGACCAACCATGAAATCGCAAAAAAAATATCAGCTGCTGTTCCCTACTAAATCATCGATGTCGCTCGACAAAATGTAAGGATCAGCTGATATTTTTTTCGCGATTTCAGGGTTGGTCGATAGCATCCCCTGAATAAGCTCTTCAAATATGACCACGCATTCCTGATACACGTTGTATATTCAGGGACACAAAACTGCGATGCTACGTCGCATAGCAAAAGTCTACAAGCTCGCACGACCCTTCGCAAGCAACTGCATCATGATTCGCTTCACGCATTCCTCCATTATATGAATGGTTACCATGGTTACCTGAACTATGGTCAGCAAGACACCTTGCCGCTCGAAATCGCATGCGCATAGCAACGCAGAAATTCGTGACGCAGTTTTCAGTATTGCAAATTCGCCAATTAGTATTTTGTGTTTTGACCCTAAGCTCTTCCTTAGGCCTTAGCATCGTTTGAAATACAGTTATGTTTGTTTTATTTCAAACTAGACTATGCCCGCGGCTTTGCTCACGTATAATTTGGTTTACCAAGGAAATATCACAAGATGGTGAAATAACAATCACATGAGACTTTCCATCTTCATGTCTCAGTTTGGCGAACCGACTTGCGGTACCATTTAGGCAATAGCCTAGTTAGTATTGCAGTTGTTATGGGCAAAAGTAACTGCTTTACATCAGGTGGGCCTTTAGCTCGTTTCGCCATCCTACAATATATATTTAAAAAGCAAGATGTTACCGCGAATCCCTCGGGAACTGTTTCCGGTATAAAAAGTAGAATCTGGTGAAACAGGAATGTATCAAAATGGGAATCTGGTGAAATGGGAGATAGCGAATTTCATCCAAATCCATTCAGCCGTTTCAGCGTGCTCGAACGATATACAAACATCCAACAACATATTTTCGCATTTAAAACATTTGTAGGATAGGATAACACTTTGTATACAATACCTAGCAAGTTCCAATCACAGGCACGGTGTCCGCAATCGACTATTGTTAGTCAATATGCTCGTAAAGGCACTATCAGACGCTATCGCGATTTATTTCGCTGATAAAGAAAGTGAATTTCTTACACAACTTTTGTATGAAGGTACAAAAACGGATGAAATTACTAAATATAGTACTAAGGTGTGGTAGCACAATAGAGCTGTCATAGATAATATTGATGAAGTTACGTTAGTACTATTTGATATTCTGTGTGTGTGTGTGTGTATAGTGGTAGTTAAAAATGCACAAAACTAGATAAATAACGTGGTACTTAGTTATATTGGGTTCAATCTAGATGAAAACTGAGATATGTAAACCAAACAGTTTTGTAAGTAATTTCAGTTTATAAAGTTGCCACTGATGGCACCTCTGTCTCTTGGTCGGTTTGTATTTGTCAAATATGTTGCGTAAATTTGTTACCGAATTACAGTCTGTCGTTCTAATGTACATCCTAGTATTATTTATCATAAAACCAACACTGTCGTATAATTGTTAGTGTAGTATTTTTATATATATTTTTTCTGTCATTTAGTTACTAGTATTATTTATCATAAAACCAACACTGTCGTATAATTGGTAGTGCAGTATTTTTATTTAAAAAAATCTGTCATTTAGTTACTGAGCTTTTGTTTTTTGAAGGCTATAGTAATTTGTTATTTTAAGACCAAATTTATATCTAACACTACCCATATATCACTGTAACTGCTGTTGGCAGACCATAAATAAATAAAATAAAATAAAAATAAATTAGGTACTAATACATACATACATACTTTTGGGACATTTTACACTACACCATTTAGTCCCAAACTAAGCAGAGCTTGTACTATGGGTACTAGGCAATGGATACAATACTAATATACTTTTTTTTTACACCCAGACCAACACAAACACTTATGTTCATTACACAAATATTTGTGTCCTGTGGGAATCGAACCCACGATCTCGTGATCAGCAGTCCAACACTCGAACCACTAGACCACAGAGGTCGTCGTAATAAAGTGCAATTAAGTTTTACTTACCTATAAAAGAAAATTAGCAAATTGTGAGATAAATGATACAATTAAGGCGCATGTAGCAGCCAAGTGGCGCCACCATCAGTAAAAAAAAATAACTCGCCGAATACATCATTTATCCAAAATTCGTTTTTAACTAGAAGTACAAAAAACTGCCACTTTTGGTACTTTTTCTATCTACAACTATAATTTACAGAGTTAATAATTTCTGATTAAACTACAGTACCTGTTCTTCAATTGTTTCAATTGTACGCACGGCTACACATCAAGCTGTACATTTCCAGTATAAGCTAATCTCGCATTGTACGGAAAGCCTATGCAATGCGAGGTCAGCACAAACTGGAAATGTACAGCTTGATGTGTAGCCGTGTGTACCGTACGTCAGTGGTAACAGTTTGACGTTGACAGCGCTTTTATTTCGTAAGTAGTAAGGGCCGTTTTCTGACTCGGGTGTTGCCACTGTCATGCGGTCAACTATACTTTTCTTATATTTTACGTCGACTGTACTATCTTTATATTTTACCTGTGTTTTTTTGTTTGACTTTCTTTGTAACCCCACCTATTATTTACCTGTTTGTGTTCTGTGTCACTGTTGTTTAAATGTTGTGCGCCAGTAACTGGGACAGTAAACCATTTTTCTTTCTTTCTTTTCTTTCTTTCTTTCATAAAGTGGAATTAAGTTTTACTTATAAAATAAAATTAGTAAACTGTGTTATGAATGGTACGATTAAACAAATATCGTCAAGCGCGAAAAGACTCGACTTCGGGTATATTAAGACTCTGCTGCATGAGAGGCAAGCGTTTATCCGCTAGACTTTCTACACCACTGCTATTTACTTTAAAAATTTGCTCTTTTCGGCATACGGTAGGATCAAGTCATCCTCCAGTTTGAACCTAGTCCTAATCAAGCGACCAGTAATAACAATCTATTATTGTAGCCGATAAAATCGTAAGGGCAGCGTCAGATTGCCGCGGTAACATTCCGTCGCCGATCGCGAGTCATCATAACTCAATCGAACAGGGATCTTGATTGCGCTGGCGTGGAGGCGGTAGGGTTAGCAAAATAACGAAGATTCTTCAGTTTTGGCGATGAACTGTGAATCTCAAGAGTTGCGATGGCATCGTACTTTTTTTTTGTGAGTAGGATGTCTTTGAAAGGCCTTCTGGGCCTGCCGGAGTGTGTGAGATATTTACTGCCCTAAAACCATCAACCATTGTTGGTCATCTACGGCACAATCAGAGGAGACTCGGTAAATGCTTTTTTTTTTCTTAACGGGTTTGCGTTTGAGCGCCACCTCACCTGATCTTAAGCGATGGTGCGGTCGACGATGGTTCATGCTTGCCCAGAAAAAACTATTCACTCGAGCCTTGAAGACCACCAGATTATACTTCTCGGGAAACGCTTTTAAAAACGCTCTCAAAAATAACGTGGAAAAAACAAATCCTTCAAACGTTGTCACTGGTCAACTCCGCTTAGTGCCCGAAATAACACGAATCACACGTATACCTTACTACCCACCACCACACCACACACATTTCTCATTACAATACCCACACACACTCGCACACACACATACAATATTAACTAGTTATTGTAAAAATGCCCAAGAGGCTCTCTGCTTATGTTTGTGATTTTAATTAGTTGTGTTTTTCGTAATTGGCGTAATGTCCAAAATATTCCAACTTTTTCTGCCAACTGTACACGAGTAGTATACTAAACGAGTCACATGCCTTTCCGGATTCTATCTGTGAGCGCAAATCTCGGAAACTGAGTTACCTAGAACAAATTTTAATGCTACTTTGTAATTGTCGTTTGACTTGCATTTGTTCAGCTAGCTGACCGTCCCGGGTTTGTTTGGGACTTAAAGTTTCTTTTTATGGCATTGAATGGCGTTACGAGCTATAAGGCAACCTGATGTTAAGCGGTACCTTTGCCCATATACGTGGGACACTCAGAAAGTTTTGCGAAACTAAAAAAAAATGTTCTATACGTACATATATTTTTATCAAATCTTTTCAAAGTACTTTCCACCAGCCTCTATACAAAGATTCATGCGCCTAAACCAGTTTTCAAAACACTTTTTCCAGTCCGCTGCAGACACCTCGTTTACAGCCTGCTCGAACGCAGCCAGCGCATCTTCCGGCGACGAAAATTGTATCCCTTTGAGCTGATTTTTTATTTTTGGGAATAAAAAGAAGTCACACGGTGCTAGATCAGGGCTGTAAGGAGGGTGACCCAGGAGTTTGACTGGCGTGCTGTCCAGGAAGTCCCTCGTTTTGAGTGCGGTGTGCGCAGGTGCATTGTCGTGATGGAGCAGTAGCCCGCGGAGCCCTGTGTTTGGTCGCTCGTTGCTTATAACAGAGAAAACTTCTGGCAAACATTTGGTAGTATACCATTCGGCATTAATGCTTCTTTGATAAGGGAATTGATACCAAGTGGCCAGTCAAATTAAAAAAGCTAGCGATCAAAATCTTACCCCCGCTTCTAGATCGCTTCACTTTGGTAGGCGTTGGCTCATTTTGAAACACCCAAACAGTCGACTGGCGCTTGGTTTCTGGGTCGTATTGATAAATCCAGGACTCATCACCTGTAACGATGTCGTAAACACGCCGAGACGAGCCTGCTTCAAATTTGTTAAGCATATCACGGCACCATTCCACCCGGGCCTGCTTCTGAGCATCGGTGAGGTTGTGCGGCACCCAGCGTGATACTATCCTCCTCACGCGAAGATGGCTGTGTAGAATCTCGTGAACGCTTCCCGATCCAATCTTCAATATGTGTTGAATCTCCTGATATGTAATTCGCCTATTGTCTTGGATTAAATTTTTCACTGCTAGCACGTTTTCTTCGGTAACAGCCGTCAAAGGGCGACCGCTTCTTCCGTCATCCCCCAAAGTTGGTCGACCGCGCTTGAATTCGTTATACCAACGATACACGGTTGCCTTGGAAGGGCCTTCATCCATGAATGCCATTTGAAGTCTATCGTACGATTCATCCGGTTTCAGGCGACACTTGAAATCGTATAAAATCATAGCTCTAAAATGTTCCCGGCGCAGATCCATATTTCAGTGAGACACAATACTTTGAATTAACTCGCAAAAAATGTGGAGGGAAATTTTGAAATTGGAACTTACTTATTTTTACTTATAAATAATCATATTTTCGAAAAACATTATAACTGGCCAGTCTCCCATATATAAAAACTTTTTTTCGCAATACTTTCTGAGGGGCCTGGTACTGCAATACCACCTAGGTTCAGCCTAAATCGTATTACAATCCACGTAGTAGTAGAGCTCCTTTGTGAAATATCTCGTCCGGGGAAGTACTACCACCGTACCTACTCCTCCGCCAAATAGTGATGCTTGCATTGCTGTGTTTCGGTCTGAAGGGTACCGGTGCCGGAGAAATTACAATCACATGAGACTTTCCATCTTCATGTCTCAGTTTGGCGAACCGACTTGAGGTACCATTTAGGCAACAGACTAGGTGGTATTGCAGTTGTTATGGGCAAAGGTAACTGCTTAACATCAGGTGGGCCTTTAGCTCGTTTCGCCATTCTATATATACAAAAAAATAAAAATAAAGTTCGCCAAACTAAGACCTAAAGAATGGAAATTCAGATGTGATTGTAAATTCAATGGCACCGGTACCCTTCGTACTAGAACACAGCAATGCAAGCATCACTGTTTGTCGATATAAATTGGTACGGTGATAGTACTTCCCCGGACCAGCTTCGGGCCTTTAACGCTGTGCTGCAGGTGATTAAATCGCCATCCCTTAATTTTTAGTTCAGAATCCTGAAAGTCAAACAAACAAACACACAGCAAAATGTCACCAAGTGTGACATAAATGTCCATGTTTGGCACATCCGCGACGTCCAAGCTAATGTAAATGATTTCTTGGATGAGACATGGACTGGGTATCTATGTCCATTAATAGAGATTGAACCAGACTTATAAATATTGATGCTAATTATTTATGCAAACACTAATCAGTGGAAGAAAAACACCGAATATGATTAACTGGTTATTGTCCTACGAAAGAGGCAAAATTTACTCTGGCTATCATGTACAACTGCCTTGGTCACGTGGAGAGAATGGGAGAAGATCGAGATGCGAAGAGAGCCTATCTGGGTGACCAGAAGGCCGACGCCCGGTCAGTCGCCCTTTTTTTTTTTTTTTGTTTTTTTTTTTGTTTTCGAGTGGAAATCCTCATGGATACCCTTTGTCTGGGGAAGGCGAAGGGGTATGTCGGACTCCTACCGACTAAAACCACACGGTGGCCGACCTCAGCACACAATAGAGGAGCTCCGGGAACTCCTGTGGACGCGCCGGTGCCCCTCTGGTGCTATGCCATTTGGCACGTCCCGGGAAAGCGGTACTTTCCACACCACAGCAGTACGCGACCACCACGTACTACTGTCCTCCACAGGGTCGTGTAATGGGCGCCTTGAGTCCCCCACTCTTAGCGTCCACGATCCCCAAGGGTCCCCTGCCAGTAAATGACGACAGGGGATGCGTGTAGCCCTATCTGGGCTATGCGCCACGACGCTTGCCTCTCCGGCGCCTCCGTCTCCGAGCGGGATTGGCCCTCTCCCGATCCAGCTCTGCGGCCTCCTTCTGGATCATGACAGTCTCACAGAAGGTAGCCACGGCCATCCAAGCCGTCGGCTCTGCCAGCATAGCCGACACTACTACTGGTAGAGAAAGATCTTGCCCGATCTGCCCAACCAGGTCCCGCCGCTCTGAGCTCCACGCAGGGCACTCCTCAAGCGTGTACTGTGCGGTGTCCTGGTCGTTCCCACAATGATGGCAATTTGCCGTGGCTTCGCGTCCGATCCTATTCAGGTACTCACCGAAGCAACCGTGCCCGGTGAATATCTGAGTAAGCCGGTAGGTGACACGCTCACCCCTCTCCAGCCAGGCTTCAAAGCACGGCAGGACAGCTGCGACCACACGCTTGTGCGCATACTGCGGCCCTTCTAGCCGCTCGCGCCACCTCTCGAGCGCATGACGTCGCTCCTTCCGCCTCAACATTTCAAACGCCCTCGCAGGCGCGCTTCCACCGCTTTGACGGATGGCGCGGATCCGGTCGTAGAACCTCGCGTCCATGTCCGCCAAGATGTCCAACGGCGGGAAGCGTGCCAGGACAGTTGCCGCCTCAAAGGATATCGTTCGGTATCCTCGTGCGATCCGAATGGCCACTTTGCGCTACAGGCTGTTGAACTTCGCTCTGGAGCGCTGGACGCCTGACAGTCGGTGTGACCATACAGGCGCCCCGTAAAGGGCCATGGACTGCACAACTCCCGCATAGAGGCGGCGAACTTCCTCCCGAGGTCCCCCGAGATTAGGTAGCAGACTATGCAGTGCACCGGTTACCTTCTCGATCCGGGGGACCAGGCGGTTGAAATGCTCTTTGAAGTCCCAGCGACTGTCCAGGATGAGGCCAAGGTACTTCAAGGACCGGCCTACCTGGACTTGCGCATCACCAACGCGCACCGACGAGCTGGGTGGTTCCCTGCCCCGCCGCAGTTTGTGGAACCATAGCGCCTCAGTTTTATGGGGCGCTATTTGCAGTCCCAGCTCGCGGATTTTGGCCACGACTTTTGCCACCCCGAGCTCAGCAAGCCGGATGGTCCCATCAAAGGTGTCCCCGCCGGCCAGCACCAAAGTGTCGTCCGCGTAACAAACCACACTGACGCCAGCGGGGAGGTCGACACGCAGGACCGCATCATATGAAAGGTTCCACAAGAGTGGGCCGAGTACCGACCCCTGTGGAACCCCACAATTAACCCCCCTGCGATGGACGCAACCATCCCTACCCACGTAGCTAACGTGCCTGTCGCGAAGATAGGCCCCGACAATACCCTGCAGGTAGGGAGGCATACCGTGGTGTATAAGTGCCTCCCTAATCGCATCCCAGGGCAGGGAGTTGAAAGCGTTGACGATGTCAAGACTTATCGCCAACGCAACCCCACCCCGGGATACAACCTGCTCCGACAGCGAGCGGACACGTAGGATCGCGTCAACTGTGGATCGCCTCTGCCGGAAGCCGTACTGACTATCGGCGAGGTCGGGACCGACCCGTGACAGGTGCTCAACGAGGCGTTCGGCAACTATTCTCTCGAATAGCTTGGATGCCTCATCGAGCAGGCATATGGGGCGGTATGCAGAGGGAGAATCTGCGGCCCTGCCTTCCTTCTTTATTAGGACCAATCCGGCCTCCTTCCAGCTGGAGGGGAACACGCTCTGACGGAGGCAGCTTGTGAACAGCCGTCTTAGCCTGTCCCCCAGAGCAGCCATAGTCAGCACCCAAACTCGACCCGGAATGCCGTCAGGTCCAGGCGCGGTGTTCCGGGTCCTCAGGCGACTAACGGCCCGGTCTAGCTCTCCTTCTGTCACCCCCAAGTCCTCGGACCAATCTGGTGAAGTCATTGGGGGCACTGAGGGACCGTCCCGGTCGGTCGCCCTAGATATCGCTGGAGCGATGCGGTGGAAGGCGATCTTCTGGGGATCAGAGCCAGTGATTGGCGAGATACTGCCAAAGATCGCGGCAAGTGGTGTTCTCTCGTTTCGGAGGCCAAGACACATTTTGGGTCGCTGCGCCAGCGGAGTAAGTAAGTAAGTAGTATCATGTACAAGAATAATATTTTCAGAGATTAGCGCGTTTAAACAAACAATCAAACAAAAAAACTTTAACTTTATTATGTTAGTATAAATTAACAAACGCAAAATAATATCACTTACACAGCAATTAATAATTTCAGAATCGCTGTTAGAACAGAAAGAAAAATATAAAAGAAAGAAAGAAAAATGGTTTATTTACTACAGCCAGAGGCTCACAATAACAATAATATACAATTTTAATCATCATAGACTCCTAAAAGTATAATTGTGTGCCCCGCAGCTGCACCAAATAGGCTCAGTTCACCAAAAATGCCAGACAACTTGTATCTGTATATCTAATAAATTATATCTGTTGTATCTAATAAATTATAACTAGGTACTTAGGTTTAATGGAAAACTCTCAACGTAACAGTTCCTTAATGACTGTTATTAACAGTAATTAACGGTAATAATACAGCAAGATTATTGAGTGACTGATTAATCTATTTAAACAATAGTCGTTAATAAATCTTCACGCAAATAGGTAAGGACAAAGCATTAGTGCCGAGACCGATACCAAGAATGAAATAAATTCTCGGCCGAGACCCAGGCCGAGACATGCAAAAGTATTTAGATAATCTATAATAAAAAAAACAGAAATCCGAAAAATCTATGATTTTTTTCATTATTTTGTATCCTTAGGTCAGCGGTTCTCAAACTTTTTTGGTCACGGAACCCTTTTGACAAGCAAAATACTTGACGGAACCCTACAATAAAACAATAGTTTTTAAAAGTGTATTCTTTATTATATAAGCATAATAAAAGTACAATGTAACAGTTACTAATTATTACTTACTTTAACCACATGCCAAGTACAATAATAGAAGATATTAAAAATGAAAAAATCTTAACTAATGGGAGGTATGAAACTGTTTTTTATTTTTCATCAATTGGTTGATATCAGGTTTGATAGAAGACATTTGAAGTCTCATATCAGGTTCGGCGTCCAGTCTATTGCGATATTTTGTTTTCGTGGCTGCATAGGTTGAGAATCCTGTTTCGCACAAATATGTTGTTGGGAACGGGAGAAGAATATTCAGAGCCATTCTGCCAAGCATTGGATATTCATCACGGATTCTGCACCAAAAATCGTTGAGAGGCGTCGTTTTAAACAGTGACTCCATACTTGTGTCTGATGACATTTCTAAAAGAGATTCATATATCTCGTTTGACATACTTTCGGGCTTTTGCAAGTTGGGTAAAAAAGGATTATGAATCCATGAATTCAGCTTCATTTTTGTATTATGTTCTTCGGGAAAATACTTTACAAAAGATGCGCGCATCGAAGTGAGATATTAGACCAATTCTTCAAACACATCATCTTGAAACATTTCCGAGTCGTTATCGCTAACAAACTCACTGAGTGACGTAAAGCTTTCTATTTCTCTCTTACCAACGCAAATAATCCAAAAATCTAATTTTCTTTTGAAGGCAGTTATTTTGTTATAGGCCTGGAACACTGTTGTCTGTTTACCTTGCAATGATAAATTCAATTCGTTCAGTTTTTGAAAGATATCCGCCATAAAAGGCAATCGGAACAACCAAGTTTTATCATACAAACGGTCTTTCAAATAAAAAGAAACTGTATCTGCTGAAAGAAACATTTGTAACTCGGCTCTAAGTTCAAATAGCCTTGTTAAAGTTTTACCCCGAGACAGCCATCGCACTTCTGTATGGAGCAGCAGTGTTTTATGTTTGCTGCCATAATCTTCACACAATAATGAGAACAATCGGGATTGTAGTGGTCGTGATTTGATAAAATTAATTATTTTTACCGCTTCATCCATAACTAATTTTAGATTTGACGGCATTTGCTTCATCGCAAGTGCTTGTCTATGCAGAATACAATGGCTGGAACTACAATTAGGCGCTTTACTTTTTATTCGTGATACTGCTCCTGCTGTTTTACCTGTCATCGCCTTGGCCCCATCTGTACAAATGTCAATGCAATCGTTCCAACTAAGATTATTTTCTTTAAAAAATATGTTTATTTTATTAAAAATTTCTTCCCCGGTAGTGTTTGTGGGCAGCGGTGAACACATAAGCATGTCTTCTTCAAAAGAACGTTCATATGGATATCTCACGATAACCAGCAAGATAGCCAGACCAGTGACATCAGTTGACTCATCCATTTGCAAGGCGAATCGTGTTTTTTGTAGACGTGCAACTAGTTCTTGTTTGACGTAGCTTGCCAGATCATGGATTCGCCGTGAAACAGTATCGTTTGATAGCGGTACAGTAGAAAGATGCTTTGCAGATTTTTCATCGAGCATACATTTTGTTATGTCTAACACACATGGCTTTATTAAATTCTCAGCGATAGTGTGCGCTTCACCTGCTTGAGCAATGCGATAGCTAACTAAATATGATGCCTCCGTGGCCTTTTCATTGATAGTTTGTGTTACATGCATCATATTTTTTTGACTTTCCAATAACTGTTCTTTTTTACGAACAAAAAATTCTTTATTCTTGTCTTTAGACTCGGGGTGTACAGTTTCTAAATGTCTGCGTAATTTGGCAGGTGCCATGGAACTATTAGGAAGCAGTTTACTACATAACATGCAGAGAGGTGAGCCGTTGGAATCAACAAATCCGAAACTGATATATGATTCATCATACTTCCTTTTTTTCGTCTTTGAAACCGTGGAGCTTGACGTCGTGGCATCATCGTCTGGATCGGTAATTGCTGTATTCTCCGCGCGTACTGCTTTTGAACATTCAGCGTCATTAGAAGATGTCGTTGCAACACGTTTAACACCTTTAAGCCAACGTTCCATTCTTCTTTATTAATAATGTTACACGTCAGGATGGTAGGGTCAAAATAATGCACAATCGTTACTGCGTTTATGAGACAAAGTTTAGTCCAAAGAAGAAATGTACAAAACTGATACAATCAGAATACAGCGGGCAGTAGAACTTACAAGAAGGCAGCAGGCTAGCCAGCTTGTAAGTAGGTAGGTACGAACTTATCGCTCCGAACGCTAATCGTCAACTGACTGACGAGGCGCGACTTTTTTTATATAATAGCGCTTTTATACTTAGTCCTAGACTCGAACTCGAACATTCTCAAAAATACTCGAGTCGGCGCCTTTGATAAACAAAAAGCGGAAATAAAAATATAAATACAAAAAAATGCGTTGTAAACAATCTCGACTTTATGCTTTTGAAGATAGAGCCGAAAGTCGCTTGTTCACAACTATAGCGTCTAATTCAGAGGCGGCTTTTATCAAAGGGACTGCGCGCTCACAAGTATACGCGCGGCGGGCGGATTCAAAACGTTCGACCAGTGACCAGAGAGAGGTGTTTTGTTTTTTTTTTCTAAATTCTTGCGGAACCCCTACAGGGGTATCGCGGAACCCTAGGGTTCCGCGGAACACACTTAGAGTACCGCTGCCTTAGGTAAACTAACCCAATAGGTACTCAAAGTTAAAAACTGTTTAACTTTGAGGTTTAGTAAAATATTTGCGTTATAAGTTATAACCTTTCAAAGTGTGTCTTTAATATTTTTGTGAGATTCCTTTGAAAATTAGACCGAGACTTTATTTTTAGCCGAGAAAAGCCGAGACCGAAACCGAGAATTTCGATCGGACCTTAAAAGGAAGCAGACCTTTTCTCTCACATTTGACGGGACAATCAGTTTTATAATGATTTCATTTTACTACCTACCTTTAATCCCTTATTTCCTCATACCACCATGAGAAGCCCCGTATCCAGTAGGTAATATTGTTGTTGTTAATGATGAAAAATATTCTACAAATATTAATGCAAAAGTAATAAAAGTATGGATGTTTGTTTGTTTGTCCTTCAATTTCGCTGAAACGGATGAACGAATTTGGATGAAATTTGGCACACGTGTACACCATTGTTCCGGGTGATGCCAGACGTATATAATTGCTCTTATTATTTCTTCTCATGGGTGTCGTAAAAGGCGACTAAGGGATTTACTAGAGGGTGGGCAGCAGCGTTCTCTGAGTATTTAACCATCCAACTGCGATCGCCAACCCAGTGCTTCAGTCTCTGTAACCGTACTCAACCTAGTGAGAACTTCAACATAAAAATACATATATGTGACGACGACAAACACACAAGTTGTAGCTGTTCAACTATTAATAAAGTACCTCATATGAAATACTTGGGCGTTGTCGTTGACCAGAGATTGTCTTGGTACCCTCACCTTGAGCAGGTTTCGAAAAGAGTCAGAAAACTAAGCTGGATGTTCAGGACTCTTAGATACGTGGTTCCCAAAAATGTCTGTAGTAACTTAGACCGCCCTAAGAATCTCTTAAATGCGATATATATTGCGCTGGTTCAGTCAGTGCTATCATACTGTATCCCTATATGGGGCGGTGCAGCAAAAACGAATTTTTTACAGGTGGAGCGAGCAGAACGCGCCCTAATCAAGTGCATGTACTTTAAAAAAATTAGGTATTCAACTGAAAATTTATACCAAACCAGTAACTTGCTCTCAGTCAGAAAACTGTACATTACGCTAATTGTATTAAAAAAACACAAGTCCCTTGCCTATGATGCTAGCATACAGTCAAAAAGAAGAAAAGACATTGTAGTAAAAAATCCATGTTTGCCTGTAGACAATTTAACAAACGATCTGCTCAGCTATATAACAGAATCAATAAAGACACTGATATTTATTCAAAAAACTATTATGACTGCAAAAAATTGATAATTGAATGGATAAAAACACTTACTTACTGTGATACTGAGACACTTCTACAACACATACATTGATACTCCCTCACACAGACACTCCCCCTACATGTACACTCACATACACACCCCCACACACGCCTTATTTGTAAGCAAATAGTTGTTTTTAATATTAGCACCTAGATAAACATACTAGTATTATATTCCAGCATTGGTTAGGTATATAAGTTTTGTTTTAAATAATAGATTATTGTATGTACGTCTTGTTATAGAAGAGGGGAGTCTCCTAATACAGGCAATTCTTGCTTAAAAGGAGGCTTCAATCACAATAATTGTAACCACAAAAACCTGTATTTGCAAATAAACTATTTTGATTTTATTTTTTTTGAACCCGCCTGTCAAGTGTGGTGATTATGGCATATCCCCCCTTTTGGGAGAGGCCTATGTCCAGCAGTGGACGTCTCTGGACTGAAATGATAGACCATAACCCGGAACAACAGCAACTCGTAACGGGCTACTTTTTATACCGAGAAGATTAACGGTTCTGTATTACATTACATCCAATGATATTTAAAAGTAAAGATATGCCATACCCTAACAAAACAAACTAAAAAAATGTTCCGTATGCAGCGGCATTTCAATACACTTATACTAGTACAAAATAAGTAATTTGATAACTTCAAGTTACTTTCGAGTCATAATTGGAACACTTTCTGTACACACACGACGAAATTTTGGTATTTTTTTTTGTCCCCGGTCACACTCGGCGTTTTCCTTGATTCGGTTTAATAGATAAACGTCCTAATTAGGACGTTTTCGAGTCTTCAGTTGCGAGTGCAAGTAACATATCTGTACTTTTAAATATCATTGATCATCATTTATCATATCATCTTCCGAGTCTTTTCCCAATTATATTGGGGTCGGCTTCCAGTCTAGCCAGATGCGGCTGAACATCAATATTTTACACGGAGCGACTGCCATCAGACCCCCGCAACCCAGTTACTGGGTAATAATGACATTCGGAGGTTAGACCAGTTGTCAGACTTTCAGGCTTCTGACTACCCGTAACGACTGCCATAGATATTTATATGACAACCGGGACCGACAGCTTAACGTGCTCTCCGAGGCACGGAGGGGTCTCGATGTGTAACGAAACGGTCAAAATGTTTAGTTATTTTGAGTCTTCGCACAATGTCCGTGTTGTCGTTTCATGATTGACATGATTAATAAATTCAATATTAATTTATATAAAATTTTGTTAATTCATTCAATTAATTCAATATACTTCATCAGTCATAATTCATCAGTAATTTGGACGCAATTCGGACAACTAGATCCATTACATAACCACTCCTAGGGTGGCTGGAGGTCGGCGTACGCCCTCCTGCGACGCCCGGTCCGTCTCCTGTGGGTGGGGAGGGAGGTCGTTGCCTCTCGAACCCTCTCCGCCGCCTCCTTAGCGAGCATCACCTCCTCGCAAAAGGAGACGACGCCCTCCCAAGCGTTCTCGCTCCCGACCATAGCCAAAACAACAGCCGGAAGCGAGAGATCGCTGCCGCCTACTGCAGTTATAAGGTCACGGCGCTGCGTGGCCCAAGCTGGGCATTCCGCCACTCGCCCCCTAGATTTCGCCCCTTTTATTAAAATCCACCACTCGCCCCGTTTTGAGGGTCCCACTCGTACCTTACGACGGGGCGATATAAATTTTAATATTTTTAAATTATTTTAGTGTACCCATTTGCCCCTTGCGGTATTTCTTTTGAAATTTGTGCTAAATTGGTACAGTCAGATAGAAAAATATAACGCAATTTAATGTAAGGTTTAATTAATTAAATAGCTATTTTCGTAATCTCATCACATGTGTCTACTTTTGCTACTTGTCTTACTATTCGACCAAGACTAACCGGCGTTGTGTTAATAGATCTGCTTGCAAAGCAATTCTAACTACTATAGGTGACAATTAAAAAAGAAACCGCATTTGTTTGCCTCAGATTTTGCAAAAGTCGAAATTAACACAATTTTAGACACATGTAGAAACAAAGTAGCAACAGATGCAATACAATATACGTGGGACACTCAGAAAGTTTTGCGAAACTAAAAAAAAATGTTCTATACGTACATATATTTTTATCAAATCTTTTCAAAGTACTTTCCACCAGCTTCTATACAAAGATTCATGCGCCTAAACCAGTTTTCAAAACACTTTTTCCAGTCCGCCGCAGACACCTCGTTTACAGCCTGCTCGAACGCAGCCAGCGCATCTTCCGGCGACGAAAATTGTATCCCTTTGAGCTGATTTTTTATTTTTGGGAATAAAAAGAAGTCACACGGTGCTAGATCAGGGCTGTAAGGAGGGTGACCCAGGAGTTTGACTGGCGTGCTGTCCAGGAAGTCCCTCGTTTTGAGTGCGGTGTGCGCAGGTGCATTGTCGTGGTGGAGCAGTAGCCCGCGGAGCCCTGTGTTTGGTCGCTTGTTGCTTATAACAGAGAAAACTTCTGGCAAACATTTGGTAGTATACCATTCGGCATTAATGCTTCTTTGATCCCGTAAGGGAATTGATACCAAGTGGCCAGTCAAATTAAAAAAGCTAGCGATCAAAATCTTACCCCCGCTTCTAGATCGCTTCACTTTGGTAGGCGTTGGCTCATTTTGAAACACCCAAACAGTCGACTGGCGCTTGGTTTCTGGGTCGTATTGATAAATCCAGGACTCATCACCTGTAACGATGTCGTAAACACGCCGAGACGAGCCTGCTTCAAATTTGTTAAGCATATCATGGCACCATTCCACCCGGGCCTGCTTCTGAGCATCGGTGAGGTTGTGCGGCACCCAGCGTGATACTATCCTCCTCACGCGAAGATGGCTGTGTAGAATCTCGTGAACGCTTCCCGATCCAATCTTCAATATGTGTTGAATCTCCTGATATGTAATTCGCCTATTGTCTTGGATTAAATTTTTCACTGCTAGCACGTTTTCTTCGGTAACAGCCGTCAAAGGGCGACCGCTTCTTTCGTCATCCCCCAAAGTTGGTCGACCGCGCTTGAATTCGTTATACCAACGATACACGGTTGCCTTGGAAGGGCCTTCATCCATGAATGCCATTTGAAGTCTATCGTACGATTCATCCGGTTTCAGGCGACACTTGAAATCGTATAAAATCATAGCTCTAAAATGTTCCCGGCGCAGATCCATATTTCAGTGAGACACAATACTTTGAATTAACTCGCAAAAAATGTGGAGGGAAATTTTGAAATTGGAACTTACTTATTTTTACTTATAAATAATCATATTTTCGAAAAACATTATAACTGGCCAGTCTCCCATATATAAAAACTTTTTTTCGCAATACTTTCTGAGGGGCCTGGTATACTTGATATATACGACAATAAAGTATTAACTTACAAACATAAAAGAATTGAGACTTTATAATATTAGTGTACTTTTATGAGACCCTGATACGTATTATGCCGAATGGTTGTCATCAAATAATATATTTTTCGTTTATCACGCATCCCTCGGGAACTGTTCACCTTCCCGCATTAGTTCGAAGTTTATGAAACACTGATACTTTAAGCCAAGTGGTGACCAGACACGCACTTGGCTAGGTTTATTGTCGATACCTTATAATTAATAACAATCTGAAGAACAAAAAAACACCACGTCACCAGACGCTACTTTAATTTATGTAGTTGCTATTCGTGGAATAAAATTTAATAAATTTATTGTTCCACGAAGAGCTGCCAAAATTATTGAAAGTTGCCCATCGTGGAATACTCTAGTTGCCGTTCGGTCAGGTGTTATTCGAGCAGTTGCTGTTCCTGGAATACCTCCTTTCCGGAGCACAAAAATGTTAGACACGGTCTTATAAATTCGAGGGAAAAGGCTTATGCATAAATTCTCTTTGCTTTTAAATTGTACATAACAGTAGATGTTCCTGTTTGACGTTTATTTGTGAGATTTAGAACAATCCCAACCAGCAAAGCAGTCTGTTAAGAAATGCATTTATCACTAAAAAGTGATGATAAAGCGTTATTAAAGTATCCGTTATGAACGTGTGTTCTATAGTAGCGACTTATACAATATTTTAGCTGTATAATATTAAACAGCAGTTCTATTTAACTTCTCCCCTTTCTATATTCATTTCAATATTAGATTAATTGAGATTTTCAGACCATTCTCTGTGCGGCAAAAATAAATCGCAGCATTCAAAAGCTTGACGTTTCTGACTGTACTTTTAACCTACTAACAATCGGGGGCGAGTTTTACCATCTAAATTCCAAGGGGGCGAGTGGGACCTACACCCATTTTCCTGTCTTTGGCCTTGGAATTTGGTAGCCCAATTTTTTCCTGCCATCTTCTTTACCTCGTCTAGCCATCTTTCAAGGGGTCTACCTCCTTTTCTTTTCCCTAACAGGCCAGACCAGTTTGTTACTTTTTTAGACCATTACCTACTCGTCATTTATACGTACCCAATACTGAAATCCTAACTTAGTTTAGACCAATATTCAGACTTTCAGGACTCTGACAGCTGACTAACCTATAACAAAGCATGGAGGGGGTCTCGATATGTAACGAAACGGTCACCCATCCAGGGACTGACCGCGGCTAGTACAGCTTAACCACGCATATCTTGCAATATACGCGGTTGATACTTGGCCACGAGCCCCTCATCCCCCTCAGCCCCTCACCACCCCTTAGCCCCTCATCCCCCTTGAGCCCGTCATCATAAAAACCATCGTAATAGTGACAAACAAAACGTTAATTAGCCAGTACATTTCATAATGAATTCTAACAATCACTCAACACGAACTGCATTTGATCGCATGACCCTAATGCTTAATAAACTGTTTATTTTAAGTCCCAGCTCAATGAATGTGACCTCAATTAGCACTTTACGCAGTAATTATAACAACTTGCTACTGTTAGTTCTCTGTAGTTTTATGTAGCACGGTTTTTAATTTATAGTTGTATTTTAGAGTCTCTGGGACGATCGAGTGTTGTCGCGCAATTTGGTGAAAGCCTATGTCCAGCAGTGGACTGCGACCGAGTTGACTAAATAAAATGCCACATAGTAATCACCATTTAATTAATCGCAATTTTAATCCCAGATCTATAAATAAACCGTACTTAAAATACACATGGCCCTTACATTCTATATCGAGATCATTTAAATACATTTCAGTACAGAGCCCCATTCAGTGCTACTTGTAATGAAGTTTTAGTGTGGATCAAGTTTCGTTTACTGTAGCGTTGGTAGGGTTGGCCCTACTTTTTAAGGCGATAATTCCTTTTGGAGATTTTTTTAAATTTAATTTGCTTTGCCGTCCTCTGTCTGTTTGCTACAAATCTTGCAAGTAAACTTTGAGCCAGTTCCCCTTGACCAAACAGACTTATTATAGGAATTTTGCATACGCATAATATCATCGTCAACTCAGCCTCAGTCCACTGCTGGACATAGGCCTCTCCCAAATTGCGCCACAGCACCCGGTCCTCATACCCATATACTACGTTAAATTGAATTCGTTGGTGTAACCTCACAGACGTAATAGATATTGATATGTAATGGTAATAAAAATAAAACAAAAAAAATATAATTTTCTGAACCCATAATTTCAAATACAGCTGACTATGGGGTCACCACCAAAGGCCGCGTGACGCGCGAACTGTTTGCGTATTAAAAAAAATTGTAGTGTTATGGTTCCTGGTATTTACAAAATACTATGTCTATAAGGTCGTGTTATATGACTTCCTTGGGTCGTGCGTCCCATGACAGTTGATCCCGTGATCAGCTGACTTGAAATGATGAGTTGTGAAAAAAAAAAAATTTTTTTTTCATATCATTAAATATCTACACTAATCACGTCTGTGAAGTATCACCAGTTAATTCTATTTAACCTTATAGTCCTACTTCAACACAGAAATATTTAATTTTTACATTATTGAAATTGATCTCACTGACAGATGATTTTTAAGGTTGCAGTAAATTTTAAGATTGAAACAGGACCCCCTGCTTGCTACGTGATCTTCAAGGCACGAATGAATAGGTTTTTGCTGGTCAAGCGTGAACCATCGTCGAGTGCACGATTGCACATCAGGTGAAGTAGTGGTCAAACGCATTTAAACGCAATTCCATTTAGGACAAAAAAGATATTACCTACTCTAGACGAAGTGCCGCTGGCCAGCCCTAAATAGTTTCAGAAGTACTTCTCATTAAAATCTAATAACGGAGAACATGAATGTCTATAAGTCAAGTGAAATATTTGAAAGGCGCATGAAGTTGCAATGAAGGCGAATTGAAGGCTAACGAAGATATGCAACGTTCTTGTTTATATTGGTCTTAATTATTTAAATTATGTCCTAGGGATTCTTAGAAATTCTATGTGGTCTTAGACCATCTCATCAGTTGTCGTAAGTGATTGAAAAGTGTCCAATATATTTTGATACTTGGCAAAATACGGAACTAAAAATTTGAAGTAGGTACTGAATCTCATATACAAGATTTTGTTTTGTAGCCGTGCCATATTTCTAGAGAAAATGACAAATAATGTGCTTGGTCAAATATAAGAATACTTAAAAATTCTACGATTATTTAATACCCAAGTTTTCACTTAGAAACAGCGAGGGTTTGAGAATAAATCCTGAAAGACTCTGAAAATAAGTAATCGGCGGCATTGTCAAAGGGTGGAAAAACGATTTTTTCGATTTTTTTTTGGTGGTGTCGCACGCATCGTTTTTGTGTTGCACATACACGGACGGAATTTGTTTTTTTTAGAAATAGGTAGGTATACATAAAAGTTTTTTTTTTTTTTGTATTGATTTTTTATTGATTCGTGTTCAGTATCAGTGGTATAGTCACCTCCTTAAATATGCCACGAATACAGATCAACAGGTTGAATATATTGCTTACTACCTTGATCTATAACGATGCAATGAAGGATCAGAATATACTGGTCACTTCGTAAGGGATTATGCTTGATGATGACTGGTTTGACATCAGTTATCGTGTCAAGTAATAATAGTGTCAGACTTGCAATAAAAATAGACCATTGTCTTTGTGATGAGTTAATTAATTCCCAGCTACATTAGTCTTTGTCATAGATTAAGGTTTTTTTTATCATCTGATAGTGATTTGGATGAGAACTCATGACTTCTCATAGGGTGCTAGACTGTTGCCATTTTAGGCCCTCTTTCAATATCCAGGCCGCCATTAAAAATTGCAGAACAGACAACTGTCAACAGGATCGTGCAATTGGCAGATTAAATTGCGACTAATGAAGCAGTTTTAAATTTTTATAGATAATTTCTTAGTATTTTACAAATCAAATCAAATCAAAATAGTTTATTTGTCAAACATAGGTAGGTTTTATATAATAACTATCGTGAGTTAAATTCATAATGATTAGGTAGGTTTACATTATATTCATCATTTCAGCCGTAAGACGTCCACTGCTGGACACAGGCCTACCCCAAGCATATATTGGGGGGATATGCCATAATCGCCACGCTTGGCAGGCGCGTTGGCGATTGCAGTTGGTTGGGAGAACGCTGCTGCCCATCCTCTAGTGAATCCCTTAGTCGCCTTTTACGACACCCATGAGAAGATATAGGGTGGTGTAATTCTTTACGTCCGGCACCACACGGAACATTATATTACATTATTTTATAAGGTCTTAATTAGATTGAGTGCGCTATGTTTTGCCTTAAAGACATACAAATATAATTGTGTACAATATGAAAATCATGCTTAAAATAAAATAGAATTAAAGTGATATAATCAAAATTATTTAGTATACAACTAATAAATTGCTTATTTTGAAATTAAAATTAAATACAAATACAAATTATCGAATATTGAGCAAATATAGCATAAACAACGTGTTATTCAAAATAACTGAAAACCTCTTAAGGGATCATTGTTCTCATTATTATGAACAACTTTTACTATGGGACCAACTCTGAAATCGCGAAAAAAAATCAGCTGATTTCTATATTTTGCCGATTTATGTGAACACAAAATATACTTAGGGATCATTCGCTATTTCAGTGGTCCCATAGTAAAAGTTGTTCATACTGATGAGTACAATGACCCCTTAAGAGGTTTTCAGTTATTTCAATAACCCGTTGTAGAACCAGGTTTTTTTTTTTCGCGAAATTTATAATTTTTGTTCTAATTCACGATTTTATCAAGAATTTTAAGACGACACCAGTGACCAATTGTCTGAAAATGACTTATTTCTTTCTTTCAGATAAAACAGTTTTATTCCTTTGTTAAAGTCGGTCATAAGGACAATGAATCATGAAAATGATGTCAAGTTTTATCAGAATATGATTCAGAGGTCGATGATAGTACTTGAGGTATTCCTTTGTCATATATGCGAGCATAGATAAATAAAAAAGGTGGATGAAATCTCGCTAAACAATAAGTGAAGCAAGTGAAGCATCCATAGTAAGACGGCTCGTTAAAAGTACGGGCTGGCACGCACACATTCACACCCATAGTAAGACAAACAGTCGCGATTACGCAACAAATCTTGTGGGACGGTAGTCGTTGTCGTAGTGTCACAAATAAAATAACAATATGATGTCTGGTGTGTTGAAATGCTGTCGAAATTATAGAGCGTTTAGGAAAAAATTAAGTGCTTCAATCTTTTCTTAGCGAGATTCCGTCCGCCTTTTTTTATTCGTCCGTGAATGCGAGTAATACTGTTGTCGTATTCAAAAAGGTATAGGTAAGCAGTCATACCTTTTGTAGTGAGGTGTTCATGGCAGGTTTGTATTAATAAAATATGAATTGACTCAACTGCTGTTTACACAGTTTAATTTGTGGCGTGTTCTGTAGATTTTTCAGCAAACGTTCTGCAACCAAATCGTCATCATCATCCTCCGAGCCTTTTTCCAATTATGTTGGGGTCGGCTTCCAGTCTAACCAAATGCGGCTGAACATCAGTATTTTACACGGAGCGACTGCCATCAGAACCCCGCAACCCAGTTACTGGGTAATACCGATATTCAGAGGTTAGACCAGTTGCCAGACTTTCAGGCTTCTGACTACCCGTAACGGCTGCCACAGATATTCGTATGACAACCGGGACCGACAGCTTACCGTGCTCTCCGAGGCACGGAGGGGTTTCGATGTGTAACGAAATGGTTACCCATCCACAGAATGAACGCGGCACGCGCAGTTTCCTTGCAAATCGTATTCACGCGTTTGTTACTTCACCACGAGCCCCTCTACTGACAACAGTCTAACTAATGTCACAAATCTTCTCCATGCCCATAAAAGAACGTTGATGATTTCAGCAACCTTTACAAGTGGAGATGACAATACGACATTAAATAAAACTAGGGTACCGCGGTCAGTCCGTAGATAAGTGACCATTTGTTGCATATCGAAACCCCTCCGTGCCTCGGAGAGCACGTTGAGCTGTCGGCCCGGGTTGCCATACGAATATCCGTGGCAGTCCTTACGGGTAGTCAGAAACCTAAAAGTCTGACAACTGGTCTAACCTCCGAATGTCGGTATTACCCAGTAACTGTGTTCCAGGGGTCTGATGGCAGTCGCTCCGTGTAAAATACTGATGTTCAGCCGCATCTGGTTAGACTGGAAGCCAACCCCAAAATAGTTGGGAAAAGGCGAGGAGGATGAAAAGTTTTATCTAGGGTATGCTCTATCTGCATGCAAAATTTTATCTGAATCCGTTCACCCGTTTCAGCGTTATTGAGTAGCAAACATCCAAACATCTTCACAAACGTTATAAGTAGGATCGCTTTCCCTCACCAACCGCGGAAACCAGCTAATACATAATACAAACCTATCAATTAAAAGCTAGCTAAGTATTGTCGTGCCATATTCCATAACCTTGAGAAGTGAGGGAGTCCACGTCAAAGACTGTTGGAATGTCATTAATGCCAAACGTAATATACTGGAACAACTTAACTACTATTCACACCTCTCCTGAAAACTATCGCATCTTATGATGTAGGTGTAAGAGTTTAAAATTGAATGGTTTTGGGTTTCTTGACTGATTATGGAACAACTTTCTCTTAACACTTACCCTCAAACTTGACCCACCTTATGATGGAAGTGATAGGGCTTAAAATTGAATGGTTTAGAGTTTTTGGACTGGTGGTGGAAGTTGGTAATGTTATAATAGTGCAAATCAGTCGTCGTGATCGTGGTATTACAATGTCGTGCAATGCTTCGTATGCAGCTGAGCGGTGGACGGTTTCAAACTCGTGTCGTTAATAAGTGATGGAGAGGAAATCATGTGTTTTTTAATCATTTTGAAGGTTTAAAGGAACTTAGCATGAACTTCAGGAAGGATTTCGATTATGACCATCATTCGGAAGCCACGGAATATACAATTACCATTTTATTTTATTTTTTTAAAGTATGGGATGGCGGATCGAGCTAAAGGCCCACCTGATGTTAAGCGGTTACCTTTGCCCATAACAACTTCAATACCCCCTAGGCTGTTGCCTAAATGATACCGCAAGTCAGTTCGCCAAACTGAGATATGAAGATGGAAAATCTCATGTGATTGTAATTTCACCGGCACCCGTGCCCTTCAGACCGAAACACAAACAATGCAAGCATCTCTGTTTGGTGGAGAAGTAGTAACGGTGGTAGCACTTCCCCGGACGAGCTCTTTCACAAACGAGCTCTACTACATATAAATATATATACATATACTATACATACTGCATATTATGTGGCGATGCAGTGCGTCGGGAATGTTTGCTGAAGCTCACACGGATTGCTTTCACGCCATCATGCGTAAGAAAGTGGCTTCCTTACTGCAGCATTTACGAAACACTCGGAACAGCATCCTGAAAATGATTGTTGAAAGACCTGACTGCCCCATTCAAAGACACTGGGTGGAGGTCGCTATAGGCACACGCAAATAATTGTTACTGTAATTTAAATACTAATAACACTAATATGGCAAATGAGCACAATATGTTACTAACTCATCACTAACAACTTATGGGCTGACGCCTAAAATAAAGCAATTTTATTTATTTATTTTATTTTAGATGTACATTCTATGAGATTCTTATTAGATATAACTTCCTCCTAGCCTTGCGTTGGGTAGGTTTTAACTTTCTAACCAAATGTGGCTGGACAGCATCGATATTTTATTCGTAGTGACTAGCATCAGACCCCCGCAACCCAATTACTGGGCAATACTGACATTCTGTTGACCAGACCCTTGCAATTCAGGCTACTCGTAACGACTGCCTGTTATTCGTAAGGCATCTGGGACATCATTCGGAGGCTACGAAACATTTATAATACAACTAGCGGACCCTTCACACGTCATCCTGCCCGGAAAAGCAGCGCCACATTAAATTGCCGTTCAGAAGAAGATTAGTGACACACCGACTGCAGCGCCACCTACCGAGTCCATTTGTGAATTGAAACCTTGCAGGCACCCACTCGAACATACATAAAAAATTCATTGAAATCGTCCCTGCCGTTTAGGAGAAGATTAGTGACATACGGACAGCAGCGCCACCTACCGGGTCCAATTGTGTTTTCAAACCATCCAGTAACCCAGTTAGGTAACAAACACACGTACAGAAGAATTATATATATTAAGATGATTATTATATTGCAAAGATTTATGCTATGAGAGAGACCGTCCGATGCGTCCGTGTGGTGCCGGACGCAAAGAATTGCACCACCCTTATCTCTTCTCATGGGTGTCGTAAAAGGCGACTAAGGGATTCACCAGAGGATGGGCAGCAGCGTTCTGAGTATTTAACCAACCAACTGCGATCGCCAACCCGCCTGCCAAGCGTGGCGATTATGGCATATCCCCCCAACATTTGCTTGGGGGAGGCCTATGTCCAGCAGTGGACGTCTTAAGGCTGAAATGATGAAAAATGATGATGAGAGAGACTGGTTGAACGAGGGATTTATTGAAGGAGGATGTTCATTACTTGATTCTCATTCCAAGTATGTATAAAACCAATTTATCCAATTTTTGAAATATTTTTCTAATTGTTTTTTTTTATACTTTACGGGCTTGCGTTTGACCGCTACTTCACCTGATGTTAAGCGATGGATGGATCATCATCAACTCAACCTATCGCAGTCCACTGCTGGACATATGCCTCTCCCAAGTTGCGCCACAACATTCGGTCCTCTGCGTTCCGCATCCGATCCCCGCCAGCCACGTTCTTCAGATCGTCGGTCCACACAGCGGGGGGGAGCACCCTACAATGTGTTTGCCGATTCGCGGTCTCCACTCAAGGACTCGTCTGCTCCAGCTTTCATCGATGGATGGATGGATTTCATCAATTACTGTGGACTCTTCCGCAAAGTTGCAGACGTTGAAGTGATGCACCTGGCACGGCAGTCTCCATAAGTCGCTATGTCCACCTTCTCTACATTTGTACTCGTCAGCAGACCCCTAAACCCCATAAACAGTCACACCGTGCGCAAGCAGTTTTACTTCTACATGATATATCGCGGAATAAAATTTTCACATTCAACCATATTCTTGATATCCCTCGTTCATCCAGGCATGCTGTTCACCTATTAAAAATTACTAGTATCGCTTTTGGTCGAAATTTTACCAACATTTAAATGCATCTCTGGAAACAACAATGGAATTATCATTATCAATTTCTACTTGTGCTACATTATTTCTATTACTCGGTCTATTCACATTTTGATTTTGACGCAAATGTTGACCCTATACCTTTGCCTTTTTGAATTCGACATCAGCTCAGTGGTTGTTGACTTTGAAAATATTGACCCTTTGCTCTCCTTGATGTGGACACGAAGAGACCATTAAAGTACAGAATGTTGAAATTTCAATCAAAAAATGACTGTATTTTCCTCAGTGTTCCATTACGTACACACGGCTATACATCATATGTAGCTGCGAGTACACTCCAACCCCACTAAATCCTACAGCAGCGCCGATATTCTACAATATTACACCAAAACCAGTTTCTCTACGTTTCCTTCAAGGGTAAAACATAATTGAAATCAGCCCACAGAGCGGTGCGTTTGAGCTAAGCGGCCAATCTGTTTACTGATTAGTTATGGTTATAATACCTAGACACCTACATAGGTAGTTAGGTAGGTAGGTAAGATACTTAGGGTTCTGCCAAGGTCTTATGAAGTAATTTACGTTGAATTAAGTGATTTTATGTGGGTTTTCTCATTGATATTCCAACCTTAGATACTATTTTAAGACACATTTAAATAGTATTTAGCTGAATATTTATTGTTGCGTGGGGTCCTGGCATTGATTCCCGGGTCAGGCAGTGTTATTATATTTTTTCAAAAGGAAATTCTATTATTTTGGTATTTATCTATTTTTATTATATGTAATTATAAGTCCGTAGTACGAAACATATTTTACTACTTTACTGGTGCATCTACCTTATTCTTTATCTCTGCATTACCCTAAGGTTGTCTGGTAGAGAACGCCTATGGCGTTAAGACCGCCTTTGTACCCTGTTGTGCATAAATAATTAAATTCTCAGTAGCAGTCTGGAGTCTGGATTTGTGCCCGGTTAATTGCAATAGGTATGCAATAAAACTGTGATCATTACACAAAAAAATATATGTTAAGTTAACACCAATTTGTTTGTCAGAGATGTTCATTTCGTTTCTGGGAATCATAGACAAAAATTACACAAATGTTTACAAAACCCTACAGAACCTTTTTGTTAAATATATCTCATTATTAAGCCATGCTCCATATAATCGTCGATCATAAAGCGCGCTGCACATGATAGGATCTCAAACACATACCGCTAAACGACTTCGTGTGTACAATCTTTAGCCCTTATAAGATTTTTTCATGTTGATCTATACTTGCCAAGGGAATATCATGAACTTGGTTATAAGGCCTGCGTTAAGACATGTTTTGTGATATTTTTTTTTAATTTATTCATGACCATGGATACTTGTCCTACAGTCGTAATCATTGAACATATTATACTTGTATCCTAGTAAAGTGATGAAAACTTTACTAGGTTTCTGAGGGGATGATGAGATAATACGAAAGTCATCTGTTTCAACTTTGTACCATTTATCCACACTTGTACACGTTAACGAGCACTTAACATTTAATAATCCACCATTATTACACATTAACACTCGAAGAAACACAAATTTTGGAAAATAATAAAAAAAATTACAACACGATCTTTACGAATTTTCCCGCCAACCTCATGTTTTGTGATAAGCATATAGTTAAAAGTATTACTTTTAAAAGTAGAAATTCAAATTCAAATCATTTATTTGTGATACACAGGTAATAAATAGGTCTTAATCAAATATAATACAGTACCATATGTGATCAGCCTGATGGCATACAAATGTCATAGGTTGGTACAATATTACAAATTACAATACAATAATAATTAAATTTTAAAAAACATTATTGATGTCAAAATTCAAAACAGCACAACAAAGAAATCGAACATAACACATTATTAAGAATTTCATTTTATTTTGTCGTTTGATAAAATATCCGTAAATAAGTCGTTTATGGAGTAATAGTACCAAAAAGTCTGTGAGCTTTTTTTGAAGTTAAGTACATCTGACGTTCTTAGAGATTTTATTTATACTATTGGTAGAAAGAGATTTTATAGACGAATTTAATCATATTTGAAAATAATGAATAGAATATAATATAACGTTTATTTGAAGGAACAGTAGTTTTACAAGGTCTTACAGAATTACAGAATCGATAGAAACATTTTCCACTATAAAAAAGCAGACAAATACTTAATTACTTGCATGCAAATCTTGATTACTAATCTAACATTATTATCATTACCATTTTCTAATCATGCAATATCAGCTCAAACTTAATTTTAATACCAGGCCCCTCAGAAAGTATTGCGAAAAAAAGTTTTTATATATGGGAGACTGGCCAGTTATAATGTTTTTCGAAAATATGATTATTTATAAGTAAAAATAAGTAAGTTCCAATTTCAAAATTTCCCTCCACATTTTTTGCGAATTAATTCAAAGTATTGTGTCTCACTGAAATATGGATCTGCGCCGGGAACATTTTAGAGCTATGATTTTATACGATTTCAAGTGTCGCCTGAAACCGGATGAATCGTACGATAGACTTCAAATGGCATTCATGGATGAAGGCCCTTCCAAGGCAACCGTGTATCGTTGGTATAACGAATTCAAGCGCGGTCGACCAACTTTGGGGGATGACGAAAGAAGCGGTCGCCCTTTGACGGCTGTTACCGAAGAAAACGTGCTAGCAGTGAAAAATTTAATCCAAGACAATAGGCGAATTACATATCAGGAGATTCAACACATATTGAAGATTGGATCGGGAAGCGTTCACGAGATTCTACACAGCCATCTTCGCGTGAGGAGGATAGTATCACGCTGGGTGCCGCACAACCTCACCGATGCTCAGAAGCAGGCCCGGGTGGAATGGTGCCGTGATATGCTTAACAAATTTGAAGCAGGCTCGTCTCGGCGTGTTTACGACATCGTTACAGGTGATGAGTCCTGGATTTATCAATACGACCCAGAAACCAAGCGCCAGTCGACTGTTTGGGTGTTTCAAAATGAGCCAACGCCTACCAAAGTGAAGCGATCTAGAAGCGGGGGTAAGATTTTGATCGCTAGCTTTTTTAATTTGACTGGCCACTTGGTATCAATTCCCTTACGGGATCAAAGAAGCATTAATGCCGAATGGTATACTACCAAATGTTTGCCAGAAGTTTTCTCTGTTATAAGCAACAAGCGACCAAACACAGGGCTCCGCGGGCTACTGCTCCACCACGACAATGCACCTGCGCACACCGCACTCAAAACGAGGGACTTCCTGGACAGCACGCCAGTCAAACTCCTGGGTCACCCTCCTTACAGCCCTGATCTAGCACCGTGTGACTTCTTTTTATTCCCAAAAATAAAAAATCAGCTCAAAGGGATACAATTTTCGTCGCCGGAAGATGCGCTGGCTGCGTTCGAGCAGGCTGTAAACGAGGTGTCTGCGGCGGACTGGAAAAAGTGTTTTGAAAACTGGTTTAGGCGCATGAATCTTTGTATAGAGGCTGGTGGAAAGTACTTTGAAAAGATTTGATAAAAATATATGTACGTATAGAACAATTTTTTTTAGTTTCGCAAAACTTTCTGAGTGTCCCACGTAGATGCATTTTCATTTGCAGTGTAATAGTAATATGAGGAAGATTTCGTTGTCAGTACCGATTTAATTCATCATAATTATCCCGAAAACTTGATTCTTAGCCTCGATCGGTGATGGTAATACCAAGTTATTTTTTCTTGGGACAAACCTGCCACTTTCTCAACCAATACTTACTACTATATTCAACGACCATATAGCCCAATAGACGCCTAATGTTGAACATAATTCGTAAAATAAATTCTGGCACTAGCTGAGGTAGGGTACGATTGGCCTGTCGGACGCCCAATATGGTTTCCGGGCAGGGCGTTCGACCGTGGACGCCATTGTACGCCTGAAGGTTGAGGCAAAGGAAGCGGTTACACAAGGGGGGGTACTGTTGGCGGTGTCTCTTGACATCGCCAATGCGTTTAATACTCTGCCATTCAGCTGTATCGGAGAGGCGCTCCGTTTTCATGGAGTGCCGATGTATTTGAGGCAGCTGGTGGCAGACTACCTGAGGGGGCGTTGCGTCAGCTACCAGGGACGCGATGGTCAAGTCGTGCGTAGGTCCGTCACATGCGGTGTTCCACAGGGGTCGGTTTTGGGTCCACTTCTGTGGAACGTTGGGTACGATTGGGCTTTACGTGGTGGCCTCTCCCCCGGGCAGGGCGTCATATGTTACGCAGACGACACCCTCGTCACAGCCCGGGGAGGAAACTTTGAGGAGGCGGCACGCTTGGCCACTGAGGGCGTTTCCCTGGTGATAGGCCGTATCGCAGCGCTAGGTCTCAGGGTAGCGCTTGAAAAAACGGAGGCCCTGGTGTTTCATGCACCCCGACGCCGGCCACCGGCTGGCGCCCACATCACCATTGGAGATGCCAGTGTAGCGGTTCGGACAAGTATGAAATACCTGGGCGTGGTCTTGGATCGAAGGTGGAATTTCGGCGAGCACTTTGTGCAACTTGCCCCGAAGCTGATCGGCACAGCGTCTGCCCTTAGCCGGCTTCTTCCGAATCTGGGCGGACCGAGCATGAGCTGCCGACGGCTCTATACGGGGGTGGTGCGCTCGATGGCACTCTACGGGGCGCCGGTGTGGGCGGAGTCCCTGAATGCCCACAATAAGGCTCTGCTGCGGAGACCGCAGAGAGTCATGGCAGTCAGGGTCATACGCGGATACCGCACAATATCTGCAGAAGCGGCATGTGCACTTGCGGGCACCCCCCCGTGGGACTTGGAAGCCCAGGTGCTCGCCGAGGTTTATAGACAAGGAGCGGACCATCAGGCGGAAAGTGGCAGACGCCCGCCGCTTGAAGTCGTAAAGAGGTGGCGCAGGGAGGCGCAGGATGCCATATTGAGCCAGTGGAAAGAGAGGCTGGAGATGCCCAGTGCCGGCCATTGGACCGTGGGGGCTATCCAGTCGATTCTCGAGGAGTGGATGCGGAGGCGACACGGGACGTTGTCCTTCCGTCTGGTGCAGGTTTTGTCGGGGCATGGTTGCTTTGGCAAATACCTGCACAAAGTGGCGAGACGGGAGGCTACTCCCGTGTGTCACCAATGCGGCTGTAGTGAGGACACGGCCATTCATACCCTTGCATACTGTCCTGCTTGGGTGATGCAGCGCCGTGCTCTCACTGCAGCAATCGGGGGTGACCTTTCGCTGCCAGCCGTGGTTAAGGCTATGGCTGACAGTGTGGAGGCGTGGGAGGCGGTCGCGTCCTTCTGTGAGGAGGTTATCTCGCAGAAGGAAGCGGCGGAGCGGGTCAGGGAGGAAGACTCCCTCGCTGATCCAATCCGCCGCAGGAGGACCGGTCGGCGCAGGCGGCTTTACGCCGAGCTGATGCCGCCCTAACAGAGGCCAGCGGGCGATAGACTGGGGAGTCTATCGTCCGCATTGCACGGCCCTCGAGTTGTGGTGATGTCCCAAGTGTACCCGGACATCGCCAAAGAAGAGTTTGTACAGGAAGAGGGACCCAGAAATGGGTTGCGCTGGATGGGTCGCGAATGCCATGCATTGCAGTTCTCGCGGCTCATCCATCAAGGCGAGAGTAGGTACACGGCGGAGTTTTTAGTGGGTGCGAGCCCCACATAACCACGCTGCCTCCCCGGGTGGTGTGGCATGCGTCAGGCATTTTCTCCGTCTCAAAAAAAAAAAAAAAAAAAAAAAAAAGGGTACGATTGGCCCTACCAAGGCGGCTATTGGCTGATCACTACGCGGAAGTTTCGATGGGTCACATAAGTGGTCGAAACTGATTTGAAGATTTCAAGTGGCGAATAGTGGCGACATACATTAGTGAATGTTGCCTGTTATGAGGCGTCTATGGGGTGTATGGTCGTTGACTCTACTACATTTGTGTTTACATAAATCGAAAAAATGTAGGGATCAGCTGTTTTTTTTTTCACATTTTCAGGTTTGGTCACATAGTAAAAGTTGTTCATACAGAATTTTTAAATATTTTTGATACTAATGAGTAAAATGACCCCTTAAGAGGTTTTCAGTTATTTCAATAACACGTTATATAGACAAAAACCAAAACCGACCGTAAAAAAAATATCTTAGTCTAAAAATAAGTGCAATCATAAAGCAAGCTTCTGATTCATACAAAGTGCATTATTGCCTATATCTATGCAAACGGCCACATGCGGAACCCAAGGTACAAATATGCACAGTGTTACCTCGTAATAGGAACACGGTGCATACTAAATAGCCCTTTTAAGGGACTGGTGCGTTTCCACATCCTAAGTTATAGAGTTGTTTGATTCTAGTTCTAGAGTTCTGGTTTATCAGGGTGGAAAAATCAAGTTGTGTGTTTTAACCGTAAGTCAAACAGTAAGGCTTTCGCATACCATATCGACGCAACACTGACTATTCGTAAAAAAAAAACAATGTGACGTAATTTCGCACCTAAACGCACCGCCTGATACTCGGCTATTCTGTATTCAGTGTTTGGCGACCTATAAAACAGTAGTTTTTCTTTACCATAACCCGAAAAGGGGTCATTGTACTCATAATTATGAACAACTTTTACTATGGGACCAACCCTGAAATCGCGAAAAAAAACCAGCAAATTCGTGTTCACTGTATCGATAAAATTTAGGGAACAGCGGTTTTTTTGCGATTTTAGGGTTGGTTCCATAGTAAAAGTAAATTCATAATGATGAGTACAATGACCCCTTTTCAGGTTAATGGTAAACAAAAACTAATGTATACTCGGACGAATAAAAAATGGCGGGTGGAATCTCGCTAAGACAAGATTGAAGCACTTCATTTTTTTCTAAACCCACTACAATTTCGACAGAATTTTAACACAACAGAAATTATATTGTTATTTTATTTGTGACACTACAACAATGACTGCCGTCACACGAGATTTGTTGCGTAATCGCGGCTTTTTGTCTTACTATGGGTGCTTCACTTTTTGTTTAGCGAGATTCCGATCGCCTTTTTTAGTAGTCCAAGGTTGTATATATGAAATCGCAATAAATCTAACTCGTAGAACAATGCACACGCCCCCAGCACGTACAACCGCACTAAAATTCAAATTCGCACTATCTGTCAACATGATTGTCATTCAACTGCAGTAGGTACTTCTTATACCAACGATATTTATTAACTACCGACCTTGTCTGTTGAATGCTTAATGCATGGTATAAGACTATAGAGCATGATATAATAATAATTAAGAGTTGGACTGAAATTCGTTTCACATTCGGTAACAGCAAAATTCGGCATTCGGTTCATGAACCGATGTTTGTGCTCACACTATTGCACTATTATAATTATGTCCCCCGCAGATGGTTTGTCTTCGTTATGATTGGCCAGCGTGACCAAAATTCGGCCGGTAGGACATTAATGAATTTCATTTGTGTTATAAGACCTTCCTTCATGCCAAATGTTGATATCCTAGGTTAACAGAAAGTACCTACCCTATAGGTTTTGATGAGTCAGTGACCTGTATTCTATGCAAATAAAAGATTCTATGTTTAAAATCTTTGAAAAAATTAAAATGTTTCTATTGCTTTAGGTAAGAAACTTGATTTTTTTATATGACTATTGGTCAATAAATATTAGTATTTCAGCTTGAAAACTTAGCCGTTCTCGATAAAAACGGGAATTGATAGTCGGACGGACAGACAGACAGATGGACAACAAAGTATTCCTATACAATAAGGATTCTGTTGAGGTACAGAACCGTCAAAAAAAAGACCTCAAATCGATCCAAGCCTGTAGACATATAGTATTATAATTTTTTAATCGTCAAATTAGTTCATGGGATTCTGGAGTCAATTATGGTTACCATTTATTTATGGCACCCATAAGCAAAGAGATGTTCAAATAAGGTATAAGGTACCTTGGGTGTTTAGGTGAGTAGGTTGTCTGAAAGAGATTACCTTGTGCAATAAGACCGCCCATTGTACTTACATTATCTTTCTGTAAACTACTGTCTTTGTTTTTGTTTGGTGTATGTATTACAATAAAGAATATAATAAATATTTTTATCTACACTCGTATCGTAAAATTCGAATTATGAACTCGAAAGTAATGTCATAATGACATACTTTACGCACATGCACCTGTTATGAATTTAAAAAGTTTCATTACGATACAGTTTGCTGAACAAAACAATGCGGTAATTTAATTTTTTTTCCATAACCGCACACTTCAGCCTAACTAAGGAGTTTTTAATGCCACTTCGACCTAACCAAGGAGTTTTCAAACCTTTTTTTTAGCAGTCGTACAGTTTGGCACCAATGAGTACACAAAATTCAGGGTGGCGCCACTTGTCATACATTGAAAATTTTTATCGTTTAAAATCGCGTTTTTGGCAGAACTTTTGATTGTCATATTGCTTTTAATTATATTTAAGTGTTTACAGGCATATTTTTTGTATGATAAAACAGAGATTGACGGAATCCTGACAAGGATAGAAAATTAGTTCCGATTATAATGTTGTCGCCAGACAATATTTTATTATCTGTGTAGGCGCGCACCAGCGCGCGTGCGCGGCCGCGCGCCTGGCCTACTGGATATGGACATCGTTACTTGTAAATTTATTGTTATTGTTTACGTTATTATTATGGTTTTGTGTGTCGAAAGTTTTATTCTGGGCAAAAATATCTGACTACAGCAGTGATACTGAACTGAGGAAAATATGACCCCGCCTGAATTTCTGGATGCAGCAACGTAAATGACGAACAATCTTTTACCAGAGAAATCAAGAAAAACAACGACAATGTTAGTAAGATTTTGACTTTGGTATTTTATTTAAAATTGTATGAGTGTAGATAAAATAGTGTATGAAACTGACATAATTAGGTATTAAAACACTCGTGTGATACTATTAAAAACCTCGCCTACGGCTCGGTTTTTAAACTCACACTCGTGTTTTAATAACCCCTATTATGCAACAGTTTCATAAACTACTATTTTAACACACTTGCTCGTAAAGTGGCTCTTATTGCACCGCTTTTAGGTTCATAATGCAGCTTATTACGCACGCGTGCTTTTTACATTATATTATCGCACTAGTGCTTTTTACTTTACAGTTTATTTTTAAATCGCGGCAAAGAGTTTTATGCCAGAACAAAATTTAAAAAAATTGGGAATTTTACTGTTTTAATTAAAATATGATAAATAAACATTTCATTTCATCAAATTATTTATTTTTGTCAACAAATTAACATTAATTTGTGTTATAAATAAAAAAATTAATTTATTTTATTTTTTATTTTTAGCCTATTAAGGCTGTTTGGCAGTTTTCTTCGACCACCTGAGCCACCGATCACTGAGTATCTCTAAGTAGTCTGTGGTGCGATTATAATAATCCGTGTGTCCGTGTGCTATTTTTCACAAATTCAATATTTATCTAAAATGTGTGTATGTTTTTTTCCTCGCAAGTGTGTTGAAAAACGTCGTATGACACGCGTGAGCATTGACTATTATACTCTCGGCTCCATTACGCCCTCGCCTTCGGCTCGGGCTGCAATGCAGCCTCGAGTATAATAGTCAACTTAGCTCACTTGTATCATAATGTACTATAAATACGTCTTCTTCCTTACATATCCAGCTGAAAGTACCTATTCCACCATAAGTAAAACCAAGTGTGCCAACTAGTTAAAACTAACAGTAAGCCACAGTTACATAGCATTATTAACTATCAGCGGAACCAAATATGGCCCAAGACCAACTAGATGCCTAATCGACTGGTTACAGTAGCCATTGTAAAATGTGGAATACGGTAGTGGTAGGGTGGCTAACATTTTAGTGTTAACGGAACATTCCTGAATCGATTGGTATTGAAAGAGATGCTAAAAAAATTGGGATGAAAATTTTGACTGAATATAGATTTCGAAAACCTTTTTTATGTAAATATTTGTTGGTTATGGAATAGCAAAATTAAATTTTTTCTTACCAATTATTTTAATAAGGTGCCAATATTATAACAATACTAGAATAAACAGCGTCCAGTGTCCAGCGATGGACAACAATAGGCTGGTATTGATTTTAGACTGGAAAAATTCAGCAGAACAGATTTAGGTAATACCGTAAAAAGTGATGATGAAATAAGTAACACACGAGAAAATTTCAAGGTTTGGTGTACCTAAATATTGATTGTTTTGAGTATTCCTTAGAAGATCGTACGTGTTTGTATTATGAGAGTGGAATTAGATCTGTTTCAGTGCTAACAAGATAGTACTTGGCTCCGATATTTAATTGAAAAATGTCCCGTAGATTCGCCATTCATAATATGCTACCCTACAAACTGGGTACTCCGTGTACCGAAGAAATTGACCATAAATATTTATTGTTACCGAAATAGCTGAAACTATCATTAGTCTTGTGCCTTTACAGGACAAGCAAAGATATCGATAGTTCAGGATTAAGCATTGTAAAGGTAAGGAGTAATTGAGTAGTCTCGGGCTCGAATAAACTACTGGATGTCGTTAGATCAAGGGATTATGCCGGGAGAACTAGCCAATTGCATTCACTGGTATACTGCGTGGTCGCAAATCCACCTTTCAATTGTGTCGATTATAATCATAGAAATCTAAATTATAAGGTAATAGAAGTATCATCTCATCAATCATCATCAACTCAGCCTATCGCAGTCCACTGCTGGACATAGGCCTCTCCCAAGTTGCGCCACAACACTCGGTCCTCTGCCTTCCGCATCCAGTCCCCTCCAGCCACATTCAGTATCATCACATGCAAGTATTATTATTTTGAGGAAAGAGGTTGGGGTCTTGAACACCCCTAAGCCACTGCGACCTGATAAGATCTATTGTGACGCCTCTTGCGGCATTACAGCACTTCCCCAAGCTGCAAGTCAATCATGAAGTCGACTATGACCTTGGGGGAGGAGAATTTGATCTCCTGCGTTGAGATGACGTGGCCTCCAAGATGCTGGCTTCTGATGTGGTGCACTGCATCACATTCGCATAGGATATGGATTGGCGTCTCCTCCTTTTCGCGACAAAACCTGCAAACTGTGGTATCACTGAGGCCCATCCTGTGAAGGTGTTTGTTCAGCTTGCAGTGCCCAGTAAGGGTTCTTGTCAGGATTCCTATCTGATTCTTTTCATTCTTCACATTCAAGTAAGTGTTATCTACTCTCTTTTAACACCAGAACGCGTGTCACCGGTTTGCCGCTAGCAAAATATAAATACCCAATTACGCCCACCATGTTTCTAGTATTTAATGCAAAATAAATTAAGCCTGCCTCGTCGGTCTACTGGTTGTAAGCGCGACTGCTGAGCGTGGGGTCCTGGGTTTGATTCCCGGGTCGGGCAAATTGTTATCGGGTTTTTTCATTAGGAAATTCTCAGTAGCAGCCCGGAGTCTGGATTTGTGCCCGGTCAATGGAAATAGGCTCGCCCCCTATTACATGGGACTATAACATAACTGTCGAAATTTGGGTGTACTATTACATCTCTGCCTATCCCTTCGGGGAAATACAGGCGTGATGTTATGTTATGTTATGTTATGTTAAATTAAGCCTAAAAAAGTTGTTAGATATGCTGCAAAATTCAATTTTAGTGACTCTGCGTCCAAAAATGATCAAGCAAATGGTCCGTGCATTGGTGTCCTACGCGACACCTGTGGGGTTACTCTTGAAAATAACTCCAATCTCAATCCAATACCAATATCAAAAAAATCTTGGTAAAAGATACGAAATTTTAATTCTAATAAGATTTTAATTACCTGGAATTTAATCACTTGTTTATTTGGTTGCCTGGAAGAAATCGCTGATTGCGATAAGGCCGCCATTTGTACAATAGTTTTAATGCATATTTAATGTAATGTATTATAAGATGTACAATAAAGCATAACATATAAATAAATACGTAAATAATTAATTCTAATAACACTAAATGTTTAACCAATTTATCGCTAATTTTGCATTTAAAATACCGATCGATCGGAATTATTTTCAAGAGTAAGGCAGCTAGCTGTACGCTGCGACATGTTTACGCACCTTTATTACTTCTATTACCTTATTATTTAAATGTCTATGATCATAATAATACTAGCCTATGGCCACAGCTTCACCCGCATAATATTTGGGTTATCACAGAAAGACGTTATCATGCATCCCTCGGAAACTGTTATTGTCACGGGAAAATACACAGCCTATATGTTAATCCGGATTATGGTATTTCTGTGTTCCCAATTAAATCCGAATCCGTTCACATTTCAGCGTGATTGAAGGACAAACAAACATCTATACTTTCAAATTTATGATATTAAGTAGGATTTCGCAGGTCTATTCAGATGAATCACATCACAACACTGACACTGACAGTTGGGCTGGTCCACAAATTCAGTCGCTCAGCGAGCTATGCTTGGAGTTTCTTTGAAGGATAAAATCCGTAACAAGATTATCCGGAGAAGAACCGTAGTGACCGACATAGCTTGTAGGATCAGTAAGCTGAAGTGGCAGTGGGCTGGCCATGTCTGTCGAAAGACCGATGGTCGTGGAGACCGTGAATCGGCAAACGCATCGTAGGGCGCCCCCCAGCCAGGTGAACCGGCGAACAAATGAAAGTAGCTGGGGGGGGGACTAGATGCGGAAGGCAGAGGATCGAGTGTTGTGGCGCAACTTGGGAGAGGCCTATGTCCAGCAGTGGACTGTGATAGGCTGAGTTGATGATGACATCACAGCAGCAAAAATAGCACCAGTCAGTCGTCGTATGACAATGTTCTCGCTGAAAATGCCTGAAGTTGTTTTCTCGCACTATCGCAGCTACAAATTGGGTGTGGTCAGGCCCATCTTTACGCAAGGGCTTGAGCACAGGGCCCCGCGATCTGTGGGGCCCCTGTGACAGCAGACCAAACGATGAACAATTTTTAACCAAAAAAAGATTAACCAGGAACTCGCTAATGATAATGCTACTAAAAATCCAGAAAGACACCTCTTGTATCAGCTTTTTTTATTTGTATGTATGTTTGCATCACATTACTTTGTAACTTTTCATAAAACTGTGTGCCCTGTGACTTTTTGTCTCTGCGGCGTAATTGTGGTTGCAGCACGTATACCCTACAAGCAACCTCGTTATAAAATTACTATAGCAATTATTATAGGAATTGTTTGCAGCTGTTAAAATGTAGGTAGATCAAAGACATTTCCAGTAGATGCTTACATTTACGATGCTTCCGTTACCAAATCAGGACAGTTAACAGTGTTACAAATAAACAACAATCCCAACACTTCTGTGGATTTCTATGAAATTATCCACAGAATCAGATATAAATCATATCAGACTATTGCACCGTGTCCGTGAGTCAGCCAAACAATTGCAATGAAACCCAATCTGATTTCTATCAGACAACAAGCTATCAAACCAGATATACGCGACCGTTATATCTTTACCTCCCTCTCTCCGCGCATTTGTTGGAAATTTCACAGAATTCGAGGTCACACTATCAACGTTCGCGGATCTATCCTAACTGGCTACCTTAACTGATTTTCTGTCAAGCGTAATCAAGTTATTTGTGGTAAAGTTGTTTGCGACAAGGCCCTTAACGGGTTCTATTCCCGTTTTGGTTATAACTGAATGCCACTTGTTTAGATAAAAGTATTTAAAGGAATGTTAGAGATAGCCATATATTATAGAATTAAATCCAATAATTAGTTCTTATTATTGATTTATAGGAATCTGAGTGTCGCTAATTATAAATGATTTACGATTTGGGTTAGTGAGATAGGTGATAAATAAAGTTATGTGATCAAATTTACGATAGTGTTGCTTCTTATTCATAGATTTAAATAATCATGATTAATGTGTGTGAAAAAAATGTGTTTTAGAATGTAAGTTTATTTATTACTCAAAGCTACGAAAGCTTGGCTCATAATTTGGAGTGACTCTTAATAGAATTTATCTGACTACCAAATTTTATTGCACCTAGACCTTAGCTGTTAATATATTCTCATAAGATTTGTAGGAATAACATTTTATTTTATCATAGGTACTAAGAAATGGGAGAAATATTTTTAGCAGATATTGGTAAAGTTAGACCAAGTAATTTTCATTTGATTTGTTAGTTTTTTTTTGTTTTTTTAAACAGAAAATTAATTACTTAACAATGTTTTCTAAAGATTAAAAATGTTTTAGAATAATATGCAAATGTCACCTCCCACACATTTACACCTCGAGCTAGATACTTGACCAACGCATATTATAATACAGCCTTGACAAGGGACAATTTATAAAAAGTACAACAGAAAAAATGGTTTCTAATGATGCTTGAAGGCGATAAAGTAACAACATATTACCATACAAAAAGAATTATGTATAAACTTCAAATTAAACAACCTTCTGTGGCTTGAAGCAGTTTATGCACATGTCGCTCATGATAGCTCTGCTGACCATACAAGGGTAAAATGGCGTGAATATAGAATTTAACAGCCTAACCTAACAGCACATATCAATAAGTTTGCAATCAGTCAGCTTGAATTTAATTAGCCGCCTTTGGCTGCGATGCGTTTAAATTGACTAATCATCGTGTGTGCGAGCCTACAATCTACAAGAACATTAGGCGCGCTACACGTTTTCAGTCTTTTTATTAGTGTCTAAAAGACTGATGTGAGAAAACAACCAGGGCCAAACCACTGGATTGAGCTACAAGACCCGAAAAACTCTCCACTGACCACATTCACCATCATCATCATCATTTCAGCCGAAAGACGTCCACTGCTGTACATAGGCCTCCCCCAACAAGGCCTCCCCCAAGCATCGCCACAACGACCGGTCCTGCGCTTTTGGCATCCAGCGGATTCCCGCGACCTTCACCAGGTCGTGGGTCCACCTTGTGAGGGGTCGTCATTACTATCCCAGAATTGTACGAGAACACTGAAAAATAAACTTGTGTCGAGTAGCACAAATTTTCACTGCTAATAATATACAAAAGGCTACTAATGAATTGACGCTACTATTAGTTAACTACCTACTTTGAGATGTAGCAACAAATCAGTTTCGCAATTTTAACAAAAATATGGTTTCTACTAATTAAAATTTGGTAATTTTTGAAATAGCTTAACTGGTTCGCTATTTTTTTATTAGTGAAGCGATTGAAATAAAGAAGTATAAAAATTTCAATCGCGAAGTTGGATACAGTTTGTCCTTCTCGTAGAATCCCGTCATTGAGAATTGATTGCGTCGTGATTTGTCTACATGTATGTCCACCGACAGGCCTATGTCCAGCAGTGGACGTCTTTCGGCTGAAATGATGATAATGATGTCCACCGAAACTGTCAGCATTGTGTGTCGTAATTGTTGTGATACAGCATACGTTATACGGATAGTTACGTTACGAAAAACCAACCGCGGGTAGGTCGAGAAAACACCCGCCGCTCAAGAAGATGACACCCGCATACTTCAGTCTGTTCGTGACCACGGCCAATGCAACTTGGCCGAAACGTCGAGGTTAGTCAAAATGTTTGTTATGTATTGATTTATATTTGCACAAAAAGTCCCGTAAACATAGTTCAATATGATGTGAGAAAATTTTACAAACAGTTAATTATATTTTACTAATAAGCCATTCCTGATTTGAGATTTCAACTACATTATAGGCTGATACGCTGCAGTTGGTTTGACTGAGTCAAACCAACTTAAGGGCATGGAAGTTGTTACATAGAAAATCTGTCAAAGGGTCACATTTATTCCTCAGTTAAAAGTCCAGTGCTTGTAAAACTGACCCTAAATAGAGTTGATACTATTTATTTATGGTTTCCGGAACATGAACCAGATATCAATAATTAGCGTACCGTAGACGTTGTAATAGGTGACCGGGCAAATTTACGTGTTACGGATAATAATTAATGCAAGACCTCAGGGACTCCAATTAGAATATTAATGTGAATATTAACTGAGTTTTTTTTTATCAAAAAATACTTTTTTTTTTCCTTATAGTATAGGATGGCGAGACGAGCTAAAGGCCCTATACCAACAACTTCAATACCACCTAGGATGTTGGCTAAATGGTACCGCAAGTTGGTTCGCCAAACGGAGACACGAAGATGCAAAGTCTCATGTGATTGTAATTTCACCGGCACCGTACCCTTCAGACCGAAACACAGCAATGCAAGCATCACTAATTGGCGGAGAAGTAGGTACAGTGGTAGTACTTCCCCGGACGAGCTCGTTCACAAAGGAGCTCTACTAATACTACAACTGATAGCTGCAGGATACTCTTTAGGGACATCTGATACATGGAAATCCTTTTCGCTGGTCTTTCTGGACCTCAAAGACCTACTCGGGATTCGCTGATATACTTATTTATCCATAGTACTCGTATCCAAAAAAAATATGAAATAAAATTGGGTACCATGTAACATGGTATAAAAACCACGCCAATCGATTCTCCTATGACTTCTGAAGAAACTTCTTTCTGGACTTGCATTTATTCTGTAACATGTTGTGTAATTCTTTTTGTACATTTGGAACAATTACTGCATATCCAGCATGAGAAAGCCCCTATTATATTATTTTTATTTACATCCACATACTTTCACTTGGTTGTCCAAAAAAACACGGAATGTTTTGCGATGCGATGCGATGCACCTAGTACGGCAATGCTTATCAGTCGCTATTTCCACCCTCTACGCCTTTTTACTAGCCAGCAGACCCCTAGACAGTCGGAGATAGCGCGAGCATTTTTTCTCCTGTACGCGTAACTTATCCTGGAATATTGAAAAAAACATCATGTGTACGCACATTCTACTATATTCTTGAATATGTCACTGGTTCACCCAGTCATGCTATAGATACCTATAACACTCACAAGCAGTATTGCAGTTCAAACTTAAATATTTTACTGTTAGTTTGTAGGCAGCCTATCTCAATACAAATGCATGGTGCATCGCTCGCGAGCTGCGGCTGACAGCTTGATCGATGATGAGCTCAGCGCTTTGCTCGGGCACGTTCCATTGACGTCGCTGTCATATGCTGAATTGTACCTCCATAATATTATACTATTATTTTCTTCTTCTATTATTATTATTATTTAAGCCCGTAAGCTTATAGAATATGGGTCTTCCAATGAATACCCAAAGGAGAAACACGCAAAATCACAATGCTTGGCAGATGGAATGATGTCTGTGGTCTAATAGTTCGAGTGTTGGACTGCTTGTGTTAGTATGGGTGTTTCTTATGTATTATAAGTATGTATTTACAAATGAAAAAAAAAAAAACCGCCGAATACATAACCTCCTCCTTTTTTAAAGTCGGTTAAAAAATAGTATATAAGTATAATATCCATTGTCTAGTACCCATAGCACAAGCTCTGCTTCGTTTGTGACTAGATGGTGCTGTGTAAAAATGTCCCAAAAATATTTATTTTATTTTAATGGTGCCATGATCACAATTTATTGAAATGAGCAGTTAGACAGACACTGATGCCTCTTCATTGCCTTTGACCAAACCTTAAGGTGCGTTAATAATAACCATGGAAGGCAAGGGCTTAACCAATTATTTATCAGAAATTATAAATACGAAACGAGAAATAACCGAGGATTCGACAGTTCCTCTGATCGGTGTAGGTCCCACTCGCCCCTCAAATCTCGCCCCTAATTGGCTAAGTGTAGATAGATAGATAGAGTATACTTTATTGTTTGCACACCATAAAAATAAAAACAAAGTTATAACAAACATGAGCACAGTACTAACAATTGGCGGTCTTATCGCTTAAAGCAATAAGTGTACCCACTCACCCCCTTCAAATTTAGATGGTATAACTCGCCCCCGATTGTTAGTAGGTTAAAACTACAGTCAGAAACGTCAATCTTTTGAATGCTGCGATTTATTTTTGCCGCACAGAGAATGGTCTGAAAATCTCAATTAATCTAATATTGAAATGAATATGGAAAGCTTCGATCAATATAGAAAGGGAAGAAGTTAAATAGAAATGCTGTTGCATGCTGTTTAATATTATACAGCTAAAATATTGTATAAGTCGCTACTATAGAACATACGTTCATAACGGATACTTTAATAACGCTTTATCATCACTTTTTAGTGATAAATGCATTTCACTACTACTACTGTGGACTACTTTGCTGGTTGGAAATGTTCTAAATCTCACAAATAAACGTCAAACAGGAACATCTACTGTTATATACAATTTAAAAGCAAAGAGAATTTATGCATAAGCCTTTTCCCTCGAATTTATAAGACCGTGTCTAACATTTTTGTGCTCCGGAAAGGAGGTATTCCAGGAACAGCAACTGCTCGAATAACACCTGACCGAACGGCAACTGGAGTATTCCACGATGGGCAACTTTCAATATTTTTGGCAGCTCTTCGTGGAACATTTTTTTTTTCCACGAATAGCAACTACAGTCTGGTAACGTGGTGTATTTCGTTCTTCAGATTGTTATTAATTATAAGGTATTGACACTAAACCCAGCCAAGAGCGTGTGTGGTCACCAAATGACGTAAAGTATTAGTGTGTCATAAACGTCGAACTAATGCGGGAAGGTGAACAGTTTCCGAGGGATGCGTGATAAACGAAAAATATATTATTTGATGACAACCATTCGGCGGCATAATACGTACCAGGGTCTCATAAACGTATATATGTATAGGCTACTTTTTATCTCTGGAAGATAAGCAATTTCCGAGGAAAGCGCGTTAAATGACAAATACATTATTTTACGACAACCACTTGGCTTAATATGTACCAGGGTCTCATAAAACTACACTAATATTATAAAGTCTCAATTGTTTTATGTTTGTAAGTTAATACTTCATTGTCGTATATATCAAGTATAGATTGTATTGCATCTGTTGCTACTTTGTTTCTACAAGTGTCTAAAATTGTGTTAATTTCGACTTTTGCAAACTCTGAAGCAAAGAAATGCGGTTTCTTTTTTAATTGTCATCATTAGTAGTTAGAATTGCTTTGCAAGCAGATCTATTAACACAACGCCAGTTAGTCTTGGTCGACTAGTAAGACAAGTAGCAAAAGTAGACACATGTGATGAGATTACGAAAATAGCTACTTAATTAATTAAACCTTACATTAAATTGCGTTATATTTTTCCATCTGACTGTACCAATTTAGCACAAATTTCAAAAGAAATACCGCAAGGGGCGAATGGGTACACCAAAATAATTTAAAAATATTAAAATTTATCTCGCCCCGTCGTAAGGTACGAGTGGGACCCTCAAAACGGGGCGAGTGGTGCATTTTAATAGAAGGGGCGAAATCTAGGGGGCGAGTGGTGCCTACACCCTCTGATCGTGGTCATGAGCTGACTGACGCAGCGGTGTCATTTTGATTCTAAAGTGGAAGGGTGTTCACTCACCCTCGACTTACCACAATTCGATGTAGGACCTACACGGGGCCCACACTACACTCACCGTGTCTGTATATTTTCACCGACTGCAAATAGCGAGGTTTCGATTGAAATAGTTTATATTAAACGGAAGCTTTTATGGAATATATTCATTTTTAGGGTTCCGTACCTAAAGGGTGCAAACGGGACCCGAGTAATACTCTCGCTACGCTGTCCGTCTGTCCGTCCGTCCGTCCATCTGTCTGTCACAGGCAGTATCTGTCAGTATCTTTGTAACGGTAATAGATAACCAGTTGAAATTTTCACAGAATATGTGTTACTATGGTAAGTATTAAAATCAGTTCATAAATAATTGGGTTCCATAAGTAATTCCAGTCCATATTCCGTCTGTACGAAGAATAGTATAGTTCTAATAAAATATTTAATAGCTTATAATAAAATTTGTACACGTCTTGATTAAGTGGTACTTATCAAGCTATAACATAGTAAAATATAAATAATATTTTGTTAATAGGGTCATAAAATACCATAATTATACTTATTATTTGATACAAATTAGAATGAAACTTGATCTGAGGATCAAAAGAATCCGGATATCGGATTAGATATCACAGCAGTGTAGTGGCTAGTTTAACTTTTTATATAAGTTACAAGGTGGACCGACGACCTGGTGAAGGTTGCGGGAATCCGCTGGATGCAGGAAGCGCAGGACCGGTCGTTGTGGCGGCCTATGTCCAGCAGTGGACGTCTTTCGGCTGAAATGATGATGATGATGACATAGATTACGACAAAGGCAGTTCTGAATTAGATGAAGAAAGCTAAGAACCAGATATTATAGTAAGGGAATAGCGTATTTGGCTATCACGAGACTATTGTAGGATGGGATGATGATAAGTTGATAGGTTTCATAAGTTGATAAGTTGACAGGTTTCCTTTTACTTTTTTTTTCAGGTTGCTGGTGGGGCTGCCGAGGTACTGCAGCGCATCACAGATGTTTGTGGACGCGCGAGCTGATGACTTTTTCGCAATCATACGCAAACGCTGCGCTTCTATCTTGCGCAAACTCTGCGCTTCTATCTTGCACAGGGTGCGTGACAGTCCCAACAGCCTCTTGAATACCATAAAGGACAGGTGGGACGCCCCCATACTGGAGCATTGGTTACGCTTTCATGACCCAGTAGCATAGTATAAACTACGCAAGCTAGCTATATGTTAATTAAATAATCTCAATCATTTATTTATTTATTTCCACAAAAAAAATACATACATTTGGCAGATACAGTGTAGAACACAAACCAGTTTAGGTTTTTCTTTACACCGCATGGTCCGTCGACATTCATTACAACAAGATGTAATGAATGAAATTTGAAATTTGTAATTTACTAACAAAATGGATGCAAATCTGAAGTAAAAGATTTATATTATATTATTTACCGGCAAAAAAAGTGATAATCAAAATCAGCGTGGCTATTCTGGAAGAACTCACTGTCGAGCTCACTTCTAAATCCAGTAAAAATAATGTTTTACGTATTGTTTTTAAGGCTTATTATCACTGTGGATTCAAAAGTGGGTTTGACTTACAGAATAGCTTTACTGATCCGAATACGAATTCGAAAAGTCAGAGGAGCAGGCCAAGTTCGAACTCAGACTCTCCTGCGTGGAAGGCAAGCGTTCAACCACTAGAATATTACTGCAATGCACCGACAATGCGTTAAATTTAGCGATATTAACAGTAAGATTCCTGTTCTGATTTGACGCAATCATCTTTCAGCATTTAAAATGATAATGAGACCGATTTTGTGGGCGAAGCGAACAGTCTTGCAAATCATTGTGCATGCTGCATCAAGAAACTAATTTTCTTAATGACTGAGAATTACTTGCAGGTTATTTACAAGCCGACTACCGTCAAAGTGTAGATTTAGAATTTAGTGGGTACCTATATATGTTTTTTTATGTTGTTTTAACAATAGTTTTAATTAGACAAAAGATGAAAAGAGTGATAGAGTACCCAGTTTCTTCAAAAATGTGCGAACTAAAAAGTTTCTTCAAGTCAGTTAACTCAAAAGTTTCTTCAAAAGTCAACGAACTATAAAGTTTCTTCAAAAGTCAGCGTACTAAAAAGTTTCTTCTAATATCAGCGTACCTAATAAAAAGTATATTTTATTGTCAGCGTACTAAAAAGCTTCTTCTCAAGTCAGCGTACTAAAAACCTTCCGAAATTTAACGTACTAAAAAGTTTTTGTGTGAAAATTAAATATTCACAGGATATTCTTTAACGTATGATTAAGACAGACAGACGGCTACAAAACATGATAACATGATTGTCTTAAAATTAAACGGCAACATGAAATAAAATAAGAATGTTAATAAAACGCATGATACTGCACTTTTTGATTAAAACCTTCAGATGAACCAATCGATTAATAAATGGAAATACATATTACATCTGAATTATGTTTACAAGATTTTAAACTTTCTAATTTTTATGATGATGTTTTAATTTATTCATGTACCTATTAAGTTGATGCTATTTTATCTAATGTTTACTTGTAAATTAACATTTTGTAGCCAAATTTTATTTTGATAGATTTTTATTACCATCGTCATCATCATTTAATGCTTATATTTGAGCAAAATGAGTATAATTCATGTTTTCTCATGATTTATTTTATTAACATGAATTTTGTTTTTAATTACTGCAGATCAATAATAATAATAAGATTTATTTCCTTAATTAGATTTATTTTATTATTAACTAATAATGTAGAAGTTTAAATGCTATAAAGTAGAAAGTTCTACTGTGTCTATGTTTTTTTTTGTTTTCCATCTTATGTATGTACCTACCTAGATTGAACGCAAAAAAATGCGATTTTATATTGATTTGATTTAATAATATTTCTGTCATTTGATAAATCGTTAACTTCTTAATGTATTCAGTATTTTGAATAAATGGCAAGTAAGCTGTGTGATATAGGCAAAAATCGAGATACAGATGAAATTATTTTATGCGCTTGATCGTAAATAGTAATTCAATAAATCATATAAATCTGGGTACAATAAACTACTGGCGATAATATCTTAGTTTTACATACATACATACATATTATCACGCCTGTTTCCCATTGGGGTAGGCAGAGACTATGGATTTCCACCTGCTACGATCCTGACACACCTCTTTCGCTTCATCTACGTCCATTAACCTCGTCATGCATGCTCGTCGGTTTAGAGAACTCTTAACCTGGCATTTTTTGAGAACATCCGCGATTTGATCGCGATACGTTCGCCGAGGTCGTCCCCTTCCAACTCTTCCATCCACACTCGCTTCGTATACTTGTTTCGTCAATCTCCTCTCGTCCATCCTCTCTATATGTCCAAACCATCTTAACATACCTTTCTCAATCTTTGTCACTACATCTTCTTTCACTCCACAACGCTCCCTTATCATGTTATTCCTTACTTTATCTCTCAAAGTTACACCACACATACTTCTCAAAGCTCTCATTTCTACTGCATTTATTCTGCTTTCATGTTTCTTCTGCCATACCCAACTTTCACTACCATACATAAGTGTAGGCACTAACACTCCCCCATGAACAGCCAGCCGTGCCTTTTCCGACACTTTGCGGCTGTTCATGAAGGTGTGTAGTGCCCCATTCACCTGATTACCAGCACTCACTCTCCTTTCAATGTCCTTCACATGCTTGCCATCTCTCGTAAACATGGAACCCAGGTATACAAAATCTTTCATCTTTTATCTTAGTTTTGTCAGCTTATAATAAAATATGATTACTATAGATTACTTACTATTTATAATAATATAACAGCCATAGTTAAAAGCGCGAGGGGCTCGTGGCGTCGTAACAACCTCGCGGATTGTACGATCTGCGAGGTAAAGCTGCGTCTACCGCGGTCAGTCCGTGGATGGATGACCGTTTCGTTACACATCGAGACCCCTCCGTGCCTCGGAGAGCACGTTAAGCTGTCGGTCCCGGTTGTCATACGAATATCTGTGGCAGAAACGACTGCCACAGATATTCAGTCAGTCAGGGTAGTCAGAAGCCTAAAAGTTTGACAACTGGTCTAACTTCCAAATGTCAGTATTACAATAAATGGGTTGCGGGGGTCTGATGGCATTCGCTCCGTATAAAGTTCTGATGTTCAGCCGCATCTGGTTAGACTGGAAACCGACCCCAATATAATAATGAGAAAAGGCTCAGAGGATGATGAACAGCCGTAGTTAAAATAGTAGCACAAATTTATCATTTATAATTAAAAACATTTTATTTATTGAAAACTGATTGGACGCATCAATCGAGCCAATGTTGATTTATTTATAAAGGACGTGAATAATGTATTTCATAAAGGGCTATAATGTCAGCAATTAGTCACCATATGAAATGTAAAAATGTGGTCCAATAACCGCGCCTTGTGTGAGTCCATCCGCGAGGCATGTTTCCGATGCAAAACAACAAGGTATCAATACCTGCCATATTATAGTTATTATATATGCTACCTTTTACACGTGCCAAGTTATCTGTTGCATAGAATAAGCGACAAGGTTCACAATCAACATTGTTTGCTACCCATTCAACTGTATCAAAGGCTTCTGTTAGATTTATAGTTTTATAGCGTGAGACAATGGATTGCAAAATACCTAATTGTTTTTCATTAGCTAAGTTGGCGTGACTGAACCAGATTCTATGGAATTTTACTAGCATTTCTAAAAACTTGATCTGCTAGACAACTTGAAGTAAACAATCAAGTCTAGATCGAAGTAAAAGGTAAATGGATGTATTTTTTGATTACGTCAATGCGTGACACTTGTAAGTGGGTTTGGAATTCAATGTAGTCAATATTATTTTGTTTTCATTAGCATAGTTGTAACAGTAACTTGTTATTATTTGACAAGATAACGATTTACATATTTAGGTGTTCTAATAAATAAACCTGGGACTATTATCATTAATAATCTAATCAACCCATTCTTGACCACTGTACCAATTTGGGAACACTTAATAAAATGAAGGTATATAGAAAAGTTTTGACAATAGTTATTATTTTGTTACTTGGTTGTGCAGTCGAGAGTACGTCCATTAGGTAGTAGCATCGGATTATACTAATTTGTTCTAAAATATATCTTTTTGGACCCACTGAAGTTCTTTATCTGGAGGACAGTGCATATAAGCATACTTTTCTTATTATTATTTATTGTGATGAATATTGTGAATATTGTTTATATTTTCATAAAACAAATAACTAACCTAACATTCAAAGTTATTTTATTGCAGTTACTTTGCACGTATATAGAAATATAGTGACATACATATTGGTGTGCCAATTTGGGTACAATGGCTACAAGTGTACTACAAATAACCATTTTATTCTCAGAATCAATATGCATCGCAAGCAATATTTTAGTGACATTTATGACTTCAGGGCTTAGAAGAAGCTACTAGACTAATAGCAGAGGGTAGTGACGACAGCTTGATGTAGCCATCATTCCACCAGACTCGTGACTGACGCAGAAGAAGGCGATGATGATGTGGTACTTAATACCATTTTTCTTCGTGGAGAAATCCTCATGGACACACTCCACCTAGGAAACCAGAGCCAGTGTCAGACTCTTACCGACTAAAACCATCACGGTGTTTCTTTAGCCGGGGCGTGGAATAAACTCTGCATTCACTAACCACCCTCGACAGGTCCCGGCTCGCACTTGTAGGTGAGCCCCTTCCCCCCGTGCGGCCTATCGCTGGCTGCATACTCCTGGACTCCTCCTCCTCCTTGAACTCGACCGTCACGGGCCTTGACTGGACGGGCGGCGGACTACCCCGAAACCGCCGCCCGCAAGCTCTATCCTCCCGTAATTTTTTATAGATGTTTTTATCCTCGCGATCCGGGTGGTGAACTCGAGACCCTCGGTCCGAAATGGAGGCATGAGAACGTAACTACAGCACTCCTTCTGGGGTTACGAGATCGACAGGGACAGGGAAGGACAAAGTCCCCCGCTGCCTGCCCAGTGGAAGGGTGAGTGTACACTGGGCCAGTCTCTGCTACTCCACTGTCTCCTCTGCTAAGATCAGAGGGACACGCGGAGCAACGCCTTTTTGTCACTGCTGCGGAGCTGAAAACATTTACGAGATACTCGTATATAGGTAGTGAGCAAAGTGTCGCCAGATACTACCTCCAAACTGTCACACCAAAGATGTTTTGTTCGCCCTTCATCACCCACTATTGAAAGCTCACAGTTGGATGGCGTTGATCATGTCCCTGGAAAACTTCCAAAACAAATGCAATGTGCTGTGTCTCATATCAGAGGCTGCTAGAGTTGCAAGAAGTGCAAGAAAACTCTATGTATTGAAAAATCTTGTTTCGCAAATTTTCACTCATAAGAGGCCGTTGTGCCAATTTGGGTACACCCCTGTAAATTCCTGAAAAATATATTTTTCGTTTATTTTCGTCATTTTATTTATTTTTGTAGATACTAACTTTCAATTAATAAAAGAATTTTGAAAATCCGCTTACTAGTTTTCATTTGGCTGCTAATGGGTTGAACCCTTGTATAGACACTACTAATTCTTGATATAGTTGACAGATATAATAGTAATAGAAAAAGGTGTTCCTTTCCGTTTTTAGATGAACAATGAAATTAATAAATATATTGATAGCAATAAACACTTCATTGAAAATTATATTATTGCCGAATGGCTAAATGTAGAGAGAAATATATTTGAGCAGTTGATCAAATAATAAAAGTGGATAATAAATTGCATTGTCTTGTTAAATACCCCATTGATTGTGGTGCCGTAAATATAATATACTTTTTGTTCAATTGTAAGAGGTAGGCGTGTGCTGACTGCAATAATAAAAGATCGATTGTTTAGTTTTTAAGAAGCAAATTGTCTCCTAAACAATGAATAAGAAAAACAGGATCTATAAATCGTTGGTACCAGAACATTAAACCAAAAAGTTTTGAGATTAATTAAAACTTTTGAGCAAAAGGCAAAAGTTACTTGTTTTGGCACTTTTGGGCCATACATGGTGTAATTTGGTGAGGATAGGTACCTACTTCAGTTGGTTAATTTGTAGATGAGACCAAAAACTAATGGCTAAACAATAGGTAGTTATTTTTGTCACATTTGGAATAGTATAATTAAGTAGGTACCTAAGTAGATTCAAATTTGAAGTTGATAAAATCAATACAATTTTTCTTTCCACAATTTAAATCGTTATATTTCGCTTCGCATGCGTAACTGCGTTAAAAATAATAAAATAATTAGTAAGGGTAGGCATATCTATACGACTTTGAATTAACTGCAAAGTTAGTCAAGCCGGTTAAGAAACACTGTTTCTTAATAAGATATCGCTGACGTCACCCAAAGACGTATAAAAAATGGAGGTTAATTTCGATACCACGAGTAGCGTTCACGGTAGCTGAGTGGCTAAAGCACTGGCGTACTAAGCCAGGAGTCACAGGTTCGAATCCTGCTCGTGGGTGATTTTTTCTTTCCACAATTTATATCGTTAAATTCAATAACAGTTGAATCACCATTTATTGCTTCTCTGTTCACAAAATATTTTAATTGATGGTTTGAATGGACACTTATTGAAAATTCCTAAATGGGTGTCTTTATTTTCAAATCAGAAAACATCTTTCTGCTGAAATCTCTTCAACTTGCCGACAGCGCTTCGCTCCAATAAGAAGTAGGTACTCTGCAATATCAGTTTCTAAGACACGCCAACAGATGTCGTTTGTATTGCAAAACGAACGCGCCGCCAAGGAACTTGCAAGGACATGGAAAGGGTTTGCAAAAACGTCAAACTGAAACTCACCGCGAGGCCGATAGATGGCGCTGCTGGTTCTTGATATGAAGCAAATCTGCAACAAGACAAAGCAACATGTTATTTCTTATTTGAATAACGTAATAACTGTTAAAATGATGAATGGGAACTTTTTATTGGTTAATGTGAAAATGCAAATAGGTACATTTGATATTTCATATTTTAACACTTAAGGTATTTTTTTTTAATTTACACATTTTCTTGGTGACTGGTGAGTGTAGTCTCCCAACCCACACCAGACTACTCGTCATCTATGCACTGGAATGGTGTGGTGAACTAAAGCCTAAAATTAAATTCCTTCTCATTTTAAGAAGTGGCCCATGCCTAGTTGTGGGACAGTAAAGGGTTGATTTTATGTAAAGAAAATATTAACATTATCTTTGTTTAATAAATCAAAGTCAATGTCAAAAGCATTAACATGCATACATACTTTCAAAACGTTAATTTATGAATCTAATTACACATCCAAAAAGTTGGTCATATGGCAAAGCTAGATCGTTTTTAGCCAAGAGTGGTCAGTACCTACTCATGTTATAGCCACTGTAAGTCAGTTGGTAACAGAAAAAGTGAAAAATGTCATGCAGGGACTACCTGATGCACGGAAACTAATCGAGACGAACTTCCTTGACCTCAAGATCCTATTAGCGATCCGCTGATGTACTGAATTTAACCATAATTAAATTTATTATTTATTTTTATCGTTATTTACCAACCTCACGCCGCACTCACAGATAATATAATGCCGCACTGATCTACGTTATTTTGTCGACGCCGGCTGGCCGGCTGTCGCTGAAAATCAGCGCGGTGTCTTCGCTCCGTGCATGAGGCACAGCCACGGAACAGCAATATGCTGAGCGGCGGCCGTTTTGCGCGCCGTACCGTACCTGTATTTGTTTTGGGTTCTTGAATTTTTTGGTAATTTAGTGCATCACTTTTGAAGCAAATACATTTTTTTTCATTCTTTCTTTCATAATAACGAAACTGAATTTCTAAATATGTTTTGGTTAAAATGTAACATGTTATAAAAACTATTCCAATCGATTCTCCTGGTGATTCTGAACAAACTAGTTTCTCAAATTGTGTTAACAAAAAGTAACGTTGAAGATGAAAGTAATAATTTTGGGCATAACTTCTTTTTTTGTTACGTTACACAGAAATTATGACTAACAAAAAAATCTGTAGCACACAAACAACACAAAATTTAATTCTAAGCCTTGGACGAATAAAAAAGGCGGACAGAATCTCGCTAAACAAAAAGTGAAGCACCCATAGTAAGATGGCTCGCTTAAAAGTAAGGGCTGGCACGCACGCATTCACACCCATAGTAAGACAAAAAATCACGACTTTGCAACAAATCTCCTGTGACGGTAGTCATTATCGTAGTATCACAAATAAAATCACAATATACAACGTATGATTTACAATAGAACTCTGACGACTAAAAAATGGCGGACAGAATCCCACTAAGAAAAGATGCACTTCGTTTTTTCCTGAACCTACTATAATTTCGACAGAATTTTAACACACCAGATATATACAACGTGTTATTGAAATAACCACGAAGAAAAGGAGGAAATAACTGATAACCTCTTAAGGCGTCATTGTACTCATCAGTATGAACAAGTTTTACTATGGAACCAACCCTGAAATCGCCTGTCCAAATCTGTTGTCTCCTACATTTTTGTTCACATGAATCGTCAAAATGTAGCGAACAGGGGGTCTACTCCCGTTCGACGATATTCGATAAATCGTACGATTCATCGCACAATTTGCTACTCCGGTCAACCATCGTTCCCTTATCGCATGCGTTGATCGTGTTTTGACGTTTGTTTTTCTCATCTCCGGTAAATTGTATACGACTATGAACCGTAGTCTATCTTAATTGTGCCTTTTTTATGTGCCTATCTTTATTATGTAAGTATCAGTCGGAACGAAAGTTCGTACTTCGTTTGTCGTTCGTAAAACGCGAGTAGACCTACAGCTGTTTTTTTTTCGCGATTTCTGAGTTGGTGCTATAGTAAAACTTGTTCATACTGATAGTACAATGACGCCTTAAGAGGTTATCAGTTATTTCAATAACACGTTGTATATATCTGGTGTGTTAAAATTCTGTCGAAATTATAGTAGGTTTAGGAAAAAACTAAGTGCATCTTTTCTTAGTGGGATTCCGTCCGCCATTTTTTAGTCGTCAGAGTTCTATTGTAAATCATAACGGTCGATTTAAAAAAGAAAAAATATACCTCATCCGGAACCGGACGGACGTATGACAATTTAAACGTCTATTTTATTTTCCAATAATAGTGAAATACTAAAAAAATCTTATAAGAAACAGACAGCTGTTACTCTCAACTATCGGGGGTTGTTACATCCCCCACTATGAAAAAAATCTATGGGCGTTAACCATGGGGTGACGGGGTGGATACCCTCGGTCATTCGTGGCGTTCGGATCACGCGACGCAAGTTTAAATTATGGGGTAGCCCAGTGAAGTAAGTTTTTCATTTTTATTCTTCCGTATTCAAGTTTTTTTTTCTAGTAAAGTGACATTTTTTGTACCGTAAAATGCCCTAACTTTGCCAACAAGCCCTACTTTGCCTAAGGCATTAACTGAATTTTTACTCGCACTGACACTTTATAACTGAACCAAATGTTAGCGTTGTCATAGTTTTCAAAGCTCCCCAAGTACGGAAATCATAGCTATTATAGTTTACTCAAAAAATTACTAGGCAAAGTAGGGCTTGTGGGCCAAGTTAGGGCAGTTTACGGTATTTGTTTTGTTGGTACAGTACCTATATTTTTTTTTCTTTTGTGGCATATGTTAGTAATTTCGAGTTATTTGTGTATTTTTTCGAGGTCAATTTTTTTTCTCATAATAGCAAAAAATAGACCTTACGAATTTCTCAAAAAAAAATTTTTTTTTTCGATGTAGATCTGCTCTTGACCGCAATCTAGACAGCTTTGAAAAAACTTTGTTTCATAAACTTTTATTTCATTGAGATTTCATTTTCAACCTTTACTTGTTTGACTCGTAAATTGTAAAATCCTGATGATCTTGCTTTTGTGTGCATTCAATCAACTCAGCCTATCGCATTCCACTGCTGGACATAGGCCTCTCCCAAGTTGCGCCACAACACTCGGTCCTCTGCCTTCCGCATCCAGTCCCCCCCAGCTACTTTCATCAGGTTGTCGGTCCACCTGGCTGGGGGGCGCCCTACACTGCGTTTGCCGATTCGCGGTCTCCACTCAAGAACTTGTCTGCTCCAACGGCCATCGGTCCTTCGACAGACATGGCCAGCCCAATGCCATTAGAGCTTACTAATCCTACAAGCTATGGCGGTCACTCCGGTTTTTCTCCGGATAATCTCGTTACGGATTTTATCCTTCAAAGAAACTCCAAGCATAGCTCGCTCCATAGCTCGCTGAGTGACTTTGAATTTGTGGACTAGCCCAGTTGTCAGTGTCCACGTTTCGGCAATATGTGTGCATTATAGTGTGCTATTACAGGATTTTTTAAATTTCAATTTCTAGTTTTTACTAGCATTACAACGACTCTGTTCTAATAATCCATAAATAATTAACATAAGAGTCGAAGTAAGTATCCTTTATCCGCTATGGACTTAGCATTTTTTTTGTAATAATTAAACCATTAAGTACGTACATACCTCTTTGTCCTCAGACCTGTACTTGCAGTATTATTAATTTTAATAAGTAGTAGCTGTCATGTCAGTAGCTAAAGCTGTCGGCCATTATTATTAAATTATGACGTCATGTTATGCATACAACATGCGTGTAACGGTTGGTGTGGATGCCACTTCCTTTTAAATGTGTATTGTGTAGTGGTGAGTGATGTTGATGAAGATGTTCTATTATTAATAGTAAAGAAAATGTTTGTTTTGAAAAAAAAAAGATGTATTGAAAAGATTATTGAAAAAGTCTTTCGATTCAGGAAGGAAATAAAATGTGCTATTTGACAAAGTAAATCGGGAAAAAAGTGAATCTTCAGAGCTGTTGCATCATAAGCACTCTAAAACGTAAGTAAATCCGATTTTTTAAATACTTTCGAAGTAATACGTAAAACAGTAGATCATCATCATCCTCCTGCCCTTATCCCAATTTATTTGGGGACGGCGCAGCATGTTTTTTTCTTCCATACATCTCTATCAGCCGTCATCTCTGTGTTTACTTTCTTTCTATTCATATCATCTTTCACACAATCCATCCATATTTTCTTCGGTCTCCCTCTTTTCTTATAGCCATCAACATTCATACTTAAAACTTTCCTCGTAACATGCTCCCCATTCCTCCTCATCATCCTCATCATCATCATCAAAAACAGTAGATAATACCAGAAAATTAATTTAATAAGTTCTATTTCGCAGATGCAATTTAAAGGTAAATAAATAGGCACTTCAGAATGTTATATGCAACAATTTTTTTAACCAGCATTTATTTTCCAATTACCTTATTATTATTAATTTTTTTTAGGGTAGACATGTCGCATGCATGCTAGTGTGGCGGAGAGTCCAGTTAGGTTCCATCCACCATTCGGGATAGTCTGCTGCCTGGCGTGGCTGGTGTTGCTGGCGTGGCTGCCGTGGCTGGCGAGGCTTGCAAAGCTGGGTTGGCCCCCGTGGCTGGCGAGGATGGCGTGTCAAGCGTGACTGGCGTGTCAACTGCATCATGGCGGGGCCCGTGCGGGCTGCCAGGAAGGGTGCGACTGACGTTAGGCCACACGGGGAGAAGGAGCTCGCCTGCTTGTGGCGGGCCGGGACCTGTCCAGGGTGGTTGTGCGAATACAGAGAGTTCCTACGCCCCCGGCCAAAGGTAGTTGAAGGAACACCGTGGTGGTTTAGTCGGTAAGAGTCCGACACCAGCTCCACCGCCCTCGACCGGAGTACGTCCGTGAGGATATCCACACGGCAAAGAAAAAAGTGTCTCCATGCGCCGCCGAAAAAGTAAGATTATATATTAATAACAGAGTATTGAAGTTATTATTGTAATAATGTCATTGAACGCACATCACTACACTGTATTATGCTCCGCCCGTTGTCTGTCAATGCCCACGTGGAATATATAACTCAATAGAATAATAAATATTTATAATCTGTAATATACCTATGAATGATACCTCATACCTTATATTTTGTGGGTGTATCTATGCATTCGTAATTTTATTCTTACTTTATTTGTACGCGGCTCGTGTGAAGGATCAACCTTTTACGTGTAATAATATTATTTATAATTATTATTTTAATCGTCATCATCATCATCATCATCATCATTTCAGCCGAAAGACGTCCACTGCTGGACATAGGCCTCCCCCAAGCATCGCCACAACGACCGGTCCTGTGCCTTCCGCATCCAGCGGATTCCCGCGACCTTCATCAGGTCCTGTCGCGGTCACCACTCCAGAACTGTACGGCCCCATCGGCCATCCGTTCTGTGCCCTGCCCACTTAAGTTTGGCAATTCTTCGGGCTATGTCGGTTACCTTCGTTCTCCTGCGAATCTGCTCATTTCTGATTTGATCACGTAGGGACAGTCCGAGCATAGCCCTCTCCATTGCCCTCAAAGGGCATTATTACGTATAATAATATTATTCATAATTATTATTTTTATCTATACTATAATAAAACTGTAAAGGTCGAAAAGTCTGTACATTGAGTTTTTTTTCGCGAAAACTGGCTAGGGGGACTAGAAATAAGCTATAGAACACGAATCAATCGTTTAAAAAAATTATGTCTGTCTGTCTGTCTGTCTGTCTGTCTGTCTGTCTGTTTGTTACCTCATCACGTGAAAACGGCTGAACGGATCGTAATGAAACTTAGCATTTGTATTGGTATTAGTCTAACTTAAAATATAGGGTATGTTTTATCTGAATCGGTTGAGTAGATCCAGCGATACAGCTTGACCCCTCTATTGTATTAAGTTGCATACAAAGTAGAGGTCATGATTGTTGGTTGATTGCAGGTTGCAGGTTCCTAAAAATACAACTGGATTCTATTAGTGTTATAGAAAATATAGAATAACATAACATAGCCCATCACTGTCCCGCTGCTGGGCATGGCCCTCTTCTTGGAATGAGAAGAGTTAAAGAACTGTATATTGTTAGTGTAATAGATTATCATAACATAATCAGCTCATTACCTACTGCCCCACTGCTGGGCACGGACCTCTTCTCGAAACGAGAAGAGTTAAGAAACTAGAAAATATAGAATAACATAACGTAGTCAACCCATTACTGTCTCACTGCTGGGTATGGCCCTCTTCTCAAAATGAGAAGAGTTAATGAACTGGATATTGTTAGTATTATATAATAACATAACATTACCAGCCCATTACAGTCCCACTGCTGGACACGGGCCTCTTCTCAGCATAAGAAGAGATGTGGTTAGTGTTATAGAATAACTTAACATAATCAGCCCAATTACTTCCCACTGCTGGGCACGAGCGTCTTCTCAGAATGAGGGCTAATTCCATGAGATTCCATCACCTTAGCCGGTTGGTTGTAAAAACAAAATATAGTATGGTCGGTAAATAGTGTAATCGACTGTGTAGGCGCTTATATGTATATAATTAAAGACATTGTGTTCATAATTATGACACGATGTTATTTTCCGATATCCACGCGGACGGAGTCGCGGGCACAGCTAGTACTTAATAAGAGTGGTACGGCTAACTGCATATCAACCACGAAGAAAAGAAAGGAGATCAACGGTATCATAGAACCATTACAAATGGAACTGGCTAACGGCCAAAATTAATATCCTATCTATCCACGATTTATCTTACTAGAGATAGAAATTTGACATATTTTGTATGGAGCTTATGTCAAATTTCTATCTCTAGTAGGGCAAATCGTGGATAGATTGGATATTAATTTTGGCCGTTAGTATGTAAGTTACAAGTCAGGTTCTGTTTATACTGGTTTCTTAGCATCAATTGCACATGATTTTAAGACTCAAAAGATCCTCAAATTTATGCATATACAACGTGTAGGTAATTAATATGATTGAAAACCTCTTAAGGGGTCATTGTACTCATCAGTATGAGCAACTATGAGACCAGTACAAAAAACCAGCTGTGGTCTACATTATGTCGAGTTATGCGGAAATAAATGTGTGAAGCAGCTTTTTTTTTCACAATTTCTGGATTGGCCCCATAGTAAAAGTTGTTCATAATGATGAGTACAATGACCCCTTGAGAGGTTTTCAGATATTTCAATTACACGTTGTACACCATAATTGCAAACCTCAAAGACAAATACTCCCCTATTACAAGATTGATATTCGATATCGATACCAACATATCGATAATTGGGAATCTGATCACGGCTAAAATCGATTAATTAAATCACCGTGCACCGCGATTTTACGGTGCCGTGTGTATATTACCTTAGTAGGCAGGCTATACGCCTGATATAGGTATCCAAAGATACACGTGTTTCGATATCAAACGGTTAATTAATTAGGTCTACGTAAAGTACGTAATAGCAACATCAATATTGTCTATTTCTATTTAGACAACTTACCCGTGCCTACATAAAATATATTTGATTTAATTTAGTAGAGATTTTAATAGAATTTTATAGACTAGAGTATGATCAGCCCATATTGCTATCTCACATATGGACACAAACGTTTTTTTATTGGGAAGGATTTTGTTTTAGGCCTTCAATAATTCAATATTTTTTTTCAAATGGCAAGTAATTGCCTATGCCAAGAGTTTTGGTAACGCATGTGTTACAATTTACAAATACATACATTGACACTACTTTAAAAAGAGTTTCGATGGTTCGAAATTGGCCTAATATCAATCCATACTTTTGAATGCAAAATAAGCACTAAATTGGATTAATATTTAGTTTTTTTCGAATCAATCAACTCAGCCTATCGCAGTCCACTGCTGAACATAGGCCTCTCCCAAATTGCGCCACAACGCTCGGTCCTCTGCCTTCCGCATCCAGTCCCCCCCAGCCACGTTCTTTAGGTCGTCGGTCCACCTGGCAGGGGGGCGCCCTACGCTGCGTTTGCCGATACGCGGTCTCCACTCAAGGACTCGTCTGCTCCAACGGCCATCGGTCCTTCGACAGACATGGCCAGCCCACTGCCACTTCAGCTTACTGATCCTACAAGCTATGTCGGTCACTCCGGTTCTTCTCCGGATAATCTCGTTACGGATTTTATCCTTCAAAGAAACTCCAAGCATAGCTCGCTCCATAGCTCGCTGAGCGACTTTAAATTTGTGGACTAGCCCAACTGTCAGTGTCCACGTCTCGGCACCGTATAATTATTCCTTATTAGAATAAAATTGAAATTGGGTATTGTGTATATTTTTTATCAAAAATGTATTATCTTAAACACATATTTTTGACACTTTTTGACAGTAGAATTGAATTGGGATCGGAATTCAAGAGCTACTGAGTTCAAAGTCAAAGACATTTTTTTTATTTCGAATAAGCATTTACATAGTTACTTTCAAAACGTTAAAAAATTTCAATATATACTTAAAACATGAAAACATTACACTCCTTTTTGGGCAGTTGTGTGAAAAAGAGCATTCCATTTTCCATGAAAAGAAAAGTTTCCAAATCAAAGTAATTCTGAGTTACTCCACTCTCGAATAGTAAGGGCAATAATACATTTTTCGAAAATTGCATACGATGGCCAATCGTCCCCTCTATAAGGGTGAATAACAAAGGAGGTGGGCAGGGTCGCAGGTTTTGGGGCAAAAACTACCAAATGTGGGGGCCGGTCAACCAGGAAATTGACGTTTTTATTCACATGTTTATTTTACTCAGGAAGTTTGTGATTATCTGTTTTTTAAGTGTAATAAGTGGTGTTTTAAGGTATATATACTATTTATATATAACTGTACATTCTATGCTGTACATAAATAATAGCAAGAGACAGGTGTCAAAGTTTTCGTTGTATCACACACAGTACGATACTTATTCTTGCTTGTGAAAAGTTATTTATTTATTTAAGGGCAGTTCAGATTACGCTATAATATATATGTTAAAGCGAATATAAAGCACAACAGTATCGCTCAGCATACATTTTTATAGCAAGCCAATACTATACAATGTGTTATTGAAATAACTGCCTAATTGGTCTAGTGGTCGCAAGCGCGACTGCTGAGCATGGGGTCCTGGGTTTGATTCCTGGGTCGGCAAAAGTGTTATTGGGTTTTTCATTAGGAAATTCTCAGTAGCAGTCCGGAGTCTGGATTTGTGCCCAGTTAATGGCAATAGGCTCGCCCCCTATTATATGGGACTTATAACATAACTGGCGAAATGTGGGTATACTATACACCTCTGCCTACCTCTTCGGGGAAATACAGGCGTGATGTTATGTTATGTTATGTTATGAAAGAGGTTAAGTAATCGGCTCACTATCTAATAGTTAATAGCTCTTAATGGGATCACGCCCATACGCATGTAATAGTAGTATAGCTCCTTTATGAAAGAGCTCGTCCGGGGACGTACAACCACCGTACCTACTTCTCCGCCAAACAGTGATGCTTGCATTGCTGTTTCGGTCTGAAGGGTACGGGTGCCAATGAAATTACAATCACACGAGACTTTCCATCTTCATGTTTCATTTTGGTGAACCGACTTGCGGTACCATTAAGGCAACAGCCTAGGTGGTATTGAAGTTGTTATGGACAAAGGTAACCGCTTAATATCAGGTGAGCCTTTGGCTCGTTTTGCCATCCTATACTATAAAAAAACGCTCTTAACCACTGAACTTGCAATTACCTAATATTAATTTCAATACCGTACTTGTTGGATTTGTAACTGACATGCTTGTTGACATGGTTATTTTAATGAAAACCATGTACGGATTGTTTATTGTTCTGTTTTACGTGGGTGAGTATTTAATGAGCAATTATAGCTCCCACATTTCTCAATGATAAGAAAGAGATAAAGTGGCGTGGGTCTAACGGCTGTGACATTTTATATTAAACTACTTGTGAATATCGTGTTGTATGAACATAGTTACCCATACATAGACATAACATAATCAGCCCATTACTATTCAATTGCTGGTTACGGGCGTCTTCTCAGAATGAGAAGGTTAAGACCTTAGTCCACCACGCTGGCCTACTGCGGGTTGGCGGACTACACACACCATCGAGAACTATATAAAGCATTCTCAGGTGTGCAGGTTTCCTCACGATGTTTTCCTTCACCGTTAAAACAAATGAAATTCTGATTCACACATGAATTTGAAAAGTCAGAGTTGCGGGTGTGGTTCAAACTCAGACCTTCCAGCGTGAAAGGCGGGCGTTCAACCGCTAAACTATTACCCTCTAAGTAACCCTTGCAAATGAATTATTATTAGAACTAGTTCCAGCAAAATTTAAAAAACTTTATTTTCAAGTTTTTGATCAAATACTTTTCTGATGATTCTGTTGACACACGTATTGCCTTCTATCAGCTGAAGTTCTATCAACCCTTTAACGGAAACAGACCGTGAACATAAAAATAACAAGCTCGAAACTCCATAAGCCAATAAATCACTCGAATATTCAATAAGCGTATTGATCCGATCCAAAAATCGATCTCTTGTCTATTGAGATTCTGAGGCCAAAATCGTTAGACCATTATTTGACAAATAGGAAATTTGCATAGCAATGGGTTACCTATTTGCATATTGGGTTACCGTGATATTTTTGCATATAAAAAGGTATAGACTATTGTTAGAAAATGTACCTGGGGAGGAACATCTGCATGTATAGATGTAATAATAAGTTTGATGGGGTGTAAGGGGAAGCATACAACATCCAGCTTCCACAAGCGTCACTCACAATGTTATCGGCACTAGTATATTCAGACCAAACCTGGCTCGCCCGACGATGCATATGACGTAGAATAATCGGAAAAGTCGTATCTTTGCGAAAATCCTAGAACGATTGCAAATAACCTGATACTTGGAATCTATGATTTTCGCAATCATTCGAGCTATTTTCAGGATTATTGCAAAAATCCAGCATATCTTAGGTAAGTTGCGAAAAACCACTCACGTTATGAGCGCTGATGTGAACGTTATGCACTGAGGGATGTGCTGATTGGCTAACAGCTACATTCCTTTTGTCTTTTGTTGTAGTCTGATATTAATTCATAATTCATAATCTTTATTTTCTCTTCACAAAGGTTAACAATTTATAGATTTGATTGACAATATGCAATTATTAATGATATACATTAGTATTGTATTATGATCCTTTGTTAGAGACTGGAGTCCATAGGTACCGAATTTGTAATGATTAGCAATTTGTGATCATATCGAGATATTAATAAAAAAAAGGTTAAACAAAAGCATGCGGTTTTTATATAGCTTCAGTGTTTTGTTGCCTAATAACTTTTTTGTGATAATATTCTAACATTAAAATACTTTATTTTTATTAATACCTTTATTACCTCGTTACTTTTCCTCTTCGTCACTTCGTTACTTTTCCATGACTATACTATGGACCTTTATGAAGAGCCACGTTCTGACTAACCAGAATAAAGATGTTATGAATCGACTCTTAGATTAGCCAATCAGCGTTTTAATATAAGTTTCCAATCGTCCTAAACTTTAATTTTTTAAATAATAGATTCTGCATTCACAGATTATAAATTAAATAAATCTCTTGACTTAGCCGGGAACGAATTTCACTGCTGGGTCGACCTTAAAATCGTGAAAAACAAATCAACCCTTCCATACGCTTCAGTCGACAGGTATTGTTTTTTTCTATGAAACAGCAGATTTTTACACGGTTTCCGTGTTGTCGCTATATTAAAAATGATGCTATGTCCTAAATATGACCACGTATTTCTGATATACGTATAGATGTTAATCACATACATCGTGTGAGCTATTACAAACAGTAAAATAATATAGGTTAGGTACACCAAAAACCACGGCCAGGAATAATCTTAAAGTAAAAATCAGTTAACAAACATAACCGAGGAATTCCAATTAATAATTATGAAACGCATTCTTAATCCGACGCACATCCTTATCCCGAAAGTATTTTATAAAAATTCTACAACCCTCCAACTGCCGACAGTCGAACCCAGCCGTGCGAACAATCTATCTTACCCATTCGATTCCTTTACAAACCCTTAGACGCTAACGAACTCATACAAACCCGTATGCAAATATAAATCATGTAGTCACTAAATACAATGCAGCATTCAAATACTCAGGTGCCAAAGTGTCACAATGGTTTGCAATAAAAAATCATTCACATTATTGTTACTAGAGAGGGTCTCGACGGTCTATTTAATATGCGTGTGAACTGCGAATATTTTCTTATTAAACAAGATATTTTTAACATCTACTAACTATTTATTTTAAATATTTATACATGTAATATTTCCTATGGTAGGTAAATATTTATTTATTTATTATATTAAATATTAGTAAACTTTATTAAAGTGCACTACATACTGCCCCCATCTATTTTTCACGTCTTCCTTGTCCATCCAAAGGTTGTCTGGAAGATATCGCTATTAGCGATAAGACCGCCAATGTACCCTTATTTTACATGTTAGTCCTAAGTTTAATAATGTTATTGGTGTACAATAAAGAATATTCTATCTATCTATCTATCTATTTAATCCACATTCTCAAATCGTGTCAAATAGTTTCTGCAATAAATTCCGCTAAATAATTCTTTCTTGCGGTAAGTTTTGCATGTTTGTGAATATATTTCCATTTAATAATGATATTTTTAGAATTAGTTACCGCCTTTAGAATTATGCTGGTGTAATTAATTTGCATAGCGACCGGTAATTTTAATCATTAAAACCTATTTAAAATTCTTACCGTTTTGTTATGACCATGGATTGATCAGAAACGTTTTCTGTACTCCACTTACAATACGTTGTATTCTACAAAAGAAACTAAAGATTGTAGTCAATTATTTAAGAAACCCGACCCTTGACGGCGAAGATTCCCACTATCAATTTCAAGCAACATAATTGTCTTCGTTCAATAAACCAAATAAATCATTTGAACCAGATTTTTTGTACCCACGACTTCACTTTCTACGCAGGTGTCCCGAAGACTTCCTGCCCCAAAATGAAAGGGTTAACAGACAATTGTCGACAATAAAAGGGTCTAAACATCCCTTTGTTAGAAATCTCAGGTGGCGCAAACCGATGTTAGTTTTTTTTTTTTGAATGGGTTTACGCAGGTTGAGTGAAAGTGAATCTTTGGATCCTGTCGCGTATGAGGGTTAATTATAATGGAACATGGCATACGTGACTTTGAGGTTAGTTTTGTTTTTTTGTGAATTCCGAGTGTGTTTTGTGTCAGCTTTGATTACTTTCTTTTTGTTAATTAAATTGATGTTTTAATTAAACTGAATTTTGGAAGTTTTTTTTCCAAGTTTTGTAGGAGATGTGTGCGTTTCTTTTATACTCCCGACGTAAACTGTAACACAGGTGTGCTTTAAGTTTAACGTGTGTAGGTATCTGTCTGTAGCATCGAGGTCCCAAACGGATAAACCTGAAAATAAATAAAATTGTATTTGATGTGTTTTTGTTCGAAGTTATACAAAAGTTCAGTTGCGTAACATCCCGCGTTTTATTGCTAGTATTTGTTAATATTGGATAATTACCATTTTGAAATAAGTTGGAGCCCTAACATAGAATATAGGTATTACAAACAGAAAAAAAATCTCCAAATAATACCCATCTACTCAAACCACCACCATGTACCTAATACAACAACAGCAACAAAAACGTGCAAAAACAAGTGCGCTTTTGCAACCGTTGACCAGTAATTTTTTCATGCTTACTTTGAATTAAAGTTAGAACTGTTAATAACCTTCTTCTTTTTGAAGTCGGTAAAAAAGATGTACAAAAAAGTAGGTACCTTTTAAGTTACTTGCGTAACAAAAGGGAAATATCGTGAGGTAATTGAACACCTGAGAGGACCACTCATAAATGAACATTCTTTGTACTTTATAATCTAAAATAAATGACATGCTGGCATGACAAATTAATAATCGCTGATGACAAACATCCCTATATTTAATACACTTCAGCACGCAAATAGCAAACTAGACCGATGAATGACACATTTCATGCCATAATTGAGGCTAAAACTGTATTAAAAACTGAATAATAAATGAATTATAACCAAACAAAAGTAATATACCTACAAAAGGCCCACTTTGTAACGAGCATGGTATAATAAGATGTTTCACCAGGTATTCTCTTCCCGCGATGACAGGGCGATGCCTCCAAGCTACGTCAAGATCACGTTATTACAGTAAAACTGTATAAAATTACTAGTTCAAAAGTGATTCAATATAGAAGCAAGTAAATGAAAAAATGCATTTTGCTCGGGTAATTTATTTACATAAAGTGGCAGCACATCAAACTGACAAGTGTCACGATAACAGCCCGCTATTGGCTCCACAGCCGATGACGTAGGACGGAGGCAATCACATGACCTAGCTGTCACGGGAAGAGAGTACATGGTAAAACATCTTATTATACCATGTAACGAGCAACTTGGTAATGCAGCACGTTGCAGCGCTATAGTTCATTGTGACAGTGGCGTTGCTGTTGCGGTACTGTGAGGCGACGTGTTGCAAATGTTCCATATTACAGAACGTTCCTCAAGTACAGTTTGATCTTCAATCAACTGATCACTACTTAAGGATAGAATCGTTCTTATTCCAATACGGTAATTATAAACTTCATTTCAACAACATAACACACGATTGGAACCTGAAATATGAAAGAAATCTCTACTCAAGTATGGTTTCGACCACACTGGAGTGATTACAGATCAAATCTCTGCTCAAATACCAAAATAGGTGACAGTATAAAATAAAGCAAAACTCAGCTGAACTGTGAAAATTAATCTATGTTCTAAAATTAAATCCCAACTCAAAACTTGAGTAACGTTCTGTAAAGGGCCTTAGATTGTCAAATACAATTTTTTTTCTCGCTTGTCAGCAAAAGGCATCTATACTTTGTAAAATATAATTTGATATGTGACAGATGTCAAATACAACTTATAACGTATTTTGACATTATTTGTACGTATTTGACATATTTATAGAGATCAAGCTATATTTTACAAAGTATAAGGTCCGTGGTAGACTAAGGTCTAATCTTCTCATTCGGAGAAGAGGCCCGTGCCCAGCAGTGGGACAATAATGGGCTTATTACGGTTATGGTATTGTAAGATGCGTATTCGAGAACGATGCTCAATCATAAATATAGATTCAAGAATATTTCATACTTTCGTTTCACACTACACATCATTATGAACAACTTATACTATACTACTATTTATTACTTTCCTTATATTCGAAATGCAATGTAGAGTGGTTAACGCGGGTGAAAGTCATCAATTCCTACTCAGACTATAGCCGAATTCCCGAAAAGGGGTCATTGTACTCATGATTATGAAATACTTTTACTATGGGACCAACCCTGAAATCGCGAAAAAAAAATCAGCAGATCCTTACATTTTGTCGAGCGACTTCGATGATTTAGTAGGAAACAGCTGATATTTTTTTCGCGATTTCAAAGTTGGTCCCATAGTAAAAGTTGTTCTATGATATGCCCTGAATGAGCTCTTAAAATATGTCCAAGCATTTCTGATACACGTTGTTTAATAGTGAATTATTAAAATTTAAGTGCTCGTTAATGTGTACAAGTGTGGATAAATGGTACTAAGTTGAAAAAGTGACTTTCGTATTTTCTCATCACCCCCTCAGAAATCTAGTAAAGACTTGCCTAAAAGGTCTAAGCAACCAGGCCATAAAACTACAAAAAAAATCCTTAACAACGAGTAACGTTGAAAAACAAATATACGCGTCGAATTGAGAACCTCCTCCTTTTTTTCGTCGGTTAAAAAGTACAACACGCCTGTATTTCCCGAAGGATTAGGCAGATACACTTCTACAGTCATCATTATTTCAACCGAAAGACGTCCACTGCTGGACATAGGCCTCTCCCAAGCATCACCACAATGACCGGTTTTGCGCTTCCCGCATCCAGCAGATTCCCGTGACGGTTGACGGTCCACCTTGTAGTGGGCTTACCCACGCAGCGCCTTCAGGTACGTGGACGCCACTCTAGAAATTTGTGGCCCATCGGCCATATGTTCTGCGAGCAATGTGCCCCGCCCATGCTTCTTAAGTTTGGCAATTCTTAGGACTATGTCGGTTAGCTTCGTCCTCCAGCAAATCTCCTCATTTCTGATTTGATCACGCAGTGATACTCCAAGCAAAGCCTCCATTGCCCTTTGGATGACTTAATAATCAGGCCCATTGTGAGCGACCACGTTTCAGTGCCATAAGCCCGCATAATAATGGCAGGCCCATGATGAAACCCCAGATTTAAGTACTGACAATGGTTGGACACAACAAATACTAGCATTTACCAAGTATAATACTAAAATCCGTGTGAACGTGTGAAAAAGTGAACACAATGTAGGGACATTGAGTTCACTTAAATCGATAAAATGTAGGAACCACTTAATTTTTTTTTCGCGATTTTAGTGTTGGTCCCATAGTAAAAGTTGTTCATAATGATGAGTACAATGACCCTTTTCCGTGAAAGAAGCCATTAAAATTTCAGCATATATCAATCAATCAATCAACTCAGCCTATCACAGTCCACTGCTGAACATAGGCCTCTCCCAAGTTGCGCCACAACGCTCGGTCCTCTGCCTTCCGCATCCAGTCCCCCCCAGCCACGTTCTTTAGATCGTCGGTTTACCTGGCAGGGGGGCGCCCTACGCTGCGTTTGCCGATTCGCGATCTCCACTCAAGGACTCGTCTGCTCCAACGGCCAACGTTCCTTCGACAGACATGGCCAGCCCACTGCCACTTCAGCTTACTGATCCTACAAGCTATGTCGGTCACTCTGGTTCTTCTCCGGATAATCTCTTTACGGATTTTATCCTTCAAAGAAACTCCAAGCATAGCTCGCTCCATAGCTCGCTGAGCGACTTTGAATTTGTGGACTAGCCCAACTGTCAGTGTCCACGTCTCGGCACCGTAAGTCATGACTGCATATATAATTTGGAACAAAATTTTTGTTCTTCAACAAACTTATTATAAATTTCGATGATCATAAATCTAGATTCAAGTAAATTTTATACTTTCGTCAATTCTCATTTCTACATGCAAGGTTGAGCATCATTCTATTATTTGAAACGAAATTTTTGTTCTTCAACAAATTTATTATAAATTCCGATAATCTAACAACACGATTCAAGAACATTTCATACTTTCGTTTCACGTCAATGTATGAAATGACAGTTCTTAATACTTGATGCATGGTTGTGCATCATTCTATAATTTGAAACTAAACTTTAGTTCTTCAACAAATTTAATAAAAAAATTGGCACTCGCTTTAGATCCTTACAGTGTATCCCCTTGGGTATTGGCTACCATCAGATAACCTGGCCAGACAATTGGGTGTTACAGCTTGGAAAAATCTTTCTGATGCTTAACGTTTTCATGTGCAGGGCTTGTAATTAGGAATTGAATGAGGTACTACTTCTGTTCTTAATTCCGGGTTAAAACTTAATTAAAAACTGAATAATAAAGTGCTAATAACATTGTATAATTCTGTAATAATATACCATGTGACAACGTTTAGATATAATTTTTTACAACGAGTGACTTATACAGTATTTCTAAAGAACGGGTTTTGGCATAATTAATATAGTTTTTTTAACAATAATTTTCAATAATGACTTTCGCGTAAGGTAAGTGCTATTTAGTAAACTTTTCAAAGCAAATGGAGCTGTCATAAAACTGTTGTTTAAACATTTTAATACATATTTCATGATGTCTACTAATACAGATGTAGTGTTTTGTTTTTCGTATAACCCAAGCAAACAAAACTGAAGCAAAATTGTTGTCGTGTAACCGGTCCTAATTATTAAAAAAATAACTGTTCTAGTTAAGTTAAGATAAAAATATATTTATTTTCAAAAACATGTATATATGGTTGATGATGCTTATTAAAGGTGAAAAATAATAGTTTGGATCAAACAATTTGTTGATCAAACTATTATTCCATTCATTATTATTATTGTTATTCCTATACCATATATTTTGGATCAACATATTGTTTGATTATGACTGGTATTCAAAAAATATGAAAAATATAAAGTTTGTTATTGACAAAACATTTCTATAAATGTTGTACTACGTGAAATGGTTTAATAATAATAAGTCAATAGTATTTCCTTTGGTTATTTACTTGTCAAATAATCAAAGAGTATTTCATAACAATGTAATTAATGAACAGTGTTGGAGTTGGAGTGGACTGTAGTTTTCATTAAAAGTCTTGTGAGCACGGAAACCACGGTTTAATAACTTTCACAGTAATTTACAAGATAATTCACGCACAAGCACCGCTTAGGGGCAACGTTAGCGAGCCAAGAGCCCGAGGAACCGGAAACGAACAATAGTTCTTTACAAATAGGCAGAGTTGCCAGTTTAATTATAATATATTATTGTAGGGTTTCCTACAAACAGAACAAAATTTAAATATAAAATCGGCCAAGAGCATGTCGGGCCATGCTCAGTATTATAGGGTTCCTAATTACAAACGAATCAAATCGAATATTAATCATTGGTATTTAAGATTTTGCAAACAGCGCCACCTAGCGCTATATTTAAGAAGTGTGTCATATCAATATAACGCAAAGTTACTTTTTGTGATTTTATTAAATAGAAAGTAACTAAAGGAGCATTATTTGCTACTATCATTTTCTTCTAAGGTCAATGACCTTTGAACTAGGACGTCCTAAGTATTTTTCAGTTTTCTCACTATAACTCAAAAATTACTAATCACATTATAATCGAAATAATTTTAAAAGAGAGTTTTTTATAAAGGTCTATCAATGTGGAAGACTATAAGTTTCTACGTTGCATAGTTTAGAAATGGCAGGGGGGGACACATTGCAAGCCACTTTGGCGAACTGTATTTCACAGATGGTATACCTGATGAAAAGTTATGTATGAAACATTACCTTCATTTTAGTAGACCTATTCAATGACACCCCACACGAGGGGGTGCAGTGAAAAAAATAAAATCATCCCCATTTCACATGTATGGGCGCCACCCCTAAAATTCATTATCAAGATTTTTTTATTCTTTTTAAATTGAGATCTATATCTAAACCATTGTTTAACAAAATTTCATTTACTTATGTTTATAACTGTAGAAGTTATTAAGCTGTAAAAGATTAGGACAGACGGACAGATGGACGGACATGCCGAAACTATAAGGGTTCCTTGTAGGACTACGGAACCCTAAAAAGTCCATAACGTAAAATAAGTAAATTCATACCTATAGGTAGAGTTTTGTCATTCAGGAAATCATCAACGTTGTATTAATTTGTTTTGATCAAAATTGTTAGCTTATACATAGATGGCAAAAAGTTTAACCAGTGGGGTAATTGTGTAATGCATTGACATTGACATTAGCTTTCATTTTGAAATGATAACAATATTCATTGCGTGGTACATAGTTGCCGATAACACGAATTGTCAAAACACACGGAGCAATGAACATTGAAATCCTATTGATTGCGATCGCGAGTGAGTTACCTACGCAATTCGGCAACAGGTCTTTTGTCTCCAGCAATAAAACTACATTTATCAATTTTAATTTCCTTTAAATCTTACAAGTACTACGTAATAGTACGGTAGCCATTCACTAACTTGTAAACCAATACAATAATCAAATTAAATGTTACTATAATGTCGTAAGACTTCCATAGCCTCAGGGTGGCGGCACCAATTATAGATGCAGTGAATTTATCCAAAGAATACTGCACACTGTGTGGCTGTATTTGCCATTGTCCGGATAATTTATAAACGTATTGCTTTTATTGTTTATTTACTGTTGCATTCTCGCGGCTACATTGCGGGATTCCTTGTTAGGAGCTAATGAGTCTACGGCATGCGAACTATCCAATAAGTCTTTAGTATGCTGCAATTGTTATAATAAAAGAAAAAAACAAGCCTTAAACTCAGACCTAAAGAATAAGATAGAGGAAGCGCGTAGAACTAGCAACTGAAGGCAGAAAAAGGAACACAAAATGGTAAAGGAATAGGTACTATACCGTTTACGGTGTTCGTGAGCCGCGATTTTTCTTTTAAACCCGTATTACAGAACGTTCCTCAAGCGTTGACCACTGGTTTAAACTAGGGATTTAAAATTAGAACATTCCTCAAGCATAGATTCATTAATCACAGTTCAGCTGAGTTTAGCTTTATTTTATACTGTTACCTGTTTCGGTATATGAGCACAGATTTGATCTGTAATCACTCAAGTGTGGTCGACACCACACTTGAGTAGAGATTTCTTTCCTATTTCAGGTTATATTCGTATGCTATGCTGTTGAATTGATGTTTATAATTACCGTACAATACCGAATAAAACCGTGTACTTGAGGAACGTTCTGTAATACGGACTTTAGTCTGAAGATTAGACGTACGCTCCCGATCGCGGCCCGCGAACACTGTGGACGGAATAACAGGTACTCCTTTGCCATTTTGTATTCCTTTTTCTGTCTTCAATCACTAGTTCTACGCGCTCCGTCTATCTTATTCTTTTGGTCTGAGGCTTTAAATAGTTATGCCTTATTTGCATACGTCTAAGTAAATTAAAAATACTTGGGTTTAGAAATCGATCCCTCTGTAAAGTTGTCAAGAAAATGTGCAAGTTGCAACAAACTTATAGGCATTTTTATCGGTTTTGTGGCCATAAATAATAAAATACAATGGGTAGTATTAAATGTCGGGTAGGTGCAGGTTACTCCTCTAGTGACTTTTTAGATAGGCAGGAGGCCCTTAAAATAGACAGATAGATAGACATATTGTGTGGTAGTTTGAATGGAAATTGCGATACAACAATTAATGTGCAACTTGTGCCTTAGGGTCCTAGCGACAGGTGCTGGTGCTGTTGCCTTATTACTTGCGTATTGCGTTTAACGAATTGGGCACTAAACTAGATTTCTTAGATAAAGTGTACATTTTAAATTTTAATTAAGTTTACAATTAGGTGGGTAAATAAAATAATTAAATATTTTTAGACAGCACCATCTAGTCCCAAACTAAGCACAGCTTGTACTATGGGTACTAGACAATGGATATGATAATTATATACTTTTTTTTGTAAATACATATTTATAATACATAAGAAACACCCAGACCAACACTAACACTTATGCTTATCACATAAATATTTGTGTCCTGTGGGAATCGAACGTACAATCTCGAGATCAGCAGTCCGACACTCGAACCACTAGACCACAGAGGTCGTCAAAAAAATATAGAAAAGTTTATTATTTTTATAAAAATGGGTATTGACAGGTCCTACTGTCTATGAAAAGATCTTTGTTCTGTATGTAATTAAATTAACTACGTTTTTTGTGAGATTAACTTGATAATTTAAATTAATTCAGAGTCATTAGGAGTTTAGTAAAGTTAATAGCTACATTTATAACATAATACATAATATCAAGTCCGGTCCTGCGCCTTCCGCATCCATCGCGTTGTGGTGATGCTTAGGGGAGGCCTGTGTCCAGCAGTGGACGTCTTTAGGCTGAAATGATGATGATGATGACATAACATCACGCCTGTAATCCCCGAAGGGGTAGGCAGAGGTGTATAGTAAGAGAGAGAGAGAGGTGTGTAGTAGGTGTTTCGCCAATTATGTTATCAACAATCAACTCAGCCTATCGCAGTCCACTGCTGGACATAGGCCTCTCCCAAGTTGCACCACAACACTCGGTCCTCTGCCTTCCGCATCTAGTCCCCCCCAGCCACCTTCTTCAGGTCGTCAGACCAACTGGCGGGGGGGCCTACGCTGCGTTTGCCGATTCGCGGTCTCCACTCAAGGATTCGTCTGCTCCAGCAGTTAATGCTGTCAATTATGTTAGGGCGAGCCTATTTCCATTAACCGGGCATAAATCCAGACTCCGGGTAGCTACTGAGAACTACCATATTTTTTTTTCCTAAAAAGTTGCCTATTCGGTAATCCGAGTTATGGCAAGGTTATGGTCTATCTGTGTGCCAAATTTTATATAAACCCGTTCAGTCGTTTAAGCGTGATTGAAGGACAAACAAACAAACAAATATCCAGACTTTCACATCTATAATATTAGTAAGATAGTACGATTCAGTCCACTGTTTCATGTAACTCAATATCAAATGTATAACAGAACCAACTGTATTCAAAACTGGGGACTACAGTACTGACTTGAACCTAGCATGACGTCACACTAATAAAACATGAAATACAGTGAAACCTACCCACTCTTACATAAAGATCATAAAATTCTCCCCCATACCCCCAATTTATGGCCACTAGAACAAAGAACCCAAAAAGTCTTCGTCCCATTACCAAATTGGAAACTATCATTTCGCAGCTTCATATTTCGTAGTCGCAGACGGCACGATTCACAGTCGTATCGTTCCCGAGCCGTGCCAAAATCGTAAACATGTCCAAATGAAATACTCGTTAACGTTCGGGTGTAACGAACATTGCCGAAAACTTACGATCTTGGCAAAGAGTTGCAATACAAAAAAGTTGCAATTTGTTTATTAGTATTTTTATGGGTACCTAGTAATAAATTTTAAGGGATGTCTATAGGTACGTACAGAGCAAGTGATGCTCGGAGTTTCTTTGAAGGATAGGTAAGATTCGTAACAAGATTATCCGGAGAAGAACTGGAATGACCGACATCATCATTATCACATTGAACTATATTTACGAGACTCTTCGCGCACAATGCAAACAAAACAAAACCAGCATTTTGACTAGCCTCGACGTTACAAGGCTAAGTTACATTGGCTGTGGTCACGAGCAGACTGAAGTATGCGGGTGTCATCGTCTTGAGCGGCGGGTGTTTTCTCGAAATACCCATGGTTGTTTTATCGTAACGTAGCTGTCCGTAACACGGTATGCTGAATCACAAGTCACAACACACAATGCTAACAGTTTCGGTGGACTTACATGTAGACAAACCACGATGCGAACACTGCAGCATTGTGTGTTTCCATTGCTGGACTTAGGCCTCTCCTATGGCATGCCACTGACACTGACATTATCATCACTCTACCGAGCCTGAGGGCATCAAACCCTACGTTACCCAATTCGCGGTCTCCACCCAAGAACACATCTACCCCAACGGCCATCGGCTCTTCGGCTAATGTGGCTGACCCACTAACACTTCAACTTGCTGATCCTGTGAGCTATGTCGACAATTTTGGTTCTGTGTCGGATTACCTCATTCCGGATTGGATCCTTCAGAGTGATTCCAAGCATAGCCCTTTCCAAATCACGCTGAGCTGCTTTAAGTTTGTGGACCTGTCTACCGTAAGTGCCCACGTCGTGGCTTCGTAAGTGCCCACGTCGTGGCTTCGTAAGTCATGACAGGCAGGATGCACTGATGTAAAGACCTTAGTCTCAAGGCTCTGTGGAACAGGCAAAGAGAATATTCGACATAACTTGTAGAATCAGCAAGCTGAAGTGGCAGTGGGCTGGCCATGTCTGTCGAAGGACCGATAGCCGTTGGAGAGAAAGAGAGTCAGAGTCCTGGAGTGGAGATTGTGTATCCAGCCAGGTGGACCGAGGACCTGAAGAAGGTAGCTGGGTTAGAATGCATGCGGAAGGTGGAAGACCGAGTGTTGTACACAACTTGGGAGAGGCCTATGTCCACTAGTGGACTACGGTTGACTTGATTAGTAACACAAACCAGTAAGCCTCAAGACCCCGCATGAACAAAGTTTTGCATGAGAACACAGTCGTAAAATGATGTTGGCGGGGGACAGGATGCGGACGGCGCGTTATGATTGGTTGGCTCAAAAGTTCGGTGGTATAAATAAATAAATAAATATTTTTGGGACATTTTTACACAGCACCATCTAGTCCCAAACTAAGCAGAGCTTGTTCTATGGGTACTAGACAATGGATATAATACATACATACTTTTTTTTTTGTAAATACATTCTAATAACACATAAGAAACACCCAGACCAACACAAACACTTATGTTCATCACACAAATATTTGTGTCCTGTGGGAATCGAACTCACGACCTCGTGATCATCGTGGTCCGACCCTCGAACCACTAAACCACAGACGTCGTCAAACCGACATGACCGTATGATTATGATTGGTACCGCTCACTGACGGTGTGACGTCCTGATTGGCGGTGGGGCGTATGATATGCAGTGCTACTACATGTGCTTGGTGACCGGGGGTATCCGGCTAATCAGCGTTTAGAGGCTTACTGGTCTGTGATTAACAATAACCAGATATGTGTTACGAATTTGGGTAAAATCCGTGACATATGAGCTTCTCCCAAAAGTATGTTTGTTCTGAACGCCAATTCTGGTAATAAAAAACGGTCAAAACATAGTTCCAAACGAATCTCAATGCTTTAAATTTCAATCTCCTGACAGTAAGGCCCGTATTACAGAAGCTTCCTCAAGTACAGTTTCAACTCCAATCACCTGATCTCTACTTAAGGATAGAATCGTTACTTGAGTATTGGTCTTATTCCAGAACGGTCATTATAAACTTTAATTCAACAACATAACACACGAATTTGACCTGAAATTGAATAGAAATCTCTACTCAAGTGTAGTCTGGACCACACTAGAGTGATTACATATCAAAACTCTGCTCAAATACCGAAACAGGGTGACAGTATAAAATAAAGCTAAACTCAGCTGAACTGTGATCAATAAATCTCTGCTTGAGGAACGTTCTAAAATCAAAGCACAACTCAAAACTAGTTTTAAACAGAGATCAATGCTTGAGTATCGTCCTGTAATACGGGCCATGTTCCTGTTTGCAGTTTATTTGTGACACTTCTTTAATGTCAATAAACGGCGATCAGAAACATCTACTATTAGGAAATTAAGATTTTAAGCATTGATATTCGTTTAAAACTAAATTTTGAACGTTTTTAACCGACTTCAAAAAAAGGAGGAGGATACGTAATCGGCATTTTTTTTTTTTTCATGTGTGTACACCGTTTACTCCAAGATTTCTGGGCCGATTTGCGTGGTTGTTTTTTTATTTGGTAGAGGAAGCCCGCGCGGTGGTCCCATATAAATTTTATTGACATAGGTTGAGTAGTTTTTCAACCAGCTTCAATAAATCAGTTTATTTTAGCTTCGCCTACCTAGATGATCTACTAATAGTTTCGTATTTCTGTGAATTATCAACTAAAAAGTATGAAATAAAAACTTTCTAACAAAAAAAATAAAACCGACTTCAAAAACCATAACTAAAAAGTAAAAAATAATCCTTGTATGTATTTAAAAATCTTAACATAAACCAAAATTATGAAGGTGGCGCGTGATTTTCATGAATGTTCGCAAAAACTGTTTATTTTAACCGACTTCAAAAAAAGGAGGAGGTTATGTATTCGGCAGGTTTTTTTTTTTTTTTTTTCATGTATGTACGCCGATTACTCCGAGATTTGTGGGCCGATTTACGTGGTTGTTTTTTTATTTGCTAGAGAAAGTCCGCGCGGTGGTCCCATATAAATTGTATTGACTTAAGTTGAGTAGTTTTTTAACCAGCTTCAATAAATCAGTTTATTTTAGCTTCGCCTATCTAGATGATCTGCTCATTGGTTCGTTTTTCTGAGAATTCTTGGCCGATATGCGTGTTTGTTTTTCACGATAATGATTGGACGCTTGGAAGAACATGAGCGAGACCTTTGCCCAGCAGTGGGATAGCAAAGGTTAATAATAAAAAAAATCTCAAATTGGTTATATAAACATTTATGAATGAACCCTCACTTCACTTTTTAACTAAAAAAAAAAAAACATTGTATGTATTTTAAAATCTTAACATAAACCAAAATTTTGAAGGCGGCGCGTGATTTTCATGTACGTTCACATAAACTGTTTTTACTGTAGATATTGCGCTCGACTGTACATTACATGACGCAAAGGGTCAATCACGCGCCGCCTTCAAAATTTTGGTTTATGTTAAGATTTTAAAATACATACAATGATTATTTTTTACTTTTTAGTTAAGATTTTTGAAGTCGGTTTTATTTTTTGTTGAAAAGTTTTTATTACTATAGATAAGCGCTCGACAGTACATTATATTTACATGACGCAAAAGGACATCACGCGCCGCCTTCAAAATTTTGGTTTATGTTAAGATTTTGAAATACATACAAGGATTATTATTTACTTTTTAGTTAAGGTTTTTTTGTGTTACTATTTGTCTCCGGTTTTGGGCGGGGAGGAGGCTATTCTTAAGTTAGCAATGGTCTTCTCCTTTTTGGGGTCGGTTGCGGGTGGGAACACGTTTCGATTCATTTATTCGATTAGTTACTTATCGTGGGGTGAGGACCTGGTGATGTATAATACAGGGCTATACCTATCTCAGACACCAGCTCCTCACATAATCTGTTTAAAAAAATGCAATATTTATGTGTACAATAGTTGTATTATGTGAGGAGAAACAAAACGATTTTTTTTTTTTTATATTTTTTATGACGAGAATTGGCCTTCTGCAGTTTGTAATAAAACCTGCTTTATTTCATAAATATGCAAATAAATAACATAATTAATAGTACATAATTTTTCGTCCCATATAATTTTTTATGTGCATTAATTAGCAGATAATGAATATATATCAAGTTCACACGTGTTACTAATCCGGTGAGTTCAATAGCATTTGCAACAATTATTGTTTCGCAGTTCGAAAAAACTGTAATATTTAGCATAAGTATTAAGTTTTCAAGTCTCATTAACCGGATAAATCTGCATACTTATCCATAAACTGACATGACTGACTGCGCCGTTGGTCTAGTTCTAGACCATAGGTTCGATTCTCGGGTCGGACAAAGTGTTATTGGGTTGTTATATAGTATAGTAGTATAGTTATATAGTATTTACAAAAAAAAAGTATAAAAGTATTATATCCATTATCTAGTACCCATAGTACAAGCTCTGCTTAGTTTGGGACTAGACGGTGCTGTGTTAAAATGTCTCAAAAATATATTATTATATTACATTATGTCTGTTATTTCTTCGTAAAATACGTTGGTCAGTTTTTTTCTACAACAGCAACGTTAATTTTGTTTTTACGAAGAGCTACAAAGATTCAGTTATGATATAATTTGTTAATAAAAAATACAATGACTGAGCTTTGAATAATTGTTTTCCGGTACTGTGTTTCTAATTGTATTTTTTTTTCTGAAAACGATCTTGTCCATTTTTCGGCTTTTAGCACCACATTAAAATAATTAAAATATAGGTACTTAGTTTAATTGTTTCTTTTTGTATTTGTGCTAACTTTATTTTTTGTTATGGATAATTAAATTTTGATTTTTAAATTTTACCTACATACACATACATAACATCTGGGGGGTGATTCTCGCGTCGTAGACATTATCTCGAACTCGACATAATGTCGAAACAAGATGGCGAATGTCGATTGAAAATAAATACCAAAACACCAAAATACCACACAAAAAGATTAGGCCAACATTTTTGGCATTTCTACACCCTAACGGTGTTACCAAGGGGTTTTGCTGCCATCGGATATCCTGGCCAGACGATTGCAGATACAGCCTTCAAACCTACACAACGTCCTGTTTCGACACTAGATAAATGTATCTGAGTACTAAGTTTTGGTTCCCTCGTTCAGGTTTTGTTTTTGATTGTGAATCACCTAAAAAGACAAAAGGACTTTACACACAAAAGCTGATTTTCGACGGGGAACGTCTTTGAGCTGATATTATCAATGTTTAACTTCGGTGACTTGTTTATTTTTTGTACCATATCACCTACTGCTGATGCTGTTAGCATCATTGGAGACAAAAGAAAGATCTATGGAAAAAGAAAGCGTGAGTCGCAGCGGCACTCGTGCGCTGCAGTACCAGTTCATAAATTCATAATACCTTTAAAAAGAATCAAAAGGAACACCGTGGTGGTTTTGGTCGGTAAGAGTCCGACACTAGCTCACCCGTCCCCGGACGGAGTGCATTCTTGGGGATAAAAAAAAAAGTACGAACGGCCAGTCAGACTGCGTGGCAAGGTTCCGTTGGTTGGAACTACGATTTCAAGGTACTACTTAACATCTTCAGGCTAGCCTTTCTTAATGATGTTTGGATCTGTTTCCAGTTTCACCTAATACGGCTGAGTACAGCATTTTCACATGGAGCCACTGCCAACTGTCCTCCGCATCCCTATTACTGCGTAGGTTAAACTCATATCGTTAGCAGGAATAGGCTTTTAAACATTTAACACATTTTTATACAAAAATCTATTTCTCAACAAGTTACAATGAAATTTTCCATAATACTTATTCGTCATCTAGTAGTATGTAATGGCCAATAATACTACCGCTACACACGATATCAAAAATCTCGGTGGGCGCACAAATCATCGTATAATACGACTGATTTGCATATCACATGAACGCTCACAATCCATACGCAGCAAATGTAGCCATGACACGACAGCACTATATTGTGCTGCATTCGAATGAGGCAGTTTACTATTTTGGTTTGAGCAAGTATAGTTACTCGCCTGCCATGGGAAAATACGAAATTTTATCTAAAAATCAGAATGCTAGGCAAAAAATAGAGTGAGGTATCTGATTTCCCTGTAAAAAGTGTAGTTCAGGACAAACGTCTCAGGCACCGCTATAACCGATCAGTTCCTACTTACTAGACATAATTGAATTCAATTGTATCTGCAACTCCGGGAATCAACAGACTCATGCGGTCTAGTAACTTTTGCTAATTGATTACAGAATTAATTTAATGTATAATTTTACATCATTATTTATTACTTTAATTAGACGGTTTATATACCTACTATGTTCTTGTTCCTGAGTTTTTTCTAGACTTAATAATCTTATAATAATTAATAATTTATTCTACTACGATTTATTGAGAACGTAGCAAGAAAATTTACATTTGCTTGCAGTTAATTCTGTATGTAGATTAACTATGCACTCTTTGTAAAAGTACTTTTCTCATATTCATCTCAGAAACAACAAACAACGAAAAATATAAGCAGAAGCCATATCGGCGTAGACGAAATCAACTTTAATGAAATCATTATCGTATAAATTTGCTGGGATCAACATCAAATTAATTTTTAAAAGTACATATGATTGCTTTGCTTAGAAACAAGAACTGTCTACATCAAGTTTGAGTTTAAAACCGTAACATAAAATTAAACTCTTATATCAACATCTCTCTATCGCTCTATGGTTTGCTCTTAGAAAACTAATTTCTGAAATAAGCTCGCCGATGTACATAAACTTTCCTACTATAATATAAATGTATATATGTGTGTACAATAAATAATAAGAAAAAGAATAAACTTATGGTTCCTAAAACTCACCACAACCAATACTGTTTCACTTCACCAACTCTCCTAAGCCACTCCACTCGCCTCTCCCGTCCAAACGCTCCACGTATACGAACTGAATACTCAAACGCGAATGTTAACGTTTAACCAGTAAGTTCCGTTCCGTGCGAGACGAACATAAAAAGCTATTACCGGCCATGGTATGTATGTGTTTTATGGTAAGCATGTGGAGTAGGTATTAAGGAATTATTATGGGGTTGTGATTTTTACGAGTAGAATTGATGTTTCGAGTGAAGTTACATGTAGAACGGAAATTTAGAAATTTTCCGGAATGATCAGTAGGTCTACTCGCGTTTTACGAACGACAAACGAAGTACGAACGTTCGTTCCGACTGATACTTACATAATAAAGATAGGCACATAAAAAAGGCACAATTAAGATAGACTACGGTTCATAGTCGTATACAATTTACCGGAGATGAGAAAAACAAACGTCAAAACACGATCATCGCATGCGATAAGGGAACGATGGTTGACCGGAGTAGCAAATTGTGCGATGAATCGTACGATTTATCGAATATCGTCGAATGGGAGTAGATCCCCTGGTAATAAAATGGTTGTCGTGTGGTCTCAAGAATGTAGCCACCCTATTTCCCTTGCCTTCGTGATCGTAAGAGATAACTAGAATATTAAATTAAATAGTCAGACAACAAAATCCAATTTAAATAAATAAAGATTCTATAATTATTTATAATTTTTAACGTATTTTACGCATGCGAAACGAAATCTAACGATTTAAATTGTGGAAAGAAAAAAAAAAGCACTCACGAGCTGGATTCGAACCTGCGACTCCTGTGGATGAGAATTTCGTTACCACAAGCAGTGTTCACGGTAGCTTAGTGGCTAAAGCACTGGCGTACTGAGCCAGGAGTCGCAGGTTCGAATCCTGCTCGTGAGTGCTTTTTTCTTTCCACAATTTAAATCGAAAGATTCTATAGTCTAAGGATATCACTATCCTTGTACCCTCATCCTTTATTTGGTGTCAGCGGCACTGACTCAGCGCAGTATTGTGCTTTCAACTCAGCCTAACATAGCCACTGCTGAACATAGGCCTCTCCCAAATTGCGCTACACTTGGTCCACCCTAGTTATACCTCCTGCAGGTCGTCGATCCATGCTCGTGGGTATGTCTTTTTCATCAATTTTTTTCTGCCTTTCATACATTTCCTAGCTATATTAAATTATCATCATTCACATAATCTTATACAATATGTAAGAAAAACCCTGTTATTCCTGTGAGCTACGTTATCGGAATCAATATTCATGCGTAAGGACACAACTCATTTGGAAAAACTTTTTAATAAAAATAATAAAATTAAATATTAAATCATTATTAATTGTGAATTGAAAGTGATTATATCACTCAGAACTCACTCACTCAGTGATTATATCAATAAAAATAATTTAATTTAATGTTAAATCATTATTAATTGTAAATTGAACGAGTTATAATCACTATTAATAATGATATAATATTTAATTTAACTATTTTTTTTGAAGAGTTTTTCCAATTGAGTACGTATAAAACTATAAATATCGATTCTGATGACGTAGCTCACAGGAACAACAGGGTTTTTGTTACATACTGTATTTAATTATGAAGTCTAGTTCAAGCCCTCCTAGTAAATTTATACAACACATAGTCGTAAGTAAATATTGATCTTATCAATTGACCTTTGCCAATGAGATACTCCTTCCCTTAGATATGATTCCACGTCCAACTTCAATTATAAATATATACTAAAAGCTATTGATATTAGCAATACTTCAACTGGATTGAATCTAATCTTAGTATTTGGTTATTTTCGTACCAAAAGACCACGACAACACCAAAGCAATCTTGTGCGGTTCACTTTTATATAACATAAGTAACAATGATATTCCAAATGCAAGAAAAATAAATAAAATATTCTACACCCAAGGGTACTATATCGCGAAAATCACTCACACATACACGGCCAAACAAGATTGCCGCGTGTGTGTACACGAAACGCGACAGTATGCGTGATCTAAGCCTTTACTTGCGCTTGTGTGGGTGATTTCTTTACGGTTGATCTGAATTTTCGCATGTGCTCGTTGTACTTAGGCACACACATGCATAACCCTTTAGTTAAGGGGACGTGGCGTTTTTATATTGTTTTGCTGTGTGACGAATTTCTACAGAGAATAATAAATTGAGACTGAAGTACGCTGTGGTATTTATTTGCATTTGGTTTTTTATGGAAGTCGTTTGCAGTAAAAAGGTATTCAATACTTATGTTATCAAGTTTGGAAATTGAGTGATGTTAGTCAAAGATGGAAAATTCATAGAGGACACTGGCGCGGTCAATTGGAGTTCCCGGTGCTCCTCTATTTTGTGCTGAGGATGACCACCGTGTGGTTTTACGGCCTAAATTAATATAACTTTTTTTATGTAATATAATGTATAATGTAAGCTCAGATTAATAGATACTATGTAATAATAAAGTAGGATATTTTAAAGTTCCGTGTGGTGCCGGACGTAAAGAATTGCATCATCCTATATCTTCTCGTGGGTGTCGTAAAAGGCGACTAAGGGATTCACCAAAGTATGGGCAGCAGTGTTCTCTGAGTATTTAACCAACCAACTGCGATCGCCAACCCGCCTGCCAGCGTGGTGATTATGGCATATCCCATTGGGGGAGGCCTATGTCCAGCAGTAGACGTCTTTCAGCTGAAATCATAATAGTAGGATATTAGGATTTGAACACAATAGATGTTTATGTGATAATACATTTATGAAGATTAGAAAGTAAACTAGCTTTTACTTAATGAAGCCTGATTGACGTGAAAAGGTGCTTGATGTAGATAGATACGCCTATTTGATATATTTTCAACAAAAAATAGCACATCGCAGATTAAGATATTAAACTAAATAAAAACGGCATTCCCCTTAACATCACGTATAGTACATTTTACACTAGTGTGCGTAAAGGTAAACCGTACTAGTGTGACTTCTATTCAATCTTCTTACGTTCCATTTCGCAGGGACATTTGATTCTGTCTCCTACCAACTCGCGTAACATACATACCGTCATCTCGTTCTATTCCTAACGGGCTTAGAAGCGTGTGATATATTGTATTGGATGGATTTTTCGTTTGTGGAAATGGAATTTCTTTTTTGACTCGGTACCTGACACGGGAGGGATGTTCGATCAAACCACTGTTTCCTTATTCCATTTTATATGGAATAAGTTAAATTTGACGTCGGTTTGATGGTTAGGATATTATTCATTAGTGCTAATATAAATGCACCTTCAAATCTACTCAAAGAGTCGTTGATGGGTGTCTCTAGTTTTATATTGACTATTGGTTATGAAAATTGTATCGAAGTACAAAAATAGTTTCAAAAGTCAGATTTTCAAAGGTAAAATGAACTTATAAAATGTGGGTTCTTAGAATTGGGGTTTACCCGAAAAACTCATGATTTTAAATTTGTTTTAATTAAATTGATCATACTGGAAGGCGCAGCGTGGGTAGGCCCCCCACAAGGTGGACCGACGACCTGGTGAAGGTCGCGGGAATCCGCTGGATGCGGAAGGCACAGGACCGGTCGTTGTGGCGATGCTTGGGGGAGGCCTATGTCCAGCAGTGGACGTCTTTCGGCTGAAATGATGATGATGATGAAATTGATCATCAAATCATGAACTTCAAAACAAACTTAATGGGCCCAAAGGTACTTTAAAGATACTTCTTAATCTGTTAAACATTTTAACGAGTATGTTTCCACTTTTTACGTCGTCGAAAGATAAGAATTGAAATCAAAACTAAACCGAAAGAAAAAACTTATTTATTAATCATTACCAATGAGAAAAATAGCAACGTAGCACAAATCTCCAAATCAGAAGATGATCAAACAGAATTTAGTTCATTCAAATAAAATAACAAACCAAGGTTATCATTTCAACACAAACATGTATTTTATTATGTTTTCTCTCAGATCGTTATAACTGAACACAACTCAAAGGCATCACATGACACGGCGAGCCTCGTTCCCGTGTCTAAAGAGAAAAAAAAACGAATAATCTAAAAGGAACGGGTACCCTTCGGGTATTCCACAAAATTGGAGCCTCCAAAGAATATATTTTGAATTTTTATTATGTACTATTTTCTATTCCATTCCCAAGGTAACCCTTCCTTCTACAAAGGGGTTTCGTGCGGAGACATTCTATAGATGAGGGTGGGTCCCCCCCTCGGGGGCATGATGCCACCCCGTCCCATCTCGTTTTACTCTGAAGGATTTACCAAGTAGCATGTGTATCATATGCGTATATAAACATATGTATGTTTGAATTATTCCTGTATGTCGCTTTAATAAGGTCATTGTTTGGCTACAGAGGTTCTGTTTGGGATTATTCCGTGTCAATTTTAAAGGGATGAGGGATGTTCAACACGGTATTATCTTGGTTTTTCTCTTGGTCGTTTGAAGTTCGTTTTTGAGGAAGTTGGATTTTAAAAGATTGTTTATAGTGTGTTTTATGGTAATAATGGGAGCAATATTCCTGCTTTTATGAAAGCTATCACAAATATTGTTTCAGAAGACAATAAGGACTCGAAACTCGTTTTAAGTTTTGCTGAGTGAGCAGTCATTCTTTTGGAATAGTTTTTTAATAACAATTTCTGAGAAATCTGTCAAATTTTTTTCTCTTTCATTTCTTAAAAAATATAGGAACCCAATAAGACCTCAATATTATTCAAGAGTTCGTACGAAAGGATTGTTTGTACATCAACCGTAATGATTTCTTCGTTTTTTTAAGTAGCTCGGTTGCAGACTCATACATATCGCTTGTTTGTCACAACTTAGTACAATTCAACCATTTTTTCAGAATGAAGCTTATTCTCCATGTTTTGTACTTATATCACAATATTCATCTTAACAAATAACATGTCTGTAGAGAAAAATAAAGAGTGGTTATTTTATCGGTATCTTAACGTATTAAAACAGTTTGTTCGAAGTGTATGTATTAGGGTTTTATCTTTATCTTTTAACTTCAGGCAATCCTATGATTTTTCCAATGTGATGTTTTAATGTTTCACTTTCATGTACATAACAGGGGTAGGCAGAGGTGTAATAGTACACGCACATTTCGCCAGTTATGTTATAGTCCCATGTAATAGGGGGCGAGCCTATTGCCATTGACCGGGCACAAATCCAGACTCCGGGCTGCTACTGAGAATTTCCTAATGAAAAAACCCAATAACTATCGCTCTAAGGTTTGATGTATGAAAACTCATTTTTGAGTTAAGCTCGCCGATGTACATAAGCTTTCCTATTGTAATATTAATGTGTATTTGTGTGTACAATAAAATATAATAATAAAAGTACATCATCCGTGATAGCAGTCTAAGGAGTGACCACTGCCGTCACTGTCATAAGCAACCAGAAACTATCCAACACATCACAGGTGCATGTTCTTCTATCACACAAACAGATTATAAACACAGACACGACCAAGTAGCAGCAATCATACACCAGACACTCGCACATAAACACAAATTAATTACAGAAAAAACAGCATATTATAAATACACACCCCAAATCATACTAGACTCACCTGACTTCAAAATGTACTGGGACAGAACTATTCTTACTGACAAAACTATACACCATAACCGACCTGACATCACCTTGCACGACAAACAAAATAAAATTGTATATCTGATAGATATAGCAATCCCCAATACACACAATCTAACATCCACACACACTAATAAACTCTCAAAGTACGCAGACTTGACAATTGAATTAAAAACTCAATGGAGAGTTCACACTGTCAAGACCATCCCCATCATAATATCCAGCACCGGTGTTATTCCCAAAACTCTTCATACGAGCCTTCAAACTTTAAATATTCATCCACTCACATTTACACTCCTACAGAAAGCAGTCATACTGAACACATGCAGAATCGTCAGAAAGTTTCTGTCAATAGACTAAACAATATACCGCCAAGGTTGTTTGGCCAAAAGTCCGCAACTTTGGCGTATTTCCTCAGAAATGGGAGAGATTCAAATCTATATAAAATATAATAATAATAACACTTTGCCCGACCCGGGAATCGAACCCAGGACCCCACGCTCAGCAGTCGCGCTTGCAACCACTAGACCAACGAGGCAGTCATGCCACTTTCATGTAGATACTCGTTATTTTGTTCATCCAGCTGAGATGAAATAAAAATATAAATGAATTGTGTACGCACAGTTAGAACTTAGTTTTTTTTCTATTTCATTGGGAAAACTGACAATTGTATATTTTGTCTTGCATCTAAATACAAATTAGATTAATGTACAATCTACTACGATTCCATAGATTATTAATAAGTACATAGATACAGTGAAGGCGAAATCTGGGGCTAAGGGGAAAGTGTTAAGTGTATTAACAAAAAAATAACGTAATTCAGTCGGTTCGCCAAACTGAGACATGAAGATGGAAATCCTAATGTGATCGTAATTTTACCGGCACCCTTTACACCGGAACACAGCAATGCAAGCATCATTGTTTGGCGGCAGAAGTAGGTACGGTGGTAGTACTTCCCCGGACGAGCTCAGCTAGCGCAGCGAGACAAAGCTACTACTACTATAACTATACTGTACTGGTCTGTGAATTATATATATTTTCTCCCACTTGCGTGGAATATGGTTCATAATTCAAAAAAAAAAAAAAAAATTATCTGCTCTTTTCCGTACTCAACGAAATAACAGGCCAGTAATATCCAACACATTTCCTCTATGATCCAACACGACAATAATAGAAATTGCTGGACAGTTTTTCTTTTTTAAATTATGCTACCAAGGTCTTTCATTACACACTTACATAAATTAGGTGTTTTTAGGTACAAAATATTTATCATTATAAAGGCTGAATACGCATTTTTTTTTTCAAAACTTTGAATATAGAACAAGAACCACGCGCGGACAAATTGGCACGAATGAATTTAGATACTGTTGAATTAATTTGTGTATTGTTTCCTCGCAAATGAGAGAAAAGTACTATTATCTACACTCGTATCGTAAAATTCGAATTATGAACTCGAAAGTAATGTAATAATGACATACTTCAATACTCAATACTCAATTCATTTATTGCACTCCACAAGTATTTAAAGGTGTTACATTATAGTTTATGTACATTTTTTTTTTTTTTTGTGGGCCCTGTCGGGCACGGCAAAAAGTAGGAGAGAGGAGGCACTTTACGCACATGCACCTGTAATGAATTTAAAAAGTTTCATTACGATACAGTTTGCTGAACAAAACAATGTGGTAATTTAAATTTTTTTCCATAACCGCACACTTCAGCCCAACTAAGGAGTTTTTAATGCCACTTCGTCCCAACCAAGGAGTTTTCAAACCTTTTTTTTAGCAGTCGTACAGTTTGGCACCAATGAGTACACAAAATTCAGGGTGGCGCCACTAGTCATACATTGAAAAATTTTATCGTTTAAAATCGCGTTTTTGGCAGAAGTTTGGATTGTCATATTGCTTTTAATTATATTTAAGAGTTTACAGGCACATTTTTTGTATGACAAAACAGAGATTGACGGAATCCTGACAAAGATAGAAAATTTGTTCCGATTATAATGTTTTCGCTAGACTATATTTTAATATCTGTGTAGGCGCGCGCTAGGGCGCGTGCGCGGCCGCGCACCATAGCCATAGGATTTGATCATCGTTACTTGTAAATTTATTGTAATTGTTTACGTTATTATTATGGTTTTGTATGTCTAAAGTTTTATTCTGGGCAAAAATATCTGACTACAGCAGTGATACTGAACTGAGGAGAATATGACCCAGCCTGAATTTCTGGATGCAGCAACGTAAATGACGAACAATCTTTTATCAGAAAAATCAAAAAAAACTACAACAATGTTACCAAGATTTTGAAACTGTTGCATAACAGGGGTTATTAAAACATGAGTGTGAGTTTAAAAACCGAGCCGTAGGCGAGGTTTTTAATAGTATCACACGAGTGTTTTAATACCTAGTTATGTCAGTTTCATACACTATTTTATCTACACTCATACAATTTTAAATAAAATACCAAAGTCAAAATCTTGGTAACATTGTCGTTGTTTTTCTTGATTTCTCTGGTAAAAGATTGTTCGTCATTTACGTTGCTGCATCCAGAAATTCAGGCGGGGTCATATTCTCCTCAGTTCAGTATCACTGCTGTAGTCAGATATTTTTGCCCAGAATAAAACTTTCGACATACAAAACCATAATAATAACGTAAACAACAACAATAAATTTACAAGTAACGATGACCAAATCCAGTAGGCCGTGGCGCGCGGCCGCGCACGCGCGCTGGTGCGCGCCTACACAGATAATAAAATATAGTCTGGCGAAAACATTATAATCGGAACTAATTTTCTATCCTCGTCAGGATTCCGTCAATCTCTGTTTTATCATACAAAAAATATGCCTGTAAACACTTAAATATAATTAAAAGCAATATGACAATCCAAAGTTCTGCCAAAAACGCGATTTTATACGATAAAAATTTTCAATGTATGACTAGTGGCGCCACCCTGAATTTTGTGTACTCATTGGTGCCAAACTGTACGACTGCTAAAAAAAAGGTATGAAAACTCCTTGGTTTGGTCGAAGTGGCATTAAAAACTCCCTAGTTGGGCTGAAGTGTGCGGTTATGGAAAAAAAATTAAATTACCGCATTGTTTTGTTCAGCAAACTGTATCGTAATGAAACTTTTTAAATTCATTACAGGTGCATGTGCGAAAAAGTATGTCATTATGACATTACTTTCGAGTTCATAATTCGAATTTTACGATACGAGTGTAGATAAACTATTATACAAGTCTCGGACCGAAATAGCAATTAACGGCCTCGTTTATTTAATAACCTCCTCCTTTTTTTGAAGTCGGTTAAAAAGATTTCAAAATCATTTGGGAAGTGCTCGGCTTCGCCTCGTACTTCCAATTTTACTCGGCCGTTAATTGCTTCATTTCAGGCCTCGACAGTAATGTACGGTCGACCGCACGTCGGTGGTAACACTTTGACATTAGCAGCATCATTATTTCGTAAGCAGTAAAGGCGGTTTTCGAATTGAAGTCTTAACACTCTCATACAGTCGACTGTACTATTTAACAAAATATTTGTTATAAATGTTGACTAACTAACGTTGCCATCATCAGCTGTGATAGGAATGGTTTTCTAGAGGTGAACTGTTAAATGACCAAAGTTCATCTAAAGGATTCTCTCGGGATGAGGCAGAATTGTGACATTTTTACTTAATAAAACACTAAAATGGTGTCGATTCTCTTGTTCACGAACTAAACGTATTTTAAACTATCGCTCTCTTTTACTAATAGTAGACGCAAGATAGGGATGGTAACAATTTTAGTGCTGTTAATTTAGTTTACGTGTTACATTTCTTTGTGTTTTAGAGGGCACGTTCCGAGACCACGATTAAACTTGTACGGAAATTTTAATTCCTACTTATTTGACAGCTCTAAAATTGTTTCTATCTATTTCGTGTATCTACCATTAGTAAAAGAGAGCGATAGTTTAAAATAAGTTAAGTTTGTGAACGAGAAAATCGACACCATTGGCTCTTTTTAACAAAAGTAGACATGCTTTTGGAACAAATTAACCAAAACTTTGATCTAGAACTATTAATTTCGAGCAACTTAACCCTTATTGCTATCGTGATGCAATAAAAACTAAGGCACACAATCAGTGACAGGACATTATTGGTACGAACCATTATTGGTACGAACAAATACCAATAACTGTAATATTGTGCCATTGGCTTGTAATATTGTATCATTTCCGTAATAACAGTTAATGGCGAGGCATTGAAAAGTATTGGTTTTTATTGTAATCATGTTTTCTGGTATAGGCTTTAAATTAAATTGGTCTCGTTATTGGCTACTAGGTTGTTGTTTGATAATCCTTTCGTGACCTACATTCGAGTTAGATTTAGTTATTTTGTACAATAAGCCTTACCCTAGTTATTTTTCAACAAAGACATCTGAGTTGATTCATATCGCATACAAATTCTCTCTCTTCTAAGAATTCTTTATGAAAATTCTACAACGAGACACCTACAAAGGGCTGAAATAAAAATGAAATAATATTTCTTATGATTTCCCATATTCTACGAACATTAAACATAGTTTTTAAAATAGCACATACGTCATCTACATACATCTAAAATCCGACACGATAAGAGAGATCGAACGATCGGATTAAGAAAGTGAGGGAAGAGAGGGCACCAGTGATTGCACACATACTTGTGCACTATAATATGTCCTGCACAGATGGCTAGTCTCCGTTGAGATTGACCGCCGTAACCGAAATTCGGCCGGGAGAACATTATTACATCTTAAAAGTTTGACTAACTATCGGTCTCCAAAATATCATAAACACCTTAAATACACACACAAATGAAAAAATCAACACACACAAACATGAGTTAATTCATCACAACGCTCAATCAACAAGTGACACAATTCAACCCCCAAAAACTGGCCTAATTCAACCCCCCACTCATTACGTCTCAACCCGGACCTGCTCAACATTCGTGTTTAAAATTAAACCGGATCCGGAAAACAAGGAGGGGTACAAATGAGTATTTGAGAGCCTCCGGCGTCCGCCATATTTAAAAGTCGGCAGACGAAAGAAGCGGCCATAAGTAATGGTTGGTGTTATGCGATATTTTTTATTCGATTTTTATGAGAATTTTGTGGTCATTTTTTTTCATTGCTTATCTTTTGTGATTATTGAATCTTAGTTACTAATGTAAGAATGTAAAATCGGGCTTAATTTGTTTAGTCTGAAATTATAGGTCAAATTGATAATATATCAATCATCATCATCATAAAAATCTTCGAAGTTGACTGCATTTGACTGACAAATTAAATGGAAATTGATAAAGCCGCATAAAGAACCAAGCCTCATACAGCAAAGTACTCGACGACAACAAAGTAGCCCACGAAACAACAACAAAACAACTTTTCTACTATCATACAAACAAAACACCCAACTTTACCACACTGGCGCACTCCCGACACTTTCCCTGGAAAGTCCAATCAAACTTTGCCACTTTCACTATCGCATAAAGCCATCCCAAGGCGGTATAATTAAACGTTTCATGAATGGGAGGGAGAGAAACAGCACGAGAAAGAAAGGGACGGAATCGTCTGCTGTTGTACGCGTAATCAGTTTTACGGTAAGCGCAAATTACGCGGGGATGGGGTGAATTAACGCTTTTACAAGGTCACCAGTTTAAATTGCGAACGCTTTCGGCAATCAGCTGATGTTTTCGGTCGATTCAAAATTTGCATTCAAATGTTTCACTTGGGATTCGGTTTTCGAGTTTTTGTTTGAATTAAGCTGTAGCTGTGTTGATAGGGTTGGAGATTTATTGTTTATTAGTTTTAAGCATAATTTTATTAAAGCAAAGATACTATTAATTTTTATCGATAAATTCTTCTAATCAAATCTCTTAAATCAATACCGGCACATAATACAAAATGTTAGGTTTACTTTCCCTTAATGGGATAAGCAAATTTATAAGTACTGCCAACGCCAGGGATAATAAAACGAATTATTGTAATAATTGACTGTGTCCATAAATAGCAGTAATAATAACTTCGATAGCCGACTGCCTACGGATACTGTCAAGTAACTGTCAGTTCAAACTTAGTTTGTGTTGCATTTGGCCGAGAAAGCCACTCCTATAAAGCGCTGTTTAATTTTAGCTCATTCTGCAAAGAAAACCGTATCGTAGGATCGTTACTTCATGAATAGGTAGATATCCCTTTAAAGAATTTACATGTGCTCCGACCGTCTTTCAAATGACAAATTGTAGGCCAACAATACGAAATTACACACACCGTTTGAATATCAAAACGTCTACTCTTTAATAAAAACCAATAAAAAAAACTTGCCAAAAGACATTTACGCTGAACTGAACGCAGTTTTTACAACGAAAGAGCAAACCGACAAATTACAAATGGAAACAAAAAAGAAACGTTCGCGACAAAGGAAAAAATCGAACGCCGTGAAAATTTGAATAAGGAATCATTTCTTTTTTTTCCTATCTTTTTTATTCGTTTTTTTTTCGCTCGCTGTCAATCATTTGTCTGAGGCAAGGAGGTTCGCTATTTTCTTTGTTGATGGATGGGATATTTTCTAAGGGGTGTTTCGACTTGAGTGTAGTGTATTCTCCTTAGTTCATATTTCATTATTTTTATCTCGCGTGCGCTCAAGTTTGGATTTGAAAGGATGTTTGTTTACTCGACTGTTTACCTTTATATAAGGTTTACGTTTGACATTGCACAAAGTCAGGTTATGGCACTGTTTTTATGATGAAATGTACGTAAACATGTTTTATGAGGAAAATAACATCGCGGATAATGAAGAGTCGTTTACGTAAAGAAAGTTTTATGTTTGCGTCATGTTTTTTAAATTTTGATAGAAAATTTTGTTTTGTGAAGCACCGAGGGGTTTCAGTGGAAATTCATACGTTTCAATTGGTCGACACTGGTTGACACTGATTTAGTATTGATCTTAATTATTAAAGATGAAGGGTTAAATAGTCTAAGTATTTTAATAAAACAAGTTTAACCGGATTACATCGCGTATATTAGTTATATTGGTTTTCCTGACGTTTTTAAAGCTTTGCAGCGTAATATATATTATATATAGATAGAATAGAATCTTTGTTGGTGTGATTTTGTTACAGAAGATCTTAATAATTCTAATGTAGATAGGTACACACATACCTACATATTTTATGATCCATAAAATCTGCCAGTTGGCTTACACTCATGCATTATATTATTCAAATTTAACAAAATCATAATCAATGTCAAGTTTAAAATATAATAATTAAAAGTACTTAAATAAAATCAAATCAAATTCAATCTCAAAGTTTACATACTACCTAAGTTTAGGGAGTATCACAATTTGATGTCAAAAAAAAAAAAATTATGTCGCAGGAGTCTAAACACAACGCAACGCGGAACGCTACAAAGCTTTCGAAACGTCAGGAGAACCAATCTAAATCATGTATGCGATGTAATCCGGTTAAATTTGTTTTGTGTAGTGATCGCGAAAATCTAAAAAAAATATTATATTGTAAGTAAATTATTATTTACCTTAAAAAATATTATGAATATCAGTCCTTTAATCCTCTTGTAAATAGATGATTTCGATTGACAATAATGTTTAATTCTTCTTTTTATCATGAAGGTGATTTGAATGTCAGGTCATCAAGGTAGTATTCTCAAGCACCACTATACGCCACAAGAATCACATCACAAACCTGAATCCAAGCAAGACCTGAAACATCAATTTCACCAGCTCATTTCTCGAACACAAAATTCCGAACAAAAAATCCTAGCTTTCCGTATCACGTGCAAGTAATCAGAACTGTTATATGAGCAATACATCTGTATGTTATCCTATCTCATTGGGTAAATATGAACCTCGCCCGTCATGTAGATTGGCATCCGAACCTCATGGTAATGCCATGTTTTCTTTACCGTCTACATTAGTGATTCTGTAGCGTCCTTTGTTTTTGGTTACTGGTTGATTTGCATGGGTGTTTCCTGTTGCTAAGAGAATTTTGTCCTTTGAGTTTTTATTGAAGGTCGAATTATGAAGAAAAGTGTCATTATCCAAGAGTCTGATCACGCTAACTCTGCGTGGAATTATAGCAACACCATAAACAATAAACTATCAAAATCTAAGTAACTTAGTCAGTCTGACAAAACTAACTGCATTGGGGTGCATTAAAAGAGCCTCCACGAGTGACGACATTTAATTGATCGTCCGGCGCACCCTGGGCAGTCAGCCCCGCTATCAACCTGCTGACTGGCTAATATTTTCCCCACGACATGAGCTATTATCATTATGTAGCTCATGTCGACACGAAGAAGAAGAAGACTGCATTGGAATTATAAACACATTACAGACATTTTGATAGTTATTGTTGACGGTGTTGCCATAATTCCACTGCAGAGTTAGTGTGGTCAGACTCTAGAATAATGACAGTTTTCTTCAAAATTCGACCTTCCATAAAACTCAAACGATAAAATTCTCTTAGCAACAGGAAACATAGTACAGACCAGTAAATTTAACTCAGCATTGGAATAATAAGATCATTAAAGGGATTTTAAGGAGGACTCCTTGGAGCCATAAACCTTTTTACAGTTGCAGAATGCGGTGTGAATGTTCAAGATAGAAGATATGGTAACAAGTATAAACTAACATCATATAGCAAAAATCAGCTCACAAGTATTCATGACTGTTCTTCTTCAGAATAAAATCATCCAGCTCCACACATGGGATTATAACCTTTATTTTTATTGTTATAGCGCCTATAGTCAGTTGATGTAATATGATAGGCCGTCACTAATATTATAGCTTTACCGTATTGAATATAAATTGTGGCCAATACATTATCTATAAATAACGCCTATCTACAATTATATTATGATATTACATCACCGTTCAGCAGTGGTTTATGAATCATGCATAGAGTCATCATAGGATTCATAAGCACACGGACGATTTTGTTAAAAGAAGGTTGTCTGACAGAAGGTAAGGCCCATGATTATCAGTTGCCGGACACATGTATATTAGATGGCAGCAGTATTTTTTTGCGATTTCAGGGTTGGTCCTATAGTATTAAGTTGTTCATAATGATGAAACGCGAGCTACTATTTGAAGAAACTCGCTGTCGCTTTGCTTCTGCGATAAGGACAACTGCAGTTCCATCTGAATAGCCTTAGTAAAAAAGTAATAATTCAAGGTTTGGCTCTCGACTATTTTCTCTTCCGAAACTGAACCAATTTGAAAGATATTTCATAAACTGAATAAGAAGAATGTGTACTGTGCTGCTATGTTTTTCCTATTTCATTCATATTTGTCAAATGTATTACAATAGACTCTGTAGACAGCGGACTAAATAGGCAATTTAAAGATTTTTTGAGGGCTTTATCAACAAAAACTAAACATAGAGGCACAGAAAAAGCTGATATTTATTTTACTCTAAAAAATCATTGCTCTGAGATTATAAACCAGAAATAAAACAGTCGAGAGCGTTTGTATGGAGAAAAGACCACCCGTATTTCCTTTTAACCCCTTTTTAGGTTTATGGTGAAGAAATAATATTGTATATTTTGTAAACAGTCTTTTTCTAGGTCAACGTGCATCATATCAATGATAATAAAACCATTATAAGCAGAATTGGATTAGTACGTCATACATTATATGCTCAGCTTAAACTGGTTTTGTTACCATCTTGCTAGCTTGACTGTATCTCTCGAACTTGAACTTAATGATCGTTTGAACTCCATACTTATCCACCCAGAAGGAAGTTCACTGCGGTAACTTTCTTTCTGGTATTGTTCTGTGAGTGACCATCCCTCGCACTAGTCTTTGGCATAGCGACAATCATCATCATCATCCTCCTTGCTTTTTCCCAATTATGTTGGGATTGGCTTCCAGTCTAACCAGATGCGGTTGAACACCAGTATTTTACTCGGAGCGACTGCCATTATACCCTCGAAACCCAGTTACCGGGTGCCCAGGCATAGGTCGCACCGCACATACTGGAGGGGCGCAGAAATAACCAGACCAGGATCAAGTTGTGGGTCATAGAAGCGCAGTTATAGAAGCTCGCACCGGGCGCATAAATGGCTAGTTGCGGGACTGCTGACATTCGGAGCTTAGACCAGAAGACTTTCAGGCGTTCATTCACTACGGTAATTCTCTTTCTTGTTTGCTTCTGTGATTGACCATCCCTCTCACTAGACTTCAGCATTCTCACAATATTGTCATTATTTTGTTTGTTCTTGTGGGTACCTAGTATACGACCATTGTCAAATGCTTATACTGCCAGCAAATTCAAACCTGCCCGTCTACACAGCCATCTGATAACCGACACACGACGCGTAACCCAACGTGCTTACAAAGCTAAACTCTTAGTTACTGGGCACGTAACACAGTCTCAAACCACGTTAACTCTATAATAGTACCGGCTGTCTACGCTAGATGGCAGATGCACGTACTACGCCGCCGCTGAATAACGTGATCGGAATCTCGAATAAGAATCGATGGTTTTTAAAGCTCTCTCGGAATCGCGTAGCTCTTCAGCAAATATAACCGAATTGTGACTGGAATAAGCGCCAATTGTTGGTGGTGGGTGCAGCTGAATATGGAATTTCGGAATCGGAATGTTTTTTTTTCGAGTTCGGAAATTTGAATAAGGAATAATATTTTTGGTAAGCGGTGTTCTGTGTTTGGGGGCGTGTGGATACGAATTTAGCTCCCTAAAACTTTACGTGACTAATGGAATCAACTATAGCAAAGGTAACATCGGTATAAGTCTGATGGTCTATCATCAATGCATATGCCTATCAACTACACCAAAAGATTACTGGATATTTTCAGGATGCTTTTGAGACTGCCTCTTTTCTGCAGTATATCTGAGATGTTTGCTTAAAATCGAACTCAAGGTTTTCATGGCGTCATTTGGAAAAAAATACATTGTTAGTGATAAGAATACGAGCCAGTCACAATAGCAACCCAATAACGGTGGCTGACAGTTTAAAAAAAATATAAAATAGGGGGCAAACGAGCAAGTGGGTCACCTGATGGTAAGCAATCTCCACCGCCCATGGACATCCGCTACACCAGGGGAGTCGCCAATACATTGCCGACCTTTTAAAAAGACGTATGCTCGTTTCTTTAAGGCTCCCATGTCGAATTGTTTCGGGAAAACCGCTGACGGGAGTTGGTTCCACAGTTTTGCTGTACGAGGCAAATGACGTATGAAACGTACAGTAGTTGACCGCCAATCATCAAGATGGTGAGGATGGTGTTTTCTTCTTATTCTCTCATTTTGAAGTATTTTCTATGTACAAGCCATACTAAATATCTCCGCTCCACTAATAATCGTCTTCTCCAATGTCCTTCTCACCGCTCTGACTTCGTTCACTCTACATTCTTCGTGCAATCTATCCTATTATGGAATGCGCTTCCTCATGAAATCAGGATGGCTAACAGTCGGCTCGCCTTTAAAATTAAGTTAAGGAAATATTTCCGTGAAAACAATTTAGCAGATTCAGCTCGACTTTGAATTATCTTGATGTTATATATTTATAGTTATATATGTAGGTATGTATAATATGTATATTTTATTATATGTATAATTTACTTAGGTATTTATCTATTTTTATTATATGTAATTATAAGTCCGTAGTACGAAACATATTTTACTACTTTACTGGTGCATCTACCTTATTCTTTGTCTCTGCATTACCCTAAGGTTGTCTGGTAGAGAACGCCTATGGCGTTAAGACCGCCTTTGTACCCTGTTGTGCATAATGAATTAAATAAATAAATATTTTGTATGGATGATGATCAGTTTAGAAATTCATTTCTGGCTTGTGTTTCGTCCTCACAGAATGCTTCAAATTTAAACTACCACAATAGATTACTTGCTGTCCGAATAAATAACTTTGGATTGATAATACACTGACTAGATTGTACACCTATATATTCTCTATAAAACTACATAAAAAAAAAACAATGCAGCTTATCACATTCCTCTTTTTGACAAAAATCTTATCCAGGTTGTACTACAACACTCAATCTTTCACGTGCCGCATCTAGTCCACACAAGCTACTTATTTCAGAACATTGGTACATGTGGCAATGAGAGAGATAATGAAACAAATAGTTTACAAACCGTTTATACTAAAGACTGTGAAGGAACGAATGAATTAGAAAGACTATTAACTGTTCTGAAACAAATTGAACAATAAAACGAAGATATTACAGTCAGGAGATGGTCTTTAGCAAATAACGACGACAAAACTGACTTATGTAACTAGGGAACTCGTAATCAGGCGTAGCGTACCAAGAATTACCGTGACAAGACTCATATCACGTATTTTGTCGACTCTCTTATATTGTATTCAATAAAATCCATGGTAGGTCTGCAGGTGAGGTAAAATTTGATGGTTTTCTGAATAGAACAAACAAAATAATAACTTTTAGCATGAAGAAAGTGTTAATTTAAGAAAAAGCTGGAAATCACAACTATCACCAAATCAATATGTAGAATCTTCATTTTAGAAATAATGATTTTCTGTATTAAATAATTGTTCGGTCAAGTATAATTTTGTCACCCCCTTAGGCTGCTTGTGCACTACACTGAATCTAAGATCCGTAGGTCCGGTATTTTACTCCGATCATTTGTTATTAATATTACGGATGCTGCAATATAGCGAAACTGAAAATAACGGACAGTAAAATTACGGATAGTGCACAAAGGCATAAGTAAATTACTGGCCTGCTACATTGGATCTGAAAAAATCGGACCTATGAATCGTAAAATTCAGTGTAGTACACAAGAGGCCTTATTACTTCAAATTGAAAAAGCATCATTAAGATCCCACATTTTATAAAATAACATAAGAAAAATAAAACTTTGACAATGTTAATTCTAGTTTAGCAAACTGTCCTTTTTTGACATATTTTTTCTTCAAGCCTTAATCTTTGACTCCCAACGGCACCATAGTTCAATTCCCCACATTATGCTAATTCCCCCCAATCCAAATTTCATAACATCACCACACAGAAAAATAGAAACAAGTAAAAAATCATAACACGCTTGAGTACGCGATACATTTCTTCATATCCGCCGTATTCCAATGAAAAATGCGCAAAGAGTTAACTCCTCCAGCCCACTGGGGGGAACTACAAATCCGATAGAACGAGACGAAGCTGCAGGTTGGAAAGAGATGCGAAGCTAAACCCGAAAAGATGGATGGTACACAATGTCACTGAAGATGCTGAAATTGTATATTTTATATTTGGTATAAAAAAGTCTCAACATACGATATTAAAAAGACGAGGGAAAATTTTCTGCGTAGTAGTTATATTGTAAGGAATTTAATCTTGTGGCGACATACGACGCTCTAAAGTAAAGGATTATTGGAATGTTTTCGGTATTTTTTGATATTCTGTTAAATATTTTGTCGTAGAGTGTATTTTATTGTGGACTAGCTGTGCCCGCGACTCCGTCCGCGTGGATGTCGGAAAATAACATCGTGTCATAATTATGAACACAATATCTTCAAATATATACATATAAGCGCCGGGCAGTCAGCCCCGCTACCAACCTGCTGACTGGCTAATCTTTTCCCCACGGCATGAGCTACTATCATTATGTAGCTCATGTCGACACGATAGAAGAAGAAGCGCCTACACAGACGATTACACTATTTACCGACCATACTATATTTTGTTTTTACAACCAATCGGCTAAGGTGATGGAATTTCATGTAATGAAATGCGTAATACGTTAGGATTTTGTCGACAAATTGTACCAAACCCAAACATCGTGACCGTACAGTGGTAGTACTTTGTAATTGTAGCCGTCCATTCCTCTAATTTCATAATCCTACTATCCTATTCTCTCCTCCTATCCTACACTAATATTATAAACGTAAAAGTTTCTGAGGATGTATGTATATTTTTTACTCTTTCACGCAAAAACTACTAAATGCATGTTAATGAAATTTGGCACACAGATAGAATATAACCTGGATTAACATATAGGCTACTTTTCATCCCGAGAAGATGAACAGTTTCCGAGGGATGCGCGATAAACGTCATTCACGAGGGTGAAGTCGTGGGCATAGGCTAGTAATTCATCAATCATCATCATCAACTCAGCCTATCGCAGTCCACTGCTGGACATAGGCCTCTCCCAAGTTGCGCCACAACACTCGGTCCTCTGCCTTCCGCGTCCAGTCCCCCCCAGCCACGTTCTTCAGGTCGTCGGTCCACCTGGCGGGGGGGCGCCCTACGCTGCGTTTGCCGATAATCAATTTCGTATTTTTCGTTTTTCAATAATTCGTCAATGGTTATTGAACATTCAGGTCATTTTTATTAACCGACGAAAAAAAGGAGGAGGTTCTCAATTCGACGCGTATATTATTATTATTATATTTTTTTTTTTTTTATGTATGACCACGCATAACTTTTTACAGAGTGGTCCGATTTTGATGATTATTTTTTTAATGGATAGGGTATATCTCGAAGTTGGTCCCATTTAAATTTCAAAATCAAAATCCACCCCTAAGGGTAGTAAAACAGGGGATGAGTGTTTGTTCACCCATTGAATTCTTACCTGTTAACTGATTCTGTTGAAACTTGACACACATAAATATAGTTCTAGACACTACGACATAATGGAGACACCTGGAGTTAGATTTTAACCACAAAAAAATGAAAAATAAAACTTTTTAACAAAAAATTGAACCGACGAAACCAGAAACTGAAAAGCGAAAAATAACTAATTATGAGTCGGCGCCAAACAACCAATCAACGAATATCATTAAATTACTTTAAATAAATAATAAAAACAACGTCACATCAAATACAACGTGAAATTTTCAACGATAAACAATAACTTTCCCAAAATGCGTTCTCCGCTCGGCCACTTGCAACTTGCACGCACTTTGCTTGTTAAAAGTTCGTTTGGCGCCGACTCATAATTAGTTATTTTTCGCTTTTCAGTTTCTGTTTTCGTCGGTTCAATTTTTTGTTAAAAAGTTTTATTTACCCATTTAGACAATATGTATTCTATTTGTTTTTTTTTAATTTTCCTGTAAAAGTATTATTGCACGCTTTTTTTTGTGGCAATAAATGAATTTTTCTTTCTTTCTAAATACGAAAATTGTTAATCCTACAACTCATCATTTCATGTAATCAACCCTCACCCCGTCCAAAAACACATCGGTCGTGCCAACCTTCCAATACGAAACTCAATTTTCCCCCACCGACTTTAAACCCGACTTTAAACCCAATCTACGCACATCCACACACTTCCTGACATCTATCGATGCTCATAACCGTGTTAGCTATCAGCCGCCATTTTTAGGAAATAGCTCTATAACGGCTTATCGCTCGGGTACTTAGTACCCCGAGTGTTTATGTGTTAACATATCTGGTTGATGCAAGTTGCTTTAAAGGGTTACCTACTGATGGTTTTAAAGATATTCAGCCGCCTCTGGGAGCCAACCCGAACATAATTATTGATGGTGACCCAATAACGATTTTACGTCAGCTGACACCGTAAAAAAACCTTTTTTTTCTTGTTTTTTTTTATTAAAAAAAATCTTGACTCCGTAAAAAGGATTTCTTTTAATTTACTTACTTTTCTTTTCAAAAAAATCTAAACTGATTAAGAGTAGGATTAAGAATAAAGTTCATTAACACTCTTTGAAGACACAAGGAATGTATATGAAAAGTTATATTCAAGAGAATGTCTGTTCAGTGATTGCAATAGGCAAGTTATTTTCATTGTTGATTTTTAAGGGATCTAAGAATGCTACAATGAGAAAACGTGCCGCTATAAGGCAAAGTTAATGATCGAATGATCAGAGGCCAAAATTATAATGGAGTGAATTTTAATTCACTGAAGTTTTCAGTAAATTTAATTAAGCCCATCTTTGACCCAAGTGTTTATGTCGAAACAGGCTTCCTATCACAGATACGTCTGAGTATAAGAATTTCACAATATATTTTTTATTGATCTCATCAATTAAAACATAAAAGCATTTTTCAACAAACATTCATCATCATACTTCGCGCCTTTTCCCAATTATATTGGGATCGGCTTCCAATCTAAGATCCGGTTCTGAACATCAGTATTTTACACGGAGCGACTGCCATCAGACTCCCGCAACCCAGTTACTAGGTAATACCACAGTTTGTAATACTGACATTCGGAGGTTAGACCAGTTGTCAGACTTTCAGATATTCGTATGAAAACAAACATTGTTTATACACAACGTGTTGTTGAAGTTGAAAACCTGCTGTTCCCTAAATTTTGTCGATTTATGTGAACACAAATGTAGGGAACAGCTGTTTTTTTTCGTGATTTCAGTGTTGGTTCCATAGTAAAAGTTGTTCATACTGATGAGTACAATGACCCCTTAAGAGGTTTTCAGTTGTTTCAATAACACGTTATATAGGTACAATTTCCATCTTACACTTCATGCCACAAAAAATGACTCGCAGTCATTCCTAACATCTACCTCTAATAAAATAAATTCAAACCAGTACCAAGCATGTTAAGTGTTTAGAAATCACAATGTATAGAAAGGTGATGTTTTTGAATATTAAAACCGTGTATTGTTAGGCAAATTAACTAGCAGATGTGAGTATATCCGGGGACTGTGGTTCAGAGCACGGCTAATTGGTACGGATTTGCATCATAATGGTGGGACTAGCACACATAATAGTACCGGTACTCCGTAGTTCGGAAAGTTTTGAGCGCGATACGAAAAATTCTGTGTTTGGAAAAATAGGGTTGAGTTTTAGTTTCGAGGTTGATGATTGAAAAATTGTTAGTTGGTTTGGTTTATAAACTAAGTTTGTTTGATAAATGAGTGATAAAATAGATTTGGAGTAACTTAAGGCCATAAAATAAATGATTCATAGAAACTATAGTGAATCGCAACATTTGATGAGATTTTTTTTCGTGTGGAAATGCTCTTGGACGCGTTCCGCCAAGGAAAAGCGGAGCCAGTTACGGACTCTTACCGACTAATACCAACACGGTGTTCCTCTACCTACCTTTGACCGGGGGCATGGGTAACGCTCAGCTGAGTTGAGATGTATTTTTTTTACCTGACTGTGTAATTTTAGCCACTTACGTCTGTGCGACAACAAAGACAGGATTATGTTCTTTTTCTTCAGTTTTTTCTTTAAATATGCCATGTGGAACAACGCCCCAACACACGAGAAGGTTTTCTAGCCCAGCACCCCATAATGGCCCCCTTCTGCCTTCTACCTTAACCCAACATAGTAAATAATAGTAATATGTAGAGTAATCTAGATTCTAAATTTTGCGAGGTTAAGCTGCACTTGCCGCGGTCAGTCCTTGGATGGTGACCGTGTTGTTACCTACACATTGATCCCAATAAACAAAAATAAACCAGGTTTCTGAGGCATAGAGCGCGATTACTTATTAGGGAAAATACCCTACGTTCTAGAATTCAATAATAGTTGAATTTCCTTCAGTACAAAACATGATTCGAAGAAACGTGCATCGGACACAATTTCGTCTTAACACCTTTAAAATGGAGAATTGTTTTTAGAACTTTTGCAATTCGATCAATCGTCTTTCGAACACATGTACGGTATCACATATTTGAATTAGAAATAAGTATAACACTAACCTTTTAATATAATATCCTTCCGCAACCAAACAGGCCATGTTTTACTTGGCATTTTTTTCTTCAAACGGTACCGGGGAACGTTCATAAATCCTTTAGCCCGCCTGTCAACCGCATGCCTAGTGGGTAGTCGTATATTACAGAGAGTAACGGATTTTTTTTCGCTCCGAAAAATTACTATTTTTTTTGTTATTTTGAGGTTTTATACATTATCAAAATAAATTATACCAGCTAAATCTATTACTGTCATCCCATCCAACGTCTTTAGACATGTTTGGCAGAGACTTAAAACTTGCAGCTCTTATCAAATCGAACCAGCTAAATCATGACACATTCACATGTCATTTTTTTTTTAGAATGGACTCTCGCAGATCGGCACCCAATAACTCGCGGATCGGCTCAAAATAGGTGCCCTAACTGCTTTTAACCGAGCGGGTGGTGGAGAATCCCGTTAGGGACTCCATCCACAGAAAAAAATCCCTAAACCTAACTTTTAAACTAAATTCGTGGTTGCAAAACCGCATAAGGGCGTCCCCCAAGGGAGGGCTTGGACCTCGGCTTACTGGGGCATTGCGGGGGAACCCCGCCGCTGACGCCCCTGGCAGCCGTTGCTGCATCGGGAATGGTTTTCTCGAAAGTGGCGGACTTGCGGTATATCGGGTGGGTGACGAGATTCGCGAATCGCCGTTATGCAGCTAACCTCGCATGCGAGGGCGAAGACCTACCTTATCCTAACACAGTGGCAGTTAAGCCTACTCCTAGGAACTACTCTAGAGCATAGGGTCGGTCTCACGTGACGAAATTTTCTCCGCTTGCGACACCGTGTGGGCGTCCCCAGGGGGGAGCTTGCGCCTCGGCTCAGGGTGCAGCTGGTGGACCCCGCCACCGGTACCCCCGGCAGTCGCTGCTGCATCGTGTTGGGTTTCTCGAGAGTCGGACTCTCGGCATCTGTGTGGACGTCATATCACGTTAAAAAAATGCAAATCTATTATATGTTACGAACTTTTAAACATACACATTCAACGCATTGTTTAAATCGAGATATTAAAGTGGAATACGAAATTCTCGAGGTGTAAGGGTGTGAGACATGAGCGCTATTTCACAATTTGGTCGAAGGTCGTCGTACCATTTGGTGGAAGATTTGTTGTTTTCCCGTCAAATAGCCAATATTATATTGTTTTTCAGTGGCTGGTTACAGGCTGAAGATGAAAAAGTATTTTTCAATACTTTGGTATAGCCTTGGACGAATAAAAAAAAGCGGACGGAATCTCACTAAATAAACAATAAATATCTTTGGGACATCATTACACAGCACCAAACTAAGCAGAGCTTGTACTATGGGTACTAGACAATGGATATAATACTTATATACTTTTTTTTTGTAAATACATGCTTATAATACATAAGAAACACACCCAGACCAACACAAACACTTATGTTCATCACACAAATAATTGTGTTCTGTGGGAATCGAACCCACGACCTCGTCATCAGCAGTCCGACACTAGAACCACTAGACCACAGAGGTCGTCACTAAACAAAAAGTGAAGCAACCATAGTAAGACGGCTCGCTTAAAAGTAAGGGCTGGTACGCATACATTTACACCCATAGTCGGCCAAAAAGCCGCGATTACGCAACAAATCTCGTGTGACTGTAGTCATTGTCGTAGTGTCACAAATAAAATAACAATATAAATCTGTTGTGTTAAAATTATGTCGAAATTATAGTGGGTTTAGGAAAAAACGAAGTGCTTCAATTTTGTCTAAGCAAGATTGGGTCCGCCATTTTTTATTCGTCTGAGGATATAGCTTACTATTTTGGTAGACATATTTTGTAGTACCATCGAATATAGATTGTATAAACCCAGTATAAGCAGAGCCTGCCTTGTATCAAACTTACATACTAAGGCAGTTCTACTTATAAAGGTTATATTACCATTAATATATGGATGACCGTACATTATAAAGAAGCGATCGATACGACATTGCTTAAAACTCTGTCATTCAGAGCTCCGGAAAGAAAACAGTTATTCAGCTCACAGTTTTTAAAGTATTTTTAAGACTATGCCAAGATAATTCTAGACGTTAGCATCTACTAAAACCAATTTCACTTTTTGGCACCAACGTAAAAATATCAGGCTGTAATAAAATTATAGTTCAGTAGCTTATGGCAAAAAAAAACAACATATTTGTGCGAGCCATCGACGAATACATAAGTCGTTTAGACAATCCGGTTTTCATTTCCATATTATTTTTCTGTAGTGAAACTTTATTTTTGACGTCGAAACTTGACACGATTAGCTAGAGGGAATGGAACGAGCGATAATGTTTACCCAGCTGAATACAAACGTTGCAAACAGAACAGAAAAGTGCTGGAAAATGTCTGCTCATAAAATTAACCTGTATTCTAACTCTTTAACAAATGTATTTATGTATATACCTATTACGGGCAGAGTCCGCAGAAGGTTCTGCACCTTATATGAAAATCTCGTCCACAAAGTAAGTATTTGCCGTGATTGAGCTCGTGGCCGTTTTGGAAAATGTCTGAATTGAGTGATCCACATATCGCGCTATAGCTTCATTCGCTTGTGAGTGACAAATTTTTGGATTCTGGCTATGAGTTTTGACAATTTGTGACTTAATGTCCGTTTTCATCATATCACTGAAAAAAAAAAGATCACTCGATCCAGATCCACGTATTCAACAGTGCTCATCTATCGGGCAGTGTACGTACATATATTCGTACTTTTCTCGGAGGGCTGTGCAATGTCGACAATGACCGGGCAATGAAAAAAGAAATAAAAAAAGAAAGAAAAATATTTATTGTCACAACAAGACGACATGCGGTAGGTGAACATAAAAAAGTAACTTGTCTCCCCCCCCCCCCCTTTGTCCGTCTCTGTATTTTCTTCCCTTCTCTCTTCTTTCTTTCTTTTTAGTGCTGACTCTGCACTCTCTGCAGACTCTGCCCGTAACATGCTTGAACCTTATTTTGTAGCATAACAATAAAAGGTACGCGCAGTCTTCCTTCTGAAATTGGGCTTCTATAAACCCATCTTGAATTCTGAACACATTCGGCTTCATCTTGAACTATGACGGCACATAAAAAATCACACCGTCATTACCGCGCGATTCTGTATTCAAATAAAAACGGAAACGCCACATTTTCTACACCGCACGGCGGGGTTCGCTGGCAGTCCTCCAGTGAGAGCGAGATAGCACGATAGTTTGGCGCATAAAATAATGATCAATCAGAGTGGGATGACAAGCCGTTTATTGGTTTCACCGAGTAGTTTGTGGCTATCGCGCGCGGCCAACTTCGATGTTATTTTCTTGGCACGATGTGTAAATTTTTAAAGAATTATTTTACGCTGTTTTGTGTAAGTTATGTGTAATGTTCGTATGTGCAATTGCATAGTGAAGAGGTAGTTGTTTTTTGTTTCAGCCATAACTATTTTCTAATTAAGTGTAGGAAAATTGTAATCTGACTTGTATTGCTTACAAAAAAGTTAGGTTCTTATTTTGTAGTTTATTAACTATAGTTATCTTATTATGTGATTACCAAGCTCCGGTTTCAATTTTTCAATGAGAGCTATTATACTTTTTCACGTTGCCTTCAGACTATTTTCATGGTCCCTCATGTTTCTCTGACATGCTGGGTTAAAAAAATGTGGCGCTTTTATCTCGTGGGCAATATTTAAAAAACTCAGAAGTAGATATTTTAGCTTCTTTCTTCTTTTATTAGATGAACAGAAGTCCTAATTTCAAACCCTTGTTATGCAACATTACCTGTCAAAAGAAGAATTCCTGTAATCCTTCTAACCGACTGCGGCAAAGCGCCAAAGGAGGGTAATGTTTCTAATTGGTATTTCTACATTTTTAGCTTTAATCAGCGTTAAGTCTTCCGCAATTCACATCAATGGGTACGTCATATTTTTGGATAAATCTCGCTTCGTAAACCCATTTCGTAAACTTCAAATTCAAGACAAATTAAATTTGACGAAATGGGATGTATCCTATTTTTTTTTAGAAGGCCTATAGTGGCCATTACAGAATTACATTGGTGTCTCGAACACTATCTTACAGAAAGTCGGCACTAGATCAATACTTCGCTTTATGCCACACATGTGTCATATGGCGCTGTGAACGAGCAAGAAATGTGTGGAGACGCCAAAGAAAAAACATTTTTGGATTAGGTAGTTTGTTATTTACAGACATTTTGTGAGTGTGTAGGTGAAGTTTTAGGTTTATTCCTAATTATTTTGAGTAATAAATAGTAATAAAATAACGCACCTAGTAATTTATTTCTTTAAACACGGCTTATCTGTGCCCGGTCAATGACAATAGGCTCGCCCCCTATTTCATGGGACAACTGGCGAAATGTGGGTGTACTATTACACCTCTGCCTACCCCCCGGGGAAATACAGGCGTGATTTTATGTTATGTTGTTATCTGCGAAAAATATGAGCAACCTTGGGGCGCGCCAAGGTGCGGGCCAGCTCCAATGTCATCATGGCCATGATTGCAGGCAGGTTAGATTGAAGAATTTTAAGTAATAATGTACCTAATAACTTTTACCAAACCTAAAATTTATAAATAAATAAATATGGCAGGTAATATATTCAATAAATTTAAAACTAATGTTCACATAGATAGCTTCGACTAATAGAATAGTGCCGAAGCTAGGGTACCTGATAACTTTTTATATCTACTGTCGATTAAAAGTTAAACCTATAACAAACTAACTAAATAATTGATTGAAGAAAACCTCTATTTTTCTCCGAGCCTTTTCACAATTATATTGGGATCGGCTTCCAGTCTAACCAGATGTGGCTGTACATCAGTATTTTAGACGGAACGACTGCCAACCATAGACCCCCGCAACCTGATTGATAGAAAAAATATCAAATAAAAAAAATTACAAACACAGTCAACTCCACAGCACACAAGCTTATTCCGTGATAGATAATATGTTACTCGCATATGCCGGGGGAGGCAGGGGGATGTTTTGTCAAACGCCACCCAAAGAAAAGTAGGGAAACAGTCGATTCCTCACACGCCTATATTTCCAAGACTATTCTCCCTTACGTATGAAGGTTTCAATTTTTCCTTCGCCTACTCCTTCTGCCAGAATATTATTTTGTTTTTGTAATATTGGATGGCGTTACGTAAAGTACATGGATGTAGAAAATGGTTTAAAGCAAATATGTTTGTGTCGCTGTATTGTATTAAGTTGGCTAGATGTTTTGTTGGAAAGTCTGTAATGAAAGAAGGTATTGTTCCATGTAATATCCTTGGTTTATTTTTACATTGCTCATTAAGAATCAGTCTGATGGACTTGGCACCCTCTTTATGGTCACCAATTACCTCCAGCTCGCCTAAAAAGCCGAAAAAGCGCGTCGATTAGAATAAATATGACATGAAAAATTAGGTAGGTACAACTACAATCAATATGCTATAATCGTAACGCTTGGCAAACGGGTTGGCGATCGCAGTTGATTGGTTAAATACTCAGAGAACGCTGCTGCCCATCCTCTGGTGAATCCCTTAGTCGCCTTTTACGACACCCATGAGAAGAAAGAAGGCGTTGCAATTCTTTACGTCCGGCACCACACGGATACTAACTAATACTACTACAATAATTTTTGAAAATAAATAATTACTGGCCGTATTAATTTATGACAGTAATGTCGTGTCCGAGGTTTTCAGCTATTAAACGCGAAATAAATATGACCTTTAAGCTTAGATTATAAACCCCTTTATGTCAACAGACTTTCACATTTCTAAAATGTCAAATGAATTCGCGAGTTTCTGATATATCAACTTTAGAGTACCCTAGTGTTTCGTAGAGATCACGAACTTAAGCATTTAAGAAAAGAACATAAGCAGGAAAAGAATTCTAGTTCACATACCACATTATTTTACGAATCCAAAGAAAATGACGGAAAATAGTCATTTCAGAAATCACCCTACGCGAAATTGATTTTACGTAAAGGAAAAATCTCGAAACTTCAAAAAGTCAACTTCTGTGAAAGTTGTGAAATATTATAATATTTTAAGTTTACTCACAAGAATGTTTGCGTGAAGTGGCACGGTGGAGCTAAGTCCGGTATGTATGTCTGTTTGCCTTTATCGGAACTTTTGTGGTCTGTGAGGAGCAGAGAGGAAGCGGGAGCGATTTGAAAAATAAGATTTGTTGACTTTGTTGTTAGCATAGAAATCTAGATAATAAGGTAATAGAAGTGTTAAAGCCACGTGAACTTTCGCCGCGTACAGGTGTCTCATAGGACACCAGTACGTGAATCGTTTGCTTGATCATCAGTTCTGTTTCGGGCGCAGAATCACTAAAACTGTATTTTGCAGCATGTGTAACAGCGGATTTTTTTAACCTTAATTAATTTTGTTTTAATGCTAAAAACATGGTGGGCGGGATTATGTGTGTGGGTATTTATGTGTTGGTAGAGGAAAACCGGTGATATAACGTTCCGGTAATAAAAGATAGTAGATAATATTTCTATTACCTTATTAGTTAGATTTCTGTGGTTGTTAGTGTATCGCGTTTGATCTGAATTTTTATAAGAATTATTATATAATTCATAAATTAAGTTAGTTCCTTTCAAATATTAAAAAATACAGATTTCTCTAAAAAGATATATAATTATCTCTACACACAATGATGTTGTCGAATTGATCGTTATATAATTGGCAGCAGTTATAGGATTATTAGACAAAGTAACTATTTCGATACAATGTCAGTCAATTTACGATTCTTCATTGATAATTTATTTTCGAACTTAAAACAAGACCAATGCCAAATTAAACTTGAACTCTGGTCTAATTTTAATAACCCGCCCGCTGCGCTCTGCAATATGCCCGCTTCGCTCCCCAATATGCCCGCTTCCCAACCGACATACGGTTGGCGTGCAGACAAATATATTGTTGGTAAAACTTTGCACCGACTCCTGGAGTGGTTTCCCAACTTCGCTGTCGTAAGTTGCGCATCCAACTCTTGAATACGTTATTTTATTTATAACATACTTTGCCAAGTTTTCGACTCGGTTTCTTTGGTTATCACTTATCAGGTATTTTTTCGATTTTATGGAGGTATTTTTTCATGATTTCTGAAGAAAAGGTAATGTATGATAGCTTTTTGGCATCCTATAAAGGAGCTGACAACTACCGTGCAGGGGCTACCTGACGCCCAGAAACTCATCGGGCTGAACATTCTGAACCTTAGCATCTATTCACGACCCGCTGATGTACTACATTTAACCATAATATCCAAATTGAGATTTTAATTTAAAAAATTGGTAACATAACATGATATAGGTAAAAACCACGGAATACATGAAATTTCCTCTATGGTAAAAACTTTGGACGAATAAAAAAAGGCAGACAGAATCTCGCTAAACAAAAAGTGAAGCACCCATAGTAAGACGGCTCGCTTAAAAGTACGGGCAAGACAAAAAGCCATTATGCAAAAAATCTCGTGTGACGGTAGTCATTGTCGTAGTGTCACAAATATAATAACAATATAAATATCTAGTGTGTTAAAATTCTGTCGAAATTATGGTTAGTGGATTTAGGAAAAAACGAAGTCCTTCAATCTTTTCTTAGCGAGATTCCGTCCGCCATGTTTTATTCGTCCGAGGTAACATGGTAAAAACCGGCCAAGTGTGAGTCGAATTCACGCAGTAAGGGTTCCGTACCACCCATCGACCTGATACCCCATAGAAACTGATTTAATTTACGAGAGTTTATCAAAAGACATCAACGAACTTACGCGAAATGTGAATTTTTGCATCTCTTTCTTCCGTAGGTACCACCACATATATCTATGTTTGTCCTGTTTTTAGTATTTGTTGCTAAACTGCATAGTATGCACTATAATCACACCAAGTTTGACGCTGGTATGTATTACCGTTTTGAAGATAGAACAGGGACAAAAACTTTCTTGGTTTCTTGTATGGGGACCCCCTTTGGTTTAAGACTTTTTTTTGTTTTTAGTATTTGTCGTGATACACCTCATAACAACACATATTCTGTGAAACATACCCTAAAAACTACCTATTCCAATTGATTCTCCTGGTGATTCTAAACTCTGAATTATACTTTCAGGTTTGCAGTATACTAAAAATAACTTTGTATATTGTTATCTTCAAAGAATAGAAACGTTTCAAAGGAATCAGAAGTAGGTACCTATATTAGCTCTGAGACACCCATATTTTTCTTGGTAGACGGCGCCCCCGAATAGAAAATAAGAAGCATGCAAATTGAAGTGAGAGAAAAATAGTCTACCAAGTCAAAGTAGAGAGATACATATTGGTGTTGATGAAATGTTACAATTAAAGAGCTAAGTGGACAAAGGTGGTAACTAGAAAATATTTCTAAACGAGTAATGTGTGTCTGAATTAGTTTGAATCATCAGTTAAAACTTAAAACCTATGTTCATGCAAAAAAGTCATATTTTTTATTTTGACATAACTTTTGTCCATTTAGCCCTTCAATTATTTCATATCCTTGTTTTATTTTTTCGGAAAAAAATATAAATACTTAAAAATAAAACATACTTAAATACAAGTTTTTCCTGCCGGCTCCATCATCAGACCAGCTCTATAGTACAGTCGACTGCATGACAGTGGTAACACTTCAATTCGAAAACCGCCCTTACTGCTTACGAAATAAAGATGCTGCTAATGTCAAAGTGTTACCACCGACGTGCGGTCGACCATAACATTGTATTTTCAACAAACTTAGGTAATATAGGAATGCCAAATAATATGAAACATTTATTTCGACCAACATTGGATCATAAATACAAAAGAACACAGTTGCAATTAAATTTTAGATCAATCGGATGCTAGCTTGTGGTAAAAAAATGGATTGAAATTTTTGAACCTAAAAGAGCTTCATTTACGAACGAAGCAAGTTAAATAAAAGCTTGAAAAAAACATTTCACAACCATCGAAGAATCAAAATGTTAAATGTGACCCATTTATTCTAAAAAATATGTAGAACATTCTAAACTTTTGTACGGTGACAATAAATTATAAGGACACAATGAGGACAACGGTAGCATCCCTTTGAATCGAGTGGCACTCAAAGGATTAAGTTCGATATTCAAAAATCGTTACAATTGATTGGTTTATTTAAATAGGACTTTATTGAGTGTGCATGATGCGGCTAATGTCCTGTGATTTTTGCAAGTTATTGTCGCAGTACTTCATGGCAAGGATTTTAAGTATCTACCTATAAAATTGTAGATGGATAGATGAAAGATATTTATATTCGATAGGTACTTTCACTTATCTTTTGTTTTGTCACCTTTGGTGTGAATACAATTTTAAGATTTCTACAAAGTTCATACATTGTCATTGTCATAAAACAGAAAATACTTGCGGTGTAAAAAGCTAAAAATTTATTGACATCACTCCACGAAGTAAAACGAAATACACGAACACGTCAAAAGGAAACTTAAAAAAAAAATATCTACTTGCCTGCAACTCTTAAAAGAAGTATAAAAGAACCTCTTCGGGGAAAGTGCATTAAAAATGAGTGCGCAAGAAAGGGACGGCCCTCTATCGGCACCGTATATTTGTCCTTATCGCTCGCTTCTAAGAAAATGGTTTTATGAATGAAAATTACTTTTTTCTCACGCCATTTACTCAGTTCAGGGACGTTAGTTTTGTAGCTCGTTTTCCTACACAGGAATAGGTGAAAGTTGTCCGGGATTGCCTTCGAAAGTAGGGCATTGCCTTTTAAAACGTCCCGCAATTTTTTTCTTGTAAGTTAACCCTCTGTTTCTACAGCGAGTACGCGGATGTAAAAGTATTGAGCTGTTTTGCTCGGTTGTTTTTTCGCTTTAATTAAAATCTCGTTTAAATAACGTTAGAATGCAAAGAAAATTATAAATGAAAAAAAACTAGTAATCAAATGAATTTAGGATCTCATACTTCACAAGGAGGAAAGGATAAATTAGATGAAGGAAAAAAACAAATAAAACAGAACCATCACATTTCATCTTTGACTGGTAAATACGCCATTCGCAAGAAACGGTCTAAAAACTTGTCTAGAATCTAACATTCATAAATGTTAAAATTATAACCCGCTATCCGTTAATACTCTGTCTCGGAGTGTTGAAAAAACAATTTAATGGCACTTATTATTTCAAACTTTTGTCAAGTCCCTACATTTTTCGTTTCCTTTGTCGTAGAGATAGAGTTTTTAACGGACATTAGGAAGAGGAACCGATATTTAATTATTGTTTATTAATTAATCATTAATCAGATGATATTATATTATGTCATTTTTTTTTTTTCAATTAATGACGAAAAAATTAAAGTGAGATAAACCTTTTTCTGGCGTTCCGTTCTTCGTAATACTTTTTAAGCTTTTTGATGTAAAATTTTAGTAATTCTACTGAACTTTAGTTTTACTGTTAAACCGTTAAATTATAATAAATATAAATTCTAAGACTGTCGTGTCATAGATCTTAACACATGCGTATGCACCCCTTTTAATAAAAAAACACCTTTGTTATGCCACAGATAAAATATAACTACCATTTTTTACAACAAATAATACGCATAAATTTATCTATACACACATTAATAGAAAGGGTTTAATAGCCTATAAATCAGTATTTTAAACAAAGGCTAGTCAAATTCGGTACAATAGATCCCTTGTGCATAGACACGAGTTTTTTTTGTTGCCACAAACCCGTGAAATGTTTGTTTTGTTGGTAGCGAGTGTAGTGGCTTTTTGCAAACTTTTTTTATAATAATCGATACATCGATGATTGCCTATAATAGCATGCATTGTATTTTTTTAATTCGGTAAATATTTGAGCGAAACTTGTTCGAATTGTGGGTTTTTGAAATGCGTGTAAGTGGAGAGTGGAGACGTGTTTCTATTATAAATTGATGGTCCGATCTCCTTTACTTTGTTATTTTTTTAGTTTTGAAGAACCAGGGAAAATTTATCAAAACATCATTTTTAATGCTTCAATTAGAAATGCGTCAATTTATTTTACTATTGTGTTACCACAGAAAACGTATGATAATCAATTAAATTATTTCAATATAATATATTTAGTAAGGCTTTTAAATTGGAGATGGCATCTTAGTAGAGGAATGGAAAACTAGAGAAAAAAGTTTTGCTTAAATAATTACTAAACAACAATCTCCAATTTCAAATACAATAAAAATACGTGTGAAAGAAACGCAATCATTCTTTGATTTTAATTTCATTTTGAACAAGCCAAATCAAGTCTCAAGATCCTATTATTTCTCACAGATATCTCCATAGATACCAAATTATTAGGGGTCAAAATGAATAGACAAGGCCCCTAATTCCAAGATATCGACTCACCGGAAGGGTTTGAGCGTCTGTTACAAAAGATTCCATACTTCCGGCTGATCGCACGCATTGTGGTTGATATTAATAAAACAGATAATAAGAAATGTGATCGTATCAGTTTTATTATTAATATTAATAATAGTGAGTTTGATGTTTTATGAATAATGTTAGACAAAGAAACAGTTTTTTCTCTATTTATGATCACTCCTTTTTTAATGAGGTAAGGTTATGACGATGTCGAATTTATTTGTTGTTGTGATCGCACAGACATAGTAAAAAATATAGATGAAGTGCTGCGAACAATCATATTGAAGCTAAAAAAAAAAATGCTCCTTCGTGTACAACCAGCGCTCACGTACCCACCATGCATCTAAAGGATATTTTCTTTTGCGATGCTTACTGGATGACACCGCAATATGTGTACTGAGAGTGGTGAGCACGGTTTGAGGTGCATGTGTGTACGTGAGCGCTAGAGCTGTACACAAAGGAGCATGGTTTTTTTGGCTTCACTATATTGTTCGCAGCACTTCGTCTATATTTTTTACTATGGCTGTGTGTGACCGTAACTGAATAAAAAAACATCAAGTGATGTAACCAGTATCATAAAATATATATATATATATTTTTTTTTTCCTAACTTTTTTTACGTCAATGACGTCTGTGGTCTAGTGGTTCGAGTGTCGGACCACTGATCATGAGGTCGTGGGTTCGATTCTCGCAGGACAGACATATTTATGTGAAGAACATAAGTGTTTCTGTTGGGCTGGGTGTTTCTTGTGTAGGTATTAAAAGTAAGTATTTATTTAAATAAAATAAAATAAAATATTTTGTCGATTGTTTAGTATCCACAGTACGGTCGACCGTATGTCAGTGGTAACACTTTGACATTGACAGCATCCTTATTTCGTAACCAGTAATTGAAGTGGCGGTTTTCTAATTCAAGTGTTACCACTGCAGCACACCGATTCTCGTAATGAAAAATGTTTAAAAGATAGTTCCGATACAACAGTATATATTTCAATTATAACAGAACATTGAGACTAGATGGAATCGGAACCATGTTTTGAACAGTTTTTGGTACTAGAATTCTAGTACCAAACCGCCGAAAAACCGCCGTCAGAGCACGTTTGAAAAACTACAATTCATCATCATAATTTCAGCCGAAAGACGTCCACTGCTGGACATAGGCCTCCCCCAAGCATCGCCATAACGACCGGTATTGTGCTTTCCGCATCCAGCGGATTCCCGCGACCTTCACCAGGTCATCGGTCCACCTTGTGGGGGGCCCACCCACGCTGCGCCTTCCAGTACGCGGTTGCCACTCCAGAACTTTACTGCCCCATCGGCCATCCGTTCTGCGAGCAATGTGCCCCGCCTACTGCCACTTAAGTTTGGCAATTCTTCGGGCTATGTCGGTTATAGTTTTTTTTTTCTTATAACGAAAGAAACAATACAAAAACTAGAATTATAGGTACCTACCAAAATAAGCATAATAGAGATAAACAATGATTGTCAAACTACCTGGATCCGGAGATCCTTTGAGATCTTTCATCCTCCGAGCCTTTTCCCAATTATGGCGGCTTCCAGTCTAACCAAATCCGGCTGATCATCAGTATTTCACACAAAGCGACTGCAATCAGACCCTCAAAACCCAACCACTGGATAATAATCTCCGAGGCACGGAGGGGCCTCGATGTGTAATGAAACGGTCACCCATCCAAGGAATGACTGCGATTACGCAGAGAGATCTAGAAAAAAAATTGTCGTTTGTCTACTCGAAATTGTCTGTAGTCTCGGCAATTTTTTATATAAAAAAAACTCAATTCTAAATTATTAAAGCTTAGCTAGCTATATCTGGGTGAGGTGAGAGACCAAGGGAGATTTAAAACCATAAGAAACAGTGATTACAAACGTATCATAATCATCAACGGCCTTTATTAGTCCACTGCTGGACATAGGCCTCTCCAATGGCACGCCACTGACAACAATCCTGGGCTACTCGCATCCAGTTGATACAGGCCACCTTGCCAATATCATCGCTCCACCGAGCCTACAGGATGAGCAAGCTGAAGTGGCAGTGGGCCGGCCACATTAGCTGAAGAACCGATGGCCGTTGGGGTAGACGTTTTCTTGAGTGGAGACCGCGAATCGGTAAATGTATAGGGTAAGACACCTTCAGGCTCAGTGGAGCGATAATACAAACTTATATCCAACATTAATTGTCATATACTGAGATAAATGGTATGTTTTTGGCACTACATAGTTTGTCACACGCTGACAGATAAATCCCGTACCCCGTCGCATCCCAAACTGAACAGGACAAACCTTAGTAATCCTTATTAATACTACCAATTCATCAACCCCTGAAAAACGTTACACACAATGCCCTTTCAAATATAAATAATAAACTAAAAATTATATGCAAATTCACGACCCATAAGTTCCTATTGAAATAACCCTTTCGCCGCGAGAGGGGACAAAAATTGTAATAATTTATTCACGTGAGATAAAGGTCAGGGAAATAAGGTCGCATTCAAAATTATTCGACAACCGTGTTCAGACGTGTTTTAAGTTTGTGCGTTAGTTTTTTTAATAATTATAGAAATGAAACTAAAATTGTCAAATTGTCAGGTGGTGTAATGCGCATGCGTGGTTAAAATGGCGTGTGAAATCTAAAATGATTTTAAAAGTTGTGGTTTTTATGATGTTGAGGTAATTGTTTTTATTTATGTTATAACATTATCATCTTTATTAACTTGTTAGTATTTAAAAATAAAGCTAAAAATATATTTACCATATAAAAAATTTAATGTAAACAAACAAGCAAAATTACCTTCACTATACATTGTAAAAATAATTTTGCATTTTAAATTAGGAAAATTTTCTCGATACCCATCTATTATTATTTACAATCAACCATTATTGTTAACTACACTACATTGCATAGGATATCTGCAACTTACAAAATAGCCCATAATTTATGTTCCCACTAATGTATTCTATTCTAAAGGTCTATCTCCTTATCTATCCATCTAAAAAGCCGTTTTAAAAACTCAGCCTGATTGTTTTATGTGCATCGGAAGTCAGTTAAAATGTAAAGTAAGAAATGTAAGAGCGTTACTTCGGTAAAGTAAATAAATAATATGAATATGAAAGTAAGACGATGCTTTAATTAATAAAGTAAAGATACATTTATAGTTTGTTATTCTGTATTCAATGGCTATCGTAGAAATTCTGTACCGATAGTATCTACTAAAAAGTATCGCCTTTTAATGTCCAAATAAATAAGGGTAGCACAGTGTTGGAAGTTGTGACCGTGAAAATATTTATTGAGCAGGAAGTGGTATCTTCATTTTTAAGGTTATATTTTTGTTTAGTATAATACTAGTTCTGTGACCGTTGATCCTTTGTTGATATGCATAGCTCTATATGGTGTGTTTGTTTTTATTTCATACATAGTGGCAACACCCTGATCCATTTATGCTAATAATTAAGTTCCGTTGGTTAGGATTAAGAATTTTGTGTCACTTGTTTTAGTCAATTTTAAACTTCTTATTCAGAATTATCAAAAGATTTCAAACCATTACGGTCTTTTGTTTCCTCTTCGTCGTGCAACTAATGTGAATGTAGCAAGGAATTTTCAAAATTCAGTCATTTTGGTTTATGTGTTGTTTCAGCTAGACAAAACGGTCGAACGGATAGGTTGCTCGCTATTAGAAACTCCTAAATACACGCAGTAGCCTCATTATTGTTTTTTTAATTAATAAAGCTCTATTCTCCTTTTTATTACCACTTTTCAATCAAACACGCTAATTTAATTATACTTGTTTTTCAAATAACTATAAAGTTTACCATCTCTTAAGGGGAATTGAGCAGCCAAGTGGCGCCCCCATCATTAAAAAAATATTACTCGCTAAATACCTATATGATTTATCGAAAATTCATTTTTAACAATTGGAGTTCAGGTACTGTAGTTTAATCAGAAACTATTAACTGTTTTTAATTTTTAATTTTTTTACTGATGTGGGCGCCACTTGGCTGCTAAATTTACCTTAAATAAAAGTTGGGATAATTACAAGGACTATTTTGAAACCCTTTAAAAATCTGATCATACGTCAGCTACTGTGGAAATGTTGACAGTTTCTAACTTCATCAGTCTTAACAAAGCATCAGGACATTATCAGTACATTTTCTATGTTCAATATCAAAATTATATTATGAAAACATTAACCCCATCTTGCTAGACTACTTGTAGGGTTTTCCAAATTCATGAACCGCAACTAATTGTTTGTTTTTTATAACAGAATTCAGGAAATAAAAATTTGGATTTGGTTTAGGCAGTTCAACTAAAAAAAACTATTATTTTTATACATGCATTGCCATTTGCTATTGACATTGAATGGTAAAAATCCAATAAGAATATTGTCTAAGCAAGATTCTAGTTAGTTGTATAAAATCCAATTTAAAAAAAAAACAGCTGACTCTCCAAAAAAGTATTGGAATGATGAATGAATTAAAGTTATTAAATACTTAAAATGATGTAAAAAAATAACAAGCATCATAAATGATTGTATAGACAGCCATATTTAATAGAGGGTTAAGTTTGTACCTAACCCTGCAGACATTACTCAGTCGGTTCCGAGAATCGAGACGGCTCGAGTACTTCCATAAATTGATATAAACAATATCCTAATGGAAACTGTAACTCGATATATTTGTCAATACATTTACCATCGCTCCTATGACTGCTATGTACAAGAGAAATATGTCCAAATTGCAATCCCGAGATATTGGGCATAAAAATTCAACACTCAATAATAAACCATATGAGCTTTGTTATAAAGTGTTTTGTTCTCCAAAACTTGTTGAAGACTTAGGCCCTTTTTTAATTTATAAGTCTATACTGTTTGCACATGTTTGATCGATTGACAACACGGGGGTCTGGTCGGCATAATAATATTACCCCCGAATCCTATAGGTACAAAAGTGTTTTAGTTCGTTTCGTATGTATTTTTGAAAAACTATACTTAAGGTATTCTTCTACAAGTCTATAATATTTTGTATTAACCCTTTAAAAACTGACGATAAAAACGAGTGATGCTGTACTTTTCTCGATAATCGACTCAACATCGATAAAAATATGCAATTAAGATAATATGAACATGTCCCGAATGATATTAAAGATAAAAACCATAATAAAATGCTAATTATCCAATAAATTATCGATTAAATTAAATCATAAATAACTATAAAGTTAATTAACGGCTATAGCCTATATTGCAACAAAGAAACCAATAAAATCAAACGACCACGTTACGATATGGCGTGTCATAGACAATTTAGTTTTAACAGCCATAAACACAATGTAGCGTGATGAACAATAAATTGTAAAATTAAAAATCCACAACTCGATTTTTCGATAATCGATTTTTTTAAGTTTCCGATAATCGTTGGTAGCGATCATAGTCGATTCACCGAGCTCTTTATTAGGTTTCTTTTAAATACAAACAACAAAATAAAATTTTACGATCCTACCACTTCACCGGTAAATAAATAGCTACGCGTTCGATTCCCCGTTTGGTCATGCATGCTATAAATTAACTGAGACGTGTAAAAAATATTGATGTTGTGAGTTGTTTTAAGATAATTAATTACTTGAGTACTGTGTTCTCACTGTACAAGTCTACAAAGCGCAATTTGATAATATTTTTTAGTAATTGGCTACTACAACTAAATACCACAAATAAGGTCTTAGGATATAAAACTATTAATAAAAATTAATTGAACTCTTTTACAGCGACTTTTAAATAATTAACTTTAAAATTATTTTATAGTTTGACCAAAGATAAACTTACAACTTTTTGTTTACTAAAAAACTAGTTTAAACTTTAATTGTATTACTCAATACAGTTTTTTAAATGTAACTGTATTAGGTAATAAAACTTCGATTGTATTTCCGATAATGATTAGCTTTTATAGCCGCAAAAAGTCGTTTCTGACTTTAGAGTTGTCATCGACGGGTTATTGACCTTTTACACTCGTCGAATTTGTACTTAAATTAAGCTAACGAAGAAGTCGGTAATAAGAAATAATATTTTTTTATGTGACTCGGAACTCGACGTCAGAGACTCTCGCTTCACTAACGTAAGAGAATTATTACCGTAGGACGAAATCAAATACAGTAGGTAGGCATTACTTACTTAATGTAAATAAAAGAAGGGTTTATTTGATTACGTTTTTACTATTAATAAAAGTATTCTGATCAGGATCACTAGGTATCTAGTATTTTTGTAACTGTCCGAAACTCTACTAAGATAAGTAATTTATAGTAATTAAATATTATTCTATGGTATAATATTTATATTGTTTCAAAATAGCATTTCTGGATATCCAAATGAATAAAAATAAAAATAAAGTTTTGACCATAATTTTATCTTTGTCACTTTATAATTTTACGCACAGACTGTTCAAAATTATAACACGAAAAGTTCAAGAAAATTAAAAACAAATTCGAACTCAAAATTTCGAATTCGGAACAAATTTACAGTTCAAAAATCGTGCAAAGCCGTTGGTTTACAAAGGAGTTAGCCCTATCGATTTTGTCCTCAACCCTACTCACATGTATATATTATGTATATACATGCGTTGGAGGGTCGCAAGGTACGGGGGTGGAACCAACTATCGACTATACGTAATACGGGTAGGTATATAAATTATATGTCGTTCACCCCATCAATAGTATAATGTATGGAGATTCGATATTATTTTGTGATAGGTTTTCCGTTCGATTTTGCTTTGTAAGTAGCTGGTTTAGATGGAAATCTTGTTGCGGAGTTTTATTTTAGGAATAGACTCAGGTTAGTCATATCAGGTGATTTATTATAAGTACCAAAAGAATGGGTACGATTTAGAAAAAAAATAAAAAAATTGTGTGCTTCAGTTTTTAAATTTCGAACAACCGATAATCTTTTATTACCTTTTTTATTTCGTTAACAATTTTCAAATTCTATTTTTTTCAAAATCTTTTCTTAATGTCTTTATATTTTATTAAAATACAACCAGTATTATGTTAATTAAATTGATTTATCTGTAACTTAATTGCCCACAAAGTTGCGCTTATAACTCACATTTTAAGCAAATTAAGTCGTTAAAAGTTAATGTTTTTAATAGACTTCTCTCTCCAGTTTTGGGTACCGTTTTTTTTTAATAAATTTAATGTTGTTGGGGCTTTTTAATTAATTATACTTACACGTGACATGTATGAAAATTAATAAGACGGAAAAATAATTCCGCGACTATTCATGTATGTATTTGAATATGAGGGTATATAAGGGTGTGAGACAGGGATGTGTAGCGTCGCCGTGGCTATTCAATCTATTCATGGACAGTTGTTTGAAAGATTTGAAAGAGAGTGAAAATGGTTTAGAAATGAATGGGTTACTTGTCAAATGTCTCCTCTATGCCGATGATCAAGTTATCCTTGCATCGTCGGAGGGGGAGTTACAGAAGATGGTAACAATTATGGATGGTGCTTTGAAGAGTAAAGGAATGAAAGTTAATGTTAGTAAGACAAAAGTTTTGGTTTTTGAAAAGGAAGAAGTTATGACAGAGTGCAATATTTTGATAGGTGACAAAAAGGTGGAACAAGTGAAAGATTTTGTATACCAGGGTTCCATGTTTACGAGAGATGGCAAGCATGTGAAGGACATTGAAAGGAGAGTGAGTGCTGGTAATCAGGTGAATGGGGCACTACACACCTTCATGAACAGCCGCAAAGTGTCGGAAAAGGCACGGCTGACTGTTCATGGGGGAGTGTTAGTGCCTACACTTATGTATGGTAGTGAAAGTTGGGTATGGCAGAAGAAACATGAAAGCAGAATAAATGCAGTAGAAATGAGAGCTTTGAGAAGTATGTGTGGTGTAACTTTGAGAGATAAAGTAAGGAATAACATGATAAGGGAGCGTTGTGGAGTGAAAGAAGATGTAGTGACAAAGATTGAGAAAGGTATGTTAAGATGGTTTGGACATATAGAGAGGATGGACGAGAGGAGATTGACGAAACAAGTATACGAAGCGAGTGTGGATGGAAGAGTTGGAAGGGGACGACCTCGGCGAACGTATCGCGATCAAATCGCGGATGTTCTCAAAAAATGCCAGGTTAAGAGTTCTCTAAACCGACGAGCATGCATGACGAGGTTAATGGACGTAGATGAAGCGAAAGAGGTGTGTCAGGATCGTAGCAGGTGGAAATCCATAGTCTCTGCCTACCCCAATGGGAAACAGGCGTGATAATATGTATGTATGTATGTATGTATTTGAATATGCGGACTAATAATAATAATCTGAACGTCGCATTAATATTTGTGGCCACTAATCCGCTTTCTCAATAATAATTATCATTTGGATGATTTTAGGCGTAATTCTAAATAATTATTAATATAAACGGTTTCACTCACGTTATTTCATCGGGTGTGCCCGACCAGTTTCGAGCTCGAACGAAGCCCTTAATCATGAGCTGGTCACGCGGCGGCGTCGCGCACCAAACTGTGGACTTAGAAACCAAAAAAAAAAAAAAAATTTATTCTAAATAATAAAAATACTCCAAAGTGAAACGGTTGCAGAGAAAAATTGAGGCCTAGAGCGCCAGAGTGGCTTTTTAGGGTTCCGTACCCGAAGGGTGCCAAACGGGACCCTATTACTCTCGCTACGCTGTCCGTCCGTCCGTCCGTCCGTCCGTCCGTCTGTCTGTCACAGGGCTGTAACTTTTGAACGGTAATAGGTAACCGGTTGAAAAATTCTGAGAATATGTGTTGCTATGAGTTGTATCACGACAAATACTAAAAACAAAAAAAACTCTAAAACCAAAGGGGACCCCCTTACAAGAAACCTCAAAAAACATGCATTTTTTTCAACGTTTTTGTTCCTACTTTATCTTCAAAACGGTAATATGTACCAGAGTCAAACTTGGTCAAATTATAGTGCATATTATGTAGTTTAGCAACAAATACTAAAAATAAGACAAACATAGACATATGTGGTGGTACCTGCGTAAGAAAGACATGCAAAAATTCATATTTTGCGCACTGTGCGTTGATGTCTTTTGATAAACTCTCGTAAATTAAATCAGTTTTTATGGGGTATCAGGTCGTTGAGAGGTGCGGAACCCTTACTGCGCGAGTCCGACTCGTACTTGTCCGGTTTTTATTTACTTACATAAGGCTTTTGAGTAGGTATCTATAAAAATTAAAACATACAAAAAACATAACTAATATTTTGGCTTATTCTTTTAGGCCATTGTGGTCTTATTTTATTTATTTCAACAGTAACGAAATTTCAATATAATAAACTCAATATTGAAAAAATTACAGCAAGGCCACTCTAGCCCTTAGCCTCAATTGCTAGGATAAAAATAAATAGAATTGTCTATTACCAGTATTTGCCAAAAACCATAAACAGTAGAGCAACCTACATAAAAGTCCACTAAATCGGATATCTGTCAGTCGCAAATTACCTCCGCGCAAAGCCGGGACGCGTTGCTAGTTAATATTTATACGTGATTATCCCTGTAGGTACCTTTTATATTGCTTTTTAACACTAGCGGGGTAAGCAGAGCTCGAGGTTGGTTTTACACGAAGTTGTTTGACAAAAATGTTAAATCGATAGTTATCTATCTATCTCCTATATCTTCTATTCTATACTTATACTTATAATAAAACAATAGAAATGTCAAAACTGTGTCTTCTGTTAAATGTGTTTTTGACTGCCTCGTTGGTCTAGTGGTTGCAAGCGCGACTGCTGTGCCTGGGGTCCTGGGTTCAATTCCCAGGTCGGACAAAGTGTCATTGGGTTTTTTCATTAGGAAATTCTCAGTAGCAGCCTGGAGTCGGGATTTGTGCCCGGTCAATGGCAATAGGCTCGCCCCCTATTACATGGGACTATAACATAACTGGCGAAATTTGGGTGTACTAATACACCTCTGCCTATCCCTTCGGGGAAATACAGGCGTGATGTTATGTTATGTTGTTTGGTAAATAGCTCACAGCCTGGAACTACATATAGGATATATTTTATCTCATGTATTGGTTTTATTTGGTCCTGCAATGCAACTAAACACTATACATGCAAATCTGAAGTCATGAAGGATTGATTGTCAAAACTTTTATTGAGAAAAATCGCTAAGCGACGAGATTTTCGAATTATGAACAATAATATTATTATTATTTCACCATGTTTCGTACGGTCGACCGCACGTCGGTGGTAACACTTTGACATTAGCAGCATCTTTATTTCGTAAGCAGTAAGGGCGGTTTTCGAATTGAAGTGTTACCACTGTCATGCAGTCGACTGTACTTGATTCCGTGGTCTGGTGGCCTGATGGGTAGACTTTATACAACGTGTTATTGGATTAACTCAAAACCTCAGACACCCCAACTAGTTTTTATTATAATAAATTGATATGGAAAGTAATTATTAATTTTCATTTATTATTGTAGAAGATATTTGTAATTTTTGGTATCATGGTTACTCTAATCGATTCATAGCGCTAGATTCAGTCATGAACGTGCGATGCTCTCGACGCTACTGTGTCGAGAGGTGAATAACCTCTTAAAAATAAGTTAGGTTTTAATAGTTTTAGGAAAAAATGATGATGATGAGGAGGAATGGGGAGCATGTTACGAGGAAAGTTTTAAGTATGAATGTTGATGGCTATAAGAAAAGAGGGAGACCGAAGAAAATATGGATGGATTGTGTGAAAGATGATATGAATAGAAAGAAAGTAAACACAGAGATGACGGCTGATAGAGATGTATGGAAGAAAAAAACATGCTGCGCCGACCCCAAATAAATTGGGATAAGGGCAGGAGGATGATGATGAGTTTTAGGAAAAAAATGTTACCCAAAAGTTTTCATCACACTTTTTCCTGGATCTCGCTTGCATTTGCGCTCAGCGCCACGGCGGCGTCGTCGTATGAAACTTTTAGACTCGGCATGATATGAAAATATTTTTTTGGTATAAATTAAGCTATTTTAAAACGTAGTGTAATGGATTTTACTCTCGATTCTGAACAAACTAGTTTCAGGTTTTGAGTTAATTCAAGAACACATTGTATAGGTATATCCATGCCGTTCCTTCTCCATAGGAGCTGCAGCTGCTACAATTTGGAACCATGCAACTATAGTCGACGTTTCATAAGTGCTTGTGATTAGATATATCTATAAACAACGTAATTAATATTTTATTATTTTTAACACATTTACGCATGCGAAGCGAAATCTAACGATTTAAATTGTGGAAAGAAAAAATCGCTCACGAGCAGGACTCGAACCTGCGACTCCTGGCTAAAAAAAACGTTGAAAAAAAAGCGGCATTAAAAATAATAAATAATTAGTAAGGGTAGGCATATCTATACGAATTTCTTAGGGTTTCGCGATAACTAAATCATCAATCACCAATCTAAATAATATACGCGATATAATCCGGTTAAACTTGTTTTATTATAATATCTATACGACTTTGAATTAACTGCAAAGTTAGTCGAGTTGATTAAGAAACACTGTTTCTTAATAAGATATCGCTGACGTCACCCAAAGACGTACAATAGTGGAGTTTAATTTCAATACCACGAGCAGTGTTCACGGTAGCTTAGTAGCCAGGAGTCGCAGGTTCGAATCCTGCTCGTGAGCGATTTTTTATTTCCACAATTTAAATCGTTAACGTAATTATTTTACTATTTTTAACGTACGTAATTATTTTATAATTTTTATACATGTAAAGCTAAATCTAAAGATATCAATTGTGGAAAGAGAAAATCGCTCACGAGCGGGATTCGAACCTGCGACCCTTGGCTCAGTACGCCAGTGCTTTAGCCACTAAGATACTGATGAAATTACTTGGTGATCCTAGTTTCTGGTCATTAGCAGACAGGGGGACATACCTACATAATCAGCCCATTATTGTCCCACTGGGCACGGGCCTCTTCTAGAAGGTTAAGACCTTAGTCCACCACACTGGTGTAGTGCGAGTTGTCGAACTACACACTTACACACACCATCGAGAGCTATATGGAGCACTCTCAGGTGTGCAGGTTTCCTCACAATGTTTTCCTTCTCCGTCAAGCAATATTAATAAAATTCTGATCTGCACATGAATTCCAAAAGTCAGAGGTGCGGGCCGGGTTCCAACTCAGTCCCTCCTGCATGGAAGGCAAGTGTTCAACAGCTTGGCTATCATTGCTGGCAGGAGGACATACCTGGAGCAATATTATACGAGCAATAGTACATTACTGTCGAGACCTGAAATAAAGCAGTTGACGGCCGAGTAATAATGGAAGGACGAGGCGAAACAGAGTACTTTTGAAGTGATTTTAAAAGGACGAGTCGCAAGCCAAGTCCTTTAACTTAACGAGGCTATTTCGGCCGAGACTTGTATAGTCAATGATATTTAAAAGTACAGATATGTTACTGCGCTCGCAATCTGAAAACTCGAAAATTTCATAGTTTATGAAACTGGTCGGGCACACCCGATGGAATAACGTGAGTGAAACCGTTTATATTAATAATAATAAATAAATAAATAAAAATTGTTTATTCTCGCCACTAAAGATTACAATGTTATGATACACATTTCATTACAATTAATTTTGTGGTGGTTAAATTTGGAAGCACAAGATTTTGACCTTATCCCCTGAACTAGGCGTAAACCTGTATCTCAGGAGATAGTGTTCAGCCATCGTTAGTCTAAAAATAAGTCTTAAAAATATATGTGTGTCACTCCTATTTAATTTTTTTTTCTCATAAATTTTTCACTATAAGATGTATACTGATTTGTAAAGGTTTTTGACAATAGTGGTGATACTTAGTGTACGGAGTAAAACTGGCTGGTCGGGCACACCCGATGGAATAACGTGAGTGAAACCGTTTATATTAATAATTATGTCCTAGTTAAGACGTTTTTCTATTAATCCGCGTCAAGTAAGGTCGTGTGTGTACAGAAAGTGTTCCAATTATGACGCGAAAGTAACTTGAAGTAACCAACTTACTTACTTTGTACTGGTTTATGTGTATTGTGCTGCCGCTGTGTATGGAACATTTTTTTCATTTGTTTTGTTAGGGTATGACATACCTATACGTAAATACTTTTAAATATCATTGTGTATAGTACTTTTCTCTAACTTGCAAAGAAACAATAAACATAAATTAATTCAAGAAACATGATTTTCATTCACGCAAATTCGCCCTTACGCGGTCTTTGTTTTTTTTTTTTAACTTTTGAAAAGCAATGCACATTCAGCCTTTATAACAAATACCGTGTACCTAAAAACACTCCAAGAATAATTATAACAAAAAAAAATTGCCAGCAATTTCTCATTATTGTCGTGTTTGAAATTGCTGGCTTGTTATGTCGTTGCGTACCGAAAAGACCCGTATAATGTTTTTTTTTTTTAAATAATGAAGCAATTTCCGAGCAATGAAGGAGAAAAAGATATTATACCTCATTAGTCATTGCTATTAGTCGGTCTTAACCTTCTCATTCTGAGAAGAGGCTCGTGCCCAGTAGTGGGACTGTGATGGTGATGATTAGCCTTCCTATCTAAGAGTAATAAGACATACCCCCAGTTTCTGGAAGGCTGTGGAAGGCTGATCAATTTGATCTATTGTCAAATCTAATGTCAGCTTCTGTGATTGGCCGGCGAAAATGTTAACAACCAATCACATCGCTTGACCTGAGATTTGACAGTCGATTAGTTAATTTTTGCGTTGATCAGCCTTCTAAAAACTGGGGGTTAGAGTATAGTTTCATTCAAAGTTCCGCTCAAAGTTGAAGCACAAAAACAATCGATGTAGACAAGCGACACGTAAAATGTTCGCCGACACACACATAAGCGCGCGTAAATTGTACTGAACCTAGCCTTTTAAAAAGCCAACTTGAATTTTCTTCACTCCACGTCAAATTACTGCGGCTCCAAGCCTAATTGTAAGGACTGTGTTGGCTTTAAAGTTTCACAAAATCATTCGATACCCTTGTGTAGTTATCCCAACCCCTACCACCCACGGAAGGATGGTTCTGTTACTGATTTCAAAAATGGAAGCCAACCCATGTTCCTTTATATCAACCGAATTTTCGAATAGTCATTTTTCAAATTTAGAACTTATTTTTCGAACGAAAAGAATAACAGAGAATCACCTTTACGAAAAAGACAATATGACATTAAGAAACTACCACAAACAGATTAAGTCATTTCAAGTTACAACAACATAATCGTCTGAATACGGTACTTGACAACTTATGGCCAAATGTCACTTGTTTTAAATGACATTCAGTACAAGTCCCGCCTACTGGTCGTCAATCGATGTCATTCCGTCATTTGTGACAGGAGTCACGCCTATCTGTCATTTTGAATGCTCAATTAGTTGAATTTACTGTCTATTGCCTTTAATACTCTGAGCAGGCTGTGCTTGACATATTTAATTAGAATATTTACTGTCCCATTGATAGGCACGGATCTCTTCTGAGAATAAGAAATGTGAAAGACTTAAATTGTAGTTCAATTATATTTAAAAAGCCGTTGAAAGAAGATGATTTGAATAAACAAGGAATTGTTGAGCTGCATCACATAGGTTAAAAATAATTGTGAATCTGGCTATATTTATTTGTATAATAATTACTTAAATACCTATGTAGATTATTATCTGGAAATAGTATTTATAAGGCAGGGTCCTAATACAACGCCACTACGAGATCATCGCCAAGTTGAAGCGAATTTCGTTCGCGCACTTTGTTGGTCACATCTCATTATCGCGCGATTGTCAGGCAATTAGGATACCTATTCGGTACCTGTACGTTTGATTACCTGAAGTCGTGTTGTATAAAGCGTTGTATTAATACAACGCGACTACGCTTCCATCACAAGTTTGCGCTAAACTGACGAGCCCGCGGTCAACTGTAAAGCTGTCGAATATGTATTCTATTTGACAATCGCGCGATAATAGTATTTCACGAACAAAACGATCGACCAAAATCACGCGAACTTGTGATGGTCGCGTATTTGCGTTGTATTAGGAGAACGCCTTAGTACAAGAACTTGGCTCACACACTCCCGTGTATCTAGATTTCGTTTGATTTTGACTTGTAGGTAGAATTTGATGATTTTCAATGAAATTAACCTTGCTACAAATTTGTTTTACCTTAAAGCTACCGAAAGCATGGTAAACCACACATCAATGATAAAAAAACCATTATAAGCGGATCTGGCTTAGTATGTAAGTTTTATGTAAAACAAGTTCGACTTATACTGGTTTTTTAACCATTAATACCTAGACGTATTTGACTGTATCTACATTTTACATTACTTTCAGATTCTTAGTTACAAAAGTTTTCAAATAGTAATATATTATATTCATTATAAATTACATTACCTATGGTATAGTAATAACATTTTTAATTAAATACTAATAAATCTATTATTATCTAATTCCTATAAATAAACAAAATACGATTAACTTTATGAATTATTCTATAATGCTAGAAAAATTAATATAGCACGTGGGAAAACTAACGACATATATACAGTCAAAAGAATCGTTAAAATAACGTAATTTAATTAATTACATGTTTCTAAAACCGGCCAAGTGGGAGTCGGACACGCGCACCAAGGGTTCCGTACCTTCCTAGGATGTATAAAAAGTTATTTAGTTATTCATCTTCCACCCTAAAAATAAAACTTGTTTGTTTAAGAAGGAATATTGATGATTAAAGAAACTGTGCTAGTTAGAAACAATTTTATATTTTTACTGTAATATTTACACATAATTTATACATAAACTCCTATCACCTGTAATTATTTCAGATTTTTCGCTTTATGAACTTCGGAGATAAGGCCCGGGGGTATAGTATTTTTTTACCATAGGTCGAAAATTACGCATCATAATAAAAAACTACTCAACTTAAGTCAATTAAATTTATATAGGACCACCGCGCGGGCTTCTTCTACCAAATAAAAAAACAGCCACGTAAATCGGCCCAGTAATCTCAGAGTAATGGCTGTACATACAGAAAAAAAAAACCGCCGATTACATAACCTCCTCCTTTTTTTGAAGTCGGTTAAAAAATAAAAAAACTGTGTTGGAATGAGCAAATAAAGTCCTTTAATATGATACCACACAAATTTGAACTAGTAGCTCCACTTTGAAATTTTTACTTCCCATTTTGGCCCCTTTAGCAACGAAATTAAAATAAAATAAAACATTTTTTTCAATAACGTTGGGTAAGCAATATTTAAAACTTATCTAAATTTCAGAACGATAGCATTAGTTGTTTTGCTGAAATATACCGCTGTGACAGACGGACAGACGGACGAACGGACGGAGTCGCACCATAAGGTTCCTTTTTTACCTTTTTGGTACGGAACCCTAAAAACGGTGTTATTTTGTTAACTTACTGTTTCTATGGTCTATTAAATATCATGTCATAATCTGCATATTAGTGTAAAAACATAAACGTATGAACAAGAAAATGGTTTCCATTTTTTGTTTTCATTTTAATCTGTTTAATTTCCAAATCTTAAAAACAACCCAGTTACACATGACAACGTCTAATAGAGTTACCGGCAAAACTTTATGACTGATCCAATTTCTATACAGCAGCCGTACTTTAAAAATTGTACTTTTTAGTCCTGGATACGTGTTATGTCACAAATATATTCCGAAAACGGCATAATTTGATCATAAAAAAATCATATATCATGCTGGCCGAAAATATTCTTACCTTTACGGCGACACGAAGCAAAGTTTTCTTCAAGTTAAAATTTTACCGCGGCGCGACTTTAAAAATATTTTTGGCACTGAAAATTAAAAAAAGAATGAAAGTCAAAAAATATAAAGAAAAAAATACCGAGTCACTCAAATACCGAACACCAGTAAAAAGAGTAAAATAAAATGCAAAGACAAAAATTTTGGAGCGACGCGTCCCGAAGGAAATTCGAGAAAATCGTCGTCTCCATGCGGCGTACGGTGAGCGAATGTCCCGTTCAAACTACGCTACAATTTCCTCGGCGAAAACCGAATCGACTGCGCTGTGTAAGTATAAGGAAGGGTGGTTTTTCCTTCGAATTTCATAAGTATCTACCTTTCTTTATATCTAAGCGCAAGAACTACGCTCACCCCTTGAGAATACCTCGTGAGACTCGATCGCGGCCTCACTTCAGCTTCACACTAACCACCGCTGAACTGCCGTTGTAAATTCAAATGTGTTCCAATGAGAATATGACTCGTGTTAGAATGTGTGTCAAACAATGATGTGACCTTACAGCATAGTTGAAATTTCTAGTAAGGCAACGGTAACATAGATAAAATGTATTGGGTGGTGAATAGAAATATATTTATGTATGTAGATTCGTGTGTTCGAGAGTAAGATATGGTGTGGGCTTCGTTTCACGTATGACTGTGAATCTATACGTACGTAGATATTGGGTGGTTAAAATGTGAATTTTGATAATATGTAGATACGTCTCGCAATTTGTCACGATATGAGATATCGAGTAAGCAATATCGTTTAGAAGATTTTCTTTTGTGTATCATTCTTTTGTCTGATAGGTATTTCACGTAGAAATAAAATGAGGTCACCTTTATTATTTTTGTGATAAAAATATATACTTAACATCACAGAAGAGGTTCAATAGGACTAATGAGCGGAAAATTATTAACCATCGAACGTGTTAATTTTTACGCCCAAAGGGTAACCTCTCATGCATAAAATTATACGCTAAAATAACTTTTACGGTTAAACGATAATGGGGGATACGAAAATTCGGTTCAAAGTGACACCATCGGTTTATCAAATCGAGTAGCAATCGATTTTCAGGTACGACGCTCTGCGAGACTCGGGACGATGCAATGACACACATTTAAAAGTCTTAAAATAAATGCGAAATGATTCAGCAAGCAACAAGTTTCATTCATTCACGGGAAAGGGAGAAGGCAATCCAATTAGAAAGGGAAAGAAAGGAATTTAAAAAGTGAACGCCCGGAAAGTTAGGCGGGAAAGCTCCGTGCTAATAACCTGTTGCTTCCGCCGCTAAATTAAATATCAGAGCGGACCATGCTTAATAAAAACATCGACTATCGATGCAACATTTTTCGCAACACAAACGCACTAGTTATAAAAAGTCCTTATCTAGGCTTCATAAAAACACCCTTCTGGATAGATTTTCCTCACCTTATTCGTATTTTGATACAGCAGTCTATACTCTGAAATTGCTTACATTCATCATTTTACTATTCATAAGCCACCCCGTCGCCGTTTGAGTATTATCTTGGAAATATCGATAAAGCTCACTTGATGCGGCTGACACCCCTACGGTAGCTTGACATGGGGTGAAAAAGAGACATCGTCATCTGAAACCCTTTGCCAGAAAAAGATAGAAGATAGTACCGCGACGAGATAAGTGTTCTAATTTATACTCAAATTGCGAACGTCGTCACAAGAACCACGTGCTAAATAACTTATTCAAATTCAGAATGTCTTAAGTACTTTATTTTTGGCATTGATATTGAACTTTAGAGAGACACATCAAGGTTGAAATTAAGAATTGATATCAGTTTAAGAAAAATTATGTTAGAATTTTTCATTTTTGAAAAACGAATCTGTATCTATAGGGGCGGGAGACGCGATTTTCATTCTTAGCTTGGAAATGATTAAGTCGAATTTTCTTTGTTGGCAAAGTTTGCAAATTAATACGTAAGATTTTAAAAGAAAGCCTGTGCATACTAACTAGGGCTGTGTCAAGGTTAAATTGGTGTTTTATTACTAAGTCGGTTAGTGGGTTAACTGTTACATTTAGGGGTGATTTTGAAGTTACGATGCCGTGATTATGTAATTTACGTTTTGTATTTGATTAATTTTATCGCTTTTGATAGCTTTATGATTAGTTAAGTACATTTGTTGGGTAATAAAATCGCGAATGGGGGTGGATGACTGTTATTCATGCAATTTTCTAAGTAAAGCGGTGAGTCTTTGTGATTAATTGGCAATGCTTTGAAAATGAATTAATTTTATATTAAACTGGCGGCACCACTATGAGCAAACTGAATAATTAGTTATGTTCAGCCAGAGTAATATAGACTTTATAGATGGATAGTAAGTCTTCTCCTATTCCGCCTTTACTATAGAGAGCTCTTATTAAAACGATTCTCAAAGAAACAAAAAACGCATTTTAGTTTACTCAGTCACCAATTTTAGGTGTTTTTATCCAAGTACCTAGTAACCAAATTAAACCACCCCATTTTTTATTTCATTACCGCTTTATTATAAACTCGTTTTCACTCTTGTCTTGTCTGTTCGGTACAAATTTTGTAATCGATTTCAAACTAACTTTCCGATGAGCTAGAGACTAAAACTGCCTGACAATACAATAGTAACTCTTTCGTTTAAAAATCGTATTAAAATCTTTTTCATCAAATTATTCCTACCTATTATTATTATTAGCTGTGATTCGTTGCGACTGTGTTGCGCAATTGCCCTACTGGATGCATAAACTGAAGTTTTCGCAAGTCTGCTAAAGGCGAGATGTGCTAGTGAACGTGTATATTTTGAAGAACTTATGTACCATATCTTCTGCGAATAAATTACTTACTTACTTACCTCTTTTAACTAATTCAAGCGAAATAAAACATTAATTGACTCCTATTTTCTTATCACAAAAGTCTTACCGTAACGCTTATCAGTTCCCAAGTTAGACGCACATATACAAACCAACAGACCAACCTCAAAAATATCGTCACGTGTGAGGTTGGCGTCAGTTTTTGTAGTAAATTTTTGTCACTTGTCATGTCCCTGGCATCACAATGAGATGGGGTAGCTACCCTCTCAACTAGTGATGCGCGATGGCGAAATGTTGAAGTTGATTGTTTGATCGTTCAAATATCTAAATGATTCTCAATATCTTCTCTCGGCATCGAAAGTCTCGAATCAAAAAACAAAAACAATCTATTATTTTCTACATCCTACTAGTCCTACCAATATTACAAATGTCATGTTTGGATGTTTGTTACTCAATCACGCTGAAACGGTTAAACAGCTTTGGATGACGTTTTGCACACAGATAAACCATAACCCAGATTAAAATATAGGCTACTTTTTATTCTTGCAAATAAACAGTTCCCGATGGATGCGTGGTAAGTCTTTCTTTGATAAACCGAATTATACGTGGGCAAAGCCGCGGCCAAGGTTTAGATACGTTCATGATAAAAATTAGGTACAATTAAATTGCCACAGAAATAGGTAGAATGGAAAAGTGGGCAGGGCGCGCGTGCCAACACTCTGCACTATAGTGAATTTCAATGCCTTTCTCAGTAGCCTTATGACTTGTTTCTGTAAATACTGTAAAAAAAAACCCGCAAAAATGCCTTATTGTGCTGTTTCTAATAGCAAAATCAAATACTGTAAAGTAAATATGATTAAAGTTAATTTTTAAAAATTATAATGACGTCAATATGTAAGACGTAGTTTGTTCGAAAGTTGCCACGCATGAATCGCAAGTAAAATTGTGATTACAACCATTCTACTCTATCTATTTCTGTCAAAATAACGCTTAAGCTTTAACATAACAACAAACATAACATCACGCCTGTATTTCCCCGAAGGGGTAGGCAGAGGTGTATAGTACACCCACATTTCGCCAGTTATGTTATAGTCCCATGTAATAGGGGGCGAGCCTATTAAGCTTAAGCTTTAAGTGATTATATTATGCGCTATTAATTAGATGATGCATCACGCTGGATTGGCTATTAAATAGCCGATGCATCGCACTGGATCGCGCTGGTCGAGAGAATCGGAACTGACTTCTCGATACAAACAATGATCATCGGTCATTGAGGACAGTTGAGAATCATTGATGGCCATTCAGCGAGTGTAACTAGTGCATTTATCGAGATTTCTCATCGGAGACCGAGTCGATTGTTGACTCGGTTAAAATACCTACGACTGCGATTGTTTCGATTTTTAAAACATCTCAGAATCGCTCATCGCTACTCTCACTCAACCCCTTGTTCCGAAGCTATACCTTCGCGTTTCTTTATATTTTCACTACGTTATATTTTATGGTGTCGAGAGACGACAGAATTTTTCTGAGAATATTTTGTCGGTCTAGATGAAAATGTTTTGGGGTGGAATCAATTTTATGAGATAGTTGGGTTTTCTTTTCTGTCATACCTGGATGAGTATTATTTTATTCACACATACATATACAACGTGTACAGTATGAACACTTTTTACTATGGGACCAACCCTGAAAGCGTGAAAAAAAATTAAAGCTGTTTCCCACATTTTTTCGATTCATGTGAACACAAATGGTAGGGATCAGCTGATCTTTGTTTTGTTGTTTGTTTGTTGATCATTGTTCATAATGATGAGTACAATGACCCCTTAAGAGTTTTTAGTTATTTCAATAATACGTTTTATAGAATCACGCCTGTTTCCCATTAGGATAAGCCGGTAAGCAGAGATTGTAGATTTCCACCCTCTGCGACCCTGATACACCTCTTTCGCTTCATCATGTTCATTAACTCATGCATGGTCGTCGGTCTTGACCTTTTCTTTGTTTTCCTGCTCTTCGATTCCACGATAGCCAGTTGTTGACCGGTTCGGTTTGTTATCTCGTTTTGTCTGATGATTCACGCAACGAGAGAGATAAAAAACCGAATCGTTCGACAACTGGTTATCGTGAGGTTCTGAATCGAGGAGCTGGTCCTCTTCTTCCGTCTTTTTTTCTTTTATATTTTTTCAACCTATTTATTACAAACACCGCATTGTTAAGTAATACCTAGTGTTATTTTTGTTGGTCTGCACCACTTTTTGTGTCATAGGTCTGAAATCTTTGATTTTCCTTATCTTTGTAATTAAATCTCGCTAGTTTGACTGAATCCAGCTGACTTAACATGCATACTATACAACGTGTTATTGAAATAACTGAAAACCTCCTACTCATCAATATGAACAACTTTTACTATGGGACAACCCTGAAATCGCCAAAAAAAAACAGATGTTCCCTAAATTTGTGTTCACTTACGAGTATATCGCAAATAACATCTTTATACATCTACTATTTCGCTCGATTTTTGCATAATTATTATAATTTATCACCCTGATCGTCAATTTTTTTCCATGGAAATGCGGGTGGTCTTTTCTCCATACAAACGCTCTCGACTGTTTTCTTTCTGGTTTATATCCCTAGAGCAATGTTTTTTTACAGTGAAATAAATATCATCTTTTTCTATGTCCCTATATTTTAGTTTTTGTTGATTAAACTATTTCTAGAAGCCCTCAATAATTCTCAAAATTGCCTATTTTGAGCGCTGTCTACAGAAGCCTAGTGTATAAATTTTACAAGTATTAATGAAAAAGGAAAAATATAGCGACACAGCACATATTATTGTTATTCAGTTTATGTAATATATTTTAAATTGATCCAGTTTTGGAGGAGAAAAAATAGTCGAAAGCTAAACCTCGAATTATGATTTTTTACTAAGGCTATTCAGTTGGCGCTGCAGTTTTCCTTATCGCACTTATTTGATGCTGAGCGCTCGCAAAGCGACAGCGATAGTTTCTTCAAATACGTAATTTTCAAATGTCTCTCTGCTCGCATTTCCTCCACCAATCACAGTCCACTCCACTGATGGATATCACTCTCTCAAGATCCCATCTTGCCATACAAAATGCCATCTTTATCAATACGTTCTTAACTTCGCCTCGTTAATGCACTATATCCTTAATTTTCTGAATCCAGCAGAACTCGTAATCGATTAAGCATATACTAAATAATAATTCGGTAGCCGCAGTACTGCATATTGTCGCCTAACAAGCAACCCTTGAGAGGTCGTTGGGGAGTTGTGTGCTTACGTGCTTCGAGTGGAGAGGCGTAAGTAAAAATTTTTGAATTTGGAATCTTTGAATTCAACATAGGTACTTATAGGGCCGGTACTGTTAAAATAATATTGTGATGGTGAGGAATAACCCTCAGAGGGTGAAATTAAGAAACAAATTCATATTATGTGTTACTTGATAGTAGGCAACAGCATAACTAAAGTAATCTGATGTAGTCTTGTTATGACTAAAATAATAAAATCCTTCTATTGTGATCCGTCTTTATCCAATATTAGACTACAAATTACGTATTAATAGCAATATAAATAATAAATTCAACAAATGGCAGTTCTGGGCACGTTACCAGTTGACAGCGATAGTTTTTAGTTTTATTTCAGATTATTTTAGTAAAAATAAGTTACCTACATTATTAATTTATCATAAAAAAAACAAACGGCCTAACAAAAGTGCCAATCAATTCCAAAGACTGCAGACCACCGAACACCGTACCTACGTCTCCATCAAATAGTAATGCTTGCATTGCTGTGTTTCGGTCTGAAGGGTACGGGTGCCGGTGAAATTACAATCACATGAAACATGGGTAAAACTAACCGCTTAACATCAGGTGGGCCTTTAGCTCGTTTTGCCATCCTACATACATACATACATATTATCACGCCTGTTTCCCATTGGGGAAGGCAGAGACTATGGATATCCACCTGCTACGATCCTGACACACCTCTTTCGCTTCATCTACGTCCATTAACCTTCCTCGACATTTAATTTTATGTTGTTAATATGGATAATACATATTTCCTTTATGAGGTATTGACATTTACTTCATCGGCATTCTGAAACACGTCTTCTTACTTCGTCAAAGATCATTGTAATTAAAAGAGCCCATTTATTAATACTTTAGCTAATGATTGAGGCTTAACAATTAGTGTTTTATCACCCTAGTAAACTCGCACCATGCGCAATGGATTTAATCAACTATTGATGTCATTCAACAGAACACACTACTAATAGCTCATCTCCATTGTATAATTACCCGTGCAATTATCGAAATCAGCAAAGGTGTCTGAAATGTTTTCATCGAATGGTCGATAGTCATTAATGACATAGCTATAAAATCTTACTTTAATGTTATAAATACTAAAGTGTGTTCGCTGCTTTAGCCTTCTTTCAAGCAGCAAAGGAGCAATGCATCGACGTGATTTTTTGAGGATAGCGAATACTTTTTATTCAAAAAAAAATCTCGATTCCTGTGGCATAAAGAAACATAGGTAGGTGCGAAGCCATTGGTAAAAGCTAGTTATAAATAATTTGTCGTTTTTTTTAAACCACCTTTTTAAAAAATAAATCAAGTTAATATTACATTGTCATCCAGTTCTGAGCTGTTTAATGGTTCAAGTCTCTAGCTCATCGGGAAGTTAGTTTAAAATCGATAGCAAAATTTGTACTGATCAGATAGACATGACTAAAAGCGATTTAATAAAAACGTGGCAATAAAAGAGACTTTTTCAAAAATTATTACTCATACGAATGTAAGTTTTGATCATTCCATCGTTTTCCCAGTCTAGGCTTAATTTAAAGCTTTCAGTTCACAGCTAAACCTCAAATTAATTTAAATTATCATTTATTTCAGACAATTATACCTATATAAAATAATACAAACATAACCACTCGCCATACACAACAAAAAATTACCTGGAAAAAGAGATCTAAGCAATTTCACTTCCACCCCGATTCTTTTCACCCGTGTTGCCTGTCAAAACGAATGGGAAATATGCGAGAAAGAGTGACTGGATAACAAGCACGCACACATACACAGAGTGCACATGGGGACCGACCGCCATCTTGAGACCATTCACTATCGGAAAATTTAGTTTACGTCAAGGAATTGGACTCGGTTGAAATCGAACGAGGGTTTGTAGTAGGTAGCATTTGTATTTTATCCTTTTTTGAGCCGAGTTAGAGACTCGTTTCAAGATATTATCACGATAAGGCGTACAAATAAAATGAAACTTTTTAACAAAAAATTGCATCGACGAAAGCAGAAACTGAAAAGCGAAAAATAAAATGAAGCTTTTTAGTCTTAATAACTCTTCTCCTAACTAAACTAATGTTTATAACTAATTATGAGACGGCGCCAAAAAAGACATTTTGATCCCAGTATAATCTTGTTTCAGTAGAATAGTGTGGCCAATTTGTACCTACACTATCCATGTACCTACCACAAAATATCTAGTAAGTTTAATGCAAATCAAATTAGGCTGAAATAGCTACAAATTAAACACTGGGCCTTGTACAACAATAAAATAGCCGACGTTAATCTTAAGAAGAAATTGACTGCTTTTAACTAAAATAATGTATTGTTAAATGGATGTTTACAATACCGTAAAATTCCCTAACTTTGCCCACAAGCCTTACTTTACCTAAGGCATTAACTTAATTTTTACACGCACTGACACTTTATAACTGAACCAAATGTTAGCGTTGTCATAGTTTTTAAAGCTCCTCAAGTACGGAAATCATAGCTATTATAGTTTACTTGAAAAAATAACTAGGCAAAGTAGGGCCAAGTTAGGGCAGTTTACGGTACACGTGCTATTTTGTGAGTGAACTTGGCCCTTCTTTAGTTACTACAAACATCATGGTTCTCTTTCATGTCCTGAAAAGTTTACGTTTCTCCGTTACGATCCGTTTTAAAGATTCATACTCTTTAGAATTTAAGAAACTCCACATTTTCCGTACGACGTTGAATAATAATAAAAAAACAAGAGTTAAATTATCAAATTACTGAAAAGTTTACTTTGTAAGTTTGTCTAAGACAGAAGTATTATCTACAGGGTGTAATTTTAACCAACTATGCAGCATTTTCAGTTAATTAATAAATCATTTTTCAAAAGTGATATTTTCAACTCACCTCAATTTTGAAATCTCAATTTACAAAAAAACAACGTTAACTAATCACGAAATCTTAATCAATGTCTTTATCGACATAAAACATTCAAATATCTTAATATCCCAACATTTATCATTAGTAATCACGCGATATAGTTATTTATACTGATGTACCGTTCCAGCGAGTAGTAGGGAAAGTAATTTGTTCGTCGATTTAACACCGAGCCGCTTATTTCGGTGCCCCGCTAGAAGGAGTGAAATCGGGTAGCTGCTGAAACAAATGTCTTGTATCCGTACTTGTCGTAGGGCTGGGAAACAGCGGAGAAAGTATCGATATTTTTGAGAAACAGAAAAAATATACTACCCAATAAAATACGTGATTATCAGCTGAGGTCATGGTAACAGAAAACAGCCTGAGGAGAGGACTATGCCCTCTAATATATGGCGCTTAGTCTAGGTATCAAAAGTCAATGTCGCACAACCAACCGTATATACTCTTTTATGCCAAACTGTATTCTAATTTTGTTATCAATTTTTGCGTGCCACTTAAGGTAAAAAATTTGGAAACTAATTGTGAATCAATTCATCTGTCTGTACCCATATTTTTGCGAGCTAAAACAATAAGCAAACCCAGTGTATTTAGAGGATCATAAAATCTCATAAAGTACTTAATGTACTTGTTTTTTTAGATGGGTTTCAGCAATTTGACCTTTTTAGTATTTAATATTCGAAAAAATTATTGATTCGAAGTATGACAATGTTACATTTTCGCATTTAAGAACATAAAAACGATTTACAGGTAAAAGTAAAGCCAAAATACATCTCCAAGTCTTACAAAAGATTTTAATGGCATCTGCAAATTATTAATTCTGTTACATAGATTTTCTCATTATTAAAGTTGTATATATAACTTTAATACTTTGCGGGTGCCATTTAACATCTTCTGTAAGACTTAAAAGATGTATACTGGCTTATTTGGCTTTTACTTTCACCTTTAAACGGTTTTGTGTTACTTGGGTACTTATTTTTAAGTGTGTTGTTACAGTAAAATATAAAGCTGCTTTAAATAAACGTGCAACACACAAGCATACAAGCTGGACTACCCCGTAGCATTCATCATTCTTCATTGTACATTAAGAAAAAGCCCTCGATGTTGCGTGTAATACTGTGGTGGTATCCACCACCACTAGTGGAGTAAAGTTTTTTTTTTGTTTTCGGGTGGAAGTCCTCATGGATACCCTCCCTAGACGGAGGGTGGCGGAGGGGTATGTCGGACTCTTACCGTCTTGTGGTTTTATTCATGGTGGCTACAGTGGCCATCCTCTGCATAAAATAGATGAGCTCCGGGAACTACACTGGACCACGCTGGTGACCCTCTAGTGCTATGCCTTTGGCACGTCCCAGGAAAACAATATTTTTCCCCACAGTAGCACACGACCACCACGTACTACTATCCTCCCCAGGGTCGCTTAATAGATGCCTCAAGTCCCCTAACTGTTAGCGTCCACGATCCCGAAAATCCCCTGCCAGATGTGGTGGCAGGGGACGCGGTGGAGTTAAGACCTAAGCTCTTCTAATTTTTTAATCAGTACCTTGCTCAGCTGTGGGACAGTAAGGCCGTTGCGTAGTAAACGCAGCGTAGCCCCCCCCGCAAGTTGGGCCGACGACCTGAATAAGGTGGCTGGGGGGGACTGGATGCGGAAGGCAGCGGACCGAGTGTTGTGGCGCAACTTGGGAAAGGCAGCAGTGGACTGCGATAGGCTGAGTTGATGATGATATTGATATTACGCCCAACCCACTCACAGCCCATGGTGTATTCGTTTTGTAAAACGTTTAAAATAATGCCACATCGTGTGCCGTCTGTCGGGACAGATCAGTTCCTAACTTCCTACATACTATGGCAAATCTTTTTACGTTTATTTCTAAAGGCAATATTCTCACTTTTAAACTCTTGTTTATCTCTGACATTAACCTACATTATACTCACATTATTTGAATAAATATTATGTATTATTACAACATTTGGTTGTTTATACAATAACCTATTTTAAAAAGAGTATATCCATGGAGTTTCTTGCCGGTTCTTCTCCGTAGGACCCACAATTTGGAACCGTGCAACTAGAGCCTGACGTTTCAAAAGTGCCTGTAATTAGGTTTATTTGAAATAAAAAACATTTGAATTTTGAATTTGAATTTGATGTCGATCCTATGTCACCTAGTTGCCATGTAATACATTTACGAACAAAAGACATAAACGTGCCGTCTGGACCTCGATTGGGTTGGACTGGGTTAAATATGCACCGTACCTAATAATACCTTTGCATGTTAACGAATGACTATCTTTACGCAAATGAATGAATGATCAATTTTATGAAAAGATTTAACGCCTGTTTGACCACCTCCTAATAAGTCCCGGCTAACTTTCTGGCAGATAATTTCATACAAATCTTGTTCTATTTTTGAATTTATCTTGCAAATATATAGTGCCTTATTGGACACTTTGAAACAAGACCTTAGGATATCAATCGATACTTTCCAGAATAATTTGTAAGTTTCTAGCCTAGGCCTTGTTTCACAATGTCCAAATATACACTATCTGCCAGGTATAAAAAATAGAACGGAATATGTACGTGGTAGTGAAACAAGCAGTAAATATTTTCACAAAATTAATTAATTCATTCATTTGTGTAGTTAATCATTCAATATAAAATCAGCCCATTAGGCCCAAAACATATGGAACTCAGCCTAGCCAAACTGAGTTCGAAACGGCGGGTTTGTAAGACACAAACGCACCTTTATAGCAACTAAATGGTGCAATATTCAAATACCCATCTTCTAATCACTGGGTCGTATCTCCGATTGCTTCATCGCCATCGGCTCGGCTCAAATATTTATTTAGCCTACGAATGGGTAAGCTGTTTAATCTACGTCATATTTGTGCATGTAATGATACTCAACGGCCGACTTTAGTATGGTTGTATGAATGACCACATCCCATGAAACTGTATGTGGGAGTGAATGGCAATCCTTAATTATGGAAACAGGTGTGAATGCTAGCTTTAAGAAACAAGTTTAGTTATCTGTGGTTGTAGTCTATAATAGCCACTGTTGCCAGGTCTTCCGATTTTACGGGAGATTCACAGATTTTCCGAAAAATCTCCCGATCTTCTGATTTTCGACATAAATCTCCCGATATTTTACAATCCCTGTATAAAGCCCAATAATAAGAATAAGACCAAAACCTGGCAAAAAAAACTGCATAAAATTAAACAGAGGGATAAGTTGCTGCCCATCACTCTCAGTATATATGCAGTATATCGTATGTTTACTAAAGACAGCGTAAAATAGAGTATATATTATAGACTATATCAAAGTCATTTTTTTTATTTTTTTATTACACCCGTCAGCAAAATGTAGAAATAAAATGCTTTGATTTTAAAATTACAACTGGAATGGTGGCAAAATACAATACCATGATTAGGTACTTCAAAAACTTTGATTTTTGCTGAAAATCATCTCTCGATTTTTTCCATTTTTCCTCAATACATCTCCATCTCCCGCTTTTTTCTTAATAAGCCTCCCGGATTTTGATGATGATGATTTTTTGAAAAAAAAATGCTGAACTATATAGCTACTTCAAAAATTGACAAATTTTAATTGGGAGAAACCATTTTTTTTTTTACATAGCCTAACTGATTTGCTGCGTCATTTCAAACTAGTTAGCTACTTGTAGCGTTACGAGCAGCAATTTGTGATACTCATGAATTTTTTTTTCACTGCATATGGTCTTCCGCAGACGGGGGTATGGGGTATTCCCTAGATGCAGGGAAAAGATTTCCTAACGTTAAAATTTCAGCATCATAGTTAATATTTTGTCAAAGTTGCGTTAATGTTGTAATAAAGTAAGTTTTCTTTCAATAAACATTTTAAATTTTATACAATATTAGCTCGAGATCGCGTCTTGTTTGTCTTCCCGGGATAGAAAGTAGCCCATATGTTAATCTGGGCTACGGTTTTTCTGTGTGGACAAATCCGTTCAGTCGTTTCACCGTGATTTAAGGATAAACCAACAAACAAACATCGATACTTTCACATTTATAATACGAGTAGGATATTAATGCAATAGCATTCCATTCTTGCACATACGTAGATACAAAGAAAATTTAACATAATTATTATCTAAAAAAGAAAAAACTAAATCAAAATTCCCGCTTAATACTACTTACAAACTTCTTAGACAAGTAATGCTAATAATTGTCTGCAAACTTTGCATATACTAAATATATTTCTTACACTACCTGCATTTTAGTACACATCACTTTTGTCAATAAATTGTTTAATGTATCTGATACATACCTTTTTTTTTTTTTTTTTTCCCGTGGGGAAATCCTCATGGACGCACTCCGCCCGGGGTAGGTGGAGCCAGTGTCGGACTCTTACCGACTATAACCACCACGGTGTTCCTTCAACTACCTTAGCCGGGGGCGTGGGAACCCGTGAGTATTCACACAACCACCCCCGACAGGTCCCGGCTCGCGTCAAGCAGGCGAGCCCCTTCTCCCCGTGCGGCCTAACGACGGCCGCACCCACCTCTGTGACGCACACGGAACTCTGCACGCCACCTCACCTCACGGGCCTTTACCAGCTACGCCAGCTGCGCCAACTACGCCAGCTACGCCAGCTGCTGGTCGGGCAGCAGACTACCCCGAGTCTGCTGCTCGCAGGCCCATCCTCCTGTAATTTTTATAGAGGTGTTCTTCCTCGCGGTCCGGGCGGTAAAGCCAAGACCTTCGGCCCCAAGAGGCGCGAGAACACTACTCAGCAGGCACTCCTGGGATTACGAGACCGACGGGGGCAGGGAAGGACAGTCCCCTCGCTGCCTGCCTAGTGGCAGGGTGAGTGCACACCTGGCCCGCCCATGCTCCTCCACAGTGCCCTCTGCTTTCTCAGAGGGACACGCGGAGCAACTTCCCATTGGCCCACATCGGGCCCCTCCCGTGCCAGAATATTTGCCACAGGCAATAAGGTCCCCCGGTCCAAAGGAGACTTATTGCCCGTGCCCAGAGTGCACCGGCCCAACAACTGCCGTTCCCTCTAGACGTGTCCAGAAGAACAAGCAGCCGTCAGGCACACGTGGAGGTTTTCTGGCCAGCACCCCATCTGATACCTACCTATCTTGACCTATAATGACAATTATTGTACGTTGTGAGCGAAATAGTTTCTGTATACAGAATTGTTATACGTGTTAGAGGAAGACTGTCCTACCGTGATACAGTTTCGACTAGTACGGAGGACAGTGTGAATCGAAGGCAACAACCTAGTTAAAGTGTTTTTCAGTGTACCTATGTTGATGCAAGAAAGTGTGATACTAGAAATAACATTGCAAGTACTATTTGATAAGAAATTGTAAGGTTGTACTTTTTAAGATGCTGATAAATTATTATGATTATGATTATTATCTAGAATTTTCTCAGTCGATTGACTCCCAGAACGCACATATCGTTTCAAACCTACATGCATATGCAATATGGAACTGTACATATTAACATATGCGTTGCATGATGATCTCCTCTCTCACACTGTTTAATTAGCTACAGTTTATTAATAGAAATGCAAAAACTGACTAGGTTATAAACAATGGTATTTTAAAAAGTACAGATATGTTGCTGCACGCGCAATCTGAAGACACGAAAACGTCCTGATTGGGACGTTTTGCTACTAGTCTGCGTCAAGCAAGGCGCCGAGCGTGACGTGTGACAAAATGAAAAAACAAAAATGTGTGTACAGAAAGTGTACTACATAATTATGACATGAAACTAACTTAGCTAACTTACTTACTTTGTACAAGTTTATGTGTATAATGCTGCCGCTGCGTACGGAACATATTTTTCGTTGGTTTTGTTACGGTATGACATAATATCATTGGTTATAAAGCATTGAGCAGGAAACGTTTCGCACGTGCTCCCTTTGCATAATGCATACTAGAACTCTGAGAAGAATATTTTGGTTATAGCTTTTTGTCCGTGTGGTGCCGGACGTAAAGAATTGCACCACCCTTATCTCTTCTCATGGGTGTCGTAAAAGGCGACTAAGGGATTCACCAGAGGATGGGCAGCAGCGTTCTCTGAGTATTTAACCAACCAACTGCGATCGCCAACCCGCCTGCCAAGCGTGGTGATTATGGCATATCCCCCCAACATACATATGCTTGGGGGAGGCCTATGTCCAGCAGTGGATATCTTTCGGCTGAAATGATGATGATGATAGCTTTTTGTTACAACAGCATTTATTTTCATGATGTTCTGGATAAAACGAAAAATACTTAACTATTTAGTAGTAGACAACATAACATAACAAACATAACATAACATCACGCCTATATTTCCCCGAAGGGGTAGGCAGAGGTGTAATAGTACACTCACATTTCGCCAGTTATGTTATAGTCCCAGGTAATAGGGGGCGAGCCTATTGCCATTGACCGGGCACAAATCCAGACTCCGGGCTGCTACTGAGAATTTCTTAATGAAAAAACCCAATAACACTTTGCTCGACCCGGGAATCGAACCCAGGACCCCACGCTCAGCAGTCGCGCATGCAACCACTAGACTAACGAGGCAGTAGTACAGATCCTTTTAAAAGAGCTCTTCTGGAATAATCTTCTTCACTTTTTTATAATAGGTATTATATTTCCCGACAGTACATCACGCCTCATAAAAAAACAATCAAATAAGATCAATATGTATTTAATGCATTATTTTATACAAATTACAAAATAGTTCATTGTGCCTAAACAAATAATTTTACAAGTTAGTGCTGGGAGTCTCCTTTCAAGTAATTAATGCCTGTGTTAGGAGACTCAATACTCAAATTTTATATTAATTTATATTGCTTTACTACAAATAAAAAATCTTATTTCTCCAATAATTCTAACTACAACGCACAGTAATACATAGATAGAATGGAAAAGTGGACGGGGCGCGCGTGTCTATACTCTGCACCGTAGTGCAGGGCATTTCAAAACATTTCTCAGTACGCTTTGACTTGTTTCTGTAAATACTGTAACAAAAACCCGCAAAAATGCCTTATTGCGCTGTTTCTAACTGCAGAAAAAAAAGGTGTAAAGTAAATTTGATAAAAGTTAATTTTTAAAAATTATAAAATTTATTGACGTCAACATGGAAGGCGTGGTTTGTTCGAAAGTTGCCACGCATGAATCGCAAGTAAAATTGTGATTACAACTATTCTGTCTACCTATTTCTGTGCTACAAGGTCTAATGTTGTTGTTTTTTATATATTTCCCATTAAATTTATCAATATGGTCAACACAATTCTGTTATGCTGTTTCGATTTTATAAAAAAACACATCGATATAATTTTCGCCATCCCCTCCCTAATCCACGCGGAAACGCTCCGCGCTGGGGCGTACAATTTCAGGGCCACTACAAATGTGCACAGTTTTGTTTCTGACATTCCGCCATCAATAACGTTTTTCGTAACGCAACAACAGAAGGTTCGTTTATTTATTGAGCTTTCACTATACTGAGTTTTACTTACTCAGTTAATGCTTCAATCGGTTGTATGTGATGGATAGTTCTGAATTATATAAGGGAGCACCCTTATTCGAAAAAGTTTCGTAACTAAAACGCTCTTTAGTTCCTTCCCTCGATCTTTTTTTAGAGTAACTGGCTGACTTTAAACAATGATGGCTGAATACTACGTTCGATTTTCAAATCAGGAAAAATGTAGATATGAATAATCCTGTCGGATATTTTTCAAACTAGAACTCAAATCGGATAACCCTTTCGTATATTTTTCAAACTAGGACACAATTCGGATAAATAAAAAATAAAATAAACTTTATTATAACACAAAAATTGTCATCTGTCGGATCTTTTTCAAACTAGGACTCAGGTCGGATGTCATATAGATTCTACTGGGACTTGTGCCCATGACTATCAATATCTCTCATAAATCCCTGCTTGTGCCTAATAAATGTCAGTTTTACGAATAATGACATAACTATAGTTAACCGAACTAATAGCCAGTTATTCAAACATTAAGGTATGACAAAAACAAAACATTTTAATGTTATAAGCACTATAAATTCTCAAGAATATTTCCAACAGAAATATTAACATAATACCCATTTATATTGATAAGAAACCTATCAACATAAAATAATACAAGACAGAAAGTACTCGTATCTCTTATGTAATTGATACAATGATAAAACGAAGCCACTTAATATAATAGTATACGATTATATACAATTTAATATATGCTTTTATATTGGTTTACATGCCGAGAATTTCATAGAATTCCGACATCCGCTGACATGGAAAAATGAATATTATTAAAATACAACAGCACACAGTCGCACTTGCGATTAGTGATGTGCCTAGCGGAGCTGAAGATTCGGATATTTTGCCGTGGCACTGTGGTTTTGGTTATAATTTTATTATTTGTCGCTTCTAAGAGTTACCGCTACCCAAAAAATATTTTGAGGGCTATAGCTGTTTCAAGCTATGTATAAAGCTTCGTTCCCTTTTAATTATAAAATATTTAATAAGTTATTTATTTATAAGTTATTTATTTTTATTTAATTATATATCGAAAATCATGGTTAAAGCGGGAATCAGGAGCCTGAAATCATTTAAACGTTACAAATATCTATACTAACATACTAATACTATACTAATTACTAACAATATTATAAAGAGGAAAGATTTGTTTGTCTATGATCGATAAACACGGTTCCTCAACCGTTTTTAATCATTCTTTCACAATTAGAATGCTACTTTATCCAGAAGTAACATAGGCTATATTATATTTCAGTTCGCGGGCGAAGCCGATGGCACAGCTGGTTAGATATAAATAGGTACGATTATGGTAGAATTTGGCTACTGATGAGTTGAAACGTACCTAACTATAAACTCGAAAATAACACCGCATCTATATTTTTATAATTCAAAGAGTTATTTTTCAAACCTTGGAAAACTTAGCATAGGTTAAATAATTTTGACGATTTTATATCTTTGTATTGAAAATATTTGTGTAGTGTAAAATCGTTTCAGTTAACCTTATTATTACATTTCCAGTATCCGCAAGCAACGCTTCGAATACGAAATATACCCACCCCTAAACACAACATACCGCACGCACACATCAATGTATGTTTATTCCGCCGAATGTCACATTCATAGGTAAAAATTCAACATCGAGATATGACGTTACCCTTTCTTTATCAAAAACTAACACACGTGCGGATATAACAAGGTTTTCTCGTGTTGATACGTGAAATACACACATGCACATCATTAGACGAAGCACAATTTTTAACTCTATCCGTTAGAGATAAGTTTGATTTTTCAGAAATTGAGAAGAATTTTCTTCTAACAATAGACTCAAAGGATAATGAAGTGTATTATCTTTTAATAATGTTTGTTATGTGAAAATATCGCTGCCCACATAAGCCGTTTTGGTTCGCGCACATCTAAAAATATCCCTGCATTAATGTAAGCAAAAATATACTCTGACTCTGAAAAGCGACTGCTGATTTTCGCTTGTACGGCTTTCGAATTGAAAATATCGCGTGGGTGAATTCACGAGGCAACAATAGTGTCCGAATGGGGTTGTTAGTTTTCGGTCGACTGCGCATCAGTTTCGCGCATATCAAAGATGGCGGAATCTAAAGCCCGCGTCGCGCCATTTTGGCTAAATTTCTCATTTTAGCTTCAAAAATAATGGAAATAACTAATACTTTTGTTGAATATTGTGATATTTCGTCCATTTATATTATAGGAGTTTTTAAGATATTTGTATACAGGTAAAGTATTGTGTGCTTCAATGTATGGTTCATTTGGTCACGACTGTCACGAGTCATTGATTTTTACGTGGATACAATGTGATAAAAATTTAGCTGTCTTGGAAGATTCAATACGGTCACAGATTTTCCTTTCTCCTTGTTAAAAAAATGATGTTTAACTTTATTTTACAAAATTTGTGTCTCTGTACTCACAATTTATTGTAATTTGCAATAGTAATACAGTCAGTCAAATCACTATGTATCTTTTGAACTTAATTAAGTTATTATTTGATAATGTGAACAATCAATAGACATCCAATTAATTTTATATTTGTATGGATTACAGGAAATTCTTATTTATGTGTCTACTGGTTCCTTATTTATTGACATTTTTTTTTCTTTGTTTCAGAAACCCAACTTGGAAAAAGTATCCGCTACCTACAACGCCAAATTACCGCATTTTTCGAATATAAAAGTTAAAACCCGAACAAAGTGAAAGTCAGGCGTGTAACCAATTAAGGCGAAGTTACATTAAAAATTCACACCTTAAGAATACCGTACGCAAACCAAAAGTAATAAGTAATAAAATAATAAAAGAAGTTAGTATAAAAATTATTAAATTACACCCTTCCATTGTAGGTAAATTTGAATAAATTATAATCACAATACATATTCAAATTGGTTCTCAGGGTCTTTTGGAGTCATCTTTTATAATAATGGCGGCATAACCCTTTCTTCGCTGCTGTGCAGTTCTGTGATAGTTAGAATCGAATTATTGTTATTAGAGAAGCTGAAATTAATGATCATCATTTGTAAGTCTCGCTTCAAGAAGTTTTGGTTAGTTTTTAAAGTGTTCCAATTCTAGGATCACTAGAGGTTTTTCCAAAATTAGTTTTCCTAAAAGAACATTGTGTACGTGATTTAATAATATTGGCTTCTTACTTGAAAAAATACATTAGTCCTGAAATCATCATCATCATTTCAGCCGAAAGACGTCCACTGCTGGACATAGGCCTCCCCAAATAAAGGGGGGTATATGCCATAATCGTCACGCCTGACTGTTTATACTCAGAGAACGCTGCTGCCAAACCTCTGGTGAATCCCTTTGTCACCTTTTACGACACCCATGAGAAGAGATAAGGGTGGTCAATTCTTTATGTCCGCCACCACACGGAACAGTCCAGAAATAAAGAAATAACAACGGAAGATAACAGCCAACGCGACGCCGACGCTTCTAATTTTTTTTCCTTTATAATATTTGTTCATATTATTGAAACTGTTAGACCATTATAGATCTTTAATTAAATTGTGTTAGAAGAATAATATCAAAAAGTTAGTCTTGGTAAGTAGGTATGTAATAAAAATGGATATATTATCATTTATCATAGAATATTACCACAGATATAATAAAAACCTACAAGATTTTTCTTTACATTCATTACCTATTAGATTAAAGTGTCACATCTACATGTAAATTAAGTCTTCATTTCCTGTACGAGCAGAAAATTACTTAGCTTCAGGATATTTCAACACAGACGATAATAAAATTGTTAGTGCCCTACCCACTTATTTGCTGAATAACGAATAAATGAATGTTTAAACAAAAACTCACTGGTCTCTACAGAACAGCGTTGACTTTTTTTTTTCCTTTTTTATTAATAATTTAACCCTCCACTTTCGATCTCTAGCTGTTTTTTCTAACTTCCGGAACCTCACACATCTGTGCGACAAAAAATGACATACACTATACAAAGCACATATTATTCTAATTATGCATAGACCGACAACGTACTCTGACATGAAAAAATAATAATAAAAAAGGTCGATAAAGGGTTAACTTTTTGCTTTACGATTGAAAGCGAACACTTTTATATTATGCAAATGAAGGTGACATTTGCATACAGTTTTTTACTAAAGAAAAATCACGCACATCTGTCGTTGTTCCGTTTCCTACTTCAGCTAACGATTGTAATAGATAACTGGTTAGCTTGGTTAATGTCACCCATTTTTTACCTGTAAGTGTAAGTACTATTTGCACGACTTTTATATCGGTATCTATACTAGACATACGTTTTGTTTAGCATACTTGACCAAAATTCAAAGAAAATAATTAATTATTACAACACATTAACACAGCAATAATATTTTATTTCTAACAATAATAAGAGACAGACAAATTAACCACGAGCAATTAAAATTAAAAACGAGTATAACTTGACAACATATGTTAATTTAGTAACAACAGGCTCGAAAAAAAATACGACAGAAGGTAATTAGAAAAATGTCGTAAACTTTTAGATCCATATCTAACATTCGCGGCTACGCGCATACAACAAGATGGGCAGATAAAAATAATATATCATTATAGACAATTATACTGTCGCTGGCTGTATTACGGAAGTCGGATATATACGACGCGCGCATTCAACGGGTTAGAAGATTGAAACCAATGACTCTCAAAACCGAACTTTATTACTTCAAGATTAAAATAAAATTTTCTTTGCGTGGAAATTTACTTAAGCCTTTTTTATTCGGATGTTTTTTTTCTAAGACCGTAGGCTATCTAACCCTTCCTTTACTGCCTATCGTGTCAGCTTTTTCCTGTTATCTGTTTTATTGCGCGGTGTATTATTATAGACGGAAATAGCTCGGGGGTCTTAACGACCGTACTTAAGCGATGTAAGTGTTAAATGCCCAGTATTTTGTGTGCACGGTCAGTTTTGCGATTAATATTTTCGTAATAATACGTTGTTGGCTTATGAAGAAATTTCATTTTGTGGTAATAAATGTTATGTAATAATAAATGTTATGTTATGTAATAAATAATAAAAAGAAATAGAATGTTAAAAAGTCGATTTTTATTTTATGTTAGAGACTGAAGAATTATTGTTTTTAGTTAATGTTACATAGTAGTGTATAAGCAGCCACACGGTAAACTCTGGGCTGATACACGAGTGGCAGCAAACCCTCAACCAGGTAGGTAATCTCAATAACATAACCATTCAATGGATCAAAGGACACAGCAGTTCCCGAGGCAATGATGCAGCGGATGAACTGGCCAGAAGGGGATCGAGTATGCTAGTCGTGGGACCTGAACCCATAGTGCCACTCCCCTTTAGATACTTACGCAACTTGGTAAGGAAACGCACCAGGGTCAAATACTACAAACTATGGAAAGACCATGGTGAGTGTAGGCAGGCCAAGGAGGCACTTCTCACAATTGACGGCCGTTTCACGAAACAGGCCCTCTGATTGTTAAAACAACAGCTGCGTACAGTCACAGCTGCTATAACTGGCCACGGGTCCTTTAATAAACATCGTTTCGTCATAGGTGTTACGGACAGCCCACTGTGCAGAGCCTTCATGGTGGAAGACTAGACTTCGCTGAGCACATACAGGGCCAAGTACTTCGGTAACCCAGGTATCCTCAGAGAGATCAGCAGCAACACCAAGGCGTTGCTGGCCTTTTTTGAGGAGTTGGGGTGGATCGAGTAAGTTCTCACCCGTACGCAAAATACTCGCTTGGACGTGGAGTTGCGGAAACCAGCCCGTTATACTATACTAATACTATATTGTACGTAGTAGTGTAATGTATTCTGTGGTAATGTAGTGTAAGTTATATTATGCATATTTTTAATGCGGCTAATGTGCTAATAATGTGTGCTAAATATATTTAACAATAAAGAGACAATTGTTATATAGGAATGTTGTTTAATTTCAAAAAACCTTTTCCTTTTGTATCGACGAGTTGGATGCGTTTGGCGCAGAACATAGAGGGATAGCACAATGGAGAGGCCTATAACAGCAATGGGTCGAAAAAGGCTGACGATAATGATCGCCTTTCGCAGTATGATGGTATCAGAATAAAAAGAGATGGTTTGCTGTTTCTACTTATACTAGCTTAGTCTATATATAATGGCATAGTTGTAATAAAAGGTAGTGATGAATTTTTTTGCCAGAGAAGCCCGCTACTTAATAACAATAATTTAATAGTAAGTATATGTGCATACTTGAACGTACAAAAATATTTCCATGGTTACTCCTGGAAAAGAGTAAATAGAATCTATACTTCTAAAAAATAATCTATAGGTATTTCTATATTTATATTTAAAAATAAAATAATTAAATATTTTTTCGGACATCTTAAACAGCACCATCTAGTCCCAAACTAAGCAGAGCTTTACTATGGGTACTAGACAATGGATATAATACTTATATACTTTTTTTTTGTAAACACATACATATAACACATATAAAACACCCAGACAAACACAAACACTTATGTTCATCACACAAATATTTGTGTCCTGTGGGAATCGGACCCACGACCTCGTGATCAGCAGTCCGATACTCGAACCATTAGACCACAGACGTCATATTATAAAGATGAAAGATTTATTTTGTTTGTAATCGATAAACTCTGAAACTTCAGAACCGATATTAATAATTATTTCACTAATAGAAACATATTTTATCCAGAAGTAACATAGGCTATATTTTATTACAGTACGCGGGCGAAGCCGCGGGCACAGCTAGTAATAAGATACACTGAAAACTGAAAGTTAGTTTTAAACCTAAAAAACTAACTGCTTCGGGGGATTGAAACTGAACATAAGTACAACAGCAGTAGGTATAGCTAGGTCCTTTATAGAGTACTTAGTTTGTGTGATGAACATACAGACCAATACTACTAATTAGTTAGAACGTGGAATGAACTGCTGCGAGATAAAGTTGTCAACTGTCCGCCGCCAATTCTATGTGAAATATACATGCTGAAATTATTATCGCTTAATTCCCGAAATCCGACTCGGTTGGGCAGCGTTCGGGAAGCTACGCAATATCTTCTCGTCCAAAATACCGCAGTGTCTCAAGACGAAAGTCTTTGACCAGTGTGTGTTGCCAGTAATTACTTACGGTACTGAAACGTGGTCGCTCACAATGGGCCTGATAAGAAGGCTCAAAGTCACTCAAAGGGCAATGGAGAGGGCTATGCTCGGAGTGTCCCTGCGTGGTCGAATCAGAAATGAGGAGATTCGCAGGAGAACGAAAGTAACCGACATAGCCCGAAGAATTGCCAAACTTAAGTGGCAGTGGGCGGGGCACATTGCTCGCAGAACGGATGGCCGATGGGGCAGTAAAGTTCTGGAGTGGCGACCGCGTACTGGAAGGCGCAGCGTGGATAGGCCCCCCACAAGGTGGACCGACGACCTGGTGAAGGTCGCGGGAATCCGCTGGATGCGGAAGGCACAGGACCGGTCGTTGTGGCGATGTTTGGGGGAGGCCTATGTCCAGCAGTGGACGTCTTTCGGCTGAAATGATGATGATGATGATGAATTCCCGAAAAGGGGTCATTGTAGTCATCATTATGAACAACTTATACTATACTACCATTTATTACTTTCCTTATATTCGAAATGAAATGTAGAGTGTTTAACGCGGGTGAAAGTCATCAATTCCTACTCAGACTATAGCCGAATTCCCGATAAGGGATCATTGTACTCATCATTATGAACAACTTTTACTATGGGACCAACCCTGAAATCGCGAAAAAATATCAGTTGGTCCCTACATTTGTGTTCACTTAAATCAATAAAATGTTGGGACCACCTGATTTTTTTAGCGATTTCAGGGATGATCCCATAGTAAAAGTTGTTCATAATGATCAGTACAATGACCCCTTTTCGGGAATTAATAGATTAAAATTTCAGCAAGTATAGTCGCCGAGAAAAATATTAACATTCAAGTAATGTGGGCACACAATTATTCTTTTAGGAGTAAGTTGTATTATAGTGATATAATAAAACTGTATATTATTGTTTTTGTGTACCTCTGACTGTAGTCAATAAACCATATTTTTACTTTCTTTTTTAATAACCGCCATAATAGGCACAGAAAACTGTCAGTCCTCGTTGTACTACGAATATCTATGGCATTCGTTACGGAAAGTTAGAAGCCCGAAAGTCTGACAACTGGTCTAATTATTTGCTTGTCGGTATTACCCAGTCCCTTCCAGTACTATCCGGAGAAGAACCGGAGTGACCGACATAGCTTGTAGGATCAGTAAGCTAAAATGGCAGTTGGCTGGCCATGTCGGTCGAAGGACTGATGGCTGTAGAGCAGCCGAGTCCTTGAGTGGAGACCGCAAATCTAAAAATGCAGCGTAGGGCGCTCCCCAGCCAGGTGACCTATGTCCAGCAGTGGATTGCGATAGGCCAAGTTAATGGCCCAGTAGCTAGGTTTTGGTAGTCCGATGGCCGCATCTGGATAGACTGGAAGTCAACCTCAACATTAGGAAAAGGCTAGGAGTGCTAGGAGAAAGAAAATTAGCTGTGGATGTATATGGACTGATGTTGATGATAAATAAAAAATAAAAACAAAAATTTCTTTATTGTGCCAAAAAATATACATAACATTGGTTGAAGCCCTAGACCTCACTCTAGGATTCCCTGTGTCGTGGGGTCTAGTCACGGTTCAGAATGAATTTAATGGTCAATGAGTTATAAATAACAAAAACAAAAAACTAAAAAAACAGCTAAAAATATTGGTATCTTGTGTATGTGTGTGGGTGTGTATGTGGGGGGTTGTTGTGTGTGTTTTTGTGTGGGGGGTGTTGTGTGTGTTGTTTGTGTGGGGGTGTTGTGTGTGTTGTTTGTGTGGGGGGTGTTGTGTCTGTTATTTGTGTGGAGGGGTGTGGAGTGTGTGTTGTGTGGGGATGTGTGTGTATGTGTCCAGCCCTATTTAGGTATGACCAGGATGTCCTCAGTTTGCAAATAATTCAAATTCAGTAGCCACGTCAAAACTTTACTTTTACATGGCTTTTTTAGTAGTGTAGCAATTTTCAGCTTGGAATCTAATTTTCCATAGATATATGGTCCCATAAAAAGGAATGACTTTTGACCGAACGACTTGTGACAAATAATCGTATCCCATTTCAGTAAACGTTTTGAGCGTGATTTAGCAGTGCTCGTAAGGCTACTCCTATGAAAGCGCAAGGTAATAGACATAATGTACAGCTGCCTTATCCTTAGTACTTGAGTCTCCTGATACAAAAGGTCAGTTGAGTATTTGTACGGACGGCCGTATGCACATTTCAGCAACACGCGCTGTGCTCGCTCTACTTTAATTAAGTAGGTAAATATACATCATCATCATAATCAACTCAGCCTATCGCAGTCCACTGCTGGACATTGGTCTCCCACAAGTTGCGCCACAACACCCGGTCTTCTGCCTTCCGCATCCAGTCCCCCCCCCCAACCATCTTCTTCAGGTCGTCGGTCCACCGGACGGGGGTGCACCCTACGCTGCGCTAGCCAATTCGCGGTCTCCACTCAAGAACTCGTCTGCTCCAGCGGCCGTCGATAAATATACGCCTTATTAAAACTAGTGGCAGGTACTGCTGATTCCCGGGTTCATTCCCCGGGTCAAGCAATACGTTTTTACTTAGAAGGTGTCTGTTATAAGTTATACCTACCCAAAGAAAGGAATAATTTTTAGGATCAAAAAAGGAAAAATGGAACCCTCGCACTCTCGCGACCGAACGGTTCTCTGAGGGTTTTAGGTACTTATCTACCTATTAAAAATATGGCAAAACAAGCTAAAATCTAACCTGATGTTAAGCAATTACCTTTGCCCATAATATCTGCTATACCACCTAGGCTATTGCCGAAATGGTATTTCAATTTGCGTTCACTAAACTGAGACATGAAGATGGAAAGTCTTATGTTATTGTAATTTCATCGGCACCCGTACCTTTCACACCGGAACACAGCAATACAAGCTGTTTGGCGGCAGAAATAGATACGGTGGTAGTACCATAGAATAGGTAATAATAGTCTTCTCTTTTCTTATGGTAGTAATAACCCGAACGAGCTCTTTCACAAGGAACTCGATCTAGATACCAACCTACTAAAATCTTCAACTTTATAAGAGCTTGTAGAAATCCAGCGTTGAATACAAGCGAGCTGTTAAAGGTAAATACAACATGTTGATATTTATTCGTGCCACATTTAAGGAGGTGACTATACCACTGATACTGAACACAAATCAATTTTTTTTTTTGAAAACCTGTTTGTAAACAAACAAAGGACATTGCTAAAGATCCTTAGTGACTCCGCCTTAAGGCGTTACAAATTAAAGTTGATGCTCACCATATACAACTCAATGAAGCCAATGTATTGCTATACATTCATAAACACGGACAGTACTAAATAAAATTTAAAATATTTAAAATATATATATTTTTTTATAGATTTTTAAAATATTTACTATTTTGACACATGTAATCACAGATATCTGTGCTATTTTGATGTCATGTTTTGCTTTTTTTTATGTCAAACAACCTACATTGTCGTCAAGTTGTCAGTCGATGCCAATTTTTTGGAATTTCTTGTGTGAAAAGGAGTATATAATATTGAATCATAGACTATAGTCTATATAGAGTATCGAAATAAAATGGATGATACACAGATATCATGGATGATACAATTTTATCCGGTTACGTCATTAATGTATTGATACTCCTTAAAATATGATAAATGGTTCTTGTACTGTCCGCATTAAATACAATATATATTATGAAACGAAAAAATTCGCATCTTTGTAACAGTTTAAGGCTATTTTTATCAATGTCCAAAAATTTGCAGGTATTTCCACCTTTTGACAACGCCGCCAATGACTTATTTTCAGAGTCGTTCGGGATTTATTCTCAAACCCTCACTATATTTCTATAGAAGTGAAAATTTAGGTATTTAATAATCGTAGATTTTTCAAGGATTTTTAGAAGACTAAGCACATTGTTTATCATTTGCTCTAGAAATATGGCACGGTTACAGATCCACATCTTGTAAAATAAACAGTACTTGGTAGACAGATTGTTGGCGCCTACGCTAACATGAATAGCAATAAGTGTTTCGCAGTACTTTATCAGGCGTTGATTTTTATTTTAACAATTTTCATTAAAACTACCTACCATCACTTTTCATATATAACATCTCAAACATTCATTGTTCGTACAACATAATCATTATAAATCCATGTTTTAATTGAAATACAAGTATAAAAGCCACTCCAAGGGTTTCATTTATGTCCAATACGAGACATAAATTGTGGCGACCGCGACATTACACCTGCAAAACGGAAAATTAAAGAAATACGAAGTCCGGCTAGCTTGATCAATTAAGCTACCGATTGCTGTGTTCAAGAAGACGATATTTTGGAGATTTGGAGGCCCAGCCATTGCAGTCTACACCTGGTGTACGATTTAGACATCAATTAAAGCGAAATAAATCGAAGTCGTACAACAGCCCGGCCAATGCAGCTAAGTGACCTTTGATCCTTATTACGTACTCCCTTGTATCTTCCTAATAATACTTCGTTATTAATAATCCCCTTGGTTTTACATGTGCTTATTTCTATATAGATACCTAAATAACTCAATAATTAGTGATTATTTTCCAATATAAAACATAAAAATATACATTTATAGTGATAAAATTAAACGTCATTCCTTGACCTTCATTGTTGTTTGACCTACTTATTTTAAGTGTCTTACACTATTATTTATATTACTAATAGGTCAAATATACATCAATAGACGACTAATATACATTCCAAGCATTAAAGTCTGCATATATTTCCCTAAATTCAAGCATAATAAGATATTTTTTGCAAGTCATTTACATTATTTTGCCGAACATTCCAGGCATTGTTTACCTCACTGCAACAACCCACAATAGTGAAGCCCTATCCACGGAGTGCTGCCGAGTTCAACACCGGTACTTGCAAACTACAGGTGACACCGGGAGAGGGACGTAAGATACAATATTCATTAATAATATTGCATTGTCTTTGCATAGTTGTTGTTGCCATATTAAGCCTTGTTATTGAAGTGAATATTTCCTGTTTTTTATTATTAATTGTTAAAAATGGGCAAGGACAAGGATTATGGAGGTGATGGCTCTGCAAGAGGCGTGCAAGAATTGCAAGATCTCATGGTTAAGTGTAGTTCTACAAAGGGCCAAATTACTAAGTTTAGGAATTATTTAATGAGTTTGACATCAAAGGATTCTGTTACACGCTTAGAACTAGCAGAGTTAACGCTTAAGCTTAGTAAATTTGAGTCACTTTCTAGTAGGTTCGATGACTTGCAGAATCAAATAGAGATATTAAATTCAGATAATTTAACTGACGAGATTGACGAAAGGGATCACATCGAGCAATTATTTATAACAAACATTGCAAATGCTCAGAGCTTCATTCAAAGTCATCAGTCGTCTAATCGTCATGATGAATCGGGTAACATTCTCAATTCTAGCCATGTTACAGCCGCGCCCTTTAATAGTGACAATCACGAAGAAGGGTTTAAACTGCCGCGGATGCAAATTGCAAAGTTTAGTGGCACATACTTCCGTTGTCTTGAGTTCCGCGACACTTTTATCTCCGTTATACATAATAACGATCGCATTGCACCAATAAATAAATTTCACTATCTGTTATCTTATTTGGAAGGAGACGCAGCTCGAATAGTGAGTAATTTAGAGGTTTCTAATTTAAATTATACTGCTGCTTGGAAATTGTTGTGCGACAGATATGATAACAAGCGACAGTTAATAAGCCATCATTTAAATTCTTTGCTAAATATAAATCAAATTACGCGTGAGTCCGACAAATCACTTCGGTTTCTGGTGGACCACGTTACCAAGAACCTCAGAGCGTTGTCTAGCTTGGGGCAACCTACTGATAAATGGGATGTTTTATTAATACACATGCTGACTTCTAAGCTGGATAACCGTACTATTACTAAATGGGAAGAGTGGCGTGGTACTTTGGATGATGTTCCTAACTTACAACAATTTAATAAATTTCTCATCAATCGAGCAGATGTGCTTGAGTCTCTTAATCACTCTGCATCAAATAGTTCGTATAAATCATCAGGTTCCACTTCATCTAAAGGTACCAACAATAAGATTGAACGTCATCATAACAAACCTATAACCTGCCAGTCAGTTTGTCAATCTGCTGTTCAGAATAATTCTTCATCTTCTTCATGTTGTGTTGTTTGTCAGGGCGAGCATAGAATTTACGATTGTCCTTCTTTTAAGGCTAAGAGCGTTGAAGATCGTATATCTGAGGTTCATAAATTAAATCTGTGTGCGAATTGCTTAAGGTCAGGACACAGTACACGAAACTGCTACCTCAGACCTTGTCGCGAGTGCAAGAAGAAGCATAACGCACTTCTACATATTCCGATTTTAAATGAGTCTGCAGCTACTACATCATCATGTAGTACGGTAACTAGTCTTACTACACAAGGTTCTATACATATTCTTTTATCTACTGCCTTAATTGAGGTAACAAACCCATCAACAAATAAAACTGTACAAGTTCGTGCCTTATTAGACTGCGGCAGTACACTTTCGTTTATTACACAGTCTCTTAGAGACAAATTATCCTTATTAGGTACGTCATTTAACGAATGTATTAACATTGTCGGCATCGGCAACAGAATCACTAGCAAAGTCACACAGAGTTGTGTGGCGCAACTAAATTCATTAAACAAACCATTTAACGTCACTGCATCTTTTCTAATATTACCGGAACTGACAAGTCAAATTCCCAGATTTACAATAAATACTCAGCAACTGCAAATACCTTCTGAGGTACACCTTGCTGACCCTAATTTCAATCAATCCTCCGCTATTGATGTTCTCATCGGAGCAGATTTGTTTTGGGATATTCTAGGCTGCGAGCAACGTTCTTTAGGTCCAAATAATCCTACATTAAGAAACTCCCAGTTTGGTTGGCTTGTTTCGGGTCCAATTGAAATAAAGGATTTTAATAACAAATCTTACATCCAATGTCATCATTCTTTGATTTCAAAGAATGATGAACTGAATACACAAGTGTCAAAATTTTGGAAGCTTGAGGAAGCTCCAATAAAATCAAAATTAAGTCATGATAACAGGTTATGTGAGAAACATTTTTTTACTCACACTTCACGACTAGATTCGGGCAGATTTTCTGTTTAGTTATCACTCACAGATTAACACAATCGTCTTGGTTAATCCTATAGATTAGCAAAAAAAAAACGGTTTTATAATTTAGTTAACGATTTCGAAAACACCCACAACTTAAATTACAATATTCAAACTTCATGAAGGAATATGCACAGTTGGGTCATCTTTCACATTCTGATGTTTTAAAACCGGATCTTTCATATCATATAAAGGACACCATATTTATTACAGGCTGAAGACACATGGCCTGTCCTAAATAGTGCTGAACTTAATTTAAATAACCTGCCTGAAACCAAACCAAATACAACAATTGCTCATGCAGGAAAGTCAACAGAATCAATTATTAATTTTCAAAATTATAAAAGTTACGATAGTTTAAATCGAGTATTTGCATACGTGTTACGATGTATTAATAATTTAAAACTAAAATCTTGTAAAAAATCTATAACCTTAGGTCCTTTGAAAGAAAATGAGTTACAGAATTCATTTTTAAAATTATGTCGTTTAGCACAGCAACAATCTTTCCCTCATGAATATGAAACACTCGTGAAGGGCAATTCATTAAGCTCTAAATCGAAAATTTTATCATTGACTCCTTTTTTTAATCCCCAAGATAATTTAATTCGAGTAGGTGGTCGTATTAATTCTTCGGACTACGCCTATGACAAAAAACATCCTATTTTATTAGATGCATCTCACCATTTTACAAAATTGGTGTTTAACTATGAACATATTCGTAATTTGCATTCTGGGCCACAGTTGTTACTGGGCATAATCAGAGAATACATTTGGCCAATCAATGGCAGACGTCTCGCTCGACAAACCGTTCGTTATTGCGTTACATGTCGGAGATTTTAAGCAAAGCCATTAGAACCTATAATGGGTAATTTACCCTCCCAAAGAGTCACGCCAAATTTCCCATTTACCTCTGTCGGTATAGACTTTGCCGGTCCTTTTTTTATTTTAAATCGGAAAGGACGTGGTTCAAAATTAGTTAAGGGTTATCTTTGCCTTTTCGTTTGTTTAACTTACAAATGCTTGCACCTCGAGGCTGTAAGTGATATGACAAAGGACGCATTTATTCTTACTTTTCGACGGTTTGTGTCACGGCGTGGACGGCCAATGGAAGTATTTTGCGATAATGGCCGCAATTTTGTATCCGGTGCTAAAGAATTAAATCAATTCTTTAAAATTAATGCAGATTCTCTTTCTGATTTTGCAAGCGGGGAAGGGATCAATTTTATTTTTTCACCTTCTTACGCCCCTCATTTTGGTGGAATTTGGGAGGCCGGTGTGAAATCGGCAAAGTACCATGTTAAACGTGTGATGGGAAACTCTCATTTAACTTTTGAAGAGTTGTCTACCCTTTTCGCACATGTAGAATCAATACTAAACAGTCGTCCACTTTGCCCTTTATCCTCCTCACCTGACGACCTTCTTTGCCTTACCCCTGGTCATTTCCTCATTGGTCGGGCCCTCAATGCTCTTCCATCACCTGCTTTTGAAGACCGAAATTCTAACAATTTACAACGCTACCAGCGAATACAGCAAATCCATCAACACTTCTGGCGTCGGTGGCAACAAGAATATATCGCTGACCTACAGCAGCGAACTAAATGGAGAACCAATAAGTCAAGCCTAAACATTGGCGATTTAGTTCTTCTGAAGGAGGACAACACTCCGCCTCTGTGCTGGAGACTTGGAAGAGTGCAGAGATTATTTCCTGGATCGGATGGAGTTTCCAGAGTTGCGGATATAAAACCCAACGTGGTCTTGTGCGACGTCCTTTGGTTCGTCTCTGCCCATTGCCTACCCCAGATGAGCTAAATGGTTGAAAACTGAAGATTTCAACGGCGGGAGGATGTTGGCGCCTACGCTAACATGAATAGCAATAAGTGTTTCGCAGTACTTTATCAGGCGTTGATTTTTATTTTAACAATTTTCATTAAAACTACCTACCATCACTTTTCATATATAACATCTCAAACATTCATTGTTCGTACAACATAATCATTATAAATCCATGTTTTAATTGAAATACAAGTATAAAAGCCACTCCAAGGGTTTCATTTATGTCCAATACGAGACACAGATTATAGATCACAATATGTACAATGCAGCCTAACGGCCATCCAATAGCCTAGACGCCCGCATAAACAAAGTTTTGCATGAGTATGAACCATAGAAATCAAATACTGTCAAACCTGGGTAAGTGAGAACTGGATAAACGAGAAAACTCTACAAGTGAGAGTAAGTGCCAGGTCCCGTCATTTTAAGCCTCAAAAAGCTCTACAAACGAGAAACAGAAACCTCTATTTGAGAGAGTCGGTTTTCACGTCTGGACCTCTATAACTGAGACTGCCATGCCCTATACCTCTATTAGTGAGAGTTGAGCGTATTTATTATCTGTTATGTTATGACACTTTCTAAATTTCGCGGAACTAACGCACATATGGTTCGCCTAACTACCAAAAAAAAACACAAATCGAGCGTCTTTGTGTCCCACCCAGGTCATTGCTTTTGCACTGCATTCTTTTAGAATGGCCAAATGTGCATCTGCACCGACCTTTTTGTCAAACTTATTACAGTTGATATGTATCAATTGCAAAAAAAGTGTCTACAGCTATTTAGTTACCTCTGTGAGAAAAACCGCTCCTGCACCTCTATAAGTGAGAAACTTGGTTAAGTGAAATACCTCCATGAGCGAGAAAAAGATTCCGGTCCCTTGAACACTCGCTCATCCAGGTTTGACTGTAATCTTAACTATTATAAAATTGTAACGTCTGTTTGTTTGTTTGTTCCAGCATCACGCTAAAACTACTGGACCGATTTGGTTGTTTTTTTTTGTGTTTGAAAGCTGATGATCTGACTTAAAAACTGGTATGGGTTTTGAGAAAAAAAGAAAGAAAAAAAAAATTAATTCGTGGGTTGCGTACTCAACCGACAGATCGAAGCTTCTATGCATTTGCACGAGCGGATAGTAATGTACGATGGAGTGGAGTGGAGTGGAGTGGAGTGGAGTGGAGTGGAGTGGAGTGGACAGGGGATGGGACTGGGGACGGGACAGGGGACGGGACAGGGGACGGGACTGGGGACGGGACTGGGGACGAGACAGAAGACGGGACAGGGGACGGGACAGGGGACGGGACAGGGGACGGAACATGGGACGGAACATGGGACGGAACATGGGACGGGACAGGGGACGGGACAGGGGACGGAACAGGGGACGGAACATGGGACGGGAAATGGGATGGGACAGGACAGTGGGACGGCACATGGGACGAGACATAGGACATGGGACATGGGACGGGACGATAGTGATATAGTGATATAGTGGGACAGTGGGACACTGGACTGGTTGTCAGTGTCAGTGTCGGTGTCAGTGTCGGTGTCAGTGTCGTTGTCAGTACCCGGTGTCAGAGTCGGCGTCAGTGTCGTTGTCAGTGTCGGTGTAGGTGTCAGTGTCAGTGTCAGTGTCAGTGTCAGTGTCGGTGTCAGTGTCGTTGACAGTGACAGTGTCAGTGTCAGTGTCGGGGCCAATGTCGGTGTCGGAGTCGCTGTAAACGTCGGGGTCAGTGTCAGTGTCGGTGTCAGTGTCGGTGTCGGTGTCAGTGTCAGTGTCGGGGCCATTGTCAGTGTCAGAGTCGGTGTCAGTGTCGGTGTCAGTGTCGATGTCAGTGTCAGTGTCGGGGCCAGTGTCGGTGTAAGTCAGTCTACTCCGACACTGATACCTACATCAACACTGACACCGACACGTGCTCTGCTACTGACAGTGACAGTGACACTGACACTGACACTGCCACTGAAACTGACACAGACACCAACACTGACATTAACACCGATACCGACACCAAAACTGACACTGACGCCGACACTGTCACAGACACTGGCTCTAAAATTGACACTGACACTGACGCTGACACCAACACAGACACGTCAGTTTTAGTGTCAGGGTCAATGTCGGTATCAGAGTCAGTGTCAGTGGAGGGTTCAAACACAGTCACCGACACCGACACTGACACAGTCCAGTCCAGTAAAGTCCATTTTTTCCGTTTCTTTTTTTTCTTTCTTTCTCAAAACCAGAACAGAACAAACAAAAAAGTTTCATCAAAATCGGTCCAGTAGTTTTAGCGTGATGCTGGAACAAACACAAAAAAACAGACATTTACAATTGTATAATAGTTAAGATAAGATAATCCGGTGGAACGAGGTGGGAATGAGTGGGATTGTGGTGGGAATGAGTGGGAATGTGGTGGGATTGTTATGGATGAAGTGGGAATGAATTGAATGAGGTGGGAATGAGATAAAGGTGGGATGGAGGTGGAACGACGTGGGAATGTGATGGAACGAGGTGGGAATGAGTGTGAATGTAGTGGGAACGAGGTGGGAATGATGTGGAATGAGGTGGGAATGAGTTGGAATGTGGTGAGAATGAGTGGGAATGTGGTGGGATTGTTATGGATGAAGTGGGAATGAATTGAAGGAGGTGGGAATGAGATAAAGGTGGGATTGAGGTGGAACGAGGTGCGAATGTGATGGAACGAGGTGGGAATAAGGTGGAACGAGATGGGAATCATGTCGAACCAGATGGGAATTTGGTGGAACGAGGTGGGAATGAGGTGGAACGAGGTGGGAATGTGGTGGCACTCGGTGTTGGTACTCAAATGAAAGGGCTCGACGAACTCTATTCAAATGTAGAAGTCATGATTGTTGGTTGGTGGCAAATTCCTAAAAATACAACAAGATGTTGTTAGTTGTGGTGGCAAACTATATACTTTTCCCGTGGTGCTCCGTGGTTCTTCAATTCATCCTACAGGAATCTTGTTTTTTTTTTCATATAATGCTAATGCATAAGTACCTGTACGTTTACTTTATTTCTATGGTATGTACAGTTGCAAAATGTTAGCGGGGACAGAGGGCGGACGGCGTGTTATGATTGGTCAGCTCAAAAACTTGGTGGTATGATTGATGCCGTACGCTGACGGAGTGACGTCCCGATTAGTGGCGGGGCGAATGTTATGCAGTGCTACTGCGTAAGCTTGGTGACCGGGGGTATCCGGCTAAGTGGCGTCTTTAGGGTTACTGGTCTATGCTTGGGTCAGTAAACACACTATACAACGTGTATCACAAATGCGTGGTCATATTTTAAGAGCTCATTCAGGGGATAGCATAGAACAACTTTTACTATGGGACCAACCCTGAAATCGCATAAAACGGCTGTTTCCTACAACACAAAAACAACACTATTAACAATATTCATGTAAAAATAGATATATTCACAAGTCAGTTGAGTGAACAGGCAAAAGTTTTATTGTTTGTTATACGTTATGATATGTTTGTTGTGGAGTCTGTGTGTAATAGTTAGAAGTATAGGGAATAATGTTTGTTTTAGTAGATATAAAAGCCCTGCTATCGCATTAGGTTGTAACCTGCAATGATAGTTGTAAGCATCTGGAAATAAATAAATAAATATGTTGGGGTTCCAATCCAGTCTAACCAGATCCGGCTGAACATCAGTATTTTACACGGAGCGCCATCAGAACCCCGCAACCCAGTTACTGGGCAATACCGACATCCTAAGGTTATATCAGTTACTGGAGTCTGACCACGCTAACTCTGCATTGGAATAACACGACCATTACAGAGATTTTGATAGTTATTGTTCACGGTGCTGCCATAATTTCACTGCCGAGTTAGCGTGGTCAGACTATACGATGGACTGTAGAAAATTACAGAAACAAAGAGAGTTTTTTCAACGATTACAAAACCCATAAAACTACTACTTCTACTGTGACCGACATAGCTTGTAGGATCAGTAAGCTGAAATAGCAGTGGGCTAGTCATGTCTATCGAAGGAACGGACGGAGCAGACGAATCCTTGAGTGGAGACCGTGAATCGGCCAACGACCGACGACCTGAAGAAGGTGGCTGGGGGGACGACTAGACGCGGAAGGCAGAGGACCGAGTGTTGTGGCGCAACTTGGGAGAGGCCTATGTATCCAGCAGTGGACTGCGATAGGCTGAGTTGATGATATGTACTCGGACCTATTCATTTGCTCACGATTCCAGTTAGAAAAATTTGAGATCTCTTTTCTCGTCTTCTGTGTTGAAATGAGGATTCTTATAAGAGAAAAAGCACAATGCATAATATATTTTCCAAAGGGTTACACAAAAATTATTAAAGATAAAATTATTAAATAAATATTTGGGTCATTTTTACACAGCACTATAAAGTCCCAAGCTAAGCAGAGTTTGTATTATTGTTTTTTTTTTCGAACGAACTCTCGCGGATGGCACCCAAGATAGGTGCCTTAACTGCTTAGGCTAGGGTGGCGGAGAATCCCGTTAGGGACTCCATCCGCCGCTTGTACATTTATTGGGCTCGGTTTTTTTAATATTATAAGGACGTACGGTCGACCGCACGTTGGTGGTAACACTTTGACATAAGCAGCATCTTTATTTCGTAAGCAGTAAGCGGTTTTCGAATTGAAGTGTTTCCACTGTCATGCGGTCGACTGTACGTATTTACAAAATAAAATTATGTAAGTATTATATCCACAGCACCCATAGTACAAGCTTTGCTTAGTTTGGGACTAGATGGTGCTGTGTAAAAAATAACCCAAAAATGTATTTATACCCTTTGTTTTTATGTACCCTTATTTTACATGTTAGTCCTAAGTTTAATAATGTTATTGGTGTACAATAAAGAATATTCTATATATCTATCTATATTCACGATACTTCACGGTGGTGGTTTTGTCGACAAAATCTCTTGAACGAATCCTGCTACATTACACGTAGCTACGGCTGCCGTCGAACACTGAGTGTAAGCCATTTTAGCCTTAGTGGTGGTTCACAATTAAAAAGTTCACAGTTTAAAATTAAATCACGAGGATTTCTTTTATCTTCCTACAAACTAAGTTTTGGGTTGCGCAAAATTCACATCTTGCCCTGGACGCTCATGACCTTGGCTACGGCACTAGGTCATCCACTGGACTGAACTGGACCTTATGCTGCATTTTGTCGATGAGGCAGTGTTATAAATAAATAACCATTTTTGGGACATTTTTAGACAGCACCATCTAATCAGAAACTAAGCAGAGCTTGTGCTATGGGTAGGTACTAGACAATGGATATAATACTACTATACTTTTTTATGTCAAAACATTCACCATAATATCCTAGTTGGAAACCTCTTCACAAATTAAAAGATTTCTTATATAAGATTTGGTGATTCTCATTGGATCTAGTTGGAATGGGTCCTGTACACAGTGGCTCACTATGGTTGCAATGAACGTCCAGTTTCTAATTAGGTATGTCGTTAGTGGAGTAACAACTTAGTTATTTGTCCGTTTGGGATTCAAAACCTCAAAATAAAAGTAAGTAGGAATGTAGGTAATAAAGTTTTCGTATGCCTGCTAAAGGCGAGATGTGCTAAATTATTGAACATAATACTAATATCATATTTTTGAGTGGCTCGTAGCGAAGCAATGACTGCGCGGATTGTACGATCTGCAAGGTTAAGCTGCACTTGCCGCGGTCAGTCTGTGGATGGGTGACCGTTTCGTTACAGATCAAGACCCCTCCGTGCCTCGGAGAGCACGTTAAGCTGTCGGTCCCGGTTGCCATACGAATATCTATGGCAGTCATTACGGGTAGTCAGAAGCCTGAAAGTCTGACAACTGGTCTAACCTCCGAATGTCAGTATTACATAGTAACTGGGTTACGGGGGTCTGATGGCAGTCGCTCCGTGTAAAATACTGATTTTCAGCCGGATCTGGCTAGACTGGAAGCCGACCCCAATGATGACTTATATCATATTTTTAAGAACTTATGTAAGTACCACATCTTCTGCGAATAAATTACTTACTTAGGTACCTACTACTTATCTATAAAATATAATTATTTCTTAAACATTTTTGAAAAAGTATCCAAGTATCCAACTTACCTACCAAATACCAAGTGTGTATCAAATTATAATTTTGTTTATACTTAGGTAATTGGAAGAGAACCAAGGAAAATTGCTAAGCTTAAAATTGGCCTCGACGCAGTACAGGAAACTGATTTAGAACTAGTAAAAGTGAATTTAAATAATTTTATCTAGGAAAACTTCCACAACTAGTGACATCTATGTTTTTAAAAACACAGAAAAGTTTTCAACCACCATTCAGGGGATGATTTGGACACGTAACGCCATCTATCGAAGGGTAAGAAAATCTCAGGGGTTTCTGAAAACCTATCAGAAAATAAAACTGAATTAAATAATCTACGTCTTATAAGTTTCAATAATTAGGTAGATACTTTTTGTATTTCAACTTATTAATGTAATTCTACTCATTGCAAGTAACAACATTTTGTAACTTAACGTGGAATTTGTTTCACTAGTTTCTTAACAAATTAACTATGAAAGTTGATAGTCACTTAAGAGTTATCTATATTAATTAACAACAATAAAAGTATATGGTAGGTTTAATTATCACAAAATAAAAAAGTTGCCTTATTAGAAACTTCCTACTTAGAATTACTAGCGACATCTCTTATCGAATAGAAAAACAAATAGACATGTAGGTAAAACAGTGCACGAATGCTTCGGGAGGTGAATCCAAAATAATAGGCTTAAAAAGTTGATGACCTGTGCTTTCAAACTTTTTTATTTTTGTGTCTGTGGATTAAATAAATAAGATAAAGCAAAATAGCAGAATAAAAGAAAACACAAAACTGTTAAACTGCTATTCTTTGACTTTCAGGAAATATTTTCTGTATTTTGTTTTATTTTAATCTTTTTGGTAGTCCGTAACGGTAGGTACTTACCTATACCTAGGTACCTACCTACTCCTATTGTTTATTTTACACTTTTGTTTGCGGACTTTAGAAGAAAAACTAAATGAATTGTGTTTTTCAAGCAATTAGCCAGTGAGTCAAGCTTTTTGCTATCGAAATTAATAGAAAATAATTTAACTAAGTACACTAATAAATAGTATAATAAAAAATAAAATAATATGTAGATATGTGTATACAATAAAGAATAAGAATGAAAAAAATTACCCAGTTTCGACTCAATCCAGCCATGCAAATACAATATTTAATTTATTATTATATTATATTTTTTTTTTTTTTTTTTTTTTTATTATATTTTTTTTATTTTTTTTATTTATTTATTTATTTTATTTTATTTTTTATTTACAATATTTATATTTATTTTATTTTTATTTATTTATTTATTTTTTATTTATTTTTTACAATATTTTTATTTATTTACAATTTTTTTTTTTATTTTTTTTTATTTTTTTTTTTTTTTTTATTTTTTTTTTTTTTTTTTTTTTCCATATTCTTCCATACAATATTTAAAATCCTATCTCTAGTAGAGCAAATCGTGGATAGATTGGATATTAATTTTGGCTGTTAGCCACGCTCGCGCCGCGCGTGCTCCGCGGCCAGCAAGTTGGCGCGATATTTTTTGTTCGTAATGTCTACTCTAGTACCTACTTAGTACATATTACCTCAGTGTTTGGAAATTCTCTTTTATTTTAAAGATATATGAGGAGACCAATATGCAACAGAACGTTTATGGCTGCTACAAGGTGATACGTTACCAAAAAACAAACTGAGTATAATTTAATGATCCCCAGCTGCATTCCTTCAATAGGCCAATTGGACTGCATTCCTCTAGATGTAGGTTAGGTTAAAGCGGTTGACACTGCTGTTGTAAGCGCATTGAAAGAAAGAAAGAAAGAAAGGAATATTTATTTGATACAAAGCACATAGAAAAACAGACACATTAACCATTTCAGCCGAAAGACGTCCACTGCTGGACATAGGCCTCCCCCAACCATCGCTACAACGACCAGTCTCGCGCTTCCCGCATCCAGCGGATTCCCGCGGCATTCACCAGGTCGTCGGTCCACCTTGTGAGGTGAGGGACACATGTCACTTACATCATTCCACATTTCATCTTGCCCCATTGCCACTGTCATTGCACACTTTCATAACTTCATGTGGTGTATTTTATAGTCAGCTTATACCTATGTATTGGGACCCCACAATTATTATTATTATTCATTTATTAAAGACAACAAAAGGGTCCAGTGTGTTAGTAACAATTTAACTTAGCGTGTGGTAGGTACCTAATAACTAGAAGAGATTTAATAACTTCTTAGGTTTTCGCGATCAGTACACATTATAATACCAGGCCCCTCAGAAAGTATTGCGAAAAAAAGTTTTTATATATGGGAGACTGGCCAGTTATAATGTTTTTCGAAAATATGATTATTTATAAGTAAAAATAAGTAAGTTCCAATTTCAAAATTTCCCTCCACATTTTTTGCGAGTTAATTCAAAGTATTGTGTCTCACTGAAATATGGATCTGCGCCGGGAACATTTTAGAGCTATGATTTTATACGATTTCAAGTGTCGCCTGAAACCGGATGAATCGTACGATAGACTTCAAATGGCATTCATGGATGAAGGCCCTTCCAAGGCAACCGTGTATCGTTGGTATAACGAATTCAAGCGCGGTCGACCAACTTTGGGGGATGACGAAAGAAGCGGTCGCCCTTTGACGGCTGTTACCGAAGAAAACGTGCTAGCAGTGAAAAATTTAATCCAAGACAATAGGCGAATTACATATCAGGAGATTCAACACATATTGAAGATTGGATCGGGAAGCGTTCACGAGATTCTACACAGCCATCTTCGCGTGAGGAGGATAGTATCACGCTGGGTGCCGCACAACCTCACCGATGCTCAGAAGCAGGCCCGGGTGGAATGGTGCCGTGATATGCTTAACAAATTTGAAGCAGGCATGTCTCGGCGTGTTTACGACATCGTTACAGGTGATGAGTCCTGGATTTATCAATACGACCCAGAAACCAAGCGCCAGTCGACTGTTTGGGTGTTTCAAAATGAGCCAACGCCTACCAAAGTGAAGCGATCTAGAAGCGGGGGTAAGATTTTGATCGCTAGCTTTTTTAATTTGACTGGCCACTTGGTATCAATTCCCTTACGGGATCAAAGAAGCATTAATGCCGAATGGTATACTACCAAATGTTTGCCAGAAGTTTTCTCTGTTATAAGCAACAAGCGACCAAACACAGGGCTCCGCGGGCTACTGCTCCACCACGACAATGCACCTGCGCACACCGCACTCAAAACGAGGGACTTCCTGGACAGCACGCCAGTCAAACTCCTGGGTCACCCTCTTTACAGCCCTGATCTAGCACCGTGTGACTTCTTTTTATTCCCAAAAATAAAAAATCAGCTCAAAGGGATACAATTTTCGTCGCCGGAAGATGCGCTGGCTGCGTTCGAGCAGGCTGTAAACGAGGTGTCTGCGGCGGACTGGAAAAAGTGTTTTGAAAACTGGTTTAGGCGCATGAATCTTTGTATAGAGGCTGGTGGAAAGTACTTTGAAAAGATTTGATAAAAATATATGTACGTATAGAACAATTTTTTTTAGTTTCGCAAAACTTTCTGAGTGTCCCACGTAAAACAAAGTTTAACCGGATTAAATCGCGTATATTATTTAAATTGGTTTCCCTGACGTTTCGAAAGCTTTGCAGCATTTCGTGGTCGCAGGTAGACTAAGATGACAAGCGTCTTTACAAATATTTCTAAAAAAAGATAAAAGATAATGATATTGTGAGCGATTACTGCGTGCATCGAAACGATTTTAATTAATAATATTGTACGGTAGATTAAAATATTTTTTTAGAAATATTTGTAAAGACGCTTGTCATATTAGTCTACCTGCGACCACGAAATGCTGCAAAGCTTTCGAAACGTCAGGGAAACCAATTTAAATAATATACGCGATTTAATCCGGTTAAACTTTGTTTTTTATTAGAAGAGATTTGTTCCGATCGACCAGTGCCCACACGAGCCGGCTATCAGTCCGTGCTGCAATCGCACGCAGGATGGTGTTGGGGCTGCCGCGCACCCTGCGCAGTAGTGAGGCGGACTTCTTGCGCCAGACGGAGTTAAACCCGTCGGTATGCGCTTCGGCGAACATCGCCGACGCACTACAAAAGCACGGCAGCCTCAACAGCGCCCTGATCGCATTAGATACGCAGAGCATTGTAAGCCCTTTGGGTATATCCAAACAACCCCGAGTACAACGATGTGACAACACAAGCATGCCTAGTGTAGAGACCACGGAAAATAAATTTTCTAAGTGCCGAAAAATTTACAAATTATCCAGCTATAAGATGATCTCAATAATGTTACTGATGACTGATTTGTATGATTGAAAATAAATATTTTGTATTTTTGTTCTATTTATCATTTTATTTCAAACGTGAGACCCCGATCTCGACCCCCTAACAGTCAAAACTCGTGACACGGGAACAATTTTTTTTTAAATTTACCTGCAGCACTTTTGACTTTCGTATACTTATACATTTTTGCGACATAGCTTTTTAATACAATTGTACAATATTGTTCATATTAAAAGCGATGGAATATTGTTTCTATGTTAGTAGGTATGCATTCAAATTCAAATTGAAATAATTTATTCTGTCAATTGTATGTTAATAATCACTTTTGCAAGTCGGTTATTAAAAAACTGGATGGCATCGGCATTTCCTAATAAATAAATATTACGGACATTTTTCACAGCACCGTCTACCTAGTCCCAAACTAAGCAGAGCTTGTACTATGGGTACTAGACAATGGATATAATACTCCTACGCTTTTTTTGTCAATACATTCTTGTTATACATAAGAAACACCAAGACCAACACAAACACTTATGTTCATCACATAAATATTTGTGTCCTGTGGGAATCGAACCCGGGACCTCGTAATCAGCAGTCTTCTCGAACCACTAGACCACAGACGTCGTTTATGATTAATACCTCTGAGAAGAATTAATACCGAAACGAATTTTACTTTTCTTAATTTTTGTTCCCATTAATATATTGAACCAGCCACACGTAGTTTTTTTGGAATCATACAGTTCACGCTAAATTGAATCTAAAATCAACTATCGTAAGGAACAACAACACTGCGTAGATAGCAGAACCTCTTCTCATTTGGAGAAGAGGCTCTTGCTCAGCAGCAGGACAATAAAGAGCTGCTTATGTGTATGTTTGTGTGTGTAGCTATCTACACACACAAACAGTGTGCTGTGTGTGCTATATAGCAGAGTAAAATACCTCTTTTCAATGATTACCATGTTCCGTGTGGTGCCAGACGTAAATAATTGCACCACCCTATATCTTCTCATGGGTGTCGTAAAAGGCGACTCAGGGATTCACTAGAGGATGGGCAGCAGCGTTCTCTGAGTATTTAAACAACCAACTACGATTGCCAACCCGCCTGCCAAGCGTGGCGATTATGGCAGGCCTTTGTCCAGCAGTGGACGTCTTTTGGCAGAAATGATGATGATGAGTGATTACCGCGTGATTTAACTGCGTATTTGTGATTTCAGAGCACAGTCTTAACTACCTACTTAATTATGTTTACCTTGACCATAAATATTAATCAGCAATAATCATAATTCTTACTCTAATCCTGATGAAATATCAAAAACATCACTTAATTTAACTCAACACAAAAAAAAACTGAGCCAAGGAACCCCAACGAACATTCACAAAAAAGTTAAGAAAAAAGTTGGTATAATAATCAAAATTAAAATATTATGATACCAAAATGAGGTAATGATGGCACGAAATTATAGGGCTCACAGAAATTATGGGTTCTGTGACAGTCGCCTATAATTATGAGATCCTTTGACGTTTCACTCCGTCAATGTTGGCAGTTAATTTTGGAAACGTAACATAACTGAGAGTCAGTTAAGTTATCTTCTCAAAATTAAAAAAAAACTTAGATTATTATTATACTCAAGCATTAATCCGGATCAGAACTGTCATTCCATACATCTTTGTCATTTCATCATTTCAGCCGAAAAACGTCCACTGCTGGACAAAGGCCTCTCCCAAAGGGATATGCCATAACCGCAAGCTTGGCAGGTGGGTTGGCAACCGCAGTTGGTTATTTAAATACTCAGAGAACGCTGCTGCCCATCCTCTGGTGAATCCCTTATCATTCCTTATCTTCATCTTTGTCATTTCATTTGATATAAATTATGAAACGACAGTTCTTAAATTTAGATTCATGCTTGAACATTGATCATTGTTTTCAAGGTAAGGTTTTATTTTGCAATAAAGGTGTAAAATAAAACTAAAAAGCTACAACAAAAAAAAAATATTTTATTTCCATTTGTCACAATAAATTATTTTAGGCTTACAACTTAATTTTAATAATTTGTCAGTTTTTACTACAACGTTTAAGTCAAAATAACAATTAAGTTTATTCTTTACAACACATTTTCCTGCGTAATGTCAGTAAATCAACTAAGTTTATTTCTGTTTTAACATAAATGTCTAAATATGGTGACTTGCACTGAAATATTAACTTGAGTTTAACTAACAGCTACCTGGTTTTCGTTTCAATTTAATTAAGACTTAAAATTTTCATTATTAAGGTTCTTATAAAAGTTGGTGATGCACATCAATAAAATTTGCACCATTTATAATAAATCAAATACTTAAAATCCTTTGCCTACTTGCATCAATAAATACAATAATTATTGCCTTAGTAAAGTGTACTTAGGTATTACTTTCTTCAGTATTTTTTTTTATTAAGGGCCGGTTTTTCAACCGTCAATTAACTTTTATCTGAGGAACAGGTTTGACATTTGACATTTTTAACAGCTATTGTATAGAAACTCTGAGAAAGCGTCACATTTGTTCCTCAATAAAAAATATCAGACGATAAACGAGATGTTTCAAAATTCGAAATAGTAAGTTGAGTAAATACACAATTTCTACTAAACTATTATAAAAATTGTGTTAGTTGCTTCTTACAATATTGACAAAATACATTCTTTATAATCCGTGCAAACAAGCCTGAATATAATTGATGACATTAAGAAAAAAACAATCAAAATCTCTCTCAAAAAAAATCACGTTTTAAAAAATATTCAAGATGGAACCCAAAAAAATTGTTTCGTGCAACCCACCGACCCCACCTACAAATATTCGCACACAACATCGCGTGTCGCCTTACATTTGATTAAACAAAAAAAAATGGAGTTTCGTCATGATGAAAATGAAAAAGTGCCCACCCCCGCTAGGGTGGCACCCTGTATTAAATACCGTAGGGATGACGGCGAATCGAAGATTTAAAAAAAAATCTCTATGTAATTGTGCTGTGGTTTATGTTAAAATACTCATAGATAATCGTGGTTTTTAGGGGAAGTATAATAATATCCGGGTTTACGGGAATGCAGTTTATAAAGTTATTAATATTTCAATTTATTTAATCCGTGAACACAGGTAGGTAGGTATACAAAATATTGGGTAAATAAAAATAATAAATAATATGTACCATGTCCCGTCGAAAGGCAAACAAAATATTTATATTAGAAAAAATTACATTATTATAGATTAACAAAATAAAGAGTAATATATAATAAGTATGTATGCATGTAGGAAACACAATTTGCTATCTAATAATGACATTTTTGTCATGTCAACTTAAATCTAGTTACAATTTAACTCCTATTAAAAAATTTCAAGAGTACCTACCTACGACTTAGTTTCTGATTATGATTTTAATAATAAGGCATTGCAATGGTAAAGTCGTATCTCCTTCAATAAATTAGGCTACAAAGTTGATGTAGAATTTAGATATTTTTTTTCAAACTACAATACATTTTCATTTCTACATACAAAGAAAACTAACTTATTAATTAAGTGTGTTGCATCCTACTACTTTGATATATTATTTTTATTTTTGCATTTGAAACTATGTCCGTTCGGCCGTGTGGTGCCTGACGCAAAGAATTGCACCACCCTATATCTTCTCATGGGTGTCGTAAAAGGCGACTAAGGGATTCACCAGAGGATGGGCAGCAGCGTTCTCCGAGTATTTAACCAACCAACTGCGATCGCCAACCCGCCTGCCAAGCGTGGCGATTATGACATATCCCCCCTTTTGGGGGAGGCCTGTGTCCAGTAGTGGACGTTTTTCGGCTGAAATGATGATGATGATGATTTGAAACTAAAACAAATAACTAACTAAAATGCATGATAATAAAGATTTAAATTGTGGAAAGAAAAATTCGCTCACGAGCAGGATTTTTTCTTTCCTAAGTTTAAATCTTTAGAATTCGCTTAGCATGCGTAAAATGCGTTAAAATAATAAAATAATTTGCATGATAATAGTTCTATGATTATGAAAATTCCAATATCTTACCTTCATTCATTACTGAGTCTACATTATACAATATAGTTCGTGTACCATAGAAAGTTTAATTTCCTTACTTACCGACTTAAAAAATCCGTTCGACGTGACAACAAAAATCCAAGATTACGTAAAATGTTAAAACGAAATGAAGCGAATTCTACCAATCATCGTTTACCTGTTAGGGGGTCGTAACCGCCGCGACCCCGGGGGGTGCAATTTTTGCGACCCCATCGCCGGCTCGGCACTAATGCTTGGTAATTATCAATTAGCTGGCGCGATTTTGTCTTTCTTTTCTTAAAAAAATAAATCTATAGAGATGTTTTAACTGCATCCTGGAACTTGAGATGCCTTCGTAACAATATAAAATGATGACTGAAAAGTTTTTTTTATACAATAGAATAATACAATTTATAACACTATTATTTAGGTATAATATGCTTTTTATTGACAAACACAATAATTTTGACGTACAATATAAAGGTGCACACGCTGCAATTTTACCGCATCGTTACGCAAATCTGTAAAAAAGAAAAAACACTGTTACTTTTTCGACAGAGATAGTTATATGTAGGTATGTCCTAACCTTTTTTCAGCCTGTTGCACATGTTAGGATTTGCTTTTTTCTGACATCAACTCGTTGCTTCGCCCACTATTCCTAGACACCTGTTCGCACTACGCTTTCGTTTTTTAGAGGTATTAGTTAAAATTTGACGCAAACACCATCTCAGTCTGCTATCGATTTCTTTCGTATTGTTACATGAATACAATTTAATTTAGCTAACTTCCCCAAACAAAATGAATAAGACTTCAAAGAAAGATAAAAACTTTACAGTAGGTACCAACAAAGGTTACATGTTCTGAGTTTGTTTACATTATCTTTAACTTCTGATCACAAACTATGGTACTATTGTTAATCTAAAGGTTTGCACTGATGATGCATCCATTCGTTCGCCGTTTTAATGACTATATCCAAAAAAGCTTGGCTTGTTCTAAAAATAACATACGCTTTCAACAGTTACGAACAGATTTTGGAATGCGGCCACGCCATTTGGACTGTTGGATGCATCGTCAGTGGCACCCATAATAAATGTGGCGGCTACAAGACTGGCTGCAAGTTCAAATGGAATAAACTGAAAAGTTTTCAGCCGATTATGAGGACTTACAGGAGATTCAAAACAGATTCGGATGTAGAGAGAAGGTAGCACTAAAACTATACTTTATGGTCTTTTCATTAATACATTTCAAATTTTTATTTTTATTTTATTGCATTTCACAGACATAATAAAAAATAAAAAAAATACAATGTCTGTGTCGCGTGTGTGCCAAGCTTTTTTTGCATTGTAAGTAAAGTTTCATCGTAATATTACATTCATCATCATCATTATCATTTCAGCCAAACAACGTCCACTGCTGGACATAGGCCTCCCCCAATGAAGGAGGGATCTGCCATAATCGCAACTCTCGCCAGGTGGGTTGGCAATCGCTATTACATTATCTGGAAATAAATGTTTTTTTCTCTATAATCAAAGAACATAGTTATCTACAGCAAATAAAAATCACAACTCTATACAATTCCTTCAGCATTTAGAGATCGGTTTGATTAACGCCAATCTTGCACCAATTGAGTTGTTTAGAGGAAATTTTATTAAACGCCTTGTTAGGGAATTGTTTAACTTTAACCAATTTCTTTTAGAAGTTTGAATTATTTTACTTTTATGTTTATTATAAAAGTAAAGGGGAAATGCTTATATTTTATTGCTATGTACGAATTGAAAGAGTTCGTTGGGAAAGTAGCATCAGTATTTTGGAGTTAAAATTACAGGTAACGGAAGGCGCATCACACCTGAATTCCACAATCAGTCATACATACCTTGCCTTAAAAGGGGATTGGGCATTTTTGTCCCAGAGCGGAAATAAATGAATTGGTAAGTACTATACTTTTATATTCACCAGAGGATGGGCAGCACCGTTCTTTGAGTATTTGACCAACCAACTGCAATCACCAACCTGCTTGCCAAGCATGGCGATTATGGTATATCCCCCCTATTAGGGGCCTATATCCAGCAGTGGACCTCTTTCGGCTGAAATGATGAATGATGATGATGATACTTTTATAACAAACTAGATTTTGCCCACGGCTTCGCCCACGTACTGAAATAAAAAATTGCCTATGTTACTTCTGGATAAATAGATAATGGTGAAAGAATTATTACAAACGGTTCAGCAGTTTTAGAGATTATCGATTACAAATAAACAAATCTTTCTTCTTTATATTTGAAGTTTTTAAACTTTCGCGAATTCCACTCATATTGAACTATGTTTACGGGACTAGTCGCGCACAATTAAATCAAAATATAACGAACATTTTGACTAACCTCGACGTTTCGGTCAAGTTGCATTGGCCGTGGTCACGAGCAGACAAAGTCGAGGTCGAGGTTAATCAAAATGTTCGTTATATTTTGATTTAATTGTGCGCGACAAGTCCCGTAAACATAGTTCTTTGTATTTGTTATTTGTTTTTTTTTAATTGTTATTATATTACAAATACACAATTGACACTATACTTATTTTTATTACAAATACCTACACGGTGAAACATTTTTTTTATTGCTCTGTGTATGCTCCAAAGAACGTGGCTGGGGGGGACTGGATGCGGAAGGCAGAGGACCGAGCGTTGTGGCGCAACTTGGGAAAGGCCTATGTCCAGCAGTGGACTGCGATAGTCTGAGTTGATTGATTGTGTATGCTCCTACGTTGATGATACAAACGAAAATTTAGGAAGTTTTGGAAATTCACATGTTGTATTGTAACGTCAATTTAGGAACTTTACGGACTTTGGTTTACTTGTCCAAAGAGAATGTCCATTCTCCTTTACTGGCCATTTTCATGCCAGAATGACCTACGTGCCAAGCTTATGAACCATTCATATGGTTAGTTTGGGAAGTATTTTAATGTCTTTGGTTTGGGACTAGATGGTACTGTGTAAAAATGTCCCAAATATTTAAATATATTTTAAATATTGCCAGCCTATATAGGTTATCTACCATAGCAGCCAGTGATCGCATCAGCAATACCTCTACAAGATAACCAGCTCAGCGTTAACCGATCACGAACTTCACTTCAAGAAAATATCTTTATCGGCCGTTATGGTAAGCTAGTCTTCGGATCTCGGAATTGGAATTTTCATTGGAACCTCGTTAGCTGGTTGCACCACGAGTTTGATGTATCAGACCGCTAAACAATTCATGCTACACTTTTTTTGAGATTGAGAAAATATCGCATGTCAAACCACTCATGGAGGCAGTTTTGTTATGTGTGACTCGCACTTACTAAAATATCTGCCTTTTACCTACTCTAACCTTGCGTGGTTAGGCCACGAGAACTGCAATGTATGGCACTCGCGGACGCATCCCGCGCGGCCTTCACAATGGTCTTCCACTTTCTACCTAAACTCTCTTCGGCAAAGTCCGGGCATACTGGAGACATCACCGAAGCTCGAGGGCCGTGCAATGCGGACAATAGACTCCCCAATCAGCTCGCTTCTCTTAAGACAGCATCAGGTCGCCGTAAAACCGCCTGCGCAGACCTTTAATTTACGCAACGCTGCTCTTGCCTCTAAGCCTTACCTCTATTGATGTATTCAGATCAAAGTGAACGCACCCTGATCTCCTTACCAAAAATCAAAAATACCTAAGCTTTCTAAGTAGAATTCCCAATTCTCAGGACAGCAACCGCAGGCCGCTGTAATAATAATGAAAGGGGCATCCCAGTCGAACTTATGCTAAGTACTCGATAAATCTCGCCCCCCAAGGCGGTTTCCTCCCAATTTATTCTTTCTGTTCGGGCCCTTAATCTTGTTATTAATGGTATTTTGCCTCCCCCACAGATGTGTGCTGAAACTGACTTAGAAAGAAGATAAGTAGCTTTTAGTATCGGGAGTCATATAAGTGAAAGTGATCAATCAATCAAAAAGTATATTATATATTAGCTGTGCCCGCGTCTAAATTATTTATTTTACCGCGATGAAAAGTACCTTGTGTATGTGTCTTTCTCCAAGTCCAAATTAATTATGTGACAAAAACTTTTTAACAAAAAATTGAACCGACGAAAACTGAAAGGGAAAAATAACTAATTATGAGTCGGCGCCAAACGAACTTTTAACAAGTAAAGTGCGTGCAAGTTGCAAGTGGCCGAGCGGAGAACGCATTTTTGGAAAGTTATTGTTTATCGTTGAAAATTTCACGTTGTATTTGATGTGACGTTGTTTTTATTATTTATTTAAAGTAATTTAATGATCTTCGTTGATTGGTTGTTTGGCGCCGACTCATAATTAGTTATTTTTCCCTTTCAGTTTCCGTTTTCGTCGGTTCAATTTTTTGTTAAAAAGTTTTATTTTTCATTTTTTTGTGGTTTTAATCAAACTCCAGAGTAGTAGGGATTCGCCGATACTGGATCAAGTCTGGGGGCCGACGCTGCCGACTAGTCTCACATGGCACATATGACCGCGAAATGATTAAGTCAGTCTTATAAAACCGCGAATTAATTTGATTACACGTATCAAACCGCGAATTACTTTATCGATCCGCGAATAAATTTGATATCAAAACGCGAATTAATCAGACTACACGTATCAAACCGCGAATTATGTTGATTGATCGATCTGATCGCGGGTTTGGTCTTTGCTGGTAGTAGTAGGGATTCGCCGATACTGGATCAAGTCTGGGGGCCGACGCTGCCGACTAGTCTCACATGGCACATATGACCGCGAAATGATTAAGTCAGTCTTATAAAACCGCGAATTAATTTGATTACACGTATCAAACCGCGAATTACTTTATCGATCCGCGAATAAATTTGATATCAAAACGCGAATTAATCAGACTACACGTATCAAACCGCGAATTATGTTGATTGATCGATCTGATCGCGGGTTTGGTCTTTGCTGGTAGTAGTAGGGATTCGCCGATACTGGATCAAGTCTGGGGGCCGACGCTGCCGACTAGTCTCACATGGCACATATGACCGCGAAATGATTAAGTTAGTCTTATAAAACCGCGAATTAATTTGATTACACGTATCAAACCGCGAATTAATTTGATTACACGTATCAAACCGCGAATTAATTTGATATCAAACCGCGAATTACTTTATCGATCCGCGAATAAATTTGATATCAAAACGCGAATTAATCAGACTACACGTATCAAACCGCGAATTATGTTGATTGATCGATCTGATCGCGGGTTTGGTCTTTGCTGGTAGTAGTAGGGATTCGCCGATACTGGATCAAGTCTGGGGGCCGACGCTGCCGACTAGTCTCACATGGCACATATGACCGCGAAATGATTAAGTTAGTCTTATAAAACCGCGAATTAATTTGATTACACGTATCAAACCGCGAATTACTTTATCGATCCGCGAATAAATTTGATATCAAAACGCGAATTAATCAGACTACACGTATCAAACCGCGAATTATGTTGATTGATCGATCTGATCGCGGGTTTGGTCTTTGCTGGTAGTAGTAGGGATTTGACGATACTGGATAAAGTTACTCTTATCAAAGATTCACCGGCTAAGAGAATGCCATAATCAGGTACTTCTTTTTTTGTTTTGTTTTGGGGGCATTGTTAAGCGTTTATGAGTTGTATTTTTATTAATTCTATTGTAAGGATTTGCCTTATTCTTTTCAGAAACTGGCTATTGTGTTTTATTTCAATTACCTTTACTGTTCATGTCGGTTCCTTTGATAATAACCTTTTCCTTTTTTGAACCATTATAAAGTACTTATTTTTATGAGTACTATTGTGAGACTTAGGGTACCATATTATCTTAGTATTGTTTTCAAAGGACTATTGTTTTCTTAGACATGACCGCCCACGTTTTAATTTCATGTTGATTCCTGTTCGAATAAAAATCCGTTATGGTCTGTATAAAAGGGATGAACAAAATCATACTGCATCTTATTGTCTCCTGTGCTTTGCATCATACAAGATCTCCAGTTATTCGTCTAGTGAAGTGAAATAGTGAAACCATCCAGTTGTTTGCATAGTTAAGTGGTGAATCTGCTGAATAATGGCTGTAAGTATTTTCTTTTTATAATGTTCATGCCTCATTTACTAACGATTATATTGTGTATATTTATGTGTTCACCATGTTCCCACGCTCGTTCCTTAACCAATTTATAAATGTTGATTTTAAATTGTTTCAGTTCTCTGAAAATACTTTCAAGAGCTATTACTATGCCGAAGACCACGACGAACCTAGCGATGACGAAGGTACACTAGCCTTCAAAGTTAAACAGGCAATATCAAAAAGGTCAAACAATATTGATGATTTTTTTGAAAAACCAAAGAAGAAGAAAAAGCTGGTTAAAAAGTCATCGAGTGTTGGTCGATCATCGACCGGTGGTGTTTCATACATCACTTCTGGTAAAGATGACGGTGCCTACGCATCTCATCTCATTAAAATTGAGATTTATGAACTTGACAAGATCAAGAACATTGCACCAACGGACCACTGGAAACACGCGGATGTCCGTGTAAAATATTATACAGTAACAGAAGAAGATGAAAAAATGCAAAGTGTGCGTGATGTTATATTTAATGTTACTAAAGAGTTAGCAACGAAAGAAGATTGTATAAAATATTTTGTAGATACTGATAAGTGATTAATGAACAATAGTGAATGTGTTTCGAATTCAATAATAATATTCAGGTACTTATTTTTTAAAGAACATTGTAAAGTGTATTTTATGAGGACTATTGTTTATATTCTGGGTATTTGTTTAAAAATAAAACAAGTTTTGGCAAGACATTGTTAATTGTGCTGGGTGAACACTATATAAACCTCCAACATTTACTTCAAAACATCATTTCTTACTCATTCCACACCATGGATAAATTAAGCTGTGATTTCTACAACTCGGAACTCATCATGCTAGTTGAAGACATCGAATCATTGGATCTGATGTCATCAGACTTCGATCAAGAACTCTACGAGCTCTGTGAGGAAAAAGAGCAAAACTATTTTAAAATGTGAGTACATAGTCTATTACGGTATAAATTAACTTGTTGCTACATGTTTCGGTAGTTCATAAAGAGGGGGTGGGTTTTTGGATACTTAAAGTGGTAATGTCATGTTTTTAAAACATTCGTTCCATCTAATCGTATTGTAGTATAACAACAGCGACACAAAATGTATAGCAGTCTCGATTTTATTAATTTATCTCAGAGTGAAATTTCAAGTTTAGACAAAAGTCTTGTATTACGAAAATTCCATCGCTTAATACGATTTTGGTTTATGGAAAATGTACTACCTGAGTCAATGTTGCAAGATCCTGACATTACTCCATATTATACTCCATGTAAAGGACATAAAATCGTGGACGGCACTCAATCCGATATAGATGAAATTGATGGCGTTTTACCAATGCAAGCATACTGTTTACGATGTAAATAAGAAACATGTTAGTATTTCACGAGCAAAAATGGATGAATTCTAGCATTCATTATATTTTTAATCAGTTTCGTTAATGGTTTATGTTTTATTTTTCCAACAGATCTATGCAACTTGGAGGAGGTATGAAGAAAAGACCAGCGGCGACGGAGTTGAACGAAGAGGAACCAGCAAAGAAGAGGATAAAACACCTCGAAACCCCTTCAACATCAACATCGTCAACGTCTCCAATTGTAAGTACAGGAAATAATGATAAAATTGAATGTTCTGTTTGTCGCCTAGCTGTGTCAAGAAAATATTTTGCTAACCATTTAAAGAGTAATACTCATAAAATCAATATTTTAAGATCCGATAAAGAATTAGCAAACGTTCAAATAATTGATAGTGCATTCGGTAATAGAATTCTTACTTATAGAATAAAATCAGTTATAAATTCTGACCAACCATTTGAAACACCTGAATTATTTTTACAAAATATTAAAGTCTTAATTTATAAACTACTAGAACGATCTATTACAGAAAACTTTGTAGTGAAAGTAAATTTCATTCTTAATGCAGAATTTATACAAGAAACTAAAAACCTTTTTAATACTTTTGACTTTCAAATTTCCAATTATGTTTTTTGTCGCGGGGATGATAAGGAAATGATTTATTCATCTATTGTAACTGAAATAACAAATAAAATTTCAAATTTTGAGCGAAAAGATAGTGGATGGAGTTTAGTTAAAATAAAACACTTGGACATGAATGTAAACAAGTTTAACCCATTACGTGGATCGTCATATATAGAATTACCATTAGATATTAAATATAAAAAAGCTGTAATCAATATTCAAAACAATGATCACGAATGCTTTCGTTGGGCAGTATTGTCAGGGTTATATCCAGTTAAAGATAACTCAAATAGGGTAACATCCTATATACCTCATAAAAATAAATTAAAATTTGATCATCTTTCTTTTCCGTTTAAAATTAAAGACATTCATAAATTTGAAAAGCTCAATAATATAAGTATTAATGTTTTTGGTCTAGATTATGATTCAACAAGTAAGACAAATAAAATTATAGGGCCATTACACTTAACAAAACATAGGAAAACTACTCATTTAAACTTATTGTACTTATCTCAAGGTAGTAACGGTCATTATTGTTATATAAAAAACATTTCGAGACTAGTATCTAAACAATTATCAACATCAGAACACACAGTTCATATTTGCGATGGCTGTTTATTAAATTTCACTTCACGCGATAATTTACAGCGACATCAAGAAAAAGATTGTTTCAACGTATGCACAGATTTACCATCGGATAGTGATAGTAAGAGAAATTGGTTTAATGAATTAACTCCCTCTAACCAAGTCTCATTTAATAATTATGAACGAAAGTCAAGAGTTCCATTCGTTGTATATGCTGACTTTGAAGCATTTTTAAATCCAATAGAGAGTTGTTCTAACGATCCGAGTAAATCATCAACTACTAATATTCAAAAACATGAAATGTATAGTTTTGGTTACTACCTTAAATGTTCGTATAATGACAGCTATTCAGTATATAGAACATATACCGGTAATGATTGTGCACTAACATTTATGAAATTTATTAAAAAAGATTTAGAGATTATTTGTAAAAAAAATTGTTTTGTTAAATGTCCATTACCTTTAACAATCGAAAATAAAATGAATATTTCCCAAAGCAATACGTGTTATATTTGTAATAATGATTTAAATAGTGATTCCACAATTTCATACAATTGGTATACTGGTGTGTATGAAGGAGTTGCTCATCCATTTTGTTCTGAGAAATACCGGGCACCTAATTTTTTACCAGTATTTTTTCACAATTTAAGTAATTATGATGCTCATTTTATAGTTCACGCTCTCAATTTTGAAGAAGGTGATATAGAAATAATTCCTGAGAATAAAGAGAAATATATATCTTTTTCCAAAGTTTTGCATATAAATAACCGTGTTATGAAATTAAGATTTCTTGATTCACTTAAATTTATGTCCAGTAGTCTTGACAAATTAGCAAACAATTTATCACCCGAACAATTTCAAGAACTCAAATTAAATTTTCCACTAGAAGAAGACATTAAACTATTAACACGAAAGGGTGTTTATCCATATGAATACATGACTTCATTTGATTATTTAAAAGAAACTTCTCTTCCTACTCGTGATAAATTTTATAGTTCTTTGAATGATAATCACATTTCTGAAAATGATTACAATCATGCTCATGCTGTATGGAATCATTTCAATTGTCAAAATATGGGTCACTATTCTGATCTTTATTTAAAAACGGATGTTTTGTTATTAGCAGATATATTTGAAAATTTTAGGAACGTTTGTCTCAAAACATATGGATTGGACCCTGCTCATTATTATACAGCACCTGGATTAAGTTGGGATGCTATGTTAATTTTTACTAAAATAAATTTAGAGCTTCTAACAGATATCAACCAAATTGCTTTTATTGCGAACAATATCAGGGGTGGTATATCTCAATGTAGTAACAGACATGCAAAAGCTAATAATTTATTTATGGCAGAATATGATGCCAGTATACCATCCTCCTTTCTGATGTACCTAGATGCAAATAACCTTTACGGTTGGGCTATGTCCCAATGTCTGCCAACCGGCAGATTCGAATGGGTAGATGTAAATACTGATTTCAACATCCCCGACGATGCTGAACACCGTCTTATTTTAGAAGTAGATTTAGAATACCCAAACCACTTACACGATTTTCACTCAGATTTACCTTTTTGTCCTGAAAACATATGTTTAGGGGATAGCAAGGATCGAAAACTGATCCCGAATTTAAATGATAAAAAGAACTATGTTATTCATTATAGGAATCTTAAACAATGTTTAAAAAAAGGTCTACGATTGCTTAAAATTTATAGAATTCTTAAATTTAAACAATCAGCTTGGTTAAAAAGTTACATAGATTTAAACACACACATGCGTTCGTTAGCAACCTCAGATTTTGAAAAAGATTTTTTTAAGCTTATGAACAATTCAGTCTTTGGTAAAACAATGGAAAATGTAAAAAAACGGGTAAACGTTAAATTAGTTACCCACTGGTTGAATCGTGGGAAAACCCAAGGAGTTCAATCTTTGATAGCGAGACCTGAATTTCATAGTCTTTCAATATTTTCTGAAGATTTAGTAGCAGTACAATTAAATAAAACTAAAGTTTTATACAACAAACCAATTTACCTCGGATTTTGTATATTAGAACTATCAAAAACGTTAATGTATCAATTTCATTACGATTTCATGAAATCAAAATATCAAAATAATCTTAAACTTCTTTATACGGACACTGACAGTTTAATTTATCAAATATTTACCGATAATTTTTATGTTGACATTATAGATAACTTAGAATATTATTTCGATACGTCTGACTATCCCCCTAATAATGAATATGGTTTACCATTAATAAACAAAAAGCGGTTAGGTTTTTTTAAAGACGAAAATAATGGTAAAATTCTCAAAGAGTTTGTCGGACTTCGTGCAAAAATGTATGCAATGGATGTGCAAAATAAATTTGTAGCTAAAGCAAAAGGTATAAATAAATGTGTCACAAATAAATTTAATCTAAATGATTTTAAAACATGTTTATTTGAAAAGAAAATTCAATATAGTGAAATGTTAAGATTCAAATCAATTAAACACGCTATATATACTCAAAAAATTAATAAAATATCGCTCTCGCATAGTGACACAAAACGCCATTTATTAAAAAATTCTACTGACACTCTGGCTTGGGGTCATTATAAGATAAAGAACATGTAATTCAAACATTATTTTCTGTACTATTGAAAGATGTGTATGTAATTTATAAGTGTATATAAATATGTATCTGTAATTATGTGTTTTTGTTTTATTTTGTAGAGCAATGATGTTCTTAGTAATTATATATTTTGAAAGAACATGTAATTCAAACATTATTTTCTGTACTATTGAACGATGTGTATTTAATTTATAAGTGTATATAAATATGTATCTGTAAATATGTGTTTTTGTTTTATTTTGTAGAGCAATGATGTTCTTAGTAATTATATATTTTGCATGTGTCTGTATCTTTGATGTCTGTCTTGTTCTGTTTGTTATTGTACCTGAAATAAATGCATTTTATTTTATTTTAAATGTATGATATAGTTTGTAGATTTATTCAAATAATTGAAAACAAATATAATAAATACCATTCATTTTAATAATATGTTTTATTCATTCCAATACACTTTTAGAGTTCACACGTGCATTTAAAATGTTCCATTTTTTTCATCCTTTTACTGCCATAGTCGCAGGTCCGAGTGGTTGTGGAAAATCAAAGTTTGTAACAGATTTTATAAAATCCATGAAAGAAATATGTAATATTGATTTCAATCAAATTACATGGTGCTTTGACGAAATGCAACCTTTGTATAATTTACAAAACGTTAACTATCATCAAGGTATTCCCAACCTTAACATGTTTGATGGCGAGACACCGCATCTTGTTATAATAGATGACTTAATGAGAGAATCAGATGGCAGAGTTGTCGATATATTTACTAAGGGTAGTCATCACAGAAATTTAAGCGTGTTTTATATAACACAAAATTTATTTCACCAGGGTAAAGGACAAAGAGACATTTCTTTAAATTCAAATTACATAATCTATTTTAAAAATCCTCGTGATAAAACTCAAATAAGATATTTAGCACGACAGGTATCTCCGGATAATTCGAAATTTATTGAAGATGCTTACAAAGATGCTACTTCAGAAGCCCATGGATATTTAATAATCGATTTAAAACAGAACACCAATGACTTGTGTCGCATCAAGACAAAAATATTCCCATTTAATGGGCATTGCATAGTATACATACCCACAAAAGGGTTTAAATACTCAAAGAATCAAACAGTTCCAATCACTTGTTAACAATGCATCGTAGGCTAACAACGTATAGAAATTTGTTAAATGCATTGCATACGCTTAAACCAAAGTATCGAAAAGCATTAATAAAAGCTTGTGATGACGAAGAAATAAATTTTATTTGTGAATGCATTCATAACGTTCTACAAGGAAAGGTACCTCTTAAAGATCAAGAAAAGAAGAAATTAAATAAATGTAAAAATATTCTTCGGAAATTGTTGCGCAAGTGTAAAACTAAACTAAGAAAAAATATAATCATTCAAAAAGGAGGAGCTTTCTTACCAATAATATTGGGATCAATTCTGAGTGCATTTGTAAATTGTTTTGTACAAAGTTAACATGGAAAATGCAAAAAAGATGTTACTTATAGAACCTGGGTTTATAGAAAAATTCAAACAAGAAAACACTGGTAACAATAATTTGTCTCGATTAGACACTGAAATGCAAAATATTATGCATAGTAAGATAGAGGATCGAAAAAAGTGGATGTTATATTCACAAACTCTGCAAAGATTTCTTCATTTCGCTGAAGAAAATCGTCAACCTTACAAACTGCCAATTTATGATGATACTTCTAACAATGATACAAATGAATTTAAGAATTGTTATAAAAAGAAGGAAATGGATCACCAAAATGTAGTTACTACCGAAGCTTCGTTGAGAGAGAGTGAATCTGTTAAAAAAGAAGAAGATAATTTAAAAATAAAACCGAGCTACACAGCAACCCAAATACTTAGTTTGATACCAAAAACATATAATAAAAAAGGTGAGCTATTGTTAAATTTAGTTGAATCAAGTAAAAGTAAAATTCATTGGGATGATGAAGGTACGGTAATAATTGATAATGAAATAATTCCTGGAAGCAATATTGTTGACTTAGTGAATGATTCACTAAGACCATTGAAAAGAAGTGATCCGATAGGATGGGACAGATTTGCAAAAGCATTAAAAGATGTTAAAGTACCACTGAGTTACATTGGTAACCCCAAGAGGTACGAGTTTATCAATCAACTTCAAACGAAGGATCTAGGTCAAATATCTGAAGCTGAAGAATTGTCTACACCAAATAGTGGAGGTAAGAAGCACATAAAGAAAATAAAGAAAAAGATTGATTGGGAGAAATGGACTCCGTACTAGAAGAAATTAATAGAATTTACTATGACCCATCAAATCCTGCTGGTTATAGTAGTATAGATAAACTAACAACAGCTATGAGGGGTAAAATGAACAAAGAAAATATAAGAAAATGGTTACAGTCGCAAGAAACGTACACGCTACACAAACCTGTTCTGAAGAAATTTCCACGAAATAAATACATTTTATCAAATATTAATGAACTATGGCAAGCTGATTTGAGTGATATGCGATCTTACTCTCAATACAATGATGGTTTTAACTATATACTTTGTGTTATTGATGTCTTCAGTAAATATGCTTTTGCTAGACCAATGAAAAAGAAAAATTCAGACACCACTAAAGAATGTTTTGAAAGTATATTTACTGAAGCTAATACAACTCCTACACACATACAATCTGACAAAGGTACTGAATTTGTTTCGAAAGATGTTCAACGATACTTCAAATATAAACAGGTTAATTACTATACTACTAACAATCCTGACATTAAGGCCAGCATTGTCGAACGATTTCAAAGAACCTTGAAAATGAAAATGTGGCGTTATTTCACTCATAATAACACATATAAGTATGTAGACGTTCTACAAGATTTAATTTATTCTTATAACCACAGTAACCACTCCAGTATTAAGATGTGCCCATGCGATGTAAATTCTGACAATATTATGACAGTTTGGACTAACCTCTATGATAGAAAAACAAAAAAATCTTTAGATAGTCAAAAACCAAAATTAAATGTAGGTGATTACGTTCGAATAACAAAATATAAACATATATTCCAAAAAGGTTACGAATCGAACTGGAGTGATGAAATATTTATTATATCTTCAATAATTGATAGATCTCCATGGATTGTTTATACAATAAAAGATTTACAAAATGAACCAATAGTTGGCACTTTTTATGAAAGAGAATTACAAAAAGTGTCTTATAACCCCACTTCAAATTATAAAATAGATAAAATCATTCGTTCTCGATACTCAGGTAACAGAAAAGAAGTGTTAGTGAAGTGGAAAGGTTATCCAGATAAATTTAATAGTTGGATTTTAGCTACCAGTTTAAAACAAATATGAATAAAGAAAGTTTTTATTTAACTTTGCTTAGCAATAGTTCGATGGAATATTTCCCTGATAACAAGACAACAAACTTTTCAACTAAATTACCGAAAGCCATTAAACTGGAAGGTGAATGGTCTGTTGGAGTGGTTGAATTTCAATTTCCATGCACCATGTTTACGGTTCAAGACCACGAAAATGTTGTTTACTTTACGAAAAAGATGATTATGCCTAATGAAGAAAAACCATCGACAGTGTTTTATAAAACACACATTCCAGCCACCAACTATGATAACATTGAGCATATTTTAACAGCATTAAACAGTACTAAAGAGAAAGTAAAATTTCGTTACGATGAGATAACAAAATTTGTATCTGTTTCGGTTATGGATAAAACTATACTATCGATAACATTATCTACGAAATTATGTTTGCAACTAGGCTTCGAACCGAATAAAAATCTTTTAGAAAGAAATTTTGGAAAGTGTCCTGCTAATTTACACTTGGGGTTACCATCTCAATTATTTGTTTATTGCGACATTGTTGAACCTCAGATTGTTGGTGATGTTATGACTCCGTTATTAAGAATAATTTCTTTAGATCCCTCAAAATATATTTATGGTGCTAATAAAATGCATGTTTTTTCACCACCTCACTACTTGCCTGTTATGCGAAGGGAATTTGATACTTTAGAAATAGATATAAGATCAAGCACGGGGCAAAAAATACCATTCCAGTTTGGAACCGTGTGTATTAAACTACATTTCCGAAAATTATAATATAATGCATTCTCATCGTAATCAAACTAAATGTCCTTATGAAAATTATTACACGCATCAAGCTGGATCAGGTGTTGGAGTAATTTATAAAGGTTCTGCATACCAGCGTGGTCACGGTATCGGGAGCTTCTTAGGTGGATTATTTAGATCAGTTTTACCTTTACTTTCAAGTGGTGCTAGAGTTATTGGTAAAGAGGCTCTAAATGCCGGAGTAGGTCTTTTGAGTGATATGGTTCAAGCACGTCCTATGGAAGACTCAATTAAAGATCGCCTCAAGCTCGTCGGTTCAAATTTAAAAAGAAAAGCCGATGATAAAATTGATAGAATCAACATGTCTGGTTCAGGGTATATAACCAAAAGAAAACGATTGTCGTCTTTCATTCCACCATTAACAGCTAAAGGGAAAGCTCTAAAAAAATCAGGTCTTAAACCAAAATTAAATAATATCAAAGACATATTTTCAAAATAATTATGTCTTTTCTTCATAATCATTCTTGTGAGTGCGTTAAGTCAGAGCTGGATTTGTTTGCTTTACCGTCTACACAAACGAGTATTGAAAATGGATTGTGGATTCATTATAAACCAATTTCATCTCTTGGTGATGATGGACCTATTGAGTTTCAAGTTCCGGGTACAGGTGATGACTATTTAGATTTGTCACATACACTACTTCACATAAAGGCTAAGATATTAAATCAGGATTCAACAAAATTGTTATCAACTACGGTGGTAGCCCCAGTTAATAATTGGTTACATTCACTCTTTAGTCAACTTGATGTTTATTTGAATCAAAAACTTGTATCACCACCAAACAATACATATGCCTATCGAGCGTACATGGAAACTCTTTTAAATTATGCTCCTGCAGCTAAACAATCTCATCTTACTTGTGGTCTCTGGTATGAAGATACAGCAGGAAAAATGAATTCAACAGATGAAAAAAACACAGGATTTCTGAAAAGACAAGAACTATCTATTGAAAGTAAAGAAATTGAAATGATTGGACATCTTCATGGAGATATATTTAATCAAGAAAAATTTATGATTAATGGTGTTGAAATGTGTGTAAAATTAGTTCGTTCAAGAGAAAGTTTTAATTTAATGGCTTCGTCAAGCGATACAAAATTTAAAGTTTGCATTACAGATGCAACTCTTATCGTTCGAAGGGCACGAATTAATCCAAGTGTATTACTTGCACATCAGAAAGTTTTAGCTTCAACTACAGCTAAATATCCTATCACACGAGCTGAAGTCAAAGTCTTAACAATACCATCTGGTGTTCAGGGAAAAACCCTTGATAATATTTTTCTAGGACAAGTACCCAAAAGATGTATAGTCGGGTTTGTAAGCAATGCTGCCTTTAATGGCGGTCTTACTAAGAATCCATTTAATTTTGAAAATTATGGTATCAATACTTTTAGCTTATATATCGATGGTCAACAAGTACCTTCAAAAGCGTTACAGCCATCTTTTGATAATAATATTTTTACAACTGCTTATCATACCCTTTTCTCTGGAACTGGTATACATTTTCTTAATGAAGGCAATGCTATTTCTCGAGAGCAATATGCTAAAGGTTACTGTCTGCTAGCATTCGATTTAACTCCTGATTTATCAGCTAATTCATCAGCTCATTGGAATCTCATTAAGCATGGTAGTGTAAGATTAGAAGTTCGTTTTGAATCATCACTTATACAAACAATAAACTGTATTGTTTATGCCGAATTTGATAATATAATTGAAATTGATAAAAACAGAAATGTAACTGTGGACTATAGCAGTTAAGAATAAGTGTATCTAGATATAAGAAGGAATTGTATAAACATTTAAGTTTAAATGATGAATAAATAGTTACGCAAAAACTATTTCAGTTTTAATCACCCAACTCCTTTATATCCTACCCCCTTCTTAATACAAGATATCATGCACAATTTGCTAATCAAGTTAAAATTTTAACACTCACACGTCACCCACGACATAGATTAGTACTGTTTTAGCTCTTGCCGATTGTTTTATAAGAATAATAAGATGGATACAGTAGAGATACAGCAACACCTAAAAAAAGTTCATCTAGGTCTAGCAAGTAATGTGTATGCTGCAAACAGGTTACCGGTATACACCCAAGCACCAACATATATGATAGGAAACTTGGATCCAGATTATAAGCCAGGCTCACACTGGGTAGCTATAAATATTGATCTAAATGGTGTTGGTCAATATTTCGATTCCTATGGTCGGGCACCAACAGGATATTATGTTCAATTCTTAAGAAGGAATTGCAAAAGATGGAACTGGAATACAAGTAGGATTCAGAATGATTTTACTTCAGTTTGTGGTGAATACTGTCTAATGTATTTGTTACATAAATATCATGGCTGTACGATGCTGGATTTCATAACATTATTTACTAGTAACACATTATTCAATGATTTGTTATTGGATAAGATGTTTCGTTCATATTTTAGAATGTAAGAGTATAACAAAGAAATTTTAAGAAACGAAATAAATGGGAATTATTAAGTAATATTTGAAGTCTTATTATATCAGTTCCTTATCTTGCACCCAAATTCTCACAATAGTACTCATAAACATAAGTACTTTATAATGGTTCAAAAAATAAAAAGGTTATTATCAAAGGAACCGACATGAACAGTAAAGGTAATTGAAATAAAACACAATAGCCAGTTTCTGAAAAGAATAAGGCAAATCCTTACAATAGAATTAATAAAAATACAACTCATAAACGCTTAACAATGCCCCCAAAACAAAACAAAAAAAGAAGTACCTGATTATGGCATTCTCTTAGCCGGTGAATCTTTGATAAGAGTAACTTTATCCAGTATCGTCAAATCCCTACTACTACCAGCAAAGACCAAACCCGCGATCAGATCGATCAATCAACATAATTCGCGGTTTGATACGTGTAGTCTGATTAATTCGCGTTTTGATATCAAATTTATTCGCGGATCGATAAAGTAATTCGCGGTTTGATATCAAATTAATTCGCGGTTTGATACGTGTAATCAAATTTATTCGCGGTTTTATAAGACTAACTTAATCATTTCGCGGTCATATGTGCCATGTGAGACTAGTCGGCAGCGTCGGCCCCCAGACTTGATCCAGTATCGGCGAATCCCTACTACTACCAGCAAAGACCAAACCCGCGATCAGATCGATCAATCAACATAATTCGCGGTTTGATACGTGTAGTCTGATTAATTCGCGTTTTGATATCAAATTTATTCGCGGATCGATAAAGTAATTCGCGGTTTGATATCAAATTAATTCGCGGTTTGATACGTGTAATCAAATTAATTCGCGGTTTTATAAGACTAACTTAATCATTTCGCGGTCATATGTGCCATGTGGGACTAGTCGGCAGCGTCGGCCCCCAGACTTGATCCAGTATCGGCGAATCCCTACTACTACCAGCAAAGACCAAACCCGCGATCAGATCGATCAATCAACATAATTCGCGGTTTGATACGTGTAGTCTGATTAATTCGCGTTTTGATATCAAATTTATTCGCGGATCGATAAAGTAATTCGCGGTTTGATATCAAATTAATTCGCGGTTTGATACGTGTAATCAAATTAATTCGCGGTTTTATAAGACTAACTTAATCATTTCGCGGTCATATGTGCCATGTGAGACTGGTCGGCAGCGTCGGCCCCCAGACTTGATCCAGTATCGGCGAATCCCTACTACTACCAGCAAAGACCAAACCCGCGATCAGATCGATCAATCAACATAATTCGCGGTTTGATACGTGTAGTCTGATTAATTCGCGTTTTGATATCAAATTTATTCGCGGTTCGATAAAGTAATTCGCGGTTTGATACGTGTAATCAAATTAATTCGCGGTTTTATAAGACTAACTTAATCATTTCGCGGTCATATGTGCCATGTGAGACTAGTCGGCAGCGTCGGCCCCCAGACTTGATCCAGTATCGGCGAATCCCTACTACTACCAGCAAAGACCAAACCCGCGATCAGATCGATCAATCAACATAATTCGCGGTTTGATACGTGTAGTCTGATTAATTCGCGTTTTGATATCAAATTTATTCGCGGATCGATAAAGTAATTCGCGGTTTGATACGTGTAATCAAATTAATTCGCGGTTTTATAAGACTAACTTAATCATTTCGCGGTCATATGTGCCATGTGAGACTAGTCGGCAGCGTCGGCCCCCAGACTTGATCCAGTATCGGCGAATCCCTACTACTACCAGCAAAGACCAAACCCGCGATCAGATCGATCAATCAACATAATTCGCGGTTTGATACATGTAGTCTGATTAATTCGCGTTTTGATATCAAATTTATTCGCGGATCGATAAAGTAATTCGCGGTTTGATACGTGTAATCAAATTAATTCGCGGTTTTATAAGACTAACTTAATCATTTCGCGGTCATATGTGCCATGTGAGACTAGTCGGCAGCGTCGGCCCCCAGACTTGATCCAGTATCGGCGAATCCCTACTACTCTCCAGGTCTCCATTATGTCGTAGTGTCTAGAACTATATTTATGTGTGTCAAGTTTCAACAGAATCGGTTAACAGGTAATAATTCAGTGGGTGAACAAACACTCATCCCCTGTTTTACTACCCTTAGGGGTGGATTTTGATTTTGAGATTTAAATGGGACCAACTTCGAGACATACCCTATCCATTAAAAAAAGAATCGGACCACTCTATAAAAAGGTATGCGTGGTCATATATTAAAAAAAAAAAAAAAAAAAAAAAAAAAACAAATATACGCGTCGAATTGAGAACCTCCTCCAGAAAGTATATTATGTATTAGCTGTGCCCGCGTTTATAGTTCTTCTTTTACCGGGATGCAAGTATCTTGTATGTTTGTCCTTCTCCAGATACCTACTAATTTTATTCTGTGACAAAAAACAGACAAAGGATGACCCCTGGGATAGTTGGCATCTTGAAACTAGTATTGGGAATCATAACTGATAGTGATTAATCAAAAAGTGTATTATTTATTAGCTGTGCCCGCGCTTAAAGTTGTTATTTTACCGGGATATAATAGTACTTTACTGTCCAGCCCTGAAATAAAGCAATTGACGGCCGAGTAATATTGTAAGGACGAGGCGAAGAGTACTGCCGAAGTGATTTTTTTACTAAACGAGGCCGTTAATTGCTATTATAGCCGAGACTTGTTTATTACTTTCTCTCATTTGCGAAAAAACAATACACAAATTCATTCAACAGTATCTCATTTTCATTCGCGCCAATTCGTCCACGCGCGGTTCTTGTTCTATCTTCTATTATTAATCTAAGTCTAAGTGTGTACGTAAAAATCCTCACTAGCATAACGAAAAAAAACTGCCCAGCAATTTATGTTATTGTTGTGTTGGAAATTGCTGGCGTGTTATATTGTTGCGTACGGAAAAGAGCCGATTGTTGTATTTTTTTTAAAATAATGAAGCAATTTCCAAGCAAGTGGGAGAAACATTTCTTATGCATGTGTCGTTCTCCAGATACCAATATAATTGTGTAAAAAATACGATATTACAATAAAAAAAAAAAATACCGAACGAACTTCACATAAACAATACGAACCCAAAATTCTTAAAAAAGGAATAAATAAACCCGCCTAAAACGAAATACAAGTACACTCGAAAACGAAGGGGACTTACATAGACACATCTCATATAAAATTTATTTCAAATAACAACCAATTTCGCTTCTGACCCACCCTGCCACGTTATTAGGAAAACGTTAATACAATTGTCATACCAAAAACATCAAAGGAAAAACATCCTTACTAATATACAATAAAGAAGAAATTCGTATAACACGAAAGAAAAGGTGAAAAAAACAAAAATATTTCCAACTGACTACTTATCAACATTGCGTTTATTGAAATGAAATATAAAGCGAAAAAAGGAATCCCGAAATTGGTCTAAAGGTGACGTGTTACAGTGTAGGACAAAATAATATATACATTCATAAGTAGGTACCTACAACAATCACATTTTGTTGCCAGACTTAATTTTTAACCGACTTCAAAAAAAGGAGGAGGTTATGTATTTTGTAGCACTAAGTTATAATAAATGATGAAGCACTATTTGATACGATATTGGACACAACTGTAAACGGACGATAAAATCAATAAATTGTACTATGTAAGTATCTGAACCTATTCTACAAAAAAAAAATCCTTTGTAGAAGACAAAACTAATAAAACATAATAAATTATAATTAAGTCATATGTTATTAAGGTGAATGCTACAGGGTAGCCCGCGAAATTCAAAATTTCTTGCGTTTTTTGCAAATTGTAGCTCTATTTCGCGTTGTATATCGGTTGAAATGTGATTTGCGGCAGTAATAACAATAAATTGATAAATATTTTGTACCTAAACCTAAAATAAAAAAAAAATAAACACACCTAATTTATGTAAGTGTGTACTTAAAAACTTCGGTAGCATAATTTAAAAAATAAAAAGTGTCCAGCAATTTTTATTATTGTCCTATTATATATTACCGGCCTGATATTTTGTTGCGTACGGGAAAGAGCCGATTGTAGTATTCTTTTTTTTGAATAATGAACCAATTTCCGAGCAAGTGGGAGAAAAATCTATAAGCTGTACAACCTCAATAATCTATAATTTGATCATAAAATCATAATATCGAGCTTGTACAACTTATGGAGCTAGGTTTATATTTTTTATGAGTATTATTCAGTAGATATATTGTTATTACTACCGCGAATCATATTTTGATTGATATACAATGCGAAATAAAGCTACAATTTGCAAAAAACGCAAGCAATTTTGAATTTCGCGGGCTACCCTGTAGCATTTACCTTACATCTGCCCGATTTATTAATCGAAAAACACGCTCATTGAAAAATTGTTTCACGGTAACATAATTAAGTATTCTCACTATTTTCCTAATAATATATAAAGCAGTGTTAATTTTCTACTATATACAACGTGTTATTGAAATAACTGAAAACCTCTTAAGGGGTCATTGTACTCAAATCGCGGAAAAATCATCAGTCAATACCTACATTTTTGTTCACATGAATCGACAAAATGTAGGGATCAGCTGTTTTTTTTTTTCGCGACTTCTGGTTTGGTCCCATAGTTAAAGTTATTCATACTGATGAGTATAATGACCCCTTAAGAGGGTTCAGTTATTTTAATAACACGTCGTATACAGGAATTTAATATGTTGTACTAGATAGTAGCAAATATCGACACCTTAAAATCCAAACAAATCATAGCACCGCTGTGCATTAAAATATTATATTATTAAAAGTATACTGTTAAAGTATACAGTTACCATTGGCCGCCACTGTATAGGAAAGAAAGCAACACGAATTGGCCCTAGGCTGAAATTTAATAAGATGTCACTGCCATAACAAGGGCCTAAGGGAAGCAAAATTGTATTATAACAGAAAAACTTTATCGGAGAACAATAACACGCAAAATTACGTTCACATTTAATTGGGTCTAATCGACTGGTCTATACGATGATAGGGCGAAAATTCAACCCGAGGGTATTTTTAATTTGACAGCTCGGTTCCTTATAAGTGTATTAATGTTGAGCCAATTAGGAGTTTTTAGATTTTTGTAAGGTGGATCGTATTTTTGTCCCGGAGTGCAGTGTTAATTATAGATAAACGGTGGTTTGAAGTGACGAAATAGATTTTAATAGATTTTAATTACAGTTTAGTAATAATCTATAATTGTTGTGTAATGGTTGTTAATTTTAAGGATTGCTTTGTTTATATTCACTGGAAGATACTTGGTACATATTATTTAGGATATTTCCTATAGCGACATTGAATCTACGGGTTGTAACAAAATCTAGCCTACCATTATAATTGGATGCAATAACAGGGTTACTGTTAATTCAATAACAACCCTTGAAAGCCCCGTAGGCACTGACGAACTGATACGCAAGAACTTTGTTTGAATGTGCGTACCACTAACGAACATCGATGAGTATCACCATCATCCTCCTGCCCTTATCCCAATTTATTTGGGATCTCAACATCATCATTTCAGCCGTAAGACGTCCACTGCTGGACACAGGCCTCCCCCAAGCATACGTGGGACACTCAGAAAGTTTTGCGAAACTAAAAAAAATTGTTCTATACGTACATATATTTTTATCAAATCTTTTCAAAGTACTTTCCACCAGCCTCTATACAAAGATTCATGCGCCTAAACCAGTTTTCAAAACACTTTTTCCAGTCCGCCGCAGACACCTCGTTTACAGCCTGCTCGAACGCAGCCAGCGCATCTTCCGGCGACGAAAATTGTATCCCTTTGAGCTGATTTTTTATTTTTGGGAATAAAAATAAGTCACACGGTGCTAGATCAGGGCTGTAAGGAGGGTGACCCAGGAGTTTGACTGGCGTGCTGTCCAGGAAGTCCCTCGTTTTGAGTGCGGTGTGCGCAGGTGCATTGTCGTGGTGGAGCAGTAGCCCGCGGAGCCCTGTGTTTGGTCGCTTGTTGCTTATAACAGAGAAAACTTCTGGCAAACATTTGGTAGTATACCATTCGGCATTAATGCTTCTTTGATCCCGTAAGGGAATTGATACCAAGTGGCCAGTCAAATTAAAAAAGCTAGCGATCAAAATCTTACCCCCGCTTCTAGATCGCTTCACTTTGGTAGGCGTTGGCTCATTTTGAAACACCCAAACAGTCGACTGGCGCTTGGTTTCTGGGTCGTATTGATAAATCCAGGACTCATCACCTGTAACGATGTCGTAAACACGCCGAGACGAGCCTGCTTCAAATTTGTTAAGCATATCACGGCACCATTCCACCCGGGCCTGCTTCTGAGCATCGGTGAGGTTGTGCGGCACCCAGCGTGATACTATCCTCCTCACGCGAAGATGGCTGTGTAGAATCTCGTGAACGCTTCCCGATCCAATCTTCAATATGTGTTGAATCTCCTGATATGTAATTCGCCTATTGTCTTGGATTAAATTTTTCACTGCTAGCACGTTTTCTTCGGTAACAGCCGTCAAAGGGCGACCGCTTCTTTCGTCATCCCCCAAAGTTGGTCGACCGCGCTTGAATTCGTTATACCAACGATACACGGTTGCCTTGGAAGGGCCTTCATCCATGAATGCCATTTGAAGTCTATCGTACGATTCATCCGGTTTCAGGCGACACTTGAAATCGTATAAAATCATAGATCTAAAATGTTCCCGGCGCAGATCCATATTTCAGTGAGACACAATACTTTGAATTAACTCGCAAAAAATGTGGAGGGAAATTTTGAAATTGGAACTTACTTATTTTTACTTATAAATAATCATATTTTCGAAAAACATTATAACTGGCCAGTCTCCCATATATAAAAACTTTTTTTCGCAATACTTTCTGAGGGGCCTGGTATATTAGGGGGATATGCCATAATCGCCACGCTTGGCAGGCGGGTTGGCGATCGCAGTTGGTTGGGTAAATACTCAGAGAACGCTGCTGCCCGTCCTCTGGTGAATCCCTTAGTCGCCTTTTACGACACCCATGAGAAGATATAGGGTGGTGTAATTCTTTACGTCCGGCACCACACGGATCTGGGATCTGCGCAGCATGTATTTTTGTTCCATACATCTCTATCAGCTGTCATCTCCGTGTTCACTTTCTTTCTATTCACATCATCTTTCACACAATCCATCTATGTTTTCGTCGGTCTGGTTCTTTTCTTATAGCCATCCACATTCAAACTTAAAACTTTCCTCGTAATATGCTCCTCATTCCTCCTCATCATATGTCCATACCATGACAGTCTGTTGCTACTTAACTTCTCTGTCACTGGCGCTACTTTCAGACTCTCTCTTACATACTCATTCCTGATCCTATCCATTCTCGTTACACCACACATTCCTCTTAACATTATCATCTCAGCTGCATGCACTTGCCTTTCATTAATTCCTTTCGTAGCCCAACATTCTGATCCATACAGGACAGCAGGTATTATCATGGTCTTATAGATTTGCCCCTTCAGCTTAAAGGGAATTCGGGAGTCACATCGAACTTTGTGTTCGTCAAAAGTGTTTTTAAAGTATTTTAAAGTATTTATTTATTTTCAAAAAAACATGAAATGTTCGTGGCAATCCAATTTTTAAGTTCTGTACGGTCGGTGTTCAGAGAGCTTTGATAAACGTTACTACTCTCATCTCTCTCGAGTTCGCGTACAACCACCATGTACTCTGTCTCAGTAGCCATTGCTCAGCTGTTGGAAGTGGATGATAGTGATGCAATGACAAAACTCTAGTCCTAACTATTATTAAACTGTATATGTCTCTTTGTTTGTTTGTTCGAGCATAAAGAAAAAACTACTGGTCTGGATTTCGATGAAATTTAATACACATGATAGACTATGTCCTGGAACAAAATATCATCAACTCAGCCGATTGCAGTCCACTGCTGGACATAGGCCTCTCCCAAGTCGCGCCACAACACTGGATCCTCTGCCTTCCGCATCCAGGCCCCCCAGCCAACTTCTTCAGGTCATCGGTCCACCTGGGCGCCCTACGCTGCGTTTGCCGATTCGCGGTCTCCACTCAAGGAGTCGTCTGCTCCAGTAGCCATCGGTCCTTCGACAAACATGGCCAGCCCATTGCCACTTCAGCTTGCTGATCCTACAAGCTAGATGTTGTTCTTCTCAGGATAATCTCGTAACGGATTTTATCCTTTAAAGAAACGCCAAGCATAACCCGCTCCATAGCTCGTTGAGCGACTTTGAATTTGTGGATTAAAATATAATGTACTTTTAATCAACATAGCTACCAGTAGGCCAATTTACAATTGCAGTAACATTTCGATCAAAACAATGCTTTTCTTATTCTCTTATCTACGGCGATCGTTGTCAGAAACGAACTGCAGCGTCACTGCAACTTGATCGGCGCGCCATGAAATAAGGTGAATGCTACAGGGTAGCCCGCTAAATTCAAAATTTTTGGCGTTTTTTGCATATTGTAGCTTTATTTCGCGTTGTGTATCGGTCAAAATATGATTGGCGGAAATAATAACAATATACCTACTGAATAATACTTATAAAAATATTAACCTAGCTCTATAAGCTGTACAAGCACAAAAATAAATAATTTGATCGTAAATTAATATTATCGAGCTTGTACAGATTATAGAGCTTGGTTAATATTTTTTATGAGTAATATTCAGTAGATATATTGTTATTATTTCCGCCAATCATATTTTGACCGATATACAACGCAAAATAAAGCTACAATTTGCAAAAAACGCCAAATTTTTTGAATTTCGCGGGCTACCCTGTAGCATTCACCTTAAGGCCTAGCACTACGTGGACTGCGATAGGCTGAGTTGATGATGATGATGATGACTACCATGGGAGCCAAGTTGCTAGCGTGAGCTATTTTTTGATTATTTTCAGTGCAATTTAATGTAACGAAGTATTTATGTCACAACGTGGTCACAACATATAAAATATACATAACACATAAATAAAAACCTGAAGTGTTTCACACAGGCCCACATCACCCTAATATTTATGATTTCACGTGAATATCGATCACAGAGGAAGCTGGGGTAGAGCTAACAAGTGACGGCAAGAAGAGTAAAAATAATTTCTGCTTCTACCTACCCCCGTGTTAGCAGTTAGCACGCATCCAATACTTAGAGAGACTTCACTTTTGTAGTATATGTAAAACAAATGGAAAAAAATTGTTTGAATGGATTAACTTTTTTTTGCGACACAAATATTGAGGTTTAAGACATTTATTCTCACAAAGAACTTACAGAGTTCACTTAACATGAGAAACTTAAAAATTGAAAATACAAAAAGTAGGTTAGTTTTTTTTATTTTTTTATTGGCTTTTTGATCTGGTTATTAGAGGATTTTTGATAAAAATATACAACTTGTATCAGAAATACGAGGTCAGATTTGAAGAGCACATTCAGGGTATAGCATAGAATAACTTTTAATACGGCTGCAACCCTGACTTCGTGTAAAAATAATGATATAAAAGTGCAATACCTCTAAATCGAATTGTATGGAAGGACCGATTTATTTTTCACGATTTCGGGGTTGACCCAGCTGTAGTAAAAGTGGACTGGTGGCATTCCCCGAGTGAACCTTCCAAATATGACCACACATTTGCGATACTCGATGTATATAACTCCATATTCAAGTTCTTCTCTATTATTTTATACACATTGCCCGAGTACGACCGCTAAAAAACCGGGTATCCGGGTTACTCTTAAGTTCCTGTCGGTAGTTTACCGTGATAAAATAAATTATTTTTCAACAAACTTGCTCGTAAATTGGCTCTTATTGCACCGCTTTAAAGTACATAATGGAGCTTATAACGCACGCGTGCATTTAACTTTACATCATCGCACTAGTGCTTTTACTTTACAGTTTATTTTTAAATGTCAGCAAAGAGTTTTTGTAAGATACTAGCAAAACAAATTGTGAACAAATAAACTGAGTAAAAAAAATATAAATAAATATATGATTTCATCAAATTATTTATTTTTGTCAACAAATTAACATTAATTTGTGTTATTAATAAAATAAATTAATATATAATATTTTTAATATTAGGCTTATTAGTATTACGTAACTCAACCACAGGCACGGCGCGGCGCGCGAATAGAGAAATCAGTGTATAACTTTTTAAATATTTGCCTATGATAATAAGTGTTGATTTTTCTCGCGTGTTGAAAAACTTATGAAACGCGGGATCATTGTTTATTAAACCCTCGGCTTCACTGCGCCGCGCACCGTGGTCGCCTTCGGCTCGGGCTGCAATAAAGCTTTGAGTATAATGAACAGCTTAACGCACTTGTATTCATAATGTACTAATTCATAAATTGTTATCTTCATGTTTTATATTAAATGAGAAGAGTTTAAGAGATGTGACGACTTAACATATACATGCTGAAATTTGAGTCGCTTAAATCCCGAAAAGGGGTCATTGTACTCATCATTATGAACAACTTTTACTATTGGACCAACCCTGAAATCGCGAAAAAAATATCAGTTGGTCCCTACATTTGTGTTCACTTAAATCGATAAAATGTAGGCACCACCTGATTTTTTTCTCGCGATTTCAGGGTTGGTCCCATAGTAAAAGTTGTTCATAATGATGAGTACAATGACCCCTTTTCGGGAAATAAGCGATTCAAATTTCAGCATGTATAAATAGTTGACTGGGAAACTGGAACTTTATAAATAACGAAATTAAATAATGTTTAGTTACAAATTTCTACTACGAAACAGAACAGGACACTAATATTTTACTCAATTAGTTTATTATGTGATTAACGTTTCCATTTAAATATGCAAAACCTATATTGGTATATAAAATAAGATGTTCAGACGTAGGTAAAATTATTAAATTAGAATTAAAATGCCAAACTACTGACTATTTGACTGCCTCGTTGGTCTCGTGGTTGCAAGCGCGACTGCTGAGCGTGGGGTCCTGGGTTCGATTCCCGGGTCGGGCAACGTGTTATCGGTTTTTTTCATGAGGAAATTCTCACTAGCAGCCTGGAGTCTGGATTTGTGCCCGGTTAATGGCAATAGGCTCGCCCCCTATTACATGGGACTATAACATAACTGGCGAAATGTGGGTGTGCTATACACCTCTGCCTACCTCTTCGGGGAAATACAGGCGTGATGTTATGTGTTATGTGTGTGTGAAATGCCAAAGCTCGAACGAATTGTTTTAAGAATAAGGAAAACTTTTAACCAAACTTTAAAATATCTCAAATTTTCGCATATACTAACCCCGCTAACGCGACTTTACCACCAAACGGGGGTAGGGAGGGACAAAATGGATTCTCGCGACATTCGGCAGCCATTACTCCGACCCTCTGTGCCACTCGCGCCCTCTCTCCCCTCGCGAGGCGTGTTTACTAAAAATGCGTTCAATTTTATATGCGGGCCTTATATACGAGTTTGAATGCTTTGTACAGGCTTCTTAGTCAAACAGTATAACGAGACAGTCTTTATTTGAACGTTGCTTGAAAAAAAAACACGTTTGCATGCAAAGTCTTTACTGGATCAGTCACTGCTTGAATCATGGACGAATAAAGAAAGGCGGACGGAATCTCGCTAAACAATAAGTGAAGCACCCATAGTAAAACGGCTCGCTTAAAAGTACGGGCTGGCACGCACACACTTACACCCATAGTAAGACAAAAAGCCACGATTACGCAACAAATCTCGTGTGACGCTAGTCATTGTCATAGTGTCACAAATAAAATAACAATATATATCTGGTGTGTAAAAATGCTGTCGAAATTATAGTGGGTTTAGGAAAATGAAGTGCTTTAATCTTTTCTTAGTGAGATTCCGTCCGCCTTTTTTATTCGTCGGCTTGAATGTAAACTTTTTGATTATTTAGTTAAGCAAAAACTTGTTTCAATTGCCACTTATAATTTCTTTTAAGTAAAGACGATTTCTAGATATCCGGAAATGCGGAAAATATAATTATCATCATATTATCAGACCATGGAGTTCATTAAAATATTGTATAAGTACGAGTGGCGAACCACCTAGCCGACTGACAAGAATCACTCGCGGGTATAGAAAACACTTATGGTGTTGCTTTTCTTGTACACCAACTTATTTTAAGCTATACTGTAAAATGCCCTAACTTTGCCAACAATCCCTACTTTGCCTGAGGCATTAACTTAATTTTTACACGCACTGACACTTTATAACTGAACCAAATGTTAGCGTTGTCATAGTTTTTAAAGCTCCCCAAGTACGGAAATCATAGCTATTATAGTTTACTCAAAAAATAACTAGGCAAAGTAGGGCTTGTGGGCCAAGTTAGGGCAGTTTACGGTATCTTTATTTTTAGCTTTTTATAAATAAAAAAATTAAAAAAGAGATAGCCAGAAATTATTAATCATATAATTTTTTTTTAACCTGTGACACTTCTTCGTACTTTTGATCGGCGTGTTCCAAGATCACGACAAAATTTTTCATGGAAATTAAATTTTGACTACTTTGACAGCACTAAAATTGTTGCCATCCCTTTCTTGTATCTACTATTAGTAAAAGAGAGCGATAGTTTGAAAAACTTAAGTTTAGTTTACATAACATAACATAACATAAAACATAACATCACGCCTGTATTTCCCCGAAGGGGTAGGCAGAGGTGTATGGTACACCCACATTTCGCCAGTTATGTTGTAAGTCCCATGTAATAGGGGGCGAGCCTATTGCCATTGACCGGGCACAAATCCAGACTCCGGGCTGCTACTGAGAATTTCCTAATGAAAAAACCCAATAACACTTTGCCCGACCCGGGAATTGAACCCAGGACCTCACGCTCAGCAGTCGCGCTTGCAACCACTAGACCAACGAGGCAGTCAGTTTAAGTTTAGTTTACGGCCAAAATTAATATCCTATCTATTCATGGTTTGCCCTACTCGAGATAGAAATTTGACGTATTTTATATGGAGATTATGTAAAATTTATTATCTCTAGAAAATCGTGGATAAATTGGATAATAATTTTGACCTTAGAAAATCAACACCACTATCTGCTTACAACATAATTGTACAAGTACTAATATGTTCTTTTAACACTTCACGTTGCTAAATCACCAAAAAACCTAGGTTTCACTCACCAAAAAATAAATAAAAGTGTGAGACCTAATTTCCACACAGACACGTCTTCCACAAATCACAAACCGACACTCAATGACGTTAACCCTTTGGACGCGGACGCAACTATTTTATCCCAGTTTTTTTATGCCAACCATAATGAATTCCAGTTTTTATGCGTATTACCTTTAGTCGGACTCGGGACAAATTGCAGACGGTTCGTCTTATAAATATTCTAGCGGTTAAATAAAGGGTAGCAACTGAGCTTCCAAAACTTTTACGCTCCGAAATTTAAGTTCTTTTGTTTTGTGTTGAGAAAATGTACTTTTAAAAGTATGAAGATTAAAGGATTACGGATTGCAACCACACTTTGTCATTTTTTATGTGGGTGAAATAATAAGTTTAATTTATAACTTTTCTTAACATTGTACGCGCACCTAGTTTTGTTTGTCTTGACAATAACTGACTGTTCTTAGAAATTTATTTATAATATTAAATCGCTACGTTGTTGCTCGTTTACATTTGCTATGGCGTTTTTTCCTAGATACACCAATGTAACCTACTTTTATTTTAGTCCTCCGAGAGACGAAACTTGATCTTTAGAAAGCGCTAATGAAATAGATGGACTTTAATACTGCTCTGAAATGAGTCAGCATTTTCCTTTATACTTTTTATGAATTACATTTATTTCACCATTCCTCAATGTTTGGAAACGATGGCCATGCTCTTATTGATGTGAGCAAAATCTCCAGCAGTGATCAATTGGAACTTTAATTGAAACCTGTTCTTTGAAAAGATGAATTGCTGTGAATTGTATATGTAGATGTACTTTACTACACGTTTTGAGGCTCTGCGTCATACTTTGGAATTTTAGTATGAGTGGAATTTTAGTATGAGTAAATCATGAAACGCTCATAATATAATCATAATGTAAAATTAAAAATGAAACTACAAAAGCTTACAAATTGAAACACTTTTCTTCTATATTTTGTATACATTTCTTCAACTTATGAAACGCGAAAGTTTAATGTAACAACAAAATACGAAGATGCAAAAAAAACAAAATTCACACTGTCGCATATCTTTTATTTCGAATAATCAACATTGGACATAATTGTTGCAATTATCACGCCTCTAAACTGTCCACTATCGTATAACCCAGTTTTATTTTCGCTAAAAATGCTTTTAATTTACTATTAAAAATAATTCTAACGAATGTAGTCATAAAATTGTAAAAAAACACTATATAATTGCAAAATGCTCATGTGAACTTCACATTTTGTTATTATTATAGCTTGATATTGAAATTTAACTTTTTGTTCTACATAGAATAAAAATAAAGAATCTACTAGTTGATAATATTATAGAATAGTTTTTTAGTTCACATGAATATTTTGAATGTATTAGTGCATTGTGCAGTTATGTAAGCCCAAGAAGGGCTCGCGGCCAAGTAATAACAGCATGGGTTGCAAGATCTATGAGGTTAAGCTACGCTAGCCACGGTCAGTCCTTGGATGGGTGACTTTTTTTTTGATCATCGAGTTCTTCGAATAGCACGTTAAGCTGTATGTCCCAGTTGTCATAGTCAGAATAATAACCGGTCAACTAACAGTAACTGGGTCAGGTCTGGTGGTCTGGGTCTGGTCAGTAACTGGTCTGGTCAGTTCTGGTTGCTTCGTGTAAAATACTGATGTTCAGCCGTACCTATCTGATTAGACCGGAAGCCGACCCCAACATAATCGGTAAAAGGCCCGCAAAAAGAAGACTGTTTTGTAAACTCAATTATTCATTATCTTTATTATTGATTTATCATTTTATAATGTAGTGACCACAGAGCTCGATGTAGGTTCAGATTTTTTTACATATTAAGAAATTTGTTATGTTATGATATTGTGATATGCTTAAATCTGAAGGTGTGTATGCGGTCAAGAATTATTTATTGCAAAAAATTTGGCATCATGTGAAATATTATCTTGGCTAATAATGAGGTATAATTACAAGCATCACGAGATGAGATCTACTGATACCATAGTTTCAGTGGGCTCTGGTTCATTAGCACTTAACATAATTAACCTTAACAAGAATTTAAGATCCACGCAAGCCATTTTAAGTATCGCTGAGTATTTATGTTAATTCGCTCCACATCTCACACTTTGTACGACATGATTACTATCAAGAAAACCTTGTTAAAATTAAGTAAAACGTGTACAATTGAGATGAAACATATCGTCCCACAATCATTGAAGTCACAATAGTAACTTTAAATTTTTACCGTAATACTACAACGTGCTGCATCCGCACGAACAAAACAAAATAAATTTATTGTGTCAAAAACATCTGTTACGAAGCCAACATTAACGGATTTAAATAAAAAGCACAAATGCTACGAACAAAAAACTGATTACCATGTGAACGCGGTAACTGTTATAATTTCGCATTGTGCTCGCATAAAATAATCACAGGAGGCTCTCGAAGAAAAAAATCGTTTAAGAAAAAAGTATGCAAATTGAGGCAGCATCGTAAGGGTTAAAGCGGCGACCGTGTCGAATTGTGTTGTTATTTCAAATAATTATTTTCGTATATACACTTTCGAGTATATTTTTTCTGTTCAGTCTCCTTTTTTACAAAACAGGCAACGTGTACGGGTGATTTGAACTTAATAACATGAATTACTAGGAAATAGAGGTTTTTATCGCGATTATTTAGTGGGAGGACCAATTCGGTTATGATTTGTAGGTCATAGTCAACCTAGTGTATGGACGGGAGTATTAATACACGTCTTGATTACTATAAAATATATAATTGGGGGAGGCCTATGTCCAGTAGTGGACGTCTTTCGGCTGTAATGATGATATGTTTAATACTCATAAATGTGGATATATTGATTGAACACGCTGATTTTCTTGTCGTTCTGAAAACGAGACTTCATATTATTATCTCGGGTGCTGTCGTTCGAAATTTCAAACAGCCGTCAACTGCCAAACTTGACCTAGGGCGTGGCCACGCTCCTTTCTATTTACTTACGTTTAAAAACTACATTTCTCGCTATTTTACTATGAAACCTATATAAAAAGTATTCATTATAATTTCTATAATATATCCAATCTGTTTTTACAACTTTCATGTAATTTGGCAAGAAAAAAATACAAAAAGAAATACTGCAAAAAGAAGGAGTTATTATCTTTAACAGAATTGATTGGTTGGCGGAATCAATTAGATAAAATTAAATTTAATAGAAAACAATCAAAATTATTACAATTAAACTCAAAAAAGTTAAAATGTCTTCGAGTTAAATGGTACTTAATAAATCTGACAAAATAAATAATTGACACTGCCAATCGATTGTATTATTGATGTCGAGTCTGTTTTCAATTCTAGAACAACAAACAATTCAGCGTGTTATAGATTCCGCAGTTCTACTTAATTTGAAGTAGGTACTACATTCTTTCATTTAATTTTTTTTACGTTTTATACGATTAGGAGATATTGTCACTGTATCGTCAATTTGTTGGCACATTTGTCCACATTAACCATATTTTAGAAAAAATGGTACATTGATGTTTACAGGTTCGCCATCCCTGATAAAGAAATACTTGATCGAATTCTTAGCTATGAAGAATAGTGCTAAAGAGGAAGCGACGTAATTAGCCACATGGTAAAAAATCCCATAAAGTAAGTCTTTTCCCGATCATCAATTTACTTAATCATCTAATTAATTCATAAGAGGCTACTGAATTCATCACTTTGCGAATCAAATACCTGACACACTATAATCCAGACGTTATTATTTCTAAATTAAAAATAATTAAGCTGTATGCTAAAATTTATTTTTAAAAGTCACGCATTACTATGCCTGAAGCAACTTGCGGTAATAAAATGCAGTTTATATTAAGCGCGTTTTTATTGATCACGTTCTTCTATTATTTCTAATAAAAAAAGCCTTCTTCTACTACTACTTTGTTGCGATATTTAATTACATTGTTAACTACTCGAATTTTTTACTCAAGAAACTTAATATCTATTAGTCCATATTTTTAAATACATTAGTACCTATCTAAGGCAAGAACAGGTTGCCATTTTTTAAATTACATTTTCTTTTACGTATGTCACAGTTATGTAAGTAAAAAACCACTTTAGGTTGATAAAAGTTAAAGTTATTATAGTTCATAAAAAACATTTTTAGGTTAATCATTCTATACCTTAGTAAAGTAATAAAAAAAAAGATTTAGTTTACCTATTTGCCACAACCAGCAAGCACAAAATAAACAAAAAACAAGACAAAAAGTAAGTACTCATTTGTAGGTTTATATTATAAGCCAATGTATATCCCACTGTTGCGCCAAATAGGTATAATGTCATGTCGCTGTTCATACTTATGGTATACAGTTAAATTTAACACAATGTCGATGTTTTCCTTTATTCGGTTTCTTATTAATTTAAAAGTAAAAATGCAATGGTGCAATGTGCAAGTTCAATGTGATATACTTAGACTAGGTATACTATAAAAAACCTCAAAAATTCCTAGAACGTATACTATAGTGTGCCAGTATTTTTATCGTTTTTTCTTACCTATTATTAAATTAGAGTATTTACAACGTGTATCAGAAATGCGTGGTCATATTTGAATAGCTTATTCAGGGGAAAGCATAGAACAACTTTTACTATGGGACGAAAACTGAAATCGCGAAAAAAATATCAGCTGATCCTTACATTTGGTCGAGCAACATCGATGATTTAGTACGGAACAGCTGATATTTTTTTAGCGATTTCAGGTTGGTCCCACAGTAAAAGTTGTTCTATGCTATGCCCTGAATAAGCTATTCAAATATGACCACGCATTTCTGATACACGTTGTAAATACTCTAATTTAATAATAGGTAAGAAAAAACGATAAAAATACCGATATTTATTTATTTATTATTTATTTATTTATTTATTCTTCCGTGCAACGCAATATTATCTTATGATATCGCAAGCACTTTCTCAGAAACAACTTACGGAAGTAACTTAACCCATCACTTTTTCGCATAAAATTATTATAGCCTTCCCATGGGTTACTGTCATTAAAATAGCTTCACAGAGAAAAAACTATTATCTATCCTTAGACATTAGATGTTGTGATTCAAATGAATTCTGTAACTGATATCCCTGAGAGCGACATCCCATATTCAAATCACAGAACACGACCATATTGTCTTTTTTTTGTCTTTCAAAGTGGGACACGCATATCATTATTGGCCTTTTTAGATTTTTTTCGCCTAAAAACCGGTAACGCTATGAATAATACTCAATCATTAGCTCTATTTTCAAATTGGTGCAGCTGTACGTTGTTTTTTTCGCGATGTTGTTTTTTTTTAGTTTTGAAAGTATTCAAAAATGTTTGTTTTGTGATTTGAATATTTTTTTTGCGTTTTGACTGTAGAGTCAAAAATGCAAAGCTTGTACAGAATTTATAGTTTTTTTTTTTGTACTTTTTAAAGTTATTACTTATTAATAATAGTTTATAGGTTTGTGAAATCTGATGTCGAATAATTAATGCAAAGTAAAAGGTGCACAATGGTAAAGTTTTTAAATTAAAATTTCGTTATTCAGTGCGTACAAATTTTATTTCATAACATTGATTTTGATTGATTACGAATCTATAGAAATTTAATCAAACTTTTTTATTCAAAAAATACTTTTAAGCCCTCTTCACACGCAAGTTGATTTCGACGTCCGGTGCAGAATATCAATGAGTTAACATTTTAATTTTTACTTAAAATATGTACTGAACAACCTCATTATAATACTATGCTTAGTACTTCCTTAGTGAGAGACTAAAAACTTAGGTATGGAAAGAGTATCAATATGTCTAATATCTAACCATAAAATATTGTAGCATAAAATTAACTATTAAACGAGTTATTACAGACGAATGGCACCCCATTTCCCACACTAGAACCAGTAGCTAAATAAATTTTCAACAGACATCTGCTTGCTAATTGTCTAACGAGCGGTGTGCATAAATTGCACAAAATTATTATACATTACACACAAAAAAACCGTCACATGGCGACAAGTCTTTATTTTTAAAAGCAATCGTCTTTAAACCTGTCGTTTCCCCAAGCTCAAGGTGTGAAATTTGCAAAATTAAAAGAATTTTACATTAAGGAACGCACCTTTAAAATTATTCGAAATTCAACTTACGCACTTTAGATTTTATGTCAGTTTTGCATATCACTTTATGCGTACTTCTTACACTTAGCATTGGAGGGTTAATATGCAAATTGACTAACCCATTTCTTACTAACCCTATAATTACAGTATTTTGCATATTATTTGATGAATAAATATTTATAAGGAAGTGAAATTGAAGAACTCTTTCATTATAAACTAGTTCTTAATAATGATTTCGTAACTTTTTTTATTTTTAGAAACTGTCGTGGTATAGTTTAATGCAAATATTTTTGGGTGTAATGAAATTCGTGTGAAGATATGCCTGGGAACTTCTTCTGATGAAGATATTTCCATACTGACATCAATTTAATATGCATAACTAATTTATAAGTTGTCATTGTATTTTATGGTTTGGAATAAATTAACTTCCTTATGGCTATCTTTATATTTTTCTTTGCTAAAAAGATTTCTTAAATTAATACAATAAATGATTGCATTCAAATCACATTTTTTTTACAGAAATAAGTATGTAAGAAAAAGAGCTTCAATTGAAGGCAAAAACGAGCAACTTACTATCAGATGACTTCCGCATCTGATAGTAAGCAATCACCGCCACCCATAAAGAGATCTGCAAAACCAGGGGAGTCATCGATGCGTAGGTCAGTTTCGCAAAAAGAGGTCGCTTTAGGATCCAAAAAAACTCGACTTCTGTACGACGCGTCTTTACTTTTTGCTGACACAATTTGAGAAATAAGTTTGTTCAGAATCATGAGGAGAATCGATTGGTTTATTTTTTCAAAATCACAAAATTACATAAGATAAGATATATGTTTATTTTCTCGCCACAATATTTCACTTAAAATAACATTCCTTGTATAAATAGTAGGTATTAAGATAAGATTTATTTCTCACCACAATACAGTATACGGTGGGAGACTGGACGGTGCCGAAACTAGGCGTAAGCCTGTGTATTTCAGGACAAGAGTATCCTACCCTTGAATAAGAATTAAATTTTTCTTTTAGTTTTAGTACTCGTACATTGCCAATAGTGCGGTAAGTTATTTACAAGTTATAATTTTTAATTGCAGTGTTAGTATGGTTATTATGAATTTGTATGTGTATGTGTTTTTATTTGTGTGCATATACAACGTGTATCAGAAATGCGTGGTCATATTTTAAGAGCTCATTCAGGGCATAGCATAGAACAACTTTTACTATGGGACCAACCCTGAAATTGTGAAAAAAATATCTGCTGTTCCCTACTAAATCATCGATGTCGCTCGACAAAATGTAAGGATCAGCTGATATTTTTTTCGCGATTTCAGGGTTGGTCCCATAGTAAAAGTTGTTCGATAGCATCCCCTGAATAAGCTCTTCAAATATGACCACGCATTTCTGATACACGTTGTATATGTACATGCTTTTAGAGTCACTGTAAGTTCCCAAGTTGGTAACGGAAAAATGTGAAGAATATCGTGCAGAGACTACCTGATGCTTGGAAACTAATCGAGCTGAACTTTCTACACCTTAAGGACCTGTTCATAATCCGCTGATGTACTGAACTTAACCATAATAACCAAATTAAGTTCAAATTTTTTTTCGTTAAAATGTGACATGTTATAAAAACTATGCCAATCGACCTCCTAATAATTGTGAACAAACTACTTTCTCAAATCGCGTTAGCAAAAAGTTACTTTGTATAAAAACCTTGCAAAATGATTACTACAACAAGGAGGCGTCACCCATAAACTACACAATAGCTAAATACCCAAATCATACATTGACAGCCCTAATACCGATCGACAAAAGATCGGTACTAATATAGAATGAATGGAAACCACTTGACTCGTGTTAAAAATCGATTCAATTGTGAGCGCCCTATTCGATCGCATTGTATCGTATCGATTATCAAGGGAACAATTCTGCGTATTGTAAATCGATCTATTCAATTCGTATGTATTTTCGTAATATTTTGACATCGTATTGTGATGCACTTGTTGATTTTAGTGTTATATGTATAGCACGTGCTCTATTAAAGAAATGAGTAGGTACAATATTTTTTATTGCAGTAACTATAAATTCAGTGTTAGTCTAGCCGTTGAATTTAGCCTTCCATGCAGGAGGCTCTGAGTTCGAACCCGGCCCACACCTTTGACTTTTCAGATTCATATACAAAACATAATTTTATTTGATTAGGTATATCTTGCTTTAACGGTGAAGAAAATATGACCCAACATGTACGCCTAGCGGCCTTTAGCGCATTTCGTCTTGGTATCTGATTTATCCTCACCCTGGTAATTAAAGGCCTCCCCCAAAGGGGGGATAAGCCATAATCGCCACGCTTGGCAGGCGAGTTGGCGATCGCAGTTGGTTGTTTAAATACCCCCTTTGGGGGAGGCCTTTGTCCAGCAGTGGACGTTTTTCGGCTGAAATGATGATGATGATGATGGTAATTAAAGTGAGGAGAGCAATAAATCACGCCTTGGTAGCCCTAACTGTAAGTATTTTTGTAAATAACCAATCAAATCAGTATAATAACTTTTCGCAACTAGCTGATACCCGCGGCGGCGGCAGTATGTGTAGAATGGCGTCAGTATATGGTAATCCATGTGGACATGGTCTATCTGTGTACCAAATTTCGTCCAAATCCGTTCTGCCGTTTCAGCTTGAATGAAGGACAAACAAACATACTTTCGTATTTATAATATTAGGTACTAAGATAACAAAAGCAATGCACATAAAAGTAAAAAAAAACTTCGACAAAATAATGTAATTTAATACTTCCCGTAAGTAATAAAATAAAATGATGTCTAAACTTGTCTTTTTAATTTAAATAAAAATGTAACATGTAATAAAAAAGATGTATGCCATACTCCATTAACTTATAAAACATATTTGTACGAAAAAAACTTCTTTTATTAAATTTACAATTTTACCAATATCCGTTTAAGGGTTGCACCTGCTGAAACGGCAGTGCGACATTTTTTTTAATATCATAACAATAGCTCATTTTGAAGGCAGTACAGCTTTTAATTTTATTACCTTGTGACCGGTGTCACGATGCAAATGCGTATTTAATGGCCCATCCTTAATAAATGGTTCAGGGTGAAAGAACGTGCCTTAAGTGGACACAATATAGCTTTAGTGATTAAATTATGTCTCTCTACTTTCTAAACTAGTGAACTTTTGCGACTTCGTCCGATTGTGCATTTGTTTTTGCTCAATTTAGCGATCGATAGTATTTTTATTGCCCGTTATTAATAATCTATTTTACGTTTTTACACTTAACACATAACATAACATCACGCCTGTATTTCCCCGAAGGGGTAGGCAGAGGTGTAATAGTACACCCACATTTCGCCAGTTATGTTATAGTCCCATGTAATAGGGGGCGAGCCTATTGCCACTGACCGGGCACAAATCCAGACTCCGGGCTGCTACTGAGAATTTCCTAATGAAATAACCCAATAACACTACCACCACCACTTTTTACAATTAGTTTCAATATAATTTATACATGTTTTACATACCATTTTTTTTTGTTTTCAGGTGGATATTCTCAAAGATACCCTCCGTCTGAGTAAGGCGGAGGGGTATGTTGGACTCTTACCAACTAAAACCATATATACGGTGGCCATCCTCTGCACAAAATCCGCTCTGTTTGAATCCGCTTGAAAATGGAGCTCTAGGAACTCCATTGGACCGCGCCGGTGCCCCTCTAGTGCTATGCCTTTGGCACGTCCCGAAAAAAATACTTACGGTGTCTTCCAATAAATGTGTGTATCTGTGGAACCACTGGCGATGTGTTGTGTTGTAATGTATGGCACAGACGTCCTTATTTTTATTTTTTTGTTAAATTAAAGGTACTGTAAGTACAAATTATGGAAGCATTGGTGTAATCAAATGTATCCATAGGTTTATTTTATGTCTAGATAAACAGAAAATTATAATTAATAAAAGACAGTCATATTCATAAATATTCTGTAAAAAATTTTTCGTAACAATCATACGGTGATATTTACCTTTTTTATTTGTTAATAAAACATGGAAGAAAATTTGTAGTAAAATTTAAGCGTTCATTTGAAACACTAACGGCCAAAATTAATATCTAATCTATCCACTATTTGCCCTACTAGAGATAGAAATTTGACATAAGCTCCATACAAAATATGTCAAATTCTATCTCTAGTAGGGTAAATAAAGCCTGGATAGATTGGATATTAATTTTGGCCGTTAAGGTTGTATGGCTGTTAGTATCTGTGATTAAAGATATTGGCAGGAAGCTATAATAAGCCGAGTAGCACGTTTTCAAAATATTACTAGAGGTACAATTTACTTTAGGTACTTAAAATGCGTGTAATAAAATATGTAACTACAGTCTCGGACGAATAAAAATGGCGGACGCAATCTCGCTAAAAAAACATTGAAGCACTACGTTTTTTCCTAAACATACTATAATTTCGAAATAATTTTAACACACCAGATATATATTGTTATTTTATTTATGGCACTACGACAATGACTACTGTCACACGAGATTTGTTGTGTAACGCGGCTTTTTGTCTTACTATGTATGTGCATGTGTGCGTGCCAGCCCGTACTTTTAAGCGAGCCGCTAACTATGGATGCCTCACGTTTTGTTTAGCGAGATTCCGTCCACCTTTTTTTATTCGTCGAAGACTACAGTAGTAACAAATTCTTTATAATGTTAATAACTTTTATCATAAACATGATTCCGAGGCTCCCTTAGACAAAGCACGAAAAGTACCTAGATAATATCTACAATTTATGTTTTATAATGTACAGTTGGCCACAAGTCAGTGGTAAAACTTGAACTACAAAAAACCGCCCTCACTGCTTACGAAATAAAGACGCTATCAAAGTCAAACTGTTACCACTGACGAGCGGTCAACTGTACATAATATGTTACGGGCGAAGTAGTATTGTCACTGCCTGGCCCGGGCTGCCCAGGCAGTGTCGACTTCCAGATGGTGTGCCAGCAAAGGTGCTGGCCCTGGCGTTGGGCTGGGCGATGGAAGACAAGCTTAGGGAGCTTTTCAATGCCCGTCTGACGTCGAGGCAGTTTCCTAGGCCCTGGAAAGAGGGGCGTTTGGTGCTGCTGCAGAAATCTGGACGGCCCCCGGAGTCTCCCTCGACGTACAGGCCGATAGTTTTGCTGGACGAGGCGGGGAAGATGCTAGAGAAGATTCTCGCTAACCGCATCGTCCGGCACCTAGATACGGTTGGCCCAAATTTGTCGGACGCCCAATACGGTTTCCGGGCAGGGCGTCCGACCATGGACGCCATTGTACGCCTAAAGGTCGAGTCGAAGGATGTGATTGCACAAGGGGGGGTTCTGTTGGCGGTGTCACTGTATTCATGAAAAAATTAAAAAAAATGTAGGCATTGTTGCGATCGATCGTCCATATAGATACGACCGAACATTCGAGTCACACCAACGCAACGACGCAGCTTCGCTCACGATGGCGGCGATGCCTCGCTCGGCCGACACCAATCATTAATTAAAAATACATACATACATATTTATACATTGTTCCTGTTTACTACTATTTTCACGGTGTACAATAAAGTATATTCTATCTATCTATCCAAAAATGTGCGGGTACATTTTGTTTTAATTCAATCTAATATACCCACACCCAATATTATACCCAATATTATATTCCAAACAGTAGGTACTCCTTTGCCATTTTGTATTCCTTTTTCTGACTTCATTCGCTAGTTCTACGCGCTCCGTCTATCTTATTCTTTTGGTCTAAGCCACACGAGAAAAAATATTTTACATATTCTAAAAGTTGAGTTAGTGTTTAAAATCATCAAAGATTCTGTCACCATCCATTCGAAAACTACAAAGACACTGAAGTTAACAAGATTTTTTTTATTAAACTATGGTTACTGGACTTTGGCTATGTAAAAAGTCTCGTAACCATAGTTTAATATGAGTTAATTTCGCGAAAGTTTAAAATCTTCTACCAAATAAAATAACAACACATGTGAAGGTCGCATATCTATCGACCGACAAAAAAAAAAACCTAGTGACTGTACCATGTCTATACTTTATACCTATCTGTAGATAGTTATATCGAGATCTAACCCAGTGACCGTTCGAGTTCTGTATTGCGGTTAGTGGGGGAGTTTTTGGTCAGCAGTTGACGTTAACAGTTTCATTTTGATTGAACAGACATGGTAGTCGAAAAAGTTGCATATGTCGTAGGATAATCGAAAAAATCGGATCTTTGCGAAAATCCTAGGATTATTGCAAAGGATAATTGGAATCTATAAAAGATTTTCGGTATCATCCGAGCTATTTTTAGGATTAGTCGCGAATAACCGCTCACTTAATGAGCGCTGATTGGTTGATATGCACGCTATGCTCTGACGGATGCGATGATTGGCTTACGGCTTCATTATTTTGGCTTTCGAGCCATGTTCTGACTGACTAGAATGAAAATGTTATAATCGACTCTTAGATTAGCTAATCAGCGTTCAAGTTTCCAATCGTCCTGAACAAACTGGGATTTTTGCAATGATCCAGATAGCTCGTATGATAACGAAAATCTTTCTGAGATTCCAATTATCCAGTCTTTTGCAATTATCCTAGGATTTTCGCAAAGATTCGATCTGTCCGATTATCCTACGACACACACAAAATGTTTCCTGATAATGCTTTTGAAGAATTAAAATTTAATTACGTAAAGCACGCATTGTGTTTGTCAAGTATTCTTGAATGGTTTCAGATTATTTTACTAAATCAGTCTAGCCTGATATTATACTATTGTGTTACATACATCTACACTAGCTGAAACCGCACGAGCCGCTGTCAGTCCTCGAATGGGTGATCGTTTTGTTGTACAGTCGACTGCATGACAGTGGTAACACTTCAATTCGAAAACCACCCTTACTGCTTACGAAATAAAGATGCTGCTATTGACAAAGTGTTACCACCGACGTGCGGTCGACCTTACATTAATAGCCGTACAAAAATGCCGAAATCAAAGAGCTAGTGGACGAGTCTAATATTATTGGCGTGATCAAAGCACAGTCTGCATAATATTAAACGTCTATAATTTTGTTTTTTCTATAAAAAAAAATCTTGCAATCCATTTCGATCCCCAAATTCATCCAACGAAAAATACCTAACATAACAGAACATATCTTCAAATTATTTCAGAACATAATTGTAAATATCTCGAACGCAAGACATCAAACATCTACAGATCAAACAATTTTAATTAGAAACCATTCATATTTTTAATGAATCCCGTTTTTGCGGAACAAGCCGAGCATGTGAGCATCTCAGATACTACCAACATTAAATACAGGACTATGAATACACCTTTTTGAGATATTTATGAAAAATACAAACGAATTAAGGACGCCCGCGCAATTATTTCGAAGAGACGTACAAAAGAAATACGTAAATGCGAACGAAAAAATTATAAGCTTTGTTATCGAAATTGGAAACGAAACGAATATCCGTAGGTACCTAAAAGAAGTTCGGCTTCTGTTGGGGTGCATTTTTTTTTCAATCCAAATGCGTACAAAAAACTCCCCTCCGTGTATGAAACATTACCCCTACGTCCAATAGAGCCGTGCCCCAAACACATCTACGCTCTCATTTTTATAAACAGATTTTTTTCTTTGCAACAGAAAGAGACAGATAATCGCCTGTCACATTTGGACGGTGTTACGCCAAATGTGTGAGGGAGACGGAACGAAATAAAAAGTTCGGTCTACGGATAAAGAAAGCTCAGGTATGGATAAGGGTGTGGAGGGAAGAAAAAAGGGATACGACGTAGGGTGGTGACCACCCCGCGGCATAGTGGGGGCTGATGTCGAAGTTCCTGCCACCGCCGCTAGATGGGGGTGTTAGAAAGATAGAAAGAAAGTTTTTTTTATTGAATTTCGGCGAGTTTTGGCATAATGATGATGGATTGTGCCGTGGCTTTCAGCTGATAAGTTTTGCCGAATTTTCCGCGGCTTGTAATGTGTTTTGCGGTTTTCTTTTTGTAAATTAGGTGCAAGTACGTTGCTGCTGTCAGTTGCGTATTAGTCAGGGGTGAAGATGTATTAGCTTTAGAGATTGGAATCTTAATTAATTTTAATTTAACTGTAATGAAGATAGTGGTTCCGAAAATAAATCAGCATGTTTTCTTTAAAAAACTAAAGAAACAAAATTCTGTATTGTTTTGTGACATTAATGTTAATATAGCCTAATCATAAAAAAACCTGCTCTAGTGGCACCACATTTGCTTTTTTCATTGTAACACAACATTTTGCAGTAGAAGAAATCAGTTATATTGGTTTCCATAAAATGGCGAGGTTTTTGATTTTTCTGGTTAGGCTTAAATTTCATTCACGTGCAATTAACTCATAAAAATATTTAATAATATTCCAACGCGTCAGTCCAACATGCTTTTTAGAATACTAGTCCTATCAGACTAATAAACCTTGACACTTTAAAACTTAAACTTTTAATTCTAATTCAACAAATTCTTACAGGATACTCCATTCACATTTTAACTACGGTTCTATTGTTTCGCGTCAAAATCACTACTTTTTTTGCGTCGCGTCGCTACTTTTTGCCGTACGACTATTATGCGCACTAGCATCGAAATCTTTTAATTAGCGAAGCGACGAGAGCTCAGCTCTCTGCTGCTAATGAGACAAGCCCTTAAAAATGTCTGGCTGTGGTTTTTTGAAATTAAGGTGTGATGTTGGTGTTGCAGCTATTTTTAGTTTGTTTTGTAAGCACTTGCATGTTTTGGGTGTAATTTTAAATTGTTAAGTTAATTCTTAAACAGTGAAGAAAAAAATTGTTTGTTACCTGTGAATTTATTTAATTAGAAAATAATTAGAATAATATCAATGAGACCTATTAGATATCTTGCACAAGAATATTTATTTAAATATTACTTTTTTCAATTTCTTAAGGTTTATCTCAAAATAATCCAAATACATTACATACACACACCCCCCACCACCACACATTAAACAGTGAAAAAAAATTGTTTGTTTCCTGTGAATTTACTTAACTAGAAAATAATTAACATCCAATGAGACCTATTGGATAGATTGCTTATGAATATTTTATGTTTTTTTTTTTCAATTTCGTAAGGATTATCTAAAAAGAATCCAAATACTTACATACACACACGCCCTCACCCACCACACACAACTCACACACGTAATATCGCATGCTTTTCTCATTTATTAATTTAAATTTAATTTTAACTAATAATGGTCTTATTGTTATTATGTATAATTAAAGGGAAGAAGCGAGACAGCCCCAACACATGTATTGTTTACTAGACTTTGCCCGCGGCTTCGCCCGCGTACTGAAGTAAAATATAACCTATAGCTTTTACCCGCGGCTTCACTCGCGTTAACCCACGTGATGGATCCTGTTAATAATTAGGTGTTTTCCTGTAACTATTACAACTCCACTCCACTCCACCTCCACTCTACTCAACTCCACTCCACTCCACACCACTCCACCCCACTCCACACCACCTCCACTCCACTACACTCCACTCCACACCACTCCACACCACTCCACTCCACCACAATCCACTCCACTCTACCTCCAATCCACTCCACCTCCACCTCTACTCCATTCCACTCCACCCCACTCCACTCCATTCCACTCCACCCCACTCCACTCCACTCCACCTCCACTCCACTCTACCTCCACCTCTACTCCACTCCACACCACCTCCACCTCCACTCTACTTTCATTCATCCATCTATCCATCCATCGAAAATTACTATCCGCTCGTGCAAATGCATAGAAGCTTCGTATCTGTCGGGTGAGGAAGGAAGCACCCCACGAATCTATTTTTATCTTTTTTTCTTTCTTTCTTTCTTAAAACCCTTACCAGTTTTTAAGTGTAATCATCAGCTTTCAAACACAAAAAGTTTCATCAAAATCGGTCCAGTAGTGTTAGCGTGATGCTTGAACAAACAATATATATAATTTTGTAATAGTTAAGATAAGATAAGATAAAAAGTAGCCTATATGTTAATCCAGGTTAAGTTCTATCTGTGTGCCAAATTTCATTAAAATCCATTCAGTAGTTTTTGCGTGAAAGAGTAACAAACATCCATCCATCCATCCATACTTACAAACTTTCACATTTATAATATTAGTAGGATTACTTACTGGGACTGCCTCAATTTTATGTTACTGCTAATAATTTGAGAAAAATAAAAAATTTGGTTTTTGATTTTGACTTTGTCATTTTATTTCTAACATTTATTTTAATGGAGATTACATGGATCCTGCAGTAACCAACAGTCCAACACCCTTTTCTATTCCACAAATTGTACCCCAAACTCTAATTGACTGTTACAGGTCTCATGTAAGCTTATGTTGGTCATCGAAGCGTTAATTACTGTATAGGCGATGCCCCATTAAGTTTAATGGCGTTCCATTTCTTTGTTATAGCTCATTGTTATTTGTACGGTGGGCTAAAGAGTTAAGTAGCCAGGCAACTAACATCTAACTTGACATATGCAAGCAGGCCTATGTACAAGGTGTAATTGAAATAATTGAAAACCTCTTAAGGTGTCATTGTACTCATCATTATTAACAACGTCTACTATAAGACCAATCCAGAAGTCATTGTTTGTTCATATAACTTGAAAAAATTATAGTAATAGCTGATTGTTTTTCACTATTTCTGGTTTGGCCCCATAGTAAAAGTTGTTTATAATAATGAGTAGGTACAATGAGCCCTTTAGAGGTTTTCAGTTATACAAGTTAAATTAAGTTAGGTTTTTGTTAGTTACTCTCGCTAAAAATGCATTGAAATACTGTTTTTTTTCTTTAACCCACTATAATTTCAACAGTATTTTAACACACCAGATATTATATTATTAGGTATTTTATTTGTGACACTACGAAAAAACTTCCGTCACACGAGATTTGTTGCATAATCGCGGCTGTTAGACTTACTATGAGTGTGAATGTGTGCGTGCCAGCCCGTACTTTCAAGCGAGCCGGCTTACTATTGGGTGCTTCACTTATTGTTTAGCGAAATTCCGTCCGCCTTTTTTATTCGTCCATGACCTTGTATATATCTTTTATTTGCCTCACTAGGAATACTCTTGTATCGTAGGTGCGTTCAGCTATTACGCCAATTATCATCAAGTGCTTAGATGACCATTATTCGCCTACACACATGGCTCGTTTGCCGTGTGTACCTAGGACTATCAGGTCGAAACAGATGGATAGCTGATATCTGTCAGGTATTTGCATACAACAATGTTTTAGTGAAGTTTTTCTTTGATGTGATGTATTTTCTAAATCATCATCATTATAATCCAATTTCAATCGCGTGAAGCTTTTTTAATGTTTTAAGTGAAAAAATGAATATATGTATATTTGGCTCAAGACGCATTATACACATGGACACAATTAAATAAATAGAACTGTGCCAGATAGGCCCAGCCGTGCTTCGGTATGTGCTAAGTAAACCTACTTATCCAATAAAGTCTACTAATAATCTCATAGTGTAATTTGCGATAAAAGCATCTTCACTTGTAATTCTAGTTAGACTCCTATGGCATGAGAAACATAATATTTCAAATTAAAACATAAATGCTTCATCATCCTCCGAGCCTTTTCCCAATTATATTGGGGTCGGCTTCCAGTCTAGCCAGATGCGGCTGAACATCAGTATTTTACACGGAGCGACTGCCATCAGACCCCCGCAACCCAGTTACTGGGTAATACTGACATTCGGAGGTTAGACCAGTTGTCAAACTTTCAGGCTTCTGACTACCCGTAACGACTGCCATAGATATTCGTATGACAACTGGGGCCGACAGCTTAACGTGCTCTCCGAGGCAAGGAGGGGTCTCGATGTGTAACGAAACGGTCACCCATCCACAGACTGACCGCGGCAAGTGCAGCTTAACCTTGCAGATCATACAATCCGCGCAGTCGTTGCTTCGCTACGAGCCCCTCTAAAACATAAAGGCTTGTTCGAAATAAAATCTTTAGATTATTTTTAATTGAATCTAATATTTTTCACACAACATGGCTACGGTGGTAGCAGGATAAGTGTAAAAGAGAATTTACCATAAAACCACAGACATAGTAAAAAATATAGACTAAGTGCTGCGGTACAACCATAGTGAAGCCAACTAAAACCGTGCTCCTTCATGTACAACCAGTGCTCACGTACACACCATGCATCTGAAGGATATTTGTTTTCGCGATGCTTACTGGAAGATGCCGCGACATGTGAACTGATAGGGGGTGAGCACGGATTAAGGTGCATGTGTGTGCGTGAGCACTGGTTGTACATGAAGGAGCACGGTTTAAGTTGGCTTCACTATGGTTGTTCGCAGCACTTAGCATAAAACATAATAATAATAATATTTGACACCTGTCACCGTAAAATACTATGTGAAGAATAAAGATAGTAAAACGGGTGAATAGGAATGCAGGAGTGAATAGGGACAAAAGTGGGAAAGGATTTAAACATTGAAATATTATGATGGAGTTTGTTGCCTACAAAGACTTCAAAAATGTTTTGTCATAATTTGATAAACATTCTAAAGTACTTGTGGGCAACAAACTATCTTATATCAATGTTAAAATCCTGCCCACTTTTTTCCCCATTCACCCCTGCATTCCTATTCGACCCGTTTTAGCCGGTACCTAGGTAATGTATTTCAATTGACTTTAAGAAACTGTGTTTCTTTTCTATCAGATTATAAATCTCTCAAATACAGTGATGACAACCCTACTTAAATTAACCACTCACAATAAATACTAAATACAATCGCAGACTCAGAAAAAAAAATACAGAATAAGAAGAAAAAAAACTAATATTTTCTATGGGCGAACAACTCAACCTTTCACAAATATCCAATTTGGGCTTCGTATAAGCAATAAATAAGAGGAAAAGGCTTTCCAGACGGTGCCTGGGAGGAAAAAAAAGTAAAAAAGGCAACGGATCGAAGTCTTTCGTCCGTCGGATCCAATAATCCGGCCGTCTGTCCGCCCGCCTAATGTGATCGTAGCCTAATGAAAAACGCTTGGCTCGTATGTATAGTCAGGAAACTCGAATAATTTGCTGTGCAAGCGTGTATCATCGTCGACCGCACCATCGCTTAACATCAGGTTGAGCTGGCGGCCAAACGCAAGCCAATTTCAAAGTTATTCTCAGTAAGCCAATTTCAAAGTATTCTGAAAATGTCAAAGTTATTCACGGCACAGCTAGCTCAGTTATGAGTGTTTAAAATCATACTTGTCTTTAGCATTTTTAGGGTTCCGTACCTAAAGGGTACCAAACGGGACCCTATTACTCTCGCTACGCTGTCCATCCGTCCGTCCATCCATCTGTCTGTCACAGAGCTGTATCTTTGTAACGGCAATAGACAACCCGTTGAAATTTCCACAGAATATGTGTTACTATGGTGCCTATTACGACAAATACTAAAAATAAAAAAGTCTAAAACCAAAGCGGATCCTCATAAAAGAAAAACATGCAAATTTTTTCACGTTTTTGATCCTGCTTTATTTTCAAAACGGTAATACATACCAGCGTCAAACCTGGTCTGTTTATAGTGCATACTATGCATTTTAGCAACAAATACTAAAAATAGGGAAAACATGGACATACGTGGTGCTACCTGCGTAAGAAATAGATGCAATAATTCATATTTCGTGCACGATGCGTTAATGACTTTTGATGAACACTCGTAAATTAAATCAGTTTTTATCGGGTATCAGGTCGGTGGGTGATACGGGACCCTTACTGCGGAAGTCCGACTCGCACTTGGCCGGTTTTATTAATAAGTGCTTTATTGCAGTAGCAGCTTTATACACAATGCATGCTTTCTTATGGTTCGTCATAGTTAAGCCTTAGTCATACAATGATATCCTTGTTTTTCTTTGTTTGATATTGATGTCAGCTGTAATGATATCGGGGATGGGCGCTTATGCCTATTTTACAGGATATTTTTTTATCTTAGTTAAGGCATAAGATATAATACAAAAATAAAACCGGCCAAGTGCGAGTCGGACTCGCGCAGTAAGGGTTCAACGACCTCTTACCCCATAAAAACTGATTTAATTTACGAGAGTTTATCAAAAGACATCAACGCACAGTGCGCGAAATATGAATTTTTGCATGTCTTTCTTACGCAGGTACTGCCACATATGTCTATGTTTGTCTTATTTTTAGTATTTGTTGCTAAACTACATAATATGCACTATAATCTGACCAAGTTTGACGCTGGTATATATTACGGTTTTGAAGATAGAGCAAAAACAAAAACGTTGAAAAAAATGCATGTTTTTTGAGGTTTCTTGTATGGGGACCCCCTTTGGTTTTAGACTTTTTTTGTTTTTAGTATTTGTCGTGATACACCTCATAGCAACACATATTCTGAGAAAATTTCAACTGGTTACCTATTACCGTTCAAAAGATACAGCCCTGTGACAGACAGACGGACGGACGGACGGACGGACGGACGGACGGACGGACAGCGTAGCGAGAGTAATAGGGTCCCGTTTGTCACCCTTCGGGTACGGAACCCTAAAAAACAAAAAAGGCATGTGTACATAAACTAATGTAATTACACTAATACCTACATATAAGCCTCTTCTGTATAAACATTAAGATGTATTAAATTATAGATAAATTGATGCAAATAAACACTTTTTATTTGTCTTTTCCATTAACACTATGTACATACCTATTTCACGCATGTCAATCACACCCAATTTATTCTTATTAGTCATCAAAATCTTCCAATTACTTTCTACTTACCAACTGTTGCAATATCAGATTTTGTATTAGACCAAAGTGTAAAGCAGTTTGTTCCCGACTATGAATACGTCACCCTGCTACACGAATGTTAAAAAAGAAATCGTGAAATGGGTTTACGTTGGTAACGAAATCAACATAAATTTAGAAGAAAATTCGAAAAAAAGATACGTCGTGTACCCAGACTGTAATTATATCGATAATTCAATGTGGTTTTCTATATAGAATGTATAGAAAATATATTTTTATACTTCATACTGTAATGTATGGAGACTACGGAGCAACTTTTGTTGGTAAGTAGTGATCAAAGTATCGCAAGAAATTATACTAATACCTACTTACTTAATGTTACTTATTATTATTTATTATGACTTGTATCTTGTATCCCAATTTATGTTAATAAACCTTTTTTAACATAAATTGGGATACAAGTCATACAAGCTATCCAAAACTAAGAAATGAAGCCGTATTTGTAAGTGTTAAAACCATATTTGTTCCGGTCCGAAGAGGAATGGGACTATACGTCCTGTACAGCTCTGTCTCTCTCTCGGAACGAAACAATGACATATCTAACACTTCATGATACCTACTTACAGGAAGAAATGAGTATGGGTAAAAGATATGTCTAAATTATTCATCTATCTTCAGGTCATCATGTTGGTCCGATGAAGAACACATCGCGTAATATCTGTACACTAAAATATTAAGACCTATAATAATAATAATATAACTTTTATTGCAACTTCAAAAGAACATAACAGCAGTGTAGCCCTGGACCCTGAACTAGGACAACCTGTATGACAGGGGCCAGGCCTCTCGGTTACATGGTACAGATTGAGAGACAATAGACATAATTAAATTATCTATATCTTGAAAAATTATGGTTAAGTTTACCTACATACTTCAGACAGTTACTAAGCTTTCGGAAAAATCGAAGACTTTAAAGCACTATTGGCCAACTGATAATTAAATCGTAATAATATGCAATATAGTGTAAAAGCAATATGAAGATTCTTTAGAGCATAAACATAGAATGAAATAAATTGATTAGAATAAGGGCCTGTCAAGTTATTATTTTTATGAGTAACAAAGTCAACAATCTTAAAGAATTCTCACAGCACTAAGAAAACTTACTACTACCATATACTGCCCACATCTTAAAAGAAAAAGTTCGTAAAAAGAAAACCAAATTTTTCCTCAAACGGGACGACAAGTCACCTTGAAATCTTCACAAAGTCTTTAAAACTGAACTTTCATTGACACATCTTCATTTCGATTTCATTAGAAGAAACGGAGTACTTAAGAAACCTATTCATTCAAGCTCAGCGGATGTTCGCGTCTCTTTCTATCATGTTAATTGAAGTATCTTCTGTCCCACTTTGGTGCGATGTTCAAGAAGTAGTGACGTCATAACGAGGTCGTCTCTCCGATTCACTCATTAAATAAACAGAGAAAATGTGCGTCATTTCAGCGGGACCACTTTGTCGTTTCATCTCACTTATTTTTACAGTAATAGAACTTACTTGATGTATAGTAATTAGTGATGTGTTTAACATAATAGGCAATTTATTTCCTGCATTCAGAATTGTGGAATTACATAAATCGTAGCGAAATATAAAATTAATAAACTTGCAAATGCTGGCAATCTCAATACCTCAAATTATCTTTAGGTAAATTAATCACACATGTTCGAAATAAACTAACTCAATATCATATACTAATAAGATAAGGAATGATAGAATCGGACTGACAAGTTCTTGCACGAACAAATTCAAAGACCCTACGAATTTTTTTTATTAGAATTATCAGTTCTCGACATATAGAATCTTCCAATGAATATTTTATTCTTATACTATTTCATACACTTGTTACGTTTTCTCATAATAATATGTTCATTCAAAGCTTTTATAAAACAACTATATCAAAACGATTTAAATTTTTGAAAGAAAAAATCGCTCACGAGCAGGATTCGAACCTGCGATTTTTTCTTTTCACGATTTAAATCGTTAGATTTCGTTTCGCATACGTAAAATGCGTTAAAAATAATAAATAACTATATCAAATGTTTTATTTTTGTTAATTTCTTTATTAAATAAAATAAAAATCCACACTATAATTAAATGAAAATTACAACCACAAGAATTACGAATTACCGTAGATCTCTAACTTTAAAAGTTATAATACTTGGTAAAACTCAAGGGGTCTCTCTGCATTGTGGAACACGTCTCTCGTTTTAATTCGTACCTCGACCCCGCTGTTCTTCATTATCTTATTACTTAGCCAACTTTGTAGACTGCGACCATTCCATCTTGGTACTGGTAACTAATTGTTAAAATTAAATTAAATGTGTTTTAGTGCTAAAAAAGTAAACGGTAATTTATTCATTATTGTAGAAATTAGACGAATTTTATTACTGCGTTTTCTATGTTTTGTTGTTTGTAATGTAACAGTAGATTTTTATTTTGAAAATAATAATAAAAACTAAAATTAAGTCAAAATAATTTTGATAGAAGTAAAATAATGTACTTTATTAGCACAGTTCCTACCAAGGAGTGTTGTGTGATCAAATAAATACCTATTTTATGTTTATTGTATAGATACAGACTGCAAATATTTATAATTATTATTTGGTTTTATAAGATAAAATAAGTAGTAGATTCCATTTAATGTAACAGTAGGTAGATCACACCAGAGAGTGTTTTCTTCCAAATATAGTCGTCTTACAAATATGTATTTGTTTATTTTATTTTATATACTATAAGGTTCTTCATTATTAATCCAAAAAAATGTAAGTGTTTTATAGAATCTACTCATCATAATTCATAACAAACAATATTTACTATGGGACCAACACTGAAATCGCGAAAAAAAACATCTGTTGGTGCCATCCCTACATTTGTGTTAACATAAATCGATAAAATGTAGGGACCACCTCATATTTTTTTCGCGGGTTGCTCCCATAGTAAATGTTATTTGTTATGATGAGTAGATTCACCACTTCAAATATTTTGGATTAATAATGTAGGACCTTATACATATTATAAGATGGCGAAGTGAGCAAAATGCCCACTTGGTGCTAAGCGGTTACCTTTGCCCATAACAACTGCAATACAACCTAGGCTGTTGCCTAAATGGTACGGCAAGTCGGTTGACCAAACTGAGATATGAAGGTGGTAAGTCTCATGTGATACATTAATATAGAATACAGGAATTTTAAACGAAATCTGGCTATTAAGTGTCATTTCTAAACACAGGCCTATCTGAAAATACGCCACATCATAGCTAAAATTACAACTTAATTAAAATTAATTTTCCGAGTATCAAGATCGAAAAATCCCACTAAAAATCTTAAGGCGGTGCTGGCAACGGAGTTGTTCTAAGTGCAGACTTTAATGGGCTCCTCCTTCACCTTGACCAGGACTGAACTTTCACCCCAGTTCAGGCAAAACTGGGTCGGATGAGATAGGGTTGAAAAAAAGACAAAAGATTTTTTTTATCATATTTTTTGTTATAGAGAAAAGTTTTTAGTGTTCATTTTTGACAGTTTATGGATTTTATGGGTTGTGCTATTGGTATGAATATATCGTAGGTATATTTTCCAATGGTACAGACAGAAAATAAGTAATATTATAGCCAATCTCTACCATCACACACATTAGGTTTTATCAAAAATCGTAATTCTGAAGTCTGATCTTATGGGTGTATATTTTGACCATCTCCTGCTCATATGCTAGTTTATTTGGGGACTTCGTAGCATGTATTTTCTTCCATATATCTCTCTCGGCCGTCATCTCAGTGCTTACTTTCTTTCTATTCATATAATCTTTCACACCACAATCCATGTTTTCTTTCGTCTGGCTTTTTTCTTAGCCATCTACATTCATACTTAAAACTTTTCTCGTAACATGCTCCTCATTTCTCCTCATCACATGTCCATACCATGATAGTATAATACATTTTGACCTATGTGTTATGATGAAATATAATAGGAGAGGGATTTTATTTTCCTATTCGTTCCTTATGGGTTTATATAGATTGTGCTAAATTGGTATGATTTCTAATACAGATTACACAGAGAAAACGTTAAAACTATACCACCAAAGTCGATTTTGATATAAAATGTTTGTAATTCTGAAGCCAAAAAGTATTGTTTTGTCTATGTAATAGAGATGATGATGCTTGGGGGAGGCCCATGTCCAGCAGTGGACGTCTTTCGGCTGAAATGATTATGATGATGATGTAATAGAGAAAGAAATACAATTTGAATCTGCTTAAATTATATTGAAAGTACAATGAGTGTTCCGTTTTTTTGTTCTTTTTTTAACGCAATCGAAAGTTTTTTTCCGATTAATTTATTAATTGGAAGGGTTTTGATTTTAAATAATTATTGCTTTATAGAAAACAGATCCTTAATTTTCTAATTGGAAAACTGCAGATTTTCTTTTTTGCCATGAACTCATTATTGTACAGAACTACAGACACATACAACCATATTTTTACTGTTAAATAAATCACAAAATATATAAATAAATACAATTAGGTCAAGAAAAATAGCCTATAACCAACCAAGCGGTGACATCAAAGACGATTTGCCGTCGGGCGGCGAGATCAAAGTGCCGCCGTCGGGGTGTTATCTTATTGAAGTTGCCGACGGTAACGTGCATTCGGATACTTTGCCTTAAGTTTTTGTTTACATCTTACATTTTCTATTCTTATTTATTTTACTAAATGGTTTAAATTGCTTAAATAAATGTTAAAAATTGTCTCGTTAGTGGAATAACATTTTTTGTACACTAACTACTAACTGTACCATAGTTTACTAATGGTAAAATTTTAATTAATTAATATTTATAGCCTCAATGGACAAAAAATATACAGTACTGTACCCAGGTGATGCTTGGGGGAGGCCTACGTCCAGCAGTAGAAGTCTTTCGGCTGAAATAATGATTACGACTGTAACCAGGCTAAAAAAATTGTGAGTAAGCAATAAATTACAATTTTATATTTATTTGTCCTAATTATTTTATTATTTTTAACGCATTTACGTATGCGAAGCGAAATCTATCGATTTAAACTGTGGAAAGAAAAAATCGCTCACGAGCAGGATTGGAACCTGCGACTCTTGACTCAGTACGCCAGTGCTTTAGCCAATAAGCTACCGTGAACACTGCTCGTGGTATCGAAATTAACCTCCACTTTGGTACATCTTTGGGTGACGTCAGCGATATCTTATTAAGAAACAGTGTTTCTTAACCGACTCGAGTAACTTTGCAGTTAATTCAAAGTCGTATACATATGCGTCCCTTACTAATTATTTTATTATTTTAACGCATTTACGTATGCGAAGCGAAATCTATCGATTTAAAATTTTAAACTGTGGAGAAAAAAATGTCCATTTTAATAAATCATTACAATTTCGTTCAATTTAGTATTAGATAATAGTAGAATAAATACATCAGCATTTCAAGCTAAAAGGTTACTTTATTTGTTTGTTTGTAAATAGCCTCGTAAGGCCCAACCTAAATGTAGGTCGATATAAATGACGACCCAATGTACTAAAAATAGATACAAGTAGTTGCGGCCCAGACTTCAACTTTTCTTTTTCCTACTTCGGCCCAATGACCTATAATATGGACATCAAATGCAAATTAAGCCAAACAAAGATGTTTCTTTTTTAGGTCGATGGGCCGATATTTGATGATTTAAAAAGTTTGTTTAGGTTTGAACGACTACTGACCATATGTACTTAAAGTAGGTTGTTGGGCCTTATGAGGATAGGTTAATGGGGTACATTTTTTTTTTTTTTTTTTTTTATGATTTATAGATCTGCTCTTGACCACAATCTAGACAGCTTTGTCAGGATGTGGTCGACGATGGAGCGAGCAAACCTATTAGGTGCCGATTCACTCCAGCTTTAAAGGCGTTAGGGTTATAAGTGCCCGGAAATACAGATGCCGGCAGTGAATTCCACAACTTGGCTGTGCGCATTATGAAAGAGTTCTCAAAGCGCTTGGTCCTGATAGTAGGGATTTCCACCAAATGTGGATGATATCCTACATTGTTGAGAAAATCTTTTGCGAGATTCATCGTAAGTTGTAGGTCCTTCACATTCGGAGAAGAGAGTCGTGCCCAGCAGTGGGACAGCAATGGGCTGGTTATGTGTTACATACACATAACCAGCCCATTGCTGTCTGTATTTATTAGGATCCTATCCTAAATGAGTTCCAAGTCCAGAAAAGTGTTTTGTTAAAAAAAAAATAAGAACGCTACATCACATCACATTACACATATGTATTTTAATTTTTGAATCTTAGTATGATGTTCCGTGTGACACAAAAAATAGCACCACCCCATCTCTTCTCGTGGGGGTCGTAAAAGGCGACTAAGGGGTTCACCAGAGGATGGGCAGCAGCGTTCTCTGAGTATTTATTCAACCAACTGCGATCGCCAGCCCGCCTGCCAAGAGTGAAGATTATGGCATATCCCCCCTTCTGGGGGAGGCCTATGTCCAGCAGTGGACGCCTTTCGGCAGAAATGATGATAATAATGATGATGTTCATACCTCATATTGTTCTGGTTTCATTTCTTTAGCAGACATCCTACTCCCAATTTTTTTTTATAATAAAAATATTATGTCATTTACAAAGTGCCATTGAAATTGAAATAACTAAAAATCTCTTATGGGCTTATTGTACTCATCTTTATGAAGAACTTTTACTAAGGGACCAACCCTGAAATCATGGAAAAAATAGCTGCTTCATACATTTAGGTTCGCGTTATCATCATCATCACCATCATTTCAGCCGAAAGACGTCCACTGCTGGACATGGGCCTCCCCCAAGCATCGCCATAACGACCGGTCCTGTGCTTTCCGCATCCAGCGGATTCCCGCGACTTTCACCACCTTGTGGGGGGACTGCCCACGCTGCACCTTCCAGTACGCGGTCGCCACTCCAGAACTTCACGGCCTCATCGGCCATCCGCCATCATTCATTCTTCTTCTATCGTGTCGACATGAGCTACATAATGATAACAGCTCATGCCGTTGAAAAAAGATTAGCCAGTCATCAGGTTGGTAGCAGGGCTGACTGCCCAGGGAGCGCTGGACGATCAATTAAATATCGTCACTCGTGGAGGATCTTTTAATGCACCTTATTATTTCCATTACCAAGATATAATGTCGTTAATAAACGAACGGTTTTACCGTCTTTTTAGGGTTCCGAAGTCCTACAAGGAACCCTTATAGTTTCGTCGTGTCCGTCCGTCTGTCCGTCTGTCCGTCTGTCCGTCTGTCCTAATCCTTTACAGCTTAATAACTTCTACAGTTATAAACATAAGTAAATGAAATTTTGTTTAAAAATAGTCTACATATAGATCTCAATTTTAAAAGAATAAAAGAATCGTTTTTCCGTATTTTAGGGGTGGCGTCCATACATGTGAAATGGAGAAAAAAAAATTTTTTTCGCTGCACCCCCTCGTGTGGGATATCATTGAATAGGTCTACTAAAATGAAGGTAATGTTACATACACCACTTTTTTATCAGGTGTACCATCTGCGAAATATAGCCCGCCAAAGTGGCTTGCAATGTGTCCCCCCCCCCTGCCATTTCTAAACTATGCAATGTAGAAACTTATAATATTCCACATTGATAGACCTTTGTGAAAACTCTCTTTTAAAATTATTTCGAGTATAATGTGATTATAATTTTTTGAGTTATAGAGAGAAAACTGAAAAATACTTAAAACGTCCTAGTTCAAAGGTCATTGACCTTAGAGAAAAATTATCATAGCTAATAATGCTCCTTTAGCTACTTTCTATTTGAAAAAATCACAAAAAGTAACTTTGAAATGACAAACGTCTTAAATTTGGCTTCTTGAATTTATCGCTAGATGGCCCTACTAACAACACGCTCTGAGTCGCGAATGCTGCCGATTATTGCAAAAACTAAAATAGCCATGATTAATATTCGATTTGATTCGTTTGTAATTACACCTACTTAAGGAACCCTATAATACTGAGCATGGCCCGACATGCTCTTGGCCGGTTTTTTAAAATTATTTTTCTTTTTACTATAAATTACCTTTAAGATACTTTATTTGAATTACAATCTAGCCATGAGGCTAATCAGTAATTTAATTTTAACTTAAATTGCTATGTAAAGATGTTCTAAGAATGCGTCCAATAACTTTTCTTAGTTTCTGTTGAGGAAGACACGATGATATTTTAAAAAGTACAGATATGTTGTTGCGCGCGCAATCTGAAGACTCAAAAATGTCCTAATTGGAACGTTTTGCTACTAGTCTCCGTCAAGCAAGGCGCCGAGCATGTGTGTACAGAAAGTGTACTAATTATGACGCGAAACTAACTTAAAGTAACTAATAACTTGAAGTAACTAACTTACTTACTTTTCAATAGTTTATGTGTATTGTGCTGCCACTGCGTACGGAACATATTTTTCGTTGGTTTTGTTAAGGTATGACATAATACTTTTATATATCATTGGGAAGACACTTTGTTTATGTTTTCTTTATAAACAGCACTTATCACTACATATTGTCTGTCACTTTCAAATTCTAATGTTATACTTTTTCACCCACTAGGAAAACAAAACGGCATCATCCTTACTTCGACAAGATCACTTTAAGCTAACAGCTTCATACAACATAAGCAGCCAATGAAATTCCTGAAAAAAAAACACACGCTCAAAAGAAAAACACAAAGTTCCTCCTTACCTTAAAGTTTAATCCACGTTTCGACCCTTAACAAAAACGCGTTATTCCTTTACCAGAGAAAAACCCACCCCGGTATTAAAAAGGAACGCACTCATGTGTGAACGGCACTGTATCTTCTAGCGAGAACAAAGGACGGGGAAAACATTTGCTTTTTAGGGTTGGCCTATACTAAAAGATGGGATCTTTTGAAGACAAGCTGATGTCTGCGGCTTCGCTCACAGTGCAACCTATCGTGTCCAGATTTTGTGATTTTCTTTTTTGGCACTAAACCAATATAATATTTTAAATATGGGTCATTTCGGTCCAGAAATGTAGATTTTGTCAATAACATACAGCGGCACTTATCAGATTCTAGCTATGAACCATTGTCTTGACAAAACAAATATATTGTGTAAATATGATCTCAATCGGTCAAGTCATTCAGAAGTTATACGATTACTAACAGACGCACCAAGGATTATATCTATATTTTTATTGAAGAAGATAATAGTATAGTTAGCTAATAGCTTTATTACGCGTACAATACACGCAATCTAACTTGGCCGGCCTGAAGTTAGGCACTTTGCATGTTTCCCTTGCCACCCATAAAATGATAACTGCGACGGTCTTGTAACAATTTCAGGCCGGCAACTTATATATTTGCGCGTAAGTAGTCTGTTTGTGCTTACTCGTCTTATTTAGTAAACAATCTTGACAGCCTTTTTATTCAAATTACAACTGATGAAATATTATTAATAGTTCTGCATTATAATAAAACAAAGTTTAACCGGATTAAATCGCGTATCTTATTTAAATTGGTTTCCCTGACGTTTCGAAAGCTTTGCAGCATTTCGTGGTCGCAAGTAGACTAAGATGACAAATCATTACAGATATTCCTAAAAAATTATTTCAATCTACCGTACAATATTTATTAATTAAAATCGTTTCGATCCACGCAGTAATCACTCACAATATCATTATCTTTTACAGTGTTGCGTGCTGTTTGGGACTTGATTATTTTTAGGACTGGGTTCCAAACAGGTGGCAGCTGCCAACCATCTTCTCTATTAAAATTAGGATGTTTTATATACGCAATATACGCGATTTAATCCGGTTAAACTTTGTTTTATTATAATGTGTAGTGATCGCGTAAACCTAAGAAGTTAATAGTTGTGCATTTGTAATTAGGTTTAAAAATATTGTTCAGTTTATAATGTTTTTAACGTAATGTCTTTTAATCATTATTATTGGCGTAGTGCATTAAAAAGGCACTCCAAGATTGTTTACTAATTAAAGGTGGCCACTGACGATGCTTCCAAACGTATGAATGGCGTGGCCGCATTCCAAAATCTGTCCGTGAATGTTGAAAACGTATGTTATTTCTAGAACAAGTCAAGCTTTTTTGGATGTCGTCATTAAAACGACGTCCGAATAGATACATCGTCAGTGCCCACCTTTAGACAAGTGAAAAAACAGAGTGTACGCTGTTTAGCAGTGGATTTTTACGATGATACAATATATTTTTAGTATAGCTTGTGGTGTGGCACAAACTTATTATACCGAGTATCAGTAGACACAGATATCTTCAGCAACACCCTCCTCTTGCCGACATTGAGACGTTCTTTTTAAAACCAATACTGTATCCTGCTCTCAATGTTTTTCTTCTCTTGTTACGTTTTTCTTTTATTCCTATTGTTTTTCTAGTATGTAGTCGATTTATCTTGATAAAACTGTGATCAGTAGCAATAAAGGATTAGCAATTTTATGACGCTTGATTATTAAAAGTTTTTACATTAATATGTGCAATAATACATATTGGTGCTGGCGGGCGCACCCAAGCTTTGCTTCAATAACAAAACCAAAAAACCCGACTGCTTTTAAATATACCTAACTGAAAAGATGTAAACAAGACTTGTGTAGGTAGGTACATGTAGGTATATGTGACAGTATCAAATCAACACGCAGTCGGAGGCTACGTATGTTTTTGGTCATGAATTACAAAAGTAGTTCATAGGTAGCCTCCGCCTGCGTGTTGATTTGATACTTTCACATATACATACATACATACACTCGAAAAACATAACCCTCCTTCTGGCGCAGTCGGGTAAAAAAGAAGGTACCTACATGAAGATGCGTGGAGGTACGGAAACCTTAGTGCGTGAGTTCGACTCGCACTTGGCTGGTTTTAAACAGAAGACATCTCAGAGATAGCTTGAAGTTTACAACGTGTTAAAGAAATAATTGAAAACCTCTTAAGGAGTCATTGTACTCACCATTATGTACAACTTTTACTATGGAATCAACGCTGGAATCGCGAAAAAAACGGATGTTTCTTACATTTGTGTTCACATAAATCGACAAAATGTAGGGATCAGCTGATTTTTTTTTCGCGATTTCAGGGTTGGTTCTATAGTAAAAGTTGTTCATACTGATGAGTACAATGACCCCTTAAGAGCTTTTCAGTTATTTGAATAACTCGTTGTATAGGAGAAATATTCATGTTTTTTTTTATATTCTAAAATGTCCTTCCTTTGACCGCTACCTCCCCTGATGTTGGTGTACGATTGACCAACAAAAACCTATTCACTCGTGCCTGAAAGACCAATAGCCAATTAGCGGTTTTGCCATAAATTCTTAAAAAAAAAACAGGTAACATCTATGAGTCTCATTTAGAACAGGTAATTAACTTCATATTTTAAAAATATCGTCGCTGTACCCAAAATCAGAATTTATTAAAAAAAGACCTCCTCTTTGGTCTAGTGGTTGCAAGCGTGACTGCTGAGCGTGGGGTCCTGGGTTTTTTCATTAGGAAATTCTCAGTAGCAGCCTGGAGTCTGGATTTGTGCCCGGTTAATGGCAATAGGCTCGCCTCCTATTACATGGGACTATAACATAACTGGCGAAATGTGGGTGTACTATTACACCTCTGCCTACCCCTTCGGGGAAATACAGGCGTGATGTTATGTTATGTTACTTTAATAATAAAGTAACTGAAGTATTTGCAGTGACACTCCATCGATGAAGTAATGTTTATTTTAAATAACATAACATAACATAATCAGCCCATTACTGTCCCACTGCTGGGCACGGGCCTCTTCTCAGTATGAGAAGGCTAAGGCCATAGTCTACCATGCTGGCCTAAAAATAAAATATGAAAAAAAAACATAAAAGGCAAAGGAAAATTTGAATAAGTACCAAAACCGCGTAGGGGTCGATAAACGTTTCTTTTTTCAAAACAAACGTGTCTTAAAAGTCTCAAAACATATTTACACAACAGGGGGTAAGGAAGTAAGGGGTAGAAACCCCCACCGTTTTCTTGCAGCAATAAATTCTATAAATGCGTACCATAAATATTGTCAACCACTTTCTAGTGTAGCGTTATGGTAAATTGTAAATGGCGAATATTTTTCTGAAAAAGTATTTTCTTTTACTTGAATCTTATTCCTTAATAAGGTTTGGGAATATACTTACTTCTTTATAAATTCCTGGAATCGTGTATTCTGAGTAGAAGCCCGGAGTCTGGATTTGCACCCGGCTTGCCTCTAAGTATGTATGTATGTGAAACCTTCCCCCGTAGCCAAGTTGACAATCTACTAAATCGTCAACGCTAATAGAAAACAATCAAAATGTATGGGAATGACGTATCTCAGCGAAAAAGTCATTCATTGAAATATGTCATTCCCATACATTTTGATAGAATAGAATAGAATAGAATAGTATTTATTTGCAGCAAACGTGGTACAATAAGGTGTTAGAAAACATTATTTTGAACTAATACATGTTCCACCAGGTACTGGTATACAAATTTTTTCATAATGCATGTTAAATAAATAAATAAATATTTAACAATACTTTTAAATTACAATGGAGTTAATTATAGTTTTTTTCTTTTAAATTACATATTATTAGCATTCATTCATACTCTTAAACTATTAACACTCTACAACATTATTCAATCAAAATTTATCCCATTATAATAAAATTGATTGAATTGATTGTTTTCTATAGCGTTGACGATTGTAGATTGTCAACTTGGCTAGGAGGGCTTCTGCGATTCGAGAAAACTGAGAGACCATACAGCCCAATAGTTTTACAGGCACCACTTTCAAACTCCCTCTGATATAATCATTTCTAACTTCTATTCTTGTCACTTCACACATCCCTCTCAACCATAGAAATCTAAATAATAAAGCAATAGAAGTGGTAAAGGTGCGTGAATTTGTCGCCGCATTCATGATCTGTCTCATAGGACACCAGTGCGCGAATCATTTTCTTTATCATCAGTGCTGTTTTGGACGCAGAGTCGCTAAAATTGTATTTTGCAATATCTAACAGCGGAATTGTTTTTAGTCTTAATTTATTTTGCATTGAATGCTAGACTGACTGACTGCCTCGTTGGTCTAGTGGTTGCAAGCGCGACTGCTGAGCGTGAGGTCCTGGGTTCGATTCCCGGGTCGGGCAGTGTTACTGGGTTTTTTCATTAGTAAATTCTCAGTAGCAGCCCGGAGTCTGGATTTGTGCCCGGTCAGTGGCAATAGGCTCGCCCTCTATTACATGGGACTATAACATAACTGGCGAAATGTGGGTGTACTATTACACCTCTGCCTACCCCTTCGGGGAAATACAGGCGTGATGTTATGTTATGTTATGAATACTAGAAACATGGTGGGCGTAATCGCGTATTTTTGTGTCGGTAGCGGAAAACCGGTGACATGCGTTCCGGTAGTAAAAGACAGTAGATAATATTTCTATTACCTTATTATTTAGATTTCTATGATCTCATCATTCTAGGTATAATTAACAAATAACATTTTATAATAAAACAAGTTTAAAGTTGAAGGATCCGTTTGGGATGGGTAGCATTTGGCAAACTTCGCCGAGTCTTCTCGTCGCCTATACCGCAAAGTTTGAAGACAAAGGTCTTCAACCAGTGCGTCCTGCCAGTCATGACTTACGGCACCGAGACGTGGACACTGACAGTTGGGCTAGTCCACAAATTTAAAGTCGCTCATCGAGCTATGGAGCGAGCTATGCTTGGAGTTTCTTTGAAGGATAAAATCCGAAGCGAGATTATTCGGAGAAGAACCGGAGTGACCGACATAGCTTGCAGAAACAGTAAGCTGAAATGGCAGTGGGCTGGCCATGTCTGTCAAAGGACTAATGGCCGCTGGAGCAGACGAGTCCTTGAGTGGAGACCGTGAATCGGCAAACGCAGCGTAGGGCACCCCCCCGCCAGGTGGACCGACGACCTGAAAAACGTGGCTGGGGGGGGCTGGATGCGGAAGGCAGAGGACCGTTTTGTGGCGCAACTTGGGGAGGCCTATGTCCAGCAGTGGACTGCGATAGGCTGAGTTGAATAAAACAAGTTTAACCGGATAAAAAAAATACATTAAATTTTTTTTTTTTTTTAATAAATTAGAAATAATCAAGTCCCAAACAGCACGCAACACTGTAAAAGACAGTGACATTGTGAGCGACTACTGCGTGCATCGAACCATCGAAACGATTTTAATTAGTAAAAAATTGTACGGTAGATTAAAATATTTTTTTAGAAATATCTGTAAAGACGCTTGTCATCTTGGTCTTTCTGCGACCACGAACGCTGCAAAGCTTTCGAAACGTCAGGAAACCAATCTAAAAATTATACGCGATATAATCCGGTTAAACTTGTTTTATTATTACCCGACTGCGCCAGAAGGAGGGTTATGTTTTTCGAGTGTATGTATGTATGTATGTATATTTCTTTGGCACGCTCTGTAGCCTAAACGGCTTGATGGATTTTAGCTTGAGATGTGTCGTTAGATTCGTCTTAATTATAATTATTATGAACTACTTTTGTAATTCATGACCAAAAACATACGTAGCCTCCGCCTGCTTGTTGATTTGATATTTTCACATATACCTACATGTACCTACACAAGTCTTGTTTACATCTTTTCAGTTATATTTGCAAGCAGTCGGGTTTTTTGGTTTTGTAAATTAACCTTTTAAATGTGTAGTGATCGCGAAAACCTAAGAAAATAACATTTTATAAGTCTCCTTAGAAATCCATTTACTCTCTTTATCTTGATCATGACCACCATTAGTTTTTCACCAATAAATAAAACAACCTCAAAATATACGCACATAATATAATATATTCCCTTCTTTTTTCTACATTAAAACCTTCTTTTCCCTTCAGAGAAAAACGGCGGAAACACGGGACCGGAAGTTGCGCCGACCGCCACCGGAAACGACTCGCCCTGTGAACGTTAAGAACATGTCACATAAATCACTTTTATTATAGCTGTAAGGAGAAGGGTGTAAGTACATAATACATCAAGTAAAATACACAGGAGGTATATAAAGAAATAGTTCTGTTACGAGTTTTGTTATCGTCAAAGTATGAGAGACTTAGGTCGATATTACATAATGTTGCTCAAGTACAGTTTAATCTTCAATTATCTGATCACTGCTTAAGCATAGAATCTTTACTTGAGCATCGGTCTTAGTCTAATATGGTAAACAATCTATCTAGAGTCTAGAATCAGCTGAATCGAAATTCAAATCGGGATTCAAGCTGAAATTACGTAGTAGCATACTTACTAGTAATTAGGCTAACTTGTAAAAACAACAGTTTTGTGATAAGTTTAAACTTAAAATCAATAACAATATAACCTGAAATAGCAAGGATTACAGATTGAATCTCTGCTCAAGCACGAATCTACAACTGAGTAGGTAATATTTTATAACAAATCTGGCCTCAGCTGAACTATGAACAATGAATCTATGCTTGAGAAATATTTTAAAATTAAAGCTTAACTCAAAAGAAGTTCTAAGCAGTGATCAAATTTTGAGTTTCCTGCTGCTATACGAGCCTATGAGAAATTTCGTAAAATAATAGTCCCAAACTAAGCAGAGCCTGTACTATGGGTACTAGACATTTAGACAATGAATATAATACTAAAGTAATATTTTTTGTAAATACGTACTTTTATAACACATAAAAAACACAGACCAACACAAACACATATTCATCATATAAACATTTGTGACCTGTACATAAATTTAGAAAATGACTTCAAGCAAAGTGCTCCCAATTCTGCTATAACTGCATTTTTTTTTCCAAGCCATTGCAAAACTTGGCCACATCTGTACGTTTTTGGATAGCTTATAAAATGAGGATGTTATTTCTGTAATTCTCTGCAACATAAAGGGTACTTAGACGATTTTGTTTTATAACTTGTGATTTATGTCCATTTATTTACGAGGTTATGAAAATGTTGGCCACGAATTTGATATTAGAGTAATTGTGTATTCATCAGATTTCAGGAAAGTGTCAATTGAGTGCAAAAATTAGGTTAGATTTTTCACAATTAGCATTTTTCCATCCGAAGACGGAAAATATAAAAAAAAAACTTAAAACTGCTATAACTCGAAAACAAATTACTGGCGCCCCCTGGTTCACGGGATCATTTTTGTTGCAAATGAGCTCTAGTATAACCCCTTTCATGGAATTGGTCAAATTACAAATCATCCTGTATGCACATGTAGAAGGTGCGCAATATGAAAACCACTGGAGTGGCGACCGCTTACTGGAAAGCGCAGCGTGGGTAGTGTTGAAACAACTTTAGCTATCTAATCAAAGCACTGGCATGTTTGATACTTATATATTTAAATTAATAATATTCTTTCTATGATATTGATTTTTTCTACATCTCTGCTGTCACATTCTATGCTGTCATTACCTATACTAAAATACATCATGATTTTCTCTGATCTTCGCTGATACTTTAAAATCACCTTCCAATACTGCAACTCAGCCTGAGACATCTAGTTCTCAGAGGTAGGCCCCCCACAAGGTGGACCTACGACCTGGTGAAGGTCACGGGAATCCTCTGAATGCGGAATGCGCAGGACCAGTCGTTGAAGCGATGCTTGGGGAGGCCTATGTCTAGCAGTGGATGTCTTTCGGCTGAAATGATGATGACGATTTAATCAAGAATAACCTATACCAGGCCCCTCAGAAAGTATTGCGAAAAAAAGTTTTTATATATGGGAGACTGGCCAGTTATAATGTTTTTCGAAAATATGATTATTTATAAGTAAAAATAAGTAAGTTCCAATTTCAAAATTTCCCTCCACATTTTTTGCGAGTTAATTCAAAGTATTGTGTCTCACTGAAATATGGATCTGCGCCGGGAACATTTTAGAGCTATGATTTTATACGATTTCAAGTGTCGCCTGAAACCGGATGAATCGTACGATAGACTTCAAATGGCATTCATGGATGAAGGCCCTTCCAAGGCAACCGTGTATCGTTGGTATAACGAATTCAAGCGCGGTCGACCAACTTTGGGGGATGACGAAAGAAGCGGTCGCCCTTTGACGGCTGTTACCGAAGAAAACGTGCTAGCAGTGAAAAATTTAATCCAAGACAATAGGCGAATTACATATCAGGAGATTCAACACATATTGAAGATTGGATCGGGAAGCGTTCACGAGATTCTACACAGCCATCTTCGCGTGAGGAGGATAGTATCACGCTGGGTGCCGCACAACCTCACCGATGCTCAGAAGCAGGCCCGGGTGGAATGGTGCCGTGATATGCTTAACAAATTTGAAGCAGGCTCGTCTCGGCGTGTTTACGACATCGTTACAGGTGATGAGTCCTGGATTTATCAATACGACCCAGAAACCAAGCGCCAGTCGACTGTTTGGGTGTTTCAAAATGAGCCAACGCCTACCAAAGTGAAGCGATCTAGAAGCGGGGGTAAGATTTTGATCGCTAGCTTTTTTAATTTGACTGGCCACTTGGTATCAATTCCCTTACGGGATCAAAGAAGCATTAATGCCGAATGGTATACTACCAAATGTTTGCCAGAAGTTTTCTCTGTTATAAGCAACAAGCGACCAAACACAGGGCTCCGCGGGCTACTGCTCCACCACGACAATGCACCTGCGCACACCGCACTCAAAACGAGGGACTTCCTGGACAGCACGCCAGTCAAACTCCTGGGTCACCCTCCTTACAGCCCTGATCTAGCACCGTGTGACTTCTTTTTATTCCCAAAAATAAAAAATCAGCTCAAAGGGATACAATTTTCGTCGCCGGAAGATGCGCTGGCTGCGTTCGAGCAGGCTGTAAACGAGGTGTCTGCGGCGGACTGGAAAAAGTTTTTTGAAAACTGGTTTAGGCGCATGAATCTTTGTATAGAGGCTGGTGGAAAGTACTTTGAAAAGATTTGATAAAAATATATGTACGTATAGAAGAATTTTTTTTAGTTTCGCAAAACTTTCTGAGTGTCCCACGTACTTGGTTTGTCTATATACTTAAAGAGATCCTATAGCTTCCTATACTAGGTCTGTCTATAGACTAAAAGAGATTATATCTATCCAGAAGTTGAAAATAAAAAACGTGTTATATATTTTCAATCCTATTCTTCACCAACTCGAACGGTTCGTATTTTAAACTTAAAAGGCTCTTGGCGAAGCTCTTATACTACCAAACCAACAAAAAAACGTCTTTCGAAGACATGTACGGGACTACATAGTGAAACAAAAATCGGGTTTATAACACACTGTATTGTCCAGGCATCACAGACCAGTAAGCTTCAAGACTCCGCATAAACAAAGTTTTGTATTCGAACGCAGTCGTAAAACGTTGGTGGGGTCAGGGGGGCGGACGGCGCGTTATGATTGGCCGGCTCAAAAGTGCGGTGGTATGATTCCTTATGATTGGTGCCGCTCGCTGACTGAGTGACGTTCCAATTGGCGGAGGGACGTATGATATGCAGTGGTAGAGCATATGCGTTGTGACCGGGAGTGTCCAGCTAAGCGGCGTCTAGAGGCTTACTGGTCTATGCCAAGCATGCACCGAGCGGTCCACACATCGGAAGACCGCATAGCTTGGAAATGCGTCGTATGTGGTTGCGATCCTCAGCAGTGAGGGAACGACGAAGAAGAAGAATTGTCCAAGCTAGTCTGTGCGGTAGTCGACTGCCATCAAATCTCACAGACTAGCCTGGACAATAGAACATAGGTAATAGGACAAATTACCCTATGGTCTAAAATTCACTCAGTAGTGAATTTCCTCAGTACCCTCAGTATAAAAAGTGATTCGAACAAACGTAAATCGGACTCAAGTAAATTCAACTGCTTTAAAAAGGAAAATTGTTTTTAGAACGTTTGTAATTCGACCAAACGTCTTTCGATGACATGTACGGGACTCTAAATCAACGAAGGAACAACACTAGTTGCCGATAAAACGAAATAGGTACAAATTATTTTAAATTACTGCCGCCTGCGCAAACGAGACAATCGCTGAGACATTAGTGGTAATCAGGAACAGACTAATCATTAATTACGAAAGGGAATGCAATCTTTAAGTAAATTGAGACAGAAGGAAACTCGTGGGGTGTTTAAATTTGGTGCGGACGTTGAAAATAAAGGAGGAGGCAATCGAAACTGTACCTCCAGAATTCGGTCAAACCGAGCGAGACTCGCTGCGAGACGCATGACTTCATCTGTTGCAACGCGACGCTTTACGCTGTGATGCGCTGCAGTTGGTTTGACCTAGCCTCACAGACATAGTAAAAAATATAGACTAAGTACTGCGAACCACCATAGTGAAGCCAACAAAAACCATGCTCCTTCATGTACAACCAGTGCTCACATACACACCATGCACCTGAAGGATATTTGTTTTCGCGATGCTTACTGGACAATGCCGCGACATGCTAACTGAGAGGGGTGAGCACGGTTTAAGGTGTATGTGCGTGCGTAAGCGCTGGTTTGTACATGGCGGAGTACGGTTTTATTGGCTTCACTATGATTGTTTGCAGGACTTTGTCTATATTTTTTACTATGTCTGTGCCTAGCCTTAAAAATTGACGTAAAAGTCATACCTAAGGCGGCCCATATACCTACAATATAATTGTCCAATAATAATTATATCGTGCAAGTGTTTTTAAATCTTTAATACCATTTCAATCTTACCCTTAAACGTTCAAATATCATTGCACAATTGCAATAATTGCACAATTACATTGTAGGTGTACGGGCCGCCTTATTGCGTGATTTAACGCAATTTTTAACTTTATGGCAGGCTTGGATCGATTTGACGTTCTTAAAATGTCAAACCAGTACGCGAAATTATGGATTCTTCTATAGTCTCTTTGTCACCTTAGTTCTTCCCCACTCCTGCACCACATAAACCCCCCCCCCCCCAACTAGTTTCTAGAGCTTGAAGACAGACAAAATACTTCTTACTTATTCCCCAGATTGGGTTCTATTCCTGGCCGAGCCAGCAGCTTTTTCAAAAATCCATAAAATTATGCAGTTTTTGTTTACTCCAAAATCCAGATCATGATTCCTCTGACGACTTTTCTCTATACTTTATAGTTTCGGATTTGGCCCTCCAGCACTATTTTCAAAAATCACCCTGTATAACTAATCCTGAATACTCAATTTTTTATAGCATTCTATATTGGTAATATAAACAGGTGGTAGGTAGGCTTAGGATTAGAATCAGATATGAAGCTTTTTTTTCCGTGGGGAAATCCTCATGGATGCACTCCGCCCGGGGTAGGCGGAGCCAGTGTCGGACTCTTACCGACTAAAACCACCACGGTGTTCCTTCAACTACCTTAGCCGGGGGCGTGGGAACCCGTGAGTATTCACACAACCACCCCCGATAGGTCTCGGCCCGCCACAAGCAGGCGAGCCCCTTCTCCCCATGAGGCCTAACGACGGCCGCACCCTCTGTGGCGCACACGGAACACTGCACGCCACCTCACCTCGCGGGCCTTTACCAGCTACGCCAGCTGCGCCAACTACGCCAGCTGCTGGTCGGGCAGCAGACTACCCCGAGTCTGCTGCTCGCAGGCCCATCCTCTTGTATTTTTTTATAGAGGTGTTCTTCCTCGCGGTCCGGGCGGTAAAGCCAAGACCTTCGGTCCCAAGAGGCGCGAGAATAGTACTCAGCAGGCACTCCTGGGATTACGAGACCGACGGGGGCAGGAAAGGACAGTCCTCCCGCTGCCTGCCCAGTGGCAGGGTGAGTGCACACCGGGCCCGCCCCTGCTCCTCCACAGTGCCCTCTGCTTTCTCAGAGGGACACGCGGAGCAACTTCCCATTGGCCCACATCGGGCCCCTCCCGTGCCAGAATATTCGCCACAGGCAATAAGGTCCCCCGGTCCAAAGGAGACTTATTGCCCGTGCCCAGGGTGCACCGGCCCAACAACTGCCCTTCCCTCTAGACGTGTCCAGAAGGATAAGCAGCCGTCAGACACACGTGGAGGTTTTCTGGCCAGCACCCCATCAGATCTGAACCCTATCGCACAGTTTGGTAGGAAAGAGGATGAAGAGCGATAATGTGTTTGATTGCAATTTAAAAGGTACTTCATTCATCTTTTAATGTAATTTTATTTAAGTTTTTATTAGGAGATTATTATTTATTTTAAATGTATTTTTTTATTTTATTAAATATTTTGTTTTTATATATTACTCCTCATTTCTTTTACTTAATACAAAATTCATATTTAATGATACCATATCCATATCTTAACCGCTCACTTAACAAAATCGTTAAAACTCTCCGGACGAGTAGAAATGGAATTATTAAAGACGCCTGAAGTCGTAACTGAGTTATCTTCGCCACCTGTTGATGCGCTAATTAATTCGATTTTCCAAACAGCTTCTTGTTTTAAAGTTTCCCCGAGAATCTTTTGCGAAAATTTTCGGCTTTTCTTTATTTGGGTAAATGGGCAGTTTGGGTTACGCTAAATGTGTATCTGTTGTAGGAGTTAGGTAAAGTTATTAAAAAAGAGTTTTTGGAAAATGCTTTAAAATGTGAAAGAATAGTACATTACTGTCGAGGCCTGAAATAAAGCAATTGACGGCCGAGTACTTCCGAACAATTTTTAACAAAACGAGGCCGTTAATTGCTATTTCGGCCGAGACTTGTATAGTACTTTTCTCTCATTTGCGAGGAAAAAATACACGATATAATTCAACAGTATCTAATTTTCATTCGTGCCAATTCGTCCGCGCGGGGTTCTTGTTCTATTTTCAAATGTTTGAAAAAAAATGCGCATTCAGCCTTTATAATGATAAAGAATTTGTACCTAAAAACACCTAATTTATGTATGTGTGTACTTAAAAACCTCGGTAGCATAATTTAAAAATAAAAACTGTCCTGCAATTTCTATTTTTCTTCTTCTTCTTCGTGTCGATGATTCGAGTATATGATATAATTTTGGACCAAAATGTAGCCACGTCAACAGCACTCTCAGTAGCCTTGCATAGGTGTTTGATTGTGCAGGTGGAATTGCACAGTGAGCAGGTTAAGAAGTGAGGCATCGTCTGTGGGATGACTCCACAGTCACATTGTGACTCGTCTGTGTATCCCCATCTAACTAAATTTGACCTGCACCGGCCCATCTGCAATTTCTATTAATATCGTATTATTACTGGCCTGTTATTTCGTTGCGTACGGAAAAGAGACGATTGATTTACCTATTATTTTGTTTAAATATTGAACCAATTTCCGAGCAAGTAGAGAAAATTACCTATCAATATAATCTAAAAAGGAGGTTTTATTATAGACCAATAGAAAATTGTAATTATATTTTATTTTATGCAAAACAATAAACTCGAGTATTAAATTACGTTTTAATTAATAGTTAACGACCAAAATAATTCAGAAAGGTTTGATTTACTACTTTTAAATCAAGGGGTTCTAACCTAAAAACCGACAAGCATTAACTTTATTTTTAACTAACTTTCACAATTACGCTTGCTTTCCTTATAATAAATGGTACAAACGAAGTCTCGGGGACAAATTCGTGCAGGTGCTTTCAAGTCATTAAAAACAGTTTAATGCGAACATCGGCTATCGCGGCCATCTTGCGCGCCATATTGTTTTTAAATTTATTACAGTAATTACGTCACGTCAGTAGCCGCAATTGATAAAACAATGTTGCTGACCTGAAAGAAAAATAAAAACCGGCCAAGAGCATGTCGGGCCATGCTCAGTATTATAGGGTTCCTTAAGTAGGTGTACAAACGAATCAAATCGAATATTAATCATGGCTATTTTAGTTTTTGCAATAATCGGCAGCATTCGCGACTCAGAGCGTGTTGTTAGTAGCGCCATCTAGCGATAAATTCAAGAAGCCAAATTTAAGAAGTCTGATTGATGTCAAAGTTACTTTTTGTGATTTTTTCAAATAGAAAGTAGCTAAAGGAGCATTATTTGCCATGATAATTTTTCTCTAAGGTCAATGACCTTTGAACTAGGACGTTTTAAGTATTTTTCGGTTTTCTGTCTATAACTCAAAAAATTATAATCACATTATACTCGAAGTAATTTTAAAAGAGAGTTTTCACAAAGGTCTATCAATGTGGAAGATTATAAGTTTCTACGTTGCATAGTTTAGAAATGGCAGGGGGGGGGACACATTGCAAGCCACTTTGGCGGGCTATATTTCGCAGATGGTACACCTGATAAAAAAGTGGTGTATGAAACATTACCTTCATTTTAGTAGACCTATTCAATGATACCCCACACGATGGGGTGCAGCGAAAAAAAATATTTTTTCCCCATTTCACATGTATGGGCGCCACCCCTAAAGAACGTAAAAACTATTTTTTTATTCTTTTAAAATTGAGATCTATATGCAGACTATTTTTTAACAAAATTTCATTTACTTATGTTTATAACTGTAGAAGTTATTAAGCTGTAAAGGATTAGGACAGACGGACAGACGGACAGACGGACAGACGGACAGACGGACGGACATGACGAAACTATAAGGGTTCCTTGTAGGACTTCGGAACCCTAAAAACGAACATATTTTTTTTTACTTTCGTCACATTTTGGGGAAAGAAGTTTAGGTTTCAAAAAGTTTTTATTTTATCACATTTTGAGACAACAATTCGAACTTTAAAAATAACTAGTGACATATGCAATTTCTAATTTTTAAATTGTCAGTACCTAGATGTCAGTAATTGCTGGTTGTTCTTAAATTGATCTTGTTAAAGTTCATTAACATGACTTGAATTTAATTAGTGCTAATTTAGATAAATTATATCTGTAGATTGTTGCGGACTAGTAAGTTACTGCAATTACTGCAATGTTTACTGTGATAATTTTTTTCTTTTATATTATATTAATTTACATGAATACCTAAATGACAGTTTTATCTTAATAAAATTGTTGAAGTTCTAATGAATTCATCTTTTTAAAATTCAACACAAGTAATACTTAATTATAACTTGTAGACTATAATGTTCACCTTTGATAAATCTACTATGTAACAGAATTAACTTCCTACGTGAAATATCACTTAAAAAAAATTTGTTTTGCAAATAATTGTTTCCTAATAATTACTTTATAAATTCACATTTTGCGTCACTCTTTACTGCTATACTCATTTTTCAATCAACTTTTTTACCGTGGTACAATTTTTTTAATTTTAGTGTCGTCGCGCAATTTCATTGTTTCACGAGTTTTGTATTTTATTACATTACAAGCACACTCTAATTATCAGATGGGAAAAAATAGTTTCAATTACATCTGACTGACAACTTTAAGACTGACCTTTCTACCTACCCACAGAAACAAAATAAAAGCCTGAATTCATACTAAAACATAATACCAACATTTTGAAATTCACAATTTTTTTTACTTTTTTTTTTTTTTTTTTGTCAAACGAACGAGGCATTCCAGGAACAGCAACCGTTTGAATCGCAACCAAGTGAATCGCAACTGAAGTTTTCCACGAACAGCAACTACGTTGAAATATAGAACAAATAATAGTAGTAGCAGTTAAAGTAGCTTCTAGTGATGTGGTGTATTTCATTCTTCAGGTCGTTATCAAATAAAATTTATCGATTAAAATCACTAGTATGTTTATATTTATCATAAATTACATGAAAATATACCCTTATCTCTTCTCATGGGTGTCGTAAAAGGCGACTAAGGGATGCACCAGAGAATGGGCAGCAGCGTTCTCTGAGTATTTAACCAACCAACTGCGATCGCCAACCCGCCTGCCATGCGTGGCGATTATGGCATATCCCCCCCTTAATTGGGGGAGGCCTATGTCCAGTAGTGGACGTCTTTCGGCTGAAATGATGATGATGATGACATGAAAATATATAAATAATCATACTAATATTATAAATGCGAAAGTCTGTGAGGGTGTATGTACGTATTTTTGTAACTTGTTTACGCTGTAACGACTTTTTATCGATATATTTTATTTGATAATGACCTAAAAATGAAATACACCACATCACTAGAAGCTACTTTAACGTAGTTGCTGTTCGTGGAATACTTCATTTACGATTCACTTGATTGCGATTCAAACGGTTGCTGTTCCTGTAATGCCTCAAACGAACGTCGTGTGTTTACCCCCGTAGTGACATTTCAACAACAATTATATTGTCACATTAGGCTGTCAGTTGTCAACCGTCATGCCGTCATTAGCACCATGTTTTGGCATGTCTCCACTTATCTATATACCCCTTATTGTCCACCATTTTTAAAAAGGTTATTCTCGTTCCAAGTTGAAAATTTTATCGAGATATTTTTTTCTGTAAAAGAGCTAAATCAATTGAGATGTTTTGTGATGTGTTATTAGTGTTCTGAGGTGTGGTATAAAATCGCTTTAAAATACATTGGTATTGTAACTGTTGTAGCTTTTTATGGTAATAGTGCAAAGATACGCATGATATTCCAATAAGTGTGAAGGCGACTGTTTCTTTGTGTACCCAACACCTTTTAACATACTTTATATAAACATTGTTAGTTCTTTAAATAACATTTAAAAATAAGCTTTAAAGAATTATTTCTATACGCTAGTCGGTAAAAGATCTAATGAACTGTTTGGTCAGTGCAACAATTGCCATTTTGCAGCAAAACTTCAGCTTAGTAAAGGCCAACATGAGTAATATGAGTATAATATTTCAAGTACCTAGCTGTTTTCAACCTTCTTTATTTTTATGTACGCACGGCTACAGATCAAGCTACACATCCAGTATAAGCTGACCTGTCATTACACGGAAAACCTGTACAATGCGAGGTCAGCTTATACTGGATTTGTACAGCTTGATGTGTAGCCGTGTGTACTATCGATCGAACCAACCGTATTCTGACTAACAATATAATAATAAGGGGAATAAATAAATAATAAATGTCTTCGGGATTTTTTTTACACAGCACTATCAAGTCCCAAACTAAGCAGAGCTTGTGATATGATGGGTACTAGACAATGGATAGAATACTTATATACTTTTTTTTTGTAAATACATACTTATAATAATAATAATAAAATAATAAATAATGTTAGTAAATTACAAATTTCGAATTTAATTTAATTAAAATACCTACGTAGCTTATCTATGCCACTGGGGCGTGTAAGCGTAATAATGCATGGGAAACACCCAGACCAACACAAACACTTATGTTCATCACAGAAATATTTGTGTCCTGTGAACCCACGACCTCGTGATCAGCAATCCGATCCTCGAACCACTGGACCACAGACGTCGTCGTAGTAATAAATAAATATCTTTGGGACATTTTTGCCACGTCATCTCAATGCAGGAGATCAAATCCTCCTCCCCCAAGGTCATAGTCGACTTTATGATTGACTTGCAGCTTGGGGAAGTGCTGTAATGCTGCAAGAGGCGTCACGATAGATCTTATTAGGTTGCAGTGGCTTAAGGGCGTTCAAGACCCCTACCTCTTTCCTCAAAATAATAATAATTGGACATTTTTACACAACACCATCTAGTCCCAAACTAAGCAGAGCTTGTGCTTGTGCAATGGATATAACAATATACTACCAACGTTTGCCACTACGTTCTGCTAATTTACGTTTCTTAACAAAACTTACGTCATTTTTATACTTCAAGATAAACCAATGATAAAATCACATATAAAAAGCTATCTTATCTAAATTATGCCAGCCGTTTGCTAGACCAACTATAAATAAGACCAAACAAAGAGGTCTTAATGTGTAGTTAAAAATTACTCACACTACAACAAATGTCTTTGTAGGTTTTATTACAACCATAACATAATTATCTTTATGTCTAATGAATTTACTTTTTATCTGAACACGAACTAAAATAGTTATCGCGGACACTTCACAAAAAATAGTTGAATAATACAACACATTAAGGTAAATTTAAGTGCCCAAAAACGGTTAGAGGGTTCCTTACGTTTAATTAAAGGTAATTATGATTTAAAATGCATTTTGAGTGCTCGTTATGCTGTAATTTTGTATACAATAAAATTATGCAAGAAGGTTTATTATGGTCATTAGACTTATTGAATGCAGGACGTCATGATTTTTGACTTGGATTCGATGTTTTCTTGATAAACTACTAGCGGCCCGTACGGCTCGGCAAGGGTGGACATGAAAATATAGCCTATGTTACTCAAGGTGAATGTAGCTTTCTAGTGGTAATTTTTTTTTTGAAATAGGCGCAGTTGTTTTTGAGTTTATTCATTACAAACATACACACAAAAATACAAATCTTTCCTCTTTATAATGTTAGTATAGATTACTGAAACACGACTTGACCAATTGAATCACTTCATATGATACCCTGCGAGGTTTATTAAATTATGTTACGAATATGAGGCTTTTTTAGATGATACGCATTTTTTTATACATAATAGACTTGTGTTTGACAGCCACCTCACCTGTAATCAAGCGATATTAAATAAAATGGATAAACATATGTACCGACTAGATTTACTTTTAATTTATAACGAATTAGCAATAACCTCTAGTACATACAAAAGTGTTAAAAATAACCTACTTAAAGAACAAGTGTTTTGATTTAGATTTGATTTGTAAAAATTATCTAGTCAAATGAATTTAGTCGAATGAAGTAGCGGATTGTATGATCTGCAAAGATAAGCTACACTTGCCGCGGTCAGTCCTTGGATGGGTAACCATTTCGTTCTACATCGATACCCCTCCGTGCCGTGGAGAGCACGATAAGCTGTCGGTCCCAGTTGCCATACGAACATCTTTCAACAGGTAGTCGTTACGGATAGTCAGAAGCCCGAAAGTCTGACAACTGGTCTAACCTCCTAATATCGGTATTACCCAGTAACTGGGTTGCGGGGGTCTGATGGCAGTCGCTCTGTGTAAAATACTGATGTTCAGCCGCATCTGGTTAGACTGGAAGCCGACCCCAACATGTTGGGAAAAGGCTCGGAGGATGATATCTAGTCAAATGAATTTCCATTACTAATGATTTTTTCAAAAATTTGTATTAAAATAAAACTTACTGTTTATAAATTCCACAGTGGAACCCCAAAAGATCATCGATTACCCGATAACCATCGCAAGTAATTCCGTACATTTTAACCCAAAAACAGGATTGCAGTGACCATTAATTACATAGTTTTTGTGTATAAATATTTATACCCACTTATTATGTTAATATATGTACAGTGAAAGCGCTAACTCGATGGTTATTTTGTACCCTTAAATATTCCATTTTAACAACTGACGGTAACTGGTGCGCCCACCCGATGTTAAGCAGTAGACCTGATAATTTTATATTTACGATGACAGCTATTATAATATTTTAATTATAGATTAAAACAATTTTGTATCACTAAGCTTTTATCGTTTCCGGATTTTTTTCAATAATAACACGGTCTTGGCCAGGATGCAGGGGATATAAAAAATCGGGTCATTTTATACAGCACCATCTAATCCCAAACCAAGCAGAGCTTGTGCTATGGGTACTAGACAATGAATACAATAATTACCTATATACTATTTTTTGTAAATATAAAAAAAAAAAATTATAACAGGAGGGCAAACGAGCATGCGGGGGTCACCTGAAGGTAAGCAATCTCCGCCGCCCATGGACATCCGCAACACCAAGAGAGTCGCCGATGCGTTGCCAACCTTTTAAAAAGACGTGTGCTCTTTTCTTGAAGGATCTCTGTCGAATTTGTTCGGGAAAACCGCTGACGGAAGTTGGTTCCACAGTTTTGCTGTACGAGGCAAAAATGGCGTGTGAAACATACTGTAGTTGACCACCAACCATCAAGATGGTGAGTATGGAATTTAGATTTATGGCGGGTGGTACGATGGTGGAAGTCCGCGGCTGGTATAAGGTCGAACAATTCCTCAGAGCATTCCCCATTGTATATGCGATATAGGATACATAGAGATGCAACGTATCTTCGCAAAGATAGTGGGTCAAGTTGATTGGGAATAGCATAGTCGCCGACGATTCGAGCCGCTCTGCGCTGAATGCGGTCAAGTGGAATAATAATACATAAAAACACCCAGACCAACACAAACACTTATGTTCATCATAATATTTGTATGCTATTGGAATCGAACCCGACCTCGTGATCAGCAGTCTGACACTCGAACCACTAAACTACAGACGTCGTCAAACCGTCGTCGTATTTAGAACCGTTTGTTTCAAAGTCTAGGGGGAGTGATCTAGTAATGTCTAGCAGAACGTAGTGATTATATTATCTTTAATTATTAATACAAACGGTTTCGCTCACGTTATTTCATCAGGTGTGCCCGACCAGTTTCGAGCTCGAACAGTTTCACGCCGCCGCGTGACCAGCTCATGAGTAAAGGCTCCGTTCGAGCTCGAAACTGGTCGGGCACACCTGATGAAATAACGTGAGCGAAACCGTTTATATTAATAATTATGAATTTAACTCACGATAGTTATTACCAGGCCCCTCAGAAAGTATTGCGAAAAAAAGTTTTTATATATGGGAGACTGGCCAGTTATAATGTTTTTCGAAAATATGATTATTTATAAGTAAAAATAAGTAAGTTCCAATTTCAAAATTTCCCTCCACATTTTTTGCGAGTTAATTCAAAGTATTGTGTCTCACTGAAATATGGATCTGCGCCGGGAACATTTTAGAGCTATGATTTTATACGATTTCAAGTGTCGCCTGAAACCGGATGAATCGTACGATAGACTTCAAATGGCATTCATGGATGAAGGCCCTTCCAAGGCAACCGTGTATCGTTGGTATAACGAATTCAAGCGCGGTCGACCAACTTTGGGGGATGACGAAAGAAGCGGTCGCCCTTTGACGGCTGTTACCTAAGAAAACGTGCTAGCAGTGAAAATTTTAATCCAAGACAATAGGCGAATTACATATCAGGAGATTCAACACATATTGAAGATTGGATCGGGAAGCGTTCACGAGATTCTACACAGCCATCTTCGCGTGAGGAGGATAGTATCACGCTGGGTGCCGCACAACCTCACCGATGCTCAGAAGCAGGCCCGGGTGGAATGGTGCCGTGATATGCTTAACAAATTTGAAGCAGGCTCGTCTCGGCGTGTTTACGACATCGTTACAGGTGATGAGTCCTGGATTTATCAATACGACCCAGAAACCAAGCGCCAGTCGACTGTTTGGGTGTTTCAAAATGAGCCAACGCCTACCAAAGTGAAGCGATCTAGAAGCGGGGGTAAGATTTTGATCGCTAGCTTTTTTAATTTGACTGGCCACTTGGTATCAATTCCCTTACGGGATCAAAGAAGCATTAATGCCGAATGGTATACTACCAAATGTTTGCCAGAAGTTTTCTCTGTTATAAGCAACAAGCGACCAAACACAGGGCTCCGCGGGCTACTGCTCCACCACGACAATGCACCTGCGCACACCGCACTCAAAACGAGGGACTTCCTGGACAGCACGCCAGTCAAACTCCTGGGTCACCCTCCTTACAGCCCTGATCTAGCACCGTGTGACTTCTTTTTATTCCCAAAAATAAAAAATCTGCTCAAAGGGATACAATTTTCGTCGCCGGAAGATGCGCTGGCTGCGTTCGAGCAGGCTGTAAACGAGGTGTCTGCGGCGGACTGGAAAAAGTGTTTTGAAAACTGGTTTAGGCGCATGAATCTTTGTATAGAGGCTGGTGGAAAGTACTTTGAAAAGATTTGATAAAAATATATGTACGTATAGAACAATTTTTTTTAGTTTCGCAAAACTTTCTGAGTGTCCCACGTATATATTATCTTTGTCCAGCAGTATACTAAATTGTATTATATTATATTGTAGGTGGACTGACGACCTGGTGAAGGTTGCGGGAATCCGCTGGATGCGGAAAGCACAGGACCGGTCGTTGTGGCGATGTTTGGGGGAGGCCTATGTCCACAGTGGACGTCTTTCGGCTGAAATGATGATGATGATGATACTAAATTCTGACGTGTATCGACTTGTTATTATTTTTTTGTAAGTAAATAAATAAAAAATAAATAAAATTGGGACATTTTTTACACAGCACCATCTAGTCCTAAACTAAGCAGAGCTTGTACTATGGGTACAAGACAATAGATATAATACTTATTAACTTTTTTTTTGTAAATACATACTTATAATACACAAGAAACACCCAGACCATCACAAACACTTATGTTCAAGTGAATAGTTATTTCACCCTTTAGGTACAGGATACCGGATAATCCTAGCAAAAAATTAGAAAAACCCACACTTTATTTTGTTCACTTGAAGGTTAGGTGAGGTGGGTTGTCTGTCATACGAATATGTATGGCAATCGTTTTTGGTAGTATGGGGTAGTCAGAAACCCGAAATTCTGCCAACTGGTCTAATCTTTACTCAGTCCAGTTACTGTATTACGGAGGTCTGATGGCAGTCGCCCCGTGTAAAATACTGATATTTGACTGCATCTGGTTACACCCAATCTGGTTATAAGTGGAACGGAAAAGAGCACGAGGCCGCTGTCCCACTAGTTGGTCTGACCAGATCTGCATGTCTCTTTCCATCTCGGTTCACGTCGCTGTCCTGGCCGCAGGTTATCGCAAAAGATGGCGTGACATCATTCACAAGTAAGTTATCCATAGGGGAGGTCACGACCCTCAGTATTGAGGAACACGACTGAAGGAGGAGGAGATTATACCCAGCTTTGTCTTATTCAGCCTATCCACTGACTGCTAACTATAGAACCCCATTTTATTACACCACCTATTATCCTGGGCACAGAAATAGATAGAATGGAAGAGTGGGCAGGGCGCGCGTGCCAACACTCTCTCACTCACTCACTCACTCACTCTGCATCATATTGCAGTGCATTTCAAAGCCTTTCTCAGTACGCCTTATGACTTGTTTCAGTAAATACTGTAACAAAAACCCGCAAAAATGCCTTATTGTGCTGTTTCTCACAGCAGAAACAAAAGCTTAGTACATTTGATTACAGTTAATTTTTAAAAATGATATGTAAGACGTAGTTAGTTCGAAAGTTGCCACGCATAAATCACAAGTAAAATTTTGATTAGAATCATTCTACTCTACCTATCTATTTCTGTGATCCTGGGCTATCCCCGTATCATGTGGATGTGAGGATAGCTTTAATAATACAATTAAATAAAACCGGCCAAGAGCATGTCGGGCCATGCTCAGTATTATAGGGTTCCTTAAGTGTTACAAACAAATCAAATCGAATATTAATCATGGCTATTTTAGTTTTTGCAATAGACGGCAGCATTGGCGACTCAGAGAGTGTTGTCAGTAGCCGCTAGATGGCGCTATACAGTGCCAAATGCAATAGACGGCACTTGACGGCAGCATTGGCGACTCAGAGAGTGTTGTTAGACGCCGCTAGATGGCGCCAAATTTAAGAAGTGTGTAATGTCAACATAACACAAAGTCACTTTTTGTGATTTTTTAAAATAGAATGTAGCTAAAGGAGCATTATTTGCTATGATTATTTTTCTCTAAGGTCAATGACCTTTGAACTAGGACGTCTTAAGTATTTTTCAGTTTTCTCTCTATAACCCAAAAAATTATAATCACATTATACTCAAAATAATTTTAAAAGAGAGTTTTCACAAAGGTCTATCAATGTGGAAGATTATAAGTTTCTACGTTGCATAGTTTAGAAATGGCAGGGGGGGGGACTCATTGCAAGCCACTTTGGCGGGCTATATTTCGCAGATGGTACACCTGATAAAAAAGTGGTGTATGAAACATTACCTTCATTTTAGTAGATCTATTAAATGATACCCCACACGAGGGGGTGTAGAGAAAAAAAATATTTCATCCCCATTTCACATGTATTGACGCCACCCCTAAAATACGTAAAAACTATTTATTTATTCTTTTAAAATTGAGATCTATATGTAGACTATTTTTTAACAAAATTTCATTTACTTATGTTTATAACTGTAGAAGTTATTAAGCTTTTACAGCGGATTAGGACAGACGGACAGACGGACAGACGGACGGACATGACGAAACTATAAGGGTTCCTTGTAGGACTACGGAACCCTAAAAACATGCCAACGCTTTAGAAAAAAACTAAACAGTGTCAGAATTAAAATTCAAACTTGCCCTTTCAAATGAACTGTTTGATTCGCCTTAATTAAGGGTTGATAGCACCAACTCCATTAACAGTTTGTTAAGACAACGACTTTGAATAGGGCTGCAGTGTGAACGCAACAATTTAGAATTATAAGCATCTCCTTAATTTGCATATACTATCTTTTTTAATTTTATATTTTGGGTTGGGTTTAATAAGTGGAATTTCTGTTGGAATGCTGTTAGCGTAATCGTTTGAGAATTCATTATTTATTCATATTAATTTATTATAATTAATTTTTAACACCTATTTTGGGGCAGTTTTAAGCTATTATTTTAATTAGTGTAATAAAGCTCCGTTTAAAGGCCAAAATTGATTATGATTTATAATAATTTGAGTGACAACTGCTTTTGTTTTACTTTTGCTGAAAAAAGCTACAATACTTTGTTTTTTTTTTTGTAACCGAATATTTTTCTTTATATTTTTATTATAAGTTAAGGCATACATTAAAGCCGGTATTCATCAACATTCATTTCCTGATTAAACGGCCGATTTCACGAAAAAGTTACTGGAACTATTTGTAAACGGTTATTTAACCAGAGAATTATCGTTGGTTAAATCAAGCCTTAATTACCACAGTAAAATCGTACCGTAATCGTATGTTTAACTACCCTTAATGAACGTTTACAATATAACAATTTATAGTCCAGGAGTCTTACTTCCCCAATAAAACGAATATTAAAATCATACTTTTTATTTTCAACCAACATTGACACAAAACGCAGTGTAATTTCAACATACAATTACAATATCCAAAACTATAAATTAAACTAATATAATAAACCCACGGTTGCTTGTTTGCCATAAAATTCACCATAAAAATGTGTTTTATTAGAACCCTAAACTGACCCCAATTAATTACAAAGATTACAATCAGAGGAAGACTTCTTGATTGTAATTTTAACTGTAATGAGATACAATATTACAATATATTACAATGGTTGGTTAGTGACATAATTATCTAATTTTATGTCGTTTTTACGACACGGTCTTTTAATTTGAATGCGTATTTAACTTCTCGTCGGCTGTTTTTTGGTGATAAAAAAACGTTTGGAGTCAGTCTTGCGGGCCGAAGGATTCCTTATTGTTTTCATTATCCAACCTCGTATGTAGGAGGCATCGAAGAAACCTGAAACAATATTACACAGTTTTACTTTACAATAATAAACGATTGCTTGACTGGCTCGTTGGTCTAGTGGTCGCAAGCGCGACTGCTGAGCGTGGGGTCCTGGGTTCGATTCCCGGGTCGGGCAAAGTGTTATTGGGTTTTTCATTAGGAAATTCTCAGTAGCAGCCCGGAGTCTGGACTTGTGCCCAGTCAATGGCAATAGGCTCGCCCCCTATTACATGGGACTATAACATAACTGGCAAAATGTGGGTGTACTATACACCTCTGCCTACCGCTTCGGGGAAATACAGGCGTGATGTTATGTTAATAAACGATTTGATACTGTATGGGTCCTAGAATATACAAAGTGAATATGACATAAAACCACGTACAGAGTATCACGTCCTCTGACCGTACAAAAAAATCAATCAAATCCAGTTAATAGCTTAGCCACAGGAAATTATTTTAATTTCATTAATTTTGAATGTAGGACCATTTTTAGGGTTCCGTAGTCTTACAAGGGACCCTTATAGTTTCGTCATGTCCGTCCGTCTGTCCGTCTGTCCGTCTGTCCGTCTGTCCGTCTGTCCTAATCAGCTTAATAACTTCTACAGTTATAAACATAAGTAAATTAAATTTTGTTAAAAAATGGTTTAGATATAGATCTCCATTGTAAAAGAATAAAAAAATCTTGATAACGTATTTTAGGGGTGGCGCCCATACATGTGAAATGGGGATGAAAAAATTTTTTTCGCTGCACGCCCTCGTGTGGGGTATAATTCAATAGGTCTACTAAAATGAAGGTTATGTTTCATACACAACTTTTTTATCAGGTATACCATCTGCGAAATACAGCCCTCCAAAGTAGCTTGCAATGTGTCCCCCCCCCTGCCATTTCTAAGCTATGCAACGTAGAAACGTATAATCTTCCACATTGATAGACCTTTATAAAAACTCTCTTTTAAAATTATTTCGAGTATAATGTGATTATAAATTTTTGAGTTATAGTGAGAAAACTGCAAAATACTTAAGACGTCCTAGTTCATAGATCATTGACCTTAGAGAAAAATTATCATAGCAAATAATGCTCTTTTAGTTACTACCTATTTAAAAAAATCACAAAAAGTAACTTTGTGTTACATTGATTTGACATACTTTTAAAATTTAGCTTTTTAAATTCACCGCTAGGTGGCGCTGTTTGAAAAAACTAAAATAGCAATGGTTAATATTCGATTTGATTCGTTTGTAATTAGGAACCCTATAATACTGAGCATGGCCCGACATGCTCTTGGCCGGTTTTTCTAGACAAAGATCGTTAGGTCAAAGACCTGTGCAAAGACAGAATTTTAAAATCATATGGACTCATATGATTTTAAACTCTTTCTCAATGATTACAGATGATTACAAATGGTATTACTTATTATTTCGATGTTTTATTATTTATTTTGTTCAATTTTTTTTTCGATGAACAACTTATTTATGTGTTTAAAATGCTTCTATAGAATAGTAATAACCGTTTTTCATTTATTGTCATATAAATAAAATCACGGACATTTTTGTAATCTATTAATTAAATTATTTTTATTTTATTTTATCATCATCATCATCATCAAGAGCCTCCACGAGTGACGATATTTAATTGATCGTCCAGCGCACTCCGGGCAGTCCGCCCCGCTATCAACCTGCTGACTGGCTAATCTTTTCCCCACGACATGAGCTATTATTATTATGTAGCTCATGTCAACACGAAGAAGAAGAGAAGATCATCATCATTTCAGCCGAAACACGTCCACTGCTAGACATAGGCCTCCCCCAAAAGGGAGGGGGATATGCCATAATTGCCACGCTTAGCAGGCGGGTTGGCGATTGCAGTTGTTTGAATAAATACTCAGAGAACGCTGCTACCCATCCACTGGTGAACCCCTTAGCCGCCTTTTATGACACCCACGAGAAGAGATGGGGTGGTGCTATTCTTTTCATTCGGCACCACACGGAATTATTATTTAATTTTTTGACAGCTTTAAGTGTAAATAAATTTAGTTTTAATATTGCATGCCTCATTTTTGATGCATTTAACAGGCATATAAGGCTTAACAGGGATTTAACAGGCATTGATTCGAGACAGGCATTTTTGTATTGAATACGCGTTCCTAGAAAATCGCGTGATAGTGTTTTTCCATATTTTACCTTAGACAGGCTTTTTTCTGAAAAATCAGGCATTTAAGGCACCCTAGACAGGCATCCCTCCATTTTAAATTGAAATGGTAACCCTGGGTACGAGTATGTCCAAAGCTTGTACATTCAAGCTTAGAGTAAGGGATTGTATCATTTCTTAAACAAATTCTCCTTATTTATTTTGGGTACCTATAAGTTAGGACTACGAAATTATTATGTAATTATATGAAGTGGCAGCAAAGAAGTATTAAATCATTCGGTTTTACGACCGACGTCTTCATCTTTTGATCTAAAATCATTAATTTACTTTCATCCTTAAACAAATATACGCTGAACATTGGAAACAAAAACATACACCCTACATAAATAATAGAATCGATTGGTAACGGCAGTTTAAAAAAAAAACTACAACACAGATCGATACTTCTGGACACGGCGCGTATCATTAGGAGGTTCCTCTCTCTGAACCCCTGACCAGTAGCTTGGACCTTGGTTCCTGGTCACATTTTTATTTATTTTTAAATTATTTTATTTCGTTTAGTTTGTAAAAATATTTAAAAATGTAAACAATATGTAATTTTAATTGACAACATTTAATTTTTTTATCATCCCAATTTTATTATTTTAAATAAAACTATATCCAAAAATAGGACAACCGTATTTTTTTTTTTTCGAAATCGCGTCATTTTCATATAAAATTTCAATTTGGAAATTCGTCTTATTCTAAACAGACGTAAGCGCCAAATGACGTCATTCATACGGTTGAATGGCGTCATGCCTTTGCTTCGCTCTGACCTGTCAAAAAAAGTCAACGTCACTTGTCAATCTAGAGCGTCTATCTTGTGTATTGTTTGTTATTGTTATATTGATTTAATCGATTTCAATCCCAAAACTTTCTAATTGTGAAGTAATACTATCTCAGAAATGTTGTCAATTTAATGAATAAACGGAACAATAACACAATTCAATTTTAACATAATACAATCAAAATTGTTACAATTAAACGCAAAAACGTGAAGATTTCTTCGAGTTAAATGGTGATAATTCTGATTTTCGTAAAAAAAAAAAAATTATTGACATTGCAATCGTTTCAATTATTGATATAGTATATAATATATAACATTAAATCAAAGTTGGCGTAACTTTACAGACGTGATGGGTATCGATATTTAATTATAATAAAAAAAGAAAAAAACATTAGTTTATGAACTCTTAATTACAACTACAGCCAGCTGATCATGGGTTCAAGGGCCGCGCGACGCGTGAAATGTATTTTTTACGTATTTAAAAATGATTTTAGTCTTATGGTTTCTGTTTTTTTTTAAATACTATGTAAACCTACAAGGTCACGCGTCCCGTGACTATTCCCGTAATCGGCTGACTTGAATGAAATTATGAGTTCATAAAATCGTATTTTTTTAAAAATTATAATCAGATATCGACAGCCATCACGTCTGTGAAGTTTCGCTAGCTTATTTGATTTAACCTTATAGAGTCTATGTTTTTCGTTTACAAAACGATTTTTTTTGTGTGTAGGTATAGGTACGGTCGACCGCACGTCAGTGGTAACAGTGTGACATTGATAGCAGTTTTTTTTATAGTATAGGATGGCGAAAGGAGCTAAAGGCCCACCTGATGTTAAGCGGTTACCTTTGCCCATAACAATTTCAATATTACCTACGCTGTTACCTAAATGGTACCGCAAGTCGGTTCGCCAAACTGAGACATGAAGATGGAAAGTCTCATGTGATTGTAATTTCACCGGCACCCGTACCATTCAGACCGAAACACAGTAATGCAAGCATCACTGTTTGGCGGAGAAGTAGGTACGGTGGTAGTACTTCCCCAGACGAGCTCTTTCGTAAGCAGTAAGGGCGGTTTTCTAATTCAAGTGTTAGCACTGTCATGCAGTTGACTGTACTACTTATTGTATCGCTTCCACAGACGAATAATTTCTACCAACCACACATCGCCTTTCAGAATAAGTAATTTTGTTATTAGTGTACATTCACACGGAACCGTCAAAACGCCCACAAAAGCACGCGCTCACTCAAAAACACATTTTTGTACCGAGCGTTTAATTTGCATTCTGACGGTTATCTCTACAATCTGAATGGTTAATTGTGAGCTTGGTTGATGTTAACCGTTGGAACTTATCTGATAGCTAACTGTATTAACACGCAATGAGTTAGGATGTGGTTACACGAGCTGTTTTAAATACTGGTTTATTGTAACTTAATAATTTCCGTGTGGTGCCGGACGTAAAGAATTGCACCACCCTATATCTTGTCATGGGTGTCGTAAAAGGCGATTAAGGGATTCACCAGAGGATGGGCAAAGATATTCTCTGAGATATTCTCTTATATATTTCTTCTTCTTCTTTTATGGGATATTCTCCCATACGATTAAATAAATGGGATATTCTCTGAGTATTAAACCAACCAACTGCGATCGCCAACCCACCTGCCAAGCGTGGCGATTATGGCATATCTCCCCAACTTATGCTTGGGAGAGGCCTATGTCCAGCAGTGGACATCTTTCGGCTGAAATGATGATGATGATGAATTTCTTAGGTTTTCGCGATCACTACACATTATAATAAAACAGGTTTTACTGGCCCGGTTAATCAGGTTTAACTTGATTTATTATTACACCTTATTTTTTATAATAGTTCATCAGATTTTTTTAAGATGGTTGTCTATGGGAAATATGGTCTTCGTGTGATTATTATTTCAGTTTATGTATAAGTATACATTCAATTACTCAGTATTATAGTCTAAAATTTAATTCTTCATAAACATATTGCATGCTATTTAATAGCAGTAAAAATATGGAATTAACTCAGCTATCATAATTTGTCTTAGGGCCGGTTTTTTGATCCGTAGTAAAAATCGTGTTGACTATTTGTTAACTTGACCATTGGTTAGGACTAACCAATTGTTAAATAGAGTTTACGTTTTTTGATCCCCATTTAACTATTGGTTTAGATGACTTATGGTTAACTATGTTGCCATTGCAATAAACACTGACATACCCATTGCAGAGTACTTTTACGTAAGGAGTCATTATTTTTTCATGGCAACACTAGCACAGCTTAATGCATTTTGACGGTTATCACGGGCGTTTATTTAATGGTGGCCTTTGTTGTCAAATTTTAGTTGTTTTTTACGGTTAATTTTGAAAGTTATATCGTGGTGCCTAATTTTCATCACTGATATTGTACACGTTCAATTTATTTTGATTTAAGTTTATTATTTTTTAAAGGAGCAATTCATAAATAAATAAATAAATCCTACTAATATTATAAATGTGAAAGTTTGTGAAGATGTTTGTATGTTTGTTATTCAATCACGCTATAAGGGCTGAACGGATTTGAATGAAATTTTGGCATACAGATAGAACATAACCCGGATAAAAAATAAAAATAAATAACATATGGGCTTTATTATTATTATATTTTATCTCAGGAATATGAACATTTTCCGAGGTATGCATCCACGCGGGCGAAGCCGCCAGTTGCTTCATGTTTTTTTTTATTAATTGCATTAAATAATTGAGTATTTTTATGTACTTATCTACATTTAACATTTAATTAGGTATCGTTTGAGTTTAGCAATGGTGAAAAATAGATATGTCTCAATTAATTATTGTTGTCCATGTCATAGAAAGTAATATTTTTCTTTCATATCCTGCATCATAATTTCTTCTGACAGAGTATAATTTTTATCTACACAAATTTTATGTTGAATTGTCATGTCCGCTTCCATACACCACACAACCAACTTTGAAATCTTACTATAAAAAATTACCGCGTCGTGTCATCGCACTCATCGCAATAAAATGCTTCATTTTGACACCGAAACATTGTTGCATATGGCCAGTGGTATTAAATTTTGCCGTTATGTACGAAAAAATAACACAATACACTCAATTTCAATAGAACCACCCGAAACAGCTGCAGGTACAAAGAGTTGACTAGCCGCCATCTTGCTAAACCCTCGACGGAGTCGTGGTTAATTATTATGACCAATGGTTACTTACCAGGCCCCTCAGAAAGTATTGCGAAAAAAAGTTTTTATATATGGGAGACTGGCCAGTTATAATGTTTTTCGAAAATATGATTATTTATAAGTAAAAATAAGTAAGTTCCAATTTCAAAATTTCCCTCCACATTTTTTGCGAGTTAATTCAAAGTATTGTGTCTCACTGAAATATGGATCTGCGCCGGGAACATTTTAGAGCTATGATTTTATACGATTTCAAGTGTCGCCTGAAACCGGATGAATCGTACGATAGACTTCAAATGGCATTCATGGACGAAGGCCCTTCCAAGGCAACCGTGTATCGTTGGTATAACGAATTCAAGCGCGGTCGACCAACTTTGGGGGATGACGAAAGAAGCGGTCGCCCTTTGACGGCTGTTACCGAAGAAAACGTGCTAGCAGTGAAAAATTTAATCCAAGACAATAGGCGAATTACATATCAGGAGATTCAACACATATTGAAGATTGGATCGGGAAGCGTTCACGAGATTCTACACAGCCATCTTCGCGTGAGGAGGATAGTATCACGCTGGGTGCCGCACAACCTCACCGATGCTCAGAAGCAGGCCCGGGTGGAATGGTGCCGTGATATGCTTAACAAATTTGAAGCAGGCTCGTCTCGGCGTGTTTACGACATCGTTACAGGTGATGAGTCCTGGATTTATCAATACGACCCAGAAACCAAGCGCCAGTCGACTGTTTGGGTGTTTCAAAATGAGCCAACGCCTACCAAAGTGAAGCGATCTAGAAGCGGGGGTAAGATTTTGATCGCTAGCTTTTTTTATTTGACTGGCCACTTGGTATCAATTCCCTTACGGGATCAAAGAAGCATTAATGCCGAATGGTATACTACCAAATGTTTGCCAGAAGTTTTCTCTGTTATAAGCAACAAGCGACCAAACACAGGGCTCCGCGGGCTACTGCTCCACCACGACAATGCACCTGCGCACACCGCACTCAAAACGAGGGACTTCCTGGACAGCACGCCAGTCAAACTCCTGAGTCACCCTCCTTACAGCCCTGATCTAGCACCGTGTGACTTCTTTTTATTCCCAAAAATAAAAAATCAGCTCAAAGGGATACAATTTTCGTCGCCGGAAGATGCGCTGGCTGCGTTCGAGCAGGCTGTAAACGAGGTGTCTGCGGCGGACTGGAAAAAGTGTTTTGAAAACTGGTTTAGGCGCATGAATCTTTGTATAGAGGCTGGTGGAAAGTACTTTGAAAAGATTTGATAAAAATATATGTACGTATAGAACAATTTTTTTTAGTTTCGCAAAACTTTTTGAGTGTCCCACGTATTTGACCATTGGTCTTGTTAACAACGGATCAAAAAACTGATTTTACTGGAATTTAACCATTTATTGCTATTTCTAACCATTGGTTGCCTTAACAACGGATCAAAAAACTGGCCCTTAGCCAAAAGAAATTTTATAATTATATTATCATGAATGAGTCACGAACACCCAATTTGGTAAATGAAACGTGATTGTTTCAACAGGCAGTATATGAGCTTGAATGCTGCAGCATCATCATCATCAACATTTCAGCCGAAAGACGTCCAATGCTGGACATAGGCCTTCCCCAATCATTGCCACAATCCTGCGCTTTCCGCATCCAGCGGATAGCCGCGACCTCCATCAAGTCGTTGGTCCACCTTGTGGGGGGCCTACCAACGTATGCTGCATGTCAACTTGATAATTATTATCTATTGGTCAATGCAAGTTGAAAAAATAATTAAATTAAATAGCTTACTCTTGGGCTCTCTTGTTATAGGTACATGGTTTTGTTATTTTTTTTGCATTATGGATTATAATTTTAAGAAAATGAAGAGTATAGGAACCTGCTCAATCAATTACCGTAGTACCTGCCGTGTGTTGTCACCTTAACATAACTCAGTAAGTTTTTCTAAGCCCTAGTTATATTGTTATCGCGATGTGGTGATATGTTTTAATCGATATGTCGGTACCTGCTTGTTTGTTAACTCGATCATGTAGATTATCGAAGGTACTTGTTGGTAAATATAGTACTAGCTGTTTGATCCAGTTTTGCCTATAATTTTACACAAATGAATAGTTTGTATTCAAGTTAGATAGATGTAATAGATAAAACGTTTATTTAGTACAAAAACAAGACACAAGACATGTGTGATATGTCTCAGTATTGTACCAAATGGGTGTCCAGCTCAGCATGTGCCAAATACCTGACACTGGTATTCTTGTTAGATGTAAGTATGTATGTAAAATTAGTATTCGGCTATCGATAATAATATAAAACATATTTAGAAAAACCATGCTTAGTAAATTAAATTAATTGATCACTATATGGAGCAATAACGTTAGAGTTTAAAGTATAAATTAACAGTTCTGTTGTAATTTACTTATGCTGCTCTAAGTGGCCATTGACTCCCACATTTTGTAACTTTTTATCGTCCGTGTATGAGCAACTTTATTTGTAAACCAACTTTAACAAAACATGGAAAATCTGATATAGACAAGTACTAGCAAAATAAACACTCAATCTATATTTTAGGCTGAAAAAATCTTGAACCTTAATCTGTTAAAATGTAATTCGTAATGCATTCATAACTACATATTTAAACATAATAAAAATGTTGTTAAAATAAATATAAAAATAAATATCAATAGCGTTTGACATGTTAACCCTGCTACACCTGCTGCCTGGTCAGGTAGTCACCTATCATTACCGTAATCAATAGTCATCACTCAACTATAATAAAGTTACCATAATTCAACAACACATTTTTTTTATGTAAAAGTAAAAACATAATTGGGACATTTATTAATTTTTATATTCCACATTTTATAGGTTTTTAATGGGAAACCATAAGAAATTAAAAAAGGGACACGATTTGGACTAATAACTACCTCTACACCTTTTTTTTTCTACAAAAAATTATGATGAAGTCATAATTTATAATGTTATGACGTTTACGAGAAAAATATTTTTGTTAGTATCGGTGAATTCAGTTAATATCAAAATTATTGTTGGCACTAGTATTAAATTGTTTTCAATGCGTGCTAAGTTTAACTTCTTCATAATATCTTATCTTAAGTTTTACATGTTAAAAGAATTTAATGGCCCTTACTAAAGAAAATTACAATAGAATAGTATTTATCTCTATGGTTTATCTATGAATAACTAAGAATGTACGTTTCGGTCACACTATTGCTGTTAAAAATACAATGACAAGTTATATATGAACGATATTAAAACTGCATAATAACAAAAGATTGTAGGATTTTAGCTACCAACGACATTTATATAACTTACCCAAACATCGTAATTAAACACTGGATTTTAATTTTACAAAAAGTTTTTTTTTTTTTTTTATAGTTTCTTGAACAAAAAAACCAATGATATTTAAAAGAAAAATGATCCGTACGTTGCGACAGCACAATACACATAAACTAGTACAAAGTAAATAAGATGGTTACTTCAAGTTACTTTCGCGTCATAATTGAAACAGTTTCTGTTAACACACGACGGCATTTTAGTATTTTTTGTCACCAGTCACGTTCTGCGTCTTAATAGAAAAACGTCAACGTATTAGGAAGTTTTCGAGTCTTCAGATTACGAGCGCAAGTAACTTATCTGTACTTTTAAATATCATTGAAAAAAACGTAGACAATTTACATAATTTATTGGCAAAGATCAGACAGATAGCAATTTTGACTTGTGACGAAAGTAAACTTTGAAAACTTTAAAAACTTCAAAGTAAACAACAGGAAAACATATCATTCGCCAACCGCTATAAAATGGCTTCCACATACTTCCGAAAAATCAATTTAAGCCCCAAAAAAACGTATCATAATTTTGCTGTTGCCACCCCACGCAGCGTGATAGAGTAAAAGGGACAAAAATATACTTTTTGCCCGAAAGAAAGGGACAAGAAACAAACAAAAAACTTCTACGGGAAAAACATGGTCGCGAAAACCTCGTAGGGGTTGATTTTAGAGTGGCACATTAGTGAACCCTACACTGAATTTGACTGGAGAAAAATGAATAATAACCCACCCCCGCGGAGGGGGGGTTAGACGTTTACGACCATATTCGAAGATATTTTGTAAGAATGCGAAAGGATATTAAATTTTTAGTGCTCCTTACAGACGGAATTTCTATAATATGGACATTATTGTCATTTAAACTTGCATGGAGTTGGAATTTTGATCACTGTTGACAATAAAGGCAGTAGTAATATTAAATATTTTATGGAATATTTTAAGATATTGCCGCGCTTAAAACTAATAACTTGCCATGAAGACATGACTGGTCGTTCTTGCTAACACATAAAAAGTAGGTCGCGATGATAATAATTATTAGAAATAAGACAACGTTCTAGTAATTTGAACCCAGCACATTACCATACGTGTCTTTAGAGACAACGGCAGAACTTTGCACACCCCTGCGTTATAAATAAATAATTTATGAATAGGGACACACTCGTAAGGAACTCACTAAATAAGTTGGCAATACTTAAATTTTGTTTTAACACCTTAAATTCAAATCGAATTACGAAAAAAACTTACGTCACGTCTTTCGCAGCGGTAGGGTTAAAATAAAGGTAGGTTTATACGAGCAACTATTCACTTTATACACTGCAAATTTTGCAACAAATAAATTCAAATAATCTTTTTCATAAAAATACTTTTTTAAATCCCGATTTCTACCTTCTTACCGTCAAGAGATTCTTAAGACCTAATCCCCCGTCAATAGGACTTTTCTAACATAATTCATTGTACATTCTTTGAAAATATCCCGGATAATCCCCGTCTGGACGATGTTATGGCATTTAATGACGTCATTAAAGTAAACAGACACAACTTTTCTTTGCTGCATTGTATTTTAATTCTTCTGAAAACTTTGATCAGTATTCTCAACTTTATTTCACTGAGCTGTTGAGTTGTTTTTTGTTTGTGTTTTTTTCTAATTTATAAGTCGCCCTAAATATTCGCAGTTATTTGTCAAGACCGCTAATTGCCTGTTATATTGGGCTAAGGAGGGAGTGTTTGTCTGTTTATGTCTCATTAACAATGAACGCTCAATTTGTTTGGTTGAGTTAAATCCTTAATTTATGAGAGAATATTAATTGAGCTCCAAATGTATGGAGATTTGGGTCCATTTTTATACGGTACTGATTAATGAATAGGAATTATTGATATACGAGTGTTTAAGTAAAACTTCGTAAAGTAAAGTTAATGTTAACTAGGAGCCCACGAAATTAAAAATTTCTTGAAAATTGTAGCTCTATTACACATTGTATTTCGATTAAAATATGATTCGTGGCAGTCATATTAATACCAGGCCCCTCAGAAAGTATTGCGAAAAAAAGTTTTTATATATGGGAGACTGGCCAGTTATAATGTTTTTCGAAAATATGATTATTTATAAGTAAAAATAAGTAAGTTCCAATTTCAAAATTTCCCTCCACATTTTTTGCGAGTTAATTCAAAGTATTGTGTCTCACTGAAATATGGATCTGCGCCGGGAACATTTTAGAGCTATGATTTTATACGATTTCAAGTGTCGCCTGAAACCGGATGAATCGTACGATAGACTTCAAATGGCATTCATGGATGAAGGCCCTTCCAAGGCAACCGTGTATCGTTGGTATAACGAATTCAAGCGCGGTCGACCAACTTTGGGGGATGACGAAAGAAGCGGTCGCCCTTTGACGGCTGTTACCGAAGAAAACGTGCTAGCAGTGAAAAATTTAATCCAAGACAATAGGCGAATTACATATCAGGAGATTCAACACATATTGAAGATTGGATCGGGAAGCGTTCACGAGATTCTACACAGCCATCTTCGCGTGAGGAGGATAGTATCACGCTGGGTGCCGCACAACCTCACCGATGCTCAGAAGCAGGCCCGGGTGGAATGGTGCCGTGATATGCTTAACAAATTTGAAGCAGGCTCGTCTTGGCGTGTTTACGACATCGTTACAGGTGATGAGTCCTGGATTTATCAATACGAACCAGAAACCAAGCGCCAGTCGACTGTTTGGGTGTTTCAAAATGAGCCAACGCCTACCAAAGTGAAGCGATCTAGAAGCGGGGGTAAGATTTTGATCGCTAGCTTTTTTAATTTGACTGGCCACTTGGTATCAATTCCCTTACGGGATCAAAGAAGCATTAATGCCGAATGGTATACTACCAAATGTTTGCCAGAAGTTTTCTCTGTTATAAGCAACAAGCGACCAAACACAGGGCTCCGCGGGCTACTGCTCCACCACGACAATGCACCTGCGCACACCGCACTCAAAACGAGGGACTTCCTGGACAGCACGCCAGTCAAACTCCTGGGTCACCCTCCTTACAGCCCTGATCTAGCACCGTGTGACTTCTTTTTATTCCCAAAAATAAAAAATCAGCTCAAAGGGATACAATTTTCGTCGCCGGAAGATGCGCTGGCTGCGTTCGAGCAGGCTGTAAACGAGGTGTCTGCGGCGGACTGGAAAAAGTGTTTTGAAAACTGGTTTAGGCGCATGAATCTTTGTATAGAGGCTGGTGGAAAGTACTTTGAAAAGATTTGATAAAAATATATGTACGTATAGAACAATTTTTTTTAGTTTCGCAAAACTTTCTGAGTGTCCCACGTACATACAACGTGTTATTGAAATAACTGAAAACCTCTTAAGGGGTCAATGTACTCATCAGTATGAACAACTTTTACTATGGGACTAGGTCCGAAAACGCGAAAAAAATATCAGTTGATCTATGACAGATGATTTTTTTCGCGATTTCAGGGTTGATCGCATAGTAAAACTTGTTCATACTGATGAGTACAATTACCCGTTTTTGGGAAATAAGCGATTCAAAGGACATTGATAAAAATAGCCTTAAACTGTTACAAAGATGAACAATATACGAAAATTACATGCGAATTTTTTCGTTTCATAATATATATTGTATTTAATGCGGACAGAACAAGAACCATTTTTAGGGTTCCATGGTTTCATCATGTCCGTCCGTCTGTCCGTCTGTCCTAATCCTTTACAGCTTAATAACTTCTACAGTTATAAACATAAGTAAATGAAATTTTGTCAAAAAATGGTCTAGACATAGATCTCAATTTTAAAAGAATAAAAAAATCTTGATTACGTATTTTAGGGGTGGCGCCCATACATGTGAAATGGGGATGGAAAAATTTTTTTCGCTGCACCCCTTCGTGATGGATATTGTTGAATAGGTCTACTAAAATGAAGGTAATGTTTCATGCACAACTTTTTTATCAGGTATATCATCTACGAAATACAGTTCGCCAAAGTGGCTTGCAATGTGTGTGTCCCCCCCTGCCATTTCTAAACTGTGCAACGTAGAAACTTATAGTCTTCAACATTGATAGACCTTTATAAAAACTCTCTTTTAAAATTATTTCGAGTATAATGTGATTATAAATTTTTGAGTTATAGTGAGAAAACTGAAAAATACTTAAGACGTCCTAGTTACGACGTAGTAGTAGTCATTGACCTTAGCAAATAATGCTCCTTTAGTTACTTTCTATTTAAAAAAATCACAAAAAGAAACACACTTCTTGAATTTAGCTTCATAAATTTAGTGCTAGATGGCGCTGTTTGCAAAAACTGAAATAGCAATGATTAATATTCGATTTGATTCGTTTGTAATTAGACCATGGAGAAAAGAAGGGAGCGGAGGTGTTGCAAGGCAAAATCTCTTTAGAAAGAAGCGTCGCCTGAATGCGGGTGACAGGGGGACGAGGTACAGCAATGGCTCCACCTCACTATGGAAAATCCGCCCATTTTTTGTAAATCCATCTAGCGGTGAAATGAATTATTACAGTGTAACAGCACTAACAATTTTTCATTTTAGTTTGTCTACTCACCACTGTGGCGTACAAAGCACATTATTTTATTCCAGAACATTCTATGTGCGTTTTTGTGGTGAGAACATAACACTAATGAAATTGAATTTTACACAAATGACGTGGTCTTTAAAATGACTGATTAGAATTTGAAAAAAAGTTACGAAGTTGAAAAAGGTTAAAAGGGTATAATGTAAGGGTACCATATGGCACTTGCGGCTTGACCTTCAGATTACCAGTCCAGTATGAGTATTAAATAACGTCTAACTACACAACTTTTGTTTTACAACTTTACACAAAAGTACGTTAAAAACGTGCCATACATAGCGCCTAGCGCAATAAAGTATCCTCATGTAGATCACCTTGAAAATCACTCAAACCATCTTTTTAATTGTACCAGGCCCCTCAGAAAGTATTGCGAAAAAAAGTTTTTATATATGGGAGACTGGCCAGTTATAATGTTTTTCGAAAATATGATTATTTATAAGTAAAAATAAGTAAGTTCCAATTTCAAAATTTCCCTCCACATTTTTTGCGAGTTAATTCAAAGTATTGTGTCTCACTGAAATATGGATCTGCGCCGGGAACATTTTAGAGCTATGATTTTATACGATTTCAAGTGTCGCCTGAAACCGGATGAATCGTACGATAGACTTCAAATGGCATTCATGGATGAAGGCCCTTCCAAGGCAACCGTGTATCGTTGGTATAACGAATTCAAGCGCGGTCGACCAACTTTGGGGGATGACGAAAGAAGCGGTCGCCCTTTGACGGCTGTTACCGAAGAAAACGTGCTAGCAGTGAAAAATTTAATCCAAGACAATAGGCGAATTACATATCAGGAGATTCAACACATATTGAAGATTGGATCGGGAAGCGTTCACGAGATTCTACACAGCCATCTTCGCGTGAGGAGGATAGTATCACGCTGGGTGCCGCACAACCTCACCGATGCTCAGAAGCAGGCCCGGGTGGAATGGTGCCGTGATATGCTTAACAAATTTGAAGCAGGCTCGTCTCGGCGTGTTTACGACATCGTTACAGGTGATGAGTCCTGGATTTATCAATACGACCCAGAAACCAAGCGCCAGTCGACTGTTTGGGTGTTTCAAAATGAGCCAACGCCTACCAAAGTGAAGCGATCTAGAAGCGGGGGTAAGATTTTGATCGCTAGCTTTTTTAATTTGACTGGCCACTTGGTATCAATTCCCTTACGGGATCAAAGAAGCATTAATGCCGAATGGTATACTACCAAATGTTTGCCAGAAGTTTTCTCTGTTATAAGCAACAAGCGACCAAACACAGGGCTCCGCGGGCTACTACTCCACCACGGCAATGCACCTGCGCACACCGCACTCAAAACGAGGGACTTCCTGGACAGCACGCCAGTCAAACTCCTGGGTCACCCTCCTTACAGCCCTGATCTAGCACCGTGTGACTTCTTTTTATTCCCAAAAATAAAAAATCAGCTCAAAGGGATACAATTTTCGTCGCCGGAAGATGCGCTGGCTGCGTTCGAGCAGGCTGTAAACGAGGTGTCTGCGGCGGACTGGAAAAAGTGTTTTGAAAACTGGTTTAGGCGCATGAATCTTTGTATGTCTCTGGTGGAAAGTACTTTGAAAAGATTTGATAAAAATATATGTACGTATAGAACAATTTTTTTTAGTTTCGCAAAACTTTCTGAGTGTCCCACGTATAAACTGATTGCAAATACAACAAAAAAAAAATTGATTGACAAAATTATATATTTTATTATTTTTAACGCATTTATGCATGCGAAGCGAAATCTAACGATTTATTTAGTATTTATTTATTTATTCATACATGTATAAATTTTGCAATATCACTGTGCCCCACAAAACCGTGTTATCGGTATTTAAATAGTGGAAAAAAAAAGAAGAATCACTGTTTCTTAATAAGATATCGCTGACGTCACCCAAAGACTGGCGTACTGAGCCAGGAGTCTCAGGTTCGAATCCTGCTCGTGAGCGATTTTTTCTTTCCACTATTTAAATCATTAAAAATATATATTATAAGAAATTAGTAGAAATACCTACTTATACAAATATCCAATCTTATTCTTAGTTTATACTAAATCTCTGGGATCATTGTACTCATCATTATGAACACATTTTACAGTGGAATCAACCCTGAAATCTCGAAAAAATCTGCTGTTCCCTATAATTATGTCGATTTATGTGAACACAAATGTAGGGAACCGCTGATATTTTTTTCGGTTTCAGGGTTGTTCCCATAGTAAAAGTTGTTCATTATGATGAGTACAATGACCCCTTAAGAGGTTTAGTATAAGCTAAGAATTAGGTTGTAGGTTGTATATAGAAATATAATAAAAAGTATGTTACATTCTGTTCATAAAAATTTTTTACCTAATGTTATTTTTTTTTTATTAATTAAAGTATTCAATACATTTTTGCTGAAATAATGCTACGTAATATTTGGAATTTTTGGATTATGATATATCAAGATTGCAGTTAACTATTGTCATAAAAACTTATTGGATACAAATTGAATAAAAAAAAACTAAATGTGTGCTGGGACACATAGTACAAGTGAAACTTCAACGGACAAGTGGAAAAACGAATCGCAACGGACAAGTGGAAAAACGAATGGCAACTGACAAGTGGAAAAACGAATCGCAACAAAATTTTAAGTTGAAGTTTTACGGGCAGGTTTTCAAATTGAATAAGTACATTAACAATCAGCCCGTAAAACTTCAAGTTAAAATTTTGTTGTGATTCGTTTTTCCATTTGTCAGTTGCCATTCGTTTTTCCACTTGTCCGTTGCGATTCGTTTTTCCACTTGTCCGTTGAAGTTTCATTTCTACTATGTGTCCCAGCACACATTTCGTTTTTTTTTCGCAGTTTTACTGCAAATTATGTTTTGGTTAGGTTAGGAACATTTTAAGTGATTTTAATGAATGCATTTTTTATTTAAACATATTTTATTTTATCAAACAAAAAAACTGAATTAAATCCGGAACCAAAAAAAACATCCATTTTTCTTTCTCTCCCTCCGCCGCTATATATCGTCTACCCCCTCCACGCGGCCGTAACGCTTTTTCGTGAGAGAAAAATCCTAATATATAGAAGAAGATATATATATCTATCTTCTATATATAGAATTTTCACCATCATCATCATCATCATCATCATCATCATCAGCCTTTCAATCCCTCCGCCGCTGCCGTCTCTCGCCAAGCGATATATTGTCTACCCCCTCCATGCGGCCGTAACGTTTTTTCGTGACTAAAAATTCCTAATACCCCCCGTCTATACAGAAGTTTCACTTCAAAAAACGTATCCAAGGTTCCTTGTTTTTATTTCTCACTTAGATACCTTAGAATCACCATCGCCCGCTTCATTCAAGACCTTGTTATGTATTTTTGTTTTATAAAATCATGGTTATGAATGTTGTCCAGCTAGCAAATCATTAGTGTCCTACACATTTCATTCGCGATTAAAGAATTTCATTTGTGTAAAAACTTATTCATTCGTGTTTCTATTTTTTTGGTTTTCTTCTATTTTTAACAAGATGCGCCCTGTATTTTTACATAGTATGTGTATAACTTCATTATAGCAAACGTTAAATACCATCAGATAACAATAAAACGGGGGTTTACAAAAATCGTCAAAAATGTGTCATTTTAATTCGAAACATGAAATCGACCCTATTACTGACTACTCACCGATAGATGGCCTGATGGCCTATTTTTCTTATTTTAAATTGCTCTTATTTCATGTAATTATGTAATTTATCTATGAAATAACTAACATTTTAGAATTTAAAATGAATTAAAACAATGTGTTTATTATTTTCGTCATAATATGCATTGATAATGTAAAAACATGTTATCGGTGAGAAGTGATTAGTATGCATCTTTTCGACGACAGATGTCCCGAGCAACAATTTGGCGAAGAAACGAGAAAATGCATGTTTTAAAATTGAAAATATAAATATATGTGACTTACACATAAAATGTTATACCATCAATATGTTTTAGTTTTGATCCTGAACAATTTTTACATCCAACAACAGCGCACTTCATTGTTAAAACAAGAAAAATATTCAAAATCCTCTCAAAATCTATTTAAATCGAAGAGAACCGAACGCAGTGATGATTCACTTGAAATTAAGCTTTGCGGCTCCGCCCACTGTGACGTCATGACCAAATTGAAGGCGCATGACCAAATTGCCTTGCAGCACCTCCGCTCCCTTCTTTTCTCCATGAATTAGACCTACTTAAGGAACCCTATAATACTGAGCATGGCCCGACATGCTCTTGGCCGGTTTTTTATATTTTAAGGAGTATCAATACATTAATGAAGTAACCGAATAAAATTGTATCATCTATGATATCTGTGTCTCATCCATATTTTTATTTCGATACTCTATAGTCTATGATTCAATATTATAGACTCCTTTTCACACAAGAAATTCCAAAAAATTGGCATCGGCTGACAACTTGATGACAATTTAGGTTGTTTGACATAACAAAAAAAGCAAAACGTGACATCAAAATAGCACAGATATCTGTGATTATGTGTCAAAATAGTAAATATTTTAAAAATCTAAAATTATATTTAGTACTGTCCGTGTTTATGAATGTATTGCAATACATTGGCTTCATTGAGTTGTATACGGTGAGCATCAACTTTAATTTGTAACGCCTTAAGGCGGAGTCACTAAGGATCTTTAGCAATGTCCTTTCAGCATTTATAAGCTCAATAGCTCGATAATCAATAATTCAATTGTAAAGAAACTTACTCACAAGTATATGGTACATAAGATGTTAAAGATACATATTTTTACACTTTAAGTGTCCCTCAAATCCACCTATGCATACGAATTTTTGTTCACATAGGTACCTACCTATTTTTAAAATTAAAAACAAATAACCATTGAATTTTGGGATCAAATTAGAACACAACCAAAGCTCGAAATGAAGAAAATAGTGGCTAATTCCTTAGCCAAAAAATCGGCCAAGAGCATGTCGGGCCATGCTCAGTATTATAGGGTTCCTTAAGTAGGTGTAATTACAAACGAATCAAATCGAATATTAATCATGGCTATTTTAGTTTTTGCAATAATCGGCAGCATTCGCGACTCAAAGCGTGTTGTTAGTAGCGCCATCTAGCGATAAATTCAAGAAGCCAAATTTAAGAAGTGCGTCATGACAAAGTTACTTTTTGTGATTTTTTCAAATATAAAGTAGCTAAACGAGCATTATTTGTTCTGATTATTTTTCTCTAAGATCAATGACCTTTGAACTAGGACGTTTTAAGTATTTTTCAGTTTTCTCTCTATAACTCAAAAAATTATAATCACATTATACTCAAAATAATTTTAAAAGAGAGTTTTCACAAAGGTCTATCAATGTGGAAGATTATAACTTTCTACGTCACATAGTTTAGAAATGGCAGGGGGGGGGACACATTGCAAGCCACTTTGGCGGGCTATATTTCGCAGATGGTACACCTGATAAAAAAGTGGTGTATGAAACATTACCTTCACTTTAGTAGACCTATTCAATGATACCCCACACAAGGGGGTGCAGCGAAAAAAAAATTTCCATCCCCATTTCACATGTATGGACGCCACCCCTAAAATACGTAAAAACTATTTTTTTATTCTTTTAAAATTGAGATCTATATGTAGAATATTTTTTAACAAAATTTCATTTACTTATGTTTATAACTGTAGAAGTTATTAAGCTGTAAAGGATTAGGACAGACGGACAGACGGACAGACGGACAGACGGACAGACGGACGGACATGACGAAACTATAAGGGTTCCTTGTAGGACTTCGGAACCCTAAAAAAGGAAAGGCTAAAAGGAAAATAACCTGTACATTCCAATATAACATAAAATAACCTGAAAGATGTACCGTAACGCATGCATAAAAAAACAAATTCAATAAAAGTTAGTCCCTCGAAATTCCATTACAATGGACGCTTCATACAAAATTGAATCGTCTTCATCCAGCTATAAAAGCCCACGCACACAACAATACATCAACATTTGCGACATACCGACTATCCACATAAGACCTTAAACTCGTATAAAATACATCCACAAAGAAGGAAAAAGTAATGCAAAGGAATCAGTACAGACTATCACGAAATTGATCTGTGATTCCACAAGCGATAATCGGCCTTAGACTTATTGGAATAAAGAATAGTATCGGGTGGATCCCGGCGTTGTAAATTGGTTTTTCGACGCAATCTAATTTCAACTGTATGTAATTAAGTTTAGAGTCTAGATTTGAGTACAAAGTGAACCTCATAAGTATACCCATACCCCCACATAAGTTAGGGCCAAGTAATACGGATGACGATGCGAAGTTAGTGGAAAGAAAGGGGAGACGGGAAGTAGAATAACGAAGGGGGTGGGAGGGTATGGCCCCCCAACACCCCCTGTTTCGGGTTTTCAATAGATGTTAGAGTTTCACTTCCCGTACGATTTAAAAGGCAGACAGGTGTAAATGTTGTATGTTTATGTGTATGTTGGTTTGAATCGTGATGTTGGCTCGTGTTATGAGGACTTTAGCTTATGAATTCGAAATTTGAAAGTCTGTGCTACAATGACAGTTGCAGCGATTGGAGAGTTTCTTGATAAAGAATGCAACCCAACCTGCGTCGGGCTGACGTCGGGCCCAGAAGATTTTTTTTTATTTTTTTTTTTTATTAATTAAATCAATTAGAGTTACATTGCGGCGTTCCCAGCGTTCTGTAGCAGTGGTAGCCTTGCGGTTATACGCTTGCCTTCCATGCAGGAGGATCTGAATTCGAACCGAGATTTTCAGATTCATGTACGGATCAGAATGCTATAACAGTGAAGAAAAACATCGTAAGGAAAGTACAGTCTGGCAAAAACGTCTAGAATTGAAACAAATTTTCTATATTTATCAGAATTATATCAATCTGTGTTTTGTCATTCAAAAATCTGCCTGTAAACATTTAAATTGAATGTGTAAGAATAACACTATCGCAAGTTCCGCCAAGTTCCTTATCTCTTCTCATGGGTGTCGTAAAAGGCGACTAAGGGATTCACCAGAGGATGGGCAGCAGCGTTCTCCGAGTATTTAACTAACCAACTGCGATCGCCAACCCGCCTGCCAGGCGTGGCGATTATGGCATATCCCCCCCTTTATCGGGGGAGGCCTATGTCCAATAGTGGACGTCTTTCGGCTGAAATGATGAAGTTCCGCCAAAAACGCAATGATTAATATTGTTTATTTATGTGTTTAAATTTTTCAATGTATGACTATTGGCGCCCTCATATTGCCAAACTGCCTATTTATATTCCATATTGCCTCTTTTATGCCAAACTGTACAGTGTGTACTGTGTACACCTAAAAGTGCCTGAGAGTGCTCCATATAGTTCAAAACAAAAATAATAAAAACAGTAAAGTTCATACCGAGTAGTGGGACAGTAATCTGCTGGCTATGCTGGGTACGGGCTTCTTCTCATTGAAGGATCCAGACCTTAGTTTACCACGCTGACCTAGTGCGGGTTGGCGGACTACACACACCATCGAGAACTGTATGGAGCACTCTGAGGTGTGCAGGTTTCCTCACGATGTTTTCATATAATTGAGAACTGTATGGAGCACTCTGAGGTGTGCAGGTTTCCTCACGATGTTTTCATATAATTGAGAACTGTATGGAGCACTCTGAGGTGTGCAGGTTTCCTCACGATGTTTTCATATAATTGAGAACTGTATGGAGCACTCTGAGGTGTGCAGGTTTCCTCACGATGTTTTCATATAATTGAGAACTGTATGGAGCACTCTGAGGTGTGCAGGTTTCCTCACGATGTTTTCATATAATTGAGAACTGTATGGAGCACTCTGAGGTGTGCAGGTTTCCTCACGATGTTTTCATATAATTGAGAACTGTATGGAGCACTCTGAGGTGTGCAGGTTTCCTCACGATGTTTTCATATAATTGAGAACTGTATGGAGCACTCTGAGGTGTGCAGGTTTCCTCACGATGTTTTCATATAATTGAGAACTGTATGGAGCACTCTGAGGTGTGCAGGTTTCCTCACGATGTTTTCATATAATTGAGAACTGTATGGAGCACTCTGAGGTGTGCAGGTTTCCTCACGATGTTTTCATATAATTGAGAACTGTATGGAGCACTCTGAGGTGTGCAGGTTTCCTCACGATGTTTTCATATAATTGAGAACTGTATGGAGCACTCTGAGGTGTGCAGGTTTCCTCACGATGTTTTCCTTCACCGTTAAAGCAAGAAAACATTAATTCAATCTGATTGATTTACTCAGTCTTTTTTTTATCGATCGCATGTAACACTTAAATTCTGAAAACCACCCTTACTGCTTGTAAAATAGAGTTTCTGTCAAGGCCAGACTGTTACTACTGACGTGCGGTCGACTTTACAAAGTTATAAATAAATAAATAACGTTTATTTCACCAACAATTTATACAATTCAATTCAATTCAATTCAATATATTTATTTGCTAGAATATGGTACAGTCAACAAATCGGAATCATGACCCACGATAAGCTTAATATCCTACAGACATTCTAATACAATTGGGTTGAATTTCGCTTAAACAGATATTTCCCTGGCAACTGACTTGTTATCAATTTTGTTAGCTATTGACAGTTACAGCAAGTTTACCAATAAAATTATTTATCTAAATTTTATTCTTGACGAGTTTAACTCCAAATATTGTTATTTATTTATTTATCATTTATTGCGTGAAATATGGTACAGAGGATATTATAAATTAAATGTATGTTCCACACTCGGACGAATAAAAAAGGCGGACGGAATCTCGCTAAACAAAGACTGAAGCACTTCATTTTTTTTGAATTCACTATAATTTAGAAAGCATTTTAACACTAGATTTATACTGTTATTTTATTTATGACGCTACAACAATGACTACCGTAACACTAGATTTTTTGCGTAATCGCGGCTTTTTGCCATACTATGGATGTGAATGTGTGCCCATACTTTTAAGCGAGCCGGCTTGCTATGGATGCTTCACTTATTGAATAGCGAGATTCCGTCTGCCTTTTTTATTCGTCCGAGGTTCCACATACTTAGCCGTTAAGAGTATTGTTTGACACCTTTTCATACTTGACATTTTATTATTTCTTAATTTTTATTTTATTAATGGTCTGTAATCGAAAAAGTTAGTATAGGTTTCTTAAAAACTATAGTTGTTTGTAGGAAAACCACGTGAAACGACAGCTAATTCGAAATTCAAAACATAATTCCTGCTTTATCAAAAACATAATTTCCAATCCAATTATAAATCTATTGCATTGATAACAAAGCCCAAAATGGCACAGACCTCTGACCCGTTTTAATGCAGTTTCTGTAATATTCAAAATGTCCTAAATGCAGCATAGAAGAAAACCTTACTGTTTTGACGATTTCAAATGAAATATCAGCTGAGTGGGTCATGATTCCGATTTGTTGACTGTACATAACTAGGTGTTACAAAATTTTCGTGTTCTAACATATCCTCAACAACAACCACTTATAGCAAAACTTAAGGGCTAATATTTACGTATACAACATGGGAGCATCTGTATCCGAAGTAGGACAGGTCCTGTATCTCGGTATACAGCGCCATACCCCTCAAACATTAGGCATAAATAACAGTTTATTTTTGTTAACATGTTATTTTTAGTTTTTTTTCTCTCGCCTGTACCGAGACTGAAATAAATATTTTCTTTCTTTTCTTTCTTTCAATAATAATAGTCAAAACAGACATGTAAAGATGCATTAATATTCTAGACTTAAATGCTTGTTCAAAACAGAAGATGTGGGTTTTGGTGTGTTGTGTGTGTGTGTGTGTGTGTGTGTTTTGTGTAGTGAAGAGTGGGGAAAGGTTGGGAGATTCTTTCTTTCATTTTTGGGGGGTTATGTCGTCAACTTTGTATGAGCTGTCAAAAAGCTTCTTAGTACGGGATATAATTTACTAGACGCTAGTACGAAGTTACGTCGTCAACTTTGTATGAACTGTCAAAAAGCGAATAACCGAGTGGTGGACAGAGTTATAATTTGTAACTTTTCTAAAGCTTAAAAGGATCAGCGTAATTCTATGTACGAAAATTTTCTTAATTTTCACTTAGGTACACAAGCGAAGATATATCTCGCGATATTTCTAGCGATATGTCTTATGATATACAACCCATCGCCACAGAGCTCCGCGAAGCATTTTTCAAGACACAATCCACCCTCGCTTTTCTGAACGTATTATTGTTTGGTCTAAATTAAAGCGGTTTTTTATATACGATTATATTGGAGTTAAAATATCTTTAGTAGAGTATTTAGTATTTTGTCAATTTATGTGAACATAAATGTAGGGTAGCTGTTTTTTTTCGCTGTTTTAGCGTTGGTCCCATAGAAAAAACTGTTCATACTGCTGAGTACAACTAGTTGTAGCAGGGGTAAGTAGTAACACCCAATTATTGCCTAGTAAACCAACGTTTATTAATACTGTTTTCGACCTAATGTATCCTTTAAAGCGTGTTCTATTACATGGGCACTGCCTATGTCCCACCCAGGGTGCTCAATCTTAGAACAAATAATCGGGTACAACAGCTTTTACAACGCTGCAAAAAACGTAGTACTTCGAATGCTTGTAGATAACAGGTAAGATGGTGGTTTTTAATTTAGTAGCATTATATATATTATTTAGATTTCATTTTACCAGATAATTGTACTGATTTTTCACGAAATATTACATTATTAAATAAGTATCTATTTCAGAGCCATTTTTGTTGTTTTTACCCTCTGATTAAATACTATTAACAATTTTCATAATATTAATTGATGAAAAGCTAGACAGATAGTTAATTTTGCAAGAAATGATTTTACGATCAAGAAATACTTTGTAGTTTTCCTCACACAATTTTTTTTCCAAAAACTGTTACAACAAGCCCCCCGCTCCCCTACGTGCTCATATTTACAGAAACAAAAAAAAACATCATTTAGGTAACAGAAAATACAACTACCTAATATAAAATTTAACTTGTGGCAGCTGTTAAAACTATTCAGACAATTTTCGAAAGAGATCACATCTTGACCGCTATCTTCTACACTTTGGCCCGAACTCCCAGCAAAGTTCGTTTTTTCTCCCTACTCCTTGGCAGTTTTGATGCATCGCAATATTTTCGTGTCAGCCGCATACCCCGCGTGACGTAGCATGATATATTGGAGCCTTGCCTCCTTTACGATATTATAACAATTTTCCCGTTATATTTTTCTATGGCTGTTATTTATTTTTTCGAAGAAAATTGAATTATATATGTAAAGGGAGCTCTACCAAAGATTGAATAATTTTTTGTCATAACTTTCTGCCAGTGTCAGTCGTAAAGATCCGTATTTAGCATGATATATCTTAATATAAACTCTTGGACGAATTATAAACTATGTACTGTAACTTACACTTACTTACTTGTGAAATGTGGGTGTACTCTGCCTACCCCTTCGGGGAAATACAGGCGTGATGTTATGTTATGTTATGTGTTACTGTAACTTACTTTAATATTTTATGTTGACATAAAATATCCATAAAATAACCTGACCGTGTGTGATGCAGATGGCTTTTACTGGTTACGCAATTAGGGAAAAGTCAAACAGGTAAAATGTAGACCAGTGGGGCAATTGTGTAATGCATTCACTTTGACATTAGCTTTCATTTTGAAATGAAAGCACTATTCATTGCGTGGTACGTAGTTGCCGATAAGACGGATAGTCAAAACACACGGAGCAATGAACATTGACATCCAGATGATTGCGATCGCGAGTGAGTTACGCAATTCGGCAGCGCAGGATCAATACTTTAGAGCCCATGAAGACGGTTATTCATATACATGCTGAAATTTTAATGGGTTCTTTTTCGAAAAGGGGTCATTGTACTCATCATTATGAACAACTTTTACTATAGGACCAACCCTGAAATCGTAAAAAAATCAGGTGGTCCCTACATTTTATCGATTTAAGTGAACACAAATGTAGGGACCATCTGATATTTTTTTCGCAATTTCAGGGTTGGTCCCATAGTAAAAGTTCTTCATAATGATGAGTACAATGACCCCTTTTCGGGAAAGAAGCTATTAAAATTTCAGGATGTACACCCAAAAAATGGTTTACTTCTAACAAACGTAGTCTGAAGAATATATTGTATAACTTGAAATCAATCAATTGCAAGAGGATTTAGGATAAAACGTGTGTCGGATGGAAATAACAGAAACAAAATAAGTATAACACGAGAGCATAATATATTTAGTTGGCACATAAATTGTGTATCTAAGCATTAGGTATGAAACCCTTTAATACTCGTCCTAAGCAACTTCAGACTTCATACAAGTATTATAGGTACTTATACAAAAAGACTCCCAATATCAAAAAAGTATCCTAAACAGGCTTCGTTCCGAAATAAGTAAAAGTAAAGACAAAAGAAAAAAGCTAGGTAAAAAAATGCTCGACTTACAAAGCGGGTGTAAGGAAGGTTCGTTTCGGAGCGCTCCATCCAACGGAGTCTGCCTCATATGTATGGAAATGTGGCCTAAGCCCGCCGGAGTTAGGGCTGAGGCAGACTAGCGAAAGATTTCAAGTATTTCGGCAAGACTAAAACGAAAAGTATATTAGTAGTAGTAGCTTTTAGCGATAAGACCGCGCATGTACCCATATTTTATACGTTGTTCCTGTTTATTACTATTTTCATGGTGTATAATAAAGTATATTCTATCTATCTATCTATCTAGTATTTTTTTTTTCTGAATATGATAGCAAATGTCACGAAATAACTACATGATAATATGTATATGAGCAACGTAAAGTGGACATGGTTTTTTAATTCGCAGTAAACTACAGACGGAAAATAATAATTTTTTTTTTCCTATATAACCAATATTATAGTGTTGTAGGGATTTACCAGGAAATGGGCAGCAGCGTTCTCTGAGTATTTAACCAAACAACTGCGATTGAAAACCCGCCTGCCAAGCGTGGCGATTCTGGCATATCCCCCCAACTTATGCTTGGGGGAGGCCTATGTGCAGCAGTGGACGTCTTTCGGCTGAAATGGTGATAGTGTTGTCATCAGAACTACACAACGGTACGCAAAATTTCAGCATGTTCAAAGAAATACATGAAGGTTTTTTATTTGCAAGAAACATGGTTGTAGGTACAACGATGTTATATTGTCAAATAACAAATTTACATACAAGATTTGTAGCAGATAGAAAATATAGCAGATGTGCAACCAAATAAGTTTAATGCAAGCATTTAATAAAATCGTAGATAACTTGCGAGGAAAATTAAATAATTGTCCACTTGTGATAATCTGAAACATTTCAGTAATTTATAAGCTATCCGGTAATTTTTAACAAAAAAATATAAAGAAAACGCACTGATCTTACCGATTTTTGCAAGAACATAATGAAAAAAACAACCTAATATATTAGTCTAGCTGGAAATATACTATCGAGCGTAAGAATTGGCAAAAAATCTACCGATTAAACAATTTTTTTTTAAATCCTGCACAAGGAAACATTCACACAAATTCCAAAAATTTCAACCTTCTTTCGCTCACCTGTCCTTAGCTTTACAAAGACACACATAAACACAGCTACGCAGCTTCCAGTATACGAATATATTTTTCCCGTGATATTGCTCCCAAGATTTGTGGGTACCTCGCAATATTTATATACACCTATAAAATTCAGGGTTTCTATGTAAAACTTGCAAACGAAGATATATTGTGTAAGTTTTCAGTTAAAGAACTTTAGGAACCAGTGTATTATGTATGTATGAGATGTTCTATGAATGTTAAGAATTTTCATACATTCGATATGAAAGTGGTATAATTTGATTTTGTTAAAGTAAACATAACATAACATAACATCACGCCTGTATTTCCCCGAAGGGGTAGGCAGAGGTGTATAGTACACCCACATTTCGCCAGTTATGTTGTAAAAGTAAAATGATGTAAATTACATTACAGTAAAGAATAAAGATATGTAAGTATTAAAATGTTCAGTTTAGTTTTTCAGCAGTAATCGCCATTTTGGAAACGTTAGTCTTCGAAGTTCTTATCAATAGATTGTTATGTGAGTGTCCAATAAAATTAATCTTAATCATCGAATATTGTATTATATTTCCCGGTATTTAAATACTAAGTTAATAATATTATGTACCTAGTATATACCTACTAGGTACATATAACAATGTCAGTCACTCCAAACATAGCTGGAGCGATACAGTGATAGCAGACTTTCAGGATCTTAGACCCTGCAACTGTGAGATACTGCCAAAGATCACGGCAAGTGACGTTCTCTTGTTTCGGAGACCAAGACACATAAGGACGCCGAGCCAACGAAGTTAGTAAGTACACCAATGTGGTATATAATAACCATAGTTGAGTGATACATTTAGACATACGAGAATGACGGGAGTAAAAATAAGTGAGGAGGCCAAGACACATTTTGGATCGCCGAGCCAATGGAGTTAGTATACCAATGTGGTTTAAGACTATAGTTGAGTGATACATTTAGACATACGGAAGTGACAAGAGTAAATAAGTAAGTGTGAACCAATCAATAGTTACAACAATAAACATATCATAAGTCTCCGAATATTACAACATAGATACGTTAGAATATTGCGCCCATGCATGAATGGCCTAAAAATAACCGTATTTCTTCCAACACAGTAAAACTCATCCACCTCAAGCTACCTTCTCGTCACGTAATGCATCAACCGTAATCTTCTTACATCGTCTCAATTTCGGGACACCCCCTACCCCCGGGATTACCCCCTGCATGGGCGATTTTTCTTCTTTATTATATTGCCGCGCCAAAGTAGGAAATAGTCAAACAGATTGGATTTATGTATGAATTTTGCGGAACGAGTTCTTATTTTGAATTTAAAAGGTTTTTTACGGCCTATACCTACCGCCAAATTTTTCGAGTTTGTGTGTCATTTGTCTATTCCTTACGTATCTATGGTACCTAGAGGTAACACAAGTGCGGAAAATCGATTTAAAAAAAGAAGGGAACACGAAAAGGGACATTATAACTGAGGAGTTATAGTATTTGAAAAATAATTTGATGAGAACAGTTTTTAGACCACGTTTCTAAAAAGAATGTGAGTTATTATTACATTGTCATCAAGACCTGAGCTATGTTTAAAGTTTCAAGGCTCTAACTTATCGGGATGTTAGTTTAAAATCGATTACAAAATTTGTACCGCACGGACAGAAATGACTGAAAGCGAGTTAATAAAAATGTGGTAGCGTGGTAATAAGCCACCATCAGGGTAGTTTTGATTGCCGTCGACGAATGCTTAGATCATAAGGAAAAACGTTAAAAGGAAATAGGACGCACTACACAAATTTTCTAATTCATAAATGAGATTTGAACGAGCTATTCGTTAAAATACAGGTTTTTTTCATAACCGACCATCATGTTTGTGTATGGATGTCCACAAGATAAATATGGATATAATCCATGAAAGTGGCTGCATTTCAACATGCAACGTAAACAAGCATAAAAAAAAACCTGTAAACTTTATTTTATACACTTTAATTTTGTAATTCTTGTCCTTTTAAAATTGTATGAATCGAACTTTGAACTTTACCTCAAACTCACTTACTTCCAAAACTATTGTCTGCAGACTCAAGAAATATTTTTTTCCCATTAATTTCCCAATATATACCACCCCTGTAACATCGAAAAAAAAACATAATTTACTTACATCCCATCCAAGACATTACGGTTCTAACAAGACACAATGCCTTCGCGAAATCCTCCCTAATGCATCGCGACCATTATAAGTTAACCGTCTCACCGCTCCTGTGAACAGTGAAACGGGATGCTATAGGGGGTAAATGGAGGAAAGTCAGGGGTCAAGTTAAAGTGGTGATAGAAGCCACCCACCAGCGTCACTCGTTGCGAGTGATTGATGACGTAGGCGGGGCAAATCCAATCATTATCCTTGATGCATGACCGTTGGTACATCACTAGCTTTCGGGATTTTCGATTTTACAAAATTAGTTCTTGGGTTCGCGCTTTAAATGGTCGCCATTTTGGTTTTTAGGAGGACTGAAAGGTCAATACGTGTATGACTCGTAAACATAAAGTTTGAATTATATAGATAAGTGCTCATATTTTTAATGAAGGGCATTGTGTAGGAGGACTGAACCCTAATTACTATGATTTGTAAACACTTTAAAGCTCCATGCTATTACATTTTCATAGATTTTCTTATGTATTTGGGGATCGAGTTATCCACGTCCGTAGGAGTGTACCCCTTTTCCGAATACCTACACGTGATCCCTGGGTAGTGCAAATCAGGTGACATGACATACTGATGGTAGGCCATGGCCGACGGCTTGCAACAACCCACCGGGCAAAGACGTGCCGCCAAGCGACCTAGTCGTGTTCCGGTACGATGCCCGGTGTAGCCACTTAGAGGATGGGTCGAAATATTTCACTGCCATCCTCTCACCTCTGCTGGGCAAGCGTGAACTATCGTCGATCGCTCCATTGCTTAACATCAGGTGAGGTGGCGGTCAAACGCAAACCCGTCAAATATACTTATATAAAAATTTAAAAAAAGTAGATGGTTTATATAACTATCAATTAAGGCTTACGGTTACCTACAGATGAAAAGCAAACGGATGAAAAGTCGAGTCAAAAAACTTAACAATAAGTAAGATTTATAGTAGTACCTACTTACATGTCACTTTAATCACACTTTTCACAATTTATACTATCTTAGATGATCTGCATAATACTTAAGTAATGTAGGTCCCCAAACACATGGTATAATAACACCAGGTAGTCTCTTCCCGTGACAGCTAGGTCACGTGATTGCCTCCGTACTACGTCATCGGCCGTGGAGCCAATAGCGGGCGGTTAGCGTCACACTTGTCAGTTTGATGTGCTGCCCCTTTGTGAAAATAAATTACCCGAGCAAAATGATTTTTTTCATTTACTTGCTTATATAAAGAATCACTTTTGAACTAGTAATTTTATACAGTTTCCTTTAATAACTAATTAGATGAATAACAAGAGATAACAAATAGTTAGGCTAGTTAGGAATTTATTTAATATTCATTATGAACAAAAATCTCCTTAAGTATATTGAAGATATCAATCAACGGCAACACTGATCGTGACGTAGCTCAGAGGCATCGCGCTGTCATTGCGGGAAGAGAATACCTGGTGACACATCTTATTATACCATGCCCAAACAGATGTAACAAGTCCTATCACTGCCAAGCACTAGGTCATTTGATTCAAAACCCACTTCTTCAAAAAGATCCACACACTACGAAATTCAATGATACACTGAATGTGCAACAAAAAAATCACATCGGCAAACGTATCTGCATTTTTTCAAACCGAATACATTAAACCCTTGAATAATTAAAAATATGCGTGAGCGCAAATAATCGCGAAGAATTAACCCTTTGCATGCAAATGAGGTGCGGATGCGAAATCACGACCGGTCTTACAGACCCAGGTGTGTTATTATTTTAAAAACAATTTGCATACGACTTGGGGATAATATTATTATGAAACATTTGTTAGATAAAAAGAGGTCACGTACACCACCAGTGTCGAATTTAAGATGTAGATTTGTTACTGTCGCATCTATATTTGAATGGGTCTTTGAACGGACTTTGGTGTAATTAATTTCAACATATTTATTATTATTTATTTATAATTACAGAACGCTAAAAAGTGAAATCTTAAATTACAGTAGTCATGTATCACGATCGATCCTCACAGAAGTCCTTTTATTTCTGTCGCATGTGCTCAGGTTGTAAGAACATAGTTTCGTTTCTCAAATCCTAAGGGTAAACTTCTTCACCTTTGCTTCAAACCAGCTCTTTCAAGGATCAACCAAAAAACTTGAACTCAAAACGACATATCCACAGCCACATAAAAGACTCGTCCTAATTGCGATAAAAACAAAAAACTTCCTTTATTAGAACCACATGTTTAACAACATCGCGACAAAAGCTCAGTTCAAGACAACGGCCATCTTAACTGACGGAAAGTTCACGGAAGTACTCACAAAGACACAAGTACACCTGCCAGACTGCGAGGGGACATGAAATTTGAATTTGAATACCCAGCGCAGAAGGGTTAAAGACATTCGTTCCTTAAACAACTTTTTCAAATTTAGAATATAGAATTCTATGCGGTGTTTAATTTATATTTTTAAGAGTCGATGATTCGAATGTGAGTCTTTAAATGGAGTTAATTTCTTATTAGCGGGTCGATGGTAAATTTTGTCAAATTTTATTGGCCCAGTGTTCCGCAACGCGCATTGCATTTTGGTTGGTGGTCATTAGCTCCTCACGCGTGCAGGGGACTGGGCACGCGGTACAAGATAAAAGGTGAGCCATTGTTTGCGGAGTGACGCCGCACTCACACTGGTCGTCTAAACCGTCCATGAAACCTCATTTTTAGAGATTATCTTTGCTTCTGCCAACTTGGGTCCGAAGTCTACTTAAAGATTTCCAAGTTGATCACAGGAGCACATGCCCAGGTGGAAGGGTTTCCGATGGTTTTACAAAGAAAATAGGCGGTTCAGACGTTTGTCACAAGAGATCTCAGCTTTTTTGAGGCATTGGTATAAGCCGGAACCACGCACCTGAAAAAGTTTTTACGACTTTTAAGCCTTTGTAGTTGTGCTATCTTCTAGCGACAGCTAAACATGTTTAAAAATATGGAAATAGAAAAAATATTTTAATAGGAAGACTAAATTTAAATTGATTACTTTATCAGGTTATTGAACCGAGCCGTGATGTTGGAACTAGATAACGTCTTTTTTGCTATCTATTTTATCTTTAATCTATCTTTGAAATCACCTGTAAATAAAACATTGACTGTAAGGTAAGAAAAATAAAATTTGGTGTACACATACCGTTCACCTTATCATAATCATATTTTGATCATGACATCACTTTGAAAAGTCAGAAGTGCAGGCCGGGTTCGAACTCTGACCCTCCTGCATGGAAGGAAAGCTTTCAACCACTAGGCTAACATTGTTTTCACCGGCGAGTTCTGATTTCGACGAATCTTTTCCTTTACACAAGCATAAAACATGGAAAGGTACAAACCTTTCGCTCTCCCGATTTCAACACCCAATAAATTTAAATCGATCGATACACTATGACACCTTTCCTTTATTACCAATCAATAATTACCATATTACCGCAAATGTTGACACAGCTTTCCATAATACACAACCCCATCGATTATACCATAAAGGACTCCAGTCCCACGACCAACCTAGGATCCGTTCCCACGAAATCTGTGAATAAATTATAAAAAAAAGGTTTTATCTATTTCATTCAAATTCGGACTGGCCTTTAAGACGTTCGAAATTTGAATATAAAGTGGAAGGGTTTATTCTTCCGAGTGTCAAAATTGTTCTTCCGCATTCACAGGATGGTCGGCTCATTTGAATATCGTAGCGAATGCAAGGAATCTATTTTGCATATCTATTTTTTTTTTCTTGATACTTTGTGCGTTTTAACTTTTCGCACAGTGTTACAAAGACGCGTTTGGCGTGCGTATTATTGATTTTTGCCGGTCGATGCGTAACTTTGAATGCGTAATGAGATAAAATATTTTCCTTGTGTTGTCATATTTGATGTTTTATAGTCTAATTTATTCGAGGCTTTGTGTTGAGGTGACGGATATTTTTGGTGTAGTTTCGTTCCCATGGTAAAAAGATAGACATAAATTATATTAATAAAGGAGTCTTTGAAGGCGATTATCCTATTTCAGAAAGCTAATACAAATCGTCTGTTTAAAGGTAAAATTCACTAAGTGACGTTTTTGGCAAAAATCACTTATATTAGTTTTCATTTATTGATGCCAAAATTAAAAGTGTTTTGTGAAATATAGTAGAGTAAAATAGGGTTTTGTATGAAGTATTATTTTGTCTGTATTTTTTTTCCCAATTTTCCAGTAGTTATTTATTCAATGCAATCAATTTATTAATAGATATATTTTAACAAAGTAGGTACTCAAAAGCAATTTTAAAGTCACAAAAAATAGACACATGCAACTGACGTCTAACACAGTGTTAATAACAACAAAACAAGATTAATTACATTTATTTCAATAACAATAGACAATGACACAATCGATCGTGAATTATTTAACAATTGACTAAAATAAAATAAACAATTGTCATTTCATACAGTTCGCAGATAATAAAATGAGGTTTGAATAAATTAATGCATTCAATTATATTATTTATTGATTCTATTTGCATATTTGAGAAGTTTATTCTTTTAACTTTTATTGAGATTTCTATTCATGAATGTTTGTTTTTTTGTCATTATTATTTATTACTTAATGTGTTTGATATGATCGACAATGTATCAGAAACTTAATAGAAATGATTAATTACTTTCGTTAATTAAATATATAAAATAAAAAATAAAAATTATGCCCAACTGGGTACAAAGACGGTCTTGACGCCATAGGAGTTCTCTACCAGACAACCTTAGCGTAATGCAGAGACAACAAAACAAGGTTTTGGTATCTATATATTTTTTAACGTTTGAAGCGCATAAGAATATTATTTGTTGTTACATTTGTATATATTGTATATATATATTTGGTATACATTTATGGATATATATTAGAATTTATTTTATATATTTATACATGTAATATTTTCTATGGTAGGTAAATATTTATTTATTTATTATATTATATATTAGTAAACTTTTTGAAAGTGCACCACATACTGCCCCCATCTATTTTTCACGTCTTCCTTGTCCATCCAAAGGTTGTCTGGAAGATATCGCTATTAGCGATAAGACCGCCAATGTACCCTTATTTTACATGTTAGTCCTAAGTTTAATAATGTTATTGGTGTACAATAAAGAATATTCTATCTATCTATAATATGTTACTGTTGTAAATTTGCGAAAACAGTCACCACGCCATTTCTACAATATACAGGGCCTCAATTTTCGTATTGCTTTCAAAGACGACTTTTTGTTCCTTTTTAAACGGGCAACTTTTAACGCACTAGTATTTTTTCTCTTGTATTGTGGGTGCGCTTACAAACATGAATCTCACATGTACAAACACCCAGACCGTGTGGGAATCGAACCCACGACTCTTAGCGTAGAAGCCAATCGCTCAGCCACTGGACCAACCAAGACGACTGACATTTGTCATCATCATCATCATCATAAGCCCAATATCGTCCCACTGCTGGGCACGGACCAGTAGTCGGAGTTTTACGAGTGCGTTTTTCAAATTAGGTATTATTAACTCGCGTTTACGAAATTTACAATACGTGAATTTTCGGACGAGTGGCCTTCTCATAAAGTAATTTGCGTATCAAATAAATAAACTTAAATCAGGTTCCATTTTAGAATTTACTGCGTGCATTGAAACGATTTTAATTAATTTTGTAAAAAAAAATTAATTAACAAAAACAAAAAACCCGACTGCGTGTAAAAATAACAGAAAAGATATAAACAAGACTTATCAACACGCAGTCGGAGGCTATGTATGTTTTTGGTCATGAATTACATAATAGTTCATAGCTAGCCTCCGCCTGCGTGTTGATAAGTCTTGTTTATATCTTTTCTGTTATTTTTACACGCAGTCGGGTTTTTTGTTTTTGTTAATTAATTTTTTTATTTTAATTTTTTTAGTTTTGTCATGTTTTATTTATCATACTATTAATGTTTTTTTTGAAAAGTCAAATTCATTTTTAACGTTGAATATTTTGTTGTTTTTTAGCATTTTTCATTCCAAATTACATTTTAACATATAAGTTGTATATATTTTTGTAAAGCATTTATAAAACCCTTTATTTTGATACCCCACTCGATAGGTTTTGACGGAAAAAAAAAAATTTTGAAGAGGTAATATGGCGCCAAAAAGCGGCCATTTAAATTTTTAAAATTTTAATATACCCAGTGTCACTCTCAGAATTAAGACGAATCTAACGACACCTCTCAATCTCAAATCCATCAAGCCGTTTAGGCCACAGAGCGTGCCAAAGAAATATACATACATACATACATACATACATACATACACTCGAAAAACATAACCCTCCTTCTGGCGCAGTCGGGTAAAAACGCGTGTCATCTTAGTCTTCCTGCGATCACGAACGCTGCAAAGCTTTCGTAACGTCAGGAAAACCAATTTAAATAATACACGCGATGTAATCCGGTTAAACTGGTTTTATTATATTGATAATATTAGAAATATCGCAACACTCGTAAAAACACATCTAAAAGTACACGTTAAAATATAACGAGTACGTTTTAAAATCATGCGACTGATGCAGACATTAGCCTCCTGCAGAGAATAAATTGTTCGAAGACAGTAACAGGAGTTAATCGTTCGAGACTAAGTGCTGAAATATTATCTCCCTACTTTAATGCTTAGTTCAGACTTCAGACCAATCGGTGTTTTAGTGTTTTCATAAAGAGCTTTATTCACGTAGAAGTCTAATATTTTTGAACTCGCCTTCCTAAAAAATTGCATCTAAATAAAAAAAAATTGCATCAATTTTTTTTTCCCCAAAAATAGCATAGAAAAATGCCTAAATATTGTATTAAGACGCTGACAACAGCTAAATACCCCAAATACGCTTCTTTTAAAAACATTTTTAGCTGTATCTATTCAGTTTGTGGCAGTGAAAAAGTATATGTTAATCTTGATCGTAGTTTTTAAAACTGTATTGTGCCCAAAACACGTTTTCTTGAAGTTTTCTCGATGGAAAAGAATTGTAAACTAACCTCTTAAAACATGCTTTAAAGCAAATAATCTCTATTATTTACCAAATATTATAAATTAAATAAGGAAACATTTAAGAAAGACCATAATCTAAAACATAGTTGTTTCTGTTTTTCAAATAAGATTACCTATAGTTTTTCATAAAAAAAAATATTGTTAATTTTCATTCAAGTTGAGCGGCGCACCCGACGTCCCTCCACTCGTTGCCTCTCTTTCAGTTCTGTACAAAACGACAGTGACGAGAGGTCTGATTTTTTAGGTGTTAATATGATGTCCTCCTAATATATAATTTGAGTTAGAAGAAAAGGCGTGTAGCAGTGATAGTGTTAAGAATTCTGAAATAAAAGTAAAAGATGATATGGTTATCGCCTGCTTCTCATCCCAAGCATGTTGTGCTTACTAAAGATAATTAGAAAGAAAAAATCTACGTACTTATACAATACTAGCTTTGTCCATGACCCCGTCCGCGCGCGTCCTCTTTATTACCCTATACCATGAGAATTTTGAAAAATCCGGCCTTATTTATTCCTTGTCTAAACTAGTCATCGAGAGGACATTTTTTATTTTTATTTAATTGATATTTCTCTAATAAAAACTGAAGCCATTTCAAGTCAATATAACGACATAACTTCTTATTTTGTTTTTGCCAAGCTATCCAGCTACCTTTGATTAGCCTGGATGTAACGTAGTGATTATTTTCTCTGTGGGCCTGGAAGCCAACCTAAGCTAGTAAAATTGTTGACCAACATAAGAAATCTTACCAGTCAAAATCGACATTCAAACCTGTCTATCAGTTTCGCAGAAAAACAAATCACACACTCAACACACTGTTGTTTAGTAAAAATACAAAAAAAAACAACGCAATCGGAACTCGACTTCCGTATATCGCAGCTCGTAGCATCACCTAACAAGAATTTACATACATTACCAGATAAAAGGCGAAACCGTCATAATTTTTAATATTTAATTTTTTACTGTTACAAGTACCGGTTTTTGTCTATTGTCACATTGTATAAAATATTTAAATTGAAAACAAAATCGTTGGGTCGAAACAAAGAGCGCACCTTTTTGTCCCCGCTTGCATTCATTTTGAACACCGTGTGACACTTATGTACAGCTAAATGTCACCCCTATTCTTAATTACATAGAGTCCAAATTACGATGTTTGAATATTTAAAACGACGTGTAAATTAGTAATAACAGCGTTAAGAGTGCATCAACAAAATTATTGTAGGGTTAACAATATACCAATGTTATTTGAGTATGAAATACCTATCATCAAGCTTATTCGTACCAATAAAAGTACCAATTAAGAAAAACAAACTGACAAAAATAAAGCTAAACTGATAATTTCTTATCGCGTTGACTTTGCTACTTAACATAAGTAATAGTAATAGCATATTGCAGGATAAAATATTACAAGGTTCTATAAGAAAAAATACCCAAATACCCCCGGAAACCTCTTAAGGGGTCATACTCATCATTATGAACAACTTTTACGATATATAAAAAATCGGCTGTTCCCTACATTTTGCCGATTCATGTGAACACAAATGTACGAAATAGCTGTTTTATCTCATGATTTCAGGGTTGTGCCCTCAGTAAAAGTTGTTCATATTGATGAGTACAATGACCCCTTAAGAGATTTTCAGTTATATAAAGAATAAAAATAATAATAAAATAAAAATAAAAAAGCCTCTTATTTCCAGTAACTTGAATTTCAAATTTGCATGTTGTTACTACAGAATAGCTTGATTTTTCATTATAGTTCAATTAATTCTATTTTTTTATTACAATTACAGTATCTTCATGCAAAATTATAATAAAAAAAAAATATTTATAATTAGTTAAATAATTAAATGGTAACAAAACAATGATTTAATTTGAATAAAATAATAAATTAGTAATTAGTTTAATATAAATAATTAATTAAATTTGAGCTACGTGGACCCCTCTTCGGGTAAAGGCCTCCTCCAGAGAACTCCAGTTGTCTCGATCATTGGCGATATTTGACCAGTTTTTTCCAGCAATAGACTCTATTTCGTCCTTCCACCTCGCTTTTGGTCTGCCTCTACGTCTGTATCCGTGAGGGCCTCTCCATAATGTCACGGTCTTTGTCCATCTGTCGTCGGTATAGCGAGTCACATGTCCTGCTCATTTCCATTTCAAACTTCGGGCGAAAGACAGAGCGTCTATAACTTTAGTCCGATCTCTTATTATGTTGTGCCGTGTAACATTATATATATTCTATATAAATAACACGTTGTATATTTAGATTCAAATAAAATACCTACGGTTCAATTGCAAAATCCGGAAGAAGAAATATTAACAAAACTGAAAATTATTATTCAAAATCACGAACATAAGTATCACAACTAAAAAAACACAAATCACAAAAATCGGTTAGAAATTAAGGCCCCGTCACACCGGTCCGCATCGAATCGCGAACAAACATGAAGAGTTCGGAACGAATCGTCGAATCACAATAAGATGCTAATCTTTTACACCTTTAGCTGAATTTGCATATGTGTGAGAATGAGCTTAGCCGAGTGTGCGAATGATATATTTTTATTAGGATATGGGGTGCCACGTTGTAGTTTTTTTTAAACCCTATTCTTGGTACACAGTCAGCCAATTTTCGTTATTTTTTAATACATTTTTCAACATGAATGGCGCAAATAAACACACACGGGGCACTTATGATGCAATTCAATCCAGAAATTTCTAAACGATATGGATTTCTAACTAATGTTAAGGCTTGTCATTCTAAATCAGTAATTTCAAGTGTTATTTGAAAAACCCATTTGATTTTTTTTTATACAACGTGTATCAGAAATGCGTGGTCATATTTGAAGAGCTCATTCAGGGCATAGCATAGAACAACTTTTACTATGGGTATGGGACCAACCCTGAAATCGCAAAAAAATATCAGCTGTTCCCTACTAAATCATCGATGTCACTCGACAAAATGTATGGATAAGCTGTTTTTTTTTCGCGATTTCAGGGTTAGTTCCACAGTAAAAGTTGTTCGATAGCATCCCCTGAATAAGCTCTTCAAATATGACCACGCATTTCTGATACACGTTGTATATACAACGTGTTATTGAAATAAGTGAAAACCTCTGAAGGGGTCATTGTACCCGTCAGTATGAACAACTTTTACTATGGGACCAAACCTGAAATAAAAAATAAAAAAATTTTGTTCCTACAATTTGTCGATTTATACAATTGTAGGAAACAGCAGATTTTTTTTTTCGCGATTTCAGGGTTGCTCCCATAGTAAAAGTTGTTCATACTGATGAAAACAATGACCCGTCAAGAGGTTTTCAGTTATTTCAATAACACGTTGTATAAAAATTTTAAATTTTACTTTAAATCAATTTAAATTTGGTTCAAAAGTTGCATAGGTATTAATCACAAACAATAAGGGAAGGGAGTCAATAAATAACCTAATCAGACCACACCTGATAACGCGTAATCCTTCTGTTACTTTGACCAATAGACATCGCAACTGTAAATATAATCTGTTTATATTCCATCACGGAATAATGCACACAGCATACACTGACTCCTAAAATTCACAACCACATTCACAACCCTAAAATGCGAAGTTAAGATCTTTGTCATACCCACAGAAATATATAGAAAGGAAAAGTGGGCAGGGCGCGCGTGCCAACACTCTGCACCATAGTTCAGGTCATTTCAAAGCCTTTCTCATTACGCCTTATGACTTGTTTCTGTAAATACTGTAACTGCAACCCGCAAAAATGCCTTATTGTGTTGTTTCTAACTGCAGAAACAATAGCTGTAAATCACATTTGATTAAAGTTAAAAATTAATGACGTCAATACGTAAGACGTAGTTTGTTCGAAAGTTGCCACGCATGAATCACAAGTAAAATTGTGATTACAACCATTCTATTATATTTCTGTGGTCATACCATAGAATGAATATTCTTTTAGAAAATTACCCTGGTAAACTCCTACTTTTCCTACTGCGACAATTATATTAAATAATCATTATTATTCTGCATTTTCATACTTCCAGCAATCCTAACCCTTTACCAACCCTTTAAAAGTACCTAGCTTTTCAAACAAATTATGTAGTGAAAATTAAGAATCTTGATATTTGGCATCGCACTCTGTAAAGAGTCATGCTTCTTTAAAAAATGCGGACACCTGAAAGGCACCATGTGCTGGAAAATCAATACTAAGCTTGTCGTACGCGTGATACCAACGAAAAACTACTACAGCCACCCCAACTCACCCTACGTGGATTTTTCTTCACCCTATCCGCCCCCACCGGCTTAGGGGAGAGAGGGGACGCAAAAAGATGCCCGGTTTTTTTCTCATTCGCGTGTGTTTTTGTTGACTAAACTTTCCTACACATGAAATTCGACTTTGTGACTTCAGTACTGGGTTGATTTTGAATCGGACACGATTTTGATATGTGGACGATTGTCATGTCGAATTGGCGATCTAATTTCGAACTTAAATTGTGAGAGGTAAGGTGAGGTTTAGATCGAAGGCTCATTATCAAAAAAATGCCTCAGTAAACGTGGTATATGGGAGTTATTCGGTCTTCGCAACGAAATTAGGGTCCGTATATCGTACGCTCGGATGCCTAATGACTTCTTATGATTTTGATGTCATGTTGCGTGTAAGATGCATCCAGTTTATTTGATTTGGCATTGGAGGGTTGGCTGATTCGTATTCGAAGCGAATTCCAAATTTGAATGAATTCGAAATTCGGACGGAGTTTTAAATTGACAGCTGTCAAAATAACGGTCATTCGTTATTCAAAGATAATTGTGTGTCATTTTACTTTAAAATGAAGACCTATGGGGGTAGGCAGACATCTAAATCAGGCAATGGCTACCAGTTTTCAGCTTAATTTCTCAGTTTCTTTCGCATGCTGGCGGTATGCAAACTCAACGGATTTTCGAGACTTTTGAGTTCCCTTTTACTTTTTATTTGTTTGTTTTGTTTTGTAAACATGTCTTTCTTTTTGAAATTTGGTATTCATAAAGGATGTTATTTGCTCAAAGTAGCATGATGAAAGCCTAGAAATTTTCTCTTATGACTTTAATTTTTAAAGCTTTTCAGAATTCTCACCCTAATGTTATGAGCAGATAGTCTGAAAAAGGAAGTATCTGTGCCAAAGCAAGTTATGTAAACAAGACTTGTGTAGGTTAGTATATGTGAAAGTGTCAAATCAAAACGCAGGCGGAGGCTACCTATGAACTATACATATGTAATTCTTGACCAAAAATATACGTAGCCTCCGACTGCGTGTTGATTTGATTGAAAGTTCACATATACTTACCTACACAAGTCTTGTTTACATCTTTTCAGTTAATTTTACGCGCAGTCGGGTTTTTTTGGTTTTTTAATTAGATTTTTTTTTTCTTTTTATAAATCACAAGTTACTGCAAGTTCCCCCAGTAGGTATCGAAGAAAGTAACCCTTTCATTTATTAACTAAAGATGCGTAGGACAATTTACTTGTCTATACAACGTGTTATTGAAATAACTGAAAACCTCTTGAGGGGTCATTGTACTCATCAGTATGAACACTTTTACTATGGGACCAACCTGAAATCGCGAAAAAAATATCTGCTGATCCTTACATCTTGTCGATTTTTGTGACAAAAATGCTCAGCAGATTTTTTTTGTTCCGGGAAAATTGCAAAAAACTCTTGAAAATGTGGAAAAACTGATTCAAACTTACGTAACCTAACCGATTGTAACGGAATTTTAACAGGCAGATAGAGAACTTTGTAAGGTATAACATAGGTTACTTTTTATCTGGGAAAATTGCGGAAAAAGACTTGAATATATTTATAACCTACCTAACTCGGACGAAGTCGCCGGTAAAAGCTAGTTTATTATAATAATGAATGCGGTCACGGGGTATTCAGATAGCATCTTAAAAACATGTTTCTAACAATATCACGGTAACGACTGAACTATGAACAACTAATTAACAAAAGATCAGATAATCTTGAACATTGTTGTTCGTAGCTTCAGTAGTTTCCGCTAGAGGTCGCCACATGTAATGCGTGTCGCGTTCCTACACATCTGTTGTACACTTGAACGACAAACTTGCACATGATAGAGAAAATAGAAAAACCTATTTCTGTTATAATGATTATATAAATAATAGATGATAATTCTATTTATTTCTGTGGTATGTAGGCTAGTAATGTATATCTAAACACATATACTTACCCGGCCATTCGGCCAAGTGGGCAAGGCACGCGTGCCAACACTCTGCACTATAGTCCAGGGCATTTCAAAGCCTTTCTCAGTACGCCTTATGACTTGTTTATGTAAATACTGTAACAAAAACATGCAAAAATGCCTTATTGTGCTGTTTCTTACTGCAGAAACAAAAGCTGTAAAGTACATTTGATTTTATAGTTAATTAAAAAAAAAAAATGATGTCTGTATGGGAGGCGTAGTTTGTATGAAAAGTTGCCACGCATGAATCGCAAGTAAAATTGTGATTATAACAATTCTATTTATTTCTGTGCTACATACCCACGGGTTGGCCCGTATATAGGTATAACTTGGTTTATCATACTCGTAGACAGACTACAGAGATCTATTCGATGCCAAATTTCATCCAAATGCATACAGCCATTTCAGCATGATTTAAGGACAAACAAATATACGCACTTTCACATTTATAATATTAGTAGGATGTGTAGAGATGTGGACACTCACGGTACGGCTGGTCTACAAATTAAATTCGTTCAGCGGACTACGGAAAGGGATATGCTCAGAGTTTCTTTGAAAAATCTGATCCAAGACGAGATAATCCGACAGAGAGACAAAGTTGTCGACATAGCTCACAGGATAAGCAAGCTGAAGTAGCAATGGGCTGGTCATATAAGCCGAAGAACCGATGACCGTTGGGGTAGACGAGTTCTTGAGTGGAGAATGAAGGTCACGAATCAGCAAATACAGTGTGTGACGTCCTCAGGCTAGGTGAAGTGAAGATCTTGATGCAAGGTAGCTGGTAGAAGCTGGATGAGAAGGCCGAGGACAACCTGGGCCCTAATTCTTGCGTTATAGAGATAAATATCTAATTCGAGATAATCTCCAATTTTAAATCACTACGAAAAATGTCGCTGGTAATGGCAACTGCTATGAACCACTCCGAGAACCACTCTTTGTATTTAGAGCACTAGGCATAGACATATCTCTAACGTGACATTCTGAGAATACGATTTTTTTTTTCAATCGACATTCGCCATTATGTTTCGACATTATGTCGAGTTCGAGATAATGAATACGACGCGAGTATCACACCCTGTAGCTGCCCTAAAAAAGGCCACCGGGTGATAGACTTAGGAGTCTATCGTCCGCATTGCACGGCCCTCGAGTTGCAGTGATGTCCCAAGTGTACCCATAGCCGAAACAGAGTTTAGGTAGAAAATGGAAGGCTCTGAAGTAAGTCACGTCAGATGGGTCGCCGAATGCCATGCATTGCATTTCTCGTGGCCCACCCTCCCCAAGGCGAGAGTAGACACAAAGCCATGCAAACATCACTTTTTGGTGGCAGATATAGGTACCGTGGTAGTACTATTCTAGACGAGCTCATTCACAAGGAGCTTTTGGGGATCGAGTCACCTACGTCCGTAGGAGAATACCCTTTTCTGAATTTTTTTTTTTTTTGTTCACGTGAACCCTGAGTGAAGCAAATCAGGTGACATACTGGTGGTAGACGGTGCGACCACCCACCGGGCAAAGACGTGCCACCAAGCGACCTAGTCGTGTTCCGGTAAAATGCCCGGTGTAGCTACTTGAGATGATGGGTCGAAATATTCCACTGCTATCCTCTCACCTTTGCTGGGCAAGCGTGATCCATCTTCGACCGCACCAACGCAGGTGGCGGTCAAACGCAAGTATCAAAAAAAAAAGAAGCCCAAACATTCTAATAATCTTGCACATAAATCAAATCAATAATCAATCAATCTAATCTTAATTTAATCTTGCTTTTTATTTTATTATTTTAATTTTATTGCCATTGAATCCCTGACATTGAATCCATTTTATTTTTGAATTAGTTGACGTTGTTTTAATTATTAATTTGTAAATTGATTATTATTGCTTTTAAATGTGACATTTATTTACCTTGTTTTGTTTTGTTGCATATGGGTGTAATTTGCCTGAATAAAGATGATTTTAATTAAATTTTAATAGCCAAAAAGTGTCCCCTTGTTTGTTTATTGTTGATATGACGATGACATGGAATTTAACTATTTCTATTGGTGTGTTAGTAAACTGACATTTATGCAGATATTCCAGTAACATAATTTAGTAAAAAAACTTCACCTCCGTAAATTAGTAGGTATGCATTTAAATCCTACATTATCAAAACTATAGTCATAAAAACCACAACCGCCTAAATTCACCACATATAATTACCAACCAGATAAAAATCTACCCACCGAAATTAAATAATAAACACTCAAATTTTATATCCTCACGACAAATACCGCTATAGGGTGTACAGAAGCGTCCGCTGTCCAACCAATTACAAGAACACAGAGTAATAAAACGTCCAAATGAATCATCGAATAAATCGGGTGTTTATCTGAGAATCGCTCATTAGTTGAGCGAAATGAGCGGATTGAGCGCGGTGAGCGCCCACGGTCTTTCTAGATAAGTTTATACGCTATTGTTTGTGTTATTGTGAGTTTTTTGAGGTTATTAATTAAATATTTTGTAACATGCATTATATTTTGTTGAAAAAAGGTTTTTTTTTTTACAAAACTCAGCTCATAAACTCTGTTGTTCTCGCACTAATGACCTAATTCAAACAGAAGAAAAGCTTATTTTTTTACTTTATTTACTATAAAGTTTACAAGAGTGATACTTATACTGGGTGTCAGGGAAACGCTTCCGAAAACGAAGATAGGTGATAGTGCTGATGATTACTGATACGAAACCACAAAAAAATGCGATTTTTTTTTAGAATTTTCCATTTTTTTTTTGTATTTTTCATACATAATCAGCTTTGGGCATTTAAATATCGCAATGTAATTCAAATATCAGTTGGCGCTAGGGGTGAACGACATCCGCTCGCATACGCAGTCCGTGTCGTAGCTAGCGTTAGGTACGCGCGGCATTGATCTCGAGTTTTCTACGCTATACGCTTTACATTACGGGTGTGCAAAATACCAAATCACTAAAACAATGAGTATAAGGCTTATGGTTATTGGTATTCGATTGTGTTTAGGTAGTATAATAACAGCCTTTCAGTTTCGGGAGCGTTTCCCTGACACCCAATATTTCTAAATCTAACCTCGAGGCTAATGAGTAATTTAATTGTATCCTAAATTGCTATGAAAACTAAAATCTAAGAGTGTGTCCAATGGACGCATTCTTACATTTTAGTTTATATTTTAGCTCCACTTTGTAATTTCAACTTCCCATTTCGGTCACTTTAGCAATTTAAAAAAAAAAAAAAAAAAAAAATTCATTTGCAAAGTTGGGTAAGCAATATTTAAAACTGATCCAAATTTCATACTGATAGTATTGGTGGTTATTGAAATATACCGCTGTGACAGACGGACGGGTGGACGGGGTCACATCATATGAGTTCCTGTCTTGCCTTTTTGGTATCCGTACAAACAATATAAAATATAACCGGTCTGTATTTAGATAAACCAAAGACAGGCACATACTGTGATATTTAAAAAAAAAGTTTTCATGCATAGTAGGTACCTACTTTAGAACTCTATCTAGTCTCCTATTTTTAGTCTAGCTTTATACCTCTTCTGTAAAAAAAAGCTTGTTAAAATATCCAATGGGTCCGCTTTTGTTCGCCAGCTCTTCATGTATTTTCACAACGCTTGCTATTATTTCCGATCATCATAATTCATAATAATAAATCGTGCCAACAAATGAAAAGGTCATTGTCCTCGCCTAGTGCAGTCCAGTGGCACAGCCAAGTTCTTGCACAAAATGTAAATTCGTTAACATTTACACTGAGTGAATGGTTAGTTCTCAGTAAAGTTTTGTGATCAGCCATTCAATTAGCTCATTGTTCGAACACAACACCTATGCAACTTAACTTTTGTAGCGTCAGCACAGTCATTGTTAATTACGCATGAAATTTTCGAAATTTATTTGACCGGTCATTGGAGCCTTACTTAATACTTTACATACCTTCTTTTTAGGGTTCCGTACCCAAAGGGTGCTAACGGGACCCTATTACTCTCGCTACGCTGTCCGTCCGTACGTCCGAGCATCCGTCTATCTGTCACAGGGCTGTATCTTTGTAACGGTATCAGATAACCAGTCGAAATTTTCACAGAATATTTGTTACTATGGTGCCTATCACGACAAATACTAAAAATTAAAAAAGTCTAAAACTAAAGGGGGTCCTAATACAAGAAACCTCAAAAAACATGCATTGTTTTCAACGTTTTTGTTCCTGTTCTATCTTTAAAACGGTAATACGACAAGTTTGACGCTGGTATAGCGTCAAACTTGGACTGATTATAGTGCATACTATGTTGTTTAGCAACAAATACTAAAAACAGGACAAACAGACATATGTGGTGGTACCTACGTATGAATGAGATGCAAAAATTCACATTACGCGTACGATCGTTAATGTCTTTTGATAAACTCTCGTAAATTAAATCAGTTTCTATGGGGTATCAGGTCGATGGATGGTATGAAACCCTTACTGTGTATGAGTCAGAGTCACACTTGGCCGGTTTTTTTTTTGTGGGGAATTCTTCATGGACTCACTCCGCCTGGGGAAGTCGGAGCCATTGTCGGACTCTTACCGACTAAAACCACCACGGTGTTCCTCTAAAGACCCTTGGCCGGGAGCGTGGGAAACTTGTCTTCTCCCCGTGCGGCAATCACATCAGCCGCATCCTCCTCTTGACTGGCGCGCGCGGAACACTACGCGCCACCGTCACGGGCCTTGACTGGTCGGGCGGTGGGCCACCCCGAATCCGCCACCCGCAGGCCCACACCTAGAGTGACTGGAGTTCCTACGCCCTCCTGCGACGCCCAATTCGTCTCCTGCGGATGGGAAGAGAGGCCATCGCCTCTCGAACCCTCTCCGCCGCCTCCTTAGCGAGCAGCAACTCCTCGCAGAAGGAGACGACACCTTCCCAAGCACTCTCGCTCCTGACCATAGACAGAACCACGGCCAGAAGCGAGACATGGCTGCCGCCTACTGCAGTGATGAGGTCACGGCGCTGCGTGGCCCAAGCTGGGCACTCCTCCAGTGTGTACCGTACCGTGTCCTCTGAGCAGCTCCCGCAGTGATGACATTCGGGCGTCGGCTTTCAGCCTATGCGACACACATACTTCCCGAAGCAACCATGCCCCGAGATTATCTGCGTCAGCTACCACCATGAGCATGAGGGCACCATGGCTCCTCTCCAGCCACTCCTCCATGACGGCGGCCTTACCGCCGCTATTGCGGCGTGCCCTTATGTAGCTTAACTTAACTTAACCTTAGATTAGTATATAAGCTAAAAGCTCAGGCTGCCGTGGATGCGACGAATGTGGTGCAAATCCCATGTCCCCGGCAAAAGGCAAGTGCGTGGTGATTTTAATCGGTAATATAATTTAGTTGTAAATACTTTCGTATCTCATTATAAGCTAACTGTTCTGTAAGTTCATAATTATGAGAAATGACATATTCTTTAAACCTAAAGTCTAACATAACTTTCTTCGCTCATGAGGTATTCACGAGGATTTCCTCACGTAAAAATGAAAAAAAGAGACTTTTATATTATGCGATATTATGATGAACCATGAAGTTCTTTCAATTATATTACGGGCAACCAACTGATTTTAAAAATACGTTAAAATACAAATTAAAAGTTTCCGATTTCATAAATATTTTCCAAATCTGGGGTGAGTAGAGCCCCAGATTTAAAAAGATCAAGATGATGGTGGTAGAAGATATTATTTAAAATTATAAAAAAATAATTAAGCTCATTTTTATCAAAGAGCCACACACAAAGACCATAATATAAATAAATAAATCCTTCGCCACTTCACTAAATTGTATGCGACCAAGTCAAAGTTGCTTCACCAACCATCAAATCCTGAATCTTGTGAAGGCTTATTAAGTTTTTAAACTACAATTGGACCGTGTTGTGCAAAAATGATCCACAAACTGACCAAATTCCAATTTATTTTATATTATTATCTCCAAATGAGAAAGTCTCCTTATGAAATAATAAATTATACCAAAATTGGAGGAATATTTTGACGCCTAGGCGCGCCTTTTTGTATCATTTTATTTATACTTTGTAAATATTGTATAATTTTATTTTGTAGTTTGTAAATATTTTCTAAAGAGTAGTTTTTAGAGTGTACATAATTATTGTAAAACTGATCGTGTTAACTAAAATAAAATTATTTATAAATAAAACTGACAAAACATAATTACACAAGTTCTATACCAAAATCAATATTCAATGATATTTAAAGTAATATACAGAACATGATTTGTATGAACAATATTTATTTATGGGACTTTTCGCGCACCCTGCGTGACCACAGCCAATGCTTGGCCAAACATGGCCAAAACGTCGAGGTTAGTAAAAAAATTTGTTTTGTTTTGAATTCATTATGTCCAGCAGTGGACGTCTTTCGGCTGAAATGATGATGATGATGATGATGATGATATGCGCTGAAACATTTCGGCACAACACGAACCAATTATTCTAATAAAATACACGAACTAATAATAACATAATAATCTATCATTTGGAATGTTAATTCCAAAACCTAAACTTTTATTTCGAATCAGGTGAATCTGCTGTCAGTACAAGATAACATCTCTTCACGGTAGCGGCCGCGGACAAAGGAGTGTTTTTCTGACGCTACCTAGTACTACATGTACATGAGGCCAGAGTGGATTCAAATCACTCGTTTTATCTCTTTATACGGATGTATATAGTATATTATTATCGCCATTATAGTGTGTTAATGGATTATCTTCTGAACATATTTTTTTATTATTATTATTAAAATACTCTTTAATGTCTTCACATAAACACTTCATTTTTGAAAATAGACAATTATTTAGGTAGTACCTACTTAAAGCTTTAAAACGATTACAATAACAAAAAATTAGTTGACAGTTCAGTTACTGGCCTTTCCATTACCTCGTGTACAAAGACAGTAAAGCAGTGAGAAGTAACTAACTGAAAAAAAAAAAGATTTTCATTATAAGTTTTCTTTTTATATAGTTTATGATGGCGAAACGAGCTACAGGTCCACCTGATGTTAAGCGGTTACCTTTGCCCATGACAACTTCAATACCACCTGGGCTGTTGCCTAAATGGTACCGCAAGTCGGTTCGCCAAACTGAGACATGAAGATGGAAAGTCTCATGTGATTGTAATTCATTCATTCATTAATTGAAGTTCATTTCCATGGAGAGGCTATGCTCGAAGTATCCCTGCGTGATCGGATCAGAAAAGAAGAGAGTCGCAGGAGAACGAAAGTAGCTGACATAGCCCGAAGAATAGCAAAACTTAAGTGGCAGTGAACGGAGCACATTGCTCGCAGAACGGGTAGCCGATGGGGCCGAAAAGTTCTAGAGTGCCGACCGCGTACTGGAAGGGGCAACGTGGGAATGCCCCCACGAGGTGGACCGACGACTGGTGAAGGTCGCGAGAAAGCACAGGACCGGTCGTTGTGGCGATGCTTGGGGGAGGCCTTTGTCCAGCAGTGGACGTCTTTCTGCTGAAATGATGATGATGACACATGATAGCACTAAATAATCAATCAACTTCTATCACAGTCAACTAAGTGAAAATCACAACTCTCTAATAACCTTGGACGAATAAAAAAAAGGCGGACGAAATCTTGCTAAACAAAAAGTGAAGCATCCATAGTAAGACGGCTCGCTTAAAAGTACGGGCTGGCACGCACACATTCACACCCATAGTAAGACGAAAAGCCGCGATTGTGTAGGAAAAAACGAAGTGCTTCAATCTTTTCTTAGCAAGATTCCGTCCACCATTTTTTATTCGTCCGAGCTAATAACTAACCGTTTAAGTTACACAACAAAACTACTTTTTTAAGTTACATGCTACTAATGGCTGCATCAAAAGAATACAATAAAATAAAAATTAAATTGATTGTTTAAATTAGAAACACATTTCATTTTTGAACAAAACAAAGAAAAGTTCTCATATGAAATGGTTACGGTCACACAAAGTCGAGCAAATCATTTTCAAAAGCACTCGAAGCACTACAAACTCTTGCGCATCAGAACTCTAACAAAATACGATCGTTATTCGTCGCAAAAAATCCCCACCCTACTTCTTGTAGTCGGCAAAAAATTGCAATGTTGTAAAAGGGGTGTGACGTTGCTAGAAAGAGAGAGAATGATATTAAAAAAGTTTATGAGTACTTAGGGTATAGTTAGAAAAGGACAGATATAAAAGTGGAATTGTTAATAAGAAATAATAATTTTTGTTTCGTGTAAAGGTATGTGTCGACTGCATAGTTCAAAACTCCTAAACAATTTATTGTTTTGCTGGAAGAGTTAAATAACTTTATTATGCTACGATTGTTTACATTTTATTTTTTCATAATTCTCCATACATACATAGAGATAAAATTATCTGAAGACATTTTAGAACAAATTATTTCGTGAAAATGGAATGTGGTATTTATTACCTGTGTGGTAAGACACAGTCTGACTGAGTTAATTGACTAAGATTGTCCTAGATTAATAAAATTAATACATTGCTACTGAATTATCTATTAACTACGAATTTATTATTAAATATTTGATATTTATAATGTTTTGGTTTTAATTAAGCCAATTATTTAGATTATTGTTAATTTAATCATTGACTAGACTTTGCCCGTGGCTCCGCCCGCGTACTGAAATAAAATATAGTGGATAAAGAAGCTTTTAATATTGAAAGAATTATTAAAATCAGTTCAGTTTCAGAGTTTATCAATTACAAACAAAGTTTTCCTCTTTATAATTTTATTATATTAATACTATTATAGATGAAAATGATGATGAGTTGTTTAGGGGAAAGGATTATTACTTATTTTATTTGGGTCATAGGTACCATATTACACAATGTTTTTGTCTGCTGCCAGTTCTAAATAGACAACCAAAAAATAACAATCTAATTGTATTTCGTAAAATGCTAACAGAATAAGCTCTCTTTTAATTCTAATTATCTGCTTACACGCCTCACAGTACCTACACTTAATTCCAATAAGTTCAAAATTAGAACGTACCTACAGACATTTTCTTATTGGATTCTTATAAAGTACATACATCTTAATAAAAGAGTCGAGAAATGAATATAAATGTTTAAAAGCGTACAGAATAAGATGTGAGGTGGCAATTTGAACATATAATGAGACAATTTACTTTAAAAGTCACGTACAGAAGACGGCACACAGGATATTTGCTTAAATGGGTTCAGCTTAACAAATCCTACTGGTGCTGCCATCTATGAAATAAATAAATAACTAACCTTCAACAATATAAATCTACCATTTCTAGCTCATTTAATATGTTTTAAATCATTCATTTAAACTTAAAACTCGAAGTATTTTTATTGACAAGAAATATTGCAAATTCAAGAAATATTCCATTCATGAACTTTGATCAGAAGAGGTTACTAGCGACATCTGTTGTCGAGTAGCGAAGTTAAAAACTGCTTTACAACTGAATTTGACGTTTATGGCACCCTCGTAAATACAGGGATTGTGTTGTCTATGTGTGCGTTAGCAAAAGCGCTCGAAATTCAAACTTTTGCATTGCGTCGCGTCGGTGGATATTTTGTGCAGACTGTTCGGATATTATTACTATCACAGAAATAGGACTCATCTATTTCTGTGATTATTATGGTATTTTTCGATAGAGCTATTTTCCATAGGGATTAAATGAAATAAGTGAAACATCGATTACCTATTTGGATTGATAAAATTGTTTTAAAAGTATTTCATAATATTATTATTCTATTTTTGCCTATATTCATTAAATTTTGAACAAATAAAAAAGATTAGGTATATCAAAGCAATTTTTTTTGTTTTTTATTTACCTATCAAAGGGCTTACGAATCTTACGATTGACCGCTACCTCATCTGGTGTTAATTGAAATCAATTATACTTAAACATAATTTAAGGATTATACCTGCTTAAGATTAACTTAAACTTAATATTTAGTTAATTATGGTTGACAATAAGTTTAAAAAACTACATTTCTTTGAGATTTTATTTATCCATTATTTCGTTATTCACCTTATTAAATACATTTTTAAATATTTTTTATAAAAAGAAAAAAAAAACATTTAAAAAAATAAAAATAGTGTTCCACCGGCATCGGGAGCAGGGTCCAAGCTACCGGCGATGAGGGGCCCCAGAGACAGAAACCTCCTCACTATACGTGCCGTGTCGAGGAGAACCGCCTTCTGAATCTGGCCCTTGATCCAGCCACCTAACGAGAGCCTCATAAGATGTTATATAACTATTATTATTATCGTTTCCTTATCATAACAAGTTTAAAACACATTTTCAAGAGAAAATAAAACTAAATGTCTTTTATCATATTACCTATCTATAGATAGGTACGTACTTATTACACATAATACCTCACACACAACGCCTTTTGAGCTCGATTAATGCAAAATCAGCTCAGTATTGAATATCAGTCTATTGTACGAACATAATGGCCACTTATCTGTGTATTAAAGCTAAAAATAATAGCCAACCTCCATAATGGCAGACAGCAATATTTTTTTAAGCAAATCATTCTAGATCAATAAAATTCTTTAGAAATTAGTAACGATTTTGCAAATCATCTATTTTTAAAAGCATATTATTTTCAAAAAAAAAAACAATAAATGAATTTGTTGGAACCGTGCTACTAGAGACTAACGTTTCAAAAGTGCCTGTAATTAGGTTTATTTGAAATAAAAAACATTTAAATTTGAATTTATTGAGTCCCGTACCTAATTGTCGAACGAACCGTCAACTGATACGCCAAATACATAAATTTCCAAAGTCATGTTAAAAAGTCGCTTAGTTTTATGTTTGTGTGCGTCAAATTATGCGCGTAAAAAAAATCTTTTTCTTTCTTTCTTTTTCTCTTCTATTAGTATATGTATTGGACACAGATGTATGGTAATCCAGCGAACTATAAGATTATCTAAATATGGAAAGGTCATAATTATATAAGTTTTAAGTATTATGAGAAAGAACTTTCTTTCTCGTATGTTACCTACATACTTTAGCCTGTGGAAAAATGTGGTCCTAACATTCTAGTGTTTTAAAATTCAAAAATATTTCAAGATTAAAAAAAAAAAAAAAAAATATCTTTGGGACAGTTTTACACAGCACCATCTAGTCCCAAACTAAGCAGAGCTTGTGGTATGGGTACTAGACAATGTATATAATACTTATATACTTTTTTTTTGTAAATACATGCTTATAATACATAAGCAACACACCCAGCCCAACACAAATACTTATGTTCATCACACAAATATTTGTGTCATGTGGGAATCGAACCCCCGACCTCGTTATCAGCAGTCCGACACTCGTACCACTAGACCACAGAGGTCGTCGTTATACAGTTACAGTAGATATATAACATTAAATAATTTAAAAATAAAACCACCATTGTAAATACCAATATACATATACTTGTTATCTTCACAGACCTACTGAAAAAGTTTCTAAAAAAAATGAGCAGTGGCTTTGTACTCCAATCTTCCTATTCTTGTAAGGTGTAACTAACCTAACTAACCTAACCCAACCACCTTCTTTAGGTACATAGGTCAGTTATAGTCATTCAGGCCCAAACAAGCTTGTTAAATCAAAAAATATCGGCCCAACGACCAAAAGAAGGGACATCTCTGTTGGCTTAATTTGCATTTGATGTCCCTTTTCTAGGTTGTTAGGCCGATTTAGATAAATTTTTGCTAATTCAAGTCTGGGCCGCAACTATTTGCACCTATTTTTAACCGACTTGTTAGTAGGTAGGGTACATTGGGTCGTCACCTAAATTTAGGTTGGGCCTTACGAGGCTGTGTAATGTTTATTACAGTATTAAGTGTAAAAGTGAATAAATAACTATAAAAATAAAATAACTCTTATACCTCGGAGCGGTACTATATTTATTTTATGAACGGCAGTTAAAACCGTACACTATTATTATTCAAATTATAAATTGCCGTACATTGTTTTCTTCGAAAATGAAATTGCAAATGGAGTCGGTGCAATTATTACAATTGTATTTAAATACCTATGTAATTATTTTAGACGCGAGCAACTGAGTCGAAAACGGCCTTCAGGCTAAATTCGCGCACGCAACTAGAAAATATTAATTTAGCTACGCTTTGTGTACAGTTTTAATAGTTTTACTTGCTATTTTTTTTTTATATTTCGACAGACATTCTGCTGCCGAATTGCGTAACTCAATCGCGATCGCAATCATATGGTTTTCAATGTTCATTGCTCCCTGTGTTTTGACAATTCGTGTCAAAAAGCAATATTCATTGCTTGGTACGTAGTTACGTAGTTACCTATCGGTTTAATTTCAAAATGAAAGCTAATGTCAAAGTGAATGCATGACACAATTGCCCCACTGTTGTTGTAATTTAAGATTAGTTTTTATCCAGTTCATACAACACTAACAACTAATGGTTTAGCAGTAGCACATAATATATTATAATATAATACTACTATACTTTGCCCGCAGTTAAGCCCGCGTATAATTTGCCTCATCACAGAAAGACTTATCGTGCATCCCTCAGGAACTATTTATTTTCCCGGGATAAAAAGTGGCATATATGTTATTTTGGGTTATGGTTTATCTGTGTGCCAAATTTCATCTAAATCCGTTCAGCTGTTTCGGCGTGATTAGTAACACACATCGAAACTTCAAACTATCCAAACACATCTTCACAAAGTTTCAAAATTATATTAAGTAGAATAATCATTTCTTAGGTTTTCGCGATCACTACACATTAAAATAAAACAACTTTAACCGGATTACATCGCGTATATTATTTAATTTGGTTTTCCTGACGTTTCGAAAGCTTTACACCTTTCGTGGACGCAGGAAGTTAAATAAACGCAAAAAAATAACGAGATGTAATCCGGTTAAACTTGTTTTATTATAATTAAGTAGAATTGCAAAAAGAGTCTCCCTTTTCCTAAGTCTTTTCAAGACTACAATAATGTCAACACAGTGAAATAAAACGATTTCTTCAAAATTATAGCAATTAAATGTTTTACAAACCATTATTAGTGTGTGTCCGCAAATTCTAAGCGTAGGGACATAATTATTTAATTATTTCAATAGATACTTTGATATAAAACCTCTTTTATATTTTTTGATACGATTGTACAGTCGGCAAAAAAATTAGGTTAACACTTGTAATTTTACTAATTTTGTTTATTATTTTTAACGCATTTACGCATGCGAAGCAAAAACTAAAGATTTAAATTGTGGAATGAAAAAAAATCCTGCTCGTGTGCAATTTTTTCTTTCCACAATTTAAATCTTTGGGATAAAAAAACTGTCCAAAGTTTAATTTTGTTTTTTGTAAAAAGTAATTATAGAGTAAAGAATTCTTTATTGACTAACATTCTAACATATTTTTAAAAATAATGAGGTTCTATGGTATGAATTAATAATAAAAAATTAAATCTTAATCATCGACTTATGTTTCGGATCGTACCAGTAAATCATCCCCAGTACTTCCTAGTTTAGATTTACACCAACTTACATAGTAATAAAAAATACATGTGACTGTGACTCATATAACTTTCCCCCAATAAACATAACTATTCGTAACAGGGTCACACTTAACAGACTTTAAAAAAAAACACAAAAAGCCACTGGCAGGTAAATCAGATTGTAAGCGATGCATGAAAAATGACTCCAGCGGATCGTAATTAAAAAAACGCACCGACAATAGAGTTCTTAATTTAAATTCGAACGTTACAAAAAGTTACCCTTCATGAGGGTCATTTTTTGCAAAGTGAAAAAAATTGACCCTTCATTTTTGTGTCACTGAAATGAAACAAAAGATGAAATTTTACTATTTCCTTTGATATTTTTGATTTAAAGCTTGTGTTACAATGAAACGAGTACATTGATCATACTGGATTTTGCGAAAACAAAAGATTTTTTTAAACTTTTTGATTAGAATCAGTAGCTGTCGCATCTTTGCATCTGAATTGGGTGCAGTGACATTTCTGAATTATTAATTAATTATATTCATCGAACAAATATTATGCTTAGCCGTAGTAAGCCTCATTGCAGTATAATATTGTCTATACTTCAGATTACATCCGACTTTGATAAGATTATTATAGAAAAATCGGCCAAGTGCGAGTTGGACTCGCGCAGTAAGGGTTCCGTACCTCTCAACTACCTGATACCCCATAAAAACTGATTTAATTTACGGGAGTTTATCAAAAGACATCAACGTAAAGTGCGCGAAATATGATTTTTTGCATGTCTTTCTTACCCAGGTACCACCACATATGACTATGTTTGTCTTATTTTTAGTATTTGTTGCTAAACTACATAGTATGCACTATAATCTGACTAAGTTTGAAGCTGGTATATATTACCGTTTTGGAGATAGAGCAGGAACAAAAACGTTGAAAAAAATGCATGTTTTTTGAGGTTTCTTGTATGGGAGACTTTTTTTTGTTTTTAGTATTTGTTGTGATACACCTCATAGCAACACAATTTCTGAGAAAATTTCAACCGGTTACCTATTACCGTTCAAAAGATACAGCCCTGTGACAGACAGACGGACGGACGGACGGACGGACGGACAGCGTAGCGAGAGTAATAGGGTCCCGTTTGTCACCCTTCGGGTACGGAACCCTAAAAAAGATAAATTCCTCTATGTAAATATCCGCTATGTATGTATGTTTTAAGTAAATCAAAATCTTTAAAAAAACTAGCTTTTATACCATCGGAGCCATGACACAATCTAGGGCTACAAACAGACGGACAAGACAAATCAAAAAGTAGAAGAGCTCCTTTGTGAAAGAGCTCGTCCGGGGAAGTACTACCACCGTACCTACTTCTTATTATATTCTTCGTATTATGTTGTATGCATGTTGTGTTCTCATTAATTTGTCCTGTTACCTTTGCATGTAATGTGTATATTTTGTGTATGTGTGGCAAAATAAATGGTTTAAATGGTTTTTCTCCCCCAAATAGTGATGCTTGCATTGTTCTGTTTCGGTCTGAAGGATACGGGTGCCGGTGAAATTACAATCACATGAGACTTTCCATCTTCATGTCTCAGTTTGGCGAACCGACTTGCGGTACCATTATGGCAACGGCCTAGGTGGTATTGCAGTTGTTATGGGCAAAGGTAACCGCTTAACATCAGGTGGGCCTTTAGTTCGTTTCGCCATCCGATATTAAAAAACGCGTCCGCGAAGGAGATGTTCTGTAGATATGGAGTTCCTATGACTACCTTGTCTATGGCTCCACCATTAGACCAGCACTATCGTAGGTAGGTAGCGTAATATTGAATTTGTTGTTGACACCTTGTAATTATATCTTATGGCACTCAAAGCTACAAAATAAGCTGTAATCAACGCCAAATTATTACTTGGGTACCTTACTAAGGGGTTAATTTGCCATAGTTAGGCAAATTTCAGGGCAGCAAGTCGTCGAAAAAAGGATTACAAATAAACCAGAAAGACTTATTACGAAAGAAGCAAGTTAAATAAAAGCTAGTAAAAATTAATAAAACACAAAATTTAAATTATTTATTTTATGAAACGACTGTTTAATGCTAATTGTACATATGTACAAAAGGTAATGTAGGTATATACCTACTTCCTAACTTGCTTCTATATCTGTCTGTCTGTCCATCTGCTACAAATCTAGCAAGACAATTTTGAGCCAGTTTCTGTTACCCAGATAGGCTGTTTTATATATACATGCAGTTCTGATGATAATACCTAACTAACAAAAATATTTTCTTTAAAGTATATTAATTTAACTAAGATTTTATTTATATCACTTTTATAACCAATCAGGCATTTTTTTTACATTACTAAGAAAACTACAAAAAAATTTAGTCCACAAATCCGGATCACTGTATTTATCGGGACGAAAACTGTACGTGTAATTATTACTTATAAGACTAAACTCTCGGACGTGGTGGATAGCCTCCACCCATCCATCGAGCTCTTCTTCATTAACCACCCCAAAAATTCGTTCGAACTTAGGGAACTCAAAGCGTCGCACGGTGAATGAGGGGACACACCCTGACTGGTTGTACATAACTTCGGAACCAACCACCACGTATTTGTGAATTATATCGCGGAAGCAGATCTTTTCTGTCTTCTTCTTGAAGCCAAACAGAAGGCCATTCTCCAACAAGATAAAGTATCGACTGTGCCATATCTGAATGTGCTTGCCGCGCAATTGTAGCCAGCCTTCCTTTATTATTTGACGGCCACTGGAAACAGAAAGAGAACGGTAAAGAACAGCATACATTATTTAGCTTCAGTACAGTCATTTTCTACAACATGTAACAGAAACCCTGTTGTTCCCAAGCGCGGTTCTAGTGGGGGGGGGGGTCACAGGGGTCATGACCCCCCCCCCCAAAAACCATCCAAGATGTACCTCAAAATTATCCAGAAAACTAAACAAGAAACATTAACCAATTCAATGATAAATAATATCACACACGACGCGACGGCGATATTTCATTTTGTTGAACGGTTTGCGCTACTTTGCACGAGCCTGCTGTTGCGATTGGACACTATATTAAAGGCAAAAGCGATTGAAGCTTTGGAGGTGAGCGTTGCGCTCGCGCTTCCTCGTTAATGTGTATTTTGGGCTTCTGTTGTGCTACATTTTTATATTAAGTATATCACTCGGCGCGGATAATAAATGGAATTGAAAATGGTGGCATTTTTATTCTATGTGTCTCACGCTCACACAATACTTTACTTGTGAGCGAGAGGAAAATACAAATGCCGCCATTTTCAATCTCATTCTTTATAGCCTAAAACTCTAAAAAATACACTTAAATTGAAGTCAACTTTTCGCTTAAATATGTAAAATTTCGCGCTCGCTTCGCTCGCGCTTGTACCCGCCGATAGTTTCCTCTTTGTCAACGCGCATTTTGGAAGTAACTATTCTGTTGCATATTATACTAACTCCAACAATTTTGGTAGTCGTTGTTGTGTAAATTAAAAAAAAACAGGTTTTGGTGGTACAATTGGACCTTGAAACTGTACGTAAGCCAAGGTGACCCCCCCAAAATCTTGGGCTGGAACCGCGCCTGGTTGTTCCTGTGAGCTACGTTATCAGAATCGATATTCATACGTAAGGACACAAACACTACTCATTTGGAAATAACTCTTCAATAAATATAATAAAATTAAATATTAAATCATTACTAAAAGCGAACATATCACTTTCAATTTACAATTAATAATGATTTAACATTAAATTAAATTATTTTTTATTGATATAATCACTGAGTGAGTTTTGAGTGATATAATCACTTTCAATTCACAATTATTAATAATGATTAAATATTTAATTTTATTATTTTTATCAAAGAGATTTCCAAATGAGATGTGTCCTTACGCATGAATATTTATTCCGATAACGTAGCTCACAGGAACAACAGGGTTTTTGTTACATATTGTATAAGCCGACGTGGCCTAAAGGCTACCTTTCAACCAAGGATGTGGGAGGATGCGTAGCAAGGGATTTATTTCACCACTTCCTACAAATCCTCGTACAATTCTGGTAGAAAGGCAGCCAAAGGCAGCCTAACGGTTAACTGATAAGTACTGAAGCAGCAGTAATACTTAAAATTGACAGCCTATCGCCACCCGGTCACTACCTGTCACTTTGACCAGTTAAATTGTCCGAAAATTCAAAAAGACAGATGACAGATGAGAACAGTACATTTTGGATGATTTGTCCCAACTAGGTACAATTTGATCTTCATGATCATCATCTCTCAGACTGATACAGGTTTCTCGAGAAACTGGTCATGTTGGGGGTATATGCCATAATCGCCACGCTTGGCAGGTGGGTTGGCAACCGCAGTTTTTGGTTAAATACTCAGAGAACGCTGCTGCCCATCCTCTGGTGAATCCTTTAATCTGGTGGTGGGTAGGCCCCCCACATGGTGGACCGACGACCCGGTGAAAATCCCGGGAACCCGCTGAATGTGGAAAGCGCAGGACCGATCGCTGTGGCGATGCTTGGGGAGGTATATGTCCATCAATGGCCGTCTTTCGGCTGAAATGATGAATGTTTTCACAATGTTTTCTTTCACCGTTACAGCATGTGATAATCAAATATTTATGTGATAATCAGGACACAAATATTTGTGTGATGAACATAAGTGTTTGTGTTGGTCTGGTTGTTTCTTATGTATTATAAGTATGTATTTACAAAAAAAATATATATATATGTATTATATCCATGGTCTAGTACCCATACCACAAGCTCTGCTTAGTTTGGGACTAGATGGTGATGTGTAAAATGTAAAAAAAAAATAAAAAAAAATAAAAAATACCATAGAACAGCCGGCGCCGTGGTAAAAAAGTACCCATTCGTCAATGTTGGTTATAGTGGAGCCCATAGACGCCTTATGTTGAATATAATGCGTACAATAAATTCTGCCACTAGCTGAGGCACTACTGCAAGCCGATTGGCCCTACCAAGGCGGCTATTGGCTAATCACTAACGCGGCAGTTTTGACGGAACATGTAAGTGGTCGAAACTGATTTCAAGTGGCGAATAGTGGTGACCTACATTAGTGAAATTTCATAGATGTGTTGCAGACATCGGTCGCCTGTTATGTGGTGTCCATTTTTATCAATGAAAAATTATTATTAATGACAATACGTACTTAAAACGTCGTAATAGTTGAATATTAGTGTTTGCTGTTTCTTCTACCTTCTTTGCGTTCTCAGGTGCTGCTTCTGCCATTTCCGTCGCAAACTGCTTTTTGATGGAATACTTCTGTAACTTCTGGGCCAATTAACGACCAGCCTTATGTGTTCTCTTCAAAATGTATTTAATTCTACATAATTTATTGTTATTTTTTAAACTGATTTTAATGGGTTGAGAACCCGAAAATACTACATTTCACAATTTTCTTACGACGCGCACATGCGCTATTAAACGTGCACTGAAATTATACTAAAATAATATGAACAGCTATCTACTTTTCCTTCAAAAAGAGTATCTATAGAATATAAACATAATTTTCCTTGTTAGAACAAATACTCATGAGGAAAACTGATCCAAAATGCAGTGTATAGTGGTGTAGTGAATAACTGAATAAATTAATTGTATAATTATCTATAAATAAAGTTTGAAATGTATTTGGCATTATTATTGTGCTTCTACGCCACACTCACACTCAAACAATGTTTTTTTTTTTTACATTTTACATATTGTTTATTTTTTTCATACTGCAATTAATAAATAAATATTTTTTGGATATTTTTACACAGCACCATATAGTCCCAAACTAAGCAGAGCTTGTACTATGGGTACTAGACAATGGATATAATACTCATATACTTTTTTGTTTCTAAACACATAATTATAATACATAAGAAACACCCAGACCAACGCAAACACTTATGTTCATCAGACAAATATTTGTGTCCTGTGGGAATCGAACCAACGACCTCGTGATCAGCAGTCCGACACTTGAACCACCAGACCACAGACGTCATCAACAACAAACAACATCCAAGATTATGTAATAGTAGAGCCCCTTTGTGAAATAACTCGTCCGGGGAAGTACTATCAGCACCTACTTCTGCCGCCAAACAGTTATGCTTGTATTCCTGTGTTTCGGTGCCCGTGAAATTAGTAAGTAAGTAAGTAAACTTACTTAGACTACGCTGATGACCTATGCCTTCTGAGTCACCGATGCATCGACATGCAGTCAAGGTTGGACGACTTACAGAAATAAGCAGCAAATGTAGGCTTGAAAATTAATGTACTCTAAACAAAAGATATGAGAACTGGAACGAATGATGACACCCCGCTTTATATAGGCGAAAAGGAAGTGGAGAAAGTCTCCGACTTTACATACCTTGGGAGCATCGTGTCGGGAACTGGAGGGACAGACTTAGACATAACTTCCCGGATTGCTAAGGCAAAAGGCACCTTCGCTTGTCTCCGTCCTGTATGGCAGTCCAAACACCTCTCTAACAGAGTGAAACTTAAAATCTTTAATGCAAATGTAAAATCAGTTCTGCTGTACCGGTGTGAGACCTGGAAGAGTACGAAAGACCTAACTCGATCGCTCCAGGTCTTTATAAACCGTTGCTTGCGGCAAATTTTGAGGATCTTCTGGCCGGACATAATTACAAACGTAGAACTGTGGAAACTGTGCCGTGAAGATCCTATACAACTGCAGATACGTCGCCGTAAGTGGAACTGGATCGGACATACTGTGCGCAGAGATCAAGATCATATACCTCGACAAGCTCTGGATTGGAATCCACAGGGAAGGCGCAAGCGTGGACGACCAAAACAAACTTGGCGGCGTACAGTCGTACCGGAGGCCAAGGAAATTGGGCTGACCTGGAGTGAAGTCAAGTTTACTGCCAATGACAGAGCGCAATGGAGAGCCACTGTATCTGCCCTCTGCCCCAGATGGGGGACATAGGAACACAATATATATATAAGTAAGTAAAACTTTATTGTTTCTGATTGAGTGGTTACAGTTGTTATACATCTTGATAGTGTTAGATACATCAATCAGCCCATTAGTGATGCGTCCACTTCAGAAAGTTTCTTGGGAAGGGTTAAGGGCTGGTTCCGATACTAATATGGCCTAAACTCTGGTTGCGTTTCATCAATACCAAAAGTACATTTACAAGAAAAGTACAAGGTGGATATTTAAAAATGAACCCCTAACCTGGACTATTGTATGTGCCTCTATAAGTCTAATAATTTGGGTTTCTAATACTAGTGAGTGTAATCAATGTACCAGGTTTGCATAACCAGAAAATTTTGAATATCAGCTATATGGCTACCTATAACCTACACAGTTAAAATGTAAAGCTCTTTTAGATGTTGTAATTTATTGTAAAGCATTCCTGGCTTATATCTCAGTGAACAATATATATTGGAATCCTTTGTTTTTTTTTTTTTTTATGGTGCAGGGCATAATGATGTGTAAATGTCATGTACTTGTTTTGTTTCAATAAAACATTCAATAAAACATTTTGGGCATACAATAATTTTTAGTATAACATAACCAGCCCATTACTGTCCCACTGCTGGCCACGGGCCTCTTCTCAGTACGAGAAGGCTAAGGCCTTAGTCCACCACGCTGGCCTAGTGCGGGTTGGCAGACTACACACACCATTAAGAACTGTATGCAGCACTCTCAGGTGTGCAGGTTTCCTCACGATGTTTTCCTTCACCGTTAAGCAAGTGATAATCGAATATAAATCCGCACATGAATTCTAAAAGTCAGAGGTGCGGGCCGGGTTCGAACTCACACCCTCCTGCATGGAAGGCAATCGTTCAACCACTAGGCTATCACAATTTTTAGTATAGGTTATATTATTTATGTCAAGTTATGTCAAATCTGTGAATTAATTTTAATAAAAATCAAATTAAATTATTTTTACATTCAAAAAATTCATAAATTGTATAGAAAAATTTTCAGTTAGCCATTTTTTTACTTACCATCTTCATGTCTCAGTTTGGCAAACCAACTTGTAATAACATTTAGGCATTAAATTTTTTGAAATAACTGAAAACCTCTCAATGAGAACGTAGCAGCCAAGTAGCGCCCCCATCAGTAAAAATAATTATTACTCGCTGAATACATAATTTATCGAAAATTCGTTTTTAATTATTGAAGTACAGGTACTGTAGTTTAATCAGAAACTATTAACTCTGTAAATTATACTTTGCTGTAGTTGTATAATTTATTTATAGAATAAATATATTTGAGTTTGGTAGGGTAAAAGTATGTTAGTTATTTCGTGCATTATAATTTACAGTGTCATTATACAGTATTTTAGAACACATGTCCGCGTGTTTATCTTAATAAGGAAAATTAATTTCGTATTCTATAGATAATATTAATATAATTATTTCCTATAAAAATAAGAATCCTATCAAAACTCATCATAGTAATTTCAGTGCACTTATAACACATGTGCGCGTCAAAACGCAACACAAAACGTTGTTATTTCTACTGAAAATCCATTTACAAGTTAACATCAAATTAGTTGGAATAAAAAAATCAATATAACACACAAAGCTAGCCAGAAGGTGCAGAAGTATTCAGTCAAACAGCAGTTCGCGACGAAAATGGCAGAGGCAGCTCCTAATGAAATGGAGTTAGAAGAAACAGCAAACACTAATACTAGGCAGGTAAAACAGACATAGTAAAAAATATAGACGCTTAAAACGAGCAGGATTTAAACCTGCGACTCCTGGCTCAGTACGCCAGTGCTTTAGCCACTAAGCTACCGTGAACACTGCTCGTGGTATCGAAATCAACCTCCACTTTGGTACGTCTTTGGATGACGTCAGCTTAGTGGTTAAAGCACTGGCGTACTGAGCCAGGAGTCGCAGGTTCGAATCCTGCTCGTGAGCGATTTTTTCTTTCCACAATTTAAATCGTTGGATTTGGAAGATGTTTAAACATGTATCCCTCACTATGTATTCTCGCATATTCCTGGTGGAAAGACAGCCTTCTAGCTACATCGATCAGCGGAAAATTACAGCTGAAACTGGATGTTATGTTCTGTTCTTAATTAGTTATTTTTTTGTGTCGCAGTGGTCATCAAATAGTAATGGAGGGCTGGCTACAAATGCACAGCAAGCACATTAAGGTGTGGCGCAGTCGATACTTTATCTTGTTGGAGAATAGCCTTCTGTTTGGCTTCAAGAAGAAGCCAGAACAGAACTGCTCCCGCAATATAATGCACGAATACGTACTGATTGGTTCCGAAGTCACATCGAACAACCAGTCAGGGACATACACATTCAGTGTACGATGTGACCTACAGTTCCCTATACATGAACGCACCTTTAAGGTGAAAAATAAAGAAGAACGTGATGGATGGGTGGAGGCTATCCGCCGTGTCCAGTGTCCAATCGGAGATTGTTCTTTATAGGTACCTTTGAGATGCCATAGTCATCAAGGTGTACTGAAGACGCGGAAAAAGATTTTTTTTATTTTTATTTACCTACCCTTTCCGTTGTTACTTACTGCCTCATTAATTGATACGGACAAATTAAACTTTAATATTTATTTATTTAATTCTTTACGCACAACTGGGTACAAAGGTGGTCTTAACGCCATAGGCGTTTTCTACCAGACAACCTTAGGGTAATGCAGAGACAAAGAATAAGGTAGATGCACCAGTAAAGTAGTAAAATATGTTTCGTACTACGGACTTATAATTACATATAAATAAATAAATAAATATTTGGGACATTTTTACACAGCACTATTTAGTCCCAAACTAAGCAAAGCTTGTACTATGGGTACTAGACAATGGATATAATACTTACAGTTACATATTTTTTTTTTGTAAATACATACTTATAATACACAAGAAACACACCCAGACCAAAACAAACACTTATATTTGTTGGGGTCGTCTTCAAGAAAACAGGTTCTGTTATATTGATTCTACGTTTTATTTGTCTATTTTTTACAAGTTTGAGATTAAAATATTCGCGACAGATTTTTTGCGTCCGCGCTCTTGTCGTCAGTTCGTAGTAGAGAGAAAGTATATCTGGCTGTCAGCTGTCAGCTGTCAAAGTTAGACGTCGCCGGTCGAGGCCGCTATTGTCACGTTCCACCTCTTCCGCTCCGACGCCGGTTGGATTTGAGACGTTCAACGCGTTCCAGTCGCATTGTAAACATCCTCCCCCCCCTTGGGGACGTGTTCCCCAAGGAGCTCTTGGGAATCTAGTTGTGTTAGTCTAGAAACGGGCCTATGAATGACGCCGCTCTTTGTTTTCACGTCGACCACTCTGCATACGCCATCTGCTCCTGGATATAGTTTGACAATCCGGCCCATGAGCCATTTCATAGGTGGCAGCTGATCGTCCAGAATGAAGACTAGGTCGCCAACACTAACGTGGTGTTGTGCATGCTGCCATTTGACGCGTTGCTGCAGAGTAGATAGATAGTCCTTTGTCCATCGAGACCAGAAATGTTGTCTTAAGCGTTCAATCAGCTGGTATCGGTTGATGCTGACTCGCTCGGTGACAGGTGAAGGCAGTGAGGTCAATGGCCGACCCACAAGGAAGTGCCCAGGTGTAATAGCTGACAGATCAGAAGGATCAGCAGACATTGAAGTAATCGGACGCGAGTTCATAATAGCCTCAATCTGCACAAACAGTGTGTACAACTCTTCAAAAGTTAAACTAGAGTTACCCGCTATCCGTTTTAAATGAAATTTTGCCGTTTTGACTCCCGCTTCCCAGATCCCGCCGAAATGCGGTGCATATGCAGGAGAAAATTTAAACGTTATGCCTTCCTTGCTCGCGTAGTCGCTAACCGATCGTTCACTATTCTTAAGCAGTCTGTTCAGTTCGTTATTGGCTCCTACAAAGTTTTTACCATTATCACAGTATATTGTGTCAGGTTTACCACGTCGTGAGATGAATCTACGCAAGCACAAGATAAAGGCATCGCTACTTAAGTCGCTCACGACTTCTAAGTGCACAGCTTTAGTACTAAAACAAACAAATATGCATAAATAGCACTTGGAGGTCTTAGCACCACGGCCCTTTCTATTTAATATTAGAAAAGGTCCAGCAAAATCAGTGCCACAAGTCTCGAATGGTGGAGCAGGAGTTACACGAGGTTGTGGTAAGTTACCCATTATAGGGTTTAAAGGTTTAGCTTTAAATCTCTGACATCGTACACACTTTCTAACGGTAGTCGCAGCTAACACCTTGCCACCTGTGGGCCAGAATTGCTCACGAATAGAACTCAACAGTTGCTGAGGGCCACAGTGTAAGAGACGAAGATGTTCTTGCTCAAATAAAAGTTTAGAGAAAGTGTGTTTGGGGTCAAGTAATATGGGGTGTTTTTTCCCATAAGGACAGTGGGATGCATTTTCAATCCGTCCACCGACACGTAATACACCATGTTGATCCAAATATGGGTTTAAAGAGAGAATCCGTGACTTAGAATTTAGTTTATTTAAAGTCTTAAGTGAATGAATTTCCTTTGAAAAGCTTTCGCCTTGTGAAGCTTTAGCTATAAGCATCAGTGAATTACTCAATTCAGAGCAAGTAAGTTCACCATTTAGTTTAGTATTATTTTTTCTAATGTTATTTATAAATCTTAGTATGTAAGCGTATATTCTTTGCAATTTGTATAATTTAGAATATTTTTCAAATGGTACAACATCATTAGGTAGGGTTTTAATATTTAAACTTATTTTTGTTTCAGGTAAAGTTACAGAAGTAGATTTAGACTGGGGCCATTCATGTTCAAACTTGGCCAGAAAGGAAGGACCATGCCACCAAAGGGTATTACTAAAAAGAAGACGTGGTTGAATGCCCCTAGACGCCATATCAGCAGGATTATATTCGGTAGGTACATGACGCCAAGTAGTTATATCAGTTAGATCACGAATCTGTTCAATCCGACTGCAAACATAAGTTTTAAGGGTTTTAGGTGGAGTGTGTAACCACCCTAAAACTATGGTTGAATCTGTCCAAAATACTGAGCGTGAAATCTTAATTTTTAAAGATTGCAGAACTTTAGAATGTAGTTTTGCACCAAGTAAAGCGCCTAACAATTCTAGACGTGGAATTGTTTCAGTTTTTAAGGGAGAAACTTTAGTTTTTGCACATAATAAGTTACATTCAACTTCACCCAAGTTATTCGTCGATTTTAAGTAAATACATGCACCATAGGCATCTTGTGAGGCATCAGTAAAGCAATGAACCTCTATATAGGTTGGGGAGTTGCAGAGAATATACCTAGGTACCTTAATATGAGCAAAATTATTAGTCTCTTTATAGAATTCTATCCATGAGTTCTCCATCTCCTTCGAAATTTCATCATCCCAGTCTATTTTAAGTAACCAGAGCTTCTGTAAAAATATTTTATGAAAAATAGTGCAGGCAGATAAGAGGCCTAATGGGTCGAATATGCGACACGAGTTGGACAGTATAGAGCGTTTCGTAATTTTAGGAATAGGTTTAATTTCGACTGTAAAGTGCAAAGTGTCAGAGCTAGGTGTCCATTTTAATCCTAACACAGAGGATTGCTTACTAAAGTCTTGAGATTGATCAGTCATTTGTATATCATCAAAAATATCAGGAGAATTTGTTCTAAATTTACGCAAAGGAAAACCACCCTCAGAAAGTTTTTTAATTACTCCTGAAAGAGTAGATTTTAACACAGATTTTGAGTCTGAACCAGTATTCAGGTCATCAACATAAAAGTCATGTCTTAACGTATTAGCAACAGTTTCATCAGAGCACTCCATTGCAAGTTGTATAAGACACCTAGTACTAAGATACGGAGCTGAAGCTGTTCCATACGTGACAGTATTTAGTTGCAAGGTTTTGAGTTCTTGATCTTTGTCCTCTCTCCAGAGTATGAGTTGCAGGTGACGCTGGGATTCAGTAACCATAACCTGTCTGTACATTTTTTCCACATCACCTGTCACTACATAGGTATACTGACGAAACCTGAGCAAAATTGCCATTAAATCATCTTGAACTACTGGCCCAACAAATTGAATATCATTAAGTGATATGTTTGTAGAAGTCTTACAAGAGGCATCGAAGACTACTCTTAAGCGAGTAGTCTCACTGCTTTCACGAATTACTGCGTGGTGAGGTATATAGTAACCGAAAATAGGACGGCTGATTTCGGTAAGATGGCCTAATCTTTTATATTCATTAATGAAATCTATATACTCATTTTTAATGTTAGATTTATCTAATTTCTTTTCTAAATTAAAGAAACGCCTTTTAGCAATAAGATAAGAGTCCCCTAGAGCCTCATTAGCGACTTTCCGCAAGGGCAGTTTGACACAGAATCTGCCATCTTTCAGGCGGACCGTATTTTCAATAAAATGATTTTCACAATATTTTTCATCCTCAGAAAGCAAAGTATTTTTTGTTGGCAAGTCAAGAATATTTTCAACTTCCCAGAATTTAGTCAGAGAATCTCTAATTTCTTGAGAAAAGTTAGAATTAATGGTAGTAGCATGGCCCATACCACATGGACCAGACACTAACCAACCCAGCTTGGATTTCTGTAAGGTAGGTTTATTTTTCCCCAACTTAATTAGCTTAGAATCTACAATTTCCCAGTAAACATCAGCCCCTAGTAGTAGATCAATTTCAGATGGGCAGTAGTAGGTTGGATCTGCTAGTTCTATAAACTCAGGAAGATCCCATTGAGAAGGGTTAATCTTTGTGCTAGGCAACTTACCGGTGATCTGCGGTACTACAAGACAAGAAATGTTCGTTTGGAATAAGTTGACCCGTGATTTTAACTGTATATCACACTTTTTATTAGTATTTGTTAATTTATTATTTATTCCAGCAATTGATATATTAGTATTAGAACAAGTCAGATTCATTTTCTTTTGCATACTTTCAGTTATAAATGAAGACTGACTTCCATTGTCTAGAAGAGCTCTAACAATGAATGTTTTATTAGATCGGCTATCAACTAATTCCACCTGAGCAGTACATAAGAGAATTTGCCCGGGAATTTGCACGGAGAGTGATATAGGATTGAACATAGTGACAGTAGACGTCTGAGAGGACTCCGCCACTTGAGGAAGTGATGTCACAGAAGAAGTATCAACAGGTAAGTTTGTTTTATCATTATTGGACTGTGATTTATGCAGTAATAAATTATGTCTTTTGTTACAGATTTTGCAAGAATTATGTTTGCAGTGAGCCGAGAAATGACCAGGGCGTAGACAATTATGACAGAGCTTGTGCTTTGAAACTTCATTGTATCGAGAATCCAATGACATCTCTTTGAATTTATCACACTTATAAAGTAAATGATCTTGCGAACATACAACACAATTTTTTACGTTTGTCGAAGAAGAAACAAATGATTTTGTGTGCTTATTGTCCTTATTATAAGAAGATGAACGTTTTTCAGTTTTGATTGATAAATCATTCTTGCTATACTGCAAGGTTTCTAGCACGTCAGCACGATTACGCAAGAAACTATAAAACTCCTCAAGTGTTGGAGAAGTAGGAATAGTACTCCTGTGTTCCTCCCATTTGCGACTTGTAACACCATCTAGTTTCGTGGCCATTATAAAAACAACTAAAGTATCCCAGTGAGTTGTAGGTTCATTCAAAGAAGATAAGGCACGAAGATTTTTAGCGTAGTAATCTATCATATAGCGAAGTGACTTGTAATTTTCCTTATTAATTGCTTCAAAATTCAGAAGAGCCATTAAATGATTATTTGTAAGTATACGATTGTTGTCAAAGCGCTCGATAAGCAAACTCCAAGCTAATTTATAATTGGTACCAGTGAACTCTATTGACTTTATTATATTAGATGCACCTGCCTCTAACGAAGAACGTAGGTAATGGAACTTGTTAATATCAGGAATAGTATCATTATTGTTAATTAAAGAATCGAAAGTGTCTCGAAATTCCATCCACTTTAAATAGTTTCCATCAAAAGAAGGCAGCTGTATGGTAGGCAGCTTTATGCTATAGTTTCGGCTAGTTATTGAATGAGAATTAGCATTTTCAGGTAGTACAATACTAGGTGCAAGACTATCAATTAACACTTGAGCTTTAGCAATGTTTGAACAAAAGTCACTCTCAATTACATCATTCTCTTCTAACTGTTCAGGTTCTAAACCTTCAATTTTAGTTTTTAAATTATCAAACTGGTTTAATAACTCTCTGAATCTTGACAGTTTTATCTCAGTTTCAGCGAGTATTTGTTTAGAGATGCTTTCAGCACCTATCAGCATAACAGTATTTATATATTTTGAAAATATAGTTATTCTAGCTTTCATCGTTCCACGTTGCTGAATAAGAGGTTTTAATTCAGCAGCCATAATGAAAAGCACAACAAATTGAACAGACTGTTAAAGATTAAGTAGGTATACAGTACCAATTCTGGTAACAGGTATCTCGGTTAAAACAAAAATCAAAAGCCAAACCGTGCAAGTCGTGCAATAGCTACGACAACCACTCGTCAGTCAGCAACTCGCACACGAGCAAAGCAGGCCACGCAGCACAGGACGCAAGCTGTGAAGTGCAGGCAGGTGTCTTTCTTTTTAGCAGAGCATTCCAACAGGACCCAAGAAGCAGGTGCACACGGCGAATCTGGAAAATGCCAGGGTGGTCCCGTAAGCGAAATGCAAGCAAAGTTAGGTAGAAGTAGGGTCCTAGGTATGAACCTAGGTTCTTGTCATATAGTAAGGAAAATCGACACAGAAAGTAATTTCAGTCTGACTCCATAGATATTTTAATCATTTAGATATTAGAAATACGGTTGTGATCGGGCTTTGAAGTAATTATTTTGCAATGAACACTGTTAGGCAGACTGCAGCTTTAAGAAAACTGTAAAATAAATAAGATACTAAAACTGGGCGTACTTCCCTGTAAGTAGTAACCAAAAAACACACGTCACACACAAGCCATTTTCATCCGTTGAAGTAGCAGCCGTAGCAGGAACAATGCGGCTGCATCGTAGTCTCAATCTTCAGTTTTTTCTTTAATCACGTCGGGGTCACCAAATGTTGGGGTCGTCTTCAAGAAAACAGGTTCTGTTATATTGATTCTACGTTTTATTTGTCTATTTTTTACAAGTTTGAGATTAAAATATTCGCGACAGATTTTTTGCGTCCGCGCTCTTGTCGTCAGTTCGTAGTAGAGAGAAAGTATATCTGGCTGTCAGCTGTCAGCTGTCAAAGTTAGACGTCGCCGGTCGAGGCCGCTATTGTCACGTTCCACCTCTTCCGCTCCGACGCCGGTTGGATTTGAGACGTTCAACGCGTTCCAGTCGCATTGTAAACAATATTCATTATACAAATATTTGTGTCCTGTGGGAATCGAACCCACAACCTCATGATCAGCAGTCTGACACTCGAACCACTAGACCACAGAGGTCGACAAGATATAGTAAAAATAGATAAATACCTATGTACATTATACGTGGGACACTCAGAAAGTTTTGCGAAACTAAAAAAAATTGTTCTATACGTACATATATTTTTATCAAATCTTTTCAAAGTACTTTCCACCAGCCTCTATACAAAGATTCATGCGCCTAAACCAGTTTTCAAAACACTTTTTCCAGTCCGCCGCAGACACCTCGTTTACAGCCTGCTCGAACGCAGCCAGCGCATCTTCCGGCGACGAAAATTGTATCCCTTTGAGCTGATTTTTTATTTTTGGGAATAAAAAGAAGTCACACGGTGCTAGATCAGGGCTGTAAGGAGGGTGACCCAGGAGTTTGACTGGCGTGCTGTCCAGGAAGTCCCTCGTTTTGAGTGCGGTGTGCGCAGGTGCATTGTCGTGGTGGAGCAGTAGCCCGCGGAGCCCTGTGTTTGGTCGCTCGTTGCTTATAACAGAGAAAACTTCTGGCAAACATTTGGTAGTATACCATTCGGCATTAATGCTTCTTTGATCCCGTAAGGGAATTGATACCAAGTGGCCAGTCAAATTAAAAAAGCTAGCGATCAAAATCTTACCCCCGCTTCTAGATCGCTTCACTTTGGTAGGCGTTGGCTCATTTTGAAACACCCAAACAGTCGACTGGCGCTTGGTTTCTGGGTCGTATTGATAAATCCAGGACTCATCACCTGTAACGATGTCGTAAACACGCCGAGACGAGCCTGCTTCAAATTTGTTAAGCATATCACGGCACCATTCCACCCGGGCCTGCTTCTGAGCATCGGTGAGGTTGTGCGGCACCCAGCGTGATACTATCCTCCTCACGCGAAGATGGCTGTGTAGAATCTCGTGAACGCTTCCCGATCCAATCTTCAATATGTGTTGAATCTCCTGATATGTAATTCGCCTATTGTCTTGGATTAAATTTTTCACTGCTAGCACGTTTTCTTCGGTAACAGCCGTCAAAGGGCGACCGCTTCTTTCGTCATCCCCCAAAGTTGGTCGACCGCGCTTGAATTCGTTATACCAACGATACACGGTTGCCTTGGAAGGGCCTTCATCCATGAATGCCATTTGAAGTCTATCGTACGATTCATCCGGTTTCAGGCGACACTTGAAATCGTATAAAATCATAGCTCTAAAATGTTCCCGGCGCAGATCCATATTTCAGTGAGACACAATACTTTGAATTAACTCGCAAAAAATGTGGAGGGAAATTTTGAAATTGGAACTTACTTATTTTTACTTATAAATAATCATATTTTCGAAAAACATTATAACTGGCCAGTCTCCCATATATAAAAACTTTTTTTCGCAATACTTTCTGAGGGGCCTGGTACATATAATAAAATATACATATAATATCTAAACTCAGGAGTGAAAAGTCATCATCATCATCATCATTTCAACCAAAGGACGTCCACTGCTGGACATAGGCCTCCCCCAAGCATCGCCACAACGACCGGCCCTACGCTTCCCTTCGCTTTGTCTTTCGGCTGAAATGATGATGATAATAGGTACTATAGAAAACAAAGTTTAACCGGATTAAATCGGGTATATTATTTAAATTGGTTTTCCTGACGTTTCGAAAGCTTTGCAGCATTTCGTGGTCGCAGGTAGCTTTCGAGACGTCAGGAAAACCAATTTAAATAATATACGCGATTTAATCCGGTTAATCTTTGTTTTATTATAATGTGTAGTGATCGCGAAAACCTAAGAAGTTATTACTATAGAAAACTTTCAAAACTTATTTCAGTAATTTTAGCGCACGTAAATTATAGGACAAATATGCTAGTCGTAACAAAAAAAAAACATGAAACGATTACTACAAAACACATTATTTAGATTTTAGCAAAACACACCATATATTTTACTGACGCATCTAATCTACCATTCAGGCTATTTAAATGCACATGCTAGGCAGATGTTTCTAATGCCTTTGTTCGTCTAACTATCTAAGTACACGTGCTTATGTATGGCATTTTATACAGCTAAACAAGGTGCTTTTGCGTCATTAGGTGATACGCTTTTTATGGCTGTTATTGACGGTGTAACGAATACCTACTTAGTGTTATGGACTCCTGGTATAAAGATTAAAGATAATACTGCAAGATAGGAAAATGAATAGTTAAGTGTTTTAGTTGTTTATTGTTATTATAAAATTGTTTATGGTTGAATGGATTTGAATGGATTTTTGTGTTGGAAATTTATAATTTTATAACAATGAATGATATTATATATACAGACTTACACAACTATATACACAACTTACACAACTATATACTTAAGAATAAAGAATAGCTTTTTTTTTTTTTGTTAGCCTGTACTGTCCCACTGCTGGGCAAAGGCCTTCCTCAATTCCTTCCATCTATCGCGGTTCTGCGCCACCTCCTGCCAGCTGTCATTGAGAAAGACATCGAGCTTAAAATAAATAAACAAAATAAAATAAAACTAGTAGCTACAAAAAATAAAAAAATCATCCGCATCGCTTTCAACCGGTAGCGTGCCCAGAATACTGGCAGCATTGCAACTTTGTATGGCAATGCTTATTCTTTGACCAAAGAAAAGGCCAGCATTCTGGTTACGTGAAGTGTCGACCAACTGCCTGGACATGGCTTTAAACAAGAGACGATTATAATAGAATGTAGGTAGCCTAAGTAACTGTGTAAATTTTTTAAACTTAAATATTTGTGCAAATTAAGGTTTGAATGGCGGATGAAAAGTCGCTTCCTTTGACTCCGTTATTTAATTCCCTGATTTATTTTAAAAAAATATTGTATATTTGAATGTTATTTTTTGTTAATGATATTGTTCATGTGAATTTGATTATCGCTTGCTTTAACGGTGAAGGAAAACTTCGTGAGGAAACCTGCTCACCTGAGAGTACTCCATACAGTTCTCAACGGCTCTGCCCCGTGCGTCTTCGACAGTGAGTAATGGCTAATTTGCACGGGTCTGATGCATATCTTCCCAAACATTTTTGTACCTAAATCATCATTATCATTATCATCATTAGAACAGAAAGACGTCCACTGCTAGACATCGGCCTCCACAAAAAGTGCGCCATAATTGTCACGCGTGGCAGGCGCATCAGAAATGTGTGGTCATATTTTAATTTTGTGGATGGAGTGACGAACTATCAAAGTTTCATGATTTTTTGACAGAAACTCAACCAGCAGCGTCTTTTACTGCTAAAATGATGAGTGGGGCCTGTGTCAAGGTCAACGCTAAAACCGAGGACTCATACAGAGTACTGGCCAGACTTCTAGCAGAGAAAAACTATCACTGGCATTCTTACGAGGATAAACAGTCAAGACCAATAAGAGTAGTGGTAAAAAAGCTGCATTTCTCTTGCCAGCCTGATCGAATCAAAGATGATTTAACGTCACAAGGATTCCAAATAGAAAATGTAGATAGCAAACTGAGCTGGAAGAACAAAAATCCGCTCAATATGTTCGTACTCTCATTTAAAAATGACGAAGATGTCAATAAAATCTACGGCATCAAATATATTTTAGGGTGTAAAATCGAAATACACCCATTAAAAAACTCGAAGCTTATTCCACAGTGCAAGAGATGCCAGGCATATTGCCATACCCAAAAGTACTGCTCAAAAGAGCCCAGGTGTGTGAAATGCACAGGAAAACACCTCACAGCCAACTGCAATAAAACTGCAGCAGAAAAACCGAAGTGTGTCCATTGCGGTTTACCTCACCCAGCCAATTATAGAGGGTGTGTAGTAGCCAAGGAGATGCAAACACTCAAAAATAAAAACATCAAAAAGAAAACTATTGCACCAAACTCGCAACAGTTCTCTGCTACGATAAAACCCGAAAAACTGGCACCAAAATCAAATGTCCAGACAACGGCTAAAATTTTCCAAACAACCAAAAATGCATCTTATGCACAAGTGGCGAAACAAAATATTCCAGCACCGAATGTTGATGACAAACTTGATCAGATTTTGAAATACATATCCTCATTCGACAGAGAAACTTGAATCAAGCACCAAGACTGCAGTCTCGAAAACTCAAAAATGAATAACAAGCTAAAAATAATGGCGTGGAATTCCAACGGACTTCTCGAACACCAGCAAGAGTTGCAGGCCGTCCTGGATACAGAAAGTATTGATGTGTGCTTGATATCTGAAACACATTTCACCAAACAATCTTTTGTCAAATTTAGTGGATACAAAGTATATAGCTCGCTCCATCCTGACAATAAAGCCAGAGGAGGAAGCGCGGTTATAATTAAAAAAAACATTTACCATTATGAGCAGAGTAAATACGAAGAACAACACATACAAGCCGTCGCAATATCAATTAAAACCACATTTTGTCATGTCACGATAGCAGCCATATACTGCCCTCCAAGGCACAAGATAAGAAAAGAACAATTTCTACATCTCTTCGGACTCTTGGGGCAGAGATTTATATTGGGTGGTGACTTTAATGCTAAGCACACCCAATGGGGATCGAGATTAAATACGCCAAAAGGAAGACAACTTTTAAGTGCAGTGAAAGACATGCATTGTGAAGTCATGAGCACAGGCAAACCAACATACTGGCCAACTGACCTAAATAGAGTACCGGATCTCATAGACTTTTTCGTATGCAAAAATATATCTACCAACTATATGTGTATAGAAGAAGGCTATAATATGAATTCGGACCACTCTCCGATTATGTTAAAATTAAGCCATAAAATCATGCTTAGACAAAGCCATTTATCCTTGATTAATAAGCTTACAGACTGAGAAAGTTTTAACCTAGAACTAAATAACATCATAGACTTAAAAGCTCCTTTAAAAAATCGAGATCAACTTGACTCAGAAGTGAACAAATTTATTGTTAACATCCAACAATGCGCATGGAATAACACGCCGCAAACTAAAAGAAAATATAAGGGAAATATTTACCCCAAGGAGATTATAGACCTACTATCAGAGAAAAGAAAGCAAAGAAAGAAATGGCAGCAAAGCAGGTTTCCACAAGATAAAACGATATTAAATTATTTAACTAAAAAATGAAAAAGGAAAATTCGGTATTTTCAAAACGAATCTTTAAATACTAACCTTAGACAGTTAACAAGTGACCAAAAGACTGATTACTCTCTTTGGAAAGTTACAAAGAATATCAAAAAACCAATTATACAAACTCCTCCCATTAGAGAAATCAACGGAAAATGGGCCATAAGCAATGACCAGAAAGCCTTAAGATTTGCACAACATTTAGAAGAAACTTTTAAGCCAAACATAGGCTCGATAGAGAACCTTGAGTGTGAAAACACGTTACAAGATCAAGGAATCAAACTTGTAACCCCAAAAGAAGTTATGAGGGAAATTCAAAATAACATCAGCTCTAAAAAATCTCCGGGATATGACCTCATATCAGGAGAAATCTTAAAACGTCTTCCACGTAAAGCTTTGGTCAAGTTGACGAAAATTATCAATGCTGCATTCGTTTTAAAGCACGTGCCTGAGTCTTGGAAAGTGGCTGAAGTGATCATGATTGCAAAACCTGGGAAACCACCCCGTGAAGCATAATCATATAGACCCATCTCCCTGTTGCCCATACTATCTAAACTTTTCGAAAAACTGCTTTTGAAACGGTTGAAACCAATTATAAGCGAAAGAAACCTAATACCAAACCATCAATTTGGCTTCAGGGAAAAACATTCTACCATAGACCAGGTACATAGAATAACCAACATCATTGAGAAAACGCTCGAAGATAAAAAAGTCTGTTCCACCGTATTTCTAGACGTGGCACAAGCTTTTGACAAAGTCTGGCATGACGGTCTGATTTTTAAACTCAGATCAATGCTACCTAAAAATTTTGCCGATATCCTGGAATCTTACATCGAAAACAGAATGTTTAGAATAAGACATGAGGATGCCTATTCAGAGTTGAAACTTATTACAGCTGGAGTACCTCAAGGCAGTGTGCTAGGACCAGTCTTGTACCTACTATACACATGTGACATACCAGAACTAGAAAACAACACTATTGCGACCTTTGCAGATGACACCGCTATTATGGCCACTGATTCAAGCCATAAGGAAGCAACAGAAAAGGTGCAAGTGGCTGTGAATAAAGTTTATGACTGGACACAAAAATGGAGAATCAAACTAAATGAATCCAAATCGATCCACATTGACTTTACCAACAAAAATTGTGATTACCACCCGATTTTTATTAACGGCCTACAAGTGCCTTATGCAAACACAGCCAAATACCTTGGCATTACACTTGACGCAAAGCTCCGCTGGAAAGCTCACGTTAAAAAGAAAAGGAAGGAACTCGATATGCGATACAAAAATATGTATTGGTTACTCGGTAGGAAATCCTGCCTATCAATACCTAACAAATTATTATTATACAAGCATATACTCATGCTGATTTGGACGTACGGAATCCAACTTTGGGGCTGTACTTGCCGGAGTAATATTAAAATAATTCAAACATTCCAGAATAAAGTGCTCAGGGAAATTGTCAACGCTCCCTGGTAGGTATATAAGAAACGACGACCTCCATCGTGACCTTAAAATGGAATTCGTCACCAACATAATAAAAAAATTTGCTGAAGCCCACGAACGTAGACTTCATCAACATGTGAATGTCGAAGCCATCCAGCTGCTCGACAACACGGACATTGTGCGAAGACTGAAAAGAACTAAACCTTTTGAGTTAGTGTAGTGAACAACAGTAAACAAAATAGTGCTACTGTGTACATATAACACATGAACAAAGTGTTTTTATATTATATTATCAGACTCTAAGTAAATGCAATGGATATTATTCTTAGTTATCAAACATATACAACGTAGAAAAATAAGTTAGATTAAAATTACTTATTAGTCTTGTAGGCTAGATTGTAATGTATTATTAAGAACCGTGTTCTTTATAATCAGGAGAAAAAAAAAAAAAAAAAAAAAAATTCAAGAGCTTATTCAGGGCGTAGTATAGAACAACTTTTACTATGGGACCAACCCTGAAACTGCAAAAAAACGCGGTTCCCTAGAAAATCATCGATGTCGCTCGACAAAATGTATGGATCAGCAAATGATGCATTTACGAAGTGAAAGCAACCATTCCCAAAGCAATCTTTACTAGTGCAAATTATACTGTCGAAATGCAACATAATTTTATCTTACAGATACCGCATTTCCCGATAAAAGGTGAGTCATAAGTTTACAGTAGCTGCGGGTTCTGTACACGTATTATAATAATAAGCGATGGTCTACGTGACTGTACTGGCGTACGTCAGTGCAATTTTAAAGCTTGGGTATGGTGTAAGGGATAGGCTTAAGCGGGTGATGTATATACCTAAATAGGATTTCTGTTCTAAGTTTTTGTGATATTAAGGTACCCCCGTACCTACTTCTCCGCCAAACAGTGATGCTTGCATTGCTGTGTTTCGGTCTGAAGGGTACGGGTGCCGGTGGATCCGTTATTGTTTGATTAAAAGTTTTTCCCAAGTTCTATCTAGTTATTTATCGCTCTATATTTTTGTTTTCTTAAGGACTGGTACATTTACCTATTTGTTTTTCTTATAGGAGGTGTAGAAATATGAGTATGACTACGAGGACATCTATATCCCCGTAGTCATACTGATATGACAAACTAGTATGACCACAAGGAAACAGCGGAAATAACAATCACATGAGACTTCCCAGCTTCATTTCTCAGTTTGGCTGGCGAACCGACTTGCGATACCATTAGGGCAACAGTCTAGGTGGTATTGAAGTTGTTATGGGCAAAGGTAACCGCTTAACATCAGGTGGGCCTTTGGCTCGTTTCGCCATCATACACTATAAAAAAGCTGTACCTAATTTTGTATTAAGATGATTAACTTAAACTTTTAAGTTTCTATGGTGTGGAAACAATAAAGTACTTATACTCTATCTAAAATTATTAAATTATTTAAACTTTGGAACACTTCATAATGACATAATATAAGTAAACATGGATGAGGCTGAAGTTTTTTGATTGAGAATTATGCATCAACAAAAACATTAAGAGAAAAACGGAAACTATTTCATATAGAATTAAGAATCTTCTAAGGGGTAGATCTGCTGTTTTGGATAATGCATTTGAATAGAGTAGCCTGAAAAATTGCACTTACTACAGGGGTTATACTCAAAATTAATAACATCAACGAACTAGAGATGCCGAAAACGGAGGTTAAGAAAAAAAGCCACGCATCTTTCCAAAATAAAATATTAATTATTTTAAAGGTTATTCCCGCTACCTCTTATGAAATGAGCAAAAATGATGTGGTGAATATCCCCGTATCATACGGTAAACACAATCAATTAATATTAAATTCTTTCTTACCGCTCTTTTTTGTTCCCGATAGAGATATTAAATAAAATTTTACATTCCAGTGTTCTTAGAACCTCGTTATTGCATGTCGTAATTAATACTTAATGTTATGCGGTACAATTGAGATGCGGCTGAATCTTCATCATCATCATTTCAGCCGAAAGACGTCCACTGCTGGACATAGGCCTCCCCCAAGCATCGCTACAACGAGCGGTCCTGCGCTTTCCGCATCCAGCGAATTCCCGCGACCTTCACCAGGTCGTTGGTCCACCTTGTGGGGGGCCTACCCACGCTACGCCTTCCAGTACGCGATCGCCACTCCAGAGCTTTACAGCCACATCGGCCATCTGTTCTGCGAGCAACGTCACTTAACTTTGGCAATTTTGTGGCTGAAACAAAAAATTAATCACCATTAGTAAAGTTGTGAACTAACTGTTACCGTGTGGAAAAAAGGCTCAGCAATTATTGAACGATGCTGAGCCTGGTTACAGCACTAGTCAATTCTAGTTTTCAGCCCATAATACTACTAGTATATACGGTTTTTTTCCTGAAGCTAAAGTAACCAACTCCATAACCTAATAGGAGATAGTATTCTACGTTTGAGAGCGCTGATAGCCTAGTGGTTGGACGCTTGCCTTACATGCAGGAGGGTCGAACCCGGCCCTCACCACAGTTTTATCACTTGCTTTAACGGTGGCACACCTGAGAGTGCTCTATACTATACAGTTCTCGATGGTGTGTGTAGTCTGCCAACTTGCACTAGGACAACGAGGTAGACTAAGGCCTTAACCTTCTCATTCTGAGAAGAGGCCCATGCCCAGCAGTGGGGCGGCAATGGGCTTGATGATGATGATGATGATTTTACGTAGATTGTTCTTTTGTGGTTGTTGATTGATTGTACATTGAAGATAGTTCAGCTTCCTCTCTCCTAACAATTTTTGAACCGACGAAAAAAAGGAGGAGGTTCTCAATTCGACGCGTATATATATATATATTTTTTTTTTTTTTTTTTATGTATTACCACGCATAACTTTTTACAGAGTGGCCCGATTTTGATGATTCTTTTTATAATGGATAGGGTATATCTCGAAGTTGGTCCCATTTAAATGTCAAAATCAAAATCCACCCCTAAGGGTGGGAAAACAGGGGATGAGTGCTTGTTCACCCACTGATTTCTTACCTGTTAACCGATTCTGTTGAAACTTGGCACACATAAATATAGTTCTAGACACTACGACATAATGGAGACCTGGAGTTAGATTTTGACCACAAAAAAAGTTAAAATAAAACTTTTTAACAAAAAACTGAACCGACGAAAACAGAAACTGAAAAGCGAAAAATAACAAATTATGAGTCGGCGCCAAACAAACAATCAACGAAGATCATTAAATTACTTTAAATAAATAATAAAAACAACGTAACATCAAATACAACGTGAAATTTTCAACGATAAACAATAACTTTCCAAAAATTCGTTCGTCGCTCGGCCACTTGCAACTTGCACGCACTTTGCTTGTTAAAAGTTTGTTTGGTGCCGACTCATAATTTGTTATTTTTCGCTTTTCAGTTTCTGTTTTCGTCGGTTCAATTTTCTGTTAAAAAGTTTTATTGAATTCAATAAACAATATACGTCTTTTTCATAGAAATAGTTTGACACTACGACGTTGGAAATATCATATTTGTTTTCGTAAATATGTTGCTGTTTAGAAAAGGAACATGAACCAATTTGAACGCCTGTCAAAATTATGTTGACAACACATACCGACATAGTTTTTCATGCTTCTTCTGTTCGCTAACTGTCAATGGAATACACGCATTTATATTGAAATCCAGAGTTTTTCATTTTTCCTGCCTGATCATATACATTTTGGTCCATACGAACCGGATTTAAGAGAATCAGGATACAAGATCAGTTGCAGGCAATATTTATATTCGACGGATTCGAGTTTTATGAAGAAATCGGAAAACGTTCAGAGGTCACGGTGTCATTACAAAGGATTTTGGATGTTTGACCAGTGCAGTGTTCCAATTTTCGATTATTTAACACCCAATTACTCTCAATCAGGTAGTATGTAACGGTATTATTGTAAAATACAAAGGTTAGTAGTGAATATTATTATATTGTTTACATTAATTTGATTGTTTAAATAACCAGATTACTTCTTCATTAATCTGCAGTTAATCTGTTGTTATATAATTAAACTAAGCAGCAAACTAGGTTTATAGTGTTTGTAAACCATCATTACAAGTTTCCTTAGATAATTAACAATAGATATTTTATAATTTTTTCAATCAAATAGATTCATAGTACCCACCTACATATTTTATTAATGTATTCCATTGAGTTTTTCAGTTAGTTTTGGCGAATTTAATCAAAACTTGTTACATTATAAGTATTTTGTAGTATTCACGTTATCTTCACGCAGCTATTCATGTAGGTTAAGCAGCATTATGCAGTTTTTTGTGTAAAAATACTTAGATCATTATTGTATGTTATGTTCCATTCTAAGATATTTCTGTACATTGAAGTTTTACCATCACAGATATTATAATTAACATTTTGACACATTAACGTACATATTGATTGTTATAATTTTCAGACTGTAGGTATAGGAAATTTTATTTGTTATTAAAATATTCAATATTAAAACTTAAACTTGTAACGTTTCAGTTTGGATACCTGCTTCCCAAAATGCCTGATAAGGAAGAGACGCAGCTGATCAAAAGGCGAGCTAGTTATAAAGGTCGTTTAACAACATTTTCTAATTACTTGGAGGATTTAGAGGATTCATTGACTCGGGCCCAGACTAACGAACTGCAATTACGAATCGGTAAGATCGAACTTGTTTATTCGCAATTTGATGAGATTCAGTTACAAATAGAGTGTATATCAGAAAATATTGATTCACAGTTATCAGAACGTAATGATTTTGAATCATTGTATTATAAACTTGTTGGGAGAGCTCAAGACATACTTTCTCGAAATAATGATGCTGCTAGTAGTGATAAGTGTTCTCGCCTTAGCAATAATAAACTTGTTAAGTTGCCAACCATCCAACTGCCTAAGTTTAGTGGAACGTATGAAAATTGGTTAGAGTTTCGTGACACGTTTTCAAGCCTAATACATTCGAATGAGCACATTGATGAAATCAACAAGTTTCATTACCTCCGAGCTTCCCTCGAAGGGACAGCCGCCCTGGTCATACAATCTATTGAATTCTCAGCTTCTAATTATTCTATTGCGTGGAAGTTGTTATGTGAGCGGTTTGATAACAAACGCCTGCTTATTCAAAATCATGTTACAGCTTTATTTAATATTCAAGTAGTAAATAAAGAATCCTCTGATAACATAAAACGTATAATTGACACTTTGAATAAAAACCTGCGTGCATTAGAGTCCTTAGGTGAACCAGTTCAGTTCTGGGATACGCTGTTGATCCACATTGTTAGTCAAAAACTAGACTCTAAGACCTACAGAGAGTGGGAGGAGCAGAAAGGTAATTTAGATAAAAAAGAATCAATCACTTTAGATAATTTTCTTGAATTCATGAGAAATCGTGCAGATTTACTAGAAACTTTGGATTTATCTCGTAATCAGTATAACCACTCTGATTCTAAGCCAAATAAGCATAAAACAATGGTGTCTGTCAACAACACAACAGAAACACATAAAAATAAAATTAATGCGAGTGCTTCACAATTAACATGTCCTACATGCAGTAATAAACACACTTTATTTAACTGTCCACAGTTTCTTGGTCTCAGTAACGAGCAAAGGCTAGAACTTCTGCCTCAATATAAAGTTTGTTTTAATTGTTTTCGATCAGGCCATTACGCAAATCACTGCAAGTCTAATGGTTGTAGAATATGTAGACGTAAGCACAATACGTTAGTTCATGTTGAAAGTGCTATACGTAAACCTACAGCCAGTGCTTCAGCTTCGTTTACAGAGAGTGACATAGCTGCAAGCTCATCATCAGAAAATAAATCCAACACAAATGTTACGCTGTCTGCACTTGTACCGACTTATCTTGACAATAAAAGTCAAGTTCTGTTGGCTACAGCATTAGTAAAGATTTATGACAAAAATAATTGTGAACACCTCGCTCGTGCTGTACTTGACAGTGGCAGTACTTCGTGCATTATAACTAACAGATTATCTAATTTATTAAAATTACCTACAGTACAAGTTAATGAATTTATACAAGGCATTAATAATTCGAAATCACAAATAGGTGAAATGTGTAGCGTGTCTATAACGTCATTGAGTGAAAACTTTAAAACTAATCTTTGCTGTTTTATTTTACCGTCAATTACGGATGATGTACCTTGTGGCCAATTGGCTATTAATAATTTAAATATTCCAAGTGATATTTGCCTAGCCGATCCTCATTTCCACACGCCTTCTACGGTGGATTTAATAATAGGTGCAGATATATTCTGGGACTTAATGGGGCGGCAAAAGATTGAATTAGGAATTGGTAAGCCGATACTATTTGAATCTAGGTTAGGATGGCTAGTTTCAGGTCCTTTGAAAAATAGTGATCAAGTATCGCATTCGATTCCAAAATTAGTTAATCTTGCAAAAAATAGTGATAAACCTTCACACTCTCTTACTTCTGAGGATGACACTCAAAACCTTCTATCGCGTTTTTGGCAACTGGAAGAAGTGAGCCATCAGTCATCTTCATATTCTAATGAAGAAAAGAAGTGTGAAGAACATTTTGTGAAAAACACAACTCGTCTTCCAGATGGTCGGTTCTGTGTAAAAATACCTCTTAAGCAACCATATAAAGTGTTAGGTGATTCGCTGGCTCGAGCTAAACAATGTCTATTGTCTATTGAGCGGAAATTCAAAAGCCAGCCAGAATTTAAAAAGCGTTATTGCGATTTCATGAGAGAGTATATTACATTAGGGCACATGTCCGAATGTTCAGTTAATTCTGAACGGCCGTCATATATGATTCCTCATCATGGAGTTTTACGAGAGTGTAGTTTAACTACCAAGCTTAGGGTAGTATTTAATGCTAGCAGTCTTACTTCTTCAGGCATTTCATCTAACAACATTCAGATGGTAGGCCCGGTTGTTCAAGACGATTTAATGTCTATACTTCTAAGATTTAGAAAACACAAATACATTATTTCTGCAGACGTAGAAAAAATGTATAGACAGATTGTCGTACACCCTAGTGACAGACATCTACAAAGAATCGTGTGGCGTGAAAACCCTTCAGAGCCTATCAAAACTTATGAGTTGAATACCGTGACTTACGGTACAGCTAGTGCACCTTTCTTAGCAACCAGGTGCCTCAATCAAGTTGGCCTGAATTGTACTGATGCAACAATTGCTAACATTATCACCCACGATATGTATGTTGACGATTTGCTAACGGGGGGGAGTACGGAATCCGAAGTCACCTATATTCGTCAAAGGGTTACCGCTGAGTTAACTTCCGCTGGCATGATTTTGCGAAAGTGGAAGTCAAATAATAAAAATATTGTGAGCGATCAAGTCTCAATTCCCTCAGTGGATTTAAATATTGGTTCTGTTGAGCCAAGTAAAACATTAGGCCTCAATTGGCATACAGACTCCGATGAGCTCTGTTTTTCAATTAGTTCGTCGTTGTCAAACACAGTGACAAAACGTGAAGTTCTGTCAGTCATTTCACAGATTTTCGACCCGTTAGGTTTACTAGCTCCATGTATTATACCGATGAAGGTAATAATGCAAAAGCTTTGGTTACATAAACTATCATGGGACGACACTTTACCTCCAGATGTCGCTAAGAGCTGGACAGAAATAGTCAAAGGTTTATGTTCTTTGAATAATCTACGCATTCCACGTCTAGTTTTTTGTGATTCTTGGAAAGTTATAGATTTACACATATTTTGTGACGCATCAGAAACTGCATATGGTGCATGCGTTTATGTACGGAGTGTAAATAATAATAATGAAGTTTTGGTGCGTTTACTTACAGCGAAGAGCAGAGTAGCTCCAATCAAACCCACCACAATCCCTAGACTGGAGCTCTGCGCCGCTTTGGTTGGAGTTAGACTCTACGGCAAGGTGATTGAATCACTTTATGCTCATGTCTCAAGTGTCACTTTCTGGACTGATTCTACAGTAGTGCTGGGCTGGTTGAAAATGCTGCCTTGCAAACTGCAGCCATTCGTACGTAATCGTGTTGCAGAAATTGTAGAAAAAACAAGTTCTTGCAACTGGAGATACGTTCGTACACATCTGAACCCTGCTGACCTTGTATCTCGAGGGACTGATGTAAGTCAAATTCAAAATCATGATTTATGGTGGTCAGGACCTCATTTTTTGAAACAAGATTCTGTTGAGTGGCCTTCTAGTCCAGCTGCTGTGGAACCACTTCCTGAAACTCGCAGTGAGGTTTCTTTATTTACTAATTCAGTAAACCCGAAACCATTAATTGATTTTAATCGCTTTTCTAATTTTTCTCGACTACAACGTGCAGTATCATATATGTTACGTTTTATTAACGTTTGTAAAAAGCAACCACCAATCACTGTACATCTCAGTCAAGATGAATTGCAAATTGCTTTAAACTTACTTGTACAATTGTCTCAAATAGAATCATTCCCAGAATATGAACTACTAACTAAAAACCAATGTTTGCCAAAAGGTAGTCCTCTTAATAAACTTAATGTTTTTCTAGACAAAAATAAATTGATTCGTGTTGGTGGTCGCTTATCAAATTCATCATTTTCATATGAAAAGAAACACCCATTAGTAATACAGTCCACACATCGTTTTTCAAAATTATTATTTGAGTATATGCATAATAAATTGATGCATGCGGGACCACAGTTGTTATTAGCATGCATCAGAGAAACTTATTGGCCATTCGGAGGTCGAAATCAAGCTAAATCATGCTATCACCGTTGTATTCGTTGTAGCCGTATGATAGCTAAACCAACTAATCCCCTTATGGGAAACCTGCCACACCAACGCGTAGCACCAGGTGGTCATCCATTCGAGTGTGTTGGGGTTGACTACGCTGGGCCTATAATGTCCGCTAGCCGACAAGGTCGAGGTTGTCGAATTGTAAAGGTTTACATTGTTCTTTTCGGCAGTTCACATTGAACTGGTGGGTGATTTAACAAGTACTAATTACCTATCAGCACTTCGAAGATTTATGTCTCGTAGAGGTAAGCCTCTACATATATATTCTGATAATGGCACATCTTTTGTAGGCGCGTATAACGAACTAGGTAAATTTTTGTCAGCTAATAACAGTTCGTTGTCTGGTGACTTGGCCAATGAAGGAATCAATTTCCATTTTATCCCTCCTTATGCTCCACATTTCGGTGGTCTTTGGGAGGCAGGTATCAAATCAGTTAAGTACCATTTAAAGAGAGTATTGGGAGATTGTCATGTAACTTATGAAGAATTATACACAGCACTGGTTCAAATTGAAGCCCTTCTCAACTCTCGTCCACTAACACCGCTGTCTACAGACCCCGAAGACTTTTTGCCACTTACTCCAGGACATTTCCTGATAGGACGTCCACTCACGTCCTTACCTTCAACGACCTATCAACCTACTTCAATTCCTCATTTGAAAAGACATGAGAGGATAGAGGCGTTGCGTCAACACTTCTGGACAAGGTGGAACAAGGAGTATATTTCCGAGTTGCAACAGCGCACGAAGTGGAGATCTTCTACTGCTGCTCTGGAGAAAGATCGTCTTGTTGTCATCAAGGAAGATAACTTGCCTCCATTAAAATGGCGACTAGGCCGAGTCTCAGAGATTCACCCAGGACGCGATGGAATATGCCGCGTGGCTGATATAAGAACTGCCAGCGGAACAATCCGGCGAGCCTTTAGCAAGATCTGTCCACTGCCATTACATGGAAATTCTGGTTGAAAGACAGTCTTTCAACGTCCGGGGGCATGTTTAGAAAAGGAACATGAACCAATTTGAACGCCTGTCAAAATTATGTTGACAACACATACCGACATAGTTTTTCATGCTTCTTCTGTTCGCTAACTGTCAATGGAATACACGCATTTATATTGAAGTCGAGAGTTTTTCATTTTTCCTGCCTGATCATATACAGTTGCCTATGAAATTACAGCACTTTATGTCAACAATTTTTCAAAAACGTGACGAGTATGTTAATATAACTAGAATTTATTAGTAGCCTCCAGTGGACCACAGACAGCACACGATCACACCGTGCTGCCGTCATCCCCTAAACGCCTCGATTAGCTTGTCATCCCCTGGTGTCTTAAAAGGTGTTTTGCACGATCATTTCTTGAGAAGAAACAGCAGCATTCTCATTAACTGCCAATAATACCATGCATATAAAAAGCACACATAAAAAGTCCATGCTTGGAGTTTCTTTGAAGATTAAAATCTGTAACGGAGACGGTTTTTCTCCCGAGTGACCGACATAGCTTGTAGGATCAGTAAGCTGAAGTGGCAGTAGGCTGGCCATGTCTGTCGAAGGGCCGATGGCCGTTGGAGCAGACGAGTCCTTGAGTGGAGATTGCGAATCGCCAACCGCAGCATAAGGCACCCCTAGCTAGGTGGACCGACGACCTGAAGAAGGAAGCCGTGGGGATTGGATGCGGAAGGCAATAGATCGAGTGCTGCGGCACAACTTGGGAGTGCCTATGTCCAGTACTGGACTGCAATAGCCTGAGTTGTTTTTTTTTTAAACGATGGCGACACGAGTTAAAGGCCCACCTGATGTTAAGCGGTTACCTTTGCCCACAAAAACTGCAATATCACCTAGACTGTTGCCTGAATGGTACCGCACGTCGGTTCGCCAAACTGAGACATGAAGATGGAAAGTCTCATGTGATTGTAATTTCACCGGTACCCGTACCCTTCTGACCGAAACACAGCAATGCAAGCATCACTATTTGGCGGACAAGTAGGTTGGTAGTACTTCCCCGGACGAGCTCTTTCACAAAGGTGTTCTACTACACTACTAAAATGATGATGATGAAAGTGGAATAATCATTATTGAAAATAACTTATTAGGGTAAGACTTTGTATCTGTCGACTATGCGACTATAAAGTCCATCCATCACTAGTAAAACAGTAAACATTTAATTTTACGTATAACTACCAATAACAGTCGGCTTCTAGTCATCGTAAACGCGTTTATTTTCATATTCCAAGATTTACAGTTTGACAGTTACAAATATACGAAACACTTCACAGGATCGGATCTTTTGCACTGCACATTTGTTTACACAACCTTACCACCTTGACATAAGGTTCAAAATCGCATGGCAAATTGTTTTTCAATCGTCAATAAATTGTTGCGAAAATGGAAAATATTCAAGACGGGTATTGATTGTACTTAAGCAATTACAAGCTTTAGAAATTGCAAATGTTGTTTAATAAATCGTATTCAGTTGACACCATGATTGTTGCGACTAACCGCAATTGACGGCGAAAGGGAAACCGGCATAACCTATAATATATGGAATTGCGTGTCTAGGTGAGTTTGAATTTATTAAACAAGAAGTTGATCAAATCATAGTTAGTGTATTTGTGGATACAAATATTAAATATGGCGACACAGACTTTACTTCTGTTTCTACGGTGGTAAAATGTGACGTTTTATTTATTTATCCAAAATAAGGTCGGCTTCCAGTCTAACCAGATGTTGCTGAACGTCAGTATTTTACACGGAGCGACTGCCATAGACCTCCACAACCCAGTTATTGGGTAATGCCAATATCCTTTTTTTTTTCGTGGGGAAAATCCTCATGGACGCATTCCGCCCGGGGTAGGCGGAGCCAGTGTCGGACTCTTACCGACTAAAACCACCACGGTGTTCCTTCAACTACTTTAGCCGGGGCGTGGGAACCCGTGAGTATTCACACAACCACCCCCGACAGGTCCTGGCCCGCCTCAAGCAGGCAAGCCCCTTCTCCCCGTGCGGCCTAACGTTGGCCGCACCCTCCTCGGGGCGGTGAAGCCAAGACCCTCGGTCCCAAGAGCGCGAGAACACTACTCAGCGGGTACTCCTGGGGTTACGAGATCGACGGGGGCAGGGAAGGACAGCCCGCTGCCTGCCCAGTGGCAGGGTGAGTGCACACCGAGCCCGCCCCTGCTCCTCCACTGTGCCCCCTGTTGGCAACAGAGGGACTAATGCCGATATCCTAAGATTAGACCAGTTGTCAGACTTTCAGGCTTCTGACTACCCGTAATGACTGCCATAAAAATTCGTATGGTAACCGAGACCGACAGCTTAACGTGCTCTTCGAGGTACGGAGGGGTCTCGATGTGCATCGAATCGGTCACCCATCCAAGGACTGACCGCGGCTAGCGCAGTTTGACCTTGCAAATCTTACAATCCATGCGGTTAACCACACATAAAGTTACCTACACTCACACTTTTCACACCACTCTTAAACCTTACACACTTCGATCAACAATTGTTAATCTAGGCTTACACACCACACTCACTAAGTACCTACACTAACACAAATACCTCAACATATACTCACTCATCCACCCCCACATCCATACTAAACTCTTTTGTTTTTCATCATATTTGCTTTATTGTCAATTAGAAATTAAGAATAGCTCTGCTCACAATTTATTTACATTAGCTGGAGCTTTTTATGTATCGTGTCATCACTCATTTTTATGTTTTACTTTTTTCTCGAATACCTATTGGGAGTAAATAACTAATTTCAAACAATTATCTAACAGTTTCAATTTATGAAAACAGACAATTATGAAGACATAACATTACAGGGAAACAAAGTTACTGCCGATATATCTTCCTCAGAAGTCCTGTAAAAGGAGGGTTGGAATAAGAAGAAATTTAGACAACGTGTAAAAACATAAATAAGAAACTAATTGATTGTTTAACATCAGATGTCTGTTTCTGTCCTCTAATAACAACACGACTACGTTTATTATCAGCCTGAGCTTGGATTATGGCAACCCGTTAAGTGATAGACCCGTCAAGAGTAGTAATAGTGCTGACCCGTTAAGTGATAATGTAGAGGTGGTGTGGTGGTGGTGGTGTGTGTATGAACATCATGGTCCAAAAAGAGATTAAACATATTTCTTATTATATGAACGTGTTTATGTCAAATGTTGACGAAGGTAAGAGATACTAAAATAAATGATGTTGTTCAATACAAATTACATTCAACCGAGTGTTTTATTCGTTCCCTCTCGTACTTCGTCCCATCTTATCTTAAAAAAAAAAACATAGTTTGAATGCAAACAATGCCAGTAAAATTAATTTTTGAGATATGCTAATCATAAAAACATTTCTTTTACGTTCTTGAATGACAAAAAAACATATGTTTTAATAAAAAAAAATTACATTCCGTTCCAATTTTGAAATAAAACTCGTTCGGTGGGAACGGTTGCAATGACAAACTATTTTTATTAAGAAAAAAGAATGCGTACTTTGTCTATATTTTAATTTTGGTGAATTTGCATACGGTGCGAGCTGTGAATAATTTCTAATGAAATGTATGAATAAATTATAAATGAGGACAATGTCTTCAAGGCGCAGGGGAAGAGGAAGCTATAATTAAAATACGGGAGACCATAGGGTTGTCAAATGACTAGGCATAATAGTGATAACATTACAAGTCAACTTACCACAGATTGTCTTGGTGAAATAGCTGCAAATATTATTTTTCAACTTTCTTATAATAATGCACATGATAGAAAATGATGTACCTTAACTGATATTTTGAAGATTTTGCATGCAAAAAACAAATGTAAAGTTCTCCTGAATGAAATAAATGTTGTGAATTGATGTGTTGTCGATTTAGCAAACAGAAATATTGAGTTACACTTTTCAGCAAGCATCTTAAAATTACATTATTTAAAACAAACTAAAGAACTAATATTAAAATTTTGATAAACTCCAGAACTATTAGTTATCTGATCTCCTTTTAATCTAGCGTTTTCGACGCGAAAAAACAATTAAATTTTGCCAGCCCTGTATTTATAACCAAAACACTTCACCGGCTTACATCTCACTCTACCCTTTCTAATGATAATGAAAACCTGTTCCTTGCTATAACAATCTTTTTTTTTGTTTTAACCTAACCTTTCCGGTACGGCATGATTGTCAACGAAAACTATTGTTGCTTTTATATTACAAACAATAAAAGCAAGGGTTAAAAACAGATGTCGAGCCAAATCAGAACTGTTACATTGTCTTAATAAAATAGAGGTGCAAAAATTTGAATATTTTAATTTTATTAAAATTAGTTTTTTTTTTTCAAGTTACACCGTTTTGTTTGTGGGAACTGTTGACCCCTTTTTCGGACGTCATTGTGTAGATGCATTCTATTGTTTTTTTTAGACGGCAGTTATTTTTGTTTTATTGCGAATTGCATTGGCTATGGTGTCGGCAGATGGTTTGGTTGGCTGTCTATTAATAGTAGAGCTAGCTTCGTAACTTTTTGAGTCTCAACATTATTTTGGTGATTAGGAAATGGCGCCATTTTACCCAGACAGCTCATTATGAAATATAGCAAACCTCAATAATAAGTTGTATGTAAGTACAAACACCAGGTGTTGCCGCAGGAAACACCTGGATGAGGGATGCACAAGATCAAAGAGGCAGCAGTGGGTGATACCGGGCTAGGATGATGATGTTCCTTACATCATCACGGTACGGTTTGTCCACAAACTTAAAGTAGCTCAGCGTGCTATGGAAAGGGCTATGCTCGGAGTGTCTCTGAATGATCGAATCCAGAACGAGATGATCCAACAGAGAACCAAAGTTGTCGACATAGCCTACAGGATTAGCAAGCTGAAGGGCAGTGGGCCGGCAACATTAGTCGAAGATCCATTGGCCATTGGCATGATAGACATGTTCTTGAGTGGAGACCGCGAATCAGTAAATGTAGGGCAGGATGCCCTCAGACTCGGTGTAGCGACGATATTGGCAAGATGGCTGGTAGCAACTGGATGCAAGTGGCCGAGGATCGATGTTAGTGGCGTGACATTGGAGAGGCCTATGTACAGCAGTGGACTAATATAGTCTGATGATGATGAGGTAACTACTTTGTGAGGAAACCTGCACACCTGGGAGAGCTCCATAAAGTTTAATCCGCCAACCAGCAGTTAGGCTAGCGTGGTGGTCATTTTTTTTATAGTATAGGATGGCGAAACAAGCTAAAGGCCCACCTTACCTTTGCCCATAACAACTGCAATACCACCTAGGCTGCTGCCTAAAAGGTACCGCAAGTCGGTTCGACAAACGATATGAAGATGAAAATTCTCATGTGATTGTAATTAATAAACCAATAACTTCTACGGGACGAGAGTTGCTAACTACGTGGTTCCTTACTATCTTAATAAACTACCAGAGGAGCTGCAAAACCTTTACAATAAACGTTAGAAAAGTTATCATCATCATCCTCCTGCCCTTATCCCAATTTATAGAAAAGTTATAAGTACTTTAAAATATTTTTTGTAACACATCAAAACGCGTTTGTCGCCTGAACCTTACTATCCTTAATCTATTGTTATAACATAACATCACCTAAATTTAATATTTATTATCCATAGAGTATTACATTATCTGTGTCCATAGTTAGAAAATAACATCACCTAAATTAGGTATGTACCAGGCCCCTCAGAAAGTATTGCGAAAAAAAGTTTTTATATATGGGAGACTGGCCAGTTATAATGTTTTTCGAAAATATGATTATTTATAAGTAAAAATAAATAAGTTCCAATTTCAAAATTTCCCTCCACATTTTTTGCGAGTTAATTCAAAGTATTGTGTCTCACTGAAATATGGATCTGCGCCGGGAACATTTTAGAGCTATGATTTTATACGATTTCAAGTGTCGCCTGAAACCGGATGAATCGTACGATAGACTTCAAATGGCATTCATGGATGAAGGCCCTTCCAAGGCAACCGTGTATCGTTGGTATAACGAATTCAAGCGCGGTCGACCAACTTTGGGGGATGACGAAAGAAGCGGTCGCCCTTTGACGGCTGTTACCGAAGAAAACGTGCTAGCAGTGAAAAATTTAATCCAAGACAATAGGCGAATTACATATCAGGAGATTCAACACATATTGAAGATTGGATCGGGAAGCGTTCACGAGATTCTACACAGCCATCTTCGCGTGAGGAGGATAGTATCACGCTGGGTGCCGCACAACCTCACCGATGCTCAGAAGCAGGCCCGGGTGGAATGGTGCCGTGATATGCTTAACAAATTTGAAGCAGGCTCGTCTCGGCGTGTTTACGACATCGTTACAGGTGATGAGTCCTGGATTTATCAATACGACCCAGAAACCAAGCGCCAGTCGACTGTTTGGGTGTTTCAAAATGAGCCAACGCCTACCAAAGTGAAGCGATCTAGAAGCGGGGGTAAGATTTTGATCGCTAGCTTTTTTAATTTGACTGGCCACTTGGTATCAATTCCCTTACGGGATCAAAGAAGCATTAATGCCGAATGGTATACTACCAAATGTTTGCCAGAAGTTTTCTCTGTTATAAGCAACAAGCGACCAAACACAGGGCTCCGCGGGCTACTGCTCCACCACGACAATGCACCTGCGCACACCGCACTCAAAACGAGGGACTTCCTGGACAGCACGCCAGTCAAACTCCTGGGTCACCCTCCTTACAGCCCTGATCTAGCACCGTGTGACTTCTTTTTATTCCCAAAAATAAAAAATTAGCTCAAAGGGATACAATTTTCGTCGCCGGAAGATGCGCTGGCTGCGTTCGAGCAGGCTGTAAACGAGGTGTCTGCGGCGGACTGGAAAAAGTGTTTTGAAAACTGGTTTAGGCGCATGAATCTTTGTATAGAGGCTGGTGGAAAGTACTTTGAAAAGATTTGATAAAAATATATGTACGTATAGAACAATTTATTTTAGTTTCGCAAAACTTTCTGAGTGTCCCACGTATGTGTAAAATGAACGACTCGCCGTACACAGATAAGTCCTTAGCGGTTTTCGTGTACGGCGATATCATTGATCGTATATTGGAAATAATAATAATAAAAAATAATAAAAAACTCCGGCACCCGCACCCTTCAAACTGAAACACAGCATCATCATCATCATTTCAGCCGAAAGATATCCACTGCTGGACATAGGCCTCCCCCAAGCATATGTATGTTGGGGGGATATGCCATAATGGCCACGCTTGGCAGACGGGTTGGCGATCGCAGTTGGTTGGTTAATTACTCAGAGAACGCTGCTGCCCATCGTCTGGTGAATCCCTTAGTCGCCTTTTACGACACCCATGAGAAGAGATAAGGAAACACAGCAATGCAAACAAATTGGTACGGTGGTAGTACTTCCTCGAACGAGCTCCCTCGTAAGGAGCTCTACTGCGCCTAAGGCCTGAATTATTCTCATTCCGAAAACAAGCCTGTGCCCAGCAGTGGGACAATCATGGGCTGGTTATTTATGTGGGTAACCACGTGAAAGATGCCGTAAAGCCGACGGATTAGAAAAGAAAGTAAACGGGTCACAACAGAAAAAGATAATTAATTGGTGGCAATGCTAATAATAATTATGCTGAGCTGGTGGCCCTTTGGCACTTACATGTTTTATTTTTTATGTTCTTTTATTTTTGTAAATTTGATTGTTTGTGCCAATAAACACATCTTCTTTCTTTTCTTTCCTTCTTTCAATGATATTTAAAAGTACAGATACGTTACTAGCGCGTGCAATCTGACTGAAGACTCAAAAACGTTTTAATTAGGACTTTTTGCTATTAGTCTGTGTCAATCATAGTGCCGAGCGAAACCTGAAACAGAAAAAAAATACAGAAAGTGTACCAATTATGACGCGTAAAATAACTTAAAGTAAGTTTGTTTATACCTATGTGTTGCTGCTGCGTAAGGAACATTTTTTTCGTTTGTTAAGGTATAACATATTTATAGTTTTAAATATCATTGATTGGTGGTATATAACTTTGCCGATTCGCGGTCTCCACTCAAGGTCTGCTCCAACGGCCATCTGTCCTTCGACAAACATGGCCAACCCACTAGCACTTCAGCTTACTGATCCTACAAACTAAGTCGGTCACTCTGGTTGTTCTTCGGATCTCGTTACGGATTTTATCCTTCAAAGAAACTCCAAGCATAGCTCGCTCCATAGCTCGCTGAGTGACTTTGAATTTATGGGCTAGCCCAACTGTCAGTGTCCACGTCTCGACACCATAAGTCATGACAAGCAAGACGCATTGGTTGAAGACATTTGCCTTTAAACTTTGCGGTAAACGCAGCGTAGGAGTGCCCCCAGCCAGGTGGACCGACGACCTGATTAAAGTATCTGGGGCGACTGGATGCGGTAGGCAAAGAACCGAGTGTTGTTGCGCAACTGGGAGAGGCCTATATCCAGCAGTGGACTGCGATAGGCTGAGTTGATGATGATTGATGACCCCCGAAAACCTCGAAAACGATGTTTTTTTTACCCGACTGCGCCAGAAGGAGGGTTATGTTTTTTGTAAAGTTATGTTATCAAACTTTACAAAAAAAAACAGATATTGCTAATAATATCGAAACGTGTAGGCGTAGATAACAATATATTGCGGACAAATAAATAGGTAATTACTTTTTAAACAAATTTCCTCTTTACAAGCTGTAATAATAACTAATTTCATTGTATTTTGATAACCATATACCTAAGGATATCCTGTTTACAAACGATCGTACCTATCACGACGATGTTATTTACATATACACACACATACACAGGATATTTAATAGTTATACGTTATATTATACCTACACGCTGATTTATTTTTCGTTTTGGAAACTAAAAATATGAACTCTTAGATATTGATTATAGAAACGATTGGTAGTGTCGAATTGAAAATATAACAAAGTTTTTTTTTCGAATATCAGAATTGTTTGAGTGAAATGGCAATAAAATTAGTCAAGTTTTAGTTAAAAAAAAAATTATATAAAAAAATGTTACAACTAAACACAAACTGTTCAATGCTTTTATAAAAGTAAAAACACTAGATTTTGTCAGCGGCTTGGCCCACGTTCTGAAATAAAATAAAGCCTATGTTACTTCTGGATAAAGTAGCTTTTTAATGGTTTTTTTTTTTTTTTTTTTTTTTATTGTATAGGATGGCGAAACGAGCTAAAGGCCCACCTGATGTTAAGCGGTGACCTTTGCCCATAACAACTGCAATACCACCCAGGCTGTTGCCTAAATGGTACCAAAAGTCGGTTCGCCAGACTGAGACATGAAGATGGAAAGTCTCATGTGATTGTAATTTCACCGGCACCCGTACCCGGTGATAGAATTATTAAAATCGGTTCAGTAGTTTCAGAGTGTATCGATTACAAATAAACAAAACAAATATTTATTCTTTATAATATATATACATATATATAGATGAGAAAAATGGCTGCGGACGGATTAGGGGCTAGCATGTGGGCTATCGGCCAAAATTAATATCCAATCTATCCACGATTTACCCTACTAGAGATAGAAATTTGACATATTTTGTATGGAGCTTATGTCAAATTCCTATCTCTAGTAGGGCAAATCGTGGATAGATTGGATATTAATTTTGGCCGTAAGACGACAAATTTGATTCTTTGGTTTAGTTCTTGTGATCCGAGTTCTCTGTCGGATCACCTCGTTACTGATTCGATCCTTCAGAGAAACTTCAATCATCAATATATATAAAAACTAAAGTCCTGACTCACTCTACTTTTGGGAAGTACTACCACCGTACCTACTTCTCTGCCAAATAGTGATGATTGCATTGCTGTGTTTCGGTATGAAGGGTACGGGTGCCGGTGAAATTACAACCACATGAGACTTTCCATCTTCATGTCTCAGTTTGGCGAACCGACTTGCGGTACTATTTAGGCAACAGCCTAGGTGGTATTGAAGTTGTTATGGGCAAACCTAACTGCTTAACATCAGGTGGCCTTTAGCTCGTTTCGCCATCATATAATATAAAAAAAAACTCACTGGCTGACTCATCAACGCCCAGCCCAAACCCTTGGAGATGTAGACAAGGAATAAGATTTTTTCGAAATTGCCACGGGACAGGGAATCAACAGGATTAAAAAGGGGGGGGCTCGTGGCGAAGTTATAACCACGTGGATTGTCCGATCTGCGAGGTTGAGCTGCACTTACTGCAGCCAATCCGTGGACGGGTGACCGTTTCGTTACGCATCGAGACCCCTCCGTGCCTCGGAGAGCACGGTAAGATGTCGGTCCCGGTTGTCACATGAAAATCTGTGGTAGTCGCTACGGGTAGTCAGAAGCCTGAAAGTCTGAAAACTGGTCTAACCTCCGAATTACAGTATTACCCAGTGACTGGGTTGCGGGGGTATGATGGCAGTCGCTCCTTGTAAAATACTGATGTTCAGTCGCATCTGGTTAGATTGGAAGCCGAACCCAATATAATTGGGAAAAGGCGAGGAGGATGGTGATGATATGCGCGAGAGAAGCCGCAGGCATAGGCTAGTTTATCCATAAACTGGGATAATGAGCCAATAATTCAGCGTATAGCACGACATACGATATAAAAGAACCACATAACAGCCAGACAGCATGTTCGATCGTTAGTAAACACATAAAATCAATAGCAGCATTTAAAAATATACACACATACTAACATAGCCTTGAATTCAATCTAATTTGTAGCCTTATTAAGGTCGTTTTTAGCTTGTACACCTAGTATATAATGGTTTATGTATTAGAATCAGTTGGTGAGCTAACAAATCTAATAACGGTAACAAGCAATGGGGGAGTGCATCTGATTTGGGAAAAAATATCCCATCGAAATGGGGTGTCATGTTTCAAGTACTGTCGCGGAAAAAAATGTTTAGTTTGTATAGAAGCTTTATGAAAATGTAGTTAATTTTATAAGTGCTTCCTTTTTCAACCCAAAGTTAAACCCACTATTTAATTTAATTTTGTTTTCCTTCCACGTTCAACCCGAATATTTTTGACGTTCCACATTCAACCCGTGAGATATTTTGTGATATGGTTAGCAAAATGAATAACAAAGAACAAATGACTTAGTTTCAAAACAGCGCAAGTATTCATGTATACATAGCCTTTATATCCTACAAATATGTCAGTTTGTAAGAAAATTTTTAGTATTGTCAAATATGCGACATAAAAAATCTTTGAAACTAATATTCCGTACTATCAATGTTCTTTCTTTTAAGTTATTTTAAAACAGGGGCAATACACACAATAAAGTGTTATTGTAGGATAAAATTAGGTACATAAGCTAACAATAACATAATGTTCCTTAATCAGTAAAACCATACATGATAGCCACTGAAGATAATAATAGCCAACTAATTCAAATATTTTAATTAATCTTACTGTATATTTTGCTTTTGAACAGCATTATATTAAGCATTATTATTATAATTGTTTATTATTTTACAGACTGTGCAAACTTCTCCTTACTTCTAATTTGTCTCTCACCATTCTGCTGGAAGAAATTTATTAAAGAACGAGCAGTGCCATTGTTACAAACTATTCATTTATATATATTTTTATTATAATTTCTATGATGTGAATAAATTGAATAAATAAACACGTTCCCTGTTCGTTGAGTTACGTTTGGAGTCAAAAGAAAAACGACTTGAAATCTTTTGTCTCGACTGTACCCAATGTTTGATAGGTAGAAAAGTTGATTTTCTTCAAAACACCATCTCTCTTTGAAATCTCATACGCAGACTCTATACTTATATATTTTTATATTATGACGAAGGGGGAGGATTTTTTTGACTTTCATCAACCGAAGATCTAATTTAAATATAAAATTTCTATTTGTAAGAATTTTCTGGGGAGGGTGGGTAAATAGGAAACCATGTTTTGCTCGAGGGTAGATAAAAGTACCTATTTTGTATTTTTTATTTGGCTTGCTTCGTTATTTATCTGTTTGCTACAAATCTTGCAGGTCAATTTTAAGCCAGTTTCTATTCATCGGAGAAGAAAGACGTCCACTGCTGGACATAGGCCTCCCCCAAAGGGGGATATTCCATAATCACCACGCTTAATAGGCGGATTGGCGATCGCAGTTGGTTGGTTAAATACTCAGAGAACGCTGCTGCCCAACTACTCGTGTATCCCTTTGCCGCCTTTTACGACACCCAAGATTTTGGTTGATATCCTGACATTCAATGTCGGATGACCACTGACCACAATTGACCTCTATTCCACACATCACATTCAAACGAATGCAATTGAACGAAAATATCGATTTTTCTAAACGCACCACCATACTTGATGGGGTCACGGGGCGATTCGCGGGGGTGACTTGGTAGGGTGCGCCAACCCCTGTCCAATAGTTTATGTAAAATTTATGTGCAATGCCAATTTGTTCAACGTTTCGCGTTTTTAATGGTAACTATACTGTACTGTTCTGTGATTATCATTTAATGTATTATTCGCAAATAGTTTGAAAGAAGCTATATTTTAAACGATTACTTATTTATTAGTAGCCAATAAGTAAGCAGTGGACTGGATATTTACATGGTGATTTAGGTGCAGGGTAAGATGAGATAACTAAATCATCCATACAAAAAAAATTGGACACTCATTTGATGATATGCATTCAAAGAATCGAAACAAAAATCTCATGTAAAAATTTCTTCTAAAATTATCAGGTCTAATTTTGAACCCTCATATTTATCAAACGCCTGCAAAGGACAAGAGATTTGGAGCTCAAACTTCACCGAGAATTATTGTTGGTGATTGTTTTTAATGGCTTTTCTTTCTTTAGGATTTTCGCCAGTTCTTTTTTCGTCTTTGATAATCTCAAATCTTTAATTGTTAAATTTTCTCTTGGTTCACTGCTGAATAACTTACGAGTGTGTTTATGATCTTTTATTCTTACAGGGTTGACAGATTTCCAAATAATCAAATCATTATCATCATCATCGTTGACGCCTCTTTGGTCTAGTGGTTGCAAGTGCGACTGCTGAGCGAAGGGTCCTGGGTTCGATTCCCGGGCCGGGCAATGTGTTATTGGGTTTTTTCATTAGGAAATTCTTAGTAGCAGCCCGGAGTCTGGATTTGTGTCCGGTCAATGGCAATAGGCTCGCCCTCTATTACATGGGACTATAACATAACTGGCGAAATGTGGGTGTAGTATTACACCTCTGCCTACCCCTTCGGGGAAATACAGGCGTGATGTTATGTTATGTTATGTTACTATAATTATTATTACAGAATTTTGGATTGGATGACTTATATGTGTCGGTATCGTAATCTTAAAACAAAGTATATACAATTAAAATACAAAGAAAGTACATAATATAGCAGGGACTGCATAATACAGGCTCAAGGCTCAATAATTTGGCGAATGCCGCATTGAGTATTATTTGCATTTATTATTGGAGCTTAGAGGAAAAAAGAAATAATTAAAGAAGAGGTCGCGTGCCAACGTCTCCCGGATTGAAAGGTACGGTTCGCAAAAAAAATATTATTATATTGTTTTAATGAACCACAAACTAAGTATTTTGAAACTACATTTATTTTACATCCCGTATGTTTTTTTTTATAAACGGCTTTCTGAAAAGCTACTTTTAAATAGTAACGTTATAAAGATTTGATACACCGTTTTTGGGGTTCCGAAGTCCTACAAGGAACCCTTATAGTTTCGTCATGTCCGTCCGTCTGTCCGTCTGTCCGTCTGTCCGTCTTTCCGTCTGTCCGTCTGTCCGTCTGTCCGTCTGTCCGTCTGTCCGTCTGTCCGTCTGTCCGTCTGTCCGTCTGTCCGTCTGTCCGTCTGTCCGTCTGTCCGTCTGTCCGTCTGTCCGTCTGTCCGTCTGTCCATCTGTCCTTCTGTCCGTCTGTCCGTCTGTCCGTCTGTCCGTCTGTCCGTCTGTCCGTCTGTCCGTCTGTCCGTCTGTCCGTCTGTCCGTCTGTCCGTCTGTCCGTCTGTCCGTCTGTCCGTCTGTCCGTCTGTCCGTCTGTCCGTCTGTCCGTCTGTCCGTCTGTCCGTCTGTCCGTCTGTCCGTCTGTCCGTCTGTCCGTCTGTCCGTCTGTCCGTCTGTCCGTCTGTCCGTCTGTCCGTCTGTCCGTCTGTCCGTCTGTCCGTCTGTCCGTCTGTCCGTCTGTCCGTCTGTCCGTCTGTCCGTCTGTCCGTCTGTCCGTCTGTCCGTCTGTCCGTCTGTCCGTCTGTCCGTCTGTCCGTCTGTCCGTCTGTCCGTCTGTCCGTCTGTCCGTCTGTCCGTCTGTCCGTCTGTCCGTCTGTCCGTCTGTCCGTCTGTCCGTCTGTCCGTCTGTCCGTCTGTCCGTCTGTCCGTCTGTCCGTCTGTCCGTCTGTCCTAATTCTTTACAGCTTAATAACTTCTACAGTTATAAACATAAGTAAATGAAATTTTGTTAAAAAATAGTCTGCATATAGATCTCAATTTTAAAAGAATAAAAAAATAGTTTTTACGTTCTTTAGGGGTGGCGCCCACACATGTGAAATGGGAAAAAAAATATTTTTAGCTGCACCCCCTCGTGTGGGGTATCTTTGAATAGGTCTACTAAAATGAAGGTAATGTTTCATACATCACTTTTTTATCAGGTGTACCATCTGCGAAATATAGCCCGCCAAAGTGGCTTGCAATGTGTCCCCCCCCCCCTGCCATTTCTAAACTATGCAACGTAGAAACTTATAATCTTCCGCATTGATAGACCTTTGTGAAAACTCTCTTTTAAAATTATTTTGAGTATAATGTGATTATAATTTTTTTAGTTATAGACAGAAAACTGAAAAATACTTAAAACGTCCTAGTTTAAAGGTCATTGACCTTAGAGAAAAATTATCATGGCAAATAATGCTCCTTTAGCTACTTTCTATTTGAAAAAATCACAAAAAGTAACTTTGACATGACAGACTTCTTAAATTTGGCTTCTTGAATTTATCGCTAGATGGCGCTACTAACAACACGCTCTGAGTCGCGAATGCTGCCGATTATTGCAAAAACTAAAATAGCCATGATTAATATTCGATTTGAACTGTTTGTACACCTACTTAAGGAACCCTATAATACTGAGCATGGCCCGACATGCTCTTGGCCGGTTTTTTATGGTTGCAGTTGTTTTTTTTTAAATCAATTCCACTAAAGCACAATTATTTTCATTATGATTGAATCTCGAAATACTTTTGCAGACTTAAAATATCACTAACGGCAAAAACCAATAATTAACCTTATTTGTTTTTTTTTTTCGTTTAATGTCTTTTCATTTAATCTATTTAAAACTGCTTAGGATGTGTTATTCAAACAAACACTGATGAGAGTTAAATATTACACGAACTAACTTTAAAGTTATAAAAATAACTGTTCGCATTTCTTGTAGATATTTTTGCTAACCCTATTATTTTATATTTAAGAGGAAAATTATTTGCTTAAACACCCACTCTGGTACCCCCAAAATGAGCATTTCTTTTTAGCAATTTGCTATTGCAATTATGGAAATCAAATAGGGGGCACCGCTTGGCGTCTTAACATTTAATTTCAGAGTTGGTACCTATTCCTAACTAAATTTAGTTTCTTGTACACAAAAACAGGTACCTATATTAAAAAATAATGATTTGTCAGTTTGGTCCTTTGGCTTCTGCGTCATTGGATATGTCTATATATTATTTAGATTATATCTCTTATTACTTAAATATTAGAGATTTTTAGAATATCATAATAAACTAAGAGCATACAAAAAGGTATGCTGATAAATAAATAAGTTTGTAAAAATGATTTTAAACAAAGAATTTCAAGAATGAATAATAATATAAAATTGCTTTTCAATAGTGGTAAGTACAGTCTGTTCGAAATTATCATTGCCATATACAATACGTTTACATACAATAATAAAACAAATATTTGATATATTTCAACTTAAAAAACTTGGTTGTGCATATTATTGTATTAAAAATATGTACTTCCCACAGACTTAGTAAAAATATAGACGAAGTTCTGCGAACAATCATAGTGGAGCCAAAAAAATAAGCTCCTTCGTGTATAACCAGCGCTCACGCACACACTATGCACCTGAAGGTTATTTGCTTTTGCGATGCTTACTGGACGATATGCCGCGACATGTATAGGACTGAGAAAGGTGAGCACGGTCTCAGGCGTATGTGTAGTGCGTGAGCATGGTTGTACGCGAAGCAACATAGTTTTTTATGGCTTCACTAGATTGTTCGCAGCACTTCGTCTATATTTTTTACTATGTCTGTGTGTACTTACTTACATAATAATTAACCATTTCTTCTAATTTTTTTATTATTTTTAACGCATTTACGCATGCGAAGCGAAATCTAAAGATTTAAATTGTGAATAGAAAAAATCGCTCACGAGCAGGATTTCTTCTAGTTAAATATATTTGAAGTTATGTGACTTTTCTTTTCAAATATTAACACCCCCAAAGACCCTTTATTATTCAAATCAGTAATCTTCAAAATCGACTGGAATATCAGCATCGTGTTCCGTAATTAATTTCCTAGAGCGAGTGAGAGAAAAAAAAATTGAATTAAGGGGAGGAAAATTTCTGTCGAAACTTAAATAAAAATGCAGATAGGTGGAAGTTTGTTAACAAGGGGGGGTAACAACCCCCTTTGAAGTTCGCAAAGAGCACGCGAGCGTGAGGGGCGGCGTATACTTAGGGGTGAAAAATAAGTCTCTCCCTTAAATAAGATATCAGCGAAATTGAAATTGTTGAGGCGAATATTTTTTAGTTGGTTATGTAGTACCTACTCTTTTGTAATGGTTCTATGTGAAGAGTTTGTTTCCGTAGGTGCCAAAGGGCCGAACAGCAGTATCTTTCACGGTTGCTGGTCAGTCAAAATCCAGTGTGACAGAAATTTACTTATGAACGCAAGATCTTCTATATTTCCCTAAAAACCGATAATAAAAAGGATATTATAATTATGTCTTACAAGCATTTTCATTCACTCTCAAAACGTTACAAATCTATACAGCATGAATTTTTAATCACGAGCTAAATTTTTATATTGATAATATATTTGCTAAAAATAATAAAATACGTGTTTTTTCTTTTAGTATTACAGTACTAAAATATTGAAATACAGCATCACAAAGTTGAATATAATGAAACAAGTGTTTTCTCATTTATTATCACTCAGTAATAAAATACAGTGCATCTAAAAATGACGTTTGACTTATCAATTATACAGAAATAGATAATATTTTTGGGATTTGTTTTTTTTTCTAAAAAAAATTAATAACCTTTTTTTAAATGGAGTCTTTTAAGGATACTTAATAAATAAATAAAATAAATATTTTTGAGACATTTCTACACGGCACCATCTAGTCCCACTAAGCAGAGCTTGTGCCATGGTTACTAGACAATGGATATAATACTTATATACTTTTTTATGTAAATACATACTTATAATACATAAAAAAATACATCATTTTTTTTTTTTTTTTTTTTAATTTATTTATTATACATATTTTTTAATGCCATTAACATTTTTGGAGGGTGATTAAAAAGACATCGGGTATAGTCAGACCAACAAAAACTTTTGTAGATGGAGAGTCGCACAGTTCCAAAAAGTTGTTTATGGTGGAAAGCCGACAAGTAAATCCGTAGATACTTTTTAAGATAAGTACATAAGATTTGTGTCAAATGTAGTAATTAGTGAGAATAATGGACAATGGTGTAAAAATTGTTCATTATATTTCATATTTAACTGCTAGATTCTTTACTTCAATTTTATTGACAGTAAAATCGAAGATCAATAATTGTTGATTAGATTGTTGTGATCTTAAGAGATGCACCCTAAAATTATAAGTACTACAAACACCTTATAACAGTTATAACAAATAGTTCCATTGTTACCATACTTAACACCTTTCAAAATAATATTGATCCCCTATTAGCTTTGGCTCGTGGCAAATAAATAAATCATTGAATAGAAACGCATCGACACCTCTATTCAACTAATCGATCTTCAAAGAATAACAGGTAAAACGTACCCCTCAACTTATCACAAAAAAAGATTATGCACTTTTTTTTCTAAGAAAAAAAACCTCTTAGCGTTTTTGTCATTGTAATTTTTTTTGTTGGCGCAAAAATTGATCCTATGTGTGAACGGAATTTTAATTCTGGGACCCGTAACTTTTTTTAAGCTTTTTTTTAATGTTTCCCACTTAACTCGCTTACGGTAGATATATTTACAATGAATGTTTGCATATTTTTTTCGTTTTGTTTTTGCAATTCTTGTTTAGTTTTTATTTTGAAAAAGAAAAACGTGTGACTTTCGTTAGAGATTTTTTTGGAATGGTTTCGCTTGCTACCTTTTCTTTAGTGACTTGCCGTGAGATAAAAATATTTTTGGTTACTGTTAATATTATGCATAACTAAAACTTAGTACTCCTTTAAATAAAAATCAAAAATCTTTTGTAGTATGATTTGAGAGATAAATATGAGAACGATAAAATTTTTCATGGAATAAAAAAAAAATCTTAAAATAGTATATGCCCGCTAATTCCCGTTTCATAGTATAATAATAAGAAATGCAATTAACGCTTTCGCGTTGCATTATAACATTTATAACTTATCTTTAAAAGCAAATATTTTGAATGGAATTTTGGCAGTGACAATTATTACCTAGTCTTGTTACAAAACGCACGTTGTTACTATTCATATTTAATTCATGTGCCAAATCGGTACCGGTTTCGGTACCGGTATCAGTACTGGAAGCCGATCCCAACATCGTTGGGAAAAGACTCTCACCTTCAAAATTCTCAGTACCAAAACACCTTTCTACAATATTTAATAACTAACTAGCTTCTGCCCACTGCTACTATACCAATACTAAACGAAAAACACTTATTTCATTATTTTATAATATGAAAAAATGGATGGTGATAAAAAAGTCATGCTGTATATGAATAGTTGATTCTGTATCAAGTCCCAGTTTGACAAAATAGTAAGTAAACTGCCTTTTTTTTTGGATATACAACAATCTTCCTATGAAAGAATAGTACAACACGCGCAATCTAAGTTGACCCTCTTGAAGTTAGGCACTGCGCATGTTTCCCAGCCTCTTCCCACCATGACACCAATTAAATAATTACTGCGACGGTCTCTTGCCAACTTTAGATCGGCCAACTTAAATTTATCGTATTGTAATACATATTCTGTCAAAACAACGGGCTAGTGGCTACTAATTGCAGTTAAAAAGAACTTGTTTTTGGTTAACCGCATTTACCTTTTAATAGGTACAGTCTAACAAAGCAATTAGTATACAGGGTCGCGAGATATAGATGCAGATTTTTCAAGAAATTATTATAGAACGGTTTGATTAGGGTTTTGTATGTACAAATACAGTTTAACTTTGTCCGTTATTAAAATTATATTTTACTCGAAAACATCCATAATCTTCTGAGAAAACTTCATTTATATCTCTCTACCCTGGATACTAATTGCTTTGTTAGACTGTACGTCCTTTTCGCCTTCTTTCCTTTCTTCTTCTTCTTTCTTTTCTTTTTAGTTATATTGGTAGGATGGATGCATCCTACCAATATAACTCCCGTTCTTTCCAGTGAACAAACGCAGTTATATTTGCAGTAACACCGCTATCGCAACCTTGGAACAGGTCCAAGCTAGCGGCAGAAACCAGTTATGTAAACTTGAACCTTACTCGTAGTTTACTGGAACTAGGGTTCTAGACTGAGATGTTAAATCTACGTTTTATTTATCTTTTGTATTACTTTTTACCTAAAATTCGTAAAAAGTACAGCATTCAATGCAGCTTCCCATCAGCTGCCGAATTGTATAACTCACTCTTGATCGCAATGGTGTTGATTTCAATATTCAATGCTGTGTATGATTTGCCAATCCGTCTTATTGGCGACTATGCACCACGTAATGAATATTGCTGTAACGTCAAAATTCAAGCTATTGTCATTCTCATTAACAATACCTTACACAATTATTATTACCCCACAGAAATAGATAGAAAGGAAAAGGGGGCGGGGCGCGCGTGCCAACACTCTGCACCAGAATGCAGGGCATTACAAAGCCTTTCTCGGTACGCCTTATGACTTGTTTCCATAAATACTGTAACAAAAATGCCTTATTGGCCTGTTTCTAACTGCAGAAACAAAAGCTGTAAAGTACATTTGAATATTAATGACGTCAATATGGGAGGCGTAGGGGAAGATGGGGTGGATTCGCACAGAGGGAGCTTTCGCACAGTGGCTGTATCTACACTATCCAATACGTTAGCGCGGTTATCTTTGTGCCCGTGTTTCCCACTCATAAGCGTAGGCTTCCCGCAGGACGGAGCAGGTAGTGCGGCCGCTGGCTTAGTTAAGCCAAGTCAAAACGTGTTTTTGCGCTGCGTAAGTAATATTAAGACTTAACTTTAATTTTTTTTATCCCTAAGAAGTATTACTCAAATTGAAAAAAATATTTATTGTAGTTAGTATTTAGATGTGTGAAATTATTATGTTATTATTTATTTTTGAATAACGGCAACAGTTTTTTTTATTACTTAATAAATATTTTGATTGTTTGGGTTGGGGCACCTTTGTACACCTTTACGTGGGGCGGGTTCGTACGGTGTACGAATGCACCCCTTGTGAGTTTTGATGGTTGTTTCACCTAGAATATTATTATTACAAGACTGGAATATGGCTATTTAACAAGCTGGCCTTGGATTTTGCACATGTTCAGGTTTATCAGTCAGGTTCTACACTACAGCAGATCTAAGCAGCAACATGCATCAAACCGTGCCTGAAGAAATTGCAGTATTTACAGCCAATCCCAATCGTAACGCGCATCAACCCATGCCTGAAGAAATACATCTAATTCAACGAGATCCTCCACTGAGTCTGCGCCAGCATCACCCTCTTTGCTTTCAGAACCTGACTTCGTTGTTGATCCACTATCAACATCTGTTTTAGGCCTGCTAAAACCTGTAATGATCCGACCTTATCCTAAGGTATATGAAAATGCGCCCAAAAAGTAATAGAAAGAAAGAATGCCAGGAAAATCAAGGATTTACATTGACTTTAAGAATTTAAAAAAATAAAAGACTGCCTCGTTTGTCTAGTGGTCGGAAGCACGACTGCTAAGCATGGGGTCCTGGGTAAATCCCCAGGTCGTGCAGTGTTATTGGATTTTTTCACTAGGAAATTTTCACTAGCAACCGGGAGTGTGGATTTGTGCTCGGTTAATGGCAATAGGCTCGCCCCCTATTACATGGGACTTATAACATAACTGGCGTAATGTGGTTGTAATATATACCCTTGCCTAGCTTTCGGGGAAATACAGACGTGATGTTATTAGGTTTAGGTTTAAAGAAATGTATTCTCAATAAAATTATTAATTATTATTATGAGCCTGAAGTGTCCCACTGCAGGACAAAGGCCTCCCTACTCTCCTTCTACTCCTCCCTGTCTGTTATGATGTTATGTTTGGTTAGAAAGCAAAAAAGATAAATAAACAAGAGCAAGAAAGAATAGCGCAAGCTAAGTTTGATGTCTGAGACAAATATCACAGCTTTGCCAAAAAGACGGTAAAACTATTGATTTTAAGACTGATATAATCTCAATTTGACGGTATCTTTCAGAAGTTATGTTGTATTTTAATAATATATATTTATGTACATTTAATAAACATATATATTTTGTACATATGTACATTTTATTACTGTGTACGAAGGCTCTCTATATGAACGAATGTACCCCATCCTATGTACGAAGCTACCCCACGTGTGGGGTGCATTCACACGTTTTCTTTTTAAACTGCTATTGCTCAGTTGTGCTCCATTAAATCAACACCGCTCTTCAGCATTATTTTAGCCAGATAACTAGGTAATATAGTAGCTTTGAGGTTTTTATGAAATAGTTGTTAGTTCTTATTTTACAAGGGTCGGAGTAAAAATTGTACGAAGCCACCCCATCTTCCCCTAGTTTGTTTGAAAATGGCCACGCATAAATCGCAAGTAAAATTGTTATTACAAGCATTCTATCACCTAGGTTGTTGCCAAATGGTTTTGTAAATCGCTTTCGCCAAACTAAGATCCAAAGAAAAATAAAAAACATAGGAAACATATTAAACTAATTGATGACAATGTATTTTTTTTTGATTGACTAATTGTTAAAGAATTTCATGCATATAAAGGATAATTATGTCCTTATAGGCCTTAGCTATTTTAATATATAATTTTCCATAAATCATACCACAAATTTTCATAGCATCTCCTACTTGCATTATCTCTTTATTTTATTTTATGTTCCATCTTAGATTACGAAATCGAAATGTATCATATTATTAAGTAGCTACATGATTTTGTTGTCTCCTTAACACGGAAATACCTAATGATACTAAATTTGTAAACGAATGAAAGAGCCTAGATCTCACGACACAGGGAATCCTAGTGTGAGGTCTAGGACCTCAACCCAATTTGTTTGTAACCTGTATACAATAAAAAATATTCTTATTCTTATTCTTTATTCTCTTTTCTTGCTGCATCCAAAATGACAACAGCCACGAATGTTTTTTCTACGGAACCATCAACTCAAAACAACATATAGGTTGTTGTTTTTTTCTCAACAAGTAAGTACTTCTGCTTTGCGGCGTACTACTTGGTTCACAGCGGGAATGTTTTCTTAAGATCAATGGAACCCGTTTGCTCTGGGATTGTATAGAGAACCAGTTTGGTACTTACCTACTTACATAACGTTTGCGCAGATATAATCTCTAGTAATAATACGCATTTTTTTATTTGTACGTAAGTAAAATAATAATTGTGTGTAGATGTGAATGATTTTATTTCAAGTTTGAGTGGAAGAACCAGTTTTTTTAATGATACGGATTACAGCAATGGATTTTGAAATTGTTGGTATGAAAAAGAATGCTAAGTACTTACAATAACTTAAAGTCATCTAGAAACTTAAGGAGGCCTACGTCCAGCAGTGGACGTCTTTTGGCTGAAATGATGATGATAAGGATGAGTAACAAGGTTTTTAATTTATTTCGTCCTTCAATCTTATCCTCCTAACCTAACTGTTATTTTTATTACAATCAACTTTTTTACTTATTGCCATAAACTTAAAATAAGAAGGAACTTGTTTTTTTTCTCTATGACATTTCTACAGAGAGGTATTGTCAACTAATGCTTGATTCTTTCTTTTACAGATAAATAATTAATTTTCATCGTGACTTCTATCTTGCCGATTAAACTGAATTATCAATATTGTAAACTAGGTTCAAAGAAATAATTTATGAGGCTGAAGACAAAAATACGTGCAACTGTATTGATAAATTTTACATAATGAACATTATTAATGATATTTAATTCATCATCATCATCATTTCAGCCGAAAGACGTCCACTGCTGGACATAGGCCTCCCCCAAGCATCGCCTTAACGACCGGTCCTGCGCTTTCCTGTCTTGATATTTAAATATTAAGATAATATTTAAACAGGATTATTGCTCTTTTAAAATAAATATAAAACACGACCAATACGCTACCCAGTCTAAAGTTTAACCCCACAGAAACGAGAGTCCAGTCGAGATCTCTAAGTTCGGGTAAAAACTCAACCCTTTTTATAAAACTTGACGAAACTTCCACGAGCTAATTAATAAAATTGTTTTATTAAACTCGAGCGAATTTTTAATTGATTTCGAGAGTTCATTATGCATTTGTTTTGAGATATTCGTAGATTTTTGATATTAATTTTTTTTTGACGAGTATTTTTAGCGTTCACATTGCTATTTACCTTCCTACTTTTTTTTAATAGAAGCGAAGTTGTTTTATAGATAGACACTCGATGACATGATGATGGTGATTTTTTTATATCTACAAACATTATTTATTTATTATATTCTTTATTGTACATACACCAAACGAAAACATAGACATTAGTTTACAGAAAGATTAAGTAAGTACGATGGGCGGTCTTATCGTACACACGGCTACACATCAAGCTGTACATTTCCAGTAAAAGCTGACCTCGCATTGTATAGGTTTTCCTTACGACGCGAGGTCAGCCTTTACTGGTTTTTTACAGCTTGATGTGTAGCCGTGTGTACAAGGCAATCTCTTCCAGACAACCTTTGGATGGACTAGAAGAATGAGAACCGATCGTGGGTACTTACGGTGCAAAAGTAGGTACGTTCTTACATAATATACTTAAATATAATAATATAAAGTACATGGCATTTACTTAAATAATAAGAAATATAAACATCGTTGGCACCATAGCTAAATAGGGGAAATTTATCTGCCATTAATTAATATCTATGTATAATAAAACAAAGTTTAACCGGATTAAATCGCGTATATTATATAAATTGGTTTTCCTGACGTTTCGAAAGCTTTGCAGCATTTCGTGGTCGCAGGTAGACTAAAATGACAAGCGTCTTTACAGATATTTCTAAAAAATATTTTAATCTAACATACAATATTATTAATTAAAATCGTTTCGATGCACGCAGTAATCACTCACAATATCATTATCTATAATATCTATGTAGTTTTATGACTTAGTGAGCACAAAGAACAAAACATCATGAGTTTTGAAAACCAAAAAAAACAAAGAAAAAAAATATTTATACTTATGTTAACACGACTCGGAATTTCATATTTCGCCAACACTCAGACTGCTAAAGTGTATATTTCTAACGTCTCTTTTTGACGACAATTTTGTCCTCTGAGACTGCTGTAGATTTGCTTATTTCTCTCAGAAAGTTCATTTTACTAACATGAATGGTTATGTTTAACTTATGTGTTACTTGTGTTGAACAAAGTGTTTGTGTTGGTCTGGGTGTATGTTAGTATTATCATAGAACAAATAAAATAATAGTAGTAGGTATTATGTCCATTGTCAAGTACACATAGTACAAACTCTGCTTAGTTTGGGACTAACTAGATGGTGCTGTGTAAAATGTCTCAATTATTTATTTATTTATATATATTTTTTTATTGTTTGTATTGCAACTATTTCTATGTGTACCATAATAACTCTGTGTTCTACAAAAGGTTTTTGAATGTATAAATAATTTAATTTAATTTTTTTAATGTGGTCAAAGGAATAAGGTGTTATTTATCCAGAAGATCAATTGTATTTTACTGATATTGTGTCACAAGTATGACGCCTTACCAAATTAATTCCAGTATTGACCACGACAAACATTATTATTTCTAAAAAGTTAAAAGTGACAGTAATTTTTAAAGCAAAAGAATGACAGGTAGGGTGTAGATAAAAAATGTTGTCTGTTACGTTAATTTGTTTAATTAAAAGCCACATTCATAAAAAGATTATATGTGACAGAAACCTTAAAAAGCAAACACCCTATACATCAAATAGAACATGGCCCATACATAAAAATCTCAAACTCTATACAATTGAGCACACAAACGAACAATAGCGACACAACCCCAAAATCGATACCTATTATGTACCAATAGAAACGAAAAATCAAAAACGGGGGTGAGTGATGGACTGAAAAAACGCGAGGGTGGAATGCAACCCCTGACGTTTTTTTCGGCATTTTTTCATCAGGGGGACGTAATCACAATGGTTAGTACATCATTATGTGCTTATTTATGGGTGTACACCCCCATGGGTAGGTTGATAGTTATCGGGATGAAAAATTGGTATGTATTTAGATCCCGAGTTAAATAATGTAGCTACATCATAGCTAGAAGTGAATTTAATTAAATATTATTTTACAACATTCTTGAATGAAATTCTCTTGAAAAAGATTTGGTTAGTTTCAATTCAATAACATACTCGACCGCACGTAAATGTTAACAGTTTTACCTTGACAGCGTCTTTATTTCGTAAACACTAGTGGGCAGTTTGCTCGTCGCCTATACCGCAAAGTTTGAAGACGAAGGTCTTCAACCGGTGCATCCTGCTTGTCATGACTTACGCTGCCGAGACGTGGACACTGACAGTTGGGCTAGTCCACAAATTCAAAGTTCTGGGGCGAACTATGCTTGGAGTTTCTTTGAAGGATAAAAGCCATAGGTAACGAGATTATCCAGAGAAGAACCGGATTGACCGACATAGTTTGTAGGATCAGTAAGCTGAAGTGGCAGTAGGCTGGCCATGTCTGTCGAAGGACCGACATTGCCGCTGGAGCAGACGAGCCCTTGAGTGGAGATCGCAAATCGGCAAACGCAGCGTAAAGCGCCCCCCAGCCAGGTGCACCGACGATCTGAAGAAAGTGGCTGGGGGGACTGGATGCGGAAGGCAGAGGACCGAGTATTGTGGCACAACTTGGGAGAGACCCATGTCCAGCAGTGGACTGCGATAGGCTGAGTTGATTGATTGGTACAAAGTTAGAAATCGTGACTTTCGTATTTTCTCATCATCCCCTCAGAAACCTAGTAAAGTTTACATCACTCTATGGTGAGTAAACGAAATACTTGGCTAAAAGGTCTAAGCAACCAGGCCACAAAACTAATAACAAAACAAACGAACTCATAAAATACAAATAATACAACATTATCGCTTATTCAAAACAGGGTAAGCAGAATAATTAGTACCTCACTTAAAACACTACAGAGTCATAATTTTACCTCCTCCCAATGTAAAGGCGTGGTTAGCGCAAACTGTAATTATTTTTGCCTGTTTCTCTATTGGCTTACATCGTCCACACATTGTGTTGAGGCGTTACGATTTCCTCCAAGATAGCGTTAGTTTTTTAGGGTTCCGTATCCAAAGGATGCCAACGAGACCCTTACTACTAAGCCTAGGCCATTTGTCCGTCCATCCATCTGTCTGTCACAGGGCTGTAACTATTTTACCGTAGGTTATTACCTATCCAGTTTTTTTCACAAAACATGTGTTAAATACAGTCAACTGCACGGCAGTGGCAAGTGTTAACTTGAAATAGAAAACCACCGTTACTGCTTACGAAATAAAGACGCTGTCAATGTCTAACTGTTACCAAAAGCGTGCAGTCGACCATACTATGGCTGTTATCGTGACAAATGCTAAAAATAATAAAAATCAATGCAAGAAACTTCGAAAAATATATTTTTTAACGTTTTTTTTCCTGCTCTTTCATACATAACATAACATCACGCCTGTATTTCCCCGAAGGGGTAGGCAGAAGTGTTATAGTACACCCACATTTCGCCAGTTATGTTATAGTCCCATGTAATAGGGGGCGAGCCTATTGCCATGGACTGGGCACAAATCTTCTTACAGTAATACATAAAAGCGTCAAACTTGGTTTGATTGCATCATACTCTTTAATCAAACAACAAATTATGATTAATAATAAAAAGAAAGTGGTACGGAACATTAATGCGTGAGTCTGACTTGAACTTGGCCAGTTTTTTATGGAATAACCGAGTGTTTAATTGTTTAATGCTTCATTGTAATAGGTACGTAATTTACTACGTCACAATTTAGATTTATTTGTGAATTTTAATTAGAAATGGAGGTACATATTCCAAGCAGATGCTCTCTGGTGTTAAAGAAAGTTCTGTAATTAATAGTTTGTGTCAAGTTTATGTTGTTTTCTAGTCCTAAATCAAGTAGAAAGCTAAGTACGCATCACAGAGAGATGGAAATTATATGGCAATGCACGTAGTATAACATGTAATTGAAATAACTCAAACTGAAAATCAGTGTGTTGACAATCGAACGTAGAATGGTTTACACTACTTTTTAATATAACTTAATTTAGATGTTTTTAAACTTTCGCGAATTTCACTCATAGTCCATAATAAGTCCCGTAAACATAGTTATGTTTACGGGACTTGTCGCGCACAATTAACTCAAAATATAAAAAAAACATTTTGACTATCCTCAACGTTTCGGCCAAGTTGCATTGGCCGTGGTCACGAGCAGACTCAACCACGTGACTTAATCACTCAACCGGTCTGCTCGTGACCACGGCCAATGCAACTTGGCCGAAACGTTGAGGATAGTCAAAATGTTTTTTTTATATTTTGAGTTAATTGTGCGCGACAAGTCCCGTAAACATAGTTCAATATAAGTTATTTTTTACAACAAGCACAAAGTTTCTCGCTCCATATTTAGTCCGAATAAAAACTTAAACAAAAAAAACTTAAACAAACTCAAACTTAAACTTGTTTTTTTTTTTTTTCTTAAACTTTGGGATAAAAGCACCAAACTTCTACCACAGATATGATGTTTCAATACAATCATTTTCAGATGTGGAGGGATGTCAGATTTGTCCTCGTTGCGCGGGGTGAGGGGGGTGAAGTACGCATCCGCCGCGCTTCGATTATATTCTTTTTACGGATCTTTTAATGCTATTGGGGCTAGTTTGGTATTATTTACATATAAAACACATACAAGAAATTAGTTTTTACTGAATAATAGGTATGATTCCATACAAAAAAAAATATTACCGAAAAAGTAAAAACCAAGGCGTTTTTTTTTTATCTGTTATTTCTTTTATAAATCTTGAATAATGTGAGTAAAAATATACGATATTAAGGCCCATTTACTCCAGTTAATAAAAATTATTTATCATACAAAAACCTCATTAAAATCATGTACGTGTCGAGTTAAAGCAACGCAACTCATTCCCTGCGGATTTTCATTGGTAGGATACGAGGTAGACATTCGTATCTTAATAATTTTGATATCTTAAAAATATTCCTTAAAGTAAAATCGAAAAACAAGTCTTATTAATTAATAAAACAAGAATGAGGCCTAGCTTTAATTTATGTCTCAATCATAGAAATCTAAATAATAAGGTAATGGAAGTGGTAAAGGCGCGTGAACTTGTCGCCGCGTGCAGGTGTCTCGTAGGACACCAGTGCGCGAACCGTTTGCTTGATCATCATTGCTGTTGGACGCGGAGTCCCCTGAGGTAATATGTAATACGTACTAGAGTAGACATTACGAACAAAAAATATCGCGAAACTTACTGGCAGCGGGGCACGCGCGTGGCGAGCGTGGCTAAGCGAGTGAGAGCAGGCGCGGTTCCAGCCCAAGATTTTGGGGGGTCAACTTGGCTTACAGTTTCAAGGTCCAAATTTACAAATTTTATTTTATTTTATGCAAAGACGAGGTAAAGTTTGGAGTTAGTTTAATATGTAACGGAATAGTTACTTACAAAATGAACGTCAACAAAGAGGAAACGAACGTCGGGGAGAAACGCGAGCGAAGGGAGCGCGAATTTTTCATATTTATGTGAAAGTTGGCTTAAATTTAAGTGTATTTTTCTGGAGTTGTAGGTTATGTACGTTAATGAAGAAGCGCGAGCGAAGCAAGCGAGATTTTTTTTCACCGCTTAGGCTTCAATCGCTTGCGCCTTTGATATAATGTTCGATCGCAACGGCAGGCTCATGTAAAGTAGCGCAAACCGTTCAACAAAATGAACTACCGCTGTCGGATGTGATATTATTTGTCATTAAACTGGAAATATCATTAATACTTTATTTTGAGCAAAATAATACCTATGCTGTAAAATGAACTTCAGTACATAAACAAAACTCTATAATAATGTTAGGTATTTTTTGACGTATACGAGTAGATGTCGTGTTTGAGTAAGTAGGTAGTACTTACCTAGTTTTGATTTCATTGTTTACTTTTGGACGTTTAAGCAGGAAGTTATTCATTTATTTTTGTAAATTGTCTATTTTTAGGAGATTTGTCAATTTGACGTATACGATTTTGGGGGGGGTCATGACCCCTACGATCCCCCCCCCCCTAGAACCGCCACTGAGTGAGAGTGCAGGAGCTCTAAAACGTGCTACATACATTTTGTTCGAGGTGTCTTCTCTAGTACGTACACAGACATAGTAAAAAATATAGACTAAGTGCTGCGAACAACCATAGTGAAGCCAACAAAAACCGTGCTTCTTCATATACAACCAGTGCCCACGTACACACCATGCACCTGAAGGATATTTGTTTTCGCGATGCTTACTGGACGATGCCGCGACATGCGAACTGAGAGGGGTGAGCACGGTTTATGGTGCATGTGTATGCATGAGCACTGGTTGTACATGAAGGAGCACGGTTTTTGTTGGCTTCACTATGGTTGTTCGCAGCACTTAGTCTATATTTTTTACTATGTCTGTGAGTACGTAGTACATATTACCTCAGTGGCGGAGTCATAAAATTATATTTTGCAGCATCTAACAGCGGAATTGCTTTTAGGCTTAATTTATTTTGCATTGAATGCTAGGAAAATGGTGGGCGTAATTGAGTATTTATTTATGTGTTGTTAGCTGTGAACTAGGCGACGCGTACCGGTATTGAAAGACAGTAGATAGCATTTAAATTACTTATTTAGATTTCTATGGTCTCAATCATATTCCACCGACTTATTAAAAATCATAAAAGATAAAAAAACTAACGGCACTTCTTTTAATTCGAACCCCAAGTAATAAGCATTACCCTAATTACTATTTATTAATTAAAAGTTACAATTTTTAATAAAAAGGAATCTTACTATGAAACGAAAATATTAACTCGTGGAACATTCCATATTTATTTTAAATGAGAACTTTAAATAAAGTAAGTCCACATCGTTAAAACTTATTCTAACTTAAACTTAAAACAATAACACGCGAAATAAAAGTCTCCCTCGTCAGAAAGAATCGACATAGCGAGGGTGATTCCAAGATGGCGGCCGGGCCTCTTAGCACCCTATTTTTGTATTCTTCCCTCCCTCGCCAGTATTTATGCATTTCACCCCATTTCGCCCCCGCGTAAAAGTGCATCAGTACCTACGCTTCGCTGTAACCTGAATATGTCAGTCTGCATAATTGAGCGAGATTCGCTTTAAATTATTGCATTTATTTTCCTTGATTTTTGGTCCCTTGCCTACCTCAGGTAGGTATATTTCGACCGTTTATGGTAGCAGTCTATTAGGAAACATATTCCTAGCAGGCTACATTAAAAGAGCCTCCACGAGTGACGATTTTTAATACATCGTCCGGCGCACCCTGGGCAGTCAGCGCCACTACCAGCCTGCTGAGTGCCTCTTTCTCCTCTTTTTCCAACGGCTCGATGGAAGAAGAAGCAGGCTACTATAAAACCACAGAAATAAATAGAGATAGAATGGTTGTAATCACAATTTTACTTGCGATTCATGCGTGGCAACTTTCGAACAAACTACGCCTACAATATTGACGTCATTAATTTTTAGGGTTCCGTACCCGAAGGGTGCCAAACGGGACCCTATTAGGGTTCCGTACCCGAAGGGTGCCAAACGGGACCCTATTACTATCGCTAGGCTGTCCGTCCGTCCGTCTGTCTGTCACAGGGCTATATCTTTTGAACGGTAATAGATAACCAGTTAAAATTTTCACAGAATATGTGTTGCTATGAGGTGTATCACGACAAATACTAAAAACAAAAAAAGTTTAAATTCAAAGAGGACCCCATACAAGAAACCTCAAAAAACATGCATTTTTTACAACGTTTTTGTTCCTGCTCTATCTTCAAAACGGTAATATATACCAGCGTCAAACTTGGTCAGATTATAGTACATATTATCTAGTTTAGCAACAAATACTAAAATATAGACATATGTGGTGGTAGCTGCGTAAGAAAGACATGCAGAAAATCATATTTCGCGCACTGTGCGCTGATGTCTTTTGATAAACTCTCGTAAATTAAATTGGTTTTTATGGGGCATCAGGTCGTTGAGAGGTACGGAACCCTTACTGCGCGAGTCCGACTCGCACTTGGCCGGTTTTCAAAATTAACTTTAATCAAATCTACTTTACAGCTTTTGTTTCTGCAGTTAGAAAAAGCACAATGAGGCATTTTTGCGGATTTTTGTTACAGTATTTACAGAAACAAGTCAATCTGACGTTTTTCATTGTTTTGTTATTTTGTTCTATATCTTAATTAAATTTATGTGGTTAAACTATTTCTATTTTTTTTAAAGCCTAATCCAAAGCACGGTCTAACATTAAGGCGTACTGAGAAAGGCTTTGAAATGCCCTGCACTATGGTGCAGAGTGTAGGCACGCACTTTTCCATTGTCTTATCTATTTCTGTGTATACAACGTTACTATTTGTTTACATAACATAACATCACACCTGTATTTCCCCGAAGGGGCAGGCAGAGGTGTAATAGTACACCCACATTTCGCCATTTATGTTATAGTCCCATGTAATAGGGGGCGAGCCTATTGCCATTGACCGGGCACAAATCCAGACTTCGGGCTTTTTGTTAAAGCAATTTGATAAACTAGTTTGTTCAGAATCAAGAGGAGAATCGATTGGGATAGTTTTTTTCTAAATCACAAAATGACATGCTTTTATAGTCACTGTAAGTCCCCCAGTTGGTAACGGAAAAAGTGAAGAATGTCATGCAGGGACTACCTGATGCACGGCCTAAATTTGGCCTACTGTACCCTTTGACCAGTAATCGTAAACCCATATTCAACAAAGTTTTTTTTAGTACTTTTATTATAGCCTGGTTGCTTAGACCTTTTAGCTAGTCTTTAGTTTACTCACCCTAATAAAGTGATGGAACTTTACTATAAGGTTTCTGCGGGGATGATGAGAAAATACGAAAGTCACGTTTTTCAACTTTGCACCATTTACCCACACTTGTACACGTTACAAAGCATTTAAGATTTAATAATCCACCATTATCCACCATTATTATTGTTATTAAGTATATCCCCCCTATTAGGGGAGGCCTATGTCCAGCAGTGGACCTCTTTCGGCTGAAATGATGATGATGATGATGATTATTACACATTAACACTCAAAGAAACACAAATTAAGGAAAGTACTACAAAAACCACAATACGGTCTTTCCGAATTTTCCCGACAACCCCAACAGTGGTTCTTTAAACCTAAAGCCTCAGCTACCACTAAATACTTGATAACTATGCTTTATAAACAATTAATCTATTAGTACAACAAATAAATAAATTGATAAAGTCAGTAGCACGGAATGTCCAATATATCCAGACCTGCGGTCAAACTCAAAGTCTGAATTGGACATATTTTTGGCATCTGCCATTACAAACAGCGCCTCTATGAACGGCCAAGATATATTGGGCGCTCTATATTAAGATTGTACACATAATTAATCATGAATGAAACATACATTTATTATAAGCAATTGTACCAGTTAACAATTGTTTTGAATATTTAATTACATATAACTAGAACATAAATTGCAATGTAAATAGCGACATATATAAATTAAACTAGTTTTGAAATTAATTAATATTTATTATGAGTAATAAAGTTGCAATAATAGAATATGTTAAATAAGCTAATTAATGTTTCTTTTTGCCTCTGAGATTGGTCATTGCAGTATTAAACATTGGTCTCAGAAAGACCAAGAAATAAATTCTTATTATTATTATGATACTTTATTGTACACACAAATACACATTAATATTACAATAGGAAAGCTTATGTACATCGGCGAGCTTAACTCAAAAATGAGTTTTCTTACAGCAAACCTTAGAGCGATAGAGAGATGTTGATATATTTGTTTATTATTTATTGTTTTTATATTGTTTTTTCTTCTCCTTATTATTATTATTATTATGACATAACATGTTCATAAGTATTAGTAAAATATCTTCTATAAATAAATCATCATTTCAGCCGAAAGACGTCCACTGCTGGACATAGGCCTCTCTATTATAAATAAATAGGCAATGACAGTTCAGTACCATTTTCTCTTCTGTTTTTCTACCGATTTTTTATTAAATTTTGTGTTTAGTAGCTATTGACGAGCCTTAGTGTTATCTATAAAAAAAACATGGAAATAGTTTTTTTTTGCTTAATTCAATCATAAAAATTTAATGAATTGCGTTCGAATTTTCGACCATAATTGGGCGTTGTTATAATTGGTAATAATTAATTAATGTTAGGAATTATTTTATTAGTTTATTGATTATTATTGTATACCCTGCATTGCTTATTGTAATGAAATATTTTATTGTAATGTATTGATTAATTATTATTGTAGGTATATCGATTGCTAATAATTTATTGCTTTTGTAATGTATTTTTTTATGTAGGTACCTATATTTCTGACACAATGTAACATTGTTTGAGAATAAATAAACAGGACATAAAAATATTTCTTTCCTCTTTTCTTACAAGGACACCAAATAACGTGTTTCTCTCAGTTATGCCTTGTCAGTAGGAAGCAAGATATTTTTTGTTTTAAATTACTTTATAATTTTTCATTCTCTTTTTAAATACCTGACCAAACCAAACTGTCCAACTGTCAGGCTATGGAAATGGCATATATTATTAAAAGTACTTTTACGTCAAAAAGGGTACAAATACACCAAAATTGTATTGTTGCTGATAAAAAGAAAACTTTAATCAATCCTATATTCCTTGACTAGTCAAAATGTCCAAGTATTATAAATTTAACTAAATCATACTTAGGCAGAATGTTCTAGAAACTGTTTTTTTTTTCATACACATTCATATCTACCTCAATTAAAAAAGTTTTTAACACAGTTGTCAAAAAGAGAGAACTGAAAATCCTATACCATTCTATGACAGATTTTAATTTTAGCCTCAAAGTTAAAGACAGTGGTGCCATCCATTTATAATTTTCTTCGAAAAATATGCTTATCTATGCTGCCTATAATCCTGAGCTATAATCCCTGTTTTGACATTATCAGGATGAAGAAAAGATGGATGTGACATTCCCTCGTATCTATGATAGTTTAGACTTAGGAAAGTACTTGAGCAAGCAGATACTAGCAAAGTGTTTTGTAGAATATAGATTATCATTTTTTTCAATAGATAGGTATATGTAGAAACAGTAGTAGTAGATCCTACTTATTTACCTAAGTTCAATAGATTTATTAAATTACATTATTTTTCATTAAAAAAACATTGTAAATGTTTATTATCCACCAGTCTCCCTCTTCATGTTATTATTATTCCTGCCAACAGGCTTTTTCAGGGTTAGTCTTCTCCTATTCAGAAAAAATACATTTTAAATAAATACCATACATGAAAGTTGGAAGTCTTTTTTTATTACAAATAAATTATTACCTGCATAAAACAATGAAGATGAATAAGAAACAACTGTGTGCAAACGAATAAAGTTACTCCGGAATTAGACCTAATCCAACTGATCTCTTTAACGTTTCGAACACTCTACTTGGATTTAAACTGGCAAGCTAACTTGCGAGAGTAACTGTCGCGAGTGTGTGAATGGAGCTCAAGTGAAGTCTTCACAAGGGCACGTTCACCCCTCCCGGGGGGCGGGAACTGAGGGGAAGACACACCCCTAGGCTCGCGGTATAGTGTAGGAGCCAAATCATTTTATGAACGTTGGATAGTCTTATTCAAAATCATTTTGTGCGTCCGTTACTACCAGTACCTACTATTGTTCGTATTAGTAACTATTTACATGTCAGTGCGTGTAGTACCTGCCTAACAAAAATGTTTTGTGTGCGTTATAAACATATTTTTAGGATTTTTTTTATTTTTTATATTTTATTTTATATTTTTATTGACAAAAGTTATACAGCAATTTTTTACATATTAATTGGCTATGTTTTGGTAGTACAAAAAATATGAAGCATCTGTAGCCAAACTAGGCAAAGCCTGTATTTCGGCTATCAGCGCTAATCCCCTCGAATTATACATCATTATCGTAGCCATTGAAATTAATATTATCCTGTTAGTTTCATTTAACCGTACATCTTATTTTTGATATTATCAGGTGCATGCATGACCTCTCTTTGTGTACGATGAAAGTGTATGTGAGTGAAGTGTGGGGTGAGTATGAGCGTGTAAGTGTAAGTTGTAGTAAAACAGTGTTAATTGTTAATTTAGAATGAATTTGTGAATGTGCTATCTGTGAATGATTTGTATGCATCTAACAAGTTTGTCATCTTAATCACTGTGCTATATACAGTAAAAGTTCAGTCTCATCATAGTTCAGTGTTTGAAGGTATTCACACACTTTTTTCTTAAATTGCATTTTTGTAAGGGGGTATATATTTTAGACTCTATTTAATCTGTTATACAAAAAGGGTCCAATAAATTTTTCAAAACGTTGGCAAAACTTGGTTTTAAAAAAAGTCAGTCTATCGCAAATCATATCTTTCCTACGTTTCTGTAAGAGTAACGGGTTATATGGCTGTTTACTATGCTGTAAGAGAACAATACTTAATATAAACAGTTGTCTAACAGTTAGAACTCCACAGATCTGGTACAGTGCTACAGTAGGAAAGTAAATAGGTTTGAAAATACTAACCTTCAATATTGCACGCTGGGCGATCTCAAGAGGCTTTAGGATAGTTTTTAACGCGCCTCCCCAAGATGATAAGCAATATGTTATGAGCGATTGGCACAGTGCATAATATATCTGTTTAAGCAATTCAGGATCAGAGACGTGCCTTAGATTTTTAAAGATATAAATTAGTTTTCTTAGTCTACCGCATAGCAGTCTTATATGCTCATTGAAACGAAGATTACTATCTATGGTAACTCCAAGATATTTTATAGTGTGTACACACTCCAATGATGGGCACGAGCAATTTCCTCCAGATTGACACTCATGCGATATGATTTTACGGCAGATACTAGCACTATTTGTATTCCTTATGCCAAAACAGACATACTTGGTCTTGTCTACATTTAACGTAAGAATGTGGCTCTGCAGCCAGTCTCCCACCACACGAAAACCCAACTGAGCAGCATCGTGGACCTCATCCCACGAATCGGCGGAAAAAAAGAGGGCAGTATCATCTGCGAAAGATATTATTTCGCCCTGGGAAAGTTTTAAACTTGTGAGTTCGTTTATATAGACGAGAAATAATGTAGGTCCCAGTATGCTGCCCTGTGGAACTCCGTGAGTAACCGTGAGTTCATTACTTTTAAAAGTACCCACACGGACTAATTGAGATCGCCCAGTAAGATAGCTTTGAAAAAGTTTTAGCTGCGTCCCTCTAACTCCCATCCTCTCAAGTTTTTCTAGAAGTATGGAAACAGAAATCGTGTCAAACGCCTTTGCCAAGTCTAAAAAGATAGTAAGACATTTTTTTCGACTATCTAAGTTTGATGAAATAAAACCTATTAGCTTATTTACGGCTTGCTCAGTTGACTTACCTTGCCGGAATCCATACTGGTTATCGGAAAGCAAGCTACTCTTTTGAAAATAGTTTTCTTACATTTATTTAGTTAGTCTTAAATTTATTATTCTTTCCAGTACCTTTGATATGGATGGTAAAATAGATATAGGCCGGTAGTTATCGACACGACTTCTGTCACCATTCTTATGAATTGGACACAGTTCTGCTTTTTTTAGGGAGTCAGGGAAGACTCCTGTTTGCAATTGTTTCTAAAACACATTTTTTACACTTTTATAATGTATTTTTAATACTTAAAAAATACAGAAAATGTATCCTAGATATTGTCTTGTTTATGCTATAATTTCAAGAGTCCGTCTTTCTCAAAGGAAATCAATCCTCTTTACACGGCTGCCCAAAAAAGGAGTGTATATTTTTTACTCCAACCAAACGAAAACCAGATTTTCAATGAATTATTTCTTAGTCATTAGAAAGATGTGCTGTAGGTATATGTAATTCATGAGTTTCTTGAATTACAACTAAATATTACGATTCAAAAGTGCTTTTAAAAAAACACAGGTAAACCCGGGTACAAGCTAAGCGCGAAAACCTCACTGCGAGCACTCCTTACTTCGGGGTCACCCCACGCCACTTCTTTCTCTTATTTCCCGCTTTTTTTCGGACGCCATTTTTGCCACGCATGCGTACTCACCGCCGCGGTATAGCGCTCGCCCCCATCGATTTATCAGATACTATACGAGTAAATAAAAATGAGTATGTAAGTTGTTTTTACCTATTTTTGTTTAAGTGTGCGGATTTGTTTTAGAAATGAGCTTAATGTAACATTATTGTGCGTTTAGTTTGTTTTATGTGTTCTGAAGATGCTATGAGATTAATAATTGTTGATGGTTGAAACTTTTATTTGTGGTGATGTAGGTATCGTATATTGGAGCATTTTATACAGCTAAACACATTTTATACACTTATTACCAGCCCAGACACCGTCAATAAAAGTATAGAGCTGAACTGCTCAGTAAATCAGTTTTTTTTAATTCCATGATTTTAATAAGCTTTTTTCCGTAGGATAATCCCCATGGACTAACTCCGCCCGGGGAAGGCATAATTAATGTCGGACTCTTATCGACCACATGGTGTTCCTCTAAGTACTTTTAGCCGGGGACGTAGGATACAATCTGCAACACAGAGTACATTGTAATATACTGAAATAGAGACCAATCTTCAACCACAAAACAGGTAGCCGCTTACTAGCGCCATCTGATACTTTTAGTGTGGAACTGCTGTTAGTACATCCTGAACTAAAAATAAAAAATGCAAAAAGAGGAATATTTCTTGAGAATCGAACTTATGCCCTGCGTTTATAAATCTGACCGCAAGATAGTACTGCTACTAACACTTGTTTCTGCTTAGCGAATTTTAGCACTATAATCAACCAGTCAAAATCAATAAAAGTAGAATACTTTATTATTCAAAAATCAACAAAAATGGCTCTGAAATAGATACTCATTTAATAATGTAATATTTGGTGAAAAATCAGTACAATTACCTATCTCGTGAAATGAAATCTTAATCTCTTTGGAGCAATTAACCAATATGGGGTCATGTAGCGACATCTATCGAATATTGAATAAACTATTACAATATCTCGTTTCTTAAATTTGTAAAACCTGCCATCTATTACTTTTAGTCCGTAACAGTAACAAATATAATGCTACTAAATTAAAAATCATCATCTTACCTGTAATCTACAAGCATTTGAAGTACTACGTTTTTTTGCAGCGTTGTGAAAGCTGTTGTACCCGATTATTTGTTCTAAGATTGAGCACCCTGATCTGCATTCTCCAATCACCCCCAACAAGTCCCAGTCTGCCAGGTAGGCAAGCCCCTTCTTCCCATGCGGCCTGTCGTCGTTGGCCGCACCCTCCTCAGTGGCGCGCATGGAACCCTGCATCACAGACTGCATGCCACCGTCACGGGCCTTGACTAGGCAGCGGACTACTTCGATTTGCCCAGGCTCTATCCTCTCGTAATTCTTTGTAGGTATTTGCCTCCTCTCGTTCCCGGCGATGAAGTCAAAACCCTTAGTTCCCACATACCCACAACACTCCTAATGGAGCTACGAGATTTTATTGGAGACAGGGAAGGGCACAGTCCCCCCGCTGCCTACCTAGTGGTAGGTTGAGTGCATAGTGTATAACCGGGCCCGTCCCTGCTCCACCACTGTGCCCTCTGCTAACATCAGAGGGACACGCAGAGCAACGCTCATTAACCCAAATTGGACCCTTCCCGTGCCTGAATATCTCTTAAGGACAATAGGGACCCCTGAAGAAGAGTTATTGCAAAACTGCTGTTCCTTCCAGACGTATCAAGAAAAACCAGCTGCAGCCATCAGGCACATGAGGAGGTTTTTTGGCCTAGCGCCCCATCATTTCAATCACTACATACAGTGTCAATATTTTTATACGAAAGAAGAAGAAGTAGATAGAAAAACACTGCCTTTTTCTTCACATAATCACTCACATTTTACTCGACCCACCACCTGTGAGGGGAGAGGAGAAATCATCATTCATTACATTTCTATGTATGAGTGGAAAGGATAGTGTTTTGGTTGCTATTAAACTTCGACAAATATAGCTGCAAACTCCGTGAAGGATTGCTGGTCATCATAATATAATCAAGGCGCAATTCCAAAGCAGGGGTGCCAACAGCGCGTCGCAATATCCGGCTCGTGCGAGTGGTAGACCGGTTTCAGTACGGTAGTGACGCAGACACACGTTTCCGGTGTACTGAGAACAAATATTTTATAATTGGAGTAGCATTTTTCAATGGCTTTTTCGTTTTCTATTCTTCTAATTTAGTTGTTGTCAGTGGTGTGGTGGTCAGGAGAGCAACTGCCTAGCGAGAGATTTCGTCCTAACTCTTGTTTATACTGTGATTCTGGGTTCAACTTCCGGGTCTTGCAGTATGGAATTGGTGATCTTCGTATCTAGTTATAGCAACTGCACCCAGGAGTCTACCGCCCAAACCAATATCTTAATTTTGTTGTGTCTCTTTATTTTGTATTTTATGTACGTACTATTTTATACGCTCACCAAGGCAGAATATGATTTTGACACCAATGTCTTATAAGTCCTCTATTAAAACATGCAAATATATAAACTGATTTACTGATTTGTTTTGATTATTTTATTTATTCTCGTAATAAGAAATATTCAGGCCTTAGTCCACCACGCTTGCCACTGTAGGTCGGCAGACTAAACACACCATCAAAAAACTTATAGAGCACTCTCAGGTGTGTGTGTTTCCTCATTATGTTTTCCTTCACCGTTTAAGCAAGTAATAATCAAACTACTTAACTCGATCAAGATTTTTAACAGAATTTTATCGAAATCCAAACCAGAAACAAATATCCATCTTTAGCAAGGCTTCTACATTATACACCAATGAAGCGATAATGATTAAGGAAACTTCGTAAAGAATTTTGCCCGAAGGTGGCAAAATCAACCCCTATTTTTTACACCCGAGCGATCAAAAACAGAGGGTTGCTTACCATTTTCTTTCATTTCAACCCTTTGAAATGTAAAAGGGTTCTTAAAGAAATACCCTCGCCCATGGGTTTTCTATTTGGGAAAACCATAAAAGCGAATAAGCTCGTCTGCAGGCAAAAGACATGTTAAGTTTAAAGTTACTTTGAAGTCTGTTGTAATTTGGTGATTGACTAGTTTTTGAATGAATGAATGATATATTTATTATAATGAACATATGTAACATTAAATAAATAAATAATAATAATTTATTTATTTATAAGATAACAGAGATCCAGTCGTGTTAGTAAATACATTAATAAATGGTTAGTACATATTCATTTTCAAAATTATACATTAAATTACATTAAATAAAATGACATTCAATAAAATTACATTCAATAATATTACATTCAATTATTAATTATTACATGTAATCCAATAATATTATTTATATATGGGCAGTCCACCCTATTTGCTATCATTTTCAGGATACCGTTAGTGCTGCCGCGAACTCTGCCTACCATCGAAGCTATGCGCTTACGCATAATTGCATTAAAGCCGTCGACGCGCGCCTCCGCGAACATACCAGAGGCGCTGCAGAACCGCGGCAGCCCTACCAGCATCCTGAATGCATTGTTATATTGAACATTGAGTTTGTCTAAGGTTAAAATTGGGTATCACTACATTCGACATTTCAGTCGTGCAAATATTTTTTGATTTTCAATTAATGGTACATAATTTTTAAAAACAAATCAATATGTAAATACAAAATTAACATTCAATAAAATAATTTCCATAATACATAACCAGCCCATTACTGTCCCACTGCTGGGCACGGGCCTCTTCTCAGTTCGAGAAGGCTGAGGCCTTAGTCCACCACGCTGGCTTAGTGCGGGTTCGCGGACTACACACATCATTGAGAACTGTATGGAGCACTCTCAGGTGTGCAGGTTTCCTCACGATGTATTCCTTCACCGTTAAAGCAATTGATAATCGAATATAAATCCGCACATGAATTCGAAAAGTCAGAGGTGCGGTTATAAAATTATGCGAATCGATAATCAAAATAATATACCTTTATAAATTTCCATCAATTAAATTACAAAGTCATTTGTTCGTGGCTTCGTTTGAGTGGAAAAACTTATGAAGCTGTTCTGTTCATCCCCATTACATGAATAATGCGATGTTTTAATTTACATTTAGGTTCATTGACCCTATAGCCGGTCATTGGCAATCCCACGGAATTAAGAAAACAAGGGAAGTGGCATACGTCTACCGTACGCGTGGCACAATTAATCGCAGATGCGCAACATTATCTTAATCGCGCTTATTTTCCCGCTGCGACACTATGACGTCTCAAATGCTTACTTGAATTACTAGATTATACCTTATTGTGTAATTAAAAGGTGTAAAAATAATAGCAGAACGAATGATTCTCATAGAGGTGTATTATAATCACCGTTATTGTAATATTATGATAAATTTCAATAAAACAATTTTAATTTTAACAATTATTATTGTACTATATAGTATTGAGATTTAATATAAAAAAATGCTATTGCTAGGCCCCATTTTAATTTTAAATAGACCCTTTTTAGATTACATAATTGTTTTTTTGTGTATTTTAATTTAATATTTCAATTGTCAATGTGTGATTTTGGCGACACTTTCCCGAACTAAGTAATCGTAACTTCCACTTGTTTTCTTTATTTCGTGGGCAAGCCATTGTTCGATCAGTAGGTAGGTATTGGACGTTTAGAAAGAAAGAAAACATTTTTTATGTGCGCCAAGGAGATGCATACACAAAAGCATTAAAAATAACAGAAGTGGTATAAAGTACAAAAAAGTTCGGGAAGATAATTACTATTATTAATTCGGTCACACAACGGCTGCAGTTATTTACTTTATTTTACTTTAGAGCACTCTATTTCAAAGTAAAACTTAGAATAGGCCTATGTCCCTTTACCCCTATTTATGTTCTACTCCCCTTTACCTGAAGAAACGTTTGGAATTCCTCTGCAACACTCACACGCTATTCCTTAGGTCATCAAATAATTTAAGACTGAAAATGCCAATGCATTCCACAACATTTTTTGACAAATCCTTTACGGTTCAGGCTGCTCGTTTGTGGAATGCATTGCCAGTGCCTATTAGAAGAGCGCAATCGCTGCCAGTGTTTAAGAGGCTTGTGAAAGAGCATTATTTGTCGCTATGAACATGTTTCTTCTCCTGTATGTGGTCGTTTTTAATTACTTTACCGTTGCTTATTATTTATATGTATATATGCATATAGTATTTATGTATTAGGATTTATAGAATATATTTTTGTTGTTATTTTATAGTAGTAGTATAGTATTTTATTTTATTACTAAATTATGTATCGAAATTGCACATCTGACAAACCCATTTTCTGTCCAGTTCATTCTTGTCCATCCTAAGGTTGCCTGGAAGAAATCGCTGATCGCGATAAGGCCGCCATTTGTACAATAGTTTAAATGCATATTCAATGTAATGTTTTTTATGGTGTACAATAAAGCATATATAAATATAAATAAATAAATGTCTAATCGTAAGGTCAACCTCATAATTATATTGGTACTGTACTGTTCATTTGACCCTTTGATCCGAACTTCCCAGATAGGGCGGTAGGTAGCTTTCCGAAAAAAAATCAGTTTATAAATAAAACCGTCAGCGTCAAAAACTCAGTGAAAAAGAAAATTCGAACCACGCCGTCTCCCTGCCGTGCCGGGCCGACGTTCGCAAGATCCCTTGTGTACCCACTCTTTTCCTTATTAACAACGGGATTCAGTACTAGGATTGGGAATCTTGATACTTAGCTAACGGCTTTATGTGACAATTACAAATTTTTTGAGGGGATTGTCTTGTTTTTTGGGCAATTGTCTTCCACAATATAATATTGTAAAATTATGTTAGCAACGAATTGAATAAATCTTGTTTTTTATACATGGTGGATGACAGTCTTCCACAATATAATATTGTAAAATAATGTTAGCAACGAATTTAATAAATCTTGTTTTTTATACATGGTGGATGACAATATAAAACGACGTACAGAGTATTACGTCCTCTGATCGTATCATCATCATCATCATTTCAGCCGAAAGACGTCCACTGCTGGACATAGGCCTCCCCCAAACATCGCCACAACGACCGGTCCTGTGCCTTCCGCATCCAGCGGATTCCCGCGACCTTCACCAGGTCGTCGGTCCACCTTGTGGGGGGCCTACCCACGCTGCCCTTTGAGTGACTTTGAGCCTTCTTATCAGGCCCATTGTGAGCGACCACGTTTCAGTACCGTAAGTAATTACTGGCAACACACACTGGTCAAAGACTTTCGTCTTGAGACACTGCGGTATTTTGGACGAGAAGATATTGCGTAGCTTCCCGAACGCTGCCCAACCGAGTCGGATTCGACGATTGACCTCTTTCTCGAAGTTGGACTTACCTAGCTGGACAGTTTGTCCTAGGTATACCAGGCCCCTCAGAAAGTATTGCGAAAAAAAGTTTTTATATATGGGAGACTGGCCAGTTATAATGTTTTTCGAAAATATGATTATTTATAAGTAAAAATAAGTAAGTTCCAATTTCAAAATTTCCCTCCACATTTTTTGCGAGTTAATTCAAAGTATTGTGTCTCACTGAAATATGGATCTGCGCCGGGAACATTTTAGAGCTATGATTTTATACGATTTCAAGTGTCGCCTGAAACCGGATGAATCGTACGATAGACTTCAAATGGCATTCATGGATGAAGGCCCTTCCAAGGCAACCGTGTATCGTTGGTATAACGAATTCAAGCGCGGTCGACCAACTTTGGGGGATGACGAAAGAAGCGGTCGCCCTTTGACGGCTGTTACCGAAGAAAACGTGCTAGCAGTGAAAAATTTAATCCAAGACAATAGGCGAATTACATATCAGGAGATTCAACACATATTGAAGATTGGATCGGGAAGCGTTCACGAGATTCTACACAGCCATCTTCGCGTGAGGAGGATAGTATCACGCTGGGTGCCGCACAACCTCACCGATGCTCAGAAGCAGGCCCGGGTGGAATGGTGCCGTGATATGCTTAACAAATTTGAAGCAGGCTCGTCTCGGCGTGTTTACGACATCGTTACAGGTGATGAGTCCTGGATTTATCAATACGACCCAGAAACCAAGCGCCAGTCGACTGTTTGGGTGTTTCAAAATGAGCCAACGCCTACCAAAGTGAAGCGATCTAGAAGCGGGGGTAAGATTTTGATCGCTAGCTTTTTTAATTTGACTGGCCACTTGGTATCAATTCCCTTACGGGATCAAAGAAGCATTAATGCCGAATGGTATACTACCAAATGTTTGCCAGAAGTTTTCTCTGTTATAAGCAACAAGCGACCAAACACAGGGCTCCGCGGGCTACTGCTCCACCACGACAATGCACCTGCGCACACCGCACTCAAAACGAGGGACTTCCTGGACAGCACGCCAGTCAAACTCCTGGGTCACCCTCCTTACAGCCCTGATCTAGCACCGTGTGACTTCTTTTTATTCCCAAAAATAAAAAATCAGCTCAAAGGGATACAATTTTCGTCGCCGGAAGATGCGCTGGCTGCGTTCGAGCAGGCTGTAAACGAGGTGTCTGCGGCGGACTGGAAAAAGTGTTTTGAAAACTGGTTTAGGCGCATGAATCTTTGTATAGAGGCTGGTGGAAAGTACTTTGAAAAGATTTGATAAAAATATATGTACGTATAGAACAATTTTTTTTAGTTTCGCAAAACTTTCTGAGTGTCCCACGTACATAATCGTCAACAACTTCGAGTGTAGATTCTCCGATGTTTACGGGAATGGGTGCTATATGGGAATTCAACATAACCTTTGTCTTGTCCATATTCATTTTAAGACCCACTCTATCAGAAGCTCTACTGAGGTCATCGAGCATTGTACCGAGGTCCTCCATGGTCTCAGCCATGACTACTATGTCGTCGGCAAACCGAAGGTGAGTGATGTACTCGCCGTTTATGTTAATGCCTAGCCCCTTCCAGTCCAGAACCTTGAAGACATCCTCCAATGCAGCAGTGAACAGTTTCGGAGAGATCACATCTCCCTGTCTCACACCTCGCTGCAGAAGGATAGGTTTCGAGGCTTGGTCCTGTAATCGGACTGACATAGTGGCGTTTACATACAAAGACTTCGATGTACCGATAGTCAATCTGGCACCGTTGAAGAGACTGTAGTACCGCCCAAGTCTCGATCGAATCGAAGGCTTTCTCGTAGTCCACAAACGCTAAACAAAGAGGCAAGTTATACTCTTCGGTCTTCTGTATAACCTGCCGCAGCGTATGTATGTGGTCTACGGTGCTAAAGCCTTTTCGGAAACCGGCTTGTTCGGGAGGCTGGAAGTCGTCAAACCTGCGCGAAAGACGGTTCGTAATGACTCTCGAAAACAGCTTGTAGACATGGCTCAGAAGTGAGATGGGCCTATAATTCTTCAGTAGAGCATTATCGCCCTTTTTGAAGAAGAGTACCACCACACCTCTGCTCCATGCCTGTGGCGTACTTCCCTCGAGAATGACGGAATCAAACAGCTTCTGAAGGGCCTTAAGGATCGGTTTTCCACCCGCCTTCAGGAGTTCGGCCGTAATTCCGTCATCACCCGGTGCCTTGTTGTTTTTGAGCTGCTTCAGAGCCATCCTAATCTCGTACAGGCTGACGTCCGGGATATCTGATCGTATACAAAAAATTAATCAAATCCAGTTAATAGCTTAACCACAGGAAATTATTTTAATTTCAATTTTCAATTCAATTTTGAATGTAGAACCATTTTTCTACGCAAAGATCGTTATGTCAAAGACCTGTGCGAGTCCATATAATTTTAAACACTTTTTCTCAATGATTACAGATGATTACAAATGGTGATACTTATTATTTCGACGTTTTAATATTTATTTTGTTAAAAAAATAGTATTTTTAATTTTCGATAAACTACTTATTTATGTGATTAAAATGCTTCTATAGACTATAAAAACCGTGTTTTCTATTATTGTCGTATTTTCATATTCACGTTGCGTTTTATTGTGGAGGGTAGGTAAATTATTGGTTGATCGATTTTCAAGCATGTCGTGATTTTAAAATTACCTTTAAAACGGTTAGTCTACGGATTTACTTGAAAATGGAATTAAAAAATATTCTGAATAGATTGTGATATTCTGAAGATTTTGGATGTGCGTGATGGACTATCGAACATAATTTACCACGACGATAGGCTCCCGGAATAGATCAACTAAGCATATTGCAGTCTACTGCTAGACATAGTCACAGCCCTTTTTTTTAAGCGGAGAAAATAACTGTCGCATGCTACACCACCCAGGGAGCTTGTGTGTTATGTGGGGCTCGCACCAACTAAAAACTCGGTCATGTGCCTACTCTCGCCTTAGGTGGATGAGCCGCAAGAACTACAATGCATGGTATTCGCGACCCACCAAGCGCGGCCCACTTCCAGGCTTTCCTCTTCTGCCTTCGGCGATGTCCGAGTAGACTTGAGACATCACCACGAGGTCACCAGGTCGTGGGTTCGATTCCCACAGGACACAAATATTTGTGTGATGAACATAAGTGTTTGTGTTGGTCTGGGTGTTTCTTATGTATTCTAAGTAGGTATGTATTTACAACAACAAAAAAAGTATATATGTATTATATCCATTATCTAGTACCCATATTACAAGCTCTGCTTAGTTTGGGCCTAGATTCTGCTGTGTAAAAATGTCGCATTTTTTTTTTATCACCACAACTCGAGGGCCGTGCAATGCGGATGACAGAGTCCCCAATCTATCGCTAGCTGGTCACTCTTAGGGTAGCATCAGTTCCCCAATTCAGAACCACACGATAACCAGTTGTCGACCGGTTCGGTTTGTTATCTCGTTTCGTCTTATGATTCACGCAACGAGAGAAAAAGAGATAATAAACGAACATGTCGAACGATTCAGTTCGACAACTAGTTAACGTGTGGTTCTGAACCCGGGAGCAAGTCGCCATAAAGACGGCTGTACCATTTCTTGGCCTCTCCCAAGTTGCAGTCGTCCGCATTTCGCATGCAGTCTACTTCAACTCTTCTTTGGGTCAACTAGCCGTAAATTTAGCTTTAACCATTCTGACCTCAACAAAAAAAACATCAAGTATCAACTCCCCACAACCGCGCTACACAGACACCCGGTATGCCTATGGCTTGTTTCTTTTTGTGAGGGGCGCAGTACCCCGTGTATAACGGACCTAAGTACTCAGAACGAAGCCACCCTCAAACATGGCTCATATACTGCTGCTGTCTATGTTTCTTACCTTCATTTGCTGTATATAGGCGTCATCAATCTGTATATAAGCTTATAAACGTTAGGCTTCGAAGCGTTCCTGATTAAGGGTTATAGAGTCCGAAATAAGTCTGACTACCCTATTATTATTTTTTGCCGTGGGGAAATCCTCATGGACGCACTCCGCCCAGGGACGGCGGAGCCAGTGTCGGACTCTTACCGACTAAAACCACCACGGTGTTGCTCCAACTACCTTTGTCCGGGGGCGTGGGAAACCTCTGTATTCGCACTACCCCCCCCCCCCCTCCCCGAAAGGTCACAGCCCGCCACAAGCAGGCGAGCCCCTTCTCCCTCGTGCGGCCTAACGTCGGCAGTACCCTCCCCGACGGCTTACACGGAACGCTGCGCGCCACCTCACGGGCCTTGCCATGATGCAGGTAACATGCTGATATCATGGTCACATCAATCACGCTAGCCACGCCTGCCTTGTCAGCCACGGGGGCCACGCCAGCCTCCTCGCCAGCCACGCCAGCCACCTGCAGGCCCTATCCACCTATATTTTTTATAGAGGTTTTCTTCCTTATACCTCATCCTCCACTGTGCCCTCTGCTAACTTCAGATGGATATGCGGCGACTACCATAGGGTAGTGGTGGGTTAGTGATAGCACTAAGCCTACGCCGTGTGTCCATCCATTCATCACATCACATCCATTTGTCTATCTGTCACATGGATTTTTAACCGCATTATGTAGCAAAAAAAATTACAATTCCAAGCAACTATAACAGAATTTATGGGTAATTATGGCCTCTATCTTGGTAAAAAGTAAAAACTAAAAATAATAAAAGACTTTAAAATTCAAAAGGAGTATTCATACAAGAAACGGGAACCTAAAAAAAGGATTTTTTAACGTTTTCTTAAAAACGGTAATACAAGCAAGCATGCAAGCGTCAAACTTGATCTGATTGTAGTGCGTAACTCTATAGATAAACTACAAATAACTAGTGGATCTGATCTCTCTCCGGTCGTGTCGGATTGCCGTCCCATCGGATTTTGAGAGTGAGGTGGAATAGAGAGTGCACCTGTGTTTGCGCACACACTTGTGCACTATAATATGTCCCGCGCAGATGGCTAGTCTCCGTTGAGATTGGCCGCCGTGACCGAAATTCTGCCAGGAGGACATTATTATTATTAACTAGTGGATCGCCCCGAACGGATACCCAAACAAATCATACAACCAGAATTATTAGTATATTTCATTTATTTACCTCTTCTCATTCTGAGAAGGGCCCAGCAGTGGGAACCTAGTGGGCTGATGATGCCATGATGATTTATTTAATAATTTATGCATACTTCTGTATGCATACTTCTGTATGCATACTTCTGTATGCATACTTCTGTATGCATACTTCTGTATGCATACTTCTGTATGCATAAATTGTTGTCATGATAATTGTTGCATACAGAAAGTTACAGAAGAAAACACTAGGTACCTATGTTTAGGAAAGTACAAGGTGCTGTAAGCTATAGAGATTTTTTTAGATATCTCCTTAAAAAATCTCTTCCAGCAGAACTGAGAGAGATGGCTATTTCTGATTGCTTAAATTCATGTTCTAAGGAAAAAACTAATCATGATCATCATTTCAGCTGAACGATGTCCACTGCTGGACATAGGCCTCCCCCAAGCATCGCCACAACGACGGGTCCTGCACTTCTGCATCCAGCGGATTCCTGTGACCTTCACCAGGTCGTCGGTCCACCTTGTGAGGGGTCTACCCACGCTGCGCCTTCCAGTACACGGTCGCCACTTCAGAACTTTACGGCCTCATCGGCCGTCCGTTCTGCTAGCAATATGCTCCACCCACTGCGACTTAAGTTTGCCAATTCTTCAGGCTATGTCGGTTACCTTCGTTCTCCTGCCAATCTCCTCATTTCTGATTCGATCACGCAGGGACACTCCGAGCATAGCCATTGCCCTTTGAGTGACTTTGAGCCTTCTTATCAGGCCAATTGTGAGCGACCACGTTTCAGTGCCGTAAGTAATTACTGGCAACACACAATGGTCAAAGTCTTGAGATACTACGGTATTTTGGACGAGAAGACATTACGTAGCTTCCCGAACGCAACCCAACCGAGTTGGATTTGACGAAAATAACTAATCAAAGAAGGTTTTTACCTGAAAAATAACAAATCTGCGGCATCCTAGATCGCTGACTGGAACCAAACACTTGACGGAGGGCACTCAAAGGGCCCTCACCCTTAATCTATGCACTAGACGTGTCTAAGTGTCAGATAAATTTGCCATCGACTTGAAAAGCCGGTGCACGTATAATCTTTGTCTTTGAGTCTAGACTGTTCTTCGGCTAATTCGAGTAATGTTAATAAACTTTTTATACCTTTCCGATGTGTTGTGAGTGTTGTGACACCATTTAATCACACAAATCTTCATGTTCATATCACAAGCTCTGTTTAGTTTGGGACTAGATGGTGCTGTGTAAAAATCTCCCAAAGATTACGATTAAGATTTATTATTTATTTATTTTGGCACTCAAAGTTGTAACGGAATACGTCTACCTAGGGCAGGCAATTCAGCTTGGTAGACACAACTTCGAGAAAGAAGCCAACAGAAGGATCCGTCTAGGCTGGGCAGCATTTGGCAAACTTCGCCGAGTCTTCTCGTCGCCTATACCGCAAAGTTTGAAGACCTTTGTCAAACACTGACAGTTGGGCTAGTCCACAAATTTAAAGTCGCTCAGCGTGCTATGGAGCGAGCTATGCTTAGAGTTTCTTTGAAGGATAAAATCCGTAACGAGATTATCCGGAGAAGAACCGGAGTGACCGACATAGCTTGTAGGATCAGTAAGCTGAAGTGGCAGTGGGCTGGCCATGTCTGTCGAAGGACCGATGGCCGTTGGAGCAGACGAGTCCTTGAGTGGAGACCGCGTATCGGCAAACGCAGCGTAGGGCGCCCCCCTGCCAGGTGGACCGACGACCTAAAGAACGTGGCTGGGGGGGACTGGATGCGGAAGGCAGAGGACCGAGCGTTGTGGCGCAACTTGGGAGAGGCCTATGTCCAGCAGTGGACTGCGATAGGCTGAGTTGATTTATTTATTTATTTAATTATTTGAGGGAGATTTGATTTGGGAGATTTGATTTTTATTTTTTATTTGCTAAAAAAATGAATTGAATTGAATTGGAGATGCGTTCCGAGCGCGTCAACCTTGAACACTATGGATCTGTGATATGGAGCCACAGACCAGTAAGCCTCTAGATGCCGATTAGCCGGACACCCCCGGTCATAACGCATATGCAGTAGCACTGCATATGATACGCCCCGCGGCCAATCAGGACGTCAGTCCGTCAGCGAGCGGCACCAATCACTCGGAATCGTACTACCGAACGTTTGAGCCGACCAATCATAACACACCGTCCGCCCCCCGGTCCCCGCCAATATTTTACGACTGTTTTCTCATGCAAAACTTTGTTTAAGCGGCGTCTTGATGCTTACTGGTCTGTGTATGGAGCTGCCGGGCGTAGTAGTATGCCCATATGGGCGCCCTTTTAGTTGCTTCAAATTGCGCGCGGATTTCGTATCTTGTGTGTTATTAATCTATGAATGTCAGTTTAAACTGGAATTGTCTAGCTCAAAGACATTTCTATACTGACGTCAGTATAATACCTTTATGGTCTAGCTTGATAATATGTGGCCGTGTGTAGCTGCGTACATGCAATAGAGGAAACAACAGAGATGCAAGGAGTTATAATAACAACTTAAATTATTTTCTCGTGGATATCTACTGGTAGAATTGGGCCTTCCAATCACAGCAACAATGAATGGTAAAAGGAGATGTTTCCATGATCAGCACTCTTAGCAGACGGACTATTAGGTACTACTAGCGACGCCATAAACTCATCATCCTCCGAGCCTTTTTCCCAATTATATTGGGGTCGGCTTCCAGTCTAGCCAGATGCGGCTAAACATCAGTATTTTACACGGAGCGACTGCCATCAGACCCCCGCAACCCAGTTACTGAGTAATACTGACATTCAGAGGTTAGACCAGTTTTCAGACTTTCAGGCTTCTGTCTACCCGTAACGACAGCCATAGATATTCGTATGACAACCGAGACCGACAGCTTAACGTGCTCTCCGAGGCACGGAGGGGTTTCGAGGTGTAACGAAACGGTCACCAATCCACAAACTGACCGCGGCAAGTGCAGTTTAACCTTGCAGATCGTACAATCCGCGCAGTGGTTGCTTCGCTACGAGTCCCACAGCCACGTCAACTGAACAGCTAAAATGTGTGCACTACATTAAGTGCTGTGCTTGTCGCCACAAGTTAAATTGACTACCCAAACACAAATAGATCACTGGCAGCTTTTAATTAATTCAACATCATTCCTTTCTTTTTATTTGTTTAAAAAATCTAACCGGTTTCAATACTATATAAAAAATAAATGTAAATTTTCTGGGTGATCCACTCACTGTTGAAAACTCAAGAATAAGTTGTTTTTATTAGTTCTTAATAATATTTCCGTGTGGTGTCGGACGTAAAGAATTGCACCACCCTATATCTTCTCATGGGTGTAGTAATAGGCGACTAAGGGATTCAACAGAGGATGGGCAGCAGCGTTCTCTGAGTACAACCAAACAACCAAACAACTGCGATTGCCAACCCGCCTGCCAAGTGTGGCGATTATGGCATATCCCCCCTTTTTGGGGGAGGCCTATGTCCAGCAGTCAGCAGCAGTCTTTTGGCTGAAATGATGATGATGAATATTTCCGAATAAAATTGTTACTAACCTAGCTCGCAAAAAAAATACCGATAAGCTTTTCGCCTATCACTTCCCAATCGATTAAGAAATCGATACAAAGTTAATAGTCAGACAAAATGTCCCGTGTCATATAATGCACCTGCCTTTTTTCGAAATTAACATTAAATGATTGTATAACAACTGTACACGTACAAAGAAAGGTATTTTAAATAAACTCTGTATTTTTGGTTAATTTAAGTGGTTTTTCAGGTTTATTAGTTTTTTATGCGACATAATTTGCTTGTCTTATGTCGTGGAATATCGTTTACGTGTGTCACAATAGCTGATGGCCGGGTGCGAATATACAGTCAACCCAGACAGCTTAACGTGCTCTCCAAGGCACGGAGGGGTTTCGAGGTGTAACGAAACGGTCACCAATCCACAAACTGACCGCGGCAAGTGCAGTTTAACCTTGCAGATCGTACAATCCGCGCAGTCGTTGCTTCGCTACGAGTCCCACAGCCACGTCAACTGAACAGCTAAAATGTGTGCACTACATTAAGTGCTGTGCTTGTCGCCACAAGTTAAATTGACTACCCAAACACAAATAGATCACTGGCAGCTTTTAATTAATTCAACATCATTCCTTTCTTTTTATTTGTTTTAAAAATATAACCGGTTTCAATACTATATAAAAAATAAAAGAAAATGGTCTGGGTGATCCACTTACAGATATAGTGTGAACGATAGGAAAGATAGTCCACTTATTTTTTTGATGTGTAACACCTTTTCTCTCGCTTTCCTGCAATCTGTGGGAGTCCGGTAAGCACGCGCTATTTTATTTGACCAATGAGCGAGCGCGGTGCTAGAGTTGGCCGTCAGATCGTACCTGCATTTTCCGAGACGTTGGTACTGTCAGCCATCAGCTATGCAGGCCTGTGACAGCTTTAGTTCCAAGGTATTCGCAAAGTATTTCGCACCGTACCGCCTCCGCCATGTCCTCGTGTTGCACTGATGTTTTTGGCCTGTCCTGTCAGTCGGTTGTCAATGTGTTTTTACGCTTAGCAGTTACACTTGAGACCATTACACCAACGAGGCAGTTTTATGATATTAATTATTAAAAATATCTGAATAATCATCGACTTATGTTGCTGACAGTACTTTTGCCACCAATCCAATGTGTATATAGTATAGGATAGCGAAACGAGCTAAAGGCTCACCTGATGTTATGCGGTTCCCTTTGCCCATAATAACTGCAATACCACCTAGGCTGTTGCCTAAATGGTACCTAGAAAGCAAGGCAAGGCAAGGTGGTGGCAAGTCAGTTCGCCAAACTGAGACATGAAGATGGAAAGTCTCATGTGATTGTAATTTCACCGGCACCCGTACCCGTCAGACCGAAACACAGCTATGCAAGCATCACTATTTGGCGGATAAGTAGGTACGGTGGTAGTACTTCCCCGGACGAGCTCTTTCACAAAGGAGCTCTACAACTACTAAAATTCCTAATGTTACTGTTAACTATAAGAGTTAAATTTTTTTAAAGATGGATCTATATTTAATAGTGGATGACTCCGATGGGTTGAATTAACAGGATAGACATATTTTTTCCTAGATAAATAAATAAATAAATATTTTTGGGACATTTTTACACATCACCATCTAGTCCCAAACTAAGCAGAGCTTGTACTATGGGTACTAGACAATGGATATAATACTTAAATACAATTTTTTTTTTTGTAAATACATACTTGTAATACATAAGCAACACCCAGACCAACACAAACACTCATGTTCATCACACAAATATTTGTGTCCTGTGGGAATCGAACCCACGACCTCGTGATCAGCAGTCCGACACTCGAAACACTAGACCACAGAGGTTGTCAGGAAATAATAATTAAGAACAACGTTACAATTGTATATTTAAAATATTATTTTATCTCTGTACCTACTAACTTAAATAATAAAATATTGTGTGTAAATCGAAGACAGAACAAAATAAAATTAAGTAGAGCACAGTGAAGCTCATTTCAAAGCCATTTTGCGGTAAATTAAACATGGTTTGACCAATTGTAACATCACTTTATAAGGAGGTTATTAATACCTTTCGATATAAAACAACCTGCACGTGGCTTTCACTTACACTGGAAAGGTGTATTGCATAATGTCATTCATTATAAATTTTTTACACAAAAATAAATATAAATAATTAATTTATGAAACGAAAAAAAAAAAAAACACGCGTCGATAAGACACAAAGCGTGGGGCACATTGCTCGCTGAACGGATGGCCGATGGGGCCGAAAAGTTCTGGAGTGGCGACCGCGTACTGAAAGGTGCAGCGTGGGTAGGCCCCGCACAAGGTCGATCGACGACCTGGTGACCATAACATAAAATAACATCACGCCTGTATTTCCCCGAAGAGGTAGGCAGAGGTGTAATGGTACACCCACATTTCGCCAGTTACGTTATAGTCCCATGTAATAAGGGGCGAGCCTATTACCATTGACCGGGCACAAATCCAGACTCCGGGCTGCTATTGAGAATTTCCTAATGAAAAATCCCAATAACACTTTGCCCGACCCGGGAATCGAATCCAGGACCTCACGCTCCAGCAGTCGCGCTTGCAACCACTAGACCAACGAGGCAGTCGACCTGGTGAAGGTCGCGGTAATCCGATGAATGCAGGAAGCGCAGGAGCGGTCGTTGTGGCGATGCTTGGGGAGGCCTATTTCCAGGTAGTGGACGTCTTTCGGCTGAAATGATGGATGATGATGAAGAGTAGATTTTCCCTTCTATCACTGGAACGAGCACAAAGAGCTGTCCTTAAAGTTATGACCTCCAAGCCGTTCAGGTATCCTACCACGGTACTCTATATCAATTGCCAAGTTCTCACGGTGAGGAAGCTCTTTGTTCTCTGCACCATTTTACGCAGACACTCTTCTTTAAGATACGAACTGAATGCTATTAAAACCGTAGATACTATGAAGTATGTCCAACACACTATTGTAGAACAGCTCTCGCTCAGCGACATTATAGAATCTTGTCAAGTTATCTATATAATAAAATTAATAAACTTTGCAACATATATCCTATGTGTCGACAAGAGTGTAAGACTAAGATCTGTAAATGGCTACTGACCCAAGATTATGATGAGACAGAAAATCTGATAAAGCTGTCGATTTTATAATCTAACTACATTTTATGTTATTCTAATACTGTTTTCTTCCTATAATGTAACTGCTGGTGTAACAACTTAAGTGCGAGAACACTGGTACCCATAACACAAGTTAAATCTTACCGTGGGTACCAGAGTTCATCGAGACACTCTTATTTCTAGTTGTATTGATAAGTCTAATGTTATTTGTAAGAAGTGTTTTTGTACAACTTTTTATGGAAAATAAACTTATTACTTATTATTACAGTAATACAGTACATACATTACAGTAATGAAGACCCAAAGCTAATTATTTCTATTTTTCGAATGGACTTTTTCGCAGGTGGTACCAAGGTAGCCTGGCTGCTTAATCGGACTACTGTGGTGAAAAGTGGGTCTCTATCCACCGCTAATTCTAATAACCACGCCCTCCTTTATAAAAATAATATCCTGCAAGTATCTAAAACACTTTCGTCTATTTTGGAAAGGTAGGCGCTGGAATGCATCAAGCTACAGGTAAGTACCGCAAATCCAAGTTATACTTATTACCTCGGACGAATAAAAAAGGCGGACGGAATCTCGCTAAGAAAAGATTGAAGCTCTTAATTTTTTCCTTAACCCACTATAATCTCGACAGCATTTTATCACACCATTGCAATATATATTGTTATTTTATTTGTGGCACTACGACAATAACTGCCGTCACACGAGATTTGTTGCGTAATCGCGGCTTTTAGTCTTACTATGGGTGTGAATACGGGTGGTCCGTGTGGTGCCGGACTTAAAGAATAGCACCACCCTTATCTCTTCTCATGGGTGTCGTAAAAGGCGACTAAGGGATTCACCAGAGGATGGGCAGCAGCGTTCTCTGAGTATTTAACCAACCAACTGCGATCGCCAACCCGCCTGCCAAGCGTGGCGATTATGGCATATCCCCCCCTTAATTGGGGGAGGCCTATGTCCAGTAGTGGACGTCTTTCGGCTGAAATGATGATGGGTGTGAATTTGTGCGTGCCAGCCCGTACTTTTAAGCGAGCCGTCTTAGTATGGATGTTTCACTTATTGTTTAGCGAGATTCCGTCCGCCTTTTTTTATTCGTCTAAGCTTATTAGTTTTTTGGCCAGTTTGGTTAAGAAGAAAATTATTTTTAGCTACTTTTTGGGACAAGTATCTTTCCCAACAACTGCAACTCGTGTAAGCCAGGATCTACAACCAAAAAAAAAAAACAACCAGAAAAATGGCAAAACAATGAAGCTCGGCACATCCCAGTGAAATGATTGAACTTTTTTGTAACCCGCAATAAAATTAATTTTCAGCATCTGTATTTTCCTATTTTGCAAATACTTTCATGATTTGGTCTTGCAGGTCAAATGCTCATACATCTATAAGGCGGCACCATCATCTTTATTCCTACTCCAAACTCAGTCTTAAACCATATTTTTTCGCTAAAGAAAGACCTTAAGGCCATTGTCAATTAAAATCAAGAATAATAACACGGCAAAATAACATAACATCACGCCTGTATTTCCCCGAAGGGGTAGGCAGAGGTGTATAGTAGGTACACCCACATTTCGGCAGTTATGTTATAAGTCCCAAGTAATAGGGGGGCGTATTTTTGTGTTGTGTGTTGTCCGTGTATTGTTCCGTGTGGTGCCGGACATAAAGAATTGCATCACCCTATCTCTTCTCATGGGTGTCGTAAAAGTCGACTAAGGGATTCACCAGAGGATGGGCAGCAGCTTTCTCTGAGTATCCAACCAACTGCGATCGCTAACCCGCCTGCCAAGCGTGGCGATTATGTAATATCCCCCAACATGCTTGGGGGAGGCCAATGTCCAGCAGTGGACGTCTTTCAGCTGAAAAGATGACGACGATGAATAGGGGCGCGAGCCTATTGTCAGGCACAAATCCAGACTCCGGGCTGCTACTGAGAATGTCCTAATGAAAAAGCCCAATAACACTAAATAATAATAATAAAATAATGAAGAATAATAAAAGTTCCGAGACGGCAAAAGTAGCCGCTTAAAACCCCGTGTCTATCATCTTAATGTTTTTCCAAACAAATAAAATCGATAGTTTATTACTTTAATTTATAATCGTTACCAATCGAAACAATTCAACAGACGTAATATATTACTCAAGTCTATTTAAAATTCAAAGGGCTATATGATAATTCCGATTTCGGATATAAATTAACGCTTGAATAAATTATAATCATCAATTATAATTTAAAAATTCCAAACAAGCAATCGAGCACATCAAATGGATTCCCATAGAATCGATTAGTCACATACTCGTACTTTCACATCACTAATGAACATGATTGACCTATTTTGTAATCGGTTAATTGAATGTTATCTTGTAGTTCCAATCGATTTATGGATTGGAGTAAACAACCCTTTGCTTTAGAGAATCGGCAAGAACATAACTGAACATATTCGTGAAGAGTTAGCGATAATTTGTGTTTTAAAACTCAAGTATAAGTTGTTTTTATTAGTTCTTAATAATCAAATCAAAATAATTTATTTGTAAAGCATAGGTAAAAGTCAAAAACTTGGTGGAAAATTAAAATATTAAGTCACACTATGTTTAACCTTAAAAGGCATACAAATTACATAGTACAGTCAACTACATAACAGTGGTAACACTTGAATTAGAAAACCGCTCTTACTGCTAACGAAACAAAGGCGCTGTCAATTAAAACAGTTACCACTGACATGCGGTCGACCGTACCTATAGAGCACAGCATAGCATTTTTGTAATTAATTAGCATTAGTTATAATTAACTTATTCATATTTTTAGGTTACATAAATCATACTAATAATTATAATTATTTTAAAAACTTGTGTTTAGTACAATAATAATAACAATAATAATATTTCCGAATTGTTACTAACCTAGCTCGCAAAATAAAATACCGATAAGCTTTTCCACTATCACTTCCTAATCGATTAAGAAATCGATACAAAGTTAATAGTCAGACAAAATGTCACCGTGTTATTGTCATATAATCCACCTGCCTTTTTTCGAAATCGACTAAATATTAAACGATTATTTAAGAACTGTAGCCAGACAAAGAAAGTTATTTTAAATAAACTCTGTATTTTTGGTTAATTTAAGTGGTTTTTCAGGTTTATTAGTTTTTTATGCGACATAATTTACTTGTCAAAAAACCATTATAAGCAGAACTAGCTTAGTATGTTAATTTCATATAAGACAAGCTCAATTTATAGTAGTCTATCTAGATATGAGCCTAACTTTCAAGGTTCGCCTTCGCTAAAAATTAGCACCACTCCACACCTGCATACTATGGTCAAACGAGGACAATCATCATGTCAGCTCGTAATTGTTTACTATTGAACATGGATCTTGTAACTATTACGATGGTATTTCGATAATAAATACCTAAGTAAGATTAACAGTATATTCTAAAGCAATTTTTGTAAATGTGTCCCGTCCGAATGAGAAAAAGAGAGTGGACCAGACACTATCAGTAATAATAACATTACTGACAGTGTTTTTAAGCTATTGCATAGCTTCTATCGCGGGCCTTGAGCGTGGAGACCGAATCCAGAAATTCCGTAACGAAAATAACCTAACACCCCCCACTCCGACCGGCACTGCGGTGATACTTTTTAGTATTGCCATCTATCGATGAATAGCAGAACTTTTAATGACTTTTTGAAATATCACGCTTGTCTCTTTAGTTCTGCAAATCGCCTCTAGGTGGCATTGGTTGTATCGGCGTTACTGCGCATGCGTAATCCCCGTCTTCGCCCCGCAATATGGTGACTGACTCATGCCTGCTTAGAGTTTCGGCGTTAGGGCACCTCCTCTTTGTATTTACATAAAAAATGCTATGCAATAGCTTTACCGCGGCAGTCTCCGAGTACCACACGTCTTTTTTTTATAGTATAGGATGGCGAAACGAGCTAAAGGCCCACCTGATGATAAACGGTTACCTTTGCCCATAACAACTTCAATACCACCTAGACTGTTACTGTTACCTAAATGGTACCGCAAGTCGGTTCGCCAAACTGAGACTTGAAGATGAAAAGTCTCATGTGATTGTAATTTCACCGGCACCCGTACCCTTAAGACCGAAACACAGCAATGCAAGCATCACTATTTGGCGTAGAGTGGCTCGAATGAAGGAATGACGGTAAATAATGATATTATTTATTATTTTGATATTTTACTTCAGTATTGTAATAGTGTCAATATAATGACATTATACTGAAGTATGTGGAGCGCGATACGGATGGCCGACGGGGCAGCAAAGTTCTGGAGTGGCGAGCGCGTACTGGAAGGCGCAGCGTGGGTAGGCCCCCCACAAGGTGGACCGACGACCTGGTGAAGGTCGCGGGAATCCGCTGGATGCGGAAGGCACAGGACCGGTCGTTGTGGCGATGCTTGGGGGAGGCTTATGTCCAGCAGTGGACGTCTTTCGGCTGAAATGATGATGATGATGATGATGTGGAGCGCATCATTTCAATCGTCAGTATTCATACTAGCACCTCCCACTCAGTTTGAATATCAGTCTAATCATATCAGTCTAATTTAACAAGCTTACAAGCCACTGGTGTCAATTGTCTTGTTCACGAACTAAACTTATTTTAAACTATCGCTCTCTTTTACTAATAACAGATACAAGAAAGGGATGGCAACAATTTTAGAATTACTGTCAAATAAATAATAATAAAAATAAATAAATATCTTCGGGACATTTTTACACAGCACCATCTAGTCCCAAACTAAGCAGAGCTTGTGATATGGGTACTAGACAATGGATATAATACTTATATACTTTTTTTTTTTAAATACATACTTATAATACATAAGAAACACCCAGACCAACACAAACACTTATGTTAGTTCATCACACAAATATTTGTGTCCTGTGGGAATCGAACCCACGACCTCGTGATCAGCAGTCCGACCCTCGAACCACTAGACCACAGACGCCGTCAATTAAATTTAATTAGTCGGAGTTTAGATTTCCATACAAGTTTAGTCGTGATTTCGGAACGTGCCCACTAAAATACAAAGAAATGTAACACATAAACTAATTTGACTAATTTTTTTTTACTAATACGACTATTAGTAAAAAAAAATTGATTGATTGATTGTTTAAAATAAGTTTAGTTCGTGACCGAAAAAGAGAATCGACACAATGTTTTGGTCCATTTTTTTTTTGTATTAGTTTTTTTTTTAACATTACGCAATTATTATTCCTACATGAGCTTTTTTCAATGACAGTGTGTGGAGTGGTTTTGTAATGTCATTACCGAACGAAGAAATGACAGTAATACTAATGTCATTATTGATAGTGCCTGGCAAAGACTTTGTATATACTGACGTAAGTATAATAAATACCTTTATGGTGCCTGGGGCATTGTGGGCATAGAGAAAAGATCGTTTCTCTATGGTCTGGGGCCGCTTTTGTTTTTTTATAAGAGTTCGAAAAGTATGCAAATATACCGACTAGGATTAAAGACCATGTAGGTAATAATATCATCACACCGCATCCTTTCAGGATGGGCAGAGTACCGTCAGCTAATTAACAAAGGACCAGTACTAATAATATACATCCCAATTGAAAAGAACCCCAAATACGGTCAGCAGAATAATAATAATTATATTCAAATGAGAGCCAGGTGTCCATTAGGAAGTAAAAAAACTATTAATAGTACTGAAAGACCTTTATAGGAATTTCTTTGCTGACCCTACTCAATTGAGGCGTAAAGTATCTATTGTTGAAAAGGATGTAATGGAATTTGGACCTTATTTCTTAAACTTGCAGTTTCAATTTGAATCTAGCTTTTTTAGTTCCTTAAATTAATAAAATAAGTTTTCATTCTCGCCAATTCGTCTACGCGCGTTTCTTATTCTATTTTCAAACTTATGAAAAAAAATCGCATGCAGCCAGCGACAGTCGCTGCATGGAGCCTTTGGAGCCTTTAAAACAATATGAGATAATATAGAAATTTGTACCTATGTCAATTTGTTTAATAAACCAAGTTTAAACAATCTTATAGATGAAGGAAGAAAAATGTACTTCTTCGTTATAAAATTGTGATTTAATGTTGTTACAATCTCTAAAAAGATTTACTTCGGCCCAAAGTATTGCAATCTTTTATTGTAGTCATGTGATTTTAATAATTATGTTTCATTGTTTAGTAATTATCTATGGATTTTCGGATCTGAATTAAATGTAAAAAATTAATTAAATTAAAGTGATTTCTTAGGTTTTCGCGATCACTACACATTATAATTACATTATTATTAGTAAGTCCTTATTCACCAACCTACCAGTAAAGGACTGCCTGGATGTTGTAAAGAAGCGGTTAAGTGATAATGACATGCCTCTAGCATATGCAGAGCTACTTGAACACTGGCTTACCAGCGGCTACCTACTGTGGGACAATGATTTTTACCTTCAAGTCGACGATGTGGCCATGGGTTCACCGGTATCCCCGGTGGTAGCGGATATCTTCATGGAGGATTTTGAAGGGAGAGCTCTCCTGACCGCCCCGGCTATGCCGAAGATCTTCAAGAGGTACGTTGACGACACTTTCACCATCTTGCCTCACAGTAGTGTCTCTGCTTTCTTAGAACATCTAAATTCTATACACAGTAAAATTCAATTTACTATGGAATTGGAGACAAACAAATCCTTAGCTTTTCTTGATATACAACTTATCCATAATCCTGATCATTCTGTTAGTCATACAGTGTATAGAAAGCCTACCCATACAGACAGGTACTTGAACGGTGAATCTCACCACCATCCTTCTCAGTTAGATACCGTGGCCAAATCTTTGTTACAGAGAGCACACCGCATCTGCGATGCCGACCACCTGGCAGGGGAACTTTACCATGTGAAGCATGTTCTCAAGCATAATAACTTGCAAGCTCCACATCCCCATTGCAAACGCCGCCTGAAACCCAGCACAGTTGATCGTCGAACTGCTGTTCTACCTTTCATCAAAGGGGTCACCGACAGAATTGGTCATATCTTGAAGCGTGCTTCTATCAAAACCTATTTCAAGCCCCAAAGAAAGATCAGCCAACTCCTCAGACCGGTGAAGTGTCACATTCCCTTACAAGGTGCAGGGGTCTACAAGATTGATTGTGATTGTGGGTTATCATACATAGGGCAAACAAAGCATAGTATAGCCACTAGAATTAAAGAACATATAGCTGACGTCAAGAACAGACGCTCCACAAAGTCTGCAGTGTGTGAACATGCCCTAGACAAACCCAACCATTTTCTTCGATTTGATAAACCACAAGTTCTGGCTAAAGAAAACCGATATGTACCTAGAATGCTCCGTGAGGCTATTGAAATTAAAAAACATCCTAATTTTAATAGAGAAGATGGTTGGCAGCTACCACCTGTTTGGAACCCAGTCCTAAAAATAATCAAGTCCCAAACAGCACGCAACACTGTAAAAGATAATGATATTGTGAGTGATTACTGCGTGCATCGAAACTATTTTAATTAATAATATTGTACGGTAGATTAAAATATTTTTTTAGAAATATTTGTAAAGACGCTTGTCATCTTAGTCTACCTGCGACCACGAAATGCTGCAAAGCTTTCGAAACGTCAGGGAAACCAATTTAAATAATATACGCGATTTAATCCGGTTAAACTTTGTTTTATTATAAAGTGATTTCCATGAAAACAGGTCTAATCGAAACAATCTTATGGAATAAGTGGGGAGAGAAAATTCTGCCTTTTGGTTAAATATATTGAAAAATTGTTAATGCTGACCCTAAAAACAGATGGACACCATAACGATTCCAAAAAGGCAAATAAACTCAAACTCAAAACTTTTATTGCATTCATGTGTACCTACATAGGTGTTACATTTATAAGTCCTGTAGTACACACTTATATGGTTTCAACATGATACCCGGTAAGGGCACAGCAACATACTAATAAATAATAGGTTCCATAACAATTACATTATAATAATAGTTATAAATAATAATAATTTACTTATCTCATAACATGTAATATTTTTTATACCATTTTTTTTTTTATTTTTTTTTAATATTATCTATAGTTAAACTTTATCTATATTTAATCCTCAGACCGGCAAAAAAGCTTAAATCCTAAGCTTAAATCATTAAACAAAATCAAATCCAAAACGAAAACTCACAGCCAAATCCACTCGCAAACTTAGTCAAGAAGGGTAAGCTTCGGACAATATGACCCCAACTTATTGACACACGCATAATTACAGGGTTAAATAATACAACCCGTTTGTCCTGCAATACGGGGGTCAGGTAACCAGCTGCATACACAATACGCTTCAATCTGCCCAGATTTGACCTTCAAAATGAGGAAACGACCCTTGCAAATGAGATGAATGATAGCTTAGAGAAAAAAAAACAGTTTGGAATGTAGATAGTCATTGTAAGGGTTTGGACATTGTATTGGAATTTATCTTTTGTTGCTCTAGAAATGGTTGTGTTTTGAAAAACAAATAAAAAAGAAATAATCACTTATTAAAACGAAAACCAGCGCGTAAAAAATATCAGTTAGATTTTTCGGCCAATACCTACTTATTAATTTTGTGTTGGTCGAAGGTTTTTAATTTTTATTTTGTAATGAAGATTTACTTTACTATAATTTTACTATTATTTTTGTTACTTTTTATTATTATTTTGTAACTTGTTATATTATAGGGAAGATTAAATTCATATTATTGTAATATTTTATTTTTTATATTTTCTTGCATACTTTTAGTCCCATGGGCAAAGAACAGAAATTCCTTGATATACGATAATTTTAGAACATCAGTACGATAATCCACTTGTACTCATCTGGCAACCCTGGCAAAGAATAACTGCTGCCATTCTACGTGCCAACGCTGTCCAGTCTTCTGGGCACGCTTTCGGATGACAGTGATGTTGAGTTCTTCGACGCCGAAGTCCACTTGTTATAATGTTATTTAATCTGTATTTTGTACATACCAGGACCCTCAGAAAGTATTGCGAAAAAAAGTTTTTATATATGGGAGACTGGCCAGTTATAATGTTTTTCGAAAATATGATTATTTATAAGTAAAAATAAGTAAGTTCCAATTTCAAAATTTCCCTCCACATTTTTTGCGAGTTAATTCAAAGTATTGTGTCTCACTGAAATATGGATCTGCGCCGGGAACATTTTAGAGCTATGATTTTATACGATTTCAAGTGTCGCCTGAAACCGGATGAATCGTACGATAGACTTCAAATGGCATTCATGGATGAAGGCCCTTCCAAGGCAACCGTGTATCGTTGGTATAACGAATTCAAGCGCGGTCGACCAACTTTGGGGGATGACGAAAGAAGCGGTCGCCCTTTGACGGCTGTTACCGAAGAAAACGTGCTAGCAGTGAAAAATTTAATCCAAGACAATAGGCGAATTACATATCAGGAGATTCAACACATATTGAAGATTGGATCGGGAAGCGTTCACGAGATTCTACACAGCCATCTTCGCGTGAGGAGGATAGTATCACGCTGGGTGCCGCACAACCTCACCGATGCTCAGAAGCAGGCCCGGGTGGAATGGTGCCGTGATATGCTTAACAAATTTGAAGCAGGCTCGTCTCGGCGTGTTTACGACATCGTTACAGGTGATGAGTCCTGGATTTATCAATACGACCCAGAAACCAAGCGCCAGTCGACTGTTTGGGTGTTTCAAAATGAGCCAACGCCTACCAAAGTGAAGCGATCTAGAAGCGGGGGTAAGATTTTGATCGCTAGCTTTTTTAATTTGACTGGCCACTTGGTATCAATTCCCTTACGGGATCAAAGAAGCATTAATGCCGAATGGTATACTACCAAATGTTTGCCAGAAGTTTTCTCTGTTATAAGCAACAAGCGACCAAACACAGGGCTCCGCGGGCTACTGCTCCACCACGACAATGCACCTGCGCACACCGCACTCAAAACGAGGGACTTCCTGGACAGCACGCCAGTCAAACTCCTGGGTCACCCTCCTTACAGCCCTGATCTAGCACCGTGTGACTTCTTTTTATTCCCAAAAATAAAAAATCAGCTCAAAGGGATACAATTTTCGTCGCCGGAAGATGCGCTGGTTGCGTTCGAGCAGGCTGTAAACGAGGTGTCTGCGGCGGACTGGAAAAAGTGTTTTGAAAACTGGTTTAGGCGCATGAATCTTTGTATAGAGGCTGGTGGAAAGTACTTTGAAAAGATTTGATAAAAATATATGTACGTATAGAACAATTTTTTTTAGTTTCGCAAAACTTTCTGAGTGTCCCACGTATGTATGTTGTATGTAAAATATTATAGATAGGTAGTAAGATGTGTATAGATAGTGTATTTATATTTTAAAATTAAAATAATAATAATATGAATTAAATGTGACTTTAGGATCGTATCGTAGCTATTACATTATGTCGAATATCATATATATCATATCATATATTATCTATCTAGTCAAAATAAATTATGTAAACTTAAACAAATAAACCATGCTATCAATGAATACTAATCATTTATTACCTAGTTGGGTACCTACTTACTACTATCTAAACTTGAAGGTGTCTATAATATAAAACTAGATCATGTTGTCAAGACTGCATCTTCCTGTACCTATGTACCTACCTAGTTACATAAAATAATAGCAACATGCTTTTCGCAAAAGCGGGGTTGAAGGATAGAGGATTGCTCCTTCACGTATCTTATGCCGCATGCCGGCCGGTAGGTACCTTACCTTTTAAGATATCCCAGGACACAGAAAGGCTGGGTATCTTCGGAAACCAAACGTAAGAACCATGCTGTATAGTGTACTAATCTTAATTATTATTTTTAAAAGGGTAAAATTCGTTAAATCATCTAATATTCGATACCATTATTGAAGTTCAAAGTTTGAATGCAACTACTGCTACCGCCATCTATGTAGGCCTTATCAAACTAAGCAATAAAACGCCATCTTTTATTACGTAGACGTACTTCGACTAAAAAGTACGCGTTACGCATGTTATTTTGATTGAATTAATGAGTAGGTAGTACAATAATATTTTAATACTTACTTTATTATTTATCACAACAAAATAAAACTTATCGGTTACCAAACGGCTTCCCACTGACCCTACACTACAAGTCCACAAGACTAAACAACTGACAGAACGCGCCATCTATGAGCTAGTAGTATAAGCTTTTATGTGATCATGTCCATCATAAGTACCAGAAGTAGTTACCAGATAGCATAAGTAGGTAGTAGACAAAATTTACAAAATGGAAAAAAAATATTCGTAATTATTAAGAACGTAACATATTTTTTTTCGTTATGTTTTCAGTATAAAATTTACTTGCATAAAAAAAATACCGGCATTAAATTTGACACTGCAAATAGCATTTTGACTTGTTGCTAAAGATGCTTATTCCGGCGAGTCAAGATCTTTAGAATATAAAAATAAGAAAACATTTTAAAACAATGCACTTTATTATAAATATCAAAACTCTGATAATAAAAACATCATAAAACCGACCAACTTGTCTTTTTATTCAAATTCAGTTTCGACTCAAAGAATTCGTTTTCCTTTTTCAGCCCTTTCAGACCCATAAAATATGGATAATTGTTATGGGTCGCCAAATAGAAGATCCCTTGTAAATTTTTATCAGTATTCAGGCCCAAAATGTTAGTAACTATAGGATTTTTATCATAACAATCCCTGTTCCTCGCTTCTTGTACCGATTCACATTTCATGGCTATAAAACTGTTTGGGTTTTGGAGTGCAGCTATCCAAAGGCTGAATGACCGTATATGACTGCAAAGGACGTTACATGGAGCCCAGAATAAGTCCCCGGGTTGGTATTCTCCGCCGTTGACGTAAAAATTAACATGGCCGACGGGAGCCGCCATTCCATACCCATCGATATTCGTCTCGATGACGTCAACGAAATCAGCATCTGATTGGTCCAATCGGTCGTCTGGGCCTAAGTTCCGGAAGCAAGGACCTGATGGATCTAATCCAGTTATTCTTGATATGTTCATTCCAGTTAAGAGTCTATAGTTTTTGGCTATGAAGCTTATGGTTTGGCCGCCTAGGCTGAGGCCTAGGAGCTCGAGGTTTTTAGGGACCAAGCCATATTTGGTGAGTGTGGCAAGCATTTCGGCGGTGTGTTTCCCAATAGTTCGCATGTTGCTGGCAGCTCTGAAATCGTAAAAATATTTTGTAAGCAAATGGGTTTGGTTCTGTAAAAGAAAGAATTTATTTTCCCGTGTGGGTGGACTGAGGTGTCCTGGCCAATTGGCTTCTTATAAACTACACTTTCTAGGGATTTCTAGAAAGGTTATTCAAAGATTATATTGTTTGTGTTTTGTGTTATTTATACTGGATAGATAGGTAGCCTCTTTTGCACCAACTCTGTTACATTGCCAACACGCAGAAAAGTATTTATGTATACAGGAAGAAGGAAAACCTTTTTTCTGAAAATATGATGTACATGTACAGTATGATCACGAGGACATTTAAAATAAATAAATAATCGTTTATTGACATAAATGCTTATACACTTAATGTAGAATTCTCTGACCCCTGCGCTAGTAATAACTGTGTTGCAGGAGCCAGTGTCTTCTCGCTATATAATAAACACAGTTAAAGATAATATGACAATAAGTATTCGATTCTTTCCATAAACAGTAAAAAATAAGTTGTTTAGGAACAAAAAAATAGAAAATGAATCTTAAGTCCTGCGTGTAATGTTTGTGCTAGAGTGTACCTAAAGAGTGTGTTTGTTTTAAGTACCTTGTGGGGACGTGCGTATGAATACACAAGGCACATCCGAGGACGTTTTCAAAGGGGGGACTTTTTGGTACGTCCTCGGATCGACCTAACTACTGAATCGTATTCTACGCGCGATTTTGAGTCTTTCTGTATACTTAATAAGGAAAACTTAGTCAAACCTCGGTTTGGTAGTCATTATTCATGCATACACTCCGAAAGTGTGTGTCCGCTAGGCGGCGCCACTTAAAATTCATACACACTACGTTTTACACTTCAGTCATGTTTTTAGTACTTCGGGGGGACTTATGTGTTAATCTTCACACAAACGTCCCCAGATTGGTAGCTTTTCCAGACAGAGTGTATAAACGTCCCCAGATGGGCAGCTTTTCCAGACAAGAGTGTATTCAGGTCCTCGTTAGGATAGATTTTCCATGTGTTACGGGTTTCCTTATAATTACTTTATGTACCTAATAAAAGATATCAACGCATCGTTTCACCGTATAAAGTCTGCTAAGTGTATGTACTATGTGTGTTATACAAATCCAATGAGCTCAAACTCTATGGGTTTACTAGTAGCCATCCAAGGGTTCCGTAACCCACCTTCCAGCTCCATCATCAGAATTCAGAACAGCTTGATGGTAACATATGATTGTATTGTCATCAGAAATACATACCATTATTGTGTAAATAATTGCTAAGTTTCATAATGATACAATACAACGATTAGATCTGTGTGGAATTTAGTTCCTTAGATTCCGTTACAGAGTTACAGGTTGATATATTAAGGGGTGCTAGGCCATAAAACCTCCTCATGTGCCTGATGGCTGCTGGTCCTTTTTAATATCTCTGGAGGGAACAGCAGTTGTTGGGCCGGTACACCCTGGGCACGGGCAATAATTCTTCTTTGGATCGGGGGACTTATTGTCCATGGTAAATATTTTGGCATGGGAGGGGCCCGATCTGAGCTAATGGGAAGTTGCTCCACGAATCCCTCTGATGCCACAGATGATGAGGGCACAGTGGAGGAGCAGGGAAGGGCCAGGTGTGCACTCACCCTGCCACTGGGCAGGCAGCGGGGGGATTGTGTCCTTCCCTGCCCCCTTTGACCTCGTGACCCGAGCAGAAATCGTGCGGTTGTGTTCTCAAACCTCCTTTTGGGACCGAGGGTATTGTCTTCACCGCCCGGACCGCGAGGAATAAAACCTCTATAAGAAATTATCGAAGGATAGGGCCTGTGGGTGGCAGACTCGGGGTAGCCCGTCGCTCAACCAGTCAAGGCCTGTGATGGAGGCGCACTGTTGTTCTGCGCGCGCCACCATGGAGGGTGCGGCCGATGTTAGGCCACACAGGGAGAAGAGGCTCGGCTAATAGTGGTGAACCGGAACCGGTTGGGGGTGGTTAGCGACTGCGAAGGCTATCGCACGCCCCCGGGTTATTAGAGGAACACCGTGGTGGTTTAAGTAAGTAATTCCAATACTAGCGGAGTGCGTCCGTGAGGATTTCCCCAAGGAAAAAAATGGTCGACAAAATAAAAGCGTGTTCAAAATACAGGCCAATATATTCGTGACATCAATATTTCAATTATGATTAACAAAATTCCAAAAAACTACGTTAAATTCACTACCTACCTATCTTAAGAGTTAACCTGATTTCTGACATACCATTTACAAATTTTATCCCATTCAGTGCTGTAATTTTAGCATAACGTTTCAAAACATACAATCACATACATAAAATTGGAAGGGATTACAAAATAAGAAGTAAAAACTAACAATTATTTTTCATCGCGAATAAAACTAGCATATTTCCTTGTCCGGGTCCCAGACTATCTTTGTACCAAGTTTCGTCAAAACTGGTTCAGTCGTTTTGCCGTAATCAGGTAAACAGTGTTATTTTTACTTTAAATTTATAATAGTAGGTAAACTACGTGAAATAAAATTAAGTGGCGAAACTTCAACGACGTCTTACTAATCTATACTAATACAAGGAATGATTTTGTAATAAAACAAGTTTAACCGGATTATATCGGTAAAACTTGTTTTATTATAATGTGTGATCGCGAAAACCTAAGAAATTATTAAAAGGAAAGATTTGTTTATTTGTTTGTAATGAATAAAATCTGAAACTACTGAACCATCATCAAAATCCTCCGAGCCTTTTCCCAACTATATTGGGGTCGGCTTCCAATCTAGCCAGATGCGACTGAACATCAGTATTTTACATGGAGCGACTGCCATCAGACCCCCGCAAACCCAGTTACTGGATAATACTGACATTCGGAGGTTAGACCAGTTGTCAGACTTTCAGGATTCTGACTACCTGTAACGACTGCCATAGATATTCGTATGACAACCGGGACCGACAGCTTAATGTGCTCTCCGAGGCACGGAGGGGTCTCGATGTGTAACTAAACTGTCACCCATCCACAGACTGACCGCGGCAAGTATAACTTAACCTTGCAGAGCGTTCAATCCGCGCAGTCGGTGCTTCGCTACGAGCCCCTGAACTTACTGAACCGATTTTAATAATAAAATTCTTTCATCATTAGAAACTTTCTTTATTTTGCCGTGGGGCAATCCTCATGGACGCACTCCACCCGGGGTAGGCGGAGCCAGTGTCGGACTCTTACCGACTAAAACCACCACGGTGTTCCTTCAACTACCTTAGTCGGGGGCGTGGGAACCTGTGAGTATTCACACAACCACCCCCGACAGGTCCCGGCCCGCCACAAACAGACGAGCTCGTTCTCCCCGTGCGGCCTAACGTCAGCCGCACCCTCCTTGGTGGCGCACACGGAAAACTGCATGCCACCTCACCTCACGGGCCTTTACCAGCTACACCAGCTGCGCCAATTACGCCAGCTGTGCCAGCTGTGTCAGCTACGCCAGCTGCGCCAGCAACGCCAACTGAGCCAGCTACGTCAGCATGCCAGCTGCGCCAACTTTGTCAGATACGCCAGCTGTGCTAGCTACGCCAGCTGCTGGTTGGGCAGCAGACTAGCCCGAGCTCCCGTAATTTTTATAGAGGTTTTCTTCCTCGCGGTCCAGGCGGTGAAGCCAAGACCCTCAATACCAAGAGGCGCGAGAACACTACTCAGCGAGCACTCCTGGGGTTATAAGATTGACGGGGGCAGGAAAGGACAATCCCCCCGGTGCCTGCCCACTGTGCCCTCTGTTGAAATCAGAGGGACACATGGAGTAACTCCCCACTGTCCTGGAACGGCCCCTCCCGCGCCAGAATATTCGCCACAGGCAATAAGATCCTCCGAAGGCTAATCTCTCGAATGGATTCTATTGCCCGTACCCAGGATGCACCGACCAACCAACACAAGTTCGCGCATCCCGTGACCGTCGATCCCGCGATCAGCTGACTTGATATGATGAATTTAGAAAATTAAATTCATATTTACAAGTTACAAGCTTTTGTTTAACGTTCCGTATTAGTATGTGTTCAAATTTTGCAAGTTTTTTTTTTATAACATAGGAGGGCAAACAGGCATGCGGGTCACCTGATGGTAAGCAATCTCCGCCGCCCATGGACATCCGTAACACCAGGGGAGTCGCCGATGCGTCGCCGACCTATTAAAAAGCCGTATGCTTTTTTCTTAAAGGCTCCCATGTCGAATTTGTTCGGGAAAACCGCTGACGGAAGTTGGTTCCACAGTTTTGCTGTACGAGGCAAAAAGTGGCGTGTGAAACGTACTGTAGTTGACCACCAACCATCAAGACAACACAAGCTCATACCACAAGCTCTGCTTAGTTTGGGACTAGATGGTGCTGTGTAAAAATGTCCCAAAAATATTTTTTTTTTTTAAATTTAAGATGGTGAGGATGGAATTTAGATTTATAGCGGGTGGTACGATGGTGGAAGTCAACGGCTGGTATAAGGTCGAACAATTCCTCAGAGCACTCCCCATTGTACATGCGATATAGGACACATTGAGATGCAACGTCTCTTCGCAAAGCTAGAGGGTCTAGCCGATTGGAAATAGCATAGTCGCCGATGATTCGAGCCGCAAGTAACTTTTGAACCAGTTCCTGTTATCAGAATTCGTAAAAATTTGGTATACGTATGTAAACTCGATGACAATGCAATATTATGGTGCGTAGGAGCTGATATGATGATGGAGCCGGAAGGTGGTCACAGGATCTGCGCTGTGGTTAACGTAGATACACCGAGTTAGGGCTTGTTAGATTTGTCTTAAGGAGTAGTTGGCTGAGAGATGGTGATCACGGTCTGATGATAGAGCTGGAAGGTGGGCACAGGACTTTTCCTGTAGTTACTGTTTTCACACCGAGTTTGGGTTTGGCTGAGAGATGGCGGTCAGATCAGGATCAGGGCATACAGTTCTAACGTAACTTTTGCCTGCTACAGAACGGCAACGCTGGATTACTTTAATACTTTGAAGACCTCGGATAGTACTCAGATCAAGAAATGTGTGTCCTGAGTTACAATAAAACAAATAAAAGCTAGTAACAAATTACTGCATTAACATAACGGAAAATTTCGTAGGTACCATATTGAAGTCCCCATATAGTACATCTTGTGCTTGGAAAAACGTCCTGGGATTGTTCATGTAAAGTCTAACACAGGGTCCCCCCATTAGGCAACGAACAAGAAAAAGTGTGTTAAAATGCGTCCTCGGATTGAAGTCTCTGGTCAGATGGTCAACGTCCTCGTATGTCTTACACACACGTCCTCGGAAGACGGATGCCAGGCGCGTTTGCATGTGTATTCTGGTCCGCACATTGTTAACAGAAATTCAAACCTAAAATGTTGAGATAGCGCTATACAAATAGGCTCATCACTCTTAATTTGATCTTCTCTTTCTTTCTCTCCTATTAAAAAAGTCGTACAACAAAGTCGGTTTTTTAGAGCGTCCTCGGATGGCAGTATTTGATTATAGTCCTCGTAAGGACGTCTGTACAAACAGGGGTGTGTGTGTGGAAGTGTAAGTGTGGTGAGAATTTGTGGAAGTGTACGTGTGGAAGGTGTTTCTGTGTGCATGATTTTGTTGGCGGTGTCACGAAGGAGAGATATATGTATGAATCTTAAATTTTGTTACTTATGTAAAAAAGAAGAGAGAGTGGTGGTTATAAGAATTAAGGAGAATTAAGTAATGACTTCTAAAAGGTTTTCTACAGCTCTATATCCTCGTAGTCATACTGATACGACAAACTAGTATGACCACAAGGAAATAGCGTCGGTAACTAACACAAAATAAGTCTAGAATATGTGCCAGTAATTATCTGATTATGCAATACGATTATATCTAAACCACGGTGATTGTTTTTTTTTTATATGTATATAATAAGATGGGCGAAACGAGCTATATTTTACGCGGCTACCTTTGCCCATAAGAACTGCAATATCACCTAGGCTGTTGCTATGATACCGCAAGTTGGTTCACCCGCCAAACTGAGACATGAAGATGGAAAGTCATGACTCATGTGATTTTAATTTCACCGGCATACACACACTGGAACACCCCAACCCAATGCAAGCATCACTGTTTGGCGGCAAAAGTAGGTACGGTGGATTCAACAAAAAGAAAAATGACTATTAATAATATTATGTATACCTCAGACGAATAAAAAATGGCGGACGGATTCTCGCTAAGAAAAGATTGAAACACTTAGTTTTTTCCTAAACGCACTATAATTTCAACACACCAGTTATATATTTTTATTTTATTTGTGACACTATGACAATGACTACCGTCACACGAGATCAGTTGCGTAATCGCGGCTTTTTGTCTTACTATGGGTGTGAATGTGTGCGTGCCAGCCCGTACTTTTAAGCGAGCCGTCTTACTATAGGTGTTTCACTTTTTGTTTAGCGAGGTTCTGGCTTCCTTTTTTTATCCGTCCAAGATGTATACTTACACAGGATAAGGCACTGTTGTAAACTTATTTGTATTCAGCAAGAAAACATTGTACCCCAGTCTTTTATATACCACCCCAGTGGTCAAGGCGAAAGGCAGCTGTGGATGGTCCAAAAACCCTCCCACATACATGAGGGTTGGTTTCCTGAAGTCGACATCAGGATCCTTCGCCAATTCCTTCATTTGGTAGTAATTATACTTGGATTTGTGCGAAAAGAAGTTCCCGTTCCCTTGGACTGATATTGTTAGGTATTTTAAGGCATTTGGCGATACTGGCTGTGGTACGTTGGTTCCGGGACCTGAAAAAAGACAGACATATCATTTACATCCTTGATTTCCAGTATTCTTCTACTATCGTGTCGACATAAGCTACATTATGAAGCTCATGCCATGGGGAAAAGATTAGCCAGTCAGCAGGTTGGTAGCGGGGCTGACAGCCCAGGGTGCGCCGGACGATCGATTAAATATCGTCACTCGTGGAGGCTCTTTTAATGCGCCTCAACCAAGTTAAAACCAAACAAAACAAGTTAAAACAATCTTATAGATGAAGGAAGAAAATTAATACTTTTTAACCGACGAAAAAGAGTAGGTTCTCAATTCGACGCGTATTTTTTTAAATGTATGACCACGCATAACTTTTTACAGAGTAGTCCGATTTTGATGATTCTATTTTTAATGGATAAGGTATATCTCGAAATTGAAAATCAAAATCCACCCCGAAGGGTAAGAAATCAGTGGATGACTGCTTGTTCACTCACTGAATTCTTACCTGTTAACCGATTCTGTTGCATCTTGGCACACATAAATGTAGTTCTAGACACTACAACATAATGGAGGCCTGGAGTTAGATTGATTACGTATAGATTGAGTATAGATTGTTTATAGGTAAATAAACTTTATTTTTTATCATTAAAATTTTGCCTTCATCATCATCAAGCTCTGCTTAGTTTGGGACTAGATGGTGCTGTGTAAAAATGTCCCAATATATTAATTTATTTTATTTTATTATATTTATATACTGGTTGAATAATGACATTCCTTTTCGTGTTTTATCATTAAGATGTCACGTTTGTCGCCGTGGTGGAAATCTTGGTTTCTGTGCAATGTGTCACCGGATCGATTCTACGCAGAGGTGTGGATTTTTTTTTAATCGTTTAATTTATATTACGGCTTTATTACCCTACCGTATATAGTCATTATTCTAGGATCTATGTGTCTAATATAAAATATAATTATACAATAATTGCTCTGAGGTCCAAACAATTTAACTATGCAATGAAACAGCAATAGATCGCTGCCTTTCTGATCAACATTAAATTGTATAATCTTCATCTTCATTATAATTTTAAGTTATAAAAGTGGAAGAAAGGAAGGGAGGCCTTTGCCCTGCAGCACAAAACAGGCTCGTAAAAAAAAATGTATGTTGTGCATAAAACTATTAAACAAATGACAATGGTGTCGATTCTCTTGTTCACGAACTAAACTTATTTCCAATTATCACCGACATCATCATCATCATTATCGCTTTCTTTTTTTCTAATATTAGATACAAGAAACGAAACGAAACGGACGCTCACAATGGGCCTGATAAGAAGGCTCAAAGTCACTCAAAGGGCAATGGAGAGGGCTATGCTCGGAGTGTCCCTGCGTGATCGAATCAGAAATGAGGAGATTCGCAGGAGAACGAAAGTAACCGACATAGCCCGAAGAATAATAATTTTCCACCAGAAAAATCCAACACACTTTGCTTGGTCACCATGGAAATAGAACTCATGACCTAGAACTCAATAGCTGCGCATATGACTAATAAATCAGAGATATTTACCTAGTTAGTCCACCAGCAGGTTTGCGAAATAAACCTTGTAACTTCTTCAGAAACATGTGTTATACCTACGTATAGGTATTCGGACGGCCAGGCCCTTGTTTTATCAAACAACAAACGTACAGAAACGAGTGTTTGTATTTTGATATTTCCGATACTTACTCATTTCCTTTTGTACGCTTCTTTAGAGTTCCGAAGGCCAATTCACTTAACTTAAGAAGTGAAGTTGTAGTTAAGTTTCGATTAAAACAACCCTTTTCTATTCTATTTTTGATACAACATGTAACAAAAACGCTGTTGTCCCTTGAGCTACGTTATCAGAATCGATATTCATATGTAAGGACATAACTTATTTGGAAAAACTCGTCAATAAAAATAGCTCGCATCGCTTTTTGTATGGACAACCGTCAATCGCTGTCGATCGCAGTCGATTAGTGTGTCGTGATATTTGATAATTAACTAAGTACCTATAAATAATTGTAATTTACAAAACAGTAACGTGATTGACTGGCTCACTGACAGACAATAATACACAGCCTAAACCGGTGGACCTTAGAGATTTTAAATTTGAAAGAATTATTCCTTGCGTACCCTAAGGTTAACTAAGTTTACTCCATCCAGAAATTTGCGGCCCCATCGGCCATCCGTTCTGCGAGCAATGTGCAGCGCCCACTGCCACTTAAGTTTGGCAATTTTTCGGGCTATGTCGGTTACCTTTGTTCTCCTGCGAATCTCCTCATTTCTGATTCGATCACGCAGGGACACTCCAAGCATAGCCCTCTCCATAGCCCTTTGAGTGTTTTTGACCCTTCTTATCAGGCCCATTGTGAGCGACCACGTTCAGTGCCGTAAGTAATTACTGGCACCACACACTCGTCAAAGACTTTCATCATAAAGCAAAATATGCTGATATCATCATCATCATCATCATTTCAGCCGAAAGACGTCCACTGCTGGACATAGGCCTCCCCCAAGCATCGCCACAACGACCGGTCCTGTGCCTTCCGCATCCAGCGGATTCCCGCTGGATGCTGATATGATGAATGTATGTTCCTATCCTCAGTATCCAAGAAATATTACTCACAATCAGCCAAATATCCTGCAGGATACCCCTCCAAAGCCTTCGAACTGAACATGGCAACAGTTTCACCCACAAATACGACACACATTAGAAACACACGAAACATTTTGACAATAAATAATTAATTATTATGAATATTTTATGAGGAAACGTCGCATAACAAGTAAAGTCAATGTACAAATGTTCATTGTCAATGCAAGGATTAAAGGTAGATTTCATATGAGTGTACGACTTCAGTTGTAATGCTGATAAAGTAACCTTGGTTGTTTTATCTCTTAGGCTCTTGTAAATACTAGCTACAACTACAATATTACCTAAATCTTTCGTTTAGACACTCTGTTTTGAAAGCTTAATTCACGCAAAAAAAAAATTAAATTAAAGTTCTAAACTTTCGCGAATTTCAATTATATTACGCTTCAAACTACTCGAAGCGACAGGTAAATACGCGATGTAATCCAGATAAAGTTGTTTTATTTTAATGTCAGTAAGTTTATTTCCAGATTTAACATCCAATCAACTGAATTAATTAATCTATCTACAAATATACAGTATTTACAACAAAATATAAAATAAAAGTACAAAATAAAATTATATAAAAAGGCGCGCTTAATGTTAGTCAAAATATCATTTTGCCAAAAAAACTTATTTTTGAGGTCTGTGCAAATAATACTTTTTGTAAGTCATAATTATAATTTACTACAGTCCCGTGATAAGTGATACGATGATGGGTTGTCAGTATTTGATTAGCCGAACACAGTTGTTGATATGAGATTTGACCATAGATTCAATTGATCACTCTCTTAGAAACCGTGGGATAAAGTTGTAATATGGCTAATTAGCTACTCCTCGTTTATCGATATTGATGCTTGAGTTGGTGAATCAGATAGTTGTTTTGCTTTTTATAATAATAATAAAATTATACACGAAAAAAATTTCCTTTCTACGCAAATAATTTAATTTTTAGATTGCTTGATATCCACGGTTAAAGACATTTATTTTCTCAAAAGATTACTATAATCACTTATAGATAAAATACAATAATATTTTTTTTTATCCGTGTTTTTATACTGAAATAATACACTTTTGAAACTTCATAATTTTTTGAAGAAAGGCTGGTCTAGTGTCGTTTCGGTATCAGGTAGAATATTTTAAGATCATAAAAAACAATTATAGTGTAAGGGAACTATTGATTTTGAATATTGAAATGTTAACAATAGGTAATGGTCTGAGTTTTAATTAAAGTCGTCACGTAATACAACTCATTCATTCATTTAAAGAAAAACTAAATAATTATTATTGTTAATGTCATTTAATAAAAACAATGTTGTACGAGACACAAGAATTAAGTACTTATGTTATGTATGTAAATTATATTTTCCTACCAATATTTAACAATGGTTTAAAGGACTTTTTTCTTTGGTGGTCCGCATGTTAGTCAGAAATAACATCATTTAGTATTCATGAACAGAATGTTTTTTTAATACCATATCATCATCATCCTCCTGCCCTTATCCCAATTTATTTGGGGTCGGCGCAGCATGTATTTTTCTTCCATACATCTCTATCAGTCGTCATCTCCGTGTTCACTTTCTTTCTATTCATATCATCTTTCACAAAATCCATCCATATTTTCTTCGGTCTCCCTCTATTCTTATAGCCATCAACATTCATACTTAAAACTTTCCTCGTAACATGCTCCTCATTCCTCCTCATCACATGTCCATACCATGACAGTCTGTTGCTACTTAACTTCTCTGTCACTGGCGCTACTTTCAGACTCCCTCGTACATATTCATTCCTTATCCTATCCATTCTCGTTACACCACACATTCCTCTTAACATTCTCATCTCAGCTGCATTCACTTGCCTTTCATTAATTCCTTTCGTAGCCCAACATTCCGATCCATACAGGACAGCAGGTCTTATCATGGTCTTATAGATTTTCCCCTTCAGTTTCTATCACACACCGATCACTTAATTTGTATATATTCGTTGTTTGCTTGTACCTATTTGTAATCTATTGTAAGCCAGACGGCAGTTGTTATAATTATTGGATGTAATCATCTGGAAATAAACGATTCCATTTCGGGAGTCACATGTAGTTCCCGTGACCTGCGCTACCATATATGTACTTATAATCTTGTAAAGGAACATTACCTCTCTGTATAAATTGTTATTTTACCATTTTGATATTGGTACACTGGTAATTACTCTATTTTATTGTATTTATTGTATATATTTGATATGTATTCATGGATATATATTAGAATATTATTCTCTGTATTATTTTAATCACGTAATATTCTTTGTATGGTAGGTATTTATTTATTTATTATATTATATTTATTTATTTAAACTTCATGCAACATGTGTACATAGGCGGACTTAATGCCTTAATGCCTTATTTATATATTGGTAATTTATATGAAAGTGCACCACATACTGCCCCGATCTATTTTTCACGTCTCCCTTGTCTATCCAAAGGTTGCCTAGAAGATATCGCTATTATTATCGCGACAAGACCGCCAGTGTACCTGTTAGTCCGAAGTTTTAATAACATTAATGGTGTACAGTGTACAATAAAGAATATTCTAGGTATCTATCTATATATTTAAGTACCTACACAGATGATAATAATACCTACTTTACCTTGATTTTTACGACATCATAAAATATGATATGTTATAACAGCACCTAACTACCTAGTTGTATTTTAATATTCTTAGTAGTAGAGCTCCTTTGTGAAAGAGCTCGTCCGGGGAAGTTCTACCACCGTACCTACTTCTCCGCCAAATAGTGATGCTTGCATTGCTGTGTTTCGGTCTGAAGGGTACGGATGCCGGTGAAATTACTATCACATGAGACTTTCCATCTTCATGTCTCAGTTCGGCGAACCGACTTGCGGTACCATTTAGCCAACAGCCTAGGTGGTATTGAAGTTGTTATGGGCAAAGGTAACCGCTTAACATCAGGTGGGCCTTTGGCTCGTTTCGCCATCCTATACTATAATAAAAAAAAGGTAAACTGCAACAGCTTTTTATGAAAATGCATGCAATAGAAAGGGGTCAAGCTGTGTCTTCTCAACCGATTGAGATGAGAAATTCCTCAGTTTCACTGATAACAAAGTTTGGTTTTGAGCACCACAAATTTTAGCTGCTACTAACATACAAAAGGCGACTAATAAACTGACACTAACTAGATTGAGATGTGCAGCAAATCAGTTTAGCTATTTTAACAAAAATTTGGTTTCTAGCATTGAGGTAATATGTACGTCGTACATATTACCTCAGTCGTTTCTAGAGTTTCAACTAATAAAAATTTGGCAACTTTTGAAGTAGCTAAACTAGTCAGCTTTTTATTTTTTTCAGTGTTTTTCACGAGGTACAACCTATACAACTGTCAAAAACAGACCGACATTAATATTATTGTTATAAGCCTATTTCTTCCACTTTTCTCCAAACTACGTCTTTTTCTTCTGCCAACTGGCTATGGAATGCAGTAGAGAAGACACCTCGAACAAAATGTTTGTAGCACGTTTTAGAGCTCCTGCACTCTCACTCGCTTAGCCACGTTCGCCGCGCGCGTGTTCCGCGGCCAGCAAGTTGCGCGATATTTTTTGTTCGTAATGTCTACTCTAGTACGTAGTACATATTACCTCAGTGAGTATACTAGGTATTAATAGGTCGTGTTCGAAACACTGTGCCTGTTTACGTTTTTTTTCCTCGCAAGTGTGTTGAAAAACGTAGTATGAAACGCGTGAGCATTGTTCATTGTACTCTCGGGTTCATTACGCCCTCGCCTTCGGTTTGGGCTGCAATCCAGCCTCGAGTATAATGAACATCTTAGCTCACTTGTATCATAATGTGTAGGTACTATAACAACCAGCAGCAACATTGTCGTCAGAGTTTTAATAATATCTATAATAAAAACCGGCCAAGAGCATGTCGGGCCCTGCTTAGTATAGGGTTCCGTAAGTATGTATAATTACAAACGAATGAATTATGGCTATTTTAGTTTTTCCGTTTTTGCAATAGACGGCAGCATTGGCGACTCAGAACGTGTTATACAGCGCCATCAAGCGGGACAAATTTAAGGTGTATCTAAGTACTTTTTGTGAAATAGATAGCAATTAAAGGAGCATTTTTTACTAAAATAATTTTTCTCTGAGGTCAATGACCTTTGAACTAGGACGTCTTAAGTATTTTGCAGTTGTCTCTCTATTACTCGAAAACTTATAACCACATTATGTTTGAAATAATTTTAAAAGACAGTTTTTGCTAAGATCTATCAACGTGGTAGATTATAAGTTTCTACGTTGCATAGTTAAGAAATGGCAGGGGGGGGACATTGCAAGCCACTTTGGTGGGCTATATTTTTCAGATGGTACACGTGATAAAAAGTGATGTATCAAACAGTACCTTCATTTTAGTAGACCTATTTAATTATATCCCAAACGATGAACGAACGATGAAGCATCAAAAACCCCATTTCACATGTATGGGCGCCACCCGATTTTTTTATTCTTATAAAATTGAGATCTATATCTAAACTATTTTTGAGAAAACAACATGTACTTACGTTTACTACTGTAGAAGTTATTAAGCTATAAAGGATTAGAACAGACGGACAGTCGGACGAATATGACGAAACTATAAGGTTTCCTTGTAAGAACTACGGAACCCTAATGATTATATACAATACCTACACAACATAACATGTGACGTAATTGAAAAAAACATAACTACGCTACCACTATAAAAACCAACATGTTCAATGTAAATTAAACGACAGCAATATTTTGTCTTGTCATTCAAAACTGGGCGTAACTCGAGTTTAGAGTCGACCCCTACGTAATCTTCATACAGGTATATACCTACCTATATAGTTACAAGAATATAATAAACAATCAGCCCATTCTAAGAAGGTTAAAGAGGGTCGCCTTGGATGCTATTGGTAAATAGATTACATTGCTTCACATTTATCGTAAAATAATGAACCTAAGTAAGTATACGCTTAGATCGAAATAGATAGATACGTGGGACACTCAGAAAGTTTTGCGAAACTAAAAAAAATTGTTCTATACGTACATATATTTTTATCAAATCTTTTCAAAGTACTTTCCACCAGCCTCTATACAAAGATTCATGCGCCTAAACCAGTTTTCAAAACACTTTTTCCAGTCCGCCGCAGACACCTCGTTTACAGCCTGCTCGAACGCAGCCAGCGCATCTTCCGGCGACGAAAATTGTATCCCTTTGAGCTGATTTTTTATTTTTGGGAATAAAAAGAAGTCACACGGTGCTAGATCAGGGCTGTAAGGAGGGTGACCCAGGAGTTTGACTGGCGTGCTGTCCAGGAAGTCCCTCGTTTTGAGTGCGGTGTGCGCAGGTGCATTGTCGTGGTGGAGCAGTAGCCCGCGGAGCCCTGTGTTTGGTCGCTTGTTGCTTATAACAGAGAAAACTTCTGGCAAACATTTGGTAGTATACCATTCGGCATTAATGCTTCTTTGATCCCGTAAGGGAATTGATACCAAGTGGCCAGTCAAATTAAAAAAGCTAGCGATCAAAATCTTACCCCCGCTTCTAGATCGCTTCACTTTGGTAGGCGTTGGCTCATTTTGAAACACCCAAACAGTCGACTGGCGCTTGGTTTCTGGGTCGTATTGATAAATCCAGGACTCATCACCTGTAACGATGTCGTAAACACGCCGAGACGAGCCTGCTTCAAATTTGTTAAGCATATCACGGCACCATTCCACCCGGGCCTGCTTCTGAGCATCGGTGAGGTTGTGCGGCACCCAGCGTGATACTATCCTCCTCACGCGAAGATGGCTGTGTAGAATCTCGTGAACGCTTCCCGATCCAATCTTCAATATGTGTTGAATCTCCTGATATGTAATTCGCCTATTGTCTTGGATTAAATTTTTCACTGCTAGCACGTTTTCTTCGGTAACAGCCGTCAAAGGGCGACCGCTTCTTTCGTCATCCCCCAAAGTTGGTCGACCGCGCTTGAATTCGTTATACCAACGATACACGGTTGCCTTGGAAGGGCCTTCATCCATGAATGCCATTTGAAGTCTATCGTACGATTCATCCGGTTTCAGGCGACACTTGAAATCGTATAAAATCATAGCTCTAAAATGTTTCCGGCGCAGATCCATATTTCAGTGAGACACAATACTTTGAATTAACTCGCAAAAAATGTGGAGGGAAATTTTGAAATTGGAACTTACTTATTTTTACTTATAAATAATCATATTTTCGAAAAACATTATAACTGGCCAGTCTCCCATATATAAAAACTTTTTTTCGCAATACTTTCTGAGGGGCCTGGTAGAGATAGAATATACTTTATTGTACACCATGAAAATAGTAGTAAACAGGAACAACGCATAAATTATGGGTACATGGGCGGTCTATGCTCGGAGTGTCCCTGCGTGATCGAATCAGAAATGGGGAGATTCGCAGGAGAACGAAAGTAACCGACATAGCCCGAAGAATTGCCAAATTTAAGTGGCAGTGGGTGGGGCACATTGCTCGCAGAACGGATGGCCGATGGGGCAGTAAAGTTCTGGAGTGGCGACCGCGTACTGGAAGGCGCAGCGTGGGTAGGCCTCCCACAAGGTGGACCGACGACCTGGTGAAGGTCGCGGGAATCCGCTGGATGTGGAAGGCACAGGACCGGTCGTTGTGGCGATCCTTGGGGGAGGCCTATGTCCAGCAGTGGACGTCTTTCGGCTGAAATGATGATGATGATGACATGGGCGGTCTTATCGCTAAAATCGATATCTTCCAGACACCCTTAAGATGGACAAAGAAGACGTAAGATCTAGATAATGGGGGCAGTCCGTGGCGTACTACTAAACTAAAGTAAATAAATAGCACAAAATATATTACACATATAGGTATCATAAATATATATAATATATATATATAAATGATCTTACAATTTAGAATAGAGATTGGATACATAAGCAAATTAAAATCTATTTGGAACGGTAGAATTCTTTAACAATTTTTTTAAATGAAAACGGTGACTGAGCTCGCCGTATAGACACAGGAAATACCGGTAGAGAAATAACTTTATTTAAACCATAAGAGATACAATAAACTTTCTTTGGAGACATTTTGCTCTTTTTTAGGGTTCCCTACCCAAAGGGTGACAAACGGGACCCTATTACTCTCGCTACGCTGTCCGTCCGTCCGTCTGTCCATCTGTCTGTTACAGGGCTGTACCTTTTGAACGGTAATAGGTAACCGGTTGAAGTTTTCTCAGAATATGTGTTGTTATGACCCCTTTCATGACAAATACTAAAAATAAAAAAAGTCTGAAACCATACAAGAAACCTCGAAAAACATGCATTTTTTCAATGTTTTTGTTCCTGCTCTATCTTCAACACAGTCATACATACCAGCGTCAAACTTAGTTTGATTATAGTGCCTACTATGTAGTTTAGCAACAAATAATGAAAATAGGGTAAGCATGGACATATGTGGTGGCACCTGCGAAAGAAAGAGATGCAAACATTCATATTTCGCTCACGGTGTGTTGATGTCTTTTGATGAAATTAAAAAAATCTCTCTCTCGTAAATTAAATCAGTTTCCATGGGGTATCAGGTCCATGGGTGGTACGGGAAAAATACTGCGTGAGTCCGACTCGCACTTGGCTGTTTTTTTTATAATAATTATAATATTTGTATAATTAGATTTTTGGTCAAGCGCGAACTTTCTTTAAATGTTAGTAACACAGACATAGTAAAAAATATAGACGAAGTGCTGCGAACAATCATAGTAAAGCCAATAAAACCGTGCTCCTCCGTGTACAAACCAGTGCTCACGCACACAGATGCACCTTAAACCGTGCTCACCTCTCTCAGTTCACATGTCGCGGCATCGTCCAGTAAGCATCGCGAAAACAAATATCCTTCAGGTGCATGGTGTGTACGTGAGCACTGGTTGTATATGAAGGAGCACGGTTTTTGTTGGCTTCACTATGGTTGTTCGCAGCACTTAGTCTATATTTTTTACTATGTCTGTGTGCTGTAAACACAACGCCGAAAACTTTTTTTACCCCTTTCAAGCGTTTCTCAATATATATTATACTTATACCTAGTATAGTATTATATTATCTGTGCTTATACCTACTCTAATTCTGAATCGAAATGTATTATAACTTAAATTTAAGAAGGCTCAAGTTTAGATAACCGAGGGGCTCGTAGCGAAGCAACGACTGCGCGGATTGTACGATCTGCAAGATTAAGCTGCACTTGCCGCGGTCAGTCTGTGGATGGGTGACCGTTTCGTTACAAATCGAGCGAGACCCCTCCGTGCCTCGGAGAGCACGTTAAGCTGTCCGTCCCGGTTGTCATACGAATATCTATGGCAGTCGTTAGGGTAGTCAGAAGCCTGAAAGTCTGACAACTGGTCTAACCTCCGAATGTCAGTATTACCCAGTAACTGGGTTGCGGGGGTCTGATGGCAGTCGCTCCGTGTAAAATACTGTTGTTCAGCCGCATCTGGCTAGACTGGAAGCCGACCCCAATATAATTGGGAAAAGGCGAGGAGGATGATAATGAACCGTTTCGTGTGGTGCAGGACATAAAGAATTGCACCACCCTATCTCTTCTCATGGGTGACGTAAAAGGCGACCAAGGAATTCACCAGAGGATGGGCAGCAGCGTTCTCTGAGTATTTAACCAACCAACTGCGATCGCCAACCCGCCTGCCAAGTGTGACGATTATGGCATACCCCCCCCCCTTCTTGGGGATGCCCGTGTACAGCAGTGGACGTCTTATGGCTGAAATCATGATGATGAAGTTGAAATAAGAGTGACTTACAATCCTCCATGTCTTCAAAATCAGTGTCACACAGAGTCTTTCCTATTAACAATGTTAATAAAATATTAAACAAAACTACACCCGCCATTATTGGTCCGTGTTGATCGCTGAAATGCTGAACAAATGCGTATATTACTCAACTCACGTCTACTTTTGCTAAATGTTACACTTCTGTTATGACATTATTGAGTCTACATACAAGAATGCTGTAGATACACAACATAAACTGAATAAGGGTTGTATCATACTTGTTTAAAACACCACTTTTGATTTACCGTAAAAACATAGATTCACTTTAATCAAATGTACTTTACGGCTCTTGTTTCTGCAGTTAGAAACTGCACAATAAATAAATAAAAATATCTTTGGGACATTATAACACAGCACCATCTAGTCCCAAACTAAGCAGAGCTTGTACTGTGGGTACTAGACAATGGATATATTCTTATTCAAGTATTCCGTGGATATAATACTTATATACTTTGTTCTAAACATGGACATACCAGGCCCCTCAGAAAGTATTGCGAAAAAAAGTTTTTATATATGGGAGACTGGCCAGTTATAATGTTTTTCGAAAATATGATTATTTATAAGTAAAAATAAGTAAGTTCCAATTTCAAAATTTCCCTCCACATTTTTTGCGAGTTAATTCAATGTATTGTGTCTCACTGAAATATGGATCTGCGCCGGGAACATTTTAGAGCTATGATTTTATACGATTTCAAGTGTCGCCTGAAACCGGATGAATCGTACGATAGACTTCAAATGGCATTCATGGATGAAGGCCCTTCCAAGGCAACCGTGTATCGTTGGTATAACGAATTCAAGCGCGGTCGACCAACTTTGGGGGATGACGAAAGAAGCGGTCGCCCTTTGACGGCTGTTACCGAAGAAAACGTGCTAGCAGTGAAAAATTTAATCCAAGACAATAGGCGAATTACATATCAGGAGATTCAACACATATTGAAGATTGGATCGGGAAGCGTTCACGAGATTCTACACAGCCATCTTCGCGTGAGGAGGATAGTATCACGCTGGGTGTCGCACAACCTCACCGATGCTCAGAAGCAGGCCCGGGTGGAATGGTGCCGTGATATGCTTAACAAATTTGAAGCAGGCTCGTCTCGGCGTGTTTACGACATCGTTACAGGTGATGAGTCCTGGATTTATCAATACGACCCAGAAACCAAGCGCCAGTCGACTGTTTGGGTGTTTCAAAATGAGCCAACGCCTACCAAAGTGAAGCGATCTAGAAGCGGGGGTAAGATTTTGATCGCTAGCTTTTTTAATTTGACTGGCCACTTGGTATCAATTCCCTTACGGGATCAAAGAAGCATTAATGCCGAATGGTATACTACCAAATGTTTGCCAGAAGTTTTCTCTGTTATAAGCAACAAGCGACCAAACACAGGGCTCCGCGGGCTACTGCTCCACCACGACAATGCACCTGCGCACACCGCACTCAAAACGAGGGACTTCCTGGACAGCACGCCAGTCAAACTCCTGGGTCACCCTCCTTACAGCCCTGATCTAGCACCGTGTGACTTCTTTTTATTCCCAAAAATAAAAAATCAGCTCAAAGGGATACAATTTTCGTCGCCGGAAGATGCGCTGGCTGCGTTCGAGCAGGCTGTAAACGAGGTGTCTGCGGCGGACTGGAAAAAGTATTTTGAAAACTGGTTTAGGCGCATGAATCTTTGTATAGAGGCTGGTGGAAAGTACTTTGAAAAGATTTGATAAAAATATATGTACGTATAGAACAATTTTTTTTAGTTTCGCAAAACTTTCTGAGTGTCCCACGTATGTGGTGGTACCTGCGAAAGAAAGAGATGCAAACATTCATATTTCGCTAACGGTGTGTTGATGTCTTTTGATGAAATTAAAAAAAATCTCTCTCTCGTAAATTAAATTATTTTCTATTGGGTATCAGGACTATCAGGTCGATGGGTGGTACGGGAAAAATACTGCGTGAGTCCGACTCGCACTTGGCTGTTTTTTTTAAAATAATAATTATAATATTTGTATAATTAGATTTTTGACTGCCTCGTTGGTCTAGTGGTTGCAAGCGCGACTGCTGAGCGTGGGGTCCTGGGTTCGATTCCCGGGTCGGGCAAAGTGTTATTGGGTTTTTTCATTAGGAAATTCTCAGTAAATCAGAAATCAGAAATCAGAAATCATTTATTCGAAGTAGACTCGTTTCAGCTAGTTCTTTTCGAACGTCATACATAGACAGACCCCCAAAAACGCCCGCCCTTCACCACTTCCTAATGCTTAAGCTGGGAAGAAGAAGCGGCGCAACAAACTCCCCAGCAGCACGTCTCTGTCTGTCACTTAGTACACCATAATAGAATTTGTTATAAAATAATAAATTAATAAAAAAATAATATGTCAACATGAATATGTAAAATTACAGTAATGTCATGGTATGTAAAAAAAAAAAAAAAAAATACAATAATGTCATATGTAAAAGGTAAAATACAGTAATGTCATATGTAAAAAGGTAAAAATACAATTATGTCAACATACTCATACAAAAAAATAAAAGTGTATGGTCATATGTAAAAGTTAAAAATACAGTAATGTCAATGTTGTAAAAAAAAAAAACATAAATAATATATAATATTTATGATATGCACCACACATCATGTCAAATAAATATAGTATGCTAGGGATTATCTTGCGCTCAATTCGGCGACCAACTATTTCTATCATCTAAATATTCATTCAAAGTATAGTACGCCTTTTGCAAAAGGATAGTTTTTATTTTTGATTTAAATAAATTAAAAGGTAACTCTAGCAAACACAGTGGTAGCTTATTATAAAGGCGGATACCGAGCCCCGCAAACGAATCATGCACTTTGTGTAGTCGGTGATAAGGAACACATAGTTGATGCTTGTTTCTAGTATTCAGGTTATGGAAATCACTATTTTTAGTATATAAATTAATATTTTTCCTTATATACATTATGTTGGCAAAAATAAACTGCGATGTAACAGTTAGAATACCAATGATTTTAAAATGGTCTCTGAGTGAAACTCTAGCAGCTAACTGGTATATTGATCGCACAGCTCGCTTCTGCAGAATAAATATACTTTCAATATCTGCGGCTTTGCCCCACAAAAGAATACCGTAGGACATGACGCTGTGAAAGTAGCTAAAATACACTAACCGAGCAGTGTCCACGTCAGTTAGTTGACGGACTCTTCGGACAGCGTAGGCAGCAGAGCTGAGTCTACCTGCGAGAGAAACTATATGAGTACCCCACTGGAGTTTTTTATCTAATGTAATTCCTAGAAACACGGTGGAGTCTACAGTCTCAAGTACCTCCTTGTTAAGTAAAACGGAAGGACCAAGATTCCTTACATTTGGCATGGTGAATTTAATACATTTAGTTTTTTTGGAATTGAGCACTAGGTTATTTAAAGTAAACCAATGTGTAACCTGAGACAAAGCACTATTCACATTATCAACATTTTGCGTTTTCCTATCAATTTTGAATACAAGTGATGTATCATCTGCAAACAGTACAACATCACAGATTCCTTTTAAATTATATGGTAAATCGTTAATATATATCAGGAACATAAACGGACCCAGTATTGACCCTTGAGGCACCCCTAGTTGAACAGGTAGTCTAGAAGATTTAGCACCATTAACATCGACACACTGAAACAGCCTGTAGCAGCCTGGAGTCTGGATTTGTGCCCGGTTGATGGCAATAGGCTCGCCCCCTATTACATGGGACTATAACATAACTGGCGAAATGTGGGTGTACTATTACACCTCTGCCTACCCCTTCGGGGAAATACAGGCGTGATGTTATGTTATGTTATGTTATGTTAGATTTTCGCGCGAACTTTCTTTAAATGTTAATAAAGTTCACTGTTCCAGTTTATTAAATCATGCTTACTAGACGAAGTGCTGCGAACAATCATAGTGAAGCCAATAAAACCGTGCTCCTCCGTGTACAAACCAGTGCTCACGCACACAGATGCACCTTAAACCGTGCTCACCCCTCTCAGTTCACATGTCACGGCATCGTCCAGTAAGCATCGCGAAAACAAATATCCTTTAGGTGCATGGTGTGTACGCGAGCACTGGTTGTATATGAAGGAGCACGGTTTTTGTTGGCTTCACTATGGTTGTTCGCAGCACTTAGTCTATATTTTTTACTATGTCTGTGTGCTGTAAACACGGAGCACGGTTTTTGTTGGCTTCACTATGGTTGTTCGCAGCACTTAGTCTATATTTTTTACTATGTCTGTGTGCTGTAAACACAACGCCGAAAACTTTTTTTACCCCTTTCAAGCGTTTCTCAATATATATTATACTTATACCTAGTACCTATAGTATTATATTATCTGTGCTTATACCTACTCAAATTCTGAATCGAAATGTATGAAATAACTTAAATTTAAGAAGGCTCAAGTTTAGATAACCGAGGGGCTCGTAGCGAAGCAACGACTGCGCGGATTGTACGATCTGCAAGATTAAGCTGCACTTGCCGTGGTCGGTCTGTGGATGGGTGACCGTTTCGTTACACATCGAGCGAGACCCCTCCGTGCCTCGGAGAGCACGTTAAGCTGTCCGTCCCGGTTGTCATACGAATATCTATGGCAGTCGTTAGGGTAGTCAGAAGCCTGAAAGTCTGACAACTCTAACCTCCGAATGTCAGTATTACCCAGTAACTCGGTTGCGGGGGTCTGATGGCAGTCGCTCCGTGTAAAATACTGTTGTTCAGCCGCATCTGGCTAGACTGGAAGCCGACCCCAATATAATTGGTAAAAGGCGAGGAGGATGATGATGAACCGTTCCGTGTGGTGCAGGACATAAAGAATTGCACCACCCTATCTCTTCTCATGGGTGACGTAAAAGGCGACCAAGGAATTCACCAGAGGATGGGCAGCAGCGTTCTCTGAGTATTGAACCAACCAACTGCGATCGCCAGCCCGCCTGCCAAGTGTGACGATTATGACATACCCCCCCCTTCTTGGGGATGCCCATGTACAGCAGTGAACGTCTTATGGCTGAAATCATGATGATGAAGTTGAAATAAGAGTGACTTACAATCCTCCATGTCTTCAAAATCAGTGTCACACAGAGTCTTTCCTATTAACAATGTTAATAAAATATTAAACAAAACTACACCCGCCATTATTGATCTGTGTTGATCGCTGAAACGCTGAACAAATGCGTATATTACTCAACTCACGTCTACTTTTGCTAAATGTTACACTTCTATTATGACATTATTGAGTCTACATACAAGAATGCTGTAGGTTGTGTACATAAACTGAATCAGGGTTGTTCAAATGTACTTTACAGCTTTTGTTTTTTCAGTTAGAAACTGCGCAATAAATAAATAAATAAAAATATCTTTGGGACATTATTAAACAGCACCATCTAGTCCCAAACTAAGCAGAGCTTGTACTGTGGGTACTAGACAATGGATATAATACTTATATACTTTTTTTTGTAAATACATGCTTATGATACATAAGAAACACCCAGACTAACACAAACACTTATGTTCATCACACAAATATTTGTGTTCTGTGGGAATCGAACCCACGACCTCGCCACCTACCACTAGACCACAGACGTCGACAATAAGGCATTTTTGCGGGTTTTTGTTACAGTATTTACAGAAACAAGCTTTTTTAGGGTTCCGTAGTCCTACAAGGAACCCTTATAGTTTCGTCATGTCCGTCCGTCTATCCGTCTGTCCGTCTGTCCTAATCCTTTACAGCTTAATAACTTCTACAGTTATAAACATAACAAAATGAAATTTTCATAAAAAATAGTTTAGATATAGATCTCAATTTTAAAAGAATAAAAAAATCTTGATAACGTATTTTAGGGGTGGCGCCCATACATGTGAAATGGGGATGAAACATTTTTTTTCGCTGCACCCCCTTGTTTGGGGTATCATTGAATAGGTCTACTAAAATGAAGGTAATGTTTCATACATTACTTTTTTATCAGGTATACCATTTGCGAAATACAGTTCGTCAAAGTGGCTTGCAATGTGTCCCCCCCCTGCCATTTCTAAACTATGCAACGTAGAAACTTATAGTCTTCCACATTGATAGACCTTTATAAAACTCACTCACTCTCTCACTTAAAACTCTCTTTTAAAATCATTTCGAGTATAATGTGATTATAAATTTTCGAGTTATAGTGAGAAAACTGAAAAATACTTAAGACGTCCTAGTTCATAGGTCATTGACCTTAGAGAAAAATGATCTTTGCAAATAATGCTCCTTTAGTTACTTTCTATTTTAAAAAATCACAAAAAGAAACTTTGTGTTGTTTTGATATGACACTTCTTAAATTTAGCTTCTAAAATTTAGCGCTAGGTGGCGCTGTTTGCAAAAACTAAAATAGCAATGATTAATATTCGATTTGATTCGTTTGTAATAAGACCTACTTAAGGAACCCTATATTACTGAGCATGGCCCGACATGCTCTTGGCCGGTTTTCTTTATTTTTATATAACATAGGAGGGCAAACGAGCATGCGGGTCACCTGATGGTAAGTAAGCAATCTCCGCCGCCCATGGACATCCGGAACACCAAGTCTTAAGGAGTACTGAGAAAGGCTTTGAAATGACTTGCACTATGGTGCAGAGTGTTGACACGCGCACCCTGCCCACTTTTCCATTCTATCTATCTAATTCTGTGAATAGGACCAATATGCAGTGCGGTTAGTGCACAATATAACCAATAACTTATAGATTCACTCTTTTTAGAATGTCACGCCCGTTTTCTGCCGTAGCCCGCGTTTCTACTGTTTTAGTGCCTTAAATCATTTATAAATTGAAGCGTCTTTAAGGGCAAAATAGGCAGAAGATATATAAGTTAAGAGTCGAGGACCTAATTAAAAATAGGACAGAACTGTTCAATAAACTGGACACTAGAATTAAAAAAAACTGAGGATGACCGAAAACAAAGGTCCACACCGTGCAGACCTTTAAACTCGGGTGTTTTACAATTTTCTACTGTTTTTTATGGTTCTTTTTCTGCTGTTGACTCGAGTTGGCAACACTGAGTGCGTCATTAGCTTGCAGTTTTACACGTCTAAAAAAAAGTATATATCCACGCGTGGCCTAGGGCCCTTGCCCTTGACACTCGCGATCACGGGCCGCTTATTCTGGGCCAGAAACCAGATGGACATCAATTAGTCTGAAAATAATGTTTTTTTTATTTTATTGTACGAGCAGCCCATAGAAACCTAAATAATAAGGAAATAGAAATGTCATCTACTGTCTTTTACTAAAAGAACACATGTCGCCGGTTTTCCGCTACCAACACTTAAAATCGCAATCACGCCCACCAATTTTAAAATTCAAAAATTCAAAATTAACTTTATTTGCTTAAAATGTGGTACAGACGATGGTACATTCTAAATAGGTGCAAAGACACATTTTGCCATATTATTATAATACACAGCATTCAATGAAAAATAAATTAAGCCTACAAAAAATCCGGTGATAGATATACTTAAAAACCCATCTACCTTATTCTTTGTCTCTGCATTAAGGTCAAGGTGGCGAAGTCCGGCATAGTTTATTGCAAGCTTGATTTGATAAACACCCTATGGCTGATTTTTTAACTTAATTGTATGTTTTGAATATTAATGATGACTAAAGATTCCTTATTTATCAGTTACTGTTACAAACATCAATGTAACTGTTGTCATCATGAAAATAAACGCGTTTTTTTAAAAGGTAGTAAGTAGACGGACTTTCCCGAGTAATTGGGGCAACTCCGTCATAAGCATAAATTGATTGGTTTTAACAGATATTTGCAGCACCCATATTCAGTAAATATTCGAAATTAAAAGTTAATCAAATACATGCTTTAAGAACCATGATATAAGGTAGCAATCACAATCTATGGCGGTAAAATCATGAAGTGGGGTAAGTCCGGTATATTTGCAAGGGAAGGGATTGTCAACATTGAAATCAGTACAATTATATTTGATTATTGTGACAGTAGGGTATAAAATGTAAGTATGTTTGTTGGTTGCATCTAAAATGCAATTAGAAATTTGATAATTTTCGGTATTTATATGATACAAAGTAATACAAACCAGATCTAGAGGTTCTTTAAACCATAGAAAAACTAAACGGAAACAAACAAACACACTTGGCTTTATTTGTACTGTTTGAATAATAAATAAAAATCCTATATCTTTCTATTTTTTTTCAAATGAATTATTTTATATTGCACATACAATAAAAAAAACCACCGTAAATACGAAACGAACTTGTTGCGGCATGTACTCTATTATATTAAAAATAATAATTAATTCCTGTAAATGCTTACAAAACAAAATATCTTTGGAAAATCAACAGTACGACCTCTATACCATAGACTAACAAAATAATTAGAAAAACAAGTAAAACAATTACCAAACCATCAACAATATGACTTGCCTTAATTAGGTAACATTTTTAAGAACTTTCAATAATTCTTTAAAAAGATTAATAAATCAACAATGGACGGTGTATCCTTATTATGAAATAATTTGCCATAATAAATAATTACTACAATTAAAAATATTTGGAACATCAATATTACAATTACTTTGTCTATTTTGAAATGGCCGGTAGCCTCCCAAGAGTGTTTGATTTCCATCTTTTATTATTCAAATGATCCATGATCGTTATTCTTGGTAAGTTATAAATATGAGCAGCCTTATATTCACTTAATTCCCAACTCCGGACTGCTCGCATAGCGTCTAGCTAATTTTCTTTAGTGTAAGACGATTTGTTTGATGTTCTTTTGTAATATATAATAAAATAAAGTTATTTGAATCGGATAAATGACTATTGTAGAAATTATATGAAACGAGACTCCTATCCTATCACATTATCATGATATATTTCTAATGAAGGCATATTAATATAAAAAACTGCGAATAAGGAGCTTTGACTGTATACCTAAATAATAACGTTTAACGAAAACGCTTATACCAAAAAAGGTTTACCACATCTGCCTTGGGTCAAGATCGGCACATGACGGTCTTTCCCTAAAATACTAGACAGTCTTCCCCCAATATTGAATTTATACGTTAGGTTTTTAACACAACTAATATTTCTGTAAATATAGATTTAAATTCGATTTGAATAGAATAAAACAAAACAAAAAAATACAAGCTAGACACTTACCACTACAACAAGTAAAAATCTGTTGATATTCACATTTCACGTTAGCAAAAATACCGACATGACTCACTTGTGTTTCAATTTCAACTACAAAAAATTAGGAAACCTTTTTATTGTTATTAAACTCAACACAGTGCCATCTATATTTTAAAGTTAGAACGATATAGTGGCTCAGTTTTACCAACCGAGCTGTTAATGTCGTAGCTATTCAGAAACAGCCTAGAGAGGCGGTGTACGGTGTTCCCCCGTAGACGAACTTCCCCACCTTGACCTTACCCTTTATTTTTTTTTCCGTGGGGAAATCCTCATGGACGCACTCCGCCCGGGGTAGGTGGAGCCAGTGTCGGACTCTTACCGACTAAAACCACCACGGTATTCCTTCAACTACCTTAGCCAGGGGCGTGGGAACCCGTGAGTATTCACACAACCACCCCCGACAGGTCCCGGCCCGCCACAAGCAGGCGAGCCCCTTCTCCCCGTGCAGCCTAACGACGGCCGCACCCTCCTCTGTGGCGCACACGGAACACTGCACGCCACCTCACCTTACGGGCCTTTACCAGCTACGCCAACTGCGCCAACTACGCTGCATTACCCTAAGGTTGTCTGGTAGAGAACGCCTATGGCGTTAAGACCGCCTTTGTACCCTGTTGTGCATAAAGAATTAAATAAATAAATAAATAAAAACGGATTTCTATTCGTATGCTTTCTCTGTGCTTGGAGTAAGACTATGGAACTCACTCCCGCCTAACATACGGAATTCTCAATCCATATCTGTCTTCAAAAGACGTGTTAAAGAGCATTACCTTTCCTTATAATTTGTTATTGCATATTATTTATATCATATTTACCTATACCTATATAATTTATATGTATTTATTTAAGTATCTATTGGTTTATTAGAACTAATTTTAAGTTTCCTGTCTTTTTACACACTGTTGTCTACATTTCTTACTTATTTCTCCTCTCGCAGGTCTGCTGGTAGAAATTTCTTTGAAATAAGCAGTACCTTTGTACTAAATAATTTTAATGCTGTCTCCTTTCATATGTTATAAATAAATAAATAAAATAATAATAAATAAAAATATTTTTTTTGTGATTCTACTTCGAAAACAGCACTGATGATCAAGCATACGATTCGCACGCCGGTGTCCTAAAAGACACCTGTACGCGGTGACAATTTCACGCGCCTTTACCATTTCTATTACATTTATTTAGATTTCTATGAAGCATCCCTAATGATCACTACAATACATTGTCTCCATAAAATATCAACGTATTTTCAACAGCCCGCATGTATGAATGAATTCTCTAAATGACGGCCCATTTACCTATTTATCTTATAATTTATCTGTATTTTCCTCTCTAAATATTCTCGTTTGTTCTGCGTAGCAAAATATACAACATATCTTTGAATGATCACGCTGAATTTCTCCCATTTTGATTGTTTTTTATTCAGGCCCTACTACAAACTGCTTGGTGGAGGCCTATGTCCAGCAGTGGACGTCTTTCGGCTGAAGTGGTGATGGTGGTGGTGGTGGGAAGGCGCTACTAAGAGCTAAGTGGCGCCCCCATCAGTAAAATAATAATTATTCGCTGAGTACCTACATTTTTATCGAAAAATCGTTTTCAACAATTGAAGTAGGTACAGGTACTGTTAGTTTAATCAGAATCTATTAATTCTGTAAATTAAGGTTCGCTGTAACTGTAGATAGAAAAAGTGCCAAAAGTGGCCGTTTTTCACTTATCTCGTATTCGAGAACGAAAATCAGAATTATTACCATTAAGGGTAAAGTAGCAGACAAGTGGCGCCCCCATCAGTAAAAAAAATCAGAATCGCTGAATCCATCATTTATCTAAAATTCGTTTGTAAGGTACACACGGCTACACATCAAGCTGTAACGTACACGGATTGGCGTTAAACCTAGACAAAACCTGTTTTATGCGATTCAATCTGGCAGGCCGTGCAATCAAACCTATGCAGGTTGCAATAAAAAACGGCACCTTAGAAGAGGTAAGCACAACCAAGCTTCTTGGCTTCGTACTGGATAGGGGACTCGTATGGTACGCGCACATCGACCACCTGTGTGCTAAGCTGGGCAGCGCGTGCTTCGCACTGCGCCGTTTGGCCGCTACAGCTAGCAAGGAAGTTGTAAAGACTTGCTACTTTGCTACTGTACATTCGATCCTATCGTACGGCACGGAGCTGTGGGCGCGGGCTTCCGATAGGCTACGTGCGTTCCGTATGCAGAAGCGAGCCGTGCGCGCGATTGTTGGCATACATGACGACGGCGAGTCAACTAGAGGACACTTTAAATCTCTCAACATAATGACGCTCCCATCAATCCACATATATCAGGTCGCTGTGTATGTCGTCCAGAATAGAGATTGTTTCGAAACGTTAGGTAGTGCTCATCACTACAACACCAGGCATAAAAACCGTTTACGTAACGTAGCACATAAATTAACCAAGTCTAGCAAAACCGCCCGTGTGATGGGGCCAGAGGTGTTCAATCGGTTACCTGAGACCGTGAGGAATGCAGCTTCTACCGCTATCTTTAAAAACAGGCTCAAGTCATGGCTAATTGACCGTGAATTTTATGATTTTGACGAAGAGTTTATGAAACTACCCTTGTTTTAGTTAGTGTTTATTTTCGACTTTTTGATGCACGGGTACTGTTAATTATTGATTTTTATACTTATCTGAATTTTTTAGATCATCATTTTTAATAATGATGTATTGTAATCAGCTGATGACAATAAACGCAAATGTAATTTTAAATTCTATTACAATTTTATTTTTTCAATGCAATGTTAATTTTTATATTAAATACGAAATGAAGTGTTATTTAGTAACTATTATATAAAATATTATAATGAACGAAAATTTTATGTTAACTTCTGATAAAGTTAAGTCTGAGTAAGTTAAGAATTACGTTAATTAAAAAAAAAAAATGACTTGTAACAATTGTTATCAATAAATACAATACAATACAATACAATAATTTTCCAGTATAAGCTGACCTCGCATTGTATAGGTTTTCCTTACAACGCGAGGTCAGCCTTTATTGGTTTTTACAGCTTGATGTGTAGCCGTGTGTACTGTAGTTTATTTTATTTTAATAATTTTATTTATTTATTCACATAAAGTCAGTTCTTATGGTACAGTTATAGTAATAACAGTACCATAAGAACAGCCCCCCTAGCCAAGTTGACAATCTACACAATCGTCAATCGTCAACGCTAATAAAAAACGATCTAAATGTATGGGAATGACATATCTCAACGAAAAAATCATTCGTTCAGATATGTCATTCCCTCATTCCCACACATTTTGATTGTTTTCTATTAGCGTTGTCGATTGTAGATTGTGTAGATTGTCAACTTGGCTTGGGGGGCTGACTTTATCAATCAGAAACGATTAACTCTGTAAAATATAGGTTGCTGTAGTTGTAGATAGAAAAAATGCCAAAAGTGGCCGTTTTTCGCACTTTTTATATCTACAGCTACAGTGAAGTATAATTTACAGGGTTATTAGTTTTTGATTAAACTACAGTACATTTACTTCAAACGTTAAAAACGAATTTTCGATAAATGATGTATTCAGCGAGTAATTTTTTTTTTACTGATGGTGGCGCCACTTGGCTGCGACATTCCCCTTAAGTACTAATTCTGGTTTTAGTATGTTTTTATTCTCTACCAATCGATTCTATTATTGATAATCTATGTTTTTACTTCCAGAACGACTAATAACTCAGCTTACTCAGCACTCATATAAAATAAAATAGATTAAACATGTCATTGTAATTTCACCGCACCCGTACCCTTCACGCCGAAACACAGCAATCCAAGCATCACTGTTTGGCGGCAGAAATAGGTAAGTACGGTGGTAGTACTTCCCCGGACAAGCTCCTTCACAAGGAGCTCTACTACTGCTAGACTATTATATACCTACTATTTAAAAGATTAGAAGTCATATTCATATGCAACGCAAATGGGAAAGAAAATATAGGTACCTACTTAACTATAGTTTCAGAGATGACCAAAAGCTTTTATTTTAAGTGTAATAAATAGCGACTTTCTTTATGTTTATAAGAACACTGCATCTGCCGGGTTTAATGATCGCACACAGCGCAGTTACTTTATGTTATTACAAAATGCGTCAGGTAGGTTCGGCAGCGCCTGATACTTTTCATATTGCATTACAAGCTAAGATAGCTTGTTGCTCGGTATGTTTTATTAGGAGCTAGAATAAATCTTAATAATGATTGAATGATTAAATAATGATTGTATTGACCTCAACGTAATCACGCCATCAATCAACTCAGCCTATCACAGTCCACTGCTGGACATAGGCCTCTCCCAAGTTGCGCCACAACACTCAGTCCTCTGCCTTCCGCATCCAGTCCCCCCCCAGTCACGTTCTTCAGGTCGTCGGTCCACCTGGCGGGGCGCCCTACGCTGCGTTTGCCGATTCGCGGTCTCCACTCAAGGACTTGTCTGCTCCAGCGGCCATCGGTCCTACGCCCATACCAATATTCGGTAAGACGCTAATAGGCTATATTTAACATAAGTACGCGGGCAAAGCCGCGGGTAAAGTCTAGTTTTTATAGACCTGAATGGTTAGTTGAATTTCTATAATAAATCTTGCTAAGTCTCCGAACATTGGATGTTTGGGTTGACTCTCTTTACATCCACAGCGCTGAAATTTATACTTGCATGGCTTATAGCTAGCCTAGTAATTGTTCTTGATCTAGGCGTTTTTTTTTTCATCTATAAACTCACCATGATGTCTGTGAATTTAACATTTCCCAGCAGATCAAAAATAAAAGCGAGTTCTCTTCGCATGCAGCTGAGTTCTAGAGTTCCTGATACTTTTCAGGAATAGTTCTGGCGAATTTACCTGAAAAAATGTCACATGAAAAAATATCTGCCGACTTCCCGTAGCAGAAAATTTTCAGCAGATCAAAATTTAAACAGAGTTATATACGAGTTCTATAGTTCCTGACTCTTTTTACTGATAGTTCTGTTGATTTAAACTGAAAAAGTCGAATCCAATAAAAAAAAATAAAAAATTATAAACAAATCAAATAATAAAAAATAAAAAAACAATTAAAATAATATACGCGATTTAATCCGCTTAAACTTTGTTTTATTATAATGTGTAGTGATCGCGAAAACCTAAGAAGTTATTATGAAAAAGTCGATTTTAAACTGATCTGGTAGCATCAGGAAGTTAAAAAATTACAATTAAATTAAAAAATTGCTAATAATAATCGAAATTATTGTTGTAAATGATCGAAATTATTGTTGCAAGTGATTGAAATTATCGTGGCAAGTGATTGAAATTATTGTGGCAAATTATTGAAATCACTTTTGGAGGATTGAACTCTTCGGTGTTTGTTGTTTTGCTTTCGAAAAACGTGACAGTTAAAATCAAGCCCCCAGTAGGCAAGTAACTGATACAATGATAGATGATAATATTATGATAGCACAATTCGTGAACTTGTATGTGAATGTAATCTTAGTACTGCAATCAACGAGTTACTGTTTTGTGTAAAAGTTCAAGGTCTTTTACTGTTTATGAAGCTTTCGAATATATTGTTCTTGTTTTTTATAAATAAATGGGTACCAAATGATTGACTAAATACGTACGATTGTTTTTTTTTTCTTTGGAAATTGTTGTTGTAGTGGTTCCCAAACTTATTTTGTCTACTCGAAAGTCGAGAGTTCAGTTGGTGTCTAAGACTCCTCCTAGCTAGATGAAATTACAAATCGCCCCTAAGCCTTTACACAACGCCCCCATATTTTTTCTGGATCTCTTACCGACCCCCTTTTGGCCTGCAGCGGCCACAGGGGGGCGTTATCGCCCACTTTGGGAAAGTATTTATGTTTTTTTCCTCGATAGTGTGTTTAAAACAGGTGAGTAATGTTCATTATACTCAAGGCTTTATTACGCCCTCGCCTTCGGCTCGAGCTGCAATCCAGCCTCGATTATAATGAACGCCTTAGCTCACCTCTATCCTATTGTATTATTATAACCCTACAATACCCTTTGAAAGAAACCAAATGATCCAACATTTCGCATTATTATTATATTAGCTAAAAAGAGATGATAATATTTTAGATAAATGAAACGCGAATAGAGCTTGAAGGGGCTCGTGGCTTAGTAATAACCGCGTGGATTACAAGATCTGGGAGGTTAAACAGTGCTAGCCGCGGTCAGTCCATGTATGGGTGACCGTTTCGTTGCACATATGAGACCCCTCCGTGCCTCGGAGAGCACGCTAAGCTGTATGTCCTGATTGCCGTACGAATATCGATGACAGTCATTACAGTTAGACAGAAGCCCGAAAGTCTGACAACAGGGTCTAACCTTAGGATGTCGGTATTACCCAATAACTGGGTTGCGAGGTTCTGATGGCAGTCGCTCCGTGTAAAATACAGATATTCAGCTGCATCTGAGTAACAGATAGATAGGTAGGATCATAGACTTATATATTAAATCATTGGGTAGGATACACAGAAATACATAGAATGGCCAAGTGGGCAGGGCGCGCGTGCCAACACTCTGCACCAGAGTGCAGGGCTTTTCAAAGCCTTTCTCAGTACGCCTTATGACTTGTTTCTGTAAATACTGTAACAAAAACCCGCTAAAATGCCTTATTGTGCTGTTTCTAACTGCAGAAACAAAATCTCTAAAGTGCATTTGAATGGGAGGCGTAGTTTGTTCAAAAGTTGCCACGTATGAATCGCAAGTAAAATTGTGATTACAACCATTCTATACTCTATCTATTTCTGTGGTAGGACTACTACCTGTAGTTAAGCATCATCTTAGTAATTTCATTGTTGTGCTGTCACTGTCCTGTGCCAAATAAAAGTTTTTCTTTCTTTCTTTATATCTGGTTAGACTGGAAGCCGACCCCAATATAATTGGTAAAAGCCGAGGATGTCTGAATATTATGAATCCTTCTTTCTAACGGGACTTGGAATGATTTGGAAAAATGTGAGTCTACCGGCGCGACGCTGACTCTACGTTTAAGGCATAGAAATCCAAATAATAAGATAATAGAAATGGTATATACTGTCTTTTACTGACGGAACACATATCGCTGGTTTTCCGCTACCAACACATAATACGCAATTACGCCCACCATGTTTCTAGCACTCAATGCAAAATAAATTAAGCCTAAAAACCATTGTTTCACAGTGACATTTCACTGTTTTTTTTTATGGTATAGGATGGCGAAACGAGCTAAAGGCCCACCTGATGTTAAGTGGTTACCTTTGCCCATAACAACTGCAATACCACCTAGGCTGTTACCTAAATGGTACCGCAAGTCGGTTCGCCAAACTGAGACATGAAGGTGGAAAGTCTCATGTGATTGTAATTTCACCGGCACCCGTATCCTTCAGATATGCTGCAAAATACAACTTTGGTGACTCTGCGTCCAAAACAGCACTGATGATCAAGCAAACGGCTCGCGCACTGTGTCCTAAAAGACACCTGTACGTTTACGACAAGTTTACACTCATTTGCCACTTCTATTACCTTTATTCAGATTTCTATGGAAGTACTAAAAAAAAAAAAAAAAAAAAAAATGCATATTAAAAATGTAAGATGCCTGTCTTGGAACCCTGTCTTTTGCGCATTAGCGTGGCGTCCCTTCGTTTGTCATGTCATGGACAAATGATGTGGATCTAAAGGTGAAGGCACACCTGGCACACGTTAAATGATGTTTATTTAATTTTTCTAAAGCATTACCTAACTAATTGTCACATTTGTCTCTAATACAATAATACATAATTTAGGTTTACTGTATTTATATTTATTTGCTAGTTTTTACCCGTGGCCTCACTATCGGGACCCATCCGAAAACCAGCGCTGCAACATTTCGGTGTTGTAGCATATGCTGAGATGGGGGCCTTTTTTAGTCTCATACAGGCATGTAAATTTTAAGTTTATTGTTAATATACTATTTTTAGTTTTTTTTTCTCTCGCCTGTACCGAGACTGAAATAAATATTTTCTTTCTTTCTTTTTCTTTTTTTTACTAGGTATGGGATATACCTAGTACTTCCATAGAAACTTTAACACTGACAATACAGGAAGATCCTCCAATCAGGCTGGCTCTCTTTGCCTGGCATGTCGCGGTCCGACAGTTGATGTCAGGCCGGGATGTTTGACCGCCACCTCACCTGATGTTAAGCGATGGTGCGGTCGACGACGGTTCACGCTTGCCCAGCAAAGGTGAGAGGATGGCAGTGAAATGTATCGACCCATCCTCTCAAGTGGCTACACCGGGCATCATACCGGAACACGACTAGGTCGCTTGGCGGCACGTCTTTGCCCGGTGGGTGGTCGCAAGCCGTCGGCCGTGGCCTACCACCAGTAGGTCACCTGATTTGCACCACCCAGGGATCACGTGTAGGGATTCAGATAAGGGATACTCTACTACGGACGTGGCTGACTCGATCCCTCGTAATGTTGGATGGCACACTCACTAGTGCACACGCGCACTGGTGTCCTATGAGACAACTGTACGCGGCGACAAATTCGCGGGCCTTTACCATTTCTATTCCCTTATATTATTTTAATTTCTATGTATCTATATCTATATACATATAATAAAATCGTAGAGATGAAAAAACTGTACATTGAATATTTTTTGAAAAAAATCACTGCTGCGCATTCTAGGAACGATACTGATGCCAAAACTACAATTTTTAGAATTTCTGTCTGTTTGTCTGTTTATCTGTTTGTATGTTTGAGCATGACGCCAAGACTACTGAACAGAATTAGTTGAAATTTGGCAAAAATGTCGGTTACAGACCGGGTCAGGTTATAGGCTACAAATCATCACGCTTTAGTACATGGGAGGTGCGTAGAGTAACAAATTGTCTGCAAAGTTATGATTTACAGCTAATATATTGAAATGTTATAATTTATAGACTAAAAAAGACTAAAATAATTCGTTATCAGAACGCCAAAATTAATATTTAAAGAAATAACCATCACGCTATATATAATGGGAGCTAAACGACAGATATTAACAATGAAAATGATTATTTCGTATTTTCCCGTAAATAATTACTCATCCTGGTGGCTTGGCGTCTGGATCACGGTTGTGTTGTTCTAAGATCGAATTACAGCCTCAATCTAAGTTTTTTTTTTTTTTTTGTATTTTTTTTAAAGAAAAAAAACATCTTCAACATTCTTCAACAATTTAAGTTATTTAGCAACAATTTCCGCTAAATAGCGGATTATTAAGTTATAAAACAATTAATGATCACGCTATTTGGTATGAGGGGTGAGCAAAAGTGCGTTGTGTTGATTATTTTCTGCTTCCGTATTTATTTTTATTTATTTTACTTTCTACCACAAACAGTAGTTATCTAACAGTAGTTTAGTAAAGTATTGTCTGCTAAAAAGTGCTTTACCTAATTAACAGTGAAAACAATATTGAAATCGGTGCAAAAAGTGCCATTGAACCACTTATTTTACTAACTGCTGAGCCCCCTAACCAAAAAAAAAGCGTGAAAATTTATTTGTATTGTTATCCTTAACCTATGGAAAATATTACCTATTTACGACTACGTCTCCCGCTTACTTAGTTTTGTAAAATAATTAATTTAATTTAAAATACTTCTTTCCTAACCAGATGGCGTTAACGTTGAATTAGATCGCGCTATGGTTTCGTTCACAAAATTTGATCTTATTGGTAGAGAAACAAGTGTTATCATTTTTGTCTTTGTGTTTGCTTCTTCGACTGTCTTGAAATACTTAGTACCTACGAATTGCGATATTTTACACCATTCCAATTGGCGATTCTTACGGACCTATGTTGATATAATGAACGCGTTTTGAATAGCTGTCTTTGTTCACTTCAAGACATGGTCGTTTCGATCGGCTGCAATTCATTGGGTGAGTAGTTGAGTACGGTTTACCGACTCCCCAACCTGTGGCTCATCATCCCGGCGTTAATCGTGAATACGCCGCCGAAACTGACTACAATCCGGGCGCAATGTCTGTCATTGTTAACGACCACGTCGAAAAGTTCATCTCAGAGCAAAGACAGCTATTCGAAATTATCCTGCATAGCGCTGAACTCTGCAAAGGGAAAATGTTTTTTTGGATGCTCCTGGAGGAACAGGCATAAGCATTCTTACTTCAGGCATCCTTGCAGAGGTCAGAAGGCGAGGAAAAATAGCCCTCAACACTGCTCCCTGGTGGCAAAACTGCGCACACAATGTTTAAGATTCCCACAGACTTGGAGAGCAACGAGACGCCCGTTTGCGCAGTTTTAACGAAACAGTGACAAGCCCGCTGTACTACGAGACTGCTCTCTAATTGAATGGGATGAATGCACGATTACGAACAGAAAGGCAGTGGAGGCTGTTGACCAAACCCTGCAAGACATCCGCAGGAACCACAACATCATGGGAGGGGTAACAGTTCTCTTTAGCGGCAATTTTTGGCAGACGCTGCCTGTGGTGACGCGAGGTACTAGGGCTGATGAGGTGAATGCTTCGTTAAAACTCTTTATTCTTATACAAATTTCCTAACCCTATAATTGATGTCTTATGTTGTAGCTGTTTATTATCCATCAATAAATAAAATAAAATATTCTCTGGCCGCAAGTTCACAGATTGTGCTTGACGGTCAACATGTGCTCTCAAGACTTGGCTAGAATTCACATGCTCAATAATTCACTGATGTCCTTTTAAACATTGGAGTAGGAACTTATCCAGAGGAGAGTGGCCAGGTGGACCTACCAGAAATGCTTTGTAGAGTGATCCCTACGGTAGAGGATCTAATTCGTTCTGTTCATGGGGACATCAGCCAAATCTCGCACCAGCAGAATTCTTGGTTGTGTGAGAGGGCAATTTTAACACCAAGAAATGACCAAGCCGCTGCCATTAACGATAGCATTCTCTCAGAAATTTAAGGGAATGAAGTGGTTTATACTTCTATAAACACCGTTATAGATCTAGATGACGCTACTCACTACTCAGTAGAATTCCTTAACTCTCTCTCTGCAAGTGGACTTCCTGCCCATCTTATCAAACTTAAAGTCGGTGTCCCGTTTATGCTTTTGCGGAACTTAACATCGCCTAAGCTGTGTAACGGGACCCGACTCAAAGTCATATCCTTGCAGAGGCACATTAAAGAGGCAGAGATTCTCACTGGGTGTGCCGCTAGCGAGACGGTGTTTATTCCACGTATACCACTGATTACCCACAATTACCCTTTCTAATTTAAACCATTTATTTTGCCACACATACACAAAATATACAATTCAAGCGCATACAGTTTCCTGTGAGTCTGTGTTTCGCGATGACTATCAATAAGTCGCAGGGGCAGACACTGAAGGCGACCTCAGGACCAGCTGCTTCTCACATGGACAACTGTACGTCGCTTGCTCTCGCGTCACCAGCCCTGACACTCTGTACATTTTGGCTGCTGAAGGTAAAACCTCGAATGTAGTTTATAGAGAAGTTTTGTAAAAAGGCGTTTTATTGTATACATTCATATCATTCTGTATTATTTTTGTAAATTCTGCTCAAGATTTGTTTGTGTGTGGCCTAGGTTCTAGGTTTACGCTTTAGTCTTTGACTTTGCGCCCAGCGCCTTAACAAAAAAAATTATGGCAAAAAAATAATTATTGCTATCATTTGCCCATTATCTTTGAAATATATCTATATATATATATATATATATCATAAGGTAAACTTTCAAATGAGTCAATCATTTGAAAGTTTACCTTATGATAACGTGAGCAAAGCCACGGGTACAGCTAGTATTAAATATGGGCCACTACAGAAAGAACCACTATAAAGAACCCATCATTGCGGTCATATTGTTGTTCATAATAATATTTAATGCTTTCAACCGCAATGACCTTAATGACATTACTTTTCTTGCTGTTCAATTGTTAATCTTACACTACAATATCCCCATTTTACTGTGGTCTACTTTACTGATCTAGGACCGTATTAAATAAATTACTCTCCTTTGAGAACTGTCTCTGAATGTTATTCAAATTCAAATAATTTATTTGCGAACATAGTTAAAATAAAATAAAATAGGTGATAAGTATAGTCTAATGTGTCTAATATATAATAGTAATACGTTTTCTCAATAAAAAATTAATTAACAAAAACAAAAAACCCGACTGCGTCTAAAAATAACAGAAAAGATATAAACAAGACTTATCAACACGCAGTCGGAGGCTACGTATGTTTTTGGTCATGAATTACATAATAGTGCATAGGTAGCCTCCGCCTGCGTGTTGATAAGTCTTGTTTATATCTTTTTTCTGTTATTTTTAGACGCAGTCGGGTTTTTTGTTTTTGTTAATTAATTTTTTTATTTGTTTTTTTTTTGTTTTGTCATGTTTTATTTATCATAGGTACTATTAATGTTTTTTTTAAAAAGTCAAATTCATTTTTAACGTTGAATATTTTGTTGTTTTTTAGCATTTCTCATTCCAAATTACATTTAAACATATAAGTTGTATACATTTTCGTAAACCATTTATAAAACCCTTTATTTTGATACCCCACTCGATAGGTTTTGAGCAAAAAAAAAATTTTTATGTCACATAAAATGGCTCCAAAAAGCGGCCATTTTGATTTTTATAATTTTGATATACCCAGTGTCACTCTCACAATTAAGACGAATCCAACGACACCTCTCAAGCTAAGATCCATCAAGCCGTTTAGGCTACAGAGCGTGCCAAAGAAATATACATACATACATACATACATACATACATACATACACTCGAAAAACATAACCCTCCTTCTGGCGCAGTCGGGTAAAAACAGCTTTTTTTTAAACATACTGACACTTTCTGCTAACCTTATATTTTTCGGAACTTTATTATAGACTTTTGGGGCTATTGCAAATATGCTTTTCTGAAATAATGTAATTTTGCAGTTAACCAAATGCAGCTCATCTGCTCTACGTAGGCTACCAACTTGTGAATTCTTAGACAGGTTGCGCCTGACGAATATGGCGGTTTCATAAATATACATTGATGGAAAGGTTAGTATTCTTAGCTTTTGGAAGTGAGGTTTGTACTGTACAAACAAAGTTGGTTGGTTGGTTGGTTTGTACTTTATTGTTCTAAAGAAAAACATAATACCGAAAGCTAAAGTTTCGAGCATTAGCATATGCATATAGGTCCCTCAGGGGGTTTTCAGCTCAAACTCTCGACTTCCGTTCAGAAAAAAAAAGTTTTATAGTTACATTTTATTTGACTAAGCCATGGCTTAGTCAGTCGAGTCGAGTCGTCGAGGTATACACAAATAAAAATGAAAAAACTAACTTTGGCATGGGCATGCCCGGCAGCAACTTCATATTTTACTTACCTATAATTAACTTTAGTATTTTTATTAATGTTATTGTTGTGCTGTCCTGTGTTCTGTGCCAAATAAAAGTTTTTCTTTCTTTCTTTCTTTTTCTAATGAAACAAAAACATCTTAGGTGTCGTTTTCTTTCTATAACTATCACAGACCACTGCTGCTGATGTGAATGATATACAAAAACCATTAAACTTATATTGTTAAAAGTTTAAAATTAAAACGACGTTTAAAGTGTTGTCGTCATATAAAACGTTGTTCTATGCTATGCCCTGAATAAGCTCTCCAAATATTACTAGTGTTTCCACTTTATTGGTTTCAGTTTCCCACGCCTAAAAAATTGCCTAAAAAGGGGAAAACTTGATTGATCAAACGATTTAAATTGTGGAAAGAAAAAATCGCTCACGAGCAGGATTCGAACCTGCGACTCCTGGCTCAGTACGCCAGTGCTTTAGCCACTAAGCTACCGTGAACACAGCTCGTGGTAACGAAATTCTCATCCACTTGGTACATCTTTGGGTGACGTCAGCGATATCTTATTAAGAAACAGTGTTTCTTAATAATTAGTAAGGGTAGGCATATCTATACGACTTTGATTTAACTGCAAAGTTAGTCGAGTCGGTTAAGAAACACTGTTTCTTAATAAGATATCGCTGACGTCACCCAAAGATGTACCAAGTGGATGAGAATTTCGTTACCACGAGCAGTGTTCACGGTAGCTTAGTGGCTTAAGCACTGGCGTACTGAGCCAGGAGTCACAGGTTCGAATCCTGCTCGTGAGCGATTTTTTCTTTCCACAATTTAAATCGTTAGATTTCGTTTCGCATGCGTAAAATGCGTTAAAAATAATAAATAATTGATTGATCAAGTTTTCCCCTTTTTAGGCATTTTTTTCCATTCTAAAATAGTTTTGTTACTAATGTCCTAATGTTAAAAAAACATTATAATCTGGTTACCATTTATTAGTTTCTAAACTTTTATGATTCATTCACTCATACACTCTTGCTTTGCATGCCATTACTTGGTGATTGTTACGATTTTTTTGTGATAATTTTCACTAAGCTCTCTAGCTCTTTCCCCTTTTCTTCCCCTCATCAACTCAGCCTATCGCAGTCCACTGCTGGACATAGGCCTCTCCCAAGTTGCGCCACAACGCTCGGTCCTCTGCCTTCCGCATCCAGTCCCCCCCAGCCACGTTCTTTAGGTCGTCGGTCCACCTGGCAGGGGGGCGCCCTACACTGCGTTTGCCGATTCGCGGTCTCCACTCAAGGACTCGTCTGCTCCAACGGCCATCGGTCCTTCGACAGACATGGCCAGCCCACTGCCACTTCAGCTTACTGATCCTACAAGCTACGTCGGTCACTCCGGTTCTTCTCCGGATAATCTCGTTACGGATTTTATCCTTCAAAGAAACTCCTAGCATAGCTCGCTCCATAGCTCGCTGAGCGACTTTGAATTTGTGGACTAGCCCAACTGTCAGTGTCCACGTCTCGGCACCGTAAGTCGTGTCATTCTTCCCCTCTGTGGTCTAAATTCCCCACAAAAGGGGAACTTTCCCTCAATGTGAACCCGTTTCTGATACACGTTGTATAAGGGCGAACATAAAATAAATCATACTCTACCAGCTTACACTACACTCTTTTCCAGCAAGGCAACAAAATCCTCATAGTATCTTTGCTTTATGGAAATTACGTAGGTAGTTAATAAAGATTACGTCATGTCGATTAAATTAGAAATTCTTTATACGACCGTTCGACTCCGACCTATGGAACCTGGACAAACCAGATGTGCACATCATACTATGCAATTTAATTATAATTAATAATTATCACTGGACATGTACGGCTAAGGTACTTTAGTCACCTTTTACGACCCCGAAGGCAGGGCGTATTTTAAGTCCTCCAGTAGGCCAATTCACGTACCTAACTAAAGAAGTGCAGTTACAGTGCAATTGCAGTTAAGTTTCGATCAAAACAATGCTTTTCGTATTCTCTTATTTACGGCGATCGCTTTCAGAAACGAACTGCAGCGTCATTGCAACTGGCTCGGCGCGTCATGAAATTACGTGAATTAGGGCCAAGGACTAGGAATATAATTATATAACATAATTACATACGCATACTGTATGATAAAATAAGGTCATTTATTGGGAAAGCAATAGACATGGGTAACTCAACAAAAATGCGTGAGCTGCAGCTCAGCTCACGGTTCAGGTCAGTGAGCCGGAGCTGTGAACGGGCTCACAGATCAGCTCAATTTGTGTATCTGTCTACTTCGAGTTATGTATGATCTGTGATGCGAGTCGCTGAGCTTAAAGACCGTTCGATCTGTTTGAGCTGCGCTCGATCACTGACTCTGTGACTCACCGCGGATCTGTCACCGCTCCAGCTCACCGGTTCAAACAGGTTTTTATCTATATAGACATCTTTTATCTTCCGTGCAACAAAAGTTGTCGCACAGATAGATACTATTCTTTGAGCCGTGAGCTGCGTATTTTGTCATTGAGCTGCAGCTCAACAGCTCAAGCTTATTGATCTGTATATTTGAACCGGTTCCGAGCTGAGTTACCCACCTCTAGAAAGCAAAGATTGAATAAGCAACCTGAAGTGGCAATGAATCGGCCATTTTAGATGAAGAAACAATGACTATTGAGGTAGACGTGTTCTTGAGTGGAGACCGCGAATCGGCAAACGTAACGTGGGTCTGGTGGCATCTGGATCCGAGTAGCCGAGGATCTTGGTCAGTAAAGTGTACTGGAGAGGCAGTAGGTAGACTGCTACTGGCTGACGATGATAATTTACTGTAAAATATCGCATTACCATATTCGCATTATTATCTGCGTATTTTTCACTGAAGATTAGATCTATCGACCAAAATTAATATCCTATCTATTCACGATTTGCCCTACTAGAGACAAATTTTAAATAAGCTTCATACAAATTATGTCACATTTCTACCTTTAGTAGAGCAGATCGTGGATATAAGGGATGTTAAGTAATTTTGACCTTAAAAGTAAAGTAAAGTAATTCTGATTGATTGGTTACAGTTGTTATATATATGTGGTAGTGTTAGATACATCCACAGAAAAAATCAATCAGTCCATCAGGCACTAAGGCAGCCATCTTATATCGAATCATAGTACAAATTATTCGATGGTTAGAATCGGACCCGAAAGTGTACACAGTCCTTTGTATAATATTATTAAATTGTAAAAAAAAAATTACATACAATTTGTGTAAACAATGTGAAGTACAAGCAGAATCAACGGTAAATTGTTAATTAACAGAGCTTAAAATGGGGCTCAATGGTGATGGCTCTTTTAATGGGGTGCATTAAAAGAGCCTCCACGAGTGACGATATTTAATTGATCGTCTGGCGCACTCTGGGCAGTCAGCCCCGCTATCAACCTGCTGACTGGCTAATCTTTTCCCCACGACATGAGCTATTATTATTATGTAGCTCATGTCGACACGAAGAAGAAGAAGAAGAACAGAGCTTAGTTAACGTAGTACATAATTATCAGCTCAAAAACTTACACTACTCAACATGTACCTCCTTAATCTCCTATAGACCTTGCTCGTTCAGAGGGTTTTGAAGTGGTACCTAGTTTGTAATTGTCTATGCGTTTGCAATTAATCTCTTCAACTACAGAGCCTACTTAAGAGGCTGACAACACCCAAAAAATCTGATCTCTGCGGTCACTGTCGTTTCGTACAGAACTGAAAGAGAGGCAACGAGCCGAGGGACGTCGGATACGCCGCTCAACTTGAATGAAAATTAACAAAAAAAATTTTTAATAAGAAACTAAAAGCTTATTTGAAAAACGGAAACAACAAATGTTTAGATTATTATCTCTCTCAATTGTTTTCTTAATTTTATTTATAATATTTAGTAAATAATAGAGACTGTTTGCTTTAAAGCATGTTTTAAGAGGTTAGATTACAATTCTTTTCTATCGAGAAAACTTCAAGAAAACGTGTTTTGGGCACAATACAGTTTCAGAAAATACGATCAAAATTAACATATATTTTTTTCACTGCCACAAACTGAATAGATACAGCTAAAAATGTTTTTAAAAGAAGCCTATTTGGGGTATTTGGCTGTTGTCAGCGTCTTAAGTAAGACTTTCTGATACTAATAACTGTGATTTGTAAGCCTTTCATAGTCAGGTTCCAGTGCAAGTAGCCGTCAAAGGGCCCGTCTCAATTTTCCTTACAACAGAAAAGGTTAAACATCTAGTGCGATTTTTTTTCTTTAATGAGTAGCGCACGCCAACCTAGCCGAACAACCTTCTTTTCCATTTTATTTCCTATTTCGGTGCCTTCTCCCACCAATTGCTGAGAAAATGGCGGCTGCGCGAAGTCAGTGTTGTGTGCGACCACGACTCGTGCGCATGCCGCGGCGCATTCGACGTCCCATTTCAAAATAACAACGAAGTCTCCGAAACAGTGTTGTGTTCGTACATCGAAATCGGAATCCGTGTTCTACTGTTTTTGAAACCAGTGTTCATAATGCTGTAGTGACGTTTCCGAAAATTGTTTCGGTTGTTGTTCTAGCAGTAATTACACTAAGCGTGGACAAGTGCAAGCTATTGTTTTCTTTGTTGACGTGAACCAGCTGTCAAAATAAACGGATTACAAGGTGAGTCGATTGATTTCCAAAACGTTTCTTTTGTTTTTATACCTCTTGTGTTCTATAACAATTTCGGATGATAATTTAATCGATTTTTTTTCGTTGTTTCGCAATTAATCGATACAGGTTTCATGTTTTCGGTGATATTACTAAACTTTTGCGTAAAATCGTCATACGTTGGGTTAATGTGTAACAAAATGATCGTTTAAACTTTATGCGTGGCTGTAAATTGTTGAAATATGTTTCGTTGTTATGTGTAGGTGTTGTTGTTATGTTTACGATTCCAGTCATGTGAGATGTTAATACAATATTTAAGGTGTTTAATGTTCTTTTTCTTTTAATATTAACTGCTCGTTAAAACATTCGGGTCATGGACTATGTTGAAAACATCGTCGTTACAGAATTATTAGACAAACTAATTTGGATGATTTTCGTCTTAGTGCACTTTTATCAAAAGTCTGATGCCTACAGTGTGTTTATCATTGACAGTCTCTTTCTTTTGTACCTATGTTTTCTCTATTGATCGCATTCAGATCTTCCTTAACCACTGTGATTACTTGTAGGTTAAATAGAGCGGTATTATATACTTTAACTAGATCAAAACGTAGTCTTTTATTATATTCAGTTAAGTCAAATGTTGCTCATAAAGTTTCGTAATTATTGTCACCTGTTTTTGAATGTACAAATCTGATACTTGATGCACGTTTCTTGGACCTATCAAGTGTCGTATTTGCACGTTCACATTTTCTTGCCAATTATTATGAAACTTAGTAGGTAAGCGTAAATGGTCTTAGATGGATCTAGTTTGAGAATCATAATTACATTCTCAATGTTGAAATCATTTTGGACTTGCAGCATGCATTTTAAAATTAATCAAGTTGTGCTATGTTATTATTTATTTTAAATAATGTGTTTCTTTCGAAAACTATATCTAAAAAATAGCACATGGTACATCAAAAACTTTATAAATTCAGTAGTGTACAATGGTTACTTTCTTTTGATGCTTACTGTACCTATCCCACCATACGTATGCATACGTATGTGTTGTGTATGTTTGTTGTTACCTATTCTTAAGTTCAAATTTTCCATCTTCAAATAACTTTTTCTTGATAATTATTCTGAACAGCCCTACCTAGGTATTTTAGAAAAACTATCAAAACGTCTAACTCATACCTAATCCCACTAGATTATCTATTGATGGAAAAAGTGGTCCTTGCCTTCAGTACAGATTTCCTGCCATACTAAACTGCACACTTCGCAAGCACAAGGAAATAGTAGTCTTGATTTTTACTTAATGATGAGATTTTGTCAAATTGTAATCTTATTCTGTTGAAAAATCCTGAATTTTATTGAAGTAAGTTTATTGTTTTTAATAACTTCTTAGGTCACGCACACACACACACGAATCACTACACATTATAATAAAACAAAGTTTAACCGGATTAAATCGCGTATACTATTTAAATTGGTTTCCCTGACGTTTCGAAAGCTTTGCAGCATTTCGTGGTCGCAGGTAGACTAAGATGACAAGTGTCTTTACAAATATTTCTAAAAAAATATTTTAATCTACCGTACAATATTATTAATTAAAATCGTTTCGATGCACGCAGTAATCACTCACAATATCATTATCTTTTACAGTGTTGCATGCTGTTTGGGACTTGATTATTTTAAGGACTGGGTTCCAAACAGGTGGTAGCTGCCTGTTTTTTAATTTCAATTGCCTCACGGAGCATTCTAGGTACATATCGGTTTTCCTTCGCCAGAACTTGTGGTTTATCAAATCGAAGAAAATGGTTGGGTTTGTCTAGGGCATGTTGCAAAGCTTTCGAAACGTCAGGGAAACCAATTTAAATAATATACGCGATTTAATCCGGTTAAACTTTGTTTTATTGTTTTTTTTATTGGTATATATTTTGTTAAGGAATTTTATTAATTTTAGGAGAAAATTGAGGTGGTACAATTCTGGTTAGGAAGTGGGTTAATAAAGTGATAATTTATCTGGAATTTCGGCCAAAACATAAAAAACCGGCCAAGAGTTGTCGGGCCATGCTCAGTATTATAGGTTTCCTAATTACAAACGAATCAAATCGAATATTAATCATTGCTATTTTAGTTTTTGCAAACAGCGCCACCTAGCGCTGAATTTAAGAAGCTAAATTTAAGAAGTGTGTCATATCAATATAACACAAAGTTACTTTTTGTAATTTTTTTAAATAGGTGGTAACTAACGGAGCATTTTTTGCTGTGATAATTTTTCTCTAAGGTCAATGACCTATGAACTAGGACGTCTTAAGTATTTTTCAGTTTTCTCACTATAACTCAAAAATTTACAATCACATTATACTCGAAACAATTTTAAAAGAGATTTTTTATAAAGGTCTATCAATGTGGAAGATTATAAGTTTCTACGTTGCATAGCTTAGAAATGGCTTGGGGTGGACACATTGCAAGTCACTTTGGCGGGCTGTATTTCGCAGATGGTATACCTGATAAAAAAGTTGTGTATGAAACATTACCTTCATTATAGTAGACCTATTCAATGATACCCCAAACGTGGGGGTGCAGTGAAAAAAAATTTTTCAACCCCTTTTCACATGTATGGACGCCACCCCTAAAATACGTAATCAAGATTTTTTTATTCTTTTAGAATTGAGATCTATATCCAGACCATTTTTTGACAAAATTTCATTTACTTATGTTTATAACTGTAGAAGTTACTAAGCTGTAAAGGATTAGGACAGACGGACACGACCAGACGGACGGACATGACGAAACTATAAGGGTTCCTTGTAGAAACTATGGAACCCTAAAAATAAAGCCGCAAACTAGGTACGAATATCAGGTAAATCACGAAAACAAAATTAAAATTTATGCTAGTAATTTAACGAAAACAGGTGACCAACTTTCCCGTCCGAGAAATATCCGAAAAACTGCTTCCGAAGATTGAATGTTGTAAGTTGGGATATTCAGTTATGCCGTAATTTGAATAATACATATGATATATTTCTCTAGAATACAAAATACCGATATATCTAATTCAGTAATTTAAAAAAATATAGATATTTCTATTTAATAGAATGCTTATTCTAAAAAACCACTTCTCGTTGCTTTCTTCGTCAAAAAATATAAGAGGGCTCATAATCAAAGAAAGAAGTCCTACTTTCGACACGTGCGACAGTATCGGTATACCTCAAAACAGTAGGAGCATTGTCTTCTATAGACCGAAAGATCTTAATCTAAGCCTAAGCTACATGTATTAAAGTACCTCCGTAGTATTCCGTATACGATGATTCACCACGGATTGCAGTCAAGGCCTATTTTGCCTTTCTCCGATCATTTAGATAAGAGGAATTTAAAATTAGAAAGAAGTTTTCTTATTGTTAGCTATTAGCCGACTACATTGAGCCTGCAGAAGAGCTCCCAGCAGACCACCAACTACAATCTGGAAATCCTTGAATCGACTCCGAAGCCAGATGGGCCGCTGCAGGTCAAATTTAGTTAGATGGAGATACACAGATGAGTCACAATGTGACTGTGGAGTCAATCCACAGACGATGCCTCACCTCTTGACCTGCTCACTGTGCAATTCCACCTGCACAATCAAAAACCTACGCGAGGCTACTGATAGTGCTGTTGACGTGGCTACATTTTGGTCCACAATAAGCCTTTTGCACCTCTCTATACACGTGCAACTTATGGGTTTCCTACACACAAGCTGCTTACAGTGCCCTCCGTGTCCAGTATAATAACGCGTTCAGGGCGGTATTGGGGCTGCCCCGCTTCTGCAGTGCCTCGGGCATGTTTGCGGAAGCGCGCACCGACTGTTTCCACACCACCATGCGCAAGCGGTGCGCGTCCTTGGTGCGCAGGGTGCGGGCCAGCTCCAATACTGTCCTGGCGATGATTGCTGGGCGACTGGACTGCCCTTACATCAGGCACTGCTGTAACAGACATGTTGCTGGTAGTGCCTGAATGTCAGTGAAATTAATGTGATTGTGAATGTTATTATTGTAATTATAAATATGTGTTTTGTGTCTATATTTTATGTAATTTTATGTCATATGGGTACATACCTGAAATAAATGCATTTTATTTTATTTATTATTTAATAATATAATTAAACTCGAATCATCGACACGAAGAAGAAGATTGTTAGCTTCTTTATAAAATAAAACTACTGCGTCTGTTGTGCAGAGGATGCGGGGGAGTAGCAACGGAATCCTGAAGATGATAGCGGGAAGGATGGACACAGCCGTCCTCAGTCGCTTCATTGACCTGCATGTGAGGAGTGCGAATCGATGACTTGACATCATTAATGTTTGCTCTCTCTGTTTACAAACATAGTTGTATAAGTTTTCATTGCAACTACCAAAATTATTGTAATGGAATGAAGTTATAAAATAAAAAAAACTTTATTCACATTTACATAGGAACAACCTTAAACCGTATTGTTTACATATTAGACTTTTACAATTAGCTACTAGGTAATTAGGTATACTTACAGAGTATTTATACCAAAGACATTTCTATACTGACGTAGTATAATACCTTTATGATTTATACAGTTACATGAACACCACAAAATCCATACACAAAACATTTATCATAAATAACTAGGTAATCGGTTGTTGAATTGATTCACACTGTCGTCCGTACTAGTTTAAACTATATCACGGTAGAAGTTATTTGTATTTTTTTATGTTTAAGAAACCTGTAGTTTCTCGTCGTGTGTCTCGGAAAGAGTTAACCATGAAAGAAAAGAAAGAAAGAAAGAAAAATATTTATTTGACACAACTGAGACACATACAAAAGAAAGGATATACATGTACATGAACAAGAAATAGATTTATGGGCGAAGAAGTAATACATGAGTAACACAGCAGTCATTGACAGTCGTGCGCCATGTGTGTCTCAATTGTTACAAATGGGTGTCCAGCTCAGCATATTGCCAGGTTATCACGAGGGTGCCCGGTCAATAGCAATATAACATAACTGGCGAAATGTGGGTGTACTATACACCTCTGCCTACCCCTTCGGGGAAATACAGGCGTGATGTTATGTTATGTGTTATGTTAATCATCATCATCATCATTACAGCCGAAAGACGTCCACTACTGGACATAGGCCTCCCCAAATTAAGGGGGGGGTATGCCATAATCGCCACGCTTGGCAGGCGGGTTGGCGATCGCAGTTGGTTGGTTAAATACTCAGAGAACGCTGCTGCCCATCCTCTGGTGAATCCCTTAGTCGCGTTTTACGACACCCATGAGAAGAGATAAGGGTGGTGCTATTCTTTAAGTCCGGCACCACACGGACCGGACACGGACGTTATGTTAATCACGAAGGTATTTTTTTGTATAAACGAAACGAGCTAAAGGCCCACCTGATGTTAAGCGGTTACCTTTGCCCATAACAACTGCAATACCATCTAGGCTGTTACCTAAATGGTACCGCAAGTCGGTTCGCCAAATTGAGACATGAAGATCGAAAGTCTCATGTGATTGTAATTTCACGGGCACCCGTACCCTTCACAACGGAACAGCAATGCAAGCATCACTTCCCCGTGTTACCTAGCACTTCTCCAGACGAGCTCCTTCACAAGGAGGTCTACCACTCTATCATGAGGGGATACAAACCATAGCCTAGAATTGTTTATTATAACAGTGTATTCAAGTAGGCAGGTGTCAGTCCACCAGATGGTGACCGTTTCTGACCACCGACCCGGAACGATGGGCTTCGGACAACGGTAACCGTTGGTAGGTTGTTAAACCATTTTTACTATTGCGGTAATCGGACTAGTTTGTGGGATCTAAAAAACTATTAAAATATATTTTTTACGAATGAGTTATATTTTTCTATGAATAAAGAGAAGAATATCTTTTACAAATAATAAGAAGGTACAGTCGGCATCTAAAGCTACAAAACACTATTTAAAAAGTTAATAAATAAAAACCGGCCGAGTCGGACTCGCGCAGTAAGGGTTCCGTACCACCCATCAACCTGATACCCCATAGAAACTGATTTAATTTACAAGAGTACATCAAAAGACATCAACGCACAGTGCGCGAAATATAAATTACAATATTTCTATTTTTGTCCTATTTTTAGTATTTGTTGCTAAGCTACATAATCTGACCCAGTTTGACGCTGGTATGTACTACCGTTTTGCAAATAGAGCAGGAACAAAACGTTGAAAAAAATGCATGTTTTTTGAGGTTTCTTGTATGGGGACCCCCTTTGGTTTTTGTTTTTAGTATTTGTCGTGATATCCCCTCATAGCAACACATATTCTGAGAAAATTTCAACCCGTTTCCTATTACCGTTCAAAAGATACAGCCCTGTGACAGACAGACGGACGGACGGACTGACGGACAGCGTAGCGAGAGTAATAGGGTCCCGATTGGCACCCTTCGGGTACGGAACTCTAAAAAGTACTTTACTAAATCAGTATTTTTTTAATTTACCATGCAGGGTGACTTGTTGAACGAGGAACTAGGTCAGTACTTACTTCCCCACCGACTGTATCCCCACGTTGTTGTCGTGGTGGGGCTTGCGTGTCTCAGTGATCTTTGGAGCCATGCCGGTAGAGCCACTCATGCCGGTCGGGTCCAAAGTGAGAGACCAGACCAAGAGGGGTACGTGGCAGAGTGCAACGAGGACTGCCAGAGGAGCGGACCGTTCGATAAATCGGATGGTGACTGCGATTTGCCCCTCGTATATTTCGAGGAGTAAATGAATGGGACGGGCCTCGTTAAGTCGCGCGTGCGAATAACGGGGCAACTAGGCTTCATGCCAACCGTCGCAAAATCGTAATCCTGATGTCGTGCTGAGTGTCGTGGTTACGTCTCGCGACTCAGTATCAGGACCGAGGGTCTTGGCTTAATCGCCCGGACCGCGAGGAAGAAAACCTCTATAAAAAATTACCCCTAATACTAAGTTCTGGTGCGTGATGAGGGTATGAATGGCTGAAGGGTCGCACTGATAAGTGCATCAGTCACTAGCGCGCTCCCTCCAGGGTATCAGCGGACCCCCTGGTGGGTTACACCTTACGCTTACCCGGGTACAGGGGGCACTGCCCGGGTGGACTATATATTTCCCCCATACTCGTGGGAATTTCATGGAAATTAATAAAACAAAAAATCAAGAGGTGGTTGGTGCGGGGTCAAATGACTCTGTCATCGAAAATTGTGTGGAGACTGTAAAGTCTCTGGAGATTGGATTGCCGGTGGTCAGACTGACTCGGTCGCGTGAACGCTTCACGCGACCGCCTACCCCTGTAGGAGGAGTGATGGTAGACGACAGCTGCGAGTCTGACAGCTCGCAAATTTCATTCGTCTCCCAAAATTCTTCAGCATCGGTCACGACACGCGCGCGTAAGCGTACCCGGCCGATAGTGAGTGGAGATTTGCCTGGACCAAAAAGGAAGCCTGTCCAGAGCAAGTCAATGAGTACCGGAGAAGACTTAGAGCCCACAGAGTCTACAAGTGCTCGAAGTAAGGGAAGCTTGCCAGAACCTAAAGAGCTGGCGTTGCGGATGCAGGCGCAACCAACACTTGATCTTGGCGCCTGCATTAAAGAAAACATTCTTGTGGTGGAACAGGTTGCTGACAACTCCCGTAATCTTAAAGGTAGCTTTGCCCACAGCCTTCGGGTAGCGGCAAGGACGGTGCAGGCAGCGGCAGAGGAAATAACTCAGCGTACCTCCGTCACGGCTAATGTTGAAAGGCTGGAGAGTCAGAATGCGGATCTGCGTCTGCAGCTCGCCAGCCTGTCGACAAAGTTTGAAAAACTGACGGAGGAACTTAACCTCTTCCGTCGGCAGAGTGACGAACAGACGTCAAAGTCAGCCTTGTCATCCGTGACGATGGGACCCAATGGAGGTGGTTTGTCTTCGACATTATTTGAGGAGCTCATGCAACCCATCATGCTCCGTGTCGGGGGCATGATGAACGCTCGATTCGAAGCATTGGAGAGTAGGTTGCCTCCTGAGCAGCGCCTTCGGCCACCACTGGCTGCAGATTCTGCCAAAGGGAAATTGGCAACTGCCCCTCAGGTGCAGACTGGCTCCGCCCCAGAGACGGAGAAAAAAGGGAAAGGAAAGGGTAAGAGGACGAAAGGTACGAAACCCACGCCGCCGCCTGTGGTGGACCTACCCGCTGTACCTAGTCAGGAACCACAGCCGTCGACATCGGCAGCTGCCTCTCAGACCTGGGCCACTGCAACTGGGACAAACAAGAAGAAAGCGTCACCTTCTTGCCAAGCCAAGGAGGCATCGGATGCATCCGGCTCAAAAGCTGCGTCGTCGGCGAAAGGTTCCGCCTCACAACAGACACAAGCGAAAGAGGGGAGAAAAGGCAGGGCTCGAAAATTGCCTCCTGTTCCCGCGTCGGCGGCGATCACCGTTACAGTGCCGGAGGGCTCTGCTGCAACGTATGCGGCAGTTATGGCTGCAGCAAGGCAGCGTATCAAGCTCTCCGACATTGGGATTGAGACTGTCCGTCAGAAGCGCACCATGACGGGTGGTATGTTGCTGCAAATATCTGGCAGTGACTGCAGTTCCAAGGCGGACAGTCTCGCGTCGCGGATGCGGGAAGCCTTAGCTGACATGGAAGTGAACATTGCACGTCCAACAAAGACCAGCGAGTTACGAGTGTCTGACTTGGATGACGCTGTCTCGCCTGCAGAGGTAGCTGCTGCCATTGCTGAGGCGGGCGGGTGTTCTACAGAGGATGTGAAGGTAGGTGAAATTCGCCGCTCTCCTCGATCCCTGGGGTCCGCTTGGGTCCGTTGTCCGCTGGCAACGGCCAAGAAGCTGGCAGTCACAAAGTGCGTTCGGGTCGGCTGGGTGTCAGCAAAGGTAGAAATATTGGAGGCACGGCCTCTGCAATGCTACCGATGCTTGGAGTTCGGGCACGTCAGTCGCCAATGCCCGAGTGAGGTTGACCGAAGCACACGATGCTTCGCTTGTGGTGAGCCCGGCCACAAAGCAAAAGAGTGCACGGCGCAGAACGTCCGATGCCCGCTCTGCGCAGACCTTGGTCGTCCAGCCAACCATAGGATGGGGAGAAAGAAGTGCTCCCCAACGAAAAGTAAAAGGAAGGGCAAACGGGGCAAGGCCACAACAGCTACAGCTGCGACGGCTACATCTATGACGGATACATCTGGGCCGGGGCCTGCTCCAAGCAGTACCCCCCAGGAGGAAGATATGGACACGTCACCTTCCCACCCCTGAAAGTCATTCAGGGCAACCTCAACCACTGCCGCAACGCGCAGCATCTATTCATGCAAACTGTTGCGGAGTGGTCGGTTGCCTTAGCGGCGGTGGCGGAACCCTATAGCGTCCCGGATCACCCACGCTGGTTCGGTGACGCTGTTGGCTCTGTCGCCATTTACTGGGGTGGAATAGAGGGCGGCCCTCCCTGCTCCTTTCTCGAAAGGGGGCAGGGATTCGTCGCTGTGGAATGGGGTCCTTTGGCAGTAGTGGGTTGTTATGTCTCTCCCAATATCTCTCGTGCCGACTATGAGAGATATTTGGACGGGGTGGCACGCTGCATTCGTGGCACTTGCTTACCTCGTCCACTGTTCGTCCTGGGTGACTTCAATGCTCACTCAAGAGTATGGGGGAACCGTCGGGATGGACCTAGGGGAGAGACATTGCAGGACTGGGCGGCTGGCCTGGACCTTCGACTTCTCAATCGGGGGTCCGTGCCTACATGCGTTCGGTGGCAGGGGGAGTCAATCGTCGATTTGTCATGGGCGAGTCCTCCTGCTTCCCGCATGGTGTCGGGATGGAGAGTTGCTGAGGACGTGGTCACTCTATCCGACCACCGCCACATCGTTCTCGAGGTGGCACTCCGTCCTCCCGACCACCCCAGCCGTCCAAATCATAGCATTCAGCCGCGGCGTTGGTCCCTCAAACTGCTTAACCGAGATTTGCTCGTCGCAGCTGCCAACGTCGCGGCATGGTCGGAGAGTTCGGAGTCCGTAGGGATCCTGCCCGATCCGGAAGTGGAAGCGGCCTGGTTCCGGGAGACAATGACGGCAATTTGTGATGCCTCAATGCCCCGAGTCAGGCGCGGCGGGTTTCGGTCGGTGTACTGGTGGTCTGATGACCTTGCGCAACTTCGCGCGGCGTGTTTGAGGTCTCGCCGCCGGTACACACGAACACGGCGTCGGCGCCGAGCTACAGCCGAAGAGATAGCCACCAATTATGCGGCATATCGGGCGGCTACAAAGGCGTTCCAAATTGCCATTGTGAACGCCAGAGTTCGGTCTTGGAGCGAGCTACTGGAGGGCCTAAACAGGGATCCGTGGGGAAAACCATACAAAGTAGTCATGGGCAAGCTACGTCCATGGGTCCCCCCACTTACGGAAACCCTGGACCCGGACTTGTTGGGCAGAGTTGTCTGCACACTATTCCCAGCGGTCTGGGATGGTCCCTCAGTCCCCCCAATGACTGCACCGGTCTGGTCCGAGGACCTGGGGGTGACAGAAGGGGAGCTAAACCGAGCAGTTAGTCGCCTGACTGCCCGTAATACAGCACCAGGACCTGACGGTATACCGGGTCGTGCCTGGGTGCTGGCTATGGCTGCTCTGGGGGACAGGCTGAGGCGGCTTTTCACAAGTTGTCTCCGTCACAGCGTGTTTCCCTCCGGCTGGAAGGAGGCTGGATTGGTCCTATTAAAGAAAGAAGGCAGGGTTGCAGGTTCTCCCTCTGCATACCGTCCCATATGCCTGCTCGATGAGGCATCCAAGCTATTCGAGAGAATAGTTGCCGAACGCCTCGTTGAGCACCTGTCGCGGGTCGGTCCCGACCTTGCCGATAGCCAGTACGGCTTCCGGCAGAGGCGATCAACAGTGGACGCGATCCTACGGGTCCGCTCGTTGTCGGAGCAGGTAGTGTCCAGGGGTGGAGTGGCGTTGGCGATAAGTCTTGACATCGTCAACGCCTTCAATTCTTTGCCCTGGGACGCAATTAGGGGGGCACTTGTTCACCATTGTGTGCCCCCCTACCTGCAAGGCATTGTCGGGGCCTATCTTCGCGACAGGCACATCCGCTATGTGGGTAGGGATGGTTGCGTTCATCGCAGGGGGATTAGTTGCGGGGTTCCACAGGGGTCTGTACTCGGCCCGCTCTTGTGGAACCTAGCATATGACGCGGTCCTGCGTGTCGATCTCCCCGCTGGCGTCAGTGTCGTTTGTTACGCGGATGACACTTTGGTGCTGGCTGGCGGGGACACCTTTGATGGGACCATCCGGCTTGCTGAGCTCGGGGTGGAAAAAGTCGTGGCCAAAATCCACAAGTTGGGTCTGCAAATAGCGCCACATAAAACTGAAGCGCTATGGTTCCACAACCTGCGGCGTGGCAGGGAACCACCCAGCTCGATGGTTCGCGTTGGTGATGCGCAAGTCCAGGTGAGCCGATGCATAAAATACCTTGGCCTCTTTCTGGACAGCCGCTGGAGCTTCAAGGAGAATTTCAACCGCCTGGTCCCCCGGATCGAGAGGGTAGCTGGTGCACTGCACAGACTGCTGCCCAATCTCGGGGGACCTCGGGAGGAAGTTCGCCGCCTCTACGCGGGAGTCGTGAGGTCCATGGCCCTCTATGGGGCGCCTGTATGGTCACACCGACTGTCAGGCGTCCAGCGTTCAAGGGCTAAATTTAATAGCCTACAGCGCAAGGTGGCCATACGGATCGCACGAGGATACAGAACGGTATCCTTTGAGGCGGCAACTGTCCTGGCACGCTTCCCGCCGTTGGACATTTTGGCGGATATGGACGCGAGGGTCTATGACCGGATTCGCGCCATCCGCCAGAACGGTGGGAGCGCGCCTGCAAGGGTGTTTGAGATGCTGAGGCGGCAGGAGCGACGACACGCGCTCGAGACGTGGCGCGAGCGGCTAGAAGGGCCGCAGTATGCGCACAAGCGTGTGGTTCAAGCTGTCCTGCCGTGCTTTGAAGCCTGGCTGGAGAGGGGTGAGCGCGTCACCTACCGTCTTACTCAGGTATTCACCGGGCACGGTTGCTTCGGTGAGTACCTGAATAGGATTGGACGCGAGGCCACGGCAAATTGCCACCATTGTAGGTGTGACCAGGACACCGCACAACATACGCTCGAGGAGTGCCCTGCGTGGGGTTCCGAGCGGCAGGACCTGGTCAACCTGATCGGGCAGGATCTTTCTCTGCCAGCAGTAGTGTCGGCTATGCTGGCAGATCCGACGACTTGGAGGGCCGTGGCTTCCTTCTGCGAGACAGTCATGCTCCAGAAGGAGGCCGCAGAGCGGGATCGGGAGAGGGCTGACCCCGCTCGGAGACGAAGGCGCCGGGGAGGCAACCGCCCTGGCGCAAGGCCCAGATAGGGCGAAACGCAGCATCCCCCGCTGCCACATCTGGCAGAGGACCTCCGGGATCGCGGACGTTAAGAGTTGGGGACTCGAGGCGTCTATTAAGCGATTCTGGGGAGGATAGCAGTACGTTGTGGTCGCGTGCTGCTATGAGGGAAACAGTATTGTTTCCCGGGACGTGCCAAAGGCGTAGCACTAGAGGGCACCGGCGCGGTCCATTGGAGTTCCCGGAGCTCCTCTATTTTGTGCTGAGGATGGCCACCGTGTGGTTTTAGTCGGTAAGAGTCCGACATACCCCTCCGCCTTCCCCAGACGGAGGATATCCATGAGGATTTCCACCCGAAAACAAAAAAAAAAAAAAAAAAAAGGTCAGTACTTACTTGATACTCATTCTAAATGTGTGAAAAATTGTACAATACAATACAAATACTCTTCATTGTACACAAAAAAGCAACACATGACTTATATAGAAGATAATGTGCAATGGGCGGTCTTATCACTCAAGGCGATTTCTTCCAGACAACCTTAGGATGGACAATATGGGCAAGTAAAACAGAGACAAACCTTCCTTATTTTTATCGATATCATAAATTACTGTGGACACTATTCCGTGCTTATAAATCAAAGTTGCAAGCAATGAGGTGTTGCACCTAGCATGGCAGGGTCCATCGTTCGCTATTTCCATTCCATTCTCTCCGCCTTTTATCCTGCAGACTCCTGGTCAGTCGGAGCTTGCACGAGTATTTTGTACTCCTGTGTGCGTGATTTATAGTAGAGTATTTATTTTAACAAATTTGTTCAGGATATGTACACTATCAGCAAACTTTCCGGTGAACCACCACTAAGGCTAAAATCACTTGCACTCAGTGGTCGACGGCAGCTGTAAGCACGTGTAAAGTAGCAGGATTCGTTCAAGGGACTTTGTCAACAAAATGTATCACCGGGAAGGATAGTGACAGTACCTACATTTTTCCGTATTCTTGAATATGCCCCTTGTTCATCCACTCATGCTGTATACTAGGTCTGGCTATATAGTACCTATAAGTCTTTATAAATACTATTCTTATCTATCATAGCTTATAAGAAAACTATGCCCGCCAACTTATTCTGCAGAACAAAAACTTTAACACTTGGACTTCAGCCCATTAAACGAGAAAAATATATATTTTTAAACCATTCAAAAACAACGGCGAATGTTAAGGAGGCGTAAATTTCGTAATTTGCCAATCTCGTAAAGAAATCGGATGATAACCGGTCCGACAGCGAAAGTGTTGCGTAACCATGAGATCACCACATCGTCCATACGATATAACTTGCCATTTGCATTGCAAATTACTGAACAGATATACCTACATCAGTTAAACATCCGATTGATTAAACTATTTTGAGCGTATTTACAGCTACATTTAATTCATAGTGAGCTTCTATTCTCAATCGATCTTCTTCTCAAGACAAAAGTCTTTGACCAGTGTGTGTTGCCAGTAATTACTTACGGTACTGAAACGTGGTCGCTCACAATGGCCCTGATAAGAAGGCTCAAAGTCACTCAAAGGGCAATGGAGAGGGCTATGCTCGGAGTGTCCCTGCGTGATCGAATCAGAAATGAGGAGATTCGCAGGAGAACGAAAGTAACCGACATAGCCCGAAGAATTGCCAAACTTAAGTGGCAGTGGGCGGGCCCATTGCTCGCAGAACGGATGGCCGGTGGGGCAGTAAAGTTCTGGAGTGGGAGCGCGTACTGGAAGGCGCAGCGTGGGTAGGCCCCCCACAAGGTGGACCGACGACCTGGTGAAGGTCGTGAGAAACCGCTGGATGCGGAAGGCGCAGGACCGGTCGTTGTGGTGATGCTAGAGGTGGCCTATGTCCAGCAGTGGACGTCTTTCTGCTGTAATGATGATGATGATGATGAGCTTCTATATCTACTTGCAGTGCTCTTGCGGCTTTGCTCGCGTAAAAAGTTTTAACTTTCCCCGTATAGGTAATGTTCCCCGTCGTAGTTTTGGGAAAAGAAAAATACGTATTTCTTTATTATTATTTAATTTGAAGAGTATTTGTGTCATGTCTTGTTGTGGCAATAAATATTTTTTTCTTTCTTTTTTTCTTTCAAGCGTGACCCCAAGAACATTTTCCATAGAAACTTAAACACCCCTTTTTACCCCCGTTTAGTTTAATTTTCGAAAAACACAAAGACACGTAATTAATTAATTGCTCTAAAGATAATTTATGCCGAGTTTCGACTCAATCCAGCCACGCAATAATATTTTCCCATACAAAAGTTTTAACCCTATTGCACCCTCTTCTTGGAGTCATCATCAGCATCATCATTTCAGCCGAAAGACGTCCACTGCTGGAAATAGGCCAAAAGCATCGCCACAACGACCGGTCCTGCGCCTTCCGCATCCTGCGGATTCCCGCGACCTTCACCAGGTCGTCGGTTCACCTTGTGGGGGGCCTACCCACGCTGCGCCTTCCAGTACGCGGTCGCCACTCCAGAACTTTACTGCCCCATCGGCCATCCGTTCTGCGAGCAATGATGTCCCTGTGTGATCGAATCAGAAATGAGGAGATTCGCAGGAGAACGAAAGTAACCGACATAGCCCGAAGAATTGCCAAACTTCTTGGAGTAATTTTTGAAAAAGAAAAAAGTTTTTAATTTTTTTTACTTTAAAGATATTTTTTTCCAAGTTTTGAGTAAATCGATTCAGAATAAAAATAATTTTCATAGAAACTCTAACACCCTCACCGCTCTCGAAGAGACCCCGTGATCGAAAGTTATTTCACGTTTATCGATAACACGTTTCGAATAGTTTCGATTACACAAGAATTAAGTATTTCTCAAAACTCAACTTCCTGACAAAACACTTGAGTAAGCTGTGGAGGTGACAGCTCCGCCTTTCAAGTTTGCGAAATAACTGCAAACATACAGACAGAAATGGCCAGGAACTTTGTTTTGGATACGTAATAACTTGCTTTCCAAAGTAGAAACTATTACTTTTTGCTTTAACCAACAAGTTGTACACACTACAAAACTGACAAATGAACAGGCCACTAGGCAAGCAACTGTAAATTATAATTGGTGTTGATTCTATTGTTGACAAACCAAACTTATTTTAAACTATCGCTCTCTTTTACTAATAGGGGATAAAAGAAAGGGATGGCAACAATTGTAGTGCTGTCAAATTAGTTGGAATTAAAGGACATCACTAGGAATAGCCTCAGTCTGTTACAGATAAAAAAATATTCGATAATAACATGCGTATTTTTGTATTACTCATCGTATTTATGCGGACAGTACAGTAAACATTTTTTATTTTAAAGAGATAATCAAATAAATAATTACGTGAGTGGCTATAAACCATTTGACTTCATATTTTTGATCAATCCCTTGTAAGTACTCTATGGTTTTGTGAAAAAGTATGTTGGTAGGTTGGCACCACTGTTAAAGATAGCCAATCTATTTTACGCATCTTTACATCTACAGGAAAGGAAGAGTAAAATTGTTTAGTTGCCATGCAACCTCTTGTTTGAAAAAGTTTTGAAAGCAAAACACAACCTCAAAATAGTTAATATTTTACTGAATTAAACATCTGTGAAGTACTGTTCGTTTATTAAAATTGATTGCAACACATTTCCCTCATGGAATTTTATATGATGAGCATCATCTTTTATTCGTAAATTCCATAGGCTGGGTACTAATGGAACTTTAACAATGTCCTTTCCGTACAACTTCTGCCGTGATCTCGGAACGTGCCGACTAAAAATACGAAAAAGTGTACCAGTTAACTAATTTGACAGCACTAAAATTATTGTCATCCCTTTTTTGTATCTACTATAAGTAAAAGAGAGCGATAGTTTGAAAGAAGTTTAATTTGTAAACAAGAGGATCAACACCATGGTGTGGTTAACATTTTATTCACTAATCGTTCGGAAAAGCTATTCGGATGAAAAAAATATAGCCCCAGTGTCTGAAAAGTCTGGTAAACGTAAAAAAACACTTATCAAGTATCAAAGCAAATCTCATCTCAAGTAATGCAATAAGTTGTTACTTGTTAACATTTAGGTCGACAAATAAGATCAGTTTGCATGATATTTAACCACGGATTCAATTGATCAGCGTTTCAGAAAGGGGGTTAACTATTCAGCACTCACATACTGAAATGCGTATGTGATTAACCTGCATACTTATTTCTCATGTCGACTGTACCAAGGTTGTTAATTATAACGGCTTCATACAATTTCACACGCTCTTTAAATTTAACTTTTATAATACTTTTACAAACTTTTATACATAGTTGTACGAGTCCCACAGTAAACATTGTTGAGCAGGAAAAACGTAATTTTTCAAATGTTTTTATTGTTAAGCGTTGTCAACCTACAGACGATATTCCATTTAAGAAAGTACCCAGAAGGCTCACTCCTTTGGCACAACGAAATTTTATTGATTTAAGTGAACACAAATGTATAGACCAACTGATTTTTTTTCGTGATTTCAGGGTTGGTCCCATAGTAAAAGTTGTTCATAATGATGAGTACAATGACCCCTTTTTCGGGAATCAAGCGACTCAAATTTCAGCGTGTATACATATTAGAATTTATTGACATCCAATGGCATAATTTAATTGAACCAAAGCATCTTAACTTTTTCATTCACATAAATATCACACATCGCACCTCTAGATCTAAACTGCAATAAAACAAAAAAAACACTTATTACAGAAGTGCGGAAAAACTGCTTCTCATGTTCAAAAAATGCCGGAAGTGTACGGCGTTTGTTTTATATGTATAGATAATGAATAAAATGCAACTACAATGCAATTTTTTTTTTAAATGTGACTTTATGCAGCCTTGTTTTCAGTAGTCGCACTTCGAGTTATGTAATACAGTTTTGTGTATTACATAACTCGAAGTAGTTTTTCATCTATGGGCATGGGCGCTGGCAGAAATAATTTCCAGGTGGTGCAGATTTTAGTTTTCTTACAATCTTTGCCGTATATGATTGTTAATAAAAAGTTGTTGCTTTTTAAATGAGAATTGTGTAATTACTGCCTACTAATTATTGTGAATAAAAAAATGATTTCCAACCGACGGCTTTTTATTTCAATAATTCCTGTAGATCCCAAGATTCCCAAGGGGTGCAAGTGCACCCCCTGGCACCCCCCTGCCGGCGCCCATGTCTATGGGTGCGATATTAGGAGTGCGTGGGCTTGTTATTGCGAATGCACCTTCTGTGGATACTTGTTTTGTGGTGTAAAGGTCGTCAGCTGGCTGCAATCAGCTTCCTATGCGTGGGCACATCATTATCATACATATGTTATGTCAGAATTGAAAATAAAGTCATTTTAGTTTTGTTTAATGACGTCATTTGTCATTGACGTTTACACAACGATGTAGTGGGAGCTCATAGAGGTTTGATAATGAACGGGTTGGATTTTTTACCGATGACGTTAACAAAATTAGTTTACTGCTTTCCTCGTACAAATGAATGGTGAGGTTTGAAATTTCAAGGCATAAAAACAAAGGAATGAATTATTTTTTTAACGATTTCGAAAAAAAATATGAAATGAGATGTTCTGAATTCGACGTTTTTTTTTAGAAAGTACAATAAAATTGAACACCAGATTTTTTCAAGTACGCTTCATCTGATTGATTAGTAAACTGTTAGGCACTTGGGCATAGTTCCATTTTCCCCAACTCTTAATCCAATTATGAAGTTGTCATGAAACTAAAATAATTAAATCATCTTGTACGATGACGTCATCTATCAACTCAGCCTATTGCAGTCCACTGCTGGACATGGGCCTCTCCCAAGTTGCTCCACAACACTCGGTCCTCTGCCTTCCGCATCCAGTCCCCCCAGCCACGTCATGATGCAAAACTATACAAGGTTATTATAAAAGCCTTAGCAATTTTTTCTCTGAACCAGAATCGATAACAGAAACCATCAGTAAGGAAACAAAAAGTCGGTTAATACAGCATAGTACACCTTAGGTTCATGCCCGAATGTTCATACTTCATAGTGTCTCTATCTAATAATATGCACACTCAAACGTACACGAAAAGGCGGCAAAAAATCACAGCGAAGAGCGTTTCCGCTATTTTGTTGGAAAACTTTGAGACGTATTCACTGTCTTTTCGTTAATAAATCATCATTCATCATCAGCCGAAAGACGTCCACTGCTGGACATAGGCCTCCCCCAAGTATCGCTACAAAGACCGGTCCTGCGTTTTCCACAACGCAAAACGGAAAACGTTAATAAATCATCATCATTTCATTTTAGCCGAAAGACGTCCACTGCTGGACAAAGGCCTCCCCCAAAGGGATATTCCATAGGTAATTGCCACGCTCGGCAGGCGGGTTGGCGATCGCAGTTAGTTGTTTAAATACTCAGAGAACGCTGCTGCCCATCAATGCTCTGGTTAATATTTTTTTATATAATTAGCTTTATTTTATCCCTTACAAGTTACAAGTACTAAGTTCTTATCTACTATTTTGTGGTGTGTTAACTTATTCATTTGTTAGTAAAGTAACTTTTTTTTAAATTAGGTTAGTAGTTTTAGGTGTAAGGGCCGCCTTTTACGGTAAAAGCCCCCTCCAAACTGTGCCAGGTGGCTCTATCTTTTGCCCGTCTGGGCCATAGGTTGCCGGCTATTTGTCTGATGTCGTCACTCCATCTTTTCAGTTGTCTACCCTTCCTTCTTTTTTAGGTTTCCGGAGTCCTACAAGGAACCCTTATAGTTTCGTCATGTCCGTCCGTCTGTCCGTCTGTCCGTCTGTCCGTCTGTCCGTCTGTCCGTCTGTCCTAATCCTTTACAACTTAATAACTTCTACAGTAATAAAGATAAGTAAATGAAATTTTGTTCAAGAATGGTTTAGATATAGATCTCAATTTTAAAAGTATAAAAAAATCGTTTTAACGCATATTAGGGGTGGCGTCCATACATGTCAAAAGGGGATGAAAAATTTTTTTTCGCTGCACCACCTCGTGTTGTATATCATTGAATAGGTCTACTAAAATGAAGATAATGTTTCATACATTACTTTGTTATCAGGTGTACCATCTGCGAAATATAGCCCGCCAAAGTGGCTTGCAATGTGCCCCCCCCCCCCCCTTCCATTTCTAAACTATGCAAAGTAGAAACTTATAATCTTCCACATTGATAAAACTCTCTTTTAAAATTATTTCGAGCATAATGCAATCATAAATTTTTGAGTTATAGAGAGAAAACTGAAAACTACTGAGCATGGCCCGACATGCTCTTGGCCGGTTTTTTTTCCTCTGGTTAATAATGGTTAATAAATAACAAATAAAAATTCAACTAGCTAATAATACTTTTAATTTAGAAGAAGTTCTGTTAAAATATCTAAGATATTTAAAATAACCCGGTAGACAGTATACACAAACATGTAATACAAAAGTTTATTCATTATTTAATCGATATTACGTTGACGATAAATTCCGTTCTTCCTTTTGTGAAAAGGTGCTTTAATAAGTGCATAATGTATAAAAAAACATATTGATTCACATTATTGTATGGTACATTAAGGAGGTACTACTCATACACACGCACTAACTTACATAAGGCTAAAACAAAGAAAATACCAGTTGATTGTGTCTTGCTATATTTTCACATACTTAGTAACAATTTACACCGATATTTATCTAAGTAATTTACGATTATTTGCTTAAACATCGTTTAAGTATGTTTACGCTATCAACATAGATTTATTGGTTAATTACCACCCAAAATCATTAGATTTAGCATTGAAAATCTCCTCTGATTTTATTTATTTATTTATTTATATATGCTTTATTGTACACCATAAAAACATTACATTGAATATGCATTTAAACTATTGTACAAATGGCGGCCTTATCACGATCAGCGATTTCTTCCAGGCAACCTTAGGATGGACAAGAATGAACTGGACAGAAAATGGGGTTGTCAGATGTGCAAATTCGATAAAATACTATACTACTACTATAAAATAACAACAAAATTTTGTTTGAAGTGGGCCTATAACTAATCCGATGCAACCATATTCTGAGAATGGGCAATTGTACCGCTTCAAACATAACCTCCTCCTTTTTTTGAAGTCGGTTAAAAAGGAGAAGATATAAACTACATATATACTACTAGATATATACTAAAGGACCGAAACCCGTCACTCTTGCCAACTCATTCCAATTCTGCTCAAAAACTACTTACTGTATGTTACTGAAATTAAAATACATGATATTCAAATAATTCCATGACAATATAATTGAGTCTAAGACATAAATACTTTTAGTCGGCTTGATCATAAAATTATCCAAATATACCTCTGGAAATGAACATTTCCATATGCGATGGGACCCCTTGTATAACATAACATAACATCACGCTTGTATTTCCCCGAAGGGGTAGACAGAGGTGTATAGTAAGTACACCCACATTTCGCCAGTTATGTTATAATCCCATGTAATAGGGGGCGAGCCTATTGCCATTATTGACACCATGTATAGTAGGTAGGTATGTCACGTATGTACACATTATTAATTTATGCAATAATAGGTATCATTTAATTATTTATTATATTCTTTATTGTACATACACCAAACAAAAACAAAGACAGTAGTTTACAGATAGATTATGCAAGTACGCATACTTGCATACTCTATCTGTAAACCGCAATGGGCGGTCGTATCGCACAAGGCAATCTCTTCCAGACAACCTTTGGATGGACTAGAAGAATGGAAACCGGTCGTGTGTAATATCTAATATCCGTGATGATACATATATATTTATTAACGTTCATTAACTACAAAGCAAAATATTTATATTACCTTAAAAAGATTTATAAATAAACACAGTGATACTGCTAAAATATTTGTATTGAATGTAAATAAATAATCGTAAATTATACGCTGTTTAAAGTTGTTTTCATATTATTTTACGTTTTCACAGTAAAAGCTTTAATGTGTTGATAATTATATTTTTATTGGTTTTTAATATTTTTACGTGAGCTTCCTGACGACAAGACCACCCTGGAGTATCTTATATTTTTTGTATACATCCTTACAGTACGAAATACGACGGGTTAAGCGGTTACCTATATTTAATAATAGATTAGTATCTTTAGAAGCAAGCCCAAGCCACGGCTGTTAGATCGTGAGCTAATTTGTTATAATGTCTGATTTCACTTCACTACCAATGTTAATACTAAGCTTATGACCTACCTAACCACGAAGTGAACGGCGATAGTCAGTTATCATAGGATAAATGCTAACAAAAAATTTATAAATATACTTGTACACTTTACTTACGACTAGATATTTGTGTAATATAAAATGCACTGTACCTATTTCTACCGCCAAACAGTGATGCTTGCATTGCTGTGTTTCGGTGTGAAGGGTAAGGGTGCCGGTGAAATTAAAATCACATGAGACATTCCATCTTCATGTCTCAGTTTGGCGGACGTGACTTGCAATGCCATTTAGGCAATAGCCCAGGTGGTGTTGCAGTTGTTTTGGGCAAAGGACTTCAGTTCATTTCGCAATCCATATAGCGAGTGTTTTCCAAGTGGTTGCAACGAAAAAAGTGGGTAATAAAAATGTAAAAGCGAAAAGATTATGTCAAAAAGAAGACAGAAGCATCCTTCTTTTCCATCTGCCATGGTGCAATATGATATATATATTATGTATATTATGATTATTTCCACAGAGCCTGAAGACTAAGGTCACGCACACACTATGCACCTGAAGGATATTTGTTTTTGCGATGCTTACTGGACGATACCGCGACATGTGTTCTGAGAGTGAGCACTCTTTGAGGTGCATGTGTGTGCGTGAGCGCTGGTAGTACACAAGGAGCATGCTTTTTTTTTGCTTCACTATGATTGTTGAAGAACGTGGCTGGGGGGACTGGATGCGGAAGGCAGAGGACCGAGTGTTGTGGCGCAACTTGGGAGAGGCCTATGTCCAGCAGTGGACTGCGATAGGCTGAGTTGATGAGTTGATGATGATTGTTCGCAGCACTCCATCTATATTTTTTACTATGTCTGTGACTGGTCCACAAAATTAGCTCAGCGAGCTATGAAAAGGGCTATTCTCGGAATCTCTCTGAAACATCGAATCCGGGATTACTTATGTGATCAGACAGAAAACCAAAGTTGTCGGCATAGGCCTACAGGATCAGCAAGCTGAAGTGGCAGTGGGCCGGCCATATCAGAAGACCAATAACCGTTCGGGTAGATGTGTTCCTGACCGCGACTCGGCATTACGTAGGGTAGGACGCCTCAGGCTCGGTAGAGCAATGATATTGGCAAGGTAGCAGCTGAATGCGAGTGCGGCTGATCCTCGGTAGGATCGATGTCAGTGGCGTCCTATTGGAGAGGCCTGTGTCAGGTTACAATTCTACTTTTTAGGTTAAGTTCAACTAAATACAGTAAACACAGTGACCGTGGGAATAAAACAGCTAGCTGTAACTACTACGTGTGCTCGCGCACCTTTTTAATATCCTTCATTAAACTCCATCAAAATAGTGGCCTAGATTGTACCACGGTGAGTTATGGAGACCTTAACTTCTTGTTAATAGCTCCAAAATTAACATTTAGTATAATATCTTATGTTACCAAATTGTAATGCTCGTTTTTAAGAACGTTTATCCTAAATTATTGGCCGTTTTATTCTGTGGTAATGGGCCGGAAGATGGAGTGATTGTGGTACCTCCCTACACACTAATGGACATAATTATTTAATTGAAATTGCTTGGATCCTCAAAACTCTTATGAACTCCTCTTTTGAAGTAATAAAATTAGACACGGAAGTGAAAAGTACTTAAGTCAAATCTTACTCGGAAATGAAAAGCACTTAAGACAAACCATTGAATTGTCTTTAGTGCTTTTCACTTCGGAGTCTAGATATAATGGCTCATGATAATTTTCACTGGATTAATATCAGAACAATGTAGTAGATAGGTATATCATAGATGACTGTAACAATACTGTAATTGATATTTGTATGCCACCTGGAACGAACGGTTGAACATCGTTCTCTCAGAGACACAGCATTGAGGAGTATCTATGTAGGTACAACGAACGGTCACCCATCCGCAAACTGACCGCGCCATAAGCTGCCAAACCTCGTAAACCCTCATTCAACGCGATTATCCGTTAAGCAACGTGGACTTTTTGCTAATTGATATTTGCTATAGTTCCGTGTGGTGCCGAATATAAAGAATAGCACCATCCTTATCTCTTCTCATGGGCTATATAAGCTCCATACAAAATATGTCAAATTTCTATCTCTAGTAGGGTAAATCGTGGATAGATTGGATATTAATTTTGGCCGAAAGGAATTCACCAGAGGATAGGCAGCAGCATTTTCTGAGTATTTAACCAACCAACTGCGATCTCCAACCCACTTGCCAAACGTGGCGGTTATGGCATATTCCCCCCTTGGGGGAGGCCTATGTCCAGCAGTGGACCTCTTTCGGCTGAAATGATGATGATGATTTGCTAGTGTGTTACATAGTTAGATGCAGATAAGTACTTAGTTGCATGCATGTTAAAGAATGCATCAATCCTAATGCGGATAGATAAAGCAGCAGGCTATTCAAAATGGCGATGTATCTCTATATTCAGAAGGTTGTTGGTGACATCATACTGTTTCAATGACTAGATGACTGTGTAGGCTTTGTTTTGCATTGATTTATATAACCCACGAGTAATCTTGCTGTTTTATTCTTTTAGTTACTGGGCGAAATATTTACAAAATAAAAAGTCAGGGCCGCCTTAGGCCACCCAGGGGCCCTTGGGCATAACAGAGATAGCGGCCCTTTAAAAAAAATTTGAATGTTAACAAAAGAAGGCACTTTCATTTAGTGAATGTACCTATTGGTGGTTTCGCGTTTGATAAAATTGACTCTAAACTGACGTGGACTTTTTGGCGGGAAATAGAAAAGTAATGTTGTGATTTTGTTTTATTTTGCTTATACCTACCTACCTATTGAGTATTTTACATTATAGGATTGATTAAAAAGTTTAACGTGCTATATTTTTACAATTTTTTATAACCCCCCCTACAAGCCGGGGTCCCTGGGCTTGTGTGTGCCCCTTGCGCGCACACATCGCCGCGTTATGTATGAGTTTACCACAGCGGCTAGCTACGCTTCTGTATGGAATTTTATTCATGTGGCTATAGCCTCATTAACTAATCGGTACACGCAAATATTCCAGACCAGACATAACTAATTTCACTGTTTAATTAACCGGTCATTTGAAGTAAACATCAAAGCTTCAATACATATTATAAAACATTATTTTCAAAGATGTTTACTTCACAATAATAAAATCTAAAAATAATTTGTTTGAAACAACATTCCTTCATTTCGAATGAGCCGTAAAATCAACCTACATTGACGTTGTAAATAGCACATTATTGTCTTTTATTAAACTACCTAGCTAATGACTGTTGTTCAGCAAATATACAAAATACGCCAGATGTGATAGTATTAATAAGCTTGTCAAATAAACCTGTTAACTTCCACAGACAATGGGCCCATCCTGTAAACTGCCACTGATCATGGGCCCATCCTGTAAACTGTTACTGATCGTGGGCCCAAGCTGTAAACTGTTACTGATCGTGGGCCAAACCTGTAAACTGTTACTGAACATGGGCCCAACCTATAAACTGCTACTGTGTAACATGGGTCATTGAACATTGGCCTTCAAAAGATGGTTACTGATTGCTCAAAGGGGAAAATAATGCAATAACATAATATAGGTAATCGCTCAAGTAGGTAGACAAACCTTTGATAAATATAAAATATGGCCCTATTTTCCAGACACAAATCTAAATCCCTGATGACATTTGGAATTACTTTTTCTAACAGCTCGGAAGATCTTGCGTCTTTTTGTGTGTGGTCCACTTTATACACGATAATTGGGACTTTTTCTCTCAATATCAGGCTCTTTTTCTCCTACTTACTACTCCTCCTTACTTATTAGATACGAAGCAATCAGCTGTTCACCCACGCAATCAGTTCATGATAGTTAGTTAAGTAACCGGTCCCTCAAAACTATATTTAGAATTAAATGTTTGTATGTTCGTGTCAAAATTTGTGCGAACTGTTATTATACTGACAGGTCAAACCCACGATCTACTCCTGACTAAGAAGTTAGTTTCCATTGTTTGACGTCATTGTATCCAATAAAAAACTAATGGACCATCTGGCTGCAAAATTAACTAAATCATATTTTTACGTTAACACACAAATATTTAAAATTTAAATAAGAAAAGCTTTTATCTTAAAAAAAAAACAATATTATTGCATAGTAATCATACATACATCCATACATATTATCACGCCTGTTTCCCATTGGGGTAGGCAGAGACTATGGATTTCCACCTGCTACGATCCTGACACACCTCTTTCGCTTCATCTACGTCCATTAACCTCGTCGGTTTAGAGAACTCTTATCCTGGCATTTTTTGAGAACGTCCGCGATTTGATCGCGATACGTTCGCCGTATAGTAATACACATAGGAACTACATAATTATCATTTAGAAATAGCAAGCCAGCAACATCCCAACAATTTTTTATTGTAACAAATTGATAATTATTTATTTTCATAAATTATTATAAAATTATTGGTAATTTTTGTTGTCAGACTTATTCTAATTCATCTATCTAATTCTTTTAGTTTGAGCCTGCATGATCATCATTTCAGCCGAAAGACGTCCACTGCTGGACATAGGCCTAGGCCTAGCCTGCATGACACAAACAATTTTTTTTTTGTAAAAATTAAACTATATTAAAAAGTTATGTAAACCAGTGTTTAACTCTCGACTCTGAAAAAACTAATTTCAAGTTTTAACTCTTTGTTTACCTATAACAAAAACTGCCTAAAAATTGTATTGAAGTCAAAGGCAAGACTTGAGGCTGGGTCAAACCAACTGCAGCGCATCACAGCGCAGCGCATCGCGTTGCAGCAGGTGACGTTGTAATGTATGAAATCGACGTGACACGTGAGTCGCACCACTACGCGCAGCGGCGCTTGTGTATCATCACCCATACGATTTCATACATTACAACGTCACCTGCTGCAACACGACGCGCTGCGCTGTGATGCGCTGCAGTTGGTTTGACTCAGACTTTGTAGCAGAAAAACAGACGGGCAAAAATGTTTTTTTTTATCATAAAGCAATGATGCACGCTCTACTTAAGCTACTACAAGGTTTCTTGATCTAAGTATAAAATACTAGAAAAACACAAGAATAAAGAAAATGTGGCAGAAAATAAAACTGACTCCCATGATCTCATCCTAACAAAGTAAATAATAAATTCCGTAACGTCATGTAAATATTTTTCAGTAAATATACAATTTTAATACGGAATACGTTTTTATTGTAATAAACAGCATCATAAGCGGTATATTTTTATTATGTAAATATTTTCATGAAAACTCAACATTTCTTGAAAACACGTACAAATATTTTTTTGTTTACAGCACATTCCTGTTATTTACGTCAATATTTCATATTTACTTTCATGGTAAACTATAAAAAAACCCACGTGAAAATAGTGTTTCAATGTTAAATCAACAACTGTAAGGACCTGTAAAATCGTACACTCATTTACTGGTTAGTACGAGCGCAAGCGTCTAAAAAGAACACAAAGAACTCGGTGCATTAGTGCAAGAGTATCCAATTATCCATGGTTTCTTGCCGGTTCTTCTCCATAGGACCCACCATTTGAAACAGCGCAACTTGAGTCGACTTTTCAAAAGTACTACATACACGCTGTCTAGAAAACAAAATCGGCCAGTCATTTATTTGCACGGAATAAAAAAAACTAGTAGTTGCATTTTACAGGCATGTGTATCCCGACCATTATATCAAAAGATCTTTATAACTTTCCTATAAAACCGTATTGAATTAACAATGAAAACAGTCTGGAACCTGTCCAAGTTTAAACATGTGCCCTGTCTGTTTGTCACGGTTCGTCAGAAAAATTGTACGCAATTCGTCAATGGATCACAACACATCCCTGTTGTTGGCAAAACAACTTTGTTTTACGATCGGTCGGTTTTATGGGTAAAACATGGGTTTAAGATCGTTGGAACGTAATAACGTCCACTGAAAATTAACAAGCATGTAGCCTTTACAAAGAATAGACATATTCCCTCTTATAAAATAGTGAGTTACAATTTACAATCTTCTTCCACGTGTCAGTGGTACGACTGATCTTTTGTCAGACTTGGCAAGCCCAAAACTTTGAAACCTCTACGGCGTTATCAGTGGCGTCGCAGAGGTCGCTTAAGGTGCAGGTGTTGGGGCACAGGACAGAATAAGAGGTGAGGCATAGTTTGAGGGTCATATCCACAACCACACCCTGTCACCGTTTTGTAGATGTAATCCCACTTTCCAAGATTATAATCACTTCTTCCCACTTGAGTTTGAAGTAGGTTGAGTGACTACAATGTGTAATGTATTTTATGCTATTTATTTATTTTAGTTTATAAACATGCAGTAGTAGGTACGCCACGGACTGCCCCCATTATCTAGATCTTATTTCTTCTTTGTCCATTCAAAGGTTGTCTGGAAAATATAGCTTTTAGCGATAAGACCGCCCATAATTTATACGTTGTTCCTGTTTACTACTATTTTCATGGTGTACAATTACATAGATCGGACTAACTTACCAAGTGACGTCCGATCCTCGATTATGTGAAGCAGTCTCGTTTCCATATGTACTAGTAGTAGGCACTAATTTGCTTACGATGCACACTTTTTAAAGATGAAAAATTGGATTACAATTTTATAATCTGAAATGAAACGGAACGCAACCTGACGCGCTCTGTGGAGCTGTCACCCAGAACTGTCATTTACTTCAAAGTCACACAGGTAGACACAACTTTCATAAGGGATATTGAATCTAGGATACACTGGGTCGGGTCGGGAATTGGCTATCTTTATACAAAGCAAAATCATAAGTTCACAAGTCAAGTAAAGTCCTTGTGTATGTGTGTTTAATAACAATTACCTTAAACACAATAAACAATTAAAGGAAAAGTAGATTTGTTGAGGCATGCAGGTCTGTAGAGATGTATGGCTATGATTCGTACAGATATCTTTTATTTTAACTATCTCTGTCTGTATTAAAACTATGAAATCTTGCTATTCAAATTGATCGAAGATTCAAAAGAATAGAATAAAATCATGAGATTAGGTAGGTACACATATGTATAGACAATGTGGATTTTTATTATTGATTTACTTATCATTACATTATTATTATATAACATTATTTGCCTCAAATAGGTGCTTATATTATGTAGGTATAAGGATTTTTATATTGATTGAGTAAAACAAAAGTCAAGAAGTCCATTTCCTTCTTAGTTTCTATAAGAATTCTGACTGCAAAAATATCACAGTTAAATTAAGTATTCGTTTTTACTGTAAAACACCTTTAACTGAGGAGTATCATTATTTGACCCAATTGTGTAAACAAAATAATTGGTTTAAATAATTTCCTACTCTATCTCATTCAACTGAGCCACTTGTTAATTAAAATCTTCAAAGGAAGATTTATTTTACCGATTTCGATTTTTTATACTTACACAATTATTCTGCACATCCCTAATGAGCAGTCACTTTTACAACCTAGTAACAGTAGGTGCCTAGTGGTGTCAACTATTTAGTATATCATAATGGTGTACCTACTTCACCGAAGATTTTTATTTTTATTTTGTGTTATAATCTTATAATGTAGGTATTGCGTTAACCGCATTCTACAGTTTATACTAAGGATTATAATTAGAGAGCATAACGAAAGCAAACAATTTTGCTGCTCCCTGTTATGTATAATATAATAATTTTGAGCGATGAAAATGTAACTTAATATGTAAAGTTGAGGTCGCATTGATGGAAATCTATCCAAAAAACATCATCAATATTATTAAGGATTGATCCTCTAACTAAAATATCTTTAGTAAATAATTAAATATTGATTCAGATCGGCCATTTTTAAAGATAAAATTAAATACTTATTACTGGTCCTATTATTATTATTATAGGTACACACTGACTCCGATTATGGATCTGAGCAGGCAGCATTTTTATAACAGCACCTTAGTTCTGTTTGATAAGTAAGCTAGCATGCGACCATTGCTGCTTAAGTAAAGGTCTTGTACAAGGGAAGTTGAGTCCTGATGGGGGATAAAACCAATTTGTGGAGTCAAAACTAGTTCTATCAAACTTATTCGTGTACTACCCTGTATTCGAAAACCATGGTACCATCCATGGTTTAGCGGCCACCAAAATACCCCAACAATGCCCCCCCCCACCTTTTTTGATCCTACTTAGAAGGCCAAATGGAGGAAAGAATGTCTCATCCTATTTTAAAGGGGAGGCACCTATGTATTTCAGGATATCAAAACATATGATCTACCTATTACCTACAATGTATTACTTATCATTAGGAACTTAGAACAGCTATATACAGAAACCATGTCCATGCGCACAATTTGATGCATGGGCAGGCACAAATGGCTCCATTCCGTACAGCTTAAGCACGCCCATGTGCGTGTCGGTGAACATTTGACGTGCTGCTTGCGAGCACTTATCGATTGTTTTTGTGCTTCAACTTTGAGCGGAAATTTGGATGAAACTATCACTCTGTGTCTTATTACTCTAAGGTTAGGAATAATTTTATCAGCTTTTCCAAATTTGTCATAAATTTCGCATAACACCTGCAGCGAATTATTTAGCATGGGTAGGTAGGTAGTTTAATTTAACAGTACCATCTGTAAATTTTCTGTATAATACAACAAAATTTTGTGTAATAGTTGTGTTTTTTCCCGTGATTCAGGAACCTTCCATAATTGAAGCAACACTATGTAGGTAGTGGTAAACGTTGAAATAGAACAAACAACTAAGGATTATTGCATTTCCACGCGATTCAGGAACCCTCCGTGATTGAAGCAACACCATCTAGTGATAACCGCTGAACTAAAACAACCAACAAATTGACTCGATTGGTGAAAAAACCACCAAGCTGTGTTCATTGGTTCTTCTTTTATGTGAAATGTGAAAGACTGGATTCTCTACTGCCTGTTATCAAGAGAATCTCACATTATAATTGGATTGGTTGGATGCAAAAATAATAATAATTAAATCCAGTAATACAATCATTAGGTAGTTGAATAGCTTTTCATGTATTTCTAGATTCATGAAACTGATATTTTATCTTTTCTTAGATCTTTAATACACTATAAGGTATCCTTAGCTTTCAGTGGTGTAGTACACAATATCTTTCAGTATAAAATGCACAATATGTAGGTATGAATACCTGCATTTGCTTGATGTCCTTTATGATTCCATCCACTTTAGATGGACGGAAACACTAGATAATGAACTAGTGTTCCACAGGTCAACATGTTTCTAAGTTTAGAACAGGAATATATTATTAATATCCTATCATATTTAGGATTAGTAATAATACAATACCTACTAATTGGGAAGATATTCTAATCATCCGGTTTGTACCTGTAACATAGGTGGCCCGTAGCGGCCAATTGGATTTGTTTGTAATATTTCTTCCATTTAAATAAAGGATGTCTCATGAAGGATTTCTCCATTTGTATGTAACAATATGCTATTGTTATCTAAGATCTTATTAGTATCTTCAGGTATTGCCTCAACCTCAAGTGAACTAATTCAGATATGTCTTCCACTGAAAGTGATAGATGTTCAGATGTTTCATGAATATGGACTGGCTCATTGGCCAATAGGCTCGCCCCCTATTACATGGGACTACAACATAACTAGCGAAATGTGGGTGTACTATACACCTCTACCTACCCCTTCGGGGAAATACAGGCGTGATGTTATGTTTGTATGTCATTGGCCATATTCAACACTACACTTATGTAAAGTGAAATCCTCTACATGTAAAAGGTGTTTTGCTGTAAAGTAATATTCATTAACTTATTACAACAGACTATCATTTGTGTCTTACTCACCTGAGGAAAACGGCCTGAGTTAGGCTTGATTTTATTACAAATTAATGTGTAGGTATCACTGCTCTTAGACTGTGACATATGGCCAAAGTTGAACTTTTGCTGGAGCTCCCGCTGTGCTGAGAATATAAATGTTATGAAGGCTGCAGCTGACATTTCATGAAAGCTCGAGGACCCATAAAGCAGTCTTTTCCGCCCCTCCTATTAACATCCTGTTCAAGGAACATGGGGAACATGCACATGTTATGGCCATGGCTAACCTCTCGTGAAAGCTCTTGGAGTAATGGGAACATGTATGTATCATCGCCACGGCTAACCTCTCGTGATAGCTCAAGGGCGCATAGTGAATCTCTATTCTCTCCTTTGGCTGACCTCTCGTGGAAGCTCTTGGAGTATAGGGGAAATGTATGTATCATGGCCACGGCTAACCTCTCGTGATAGCTCAAGGGCGCATAGTGAATCTCTATTCTCTCCTTTGGCTGACCTCTCGTGGAAGCTCTTGGAGTAAAGGGAAAATGTATGTATCATGGCCACGGCTAACCTCTCGTGATAGCTCAAGGGCGCATAGTGAATCTCTATTCACTCCTTTGGCTGTCCTCTCGTGGAAGCTCTCGGAGTAAAGAGTACATGTAGGATGTATCACAGCCACGGCTAACCTCTCGTGAGAGCTCAAGGGCGCATAGTTAATCTGTATTGTCTCACTCACTCAAATAAAGTCACGAGAATCACTCAAATAACTGCTACTTATTTTACCAACAAGTTCGAACTTGCTTGATGAATTTACCAATTTCTTGATTAATCGCTACTAGCTGAGCTTAAGACATAAGCGCACAGTATTATTTTGTTACGTATTAACGTATTCACTACCACTACACAGGTAATCATGTTTATAATGATTGAAATTGTTATCACTCACTCCCAAGCATCCCTGACGCCGTCGCCGCCGCGCCGGTCTCTTCTCTCAGTTCTTTAATTCTGTGTTTTGTATCGATTTTGATTTTCCTTACACATATCACTACGAGTATGTGATTATATATAATATTTACACCTAATAAGTACACTTAAACACTATTATGTTAGTATTTAGAAAATAACGTGCATGCGCATCGCGCACAAAAAAGTACAATGACAGTTCTGGGTGACAGCTCCACAGAGCGCGTCAGGTTGCGTTCGGTTTCATTTCAGATTATAAAATTGTAATCCAATTTTTCATCTTTAAAAAGTGTGCATCGTAAGCAAATTAGAGCCTACTACTAGTACATATGGAAACGAGACTGCTTCACATAATAAAGTATATTCTATCTATCTATCTATCTACAATATAATATGCACACGTCGAAGGTGCGATTAATTTGTGCAACATGCAAGCCAAACGGATACTCGGCACGTGTTTCGCTCCTCCACGGGGCATCTTCCGTCCTGCACTCTGCATCCTGTATTCTGCATCCTGATAATGCCCCGTGGAGGGGCGAAACACGTGTTCACTAGTATTGGTTTGGTTTGCATGTTGCACAAATAAATCGCACCTACTGCATGTGCATATTATATTGTAACTCCATACTTTATAGCAGGCATTTTGCACAATATGCTAATCGCATTGGGCTGGAGGGCGATGCTCAGAAAAGAACCTGAATAACCGATATAGCTTCTAGGATCAGTAAGCTGAAGTGCTAATGGGCTGGCCATGTCTGTCGAAAGACCTTGAGTGGAGACCGCGAATTGGCAAACGCAGCGAAGGGCACCCCCTAGCCCCTAACTGAAGACCTGATGAAAATATCTATGGGGACTGGATGCGGAAGGCAGAGGACAGAGTACTGTGGCGCAACTTGCGGAGGTCCGTACCCAACAGTACGACAACAATGCTGATTATATGTAAGTTTATGTATACAGACAACGAAACAAACTAATAAGATATTTTAAAAAGCTGGGATCTTTAATCTTGGATGGAATACTGTATATAGTCTTTCCGGAGTATTCAGCCGTCAGGGAACATTTGTTCGCGTGAATCACATAGCCTACTAACTATAAAATATTAATTGGAAACGAGTACATTTCCGCTCTATACACACATGAGCACATGACTAACTACTATATTGTACAGTATGAATACTTGAAAAACTATGCCAAGGTGAACACGACCCATTCATAGATGTACACCCACGGTCGCATAATCGATACCTAATTTGTAATAGAAAAGTTTTATAATCGAGATGACTAAAATTTAATTTTGTTATACAACGTCAGTTTTAGTATAATGCAAATTGAAAGAGGTTTGTTGAGAATCACCAGGGTTTTTTTTTTTTTTTTAATAGTATCGGATGGCGAAACGAGCTAAAGGCCCACCAGATGTTAAGCGATTACCTTTGCCCATAACAACTGCAATACCACCTAGGTTGTTGCCTTAATGGTACCGCAAGTCGGTTCGCCAAACTGAGACATGAAGATTGAAGGTCTCATGTGATTGTAATTTCACCGGCACCCGTACCCTTCAGATTTAGATATTTTTACACCATGTTACATTTAAAAAGGAAATAGAGAAAAATAGAAGGAATAGGAAGTGGGGGATGCTACTCGCTCGTGCCTCAGAGAACACGTAAAGCCGTCGGTCCTGTACCTGATCTCTCTCCGGTCGTGTCGAATTGCCGTCCTATCGGATTAAGAGAGTGAGGGAGTAGCGAGCGCACCTGTGTTTACGCATACACTTGTGCACTATAATATGTCCTGCGCAGATGGCTAGCTTCCGTTAAGATTGGCCGCCGCGCCGGTGCCGAAATTCGGCCGTGAGGACAATATTATTACATTTAAAAACAACTTAATTTGGTTATTATGGTATAAATTCAGTACATCAGTGGATGGTGAATATATTCTTAAGGCCCAGGAAATTCAGCACGATGAGTTTCCGTGCATCAGGTAGCCCCTGCACGACATTCTTCATATTCTTGGTTCCTACTGAGGAACCTACAGTAACTCTAAAAGCATCTAATAAAAACATAGACACCATTAAAGAATACTAAATATTACTACGTAAAGAAGCGACCCTCGCCTACCTACACCCCTGCGAGTTTAGTCTCTCGAAAAGCAGGGATACCAGTTGAGGATGTTGAGGTACACTGTACTGAGTTATCGCATTTACGCACACACAAAAACATATGTATGGATAGGCTAACACTTTTGTAGTAGTGTCATTGAATACATTTGTTCAGAAGTATGGAGTGTCATAGACCTGACAAGGTGCACCGGACGTTTATACTACAATATCGACCGACACTCTGAGGTTATATTAATGCCATGAAAAAATAACCACGCAAGCGTAGGGCATTGCTTGTAGCTAATAAATATCCCACTAAAAATGAGCACATAAAAATCTAAATTAATTTTGCACACGCACCAAGGTTAGACCCGTAGGTGGCTGTCAGACAATATTTACATACAACCAACACGATTGAAGGCTTCGTCCCATTCAGACCACTACAAAGACGAGAAGAGAAGGTCTACGACGACGAAACCGATGTTGTTTATGTGGGAGTTGTATGAGAAAAGCATAACGGGTCCAGAATTTTCATTATCCAGGTGCAGATTATCGTGGGTGTGTTTTCAAACCCAAATAAATTATATGTAGCCGACAACAATCTTTGTTTCATGAGGGAATTAAATCCGCGATCATTTGTACAGAAACCACTGCGCCAATAAGCCAGCCGTACAAAGATACAAACTAATTATAAGAAAATTCTAAGGGAAACTTAGGCAACAGATTGCAGTGTATGCATGTTAACTGGATATGTCCCGCACTGAGCAGTGACAGTTGACTTTAATTAGATAAGTGAGCTTGTTAAAGAGAGTTGTATGCAATGGACCTTCTGCAACATTATTTTACACCACCTAATAAGTATGTCACCTTCGATCATCGCCTTCGGTGTGATATAATGTGTACGCAGTTATTTTAATGGCTTAATAATTGACGGCAATCATTCAACATGTACGATTAGTTGGTTAGAATTATTGCATATTATAATTGAAAAATTATTGTATATTATAATATCGTCGGTCGGAAATAGTAGAGGAACATTTTGAAAGCATCATCCGTCAAGGTAGGCAAAGGACCGAGTGTTGTGGCGCAGTTTGGGAGAGGCCTATGTATTTACTGGACAGCAATGGACTGCGATAGGCTGAGCTAATGACCAACCGTCAAGCCGTGACCCGCCATGTAATAAGACCCAGCCTGGTTGGAGGACCCTCACTTTGTATTGGCAGGACGTTACCTTTGGACGACCTTTGTTCCTCCACTTTTTTCTAGAGAAAATGATAGATAATATTGAACTATATTTACGGGACTTGTCGCGCACAATAAAATCAAAACATAACAAACATTTTGACTAACCTCGGCGTTTCGGCCAAGTTGCATTGGCCGTGGTCACGAGCAGACTAAATATAAATAAAAAACTAAACATAGTTCAATATGAGTGACGTTCGCGAAAGTTTAAAAACTTCTATGATAGATAATGTGCTTTATCATCGAAAAATACTTGAACAATTCTATGATTATTTAATACCCTCACTTAGAAACAGCGAGGGTAAATCCCGAACGACTCTAAAAATAAGTCATCGTGGCTTGAACAGAGGTTTTTCTCTATTGATAATCAAATAGTTCGGTTAATCGCCAGCAAGCAACGATTTAAGAAGCTACTTACTACAAAAGTACCTTTTGCCAGCATAAGACACCGCTCACGTGCTTCGAACAGGTCTGATCGGTTGGAATAAGGATAAAAGAAATAATATAAATAACCACATAATTTGTTGAAGGGCGATAATTATGACCAACACATTCTTAATTTTGTAAATAAAAATGAATAAAAAATTAATGACGACATTCAAAATATCTTGTAGGATTATCATACACAAATAAAAACACAAAATCACAGTGTCATCTTCTATGTTTATAATATTATTAATATAATTCCTTAGAAAAAAGGTTTCTTCGAATAGTTTTTATTTCTTGTACTTCTAATTAAAAAGGTTAAAGGTTTAATAACACCTGACAACAAAATTATTATGATAAATGTATTCATAGTTTAATTATAATTCTTTGCTAGGTTATCTTAAACATTCCTTATACCTACCTACATTAGTATAAAAAAATCTTCAAACACCAATATCACGTATCGAAAAAGTAACAGTTTAAAAACGAATGTGTGTTCCAAAAACTTATTCAACAACTAAATTATTTTAACAATAAGTGATCCTGTTTCAAATCGTGAAGAATTGAGTTTATTTACATAACATAACATAACCAGCCCATTACTGTCCCACTGCTGGGCACGGGCCTCTTCTCAGTACGAGAAGGCTAAGGCCTTAGTCCACCACGCTGGCCTAGTGCGGGTTGGTGGACTACACACACCATTGAGAACTGTATGGAGCACTCTCTGGTGTGCAAGTGATAATAGAATATAAATCCGCACATGTTAGAGGTGCGGGCCGGGATCGAACTCACACCCTTATCGATTTAAGTGAACACAAATGTAGGGACCACCTGTTTCTTTTCGTGATTTCAGGTTTGGTCCCATAGTAAAATTTGTTCATAATGATGAGTACAATGAACCCTTTTCGGGAAAGAAGTCATTAAAATTTCAACATGTATAAATAACACGAAAAAAACATAACATAACATAACATCACGCCTTTATTTCCCGAAGGGGTAGGCAGAGGTGTACAGTACACCCATATTTCGCCAGTTATGTTATAGTCCCATGTAACAGGGGGCGAAAAACACACACGAAAAAAAAAACTATACAAAACAAAAATTTGCTTAGTTCGCCATTATCTACAACCTCGTTAACTCCCATCAAATCATGGAGTATTGGCGCTAAGGTGAGCAGACCGGTCTTGAAGGACGTTTTTTGACATAAGCCACACAAGAGTGACCTAGAGGACTCGTTCTGAATAAAGACAACGGAATACATTATCTGAACTGGTTTCACGTCAGATTATTATGCATGGTACCAGTTATAAGATGAACAGATCAGTGGTAGTTTTCTTTTTGTCAGAAAAACTTGGTTGTGTTTTACAGTGGACCTAAATTGACAAGAAAATTCTGTAGCGATCTAGACTCAGAAGTGGAAAACCTTTAAATTGTTTTTATTATTAATAATTCAAATAGACCTAATTACAGGCACTTGTGAAACGTTAGGCTCTAGTTGCACAGTTCCATATGGTGGATCCTACGGAGAAGAACTGGTAAGAAAATCAATCAATGGATACCCTTTTTAAAACTATGTTCAATAATTTTTATGAGAAGGTGAAATGAAATATGATTTACTATTTAATCAAATATTATTTATTTATTTATTTATCCCAATCACCACTACCATTACAGGACACTCCCAATGCGGTAGTGTGGTCCTTAAATTATGCCAAACATAACACGTACAATGTAATTTTTGTGAATTCATTCAGAGAGCAGAAAAATAAATCTATTTTTTTTTTTTTTTTTTTTTTTTTCGAATGGGCTCTCGCAGGTGGGACCGAAGTCCCATTTCTGCTTAACCGGGCTTAGTTGGTGGAGAGTCCCATGTGGGACTCCATTCGCCGAAAGTTTTTTCCCTAACTTATAAACTAAATACGCGGTATTAATAATACCGCGCAAGCGGGCGCCCCCCAAGGGGGGGGCTCGAACCTCGCTGGGGCATTGCAGGGGGACCCCGCCGTTCCTATGTCCCCCTAGCAGCCGTTGCTGCATGGAATTGGTTACCTCGAAAGTAGCGGACTTTCGGTCTCTATCGGGTGACGTGCTAAACGCCGTGAAGCGGCAAGCCTCGCCGGCGAGGCTAAGACCTGCCTAAAACCTAAACAGTGGCTACGCAATAGCCTGCTCCTAGGAACTACTCTAGAGCATAGGGCCGGTCTCGCGTGACGAGATTATCTCCGGTTGCTTACACCGTGAGGGCGTCCCCAGGGGGGAGCTCGGACCTCGACTCAGGGTGCAGCAGGGGGACCCCGCCACTGATCCCCCCAGCAGCCGGTGCTGCGTCGGCATGTGTTTCTGTTTCTCGAGAGTCGGACTCTCGGATTCTGTGTGTGTGTCGCGTCGGTCCTCGCCGGCGGGGACGATATTTTGGACGACGGCGTCGGAGTGTAATAGCGTCATCGGGCTCAATGAGTGATAAATCTATTCTCTCAGCTACATCATTAAGTGTAGACAAGGCGCGCTAACAACAAGGCGCGCTAACAACAAGGCGCTAACAAGGCGTGCTTATTGCTAATGTATATAGCTAAATTTATTGTAACATATTTATGTAAGAACAAATTATTCTTACTATAAAAATTCACGAAAAAGTCATTCGTTGAGATATGTCATTCCCATGCATTTTAATTGTTTTTTATAGCGTTGACTATTGTAGATTGTCAACTTGGCTAGGGGAGCAGGTGCAACAAAATGTTTCATGAGGTTATCGGCCAAGATTATTTTGACCTCTACTTTGTATGCAATACAAGCCGACTTAAGTAATTTAAGTTAATTAATTGTTGTTGGTCTTCCAATAAATAAATAAAGGACTCGTTAAAATGTGGACTACAAAGAAAGAAAAAAATAATTTATTCAGGGTTCGTAACAGGCACAAACAAAATCATAAAAAAACATATTCTTGTTTGCTAATATGACAAACTGCGATCACTACCTACTAAAGGTTGACGCACACATATCGCACCGGCAAAGGATCGGTATCGCCTCAACTAGAGTTGTAAAAAATCGGTTTTTTTTTCGAGATGAAAAAAAAAACATTAAAAAAAACATGAAAAAAAACGTTTTTTTTTCTGGAGTAGGTTTTTTTTCAAGAGTACGAAAATAAAAATATGGTAAGGCGGTTATCGTATACGAGTTGATATTACTTTTTTTTGTTTAATAAGAAAATACCATTTGTTTTCAAATATAGGGCAGGTGTGACAGGGCTAGGAAAATCGTGTACATTGCGCACAATTTAAGATTGCAATCAGTACAATCATAAACAAAATTAACAAAATCAGAAGTAAGTAGAGTCCCTGATAGTATAGTCGTTGATTCAGAATCAGATGAAACAAATACAGACACAGAACATGTCAATGATTCCGATGCCGATAAAACAGTATGCGTATAGCTACTGACATTCAGATGATTCTGATGGTAACACATTAAGTATTTTCTAAGTTCATAATAATAGGTACCCATTGATTTAAACATATTTTGACTTAATTAAAAACAAAACAATCAAATTTAGTGTTTTATTCCATTTTAGTTACTGTGTTAATGTCATCATCATCATCATCATCATTTCAGCCGAAAGACGTCCACTGCTGTTAATGTGTTTCACTTTATCTGAAAAAAAACCAAATGTAGAAAAAAAAAGACGGTGCCAAGTTTTTTTACATGTTTTTTTTCAAGATTGAATTTGACGACCTCTGTGGTCTAGTGGTTCGAGTGTCGGACTGCTGATAACGAGGTCGTGGGTTCGATTCCCACAGGACACAAATATTTGTGTGATGAACATAAGTGTTTGTGTTAGTCTGGGTGTGTTGCTTATGTATTATAAGTATGTATTTACAAAAAAAAAGTATATACGTATTATATCCATTGTCTAGAACCCATACCACAAGCTCTGCTTAGTTTGGGACTAGATGGTGCTGTGTAAAAATGTCCCAAAGATATTTATTATTTATTATTTATTGAATTTACATCTCTAGCCTCAACTCTAGCGGTTCAGAATTATTTGTAGGTATTATACTGTCTACTGCAACGCACACTAACACCATCGTAACGGCATCGCCTCCCCTCGCACAAACTGGTGATCGGCCGACGCTGTGTTTACGTCTTGCTATCGCCGTGCTTACGCCTCGCCTTAGCCGTGCTTACGTCTCACTTTTGTTGAGGGATCAGAGGCGAGTTCGTAACTTACGCATACTCGATCGAATTCTCGATCGAACGCATCGACTTTCATTCATAAATCAGTAGTTCCTCCTCGCTTCCGCAAGGGGCGATCGATCGAGTTTGCGGTCATTGTCAAACTCGCACTACGTACTCAGTACCTACTACGTGCAGTCCACTTCACATTCTACTAACTTAAATCGCACGCCAAGTGACAGCAACCTGACCTATGACCTGACGCCCGGCAGTAAGCGCGAAGTTGTCGCGTTGCCATCGCTGAGCCTAGCCGTAGCCGTGCCGACACCTTGGAGGTGATGAGCCGTTCTGGTTACTTGCCTGCGCTAGGTTGACGCATGGTTGATCCGTTGCCCAGTTGATCTGTATGCAATATGCTTATGATCTTAATTGTATAAACCATTGAGAGGTCCATATTCAGCTGTGGAAGTGTGTGAGTTTAGTACAAAAACGCTTATGACTTAAACCAAACGTAGGCAATTAACTAGGCGTGTTTTTTTAAGTGCAGTCTTTTAACGACGCGCGAAAAATTGCTTAAAAGCGAAACAGAAAAGATCTGACCACTCCAAACTATGTAGATTAAATGTCAGGTAAATGTCAAAAGACTGATAAGTCATTAATACTTGCCAAGCCCAGGTATTTATCAGGTAGAATTATTTGATTAGCGTATGCCCGCCAGCTTCCAATCCCGTGCCCGCTGGCTTCTAATCCCGTGCCGGCCCGCGTTTAATACTGAAGTAATTTGATATGTATTTATATCGCAAAACTTTTTTTTTTGTAAATATTGAAAGTGCCAGTGAAAGAAATTGTGGGTCAACTTTAGTATATAATATAGTAGGGTTCCCTGACTAGTGAACGCAGGCTTTGACCATGAGCTGTTTGGTTGGTGATTGTTGTTGGTTGTTTGTGGTTGGTTGCTTGGTGTGTTGGTTGGTTTAGTAGTTTTTCTCCCAATTCTGTTTTTGTAGATTACAGATCACACCCAATCTGTATGTAGTTAATAGACTCAGCCCGTAAACTTCATACCTGAATATGACCTCCCAATGAACGCTAAGTTGAACGCGGTAACCCCACAGACATGTCTGTGGGTTACCCGTAATTTTTTCCTAATCATCTTGCCTTTTTTTCGGGTGGAAATCCTCATAGATGTACTTCACTCGGGGAAGGCAAAGCCGGTGTCGGACTCCTACCAAGCAATGGCCAAAATTATTATTCTATTTATCCACGACTTGCCATCCTACAGATGGAAATTTGACATATTAAACTCCATACAAATTATTGCAGTATTCCTCGCGATGTTTTCCTAAAGTAAATGATAAATAATCAAATTCTGATCCACCCATGAATTTGAGAAGTCAGAGGTGCACATCGGATGTGAACTCAAACCCTCCTGCATGGAAGGCAAGCGGAAAGACAACGCCGGGCGGTGCGCGACCGATACGCTGGCGTTGTATTATATAGGAATACAATTGAGTGCATAGTAGTAGTCACACATACAGCGAAACGTTTTCTTCTGGCCACAGAGTACATTGTAATATACTGAAATAGAGACCAATATTCAACCACAAAACAGATAAACGATTACTAGCGCCATCTGATACTTTTAGTGCGATACTACTGTTAGTACATCATCTGAACTAAAAATAAAAAATGCAAAAAGAGAAGCATTCCTTGAGTACCGAACCCACGTCCTGCGTTTATAAACCTGACTGATCGTACTGATACCAACACTTGCTTCCGACTTGCGAATTTTAGCACTATAATCAACCAGTCAAAATCAATAAAAGTAGAATACTTTATTATTCAAAAACAACAAAAATTGCTCTGAAATAGATACTTATTTAATAATGTAATATTTAGTGAAAAGTCAATACAATTATCTCGTGAAATGAAATCTTAATCTCTTTGGAGTAGGGATGGGTTTAGACCCGAGAATTTTCCGAAAGGTGAGTTTTTTCCCATTAGACTGGGAAAAAACTCGGGTTTAAACCAATTAGTCGGGAAAATACTTAATTGACAATATTTGATTAAAGTAATCAAAATAATACATAATTTCCATTGTATGTGTAACCATTTAGATGTTTAATTCATGTTAAATATATTTTTTTATAGAAAAATCAAATTAGGTATATCATTTATGACGTGATTTCGATGTTTAGATTATTTTAAATAATAGTTGCGAGTGGCACGTTTTGTTTGTTGTTATTTCCATGCATTTAGCTGTACAAAGAAAGAGAGAAAGAAAATGATTTTATTCTTGCACTCCATTTGACGCACACACTACAATACTTATACATAAATACTTTACAATTCCATGACAAATTAGTACTAGTAATTAGTATTAGTACACATTGATGCCTTGCACTTGGGCTGAACCTCTTATGCCATGATTATTTAAAGTGCGACTCTCTAAAAATCTTATAGTTATAGTTACTAAAATTTAAAAAAAAAAAACAATAAAGGAAATCAAGTTTTGTCTGCTTTATATTAAAAAAATGTATACAAGAAAAAAGTAGCCAACAGTTGAAATTGCCTTGTAATACAAGATGGAGAAGCAATGCTACATCATTAGATGGCATACAAAAGCCAAAAGCATCATTGTAAGCTCTAGCAGTCCATAAAAAAACTACTTTTTCCAGAAATACCAAATTAATATTGCTTTATGAAGATTAGGATAGGATTACACATAGGGAGGACCCATCTGAAGAAACTGAAAACCGCGGATGGCAAAATTGTCACCTCTAAGTTCGAGATGCTAGAAGAGGTTGAAAACTTTTATCGGCATCTGTATTCCACGAAAACGGCGAGACCAGCGGTTCCTAGAAATGACGACAAAAGAGCCCAGCTCATGCGCCATTACGCCGAAGATATCCCGGACGTTGACCAGGCTGAGATTAGGGCGCCTCTCGAGCAGCTTAAGAACAACAAAGCTCCGGGCGATGACGGAATTACGACTGAACTTCTAAAAGCAGGCGGGACTCCGGTCCTGAAGGAGCTACAGAGTCTGTATAGTTCCGTCATCCAACAAGGCTCTTTACACTGGTGGCATGGAGCGGGAGTGCGGTGGTACTGTTCTTCAAAAAGGGAATAAAACCCTACTGAAGAACTACAGACCCATCTCACTCCTGAGTCAGGTGTACAAGCTGTTCTCGAGGGACATCACGAATCGTCTCGCCGAAAGACTCGATGAATTCCAGCCACCAGAGCAAGCTGGGTTTTGAAAAGGCTACAGCACCGTAGACTACATCCATACTGTTCGGCAGATCGTACAGAAGACTGAAGAGTATAATCAGCCTCTGTGTATGGCATTTGTAGACTACGAGAAGGCCTTTGACTCCATCTAAACTTGGGCAGTTCTGGATGCCCTTCAGCGATATCACATCGACGAACGGTATATAGAGATGCTGTTGATGATGCTTATACAATGCTTCTACCATGACTGTTCAGCTCCAGGACAAAAAGACGAAGGCAATCCAACTGCGCAGAGGGGTGAGACAAGGGGATGTAATATCCCCGAAATTGTTCACAAACGCGTTGGAGGGAGTCTTCAAGACGCTGGACTGGACTGGACAGGGTATCAACGTTAACGGCGAAAACATCTCACGTCTCCGTTTTGCAAATGACATCGTTGTAATGGCTAAATCGCTGGAACAACTGGGCGAAATGCTGCACAGCCTAAACGGAGCCTCTTGGTGTGTCGGTCTCGGCATGAATCTGGACAAAAGTCATGTTCAATATGCATGTCATGCCGAGACCAATATTCGTCGAAGGGTCGGTACACGAAGTTGTAACGAAATACGTCTGTCTACCTAGGGCAGGTAATTCAGCTTGGTAGACACAACTTCGAGAATGAAGCTGACAGAAGGATCCGTTTGGGCTGGGCAGCATTTGGTAAACTTCGCCGAGTCTTCTCGTCACCTATACGACAATGTTTGAACACAAAAGTCTTCAACCAGTGCGTCTTGCCTGTCATGACTTACGGTGCCGAGACTTGGACACTGACAGTTGGGCTAGTCCACAAATTCAAAGTCGCTCAGCGAGCTATGGAGCGAGCTATGCTTGGATTTTGAAAGGATAAAATCCGTAACGAGACTATCCGAAGAAGAACCGGAGTGACCGACATAGCTTGTAGGATCAGTAAGCTGAAGTGGCAGTGGGCTGGCAATGTCTGTCGATGGACCGATGGCCGCTGGAGCAGATGAGTCCTTGAGTGTAGACCGCGAATCGGCAAACGCAGTGTAGGGCGCCCCCCAGCCAGGTGGACCGACGACCTGATGAAAGTAGTTGGGGGGGGGGGTGCAGAAGGCAGGGGACCGAGTGTTGTGGCGCAATTTGGGAGAGGCCTATGTCCAGCAGTGGACTGCTATAGGTTGAGTTAATGATGAAGTATTAAGAATTTAACATAAGTGTGTGAATTTAATCGATTGTGTTAGATATACTGCTTAGAAAAAAACGAATTAATTACATTAGGATCACATTAGAGCACTAAACACACGTTTGGAAGGCAAATGTTAGCATTATATTACTTCACTTGTATAGAATAGTATTTTCCCACCTTTTGGGAATAAACTCGATATTTTCCATTTTTTCCCGTTTTTTCCCATATTTTTCTTTTCCACCCGTTTTTTTTTCTTTCCCTGCCCATCTCTACTTTGGAGCAATTATCCAATATGGGGTCATGTAGCGACATCTATCGAATATTGAATAAACTATTACAATATCTCGTTTCTTAAATTTGTAAAACCTGCCATCTATTACTTTTAGTCCGTAACAGTAACAAATATAATGCTACTAAATTAAAAACCACCATCTTACCTGTTATCTACAAGCATTCGAAGTACTAAGTTTTTTTGCAGCGTTGTAAAAGCTGTTGTACCCGATTATTTGTTCTAAGATTGAGCACCCTGCTTCTGGCGCTGTCATTCCGCCGCCGATAAGTCCCGCTCGCAATCCGCCCGCACTGTGACATACACGCCCCGTCCACGTCCGGTCAACGCTCCGCCTCAGTTCCGTCCCGCCATCTGTGTGCCTGCACCTTTATTTTCTTGGGTTCTTTGGTCTTTACCTGTTTAAGGATAAATAATATCTAGTTTTTAGACAAAATCACACAAAGTTCTAAGATAGATAAGATATATATACTTATAAGATAAGATAAAGACTAGTTGATGAGTAGGTCACTAAAACGAGAATTTTGTTAAATAAAACAAAATTTGGTAGCGAATCAAAAAGCTTGTTTTAAATAATATTTTAATTTAGGTGCTGACATTTTGTTGCTATTTTATTTTCTTGGATTTTAATTGGAGTTTCATCTTTTTTGTGTTGACATGGCGTTAGGTATCTCCTACCTACAGACTTTTTGATGTACCTATAAAAAAATATTAGGCACTGATGCTTGATTTTTGTGTCTACAAAAAACGTTATTAAAATTATTAAAAAATCAATTAGTTATGTGGTCGAGCTGTGTGGTCGGAATTCAAAAATTATGTTTTGGTCTATAAAAAATAAAAAAAATTGTTTCTACAAAATCTACAACAAACCGAAAAAAAACATGTTTTTCGGTATATCACAATTATCTAAATACACAATTAATTAGTATGCAAAATCGTGATTAATCACAACTAAGTCAGGATGTTTCTTCTACAACAAATTGTAATTATCTTGTATTCTTGCTTATTTGCATACGTTGTATCCGCGAATCGTAAATATTTCATGTCATGACATCACCGATGATTTTAATTGGTCACAGAATGTTTTAGAATAATCATTCTGTTTGTGATATATTATAATCATTTTAAGATTATCAAACAGTCGATTTATCCACAGACTACACAAGGATGCGACTGCTGATCGTGGGGTCCTGGGTTCGATTCCCGGATCGGCAAAGTGTTATTGGGTTTTTTCTTTAGGAAATTCTCAGTAGCAGCCCGGAGTCTGGATTTGTGCCCGGTTAGTGGCAATAGGCTCGCCCCCTATTACATGGGACTATAACATAACTGACGAAATGTGGGTGTACTATACACCTCTGCCTACCCCTTCGGGGAAATACAGGCGTATGTTATGTTATGTTATATTGTTACACAAGGATACTGGGGATTTATCTATAGCGTCTCATTGGCGAACCCTTGATGAATTTTTATTTTATTTTTATTATTTATAATATCTATCTGTTTAGGTACATTATTATTATAACATAACATAACATCACGCCTGTATTTCCCCGAAGGGGTAGGCAGAGGAGTATAGCACACCCACATTTCACCAGTTATGTTATAGTCCCATGTAATAGGGGGCGAGCCTATTGCCATTAACTGGGCACAAATCCAGACTCCGGGCTGCTACTGAGAATTTCCTGCTGAAATAACCCAATAACACTTTGCCCGACCCGGGAATCGAACCCAGGACACGACGATCAGCAGTCGCGCTTGCAACCACTAGACCAACGAGGCAATCAATTATAATAATATGATATGGATGCATGCGTAAGATGTAAAATTTAATAACATTATTATTATGTTTTTTTCATTTTACATCTTACGCATAGGTACATCCATATCATATTATTATAATTTAGCATAGTTTAATAGTGTTATCGATTATAAAGTGCACCTACATAAAATAGAGCACAATTACTCATAATTTTTAGAGTACGGTTGGCAACCCTACTTTTTCGACTGTAATCAAAGAATTTTTACCCAAGATAGAATGCGTACGGAGAAATTTAAGAACTTCAGAAATGAATAATATCCCGTTCATATAAGGTCCAAAATCTTTAATCAAAATCAGGGAGAAAATACCAGTCGAGCCCGGTCTTCTGAGATAGTATTACCGAGAGCCCGCTGTCCCTTTCCTGCATGTATGGACACCCTATAGAAAGAGACAAAAGGCTCCCCAATCATCGGACCGAATTTTAGTCAGCCGTCCGTTTTCCAGCTTGATATATAAGTTCCTTAACTTATTAACTTAACAAAACCAACACCAACATCAGATAACAAAAGCATCTATCAAAAGTAGTTACGACAAATGACGATCGCTTCACAAATCATACCTTCCAATACAGCAAGTTCAGTTGTTCGACAATCATGACATTCTACAATGGATCCCGATCACAGAAATAGATAGAATGGAAAAGTGGGCAGGACGCGCGTGCCAGCACTATAGTGCAGAGCATTTCAAAGACTTTCTCAGTACGCCTCATGACTTGTTTCTGTAAATACTGTAACAAAAACCCGAAAAAATGCTTTATTGTGCTGTTTCTAACTGCAGAAACAAAAGCTGTAAAGTACATTTGATTAAAGTTATTTTTTTTTAATTAATGACGTCAATATGTAAGGCGTAGTTTGTCCGAAAGTTGCCACGCATGAATCGCAAGTAAAATTGTGATTACAACCATTCTATCCCATCTTTTTCTGTGATCCCGATAGTTATACTCGGTTTATCGAGTGTTTACAAAATAACGGACTGTATCAGCGATAATCTTATAGTCGCTACGATTTGTTTGACTTACTATATGACGCTTACCGTAACTCGGCTGATCTTAACTAGAAACGGATTGACAGGTGTCAAGTGTTAAGTTATAGCGATTTTACCTTTTAATTAAATAGTCATTCATATGCCACTATCTGACGCCCATGACTTTGCTAGCATGGTACTCACGGCTACACATCAAGCTGTACATTTCCAGTATGAGCCGACCTCGCATTGTATAGGCTTTCCGTAAAATGCGGGATCACCTTATACTGGAAATGTACAGCTTGTGGTACACACGGCTACACATCAAGCTGTACATTTCCAGTATGAGCCGACCTCGCATTGTATAGGCTTTCCGTAAAATGCGGGATCAGCTTATACTGGAAATGTACAGCTTGATGTGTAGCCGTGCGTACCTATGTACACTGAAAAAATTGTTTACTATCAAAACTGAATCGGATTTTTTTTTCACAAAAAACTTGGCATATTAGAGTCATGTCTAATATATTTTTTACCGTAAACGTTGCAGCTACTATACAAACACGCTTAGTTATTTTTAGCTGTATTTAAATGGTTTTTAATTCATACTTTTTTACAGTGTATGACAATAAAATGTGTCCTATGCTATTTTCCCGGTTCTATACTATTTCTGTGGCAAAAATATCGTTGAACAAACATAGAAAGGCTCACTTTTTCATTTATATATTTTTTCATTAAAGCGTTTTGCGCGCTTCGCCACCATGGAGTAAATCGAAAAGAAACGTGACATCACCGTAACCGTTAATTTTACCCTCCATTAGCGCGTGGTCTGGAACACACTCACAATCGTGCGCGCGCACATTCTATCCACGCTTGCTTAGCTGGTGCGCCTGCGCGCTGTGAGCTCGGATACATACGCGAAATATAGCCCGCCAAAGTGGCTTGCAATGTGTCCCCCCCCCCCTGCCATTTCTAAACTATGCAACGTAGAAACTTATAATCTTCCACATTGATAGACCTTTGTGAAAACTCTCTTTTAAAATTATTTCGAGTATAATGTGATTATAATTTTTTGAGTTATAGACAGAAAACTGAAAAATACTTAAAACGTCCTAGTTCAAAGGTCATTGACCTTAGAGAAAAATGATCATAGCAAATAATGCTCCTTTAGCTACTTTCTATTTGAAAAAATCACAAAAAGTAACTTTGTGTTATGTTGACGACACACTTCTTAAATTTGGCGCCATCTAGCGGCGTCGTACAACACTCTCTGGGTCGCCAATGCTGGCGTCAAGTGCCGTGTATTACATTTGGCACCGTATAGCGCCATCTAGCGGCTACTGACATCACTCTCTGAGTCGCCAATGCTGCCGTCTATTGCAAAAACTAAAATAGCCGTGATTAATATTCGATTTGATTTGTTTGTAACACCTACTTAAGGAACCCTATAATACTGAGCATGGCCCGACATGCTCTTGGCCGGTTTTTTTTCCTCTATCCTGTGAGAAATTCGTTGTCACATTATAATTCGTAGTGTTATTCGCCATGTCTGCTCCTCCTGTCCTGTTCTATCCAATATTAATGGTTAACTATTTTATCTTACAACTTTTAAATACAAAAGAAAAAAAAAAGGCTTTGTGTGGATTTTGTTAAAAAACGCTGTCATCTATGACTTAGCCCTATGCGTCACAAAGTAACGGGTGATTCCGACACTTATTACACGCCGCTCAGCCGATCGACAGCGTCATGGACTCATGGCATGGCAGACATTACGTGCTGTCACACACGATACACGACTGCTCTATAAATGATGATAAGAAAATAACGTACCACAAAGGTACAGGTAAAGGTACCAGGCCAGACCTGTATGTATGAATGTCTGTCTGTCTGTATGGCCGATTGTGCACTACACTGAATTTTACGATTCTGTAAGGCATTTGAATTTTTTTCGCTTTAATTTAGTCGTAAGTTTCAAGACACTCCAATATTTTTTCTCACATTTCATTTAAAAAAACTACGCTTTCGCTTCGCTTGCGCTTTCATTTCACTCGCTGCTTTCAGTGATGTTTCCACTGTAGCTAACTACCTAACTACCTAATCTTAATAATGTACACTCCCATTTATTTTAAGTTACATGCAGGGAATTCCTGAATTTCCACCTCTCCCTTAAGTCAGGGATCGAGTCACCCACGTCCGTAGGAGAGTACCCCTTTTCCAAAATTTATCCTTTTCTAAATCAGGTGACATACTGGTGGTAGGCCACGGCCGACGGCTTGCGACCACCCACCGGGCAAAGACGTGCCGCTAAGCGACCTAGTCGTGTTCCGGTACGATGCCCGATGTAGCCACTTGAGAGGGTGGGTCGAAATATTTCACTGCCATCCTCTAACCTTTGCTGGGCAAGCGTGCACCATCGTCAACCGCACCATCGCTTAGCATCAGGTGAGCTGGCGGTGAAACGCAAGCATGATAATTATAAAAAAGTCCCTTAGACCAAAAGCTGGGTACACCTACGACACGCCTTTTAGTAGAAGTAGAGCTCCTTTGTGAATGAGCTCGTCCGAAGAAGTACTACCACCATATCTACTTCTCCGCCAAATAGTGATGCTTGCATTGCTGTGTTTCGGTCTGAAGGGTACGGGTGCCGGTGAAATTACAATCACATGAGACTTTCCATCTTCATGTCTCAGTTTGGCGACCCGACTTGTGGTACCATTTAGGCAACAGCCTGGGTGATATTGAAGTTGTTATGGGCAAAGGTAACTGCTTAACATCAGGTGGGCCTTTAGCTCGTTACGCCATCCTATACTATAAAAAATAAATTTTAAAAAAACTGTTTATCTCCACACGTACCATTTTTAGGGTTCCGTACCCGAAGGGTGACAAACGGGACCCTATTACTCTCGCTACGCTGTCCGTCCGTCCGTCTGTCTGTCACAGGGCTTTATCTTTTGAACGGTAATAGGTAACCGGTTGAAATTTTCTCAGAATATGTGTTGCTATGAGGTGTATCACGACAAATACTAAAAACAAAAAAAAGTCTAAAACCAAAGGGGGTCCCAATACAAGAAACCTCAAAAAACATGCATTTTTTTCAACGTTTTTGTTTTTGCTCTATCTTCAAAACCGTAATACATTCCAGCGTCAAACTTGGTCAGATTATAGTGCATACTATGTAGTTTAGCAACAAATACTAAAAATAAGACAAACATAGACATATGTGGCGGTACCTGCGTAAGAAAGACATGCAAAAAGTTTTATTTCGCGCACTGTGCGTTGATGTCTTTTGATAAACTCTCGTAAATTAAATCAGTTTTAATGGGGTATTAGGTGGTTGAGAGGTACGGAACCCTTACTGCGCGAGTCCGACTCGCACTTGGCCGGTTTTTTATTTGTTTGCCACGTTGATGCAAGTTATTTTCTTTGTGACATAAAATGTTAATTAAAAAGTAAAAAACATTGCTGGTATTGTATAAAATTTACATGTCCATAGCTCAAGAGGATTATTAGACCCTTGACTTTTTTCTGTATCTGCCACTGAATTAATCGAAAAAGAAATTAGGAGTAGGAAACCAATTAGTACCTCGGTAAGCGTGAGTTGTAATGTTACAATTACAAAAGATCCTTTTTTTTTTGCCGTGGGGAAATCCTCTTGGACGCACTCCGCCCGGGGTAGGCGGTGCCAGTGTCGGACTCTTACCGACTAAAACCACCACGGTGTTCCTTCAACTACCTTAGCCGGGGGCATGGGAACCCGTGAGTATTCACACAACCACCCCCGACAGGTCCTGGCCCGCCACAAGCAGGCGAGCCCCTTCTCCCCGTGCGGCCTTACGTTGGCCGCACCCTCCTTTGTGGCGCACACGGAACACTGCACGCTACCTCACCTCATGGGCCTTTACCAGCTGCGCCAACTACGCCGGCTGTGCCAGCTACGCCAGCTGCTGGTCGGGCAGCAGACTACCCCGAGTCTGCCGAGCCTGCTACTCGGAGGCCCTACCTCCCGTAATTTTTTATAGAGGTTTTCTTCCTCACGGTCCGGGCGGTGAAGCCAAGACCCTCGGTCCCAAGAGGCGCGAGAACACTACTCAGCGGGCACTCCTGGGGTTACGAGATCGACGGGGGCAGGGAAAGACAGTCCCCCCGCTGCCTGCCCAGTGACAGGGTGAGTGCACACCGGACCCGCCCCTGCTCCTCCACTGTGCCCTCTGCTGATATCAGAGGGTCAGATGGAGCAACTCCCTACTGGCCCAGAACGGGCCCCTCCCTCGCCAGAATATTCGCCACAGGCAATAAAATCCCCCGAAGGTTAATCCCTCGGCAGGATTTTATTGCCCGTGCCCAGGATGCACCGGCCAAACAACTGCCGATCCCTCCAGACGTGTCCAGAAGGACAAGCAGCCGTCAGGCACACGTGGAGGTTTTCTGGCCAGCACCCCAATTACAAAAGATCCTAGTATTTCTTCTACGATGTTCCGATTACCCCGTTCTCCTCGGTTCACACATTCCGGATCGCTTGTTCGCATACTATTTGTTTAGTAATTAATTGCTTAGCGCGTAAGTACTGTTATTATGGCGCATAGCGTAGCGGGAATAGTCGCATTATTGAATGTATAGGAAAGCAATTGTAAGGAGTTTGATTCAAAATCAAACTCTCTCAACCTGTAAACTTCTACTGCAAACCATGCACCCGATCCCAACGCAAGCGACTTTTTCGTTTTACGAAAAAATTACAATACAGCTCAATGTTATAGTAAGGTCCTACATAATTAATCCGAAATATTTTAAGATGTAAATCTCTGAATTATTATTTCAGTAAATGTCGAAAAAAAAGATAAAACTACTTAACTATGTTTTACTACATAACAACATTTGAAAACTATAGATTCACCGCTTAAAAATTTAACTGAAACGAATTTGGATGAAATTTGACACAGTGTCACAGATACAACACAATCCTGCATACAAATTTTTTACCCGGGAAGATAAATAGTTACCATGGAATGCACAATAAAATTTTCTGTAATAAACCGAATTAAAAGCGGGCAAAATTACTTTTCTCCCACGTGCTAGGAAATTGCTTCATTATTTTAAAAAAAGAATACATCAATCGGCTCTTTTCGGTACCTACGCCACGAAATAAGACGAAGAAAAAAAAATCTGTCCAGTTTTTTTTTTTTGCTAGCGAGGTTTTTATTTGCACAGTTACATAAATTAGATGTTTTTAGTAGGTACACGATATTTTTTTTAAAGTTTGTAAATAGAACAAGAACCGCGCGCGAACAAATTGGCGCAAATGAAAATTAGACACAGTTGAATTAATTTTTGTATTCTTTCCTCGCAAATGAGAGAAAAGCACTATACATGTCTCGGCCGAAATAGCAACCAACGGCCTCGTTTAGTTAAAAGGACTAGGCTAGCGCCTCGTTCTTTTAAATTCACTTCGGAGGTACTCGGCTTCGCATCGTCCTTCCAATATTACTCACCCGTCAATTGCTTTATTTCAAGCCTCGACAGTAATGCAGGTACTATTATTTACAAAAAAAAGTATATGAGTATTATATCCAATGTCTAGTACCCATAGTACAAGCTTTGCTAAGTTTGGGAGTAGATGGTGCTGTGTAAAAAATGTCCCTTTTTTATTATTACCGCTACCGTGATCATTATATAAAGATACCATCATGCCATAAAGATGCCATACGCATCGCTTAGATCTTATATTCTCACAAGCGTAAAGTTCTCACTATTATAAGTAGTCGATAAACGATTGTTCGAAATTCTCGATGAATAATTTAAGCAACCAAGCTTTGTCTGAAGTTGTTCGTATATTTTTCTAACCTTAATTTAGTTAGAATCTAGTTTAAAACAATGCTAGTGACGGTTGGTCTAACATATAGGCCACATCAAAGTTGTGTTAAGAGAAACATTTGATTAAAATATGTTTTCATGCAAGTCTTGTATATTTGTTTTACTCTACACTACATTGTATATGGAGTTATTTTTTTTCCGTGGGGCAATCCTCATGGACGCACTCTGCCCGGGGTAGGCGGAGCCAGTGTCGGACTCTTACCGACTAAAACCACCACGGTGTTCCTTCAACTACCTTAGCCGGGGGCGTGGGAACCCGTGAGAATTCCCACCACCCCCGACAGGTCCCGGCCCGCCACAAGCAGGCGAGCCCTTTCTCCGCGTGCGGCCTAACGTTGGCCTCACCCTCTTAGGCGGCGCACACGGAACACTGCACGCCACCTCACCTCAAGGGCCTTTACCAGCTACGCCAGCTGCGCCAACTATGCCAGTCGTGCCAGCTGTGCCAGCTACGCCAGCTGTGTCAGCTGCGTCAGCTACGCCAACTGCGTCAGCTACGCCAGAATGCTACCAGGCCAGCATGCCAGCTACGCCAGCTGCTGGTCGGGCAGCAGACTACCTCGAGTAAAAAGCACTAGTGCGATAATTAATATAAAGTAAATAGCACGCGTGCGTTATAAGCTGCATTATGAACCTAAAAGCGGTGCTTTACGAGCAAGTGTGTTGAAAATAAATAAATTACTGTCACAACATTCCCTGAACACAAAAACCATTGTTTTTTAACCACAAGTACTTGAATAGCTACTCGTAGTGTCACGGCCTTTTAACTCGTGTCTCTAGTTCAAGTTTAACTATTTCGGTTACCATCGTCGGCACACTTGGCAACTGGACCATGACAGTTAAAATTAACTTTAACCATAGAACGTTATGGTACACCATACTTAATCTTGTTTTAATAGGCACTGCTGGTTTTGTAGACTTTTTAACAGAATTTTGTGTGAAATGTACAAAGTCAAAGTAATTTTTTTCATTTTGATTAAGTTTGTGCATGTAAACGGCACTTTCAAAACGTTACTTATAAATCTAGTTACACGGTTCCAAAAAAATGGTCTTATGGAGAAGAGCCGGCAAGAAACTCCATGGATATACTCTTATCATACCTATACCTAATATGCAAAAATGTAGCTTGAGTTTTCCTTGTATTCAAGTACCAGCTGATTCTTGCAGCTTCTTAGTGCCAAGTTTGATCAAAATTGACTCTATGTCGATTTTGTAATGTACCTATTTTCTTTCTATCTATGATTCCGGTTTTCAGACTATCTTTGTGCCGAGTTTGATCGAAAGTGGTTCTATAATTTATGCATAAGAAGTAACAGTAACAGACGGACAAAAAAACTCTTTTTAACCGACTCCAAAAAGGAAGAGGTTCTCAATTCGTCTGTACCTATGTATGTTTTTATAACATAATTTCAGCCGAAAAACGTCCACTGCTAGACATAGGCCTCCCCAAGCATCGCCACAACACAACGACCGGTCCTGCGCTTTCCGCATCCAGCGGATTCACGCGACCATTTCGCGCGGATTTTCACTAGGTCGTCGGTCCACCTTGTGGGGGGCCTACCCACGCTGCGCCTCCCAGTACGCGGTCGCTACTCCAGAAATTAACGACCCCATCGGCCATCCGTTGTGCGAGCAATGTGCCCACTGCCACATTCTTCGGGCTATGTCGGTTACCTTCGTTCTCCTGCGAATCTCTTCATTTCTGATTCGATCACGCAGGGACACACAACATAGCTAGAGCCGAGCATAGCTTTCTCCATTGCCCTTTGAGTGACTTTGACCCTTCTTATCTCCTTTTTAGGGTTCCGTACCCAAAGGGTGCTAACGGGACCCTTACTGCGTGAGTTCGACTCACACTTGGCTGGTTTTTATTTATTTATTTTATTAATTTATTTATGTACACAACACATTTCTTTTTAGGGTTCCGTAGTCCTACAAGGAACCCTTATAGTTTCGTCATGTCCGTCCGTCTGTCCGTCTGTCCGTCTGTCCGTCTATCCGTCTGTCCGTCTGTCCGTCTGTCCTAATCCTTTACCGCTTAATAACTTCTACAGTTATAAACATAAGTAAATGAAATGTTGACAAAAAATGGAATAGATATAGATCTCATTTTAAAAGAATAAAAAAATCTTGATTACGTATTTTAAGGGTGGCACCCACACATGTGAAATGGGGATGAAAATATTTTTTTCGCTGCACCCCCTCGTGTGGGGTATCGTTGAATAGGTCTACTAAAATGAAGGTAATGTTTCATACACAACTTTTTTATCAGGTATACCATCTGCGAAACACAGTTCGCCAAAGTGGCTTGCAATGTGTCCCCCCCCCTGCCATTTCTAAACTATGCAACGTAGAAACTTATAGTCTTCAACATTGATAGACCTTTATAAAAACTCTCTTTTAAAATTATTTTGAGTATAATGTGATTATAAATTTTTGAGTTATAGTGAGAAAACTGAAAAATACTTAAGACGTCCTAGTTCATAGGTCATTGACCTTAGAGAAAAATGATCGTAATAATAAAATAATACAATAATTCGTAATTCGTATAATTAGCAAATAATGCTCCTTTAGTTACTTTCTATTTAAAAAAATCACAAAAAGAAACACACTTCTTAAATTTAGCTTCATAAATTTAGCGCTAGGTGGCGCTGTTTGCAAAAACAAAAATAGCAATGAATAATATTCGATTTGATTCGTTTGTAATTAGACCTACTTAAGGAACCCTATAATACTGAGCATGGCCCGACATGCTCTTGGCCGGTTTTTTTATGTATATGTTAAGGCATAATTCCGACATATTATATGCACCAATTGGATGATTATTTTTTAACCGACGAAAAAAAGGAGGAGGCCACGCATAACTTTTTACAGAGTAGTTCGATTTTGATTATTCTTTTTTTAATGGATAGGGTATATCTCGATGTTGGTCCCATTTAAATTTCAAAATCAAAATCAGCCCCTAAGAGTACGAAAACAGGGGATGAGTGCTTGTTCACCCACTGAATTCTTACCTGTTAATCGATTCTGTTGAAACTTGGCACATATAAATGTAGTTCTAGACACTACAACATAATGGAGACCTGGAGTTACATTTTAGCCACAAAAAATCGTTAAATTACTTTAAATAAATAATAAAAACAACATAATATCAAATACAACATGATATTTTCAACGATAAACCATAACTTTCCAAAAATGCGTTCTCCGCTCGACCACTTTGCAAATTGCACGCACTTTGCTTGTTTGTTTGGCGCCGACTCATAATTAGTTATTTACATTACTTTAGTTAGAAAAAGACTACTTTTAGCTTGAGCTGAGCTTCATTTTATTTTTCGCTTTTCAGTTTCTGTTTTCGTCGGTTCAATTTTTTGTTTAAAAGTTTTATGTTTAAAAGACTTTTCTTTAAAAGACTTGTTAAGACCTAGGCACATGTATAGTGCACTGAAAGTTTACCCTCAGTTTTACATATTATCACGCCTGTTTCCCATTGGGGAAGGCAGAGACTATGGATTTCCACCTGCTACGATCCTGACACACCTCTTTCGCTTCATCTACGTCCATTAACCTCGTCATGCATGCTCGTCGGTTTAGAGAACTCTTAACCTGGCATTTTTTGAGAACATCCGCGATTTGATTTTTTTACATTTTATATTTGCTCTATCACTCAAAGGTTTGCTGGTAGAAAACTCAATTATGAGTTAAGCTCGCCTTTGTACATGTAATTTCAAAACTATTATGTATTGTTGTGATTTTCTTGTGTGCAATAAAGAATAAGAATAAGAATCACCTACGAAAAAAACCAAAACCTACCTATTCAAATTAGTTTTTATTTTAATCTAATCACTCTTCTAGTGTAATTGTTCCCTAAATAATTACTATTTGTCTCTTTTTCACTTTTCTTTGTATTTTTTTCGCGGCTAATATCTTGACAAGATCCTCTACCTATGTAATTTTTTCTACGAGGAAAGAACCTACTTACTACAAATTTTTTCAACATAGAAGAACCACAAAGTTTTAAGGAATGCACTATACAAAAAATAAATTACGACTATCAAATGCCTCAACATCCAGTTCATCAACAATATAACAATAGAAAAATAATTAAACAACATAACAAAAAGAAAGACACAAATTAAAATATACCACCCATGCAGCGTTGTCCGCCATGTCTGTCATTTTGACAACTCAAGCGCTTACGTCACAAATTATGACGTATGGTAAATTAATGGATGTTATCACGTCGTCTTAATTATATTCCTGTCCGTTTCACTGTTCTTATGATTGTGTTTGTAATTGTTTTTAATTAAACCAGTTTTTCTTTTTTGATGCAAGTTTAGCTTCTAACACATTTTTTGGTTAACGGGAATACAGAAAGTGGCGCCCCATTAAAAAAAAAATATTACTCTCTGAATACATAATTTATCGAAAATTCGTTGTTAACGATTGAAGTACAGGTACTGTAGTTTAATCAGAAACTATTAACTGTGTTAAATATAGTCGCTGTAACTAAAATTTACAGAATAACGGTTTCTGATTAAACTACAGTACCTGTACTAATTTTCGATAAATGATGTATTTGACGACCTCTGTGGTCTAGTGATTCGTGTGTCGGACTGCTGATAACGAGGTTGTGGGTTCGATTCCCACAGGACACAAATATTTGTGTGAATGAACATAAGTGTTTGTGTTGGTCTGGGTGTTTCTTATGTATTATAAATATGTAATTACAAAAAAAAAAAGTATATAAGTATTATATCCATTGTCTAGTACCCATAGTACAAGCTCTGCTTAGTTTGGGACTAGATGGTGTTGTGTAAAAATGTCCCAGAAGTATTTATTATTCATTTATTTATTTATTCAGCGAGTAATATTTTTTTACTGATGGGGGCGCCACTTGTCTGCCACATACCCTTTAAATGGAGTTAATGGTTTAATTTAAACCATGCCCTAATCCTACTAATTTTATAAATGCGAAAGTATCGATGTTTATTTGTTAATATATTTTTTATAATCACGCTGAAACTGCTGAACGGATTTGGATGAATTTTTTTGACAAACAGATATGCCATAAGCCGGAATAACATACAAACTACTGTTTATCTCAGGAAGATACACAGTTCCCGAGGGATGCGCGATAGCATATTTCTGTGATAAACCGAATTATACGCCGGCGAAGCCGCTTGCAAAGCTAGTTATTTTTTAAAATAAAACAACAGTTTGAAAAAATTTGGTCTGGTAACAAACATCCAATTTTAGAACAGCCAACCGATTTTTGCAAATAATTGATTGCGTATTCGAGACGTGCGTTGTTTTTGAGGGAATGAAAGACAGATCATTTTGATATTTATTTATTCATACAAAAATAAAGTTTTACCAATATAAAGTGAAATGATTTATAAGAAAAACAGTAGTGTACAAAATCTAACAAGTATAAAAGAGTATAGCAGCAACATATCACTGATAGTCTGAATAGGATTAAAGCATAATAACATCAATATTAAAAATAAAGATTAAAGTGATTTACAATACTGATTAAACACAATCGCAGTCATCACACACTACAATCTTGCCGTCATTATCCTTACACACACATACACAACTCTTTCCTTTAACTGGAATACAGACACAACACTCGCCCACACAAGCGCAAGCGTCGTCATTCACGCAGTCACTGCAACGAACTAATTTACCATTCTTCTCACACACACTGATGCAAGACTTTCCATCAGTAAGGATACATACACACTCAGTCTTGCTACATTTCGGAGCATCAGTTTCTTTGGTCTCGCAAGTACAGTCCTTGCAGACTTTGATGTCACCCTTCACGTCACAACAAACGCAGATGCATTTTTCTCCATCAGTAGGGATACAAACGCATTCTGGCTTGATACACTTTCCAGACTTATCACACTCGCAGTCATCACAACGAACAGTCTTCCCTTCGCTATTCTTGCACACACAAATGCAAGATTTACCATTAGTAAGGATACATACACACTCAGTTTTGCTACATTTCAGAGCATTAGTTTCTTTGGCCTCGCAAGTACAGTCCTTGCAGTTTTTGATGTTACCCTTCGCATCGCAACAAACACAGATGCATTTGGCTCCACCAGTTGAGATACAAATGCAATCTGGTTTGCTGCACTTGCCAGAATCATCACACTTGCAGTCATTACAACGAAAAATCTTCCCTTCGCTATTCTTGCACACACAAATGCAAGATTTACCATCAGTAAGGATACATACACACTCAGTCTTGCTACATTTCGGAGCATCAGTTTCTTTGGTCTCGCAAGTACAGTCCTTGCAGATTTTGATGTCACCCTTCACGTCACAACAAACGCAGATGTATTTTTCTCCATCAGTAGGGATACAAACGCATTCTGGCTTGATACACTTTCCAGACTTATCACACTCGCAGTCATCACAACGAACAATCTTCCCTTCGCTATTCTTGCACACACAAATGCAAGATTTACCATCAGGAAGGATACATACACACTCAGTTTTGCTACATTTCAGAGCATTAGTTTCTTTGGCCTCGCAAGTACAGTCCTTGCATTTTTTGATGTTACCCTTCGCATCGCAACAAACACAGATGCATCTGGCTCCACCAGTTGAGATACAAATGCAATCTGGTTTGCTGCACTTGCCAGAATCATCACACTTGCAGTCATTACAACGAACAATCTTCCCTTCGCTATTCTTGCACACACAAATGCAAGATTTACCATCAGTAAGGATACATACACACTCAGTTTTGCTACATTTCGGAGCATCAGTTTCTTTGGCCTTGCAAGTACAGTCCTTGCAGACTTTGATGTCACCCTTCACGTCGCAACAAACGCAGATGCATTTTTCTCCATCAGTAGGGATACAAACGCATTCTGACTTGCTACACTTTCCAGACTTATCACACTTGCAGTCATCACAGCGTACAATCTTTCCTTCGCTATTCTTGCACACACAGATGCAAGATTTACCATCAGTAAGGATACACACACACTCAGTCTTGCTACATTTTGGAACAACCGTTTCTTTGGCATCGCAAATACAATCTTCGCAAACTTTGATATTGCCCTTCACGTCACAATAAACGCAAATGCATTTGGCTCCACCAGTTGGGATACAAACACATTCTGGCTTGCCACACTTGCCAGACTCATCACACTCGCAGTCATCACAGCGTACAATTTTGCCTTCGTAATTCTTGCACACACAAATGCAAGATTTGCCATCTGTTGGGATACACACACAACCACCTTTGTTGCACATTGGAGAATCCATTTTCTTAGTTTCGCAAGTGCAATCCTTGCAGACCTTGATGCTGCCTTTAGAATCGCAACAAACACAGACACATACAGCGCCTTCGGTAGACACACAGATGCAAGTAGAGTTGCCACAGGTTCCAGCATCATTGCACTCGCAGAGCACAATCTTTCCATTTTTCTTGCATACACAGATAGAAGATTTACCATCAGTGGGTATGCAGACGCATCCGGCTTTGTCGCATTTCTTGAAACTTTCCTTGCATTCTTCAGCATTAATGCAGGAGCAGTCGTTACAAGACTTTATGCCATCTTCTTCGTCACTGCATACACAAAGACAATTTTTCCCGTCTGTTGGAAGGCAGATACAGGATGCGTCGACACATTTCCACTCATTTTCTTCCATTTTGACAGCCTTGCAGTCAAAACAGGGCACGATTTTCCCGTTTTCGTCCTTACTCAGGCAGACGTAAGGTTTACCTTGAGTTGGGATGCAGATGCACTCGCTCATTGAGCAGACGAGGGTCTTTTTGATTGATACTTTGCAACACGGCATAATTAATTCTGAAAAGAAAAAAAAAATTGAGACACGTGAAAATAAAAACACTTTGTACCTTAGTTTTTGAATAAAGAGAATTTCCTATTTAGCAAGAAGTTGTCAATAACCTAGAAATATTCAAGAGTCCTTGAGTGGAGACCGCGAATTGGCAAACGCAGCGTAGGGCGCCCCCCTGCCAGTTGGACCGACGACCTAAAGAACGTGGCTGGGGGGGACTGGATGCGGAAGGCAGAGGACCGAGTGTTGTGGACTGCGATAGGCTGAGTTGATTCAAGATTGAAGAAATAATAAATCTGGATAATATTATTATAATATGTAAACGTAGGCGTCGAAGAACTAAATCAAAGATAGGTTGTAATTTAGTTGTAAGTTGTTTATATTGTGTATTGTAATAAATTTTTTTTATTAATACAGCTTTTGTAGAAATCTGGAATTTTTGTTTTTCTTTTGCAAAAAGATTTTATTAGATTAATTATAAGAATCTCTTATGAAACCCAAAACAATATTCTTCAAGCTTCCAAACCTCTTGCTTTTAATCAAAAGTAGGAAGGTATTCAAAGCACTAACACAACTAAAACAATTAAATGGTAATAATTTACCTTTTTAACACAGTAATTGACTTGAACACGTATTGTAGAGCAAAACAATAACAATGAACTGTTTATTATGTTATCACCACTTATTACTTGTCGGTATGAGAGTTGCAATGACACTGATAAGGAACACAGAGTTTTGTGTGACTATATAATAAACAGTGACAAACTCGTGCGCAAAAGATAAGTGCCGTACGCACACGAAACGGGTGCAAATAGTGTGGTGCCGTGTGAATGAAGGTTTCCTGTGCATTCTAGTGCTTTCTTTGAAGTTTATGATGACATTTTTATCTATATTTTGTAATAGGGATGAGGTTAGGTTAGGTTAACTTTGATGGGGTGCTGGCCAGAAAACCTCCACGTATGCCTGACGGCTGCTTGTCCTTCTGGACACGTCTGGAGGGAACGGCAGTTGTTTGGCTGGTGCATCCTGGGCACAGGCGATAAAATCCTTTCGAGGGATTAACCTTCGGGGGATTTTATTGCCTGTGGCGAATATTCTGGCGCGGGAGGGGCCCGTTCTGAGCCAGTGCGGAGTTGCTCCACGTGTCCCTCTGTTGCCAACAGAGGGCACAGTGGAGGAGCAGGGGCGGGCCCGGTGTGCACTTACCCTGCCACTGGGCAGGCAGCGGGGGACTGTCTTTCCCTGCCCCCGTCGATCTCGTAACCCCAGGAGTGCCCGCTGAGTAGTGTTCTCGCGCCTCTTGGGATTGAGGGTCTTGGCTTCACCGCCCAGACCGCGAGGAAGAAAACCTCTATAAAAAATTACGGGAGGTAGGGCCTGCGAGCAGCAGACTCGGGGTAGTCTGCTGCCCGACCAGCAGCTGGCGTAGCTGGCACAGCCGGCGTAGTTGGCGAAGCTAGTAGAGGCCCATGAGGTGAAGTGGCGTGCAGTGTTCCGTGTGCGCCATCGAGGAGGGTGCGGCCGACGTTAGACCGCACGGGTAGAAGGGGCTCGCCTGTTTGTGGCGGGCCGGTACCTGTCGGGGGTGGTTGTGTGAATACTCACGGGTTCCCACGCCCCCGGCTATGGTAGTTGAAGGAACACAGTGGTGGTTTTAGTCGGTAAGAGTCCAACACTGGCTCCGCCTACCCCGGGCGGAGTGCGTCCATGAGTTCTTAGAAATGCGTGCAAATAAACTATTGCACTTTGTTCTTAAGTGCCTCGTGAATAAAAGGTTTCCTGTGAATTTTAGTACTTTCTTTTCTAGTTATCCTATATGAAATTTTTATCTTTGTGGTGCAATAGGGATGATTACAGTGCCGTGTGCATAATTTTTTAATATTCCAGGATGTTTTTTTATCATAAATGAGTGCAAATCTTAGAGCGTTACATGCTCCAAAGTGCAAGTCATGACTACACTATGCACTATTGTCCATAGGTGCCGTTGATTTCCTGTGCATACCATTATTTTTGTAGTCATCGCATATGAAATTTTCATATTTGTGGTGCAATAGGGATGATTATAGTGCCGTGTGCATAAAGTTTTAAAATTCCATGATGTTTTTGTCTCAGAAATGAGTGCAAATCGTGACTCATCTGTGATGTATGTATGATCACGTGACGTACTTTATCCCTTAGGCATAGATTATATATACTAACGACCCTTAGGTGCCGTGTGAATAAAATATTTCCTGTGCATTCTAGCACTTTCTTTTCTAGTCGTCCTACATAAAATTCTTATCTTTGTGGTCTATTTTTGTTCGTTTTAGTAGGGATTATTATAGTGCCGTATGCACAAAGTTCTATATATAAATAGGTGCAAAACGTGACTCATGGCATTTCAATCAATCAATCAAGTACTTTATTTCATTCAATCAATCAAGTACTTTATTTCGGACAACTAAAAGATCCATAATTTGTTAGTAACAGACATGAACTTAAATACTATTGTTAGTAACATAATAAAGTGACATATATTACAATATTGTTTTTGCATAGATCACCCGACAGCTAGGTGATCACTCTATGCACAAATTTTTTGATCATAGCAGAGCAAGTATCTGCTGCTATCGCCTTCAGGATATTGTTGGGACTGCCCCTGATTCTTCTCAATAGAGATGCCGTTTTTTTGCGGATGATAGCATTAAACCCATCGGTGTGAGTTACCGCGAACATAGCTGAGGCACTGCAGAAACGAGGCAGTCGCAACAACATCCTAAAAGCATTATTGTATTGGATGCGCAGGACATCCAACGATCTTTTCGTGTAGTTGGCCCAAAGATTACCGGTGTAGAAACTCTGACAGTACGCTTTAAACAGTGTAATTTTTACTTGGTCAGTACACCGAGCAAATCTTCGTGCCAACATATTACTCCTGACCGCCAGTGCCCTACGCTCCCTCTCCATATCAACATGGTCACTAAGGTCGTCAGTAAGAAAATGCCCAAGATATTTAAATTTTGCGACTATGTGTATTGACGTACCGTTTACAGTAAGTTCGAGTGCATTTTCCCGACCTTTACCAGCAGCCCCAAAAACCATGTATTCACATTTTTTGGCATTGTAGACCAGTCCATGTGCAGCAGCGTAAGCCTCACAAACTTTGAGCATCTCAGTGATCGCCCCCGGTGACGGGCCCAGCAGCACCATGTCGTCCGCATAGCTGATGTTGTTAACACTAACACCATTCATCCTGCATCCGACACGCATGCTGCTGAGCTCGTCTATTAGGTCGTTTATGTATAGGTTGAAGAGCCTTGGAGACGTCAAACCACCCTGTCTCACCCCGCACTCCAACCCATATGATTCCGAGAGCGCATTAGACCACCTAACACTGTTTGTTTGTTTACAATACCAGAATTGTAGCACATTTAGCAGATCCGCCGGTATACCCCTACTCCTCAATTTTCTCCATAGCACATCATATGAAACTAGACTATTTTACGTCGTCGTGTGAATAAAGGTTTCCAGTGCATTCTAGCACTTCCTTTTGAAGTACAGATGATTTTTTTATCCATGTTGTGTAAAAAGGGGTGAGTTTAAGTTACTGCCGTGTGTAAGTTTTTTAGTAGTTTTATACTTTTTTGACACTGTTATTTTCGTGTCTCATTGTACTTGTATACACTTATATCCTTAGGTGCTGTGTGAATAAAGACTTTCATTGTACTTTCGAGTATTTTCTTTTGAAGTAGGTAGGTACGAGATAATTTTTTTCCTAAATGGTCCATGATGTAATATAGATGATAAATGAAAACAGTTTTGGGTTAGTACCGTGTGAATAATGTTGTCTAGTTATCATCATCATTATCATTTCAGCCGAAAGACGTCCACTGCTGGACATAGGCCTCCCTCAAGCATCGCCATAACGACCGGTCCTGCGCTTTCCGCATCCAGCGGATACCCGCGACCTTCACCAAGTCATCGGTCCACCTTGTGGTTGTAGCCCACGCTGCGCCTTCTAGTAGTGCCCGGTCGCCACTCCAGAACTTTACTGCCCCATCGGCCATCCGTTCTGCGAGCAATGTGACCCGCCCACTGCCACTTAAGTTTGGCAATTCTTCGGGCTATGTCGGTTACTTTCATTCTCCTGCGAACCTCCTCATTTCTGATACGATCACGCAGGGACACTCCGAGCATAGCCCTCTCTATTGTCCTTTGAGTGACTTTGAGCCTTCTTATCAGGCCTATTGTGAGCGACCACGTTTCAGTGCCTTAAGTAATTACTGGCAACACACACTGGTCAAAGACTTTCGTCTTGAGACACTGCTGTATTTTGGACGAGAAGATATTGCGTAGCTTCCTGAACGCTGCCCAACCGAGTCGGATTCTATGTCGGATGTCTAGTTATAGTAACTAAGTATGTAATAAATAATCATATGGGGCAGTAAAGTTCTGGAGTGGCGACCGCGTACTGGAAGGTGCAGCGTGGGTAGGCCCCCCACAAGGTGGACCGACGACCTGGTGAAGGTCGCGGGAATCCGCTGGATGCGGAAGGCACAGGACCGGTCGTTGTGGCGATTCTTGGGGGAGGCCTATGTCCAGCAGTGGACATCTTTCGGCTGAAATGATGAATGATGTGATGAAATAATCATAAATTAAAGGCTCTTGAGTAAAGAAAGGGCAACGTAGATAATAATACTGGCGCTTATACCACTTGACCTACTTGGATGTTTTTAGTGTACAGACACTAAAAACTTAATTTACGATGGCAGAGCGAGGTAGGTAGGTACTTAATCAAACAATATAATAATCTTCAACCTTGGACCAGATAGGTACCGGAATGGACTTGACGTTTTCATTACACAGTCAGGTATTGCAAATACATATGATGTGGGCGATGGACCCAATCGCCTTGAGGTCCAAATATGGATCGATTAGAACAGTGGATTAAGCTCGAATATTTGAACTATAGTAATCTGAAAAGCGCTCCAGGCCAGCATGGCGGACTAAGATCTAGAAAGATCACAAGATCCGATCAGATCAAAGGCTGGGCATGGATGTTCTCATTATGAGGAGAGGTTCGTGCCCAGCACAGAAATAGATAGAATGGAAAAGTGGGCAGGGCGCGCGTGCCAACACTCTGCACCATAGTGCAGCGCATTTCAAAGCCTTTCTCACTACGCCTTTTTTTTAAAACAATTGACTCTCGCAGGTGGCACCGAGGTGTTATTTCTGCTTAACCGGACTGGTAAATGACTTGTTTCTGTAAATACTGTAACAAAAACCCGCAAAAATGCCTTATTGTGCTGATTCTAACCGCAGAAACAAAAGCTGTAAAGTACATTTGATTAAAGTTAATTTTTAAAAATTAATGACGTGAATATGTAAGGCGTAGTCTGTTCGAAAGTTGCCACGCATGAATCGCAAGTAAAATTGTGATTACAACCATTCTACTCTATATATTTCTGTGGTGCCCAGCCTTTGGATTTGGGCTGACTATTTGAAAATTCGAACTAAATACAAGGAAGCAACGACTGCGCGGATTGTACGATCTGCAAGGTTAAGCGCGCACTTGCCGCGGTCAGTCTGTAGATGGGTGACCGTTTCGTTACACATCGAGACCCCTCCGTGCCTCGGAGAGCACGCGAATGTCTATGGCAGTTTTTACGGGTAGTCAGAAGTCTGAAAGTCGGACAACTGGTCTAACCTCTGAATGTCAGTATTACTCAGTAACTGGGTTTCGGGGGTCTGGTGGCAGTCGCTCCGTGTAAAATACTGATGTTCAGCCGCATCTGGCTAGACTGGAAGCCGACCCCAATCTAATTGGGAAAAGGCTCGGAGGATGATACATACAAGGCCGACGAGTTGATTAAACAGGTAGATACATTTATTAAAAAACACTAAACATTTAATGCAACTCAAGTATGTAACTGTAAAAAGAGAAATTAGGCTTTACGGAGAAAGTACGGAGCGCATGGTTGCAATTTATTTGCATGTTAAAGTTGCATGACGCAATGCTTCCTGCATACTTTGTATCCTTCTATGACTATTCATCGTTTATGTGCCTGCAGTGTTAATTACTTAGCTTTTCTCTAAAATACGTAGGTAATCCGTTTTCCATTTCTATTTATTCGTATACCAGCACTGTATTATAATAAAAAAATTGTCTCTTGTGGTTTAATTCCTAAAAGATTTTTTTTAAAAGCAAAGTCCTTTTAAGTTTGTTAGCAGGTCAACACCACTTGGGGTGCATTAAAAGAGCCTCCACAAGTGACGATATTAAATTGATCGTTCGGTGCACCCAGGGCAGTCAGCTCCGCTATATACCAACCTTCTGCCTGACTAATCTTTTTCCCACGGCATGAGCTGTTATAGCTCATGTCTACACGATAGAAGAAGAACACCACTTTTGTGCCAGAAATACATACATAAAATATTCCCCACTACTCAACACCTACACACTCATACAAAAACACAAACGCACATACACCCATGAAAATTTAGTCAGGGTCTGATGGCAGTCACTCCGTCTAAAATACTAGACAGGAAGCTGACCCCAACATAATTGATAAAAGGCTCTAAGAAATGAGAATTAAACCTGCCAATCAGAATCATCACAGTATAGCTGAGACTTTCAAGTACCTATTTGTGTCACTTGAGTTAAATGTCCAAGATTACGTTCGATTCTTGTTATTTAACCAGTAATATTTCCTCACTAACCATATGAGGAAATATTACTAGTATTATTATTAGATACCTACCTATTAATTTTATTTTAAATTATTTTAATAGGATGTTGGTAACTCTACTGACATCAAGATATCATTGATATAAAAAATATTATTTATTACATATTATAAAATTTATGTTTTTCTTGTTGTTGACGAAACGTAATTAATTTATAAACCGGCTGCCGAATTGCGTAACTCACTCGCGATCGCAATCAATAGGATTTCAATTTTCATTGCTCCGTGTGTTTTGACAATTCGTTTTATCGGCAACTATTTACCACGCAATGAATATTGTTGTCATTTCAAAATGGAAGCTAATGTCAATGTCAATGCATTACACAATTACCCCACTGGTCCTTGTTTATTCGTCCAAAAATCTGACTGTTCTTGAGCATATTAATATTTACGTCCGTAAAATACCAAAAAAATACTACACAAGAATACAGGAAGCCGGTTTACACTTTCCTTATCCGTCGATGTATGAAATGTCCGGAAGCTCAGTTGCGTCGCGACATTCACAACTTCACCGTTCGTTTAATTCATTACTTACCTTGTTCCTTGTATGCTTTGACTGAAAGTAATATTATTGCAGTCAAGATAGTTAAAGATAAAATGTCATGTTTTCTTATAAAATATACTTCCGATATAAGATCCCGCTGCACAACGTTTATTTCTGATAAAGCATTATTATTGTTATTTGAGGAAAGAGGGTCTTTACAAGGAGCTCGTGGCTAAGTAATTAGCCTCGTGCACTAGCCACGGTCAGTACTTGGATGGGTGACCGTTTTTTGCACATCGATACCCCTCAGTGCCTCGGAGAGCTCAATAAACTGTCGGTCCCGGTTGCCATACGAATATCTATAGCAGTCGTTACGGGTAGGCAGAAGCCCGAAAGTCTGACAACTGGTCTAACCTTAGGATGTCGGTATTACCCAGTAACTGGGTTGCGGGGTCTGGTGGCAGTCACTCCGTGTAAAATACTGATGTTCAGCCGCATCTGGTTAGACTGGAGTCGATCCCAATATAATTAGGAAAAGTCTCAGAAAAACAGAGAGGTCCTTAAGAACTCCTTAGTCACCGACCTGCAAAGATCTATTGTATCATTTGTGATGCCTCGTGCGATATTACAGCATTTCCTCAAGTAGTAATTATTTTATTTATTTTTTACCTATATTGTCCCACAGCAAAGGCCTCCCTTTGCTTTTTCCATTCATCTCGGTTATGAGCCAGTGTGGTTTAATCCTTTCTGTAGGCGTCAAGCTCGTTCCGCCATCTTCGTCTAGGTCTGCCATGACGCCGCTTAGCGTTTTTGGGACCTAATTGGTACAAGTTTTAGTCCATAAGTCGTCAGACATGCGACAAACGTGTCCCGCTTAGTCCTACTTAAGTTTGGCAACTTTTTGGGTGAAGCCTGCGATCTTTGCTCTGGAACGCAGTTCGTGTTTCGTATAAGGTCCTTAAAGTCTGGCTCCCAGAATATTGCGCTCCATTGCTCGCTGGCAAAACTCGAGCGCGGACCTTTGTTTTGCTGAACTGTCAAAGACTAGGTTTGGGAGCAGTATGTGAGGATAGGGAGAATACACGCAAGTAGCAAACCAATCATAAAATTGACCATGGCCATATAAACTCTAGTCTAGTCTAGTGCGAACTATATCCAGTTGTAACTTCAGCAACATTTATTAATTTTAAGTTACTAACATTAGGTTTTTAGGTTTTCTTTTGTTTTTACTAACACTATATGGATCTACTTAGTTTGTGATCTGAAATAAAGATTTATATATATATATAAAACACAACATCATCATCATCGTCCGGCCTGCCCTTATCTCAATTTATGTCCCTATATAAATTGAGATAAGGACAGGTAGTTGAAGCATGTTTTTCTTTCATAAATTTCGATTAGCCTGCAGTCATCACAGTGTTAATTTATTTTATTCCTTATCATATCATCTTTCATACAATCTATCCATTTTTAAACTGCTTGAGTCTGACAGACATTTCGCCACTGGGCAGTGAAAACCTCGTTGAGCACAATTCAATGTTTTATGGTTGTGTCAGTATTCGTTGGATATAATAAACCAAATTCCTTACCACGGTTAAATATTCAATTTATTTAAGATAAAAGAACTTTTCTTCAGACTTCATTAAACAGTGTATTTTTATCAGATAAGGGTATTTTTTTCTCGTCCTGTAAAATTACGTTCACTGCCCAGCGACGATTTTGAATATAACATAAGCTCGTATTTTCTGCGACCACTCTCAAGGTTACAAATGTTACACAACCCACACAATATTGATCTTCAGACAATGAATCGATCATCGTACAGGTAACAATACACAATGTCTTCATAAACAATGTGACCTCGTTCAGACCTTCAGTGACCAAGTTTGGGTGACGTAAACGAAACCCAACTCATTCATTCAATCATTCATGATTAGCGTATGTGTCATCTTAATTTTGACCTACAACGAAGTGTTAAGGTTCTTTAAAAAAAATCTGACTTATTTTATAGTGGCCCTAGAATTTATCCCACAGAAATAAATAGATAGATTGGTTGTAATCACAATTTTACTTGCGATTCATGCGTGGCAACTTTCCAAACAAACTACGCCCTACATTTTGACGTCATTATTAAAAAAAATATAACTTTAATAAAATGTACTATACAGCTTTTGTTTCTGCAGTTAGAAACAGCACAATAAGGCATTATTGCGGATTTTTGTTACAGTATTTATAGAAACAAGTCATAAGGCGTGCTGAGAAAGGCTTTGAAATATCCTGCACTATGGTGTAGAGTGCTGCCACGCGCGCCCTGCCCACATGGCCATTCTATCTATTTCTGTGATTTATTCCCTGTCGTGAGTGTGTCTGCGTACACAAATCTGACATAACCCAGAATCGGAATCACTCATAGTCATCATCCTCCTTGCTTTTCCCAATGACCTACCGCATGTCGTCTTGTTTTTTTTTTTTTTTTTTTTTTTTTATGATTTATAGATCATAAATCATCATCATTATCATCATTTTGTTGTGGCAATAAATCATTTTTCTTTCTTTCTTTCAATTATTATGTTGCGGTTGGCTTCCAGTCTAACCAGATGCGGCTAAACACCAGTATTTTACACGGAGCGACTGCCACCGGACCCCTTACTCCTACTTATATAATATTATAAACGTGAAAGCACCATGAAAGTTTGTGATGAAGTATGGATGCATGTATGGATGTTTGTTACTCTTTTACGCAAAAACTACAATATGTATTTTAATGAAATTTGGCAACCAGATAGAACATAATCCGGATTAACATATAGGCTACTTTTTATCCCGGAAAGATGAACAGTTCCCGAGGGATGCGCGATAAACGACATTCACGCAGGTGAAGCCACGGGCACAGGCTAGTATATATACAACGTGTATCATAACTGCGTGGTCATATTTGAAAAGCTTTTTCAGGGTATGCTATGGAACAACTTTTACTATAGGACCAACCCTGAAATCGCGAAAAAAAAATTAGATGATCCTTCCATTTTGTCGAGGGACATCTATGATTTAGTAGGAAACAGCTGATGATTTTTTCGCGATTTCAGGTTTGGTCCCATAGTAAAAGTTATTCTATGCTATGCCCTGAATGAGCTCTTAAAATATGACCACACATTTCTGATACACGTTGTATATACATATAGTGTATTGTTAGGTACCATTGCTGGCGGTTTTCAATGAGATTTAGAGACGGAGTCGACTAAGGGCTGTGAAGGTCAGAAGACAGTTAAGTTACTAGCTATGTGCTTTCTAATGAGTCTAGAACTAGTTTTTGATGCCAAGCAGGCCCTCTCAATTGACAATGGAACCGTTATTATGAAAATCTTGGCAATTTTTTCATGGTTATACTTTTAACTATTAATTTCATCATCATCATAATTTCAGACGAAAGACGGCCACTGCTGGACATAGGCCTCCCCCAAGCATCGCCACAACGACCGGTCCTGCGCTTTTAATTTAATGCCGAACTTATATTAAATCTCTGCAAATTAAGCTTAATTTTGCAGCATTAATGAACTATATTATGCATATCTAGTTCCCTGCTACGATTTCTTGTATGTTATTTTTCTATTTAGCTAGGTACTAGTAAAGTATTATATTATCTGTGATTTAGCTGTAAAAAATAACCTTTCTTAGTTTTCATTTGTTACTGATTCTGTTTCTGTGTCACCGTGTGGTCTCAAAATAAATTAAGATTATTAACTAGGTATGTTAAATGTTTTATCAGCTTTTATAGATACATTCCTGTATGGATAGGATAGGTATTGTTTACTATCTTAATCAATACTATCTTATGAATTTTATCATGGTCATTATTATAGCGTGTCAATGTTGTATAGATAATTAGGCACATATCTATTATATTTACGTATGTTAACGTATATCTAATACTCACTTTCTATTTTACAGGTAATTAATTTCAAGACTATTTGAAAGATACAACATTGAGTTGGTAAGTTATTAACTTATTATACTAATGTAGTAAGTAGGTAGCGACTACAAATTTTACTAACAATCATCTAACAATTATTTTTGAGAACTAAGGAATGTCTTCAAAGTCCTTTGAAATTAAGTTGAGAAATATAAGGATTCGGTTGGGAATTCGTTTGAGTCTCAAAGAGCGGACAAATTGAAAATCCCGCCAAGTGCGAGTCAGACTCACGCAGTAAGGGTTCCGTACCAGCCATCGACCTGATATCCCATAGAAACTGATTGGGGGTTAATATGCGAGAGTTCATCAAAATGTACAGTGCGCGAAATGAGAATTCTTACGCAGATACCACCACATAATTATGTCTATGTTTGTTGTATGTATTTTTTTTTTGCCTTGAGGAAATCCTCATGGACGCAGTCCGCCCGGGGTAGGCGGAGCCAATGTCGGACTCTTACCGACTAAAACCACCACGGTATTCCTTCAACTACCTTAGCCGGGGGCGTGGGAACCCGTGAGTATTCACACAACCACCCCCGACAGGTCCCGGCCCGCCACAAGCAGGCGAGCCCCTTCTCCCCGTGCGGCCTAACGTTGGCCGCACCCTCCTTGGTGGCGCACACGGAACACTGCACGCCACCTCACCTCATGGGCCTTTACCAGCTGCACCAACTACGCCGGCTGTGCCAGCTACGCTAGCTGCTGGTCGGGAAGCGGACTACCTCGAGTCTGCTGCTCGCAGGCCCTACCTTCCGTAATTTTTTATAGAGGTTTTCTTCCTCGCGGTCCGGGCGGTGAAGCCAAGACCCTCGGTCCCAAGAGGCGCGAGAACACTACTCAGCGGGCACTCCTAGGGTTACGAGATCGACGGGGGCAGGGAAAGACAGTCCCCCCGCTGCCTGCCCAGTGGCAGGGTGAGTGCACACCGGGCCCGCCCCTGCTCCTCCACTGTGCCCTCTGCTGATATCAGAGGTACACGTGGAGCAACTCCCTACTGGCCCAGAACGGGCCCCTCCCGCGCCAGAATATTCGCCACAGGCAATAAAATCCCCCGATGGTTAATCCCTCGGCAGGATTTTATTGCCCGTGCCCAGGATGCACCGGCCAAACAACTGCCGTTCCCTCCAGACGTGTCCAGAAGGACAAGCAGCCGTCAGGCACACGTGGAGGTTTTCTGGCCAGCACCCCGTCTATGTTGGCCCTATTCTAGTATTTGTTGCTAAACTACATAGTATACACTATAATCAGACCAAATATGACGCTAGTATGTATTACCCTTTTAAAGGTAGAGAGAAATCTAAATCATTTTAATTATTTATACCTATGTTTGTATTTATTATTATAAATAAATAATTAATAAATAAAGTACGCCAATTCACGTAACTAAAGTAGTGCAGTTGCAGTTATGTTTCGATAAAAACAATGCCTTTCGTATTCTCTTATCTACGGCGCGGCGATCGCTGTCAGAAACAACTTGATCGGCGCGTCATGTAATTTTGTGAATTAGCCGAACCTTTGCCCATAACAACTACAATACCACGTAGGTTTGTATTGCAAGTCGCGTTCGCCGAACTGATACATGAAAATGGTATATCTCATGTGATTATAATTTCATCGGCACCCGTACGCTTTTACACCGGAACATATTGCAACCAGTATTGCTTGATAGTAGAAATAGTACGGTTAATGGTTCCTTTTTACCCTGTTTCGTAACTAGGGTCTAATACCCTAGCCTGGGGTCACATCGTGATGTCTTCCGATGAAAGTAAGATTGCCGTAGCGTCTCTGTCACGGCGAATCCGACCTACTTTTAACAGCATGATTCTCTGTGACGACATCGGTAGGTAGTAGGTAGCACTATGGGAACCTATGTATGGATTCTGGACTTACTACGAACAGATCTGAAACTAAATTTATGTGAAGAATTTTATGGGCAAAATTAGTAGTATCTAGCAAATTCAATCTTCAGTTTAAGATTCAAAAGGACATTGATAAAAATAGCCTTAAACTGTTACAAAAATGAACAATATACGAAAATTACATGCGAATTTTTTCGTTTCATAATATATATTGTATTTAATGCGGACAGTACAAGAACCATTTTATATATTTTAAGGAGTATCAATACATTAATGAAGTAACCGGATAAAATTGTATCATCTATGATATCTGTGTAGGTATCATCCATATTTTTATTTCGATACTCTATAGTCTATGATTCAATATTATAGACTCCTTTTCACACAAGAAATTCCAAAAAATTGGCATCGACTGACAACTTGATGACAATGTAGGTTGTTTGACATAACAAAAAAAGCAAAACATGACATCAAAATAGCACAGATATCTGTGATTATATGTGTCAAAATAGTAAATATTTTAAAAATCTAAAATTTTATTTAGTACTGTCCGTGTTTATGAATGTATTGTGCAATACATTGGCTTCATTGAGTTGTATATGGTGAGCATCAACTTTAATTTGTAACGCCTTAAGGCGGAGTCACAAAGGATCTTTAGCAATGTCCTTTTATTTGTTCTGTTTTTGATTGAAGCGGGCCTAGAATAGATTGCATCGCATTTGTATTGGTCCGGATTAGAATGATTATGGCAACCAAGTTCAAATAACGAGCAAAAAAGTTTAAAATAGTTTTTTGACATATTGTATAAAAAAAATCGTCCGTTTACACCACACTCTAGCACAAACATTACACGAAGGGCTTGCCACAAAAAAATTGTTTCAGTATCTTTTTTTTTTTTCAGAAATTGTCATAAAGTAACAGTAGTTAAAATAGCATAATGCAATGACAGTAATATTAATCGTTTATTGACATAAATGTACACTTAAAAAAGAATTCTCTACATTACATCATTACATTACATTTATGTTTTATTTTATTTTATATATCAGTACATTTATGTCAATAAATGATTATTATTACTATTAAGGCCCGTCCCAGCACGAATTCCAAAAAAATACATTGTTTCTTTCCATTTTTCGTCATCATTTCTTGAAGTAGGGAGACTGGAAAAATATATGGTGGAGTTGAGTAGTTTACGTATCCATTGTGAAAGATCGATACACGATTAAAATAACTTCGCTTGATATAAAAAAATCCAAACATTGCCAATTTTTGACACTTTGAATTCATTTTATGACGAAAATTTATATAGAACTTGATTTATATAGAACTTGATTTTGAAATTTACATGATATATTTTATCGCAAGCCAAGTAATACATTTCAGAAAAAAAAATGATAAAATTACATTCATTTTATGTTTTACATAACTAATTGTTATCACGGGCGCCTCAGTGCTCCAGCTCCCCACTGCGCCCCGCAGTCCACCCCGAGACGTTTTGTGCAGGGACAGGGCCTTAAACACACGACTTTTACATTTTTATAAAAGTTTGCTGTGACACAACAAAATACACAACTAGAAAAAAGTGATTAGATGTTAAGAGTGGTTCTTAGATAAAACCAACACAAACCCATTCCAACTGGTGCTTTGACACCTCATAACAGTCACGTTATATGTAGTAATATCATGTCATGTATGCAACGTTATGCAAGATAATTGCTTTGCCAATAAAACTAGACTACACAATACCAGATCTTAGATGCCTTTCTCAACATGCGTCGTTCTCAGGAAAATACATGGGTTTTCCACACACGTTGAGAAACTGTAGCTAGACTATTTTCCAGATGTGGGAATTAAGAAAAATCATCGTCTTTAGCTCTTGCCATGTTTTACGGCATATAATTTTTTTCTAGTAATTTCAATCTACAAATTAGCGCACTTAATAGTAAGCTTATAAGTTTTACAAGCTGTTATCGAAAGCTTGTTTACTAGATTTATTATGCAAGTATTCAAACAGTTTCAAACAAAGCTGCACGTTATATACCTAACTCCTTATAGTCGTGAAAAGGATGAGACGCCCATCCATATCTTATGCGAATGTGATGCAGTGCACCACATAAGAAGCCAGCATCTTGGAGGCCACGTCATCTCAACACAGGAGATCAAATCCTCCTTCCCCCAAAATCATAGTCGACTTCATGATTGACTTAAAGCTTGGGGAAGTGCTGTAATGCTGCAAGAGGCGTCACAATACATCTTACTAGGTTGCAGTGGCTTAGTGGCGTTCAAGACCCTACCTCTTTCCTCAAATACTAATACACATAATTCATTACTGGGAATGTACCAGCCAAGTGGCGCCCCCATTAGTAAATAGTACATTATGATACAAGTGAGCTAAGTTGACTATTATACTCGAGGCTGGATTGCAGCCCAAGCCGAAGGCGAGGGCGTAATGGAGCCGAGAGTATAATAGTCAATGCTCACGCGTGTCATACGACGTTTTTCAACACACTTGCGAGGAAAAAAACATAAATTACACATTTTAGACAAATATTGAATTTGTAAAAAATGATAAAAATGGCGCGCGGACCGCTCGGTGACATTCAGCTATGCGCGCGCAGGTGGTCGAAGGAAACCGTCATACAGCCTAATATAAAAATATTATAAATTGATTTTTTTATTTATAACACAAATTAATATTAATTTGTTGACAAAAATTAATAATTTGATGAAATGAAATGTTTATATAGCATATTTTAATTAATACAGTTGATTTATTCCCAAAAATGTTAAATTTAGTTCAGGCATAAAAACTCATTGCTGCGATTTAAAAATAAACTGTAAAGTAAAAAGCACTAGTGCAATAATATAATGAAAAAAGCACGCGTGCGTTATAAGCCACATTATGAACCTAAAAGCGATGCAATAAGAGCTACTTTATGAGCAAGTGTGTTGAAATAGTTATTTGTTATACAAGAGTGCAAAGTTGCTTTTTAACCGCGTGCTCAATTTTGATGCCCGAGCAAGCGAAGGATTCTAAAATTGAATCACGAGAGCAGCGAGTGATTCAAAAGTTAGAATCCTGAGCGTTAGCGAGGGAATCAAAAGAGCACAAGGTGAAAAATCTTTGCACTCGAGTGCAACACGTAACTTTTCATCCCACCTCAGCGAGGAAATGAATAAATGCAAAAAAAAACATTTGCAATCACAAGATACTTTTATTTCAGTTTAGGTATTAACTACTACATTATGATAGGTAAGTATTACAGAATAATCCTTAAATTATAACAAATAATACTTAGGTATACCTAATTAAGAAAATTTTAAAGTAAAGTTGCTACAGTTACTTAAGTTGAGAGTAATATTTTTGTTAGGTAGGTACTGTAATGTTAGTGACTTGTGTACTGTTTTTCGGTAAACTATCTGTCATACTTAATAGTTGTACCGATTCATCGGATTCCCTTGGCGTAAATGAGCAAAACGTTTTCTGAGAAAGTTTTGGTTCCTTTATCTAGCCGCCACATGTTAAACATATCGTATTGTTTCAAATACTTCTCGCGTGATTGTTGAGGGAGAAAGCTCATTTGTGCATTATTAACAGTTTCAGTCAATTCTGTTTGCGTCAAATAAACTTCCTCGTCGCTAGAACCACTCATTTTAGGGTAATAGATCTGTGCATTTTAGGTTTTTCACTTGTTTTCAAGTTTCTTGTTTTTAACCTAATATTTATGTATTTAACAATATGACGTGAAAAGAAACTGGCCCACGCAAAGCAAATAAAATAAAAACAGGCCAAGTGCGAGTCGGGCTCGCGCAGTAAGGGTTCCGTACCTCTCAATGACCTGATACCCCATAAAAACTGATTTAATTTACGAGAGTTTATCAAAAGACATCAACGCACAGTGCGCGAAAGTGAATTTTTGCATGTCTTTCTTACGCAGGTACCACCACATATGTCTAGGTTTGTCTTTTTAGTATTTGTTGCTAAACTACATAACATGCACTATAATCTGACCAAGTTTGACGCTGTTATATATTACCGTTTTGAAGATAGAGCAGCAACAAAAACGTTGAAAAAAATGCATGTTTTTTGAGGTTTCTTGTATGGGGGGTAGTAAGGGAGTCCCCTTTGGTTTTAGACTTTTTTTTAGTTTTTAGTATTTGTCGTGATACACCTCGTAGCAACACAATTTCTGAGAAAATTTCAACCGGTTACCTATTACCGTTCAAAAGATACAGCCCTGTGACAGACAGACGGACGGACGGACAGCGTAGCGAGAGTAATAGGGTCCCGTTTGGCCCCTTCGGGTACGGAACCCTAAAAAAAAGTACACCAAGAAGGTTCCGAGTCTGAGTTTTTAACAAATTAAAAAAGGTTGTATGATAAATTCGGCACCATGGAGGGAGAAGTAAATAAGTTTAATGATGTTTTAAATTCACAAACGTAGTGCACACGATGTTCTAAATTCAATTTACTTTATCCTCTAGGGGATAAAAACGGCTTTTGCACTCAGATATCGAAGAGCAAAAATACTCTTTCCGAGATGGGGAGATGAAAAAAATATTACTCGCTGAATACCTACATCATTTAACGAAAATTCGTTTTTAACAATTACTGTAGTTTAATCAGAAACTATTACCCCTGTAAATTATAGTTCGCTGTAGTTGTCGATAGAATTAATGCGAAAAATTGCCACTTTTAAACTTAAGATTAAACTTGATTAAACTGCAGTACCTACCTGTACTTCAATTGTTAAAAATTATGTATTCAGCGAGTAATATTTTTTTTTACTGATGGCTGCTAAATGCGTCTTAAATTAATTTGATTTCTTAAATAATCTCAAAACTGCTTCATTAAATTCATTAAATTTTCTAGGTTAGTTATCAAAAGTGGATCTAGAAAAGTTTTAACACTGTTACTGGTGTCGATTCTTTTGTTCACGAACTAAACTTATTTTAAACTATCGCTCTCTTTTACTAAGAGTAGATACAAGAAAGGGATGGCAACCATTTTAGAACTGTCAAATTAGTTTACGTGTTACATTTCTTTGTATTTTAGTGGGCACGTTCCGAGATCACGACTAAACTTGTATGGAAATTTTAATTTCGTCTAATTTGACAGCTCTTAAATGGTTGCCATCCCTTTCTTGTATCTACTATTAGTAAAAGAGAGCGATAGTTTAAAATAAGTTTAGTTCGTGAACAAGAGAATCGACACCATTGTCCAGACAGCAAGCACAACGGTAAACCCATTGTCTGCCTAAACGTGGATCCACGCGAGACATAATGGATATTTTAATTGTAAGTATCTGTAATTGGTTGATTGCTTGCATTGCAAAAATCAACCGAAACACATTTCGGTCTGAAGGTTACGGGTGTCGGTGAAATTACAATCACATGAGACTTTCCATCTTCATGTGTCAGTTTGGCGAACCGACTTGCGGTGCCATTTAGGCAACAGTCTAGGTGGTATTGCAGTTGTTATGGACAAAGGTAACCGCTTAACATCTGGTAGGCCTTTAGCTCGTTTCGCCATCCTATACCATAAACCTTTTCATGTTTATTATTATTTATTTTTTAATTTCCAATATACATTGTTCTACACGATTAATGATATTGCCGTACACGAAAACCGCTAAGGACTTATCTGTGTACGGCGAGTCGTTCATTTTAAACATGAAAAAATCAGGTTATTTTATTTTCTAAGAATATATTATTAATTAATAATATTTATATTGTATGTGTGTGTGGCAAAATAAATGGTTTACATAGTTTAAACAATCAACCTGTATCATATATGGGTGATTGGACAGGGAATGATTCCATTCGCAATAAACGAACTCTTTATTCATTCTACATCACCAGAAGCCCAGAACCGCTTATTATGGAAGTCTCCAAGACTCCAACTGCGCTGTGACACTTCGTTAAAAAGCGCATGACGTAAAACTAGACCACTAAATCTCTAGCAGAACAGCTGGTGCTTATATTATTCATTAAAATATTAGCATTTTAATTAAATTGACAGTGTCCATATTAAGTGCTGCTCTAAGCCAAGTTACACAACAAGTCACATACTATAAAAATTAATATTAATGCATAAGGCTATGTAACGATGTGCCGTATTAGATTTCCGTAACTAAAGGGTGCCAAACGGGACCCTATTAGTCTCGCTACGCTGTCCGTCCGTCCGTCCGTCTGTCTGTCTGTCACAGGGTTGTATCTTTTGAACAGTAATAGGTAGCTGGTTGAAATTTTCTCAGAATATGTTTGCTATAGCTCCTATTACGACAAATACTAAAAATACAAGAAACCTAACTACGACAAAAACGCCCACTAAAAAAGTTTTTTTTTTTTTTTCCGACTGGATTCTCGCAGGTGGGACTGAAGTACCATTTCTGCTTAACCGGGCTTAGTTGGCGGAGAGTCCCATGTGGGACTCCATTCGCCGAAGGCTTTTCCCTAATCCTAAATACTTACAAACTAAAGACGCGGTTTCAATACCGCAAGCGGGCGTCCCCCAAGGGGGGGGCTCGAATCGAACCTCGCTGGGGCATTGCAGGGGGACCCCGCCGTTCCTATGTCCCCCTAGCAGCCGTTGCTGCATCGGATTTTTCCTCGAAAGTGGCGGACTTTCGGTCCATCGGGTGAAATAAAAAAAAAATAAAAAAAAAAGTATAAACTATAGATTTATATAGGTATGTATAAACAAAACACTTTTTTTTTCATCATCATCATTTAAGGCGAAAGACGTCCACTGCTGGACATAGGCCTCCCCCAAGCATCGCCACAACGAAACAAACTTTTTTTTTTATGAGTATAAGTCATTTAAAATAAATATGGGTTTTCGTATCCGTAGTCACAGTCACACCACATGAACTTGCTAAATGACAGTACCTAGCATTTGATATTTTTAATATACTAAAATACTATGTAGGCCATTTAAAATCAAATAAATAAATCCTGAGTCCTTAAAAATCCTTATATATAACCCTTATATACCTTAATTGCAAATTCGTATTGTAACGCATAATCTTACGTTCGCCCATACTGTACCATATCATGATACCCTAAGCGCAAACCATGTAGTTATGGTAATGCAATATGGTATCGCGAGGTTGTAGTTTGGAAATCGAAAGCAGACTACATGTTGCGAACGAGATTGTCTGTGTACAGTAGAGCGCAAGAGTGGCAGGCGGCAGCACATTTTTTTTATATTTTTTTTAATTTACGTTATTCGTTATTGTGACTTAACTTTGTATGTTTTGAGGCTTTTCTATTTACAAGTTTTGTACCTATTTCCTGTCCATTCTGTTTTGTAAAATAAATTTTATTTATTTATTTTATTTTATTTTGTATTCTTCAGGACAACAAAAAGTTGCGCAATAATGCATAATACAAACAAAAAGAATATCATACAAAACTTAGGTAATCACGCAACCAGCACCGTTATCCACAAAATAATACATAAAATTTAATAAAGCATTGTAAAAGATACTTGCTTGCCAAAAATGAAAATAACTGTAGAAAACTGTTTACAAATGCTGCTCCGTTTCAAGCATTCACATGATAATGTCATCGAAACTTCTATAGCGAAATGCCAAATAAGACCTATATTAAAACGAAACTATAAAAAAACTTGCCTCTGAGTCTTGCAGAGGACCTGTTTTGAGGATATAATATAAAATTATGTCAGACAGCCATTAGACGGAATGATGTCACTTACAACGTTCCAAATATGCCATCTATCACAGAAATAGATAGATAGAATGGAATAGTGGGCGCGGCGCGCTTGCTAACACTATGCACCATAGTGCAGAGCATTTCAAAAAAATTCTCAGTACGCCTTGACTTGTTTCTGTACACATACTGTAACAAAAACCCGCAAAAATGCCTTATTGCGCTGTTTCTAACTGCAGAAACAAAAGCTGTAAACTAAATTTGACTAATTATTTTATTATTTTTAACGCATTTTACGCATGCGAAGCGAAATCTAAAGATTTAAATTGTGGAAAGAAAAAATCGCTCACGAGCAGTATTCGAACCTGCGACTCCTGGCTCAGTACGCCAGTGCTTTAGCCACTAAGCTACCGTGAACACTGCTCGTGGTATTGAAATTATCCTCCACTATACGTCTTTGGGTGACGTCAGCTATATCTTATTAAGAAACATTGTTCCTTAACCAACTCGACTAACTTTGCAGTCGTATAGATATGCCTACCCTTACTAATTATTTTATTATTTTTAACGCATTTTACGCATGTGAAGCGAAATCTAAAGATTTAAATTGTGGAAAGAAAAAAATCGCTCACGAGCAGGATTCGAACCTGCGACTCCTGGCTCAGTACGCCAGTGCTTTAGCCACTAAGCTACCGTGAACACTGCTCGAATCCTGCTCGTGAGCGATTTTTTCTTTCCACAATTTAAATCTTTAAATTTGACTAAAGTTAATTTTTAATAATTAAATATTAGGCGTGGTTTGTTCGAAAGTTGCCACGCATGAATCGCAAGTAAAATTGTGATTACAACCATTCTATATTCTATCTATTTCTGTGGCATCTATAGTCTGCCATGTTGCATGACGAGGCTCATTGTTCTATCCACATTTGACTTGATGCATTCTGTTTTTTTTTAATATGAGTTTTGTTCAGTTTTGTTCAGAAGGTTACACCGAAAACTATGCCTACCCGATTTTTTTTTAGATAGGCAATTAACTAAAGGTAAACAATCTTGACATGTGTCTTTTTATTTTAATAAGTAATTAGATTTGTATTTAATATAAATCAATGTTTTATTAAAAAAGCTAAATATCGCGCGTAAACCACACTTCACATGCGTAAATACGTTTAAATTTCTCAAAAACTTTACGTATTCATTTGTAAGTTTGCAGATTTTTTTAATTCAAATTATTTACATATAAATTAAAAGACATGTTAAGTTTATTTACCTTTGTAACCTATACATAACCATTTCGAGTATAGCATAGATAACAAATAAGTATTCAAAAGCTATGACTTAACTACCTACCAGTACCTCCTTTTATGGAATACTCTCATAAGGTTTATACCAGTTAGGCACAGCTTTGCATAACTCCGTCTAATCTATTGCGAATAATCGCTTAACTGCAGGATTAGACGATTACACTGACATATTACAAGCATTGATCTAGATATTTAAATGTTAAAGAAATAGACTAGATTAACCTGTGTTCACAAAATAAATGAATATGAATATGAATATGAATATGAATAAAAAAATGTCTATTAATTTTTTCCATGTGTCAATTTTGAGGAATTTTGTAAAAAAATATGTAGGAGAATCGTTTTATCTTTTTCCTATTTTCCGGTATTACTTTTCACTAGTGTTTCACCCTCCGATTAAATTAATTTTTATACAGATTTGACAAGTTTTGTGCATCACACTAGATAAAAATTATCATAATCCTACTTCCAACTATCCTACTAGGATACTACTAGCAAGGATTTCCTACTTAATATTATAAACGTGAAAGTTTGTGAGGATGTATGGATGTATGTGTGGATGTTTGTTACTCTTTCACGCAAAAACTACTGTATGGATTTTAATGAAATTTGGCATACAGATATAACATAACTCAGATTAACATATAGGCTACTTTTTATCCCGGGAAGATGAACAGTTCCCGAGGGATGCGTGATTAACGACATTCACGCGGGCGAAGTCGCGGGCATAGGCTAGTCATATTATAAATGCGAAAGTAATTCTGTCTGATAACGCTGGACAAATGTGTGATGATAATTTTTTTCGTGATTTCAGGTTTGACCCCATAGTAAAAGTTATTCGATAGTACTCAGTACTGAGCTCTTCAAATATGACCACTTCTTTAACACGCTGTATTTATTTCTTGACTAAAAGCTCTTCAAAAGCTTTCCGTTAATCCTCAGTACAAATTACTTACATACAACTATACAACACAATCTCAAACGAAAAAAATACGCACACAAAAACCTTACATCACGACTGTACGCGTAAACAAATACACATCATGAGTGAAAGTGTTTGACCATTGTCTACGCCTGACCGTGCAGTGACCATTACCGACATTTACCGAACATTACCATGTAAAGTCTTAAAGTCTTATTCTTTATTGTACATACAGATATACATTTATATTACAGTAGGAAAGTTTATGTACATCGGCGAGCTTAACTCAGAACTGAGTTTTCTAACAGCAAACCTTAGAGCGATAGAGAGATGTTGAATGTAGAGGACAGAAACAAGTGTACAACATAAATTAAACCTACTTTATTTACTTACAGTACTAGCTAATAATAATATAAATAATATATAAATGTGAAAATGTAAATGTAATGTAAATGTGACGGGTTGAAACAATACGTCGAAGCTAAGCGAGAAATGAACGAGGTTTGAGAACGATGTTGTATCTACGCCTTCTTCTTTCGTCACTCTACCTGTAAACGTAAATAAAGGTCTCACGCAGCACGCTGCTGGGCACGAGCTTGTTCTCAGTATAACACATTAATGTCCCACTGATGGTACATAAGCTTCTTCTCAGAATAATAAGACATAGATTTATAGATAAAACGTTTATTTAGTACAAAATAAGACACAAGACATACAAGTAAAAAGGCATAAAAAGGACGAAAACACAGTGACTTTTTATCTTTACATTAATAAGTGTGTGTGTGTGTGTCATTGAATGAGAAGTATTCAAGCATTAGTCGATCACGTTCGCTGGCCTCCTGTGGGTTGGCAGACTACTCACATCATCAAGAACTTATAGAACACTCCCAGGTATGTAAGTCTCCTCACGATGTTTATCTTTTTTTTATAACATCGAAGGACAAACGAGCAAGCAGGTCACCTGATGGGAAGCAATCTCCACCGCACATGGACATTCGCAACACCAGGGGAGTCGCCGATGCGTTGCCGACCTTTTATCAAGAAGACGCACGTATGTTCTTTTCTTGAAGGCTCCCATGTCGAATTTGTTCGGGAAAATCGGTGACGAAAGTTGGTTCCACGGTTTAGCTGTACGTAAAAAAATTTAAAAACAAAAGTTTTGTGTGTTTGTTTTCCTTCACCGATAATTAAAATATCAATTATTGGGGAATGTCAACAGGACTGATTCTACCAACAGTATTATTGCCAAGCCAACGTTTTTGGAAGTTTTCTTTTGAACAACGAACTAACGTTTTGTGGTAACAATAAAATTGTTGATCGGGGTTTGACCAACGATCGATCAAAAGTTATTAGAATTAAAATGCCATTGTGCTAACTTTATCATACTTAAACTTTAAGTTATCTTTTGTTTTAGCGTGTTTGCAACCAAAATAGCAGAATGGCTTTTGGATTTGAGAAACTCAGTTAAATGATGACCAATATTAAAACAGAATCGAATCCAAATCAAAACGCATAGCGTCAGAAAATAGTTAGAATAGGCCCCAGAACACCACACTTCCGCATTCATGCGTTGTGGATGCCTATATTAAAGTTAAGCTGCTTACAGTGCCTGATGCACCTTCTTCTATATCTAGACACTATGCTTACTTGCTTAATCTATATACTATAATAAAACTGTAAAGGTCGAAAAGTCTGTACATTGAGTTTTTTTTCGCGAAAACCGGCTAAGGGGACTAGAAATAAGATATAGAACACGAATCAATCGTTTAAAAAAATTATGTCCGTCTGTCTGTCTGTCTGTCTGTCTGTCTGTCTGTCTGTCTGTCTGTCTGTCTGTCTGTTTGTTACCTCATCACGTGAAAACGGCTGAACGGATCGTAATGAAACTTAGCAATTGTATTGGTATTAGTCTAACTTAAAATATAGGGTATGTTTTATCTGAATCGGTTGAGTAGATCCAGTGATACAGCTTGACCCCTCTATTGTATTAAGTTGCATACAAAGTAGAGGTCATGATTGTTGGTTCTATTAGTATTATAGAAAATATAGAATAACATAACATAGCCCATCACTGTGCCGCTGCTGGGCATGGCCCTCTTCTTGGAATGAGAAGAGTTAAGGAACTGGATATTGTTAGTGTAATAAATTATCATAACATAATCAGCTCATTACCTACTGCCCCACTGCTGGGCACGGACCTCTTCTTGGAACGAGAAGAGTTAAGAAACTAGAAAAAATAGAATAACATAACGTAGTCAACCCATTACTGTCCCACTACTGGGTATGGCCCTCTTCTCAAAATGAGAAGAGTTAATGAACTGGATATTATTAGTATTGTAGAATAACATAACATTACCAGCCCATTGCAGTCCCACTGCTGGACACGGGCCTCTTCTCAGCATAAGAAGAGATGTGGTTAGTGTTATAGAATAACATAATCAGCCCAATTACTTCCCACTGCTGGGCACGAGCGTCTTCTCACAATGAGGGAGTTTAGGGCTAATTCCATGAAATTCCATCACCTTAGCCGGTTGGTTGTAAAAACAAAATATTGTATGGTCGGTAAATAGTGTAATCGTCTGTGTAGGCGCTTATATGTATATATTTGAAGATATTGTGTTCATAATTATGACACGATGTTTTTTTCCGACATCCACGCGGACGGAGTCGCGGGCACAGCTAGTAAATAAATAAATATCTTTGGGACATTTTTACACAGCACCATCTAGTCCCAAACTAAGCAGAGCTTGTGGTATGGGTACTAGACAGTGGATATAATACGTATATACTTTTTTTTTGTAAATACATACTTATAATACATAAGCAACACACCCAGACCAACACAAACACTTATGTTCATCACACAAATATTTGTGTCCTGTGGGAATCGAACCCACTACCTCGTTATCAGCAGTCCGACACTCGAACCAAATATATAATAATAATAATAATATAGGTACCTAATGCAGTAAGTTGACCCTTAATTTTGGATGAAGTAAAAAAAAACTTTATGGGTTAGACTGTTTTCAATTCTTTGCTTTAAAAAGCTTGTCGGGGTAGTTCTACAACCGCTTAATAGATTAATTTAGCACAATGCAAATAATGCTTGAAGTTAACTCCGATTCGTCTCCAAATGTCAGTTACGTCACTGACACAACGAAACAGGAAAGCCCTTACAAGTCACGTCAAGATCCGCAACCATTCATTCTCTCTTTCCAACCTTCCATTCATTCCAACGCACTTTTGTGCCGTTTCTCGTAACCCTATTGTTTGAATACAAACTGACGTATGTCACTCGAGTTACGTCGTTGAAAAATGTACGTAATCTGTTTGTTTGCATGTGATTGTGTGTGTGTGTGCTTGTTACGTAATTGTTATGTAGTTTGACTAATTATTGTGTGGGAAAATTGTGCAGGCTTATGGTGATTTGTTGGTAATGTGTGTTTTACAATTTGTAGGTGGCATACCTTAGGTAGATAGGTACAGTCCGTTTCTTTAGGATTTTCATATTTGATATGCAATCTTTGCATGTCTTTTTGATGAAAATTGTAATTAATAATTATTAAAAGATAAAATATTAACAATTTTACGTACTTAATAAATAAAATAACCTACTTTATCAACTCAGCCTATCGCAGTCCACTGCTGAAAATAGGCCTCTCCCAAGTCGCCACAACACTCGGTCCTCTGCCTTCCAGTCTTCCAGTGCATCCAGTCCCCCCCAGCTACTTTCATCAGGTCCTCGGTCCATCTGGCTGGGGGGCGCCCTACGCTGCGTTTGCCGATTCGCGATCTCCACTCAAGGACTCGTCTGCTCCAGCAGGCGTCGGTCCTTCGACAGACATGGCCAGCCAGTGGGCAGTGGCAGTGGTCACAGCTTACTGATCCTACAAGTTATGTCGGTCACCCCTGTTTTCTCCGGATAATTTCGTTACGGATTTTATCCTTCGAAGCATAGCTCGCTTAGCGACTTAACTTATCCTACTTGTGCGGAACTATTAAGTATGTTTTCTAAAAAGTTATTTATAAAATCAACATTAACGAGACCTGCCAAGAATGTTTACTAAGTTACTAAATATGGAAACTAAAAAAACGCACTTTAGATTTTAAAATAATATCAATTATATTTTTATAAAAGTTGTGCACTGTAAAGCTATTCCATAAGGGCAAGACCCACACTCTTGGACATTATTTTATTAATGGAAATATGTAGAATGTTTTTGTTATGTATACCACTGAACAAATAAATAATTAATAAATAAATGTTCGACGCGACCATTCTTTGCAGTGGTCTTTGCGTGAAGCCAATTTTCAATATCAGGCATTAAGGGGCTGATACCCTTATTTACTGTTAAAATCTTTCATCCTAATAGCCGGGAGTATTACCTGTAGTTCTGCTCACGTCTTGAACAAGAAAAATGTAGAATAAAGTATGTGAAACCCTAGCCAACGACGCGACGGCACTACTGATAACATCAATGTTATTGTTACAAAACATCGGAAAATTATAGCGTTAAAAGAATGCAACAAGTCAACAACTCTGGGAGAGAAAGTGTGAAACAATACATAAAAGGAACGAACTTTTAATATTATGTATTTTTCTGCGTGAACGTCGAATAACTGTGCCTGTGTGTTGGCAGTTGGCACCACATAGACGAAGTGCTGCGAACAATCATAGTGAAGCCAAAAGAAAACCGTACTCCTTCATGTACAACCAGATCACGCACACACATGCACCTCAACCCGCGCTCACCTCTCTCAGTACACATGTCGCGGCATGGTCCAGTAAGCATCGCGAAAGCAAATATCCTTCAGGTGCATGGTGTATGCGTGAGCGCTGGTTGTACACGAAGGAGCACGGTTTTTTTGGCTTCACTATGATTTTTCGCAGCACTTTCTCTATTAGGTTGGTCTTATCTTAGGCCGGTGTTCATCAACGTTAATTTTCTGATTAAACGGCTGATTACTTGAAATATTATCTGGAATTATGTTTCAACAACGGTCGTTTAATCAGAGGATTATCATTGGTGAAATCAAGCCTTAGTATATCAGATGTTTCGAGGATATCAGAGTTTTGGCGATCACAAGGTGATTTAGAAGCCAAGTTTTGCATGGAAATTGATTTTTAAGCCAGGGCTAAATGTTACACAATTATTATTAGTCAAACATAAGCGCGTACGATTTTGCGCAGGGCAAATAGTGCGATGCGTCGTCTGCGTATTGCGAATCCACTCAGTTTCAGCCGGCTTGTTACATCATATCATATTCCTCTAACATTTTTTGACAAAAAAAGGCAACGGTAATTAGATTTTTGGCGTTCTTATTGTATAAATAGAATGATCTACAGAAATCTTAAAGACTGAATTAGTAATATAGATCAAATCTGAGTTAAAAAACCGTTTACATAAAAGTCCCGTACATTTTTCGGGTAAACCATTGTTTAATCAGAAAATTTATGTTGGTGAACACCGGCCTTCAAGGGACCTTTGATCAGCAATGAACGGTAACAGACTGATTTATTATGTGATTTATTAACACACGCTGAATGTCGTTTCTAAAACGAAGAGGGGTCATTGTACTCATCATAACTATCAACTTTTACTATGGGTCCAACCCTGAAATTGCAAAAAAAAACAGCTGATGTTCACATAAACTGAAAAAATTTAAGGATCAGCTGATTTTTAGTTCGAGATTGATCGTTACCCATTTTAAAATTGCATTTATTCGCAGTCCTAAGAAGGCCTCAAGTCCAGGCTAAGTAATAACACCTTAGATTTCAAAATCTGCGAGATTAAGCTACAATAGCCGGTGTCAGTTCTTGGATGGGTAACCATTTCGTTGCATATCGAGACCCCTCCGTGCCTCGAAGAGCACGCCAGTTGCCATACGAATATGGCAATTTTGTTGCCAATGGCAGTCGTTACGGGTAGTCAGAAACCCGAAAGTCTGACAACTGGTCTAACCTTAGGATATCGGTATTAAACCAGTAACTGGGTTGCGAAAGCGAGTTAGTAAAAACTTGGTAAAATAATAAAATGGGGTAACGTCCAATCTCGAACATTCTGGGATTCGGATATGTCTGGAAACACCTTAACCCGGAAACGGACTGTCATCCCGGTTAGTTAAAAAAGTTTTATCGCAGCATCTGGCAATTATGACAGCTAATTAAAAGTCCCACGTACATCTCTCAGCAAAGGTGAAAATTGTATAAATAAACATTTCCTTGTGACGTTTTATGAAATATTTCCGTTTTTAGGGGTCCGTACCTCAAACGAAAAAAAAAAGAAACCCTTATGGGATTACTTTGTTGTCCGTCCGACTTTTAATTCCCGTTTTAATCGAGAACGGCTTATCGAACTGAAATTAATATCAAATATATATCTGTATTGCCCTATAGCTGTGTAAAAATAATGAAATTGCTAACTTAAAGCAATAAAAAGTTACGGCCTTTCAAAGATGACTGTGTATGTACTTCCAGTTGAACTAGGATATCAAAATTTGGGATGAAGGATGGTCTTGTAACACAAATAAAGAAAAAAACATAGAATTACTACACAAAGAAGGTTAGTTTCATACATTACGCGCTAGCAAAACTGATGCAAAATAATTGTAAAGTGTGCTAGCGCTTACTAGTTTACATACGCACACCACTAAAATGGGGCTGCCAGAAAAAGTAGTATTCCCCAAAAAATATTTTTGGATGGTTCCTGACCTAGTTCCTGAAATTCTTCCCTACGGCTGAGCCTTACATTTATTATCTCTTTTTCAGCAATAATTGGGACAGTAGAACTTCTTTAAACAAGAACACCTAATAAATGTCATGATTAAAAAAATTGTGTTACTTCGTTTTGAGTTCTCAACTTTGGAACAATACATCACAACACAAACAGTTTATTTGTTTTATTTATTTATTTATTTAAACTTCATGCAACATGTGTACATAGGCGGACTTAATGCCTTAGGCATTCTCTCCCAGTCAACCTTAGGGTGATACAGAGATGACAAGGCAGGTGCAATATTTGTTCACACATTTTAGTTTCATCATCATCATCATTTCAGCCGACAGACGTCCACTGCTAGAAATAGGCCTCCCCCAAGCATCGCCACAACGACCGGTCCTGCGCTTTCCGCATTCATTGGATTCCCGACCTTCACCAGGTCGTCGGTTCACCTTGTGGGGGGCCTACCCACACTGCGCCTTCACTGGAAGGAGGTCGGTCACGCGGTCGCGACTCCAGAACGTTACTGCCCCATCGGCCATCCGTTCTGCGAGCAATGTGCCCCGCTCACTAACACTACTTAAGTTTGGCAATTCTTCATTTTAGTTTACCGGTACATATTTCTGTCCCTACAATCATGTTGATAAAATTCTGCTACCGAACCCTGATAGCGCGAGCCTGACTCGCTCTTGACCGGTTTTTATTACGCCAACGGGAATTTACGGGACCTTAGATATCTCGACAGTTGGGTGCGGCATCCTAATGAAGGAAAAGTAAGTAGGAAGTCACGTAAAATACTGTTTTAATGTTTTTATATGCCACTTAGCTGTAGACAAACATTTTAATATCCCTCACTATCTCTAAGATCGTTTTAATTCGACCACTCTGCTTGTGGCTAGTTTTTTATTATACTACAGGGTAAGGAATTCAATTTAATTTAAACACTAACAATAACTCTTTTTTCTTTACCTTTTTAGGGTTCCGTAGTCCTACAAGGAACCCTTATAGTTTCGTCATATCCGTCCGTCTGTCCTTCTGTCCGTCTGTCCTAATCCTTTAGAGCTTAATAACTTCTACAGTTACAAACATAAGTAAATGAAATTTTGTTAAAAAATGGTTTAGATCTCAATTTTAAAAGAATAAAAAAATCTTGATAATGTATTTTAGGGGTGGCGCCCATACATGTGAAATGGGGGTGAAATAATTTTTTTCACTGCACCCCCTCCTGTGGGGCATCATTGAATAGGTCTACTAAAATGAAGGTAATGTTTCATACATAACTTTATTATCAGGTATACCATCTGCGAAATACAGTTCGCCAAAGTGGCTTGCAATGTGTCCCCCCCCTGCCATTTCTAAACTATGCAACGTAGAAACTTATAGTCTTCCACATTGATAGACCTTTATAAAAAACTCTCTTTTAAAATTATTCGAGTATAATGTGATTATAAATTTTTGAGTTATAGTGAGAAAACTGAAAAATATTTAAGACGTCCTAGTTCATAGGTCATTGACCTTAGAGAAAAAATATCTTGGCAAATAATGCTCCTTTAGTTACTTTCTATTTAAAAAAATCACAAAAAGTAACTTTGTGTTATATTGATATGACACACTTTTTCAATTTAGCTTTTTAAATTTAGCGCTAGGTGGCGCTGTTTGCAAAAACTAAAATAGCAATGATTAGGTAATATTCGATTTGATTCGTTTGTAATTAGACCTACTTAAGGAACCCTATAATACTGAGCATGGCCTGACATGCTCTTTGCCGGTTTTTTTTTTCTATATAATATATTCCTACTTTCTACTTCCTATCCTACTAATATCATAAACGTGAAAGTTTGTGAGGATGTATGGATGTGTGGATGTATGTTACTCTTTCACGCAAAAACTACTGTATGCATTTTAATGTTTGGCATACAGATAAAACATAGCCCGGATTAACATATAGGCTAGTAGTTAATATTTGTTAGGAAATAAATTATTAGTACATTACAACAAATTCCACCCAAATTCTTGAAACCACAAAATAACATGAATTTCACGAGTATCTCTTAATTTATGTAGCCCGTCATAACTTCAAACATTTATAACGTTAATTCAAAGAGTTACTTTAATACAAACACCATTTCACCCATTAAATTCAAAACAGACGTTGTCTGTCTGTTTCCCATTAATAATAATTTCATCCTAGATACATGCCCGTTAGAATTTAATTCCGTAAATAAATTACTAGCCTAGGTAGGCGTGTGAATCTTATTAGAATGTCTTCATAATTTTAGCAAAGAACTTACTTAGACAGACTTGCATGTAATTTATAGTAGGCAGAATGGCGATTTCCTTTGCCTTTCGACTTTTGTAGAAATTGAATTTAAAAAAAAATGCTCAATACTGCATTTTATTAAATAGTTTTCCATATAAAAAATGTTTTATCATAAAAACCTTTTATATTTTCAATAAAAAGAAAATTTGATTGGTACTGAATTCATAAATTAGTTTTATAAAAAAACTTTTTAACAAAAAAAACAAAACCGACTTCAAAAACAATAACTAAAAAGTAAAAAATAATCCTTGTATGTATTTTAAAATCTTAACATAAACCAAAATTTTGAAGGTGGCGCGTGACTGTCCCTTTGCGTCATGTAAATATAATGTACTGTCGAGCGCTTATCTATAGTAAAAAACAGTTTATGCGAACATACATGAAAAAAAAACACGCGCCGCCTTCAAAATTTTGGTTTATGTTAAGATTTTGAAATACATACAAGGATTATTTTTTACTTTTTAGTAATTGTTTTTGAAGTCGGTTTTGTTTTTTTTGTTAAAAAGTTTTTATTTCATACTTTTTAGTTGAGAATTCACGGAAAAACGAAAGTATTAGTAGATCATCTAGGTAAGCGAAGCTAAATTAAACAGATTTATTGAAGCTGGTTCAAAAACTACTCGACCTAAGTCAATAAAATTTATATGGGACCACCGCGCGGACTTCCTCTACCAAATAAAAAAACAACCACGCAAATCGGCCCATAAATCTCGGAGTAATCGGTGTACATACATGAAAAAAAAAAAAAAAAAAAAAAAAAAAAAAAACCCGCCGAATACATAACCTCCTCCTTTTTTTGAAGTCGGTTAAAAAAGATCATCAGGTAAAAAATACAATAATAAAGCAGCAAGTTACAAATTTTATGATAAATAAAAAGCAACCTAGACACAAAATAACGAGAAATCGTCTATAATACAATTATTATATCTAAAATATTCCCAACATTATATAAAATCTAAACCTATTTACCTATTATTTTTATGCAAATATCCGTGCATTTTTTTTAAATACCGAACTGTCACTTTTAAACTTTCACCATGCGTTCCGATACACGTATTTATGTAGGAACTGTTTATCACAATAAAACCAAATCAAAAATATCTGAACGGAGAATTTGATACAAAAAATAAATTGATTATGGAACATAGTTGCGCTTGTCACAATAATAGGAAAGAAAGTGAATTACAAATTGAAAAGGAAAGTACGGACGTGGTACATAAGGAAATCATTGAATATTCTCGATTATGTTCGATTCGTTTGATTGAAATATCAATATTGATTGATTATGGCAGGTTAACGATCAGTTTGTCGATGCGAAATTGAAGTAAAAAAAATGTACGACCAACACATTTACAAAAGTTGTTGACAATTGACTTACTAATACTGATACGGTACATAAAGAATCTACTACCAGATTTGTCCCGTTTTGGATACCGGTAAAGAATAGCAAAGTACTTCAGGATAATATCAAGAAAATCTGCGACAGCGTCCAATACAGATAACAATGTGATTTGATGATTTTGATCATGGTATAATAACACCAGGTAGTCTCTTCCCGTGACAGCTAGGTCTCGTGATTGCCTCCGTAGGTACTACGTCATCGGCCGTGGATCCAATAGCGGGCTGTTAGCGTGACACTTGTCAGTTTGATGTGCTGCCAATTTGTGAAAATAAATTACCCGAGCAAAATGCATTTTTTCATTTACTTTCTTCTATAAAGAATCACTTTTTAACTAGTAATTTAATATAGTTTCCTTTATTAACTAATTAGATGAATAACACGAGATAACAAATAGTTAGGCTAGTTGGGAATTTATTTTATATTCATTATGAACAAAAATCTCCTTAAGTATATTGAAGATATTAATCAATGGCAGCTCTGATCGTGACGTAGCTTGGAGGCATCGCGCTGTCATTGCGGGAAGAGAATATCTGGTGAAACATCTTATTATACCATGATTTTTATAATAAAAACGTCCAAAAAATATTCAGTCATTTTAACGCTCATTTAGCATAGACACGTCGACCTATTGGTATCGCACACATCGTACGGTTCGCTGTAGCGTAGTGTAGTGCGTCCACCTATCCGCAGCGTACGGATTTTCAATATTGACATTCGGATGCCGATGCCATCCGCATTTTTGAATACTATGCGATCCTTCTGATGCGTACGATACCGACAGCGTGACTGTACAGACTATAACGGCCAAAATTAATATCCAATCTATCTACGATTTTCCCTACTAGAGATTGGAATTTGACATAAGCTCCATACAAAATATGTCAAATTTTTATCTCTAGTAGGTAAATCGTGGATAGATTGGATATTAATTTTGGCCGTAAATGAATCTGAATCTGAATCGGAGATAAAATTTTGTAGCAGAATTCAGAAATGCCGCAGTAAATTATTTATTATTTATCTATTTATTTTGTTGATTATAGACGAGCAGCGCTATTCCTGATGTGTTTATATCAGCAGTGCTGATTTTTTTTGTGTTCACACCTTTGCCAACGAGAGTCCATTCGAAATTACAATATTCGCCCGCGTGAATGTCGTTGATCGCGCATCCCTCGGAAACTGTTCATCTTTCCGGGATAAAAAGTAGCCTATATGTTACTCCTGGTTATGTTATATATGTATGCCAGATTTAATTAAAATCGGTCCAGCCGTTATTGAGTTATAAGTGGTGTAAATAACCCGATTTTGTTTTATATATTTAGATAATAATATACCTACCTAATTGCGATCAATCAACCTTCATTCTCATTAGCTATTCCTAATTATAGTATTATGCATACAAAACGTAAATTTAAATGCTAAAATTCAGACACGACTTATATATACCTAACTCATTTTAGAAAAAATATTAATTTCGCTTTAAATTCCGTAACAAATTCAGCAAAAAATCAATTAGAATTATTACCCACGTTTATAATTATGATAAACATCGTGATCTTATACGTCATTAATTGATTATTATAAACAGTATTATTATGAGAATAATTCGTGTTTCCCGGTAATGAAAAGGTTGGTCCCTCTCCATGTACTTTAGATACCGTAAAACAACTTACGACCGAAATCTATTAACAAAATATAATCCAAACTTAAATCTCGTCGTTTTTGTTAGAAAAGAGATTTTATAAAAATTGCAATCTATTATACCTGCGGATGTGTTTTTGACCCTCTTCAAACAAGATATGAGATTTTTAAGCTTGAATTTGAATCCAAATATAAAGATTGGTGGATCGTAGGCCACCATAAGTGCTTTCTCTCGCTAGCTTCCGCCGAATTTGTTCAAGTAAACTTTAAATCCCGATTAGGTATATCCTTTACGGTATTAAGATATGAAAAAATCTCCCTTACGTATGCTAGCCTGTAAGCCCTTAGCTTCATACACATGTACGAGTTCTTTATTATAAATTATTTATTTTATTATTACTTTTTTATACCAAGATATATCTACAAGACCATGACATGCAAGCAACACGATGCGACATCCTTTTGCCATTCAAGAAACAATCAAAAACAATTGCAATTGCATAATCGGCTTAACCTGCCAAGCCAAGCCCAAGGGCTGAACAGAGTCTCATACAAGCCCATACAACTACCAGATCACGTTCAAACCATCACGTATGGTGTCAATGCCATTGCCGAAACACCAACTTAAACCCTCACTCACTTCAATAAAACTCTGTTCAATTTTCGACCTTATTTCTTGGATTGTGAGGTTGTAGTTTTATTTCAGGAAGTCGGTACGATATGGTTTTTGGTAGCTATTTCGCTGTCAGCAATTATAGTTGGCGCGATGACCCTATAGCTATTATTTGGTAACAGACATTATCATGAGATAGTCATTTGGAAGCAAGTGATGTTGATTTATTATTATAGATAGTAGGTACCTTTGTTTTTTTTTGCTAGCTCCCGCGTATTTTGATGATTTTAGTACCGTATGATTGACGGTAAAGAACACGCCGCTGTTTCTCCTCCTGTGGGTAAACGGCGACAAGAGGCTGGCCAGCGGACCTTACGTTCTTTTAGAAACGCTAATAACTGCAAACCGCGATCATGAATTCAATTAACGGCCATTACATAAGCAGCATTGTTCCGTGTGGTGCCGGACGTAAAGAATTGCACCACCCTATCTCTTCTCATGGGTGTCGTAAAAGGCGGCTAAGGGATTCACCAGGGGATGGGCAGTAGCGTTCTCTGAGTATTTAACTAACTAACTGCGATCGCCAACCCGCCTGCCAAACGTGGCGATTATGGCATATCCCCCTCTTTAGGGCAGGCCTTTGTCCATCAGTGGATGTCTTTCGGCTGAAATGATGATGATAATGATGACATAAGCAGCCCATTACTGTCCCACTGCTGGGCAAAAGATTTTCCGACAAGGCATTTTTGAAAAAAGGTTTTATTTTAGAGTGAAACTTATTCCATTTATAACTCTGGACTTTTTTTTTTTTTTTTTTTTCTTAACGGGCTTGCGTTTGACCGCCACCTCACCTGATGTTAAGCGATGGTGCGGTCGACGATGGTACACGCTTGCACAGCAAAAACCTATTCACTCGAGTCTTGAAGACCACCAGATTATATTATATTATTATATTTTCATCTACTTACACGCTACACAAAAATCCTGGAATGCTTAAAATTGTAACACGGATCATTTGTTTGACTAGAATACCATAATCATTCTCCATAGCCACTTAGCCACACTTAATATTCGTCATCATACATAATTTACTGTTCCACTGCAAAGTACGGCCCTCTTCTCAATATGAGAACAATTAAGGCCTTAGTCCACCACTGAACTGTTTATTTTCCCGGGATAAATTAACCCGGATTATGGTCTACCTGTGTGCCAAATTTCACTCAAATCGGTTAAGCCGTTATAGCGTGAAAAAGTATCAAATGTACACACTCACAAACTTTAGTATTTATGTACCTAGTGAGAGTGTGATAACTTTATAAAATTAATAGTAAAAAATTTATGGGCGACGACATTTTGTACAAAAAATTTTAAGTTTTTTTTCCTTGTTTCAGTAAAGTTTATTATAACTATGCGTATAATGCTTATACTTTCACTTAATTACCTAGTTAATTAATAGTCAGATAGTGATTGTTGTGTAATCACTTCTAATCATGTGATAAAATTATAGTATAAGATATAACATTTATACATTTTTCAATTAAAAATAAAGGATATTTTTACTAAACACTTATACCTAATTATAATAAAACAAAGTTTAACCGGATTAAATCGCCTATAATAATAATAATATTGTACGGTAGATTTAAATATTTTTTTAGAAATATCTGTAAAGACGATTGTCATCTTAGTCTACCTGCGACCACGAAATGCTGCAAAGCTTTCGAAACGTCAGGAAAACCAATTTAAATAATATACGCGATTTAATCCGGTTAAACTTTGTTTTATTATAATGTGTAGTGATCGCGAAAACCTAAGAAGTTATTACTTATACCTAAATTGTAAATCTGTTTTAAAATTCTACTTGTAGTATTTTAAAGCAAGGTTACATTATTATCATTGTACAGAACTTGACCATGCAGATCGTATGCAATATATGTACATAATGTAATAGAGTTGCATCCTTACCGATTAAGGTCAAACTTATTACCGTGTTCTTGTTATTGACTATTTATTTGTTTACATAAATCGCACACATACAAACACTCACTCAGAACAATCAACAGATAACAATAAACCATTTATTTTGCCCCACACACACATAAAATATACATCTACATGAAAAGGCAAAACAGGACAAATTACAGTTAACAAAACATGTATAGTACATAACATGTGTAGAAAGGGATCCAGCTCAGTATTAGCTGTGCATGTAGGTATGCAATGCACTGATTTTCAGCTGGTCCCTCCCATCAGTAGGTATAACTTAAAAAGTGAAATTTACGCGCACAAGAGAAAAATATAAAGTAAGTAAATGAAAGAAGTACACAATAATTTCTTAGGTTTTCGCGATCACTACACATTATAACAAAACAAAGTTTAACCGGATTAAATCGCGTATATTATTTAAATTGGTTCTCCTGACGTTTTGAAAGCTTTGTAGCATTTCGTGGTCGCAGGTAGCGTCTTTACAGATATTTCAAAAAAAAAAATTAATCTACCGTACAACTCAAAAAACTAAGACTCATAAATGTTCTACCATAATTTAATAAACATTCTAAAGTATTTGTGGGCAACATACTATCTTATTTCAACGTATGTACATATATGTTGTAAAATTCCTTGCCCACTTTTGTCCCTAAGTATTCACCCCTGCATTCCTATTCACCCCATTTTACCTGGTATGTGAGGAAGAAAAAAAGTATATTTTTTGCACACTGCTCTATTCTCTCTATCTTGCATCCGATGGCCATCGTGTAGTTTTAGTCAGTAAGAATCCAACATACCCTGCCTTTACCAGACGGAAGGTATCCACGAGGATACCCACGCGAAAAAAAAAGGGTCAGTACAGCGTGGTGGACCTTAGGGACATTTTGCGAAAGAGACATTCTACGAAAGGGACATTTTGCGAAAGGGGCAATTTACAAAAGGATGAGACATTCTACGAAAGGGACATTTTGTGAAATGGACATGTTGCGAAAGGGGCAATTTACAAAAGGATCATTGCGAAAGGGATATTTTGCGAAAATCTGTTTTGAGAAATAAATTTTGCGGAGTAGACGTTCTGTGACTGAGCCTTCTAAACAAACTCCGTCGTCTAAAGGCCGAGCCCACCGGTGAGCTGATTATGTAAGAAACAAAACTCACACGCTTAGCTTCTTTAAAACGGGTATTCAACCTTCAAAGACATGTTGACTGTTGACTCAAGACGCGTTACCGGTCTTACGTAAAAACATCGGCTATCCTCTGTAGGTGCTAATCGAATTACGGAAACACACGAACGATGACACCTGTACTTCCTATGCCGCATCACGTAAATGTTTTGAGCACAGACGTACCTATTATCATCATCGTCATGGCCATAATGGTCATAAAGGATATTGCCCTCAATGGTAAATTGATAAGTGGTTGTGAAAACCTTAACCTATAGGTATATTGGGGATACTTTTAGATACAAATCATCAACACCCATAAACCCGTAATATTTCGTGCTGATGGAATTGAACACGCGATTCGTGGCGCAGCAGCCAAACGCTTAGACGTCTATCGTGTTTCAAATGATTACAATCACGATGACTTTGAAATGAATGAATCTCCGTTGAGTGTTTTGGCTATAGAATAAAGGTGGGCACTGACGATGTATCCATTCGGACGTCGTTTTAATGACCTTCCAAAAAAGCTTGACTTGTTCTAAAAATAACATACGTTTTCAACATTCACGAACATATTTTGGAATGCGGGCACACCATTCACATGTTTGGAAGCATCGTCAGTGGCCACCTTAAGTTTCATAATTTCAGCCGAAAGACGTCCATTGTTGGACATAGGCCTATCCCAAAAGGGGAGGATATGTATCCATCCATAATTACCACGCTTGGCAGGCGGGTTTACTAAATACTCAAAGAGCGCTGCTGCCCATCCCCTGGTAAATCCCTTGGTCGCCTTAGAATAAGTTAAGAGGCATTATTTTGTCTTTTCGAAAATATTTTTTTTTAAACCGAGATACGCCCCTTTTGCTTACGTCGCCGGCGGGTGGGATAATCTCCGTCGAGTGTTTAAGCTAGATGCGTCCTTTTTGCTTACGCGGCGGAAGGGCGAATCTCCGTAGAATGATTCAGCTAGATGCATTCCCTTTGCTTTATGGTGGAGAGGTGCATCTCCAATGAAAGTTTTAGCTGATGCGCCCCTTTTGCTTTTGGCACAGGGGCGAATCTCCGTTGAGTGTTTTATCTAGGTGCGCTCCGTTTGCTTACGGCGTAAGGGCGAATCTCTGTAGAGTATTTTAGCTAGATGCGCCCCTTTTGCTGACGGCGACATAGTTGTTGCTTCTGAAAACTCCTAAAGTCACCTACCTATTCTCTTTATAAGCCCCTTTAGGCTTTACGTAATAAACTTCAACTGCAAAGTGTTTAAGTACTAGAATACGCGCAATATCATGTCTCTTATAGATCGTGTTGTAATGGATACAGGTGCCACGGCTATTGGTCTAGTGTTACCTTTGCAACCGCATCCTGCGCACGCGCCTGCTTCCGCTTATAATGTTGATGGTCGGTTGCTTTCAAGTATTTATTTCTAGGTAGGAAGGGTTAAAAGTTGAATGATTGGAATTATTTAAATTTTTAATTAAAACAGCCAATAAGTGTGCTAAAATTGAGTCAGAAGTGTGTGATTTCGAACAAAATGATAAGCAAGTCGTTCAGTTTTTTGCTTCTCCTGTAAAATTTGATTTGGTGTAATTATACCGTTTTGTTCACCAGCTCTTCATAACCTAGGTACATGGCGCTATAGACATAATCTTTCAATGAACTTAATTAAACCACATTAAAAAAAAAAATTCTCACGATTAGTGACATAGCGGTATGTATACAAAAATTAAAGGAAAAACATTATATAATTCGATCACAAGTTATCGTTACATCTAAAGGTCAGTACTGCAGCAGTCAGTAAGTTTTTTTTCTACGTAACATTTAGTAAACGAATGTTTTAAATTACGAACCTTTAATGAAAATCAATTGAGTCAAATGTCCCATATCTACCGTTTTATTTGTCAATCTAATACTTTGTTTAAAAGGTGATTAAAACATTGTTTAAAACTGATTTAAAACACAAGTAAAAAAACATTGTTTTTTTGCTTATGTGTTTAAAACATGTTTTAAACACGGTGTTTAAAACAAATGTTTTTTTCGTAACAACTCTGGGTTTAAATAGTATTGCAATTCACGTTCGCCAAACTGATACATGAAAATGGAAACTCTTATGTGATTATAATTTCACAGGCACCTGTATATAATTTTTACCGGAATACTGCAATTCAAGCATTATCTCTTTGCGGGAGAAATTGGTGGTACGATGATATACTTCCCCGAACGAACTCTTTCACAAGGAGCTCTGCTGATACTAAAACTTATAACTTACTCCTTAATACCTACATAGCAACGAATACTTACTTAAAAGTAGTGCAGACAAGCAATTGATACAGCAACTAAACTAATTTACCAGTCTAACGAGAAACAGCTAACCCTTAGTTCTGTCTACCTCATCAGACAAAACGTCGTAATATAAATATTAAAATATAAAGTACAGTTTGATCTTCAATCATCTGATCACTACTTAAGAATAGAATCGTTACTTGAGCATCGGTCTTATTCCAACACGGTAATTATAAACTTCAATTCAACAACATAGCACATGAATATAACCTGAAATAGCAAAGAAATCTCTACTCAAGAGAGGTCTCGACCACACTTCACTTGAGTGATTACAGATCAAATCTCTGCTCAAACACCTAAACAGGCACAGTATACAGGTGACATTGTAGAATAAAGCTAACCTCAGTTAAACTGTGATCAATGAATCTACGCTTGAGGTATGTTCTAAAATTAAATCCCAACTAAAAACTAGTTTTAAACAGTGATCAAAGCTTAATGAACGTTCTGTAATATAGGCCCTAAGAGCAGATGTGCCGACGGATGAGACATCATACTTAGAATTCTTTTTAAACCGATCATAAGAAAAACACGACATAAATAGAGATGGCGTAAAATTCTCACATACATAAAATTCAATATACAACTACATTTTTTTCTAACAACCTTCACCTTCAAACGAAAGTCACCCCTCGTCATATGTTATAAGATTCAATTTCGTTCGTGACATCAGAGATTTATGGCGTTTTGTGAATGAATGCTCTTGCGCAGGTGAGTCGTGCAAAAACGCAATGAGATCACCATCGCCGTGTCATTTAGACGTGACATGTACCTCTGAAAGGCTTTAATGTAGTGCAAGAAAGGTGCAGAAGTATTAAAATATATTAGATGCTACTAATAATTTGAACGCGTTTGGATGTTTGTTACTCATTTAGGCACAACTGAAACTTGGAACACAGATAGACCATAACCCGGATTGGATGTAGACTACTTTTTTTTTCTTAACCGACTTGCGTCTGACTGCCACCTTACCTGATGTTAAGCAATGGTGCGGACGACGATGGTTCACGCTTGCCCAGCAAAAACCTATTCCGGGAAGATGCGCAGTTCCTGAAGGATGCGCGATGATATCTTTCTGTGATAAACCAAATTAATCGCGGCCGAAGCTGAGAACATACACTAGTGGTTCCTAAACTCCGTAGCTACGTAATTATTTGGGAATCGTCGTCAAATGCACCAGAAGGATAACATTCCACCAAAGGAAGCGAGGAAACTGAGCGGTGAGTACGAAAAAACCCACCAATAGCGAAGCTCCACTGTGTCAGGCAGAGGCTAGCAAAATCAAGCAATCCTATTGGTAAATTTTTCCTCTCTTTCTGCTTAGCTTCCTCGCATAGCTCTGCTGGAAAGGCATCCTTACTAAGGGATGGCTTCGATGAACGCTTGGCTAAAGATATGCAAGATCAGGTGAATGGCTCAATGGATGGCTCTTGTAACACAGGTTCACCTAGTACAGGCTCCAGTCTCCACAACATAATGTTAAGCAAATATTTGTTTTAATGGTTTACACTGTAAAGATTCTTTATGTGGTGGAGAAATAAATTTATTAATGATTTAATGATGGCACCTTCCCTTACACTACTTTTTCTCTCGTGCCCTTACTGAGGCGGTTGACGTATTTGAGTATTGTTACTCGTAGAAACTGAACACTGATTACATCATCATGCGAAAATGTTAAGCTATCGCACAACAATGATCCCAAAGATAGGTATTAAGTTTTTGCTGCAGGTTTCTTCACGATCTTTTTAATAAAATTCTGATCCGCACGTACTTACTCCTCAGGTTCAGCGACCCAAAGTAAGTCCTGGCCTCCGAAATGAGGACTACTCCACTTTGCACAATCTTGCACGATGTCTGGCCAGTTGGTAGCTTGGAGCTCACGCATATCAGCCTCCTCAGCACCCCCCCAGCAGTAGGTCTACAGCCCAGATATGCTCTATTGGCTCCTCGATTCCTCCCCCATGTGTTTGACGTGACTGAGCCATTGCAGACCGCACATGGAACAAAAATTTGGGTAAGAGATTTGGGCAAAGATTGAAGTCAGCATGAAAAGCAAGCGTATAATGATTTCAATTCAATTCAATGAGATCACTGCAGTCTGAATCGAACCAGGTATACCATAATTTTCTTGTCTTGTGGCAGCAATGTCACAAATACGTGACAGATGCAGATCTCAGTCTTCAATCACGATCCACGGCCGAGATGCGCTATGATGACAGGTACCTAGGACTGAAGTCTGAATGAACGATTCCAACTGGAATTATTGGAATGACATCATCGGTAAAGATCCTATGACTTGATATCGATAGCATGCATGAATGGACTCTATGAGATTTTTAAAGATATGCAGCTCCAGGTTTCCGCTGAGAGTCCGGAAGAATACCAAAATCGAAGATAATATTATTGATCAAATCGCAACGTATTCGATAGCTCAGCAACGTCAAACAGTTGGGGGAGGATCGAGGAACGAAAAGAGCATATGGGCCGACGAACCAGACGTAGACCGGTTGGTCACCTCAGATATCGCTGAGTATACTGTGGAGGTTAAGACATTACATCGGATGAAAATAAGCACATCACCATCATAACCGCACATAAATGACAACTCCAAGCCAAATACTGGTACGGTAATCACCTTATGTGGTACACGGATAACGCCGTAGACGCCTTGGACAAGATAACCTTTTTTGGAACCGCAAGGCAGTAATTTTTGTTAACACAGATTAGTGATATACAAAGTGTTATTGAAATAACTGAAAACCTCTTAAGGAGTTATCCTCATCAGTAAACAACTTTTACTATGGGACCAAACCTGAAATCGCCAAAAAAAAAAAGATTGATGACGAAAATTTTATTTTTCGCTATTTCAGGGTCGGTCCTTTAGTAAAAGTTGTTCCTACAGATGAGTACAATGACCCCTTACAAGGTTCAATAACACTTTGTAGATAGTAATAACGATATTTTTTAAATATTCATTAGGTTTTTTAAATCTATACTTTTTAACAAAAAAAACCCTAAAATAAAACTAAACCTAAAGCTAAAAACTAAAAAAGAGCATCAAAATATTCCTCCGCGCCGCTTTCAACTGGTAACGTGCCCAGAAGACTGGCAGAATTGCCGCGTTGTATGGCAATGCGTAATCTTTGACCAAAGTAAAGGCCAGCCTTCTGGTCACGTGAGGTGTCGACTAACCGTTTAGAAATATTTCTAAATAAAAGACGAGCACTCGGACCCCACGACCCGAGGGTTTCGACCCCCAAACGGCTCCAAAATATAATTATTGCTAATTAAGTTATTATATTTTCGCCGTTTGAGGTTCTCCGCAGCCGCAGCGGCAGCGCCAGCACAGCTCGCCGAACTAGGTAGATGGGATGGCGCAAGGGTGTCAACGCAAGTTGCGTCCCACACCAAAGGCTTACCCATCTTCCATGGTAACAAAGAAATACCATCTGGTCTCTTGCCGTCGTCACGTACCAAGCCGCTTGGTTCTAAAACAGCTGGAACGCCGGTGGTGACGAGCACGACGGATACTGTCATTCATATTGGCGTTCCGTGCTATACGACCTGCACTCCTGCTGCAAGACAAGCCATGGTGTCCGCGGCGTCGACAGCTTTTTTTTATATAAGTTGTATTATTATTTCCTTTATTTTCTCCATACATACTTATTATTTACATTTTTTAATATTCAATATATAAAAAAAATATTTGAAAATAATATAGTAGCCCACCGGCATCGGCATCGGGAACAGGGTCCAAGCTACCGACGGTATTTTATTTATCTGAGATTCTTGTATTATTATTATTTGGATTTGTTTTGGTTTGCGTACTGACACTCGCACATACAATCATTTCGCTTCGGTTATTTTTTTCGTGGGGAAATCCTTATCGACGCACTCCGCCCGGGCAAGGCAGAGCCAGAATCGGACTCTTGCCAGCTAAAAACAGCACCGTGTTCCTCTAACGGCACTTGGCCGGGGGCGCGGGAAACTTTGTATTCGCCCAACCATACCCGGCAGGATCGCCACTAGTAGGCGAGTCCCTTCTCCCCGTGACATCCACATCGGCTGCACTCTCCTATTGACTGGCGCGTGTGGAACACAACGCGCCACCGTCACGGGCCTTGCCTGGTCAGACGGCGATCCACCCCATGTCCCCCACCCGCATGCCCACTCCTAGGGTGGCCAGAGGCGTACACCCTCCTGCGGCACCTAGTTCGTCTCCTGCGGGTGGGAAGAGAGGTCGTCGCCTCTCGAACCCTCTCCGCCACCTCCACTTCCTTAGCGAGCATTACCTCCTTGTAGAAGGAGACGAGACGACGCCTTCCCAAGCGCTCTCGCTCCCGACTATAGACAGAACCACGGTCGGAAGCGAGAGATCGCTGCCGCCTACTGCAGTGATAAAGTCACGGTGGTGCTGCGTGGCCCAAGCTGGGCACTCCGCCAGTCTCTGCTGCACCGTGTCCTCAGGGGAGCAGTGTTATATAATATTGTATATCACTGATATACTCTATGTTGCCAATCACATGAGTTCTAAGTAATATCTTCTAGAAGTTTTAAGTTTTTTATTTTTTTATTTTACTAGATTTTTTATTATAATAAAACAAAGTTTAACCGGATTAAATCGCGTATATTATTTAAATTGGTTTCCCTGACGTTTCGAAAGCTTTGCAGCACGCAAAGTGGTAAAAGATAATGATATTCTGAGTGATTACTGCGTGCATCGAAACGATTTTAATTAATAAATATTGTACGGTAGATTAAAATATTTTTTTAGAAATATCTGTAAAGACGATTGTCATCTTAGCCTACCTGTGACCACGAAATGCTGCAAAGCTTTCGAAACGTCAGGGAAACCAATTTAAATAATATACGCGATTTAATCCGGTTAAACTTTGTTTTATTATAATGTGTAGTGATCGCGAAAACCTAAGAAGTTATTAGATTTTTTATATTATTTTTGTGTGTGTGTTCTCGTGTGAACTATAAATAAATAATTTTCTACGTTATAATAATTTCTTAGGTTTTCGCGATAGATTGGATATTAATTTTGGCCGTTAGTCTTCCTGCGACCACGAACGCTGCAAAGCTTTCGAAACGTCAGGAAAACCAATTTAAATAATATACGCGATTTAATCCGGTTAAACTTTGTTTTATTAACTCAAGTTATTATTACTCGGTCGGCTCGGATAACGCCTAACAGCCCAAGAGCTTGGCAAGCCAGAACCAAAACCACACCACAGCGGCAAAACCGTTGCAGGCATTTTTTTAAAGAAAAAGCTTTTGTAATTTTATTCACACGTACAATCAACTGCATGACACCCACCCTTACTGCTTACGAAATAAAGGCGCTGTCAATGGCAAACTGTTACCACGGACGTGCGGTCGACCGTACCAACAATTTGCAGTCGCATTCAACGGCTGTCGCAAACGTGTAGTCAATACCGACGACATCACGGCCACAAATGCAACCACTCGCAGCATTCGCTCGCAAGCGGCCAACTACCCCGTGACTACCGTATACGTACACACACGCACAATCAATCCATCATTGTCCCACAGCTGGGCATAGGCCTCTTCTCATTACGAGAAGGGTAAAGACCTTAGTCCACCGCGATGGCCTTGTGCGGGTTGGCGGACTACACACCCCATTGAGAACTGTATGGGGCACTTTCAAGTGTGCAGGTTTCCTCACGATGTTTTTCTGTACCGTTAAAGCAAGTGATAATCAAACTCTGATCCGTACGTAATACGAACCTTACCCAATATATTTTATCTGCGACAACGCAGCATCAGGCAGCTGTACGAGACCATTCACACACGCACAAAGGGGTGATTCTCGCGTCGTAGACGTTGTCTCGAACTAGACATAATCTCAAAACAAGATGGCGAATGTCGATTGAAAAAAAAAATCGTATTCTCATGACGTGTGCTGATAAAGGGAGAGCAATTAGAGATCTACGCCTAGCGCTCTAAATACAAAGAGTGGTTCATAGCAATTGATATTATCGGCGACATTTTTCGTAGAGATTTGAAATTAGAGATTATCTCTGGACCACTCCCTGGCGACATTTTTGCCGCTGCCGCTGCGGTGTGGTTTTGATCTGGTCCGTCTTGGAAGAGGAGATCAAATCCTCACCCCCCAAAGCTATAATCGACTTCATGATTCACTTGTACCTTATGGAGATACTGTAATACTGCAAGAGGCATCATAATAGATCTTATCAGGTCGCAGTGGTTTAGGGACATTCAAGACCCCTACCTATTGCCTCAAATAATAATAATGTGGTCCGTCTGAATAGACTCTTACGCCATAAGTTGCCACAAACGACCCTAGCCTAAAGCAGTCCTATTCATATCTGGACCCTCACTTTAAGGCTAGGCTCCCAAAATGAGGTGACTTTTTGAAAACATATGCTGAGTCGAACACATGCTTGATGTATGTCAAATTTAGATACATGTTTTTTTGAACCTATGTCCATCATTTTACTAGACACTTACATAATTAGTTGACTTTTGTTCGATACTTAAATTTTTTGAAAATCATGCGTTTTTAAAGATTTTTCGAATATTTATACTTTATTATTTAACTTAGCTATATAAAATATATGCAAATAGGAAGATAACAAAGTTTATTAAATACTGGCTAGAGGAAATTTGTATAGATTGTTTAGTAATCTTGTAATAAAAAGAAAACTGTTTTGAGATTTACGACATTTACTTCCGTGGTAAAACACGCGAGAATGATTTTCTCGAAAATGAGTTCTATTGCATCTCGCATAAAATTGACGAGAGCGGCCCGTAGTTGCGGTGTGTAAGGGGAGTGCGAGGGTGGGAATTACGTTTTGGGAGCGTCCTCTTAACTAATCTTGCTTCGAATAATTTAAGAACAAAAACGACACCGATAATAGGCTATCTTTGAATAAAACCTCTATAATAATACGCTAGCTAGGAACCTACCTTAATGGTATCAAAATAGCAGTGTGGTATAATAGGCCGAGAAACGTTGACATATCTTTGGAGTAATCTCTTGTAAACCAGCGACGGACATATCTTGTGGGTAAACATTATTCTTTTGTGTTGTGGTGCATTGCATAAAAGATGGCGCTTTTTGCAAAATTACGTTATAGGGATAAATGTATAATTCGAGATAATCTCTAATTTTAAATCACTACGAAAAATTTCGCCGGTAATGACAACTGCTTTGAAGCACTCTTTGTATTTAGAGGGCCCCCTGGGAGGTGATTCTCGGGTCATAGACATTATCTGGAACTCGAAATAATCTCGAAACAAGATGGCGAATGTCGATTGAAAATCAATTTTCGTATTCTCAAAATGTCATGTTTGAGATATGTCTACGCCTAGGGCTCTAAATACAAAGATTGGTTCAAAGCCGTTGACATTACCGGCGACATTCTCTATAACGCGAGAATTAGGGCCCAGTACTTACTACCTCAGCATCAGTACAGGACAGTACTTAACTTCATCAGCTTAGGGCCGGTTTTTTGATCCGTAGTAAAAATCGTGTTGACTATTTGTTAATTTGACCATTGGTTAGGACTAACCAATTGTTAAATAGAGTTTACGTTTTTTGATCCCCATTTAACTATTGGTTTAGATGACTTATGGTTAACTATGTTGCCATTGCAATGAACACTGACATACCCATTGCAGAGTACTTTTACGTAAGGAGTCATTATTTTTTCATGGCAACACTAGCACAGCTTAATGCATTTTGACGGTTATCACGGGCGTTTGTTTAAAGGTGGCCTTTGTTGTCAAATTTTAGTTGTTTGTTACGATTCATTTTGAAAGTTATATCGTGGTGCCTAATTTTCATCACTGATATTAAAATATCTGTACACGTTCAATTGATTTTGATTTAAGTTTATTATTTTTTAAAGGAGCAATTCATAAAGAAATAAATAAATCCTACTAATCTTATAAATGTGAAAGTTTTTGAAGATGTTTGTTATTCAATCACGCTATAAGGGCTGAACGGATTTGAATGAAATTTTGGCATAAAGATAGAACATAAACCGGATTAAAAAAAAAAAAACATATGTGCTTTATTATTATTATATTTTATCTCAGGAATATGAACATTTTTCGAGGTATGCATCCACGCGGGCGAACCCGCCAGTTGCTTCATGTTTTTTTATTATTTGCATTGAATAATTGAGTATTTTTATGTACTTATCTACATTTTACATTTAAGTAGGTATCGTTTGAGTTTAGCAATGGTGAAAAATAGATATGTCTCAATTAATTATTGTTGTCCATGTCATTATTTTTCTTTCATATCCTGCATCATAATTTCTTCTGACAGAGTATAATTTTTATCTACACAAATTTCATGTTGAATTGTCATGTCCGTTTCCATACACCACACAACCAACTTTGAAATCTTACTATAAAAAATTACCGCGTCGTGTCATCGCACTCATCGCAATAAAATGCTTCATTTTGACACCGAAACATTGTTGCATATGGCCAGTCGTATAAAATTTCGCCGTTATTTCCGAAAAAATGACACAATACACTCAATTTCAATAGACCCACCCGAAACAGCTGCAGGTACAAAGAGTTGACTAGCCGCCATCTTTCTAAACCCTCGACGGAGTCGTGGTTAATTATTATGACCAATGGTTACTTATTTGACCATTGGTCTTGTTAACAACGGATCAAAAAACAGATTTTACTGGAATTTAACCATTTGTTGCTATTTATAACCATTGGTTGCCTTAACAACGGATCAAAAAATCGGCCCTTAGAAAGGACTTTTGAAAATACCATCCCTAAGGGGATGAAATTATGTGCTAAATTTTGTATGGAAAGTCTTTTATCCTGGATGGGTTCACTTAAAACTTGGGAAAAGTAATCTATAAAGCACAGATAATATATAAAGTAAATGAAAAAAAAATGTTTTTTTTTTTGCAAAACTACTCTTAAAAGAAGGTGCGATATGATGCTTAGGGAAAAAAGGGTGTTTAATATTATTAGTGCAAAGATCCTTTGGAAATAAATGTGGTCAGCCACATATCAATGGTAAAAACCATTATAACCGGAACTGGCTTTGTATGTAAGTTTTATACTAGACATGCTCTGTTTATACTCGTTTTACGTTCGTTATGCACTAGAGTCCAGTGGTTCCCAAAGTAGTCTGGACCCCGACCCATCTAAAAAAGTTCAAAAGGACCCACCCAGTGCCTAACATGAAGGCGGCACAGCCCGTCCGACGTGTTGTGACACTTGCGACTATCGTCCTATCAGTTTCAGAGCCCACCCAGTATCTGCTCTCGGCCCACCAGTGGGTCGCTACCTATACATTGGGAAAGACTGCACCAGACTGTACTGTCAGTGTAAATATCATGACAGTCACTTTTTCATGAGACTTAACAACCTTTTTCTACGTTTGGCAATTAGCAACACATCAGCCAACATCTTGGCGATCCCCACTTGACATCATGTTCCGTCAGCCTAAGTTTCTAACTTACACCAAACATGGAAAGACCAGTCCCTATTAAAATAAACTCTTGGTTTCTGGTATCAGATACTTAATCATAGGTAGCGGTCGATTTGAAGTAGCTCGGGGCTTCCGCGTGACAGACAGACAGACCGACTCAGGACAACCGTTTTGTATTATACACCTAAAACGTCTATAGAATGGCTGGTACCTTCTATAAAACGTGCATATTCTTGAAGCAGATATACGACATGGCATGGTGGTGGCCCCATTGTGACATGGGGTAAGTCGGGAAATAGGGTAAGTTCGTTCAAATGGTTTTTCCGCAGAAAGTGACGTCACAATATTACGACGTGCACTAAAGTGAGGTGTAGGATAAATTGACGTGACACGCTATTATCGCCAGCAATTAAAGATATTGTTACGACGGAGGGTTAAGTAGAGTGGACTGAAATACTTCAACCTCTATTTTCCTGGACTTAGAGACGTTTTCAGCAGGCTGAAATGCATTTTCAGTCCGTATCAGAGGAGGCTCTATCACATACCAAAGAATCGAAATTTTGAGTAAGTTGCCGTTGTTTTCAGGCGCCTGAAACATGTTTTCTGACCGTTTCAGGAGCTAACAAATCCGATGCCGACATTTCCTGAAAACCAGTTTTCAGGCGTTTTCAGGACCCCTTATGGCCATTTGACACCCACTTGTAAAATTGTTGAAGAGTGAGCGAGATAGAGCTAAATCTTAGATAAGGATAGCCGAAAAACCTGGAGGAGATTGAGCAAAATTAATAAATGAAAGGATAGACGAGATTCGACAAGCTTCGAGAAAATTCCATTCTAGAAGTGAGTGAGCGAGATAAAGGATAGATGAGGTTCGACGAGGTTCGAGAACTTTCTATTGCGAGAATGTGCAAGTGAGAAAGAGTTATCTTATGACAAGGATAGGTGACGTTCGAGAACTTCCTAGTACCAGGACTCGCGGCATATATAAACGGCGCATCTCAGCGCCAGGAGAGTTCAGTTGGAGTTCAGTTTGGATCAAGCGATACAAGCGATAACATCGAAGCGATACTTGGAGCGATTAAACTAGTAACTTTGTGTGTTAATTAGTGGTTCAGTGTAATTGTTCTGTAATAAAGTGTTCTCTACGCAGTTAATTGGCTTTCTATCCATCTACGAATCCCCAGCTCGTAACAATATCATCACACTCTGCGTCAAATCCATTTGAACGAACTTACCCCGTGTCCCGACTTACCCCAAGCAAGTCACTATACTAATAACGATTGGTAGCATATAAGAACTCGGCATTTTAGTTATGTACAACCTGTGATGATTCGATGAACCTCATTACTTCATAAACAAATAAGCCTGATGAGTAATTCCTTCTGAATTATATTTGCTTATGTACATTATTTTTCCTGTAAAATCTTGTAATTTGAGCATATTTCTGTACAAGCTTTTCTTACAAAAGTTTTCTACCAGCCGTAAAATATATTTTATTTTAATTTTTTATTAAATTATATATTTACAATATAAATTTTATCATAAAATTATTGGTAGTTAACTGCAGTGGATCGATGCAAAATAACTGAACTTAATCGAACTCTGTGAACGTTCCCGCATTTCCTAGCCAGGATTCCCATATAAAATACTAACACAACCTAGTAACCACGAGCTTTGTATCAAGATCTTAAAGATACACACCTCTGAATGAAAGCGGATATACGCGTGCGCAATCCGTTGTAATCAACCACGGAATAGTGTGCAAATGGAGTTCTCTTATACATTTGATTGAAAAATCCCACCCATCGAATTCGTGAAAGCTTAATTGTATAACCAGCGCTGTTGGTGATGGGTAGTGTTTCTAACATCTGACTCTAACTACTAAATATGATGACTACTAAATGTCATTTGTGTAACCATAGAGAAATTTTGAGTTGATACATTTTCTTTCTCAATTACCTACCTAACTATGGTTATTCTATTTATAACTTATTAATAGCTCGTAGCGTTCCACTGCAGGGCAAAGACCTCCCTTCCCTTTTTCCACTTATTCCTGTCTTTTGCGATCTGGGGCCAATCCTCCAGATAGGAGGTAACTTCTTTAACTATGATTAATTATACTTAAACTCTATAACAATAAACATTAAAACACTGTCACTGAGTTTGATATGGCATTTCCTCTCAAGTGGCCGTTACTTCTCAAGTGGCCAGTTAGCTACGAAACGCTGAAGCCTTGTAAAAGTGACTGAAAAAATATTTTGATAGTTTATTTTAGGCCTTAACTTAACATTCCATTAGCTCCCTGCTCCGTGTTCCCGCCGCGCATTGACGGCATTACGTGAACGCAGACCAATAAACTTGGCCCGTCGTGCTTACAACGGAAAGCGTTTGTTTGTATCTTTATGTAAACCTTTATACGTTTTATCTGACGGTTCTCCGAAGATATTCGAGAAAATGTATTTAGTTTCGTCTAAAATAACAGTGCATTTAGAAAAAAATAAAATATTTCAACATACCAGCAAGATCTTTTCTCAATTTTATTCGTATGACGTCAAAAACAATTGTTTATCTCTTTCTGTTTTCGTCCTTCTGCCTATTAGTTTTTTTTATTTATAAAAGTATGTTTTTCATGGTCAGTTGTGTCAAATAAATGTTATTTTTCTGCGCTTTCCGAATCCAGCGGATTCCCGCGACCTTCACCAGGTCGTCGGTCCACCTTGTGGACCCACGCTGTGCCTTTCAATACGTGGTCGCCACACTTTATGGCCCCATCGGCCATCCATTCTGCGAGCAATGTGCCCCGCCCACTGGCACTTAAGTTTTGCAATTCTTCGGGCTAAGTCGGTTACCTACTATGCTACACAATTAAAGAGCTTTTTAGAAAAACTACACATTAAAAATAAAAAACATATGTTTTTCAGTAGAACAGGAAAACCAAATATCTTACCTACCTAGTTTGTTCAATATTTCTCAAAAAAAAATATCAATTCAAAAAACTGACTTGTGCTGTTTTTGTAAAAGCTCTTCAACTGTGGTTTCTGTGTAAAACTACCTAGATCAGTGGCGTGCAGTGGTCTACTTCATTTGAATTTAATTGTGGTCTAAGTTATTGATTTCTGTATGTATTAAGATTAATTTGGCATTAATAGGTCTATTAAAATATAAATAATCATCGTACTTTAAAAAAAGATAATAACTTACACCACTATTGAATTTGAATGAGGAAGGCACTGGGTACTGCCTAATTGCTTATATGCAATGCACGCCACTGACCTAGATAGAAGTGTAAGCTAGTGCCACTGCCAGATATATCTAGGCCTCGTAATGTTAGCGATCTAATAAATAAATAATTTTATATTTCACATAAATGTTGTACAGTAAACACTTACAAATAGCACTACAAGTAATTATACAATTTCTCAGGTGGGTATGAAGTGTTTGTTTGAACTCTGGTACCCAATGTAAGATTTAACTTGTGTAATGGGTACCAGCGCTCTCATTAATTGAATCCACAGGGAGTTACATTGATTGCATCAGGAGGTGGTTACAGGATAACCTTGGGCTTACATAGAGCAAGTATCCATGGAGTTTCTTGCCGGCTCTTCTCCATAGGACCAACTTTTTGGAACCGTGCAATTAAATTCATAACGTTTCAAAAGTGTTACTTATGTAGGTACACATTTGAAATAAAAACTTTTAATTGAGGAGCTGGTTTATTGTCGATAATGTTAGGTTTATTATTTATTTATAAAAATACAACTTCATCAATTATAGCGTAATCTTATATTTAAAATTATTCTCTTGTTTCAGGTTCATCCTTTTTAAACAACGCTGCGACGTAAAATTAAAAGGTAAATTAGTATGTAATTAACAAATCTTACAAGTAAAAACACACCATTTGTTCATGGTCATAGACGTTTTGGTAGCTGAATAGGTTCCTGCTGACTATTGGTTTACAAGACGAAGTAACAGATTGAAAAACACACCTTCGCATTCAGAACTATAAGATAATCTGTTGGTACTAGAACTTAATACTGTGGTAGCACAGATTAAAGAAGAGTTAGGTGGTAGGTACGAGTATAGATTTTTGCTTCGATTGCAGTAGCACTAACACTGCAATTTACAAAATGACTACTGCTTCAGGACCCTTAGTACGTAAAACAAAGTACCTATGGTAAATTTTTAAATACTCGAGCTGATAAGAAGTTATGGTTATAGTATACATGCTGAAATTTGAATCGCTTAATTCCCGAAAAGGGGTCATTGTACTCATCATTATGAACAACTTTTACTATGGGATTTTTTTCCCGTGATTTCAGGGTTAAATAAATAAATAAATATCTTCGGGACATTTTTACACAGCACCATCTAGTCCCAAACTAAGCAGAGCTTGTGATATGGGTACTAGACAATGGATATAATACTTATTTACTTTTTTTGTTGTAAATACGTACTTATAATACATAAGAAACACCCAGAACAACACAAACACTTATGCTCATCACACAATTATTTGTGTTCTGTGGGAATCGAACCCACGACCTCGTGATCAGCAGTCCGATACTCGAACCACTAGACCACAGAGGTCGTAGTAGAAGTTGTTCATAATGATGAGTACAATGACCCCTTTTCTGGAACTAAGTGATTCAAATTTCAGCATGTATAGAATAAAAATAACTCTAAACAATATTATAAATAATGTCATTCAAACTAACTCTGTCAAACCCCATAAGATGAGACGTGACGATATTAACAGCGTATTCCATAACGTTCGTAAGTAGATACAATCTATACCATGGTGTTCCTCATTCTAGAGTATACCATGACTGCATTCATGGGTTCTGAAAATACACGGCCTTATATTACGGGCGTAACCGTACTTGACGGCGGGACGGGGTGCGTTTACAATTGGCCGAGAATCCGGCTACGAGCTATTGCAATGCGAAAACCGCACTTCGACTAACAAAGGTAGTTGAAGGAACACCGTGGTGGTTTTAGTCGGCAGGAGTCCGATATAAAGCTGCGTTCAGGTAGAAAGACGGCAACCAGCCGGTGCAAAAAGTTTCTTTACTACAGGCCGAGCAAGCGCCTATAATGGTGCTTGTACACGGTGCGGTAACATGCGCATGTTGAGGCAATTGCACGGGTTATATGCATCGTGTAAACTAACGTGTTAATAAATGCGCTAGTCCAGTGCCTTATGAATATACCTCATAAGCCCACGCGTGTAGCCCGCACCAGTTACATGCTCCAGTTACATGCACCATGTACCTACCATAAGCACCGACAAGCTCCGATCGTCTCCGATGCGTGTTGGCCGTCGGTAGTCGGCACAGAGTATAAATTACATAAAATTCCCTGCCTCTACCTGCTTCCATGATGTATGTAGCGACATAGATGCCGATAAGCGCCGGTGGATTGACGTCGGCTGACGTCTTTCTACCTGAAGGCAGCCTTGTATCGGACTCTTGCCGACTTTGTCTTCCCCGAGGGGAGAGTATTCATGAGAAATTTTCCCCTGTAAAAAAGCGTAACAATACATGGTCGTGTGATTCAGGGAAAACAACGCCCCACCCGCTTTTCATCCTTTAACATAATCAGCATAATGCTGTTCCACTGCTGGGCACAGGCCTCTTCTCAGAAAGAAAAGTATTAAGGGGCGGCATTGGGGAAAATAGGGATTTTAGAATCAAAATATTTTCATTTGTGGATACGACGTACATCTAATTTTCATATATATGATTTTTCATTATATTTATTAGATTCTGGTATAGGGAAAACACGATTCAATAAAATTTGCTGGATGTCTATACCTTAAATAAGTCTTTATTTTCCAAAGTATAGTCTGTTTTTCCACTATTTCGCATTGTATTTAGAAACTCCAATTGTGTTTAGTATACTTTTTGCGAATAAGATATAATCTTGTACATACCTAGAAGGTGGCTGGCAGTGGCGTGCATTGCATATAGGCAATTAGGCAATACCCAGTGCCTTCCTCATTCAAACTCAACAGTGGTGTAAGTTATTATATTTTTTTCAAAGTACGATGATTCTTTATCCTTTATTTAACCTATTAATGCTGAATAAATCTTCCTACATAAAAAAATCAATAACTTACACCAAAAATAAATTCAAGTGAAGTAGGCCACTGCACGCCACTGGTGGCTGGTGTAACAGATTTTTATTTACATGTTTATTCGCTGAGATATTTGCAAAAATGTAAAAAAAACATAAAAACAGCGCGATTCCGCTCTGTTCTCACACGCACAATATGCCGTATGTTGAAAAGGGACGGTTGCAAATTCAACGCGGGCCTAGTTGGTGGACATTTCATCATTAAGCGGCATAAAAGGCTACTAAGGAATTAGGTATCGCAGTACAAAATACTGCTATTTTAATCAATCTGTATTACAAGCGTGGTGGTAATTGGTAATATTTAATAGTATACGAATATCCACTGAGGGTCTATTCAGACGGGCTACGACACAAAGACAAAAATGTCGGCAGGCAGTGGTCGTGTGTCGAGTGTGAATAGTCTCGCTGCAGCTGCCTGAAGTTGCGTTGTCGCAGCCACAAATTACGTGTGCTTACGATGTAATTGCGTTGTGACCGCCACAAAATCGGCCGGGGGAAATGCGTACGTATGGTAGTCGAGATGTCGCCGGGCAGTGGCCAGCTGATTGCGCGCGAGTACCGCTTGTTTATACGTAGTGGTGGGGTTTGTCGTCAGTATTAACTACACGTTTGGAACTATGCATTTTCATTAAATTTTGTGCCTGGCTTCTTTTTTGCAGCTGTGGGGCGTGGTTGGAATAAGTCTCTTTCTACTTCAATAACAACCGGGATACCACACGGGCGCGTCCACACCTAACACCCGTATGTTTCCAATCAAAGAACTCCAGGTATTCACCGTGAAGGCCTACCACTCTATACATAGACGCTATCAATAATGATCATAGGCCCTAGATAGTGTTAAGCTAATGATCCTCATGCTAATTTCAACTCTATAATGAGTAAGTCAACGTTGAAATTAGTCTAACTGAAACTGTAACGAGAAAGTACACAAAATAGATTTAAGTCTAAATAACAGTGTTTCTGTTTGTTTCTGAGCTAGAAACCGCTTTTCGAATAAGAAATATGGAAATTTGCATTATGTTCGTGATAAAATTAGTTATTTACTATTATTTTCTTAAGCTACGTTTCTTAATATTAGAGCGTTGCCATCTACTTCTTCTCTCCGTGCAGTCAGAAATATTGGCTAGGTACCTAGTAGTGATGGGACGACTATGAATTTCGCCGATCAACCGATTAGGCGACGAAAGGGTTAGCTAACCAACGAAAAAAAAAAATTAAAACAGCCGTTATATCAATCATCAGTAATTTTTTGGTGAACTTGACCCTACTCTGTGAAAGACCTAATTATTAGATATTCAATGCACGACTTTAGACTGTTTAAGTGTTAGTACATTCGGTCTCTCTGAATTTAGAGTTAGACAAGCTAAGTGTTATTAATTAGACTACTCTCAAAGTTTTACAAAATTGCTGATTAGTCGGTCGACTAGTCAGAAAAGCCGATCATCCTGAAAACCTATATTCAACAGTACCTATATTTATCTCACATAAGGGTGGCCTCACTGACAATAAAAATCAAGCTATGTATAAAGATCAATATTAAATTAATTTAATAAAGTGTGCCTCCAACTATGCTCCTATAAAAGTCATTTTGTTGTTAAGATAAGAAATTAAAATATACAAAGAAAGATATTCTTTGAACAAATTAAAAAATAACAGACAAAAGACAACCTTCTTTTGAATTAAAAAAGAAACGTATCAAAATGAATGAGCAAGCGCACATCACTAGATTGACGTTTCAATTAAAAAACATTTATTAGTAATATCAAAATCACGCGTGTCGATAACATCTTTTGTCGGCGCATCACTAACCCTTTGTAGGTATATAGTGGTGTTACATTCTCTTGTGTTAAGCAATTATGCTTATCGATGAATAGAGCACAAAAACTTTGTTATTTGTTAACTTAATTAGTTTATAATTAATGCAGTCAGCTGGTTAATGTTTCATTTTAGGGTTCCGTAGCCAAATGGCAAAAACGGAACACTTATAGATTCGTCATGACCGTCTACGTCTGTCTGTCTGTCTGTCCGTGTATGTCACAGCCACTTTTTTCCGAAACTATAAGAACTATACGGTTGAAACTTGGTAAGTAGATGTATTCTAAAAAACAATACATTTTGGAGGTTCCCCATACTTAGAACTGAAACTCATTTTTTTTTGGTTCGTCATATATGTGCGGTTTCTATGGATAGGTCTTTAAAAATGATATTGAGGTTTCTAATATCATTTTTTTTCTAAACTGTATAGTTTGCGCGAGAGACACTTCCAAAGTGGTAAAATGTGTCCCCCCCCCCCCCTGTAACTTCTAAAATAAGAGAATGATAAAACTAAAAAAAAAATGAAAATAAAAGTAAATATTTTTTTTAAACTTTCGCGAATTTCACTCATATTGAACTATTTTTACGGGACTTTTCGCGCACAATAAAACGGCACGGCCAATGCAACTTGGCCGAAACGTCGAGGTTAGTCAAAAGTCAAAATGTTTATTTTGTTTTGATTTTATTGTGCGCGACAAGTCCCGTAAATATAGTTCCATAAAAGTAAATAAGGTAATAACGGACAGCAGGACGACCAGTCACCATAAGCAGCCTATTACTATGCCTACACTATATGTCTATCCGTCCGTCTATCTGTCATAGATCTGTATCTTTTTAACCGAAGGTAGCTACTTAGATGAAATTTTCACGGAATATATATTTAGTACTATCTATGGCCTTTATCTTTACTTTAGGTGACTAACGGCCAAAATTAATATCCTATCTATCCACGATTTGCCCTACTAGAGATAGAAATTTGACATAAGCTCCATACATTTTATGTCAAATTACTAGGTATCTCCAGTAGGGCAAATCGTAGATAGATAGGATATTAATTTCGACCGTACGGGGGACTGGGTGCGGAAGGCAAGGGACCGAGTTTTGTGGCGCAGCTTGGGAGAGGCCTATGTCCAGCAGTGGACTGCGATAGGCTGAGTTGACGACCTTTATCATAGCAAATACTGAAAATAATAAAAATTCCAAATCCAAAGGCTGTCAAATGTTCATCATCATCATTTCAGCCGAAAGACGTCCACTGCTGGACATAGGCCTCCCCCAAGCATCGCCACAACGACCGGTCCTGTGCCTTCCGCATCCAGCGGATTCCCGCGACCTTCACCAGGTCGTCGGTCCACCTTGTGGGGGGCCTACCCACGCTGCGCCTTCCAGTACGCGGTCGCCACTCCAGAACTTTACTGCCCCATCGGCCATCCGTTCTGCGAGCAATGTGCCCCGCCCACTGCCACTTAAGTTTGGCAATTCTTCGGGCTTTGTCGGTTACTTTCGTTCTTCTGCGAATCTCCTCATTTCTGATTCGATCACGCAGGGACACTCCGAGCATAGCCCTCTCCATTGCCCTTTGAGTGACTTTGAGCCTTCTTATCAGGCCCATTGTGAGCGACCACGTTTCAGTACCGTAAGTTTAATTACTGGCAACATACACTGGTCAAATGTTATGCAAATCCAATAAAAACTATCGCTTAGTTTGACTAGTCTATATTGAATGGAATAGTTGTTTGTTCCCACGCCTGCAAACGGCCTTGTGACTAAACATGCTGATTCATTGTCTAAGCGGAAGCGGGAGCGATTATTTAGATTACAAAAACATACTTATAATTTACAAATCGACGCTGCCTATAGCCTAGTATGACAAACAGATCAATTAAATAGCTTTCCGGAAAAAATACCGACTTAATAATATGTAGCTACAGTCGACTGCATGACAGTGGTAACACTGCAATTCGAAAATCGCACTTACATAACATAACATCACGCCTGTATTTCCCCGAAGGGGTAGGCAGAGGTGTAGTAGTACACCTACATTTCACCAGTTATGTTATAGTCCCATGTAATAGTCCTTATTAATAACCGCCCTTACTACTTATGAAATAAAGATGCTACTAATGTCAAAGTGTTACCACCGACGTGCGGTCGACCGTACAAACCAGACATTTCCTTCAAAATGGATTTTCACGTCGATTGTTATCGGTCATCGTTGGTACAATTAACCTAGTAGTAGATTTAGTTTAGTTTTTAACACATATTTTTAATTAAATTTAAAAAAATCCTTCCTATTCAGATCGCAGCAGTATTCATAATGCCTAGCATTAATTTTTTTTTTTTTTTTTTATTGTAAATATTAACAAAGTATTATGTATAAGTCATAAACTTACTAATGTCTATGGTATAAGTATTGTAGTATTAGGTTGTTGTGTGCGACGGGTGGAGCGCAGGAATAAATATTTTTTTTTCTTTCTTTCTTTCTCATAAGTTCTTGTTGCCATAGATTAGGTTAAAGAGTATGTATAATACAGGGAGAAAGTGACTGATATTCAAGACAACACGACTACAATTATACGTACATATAAAGTTACATAATATTTTAATTAGTAAATAATCTCCTTAATTAACCAATCACAATATTCAATTAGATGGTTAATTAAAACAAAATATCACCTTGCTTCACATTAAACGTAACTCAGCGGCAGTCACGACGCGCGGTCATTACGCAGATGGTTGCCCGCTGTCGCTTATCGCTACATCTTGTTTATGTGACACTTACTTTACGACAATCCGGGTGTTTGTTTGGTCCTGTTTATAGTATACCTGTTTAGGGCTGAGAATATTTATAGACGTAATTTTTTATGGAATTGGTACTAAGGGTTCGGTTTCATTAGTTAAATATAAGAAAAAGCGGGTGTGATTTAAAAAAAAATATTTAATAATCTGGAATTTATGTTTTACTACTAGCAGTTAGTAATTTTAATATTACTAGGTTGTTTAACGGCCAAAATTAATAACCGATCTATCTATGCACAATTTTCCCTACTAGAGATAGTTTGACATAAAATGTATGGAGCTTATGTCAAATTTCTATCTCTAGTAGAGCAAATCGTGGATAGATCGGTTAATGCCAGTATAAATAAAAAAGTTAATTAACAAAACCAAAAAACCCGACTGCGTGTAAAATAACTGAAAAGATGTAAACAAGACTTGTGTAGGTAAGTCCATGTGAAAGTATCAAATCAACACGGAGTCGGAGGCTACGTATGTTTTTGGTCATGAATTACATAAGTAGTTCATAGTTCATAGCCTCCGCCTGCCTGTTGATTTGATACTTTCACATGGACTTACCTACACAAGTCTTGTTTACATCTTTTATGTTATTTTACACGCAGTCGGGTTTTTTGGTTTTGTTAATTAACTTTTTTATTTTAAACTTTTTAGTTTTGTCATGTTTTATCGCGCTGATTCATTTTTAACGTTAAATATTTTGTTGTTTTTTAGCATTTCTCATTCCAAATTATATTTAAACATATAAGTTGCATATATTTTTGTATAGCATTTATTAAACCCAATATTTTGATACCACACTCGATAGGATTCGAAGGAAAAAAAATTTTTGAAGCCATTTAATATGGCGCCAAAAAGCGGCCATTTTGATTTTTGTAATTTAAATATACCCAGTGTCACTCTCACGGTTAAGACGAATCTAATGACACCTCTCAAGCTCAAATCCATCAAGCCGTTTAGGCTACAGAGCGTGCCAAAGAAATATACATACATACACTCGAAAAACATAACCCTCCTTCTGGCGCAGTCGGGTAAAAATATACCTACAAATACGTAATAACAATACGTTATAGAGCCGCGCCAAGGTAAAGTCAATCTCAAAAAGATTGCGATATATTTTTGCAAAAAATAAGTCGTAATTACAGACATGGTAAAAATAATAATATTTACTATGACTGCCTCGTTGGTCTAGTGGTTGCAAGCGCGACTGCTGAGCGTGGGGTCTTGGGTTCGATTCCCGGGTCGGGCAAAGTGTTATTGGGTTTGTTCATTAGGAAATTCTCAGTAGCAGCCCGGAGTCTGGATTTGTGCCCGGTCAATGGCAATAGGCTCGCTCCCTATTACATGGGACTATAATATAACTGGCGAAATATGGGTGTACTATTACACCTCTGCCTACCCCTTCGGGGAAATACAGGCGTGATGTTATGTTATGTTACTATGTCTGTCGTAACATTTTTTTTGCCATATAACTACTTCTAAATATTTGTCTTACTACTACTATTAATAATTAAGAATAATAAGGTTTTTAAGGCTAAACGGATTGCGTGGTTACGGACAATAATTGTATTTGACATTGATGTAGTGACCAGTCAAATTAACTAAATTATTATTAATGATTGGCAGAAAAAACGAACCAACAAAGTGAGGATAGTTAAGTGTTGACAGACATAAACGTCAAGGTCCAAGTAGGCAGGTAAATAATTTCATTTCATTTCTGTAATTAGCTCTGCCGGGGGGGGAGCAGAATGCAGAGTTCATCCCACACCCCCGGTCAATGGTAGTACAGGTTTTTTTTTGTTCCGTGAGTACAGTCTAACAAACAGGGTCGCTAGATAAAAATTAAGTTTTCCCAGAAGATTATGGATGTTTCCGAGTGAAATATAATTTTAATAACGGACAAAATTAAACTGTATTTGTACAAAACCCTAATCTAACCATTCTATAATAATTTCCTGAGAAATCTTCATCTATATCTGGCGACCCTGGATACTAATTGCTTTGTTCGACTGTACAGCCGACTGCATGATAGTGGTAACACGTGAAAACCGCACTTACTGCTTACGAAATAAAGGCGCTGTCAATGTCAAACTATTACCACTGAAGTGCGTTTGACCGTACTACTGATCCTCTCCACGGAACAAAAAATACAGACAGGTTTATTTTTAATTCACTAATAACCCTTTGAGATTGATTGTATGATATATGATTGTACTCATCAGTATGAACAACTTTTAGTATGGGACCAACCCTGAAATCGCAAAAAAATAGCATTCCCGACATTTGGTCGAAAAGTGTAGGGAACACCTGATTTTTCGTTGTTTTTCACGATTTCATTGCTGTTCACTATTGTTGGGTTGTTTACAATGGTAAAAGTTGTTGAAATTGAAGAGTACAATCGTCCCTTAAAGGATTATTAGTGAATTTAAAAATAACCCTGTCATAAAAAAGAAAAAAAGGTAAAATTTTAAAAGAGAGTAAACATAGTTTAGACTGCATGCGGAAGGCAGAAGACCGAGTGTTGTGGCGCAACTTGGGAGAGGCTTATGTCCAGCAGTAGACTGCGATAGGCGGAGTTGATGAAACTTAGTTGCAGAAACTCCTGATCACCCCATCGGCACAGGAGCAAGTTCCGCCTCGTAATAGTAGCGAGTTCGGTTCCGACCCAATTCCGCTTACATCAACCATTCTACACTTCCTTAATACTATTAATTTCCATCCTTAATGCAACGCTTTATAGTTGATGTTAGGTTGCAGCGTTATTAAAAATAGTCTACAATCTATGTTGCAGTTTGTACAATGTACAATGTGTACGAGAGCGACGAGGGTTGTCACGAAATAGAAATAAAAATATTTGTTATCTAACGGCCAAAATTAATATCCTATCTATCCACGATTTACCCTAGATGGAAATTTGACATAAGCTCCATACATTTTATGTCAAATTTCTATCTCTAGTAGGGCAAATCGTGCAAATAGGTAGGATATTAATTTCGGCCGTAAGAAGCGAAGAAGCAAGCGTAGGATAGAACGTGCGCGCGCAGAGCTGTTTGTGTGTATGTGTTCTAAACTATATTAAAATTAGGTTGTTTTTGAAATTAAAAACATTCTAGATCTTGGTTGGCAGCTACTACCTGTTTGGAACTCGCTTCTAATAATAATCAAATCCCAAACAGGACGCAACGCTGTAAAAATAATGACATTGTGAGTGATTACTGCGTGCATCGAAACGATTTTAATTAATTAAAAATTGTATGGTGGATTCAAATATTTTTTAGAAATATCTGTAAAGACGCCTGTCATCTTAGCCTTCCTGTTACCACGAACGCTAATAAGCTTTCGAAACGTCAGGAAAAACAATTAAATGATATACGCGATGTAATCCGGTTCACCTTGTTTTAATTTATTGAATTGAGAAATCGTCGATTTTCAATTTTAATATCAGGTGAGGCGGCTGTCAAACGCAAGCCCATTAGGAATAAAAAAACCGGCCAAGAGCATGTCGGGCCATGCTCAGTATTATAGGGTTCCTTAAGTAGGTGTTACAAACAAATCAAATCGAATATTAATCACGGCTATTTTAGTTTTTGCAATAGACGGCAGCATTGGCGACTCAGAGAGTGATGTCAGTAGCCGCTAGATGGCGCTATACAGTGCCAAATGTAATACACGGCACTTGACGCCAGCATTGGCGACCCAGAGAGTGTTGTACGACGCCGCTAGATGGCGCCAAATTTAAGAAGTGTGTCGTCAACATAACACAAAGTTACTTTTTGTGATTTTTTCAAATAGAAAGTAGCTAAAGGAGCATTATTTACTATGATAATTTTTCTCTAAGGTCAATGACCTTTGAACTAGGACGTTTTAAGTATTTTTCAGTTTTCTGTCTATAACTCAAAAAATTATAATCACATTATACTTGAAATAATTTTAAAAGAGAGTTTTCACAAAGGTCTATCAATGTGGAAGATTTTAAGTTTCTACGTTGCATAGTTTAGAAATGGCAGGGGGGGGACACATTGCAAGCCACTTTGGCGGGCTATATTTCGCAGTTGGTACACCTGATAAAAAAGTGGTGTATGAAACATTACCTTCATTTTAGTAGACCTATTCAATGATACCCCACACGAGGGGGTGCAGCGAAAAAATTTTTTTTTTCCCCATTTCACATGTATGGGTGCCACCCCTAAAGAACGTAAAAACTATTTTTTTATTCTTTTAAAATTGAGATCTATATGCAGACTATTTTTTAACAAAATTTCATTTACTTATGTTTATAACTGTAGAAGTTATTAAGCTGTAAAGGATTAGGACAGACGGACAGACGGACAGACGGACAGACGGACAGACGGACAGACGGATAGACGGACAGACGGACAGACGGACAGACGGACAGACGGACGGACATGACGAAACTATAAGGTTTCCTTGTAGGACTTCGGAACCCTAAAAACACTTTACATGGTATCAAAACTATCTCAATCGAATCTCTTAGTGATTCTAAACAAACTAGATAGATATAATAGAGTATACTTTATTGTTTGCATACCATAAAAATAAAATAAAGTTACAACATAAATGAGCATCAGTACTAACAATTAGGGGTCTTATAGACAACCACTGGATGAACTTGAAATGTACAAGAAATTATAACAATAAACTACTTTCACGTTTACACTAAACTAAAAAACAACCTTCTATTGACAACCCTACGAGCAGCGGAGCTGCTGCGGGGCAGTTTATCATTTCGGCCCGTTATCTCAGTAACTGCAATCCGCTTGGCTGCTTCACTTGTCTCAGATTCGCAGGTGCCCAAGCCCTTCGGTTTTACGCCGGGGTCAATGACCAGCCGCTACTTAGAAGATAGATCTGTAACCGATTAATCGGCTACTCTACTAGAGAGCTTTCGTTGCAAATAATCGCCATCTGGCCCGTACCCTTCAGACCGAAACACAGCAATGCAAGCATCACTGTTTGGCGGAGACGTAGGTACGGTGGTAGTGAGGTCACGGGCGTCCAGAGTGGGGACTTTAGGCGTCCACTGGGTGATCTCAGGGATGACGGTGACACGCTGTGGTCTTGTGTCGCCCTATGCTTTCGCATCGAGAAGGTGTTCAGGGAGACAAAGTCTTCCCTGGGACGTGCCTTACAGGCGTAGCACAGGGGGGGCACCGGTAGCATACACATTCCCGGAGTTCCCCCACTATTGTGCTGAAGATGGTCACCGGGGAGGTTTTAGTGCGGTAAAAATCCCACACACCCCAGCCTCTACCCCACGAGGCCGGTAGCCTTTTGAAGGTATCCTCCACGAAAACAAAAACAAAAACAAAAAAAAAACGAAATGTGTGCTGGGACACATGGTAGAAGTGAAACTTTAATGGACAAGTGGAAAAACGAATCGCAACGGACAAGTGGAAAAACGAATGGAAACTGACAAGTGGAAAAACGAATTGCAACAAAATTTTAACTTGAAGTTTTACGGGCAGATTGTTAATGTACTTATCCAATTTGAAAACCTGCCCGTAAAACTTCAAGTTAAAATTTTGTTGCAATTCGTTTTTCCACTTGTCAGTTTCCATTCGTTTTTCCACTTGTCCGTTGCGATTCGTTTTTCCACTTGTCCATTAAAGTTTCACTTCTACCATGTGTCCCAGCACACATTTCGTTTTTTTTTCGCAGGTTTACTGCTAATTATGATTTTGTTTGATTAGGTAGGTACATTTTAATGAATGCATTTTTTATTTAAACATATCTTATTTTATCAAACAAAACACTTGTTATTAATTTATGTTATAAATACAATACTGACAAATTCACGTAGTGGTCAACGTGTCAAACGACGTTTGAGCATTTAACATACAAAAATTCTAACAGAAAAGCAGAAGTAGGTACGGTAGTAGTACTTCCCCGGACGAGCTCCTTCACAAGGAACTCTACCTACATTATTCAAATCTGTATTTTTTGTACTTGTTTGACTTAATTCAACTGTTCAAGTGGCATTTCGCGTGCGACAACTTTGATAAAATGGAACTTAGATACGTAGATACCTATTACAAATAAGGTGTGGTGTGACTGAGTTGTGGAATGGAATATCTAGTATGGAACTAGAATTAAATAAATTTTGCTAATAAGTACAAACAGTGATAGCCTAGTGGTTGAACGCTTGCCTTCTGTGCACGGGGGTCTGAGTTCGAACCCAACCCGCATCTCTGACTTTTCGAATTCATGTGTAGATCAGAATGTGATTATCACCTTGCTGTAACTGTGAAGGAAAACATCGTGAGGAAACCTGCACACCTGAGAGTGCTCCATACAATTCTCGATGGTGTGTGTAGTCCGCCAACCCGCACTGGACCAGCCTAAATCCTTCGCATTCTGAGAAGAGGCCCGTGCAGTGGGACAGTAATGGGCTGATGAAGGTATAGGTACTAGGTTCATCATCCTCCGAGCCTTTTACCCCAACTATGTTGGGGTCAGCTTCCAGTCTTAGTATATAACACAGAGCGACTGCCATCAGACCCCCGCAACCCAGTTACTGGGTAATACTGAAATTCGGAGGTTAGACCAGTTGTTCGTATGATGACCGGCTATGCTATTCAGAACCACACGATAACCAGTTGTCGACCGGTTCGGTTTGTTATCTCGTTTCGTCTTATGATTCACGCAACGAGAGAAAAAGAGATAACAAACCGAATCGATCGACAACTAGTTATCGTATGGTTCTGAATCGCTATGCGGGACCGACAGCTTATCGTGTTCTCTCTTAATATAGGTACTAGGTTATTTTTACTAATATGTATACCAAATTCTCATCCACTTAAGAAAGACGAGTCGAGTCGGTTAAGAAACACTGTTTCTTAATAAGATATCGCTGACGTCAGCCAAAGACGTGCCAAGTGGATGAGAATTTCGATACCACGAGCAGTGTTCACGGTAGCTTAGTGGCTAAAGCACTGGCGTACTGAGCCAGGAGTCGCAGGTACGAATCCTGCTCGTGAGCGATTTTTTCTTTCCACAATTTAAATCGTTAGTTCTTATTTAATTTACTATAAATCAATTAAACACCAAACTTTTTTCCATTTTTATTATTTATTAAATGCTGTTTAAATTATTTAAAGTCGATTTTTCTTGGTTCAGACCTAGTTTCCATTCTCGTTTTTATACAAACAAAGGAACTGCTGCCCAACGACCTTAGGTTTTGCAACGGTAACCTTACCTTACGGGTGTGGTCAAACAAGACAGTAAAATTTGGACCGCGATCGGTGTACCTAATGATATTTTGATATTAGAATGTCCGTACCACCGACCATACAGTCCAATAGACGCCTAATGTTGAATATAATGTGTACAATAAATTCTGCCACTAGCTGAGGCGGGGTACTGCAATCCGATTGGCCCTACCACGGCGGCTATTGGCTAATCACTAATCGCGGCTGTTTTGACGGCTCTCTCTCTATCGTGTCGACATGAGCTACATAACGATAATAGCTCATGCCGTGAGAAAAAGATTAGCCAGTCAGCAGGTTGGTAGCGGGGCTAACTGCCTAAAGTGCGCCGGACGATCAATTAAATATCGTCATTCGTGGAGGCTCTTTTAATGCACCTCCTCTCTTTTAATGACAGCTCATCTAAGTGATCTAAACTGATTTGAAGATTTCAAGTGGTGTGTTGCAGATATGAGTAGCTTGTTATGAGGCGTCTATGGGGTGTATGGTCGATGGTCCGTACTATGCAATAAGGGCGCGTTCACGTTTGGCAACTGCTGCCGAATTGCGTAACTCACTCGCGATCGCAATCATCTGGATGTCAATGTTCATTGCTCTGTGTGTTTTGACAATCCATGTTATCAGCTACTACGTACATACCACGCAATGAATATTGCTTTAATTTCAAAATGAAATCTAATTATAATAAAACAAAGTTTGCGTATATTATTATTAGAAAAAGAAAGAAGAAAGAAAAACCTTTATTTGGCACAGAACAGTGACAGGACAGCACAACAATATTATAAAAATACTAAAGTTACAAGAAAAACATGAAGTTGCTGCCGGGCATGCTACGCCAAAAGGGTCACCAACTCAGCAAGAAAAAAATTTTTTTTTTAACTAAATATCTGTAAAGACGCTTGTCATCTTAGTCTACGTGCGACCACGAAATGCTGCAAAGCTTTCGAAACGTCAGGGAAACAAATTTAAATAATATACGCGATTTAATCCGGTTAAACTTTGTTTTATTATCATTATAATAAAACAATAATAATATAATATTTGTTTAAATTTGTTTGTAATGATCGCGAAAACTAAGAAATTATTATGAAATCTAATGTCAAAGTGAATGCATTACACAATGTTGCGCCACAACACTCGGTCCTCTGCCTTGTGCATCCAGTCCCCAGCCACCTTCTTCAGGTCATCGGACCACCTGGCTGAGGGGTGCACTACGCTGCGTTTGCCGATTCGCGGTCTCCACTCAAGGACTCGTCTGCTCCAACGGTCATCGGTCCTTCGACAGACATGGCCAGCCAACTGCCACTTCTGCTTAACATAACATAACCAGCCCATTACTGTCCCACTGCTGGGCACGGGCCTCTTCTCAGTACGAGAAGGCTAAGGCCTTAGTCCACCACGCTGGCCTAGTGCGGGTTGGCGGACTAAACACACCATTGAGAACTGTATGGAGCACTCTCAGGTGTGCAGGTTTCCTCACGATGTTTTCCTTCACCGTTAAAGCAAGTGATAATTGAATATAAATCCGCACATGAATTCGAAAAGTCAGAGGTGCGGGCCTTCACTTCACTTACTTCTGCTTACTGATCCTACAAGCTATGTCGGTCACTCCGGTTCCGCTCCGGATAATCTCGTTACGGATTTTATCCTTCAAAGAAAATCCAAGCATAGCTCGCTCCTCGCTCCATAGCTCGCTCCTCGCTCCATAGCTCGCTCCTCGCTCCATAGCTCGCTCCTCGCTCCATAGCTCGCTCCTCGCTCCATAGCTCGCTGAGCGACTGAATTTGTAGAGTACGCCGAATTACTGTCAGTGTCCACGTCTCGGCACCGTAAGTCATACATGACAGATGAAATATAATGTTATTTTTAATCTATTTTTACTTTTTTTAAAGGAAAGATTGCTGACGATTTTTTAATCAGGCCCTGGATCCAGCCGCCAAACGAGAGCCTTTTGAAGTGTTAATTGTGGCTTTTGGGTCTTGGCTATGCTATTCTATTAGGTCATGAGCCGTAACCACTACGGGTACAACGACTGTAGAATCCACGTCCCAAAAATCGGCTATAATTCATCATCATCATTTCAGCCCAAAGATGTCCACTGCTGGACATAGGCCTCCAAAAGGGGGGAATATGCCATTATCGCCACGCTTGGCAGGCGGGTTGGCGATCGCAGTTGGTTGGTTATATACTCAAAGAACGCTGCTGCCCATCCTCTGGTAAATCCCTTAGTGGCCTTTTACGAACCCATGAGAAGAAATAGGGTGGTGCAATTCTTTATGTCCGGCACCACACGGTACAAATATCAGCTATTATTATATAAAAAAACTTCCAAAAGATTAAAATCTCCCACAAATATTTGAATTGTATTTTTATCCATAAGTCGTACCTTGCATTATAAATATACACTTGGTTACCATGATTGTTTGATCCCGGTGTCTGTGACAGCATAATGAGGAGAAACTAATAAATTTATCATTCCTGCACGTGATTGAATGTGTTTAGTCTCAAATAAAAGGTTTTTATGGTTTCATATCAAGGAACCATCATTGAAAATAGGAGTAATTGAAGTTTACTCGTTGAAAAAAATAATGTCGTGTCGTGTCGTGTGTTATGTCGATTTTGTGAGTAGACTCCCTGGTTACTCTAGTTCAGCCATTCCCAAAGTGGGCGATAACGCCCCCCTGTGAGTGCTGCAGGCCTAAAGGGGGGCGGTAAGAGACCCAGAATAAAATAGGGGCGTTGTGTAAAGGGGCGATGTGTAATTTTATCTAGCTAGGAGGATTTTTAGACACCGACTGAACTCTCGACTTTCGAGTAGACAAAATAATTTTGGGAACCACTGCGTCTAGTTGAATGTTCTTCAACTTCGGTTGAATGGTCGATCTTATCAAACAACATAAATTGACGTCTATTTACGGCTAAAATTAATATCCAATCTATCGACGATTTACCCTACTATAGAGATAGAAATTTGACATATTATGTATGAAGCTTATGTCAAATTCCTATCTCTAGTAGGGCTAATTGTAGATAGATTGGATATTAATTTTGGCCGATAGTTGTACTCGTTGTACTCCAAGATACCCATCTACTTGGATTTAAAACTTCTTCATCGTCTCATCACATCATTTCATCTTTTCCGACACAAGCCATCATGTGGCCTATTTTGATGTTATTGTAATTTAAACAAATTGAGATATAGTGATAGTCCTTATCCTTCACGCTATAGCGTTAGGGGAGTGGCAGTAATTACAGATATGTAATGCTATCGACGACTTGTAGCACCCAAAACAAATGTAAAAAGGAGATTAGGCTCGTGAACCAGTGACAGCGGTGCTGTAAACACAACAAAACACAACACGCGTGAAAATTATTTCCTAGGTAGTAGAAACTTTGTAACAATCAAATAATTATGCTTACATTTACAATGACAACACGAAATTTTATTTAGGTACCGAAAAGCCAAAAATGGATGCTTAACTCAATCGAATATGAGATTGATCAGATTTCTTTTCATAATTTTTAATTCAATCCCTTAATAGAAGTTGTATAAAATTATAAACAGAGCATAGTGAAGTTTTTACGGTTACTAAAATTTACTACGACCACTGCGACTAAGCGGTTCACAAGAGGATGGGCAGTAGCAGTAGCGTTCTCTGAATGTTTATTCAACTAACTGCGATCGCCAACCCAAGCGTGGTGATTATGGCATATAGGGATATTTTCCCCCTTTTGGGGAGGGGGGGGTTTCCAGCAGTAGACGTCTTTCGGCTGAAATGATGATGATGAAAATTGTGAGATTTACGTATTACTTGATAACTTATTAATGCGGAGAGCGGCTTCCCAAAAGGAGTTGTTAAAACCAGATTTTCGTTAATTTCACGTTTATATTTTATTTTTAAATCAGCATGATAAGTGGTATTAAATCGACACGCAGTTCACAAATGAGATCTTTCTAACAGTATAGTTGAAAGCTATAAAGTGCAGCTTATGATTCGTGATGTACGACTGGCCTACAAATATTGGACCACAAGTTGATGAGAATGGTTCAAATCTAATTTTTATTTGATGGCTTTTTGATTAGTTTTGAACCCGTGACGATACAATAAGCTCCCGAACGGCTCACCGTAATGATATGAACGTTATTATTAGTAGATAATGTTATTACCGATTAGTCAGCTTCTCTAGTACCTATATTAGTTTTTTTAGGGATCAATACTTGATCAATATTATGATTATACATTTTTCTTTTGTATTATGTTTCCTGCAAAGAACCGCCGCTCGCCTCCTTTTTTCTTTTATAATAATAATATGTAGTACAAAGGCACTGTTATGTTAATTATTACATAACAGAATTATAATATCCTAATTAATGTATAACAACAAGAAGCATACTCATAGAACTCTGGCTAGTTGTATTATTAAAAATATTGCATACTGTAGTATTATATTATCTGTGGCAGGCGTAACCACACCGAAGTTTGGCTGCGTAATTTCTTTCGGCATAGTAGCTAGATCCCTAAACCATGCAGCTATAAGCTACGCTTAACTTTGGAAAACCTTTTTCAATACAAAAACAATTCCAAGGAACGTTAGAATTAATTGCCTGGCCTCCATTTCCGGATAAATAATATATCTATCTTGGAAGATAATTCCCACTGTATTCAAATAAGCTCTGCCTTATTAGGTGTTAAGCCATTCCTGTTATTTTCGCTTCGTGACTGTTAAGTTCCTAGAACTTCAAATGCCTACTATAGTTTACTAGTAACTTATTACTGCATTGGTCGTTTGATCCTACAGTCCGAGATTTGGTTTGATTGGCCAGTGGAATTGAGATTTTTAACACAATATTCTGAGAAAATAGATATTTCTCAGAATATTTTTCTTAATACCAAAAATCGCTCGAGATCGAGAAAATCTATTTAAAGTTTTTATTTGTAAAAGTCTGATGTAACACTTCTTAGAAGTAATTGATTGATTAATATATCCGAAGAAAAATGTTTGTCCATGAAAAAACATCGACTGACGATTTTTTCTCTATTAATCACTTCTTCCTTTTTTACCCTCGACGCAAACTGAGGGATGTTATAATTTTAACATTTGTATCTGTGATGATCTATGGCATCATAGCTCCCAAACGGATGAACCGATTTTGATTTAGTATTTTATGTTTGAAATGTGACTTGATCGAGAGTGTTCTTAGCTATGATTCAAAAACATCTGTTCAGTCGTTTGAAGAGCATCAGCTCTTTTTTAGTTGATGAAGAGATGTGAGAAACTTGTACAAATCTAATCTTATTCGAAATTTGGTATCCTGTTACTTCAATGATATGTATTATTGCAAAAACATGGTAACCTTGCCTTATGCTGCAGCAGCACCTGGAATCTGCAGGATACCCAACTCCTTATTACCATTCCAACCAATATCAATGTTTCTATAAATAAACCAAAATTCTAATTACTACCAGCATCAATTACAACGAAAAAAGAGAAACACCTGAACTAAATCCTGGCTTACAAAAATAAATACGTACACACACGAACCTTGACCCTATTTACAGGCAAACAAATTAACCGTATTTAAAACTATGACAAGTTCAATCATCCATCACACCTGATCAGTCTGATACAATGGGTATTGTGTTCAATTTCCAAGCGGAGCACATTGAGAAAGACGATAATCGATTGTTGTGTAACATCTTTTTCTTTTATTCGCAGTGTTGTACCTACTGTGAGGGGCTCGTAGCGAAGCAACGACTGCGCGGATTGTACGATCTGCAAGGTACAAGGTGCAAGGCACTTGCCGCGGTCAGTCTGTGGATGGGTGACCGTTTCGTTACACATCGAGACCCCTCCGTGCCTCGGAGAGCACGTTAGGCTGTCGGTTCCGGTTGTCATACGAATATCTATGGCAGTCGTTACAGGTAGTCAGAAGCCCGAAAGTCTGACAGCTGGTCTAACCTCCGAATGTCAGTATTACCCAGTAACTGGGTTGCGGGGGTCTGATGGCAGTCGCTCCGTGTAAAATACTGATGTTCAGCCGCATCTGGCTAGACTGGAAGCCGACCCCAATATAATTGGGAAAAAGGCTCGGAGGATGATGTTGTACCTAATGTGTACGAAAAGACCAACTGGTAGTATTAGTAATCTAAAATATATTTTTTATTAATTAGAATTATTAGAATAACCAATATCCAAACTACCAAACTAAAACAGGGCCACGGAACACGGCGCTGCAAACAAATGAATTAATTATTGGTTAATTCCGTTGATTTTATTCGCTTTGCGATACAAGCGATTATTTTAAATATTTCAGTATATTCCTACATCCATGAAAACTACCATAATGGTATTGATTCTCATGTCCACCAACTTAATTAAAGCTATTCATAATATCTTTTTCTAATTGTGAAAGCAAGAAAGAGAGCAATAATTGTTGAACTGTCTAATTAGTTTACGTGGTTACGCGGTTACACCTACGGTTGCCTACACTTCTATTTTTAATCGGCACGTTCCGAGATCACGACAAAATTTGCATAGAAATTCTAACTTTGACTAATTTGACAGCACTAAAATTGTTGCCATTCCTTTCTTTTATTGACTATAAGTAAAAGATAGCGATAGTTTATAATAAGATTTTTTTTGTGAACAACAAAACCATTGTGTCAACAAAACTTGCAAAACCAAACACGTCCATTTGTTTTATCAGCAGCAGTATTTTAACTTTCAAACAGTAGGAAGTTTTTATATATTTCAAAACTAGCTACGTTCAATAGATCGTGGTAATCGATAAAAGTATTTTTTTTTAAACATTACGAGCAATTTAACAGGTAAATAATATCGATATGAATCCGATACCTGCAATCGTTGCGTCATTAATCGACTAAGATCGGAATGCTGCCATTGTTTCATGCAATAATTCTAAGTTGCTAACATTTTATTGCATTATAAACTCTATTTCTAGAACGGTATGATCCGGAATTGGTTGTGCACGTATAAATCGTTCAAGGTCGCTAAAGCGGTTTGATATCGTTTACATGTTCTGTTGGATAGAAAATATTTTAGAACTTCCAGAATCCAGATGTTGTCTGCGGTTTTCTTTATTTAAAAAGCACAGCGTCATAAAGAGTAGACGTCTGCTAGGTTGAGCCTATTGGCTATTATATTTTATGCCCGCGATAACGCTGATAAGAAACTAGCACCTAAATGCGACATCATCTCAACTCGAGATCAAATCCTCCACCCCCCACTTCATGTTTGCGTTGTAACTTGGGGAGCTGCTGTAATAACATAAGAGGCGTCACACACAATAGATCTTTCCAAGTCGCAGTGACTGAGGCCCGTATTACAGAAGATTCCTCAAGTACAGTTTAAACTTCAATCACCTGATCACTACTTAAGGATAGAATCGTTATTTGAGTATCGGTCTTATTCCAGAACGGTAATTATAAACTTTAATTCAACAACATAACACATGAATTTTGTCCTGAAATGAAATAGAAATCTCTACTCAAGCGTAGTCTGGACCACACTAATAGAATGATTACAGATCAAATCTCTGCTCAAATACCAAAACAGGTGACAGTATAAAATAAAGCTAATCTCAGCTGAACTGTGATCAATAAATCTCTGAATCTTGAGGAACGTTCTAAAATCAAAGCTCAACTCAAAACTAGTTTTAAACAGTGATCAACGCTTGAGTATAGTTATGTAATACGGGCCTTAGAGGTGTAAGACACCTAAGAGACCAACTCTGTAGTGGAATTATGGCAACACCGTTCGGTCACGGCGGCCAATCTTAACGAAGACTGCTTTTCCCATCTGCGCAGGACATATAGAGCACAAGTGTGTGCGCAAACACAGGTGCACTCTCTATTCTCTCACTCACTCTTATCCGATGGTACGGCAATCCGACACGACCGGAGAGTGATTAGATGCAGGACCGACGGCTTTACGTGCTCTCCGAGGCACGGGGATGTAGCTCCGCCAACTTCCTAACTTCGGGCTGCTACTGAGAAACTATCTTGACAGAAAAATCCTAATAACACTTATTTCCTGACCCGGAAATCGAACCAAGGACCACCATTAACTCCCACCACCTTAAACCACCACGCCTACAACTACAACACACACCATCGAGAAATTTATAGAGCACAAAGAGAACAGAAAACTAACAAATGAATTTCTTTGTTTTAGAGACACAACCAGCAGCGAACGATGAACTAAACACAGAACAAGATCAAAAGAATGCCTCGTGCCTGCACACTGAACGAATGAACGAAAATGCGCGCTTCTCGGCAACCATCGGACTATGCGTGACTGTGAGCCTGTGAGCTAAATATGTGCTTGTGTTAGTGATTCTGAAGACTCAAAATGGCGCATAAAGTGAAAAACAATCATTACGTGGCGACGCACAGGTCTGGAGTCGACTCGCCATCGTCCGGAGGCTATATACACCGCGCCTCATCTAGGGAAGAAAATGATAGTCACCGGGCTCCGTCCGAAAGAACGCTGTCCGAATATACGGTAAGTTTGTTTTTTAATTTTTATGGTATAGCTTGGCGAACGAGCTAAAGGCACACCTGATGTTAAGCCTTTTACCCATAGAAACTGCAATAGCACCCAGGCTGATTCCTAAATGGTACCGCAAGTCGGTTCGCCAAACTGAGACATAAAGATGGAAAGTCTCACGTGATTGTAATTTCACCGGCACTCGTACCCTTTGCACCAGAACACAGCAACGCAAGCATCACTGTTTGGTCGCCGAAACAGTGGCGGCGTTAAGGGGGGCCATGGGGGTGGTCCTCCCCTGGTACCAAGTACCAAAGGGTGACAAGTGGGTGCGGCGCCAGCGCCACTTGGAAGCCACCAGTATTAGTTTCTTCCCAAGTGGCGGTCCAGTGGATTACCTTAGAGCTTCTGAGATTATTCTGTAAAATGGGACTATTCTGAGTCTGTACTCTCATCTCTTCTCCGAATGAGAAGGATATAGGCCTTAGTCCACCACGCTGGCCTTCTGCGAGTTGGTGTACTACACACACCATCGAGAGTTTAATGGAGCACTCTCTGGTGTGCAGGTTTCCTCACGTATATAATTTACGAGTTTATCAAAAGACATCAACGAACATACGCGAAATGTGAATTTTTACATAAATAAATAAATATTTTTGGGACATTTTACACAGCACCATCTAGTCCCAAACTAAGCAGAGCTTGTACTATGGGTACTAGACAATGGATATAATACTTATATACTTTTTTTTTTTTGTAAATACATACTTATAATACATAAGAAACACCCAGACAAACACAAACACTTATGTTCATCACAAAAATATTTGTGTCCTGTGGGAATCGAACCCACGACCTCGTGATCAGCAGTCCGACACTCGAACCACTAGACCACAGACGTCGTCAAATCTCTTTCTTACGTTGGTACAGTCGACAGCATGACAGTGGTAACAGGTCAATTCGAAAACCGCCCTTACTGCTTACGAAATAAAGATGCTGCTAATGTCAAAGTGTTACCACCGACCTGCGGTCGACCGTACCACCACATATGTCTACGTTTGCCCTGTTTTTAGTATTTGTTGCTAAACTACATAGTATGCACTATAATCAGACCAAGTTTGACGCTGGTATGTATTAACGTTTTGAAGACAGAGCAAGAACAAAAAAATTTAAAAAAATGAATGTTTTTTGAGGTTTCTTGTATGGGGACCCCTTTGTTTTAAAACTTTATTTTTATTTTTTGTGTGATAGAAACCATAGTGAAAATTTTAACTGGTTATATATTACCGTTACAAAGATACAGACCTGTGACAGACAGACGGACGGACAGCGTAGAGAGAGTAATAGGGTCCCGTTAGCACCCTTTGCACCCTAAAAACTATCCCAATCTATTCTCCTGATGATTCTAAACAAACTAGTTTCTCAAACTGTGTTAACAAAAAGTAACGTTGTATAGATTCGCTTTTCTTTTACAACTTGAGACAGCCATCAAAATAGTTTATAATCCGATATTAGCTTCGCATTCCGCACGTTCTTTCGTACCATCATTTTAATTGATAAACTGCGCAGGCGTATTTGTATGTACGTCAGCAAAAATAAATATTTGTGTCTGTTTTTGTTAGTTATTTTAATCATACGCATATGAACGGCTTGAGACTGATTAACTACAGCGTAAATAATGTCCCACACTAGGAATACTCCTATATACAGGGTGCCACAGGGAAAGTACCTAAAATATTAAAAATAGGACATTTTACTTGAAGAAGACATCATTTTTAGGTTTCCGTACCCAAGGGGTGCCAAACGGGACCGTATTAAAATAAATAAATATATAAATATTTTTGGGACATTTTACACATCACCATCTAGTCCCAAACTAAGCAGAGCTTGTGCTATGGGTACTAGGCAATGGATATAATACTTATATACTTTTTTTTTTTGTTGTAAATACATACTTATAATACATAATAAACATTAACATAAGTATTAACAACATAAGTATTACTCTTGCTACGCTGTCCGTCCGTCCGTCTGTCTGTCACAGGGCTGTATCTTTTGAACGGTAATAGGCAGACGGTTGAAATTTTCCCAGAATATGTTTGGCTATGACCTACCCTACCACGACAAATATTAAAAATAAAAAAGTTTCTTATTTCCCCCCGTACAAGAAACCTCGAAAAACAATACTTTTTTCAACATATTTGTTCCTGCTCTATCTTCAAAACGGTAATACATATAGCGTCAAACTTAGTCAGATTTTCATTTTAGTGCATAGATAGATAGATAGATAGAGTATACTTTATGTTTTGCACAACATAAAAATTAAAATAAAGTTACAACAAACATGAGCACAGTACTAACAATTGGCGGTCTTATCGCTATACAAATATGCATACTATGTAGTTTAGCAACAAATACTAAAAATAGGGCAACATAGACATATGTAGCTTAAACGGAGCCTCTCGACGTGTCGGTCTCGGCATGAATCTGGACAAGACTAAAGTCATGTTCAATATGCATGACATGCCGAGGCCAATATTCGTCGAAGGGTAGGCACTCGAAGTTGTAACGGAATACGTCTACCTAGGGCAGGCAATTCAGCTTGGTAGACACAACTTCGAGAAAGAAGCCAACAGAAGGATCCGTCTGGGCTGGGCAGCATTTGGCAAACTTCGCCGTGTCTTCTCGTCGCCTATACCGCAAAGTTTGAAGACAAAGGTCTTCAACCAGTGCGTCCTGCCAGTCATGACTTACGGTGCCGAGACGTGGACACTGACAGTTGGGCTAGTCCACAAATTCAAAGTCGCTCAGCGAGCTATGGAGCGAGCTATGCTTGGAGTTTCTTTGAAGGATAAAATCCGTAACGAGATTATCCGGAGAAGAACCGGAGTGACCGCCATAGCTTGTAGAATCAGTAAGCTGAAGTGGCAGTGGGCTGGCCATGTCTGTCGAAGGACCGATGGCCGTTGGAGCAGACGAGTCCTTGAGTGGAGACCGCGAATCGGCAAACGCAGCGTAGGGCGCCCCCCTGCCAGCTGGACCGACGATCTAAATAACGTGGCTGGGGGGGACTGGATGCGGAAGGCAGAGGACCGAGCGTTGTGGCGCAACTTGGGAGAGGCCTATGTCCAGCAGTGGACTGCGATAGGCTGAGTTGATTGTTGATTGAGACATATGTAGTGGTGCACGTACCACTACATATGTCTATGTAAGAAAGAAATGCAAAAATTCATATTTCGCGCACGGTGCGTTGATGTCTTTTGATGAACTGTCGTACACAGCGACAACACAGGTGTTATCGCTGGTGGTACGGCACCCTTACTGCGTAAGTCCAACTCACACTTGGCTGGTTTATTTTTTAGCAAGTAATACTGCGTTAAAGGATTTTTCAAGTGTTTTCCTGAGCCAGGAATCGAACTTTCAAGTAATCTAAAAAATATCACCTGTAGTTTTATGCCATCAATCGGTAGAGTCAGGAATGCGAATTAAATCACTCTAACAAATATTGTGTCCTATATTGAAGGAAGATCTCGAAATCTAACATGGCTTAGGTACGTTTCAATAAAATTGAACGTAGCATCCGTATTTTATGTTTTGTTTGTGTATATTTCATGGTCTTCCTTTAATTTTAGACACAGTTTGATGGATAGATTTTGTCCATATTATTGACAAGATCTATCAACAGAAGCTATTAAATACAGGATGGTACATCTTCGCGATTGTGTCAGTTCGAATCCGCCCTGGCGTTTTTTTTAAATAAAATGATTTCTTCTTCACGTAAAATATCATATTTCCAATATTAAAAGTAGGTACTTTCCCTCCATGAAACATAATGACCCCAGTACCTACATGTTGGGTGCATTTGCAGACTCTAATCTTTAGAATCATTAAGTAACTTGTATTTTTTCAGACGAGGGAAGAGAGAACCAGGTCTCCTTCCGGAGAGCACAGGAACGGGAGACGGCATCAGCACACGAACGGCTCTCCTAGAGCTGACTCCGGGTCTGATGTGTACGTCACCAGCGCCGCGTACCGAGCCCCTTCAGAAATCAGGTAAGTTTGATTACACAGGATTACCTCTTGTACGCAGCAATTTTGCCTACACCGCAATGTTTGAAGACGAAGGACGTCAACCAGTGCGTCCTGCCTGTCATGACTTACGGTGCCGAGACGTGGACACTGACAGTTGGGCTAGTCCACAAATTCAAATATTCAAAGTCGTACAGCGAGTAGGAGTTTCTTTGAAGGATAAAATCCGTAACGAGATTATCCGGAGCAGAACCGGAGTGACCAACATAGCTTGTAGGATCAGTAGGCTGAAGTGGCAGTGGGCTGGCCATGTCTGTCGAAGGACGGATGGTGGTTAAAGCAGACGAGTCCTTGAGTGGAGACCGTGAATAGGCAAACGCAGCGTAGGACGCCCCCAGCCAAGTGGACTGACGTGATGACCTGAAGAAGGTAGCTGCCCCTGTCAGGGGGGGACTGGATGCGGAAGGCAGAGGACCAAGTGTTGTGGCGCAACTTGGGAGAAGCCTATGCCCAGTAGTGGACTGCGATTGCCTGAGTTGGTAATGATGCCAATGACGCCGCAATTCTAGACACAATTAATATTCCATTATGTTCGCGTGGATTCACGTTTAGGTTAATTTTTTAATATATTTTTAATGAAGTTTTAAAATTTAAAAAAGCTGACATTTTACAGTGTTCGTTTTTTAGGGTTCCGTAGTCCTACAAGGAACCCTTATAGTTTCGTCATGTCCGTCCGTCTGTCCGTCTGTCCTAATCCTTTACAGCTTAATAACTTCTACAGTTATAAACATAAGTAAAAGAAATTTTGTTAAAAAATGGTTTAGATATAGATCTCAATTTTAAAAGAATAAAAAAATCTTGGTAACGTATTTTAGGGGTGGTGCCCATACATGTGAAATGGCGATGTTTTTTTTTTATCCCCTCGTGTGGAGTATCATTGAATAGGTCTACCAAAATTAAGGTAATGTTTCATACACAACTTTTTTATCACGTATACCATCTGCGAAATACAGCCCGCCAAAGTGGCTTGCAGTGTGTCCCCCCTCCTGTCATTTCTAAACTATGCAACGTAGAAACTTATAATCTACCACATTGATAGACCTTTTAAAAAACTCTCTTTTAAAATTATTTCGAGTATAATGAGATTATAAATTATTCAGTTATAGTGAGAAATCTGCAAAATACTTAAGACGTCCTAGTTCAAAGGTCATTGACCTTAGAGAAAAATGGTCTTGGCAAATAATGCTCCTTATTTACTTTCCATTTAAAAAAATCACAAAAAGTAACTTTGTGTTATATTTATATGACACACTTCTTCAATTTAGCTTCTTAAATTTACCGCTAGGTGGCGCTGTTTACAAAAACTAAAATTGCAATGATTAATATTATTCAATTTGTTTCGTTTGTAATTAGACTTACTTAAGGAACCCTATAATACTGAGCATGGCCCGACATGCTCTTGGCAGGTTTTTATAAAGTATTTTTACGTAACCCTGTAAAAAGAAATTAACGCTTCCTAACGTAATGTTCTTTGAATACTCTTTAATGCTGGTGATGTTTTCTCCATACAAACGCTCTCGACTGTTTTCTTTCTGGCTTAAAACCCTAGAGCAATGATTTTTTTACAGTAAAATAAATATCACCTTTTTGTTTGTCCCTATGTTTTCGTTTTTGTTGATAAATTATTTCTAGAAGACCTAAAAAAATCTCAAAATTGCTTATTTAGACCTTTGTCTACAGAGGCCTAATGTATAAAGACAATTATTAATAAAAAAGTAAAATCATAGCGACACAGTCATATTCTTCTTTCAGTTTATGAAATATATTTTAAATAGGTCCAGTTTCGGAGGAGAAAATAGTCGAGAGCCTCAAATTATGACTTTTTTATTAAGGCTTTTCAGTCGGAGCTGCAGTTGTCCTTATCGCACTTATTTGAGGCCGAGCGCTCGAAAAGCGACGGCTATAGTTTCTTCAAATACATAATTTTTAAAAGTCTATCAGACGTGTTCTGAAACTTATGGTTTTAACTTATGGTACGCCGTGGTTTCCATTCAAACAAAGTCGAGTCCTAACAGTTAACGAAATCTTCCCTGCTTCCGTTCTGCATAGTGCATATCAACCATAAAAGCCACACTTTTTGGTTCACATGATCACTGGCAATAATCTTACTAAAACTGTTTATGGTGTAATAGTAACCCATGGAATCACTACAGGTTCACTGGCTCGTTTTAATACACCGTTAGCTTGTATTGGTGCCGCTAAATCCTTAAACTCCTCTAATTTCGTCCAACGGAGCTCGATACGTGCGCCCTGCGCCTTCGTCTCCGAAATGGGAGCAGACGGACGTTTTAACCGCGACAGTTTATAGAATTTACTATCGTGAAACTGGCCATCACTGTCCTGTGTTGGCTTTAAAATCAGTCAATGTCTAACTCTGTATGGAGTAGTTAAACGTGGGCTGGCGTCCTGTTTGCAAACCTATCACACATTATAGTTAGTTACCGTCGCACTGCTAAACACGGGCTTCCTCTTAGAATAAGAAGGATTTTAGGCCTAATTCCACTATTTTTTTCTTCACCATCATAATCAAATTCTGACCCGCACAAACATCAGCAGGTTCGTGCTAGCTTTGTATTCAGATCCTTATGCATGAAAAGAAAGCATTCAACCGCTATCAACCCGCTTGCAAACCTATGTCATACTAAAAAAACTGCCGCGTTCCAACCGCCCGTTTGTTCAGTACTTATGCCGAACAAAACCTGCACTAAAGCGTCGATTGGAGGGAAATTGCTCTTAATGCAATTCAACGGTGCATGTATGAATCATATATATTCTGAATGTACTAGTTACATTCCCGAAGTGTTTTGAGGATTGGAAACTGCGCAACAGAGTGCCGTACATGCCTGCAAGAAAGAAAGAAAATATTGTATTGAAAAAAAAACAATCCGCGCTTAGTAGACCGATTGGAGATCGCAGTTCGTTGTTATTAGGAAGCCCCATTCTTTTGAGGAATTCCCTTTGTTGTCTTTTGAGGCAATCCCTTTGTCGCCCAGTGTCGTATTTTGAGGTAATCCCTTTATCGCCTTTTGAAGTAATCCCTTTGTCGTCTTTTTAGGATAACTCTTTGTCGATCTCTTTATCGCCTTTTAATGTGATTTAGGTATCGCATTTTGAGGTAATCTATTTGTCGCCTTTTGAAGTACATAATCCCTTTTTCACCTTTTGTCGCTTTTTGAGGTAGGTAATCTCTTTGTAGCCTTTTTTAAGTATTTGTCCCCTTCTGGAGTAATCCCTTTGTCACCTTCTGAGGTAATCTCTTTGTCACCTTTTGCGAAAATGTGGAACCAACTCCCGTCAGCAATTTTCCCGAAACAATTCGACATCGGAGCCTTCAAGAAACGAGCATACGTCTTTTTAAAAGGTCAGCATCGCATCGGCGACTCCCTTGGTGTTGCGGATGTCCATGGGCGGCGGAGATTGCTTACCATCAGGTGACCCGCATGCTCGTTTGCCCCCCTATATTATAAAATAAAAAACCACGGCTAGTAGGAAGTTAAGGCACTATTCTTGGCTAGAAACACATCAGAAATACTGTTTTTATACCAATCTGATATTATTTCTAAAGAAACTTTCCTTACTGCGCAAGCAATCCCGCACACCGCTCTAGTATTAGTAGGTAGTTCAATACAAATTCTGCTCAGTTAAACCAAACAAATATACAGTTAGGTTGTAAATCATTTGCTCCTATAATTCAACCGCGGTTCGCTCTGCTGACAGCGCAATGATGTCGCGACACGGGAATCGAACCTAGGCATCTGGGGCACGATTTATAAGCTCTCGCGTACCTTGGAGAAATGTGGAACTAGTCTTAAATTACGGAATTTTCAACCTTAATATAAAGAAAGAAAGAAAAAGCTTTTATTCTTGCGCTCCAGTTGACGCACACACTACAAAACTTATACATAATACTTTACAATTTCATGACAGATTAGTATAGTTACAGTTAAATTGACAACCGACAACACTGGACATAAACAATACAATATGAAGTAATAATACTTAGGCCCGTATAACAGAAGCTTCCTCAAGTACAGTTTAAACTCCAATCACCTGATCACTACTTAAGGATAGGACCGTTACTTGAGTATCGGTCTTATTCCAGAACGGTAATTATAAACTTTAATTCAACAACATAACACATGAATTTGACCTGAAATATAATAGAAATCTCTACTCAAGCGTAGTCTGGACCAGGGTTGTTGCGAATATCAGCATCAGCATCAGCATCCGCTGATCATCAGCAACACTTTCAACATCAGCATCAGCATCAGCATCCGCATTAAATGATGCTGATATTTATGCTGATGTTCATGTTGTAACGTGACCGAAGGGGGAGGGGCTTATGGCACATGTTTTTGTTTCGCTTGTGAGTTTTGACCGCTACTATAATTATTAATCTGAGGCTAGTATAATAAGTTTATGGTTTTGAACAATCATAGCACAGATTATTAAACTTCGGTGATTTTTAGCAAAACCAAAACAAACTTGTCTATTACGACAAATGTAAACAGCAGACAGTACAGTTGAAAGGCGTTCTAACAAAAAGGGCAATATGGAGCTATTATAGTCAGCTAATAAAAAGCCAAGGATGAAAATAATTTATGCTGGATTGCCTTTGCTGGATAAAAATAATCAAGCTCTTCATTAACGAATGCAAATCATAAAAGAAGCATTAAGCATAATAAGGGGAACTCAACATTTTTTAAAACAAAGAAATATTGGCATTTGCGTTAGCGCTGCTCTTTTGTGCGCTCAAAGTAGGTCCATCATTCATCATCATCATGTCAGCCGAAAGTCGTCCACTGCTGGACATAGGCTTCTCCAAGCAGTTTGGGGAAATATGCTATAATCGCCACGCTTTGCAGGCGGGTTGGTGATCGCAGTTGGTTTGTTAAATACTCAGAGAACGCTACTGCCCATCCTCTGGTGAATCCCTTAGTCGCCTTTTACGCCACCCATGAGAAGATAAATGCAATAAGTGGTGCAATTCTTTACATCCGGCACCACACAGAATAAAGTAGCACCAGTTTAAATAATTTCACTTACAAAATGTTTCTTTCTTCATATGCAAAAACTTTGTATATTTATATCTCGTTTGTTTAAGCATAGTGAAAGAAAGCTCAAATGCTTTTATATAAAAGAAAAGCCTTAAAACTTCTTTTAAAATGCGCCTAAAATAGATTAACGTTTTCGGTAATCCTAAAAAAAATTGCGCTCGCTTCGCTCGCGCTATTTGCAGGATTCTTTAAGGGTTTGTCTCATGTACATTTTCAATGTTCATGTTATGTTTTTCATAATTTACCAGATTTTAGTTAATAATTCGTAAAGAAAAATGTAGGTTCGCGATTTTTTTTTCCTAGGGCTCTATGAAAACATAATAAAGTTTCGTTTGTTATATTATTTTGCCCTTAATTTTAAAATTTGATTAATCACCGTAAAGGTTTAAAAAAGCACTATTTTTAGCCTTTAACCAATATCGGATTTTTATAAAAAAATATAATAAATAAATTCAAATACATTTTTATATAAATTCATAAGGATCACTACACATTTCCAATTCGAAAAAATCAGCATCAGCATCAGCATCCGCTGATGTCAATGTCAAAAATCAGCATCAGCATCAGCATCCGCTGATGTGATAAAATTCTGGATCAGCAACAACCCTGGTCTGTGGACCACACTAGAGTGATAACAGATCAAATCTCAGTTCAAATACCGAAACAGGTGACAGTATAAAACAAAACTAAACTCAGCTGAACTGTGATCAACAAATCTCTGCTTGAGGAACGTTCTAAAATCAAAGCTCAACTTTAAACTAGTTTTAAACAGAGATCAACGCTTGAGTATCGTTCTGTAATGCTGGCCTTAGTCTTGTTTTAGCGGAACGAGTTTTTTTTTTTCATCATCATCATCATCATCATCATTTCAGCCGAAAGACGTCCACTGCTGGACATAGGCCTCCCCCAAACATCGCCACAACGACCGGTCCTGTGCCTTCCGCATCCAGCGGATTCCCGCGACCTTCACCAGGTCGTCGGTCCACCTTGTGGGGGGCCTACCCACGCTGCGCCTTCCAGTACGCGGTCGCCACTCCAGAACTTTACTGCCCCATCGGCCATCCGTTCTGCGAGCAATGTGCCCTGCCCACTGCCACTTAAGTTTGGCAATTCTTCGGGCTATGTCGGTTACTTTCGTTCTCCTGCGAATCTCCTCATTTCTGATTCGATCACGCAGGGACACTCCGAGCATAGCCCTCTCCATTGCCCTTTGAGTGACTTTGAGCCTTCTTATCAGGCCCATTGTGAGCGACCACGTTTCAGTACCGTAAGTAATTACTGGCAACACACACTGGTCAAAGACTTTCGTCTTGAGACACTGCGGTATTTTGGACGAAAAGATATTGCGTAGCTTCCCGAACGCTGCCCAACCGAGTCGGATTCGACGATTTTTTTTTTTACTACCACTTTTTTATTAACTCGCTTCCAGTCTTGTCTGTCTGTTCGGTACAACGACCATACAGCCCAATAGACGCCTAATGTTGAATATAATGCGCACAGTAAATTCTGCCACTAGCTGAGGCGGGGTACTGCAATCCGAATGGCCCTACCAAGGCGGCTATTGGCTAATCACTAACGCAGCAGTTTTGATGGCACATGTAAGTGGTCGAATTGAAAGTGGTTTGAAGTCTTCAACTGTACTGTGGTAAATAAAATTATCTTCTAAAACCAAAACTGGGTCAAAAGGACCGTGTGAAACATTCAAACTCATTCATTCTAAATCAACAGTAGTGTCGAACAAAAAACAACTTTATACGGTTAACTCCGAAAAGGCCATTAAATGTTATTATAAAAAGCAGCTTAGATGAGTAGCCGTGGGTACAGAATTAGGGCGAGACAAATTTACTTTACTTTCTAGTCGCGTCCTTGAATTTTTTGTGTCGATAATAGGGACTCCAGTTAGGGTTGTGGATCTATATTTAGAAAATAAAAATAAAAGGTTATTTTCCTCGGCAAAAGCTTATCTCGATTTTCCGCCACGTTTCTAAAAAACCAGATAAGTGTGAGTCGGACTCGCGCAGTAATAGGGTTCTGGTTCAGTACCATCTGATACCCGTAAAAACTGATGAGAGATCCCATGTGAGAGAGATCAGAGTCAAAGTCAAAGTATTTACTAGTGAGAATTTTGGTGATACAGTAGGTCTTAGAATATTTTACAGGAACTCAAAAATCTACCCTAATGGATATGGGCATACTTACAATATTTAACAATATAATAAATTAAAAGAGACATTGCATACAATTTAACAAATTTTTATTTATTTAAGAACAATTAAAATGTCAATTCTGAAACATTAGACTGCTGATAAAAAAAAAAGTATTTTCTAGCATAAGTACATAAAATCGGTCACATTCAATTTTGTCAAGAAGGAATTCGTCAATGGTATAGTAGCATTTATCTATATGGAATCTACAGTACTTAGTTTACGTTTAAATTGTGTCAAGTTTAAATCTTTGATGTCATTCGGCATACTCTGCATGGCTCCAAAAATATTACATAACATAACATAACATCACGCCTGTATTTCCCCGAAGGGGTAGGCAGAGGTGTAATAATACACCCACATTTCGCCAGTTATGTTATAGTCCCATGTAATAGGGGGCGAGCCTATTGCCATTGACCGGGCACAAATCCAGACTCCGGGCTGCTACTGAGAATTTCCTAATGAAAAAACCCAATAACACTTTGCCCGACCCGGGAATCGAACCCAGGACCCCACGCTCAGCAGTCGCGCTTGCAACCACTAGACCAACGAAGCAGTCAAAAATATTAAATAAGCTATAATATTTTTGGAGCCATACAGAGTATGCTCTTGTGCACGAGAGTGGTTTTTGAGCTTCTTAGGTATAATTCGTGTCGATATTCTTGTCTTAGAGACCATAGCAATCTAAATAATAAGGTAATAGAAGTGGTTAAGGCGCGGGCACTTGTCGCCGCGTGCAGGTGTCTCGTAGGACACCAGTGCGCGAACCGTTTGCTTGATCATCAGTGCTGTTTTGGACGCGGAGTCACTGAAATTGTATTTTTCAGCATATCTAACAGCGGAATTTTTTATTTTAATAATTTCTTAGGTTTTCGCGATCACTACACATTATAATAACACAAGTTTAACCGGATTACATCGCGTATACTATTTAAATTGGTTTTCCTGACGTTTCGAAAGCTTTGCAGTAGTGATGTAACGAGTGTCATTTTTTGAACAATCGCGGATGCGAATGCGAATGCGAATGCAAATATCTGCTACTGACATTCGCAAATGCGAATGTTCAGTTTTTGATATGAAACAGTGGGATATTAAATCTTTGAAGTAGCTGGCAGTTGATAATTTAATCAATGAAATGGTTGCGTTGGAAGACTTGTAAAATAATAAATAAATAATACCAAATGATAAAGTGAAGACTGATAATGTGCTTACGAGGTTAAGTAACTTTGCCTTGCATTAAAAAAACAAGAAATTAATGGATTTTGATATTTTTTTCTGATATTCATATTCGCAAAACATTCGCAGAAAATTTGCGAATGCGAATACAAATGCGAATATGCAAAAATATGCGAATATCCGCGAATGCGAATCACTAAATAAAATAAAGAATAAATAAATAAATTTTTATTTCACATAAATGGTGTACAGTAAACACTGAGGTAATATGTACTACGTACTAGAGAAGACACCTCGAACAAAATGTTTGTAGCACGTTTTAGAGCTCCTGCACTCTCACTCGCTTAGCCACGCTCGGGCCGCGCGTGCTCCGCGGCCAGCAATTTGTGCAAATTTTTTCGTTCCTGATGTCTGCTCCAGTACGTAGTACACACGGCTACACATCAAGCTGTACATTTCTAGTATAAGCTGACCTCACAATAGCTTGGCTTTCCGTACAATGCGAGATCAGCTTATATTGGAAATGTACAGCTTGATGTGTAGCCGTGTGTACATATTACCTCAAGATGCGAATGCGTACATTCGTTACATCACTTCTTTGCAGTGTTCGTTCTTAATTTATTTTGCATCGAGTGCTAGAAACATGGTGGGCGTAATTGCGTATTTATGTGTTGGTAGCGTCAAACCGGCGACACGCGTTCCGGTACTTAAAAGACAGTAGATAACATTTCTATTACCTACTTTATTATTTAGATTTCTATGGAGTTCACCAAAGATGAAAGACATCAACGTACAGTTCTACACTGTTGGTAAAATATGAATATTTGCATCTCTTTTCTTACGCAGGATCTTATTTGTAAAACTAAAATTTTATTGTAACACCTGTAGGTACCACATTTATTTTCATGCTAATAAAATATTTTTTCAACACACTTGCTCGTAAAGTGGCTCTTATTGCATCGCTTTTAGGTTCATACTGTGGCTTATAACGCATGCGTGCTTTCTAGGGTTCCGAAGTCCTACAAGGAACCCTTATAGTTTCGTCATGTCCGTCCGTCTGTCCGTCTGTCCGTCTGTCCTAATCCTTTACAGCTTAATAACTTCTACAGTTATAATTATAAGTAAATGAAATTTTGTTAAAAATTAGTCTACTTATAGATCTCAATTTTAAAAGAGTAAAAAAATCCTTTTTACGTATTTTAGGGGTGGCGTCCATACAAGTGAAATGGAGATGAAAACATTTTTTTCGCTGCACCCCCTCGTGTGGGGGTATCAATGAATAGGTCTACTAAAATGAAGGTAATGTTTCATACACCACTTTTTTATCAGGTGTACCATCTGTGAAATATAGCGCGCCAAAGTGGCTTGCAATGTGTCCCCCCCCTGCCATTTCTAAACTATATGCAACGTAGAAAGTTATAATCTTCTACATTGATAGACCTTTGTGAAAACTCTCTTTTAAAATTATTTCGAGTATAATGTGATTATAATTTTTTGAGTTATAGAAAGAAAACTGAAAATTACTTAAAACGTCCTAGTTCAAAGGTCATTGTCCTTAGAGAAAAATGATGTTAGCAAATAATGCTCCTTTAGTTACTTTCTATTTGAAAAAATCACAAAAAGTAACTTTGTGTTATGTTGAACACACTTCTTCAGTTTGGCTTCTTGAATTTATCGCTAGATGGCGCTACTAACAACACGCTCTGAGTCGCGAATGCTGCCGATTATTGCAAAAACTAAAAAAGCATAGCCATGATTAATATTCGATTTGATTCGTTTGTAATTACACCTACTTAAGGAACCCTATAATACTGAGCATGGCCCGACAAGCTCTTGGCCGGTTTTTCATTATATTATTGCACTAGTGCTTTTTACTTTACAGTTTATTTTTAAATCGCAACAAAGAGTTTTTATGCCTGAACTAAATTGAACATTTTTGGGAATAAATCAACTGTATTAATTAAAATATGCTATATAAACATTTCATTTCATCAAATTATTAATTTTTGTCAACAAATTAATATTAATTTGTGTTATAAATAAAAAAATCAATTTATAATATTTTTATATTAGGCTGTATGGCGGTTTCCTTCGACCACCTGCGCGCACAATCATAGCTGTATGTCACCGCGCGATCCACGCGCCATTTTTATCATTGTTCACGAATTCCATATTTGTCTAAAATGTGTAATTTATGTTTTTTCCTCGCAAATGTGTTGAAAAACGTCGTATGACACGCATGAGCATTGACTATTATACTCTCGGCTCCATTACGCCCTCGCCTTTGGCTCGGGCTGCAATCCAGCCTCGAGTATAATAGTCAACTTAGCTCACTTGTATCATAATGTACTATTATTTGATTTGACCAGGCACCACCACACATTTCTGAGTTTGCCTTATTCTTATTATTTGTTGTAAAATTACATATACAGTCCGTTTGACGTTTGTATGTATTACCATTTTTACGATAGATCAGGAATAAAAAACGTTGAAAAATTTTTTTTGTGGCTTTGTTTTTTCTTTATTCATTTTTAGTATTTGCCATGATAGAGGCTAGATTCTAGACCAATTAAATCTAGTATTGTTAAAGAATATAATACTGTGACATTGACAACCCTGTTTTTCTGTAGGGCAATTGAAGTTCAAAGGCTGCCCTCTTTTTTGGTAATTCAATTGCATGACAACACACTCCTTTGACTGTCGCCGACAACTCGGTATCGCCCCATCCCGTCCCCCACCTACGCATGGATTCTACTCTACTATTAACGGCTATTTTAATCTCATTTTTAATGACATGTCTGCTAGGTATAGTTATGCGAAAATTATACTTAAGCCTGGGATACAAACATTATCTAACGAATTTCCGATATATGGTGTCTTAGGGTAGGTCCAGACATGGGGTAATTTAACATGGGGTAACGATATTACGATGGGGTAGTTTTAAATGACGTATCTCACTTTTGTTACCATCAATAAAAATTTCGCCAAACTACAAATCCATTGAACAAATTTTTTTATTTTATTTTTTTATTTAACATACAGCAGAAACACAATGCATACAGACAAAGATATATCAGTTTCGTTTATATAGTGGTTACACAAAAAATTATAGTGCATGCCTGCAGACACAAAAATAATATAATAATATAAATATAAATGTGTTTATCATATGTTCAGATTTACCACTTGAAAAAACTATATACCTAATTCAATTTATTTTGCGTTCAATTCTTTATTACATCTTATAATAATGCTAGCCTGCAACTATTGTCTTACTGTAAGGAAAATTCCTCTTCTCACACGAGGAACAACACCTGCTCACTGCATTTCAAACCAATAAGTTGATAGGTAATTTAATCGGTGCATTCTCAGATTTTCTTCACAAAGAAGCATAAGCCAAAAGAAATATCCTATCTATCCACGATTAGACCTACTAGAAAAAAAATCAAGTTGTACAGTCGACTGCATGACAGTGGTAACACTTCAATTCGAATATCGCCCTTACTGCTTACGAAATAAAGATGCTGTCAATGTCAAAGTGTTACCACTGACGCGCGGTCGACCGTACCTACGGGGCTTTTTCTATCTCGAGTAGGGGAATAATCATGGACATAATAGTATACCTACATATAAATTTGGCATACCTACGTAGGTATGCCAAATTTTTTGGAGATTATGACAAATTCTATCTCAACTAGGGCAAATTGCAGGGCCGAATCTAGGGGGCGGCGATGATAGATAGATAAAACGTTTATTTAGTACAAAAACAAGACAGGACATACAAGTAAAAATACAATAAAAAATGATGATGAGATGAAAGGAAGACGCCCCGAGTGTCTGAGTCCTGTGTCCTGAGTCTCGCTGTCTATATTATGCTGGACCCGTAATTACGGACAAAAATTTGGCTAGAGGGTGGCAGATTGGCACTCTGCACCCCCTTTTACAAATATGTAGGTCTGAGGCTGGCAAATTGCAGATAGATAGATAATTAAGTTATTTTTGGCCGTAAGTCTTTCAGTCACAATCTAATTAATATCTAATAATTAAATATAGTTAATACTCGGACGAATTCGTCGAAGAGTTAATTGTATATTACTTGGTAAATTTCTAATTTATTTTTCTCCTTTTTCAAAATTGTTACCGTTGACACTTTGACACTCACACAAAAGTCTACCAACTGATTCCTCTTACTTAATCCATCATCGGCTTCTGAATTGAGAAATAAAAAATAATGAAGGCACCGAAGTGGTTAACAACTTATTCATTATTTTTTATCCTTCACTACTTTTTGTAGTATTTGACATCTTATTTAAAAGTCAATATTTGTTCGTATCACAGTGACTAAGGACTTCTTCGCTTTGTTAGTTTTTTACACAATTTAGTTCGAGACTTTCTAAAGCTACAACTGTCTATGAATTTTATTACTTAGTAAAAACTCACAGGAATGTCCAATTATTTTTTGTTGTATTTTTAAGTTAATAGACGTACTTAGAGTTTATTTGAACAGCATACATTTTGAAATAAGAAAACAAATTGAAAGGAATGCTCTTTTTATACCGGCCTGTCTCAAAACAAGTACCTAGTCATGAAGGGAAGAAAAAAAATAAACTTTAAAGACTATTTTCTTTTTAAAAGAAAGAAATACTGCTCATTTTTTTATACATCTTCAATGATCTTCACCTGTTGGTGTTTAACAGAAAAAAAAGATGCAGTGATGAACTGATGATTACATTCTGATCCGCACACGGATTCGAATGGTCAGAGCAGGGCCGGATTAACCATGCCGGGGCCCTTAGGCAATGCTATTTTCTGGGCCCCTTTTCAGCTGTTTAAATATCATCAGCTCTTTTCAAGTTGATGAAGGGATCACGGTCGCAAAACTCACAAAACGCAATTGCAGATCAAGCTATTTCAAAACTTGTATATCATACAATACGCTACGTAACGCATCCGTATTATTAGTTCTACTAGTCGATACTAGATGGTTCTGTTTTGTGGGTATGACATTTTTCATCAACTGACAACATGCGCCGAAAAATAGCTATAATACCATCATAATACTTAATAATGTCATCGAAGACTCAAATTTTCAAATTAAATTTTCACTGTATAACACATTTTCAATAACTTTTGAGCGCGCGCGGGGCCCCTAGCCGATGCGGGGCCCCTAGGCAGTCGCCTACTCTGCCTAATGGTTAATCCGGCCCTGGGTCAGAGACGTGGACCGGTTTTCGGCTCATTTCCGATTGACTGTCATAACTTCACAGATTGTTTGTCGCTTCTTCCTTCGCTGACCGATTCTTTTTAACACATACCGCTCCAATTTGGCTACTTAGATCAGTGTTGCCAATGAAAATTATTAGGCGGGTGTACGTTCACGTTCAGTAGACAGCTATTTTGTATAGAGTGTGTATAGTATAGTAGTATAGTATAACGGGCTGGTTTTCGCAACTCCACGTCCAAGCGTGTATTTTGCGTGTATTTTTTAATTACTATAGAGTGTGTAGTAATTCTATGGGAAAGAGGTTGGTCGCAGCACTGCCAAAAAAAGGAAGTACGTTTCAAAATCAGCAAAATGGCGCTGTTTCAGGAAATTCACAAGCAAATATGAACACACACTAGTTGTATTTGGATACATGCAGTGATATACCTATTTATCGAAAACATGATTATTCCAAAAGGACTGGACTCTTGCAACAACAGACAGGGAGATGTGGAGGGAGAGTAGGGAGGCCTTTGCCCTGCAGTGGGACACTTCAGGCTTATAATAATAATAATAATGACTACCGTCAAACTTGCTGTAAGCCACTTAATAAAAGCTTCTAATTAATAATAATAATTATAACATAATAACATTGATAGCCTCGTTGGTCTAGTGGTTGCAAGCGCGACTGCTGAGCGTGGGGTCCTGTAAAGTCGGTAGGGTCGGGTTAAGTGTTATTGGGTTTTTTTATTAGGAAAATCTCAGTAACAGCCCGGAGTCTGGATTTATGCCCGGTTAATGGCAATAGGCTCGCCCCCTATTACATGGGACTATAACATAACTGGCTAAATGTGAGTGTGCTATACACCTCTGCCTACCCCTTCGGGGAAATACAAGCGTGATGTTATGTTAACATAATAAAAAAGCACGATTAGTATGGGACGCCGCCGTACGCGGCCGACGACAGCGCGTACGGCTGCCACACAGCCCACAGTACAGCCAAAGAGCATATGCTCTTTGGCTGTACTGTGGGCTGTGTGGCAGCCGTAAGTAAAACGTAGTGATTAGGTATATACCTAATCACTAAGTTTTACGTACTGCTTCCCATCTATACTAATCGTGCTTTTTTTGTGGACAAACCGCGCCGATCGCCATCTATCAATGTGTCGTGCTCGTGCGTGACCCTAAAAAAGAAAGACTAGCGCCGCGAACAACCATATTGAAGCCACCATTTTATGTATGTCCAGTGACAAAGAGTTTCCCTATAATTTGGTAAAGTAAATGTTTTACCCACTGATAATAAGAGCAATAATAAGAGGTCAGTGGTTTTAAACGGACCTAAAAAAAAATCGTCTGATGACCTACGTTTATTAGGCAAAGGTGGCGTTGGCGTTTATTAGGCAAAGTTAAGGTATGATAGCCGCTCAACCAATAGGTTGAGCGCTTGCCTTTCATGCAGGAGGGTCTGAGTTCGAACCCGGCCCGCATCACTGACTTTTCGAATTCACGTGTGGATCAGAGTTATCACTAGCTTTAACGGTGAAGGAAAACATCGTGAGGAAACCTGCACATCTGAGATTTCTCCATACAGTTCTCGATGGTATGTAGTCCGCCAACCCGCAGGAGGCCAGCGTGGTGGACTAACGCCTTAACCTTCTCATTCTGAGTAGTGGCCCTTGCCCAGCAGTGGGACAGTAATGGGCTGATGATGATAGTTTCGTTGATAGCATCTACCTTTATTTGTCACATGTATTTCATCCTGTACAGTACACTGGGTGTTAGTGGGTAAATACCGTTATCACTCAAACCGTGGCGTAGGTAGGTAACTTAAATATAAAAATATGTGACAGAGTTTAAAAAAAACTTTTATTTTTTAAGGATTAATATAAGTTTTAGCCCGACACCGTACGCAAATTCATGGATAATATGCGCCCTAGTCATGAGTGTCATGAGTGTCATGACAGGCTAGTATAACAAGTTTATGGTCATGACTCGATGCCAGCCGCGTGGCATGGCCCCCGAGCCTCACTCCCGTGGTGAGACACGGGTTTGTTACCCTTGCGCATAGGGTGAAATGCTCTTGCGGTGAAATGTGTATTTTATTTAAAAAATTGCGTTATTTTTCACTGATTTAACATTTTATAGATAAAATCAAACCACTGGTTTCAAGGACAACGGTGTTTACCCTAACCTTACCCAATATACGAAACACACAACACACGAAATTGGGTTATAACACGAAATCGGATTGGATATCAATGTGAAAAAGAAACTTTATATTCTGAAACATCAAATCGGTATGTATGGTAGAAATAAAAAGTCAATGTATAAAAAATCAATGTATGTGTTGTATTAATATTTTTTTATTGATCCTATTTAAAAACTAAACCCTTAAATTTACTTTAAAACTTATATGAAACGGGATGTGCGTGTTAAATCCAGTTTGATATTAAATTAATAAACTAAAACGCATGTTGTTGAGTATTTTTTTTTTAATTTCTGCCGTTTTATTTTACCTATTTTTTTTTTAGACAGGCTGTTGTTGTTATTAAAGTAGGCCTCCCATTTTGTATTACAATGCGTTTACTGGCTGATTTTACTTTAAGAGGCTGACAACAGCTAAAAAATCAGACTTCTGCGGTCACTGTCTTTTTGTATAGAACTGAAAGAGAGCGGGACGTCGGGTGCGCCGCTCTACTTGAATGAAAATTAACAATAGTTTTTTTTAATCAAAAACTAAAAGCTTATTTGAATAACAGAAACAACATGTTTTAGATTATTGTCTTTCTTATGTCTTCTTAATTTCCTTTATAATATTTTGTAAATAATAGAGATTGTTTGCTCTAAAGCATGTTTTAATAGGTTAGTTTAAAAAAAAAAACCATTGAGAAAACTTCAAGAAAACGTGTTTTGGGCACAATAGACTTATAGAAAATACGATCAAGAATTAACATGTTTTTTTTCACTCCCACATACTGAATAGATACAGCTAAAAATGATTTTAAAAGAAGCCTATTTGGGGTATTTGGCTGTTGTCAGAGTCTTAAGTTGTATTTTGTATAGTTTTAGGGGAACAACATAAATACAATTTTCGCCCAGTCCGTTAAGGTGAATGCTACAGCACAGAGAAGCCCCCGAAATTCAAAGATTCTTGCAAAATGTAGTTCTATTTCGCGTTCGCGTTGTTTATGGGTCGAAATATGATTTGCGCCAGTAATAACAATGTATAGACTGAATAATACTCATAAAAAATATTAACCTAGCTTTATATGCTGTCTGTGGTTGATTCTTACTTTAACAAGAATACTAAAGCTCGTGTAGCTAAAAGAGCCGATTCGTCTACACCTGTTTCCATACCCACCAATTCAATGTATTTCTTCCTTCCCAATTTTTTGGGACTACTTCACTGAATACCAAAGAACAAACTGGACGATCGTCGCTAACTTGTGATTTGTACACTTGTGTGAACTTCTAAAGCCTCCTCTGTAAATCCTCTTATGGATCCATACCATTTCGATACTGTTTTCGGATGAGGAAGTATATTATTAAAGGAGTTTCTTACGTACTCATAGGCTTTTGGTGAGTGGTAATTCAAAGTTAAGCAGAATTCTTTAACTGCAGCGGTGTATATAATGTTCTTTTTTAATCTTTTCTGGTTCAAATTCTTCAATATATCTATTATCGTGGTGTTTCCATTTAATGAGTCATGTAATTCCGGACTGATGAGTTGTTGCTTTTTGAAACTACATATATTTTTAAGCAACTTGTTTCTGCTTTCAAGGCGCCTAACCTTTTGGTTTAAGATTTTTATTTTATTCTTGTTATTTTTCTGAACTTTATCCTTACAATTTAATTTTTGTCTAAGTTTGTGCATCCTAGGTGTATCGTAGGCCGACTCCTCTTTATTTTTCATCTTTAACTTGGTAGGTGAGACCGGTAAGACCTTAAACAAACAAATGAAAATAGTTATCTCAGAATATCCACTTACAGACACAACTCTTTAGTAAGATTTATTACAGAAGATTCATACCGAAATAAATGAGACGGATGCATTTCACAATACTGTCGTATCGTTAGCGGCCACTTTGGGCAAATCAGGTAAGTCCCACAAAAATAAATTACTAACTAAATGGTATTCTAGTAATTGAAACAAATAAAAACAGGCAGAAAAATACATACGGGAGCAGACGCAGAGGATGCACTTGACAATGAATCGTCAACGGCCTCATCAGGCAAATTCTACAACAAAAAATATTATAAACGTACACACTATGTTTTTTCTTGTCTTATTTACAGAACGATCCTCAAGCGTTGATCTGTTTAAAACTAGTTTCAAGTTGAGCTTTGATTTTAGAACGTTCCTCAAGCAGAGATTTATTGATCACAGTTCAGCTGAGTTTAGCTTTATTTTATACTTTCACCTGTTTCGGTATTTCAGCAAAGTTTTGGTCTGTAATCACTCTAGTGTGGTCCAGACTACGCTTGAGTAGAGATTTCTATTCTATTTCCGGTCAAATTCGTGTGTTATGTTGTTGAATTATAGTTTATAATTACCGTATTGGAATAAGACCGATACTCAAGTATCGATTCTATCCTTAAGTAGTGAACAGGTGATTGAAGTTTCAACTGTACTTAAGGAACCTTCTGTAATACGGGCCTTAGTAAACAATCTTGGCATGTCTTTTTAATGCAATTCGTCAATAATCATTATTAAAAGACATTCCATTAACAATTTCATAACCTAATTACATGTGCAGAACTAGTAATTATATTTTATTAGTAGTTATCTGAATAAAGAAACATACCAAGATTGTTTACTAAATGAGACAAGAGAGAAAAAAACAGACTTTAAATATAAATACCGTTCTCTTTCTCTAAATAAACACAAATTATAAGAGGCAGAAAAATACATACGGAAACAATTGTAGAGGATGCACTTGGCAATGCCGTATGGTCAACAGCCACGTCTGGCAAGTAAAGTATTTCCTACAACAAAGAAATTACAAACTCAGTGGCATTATTGTACTCGTCCTTATTGAAAAATAAGAGACATAAAATACATACAGGAACAGCCGCAGAGGATGCGCTTGACAGTGGCGTATGGTCAACAGCCATGTCTGGTATGCAAACTATTTCCTGCTACAAAGAAATTTCAAACTCAGTGGCATTATTGTAGGTACTTATTGAAAAATGAGAGACGTAAAAATACATACGGGAACAGCCGCAGAGGATGCACTTGACAATGGTGTATGGTCAACAGCCATGTCTGGTACGCAAACTATTTCCTGCTACAAATAAATTTCAAACTCAGTGGCATTATTGTAGGTACTTATTGAAAAATGAGAGACGTAAAAATACATACGGGAACAGCCGCAGAGGATGCACTTGACAATGGTGTATGGTCAACAGCCATGTCTGGTATGCAAACTATTTCCTGCTACAAAGAAATTTCAAACTCAGTGGCATTATTGTAGGTACTTATTGAAAAATAAGAGAAATAAAAATACGTACCGGAACAGTCGAAGAGAATTTACTTGACAATGCCGTATGGTCAACAGCCACGACTGACAAGTCAAGTATTTCCTGCAACAAAGAAATTACAAACTCAGTGGCATTATTGTACTTAAAGAAAAATAAATAAATAAATTGGACATTTTTACACAGTACCATCTAGTCCCAAACTAAGCAGAGCTTGTACTATAGGTACTAGACAATGGATATAATACTCATATACTTTTTTTAATACATACCTACTTATAATACATAAGAAACACTCAGACCAACACAAACACTTGTGTTCATCACGTAAATATTTTGTAAATAAGAGACATAAAAATACATACGGAAACAGCCGCAGCGGATGTACTTGGCAATGCCGTATCGTCAACAGCCTCATCAGAACAGTCAGATAAGTCCTAAAACAAAAATATTATAACATAAATGTCATACTTGTACACTAATTAATAACAAAGGAGATGTCCGCTTTTTGTATGGAAGTTGGTTTTTTATTCCGAGATTATTCTAACCAGCACCAAATTACACTGATGTAAAAGCAGCAAAAATAATAATCTTGGAACATCTGGAAAAATACATTTAAACCCTCCATTTAAGAGAAATGCAAGAAGCTATTAATGATAGTAGATATATTTTACTAGTGGATGGCAACACAAAAAACGACTTTAACATTGAATCATCCGTCAGATAAGAGTTGTCAACGTGTTGTCAAGTGTCAATAACTGCTGTCATTTGCAAGGTTTGCCAGTTTTTCTGTCAATTTTGACACATAACTACCAGATAAGACAGTGACAACTTCCAATTTTGTCAATTTTAATTCTTTTTTCAGTTCGTTCGTTTTAATATTCTTGATGATTCAAAAAGGTGTGTTCATTTCAGGCGTGAGTTCTTAATAAAATAAAATGAAGTTTTTCTCAAAATTGGAGGCCTTTAAAATATATAGTTTCTCGTATAATGCTAGTTTTGAAGACCTCTATCCAAATATATTCAACTTACAGAATTGAATAGAATTAGAATTTTTGATGATTAAAAAACACCGTTTATAGACATGTCCTTTACAAAAATAAATACAATTTCCAAGTGATTGGAAGATACCTACAGGAGCAAATGCTGAGGATGCACTTGACGATGTCGTATCATCAACAGTCACATCAGGCAAGTCAGATAAGTTCTATAAAAAAGAGTAAGAGCATATCTTTAATTAAGACCATCTTCTTAAGAATATTAGTCAATTAGAATAAAAGTAAACGTGTAACATACCTACACTCTGTTTTTTCTTTCTTGTCTTATTTAGTAAACAATTTTAGCATCTCTTTTTAATGCAATTCGTCAATAATAATTAGTAAAAGACATTATGTTAACAGTTTCACAATCTACATAACATTATACCTAATTAGGTACATGTTGTGTGCGTCAAATGGAGCGCAAGAATAAAATCTTTTTCTTTCTTTCTTTACAATAAATAAGACAAGAATTAAAAAATAGACTACCTACGTGAACAACGTATAGGATTATTTGGTAACACGAAGTTATTAATGATCATATCGGACGACGGAAATAAGATCTAAAATTGGATGCTGATAAGCAATAATGTGTCAACCCACAAAAATGTGAAAATTGAGTTAATGATGCAGTACGCTTCTTTGGCTGACAAAGAACGTTTTTCAATAGGATTTTAACCTGATTGAATGGTTTTTATACCAAAAATGAGTACAAAAAGGTTGACACGAAATCAGTTCGAAGGGTAAGACATTTTGCAATAAGATGTTTAGGCACTTGAAACATTGTTTGATGACCCTAGGCGCCATCTGTTTAAAGTCAAAAGAAGTTATGGGACATGATCGGTTATTGCGTAATTAGTATTATCCTTTTTCGGCTGTGTAAACAACATTGGCCCATATTTAATTAAAATTATACGTGTAAAGTGGGCCTCACAAGACTACTAGCCACGAATACTACATGGAAAAAGCAGTAGAAGACTTGGGAAATATAAGATCATCAAAGGTAAGTCAAAATATTACATAAATATAAGGATTTTAGCTATACAAGTTTAGATGTCATTTTACCGGTAATATTATTAAAACAACGCTTTTTTATGACAGAATACTGTTTAAAATTACATTCAAATACGTTTTACATACTTACCGTGGTAATATTACTTATCTTAACTACCTAATTTCAGCAAAATGTAATATTTTTGATTAACAGGTTATTGCTTAACAAACATTCTACTATTTACTAGCGCTTGTAAAAGTTTTATAAAGCTTGACACGTTATTGCTACAAAAAAATCTCGTTCACTTGTTCGTTCGTTTATTTCAATAGTATGTTAAATGACTTGAAACGTTTTTGAAAAACGTGGAATGAAGGAATTAATAAAACAAACAGGTTCACGACTGTAAGTATCCGCAAACAGGGTAGACAGACATTGTCTCAAATCTTCAGGTTCTCGAAATTATTACATTTTGGCACATACCCTCATTTTGCAAGTTGTGTCTTATTTTTATAATTATTTTCAGAATGCCACCGCCAAGATCAAGAAGCCATGCTTGCGGATCATGTACCTAATGCCTCACGAGGAAAGCCATGGGTCGCGTCCTACTTCTGACGAGGAGTTTCAGTGTGAGGTTATTAGCCACGATGTTGAAGAAAAGAGGTGTATGGTTCCGTCAAATAGCAGTCTCAATGAGGAGTTTCCAGAAGTTCGGCCAGCAGAAACATACCTTCCGAATATTTATATTTCTGATCAAGATCTGGACTTTGAGTATACTCTGGATTTATTGGAGTTTCTAGTGTTATGGCTGATAATACAACACTAACTCATTCGTCGATCATTGAGCTTATTCATCATACAGCAACTATTCAGTCCGAGTCCAAACATTTGTCTGATTCAGCATCAACTCAGGCTATCGCAGTCCACTGCTGGACATAGGCCTCTCCCAAGTTGCGCCACAACACTCGGTTCTCTGCCTTCCGCATCCAGTCACGTTCAGCCACGTTCTTCAGGTCGTCGGTCCACCTGGCGGGGGTCGCCCTACGCTGCGTTTGCCGATTCGCGGTCTCCACTCAAGGGCTAGTCTGCTCCAGCGGCCATCAGCCCTTCGACAGACATGGCCAGCCCACTGCCACTTCAGCTTACTGATCCTACAAGATATGTCGGTCAATCCGGTTCTTCTCCGGATAATCTCGTAATGGATTTTATCCTTCAAAGAAACTCCAAGCATAGCTCGCTCCATAGCTCACTGAGCAGCTTTGAATTTGTGGACTAGCCCAACTGTCAGTGTCCACGTCTCGGCACCGTAAGTCATGACAGGCTGGACGTACTGGTTTATTAACTTTGTCTTCAAACATTGCGGTATATGCGACGAGAAGACTCGGCAAATTTTGCCAAATACTACCCAGCCTAACCAGAACCTTCTGTTGGCTTCTTTCTTGAAGTTTGTCTACCCAGCTGAATTATCTGCCCTAGGTAGACGTATTCCGTTATGACTTCGAGTGCCAACCCTTCAACGAATATTGGCCTCGTATTCGCATTGTAGTCTTGTCCAGATTCATGCTGAGACCGACACGCCGAGATGTTCCGTTTAAGCTGTGCATCATTTCGCCCAGGTGTTCCAACGACTCAGCCATACAACGATATCATCGGCAAAACGGAGATGTGAGATGTTCTCGCCGTTAACGTTCATACCCTATCCAGTCGAACGAAACCAGATTATTTTGATTTTGATTTTTAAATACTGTTTTAATTTAGATAATGTTGATTATGATGTAGGTAGATAAGTATTCAAAGTAAATCTTGAAGATTGAATAGCCAATAACGCTCAATGGTCCCTAATTTGTTACGTTTTTAAGAGGAAAATAAATATTTTTATGTTGTAAGAAATCATGGCTTTTATTGATAACACCTTAACATTACAATTTTTATCTTAATAATACGTTTATCAATATAGGGTTAAGGTACTTGACATTAATCAAATTGAATTTAAATTATTGTTTTAAGTTTAGCAATAATGTGTTATTAGACTTGAAATGTATATTCAAATAAAATGTTTGCTGGCGCATTTTGTAATATCAAATTTAACGGTTTTTGGAATGAATATATCAGATTTAACAAGTTTAATGAGAGAAAATTGATCTAAACTTATATTATGATATAATGACTGCATATCATCAATATTTGCAGCAAATCCTTGAACAAACTAATTAAATTGGCGCCGTAATTTTGAAACACGATTTACTCGAAATGGCTTCCGTGTAGGTTGACATACTATTGCTTATCAGCATCCAATTAAGAAAAAATATTAAAACAAAAAACCTAACGAAAACCCTCAATTTTATCCTCAATCGGTTGTTCCGACGGACCGTAGCGGGAAACTAAAAAGTAAAGGCCTAGTTAAAATGAAAATTAAAATGTGACGTGATTTTGTATTTGTCCAAAGTAACGAAAACAAAACACTACTTTTTAATTGAATTTTTTGCAACAAAACATCTGAACACATAGGTACCTTTTTAGGATATTTAGTTCTGTTCACACGGCGAAGTCCTTGATTAGTTGTGTACAGGTCGTCAATATCAAAATGATCTGAACAAACCACGCTGGTTTTGGAAGGCAGCCATTGTTGATCATTCCGGCTATTTCTTATAGCAGCTATCCATTTACTTTTTGTTTCACTATTGGAAGGAAACCTGAAATATAACATAAAAAATATTAATCGTAATTCAGAATAAGGTAATCGACTGGGGAATTTTCTAATCATATCCTGGCAACCCCCGTGCTTCATGTGTCAATGTCAAATTGTATCTCAGTGTCACTGGCACGTCACTGGTCACTGGCGTTCGTTGAAGTTTTGTGTTCGAAGTAACCAAAAAACTTGTGGTTTCTTTAATAAAAAAAGGTGTTACTTCGAGTACTTACATGTGAAATGTGATTCCATGACACTTATTCATTAATTTACTGTTATTCCTACACTTTTTTACGACACAGGACGGCATATTGTTTTTGTTTTTATAACGTTTACCGGACGATCCGCGAGTGCCGCTACATGCATGGACTGAGACGAGACCGAGACTGGGGTGCGGGGCGCTGCGCAGGTACACAGCGCTGGGCTACGTTCATTTATATCGCCCGACGTCGTCGGTCGACGCTCGGAGCTCGAGCGTTCCTTGGGCGTTCGTTTGTATGATTAATTGATTAACGACCAAAGTACGTTCCGGGCGTCGTCAGACGATAATTCTGAACGGGAACGCACCCCTGCGCTTCCTTCACAGCTGCCATACCCTATAGAAAAGATCGGCGATTACGAGTGTGTGCGTGAGCGATTGTTTTGGAGGTAGCACAAAGCACAGTGATTTTTTTCTCTGTGTCATGGAGAACGGTTTTGAGACTTCGCTACTCAGTCTTTCTTTTTTATTTGATGTAAAATACAAATTTAAATCAACTCTCTCGCTATTTCTGCTATAGTTGCTCTAGGTACGCACGGCTACAGATCAAGCTGTAGATTTCCAGTATAAGTTGATCTCGCATTGTCCGGAAAGCCTATACAATGCGAGGTCAGCTTATACTGGAAACACCTTGATGTGTAGCCGTGTGTACCTACCTACCTTTACCTACTTATTTACCTATAGCTTAGCTACCGTTACGGCCCTCATTTAGTAAAATATTTATTAGGCTACTTTTAGATGACCTTTAAAGTCAGAAAACATCGTGTACAGTATGAAATGGCATCGTGAAATTTAAGGATTTTTCAGGACATCTTGTACCTATTTAGAATAACATACAATGGTGTCAATTCTCTTGTTCACGAACTAAACTTATTTTAAACTATCGTTCTCTTTTACTAATAGTACATACAAGAAAGGGATGGCAACAATTTTATAACTGTCAAATTAGTTTAAGTGTTACATTTCTTTGTATTTCAGTTGTTGATGTTCCGAGATCACGTCTAAACTTGTACCTATTGAAATTTTAATTTCGACTAGGTAGTTCGACAGCACTTCACAAAGGTCTTCAACCAGTGCGTCCTGCCAGTCATGACTTACGGTGCCGAGACGTGGACACTGACAGTTGGGCTAGTCCACAAATTTAAAGTCGCTCAGCGAGCTATGGAGCGAGCTATGCTTGGAGTTTCTTTGAAGGATAAAATCCGTAACGAGATTATCCGGAGAAGAACCGGAGTGACCGACATAGCTTGTAGGATCAGTAAGCTGAAGTGGCAGTGGGCTGGCCATGTCTGTCGAAGGACCGATGGCCGTTGGAGCAGACGAGTCCTTGAGTGGAGACCGCGTATCGGCAAACGCAGCGTAGGGCGCCCCCCTGCCAGGTGGACCGACGACCTAAAGAACGTGGCTGGGGGGGACTGGATGCGGAAGGCACAAGACCGAGCGTTGTGGCGCAATTTGGGAGAGGCCTATGTCCAGCAGTGGACTGCGATAGGCTGAGTTGATTGACAAATATTATTGAATTTGGACATTTCGTTGTATTTCAATTGAAAGTAATAGTTTATCTTAATGATTATCGCCTTTTCTAAAATATGACATATATTACGACCGTTTTGATAAATGAAACAATGATTATTTTGGGAAATTACATCGTGTCCGCATATTTAAAGCTTTTAAGTTACTTATTTTATGTTACCAAAATTTTCCCAAAAAAATATCAATTGTGCCGTACAATCTGCTTTGATACCTTGGCTACACTATTGTCTATAATATCTGTGCTACATAATTACCACTAGTCAGTCATTTTTGTGATTGTGCATTATTTTGTTTGGTGAGGTGCAGATAGTCGTCGTCGAAAAAAATTGTACTGGTTAATTTAAATGAAAATATTAATATTTTACTTGAAAACACAAATTATATAGTTAATGTAATGTAAACATTACATTAACTATATAATTTAAATTTAATTTACATTAACTATATAATTTAATTAAGGTATAGTTAGAAGCTGCTGTAGCGTTAACCCGCTACGGATAAAAACTTTTTGCATTTTTTTATTACTACCTTTTTTTGTAAATTCTTTATAAAAATTCACTTGGCGTGTCATTTTTGAACTTCGATTTCGTAAATTTCTATCGTCAATTTTTTATTTTCAAAGCGCGTCATTTGCAGATTTGGTAGCCATCGGAACTGATTTTTTTATTGTGTTCGTTCATTTACACCAAAATTTTGCTGATGTGATCATAATTGTCCGGTTTTACACCGTTGTTTGGTTATCCAGTCGGCTACATTTTATTTTTGTAAAAAGGTGTCGATGTTAGTTTGTTCTCTCCTGTTATTTTGACGTTCATATTAGTACACAAGCCAAATTTTGGCTTCACCCCGTGGGACCAGCTGCATGGAGCCTAGTTTTGATCCGGCACCAAAGCTGTGTTGCTGAGGTTCCGGGACGGCAGATTTGAGGAAGTAAGAGCCAAGTCTTCGTCGCTGTATTCCACCCAAATTGCCTTCCGGGAGTGCTATATCCCTACCATCTTCACAAGGACAGCTGTTTTATTCAAGACCTCACTTTTATTTTCTTTTAAAGTAGTGGTATATAGCAAAGTATTTTTTTCCTGTTTGTTCGGTTACTTATTTAAAATTGATTTACTTTTTTCGCCATCCGCGGTATATAATATTTTATTTTATGTAAGGGGACGGAAAAACGAAACGTTGCATGCAATAGTTTTATTTTTTTGAGACAAGTTGTGTTTAGCTCGATTAACATCCCGGTCAATCTATACGTAAAATCCCGACTCTGCAATGCTTTTTTTTCGTATTTTTTTTTTTACCCTTTTGTACCTTTTTTTAAATGTTTCGATCCAACTCTGCAATGCCTTTTTTAAGATATTATCTTTTTTACCCTTTTGTACCTTTTTGTTTTAAAATATTTCGACCTGTTATTTTTTACCTTAAATTAAACGTATTTATGTGATGTAAAATTGTTTTCTTCCTTATTTTTTACGTTACAAATTGGCGCCCGAATTTAAAGTAAGTATTTTATTTTCATTAATACTGATATAACTATTTTTTTTTGTTATCTTGTGTGTGGTGCTCCTAGCGAGCAAAATTTTTATCGATTTTTTTTTCCTCTTTCTATGCTTCAGGTTTTAGAGTCGTACAGAGTCCTGAATAGAAGTTGAAGGAATAGCGTGTTTCTCGAAAGATCCATTTAATGTTTCTCATCTCACGAAATTGCCTGAAGAAATCATGATACTTTGCTTTAATACATTGTTTGTGAAATACAATTTTTAATAAGAACCTTGTAACTATTCCCAATATTGAACTCTTTTATTATTCCTTCCAAATAATAATTTTAACCCGAATTTTATTCTGATCCTGTTGTTAGTCTTAGTTAGTTTCCCGTAGCGTGTGTTTGGTGTGTGGATGTTTAGGCGTCGTGACCAAAGGTAAGCTGTTTGCACGGTTGTTTGAGTCTATTTCTTATTTAGTTCTTAGGTCCGACCTACTTCTTGTTTACCCTTTTTGTAATTAAACATGGCAGAAGAAGCTCCTATCTGTGAGACTCCTCTTCGCGAAAGTCCTATTATTTCCAGACCACCACCGATTCCACCTAGGACAACGCATGGTTCTAGTCATTCTTTGCTTCCTTCTCCAATGAAATCGGAAGACTGTCCGGTTTACGTCCAAAAACGATTTTCACTTAAAAAGTGGCAAATTGTTTATGATGGTAGTACGTGTGTTCGGCAATTTTTCTTGAGTATTGAGGAACAGAAGGAAGCGGATGATTTGTCTGACGGATATCTTTTGAAACGCTTCCACGAAGTTTTGTCCGGAGTCGCATTAACTTATTATAGGTCGATCCGCCGATCTGATTTAACGTATCTGGAACTTAAACAGTATTTTGTAAAGACTTTCGGTTCTGTAGATTTTGAATTTAAAACCGAGCAACAGGTCAGGAATTTAAAGCAAAAACCTGATCAAACTGTTAAAGATTTTGTTATAAGGATTTCTCAACTGAATGACTCCTTACGCAAACCGGTCAATGAGTCAGATCTTTTGGAAATTATTATACATAACATGCATTCCAGATACTTCCCGTGTCTATCGATTCATAAATTTACTGATATGGACTCTCTTATTGATATGACTTCACATTTCGAAAGCTTTTTACCCGAAACGACTAAATTTGCTTCGAGCACTACCACCCAATCGCAAATGTGCCCAAAATGTAATAAAACAGGACATCCCTATCGTACTTGTCCTGACTTCCCTGGTATGCTGTGCTTTAAGTGCCACACGCCTGGTTTTATAACCCGTGATTGCCCTAAATGCAATCCAAAAAATGTTTAATCCACCGGCGACACGCATTGCTCCGTACAGTGTCACCGGTGATAACGTCCGATTCGTCTGATAACCGACCGTTTATCGAGATTTTATTGTGTAACCGTGTCATTAAAGCGTTACTTGACTCTGGAGCACAAATGTCCCTTATTAGTGATTGTTTTACCCAGCAACTAGGTATCTCTCTGGGTAAAAACGATTCATGCCCTCGTGTTATTTCTGCTAATAACTCTCCTATTGATATTTTGGGAACAATTTATCTCCCAGTTAAGTTTAATGATACAACTTTTGTCCATGAATTTTTAGTAGCTCGTTCTATGTCTTCTTCTGTTATTCTAGGTATTGAATTCTGGAATAAGTTTGGTTTAACTTCCGTTTTTAGTCAAGCTTTTAACAAAAATATCAAAGGCAATATGTACCTTCCTTCCGACAACCACTGCCTTCCTCAGGTTTCTTGTATTAGTGAGGTTCGTTACGTACATCCGCGTAACGTTCTATTACCTGAACAAGAACTATGTCTTCAACAGGTCATTGATGAGTTCGAAGTCATTTCATCTGACAAGATTGGTCTGGGTAAGACTACTTGGTTATCACACAAGATTAACACATGTGGACCACCAATTAGACAAAGGTTTTACCCTCTTTCTCCTGTTAAATTAAAGATCCTCAACGAGGAGATTGATAAGATGCTGGAGGTGGGTGTCATTCGTCCCTCTCGTTCTCCGTGGGCTAGTCCAGTGGTTATGGTAACTAAGAAGGATGGGTCCGTTCGTTTCTGCGTTGACAGTAGGAAATTGAATAGCGTTACTACGAGGGATTCTTATCCTCTCCCTCGTATTCACGATATCCTTGACAACCTTCGCGGCGCAAGATATATAAGCTCGCTTGATTTTAGAAGTGCTTTTTGGCAGATCCCTCTTGCTGATGATGAGAGCTGTGAGAAAACTGCTTTTATAGTTCCTCAACGTGGTTTATTCGAGTTTGTCAGAATGCCATTTGGTCTCACAAATGCAGCCTCTGAGATGCAACGTCTTACCGATATGATTGTTAATTTTGAATTCACTTCTACCAGTGATAACTGTGTTTTCGGTTACGTTGATGACTTAATTCTGATTTCAAAAGACTTTCACAGTCACGTCGCGCTCCTTAGAAAGGTTCTAAACCGTCTTAAGGAAGCCGGTTTATCTATTAATCTTAAAAAATGCGAATTTTGTAAAAGCGAACTAAAATATTTGGGTTATATTGTAAATGAGAAGGGTTTACAAACTGACCCCAGCAAGCTTGATGCCATTAGGGACTATCCAACCCCTACTACAGCTAAGTCACTACGTGGTTTTATTGGAATGTGTTCCTATTATAGACGCTTTGTTGATGGTTTTTCTTCTATAATAGCTCCACTCACTGCCCTTATTGGAAAAAAGAAAGGTCGTGATCTTATAAATTGGGATAATGCCGCCGAAGACGCATTTATCAAATTAAAGGTCGCGTTAATCAATACACCGGTTATGGCTTGTCCGGATTTCTCGAAACCATTCTTTTTGCAGTGTGATGCGTCAGCGGTTGGTCTCGGTTCAGTTCTTTCACAAAAGATTGATAATGTTGAACACCCTATCGCTTATTATTCCCGCTTATTTTCCAAAGCTGAACGCAATTATAGTACTACTGAGCGCGAACTTTTGTCTGTACTTGATTCTATTAAGCATTTTCGGTGTTATTTAGATGGAATGAAGTTTAGTGTTATAACTGATCACATGGCCTTGAAATGGCTCCTCACGCTTCATAATCCTTCCGGCCGTTTAGCTCGATGGGCTACTATTATCTCCCAATATACTTTTGATATCGTTCACCGTAAGGGTTCGCAACACGTCGTACCTGATGCTTTATCTAGGATGTACGCAAGTCCGGTTACATTTGATCAAGGTCCTGAACATACTAATGATAGATGGTATAAAAGGGTTTATGTTGGTGCTCGAGATACTCCACAAATGTTTCCTGCATACGCCATTCGGAACGGTGCTCTCTTAAGACGCATGCCGATCATTACTCCTTTGTGTCCTGATCCTTGGCGTGTAGTTTTACCTGCTGAAAAGGTTCCATCCGCGATTTGGGAAGTACATAATAATCCTCCTTCGATACATCCTGGAGTAACCAAGACTTATCATAAACTCAAGGAAATTTTCTATTGGCCGAACATGTTTCGGGATGTAACCACGGCTCTTAAGCAATGTGATGTATGTAAAGCTTATAAGATCGCTAATACTCAACCCCGTGGTCTTATGTGTTACCCCAAGGTGGTTTCCTTGCCTTTACAAATGATTTCAATCGATATCATAGGCCCATTACCAATCGCTTATTATGGGTTCAAATACATTTTATCTATGGTTGATGTTTTTTCTAAATATGTCTGGCTTGTTCCCCTTAAGAAGGTTGACACCAGTTCAGTTATTAAAGCTCTGGAATCTGAAATATTTTTTAATTTTGGTGTTCCACGGTCTATTCTCTGTGACAATGCTACCGTTTTTCGTAGTAATCAGTTTTTAAACTATCTTAGGTCTTTTCAAATTGATTCCCCGTCATTTACCCCATATTATACACCACAGGCCAATACGGTTGAACGCTATAACCAAAGTGTCATTACGTGTTTGAGCATTTTGGTTGGCGAGAACCAAAGGAATTGGGCAAAGATGTTGCCTAAAGTCAAACTATATCTCAATTCTTGTCTTAATTTAGCCACTGGTTTTACGCCAAACTTTCTCATATTCGGTAGAGAAGTCTATATGGATTCATCCCGCGCTATTAACCAGACTCCAAGCAATAATTTAGCTGGATGTCGGGAAATACACGCTAAGAATCTAACTTCCCTAGCCGATGTTTATGCGAAAGTAGCTGACAATCTCTCTACTGCCTTTCTCCGAAATTCTCGAACGTATAACGCGAACCGTACAGCGGTTTCTCTTAACGTTGGTGACATTGTATGGAGGCGTAATTTTTCTAAATCTTCGTCTGCTGAATTTTTTTCTGGTAAACTCGCTCCTCGCTTTATTAAATGCCGTGTTATCAGGGTCGTTTCTAGAACCACTTATGTCCTTCAAGACTGTGATTCTGTTCATTCTGGCCAATATCATATTAAAGATATTCTTAAATGATTCACTCTGTTCAATAAGACTATAAGAATTACTTTAACTCTAACTTCTTAAAATTATAAATTAATTTTTGAAATAAATATTACGATTATTTATAATCAACTAAAATAGCGACATCTAGCGGTTGTGTCATGAACTATTTTTCATGCCCGGTTATTTAATTGTTCAAACTTACGCCGCTAGGTGGCGCTATCAATCGTTCTGTTTAGAGTCGGTATCATTTTTTCTATTGTTTAGACACTCATTTCACTTGAATTTTGAGTTTCATTTAGTAATCTATCCAATGTTACAGGATTTCCTCTTGGTTAATAACTTAAGAATTCCCTCCCTTTGTATATTTATCCTATTACAAGTTGTCCTCTCACTTTCGAACCTTCTGTTATGTGATATATTCTAATTCTTTTGAATAATTCACTATAAATTATTTTTCGATATGTCATCCTTTTATCTGGTGAAAGTTACACCACACCCTGTAGGATATTCGTTTACTATTTAATTTCACATCTGGAATTTATTTATTTCCTCTCTTGTTTTAATACTTATTCGTTGACTCCGTGTTGTTTTGTTTGACTGGAGTCGTATCTTTGACTGAGGACGTATATTTTTTTTTTTTTACTGAAGCCGCTAGTATTTTCCTTAGACGGAATTTTTTTGTTTGAAGTTTCGTTTATTTTTATTTTTTTCTTATTATTTAGGGATCTCCAAACTATAATTTGGTCAGTTTGGTCTAATGTGATTTATCATTTCCTAGCTTTAATGTTTTCCGTTATTCGTAAGTTAAGGCGACGCATCTGAAGCTCGTACTGATAACGTTTAGGTGAAGGTCAACTTTCATTTTTATTCAGTATCTGCTGCACTTCGTTGTTGTTAATTAGAGTAATTTAGTTTATATATTAAAGTATATTTGTACTAAGTTAGTTTAATTTAAGTTAGTTTATTTAACAAGGTTTATTCAATTTCAGTAAGGTCTTAGGTTTTTTCTTTTCGTGTTATCACTCCTTTTAGGGTTGTCACGTCCTTTTAGGGTTGTCACATCCTTTTAGGGTTGTCACATCCTTTTAGGGTTGTCACATCCTTTCAGGGTTGCCACAGTTATTTTTTTTTTTTTGTTGGAAAAGGGGTACTGTAGCGTTAACCCGCTACGGATAAAAACTTTTTGCATTTTTTTATTACTACCTTTTTTTGTAAATTCTTTATAAAAATTCACTTGGCGTGTCATTTTTGAACTTCGATTTCGTAAATTTCTATCGTCAATTTTTTATTTTCAAAGCGCGTCATTTGCAGATTTGGTAGCCATCGGAACTGATTTTTTTATTGTGTTCGTTCATTTACACCAAAATTTTGCTGATGTGATCATAATTGTCCGGTTTTACACCGTTGTTTGGTTATCCAGTCGGCTACATTTTATTTTTGTAAAAAGGTGTCGATGTTAGTTTGTTCTCTCCTGTTATTTTGACGTTCATATTAGTACACAAGCCAAATTTTGGCTTCACCCCGTGGGACCAGCTGCATGGAGCCTAGTTTTGATCCGGCACCAAAGCTGTGTTGCTGAGGTTCCGGGACGGCAGATTTGAGGAAGTAAGAGCCAAGTCTTCGTCGCTGTATTCCACCCAAATTGCCTTCCGGGAGTGCTATATCCCTACCATCTTCACAAGGACAGCTGTTTTATTCAAGACCTCACTTTTATTTTCTTTTAAAGTAGTGGTATATAGCAAAGTATTTTTTTCCTGTTTGTTCGGTTACTTATTTAAAATTGATTTACTTTTTTCGCCATCCGCGGTATATAATATTTTATTTTATGTAAGGGGACGGAAAAACGAAACGTTGCATGCAATAGTTTTATTTTTTTGAGACAAGTTGTGTTTAGCTCGATTAACATCCCGGTCAATCTATACGTAAAATCCCGACTCTGCAATGCTTTTTTTTCGTATTTTTTTTTTTACCCTTTTGTACCTTTTTTTAAATGTTTCGATCCAACTCTGCAATGCCTTTTTTAAGATATTATCTTTTTTACCCTTTTGTACCTTTTTGTTTTAAAATATTTCGACCTGTTATTTTTTACCTTAAATTAAACGTATTTATGTGATGTAAAATTGTTTTCTTCCTTATTTTTTACGTTACACTGCGTACGCGCCTATATTTACGTCGTAATTCCGTAAAATTGAGAATGTTTGACGAGAGGTCAGGTTTTAAGTTACTTTTATGTGACTTATGTTACCATTTTATAAATTACGTAACATAAAAGTGTATAAAGCGTGAAAAATTTGTTCTGAAAATGCCTTAAAAAAACTTTCATGTTACTTTTAAGTTACCAGCTAACTTTACTTTACAGTTACTTTTATGTTACATTACATGAGGCCAATTTTACGGCCTTACCCAAATAAGTTGAGTTCGTGGACAAGAGAATCGACATCGTTATTGCTGCCATGTGTGGGCTCCTGAAGGCAACAAAAAAATAATAATCAAAAGTTCAAAATATAGTTCCAAACTAATCTCATTACTATAAATCTCAAACTTTTGACAATAGATTATGTTCCTGTTTGCCATTTATTTGTGACACTTAGGTGACTTAGGTCATTAATGTCACCAATAAACGGCAATCAGAAACATCTACTGTCAGGAAATTGGGATTTAATTATACAGGAAAAATTTTTACTAGTGCGCAAATTTTTTTTGGTGGTTCAGTATGAGTAATAGAACCCATTTATTGTTCAATAAAAAAAAAAGTATTGAACAATTAATGGAAATGTTTTATTATTTTTAACGCATTTTTACGCATGCGAAAGCGAAATCTGAAGATTTAAATTGTGGGAAGAAAAAATCGCTCACATAATAAAAATAGCCAGGAGTCGCAGGTTCGAATCCTGCTCGTGAGCGATTTTTTCTTTCCACAATTTAAATCTTTTTTAATGGAAATGTGTTCTATTACTCATACTGAACCACCAAAAAAAATTTGCGCACTAGTATTTTTTTTTTTCATTTCTCATACTCGGAAAGTTGTGTTTGTTTGATCCGAGTAGCGGGTGGAAAACGCTGATTCGATAGGGCGGGAATGAATTTAAAAAATTGAACTTTAGATAGTAGGCTACGAATTTATTTTCATAAACCCTGAAGCGTTTGATAAAAAAAAAATCAAAATGGCGTTCGCGTCCTTGAACTTGACTTGGCCCCGCCCCTTTTGTACCTACTTGCATTTCTTATAAGATATTTCAATATTTTAATAAGAAACCCATACAAAAAAAATATTGTTTCGTAATCTCGATAATATTTCCTATCAATTTTTACAATTTTCATGTAATTTGCATGAAAATAAAAAAATTACAAAGAAGGTAGAAAAATATTTTTGCAAATGGCGGCAATTTTGAATTTCGTCAACTTTAAACCCTAATTTAGACGTGAAAATTGTTTGAAGATGTCAAAAATTTTACAAAAATAGAATAATAATTTAATCTACTTGCATATTGATGGTTATCCAAAAAAATAATTGTTATTCAAATACAAAAAATAATCCTTTTTTTATCACACACGTTGAAGTACTTCCGATAACAAAATCCCGGCATAAAAAAGCACATTAAGTGGTTTTTTTATTTATTTGAAATTTTGGTTGCCTTGCGCGTTTAAATGGTAGCCCTGTTATTCCTGAACAACATAACATATAAATAAGATTGATAGATGGCTTTATCTCGTAGCAAAAGACGATAAGATAAGACTTGATAAGACTTGCCGCCAGGCGGCAGCTATCGCTTTCGCCCAAGGAATTTCATTACCGTCCGCAGCCATTAGACGCTACAGTGGAAAAAAATGCCATGGTCTTGTGAGTTTATAAACAGCCAGTGTGAATTTAAAAAAAGAGGGACGGCCCGGCGCCGGTGGTGACGGGGTACACACCCCGTCACCACCGGCGCCGTATTTAAAATTTAAGAAAGACTATACAATTTGCCGGGATACTAACTTTGTTTGTACCGAAATTCAAAATCTCAGTTTTATAGACTAATATTTGACTAAAAATGAGTTCAAGCGATTTTGAAATGTTGACCCGAGGCAAAAACAGTACCTAATCGAAAGTCTTGCCAGAAATTTCAAAGTAACGATACTTAAATACATACAATGATATTATGAAGTAGCTAACATACAAGAAAATACGTATTTTAGAAAAACGACTATTTATTACTTTCCTTATATTCGTAATGAAAAGTAGCGTGTTTAACGTGGGTGAAAGTCATCAATTCCTACTCGGACTATAGCCGCCCTGTCCGCCCGTCTAAATACCTCGTATGGGAATTGATTCCTTACGACCCTTGTGTAAAAATCTACTTAATAATCTACTATTCCTGTATTGTGAACGTTTTTAATTAAGAGAATGGGCCTTCTGGTCTTATAGGGCACTTCTGGTTTCCACGCAGCGACTGATCACTGGCGACGTCAAAATTGCTGTGTGGACTATTAGCAGCGATTTGAAGTCACTGGCGATGTGGCTGAAAATCTGAAAAGTCTCTAGTCGCCAGCGACATCACTGTGAAATCGCTGTCGTGTGGACGTGGAAGTCGCGCAAAGTAGCGTTTTTTAAAAATGATTTTAAAATCATTCGGTTCTTTTAATGCTAAGTCTGCCATCAAAAATATTGAGATCTTTGTAGTAACTATTTCATTACCCAACATCTTCTACTTTTTTTTTACCTTTGACGTCGAAAATGCTGTCATAGGTATGAATATGTAGACAGCTACTAGCGCTAATAACATTCGCTTTTCTATTGAAATTACAAAGAACAGAGCACAGGTTTTATTTTTCGTATTTACTCTCGCAGATGGCGCCCTGAGAATCCCGTCAGGGACTCCATCCGCCGAAAATGTCCCTAAACCTAACTTAAAAACTAAAATCGCGGTTGCAACCGTATAAGGCAAAACCGTATAAGGGCGTCCCCAGGGAGGGGCTCGGACCTCTGCTTACTGGGGCATTGCGGGGGGATCCCGCCGCTATGTCCCCCTGGTAGCCGTTGCTGCATCGGGAGTTGTTTTCTCGAAAGTGGCGGACTTTCGGTATATCGGGTCGACGGAGCACAGGTAAAATGTTTTATCCAAATAAAACACAATAGTACACGCAGACTACGAAACGAACACAGCGTTGAGCGATCGCGATCGCTATAGGCTTATAAATGATATTAATAGACACAAAACTTCACAATAGGCTAAAATTGCGAAAAGGGATGGCGCTATACCTACGTCCTGTATAGCTCTGTCTCTATCTCCCTCGCAAATAGAACAACGATAGGCACCATACCACAGATTACCTATTAGTTGACCATACCAACACCATACCTATTATCAGCTTATAGCTAAACAAAAAATTGTTTGTTACAGTCGGCAGTCCCGGGCTCCTCGTAGCGTGTACTCGTACAGGAGTGCAGTGGCGCCCTCTGTCGCCTCCACCCACAGATCCAAAGTCTCCAGGAAGGTAAGAATATACGAAAACAAAAATCGCCGAACCAAAAAATACAGTTAGGGTCCTCAGGGGCCTTACGGGAGTACTGGTTCGAGTTCAAATCGAGCTAATGTCAATTCCTAGAGGAATGCAGTACGAATTGACACTAACTCGAATTCAAATTCGATTGATACAGAACTCGATCCAGTCGGGATTAAGGTCCCAGTTCTACAACGTGTTATTGAAATAACTGAAAACCTCTTGAGGAGTCATTGTACTCATCAGTATGAACAACTTTTACTACGGGACCAAACCGGAATTTACAAAAAAAAACAGGTATTCCCTACTATTTAGGCGTCTATTGGGCTGAATGGTCGTTGACGTACACGTACAGTCAACCGTACGTCAGTGGTAACAATTTGACCTTGACAGCATCTTTATTTCGTAAGCCGTAATTTTTTTTCAGTAATTTTCACGTTCTTTTTTCAGTGTGTTTTTTCAAAAGCTAGGTACCACACAAATTCAAGTGTTACCACTAACGTGCGGTTGACAGTAGGTACCTTAACACGTACCTACCTACAATAGCAAATGAAAAATGCATAGTTACGTGTGTTCTTTAAAAATTCCAGGCAGGTGTGAAGGTAGACGCGATGGCCGCTCCCAACCCCTTCTGCCCCAACGTGAAGGGCATGTGTTGCCTGATGCTGCTCCTGAACCTGGGCCTGATACTCGTCACCCTGGGGTTCGTCATCGTATTGCAGTTCTTTGAACCGCTGTTCGTGTGGTAAGTTCTATGAGTCAACGGTCCATTGCATCAATTTATTTGACGGCTGAGCAGTTGGCTGTTACGTAGTAGTAGGTGGTAGCGGGTTCGATGCCCGCACATAACAAATATTTGTATAGCCTGCAAGCGAAAACTTGAAAGTACTCCACAAAATTTACAAGTTCTCGATGGTGTATTCAATTTTTGATTAGTTTGTAAAACCGTCGACGGTCATTTGGCTTATGGGACAAAATGGCGAAAAAGAGACACGATCTACTTAAATACAATATTATGTAAAGAAATTTTAATGTTATCAATGGATAAAGTTTGTAAAAAAAAAATAGGTATGTAGGTAGTCTCCTTCAACGAATGACTTTTATTAACACAATACTTAACAAGTAGTTATATTATTTTAAAAAGACCTTTTGTTTCTCCTTAAAATTTGGGTTCTGTCCCTTACGCCAAACTCGGTAAGTAGGTAGGTTGGTTTTATTTTTGACATGTTTTTTTTATATTTTCAGGATCCTGGGCATCGTCTTCCTGATATTCGGCTTCATTACTTTGGTTGGCAGTCTGATATATTGCGTCGTACTATGCCGTGAGAATCCGTACCCGCGTTACCCTGAGGATTCCTACTGGACCCACCACTGGTCCAAAACGATTGGACCCTCAGAAATCCACTACAGCGCCAGTGAAAAACAATACATAAAGAATGGCCACAGTGACAGATACAATAAGCATAACGGAAAATATTCAGACCGGGAAAGCGCAAAGGGATATTCAGATAGAGAAAGCAAACTTAGTAGGTATTGAAAGATAAAATAGTAAAAATATAATATTAGAACGGAATGTTCAAAACAAGCGTGCCTTAAACTATATCTACCATTTCATCATCATGAGCCCATTAATGTTCCATTGCGGCTCGGGCCTCTTCCCAGAATGAGTCGAGGAGGTTAAGGCCTTAGTCCTAGTGCGGGTTGGCAGCTTGGCAGACACCAACACCTGCCATTTAGCGACATTTACCTACCATTTAGTGAGTTACAATAACCAGGTATTTGCCAATAGGGCCTGACGCAGTAGCACCTTAAGGTGGAAACTGACTTGTAACCACAGACCAGTAGGCGGATACCCTCGGTCACCAAGCTTATGCAGTAACACTAACATAAAATTCGCCCCGCCGCGGATCGGAACGTCACACCGTCAGCGAACGGCACCACAGAGAAAAAAATCACTACGTAGCGGCACCAATCATGCCACCAAATTGAGCTGACCAAAGGTGCCGTCTGCCCTGCCCCTTGTCACCCGCCAACCACCTATTTTACGATTGTGTTCTCAAGCAAAACTTTTTATAAGCAGCTTCTTTAGGCTAACAGTGGGTTACTCTTGAAAATAATTCCAATATCAATCCAATACCAATGTCAAAAAGTAACAAGAATATAAATGGGTATTCTTGATTATAAATATACATAATACTCAATTTTTGTTGTAATAAGGTTTAATTAATTGTAAAAACCCTCATTTTCAAACCAATTTATTGAAAATTTTGTATTTAAAAGTATGAATTGACATTAGCACAAGCCGACCAATCGGAATTATTTTCAAGAGTAAGGCCACTGGTCTGTGCTTGTAACATTCATGTGTAACAAAGTGAATATAATATGACGCCATGATATGACGGATGTCATGTCAGTACAGTGAGTGAAAGTGAGAGCTACAGTCGACTGCATGACAGTGGTAACACTTCAATTCGAAAACCACCCTTACTACTTACGAAATAAAGATGCTGCTAATGTCGAAGTGTAACCACCGACGTGCGGTCGATCGTACTTACATGTATAATGTAAAAAGGGATTTAGAAATACTTCAATTTACTAGATGCACCTTGGCATACCTGATGTATGGCCCAGTGCACACTGGTGCGAATTCATGGGAATTGGTCAATTGACACCGCAAATTCTGGAATACAATACATCACAGTACGCGCGCTTCCATTGTATGTATCCCATCGACCACAGAAATTGCGGTACGAATTCGCACCGCTACCGCACCGCAGTGCGCGCTGGGCCTAATTGTTTGTATTCTACGATTTTTGTAGGTAATGGTAGGTATAATATGGTTAAAAAAAAATGAAACGTTGAATTTTATTGTTCTGAACTCTCTGTGTTGTATAAAGTTTTGCATTTTTATTGGCATCATACAAAATTGTTGCCACGTTTATATTCCCTACAAAATTATCTACAGATGGATAGAAAAAAAAAACTAATTTTACTAAAACGTCAATGAACATTTAAAGAATATTTTGTCTAGAATATTATTAAAATCATCATTAGATTATTGTACGTAGTTTATATCTAGTAACAATTTGTACTTATCTAAATAAATAAAAGATTAATTTAATGTAAATAATATCAATTAAGTAAACACTCTGAATTAAATGCCATATTAATTTACCTGTTAATGTAAAAGAGTGAATAGTTTTAAGTTAGGCAAGGAAACTACGATGTTATTGAAAATATAATAATGTGAATAACATGGTGTAAAATAACCCAACAATGTATTTAGAAACGCTTAGAATATTAGAAACAATTATAATACGAGTTGATTGACGAAATTAAAATAATTTTCCAATAAATAATATTGTTTATGCCTTAACAAAATGTTTGTTTCAGTTATCTTCTTCTGTCGTGTCGACATGAGCTACATAATGATACATTCGACACACAACTGAAGCGTTTGTCAATTTGCAGACTTGGGGCCCTGGACCTATTCACGATCCAGTGATGTACTGAATTTAACCATAATAACTAAATTGAGTTAAAAAAATTTTTTTTGGTTAATATGTAACATGGTATAAAAACTATCCTTATCGATTCTCCTGGTAATTCTGAACAAACTAGTTTCTTAAATTGCGTAAAAACAAAAAGTAACGTTGTATAATCGGACACAAATCCAGACTCCGTCTGCTACTGAGCATTTCCAAATGAAAAAACCCAGTAACACTGCCTGACCCGGGAATCGAACCCGTCCTGGATTCACGCGCTCAGAAACCGCGTTTGCGACAACTAGACCAACGAGGCAGTCTCTCAACTTTAACACAGGTAAAACTGTGACTACTATGCAATTGTGTGTGTGTGTGCTTGTGCTGTTTTAAAGGCGGTTTTATCAACGATAAAACGACTGCCTCGCTGGTCTAGTGGTCGCAAGCGCGACTGCTGATCGTGGTGTCCTGGTTTCGATTCCCGGATCGGGCAGTGTTATTGGGTTTTTTCTTTAGGAAATTCTCAGTAGCAGCCCGGAGTCTGGATTTGTGCCCGGTCAATGGCAATAGGCTCGCCCCTTATTACATGGGACCACAACATAACTGGCGAAATGCGGGTGTACTGTACACCTCTGCCTACCCCTTTTGGGAAATACAGGCGTGATGTTATATTATGTTTATCAACTATTTTGATAGATTTTATCGAAGTCGCCTTTTCCTTTAGCAAGCAAATAGCAGGGAAGTATTATTGCACAAACCAAACCCTCGGTCTAACACTTAGCTTTCCTCTGCAGGCTTTGAAGCTTTTCAGCAACATCTATGAAAAGATATTAAGGGGAATAAAGCAGCCAAGTTCCGCCCCCATCAGTAAAAAAAATATTACTCGCTGAATGCATCATTTATCGAAAATTCGTTTTTAACGATTGAAGTACAAAATATTGGTATAATATTGTTACCTACCTACTGTAATTTTTTTGTATTATTTTTAACGCATTTACGCATGCGATGCGAAATCTAACGATTTAAATTGTGGAAAAAAAAATCGCTCACGAGCAGGATTCGAACCCGCGACTCCTGGCTCGCTCGCTCGCTGGCTGGCTGGCTAGCCAGGAGTCGCATGTTCGAATCCTGGGGGTCTACTCGCGTTTGACGATGTTCGATTATTCGGACCATTCATCGCACAACTTGCTACTCCGCTCAACCATCGTTCCCATATCGCATGCGATGATCGTGTTTTGACGTTTGTTTTTCTGATCTACGATAAATCACATACGACTATGAACCGAAGTCTATCTTTAATGTGCCTTTTTATCTCCTTATCTGGATTGTACAGGTAACAGTCGGAACGAAAGTTCGTACTTCGTTTATCGTTCGTCAAACGCGAGTAGACACCCTGCTCGTAAACGGTTTTTTTGTTCCCACAATTTAAATCGTTAGAGGTAATTTAATCAGATACTATTAACTCTGTAAATTATACTTCGCTGTAGTTGTTGATAGAAAAAGTGCGAAAAACGGCAACTTTTGGCATTTTTTCTATCTACAACTACAGCGAACTGTATTTTACAGAGTTAATAGTTTCTGATTAAACTACAGTACCTGTACTTCAATTGCTAAAAACTAATTTTCGATAAATAATGTATTCAGCCGACGACCTGGTGAAGTTCGCGGGAATCCGCTGGATGCGGAAGGCACAGGACCGGTCGTTGTGGCGATGCTTGGGGGAGGCCTATGTCCAGCAGTGGACGTCTTTCGGCTGAAATGATGATGATGTATTCAGCGAGTAATATTTTTTTTACTGATGGGGGCGCCACTTGGCTGCTATATTCCCCAGTACCCGCCTATTTGTTCTTCCTTCCATGGTCCCATTATTTGGGGTCGGGTCTCCTCACATTTCTGCGCCAGGTTACTCTGTCTTGGGTTGTCGGTTCTGGCAATTGGGCTTGCTTGAGGTTTCTCCATGTTTGACCACCAGGTCATTGGCAGGCGTCCTCTACCTCTCTTCGTTCCGGTAGTTTTAAAGCGATCTGTACCACATGATCCTCGCTGCGTCTTTTGACATGTCCATACCATCTGAGGCGGTCTTCGGTGATTTTATCTGTGATAGGTGCGACTTTAAAGCTACCTCGTATATATTCATTACGAACTCTATCCAGCCGGGTCACACGTCCCGCCCCAGTACCCACCTACTCACTGGCAAAATGTTTTAGCAAAAATCTGTCGCGTTCGATCCGCGGCTATTTTTAAAACAAAAATAGGTACACAAAATAATGTAATAAACTAATTATCTACTTTTAGATCGAAACTCCGTTTTCAATCTTCTTTTAGATAATGACTCGCCTTTGATCACTTTTCATATAGTTAAGTATTACATTATCTGTGACATATTCCAGGCTTTCGGAAGTTCAAACTCGACCTGTAGTTTCGCGACGCTCACCATGTGTCAGGATGGCCGAGCGGTCTAAGGCGCCAGACTCAAGGCAACTTGCTCGTTTTAAACGGGTGCAGGGCGTTCTGGTCCTCTCTGAGGGCGTGGGTTCGAATCCCACTTCTGACATATTTTTTTATTAACTTTAATATTCTTAACAGAATATAATATTAGTCATTTTATTACTTTTAACGCATTTACGCATACGAAGCGAAATCTAACGATTTAAATTGTGGAAAGACAAAATCGCTCACGAGCAGGATTCGAACCTGCGACTCCTGGCTCAGTACGCCAGTGCTTCGATACCACGAGCAGTGTTCACGGTAGCTTAGTGGCTAAAGGATACCAGCTCACAGCTAAGAATTTCGCTCAGTTTTGAAAAAAGCCGGTAAACTGAATCTGGGTTTGGGCATTCCAGTTAGCGTCGAGGGTAATATTGTTAATTCTGTGAATGTTCCAAAATTAACCAAATAAACGTTTTATTTATATATTTTAAGTAGCAAAATAAATAATATTAACTTCTGTGTATATATCCAATAAAGAATTGGTGATTACAATAACATTATCTTATTTCCTATAGACAATTCTATAGTTGCCATGTTGAATGTCTCTTAATAAACCTAGGTTCTAATTATTTTAACGCATTTACGCATGCGAAGCGAAATCTAAAGAAATAATTAGATAGCAGGATTCGAACCTGCGACTCCTGGCTCAGTAGGCCAGTGCTATAGCCACTTAGGCCACAGGTAAAGAGGAGAGTGTGAGAGATAGATACACAGAAGTTAATATTATTTATTTTGTTACATAAAACATAAACAAATTGGTTATTTGGTCAATTTTCACACACTCCGTGTTCACGGTAGCTTAGTGGCTAATAAAACAATGGCGTACTGAGCCAGGAGTCACAGGTTCGAATCCTGCTCGTGAGCGATTTTTTTTCTTTCCACGATTTATGTCTTTATTTAAATTCTCCTTTTTTTTAATATTCATTTACATAACATAACATAATCAGCCCATTACTATCCCACTGCTGGGCACGGGCCTCTTCTCAGTACGAGAAGGCTAAGGCCTTAGTCCACCACGCTGGCCTAGTACATACATATATACATGTATATTCATTTACTTTACTTCTATGAAGCATTGCGATGGAACAACCAGTATAGTTTCAAGTATTCCAATCGGACCGTAGTTACCAAATAATACAAAATTAAATTGTTGACATTGTTTATTTATTTACAAGTTGTTAATAATTAACAAATTATATCGAGAAATTACATTTGTAACGCAAACATAAGGGCGTAGAGGTTAGCACACACCGACGGAGTAGCAGCGAAGAGTAGTTCACTGGTATCAAGGCAAACAAACTCTCTTATGAACCCGGCTCTTATGGACGCTTGCGGCCGCTCGATCGCTATAAGCCTCCTATTGTACCTTTGATGGCGTTTTTGACATATCCCAATAGTGTTGTGACATTTCAAATTATTATCGAAAACAATTTATTCAAGTGAGAATCGTATGAATAAATATATTTAAAGCCAGATCAAAACAATATCACAATCGCAGCGCACTCACAGTTCGTTCTTTCCGAAGCAACGTTAAAGACGAAACTGCTTGTTGCCGTTTCCTTGCACTAAGCAGTGACGCGAGTTTGCCGGATCAATAATGAGGGACGGACAAATTTATAGTACACGATGCGCTGGCAAGCTATTATATTATATTTTACTGTTGAAAGTATCAATTGTTATTCATTGACGCATAACACAAGGTCGACGTCAAAATATTTTATTTTAATAACTTACAATTATTATATTTCGGTTAATATGTATACTAAAGAAACCAAAGAAACAACATTAAATACTAAATTAATTTTGTTGCCCTGAAATAATAAATTCGATAAATTATAGCTGTAACAGTACGTCACTATTGACACAAAAGTACGGCAATTGTTACTTCATACTTGGCTGCTAATATTTACGGATCTTCATGAGCGGGCAAACGTCAAAAACGCCATCATAGCCAGTATATTGTGATTTTATATCGCTACTCAAATTTCAGTCGTATGTAGAAGCAAATAAGGTTGAATTCCAATTGTTATTAAATTAGACGCTTCGCTTCGTCACTTCTTCGGTGTGCGCTAACCCTAACAGTTCAGTACTATATTTCATAGTAATGTCAATAATATTAAATTATCGAATAATTAAATAATAACGTTCATAAACAAAGTTTGTTTAGTAAAACAAATAAAGCAAATCATGAGGAATATAATAATAATTACAGTTAGGGCCGGTTTTTTAATCGCCAAATAACTTTTATCTGAGGAAGAAGTATGAAATTTTCACAAAACACATGAGTCTTCTTCTTCTTCGTGTCAATGTTACGACTGATCTTTTGTCAGTCATGACAAAACTTAGCAACCTCTACGGCGTTATCAGTGGCGGCGCAGACGTCACTTAAGGTGACTGGTATTGGGGCACAAAGGACAGGATAGGAGGTAAGGCATAGTTTGAGGGTCATACCATAAGAATAGACAATAATACTAGTATAGAAGAGAATCTCTTTTATACCAACCCCAAATGCCGCCTTTAAATACCTACTTCCCCCTTCAGCTTCTAATGTCCCTGTCGTCCGCGCATGCTGCCAGGGCTGATAGCTGCTAAGTATTTAAAGCGTTATCTGTCTGTTTAGTTAGAAACAATATTTTAGACTTTTCTTTACCATGAAATCATTATTTTATCCAAGTTTTACATTTAAATAATTTTTTTTTTACTTATTACTTACATTATTTTTATATTTAGGTAGGTAGGTACTTAGTTTACATAAGATGACCTGCACTCAATGAAACAAGTTAAGTACCTATAATTGACCGACAATGACAGAGAGAAATCAATAGACGTCGTTTATAATACTCATTCATGTTCATCGAATGACGGTATAGTCCGAGAGCTAGGTAATTTCTGATTTCGATTACACTACTACACTAATCTTTTATGGTGGTAAGTGAGTGTGACTACATAATTTATATAGGTACTTATGTTTGAGAATGTAAAAAATTAATCACAATTGAAAATATCACTTACTTTTCCTCATTTCTGGGCAAACTAAAGAAACTAAGGTCTGGCGTGATTCTTGAGTTAAATTTACACCCAAATACATCGCAATATGTTGGCGCCATGACCAACAGACGGCACGCGCGTGCATGCGTGGGGTGACGCAAACCCCGACTGTGCATTCCCTTTAAAGGTACACTAGACGGTAGGCTATTATCGTGATTTGAACGCGTCTGGGGCATTGAATTAAACCTATGGAAGTGGCCCATTCTTCTATATCCACCTAGTTTATACAAATATCTATTAAATCGTTATTGAATTATGAAACTATTCTTTGTCTCTTGTTAACCAACGTGTTATGTCGTCTGGTGAAAGAGATCGCATGCTATTTGTATATTCTCTGTTTGGCAACATCTTTACGGGATGTCAAAATACCTACGACGCGTGGCAACCCCGCTTACCCCGCAATGTGGCCCATAGTACATGAGCTGTCAAGTAAACAAACTAGGGCTGTTGATATTTTTTAAATATCAGATTTTCGATCTATCGATATTTTTAAATATACAATCGGTGTTCGATATATTGAAAAAAAAAAGATATTTCGATATATTGGCCAAATTTCATGATTTTAGGTCAATGCGGTTTTTTATGTGAGTTTGCGAGTATCAAAATGTGACATAGCCGTATGATTGCCTTGACCTAGAAGCTTGATTTTTTATGTCCTAGGGACAGCCGAACTTAGAATTTGATATAATTCATTATTTATTACTACTTGAAAATGATTTTAATCAGCACACATCTCTGGTACGAAACACGAGCATCGATATCGATACTTTTTAGTTTTGATTACTTACTTCCCTAGCTATGGCCACCATAACGGTGGCCCGGATATTGTAGGTATACCACGCTTATTTCGTAGGTATTACTGGTCCATAGGTACAAGTCAATGGTCTGGGGCCGGAGTTTCGTTTCTATACTAGTATTATTATCTATTTTATGGTCAAACCCACAACCACACCCTGTCGCCGTTTTGTTGATGTAACCCCATTTCCCAAGATTATAATTACATCTTTCCACTTGGGTTTCAAGTCGGTTGAGTGACTTCCAAGTGGACCAGGGAAGGTTATACCCCGCAGGAAGAAGCTCACTAGGCTGGATGTAGTAAGTGGGTGGTAACATATAAGTAATTAGTACTACGTACAGAGTTGTGAGAGAGATCCCGCCGATTGGACTTGCCTCAACACGCCCGGATTTTAATAGACACTTCATTTTCTCTAAGCGCCGCGCATTGTACGTGCGCGTTGTATTTTTTTTTGTGTAGGTAGCGAATAATAGTAACAAAATTGTATTAATCGAGATGGTAATTACTTTAAGGGTACAGACAAAGAACAGGGTATGTCCACAGAAATCGATCAAGAGAAAAACGCATTTAAAAATTGAAATGCTAGTTCATTATTGAGAACAACGGATGTAGAAACAGTTTCTTCTGCCAAACCGGTACAAAATGAAAAATCTGGCGATTGCAAATGAAAGTTTCATAAACAATGTATACCCATTGCCCAAAGAACAGGGTATGTCCACAGGAGTCAATCAAGAGAAAAACGCATTAAAAAATATTGAGAACAATGGATCTAGAAACTGTTTCTTATGGACAAACCGGTAAAAAAAAAAACTGGCGATTGCAAACGAAAGTTTCATAAACAATGTATACATTGCCAATAAAAAAGTTAAAAATTGTGACATTCCCTGTTCTTTTCCTGTACTTGTACTATTTTTGGTTGCTTGTGTTCATTAAGACACGACAAAAACAGAAGCTTTTTTCATTTTCCAAAGGATGAACTAAGGAACTTGGAACATTTATGAATAACTTAACCATCACAATTAGGGCATGCAATATCGGAAGGTTTCCAATTCCGGAACTGATTTCCGATATTGGGTACTGAACTCCGGAATTCCGGAACTAGTTCCGGAATTTGTATAATATTTTTATAATTTCTTTATTTCGAAACTTTATTGTTTTAGAAAGTTCAAATTTTTGATTAGACTTTATTTATAGAAACACGGCCGTGTCATGTTTAATCACCGAATCCAAATCAGCTCTAGAAAGAGTTTTCTCAGCGGCAGGCTACATTCGCAACTGACTGAGAATCTGTCTCTCAGCAGCAGCATACTGAAAATCCAACGATCCCAAGAACATTTTTAACAACAAACAAAATCCCAAAATATAAGATAGATTTTTACCAAACATTATACCGTAAGTAATTTTTTTTTTGTATCTATGAGATTTACAAAAGTGAAAAAGTACCCATCTAATCAAACTTATAGCCGCGGATAAAAATATCGGTCCTCCTAAGATTGAGATGCTTGAAGAAGTTGAAAGTTTCCCGTGAGAACAGCAAGACCAGCGGTTTCTAGCAACATTCACGCGCCATTTCAAGAATCTCTGAAAGGTTGACCAATGCGTTATTAGTGCGGCCCTTGGGCAGATAAAGAACAAAAAACCTTCAGGTGATGATGATGACGGTATTACCACTGAACTCCTTTTAGAGTTGCAAGCGTGGCTTTGGTTTTGAAAAAGCTAGTTTGTTTTATTCCGCCAATCAACAAGGCACTACACAGAAGGCATGGAGCGGGAATTCGGTGGTTCTGTTCTTCAAGAAAGGTTAAATAAACTTGCTGAAGGAAAACAGATGCATTTCACTCCCGAGTCATGTATACAAAAGCTGTTCTCGAAGCTCGTCGCAGAGTGTACAGAAGACGCTAATTTGTATAAAACTAAAGCTAGAATTGAATTTGCCGCTTTATATTATTACGATTTTTTTTTAAAGAAGAGCTTTTGGCAATTATGAATGCTCTTAAACGATGCCACATTGAAGAGCAGTAGTAGCTGATCCTTGTGAGACAGGGTTATGTAATGTCACCGAAACTATACTGAAGCTTTGCAGACCATCTACAAAATACTGGACTAGACTGGAAAGGGTATCAACGTAAACGGCGAGAACATTTCACAACTCCGCTTGCCGATGAGATCGTTGCAACGGCAGTCTCTGGAACAACTATAGCATAAATGGAGCCTCTTGGCTTGTTGGTTTTGGGAGGAATCTATAGACAAGAAAGTCTTGCGCCGAGGTCGGTTCTTGTCGAAGAGAAAGCGCTCGAAAATGTGCACGAATAGGTATGTCAGGGCACGAAAATCAGATTATTCAGCTTGGTAGACACAACATCGAGAAAGGAGCCGACTGCATTTAGCAACCTTCGTCGAATCTTCTCGTCGCCTCTACCGCAAAGTCTGAAAACAAGTCTTCAACCAGTACGTCCTGTCTGTCGTGTCCTACTATGCCGAGCAGTGGACACTGTCAGTTGGACTAGTCCACAAGTCACTCAGCGAACTATGCTTAGATATTCTTTAAACAAAAAGATCCGCAATGAGATTATCCGGAAAATAACCGCAGTGACTGACATAGCTCGCAAAATCAGCAAGCTGAAGTGGTAGTGGTAGTGACTCATGGCTGTTGAGGAACCGATGGCCGTTGGAGCAGCCGTATCTTTTAGAGGAAGCCGTGAATAACGCAGCGTATGACCATCTAGGTAAATGAACAAACAACCTGAAGAATGTAGCTGAGTTGTACTGGATGCGGAAGGAGGAAGATTCAGTCTTGTCGCGTAACTTGGGAGATGTCAATGTCCAGCAGAAGATTTCGATTATTTGATCTAAATATTGCATACGATTTTGAAACTCATGAGACTAATTACATAAGCTAATTTCGAAACTGAAAATATATATGAAACTGCATTTTAATGGATATGTGCTATAAACACATAGCCGAAAAGTAACTTTGTTACGTAATTATGAATATCGGAATTACGATATTGAGAGTCTCAATTCCGGAACTGAAATATCGTAAAAATCTGTCCGAGATTCCGGAGTTTCGAGATTCCGGAATCTCGGAATGCATGCCCTAATATACATATATACATTATTATTTTGGTCTGTGTTTAACATATCCGATTGCGATATGACATTCATAAATTAGAATGTCAATAAATGCCGGAATCCAGCAGAATACCAGCGTCAGGTATAATACCTGGCACATGCTGAGCTGGACACCCATTTGGTACAATCACAGACCAGTAAGCTTCAAGACTCCGCATAAACAAAGTTTTGTATTCGAACGCAGTCGTAAAACGTTGGTGGGGTCAGGGGGGCGGACGGCGCGTTATGATTGGCCGGCTCAAAAGTTCGGTGGTATGATTCCTTATGATTGGTGCCGCTCGCTGACCGAGTGACGTTCCGATTGGCGGAGGGACGTATGATATGCAGTGGTAGAGCATATGCGTTGTGACCGGGGGTGTCCAGCTAACCGGCGTCTAGAGGCTTACTGGTCTATGGGTACAATACTGAGACACATATCTCACTTTTTTATTGTATTTTTACTTGTATGTCCTGTGTCTTGTTTTTTGTACTAAATAAACGTTGTATCTATCTATCTAAATGAATAGTTGACTGAATTGACACGGACGTCATCGCTGGCCGCAGCCCTATGTTAACACAAACATTCGACGCGTGTACAAACGTCAAAGACAAACGTCATCCGTTTATATGTAGAGTAGCAGGTAGTTAAACCCATGGTATAATAACACCAGGTAGTCTCTTCCCGTGACAGCTAGATCACGTGATTGCCTCCGTACTACGTCATCGGCCGTGGAGCCAATAGCGGGCTGTTAGTCTGATACTTGTTTTTTTTTTTTAAATTTATTCATGACCATGGATACACGTCCTTCAGTCGTAATCATTGAACATATTACACTTATATCCTAGTAAAGTGATGGAAACTTTACTAGGTTTCTGAGGGGATGATGAGATAATACGAAAGTCATGTTTTTCAACTTTGTACCATTTATCCACACTTGTACACGTTAACGAGCACTTAACATTTAATAATCCACCATTATTACACATTAACACTCGAAGAAACACAAATTTTGGAAAATAATAAAAAATCTACAACACGATCTTTACGAATTTTCCCGCCAACCTCTGATACTTGTCAGTTTGATGTGCTGCCACTTTGTGAAAATAAATTACCCGAGAAAAATGCATTTTTTAATTTACTTGCTTCTATAAAGAATTACTTTTGAACTTGTAATTTTAAACAATTTCCTTTAATAACTAATTAGATAAATAACACGAGATAACAAATAGTTAGGCTAGTTAGGAATTTATTTTATATTCATTATGAACAAAAATCTCCTTAAGTATATTGAAGATATCAATCAATGGCAACACTGATCGTGACGTAGCTTGGAGGCATCGCGCTGTCATCGTGGGAAGAGAATACCTGGTGAAACAGCTTATTATACCATGGTTAAACCAACACGGTTATTGTCCGGGGTGTGACATTTTGACAATGATTGTATAGGAAATCTGTCAAAGTGAAAATTTATAAAAGTTATCAGACAACTAAAGCCGGCCCTTACTAAAATGTCAGAATATCCATAAAATACTGATAACGTAACGAAAAAAAATCGAAATTAATTAATATATAATTGGATATTTCAGAACACCATAAAGGCCTTGCACACCATAATCTACTCAACACCTCTTGAACTTTCGGTTTAGCGTCAACGAGCCGTTAGCTCACAGAAATTTACTGTCAGCGAGGTATATACTGTACGCGACACGACATAAAGCTCACATTTCATTAACTAAAATTAAGTCAGTGTTCAGTCGATAGGGTGTGCGAAAAAAAGATGATGGCCTGGGAATACTTATGTACGTATGAACTTATAGTCAATTATTTACCCAATTACATTTTCCAGTTTATTAAAAAAAAAAACTGTATATTTTATTATATTTGTGCCAAAAATATTTACTTATATTAATATATTTTTAACACATTTACGCATTTGAAGCGAAATCTAAAGACAAATATTATAAAAAGATAAGTTCTGAGTTTCTGACGTCTCAGAAAGACGTAACTGAAAGCTAAATTCACCAAGTAGAATAGAGTCGTAAGTACGAATCCTGCTAATTGGTGAACTAATTGTCTTAATTTTTTTACTTTAAAAAAGGATGAGTAGAGAGCCATCTAGTGATCCCGATACATAATTGTAGTCAGTGAAATGAAGTTGTAGGTCCCATAAGTTAAACACAGAGGTGCCACTTGGTCTATACCTGTATTGGGGGAGAGTTTCCTCTCTATTTCAGTATATTAAAAAGTACTCTGTGAGTAGCACTTTGTCCCCACTGCAATGCGGACAAATGTTTTATCGCGTCGCCGTCGCATCGCAATCGCTTTATCAGTGCAGCCTCGACCTTAATGTTGATTTTGTAGTCTGAGTGAACCAGAATAATAAATAAATAAAATATCATATAATTCAAAAACCCTATAAGATAAATGATGATTTTTCTGACACTAAAATAAAATCTTTTTTTTGTGTTGTGTATACAAAAGCTGCCAGGTGGACCGACGACCTGAAGAACGTGGCTGGGGGGAACTGAATGCGGAAGGCAGAGGATCGAGTGCTGTGGCGAAACTTGGGAGAGGCCTATGTCCAGCAGTGGACTGCGATAGGCTGAGTTGATGATACAAAAGCTTGTTTCTCCGAAAAATACGTTAAATAAAAATAGTTTAGAACATTATTCTTACAAGAAAGTTTTTGCTTATCCTGAAAAATACTTTGCTGATGTTTCTGAAATACCCGATTAAAATACTGTGGATAATAAATAAAAAAGACAAAGAAATAAATTAAATGGAAAAGAACAATAAGAAATTGAAATAATCTTGTTTCATTATGATTAGGTATTTACAAATTTTCATAGAAAACTATATCAGAATTTGCTCATGTCATTTTTTAAAATTCAAATAACGTTTCATTGAGCAAGAATGTGACAGACGAGTTTTTACCTAATTACAAACTAATTAGATCTAAATTATAAATATCTACTAGAGTACGTGGTACGTACGTTACAAACATGTAATTCTCAGATCAGTCACTGACTGTTGTTTTTAGGCCAGAGTGTATAAAAATACCGTGTATAGTCCACCCGCTTAAATAATGGCAGTACACACAAACGGCAAGCAGGAATTTAGTGAAACATGAAAAGTGGCAGAAAAAAATAAGTGGCAGTTTTTTTATTATTAATAAGAATCCTGTTAATATTATAAATGTGAAAGTTTGTGAAGATAATTGTATTGGAACGTTTGTTACTCAATAACGCTGACACGGCTGAACGGATTTGGATGAAATTTGGCTCGCTGATAGGCCATAACCCGGATTAACATATAGCCTCCTTTTTACATCGGGAAAATAAACAGTTCTCGAGGGATGCGCGATGAGTCATAAGTCAGGCAGTCTAGTAAAATGAATATGGCTAACTACATAATAAGTCAAAAGTCATAAGACAAAAGTCATAAGACAAAAGTCATAAGTCAAAAGTCATAAATCAAAAGTCATAAGTAAGGCAAAGTCTAGTAATATGAACATATTCATAGCCAACTAGCAGTGGCGTGCATTGCATATAGGCAATTAGGCAATACCTACTGCTTTCCTCATTCAAATTCAATAGTGGTGTAAGTTATTATCTTTTTTTCAGAGTACGATGATTATTTATCTTAAAATAGACCTATTAATGCTAAATTAATCTTCCTACATCAAAAAATCAATAACTTACACCACAATTAAATTCAAGTGAAGTAGGCCAATGCACGCCACTGCCAACTAGCCATATTTTTTGTTAGCCATAGCTAACTACATAGAATTAAACACTATTCTTTATCACTATAAATGTCCTTGCAATTATAGAGTGCCACTATTTGAGTTGATCGACTATACACGTAGTTATACAAACGATAACAATATAAAACTGTTGCGTTGTATCCAGCAACTCACTTTTCTCTGTGCTCCATGACCACGCTTCACGACCACATTGTTCCACAACACTGGATCTGAAACAATATGTATCTAAATATTAATACACACAAGAATTTAAGGGTTGAAAAAGGTATCTACTTTTTTTACTTTTCTAGAATAAAGTATTTCATTACTATTTATTCATGCATTTTGCGGATTTTTGTTACAGTACAGACTGCCTTGTTGGTCTAGTGGTTGCAAGCGCGACTGCTGAGCGTGGGGTCCTGGGTTCGATTCCCGGGTCGGGCAAAGTGTTATTGTATTTTTTCATTAGGAAATTCTCAGTATCAGCCCAGTCTGGATTTGTGCCCGGTCAATGGCAATAGGCTCGCCCCCTATTACATGGGACTATAACATAACTGGCGAAATGTGGGTGTACTATTACACTCCTGCCTACCCCTTCGGGGAAATACAGGCGTGATGTTATGTTTGTTACAATATTTACAGAAATAAGAAACTAACACTGACGCAGTCAACGACGACAGCCATCCTGAATCACGCACGAGAGGAAAGTAGCGACATCTATCCTCCTACAAGAGAACTTCCTGAATCATACACGCAGAGAATGCCACGAAGGTAGCATATATACAAGCTCCCAACTTCAACAGTTGGGTTACACGCATCCATACTCTCACGTAGAATGCGCGGGCGCGCATTGCTACGTAAACATTGGGCGGTGTACTCACAATACAAACCGTTCAATCAAACACACATCACGGCCTCTTAGCTATAACGTGATTGGCTAGTCCGATTGCGATATAGCGGAGGCCAGCATTCTCCTGTAGAGGGTGCTTAAGTCGACGACTATGTCGCTGGTCGACCCCTGCTGGGCCTCCCCCGGGAAACCGGGGTTCTCACCCGGTAGGGTCTGACCGCCAAGGCGTGTGAAGAAGCGCTCCTACAGGAACACGCATAGCAACCACTCACATAGCTGTGTGCCGCCAGCCTGTCGGTAGGCGGTACGCAGCTAGTTGGTTACGCATTTATAATCATCTTCGTACAGATATATTGAATTGTTCGAACGTAGACACATTTAAATTTAAATTGAAACAATTTCTTTTCATCACAGCATATTATAGTGTGGTTGAGTATCTTAATGAAAAATTAAATCTACGTTGACATTGTATAATAGGTTTTGACATCACGATAATGCACTTTCAATTATTTATTTCATATTCACTTTGACATTAAGATATTGTATTATTCTTGACGTATGTAATATATTATGTTTTATTGCTTTAGACGCTTCAGTTAATAGCTTGGCGTAGAACTCTGTATTTCCTGTTGCATGCTAAATGGCAGAATATAGCTCCACAAAGATTGTTTTAATGACAATATTCATGTAACACCTACCTTACCTATATTCGCAATAAACGATTGAATTGAATTGAATTGGATATGGAAAGTCGCTCAGCGAGCTATGGAGCGAGCTATGCTTGGAGTTTCTTTGAAGGATAAAATCCGTAACGAGATTATCCGGAGAAGAACCGGAGTGACCGACATAGCTTGTAGGATCAGTAAGCTGAAGTGGCAGTGGGCTGACCATGTCTGTCGAAGGACCGATGGCCGTTGGAGCAGACGAGTCCTTGAGTGGAGACCGCGAATCGGCAAACGCAGTGTAGGGCGCCCCCCTGTCAGGTGGACCGACGACCTAAAGAACGTGGCTGGGGGGGACTGGATGCGGAAGGCAGAGGACCGAGTGTTGTGGCGCAACTTGGGAGAGGCCTATGTCCAGCAGTGGACTGCGATAGGCTGAGTTGATGATGGATATGGAACCTGTTTCCAACACAAGGACGCGCCCGTTTTTACGGGCGAAGACCAGATCCCTCGGAGAAGGGGGTCCCACCCCCGAGCCCGATTGCTCGCGCCCCCTAACGGGGGCGCCGAGAAGACCACGACCGATCAGTTGGGCAGTAGCCCGCCAGGCGCAGACCCAGCCTGGTCGGAGGATCCTCCCTTTGGAACACGATACCTCGTTCCTCCACACCCACTATGGTGCAGAATGTTGGCACGCGCGCCCTGACCGCTCCGTTCTATCTACTTCTGTGGTAGTGACTCACATTAGTCTGAGTCGGACTCGCTGAATGTGTACTTCTGTGCTGCTTTAGCTCGCGCCTTGCCCCGCACGGCGCTGCTGTCGTCAGACCCGGACTCACTGGACGACACCTTCTTTTTGAGCTTCTTTTTCGGCGCAGCTTTCTTCTTTGGCTCCTAAAGTCAAAAGATAAGTAGCATTATTAAAAAAGGTACATTGTTCCGTGTGGTGCCGGCACAGACCAGTAAGCTTCAAGACTCCGCATAAACAAAGTTTTGTATTCGAACGCAGTCGTAAAACGTTGGTGGGGTCAGGGGGGCGGACGGCGCGTTATGATTGGCCGGCTCAAAAGTTCGGTGGTATGATTCCTTATGATTGGTGCCGCTCGCTGACTGAGTGACGTTCCGATTGGCGGAGGGACGTATGATATGCAGTGGTAGAGCATATGCGTTGTGACCGGGGGTGTCCAGCTAACCGGCTTCTAGAGGCTTACTAGTCTATGGGTGCCGGACATAAAGAATTGCACCACCCTATCTCTTCTCATGGGTGTCATAAAAGGCGACTAAGGGAATCACCAGAGGATGGGCAGCAGCGTTCTCCGAGTATTTAACCAACCAACTGCGATCGCCAACCCGCCTGCCAAGCGTGGCGATCATGACATATCCCCCAACATGCTTAGGGGAGGCCTATGTCCAGCAGTGGACGTCTTTCGGCTGAAATGATGATAATAATGATGAACAAACAACAAACTGACAAAATGTAAGGCTGTTTCTTTTTCGCGATTTCTTGATTGGTAAAAGTTGTTCGATAGCATGCCTCGGAGAGCACGTAAAGCCGTCGGTCCTGCGCCTGATCTCTCTCCGGTCGTGTCGAATTGCCGTCCCATCGGATTATGAGAGTGAGGGAATAGAGAGTGCACCTGTGTTTGCGCACACACTTGAGCACTATAATATGTTCCGCGCAGATGGCTAGTCACCATTGAGATTGGCCGCCGTGACCGAAATTCGGCCGGGAGAACATTATTATTATCATTAAAAGTTGTTCGTTAGCATACCCTGAATAAGCTCTTAAAATATGACCACGCATTTCTGATACACGTTGTATAACGTTTTAATGTAATATTTAAAAGTTAGCTCGACGTTATCGAGAACAGCTAAGCTATCTGTGGCTCCATAGGAAGTGCAGAATATAAAATCAACTAACCTTTTTTCTGTCAAATATGCTGTCATCGTCATCGGTGTCACTGAGCATGTCCTTGGCGGGCCTCTTCTTGGTTTTCTTGTCGTCATTCAGCAGCTTTCGCTTTGGGCCGGGTTTCTTCTTGGGAGGCGAGTCGTGGACCTCCTCGTCACTAGACAGTAAGGTAATGTCCGCTGTGCCGTTTTTCGGTTTATTTTCTTCTTTCTTTGTGTCCTCTATGAGGGAGTCGAAAAGGCAGTCTGGAATATTTAATAATAATTTAATGTATGAACTAAGTAAGTAAATACAAACGATAATTCCCGAATAAATAAACGAATATATTATTAATTGGAAAACGATATAATTGGAGGTACTAACATGGGGCCTAGCATGGTATAATAAGATGTTTCACCAGGTATTCTCTTCCCGCAATGACAGCGCGATGCCTTCAAGCTACGTCACGATCAGTGTTGCCGTTGATTGATATCTTCAATATACTTAAGGAGATTTTTGTTCATAATGAATATAAAATAAATTCCTAACTAGCCTATTTGTTATCTCGTGTTATTTATCTAATTAGTTATTAAAGGAAACTGTATAAAATTACTAGTTCAAAAGTGATTCTTTATAGAAGCAAGTAAATGCAAAAATGCATTTTGCTCGGGTAATTTATTTTCACAAAGTGGCAGCACATCAAACTGACAAGTGTCGCGCTAACAGCCCGCTATTGGCTCCACGGCCGATGACGTAGTACGGAGGCAATCACGTGACCTACCTGTCACGGGAAGAGACTACCTGGTGAAACATCTTATTATACCATGAGAGAGCCTAGTGCGAGTCTGACACTTAACGCATACTCGATCAAATGCGTCGACTTTTATTCATAAGTCAGTAGTTCCTTTTCATTTCCGCGAATGAATTGTACGTATGCGCGATCGATTGCGTAGACTTTCATTCATAAATTAGTAACGCCCCTGGCTGAAACGGAGAGGAACTACTGATTTATGATTAAAAGTCGACGCATTCGATACAGTATGCGGTGTCAAACTCGGAATCAGCACTCAGCGCATACGTAAGTTTCAAACTCACACTAGGCAGTCTGATGTATGTGTGAATTAGCTGTTTATTTCGCTGGTAATTGCATAATAATAAAATTGATCGACAGATTTCATATTAACATTAATAAAGTGTCAAAATTAAGACACAGTTTTAGATTATCAACTATATTATTTATTTATATTATCACACCTGTTTCCCATTGGAGTTTTATGAGTGCGTTAGTCGCAGAAAGCACAGACAGATTCGCGTGTCTAGAGCACATGAATAAACATCTATCAGAAGCCAAGCTCTTATCACAGTGGAGCGTACGTTAACCCGTCGGTGAATGTGTACAACAGCGGCTAGCTTGGCTTCTGTATGGATTTTTATTTATTTATTTTATTTATTTAAACTTCATGCAACATGTGTACATAGGCGGACTTAATGCCTTAGTCATTCTCTCCCAGTCAACCTTAGGGTGATACAGAGATGACAAGGCAGGTGCAATATTGATTCACGACACAAAACAAGATGAGAAATAAATTACCACTAAAACAATAGATAAATATACATAGATATATATATATAACATACAATAAGTACTAAATATATATAATAATATACTATTATAGTCATAGATAAAATACTAATGCGATGATTCTGCCAAAATTTTATCTTGAAAGAACTTCCGAACTTTCCTTTTAAAAGAGTCCCGATTGGTGGCCATCCTAAGCTCGAGAGGTAGCTCATTCCAAAGAAGAATTGATTGAATATGAAAGGATGAGTGAACAAAGTTTTATTCGGTGTTTTCAGAATGAGTGTTGTCTCACCAGAGTCCATCTCGGCAGGTTTGCTGCTGGGCGGCTTCTGGGCGAGGGTCTCGTCGTCACTGAGCGACAGCGCGCGTGGAGCCTCCGAACCTGACTCCAGCTTGTTGTCCAGCAGCTCCACATCAGAGTCCGACTCCGATTCTTCAGAGCCATCCTTGTATTTTTGTACCTGTTCGAAAAGGTCAAAGTCATAATCTTAGAATTAGAAGACGTCTGTGGTTTAGTGGTTCGAGTGTCGGACTGCTGATCACAAGGTCGTGGGTTCGATTCCCACAGGACACAAATATTTATGTGATGAACATAAGTGTTTGTGTTGGTCTGGGTGTTTCTTATGTATTATAAGTAAGTACTTAAGTATATTAATATTATATCCATTGTCTAGTACCCATAGCATAAGCTCTGCTTAGTTTAGGACTAAAATAGTGCTGTGTAAAATTGACCCAAAATATTTATTTATTTATTTAGGTCTGCCAAGCGTGGCGATTATGGCATATCCCCCCATTTGCGGGAGGCCTTTGTCCAGCAGTGGACGTTTTTCGGCTGAAATGATGATGATGATGATTTAGGTTTAAAGAATTTTATTTCTCATAAGAACTTATAAAAAAGTTCGCTTATAATGAGATACAAAAGTACTTATTACTAAATTATATAATTTTAGCCTCTAGAGCGTTGGAAATGTTACAGTGTGCATACATAATTCTTTAGTTTAGTTTTGAACACATTAATGTTATCACATTCTTTTAGATCCTCTGGTAATCTATTGAACAGCTGTGCTCCTTCATATGATAACGTTTTCTTGCCGTAATTAGTCCGTGGATTCATTAATTGGAGTTCATTTTTGTTCCTTAGGTTGTGTGTTATTGTTTTTTTTATGTAACTGTATGTTACATTGGATGGAATTAGTGGTGATATTTTTAATGATAGTCGTCTAAAAGCCTTGTTATAGGATTTTGTCCAAAGAATTCCTTGTTACAAAAGAGCTGCTATGGCATGTGTGTAAAAAGATTCCAAATAGATTTAAAGAAGGCCCCACACAGCTAATGAGCAAAAAATTAAAGGTATGGCTACTAAATAACTGCTTTTATGATGTAAATGATTTCCTTAATTTTGCATTTTAATGTATGTTAGCAAAATAGAGAGAATTATTGTTTTTCATAATTGAATAAGATCTTGTAAATCAAACCTAGTGGTTGAACGCTTGTCTTCCATGCAGGAGGGTGTTAGTTCGATCCCAGCCCACACCTCTGACTTTTCGAATTCATGTGCGGATTTATATTCGATTATCACTTGCTTTAACGGTGAAGGAAAACATCGTGAGAAAACCTGCATACCAGAGAGAGCTCCGTACAGTTCTCCTACCCGCCACCTAGTCCACCAACCCACACTAGGCCAGCGTGGTGGACTAAGGCCTCAGCCTTCTCATACTGAGAAGAGGCCCGTGCCCAGCAGTGGGACAGTAATGGGCTGTTTATGTTATGTTGTAAACCAACCTATTTTACGCAAAATAAATATTTTGAATTTGAATCGCTATTTCGGCATCATTAATATCAACGAGTTTGTACGGATGTGTGTGTGTGCTCTTCGCACAGACCAGTAAGCCTCAAGACGCCGCATAAACAAAGTTTTGCATGAGAACACAGTCGTAAAATGTCGGTGGGGAGCGGGGGGCGGATGGTGCCTTATGATTGGTCGGCTCAAAAGTTCGGTGGTGAAATTCGTATGATTGGTGCGGCTCGCTGACGGACTGACGTCCTGATTGGCGGCAGGGCGTATGATATGCAGTGGTACAGCATATGCGTGGTGAACGGGGGTGTCCGGCTAATCGGCGTCTAGAAGCTTACTGGTCTGTGGCTCTTCGCAAAGCCTGTTTTCAGAGGGGCACAGTTAGATTACGGCTGGTGTACCTTTGTGGCTGCTCGCCTGGCGGCGGCTCTCTCGCGGGGCTGCGCCACGGGGACGGCGGCTACCGATCTCTCAGAGTCCGAGCCCTCCGAGCTGCTTCCGCTGAACGTCATCCGCTTCTGCGAAACCACCACACACTACTGTTTATACACAACTTACACGTCCGCAACAATTCAATACAAACATGGGAGGTGCTCTACGGGCCAAAATTAGTATCCAATCTATCCACGATTTACCCTAGAGATAGGAATTTGACATAAGCTCCATACAAAATATGTCAAATTTCTATCTCTAGTAGGGCAAATCGTGGCTAGATTGGATATTAAAAATTATTGTGGGTTATCATACATAGGGCAAACGAAGCGTAGTATAGCCACTAGAATTAAAGAACATATAGCTGACGTCAAGAACAGACGCTCCACAAAGTCTGTAGTGTGTGAACATGCCCTAGATAACCCAACCATTTTCTTCGGTTTGATAAACCACAAGTTCTGGCGAAGGAAAACCGATATGTACCTAGAATGCTCCGTGAGGCTATTGAAATTAAAAAACATCCTAATTTTAATAGAGAAGATGGTTGGCAGCTACCACCTGTTTGGAACCCAGTCCTAAAAATGATCAAGTCCCCAAACAGCACGCAACACTGTAAAAGATAATGATATTGTGAGTGATTACTGCGTGCATCGAAACGATTTTAATTAATAATATTGTACGGTAGATTAAAATATTTTTTTAGAAATATCTGTTAAGACGATTGTCATCTTACGGCCAAAATTAATATCCAATCTATCCACGATTTACCCTACTAGAGATAGAAATTTGACATAAGCTCCATACAAAATATGTCAAATTTCTATCTCTAATAGGGTAAATCGTGGATAGATTGGATATTAATTTTGGCCGTTAGTCTACCTGCGACCACGAAATGCTGCAAAGCTTTCGAAGAGTCAGGAAAACCAATTTAAATAATATACGCGATTTAATCCGGTTAAACTTTGTTTTATTATAATGTATCGCGAAAACCTAAGAAGTTATTACTCGATAACTAGTAAAGTATTACGTTGCCATTTCTGTCTAACCTTGTAGATCAAATTGCAATTTAACTCTTCTTGAACTATAAAATAGCTCCTTGCTCAATAGGACTGCGCTCTAACTGGTCATAATACAAAGGATGAAACGATGTAAAAAAAACCCTGCAAGGATTGAGTTTTTTTTTTAATGAAATAGAGATCTGCTCTTGACCGTAATCTAGACAGCATTGTCAAGATGTGGTCGACGATGGAGCGAGCAAACCTATTAGGTGCCGATTCACTCCGGCTTTAAAGGTAGGGTTGTAAGTGCCCGGAAATACAGATATGATGCAGTGTTTTCGACAACTTGGCTGTGCGAATTATGAAAGAGTTCTCAAAGAGCTTGGTCCTGATAGTAGGAATTTCTACCAAATGTGGATGATATCCTGCAGTGCGTCGAAAAGAAAGGTGATGGCTTCTAAAAGTGAAAAATACTATTTACCTTCTTGGGTTCCTTTTTGAAGGCAAGTTTTGTTTGTTTCAAGCCGTCGCCAGCAGCTTTTTCAACTTTGTCGGGTTTCTCAGCTTTTTCCGGCTTTTCCTTCTTCACACGAGACTTTGGTTTCTTGTCAGCACTTATTGGACTTATGCCTGTTGGATCATCCTGCAGGAAAGAAAGAATAGCGTTAGATGGGATACACAGCGATTTTATTTCCAAACAAGCCACAAAACTCTACTGTAGCCCTAGCACGAACAATTTTGACGTCATCATCATCATCATTTCAGCCGAAAGACGTCCACTGCTGGACATAGGCCTCCCCCAAGCGTCACCACAACAACCGGTACTGCGCTTTAAGATAAGAAAGATACGGCGCCTCGTCAATCTTCGTTCGCACAGACAAAAGCCAATCGATGAAAACACCCGAAACATCATTTCAGCCGAATGACGTCCACTACTGGACATAGGCATAGACCCGAAACATGAAAAAATATAATCAACCTTATGCAATGCCCATAAGGTATTAAAATTGATCGCCGTGCCGTCTTTTTCTATTTCACTCACACGCTTGCGTAGACTGCAAGTCATTGTAGCGGTAGCGGGTGATACTTTTGGCGCGCAGCGATGCTGTTTCCTGATTGGTTAAGGGGAATGTAGTAGCCAAGTGGCGCCCCCACCAGTAAAAAAAATATTACTCGCTGAATACATAATTTATCGAAAATCCTTTTTTAACGGACGAAGTACAGGTACTGTAGTTTAATTAGAAACTATCGACTCTGTAAATTATAGTTAAAATTATTATAGAAACCAGCCAAGAGCATGTCGGGCCATGCTCAGTATTATAGGGTTCCTTAAGTAGGTGTTACAAACAAATCAAATCGAATATTAATCACGACTATTTTAGTTTTTGCAATAGACGGCAGCATTGGCGACTCAGAGAGTGATGTCAGTAGCCGCTAGATGGCGCTATACAGTACCAAATGTAATAGACGGCACTTGACGGCAGCATTGGCGACCCAGAGAGTGTTGTTAGATGCCGCTAGATGGCGCCAAATTTAAGAAGTGTGTCGTCAACATAACACAAAGTTACTTTTTGTGATTTTTTCAAATAGTAGCTTAAGGAGCATTATTTGCTATGATCATTTTTCTCTAAGGTCAATGACCTTTGAACTAGGACGTTTTAAGTATTTTTCAGTATTCTCCCTATAACTCAAAAATTTATAATCACAATATGCTCGAAATAATTTTAAAAGAGAGTTTTACAAAGGTCTATCAATGTGGAAGATTATAAGTTTCTATGTTGCATAGTTTAGAAATGGCAGGGGGGGGGGACACATTGCAAGCCACTTTGGCGGGCTATATTTCGCAGATGGTACACCTGATAAAAAAGTGGTGTATGAAACATTACCTTCATTTTAGTAGACCTATTCAATGATACCCCACACGAGGGGGTGCAGCGAAAAAAAAAAATTTCATCCCCATTTCACATGTATGGACGCCACCCCTCAAATACGTAAAAACGATTTTTTTATTCTTTTAAATTTGAGATCTATATGTAGACTATTTTTTAACAAAATTTCATTTACTTATGTTTATAACTGTAGAAGTCATTAAGCTGTAAAGGATTAGGACAGACGGACAGACGGGCAGACGGACGGACATGACGAAACTATAAGGGTTCCTTGTAGGACTTCGGAACCCCAAAAAAACGGCCACTTTCGGCACTTTTTGTATCTACAACTACAGCGAACTATAATTTACAGAGTTGATAGTTTCTAATTAAGCTACATTACCTGTACTTCAATCGTTAAAAAAGGATTTTCGATCAATTATGTATTCAGCGAGTAATTATTTTTTTACTGATGGGGCGCCACTTGGCTAGTACACACGGCTACACATCAAGCTGTACAAAACCAGTAAAGGCTGACCTCGCGTTGTAAGGAAAACCTATACAATGCGAGGTCAGCTTATACTGGAAATGTACAGCTTGATGTGTAGCCGTGTGTACATTCATTCCCCTTAAGGTGAATGCTACGGCCTTCTTCCGAACATTTTCCCGCTAGATGGCGTTGAAGTCAACATTTTACCTTTTTTATTTTTTTGTGCAGAATTGGTCTATTACTGAACCGTAGGACCATTGTTTGCGGATAGAAAACATTGCATTCTATATAATTATGGCATAATATTACCTAAAAATTCACGTAAATAAACATAAATAACGATTCCAATATCTGTCACTTAGATTTATGAAATTCACGCACACATGGACGATAGGATTGTTATATACTAGAATGTCGGTAATGTACATAACTCGTTTTACTATAGAGACCACTAGATGGCGTTTACTTGAAAAATATGAAGTTGGAAATCTTTGAGGGGAATTTTATACCTTTATAAATATCTTATGTAAAGCAGATTTATTTTTGAAAATGAAAGGTATAGTAACAGGTGTAGAAATGTTATTCTGATATTGTAGGAAATTTAATACAAATAAAAACTATTCAAAATATTATATTTGTTTATTATTCAAGTCCCTATGCTAGACGGATCCGACATTTCCTAGCTGAATGACCTCTTGAGAAGAAATGCCGAAAGAAAATAGACTCAAGTTGTGATATTCTTTATTTTCTTTCATTATAATTTCACTTTCTTTTCTTTTACATGTGGTGTAGAAGAAGAAATGAAGGGAGGCAAAAAAATATTTCAGAAGATCGAAGCACATACATTGTTTCAAAAGAGCAGCTAGTTCAGCTGGGGGCAGATTTTAGCAACTGAAGAATTATTATACCTTTTTGATACATTACATTAGTATTATTTTACCTTTTTCTACATAGTGAATTAGCAACATTCATTATTTCTTAAAATTAAATGTAACAATGATTCATACACAATGATAAAAAACAGATTCTACACAAACTACAATATATATGAGACTAAATAATTGATGTCTTCACTCTCTGCCTTATCTTCCTGTCTTCAAGCCGCTACAAAAGAATAAGTCTTTTTAGTTTATACTTGACACATTTTTTATAATAATGACTGCCATTATTTTCAAATTTACTTTAATATGTAATAAATTACCATCAGTGTCTCCATAACTACTCTAAAATAAAATCTTATTGTATATTCTAATCTTGAATTGATGTTGCAGGACAATTTTTTACTAGAACAAAAGAATACCATATTTGATTACGAAGGTGATACAAGTTTACAAGTTATACAGAAAATAAATATTTTTAGTAATTTCTTGTACCTGTAATTTCATTCAAAAAGATTCAAACTTCTATAACAGTCAGAGGTTGTGACCGAAATGCAGCATATGAAGAAACACTATATATCCATTTTACTGACACGCAATTGTCCTTGAACCTGAAATGAATTAAAATTATACTAAGAGAAAATAAGATACTTAGAGAACTTATAATGTGGATATGCAACAGTATTAGTAACTTCATCATCATCATCATTTCAGCCGAAAGACGTCCACTGCTGGACATAGGCATCCCCCAAGTATGCTAGGGGATATGTCAAAATCGCCACGCTTGGCAGGCGGGTTGGCAATCGCAGTTGGTTGGATACTCAGAGAGTGCTACTGCACATCCTCTGGTGAATCCCTTAGTCGCCTTTTACGACACCCATGAGAAGCGAGGTGCAATTCTTTACGTCCAGCACCACAGGGAACAATAGTAACTTACTTGATAGTAAGTCATGCTTTTTATTCATAACTAGACTGTTTTTATTATCCAATTTTAGAGCAAAATTATTCTTTTCTTTTGCTGCTGTCTCTAGACTTTGATTTTTCCACATCAAGGACGGAAACCACTTGATTACAATGACAGCTTTCTCATCATCAATTATACCTGTAACAAATAAACTTATTGAAATTATATAAATTGAAGTAATAGAGCTCCTTGTAAAAGTTCATTTGAGGAAGGAAGCTATGATGTCAGCCTGTAATTCTCCTAGTGCAGGCGTCCTGGAAGGCAGAATCGTGAACATACATAGAATCAGAATCATTTGATTTGTGTATGGGTAGATAAAGAAACTCCCTTTTTTGTCAGTTAAAAACTACTGCAACACTTACCATTCCAAATTGACTAGCAGTTAGACGGTATATAAATCATTATCATGCTGCCCTACAGTAGCCACTTCAATGGATGCTATGTCTTCTGGGATCTTCTGGAATTCCGCTCACCTCTGTTCACATTGTATTTTTAATTGTGCTACATCAATATCAACAGGATCACAAGCTTCAGGCAGTTTTCTTTTCGTTGTATTTTTTTTTTATGTGTCAGGCGACTTTATCCATGCAGTTTCATGCCACTTTTGTCCAGCAGCTGTGACAATCCTATAAATATAATGAACAATTTTGATAAATATTATCAATCGTTCCGTGTGGTGTCAGACGTAAAGAATTGCACCACCCTATATCTTCTCATGGGTTTGTGTATCCACCAGAGGATGGGCAGCAGCGTTCTCTGAGTATTTAACCAACCAACTGCGATCGCCAACCCGCCTGCCAAGCGTGGCGATTATGGCATATCCCCCCAAGCTACTAGGGGGAGGCCAATGTCCAGCTGTGGACGACTTTCGGCTGAAATGATTATGATGATGATGATTATCAATCGTTATGGATCGTCAAATAACACTGACGCGGCGACGCAGAGTTGAAGAGCAACAAAGCAACACTAAAATTATACCTACATAGCATTGACCTCTATTTCCACACAGTAATGTTATATAAATGTATGCAATAATGTAATCATCATTTCGGCCTAACGAAGTCCACTACTGGACATAAGCCTCCCCCAAGCATATGTTGGGGGGATATGCCATAATCGCCACGCTTGGCAGGCAGGTTGGCGATCGCAGTTGGTAGTTTATATTATATATAAATATGAAATATTCAAATGTATATGGAGAAAATAAGGAGTAGGTACCATAGTATAGTGGGCTGGTTTCCGCAACTCAACGTCCAAGCATACAAAGACAGTAGGTATCATACAAATACAATATCACTGCCTGCCTGCCTTCAAAGCAATTTTTTCATTGGCCGCATAAATCAGAGCCCAAACTTCAGGTGCAGTCTTTTTTGACTTTCTAATAGGTTTTTCTTCTTTCAGATCACTTTCACTGGCAGATGTTTTATCAAAATTGCAGTAATAATCCTTGCTTCATGTTTTCCTAATACATGAAGTGGACCGTTTCTCAAATCTGCTGCCATTGTAGGCTTGCTACTATTATACATTATAATTTTCCGTACTACTAGAATAAGCTTCATCAGTTCTGGCTTCAAAATATTTCGCCCATAAAGAGGGAGTCTGGTATTCGCTAAAATCTGAAAAAACAAACAAAAATATTAGGTACTTACACACTGACCTTGAGATGTAACTTTACTACTATGAATTATGTAGGTAATTAATTTTATTTCTTTTTTTAAAATATGTATTATTTCTTTTATTCAAACATTGCACACTTTTTTATCAGCACTTGAGGTAAATATATGGAATAAATTACTAATGAAAGTTGTTTATGCCACCTCAATCTACTTTTTCAAAAACAATCTTCAGAACTGATTATAAACAAAGAAAATCTATCACAACTGCAATTCGATTGTGAAAGTCTTTCAACACTGTTTGATACAGACACATGAGCTACAAGCTGCTTGTCTATAAATAAATAAATAAAAATTAAATTACCTTGTAAAGGGCACTGGTATAGTTCTTGATAACATGATTCTTACATTCCTTTTTTTTTATTAGATTTCCATAATGACACTTTCTCTTTCAAGTTTGCAAGTAGAATGTCCAGTATTTTTTTACAGCAATTATGCGCTTTCATGTTGATGTTTCTTCTCATAATATTGACAAGTACTTGTAACAATATTTATTTAGAACTCAAAGAAACAGTAATTTCTTAGTTTGTTTACCAATAATGCAGGCCTGAAAATATAAACATTACTTGAAAATTATGCTAATAATAAAAGTCAAATAAAACTAACTTTGTAGTAAAGAAGATATAAATTTGCATACATAATTGACACCTACAGATTTGATATATTTTTTTAGAGTATGACTCAGCAGTGATCAATATGTATTTTGCAATGCAAATCATGTAGGTATGTACTAAAGCTGACAATTCAAAACGGATTTTTAGTTTTACACGTTCATATGTTCTTATTTGTAAAACTGCACTGACAGAAAGAGTAAAATGTATTGAAATAAATTGACAAAATAACCAGGTTGGTTTTACGTGCATCATGATATTTGGTACATATATAATACCATAGAAATGTTATATGTCTATGCAATGATATACTTATGTAAAATCATTGTGTCTATGTATAATACAATCATCATTGACTTGTTCAATCAGCGGTTTAGTCTTCGTTTTTTGAGAACGCAAGAAAATGTTACGGCTGCGGCTGCAATAAGATATGCTTATACAGAGAAAAAGTTGTTGGGTGTTGAATCACGAAACGAAATGGCGGGACCGGGAACTTATTTTGTCATTTCAAGTGATTTCCGATCGAATTTAGCCTCCACTTTTCGAAAATGCCGAGCACAAAAATATAATAACACTACACACGTATACTTACGAAGTTTCATCAATCCAATTATTCAATTGTATTGAAAAACATAACCGGCGCGGCGTAAATATAATTCGCACTTGCAGTCATAGATCATAGAGTCACTGACTGCGTTCGAAAATACAACTTGAATAAAAAAGGATTACAATATTTTACATAACTTTATTTTTCTGGTAGCGTTTGCTTGTTTGCACAAACTAAAAATATTGAATAACCCAATTTTACAAGTTGTTTATTATTATTGATCTATAAGATTAGAGTGAATTAATATTTTTTTAATAATTAATTAGTATGTAATTGATTTGTCTCGTTTTTTTCCTAGTTCAGAACGCACCTAAATTATTTCTCTAGTCTAGTGCTAGTGTGACACAAATCTACATGTACTACAATAATTATAATGTCTGAATGTCTGTCTGTTTTCTTTTGCATAAAAAGTATTTATTATACGATTAAATTATTTCAATAGAATAATGTCTTTGAGTTTCAATTATTCAATTATCCAGTCTCGTAGGTACCTACATGCTTTTTTCAAAATGTCTATTAGGCAAAAATCACCTGTTCCCTACATTTGTGTTCACATAAATCGACAAAATGTGGGGAACATCAGATTTCTTTGGCGGTTTCATGGTTGATCCCATAGTAAAAGTTGTTCATACTGATGAGTACAATGACCCCATAAGAGGTTCAGTTATTTCAATAACACGTTGTAGATAATAAATCCATAGTTATTAGAAAAACCTCTTAAGGGGTCATTGTACTCATCAGTATGAACAACTTTTACTATGGGACCAACACTGAAATCGCGAAAAAAAACACCTATTCCCTACATCTGTGTTCAAATCAATCGACAAAATGTGGGGAACAGCTGATTTTTTTTGGCGATTTCTGGGTCGGTCCCATAGTAAAAGTTGTTCATACTGATGAGTACAATGACTACTTACGTTAAGAGGTTTTCAGTTCTTTCAATAAGACTGTAGATAATAAGTCCATAGTTATTAGGATACGCGATAAACGACATTCACGCGGGCGAAATCGCGGGCATGAGCTATGATTATAAGATTGACCCTGAAAAGTAATAACTTCGACTATTGTGAGTTTGTGAGGAAATTACAGAATGCTGATAGATAGTATAGTAGGTACCTACTTTAGGATATGGAATAAAATTGTGATCATGATAATTATAATTAATGACGATATTGAAATAGTATAATAAATCCAAATCGAAATCAAAATAAATAATTTGTAACATAATAATATAATTCAATAATCCTACAAATAATATAACAGTGCAACACGCAACGAAACCGCGCGCAAAAGTTAGTGTCAAACATGAAACTTCGAAATCTAGTTATTACGCCGAGCGACACACTAAGGTCACAAGGGCATCGGTTTGGCAACGCGCCGCGTGGGAATTCCTAGAATCGTAGGTACTGCATCGACATCTGAAAAGAGCGGCAACGTCGCGTTTATTTCAATAAAATATACTACGATAATTTCATTTTTTAAGATAGCGCCATCTATCAAGTAAAATGTAAACTAGCGCTGTTATGGCATCTTCTTTATATACTATCGTATGATACGTTGGTATATACGAAGATCTGTCATAATTATTACGCACACAAAGATCGAAATGCCAAATTTTGCTCGAATTTCATTATTGTTTTACTGAGTAAATACTGCAACTTATTTCGTGAAAAGTTAGTATGCGGATACAGTTTTGTGTAGAAAAGTGATAAAATGATGTGAATTAAGCAAGAACTGTCTGTGAAATAGTGGACGCTCAAACGCAAAATGTATGGACGGAGCCATCGGAGCATCCACCTTAACCAATTTCCCGCATATATATAGTTCATCTGCGCAGGTATATCGGTGGGCCATATAAAATGAGTGCTACTGTATTAATGTCGTAATTTGTAACGTACTAACCGGATCATATTCCTTTTTGATCTCTTTCCTAGTTTTCGCCTTCTCGGCGGCTTGGATCCTCTTGATCAGATCATCGGATATCTTGGGCTCCACTCGTCTGCCATTACTCGATGGCGCGATTTCAACCATAGACTTGCGATTCTTCTTATTAGCATTCTGTAAAGAGATACATCGAATATAATACATATATTTACTTGCATATGGATATCAAAACCTTTGTAATAATCGCATATTAAGGCGCTCCCCTGCCCCTGACCAACGACCTTGAGTGTGTGGATTAATGAATTAATACCCAGAAAAGCATGTAAGCAAAAAATAACCTCAAAATAGTTTATTTTTAAACATCTGTGGAGTACTGTTTTATTCATAACTTCCATAGGCTGGGCTTTGTCCTTTATCTGTGTGTTTCAAAATTGGATAGCCTGTAATTCATCTCTGTATGGATTAAAGCTAAAAAAAATAAGAACTGTTCTCGTGAAGCTACTTTGTATTTAAAAATAATAATTACCTTTATTCGTTCCATCTGATTAGCATAAAAAAAAAAAAAATGTAAAGTAGATTCGAAATCACCCAAATCAATCATTTTAAAATTGACAGATACCAATGTGCAATGTGATTCTAATCATAATCATTTATTGATTTTCATGTTGTTTTTCTTACAAAACCCTGGTTTCTGTAAGGTTAATCAATCTGATCTGCCGCCAAATCTAACGCTAGATTCACGCTAACTTACGTTTACGATTTCATATTTCTTGTATAAAGGCGTGCACACTATTCTTACGTGACGTCACGTAAGAATAGTACATCGCGACACGACACGTATATCTAGGGAATCTAGCGTAATGTCAGCTCTTGTGATTGGTCAGCAAAAATACTAAGAAGTAACAACCAATAACAACACTTGACATTGGATTTGACAGCTTATAAGGAAATTTTACTCAGATTTTCAGAAAGTTGTAGTTAGAGTCAGATAAAGCTACTCACCGCCGCTTTAGCGGTCTTCTTATTTACAGTCGATTCTTCTTCTCTCTCCTTCTCTTCCACATCTTCTAACTTTATTAAGAATTCGTCTAAATCTTCACGCCATAGCATTGCCGCTGTTTTCGCTCTGCACACAATTGACTATTTTTAGAACATTTTGTTTATGGTATAGAATGGCGAAACGAGCTAAAAGTCCACCTGATGTAAAGCAGTTACCTTTGCCCATAACAACTGCATTACCACTTAGGCTGTTGCCTAAATGGTATTGCGAGTCGCATTCGCCAAACTGAGATGTGAAGATGGAAAGTTTCATGTGACTGTAATGTCACCGGCACCCGTACCCTTCAGACCGAAACACAGCAATGCAAGCATTACAATTTGTTGGAGTCACAGACCAGTAAACCTCTAGACGCCGGTTAGCTGGACACCCCCGGTCACCAAGCATATGTAGTAGCACTGCATTTCATACGCCCCGTCGCCAATCAGGACGTCAGTCCATCAGCGAGCGGCACCAATCATACGGAATCATACCACCGAACCTGCGAGCCGACCAATCATAACGCGCCGTCCACCCCCGCCAATATTTTACGGCTTATGCGGCGTCTTCAGGCTTACTGGTCTATCGGTGGACTAGTACTTTCCCAGACGAACTTTCACAGGTATCTCTACTACTACTACTATATGACTTTTGTTAAACAATACGTTTAGCGCAGTGACTGGGCAGAATTTCGAGTTTGATTTCCACACTGAACAAATATTTGTAAGATCTACAGATAGTTCCGGGACTGGGTGTTCATGCATGTTAAGATTTGTTTGTAAACACAATCACGATTCAGGAGAAATGCCTGTGTGTGCACGTGTTCTGACGTCATTCAACTTTATGGGCATTTATTGTAGGTTTTATGGGCATTTAGGGGCTCGTGACTAAGTAACAAGTGCGTGAATTGCAAGATCATGAGGTTAAGCTGCGCTAACCGCGGCCAGTCCTTGGACGGGCGACCGTTTCATTGCAAATCGACCCTTCCGTGCCTTGGAGAGCATTTTATGCTGTCGGTCCCGGTTGCCATACGAATACCTACGGCAGTTGTTACAGGTCTGACAACTGGTCTAACCTTAAAATGTCTGTATTACCCAGTATACCCAGTAACTGGATTGCGGGGGCTGATAGCAGTCACTTCGTGTAAAATACTGATGTTCAGCCACATCTGGTAAGACTGGAAACCGACTCCAACATAATTGGAAAGAGGCTCAGACCCCAGCGGAACGGAAGACCCCAACATAATTGGAAAGAGGCTCAGACCCCAGCAGAACGGAAGACCCCAACATAATTAGAAAGACTAACAATGTGATGACTAACACTATATAAAGCTCAAGTCCAATCGTGTATGGAGTATTGCAGTTACTTATGGGATGGCTCCGCCAAATACCAGCTTGCCAGTCTTGACTCGATTCAACGCAGAGCTGAGAGGCTAATTGGTGATGAACTGCTAGTAAAATCCAAGCTACAAAGCTTAGCCCATAGACGCAGTTGCTTGTTTGCCGGTGTCCTACAGGCTGTACTTTGGAGTGTGCGCAAGAGCTCCATGAGCTTATTCCGCCTTCTTTCATCGGACTACACGACGCACTGCAGGATATCATCCACATTTGGTAGAAATCCCTACAATCCGGACCAAGCGCTTTGAGAACTCTTTCATAATGCGCACAGCCAAGTCGTGGAATTCATTGCTGGCATCTGTATTTCCGGGCACTTACAACCCTAACGCCTTTAAAGTTGGAGTGAATCGTCACCTAATAGGTTTGCTCGCTCCATCGACGACCACATCTTGACAAAGCTGTCTAGATTGTGGTCAAGAGTAGATCTATATGTACTAAAAAAAAACATACTTGAGAGTGTTAAGCTCCGTTAGCTTCTGGTCTCTTTGCTTGAGGAGTTCATCTTTCTTCTCCTTGGTCAGCATCCACATAGACATGCCCAACAGGTAGTTGAACTTTTTCACCTCCTTCAGGTTTTGGAATGCTTTCTCTGTAACCAAAATGTGTGTATCAATAAAAATTATTGTATCGAAGTATAAATAAACAGTTGCTGTAACATTTTACCCAGATTCCACGGCTTTTCGAACTAAACTTACTTTAAACAATCGCTCTCTTTTACTAATAGTAGATACAAGAAAGGGATGCAACAATTTTAGAACTGTCAAATTAGTTTACGTGTTACTGTTCTTTGTATTTTAGTATTTGTTTAGTATGTTCTGAGATCACAGCGGCAGCTGAGCGTGGGGTCCTGGGTTCGATTCCCGGGTCGGGCAAAGTGCTATTGGGTTTTTTCATTAGGAAATTCTCAGTAGCAGCCCGGAGTATGGATTTGTGCCCAGTTAATGGCAATAGGCTCGCCCCCTATTACATGGGACTATAACATAACTGTGGGTGTACTATTGCACCTCTGCCTACCCCTTCGGGGAAATACAGGCGTGATGTTATGTTATGTTAATGTTGTTGTTCTGAGATCACGACTAAACTTGTATGGAAATCTAAATTCAGACTAATTTGTTTCTTGACTTCACTTTCGGTAAGTTTTCTCAAGGTTTCGAAAAGGCACTTTCGAACGGTTGTAAATAACTTAGCTAGTCCATTTTGAAACATCTCCTTCATGGTGACGTAAATGCCGCGTGCATGTGGCGTGTGTTCGGGTTACAAGGGTCTCAGTGGTTAGAATGTAGGGTTCAAAGCACCTACCTGGATCGACAGGTTTCCCCTTCTCAGCCTCGGGTTCTGGTTCCTCCTCAGACTCCAGCTGTTCGTCCTCTACCGCCGTGAGTCCTTGCATCTTGCTCGCTCGCTTCTTCCATTCCGAGATTGGATCGGCGGCGTAACCTGGAGCAATCAATAAATTAACATTAATTAATGGCCCGCGGAATCGGAACGGAATCCGCTGGATGCGGAAGGCGAAGGACCGGTCGTTGTGGCGATGCTTGGGGGAGGCCTATGTCCAGCAGTGGAAGTCTTTCGGCTGAAATGATGATGAATTAATGGCCCCAGCTCTCCTCGTGGGTGTCGTAAGTCGTCAAGGCGACTAAGGGACCAGAGGATGGGCAGCAGCGTTATTTTGGTATTTATTTAACCAACTGCGATCGCCAACCCGCCTGCCAAGCGCGGCGATTATGACATATCCCCCTCCCCTCTTGGGGAACACCTATGACCAGTGGACATCTTTCGGCTGACATGATGGTGAATGGCCAAAAAATTTTAAGTAAACTATAACTGTAACTTTATTTTTATTTTTTTGATAGCTTAGTTGACGCAATTTGGTTAAAAAATCTTAGAGAAATAAGTATTTGCTCACTTCTACACATGGTATGCTTTGCTACCTCACAGGCACTAGGGGGCCTTTTTCACCCAACTCAGTAAGTTCCTTCAGGCACCGCTGCGCATGCGCCATTCAATAGAATTTGAACCTTAATGCATCAGAAATAGAGTATAAATTGACTTGGTTTCGCTTATACGTTTCTGTCCCAGCAGTGCTTAAGAGCCTCTTATTTATTTATTTATTTCTGATGCTAATGCAACCTTAATAGGTTTGAGTGTGTGATATGTCATTAACGTTAGTTACGCAAATAAATGATTCTTTCTTTCTTTCTTTCTTTAAGTTGCAATGCTTTACCTCTTTTGATGAGTTCTTCGACCATGACCTTGCGTTTCTTGTTCTCGACCACGAGTCCCTTGTCGCACTTCTCCAGTATGAAGCGTGCTTGGTTGGACAGCTTGTCGGCCTCGGCCTGCAGCTGTCCCTCCCGGTACTCTTTGCGCCGTGCGTAATATCTCAACCTCAGATCATAGAAGTCGCGTAAAACCTCTTCCACCTTTTCGTACCTGGTAAACAATTTTTAACATAACATAACATCACGCCTGTATTTCCCCGAAAGGGTAGGCAGAGGTGTGTAGTACACCCACATTTCGCCAGTTATGTTATAGTCCCATGTAATAGGGGGCGAGCCTATTGCCATTAACCGGGCACAAATCCAGACTCCGGGCTGCTACTGAGAAATTCGTACTGAAAAAACCCAATAACACTTTGCCCGACCCGGGAATCGAACCCAGGACCCCAAGGTCAGCAGTCGCGCTTGCGCCCACTAGACCAACGAGGCAGTAAACCATTTTTATTTCATATAAACTTTTATTCGGCTAATAGCTTAATTGGATTCCTAATCAGTATCGGGACATACAGCGCACACTGGCAGACTCGATTTTCCATACAAAAATTATATCACCCAGCCAGGGCTTGGAACCGGTACCAAAAGTACAGGTCCTGTATCGGTACTTAGTGGTACTTGCCATTTCGGTACCTATGTACCGGTACTACGCCTAACAAATACCGGTACCCAATTCAGGTACCCGCCGCGTATGAGAGCGACGTTGCCATTTTGCACAGTTCTCGCTTCTCGTATGTGATCGCATGCGCGGCGTTCGGCGAATTGACAATGCATTGACATGCGCGCGAAACGTATGCGTATGAGTGGCTAACTAACGAAAATATTTGTTTGGTACCGGTTTTGGTATCGGTATAATACTGATACTGATTGTAAAGCGATGAGTGGTGTCGTAAAAGGCGACTAAGGGATTCACCAGAGGATGGGCAGCAGCGTTCTCTGAGTATTTAACCAACCAACTGCAATCGCCAACCCGCCTGCCAAGCGTGGCGATTATGGCATATCCCGCCAACATACATATGCTTGGTGGAGGCCTATGTCCAGCAGTGGATATCTTTCGGCTGAAATGATGATTGTAAAGTAATATCACAGGTACTATGTTTGGTACCGGTACCGATAGTACAGGTAAGACCACACCGAGGCCAGGTACTGGCAGGGACTGAATAACCAAAAAATCAAGTATACTTTTAAGGTTTAAGCAACCAGGCCATAAAACTACTCCCAAAAAAAAATCTGTATGCGGAGACCACAAACCAGTAAGCTTCAAGACTCCGCATAAACAAAGTTTTGTATTCGAATGCAGTCGTAAAACGTTGGTGGGGTCAGGGGGGCGGACGGCGCGTTATGATTCGCCGGCTCAAAAGTTCGGTGGTATGATTCCTTATGATTGGTGCCGCTCGCTGATTGAGTGACGTTCCGATTGGCTGAGGGACGTATGATATGCAGTGGTAGAGCATATGCGTTGTGACCGGGGGTGTCCAGCTAACTGGCGTCTTGAGGCTTACTGGTCTATGGCGGAGACATATAAAGCAAGTAGTAAACTTACTTCTTGAGGCAGCAGTTGTGGTCGAAGGCGTTCATGCAAGTGAGGGAGATGGTGGTCTGCAGCTTGAACACCTTGTGCACACCCTCGACCTCCACCTCAGCCAGCTTGCCAGGCAGCAGACTCACCACGAAGCGCACCGTCGTGTCTGTGTTGTACTCCTGCAGCAACACGGGGAACGTGAACAAAGAAGTATTTTTATTAGGCTTTCGTACCCAAAGAGTTCCAACCTTATTAATATGCCTATGCCGTCTGTCCATCCGTCTTATCCGTCACAGGGCTGTATCTTTTTATTCGTAATAAAAGCCGAACAAAATGCAAAAATCCAGTTGAAATTATCACAGAAAATGTGTTACCATGGCCTCTGTCATAGCAAATAATAAAAAGCCTAAGCCTAAAAGGGATTCGGACACAAGAAACCTTGATAACAGCATTTTTTTCAACGTTTTTTGTTCCTGCTCTATCTTAAAAACGGTTATACACACAAGCCTTAAACTTGGTCTCATTTGAATGCACACTCTGATACTTAAACAACAAATAAACTCAAACATGTGTGATAGTACAGAATCCTTAGTGCAAGAGTTCCACTCACACTTGGTCAGTTTTTTCCTGCTACTCTATCACTGAAAGATTTGTATGTGACATTTTATAAATATAACAACATAACATAACATCAGGCCTGTATTTCCCCGAAGGGGTAGGCAGAGGTGTAATAGGTACACCCACATTTCGCCAGTTATGTTATAGTCCCATGTAATAGGGGGCGAGCCTATTGCCATTAACCGGGCACAAGGCTGCTACTGAGAATTTCCTAATGAAAAAACCCAATAACACTTTGCCCGACCCGGGAACCGAACCCAGGACCCCACGCTCAGCAGTCGCGCTTGCAACCACTAGACCAACGAGGCAGTTTATAAATATATAACACAAAGAATAAGAAAGAATACGAAAAGCAAAGTATGCAGCCTTGCTAACGATAAAAGTTAATTAATAATAAATAACAAACATTTTCCTGCTCAGTGTGCGCTTTGCGCTGACCCTAAAGGTGGTTTCAAACCTGGCGAGGCGAGGATTGAATGAGATGGGCGTAAATTGAAACATTTGCAAGAGATCCTGTCAATTTTGACACATGACAGCCAGATTAGACAGTGACAACTGCCAATTTTGACAAATTTACTTCTTATTTCGGTGCATTATTTTATTTGAGTGTTTGTGTTGGTCTGGTTGTTTCTTATGTATTACAAGTATGTAATTACAAAAAAAAAGTATATAAGTATTATATCCATTGTCTAGTACCCATAGCACAAGCTCTGCTTAGTTTGGGACTAGATGGTGATGTGTAAAATGTCCCAAAATTTTCAAAACTGTGTGTTCATTTTAGGCATAATTTTTCTTTTTTTTCTTTTCACAATTTAAATCATAAATTCTTACTAAATTACAAAAAAAAAGTCTCAAAATTGGAGGTCTTTAAATATATACAGTTTATTGTAAAATGCTAGTTTTGAAAACCTCTATCCAAATATATTTAACTTAGGCGGGTTAGAATTTTCGATAATAACAAACCGTTTCCGAACATCTCCTTTCAGTTCTCGGTCGGCCCATCCACTCCACGCCTCGCTAGTGTTAAGCCACGTACACCTTGAGGAGAACGATTTTCGGCTAAATATGTATGGAAGGAACGAGCACTAAAGTGATTCGTTCCAACGCGACAGTACCATCAACTCGGCATTTATTTTTATTCGATTTATAAACGTGAAGAGAAAGAAAGGTCAATTCACTTACCCTGTATTCAGATATCACTGGCTTCACTTTGTCAGTTCCCAGCATAGGCTCGAGCACATTTTCCTTGTAATTCTGAGTCCACATGCCGACAGGAAGTTCTGTTATTTCGATCTTCTCGCCAGGTAATATGGCCGCCTCACCGGATATGACGTATTTGTCGCCGAAGCCCTCAATGGTGCCGCGGAAGTTTTTATACCAAGGGTGCATAGGTTTCGGTTCTTCGCCGTCTAACATCCGCCTGAAATGTAGAATATTGGACGAATGAGCAAACTACTGGTTATTATATCAACATAAATTGTCACACAATGCATGTATTATGTAATTCATGACCAAAAACATACGTAGCCTCCGACTGCGTGTTGATAAGTATTGTTTATATCTTTTCTGTTATTTTTAGACGCAGTCGGGTTTTTTGTTTTTTTTTTTTTTTTTTTTTCTTGACATTAGATTACACAGCAACTGAAAATCTCATAAATCAACAATTTAACACGAATAATTGAATACAAAATAAAAATATAATTAAAATAAGGCAAACATCCCGAAACTGCACCCTATAGTCTTACGCACATCTATCGCTCACACTAACACAAATACACCTTACACACATAAAACATCCACACAAGAACTCATAACACAAACCCATTCAAGTACACACACACACTTTCACCGATGTGAATGTGGCATATAATTAGTTAGTTTTTTACCACTTTTTGGAAGACCTGTTTAACAGTAGGTCTTTGCGTTTCTGTGTATATTGTGAACTGATTCCCTATATACAGGCATGCCTACATTGGGAATCCAGTCATTCAACTGCAACTTTTTGCTACGATTGATGTAAACAAGTTATTAGTGCGGCGACGGAGCAATCACCTAGCACCCGTAACACAGGTTGACTCCTAGCTCGGGACTGGGTCTTGCTCTGTCTCCCACGTAAAATTCCAGATGTATCTGTCGCTCAATCTAGTACTTAAGTTGACCTGTACTCATACGTTTATAAATAAAATTTATGAATTATGAATTATTTTTATTTTAATATGTGTAACTGAATAAACGCAGGACATACTCCAATTAGAATATTATGAACACCAACAGGTACTTTTTTTTCAAAATCACAAAGTTTCATGGCTTTTAGGCACCAATAATTCATTGAGTTGGTTGCTGGATAGCTGCAGAATGCTGTTTAGGGGTTACCTGACACACGGAAGCTCATTTTGCTGGTCTTCCTGACCTTTAAGAACCTACTTATTAATCTTTAGTATCCAAAATGTTTTTTTTATGGGTAAAATGTAAATATCCCTTTTGGGGGATGGTGTACGTCCAACAGTGAACATCTTTCGGCTGAAATGATGATGATGATGGGTAAAATTTATCATGGAATAAAACCATACCAATATATTTGACTATTACTCAAAAAAAATCTATTTTATTTTAAAGAAAGACTTAAAATAACACGGTTTGTTAAAAAATGAACAAAATAAATGACAAAATGGATGACATGCTTCTTAAGTTTTTGGAGGGAGCACTTTCTGTCCTTATCACGTGAAATGGACATTGTACTGAGTGGAGTGTACTTTGCGTTGGCGTTAATGCGGTTTGACGTCAGACGGTAGTAGTGCTGTCTCTGTCTAGTAAACAAACTTCTTTCAGGACTTGCGTTTATTCTGTAACATGTTGTTTAATTCAATATGAGAACAGAACATCACTTACCTAATATTCTCAACGATATCCCTGGGATTGTAGTTGGGTATTTTTGTGGACCATCCTGTGCCAATACCTTCTGCACCATTCACCAGCACCATTGGAATTATTGGGATGTATTGAATCGGCTCAATTTTCTGATTATCTTCGAAATCATGCTAAAAAAGATAGGTATAAATTAAGCTCACAGTCTGACCACGAAGTTACATAAATTTATAGTAGCAGTTTAGAGTTTAATGTGTTGAAATTTATGAAAAATTAATGTTATGTAATAAGGTCAATGATTTCACAGGATAAATTGGGTTCAATTCACCATTAGAAAGCTACATTCACCCTGAGTAACATAGGCTATATTTTCATGTCCACCAGTGCGAAGCCGGGACGGGCCGCTAGTGTATTATAAGTATGTAGTTACAAAAAAAAATGTATAGAAGTATTATATCCATTGTCTAGTACCAATAGCACAAGCTCTGCTTAGTTTGGGACTAGATGGTGCTGTGTAAAAATGTCCCAAAAATATTTATTTATTTTAGTAATAGCGTCCCGTTTGGCACCCTTTGGGAACCCTAAAAAGACATTTTTTCTGACTCGAAAAACAGGTGTGATTCGTGCACCCAGACCAGTAAGCCTCTAGACGCCGATTAGCCGGACACCCCCGCTCACAACGCATATGCTTTAGCACTGCATATCACACGTCCTGCCGCCAATCAGGACGGCAGTCCGTCAGTGAGTGGCACCAATCATACGGAATCATTCCACTGAAGTTTTGAGCCGACCAATCATAATGCGCCGTCCGCCCCCCGGTCCCCGCCAACATTTTACGACTGCGTTCTCATGCAAAACTTTGTTTAAGCGGCATCTTGAGGCTTACTGGTCTGTGTTCGTGCATAATACTTACAACCAGTAATGGGTCATCGTGCGGGTGGAACACGAGGCGGGTGAGCGGCGACATGAGCGTGAAGATATAACGCGGGCTGGCCGAGTCCTTGCCGCCACACAGCCGCGTTCCGAACTGACCGCGCGGCTCCAGCAAGTTGATGTTGTTCGAGCCCACGTAGTTCTGCGCCAGATTCACGATCGTCATCGCCAGAGACTGCTCACCTGTTCACAATAACAGTGAATCAAATACAAAATTCCAAAGGTTTTATTTCGAACTAGCCGATGCCCGCGGCTTTGCCCCCGTGATATGTCGATAAAAAGTATCCTATGTGTTAATGCAGGACATGGTCTATCCGTGTGCTAAATTTCATTTGAATAAGTTCAGCTGATTTTGCGTGATTGAAGGACAAACATTAAACAAACAAAAAACCATACTTTCGCATTTATAATATTAGTAGGAAGTAGAATACATCAATAGGATAAATAAATACATTTTGATGAAAGAACGCGCCGCATACATACATACATATTATCACGCCTGTTTCCCATTGGGGTCCTGGACACACCTCTTTCGCTTCATCTACGTCCATTAACCTCGTCATGCATGCTCGTAGGTTTAGAGTACTCTTAATCTGGCATTTTTTTGAGAACGTCCGCGATTTGATCGCGATACGATCGCCGAGGTCGTCCCCTTCCAACTCTTCCATTCACACTCGCTTCGTATACTGGTTTCGTCAATCTCCTCTCGTCCATCCTCTCTATATGTCCAAACCATCTTAACATACCTTTCTCAATCTTTGTCACTACATCTTCTTTCACTCCACAACGCTCCCTTATCACGTTATTCCTTATTTTATGTCTCAAAGTTACACCACACATACTTCTCAAAGCTCTCATTTCTACTGCATTTATTCTGCTTTCATGTTTCTTCTGCCATACCCAACTTTCACTACCATACATAAGTGTAGGCACTAACACTTCCCCATGAACAGCCAGCCGTGCCTTTTCAGACACTTTGCGGCTGTTCATGAAGGTGTGTAGTGCCCCATTCATTTACATGCAGTTTCAAAACGTTTATTATGAATCTAGTTGCACGGTTCAAAAAAGTTGGTCCTATGGAGAAGAGCATTTTTACAGTAGTACACATTTAATATGGACAACCGATGTACCTGCGCAGATGACACAATTTTATTACGCGGGAAATTGGTTAACCAATCAGAAAGCACCATCGCTGCGCGCCAAAAGTCTCAGCCGCTGCCGCTAGTCTACGGAAGCGTGTGAGCGAAATAGAAAGACGTAACGGCAATCAATTTTAACACCTTAAGGGCATTGCATAAGGTTGATTATATTTTTTTAGGTTTCGGGTGTCTTTTCGTGTTTGCACGAAGATTGACGACGCACTTTATTTTTTGTCTCGTACTGAGTCGTACAGTCTAACAAAGCAATTGTTATACAGGGTAGAGAGATATAAATGAAGTTTTCTCAGAAGATTATGGATGTTTTCGAGTAAAATATCATTTTAATAACGGACACGAGCCTCCACGACTGACAATATTTAATTGATCATCCGGCGCACCCTGGGCAGTCAGCCCGGCTACCAACCTGCTGACTGGCTAATCTTTTCCCCACGGCATGAGCTGTTATCATTATGTAGCTCATGTCGACACGATAGAAGAAGAAGAATAACGAATAACGGACAAAGTTAAACTGTATTTATACAAAACCCTAATCAAACCATTCCATAATAACTTCCTGAGAAATCTTCATCTATATCTCGGCGACCCTGTATACTAATTGCTTTGTTAGACTGTACTGTAACAATGTTAAGATAGATAAAGTAAATACCAACCGTGATGATATGCAGAGTGTTCAGCCACGGAACCCGCCAACTGGGCTACTTTGACCTCCCGTTTGTCATTACGTTTTATACAAGTGAAGATCACTTTACGCTGGCCAGGTTTTAATCCATCTACCATGGAAGGTATAGATCTGAAAGAAAATAATAAAATTTAATTAAATCCTACAAGTGCAAGTAATAACTTTTTAAAATCTAATTAGGTATTTTATTATTTTTAACGCATTTACGCATGCAAAGCGAAATCTAACGATTTAAATTGTGGAAAAAAAAAGTGATCAGGTAGCATGGTAGTAGTAAAACTTTTCGTAAAAATATTCATAATAAGTGAATAAGTAAAAGTTAAGTAAATAAGGAGTAGTAGATAGGTCTTCTTCAAGTTCAGTTTTTTATTTAGTAATTAGTAGTATAGATAGAATATACTTTATTGTACACCATGAAAAAAGTAGTAAACAGGAACAACATATAAATTATGGGTACATGGGCGGTCTTATCGCTAAAAGCGATATCTTCCAGACAACCTTTTAGTAGTTTTTTATATAGTAGTTTGACTTAGTAAGTTTTGTCATAAATATGGAAGATTCTACGTCAGTAGATTAACATTTATCAAAACCATTTAACAATTAATGATAATTAGTTTTGGAGAAAAAAAATGTTTTTTTACTTAATTTCGTTTCTTCGGAACCATTGGGATTTTGTAGACAATATTTGAAATATTGTCAGTTATGAATATGTAAATAATAAAAATCAAGTTTAAATCCTTCAAAGTCAAATAAAAAGTAAAAAAATCAAATAAATCAATGTTTTTTTTTTAATAAAAAAAATCAGTCATAAACAAAAATATAAACTATCATGATATTTATCAACCCTGGTCCTATGCAAGAGCCGGCAGGAATTAATAAAAATATTGTTCCAATATTTTTCGAAATATTATCTTACCTTACATTGTCCCCGTTAGAAAAGAGAACCAGCTCTAAATTAACGAAATCCGAATACGTAACAGCTTTAGTATCTTTTGCATAGAGATATCTCTCAGGAAGACCAATTTCTTTCCTTCGTTTCACTTCGTCCATGTGGCTTGTGAGCCACTCTTTACGTTGGTCAGCACCTTTCTTAGAGAATGCTAATTCAATATGATGATCGTCAGTGGGACCGGCATACTTGAACTTAATCCTATGTCTCTCCATATTTTGAAAGTATTCTTTAGCCTCCTTTGATGTGGAGGTACCCAAACCTTTGTAGTATTTGATATTAAATGTGTGATGGTTATCTGTATTGTTCTTCCATTCTTCAAACTCAGGTAATGAGTAAAAAGAAATTTCTTTGTCCTTTTTCGTAGCTTTCACAATAGGAGTAATAAATTCCTCTAGAAACGGCAGTTTCAATAACTCTGGCCAATTATGATGTACGAAGTTTATAATCAAACCTTTAATGTGGGAGCCATCCTGATCTTGATCAGCCATTATCATCACTTTTCCATATCTCAATGATTTTAGATCATCCACTGTATTGTATTTCTTTTTGTATGTGAGTCCTATAATTTTTATCATGTTGTTAATTTCAACATTCTCTAAAACTTGTTTATGGGATGCATCCCTGACATTGAGAGGTTTACCCTTTAGAGGGAAAACACCATAGTGATCTCGGCCAACCACACTGAGTCCAGACACAGCCAATGATTTAGCCGAGTCTCCCTCCGTAAGGATTAGCGTACACAGATGCGCGTTTTTAGTGCCAGCATCGTTTGCGTCCTCTAGCTTTGGTATGCCTTTCAGTTTGCTTTGTTTCTTGCCAGATGCTTTCACCAATTCTGTCTGAGCTTTAAATTTTGCCCATGTCAATACAGACTCCACCAGGCCAGATTTTGACACGGCCGCTATAAATTTCTCAGAATAATTGCATTTCGAACCAAAACTCTTTGCTTGGAGTGTCATATGTTCTTTTGTTTGTGAGTCAAAGGTTGGGTTAACAATTAAACAATTAATGAACACCCACATGTGATTCTTAACTTGCACAGGTTTAATATTTACTCCACCCTTGTTCTTCTTCTTTATTATTTCTAGAACATTCTTAACTATGCTGTCGGTAACTGTATCGACGTGTTTTCCACCCTTTGTGGTTGCAATGGAGTTAACAAATGAAACCTGTTGAAACCCTCTATCAGAGAGTGTGAGTGCGAGTTCCCATCGATCATTCACTTTCTCATACACTACTTTCAATGGCTGCCCATTTTCATCTTCTTTACCTTTTATGTATAAATCTACATAGTCTTTAAACTTATTTATTTTAAGCCTTTCTCCATTAAGGTACACCTTGACGCCTGAAGTTGACATAGCGATGTCGTAAGCTCGCCGGGACATCAGAGCAACAATGTCATCTTCCAACTTTTCCATTTTAAACTTAGACAAATCAGGGCTGAACATTACTTTAGTAAAATCGTCATCTTTGCCAGCTTCCTTAATCTTTGGTTCGGAAGCTTTAGTCATATTAGATCCCCACGTCTGTTTGAAATGTTTCTTGTATTGTTTTGATGCAGTTTCTACAGTAAATTTCGTAGAGAAAATGTTACATAATTTGGCACCATAGCCGTTTCTGCCTCCTGTCACTTTTTCTTCCTCATCATTGTAGTTTGATGATGTCAAAAGGTGACCAAAAATCATAGTTGGTACATACATTTTCTCATCTTGATGCATCACCACGGGAATACCGCAGCCATTATTGTACACAGATATTGTATTCTGTTCTTGATTTATGTCAATTTTGATTACATCCATTTTTGGGTCTCTTTGTTTGTTGTCAGCTGCATTGACTAAAATTTCGTCATATATTTTGTATAAACCTGTAAGAGTAGAATAGCATAATATTTATTTGCATAAAACATGGTACAGTATGGTGTTACAATATATTTTTTTAAACAACATCTTCCGCCATACAAATTTTTCATAATTCATAAGTAAAATTAAACAACCTTTTTCTTCATTTGTACTAAACCTCTTAAGGAGTCATTGTACTCATCCATAAGAACCAATTTTTCTGACTTCAGGTTTGGTCCCATAGTAAAAGTTGTTCATACTGATGAGTACAATGGGGGTCATTGATTGAGAATAAGGACAGAAATGTGTAGTAGAACCAGTTATGCAATGTCGGTCCAAATTTATAACCATCTCCCACAAGGTGTCAAGGATTTACCTGTTATCAAAAGTTTAATTACACAACTTCAAAATTAACAACTGCTTTGCAAAAGCAATACATACCTGGCACAAAAGTCAATTCTTTCTGGACCATGCAGTCCTTAGACTTGTCAAAAACCCACATTAACTCTGTGGTCCTCTCAACAGACCCAATATAAGTATCAGGCCGAAGTAGGATATGTTCCAGTTGTGTTTTCTTCTGGTAAATCTTTTCAATTGTGCCACCTTTGGATCCTTTGGCTTTAGGCGCTGCCTCCGGCGCACCATTTTGTCCAGCGGTGTTCATTTTATTAAACATGGCCTGAAAAAACGACATTAATTCCAATGAAGATTATGCAAATAGCTCAAAGCAAGCTCTTGCATTTACATAGTCTCCAATGGGACAAAGGAGCCTATCGCTCAGGGCGGCCATCTAGTGTTGAGAAGGGGCAGCAAACTCCTTGACAAAAAGGTCTGATTTACCGTAGAAGCACATTAGAACTACTAAAGAAAAGAACATGGGGCTAAAAAATGGTCACATGGCTGTAAAAATCTACTTTTGTTTCAATAATAATCCTTTACTGGATTTATATAGTTTTCTTCCAAAACTAAAAATTCCTATGCCAATAAACTTCCCTTCTAACTTATTCCTCTCCAAGGCTCTTTAGAGCTTTTATTTTTTTATCCATAGCAATGACATCAGATTGTGACACTTTTTGTTAATGGGTTTGTGGTATAATGTTTTTACTATTACTTTTATCCTATGTATATTTATTTTTTGTGTTTGTTTCAGTGTTCTAAAAATGGTAACAAGTCCTACATCAAATTCAATCAAAAGATACATAAATGTTCCCAATTTACACACAGTGATTAAAAATACTGAAGTCTTAAATACAATTTCAATAGAGTATAATAAAAAAGTCTAAAAAAGTGAAAATGTAAATAAAATCACAAAGTAAACAAAAAGAAAAACAAATGGCAAAATGAACGTTACATATATCAAGACAAGTCAATAAAACATTGTCTGTGATGAATAATGAGATGCGAGTGTCGGGAATGACTAATGAAAATAACGTCTACCAGGAAAGCCACAACTATGTCCAGTAGTGGACTACTTTCGGTTGAAATGGTGCAATTACAGTGCACACATGTTTGCAGAGTTTATTGATTGTAGTAGACACATATTATTGATTTCTGGGACACAATGAGACAACAGAAGTTTTATCGTCATCACAAAGTTATAAGGCTGTGTCCCAGAGCATGTATAGTTAAGAGTACATTTGCTTGTGCTTAAGCATTGATGTTCAGTAATCCAGTTCAGATATGTTACTTGCGCTCACAATCTGAAGACTCAAAAACATCCTAATTAACGGCCAAAATTAATATCCAATCTATCTACGATTTACCCTACTAGAGATAGAAATTTGACATATTTTGTATGGAGCTTATGTCAAATTCCTATCTCTAGTAGGCAAAAGTTGTCGCACAGATAGATACTATTCTTTGAGCCATGAGCTGCGTATTTTGTCATTGAGCTGCAGCTCAACAGCTCAAGCTTATTGATCTGCATATGCAGGGGCTCGTAGCGAACCAACGACTGCGCGGATTGTACGATCTGCAAGGTTAAGCTGCACTTGCCGCGGTCAGTCTGTAGATGGGTGACCGTTTCGTTACACATCGTGACCCCTCCGTGCCTCGGAGAGCACGTTAAGCTGTCGGTCCCGGTTGTCATACGAATATCTATGGCAGTCGTTACGGGTAGTCAGAAGCCTGAAAGTCTGACAACTGGTCTAACCTCCGAATGTCAGTATTACCCAGTTACTGGGTTGCGGGGGTCTGATGGCAGTCGCTCCATGTAAAATACTGATGTTCAGCCGCATCTGGCTAGACTGGAAGCCGACCCCAATATAATTGGGAAAAGGCTCGGAGGATGATTTGAACCGGTTCTGAGCTAAGTTACACACCTCTAACCAACTTACTTAGAACTAGTTTTTGTGTATTGTGCTGCCGCTGCATACGGAACATTATTTATTTCGTTTGTTTTGTTAGGGTGTGACATAGGTACGATACTTTCAAATATCATTGGTTGTAACTAAATTGTACAGTGCAATTTTTACTAATAAGCAGGTGTTTGCTCTTCATATTGATTTGAGGGTAGATATAAAAAACGATTTACGTTAAATGAAAGTTATTTGAAAATTTTAAGGACTACCAAGTCTTCGTGAAGTGCACGTCAGTTATTAGTTAGCAATTAACTCAAAACCTCTCAAAACTATTAGATTTAATTGTTTAGGTTGTTTAGTAGGTACTTTTCCTGTCATGGTTTGAAACAAAAAACCAAGTAAAAGTATACCGACAAAATTTTAATGATCCTACAAAACCCACATTTTGATTAAACTCATAAGTCGGACGTAATTATCACAAATTTGGCCGTTAAAGATCCAAATGCCGCCAAATGCTTCGCTTACCTTTATATCAGCCATCTTGTTATAGGTGCTAATAAATCGCGTGCGATCAACGCGAAATAACCTTTGTCTGGTAACCAGAACAAAACTTAAACTAATTACGTTCGTTGTTAAAAAATATCATTTTAGTTATTATGTTTTACTTTGCAATTTCACAACCGCGATGAAACAACGAAGACGCCACGAAAACCACAAACAGCTTTTTTTTCTTCTAAATTTGATGTTTAAATTTTCAATATTGTCTATGTCTACGACCGTTGCCAGTGTTAACAGCATAGGATATTTTCCCCTAAACTTGAAGTATTTTTTGATCTTTAGGGTATATAATTTATTTATATATGCTTTATTGTACACCATAAAAACAAAGTATAGTATTTTTTAGGGTACTATTTAAGGGAAAACATTTTGTCAGTGTGTTGAAACCATCAAAGATATCAAAGGTTAAAACGAAGCGTTTGTTGGTGATTTTGTGATGGACTAACGTAACGCAGTGCAAAAAAGTCCCCGCCATTTCGTTTCTTACACACTAGCACAGATTACCTATTAGTTATTTCGTAACAGATATTGCACTCCCCGTTAAATATTCCATACCTACTGCTTTAATAGCCTACTCTTTCATGTCGCTGATCGCTGCGTGCGAAAATGTACCTAAAAGTTCGAGCGTAAAGCTCTTATTGCACCGCAGGTGCACGTGACCGCGACGCGAGGAATGTTAGGGCTAGAAGTGGGCGTTTAAACGAAAAGCGCTTAAAAAGTCTAATTAAAAAAAAAAGCGTATAAGCACGCTTTGTGATTAAAGCAGATTTCGTTTAGACTTTTTCGTAAACCAAACTTATGCTTTCAATAGTACAATTGAAATGTAACCTTATTTCTATGACAATAAGACCCAATTTCAAAGTTGACGTGTGGTTTAATAACCGGCAGAATTAAATTTAATTCGTTTACGTAAAATTTGCTTAGAGAAAGCACTTTTTTGTTTTGTTGATTTGTTGATTTTTCTTGTATCGTTTAAACGTTTTGATTGATTTGCTTTCGTTTTGGCGCTTAGTTTATCTTTTGTTGTCAACGAGTGAATGCGTTTTTGAATGTTCTCCTCGGTAATTACGCGACGATTGTAGTTTGTCCGTATAGTTTTTAGTGAACTATGTAAATAGTTTAATTTTAAATAAAATAGTGTAATATAGACGAAGAAAGGTTATTTTTTTTAGAAGTGAAAAACAAAAAGCGTCAATAGCGTAAAAAATTCGTTGGCAGAAAAAAGCACAACGTTTAAGCACGCTTACGATTTTAAGCCGTTTTTCCCAACTTTAGTTAGGGCTGCACTTTTGGATAAAAATACAAGTAGATACACAATATTTAGGTACCTACCTATATAAAATATCTAATTCAAATTGGTTTTTATTCAAATAGACCTATTTACAGTCGCTTGTGAATAGTCGATTCTAGTTGCTGTAGCTGTCTACACGAACACTAGGCAAACGGACACATACATCGCGAAAATACATGGCAAATACCGAAACTAACAATAGGTGCTGTAACGTAAAAAATAGGAAGAAAACACTTTTCACATCACATAATTACGTTTAATTTAGGTAAAAAATACAGATCGAAATGTTTAAAAAAAAGGTACAAAAGGGTAAAAAAGATAATACGAAAAAAGGCACTGCAGAGTCGGGATTTTACGTATTGATAGACCGGGATGTTAATCGAGCTAAACACAAACTGTCTCGAAAAAAAAAACGATTGCATGCAACGTATCGTTTTTCCGTCCCCTTACATAAAATAAAATATTATAAACCGCGGATGGCGAGAAATTTAAAACAAACAATTTTAAATAAGTAACCGAACAAACAGGAAAAAAATACGCTGTTATATACCACTACTTTAAAAGAAAATAAAAGTGAGGTCTTGAATAAAACAGCTGTCCTTGTGAAGATGTTAGGGATATCGCACTCCCGGAAGGCAATTTGGGTGGAGTACAGCGACGAAGATTTGGCTCTTTCTTCCTCAAATCTGCCGTCCCGGAACCTCAGCAACACTGCTTTGGTGCCGGATCAAAACCAGGCTCCATGCAGCTGGTCCCACGGGGTGAAGCCGAAATTCGGCTTGTGTACTAATATGAACGTCTAAGGACAAACAAATAGGACGTTCAGATAAAGGACACAAGCAGAATCTTTTTGAATAATTGGGAGAATGAATAATTAGTAAATGGGATTAAATAACAGAAAAAAGAAAAAGAAATACATACCAAAATAACAGGAGAGAACAAACTAACATCGACACCTTTTTACAAATATAAAATGTAGCCGACTGGATAACCAAACAACGGTGTAAAACCGGATAATTATGATCACATCAGCAAAATTTTGGTGTAAATGAACGAACACAAGAAGAAAACCAGTTCCGATGGCTCCCAAATCTGCAATGACGCACTTTGAAAATAAAAAATTGACGATAGAAATTTACGAAATCGAAGTTCAATAAAACTTTTTAACAAAAAATTGAACCGACGAAAACAGAAACTGAAAAGCGAAAAATAACTTATTATGAGTCGGCGCCAAACAAACTTTTAACAAGCAACGTGCATGCAAGTTGCAAGTGGCCGAGCGGAGAACGAATTTTTGGAAAGTTATTGTTTATCGTTGAAAATTTGACGTTGTATTTGATGTTACGTTGTTTTTATTATTTATTTAAAGTAATTTAATGATCTTCGTTGATTGTTTGTTTGACGCCGACTCATAATAAGTTATTTTTCGCTTTTCAGTTTCTGTTTTCGTCGGTTAAATTTTTTGTTACAAAGTTTTATTTTAATTTTTTTTGTGGTTTAATCTAACTCCAGATCTCCATTATATCATAGTATCTAGAACTATATTTGTGTGCCAAGTTTCAACAGAATCGGATAACAGGTAAGAATTCAGTGGGTGAACAAGCACTCATCCCCTGTTTTCCCACCCTTATGGGTGGATTTTGATTTTGAAATTTAAATGGGACCAACTTCGAGATATAACCTATCCATTAAAAAAAGAATCATCAAAATCGGGCCACTCTGCAAAAAGTTATGCGTGGTCATACATAAAAAAATATATATATATATATACGCGTCGAATTGAGAACCTCCTCCTTTTTTTCGTCGGTTAAAAATGACACGCAAAGTGAATTTTTTATAAAGAATTTACAAAAAAAGGTAGTAATAAAAAATGCAAAAAGTTTTTATTCGTAGCGGATTAACGCTACAGTGCCTACATAGGTTATGAATGTTGTGTTTTACTTCAAAAAACGTAGTACCTATATTATTATGAATATTGTGATTATTGTCACGAAAAAAACTTGCAAAACAAGAACAAATTTTGAATTTCAAGGGCTTCTGCGTTGTAATGACCAATATTTCCTTCAAATAAAGGCAGAATAGTATGAAAATTGATCACCTTAAATCTACCGTATTTCTTCAAACTGAAATGCCGTATTTCTGGTAATTTTGACTCACTATGCACCGTATTTTCGTTTTATCACTTTGGCAACATTGCGTGGGTCTGAACATAGCCAAGGGCAAAGAGAATATAATATAATACTAGTGATTATATTATCTTTGGTCTGTAACACAGACTCTACCATACACTTTTTAGTCTGTGGACTTTACATAGAGATAAGTTTTTTTGAGGTTATGTATTCATAGAAATAAGTTTTTCAATTGCTAATTGCTATATTACTGCAAAATGTCTTTACTATCGTACGCTTCAACTGTGCTTAAGCGAGTTGCGGCCTCACGATTTCCTGCCAAGTATAAAACCTGTGTGAATAACATAAAAACAGTATCATATAGTACAGTTCCAACCAAAACAATTCACGATGTCAATACAAACGTTATAAAAGATGTTATTCTGTTTAAGTATGAGAATCCTAAATTTTTCATGTACATGAACGTATTTGCGATAGTTCAGTATATGTTCTGGACATATTTGGGTCTGTTTGCGTTTACTACATTGAGGGACGCGCCGGTTGATAAGTCTACAGTTACTGATGACACTCCCTGGTTTAGAAGAATAAATCTTGGAGAGAATAAGTACAGGAATACTCTAGGAATAGTTTCTGTAGTTGTGGGTTAGTAACATGTTTCACAAAATTGCTGTTTGATGCTTTGAATGACCTAATAATTTAGGTGCAGTCACAGACAGTAAAAAATGTAGTTGAAGTGCTGCGAACAATCATAGTGAAGCCAAAACAAACTATGCTCCTTTGTGTACAACCAGCGCTCACGCACACACCATGACGACGTCTGAGGTCTAGTGGTTTGTGTGTTGGGCTGCTGATCATGAGGTTGTGGGTTCGATTCCCACAGGACACAAATATTTATGTGATGAACTTAAGTGTTTGTATTGGTCTGGGTGTTTCTTATGTATAATAAGTACATATTTACAAAAAAAAAAGTATATAAGTATTATATCCGTTAGCTAGTACCCATAGTACAAGCTCTGCTTAGTTTGGGACTAGATGGTTCTATGTCAAAATGTCCTAAAAATATTTATATTTATTTATTGTTTGCAGCACTTCATCTATATTTTTTACTGTCTGTGTGTGTGGGTGCAGTGCAGTTATCCCTCACATGCTGATAAGGAATCCATGTCCCATTATGTTTATATGGCCATCAAAGCCTACCCTGCAAACAGGGTAGTTATGTGTTTGTTGTGTAATGTGTTGGCCTTTGTCCAGCAGTGGACGTCTTTCGGCTGAAATGATGATGATGTGTACTGTTTAGTACCTATACTTTTTTCGCTGTTAATACATTTTACTGTTCTATCAAAAAAAAAATACAAAATACTGTTTTCATTCATGACCACTGATGTTCGGAGCTATAATCAAATCTAAAAAAGTTAACACAAACTTTATTTTTTAACCTAAAAAAATAAAATACCTACTGTTTACTTTTTTTAAATACTGCTCATTTTATTTTCCGACCTTAATATATTTCTTGTACAAAAAGTTGTAAACCCTACCAGCAAGTGTTAAATAATAATTCATTTTTTTTGCAGGAGGTGGTTCCCTAGCAATTATCTGGATGTACACGCTACGATCAGTCCGTTACTTGATACTGAATAAAGGAGGCAAGAAGTTAACATTTGTCACATACACCCCTTTTGGTAAGAATCGAATAATGACAGTCCCCTTAGAGAATGTCTGTTGTAAAGAAACAAGGAATGTAGCAAGAGTGCAGTTGCCACTTAAATTGAAAAATAGATGGATGCACTTTATGCTAGATATGAGAGGCGAGTTTAAAAATGCGTTGTTATTTGACTGCACTGCTGGTTTGATGAGAAAGTTGTGAAGAATTTAAAGCTTATTATTGTTTGTACTTGAAATTATTTTGTATTTATTGTAAATATAGTTTAGTTTTAGCAATACCGTAAAACGGGGTGAATAGGGACAAAAGTGGGTAAGGATTGAAATAAAATAGTTTGTTGCCCACAAAGACTTCTAGCATGTTCAACTATATTTATTAAACATTCTTAATTTTTTGTGGGCAACAAACTTTCTTATTTCAATGTTAAAATCCTTGCCCACTTTTGTCCCTATTCACCCCGTTTTGTCTGTTATAGGTTTTGTTATGTAATAGTTTGATTATAATTTATTTTAGTACTAATCCTTTTCCAACTTAAGTAAGAATGTTTTAATAGCTAAACTGCCTGCAGATGACTTACAATTATAAAAATATTATTTTTGTGTATATTGTCTTTCTCTTTCCTAACTTATTGATTACCTACACTGCATGACTAGCAGTATAGTTTAATTAAATATAAACCCACCAGTGCCGAGTAGGAGAACAAATTAGATCCTAATACTAGAGTAAAACCACAAAACCACGCAGTTATTTTTGACGTTTTGTTGGACAGTTAACTGTGATCAGAAATAAACTTACCAAATACTAGCATATGTCCGCGGCATTTGTTCGCACTTGGTCGGATTCTCATTTCGTCGGAATACAGTAGTGGTGGCCTGGATGTAGTTTATCGCGCATCCCTCGGGATAAAAAGAAGCCTATATGTTATCTGTATGCTAAATTTCATCTAAATCTGTTCAGCCCTTACAGCAATTGAGTAACAAACATCCAAACATCTTCACAAACTTTCACATTTATAATATTAGTAGGATTCTTAATCAAAGTGTGTCTAGAGACAGGAACATCTTGATGTTTTGTTTAGGCCAATCAAATGCGGCCATACAGCTAGACCACGCCCACTTTTTGTTAGAAAAACTAGGTATTAGAAATAATAAAATCATGGTTGCAGGAGACCTGGCTTTAGAATATTAAGTTTCTGCTGTCTGGGGCTGTGTTCACATTAACCATGGTTCTATAACTCCCGCATACAGTAGATTTCCAGGCTTCATTTTATATTATCATCATCATCATTTCACCATTTCACTTCATTTTCATTCTTGTTATTGGGTTTTTTCATTAGGAAATTCTCAGTAGCAGCCCGGAGTCTGGATTTGTGCCCGGTCAATGGCAATAGGCTCGCCCCCTATTACATGGGACTATAACATAACTGGCGAAATGTGGGTGTACTATACACCTCTGCCTACCCCTTCGGGGAAATACAGGCGTGATGTTATGTTATCATTTCACCCGAAAGACTTTTACTGCTGGACTTACAGTGCGGTAAAATAAAATAAACTAAGATTCATCCGAAAAATCTTTATTATTTGTTTATAATTATAGTAACGGAAATACGTCGGCTCGTCAAAACACAAAAATAAAGAAGTACAATCAATAACAAAAAATAAAGTTCTTTTTTATTTACAATAATTATGCTGAATTTATCTTTTAATGGTAAATGCAAATATTGTAAACTGTATTTGTGTATTCAATCTTTTGACCAGCCAATATCACTACCAAAGTCCTAAACCGATATTTGCACCTACCATAAAGAATAAAACAGTAATTTTAATAAAAATGAAAGTCTTTCAGTACCATAGACAAGTCATTTTACAATCAACTTAATGAGATATATTAGAGTAATGGTTGTTTTACACTTGCAACACTATTTTCAACGAAAAATTCGAATTTTACAATATACAGTGTAATTGAAATAGCCGAAAACCTTTTAAGGGGTCATTGTACTCATCAGTGTGAACAACTTTTACTATGGGCCAATCCAAAAATCGCGTAAAACCAGCTATTGCCAACATTTTTTCGAGTTATGTGAACATAGATGTATGGAGCAGTGTGTGTTGCCAGTAATTATTTACGGCACTGAAACGTGGTCGGTCACAATGGGCCTGATAAGTATGCTCAAAGTCACTCAAAGGGCAATGGAGAGGGCTATGCTCGGAGTGTCCTTGCGTGATCGAATCAGAAATGAGGAGATTCGCAGGAGAACGAAAGTAACCGACATAGCTCGAAGAATTGCCAAACTTAAATAGCAGTGGGCGGGGCACATTGCTCGCAGAACGGATGGCCGATGGGGCAGTAAATTTCTGGAGTGGCGACCGCGTACTGGAAGGCGCAGCGTGGGTAGGCCCCCCACAAGGTGAACCGACGAAGAAATGAACCAGGGAATCCGATGGATGCGGAAAGCGCCAGACCGGTAAAAGTGGCGATGCTTGGGGGAGGCCTATGTCCAGCAGTGGACGTCTTTCGACTGAAATGATGATGATGATGATATGTATGGAGCAGCTGTTTTTTTCACGATTTCAGGGATGGTCTCATAGTAACATTTGTTATAACGTTGAGTACAATGAGACCCTAAAAGGTTTTCAGATATTTCAATTACATGATGCCGATGTGTAGTCATGTTTTAACATACATAAATACATTTCATTTCAAAAATAATAAAAAGATAATGATTTTAAATTCGATTGATTCGGTGATTATTTTAATCGGCGCGCAGATTTAATGGATATATGTATATATATATGCCTTACTACTCTGTATTCAGTAGCTTTACATTTACTTTGCGTTATTGAAATAACTGAAAACCTCTTAAGGGGTCATTTTACTCATCAGTATGAACAACTAACAAATCGCGAAACAAAAAACATCTGATCTATTCCCTACATCTTGTCGATGTACGTGAACATAAATTTAGGAAACAACAATATTTTTTGTCTTGATTTCAGGGTTGGTTCCATAGCAAAAGTTGTTCATACTGATGAGTACAATGACCCCTTAAGAGGTCCTATTCAGTTATTTCAATAACACGTTGCATATGTTAAGTCAAAACCAAGTAACAAACCAAAAAAAGTTGTTCAACTTTTACTATGGGAACAAACCTAAAATCGCGAAAAAAAATCAGCTGATCCGTGAACACAAATGTAAGGAACATTGTTTTTTTTCGCGATTTCAGAGTTGGTCCCATAATAAAAGTTGTTCATACAGTAAAATGACCCCTTAAGAGGTTTTCAGTTATTTCGATAACATATTGTATCAATCAACTCAGCCTATCGCAGTCCACTGCTGGACATAGGCCTCTCCCAAGTTGCGCCACAACGCTCGGTCCTCTGCCTTCCGCATCCAGTCCCCCCCCAGCCACGTTCTTTAGGTCGTCGGTCCACCTGGCAGGGGGGCGCCCTACGCTGCGTTTGCCGATTCGCGGTCTCCACTCAAGGACTCGTCTGCTCCAACGGCCATCGGTCCTTCGACAGACATGGCCAGCCCACTGCCACTTCAGCTTACTGATCCTACAAGCTATGTCGGTCACTCCGGTTCTTCTCCGGATAATCTCGTTACGGATTTTATCCTTCGAAGAAACTCCAAGCATAGCTCGCTGAGCGACTTTGAATTTGTGGACTAGCCCAACTGTCAGTGTCCACGTCTCGGCACCATAAGTCATGACTGGCAGGACGCACTGGTTGAAGACCTTTGTCTTCAAACTTTGCGGTATAGGCGACGAGAAGACTCGGCGAAGTTTGCCAAAAAGTTTGTTTGTTTGTTTTTTACATATTGTATGGTAGTTACTTTTTTTTTTTGCTTATTGCACAGCTTATTAAAATTATTGCAAGTGCGGAACAACTATGTCGCTTATCACATCTATTCACCTAATGACAATTTTTGATTAATTCTACAAATGCTTTTACTAGCTTGCTACGGACAAGCTACAAAGGATCGATTGAGTCCTAATGTCCGTTAAAACATCTAGCCAAGGAAGAATATGACATCCGCACTGACTTTTCAGTACAGTGGACCATTCTAACACAGACATAGTAAAAGATATAGACGAAGTGCTGTGAACAATCATAGTGAAGCCAAAAAAACTATGCTCCTTTGCGTACAACCAGCGCTCACGCACACACCATGCACCTGAAGGATATTTGCTTTCGTGATTCTTACTGGACGATGCCGCGACATGTGTACTGAGATGGCTGAGCACGGTTTGAGGTGCATGTGTCGTGCGTAAGCGCTGGTTGTACGCAAAGGAGCATAGTTTTTTTTGCTTCACTATGATTGTTCACAGCACTTCGTCTATATTTTTTACTATGTCTGTGCGTTATAACCATACCAGATAAAAAAAAAAATTTGACCATAATGAAATTAGCGCGAGTCATTGTGTCATAGTAAATTACAATTTAGTTGCAAGTTTTAACGTCATCGATCCTCAAACTATAAAATTAAGTACAATTTTATTTATTTTTCTTATTTACAATAGTCATAAATATTTAGTGTACATACTATAAATAAGTTAATATTAAGGCCCATGTACTTCACACGGGGAACAGTGTGCATATAATTGAGGCTCCAGTATACAATGGCGTACGCTGGGCACCTTCCGAGCATCGCTCCTTTTATAGAATACCATCAACATACTTTATATCAATGTATGTAAAATGTGCCAACAGTGGCCACTGTGTAAAAGAGCTATTCATTTCCATGGTATAATAAGATGTTTTACCAGGTACTCTCTTCCCGTGACGGCTAGGTCACGTGATTGCCTCCGTACTACGTCATCGGCCGTGGAGCCAATAGCGGGCTGTTATCGTGACACTAGTTTTTTTTTTTTTTTTTAATTCATGACCATGGATACATGTCCTTCAGTCGTAATCATTGAACATATTATACTTGTATCCTAGTAAAGTGATGGAAACTTTACTAGGCTTCCGAGGGGATGATGAGATAATACGAAAGTCATGATTTTCAACTTTGTACCATTTATCCACACTTGTACACGTTAACGAGCACTTAACATTTAATAATCCACCATTATTACACATTAACACTCGAAGAAACACAAATTTTGGAAAATAATAAAAAATCCACAACATGATCTTTACGAATTTTCCCGCCAACCTTCCGTGACACTTGTCAGTTTGATGTGCTGCCACTTTTTGTAAATAAATTACCCGAGCAAAATACATTTTTTTATTTACTTGCTTCTTTAAATAATTACTTTTGAACTAGTCATTTTACAGTTTCTTTTAATAACTAATTAGATCAATAACACGAGATAACAAATAGTTAGGCTAGTTAGGAATTTATTTTATATTAATTATGAACAAAAATCTCCTTAAATATATTGATGATATCAATCAATGGCAACACTGATCGTGACGTAGTTTGGAGGCATCGCGCCGTCATCGCGGGAAGAGAATACCTGGTGAAACATCTTATTATACCATGTTCATTTCCAGCCATTACAGCACAGGTGACAATTAAATAAAAATGATGTGTTTTACATGCATTGACACACTGCATTGCAGTTACACTTACATTCAACTCTTTCATCATTTTCATTGATTTAGATTTGTATTATTACCCTATCACTAAAAATATTGTGTTTAAAATCACATAATATTATAAGAATTATAAATATAAACTATACAACATGTAACAAAAACCCTGTTGTTCCTTCGAGCTACGTTATCAGAATCGATATTCATACGTAAGGACACAACTCATTTGGAAAAACTCTTCAGTAAAAATAATAAAATTAAATATCAAATCATTATTAAAAGTGATTATAACACTTTCAATTTACAATTAATAATGATTTAATATTTAATTTTATTATTTTTATTTATATGATCACTGAGTGAGTGAGTTTTGTTTGAGTGATATAATCACTTTCAATTTGCAATTAATAATGATTTAATATTTAATTAGATTATTTTTATTGAAGAGTTTTTCCAAATGAGTTGCGTCCTTACGTATGAATATCGATTCTGATAACGTAGCTCACAGGAACAACAGGGTTTTTGGTACATACTGTATTTATAAATATATTTTGCATATCGAATTTACTGAGAGGTTCTAGTATAAATGAGAAATTTATGTGGCTAGATTATAAATATTCACGAAACAATCTGTACATCATTAAAACAAAATACTGCGATCATTCGTTTACTCTATTTGCCTACTAGATAATATTTACATAACCTGGCATCGAGCAAGTAGTTTTAAACAAATGGAGTGAAAAAACACACTGCTTCGGGCCCACCTCGCTTATTTAACAGTGTGCACTCACAAACGAAGGCGAGGTGTGCACTGGACACATCTCCTTAGTTCTAATGCAACGGAGCTGAAGGAGATAAAAAATACACGTTAAAACTATCATTAACGTAAATCATCATCAAGACTGCATTCCATTGTCAAATCAAAATGACGTCACTGTTGACCGAACAGAAAACAGAAATGTCTACTAACCGAATGGTGAGGTCGTTATAAATGGAAATTGACTTGTATGTCATACAAAAACTGCATGTTCTCAGCGGCAACAAATAGATGTCTAGGCAGGAAATAAACCAATATAAGCAGAAATCAAAGTAACTGAAATAAGTCCTATACATATACCCTTTTTTGTTTCTTTCAAATATAATTTGAATTATATGATCAGATTTCGTATCAAATCAGATTATTTATAACAGAAATGTATTTAATACGAAGATTTACCTGACATCTTTTGGCAAAATTACGTTCGCTATATGTTTCATCATGTATAAAACAATGGCCTACACAGCTTTGCTTTCCTAATATTATTCGTTTTTATGTTTCTTTTTAAATATTAATATAATAAATATTTGTAATTTTGAAAATTCATGATCGTTTCTCAGACTATAGCTTTCTGTTAAGTCTCAGTCAACACAAAAACCACAATCAAATAGGACCAGTTGGTTGGTTTGACACATGTCAAATTTCTGAATTTTTGACACTACATAGAACATTTTGACAGTGTTTGTAACTTTAAATTCTCCCATGTGTTGAAAGTAACTTTTCAGGTTTTCAGTAACTTTTCAGGTTTTCAATAACTTTTCAGGTTTTTAGTAACTTTTCAAAAAAAGAAAATGGCAATTCAAAACCTCTCTGAATATCTCGCTCATCCAATAGAACAACGACGTAATTGTATTGAAAAAAAAATGCACTTACGTAATTTTTCTATTTGATAAGCGATATAGACAATAATAGACATATACTAGATGATTTTTAAGTTATTAGCAATTCTTGGGGTTAAGGGATCATAGTACTCATCAATTTGAACAACATTTACTATGGGTCCAAACCTAAAATCGCGAAAAAAAACCCAAGTGTTCCGTACATTTTGTCGATCTATGTGAACACAAATTTAGGAGCTTCATCTACGTTCATTAACCTCGTCAAGCATGCTCGTTGGTTTAGAGTATTCTTAACCTGACATTTTTTTTGAGAACGTCCGCGATTTGATCACGATACGTTCGACGAGGTCGTCCCCTTCCAACTCTTCCATCCACACTCGCTTCGTATACTTGTTGCGTCAATCTCCTCTCGTCCATCCTCTTTATACAACGTGTATCAGAAATGCGTGGTCATATTTTAAGAGCTCATTCAGGGCATAGCATAGAACAACTTTTACTATCGGACCAAACCTGAAATCGCGAAAAAAATATCAGCTGTTCCCTACTAAATCATCGATGTCGCTCGACAAAATGAAAGGACCAGAAGAATTTTTTTTCGCGATTTAAGGGTTGATCCCATAGAAAAAGTTGTTCCATAGCATCCCCTTAATAAGCTCTTCAAATATGACCACGCATTTCTGATACACGTTGTATAAGTATATGTATATGTATCTCATCCCTTAAAGAGTTGCTAATTAATTCAAAATCAACTTGTATAGTCATCCTTATTCAAATCGCTCAAAAGTTAAACAAGTATTATTTATTTATCATGGCAGAACCTTACTATGTATACAATAATGTATAGATAGCGTCTTCTATAACTGTGGTTCATGCATTACTTCGGTATTGCATCAGGACTAATTAGGAATCAACGTGATAAGGAACCTACAAATAAGAAGTTGCTCCGGTAAAGTAAGACAGAACAGTAAATTTTGGAACCGCTGGTCGCTGGTTTGTAAGTATGTGTATGACACCCCTAGATCAAAGCTGTATTAACTCAAAAACTATAATTTTTCAGTTGATAAGGCAAGAAATCCAAAACGATGCTTAAGCATTAATTCAAAAACTGTCATTTTGTATGTTTTGATATACTACATACATGCACGAAATGACAAATGAATGTCTCTGCAATGGGAAACAGGCGAGTTAATATGTATGTATGAAATGAAATGACAGTTGTTGAATCTATATTTATGCTTGAACATATTTTTATCATGCGGGCCTAAGTAATTTAATTTGTAAATAACAGAATACACCACCAATATAACCTTTGTATGGTACTCTAGTACAGTCAAATAAAAGCAAACAATGAGATTAAACGTTTTCTCAATAGAATTAAATTCTTGCCAGGATAACAGTTGTCGTGTACTGTGTTCATTCTGAAACAACCCTTGTATCATTGAGATATAGTTTGATTTTATTAGTTGTCCGATGTTTTTGATACTGGTATTGATTCTCTTGTTCACAAACTTATTTTAAACTATCGCTCTCTTTTACTAATAGTAGATACAAGAAAGGGATGGCCACAATTAGTCGAAATTATAATTTCCTTAAAAGTTTAGTCGTGATCTCGGAACGTGCCGACTAAAATACGAAGAAGTAGAACACGACTAATATGACAGCACTAACATTGTTGCCATCCCTTTCTTGCACCTACTGTTAGTAAAAGAGACCGATAGTTTAAGATTAGTTTAGTTTGTGAACAAGAGAATCACAACCCTGACTGTTTTTGTAACATGTGTGTTGTTCAGTAGTGGGCTTAGTGTGCACTGTGTGGGCCCACACCTCGGCCACTCAATACAATATAAATGCTAGCACCACCTACATACACAAGATTACGTCTGTATACGAACGCACACACACGTGTAGGTTAGGTATGCTCGCCACTTGTAGTGCCGACTGGGTTCCAAACGCTTCTCAGTACTTCTCAGAGATGGCGTGCTTGTATAGCGACAGGCGATTGACATCCCTTGGAGTCCAATTGCCGGCAAACTGCGGGCTTGTGCGAGGAATCTTAAATTGGCGGGGGGCGGTGAGTGGCCGTTCTGTACGTTAGTTATTATTATCAGCCTGTAGTGTCCCACTGCAGGGCAAAGGCCTCCCTTCCCTTTTTTCACTAGTCCCTGTCTTTTGCCTTCTGGGGCCAATCCTTCAGATAGGATTCAAGTTCGTACCGCCATCTCCTTCTGGGCCTGCCGCGTTGTCGTTTGATGCTGTCTGGAACCCACTGTGTGGTTGTTTTCGCCTGCTGCCAAGCTGTACGTTAGTACTATTAGATATTCTGTTGTGTGGGTGTGGGGTCTAGTGACGCCGTCAGTCCTCGAGGTAGCGGTCGCGCGTGACGTCACCGGGCTCGTGGTCGCGCGTGGGACTGATGCTGTCGATCTCGTCCACCTCCTCGAGATTCTTGGTACTCGGGTTGCATAGTCTGGAAATTATACATTCATTTTATTATCTTCTTAACTTTTATAAAATTGTAAATGTCTGTTTGTTTGTTCCAGCATCAGGCTAAAACTACTGGACCGATTTCGATGAAACTTTTTTCGTTTGAAAGCTGATGATCAGACTTAAAAACTGGTATGAGTTTTGAGAATGAAACAAAGAAAGAAAAAAAAAAATTCGTAGGTTGCGTCCTCAGATACGAAGCTTCTACGCATTTGCACGAGCAGCAAATGTACAATGGATGCATGGATGAGCGAGTGAGTGAGATAGTGAGATACTAGACCGCCTATGTACCCATAATTTATACGTTGTTCCTGTTTACTACTATTTTCATGGTGTACAATAAAGTATATTCTATCTATCTATCTATCTACTAGAGATAGTGAGACTGGACTGACGCCGCATAAACAAACTTTTGCATGAGAACACAGTCGCAAAATGTTGGCGGGGACCGGGGGCGGCCGGCGCGTTATGATTGGTCGGCTCAAAAGTTCGGTGGGCTGATTCCGTATGATTGGTGCCGCTCGCTGACTGACGTCCCGATTGGCGGCGGCGCGTATGATATACAGTGCTACTGCATATGCTTGCTGACCGGGGGTACCCGGCTAATCGGCGTCTAGAGGCTTACTGGTATGTGGCTGTAACTGAAGATTTTCCTACAGAAACACCCATTCACAGTCTGTTATTTTGCCTTAGTTGCGGCCATGTCCATTTTATGTTTTTATTCGATAGCTATAGTAACGATAAAGGTTTGGCAGAAATACCTATAGTGTTTTTTTTTATAATTATAAAGTTATTAAGGTTTCATTGAAAAGTGAGAAAAACAAAATTAATTTTTATTTTCGAAAATTGTTGTAATACATATTTAGTTAGTCCTTTAAATAAAGTAACAGCATAATATATATTTAGATAAAAAAATGGGGCATCGTACCTTTGATATATTAGGAGATTTTTTACTTTTACCGATTAACACAAAACATTTTTTTTTCATGTTTTCTTATCACGGTCGCATCTTATTTTCATTTAAATATATGCGTAATGTTATTGTCAATAATACACTAAAATATGACATGCGTCAATAGCAGGAATACGAAGATAGAGAGTTTCTAAATATTTTTGAAATTTCTATGGAAATAGGGTTGTCGCAATTGAATAAATAAAAAAATAAAATAAAAGTGCCAGATATTTCCCAAGTATTTAACTAAAAAAAAAAAAAAAAAAACATAACATAACATCACGCCTGTATTTCCCCGAAGGGGTAGGCAGAGGTGTGTAGTGTGTTAGTATTTAACTAACTTTGAGTAAACTCTTTCTCGTGTCTTTCTGTGTCTCTTTCTGGGTTTCTGTTGTCTGAAAACAATTACTATAATGTTCTCAATGCTCTAAGACTACAACGATACGTGACGCTAACCTAGCAGTCATCATCGGAGTTTGTCAAAACTTCTTGTGATGATAATACGAGTATATTATCATCAGAAGCGTCTGTTACCAATTCAGTATTAGGAATATCAGCAAAACTTTGCGGTAATGGATCATGGGTAATAATACACGCACACCGTAATTGTGAGCTGGTATTTGTGATGACATTAAAGACTTTTCCGTCAATTATGGTGAGGTATAATTTTGGATCTCCGACAACGACATATCCAGCAAAAATTTCCGAATAAATTAGTGAAAGATTTTCAATTTCTTCTTCTACCCAGTTCCTTTCTTCCAGAATCAGATCTTTTGATTCTGATCTGTATTGTATTTTTATTGGTTGGCAAAATCTAAAAGATTGTGGATTTGGGTTTGACCATAAGACAAAACCATCAAGACTTTTTATGCGCAACGGAATGTAGGTAGTAGCAAAGAGGCAGTGTTCGTCATCAATTTTATCAGAAAACGTTTGCTTATATGTTGACTGTCCTGTGCTACCATCAAAACCCCATGAACCCTCAAAAACGCAGTGAAGTGTATCTAACTGTTTTTGATTGCAATATTCCGAAACCCTTTGGTCGCAAGAGTCAATGATTCGTCGAAACGTGTGCATAAGTAAATCATTTAAAGGTACTTTGGCTTCTCGTTCTGATATTTCTATTTCAACATCAAGATAACAATGTTTTTTAGCTTTTTGTATCTTATAATAGGGAGGGTAAATATTAAATCATCGAGATTTGGCACCTTGTTGCATGTAGATATAGTCCTCCACTGATAGTTTTATATCAATCATTAAACAAAGAGCTTCATCAGGAGAATAGGGTTTGGGTTCCGATTTTGACTTTATGGTTCCTGCGATTTTTTTAGGCCGAGTTGGACTTTTCAAGCATTCCTTTATTATAAACTCAAACTCCTGAGTAGAACTTTTATTTAGTTTTTCGCCGGTTTCGTCTGTTACTATTCTCGACATAACTTTAATTAGTTTTGAATGAGGTTCTCCGTCAAGCGATTCCTAAAGATCTTTACGTGCACGGCGCTTTTGGCGATCACTTAAATTTTCATAAAATGTAGATGTGGAACTGGATGAAGCATCAAAATTAGTTTCAGGTTTCGGATCTATTGAAGGTTAGTCAAAGCTACTAGTTCCCGAAGTCGAAGGATTACTTTGTAATAAATGTGTATTTGATGTGAAACTGGAATGAGCGCCAAAAGAAGTTTCAGGTATCGGGTCTTCCAAGTTCTTGGGGTCTTAAAGTTTTTTGTAAGGCATAGCTACTACTTCTCGAAGTTGAAGGATTATTTTGTAATAAAAAATGTGCCTCATCCAATTCTATAATATTTTGTTGTGGTAAAGGACTTTCCTCGATATTCACTTTTGGTATTTCAATATCAAAAATAGTGGAAAGCCAGTGTTTGTTTTTATTACAAAATCGTTTGAAATTCCGTTTACTACTGCAATATAAAGTTCCACATTTACTTAAAAAATTTGAAAGATTGTAATTAAATTCATTGTTTTGGCTATCGATATTGTTCGGAATTCCATTTGGATATAAAGCGTTTAACACGATTAGGCATCGTTCCTCTGAATTGAGATCCAAAGGTCTTTTATGAACCCCGTGCAAATGTGCCTTATCTACCAAAATTTTATAAATTCCCAATTTCGTGAGTGATTTCTTCAGATCCGTGTTCGTGCTTTCGTTGTTAGTCGTTGGAGTTGCCACTCGCTGACCAGCATGAGGGTTGGCGCCCTCATGCCCCCCTTGCATTAAGTCCTCTGGTCGGGGCCCAGAAGGACATCCCCCAGCAGGACGGGTCAGTACCTGCTGAGGCAAAGCAGTGCCATGGGTCTTTGACGGCTCCATGACACCTCACCCCCGCTTCTCCAGATATTATGTATGGAAATTGGGTTTTGACATTCTATCTAACGAGGGCGGACCCCTTCCCAATTCCACATAATATCCTTCATCGAAGATTCATTTTGATGTAAGTGCATGCACTTACAAAACAAAAAAGAATAATAAACAAGATTTGTTACATGATTTGTTAGTTACAGGTGAATCTAATAAAATCGTGTTTGTGAAGACATGATTAGACCAAGGATAATGCTTCAGAAATAGTAATAGGAAATTATAATAATTGAAGAAGCAAATTTATTCCGAGCGAAATTGGTCGTTTGTTAAAGGCGCCTACATTAGTTGACAACCCTAAATTAAAACTTTAAAAATGAATATCTCCGAGTTCCTGTGTTCGTTGCTTCTTATTTTTTTTGTGGTTATACTTAGTAGTGTACTAAACATTTACACACAAAAATAAAATGCGACCATGTTAAGAATGACCATAAATAAAATTATTATGAAATCATGGAAAAAATAAAATTGACGCCTAGGAGAACGCATTTTTTTATGATAAAATAGATGTAATGATGCATTAAGTTAATGGCTAGCGTGCCATGAAACATTTATTGTAAAATGTTCATTATGAAAGCCTAAAACACGTTTCTATGGTTTCTATGGATTTTTCTCGATTTTCGAAATATTTTGAAAACTATGACACTTAAAACCACGGGGGTTTTAATAGAAGTTTTGTTTGGTTATTATCTTTCTAAAAGCCTCAAAAAATAAGGATGGCCGCAACTAAGGCAAAATAACAGACTGTGCCATTGTGAGGTAGTGAAGTACGAAAGGGTGGAAGTGACTCCCGAGTTTTAAGTTACATTGCCCAACATCGTGTGGTGGCAGTTGGGAATCTTAGTTTTTTTGTTCCCAATCGCCACCCAGTTGGTAGCGGTTTTGGAAGTGGCCGTTGGACCAACCAGATGACTACCGAATGACCCAGTAAAAGTAGTTTAGTATTCATTTCTAGGACTTACAAAAAGGCTTAAAGAAGATCAAACATACCTGCACTTGCAACAGACGATGCATGGCGCGGCTAACAACAGCAGCGGGCTCGCTACGAGCAACAGAAGTCCAAAGCCTGCAAATATGCCTACCACCTGAAAAACAACAACATATTTAAGCACCCCGTAATGCAATGGTGCCGATTCTCTTGTTTACCACAGCATATTACTTTTAATCATGCTGTATCTCTTTCTTACAAACACTATTAAAAGAGGACATTAAATATTTAGAACTGTCAAATTGGTCTATGCCCTTGTAATTTGTGGGAAAATAGTCGTGACCTAAAAAGATAGCTACTACATTTACGTAGAAAACAAGCAACTGGAAAAATTTACAGGACTAAAATCTTGTCCTTTTCTAATGTTTTTAGTGAGAAAGAGACATAACGAGATTAAATTAGTTTAGTGCGGTGAACAAGAGAATCGGCACCAATATAATATCCTACTACTCGACCAAGATAATGAGGTAGAGGTGGGTAGCTAGCTACTCCAATAACCAGCTGAATAGAGGCTATTCAATAAATAGCCATAGCTATGATATCGGTCAAAGCGATAGCTAGCTATTGTCTCTCAAATGGCTGCCGCTTCGAATAACCGATAAGTTCACGGAGTAGCTGGCAGCCGCCGCGCTGCCGGCAGCTGACCAAGTTAAATAGCTATAGGTAGCCAGCTAGCGACTTTTTTATTTTTACGATTTCAAACCTAACTTAGTTGTCAATTAGGTTTAAAATCGTTTAACATTTATAATTTTGTTTGTACAACAAAAGAAGGGTGTGTAGTTTTTAGTTTTCTTAGTTCATTTTTATTTTTTCACAGATAAGTAGAGAGAGGTTTTCGACAGTTTAATATGTAGTAATTAGTAATACGTACGCATTGAGGTACTATGTACTATACGTACGAAGGAATGTCATTTATTTTCAATAATTTCGAAATAAAATAAGTAAACCACAAACGAAATCATAATATTATACCATTTAAACTTATCACGGCGAGGAACAAACTAAATGCAACGGGGCAGTTGAGCGTTACTCAAGACAACCACCTAGCTAGTAGCTACGACGACGCTAGCGCTATCCAGATTTATCCAATAGCCAAAGAGCTGGTTATCTAGCTGGCTACTCAACCACAAGTAGCCGGCTAGCTAAGTTATTCAAATTTCGGCTAGTTACCCATCTCTATAATGAGGCAATCCGCGCGTGTTCTACCCGCTCTTGCAAATACATATTAGTGACATCTAGCGGAACTTTTTGCAATGACAAAAAACAAATGCATGAAGATTCTACAAACAATCTGATGCTGTTTTCATATCCTGAAACAGCGCCATCTAGTTACCATTTATTGTTTTCAGCGACACCTAGCGAACGATTATATTATCCTGATACTGTTCAAATGTTCCGCTAGATGTCACTGTTCAGAAGCTTTGTTACCGTCGGGCGCCCCCGACACGTTTTTACCATAGTATATTTTTTGTGGTTTTGGAATAAAATTGAAAGTCTATTCTGTCGGGCGCCCCCGACACGTTTTTATCATAGTATATGTGGTAAAATTAATTGTCTAGCGTTACTTAACATATGTCTGTATAATACCTGTGCACGGTGCCATAAAACGGATGCACGTGAGTGTCCCAGTTTGTTCTTGCACGGTCCCTTGTCGTAGTGGCGCAGCAGGAAATCGTCCTGAAACAAATCGCAATAAGCGGTTGCTTTTATTTAACTAAAGGTAAACATAACGGGTCAGTTCGGTTTCGTATAATGGTCCTCAAAATGGCCGCTACTAAGGAATGCTTGTATTCTCATAATCTGCAGCCCACCACTGAGCACAGGACTCTTCTGCTACAGTTTGTTCGGGATCAAGGCAATAGCGGGCGCTGACTCTTTCTCACTAATGCATTCTGCCATATTAACGACAATCACGGATACAATGTCCCCCGGAACGTGTGAAATGATTATCACTGGCAGCTGGCTTATCGTGGACAACGTTGTAGTTAGTCATCACGTTGACAGCAGGTCGACGCATAGTAACCCGTGTACGCTATACGCTAGCTAGATGACATAAGCGACAAATTAGTATGGCTAGCGGTATCGTATTTAAATTGCAATTTCGGGATAAAAGTCGGGTCAATGTCCGTTATTGCCATGCTATCCCGCATGAACTACAGAAGACGCTACAGCTCAACTTTTTGTAGGGTTGCCAAGTGCCAACTTTTTTCTACCAAGTAATGATTTGACTCACGATAGCACGCAGTGGCTGAGAGCTTCGCTTCTATAAAACGGGTCGCGGATTCGTTTGCCGAACGGGATTTTATTTTAGTTTTCACCAATGGTTACACTGATTCTCAGGGATGGTTTTAGTGTATATTTCTATCGGCCAAAATTAATATTCTATCTATCTACGATTTGCCCTACTAAAGATAGATATTTGACATAATCTCCATATACATTATCATTACATCTCTAGTAGGGCAAATCGTGGATAGATAGTATAATTATTAATTTTGGCCGCAAAAAAAGGATCATTTAATTTAATCGAGATATCACTATTGTTGTCAAAGGAGTTGAAAAACCTCTGTACCTATTGGATGTTCTCAACATCATTGATGTAGAAGTTTCTTAACTTTCGCGAATTTCACTCATATTAAACTATATTCATTGATGTAGATTTCCAAATTCCATGCGCGAATCAGCGTGTAGAAGGTAGTTTTATAATATAAATTCCAGATTTAGTTTGGTTGTTTAGTTAATTACAAGTAGTCAAAGATTGTGTTTATACTCATAAAGTTGAACGTCAATTTGGGCCGGGGTCGTGTCGCAGTTTGTTTTCTAACTAGCCGCGGAAAAACCAACGTTTCCCTTGACACTTATTGTGGGCATGCGAAATGTGATTTATGACTTAACTATACAGTAACATAAGGTAATTAAATTATAAGCAAAAACACGTTTTTAGTTTTCATTGATTGTTACATAGTTATAACATTTACTAGTATAATGCAAGGTTGGCAACACATCAGCAATCCAGCTGTTGTTAGTACGTACCTAATCACTTTTAATCTGGTGAGAATGTTACCAAAAAAAACAGTAGTATATTAACGTTATTTGTTTACATTTTCATTGAAAGACGTTAGTGTCTCTGCATTTTAATAATATAAAACTCACATTTGCAAGACCGGATATCCCTATTCATAACTAAAAAAATCAAACAAATGAAATCTAAATATTAAAGTTTTTTTTAACATTTACAGTTTTTCTTACGATCTTAGGCAGTTTTATTATACGGCAGGAGTGGCAACACTAACTGAGCCATCGGCTTGTTTACCAACCTTTTACAAAAAAATAGGCAATAAAGCAGATACTCACATCGAGGGAGGCCAAGCAATACCAGCAGAAGACGTGCTTGCAGCGTTTGCACATCATCTGTGCACAGCCTTCATCCTTCTCGATGGGCACGCGGCACATGGGACAGAGTTTGATCAGCTCGGAGTCGGGCAGCAGCGGAGCACCCGCGCCTCCGCTGGACGATGATGCGGCTGCAGCTTCGCAGGACAGACCACCGTGCCACTGAAAAGATACATATCATGTTTTAAATTAACATAACATGGCCGCGTGCGTATAGTAAACACCCCCCTGGGTTTAGGGGATTCGGACCTCTCCTTTAGTCTACGCAAAAACGCTAATATTTGGCGAATATCCACCTTTTGTATTCGTGCCACAAAATTGATTAGTTGACATAGCAACGAACGGTAGTTGTGTGGTGCAGCAAAGTGCCCGTCTCCCGCCCTCAGCCCACAAATACTACGCGCGCGACGGAGCCAAGACCCCCATTTGAAAGCTGCGTGTTGATAAGTCTTGTTTATATCTTTTCTGTTATTTTTACACGCAGTCGGGTTTTTTGTTTTTGTTAAATTTTTTTTTTGTAAATACATATACACACATAAGCAACACCCAGACCAATACACTTATGTTCATCACACAAATATTTGTGTCCTGTGGCATCGAACTAGACCACAGACGTTGTGTAGGAATAAATTACCTACGGTAGACACAAATGATTGGCTTAGAACAGCCATTTCCAACCTTAAAGCATAAACATAAAGTATGGAGCTTATGTCAAATTTCTATCTCTAGTAGGGCAAATCGTGGTTAGATAGTTGATTAAAAATAGCCGTAAGACATATTATGAATAAAAGTAATGCTCTTTGTCACATCTTTTGAAGACAGATATAGTTTGAGAATTCCGTATGTTAGGCGGGAGTGAGTTCCATAATCTTACTGCATCAACAAATAATTCATACGCATAGGAATCTGTTCCCATTACAAGTCTTCATTAATGCATTCAAGATTCAAATCATGGTTCAGACGACAAATCCCGAGTCCCGACATGAAAGCAGGGATAACACTCGCGTTCAAATGAAAGGATATAACCCTGCTGCGTTTTGAATACAAAATTACTTCTGTCCTAAATACACGGTTCCCTGAAGAAACACCGCGTTAAAGGGGTTTTTGATGGGCTTTTAAAAGAATTCCACTAATTTACTTTTTGAATATTTTCAAAAAGTTGGTCCTATGGAGAAGCGCCCACAACAGCACACAATTCTGGAACGCACGAAGCGTTTTGGAATTCCTTACCGTCTTTTTTGCGATAAGTATAATTTGGTGGTCTTCAAGCGTCGAGTGAAAAGGTTTTTTGCTAGGCAAGCGTGTACCATTATCGACAGCACCATCGTTTAAAACATCAGGTGAAGTGGCGGTCAAACGCAAGCCCATTAAATATAAAAAAAAAACTATTTACAGAAGTGAGCTGCCTTCGATTGGCGTTATGATAGGTATTTACGGCTAAAATTTATATCCAATCTATCCACGATATGCCCAACTTGATCTTGAAATTTAACATATGCTCGATACAAAATATGACAAATTTATATCTCTAGTATGGTAAACCATGGATAGATAGGATATTAACTTTGTCCGTTTGTACTTTTCAAAAACCGTGATGGTTTACGGCCAAAATCTATCTACGATTTGCCCTACTAGAGATAGAAATTTGACATATTTTGTATCGAGCTTATGTCAAATTTCTATCTCTAGTAGGGCTAATCGTGGATAGATAGGATATTAATTTCGTGCGTGACGTACGAATCGCAAAGATGGCGGCCGATTAAAGCAAGGGTTGGCACGAATGAGGCCAACAGTTTCTAGACTTTCTAATGCATCCGGTCTTTATAGACATGGCTGCTTTACTTTGCAATTTTATAATTTTGGGACATTCGTAATGCATTTTTTACGAATAATAATTAGGTAACTTGAACACTCTGTACAGTTCTCGATGGAGTGTGGAGTCCACCATCACGCACCAGGCTGGCGTGGTGAACAAGGCCTGAATCGTTATTCTGAGTGGGGGGGGGGTTGCCCAGCAATGGGGAAGTATCAGAGTTAGTCAGTCAACCCGACGGCACAGGCAGCTTTGTTTTTCTTGTCTTCTAGACCTACTTCCATTGAGTCACCGTGTAAAGGGACCAGTAATGCAGGATTGGGGGTTAGATTCTTTGAGGGGCTTTCTTTCTACACACCAAACCGACCAGACAATTTGAGCCTCTGAAAATATAACACCGATTTCACCACAAGCAAAATTTCTGCTGAAAGTGTATAAACATGCCTAACTCAGTTACATAATTAAAAGTTATTTTCATTAGTATTTACGACTGCCTCACTTCGACAAATTGATCTTTAATTAAGTAAGCAATGAACCTATTAACATTTTTAATTAAAAAGAAGAAGAAGAACATTTTAATTAAAAAGTTTTTATTGAAATTGTTTCTTCTAGTGTCCATTCTTTCTATTTTAAGGTAGAATTTCATACAAGAACTAGCTTTTCTTTTGTTTACGGGTGGAAATCCTCGTGGATACCCTTCGTCTGCGGAAGGCATGGTTGCATGTTGGACTCCTACCGACTAAAACCACACGGGAGACCGTCCTTAGCACAAAATAGAAGATCTCCGTGAACTCCTATGGACCGCACCCGTGCCCCCCTGGTGCTATGTCTGTGACAGACCCGTGGTACTACCAATTTGTCCTACTGGTAGTACCACGGGGCCGAACTAGGAGCCATGGTACTACTAGTAGTACCATAGGGAAACGCACTGCCCCTTAGTTCTACTGATAGTCTCACAAGGAAAAGCCATTGGCAAGTTCCCCACAGCAGTACACAACCCCACGTGCTGCTGTCCTCCCCAGGGTTGCTTAATGGACGCCTCGAGATTCCCACGGTAGTATTTTACGGGTTACCCCGTTTTTCAGACTTCCAAAATAGGAACCCATAATTTGCTAAATAAAATACGGGGTAAATATAAAGCTGTGAAGGCGGAGCTACAAGTTAAATGTAATTTTAAGTTCAAATGTATTGTGTAGATTTTTAAACATTTGCTTCAAACAATAAAGAGCCTTCGAAAGCATATTTTTATTCAAAGATTTAGTATAATTTTAAAAAAAAATTACGTCATATAAAACAATGCTGTTTTAATTGTCTCCCGTATAAAAATCGAAAACCTGTATTTTTGATGCTGGTAACCCATAAAACAAGAAATGGGCAACACTACCCCCACTCTTAGCGCCCCCCACGATCCCCATATAAGAACTACCTACTGAAGTTTTTAGCTTCGCTGACATGGTAGTTTGGATATGTCAGAAATTGTTCACTAACGCCTCGTTGGTCTAGTGGTTGCAAGCGGGACTGCTGAGCGTGGGGTCCTGGGTTCGATTCCCGGGTCGGGCAGTGTTATTGGGTTTTCCATTAGTAAATTCTCAGTAGCAGCCCGGATTCTGGATTTGTGCCCGGTCAATGGCAATAGGCTCGCCCCCTATTACATGGGACTATAACATAACTGGCGAAATGTGGATACTGTACTATTACACCTCTGCCTATCCCTTCGGGGAAATACAGGCGTGCTGTTATGTTATGTTATGTTCACTAACGGCAAAAATTAATATCCTATCTATCCACGATTTGCCCTACTAGAGATATAAATTTGACAGAAGCTCCATGCAAAATATGTCAAATTATCTCTAGTAAGGTAAATCATGGATAGATAGGATACTAACTTTGATCGTTTGCAATACATAAGTCCATGTAAGATTCTAGTACGGTAATTACTGCAAATTACCTACTCTCATCATCGGCAAGTTTTTTGTTTTACGTTTTTACGTGGCATGGGATGACAAAACGCGCTAAAGGCCCACCTGATGTCAAGCATTACCTTTGCCTATAAAAACTCCAATACCACCTATTTTCCTAACAGCCAAAATTAATATCCTATCTATCCACGATTTGCCCTACTAGAGATTGGAAATTTGACATAAAATGTGTATGGAGCTTATGTCAAATTCTATCTCTAGTAGGGCAAATAAATAATAATAATAAATAAAATTTATTCACAAAAAGTTTTACATCAAATATCTGTAAAGTCCCTGACTTCTGAGCTAGGTACAAACATAAGAATAGAAAATAAGTATTATTATCTATTTTATGGTACAAACCTGTGTTACAGAAGTCAGTGTCTTCTCCCATTAGTTTAACACAAATAATGAGTAATACTTAGGTACAGTTTACATAATTTATTTGTGATGTGGACTATGTGTTGTGTTTGCGTGAGTGTGTGAGCGGTGTTCGTGTAGGTGTGGAGTGGGTGAGTGTGAGTATGAATGTGGAGTGAATATACATGGGCGCAGAAAGCAATAACATTTCTGTTTGTTCATAATCTAGTTCCAATAGCCAATTCTTAATCATAGTTTTGGTTTCACGACCTAAGAGAGGATGTATGTTTGTTATTTTATTTATTAAATCATGGATAGATAGGATATTAATTTTGGCCGTAAATGGTACCACAAGTCGGTTCGCTAAACTGAGACATGATAAAGATTGAAAGCCTCATGTGATTGTAATTTCACCGGCACCCGTACCCTTCACACCGGAACACAGCAATGCAAGCATCACTGTTTGGCGGCAGAAATAGGTACGGTGGTAGTACATCCGATTGCACGTCAGTGGTAACACTTGAATTAGAAAACCGCCCTTATTGCTTACGAAATAAAGGCGCTGTTAATTTCAAACTGTTACCAATAACGTGCGGTCGACCGTGCTTCCCCGGACTACGGACGAATAAAAAAGGCGGACGGAATCTCGCTAAACAAAGACTGAAGCACTTAATTTGTGACACTACAACAATAACTACGCTCACACTAGATTTTTTGCGTAATCGCGGCTTTTTGGCATACTATGGATGTGAATGTGTGCGTGCAGGCCCGTACTATTAAGCGAGCCGGCATACTATACTACGGCTTCACTTATTGTTTAGCGAGATTCCGTCCGCCTTTTTTATTAGTCCGAGCCCCGGACGATCTCTTTCACAAGAAGTACTACCACTACAGTTTAGTGTTGCTCACTCTTAGCTTGTTCTATTCATAATTCTGTGCTCTTACTCGTGTGTTGTGCCCGATTCGTACACAGCCGCGTAAAATGAACAAAAGGGAGGCGGGAAAGCGAAACGAAGGCCTTTTTGTCTTGACAATGGGGCGTACGTTGAAAGGACGTGTTACGTTACGCCGCATTACTAGTATACCGTTTCATGTCGACGATGTTCTTATGAGAGCACACGGTTTTAGGCCGCTTGTGCACTACACTGAACTTTACGATCCATAGGTCCGACTTTTTCAGGTCCGATGTAGCAGGCCAGTAATTTACGTATGCCTTTGTGCACTATCCGTAATTTTACTGTCAGTAATTTTCCGTTTCGCCATATTGCAAGATCCGTAATATTACTGACGAATGAATGGAGTATAATTACGCACCTACAGATCTTAAAATTCAGTGTAGTACACAAGCAACATATTTTGTTTGGAGCTTATGTCAAATTTCTATCTCCAGTAGGGCAAATCGTGGATAGATTGGATATAAATTTTAGCCGTTAGAGTTAATGCATTGACAATCTGAAGATAGCAAATAGCGTTTTTTCAAATTATAATACTGGTACATACAGCGGCCGTGAGCCTATTCGGCCTATCTTGTAAAGCCTGATTAACCAGTCTGATAAAGCCCTGGACTCAAGCTAATTAATTAAGTTGAAGACTTGGTTGGTGAAATTAATAATCTATCCATGATTTGGCCTACTAGAGACAGAAATTTGACATAAATTGAATATAAATTATGTAAGTTAAGTTATTAATAATTATAACTGTTAGTATTCTTTGGCACCGGATTGGAAGATATCTGGTAAACCACATCCATTAATTAAAAGTAAGTTGTAAGGAACGATCCAAGTAAATACCATGGCCGAATAAAAAAAGCCGGATCTCGCTATGAAAAGATTGAAGCACAATTTTTTTTTTTAAATCGCTGTAATTTTGACAGCATTTGAACACACCAGACGGCATATTTTTATTTTCTTTGTGACACTACCTGCGACAGCGACTTACCTCAGACGAGATTTGTTGCGTAATGGCGGCTGTTAGACTTACTATAGTTACTATGGGTGTGAATGTGTGCGTGCCAGCTCGTACGTTCAAGCGAGCCGACTTACTTCATTTATTGTTTAGCTAGATTCCGTCCGCCGTTTTATATTCGTCCATGGTAAATACTTTGTGAGGATTAGATAGATTATTTTTCCTAAAATACGTCCAATTAAGTCTTACCTCCTGGTTGCATTGAGAGCAGAAGTCGTGCCGGCAGGTGGGGCAGTGCGCGGGGCTGGCGGCGCGGACGTGCACCACCGTGTCGCAGCCCACGCGTGGGCAAAACGCGCGCCCCGAGTCCATCGCCACCTCTGCAAAACAAATGTTGCTTCACTCGCTGTACTTACAAAGATAGTTACCGTAAAAGGGGTGAACAAGATCCTTCAGATGCCAGCACATTCAACTATATTCTATGACAAATCTTTTACAGTCCAAGCTGCTCGTTTATGGAATGCGTTACCTGTGCCTATAAGACGTGCTCAGTCGCTAGCTTCTTTTAAAAAACTTGTAAAGGAACATTACCTCTCTGTATAAATTGTTATTTTATTGAAATGTTGCTACACTGGTATATACACATATTTTATTTTGTTATATATTTATTAAAGAATATTATTTGTTATTTTAAGAATTTCACCACCCTATTTCTTCTCATGGGTGTCGTAAAAGGCGACTAAGGGATTCACCTGAGGATTGGCAGCAGCGTTCTCTGAGTATTTAACCAACCAACTGCGATCGCCAACCCGCCTGCCAAGCGTGGCGATTATGGCATATCCCCCCCTTTTGGGGGAGGCCTTTGTCCAGCAGTGGACGTCTTTCAATTCACTCGAAATTATGATGATGATGATGATTTGTTATTTTATTATTTTTAACGCATTTACGCATGCGAAGCGAAATCTAAAGCTCGTGCTCGTGAGCGATTATTTCTTTTCACAATTCAAATCTTTTAATATTATTTGTTGTTAGATTTGTATATATTGTATATATTTGGTATATATTTATGGATATATATTAGAATTTATTTTCTATATTTATACATGTAATATTTTTTATGGTAGGTAAATATTTACTTATTTATTATATTAAATATTAGTAAACTTTATGAAAGTGCACTACATACTGCCCCCATCCATTTTTCACGTCTTCCTTGTCCATCCAAAGGTTGTCTGGAAGATATCGCTATTAGCGATAAGACCGCCAATGTACCCGTATTTTACATGTTAGTCCTATGTTTAATAATGTTATTGGTGTACAATAAATAATATTCTATCTATCTATCTAATAAGAATTCAGGAGTGAATAGGTGATAGGGTTATCCATGGGGGAGGTCACGACCCTCAGCATTGAGGAGTAAAGAGAAATCCGTTGTTGGATATGCTGCAAAATACAATTTTAGTGACTGCGTCCAAAACAGCACCGATGATCAAGCAAACTGTTCGCGCACTGGTGTCCTACGAGACACCTGTACGCGGCGACACTTTCATACGCCTTTGCCACTTTTGTTATTTAGATTTCTATGGCAGCAACCATATCGTTCAATTCTCCGGAGCACAACAAGAATGCTTGGCCGAAAAAAATGTTATGGTGGTCGTAATTGCCTGGACCAATTCTTGCACAAGCTCTACTAGTAGATACTAAATTACAATACAATACAAATACTCTTTATTGTACACAAAAGAAAATAGCAACATATATGACTTATATAGAACACTTGTACAATGGGCGGTCTTATCGCTCAAGGCGATTTCTTCCAGACAACCTTAGGATGGACAATATGGGCAAGTAAAGAGAGGGGTAGTACGCTGTGTAACAACATAATATAATACATATACTACTTACATAACATAAATACTATACATATATCTATAACACAACTACATAAATATAATATACAATAAACATACTAAATACAATACAATATGTCTAAATATTACATAATGTACCTGCCGGAAATTACAGTGATTACGAAGTAGAATAAATATTCAGGGTGTTACGAATCTACGACAGTCTGCAAGACAATCAGGAAACGGAAACAATGTGAGGTTACAATGCCCTTTACTTTCCTCACTTATCAATTGCACTTCCGATATCCATTTATTCTTAAAAAGCACTTGTTCATAAATTTTCGTTAACCTTAAAAACCATTCGTTCGTTCGTCTGCCTCGTTGGTCTAGTGGTCGCAAGCGCGACTGCTGAGCGTGGGGTCCTGGGTTCGATTCCCGGGTCGGGTAAAGTGTTATTGGGTTTTTTCAGTAGGAAATTCTCAGTAGCAGCCCGGAGTCTGGATTTGTGCCCGGTCAATGGCAATAGGCTCGCCCCCTATTACATGGGACTATAACATAACTGGCGAAATGTGGGTGTACTATACAACTCTGCCTACCCCTTCGGGGAAATACAGGCGTGATGTTATGTTATGTTTATGTAAAAAACCATATTTCCTTTTTTTTTCAATACTAGTGAAACAACATGGTTTGCAATTTACTATTATTTCTATAAGTCTCTCAAGAAAAAAATGTCTAGACGACTAGAGAAAATTCTCTAGTCGTCTAGGCATTTTTTTCTTTAAATAGGATGGATTTAAGTAGCTCAGCGTGCTATGGAAAGGGCTATGCTCGGATTTTCTCTGAAGGATCGAATCCGAAACGAGTTGATCCAACAGATAACCAAAGTTGTTGTCATAGCCTAAAGCAGCGGTACTCTAAGTGTGTTCCGCGGAACCCTAGGGTTCCGCGATACCCCTGTAGGGGTTCCGCAAGAATTTAGAAAAAAAAAACAAAACACCTCTCTCTGGTCACTGGTCGAACGTTTTGAATCCGCCCGCCGCGCGTATACTTGTGAGCGCGCAGTCCCTTTGATAAAAGCCGCCTCTGAATTAGACGCTATAGTTGTGAACAAGCGACTTTCGGCTCTATCTTCAAAAGCATAAAGTCGAGATTGTTTACAACGCATTTTTTTGTATTTATATTTTTATTTCCGCTTTTTGTTTATCAAAGGCGCCGACTCGAGTATTTTTGAGAATGTTCGAGTTCGAGTCTAGGACTAAGTATAAAAGCGCTATTATATAAAAAAAGTCGCGCCTCGTCAGTCAGTTGACGATTAGCGTTCGGAGCGATAAGTTCGTACCTACCTACTTACAAGCTGGCTAGCCTGCGGCCTTCTTGTAAGTTCTACTGCCCGCTGTATTCTGATTGTATCAGTTTTGTACATTTCTTCTTTGGACTAAACTTTGTCTCATAAACGCAGTAACGATTGTGCATTATTTTGACCCTACCATCCTGACGTGTAACATTATTAATAAAGAAGAATGGAACGTTGGCTTAAAGGTGTTAAACGTGTTGCAACGACATCTTCTAATGACGCTGAATGTTCAAAAGCAGTACGCGCGGAGAATACAGCAATTACCGATCCAGACGATGATGCCACGACGTCAAGCTCCACGGTTTCAAAGACGAAAAAAAGGAAGTATGATGAATCATATATCAGTTTCGGATTTGTTGATTCCAACGGCTCACCTCTCTGCATGTTATGTAGTAAACTGCTTCCTAATAGTTCCATGGCACCTGCCAAATTACGCAGACATTTAGAAACTGTACACCCCGAGTCTAAAGACAAGAATAAAGAATTTTTTGTTCGTAAAAAAGAACAGTTATTGGAAAGTCAAAAAAATATGATGCATGTAACACAAACTATCAATGAAAAGGCCACGGAGGCATCATATTTAGTTAGCTATCGCATTGCACAAGCAGGTGAAGCGCACACTATCGCTGAGAATTTAATAAAGCCATGTGTGTTAGACATAACAAAATGTATGCTCGATGAAAAATCTGCAAAGCATCTTTCTACTGTACCGCTATCAAACGATACTGTTTCACGGCGAATCCATGATCTGGCAAGCTACGTCAAACAAGAACTAGTTGCACGTCTACAAAAAACACGATTCGCCTTGCAAATGGATGAGTCAACTGATGTCACTGGTCTGGCTATCTTGCTGGTTATCGTGAGATATCCATATGAACGTTCTTTTGAAGAAGACATGCTTATGTGTTCACCGCTGCCCACAAACACTACCGGGGAAGAAATTTTTAATAAAATAAACATATTTTTTAAAGAAAATAATCTTAGTTGGAACGATTGCATTGACATTTGTACAGATGGGGCCAAGGCGATGACAGGTAAAACAGCAGGAGCAGTATCACGAGTAAAAAGTAAAGCGCCTAATTGTAGTTCCAGCCATTGTATTCTGCATAGACAAGCACTTGCGATGAAGCAAATGCCGTCAAATCTAAAATTAGTTATGGATGAAGCGGTAAAAATAATTAATTTTATCAAATCACGACCACTACAATCCCGATTGTTCTCATTATTGTGTGAAGATTATGGCAACAAACATAAAACACTGCTGCTCCATACAGAAGTGCGATGGCTGTCTCGGGGTAAAACTTTAACAAGGCTATTTGAACTTAGAGCCGAGTTACAAATGTTTCTTTCAGCAGATACAGTTTCTTTTAATTTGAAAGACCGTTTGTATGATAAAACTTGGTTGTTCCGATTGTCTTTTATGGCGGATATCTTTCAAAAACTGAACGAATTGAATTTATCATTGCAAGGTAAACAGACAACAGTGTTCCAGGCCTATAACAAAATAACTGCCTTCAAAAGAAAATTAGATTTTTGGATTATTTGCGTTGGTAAGAGAGAAATAGAAAGCTTTACGTCACTCAGTGAGTTTGTTAGCGATAACGACTCGGAAATGTTTCAAGATGATGTGTTTGAAGAATTGGTCCAATATCTCACTTCGATGCGCGCATCTTTTGTAAAGTATTTTCCCGAAGAACATAATACAAAAATGAAGCTGAATTCATGGATTCATAATCCTTTTTTACCCAACTTGCAAAAGCCCGAAAGTATGTCAAACGAGATATATGAATCTCTTTTAGAAATGTCATCAGACACAAGTATGGAGTCACTGTTCAAAACGACGCCTCTCAACGATTTTTGGTGCAGAATCCGTGATGAATATCCAATGCTTGGCAGAATGGCTCTGAATATTCTTCTTCCGTTCCCAACAACATATTTGTGCGAAACAGGATTCTCAACCTATGCAGCCACGAAAACAAAATATCGCAATAGACTGGACGCCGAACCTGATATGAGACTTCAAATGTCTTCTATCAAACCTGATATCAACCAATTGATGAAAAATAAAAAACAGTTTCATACCTCCCATTAGTTAAGATTTTTTCATTTTTAATATCTTCTATTATTGTACTTGGCATGTGGTTAAAGTAAGTAATAATTAGTAACTGTTACATTGTACTTTTATTATGCTTATATAATAAAGAATACACTTTTAAAAACTATTGTTTTATTGTAGGGTTCCGTCAAGTATTTTGCTTGTCAAAAGGGTTCCGTGACCAAAAAAGTTTGAGAACCGCTGGCCTAAAGGATTAATAAGCTGAAGTGGCAGTGGGCCGGCCACATTAGCTGAAGAACCGATGGCCGTTGGGGTAGACGTGTTCTTGGGTGGAGACCGCGAATCGATGAACTTAGGGTAGGACGCCCACAGGCTCGGTGGAGCGATGATATTGGAAAGGTGGCTGGTAGCAACTGGATGCGAGTGACCGAGGATCGATGTCAGTGACGTGCCATTGGATAGGCCTATGTCCAGCAGTGGACTAATATAGGCTGATGATGAAATTTAAAACAGCTAAATTATTATCCATTGACTTCTTTAGTATTAAATAGACAAGAAATAACCAAGCCATTACAATTGTACTCTCTCAGAGCAAATCGTTCAATAATGTGCAGCCACGGAGCGAGTAATCGCTGTGAAACAGACCGTAGCGAACAAAACGTCAAGAGCAGACGAGCGCACTCGCGTCCGCTAAAATGATCAAGTCGAGCCATGCAAGTCGACAATCAGAGCATGGTACCGTAAAATGTTGGTTGTCATGTCAACACAGTTTCTTCACATTCATATATTTCATAAAACCAGTTCTTCTTTTTTTATCTGAGTATAGTAAGTTTAAGTAACATTAAGTGCAGCTGCAAAGAGTGAAATAAAGCAGATGACTTCTGGAAAAATCCAATGGAGCAGATGACTTCTGGAAAAATCCAATGGTTCGCAAATCTAATTCGTAAGTACAGATAATAATAACTTTTGTCATCATGAAGAACTATAAAGAAGACAAGGGAAAGAAAGAACAAGAATAACTTGTACAATGACGCAAAGAAAATGGAGAAGTAGGTATGAAAATGTCTACAGGGAAAGGCAGCATTACTTGAAATTGTTGTCAATCTCCGTTGATTCCATATACTTGGATTGGAACGAATAATTCCTATGTTGTTAAAATACTGACCATGATTGAGGCGAAACTTGAGGTGTTTCTCCATGACGGTGGGCTCCACCAGGTCGGAGATCTCGTCAAGGTTGAGCGCCGCGCCCACTCGGCATCTCGCATCGGGACAGGACACCTCGTACGCGCCGTTGCATACTTCAAACTCCACGTAATCCTTCATACACTGCAACAATTGAAATAAAACACATTAAACTTTCTGTTTGATGGAACATATTGAAGAAACAACTACAACAGTGCGCAGCACTGGAAAAGATAATGTCATTGTGAGTGATTACTGTGTGCATCGAAACGATTTCATTTAATAAAAAAAATTGTACGGTAGATAGATTTTATTTTTAGAAATATCTGTAAAGACGCTTGTCATCTTACTCTTCCTGCAACCACGAACGCTGCAAAGCTTTCAAAACGTCAAGAAAACTAATTTAAATAATATACGCGATATAATCCGGTTAAACTTGTTTAATTAGATTGAAGAAAATTATAATAATAATCTGAAACAAGAAACTGCTTTAGAAAAGCATCTTAAAATAAAAGAAAATCCCATAAAATTACCCTTAAGATGATAGTACGAGCTACGAGTATCGTAGTGGCAATAAATTAATCAGGTATCTCCTTCTATTTCTTCATATAAATTAGCAGATATAAGTTCAATAAAACAACCATTTACGCCCAAAACTAATATCCTATCTATCCCCGATTTGTCCTACTAAAGATTTATTTATTTATTTATATTTCTTATAACTACCATTACAGGTTTTTTTTTACCCAAAGCGGTAGTGTACGGAATATATTTGAACATGATAAAGATAGAAATAATGATATAAAGAATCATGGCGAATTCTTCTTGCGTGTCAATGGTTCATACTTTTTTCATACAATATTTGGCCACTTCTATGGCTTCTATGGCAGTCATTAGTCTCATGGCGAGATTGTAATACAAATAAAGTATCATTTTTAGGGTTCCGTACCCGAAGGGTGCCAAACGGGACCCTATTACTCTCGCTACGCTGTCCATCCGTCCGTCCGTCTGGCTGTCACAGGGCTGTATCTTTTGAACGGTAATAGGTAACCGGTTGAAATTTTCTCAGAGTATCATGTCATGTATCATCATGTATCAAGTATCATGAGGAGTATCACAACAAATACTAAAAACAAAAAAAAGTTAAAGTTTAACAAATAAATAACTTTATAACGAAAAAAAGTCTAAAACCAAAGGGGGACTCCATACAAGAAATCTTCAAAACGGTAATACATACCAGCGTCAAACTTGGTCAGATTATAGTGCATATTATGTAGTTTAGCAATAAATACAAAAAATAGGACAAACATGGACATATGTGGTGGTACCTACGTAAGAAAGAGATGCAAAAATTCACATTTCGTGTACGTTCGTTGATGTCTTTTGATTAACTCTCGTAAATTAAATCAGTTTATATGGGGTATCAGGTCGATAGGTGGTATGGAACCCTTATTGCGTGAGTCCGACTCACACTTGGCCGGTTTTTTTTTTATATAGTTATAAAAAAATTCAACGTCTATTATATTATACTTAGGTACTATTAAACTCGAATACTTTTGCTTGACTTCTAAATCTATACTTTTAGCTTATTAGATGACTGATCGATTCATGGCAAGTTCAGCCTGACCTTGGTTACCCTACGATAGTACCAGTAGTAGTAGGCTACCAGATGCGTAATTAAAATTAAATAAAGCTGAATCCGCTTTACAAAATGGTTGGCAAGGACAACACCTAGGCGGAGAAGGGTTAACTTTCAAAGATGGTCGTAAAGCGAAAAATTTTGCATACAAAAGTTAAGCATACTTTTAATTTGAGTACCATTCTTCTCTTCTTTGTTTACAGCTGGCTGCATTGTTTTAATTTATAAAATTATCATTTGAAATCGTATTGTGTCGATTGCAGATAGGACATATGACGAGGCAAGACAATATACAGGGTGACTGGTTGAACGGGCAACTAATTGAAGGAGGATGCTCATTCAGTACTTGATCCTCGTTCCAAATATGCAAAGAACCGGTCATGTGCGAGTCGGACTCACACAGTAAGGGTTTTGTACCACCCATCGATCTAATACCCCATAGAAACTAATTTAATTTACGAGAGTTCATCAAAAGACTTGAACGCGCCGTGCGCGAAATATGAATTTTTGCATCTCTTTCTTACGCAGGTACAGTCGCCTGCATGACAGTGGTAACACGTCAATTCAAAAACCGCCCTTACTGCTTACGAAATAAAGATGCTGCTAATGTCAAAGTGTTACCACCGACGTGCGGTCGACCGTACCACCACATATGTCTATGTTTGCCCTATTTTTAGTATTTATTGCTAAACTACATAGTATGCACTATAATCAGACCAAGTTTGACGCTGGTACAGTCGACTGCATGACAGTGGTAACACTTCAGTACAAAACCCGCCCTGCCAAAGTGTTACCACCGACGTGCGGTCGGCCGTACGTATTACCGTTTTCAAGATAAAGCAGAAACAAAAACATGCTTCGCATGCGTAAATGCGTTAATAGTAGTTTATGAAACTGTTGCATAATAGGGGTTATTAAAACACGAGTGTGAGTTTAAAAACCGAGCCGTAGGCGAGGTTTTTCATAGTATCACACGAGTGTTTTAATACCTAATTATGTCAGTTTCATACACTATTTTATCTAAACTCATACAATTTTAAATAAAATACCAAAGTCAAAATCGTCGTAACATTGTCGTTGTTTTTCTTGATTTCTCTGGTAAAAGATTGTTCGTCATTTACGTTGCTGCATCCAGAAATTCAGACGGGGTCATATTCTCCTCAGTTCAGTATCACTGCTGTAGTCAGATATTTTTGCCCAGAATAAAACTTTCGACATACAAAACCATAATAATAACGTAAACAATAACAATAAATTTACAAGTAACGATGTCCAAATCCAGTAGGTAGGGCGCGCGGCCGCGCACGCGCGCTGGTGCGCGCCTACACAGATAATAAAATATATTCTGGCGACAACATTATAATCGGAACTAATTTTCTATCCTTGTCAGGATTCCGTCAATCTCTGTTTTATCATACAAAAAATATGCCTGTAAACACTTAAATATAATTAAAAGCAATATGACAATCAAAAGTTCTGCCAAAAACGCGATTTTAAACGATAAAAATTTTCAATGTATGACAAGTGGCGCCACCCTGAATTTTGTGTACTCATTGGTGCCAAACTGTACGACTGCTAAAAAAAAGGTTTGAAAACTCCTTGGTTAGGTCGAAGTGGCATTAAAAACTCCTTAGTTAGGCTGAAGTGTGCGGTTATGGAAAAAAAATTAAATTACCGCATTGTTTTGTTCAGCAAACTGTATCGTAATGAAACTTTTTAAATTCATAACAGGTGCATGTGCGTAAAGTATGTCATTATGTCATTACTTTCGAGTTCATAATTCGAATTTTACGATACGAGTGTAGATAATAGTAGTTTATGAAACTGTTGCATAATAGGGGTTATTAAAACACGAGTGTGAGTTTAAAAACCGAGCCGTAGGCGAGGTTTTTCATAGTATCACACGAGTGTTTTAATACCTAATTATGTCAGTTTCATACACTATTTTATCTAAACTCATACAATTTTAAATAAAATACCAAAGTCAAAATCGTCGTAACATTGTCGTTGTTTTTCTTGATTTCTCTGGTAAAAGATTGTTCGTCATTTACGTTGCTGCATCCAGAAATTCAGACGGGGTCATATTCTCCTCAGTTCAGTATCACTGCTGTAGTCAGATATTTTTGCCCAGAATAAAACTTTCGACTTACAAAACCATAATAATAACGTAAGCAATAACAATAAATTTACAAGTAACGATGACCAAATCCAGTAGGACGTGGCGCGCGGACGTGCACGCGCGCTGCCGTGCGCCTACACATATAATAAAATATAGCCTGGCGAAAACATTATAATCGGAACTAATTATCTATCCTTGTCAGGATTCCGTCAATCTCTGTTTTATCATACAAAAAATATGCCCGTAAACACTTAAATATAATTAAAAGCAATATGACAATCCAAAGTTCTGCCAAAAACGCGATTTTAAACGATAAAAAATTTCAATGTATGACAAGTGGCGCCACCCTGAATTTTGTGTACTCATTGGTGCCAAACTGTACGACTGCTAAAAAAAGGTTTGAAAACTCCTTGGTTGGGTCGAAGTGGCATTAAAAACTCCATAGTTGGGCTGAAGTGTGCGGTTATGGAAAAATAATTAAATTACCGCATTGTTTTGTTCAGCAAACTGTATCGTAATGAAACTTTTTAAATTTATTACAGGTGTATGTGCGTAAAGTATGTCATTATGACATTACTTTCGAGTTCATAATTCGAATTTTACGATACGAGTGTAGATAAAAATAATAAAATAATTAGGAACAAAAACGTTGAAAAAAATGCATGTTTTTCGAGATTTCTTGTCATCATCATCATCATCATTTCAGCCGAAAGACGTCCACTGCTGGACACACGCCTCCCCCAAGCATATGTTGGGGGGATATGCCATAATCGCCACGTATGGCAGGCGGGTTGGCGATCGCAGTTGGTTGATTAAATACTCAGAGAACGCTGCTGCACATCCTCTGGTGAATCCATTAGTCGCCTTTTACGACACCCATGAGAAGATATAGGGTGGTGCAATTCTTTATGTCCGGCACCACACGGAACAATTCTAGATTTCTCGTAAAAACCATTTTTCATGTAAGATCTTTTGGGAGACCTTTATCCTGCCGAAAACAAAAAATTAAAGTACTGTCACACATCCAACCTCGTAAATTAAAGAGTGAGCAATTAAGAAGTTTTAGTGGCCAGCTAGATTCAAGCAGTTAAAGAATTGATTCATTTCATTCGTGGAAATATACTTATCAGTACATGGTTAACGCAATATGAAGAGAAACTCAGCACAATCATTTTATAGAAAACAGTCCTTTGTTGTAAACTACTGGCACGGTTGTCAGGGAACTTTAGAAAGTGGATATGTGATGGCATACCTACGGATCAACAGATAACTATTGTATGAAAATATACTGGGACTGGATGCTAGGATAGACTAGTGATGTAGTCCATTTTCTTGTATAAAAACCGGCCAAGAGCATGTCGGGCCATGCTCAGTATTATAGGGTTCCTAATTACAAACGAATCAAATCGAATAAAACAGCGCCACCTAGCGCTGAATTTAAGAAGCTAAATGCAAGAAGTATGTCATATCAATATAACACAAAGTTACTTTTTGTGATTTTTTAAATAGGTAGTAACTAAAGGACAATAATTTTTCTCTAAGGTCAATGAACTATGAACTAGGACGTCTTAAGTATTTTGCAGTTTTCTCAATATAACTCAAAAATTTATTATCACAGTATACTCGAAATAATTTTAAAAGAGAGTTTTTATAAAGGTCTATCAATGTGGAAGACTATAAGTTTCTACGTTGCATAGTTTGGAAATGGCACGGGGGGGACACATTGCAAGCCACTTTGGCGAACTGTATTTCGCAGAGGGTATACCTGATAAAAAAGTTGTGTATGAAACATTACCTTCATTTTAGTAGACCTATTCAACGATACCCCACACGAGGGGGTGCAGCGAAAAAAATATTTTCATCGCCATTTCATATGTATGGGTGCCACCCCTAAAATACGCAATCAAGATTTTTTTATTCTTTTAAAATTGAGATCTATATCCAGACCATTTGTTAACAAAATTTCATTTACTTACCAGGCCCCTCAGAAAGTATTGCGAAAAAAAGTTTTTATATATGGGAGACTGGCCAGTTATAATGTTTTTCGAAAATATGATTATTTATAAGTAAAAATAAGTAAGTTCCAATTTCAAAATTTCCCTCCACATTTTTTGCGAGTTAATTCAAAGTATTGTGTCTCACTGAAATATGGATCTGCGCCGGGAACATTTTAGAGCTATGATTTTATACGATTTCAAGTGTCGCCTGAAACCGGATGAATCGTACGATAGACTTCAAATGGCATTCATGGATGAAGGCCCTTCCAAGGCAACCGTGTATCGTTGGTATAACGAATTTAAGCGCGGTCGACCAACTTTGGGGGATGACGAAAGAAGCGGTCGCCCTTTGACGGCTGTTACCGAAGAAAACGTGCTAGCAGTGAAAAATTTAATCCAAGACAATAGGCGAATTACATATCAGGAGATTCAACACATATTGAAGATTGGATCGGGAAGCGTTCACGAGATTCTACACAGCCATCTTCGCGTGAGGAGGATAGTATCACGCTGGGTGCCGCACAACCTCACCGATGCTCAGAAGCAGGCCCGGGTGGAATGGTGCCGTGATATGCTTAACAAATTTGAAGCAGGCTCGTCTCGGCGTGTTTACGACATCGTTACAGGTGATGAGTCCTGGATTTATCAATACGACCCAGAAACCAAGCGCCAGTCGACTGTTTGGGTGTTTCAAAATGAGCCAACGCCTACCAAAGTGAAGCGATCTAGAAGCGGGGGTAAGATTTTGATCGCTAGCTTTTTTAATTTGACTGGCCACTTGGTATCAATTCCCTTACGGGATCAAAGAAGCATTAATGCCGAATGGTATACTACCAAATGTTTGCCAGAAGTTTTCTCTGTTATAAGCAACAAGCGACCAAACACAGGGCTCCGCGGGCTACTGCTCCACCACGACAATGCACCTGCGCACACCGCACTCAAAACGAGGGACTTCCTGGACAGCACGCCAGTCAAACTCCTGGGTCACCCTCCTTACAGCCCTGATCTAGCACCGTGTGACTTCTTTTTATTCCCAAAAATAAAAAATCAGCTCAAAGGGATACAATTTTCGTCGCCGGAAGATGCGCTGGCTGCGTTCGAGCAGGCTGTAAACGAGGTGTCTGCGGCGGACTGGAAAAAGTGTTTTGAAAACTGGTTTAGGCGCATGAATCTTTGTATAGAGGCTGGTGGAAAGTACTTTGAAAAGATTTGATAAAAATATATGTACGTATAGAACAATTTTTTTTATTTTCGCAAAACTTTCTGAGTGTCCCACGTATGTTTATAACTGTAGAAGTTATTAAGCTGTAAAGGATTAGGACAGACGGACAGACGGACTGACATGACGAAACTATAAGGGTTCCTTGTAGAAACTACGGAACCCTAATAAGTCAAAAGTTTTTATTTCGAACAAGCATTTACACGCACTTTCAAAACGAAAATTATGAATCTAGTTGCACGCTTCCAAAAAGTTGGTCCTATGTAGAAGAGCCGGCAAGAAACTCCATAGATATACTCTTTTCAAATAATAAATGGAACAATTGTTACCTGATTTGGAAAGAATTGTATGAGAAAAATGTAGGTTAATGACTGAGAAAAATTCACTGAAGTGAACTAATTAATTATTAATAATGATTTAATGTTTAGTTTACCCCGCGAGGTCTTGTGGTGGGCGCTGAAAGAGAAAGGTGTGCCTGCAAAGTATGTGGAGTTAATCCGTGCTATGTACAGCCAATCTAGTACCCACGTTCGGTCGGCCGCTGGCAACACCGACGAGTTCAGTGTGGCTGTAGGCTTGCACCAAGGGTCGGCTCTAAGTCCTTACCTCTTCTTGCTGATAATGGATGCTTTGACATCAGAAATCCAGGAAGAGGCACCCTGGTGCATGCTGCTTGCTGACGACATTGTCCTTGTTGGTGAAGATGGACTTGAGGTCCAGAGTAGATTGGCAAAATGGCAACAAAATCTGAAGAACGTTGGCTTGAAAATCAGCAGAACTAAAACGGAATACATGTTCTGCGATTTCGGCGGTCTTTCCGGTTTTGTTGCTATTGCGCTAGATGGCGTGCCCTTGCCAGTCTGCTCCGACTTTCGGTACCTCGGTTCACTTGTGCAAAGCAATGGCGAAATAGACCGGACAGTCAAGCACCGAAGTAACACAGGATGGTTGAAATAGCGGCAGGTCACGGGAACTACATGTGACTCCCGAATTCCTCTTAAACTGAAGGGGAAAATCTATAAGACCATGATAAGACCTGCTGTCCTGTATGGATCGGAATGTTGGGCTACGAAAGGAATTAATGAAAGGCAAGTGCAAGTGCGGGGGTGGACTGGATGCGGAAGGCAGAGGACCGAGCGTTGTGGCGCGACTTGGGAGAAGCCTATGTCCAGCAGTGGACTGCGATAGGCTGAGTTGATTAAAGTGCATGCAGCTGAGATGAGAAAGTTAAGAGGAATGTGTGGTGTAACGAGAATGGATAGAATAAGGAATGAATATGTAAGAGGGAGTCTGAAAGTAGCGCCAGTGACAGAGAAGTTAAGTAGCAACAGACTATCATGACATGTGATGAGGAGGAATGAGGAGCATGTTACGAGGAAAGTTTTAAGTATGAATGTTGATGGTTATAAGAAAAGAGGGAGACCGAAGAAAATATGGATGGATTGTGTGAAAGATGATATGAATAGAAAGAAAGTGAACACAAGTGAAATTGGGATAAGGCCAGGAGGATGATGAATGATTTTAGGTTTAGGAGTGAAATTGGGATAAGGGCAGGAGGATGATGAATGATTTTAGGTTTAGGCTTGACCAAAATAGGAGGAAAACCAACGATCCGATACTCTTCGCCATTAATTGCTACATTGTGTTCACATTTACAGCGATCAATGTAAAAAAAAAAAACAAAAAAAACAAAACATAAACACATAACTACCCCATTTCTGTCCCACTGCTGGGCACGTGCCTCTTCTCGGAATGAGAAGGATTCAGGTCTTAGTCCAGCACACTCAGTCTACTGCAGGTGGGCAATATATACACACTTTTATGACGAACTCTCAGGTGTGCAGGGTTCCATTACGGTATATATTAATTTACTATCAAATTATCGAGCAAATATGCATAGATTAGTGAGCTATGTTTTATTTTTATAGCATAGGACAGCGAAACGAGCTAAAGGCCCACCTGATGTTAAGCGGTTACCTTTGCCCTTAACAACTGCAATACTACCTAGGCTGTTGAGACTACGTTATTAATATTATTATAATACGGTTAAACGCATAATAAAAACGCCCCTTTGCACTTGACAGATAAGATACACTATCTACAACATAACATAACATAACATAACCAGCCCATTACTGTCCCACTGCTGGGCACGGGCCTCTTCTCAGTACGAGAAGGCTAAGGCCTTAGTCCACCACGCTGGCCTAGTGCGAGTTGGTGGACTACACACACCATTGAGAACTATCTACAACGAATTTATAGAAATATATTATAATCAATCGAATGTGAAGAGAATGGGCTTAAGGGAGTAACTGAATTTATTCAGCTCGATTCAGCTTTTGTCCATAGAAAACACATACCAGGCCCCTCAGAAAGTATTGCGAAAAAAAGTTTTTATATATGGGAGACTGGCCAGTTATAATGTTTTTCGAAAATATGATTATTTATAAGTAAAAATAAGTAAGTTCCAATTTCAAAATTTCCCTCCACATTTTTTGCGAGTTAATTCAAAGTATTGTGTCTCACTGAAATATGGATCTGCGCCGGGAACATTTTAGAGCTATGATTTTATACGATTTCAAGTGTCGCCTGAAACCGGATGAATCGTACGATAGACTTCAAATGGCATTCATGGATGAAGGCCCTTCCAAGGCAACCGTGTATCGTTGGTATAACGAATTCAAGCGCGGTCGACCAACTTTGGGGGATGACGAAAGAAGCGGTCGCCCTTTGACGGCTGTTACCGAAGAAAACGTGCTAGCACTGCTAGCAGTGAAAAATTTAATCCAAGACAATAGGCGAATTACATATCAGGAGATTCAACACATATTGAAGATTGGATCGGGAAGCGTTCACGAGATTCTACACAGCCATCTTCGCGTGAGGAGGATAGTATCACGCTGGGTGCCGCACAACCTCACCGATGCTCAGAAGCAGGCCCGGGTGGAATGGTGCCGTGATATGCTTAACAAATTTGAAGCAGGCTCGTCTCGGCGTGTTTACGACATCGTTACAGGTGATGAGTCCTGGATTTATCAATACGACCCAGAAACCAAGCGCCAGTCGACTGTTTGGGTGTTTCAAAATGAGCCAACGCCTACCAAAGTGAAGCGATCTAGAAGCGGGGGTAAGATTTTGATCGCTAGCTTTTTTAATTTGACTGGCCACTTGGTATCAATTCCCTTACGGGATCAAAGAAGCATTAATGCCGAATGGTATACTACCAAATGTTTGCCAGAAGTTTTCTCTGTTATAAGCAACAAGCGACCAAACACAGGGCTCCGCGGGCTACTGCTCCACCACGACAATGCACCTGCGCACACCGCACTCAAAACGAGGGACTTCCTGGACAGCACGCCAGTCAAACTCCTGGGTCACCCTCCTTACAGCCCTGATCTAGCACCGTGTGACTTCTTTTTATTCCCAAAAATAAAAAATCAGCTCAAAGGGATACAATTTTCGTCGCCGGAAGATGCGCTGGCTGCGTTCGAGCAGGCTGTAAACGAGGTGTCTGCGGCGGACTGGAAAAAGTGTTTTGAAAACTGGTTTAGGCGCATGAATCTTTGTATAGAGGCTGGTGGAAAGTACTTTGAAAAGATTTGATAAAAATATATGTACGTATAGAACAATTTTTTTTAGTTTCGCAAAACTTTCTGAGTGTCCCACGTATTTTTGTATGGCATCCGTTTAACCGCGTTCAGCTGGACACCGCTGAACGGACGCGTACGATCGCCATACAAAAATTGTGTATTCTATGGACATAGGCTGATTCGAGCTAAACAAATGTAGTTACTCCCTAAGGCGGCCCTGCTCCTCGATTCAGAATTTTTTCGATAATTTGTCGACCGATTCGGTTTGTTATCTCGTTTCGTCTAACGATTCACGTAACTAGAGGAAAAGAGATAACAAACCGAATCGGTCGAGAAATCGGGGAGCTGATCTGTAAGAACTTAATAACTAATTACCTATGCCTATACCTATAAATAATAGCATGTTGTTTGAAATTTACTGCATCCATATAAATTATTATATTGTGATCTAAAATGGCCCGAAATGGTTCGTGTAATGAATCGAGTATAACCCACGTACAATCGTGTATAACCCACGGCCGGTGTGTCGCCGTTTTCCTTTAGGAACTTGGCTGACACACTGCTGTGTGTCTAGATAAATAAATACAAAATAAAAAAACTCCGAAAAATAAAATAAAATATTTTATTTTAATACCCTTACCGAGAAAACACCAGAAATAAGAAGATTAAATAATATTAAGATAATGGCATTGAAAAATTACTTTAAACTAACAAACAAACAAACACAGCGTTGCCAGCAGTCTCAGTTGTGTGTGTTTTTGTTCAATTTTATGTCAGGGTTCCGATGATAATTTATTTTATTAGATTCATCTTTATTATGCAGCTAATGGCTGGCTGTCAAGGTTTTATCAGATACTTATTTTACATAAACCATAGGATTTTCACCTTCTAGAAGTTTTTTGTATTAATTTTTACTCTTAATTTCAACGTGTGGCTTTCTTTACTTTTACATATTAAGAAGAGAAAACTGAAAAGTTATTTAAATCTTAAATCTGACACTAATAACGGTGTTGATTCTCCTGTTCACAGACTAAACTCATTTTAAACTATCGCTCTCTTTTACTAATAGTAGGTGCAAGAAAGGTATGGCAACAATGTTAGTGCTGTCAAATTAGTTCACGTGTTCCACTTCTTTGTATTTTAGTAAGCACGTTTCGTTAATCCAACCGACTAATTTGACAGTGCACTAAAATTGTTGCCATCCCATTCTTGTATCTACTATTAATAAAAGAATGATAGTTGAGCGATAGTTTAAAATGTTTGTTACATAATGTAGTTATGGTAACGCGTTAATTGACAAACAACAAATTAAAAATGTACTAGGCACAAGCGAAAAATAACCACGGGTTAAGAATTTCAAGGATGCCGTTTTTTAAATTTAAAGTAAAAAAAAAGAAATATTAAAAGTGCAATAAAAGTCATTTGACTAATTAATGCTAATTCAACACAAAATCATGAAAATAACGCTGCAATTCCATTTCATTTTTATAATACTACACTACCACACACACACACACTACTACTTTTTTTTTTTTCTACTTTTAGAGCCTCCACGAGTGACGATATTTAATTGATCGTCCGGCGCACTCTGGGCATTCAGCCCCGCTATCAACTTGCTGACTGGCTAATCTTTTCCCCACGACGTGAGCTATTATTATTATGTAGCTCATGTCGACACGAAGAAGAAGATACTACAAATGATTTTGTCAGTCCTAAGTTTTAATAATGTTAATGGTGTACAATAAAGAATATTCTATCCATCTATCTATTCTATACCCTCGTTATTTATGACAAATCAACGGAACCAGAAGGGATGCTAACTCTTACACATGAGTTTGGTATGGAAATGCTTACTTAGTACATACCGTCCGTCCGCGCCCGCGGGAGCGAAAGAGAAAACCCAACGCGAAAAGACCATCAATAACCCATAAAAATAATTATGAAATCTTCGTCAGGCACAAAAGCTATGTGTATTATGTATGACTATGACAACAAAGTATAAACAGGCCGATCTAAAAAGCGGGTTAAAAAACTAGACATGGGCAATCGAAACCTTGAGATAAGAACAATGAAAGCCAAGGTCATCAAAACAACTTTATGTTGTGTAACATAGGTTACGTAGGCCTGTAGATACCGCAGATCGAAAATGTATGACAGACAGACCTGATAATTTTGTTAAGAAAATGCGTCATACATAAAGGCACGAAAGGACACAAAAGAAAAATAAGTTCAACAAACGCAAGTATCCTTTTGAACCAATGACATTATTTTGAACTCATTTCTTTCTTCATTACAATCTCCTTGGAAACGGAAAAAGACACGCAATAAAGGTCCTATTGAATCCTTTCTGACTTCTGAAGTACCAGGCTGTTATAACGCGTAGGAGTTGCGTCGTGACTTACTTGTCGGTCGTGTGTAATATAGATAGGTATACCAAGCACTACATAAGGCTAAATAAAATGCATGACGTAATTTTCAATGCTGTGTGCGGCACGCGGACGTGACCGGTTTTGCAAGAGAGTGTGCAGCGAGGTGGTTGCAGAAACTTATGAGCGTTCATGCGCTCCTGGTACCGGCGAATGCGTAAAGCAGGGGCGATAGCAAACAAAAATAAAGCGTGATTAATTATTTATTATTGTGATAGTGAGAAGATAATAAATACATTATGCGTTACTGCAGTTTGCAACATACGCTCATTATCAAAATGTCAAATTATTTAAGTTTGTATTTACTCATAAGAGTAGGAGCCTTTGCGACAGTCATCACGATTGGCAGATGTTTTTATACTATAACGAGACTGAATGACAGCGAAGGGCTGGCTTTCGGCGCCGCCATCTTAGTGTTTTCTGGCGCATCTTTTGAGCGTAAATCAGCAGTCAGATTTTCGGGGGACAATAATTAAAGATTTTTCTTTTCTTCTAGTGTTTGTTTTTTTTGTCTGTTCTATAAAAAAAAAACACGAAATTTATAATTGTAATTTTTGTTCAATTAATATGAACCAATGGATCTATGGAAAAAGTCTTGGAAAATGAAATAGTCACTCTGGTCACTAGTGATTATGTACTCTGTCACAGACCTTTTGTATGGTGGTTTTTTTTTAGTTATCATCAAAATCAGAATAAATCGATGATTTTCAGGCTCATTTACATGATCCTTGTAATCCTAACGATCCAATATACGTTTGGCATAACATTTGTGGATGTTATTATTTCAATTTAGAGTATTTTTATCAAAAACAATATTTTCAGAAGAATTTTTGTCAAGTGTGCGTAAAATAGTTGATTGACCGATCTACCTATTTATTACACGAGTTTAAATAAAATTGTGTACGAAACTGTACATAACTAGATATTAAGGTACTAGGTATTAGAACCTCGCCTAACAGCTTGGTTTATAAACTAACTCTCATGTTTTAATAACCACTATATGCAACTGTTTCATAAATTACTATAATCAGTTGCATAAAACTTGACAGCTAATTTATTAAATGATGTAATGAAAACAAATTACAGGTATCATAAGAGCTGTTTGCTGTTGACGTCAATGGCATGTCGATCGTAATAAGATGATTGTACGAGATTAGAAGTAGGCGCAACGGAAACAAGATTATTATGTTTATTTTTAGATTTTGTGCCTAACATGGGAAACAACGGTTTTATATAATAACTCTAATGTTTACACTGTTGTACGGGGTAAACCATGGAAATGAGTGAATAGGGAGAAATTAAATCATACTTACTGGTTAAACCTTGGGATACAGGTAACTCCCTAATAAAGGTGGGCACTGAATACATCCAAAAAAACTTGAACTTGTTCTAAAAATAACATACGTTATCAACATTCACGGACAGTTTTTGGAATTCGGCCACGCCTTTCGGACTGTTGGATGCATCGTCAGTGGCACCCTTTAGAGTTGTCTTATGATAAACGGCCATTTCGCTCGTGTAAAATAAACCTCAGCTTCAGCTTTTGTGTAATGCATGAATTTACATGTGGATCAAAGAGGAAATTAAATAACAATAGATCCACCACGTGGATCGAAGAGACGGAAAACATATCCACGGATCCACATGTGGAGCTTGATTGGGGATCCTAGTGAAAACAGTGCAACCAGTGGGGTAATTGAGGATGACAATAGTTTTCATAATAATTTCTTAGGTTTTCGCGACCACTACACATTATCTTCTCATGGATGTCGTAAAAGGCGACTAACGGCCAAAATTAATATCCAATCTATCCACGATTTGTCCTACTAGAGATAGAAATTTGACATAAGCTCCATCAAAACATGTCAAATTTATATCTCTAGTAGCGTAAGTCATGGATAGATTGGATATTAATTTTGGCCGTAAGGATTCACCAGAGGATGTGCAGCAGCGTTCTCTGAGTAATTTAACCAACCAACTGCGATGGCCAACCCGCCTGCCTAGCGTGGCGATTATGGCTTATAATCCCCTTGGGGGAGGCATATGTTCAACAGTGGACTGTGGGCGTCTTTCGGATGAATGATGAATGACATCGCGTATATTATTTAATTTAAATTGGTTGTCCTGACGTTTCGTAAGCTTTGCAGCGTTCGTGGTCGCAGGAAGCCTAAGATGACAAGCGTCTTTACAGATATGTAAAAAAAAAAAAAAACTGCCGTACAATTTCTAATTAATTAAAATCGTTTCGATGCACTCAGTAGTCACTCACAGTATCATTATGTTCTAATCTAAATCTACAGTATAGCGTGATGTTTGGGACTTGATTATTTTTTAAACTGGGTTCCAAACACTGTTAGGTACTACTTACCTAGATCAGCAATTTGGTAAAAAGAAAGAAAAAAAGAAAAAAGAAAGAAAATATTTATTTTAGTCCGACAGTCCCGACAGTGAATACTTTTGACAAATAAAATCGAATATTACGGCGGATTATTGCAAAATTCTTACGGTCCAATCCGATCAGCCCCCCTAGCTAAGTTGACAATCTACAATCGTCAACGCTATAGAAAATGGGGATGACATATCTCAACGAATTACTTTTTCGTTGAGATATCTCATTCCCATACATTTTGATTGTTTTCTATTAGCTTTGACGATTGTAGATTGTCAACATGGCTAGGGGGCAGTTTTCTTTCTTACAAAACTGCTAATTGTATTTGCGTCGTTACTCGATGAAATATGTCCATTTACAATTCACACAACTGGAGCTAGTTGTGAAGTTCGAGTCTTTTAATAATATGCATTTGCATAAAGTTCCTTTTCAAGTGAAATACATTTTAAACTAAGCGAAAAGCCTTCGTTTGCATAAACTTTCTCTGCAGTTTCATGTAGATCCTGCACATATAAAGACTTCATAGTTGGAAAATTTGATCTGATCACATAAAAATTTACTAAAAAATAAAATGATGATTGCTTTCGGTTGAAATGATGATTATGATTATTCCTATAGATGTGAAGGTGCCAAAAAGAGATTGGCTATCTTTAACAGTGATGCCAACATATTTTTTCTCAAAACCATAGAGTACTCACAAGGGATTGGTCAAAAATATGAAAACAAATGAAGTGTTATAGCCGCTCACGTTATTATTGTGTTGATTAACTCTTTAAAATAAAAAATGTTTACTGTACTGTCCGCATTCAATACGATGAACAGTAAGAAATAAAAAAACACGCATGTAATTGTAGTAAATTTTTATCTTTGTACAGACTCAGGCTATTCTTAGCGATGTCCTTTTAATTCCATAATTTATATCTTTAATTCCAACTTCTTGACCAGTAGTTTCATTATTTACGGTTGCAATAGCCATAATTTTGTGTATGTATGTACTACTATGTACGTCACAAAAGTCCTTCACGGTCTTGGAGACATTACTAGTCTTTCTCGTAATTCCCGTCAGATAATAACAACAACAACAAACAGGTTGTTGTTAGGTGACAACAATTACAATATATTCTCAAACGTCATATTCACTGTGCGTAGTTTGCATTTGTATTGTGTAAAATCTTTATGAGTTTTTATACATTGTCACTTACATTCATACAGGCGCGGTTCCAGCCCAAGATTTTGGGGGGGGGTCAACTTGGCTTACGTACAGTTTTAAGGTCCAATTTTTTTTTCGCAATGACAAGGTAAAGAGTGGAGTTATTATGTAACAGAATAGTTACTTACAAAATGAACGTCAACAAAGAGGAAACGAACGTTAGGAACAAACGCGAGCGAAGCGAGCGCGAATTTTTCACATTTATGCGAAAAGTTGACTTTAATTTAAGTGTATTTATTGGAGTCGTAGGCTATGTACGTTAATTAAGAAGCGAGCGCGAAAATTTTTTAACCACCAAAGCTTCAATCGCTTGCGCCTTTGAGTGTCCAATCGCAACGGCAGGCTGCATGGGGTGCATTAAAAAAGCCTCCACGAGTGACGATATTTAATTGATTGTCCGGCGCACCCGGGGCAATCAGCCGCGCTACCAACCTGCTGACTGACTAATCTTTTGCCCACGGCATGAGCTATTATCATTATGTAGCTCATGTCGATACGGTAGAAGAAGAACGGCAGGCTCATGTAATGTAGCGCAAACCATTCAACAAAATGAACTACCGCCGTCGTATGTGATATTATTTGTCATTAAACTGGAAATATCATTCATACTTTATTTTGAGCAAAATAATACCTGTGCTGTAAACACAGACATAGTAAAAATATCGACGAAGTGCTGCGAACAATCATAGTGATGCCAATAAAACCGTGCTCCTCCGTGTACAAACCAGCGCTCACGCACACACATGCACCTTAAATCGTGCTCGCCCCTCTGAGTTCACATGTCGCGGCATCTTCCAGTAAGCATCGCGTAAACAAATATCCTTCAGGTGCATGGTGTGTACGTGAGCACTGGTTGTACATGAAGGAACACGGTTTTTGTTGGCTTCACTATGGCTGTTCGCAGCACTTAGTCTATATTTTTTACTATTTCTGTGGCTGAAAATTGAACTTCAGTACATAAACAAAACTCTTAAAATAATGTTAGGTATTTTTTGACGTACGAGTAGATGTCGTGTGATGTAAGTTGGTAGTAGGCACTTACCTAGTTTTGATTTCATTGTTTACTTTTGGACGTTTAAGCAGGAAGTCAACAATTTATTTTATTTATTTTTGTAAATTGTCTATTTTTAGGAGATTTTTCAATTTGACGTGTACGATTTTGGGGGGGGGTCATGACCCCTACGACCCCCCCCCCCCTAGAACCGCCACTGCATTCATATTATTAGATATCACGGGATATTTACCATGTAAATCATTTTCTTACATTTCACACACAAACACCCGGATCCACAATAACTATCTGTGTACACACGGCTACACATCAAGCTGTACATTTCCAGTAAACGTTGACTTCGCATTGTATAGGTTTTCCGTTCAATGCGAGATCAGCTTATACTGGAAATGTACAGCTTGATGTGTAGCCGTGCGTACCATACAAATATTGTTTCGTACGGAGATCGAACTCGTGTTTCGCAATGCAGCAGTTAAACGTGCTGCAACTACACCAATTGTTTCACGTGTAGGTTTTTAAATCTTCGAGGGTCTATGACCGGATCTGCGCTGTCCGCCAGAGTGGCGAGAGTGCGCCCAGTAGGGCGTTCGAAAGGTTGAGGCGGCAGGAGCGACGACACGCACTCGAGCGGTGGCGTGAGCGGCTTTTAGAGCCGCAGTATGCGCACAAGCGCGTGGTCGAAGCCATCCTGCCGTGCTTCGAGACCTGGCTGAGTAGGAGTGAGCGCGTCACCTACCGCCTTACTCAGGTGTTCACCGGACACGGTTGTTTCGGTGAATACCTGAATAGGATCGGACGCGAGGCTACGGCAAATTGCCACCATTGTGGAGGTGACCAGGATACCGCCCAACACACGCTCGCGCATTGCCCTGCGTGGAACTCTGAGCGGCGGATCCTGGTTGACAAAATCGGGCAAGATCTCTCTCTGCCAGCAGTAGTGTCGGCTATGCTGGCAGAGACGACAAATTGGAGGGAAGTAGCCTCTTTCTGTGAGACCGTCATGGTTCAGAAAGAGGCTGCTGAGCGGGATCGAGAGAGGGCTGATCCTGCTCGGAGAAGGCGGCGCCGGAGAGGCAACCGCTCCAGCACCTAGCCCTTCCGGGCTATCGTCGTAACCCCCGCCCGATCGATTCGACTGAAGTGCGGGGGGCTTTCGAGGTCACGGGCATTCAGAGTTGGGGCTCTGATTGTCCACTAAGTGACTTCTGGGATGGCGGCGGCACGCTGTGGTCACGTGCCGCCATGTGCACCGGGAAGGACACAAGGAGACAAATTGTCTCCTTTAAGACGTGCCTTACAGGCGTAGCATAAGGAGGGCTCCGGAGGTATATTAATTTCCCGGAGTCTCCCCTTATTATGATGTAGACGGCCACTGAGGGGGTTTTAGTGGGTAAGAATCCCACACACCCCGGCCTCCGTACCCCATGAGGCCGGTAGCCTTTTGAAGGTTTCCTCCTCGCAGCAAAAAAAAAAAAAAAAAGAAAAGGTTTTTAAATCTTGTGTCTCTGTTACAACTTCTGCCTCATCCTATTATGGTCGAGCCTAAACTTAAAAATCATTATTAATCATTAATTAGTTTACTTCAGTGAAAATTCACGGATACCAAATGTCTAGTCATTAACCTACATTATTCTCTCTCAACGTGGCTGGGGGGGACTGGATGCGGAAGGCAGAGGACCGAGCGTTGTGGCGCAACTTGGGAGAGGCCTATGTCCAGCAGTGGACTGCGATAGGCTGAGTTGATTGATTGATTGATTCTCACTCTCACACAATTCTTTCCAATTAATCATGTACTTCTCCATAGGACCAACTTTTTGGAAGCGTGCAACTAGATTCCTAATTAGCGTTTTGAAAGTCCATGTAATAATTATAATAAAAACGAATTCGAAACAAAAACTTTAGCGTAACTTTGCGTGCTTAAGCTTGGGAGCGCTCAGTTTTGGTCGAGTTTTGTAGTTACGCACACAAGAGCGCGTGTCTATACGCATACAACTAAAAGTATGGCTCACCCGCTTTCGTGAGATAACAAACAACTGTATCTATTATCATTGTCTAGTTCTATGGTCTATGTTTATCTTATCCATGACGAAAAAAAAAATTAATGTCAATTTAACCGTGCATGTGCGGCCAGTCCTAAAAACTACCATACGGAATCCGAGGTAGTGAAGCTTCAATGAAATTGCAAATATGTATTGAAATATATGAAAAAAACTAGCCTATGCCCGCGACTTCGCCCGCGTGAATGTCGTTTATCGCGCATTCCTCGGAAACTGTTTATCTTCCCGGGATAAAAAGTAGCTTGTATGTTAACCCGGCTTATGTTCTATCTGTATGCCAAATTTCATTAAAATCCATAAAGTAGTTTTTTCGTTAAAGAGTAACAAACATCCATACATCCTCACAAACTTTCACGTTTATAATATTAGTAGGATAGGATTTAATTAAAATGATTTTTATTTTGAAGTAATATAATTACCTATGTATTTTGCACAGAATTCCATGAAATTATTAGAGCATGACGAACAGTATTTTAGTTTAACCAGTATTATTATAATATTCAGGTATATTTTGTTGTTGTCTTATCATTTAAATAATAAAGGTGAAACAATGATTTATAAACTTCGGTCAAGGAGTTAGAAGGGGAGGCCAAATAAAAATAGTTTAACAGTAGTATGTAACAACTTGAATTATTATTAATTAAGACCTTTGGGTCTTCTGATACATGCAATTCGAGCGCCACCTTTATAGGAGTCACAGACATAGTAAAAATATAGACGTAGTACTACGAACAATGATAGTGAAGTCAACAAAACCGTGCTCCTCCGTGTACAAAACAGCGCTCACGCACTCACATGCACCTCATCAAACCGTGCTCACCGCTCTCAGTACACATGTCGCGGCGCGGCGTCGTCCAGTAAGCGTCGCAAAAACATATCGTTCAGGTGCATGGTGTATGCGTGAGCGCTGGTTAGTACACGGAGGAGCACGGTTATGTTGGCTTCACTATGATTGTTCGTAGCACTTCGTCTATATTTTTTACTATGTCTGTGGTAAAGGTGTAACAATAAAATTTTAGTAATGAAAATTAATTTGTATTATCATAGTGGGCTGCATCGACTATGTAGACATGAACTCCGAACCGGTTCTATTTGTTGGCACAGATAAAAATCAGGCCACGAGCAAGATTGCCAATAGGAGCGCGTTAAGTCTAGTCGAAAATTGCCGGAATTGATTTTAAAAAAACCAGGTCCGCGATTCAAAAGATTTTTGATAAGCAGTTGTCGACCGCTTCAATTTTTATCTCGTTTCGTCTACGATTCACGTAACGAGATAAAAAGAGATAACAAACCGAATCGGTTGAACTGCAGTTGTCATCATTTGCTTATCGAAAATGTTTTGAATTTTGAATCTGAGAGCAGATGTCTCGAATACTGCCTACCTAAATAAAAGACATATTTGAGACGGAGGATAATGCCTACCGCATGCCACACCATCCGGGGAGGCAGCATGGTTATGTGGGGCTCGCACCCACTAAAAACCCCGCCGTGTACCTACTCTCGCCTTGGTGTATGAGCCGCGAGAACTGCAATGCATGGCATTCGCGACCCATCCAACGCGACCCGTTTCCGGGTCCCTCTTCCTATACAGACTCTTCTTTGGCGATGTCCGGGTACACTTGGGACATCACCACAACTCGAGGGCCGTGCAATGCGGACGACAGACTCCCCAGTCTATCGCCCGCTGGCCTCTGTTAGGGCGGCATCAGCTCGGCGTAAAGCCGCCTGCGCCGACCCGTCCTCTTGCGGCGGATTGGATCAGCGAGGCAGTCTTCATCCCTGACCCGCTCCGCCGCTTCCTTCTACGAGATAACCTCCTCACAGAAGGACGCGACCGCCTCCCACGCCTCCACACTGTCAGCCATAGCCTTAACCACGGCTGGCAGCAAGAGGTCTCCCCCGATTGCTGCAGTGAGAGCACGGCGCTGCATCACCCAAGCAGGACAGTATGCAAGGGTATGAATGGCCGTGTCCCCACTACAGCCGCGCTGGTGACACACGGGACTAGCCTCCCGTCTCGCCACTTTGTGCAAGTATTTGCCGAAGCAACCATGCCCCGACAAAACCTGCGTCAGACGGAAGGAAAGAGTCCCATGTCGCCTCCGCATCCACTTCTCAAGCATCGGCTGGATAGTCCCCACGGTCCAATGGCCGGCACTGGGCATCTCCAGCCTCTCCCTCCACTGGCAACGGGCTTAACCCTATCGTAACCCCGGGCTATAAACGGTAATGTCTTTACAAAAAATTCTATTTGTATAACAAAGTAAGGAGAATACTGCAGTATGCACGCAATGTTTTAACTAAACACGTGTAAGCTACAAAGTATTTAATTTACAAGCCCTACGATTCAGTAATAACAACAACTGCCAGCTTTGCAATAAATGTCGTAGTTTATAGATAATTAAATAACTGTTACTTGCGTGTTGGAGTAGCGGTCAGGGGTTGCGTTCTTTCGCAGTTAGACATCTTTTCTCCCGCTCTTTTCAGGAGTGCATTCAATTAAAAGAGCCACCAGAAATGCTCAGCTCAGCATCAGCTCGTAAAAAACGCCATACATTTAAAGAAGAGGATTTCCATTTCGATTCTGATCGGTCAGAATTGATGTTATTTCGGTTTTGCTCCCCAATGCAGAACATTTTCGAAAAGCAGTTGTCGATGTTCCTGTTTAAAATACCGCTTAATTTCGCTCGCTAATTACTGCCCTGCACATCCGCACATCTCTTTAATATAATTTATTGAGGTTTTATAAGATTCTTACAAGATGATAGATAGATAGATAGAATATTCTTTTTATTAAAACTTAGGACTAACATGTAAATTAAGGGTACATTGGCGGTCTTATTGCTAATAGCGATATCTTCCAGACAAGTTTTGGATGAACGAAAAATTCCCTCGTTTCGTTACTAAAGTCAACATAATCTTGAATTCATGACAAAAGCAACCTTACAGAAGCTAGCTGGGGCAATGTAGGGCACATATCAGGAACACGGCCTGACCTAGATCTAGAGATAGAAGATGCAGTAACATATGTGCGACCTGTATCTGTAGCTCACCTCACCGTAATTACAGGGCAAAAAGATATGACTTATTTATTAGAAAACAAGAAAACATAATGAGCGTTGTGATGTTTGCCTAAATAATACTAATATGAATTATCAATACTAATTGTATTTACTTGATAACTATCTGTAATGTGAATACTATTAATGGTTGTTGTATTGACTAAATAAATATACGCATAGTAACTGGTGGGGATGCCGCCCCGCTCCTCACTACTTCACTAGTTCACTAGTTCACTCCTGTTTCACTTCTCGTGTGGAGCGGACGTTGACTCCATCACTCCACTAAGTGCTGTGTATACCTAAATACTGAATTATTGTGTTCTTATTTTATCCCGAATACCACAAGCGTTTCAGAGCAAATGAAAACATTAGTGTGATGGTGTGTGAAAAGAGGCCGTGCCTAGCAGTGGGCTGATGATGATGGAGCCTATACAATACATTACTATTTACTGTACACAAAAAATTCGCAACATACATGATGTACATAAAATATATGTACATTGGGTGATCTTATTGCTCAAGGCGATTTCTTCCAGACAATCTTAGGATCGACAACGTAGGCAAGTAAAGAGAGGGTAGTACACCCAAGTCTAAGATGACCATACACCAGCAAAGTCGCAGTCATCATCATCATCATCATCATTTCAGCCAAAAGACGTCCACTGCTGTACATAGGCCTCCCCCAAAAGGGAGGATATGCCATAATCGCCACGTTTGGCAGGCGGGTTGGCGATCGCAGTTGGTGTGTTAAATACTCAGAGAACGCTGCTGCCCATCCTCTGTTGAATCCCTTAGGTGCCTATGAGAAGATATAGGGTGGTGCAATTCTTTACGTTCGGCACTACACGGAAAGTCGCAGTGCATCATAACATTGATTAAATGCACATACGCCAACGCGGCAGTCTTAGATGGAGATGGCGAGATGAACTGGACTCCTTCCAAAAAGACTGGTCCGTAACAGCCACAGGTAGAGAGAAGTAGAAGACGAGTAGGAAGGCGTTTGCACTGCAGTGGGACCACAGAAATATATCAAATATCTTAATATATTTCCGAGTGGCTCGTGGCTAAATAGGAACCGCGCGGATTGTATGATCTGCGAGGTTAAGCTACACTTGCTGCGGTCAGTCCGTGGATGGGTGACCATTTCGTTGCACATCGAGACCCCTCCGGTGACCCGTCCCGGTGACCCGTCCCGGTTGTCATAAGAATAAATATGACAGTCGTTACGGCTAGTCAGATGCCTGAAAGTCTGACAACTGGTCTAACCTCCGAATGTCGGTATTACCCAGTAACTGAGTTGCGGGGGTCTGATGGCAGTAGCTCCGTGTAAAATACTGATGTTCAGCCGCATCTGGTTAGACTGGAAGCCGACTCCAACATAATTAGGAAAAGGCAAGGAGTATGATGATCTTGATATATTTCTGTAAGTGAGACACTACAAGCTCTTAATAATTATAATATCAATTATTATCATCTGAAACAAATTATTGTGTTGTAAGACGCAATACAACCATGTTTAGGATAGACTTGATAGATTTAATTAGATAAACGCGTTCTACTGCGGCAGATTGTTAATTATCAGTGTTGAGTTGTTGACACAACGCTAATCGCAGTCAGTCAATCAAAGTGAACTAATTATTACTTTATTGCAAGAAACGTCTAACGCGTCTAAGGGCCGATTTTTTGGAAAAAAAAACAACTGTTCACTGTTCAACTGTAGTGTGTTTTGGTCAAGTAAACAAAACATTTTCTGTGGAACGGATGTTTTTTTTCGGCTATTAATAATAATTAAAAGTTGGTTTCCTAATAAAAGTTGTTAAAATTTATGAGTACAATTTGTTAACGAACCAAAAATAACCCTGAATAAGAATTGTCTTTTCTAGAACATGCAAATGCCCATTGCTCCTGATGGACTGTCAGTGGCAGAATAATAAACAACATTATACACAAGAAGATAACAGAAGGTTTACTTTAAAGGTTAAGGTCCAATTAATGATAATGAACTCACCCACGAATGTCGATTCCTATGTCCAAAACACTAGTTTCTAGACCAAAGGTTCTCAAACTTATTTCGTCTACCGCCCACTTCGAGCATTAATTATTTTCTAGTGCTCCATAAAATTTAAACATTACCGATGTGGTGTTAAAAATCGCAATCATTACCTACTTTAATAAATTTAATTATAGCGTGCCATATATTGTAGTATATGGCAAACATAGTTTAAACTTAATAACTAATTTTAAATGAGACTGTTTTAATGATAGCAATAAACTTTATAAATAATATTTAGTAAAACTTTTATTCAAATTAAAACAAATATTTCAATTATAATTTTAATACTTATCTAATGTGACGGATGAATCTGATGATTTTTAACAAGTTTGTTAATATCAGGCTCGAATTTAGTCAAAAACAGCCGTAAGTCACCGCGTTCAAGTAAAACGCAAACGATTAATATTTTTAGTTATAGCAGCGTTGCCACAGCACTAAATCTACGTTCACACAAATACGACGATGGGAACGCTACCAAACTGGGCAGGAATAAGAACGTAATAATCGATTTAGTGAAATAGGTAGGTTTTAATTTTAGCTTTATATACTTTATGGAACGGAGTGTTCTGGGCATAAAACTTGTAGACCGGATAAGAAACACAACGATCCGTTCCAGAACAAAAATAGCTGACGTCACCCGTAAGGCTGCCACTCTAAAGTGGAACTGGGCTGGACATATCTGCCGCATGTCAGACGACCACTGGGCCAAACTAACAACTCAATGGGTCCCTTTACATGGCAGACGTCAACGCGGCAGGCCCAGACGGAGATGGCGGGATGAGCTGGACTCCTTCCAAAAAGACTGGACGCTTGTAGCAATAGACAGGGAGAAGTGGAAGGAGAGTAGGGAGGCCTTTGCCCTGCAGTGGGACACTTCAGGCTTATAATAATAATAATACTTTAAGTAAAATATTAGACAAAAACACCAATCGGCCATCGCCCCCTTAAACCGCTTCAACTCCCCCCAATTTTCTCTGGGCCTTTAACCGCTTCCCTGTAGGCACCCACAAGGGGGCGTTACCGCCCACTTTGAGAAAGACTTTTCTGGACCCATTCATTGGGACATGGATTCCCATGGATTGCCTTGTCAATCAATCAAAGTACTATTTTATACATAGGTAAAGATATAGTATGATCCAACTATGGACTGTTATAGGCAAAGAGCTGACGATGATGATGATGGGTATTACATCCAATACACAACATCACGCTTGTATTCCCCGAAGGGTTAGGCAGAGGTCGGTAATGCACCCACATTTCGCCAGTACTCCTGTAATGCAATGGGGGCGTGCCTATTTCCATTACCGGGGCACAAATCCAGGGTTTCGGCTGCTACTGAGAATACCTTAAATAGCACTATTCACTTTCAATTATGGGTATTCATATAGGAGAGACCGGTCCACTCTTGCATTTGACCGGAAAGACTGGAAAAAGGAAAGGGAGGCCTTTGGCATGCAGTGGGACAACATTATCCTCCTGCCCTTATCCCAATTTTTTTGGTTCGTCGCAGCATTTCTTTTTCTTCCATACATCTCTATCAGCCGTCATCTCCGTGTTCACTCTCTTTCTATTCAAATCATCTTTCACACAATCCATGTTGTTCCATGTTTTCTTCGGTCTGCGTCTTTTCTTATATCCATCCACATTCATACTTAAAACTCTCCTCGTATCATGCTCCTCATACCTCCTGATCACATGTCCATAATCATACCATGATAGTCTGCAGTGGGACAACATAGGCTAAAAATAATAATTAATAATAAGGGGTATTCTGTATCTCTCTATGTTGTGATACTACAACCTACAACGTAGGCAGCGCACAGCTCTTGGCGAAGACATCTTGACGGAAGGATACTGATCAACTTATGTTATTACAATACATATTAATTGCTGTACTGAACGTTCTCCTAAGGTCATCTGTATTGTGTTTATATACTTTAAGAAGCGTTCTTAATATAATAGTTTAATAGTACACGTTAACTGCCTCGTTGGTCTAGTGGTCGCAAGCGCGGCTGCTGAGCATGGGGTCCTGGGTTCGATTCCTGGATCGGGCAAAGTGTTATTGGGTTTTTTTTATTAAGAAATTCTCAGTAGCAGCCCGGAGTCTGGATTTGTGCCCGGTTAATGGCAATAGGCTCGCCCCCTATTACATGGGACTTATAACATAACTGGCGAAATGTGGGTGTACTATATGTTAGGCAGAGGTGTACCTCTGCCTACCCCTTCGGGGAAATACAGGCGTGATGTTATGTTATGTTAATAGTACACGTTTGTAATAGTTCAAACCCGGCCCGTACCTCTTGACTTTTCAAATTCATGTGCGGATCAGAATTTGATTATCACTTGCTTTGAAGACGGTGAAGGAAGTCATCGTGAGGAAACCTGCTAACCCACACTAGGCAAGCGTGGTGGACTAAGGCCTGAACCCTTCTCATTCTGAGAAGAGGACCGTGCCCAGCAGTGGAACAATGACAGGCTGATGATGATGATGATGAAACAACTTCGACATGGGAATTTTTAAATGTATGTAAATGTTTTCGAATTTTCTACGATAGTTAACCGTATAGAATTTGACATCACGACCTCTAGATCGAATGAAATGGATGACGATATCAAAAGATACATACTTATGATAAAGCAATGACCTTTTCAACCTCCACAGCTATCAACTAATTACTTATTAACCACAAAAACATTAGTAGCCGAAACAAATTAGCACTTGGTATGTTAAACAGAACGTCTAATCATTTCAAGGTTAAGGTGTTTGATACAGACATCACTTGAAGTTCAAACAACACTATTTCAGGATTTAAATTGTGGAAAGAAAAAAAAAACGCTCACGCGCAGGGTTAAGGAGGATTTGGAGGATTTTTTCTTTCTACAATTTAAATCGTTAGATTTCGCTTCGCATGCGTAAATGCATTAAAATAATAAAATAACACTATTTAATTTATTTTTGTCAAAAGAAAACGTTAAACAATATAATACAATCGAATACGAAATACGAGACTTTCCATGAGGAATTCGAATGAGGAGCATGTTACGAGGAAAGTTTTAAGTATGAATGTTGATGGCTATAAGAAAAGAGGGAGACCGAAGAAAATATGGATGGATTGTGTGAAAGATGATATGAATAGAAAGAAAGTGAACACGGAGATGACGGCTGATAGAGATGTATGGAAGAAAAAAACATGCTGCGCCGACCCCAAATACATTGGGATAAGGGCAGGAGGATGATGATACGAGACTTTCCATCTTCAGTTTGTCGTAGGCAATAGTCTAGATCAGGAGTGTCAAACTGGATTTACTAAAGGGCCATTTAGAGGGTAGAACGTACCGAGTAAAACAATACTGCGCTTACAAGTCAGGGAGCGAACTAAGACTTCTTTTTTTTTTTATAGTATAGGATGGCGAAACGAGCTAAAGGCCCACCTGATGTTAAGCGGTTACCTTTGCCCATAACAACTTCAATACCACCTAGGCTGTTGCCTAAATGGTACCGCAAGTCGGTTCGCAAAACTGAGACATGAAGATGGAAAGTCTCATGTGATTGTAATTTCACCGGCACCCGTACCCTTCAGACCGAAACACAGAAGTAAAATGCAAGCATCACTATTTGGCGGAGAAGTAGGCACGGTGGTAGTACGAAAAGAAGAAAAGAGCCCAGCAGTGGGACAGTAATAATCTGATTATGATTTATACTACACTACTGGGCAAACAGACCCCGAACAATGCAAAAACGCTTGAAAGATGCAGATGAAAAGTTGCAAACTGGGACAAAAGAAAATGTAGGTAAACTCAAGTCACAGGTCAGAAACAATTGCGAGAATTATATTGTTGTCTCAGTAGCCTTGTGATGTGAACCATTACAATATTAGCTACAACAATGATGAGTTATTGTTTTAAATAACTGTAAAAACTTAGTTCGCAAACCGCAACGTGAATGGCATAGGTCACACAGAACTAGAAATGACCCACAATTCAATAACATTACTTGGAAATGTGTTGCGAAGATGACGAATGTGCCAGTTTTAAGACAAATATTTACCTGTAACTGTTTTTAGTTTAGGCCCAGTTTTGAACTCAAATACAGCACTTATTCCAACCAATGGTGTCGATTCTCTTGTTTACGAACTGAAATTATTGAGCGTGGAGACCGAATCCAGAATACGAAAAAAAAAAGAAATACGAAAATAACCTAACAACTCCGACCGGCACAGCGGTGATACTTTTTAGTTTTGCCATCTATCGATGAATAGCAGAACTTTTAATGACTTTTTGAAATATCACGCTTGTCTCTTTAGTTCTGCAAATCGCCTCTAGGTGGCATTGGTTGTATCGGCGTTACTGCGCATGCGTAATCCCCCTCTTCGCCCCGCAATCTGGTGACACATGCCTGCTTAGAGTTTCGGCGTTAGGGCACCTCCTCTTTGTATTTACATAAAAAATGCTATGCAATAGCTTTACCGCGGCAGTCTCCGAGTGCCACACGTCTTTTTTTTTAACTATCGCTCTCTTTTACTAATAGTAGTTACAAGAAAGGGATGGCAACAATTTAAGAGCTGTCAAATTAATCGGAATTAAAATTTCCATACAAGTTTACCCAGTCGTGATCTCGGAACATGCCCACTAAAATACAAAGAAATGTAACGCGTAAACTAATTTGACAGCACTAAAATTGTTGCCATCCCTTTCTTGAATCTACTACTAGTAAAAGAGAGCGATAGTTTAAAATAAGTTTAGTTCATGAACAAGAGAATCAACACTATTAAAACGAAAATTGCTAATGAATGCATTTTGTGAATGAAGCGATGGAAGCGATAAATTATATCTACGTTGCCGCTGCTATGTTCAGAAATGTACTGGGTTAAAGAGCTGATAAACCTCTCGGAACGTCGACGACCTACATTAGACAAATTTAGTTTTAAATGTGTCTAGAACTGGCATACACGAGGACTGTTACGCATGACTTTCGTGACCCATCCAACTCGGCCCACTTCCGGGTACCTTCTTTCCCAATACTCTCCTTCGAGGGTGTCCGGGCACACCTGGGACATCACCGTCACTCATGGGCCATGTAATACGGACGGTAGACTCCCGAATCTATCACCCGCTGTTCTCTCTTAGGGCGGCATCAGGTCGCCATAGAGATTTTTCGCCAACCTGTTCTCTAGCGGCGGATTGGATCAGCGAAGGAGTCTTCCTCCCTGACCCGCTCGATCGTATATGATATGATCACACCCTGATTCACCGTTATACATTGCAGGCGGATTGGTCATGGCCGTTTGTTGTTATTAGCAAATAAAAGCACGTGTCTGTACGTAAATCTTAAAATAACACACTTGATTACAATTTAATATCACATCAACATTTCAGAATTAAACCTCTCTTGATTTAAGTCTGTATATTTCCATTCATCAAACTGAATTTAACAGAACAGCAAAACTGTGGAACTTCCTCGCAACACTCGCAACTTTAGTTTTTAATTTATAATAGGGAAAATTCTCGAAATAAACGTTATTTACATACATTACAACTTTCGAATTCTAGTGAATTGTGTGGGTGTAGTCATTAGAAGGGTTAAATCACAGAAATAGATAGATAGAATGATTGTAATCACAATTTTACTTGGGATACATGCGTGGCAACTTTCGAACAAACTACGCCTCCCATGTTGACGTCATTAATTTTTAATAATTACCTTTAATCAAATGTACTTTACAGCTTTTGTTTCTGCAGTTAGAAACAGATCAACAAGGCATTTTTGCATTTTTACAAAAACAAGTCATAAGGCATACTGAGAAAGGCTTTGAAATGCCCTGCACTCTGGTGCGGAGTGTTGTGGTGTTGGCACGCGCGCCTCGCCAACTTTTCCATTCTATCTATCCATTCTATCAATTTCTGTGGGTTAAATAAAGTGTAGACACCTCTAAACCACACGATTCAGTTTATAGCTTTAAAACTAATGTTAAGTTCTAGGTAAGTGTATTGCTAGACGGGTCGTTGACCTCGTGAGGCTGCCAACCTGACATAAGTGGCAATGTGCATGATAATTTTATTAGTAAACATGGCTTTTAAATGGCCGCCAAAGTGCGGTGCGGACATAGTATAACTATTATATTTATTAGACACGATGTCAGTCAGATGTCTAATAAAACGTGTTATTAAAACTAAAAACCTCTTAAGGGGTCGTTGTACTCATCAGTATGAAAAACTTTTACTATGGACACCTATGGAACCAACCAACGTGTGGTGCCGGACGGACGTAAAGAGTTCCGTGTGGTGCCGGACGTAAAGAGTTCCGTGTGGTGCCGGACGTAAAGAATTGCACCACCCTATATCTTCTCACGGGTGTCGTAAAAGGCGACTAAGGGATTCACCAGAGGATGGGCAGCAGCGTTCTCCGAGTATTTAACCAACCAACTGCGATCGCCAACCCGCCTGCCAAGCGTGGCGATTATGGCATATGGCCACTTGGGGAGGCCTATGTCTAGCAGTGGACGTCTTACGGTAGAAATTATGGAACCAACCCGAAAATCGCGAAAAAAATCTGCCGTTCCCACTGAGGTAATATGTACTACGTACTAGAGAAGACACCTCGAACAAAATGTTTGTAGCACGTTTTAGAGCTCCTGCACTCTCACTCGCTTAGCCACGCTCGCCGCGCGCGTGCTCCGCAGCCATCAAGTTGCGCGATATTTTTTGTTCGTAATGTCTACTCTAGTACGTAGTACATATGTTCAGTGGCTGTTCCCTACATTTGTGCTCACTTAAATCGACAAAATGTAGTAGTAGGGAACAGTTGTTTTTTTTACGCTTTCAGGGTTAGTCCGATAGTAAAAGTTGTTCATAACAATGAGTACAATGTCCTCTTAGGTGGTTTTCAGTTATTTCAATAACACTTTGTATATGGTCTTAAAATCGTAGATACAATACTATCAACTATTTGTCTTGTGTGTGTGTTACATGGACCATGCAGCCCAATAGACGACTAATGTTGTTTTATTAGGGTTCCGTACACGTCACAGGGCTGTATCTTTTGAACGGTAATAGGTAACCGGTTGAAATTTTCGCAGAAATTGTATCACGACAAATACTAAAAAAACGAAAAAAGTCCAAAACCAAAGGGGGTCCCCATACAAGAAACCTCAAAAAACATGCATTTTTTTCAACGTTTTGTTCCTGCTCTATTATCAAAACGGTAATACATACCAGCGTCAAACTTGGTCAGATTATAGTGCATATTATGTAGTTTAGCAACAAATACTAAAAATAAGACAAATATGGACATATGTGGTGATACCTGCGTAAGAAAGAGATGCAAAAATTCATATTTTGCGCACTGTGCGTTGATTTCTTTTGATAAACTCTCGTAAATTAAATCAGTTTCTATGGGGATTAGGTCGATGGGTGATACGGAACCCTTACTGTGCGAGTCCGACTCGCACTAAGCCGGTATTTTTTTTTTTTTACTGTAAAGTAATTATTTATTATTTTTAACGCATTTTACGCATGCGAAACGAAATCTAACGATTTAAATTGTGGAAAGAAAAAATAATAAATAATTAGTAAGGGTGGCATATCTATACGACTTTGAATTAACTGCAAAGTTAGTCGAGTCGGTTAAGAAACACTGTTTCTTAATAAGATATCGCTGACGTCACCCAAAGATGTACCAAGTGGATGAGAATTTCGTTACCACGAGCAGTGTTCACGGTAGCTTAGTGGCTAAAGCACTGGCGTACTGAGCCAGGAGTCGCAGGTTCGAATCCTGATCGTGAGCGATTTTTTCTTTCCACAATTTAAATCGTTACTGTAAAGTACCTTTAAGATACTTTATTTGTATTACAATCTAGCCATGAGGCTAATAAGTAATTTAATTTTAACCTAAATTCCTATGTAAAAATGTTCTAAGAATGCGTCCAATAACTTTTCTTAGTTTCAGTTAAGAAGAAGACACTTTGTTCATGAGTTCTTTATATGCAGCACTTATCACTACATGTTGTCTGTCACTACGCTTCTGCGTAATTCTTTATTACTGTGTCTAAGACATCCACATTAAGGTCCCGGTGGAGGTCGGCGTTGAATAGAATGCATACAATAAATTCTGCCGCTAGCTGAGGCGGATACTGTAATCCGATTGGCTCTACTAAGGCGGCTATTGGTTAATCAATAACGCGGGAGTTTGACGGCTCACATAAGTGGTCGAAACTAATTTGAATATTTCAAGGGGCGTATAGTGGAGATCTACATTAATGAAATTTCATAGATGACAGATATCGGTCGCCTGTTATGAGGCGACGATGGGGTTTATGGTCGAAATAATAATAATAATCGGTAATGAGGCTGTACATCCCGCGGAAGTGTGGGGGCCGAGGCTTTCTTAATGCCAAGACCCTTCACAACCGTGAGGTGTGCAGTCATAGGGAGTATTTACCCCAAGCCGACGGGGGGATGCACCGAGATGTAGTTGCAGTGGACAAAGGACTCACCCCGCTCTCTTTGGCCAAGGAGAACTGGCGCAAACCTGTGGTACTGGATACCAATGGCCGCAGGGAGGTATGGCAGAGCAAGGAGCTTCACGGACGCGTTTACCGGGCCCTTCATGGGCCCGATGTAGACATTCTAGCGTCCGTGTCTTGGCTACGTTTCGGTGATCTCTTCGGAGAGACCGAAGGTTTTGTCTGTGCTATAATGGACGAAGTTGTCATGACGAACAATTACCGGAAATATATTGTTAAGGACGGCACAGTTGAGATATGTCGGGCATACCACTGCCCGGGGAATCCATCCGTCATATTATTTCTGGTTGTTCTCGTCTTGCTAACGGCGAATATTTGCATAGACACAACCTAGTGGCCAGGATTATTCACCAACAACTCGCCCTGAAGTACAACCTTGTGGACACAGAAGTACCATACTACAAGTATGTGCCCGACCCAGTTCTTGAGAATGGTCATGTGACATTGTACTGGGATCGGTCTATCATCACTGATAGGACTATTGTTCACAACAAGCCTGATATAGTGGTGATAGATCGATCAGAGCGCCGTACGATGATTGTTGATGTCATCGTCCCGCATGACGGGAATCCGTGAAGGCCGAAAAAGATAAATAAATTAAATATCTTGACTTGGCACACGAGGCTGTCGACATGTGGGATGTTGACTCAGCAGTCATCGTGCCGATAGTCATTACGGCCAATGGCTTAATAGCCAAGAGCCTCGACACACACCTACAGAGGCTCTCGTTGGGCGGTTGGGTCAAGGGCTTGATGCAGAAAGCGGTACTTCTTGACACGGCGCGTATCGTGAGGAAGTTCCTCTCTCTGAGGCCCTGACCGGTAGCTTGGACCCTGTTCCCGATGCCGGTGGGCTACTATTTTTTATATTTATAAATGTTTTTTAGTTTTTTATTTGTTTTAAAAATATTTAAAAATTTAATTAATAAGTGTATATAATGAATAAATGGAATAATAATAATAATGTCCTCCCAGCCGAATTTCGGTCACGGCGGCCAATCTCAATGGAGACTAGCCATCTGCGCGGGACATATTATAGTGCACAAGTGTGTGCGCAAACACAGGTCAGGTCAGGTCAGGTTATGGTCGAAGGTGTGTTATCAAACACAAAAAAATACGTTAACAAATAATATGGTAATTTCCTGAAAACTTTTTGAACCCAAAAAACTCAAGGAAACTCGATGATTTTATTGCAAAATAATGAATTGAAGACAAAGCAAATACCTACATAGATGTATAAATATTTAAATATGTAATGACTTCTATAAAAAAAACGAGGCTCTTTATGCTCCTCAGTAGCAGTAGTAATGAATAATTCCGTTTTAATTCATTATCATATTTCCTTTTTACATCTCAAGGTAATGCTCATTGTTATAAAAATATTTTATGGTTAACACACCGTAGCGGCTTGTGAAATTTTTATGTGGACTTTTATTTGGTAAAAATATTTGTGGAGGAACGAGGTATCTTCTTCCTCCAACACAAAAGGAGGATCCTCCTACCAGGCTGGGTCTGCGCCTGGCAGGCTACTGCCCAATGCTTGATGTTGGGCTCTCTATATACATGCTGAAATTTGAATCGCTTATTTCCCGAAAAGGTGTAATTGTATTCATCAGTAAGAACAACTTTTACTATGGGACCAACCCTGAAATCGCGATAAAAAAATCAGTTGGTCCCCACATTTTATCGATTTAAGTGACCACAAATGTAGAGACCAACAGATTTTCTTTTCGCGATTTCAGGTTTGGTCCCATAGTAAAAATTGTTCATAATGATGAGAACAATTACCACTTTTCGGGAAATAATATCGTATGGGTTTTTGACTAACCGCTTAGAAAAACCCTATCGAAAACCCTTTCAATGGGTAACCAGAATGGTCCCTGGTTGCGTTTCTCTGGATAAGGTCACATTCTTATTATTGACCGAAAATATTGAATTCAGAACCGCACTCAAATTTTTCCCTAATCATTTAGGCACCGCCTGCTGATCATTTGCTTACAAACTACTACCTACTATCACCACCAGGGAGCCAATTTTAGCTTGATAGAGGGATTTGTCTGATTCGAGATAATCTATAATAATAATATCTATAATTTTATATCTCTACGAAAAATTTCGCCCGTAATAACGATTGCTATGAACCACTCTGTGTGTTGAACGCTGGGCGTAGACAAGATATCGCTCACGTGATATCCCAAGAACACGAAAATTTGTTTTTAAAGATAAAGAATAATCGAATTTAATCGATATTCCCTATTGTGTTTCGATGGTTGAGATCACGGAATAAAGAAAACAAGGGGAAGTGACATACCGGCTACCGCACGCGTGACACAATTAGGCGCAGATGCGCAATATGACGTCTCGAATGCTTACGTGAAATATTAGATTATACCTTATTGTGTAATTATACCGTGTAAAAATGATAGCAGCACTAAAAATGTTTCTCATAGAGGAGTATTGTCACCGCTAAAGGATAAACCGCACTTGAGATGCGCGGCGCGGCACTGCACCGGAGCGGCGCGACACCACAAGTATTCTTTGTATTGATTTGTATGACCCCAAGGGCCCAACCGCACTACGACGTCGCGGCAGCGGAACGGCGCAGCGCGACGCTTCAGTACAGGACCAACCGCACTTGCGCGGCACGGCGCGAAACTGCAGCGGAGCGGCGCGACACCAATAATATTATTTGTATTGAATTGTATGATCCTAACCGCACTGCAGCATCGCTTCGCTGCAAGTTGGCTCCTGGAGAATATTTTGCCGCTGCCGCTATAGTGCGGTATAGCTAGCGTCAGCGCTGATGCGCGGCGCGGCATTTGCCAAAGATAATATAAATGCATTTGCAATGTGAATTCTCTTGTCAGTTGTCATCTTGACATATTGTCAGTTCTCCTAATTATCATATTGTCTTTGGTCACTTGACGTTCAACTTTTGTGAAAGTAATTACTTTCCATAGTCAAAGCGTGCAACCTACAAAGATGGACGATGAAAAACAATACCAGATGGCCAACAACTGCAAAAAAAACGCTGCGTGCGTTTAGAAAATGCCGCGCCGCGCCGCGCATCTCAGGTACGGTTACAAAGTGCCGCGCCGCTCCGCTGCAGTGTCGCGCCGCGCATCGCAAGTGCAGTTTAACCTTAAGTGTAATTTTTTTTAACAATTTTGATTTTAACTACTTGTATTATGAGTTAATTAAAAATAAAAACAATATAAAATTATAATAAAACAAAGTTTAACCGGATTAAATCGCGTATATTATTTAAATTGGTTTCCCTGACGTTTCGAAAGCTTTGCAGCATTTCGTGGTCGCAGATAGACTAAGAATAAAAATGAGGCCTAGCAATATAAAATTGCTAGGCCTCATTTGAATTTTAAATAGACGCAATCACATAATTGTTTTTTGTGTATTTTAATGTACTATTTCAAATGTCAATGTGTGATTTTGGCGACACTTTTTCCCGTACTCAGTAATCGTAAGGGCATTTCCACTTGTTTTCTTTATTTCGTGGTTGAGATATTGTCTACGATGCAAGAATCTCCCCCTGATCGTGGTTTATAAATGACTATTAACACCACTGACCTTTGTGCAGAAGGTGCACCCGCAGCCGGAGATGAGGGTGACCTTATCGGCTGTAGCGTCTTCCAGACAAAGCTTGCAGTTGACAGGAGCAGCCGGAACAAACCCGCCGCCAGCGCCATCCAGGGAATACCTGACAAAGAGTTAAAGATATTTATTCGTAAGGATAAGGTACATAAGATGTTAAAAATACTAAGTACGTATGTTGTAAGTACTTTTGTATCTCATTATAAGTGAACTGTTTGTTCTTATGAGAAATAAAATTCTTTAAACCTAAAATACGTGTGGAAATACAAAACACAGCCCTGATATATGATTCACATTTCTGCCACAGCATGCGCTGCGATCGATTTGACTGTCCCCAACGCCATAGACGTCAATGACTCCCTATTTGAAGATATTGTTTCTGAAGCTACTTCGTACAAATCTGGTATTGATCAGCTGATGGTGTACAGTACCTGGAGCCACCGGCGCCAGCAAGGGACAGCAGCGAGGAACAACGGGAGCAGACGGAGGGCGCGCGCAGTCTGTTGAAAGCCCTGATAGGCTCCGAGGTCTTCTCGCGGTCCGTCAGAGCGAGCACCGTCGAGCATTTCCGAAGACCTACGAAAGGAAAGATGAACAATACATATTTTTAACATGAGCTTTTTTTTTTTTTTTTTTTTTTTTTTTTATTAGGTTCGCAAACTGGACGTTACGACATTATCTATCTATATACTATAATAAAACTGTAAAGGTCGAAAAGTCTGTACATTGAGTTTTTTTTCGCGAAAACCGGCTAGGGGTACTAGAAATAAGCTATAGAACACGAATCAATCGTTTAAAAAATTTATGTCTGTCTGTCTGTCTGTCTGTCTGTTTGTTACCTCATCACGTGAAAACGGCTGAACGGATCGTAATGAAACTTAGCATTTGTATTGGTATTAGTCTAACTTAAAATATAGGGTATGTTTTATCTGAATCGGTTGAGTAGATCCAGCGATACAGCTTGACCCCTCTATTGTATTAAGTTGCATACAAAGTAGAGGTCATGATTGTTGGTTGTTTGCAGATTCCTAAAAATACAACTAGATTTCGTTAGTATTATAGATAACATAGTCAGCCCATTACTGTCCCACTGCTGGTGAGCATGGACCTCTTCTCGGAATGAGAAGAGTTAAGGAACTGGATATTTTTAATGTAATATATTAAATTATCTAAACATAATCAGTCAATTACTGTCCCACTGCTGGGCATGGACCTCTTCTTAGAACGAGAAGAGTTAAGAAAATAGAGAATAACATAGCATAATCAGCTCATTACAGCTGTCCCACGGCTGGGTATGGGCCTATGACAGGATGTTATTTTCCGACATCCACGCGGACGGAGTCGCGGGCACAGCTAGTATTTAATAAATAACATGTGCGGAAAATCATGGTAGTCGAACGGGCTTCTAGGTGCGAACACGACATGCATACGAATATCACACTCAAAATAATTACAATAAAACACGGAAGTTACAATAAAACACAGGATTACAACAAAGCAACAAACACTGCACAAACATTAACACAAAACGAACAAGCAAATTATTACAATTTGGTGTTGAAATATTTTTTTATTATTTTGACCGATGCATTGAATGGATCCAGATCTTGACAGACATCGTTAGTAGCAGAGCACATACGATATAATGGCGAATGTTGACCATAGTTAGTACGACGTAACGGTAGACTAAACAGTTTGCGATTGTGTAGTCGGCTTCCAGCTCGGGGTACGCTTATCATTAACTTTTCTAGTATATCGGGACTATCTACTTTCCCATGCAAGATCTTATAGAGAAAGACGACATCAGCTATCTTACGTCTATGGGCAAGTGGGAACATTTTGTAATGTCCAAGCCTAGAATCGTAGGTGGTTAGTTTGCGGCAGAGATGGTTGGCGTAGGTAAGGTGGTATAAAAATCTCTTCTGAAGTCTTTCGATTCTGGCTGCATGGATCGCATAAGATGGACTCCAAATTGGGCTGCAATACTCCAATAAGCTACGAACATAACAGTTAAAGAGGATAATGGGAATTTCAGGGTCTTTAAAAGTCTTAGTTTGCCTGGAAACAAAGCCCGCTAATCTGGCTCCCTTTTTAGTAATATGGTCGATATGTTCACGGAAATCTAATTTTTGGTCCACAATAACTCCCAAATCACGTGTGCTTTTGACTTCGTTTAATGGCGTATCATTTAGTAGGTATACAGTGTCGATTGGGTTTCTTTTTCGGGAAAATTTCATGTGAAAACATTTTGACGAATTTAGCGTCATTCCATTTCTGTGACACCAGAGACAAGGTGTTGATGTCGTTTTGTAGGGATATGTTATCTGTATTGGTGCTAATTACTCTATATATTTTTAAATCGTCAGCGTACATTTTAAAATTGGAGGTTATGGCGAGACTAAGGTCGTTTATAAATAGGAGAAAAAAGAGAGGCCCGAGATGCGAACCTTGAGGTACGCCGGAGGGAACCATAGTCATTGGAGACTTAAAACCGCGAACAGTAACAAGCTGCGAACGATTTTGGAGATATGATTCACACCATCTTAGCAATGTGCCGCATATGCCCGCGTGATCAAGTTTCTGAATGAGGATGCTATGGTCAACGATGTCAAACGCCTTGGAGAAGTCTGTATATATTGCGTGAACCTCAGTTTTATTTTCCAAGGCTTCGATTATATCGTTGATATAACCAAGTAAGTTCGACGTGGTTGATCTACCGGGAAGAAAACCGTGAAAAACCTTTCTGTTTATTACAGTGGCTTTTCACTTAAAAATTCAAGAAGTAAGTAGACTATGACAAAAACCAAAAGATTTGTTGACCAATGGCAGAACTGTCTATTGCTATATTGGTCTTAATGAAATAGCAAAACCTGCAAGGGCTGCTAACGTATGAGTGCGTCTACTAGCGCCGGCTCTAGCCACTGTGGCACCCGTGTGCAATCAATACCCTGGCGCCCTCTAGTATGCGTGCGATCAAAATGGAATACTTACAGTTATATTTTCCCCAGTGATCGGAATAGTGTTGCTAGATTATTTTATCCAAATATTGGGACTTGAATGAAAAAAGCGGGACTGGGGCGAAAAAATCGGGACATAGAAAAAATGCATAAAATGCGCACATTTTATGTTTAATTTAAAAACCAAATGTAAATCACAGGACAAAGTAGGTAGTGCCGCGAGCGACGCACTCTTTGGAGGCATTGCGAGGGGTTGGCGCTCGGGGTGCTGGCCAAAAAACCTGTCAGACACAGCTGCTTGTCCTTCTAGACACATCTAGAGGGAACGGCAGTTGTTGGGCCGGTGCACCCTGGGCACGGGCAATAAGTCTCCTTTGGACCGGGGGACCTTATTGTCTGTGGCGAATATTCTGGCACGGGAGGGGCCCGATGTGGGCCAATAGGAAGTTACTCCGCGTGTCCCTCTGAGAAAGCAGAGGGCACTGTGGAGGAGCAGGGGCGGGCCCGGTGTGCACTCACCCTGCCACTGGGCAGTTAGCGGGGGGACTGTACTTCCCTGCCCCCGTCGGTCTCGTAATCCCAGGAGTGCCTGCTGAGAAGTGTTCTCGCGCCTCTTGAGACCGAGGGTCTTGGCTTTACCGCCCGGACCGCGAAAAAGAACACCTTTATAAAAAAATACAGGAGGATGGGCCTGCGAGCAGCAGACTCGGGGTAGTCTGCTGCCCGACCAGCAGCTGGCGTAGCTGGCACAGCCGGCGTAGTTGGCGTAGCTGGTAAATGCCCATGAGGTGTAGTGGCGTGCAGTGTTCCGTGTGCGCCACCTAGGAGGGTGCGGCCAACGTTACGTCGTACGGGGAGAAAGGGCTCCTGCTTGTGGCGGGCCAGAACCTGTCGGGGGTGGTTGTGTGAATACTCACGGGTTCCCACGCCCCCGGCTAAGGTAGTTGAAGGAACACCGTGGTGGTTTTAGTCGGTAAGAGTCCGACACTGGCTCCGCCTACCCCGGGCGGAGTGCGTCCATGAGGATTTCCCCAAGGGAAAAAAAAAAAGGTGTTGGCGCTCGGCGCCCCCTAAAAACCTGCGCCCGTGTGCGCCGCACACCCTGCACCGTAGGTTAAGCCGGCCCTGGCGTGTACTATGCAAAACTATTTATGCTTTATTTTTGGTGAAGACAAATACTTTTACTTTTTTTTTGGTGTACTATACACCTCTGCCTACCCCTTCGGGAAAATACAGGCATGATGTTATGTTATGTTAAATACTTTTAACCTTTGAAATTGTAAACAGTAACTTTCGCTAAATTATAGGGATTGGCCTTTAATTTCACTAGCTATGTGCATTACATTCCATTTAGAGACAGGAATTCTATAACTTATACCACCCGCCACCTATGCAATATTAAATTCTCGTATACCTGCAGAGTTATTCCTGCAAAGATTTGCCTTCAGCTTCAATAACTTAGCCGCGCTCACTAAAACGTGTCTGAATTGAATTGGAAGTTATTGAAGTATAAATCTATTTAGACACGAACCTGGTAAGCCTTTTGTTAAAAACTAATGTGCGAATAAAGTCAACTTGAAATCAAATTAGTATTTCAATTATCTATATGAAAATGCAAATTAAATATGTCAGCAACTCAGTAGCTAGTTGAAAATTTTCACAGAATATAAAACGTGTTATTGAAATAACTGAAAACCTCTTAAGGGGTCATTGTACTCATCAGTATGAACAACTTTTACTATGAGATCAACAACGAAATCACGATAAAAACAGGCCAAAAGCATGTCGGGCCATGCTCAGAATGATAGGGTTCCTTAGGTAGGTGTAATTAGAAATGGCAGGGGGGGGACACATTGTAAGCCACTTTGGCCGGCTATATTTCGCAGATGGTACACCTGATAAAAAAGTGATGTATGAAATATTACCTTCATTATAGTAGACCTATTCAATGATACCCCACACGAGGGGGTGCAGCGAAAAAAATATTTTCATCCCCATTCCACATGTACGGGCGCCACCCCTAAAATACGTTAGATCCCGATGTTTTCATTGTTTTAAAATTGAGATCTATATGTAGACTATTTTTTAATAAAATTTCATTTACTTATGTTTATAACTGTAGAACTTATTAAGCAGTAAAGGATTAGGACAGACGGACAGACGGACGGACATGACGGAACTATAAGGGTTCCTTGTAGGAACTACGGAACCCTAAAAATCAGCTGATCCCTACATTTGTGTTCACATAAATAGACAAAATTTAAGGATCAGCAGATTTTTTTTAGCGATTTCAGGTGCCTTTTTTTTAGCGATTTCAGGTGCGTTTTTTTTTATGCGTTGGTCCCTTAGTAAAGTTTTTAATACTGATGAGTACAATGACCCCTTAAGAGGTTTTCAGTTATTTCAATAAGACGTTGTAATAAAAAGTCTAAACTCAAACACCCCATACAAGAAACACAGTATTTTTTTTTCAAATTGTTTTGTTCCTATTTACTTTTAAACGTTCACGTTGCATTATAACATATTATTTTACTATGAAACGGGAATTAAAGCGGAAATATCTATTTTAAGCCCGTCGTTTCGACCAGGTTCCAGTTCCAATGCTCCTGAGTCCTGACCATGATCAGTGGAACGTGTGCGTGTTTTGTTCCTACTCTATCTTACAAAAATACATACAAAAGTCAAACTTGATCTCGTAGTGAAAATGAACGAAGGTACAAGTGTACGGAACCCCCGGGCGTGAGTCCAACTAGCATTTATCCGGTTTTTAGGGTTCCGAAGTCCTACATGGAACCCTTATAGTTTCGTCATGTCCGTCCGTCTGTCCGTCTGTCCTAATCCTTTACAACTTAATAACTTCTACAGTTATAAACATAAGTAAATGAAATTTAGTTAAAAAATAGTCTGCATATAGATCTCAATTTAAAAAGAATAAAAAAATAGTTTTTACGTTCTTTAGGGGTGGCGCCCATACATGTGAAATGGGAAAAAGAAAAATTTTTTTTCGCTGCACCCCCTCGTGTGGGGTATCATTGAATAGATCTACTAAAATGAAGGTAATGTTTCATACATCACTTTTTTATCAGGTGTACCATCTGCGAAATATAGCCCGCCAAAGTGGCTTGCAATGTGTCCCCCCCCCTGCCATTTCTAAACTATGCAACGTAGAAACTTATAATCTTCCACATTGATAGACCTTTGTGAAAACTCTCTTTTAAAATTGTTTCGAGTATAATGTGATTCGCTGAGCGACTTTGAATTTGTGGACTAGCCCAACTGTCAGTGTCCACGTCTCGGCACGGGAAGTCATGACTGACAGGACGTACTGTTTGAAGACCTTTGTCTTCAAACTTTGCGGTATAGGCGACGAGAAGACTCGGCGAAGTTTGCCAAATGCTGCCCAGCCCAGACGGATCCTTCTGTTGGCTTCTTTCTCGAAGTTGTGTCTACCAAGCTGAATTGCCTGCCCTAGGTAGACGTATTCCGTTACAACTTCGAGTGCGGACCCTTCGACGAATATTGGCCTCGGCATGACATGCATATTGAACATGACTTTAGTCTTGTCCAGATTCATGCCGAGACCGACACGTCGAGAGGCTCCGTTTAAGCTGTGCAGCATTTCGCCCAGTTGTTCCAGCGACTCAGCCATTACAACGATGTCATCGGCAAAACGGAGATGTGAGATGTTCTCGCCGTTAACGTTGATACCCTGTCCAGTCCAGTCCAGCGTCTTGAAGACGTCCTCCAACGCGTTAGTGAATAATTTCGGGGATATTACATCCCCTTGTCTCACCCCTCTGCGCAGTTGGATTGGCTTCGTCTTTTGGTCCTGGAGCTGAACAGTCATGGTAGCAGCGTTGTATAGGCATCTCAGCATCTCTATATACCGCTCATCAATGTGACATCGCTGAAGAGCATCCAGAACTGCCCAAGTTTCGATAGAGTCGAAGGCCTTCTCGTAGTCCACGAATGCCATACACAGTCGCTCAGCGAGCTATGGAGCGAGCTATGGAGCGAGCTATGGAGCGAGCTATGCTTGGAGTTTCTTTGAAGGATAAAATCCGTAACGAGATTATCCGGAGAAGAACCGGAGTGACCGACATAGCTTGTAGGATCAGTAAGCTGAAGTGGCAGTGGGCTGGCCATGTCTGTCGAAGGACCGATGGCCGTTGGAGCAGACGAGTCCTTGAGTGGAGACCGCGAATCAGCAAACGCAGCGTAGGGCGCCCCCCTGCCAGGTGGACCGATGACCTAAAGAACGTGGCTGGGGGGGACTGGATGCGGAAGGCAGAGGACCGAGCGTTGTGGCGCAACTTGGGAGAGGACTATGTCCAGCAGTGGACTGCGATAGGCTGAGTTGATTGATTGATAATGTGATTATAATTTTTCGAGTTATAGACAGAAAACTGAAAAATACTTAAAACGTCCTAGTTCAAAGGTCATTGACCTTAGAGAAAAATTATCATGGCAAATAATGCTCCTTTAGCTACTTTCTATTTGAAAAAATCACAAAAAGTAACTTTGACATGACAGACTTCTTAAATTTGGCTTCTTGAATTTATCGCTAGATGGCGCTACTAACAACACGCTCTGAGAAAAATAATTAATTAAAAAAAAAAAAAACAATAAATAATTTTGAATTTTGAATTTTTGAGTCGCGAATGCTGCCGATTATTGCAAAAACTAAAATAGCCATGATTAATATTCGATTTGATTCGTTTGTACACCTACTTAAGGAACCCTATAATACTGAGCATGGCCCGACATGCTCTTGCGCTTGTGCACAACACTGAATTCACGATTCATAGGTCTGATTTTTTCAGGTCCGATGTAGCAGGCCAGTTATTTACGTATGCCTTTGTGTACTATCAGTAATTTTCAGTTTCGCCATATTGCAGCATCCGTAATATTACTGACAAATGAATGGAGTAAAATTACGTACCTATAAACTTCAGTGTCTTTTCTTATATAGATAAAGGGCATACAGACTTTTCAAGACATATCATGAGCAACACAATTTCAAGATTATCAATAAATTTAAAAGCACTTTCGAAGTTAACTTTCCATTTTGTGAAAGGTAAGCCTCCATTATTTTGGCGTACAAATTGAGGTGATTCGGTGTCAAAGGAAAAAATAAATAAAAGTAAAATTGTTAACGATACTGTAATTATATTGTAGTCTTGGCAGTCGCTCCGTGTAAAATGCTGATGTTCAGCCGCATCTGGCTAGACTGGAAGCCGACCCCAATATAATTGGGAAATAGGCTCGGAGGATGATGATGCATAGAAAAATAAAGGGACTTCGTTTTTCTGCGCAGTAGCTACGTCTTAGCTCTACGCGATTTCTGCTACGAAGGTAAATACGAACGTCGAATAGAAGCATACATTCTCTTGTAGAAATCTAATATCGCTCATATCCAAACACGGCAGCTAGAGGTAAAATATGAGAAATATAAAATTCAATGACTTTCATACAACACTTGTTTGAACAAGCACAAATATAGACAGCGAGCGATGTTTTCCAATTACAGAACATGTCAAGAGACCTTCGTGTATTGTAAATACACTTTCAGTGGAAAACGATGACGTTTTCAATGGTGATAAAAAGTTCATGTTTAGACTTTTCAGAGAGTTTTAGGTTTTACCACAGACATAGTAACTATGTCTTTGGGTTTTACAGAAAATACAAAATGTTGAAGACTTTTTCGTGTCGCATTGCATCGCATGCATGATCTAAACGAGATATAGGTATCTCGTGCGGATTATACAACGTGTTATTGAAATAACTGAAAAAATCGCGAAAAAAAATCAGCTGTCATCTACATTTTTGTTCACATGAATCTACAAAATGTAGGGATCAGCTGATTTTTTTTCACGATTTCTGGGTTGGTCCCATAGTAAAAGCTGTTCATACTGATGAGTACATTGACCCCTTAAGAGGTTTTCAGTTATTTCAATAACACGTTATAGAAAAGCCAACGTCACACAGTTGCGGTTTGGATACGCTAAGATGAAAACATCTTTGAATTAAACAACATCTTCCTACCCTTTTTATGTGTTCGGGTGGAAAAGCTCACGGATATCCTCCGTCTGGGGAAGGCGGAGGGATATGTCGAACTTCTACCAACTAAAACCACACGGTGGCAATCCTCAGCAGAAAACAGAGGAGCTCCGGGAACTCCAGTGGACCGTGCCGGTGGACATCTACCTAGCCTAGCGTTTAAACCATGGGCTGTCTTGCCTACAATTCAGGAAATCAGGATGTTTTAATTTTGACTCCAACTATGACCACCAACATGAAATAAAGAAAACAAGTGGAAGTGCCCTTACCATTACTTAGTACGTTAAAAAGTGTCGCCAAAATCACACATTGACAATTGAAATAGTACATTAAAATACAGAAAAAAACAATTACGTGATTGTGTATTTTAGACTTTAGTTTAGAGTTAAATCTTAATACAAGTTGTTAAAATTAAAATTGTTTTATTATTTATCAAAGTTGTAATCATAGCGGTGATAAATACACCTCTATGAGAATCATTTTTCGTTCTACTATCATTTTTACACGTTTAAATTACACAATAAGTTATAATCTAATATTTCACGTAAGCATTCGAGACTTCATAGTATTGCAGCGGGAAACTAAACACTATTAAGTTAATGTTGCACATTTGCGCTTAATTGTGCCACGCGTGATAGCCGTATGTAACTTCTCATTGTTTTCTATATTCCGTGATCCCAACCACGACCACCAACGACTGTCGGATTCATGTGCGGATCTTTGATTTGTTTTTAAAAGAAAGAAAAATAATTTATTGACACAATATTCATTTGTGTTATACGTGAACGCAAAAAATATAAGGAAACCTGCACATCACAGGGCTCAAATTACTTCTTGAAGGTGTGGACTAAGGCCTTGACAACACTGATAAAATGATTGTGCTTATATGCTTATGTAATAAATAACAACAGCTAATAGGCAGCCATATAAAATGTTATTACGACCTACAATATGAATTTTTCATAAAAAACAATAATGATATTTTACAACAAAATTTCAGCACGGCCATGTTACTAATTGGCAATCACAGGCCCTTGAAACATTAACCCATGCGAGCTGACGCCCCAATTTCCGAGGCGATAATCTATTTATGGCAATTCACGCTATTTCCCCAGGGTACTGAGAGCATTGGCGTGCGAGAAAGTGTTGTTAATTTAAATTACGTATGTTATCAGGGGATTAACTGGTTTATAAACAAAAGTGTATCGTAGCTAATATTGTATGGCCCCCCACAAGGTGGACCGACGACCTGGTGAAGGTCGCGGGAATCCACTGGATGCGGAAGGCACAGGAACGGTCGTTGTGGCGATGCTTGGGGGAGGCCTATGTCCAGCAGTGGACGTCTTTCGGCTGAAATGATGATGATGATGATGGTTGTTTGGAGGATAATTTAAACAACGTGAATCGTGAAATTGTAGGTAAAACTAGTTCGGCGGAGAGGGTTGAAGCGTTGACCTCTCTTCTCATCCGCAGGAGACGACCTGGCCGTCCTCCAGCCACCCGAGGTGTGGGCCTGCGGGCGGCGGACTCGGGGAGGACCGCCGCCCGATCAGTCAAGGCCCGTGACGGTGGAGCGTTGTTCCGCGCCCGTCAGTCAAGAAGAGGATGCGGCCGATGTGGTTGCCGCACGGGGAGAAGGGGCTCGCCTACTAGTGGCGAGCTGGGAACTACCGGGGATGGTTAAGAGAATAAAAGTTTCCCACGCCACCGGCCAAGGGTCATTAGAGGAACACCGTGGTGGTTTTTAGTCGATAAGAGTCCGACACTGGCTCCGCCTTCCGCGGGCGGAGTGCGTCCATGAGGATTTTCCCCACGGAAAAAAAAGACAAAACTAGTTGTTCGCCCCGAACGGAGACCTAGCGATAAACGTTTTGACGAATTCATTTATTACGATATTAATTTTGGCCGTTAGTCTGTCGGCGGGACGAGCAATTAGTCTAGATTTCTTTCAATAATTTTAGTTATTTTAATATTCATTCATATATTTTTAGTATTATATCCACGCATATTACTGTACTCGGTCACTATTCGTGAAGACCTATTATTGGCAGACTGTATCTTATTTAACATTGTTTTACTAAAGTAATTGCTGTTGGTCTTCCAAATAATAAATAAATAAATAAAACTAACTCTGCATTGGAATAATAAGATCATTACAGAGATTTGGATAGTTATTGCTTCGGTGTTGCCATAATTCCACTGTAGAGTTAGCGTGTTCAGGTCCTACCTTAGTTTCGGGAACTATTAGTTATTCTGTTACTTTTGAAGACCCCGTTACACTCTTAAGTACTCACCTTCAAGTAAAGGTTGTGGCTGCGACAGCACCGAGTCCCTGGACGCTGCCCTGCGGACCGGTTTCGCAGGTCTCGCCAAGGACTTGAGCCCACCGCTTAGTATCAGTTCCAGGGCTCGCCGCCCGCCGGGCCCGTTCGCGCCTGCTCCCATCTGCCAACAAAAACTACCACTAAATAACATGCTAAATGCTCATCAGTCATCTAGTAAGATAGAAACAATTTTTTTTGGAACGAAGTTTCTTATGGTGTCTTGCCGAGTCTTGCAGTAGGTGTGATTCGGGAGAAAATATAGCATCACATCACGCTAAGATTTGCGTTGTACCCATAGTACATTGAATATACGGAAATAGAGTTGTCAGCTGACCGCACCTTCAAGCGCCACCTGGTGGGTAACGTTAAAGTTACAGCTAACTGTTAAATAAAATATACATAAAAACATGTTTTGCCGGGGATCTATCCCCGGTTCCCGGTCCTGGCCCCCGATTCAGAACCTCACGAAAAACCAGTTGTCGACCGATTTGGTTTGTTATCCCGTTTCGTCTGATGATTCACACAACGAGAGAAAAAGAGATAACAAACCGAATCGATCGACAACTGGTTATTGTGTGGTTCTGAATCGGGGGGCTGGTTCGGACCTGGGCCCTGTGATATCGCAGTCCGACGCATGATGTTTCCTGCTATCTATGCTTGTATTATAGTTACGAAAAGCATTATAATGAACGGGTCATAACATAACATCACGCCTGTATTTCCCCGAAGGGGTAGGCAGAGGTGTAATAGTACACCCACATTTCGCCAGTTATGTTATAGTCCCATGTAATAGGGGGCGGGGCGAGCCTATTGCCATTGACCGGGTACAAATCCAGACTCCAGGCTGCTACTGAGAATTTCATAATGAAAAAACCCAATATCACTTTGCCCGACCCGGGAATTGAACCCAGGACCCCACGCTCAGCATTCGAGTGAACGGGTCAAAAATATGAAAATAATAATTATATTATAAAATAAATATTTAACAAACAAGATTTCTTTTCTGACTCAGAACAAGGTAGATAACAAACAAAAGGATAACATTAAAAGGTTAAAATTAATTGTAAACGTGGTGGTGACGGTAATGCATAGAAGGGCAAATGAACAAGTGTCAACGTTTTGCTTCTTTTTAATCTTGGCGACTAAAATAAATAAAACCTTTTTCGTATAATGTTTGGAGATGCAGGAAATACGGAGCGGCGTATTTTAAAGATAAGAAAATTCAAATTTTAAATCTGCTATTACTTTAGAATTATTCTTTGCATGCGCGATGTTAACTACTAACTTATCAAAAAAGTCAATTTTTGTTTTTCTAGTTCGATCAACATATTATGATTACATTAGGGTACTACAGTACCCTACATCCCTAACACATTATTTGCTCGTGATTGTCGTGAATACATAAAAGTAGATATAATTTAAGCTTCAATAAAAAAAACGTGATATGTTCATTATAATAAACATATGCAGTGTTAACAAAAGCAAAATGTACTAAGTGTTGTCACTTTACGCACCGCTAATGTAGAGAGCTAATTGGATAAGGATTTATGGCGATCGTTTTAAGGTTACCGGGACAGTTCCTGTTCCGTTATTTATGTTAAAAAGAGCGGTTTCATATGCCAAGGTGTAATATGATGTTATTACTTTGTTCGTATGAAGGTCGTTATTATATTATGGTTGGCACAAAAAGTTGAATGATGAATGTGATACGGTAACCGCCGTCTCCTAGACTAAAATTGTACATGATTTATTCAAATTCGTTTTGTGTAATGCATTGCAATGCACTCCACATAATCATAATGGAAACACTTGTGCGTAAGTGTGTAAACAGGTTTTTTATTATTATCAAGGTTACGAAACCAGCTATATTTTTTCTGCATTAACATTGTTGTCCCGTTTTCTTTTTATTTAACACTAGCTTTTACCCGCGGCTCCGCTCGCCTTAAATTCTGCTAACCCACGTCAGTCCAGTCCAGTCCAGTCCATTCTAGTCCAGTCCACTGTCCCACTGTCCCGCTGCCCCGCTGCCCCAATGCCCCGCTACCCCACTGCCCCGCTGCCCCACTGCCCCAATGCCCCGCTGCCCCGCTTCCTCGCTGCCCCTCTACCCCTATCCCACTGCCCCGCTGCCCCACTGCCCAGCTTCATGATGCCCCACTGCACCGCTACCCCACTGCCCCGCTGCCCCACTGCCCCGCTAACCCACTGACCCACTGCCCCGCTACCCCTCCGGCCTGCTGCCCCACTGCCCCGCTGCCCCGCTACCCCACTGCCCCGCTGCCCCACTGCCCCGCTACCCCACTGCCCCACAGCTCCGCTGCCCCGCAGCCCCACTATCCCACTGCCCCACTGCCTGCACCGCTGCCCCTCTACCCCACTGCCCCGCTGCCCCACTACCCCACTGCCCCGCTGCTCCGCTGCCCCACTGCCCCGCTGCTCCGCTGCCCCGCAGGCCCACTATCCCACTGCCTGCACCGCTGCCCCGCTACCCCACTGCCCCGCTACCCCACTGCCCAGCTGCGCCACTGCCCAGCTGCCCCGCTGCACCGCTACCCCACTGCCCCGCTTCCGCAATGCCCCGCTGCCCCACTGCCCCGCTGTCCAGCTGCCCCGCTGCCCCACTGCCCTCTACCCCACTGACCCACTGCCACTCTGCCCCACTTCCCCACTGACCCGCTACCCCACTGCCCCGCTACCCCCGCTAACCCCGCTGCCCAGCTGCGCCGCTGGCCCACTGCCCCGCTGCCCCACTGCCTGCCCCGCTGTCCCCCACTGCCCCACTGCCCCGCTACCCCACTGTCCCACTGTCCCGCTGCCCCACTGGCCCACTATCCCACTGCCCCGCTGCCCCGCTACCCCACTATCCCACAGCCTGCCCAGCTGCCCCACTGCCCCGCTGTCCCGCTGCCCCACTGCCCCGCTATCCCACTGCCCCGGTAACCCACTGCCCTGCTGCCCCCTGCCCCAATGTCCCACCGTCCCACTATCACTGTCCTACTGTCCCTCTGTCTGCCCCGCTGCCCCGCTGCCCCACTATCCCACTGTCCCGCTGCCCCACTGCCCCACAGCCTGCCAATCTGCCCCGCTGCCCCACTGCCGCGCTGCCCCACTGCTCCGCTGCCCCGTTGCCCCGCTGCCCCGTTGCCCCGCTATCCCACTGCCCCACTGCCCCGCTACCCCACTGCCCCGCTACACCACTGCCACACTGCCCCGCTGCCCCGGTACCCCTCTGCCCCGCTGTCACGCTGGCACGCTGCCCCACTGCCTCGCTGCCCCACGGCCTCACTGCCCCACCCCGCTGCCCCGCTGCCTCGCTGCCCCACAACCCCACTGGCCCACTGCCCCGCTACCCCACAGCCCCACTAACCCACTGCCCCGCTGCCCCAGTACCCCACTGCCCCGCTGTCCCACCGTCCCACTGCCACTGTCCTACTGTCCCACCGTCCCACTGCCACTGTCCTACTGTCCCACTATCCCACTGTCCCACGGCCCACTGTCCCACGGCCCACTGTCCCACTATCTCACTAATCACTATCGTCCCGTCCCATGTCCTGTCCCATGTCCCATCCTATGTCCAGTCCCATGTGCCGTCCCACTGTCCCGTCTCATGTCCCGTCCCATTTCCCGTCCCATGTTCCGTCCCCTGTCCCGTCACCTGTCCCGTCCCCAGTCCCGTCCCCTGTCCAGTCCCCAGTCCCATCCCCTGTCCACTCCACTCCACTCCATCGTACATTACTATCCGCTCGTGCAAATGCATAGAAGCTTCGATCTGTCGGGTGAGTACGCAACCCACGAATTAATTTTTTTCTTTCTTTCTTTCTTTCTCAAAACCCATACCAGTTTTTAAGTCAGATAATCAGCTTTCAAACAAAAAAAAATCATCAAAATCGGTCCAGTAGTTTTAGCGTGATGCTGGAACAAACAAACAAACAAACAAACAGACGCTAGACGTTTACAATTTTATAATAGTTAAGATAAGATAAAGATTTTCAATATTTTTTTTATTAAAATCCGTATACGCAAAATAGTCGTCAAGTTTCGTGTCGTCGGACGAAAGTCTACGACGACGACGTCCGCGTCGGTGATGGGGCGACATAGAACACCCCATAGACGCTCAGAACTGGCGACCGATGTCTGTCAACACATCTATGAAATTTCTCTAATGTAGCTCGCCACTATTCGTCACTTGAAAACTTCAAATCCATTTCGACCACTTATGTGAGCCGTCAAAACTACCGCGTTAGTGATTAGCCAATAGCCGCCTTGGTAGGGCCAATCAAATTGCAGTACCCTCAGCTAGTTGCCAAAGTTATTGTACGCATTATATTCAACATTAGGCGTCTATTCTATATGATCGATGTATGGCGATTAAACTGAAGTAGAGTTGGTTAGGACATCTGGCTCGGTGAAGGCCGATGGAGTAAAGCTTTGACCGAGTGGTGGCAAAGGTCTAGGGAAATCCGGGCCGTCCGAAAGCGCGTTGGGTTGATGATATCGCCAAAGCAGTAGCAAACACCCGGGGGACGCACAAGATCGCAGAAGCTGGCAACAACGAAACGGGGCATATTCCCAGCAGTGGGTGATACCGGGCTAGGATAGTGATGATGATTCGAATTGATAGCAGTGAAGAATGTGATTACATAAGTACTGTCAAAGTCAAAAGTTTTTATTTCGAATAAGCATTACATGCACTGTCACGTCAATTATGAATCTAGTTGAACGGTCTGTAATTTATAATATCGTGCAAATCTAAAATACCCACATTATAAGGTAATATAAAGGATGCAAAAATCGATTCTCACATGATCCTTAATTTTACTACTTTTAGGATTATTATTTTCTTTATTTCACTAACTCAACATTATAAATTATATTTTATATTATTTAATTATATTATTCTGTTGACGACCTCTGTGGTCTAATGGTTCGAGTGTCGGACTGCTGATAACGAGGTCGTGGGTTCGATTCCCACAGGACACAAATATTTGTGTGATGAACATAAATGTTTGTGTTGGTCTGGGTGTTGCTTATGTATTATAAGTATGTATTTACAAAAAAAAAAAAAAGTATATAAGTATTATATCCATTGTCTAGTACCCATAGCACAAGCTCTGCTTAGTTTGGGACTAGATGGTTCTGTGTAAAAATGTACCAAAGATATTTATTTATTTTATTTATTTATTTTTAATTTTTTCTACAAAACAAAAAAAAACATTTAAAAATAAAAAAAATAGTGGCGCACCGGTATCGGGTACAGGGACCAAGCTACGGACCAAGCAAGCGGTCAGGGCTCCAGAGAAAGGAACCTCTTAACAATACGCACCGTATCAAGGAGAACCGCTTTCTGCATCAAGCCCTTGACCCAGCCGCCTAACGAGAGCCTCATGAGATGGTGGTCGAGGCTCTTTGCTAAAGGCCATTGGCCGTAACAACTATCGGCACAATTATTGCTGAGTCCACCTCCCACATGTCGACAACCTCGTGTGCTAGATCAAGGTATATAATTTGCTTGTCTTTTTCAGCTTTCACGAGGTTCCCGTCATGTGGGACACAGATATTAGGATTACTATTATTAACTATTAAGAGTCTATACTGTCCCACTGCAGGGCAAAGGCCTCCCCACTCCTTTTCCACCTCTCTCTATCTGTGGCTGTTATGGACCAGTCTTTTTGGAAGGATTCCAGTTAATAGGATTGCACTATACAAATAATAACGTTGTATGATCCAAGTCCAAATACGGAATCAGTTATTTCTCGATACTCCTTCAAACAACGCGTGCTGACCCTAACAATCGTAACGGTACAGTCTCAGGCTCTGTCGGGTCAGATAAATGGTAGCTTCTGACAGTAAACAATGACATGCGGTTTTTTAATTATTTTATGGACCTTGAGTGGGTATCGCATCGCGCAAAACTTTACTTGACAAAGCGAACATACATTTGTTTCTGTATTCTGAGAACATACATAACATAATCAGCCCACTACTGTCCCAATTCTGATCCTGATGGTTTGAACCCACACCTTCTTGCATGAAAAGCAAGCGTTCAACCACTAGGCTATCACTGCTATAAAACAGGCAAACACGCTAGGTTCCTGTATTAAACAGGCAAATACCTATCATCCCATGTGTGTGGGTGTCGTGAGAAGCTAATAATAAAGAGATTACGTGAAGAAGATGCCAAATTGGTAAACATCCTATGTCGTCAACTTTATATTCCACACAAAAAATCGCATTCCGTAAACTTCAAATTCATTTTAGTGGGCAAAAGCAAAGTTGACGAAATGGGATGTAGCCAGCTTTCTGTGTGCTAACCACCAATTAGTCAAGATTTTCGTGCTGATATCGTATATCGTTATAGTAAAACGATTGGCGTAGTGGCTGAGAGCTTGGCTTTTGCGCAACGTGTCGCAGGTAACGGGTTCGATTCCAGCATGGAACACATTTTTGTACGATCTGCAGATATCCGGGTCTGGGTGTTTATGGATGCGAAGATTTCAATCTGTGAACGCATGTGAGTAATCCTAGTGCGACACAATCAAGTCAGCCTATCGCAGTCCACAGGCTACTCACAAGTTACGCCACAACACTCGGTCCTCCACCTTCCGTATCCAGTCCACCAAAGCCACCTTCTTCAGGTCGTAGGTCCACCTGTCTGGGCGCCCTACGCTGCGTTAGCCGATTCAAGGTCTCCGCTCAAGGACTTGTCTGCTCCAACGGCTGCCGGTCCTTCGGCAGACATGGTCAGCCAACTGCCACTCTTACTTACTGGTCTTACAAGCTATATCGGTCACTCATAGTGTGAGATAACGTTTATAAAATAACTAACCGTTCCAGGTTACAGGTTACACCTCCTGTTACAGAAAAGTTGATCAGTTTAATCTTATGACCAATTTTTGGGGATCGAGTCACCTACGTCCGCAGAAGAGTACGAGTACCCCTTTTCGAATCCCTACACATGATCCCTGGGAGGTGCTCATAAAATGACATCCTGGTGGTAGGCTACGGCCGACGGCTTGCGTCTTCTCATCGATGCTCGAAAGCTCGAGTGAATAGGCAAGCATGTACAATCGTCGACCGCACAGTTGAAAAAAAAAATGACAACAGCTGCTATTGGTTGATAAAATACTAAACAGCCAATCACATCACCGTTGACAGCTGATGATTAATTATTGCGTTAATCAATCAGTCTTTTAGATCCGATTAACGCCCGGAAAATTATGGAAAATCGTGGCGTACGAGGATATTGACATCACGCTCACGCTTTCAAAGTGGATTGGTTGTTGTTTTTGAAACAAAAGCGAGTGCTTAGTATTTATTATGAATGGCACGTTGTATTTAAGTTGTAACTAGATCAAAGCTTCGCTCGACAGCATCTGCATCACTATGCAACGTTACCGGTCGCCCGTGCATTCTCCTCATTGCGTATTCATTTGTTTTACAGCCATGACAACGCTGCCGTCTGCAATTTAAATGCTGGTTTGTTGTTTACTGTAATGTTGTAATAAATGTACTCTTGTCTCATTTATTCTCGGGGTTTGCTACTCCCTTGTCTGCAGACAAAATAGCTCATGCCGTGATGAGTTTTGCTAATCAGATCGCTTGAAATCTGGGTTGACTGCCAAAGGTGCGCCGTAGAGTATTTCACTCTAAATGCTCTTTTAATGTGCAACTGGGCAGTCAAGCCCGCTACCTTGCTGACTGGCTAATATACTCAGTACAATGATGAAAAAATAAATAGTTACGATGATATGATTGATGGCATTAACATTGAAAATTAACAAGGAAAGTCTTTAAAAATATCTGTGTTTGATTTGTCGTGTATAATAATACTTATAGTTTTCTTTTAGTTTGTCTTAGAAGTTTAATTTAGTGTGTATAGTTTTTCGCAATTTTATTCCTAGAGATTCCCCTAACACCATCGAATTACTCCTTCGAATTCAAGAGAGTGCAGTTTCCCATCAAAGTCTGCTTCTCAATAACTATAAACAAAGCTCAAGGTCAAACTCTTAAGGTAGCGGGAATAGACTTGAGGTACGTTAGTACTATTAGATATTCTGTGCTTGAGGGAAAGCTGCTTCTCTCACGGCCTGTTGTATGTGGCATGCTCCAGAGTAAGCGCACAGAGTAGCCTGGTATTCTAGCTCTCGAAGGAAATACAAAAAATATTGTTTACAAAGAAATACTGCGGTAGGTGTAGTATTTCAATTTCGTTGTAAAAAGATAATACCCCCGTGGTAACTTTCACCAAATCAAAGGCCGAGCTTCGTGCTCACAAAATATAACGAAATTTCATTTTATTTTCATGTTTATTTAACCTTTAAATCCCTACACTATAATAAAGATTGTTATATTTTATAAGTATTTGAACATAATAATTGCAAAATTTAATAACGTAAAAAACCAACTAAAAATCCTATTAGAACCATTTTCGACTTCTACGCGGACGAAGTCGCGAGCAAAATCTAGTATAAAATAAGCTCCTGGTCCATTTTCATTTTCATAACCCTTTTTAGGGTTCCGATGTCCTACAAGGAACCCTTATAGTTTCGTCATGTCCGTCCGTCTGTCCGTCTGTCCTAATCCTTTACAGCTTAATAACTTCTACAGTTATAAACATAAGTAAATGTAATTTTGTTAAAAAATAGTCTACTTATAGATCTCAATTTTAAAAGAATAAAAAAATAGTTTTTACGTACGTGGGACACTCAGAAAGTTTTGCGAAACTAAAAAAAATTGTTCTATACGTACATATATTTTTATCAAATCTTTTCAAAGTACTTTCCACCAGCCTCTATACAAAGATTCATGCGCCTAAACCAGTTTTCAAAACACTTTTTCCAGTCCGCCGCAGACACCTCGTTTACAGCCTGCTCGAACGCAGCCAGCGCATCTTCCGGCGACGAAAATTGTATCCCTTTGAGCTGATTTTTTATTTTTGGGAATAAAAAGAAGTCACACGGTGCTAGATCAGGGCTGTAAGGAGGGTGACCCAGGAGTTTGACTGGCGTGCTGTCCAGGAAGTCCCTCGTTTTGAGTGCGGTGTGCGCAGGTGCATTGTCGTGGTGGAGCAGTAGCCCGCGGAGCCCTGTGTTTGGTCGCTTGTTGCTTATAACAGAGAAAACTTCTGGCAAACATTTGGTAGTATACCATTCGGCATTAATGCTTCTTTGATCCCGTAAGGGAATTGATACCAAGTGGCCAGTCAAATTAAAAAAGCTAGCGATCAAAATCTTACCCCCGCTTCTAGATCGCTTCACTTTGGTAGGCGTTGGCTCATTTTGAAACACCCAAACAGTCGACTGGCGCTTGGTTTCTGGGTCGTATTGATAAATCCAGGACTCATCACCTATAACGATGTCGTAAACACGCCGAGACGAGCCTGCTTCAAATTTGTTAAGCATATCACGGCACCATTCCACCCGGGCCTGCTTCTGAGCATCGGTGAGGTTGTGCGGCACCCAGCGTGATACTATCCTCCTCACGCGAAGATGGCTGTGTAGAATCTCGTGAACGCTTCCCGATCCAATCTTCAATATGTGTTGAATCTCCTGATATGTAATTCGCCTATTGTCTTGGATTAAATTTTTCACTGCTAGCACGTTTTCTTCGGTAACAGCCGTCAAAGGGCGACCGCTTCTTTCGTCATCCCCCAAAGTTGGTCGACCGCGCTTGAATTCGTTATACCAACGATACACGGTTGCCTTGGAAGGGCCTTCATCCATGAATGCCATTTGAAGTCTATCGTACGATTCATCCGGTTTCAGGCGACACTTGAAATCGTATAAAATCATAGCTCTAAAATGTTCCCGGCGCAGATCCATATTTCAGTGAGACACAATACTTTGAATTAACTCGCAAAAAATGTGGAGGGAAATTTTGAAATTGGAACTTACTTATTTTTACTTATAAATAATCATATTTTCGAAAAACATTATAACTGGCCAGTCTCCCATATATAAAAACTTTTTTTCGCAATACTTTCTGAGGGGCCTGGTATTTTAGGGGTGGCGTCCATACATGTGAAATGGAGATGAAAATTTTTTTTTCGCTGCACCCCCTCGTGTGGGGTATCAATGAATAGGTCTACTAAAATGAAGGTAATGTTTCATACACCACTTTTTTATCAGGTGTCATCATCATCATCATCATCATTTCAGCCGAAAGACGTCCACTGCTGGACATAGGCCTCCCCCAAGCATCGCCACAACGACCGGTCCTGTGCCTTCCGCATCCAGCGGATTCCCGCGACCTTCACCAGGTCGTCGGTCCACCTTGTGGGGGGATTATTATTATTATTATAATAATAATAATAATGTTTGATTATCAGGTGTACCATCTGCGAAATATAGCGCGCCAAAGTGGCTTGCAATGTGTCCCCCTGCTATTTTAAACTATGCAACGTAGAAAGTTATAATCTTCCACATTGAAAGACCTTTGTGAAAACTCTCTTTTAAAATTATTTCGAGTATAATGTGATTATAATTTTTTGAGTTATAGAGAGAAAACTGAAAAATACTTAAAACGTCCTAGTTCAAAGGTCATTGACCTTAGAGAAAAATGATATTAGCAAATAATGCTCCTTTAGTTACTTTCTATTTGAAAAAATCACAAAAAGTAACTTTGTGTTATGTTGAACACACTTCTTCAATTTGGCTTCTTGAATTTATCGCTAGATGGCGCTACTAACAACACGCTCTGAGTCGCGAATGCTGCCGATTATTGCAAAAACTAAAAAAGCATAGCCATGATTAATATTCGATTTGATTCGTTTGTAATTACACCTACTTAAGGAACCCTATAATACTGAGCATGGCCCGACATGCTCTTGGCCGGTTTTCTTTTGTTTAAGTCGGTTTCCTATCAAAACAAATGCGCCAAAAATCTTCTGGTCTGTTTTGAATCCATAGAAATCTATTGGAATTTGGCCGATAGCTGATACAGAACTAGACTCATTAGGATTCTATACACCAAACACATTGGTTTGCAACATTTATATAGGACTCATGACACCCATTGAATCCCAATGGGGACTTGACGCAAAGCCTTAAAACATCACTAATGTATGTATTGCTCAGTTGATGCATTATTTATCAATGTAATTGTTTCTGCATTAAATTGTCTTTGTAGTAATTCTTATTACATATCATCATTCACAGGTCGAATAACCCGACTATGGACTTAAATAAAAGCCTCGATTATTTTCTGCCAACCATTGTAGTCGTGTTTTGATGAATCTGTTCTCATCTCTCTTCCCTTCGGTTCCCTTTCTCCTACTTCAAGCCTTTTAGATTTTTTGCCAGATCCCCCATTACCTCTGTTATTGTCTGTGGAACCAGTACTCATCCTTATGATTATGACCCTTCCCTCTTACGACTTCTACATGTTAAGGTCACCTACCTACATGGAAACTGGGACACCCGAGAGTCTACTTTCATTATATCATACCAGTATCCCATTCATTAAACGGTACGTGAAAAAGCAGGTTCTCTGTCTCTCCCGGTGCCCGGAAGTTTTGATGTGTAAAGAAAAGTCAATCATCCAAGCCTTGACTGCGACAACGTTGCTCTTCGGCAAAAAAATCAACTAGAAGCCCCTAAACATTTATTTATCAATAGTTTTTAATATCTTCAGTACCTAAAAATAGGACATATTCTATGTACAGCACAAAAAAGTAATTCAATAAAACAAAAGCACTCGAATGTTCGGTAACGTAATATTTATTGAGTCGCGCAGACTGCCTGGCATAATTTGATCGTAGGGTTTCCATTACATAACTCTTTTCCACCGGGCCAGGGTCTAATTAACTCGTGTACTGGTAGAAGCAAGCTTTGCTTTAAGCGATAAGACCGCCAATTGTTAATACTGTGCTCATGTTTGTTATAACTTTATTTTGATTTTTATGGTGTGCAAGCAATAAAGTATACTCTATCTATCTATCTAGAACTAATTTTAGTTTAAAATCAGAAATTCAGAAAACTGATAAATTAGTTCGAAAAATTAGTTTACTGACAAGAACTCAAACACGGCGAATCGAAATTTGGCATCAGCAAAAGCAGCGTAAATACTCGCAGCCAGATGAAATGATGGCCTGAAGAAGCTAGCTGGGATGGACTGGTTTCCTAAAGTGGAACCCTGGCATTTATCAAGCAACGGACTGCGAGTTAAATGATTAATTGATCGAATCTGACAAAGGTGTTAGGTGGAAGTTGGAACTATCCTTCGACAGTAATGTCAGTTATAACTGTTATAAGTTTATAACTCAGTATTATATCCTTTAAATATCAAAAAGACTAACATATAGCTAGATGATTTCAATGTATTCATAAAGGTTTTACAATTTTAATGGCGTGTTACATACATAAGCTTGGGCACATACGGACGCACCTACGCCTACTAAAATAAACGGACTGTGCACACAACCGCTTCGTCAATATTTACGTTTAATTTCAAATTGCCTCGCTTTAGTTAATTGGCGGCTTTATTCTGATAACTAAGCATCCAACTGTTGAGAATATGGATTATTTTATTATTATTCTATCTGATAATGATAATGGTTTATTTTTCTGATTTATTTCGTTGCGGGTTTCATGACAGTTCATTTCTCCGGGACGCACGTAGCTTCATTGTATTGGTGTTTTTATGGTTGGTCTACATTGTAGATCCTGGCTTACAGGAGTTGCTGTGGTCGGGAAACTGTGGGGGGGGCTTGTAAGAGATTTAAGGCATACAATACAAAAGCTTGAGGTGTAACATTCTGATGTTGGGTTGCACCTGGATAGACTGGAAGCCGACCCCAAATCGTTGGGAAAGGGCTAAGAGCATGATGAATGCAAACGCTTTAGATGAGACGACACTATTGAGATGGATGTGCTCTCAAGAGCAGTCCAGGGCCCTAATTCACATAAATTCATGGCGCGACGATGAAGTTGCACTGACGCTGCAGTTCGTTTCTGACAGCGATCGCCGTAGATAAGAGAACACGAAAAGCATTGTTTTGATCGAAACTGCACTGCAACTGAACTTCTTTAGTTACGTGAATTGGCCTCACTCTTGACCTATTCATAGCAGATCGGTTCCTTTGCAATGAATATCGTATAATTTTAAACTTTTCCGCGGTATCAGTCGTCCCACGTCTTGTTTACGTCATTGTACGAATTCAATTTAAGATTTCCTTAAATAACGCTTCCTTCTTGCGTGGGAAGAAAACAGATAATACGCACAATCTTTCTTGTAGAATGTAAAACAGAATATTTCAAGTCGAGAGATGTTGCGCAATGTCACATCTATTAGACGTTTATTATTGTTTTTGCAGACGGTAGAACGTGGCCGTGAAATCAGCGGGAGATAGCGAGGATTACGTTTTTCTGTTTTTTCTTCTTCAAATGTGTATCTAAATAACCTGAAATTATTTTAAGTGTAGCTCAGGTGTAGCTGGTGCTTTTATATTCGAGGTATAAAACAGTGGTGAAGTTTATAGGCCAAAATTTATATCCTATCGACGATTTGCCCTACTAAAGATAAAAAAATTACATAAGCTTCACAAAAATTATGACAAATTTTTATTCAGTAGGACAAATCGTTGACGTAGGATACACACATTTGACATTTTGGCCGTAAATCAGCCTGTACAGCAATCCATAGCTGTTAAAATGCTACCGATTTTGTATAGTTTAGAAAAATAAAAATAAATTTACAACTTAACACAGGCTTTTTGTGGGGCAAGCGAAACTGTTGGTCCAGCTCAGATGGTATTGTTTCACTGCTCAGTTCAGATGATATAGGTTAAGTATGGTCTGGGGTGCTGGCCAGAAAACCTCCACGTGTGCCTGACAGCTGCTTGTCCTTCTGGACAGGTCTGGAGGGAACGGCAGTTGTTTGGCCGGTACATCCTGGGCACGGGCAATAAAATCCTTTCGAGGGAAAACCTTCGGGGGATTTTATTGCCTGTGGCGAATATTCTGGCGCGGGAGGGGCCCGTTCTGGGCCAGTGGGGAGTTGCTTCACGTGTGCCTCTGTTGCCAACAGAGGGCACAGTGGAGGAGGGGCGGGCCCGGTGTGCACTCACCCTATCACTGGGCGGGCAGCGGGGGGACTGTCTTTCCCTGCCCCCGTCGATCTCGTAACCCCAGAAGTGCCCGCTGAGTAGTGTTCTCGCGCCTCTTGGGACCGAGGGCCTTGGCTTCACCGCACGGAGCGCGAGGAAGAAAACCTCTATAAAAAATTACGGGAGGGCAATTAGGCGAGCAGCAGACTCGGGGTAGTCTGCTGCCCGACCAGCAGCTGGCGTAGCTGTCACAGCCAGCGTAGTTGGCGCAGCTGGTAAAGGCCCATGAGGTGAGGTGGCGTGCAGTGTTCCGTGTGCGCCGCCTAGGAGGGTGCGGCCAACGTTAGGCCGCATGGGGAGAAGGGGCTCGCCTGCTTGTGGCGGGCCAGGACCTGTCGGGGGTGGTTGTGTGAACACTCACGGGTTCCCACGCCCCCGGCTAAGGTAGTTGAAGGAACACCGTGGTGGTTTTAGTCGGTAAGAGTCCGACACTGGCTCCGCTTACCCCGGGCGGAGTGCATCCAGGAGGATTTCCCCACGGCAAAAAAAAAAAGGTGAGGTATGGTCTGTTTTTTCTCTCTTGTCTTATACAAGTTGTTGATCTGTAACCGTGCCATATTTCTAGAGCAAATGATAAAGAATGTGCTAAGTCATCTAAAAATACTTGAAAAATTCTAGGATTATTAATACCCAAATTTTCACATAGAAACATAGCGAGGGTTTGAGAATAAATCCCGCAAGACTCTGAAAATAAGTCATCGGTGGCATTGTCAAAGTGTGGAAATACCTGCAAATTGTTTTGGTGGTTTCGCACACATCGTTTTTGTGTCGCACGCGACACACGGAGGGTATTTGTTTGTTTACAAATAGGTATTTAAAAAAAATAAAAAATGGCATAGATTTTTTTATTGATTCGTGTTCAGTATCAATGGTATAGTTACCTCCTTAAATACGGCACGAATACAGATCAACACGTTGTATAGTAAACAATCTTGGCACGTCTCTTTAATCAAATAACTTCTGATAAAATATAATAACTAGTTTTGCACATGTAATCAGGTTAAGAAATTATATTTACCCCCAGTGTCTGGAAGGCTGATCAATTTGATCTGTTGTCAAATCTCATGTTAGCTCCTGTGATTGGCCAGCAAATTGTTAACAACCATTTGACATGTCCCTTGACCTGAGGAGATTTGACAGCTGATTAGTACATTTTTGCATTGACCAGCCTTTCGGAAACTGAGGGTGTGTGAAATTGTAACTTAATGTCTTTTCATAATTATTATTGACGAATTGCATAAAAAAGACATGCCAATATTGTTTACTAAATAAGACAAGTAAGAAAAAACAGAGATTTGTTTTATAAATTATTATTCTATTCTATTCTAATAATGGGTTTTGTAGGCACAGTTTCTGGCATAGTAAAGTTTTAACTCCCTGAATATAAATGTGAATGAAGCTGCAATTTGAGTTATTCCAGTAATGAGTAAGACACATCAACAAAGCACGCCGGGACATCTACATGACTATAGTAATTAAGACTAATTAGATTTGAAAGATTAACGCATATACACGCAAATTAAACATTTTGAAGGTCTCTTATGACTCATCTCGCTTTTTTAATTGCCCAACAGCATACGGTTCATGTTAGTCTTTAGGCACGTAACTTAGAATAATTTGGCTTAGAAAAGCAGTAGTCGCACGCGGAGTGAAGCAAATTGAAGTTGGCCTTAAAAGGCTACGTTCAGTACAGATTACGCGCGCTTATGTTTGAGTCAGCGAAAATTTTACGTTCCGCTTGCGGGCACACATTGTTTGTTTTTGTGTTTCAACTTTGAGCGGAACTTTCAATGAAACTATCACTCTTATGTCATATTACTCTAACCCCCAGTAACTGGAAGGCTGATCAATTTGATCTGTTGTCAAATCTAATGTCAGCTTCTGTGATTGGCTGCCAAAAAAGTTAACAACCAATCACATCGCTTAACTTGAGATTTGACAACTGATTAGTTAATTTTTGCGTGGATCAGCCTTTCGGAAACTGGGGGTAAGACGAATATAAGCGTGAACTTACTTCTTGAGTTAGATAGATAGAATATACTTTTCTCGCACTTGCTCGGAAATTGGTTCAATTTTTTTTTTAAACCGGCCAATAGCATGTCTGGCCATGCTCAGTATTATAGGGTTCCTTAAGTAGGTGTAATTACAAAAGAATCGCTATTTTAGTTTTTGCAATAATCGGCAGCATTCGCGACTCAGTGTGTTAGTAGCGCCATCTAGCGATAAATTCAAGAAGCCAAATTTAAGAAGTGTGTCATTTCAAAGTTACTTTTTGTGATTTTTTTCAAATAGAAAGTAGCTAAAGGAGCATTATTTGCTATGATAATTTTTCTCTAAGGTGAATAACCTTTGAACTAGGACGTTTTAAGTATTTTTCAGTTTTCTCTCTATAACTCAAAAAATTATAATCACATTATACTCGAAATAATTTTAAAAGAGAGTTTTCACAAAGATCTATCAATGTGAAAGATTATAAGTTTCTACACTGCATAGTTTAAAAATGGCAGGGGGGGGGACACATTGCAAGAATCAGAATCATTTATTGCTTAACTGTTACATATAATGTGCGGTTGACATTGCAAATAATAGAATTTAGTTAATTAACAGTTTACCCATATCGGACATGCAATACTTAAACACATCAATACTGTCGTTATACATTCATAAAGGAAAAAAATTAAAATAAAATAATTTAATTATATATTCTGTCACAGTTATTTATATCCTAGGAACGTATTATTCATATAATGTCAAATATTATTAGTTTGTAATTCAAAAAATTCATTTATACTATAAAATACATTTTTTATTAACCAATTTTTCAATTTATTCTTAAATACTTTTCCTTCCAGAGCTTTCAAATAAATCGGAAGATGATTGAATATGCGAATAGCAGAGACATATGTACTTTTATAAAATATGGCATTGTTAATTCTAGTGAGACACAAATCATATTTATATCTACTACGTACGTTATTTCGTAGTGAATCCTTACGTGTAAAATATTCCATATTTTTTTTACAAATAAACAGACTTCTAAAATGTAAATACTAGTGAGAGTTAGAAAAAAATTATCTCTAAAAATTGTTCTAAGGGACTCATCACTGTACATCTTGTATATAATCCTTAGGCATCTTTTCTGCAGAATAAATATCTTTTGGACATTCACTGAGTTTCCCCAATATATAATACCGTATGTCAGTAGCGGATATACATTTCCAAAATATGCATTTCTGACTGTCTTTTCACACGTGATTTCAGATAGCACTGCTAAGGCGTAACATTGGCTACAGATTTTGCTATTAATTGCGTCAATGTGCGATTTCCAATTTAAATGTGAATCTATGCTAACACCTAAAAAATTTATTTGATCCACTTCTTCTATTTTTACATTGTTATCAATAATATTTGATGTCATAGGAGTGGTTCTATAATTTCTGAATTGTATAATTTTAGTTTTAGTCAAATTTACTTTTAAATTTATTGAATTAAGCCATTTGACCAACAATTTTAAAGTCTCATTAATATTATTTTCAAGTAAAAACATGCTGTATTTTTGTAAGAAATTTGCTATTGAGAAGTAATATAAATTAGTTGAGGGTATTTGAGAATTTTTGCATGGGGCGAGCGAGCGCGATGCGTCGTGTTCACCCACCCACATCTTGTTGTAATGAATGTCGACGGACCAAGCGGTGTACAGAAAAACCTAAACTGGTTTATGTTCTACACTGTATCTGCCAAATGTATGTATTTTGTTTTTTTTGTGGAAATAAATAAATAAATAAGTTCCATTATATTTAAATTTTTGTCTGAGATTAGAATTGTGGCATCATCAGCAAACATAACACACAGGTGTTTGATAATCGAGGGAAGTTCGTTGACATATATAAGAAAGAGAAGCGGACCCAGCACACTCCCCTGTGGTACACCTAGAGAACTTGCTTTAAAACTAGATTTTAGTTGAGTCATTGTCTTAGTATTTTTATTGTATCTATCAACTACAACGGCTTGGGTTCGGTTTTTTAGGTAAGTTTCAAACAGTTTTAGGGCATTTCCTCGTATTCCGATTAGTGCGAAATATAGCAAGCCACTTTGGCGGGCTATATTTCGCAGATGGTACACCTGATAAAAAAGTGGTGTATGAAACATTACCTTCATTTTAGTAGACCTATTCAATGATACCCCACACAAGGGGGTGCAGCGAAAAAAATATTTTCATCCCCATTTCACATGTATAGGCGCCACCCTTAAAATACGTAATCAAGATTTTTTTATTCTTTTAAAATTGAGATCTATATCTATTCCATTTTTTGTCAAAATTTCATTTACTTATCTTTATAACTGTAGAAGTTATTAAGTGGTAAAGGATTAGGACAGACGGACAGACGGACAGACGGACGGACATGACGAAACTATAAGGGTTCCTTGTAGGGCTACGGAACCCTTTTAAGAATGCAACAATCGGCTCTTTTCCGTAACGCAACGAAATAACAGGCCGGTAATAATAAAAATTACTAGTCAGTTTTTATTTTTTAAATTATGTTACCGAGGTTTTTAACACACTTTTTTACAGACTTACATAAATTAGGTGTTTTTAGGTACAAAATATTTATCGTTATGAAGGCTGCTTCTTTTTTTTTAATTTTGAAAATAGAACAAAAAACCGGCCAAGAGCATGTCGGGCCATGCTCAGTATTATAGGGTTCCTTAAGTAGGTGTAATTACAAACGAATCAAATCAATATTAATCATGGCTATTTTAGTTTTTGCAATAATCGGCAGCATTCGCGACTCAGAGCGTGTTGTTAGTAGCGCCATCTAACGATAAAAAAAAAAAAAGTTACTTTTTGGATAGACGGACAGACGGACAGACGGTCGGACATGACGAAACTATAAGGGTTCCTTGTAGGACTTCGGAACCCTAAAAACGCGCGCGGGCGAATTGGCGTGAATGAAAATGAGATACTGTTGAATTAATTTGTGTATTGTTTCCTCGCAAATGAGAGAAAAGTACTATACAAGCCTCAGCCGAAATAGCAATTAACGGCCTCGTTTAGTTAAAAAAGGACTCGGCTAGAGTCCTTTTAAAATCACTCACCACAATATTACTCGGCCGTAAATTGCTTTATTTCAGGCCTCGACAGTAATGTACTATTATTGTACACCATGAAAAAAAAAGATTTAGATTCGTCTCTGAATGTAAGCATAAGGCACGTATTTATTTCACGGAATTTCACCTCGGGAGTACACGTTACACATGCCTGTAGCTTTACCTGCACTGCATGCAATGATACCAACCATTGGCACGTGTTAATGTAAAAGCATTAACCTCGTATCGCTTGAGCGTGGAGCCACGCGAGCGAGACATAATGGAATTTTAATTGTGTCTGGATCTGCGGCATATGAGGTTAATAGACAATTAGATTTGGTTTAGTCCAGACCACAGATTCAGTCTTCTATCGAACCAAATCCATTCATTTACGGCCAAAATTAATAACCGATCTATCCACGATTAGCTCTACTAGAGATAGAAATTTGACATAAAATATATGGAGCTTATGATTTAAATTGTGGAAAGAAAAAATCGCTCACGAGCAGATTCGAACCTGCGACTCCTGGCTCAGTACGCCAGTGCTTTAGCCACTAAGCTACCGTGAACACTTTTTTTTTTTTTTTTTCTTTCCACAATTTAAATCTTTAGATTTCGCTTCGCATGCGTAAAATGCGTTAAAAATAATAAAATAATATGGAGCTTATGTCAAATTTCTATCTCTAGTAGGGAAAATCGTGGATAGATCGGATATTAGTTTTGGCCAGTAGAGAGTAAGTTTGCCAACATTATGAATAAAGTTTTCATACAAGACCAAATCCGTAGGTCCGTATCGAGCGAAATGTGCTCGTCTATTAATACTGACTGCCTCGTTGGTCTAGTGGTTGCAAGCGCGACTGCTGAGCGGGGGGTCCTGGGTTCGATTCCCGGGTTGGGCAAAGTGTTATTGGGTTTTTTCAGTAGGAAATTCTCAGTAGCAGCCCGGAGTCTGGATTTGTGCCCGGTCAATGGCAATAGGCTCGCCCCCTATTACATGGGACTATAACATAACTGGCGAAATGTGGGTGTACCATTACACCTCTGCCTACCCCTTCGGGGAAATACAGGCGTGATGTTATGTTGTTATGTTATTAATACTTTAAGGCGCATGTAGCAGCCAAGTGGCACCCCCATCATCAAAATAATTATTACTCGCTGAATACATCATTTATCGAAGATTCGTTTTTAACAATTGAATTTGGTACAGGTATTGCAGTTTAATCTGAAACTATTAACTCGGTAAATTATAGTTCGCTCTAGTTGTAGATGGAAAAAGTGCGAAAAACGGCCACGTTTGGCACTTTTTGTATTCAGCGAGTAATAATGGGCGCCACTTAGCTGATACATGCCCCTTAACAAGGCATGCCTGTATCTTTTTAAAGCTAGTAGTTGGTATCTGCAAACCACTGTTATGCAAGCTACATATTTATGTAACCCAACTAAAATCTAGACGAAGCTAGGTAATCTTAAAATCAAAGTACTTCAATCAATGTCGAGGGTTTTATAAATAGGCTATATTTAATTCGCAGCTGATGTCTTCCGATTGGCAGACGTCCACAACACAACAAATTAAACTACTTATTCGCGATATGGACCGAGAAGCTGTTTAACACCCCGCCGTTATATCTAAAATATATTGGGAGTGTGAAATAATATAATTATGGTTATGTTTTCGAACTTTCAAAGAATGCAATGTTTTGTTGGAATATTAAGTGTTTGGATACGTGTTGAAACCTAACAAGGAGTGGCGGTTCTAGTGGGGGGGTGGTCGGGGTCATGACCCCTCCCCCAAATCGTACACGTCAAATTGTCAAATCTCCTAAAACTAGACAATTTACAAAAATTTATTAACCCTTTGCAACTCGGGTATCTTCATTGGTAACATTCTACTGATGTGGAGTCTGGTAGACGTCATTTTAAATGACCTATAAAATTAATACTTAACAATAAATTATAATTATTACTTTGTGTAACGAAAATATGATTCATAATTTACAGGAATAAATAAATGGGAATGGTATTGACACAAAATTTTATGAAATAGAGAATAAAGATTAACTGCTCTGGTCTGGCATGGTACAAAACCCACCAGCGGTCTATTTTGATCAAAATATTTGACATTCTGTTGTAAGCTTATCCAACCTTTTGTTTTAACCATTGTACTCAAATACAATAATAATAATAATAAATCAACACATTGTAATGATATGTTTAGGAACAAATCAGTCTCAAAATTGAATACCTGACTCGTCAATATTATGTTTTTTTTACGTCTACCAGAATCAGGTTTTGTTGCTGTATTTCCTCCTGTGGGACACCCGCAGCTCATATTTCCAAACCTGTGCACCACATCTTTGATTTCGCATCACTTCCTGCTGCTGCAAACCATTCTAGGAAGGTACTCAGCATGACAGAACTATATCACGCCATGTAGTGAAATGGCACCGTTTTATTTGGTTGACGGTGTCTGACAGACTACCACCTCAGTCGCAGAGGGTTAAAGAAATTATTAATTTCCTGCTTAAACGTTCAAAAGTAAACAATAAAATCAAAACTAGGTAAGTACTACCTATACCTACTCACTCAAACACGCCATCACACGACATCTACTCGTACGTCAAAAAATACCTAACATTATTTTAGAGTTTTGTTTATGTAGGTGGTACTGAAGTTCAATTTACAGCATAGGTATTATTTTGCTCAAAATAAAGTATGAATGATATTTCCAGTTTAATGACAAATAATATCACATACGACGGCGGTAGTTCATTTTGTTGAACGGTTTGCGCTACTTTACATGAGCCTGCCGTTGCGATCGCACACTATATCAAAGGCGCAAGCGATTGAAGCATTGGGGGTGAAAAAAATGTCACGCTCGCTTCTTCATTAACGTACATAGCCTGCTTCTTCAAAAAAATACACTTAAATGGAATTCAACTTTTCGCATAAATATAAAAAATATTTTTATCATGTATTCTGTACTGTGAGGAGAAATAAATAAATAAATAAATATAAATTAACAAATAATAAATATCTTTGGGACATTATTACACAGCACCATCTAATCCCAAACTAAGCAGAGCTTGTACTTTGGGGTGCTGGCCAGAAAACCTCCACGTGTGCCTGACGGCTGCTTGTCCTTCTGGACACGTCTGGAGGGATCGGCAGTTGTTAGGCCGGTGCATCCTGGGCACGGGCAATAAAATCCTGCCGAGGGATTAACCTTCGGGGGATTTTATTGCCTGTGGCGAATATTCTGGCGCGGGAGGGGCCCGTTCTGGGCCAGTAGGGAGTTGGTCCACGTGTCCCTCTGATATCAGCAGAGGGCACAGTGGAGGAGCAGGGGCGGGTCCGGTGTGCAATCACCCTGCCACTGGGCAGGCAGCGGGGGGACTGTCTTTCCCTGCCCCCGTCGATCTCGTAACCCCAGGAGTGCCCGCTGAGTAGTGTTCTCGCGCCTCTTGGGACCGAGGGTCTTGGCTTCACCGCCCGGACCGCGAGGAAGAAAACCTCTATAAAAAATTACGGGAGGTAGGGCCTGCGAGCAGCAGACTCGGGGTAGTCTGCTGCCCGACCAGCAGCTGGCGTAGCTGGCACAGCCAGCGTAGTTGGCGCAGCTGGTAAAGGCCCATGAGGTGAGGTGGCGTGTAGTGTTCCGTGTGCGCCACCTAGGAGGGTGCGGCCGACGTTAGGCCGCACGGGGAGAAGGGGCTCACCTGCTTGTGGCGGGCCAGGACCTGTCGGGGGTGGTTGTGTGAATACTCACGGGTTCCCACACCCCCGGCTAAGGTAGTTGAAGGAACACCGTGGTGGTTTTAGTCGGTAAGAGTCCGACACTGGCTCCGCCTACCCCGGGCGGAGTGCGTCCATGAGGATTTCCCCACGGCAAAAAAAAAAAAAAAAGAAAAAAAAAAGAGCTTGTACTTTGGGTACTAGACAATGGATGATACTGATATACTTTTTTTTTTTGTAAATACATGCTTATAAATTATAATACATAAGAAACACCCAGACCAATACAAACACTTATGTTCATCACACAAATATTTTGTGATGTGGTCTATGTGTTGTGTTTGTGAGCGTGTGTGAGGGGTGTTCGTCTGAGTGTGGTGTGGGTAAGTGTGAGTATGAATGTGGAGTGAATATACAAGGTAGTTCTTCAATCAATCAACTCAGCCTATCGCAGTCCACTGCTGGACATAGGCCTCTCCCAAGTTGCGCCACAACGCTCGGTCCTCTGCCTTCCGTACCCAGTCCCCCCCAGCCACGTTGCAGCACGTTGGTAGTTCTTGCAGGTGTCGAAAGCTGTGGTCTGCAACACTTGGCCAGCGTGGAGGAATAAGGCCTAATCGCTTCTCAGAATGAGAAGAGGCCCGTGCCCATCAGTGGGACGGTAATGGGCTGATTAAATTATATTATGTTAATATTAATTTTTAAGCGATATAATTTCCAATGTCGCCAATAACCTATATTTCTTCTACAAGAAGCTAACGGTACTTTGGGAACTGGGTCATGTTTGTTTACCAACCGTCCTACAAATGGGGCAAATGGGTAATTAAGAGCAATATTGCTAATTAAGTAATAAACAATTATGACGTAGGTACACCTCGATAACGACAGTGCGTCGATTGCATGGAAATGTTTCGATTACGAAGGTGGGTGGATCCATGCATTGATATTATGTTTAATTTGGGTAATGTTTCCTTATAGCCTGCCCTTACACAACCACTCCTGAACATTATATCCTCTCGATGAACAGCCAAAGGTAACGTTACAAGTTCTGTTTCTGAAGTAAAACTTCTTTAGGCACGCTTGACTTGGGGAGTAAGCTAGTGAATGCGTTACGAAAAGTGAGGCGAACGGAGGGGGTAGTGCGGGACGCGGGGAACGAGGCGCGCGCGAGGCCGGCCACGACACAGCGCCGGCAGATGTACGCGCGCCGCGCCGCCATTCCTTTGTTCTCATTGAAATAGTATTGAGGGAGACATAAGTCAGTGAAGTTTTACTTCAGTCGTGTGCTCTAAACACACGTGACATGTGTCGTGTGTGTGTGTGTTAACTGCCTCGCTGGTCTAGTGGTCGCAAGCGCGACTGCTGAGCCTGAGCTGAGTCCTGGGTTTGATTCCTGGGTCGGGCAAAGTGTTATTGGGTTTTTTCATTAGGAAATTCTCAGTAGCAGCCCGGAGTCTGGATTTGTGCCCGGTTAATGGCAATAGGCTCGCCCCCTATTACATGGGACTTATAACATAACTGGCGAAATGTCGGTGTTGTACTATACACCTCTGCCTACCCCTTCGGGGAAATACAGGCGTGATGTTATGTATGTGATGTGTGTGTGCTCTAAAGCACACTCGTTTTATTTTCTAAATATTGGGACTTAACGGTCCATTATCCCATTTTATGCCGGTCCTTTTTAATTAAAAATTTACCACTTATTATGGCCACTTTCAAATACGTAACATGACCTCAAACCTTACAAACTCGACACATAATAAACAACCTATAAGTCATCCCGCATCCTGAAATGCCATAACAAAGATGGCTGACAATATTTCACCGAAATGAAAATATTTTGCGACCCATTTTCTAGTCACGAACATGTCGGAAAGGGCAAGGTCGTGTAAAAACGGATCATTGGACAAAACCTTTAGGAGAAAAACAAACACCTACGATATTTCAATATATCTTAGTATGGATGATATAAAGAAAGAAAGAAAAAAATAAAATACGGAACCCTAAAAACAAATGGTTTATTGACTACAGTCAGGGGCACACAATAACAATAATATACATTTTTATTATATCACTACAATACAACTTACTCCTAAAGCAACATTAAAGTATCAAACAAAAAAAAAAAGGACTGGATGCGGAAGGCGGAGGACCGAGTGTTGTGGCGCAATTTGGGAGAGGCATATGTCCAGCGGTGGACTGCGATAGGCTGAATTGATAATGAAAACACTTTTCCCTAAAAACAATAAAATTATGCAACAAAATAAGAAACGTGTAGATATCAAAAGCTCAAGCCTAAAATAATTTTGGATTTCAAATATAGCGCTGGTTCTATTTTAGTGATGTCTTTCCATAAAAAAATACCTATATAATTGAATTACCTATTTAATCTAATAATTTGATATATATAAAATTTTTGTAAGCATTTAAAAAATTTCGATGAATGAATGAGTTCGTATGTCTTCGTGCTAATCACAGAAACTACTGTACGGATTTTCATACGGTTTTAACCAATAGAAAGAGGGATTATCTAAGGTTATTATTGGCTATAGTCTTAAAATATAATAGGGTCAAATTTTTGGTGAGCATTTACTGTTTTTGGGTAGTAAATAGTACATTACTGGCATTATTCGAGGCCTGAAATTAAGCAATTGACGGCATAGTAATATTGATACATCCCAAGTGATTTTAAAAGGATTTGGCGCTAGCCGAGTCCTTTTTAACTAAACGAGGCCGTTAATTGCTATTTCGGCCGAGACGTGTACAGTACTTTTCTCTCATTTGCGAGGAAACAATACACAAATTAATTCAACTGTATCTAATTTTCATTCGCGCCAATTCGTCCGAGCGCGGTTCTTATTCTATTTTCAAAGTTTGAAAAAAAAATGCCCATTCAGCCTTTATAATGATAATTTTTTTTTTCCTAAAACCCCTAATTTATGTAAGCTTGTGTGTATTTAAAAACCTCGCCAGCATAATTTAAAAAATAACGTAATAACGGGCCAGTAATATCCAAATTTTGAAAATAGAACAAGAACCGCGCGCGGACGAATTGGCGCGAATGAAAATTAGATACCTACCTACTGTTGAATTAATTTGTGTATTGTTTCCTCGCAAATGAGAGAAAAGTACTATACAAGTCTCTGCCGAAATAGCAAATAACGGCCTCGTTTAGTTATAAAGGACTCGGCTAGAATTACTTCGGAAATACTCGGCTTGGCCTCGTACTTCCAATATTACTCGGCCGTCAATTGCTTCATTTCAGGCCTCGCCAGTAATGTACTATTTTTCTCGGTCAATTTTGATTTTACTTGGTGAGCAGTTAAACACAAGCCAGTGAATAATTTCAGTTTGATTCGATACCTATCTGTGAAAAAATAGACTAGGGTTTGGTTCCATTAATCTATCAAAGCCGATGACGTCTCGAGTTGCGTGACGTGAATTCTTATTGACGATAATTGTGTGGCTTCAGCGCTGGGCGGGAGGAAAATGTGCTAGTACGGCGGCTTTTATTATTAAGCCGGGATTACAAAAAAGGCTGATTGGCTGAGAGTATTACAGTTTTGTATTACTTACTGGCGCAGATTTAATACGAACCAGGCTAAAGTGGTAAATTGATGAGTATGGAAAAAATAAGAGGCCCGTGCCCAGCGTTAATGAAATGATTGTATTTCGAAAGAAATTTAGAAATCACGTTGGGAAATATATCAGACTTCAAAACACGATCATCGCATGCGATATGGGAACGATGGTTGGATTAGCAAATTGTGCGATGAATCGAATATTGTCAAACACGAGTAGACCCCTGTACACAGAAATAGATAAAATGGCCATGTGGGCAGGGCGCGCGTGGCAGCACCATGCACCATAGTGCAGGTTATTTCAAAGCCTTTCTCAGCACGCTTTATGACTTGTTTTTATAAATACTGTAACAAAAATCCGCAAAAATGCCTTCTTGTGCTGTCTCAACTGCAGAAACAAAAGCTGTAAAGTACAATTGGTTAAAATTAATTTTAAAAAATAATGACGCTAAAATGTAAGGCGTAGTTTGTTCAGAAAGTTGCCACGCATGAATCGTAAGTAAAATTGTGATTACAACCATTCTATCTATTTCTGTGCCCCTGTACCTATTTTAAATAAGATGGAAGACGATGTAATGAAGTAATTTAATCATTAAATCATAGTAAGTTATGATCATCGATTCCAGATTATCGCTATCGTCACGCCTATTCTACTAGGAAAATAGTCAGAACTTCAAACTGCACTAACGAAGCAAATTAAAAACGAAGACGTTGGACATAGATTTCTTACTTACTGAATCTTCTGACGTCACTAACTACTTAGTCCGCCGATAAGGGTCAACGATGATTGATAACATGTCGAAGCAAATTAAAAGCATTTATCAATCAAGTTAGTAAACAATTGAGTGTAGGTAGTACATCTTACCACTTAAGTCCACGTGATAATGACACTCTGTGTGACCCGGTTAATAGTAGGCAACCCCATTCCATTAGTGGGTAGTCAAAAATTTGACTTTCTAAGCAATATCTACGTGTTTGAAATTATAAATTCTGCAAATTGGCTGTTAAAAATCACTTTTACAAGTCAGTTACAACCTCACATTGGGTACCAGAAATCAAACAAACACTTCATACCCACCAGATAAATTATAAGTTAAGCTATTTGTAAGTGCTTTGCATTTATTTTTACATTAATGTGAAATAAAAAATATTTCTTTATTTATTTTTAGTTCTTTTAAAAACTTGATGGCGTCGGCATTTTCTATGTGACTACCTCTCAGAAAAAGCGTCGAAACAAATTCGGGGATCAAATAAATAAATATTTTTGGGACATTTTTACACAGTCCCAAACTAAGCAGAACTTGTACTATGGGTACTAGACAATGGATACTTATATGCTTTTTTTTTCAAAGTCTCCATTTATCTTGTATTAAGAATTTGTGCGAGAAAAACGCAACGGATATGAATTGCAACGGCAACGGACTGGCCTTTTGAAGAATGTGCCAAGTCAATTAGAGTGGACCAATGTCTGAGTAGGTTTCAATGTACTCTATGGATATAACGTAAATCTTAACGTGATGTGACGCTACATTTTCTCCCGAATCACACCTACCGCAAGACCCCATAAGGAACTTCGTTCCAAAAATAATTGACTTCCCATTCAAAAACCTCGTTTATCGCTAAGGGTTTTGTATGGGAAGCAAAAATTAGTTTGACGAATTATCGAAATTTGTCGCGTGTATTTCATTATTCAGTATATCCGTGATTCACGCACGTACTCACGTACGACATATCTAGAATAGTTACACAGCAATAGCATAGATTACTTAATTTAATAGTGTCTACGTAACGAATAGTCCTAGACTCCTAGTGGAAAATATCCGAAGCCTTGGTACGGCCTTGGAAAACTTGGCAGAAAGCCGGAGGCGGGCCATAACGTTACATTTGTATAGTATAGGCACGACTGAATCCTTGAATGACACTATTTGTATAATATGACTTACAATATACGTCATAGTATTATGTCTGTCGTATATTCGCCAAAGACTACCACAAATATACCTATTTATTTCGTAACTACTTCGGCCTCTTTTTAACAGCAGCGATACATCATTTTACTTTAATCAAGTCAGCCTATTGCAGTCCACTGCTGGACATAGGCCTCTCCCAAGTTGCGCCACAACACTCGGTCCTCCGCCTTGCGCATCCAATCCCCCGCAACTACCTTCTTTAGGTCATCGGTCCTTCTACAGACATGGCCAGCACACTGCCACTTCAGTTTGCTGATCTTACAAGCTATATAATTTTACATAAACGAGCTTTAAAAGAGCCTGTCATAAAAAAAAAAACTAGTACTTGTCATCTCGCATTTAAGGTACCCAGATTCTCGCACTTAAAAATAACATTTACTACTTTTGAACACCCCTACAACTAGGGTTGCCATGGCCATGAGTCTAGAACATCCCGGACATGTCCGGAATGCGGGTGAAATTCTAAGATATCCGGAATTTCTTTACTTTAACTTCACCGTGTACCCGCATCACCACGAAAGAAATCGAAATGCCGCAAAATTAGAACTTATAAAACCGGCCAAGAGCATTTCGGGCCATGCTCAGTATTATAGGGTTCCTTAAGTAGGTGTACAAACGAATCAAATCGAATATTAATCATGGCTATTTTAGTTTTTGCAATAATCGGCAGCATTCGCGACTCAGAGCGTGTTGTTAGTAGCGCCATCTAGCGATAAATTCAAGAAGCCAAGTTTAAGAAGTCTGGCATGTCAAAGTTACTTTTTGTGATTTTTTCAAATAGAAAGTAGCTAAAGGAGCATTATTTGCCATGATAATTTTTCTCTAAGATCAATGACCTTTGAACTAGGACGTTTTAAGTATTTTTCAGTATTCTGTCTATAACTCAAAAAATTATAATCACATTATACTCGAAATAATTTTAAAAGAGAGTTTTCACAAAGGTCTATCAATGTGGAAGATTATAAGTTTCTACGTTGCATAGTTTAGAAATGGCAGGGGGGGGGACACATTGCAAGCCACTTTGGCGGGCTATATTTCGCAGATGGTACACCTGATAAAAAAGTGATGTATGAAACATTACCTTCATTTTAGTAGACCTATTCAATGATACCCCACACGAGGGGGTGCAGCGAAAAAAAATGTTTTTCCCCATTTCACATGTATGAGCGCCACCCCTAAAGAACGTAAAAACGATTTTTTTATTCTTTTAAAATTGAGATCTATATGCAGACTATTTTTTAACAAAATTTCATTTACTTATGTTTATAACTGTAGAAGTTATTAAGCTGTAAAGGATTAGGACAGACGGACAGACGGACGGACATGACGAAACTATAAGGGTTCCTTGTAGGACTACGGAACCCTAAAAAATGTCCGGATTTTCCTATAAATGTCCGGAAAATTCTATAAATGTCCTAAATTTTCTAAGGGTTTTATTTTTTGTCTGGCAATCCTACCTACAACGTATAATGAAACCATAATACAACTGCATTTTATTAACACCGTGCACCGCTCCCTGAAATATTGTTGACACACTTGCGTCAGCATAATATAACGATGTTCCTTTGACGTAAGCAATGTCAATAATATGCAAGTTTAAATGGAATAATTCACATAAATTTCACCTTGCGACGTAGTGACGTAGGTATGTGCTTTACGAGTAGGTACGTACTAGTAGGTACGCACGGAACAGAATGCGATCGATTTTAAGCGAGAAATTAGCAAATTGCAGAAAATGATCACGATGATTCATTGTCTGTGCCCCAACTGTGCCCTTTTTTTATAACAATCGTCTTATAATAGTAGTTTATGAAACTGTTGCATAATAGGGGTTATTAAAACACGAGTGTGAGTTTAAAAACCGAGCCGTAGGCGAGGTTTTTAATAGTATCACACGAGTGTTTTAATACCTAATTATGTCAGTTTCATACACTATTTTATCTACACTCATATAATTTTAAATAAAATACCAAAGTCAAAATCTTGGTAAAATTGTCGTTGTTTTTCTTGATTTCTCTGGTAAAAGATTGTTCGTCATTTACGTTGCTGCATCCTGAAATTCAGGCGGGGTCATATTCTCCACAGTTCAGTATCACTGCTGTAGTCAGATATTTTTGCCCAGAATAAAACTTTCGACATACAAAACCATAATAATAACGTAAACAATAACAATAAATTTACAAGTAACGATGACCAAATCCAGTAGGTAGGGCGCGCGGCCGCGCACGCGCGCTGGTGCGCGCCTACACAGATAATAAAATATAGTCTGGCGACAACATTATAATCGGAACTAATTTTCTATCCTTGTCAGGATTCCGTCAATCTCTGTTTTATCATACAAAAAATATGCCTGTAAACACTTAAATATAATTAAAAGCAATATGACAATCAAAAGTTCTGCCAAAAACGCGATTTTAAACGATAAAAATTTTCAATGTATGACAAGTGGCGCCACCCTGAATTTTGTGTACTCATTGGTGCCAAACTGTACGACTGCTAAAAAAAAGGTTTGAAAACTCCTTGGTTAGGTCGAAGTGGCATTAAAAACTCCTTAGTTAGGCTGAAGTATGCGGTTATGGAAAAAAAATTAAATTACCGCATTGTTTTGTTCAGCAAACTGTATCGTAATGAAACTTTTTAAATTCATAACAGGTGCATGTGCGTAAAGTATGTCATTATGTCATTACTTTCGAGTTCATAATTCGAATTTTACGATACGAGTGTAGATAAAATAAATAAATACCATGTAAAAAAATCTTGACCGTATTCATAACTATTATTATTCGTATTAATAACGAATAATAATTATAATAATAAAATAATAATGTAAGTTTAATTATGAACTCTAATAATACTGTGTAATAATGGGCACAATAATAATAATTTACAATAATAATAAAATAGTTCAATTGGTTTCATCTATACTGGATTTTTGCATGCTTAATACAAGCAGAATATAGCACTGTTCCTAAACCACCAATTTTTATATCTGGTACCACCAAATAAATGATTCTTTCTTTCTTTCTTTCTCATCATAACAGTATACCCTAACTATACCTCTCAAATCTCAATTCAGACTATAAAACGTGTTATTGAAATAACTGATAGTGAAAACCTCTTAAGGGGTCATTGGACTCATCTGTATGAACAACTTTTACTATGGGACCAAACCTGAAATCGCGAAAAAATCAGCTGATCCCTACATTTTTTCAATTTATGTGAACACAAATGTATTCAGCTGATTTTTTATCGCGATTTCAGGGTTGGTTCCATAGTAAAAGTTGTTCATACAGATGAGTACAATGACCCCTTAAGAGGTTTTCAGTTATTTCAGTAACACGTTGTAGAATAAAATCTGAGCCACTCAATATATTGTTACGAGCTGGGGGTTCGTATATAGATAGAAAGCCGATTAAATGCGTAGAGAACACTTTATTACAGCACAATTACACTGAACCACTAATTAACACACAAAGTTACTAGTTAAATCGCTCCGAGTATCGCTTCGATGGTATCGCTTGTTCCCAACTGAACTCCACTGGCGCTCAGCTGCGCCGTTTATATAGGCCGCGAGTCGTGGTACTGGAAAGTCCTCGAACGTCATCTATCCTTGTCATAAGATAACTCTTTCTCACTTGCACATTCTCGAAATAGAAAGTTCTCGACCCTCGTCGAACCTCATCTATCCTCTATCTCACTCACTCACTTCTGGAATGGAATGTTCTCGAAGCTTGTCGAATCTCGTCTATCCTTGTCTTATATTAGCTCTATCCTGCTCACTCTCTTCCAGAAGGTTCTTCGTCTATCCTTGTCTGATATTTAGCTCTATCTCGCTCACTCTTCAACAATTTTACATGTGGGTGTCAAATGGCCATAAGGGGTCCTGAAAACGCCTGAAAACTGGTTTTCAGGAAATGTTGGCATCCGATTTGTTGGCTCCTGAAACGGCCTGAAAACATGTTTCAGGCGCCTGAAAACAACGGCAACTTACTCAAAATTTCGATTCTTTGGTATGTGATAGAGCCTCCTCTGATACGGACTGAAAATGCATTTCAGCCTGCTGAAAACGTCTCTAAGTCCAGGAAAATCGAGGTTGAAGTATTTCAGTCCACTCTGCTTAACCCTCCGTCGTAACAATATTGTCTTTCAATACACGACATTAGTCTTGATTCGGGAACCCTTATTCCGCCCTTACTGGGCTTTCTAATCAACAAAATAATTATTTATAAATATAGTACCTATAATAAATGCTGTGCTTGCTTGTGCATTTATGCGTATTATACATATACGTCACACATCCTTGATTTTATCGGGACGATTCTACGGGGAGCCACTGAATGCGGGGGAGTGGACGCAGCACCCACATGTCGTCGGTAACCTGTCGGCGACGATATATCTATATCGAATCGCGTTGGTCAATGAAAAAGCACCATAGGTTACTCCATACATTTCAATGCCTCGATATCGGTGACGATATTGTCGTGCGATATTATCGGCCAATGAAAATACATTCTTACGGTAGTACGGACTGCTCCCATTATTTAGATCTTACGTCTTCTTTGTCCATCCAAAGGTTGTCTGGAAGATATCGCTTTTAGCGATAAGACCGCCCATGTACCCATAATTTATACGTTGTTCCTGTTAACTACTACTTTCATGGTGTACAATAAAGTATATTCTATCTAGATAGATATATTTTCTATCTATCTCCAGTCATGCGCATATCATGTCCCTCGCCGCGCTGGGAGCGTGCCGTGGCCATCGGCGAAAATCACTGTTCGCCTTCACTTGCCTTCGTTCGCTTGGTCTGTACCCGGCATTAATGCACATCTCACTTTAAGACTAGGCTCCCAAAATGAGGTGACTTTTCGGAAACATATGCCGAGTCGTACACATGCCTGATGAATTTCAAATTTAAACATATGTTATTTTGAACCTTTATCTACCGTTTGACTATCCCAGATACATGATTCGTTGTTTTTTTTTCGATGCTTTTAATTTTTCAAAATCATGCGTTTTTAGAGATTTTCCGAATATTTCTCCGTTATTATTTAAGTTAGGTATATAAAATTTATGGAGATAGGCAGATAATAAAGTATATTAAATACAGCTTTAAGGAAATTTCTATTGATTAATTATTATTTATGTAATAAACGAAAATTGTTTTGAGACTTACGGCCTTTACTTCCGCGGTAAAACGCGCGAGAATGATTTATTTGAAAGTGAGCTCTATTGTAGCTAACATAAAATTTACGAGAGCAAATCGCAATGCTCACCTTCAGTGCCGCGCATTGCGCTATAGAGGAAGGGTCTGTGTCTGTCGCGTCTATGCGTGAATTGTCACGAATTTACGAAAATATTTAATACCGTAAACAAAAAAGACTTTATAGCCATAAAACAAGCATAAAATATTTAAAAATCATTCTGACAGACGTTGACGTCTTTTACTAGTGTCATGGGTAATAAAATTAATAGAAAATATGTTTCAAAAAGAAAAATAGCTAAACGTTATAAAGAAGCAAGTATGATCGCTAGACAATCTAAAAGGTAAGTGCATTATTATCTATTTTATTTCTAAAAATGTATTATTATTATTTTAGCTTTAATAAAACTAAAATATAAACGTTTTCTTTATAGGAAGCAATTTACTTGTTCGGAACAGAGATACTACCGGAGTCGCCAGTTGAACTAATTAATTTAAAAATTTACTTCTAGTTCAAGTATTATTACGTAAAGAAAAGTGGGTATGTATAGTGTAAAATTGTACAACTTGAGTAGATATAACACACGAAATATTGTATTAGCGGTTTATACAGCGTGAATTTATGGAATAGGTTAGGAGAGGGCCAAACTTGAAATAAAACTATAACTACTACTTTGACTACGTCTGTGGTCTAGTGGTTCGAGTGTGCGACTGCTGGTCACGAGGTCGTGGGTTCGATTCCCACAAGACACAAGTATTTATTTGTTGAACATGTTTGTGTTGGTCTGCGTGTTTCTTATGTATTACAAGTATGTTTACCTACACACGATTCTTGAATGTCTGCAAGACAAAGAAAAGGCACCATAGCCTCTGCCATTTTGGTCATTGTCATGTCATGGGTGCTTTACTGTTTGTTTACTTATGTAAAACCTTGGATGAATAAAAAAGGCGGACGGAATCTCGCTAAACAAAAAGTAAAAACACAATCGGTTGATTTGCTTACTCAATAAGGATTTTGACATAACTTGTGATAGGATTGAATAAGTTATGTCAAAACTCTTATTGAGTAAGCAAATCAACCGATTGTGTTTTTATTGAAAATGGCCATAACTCGTAACATATTTATTGAAAATAGAATAAAATCTCTACCTATAAACTTGTTCACATAGCATGGGTACGGTATCAGGTGTCAAATACATGTTTTGTAGTGGAGTCTCTTTTACCCTTATTCATAAGGCATCGTTTTGTCCTACTGTCATCGTACCCATGCTATGTAAAAATGATTAATTAACTTTTTTTAGATTGCCAGCATTGAATTTTGGCGCTAATCACACTGATAATATAATTGATCAAGGTGTAGACCTTTTTTTTCTGTTGAAAGACTCATGGTTTCCCTCCGTGTGGGGACGGCGGAGGGGTATGTCGGCCTCTTACCGACTAAAACCACACGGTGGCCATCCTCTGCATAAAATCGAGGAGCTCCGGGAATTCTATTGGACCGCGCCGGAGCCCCTCAAGTGCTATGCCTTTGGCACGTCCCGGGAAAACAATATTGTTTCCCCCACAGTAGCACGTGACCACCACGTACTGCTGTCCACCCCAGGGTCGCTTAGTAGACGCTTCGAGGCCCCCCCACTCTTAGCGTCCAATCATCACCAGTACTAGAAGCTTGTATATTAGGTACTTACTTTTTAGGCTACAATCGTTTTAAAATAAAATAGATTGAGTTTTTTGGAGATGTAGGTATGCACATCATTAGTTATAAAACATTTAATTTTAAGGCAAATGGAAATACAAGAAACGATGGGATCAAAGAAAATATTCTTCCTGAAACTGTTGAGAGGTATAATAAAATGGAGTTGTTACAGGATACGACTAACTTGGTATGTTTATAATTATATTTCTTTTCAAAGCAGAGTTGTTACGAAAAAAACATATGTTTTAAACACCATTGAATCTGATTAATATAACCACCAACTGATTTAAAACACGAGGGAAAAAACAATGTTTTTTTGCCAATGTGTTTAAAACATGTTTTAAACAAAGTATTATATTAACAAATAAAACAGCAATTATGGAACATTTAATTCAACTGATTTTCATTAGCGTTACATCAGGGACATCATACTGACGTTCTAAAATTAAATTATGAGTTATTATGTGAAAAATTATCGTATGAGTAAGTCAAAAAGGTCATCTCATCACAGTGGCCTAGTACGGTACACAGTGCTGGGCTTTTCCAGTGATTTCAAAGTAACAAACTTTTTTCAGGCCTACGACCAATACAACATAAACATCATGTTTGTATATTTGGATCATGTTGTCCGTAAAAAACAAGTATTTTTATTAATAATAGGTATATGTATGACGAGGTTAATAAACGTAAATGAAACAAAAGAGATGGCAGCCTACCCCAATGGGAAACCGGCTTGATAATACGTACTGGGTGTCAGGGAAACACTCCCGAAACTGAAAGGCTATTATTATACTAGGCTGCTAAACACAATCGAATACCAATAACCATTAGCCTTATACTCATTGTTTTAGTGATTTGGTATTTTGCAAACCCGAAATGTAAAGCGTACAAAACTCGGGATCAATGCCGCGCGTACCTAACATACCTACGTTCGCTACGACACGGACTGCGTATGCGAGCGGATGTCGTTCACCCCTAGCGCCAACTGATATTTTATTTGAATTCGGTTTAAAGAAATTTATTTTCAAGAAGAAAATATGCCACTTACATGAAAATAGTTTTAACATTTTAGTAAACTTATTGTAATGGTCGCCGAACACTCAGTCAATAGTTTCATAGCCTCAACAGGAAGGTGAAAAATGTTCTATTATATATTGAGACAGTTGAGACTTAAAACCACTAAATGAGCTCATTTTTTTATATTAGATGGCAATTTATTTTATAGCTTTGCTCCTTCATAGGTAATACTTTTTTTTGCGAAGTTTGTTCTTACCTTTGGCAGTACAAGTAAGCTAGGTTGTCGAAGACTTCGTTTACTAATTTGTGATATTTTTACAAAAGACAAGTTAGTATGGATGGGTTTATCGATTATTTTCCTTATTAAGATGCAAGTATTATACATATATAGTTGTTTAATTACATTGCGAACTTAAAAAAAAGAAGTAAATAAATGAGGTTTTTTTTGCAAATCAGTTTTATTTAACTGCCCAAAGCTGGTTGGTTATGTATGAAAAATGCAAAAAAAAAGAGAAAAAATCTAAAAAAAGAATCGCTTCTTTTTGTGGTTTCGTATCACCAGCACTATTACCTATCTTCGTTTTCGGAAGCGTTTCCCTGACACCCAGTATGTATGTATGTATCTAGGGTATAGCGTGTGGGGTGCTGGGCCAGAAAACGTCCTCGTATCCCTGACGGCCGCTGGTCCTTGTCGATGCGGCCAACGTTAGGCCGCACGGGGATAAGGGGCTCACCTACTTGAATTGTGCCAAGCCGGGACGGGAAAGAAAGGGTCTAGCGTATATAATTTGTAGTATTTCTACGAAATGATTTTCAAACGTCATAATTATCGTACTTTTGCGTACGATGAGATAATTTTTTTAAAAACAAGCTGTCAATGTCTAACCAAGGCGAACGCAATATCCCATTCAACATAAAATTTCCTGTTTTTTGCAACTCTGTTTCAAAGTATCCAAGAGGGATACTAACTTTAATAATATTTCTTGTGATTATACTAACATCTACGCCTTCGTTTTAGGAAAGCAAAATACTAAGTGGGAGACGGATGGTGAACACACAACGTTTTTCGATAATTTGTAAGCTATCGCCGATCACGACGCCCTTTTTAACTGTGGGTTGAGTTCTGTTGAAGTGGTTTCTGAACGTCAAAACGGACTCTATTTGCGATTAAATTTAAATTGTTTAATCTGCAACAAAGAATTTATTTAATATTGAATATTGATTGATTTGAGATTGGGACATAAATAAAGAAGCCGTAGCTGGAATTATGGCAAGTGGCGGTGGATATGCTCAATTAAAATAATTTACATCTGCAGTCGGCTTAAACGAAATAAACAAAAAAAAATGCAAGACGAAATTGCAGAAGAATGGGAGAAAACAGCTTGGGGTGAAATGAAGAGGGCTGGTGAGACAGAAAGAGAAGTCGCTTTGAAAGAAGGTCGCGTCAGTAAAGATGGCATCCCGATGATTGAAGTCATAGTAGATGGGTGTTGGTGCCGCCGTTCATATCAAACGAATTACGCTGCCAAAGAATCAAAATGCAGAGCAGCCAGATATCGATCCAGAAACTTTCAAACTGTCAAAGGAAACTTTTATAGATAATTTGCGTAAGACTGAATAAGAACGTAACCGTATTAGTCAACATACAGTTTTACGAATTCAGTGCAGTGAGTGGTTTGAGCTTAGACGCAACTTATTGACCGTATCAAATTTTGGTAAAATAATAAAACGTAGAAGGACTCAAAGCTGTAGAAATATAATAAGAAACATACTTTACAGCACACCAATTGCCCATGTCTCCTCCATACAGTACGGAAGACAATATGAAGCAGTGGCACTAGAGCAATTATCACAATTACAAAATATTGAAATTATGGAATATGGCCTCTACATAGACGAAAAATATCCCTTTTTAGGAGCCACGCCTGAAGGTATCATTGACGATATGGTTTTAGAAGTAAAATGTGCTCTAGCTCCTTTTAAAATGGGTAGTATTGATGAAGCAATTGACAAGAAAAGAACATTTCTGGAAAAAGGACAAAAATGGTCAGGTGAGTATTTTTTTTTTTTTTGTGTAATTATTCATTTAAATTTGTATATAGGCGCACTGAGTAATTTGAACACCTAGTTCATTAATGTCACCAACAAACGGCAATCAGAAACATCTACTGTCAGGAGATTGAGATTAGTTTGGAACTATATTTTGAACGTTTTTAATTACGAGAAATGGCCTTCTGATGTTCCGTTCAAGTTTTAATTGTATACTATAAACAAATTGTAATGAAATTCTAATTTTAATGTGGTGTTAAAAAAAAAACATAAATATTAGTAGGCAATTCCATGGTTTCCCTGTTCTCTGTCTTGACTTTATATTTCAATATTAGCGGTGAGTGACAAGTGTAGCTAGCGGGTGGTGGGGTGTAAGGGAGGAGCTAGCGTGGGAACTATTTTTTCGGAGCGTCCTCTTAATATTTATCAGTTCCATTATCCTACTCATATTTGCTTTACAATGTACACAAAAAGAGAATGACGAACGTTTCACGATTTGCTATTTATCTTGTAATCAGCGATAATAGCTAGATTGTTTTATAATTTACTTCTTCACGTGCGTCACGCAAAAGCCAGTGACTTTACTGCGATTTCATATTACGTGGAATTCTTAAAATAGACCACCAGCAATACCCGTGCGGCTTCGCTCGAGTAAAATGTTGTGAACTTGTGACCCATTTTATCCTCTTAAGAGACGGTGTACACGCCGCTGACTCCAGGCTGTAGCGTACATAAGGCATTTTTTTTTATTAATTAACAAAACTCAACTGCTTGTAAAAATAACTGAAAAGACGAAAATTGAAAATTGCAATTGGCTATATATTACAGTTAAAAATATACGGTCATGTGAAAGACAGACGGACGGACGGACGGACCCTATTTATATTGGTTACGAAACCCTAAAAATCTAATGCCAAGGTAGAGGGTACGTCCTTTAGCCGAAACAATGATCATCATCATCATCATAACATCACGCCTGTATTTCTCCGAAAGGGTAAGCAGAGGTGTATACTACACATACATTTCGGCAGTTACGTTTTGAGTCCCATGTATTAGGGGGCGAGCCTATTGCCATTAACCGGGCACAAATCCAGATTCCAGGCTTCTACTGAGAATTATCTAATGAAAAACTCAATAACACTTTGCCCGACCCGGGAATCAAACTCAGGACCCCACGCTCAGCAGTCGCTCTTGCAACCACTAGACCAACGAGGCAGTTTAAGCAACGATAATGTTGATAAAGCTTTTCATAGAAAGAAATCACATCGTGAATTCAGAGCGAAGAGTCTCAAGGCCGCCTGACTCACCAGGCGACCTGGTTAACTTAACCTCACGTAACAAGCTGATAATTATAAACAACCAGAGTGCGATAAACTTGATGTTTTCGTTAATAATCATTTGATACACGCTTGCCGAACAAAGTTACAAGAATAACCTGTATTGTGGGTGCGATGACGTGAACACTTGGACCAGTAAGCAATTTTTTACTGAACTCATAACTTGAACAGTAGTGGAGTGCCTGGGGAGTTTGACCTCGGAACCCAATTACTGTGAATGAAATTATATAAAATCTTCTAAAACGTTTTTTAGATTACAATTACGTGATTGGGTCAATTTGGGCTTAGAAATTACATAATTTTTTTTTTTTAATTTTTTTAGAAGTTGTTTAAATTAATAGTATCTACATTACTGTCGAGGCCTGAAATAAAGCAATTGACGGCCGAGTAAAATTCAGAAGTGTAAAATTCAAAAGGACAAAGCGCCAGCCGAGTTATTTTTGCTATTTCGGACGAGACTTGTATAGTACACTACTTTTCTCTCATTTGCGAGGAAACAATACAGTATCTAATTTTCATTCGCGCCAATTCGTTCACGCGCGGTTCTTGTTCAAATTTCAAACTTTTGAAAATAAAAATGCGCATTCAGCCTTTATAATGATAAAATATCGTGTACCTAAAAACACCTAATTCATGTAAGTGTGTACTTAAAAAACCTCGCTTGCATAATAAAAAAATAAAAACTGACCAGCAATTTCTATTATTGTCGTGTTGGATATTACTGGCCTGTTATTTCGTGGCGTACGGAAAAGAGCCGATTGATGTATTCTTATGTATTTGTTATTTTATGTAATTTTATGTCAACCTGTAGGCGTAGCATGACCAATTCTATGTCTATTATTCCAAGAGTAGACAAAGCTCTTTCTATACGTCAAGATATCTCTTCTTCTCGAGCATGAGGCGACCCGTCGACTCGAGTTTCTACGTAGACAAAGTGACAGATCTTTTTCCATAGCAACGCGAACGTAGCTAGTGCCGTACAAATTCTACCAAATCCTACCATATTATTACGTTTCGTTATCTAGAAAAAAGGTGAATCGAAATAGGAAACATTTTGTACGTAATTCAAAGCAACAACAATACGCATTTTGTAGTCATGAATGTCAAGGTCGAAGGATGCTTTTTACAAAGTAGTGATGGGACTCGAGTCCGATTTTACCACTCGTGTCGTTCGAGTCATTTTACAATTTTACTCGAGTACTACTCGAGTGATCGAGCCGTCGAGTCACTCGAGTGGTTCACGAGTCACTCGTTCACTCGCCTCTAACGAGTCACCTGTCATAATACTTGAATTCAATATTTTTTCATTTTGTCAATAAGTTGGACTGCCTCGTTGGTCTAGTGGTTGCAAGCGCGACTGTTGAGCGTGGGGTCCTGGGTTCGATTCCCGGGTCGGGCAAAGTGTTGTTGGGTTTTTTCATTAGGAAATTCTCAGTAGCAGCCCGGAGTTTGTTAATGTTAATGGCAATAGGCTCGCCCCTATTACTTGGGACTATAACATAACTGGCGAAATGTGGGTGTACTATTACACCTCTGCCTACCCCTTCGGGGAAATACAGGCGTGATGTTATGTTATGTTTGTTGTCAATAAGTTGAGGCTTAATAAAACGACAAGTTTGAAGTTTTATTTCAATACATCGCCAGTCTTACATAATCAACATTTATATATTGAAATTAATATTATATGCTAATAAAAATGAGCAAATATGATCTATTCATAAAACCAAATAACATTACATTATTTGGTGAGTGATTGGCGAGTGAATCGAGTCCGAGTGAACTCGAGTCGATATTTTTTTCATTCGAGTACGTTTTTTTTCGATGTCACTCGAGTAAAAGTGGACTCGAGTCTCATCACTATTACAAAGTAAATTAATATTTGTACTAGTGATTATATTATCTTTGATTTTTATGGTGTGCAAACAATAAAGTATAGGTACTCTATCTACACAGAGTACATTGTAATATATGTTGTAATATTCTATCTACTTTTTGTACCGAGAAAATAAACAGTTCCCGAGGGATGCGCGATAAGGCTTTCTGTGATAAGCCGAAGAAGCTGCGGGCATTCAGCAAATTTTCTTATATGTAATCCTACTAATATTATAAATTCTAAAGTATGGATGTTTTTTGTTTGTCCTTCAATCATGTTCAAACGGATTTGGATGAAGATTAGCACGTAGATCATAGGGTGTGCATTAATATAAAGGAAACCTTTTTATCCCGGGAAGACACAGTTCCCGAGGGATGCACGATAGTCATTCGATACTTATTACGAATTACACGCGGGCAAAGGATAGTTTTTGATAATAACTAAGGAGATAGCGACGATAGGAACCCGACATGTTATTATTGTTGTTCAAAAACTCCAATGAAACCAATTTAACAAGAATCTAGTCCTAATAAAACTAAAGAATAATTTTGTCTAGGTCTCATGAGATGTAGACTAATTTCTTCTATTTGAAGAGAAACATGTCTACCCCTAACTGTCAAAAGTAGAGAAAATATGTTTGTCATGCTCGACGTTGTAGACATGTGTCGATCGAAGTATAGAAACATTTCTTTTCTTCATTATTGACATCGGCATGCTACGGACGGAAGAAATCTATCATTTTGTCTATTCTTCCGTCGACATAAGCTTTGTCTACAGCGGTCATGCTACGCCTACTGGACACGACACAGGGTATCCTAGTGTGGGGCTCAGTGACACTGTTCAAATTTAGTGCATAAGTGAACATATGTAATACCGAGTCGTGTAAAAATTGCACTTGTATTTGTAACTGAATACAATTTTACCTTATATTATGTATTATATTTGTTATTCTTATGTCATAGTGTCGCAGCGGGAAACTAGGCGCGATTCAAGTTAATGTTGCGCATCTGCGCTTAATTGTGCCACGCGTGCGGTAGCTGTATGCCAGTTCCCCTTGTTTTCTTTATTCCGTGATATGAACCATCGATATACTGCCGCAATGAAACGGATACTGCTACCGAATTAAAAGTGCTGGGGATCTACTCGCGTTTGACGATATTAGATTAATCGTACAGTCGAATGCATGACAGTGGTAACACTTCAATTCAAAAATCACCCTTACTGCTTACGAAATAAAGATGCTGCTAATGTCAAAGTGTTACCACTGACGTGCGGTCGACCTTACCATTCATCGCGCAATTAGCTACTGGTCAGTGGTCAACCATTGATCGCTTGCGATAATCGTGTTTTGACGTTTGTTTCTTTGATCTCCGTCAGTATCTTTATTTTGCCTTTTTATGAGCCCATCTTTATTGTGTGGGTATCAGAAGTTCGAACTCAAACTCAAAACTTTTATTGCATTCATGTGTGTACATAGGTGTTAGGTAACTTCGTTTGTAGTTCGTGGAACGCGAGTAGGCCCCCTGATGATTTTTGTGACATCTCAACCTTGTTTTCAGTACGTAAATAACGATTTTATTTCTGGTGATGGTCTTTTAGTTATTTTGGTTATTTAATTATGTATCTACCCAATTCTGTCAATGACACACATTGTATCAAAATGACGTTTTTATTATTTATTAAATAATAAAAAACGATTTTCCCGCTGCGATTAGACGTATCTACTTAATCCCTTGCGCAAGCAGTAACAAATGTAGTATGCGAGATGTAACAATTTTTGTATTGAAATAAAGATTGTTATTATTATTATTTATTATTAAATATCTTGCAGTGTCTTTAGATTATTTTTCCTACAAGAGCCATCGTGCTTCGCTGTTTTTAGTTTTACACCCTACTTACAAAATAAAAAGTTAAGTTCATAATATATTGTTTTTTTTATTACAATAACAAATTTTTATTCTCAAAACGTTTATACATAAAATATCTGTAAATTCCCTGACTTCTGAGCTAGGTACAAACCTGTGTTACAGAAGTTGAAAACTTGAAACAGCAATCCATGAAAAGAACGTGCAACTAATTTTACTATACGCAAGTATTAATCGCACTTGATTGAAACATTTTAAACCAAAAAACTAACTAATTATTTGAATGATTACGACTTTTCCATTAATCAAAATTTATTTATCGATCTCTAAATTAGATGTCATTTGTAATCTGTCACACAGCTATTAACCTATTTAGCAACACTGTAATTGGTCAGTTGTTAATCATGTCTCCAAACATAAATCATTCCTTATTCAGGGAATCAAGATACCAGTTTGTAAACAAACATCCACCCACTTTTCAAATTATTCCTTTACCGGAAGGTGTCAATTACACGAAACGCAATGGCGATAATTTTATTTAACAAAGTAGGTGGCGTGTAGTGGTGTAAATAAAATGTGTTTTGTATCGATTCCCTGAATATACAAGATACATTTTTAAGGAGTGCGGATAATTTGCATGGTGGTTCGGTATCGCAACCACATTATTAAAATTCAAAACTTGCGTTGCGTCATACAAAGTCGATTTTTTTTACCCGACTGCGCCAGAAGGAGGGTTATGTTTTTCGAGTGTATGTATGTATGTATATTTCTTTGGCACGCTCTGTAGCCTAAACGGCTTCATGGATTTTAGATTGAGAGGTGTCGTTAGATTCGTCTTAATTGTGAGAGTGACACTGGGTATATCAAAATTTAAAAAATTAAAATGGCCGCTTTTTGGCGCCATATTACCTCTTCAAAAATTTTTTTTCTCCTTCAAAACCTATCGAGTGGGGTATCAAAATAAAGGGCTTTATAAATGCTTTACAAAAATATAAACAACTGATATGTTTAAATGTAATTTGGAATGAAATGCTAAAAAACAACAAAATATTCAACGTTAAAAATGAATTATATATTTATGTGTCTTTAAAAATAGCGCGATAAAACATGACAGAACTAAAAATTTTAAAATAAAAAAGTTAATTAACAAAACCAAAAAACCCGACTGCTTGTAAATATAACTGAAAAGATGTAAACAAGACTTGTATAGGTACATGTAAGTATATGTGACAGTATCAAATCAACACGCAGTCGGAGGCTACGTATGTTTTTGGTCATGAAATACAAAAGTATTTCATAGGTAGCCTCCGCCTGCGTGTTGATTTGATACTTTCACATATACTTACATGTACCTATACAAGTCTTGTTTACATCTTTTCAGTTATATTTACAAGCAGTCGGGTTTTTTGGTTTTGTTAATTAACTTTTTTATTTTAAAATTTTTAGTTCTGTCATGTTTTATCGCGCTATTTTTAAAGACACATAAATATATAATTCATTTTTTTTTTTTTTTGTATTTTTTTTTCAAGTGAATTTTAATTGTGTGGTTCCGATAAGGAATATCCGAACTCCTATGCAAAGTATCCACACTTCTTTAAAATTTATCCTGTTTACGCCACATATTTAAATGCTTATGCGACTGACTGACTTAATGATCTTAAAATACTTTCTTAAATACAAAAGCACGAGCTTCCTTTATGAGCCGCATACACAAATCTGACAATGGAATATTAAATGCCAATACGAAGCTAACCACTTCTTTGTATATGAAAATTAATGTTTCAGCTATAACAAATCGTGTAATTATTACTATTATTTGTGATTATTTTGAATTACGATCGCATTATTATATTTTATTCTGTATTTGTATTATTTTATACTTATTTATTATTTATTTATTTATTTGTTCAGTGGTATACATAAAAAAAACATTCTAAAGATGTAAACATAAACTCATTAGAGTTTTACCGTACATCAGTTATATGGGTATAATTACCTGAAATAAATGATAATTTAATACATCAGCAAGACAGCGAATACACTATTAGCTTTACGCGCGTAAAATTAATATAACAAAATATAAAAATAAACAAATACGCTATCTTATCTTTAGCGATATCGTGAATATAATCGCATACAAAACCGGATATCACGAAATGTAATAGTTGGAAATTTTGTTAATTATGTGCATATTAATATTCTGGCAATGTAGATATCGCCATCTATAGAGGCGGATATTTTTATGAAAAATATATTTTATATTTTTTCTCTCGAAATGACGGTACCTAGTTAAAGTGTAATATTACAGTTTACCATTTCCCCTCGATCAACTTTTACGATTCGCACGACTAGATAAGGTGCAGATAACCTTTCAGTTTAGTGTCGTTTATCAGCCGTTCTCAGAGTGAGGAAAAATAAGTATTGTTGATATAATGTTTACATTGAATATCCATATAATATAAGAATAAGCCATTTGGTTGTAGGACTTGTTTAGTAAATAATATCAATTTTGCAAGTTTTTCTAGACTTATTCAATAAAAAACTGGTATGCAGTTAACACAGGCTACTGTTTACAATAGATGCCAGTAGCTACGCATATACTTCATAGAATTATAGCCTTACCCTTGCACGGCATACCTCGTTCGGCATTGTCGATAATTGCTTAATGTGAAAATCAATCAATGTCAGATAAACGACATAATAATCCTGAGGTCACATGTTATCACACACTTTTATCTGCACTTCTACACACACTAACGCACACTATCGAAAATTACGTCATTTTCACTTTACTGAGAGACACTGACAAACAGTCGGTACTATTGGTTCGTGTCGAAAGAATGCAGCGATAAGAAAGTGTTCGAATTGCTGCGACCGATCGCGTCAACAACCCGGTGCCGAGTGTCTTGGTGGTTTGGTTTGGTGCCATCATCAAGCGCGCGCCCACCCTGTCGCTTCCTTGCCCACACAAAAACGAGGGAACGACTGTATAGTATAATGAATAAAGTTAAAAAAACAGAACGTTCCGTATCCGTATTCCGCAATTTCCTGATTCCGGTGAGATGTGATGATGAATGAGTGCGCTCGATCATGCGTGGCGTGGCGCCTCACTGGTGACGTTTTGCCACGAGTCCACGACTAGAAAGTTGAAGAACGGCTTTATAAAGCCATCGATTCGTGTGGTATCCGCAATGTTACAGCGCACACGAATATTTTTGCACACATGTTATGTTATTCACAACAACACATCAAATAATAGCGTTTGGCTAACATTTGCTTTTTATCAACGTCCTTGTCTGACTTGAACCTAAACTGTTTAATTGTCTCTAGAAAAATCTAATAAATATTTGTTATCTCATCTTAATTGCTATACAGACAAAACACATCAAGATTGTTCCTTAGTTTGAAATATTTTGCAAGATTTAAATCCGATATAAAATGACCGTTAACCCGAGGGTTGCTTTCCCTACTAATAATATAGTATGCTACTATATTACGTGTCCCACTACATTATTTTTCATAATAAATATATAGTAGGCTAAACTACTATATTTTCTTTCAAAGCAAATTTGGATCTAGGGGAAACTCGAAAAGGAGGCGGAATGCAGAGAAAAATGTAAAATAATACTCCACCGACAAGAGCCTAGCTCTTAAAATAATTATGAAGATGAGGAGCTTCTTCAAAAAAGCTTAGAACTTTGGCAGCTACCAATTTGTTTTCCTTGTGTATTCTATTCTGAGGTGCTGGGGGTCGAAACTACTATTTCGTCTATAAATAGTTGGCAACCCTAGTTAACCCTGAATATAATTTTAATGAATATGGATGATATATTCACATTTTTCTTTGAATATTCATCTGATTCCAATTCTATTCATCTGATTCCAATTCTAAGCCAGAAGCTAGACGTTATAAAATGAGCTCTACGAAGAATAACCAACCACATTCTAGGTTCTAGGACATGATACATATACTGAGACCCAAAAACCGTGGAATTTTTTTTTTTTCTAAAAAATTATATGCTTTGAGAATCGCTAAACAGCAAATTTGCAACACAGGTCAAACAACAATGCTTCAAAAATATACTGTTACTCATTGTTTGCGCAGATGCCGTGAATATAGAGCGTCTGCGCAAGTTATTGAGTAGTTAAGTACCTACGCTACATACCAATACCAACTGTATTTTAGTGAATGATGCCTCATTCCCAGAAAATATATAATTTAAAAGCTTTTAGGTAAATTTTATGATTTAGTTTTACCGTTTTTCAGAATAATTATTAGATTCCAAAGAACTTAATAATTAGATAATGGAATCCGTGGAATGAATTTATTTTGGTATTGAACTTATATCGACAAGTACTTCGACAATTTGTCGTCTGTGATAATAACACTAATTTGTGGTTACGTGTTTTAAACATTGTTGAGAATTAAGTTTTTTTTTTTTAATATGTAAAAAAATCAATGCATAGGTTTCCGTTGTACTGCATAAGTATGGAACCTGAATGATTTGAGTAGGTACTTAGTGTAAGTACATTTAGTACATATATACTTCTATTCAACATCAAAAAGGCGAAAGGCGTGGCCAACACATGCACGTGGAAACATTTCATTTCTACTTTGATAATATTGTCAACACGTCAACTTTATCTTGTGCAAAACCGTTGATAGGTAAATTCACCAGAAAATTAAGAATACTACTGTAGGAAAACATTTTATAATTAATTGCGAGTGTGGGCAAAACCCTGATAGAGGAAAACGGGACAATATGAACACTGCAAGAGGAAGAATAAAGTCACGAATCTAGTTTAATACAGTAGTGATAGTGACATCTTAAACGTAAATAACTGTATTTAATCTTGGGTTAAATTATACGGGAAATAGTGTAAATTGATATGCACGGAGACCCTTCACTTGAGAGCATGTTGCATTGGATTATTTGGATTACAATAAAGCATACGTACGAATTTATATATGCGATAGATAAGAAAATTATACTAACAATACCTAATTATAAACATCAGCAACAAAAATATCGAGACGAACGGACTAGACTGTTGAAAATGGTCTTACAACAAAGAAAATTTAACTGTATCTCAATGACTCAAGGGATGTTTCAGCCAGTGAACACAGTACACGACAACTGTCATTCTGACAAGAATTTTATCCAATTGAAATAAAGTTTATATTTTCATAGTTGTCCAGATCACGGAATAGAAAACAAGGTGGAAGTGCCACCCGGCTATTGCACGCGTGGCATAATTAAGCGGAGTACCGCAAAACTCAGTTGATCGCGCTTAGTTTCCCGCTGCAACACGACGATGTCTCGAACGTTTATGTTTTCGTGAAATTCTAGATTTGACGACACTGGTTACCGTAATAGCATTTCCACTTGTTTTCTATATTCCGTGGTCCAGATGATTTTGAACAGTCTGTCTCGATATTTTTAAAGCTGACTGTTTATACCAGGGTAAAATACAGTCAGTATTATACTAGGAGTATGCGTTTGTAGACTGCATTCATCATTGAGTTATCTTAGGTCACTATTTAAACAAACATGAAAGAAACTAATGCTTACCTTATCGCTATCTGTCGGAAGGGTTCCATATCCGTACCAGCTTCTAGCGGCCTTCAGCCGGGGCTCTTCTCTGGGGGACAGCAGGCCGCTGCCCCACCTCGCGAGACCCTCGGCCACGGCCGCCACGCTCGGCGTGCTCGGACTGCCATTCGGAGAGTTCGGAGACGCCGCTGACTTCTCAGCCACGGGCGGCAAGGTCGGACGAGCGCAACCCGTCCGCCTCTCATAAATCCTCTTCAACGGCTCATCTATATCAGTCTCCAATAACCCTTTCTTATCACTCCCTCTTTTAACTTCATTGACCCTTTTCGCTTCATCTTTCTGTATTCGCTTAGCGTCAGCATCTTTTCGCTTGACACTCTCATTGGAATCCTGACGACAAAGAAAAGCCTTTTTCAAACTCTCACTCGAGTCCTGTTTTGAGATCTGACCTTTCTTGTCCGTATCCTTGCCAGATTTCTTATCGTCTTTCGATAGCAGAGCACGTTTTAAGCTATCAGTTGAATCTTGTTTGTTGATCAATTTGCGAGGGCATTCTGTGTTCAAGGAGTCAGTCGTTTTCGATATGAGCAGTTTTGAGTAGTCGTAGGGAGCATGATCGTTTGAAGGTGGGTTAAGTTCCAGAGATCTTCGATTCTTCCGCTTGTCCGCTGGCGCTATCTGTGCCTTGGCGGGCAGCAGCCGACGCGGCAGGAGGCTGCGATGGTCAGCGAGTGGCGATTCCGGTCGCAACATTTTGAGCGGCGATACTGAACTGCCGCGTGACTGCACTCGCCTGGAACCAGAAAGAAAGCATATTTAGCATACATTCATAACATAACACATGTGTCTCACAAGATAAAATAAAGAGTCTTCAAATACAGTTATCGTAACTTTTGCCGCTTTTACATAAGCAAAGGCTAACCTTCCGCATTGTCTAGCAAGTCATTAGAGTATTAATTATCTCTACAATGTAATCTCTCGTTAAGTCAGCAGAGACATTACCGTGTCAATACAATTAATTCTAGAGATGTAACGTGTTCAGGTTATACAGAGTAATAGAATACCGAGTTTTAATCTGTTTTGTTTTCACCGAGTCGTGTACTCGGAAAAGTTACTCGGTTTAGGTTTACGCAGGTTTGGCGCGGAAACATGTAACGTGATCACGACACGGGCTGCAAGCGAGTGGTACCTATGCGTCCATCACTCTGCCGACGATGCTGGTCCGTGAGTCACTCATTATTTTGTCAACAAATAATACATGGAATGCGTTTAATCGCATTTAACTAGCATTGAGTGTAAACACCTGACAATTACTGGTTAGATTGTGTTTAGTAACTGTTCGAACAATGAGTGGGCGTAAAAGATCACGTTATTTTACATTATTATTATTAACCGAATACTCGGCACTTGAACCGAGTTATTCGGCCGAGTACGAGTAATCCAAAAATTGCCGAGTAATAAACTCGGTACTCAGCCCATCTCTAATTAATTCCAATGTCTTGATTGCCGTTGCTCACATCAAACATTCCAGTGTTGTGACTGACTTCTCATATCACGTTGTGTACGAGTGTTGTTGGGAACGATGTGAAATGTGTAAACACGCAGTCAGATAACACTGGTATATCTACGGAATCATATACAAAATGTCATAAAATAATGTACCTATATCTCAAAGGTCTGGGTTATCGCATCATGCTTGAAGTTCATAACACGGTCTACAATAAATTCTATGCCGTATGCATAAATTCTTAGACCCGTATTACAGAACGTTCCTCAAGCTTTGATCACTGCTTAGAACTAGTTTATTGAGTTGAGATTGAATTTTAGAACATTCCTCAAGCATATACTCATTATTACAGTTCAGCTGAGTTTAGCTTTATTTTATACTGACACTTGTTTCGGTATTTGAGCAGAGATTTGATCTGTAATCACTCAAGTGTAGTCGAGACCACGCTTGAGTAGAGATTTCTTTCTTATTTCAGGTTAAATTCTTGTGCTATGTTGTTGAATTGAACTTTATAATTACCGTATTGGAACAAGACCATGCTCAAGTAACGATTCTATCCTGAAGTAGTGATCAGTTGATAGAAGATCAAACTGTACTTGAGGAACGTTCTGTAATACGGACCTTAATTATTAAGTAGTGATAGCCTGGCGGTTGAATGCTTGCCTTACACAGGAGGGTGTGAGTGCGAAACGAACCCGGCCCGTATCTCTGACTTCGAATTCATGTGCGGATCTGAATTTGATTCGACCTTCCTTTACGGTGAAGGAAAATATCGAGAGGAAACCCGCACACCTGAGAGTGCTCCATACAGTTCTCGTTGGTGTGTGTAGTCCATCAACCCGCAAGGCCAGCAAGATTAAGCTTCTCATTCTAAGAGCCCCGTGCCCAGCAGTGGAACAATGACGGGCTAATTATGTTATGCTTAAATTCGATATGTGAAAAACTATAATTTCGTTGTAATACGACCAGATATTATCCTGTCAGGTCGGAGTTTATCCTGTAGCAGTAATCTACTAATTTTATAAAGCTGAAGAGATTTTCGATTGTTTGTTTAAACGCGCTAATCTCTGGAACTACCAGTCGGATTAAAAAAAATATTTTTGTAGATGATAGCCAGATTCATGTGGAATAGTATAGGCTAAACATCACGCTACGACTCTTAGGGGCTGAACAAAAATTAAAAAAGATAAATTTTAAATTAAACAGGCTGGTGAAACCGCGGGGCACAGCTAGTATAAAATATAATAAAGAAAGAAAAAAATGGTTTATTGTCCCAGTTAGTGACGCGCAATATTTAAACAACAGTGATACAAAACACAAACAGGTAACTAAAAGGTGGGGTTACAAAGAAAGTCAAACAAAAAAACACATAGGTAATAAAATATAAAGAAAGGACAGTCGACATAAAATATAATAAAAGTATACACTAAGTAAGTAACAATTTACTTCATCATTTCTTAAGCGTTTTCCCGGAAAATTGTGAAGCTCCGTTTGTCAAATACACTGCTTATTATATGACTAATATTCACGAAATATTGCTCTTTGTAATATCTAAAGCAATTTTAAGCTATATTACAGACAGATTATGGAGATGGAGACAGTGAAAATATTAATAAAAGTACGCTTATTTTATACGAATACAAAAGAACGTCCACATTGGAGTGGTCAGTAATAATAACAGAGTCTAATAATAACACACAACAATAACAAGTATGTGTAACTTAATGGCGGATTAACAAGTAATAACAGCAAAGTGATAACAGTGTGGCATATTATGGAGTCCTTTGTTTAATTATTTTATTTGGTTTTCAATATGACAGATATCGTGATTTTATACAAAAAGTTGAGAGGTGTCAAGGGACACCCGGATGGAACGAAGTTCCTTTCGATTCGGTATTGCAGTTGTTATGGGCAAAGGTAGCCACTTAACATCAGGTGGGCCTTTAGCTCGTTTCGCCAGCCTATACTATAAAAAAGAAAAAAAAAAGTGTCTTTACAACTTTTCGTGAGCATTTTTTCCGTCTAGCCCCCTTTCACAACGCGCGATAAGGAACTACGTTCCAAAAATAAAAGGGTACTGCTATTTAGGTTTTAAGTGTCCCTGATGTGTTGCTCTTCGGTCTAATGGTGGTGATGTTCTGTTGTGTCTTGTTTTTGGTTGTGCTACTGTTGTCCGTAGTCGATCCTATTGTTTATTTTGAGTAGCATGGACTTTACTCTCGGGCATTTGTCGGATGTGGCTTTGTGTTTGGTGTCGTATTCGCTCTTAAATTTTTAATTATGGTCCGCGCAATTGACATACTTGGGCTCGCCGTTTTTTGTTTTGATCGAGCAACTGTCCTGCTTGTGACCTTCCTCCGCACAGTGGACACAGGGGTGTTCTTTGTTCTGGCACTTAGCTTACGACATAAAAGTGTAAAAGTGTAAAGAAGATTGGTGATTTCGTCAGGGCCGTAGGTAAAGGTTCTGTGGCCTCGGGGCAGCATAAACTAAGGTCATCGAGGGTCCTTTTACCGGTTGTTCGGAAGGTTGCTGCCCTATGCTTGCTTCCAGGACCTGGGCATTGCACATCCTCAGTGATACTGCCGTGCTTATTAGTTTAGTATAGGATGGCGAAACGAGCTAAAGGCCCACCTGATGTTAAGCGGTTACCTTTGTCCGTAACAACTGCAATACCACCTAGGCTGTTGCCTAAATGGTACCGCAAATCGGTTCGTCAAACTGAGACATGAAGATGGAAAGTCTCATGTGATTGTAATTTAACCGGCACCCGTACCCTTCAGACCGAAACACAGCAATGCAGGCATCACTATTTGGCGGAGAAGTAGGTACGGTGGTAGTACTTCCCCGGACGAGCTCTTTGACAAGGAGCTCTAATACTACAACTAATCATCATCATTATCATCATTTCAGCCGAAAGACGTCCACTGCTGGACATAGGCCTCCCCCAAGCATCGCCATAACGACCGGTACTGTGCCTTCCGAATCCAGCGGATTCCCGCGACCTTCACCAGGTCGTCGGTCCACCTTGTGGGGGGCCTACCCACGCTGCGCCTTCCAGTACGCGGTCGCCACTCCAGAACTACAACTAATACTTGCGAGCATTTCATGCCTTCCTTCCTTCCCCCTTTTTTGGGAGAGGCTTATGTCCAGCAGTGGACGTCTTTTGGCTGAAATGATTTCATACTTTACAGTTCACGAAGACTTGTGGATGGCATGACCTACTTGTCTACATTAAATAAGGTAAATAAAATACGTAACATGACTGCATCCCAACGACCATACGGCCCATAGACGCCTCATAACAGGCGACCGATGTCTGCAACATCTATGAAATTTCACTAATGTAGGGCGCCACTATTCGCCACTTGAAATCTTCAGATCAGTTTCGACCACTTACATGAGCCGTCAAAACTGCGGCGTTAGTGATTAGCCAATAGCCACCTTGGTAGGGCCAATCGGATTGCAGTACCAGCCTCAGCTAGCGGCAGAATTTATCGTACGCATTATATTCAACATTAGGCCTTCTATTAGGCTGTTTGGTCGTTGACTACTAGGTAGGTACTATACTAAACTAACACTTGCAAGCATTTCACACTTCATAGTTTACGAAAACTTGTGGATGGCAAAACATTGTAGCTGCTATACCTACTATTTAAAAACCTTACATGCATGTGCTTTAACACTGTATTATATCATCATCATCATCATTGGAGCCTGTCACTTAACCATTCTTGGATGTAGGCCTCTTCCCTCCTTTTCCATTCCTGGCGGTCTTGTGCCCGACTCATCCAGTCATGAGCTCCGTGCCGTCTAATGTCGTCGACCCATCGCTGCGGTGGTCGGCCTCTATAGAAGCCATCACTGAGTGACGTGATGGCTTCTATAGCAGCGAAGAAGTGGGCAGGACACATTGCAAGAATGGACACCAACAACTGGACGAGATTTTTTTTTGAGTGGAGACCCAGAGCCAATACTCGAGGAAGAGGCCGACCACCTCAGCGATTGGTCGAATGTATTGTATACTCATGTTTTAAGCAAAAAAAAAAAAAACATTAATTTTCATTCATTCATTCATGGCGTGACTTACATTTCTACCTGTCTGCATTAAATAAAGTAAATAAAATACGTTACATGACTGCAATCCGAAATAGACGCAGACACCCACGAGTATGCTATAACAATGTAATATTATATTGAAGTGATAAGCAAGACGTGTTTTAAGTCATGTACGATGGTAATTAACATATAGTTAACGATAACACATGATTTTTAAATAAAAACGCCATTTAAAACTATGGTGTTATGGCATTTAAAACAGGTGGTGAAATTATGGAGCCGCGAGGAGTGATATTTAAGTTAGTACGTCCAGGGTACAAACAGGGATCGAGCAGAGTACTAGCGTCAGGTTTAATAACCTGGAATAATACGCTGAGCTGGACACCCTTTATTCACAACTCTGACACCCACACCGGCCACACCGCATGATTGTCACCATTAAGCAAAGTTGCGGTTGCTCTATGATTGTCACTGACAGCAGTGACAGCTGTATGTAAAAAACTTAATTTTTCTCTGTGGTTTTTATCAATAGATAAACAGAAAATCGGAGACTGTAGAGAGAATGTAATCTCTGTTTTGTCTTATATCTTGGCATGACTTTTGAATGTAATTTGTCAATAATAATTATTAAAAGACATTATGTTAACAATTTCACACACTAAGGTTCGGTCTTTCAATAGCCAGTTAACTTTTAACTGGAGAATAAGTTTGACGTTTTGACAGTTGTAGTATAGAAAATCTTTCAAGACTTCACATTTATTCCTCAGTTAAAAGTCATCAGACTATTGAAATACTGGCCCTAAATAAAATTATTTAACCTAATTACATGTGCAGACTTAGTAATTACATTTCATCAGTAGTTATTTGAATAAAGAGACGTGCCAAGATTGTTTACTAAATAAGACAAGAGAGAAAAAACAGAATATATATATGTATGTGTGAGCTATGGAGCGAGCTATGCTTGGAGTTTCTTTGAGGGATACAATCCGTAACGAGATTATCCGGATAAGAACCAGTGACCGAAATAGCTTGTAGGATCAGTAGGTAAGCTAAAGTGGCAGTGGGTTGGCCATGTCTGTCGAAGGACCGATGGCCGTTGGAGCTGACGAGTCCTTAAGTGGACACTGCAAATCGATAAACGCAGCGTAGGGCACCCACCAGCCACGTGGACCGATGACCTGGTGAAAGTAGCTGGGGGGACTGGATGCAGAAGGCAAAGGACCGACTGTTGTGGCGCAACTTGGGAGACGCCTATGTCCAGCAGTGGACTGCGATAGGGTGAGTTGATGATGTATGAATGTTCTTTTTATCAGTCTCAATATCAGTTGTGACGAAAGTTTTTCTTTATTTCTTACGTCTAAGCAACCACGGTAGTATCATTGCTAAATCATCTTATGAATGTACAAACTATTATCGTAGGTATATCATCGTGCAGATATAAACACTTGAACATTCGTAACAATACATTTTGAACAAGTCTTAAGTAAAGCCACTTTCCTCAAGTAGGTAAACAGTCTTGCGAGGCTAGCGTGGCCACCGTGGCTGGCGATGCAAACGTGGCTGGCGTGGCCGTGACATTGTCGTGTTAGCTGCGTCATGGCAGGGCCCGTGAGGTGGCGCGGAGTTTTCATTGTGCGCTGCCGGGTAGAGTGCGGCCGACGTCAGGTCGCACGGGGAGAAGGGGCTTGCCTGCTTGTGGCGGGCTGGAACCTGTCAGGGGTGGTTGTGCGACTACAGAGGGTTCCCACGCCCCCGGCCAAAGTTAGTTGAAGGAAAACCGTGGTGCTTTTAGACGGTAAGAGTCCGACACTGGCTCCGCCGACCCCGGGCGGAGTGCGTCCATGAGGATTTCCCAACGGCAAAAAAAGTAGGTAAACAGTAAGAAAACGAATGTTTCGTCTCAATAACATGTACATAAAGTTTCGTAAATAGCATAACAATAGACCATTACGAGAGCACATTAATAACTGAGATATCGTGGGAATCAAGCTTGGTTTACATTTCACCATTATTCATGAAGTTCTCAGGATTTTATCTTTTACCTCCTCTATTGGTCTAATGGACGATTCATACCAAACAATTAGTCAGCCGTCGATAGTGAGCAGGCCTTTTTTTTGCCGTGGGGAAATCCTCATGGACTAAAACCACCACGGTGTTCCTTCAACTACCTTAGCCGGGGGCGTGGAAAACCGTGAGTATTCACACAACCACCCCCGACAGGTAGCCCGCCACAAACAGGCGAGCCCCTTCTCCCCATGCGGCCTAAAGTTGGCCGCACCCTCCTAGGCGGCGCACACGGAACACTGCACACCACCTTACCTCAAGGGCCTTTACCAGCTATGCCAGCTGCGCCAACAACGCCACAGTGAGCAGGCCTACTGTGACTCCGTGTGAAAGTGATGTCGAACTAAATTTTTCATCCATAATAATAATTATATGCTGACGATGACGATACGTTGTAGCGTGCATACTTACAGTTAGAAATCTATCTGGTGAACCACCACTAAGGCTAAAACCGCTTGCACTCAATATTCGATGGCAGCAGTAGCTACGTGTAATGTAGCAGGATTTGTTCAAGGGATTTTGTCGACAAAATCTACCACTGCGAAGGATCGTGATCATACTTGTCGACCGAGACAATTAGACAACTGTCAAACGTAAAGTAATTCGCACTTATATGGTATAGGGATGACGAAATGTATGGTAGCTAAGGTCCAGCGCCCAGGGCAAGATATGAATTTTGCGCACACCAAACTTATTTTGTAGGAAGAGCAAAGCATAATAAACTGGTGTTTCAATTTTGGGCAAGTTCTGTGCCCATGGAAGAGGAAAGGAAGATAAGGACAAGGGAGAGGAAGACCTCAAACCACCTGGATGTCAAATATCCATAGGGATATGAAGCCTTAGGAAGGATGATGCCTACCAGCAGCGGGAGAGATGGCGACGCATGAATATCCTATGCGAATGTGATGCAGTACACCACATCAGAAGACAGCATCTTGGAGGCCACGTCATCTCAACACAGGAAATCAAATCCTACTCCCCCAAGGTCATAGTAGACTTCATGATTTTAAGCAATATAGCATGTATCCTTATCCAATTAGGTACCTTAAATACATTGTGCATTTAATATAGATCAATATGGCCCTTTACAGCATGTAATTTAAATGAATATTTTCGAAGATATTACAGATTTAAAATTTAAACGCTTACAATATCCAGTAAAGATATCTTTTGCAATGACCATTAATAAATCGCAGGGTCAAACTTTCAACGTTGCATGCTTAGATTTGAGCGTTGAGTGTTTTTCACATGACCAATTATGTGTCGCTCTTTCAAGAGTAACCACGTCTAAAGAAAACATGTTTGTATTGTCTATTGACAAAAAAGCTGTGAACGGTATATAAAGACATTCTGTAGTATATTTAGTAGCAGCATTGCACCCGTGCGAAGCCGGGGCGGGTCGCTAGTAATAAATAATAAAAATGAATAGAAAAGCCGACCCCGAGTAACGGGAAAAGGCGAGGACAAAGAAGTTCTGTGCCCGTGCCCTAGCGGCCTGCAGGCTACGGGTGTGGGTGCGCCCCCTTGAGATTTGCGCCCCTGGCAGCCGCCTCTGCAGCCAGCACCTCTTAATGGCGCTGGGTATCGACTACCGAGACGAATGCGCAAATAGCAGAGGGAATGACCGCAAACTAGCCAGATATTAAATTATCTTGGTCGAGTAGTAAAGGTGAAACTATGTGAAAAAATCATAAAACCACGTAGTGCTAGCTCACATTTGGCGGCTGACTGTAATCGTGCCAAACGTTTGGTGTGGATCGTCCCTAATTATAGTCACAAGTAGGGCATGGATACCGGTTTTCGGTATTACCGAAAAACCGGAATACCGGAGGATTTTTGGCATTTCCTAATACCGGTATTGTAATCTCCAATATCGGTTTTTCGGTATTTTGCTTTAATTCAATTTCCGACCCCACGTCGACTGCCCAACAAGAGTCAGATGTTTGTAGCAAACATTTAAACATGTTTGTGCGATTTACATACGAAACATTGCCATTCCGTTGGCGAACCACGCCGTGTAATTTTTATGTTTGATTGTTTGTTCGTTCTAGTTGATTATTTTTGATAATTTGAAAAGTTTAGTGTTGAATAACTTGATTATTTTTACAACTGATTGTTTGTGATACTTTGATTGTTAATGGTCTCAAAAAGACTTGGCTACGATTGAGCTGAAATATAGTTAACTCATAAATTTAACTATACCTATTTGGTTGATATTAGATTTCAAGATTTTTTTTTTTTTTTTTTTTTTTTTATTCTTAACGGGCTTGCGTTTGACCATCACCTCACCTGATGTTAAGCGATGGTGCGGTCGACGATGGTAGAATTAGATTAGATTACAAGTTGAACACATGACAGCTTTGGAGTTTAACAGTACTGTGGTTTTCTTTGATTGTTTTATAACATACATACATACTCTCTCTCTCTCTCGTCTGTTTCCCATTAGGGTAGGCAAAGACTATGGTTTTCTACCCACTACAATCCTGATACATAATTTCACTTCATATATTAATTAATCTCATCATGCCATATGCATGCACGTCAGTTAAAAGTGCTCTTAACCCAGCCATTTTGAACGCCCACTATTTGGTTACAGTATCTTGACCGAGTTCAGCCCTTTTTTTCCTTGGGGAAATCCTCATGGAAACACTCGCATCTGAGAAAGGCGGAGCCAGTGTCGGACTCTTACTGACTAAAACCACCACGGCGTTCCTTCAACTACCTTAGCCGGGGGCGTGGGAACCCGTGAGTATTCACACAACCACCCCCGACAGGACCTGGCCCGCCACAAGCAGGTGAGCGTGAGGTCGGACGGTGGTCTTGGGGTAAAACCGCCACCCACAGGCCCACTCCTAGGGTGGCTGGAGGTCGGCGTAAACCCTCATGCAGTGCCCAGTCCGACTCCTGCGGGTGGGAAGAGAAGTCATCGTACCCTCTCCACCGCCTCCTTCGCGAGCATCACCTCCCCTCAGTAGGAGACGGTACCTTCCCAAGCGCTCTCGCCCCCGACCATGGACAGAACCACAGCCGGAAGCGAAAGATCGCTGCCACCTACTGCATTGACGAGGTCACAGTGGCAGTGGTACTGGCCCGAGGTGGGCACTCCGGCAGTGTGTGCTGCGCCGTGTCCTCAAGGCAGCTCCCGGCCTATGCAACACAGATACTTCCCGAAGCAACCATGCGTCGAGAGTATCTGCGTCAGCCGGTGGTGAGGGTGCCATGGTGGCGTGCCCTACCGAGGTTGGTTCCCTATAATTCTTCCATCCACTCTCGTTTCGTATACTTGTTTCGTCAATGCCCACTCGTCCATCCTATTCTTCATACTCAAACCATCTAAAAATTCCTTTCTAAATCTTTGATATTACATTTTCTTTCACTCCACAATATTCTCTCATCACGCTTTTTCGCACTGTATCTTTTTCTTTTTATTTATGTTGTATTTTGTATTTAGACATTAATTTACACCACAAAAAAAGAATAATAAAAAGGAACTTGATTTTTATTTTGTTTTTACACTAGCAAAACGAGGCAAATCACGATTATGTATTGTTTTCTGTGGCCTGATTCACAAACGTTCGAAAAGTTTCCGTTTCCGAAGTGAAATTTGACCGGCAAATTAAACAAAACGACCACTTCTTGCTACCATGAACGCTGCAAAGCATTCGAAACGTCAGGAAAACAAATATTAATAATAATACACGATGTAATCCCGTGAAACTTGTTTCGAAATCCGAATCCGTTCTATTCTCAAATCGTTTTGTTTCGTAATAAAAACAAGTTTAACCGGATTACATCGCGTATTATTATTAAAATTGGTTTTCCTGACGTTTCGAATGCTTTTCAGCGCTCATAGTCGTAGGAAGTGGTCGTTTTGTTTCGTTTGCCGGTCAAATTTCACTTCGGAAACGGAAACTTTTCGAACGTTTGTGAATCAAGCCACTGAAAATGTATAATTTTCTTATAAAAATACCGAAAATACCAAAATCCGGTTATTTAAAATTTCAATACCGAATGAAAACCGGTATTACAAGAATCTCCAATACCGCCATGCCCTAGTCGCAAGCGCAGGTGCTAGGTAAGGTCTGAAGTTCAAAGTGAGATCAATGATTGGGTTCAAAGTCACGTTTTTTTTGTAGAAAGTCTCAGAATTACTTATGGTGGATTTACCGTCTTCAACGCCTAAACTAAAAATAGATACGAATAGAAAGAACATAAGTAGAAACTTTTTTGAGAATGACTCATTTTGGGGTTACTTTTCTACCCTTCACACTTTTTAGTATTTGACCATGATAGCGGCCATAGTAAAATATTCTGTGAACATTTCAACTAGCTACCTATTACGTTTAAAAAGTAATAGGGTCACGTTGGCACCCTTTGGATACGTAACCCTCAAAGGGTTAAAGATTAGGTTTTCTTCAAGGTTGCCTGGAAGAGATCGTCGATCGCGATAAGGCCGCCACACTGTACAATAGTTTAAATGCATATTCAATGTAATGTCTTTTAGGTATGGTGTACAATAAAGCATATTATGATTATAAGCCTGAAGTGTCCCACTGCAGGGCAAAGTCCTCCCTACTCTCCTTCCACTTCTCCCTGTCTGTTGCTGCAAGAGTCCAGTCATTTTGGAAGGAGTCCAGCTAATCCCGCCATCTCCGTCTGAGCCTGCCGCGTTGGCGTCTGCAATGTAAAGGGACCCATTGAGTTGGCCCAGTGCTCGTCTGACATGTGGCAAATAAGTCCAGCCCAATTCCACTTTAGAGCATAAATAAATTAATAAAAGGTTGACTGTTAATAAAGCTTTGTTTACTCCGTTAATTAAAACAAGCGCCACGAGTTTTTTTAAATTCTAAGCTGTTTATATCCGTAAAAGAAATCAAGACGACAATTCTATTCTATCCGTTAGAAAGTGTCCTCATTTGTAATGAATATCTATTGTCTGGCGTGTTTCCAACACAACCGGTAATTGTCTGCTAATTAAGCATTACTTTGCTGGTACCGGTAAGAATATGGTGTTATCTTTGTATTGTGGGGAAACCAGGTTACCGTGGACGTGGTACTCACAGGCAATGAGTCAAATATTTAAAAGTAAGTACCTACGATGCACAAGTTTCGGTTATGTGCTTTTGGCCTGTATTATTATAATCATGGATACTCGGACGAACAAAAAATGGCGGACGGAATCTCGCTGAGAAAAGATTGAAGCACTTTGTTTTTTTATAAACCCACTATTATAATTTCGACAGAATTTTAACACACCAAATATTATATATTTTATTTGTGAAACTATGACAATGACTACCGTCACACGAGTTTTTTTGCGTAATCGCGGCTTTTAGTCTTACTATGGGTGTGAATGTGTGCGTGCCAGCCCGTACTTTTAAGCGAGCCGTCTTACTATGGGTGCTTCATTTTCTGTTTAGCGAGATTCCGTCCGCCTTTTTTTATTCGTCCAAGCATGGATATTTAAATATAATATAATGCATCATTCTGACATACCACATTGGGCTGGTAAAGGGCGGAGCAGTCTATTAGCTTTAGTCTGTTTTATTTTATTTTATAAATGCTATTTTGATTATTAAATCCGTTTTTAAGAACCTGTGAAAGTGGTTTAAATTGTTAATTTGTGTAGATGATATCAATCAAGGCTGTAGAGTCGATGCAATCAATAGACTCCACGGCGTCTTCGCCTAGCTACGGAATGCGAGACTTTTCTTTTGTTTTTGGGTAAAAATCCTCATGTATATCCTCGGTCTGAAGAAGGCGAAGGGTTTTGTCGGACTCCTAGCGACTATAACCACACGATGCCCATCTTCAGTACGAAATAGAGGCGGTTCGGGAAGTCCAAATCCTCCAATGGACAACACCGATTCCCTCTAGTGCAACGCTTTCGGCACGTCTCGGAAAAACACATTGTGCCACGCGATACGCGAACACAGTACGCGACCACCACGAGCTGCTGTCTTCCCCAGCATCGCTTAATAGACACTTCGAGTGCCCTTTTGCGTCCACGAACCCGGAGATGGTCATCATCATTATCATTTCAGCCGAAAGACGTCCACTGTTGAACATACGCCTCCCCCAAAAAGGGGGGAAATACCATAATCGCCACGCTTGGCAGGCGGGTTGGCGATCGCAGTTGGTTGGTTAAATACTCAGAGAACGCTGCTACCCATCCTCTGGTGAATCCCTTAGTCAGAGGTTAGTCGGAGGTGGTGCCATGTAGTAATAGACCTACAAATTCTATTAGCAAGCGAGTAGCATAGTTATGTCACATACTTGCTATTTATAATGCAATTTCATAGCATCACACTTCACTAAGTATTCTAGGTAATCAATTATGCACATTCATATTCCCTCGGGCGAGGAATGACGTCATTCAGCTACGTCACAGTCGCGATGAGACTGCTATCTAGTTTTAGCTCCCGGTGAGTCACTGGGCGATATTTTTAGCTTTTATTTATTGAAACAGTTAAGAGATTAATTTGTTGAATATAGAACGATTTCTTTTCATCTGTGAGTGAAAAGAATTTATAATTTTCTCATTACTAGTATAGTTGTTGTAAGTCTCCGAAAGAAAAATAATTAAAGGGTATTGAAAAGTTTTATACTATAAGTACTGTATCAGGAATGCTGAGCGGGGGTTCCTGGGTTCGATTCCCGGGTCGGACGAAGTGTTATTGGGGTTTTTCATTAGGAAATTCTCAGTAGCAGCCCGGAGTCTGGATTTGTGCCCGGTTAGTGGCAATAGGCTCGCCCCCTATTACATGGGACCATAACATAACTGGCGAAATGTGGGTGTGCTATACACCTCGTCCTCTGCCTACCCCTTCGGGGAAATACAGGCGTGATGTTATGTTATGTATTATACTATAAGTCGTAGCGTATAAATCTTTACCTTAATATTATTTACATTTGGTATCTGATAGTATATCAGGATCACGTGTCCAAGTACCATTACCTACTTACCCACACTTTTTAACTTTTACTTGTTAACTTGATATCCAATAACGTTATCAGACGTCACAGTACTTATCCTGTTTACATCGCAAAGCCAAAACGACAACACGAAAACAGAATAACAAGCAGATATTTACAGACTTAGGTGCTGGGCAGACGGCGCGGGCAGCCGCGGGCCGGACATTTAGCCGCAAAGATAAAGCTTATTTATGGAATCCTATGCAACAACGTTCGGCAGGCATAGCAACTGAAGACAAGGGTTTTCTCTACCAAAGAATAGACAAAATGCCATTTTTTGTTTGACATTTGACATGTTTTCATATTCACTTTGACATTAAGATATTGTATTATTCTGGACGTATGTAATGTATTTTATTTATTTATTTATGTACACACAACACATTTTATAATAGATAACATACAGAACAAAAACTTGAGCACAAAGGTACTGCTTATCTCTAAAAGAAATTTCTTCCAGCAGACCTGCGTATTATGCTTTATTGCTTTAGAAGCTTGGCGTAGAATTGTGTATTTCCTGTTGCATGCTAAATGGCAGAATATAGCTGCACAAAGATTGTTTTTATGACAATATTCATGTAACACCTACCTTACCTATATTCGCAATAAACGATTGAATTGAATTATACAACGTAATATTGTCTGCTTTTCCGTAGACAAATCTCTTGTCTACGATGGTGATGCTACGCTTGCAGGTGTGTCATGCGTGACATGTCAAACGACAGCCGCGCCAGTCAAAATGCCGCGGTGCCCGGCGGCGCGGGCGGTCACCGGTGAGTTTGTGGAGTTCGCGCCCGCGCGGACAGCCACGGCTGCACGGGCAATACGGGCATCAAAACAACGGGCAAAAGCGGTCATTATAACTGCCGTCTGCGCAGCGCCTTACATATGTATGTACATACAATCGTGTAACAAACAAAGAAGGCTAAGACAATGTGAATTGATTTATATGCAGCCATATTTTAAAGTTTATAATGTTGCTATCATAACAAGTCAGAAAACAATAATATTTAGCTTCAGTTGGTATTCAAGGTATGTTTGTTACGGATTTCATCGTCATAATTATTCTGTGCGGATCAAAAATTGATTATCACTTGGTTTAACGGTGAAGGAAAACTGCACACCCAAGAGTGCTCCATGAAGATCTCAATGGTGTTTGTGTTGTGTAGTTTGCCAACCCGCACTTGGCCAGCGTGGTAGACTAAGGCCTGAACCTCTGTCATTCTAAAAAGAGGTCAGTATCCAACAGTAGGACAGTAATGGGCTGATGATGATGATCTGCGCCTGAATATAGACCTTCAAATGACCGCTACAGTAAATGGACAAAGGGTATTTTTCCATCACCACGCTTGGCAGAAGATATACAGGGTTACTATTTTTATATCAAAAAAACTTTAAGGGTAGTCTCTGCTCATCATTCTGCACAACTGCTACTATGGGACCAATTCCGAAAGCGTGAAAAAAAAACGGCTGTTTCTAACTTATCTGGGTACTGGATACCTTCAGACCTAAATTCTTTTGATACCTAACTCGATCGAATGTGTACTATTTCACGATATCAGGGTTGCTTCAATAGTGAAAGTTGTTCAGAATAATGAGCAGAGACTAGAATCTGACCACGCTAACTCTGAAGTAGAATTATGGCAGCACCGTAAATAATAACTATCAAAATCTCTGTGATGATTTTATTATTTCAATGCAGAGTTAAAGGACACTGAATGAAATGGGCCAACGTGTAGAATAAAACTAATATCATAGTAAAATAATGCTTAAGAACGTTATGAACACCGAATGTATTCGTTGCACCTGAATGTAAAATTGCAATGTATTATTAGAGGACTTTAGAGGATTACAATATAGCTTGCTACCGAAGTTCGTTAGATGGCGTTGACACTATTATAAGTAATTAATATTTTAAATGTAATTTTGTCAAAATCCTGCTAGATATCAAAGCATTAGGAAGTGATTAATATACGACATAATTGTATATACATACGATTAACCTGGGTTATGTTCAGTTACAACGTAGGCCCGAAGCTCCATACAAGTTGTTCCATGTCGTCATGTCATGTGTGTGTGTTGTTTTAACCAATTATCAATAAAAAAATTATCTGTTTAAATCCTAGAAAGAAAGAAAGAAAAGAAAGAAAAACTTTTACTTGGCACAGAACAGTGACAGGACAGCACAACAATAACATTAATAAAAATACAAAAGTTAATTATAAGTAAAAACATGAATTTGCTTGATTTTTGCTTTACTGGTCTGTACTCAGGCGCGATTCCAGCCCAAGATTTGGGGGGGGGGGGGGGGGGGTCAACTTGGCTTACGTACAGTTTCAAGGTCCAAATTTACCAACATTTTTTTTTTCGCAATTTCAAGGTAAAGTTTGGTGTTAGTTTACTATGTAACAGAATAGTTACTTACAAAATGAACGTCAACAAAGAGGAAACAAACGCGAGCGAAGCGACCCCGAATTTTTCATATTTATGCGAAAAGTTTGACTTCAATTTAAGTGTATTTTTTGGAGTTGCAGGCTATGAACGCTAATGAAGAAGCGCGAGCGAAGCGAGCGTGAAATTATTTCGTCACCGCCAAAGCTTCAATCGCTTGCGCCTTTGAGTGTCCAATCGCAACGGCAGGCTCATGTAGAGTAGCGCAAACCGTTCAATAAAATGAACTACCGCCGTCGTATGTGATATTATTTGTTATTAAACTGGAAATATCATTCATACTTTATTTTGAGCAAACTAATACCTATGCTGTAAATTGAACTTCAGTACATAAACAAAACTCTGAAATAATGTTAGGTATTTTTTGACGTACGAGTAGCTGATGTCGTGTTTGAGTAAGTAGGTAGTAAGTAGTACTTACCTAGTTTTGACTTCATTGTTTACTTTTGGACGTTTAAGCAGGAAGTCATTAATTTATTTTATTTTTGTAAATTGTCTATTTTTAGGAGATTTGTCAATTTGACGTGTACGATTTTGAGGGGGTCATGACCCCTACGACCCCCCCCCCCCCTAGAACCGCCGCTGTCTGTACTTAGTTAGTCTGACAAAACTAACTCTGCATTAGGGTAAAATATCATTATAGAGATTTTGATCTTGTTAACGGAGTTGCCATAATTCCACCGCAGAGTTAGCGTGGTCAGACACTTTCCTTCCAAGTGTTTTACTCTGTATTTTTGATTGCAGTTTTGTTGTTATTAGCAGACGGGCGCGATTGCCCATCCATTTGATGTAATTCCTGTGCCGAATTTATTACACCCAAGAGCGGGGAAGTGCTGGCTTATTTGGGAACCACACGGAATACTGCAGATTTTTAATAGCAGTGTAGCAAATAAGCAGCAGTAAATCTTTTTATTCCTGTAAATAACATAACATCACGCCTGTATTTCCCCGAAGGGGTAGGCAGAGGTGTATAGTACACCCACATTTCGCTAGTTATGTTATAGTCCCATGTAATAGGGGGCGAGCCTATTGCCATTAACCGGGCATAAATCCAGACTCCGGGCTGCTACTGAGAATTTCCTTATGAGAAAACTCATTAACACTTTGCCCGACCCGGGAATCGAACCCAGGACCCCGCAAAAAAAAAAAAAAAAACCTCCTGTAAATAAATGTTAGAAAATTTAAGAAAACTCAATTTTTTTATCGAACAAACTTGTTTTAAGATATTTTCTATACATCTTCCATTTCTCCTAGCCCTTTCCCAATTATGTTAGGACCAGCATCCACTGCTTCCAGTATACACAGATATGGCTGAACATCAGTATTTTACACGGAGCGACTGCCATCAGACCCTCGCAATCCAGTTACTGGGCAATTCTGACATTCTAAGGTTGGACCAGTTGTCAGACTTTCGGCCCTTTGACTACCCGTAACGACTGCCATAGGTACGATTATGACACTTCGCGGTGGTACATTTTATCGACAAAATCCCTTAAACGAATCCTGCTGCATTACACGTAGCTACCGCTGCCATCGAACATTGAGTGCAAGCGATTATAGCCTTAGTGGTGGTTCACCGGAAACATTTCCGACTGTTCATATTCGTATGACAACCAAGGACTACTGCTTAACGTGCTCTCCGAGGCACGGAGGGTTCTTCATCGAAGATATTTTTCGTGCACACAGTAATTTCTTAAAAGAGCAGGAACACACTTGCAATTAGTTGCACCGCAATAGTTGCACTGATAAAAAAAAACATGGAAGTTAATTTGGAGCGCGCCCTCTTGCAAATTCATCATTCATCATTTCAGCCGAAAGACGTCCACTGCTAGACATAGACCTCCCCCAATTAAGGGGGGATATGCCATAATCACCACGCTTGGTAGACGGGTTGGCGATCGTAGTTGGTTGGTTAAATACTCAGAGAACGCTGCTGCCCATCCTCTGGTGAATCCCTTAGTCGCCTTTTACGACACCCATGAGAAGAGATAAGCATTCACGTTCAGGGCGTTGTTGCGGCTGCCGCGCTATTGTAGTGCGTCGGCAATGTTTGCCGAAGCACGTACAGACGGGTTCGACGCCGTCTGGCGTAAGAAGTCTTCCTCGCTACTGCGCAGGCTGCGCGGCAGCCCCAACACCATCCTAGGTGCGATAGACGCCCGGGCTGATAGCCCGTTAGTGTGGGCGCTGATCAACCGGACTAAATCTCTGCTAGTTATTAAGTACTAACATAGGATAAGTTGCATTTGTTACTAACACATTATAGACCAATTTGTTTTCTGAGGAATAAATAATTTTGATTTGATATTTTTTTGATAAGGGTGGTGCAATTCTTTATGCCCGGAATCACACGGAACTAATTAGTTGCATTGCATCCATACTTTATTTTGATCAGTGCAAATAATTGCAAGTGTGTTCCTGCCCTAAGACGAAATCTTAAAAATATATCAACGTAAATATCTAAATAAAGTAATTGGGTTAAATCCACTGTACTGGTTATTCAGTCTGTTACTTATCTTGCGTAGAAAAAATATATACTCCATGCGACCATGAAAAATGAATAACAGGAAATGTAACTGTTTACTTTCGTAATAACGAATATCTGATATCATTGGTAAACGTAAAAAGACAATTTTTTGTTGCTCTTAAATGTGATCTATTTATTGATACAAGCTTTACTAATATTTTTACATAAAAGGATATATTTACCATGTAAATCATTTCGATATTTCAGCACTGTTAAGGTGGGCCCTGACGATGTATCCATTCGGACGTCGTTTTAATGACGACTTCCAAAAAAGCTTGACTTGTTCTAAAAATAACATACGCTTTCAACATTCGCGGACAGATTTTGGAATGCGGCCACGCCATTCTCACGAAGCATCGTCAGTGGCCACCTTTACAAGCGATGGCGCGATAATATACGAAGTATTTGCGGGAGGATGTTTATGAGTAGATAAACCGATCTACCCTCTTCCTTTTTCGTTTGGTGCGCTGGGTGCTGGGTACTACTATCTATCACATAATTACAAATCACAACTCATGTTCTCGACAGTACCCACTCGCGATATTTTTTCGGCACTTTTTAGGATTTGGCACAATTTACTATGTAAATCATTTCGATTGAAATGATTGACTAAATATCCCGTGTTAAGTAACATTATTAGTGTAAGTGACCATGTTAGTTTAAAAACTCATATGATACAGGTGTTTTTTATTGTCATGGGTAAATTCATCCCGCATCATGTATGCTATAACATACACAAATCACACTCACGCACATCATAACCTAGCACTATTTCACTGGATTCTGGCAAACAAGAGCAAAACCCTTCGGAACAGTGCTAAATCATACTCATACATACCAATATCTCTAGCTATAAACACATCGAGCCTGCGTGGGCGACCCGCCAGTAAACAAACAAGCTTGGTCGCCAGTTGCCAACGTGCTGATATTTGACAAACACATTTACTATGCAATGAATACCAATCAAGTATGTTTTCGTGCTTAGAATGTATACGTTTCAAGACTAGCATTGTATAAATTGCGTATTTGTGAAATATATAAACTCTTAACAGTCTTGAGAATGGATCTTTCGTACTATGGTTGTTGAAGGAAAAGTTATTTAAATACACGTATATATATATTGCACGCGTATAGGATATAGAGTTCCAGTGACATGCAAATATGTGCACAACTTGAAACATAAGCAAATGGTTTAGTATGGTAGTTTAGTTGCTCAGCCAAATGAGGGGCTAAACAACCACGCAGATTAGGTTTAGGTTTAAAAAATGTATTCTCAATAAAAACACAGTCACTTACTTGAGAACAATATTAACTTATGCTATGATGGTTTAGTTCGTCGAATTTAAAAAATTGTGGTGCATCCAATGCATTCATTATTTTACAAAAGAGTTGTCTGAAATTACATATAGTGCTAGCTCAGTTTTGAATGCATTAAATGAGATTATAAGATATGTTCGTTGCACATCGAGACCCCTCCAGCCAGTTGCCCAGTAACTCGGTTGCAGATGTCTGATGATAGTCACTCCTTGGAAAATACTGATAGGATTTAGCCGCATCTGATTAGACCTGATGCCGACACAAATATATTTGGGAAATGTCTAGGAGAGAGTTGTTAAGGCAAGTCCAGACTATAATCAAGGAATAAACAAGTATTGCTATCTACTGGCCAGCCTGGTTTAGGCCCGGGGTAGTCTGTAGTTTCTATGGAGTGATATTATGTAAGGAACGTAGTATAGCCATTACACCGAGGATCTTCCGGACGTTGACCAGGGCGAGATTAGGGCGGCCCTCGAGCAGCTTAAGAACAACAAAGCTCCGGGCGATGACGGCATTACTACTGAACTCCTAAAAGCAGGCGGGGCTCCGGTCCTGAAGGAGCTACAGAGTCTGTTTAATTCCGTCATCCAACAAGGCTCTACACCGGAGGCATGGAGCGGGAGTGCGGTGGTACTGTTCTTCAAAAAAGGGGATAAAACCCTTCTGAAGAACTACAGACCCATCTCACTCCTGAGTCATGTGTACAAGCTGTTCTCGAGGGTCATCACGAATCGTCTCGCCGGAAGACTCGACGAATTCCAGCCACCAGAGCAAGCTGGGTTTCGAAAAGGCTATAGCACCGTAGACCACATCCATACTGTTCGGCAGATCATACAGAAGTCTGAAGAGTACAATCAGCCGCTGTGTATGGCATTCGTGGACTACGAGAAGGCCTTCGACTCTATCGAAACTTGGGCAGTTCTGGATGCTCTTCAGCGATGTCACATTGATGAGCGGTATATAGAGATGCTGAGATGCCTATACCAGGCCCCTCAGAAAGTATTGCGAAAAAAAGTTTTTATATATGGGAGACTGGCCAGTTATAATGTTTTTCGAAAATATGATTATTTATAAGTAAAAATAAGTAAGTTCCAATTTCAAAATTTCCCTCCACATTTTTTGCGAGTTAATTCAAAGTATTGTGTCTCACTGAAATATGGATCTGCGCCGGGAACATTTTAGAGCTATGATTTTATACGATTTCAAGTGTCGCCTGAAACCGGATGAATCGTACGATAGACTTCAAATGGCATTCATGGATGAAGGCCCTTCCAAGGCAACCGTGTATCGTTGGTATAACGAATTCAAGCGCGGTCGACCAACTTTGGGGGATGACGAAAGAAGCGGTCGCCCTTTGACGGCTGTTACCGAAGAAAACGTGCTAGCAGTGAAAAATTTAATCCAAGACAATAGGCGAATTACATATCAGGAGATTCAACACATATTGAAGATTGGATCGGGAAGCGTTCACGAGATTCTACACAGCCATCTTCGCGTGAGGAGGATAGTATCACGCTGGGTGCCGCACAACCTCACCGATGCTCAGAAGCAGGCCCGGGTGGAATGGTGCCGTGATATGCTTAACAAATTTGAAGCAGGCTCGTCTCGGCGTGTTTACGACATCGTTACAGGTGATGAGTCCTGGATTTATCAATACGACCCAGAAACCAAGCGCCAGTCGACTGTTTGGGTGTTTCAAAATGAGCCAACGCCTACCAAAGTGAAGCGATCTAGAAGCGGGGGTAAGATTTTGATCGCTAGCTTTTTTAATTTGACTGGCCACTTGGTATCAATTCCCTTACGGGATCAAAGAAGCATTAATGCCGAATGGTATACTACCAAATGTTTGCCAGAAGTTTTCTCTGTTATAAGCAACAAGCGACCAAACACAGGGCTCCGCGGGCTACTGCTCCACCACGACAATGCACCTGCGCACACCGCACTCAAAACGAGGGACTTCCTGGACAGCACGCCAGTCAAACTCCTGGGTCACCCTCCTTACAGCCCTGATCTAGCACCGTGTGACTTCTTTTTATTCCCAAAAATAAAAAATCAGCTCAAAGGGATACAATTTTCGTCGCCGGAAGATGCGCTGGCTGCGTTCGAGCAGGCTGTAAACGAGGTGTCTGCGGCGGACTGGAAAAAGTGTTTTGAAAACTGGTTTAGGCGCATGAATCTTTGTATAGAGGCTGGTGGAAAGTACTTTGAAAAGATTTGATAAAAATATATGTACGTATAGAACAATTTTTTTTAGTTTCGCAAAACTTTCTGAGTGTCCCACGTACAACGCTGCTACCATGACTGTTCAGCTTCAGGACCAAAAGACGAAGCCAATCCAACTGCGCAGAGGGGTGAGACAAGGGGATGTAATATCCCCGAAATTGTTCACTAACGCGTTGGAGGACGTCTTCAAGACGCTGGACTGGACTGGACAGGGTATCAACGTTAACGGCGAGAACATCTCACATCTCCGTTTTGCCGATGACATCGTTGTAATGGCTGAGTCGCTGGAACAACTGGGCGAAATGCTGCACAGCTTAAACGGAGCCTCTCGACGTGTCGGTCTCGGCATGAATCTGGACAAGACTAAAGTCATGTTCAATATGCATGTCATGCCGAGACCAATATTCGTCGAAGGGTCGGCACTCGAAGTTGTAACGGAATACGTCTACCTAGGGCAGGCAATTCAGCTTGGTAGACACAACTTCGAGAAAGAAGCCAACAGAAGGATCCGTCTGGGCTGGGCAGCATTTGGCAAACTTCGCCGAGTCTTCTCGTCGCCTATACCGCAAAGTTTGAAGACAAAGGTCTTCAACCAGTGCGTCGTGCCAGTCATGACTTACGGTGCCGAGACGTGGACACTGACAGTTGGGCTAGTCCACAAATTTAAAGTCGCTCAGCGAGCTATGGAGCGAGCTATGCTTGGAGTTTCTTTGAAGGATAAAATCCGTAACGAGATTATCCGGAGAAGAACCGGAGTGACCGACATAGCTTGTAGGATCAGTAAGCTGAAGTGGCAGTGGGCTGGCCATGTCTGTCGAAGGACCGATGGCCGTTTGAGCAGACGAGTCCTTGAGTGGAGACCGCGTATCGGCAAACGCAGCGTAGGGCGCCCCCCTGCCAGGTGGACCGACGACCTAAAGAACGTGGCTGGGGGGGACTGGATGCGGAAGGCAGAGGACCGAGCGTTGTGGCGCAATTTGGGAGAGGCCTATGTCCAGCAGTGGACTGCGATAGGCTGAGTTGATTGTAGTATAGCCAACAGCCAGGCGGCGTATGTTGCCCAGCCTAGTCGAGTGTTGTTAGGAACTTGTATAATTTATGTAAATTCGAAGATTACTTGCACGATAAAGGCTTCAATGACGTCAGTGCAGTACGCATGTATGCGTGTACTTACCTTTTAATTACAAGCACAGATATGACATATACCTGCGCTTCTACCGGTGGTAAATGTCATGTCTCTGATTACAAGATAAATACGACAAGTATTGATATATCCACTTGAATTAAAGCACTTTAAAAAAGATTTTTGCTAACTAGTAGGGATACGACTCGAATAAAGTTTACACTTTACTCACTTTACTTTACAACTCGTTAGTTACTTCGTCATATTCCCGTAAATCGCAATAATATGTCATGATGATAAGTACCTACTACTCAAAAGAAAAGGAGGTGCCAAACAGATTTAAAGGCTATCTAAACCAAGAGCCAAATATTGGAGCCATGTAATCCAATACGAAGCACAAATGATGGCGTGGGTAGTACCGACAGCAAAACAAACAGCCCTCTGTCGTACCGGCCAACGTGCAAATATTTGTTACTAACAACTTTAGTACAGAAAACGCACTACACACAATGAACGCTATAGGCGAATACAAAATTACGCAGACATTGCACACAAGGAAACAATGTCGGAAGGGCTATGGACAAAAATCACAACAGAGTGGATGCCACGCAGACAAAACCCTCATCTCCTAAGCAGATCTGCCATCTCCTGGGCCTACCTCGTTTACGTTTTCGGCAGTTCGGAATTTAATCTGTAATGTTGTCCAGGCCAAAATTGCCAAAGACCGCACAAAGTGAGGAAAAGAGCAAGGGAAGCATTTGCCTCCAGTCACTATTATTTATTCTGTGGTTCGAGGCGAAGACTAAGCTTGTATTAACATGGTTCTAATAAAGGTCGACTTAAGGAAACCGTTAATAGGATAAGATGGCCACCATCATTACTGATACATAAATGACGAACTTCAATAGGACATTTCTGGCCAGTCAGCGTCTCTAACAACCTTGCTAACTGCTGACTGGATAAAGTTTTCACCATGGCGAGAAATATTCTCGTAAAGGAGACAAAAGAAAACAACTAAGAGCTCCAGCAGACAACAGACTGGAACTGTCACCCGATTCTTGGGTGATATTAATTTTTGTATGGAATCGACTAATCGAGTCTGCCGAATTTCGCACTCCAGTATAGGTACATTCTCGTTTCTTGTGATGATTAGGAACCCAACTAATCTATTAGCCGAATAAAAGTCTGCAGTCTGTGGGGGGAGGGGCTGTAACTGTAATATTTTACCTTCTGTACGTATCTATATTGCGTGGTAACAACTACTTCAATACGACTGCAGAACGATATCGTGTGTATCTAAGATCTGAATTTATTTGCTGGTGTGACGTCATCGGCGTATTCATAGCTATTGATCGGTTTGGTTACTGGCGAAATATGGTAGTTCAAGTGTTAATTATTTGGATAAATATGTGAATTTATTTGTACATACGTATGGTGAGTTAAAAATCTTACATTACATAGCTTGATATATAGCCGTGCGTACGGTCGACCCCGCACGTCGGTGGTAACACTTTGACATTAGCAGCATCTTTATTTCGTAAGCAGTAAGGGCGGTTTTCGAATTGAAGTACTGTCATGCAGTTGACTGTACGTATTTAATATCGAACCTATGCTCACGGTCTAGCCAATCAATAAGTCGCTCAACGCGGGGGCGTGATGTCTAGAGCTGTCAACAACAGCAAACGCATTCCGACCTGCCTTTATGAACTCGAGTAGGTAGATAGTTATACCACAGTGTAATTATCTGTTCCATTCAGTGGTTCAACGACTATTGACATTGACAATTTTTAAAGGCACCTCGGGACATTGTTTGACAGTTTTGAAGGGAGCTTGGGACACTAACTCTCGCGTTGGACCACTGTTTGGAGTGACTAGACTGTCGTCATGCTGTGCTCTCAAATCACCTCAGAAACGTAAAGCTACTTCTATATCATTAGATACAATAAAAAAAATTAAAGACAAGATGCACAACTAGAGGCCGACCGCGTGGAAGTCGTTTATTGTGTTTTATCACATATTCCACAGGAAAGCTTTTAATTCCGGGATAAAAGTAGCCTTCTCTGGGTTCCAGATTTTCCAGACTATCTCTGTACCAAGTTTCATAAAAATTGGTTCAGAAGTGATCGTGGAATAGAAACAGAAAGTTTATTTCGCATTTATAATATTGTGCTTGTTGCTTGTATTACTCAAAGAAGGTGGCCGGCGGGGACTGAATGCGGAAGGCAGAGGACCGAGTGTTGTGGCGCAACTTGGGAGAGGCCTAGGTCCAGCAGTGGACTGCGATAGGCTGAGTTGATGATTACATTACTCTAAATTCAGAAATTCTAATTCGGATTTAGGAAAGGAACCTCCTGATTATACCGACCTAACTCTTATCACACTTTCCTTATTTCCATTTCCAAATCGTGGGGATGCACACACGCGGTCTAGTTTTGTCAGATCGATCACCACATGAATAGGAAGGATCGAAAGGTTTTTAGGCAAATAACATTAAACCGTATTGCGACAAAAAATATCATTTACTTCTCGTTTTTCCTTCTTATTTGAACGCTGCATCGTGGTTCGCAACCGTAATGTTTGGAAACAATTAGTAGTAGTTAATTGGACCTGTTTTGCGGAACTAACGCAAAACCATTGTAACGCTTGATTTGTCCAACTATAATAACAATACGAGTGTTAAATGATTTCTGCATGTTTTACTAGAAATGATTTTGAACAAAAATTTATTTAATGGTCACGCAGAACTCTGCGCGCCACCGTCATGGGCCTTCTCTGGTCGGGCAGCTGACTACCCCGAGTCCGCCGCGCCGCCCGCAGGCCCTATTCTCCCGTAATTTTTTATAGAGGTTTTCTTCCTCGCAGTCCGGGCGGTGAAGTCAAGAGTCTCGGTCCTAAAACGAGGCGTGAGAACATAACCACAGCATTCCTTCTGGGGTTACGAGTTAAGACGAGATTGATGGAAGCAGAAAAGGACAGTCACCCCCGCTGCCTGCCGATTGGCATCGTGAGTGCACACTGGGCCCATCCCTGCTCCTCCACTGCGCCTTCTGCTGACATCAGAGAACAGGCGGAACAACGCCCCATTCATTGGCCCAGATCGGGCACCTCCCGTGCCAAAATATTCGCCATGAGCAATAAGGTCCCCCGAAAAGAATTATTACTCGTGCCCAGGGTACACCGGCTCAACAAACTGCTGTTCCCTCCAGACCTATTGAGAAGGACCAACATAAGGCACACGAGATTTTCTGTCCCAGCACCCCAGGGCAAAGACCTCCCTACTCTCCGTCTATCTATGGTTGTTAAGGACCAGTCTTTATGAAACGAGTCCAGTTCTTCCCCCCTATATCCGTTTGGGCCTACCGCGTTGATGTTTGCCATTTGTCGGGACCCATTGGGTTGTCTGGCTGGCATGCGGCAGATGTATCCAGCCCAGTTCCACTTAAGCTTGACATCTGTCACATTATATCAGTTATGTTTGTCCTGAAACGAATTGCTGTATTCCTAACTCATGCTTGTGGTCAAATAGTCAGTCTGAGGTTGACTGCCAAGCGTGGTCGGACGAACATAAAAGTTGTCACTCGTGATGGCAAATAGAGCAATTTCAATGCATAGTCCGGATCTCTAGAAAATTTTAAATGTCATGGTCAATACCAGGTAGATCCTTTATTATGGCAAGAGAGTTTCGGACCCTGGCTTTTACAGTGCAGGAAAGCAGATGTTCTATGACGTGACAACACAAGACATGATAAAGGTTAATGTGTAGCCTTATTAAACCACAAAACAAGAGGTTATTTTAAAACATGTTTACAATAATTTTGGTAAATAATTATCTGCTAGGTTTCCTCGTAAGGTTTCCCTAAACCACTCGTAGATTTTTGACTGCTAGTGTTTTTAACGTAATTCCTCTGAAGATATTTGCTCTTAGATAAGTTAGCATATTCTTATTGAAGTGCAGCAAGTAAGTGTGATGACAGGATACAATGTATGAAGTGTGAAAATATAAAATGCACTGCAATTATAGTTAAATTACAAAAGCGCTTCGGGATTGTTGTTGAATTTATGCATGCCGTTTTTTTCTTTTCTTTTAGCAGTCTTTTTCTTTGGATCAGTGTCTTTTGAATTAAAACGATGACTTTACAAAAAAGCTGTATTTGATATCCGTATATTCGACCTTGCAAAGTCTTATTCATGATCGAGAGATTTACTTTCGATAGTCTGGGCTGTGTCTGTGTTCGCAAAAACAACAATACTTTTTTATCACCTCTTGTTGAGTACACGTTGAGTACTAATCCGAACTCGTTTTGACGTTATTTACAGAGTTGGAGTAGCAAAGTTATAAAATATTTAAGCACTAAAACATTGAGGTAGTTTTTACGAGGTAGCTAGTATCTCATTCGCGTTAGTAAAATTGATGTCGTACTCATCATCTAGGTATTTTTGTAGTATACCTATACATACAACGTGTTATTCAAATAACTGAAAACCGCTAAAGAGGTCATTGTACTCATCAGTATGAACAACTTTTACTATGGGACCAACCTTGATATCGCAAAAAAAATATCTGCTGATACCTAAATTTTTTCGATTTATGAGAACAGAAATGTAGGGATCAGCTGATATTTTTTTTGCGATATCAAGGTTGGTCCCATAGTAAAAGTTGTTCATACTGATGTGTACAATGACCCCTTAAGAGGTTTTCAGTTATTTCAATAACAAGTTGTATATGTACACATTAGGGCATGCGTTTCGACCATATTTGCATGTTTTTCAATTTCGAAATTGACACCCCTAATTTCGAAATTGACACCCCTAATTTCGAAATTTCGAAATTTATTTACTTAAAGACAAACGACTGTCGAATGTTAAATCGTCAATAGAACTCCACATCTACTCTAGATTAGTAGAGCTGTTTCAGCGGCAGGATGCATTTGAAACCGTTTTAGAATCTTATTAGCACCTGAATTTATGAGAATCTAGCGTTCCGAAGAACCCATTTTTAACCGACTTCTTCATTACAGTTTTTTTATTTCGTTATAACCCATTTATATTTATTTGTATCTCTATGAGGATTTCCAAATGTGAAAAACCGGCCAAGAGCATGTCGGGCCTTGCTCAGTATTATAGGGTTCCTTAAGTAGGTGTTACAAACAAATCAAATCCAATATTAATCACGGCTATTTTAGTTTTTGCAATAGACGGCAGAATTGGCGACTCAGAGAGTGATGTCAGTAGCCGCTAGATGGCGCTATACAGTGCCAAATGTAATACACGGCACTTGACGGCAGCATTGGCGACCCAGAGAGTGTTGTACGACGCCGCTAGATGGCGCCAAATTTAAGAAGTGTGTCGTCAACATAACACAAAGTTACTTTTTGTGATTTTTTCAAATAGAAAGTAGCTAAAGGAGCATTATTTGCTATGATCATTTTTCTCTAAGGTCAATGACCTTTGAACTAGGACGTTTTAAGTATTTTTCAGTTTTCTCTCTATAACTCAAAAAATTATAATCACATTATACTCGAAATAATTTTAAAAGAGAGTTTTCACAAAGGTCTATCAATGTGGAATATTATAACTTTCTACGTTGCATAGTTTAGAAATGGCAGAGGGGGGGACACATTGCAAGCCACTTTGGCGGGCTATATTTCGCAGATGGTACACCTGATAAAAAAGTGATGTATTAAACATTACCTTCATTTTAGTAGACCTATTCAATGATACCCCACACGAGGGGGTGCAGCGAAAAAAAAAAATTTTTCCCCATTTCACATATATGGGCGCCACCCCTAAAGAACGTAAAAACTATTTTTTTATTCTTTTAAAATTGAGATCTATATGCAGACTATTTTTTAACAAAATTTCATTTACTTTTGTTTATAACTGTAGAAGTTATTAAGCTGTAAAGGATTAGGACAGATGGACAGACGGACAGACGGACGGACATGACGAAACTATAAGGGTTCCTTGTAGGACTTCGGAACCCTAAAAAGGAAGCCATCTAATCAAACTTAAATCCACGAATGGCAACATTGCCTTTTCTAATCCGTTTCTAGCAAAATGATCAAAGAGCTCAGCTTAACTCCGTTTCTCTTATTAAACAAGACAATATACCAGAGGCATGAAGAGGAGTGTGTTGGTTCTGTTTTTCAAGAAATGTAAATAAATCTTGCTTAGGGCTACAGACCATCTATTTCAATCCTGAGTCATGGTATACAAGCTGTTATCTAAGATCGTCACAAATGATCTCTTCGGGAGACTCAACGATTTCTAGCCCCGAATCGAAAACAAACCAGGTTGAGAAAAGAGGCTACAGCATCGTATCGGCATGAATCTCTGGACAAGATCAAAGTCATGTTCATGTGCATATTGTGCCGAGGTTCATTGAAGGTACTTCGCTCGGAGTTGTGCAGGTATCTGGGGCAGGTTATTCGGCTATGTAGATACAACTTCAAATAAGTATCAGGCAGAAGGATTCAGTTGAGCTGGGCAGCATTTCGCAAACTTTGCCTTCTTTTCGTCGCCTATATACCACAATGATTGAAAACAGAAGTCTTCAACCAGTGCGTTCTGCGACTACTGTGTCGAGACGTGGACACTGATAGTTGGGCTAGTTAACAAATTGAAACTCGCGCAGCAAGCTATACTTCTTTGAAGGATAAAATAAGATCCGTAACGAGATTATCCCAGAAACGCACCAGTGACCGACATAGCTTGTAGAATCAACAAGCTGAAGTGGCAGTGGATAAGTCCTTGAATGGAGATCTTCTAATGTAGGTTAGGACGCTCCCAGTCAGGTGGACCGAAGACCTGGAAAAAGTATCTGGGGTGGACTAAATGCGGAAGGCGGAGGACCGAGTATTGTGGCGAATCACCAAAAATGTCCAGCAGTAGACTGATAGGTTGAGTTAAATAGCATTGTAGACCATATCCATTCTAGTCGGCATATTGGAAGAAAGACTGAAGAGCACAATCAGCTGCTGACGCTGCTGTATATTTGTGTACTACGAGAAGGCCTTCGGGCGGTTTTGGATACTCTTTTGAAACAGTTCACTGATGCTTTGGAGGACGTCTTCAAGACACTGGATCAGACGGGGAAGGGTAGTGATGGAAAAGACGAGAACATCTCACGTCTCCGCTTTGCCGATGACATTATTGTAATGGCAGTCTATGAAAGTCAGCTGAGCGAGATGCTGCATATTCTAAATGATGTCACTAAGTTTATCGGTCTTGTTATGAATCTGGACAAGACTAAGGCAGGCAAGATCATGTTCAATGCGCGTGTCGCGCAGCGTTCTGAGCTCACAAGTTTTTCCTAGAATAACCGACGCTAGAGGTTACGCAGAAATGTGTCTACATAGGGACCTGTTCTATTCAGCTTGGTAGACTAGTAGTTAGTATAACTTCAAGAAAGAACCAACAGCCAGTGCATCTTGCCCGTCATGACCTATAATGCCGAGACATGAACACTGACAGTTTGGCTAGTCCAGAAATTCAAAGTCGCTCAGCAAATTATGGAGCGAGCTATGCTTGGGGTTTCATTGAAGGATAACATATCCAAAAAAACCAGAGTGTCCGACATAGCTGGTAGATTTAGCCAGCTAAAGTGACAGTGGGCAGGCCAGTCTACCAAAAGACCGATGGCTGTTGGAGCAGACGAATCTTTGAGTGAAGTCCGCAAAAACGCAGCGTTGGGCGCCCCCCAGTCAGGTGGACCGACAACCTAAAGTAGGTAGCTGGGGTGGACTGGATGCGACAGATAAAGGTTCGTGTGTTGTGGACCAACTTAGGAGTTGCCTATATTCAGTAGTGAACTGCGATAGACTTAGTTATTAGGTGTTTTAAACATTGCCCTTAATTTCGAAATTTCGAAACTGATGAGACCAATTTCATAAGCGAATTTCGAAAATGAAAATTTATGAAACTGCATGCCCTAGTACACATAATTACTAGTTCTTTTTCTCTCACAACTCATGGCGTGGCAAATTGTCCAGTTAGTAAGATACACAAAGTCCGCTTTGACAAAGTAGCTTTGATAAAAGTATACTGAGATATTATCAGTTGACACGTAGTAGTACTCGTTTGTACACGTTTAGTAGTAGTAGAGCTCCTTTGTGAAAGAGCTCGTCCGGGGAAGTACTACCACCGTACCTACTTCTCCGCCAAAAAGTGATGCCTGCATTGCTGTGTTTCGGTCTGAAGGGTACGGGTGCCGGTGAAATTACAATCACATGAGACTTTCCATCTTCATGTCTCAGTTTAGCGATCCGACTTGCAGTACCATTTAGGCAACAGCCTAGGTGGTATTGCAGTTGTTATGGGCAAAGGTAACCGCTTAACATCAGGTGGGCCTTTAGCTTGTTTCGCCATCCTATATTATTAACCGCGCCCAGCAGTGGAACAATAATGAATGGCATATGATCTATAATGGGCTGGGTCGTGAAGACCACTTTGTTTTATTTTTCAATATCAAATGTCAGACCAGACGGTAGTGTAGAGTGTAGAAATTAACATCTTATTTGACAATTGACATCTAAGTCGATTTTGAAAAGTTAAGAAAGGTCCAAGTTCACTTTGATTGGAAACAGACAATGACACAGATGTCCAAGCGCGCTTTGATCACTATTTTGACGATTCAAGTAACGAGCCCATGTAGTCGTCAAAGATAGTGATCTTTCAGGCAGTGGCCTAAGCATTAGATTCTAAGGTCTAAGCAGACTTTGATAGTGTCAACGCGGCTGGACGTTAATACCACGGAATCAATCAACTCAGCCTATCGCAGTCCACTGCTGGACATAGGCCTCTCCTAAGTTGCGCCACAACGCTCGGTCCTCTGCCTTCCGCATCCAGTCCCCCCCAGCCACGTTCTTTAGGTCGTCGGTCCACCTGGCAGGGGGGCGCCCTACGCTGCGTTTGCCGATTCGCGGTCTCCACTCAAGGACTCGTCTGCTCCAACGGCCATCGGTCCTTCGACAGACATGGCCAACCCACTGCCACTTCAGCTTATTGATCCTACAAGCTATGTCGGTCACTCTGGTTCTTCTCCGGATAATCTCGTTACGGATTTTATCCTTCAAAGAAACTCCAAGCATAGCTCGCTCATAGCTCGCTGAGCGACTTGAAATTTGTGGACTAGCCCAAATGTCAGTGTCCACGTCTCGGCACCGTAAGTCATGACAGGCAGGACGCACTGGTTGAAGACCTTTGTCTTCAAACTTTGCGGTATAGGCGACCACGGAATATTAGTTATTTTTTCTGTGGGGTCACACGTGGGGGCTCTTCTTTTATGCAAATCTTATAGAGATACTTGGCCATTGGTAACACTAGGTGCGGCACACTATGATGGCGTTTTTGACGTTTGTCTGTTCATGAAAATCCGTAAATATTGACAGCTACTTATGAATGAACAATTGCCGTACTTTATTGTCAATAGTGATGCACTGCTACAAGAATATAATTTTTCTAATTTCGAATATATTATTTAAATTCTATTTATTTCTACTGTGTTTAGGGTTCCGTACCCAAAGGGTGCTAACGGGACCCTATAACTCTCACTACGCTGTCCGTCCGTCTGTCTGTCTGTCACAGGGCTGTATCTTTGTAACGGTAATAGATAACTAGTTGAAATTTTCACAAAATATGTGTTACTGTGAGGTGTATCACGACAAATACTAAAAATCAAAGGGGGTCCCCATACAAGAAACCTCGAAAAACATGCATTTTTTTCAACGTTTTTGTTCCTGCTCTATCTTCAAAACGGTAATATACTTATACCAGCGTCAAACTTGGTCTGATTATAGTGCATACTATGTAGTTTAGCAACAAATACTAAAAACAGGGCAAACGTAGATATAAAAATTCACATTTCGCGTACGGTCGTTGATGTTTTTTTTTGATAAACTCTCGTAAATTAAATCAGTTTCTAGGGGGTATCAGGTCGATGGGTGGTACGGAACCCTTACTGCGTGAGTCCGACTCGCACTTGGCCTGTTTTTTAATGTATGTCACAGAAAATTTGATTAAATAGCGATTAAACAAAATGGCTAGACGTTATGTTTATTGAATAATTTGATAAATTATTTACTTTATGTAGATATTATTCATAATAGCTAGTTGGAGTTGGCCAAAGTAATAAACCTGGTCCCAATCGCTAATAATTGGAAATGTGTCACAACACTATTAGAATATATTAATAACGCCATATAGAAGCTAGTCTGTTTTTTTAACCGACTTCAAAAAAAGGAGGAGGTTATGTATACGGCGGCTTTTTTTTTTTTTTTCTTTTATGTACACCGATTACTCCGAGATTTGTGGGCCGATTTACGTGGTTGTTTTTTTATTTGGTAGAGGAAGCCCGCGCGGTCCCATATACATTTTATTGACTTAGGTTGAGCAGTATTTTAACCAGCTTCAATAAATCAGTTTATTTTAGCTTCGCCTATCTAGATGATCTGCTCATTGGTTCGTTTTTCTGAGAATTCTTGGCCGATATGCGTGTATTTTTTTCACGATAGTGATTGGACGTTTGGAAGAACACGAGCGAGACCTTTGCCCAGCAGTGGGATAGCAAAGGTTAATAAAAAATATATTCTCAAATTGTTTATATAAACATTTATGAATCAACCTTCGCAATCATCAACTAAAAAGTATGAAATAAGAACTTTTTAACAAAAAATAAAACCGACTTCAAAAACTTTAACTAAAAAGTAAAAAATAATCACTGTATGTATTTTAAAATATTACATAAACCAACATTTTGAAGGCGGGTCGTGATTTTCATGTACGTTCACATAAACTGGTTTTTACTATAGATATGCGCTCGACTGTACATTATATTTACATGACGCAAAGGGTCAATCACGCGCCGCCTTCAAAATGATGGTTTATGTTAAGATTTTAAAATACATACATACAATGATTATTTTTTACTTTTTAGTTAAGGTTTTTGAAGTCGGTTTTATTTTTTGTTATCTCTCTTGTCTTATTTAGTAAACTATCTTGGCACTAATATTATAAACGTGAAAGTTTGTGAGGATGTATGTATGGAATTATGGATGTTTGTTACTCTTTCACGCAAAAACTACTGTATGGATTTTAATTAAATTTGGGATACAGATAAACATACTTTCCTACTGTAATATAATTGTATATTTGTGTGTACAATAAAGAATAAGAATAAGAACATAAACCGGATTAACATACAGGCTACTTTTTATCCAATTTTATCTTTTTCTTTTTACTTTTTATCTGACTGCCTCGTTGGTCTAGTGGTTGCAAGCGCGACTGCTGATCGTGGGGTCGTACACTGAAAAAAAAGAATGATTGATTTTACTAAATTCCGCGTAAATTTTATCAAATCCGCGGGTTAATATAGGTCCTACACACGAAATTGTTGATTTTACCAAATAGAACTGGTTGATTATGTAACCCATACGTTTAGTAAATTTACTCATTTCATTTTGTTTATTCAACTAAAAAGTTCTGTATATTTCACATCAATTATTTTCGATATTTTACGATGAGATTTAGTAAATGTCACTTAACGTGTTATGTAAAATATGTGAAATTAATTTTGCTACATTTACTCATTTCATTTTGTATATTCAACTAAAAAGTCCTGTATATTTCACGTCGATTATTTTCGATATTTTACGATGAGATTTAGTAAATGTCACTTAACGTGTTATGTAAAATATGTGAAATTAATGTTGCTACATTTACTCGTTTCATTTTGTATATTCAACTAAAAAGTCCTGTATATTTCACGTCGATTACTTTTGATCTTTTACGATGAGATTTAATAAATACCACTAAACGTGTTATGTTAACAATGTGAAATTGATTTCGCTACATTTACTAATTTCATTTTGTATATTCAACTAATCCAGTCCTGTATATTTCACGATGAGATTTAATGAATGTCACTAAATGTGTTATGTATAATATATGAAATTAATTTTGCTACATTTACTCATTTAATTTAGTATATTCAGCTAATCGAGTCCTGCATATTTCACGTATATTACTTTCGTCCATTTAACGATGTTGATTTAGTATGTTTAACTAAAAGTGTTTGGTAAAATATGTGAAATTAATTTCATACAATTTACCAGATATCTTCTTGTTGGTTTAGTATATTTTACAAAAAATATGCAAAACTGATTTTGTGATATTTACTCGTATGATTTCGTATATTACATTAAATAAGTTTTGCATAGTTTACGTAAGATATTGTAATAAAATATGTAAAATTAGTATTGTAACATTTACTCATACCATTTCGTACATTTTAGGAGAGCACATTTCGTATACTTTACTTCACTTTTAGTAGTAAAATATACGAAATGCGCTCTCCTAAAATGTACGAACAGGATGTAGGTATATTCATTTAAACATGTTTCGCCATTATGCATGAAAGCTGTAAATTATTGGTTGACTGAAAATCTCTCGTAGCGTAATATACTGGGTGACTAGTGCGCATAACTTATAAGGATGTTCAGACCATCAAACTAATGGTCCGACTGAACGAACATCCTCAAAAATTATGCGCACTAATAAAGTCACCGTGTATACTTTGTCGCCAGAGACTTGTAGTCAGCTGCCTAATTTACAGATCAGTAAACTACCAATAAAAAAATAAACGAAAGACAAAATCACCCGCCAGTGAGCGGTATCATACAGTAAAAAATAAATCTGAAAATAAAAGAACATGTTTAGCAAAATTTACCAAAAAGTACTCCAATTATAACTGTTAAAAATACACATTTAAATGTTAAACAAATTAAATCTGAATTGTATGATAAAATGTTACAATAATTTTGTTCGGGTTATAACTAAAATAGTAAAAGAAAACAAAATATTAAATGAATAAAATTGAGTATATTTTAATTGTTATCAAATTACTTTTACAATAAAACTTAAACAATTCACTTACAGGCGAGTAATAACTGAAATATCACATAAAATAATCAACTAGTGTGTCACAAAACAAATGTGGCACAAAATAATCATATAAGGCTTTCAGGTTCAAAATGAACACTTCCCATAGTGTACACCGGTTTCAAAAGGTAGGTACAACACCCGAAATGTCCACATCCGAAAAAGTACTTTTTCCAAAATGCACCTTTCCCCTAACGTACATTTCCCAAAATGTATCTTTTTCAAAATGTACATTCTTAGAACAGATAGGAATAACTGACTGAATAGATTTTAAAGTACCAGGATCACATAAATATGGAGAAGGTTAACTTATTTTTATTTACTTTTTGTTCTAAGAATGTACATTTTGGGTAAGATACATTTAGGGAAATGTACATTCTGGGAAAGGTGTATTTTGAGAAATGTACTTTTTGAGAAGTGGACATTTCAGGAAATGTACCTTTTGAAACCGGTGTAAATTATGGGAAGTGTACATTTTGAACCTGTAGGAAAAAATGAATAAATTTGAACATATGTTTCATTGTTCACAGTGACTTCAATAAGAGCCCTTATTTGCAACAAGTCATACTGAATTGGGTATTTGACCTGAGAATAGATTCTACGATTTAAGGTTTAAAAGAGCGCAAAAGGATAGCAAAATAAACCTCTACGCGAAATTTTGGCTCAATTTGACGAATTTTACTATGATTTCTAAGACTCCAAATTTGGTAAAAAAAATCATTACAAAAAAACAATTCTAATGGCAAAATAGTGTTGATTATTACTATCCATACGTAATTACAAATAATGTTGTTATTGATTTTAAAATGTTTACACATCAAACAAATCATCACTAAGCAAAAACATCAGTCTTTTGCGGCCGCGCGGTGTGAAATGTGACGTCACAGAATAGTGACGTCACATTTCACAATTTGCTTCCCTTTCTGCTCTATTATACCTTAAAAGTATCCATTCTCAAGTCAGATATCCAATTGTGTGATACTGTTACTGATTGAGAAAAAAATTAGCAACGCGTAACAAACAGTATTACTGGATGCGAATTTTTATTCTCGTCTAGTAACATGTGTTAGTAAATGGTTCATATTTATCTCTTGGAGCAGTTACCTAACACCGTTACTTAAAGAATATTTTTTCACGTTCAGATGATGAAGGAGATGAAGGAGAAGAATAAGTATGAACCATTTACTAACAAGTGTTACTAGATGAGAATAAAAATTCGCATCGAGTCACACTGTTACTCGTTGCGATTTTTTTTCTCAACCAGTCAGTGTGACACGATTCAGTGCGACTCGTTGTGAATAAAGGAAAAGAACAGCATTTACAATACAACATAACAAGACTGCCATAGAAACCAGAGAGAGCAAAAGGAAAACGTACACAGACCATAATAATATCGTCAACATCAATAGATTATAATTTTAATTAAAATTTGCATTAACCCAAAATAAGTTTTTTTTCTTAATGTACATATTTATATTTAAATGTACTTAAAACTAATGTTGGGGTAACCTCTTACAAAAGGGCCGTCGTAAAGGATGTCCAGAAGGGATCATCTTCAATCATGTGACTCTAAGGGTAGTTAGATATGCTGACCCATTCTGCAATAAAAAGAAAGAATTATCCGCCCACAATGTCCAGCATACCAACGCCATGCAAAACCTTAATATTATATGTACATATTTATATTTAAATGTACTTAAAACTAAGGTTGCGGTAACCTCTTACAAAAGGCTCGTCTTAAAGGATGTCCAGAAGGGATCATCTTCAATCATGTGACTCTAAGGGTAGTTAGATATGCTGACCCATTCTGCAATAAAAAGAAAGAATTATCCGCCCACAATGTCCAGCATACCAACGCCATGCAAAACCTTAATATAATATGTACATATTTATATTTAAATGTACTTAAAACTAAGGTTGCGGTAACCTCTTACAAAAGGCCCGTCTTAAAGGATGTCCAGAAGGGATCATCTTCAATCATGTGACTCTAAGGGTAGTTAGATATGCTGACCCATTCTGCAATAAAAAGAAAGAATTATCCGCCCACAATGTCCAGCATACCAACGCCATGCAAAACCTTAATATTATATGTACATATTTATATTTAAATGTACTTAAAACTAAGGTTGCGGTAACCTCTTACAAAAGGCCCGTCTTAAAGGATGTCCAGAAGGGATCATCTTCAATCATGTGACTCTAAGGGTAGTTAGATATGCTGACCCATTCTGCAATAAAAAGAAAGAATTATCCGCCCACAATGTCCAGCATACCAACGCCATGCAAAACCTTAATATTATATGTACATATTTATATTTAAATGTACTTAAAACTAAGGTTGCGGTAACCTCTTACAAAAGGCCCGTCTTAAAGGATGTCCAGAAGGGATCATCTTCAATCATGTGACTCTAAGGGTAGTTAGATATGCTGACCAATGCTGCAATAAAAAGAAAGAATTATCCGCCCACAATGTCCAACATACCAACGCCATGCTAAACCTTAATATTATATTACTTAACATTATTGCTAAGTTTACATCTAACGCAGTTACAATTCAGCTTTATACTATATCAATACATACAAAAAATATTTCTAAGTTTTATCAAAATATACAAAATAATTCTTACAGTCAAATCCTACTTATCATATTAACCACGCTCTGCTACCATGTTGGAAATGTCACGGGGTAGTATGATAATACTAGTTACTCAACACTCGTATAGTCGTTTAACACAGACGAACACATAAAACAAATAAACATGTTTAAATAAACTATAGGTGCGATGGAAACAAATTAGACTTTTTTATCATCAGTTCCTTAAAAATGTCTTTGGATTATGTACAAAATAAAATGTTTGGCACAAAACAGAAATTTCAGTCTAAAAAGGTTTTAAGACAGATCTGCCATAAAACAAGCTACACTTGATTTTTTTTTATCAGATTTGCAATCAATTCGTTAAAAATATTTTTGGATAAAGGTCCACACGTTAACACACTCTGTCGGGTACTCTAAATTGAAAACATGGAAAATTTTAAAGCATACATCTACTGCTTTTAGTAGGGCGTCGATCTTATAAATGACTGATTCATAATGGACATAGTAATCGGTTATTTCTTCTATCGATGACCCTACCACAACTATCAGTGGTTGGCAAGTAAGTCCTTTGGCCAAGTGCTCATCCTGACGCAGCTTGATCTTTGTTACTATTTCGCTCTGATTCTGTAATAGAACAAATACAAGATTGAACAAATACAAATATACAAGATGTTCTGGGTCATAAATAATCTACCAAACTGAACCCATTGCCTGTAAACTAATATCACAAGTCTTCATAGGGTTGAGTTCTAAAGACTTGCTGATTTCCTCACGATGTCTTCCTTCACCAAAGAGCAAGTCATAATAAGAAAAAAACTAATCGGCTACCACAGGTAAATATTTTTTATTATTAATTTTTTAATTTATTGCGCACTTTATTTACTTACCGCGACATGTAAAATGAAAGCCTTTTCTGATTCAGCAATGCTTGGTTTATTATATTTTTTCTTCTTTTCTTCGGTTTTAACTGGAATTTTAATGGTGGGTGGCATCTTCGAACTCATCAGTTTTAGGTAAACATAATCTCTCACATCTGCAAGGAGTTAAAAATTATTACAAAGCTAAGCCTGTAAAAATGAGGACTGTCTATTATCTTTATTTAATATAATGAAAATAAATTAGTACCTACTGACCTGGTGTGGTACTATCGTCCTTCAAAGTTTTCAGATTATCCACGCAACTTTTTATTTTACTGTAAATTGGCAATGCTTTTTCCATGAATATTGGCCACTTTTTGAACAATTCTAGGTCATGGTTTGGGTACATGAATTCAAAATCTAATTCAACCTAAAAAAATAAAAAAATAAATTTAATGATTACCTACGCATAATTTTTTGTCCTAAACATAAAAAATGGCATAAATATCAATTGGCATAATATTTATTATCAAAAATTCTAAAAGCATAATATCATAAGGCCGAATTTTGTCAAGCATAAATATTGAATGGCAAATTTGCAAAAAACTTAAATATTTAAAAAATATATTAAATATTTAATAATAAATTATACGAACAAGTTTGTAGCCCAAGCTTGCTTTGATTGAAGGCCACTCATTAAATAAGTCCTGGATGGTTTTATCTTTTCCAGGTAAATCTTCTTTTCGCTATGTCCTTGTTAGTTTCCACTTCTCCACAACATCTACCCAAGGCTCTTTATTGAATTTCAACCATAGCTTCATATTATTAAGATCTTCAAGTGATACATTTTGGGGCTCTTAAACAAATAACATTCTATGTCCATTGAAATTGAACTCGTAAAACTGTGAATGTGAGACGTTAAGATAAGAACTCACAAAGCAGATTGTTTAGTTGAGTTCCGCGGTCGCCCGCCAACCGATTGCAGAGCACGCGGGCGCAACCCGCCGAAGCGGAGCGCCGAGGCTGCGGGTGACCGCGGTCCGAGCGATTCTACTGGTTGCCCGTTCGGAGCGGCATTTAGGCACATCACGTCCACTTCGCATTTGATCCACTTGGTCCAGTTCGCGAAACGTCCATTTCGCATTTGGTCCATTTCGCAGATTGTTATTTCCCATTTGATAATATTTCACATAAATATGGGAAAAGGTAAATGTTTTTTTGTTATTTTTTTCATATTCTACAAATTTCAGATTTTTATTTTTATTGCGACGTACTAAGAAAAAAAAAATTTAATATAAAGTGATTGAAAATATAGAAGCTAACCTTTTCTGCGAAATGGACCAACTGCGAAAGAGACGTGTTTTTGGAAAGTGGACCAAATGCGAAGTGGACTTAATGCGACTAAACGATTTTTCATACAAGGAAAATGATTTTCAAACCCGATAGTGCAAAGTTGAAATGTTGAATTATTATTACCTACATATACCTTCATGAGTTTCAGTTATGGTAATGGTGGATGTTTCGTGTTTCTTTATGAGTCCTGATTTTCTTAAAATCCTTCTTTGGTTATGGTACCTTTCTACCAATTTCCCTCTTGCTGGAATATATGACTTCCCATATTTTCTACTAGGAACATAATATGCATCCTGAAAAATTGTTTGTAATGTAGTAAATTCCAATTTGATTTTTTTTCAGATATTACCCATTACTTGATATTCCCATCGACCAAAATTGCTGATAGGTAGCAGAACAATTTTAATAGGGTAGTTTTCAAATTTTTGAAAACAATAAATAAAGATAAAATAATACAATATTTAAAGATTGGGACGAACGATCCAACAGAAAAATAAAATAAATAAATTAATTAATGTATTTTTCTCCATGAAACCAATTAATAAAATAAAGGGTTTTTAAAAATTTTGAAAATACCCTATTGCCAGTGTAAGCGCTCCTTGCAACAATCTGGTTATTGATCTGGAACACTGAAGGAAAAACTGAAACATTTAAAAATATTATTTTAAATAACGTGTCCGAGCCCTGGCGACGAGTTGCAAATGGGAAGAGTGCGCAGAATCCGAGAAAATTCAAGACTATACATGGTATGCTATCCATACTATACAACTACTGTTACTATATTACCATAATACTACTATAGTAGAACCAATATACTATTATCTAATCAATCTACCATACCAAAATATTTTTGCAATAAAAATATAACCTTCGACTCGAATGGGAAAAATTTAACAATTTGACTGGACATGTCCTCATAATTTTTTGCATCCATTGAACCCTTCCTTTTCATGAAGTATTCTATAATACATTTTGATAACTTGTTTCTTATAGTTGTATCATCAATCTTCTTGTTCATATACTGAAGGCATATTTGTCCGATACTAGTGGTCTTCAGAATTTATTTTAAATTAAAAGACTAGTGGGAGAAAAAAAAGTCAGTGTTATTACAAAAAAAAATTAAACAATGCTGTACATTTTTTGACAATATTGTTTGAAAGAGACAACATCACATTTAAACAGGCGTCTAAGTTAAAGTGTTTAAAAATCTTTTGTAATAACACTAAGTAAATTAAAAAAAAACAATAAAACTATCAATTGGAAAGATATGGATAAAAAAAGATATGAAATCAAAGTTAACTTCACTACAGACATGGAATCAAATTCGACTCACTGGGAAATAAAAATCACAATACATCATCCTGGGACCATGTTCTGGCTCCATCATCAGACCCGAAACATCACCTCATCACAAAGCACTCTTTAAAACCAATCTAACGAGCCCTAACACAATGAGTTTCCGGCTACCAGGGTTCAGAGATCCTGTGGCCACCTTCCGACTCCATTCATCATCAGACCCTGAACATCACTTTACTTCATCACAAAGTGCTCTTCAAAACCATTCTAACGAGCCCAAACACAGTGAGTTTCTGGCTACCAGGGTATCTGTACCCTGGTAGCCAGAAGGTGGTCACAGGATCTGCCTGTGACCACCTTCTGGCTCCATCCATCATCAAATCCTGAACATCACTCATCACAAAGCGCTATTCAAAACCAATCTAACGAGTCTAAGCCGCTGGGTTTCCGGCTATTATGGTACAGATCCTGTGACCACTTTGATTTTTTTATTAAAAAATAAAGAATTAATCGTACATACATAATAATTTATGATAGTTAAAAGATTTGCAATCAAGAAATTGAATTGAATTGAATCAAAAACATAAATGTGAATGTACGAGCAAATTCTTTTTCACAAAAAAAGAAATCAAAGTCCAGTTCAACATGGGTAAGTACCCCAACACACATACAACATAAGTACTTACAAGTGAATTTCATGAGTTTTTTGTTGATTGACTTTAGTTCTTCCATATTTTCTGACTGTTCTTAATCCTATGACCAAACTAACTTACAAAATTGGAAGAAAAAAAATAGGTAACGAAAAAAAACAAACACAAAAAGGCACATTGACTCACTCCTGGAAAACTGGCCATAGCCATACAGCAGGGAAATTCTTCTAGTATTATGGCCATTTGTAGCAGGAACAACATAGGGCGGGCTTTTTAATAGATAACTTATTTAATTTTGTAGTAGGTATTTATGGTATCTGTTATTAACAAGGCAATTTCAAAATAAAGTGTAAAAAACTAACCTCTTCGTTCGAAGTAGCACAAGAACAGCCACTAGCCGCAGAACTATAATCGCTGCCCACATGCCCCATAGAATCCTTATCTGATTCTATTGATTCTGTGTCTAAAGAACATGTTTTCTGTAAAAATTAAGATAAGATAAGGTACCTATGTTATTATTTTATTAATGTGAAAAAACAATTTTAAGTTGACTCCAGCTAGATCAGTGCTCATACTATTAAGAGCATTTGATCTGAGATACATTAGTAACATTTCTACCAAAATTAAAAATCTTTAAAATAATAATCTTTACTAATATTATAAAGCTGAAGAGTTTGATTGTTTGTATGTTTGAACGCGCTAATCTCAGGAACTACTGGTTCGAATTGAAAAATTATTTTTGTGTTGGATAGTTCATTAATTGAGGAAGGCTTTAGGCTATATATCATCACGCTACATACAACTGCGGGCATTTTCAAATTAATGCGGGTGAAACCGCGGCGAAAAGCTAGTAATATATATGTAGTTTATTTACTTATTTTCTCTTATAGTACAAAAACAAAATAATATGAACAAATCAATCAGTTTTAAAACAAGCAAAGCCTGTGCTTGAGATTACCGAGCCTAAAGGCTCATTTGCTACATTCTGGAAAGTAGGTACAATAATAGGTATATACTTCAAAATACTCACCAGGGATTTATTTTCATTTTAAATTGAGCTAATCCAGCCTTGAATTTAATTCTATCCTTTATTCTTGATTTTGAAATCAGCTCATTTATATCTGAATCAGAAATATTTTCTATACAAAATACATCCAAGTCATATTCTAAAAAAAGAAGGAAACAATAATTTGGTAATTTCCCAGTTTGACATCAGCAAATTTGTATTTGGTGGCAGGGCAGGGTCCTGTCCTGTTTAATAAACGTTACAATCCTACAATTTTTTTAAATGTTGTTGAATTGTACTACAAGTAGGTACCTACTGTTTAATAAACACAACAAATAGTGAGAATTTTGCACATAAAAATCTTACAAATATTTTATATTACAAATGCTATTTAAGTAAGTTGTATTATTTACTAAACAGAAACTTGCAGATTTGTAGCTTGTATACAATTACAATTTACAATTAGTAGCATTTATTAAACAGGGCCCAGGGAGTGATATTAAAATTTGGAAAACATTTATCTAAAGTATCTACCTAGTTATATTACATATTAATATAATAATATGCGGTGTGTAGGTAGATACTTTAGATACAAAAAAATACAATATTTTGTGGTTATCAGACAGATATTCGCTAACTAGGGTGTCATATTAAAGGTCAAGGACTATCTAACGAGCTATGTTTGGAGTTACTGCGAGTTCAAATCAGAAATAAGGAGATCTGCAGGTTACCAACTTAGCTTGCAGAATAGCAAACCAGCTTGCAGTGGCAATAGGCAAGGCACATAGGAGAACTGGCAGCCGCCTATGGATGGCGACCGCGTACTTTACGATAAGACTGACCTGTTAGGACGAAGGTACCTATTCTACCATTCTAAGTTGATAATAAGTAGGAACTTAGAACTTACCTTGAGATACAGCTTGTGTTTCCTTCGAGACTCCCCAGGAATCGAGAAGTGCTATTGCGAAGTTGGAGTCTAATGTAAAACCTAACGTATTTTGTGACGTCTAGTCCATTTTCACTCACTATGAACATTGAACTACTATTACTCTAGCGTAACTATGAATGATTATATCCACAGATTAATGATATATGTGTACGATTATATCTAACTAATCCAACATAGAGCACCGCGCACTAATGCACACACACGCCCCGACAACCGACCGACCGAAAGAAAGAATTTGAAGAACAGTGTTGCCAACGAGATATTTTGAATTCCGCTATGCAAGTTGGAATTTTTCCGCCAAAAATCCATCAAAATTATATATTTTATTTACGATTACTTCATCGGGTAAATCACACGATTAACATGCCTTGGCATTTTTTTCAGTCCAAAATGTATTTAGAAATGGTATTGACCATATTTTCTGTACTTCATTTCCATTATTTAGATTTTACCTTATTTCTGTAGATGCTCGGAACAAATGAGGGAGAAGGATGTTTTCGTGTCCGCATAAAAGTTTTTTTATTTTATTTTCATGATATTATAAATCTTAAAATCAGAAGTTTATCTAATGGCGGTAGCTTCTTGGCATAATTATGAGTTTTATACGAAACGCTCAAGGGTGTCAGCGCGACACCGTTTCTTATCTTTTTCAGTAGTGTCAAAATATCATGAAAATTAAAAAAAAAACTTATGCGGACGCGAAAACACGGTACCTACCACCCAAAATCTACAGGAATACTATTTGTCACGCTAAAAATGTCCGGACATGATATGATCAGTAGGTACACAAAATGTCTAAAAAATCGGCCAAGTGCGAGTCGGACTCGTGCACAAAGGGTTCCGTACCAATCGTTATTAATATCGAGCAAAAACGGCAAAAATTCACGTTTATTGTTGTAGTAACACACCTCAGAAGGGAACCATATAATGGAAACAACTAATCAATCAACGCAATAACAACATTTATTGCTAAATCAATATGGCATCGTCGACAATAGAGACAGCCCCAAAATCGCCCGCCCGTCACCGCTTCCTAGTGCTTGAGCTGGGGAGAAGAAACGGCGCAACAAACTCCCCAGCAACACATTTCTGTCTGTAGTATTTTAATAGAGTCTATACAATAAAATTATATCACTAACCTTACTCGTGTAGTAATACTCCGGTCCAAGTACTTTATAATCGTTTATTCCACCTCCAATCTTCCTCAGCCAGAATATAATAACCAACCCACATCCGTACAGTACAGCTGTCAAACCAAGAATGCCCGCGCTCGCCGAATGTCATCGACCCATGATATCGATTACCCATTTCGATTATACCGTCATTCGGTTTTAGAATATAAAAATGTTCTATTAATTGTTATAAAAATCATAAACCTTACATTGTATGGGAGCCACCCTTAAATATTTATTTTATTCTGTTTTTAGAATTTGTTGTTATAGCAGCAACAGAAATACATCATCTGTGAGAATTTCAACTGTGTAGCTATCATATAGCCTATGATACAGCCTGGTGATAGACAGACAGTGAAGTCTTAGCAATAGGGTCCCGTTTTTACCCTTTGGGTACGGAACCCTAAAAACGTTTAATTTTAGTCAAAATTATTCCCGTCATTACCTACGTCAAATTACTTATAATAAAATTAAAAAGGGCGAAGAGGTGTTAATCTGGCAACTCTAAGTCGTATCGAGTACCTATCGTATCGTTAAAGTTTAGTAAAATCTCAAAGATGTTTCGTAAAATCAATATTTTAATTAAGTAACATGTAGATAGGTAATATGACGTCACGTCAAATGACAATAAAGTTTAGTAAAACTCAAAGATGTTTCGTAAAATCAACATTTTAATTAAGTAACATGTAGGTAGGTATATTGGTATTAGAGTAAAATCGTTACTTTTTTAATATTTAATCTTACTAATAGGTATTATAATTATGCGAAAGTTTGTGAAGATGTTTGGATGTTTGAATGTTTGGATGTTTGTGACTTAATCACACATAAACGGCTTAACGGATTTGGACGAAATTTCGCACACATATAGAATATGATCTGGATTAACAGGATACTTTTGATACGGATGATCTCCAAGATAAACTGGTCGCCGCTTCCCCAGGTAAAATTTAACGGAATTGCTATTCCGATAAGCGAAAAAGTCAAGAACCTCGGGGTTTGGATTGACACACATCTTTCTTGGGGTCCCCAGCTGCAGGACATAAGTCGCAAAATTTTTGCACCTGCCAAATCTTTGAGACGATTGCGGAACTTTCTTCCAACTGCCACTAAAACTGCGCTTGCGCAATCTCTTTTACTTCCTATCCTTGACTATGCTGATGTCAGTTATCTCGATCTCACTGAGGCACAATTAGATAAACTTGAGCGACTTCAAAACTTTTGCATATGATTTATATTTGGCTTGCGTAAATATGATCACATTTCTGAATTTCGTACAAAGCTCAAGTGGCTTCCCATACGTCTTCGCCGGAATTCTCATATCTTGTTTCAGCTCTACAGTATCTTGTTTAATCCTACCAATCCTCCAATCCTTTTCCGAGATAAAAATGTAGGTACCTAAGACGTTAATTCGCTACAAAAGATATCCCCATACCAAATTTCAACTAAAATTGCAAGCGGGATTTAGGAAGGGCATGGGGTGTACGGATCAGGTCTTTTCCTTGCGATGCATAGCTGAAAAATGTTTGGCCAAAGGTCAAAAAGTCTATTGCGCTTTCGTGGATTTGGAAAAGGCCTACGACAGAGTGATGAGGAATGAACTATGGTCTGCTTTGTCTATCTATGGGGTGAATAGCAACCTGATTCAAGCGTTGAAATCTCTCTATGCGGATTCTAGCGCTTGTGTCAGGATTAACGGTGCCTACTCTGACTGGTTCAGCATCGATAAGGGTGTGAGACAGGGATGTGTAGCGTCGCCGTGGCTATTCAATCTATTCATGGACAGTTGTTTGAAAGATTTGAAAGAGAGTGAAAATGGTTTAGAAATGAATGGGTTACTTGTCAAATGTCTCCTCTATGCAGATGATCAAGTTATCCTTGCATCGTCGGAGGGGGAGTTACAGAAGATGGTAACAATTATGGATGGTGCTTTGAAGAGTAAAGGAATGAAAGTTAATGTTAGTAAGACAAAAGTTTTGGTTTTTGAAAAGGAAGAAGTTATGACAGAGTGCAATATTTTGATAGGTGACGAAAAGGTGGAACAAGTGAAAGATTTTGTATACCTGGGTTCCATGTTTACGAGAGATGGCAAGCATGTGAAGGACATTGAAAGGAGAGTGAGTGCTGGTAATCAGGTGAATGGGGCACTACACACCTTCATGAACAGCCGCAAAGTGTCGGAAAAGGCACGGCTGGCTGTTCATGGGGGAGTGTTAGTGCCTACACTTATGTATGGTAGTGAAAGTTGGGTATGGCAGAAGAAACATGAAAGCAGAATAAATGCAGTAGAAATGAGAGCTTTGAGAAGTATGTGTGGTGTAACTTTGAGAGATAAAGTAAGGAATAACATGATAAGGGAGCGTTGTGGAGTGAAAGAAGATGTAGTGACAAAGATTGAGAAAGGTATGTTAAGATGGTTTGGACATATAGAGAGGATGGACGAGAGGAGATTGACGAAACAAGTATACGAAGCGAGTGTGGATGGAAGAGTTGGAAGGGGACGACCTCGGCGAACGTATCGCGATAAAATCGCGGATGTTCTCAAAAAATGCCAGGTTAAGAGTTCTCTAAACCGACGAGCATGCATGACGAGGTTAATGGACGTAGATGAAGCGAAAGAGGTGTGTCAGGATCGTAGCAGGTGGAAATCCATAGTCTCTGCCTACCCCAATGGGAAACAGGCGTGATAATATGTATGTGTATGTATGTAAATTTCAACTAAATCTCTTCACTATTATGATTTTTGTGGTTCCCACGGGAACCACTAATTTTTCCGAGATAAAAAGTATCCTCCATGTTAATCCAGATCATATTCTATATGTGTGCAAAATTTCATCCAAATCCGTTAGCCGTTTATGCGTGATTGAGTCACAAACATCCAAACATCTTCACAAACTTTCGCATTTGTAATATTATAGGATATGTGAAGTTTTGTTAAAAAAAAATGGGTAACAAATGAAAGGGCTTAATAAGCACTTTTCAAATATACAGGGTGGCAGGGACATCGACGCGCAAACTGTACTTAACCGTGAATTCAGCACACGATTGTAGGCCCTCTAGCGAAGACATTTTTCGTCGGTTATCAAAAAAAAACATCAGTTTCACAGAAAAGTGCAATACCTACGCGGTCAAAATGTATGGAACATCAACTTTTTTTTTAATAACCGACAAAAACTTTCGTCGGGAAGAACTGACTTCGAAACTCGTTCTGTTGTTTAAACTGAAGTTCTTTTTTGAATTTATTCACAAGCTTGCATAAAATTAACATATTGCTAATGTCAATTATATGAAATGTATCTCGTAATTTGTGTCAAGTAAAATCAATTTCCTAATTTGTTAGATTTTACGAAGAACTCTAGTAGAGTAGCAAGCCACACCTATCGGATATCTGGAGAACTGTGTTGCTAAATTCGTACTGTTGTTTAAACAAAAGTTCTTTGTTGATTTTATTGACAAGCTTGTGTAAAATGTACATATTTGTAATGTCAATTATATTAAATATATCTCATAATTTGTGTCAAGTATAATCAATCTTCCGATTTGTTAGTTTTTACGAACAACTTTAGTAGAGTAGCAAGCGATACCTATCGGATATCTGGAGAACTGTGTTGCTAAACTCGTACTGTTGTTTAAACAAAAGTTTTTTGTTGATTTTATTTACAAATTTGCGTAAAATTAACATATTTCTAATGTCAATTATATGAAATGTATCTCATAATTTGTGTCAAGTAAAATCAATTTCCTAATTTGTTAGATTTTACGAACAACTTTAGTAGAGTAGCAAGCGACACCTATCGGATATCTGGAGAACTGTGTTCCTAAACTCGTACTGTTGTTTAAACAAAAGTTCTTTGTTGATTTTATTTACAAACTTGCGTAAAATTAACATATTTCTAATGTCAATTATATTAAATGTATCTTATAATTTGTGTCAAGTATAATCAATCTTCCGATTTGTTAGTTTTTACGAACAACTTTAGTAGAGTAGCAAGCGACACCTATCGGATATCTGGAGAACTGTGTTGCTAAACTCGTACTGTTGTTTAAATAAAAGTTCTTTGTTGATTTTATTTACAAACTTGTGTAAAATTAACATATTTCTAATGTCAATTATATTAAATGTATCTCATAATTTGTGTCAAGTAAAATCAATTTTCTAATTTGTTAGATTTTACGAACAACTTTAGTAGAGTAGCAAGCGACACCTATCGGATATCTGGAGAACTGAGTTGCTAAACTCGTACTGTTGTTTAAACAAAAGTTCTTTGTTGATTTTATTTACAAACTTGCGTAAAATTAACATATTTCTAATGTCAATTATATTAAATGTGTCTCATAATTTGTGTCAAGTATAATCAATCTTCCAATTTGTTAGATTTTACGAACAACTTTAGTAGAGTAGCAAGCAACACCTATCGGATATCTGGAGAACTGTGTTGCGAAACTCGTACTGTTGTTTAAACAAAACTTCTTTGTTGATTTTATTGACAAGCTTGTGTAAAATGAACATATTTCTAGTGTTAATTATATTAAACGTATCTCATGATTTGTGTCAAGTAAAATCAACTTTCTTATTTGTTAGTGTTACGAACAAATTTAGTAGCGTCAATTGTTGGAAATTTAGAGAACTCTTACGAAAGTATTTTACAAACTTTCTTTAGTGTATTCAAATATTTGTTTGATAAATTTTACTATACTTAAAATAGTTTTAGTCAATCTGTTTTGTTATGTAAAATCAACAAAGTGGATTTTGTTAAATTCACTCTTGTTATAGTAAAAATAACTATGAAAAGGGTTGACTATAGCAGTTCATTACTCAACCTACGCTACTTTAGTACATTCAACAATTCTTTTTTTTCAGTGTAGGTTCGATTCCCGGGTCGGGCAAAGTGTTATTAGGTTTTTCTTTAGGAAATTCTCAGTAGCAGCCCGGAGTCTGGATTTGTGCCCGGTTAGTGGCAATAGGCTCGCCCCCTATTACATGGGACTATAACATAACTGGCGAAATGTGGGTGTATTATACACCTCTGCCTACCCCTTCGGGGAAATACAGGCGTTATGTTATGTTGTTACTTTTTATCCCGGGAAGAAAAACAGTTCCAGAGGGATGCGCGATAAACTACATTCACGCGGGCGAAGCCGCGGGCACAGGCTAGTAAAATATAATTACTGGTCACAGGCTAGTAAAATATAATTACTGGTCACAGACCAGTAAACACCTAGACGCCGCTTAGCCGGGCACCCCCGGTCACAACGCATATGCAGTACCACTGCATATAATACGCCCGATCGCCAATCAGGACGTTAGCCCGTCAGCGAGCGGCACCAATCAAACGGAATCATACCACCGAACATTTGAGCTCACCAATCATAACGCGCCGTTTGCCCCCCGGTCCCCGCCAACATTTTACGACTGCGTTCTCATGCAAAACTTTGTTTAAGCGGCGTCTTGAGGCTTACTGGTCTGTGTTACTGGTTCTGCACATGTAATTAGGTTAAAAAAAATATTTTGTGTGTGAAATTGTTACCATAATGTCTATTAATATTTATTATTAAGGGGCCGAAACCCGTAATTCAACAAAATAATGCAAATCCCGCTCAAAAACTACTCCCTCTATGGTACTGAAATTAAAATACGTGTTACTCAAGGATAGACGTGACAATATTATTAAGTCCAAAACATGAATGCACTTATTTGGCTCGATCATAAAAAATTCCAAACATACCTCGGAAACTGTTTATTTTCGAACAGTTTCATAAATATATCCAACATTTGTTGTTATTTTGGTATGATATTTTACCTAAATATTGTTTTATTATTTTGAAATAATATTATTAAGCCATTTTATCGAAAATACACATATTTTCCGAGTTTTTTTTTTTTTTTGCCTTAATGCCCTTTCATTCGGAATGGCGTGAACTTCATGCCGCACTACTTCTTCCCGGCAAGTTTCGTATTTTGCTTCTCGCTCTCTCTCATTCCGCGGCGTTCTGGGCCTTAACGAATTGCTTAAGACATGCCAAGATTGTTTACTAAATAAGATAAGTAAGAAAAAACAAAGTGTAGCTTAGAATATGCTTATTCAAACCTCGAGTACCGATATTTCCGGTTTATATGTATTGTTTTCGTTTCTAATAAAACCAAGGCATAGTATTACACCTACCCGAGTCATTTCAAGTCTAAGGTGAAGACGACTCAAGAACTTGTCTGTTTTATACGACCTTGGAGCGTCTTGTTCACTCGAGCGGAACGTTCGACGCCACTAGAATACCAATAGGGTTCTTATCATTGCCTGAGAACAGGTTTAATTACACAACAATGTTGTTTTACTGCTGCATTTTGTTCGCTTTACCACAGATTAATATAATTGTTACTGCCGAACACAGACATAGTAAAAAATATAGTGCTGCGAACAACAATAGTGAAGCCAACAAAAACCGTGCTTCTTCATGTACACACGGCTACACATCAAGCTGTTCATTTCCAGTATAAGCTGATCTCGCATTGTATAGGGTTTCCTTACAACACGAGGTCAGCCTTTACTGGTTTTGTACAGCTTCATGTGTAGCCGTGTGTACAACCAGTGCTCACGTACACACCATGCACCTGAAGGATATTTGTTTTCGCGATGCTTACTGGAAGATGCCGCGACATGTGAACTGGAGAGGGGTGAGCACGGTTTAAAGTGCATGTGCGTGCGTGAGCACTGGTTGTAGATGAAGGAACACGGTTTTTGTTGGCTTCACTATGGTTGTTCGCAGCACTTAGTCTATATTTTTTACTATGTCTGTGCAGCCGAACTGCAGTTTAGAGATTACGTTTGACAACACGGGCACTAGTCGCTATGGAGCGAGCCGAGCGAGCTATGCTCGGAGTTTCTTTGAAGGATAAAATCCGTAACGAGATTACCCGGGGAAGAACCGGAGTGACCGACATCGCTCGTAGGATCAGTAAGCTGAAGTGGCAGTGGGCTGGCCATGTCTGTCGAAGGACCGATGACCACTGGAGCAGACGAGTCCTTGAGTGGAGACCGCGAATCGGCAAACGCAGCGTAGGGCGCCCCGCCAGGTGGACCGACGACCTGAAGAACGTGGCTGGGGGGGACTGGATGCGGAAGGCAGAGGACCGAGTGTTGTGGTGCCACTTGGGAGAGGCCTATGTCCAGCAGTGGACTGCGATAAGCCGAGTTGAAGATGAACACGGGCACTTTTGTAGGTTAACCGGTTCGCTGTCAATGCTTCTCCACACGATACTTTCTTAGAATATTAGCGGGGTTGGCGGCAATAGGGTTAGTAAGTAAGTACCTCATATTCCTTATAATACGCAGTTTTTTTATTTGACTATTTACTTTATATTTATAATCTTATAATATTTACTAAATAATTAACGGTTATATTATGTTACATTTACTATACCACTTTTAACGCCAGGCGCCAAAAAACTGATTTCTTGGCACCTGGCAACTGGCATTGACTGACCAAAATAATACAGGAAACACCCAACAATATAATTTTGTATGTTGTAAATATAAGATTTTAAAATGAGCGACTGTGACTCATTTTATTTAGCATAACGTCTTTTTCCTACATTATTCGAAGCATTAATTATAGTCGTGATCGTGACCGCTATTCTGAGAAAGCAATACGAAATGAACGTGCATCACTTTCTATTAAATCCTTTACGGTTTTGGTCTTCATACCTCGATGGAGTTGGATTATGGAGTTTCTTGCCGGTTCTTCTCCATTGGACCCACAATTTGGAACCGTGCAACTAGAGCCTGACGTTTTAAAAGTGCCTGTAACACAGACCAGTAAGCCTCAAGACGCCACATAAACAAAGTTTTGCATGAGAACACAGTCGTAAAATGTTGGCGGGGGCCGGGGGGCGGACGGCGCGTTATGGATTGGTCGGCTCAAATGTTCGGTGATATGATTCGTGCCGCTCGCTGACGGAGTGACGTCCCGATTGGTGGCTGGGCGTAAAATATGCAGTGCTACTGCATATGCTTTGTGACCGGGGGTATCCGGCTAATAGGCGTCTATGGTCTGTGGCCTGTAATTAGGTTTATTTAAAATGAAACACTTTTGAATTTTGATTTAGATATTTAATGGATATTATGTTATACACGCACGAATTACTTCAAGTAAGTAATACAGTTTGATTAATTTTAGGTACCTACTCGTTTAATTGAGGAAATGGTGGGTTCGGTATTTATAACGAACCTTTTATTCTCAATTCACTGACCTTCGAGCTCATAAAAGGAATAAGATTGTAAAGAATCATTTTTGAACACATGGCTTACGATTTTTTTTTTTTTTTTTTTTTTTTTTAATAAGACGTAAACGACATGAAAACTAATTTTAAAACGCAAAGTCTATTTTCTCAGATTTTTCTATATTAATACTAAATTATTGCTTAAAAACTTACTTCTCTGTAGTTGTTAAATTAATCGTTAATTTGCTAACATTAATTAAGACTTGAAACAATGAACTACTAAAACAAATGATTTTGAAATTTTAAATTAGTTTATCAACTTCTGTCGCTGACTGTACCTACCTAAGATGTGGTTTAAAAAAACCGGCCAAGTGTGAATCAGACTCACGCAGTAAGGGTTCCGTACCACCCATCGACCTGATACCCCATATAAACTCATTTAATTTACGAGAGTTTATCAAAAGACACCAACGATGTACGCGAAATGTGAAGTGTTTTTGCTACATAGTATGCACTATAATCAGACCAAGACCAAGGCTGGTGTGTATTACTGTTTTGAAGATAGAGCAGGAACAAACACGTTGAAAAAAATGCATATTTTTCGAGGTTTCGAGTATTAGACTTTTTTAGGGTTCCGTACCCGAAGGGTGACAAACGGGACCCTATTACTCTCGCTACGCTGTCCGTCCGTCCGTCTGTCTGTCACAGGGCTGTATCTTTTGACCGGTAATAGGTAACCGGTTGAAATTTTCTCAGAAATTGTGTTGCTATGAGGTGTATCACAACAAATACTAAATATAAAAAAAGTCTAAAACCAAAGGGGGTCCCGATACAAGAAACCTCAAAAACATGCATTTTTTTCAACGTTTTTTTTCCTGCTCTATCTCCAAAACGGTAATATATACCAGCTTCAAACTTAGTCAGATTATAGTGCATACTATGTAGTTTAGCAACAAATACTAAAAATAAGACAAACATAGACATAAGTGGTGGTACCTGGGTAAGAAAGACATGCAAAAAATCATATTTCGCGCACTGTACGTTGATGTCTTTTTATAAACTCTCGTAAATTAAATCAGTTTTTATGGGGTATCAGGTGGTTGAGAGGTACGGAACCCTTACTGCGCGAGTTCAACTAGCACTTGGCCGGTTTTTTTTTGTTTTTAGTATTTGTCGTGATGTACACCATAGTAACACATATTCTGTGAAAATTTCAACTGATTATCTATTACCGTTACAAAGATACAGCCCTGTGACAGACAGACGGACAGACGAACAGTGCAGCGAGAGTAATAGGGTCCCGTTAGCACCCTTTGGGTACGGCACCCTAAAAAAGTAAAAAATAAAACAGTATTATCGTAACCACGTGTTATAATAACGTAATGAGTTCGAAAGATCATACCTAACTGTAAACAAGTATTAACTATAGATTATTTGCATTGCCTTCGGCTATCTGTGCTTCGGCGGAGAAAGTAATTACGCAAACACGAAACGACTTATACATACACAAAATGTTGACCTCTATGACCCCAACCTTTGTGTATTGATGACCCCACTGCGTTGTGAAGGTCGGGCTTTTGTCGCTCCGTGTAAAATATTGATATTATTCTACACTGAAAACAATATCTTATTGTTATGTACAATCGCAATCTAACAAAGCAATTAGTATCCAGGGTCGCCAGATATAGATGAAGATTTCTCAGGAAATTATAATAGAACGGTTTGTTTAGGGTTTTGTATAAATACAGTTTAACTTTGTCTGTTATTAAAATGATATTTCACTCGAAAACATCCATAATCTTCTGAGAAAACTTCATTTATATCTAAAGACCCTGGATTCTAATTGCTTTGTAACGGCCAACATTAATATCCAATCTATCCTAGATTTACCCTACTAGAGATAGGAATTTGACATAATAAGCTCCATACAAAATATGTCAAACTTCTATCTATAGTAGGGTAAATCGTGGATAGATTGGATATTAATTTTGGCCGTTAGACTATACTTGGTGAGAGAGAGGTAGGGATGATAATGGAAAGTGTGAGACTTAATTTTTGACTGACTAGAGTCGCGATTGTTGCGGGGGTAAGGTACTGCCTAAAACTTGATTATTTTAAAGTTTTTAAACTCGCGAATTTCACTCACATTGGACTATACAACGTGTTATTGAAATTACTGAAAATCTCTTGAGGGGTCATTGTACTCATCAATATGAACAACTTTTACTATTCACTGGCTCACTTTTTTTTTTTTTTTACTTCCTCGTTGGTCTAGTGGTCGCAAGCGCGACTGCTGAGCGTGGGGTCCTGGGTTCGATTCCCGGGTCAGTCAAAGTGTTATTGGGTTTTTTCATTAGGAAATTCTCACTAGCAGCCCGGAGTATGGATTTGTGCCCGGTTGGTGGCAATAGACTCGCCCCCTATTACATGGGACTATAACGTAACTGGCGGAATGTGGGTGTACTATTACACCTCTGCCTACCCCTTCGGGGAAATACAGGCGTGATGTTATGTTGTTTGTTGTTTACTATTTGACCAACCCTGAAATCGCAGAAAAAAATATCAGCTCATCCCTACATTTTGTCGATTTATGTGAACACAAATGTAGGGAATCTGATATTTTTTCGCGAATAGTGTTAGCTCTAAAATAAGTGCCATCCCTTTTATGTAACTACTATCAGTAAAAGAGAGCGATAGTATAAAATAAGTTTAGTTTGTGAACAAGAGAATCGACACCAATGCTCATCGTGGCTCATGTCGACACGAAGAAGAAGAAGAAGACACCAATGGATTTTTACACTATTGAATTAAATTTCGGCTTTACCTTCCAAGATTTTCTTTTTGATATGACCTACGGCCAAAATTAATATCCAATCCATCGACGTTTTACACTACTAGAGATAGAAATTTGACATATTTTGTATGGAACTTATGTCAAACTCCTAGTAGGGCAAATCGTGGATAGATTTGTTAACGCGCGATCATCGCTAGTCGAGGGGCGCGCGCAGATGGACCGTTGCCGAGGGAACGGTCTTGTTGACGAAAACAAGAAAGAAAAAACCGGCCAAGAGCATGTCGGGCCATGCTCAGTATTATAGGGTTCCTTAAGTCGGTGTAATTACAAACGAATCAAATCGAATATTAATCATGGCTATTTTAGTTTTTGCAATAATCGGCAGCTTTCGCGACTCAGAGCGTGTTGTTAGTAGCGCCATCTAGCGATAAATTCAAGAAGCCAAATTGAAGAAGCGTGTCATTTAAAGTTACTTTTTGTGATTTTTTCAAATAGAAAGTAGCTAAAGGAGCATTATTTGCTATGATAATTTTTCTCTAAGGTCAATGACCTTTGAACTAGGACGTTTTAAGTATTTTTCAGTTTTCTCTCTATAACTCAAAAAATTGTAATCATATTATACTCGAAATAATTTTAAAAGAGAGTTTTCATAAAGGTCTATCAATGTGGAAGATTATAAGTTTCTACATTGCATATTTTAGAAATGGCAGGGGGGGGGACACATTGCAAGCCACTTTGGCGGGCTATATTTCGCAGATGGTACACCTGATAAAAAAGTGGTCTATCAAACATTACCTTCATTTTAGTAGACCTATTCAATGATATCCCACACGAGGGGGTGCAGCGAAATAATTTTTTTTTTCCCCATTTCACATGTATGGACGCCACCCCTAAAATACGGAAAAACGATTTTTTTATTCTTTTAAATTTGAGATCTATATGTACACTATTTTTTAACAAAATTTCATTTACTTATGTTTATAACTGTAGAAGTTATTAAGCTGTAAAGGATTAGGACAGACGGACAGACGGACAGACGGACAGACGGACGGACATGACGAAACTATAAGGGTTCCTTGTAGGACTTCGGAACCCTAAAAATGGCAGCATATTTTATAGTAATTTTGTAAAACGCTTTAGTTTAAATAATACACAAATTACGAATTTCTGTCTGGCTTTCAATGTTCTCACGAACAGATTGGATATTAATTTTGGCCGTAAGAGTCTTTCTAACCAATTTCTTCGGCCTCTATTTATACCCAAAAAGGGGAACAAAATAGATCGTACCCGGACTTTTGGCGTGTTATTGCGCAACTCCGATAATGACGCTTTATCTTCACGCCACATTACGTCACGCGATAGATGAGTGTCATCAGTGGTAACTTTCACTGGCATTAGAGTTGAAGCTGGCTGGTTTGTTATGGTACGTCGGGTTAATGTACTGTTATGGTTTTTTCTGTGCGTGTGTATCAGCAGTATCAGCTGTTTATTTATTTATTTATAAAAGTACAGCCACATCACATACATTAAAATAATCACTATACTCTTAACTAATCTGTAACTGGTCTGATGTACATGACAATAACGGCGTACATAACACTTATAATTATTTGGCTATAAGGAGCTACATAATTTGCCAAAGAGAAGTAAAAATTTGAATTACACGTTACTCAATTACACAATATAGGCAAGTGCATAAATTAAAACTAAAACAAATATAAACCTGATATTGATATTTTGATTCAGCCTGAGTATTCAGGCTAAATCAAAATATCAAAATCAGACTAAATCAAAACAAAACAAAAAAGCAGTGAAACCTTTAAAGGTTTTTTCAACATTTGTTAATTAAATATCTATTACGCGAGTATTACGACGAGCTCTCAAGCTGTTTCATACACAACTATGTCTTGTCTCTGTCTGACATTTATTATTTACTGGTGTCAAATGAGTTTGGAGTAAACCTGTACTCATCGACGATACACACAAATAGACGCCTGTTGTTGGATATAATGCAAATGTCGTAGGATAATCGAAAAAATCGAATCTTTTAGAAAATCCTAGGACGATTGCAAAGGACCGGATAATTAGAATCTATGAGTTTTTCGTTGTCACCCAAACTATTTTTAGGATCATTGTAAAAATCCGCACCCTGACTATCTAAGCTGAAACCACCTAGCGACCGGTGATAATTACGAAATAGTTACTGTCATAATCAAATTCGCACCACGGATCGAGTTACCGACTGTGCTGCCCCAAGCGAGTAACTGAGACACTAAAAACGAAACCAGAAACTGAACCGTAACTGAAAATCGCTACAAATGCTCCAAAATTCGTACTACGTAAGCGCAGCGACCGCGACGCGACGGGGACTGTAGAGGAATTTGAACTGTCAGAGAAACCAGACAAATGGCAGTTTCTGAGTAGTTTCTATTCAGTTATTTGACCTTTATATCAAGTAAAAGTAGTAGAAGTTCGTCAATATTATTTTAAAAGTTTTTTATTATATAAAATCTAATGCTTGAAGACAAAAAGTGGTCATCATCATCATCATTTCAGCCGAAAGACGTCCACTGCTGGACATAGGCCTCCCCCAAGCATTGCCACAACGACCGGTCCTGTGCCTTCCGCATCCAGCGGATTCCCGCGACCTTCACCAGGTCAAAAAGTGGTGTTTTAGTGAAATTGTTTTGTAACAGTTTAGTGATAATATTTGTTTTCATTTATGTAGGCACCTACTTACGTTTATTGGATTATGGCTAGGGCATTTTTACTTTTGTAGGCGATGACTGGAAAGGAAGCGAGAGAAAATAGTTACAAGTACCTAGGTACTAAAACTAAATGATAGAAACATCGTGGCTCCATTATCGTATTGTTATCAATTAGTTGAATATAAACAAAACATTGAGAACACTGTGACCCCACATAACACTAATAGGCTCATGTGTGTATTCAAATAATCATCATTATTTATAAAAATAACTCTCACAAAGCACCTCTCACTTCACTGATACCAGCTGACTGAAACATGAAACTAAATAAACCTTGAACGGTTACTGCTGTCGCCGCGTCGGTCGCCAGTGGCGCTAGTTTCTATGAAGATTTCGTTGTGAGCGACGAATTAGAAACCGGACCGCGACCGAGGCAGTTTCGCGTACGTAATACCAAATCTGCGACTCGATCGCGCGACGATTTCACGACGGTTTAGGGACCGGTTACTGGTCACTCATCTTAGGTAGTCAGCCCGCCGTTCAAGGTTTATTTAGTTTCATGTTTCAGTCAGCTGGTATCAGTGAAGTGAGAGGTGCTTTGTGAGAGTTATTTTTATAAATAATGATGATTATTTGAATACACACATGAGCCTATTAGTGTTATGTGGGGTCACAGTGTTCTCAATGTTTTGTTTATATTCAACTAATTGATAACAATACGATAATGGAGCCACGATGTTTCTATCATTTAGTTTTAGTACCTAGGTACTTGTAACTATTTTCTCTCGCTTCCTTTCCAGTCATCGCCTACAAAAGTAAAAATGCCCTAGCCATAATCCAATAAACGTAAGTAGGTGCCTACATAAATGAAAACAAATATTATCACTAAACTGTTACAAAACAATTTCACTAAAACACCACTTTTTGACCTGGTGAAGGTCGCGGGAATCCGCTGGATGCGGAAGGCACAGGACCGGTCGTTGTGGCAATGCTTGGGGGAGGCCTATGTCCAGCAGTGGACGTCTTTCGGCTGAAATGATGATGATGATGACCACTTTTTGTCTTCAAGCATTAGATTTTATATAATAAAAAACTTTTAAAATAATATTGACGAACTTCTACTACTTTTACTTGATATAAAGGTCAAATAACTGAATAGAAACTACTCAGAAACTGCCATTTGTCTGGTTTCTCTGACAGTTCAAATTCCTCTACAGTCCCCGTCGCGTCGCGGTCGCTGCGCTTACGTAGTACGAATTTTGGAGCATTTGTAGCGATTTTCAGTTACGGTTCAGTTTCTGGTTTCGTTTTTAGTGTCTCAGTTACTCGCTTGGGGCAGCACAGTCGGTAACTCGATCCGTGGTGCGAATTTGATTATGACAGTAACTATTTCGTAATTTTCACCGGTCGCTAGGTGGTTTCAGCTTAGATAGTCAGGGTGCGGTTACTCCTGTCGCCGCGTCGGTCGCCAGTGGCGCTAGTTTCTATGAAGATTTCGTTGTGAGCGACGAATTAGAAACCGGACCGCGACCGAGGCAGTTTCGCGTACGTAATACCAAATCTGCGACTCGATCGCGCGACGATTTCGCGACGGTTTAGGGACCGGTTACTGGTCACTCATCTTACGTAGTCAGCCCGCCGACTTATCTTAGGTTAGTCGCGAATAACCGCTCACGTAATAACGCTGATTGGCTGATATGAACGTTATGCACAGACGGATACGCTGATTGGCTTACGGCTACAATACTTCCTCTTCCGAGCCATGTTCTGACCAACCAGAATGAAGATGTTATAAATCGACTCTTAGATTAGCCAATCAGAGTTCAAGTTTCCAATCATCCTATACAAACTGGGATTTTCGCAATGATCCTGATAATAGCTCGTATGATAACGAAAATCTTTCTGAAATTCCAATTATCCGGTTTGCAATTAGGATTTTCGCAAAGATTCAATTTGTCCGATCATCCTACGACACATACAATAACTTTATGTTATGTTCTTTCTGTATGCCAAATTTCATTAAAGTCCATACAGTAATTTTTGCGTGAAAGAGTAACAAACATCCCCACAAACTTTCACATTTGTAGTATGAGTAGGATGTTGCTGTTGATTCTATCTTATTATCTTACCATTATGAAGCAAAACTACTGTGTGGCTTGGCCCCCTCCGCCCCCTGTAACAATTAAAATACGTAATCTTTATTACTGTTTAATGTAGTCTGTAGCCTGTAGCAAACAAAGATGGCGAGACGAGCTTGATGCCTACAGAAAATATTTGACTAAACTTGCATACATAGAGATGCATTACGGGCTTTCAATTACGAAACTGTTCTATTGATTTGCACAGATAAACATGAAATAAGTCAATAGTAGCGCGTAATTCCACTCCCACATATATGCATTGCCCGAGCCAATAGGGGCGCGTTATGAAAATTGTGGAATTTATTTTAAACAAATCAGGGGTCAATTCTCGTAGTTTAAAATGTTCAAAATATAGTTTAGATCTAGTCTCAATGTCCAAAATGTCTCAAATAAACGTCAAACACGGAACATTACAGACAAGAGATTGACATTTACATGTTGAGATTAGGTCGGAAATATATTTTGAACATAAAAATTGTAATTACGAGAATTATGCCTTCAGATATGATAACATCCCTATAGGGTATAATTCTCCATGCATGCTTGCACATAACCGAGATAAGTGGAAGAAGAAACGGCCTTGCCGTACAGTGCACAGTGGGACAATGGAGTCGATTCTCTTTTTCACGAACTAAACTTATTTTAAACAATGGCTCTCTTTTACTAATACTAGATACAAGAAAGGGATAGCAACAATTTTAGTGCTTATTTAGTCAAGAACAGACGCTCCACAAAGTCTGCAGTGTGTGAACATGCCCTAGATAAACCCAACCATTTTCTTCGATTTGATAAACCACAAGTTCTGGCAAAGGAAAACCGATATGTACCTAGAATGCTCCGTGAGGCTATTGAAATTAAAAAACATCCTAATTTTAATAGAGAAGATGGTTGGCAGCTACCACCTGTTTGGAACCCAGTCCTAAAAATAATCAAGTCCAAAACAGCACGCAACACTGTAAAAGATAATGATATTGTGAGTGATTACTGCGTGCATCGAAACGATTTTAATTAATAATATTGTACGGTAGATTAAAATATTTTTTTAGAAATATCTGAAAAGACGATTGTCATCTTAGTCTACCTGCGACCACGAAATGCTGCAAAGCTTTCGAAACGTCAGGGAAACCAATTAAAATAATATACGCGATTTAATCCGGTTAAACTTTGTTTTATTATAATTTTAGTGCTGTCAAATTAAAATTTCCACACAGTTTAGTCGCGATCACGGAACGTGCCGACTAACATAACATAACAACATCACGCCTGTATTTCCCCGAAGGGGTAGGCAGAGGTGTATAGTACACCCACATTTCGCCAGTTATGTTATAACGTGCCGACTAAATACTAAGAAATGTAATACGTAAACTAAGACAGCACTAAAATGTTACTGATGCCATCCCTTTCTTGTAACTACTATTAGCAAAAGAGAGCGATAGTTTAAAATAAGTTTAGTTTGTGAACAAGAGAATCGACACCAACATAGGCTAAAAATAATAATAAACAATCGTACAAACAAGTGCTAACAATCGTACAGTCGACAGCATGACAGTGGTAACACTTCAATTCGAAAACCGCCCTTACTGCTTACGAAATAAAGATGCTGCTAATGTCAAAGTGTGACCACCGACGTGCGGTCGACCGTACAAGCTAACCTCCAAATCGATATGAGTAATCGATTATTAATACCGATTCGTTACACGTATTGTATCGTGTTAGCACTATTTGGCAATCATCTTTAATTTATTAATTTTAATCAAGGAGAAGAAAATTCAGTGAACGCAAACTGTAAGATAAACGTAGCAACTGCAACTAATTTTAAATGTATTAAAATATTAATTAATCGCAGCTACTGCTTCAACTGTTAAATTCATCACATATAACCTCCTCCTTTTTTTGAAGTCGGTTACAGACGCCCATTCTTTTACCTGAGGAAATGATTATTACAGAGCTATATTATAGAAATTTCTGTTTTTTCTCTCTTTATTTAGTAAACAATCTTTTTTTTTTTTTTTATAGTATAGGATGGCGAAACGAGCTAAAGGCCCACCTGATGTTAAGCGGTTACCTTTGCCCATGACAACTTCAATACTACCTAGGCTGTTACCTAAATGGTACCGCAAGTCGGTTCGCCAAACTGAGACATGAAGATGGAAAGTATCATGTGATTGTAATTTCACCGGCACCCGCACCCTTCAGACCGAAACACAGCAATGCAAGCAACACTATTTGGCGGAGAAGTAGGCACGGTGGTAGTACTTCCCCGGACGAGCTCTTTCACAAAGGAGCTCTACTACTACTATCTATCTTGGCTCTCTTTATTCATATAACTACTAATAAAACATAATTATTAATTCTGTACATGTAATTATGTAAAAGATAAGTATTATTGACGAGTTGCATTAAAAAGACATGTCAAAATAAGAAAAAACAGAGTGTACCTAATTTGGTCAATATGACTCTATTCCACCACTCGTGCACTCTAATCGTTCATTGAACTAGTTATTGGATGGGTCACGGTTCAGGAGTGGGCGTTTAAGTCGGTACAAACATAGGAAGAATTTATTTTATACTGGACTTGGCCCGCAGCTTCGCCCACGTCGTGTAAATAATTTGGCTTATCACAGAAAGACTTATCGCGCATCCCTTGGCAATTGTTTCATTTTCTGTGATAATAAGGAAGCCTATATTTTTATCTGGGTTATGGTCCATCTGTATGCCAAATGTCATCCAAAATATAAATATATAAATACTACCTGTATGCTACGAGAATGCCGTTTTCCCTTCCCGCTCCCTCATACCGCACCTCAAGCAAAGCCCAGCTAGTACCAATACTGACCATTAGCAACGCTGTAAAGTGCCTTATGACGTCATGTTTAACGGTCTACCGCGGCATTCTCGTAGCAGACAAGACAAGTGGTATGTATTTTATTTTTATTTTTTATTAATTAATATTGTTGTGCTGTCATTGTCTTGTGCCAAATATAAGCTTTTCTTTCTTTCTAAAATTCCAAACCCGTTTCTGCGTGATTGCGTGACAAACATCCAAACATCTTTACAAACTTTCACTTTTTAACCGACGAAAAAAGGGAGGAGGTTCTCAATTCGACGCGTATGTATGTCCACGCATAACTTTTTACAGAGTTGTCCGATTTTGATGATTCTTTTTTTAATGGATAGGGTATATCTCGAAGTTGGTCCCATTTAAATTTCAAAATCAAAATCCACCCCTAAGGGTAGTAAAACAGGGGATGAGTGTTTGTTCACCCACTGAATTCTTACCTGTTAACTGATACTGTTGAAACTTGACACACAAATATAGTTCTAGACACTACGACATAATGGAGACCTGGAGTTAGATTTTAACCACAAAAAAATGAAAAATAAAACTTTTTAACAAAAAATTGAACCGACGAAAACAGAAACTGAAAAGCGAAAAATAACTAATTATGAGTCGGCGCCAAACAACCAATCAACGAAGATCATTAAATTAATAACTTCTTAGGTTTTCGCGATCACTACACATTATAATAAAACAAAGTTTAACCGGATTAAATCGCGTATATTATTTAAATTGGTTTCCCTGACGTTTCGAAAGCTTTGCAGCATTTCGTGGTCGCAGGTAGACTAAGATGACAAGCGTCTTTACAAATATTTCTAAAAAATTATTTTAATCTACCGTACAAGATTATTAATTAAAATCGTTTCGATGCACGCAGTAATCACTCACAGTATCATTATCTTTTACAGTGTTGCATGCTGTTTGGGACTTGATTATTTTTAGGACTGGGTTCCAAACAGGTGGTAGCTGCCAACCATCTTCTCTATTAAAATTAGGATGTTTTTAGGGTTCCGAAGTCCTACAAGGAACCCTTATAGTTTCGTCATGTCCGTCCGTCTGTCCGTCTGTCCTAATCCTTTACAGCTTAATAACTTCTACAGTTATAAACATAAGTAAATGAAATTTTGTTAAAAAATAGTCTACATATAGATCTCAATTTTAAAAGAATAAAAGATTAGTTTTTGCGTATTTTAGGGGTGGCGTCCATACATGTGAAATGGAGAAAAAAAAATTTTTTTCGCTGCACCCCCTCGTGTGGGATATTATTGAATAGGTCTACTAAAATGAAGGTAATATTTGATACACCACTTTTTTATCAGGTGTACCATCTGCGAAATATAGCCCGCCAAAGTGGCTTGCAATGTGTCCCCCCCCCCTGCCATTTCTAAACTATGCAATGTAGAAACTTATAATCTTCCACATTGATAGACCTTTGTGAAAACTCTCTTTTAAAATTATTTCGAGTATAATGTGATTATAATTTTTTGAGTTATAGAGAGAAAACCGAAAAATACTTAAAACGTCCTAGTTCAAAGGTCATTGACCTTAGAGAAAAATTATCATAGCAAATAATGCTCCTTAGCTACTTTCTATTTGAAAAAATCACAAAAAGTAACTTTGAAATGACAAACGTCTTAAATTTGGCTTCTTGAATGTATCGCTAGATGGCGCTACTAACAACACGCTCTGAGTCGCGAATGCTGCCGATTATTGCAAAAACTAAAATTGCCATGATTAATATTCGATTTGATTCGTTTGTAATTACACCTACTTAAGGAACCCTATAATACTGAGCATGGCCCGACATGCTCTTGGCCGGTTTTTTAATTTCAATAGCCTCACGGAGCATTCTAGGTACATATCGGTTTTCCTTCGCCAGAACTTGTGGTTTATCAAATCGAAGAAAATGGTTGGGTTTGTCTAGGGCATGTTCACACACTGCAGACTTTGTGGAGCGTCTGTTCTTGACATCAGCTATATGTTCTTTAATTCTAGTGGCTATACTACGCTTTGTTTGCCCTATGTATGATAACCCACAATCACAATCAATCTTGTAGACCCCTGCATCTTGTAAGGGAATGTGACACTTCACCGGTCTGAGGAGTTGGCTGATCTTTCTTTGGGGCTTGAAATAGGTTTTGATAGAAGCACGCTTCAAGATATGACCAATTCTGTCGGTGACCCCTTTGATGAATGGTAGAACAGCAGGTCGACGATCAACTGTGCTGGGTTTCAGGCGGCGTTTGCGATGGGGATGTGGAGCTTGCAAGTTATTATGCTTGAGAACATGCTTCACATGGTAAAGTTCCCCTGCCAGGTGGTCGGCATCGCAGATGCGGTGTGCTCTCTGTAACAAAGATTTTGCCACGGTAGCTAACTGACAAGGATGGTGGTGAGATTCACCGTTCAAGTACCTGTCTGTATGGGTAGGCTTTCTATACACTGTATGACTAACAGAATGATCAGGATTATGGATAAGTTGTATATCAAGAAAAGCTAAGGATTTGTTTGTCTCCAATTCCATAGTAAATTGAATTTTACTGTGTATAGAATTTAGATGTTCTAAGAAAGCAGAGACACTACTGTGAGGCAAGATGGTGAATGTGTCGTCAACGTACCTCTTGAAGATCTTCGGCATAGCCGGGGCGGTCAGGAGAGCTCTCCCTTCAAAATCCTCCATGAAGATATCCGCTACCACCGGGGATACCGGTGAACCCATGGCCACACCGTCGACTTGAAGGTAAAAATCATTATCCCACAGTAGGTAGCCGCTGGTAAGGCAGTGTTCAAGTAGCTCTGCATATGCTAGAGGCATGTCATTATCACTTAACCGCTTCTTTACAACTTCCAGGCAGTCCTTTACTGGTAGGTTGGTGAATAAGGACTGTACATCAAAACTGACCATCACTTCATTTTCAGTGAGTTTGAGGTCCTTGATTTGGTTGACAAAATGATAAGAATCCTTCACATATGTGTTAGACTTGCCACGAAGCTGTGAGAGTATCTTCGCTAGGTGTTGTGCCAGTTTGTAAGTTGGTGTGTCAATCTGGCTGACTATTGGTCGCAGAGGAACATTATCTTTGTGTATTTTCGGCAGCCCATACAGTTTTCGTGGTTTGGCGCATGACGGAGTGAGAATGTTTACGTCTAATTCTAAAGTATCGGAGTATTTTGATATTAATTCTTTAGTTTTTTTGAGAATTTTATCAGTAGGGTCTTTGTTTACTTTTTTGTATGTGGCATTATCCGACAAAAGCTCTTGAATTTTCTGTTTGTAATCAGACATGTTCATTACAACCGTTGCGTTACCCTTATCGGCACGAAGAATAGTCAGGTCTGGGTCCTCACGAACGTTTTTTAAGGCAAGGTATTCGCCACGAGAAAGATTCTGTTTTGGTGGTTTGCTTTGACGTAGAATGGTTGAGACGTCTTGACGAATCGCCTCCAAATCATCTTTTTTAACGTTGTTTTTTATAAGACAATCCTCGACGTTACATATTATATCTTCGTACGGAATTTTTCTGTGTGCTAACGCGAAATTAAGGCCCTTTTTTAAAACTTTTACGGTGTTTTCATCCAGAGATTTATTGGATAAGTTAACAACGGGATCAATAACACTAGATTTTGACAGCTGTGGAGAAGTGTTTTTAATTTTCGATATTTTAGTGCCCTGAATACTGGTATTTTGGCCACTCAGTTTTTCATACTTTTTAATTTGACTTTTTGTGTAATCATTGAATTTAGCGGTGGCCCTTTTGCTATTAATACTAAAACATTTTTCATAATCGGATTTTGATATACTATTTTGCAGTTCTCTGGAGAAAATCTCAATATTACTATTTATTTTGTGGGCATCGATACGATGTTGACGGATCAGATTTTTTAATAATTTTAGACTTACCTGATGTAGAATGCCTGCGCTTCCATGTATGTCCTTTTTAGGTGATATTCTTACACATACTGGAATGATGTTGTTATCCCGGCATCTCTTAAGAAAATTTAACAATTTTGATGACTAAGCGCGCCCGCTTACTAAGTTCGTCGAGGACTGTCTTATAAAAAATTACGTTAAAAATGATTGACGATGATTTGGAGGCGATTCGTCAAGACGTCTCAACCATACTACGTCGAAGCAAACCACCAAAACAGAATCTTTCTCGTGGTGAATACCTTGCTTTAAAAAACATTCGTGGAGACCCAGACCTGACTATCCTTCGTGCCGATAAGGGTAACGCAACGGTTGTAATGAACACGTCTGATTACAAACAGAAAATTCAAGAGCTTTTGTCGGATAATGCCACATACAAAAAAGTAAACAAAGACCCTACTGATAAAATTCTCAAAAAAACTAAAGAATTAATATCAAAATACTCCGATACTTTAGAATTAGACGTAAACATTCTCACTCCGTCATGCGTCAAACCACCAAAACTGTATGGGCTGCCGAAAATACACAAAGATAATGTTCCTCTGCGACCAATAGTCAGCCAGATTGACACACCAACTTACAAACTGGCACAACACCTAGCGAAGATACTCTCACAGCTTCGTGGCAAGTCTAACACATATGTGAAGGATTCTTATCATTTTGTCAACCAAATCAAGGACCTCAAACTCACTGAAAATGAAGTGATGGTCAGTTTTGATGTACAGTCCTTATTCACCAACCTACCAGTAAAGGACTGCCTGGAAGTTGTAAAGAAGCGGTAAAGTGATAATGACATGCCTCTAGCATATGCAGAGCTACTTGAACACTGCCTTACCAGCGGCTACCTACTGTGGGATAATGATTTTTACCTTCAAGTCGACGGTGTGGCCATGGGTTCACCGGTATCCCCGGTGGTAGCGGATATCTTCATGGAGGATTTTGAAGGGAGAGCTCTCCTGACCGCCCCGGCTATGCCGAAGATCTTCAAGAGGTACGTTGACGACACATTCACCATCTTGCCTCACAGTAGTGTCTCTGCTTTCTTAGAACATCTAAATTCTATACACAGTAAAATTCAATTTACTATGGAATTGGAGACAAACAAATCCTTAGCTTTTCTTGATATACAACTTATCCATAATCCTGATCATTCTGTTAGTCATACAGTGTATAGAAAGCCTACCCATACAGACAGGTACTTGAACGGTGAATCTCACCACCATCCTTGTCAGTTAGCTACCGTGGCCAAATCTTTGTTACAGAGAGCACACCGCATCTGCGATGCCGACCACCTGACAGGGGAACTTTACCATGTGAAGCATGTTCTCAAGCATAATAACTTGCAAGCTCCACATCCCCATCGCAAACGCCGCCTGAAACCCAGCACAGTTGATCGTCGACCTGCTGTTCTACCATTCATCAAAGGGGTCACCGACAGAATTGGTCATATCTTGAAGCGTGCTTCTATCAAAACCTATTTCAAGCCCCAAAGAAAGATCAGCCAACTCCTCAGACCGGTGAAGTGTCACATTCCCTTACAAGATGCAGGGGTCTACAAGATTGATTGTGATTGTGGGTTATCATACATAGGGCAAACAAAGCGTAGTATAGCCACTAGAATTAAAGAACATATAGCTGACGTCAAGAACAGACGCTCCACAAAGTCTGCAGTGTGTGAACATGCCCTAGACAAACCCAACCATTTTCTTCGATTTGATAAACCACAAGTTCTGGCGAAGGAAAACCGATATGTACCTAGAATGCTCCGTGAGGCTATTGAAATTAAAAAACATCCAAATTTTAATAGAGAAGATGGTTGGCAGCTACCACCTGTTTGGAACCCAGTCCTAGAAATAATCAAGTCCCAAACAGCATGCAACACTGTAAAAGATAATGATACTGTGAGTGATTACTGCGTGCATCGAAACGATTTTAATTAATAATCTTGTACGGTAGATTAAAATAATTTTTTAGAAATATTTGTAAAGACGCTTGTCATCTTAGTCTACCTGCGACCACGAAATGCTGCAAAGCTTTCGAAACGTCAGGGAAACCAATTTAAATAATATACGCGATTTAATCCGGTTAAACTTTGTTTTATATCATTAAATTACTTTAAATAAATAATAAAAACAACGTCAGATCAAATACAACGTGAAATTTTCAACGATAAACAATTACTTTCCCAAAATGCGTTCTCCGCTCGGCCACTTGCAACTTGCACGCACTTTGCTTGTTAAAAGTTCGTTTGGCGCCGACTCATAATTAGTTATTTTTCGCTTTTCAGTTTCTGTTTTCGTCGGTTCAATTTTTTGTTAAGTTTTATATAATATTACTATCCTATGCACGCGGCGTCGCCCGCGTGTAATTCGGCTTAGTTATCACAGAAATATGTTGTCGTGCATAAGTATATATTAATCCCGGTTATGGTCTATCTGTGTGCCAATTTCATCCAAATCCGTTCGACGGTTAACACGTGATTGAATAACAAACATCCAAAAATATCTTCACAAACTTTTATTTGTATAATATTTTTAGGATTAAGTTAGGAACTTAGGTTACTGTGAGGTCGTAAAACGGATATATAAGGTAATAATTTGATAGTCATAAAAAGAGACAGCGTTGAATCAATTAAATATAATAATCACGTAGCCAAATTACCTTATAGGTGAAAAAATACAATAAGAAAGTTGTCGACCATTGGCCTCGTAAAATAAAATCTTTCACCAGAAAATTATTGATCGCTAAAGATTTACAAGGAACCGCCGACTGTTACTAAAATTAACTTACCCTACATACAGACGAGGTTCAATTACTTACATTCAGTTAAACATGTGTTTAATTGTGGCCCATTTTTCTGTAAGTGCATGCTTACGAAGTGCATAAAAAACATCATAAAACTATAACAGACCTAAATAAAGTACAGCTAATATGGTCTGGGGAATTTCCACGCGATTAAAATGTATAATGTAGGTATCAGCTGATAGTCGACCCACGCTTGCAATTTAATAAGTCTAATGAGCCACGTATCGCTCAGTGCCATAGAAAACTAAATAATAAGGTAATAGTAATGTTATCTACTGTCTTTTAAACCGGTAGAACGCGTGTCGCCGGTTTGGCGCTACCAACTCATAATTACGCAATTACGTCTACTAGCATTCAATGCAAAATTAATTAAACCTAAAAAAACCGCTTTTGGTTTTTTTATATATTTAATGGGCTTCCATTTGACCACCACCTCACCTGATGTTAAGCGATGGTGTGGTCGACGATGGTTCGCGCTTGCCCAGCAAAGGTGAGAGGATGGCAGTGACATATTTCGACCCATCCTCTCAAGTGGCTACACCAGGCATCGTACCAGAACACTACTAGGTCGCTTGGCGGCACGTCTTTTCCCGAGCCGTCGGCCGTGGCCTACCACCAGTATGTCACCTGATTTACACCACCCAGGGATCACGTGTAGGGATTCGTAAAAGGGGTACTCTCCTACGGACGTGGGTGACTCGATCCCCATAGTGATATATGCTGCAAAATAAAATCTTAGTGACTCCGCGTCCAAAACAGCACTAATGATCAAGCAAACGGTTCGCGCACTGGTGTCCGACGAGACACCTGTACGCGGCGACAAGTTCACGCGCCTTTACCACTTCTATTACCTTATTATTTATATTTCTATGCTCAGTGCTCAGCTGACTTAGGTTCTCATATCCATCCGCAATTGGTACATGATAAATGAGCAGACATTCACATTATTTCGAAAAAAACCCGCAAAAATGCCCTATTGTGCTGTTTCTAACTGCAGAAACAAAAGCTGTAAGGTACATTAGATTAAAAAAAAAATTTTTTAATAATGTCCTCAAAATGTAAGGCGTAGTTTGTTCGGAAAGTTGCCACGCATGAATCGCAAGTAAAATTTTGATTACAACCATTCTATCTATTTCTGTGGATACAGCCCTGTGACATGCAGACGGACAGACGAGTAGTCATAGTAGCTAATAGTTCCATTGGCACCCCTAAATAAAAATAAAGAATGAAACACTATTTAGGTACTTAAGGAGACAACTTTATTTCAGACAACTAGGAAAAAAAAGCATTTTTCACTAGGTAAATAGGCAATAATAATTTCTTAGGTTGTCGCGACCACGAACGCTGCAAAGCTTTCGAAACGGCAGGAAAACTAATTTTAATAATATACGCGATGTAATCTGGTTAAACTTGTTTTACTGTAATAAATAGGCAATAATTGCGAAAACCAGAGACATGACCATATTTTTGAAACTCATTGCGTGATACACGAAGCCGCACGCTTTTCGCCCTAGCGGAATTAGCACAACAAGGAACGCAACCAGCCTTCAAACTTCAGACTTGGCCCGTCTACAACCTCCGATGAGCTTCATTATGTAAGTCGGCAAAAGTTTTATGCAGAATATACACGGCTTTTGTTTAAGTTAATAATAAGAATGGCTTAATTTGTGTCTGGTAATGTTTGGTGTATAAATTGATAAGAGAATCATTCATAAAATATTGGGGTATATCCGCGAGGAATAAGATTTAGATATTTAAATCTACACAATTCAAAATTTGCATAAAATACAACTTAAATAATGTGCCTATTTTTTTTTAATTCTATTTGCCTACATATATAGGTACAAATATACAATATTTACAAAACAAATATAAAATACAAGTATAATACATACATACATAACCAGCCCATTACTGTCCCACTGCTGGGCACGGGCCTCTTCTCAGTACTAGAAGGCTAAGGCCTTAGTCCACCACGCTGGCCTAGTGCGGGTTGGCAGACTACACACACCATTGAGAATGAGAACTGTATGGAGCACTCTCAGGTGTGCAGGTTTCCTCACGATGTTTTCCTTCACCGTTAAAGCAAGTGATAATCGAATATAAATCCGCACATGAACTCGAAAACTCTGAGGTGCGGGCCGGGATCGAACACAAAAAAAAATTACATAAAAAGGTTAAGCGTCAAAGTATTTCTCCACATCGCTGTCATTTGGAAAAGTGCCCAGAAAACTGGCAGCGTTGCCACATTTTATGGCAACGCTTATTCTTTGGCCAAAGAACAAACCAGCCCTCTGGTCACGCGAAGTGTCGACCAGCCTCTTAGCGTTTGCCTTGAAAAGGAAGCGCGCACTCGGACCCCATGTCCCGAGCGTTTCAACCCCAAACGGCTCAAAGACATAATTACCTGATACTCCTGATAGGTTACTATATTTGCGCCGCTTGAAGGCCGATGATGATGATGGGCTTGAGGTTGATGTTTTTTATGGTACGTTTTATTTTCATTGTATGTAAAAATGTTATAAAAACCAAATTAAAGATTTTCGAAGCAACAGTGTATGTATTTATTGTAGTTCGGCACTAGTTCTATATGAATATATACACGAAACTTTGAGATAACGTAAAGTTTTGGCGTAAAACGCCTTCTCTCCATACATATAATAACTGCAAATCACTATATCACTGAAAATACTTGTAGAACCAAATCGAACATTTTCGAAGTATCTAAGTACCTATGTATTTATTGTAGGTTGGCACCTCTACTATACGAATCTATAAATGACTCTTTGAGGTATTGTAAGGTTTTAGCGTAAAATGCCAATTATCACTTTATATCCTAGTGTCGATAAATTTTTTTTTCATACAAATGTTTTTTGAAATATTAGGCTTTCGAAGATTTTCGAAGCAGCAGAGTACATTTATTGTAGTTCGGCACAAATACTATGCAAATATACACACGAAACTTTGTGGTAACGTAAGGATTTGGCATAACACGCTTTTATCTACATACATAAAAAAAAACTTCAAATTACTAGATCTCTGAAAAAACTTGTAAAACGTAATTGAACATTTTGGAAGCATTAAAGTATGTATTTATTGTAGTTTGGCCCTCTACTATACGAATCTATAAATTACTCTTTGAGGTATTGTGAGTTTTTGGCGTAAAATGTTAATTATCACTTTATCTCCTACTGTCGATTAATTATTCTTCATAAAAATGATTTTTAACCGACGAAAAAAAAAGAGGAGGTTCTCAATTCGACGCGTATCTTATGACCACGCATAACTTTTTACAGAGAGGTCCGATTTTGATGATTCTTTTTTTAATGGATAGAGTATATCTCGAATTTGGCCCCATTCAAATTTCAAAATCAAAGTCCACCCCTAAGGGTAGGAAAACAGGGGATGAGTGCTTGTTCACCCACTGAATTCTTATCTGTTAACCGATTCTGTTGAAACTTGGCACACATAAATGTAGTTCTAAACACTTCAACATAATGGAGACCTGGAGTTAGATTTTAGCCACAAAAAATTTTAAATAAAACTTTTTAACAAAAAATTGTACCGACGAAAATAGAAACTAAAAAGCGAAAAAAAACTAATTATGAGTCGGCGCCAAACAAACAATCAACGAAGATCATTAAATTACTTTAAATAAATAATAAAAACAACGTAACATCAAATACAACGTGGAATTTTCAACGATAAACAATTACTTTCCAAAAATGCGTTCTCCGCTCGGTCACTTGCAACTTGCAAGCAATTTGCTTGTTAAAAGTTTGTTTAGCGCCGACTCATAATTGGTTATTTTTCGCTTTTCAGTTTCTGTCACATTGTTCGCAGAACGGATAGCCGATGGGGCAGTAAAGTTCTGGAGTGGCGACCGCGTACTGGAAGGCGCAGCGTGGGTAGGCCCCCCACAAGGTGGACCGACGACCTGGTGAAGGTCGCGGGAATCCGCTGGCTGCGGAAGGTACAGGACCGGTCGTTGTGGCGATGCGTGGGGGAGGCCTATGTCCAGCAGTGGACGTCTTTCGGCTGAAATGATGATAATGATTCGTAAATGCGTTAAAAATAATAGAATAATTATTAAGGCTTGATTTCACGATTTCCCTAACAATAAATTTTTGATTAAACGACCGTTTACCCACCCACAATTTCAGTCCATTTTTCGCGTAATCGGCCGTTTAATCAGACAATTAACGTTGATGACCACCGGCCATAATGTTGGAATAATTGAATTTTCCCCTCTTATATGGTAAATCTTAAAGGATAATCTTCTTCTCCTTGTGCCATATCCTCATCGGATATCAGCGACCACCGCACGGAATTCGTTTCTATCTTGTGCCAGTCTGCATAGACTGGCAGCGTCATTGATGTTGGTCTAGCCCTTGATGTTGTCAATCCAGGCTAATTTCGTTCTTCCCCTGCTCCTTTTGCCCTCCAGTATTTTCCTCAAAATATTATATTTTTAGTTTCTGTATATACTGGGTGTCAGGGAAACGCTCCCGAAACTGAAAGGCTATTATTATAATACCTAAACACAATCGAATACCAATAACCATTAGCCTTATACTCATTGTTTTAGTGATTTGGTATTTTACAAACCCGCAATGTAAAGCGTACAAAACTCGGGATCAATGCTGCACGTACCTAACCTACCTACGCTCGCTACGACACGAACTGCGAATGCGAGCGGATGTCGTTCACCCCTAGCCGCTGGCGCTAGAGCCTAGTGCCAGCTGATATTTTATTTGTATTACATCGCGAACTTTAAAAAATTAAGTAAATAAATGGGGTTTTTTGCAAATCAGTTTTATTTAACTGCCCAAAGCTGGTTAAGTTCGAATCAGTAATCACCAGCACTATCACCTATCTTCGTTTTCGGAAGCGTTTCCCTTACACCCAATATATATGTGCCCTAGATAATTATGAGATTTTCCTTCTTTAACTGTTTAAAGGATAATGACGAAGTATTAAATGCAAGTTCCTTCCTATTTATTATTTATCAATAAAACGACATAACAAATTAGTAAAATAATCAAGTTCGTTCACTCGGTCGTCGGCGAAAGTAGCTAGGGGCGGCGCTTGCGCCGGTCCGATACAAGTGAAAGTGGCATCGAAAGCAGAGTACGGAAGAACTGCTTTCATGCGTTACCTCCAGTACCAGTCGATATCCTGTTTTTCAGAGTAAAGGCTAGACATCATCTAGGCTGCCGTCTGTAAGTACTATCTTGACCATAGAAATCTAAATAATAAGGTAATAGAAATGTTATCTACTGTCTTTTACTACGGGATCGCATGTCGCCGGTTTTACGCTACCAACACATAAATACGCAATCATACCCACCATGTTTCTAGCATTCAATCTACACTAATATTATAAAGAGGAAAGATTTGTATTTTTGTGTGTATGTTTGTAATGAATAAAATCAAGAAAGCACAAGAAAGCTACATTCACCCTGAGCCTATGTTATAGGCTATATTTTCATGTCCACCCGTGCGAAGCCGGGACGGGCCGCTAGTGCAAAATAAATTTACTCCAAAGAGATTCCGCTGCTAGATATGCTGCAAAATACAATTTTAGTGACTCCAAAATAGCACTGGTGATCAAGCAAATTGTTCACGCACTGGTGTCCTAAAAGACACCTGTACAAAGCAACAAGTTTACGCGCCTTTGGCACGTTTTACAATTACTGTAGGAACTAATTAATTACATTACCTAATCCTACTATGTACTGAAGTCTATTTTTCCGTACAGTTATTTACTTAACAATCCAGTGCAAGATTGAACACAATGTAACAAATTTTCAAAGATATTCTAAAATATGTATTTATTTACAAAATTCTACTCTACTGCTCTTTTTTTTTTAATTTATTCATGACCATGGATACATGTCCTTCAGTCGTAATCATTGAACATATTATACTTAGTTTGTATCCTAGTAAAGTGATGGAAACTTTACTAGGTTTCTGAGGGGATGATAAGATAATACGAAAGTCATGATTTTCAACTTTGTACCATTTATCCACACTTGTACACGTTAACGAGCACTTAACATTTAATAATCCACCATTATTACACATTAACACTCGAAGAAACACAAATTTTGGAAAATAATAAAAAATCCACAACATGATCTTTACGAATTTTGCCGCCAACCTCTACTGCTCTACCAAGATAGGGTTGCCATCTCTAAAATTTGGCAACCAGGACAAGACGAGTGAAAACACCGGATTTTAGAGCCCAGAAACCGGACATGTCAACAGGTTTTTTAAATATATTCAGTGTAATATAAAACACAGAGCTGGCACAATGCGTGTGTCGCGGGCGGCCCAAGACTTTAAATTTTTAAACCTGGACTACAAATGAAGACGGACGCACCCGGATGCTATAAACTAGGACAAATCTGGGGAATTCCGGACGGATGGCATCCCTATACCAAGACAACTAGACTATTGGCTGGTATGCTATTTACCATCCCGCTTACTGTACTACACATTTCGAAATGACAACATAACATAACATCACGCCTGTATTTCCCCGAAGGGGTAGGCAGAGGTGTAATAGTACACCCACATTTCGCCACTTATGTTATAGTCCCACGTAATAGGGGGCGAGCCTATTGCCATTAACCGGGCACAAATCCAAACTCCGGGCTGCTACTGAGAATTTCCTAATGAAAAAACCCAACAACAAAATGATAAAAAAAATGATATGACATCCTACTAATATTAAATGTTTTATTACAAATTATAGGTACTTAAAATTTAAATTGTGGAAAGAAAAAATCGTAAGATTTCGCTTCGCATGCGTAAATGCGTTAAAAATAATAACATAATTACACATGAACTTTACATAATTAATTTGCAATTTCGCAGATTTTTAAACAGCTTATTTAGATAAAAATACATATCTAGATTAGATTGTTTACCTTTGGTTAATTACCTAAACATTTCGAGTATAAGTGACGATGTGAATGTGTGAATCTTAATATATCTATACTAATATTATCTATACTATCTATACTAATATTATAAAGAGGAAAGATTTGTATTTTTGTGTGCATGTTTGTAATGAATAAACTCAAAACCTACTGTGACGATTTAAAAAAAAAATCACCATTAGAAAGCTACATTTACCCTGAGTAACATCTTAGGCTATATTTTCATGTCCACCCGTGCGAAGCCGGGACTGGCCGCTAGTGTATATAATGTAAAACAACAAAGTCGGGTTAGTTACATCATTTATAACTCAAGAACGGCTAGACCGATTTTAATTAAATTTGACATACAGATAAAACATAACCCCGATTAACATATAGGTTACTTTTTATCCCGGGAAGATGAACAGTTCCCGAGGGAGAGGGATGCGCAATAAACGACATTACGCAGGCGAAGTCGCGGGCATAGGCTAGTCATAATAAAAAGAAATGAAAAATACTAAAAACTTGTCACTAAAAGTCTCATAATAAATCCTATACAGACAGGATATACAATGTTTATTTATTTATTTAATTCTTTATGCACAACAGGGTACAAAGGCGGTCTCAACGCCATAGGCGTTCTCTACCAGACAACCTTAGGGTAATGCAGAGACAAAGAATAGGGTAATAAAAAAAATAGATAAATACATATGTACATTATACATATAATAAAATATATATATTATACATACCTACATATATAACTATTAATATATAACATCAAGATAATTCAAAGTCGAGCTGAATCTGCTAAATTGTTTTCACGGAAATATTTCCTTAACTTAATTTTTTTTTTTTTTTTTTTGCTGTTTATAGTTTTCACAAAATGTTGTAAACAATGCCTGACTATGAATAAGACAATGGTTTCGATTCTCTTGTTCACTAACTTAATTTTAACAATTTTTTTTAAACAGTCAAAACAAGAAAAGGATAGCAATACTTTTAAAACTGTCAAATCAGTTTACATATGTGTACTTCTTTGTATTTTAATAGGCACATTCCGAGATATGCAAGTTTATTAAATTTTTTATTCTGATCAATTTGGCAGCACAAAAATAAAAATTTTGGACATCCCTTTCTTGTATCTACTATTAGTAAAAGAGAGAATATGTTTAGTTTGTGAACAAAAGAATTAACACCATTGTTTTCTATTTAAAACTTCTGTTATTAATTGGTTTATTTCAAATAGTTTGGCCTTTTTCAAAATAAATAAAAATACATTAATTATACCTATACACATAGAAATATGAGTTATTTGTCTATGCCTATACATACTGGATTGGTACACATGTTTCATTGTTTAATTCTAGGTTTTTTTTGATTAATTATAAGAGCTTTCAACACTTATTTCTATCTTCTCCTGTTTTCGTTTCTGAATGCATTATTTCTAATTCAATCAAAAGTTTTTATTTTTACATGCACTTTCAAAATGTTAGGAATCTAGTTGCACGTCGGTTTGTTAAATGATTTGGATTTTTTTGTGTGAGAACAATGTAAGAACAATTATAAGAATAATTTTTGTGTGAGAACAATGTAAGAACAATTATAAGAATAATTATTGTGTTAGAACAATGTAAGAACAATTATAAGAATAATTTTTGTGTGAGAACAATGTAAGAACAATTATAAGAATAATTTTTGTGTGAGAACAATTATAAGAATAATTTATGTGTTAGAACAATGTAAGAACAATTATAAGAATAATTTTTGTGTGAGAACAATGTAAGAACAATTATAAGAATAATTTTTGTGTAAGAACAATGTAAGAACAATTATAAGAATAATTTATTTCGCAAAAAATATGGGTCCAAACAGATGGATGGATAGAGTCACAGTTAGTTTCCACATATTTTACCATAAGTGGCACGCAAAAAAGTAATAACAATAATAATTAAAATCAGACTAGTTTGGCATAAAAGAGTATACAAGGCACCACTAGTCACTACACTAATTCTGGTCATCCTCATCGTTTAAATTTATCTGATATTTTTACATACATACATACATATTATCACGCCTGTTTCCCATTGGGGTAGGCAGAGACTATGGATTTCCACCTGCTACGATCCTGACACACCTCTTTCGCTTCATCTACGTCCATTAATCTGATATTTTTAATCTGTAGGTTAATGAGTGAGACAAATTCGCTGAAGTAAACTTTGAATAAAATTTGAAGTTTGATGACCAGCCCTGCCAGATGAAAAAAAAAATAGAATAGAATAGACTCAGTTGTTACATTTTTTAAATGACAATATAATTACATCATACACATATTTTAAAATGATAAGAGAAAATAATATATGACTGCCTCCTTGGTCTAGTGGTTGCAAGCGCGACTGCTGAGCGTGGGGTCCTGGGTTCGATTCCCGGGTCGGGCAAAGTGTTATTGGGTTTTTTCATTAGGAAATTCTCAGTAGCAGCCCGGAGTCTAGATTTGTGCCCGGTCTATGGCAATAGGCTTGCCCCCTATTACATGGGACTATAACATAACTGGTGAAATGTGGGTGTATACACCACTGCCTACCCCTTCGGGGAAATACAGGCGTGATGTTATGTTATGAGAAAATAATATAATTATTAATTGATAAGAAATATGGAGAAAACAACTTTTAAAATTGTATTACTTAAGTATTTAAATTGAGATTTAGTTAAACTCCTAGCTACAGTAAACATTGTAATAATAAAAAAAAAAAATCATAATTTATTTTTACTGTTGCTTAATAGCATACATAAAAGGTGTGTGAGCACCAAAATATATATAAAAAAATGGAATTCGGGCGCCAGGAGCCACACTTAATAAAAAAAATACCTGGATTGGCTGAACGAGTAGAGTTGAAACTTTTAATCTTTCAGCGGGAGAACTTCAATAAAAACCAGATTTCAAGACACTAGTTTTATTTTCTGTAGGCTTTTAAAATGAGCAAATAAATCCCATTGTGGAATTGTATTAATCTTATTACTTTTTTTTTTTTTTTTTTTTTTTTTTTTTTTATGATTTATAGATCTGCTCTTGACCACAATCTAGACAGCTTTGTCAGGATGTGGTCGACGATGGAGCGAGCAAACCTATTAGGTGCCGATTCACTCCAGCTTTAAAGGCGTTAGGGTTATAAGTGCCCGGAAATACAGATGCCGGCAGTGAATTCCACAACTTGGCTGTGCACATTATGAAAGAGTTCTCAAAGCGCTTGGTCATATCATTATTATTATCATTATTATTGCATCCATATAGTTAATTTAAATTTATTTATGATTATGATACTTAGGACCGGTCGTTGTGGCGATGCTTGGGGGAGGCCTATGTCCAGCAGTGGACGTCTTTCGGCTGAAATGATGATGATGATGATGATGATACTTCATGTAATTGAGGGAACCGCATTATACTCCAAAATTAACATACCGAAATAATACCAAAATAAATCCCGAATAAAAACCGCCAACAAATGGGCTGTAACAAAAATAGCTCCAATTAGTTTCGAAAACAAGACAAAAGCGATCGTCATCACTCCGAACGCGTGTTATTTACTCACCCGTAATTTCGTAAAAAATATTACACATCGATGCCTGTTGATGACAGGACCGATGTGATTAGGTGGATATTAGTCTGTAACAAGTAAAATTACGAATATTTTAGCATCATGAGCCTCCAAAATCCGACCGGACAAAATGCCATCTCAGGAAGAAATATTATTACTCACCAGACTAAAATTCAACAATCCACATTAGAAAAAGGGTTCATCCCCTTGAATAAAAAAAAAAACTAGCCCATTCCGATGATAAAAACGTGGAATGGGACTGGATTATAAATAAAATTAAAATAAGACAATTTTTGGTATTGGTATAACGGGCCATTTTCCGCAACTCCACGCTCGGCGTGTTTTTTGCGTGTGGGTGGGAATAACTTGTTTACTCGAGCCACCCCAGCTCCTCGAGGAAGGCCAGCAGACGCTTGATGTTGCTGACTGTCTCTCGGAGAGTACCCGGATCTCCGAAGTACTTAGCCCTGTATGAGGCGACCTCCGGGCAGTTGAGAAGCACGTGGGCCGCTGTTTCTTCTGTCTCCATGCAGGCTCTGCACAGAGGACTGTCAGTCACACCTATGACAAAGAGGTGTTTGTTAAATGAACCGTGTCCGGTGTAGGCGGCTGTCACCGTACGTAGGTGTTGTTTTGACAGCCGGAGGAGCTGTTTGGTGATCTTACCGTCGATGACGGGGAGTGCTTCCTTAGCCTGTCTGCATACCTCGTGGTTTATCCAGGAGTAGTTGTGTTTGTCTCTAGTGCGTTTCCTTACCAGAGTAAGTAAATGACCGAAAGGGAGAGGTATTATGGGTTCAGGTCCTACCACGTCTGTACTCGATCCCCTCCTAGCGAGTTCATCCGCTGCGTCATTGCCTCTAGAACCACTATGACCTTTAATCCATTGTAGGGTTATATTGTAAATAAGACAATATAAATCAATCCATCATGTAAAAAGGTTCCGTCGCAAAGTGACATATCCCTCCAATGTTGCCACTCCGATAATTAAAAATTACACTAAAAACCACAGAAATTTAAAATTTTATTCAACATGTGACGACGTAAAAAAACGCATGTTACAATATTCAGGTATTTTAGTTAACGTCAAACATTCAAGTTAGTGAAAGAATTGTAGCGCTTATTACACTACACTAAAAATATTCAGTAATTCTAATTCGGATTTAGGAAAGGAACAAAACAATACAATATAAATACTCTTTATTGTACACAAAAGAAAATAGCAACATATATGACTTATATAGAACACATGTACAATGGGCGGTCTGGCGGGCGGTAGGAACCTCCTGTATACACTGATCTTTCTATCACACTGTCCTTATTCCCTGATTTCCTTTGCCAAATCCTAATTAGGATTCCTGAATTCAGTGCAGTATAATAAGTGCTTTACCTATAAATCAAGATAAATCATAATGAGGTAACTAGTCTTAGTGTTTGTAAACATTGTTATTTACTGAATGACATTTTATATTTGCTCTATCACTCAAAGGTTTGCTGGTAGAAAACTCAATTATGAGTTAAGCTCGCCTTTGAACATGTAATTTCAAAACTATTATGTATTGTAACAGATAATATAATACTGTATTTTTTTACACGCAAAATACACGCCGAGCGTGGAGTTGCGGAAAATGGCCCGTTATACCAATACTGTATTGTTGCGATTTTCTTGTGAGCAATAAAGTATAAGAATGACTAAGTGACTATTGACATATATATTCTGTTTTTTCTCTCATGTCTTATTTAGTAAACAATGTTGGCAAGTCTCTTTATTCAAATAACTACTGATAAAATATAAATACTAGGCCACATTCAGTTATATCGCCGGACGTCATTGGACGAAGCTCAGAGTGTTCATTGGTTGTTTGTTTGTATGATCGCTCCAAGTAACTTAACAACTAAAGTAGGCTCCAGGCGTCGTCAGACGATAATACTGAACGCGGCTCTAGTGCTGCACATGTAATTAAGTTAAAGAATGTTATTGAGTGTGTGAGATTGTTAACATAATGTCTTTTAATCATTATTATTGATGAATTGCATTAAAAAGACATGCCAAGATTGTTTACTAAATAAGACAAGAAAGAAAAAACAGAGATTAGTGGATGAATGCACCGTCATGAAGAGCACATAACTAGTTATGGAAAGCGACCGCAATGCCACAGCCAACTCTGTGGCAAAGAAAATAAACAAAATGCTCGTAAAAACTAAAAAAAACTTGTTACCGTACCGGTCGTGCATCAACTTCGCAGCGGCACGAACGAGCCAGCATGGCTCTCACGGTGCAGGAACCGCAAACAAACACCAATACACTAAACACGTACAGCGTAAAGTTGATTAACTTTACTCACTATATTCACATCACACACTATTTCATTACACTGAGGAATCTAGATCCTTAGATTTTAACACAACTACACTTATCACAAATCACTAAACCGTGCAGATATCTTCCACAGAAACAGATTGTACACAAATAAACCACCTCCGTGAGACTACTTGTGAAATGATATGTCAACTACCTACGTGAAACTATCTCAAGTATACCCGAATGAAACACTAGTTTTACAAAACATTACAATGATTCACATTACACTAATTTGATTCAAAACTAAAATAAGAATGTTATGCGTTTTTTCGTTTGGAATACCATAAAATCTTTGCGATATGCAAACAGGCAAACCACCGCTACGCGACGAACCTATCTAAAACTGGAATCGTATGAAATAGCATTGCCAGCCGAAATAAAAAAAACTTTTAGTTGACAGCTGATAGTTACTTGACAAATGACAACTATGGTGTTGACATCATATGATGAAGAAATCTACTATTGTTTGTTCAAAATTAGCTGTATTTGTGCTCACTTGAATCGACGAAATATTATTATATGGAACACCTATACATTTAAATTGAAAATAAAGAGAAGTGTTGTTGAACACCGTTTGTACTGAAACCGACGTCGCTACCTACTCACACAATTACAAAATTGTCCAACACGCACACAAAAAATGTCAACGTGTGATTAGTGTCAAATACTAAATAGTGACATCGTATTCATTTACACGCACACAACGTTACACTGTAATAACGCGAATCACATACTTGACGGAAGCAACAAGCGGCAGTGCCAAAACATTGCGTAAAAACTCAAAGTACTCACAAAGTTTAATTTCCATTGCATGTGCACATCGCGAACTAAGAGAAAAAAACCGGCCAAGAGCATGTCGGGCCATGCTCAGTATTATAGGGTTCCTTAAGTAGGTGTAATTACAAACGAATCAAATCGAATATTAATCATGGCTATTTTAGTTTTTGCAATAATCAGCAGCATTCGCGACTCAGAGCGTATTGTTAGTAGCGCCATCTAGCGATAAATTTAAGAAGCCAAATTGAAGCAGTGTGTCATGTCAACATAACACAAAGTTACTTTTTGTGATTTTTTAAAATAGAAAGTAACTAAAGGAGCACTATTTGCTAAGATCATTTTTCTCTAAGGTCAATGACCTGTGAACTAGGACGTCTTAAGTATTTTTCAGTTTTCTTTCTTTTACTCGAAAATTTATAATTACATTATACTCGAAATAATTTTAAAAGAGAGTTTTTACAAAGGTCTATCATTGTGGAAGATTATAAGTTGCTACATTGCATATTTTAGAAATGGCAGTGGGGGGACACATTGCAAGCCACTTTGGAGAGCTATATTTCACAGATGGTACATGTCCGCGCGTAGCTCAAAGTTTCATCAGGATTCATCACGAAATAAATTTCTCATTACTCCAAATTATGTATTTATCCGATTATTACATGAACTGACCAGAAGAAGAAGTTTTACAACAAGAATGACAGCCCGCGCAAAGCACAGTGTCTCCATCTTGATATTACTACAACACGAATAGACCCAAAGGAGTCACTAAATACATTTTAATTTATAAATGAACACTAAAATAATGAACCAGTCGTCGTGATAAAACTAATATTAATTTAGATAATCTCTAAACATTATATAAACCAACAAACCATGCCAGATATTAGATAGATAGATAGATAGAATATACTTTATTGTACACCATGAAAATAGTAGTAAACAGGAACAACGTACAAATTAAAATATGAAACAATATAAAGCGGAATTATCAGAACCACAAAATTAAATTAACAACATTTAAATGAATCATTTCATTAATCTAATTAGAATATTTGAATTATAATTATCATAATATTAACATTATTTACAACATGAATTTAATTAATACAAATTATCAATTCTTAAACTTTGCTAAACAAAAAGGTATCTTCTTTGATCTTTGATGATCTTTGCAAAGTACAACAAATACAACAGAAATCAGTATGATTTACAGAATTTCATGATTAATAAATTACATAACAAATTCTAGAAATTAAGGATATTTATTTCAAACGATTTCATAATATAAAAGTAATTCATTGTATAAACTAGTTAACTCAAAATGGCAATAGATTGCGTTGTAAGCATCGATATTCGATATAGCATAGACATTAGTTTTATTATAGTCAGTACAGTAATTTTATGCGATATAGTTAGAACTATAACAATTTATGAAACTTACAGGGAACAATAAATATCGAATTGCTATAATTAAACATTAATTGGTCTAAGTCCGAGTATAAATTAGTATTTTAATGTTTAATGCTATGGAAAGCTATATAACTCTCAAATTACACTAGAGGGCGCAATGTTCAACCAACGCCAGGAAGAAACAATCAATACTGACAAGTAATAAAGATTAATATATTAAGTTCTGTCAAAAAAGTGTAAACAAATTGATGGCAACACTGGCGCGCCCATATACACCTGATAAAAAAGTGTTTTATGAGAAATTACCTTCACTTTAGTAGACCTATTCAATTATACCCCACATGAGGAGGTGCAGCGAACAAAAATTGTTCATCCCCATTTCACATATATGGGCACCACCCCTAAACTACGAAATAACAACTTTCTTATTCTTTTAAAATTGAGATCTATATCTAGACTATTTTTTAACAAAATTTCATTTACTTATGTTTATAACTGTAGAAGTTATTATGTTGTAAAGGATTAGGACAGACGGACAGACATGACGATACTATAAGGGTTCCTTGTAGGACTACGGAACCCTAAAAAGGCATGCAAAACAAGAAATGGATGTTGTTTGTCGTGTTCAGTATCAGTGGTATAGTAAACTCCTTAAATATGGCATGAATGCAGATCAACACGTTGTATAAGGTTAAATAAAATTAGTTGGCGAAACTTCTCAGACGTGGTGGGTAGCTATCAATATCTAATAATAATAAAACAATAATAATGATAATGATTTTCATGAAATATGAACTTATAATTTCATTCAAGTCGGCTGATCACGAGATCAACAGTCACAGGAAGCGTGACCTTGTAGGTTTACAAAGTATGTTTTAATAAATATCAGATAACACTATTGTTTTTAAATACATATAAACACATTTTGCGCGGCTGTTGACCCCGTGATCAGCTAGCTGTAGTTGAAATTATGGGTATAGAAAATATTTTTTGTGTGTGTCGTGTTATTTAAAAATGTAACGAACTTTTTACTCCGAAAAATAGCAACCGAGGAGGTTATCAAAGATTTTATTTTAACTTCGAACTGGCATGCAAATAGAGCAAGCAGTTTAAAGTAAAAAAAAAAACAAATTAACATATTGACACGTGAAAAATGATTGTTGTTCGTCATTGATTCTAGAATTCACAAAGGTACAATGTGCAATGGTAGTTTGAATTTCCGCGCATTATTTGAGAAAACTACTATACAAGCCTTGACCACAACAAGGCATTGATGGACTTGCGTATGTTTGCCTCGGCTTCGCCACAGCCCACAGTTTCACGTTCGTCCATCAATACTCCTGTTGCCAGCCGCGGCAGTAATGTGCTATTTTTCTTTTTTTTTAATCATTAGGTGTCGATACCCACCACGTCTGTGAAGTTTCGCCAGCTAATTTGATTTAACATTTTATGTACTGAATAATACCTATAGAAAATATTGACCTAGCTCTATAAATTCTAGAAGCTCCATAATCGATAATTATGTTATGGCGCTTGTAGAGCTAGAATAATATATTTTGACTGCCTCGTTGGTCTAATGGTCACAAGAGTGACTGGATAGAATGGAATAGAGCTATAATTTGCAAAAAATGCTAGAATTATTGAAATACGCCGGCTAATCGGTAGCATTCACCGTAACTACACCACGTTCACTTTATCTTGACTCTTTATAGTGATGCTGCTTGTGAAGGAAAATTTCAGTGATAGAGTGCGGCCAGCGAGTCGTGTCACCAAGCTATTTATTCAGATTCTTGATATGGCAACATTTTATATGTCACAAGAGCTGTCTGAAATAAATAAATATCTTTGGGACATTTTTACACAGCACTACCTAGTCCCAAACTAAGCAGAGCTTGTGCTATGGGTACTAGACAATGGATATAATACTTATATATTTTTTTTTTTTGTAAATACATACTTATACCCAACCCACGACCTCGTTATCAGCAGTCCTACACTCGAACCAATAGACCACAGAGGTCGTCAAAATGATCTCTTGTTATAGTTTTTGTTTTTATTTAATTTGTAACTATATTACGGTAATATTTTTAGATGGCTTGATTGACAAATGTACCTATTAAACGTACAATTGGAAAAGTACAAATGCTCAAAAATATTGAAATTAAATGACATAAACGCGGAATCAGCTTAAACAAAAGAAAATTACCATAGAAGTCCATGATTATGATAGTGAAGATTCATTTTCGGATGTTGAATATCTTAAATCTGATTTTGATTATGGTTGTGAATTAAAATTTAACTTTTAGTTCGCTTACTCTCCGAAGGTCAAGTAAATGTGAAAAGTTTATATTCTGCGCACTAAAAACTACTAAATTAGTAATTTTTCTGTAATTAGTTATCACTGGCAAACGTCACTGAATTCATTTTAATTCACAGATTATAAAAGTAGAGTAACTCTAGTAGTCGTCTATGGGTATAGAGCCGTAGACTACAGTTATAGTTATAAAAAACCGGCCAAGAGCATGTCGGGCCATGCTCAGTATTATAGGGTTCCTTAAGTAGGTCTAAATTACAAACGAATCAAATCGAATATTAATCATTGCTATTTTAGTTTTTGCAAACAGCGCCACCTAGTGCTAAGTTTATGAAGCTAAATTTAAGAAGTGTGTTTCTTTTTGTGATTTTTTTAAATAGAAAGTAACTAAAGGAGCATTATTTGCTACAATCATTTTTCTCTAAGGTCAATGACCTATGAACTAGGACGTCTTAAGTATTTTTCAGTTTTCTCACTATAACTCAAAAATTTATAATCACATTATACTCGAAATAATTTTAAAAGAGAGTTTTTATAAAGGTCTATCAATGTTGAAGACTATAAGTTTCTACGTTGTATATTTTAGAAATGGCAGGGGGGGGGACACATTGCAAGCCACTTTGGCGAACTGTATTTCGCAGAGGGTATACCTGATAAAAAAGTTGTGTATGAAACATTACCTTCATTTTAGTAGACCTATTCAACGATACCCCACACGAGGGGGTGCAGCGAAAAAAATATTTTCATCGCCATTTCACATGTATGGGCGCCACCCCTAAAATACGTAATCAAGATTTTTTTATTCTTTTAAAATTGAGATCTATATCTATTCCATTTTTTGTCAAAATTTCATTTACTTATATTTATAACTGTAGAAGTTATTAAGCGGTAAAGGATTAGGACAGACGGACAGACGGACAGACGGACAGACGGACAGACGGACGGACATGACGAAACTATAAGGGTTCCTTGTAGGACTTCGGAACCCTAAAAACATCAATAGTGTTGCAAACTCGGAGTTTTTAAGCTAATTTTAGATATAAATAAAAATATTGATTCTTATCTACAATTTTAGCTTTGTTAATACTTCGAGTTACTAAGGCCCGTATCACAGAACGTTCCTCTAGCTTTGATCACTGTTTAAAACTAGTTTTGAGTTGGGATTAAATTTTAGAACACTCCTCAAGCATAGATTCATTGATCAGTTGATTGAAGATCAAACTGTACTTGAGCAGAAGGACCTAAGATAAATAGAGGTGGGCAGATTTTTGGCAGAATAGTGAAAGAGAATTCTGAATTAAGTGCTTAAGGAACTCGAAGATTGCCGAATCTGATAACTACGACAAACTACGAAGTTTTGTTTAAAGTAGACCGGTTAAAATCCATGGTGTATTAGAATGTGTTCCTGTGCATGTGATCAATCATCAACTCAGCCTATTGCAGTCCACTGCTGGACATAGGCCTCTCCCAAGTTGCGCCACAACGCTCGGTCCTCTGCCTTCCGCATCCAGTCCCCCCCAGCCACGTTCTTTAGGTCGTCGGTCCACCTGGCAGGGCGGCGCCCTACGCTGCGTTTGCCGATTCGCGGTCTCCACTCAAGGACTCGTCTGCTCCAACGGCCATCGGTCCTTCGACAGACATGGCCAACCCACTGCCACTCAAGGGCGGATCCAGGGGGGGGGGTCATGGGGGTCATGACCCCCTCCTGGGCCTAGGTCAACCACAGATTTTTTCTTGTTTAGGTACATAATTTACTAAAAGAATATTCATTGAATGAATGAATGTATATATGTTGTTCCAAGATACAAACAAAATTACTAAATTGAACTCGCATCTGAACCCGTTTGTTCCATGAGAATAATATTCGCGCGATTTAAAGTTTGATTTTGGCGTACCGCCCGCACCGCGATATTCTTCTCCAATCTCGCTATCGTCGCGTCACTGTCGATTGAATACTTAGTTAACCATCAACAACAGAAATAACTACTTTTCTACCATTTTAGCCTTATAAAACCTCGCCCAAGTAAAAATAATTCATCGATATGATGATGATCATGATAAATTTTTTGAAAATCGGAATGCAAAAACATAATTTCAATCAAAAAAGCTCTTAAAACTCAGAAAGTAAATATAAACTGGCTTTGCAAAAACATACCAAAAAAAAACGAGCTCGCTACGCTCGCGCTATTCCTCTATTTCATTTCCATCCAAGTGTAGGTCTGCCTTAACTTGAATGAATATTTAGTTTTTTACGCTAAAGTATCTACTATTAGCCGCTCTAGGCACCGCAAGAACAGGTTCATCATCATTACAGCCGAAAGACGTCCACTACTGGACATAGGCCTCCCCCAATTAAGGGGGGGATATGCCATAATCGCCACGCTTGGCAGGCGGGTTGGCGATCGCAGTTGGTTGGTTAAATACTCAGAGAACGCTGCTGCCCATCCTCTGGTGAATCCCTTAGAACAGGTACAATCCTTAAGAACAGGTTGCGCTCAAATAAATACGCACACTTTTGTCACAGAATATTTATTCTTTTGTGAATAGCTAATCAGTTTGTTCGTGAACAGTTAAAAAATTTCGCGCTCGCTTCGCTCGCGCTTGTCTATCTGCCCTTCTTTCTTCTGTATTCTGGACGTATGTTCTAAACAGCTATTTTGTAGTTAATAGAGACACAAGCCAAAACTGAGAAAAAATTCGCGCTCGCTTCGCTCGCGCCAGTATAAATTACTTTTTTTTTATTTATAAGTTTTGTAACTAATAACCGTTACATTAATATTCTACAAAGAGAAAATCTAAAGCTCTAAAATTCACTTAAATTCATGTTTTAGCAAAAATTACGAAAATTCTATAATTTAATTGGTTGAAAGTTTTTTTCTAAGAGGACGAATTTTTGATCCGGGACTGGATATAAGTACGCGACCCCCCCCTGACACAAAGGCTGGATCCGCCCTTGCTGCCACTTCAGCTTACTGATCCTACAAGCTATGTCGGTCACTCCGGTTCTTCTCCGGATAATCTCGTTACGGATTTTATCCTTCAAAGAAACTCCAAGCATAGCTCGCTCCATAGCTCGCTGAGCGACTTTGAATTTGTGGTCTAGCCCAACTGTCAGTGTCCACGTCTCGGCACCGTAAGTTATGACTGGCAGGACGCACTTTTGACCTTTGTCTTCAAACTTTGCGGTATAAGTGACGAGAAGACTCGGCGAAGTTTGCCAAATGCTGCCCAGCCCAGACGGATCCTTCTGTTGGCTTCTTTCTCGAAGTTGTGTCTACCAAGCTGAATTGCCTGCTCTAGGTAGACGTATCCCGTTACAACTTCGAGTATCGACCCTTCGACGAATATTGGCCTCGGCATGACATGCATATGTACATGTGCATTAATAAGCAGAATTTGCAGCTAAAATAGAAATCCAGTATAAATACTTGTAATAATTTAATGAAATCTGAATTGAGAAACAGATTTAGGGTACCAATGATAAATGCCGTTTTAACAATCCAATCCAAAATAAGAAGTATGCGAAAATCCTACTATGGGTATGAGCTTCATAAAAAAGTAAAACACGCTCCACTACGATAGGGCGCGGGACATGGAGCCACGTGCTCCGAATGGGAGTGGGTTAGTCAAAGGTCCTTTTGCGGGGCGAGGCGGAGCGGGGTGCTGGCCAGAAAATCTCCACGTGTGTCTGACAGTTGCTCGTCCTTCTGGACACGTCTAGAGGGAACGTTAGTTGTTGGGCCGGTGCACCCTGGGCACGGGCAATAAGTCTCCTTTGCACCGGGGGACCTTATTGCCTGTGGCGAATATTCTGGCACGGGAGGGGCCCGATGTGGGCCAATAGGAAGTTGCTCCGCGTGTCACTGAGAAAGCAAAGGGCACAGTGGAGTAGCAGGGGCGGGCCCGGTGTGCACTCACCCTGCCACTGGGCAGGCAGCGGGGGGACTGTCCTTCCCTGCCCCCGTCGGTCTCGTAATCCCAGGAGAGCCAGCTGAGTAGTGTTCTCGCGCCTCTTGGGATCGCGGGTCTTGGCTTTACCGCCCGGACCGCGAGGAAGAACACCTCTATAAAAATTACAGGAGGTATGGCCTGCGAGCAGCAGACTCGGGGTAGTCTGCTGCCCGACCAGCAGCTGGCGTAGTTGGCGTAGCTGGTAAAAGCCCGTGAGGTGAGGTGGCGTGCAGTGTTCCGTGTGCGCCACAGAGGAGGGTGCAGCCGTCGTTAGGCCGCACGGGGAGAAGGGGCTCGCCTGCTTGTGGAGGGCCGGGACCTGTCGGTGGTGGTTGTGTGAATACTCACGGGTTCCCACGCCCCCGGCTAGGAAGTTGAAGGAACATCGTGGTGGTTTTAAACGGTAGCGAAGGTGCGCGAGCGGCACGGTGTGTCCAAAGACGGTGGCGGACGCGATACGGCTGTTGTACACGCGTATTTACATAAACTGTGTTAACTTATTTCGAACCCGAAAAACCGACTTAACCTAAAACTAGCAATTTAGCTTTCTTTATAATATAATTAAAATGTAGCAATTTTATGCTGCTTGTTTGGCTATCTTTAAAAATTTGAGTTGGCAACATTGAACATCATCCTGCTTCTGGGGTAGTGATGCTACTCGAGGCCGATTTTACCACTCGAGTCATTTTACAATAATAATTTTACTCAAGGACTACTCGAGTGGTCGAGTCAAACGAGTGGTTCACAAGTCAGTCGAACATTCGCCTCTATCGAGTCACCTGTCACAATACTTGAATTAATTATGTTTTATTTTATCAATAAGTTGAGGCCTCATAAAACGACAAGCTATAAATTAAATTAATAATATGCTAAAAGAAACCGGCCAAGAGCATGTCGGGCCATGCTCAGTATTATAATACTATAGGGTTCCTTAAGTAGGTGTAATTTAAAACGAATCAAATCGAATATTAATCATGGCTATTTTAATTTTTGCAATAATCAGCAGCATTCGCGACTCAGATCGTGTTGTTAGTAGCGCCATCTAGCGATAAATTCAAGAAGCCAAATTGAAGAAGTGTGTCATGTCAACATAACACAAAATCACTTTTGTGATTTTTTCAAATAGAAAGTAACTAAAGGAGCATTATTTGCTAAGATCATTTTTCTCTAAGGTCAATGACCTATGAACTAGGACGTCTTAAGTATTTTTCAGTTTTCTTTCTTTAACTCGAAAATTTTTAATTACATTATACTCGAAATAATTTTAAAAGAGAGTTTTTACAAAGGTCTATCATTATGGAAGATTATAAGTTTCTACGTTGCATATTTTAGAAATGGCAGGGGGGGGATACATTGCAAGCCACTTTGGGGGCTATATTTCGCAGATGGTACACCTGATAAAAAAGTTATGTATGAAACATTACCTTCATTTTAGTAGACCTGTTCAATGATACCCCACACGAGGGGTTGCAGCGAAAAAAAAAATATCATCCCCATTTCACATGTATGGGCACCACCCCTAAAATACTAAATCTCAACTTTTTTATTCTTTTAAAATTGAGATCTATATCTAGACCACAATCTAGACTTTTTTTAAACTAAATTTCATTTACTTATGTTTATAACTGTAGAAGTTATTAAGCTGTAAAGGATTAGGACAGACGGACAGACGTACAGACGGATAGACGGACAGATGGACGGACATGACGAAACTATAAGGGTTCCTTGTAGGACTACGGAACCATAATAAAAATGAGCAAAGTATGGACTATTCATAAAACCAAATAACATAACAGACGTAAAATGGAAAAGCGTTCTTAAGAATAAAAACATAGTTTCGCATGTCTAGGTGAGCGACTAGTCGATATTTTTTTCAATCGAGTACGTTTTTTTTGATGACATTCGAGTCACATCACTATTCTGGGGCAGTCGGATATAAACATAAAAATAGGGATGCCTCAAGGACGCTATACTAACGTAGCTAGCTACTACTACTAATATACGTGTTATTGAAATAACTGACCTCTTAAGGGGTCATTGAACTCATAGATATGAACAAGTTTTACTATGGGACCAACCCTGAAATCGAGAAAATAATCAGTTGGATCATACATTAACGGCCAAAATTAATATCCAATCTATCCACGATTTGCCCTATTAGAGATAGGAATTTGACATAAGCTCCATACAAAATATGTCAAATTTCTATCTCTGTAGGTCTGTGTCTGGTAAGGTAAATCGTGGATAGATTGGATATTAATTTTGGCCGTTAGTCGATTTATGTGAACTCAAATGTTCAGGGATCAGCTGATTTTTTAGGGTTCCGAAGTCCTACAAGGAACCCTTATAGTTTCGTCATGTCCGTCCGTCTGTCCGTCTGTCCTAATCCTTTACAGCTTAATAACTTCTACAGTTATAAACATAAGTAAATGAAATTTTGTAAAAAAATAGTCTATATATAGATCTCAATTATAAAAGAATAAAAAAATCGTTTTTCCGTATTTTAGGGGTGGCGTCCATACAAGTGAAATGGGGAAAAAAAAATTTTTTTCGCTGCACCCCCTCGTGTGGGATATCATTGAATAGGTCTACTAAAATGAAGGTAATGTTTGATACACCACTTTTTTATCAGGTGTACCATCTGCGAAATATAGCCCGCCAAAGTGGCTTGCAATGTGTCCCCCCCCCTGCCATTTCTAAACTATGCAATGTAGAAACTTATAATCTTCCACATTGATAGACCTTTGTGAAAACACTCTTTTAAAATTATTTCGAGTATAATGTGATTATAATTTTTCGAGTTATAGAGAGAAAACTGAAAAATACTTAAAACGTCCTAGTTCAAAGGTCATTGACCTTAGAGAAAAATTATCATAGCAAATAATGCTCCTTTATCTACTTTCAATTTGAAAAAATCACAAAAAGTAACTTTGAAATGACCATTGAATTAAGAAACCTATGGAAGTGGCCCATTCTTCTATATCCACCTAGTTTATACAAATATCTATTAAATCGTTATTGAATTATGAAACTATTCTTTGTCTCTTGTTAACCAACGTGTTATGTCGTCTGGTGAAAGAGATCGCATGCTATTTGTATATTCTCTGTTTGGCAACATCTTTACGGGATGTCAAAATACCTACGCCGCGTGGCAACCCCGCTTACCCCGCAATGTGGCCCATGGAGTTGGCGGGAAAATTCGGAAAGATCGTGTTGTGGATTTTATATTATTTTCCTAAATTTGTGTTTCTTCGAGTGTTAATGTGTAATAATGGTGGATTATTAAATTTTAAGTGCTCGTTAACGTGTACAAGTGTGGGTAAATGGTACAAAGTTGAAAAACGTGACATTCGTATTTTCTCATCATCCGCTCAAAAACCTGGTAAAGTTTCCATCACTTTACTAGGGTGAGTAAACTAAAGACTTGGCTGGAGGGTCTAAGCAACCAGGCCATAAAACTACTCACATATAATATAACAAATAAATGACTTGGCTTAAAGGTCTTAGCAGCAGGCCATAATAATTTAAAAAAAAAAAAAAAAAATGTGGCCCATAGTACATGAGCTGTCAAGTAAACAAACTAGGGCTGTTGATATTTTTTAAATATCAGATTTTCGATCTATCGATATTTTTAAATATACAATCGGAGTTCGATATATTGAAAAAAAAAGATTTTTCGATATATTGGCCAAATTTCATGATTCTAGGTCAATGCGAAGTACCCTACAGGTTTTTTATGTGAGTTCGCGAGTATCAAAATGTGACATAGCCGTATGATTGCCTTGACCTAGAAGCCGTGGCCCGGATATTGTAGGTATACCACGCTTATTTCGTAGGTATTACTGGTCCATAGGTACAAGTCAATGGAAATGACACACTTCTTAAATTTGGCTTCTTGCATTTATCGCTAGATGGCGATGGCGCTACTAACAACACGCTCTGAGTCGCGAATGCTGCCGATTATTGCAAAAACTAAAATAGCTATGATTAATATTCGATTTGATTCGTTTGTAATTAGTAATTACACCTACTTAAGGAACCCTATAATACTGAGCATGGCCCGACATGCTCTTGGCCGGTTTTTTATCGCGATTTCAGTGTTGGTCCCATAGCAAAAGTGCTTCATAATGATGAGTACAATGACCCCTTAAGAGGATTTCAGTTATTTCAATAATACGTAGTAATCTGTGATACTACGTAGTGGTTAATATTCTCTTGGCTAAGTAGGTAGGTATGTTCCGTGATGGATAAAACATAGTATTTTTAGATTTTACGAATCTAATAATAACACCGCCGCTCTTTTTAGCCAGATCTTATGAATTTCATTTTTAGATTAGGCATTTAAAACTTTGTAGATCCAATAACTTTTTTTTTTCATTTCATGAATAATATCAGTAGTTTTACAACCTGTGTAATGACTTGTAGTTGCATTGTGTAAAAAATTGGTCCAACATAGAAATATGTGGTGGTATCTGCGTAAGAAAGAGACGCAAAAATTCCTATTTCGCGCACTGAGCGTTGATGTCTTTTGATAAACTCTTGTAAATTAAAGCAGTACGTATTAGGTGAATGCGTGGTACGGAACCATTACTGTGTGAGTCTGTCTCGCACTTGGCCGATTTTTTTTTTTATTAATCGTTCTAGCCAGTCACCGCTTATTGGCAGTTTTAATTGCGTTTTTTTAGGAAAGTACTGGTTATTGGATGGTAGTATTATATATTTTTGGAATCTCCTTAACATTTTCTAGACAATGATCATACATTTATTCAAATCCTGTTTTTTTTTATCATTTATGGTTTTTAATCATGTACCATAGCTAACCCATGAATTTTTCAAGATGTAACCTATCCCATGTCACCCGGGATAATGCAAGGATTCTAAGATACCACTACTATTCAAATCGGATCATGTGTTTAGGAGATATTGTGGAATAAAGAAACTCACCTACATACATACAAGAACCCTGAAAACATTACACTCCTTTTTTTGGGCAGTCGTGTAATAAAAAACGGCATTCTTGTTTTCGCTGGCAGTAAAGAGCACGGGCTGATTAGAAAGAGTCCTTTTGCATTATTTCACATTAAATTGTGAAACTTTCCGAAACTAGTAGGTAGAGGTAAATAATTACGGACCATTCATGGGTTCCGATACTGCTTAAAAATATATCAAAAAAACACAGGTAGATTTTGAATCTGTAATCACAAGTAGGAATCCGGAAAGTCCACGTTCTATGCAAGCAAATATGCTGATTACGAATTACAATTTTCTAATCGAACATAAGTATTTGAGTGATAAAGCTAAATTACAATTTTACAATATAATATCGACATTACAATATAAACTATTTTTTATCTAACTACCTACATACGCTACTTTGAATTGTTCAGAAGATCAACACCAGTCAACTGTAAAATTAATATTACTGATATATCACTTTCACGAAGATTTTATAATAAACTTAATTTTTAAAAAAGCCGGAAACTTAAAGGGTCGGTAAAGTAAAATAAAGATTTTTTTAACCAGTATTATTGTTTTACCGGTGGAAAAATTGGATGAAATAGAAAACAAAATTAAAATAAATATTTAAGCACGAGACTCAAATACACAATAAATAAATAACTAAAACCATAAGAACTAAATATTCAATTACACTTGTGTCCAGCCAGCTACAATGTATAACACTGCAGGCATGGATCATCCACATCATCAGTCTTACAATTTATTCAGTAGGAGTATGCTTCCTGGTAAGCTGAACGGGCCGAGTCGAGATCTGATATCTACCGCCCTCACAGCAAAGTAGTACTTAAAGCCAGCCATGAATTGCGTCAAGGTACACGCCATGGGTAAAGGCAGTGCTTTAACATCGCCAATCTTCTTCCATAACGCTGTATTGGGTGGTGATGAAGTTTCTTGGTACGCATATAGCTGATAACTCGCTATTTCTTCATAACTGTCTTCTTGATAACTCTCAATTTTCCAAGATATGACTATTCCATTTTCTACTTTAGACAGTTTGAGATCTGGTGCTGGAGGTAGCGCTTTCCAATTTGGCGGCTGGTATTGCTTCATTGCATCTGGTAAAGGAGCTGGATGTCTTCCGGTTTGTATCCTGTTCATTCTGATGGCATTTGTTGGCATTTTTGCCGCTTGAAGGGTAGGATTAGGACACCTTTGTCTTAAACCTGAAACGAAAACACAAACATATTGAAGATAATTTTAGTCTGTAAAAATTATTTAACATTGAGGTACAGTATTTAAATTGTATATGAGCTTACCTGGTGGAGGAACAGACTTCAACATGATAGTTTGTCCTGGCCTTATATTTTGACCCTGCGGACCACTTATAGGAATGTACACTTTCCTTGGACTACTAACAGCCGATGCGAAAGGTGGTCTTGGATTCGCCATTAGGTTTTGAGAAGGAACTAATCTAACTGGAGGTGCAGGGGAGGTTCGATTGTTAATCTTAGCTGGTGGTTCATCATCAGTTAAATCCACCGTGACGGACATGATTCTATTATGTTGTCGTTTTTCGGCCACTTTCTGTGTTGGCGAAGGGGTTTTAATTATTCCATTCGGCATCGGAGTAGCGGCAGCTTTACTTGGTGCTATTTGATTAACCAGAGGTACCGTACTTGGAGTTTTCATTGCGGGACTATTCGCAGGCACTAGTCTAGGAACTGGTATAGCCTGGTTGTTAGCAGGCAATTTCTGTGGCCGAGGGCTTGGAGTGGCCGCATTTTTTGCATTTGGTCGGGTAGTAGCACTGCTAGTGTTTAGTAGCTGTGCAAGAGTTTTTCTTCGTGCACCTGTTTTTTCCATGAATACTTGCATTCCCACAGATCGAGTTATCTTTAGAGGAGTTATAGGTGTGTCTGGCGTCATTTTCTTCTGTTCCTCTTGTACTGATTTTAAAACAACCTGAAGATCTCGATTTTGTTTGGTAAGCATCATAGCTTTTTTCCTGTACTCTTCGATACCTTGAGCCATTGTTTTTAATTTATTTTTAATTTCACTTAAATTGCTTCGGTCTACAATACTTTCTACTATTTTGAGTACACAGAATTCCTCCAAATCTTCCCGCGTCATATCAGATAAATTCTTTTTAGCAGTTTTCAGGAAATTGTCTGGAAGTAATGGAATTTCAAACCCGATTTTCTCAATTTCTTTTTCTTCTTGTTTATCACTGATATTGATTTGTGAACTGGTATCGTTCATTACCGCTGGTGGCGTCGAATCTGAAAAAGAGAGATATTAAGATACACATACTGTTTTGTTATCCTTACCATTAATATAAATACCTACGTTTTCAACAGTAAACCACATGATTTAACTTTTATTATTACTAAACCTCCTAAGCGGCGGCGTAAAGAAGATACATTATAAAAGCTATTGACGCCCAGAGTTTCTCGAATGAATTAATGGGTTAAGATATAATTTTTTACTAACCTTTCTCTTCAGGTTTGGCAAATAAATCGCTGGTTTCTGCATTTTTTTCAGTTTTTTCACCAGTTTCCGAATCTTTTTTATCTTCTGCATTGATTGGGGCTTCTTCTTTATTACTAAGATCTACTGTTTCAGATGGCTTAGTCTTACTTGTGTCTTCATCAATAAGCATTATATCATCGTCATCTTCTATATTAATGCATTGTTTCTCATTCGTGTCCACTACCATGATAGGATCCTCTTTCGGGGGCTCTTCCTCATCATCGGATAATATATCTAATGTGTTCGATAGCTTAAGTATAGGTTTATCTATAGTTCTATTAACAGGAGCAGAGGGCGTATTTCTTGTTTGTGAAATTGTGTCTTGTTTACTGCTTTTAGTTTCTTCAATAACTTCTTCCTCATCCATGTCGTCTTTCAACTCTATAGGAGAGGAATCTTGTGCGTTGTTACTTGATATTACTTCCGAAGAATCACAGTCCAGTGTCTCACAAACATTTTTGCTATCATCTAATTGTTTATCTTTACAATCCAGCGTCTCACAAACATTCTTGCTGTTATCTAATTGTTTATCTTCACAGTCCATTGTCTCACAAACATTCATACTATCATCTAATAGTTTATCTTCACAGTCCAGCGTCTCACAAACATTCTTGCTATGATCTAATTGTTTATCTTTACAGTCCATCGTTTCACAAACATTCTTACTGTCATCTAATTGTTTATTTTCACAGTCCAGCGTCTCACGAACATTCTTGCTATCTTCTAATTCTTTATTTTCACAGTCCAGCGTCTCACAAACATTCATGCTATCATCTAATTGTTGATCTTCACAGTCCAGCGTCTCACAATTTTTTTTGCTGTTATCTAATTGTTTATCTTCACAGTCCACTGTCTCATAAACATTCTTACTGTCATCTAATAGTTTATCTTCACAGTCCACTGTCTCACAAACATTCTTGCTATCATCTAATTGTCTATCTTTAATTTCAGAAAGCTCAGTTTTAGTAGAATTTTCTTCTGATTCTACATCCTGTAAAGGTATGTCGTATGTTTTAGGTGTTTCAGTTTTTTCTGCTATAACCTGAACATCGACTTTAGTAACAGGCAATTCTTCTTCAATCGCCGTTTCATTAATAGCTGTTTCATCATTTTCTGGGATAACATTTTCAGATTCCTTTTCTACAACATCTAATATTTGGTTCAAATTTTCTTCTTGTAAGTTAATTATATCTTCATCTTCTACACTATTTTCTTGTATTGTTTCTTCCGTTTTAATTTCTGTTTCTTTTTTTATAACATTTAAGCTACTTATTTCTTCGTCTGTGCCGTTATTTTGAGATTCTTCTATTTGTGCATCATTCGTTTTAGGACTATTTTCTTCACCAATTTCTTTTTTTATTGTATCTACAGTATTCGTCGGCTCTTCATTACATATTGATTTACTATCCGGTAAATCGGCTATAGAATCATCTTCTTCATTTATTACTTGTTTATTTACATCATTATCGTTATTAATTAAATTAAGATCTCCTATATTTTCTTTGTTCCCGTTGCAATTATTCTCATTGAGTTGTTTAATATCACCATTCCCAACTTTTTCAGTCTGATTGTCCTCGACAACGGACATGTCTTTCTCTGTAGCTAAGACGGGCTCAGAATCGAGAATTAATTGCATTGTTTATCATTTCCTTCTCTTAAACGCAGATGCCGCACCTGGAACAACAATAAAAAAAAATTACACAAAGGTTTAAGTTCTATTATAAATCTGTAATGACATCATCAATATTATATTATAGGTATTATCCTAACTATTATAAAACTGTAATTGTCTGTTTCTTTGTTTGTTCGAGCATCACGCAAAAACGACTGAACCGACTTTGATGAAATTAAAAACTTGCTATTTATTTTCTAAAAAAAAAAGAAGGTTCCTGTGGCATAGATCTAAAAACCTCGGGAGCGAAGATAGATAAAAAAAAGCTCGTTGTCTATAAAACTACAAGTAGTTAATATATAGTTATTCAAACACTTCTTAATTCTTTGTACCTGTATCTGCTGTGTTTATTTTTTAATTTTAATTAATTTTGTGCGTCAGTCTAAACGCACATATTTTTCATTTCTTTATTGACAACAAAATTGTGATTTTTGATTTTTCAACAAGTGCGTATGAGTACAGTTTTCAACGAAAAAACGTAAAATAATTGAGGGCGCCATCTTCGTTAACATGGCAGCCCGATAACTCAGAGTCATCGTCCATACACCCAAATAGACGCCTCATTACAGGCGACCGATGTTTGTCATCACATCGGTCTAATAGATTTGATGTAGGTCGCATTCATTTGATTTATTCGCAACTTTAAAACTTAAAATCAGTTTTGACCGCGTTTCCGTCTTAGTGATCAGCCAATAGCCGCCTTGGGCCCGTCGGAATGCAGTACCCTGCTTCCTCCTACCTCAGCTAGCTGACAGTATTTACTGTACGCGTACGTAATATAATTTAAACAAAAGGCGTCTATTGGGCTGTTTGGTCGATGCTTAGTGTTAACTTCACTTGATACTTATTTACTTACAACAAAATAGAGAATGTGACTGGGTGTTTCTCCGGAAAATAATATCATTCAATAAAAATATCATTAGCATCACTCCAAAAATTACAATGGATGCGTTACTACAATGATTGACTTTTCGCTTGATGATTGTAATTTAATTTGCATAATATAAATTCAATAAAAAAAATTGTAGGTGGTTTCGAAAGCATCCATTATTATTTTTGGTGTGACAATAATACTATTTTAGTTGTACGACTTCATTATCCGGAGATTACACCCGACTGTTTTTATTTTTAATGATATACAATTTATAATTACAAATGAGAATAGACAGAGGCATAATATGCAAAAAAAAAAAAAAAAAATATTTTTTATTTATCTTATATGCCTTGACCATGGGAGTTGATCTGCCTAATCAAGTAATCACCATGTAATAACGCTAACGGTTTAACTTTGTTTTAGGCCCGTATTCTCAAGCGTTGATCTCTGTTTAAAACTAGTTTTAAGTTGAGCTTTGATTTTAGAACGTCCCTCAAGCAGAGATTTGTTGATCACAGTTCAGCTGAGTTTAGTTTCGTTTTATATTGTCACCTGTTTCGGTATTTGGGCAGATATTTGATCTGTAATCACTCAAGCGTGGTCCAGACTACGCTTGAGTAGAGATTTCTATTATAATTCAGGTCAAATTCGTGTGTTTTGTTGTTGAATTAAAGTTTATAATTACCGTCCTGGAATAAGACCGATACTCAAGTAACGATTCTATCCTTAAGTAGTGATCAGGTGATTGGAGTTTAAACTGTACTTGAGTAAGCTTCTGTAATACGGGCCTTAGTATAATCACCATGTGTTGCCCTGCAAATGAAATTTTAATTCCACTTTAATTAACGCAGACTCATTTATGTCAGACTGTTTTTTTGTCAATACTGGGTGGCGCCATCTATGAGCGGAAAACCAATAACCTAGTATAACATGTGGAGCAAGCCACGGATAGCTTTTTACCGTGATGAAGTACGTACGGTACGTTCACGAAGGCACTTATCGCGATGACGATGACGCATGCGCGGAATGTGGTGTCGTGATCAATGGCTACGGTATTCAAAAAATCTAGGAAAAAGAAGAGAAAAAAATTAAAGCTTAGGTAGGTAGCTTTGAAAACATTTAGTTTTTTTGCTAAAGTAAAATAAACAAATACTTATTTTTTGGAGGAACTCTGTTACAGATTTACGATAAGCACCATGCATATAGGGTTACCATACGTCCGGAATTTTCCGGACATGTCCGGAAATTTGGTCCTATGTCTGGAATGCGGGGGGAATTCTAATTTGCCGGGATTTCTTCAATTCAATTTCACCTACCCGGTCACATCCCGCATCACAAATGCATCGCTTCACGCAAGAAATCGAAACGCCGCGGAAATTAGTTTTTTTCTTATGTACCTATTATAAGTATGTATTTACAAAAAAAAAAGTATCTAAGTAATATATCCATTGTCTAGTACCCATAGTACAAGCTCTGCTTAGTTTGGGACTAGATGGTGATGTGTAAAAATCTACTTTTTTTTTTTTTTTTAATTTACGGAATTTTCTCCAGATATTCTTTTTCTTGATCTGGCAACCCAAAACCGGTAGGTGTAGTCCGCCAACTCGCAATAGGCCAGCGTAGTGGACTAAGGCCTTAACTTTTCTCATTCTGAGAAGAGGCCCATGCTTAGCAGTGGGACACTAACAGGCTGATGATGATGAACGTATAGGTACAGTTAATGTCAGTAGGTACGAACATTTTGACAACCATTCTGTAATTCTAGTCAACGTTCAAGTAAATGCTTAATTAAAATCGAAAGTGAGCGAGAGAGCCAGCGAAGGCCTTCGTTCGCGTTCGGCTGTGCTCTTTTTAGCGGACGATCACTTTATGAGTTTATGTGGTGGACACAACAGCGAAGGCGAGCGAGCGTGCGGTGTCTATCGGCACAGATAATATAATACTATACTAGTACCATCGGCGATAATCACTGTTCGCCTTCAATTGCCTTCATTCGCTTGGTCTGTACCCGGCATTACAACAAAACGGGCAATCTGTACTTTCTGAAAGAAGCTCGGCATGGAAAGGAGTTCGAAGCTATTTTTGACGATTGGCCAGAATATTCAATACAAGTGAATGCCCATCTTGATTTTATTAAATACAGCATAAGTATATTCCCAATGAAATAGTGAATGAATTAATACGATAGAAAAAGGAAGGAAGTATTTTCTGTAGCTAATTTCTCAAGCACGTGGTAAAATACAGTTCTTCATCATTGGGTACGCTAGGCTAGCGACCTTCAGTTGACTCCAGAACTAGTTTGATATCTCAGAAATGTCAAATCGATCCAAGCCTATCTTTATTTTTGCCTCGTTTTTTCTTAAAATCTGATCAGAAGAAAACAGTAGATGTTTCTGAATGCCGTTTATTGGTGCGTTAATGACCTAAGTGTTTGGTCAAAAATAAACGGTAAATCAATCAATCTACTGTCAGTAGATCAGCGGTACTCTAAGTGTGTTCCGCGGAACCCTAGGGTTCCGCGATACCCCTGTAGGGGTTCCGCAAGAATTTAGAAAAAAAAAACAAAACACCTCTCTCTGGTCACTGGCCGAACGTTTTGAATCCGCCCGCCGCGCGTATACTTGTGAGCGCGCAGTCCCTTTGATAAAAGCCGCCTCTGAATTAGACGCTATAGTTGTGAACAAGCGACTTTCGGCTCTATCTTCAAAAGCATAAAGTCGCGATTGTTTACAACGCATTTTTTTGTATTTATATTTTTATTTCCGCTTTTTGTTTATCAAAGGCGCCGACTCGAGTATTTTTGAGAATGTTCGAGTTCGAGTCTAGGACTAAGTATAAAAGCGCTATTATATAAAAAAAGTCGCGCCTCGTCAGTCAGTTGACGATTAGCGTTCGGAGCGATAAGTTCGTACCTACCTACTTACAAGCTGGCTAGCCTGCTGCCTTCTTGTAAGTTCTACTGCCCGCTGTATTCTGATTGTATCAGTTTTGTACATTTCTTCTTTGGACTAAACTTTGTCTCATAAACGCAGTAACGATTGTGCATTATTTTGACCCTACCATCCTGACGTGTAACATTATTAATAAAGAAGAATGGAACGTTGGCTTAAAGGTGTTAAACGTGTTGCAACGACATCTTCTAATGACGCTGAATGTTCAAAAGCAGTACGCGCGGAGAATACAGCAATTACCGATCCAGACGATGATGCCACGACGTCAAGCTCCACGGTTTCAAAGACGAAAAAAAGGAAGTATGATGAATCATATATCAGTTTCGGATTTGTTGATTCCAACGGCTCACCTCTCTGCATGTTATGTAGTAAACTGCTTCCTAATAGTTCCATGGCACCTGCCAAATTACGCAGACATTTAGAAACTGTACACCCCGAGTCTAAAGACAAGAATAAAGAATTTTTTGTTCGTAAAAAAGAACAGTTATTGGAAAGTCAAAAAAATATGATGCATGTAACACAAACTATCAATGAAAAGGCCACGGAGGCATCATATTTAGTTAGCTATCGCATTGCACAAGCAGGTGAAGCGCACACTATCGCTGAGAATTTAATAAAGCCATGTGTGTTAGACATAACAAAATGTATGCTCGATGAAAAATCTGCAAAGCATCTTTCTACTGTACCGCTATCAAACGATACTGTTTCACGGCGAATCCATGATCTGGCAAGCTACGTCAAACAAGAACTAGTTGCACGTCTACAAAAAACACGATTCGCCTTGCAAATGGATGAGTCAACTGATGTCACTGGTCTGGCTATCTTGCTGGTTATCGTGAGATATCCATATGAACGTTCTTTTGAAGAAGACATGCTTATGTGTTCACCGCTGCCCACAAACACTACCGGGGAAGAAATTTATAATAAAATAAACATATTTTTTAAAGAAAATAATCTTAGTTGGAACGATTGCATTGACATTTGTACAGATGGGGCCAAGGCGATGACAGGTAAAACAGCAGGAGCAGTATCACGAATAAAAAGTAAAGCGCCTAATTGTAGTTCCAGCCATTTTATTCTGCATAGACAAGCACTTGCGATGAAGCAAATGCCGTCAAATCTAAAATTAGTTATGGATGAAGCGGTAAAAATAATTAATTTTATCAAATCACGACCACTACAATCCCGATTGTTCTCATTATTGTGTGAAGATTATGGCAGCAAACATAAAACACTGCTGCTCCATACAGAAGTGCGATGGCTGTCTCGGGGTAAAACTTTAACAAGGCTATTTGAACTTAGAGCCGAGTTACAAATGTTTCTTTCAGCAGATACAGTTTCTTTTAATTTCAAAGACCGTTTGTATGATAAAACTTGGTTGTTCCGATTGTCTTTTATGGCGGATATCTTTCAAAAACTGAACAAATTGAATTTATCATTGCAAGGTAAACAGACAACAGTGTTCCAGGCCTATAACAAAATAACTGCCTTCAAAAGAAAATTAGATTTTTGGATTATTTGCGTTGGTAAGAGAGAAATAGAAAGCTTTACATCACTCAGTGAGTTTGTTAGCGATATACGATAACGACTCGGAAATGTTTCAAGATGATGTGTTTGAAGAATTGGTCCAATATCTCACTTCGATGCGCGCATCTTTTGTAAAGTATTTTCCCGAAGAACATAATACAAAAATGAAGCTGAATTCATGGATTCATAATCCTTTTTTACCCAACTTGCAAAAGCCCGAAAGTATGTCAAACGAGATATATGAATCTCTTTTAGAAATATCATCAGACACAAGTATGGAGTCACTGTTCAAAACGACGCCTCTCAACGATTTTTGGTGCAGAATCCGTGATGAATATCCAATGCTTGGCAGAATGGCTCTGAATATTCTTCTCCCGTTCCCAACAACATATTTGTGCGAAACAGGATTCTCAACCTATGCAGCCACGAAAACAAAATATCGCAATAGACTGGACGCCGAACCTGATATGAGACTTCAAATGTCTTCTATCAAACCTGATATCAACCAATTGATGAAAAATAAAAAACAGTTTCATACCTCCCATTAGTTAAGATTTTTTCATTTTTAATATCTTCTATTATTGTACTTGGCATGTGGTTAAAGTAAGTAATAATTAGTAACTGTTACATTGTACTTTTATTATGCTTATATAATAAAGAATACACTTTTAAAAACTATTGTTTTATTGTAGGGTTCCGTCAAGTATTTTGCTTGTCAAAAGGGTTCCGTGACCAAAAAAGTTTGAGAACCGCTGCAGTAGATAAAGCATTGAGATTCGTTTGGAACTATAATTTGACCGTTTTTAATTACGAGAAATGGCCTTCTGATGTTCCGTTCAAGTTTTAATAGTATACTAGAGACAAATTATAATGAAATTCTAAATTTAGTGTGATGCTAAAAAAAAAATATTAGTAGGCCAGTCCATGATTTCTCTGTTCGCTGTGTTGACTTTCAATATTAGCGGTGAGTGACGAGTGTAGATAGCGGGTGGTGGGGTGTAAGGGAGGAGCTAGCGTGGGAACTATTTTTTCGGAGCGTCCTCTTCATTAGGTACGAGAATTGGCCTTCAGCACAGATCTGCCTTCAGTAATTATTGGGACATTCAGTAATTGTCTTGCATGGTATGTGTCCTATGACACATCCAAAAACCAAGGTAGCATCTTGCTTTTGTAATAGGTCTTGTAAAATTTGATATTTAACTCTTCGAAAACCTTTCAAGTCATTCATGGATCATGTGATGGTTTGCCAGGATGGCCTGCTTTATTTGCGTCATCAACTTAGCCAATGGCACGGACATATATTGTATATTGGACATAAGCCTCTACAAGTTGCGTTACAACACTCGGTCCTCTACCTTCCGCATCCAGCCTCCCCCCCCCAGCTACCTTTTTCAGGTCGTCGGTCCACCTGGCTGCGGGGCGCTCTACGCTGCGTTTGACGATTTGCGGTTTCTTCTCAAAGACTCGTCTGTTTAAACAGCCATCGGTCCTAAGACAGACATGGCCAATTGGCCAGCCCACTGTCACTTCAGCTTACTAATACTACAAGCTATGTCGGTCACTCCGTTTCTCCTTCGGAGAATCTCGTTAGGAATTTTATCTTTCAAACAAACTCCAAGCATAGCTCGCTCCATAGCTCGCTGAGCGACTTGGAATTTGTGAGCTAGCACAACTGTTAGGCCCGTATTACAGTAGCTTCCTCAAGTACAGTTTAAACTCCAATCACCTGATCACTACTTATGTATAGAATCGTTACTTGAGTATCGGTCTTATTCCAGAACGGTAATTATAAACTTTAATTCAACCACAAAACACACGAATTTGACCTGAAATATAATAGAAATCTCTACTCAAGCGTAGTCTGGACCACGCTTGAGTGATTACAGATCAAATATCTGCCCAAATACCGAAACAGGTGACAATATAAAACGAAACTAAACTCAGCTGAACTGTGATCAACAAATTTCTGCTTGAGGGACGTTCTAAAATCAAAGCTCAACTTAAAACTAGTTTTAAACAGAGATCAACGCTTGAGTATCCTTCTGGAATACGGGCCTTAGTGTCCACGTCTGCCGACCTTAAGTCATCACAGGCAGGACGCACTGGTTGAAGACCTTCGTCTTTACACTTTGCGGTATAAGCGACGAGAAGACTCGGTGAAGTTTGCCACATGCTGCCCGGCCCAACTATATATTATTTGCGTAAAATCACAGAATTATGATGTTATCAATTTAGTTTATGCGGAATTCTGGAGTGAACTCTAGAACTATTTGCACTGACATCATCAGTCTCAAAAAGTCTAATTCATTCCACCCACTAAAAATAAGTATACAAGAAACAACTCATTCTGATTCATCATAAATATAAAAAGAGATTTCTGAAGAATTTAGAAGCGTAAATTAAATAGGTAAGTCTTGTACAAAAAAAAAACTGAAGCTAATAAAATAGCACATATTTTAAGGCACTGTATATTTTAATGGAACGCTATAAACCTGTTTCAAGATTACTATAACGAGTACTATACTTTTTAGGGTTCCGTAGTCCTACAAGGAACCCTTATAGTTTCGTCATGTCCGTCCGTCTGTCCTAATCCTTTACAGCTTAATAACTTCTACAGTTATAAACATAAGTAAATGAAATTTTGTAAAAAAATAGTTTCTTAGATCTCAATTTTAAAAGAATAAAAAAATCGTGATTACGTATTTTAGTGGTGGCGCCCATACATGTGAAATGGGGATGAAATATTTTTTTTCGCTGCACCCCCTCGTGTGGGGTATCATTGAATAGGTCTACTAAAATGAAGGCAATGTTTCATACATCACTTTTTATCAGGTGTACCATCTGCGAAATATAGCCCGCCAAAGTGGCTTGCAATGTGTCCCTGCCATTTCTAAACTATGCAACGTAGAAACTTAAACGGTCTTACCACAAAAGATTTAACCACGTCTTAGTTATGTGTCCGACAGATGTTTCAGAAAATTGTTAAGTACTACAAATCCATGTCTTTCACTCGCCTTGAGTTAAATACGCTGCCGATGCGTGTTTATATTAAACAGCCCAGATCGTCTGTTTTAAAGTGTCTCGCCCTTGTCTAACCCCTAAAATTCGCTTGTGGTCATTTCATAATTTTCTAAAAATAATGTATTAGTTATGATTTGAATGTTATTAGTGGCTGTAGTTTTATCAAACGTTAATTTGCACACAAAAAAATATCATTTTGTGCTCCAAGGTCTTTTTATTAATAGAAACAACTTTATAAGCCTACAAAAGTACTTAATTTATATTGTTATTTTTTTTTTTACTAAAATGAAACATTTCACACCATAATATATTTGTTTCATCAAACCAGTTCTACCTGCAACTGGCTGCATTGAAACCTTTCCTGGGGTTTACCGTATTGCATAAAAAAAGGTAGCGCCTAAAAGCACGGAAACAAAGCCCGCGCACAGTAGGGGTGCGTGCGTCCTTTGTTTCCGTGCTCTGAGAGCAGCGCCTAAGCAAACAGATGTTAGACATTGGTGTCGATTCTCTTGTTCACGAACTAAACTTATTTTAAACTATCGCTCTCTTTTACTAACAGTACATACAAGAAAGGGATGGCAACCATTTTAGAACTGTCAAATTAGTTTACGTGTTACATTTCTTTGTATTTTAGTGGGCACGTTCCGAAATCACGTCTAAACTTGTATGGAAATTTTAATTTTGTCTAATTTGACAGCTCTTAAATGGTTGCCATCCCTTTCTTGTATCTACTATTAGTAAAAGAGAGCGATAGTTTAAAATAAGTTTAGTTCGTGAACAAGAGAATTGACACCATTGTTTTGTGGTAAAAGAAATGAAACACTCGGTCACTGCGCATTTAACTTTTAAACACTGTCTCGCCAAACACGCATCGAAAGTTTGTTTAAAATTATTTTTAAACAAACTTTCACACAAAAATAATTTAAAACAAGCGAGCAAGCCAATATATTATGGCGTGAAATGTTTCATTTTAGTAAAAAAAAAAATAACAATATAAATTAAGTACTTTTGTAGGCTTATAAAGTTGTTTCTATTAATAAAAAGACCTTGGAGCACAAAATGATATTTTTTTTTGTGCAAATTAACGTTTGATAAAACTACAGCCACTAATAACATTCAAATCATAACTAATACATTATTTTTAGAAAATTATGAAATGACCACAAGCGAATTTTAGGGGTTAGACAAGGGCGAGACACTTTAAAACAGACGATCTGGGCTGTTTAATATAAACACGCATCGGCAGCGTATTTAACTCAAGGCGAGTGAAAGACATGGATTTGTAGTAACAATTTTCTGAAACATCTGTCGGACACATAACTAAGACGTGGTTAAATCTTTTGTGGTAAGACCGTTTAAAACAGACGATCTGGGCTGTTTAATATAAACACGCATCGGCAGCGTATTTAACCCAAGGCGAGTGAAAGACATGGATTTGTAGTAACAATTTTCTGAAACATCTGTCGGACACATAACTAAGACGTGGTTAAATCTTTTGTGGTAAGACCGTTAATCTCCCACCTTTGTAAAAACTGTCTTTTCAAATTATTTAGAGTATAATGTGATTATAAATTTCTGAGTTATAGAGAGAAAACTGAAAAATACTTAAAACGTCCTAGTTCAAAGGTCATTGACCTTAGAGGAAAATGGTCTAGCAAATAATGCTCCTTGAGCTACTTTCTATTTGAAAAAAACACAAAAAATAACTTTGTGTTATGTTGACACGACACACTTCTTAAATTTGGCGCCGTCTAGTAATACCATCTAGTACTAACAACACTCTCTGAGTCGCCAATGCTGCCGTCTATGGCATTTGGCGCTGTATAGCGCGCGCCATCCAGCGGCTACTAACAATACTCTTTGAGTCGCCAATGCTGCTGTCTATTGCAAAAACTAAAATAGCCATGATTAATATTCGATTTGATTTGTTTGTAACACCTACTTAAGGAACCCTATAATACTGAGCATGGCCCGACATGCCCTTCGCCGGTTTTTTTATTAACTATTTAGCACAGTACAGGATCTAAACAGAACTTTTACTGTGGGAGCAAGTCTGAAATCATGAATAAATATATGCTATTCCAATATACATATTATTTTGATCGAGTTAGGCTCAATTTGATCCAATTGTAAAAAATGTCCAGAATGCTGAGCAGAGACTTCGTTTTTTTTTGTTCATGTTACAAAACAAAAGTTAAGGTTTGTCAAACCCTTAACCAAACCATAAGAAATACTAGTATTATTACCTATTCTATTCACCAAACCAACCTTAACCTTAGTCAAAAGTGCTTTTTTAAGATTGGTCAAAAGTAGTTTTGACTGAAAAAAAATCAGTCAAACAACAAACAAACAAATAACAGTATATATTTTTGAACTGAAAAATATCGGTTGAAACTCGTTTTGATCAAGAACGTTGGCCAAAATGAAAACCATTCATGAACACCGGGGTTATTGACATTGCCCGTTAGCATCCAAGTGTTTCCGTTTTTTTTTTTTTTTTTTTCCGTGGGGAAAATCCTCATGGACGCACTCCGCCTGGGGTAGGCGGAGCCAGTGTCGGACTCTTACCGACTAAAAACCACCACGGTGTTCCTCTAACGACCCTTGGCCGGGGGCGTGGGAAACTTTTACTCTCCCAACCATCCCCGGTAGGTCCCGGCTCGCCATTAGAAGGCGAGCCCCTTCTCCCCGTGCGGCAGCCACATCGGCCACACCCTCCTCTTGACTGGCGCGCGCGGAACACTACGCGCCACCGTCACGGGCCTTGACTGGTCGGGCGGCGGGCCACCCCGAGTCCGCCGCCCGCAGGCCCACATCTAGGGTGGCTGGAGGTCGGCATACGCCCTCCTGCGACGCCCAGGTCGTCTCCTGCGGATGGGAAGAGAGGTCAACGCCTCTCGAACCCTCTCCGCCGCCTCCTTAGCGAGCATTACATCCTCGCAGAAGGAGACGACGCCTTCCCAAGCGCTCTCGCTCCCAACCATAGACAGAACCACGGCCGGAAGCGAGAGATCGCTGCCGCCTACTGCAGTGATGAGGTCACGGCGCTGCGCGGCCCAAGCTGGGCACTCCGCCAGTGTGTGCTGCGCCGTGTCCTCTGGGCAGCTCCCGCAGTGATGACACTCGGGCGTCGGCTCCCGGCCTATGCGACACAGATACTTCCCGAAGCATCCGTGCCCCGAGAGTATCTGGGTCAGCCGGTAGGTGTGGGCACCATGGCCATCCAAGTGTTTCCGTGTTTTCTCCGCCAAGACTCGCTTTGACCTTGCCTCGTTTCACTCGCACACTCGACCAGCGCTACATTCGGGAGGTCGGCTCTGCTCGCTTCGCTCGCCACCTCCCCCCTCTCGCTACGCTACGGCCTCGTGCACTTTTACATTCAGGAACTCTTTCGCGAGCTTCTGTCTCTACGCTTTAAAAAAACACTCCAGTGATAGAGTCTGACCACATGCAGTCGGGGTACGCTTAATCTGTTAAACACATTTCGACTAGGTATATTACAAGATCATTATACTTGGGGTCAAATTCAGTTTTTTATGAGTTTAGACCGTATAACTTCAATAAAGAACCAACAGCCAGTGCGTCTTGCCTGTCATGGTTAGTCCACAAATTCGAAGTCACTCAGCGAATTATGGAGCGACCTATGTTTGGAGTTGCTTTGAAGCATAAACTCATCCGAACAGAACCAGTGTCAAACATAGCTTGTAGATTTAGCAAGCTAAGGTGACAGTGGGCAGGCCAGTCTAACAAAAGACCGATGGCTGTTGGAGCAAAGAAATCTTTGAGTGTAGACCGCAAAAACGCAGCGTTGGGCACCCCCAACACAGGTGGACCGACGACCTAAACTAGGTAGCTGGGGTGGACTGGATGCGAAAGATAGAGGTTCGTCTGTTGTGGAGAAACTTAGGAGCAGCCTATATTTAACAATGAACTTCGATAGGCTTAGTTATTAGGTGTTTTAAACATTGCCCACAATTTAGAAACTGATGAGGCCAATTTCATAACCGAATTTCGAAACTGAAAATGTATGAAACTGCCCTACATGGTTTACGCTTGCCTAGCAGAAACTTATTTAGGGTGGTGTTTATCAACGTCAATACTCTGAATAACCCGCCATTTACACGAAAAATGCACTGAAATTGTGGATAAACGGTTGCTTAACTAGAGAATTATCGTTGGTGAAATCAAGTCTTACTCGAGCGTGCTCGAGCCTTGAAAACAACCGATTGTACTTATCGGGAAAAACAGAAGACGGACGGCAAGGACTTCTACTCTTTAGCGGTACGCATGATAAAGCTATTAGCAAATCGCTTCGTGCGTAAGGGTGGGAATGTCTACATGGGGGTGCATCGACGTGCGTCTGGGTGTCCGATGATGTAAAGGCCTAGGGGGAATTAAATCGTGTAATTCCAACCCGCACTCGCCAAATACATTCGATAAAAAATCGATAGGCAAGCAACTCTGCGCCAATTCAATTCAATTTATTCAGAAACTATTTTTACATTGTGCCGTTGCTTAAGGCTTTGTAGTTTGACATCGACCAGCGCATCGTTGCCAAAGAGCCTTTTGGCACGCCTCTCTATCAAATCGAGAGCCACCAGCTGGTATTTGATCCCAAAGATAAGAGAAGTACCTACTCCATACACGACCGAATTTGTGCTTGGTACAAATTGAGCACCTGTTCCGGTGTTATGCACCGGCTCGTCTTAGAGCGGATGCCTAGCTTTTTGGCAGCAAGCTGAGCCTTGGACTCGATGTATGAGCCGAAGATGAGGGTGGATGTTAGTGACACGCCAATCTGGCGTGGTGATCAGTTACCGGCACGGATCCATCACGGAAAATTGGAATCAGTTCGAATTGACTCAATTTAGCAGAAAAAAGACACGCCTGGGTTTTAAGAGCATTGAACCTGATCAAGTTAGCATCATCCCACTCGGAGACAACTTTTAGAGACAGGTTCAAGCGCTTAACCATGGCCATGGATTTGCGGCCCAATAGCTCGTGCATTGGATGTGTAACTCTCAACAACAGTGCTGTCGTCTGCGTACCCAAAGGCATCATCATCGGATCATTAATGTGTAGCAAAAATTACGTTGAGTAGGTAGGTAGGTAACGAGAGTAGGTACTGATCTCTGAGGAACCCCGGCATTTATAGCCAATTGGTCGGAAGAGCAGCCGTCAATGATAACTCGAATCGACCGATCCAATTCAAGAAGCCTGATATCCAATTACACAGGCCAGTGGGCAGGCCGAATAACGGCTTACTAATAAGTCTATCGAATCCCTGTCGAAGGCCTTCGAGATGTCTAGAGAAACGGCAATCGCTTCTCCGTTTTTCTCGATGACCTCGCTCCAAATGTGGGACTTGTGGGAGGCATTTGTAAGATCTCCGGTAGACCGGTTTCGGTGGAAACTGTACTGCCGTTAGCCATCACTTAAGATCATGAGGTTATTCTTCTTCTGTCGTGTCGACATGAGCTATAGAATGATAAAAGCTCATGCCATGGAATAAAGATTAGCCAGTCAGCAGGTTGGCAGCGCGCTGACTGCCCAGGGTGCGCCGGACGGTCAATTAAATATCGCCACTCGTGGAGGCGCTTTCAAGGTACGCTAGGAACTTGTTATTAAGTACAGATTCCATACTCTTACAGAGAATGGGCGTTACTGACATGGGTCTGTAATTAACAGGATCGGCAACTCAGCACGACTGCCCTTTTTGGGCACTGGTTGCAAGTTGCTTGCTTTCAGGTTTTCGGCACTTGACCAGTCACCATCGAGAGGCGAAACAGGCATGTCAAGATAGGAGACAGTTCAGGCATACAAGTCCTAAGGACTATGGCTGGTATATCGTCAGAGCCACGGCATTATTTACATCAAGATTGCGTAGCGTTTTACAGACGTTCTTTTGGTTGTGTTTGTTGTTGTTATGTTAATGTCCAACATTCCGACATCCGTTTGGAGGTATAGGTTTTGCGCCACCAGCATCGAGACGCGAAGATTCTGCGAAGAGAGGGGTAAACAAGTTTGCCATCTCCATAGCGGTATGGGCCAATAACCCATCAGGTTTCAGCAGTGGAGGCAGTGTGTGGCGACATATGTTCAATTCAACCAACTTTCCAGGGACCACCCAAAAGCCTCACTACCCGATGGGTAAGACGTTAATTTCTTATCAATTCGGCCTACGTGGTCAAATCATGCTCTGCGCAAAGCCTTCTTAGAAGACTCGGGAGCCTTGTTAAACGCTCTCTTTTTCTCGCCTAAGTCCTTAGTTTTGCGATTTTGTCAACCCACTGTCGTGTCTTTCTCCTCGGCGCTTCTATACTCGGGTCCAAACCAAACCATAGACAGGCCATCTATGGTTGTCTGCCTTCGCCAGACATTGCTACGTCAGAGAATGGAATGTTATACGTCATGGCACTTGCACAAACTTAAAGATTATCAGAAGAGAAACAAGTCGGCTGCCAAGGATAGGATGAAAGTTTTTTCGTTAGGTATTTTTTCATAACCTTGAAACCCTTCATGTGCGGATCCGACTTTGGATCGGGATAGATTTATGTTAGCCGTAGTCCGCTCTCGCCTTAGCTTTTACGTAAAGTTTTTTTATTTGAAATAATTTTTACGAACCCCAAATGCTACTCTGCTTCTAAACGTACCACGGGCACGATGGAATTATAACCGGTCAATGTGATAAATTCATCACTTCAACCTCATTTGTTGGCTTGTATTATTAATCTGAGGCTTGTATTAATAATAACTGGTAAATATTAATAATTATTTTTTTCTTTTTCTTTATTTCATTATCTTTTTCTTTCTTTCTTTTTCTTCATTTCGGTGTTGTAGCATATGCTGAGATGGGGGCCTTTTTTAGTCTCATACAGGCATGTAAATTTTAAGTTTATTGTTAAAATGTTATTTTTAGTTTATTTTTTCTCTCGCCGTACCGAGACTGAAATAAAAAAAATCTTTCTTTCTTAATTTATTAATGACCTTAACATATACATATTTTACTAGAATTTCACCTGTTGCATAAAAATAAAAAGATTTGGGAATTTGGGGTCAAAGAGGGTCGTGAGTAGGGCATGCATTTCGAAATTTCGAAACTTCATAGTTTCGAAATTTCGGACCATATTTGCATGTTTTTCAATTTCGAAATTAACACCCCTACTTTCGAAATTTCGAAATTTATTTATTTAAAGACTGTAATGTTAAATCGTCAATAGAACTCCCACATCTGCTCTAGATTAGTAACTAGAGCTTTTCCAGCAGCAGGCTGCATTTGAAAACGACTTAGAATCTTTATCAGCAGCTGAATTTATGACTTCCAAAGAATCCATTTTTAAATTAGTCAGAATTAACATTTCCATACAAGTTTACCCGTGATATCTGAACATGCCCACTAAAATACAAAGAAATTTAACACGTACCAGGCCCCTCAGAAAGTATTGCGAAAAAAAGTTTTTATATATGGGAGACTGGCCAGTTATAATGTTTTTCGAAAATATGATTATTTATAAGTAAAAATAAGTAAGTTCCAATTTCAAAATTTCCCTCCACATTTTTTGCGAGTTAATTCAAAGTATTGTGTCTCACTGAAATATGGATCTGCGCCGGGAACATTTTAGAGCTATGATTTTATACGATTTCAAGTGTCGCCTGAAACCGGATGAATCGTACGATAGACTTCAAATGGCATTCATGGATGAAGGCCCTTCCAAGGCAACCGTGTATCGTTGGTATAACGAATTCAAGCGCGGTCGACCAACTTTGGGGGATGACGAAAGAAGCGGTCGCCCTTTGACGGCTGTTACCGAAGAAAACGTGCTAGCAGTGAAAAATTTAATCCAAGACAATAGGCGAATTACATATCAGGAGATTCAACACATATTGAAGATTGGATCGGGAAGCGTTCACGAGATTCTACACAGCCATCTTCGCGTGAGGAGGATAGTATCACGCTGGGTGCCGCACAACCTCACCGATGCTCAGAAGCAGGCCCGGGTGGAATGGTGCCGTGATATGCTTAACAAATTTGAAGCAGGCTCGTCTCGGCGTGTTTACGACATCGTTACAGGTGATGAGTCCTGGATTTATCAATACGACCCAGAAACCAAGCGCCAGTCGACTGTTTGGGTGTTTCAAAATGAGCCAACGCCTACCAAAGTGAAGCGATCTAGAAGCGGGGGTAAGATTTTGATCGCTAGCTTTTTTAATTTGACTGGCCACTTGGTATCAATTCCCTTACGAGATCAAAGAAGCATTAATGCCGAATGGTATACTACCAAATGTTTGCCAGAAGTTTTCTCTGTTATAAGCAACAAGCGACCAAACACAGGGCTCCGCGGGCTACTGCTCCACCACGACAATGCACCTGCGCACACCGCACTCAAAACGAGGGACTTCCTGGACAGCACGCCAGTCAAACTCCTGGGTCACCCTCCTTACAGCCCTGATCTAGCACCGTGTGACTTCTTTTTATTCCCAAAAATAAAAAATCTGCTCAAAGGGATACAATTTTCGTCGCCGGAAGATGCGCTGGCTGCGTTCGAGCAGGCTGTAAACGAGGTGTCTGCGGCGGACTGGAAAAAGTGTTTTGAAAACTGGTTTAGGCGCATGAATCTTTGTATAGAGGCTGGTGGAAAGTACTTTGAAAAGATTTGATAAAAATATATGTACGTATAGAACAATTTTTTCTAGTTTCGCAAAACTTTCTGAGTGTCCCACGTATACTGGGTATACGAGCTGTTATCCAAGATCGTCACAAATTATCTCGTCAGAAGACTCCACGAATCGAAAGAAAACTAATAGGTTTAGAAGAGGCTACAGCATCGTGTCGGCATGAATCTGGACAAGACCAAAGTCATGTTCAATATGCATATCATGCATGTCGTGCCGAGGTTCGTTGAAGGTACTTCCCTCGAAGTTGTGCAGGTATCTGGGGCAGGTTATTCGGTTTGGTAGATACAACTTCAAATAAGTATCAGGCAGAACGATCCAGTTGGGCTGGGAAGCATTTCGCAAACTTCGCCTTCTTCTCTTTTTTTTTTTTTTTTTTAATCTTTATTTAAAGAGTTTTTTCGTATACACGAATATGCCACGCTGTAAGAACAATAATGTTATATATGTAACACAAAAGTATATAAAATTATCTATTCTTAAGGCCAATTTTAACTAAATTTAGTAATTCGAAAGCCTTCTTCTCTTCGCCTAAACCATAATGTTTGAAAACAGAAGTCTTTAACCAGTGCGTTCTGCGTGTCATGGCCTACTGTGTCGAGACGTGGACGCTGACAGTTGGGCTAGTCCACAAATTTAGACTCGCGCAGCAAGCTATACTTCTTTGAAGGATAAAATAAGATCCATGACGAGATTATCCAAAAATGTACCAAAGTGACTGGACATAGCTTGTAGAATCAACTAGCTGAAGTGGCAGTGAATAAGTCCTTGAATGGAGATCTTCAAATGTAGGTTAGGACGCTCCCAATCAGGTGGACTGAAGACCTGGAAAAACTATCTGGGATGGAATAAATGCGGAAGGCGGAGGACCGAGTATTGTGGCGAATCTCGGAAGAGACCAAAAATGACCAATAGTAGACAAATGGGTAGAGTTGGATAGTATCGTAGACCATTCTTTTCGGAAGATTATAAGAACGACTGAAGAGAACAATTAGCTGCTGTGTATTTGTGTACTATGAGAAGGCCTTCGGGCGATACTCTTTCGAAACTGTTCACTGATGACTTGGAGGACGTTTTTAAGACACTGGATTAGACGGGGAAGGGTTGTGATGGAAAAGACGAGAACATTTCACGTCTCCACTTTGCCGATGACATTATTGTAATGGCAGTCTCTGAAACAGCTGAGCGAAATGCTACATAGCATATAGTATATAGTCATTTAGTGTATCAGTCTTAGTATGAATCTGGACAAGACTATGGTAGACAAGATCATGTTCAAAACGCACGTTGCGCAGCGTGCCAAGCCCAATCCGTCTTCTTCAAAGAAACGACGCTAGAGGTTGTGCAGGAATTTGTCTACATAGGTAGTTAGGGACCTGTTATATTCAGGTTGGTAGAATAGTAGTTACTTTATACTACTCTTGCCTGTCATTACTTACAATGCCGAGACCTGAACACTGACAGTCTGGCTAGTCCACAAATTCAAAGTCGCTAAGCGGATTATGGAGCGAGCTATCCTTGGAGATTCTTTGAAGGATAAAATTATCCGAAAGAACCAGAGAGTAGCATAGGCTGTAGATTTAGCAAGCTAATGTGACAATGGGTAGGCCAGTCTACCAAAAAATTGATGGCTGTTGGAGCTTACGAATCTTTGATTGAATACCGCAAAAACGCAGCGTTGGGCGCCCTCCAGCCAGGTGGACCGACAACCTAAAGTAGGTAGCTAAGGTGGACTGGATGAAAAAGATAAAAGTTATTTTGTTGTGGAGCAACTTAGGAGCAGCCTTTATTCAGTAGTGGACTGCGATAGGCTTAGTTATTAGATGTTTTAAACATTGCCCACAATTTCGAAATTTCGAAACTGATGAGGCCAATTTCGAAACTGAAAATGTATGAAACTGCATGCCCTAGTCGTGAGTCGTGAGGTGGCAATATTAGGAACTCGAGTAGAATTTTGTTACCAGCTATTTTTTGGAGCGAAACATTAAGGCTGGGGGCACGAAACTAGCGGAGGCCGAGAGATGGCGGCGCGGGTCGTCGGCGACGTACACAAAAGTATAGAAGTGACTCGCACGAAATGGGTGAGAACGGCGCAGGGCGATCGAGCGATGCACGGGCGGTCCCGGGGCAGCGCGGGGCGCTGCGCATGCAACAAGAACAAACTAGGTACCTAGTTTGATTTCGCCGCTCGTTTTATTAATAACTTCACCGCCACTTTCATGCCCCCCCGCCGGAGGCCCAGCGGCCGGGGAGGCGGAGCGACCCGCCCTACGCCGCCGCCGCCGCTAGTTTCATGCCCACAAACAAAATGCTTTCGAAGTAGCTAGACCATCTAGATTGTTTTACTCTCGATAATGTTTTAGCTGAAATTCATTTTCTACAGTTGCTATTTATTACCTTAATTGGGTAACGTTGCGGAAAATGGAACGCATGCGCACTGTCAGAAATCTAAATAAACTGTCAAACAAAAATTTGTCTAGGCTCATTAAAATACAGGAAAATAATGAGACTAAATAAAAATGCAGACTATTGGTATAACAGGAGTCTGACAATGGAAAATAACGCAAATCATTTTAACGATTCTGGGTTAATCTAGTAAATAAGGTAAAATATAAGCAGTTCTGGTAATCAGAATTTATTAATAAAAACTCAATTATTAACATTGCGAGAAATGGAACGCATGCGCACTGTCGTAAATAAACTGTCAAATAATAATTAATCTAGGCTCATTAAAATCAAGGAAACTAACGAGACTGAATAAGAATGCAGGACTCTGAGAATGGAAAATAGCAGCAGTAATTTTGACGATTATAGGGTTATCTTAAGAATAAGGTAAATAAAAGTCAGTTGAGAAAAACTACCGAATTAAGTACCTATAACTAGTATAAGATGGGGAACTAACGAGATTGAATAAGAATGCAGACTATAAAAGGACTCTGAGAATGGAAAATAACAGCAGCTCAGTCATTTTGACGATTATAGGGTTATCCTAAGAATAAGGTAAAGTAAATGCAGTTGGGAATAACTGCCCAATTAGGTATAAGATGGATATTCATATAGGGTAGGCCAGTGATATTAACATATTTTTCAAAAACTGTATTACATTTTGCCATTCAGTAATCTGAGCTTTGCCATATCGCCATATCATACTTTGAAATTAGCCATATCAAAGAATTTCAAAGTATGATATGGCAAAGCAAGAAGAATAGTACAGTCAACATAAAAAAATTAAGAGTAGTTTATCATGTAATTACATTATTTTTTATTGTACAAAAATTATCGTGTTGATGATACTCAAAATTTTGATTGGGCATGCCGTACATCGTTTGTCTGAACGTAGGCAGGGTTGCTAGATCGATTTTCTGAATTTTCCCTATAAGTATTCATTTTTTTTTCCCAAAATGATGTTTTGCAACTTTTTTCCCCATTAATTTGTTTCTTTTTTTTTATAAAAACCACGAAAAAAAAAAACCCCTATCTACCAACCGTGATCGTAGGGCCGAGAAACGTGTAGCCTACCTACCTAAAGACAAAAAAAAACAGTTTTGTACGATGAAATACTAAAACTATAATAACCACTGCAAAAGTTGAAAAAGGTAAAAAAGGAGATAAGGTATAAAAAAAAAATATACGAAAATCCAAAATAAAATTTGATAATTTAGGAAAATACTCAAATCACGTTTGACCAAAGCCACGTAAGAACTTTTTCATTTCAGATTTACGACAGCGATTGAATATTTTTTTAGAATAATACAGAATGTTTCGTGAGTCGTGTGATCCATTGCTGATACAAATTCACCGTACCTACTCGGGTATAAAGCGAACATTTCTAGTGTCTTACTAAATTCTATTCTAGCACAGGGGTTCCCAACCTTTTACCATAGGCGCGGGCGGTGGGCGCCTCCTTCCTCTTAAAATCACTATGTCCCCCCTTGCCTGTTAGCGTAAAACTACAAGGAGCCGATGACGGGTGCCGCGAATGCTGATTCGCGTCCAGTAACTTATGCAGTTTTTCGTTTTTTTATCTGTTTATTATCTTTTTAATTTTAATGTTACTTGATGTGTTTACAAACACGTCACTGTTACGGTTGTTGCCATCAAGATTTTTTGTCAAATATTTACCAAGAATGTACTTTTTAATGGAAGGGTTAATCTATATTAAAATTGATTTAATTAGAATTATTATGGTAGAGGTTTGAGGTAATAAAGGAATTACATGACATATGAAACATTCTGTAGACCCTGTAGAGGGATCGAAAGGCAGCTCAAAAAAATATTGCCACAGTGTTAAAAAAAATACCTACGGCCTCAATCCAAATAGGTAAGTAGGTCGGTACTTATTTGAAAAACTTTGTGCATCAAAAACACAGACATAGTAAAAAAAATATCAAAAAGTAACCGATTCACCCAGACTCAACACCGAGATAATTAAGTCCTCAGATTAATAATTAAGTCCTGAGATTAATAATTAAGTCCTCAGATTAATAATTAAGTCTTTAGATTAATAATTAAGTCCTCAGATTAATAATTAAGTCATTATTTATTAATCTGTATTTACAAAAAAAAAGTAAGTATATAAGTATTATATCCATTGTCTAGTACCCATATCACAAGCTCTGCTTAGTTTGGGACTAGATGGTGCTGTGTAAAAATGTCCCGAAGATATTTATTTATTTTATTATCTTGATGCCATACCAAGTAGATATTTACTTGATTAGTAGGTTTTACTATACCCCAGATAATATAATACTATAGTAGCTATACTAATTTCATTTTTGGGATTGAATGTAAACTATTTTATGTGATTATTTTTACTACAAGTTACATGACACTTTATAATTCTAATGATGTCATGATCGATGATATTTTCATGTAAACTCAATTCTTTCTTACCTACTTGTCTTATTTAGTAAACAATCTTGGCATGTCTTTTTAATGAAATTCGTCAATAATAATTATTAAAATAAAAGACATAATGCTAACAATTTCATACACTAAATAACATTTTTAACCCAATTTTACACGTGCAGAACGAGTAATTATATTTTATCAGTAGGTACCATTAGAATAAAGAGACATGCCAAGATTGTTTACTAAATAAGACAAGAGAGAAAAAAAAACAGACTTCGTACCTACCTAATCATTTAAATAAATCGATTTTAGCTTGATTCTTTAACCTTCTATGACAGTAGGTATACTGACAGATCAACAAATTTATAGGTAGTGATCGTAGGTAATCGCAAAAAAGGAACCTCTTTTGAAAATAAAAAGTTCTAAAATGTAGCACAATGTTCTGTACTGTATCATCAACAAAATGGCCGCCGTCCGCTCTGTCGTACGAAATACCGGAATAAATTCCCCGCTCGCTTGGTGTTGAGCTGCAACGCTGATCGCCAAGCGTTTTAAAGACGAAGTTCACAAGAGACTACTGTTGTATTCGCTATGTGTCTATGACGCGCGCGGGAAAGAGAGAGGTATGTTTCTCGCGTACAGACGAAAATAAACGGAACGAGGTGAATGTGGAAAGCAGTATCTACGGGCTATTGAACGAGAGTCAGCGGCAGTCGAAATAATAGAAAATTAACCATAACCTAAGTTTTATAACAATTATTACAGCATAATAGCAGTGTGTACACTGTACACTGTTTATGATAGTCACTATAATACTTCAAGGATTTAAAGAAATTGTTTTTATTGGGACTTTGTTCTGTATTGAACTCGACTGCAAAATCGTGGCATTATTCTAAGCGTGGCATTGATTTTGTTTACTTGTCTACATTTTTTGTTTGTAATTACATAAAAAAGGAATATTTAATTATTTTAAATATAAAGCCGAAATGAAATGCCGCAAAGCTTTTAAGTACCTAACGTATATTTTTTTTTCTTAAATAAATAAAAAAAACACGCCGCGAAGAAAAATAGAGCTAAAAAAATTGAAGCTTTTTTCGTTTTTTTTTTTACTTTTTTTTAAATAAAAATAAAAATTCCTCGAAAATAATTTTAAGACTGAAAAACAACGAGAGAAAAACGAAGAAAAATACCTAATGAAATTCCGATTAATCAGTAGGGTTCTATTTACACATTATAATAGCACATAGTACAGTCTATTGCATGACAGTCTATTGCATGACACAAGTTCATATTCTTTGTCACTTTTCTTTATTTAGTCAAATTTTTATTTGTCTGATAGAGCAATTGATAATACATATGTAGGTACGGTCGACCGCACGTCAGTGGTAACAGTTTGACATTGACAGCGGCTTTATTTCGTAAGCAGTAAGGGTGGTTTTCTAATTCATGTTGGTAACACTGTCATGCAGTCGACTGTACCTACACAAGTAGGTATAGTGTAACATACCTAGGTACTTATAAAAAAGAGCGAATAAAAACAAAAAACACGAATCGAATGCAAGAATAACTATTAACTGACATTTAAAACAGAAATTTAATGAATAATTAAATAGCAACCAATTTATAAAAATAAAAAAAAGTTACAAAAACTGTTAGCGCTAACTTACAACAAGTCAAACCTACTAACTACTACTTTAGATCTACTTAATTATTTACTAATATGACATGATAAAAACATGCCAAATGTTTACAATCACTCACCTAAATGACTACGTAAGAGAAGACAGAAGTAGAAGAATTTACGAGCAGAATGCAAAATACGATAATATACGAGTGTGCGGTTCCGCGTCCGAAGCGACACTGACAGCAGATAAAGAGAGAAGAAAATGGCGTCCACAATATGGCGACAGAGTGCGCCAGGCAAAATACGAACATAACACAGAGTAGTAGCATCGCAGAGAATCGAGTTTTGCTATCGTAATATGGGTGGAGGCCAGAGAGCGGGACAGCGATATTAGTAATAGTCATGAGAGAAAAGATAAGCGAACTGCCAGCGGCAAGTCGCGAGCGTTGCTCCTGCATTTGTACATTACTCTGTAAATTAATACACAGCGAGGTCACGTCACGATTACGTTCTGTCGTTCTCTTGCGTTCTACTTCTGTTTCTGTTCAACAGAGAGTCACTTTATCGTAAAGAATAGTTCGATTAGGTAGCAACATTGGACTTTCGAAAATATTTTCTTTTAACATTTTTTCCACAAAGCCGTCGGCCATTATGAATCTCATCATTATAATAAGTACGATTTCGAATTTCTATATAATAAACGCTAAAACAATATGCGAGACCAAAAAAAGAATCAATGTCAAGAGAAGTGCGCTGCGCGTTGTCGTTTCAAGTCGTTTGGGTTCTGCCTGTCTAGAATGTCAACAATCTTTGATCATCTAGGGTCAGTTAGCGATAAAGCAAGATAAAACTAGATTATTCAGTCTCATTTAGTTATAGCATTATATTTCTATGGGAAAAAATATGTAAAATTGGTGAAGAATCACAAAAATTGTTTTATAATGCAAACTCGGACAAGTGAAGAACGAGCAAATGGCGATTATGGCCTCGCGCGACGTTGCCGCTCTTACATAAAACTCCGTCAGAGTCGAGCGCTCGCTGTGCGAGTGGGTCGTTTGACACGTTACCGAGAACACCCGATCGGAGCCGAACAATCCCGACTCCTGCTATGTACCTATACGTCAGTAATACGTCATCATAAAAATAGATGTTTGCTTACTCGAGAAATTCGAGAATAATGATTTGTACTTATTTAATTAAAACCAAAAATTGTCCCGAATCATCCCGTCACTAATGCCCCTCAGCATATCATCTAAATACACAGTGGTACATATTCATAACCAAATGAAAAAAATACAGTCCACACGAAAGTATCCAGTTAAGCAATTGATGGTTGTTTACCTCTCGACTGACTGACTAATACTTATGAAAAGTAGGAATTAACTTCTGATAATGTGTTGTGTTGGCATCACCTGCCTGTCAGTGTTCTTAATAGCCTGTGTTAATAGCAGACCACACTGACAGACGAGTGATAGTGATATTCACTGTCATTCGTGTAGTCATGGTTCAAGAGTGCTTCCATTTATTTATTATATTCTTTATTGTACATACACCAAACGAAAACAAAGACACTACCTAGTTTACAGAAAGATTATATAAGTACCTACAATGGGCGGTCTTATCGCACAAGGCAATCTCTTTCAGACAACCTTTGGAAGGACTAGAAGAATGGGAACCGATCGTGGGTAGTTACGGTGTAAAAGTAGGAAGTATCTCATTATTGACCAGATATTTATTTTTTTAGATTTATGCAACACTGTATCGATACTAAGTACCCACTGCTTAACTATGAATTCTCAACTCAGAAATCTATAAAAGCAGCATACATTGCCTTATGAATTGATACACGTGATATAATCAAAGTGATTCGTCAATGGGTACACAAAAATAAAACCAATAATAATAAGTAATAAAAAACTAAAATAAAAATTCTATAGAATAATTTAAAAATGTAAATAATATGTGTAAAAATAAATAAAGACAAACAAATAAAGTAAATAAATGAAAATTCATAGTAGGTAACAGAGCAAAGAGTGATGCAGTACATGAAAATAAAAATTATTAAATTAATTAATATTTACTTGACTTGTTGTAGGTTCCTAGACCGACTTCTATAAGAATTGTCTAATAGTTTTTCTGATTATCGATTATGATGACCATGGATAACGTCACTAATATTGTTAGTTTATACCTACTACAACGAAAATAATTATACAGCACTTGATAAATTGACCAAAATTGCGTAAACAAAGATGGAGCGAACCTAGATACCTTACGATAGCGTAGGAGTAAGCAAGACAAAAGGAGTTACGTCAGAATGCTTTTGACTCACAAGATCGGTGAAGATAAATGCAATCTACAAAATCATAGAAACGCAAGTTCTGTCAAAAGGTACAGTAACGATGTCCATGATTTATAAGAGAGGATATCATATTTGGAACACCGCTGCACCGTGATTGTAAACCGAATGGGAGGAGGATAAAAGATGGTACGCATCATTAGCGTTGAAAATAATAATACATTTTCTCAGACCAACTAAAAGTTAGTCTGAGTACATTTTATAATTTTCAGCCAAGCTCAGAAAAGAAAATTGATAAATAACTAGGTACTAGGTAGGTAGATGTAGCAAATCAACCAATACAGCACGAACAAGGTATCATGCCTATCACAAGTAAGTAATCACAACAACTGGCAGAAATGGGTGTACAAAATGTAGGTAATGGAAGCGGTTTGGCAACGCTGCACAAACAAGTTCGTGACGGCTTTGCCACTTGCCAGCCAACCAGCATAAATATCAATTTTGTACTCAATGTCATGCGCGTTACTATTAATCTAGATTTAGGATGTTTGTAAAATAAAATAACCTGCGCATGCTTTGATGAAGTGGACAGAAGAACTTCAAGTTGCCAACTTTAATATAATTCATAAATAAGAAGTCGGATTTACAACGTTATCAGTTGAAGCAAAGCGTCCATTTCGTGGCGTACGCGTACCAACCACCAACATTGGCTGGTTGGCTCGAACTGGTGAAAAGTGAGACGTTGCCACACCGCCGACTTCAATAGCTGATGAAGATAGTACATTATGCTTGTAGGTGCTGATAGGCACCAGCAGTTGACGGCACCGCCATTGTATTTAGTAGGTAGGTACCTACCTACGGACATTTTTATGTGAAGGCCTGTGCAATAGGCATAAAAAACTAATAGGTACTAATCTTTAATTATCTTGGTTCTGGACGTACAAAAACTATACAGTCCTTAAAAATATAAAAATTCAACAATTTAAGATTTTACACCTAACGTAACTTTTTTTTTGTCAGCATGACTATCATCCACCGACGTCCCTGGCAGAAGATTCTATGCCCAATCCTAATATTTTGTATTATTGCAAAAATACAAAAAAACTGTTAAATAATTCTTGAAAATAAAACGTAAATCAAACAAATGCTGGACTTACCAGTCTTCAGGGTAGAAAATGCAGTCAAGTGGTAAAGCAGAATGAGAGCGCTGACCGTGAACGAACTCTCTCGAAGGAAAGAAGATAGTCAAATGCTGCTCGACACGTAGGTACAATATGCGCGCCGCGCGGTAAACGACGACGCTGACGGGCAGTCGCCATTTTGTTATTCATCGCTTCGTGAGTTAAAGCGAGAGCGCCATATCATTTTGTCTTGTTCTAACGCATACGCAGTCAACAATGTTTATTCTATACTTACTTCTATATTTTGACCTACTTCTTCCATGTCTACACTACACTCTACACTCCTTTAATGACTGGTTAAGACTACACTGTTCTCCCGCTAAAAGACCGGAACCTCGTGAACGCTCTATAAATCGGTGCCTATTGGTATTTATTTGACATTGTTATTTAAACCTATTGTCATTAATTATTCCTTTTTTGATTTAAATTTGATTATATTTTGTTTTTTCTTCGAAACTATTCGAACCATCTGTCAGAAATATGTCAATCAAATCAAATATGATGACATTGACAATAAATAAGTACCTTAGAATAAATAATTACTTACCTACCTATTTCGGAATTTGTTTCAAGAATAGGAAGGTAGGCTGCTAAAAACACTTCTTGTATTTTTATTTTGTCCTCAATACCTACTTGCACCACTACTCCATCAGTACCTACTTATCTCAGTAGGTACTACCTACCTAATAAAGATAGGTAGGTACCTAGGCGGATTTTATCACTGGCCAGTGAGTTACTTACAAGGTATAATTTTAAAACAGGTCATTATCATCAGAATAGATACATACAATTTGTTATAGAATAAGAAAAAATATCGTAAACATCTATCGACCAATGCCCTTCTCCATTACCCCACCCAATGTTTACAATTTACGAATGAACTTTTCAAGTTAGAAATTGTCTCTCCTGGCGACATCTATTGAAAAGTTGAGTAAAATTAAAGAGAATGTCTGCGATAACGTTTGCTTGTGGATTTGAAGTGTTTATTTAGTTCAAGGTAAACTTGTTAGATGGGGTAGTCAAATTTTTTTAGCTGTTCTGTTCCTGTTTTGAATCCGATTTCGAATTTATCATATTCATCACAGAGAAAATCACTACGAAGTACACAACGAAGTACGACCGTAAGATTTATCACATCTCAGATTAATACTATTTAATACCAAATCCAGAGTTGCCAACCCTTACGATAATTATGGGGCCATACGATAATTTAGACATTGGTGTAAAGATCTAAAATACGTAGGTATTTTGAGCATTGGATAAAAAAACCATCAATGCGCAAAATACGCTAGAAAATCAAATTTTTCATAAAGAAAAATTAAACGCAAACAACACCAACAGACAAGTTTCTCTTTTCCTCACTCTTATTACGCGTTTGTATTTATAAAAACGAGAAAACCATAGCAGCTCAGCCTAGCTAACTGCTACGCTTTTTATATAGCCTGGTTGCTAGGACTTGTAAACATACAACTTAAAAATCTATGGCTAGGACCTTTTACGGCCAAAATTAATATCCCATCTATCCACGATTTGCCCTACTAGTGATAGAAATTTGACTTAAAATGTATGGAGCTTATGTCAAATTCCTATCTCTAGTAGGATAAATCGTGTATAGATTGGATATTAATTTTGGTCGTTAGCAAGCTATGTCAAAAATAACTGCTTTATTCCTCTAACTCTCTCTATGTATAAGGCAGAGACGCACTGTTAACTCTTCCTAAGCCTCGCCGGTGAGGCTAGCCGATTAACGGCGATTCGCGACTAGCGCGTCACACACACACCCGATATACCGAAAGTCCGCCACTTTCGAGAAAATTCATTCCTGACGCAGCAACGGCTGCTAGGGGGACTTAGGAACGGCGGGGTCCCCCTGCAATGCCCCAACGAGGTCCGAGCCCCCCCCTTGGGGGACGCCCGTTTTGCGGTATTGAAACCGCGATTTTAGTTTTAAGTGTAGGATTAGGGAAAAAACCTTCGACGTATGGAGTCCCACATGGGACTCTCCGCCAGCTAGCCAGGTTAAGCAGAGATGGTACCTCGGTACCAGCTGCGACAAACTGTTAATTCTCATTTAGCGGGCTGGTGTCGCGGCCGTCGCTATGTGGAGAACCGTTTATATAGAGACTATACTTTGCGCTCGGTAGGGTTGACAAGCTCAATTTTTTTTGGCCTTTTGGAAAACTAAAAGTTTCTGAGGGATTGATCGATGCCTCGTATGAGTATCCAATGTTCTGCCAGAAAAGTGATTTATAATTAATGTTTATATAATGTATGACTACTAGTGACGTCCCTGTACTGTACAACAAATAAAAAATAAAGCTGTAATAGCGTCCGGATAGTGCGACTGATTCAAGGTTATACTCAGACAATAAAATCTCATGTATTTGTTAGATTATGGTAACAACCTGGTATAATTTTTTTATACAGTACCATGGGTGTACCCAGGGGCAGCTGCCCCCCTTTAATGGGCCTGCCAGCCTTGAACCCTACCTGCCTGCCTGCCATCCATACACTCAGCAGGATAATTATGTGCAAAACCTAAATACTGTTGTATTTATTAAATAGTAGATAAAAAATTGGACGTAATTTGGATAAGTGCTCAGAGAACATCCAAACAGAATCAACAAGTTTTTCAACTTGTTGATACTTGTTGCACTTGAGACGTTTTGCAGAAGAAGGCAGTTAGGAACTATTAAAGTTTTTTTTACAGTATAGGATGGCGAAACGAGCTAAAGGCCCACCTGATGTTAAGCGGTTACCTTTGCCCATAACAACTTCAATACCACCTAGGCTGTTGCCTTAATGGTATCGCAAGTCGGTTCGCCAAACTGAGACATGAAGATGGAAAGTCTCATGTGATTGTAATTTCACCGGCACCCGTACCCTTCAGACCGAAACACAGCAATGCAAGCATCACTATTCTGCTAACAGCTTTCATTTTTATCAGGTCCCGATTGGTTCGAGTTCTGAACCAAATCGAGCTAATGTCAATTCCCAGAAAAATGCAGTACGAATTGACACTAACACGAATAGACACAAATAGACACAAAGTTGACTTATGTTATAACTCGGGTGCTAAAGAGAATCCCTGATTTACGCTCCCCCCAACCCTAGTCCAACAGCTGGATATACTCATGTACAGTACGGTATCTAAAAAACATTCTAAAAATGACATTACAGAAGAGGTCAAACAAACATTTTTTCCCTGACAGTATATTACTGATTGTATGATAATTTTGTCATCAAAACAATAATTTCTACGTGAAAATTCGATAGTTTAAACTTTTGAAGTTGGCAATACTGGTCTGTCTGTCACTGTCACAGGTCACTTAATAGATTATTTAAATAGGTTATGCGTATTGTAAACAAAGGATTTTATTTATGACGTTCAATAATTACTTGATTTTAAGCATTTATAACTGAATTTTTTCATTATTCGTATGTTTCGTTATATTTTATGTAGTTTAAAATGTTATTAAGCTATGCAAATCCTTCCACAAGGATACTGGTTAGTTGCATCAGATTAAGTACGTAAATTTTAAATTATTGCGTATTTCTATGTTTTAAATAATTTCAGACCCCGCTGTGTTTTAGCTGTCGAGTGTCCGTCGTATCAAAATGTTATTTTAGTGAAGGCTTAGACAGTAAATACAATGATGTGGAGAAGGAGAAAATATTACAGGTTATAAATGATACGGACGTTAATACACTATCCAGGTGAAATTATTTATTATTTGCAGAGCCCCCGCAGACTACAGACTAAACTGTAGTCGTGTGTAACTCCTTCTTGAAGCGATACTTACCATTTGCTGAAACGACTCTCCGATCCGAAGCATTTAAGTGTTCCAGAATTTGGAACATCAAAATTGTTTGTTGTTATCTATCTATTGTTTCAAATGCAACATTTGGATCTGGAACATATCTTATTTGATCTTTTATCTTAACACCATGTACTATCAGCAAACTTTCCGGTGAAACACCACTGAGGCTAAAATCGCTTGCGCTCAGTGTTCGATGGCAGCCGTAGGTATGGTTAACGCAGGATACGTTCAAGGGACTTTGTCGACAAAATGTATCACCGGGAAGGATTGTGACTTTATGTTCACAAATAAAAATTGATTTGAACATTCCTTTGCTCTTTATTCTGCGCGATCATGTTGCCTGCAAGTCAGAAAGATCTAGTAAGTCTCACTGAATTACTGAACAACAAGAGTGGTGAGAGTGTGGGAAAACAATACAATATAAGCAAGTGATAAAGAGATACCAAATTAAATGAATTTAAGTTTAATATTCCTTATACCATGCACATAAAATTTACCACTATGTCTTATACCATAAGACTTATACTAACAATCTGTATTTTATATCTTTGACACAATGTTCCAATTGTTCCAAATGAAATTACAGCCCATTTCTCTACATCAGTTTGCCCGCGATGCGATGGAACAAACTGTATTTTATATCTTTGATGCAATGTTCCAATTGTTCCGAATGAAACATATCAGTGATCCAGACCAGTTCACTGTTTTAGATGCAAATGTTCCAATCACATAGATGATACACTTTTTCCACTCCTACTGAGCTGTCATACTGATTAGGAACCCAACGAAACTGTCGACCGATTAAAAGTCTGCAGTCTGCGGCAGGGCTTAGTAGCTCCTTAAGTTATTACTTGCACCATCATACCACCTTTTAGATTAAGTTCTATCAACAATCAAATCAGCCTATTGTACTTTTTTGCCAGAAAAAAGCAACATAGATGTATTTCAAATCAAATTAGTCAAAATGGCATTTATTCAATTAGCGCTTATTGAACATTGATTATATGGACAGTCCCCAAAAACGCCCACCCTTCACTGCCTCATAGTGCATTTTTTTCAAGGAAATTTAAATGTGTCAATTTTTCTTTCTTTTTTAGGGTTCCGTAGTTTCTACAAGGAACCCTTATAGTTTCGTCATGTCCGTACGCCTGTCCGTCTGTCCTAATCCTTTACAGCTTAATAACTTCTTCAGTTATAAACATAAGCAAATTAAATTTTGTTAAAAAATGGTTTAGATATAAATCTCAATTTTAAAAGAATAAAAAAATCTTGATAACGTATTTTAGGGGTGGCACCCATACACGTGAAATGCGGATGTATTTTTTTTTTCGCTGCGCCCCCTCTTGTGGGGTATCATTGAATAGGTCTACTAAAATGAAGGTAATGTTTCATACATAACTGTTTTATCAGGTATACAGTATACCATCTGCGAAATCCAGTTTGCCAAAGTGGCTTGCAATGTGTGCCCCCCCCCCCCGCCATTTCTAAACTATGCAACGTAGAAACTTATAGTCTTCCAGATTGATAGACCTTTATAAAAACTCTCTTTTAAAATTATTTCGAGTATAATGTGATTATATATTTTTGAGTTATAGTGAGAAAACTGAAAAATACTTAAGTCATCCTAGTTCATAGGTCATTGACCTTATTTACTTTTAAATCCTGATATTGCTGATTGCAGTCTTAAATCTTAACAGAACAACATTGGAAATGTATACATTTTTTAGGGTAAATATTGATTGCAATTTTTTTTTCAGTTACGAAGTTAGTAAAACTAATCTGAAAAAGTTCTCACTATGGAAGCGTAACAACGGACTAATAAAAACATTATCAGACATAGAATATGTTGACGGTTTCTCAGAGAAATCTGCTAAGAAATTGTTCAACAGTATATTAAATGGCCCTTCCGAGGATAAGAAAGTGGCGAGCAAGATCAAAGGCCAAATATTATATCCACATTTAAGTGATAGTATTATAAAGGTGAGGACTTTTTTTATTTTAAATGATACACAACACACCTGTATTGTGTTATCTAAAGGTGGGGGCAGAGGGCTGTCATGATAAAAGCCAGTCCCATGTAAGAGCTGGTCGACCCGGTTAAGCAGTTAGGGTATCCATTTTTGGTGCAAATTATGCGAGAGTCCATTCGAAAAAAAATAAAAAAAACCGGCCAAGTGCGAGTCGGACTCGCGCAGTAAGGGTTCCGTACCTCTCAACGACCTGATACCCCATAAAAACTAATTTAATTTACGAGAGTTTACCAAAATACATCAACGCACAGTGTACGAAATATGCATTTTTGCATGTCTTTCTTACGCTGGTACCACCACATATGTCTATGTTTGTCTTATTTTTAGTATTTGTTGCTAAACTACATAATATGCACTATAATCTGACTAAGTTTGACGCCGGTATATATTACCGTTTTGAAGATAGAGCAGGAACAAAAACGTTGAAAAAAATGCATGTTTTTTGAGGTTTCTTGTATGGGGACCCCCGTTGGTTTTAGACTTTTTTTTGTTTTTAGTATTTGTCGTGATACACCTCATAGCAACACATATTCTGAGAAAATTTCAACCGGTTACCTATTACCGTTCAAAAGATACAGCCCTGTGACAGACAGACGGACGGACGGACGGACGGACGGACAGCGTAGCGAGAGTAATAGGGTCCCGTTTGGAACCCTTCGGGTACGGAACCCTAAAAAGAGCTGCCCCACTCGATGCGGTGCGGCGCCTGAGCGATGCGTTAAACACATAGAAATCCTTGTGGCGTCGCAACTAACCGTGTGGGATACAGTTAATACAGTACGCGTAATATAACTACTTTACCATATACAACAAGTTGATCTGTATTCGTGCCATATTTAAGGAGTTGACTATACCACTGATACTGAACACGAATCAGTAAAAAATCAATGCAAATTTTTTTTTTGTTCAGTACCTATACAAACAAATTCCCCCGTGTGACAAAAACGATGCGTGCGACACCACCAAAACAATTTGTAGGTAATTCTAACCTTTGACATTGCCACCGATGACTTATTTTCCGAGTCGTTCGGGATTTATTCTCGAATCCTCGCTATGTTTCTAAGTGAATATATTAAAGTATATTTTTAGGTGACTAAGCACATTATTTATCATCAGATCTAGAAATATGGCACGATTACAAATCAACATCTTGTATTTGTATTTATTGGTATATTATATTATACTTATTTATGTAAATGCCATGTAGTTCATATTATTATATTTAAGTATATAACTATTTATTTATATTTAAGTGTATAACTACCCGCGACCGGTTCTCACTCTTATAGTCCATCCAAAGGTTGTCTGGAAGATATTGCCTTGTGCGATAAGACCGCCCATAGTACTTACATAATCTATCTGTAAATTACTGTCTTTGTTTTCGTTTGGTGTATGTACAATATAGAATATAATATATAAATAAATATAACTGTGTGAGAAACGTGGCTGCGCAGTAGTCAATTTTGCAACTAAATCTGTAGCGCGCATGCGCGGTAATGGCGGCAAGACTCTGATAGGTTGTTCATCTGAGTAGCAAGATGGCGGGGGACAGCATGTTCTCGCTGCCTCAGTTGTTCGTGAATGTTCGATGCATCCTTACTTCCTGCACTGTACCTGCGCGGCCCTTCGCAAAGCTTGGTTTCAGAGCGGCACAGTTATATTACGCGTACTGTACCATGGATATCTCTGTGCAGGATGCCATAGTCACACATAGCGACACCGCTCAGAGCGCTGCACTACAACGCATCGTGTGGACCAGCTCTAATAGCAGTGATCTTTATGCCATTTAGCAGGCACTGTAAAATAGGTAGCTTACGACTAGACATGGGTAACTCAACAAAAATGCGAAATGAGCTGCAGCTCAGCTCACGGTTCAGGTCAGTGAGCCGGAGCTGTAAACCGGCTCACAGATCAGCTCAATTTGTGTATCTGCCTACTTCGAGTTATGATCTGTGATGCGAGTCGCTGAGCTTAAAGACCGTTCGATCTGTTTGAGCTGCGCTCGCTCGCTGACTCTGCGACTCACCGCGGATCTGTCGCCGCTCCAGCTCACCGGTTTAAACAGGTTTTTATCTATATAGACATCTTTTATCTTCCGTGCAACAAAAGTTGTCGCACAGATAGATACTATTCTTTGAGCCGTGAGCTGCGTATTTTGTCATTGAACTGCAGCTCAACAGCTCAAGCTTATTGATCTGTATATTTGAACCGGTTCTGAGCCGAGTTACACACCTCTACTTACGACTAAAAACTCAATCACCAATCACATAATGCCAATCCAGGAAGCAAACTTAAGATCCTTCATATGATAAATCTGTTGTTAAAATTAAAATTGTTTTATGTAAATTTATCAAAGTTGTATACATAGCGGTGATAAATACACCTCTATGAGAATAATTTTTCGTTCTGCTATCATTTTACACGTTAAAATTACACAATAAGGTATAATCAAGTATTTCACGTAAGCATTCGAAGTTTCGCAGCGGGAAACTAAGCGCGGTAAATTTAATGTTGCGCATCTGCGCTTAATTGTGCCACGCGTGCGGTAGCCGCATGCCACTTCCCTTTGTTTTCTTTATTCCGTGGTTAAAATATTACAATACTATACAAATACTCTTTATTGTACACAAAAGAAAATAGCAACATAAATATGATATTACATAATATAGATAAACCATCAAGGCATCCAGTGCTTCAGTTTTTTAGGGGCCCCTTATCAACTTGTTCCCCTATGCTATGTATTACTGGACCTTTTGTTACAAATTCCCTGATGTAAATAAATAATAAATAAATATTTTTAACACAGCACCATCTAGTCCCTAACTCAGCATAGCTTGTGCTATGGGTACTAGACAATGGCAATGGACAAAGGTACATACTTATGATACATAAGAAACACCCAGACCAACACAAACACTCATGTTCATCACACAAATATTTGTGTTCTGTGGGAATCGAACCCACGACCTCGTGATCAACAGTCCGACATTCGAACCACTAGACCACAGACGTCGTCATATAATATAATATTTACAATACTAGAGTTATAACTAAGCCCATATTATAGAAGGGATTGTGGATTCAGGGCTCACACGATAACATTTTTACAGAATTGTAAGTCAGTGTTAACAGTCTATATAACTGTGAACTCAGTGAGTTGGACGTTAATAGACAAAGGCAACTATGAGGTCCAGGAGTGGAAGTACTATGCCATCAACTATCCAGAGGGCAGGAGGTTCCAGATCACTGATATATTGGATATTGTAAGTTTTTTTTTATCATCATCAAAATTTTACATAACAATATAGACGAAGTGCTGCGAACAATCTAGTGAAGCCAAAAATAACTATGCTCCTTCGTGTACAACCAGGGGGTCTACTCCCATTCGACGATATTCGATAAATCGTACGATTCATCGCACAATTTGCTACTCCGGTCAACCATCGTTCCCTTATCGCATGCGATGATCGTGTTTTGACGTTTGTTTTTCTCATCTTCGGTAAATTGTATACGACTATGAACCATAGTCTATCTTAATTGTGCCTTTTGTATGTGCCTATCTTTATTATGTAAGTATCAGTCGGAACGAAAGTTCGTACTTCGTTTGTCGTTCGTAAAACGCGAGTAGACCTACAGCGCTCACGGACACACATGCACCTCAAACCGTGCTCATGCTCACCTCTCTCAGTACACATGTCGCGGCATCGTCCAGTAAGCATCGCCAAAGCAAATATCCTTCAGGTGCATTGTGAGTGCGTGAGCGCTAGTTGTACACGAAGGAGCATAGTTTTTTTTGGCTTCACTATGATTGTTTGCTGCACTTTGTCTATATTTTTTATTATGTCTATGTACAGTCGACCAATCTGAATCATGACCCACTCGGCCGATAATTCGTATGAAATTGTCAAAACATAATTTTCTTCTTATTACAGTCGTGCTTCACTTAGGACATTTTGAATATTAAGGAAACTGCTTTAATACGGGTCAGAGGTCTATGCAATTTTGAGCTTTGTTATGAATGCAATGGATTAATAATTGGATAAAACATAACTTTTTTGATAGAACTGTAATTATTTTTGAATTTCGAATTAACGTAGTTCCGCATAATTTAATTTGGAAATTCGACCTAATTGTATTAGAATGTTTGTAGAAAATTAAGCATATGGTGGGTCATGATTCTGTTTGGTCGAGTGTACAGTCACAACATGCGAAAGTTGAGCCACTTGCTTATCATCTTAACTTGGTCGTGTTATACAAATTGGGCAACTACGAGTATATCCCCTCATCCTCCTCGCCTTTTCCCAATTATGTTGGGGTCGGCTTCCAGTCTAACCAGATGTGGCTGAACATCAGTATTTTACACGGAGCGACTGCCATCAGAACCCGGCAACCCAGTTACTGGGTAATACTAACATTCGGAGGTTTTTTTTTTTTTTTAGGTTTTTTTGATTCTCTAATTAAATTTGTTATCAATCTTTTATTTTATTTTGGGACGCTGGAGCTCCTGCGATTTGATACAGTGATCCCTGACATTAGGAGATTAGACCAGTTGTCAGACTTACAGGCTTCTGACTACCCGGAATAACTGCCACTAGATATTCTTATAATTACCGGGACCGACAGCTTAACGTGCTCTCCGAGATATGTAGGGGTCTCGATGTGTAACGAAATGGTCACCCATACCCCCATACATAGACTGACCGCGGCAAACGCAGCTTAACCTTGCAGATCGTACAATTCGCGCGGTTGTTACTCCGCCACGACCTCTTCAGCCCATTATATAATGTTTGTTATTCTTTGCCACTACATAACATAGTTATGCAAGTTATGCAATAAAACTATCATTAAAACTACAGCTATGAAAGATTTGGGAGTCACGTTCGATCGAAAGCTCACATTCCATGACCACATGCTGCTAACGGCTAAAGAATCATATCGAAGATTAGGATTCGTTCTGCGAAACTCAAAGGAATTTCGCAATGCACATGTCATTAAGATATTATTGAATGCATTGGTTCGTCCAAACTCGAGTCCAGTGCATGCGTTTGGAATCCTCACGCAAGTACCTACGCGCTTATGTTAGAAAAGGTGCAAATAGCATTCCAGAGGTACCTTTATAAGCGCGTACATGGTTATTATTCGTTCCTCTACCCAACCAAATTTCTTCTCGGGTGCCTCGGTTACCTCAAGGTAAGGAGAGCATATGATCAACTTACAACAGCTTGTAAAACTCTTTGCGGGTCCATTGATGCACCAGATCTGCATAATGCTGGCTCGATTCTTTTCACCGGACAATTACCACCGCAACAGGAAGCACAATTTTTTGCTGTGCCTTCATGTCGCACTGTAGCGCGAGCTAAATCGCCAGTACCTCGTACTCTCACTGCACTCAATAGATTATATTATCTGTGACTCAACGAACTCTTGGATTGTAATCCGAATTATGATCTGTTTGCGGATGATTGGAAGAAGATTCTGTTTAGTATGCCTGAAGCATTGCGAGACAGATTTATGAAATATGTGTAATTCATTATGAATTTTCTGTATCATTCCTCTATCTTTAATTACTGTAATTTGTTCAAGACCGTTGTAATAAAAGTAAAATAAATAAATAGTTTTTAAGTTAAGTGTTATTTACATTATAATAAAACAAAGTTTAACCGGATTGAAACGCGTGTATTATTTAAATTGGTTTGCAAAATTAGACGATTGTCATATTAGTCTACCTGCGACCACGAAATGCTGCAAAGATTTCGAAACGTCAGGGAAACCAATATAAATAATACATGTGATTTAATCCGGTTAAACTTTGTTTTATTATAATGTGTAGTGATCGCGAAAACCTATGAAGTTATTATGTTATTTATTTTATTTTATTTTATTTTACTATTTTTAGGGAAACTTACAGCTAATACAGAGTCTTAATTAAGCAAAATACAATAGAAAAAGGCCAATTACAAGTTTCCACATATAGAATTTTTGTATAAAATTTTGAATAACACATAGACAGCAGAGAAAAGATAGAAAAGAAAACATTTTGAGTTGCCATGTGGTAGCAAACTTTGCCGGGTCTTCTCGTCCCCTATACCGCAATGTTTGAAGACAAAGGTCTTCAACAAGTGCGTCCTGCCTGTCATGACTTACGGGGCCGAGACCTGGACACTGACATTTGGGCTAGTTCAAAGTCGCTCAGCGAGCTATGGAGCGAGCCATGCTTGGAGTTTCTTTGAAGGATAAAATCAATAACGAGATTACCCGGAGACGAACCGGAGTGATCGATATAGCTTATAGGATCAGTAAACTGAAGTGGCAGTGGGCTGGCCATGTCTATCGAAGAACCGATTGCCGTTGGAGCAGACTAGTCCTTCAGTGGAGACCGCAAATCGGCAAAAGCAGTGTAGGGTGCTCCCCCGCCGGGTGGATAGATGACCTGAAGAAGGTGGCTGGGGGGGGGGGCTGGATGCGGAAGGCAGAGGACCGAGTGTTGTGGCGAAACTTAGGAGAGGCCTATGTCTGGTCGTTGTGGCGATGCTTAGGGGAGGCCTATGTCCAGCAGTGGACGTGTTTTGGCTGAAATGATGATGATAGATAGAACATGTAAGAATATACCTTAATTTCCGGTCAGGCCTGGCGGATAACACAACAGCTGCCTCCAGCAGACATATACGTGATGAAAGCAGAAGCCACGACACTTCGCGCGGCTGGCAGTGATCCAAATAACCCGAAGGTTCTCGCCGTCAATCTGCAGAAAGCTCAGATGGTGGCAATGATCGTAGCCTTGATTAACTCCAGGAGTCATGGAGAGGAACAGTGAGTAATGTGTATTATTAAGCATAGCTTCAAGCCATAAGATCTACTCCTGCCACAGACATAGTAAAAAATATAGACGAAGTGCTGCGGACAATAGTGAAGCCAACAAAACCGTGCTCCTCCGTGTACGCACGGCTACACATGAAGCTGTACATTTCCGGTATAAGATGATCTCGCATTATACGGAAAGCCTATACAATGCGAGGTCGGCTTATACTGGAAATGTACAGCTTGATGTGTAGCCGTGTGTACAACCCCGCCACCTTTATATTGCATTAAATTGCCGCTTAGCTTTTGGGTGTACCGCCACTATTTGAGCACATGGACTATACACATCCTCTTGCTTAATTCTAGAGTCGCCTTGTACAACACCCCTGGGTTAAGATGGGATGGTATTTTCTTTGCCAGGGGATTCTGGTTGTCGTGTTGATACGCAGTACTCTTGGGCATTATAATTTCAATTTATAATATTGTATTTTTATTTGATTACTGCTCTCCCAGATTGTGTGATTAAGCGACTCATTGTGCCCCAATTTTCAGATCTAATGAAGATGAGAGTCGCAAAGACGCTTTTAAACAAAAGGTTTATTTTCTGAGGCCTACACTTCCATATAGGTATGTATTTTTCTTCAGAAATAATTAACTTTTAAATTAAGGACAAAAAATCGGTAGAATGGCACCAGGAACAGGGCAGGCTTTATCTTGGTGCCTTTTTACAGATTTTGAACTAGTTAAGTCTTCAGGGGAAAAGGGTGCTGTGTTCCTCCATAGTAGTAGTAGAGCTCCTTTGTGAAAGAGCTCGTCCGGGGAAGTACTACCACCGTACCTACTTCTCCGACAATAGATGCTTGCATTGCTGTTTCGGTCTGAAGGGTATGGGTGCCGGTGAAATTACAATCACATGAGACTTTCTATCTTCATGTCTAAGTTTGGCGAACAGACTTGCGGTACCGTGTAGGCAACAGCCTAGGTGGTATTGAAGTTGTTATGGGCAAAGGTAACCGCTTAACATCATTAGCTCGTTTCGCCATACTATAATATAAATAAATAAAAACTAAATAATAAGGTAATAGAAGTGGTAAAGGCGCGTGAACTTATCGCCGCGTGCAGGTGTCTCGCAGGACACCAGTGCGCGAACCGTTTGCTTGATCATCAGTGCTGTTTTGGACGCGGAGTCACTAAAATAGTATTTTGTAGCATATCTAACAGCGGTTGTTTTAGGCTTAATTAATTTTGCATTGAATGCTAGAAACATGGTGGGCCTAACTGTGTATTTATGTGTTGGTAGAGGCACGCGTTCCGGTATTAAAAAACAGTAGATAACATTTCTATTACCTTATTATTTAGATTTCTATGTGTTCCTCTGATGAAAATGGATAACCATACAATCTTATATGTCATATCGCTGCCTTAGTTCAATAGTAAGATATCCTAAAAATACCGGCCAAGTGCGAGTGGGACTCGCGCAGTAAGGGTTCCGTACCGCTCAACGACCTGATACCCCATAAAAACTGATTTAATTTACGAGAGTTATCTAAAGACATCAACGCACAGTGCGCGAAATATAAATTTTTGCATGTCTTTCTTACGCAGGTACCACCAAATATGTCTATGTTTGTCTTATTTTTAGTATTTGTTGCTAAACTACATAATATGCACTATAATCTGACCAAGTTTGACGCTGGTATATATTACCGTTTTGAAGATAGAGCAGAAACAAAAACGTTGAAAAAAATGCATGTTTTTTGAGGTTTCTTGTATGGGGACCCCCTTTGGTTTAAGACTTTTTTTGTTTTTGTATTTGTCGTGACACACCTCATAGCAACACATATTCTGAGAAAATTTCAACCGGTTATCTATTACCGTTCAAAAGATACAGCCCTGTGACAGACAGACAGACGGACGGACGGACGGACAGCGTAGCGAGAGTAATAGGGTCCCGTTTGGCACCCTTCGGGTACGGAACCCTAAAAAAGGATATTATACTGCGCATCTTGTTATATCAAAAACCTACCCTGAAATATTTAGGAAAAGGCTAGGCTGAAACATAAATCTTATAATAGATAATAAATTATAACAATAGATGGCACTACGAGTCTCTTAGTTGAATGTAACTAAATTTAACTGAGAGACTCGTAGTGCCATCTAGCGGTGGGTAACTCTGGAGGTACTGATTCAAAGGTACCGAACGCGGATACGAAACTCTTATTATTCCTTATTTATACCCGATTTTTAAACCAAATTGAAGAATTTTATTTACATGAATCAAAACTTACCCCAATTTGGAGATTTTTAAGATATCTTACTATTGAGCTAGGGCAGATATATCTTCCTTCTGTACCATATCCTTGCAAATGAATATCTAATATATCTTAAACCCTCTTCATTCTGAAGTTTTTTCTTGTCGTGTGAGTAGCGTTACCATTCAAAATAGAGAGATGTGTCTAGATCTAGACTCTAAACAAACACGAAACAGAAACTCGAAACCGGCCTGTCTAAGGCAAAATGTGGTAAAACGCAGTAATAAAAAAAACTTGAGCGCGATTATAGAAATGCGTGCGAACTTAAAAAATGCCTGTCTTAGATGGTTGCCGGCCGCACGTCTGTTTAAGCCTTAAAATGTCTGTCAAATGCTCCAATGCCTGTCATGGTCATGTGGTCAGCTCCCCGATTCAGAACCACATGATAACCAGTTGTCGAACGATTCGGTTTGTTATCCCTCTTTGTCTCGTTGCGTGAATCATCTGACGAAACGAGATAACAAACCGAACCGGTCGACAATTGGTTATCGTGTGGTTCTGAATCGCGGAGCTGGTTACCCTACTTGTGAGCCCAACGGCTGATATGGTGTGTTCTTATATCTAAGATATTCAATCCCCCCGTCCTTCATTCGTTGTTGCATTCGTAGTGAATGTAGATGTCGCTACTTGACTCAGCATTGTAGTTCCATGTAACGATGTAGATGGCACTAGCGGTGGGTATTCGCTATTCCGGAAAGTGAATTGATTCATTTATTCAGACTTCGGGTCCGGTACCGGTTCCCCTTAGTTATTCCTTCATTCTTTATTTGCACCGTTTGGCACCGTTGGCTCCTTTGGCTCACTCGCTCATTTTGGTTCACTGGATAATTTGGCTCCACCTGGATGACAAATATCCATAGGGATATGGAGAAGCTAGGCCTTAGGAAGGATGATGCCAACCAGCGGGAGAGATGGCGCCGCATGATTAGAAAAGCCGACTCCGAGTAACGGGAAAAGGCGAGGACAAAGAAGAGGTTTACTGGATCATTTGGCACATTTTGAACACATCATTTTATTCATGTGATTTAAGAATATACATTTCGAACAGTAAACATTATTAGACACTAAACGAATTGAACATACGTGAAAATAATATTCAAAATATAAAGAGTGACTTCAAGTATAGGTTTTCTCATATTGAACTCTAACACAATAGAAATATGAGTGAACCGTACTGTTAATACAATCGACACCGCATCGCTCATTTCTAAATTGTATTGGTGGAACCACTCGCGCACCCGTTAGAACTTTAATTCCGTAGCGGCAAGGCAGCGTATCGACCAGGGGTATGAAAGTCCCTAGAAGCTTGAATTCATGTTGCTGCTAACGCCATCTAGTAGGCAGCAGAAACACTAAAACCATTTTTTATTCTAATTTCTCAATAGATGGCGCTTGAATATCAGTTTTGCTTGAACATTAGTGCTGTTTTGGACGCAGAGTCACTAAAATTATATTTTGCAGCATATCTAGCAGCGGTTTTTAGGGTTCCGTAGTCCTACAAGGAACCCTTATAGTTTCGTCATGTCCGTCCGTCTGTCCGTCTGTCCTAATCCTTTACAGCTTAATAACTTCTCCAGTTATAAACATAAGTAAATGAAATTTTGATAAAAATAGTCTAGATATAGATCTCAATTTTAAAAGAATATAAAAATATTGATTACGTATTTTAGGGGTGGTTCCCATACATGTGAAATGGGGGTGAAAAATTTTTTTTCGCTGCACCCCCTCGTGTTGGGTATCATTGAATAGGTCTACTAAAATGAAGGTAATGTTTCATACATAACTTTTTTATCAGGTGTACCATCGGCTAAATACAGCCCACCAAAGTGGCTTGCAATGTGTCCCCCCCCTGCCATTTCTAAGCTATGCAACGTAGAATTTTATAATCTTCCACATTGATAGACCATTATAAAAACTCTCTTTTAAAATTATTTCGAGTATAATGTGATTATAAATTTTTGAGTTATAGTGAGAAAACTGCAAAATACTTAAGACGTCCTAGTTCATAGGTCATTGACCTTAGAGAAAAATGATCATAGCAAATAATGCTCCTTTAGTTACTACCTATTTAAAAAAATCACAAAAAGTAACTTACTACTTACTTACTAACTAGTATTGTGTTATATTGATATGACATACTTCTTCAATATAGCTTCTTAAATTCAGCGCTAGGTGGCGCTGGTTGCAAAAAATAAAATTGCATTGATTAATATTCGATTTGATTCGTTTGTAATTAGGAATCCTATAATACTGAGCATGGGCCGACATGCTCTTGGCCGGTTTTTTTGGCTTAATTTATTTTGCATTGAATGCTAGAAACATGGTGGGCGAGATTGCGTATTTATGTGTTGGTGGCGGAAAACCGGCGACATGCGATCCCGTAGTAAAATACAGTAGATAACATTTCTATTACCTTATTATTTAGATTTCTATGTCTCTACCTAACTCTAAACAATTTTCAGATTATACGGAACTCTAGTAGGCAACGAAAATGTGTCGACAGACCAAGCAGTGGAAATGCTTCTGCAGGACCTAAACGGACGGTCTTCGAAGAACTCGCATGCTTACATTCCTGAGACGCTGCAGACCATGTTCAGGTCACAGAAGGAGTTGGAGAAGGATATGTTGGGCCACTGCCTGTTGCTTAGTTTAACATTTATGGATCTATGTATTTATAAGAATCAAGAGCGCATCGAAAAGTTGAGTAAACGGGGTGGGTAGTTACTTGTTTTAAGTACCTTCAAAATAAATTGTTGAATATTTTTGTGATGTTTTTATTTGGTATATAGTGACGCCTGACGGGTTCGTGGTTAAGTAATAATCGCGTGAATTGCAAGATCTGTGTCCAAAGATGTGTGATCTGTGGTCTGTGGCCAAATCTTATTCAAATCTGTTCAACCGTTTATGCGTGATTGAGTGACAAACATCTTTAAAAAAATGAAAATAATAAAATAATAAATAATAATAATAATAATGAAATGTACCTAATTAAGTATTTTTTATGTGCACCTACAGCATGTCGTCTTGTTGTGGCAATAAATCATTTTTCTTTCTTTCTTTCTTTACAAACTTCGCATTTCTTTTTCTTTTTTTTTAATTTATTCATGACCATGGATACATGTCCTTCAGTCGTAATCATTGAACATATACTTGTATCCTAGTAAAGTGATGGAAACTTTACTAGGTTTCCGAAGGGGATGATGAGATAATACGAAAGTCATGTTTTTCAACTTTGTACCATTTATCCACACTTGTACACGTTAACGAGCACTTGACATTTAATAATCCACCATTATAACACATTAACACTCGAAGAAACACAAATTTTGGAAAATAATAAAAAATCCACAACATGATCTTTACGAATTTTCCCGCCAACCACAAACTTCGCATTTCTTTAAATGTTGCCCCACACTAGGGGTTTTTCGTGTATCTTGGATGTGTTTACAAACACAAATGTAACATACAAAAACACCAGACCTGAAACAACTATCTGTGGATCACACAAATATTGGTTGCGTGCTGGAATCGCACTCGCGACCCTTAGCGCAGAAGTTGATTGCTCAGCCACTGCGCCAATAAAAACATACCTGTATACAGACTAAATCAGGTGGTCCCTACATTTTATCGATTTAAGTGAACACAAATGTAGGGACCAACTGATATTTTTTCGCGATTTCAGGGTTGGTCCCATAGTAAAAGTTGTTCATAATGATGAGTACAATGACCCCTTTTCGGGAAAGAAGTGATTAAAATTTCAGCATGTATAAATAAATAAAACTGCATTGTATTGCTTCAGTTGGACTAAAAAGTGTTTATTTGATAAAATACAACGAGCTTACTTTTTACAACATTTTACTTCTATTAATGACAAAAAAAAACAAACAAAACCCTTAATACAATAATAATATACATAAATACGATGGTATCAACTTCAAACGTATCATAATTCATAAGTAACTAACATAAATGCAATTCTAGGCAAGATCATTACAATTCAAGTAAAATACAATCTAAAAAAGAAAATTATATAAGTAACTAAAAATAATTAAAATATCTGTAAAGTTAATATCAAGAAAAATCTAAAACAATTTTTTTCTATAGATCACACATACACTTTTGACCTAACCAAAGTTGAATTTTGTATTTAATACTGATATTATTATTTTGGAAGAACTAGAAAATATATTTACAATTTCATTTTAATAATAATTATTATTTTCGACAAATGCCAACGTTTCAATTTTTCGCCTGATATTTGTGATATTTTTCGCAACCAACTGTTTTCTTCGAACAAAAAATATGTAAAAATGTTATGTAAAATAACTGAAGTCTGTTGTTTAACTGTTGTGTGTAAAAAGTTCGATCTTGTATTCTGGGATTGTCTAAAATGAATTTTATAATATAGTCTATTCGGCGTCTCTGTAGGTATGTAAGAAAATATACTCTATTGTAAAAATGTGGACTGAAACTGTTCATTACTGATTAGGCCATCTTATTGCTCACTATTTATACATGTAACAATGAACGCAAGATTTTAGACCACAGAATATCTAATAGTCACAAAAGTTGTTCGTTATGATGACTGCATCCAACCCTTAAAGGGCTAATAATAATGTTACACCTTGTATTTATGTCACTGTAATCGATATAACCAAAAATACCTTTCTATTGTTATGAAGATAAATTCAACATAAATTCGACGCTTGTATGGAAAAAATTACCAAGCAACTAGTACGTTTCATAATAAACCGAATTAATTCAAAAATCATAATGATAGGGAAATCGCATTGTAAAAAGTTTATAACTCAAACGCAATTTTTTTATTCACATAATGTTCGAGTTAATTCGGTTGAGATGGGAATTTGACATAAGCTCCATACAAAATATGTCAAATTTCTATCTCTAGTAGGGTAAATCGTGGATAGATTGGATATTAATTTTGGCCGTAAGTGACATTGTCGCTTATGGGCAGTAATGTCTGAAATAAACATATATATATATATATATATATTATTATTATTTTTCCTTTCCATCATCGTATGGTTTTCTAATAATGGCTAATGAAGATATGTAATTCACGTAAGTAATATGTTTGAATCACGAAAACAAGATTAGTTAGTTAATCAGTAATAGAACAGCCTCAGGTGATAACTCTGTAGAAACCTAACAACAGTGTAAAATTACCAGTCTATTGTATATTACAATAAATATGTACAATTAATGATATAACAGCACCCTTAATGAAACCAATTTATGCCTCAAGGTACGCCGCCTACAACGCTTCTTAAATAAAATATGTATAATATCACTGTTTTATTGTATATGTCTGTTGTATATAATTGTATATCTGTATAATTATGTGTTGTACTATTATTTAAAACTGTTATTGTATGGCTTAAAATAAGTATTGTAGCAAAAATAAGCTGAATAGGCGACGTAGCTTCATCATTATTTTACACGAAAACTTTGCATTCAATAAAATCTGTAAAAAACTCAATCCAGACTACAAGATCATTATTTAAATATGTCCATATTTTATTAAAAAATTCAACAACACTTATTTTACTGTGGAACTGTTTCAACAAGTCTCTATTGTGTGATAAAAAATTATTATTTTGTATACTTATTATTTCCGACAGCGGTTGGCGAGTGGCAGTGTGTACAATACAAATATACAATGATACGTGTATTGTATACTAAGTTTAAAAAATTATTATAGGCCATTTTTATGTTGGCTACCAATTATTTTATTAACACTAACAACTATTTTTAAAATAAGTCATTTTATAAAATAAATAATTACAATAATATCGCCAAAAAAATCAAGTGTATTGCACTGGTGCTGCACTAACTGCAGATATACGCTTTTATGTTTTTAAACTATACAAAAATGCAAATAACACAAGTCGGATTCACACATTAGAACTGAGAACGAAACGACGCTTCTATAACGTCGTTGTGCGTGTGGCTGCCGCCGGGGAGTAAATCGAGTAAAAACGTCACCGTTAACTCGCGCTCATGTTCTATCTGTGCTTGCAAATGTGTAGAAGCTTTGCTTCTGTCGGGCGTCACCGACGCCACCCGTTCTTTACTACAACTACACCATGCTGTGGTCCATACATCCTAATGTGTGAAGCCAATTTTACACAAAAACTATATAGTGACACAAATTACAAAACGCCGAACTAAGTAGTTTACTACGCTGAAAATGGAAGACGTTGAAATAATTCGTAGCCAACTTCTATGAAACAAAACGTATTACACTAAGCTCATTTAAACATGCATTGACATAAAACACTCCTGATATAATTATGATTGTAGAGATTAGGCTAAGCGTATACTGAGACGCAGGCGACGCAGTTTCCCGCAGCTCAGGGTAGAGCAGATTTTGTAACAAGCACAGAGCCGCACAAGCTGCGATGCAGGCATGTGAAACGCAGACATGTCTCAAATGTCATGTGCATAGAAATAGATAGAGATAGAATGGATGTAATCACAATTTTACTTGCGATTCATGCGTGGCAACTTTCGAACAAACTACGCCTTACATATTGACGTCATTAATTAATAAAAATTAACTTTAATCAAATGTACTTTACAGCTTTTGTTTCTGCAGTTGGAAACAGCACAATAAGCCACTTTTGCGGGTTTTTGTTACAGTATTTACAGAAACAAGTCATAAGGCGTACTAAGAATGGTTTTGAAATGCGCTGCACTATGGTGCAGAGCTGCCCTCTTTTCCATTCTATATTTCTGTGGTCATGTGTGTCATATGTCTGCGTCAACTGTGCCCTGCGAATTCTGTACTGAGGTGTGCTGTATCTGCGTCTGAGCATACGCTTAGCCTTATACTGTTGTATTTTGCGACCAACCAATAATCCTATGTTTATACATATAATCCAAATGTATGGAAACTTGGCTTTGTTGTCAAAAAAAGTAAATGGTAATGTCGAGTACACAATATCTTACAATATATTGCTTCACCTAATGGTGCGTACTCACCGCAAGAATTCGCATGTATTGTAATGTAACAAACTCGAGTTTGAGTAAACACCGGTGAATTACGTCGAACGAGCATTACAGTGAGCAGACTTTGAATGTTACAACTTCGAAAATTACTTCAGTGAGTAGGTTCAGCCGAGCGAATACAGTGCGCACTACTTGTAGCTACAAACATTATAAAATTTGTACCGGTCGTTCGAAAAAAACGAATTACGGCTTGATATTTTTACTTGCTCTTTGGCGGAATTCGAGAGGGTGACGCTTTATTATTTGTCTTCTATGTAACTACATTGTTGTATTGGGTAATGACAATTTGTATGTTGTGAAATAAATGATTATTTTTAACGCATTTACGCATGCGAAATCTAACGATTTAAATTTTGGAAAGAAAATAATCGCTCACGAGCAGGATCCTGCCGTTAATAAAATAAACCAACGACAAAACAAAATAAATGAATCAATGTTACACGCACTAATGTTCTCAGTTTGTTACAAGCGGTGCTCAATGTCGAGCGGTTACAAAAGCGAATGCTCCTTGGTCAGTACGTTGAGCTGGTGTACTGTTGTAATGTAATGTTGCTCAGCGTTGAATTTTGAAATGCTCGCGGTGAGTACGCTCCTTAAGATTAAAATACGCAGCGTTAGGATATGTAATTGTTATTAATTATGAAACTGAACTGGTAGGTCGACTTAAATATTCGCCAAATTCAAATCCTATACGTAGACATTACAATTTTACCATGAGATCACAATTAAATGCATTAATAAACGAAGGAATCAATGAAAACTGTCAAGTTTCGGATCTAGTACAGCCAACCCAATATCAGTGGTAAAAAACCATTACAAGCAGAACTATGTTAGTATGTAAATTCCATATAAGATAGGTTCAGCTGATACTGGTATTTTACCATTGAATGCGGTTGACTGTACGACTAAACTAATTATTTTTTACCAAGTTCAGCAATTGTTCAGTTTCACTCACATTGCTCACATTGTATTTAATACAATTGACGTTATTTTGATAATTATTATGTTTTATGCAAAGTATAGTTTTACAATGCAATCTTATTCTCTCCTTTTATATTTTTAACAACTTAAAAATATACAAAATTAAGTATGTAGGCATCTCGGACGAATAAAAAAAGGCGGACGGAATCTTGCTAAGAAAAGATTGAAGCACTTAATTTTTTTCCTTAACCCACTATAATTTCGACAGCATTTTAACACTCCAGATATATATTGTTATTTTATTTGTGACACTACAACAATGACTACCGTTAAATGTGTTTTTTTGCGTAATCGAGCTTTTTGTCTTACTGTGGGTGTGAATGTGTGCGTGCCAGCCCGTACTTTTAAGCGAGCCGTCTTACAATGGGTGCTTAACTTATTGTTTAGCGACATTCCGTCCGCCTTTTTTATTCGTCCATGGTAGGCATATTGATATTGCATTAAATACGAAGATCATTTTTTGCATAAGTATGGGTATAATTGTATTACTCTGTAAAATTGAAGTTTATAATATTTTCCGAGTCGCTACGTGGATATAAACGTGTGCTGGAATTTAATTCCATTGAAGAAAATATTTGTTAGACAAGAATTGGCAAAATGATTACAGATTCTATCTTCTATCCGGTAGTCGGTTCGAAATGTCATTGTAGGTATTTATAAATAAATATTACATATTAATGAAAGTTAGGAACATGCTTGAAACCTAATTAATGTTGTTGAAATCAACCCTTGGGGAATATAATCCAAGAATTACGATACTGTATGGATCCGATCAGAACTGGACGGCACGTTTAGATACGGCATGATATTGTTTATTAAATTATGAATTTATTATTGTGAACTAAAAGATTAGCAAATTTAAATTTCGAATACAAAACTCGGATTGTCTACCGGCAATCCTACTTTTTCATCACTTAAAAATAGTTTCATAAGAAAGCAAAACCGTGCTCTCAAAAAATATTTTACAAAAATCATCTGGTACACAATAAAACTAATAAGATTAACTTTATAGGTATACATACACGTGTAATTGAGCAAAACTTAACAAAACAGTGAGCAATACAAACAGAACAGCCTGGGACGTGATTACGTTCGCGTATTTTGCATTCATTGACTAAATTCTTTTGAAACCGATGTTTCATTACATGTTTTGCTTACACTTTTGTTTGCAACAGTCCGGTTTTAATAAAAACTATAACTTGGACAAATTTATAGGTAGGAATTGACACATGTCAAAATGCTCCGTGTAATGTCAAAGTTCAGGAAAGGAGATTTAACGAAATGGGCGCAGATTTTAAAATGAAATGTAAATGTTACTTATGATAATTAAAATAATACTCAATAAGAATAAAAATACATATTTTCCAATAGTTTTAATTCTTAAGAGAAGCAGTGATCATGAAATTAAAATTAAAAGATAACTATAAAAATTTGCGGCATACGGCTCTTACACGCCGTCTCTCGTTATTTGATAAGTAAGTAGTGACTAAGAAAAAAAAAATACAGTAGTGGATTACAATATAGTTTGCTACCAGGATTCGTTAGATGGTGCTGCTGATACTGTTTTAAATTATTGATTTTTAAAATACAGTATTTTTGAAACCCCGCTAGATTAATGTACTCCATAATTTTTAACTTGAAATGAATGTCGGTTTTATTAAGTTACAACTCAGACTTTTCTTAGGCCCAAAGAAACATACAAGTTGATCAATGCCCTTTGACACTACACAGAGCATTTTGAAATGTGTCAAACTTGACCCAGGTATAAAGACGAGATTTGTGTTGCAACACTGCCTCAAAAATTACCAATGATATGTATTTACAATAACCACACTGAATGTAATAAGTGAAAAAAAAACTTAAAAAAACAACGTGCGTTAGAAGACAGTTAAAAAGTTGTGTAAAATTGAAACCAGTTTCATTTAAATCGATTTTCCACAACTCCCGTGTAACTAAACAAGTATTTTATATAGGTACTTAGCACGTTGCAAATACGACACTAAACTTTAAGACTATTTCACATTTACCTTTTTAATAATATTGTATGTAATAAATGTATAAAATATCATCTTTAATCTCTGTATACTTAATCACTTCTTGTTTTATATTTAAAAATTAAATCCATTTGTATCGGTATAAAAATCTAATAAGTATAAATCTGAGGTTATTTCTCGGCTATGGCACTGTGTTGTATGTTTGTATTCAAACTTTGTACTAGGGTACGTCGCGCCACTCCCGCCCAATATGGAAGAAATATATTGTTTTATTGTATAAAAATACTTATTAACTATTATTGTATAAGGCTGCGCGTGTTGTGTTGTATTAAGTATGATAGAACTGAATCCTATGCTATTGTAGTTTGTGGGGAGGCGGGGGCGGCGCGCGCTACCTCGGGAGGATTCACGCTGTGAACAATATGGAAAACTGTAGTCACAGAAGATAAATGTTTCTAATTTTCTTCGATAACGATGTTTTTTCAATTGTAAACCTCCGAAAGTTTGATAGGAAACTCAAAATGGAAAATAAAATGGTACTGGTGGCGCCAGTTGTGAACGCAGCTTTAGTAAAGTCTGTTTTTTCTCTGTTGTCTTATTTAAGAAACAATCTTGGCATGTCTCTTTATTTAAATAACTACTGATTAAATATAATTACTGATAATTTCTTAGGTTTTCGCGATCTCTACACATTATAAGAAAACAAAGTTTAACCGGATTTAATTGCGTATATTATCTAAATTGGTTTTCCTTTCATTTCGTTGAAATGCTGCAAAGCTTTCGAAACGTCAGGAAAACCAATTTAAATAATATACGCGATTTAATCCGGTTAAACTTTGTTTTATTATATAATTACTAGTTTTGCAAATGTAATTAGGTTAAAAAAATATTATTTAGTGTGTAAAATTGTTAACATAATGTCTTTTAATAGTTTTTATTGAAGAATTGCGTTAAAAAGACCTGCCATGATTGTTTACTAAATACGACAAGTAAAAAAAACCAGAGTGTAGGTACGATAGCACGCGATTCAGTCCGGCAAGTATTTAATCAATGGTTAAAATACTAATATACGATGTCGGAATCGATTGGTTTCGTATACAACATTATTTGGTTCGTTATTACAACTGATTGATTCATCGCATGCGCGTACGCCTAAGCCGACGTTCACAACGAGCAGACCGATAAATTTTCATAATTGCCCAATGCGATAAATTCGTCGTAAAATCAACACACAATAAACCCACTAAATAATAATATTGCATCGATCACTTCGTAGTGATAAATAATAAAATGGTATCAATGTCATGTGACTCCCACAAATACACCTTACTACACCTATTAGTTAATTAACAGTTCATATTATGCGGTAGGAAAACTAAACCATCACAATAATATAGTAAAATGAGCTATGTAAGTTGTCTATAGATACAGAGATGTTAAAACGTTAAAAAGTTTGCTAGAATATCCTGGCACTGTTCACGTAGTTTATAGTCTGTGAGACTTGCAGTGTGATGTGTGGCTGACTTAAGTATTAATGAAATTCGATAAAGCAGATACATTAAATATATCTGTCTTTCCACACAATATGAATTGACGATATCCACGTATACAGGTTGTTTGTGCTTTTTCCTATTTTTTTTTAAGCAAATAATTCTAGAGAATCATACTCTCCATTACCAGAATACTCCAACAATGTCACAAATTCATATAATATTTTTATTCTTCCTAAATTCTATGTTATTTCGCGATGAATGATCGAATTGCTTGGTAATTCGAAATTCGATAGTCTAAGCTAAATTAGAAATAAGATTTACTCTGGCGTACCCTCCGTCCCTTGGATCAAACTACAACAAAGCACTTTACGTCATCACACTCGTTACCTAATTGGTAAATTTTACTAATCTCACTCATCGTATTAATTTTATCAAATCAGTCAAGCAAAAGAAGGCTTCAGGCCGGCCACGACTAGCCGCGCACCGAAACAAACATTTAAGAAATTAAAATTTAGGAACATAAATGATTTCGATATCGAATCGACTCACAAATAAATCGAAATTCTGTACAAAAGGCAAAGGAAAACTTTCAAACATTCACTCGAGTCGACAACGGATCCGGTCACGTCTCGACACACGAAGATTTAACGCTAAAATGAGCGAAATAGACACCTAACCTACCTAGCTATCACAGTCCTCTCTCAGTCTGACCCTTTCCTCTTAAATGCATCTCTTTTTGTCACATCGTTGAAAAAACTGGTAACAACCTAAACTAGGCCAACTATAATAGAAGCTGGTAGAAAAAATTTAAAAATCACTACATTATTTGGCACCTATAGTGTTACGAAGACATCTCAGTAATCTCACATTGTTAATTAAGAGTTAATGCATTCATTAATGTAACAAAACCTTGTGTAAGTACACACTAACAAAGTATAATGTTGATGGCAAAAGGTAACCTACTTTTTTGGTTTGCATTCATGATTGTGTTTTCACCGACGATGTTCGTTTATCTCTCTTACTTACGACCGAACTCTACCGCTAACTCATAAATTCTCATCATTCTTTATCGTTACTTTTAAAATATTTTGAGCATCATGGATTCCTTTATAAATCCCTTTATAGTTGCCAGATTACATCTCTTAATAATCGTAAATAAAATTAACTTAATACATCTACAAAACATGTAGGTATGTATATTAATTACAATTAGGCACAACGTCGCGCCGGAAACATTCATCGCGAAATATTGTTATGTGGTAAAAGATCAATTCTTAATTTTTAGATTTCAACGAACTGTTTTAAATCCTAACCTCCGGGCTAGATCCACTCGGATCGTCTGCGAAAATATCAGCAGAATCGAGAATCACCGAGAAAACTAACTCTTACGTGGTAACTTAACGATTACGGGGCAAAAACGCTAACTGTTAACGCTTCTTCGACGGTAACACTACACGTGATGAACTTTGAAACTGTACAAGGCGACAGACCTTCCAAAAGGTATAAACAGGACGTTATTTACAGATCGAAGCTCGTTTTACAGCGATCCGGTTAATCATACATCGACTACTGGTACGCACGGCTACACATCAAGCTGTGCATTCCCAGTATAAGCTGATCTCCGCCTATACAATGCGAGGTCAGCTTATACTGGAAATGTAGGTACAGCTTGATGTGTAGCTGTGTGTACTGAAATCTCGCGCAGGGCCGCGAGTCGTATACTTGTGTGGCCGCGTCGCTCAGTTGTAGAGGCGGTCGGCGGCGTACAGGTCGTGCGCATGCGCATGCGTGGGAGCCGGGTGCCACCGCGGCGGCGGCGCGGGTCACTGCGCCGGCAGGCAGGCCCCCGGCGCCGGCGCCAGCACCGGCTTGAACTCCGCGCCCGAGCCCGGGAACTGCTGGAACGGCGGCGCGTAGCACTGCGGGAAGTACAGCTCGGGCTTCACCACGGCGGACGCGGGCGGCAGCGGCCGCGGGGTCTTCGCGGCGTCGGCACGTCGCGCCTTGGCCGCGTGCGGGTTCATGTGGTTGTCGATGTGCTTCTTGACCTCCGGCTCTGTAGCGAACCGCCGCCGGCAGTTCGGCATGGGGCAGCAGAAAGGCCGGTCGCCCTGGTGCGTCCGCGTGTGCTGATCAAGTATCGCCTTCTGCCGGAAGTCCTTGCCACACTGGGTGCACTTGTATGGCTTCTCGCCGGTATGGATGCGCAAGTGCTGGTTGAGAATCGTTCGTTGACGGAAGAAGCGCGGACAGTACACGCAGCCGTATGGTTTTTCATTGGTGTGGATACGCAGGTGCTGCGTTAGGTGAGACTGCTGTCGGAAGCGCTTGCCGCACTCCGGACAAGGATATGGTCGAGATTCTATATGAATGCACCCGTGCTGAAGTAGTGTTGATTTTTGTTTAAACTCCTTTTGGCAAATTGGACAGCGTACATACAGGGGCATCGCCCGCCCACCGAGCACGTCTGGTAGCTTGCCGCCCTTCAAATATTGCAGAGAAAGCCCTGAGCTGAAGACTGAGTGATTGAGACCTTTTGTGTCTTTAAAGTAAGCAGGGTACTGCGCCGTATCGCCAGGGGAGAAGCAGGAGCCGCGCGGATCACCGTTCTGTCCGTCCGCATCGCCGAACGTCGACTGGATCTCTTCCTTATTTTCATCGCCTGGGAATGGCACATCCTGGGGCCATAGCGTCGGAGTCGTGCCGTTCTTGAAGATGAGATGCGGCGAAACATCTGTAAAAATCGAACACGTTGGTTAGTCACAGGTGAATGGCGTTTAAGCAAGGGTTACCGACGAGTGGGTTAATCAAACTAGGAACAGTTACGGGAGCGTCCGGCGGTCGGTTCCGCGTCTCGCGAGCGCCCTCCGCTATATGGGCGACGAGGGAACCGAGAATTTGTTTGATAGGAAGGCCAATGGATGCGAGACCGAATCGACAGTGCAGGGGGCGGGCGGGAGCGCGGGCGCCGGCGGCAGTGACCGGCGCGGTCAGTGCTGGCGGCGCGCGCGGGGGCAGGGGGTATATATGTGTGAATAGCGCTCGCCTTGGTGTGTGCGGACGTGCTGGTTCAGGATGGCCTTCTGGCGGAAATGTTTGCCGCACTCGCCGCACGTATATGGCTTCTCACCGGAATGGATGCGCAGGTGCTGGTTGAGGATGGCGCGCTGCCGGAATGAGCGCGGGCAGTACACGCACGCGTACGGCTTCTCGTTCGCGTGGATGCGCAGGTGCTGCGTCAGGTGCGACTGCTGCCGGAACCGCTTGCCGCACTCCGGACACCCGTACGGCCGCGAGTCCGTGTGGATCCGCTCGTGCTGCAGCAACGTTGACTTCTGCTTGAAGTCTTTGCCGCACGTTAAACACTTGAACAGGCGCAGCTCTGAGTTTGGGTTATGTTTCCGCGGTTTGGGTGGCTCAGGCTGCACTATATCTGGTAAGTGGCGGAGGTCGGGCGCCGAGTACTGGTCCAGTGGACCTTCAAGGGACAATACGCCACCGTTTTGTTTCAGGTAGTGTAGCGGAAAGCCGCCCGTGCCCAACATGTGGCTCGTTGATCTCGCGTCATTAAAGTATGGCGTGTACTGCTGCTTCAGGTCCTGCTGCGGGACGAAGCACGGCGTTCGGTCGAGATGGTCCTGGGAGGGTGGCTGAGGCTGGCTCTGGAGTTGTTGCTCCACTTGCATGTGCTCAGGTGAAGTTTGTTGTTGCTGTTGCTGCTGCTGTTGCTGTTGTTGCGCTTGTTGCTGTGCCTGTTGTTGAGCGAGTTGCTGGGCGGCGTCCTCTGCGGCCGCGCCGGGGTCGGGTGGGGGTGGTGCGGGCGGGTAGGGCGACGGAGCTGGCGAAGCGAGCTGGGGCTCTGGCTGTGGTGAGGGTCCGCCGGGACTCTGGTGTTGCATCGGTTGGTAGCCACCGTCCAGTACGCCACCCCACTGCGTGCCCGGTGGGGCTCTTTCCACGCCATCTTTGTAGAGGACGTATGGTGTAGTCGTGTCTGAAAATAAATAAAATCAATTTTAATACTGCTGGCGAATGATTCACGTATTCGGGTATGACAGTTCCTAACCAAAATGTTCCAAAATTCTTAGTTAATCGTAGGAATAATGGAGCGTCTGAGTATTGTGTGATAAATGGTGAGCATATCGCCACAAAGTGCGGTGGCGTGCGCCTTGCGACTAGCTGCACAGCAAAGCTCGCGACATCGCGTGTCGCGCGCGATTCATAACACACGCTGCGCCAAACGAATAAGAATTTAATAAAATGTCACGTTGTGTGCAGCGAGGCGTTTTAGTAGTTCCAACTAGAATACTGTGTGATAGACTCCGTGAAATAAGAGTCACTGGAACTTGATCAAAATATATCAAACTACGTATATTTTGAGATTTTTAAGTAAATAAATACGGTTAAGAATTTTGAACCAAAAAGATCAACTAGCTAAACCTTTTAGTTATTATTTAGGAAAACTAAATAAACTTCTAGTTCCTTCGATCAAATATACTTCTAGTACGGTCGACCGCACGTCAGTGGTAACACTTTGACAGTAGCAGCATCTTTATTTCGTAAGCAGTAAGGGCGGTTTTCGAATTGAAGTGTTACCACTGTCATGCAGTCAATGTTTTCAGAAGAATAATCGCCGTCACGATTATAGTATTACTGGCAAACGGTTATTACGAAATTGAAATGTATCAACTCTATAATAATGTTATTAATAATCTATAGATTCTATAATACAGCTTTAATCGTTCAGTGAAAACATTCGAGATAAAACGAACTTATAAAATGAGCACGTTTCTAATGATTCACTTTCTCGACGTATTAAGTCTGTGGCGTCACAAAAAACGCGGGAAAATGCGGCCATTTTCTTTTCCCGCTCAAAGGGAAATGCAAATGGTGGGTAGATAGGATTTTATCTGCTGGCTCAAATAAAATATAAGATGATTTATTTGCATATACTTATGATAATAAGTTGTTTGTTGGTGATTATGGCAATATAATTTCACGACCGTTTACTTTAGCGGTATATGACGCCATGTTTTACGGGCTGTGATGAAGCCTGAAAGTTAATGTTGTCGATTCTCTTGTTCACAAACTAAACTTATTTTAAACTATCGTTCTCTTTTACTATTAGTAGATACAAGAAAGGGATGGCAACAATTTTAGATCTGTCAAATTAGTTTACATGTTACATTTCTTTGTATTTTAGTGGGCACGTTCCGAGATCACGACTAAACTTGTATGGAAATTTTAATTTAGACTAATTTGACAGCTCCGAAATTGTTGCTATCCTTTTCTTGTATCTTCTATTAGTAAAAGAGAGCGATTGTTTACAATAAGTTTAGTTCGTGAACAAGAGAATCGACACCAATAGCTTGTAATCATAGCCCCAAGTGCGAGTTTTTACGTCAAGAAAATGTTACTACACGTTTGTGTAACGAGTAACAAATATATGAAAACATAAAAAGGCCTGGCGAAAAGTATCGCAAACTTCATGTTAAATCGTACATTTGTTACTCGATAGACAAGCGTTCCGTGTGGTGCCGTACATAAAGAATTGCACCACCCTATCTCTTCTCATGGGTGTCGTAAAAGGCGACTAAGGGATTCACCAGAGGATGGGCAACAGCGTTCTCTGAGTATTTAACCAACCAACTGCGATCGCCAACTCGCCTGCCAAGCGTGGCGATTATGGCATATCCCCCCAACATGCTTGGGGGAGGCCTATGTCCAGCAGTGGACGTCTTTCGGCTGAAATAATGATGATGATGACATAATCCACGAAGTTTCTTGCCGGCTCTCCTCCATAGGACCAACTTTTTGGTACGAAATTCATAACGTTTCAAAAGTGTATGTAAATGCCTATTCGAAATTAAAACTCTTGAAATTTTGAACTTTTTAAACGAATATGAAGTGAAGAAACGTAGGCAAGTAGTAGGTACCTTTCATAAACTTTCATTTTGACGACTACCGTTACATACAAGTAATCAAAACACGTGTTTTTAGTAGTTGGAGAGTAATGGGAACTCACTACTGCGGTCACGCTTGACGTTTTTGACAGCCACCGTCCAAGTATCAGGTTTCTGATGTTCACTTATACATACCTACATCGATGTACTGTCGAATGCCAATACGTAATATATTATGAGAATAATAAGCATAACATATACATGCTGTTAATCGCTTAATTCCCGAAAAGGGGTCATTGTACTAATCATTATGAACAACTTTTATTACGGGACCAACCTTGAAATCGCAATTCATCATTTCAGCCGAAAATCGTCCACTGCTGGACAAAGGCCTCCACCAATGGGGGGGGATATACCATAATCGCCACGCTTGGCAGGCGGGTTGGCGATCGCAGTTGGTTGTTCAAATACTCAGAGAACGCTGCTGCCCATCCTCTGGTGAAATCGCAATTATCAAAAATTAATCAGGTGGTCCCTACATTTTATTGATTTAAGTCAGCTATTCCCAAAGCGGGCGATAACGCCCCCTTGTGGATGCTGCAGGCCTAAAGGGGGGCGGTAAGAGAACCAGAAAAAAAATGGGGGCGTTGTGTAAAGGCTTGGGAGGTGATTTGTAATTTCATCTAATATAGGAGGACTCTTAGATTCCGACTGAACTCTCGACTTTCGAGTAAACAAAATAAGTTTGCGAACCACTGATTTAAGTGAACACAAATGTAGGGACCAACTGATTTTTTTCCCGCGATTTCAGGGTTGGTCCCATAGTAAAAGTTACTCATAATGATGAGTACAATGACCCCTTTTCGGGAATTAAGCTATTAAAATTACAGCATGTGTGTATATGAATTTTTTTGGGAATAAAGAAATGTATTTATTTTAATCTTGCACAGATTTAAAGTACGAAAAAAATATTTGTTTTGTATGAATTTACTAACCCGATTATTAATGCATAACATGAAGACCTTTTGTAGCACTCTGGCTACGGGCTACGCTTATCTACGGCGGCCTACGGAAACGAAAATCTCCATTATAGTTTGCTACGAGTCTACGAAACGGAAAGTTTTAAAAGCTTACAACACAAATTCAAATTACTCTACTAATCTTCCATAAATTTATTTTAAGGCAGATAAATAAAAATATAAGGCTAGGCTAAGTTGTATTTAAAAGGCTAGTTAAACTATAATTCCAGCGGGGAGTGGCACTTGTCAGGTTTTTGACCTAGTTCGGCAGTGGATGCTGTTTTTCAAATATGTTAGTCATAAAATCATTCAGCTCATTTAGTATACAACATTGTAAACCAATTTTTGGAAATGAAAGTTATTTATTTATATATTTAATATTATTTATTAATAAAAATAAAAACTAGTAAATATATAAAATGTCGAGTTCACGTAAGCTTGTAGTCGCCAACTGTACATGTCACGTACATGTTCTAAAATTCCCGCCATGACAAACGGTTTATGACAGATAAATTTTTTTTTATTTTATTTAAGCCTTTATTGCTGATACTACAAAATAGTTTTAACGTGTTAAACTTAAATTCTAAAACATCGGGTTTCCCTTCTTAGTGGTCAGCGTGTCCTGTGACACGTAGGCCTCTTCCAGCTGCTTCCATACTGTCCTGTTTTTTGTTTTTCTTGACCAGATTACACCTCCGACTTTCTTTATGTCATCTGTCCATCTCTTTAATTGTCTTCCTCTTTTCCTTTTTCCATCTCGCGGTTGCCATTCTGTTATAATTTGTGTCCATTTCACCTTGCTGTCTCTTGTCATGTGTCCAGTCCATCGCCACTTCAGTTGCCTAACTTTCTCTATTATATCTTCCACTTTTGTTATTATTCTTATTTCTTCTACTCTTTGACGATCTTTAAGCGTGACACCCATCATGCTTCTTTCTATTCCCCTTTGGCATGTTCTCAGTTTTAGGTAATGTTTCTGAGACAGCGCCCAAGTTTGACACCCATACGTTAGACACGGCAAGATACACGAACCAAATACTTTTTTCTTGGCTACCATGGGAAAGTGTTTACTTTTAAGTATTTCTTTAAGAGACCAGTATCTTTTCCAGGCACAAGACAGACAGACAAATTTTGATTTTATTGAAATTTTAATTATGACAGATAAAATCGCAAGTTCTAAATAAAAATGGATAAACTCAGCAGTACTAATGACTACATACACTAACAACACGATTTTATATAGCTAGGTACTTGAAAAACTATAATAATTTTATTTATTCTAAAATAATAACAGTGTAATAAAACAAGGTTTAACCGGATTAAATCGAGTATATTATTTAAATTGGTTTCCCTGACGTTTCGAAAGCTTGCAACATGCCCTAGACAAACCCAACCATTTTCTTCGATTTGATAAACCACAAGTTCTGGCGAAGGAATACCGATATGTACCTAGAATGCTCCGTGAGGCTATTGAAATTAAAAAACATCCTAATTTTAAATAGAGAAGATGGTTGGCAGCTACCACCTGTTTGGAACCCAGTCCTAAAAATAATCAAGTCCCAAACAGCACGCAACACTGTAAAAGATAATGATATTGTGAGTGATTACTGCGTGCATCGAAACGATTTTAATTAATAATATTGTACGGTAGATTAAAATACTTTTTTTTTAGATTTATTTGTAAAGACGCTTGTCATCTTAGTCTACCTGCGACCACGAAATGCTGCAAAGCTTTCGAAACGTCAGGGAAACCAATTTAAATAATATACGCGATTTAATCCGGTTAAACCTTGTTTTATTATAATAATAACAGTGCCTAACTTTTAACATTTTCCCTCCAAAATCAATCATGGCCGGTCGTTAGAACCTCATTACCGATTAAGAAGTTAAACAAAGGTTTTTTTTTCCCGAAGCTGCGTCATTCGTCATTGGAATAGACGCATTCAGCCAACCTCTTATAAAAAATCGTGCACCATCTATCTTGGTCCGGCGGACATCGTTAATAATTCTGAAGATCGACAAAACGTTGATAAAATCACGCTACTTTATAAACTTATCGATGCCACAATCGATTGGACGATACTTCGATCTTTAACCGAGACGAAATTTTTAGATGTAATTATTAATGCTTATTATTATGCGCCTTTTGGATGTTTATTTAAATTTTAAACGTTTATCATCATCATCAACTCAGTCTATCGCAGTCCACTGCTGGAAATACAAACGTTTATGATTGCAAAGATTTATTTTCTTGTTGAGAATGAAAGTCTATGTAACAAAATTAAAACAATAAGAAAGATAATCGATTTATTGTCACAGTAAAACGTATTAGTTTATAAATATTGTTTTTTTTTATATTGGGTTCTGTAGATGGACAGAAATCATGCACGTTGTAACTGCAGAAAAGAGGTTGACACTCAGCATGATGGTGCGTAAAAAGAGCTGGGTGTGTTTGTGTATTTGTTTATTTGAGGTAGGTTATCGTATCTGCCGTGCTTTGAAGCGTGGCTGGAGAGGGGTGAGCGCATTACCTACCGTCTTACTTAGGTATTCACCGGGCACGGTTGCTTGGGTGAATATCTGAATAGGATCGGACGCGAAGCCATGGAAAATGGCCACCATTGTGGATGTGACCAGGACACCGCACAACATACGCTCGAAGAGTGCCCAGCGTGGGGTTCCGAGCGGTGGGACCTGGTCAACCGGATCGGGCAGGATCTTTCTCTGCCGGCAGTAGTCTCGGCTATGCTGGCAGATCCGACTACTTGGAGGGCCGTGGCTTCCTTCTGCGAGACTGTCATCATCTAGGCCGCCGAGCGGTATCGGGAGAGGGCCGATCCCGCTCGGAGACGAAGGCGCCGGGGAGGCAACCGCCCTGGCGCAAGGCCCAGATAGGGCTAAACGCCGCATCCCCTGCCGCCACATCTGGCAGGGGACCTCAAGGATCGTGGACGCTAAGAGTTGGGGGACTCGAGGCGTCTATTAAGCGATTCTGGGTATGCTATCCTCTCCTGTACGTGGCATGAGGAAATCCACCCGAAAAAAAATATTCTTTTTAATAAAGCAGCAAAATATAAGAAAGCTTAACGCTGGTTACACACTGTCTTATGGCCGGCCGCTTTCAATAACCTATTTACTCACAATTTGCCCTGACAGATATAGAAATTTGACATACCTAAGCTCCATACATTTTATGTCAAACTACTATCAAATACTATTAAATTATTTTATGGAAAATCGTGATAGATAAGTTATTGAAAACGGCCGTTAGTTTTGGACGTGAAACGAGCTTAGTTAACCAAAAAACTCTATCAATAGAAAATGCTTTGTATGAGTGGCTTAAATATTAAAACTAGGTACCAATTCGTTTGAGCCCTAACGTGGAACACTTAAATGAAAGAAGAACTACGTAAGTACGGAATATTATAAGAGGATCAGAGCGCAAACGAAACGCATTGTTTTCCAACAACGGAATAATAATACGCGAAAACGTATCATTTCACTTGCACAACGATTCCTTTTCATGTGCAGCACAAAGACAAAGATTTATTGCCGAATAACATCTGTTTATAATCGAGCCACAGATAAAATAATACGGGATGAAACCAAACGATTTCTTCATTTGACAGCTAAAGTTTTTAATGACGCGAGGTCGGCCGGATGCCTCCACATGTGGGGTGTCATCTTGAATCAACTTTTTTCTCTTAACCCTTTTTTAAAATTATAGAGCTATGACGTATAGACGTTTGGTCTTTCGTATCTTATGGGAATCTTAACCCTTTCAATGTCAAGTTGGATAGAATGAGTTTGATTTGTGTATCTGAAGGTTGAAGTAATGATTAAGGATAAAGGCATTTCTTTTGACCGGAAATAATGGTTTAATTTAAATTCCTATATGGATAACTCTGCTTTGATTCATTTATATTTTGTAGCCACAGTAGTTGTTAGCCGGACCATCTATTTATTAATTATTAAGATTCTTCATAAATGTATGTAGGTATGATCGGACATCTAATAATAATTGAAAAGCAGCTCCAAGCGCTTTTCACTAACTGCTAATATTATTAATATCCAATCTATCCACGATTTGCCCTACTAGAGATAGAAATTTGACATAAGCTCCATACAAAATATGTCAAATTTCTATCTCTAGTAGGGTAAATCGTAGATAGATTGGATATTAATTTTGGCCGAATATAAGCTTATTTTAAACTATCGCTCTCTTTTACTATTAGTAAATAAAATGACAAATTAGTCGGAATAATTTCTATGCAAGTTTAGTCGTGATCTCGGAACGTGCCGATAAAAAATACGAAGTGTAACACGTAAACTAATTTGTAGTAATGATTATGGTTTGACCGGAAATAATGGTTTAATTTCAATTCCGATGTGGATAGCTCTGCTTTGATTCATTTATATTTTTGTAGACACAGTAGTTGCTAACCGGACCATCTATTTATTAATTATTAAGATTCTTCATAAATGTATGTATGTTCGTGTATCTAATAATAATTGATAAGCCCCAAGCGCTTTAGGAAGACACTACTGGTATTGATTCTCTTGTTCACAAAATAAGCTTATTTTAAACTATCGCTCTCTTTTACTAATAGTAAATACAAAAAAGGGATGGCAAAAATTTTAGTGCTGTCAAATTATTATGAATTAAAAATTCCATTCCATTTTCAAGTTTAGTCGTGATCTCGGAACGTGCCGATTAAAAATACGAAGAAGTGTATACGTGAACCAATTTGACAGTTCTAAAATTCTTGCTATCTCTTCCTTGTTTTCACTATTAGAAAAAGATATGAATAGTATTTCTGAATTTCTCAAGCTCCATTAGTTTTATCACAATACGCTTTAAGCTGAACTTGTCGTATTCCATTTCATCTAAGTCAATAACCGAATGTAACCCGTTTCTGATGTGCTGTCGTATAAACTTATTAGTGACGTTAAAGTTAATGTAGGGGTTTTGACCACGTGTTGGCGCTTTCCTCGGAGGACACATGGGGCTATGGGAATCAAATGAAAGGGGTTTACATCCTGCAAGATTATGCGTGTGATTTAATGTGTGTGAAGTTGTCTTAGAAGCATAGATACAGTACTTAATTAACGTATCTAATTGCTGTGCTTGGAGGAAGTGTAATGCAGTCCCTTTTCTGATAATCGTCATCGTCTATATGATGTTAGATATTATGCTGAGTTCCTTTTTCGATAAAAAGCTGTTTGACTTCCGCCATCCTAAGAGAAATTATCCTGCAGGTGGACGCTGCTCATTCATTAGATGTAGGTAATCCTTAGTCATCCTCTTTGAGTCTCGATACATCTTCAAGAGATGTACTACATACCTACACACATATTATAACGCCTGTTTCCCATTGGGGTAGACAGAAGCTATAGATTTCCACCCACTTCAATCTTGACACACCTCCTTCGTCAAGAGGTATAAATGTAATTTTCTCCCACTTGCTCGGAAATTGGTTCATTATTCAAAAAAAAGAATACAACAATCGGCTCTTTTCCGTACGCAACGAAATAACAGGCCGGTAATATCCAACAGGACAATAATAGAAATTGCTGGACACTTTTTATTTTTTATCTACACTCGTATCGTAAAATTCGAATTATGAACTCGAAAGTAATGTCATAATGACATACTTTACGCACATGCACCTGTTATGAATTTAAAAAGTTTCATTACGATACAGTTTGCTGAACAAAACAATGCGGTAATTTTTTTTTTTTTTCCATAACCGCACACTTCAGCCTAACTAAGGAGTTTTTAATGCCACTTCGACCTAACCAAGGAGTTTTCAAACCTTTTTTTTAGCAGTCGTACAGTTTGGCACCAATGAGTACACAAAATTCAGGGTGGCGCCACTTGTCATACATTGAAAATTTTTATCGTTTAAAATCGCGTTTTTGGCAGAACTTTCATTGTCATATTGCTTTTAATTATATTTAAGTGTTTACAGGCATATTTTTTGTATGATAAAACAGAGATTGACGGAATCCTGACAAGGATAGAAAATTAGTTCCGATTATAATGTTGTCGCCAGACTATATTTTATTATCTGTGCAGGCGCGCACCAGCGCGCGTGCGCGGCCGCGCGCCTGGCCTACTGGATTTGGACATCGTTACTTGTAAATTTATTGTTATTGTTTACGTTATTATTATGGTTTTGTATGTCGAAAGTTTTATTCTAGGCAAAAATTCCTGACTACAGCAGTGATACTGAACTGAGGAGAATATGACCCCGCCTGAATTTCTGGATGCAGCAACGTAAATGACGAACAATCTTTTACCAGAGAAATCAAGAAAAACAACGACAATGTTACTAAGATTTTGACTTTATTTAAAATTGTATGAGTGTAGATAAAATAGTGTATGAAACTGACATAATTAGGTATTAAAACACTCGTGTGATACTATTAAAAACCTCGCCTACGGCTCGGTTTTTAAACTCACACTCGTGTTTTAATAACCCCTATTATGCAACAGTTTCATAAACTACTATTATATTATGCTACCGAGGTTTTTAAGAACACACTTACATAAATTAGGTGCTTTTAGGTACAAAATATTTATCATTATACAGGTTGAAAGCGCATTTCTTTTTTCAAAACTTTGAAAATAGAACAAGAACCGCGCGCGGGCGAATTGGTGTGAATGAAGATGAGATACTGTTGAATTAATTTGTGTTGTGTTTCCTCGCAAATGAGAGAAAAGTACTATACAAGTCTCGGCCGAAATAGCAATTAACGGCCTCGTTTAGTTAAAAAGGGAATCAAAATCACTTGGGAAGCAATATTACTCGGCCGTAAATCGCTTCATTTCAGGCCTCGACAGTAATGTACTATTATGCAATAATCCAAAGTAAAAGTCCAAACCTATGAAAAAATGCGTTTTGTGCGCAGAAACAAAGCTTCACACATTTTTCTCGCGAGAATTTGCCTCCAGTTGATCTAAAACAATGTCGTTCGGAATATGAGGCAGTAGGCAATGGTCGCAGGAGCACGGCTGTGGTGCGCTTGCGCCGCGAACTGGTTCGGTCAGACCGCCCCTTTCCTGCGCACGCTACATCGCACCGACAGCAAATTTGACCAGAATGATTTATTTTACCAAGCATTTCTCGGATTATTTATATCGAAATGAAAATGTACTTGGCTATAAGGAAAAAAAACTAGTAACATTTTCTACTGCCACTTTAATTACTGGTTATAACCTGCGACTGGTTGATTTTAAAGCCGATTAAAAGCAAAAATAGAAACAGTAACAAGATCTTTGGCCTTCAACTTTCAATCAATCATATTTTAAAAAGTTTATGTTACAGGTTTTCTAGCGAGGTTGGTACTAGTCTATAAAGTTCGAAACACCTTATTGGGCATCATCTCAAATCACGGCCACTTCTTCACGCCTAGGAAACTAAGGTACCCTAGAAATGATTTTCAAATAATGAAACTTTCTTCGGTTTCCATTAGCGGGTAACCGGGAACCAAAATAGCGATGGAATAGCTGTATAGACAATATCAATCTGCTCGGATGATGGCGAGATTAGGCTTACCATTGTAAAATGGAGGGGTGCCTGAAATACCTGATTTTTCAGAAAAATATCTGTCTAAGGTAAAACCTTACATAAAAAAATCTGGCAAACGCAGTTATTAACAATACTTACGCGCGATTAGGTACCTACAAACTAGTAACGCGCGCGAAATTCAAAATTGTCTGTCTCATAGTCTCATATCAATGCCGGTCGCACGCCTGCCTTAAAATGCCTGTCAAATGTGGAAAATGCCTGTCATATGGTAACCTTAGGTGAGATGAACAGAACTCTCTCTGCACGTTTAGTACCTACCTACACTATGCGCTATAGCCTGAAATGGTCTGCAATTGAGAACATTGAAAATTTTCATGACCCTTCCTGGAAGGTTTATGCAGTGGTTGTATGTATGTATCCTTGTTTCTTGAAAGGAGCACAGACTTATGAAGCGCGAAGTGAACTAACAGTGACGGCTAATCACTCGAGAACATAATATCAGAGACCGAATAATGCGAAACATTTAGAATCATATTCAAACAAATATCAACGTAAAACAAAATTAAAAAAAAGCTCAAGAGTTGCGCTTGCGCACCGTACAGGGTTCACGGATGGTCGGAGCCGTCACCCGCTTGGCAGCAGCGATCCACCGGATTAAATCCCTAACCAACTTTATAGCACCATCAAATTCGTACGTCACCACCTTAATGCCTACATGTAAGGTTTAAAATCCCGTAAAATTGTATTTTAAACTAGTAAAAGTATGTTTGTGTTCAGAGTTGAGAATCGAACGCGTATAAAATATAATCTACATGATTTTTTGTGGTTGGCATCGTACGGAGGTTTTCGGACAATTATGTTTGATTGCACCTATATTACGGACGGAGAGGTGGATGGTATGTGACCGGTGATTCCGTGACGCATTTCTAACATACAGGGTGTTCAGGATTTTTTCAACTTTAATTTTAAAAAGGACATTGCTAAAGTTCTATTAAAGCTCAGCCTATGGATGTTATGAATAAAAGATAATGCTCACCATATACAATTCGACGAAGGCAATGTAGTGCAATCTATTTTAATAAACGGACAGTATTCCACAGATGTTTAATTCATTAAAATATTAACTATTTTGAGGTTATTTTTTTGCTTACAAAACTGATATCAAACGTTTTACTCTTCTATTCCTATACATGTGAAGTAGCTAACAAGAGGTTAGATGTCATTGGCTTTCTTTATCAGTGGTGCCAACGTAATACATTATAAAACCATAGAGTACTTTACTTACAAGGGATTGGTCACAAAAATATGAAGTCAAATGGAGTATCATAGCCTTTCACGTTATTGTTGTGTTGATTATCTCTTTAAAATAAAAAATGTTTACTGTACTGTCCGCATTCAATTCAATTCAATATATTTATTTGCTAGAATATGGTACATAACTAGGTGTTACAAAATTTTCGTGTTCTAACATATCCTGTCACGTATGACGTGCAAACATATTTGGGGTGCATAATAGACATTTTAAAATAACTAAAAATAACAAAATGTCATTAGGTACATAATCAGGCTAACATAATTATATTGGTATTTTATCTATATTGTAAATATTATCGACTTATCTTCTAAGTATTCATTTACACAATAATAATTTTTATTTAATAACAATTTGAATAATGCCTTTTTAAATAATTTCAGAGGTAGTTTACTAAGATTCTGGGGTAGGTGATTAAATATTTTAATAGACATGCAATACACGTTTCTTTTAAATACTTCTAATTTTATTTTTGGTAAGCTCAGACGATCTTTGTGCCGAGATCGGCTATTTGGGTTATCGGTTATTTGGTTTGGTTATTATATACGATGTATGAAAAAGTAATGAAAAAAAATGGGCATGTAATTGTCGTACATTTTTTATCTGTGTACAGACTTGGGGCTATTCTTAGCGATGTCCTTTACTTAATCAGAAAAAGAGGTATTTGTCTAAAAATAGTACATAATGTTGAAAGTACATTTAATTCTCTTCATAATACACTAGGTTAGGTGTTGATTCGGTTTAAGTCCGGTACGAGTACGAGGCGCCAAAAATCGGACGGCATTGTCATTAAAAATAAGTTAGAGAACCCTAAAATAAATAAGATCTCTTTTAAAATGTATGTATAGATCTTTAACACTATGTAATAATTTTTGCGACACTTTATAAGATAATTTATTTGTTTATCAATCGTACATTTTATAACAAGTCCACAGAACAAGATTATGACACTTAGCTACAGTAACGATTTATTGGGAGCTGTTTGTACCCTAACTAGGTAGAACCGTAGAAACTGTTTAGATTTTTGCTGCAGCGATCCATTGTCGAACGCACCAGCAGTGCGATTCAGAACATTTCGATAACTTGCCGAATCCGTTCGATTGGATATCTTACTCGTACCGTATGTTACCTTCCGGGGCTATTCAGAACAACCGATTTGAGCGTTCGATTCGGTTTCGGGTACGGTATCGATATTGGTTACATTACATGAGATTACATGGTGCGTTTATGAAGTTTTCTGTTGTATCATAAATAGAAAGATTTTTAAACCCATATCTAGGCGATGTAAAAATATATCCGAAAGTATTTATGGTTTTGTTGTTCCAATCTTACTACGAAATAATTAATTACAGCTGAATAACGGCTGTTTGTAAAAATAAAATTATGAAAGTACTTACTACAAAAAGCTAGCTTTGTAAACACCCATCTGTCAAAATCATTGTCAATGTGACGTTTGACGTTAAAATACTTGGTTGGTAGATTGGGGGTTTTTTTCGCAATTTTGGGGAAAAAAAGTCGTTCTTGGGGAAATTTCGGGGAATGAAATCCTTGGGGAAATATTTGGAGAAACGAAAATACAGATGTAATACTGAAATTGTACTAGTTTGTGTAATGTTATTGGGAAAATAATTAAGGGTTTGAATGAAGACGATATATCAAAAGTTTTAAATATCATCCACAATACACTATAAAATATTTTTATAGTTTTTGAATAAACATAGTCTTATATTTTTAAATTTCCTGTTCGAAAAAAAAATGGGGAAAAAAGTTGAAATTCATCATTTTGGGGAAAAAATATATGAATATGGGGAAAATTCAGAAACTCGATCTAGTAACCCTGTAAAACATCTTTGACTATGTGATTATATTATCTTTGGACTATTGGTTTTATTTTTTATTGTTGTTTATCAATTAAATAATAACTATATTAAAAAGTACTCTGTGATAATAGCATACGCACTCAAAATTGAAAGAAGTAACATTCTTTTTGGAGAAAAGTTCACCATGAATCTTTGTGAGAATAGTAGAATGGCGACTATCTCTGTAAACGAGCCTTAGACGATGAAATTACACAGTCTGTCAGTGATTCTACAATAACGTTCACCAAAACTTGTAAGTACCTACTCACCTCTTATTTATTAGCTCATCAGCGTCTACAACGCTGGCCTATAGCACAACACACACCACACTAGCAGCAGTGTAGCAGGCCACACGATGTTTTCCTTCACCGTGGGTATACAAACGTTTACAAGGCACATGGATTTTTTATAGGTACATTTAAATAAATAAGTACCTAAACTCCTAAGGCGACACTGACCAAACCGACAGCATAGGTATTCATGTGTCGAGAGAGAAAAATGACACAATACTGTAATCATGATTTGTTAACATTAAATACATTTTCTATCTTTCAGGTAAACAGCATGACCATGACCAAGCTTACTAGGACTTGTTTCAAAGACCATCTGTTGATGAACAAAGACAGTTTGTCTCTGCTGTGGATGTTCTCTTGCATCAAGTGTCAGTCACCTACTTGACACTGGCTCAACTTCACAAGAGTGGATTATGCCTTAAACTGTAAGTTGAATCAGTCTATAAAATATTTTTCACATCTTTACTGCTAGTCAAATTGATTTTTAATTACTTTAATGATTATGTATGTTTGTATTATGTATACAAAATACACGCTTAGACGTGGAGTTGCGGAAACAGCCCATTATACTATACTATGTATGTTTGTTGCAGGTAGAAGCAGTAAGTTGCATAATATGCCATACTTGTTGTGTGCTTGCAGACCGAGCTGCTTTTCATATGGTTTCCAGCTCAGTGTATACTTCAATGATAATACAGGCACACAGTTCTTCCCGCTGAGCATCTAAATGAAGAAGTGAGGATGAACCAGCCCATACCTACAATTGTATTATTAGACTATAGTACAGAAAGCCAGATTATAGAAAGAATATGCTTTATGGTTTCTTAGAGGTTGCATTCAATCAAGATTTATAGTCAACACTTCTCGCAGAGATATTGTAGCTTCCTCTGGGGTTGCCTACAGTTGGTAACCACACTCCCACACACTTTAAAACATTGTTACTGCATCATAGGCAGACAGACTGTAGGCTGCTGCACCCATATAATATGGTATCTTAATTGGGCTAGGTACCAAGACAATAGTAAGACATTATAATTGAAAATAAATAAAAATAAAATATAAAATGTGTTTTTATTTTTAAATAAGTATCTCTTTTATTTACCTGTGTTTTTACCCGACTGCGCCAGAAGGAGGGTTATGTTTTTCGAGTGTATGTATGTATGTATGTATGTATATTTCTTTGGCACGCTCTGTAGCCTATACGGCTTGATGGATTTGAGATTGAGAGGTGTCGTTAGATTCGTCTTAATTCTGAGAGTGACACTGGGTATAACAAAATTTAAAAAATTAAAATGGCCACTTTTTGGCGCCATATTACTTCTTCAAAAAAATATTTTTTCCGTCAAAAACTATCGAGTGGGGTATCAAAATAAAGGGATTTATAAATGCTTTACAAAAAGATATACAACTTATATGTTTAAATGTAATTTGGAATGAAAAATGCTAAAAAACAACAAAATATTCAACGTTAAAAATGAATTTGACTTTTCAAAAAAAACTTTAATAGTATGATAAATAAAACATGAAAAAACTAAAAAAAAAAAAAAAAAATTAATTAACAAAAACAAAAAACCCGACTGCGTGTAAAAATAACAGAAAAGATATAAACAAGACTTATCAACACGCAGGCGGAGGCTACCTATGAACTATTATGTAATTCATGACCAAAAACATACGTAGCCTCCGACTGCGTGTTGATAAGTCTTGTTTATATCTTTTCTGTTATTTTTACACGCAGTCGGGTTTTTTGTTTTTGTTAATTAATTTACATCTATGATTTGTGAGTTTCTCAACACTCCTCTACAAACATAACATAACATCCCGCCTGTATTTCCCGGAAGGGGTAGGCAGAGGTGTATAGTTTTCGCCAGTTATGTTTTAGTCCCACTCCACAAAATATAATAATTAAGGTAGCTACTATACACATAATTTTTTTTTGCTCTTGTCTTATTTAGTAAACAATCTTGGCATGTCTCTACTCAAATAACTACTGATAGTAAATAAATATAAGTAGTAGTAGTATAATTACTTATTAGTTCTGCACATGTAATACTGTGTAAAATTGCTAACATAATTCTTATAATAATTATTATTGACGAATTGCATTAAAAAGACATGCCAAGATTGTTTACTAAACAAGACAAGAGATAAAAATAGAGTGTACATATAAATATATCAATTGCACTTCACAAATCAACTGCTAAATAATATTATGTTCTTGGATATGTTGCTACATAGGTACCTAACCTCACTTTTAAATAATAAGAGCTTCTTAGTCTGCTCTCAGATTGGCAAAATCCGTAGAATTTTCAGTGATAGTTTGATATGTTTGCCAGTAATCATTGGTACAGGTCAATGCCAGTAATACACAAGTTACACAACACCACCTCATCTTTTTACACTTAGGTCCAAGATTTTATGAAAGCGTATCCATCTCCCTTGATTTCTTCTTTGTTTCTTCTACTAGGGTACTAGGGCCAGTGTAAGGTCTTGCAGTAACCCATATTATTCAGTGAATTATCCGGCTGTGAATGAAAATGCATCTCGCAATGAGCGCAAAATGCAACTGCGTGTCTGGGTGAGTTGAGTTCTTCTCGGAGTCTTCAGCGTCTTTTCTCAACAATTACACTGTATTGTTTTTGTTTTTTATGTCTTATATTAATTTTACGGCTCAAACTAACAAAAATAAAATTTATCGGGTGCCCAGTAGCTCCCGATAAGTTGTCGGGGAAAATAATCGGACGTTCGGTAATTCTCCTTCGATAGCAGCGTTGTGAATAGCGTTGATAGCGTTACATGTCGTGTAATGTTGAGGGAAATCGTACGGTATGACGTCATCTTCGATTCGGTATCCAGTTCGTCAAATTGATCTGGGATACGGTTATTCTGAATTGAAAATTTTATTTATCGTACGATATCAATCCGTATCGACCGACAACTGAGATATCGTGTGGTTCTGAATCGCTATACAGGTCAGGTAACGCAAGTCGATTAGGAATTTAAAAAAAAACCTGTATCTAAGGCATCAGTAACCTACCCTCACATTCGACCAAAATCATTTACCGAACTGGTTAATAAGACTAACTAATAATATTATGATATTTGTTTTAAAAATAATTGCTACTCTATAGTCCTAAAGATCCAGGAGTTTTGACTAAAGAAACTCTATACTAAAACTGTTATTTTATAACATATAAACAGTTTCTCTAACGAATGTTTTGACTGGTGCAATTTGTACTAACCGCGTTGTTATTTTAACGTTTGTGAATCATGCAGTTACAGAGTTGTATCGACAATGAACACAGGATGCTTGGACGCGCTTAGTCATGGTCTTTGTGACCGTTTAGATGCCAGCTTCAGCACCCGGGATCTTTGTACAGGTGCCAGTTATGGGGCTCAGTAATTTTTTATCCGACTACGGTGAAGCCAAAAGGAGGGTTGTTGATGATGGATCTTATAAGTACGTAACAATGATACTTAAAAAATGTTTAGGTAATTTTATTAACTAAAGGTGAACAATTTTGACATGTTTTTTTATCCAAATAAGTTTGTTTAAAATATAGATTATGTTTTATTATAAATAAACACAGATTAATATCTGAGTAAATAAACATATTACTTGAAATTCACAAAACGTTTACGTATAATGTATTTGTAAGTTGGCCGTTTTTTTTTGAATTCATATTATGATGAAAAGATATACAAGATTTGGCCTTTAGATTTAACTGATTTAAGTAACTAAACGTTTCGAGTATAGGTAATCTTGTAATAACACGCTTTTAGGCCTACGTACGATGACTTTTTGAGATTACAATTAAGCTCGCATCGTATAACGAAACGTGAAGTTTCTTGACTTTGAATAAATCATACCTACATAACTACAATAACGCGTCAAAAGCTTAAGATAAGTTAACATAAACGCAAGAAAAACATTGACATTGCCCGACTGAAGGCGCCGTACAAATTGACACATAAATATATTTATTTACAAAAACCAAGAAACTCTTTTCTTATGAATCATACCACGCATGAGAACGAATGCGGAAAAGACAAGTGAATGAAGACGCTACAAAAAACCTCGCAAGTGTCAGCGAACGGATAAAAAGTGGTTGTCGGACATTCAAAAATTTCACTGCGACGTTAAACATAAGCGCTATTCATCGCCGCGTCATCGCGGTCTCAGAATGCATTACTTCAGGCAAGTGCAGCATGCGAACGGAGCCGAGTGCGTAACGACGCGAAAGTGACAGGTCGTTTTGGCGGGAGACCGGCCGCCCGCCATGTCTGGCATTGGGTTCTTTATAATATCTACACGACATCGGTACCGGTTGTACGCACCACGCGACACTCGGCCCGCGTCGCGACAATTTATTTCGGTTCGGGGCAATGCACTTATCGCATGCAGCCCTGAGATCTGCGTGACGAATAAACGAGAGTAAACATGAAACGCGAAGGGAAAAAATAAATGCAACGTACCTACTCGTAGACTGTGAGAAATCAAGGCTGTTCAAATTAGTTGACGGGCTCGCCTGCGCGTGGTCCCAGCGATTACGAAGGGCCACTTATGATACCCGCTGGACCTGTAAAGGGTACAAGTGACAAGGCACCTTTCACGCCACTCTCGTTCCCTATGATATTATACAGAAGTCTCCCTCAAACATTATTTATTTAAATCTTGGGTATGAAATCGAGAGTTCACATTTACCAAGTTTGATAAACACGATAGTTGCACCATAACTCGGTATGCCCCTAAAAGTATTACAGGATTGTATGTTCTTTTAAATTTTCAGAACATAATAAATCTTTTAAATGGTTTCGGTTGTAATTAATGGCATGTTCGCACACTCGCACCGACTGAAGAATGGCACTGAAGGCAATAAAAGTTTAATACAGCCGATGTAACACGGCGCACTTTGTTATTCCAGAAACAAGTGGACTTTACTCGCCCAAATCGTATCGCAGCACGGAAGTGCAATTCAAAGTATGCTAATTAAAACAACTTTAATTCAAAACTTATTTTTATTTACAAAACCTGTTGGCTAACAAGTGGGTGGTAATAAAAAATCTATTAATTCAGTGGACCGGGTGCGGCTGTGTGCAGTCTGTGTCTGCGGCTGTGCACAGTAATTTGTCAAGTGCACGTTTCGCGCCAAAAGTGACGTTTCACAAATCTTCAAAATGGCGTGCGGTGGTAATTAAACGCGGGCAATAACTGGCCATAAAGCAAACGAAGCGCATTGATGACGCGTCGCCCGCGCTATTTTCAGTGCGCGACGCCGCTCGACAAATGCTAACGGCCTCTAGGACACTCCAGCGGGACACAAGTCACCACCGAGCCACCGCAACACTCATTTCTACATTATTTGTTTATTATTTTAATGTTCTGAACTGGCGTCAGGGTTAACAATCGCCAATCGATTTTATGACAGATAATATGCCTAACCTTTTGATTGAAAGAGATTGGAGAATAAGATATGAGGCTTGGTTTTCCATTTATTTTATTAACTCGTGAACGACGTACAGTCAACAAATCGGAATCATGACCCACTCAGCTGATAATTCGTTAGAAATTGTCAAAACAGCAAGGTTTTCTTCTATGCTGCACTTAGGACATTTTGAATATTACAGAAACTGCATTAAAACGGGTCAGAGGTCTGTGCCGTTTTGAGCTTTGTTATCAATGCAATAGATTTATAATTGGATTGGAAATTATGTTTTTGATAAAGCAGGAATTATGTTTTGAATTTCGAATTAGCTGTCGTTTCACGTGGTTTTCCTACAAACAACTATATTTTTTAAGAAACCTATACTAACTTTTTCGATTACAGACCATTAATAAAATTAAAATTAAGAAATAATAAAATGTCAAGTATGAAAAGGTGTCAAACAATACTCTTAACGGCTAAGTATGTGGAACCTCGGACGAATAAAAAAGGCAGACGGAATCTCGGTATTCAATAAGTGAAGCATCCATAGCAAGCCGGCTCGCTTAAAAATATGCATAGTATGCCAAAAAGTCGCGATTACGCAAAAAATCTAGTGTTACGGTAGTCATTGTTGTAGCGTCATAAATAAAATAACAGTATAAATCTGATGTGTTAAAATGCTTTCGAAATTATAGTGGGTTCAAGAAAAAAAGAAGTGCTTCAGTCTTTGTTTAGCGAGATTCCGTCCGCCTTTTTTATTCGTCCGAGTGTGGAACATACATTTAATTTATAATATCCTCTGTACCATATTTCACGCAATAAATGATAAATAAATAAATAAGAATATTTGGAGTTAAACGTCAAGAATAAAATTTAGAAAAATTATTTTATTGGTAAACTAGCTGTAACTGTCAATAGCTAACAAAATTGATAACAAGTCAGTTGCCAGGGAAATATCTGTTTAAGCGAAATTCAACCCAATTGTATTAGAATGTCTGTAGGATATTAAGCTTATCGTGGGTCATGATTCCGATTTGTTGACTGTACAAATCATGAAACTTGAAAATATGCTTGCATACAGACTAATTCAAGTGAAGTTAAGTTACAGACTACTTAAAGACTAATTCAATGATTCAAAACAATTTCTACAAGAGAAGATACTGTATCCACAAGTCATGAAAACATGAACATGAAGTCATGAAGCTCTAGCATTTTCAAATAACAATATAATGGTATTGATTCTCTTGTTCGCAAATTAAACTTATTTTTAACTATCGCTCTCTTTCATTAATAGTAGATACCTACAGGAAAGGGATGGCAATAATTTAGCGCTGTCAAATTAGTGTACGTGTTACACACACTTTGTATTTTTTATCGGCACGTTCTGAGATCACGACTAAACTTGTATGGAAATTTTAATTTCAACTAATTTGACAGCACTAAAATTGTTGCCATCCCTTTTTTGTATCTTCTATTAGAAAAAGAGAGCGATAGTTTAAAATAAGTTAAGCTTATGAAAAAGAGAATCAACACCGTTATGTAATTTTCCATCCATTTCTGTCTTAAAATACAGCTCTTACGCGGGAAATTGATTTTTCTCTTATCAGAATATTCCAATCGTAATTTTGCATGTGGTAGTTCCGTGTGGTGCCGGACGTAAAGAATTGCACCACCCTATAGCTTCTCATTAATTAAATGATTAATGAATAAAAAAATATTAATGAATTTTGATAATTTTGAAAATTTTGATAATTTAATAACAACGAATAATTCAAATCAATTATTGAATTTCTCTGGAAATGTAAATTGTTATAGTTAAAAAAAAAAAAAAAAAATTGTAGACTTTTAAATTAGAATAGTAGTTAAAGATAAAGATATATTTATTTGCAAAAACATGTGTAGATAATAATACATTGTTGAGATGCTTATTATAGATATACCAGGCCCCTCAGAAAGTATTGCGAAAAAAAGTTTTTATATATGGGAGACTGGCCAGTTATAATGTTTTTCGAAAATATGATTATTTATAAGTAAAAATAAGTAAGTTCCAATTTCAAAATTTCCCTCCACATTTTTTGCGAGTTAATTCAAAGTATTGTGTCTCACTGAAATATGGATCTGCGCCGGGAACATTTTAGAGCTATGATTTTATACGATTTCAAGTGTCGCCTGAAACCGGATGAATCGTACGATAGACTTCAAATGGCATTCATGGATGAAGGCCCTTCCAAGGCAACCGTGTATCGTTGGTATAACGAATTCAAGCGCGGTCGACCAACTTTGGGGGATGACGAAAGAAGCGGTCGCCCTTTAACGGCTGTTACCGAAGAAAACGTGCTAGCAGTGAAAAATTTAATCCAAGACAATAGGCGAATTACACATCAGGAGATTCAACACATATTGAAGATTGGATGGGAAGCGTTCACGAGATTCTACACAGCCATCTTCGCGTGAGGAGGATAGTATCACGCTGGGTGCCGCACAACCTCACCGATGCTCAGAAGCAGGCCCGGGTGGAATGGTGCCGTGATATGCTTAACAAATTTGAAGCAGGCTCGTCTCGGCGTGTTTACGACATCATTACAGGTGATGAGTCCTGGATTTATCAATACGACCCAGAAACCAAGCGCCAGTCGACTGTTTGGGTGTTTCAAAATGAGCCAACGCCTACCAAAGTGAAGCGATCTAGAAGCGGGGGTAAGATTTTGATCGCTAGCTTTTTTAATTTGACTGGCCACTTGGTATCAATTCCCTTACGGGATCAAAGAAGCATTAATGCCGAATGGTATACTACCAAATGTTTGCCAGAAGTTTTCTCTGTTATAAGCAACAAGCGACCAAACACAGGGCTCCGCGGGCTACTGCTCCACCACGACAATGCACCTGCGCACACCGCACTCAAAACGAGGGACTTCCAGGACAGCACGCCAGTCAAACTCCTGGGTCACCCTCCTTACAGCCCTGATCTAGCACCGTGTGACTTCTTTTTATTCCCAAAAATAAAAAATCAGCTCAAAGGGATACAATTTTCGTCGCCGGAAGATGCGCTGGCTGCGTTCGAGCAGGCTGTAAACGAGGTGTCTGCGGCGGACTGGAAAAAGTGTTTTGAAAACTGGTTTAGGCGCATGAATCTTTGTATAGAGGCTGGTGGAAAGTACTTTGAAAAGATTTGATAAAAATATATGTACGTATAGAACAATTTTTTTTAGTTTCGCAAAACTTTCTGAGTGTCCCACGTAAATGATGGTTTGGATCAACATGTTTGACCATGACTGGTGTACATAAAATTAGTAATTGACAAAATTTATATAATTGTGTGTTGTGCACTACATGAAATAATTTATTTAATAATAATAAGTCAATAGTATTTCATAGCAATATAATAAATAATAATAAAAATGTTAATTTATTAAATCTTATTATTAATGGGAATTTATAATAATTTAAGAAGGTAAAATCGAATCATGTGCATGCTTCAAACATTTATAAGAAAAATGTATGTTGGTAGTAGAATAAATGTCTTTTTTTATGTCTTCTAATGGGTGTCGTAAAAGGCGTCTAAGGGATTCACCAGAGTATGGGCAGCGGCGTTCTCTGAGTATTTAACCAACCAACTGCGATCGCCAACCCGCCTGCCAAGCGTGGCGATTTTGGCATATCCCCCAAAACTGCTAAATTATGAATAATGATGAATTTTGCATGATTTATGGTCTGAATTTAGGGTCCCAGTCTCTGAGCGAAGCTCATCTTTTTTACTTGGTTAAAGAAATGTTCACAACCTGGACCATTCCTCTCGTATCATCAGCAAGAGCATCATACGAGAATAGTAGTTAGGTATAGTAGGCGAAAAGATTAGCTAGTCTGCGAAGTTGCTAACCTAGGGTGCGCCAGACGTAAATACTTTGAACTATACAGTATGTAACAAAAACCCTGTTGTTCCTGTGAGCTACGTTATCAGAATCGATATTCGTACGTAAGGACACAACTCATTTGGAAAAACTCTTTAATAAAAATAATCAAATTAAATATTAAATCAAATTAAATATCAATTAATAACTTCTTAGGTTTTCGCGATCACTACACACTACCTGCGACCACGAAATGCTGCAAAGCTTTCGAAACGTCAGGGAAACCAATTTAAATAATATACGCGATTTAATCCTGTTAAACTTTGTTTTATTAAATATCAATTCCACAATTTATATCTTGAGATATCGCTTTGCATGCGTAAATGCCCTGACGAAATTTACCTGAAGAAGGTGGCTGGGGGCTGCGGAAGGCAGAGGACCGAGTGTTGTGGCGCAACTTGGGAGAGGCCTATGTCCAGCAGTGGACTGCGATAGGCTGAGTTAATTGATTCGTAAATGCGTTAAAAATAATGAAATAATTATACAGGGTTATTTTATGTTTTGCATAATTTTATTGGATGATTTTATTTATCAATGAACAACATTTATTAACCGACGAAAAAAAGGAGGAGGTTCTCAATTCGACGCGTATATTTGTTTTTTATTTTTTATGTATGACCACGCATAACTTTTTACAGAGTGGCCCGATTTTGATGATTCTTTTTTTAACGGATAGGGTATATCTCAAAGTTGGTCCCATTTAAATTTCAAAATCAAAATCCACCCCCAAGGGTGGGAAAACAGGGGATGAGTGCTTGTTCACCCACTGAATTCTTACCTGTTAACCGATTCTGTTGAAACTTGGCACACATAAATATAGTTCTAGACACTACGACATAATGGAGACCTGGAGTTAGATTTTGACCACAAAAAAAGGTAAAATAAAACTTTTTAACAAAAAATTGAACCGACGAAAACAGAAACTGAAAAGCGAAAAATAACAAATTATGAGTCGGCGCCAAACAAACAATCAACGAACTATCCAAAAATTCGTTCGTCGCTCGGCCACTTGCAACTTGCACGCACTTTGCTTGTTAAAAGTTTGTTTGGCGCCGACTCATAATTTGTTATTTTTCGCTTTTCAGATTCTGTTTTCGTCGGTTCAATTTTTTGTTAAAAAGTTTTATGTCACCAATTTTGAATTGGCAAAAAAAAAAGACTGTTTCGTACATTTTTGGTCAAGCAGGCACATACACGAAACATTTTATATGGAACGGATGTTTTTTGTTTGCTAATTTATTATTATAGTTATTTTTAGTTAGTTATTATTTTTATTTGTTAAACTTATTTAAATGTATTTTTAATCATCATCATCATCATCATGTCAGCCGAAAGACGTCCACTGCTAGACATAGGCCTCCCCCAAGCAACGCCACAACGACCGGTCCTGCGCATCTTTTTAATATCTTTTTATAATTATTTGTTATCGTGTACCTGCTAAAATATTCAGACACAATTGAAATTGTTAATGAATAAATAAATGAAATGAAATTATATTTTTTATTTAATATAAGATAAGATAAGATAAGATAAGTCTTTATTTGCAACTTTTCTTAACTTTTTTTTTTTTATAACTTTTCTTATTTATTTTAGTTTTACCTTTTTTCATTATTGGGCTATTTTTTCTGTGGTTTTGTTCCCGTTTTTCTCTATCTAGACAAGTACATAATCAAAGGCGCAGGAGTGCAGGACTGATGTATATGCCGTAGGTAGGTAGGTACTTGGATCATTATAAGCAAGGTGAACAAAGGACAATATATCATACAAACCAAATATGTTAGGTATAACATAAGACTTCTAATACTACACAATCTTTATTTGGTCTTTCGAATATTATACATCAATTCGTGACATTTAAAAATCTTTGACTTGACATTGCTCTGTGATATTCACCTACGGAAAATATAATTGTTAACAAGTTATTTATAGTGGTAAATACCCAGTAGAAATATTTCCAACTGGATTTTACTTGCAGAGGGAATGCATCGGATCTACTTGGTCAAGATATGGTGTAGGTAGATTATCCTATCGTAATACGTAGGTAATAGGATAGTATGACCTATCATCGATCTAATTCTAATAAAGCGTTGGTCTGTACCATAGAAACTAAATAATACGGTAATAGAAATGATATCTACTGTCTCTTTCTCCGGGAACGCGTGTCGCCGGTTTTTTTTTTTCGAATTGACTCTCGCAGCTGGTACCGAGGTACCATTTCTGCTTAACCGGGCTGGTGGCGGAGAGTCCCGTGTGGGACTCCATTCGCCGAAATTTTTTCCCTAATCCTACACTCGCGGTTGCAATACCGCATAAGGGCGTCCCCCAAGGGGGGGCTCGGACCTCGGCTTACTGGGGCATTGCAGGGGGACCCCGCCGTTCCTATGTCCCCCTGGCAGCCGTTGCTGCATAAGGAATGAATTTCTCGAAAGTGGCGGGCTTTCGGTATATTGGGTATGAAACACATAAATACGCAATCACGCCCACCATGTTTCTAGCATTCAATGCAAAATAAATTATGATGAAAAAATCAGCTGCTAGATATGCTGCAAAATACAATTTTAGTAACTGCGTCCAAAACAGCACCGATTTTCAAGCAAATGATTCGCGCACTGGTGTCCTAAGACACCTGTACGCGGCGAAAATTCACGCACCTTTGCCACCTCTATTACCTTTATTTAGTTTTCTATGGTCTGTACCTATTTCTGCCGCCAAACAGTGATGCTTGCATTGCTGTGTTCTCAGTGAAATCCGGTGTGAAGGGTACGGGTGCAGGTGAAATTCTAATCTCATGAGACTTTCCATCTTCATGTCTCAGTTTGGCGAACGCGATTCGCAATATCATTTAGGCAACAGCCAAGATTATATTGCAGTTGTTATGGACAAAGGTAACCGCTTAAGATCAGGTGGACTGGACCTTTTGCTCGTTTTGCCAAAAAAAAGCTCGCTAATTCCAAGTGAGAATATAACGAACAAAAATTTATTGTAGTGGTGGGGGGGGGGGGAGCGAATATGCATTAACTCATACGAGCAACTAATAAAATTGAATGAAACCACATTGCAAATAAAATAAAAAAATAGAGTTCTGCGTGGGCTCTAGGACCATCAAATCATTTTTGCCTTCATTAAAGCAGGTACTAATTATAATGCAGGATGTATTCGCTGACCATACAAAAAGTTGATCTCATTTTGAAGAGAAATAAATAGAATAATTATCAAGTCTAACTTCTAGTTCTGTGATTAAATAACAAAATACAACCACAATGCATAATATTCCATTATTTACACATCACTAAAGGCTGTATGATCTTAGGTCTTTGCCTGCTGACAGTAGCGAAAGATTAAACAACAATATCTATGCACATCTTATGCAACAGAATAAAAAAATCCCGCGAAAATTAACACAAAATAAATACCTACTGCATAACTTTTTAAATGTGTAGGTACTACCTGGGAACTAGATTGACTAGTTTTCAAATGAATCATGTCTTCATGTTCAGGGTCACGAACGAACTTCTTGGAAGGATAAATTGTTCATTAATTTTACATTTGGTCATCGAGGTAGGAAGCGGAATGTATTATTAATATTATTATTTATTGTTGCAGACAGCTCATTACTCGAATAATAAGAATGAAAGTTAGTTAGACGGCGTGGGTGCTCTAGTTAAACTATTGAGATGAATTGCTGTAGATTTAGTTTAGAATTAAATCGTAATTATGCTGTTGTTACGCTGTTTTTTTCTAGTATTTCTAAGTAGGTAGCTAGTTTTTGCTTAGTTATGATTAAATTGTATCTTGGAATTCTTGTTCGTTTCTGGTGTACCTAATTAAAATGAAATGTACCTATGTTATTTTCACACATCATTTAATTTCATTTTGCAGGATACTTGTACGCATATTTTAAGAGCTTATTCAGGTAATGCTATCGAAAAATACTACGGAGTGAACCTTGAAATGCTAAAAAATAATCAGCTGATCCATACATTTTGTCGAGCGGGATCGATGATTTTCTAGGGAACAGCAGTTTTTTTTTCGATTTCAGGTTTGGTCCCATAATAAAATACCATTCCAAACAAAAGAGGTTTTTTTTATTTGACGTGTGGTGTGTACATTTGCATTGCTCTTCTCATTTTAAGAAGAGGCCCGTACCCAGCTGTGGGACAGTAATGGACTGGATCTGCATGAGGTATTTTCGAATGGATAAGAGATAAGAATGGCGTATATCAGACATGGATAATAATTAGGGAGGGGCAGGCAGGTCTCCCCGTTCGGGTGGCGTCTATTTTCAGATAACTATCGGGCGACGGACGTGCGCCTACGCCTCATACGATTTATACATCTCCTTTAATTATTAGTAGTTTTAACTTCTCATTCTCAGAATGTCCTTGTGTTTTGAGTGGGGTGAGATTATTTTTACGCGAATCTTAAACGTGTTTTGATGTCTGTAGCAACCTGTATATTACCTATCTGTTACTAAATTAGGTATCCAATAGCATGGTATAATAACTCCGCCAGGTACTCTCTTCCGCCGGTTTACATTTCACGTCACAGTTTGTAATATGTTTTTTTTTTATAGTATAGGTTGGCGAAACGAGCTAAAGGCCCACCTGGTGTTAAGCGGTTACCTTTGCCCATAACAACTGCAATACCACATAAGCTGTTACCTAAATGGTACCGCAAGTCGGTTCGCCAAACTGAGACATGAAGATGGAAAGTCTCATGTGATTGTAATTTCACCGACACCCGTACCCTTGAGACCGAAACACAGCAATGCACAGCATCACTATTTGGCGGAGAAGTTCTTAGATACGGTGGTAGTACTTCCCCGGACGAGCTCTTTCACAAAAGAGCTCTACTACTACTAACAACATACAGGGTTATTTTTTATTCATAAATAACCCATGTAATCATCAATTTGTACAACTCGAATGAGTAAAATAGTTGTATACAACCTTATTTAAGAATGAGTTAATACTAATTTTGAGTTTATACTAAACCTCTTAAGGGGTCATTGTACCTACTCATTATTATGAATAAATAAATTCAGCTGTTCCCTATATTTTGTCGATTTATGTGAACACAAATGTAGGGATCAGCTGTTTTTTTTTGCGATTTCAGGGTTGGTCCCATGGTAAAAATTGTTTTACTATGGGACCAACACTGGTGTCCTACGAGACGACAAGTTCACGCGTCTTTATCACTTCATTACCATAGTATTTAGATTTCTGTGGTAATATCTATCACTTGCTTATTGAAATTTTCTAAATCAGTAAAAAGTTTCTTGACACCTTGTCTTTTCCACCCAGTGTAAAAAAAAAACAATCTAGAACACGATCGATGCTCTATCCCGTCCTAGAGAGTCCTTCTATCAAATTATGCGACGCGCGCGCCCCCTGGCGGTACGTGCTGAAGACCCGGCCTACCTGAAGTGGCCAGACTTAATTAAGTGCCCTGTATAACGATCCCTTGCGTTGTGGTCGTGTCATCGGCCTGGTAATGGGTAAAAAGCCATGATTTTTGTGTGTACGAAGTGGCAATACCTAGTTGGTGTTACTCTCAATTCAATTCAATTCATTTATTTCGTTTTGTGAACACAGGGTATACAGATCATCATTACAGCCGAAAGACGTCCACTACTGGACATAGGCCTCCCCCAATTAAGGGGGGTATACAGATGTTATTTACAAAAAAATGAAGATCCTTGCTATGTCCCGCCAGAAGGCATACAAAACATTTAGGTATCAATACACTGTCACAATTTAATAAAACATTATTAGATGTCAACACAGTAATAATGTCAAAATTTCAGTTACAAAATTATAATAATGTCAATGAAATAAATTTAAAATTGTCAATAAAGAAATGTCAAATAAATTAGCTTAATTTTCACTACATATACCTACATATAGATGGATACAGCTAGTCACAAGTAAAATAAGTTACCTACTACAATTTGTCATTAAGATAATCATTAACAGAATAATATGCTTTGTCATTCAATAATTTAAAAAGTTTTCGTTTAAATTCATTTGTAAGTAGGGAGTTTGTTAGGTAGTACTTAAAAACAAAAATGAATAGGAATCTCGTGTTTTTGTATGACATATAAAACTGAAAAAGTATATCTTAACTACGGCGTGGTTAATAAGTACCTAAGTTTCAACTTTACACTTATACTCCATCCATCACATTGAAGATGCAAGTTCGTAGCTTCCTTCAGTTGTTTGGTTAGTTCCCGCTTTTAGTGGATAGTTTTTTTTAAGGCAAGGTTGTTAAATATGTAAAAAATAAAACAAAGCGGGTGCTCTTATCATAGTTATGAGAGCTCCACTTACAAATATATTTAGTTTTATCATTTAAATAGAGATTGTTTTTTTTTGTAATATCAATACATATTACTGAAATGGAAAAAATAATATGAAATTGAAGAAACAAGAAAGGTGGATCTTAGGACTAGTCTTTTATTATAATTGGTTTTCCGCAAGCATACCACAATTCCACATTTTCAAACAGAAGCAAATAGGTACACAATTCTCGCCCTGTTATTCACATCTATCTAACCGCATATTAGCAGCCAGATTCCATGCTTATCACCGCTAGTCTAATGGGCCGGATTGCAACAAAACTTGGCGCAAAACAAGGCATCATTGAGACGTCAACGCCGGCGGCAGAGGGCGCTTGAGTGCTGAAGGGTGTACTTTTACCAGGTTTTACGCGGCAAGCGTTCTGTTGAGGCGTGATGAAGACTAGCATAGCTGGGCTTGATTGTTTTATCATCCTGTATAAGCTCTATGTGCAGTTTTATAAACAACTACAGGTCATTCGTTGCTACGACCGCGTGGGTCTCGATTATCGCGTAGATGTCGTTTATCGCAAATAAAAGTAGTGTAAGTACTAAGTACATCCTTCTAATGGTTCCAGTCTATGTCTATACCAAGTTTTATCAAAATCAGTTCCGCGGATCAGGCGTGAAAAGATAACAGACAGTCAGACAGAGTTATTTTCGCATTTCATTTCATTTCATTTATTTATTTTGTAAAAATGTGGTAAATACAGGTTGTAGGGTACTAAGATTAGTTTGACACATTTCACATTATGGCATACATTTTTTTATTATTATAAAACAATGATGTACATAGCTAAAATCACATTCAGAAACGTCAATATTAAATTATCAATTTATATAATATATCATAAAAGAATAACGTTATGAATACATTTACATTTTAAAATTTAGGTATTCGTCGACGGAGTAGAAACATTTTTCACATAAAAATCTAAAAAGTTGTTTTTAGAATTTAGTATTAGTTCTATAGTATGGATACCGCTCCTGTTCTTTTTTCAAAAGTTGTTTACAAAGACAACTTACTACTGACGCTATTACGTAAAACGAGAGCTTAGAAAATAAAATAAAAAAACGCATTGATGTACCTACACGCTACACACTAAGCATCTCATAAAAAGATAAAATTCCATCGCCGAGAAAAAAAAAAAAAACATAAGATCGATATCAATTTAATTAACGACACATATCGTTTACTCTCTTAAACCTTTTAATTCGAAATAAACAAACAGGCATTTAACGCTAATACCGATGCTCGCGTGCTAACTTCAAGTCGTTAAATTAAAAAGTAAAAGCAATAAATAAAGTTGGGAGCCAATGAACCTTTTTTGTAACTTTACACGCAAACTTCTGTGTAACGTTTTGCATTCTGCAACTGGTTACCGAATGTTTTATTGTGTGGCCCTAATAACGTCATTGGCCTTATGAAATTAACCAAAATAATTTTTTCAAGTCCATCTTTTTCTTTAATGTCTCAAAACTTATCTTAATATATATAATTCTTCTGTACGTGTGTTTGTCACCTATCTCCTCTTAAACGGCTAGACCGATTTGGAAGACATTTCGTGTGTATATTTCAATGGGTTCCTGGATGCTTTGAAAGCACAATTGGACCCGGTAGGTGGCGCTGCTATCGGTATGTCACTGATTTTCTCCTAAACGCAGGGATGATTTTAATGATACTGGCTTTTAATGTTGTTTGAGTGTGTGTGTGTCACACTGAAATAATTTCTGTGAAACATGTCTTGAGTACCTACTAACATTTTAATTATAAGTGTTTAAATATTTCCTGATTTTCTTTTATACACAAAACAATTGCAAAAATAATTAAAACCATACAGAAAAACTTGAATAACAAAAGAAACAAGCATGTCAGCAAGTTTCTTAAAAGCCGAATTTCTTTCACGCGAAATCCGTCAAAAGAAAAACTAAGCGTTTTCCATAACGTTCGTATACAAAGAGACTTTATAAAAACATCTAGAACTTGGCAAAATAAACCTTAACTGGTACGACTGAAGGGCTTTTACGAATGCATAAAGGCGGTCATTAAAAGAACCTCATTCGTTGAGTATCAAAGGAAAACGCGCCTTATGTGAGGGTGTAATAAGGGCGATGCAGGTGTTGTAAGGTGGATGTCTTGCGAGGTGAACGACCCCTGAAAGCTGAACATTTCAGAAGTTTGACTCGGCATCGCTTCCTGTAGCTCTAAGTGTTAGAATGTCGTGCATTTTAGTGTTCAAGTTTTTTAAATGCATTGTTTTTTCTAATGAGTTTTTTTGCTGTTGCTTCTTGGCTTGCTACGTTTAGTCTGACGTTTTTTACGTGTTTGTAATACAGTTTGTATTTCAGTGATGTTTTTAAATCTTGCTGTCTCAGTTTTTGAGCATATGTGAGTGGCAGTTTTATTACAATGTTTCATTATTGAAACATGATTATACAAGTAGGAATCTAAAGTAGGAATCGAAGTCTATTTACCGGAACACCAATAAAAATAGTTAAAAACAATTATAGTAACAATCTATTCAAGAATAAACTAAAGAAGTTACATAAAGAAAAAGCATTTAGAGTTTCTTGATGACAAACTAACTTATTCGTGTGTTTTTCTGTGTAATAAATAGTTGTAATATCTTTAATATTTCACAATATGTATATAGTAATAATAATTAATTTTTAAGAGCTCGTAGCGATGCAACTACTGCGCGGATTGTACGATCTGCAAGGTTAAGCTGCACTTGCCGCGGTCAGTCTGTGGATGGGTGACCGTTTCGTTACACACTGAGACCCCTCCGTGCCTCGGAGAGCACGTTAAGCTGTCGGTCCCGGTTGTCATACGAATATCTATGGCAGTCGTTACGGGTAGTCAGAAGCCTGAAAGTCTGACAACTGGTCTAACCTCCGAATGTCAGTATTACCCAGTAACTGGGTTGCGGGGGTCTGATGGCAGTCGCTCCGTGTAAAATGCTGATGTTCAGCCGCATCTGGCTAGACTGGAAGCCGACCCCAATATAATTGGGAAATGGCTCGGAGGATGAATTATTTTTTAAGAAATAACTAAATCTTAATTGATTGCTTTGTAAAAATGTTGCATGGAGAAAGCCTTAATATGGCTATGATTAATACTATTTTAAAATTTATAACACCATTTTGTACCCATATTAGTAAATAAATAAAATTGAAATTGAAATTAATAAAACTCAGACCATATCTTATTCTTTTGGTCTGAGTAACAAACTTATTTTTAAATATCATATTTTTTTTACAATAGAACATTCGATTACCAATTATTGATTTCTAAAACAAATAAAGATACTTAGCATTAGATTAAATAAGTTAAGAATGGTTTCTAGTCTTTAAAAATCTGTACTAACGGACAAAATTAATATCCTATCTATCCATGATTTGCCCTACTAGAGATACAAATTTGACGTATTTTGTATGGAGCTTGTCAAATTTCTATCTCCAGTAGGGCAAATCGTGGATAGATTGTGTATTAATTTTGGCCGTAAGTAAAGTACCTAATTATTTCAAATTTACGCATACGTAGCGAAATCTAAAGATATAAATTGTGGAAAGAAAAATCGCTCACGAGCAGGATTGAGCGATTTTTCTTTCCACAATTTATATCTTTAAAGTACCTACCTAATTTAATACTAGAACTTTTAAGTCTAATTATAACTGATCAATAATTTATTAGCTGCTACTTCCATATCGATTCTTCATTTTAACTTAATCTTATCCAGATAACGATGCTCGTTTACTTACGGCCAAAATTAATTACCTATCTATCCACGATTTACCCTACTGGAGATAGAAATTTGACATATTTTGTATGGAGCTTACGTCAAATTTCTATCTCTAGTAGGGCACATCGGGGATAGATGTACATAAAGTTAACACAATTAAGTAGTAACACTAACTAAGTTGCTGTAGCAACTACTGTAAGTGATTTGTCAGTCGCTAGTAGGTACTACCAACTTGCATCGTATTTCAGCTACATTATCCTAGGGTTGACGCGTTCTAGTAAAAATATTAAAAATGTAAACATTTGCCATTTGCAATTTTTATAATTCCTCAGTGACATTTGCGTGTATTTTTCTTGATTAGGCGACTTTGTTTTGTGTTTATGACCCTCATTTATTTGTGATGGTTCTCATATCTTCTTCTATCTATATATAGGTGTATAAATAAAAATCAATTGTCACATGTATGACGGAGCACCACTTGAGAAAGCCTCGACTGATTTGGCAATATTGTTTTGTTGTGTTCGCATGTTCGTAATAGTCAGGGCAAAGTTTGTATGAAAGCAAATGTTGGGAAAAAAAAACCCATTTGTTTGTTTAGTAGATAAAATAGTAAAATCATGAGGTTGTTGCGGATTTGTGTTTTTTTTAAAATGACAGGAACGGTCGACCGCACGTCAGTGGTAACATTTTGACATTGACAGCGTCTTTATTTCGTAAGCAGTAAGGGTGGTTTTCTAATTCAAGTGTTGTGTCATGCAGTCGACTGTACTAATAATTTCAAGTGTAAGTTCTGTAATTATTCAGAGGCCTTTTACGTTTCACATCCGCCTTGTTCTAATTTTTAGCAGTTTTTACAGATAAAAAAGAGAAAAATGTATTCTATAAACATTCCTTCAGGGATTATTTGAAACATATTTTCGTCTTGCTTTGTTGCTTGATTTGTTGATTTTTGGTCGGAGGAGAGAAAAAAAAATTGTTTTTTTTTCTATATAAATCATGTATGGAAATAAAACCATTGTTTAAATATTTGTTATGACACACTGAAGGATTTTTATAGAATAGATTTTTCAATTTTGCCTAAACATTCTTTAAATCTTTAAAAAAGGCTTAAAATTAGAGCGAGACAACTGTGAAACGTGAAAGGCCTCTCTTAATGGTTTTCAAATGAAATTACTGTATTAATGTTATTAAAAATCTCGAAATATTGCATGCTACAATAGCAATGTTTTAAAACAGATTTCTTAAATACGTTCATAAAATTTATCCCGTAATTTAATCTCATAATCAAATACATAAGATTGCCATCCCTACTGATAAAGTACCTCGGTATGCAACATTCGCTTTCGGGACGCGAACTGCAACTTTACAATGTCAGTCGTTCATTAAATATTTACTGAGCCTACGTGCTGTTTTCAGTTTTCAAGGCCGACGGATACATGCGTTTGTAAACATGTTTTCGTCTTGGAGTTTCTTATGGAATTTCGGTTTACGATTCTTATGTTTGTTAGTATTGTTAGTACTCTTTTAACTTAACTGCCAAGTTCCTGCCATAATTTAAATGCGTGATAAAAGGAATAGTGGTATAATGTCACAACATCAGTGGCGGATTTATCAGCAGGCTGAGTAGGCTGAAGCATACGGCGGCAGATTTTGGGGGTGGCAAATTTGGGGCCAATATTTTTTCATGTCTTAGAAAAATTAAAAAGATTCATATTTATATACCTAAATGTTATCAGGTCCACACAAACAATTCAACATGTAATATGTTTCACCACATAGATTAATTTTTCTACAATTTGCGCAGTCGCGTTTGGTTGCCGCGCGGGAACGAGTGAATTTCCGCACAAAAAGCCGCTTTAGCATAGAATTACTAGTTTGCTTCTAAAGACTATTGCCTAACGATTACAATTAAAATCGTGCACTAAATGCATTCGTGAGTTTTCATAGAGTTTTACGTACCAAATTTTTTCAAAGTAATTTAAAATATTTCGGCTCCTCTCCGGCGGCAAAAATTGCATTAGAGACGAGGGCACTTGAGACGAATCCCCTTGACCCCCCCAGATTTACGGTTTACTCAAATTCGGGTGACTTCATAAAAGACCCAACCCGGGCTCGATAAGTTCTAAACAAATAAATTATCCAAACTTCTGATGAGCCCTTTCATTTGAGTATGAATACGATGGGTCTTAGGTTTATATTCAGAGACGAATCTAAGCGTGAACTCTTGCTTCCAAGTCTTCCAACTATCAAATAGCACTGCATTTTGACAGTTGGAAGCATGAGTTCACGTGTGTCTGGCCGAAATGACTGCACGAGCGCGGCGCAGTGTGCCAGAGCCGTAGCGGGGTCATGCTGTGTAGGCAATTAGGCATACTCCACGCATTATACACTGAGGTAATAATGTACTACGTATGTACTAGAGTAGACATTACAAACAAAAAATATCGCGCAACTTGCTGACCGCGGAGCACGCGCGGTGCAAGCGTGGCTATGCGAGTGAGAGTGTAGGAGCTCTAAAACGTGCTACAAACAATCGATTCGAGGTGTCTTCCCTAGTACGTAGTACAATATTACCTCAATGGCATTATACTGAATGTATGTATAATTGTACATTAATGTGTAAGTAGTAATATGTATGCTGTGGGTGAGGGGCGAACCTTATGCAATAAATAAATAAATATGTAGTATTAAGGCATACCTTACCCCGCCTTATTAGTAGTAAGTCGAAGTAATGTACTACTTCGACTTACTATTTTTGATTGAGCTTTTATTAGCTCAGAAATATACCCAGAAACTATTTCATGTGCAATCTTAACAAAACCGTTGGATTGTTAAAATAATCGTCGAAGACGACGACGACGTCTGTGGTCTAGTGGTTCGAGGGTCGGACTGCTGATCACGAGGGTTCGATTCCCACAGAACACAAATATTTGTGTGATGAACATAAGTGTTTGTGTTGGTCTGGGTGTTTCTTATGTATGTATTTACAAAAAAAAAAGTATATAAGAACCCATATGACAAGCTCTGCTTAGTTTGGGACTAGATGGTGCTGGGTAAAAATGTCCCGAAGATATTTATTTATTTATTTAATCTAGGAACTGACACTTGTAGAGGTCGGGGGTGGCAAAATTTTACTAGCCAACTGGCGGCAAATGTGTAAATCCACTGCACAACACTTTTTATTTTAAGCTTTTGTACCCATTGAAAATATGCTTAAGGCCCCTGAATAACTATTTAGGCATAATATTACTTCGTAACTGTTTGGTACCTTAAGTATTGTTATAGCGGGCTAGAAATTAATAAAATCGGATTTTAACCATCAAGATAATTTTCAAAACATCTGTGAAATTGTGATAATATGCTTTGATAGTCTGCTAGCCAAAGAAATTATACTCAGATAAAGACTAGTTCTTAATAATTAGATGTATGTTCAAATATTCATCAATCAAACAAACATATTTTTCTCAAGCATGCTTGGAAATTCGAACGTTATTTTGTCAATCTTTTTCGATCAATGCTGTACTGGTGAAATACATACGAGCAGCGGCCGGCAATATCAGTATGGAAATCCATATCTGTCCTGTTTAGCGGAAAAATAAATCTATGAAAACTAATATCTGTGGTGTAATTTAAAAATGGAACGAACTTTTTACTCCTAAAAATAAAAATCAAGGAGGTAACTTATCAAAGATTTTATTTAAATTTTGAACTGGCTAGCAAATAGAGCTGTTTAAAGTAAAAAAGAAACAAATTAACATATTGACGCCTGAAAAAAATATTGTTCTTCGTCATTGTCGTCGTCCGAGCAATATGTGGAGCCAGCTTCCTAGATAGCTGCAAACCCCTATTTCTCAAACATAAAATATTACCCGTGCCATGTCTATCCTAGAAATCTGTATCCTAGTAAAGAAACATCCAGTGTTTTTTGATAAATATGGTGCTACGTCTAGACTCTATGTCTAACTACTTTAAATTAACTAACATAACTTTAAATTACCCGCAATAAAATTAGAACTATTTAAGAAAAATGCATATTGTATGGCAATTAAGGTATACAACCATCTCCCTCAAACCATCAAAGAATTACCACTATCCCGATTTAGAAAAAAAAAAGGATAATTTCTTAATGAGCAAGAACTATTATAGTGTTACAGAATATTTAGAAGATAAGATACCTAGGTTTATAAAATAAAGGTTACATATAATTAATATGCATGCTCATAATTTTAATAATTTTGTTATGTTTAAGTCCAATTTGCACGCCCCGAGGGGCAGAGTATGCTGAAATTAATCATAAGTCACCTACATCTGTAATAATACCATATTCTAGTAAATAATAAATAATTTGATTGATTGATTGATTCTAGAAATTACAAAGGTACGGTCGACCCATAAAGGTATCAGTATAGAAATGTCTTTGGGTCGACCGTAGGTCAGTGGTGACAGTTTGACATTGACAGCGTCTTTATTTTTAACCGACGAAAAAAAGGAGGAGGTTCTCAATTCGACGCGTATATATATATATATTTTTTATGTATGACCACGCATAACTTTTTACAGAGTGGTCCGATTTTGATGATTCTTTTTTTAATGGATAGGGTATATCTCGAAGTTGGTCCCATTTAAATTTCAAAATCAAAATCCGCCCCTAAGGGTAGTAAAACAGGGGATGAGTGTTTGTTCACCCAAAGAATTCTTACCTGTTAACCGATTCTGTTGAAACTTGACACACATAAATATAGTTCTAGACACTACGACATAATGGAGACCTGAAGTTAGATTAAACCACAAAAAAATTAAAATTCAATAGTGGAAATATTAATGGAATTAATTATATAGTCGACTGTACACCTACTACTTAGTCTGAATTTCCGAAAAGTACTATACAAGCCTTGGCCGCAACCAGGCATTGATGGACTCACTGAGGTAAAATGTACTACGTACTAGAGTAGACATGACGAACAAAAAATATCGTGCAACTTGCTGGCCGCGGAGCACGCGCGCGGCGAGCGTGGCTAAGCGAGTGAGAGTGCAGGAGCTCTAAAACGTGCTACAAACATTGTGTTCGGGGTGTCTTCTCTAGTACGTAGTATATATTACCTCAGTGGATGGACTCATGTATGTGTGCCTTGGCTACACCTCGGCCAACATTTTCACGTTCGTCCATCAATGCCTCTGTTGCCAGCCGCTGCAGTAATATACTATTAAACGTTTAATGGGTAATAAGTAAGCAAGGTAATAAATAAGTGAAGCCTTTCCTTATGAGTTTTATGGAATGGAAAAGCGTTTATGAAAAGTCACATCATCACATGTCACGTGTCATTGGGTTTTCCTTGCAACGATGTTACGAAGTGACTTTGTCTAGAGGTGCACTAGGTACAGCCTTGTTTTTGCGTGTGTTAGTTAAACCACAGTTCAAACATACTTCAAAGCTTTCGCAGTATTCATAACAAAGCCTGCCACATGACATTAATCGCTTAATTAGTCAAAACATTTCGTTACGTCACCCTAAAAGCTTATTATTTGCAGTGTCCGCCGTCCGCCATTACGCTGGCCATTTTTCAATTATGCCAAATGTGTATGGAGTATAAATCATTGTATGTATGTTAATGTATGGCTATGTGAGGGGGTGACGGGGGTGGTATGTAAACAGCACGTCTGTTTAATTTGTAAACGGAATCGAAATATAGGACCTGTATACCCAATATCAGTGCCTGTGCTGTACGAAAAAAAAAATGCAGCGTAGAAGATTTTTATGCGTTCGGATATTTTTATGAGTGGCGACGGCTCGGTTTATGGATTGAAACGTAATCGGACGGATTCTATTGAATTTCGTGGCTTTTATAGCTTTTTCTACAACTCTATGTATTAAATATGATTTCTTTATACCTACTATAAATGTGGAAGTGTCAGTAAGTGATTAAATGTGAAGGAAAATAATATCCGAGGATAAAAGAAAAACAAAGTTAGACACTTCAAACAGTGGAGTTCTCGCATTTATTTGGAAAATTTAAGAAAATTACGGTAAAACGGTATTGGTAAGGGAAAATGTAGTATTTTTTTAAGGTTTTATTTTGATGAGGAACAAAGCACTTGTCACTATCAACATCAAAAATCAAGCAACATTGTTTCCGACCTACTCGTACCATTCGAATATAATTTAATTTTTAAAACAAACATATTCGAAATTTAAAAACTGTAGCCCCTGTAGGTGGCCAGTGGCGCACGTTAATTCCATCGATCATTACTCCCGTTGCAATCCACCAATCATGAAAAATAAAAACACTGGCAACCCCACCTGCATCCCCCCATCCCCACACCACCCCACCCGTCTGCGTCCAGGGGTTGTGATTTTTTCGAGCGTCACTCTCGATTAGTATGACGCTGGTTTACCTATATGTGTTCAGGAAATCAATTGTAGTTATGTAACTATGTTGTACATAGTTATGGTTCGAGTTTCATTTAATTTTATGAAGGTACGAAAATGTAACGGAATGTTGTGCGCGTGCTCAACATATAAGATGCTTATCTTATGAATTCATTAGGTTTTTTGCACACACGATCTTAATGATCCATTATTAATTTTGTTTTGTAATTCTGTCTGAGATTATGACTTTTTAACACCATATATCGGAAGGGAAGCTTTCAGTCAAACGTGGTTTTTTGTGTTCCTACTTTTCCTACAGCAATTTTTCCTATAAAGCGCATAATATAGGTATCGGGAATGTTCGAAATTTTGGCCAATTAAAAAAACGTACAAAACAGAATCCATCTACGATGTACGTGTGTATATGTAAACACATATATAGGCACAGCGTTTTGTAGTGTGGGTGCTTGCAGGGCTGAGCTGAGCCCAGCCCGATCGCGAAGCTCCATGCAAAAATGTACATTCCATACCAGAAATACTCGACCTCCCGCCCCGCCATATCTACGAACAAAATAGGCAAACAAGGGGAGCTCTAGGCTGTTGTATAGCTCTTTTTATACTGGTCGATGTGCTAGGGGTAGTTAGATAACGGCATGCGGGCCCCTCCGATGTCATGTATCACATATCCAGTTTTTAAAATTCGAACGATGCGCAATTGTTTTTGGTTTAGTTTTTAAATCGGAAGCAGGCAGGCTCGCGTTGCGAGACAACAGATGAATAATTTAAAAATAAATAATTTAAAAACGCTTATTAGGAACCCACTTCGAAATTATTCGTTTGTTCTTAGTTCAAATTCCCCTAGATTAATTCCAGTCAATGGGCATAGCAAAAAGTCTCATAAAACAAAATTGTTTTGTTGCCAATTCGCACATTATATTAAACGGACAAAAATATAGAGCTAGTGTACATGAGAAACATTTTGAAGTCTAGGAACTAGGTTAGATTTATTTCAAAGAATCATTTTTAGTTTTTAATATAGCCAGCTAAAAGCGTTTTTTACTTATGTTTAGCAAAGTAGAGTTTACGGAGCCGTAATTATAATTCTCAAAAGAATTCCTCTTTTTCACTAATGAAATACCTTTCATTAAAGTTTGATGAAAAGGCTTAGTACTTATATGTTTTTTTAATAAACCGAGTAAAGTACGCGGAACACAGGAGTTTTAAGTCACGTAAGGTTGCTTATCATGAATGTAGCATTGATGCTTAGGTGTTTCAAGCTAACATAAATTTCTTAGATATCATGTGATGCCAGGTACCTTGCGAGGAATGTCAATGACCTGACCTGTCAACGAAAAATGCAATTTGCAAGGAAAATTATAAAAAAAACTAATTTTTTTAACTACCTAGTAGGTATTAAAAAATCTATTGTTTCCTGTTGAATTTGTTGTTATCAGTTTTTGTTAAATTTGTTGTAACCAGTTTAATGTAGATGATATCACAATATGGCGAAAAGTCATTCCTATTGTTATTTGGATCGAATATAGCTTTCAATTTAGTGAAATCTAGTGAAACCTAGTGACATAGAGATCACGTCGAAAACTAAAGACAAAAATTCAAAACTGGCAGCATTGAATACCGTATTTCTCTCAGATACTCTAATCTAAATTTTATTGTTCCAAAGTCGCCAGCTAAAAACAGAAGAAAATCAGAAACGACGAAACAAAAGTTCTAAATTCAAAACAACGCAAGTTTTCGCACAGAAGTGGACTTTTACGAGGCCACAAAGTTTTTTCTACACACACCGACAGGGGGTTGAATGGAGGAAAAAAAACAGGAAAAAGGCAAGAGAAACTGTGTTATGAGGTAAGAAAGAGTGAGGCCAGGGGCACGTTCGCAATAAAAAGATGTCTGCGTAAGGTCGGCGTTGGAGACGGTGATTTTTTTAGTCGCTTTTCGAGAAAAAGAGAAGAAAATTCTCTACGATGTGCAACCGGCGCGGATTTTATTAAATCATTTTCTAGTTCGACGATTTCGATGCATGCAAAGATTTGATTAATTTGAACTTTTTGGAACATAGTTTCTTATTTTGTTTATATCTTGACTTGGGAGCAACTTTTCTCATCGTTATTTTAAGGTTTCACTTTTGTTTATGTAAAATTTTTGATATACATTTTATAGAATTCAATCTGCGTTTAGGACAGGCAAACTACACCTCTCAATAACTATAACATATTAAAATTCTCGGCAAAAAATATGCCGTATTTCTAAAGAAGCGCTAGAACAAACATTTCAACATAATCACACAATCATTGTCTTTGTTTTAATGCTAAGTACTAACATGTGGTTCAACGCTGACACGAACCGTTGTTTTCACGGTCAAATTATTTTATTCAGTTGGAGAAATGAAAGAACAGTTCGCTGTCTGCGGTTTGTGACCGTAACCAAGTAATGCATCAAAATAATCAATGGATTTGCAACTATTACGCGCGTGGTAACGGCTCCCGGGTATTTGGGCAGGGTTGGTACGGCCCGGTCTTCGGGAAATACTTTTTCTCCAAGCTTAGATTATTGTTCTTCATCACAAAGACCTAAATCTTCCCTCTAATTTTCTGGAACTTAGTACGAAGCAAGAGTCGTGTTTTAGATCAGTGTTTAATGTAGGAATTTCCTTTTTTTCTTACACTTTAAATATTTTTTCAAGATTTTGTACATGTCTACTTCTAGGCTATTTGTCCGCCTTTGACAGCCCTAGATGCCAAATTGCAGTCTACTGTTCGATTGATTGACTTAGTCCAATTTGGCACATAAGAAAAAAGCTGTCTGGACTTGTTATCTTATGATTAACAGAGCGCTAATTGTAAGCAGGTGAAAGGTGCAGAGAAAGGTGTACATTGCAGACACTTTTTTATGTTATCAAACGAAAAGAGATTTAGACAGTGTCGTAGACAGTTTCGTTCGACGGAAAATAGACGAGACAAAAATCTGAACTAATTATTATCTATTTGTTACGGTGGATGAGTTTTCAAGAGCACTTGAATAGATGTTTTCGTGAAGTAATTAGCTAATGAATCGATGAGGTACTAGTCTCTAAAGATACTCGTTGAAATTAGCGTAACTTGTGGTTTAATATTGATATCAATAGAACTTATGTTATGTATACTATGCTAACTTGTATTATGTATTGTAAGTGGGTACGGAAGTCGGTGTCACATTTTGTTCGTAACGCAGAACTTTAAAATGTTTTCCTATTTGTAGTTGTTTACGTTAAGAATTTTCGCTTTGTAAGCTTTTAAGCACTTCACTATTTCTGCGCTTGAAACTTGGAGCATGTATTGACTTATGATCGGGGCAAAGCCCTAAAACAAGCATTATCGCGGCGACGCACACAAGTGCAACAGCGAACACGCGCCCCACCACCGTCGCGATTCGGCGTTTTTATATTTTTGCACGTTCAAAAAAACGCGAGCGGCAGACAAAGATGGAGTGATGACGAGCCCCGAGCAACAATGGCGCACGAGCGGGACGGACTTACCTCTGTCATTGCGAACGCAAAATAAAAATGTGCAAAGCATTCCTTTTTTAAATGTGATGCTTTTTTATGTTAGTCTGCGTTAGCAATTAGTGTTGTGCGGTTGTCGCACACCGAGCGTTAGGAATCTATGCAAATGATATGCCCCCGGATTCCTCCTAAAAGCTTTTAACGTTCATTCAATGACATTATCGCAAGAGCAGCAAACAGAGATCACGGAAGCGATGCCATTCAGTCCACTTACAAGGTCGCTTGTTCCGCGGCTTTATAGAATTAAACAGAGCCCACAATACCCCGGGCACAGACTAGGTACATGAGGACGTCTGTACTTGTTTTCTTGTTGAATCCTCTCCTCATTTTACCGCAATCCTTTTAAGAGCACGAGTTATGGCGGTTTCTTGTAGAGAATTTGAACAAACGGCTGATGATAGAATGTTTTAAAATTGTTTTCCGTTTGCGCTTCAACGTCTTGGAAATGTTAAAGCTTATTTTCGATATTCCAAGCGTTTCCAAATTGTTTTCATTTCAATGTCAGATACAGAGTATTTTTTCGTAATTTATCTCAGGATACAAAGGGCTTGATATTGTATAGGATTTGAATTAAAATGGAGCATAGAGTATTGCGTAAGCCCTCCAGGTGCATCCGACTAATCAAAGGGAGGGACGTCGGGACACCACCGAGAACGTCGTTGTGAGCAAATTTTAATGCGAATGGAAAAAATGCTGGCAACCCAATGCAGCGCGCGCGTGTGTGCGTGGCGGTACACACACAGCCGCGCGCCGTGTCGGTGCATGCTTTACGCGCGGAAAAAAGTGCTGCGTTATTGATTTTTCTGTACAGCCACGGGGGGTTAGGGGGAAATGTGGGGGGTGGACGCCCGCGGCCTGAAAAACCGTCTGCTGAAAAAAACCGAGACGAAAAGGCACCCCTCCCTTTTTAATTGGTAACGTAGTGTCAATAGGGCTAATCCTGGGGCGGTAATAGCCTGCTTTTGTCTCACGAATGCATTTTTCAGTGTTGCCATGCGACGGTTTGTGTACTTATGGCAGTACTCTGAGGGTTCTCAAGTTTAGATTTTGTGGCGGTTACCTAGGGCGACATGAATTTTTCATATTCTTGCTTTTTGCTCGAAGTAGTTTGGCTGTTTTTTTGACTGCCTCGTTGGTCTAGTGCTCGCAAGCGCGACTGCTGAGCGTGGGGTCCTGGGTTCGATTCCCGGGTCGGGCAAAGTGTTATTGGGTTTTTTCAGTAGGAAATTCTCAGTAGCAGCTCGGAGTCTGGATATGTGCCCGGTTAATGGCAATAGGCTCGCCCCCTATTACATGGGACTATAAAATAACTGGCGAAATGTGGGTGTACTATTACACCTCTGCCTACCTCTTCGGGGAAATACAGGCGTGATGTTAAGTTATGTAGTTTTGCTGTAATTTTATTAACTTTATTGGTAAAGGATCTATTGGTTCGGCTGAACTAAGCCTCAATTTCATTTCCTCTTACAAAAATCATAATCAAGATCAGTCATTCTTCAATCATTCATGACCAATCATACAAAATAACATAATAAGATAACGATTGCATATAGGTTTAAACGCTGGTTTTTGAGAAGCAATAATAGTATCTTTAATCTACTTATATATAAGTTAATATATTATACTAAGAAAATTAATACTAATCAACCCTATTTGAAGCTTCTTCAATGGATTAAATGTGTCTAAAATCTATTTTTGACTTGAAGAAAAGCTTATTACGTCACAAATAGAAAATGACAAGACAGAGCTATTTAATAATAAATTGTTAAAGTCTATAAGACTAGGCAACACACAACTGGCGAAATGTGGGTGTGCTATACACCTCTGTCTACCCCTTCGGGGAAATACAGGCGTGATGTTATGTTATGTTATGTTATAAGACTAGGCACATAATTCTCTAAATGGCGTCGATTTTAATTTGAAAATGAAGCACAGGTAACAATTTCTCTGCTGGGAACTTGGAAGCAAATAGCCAGTAGTTACGAAGTCGGAATAGTTGGAGTAATAATTAGGACCTATGCAGATTAGAGTTACCAGGTTATCAGATTGGTTATTACCAGATGGCAAATTTAAAAGTCCTGAAAAAAAGCCTGATTTCCATAGAAAAGTCCTAAGATTTTGACGTAAATCTATTTAACAACTTTGTGGAAAAAAAAAACAAGTCGATTATAGGTTTCATACTTTAAAAAAATTAAAAAATCTACTATGTTTAATTGAAAATTCCTGAAACTTCCAAATCTGGCCGCAATCCTTTCAGGAGCCAAAAAATCCTGAAACCTCAAGACAAATCCTGAGACATGGTAACCCTAAATGCAGACAACTGCATTTGGACTGCAAGTATAAGCATAACCAGTCCATTAATAGTGTCTCACTGCTGGGCTCGGGTCTCCACTCAGAATGAGTAGGTTAAGGGCCATGTAGCAGCCAAGTGGCGCCCCCATCAGTAAAAAACTATAATAATAAATAAATAATAATAATAAATAATTCTCGAAAATGGTCATGTCACGTTACACTGGGATCGGTCTATCATCACTGATAGGACTATTGTACACAATAAGCCTGATATAGTGATGATAGATCGATTGGAGCGCCGCACGATGATTGTTGATGTCATCGTCCCGCATGACGAGAATCTCGTGAAGGCCGAAAAAGATAAAGAAATAAAATATCTTGACTTGGCACACGAGGTTGTCAACATGTGGGATGTTGACGCAGCAGTCATCGTGCCGATTGTCGTTACGGCCAATGGGATAATCGCAAGGAGCCTCGACCAACACCTGCAGAGGCTCTCATTAGGCAGCTGGGTCAAGGGCTTGATACAGAAGGCGGTTCTTCTGGACACGGCACGTATTGTTAGGAAGTTCCTCTCTCTGAGGCCCTGACCACCGGTAGCTTGGACCCTGTTCCCGATGCCGGTGGGCTACTATTTTTGTATATTTTTAAATGTTTTTATATTTTTTTTTTGTTTGTAAAAATATTTAAAAATGTAAAAAATATGTTCTTGAATAAATAAATGGAATAATAAATAATAAACATTTTTGGGACATTTTACACAGCACCATCTAGTCCCAAACTAAGCAGAGCTTGTAATATGGGTACTAGACAATGGATATAATACTTATATACAATTTTTTTTTGTAAATACATACTTATAATACATAAGAAACACCCAGACCAAGGGTATAAGGGTTTCTTGTAGGAACTACGGAACCCTAAAAAAGTATTACTCGCTGAATACATCATTCATCGAAAATTCGTTTTTAACGATTGAAGTACAGGTACTATAGTCTAATCAGAAACTATTAATTATTTTAACTCTGTAAATTATACTTCGCTGTAGTTGTAGACAAAAAAAGTACGAAAAACAGCCAGTTTTGGCATTTTTTCTATCTACAACTACAGCGAACTATATTTTACAGAGTTTTCTTTTTGATGGGATGATTCGTTTTTAACGATTGAAGTACAAGTAGGTACTGTAGTTTAATTAGAAACTATCAACTCTGTAATTTATACTTCGCTGTAGTTGTAGACAGAAAAAGTGCAAATAACAGCCACTTTTGGAATTTTTTTCTATATACAAATACAGCGAACTATATTTTACAGAGTTTTCTTTTTGATGGGATGATTCTTTGGGATGAATTTCTTTACTAATGGGGGCGCCACTTGGCTTCTACATTCACCTTAAGGCCTTAGTCCATCACGCTGACCAAGTGCGGGTTGGCGAACCACACACATAATCGAGAACTGTATGGAGCACTCTCAGGTGTGCAGGGTACCTCTTGATGTTTTCCTGTTCATCAACATCAACTCAGCCTATCGCAGTCCACTGCTGGACATAGGCCTCTCCCAAGTTGCGCCACAACGCTCGGTCCTCTGCCTTCCGCATCCAGTCCCCCCCAGCCACGTTCTTTAGGTCGTCGGTCCACCTGGCAGGGGGGCGCCCTACGCTGCGTTTGCTGATTCGCGGTCTCCACTCAAGGACTCGTCTGCTCCAACGGCCATCGGTCCTTCCACAGACATGGACACTGCCACTTCAGCTTACTGATCCTACAAGCTATGTCGGTCACTCCGGTTCTTCTCCGGATAATCTCGTTACGGATTTTATCCTTCAAAGAAACTCCAAGCATAGCTCGCTCCATAGCTCGCTGAGCGACTTTGAATTTATGGACTAGCCCAACTGTCAGTGTCCACGTCTCGGCACCGTAAGTCATGACTGGCAGGACGCACTGGGTGAAGACCTTTGTCTTCAAACTTTGCGGTATAGGCAAAAGTATTACTCGCTGAATACATCATTCATCGAAAATTCGTTTTTAACGATTGAAGTACAAGTACTGTAGTCTAATCAGAAACTATTAACTCTGTAAATTATACTTCGCTGTAGTTGTAGACAGAAAAAGTACGAAAAACAGCCACTTTTGGCATTATTTCTATCTACAACTACAGCGAACTATATTTTACAGAGTTTTCTTTTTGATGGGATGATTCTTTGGGATGAATTTCTTTACTGATGGGGGCGACACTTGGCTGCTAAATTCCCCTTAAGGCCTTAGTCCATCACGCTGACCAAGTGCGGGTTGGCGAACCACACACATAATCGAGAACTGTATGGAGCACTCTCAGGTGTGCAGGGTACCTCTTGATGTTTTCCTGTTCATCAACATCAACTCAGCCTATCGCAGTCCACTGCTGGACATAGGCCTCTCCCAAGTTGCGCCACAACGCTCGGTCCTCTGCCTTCCGCATCCAGTCCCCCCCAGCCACGTTCTTTAGGTCGTCGGTCCAACTGGCAGGGGGGCGCCCTACGCTGCGTTTGCCGATTCGCGGTCTCCACTCAAGGACTCGTCTGCTCCAACGGCCATCGGTCCTTCGACAGACATGGGCACTGCCACTTCAGCTTGCTGATCCTACAAGCTATGTCGGTCACTCCGGTTCTTCTCCGGATAATCTCGTTACGGATTTTATCCTTCAAAGAAACTCCAAGCATAGCTCGCTCCATAGCTCGCTGAGCGACTTTGAATTTGTGGACTAGCCCAACTGTCAGTGTCCACGTCTCGGCACCGTAAGTCATGACTGGCAGGACGCACTGGTTGAAGACCTTTGTCTTCAAACTTTGCGGTATAGGCGACGAGAAGACTCGGCGAAGTTTGCCAAATGCTGCCCAGCCCAGACGGATCCTTCTGTTGGCTTCTTTCTCGAAGTTGTGTCTACTAAGCTGAATTGCCTGCCCTAGGTAGACGTATTCCGTTACAACTTCCTGTTCATTGTAACGATAATTTTGAATTCAATTTTCAGCATTGAAAATTATAATCAAGTTACACGAAACTATAAATAAGTCGAAGCCATCTCTTATTTAGAAACTAATTGATACAGTTATAGTGCACCCTTCAGGATGTCCCGTCGGCGCAGACGCACGTAATTAGTCGCCGGAAGTGCGTGTCTGACGTCATGTCCGCTCACAATTGAACCACTTGTGCGACACAGAGGTCAGGGTTTCGCAATGGTTAGTGTGACAGTGGATTGGTTATAGTAACTGTTGTAATTTTTTTAAGAAATAATGTGATGTGTTATACACGCTGACATTTGAATCGCTTATTTCCCGAAAGGGAGTCATTGTACTCATCATTATGAACAACTTTTACTATGGCAGCAACTGAAATCGCGAAAAAAAATCAGGTGGTCCCTACATTTGTGTTCACTTAAATCAATAAAATGTAGGGACCACCTGATTTTTTTTCGCGATTTCAGGGTTGGTCCCATAGTAAAAGTTGTTCATAATGATGAGTACAACTACCCCTTTTCGGTACCTACTTTTCTACATCAGAATATTTATGTCTAAATATCTACTTTATTGAAATTAACTTTTTTGCAAAGCTAAATTTTTCAAAGCGTTTGATTCTTTTAATGTTTTCATATTCATAGCCTTCGGCATGTAGATACTAACATATCACATTATATTATCTGTGATATCACTAACAGATTACTTAAAAAAAAAGTTAAATAAAAAAAACATGTTAAGTTTATATCTCCTAGGGCCAGTTTTACACGGTTTTCCTTCATCACGGTTTAGGTTGTGACGTAATTTGGAAGATGCTTAATTTACCTATTATATAATTGGACGTAGCAAAAAAGAATCCAATTCACACAAAATCGTTTGTTTTTGAAAACTTTTAATTCATTTGCTTCTTTGTCCATCTCTTTGTCTGTTTGCTACGGCTACAATCTTGCAAGTAAGAAACCGTTTCTCGTAATATAGTTAAGCAGGTAAACATTTTGAAAACACGTGTAATTCTGATGACAAACTATAACGCTTAAACGCACCAACGAGGCAGTTTAATTATAATTGACGGTTAATTTTGGGTTCAGAACTCTAACGAAATCAAACCAAATCAATATATTTTCATTCACTCGAAGTAGGTACAAGTTATCCTATCCAGTCCTAACCAAACCACATAACATATAATAGTACTACGTAACCAAACCTTAATGCTGTTTTCTTACGTCCATTGCGTCCAAAATTAATATCCAATCTATCCACGATTTGCCCTACTAGAGATAGGAATTTGACATAAGCTCCATACAAAATATGTCAAATTTCCATCTCCAGTAGGGTAAATCGTGGATAGATTGGATATTAATTTTGGCCGTTAGTGATCTTCTTTTGTTTCTAGGAGAAAAGCGAGAACAGCCAGTCGGCAACTTTAGTTTTTTTTGGGTTGAAAGCTTTATTAATTTCACACGTAAAGCCCTACCCACCCTGTATGAAGGTCCAGTGCATCGAGTGCATTGACCGTGACCGAGCCTTACGTAACAATTGCCACTTGACATCAATTCGCGACAGACAGACAGACGGACGGCAAGTTCAATGTATTGCAATTACTTACATGCTTAACGAGTAATGTATTCGTTGAAAGATGCGATTTGGTATCAACTATATGAAGGGAAATAAAAGGAATCATTGTGAGTAGAAGAATAGAGGAAAATATATGAATTTTCTCCCTCTTGCTCGGAAATTGGTTCATTATTCAAAAAAAGAATACACCAATCGGCAATCGGCATTTCCGTACGCAAAGAAATAACAGGCCGGTAATATGCAACACGACAATAATATACCAGGCCCCTCAGAAAGTATTGCGAAAAAAAGTTTTTATATATGGGAGACTGGCCAGTTATAATGTTTTTCGAAAATATGATTATTTATAAGTAAAAATAAGTAAGTTCCAATTTCAAAATTTCCCTCCACATTTTTTGCGAGTTAATTCAAAGTATTGTGTCTCACTGAAATATGGATCTGCGCCGGGAACATTTTAGAGCTATGATTTTATACGATTTCAAGTGTCGCCTGAAACCGGATGAATCGTACGATAGACTTCAAATGGCATTCATGGATGAAGGCCCTTCCAAGGCAACCGTGTATCGTTGGTATAACGAATTCAAGCGCGGTCGACCAACTTTGGGGGATGACGAAAGAAGCGGTCGCCCTTTGACGGCTGTTACCGAAGAAAACGTGCTAGCAGTGAAAAATTTAATCCAAGACAATAGGCGAATTACATATCAGGAGATTCAACACATATTGAAGATTGGATCGGGAAGCGTTCACGAGATTCTACACAGCCATCTTCGCGTGAGGAGGATAGTATCACGCTGGGTGCCGCACAACCTCACCGATGCTCAGAAGCAGGCCCGGGTGGAATGGTGCCGTGATATGCTTAACAAATTTGAAGCAGGCTCGTCTCGGCGTGTTTACGACATCGTTACAGGTGATGAGTCCTGGATTTATCAATACGACCCAGAAACCAAGCGCCAGTCGACTGTTTGGGTGTTTCAAAATGAGCCAACGCCTACCAAAGTGAAGCGATCTAGAAGCGGGGGTAAGATTTTGATCGCTAGCTTTTTTAATTTGACTGGCCACTTGGTATCAATTCCCTTACGGGATCAAAGAAGCATTAATGCCGAATGGTATACTACCAAATGTTTGCCAGAAGTTTTCTCTGTTATAAGCAACAAGCGACCAAACACAGGGCTCCGCGGGCTACTGCTCCACCACGACAATGCACCTGCGCACACCGCACTCAAAACGAGGGACTTCCTGGACAGCACGCCAGTCAAACTCCTGGGTCACCCTCCTTACAGCCCTGATCTAGCACCGTGTGACTTCTTTTTATTCCCAAAAATAAAAAATCAGCTCAAAGGGATACAATTTTCGTCGCCGGAAGATGCGCTGGCTGCGTTCGAGCAGGCTGTAAACGAGGTGTCTGCGGCGGACTGGAAAAAGTGTTTTGAAAACTGGTTTAGGCGCATGAATCTTTGTATAGAGGCTGGTGGAAAGTACTTTGAAAAGATTTGATAAAAATATATGTACGTATAGAACAATTTTTTTTAGTTTCGCAAAACTTTCTGAGTGTCCCACGTAAATTACTGGACAGTATTTATTTTTTAAATTATGCTACCGAGGTTTTTAAGTACACACTTACATAAATTAGGTGTTTTTAGGTACAATATATTTATCATTATAAAGGCTGAATGCGCATTTTTTTTTTAACTTTGAAAATAGAACAAGAAACGCGTGCGGGCGAATTGGCGCGAATGAAAATTAGATACTGTTTAATTAATTTGTGTATTGTTTCCTTGCAAATGAGAGAAAAGTACCTACTATACAAGTCTCGGCCGAAATAGCAATTAACGGCCTCGTTTAGTTAAATAGGAAAAGCTCCGGTAATGAAACAGCAGTGCTACTAATAATAATAATAATACAATAATAATTCATACCCTTAATAATAAGGATTCTGACAGAGGGATGCTGGGCCAGAAAAATTCCTCGCATGCCTAATGGCTACTGGTCCTTCTCGATATGTTTGGAAGGAACAGCAGTTTGTTGGGCCGGTGCACCCTGGGCATGGGCAATAACTGATCTACGGGGGACCACATTGTTCGTGGCAAATATTCTGTCACGGGAGGAGCTTAATCTGGGCCAATGGTATGTTGCTCCACGTCTCCCTCTGATATTAACAGAGAGCATAGTGGAGGGCACTGGATAGCGGAGCGATTATGTCCTTTCCTGCCCCTGTCGATCTCTTAACCGCAGTAGGAGAGCTGTGATTAAGTTCTTGCGTCTCTTATCGAGGGTTTATGACTTCTAAGAAAACCTCTATAAAATTACGGGAGAACAGGAACTGCAGTGGACTCGGGGTAGCCCGCCACCCGATCAGTCAAGGTCCGTGACTGTAGTGCGAAGTGTTCCGCGCACGCCGGTCAGGAAGAGGGTGCGGCTGTTGATGAGGCTGCATGGAGAGAAGGAGCCTACTAGTGGCGAGCCGGGACCTATCGGGGGTGGGTGGAGAATGCAGAGCCGCCACGCCCCTGGTCAAAGGTAGTAAGAGGAACACCGTGGTGAATTTAGTCGGTAAGAGTCCGACACTGGCATGAGGATTTCTTCATGGAAAAAAAGTATTCTGACAGAAAGTTAATGAACATTGTATTGACCCACAATTATTGTTGGTAAGACAGGTTAAACCCATAATTTAGCTTTTCACCAATTTAAGTAGTAGTAGAGCTCCTTTGTGAAAGAGCTCGTCCGGGGAAGTACGGTAGTAGTAGTACGGGAGTAGCACCCGTACCCTTCAGACCGAAATACAGCAATGCAAGCATCACTATTTGGCGGAGAAGTAGGTACAGGGTACGGGTGCCGGTGAAATTACAATCACATGAGACTTTCCATATTCATGTCTCAGTTTGGCGAACCAACTTGCGGTACCATTTAGGCAACAGCCTAGGCGGTATAGAAGTTGCTATGGGCAAAGGTAACCGATTAAAATCAGGTGGGCCTTTAGCTCGTTTCGCTATCCTATAATTTATATAATTAAAAGAAAAAACCTCTACAAAATTTACATCATCGATGGTATTTCAGCTCAGAGTTTTAGGCAGAACATTTAAGTAACTAACAAAAAGTTATTTTTAAGCATTATATTAATAGTGGGTACCAGTGAAAGTAAATATTTTTCACTGTTGGGACCTATACTTAGTTGGATAATAATGTTTTCTATTCGTCACTCATCGCAAAATCACGACACGTGACAACGACTAACGTGGTTCCACAGTCGACAGACAAATCACCTTAAATTCGACACATATCATAAATATCGTCTACAGCGTCAATAAACTTAACGATATCAAATCACATAGCAGCTACACCGCGAACTTTAACGCTGTAAAATTTATGGAGGAGGTCTAACTGATAGCGGGGAGCGGAACTGAAGCGAACAGAAACGGTGAGGCGAATCATGAGTTTTTTAACAAACGCTTATCAAAGCTTTGAGTAAAATTCAGAGTTATCCGTGTATTAAGATAATTGCAACGCAGTGTCCCGCGAAACCTAGACTACAATTTGCAAAAACGCGGGAAATTTTAAATTTGGCGGGCTACTGCGCCTGCGTCACAATCGCCTTAAGGCCCAGAAATGTATAAACACTTTTCGGTGTTTAAGAAGTAGATGACTGAAGTGCAGACAAGGAAAAGAAAAGGTCATGCACATTGTAATGACCAGTGGAGTTATCAGGAATGAGTATTTTTAAGGGCGTAATTTAATGTGTCAACTTATTAGATACACGACTATTTATAAATGAATAATATTTTTTTTTTTTTTTTTTTTTTTCTATAGAGTGTAATCTATATAATCTAGTCTAGAAGTAGAAATTATTTTTTCGGTTATCTATGTCTGTATACCTGTCAGGCCTGCCAGCCAGACAAATACATTTCATTGCGATAAAATTGCATCTCGTTTTATTTATCTACTATTTTCTAGTGTACCTACTCAAACCGCAAATAAAAAGCATTCAGAAAACCAAAACTCGCGCGTCGCTTACACTGGCACCCGACCCGTCTACCCCGCCACGCGACATCACGTGACGGCTCCAAGATAAATAATAACTTAGAGTCTCCATACTCTATTTATTACTTATTTATGTACTATTGCTTCATTTCTTATAGCACGTCACTACCTAGACTTGTTATCTTTATGGTGCTAAGTTTTTGTTTATGGTTGTGAATGTGTGAATCATTCGATGGTTTTTATCACAGATTAAGTTTATACACAAATATTATATTAAGGTATTTTTCATTTTGATAGAACATTTTTGAGAACTGTCTGTAATTCTTAGGGACATGATTTTAGGTTTTCTTTTCATCATCTTTACTCACATTGGACTAGAGTTTTCTTTAGTCTGCTTTCCGATATAGCGAGTTTATGATAAACAATTGAATTTTACAGTATTCGTCCACCTCACATCTACACGGTAACTATATTTTTTTGTATTTTTAACCGACTTCAAAAAAAGGAGGAGGTTATGTACTCGGCGGGTTTTTTTTTTTTTTTTTTTTCATGTATTTTTACCGATTACTCCGAGATTTCTAGGCCGATTTGCGTGGTTGTTTTTTTATTTGGTAGAGGAAGTCCGCGCGGTGGTCCCATATAAATTTTATTGACTTAGGTCGAGTAGTTTTTTAACTAGCTTCAATAAATCAGTTTAATTTAGCTTCGCTTACCTAGATGATCTACTGATAGTTTCGTTTTTCTGTGAATTATCAACTAAAAAGTATGAAATAAAAACTTTTTAACAAAAAATAAAACCGACTTCAAAAACCTTAACTAAAAAGTAAAAAATAATCCTTGTATGTATTTCAAAATCTTAACATAAACCAAAATTTTGAAGGCGGCGCGTGTTTTTCATGTATGTTCGCATAAACTGTTTTTTACTATAGATAAGCGCTCAACAGTATTTACATTACGCAAAGGGACAGTCACGCGCCACCTTCAAAATTTTGGTTTATGTTAAGATTTTGAAATCATCATCATCATCATCATTTCAGCCGAAAGATATCCACTGCTGGACATAGGCCTCCCCCAAGCATATGTATGTTGGGGGGATATGCCATAATCGCCACGCTTGGCAGGCGGGTTGGCGATCGCAGTTGGTTGGTTAAATACTCAGAGAAAGCTGCTGCCCATCCTCTGGTGAATCCCTTAGTCGCCTTTTACGACACCCATGAGAAGAGATAAGGGTGGTGCAATTCTTTACGTCCGGCACCACACGGACGAGATTTTGAAATACATACAAGGATTATTTTTTACTTTTTAGTTAAGGTTTTTGAAGTCGATTTTATTTTTTGTTAAAAAGTTTTTTTAGTTAAGGTTTTTGAAGACGGTTTTTTTTTTGTTAAAAAGTTTTTATTTTGTTGTGTACTTGATTGATTGTACTTAAAATCTCACTTTTACATCTACTATGAAAAATTGGGTTTTACTCATCGATCTAGTTTTACTGTACCTTTCTATTTATCTATCCACCCGACGACCTAAGGCTAACTATGGGTTTCTAAAGGGTGATTTCTAAAACACAACAACCCTTTAAGGGATGATTGTACTCATCAATTTGAACAACTCATTATAGGACCATCCCTGAAATCGTGGAAAAAAACAGCTTTTCCTACCATTTTGTCGATTAATGTGAACACAAAAACAACAGTTTTTTTTCGCGATTTCAGGGTTGGTCCCATAAAGTCAAAGTATTTTTTTTATTAGTTCTTATAAACCTAATAATTACAGGCACTTTTGAAAGGTCAGGCTCTAGTTGCATGGTTTCAAAATTTTGGGTCCTATGGAGAAGAACCGGCAAGAAACTAAGAAAAGTTGCTCAAATTTATGAGTACAATCATCCCTTAAAGGGTAGTTAATGTTTTACAAATAACCCTGTATATGGTGGATTTTCTGAGGTCAATAGTAAAAAAAAAAAATGGTGACCCATACATTTGACGATTTAACCTAACCGATTTATCTTTTTTTTTTTTTTTTTTTTTTTTTAACTCACGATATTTATTATATAAAAAGATTTATCTGAACACAAATGTAGGGGAAAGCTGTTTTCTTTCGCGATTTCAGGGTTGGTCCCATAGTATAAGTTGTTCATAATGATGAGTACAATCATCCCTTAAAAGGACCTCAGCTAATAATGTTTCATCCACAGACATAGTAAAAAATATAGACGAAGTGCTGCACACAATCTAGTGAAGCCAAAAAAAACTATGCTCCTTCACGTACAACCAGCGCTGACGTACAGACATGCACCTCAAACCGTGCTCACCTCTCTCAGTAAACATGTCGCGGCATCGTCCAGTAAGCATCGCGTAAGCAAATATCCTTCAGGAGCATGGTGTGTGCGTGAGTGCTGGTTGTACACGAAGGAGCATAGTTTTTTTTGGCTTCATTATTATTGTTCGCAGCACTTCGTCTATATTTTTTACTGTCTTGGTTACATCTTATTATAATAAGATAAGATATAGACTATTGTTAGATAAGTTAACCCACTCCTATTAATTGTGGTATGTTAGACTATGTTAAATTAACTACGACTAGCCCGTGTCATGTATCTCTGTATCATGGACGGGGTGGCAAACAAAGGGTGTTTTCTAGTAGGGCTAGATCGTTCCACCCTCTGATTAAGTTGGGGGATGAATCTAGTTAACTCATTATTTGTTGCGCTATTTTAGATGTCAAGGTTAACAGAATTGGTTCATTCTAGGGGTGTTTTACTTTGGTTTTTGAGTTATTTGTCTTTTTAATGTTTCTATGAGGACAGGCATGTAAAATTGTGAGTCATAATTATTTATGATTTCATTGAAGTGAATTTTAGCTTGTTGATATTTACATAAAATGGTAGAAATAATGATTTTGAATTGGGACTTAGTTGCTTTGAATACATGGACTGGGTAATATTATTGTGGAGGTGGGTACAAGTTTTAAAAAGGTATATTTCCAGCAATGACCTAAAATGGGTGGGATTCATTATTTTCTTCTACGTATCGCTGGTATAAAAATTTACTGATTTGATGGCACAGTAATCAGACGTTGCTGGTCCAGAAATTTACTACGTCTCTGGCATTGTTGAAGTCACTCAATGGGCAGGTGTCAGGACATGTACAGGCTGTAGCCGGTGGTCTATGTAACCCCATTTGCTCATGTTAAGCCTGCATCTGTCTACCTTGGTCCACAATCGGTTAAGGGACTTTCATATGTAGGTAAATAAATAAATAAATATGAGGGACATTTTTTACACAGCAACATCTTAGTCCAAAACTAAGCAGAGCTTGTACTATGGGTAATAGACAACGGATGTAATTACTACACCTACTACTACAGTATTTTTTTTGTAAATACATAATTATTATACATAAGAAACACACAGACAAACACAAACACGTCTTATGTTCATCACATAAATATTTGTGTTCAGTGGGAATTGAACCCACGACCTCGTGATAAGCAATCCGACACTCGAACCACTTGACCAAAGACTTTGTCTTCTCAGGTCAGGGGAGATTATACCCTGCGGGAAACTTCCCGCTGGGTTGGGGTCCATTGATAAAGATACATCTATTTTATTAAATCCGATCTGAAGTAGAGTCTGTACGGTAGCAATAAGTCAAAGATGCTGATTATAATGATTATTAGATGTTTTGGGTTTTTCAAATGCTCAAAATAATTATCACTCGTAATCCGTCAATAGAGATGTTCCTTCAACAAATAGAGGGTTGTCTATGAGGGTGCATCTATTCATGTCCAACATATGTTTAACTGAATGTGTTATACGGTATGTTGAACATAAAAAGCATGTGATTGCTGACATATTGGCTTAAATTTGCGTGAAATGATAGATTTAGATTTGATTTTTTCATCGTTTGACATCAAACAATTTTTTAATAATCTTTTAATTCTAATATAATTTTTTTAATCAATGATAATATAATGATTGTATTAATTTCTTTTAGATAAATTTGTACACCGTCAAGGTAGGACATAGAGACATACATTAGACTATACTAAACACCTATTTTATTTTACCTATATTCGCAATAAATGATTTTAATTTGAATTTAGCTGTCAGTGATATCTTTACCGGATTTTTTATAAGGAACAATAGCTGTTTCCGAAATAAAAATGTATAATAAGTGCGTTTGTGGATTTGGACCATCATGTGTTTTTTATCAGTTTTGTTAAAAGTGACTAAGGGCAATCCCCTAGGGTTAGAAAAGTAAAAATATAGCAGTAAGTAACTAGACCATGGGTTCTGTAAAAACCTGGGTAGATATTTCTGGTAGGTATTTTTCTTTCTTTCATTGTAATTTCGTTAATTAGTACAACCAGATATTTACCATAATGTACGCTGTAAAACATCCTAATTCTAATAGAGAAGGTGGTTGGCAGCTACCACCTGTTTGGAACCCAGTTCTAAAAATAATCAAGTCCCAAACAGCACGCAACACTGAAAAAGATAATGACATTGTGAGTGATCACTGCGTGCATCGAAACGATTTTAATTAATAAAATTGTACGGTAGATTAATTTTTTTTTTTAGAAATATCTGTAAAGTCGCTTGGCATCTTAGTCTTCCTGCGATCACGAACGCTGCAAAGCTTTAGAAACGTCAAGGAAAACCAATGTAAAAAATATATTTAAACTTGTTTTATTATAATGTAAGAAAGAGTCTGGATATGCGTGTGCTATGCGTGATATACAGCGTGTAAGAGAATAATAATAATAATAATTTATTCATTTATTACTCTCACAATGGATTACGTGAAACGTGACATATAATGTTTTTTTTTCATTAATCATTTTTGCTACCATTGTAAGAGTTGTTCTTATTGATGAGTATTTTTACGCCCTATAGTATTATTTCACCATTGTGTTACACGCTGTATAATAATTACACAAAAAAAACTGCAGCTAAAAAAACAATATTGTTACATGGTAATAGCGTTATATGCGTTTCTATTTCAATATTAAGGTGGAAGATGGGATCGGTTTTCCATACATTTTTCAAAACCAGATTCTCACACACGCACTACAAAAAAAAACAAAATCAAATTACAGAACAAAACAAAGGAACAACAAGCACCCTCTTCCCTAAATAAAGGGTAGTACACACTGGTGTCGTTAAATAATAAAATCGTTGCGTAGTGACCCGCGCTCCTACTCAAGGTCGCCGGTTCAAGGGCAGGGGAGCGACCCTTCTGCAAGTTAGCGCCCTACAGGTGGATGTTGAGAAAATTCCAACATTTCTGTTAAGACTTTCTCAACTTTGTTTAGGGTAGAAAGTTTTTTTTAGTAATATTGACAGATTTTGTTTATGATACTATTAGGGTGCGGGTTTGTTACTGTGTCAAGTTTTTGTGAATATATTTGTGAGTGTATTATTAAATGATAAAGTGGAGAAGAATAGTTTTTTGAAAAGTGTAAGTTTAAAAAAAAACAATAATGCATGGAGAATGTTTAATAATTATATGTACAATAATTTACTGATATTGAAAACGGCGGCTTCTTACTCAACATAATATTTTCTGTGTTTTAAAATTGCTTGCGAATTTGTGAACCATTTTTTTGGGTTCCGTACCCAAAGGGTGCCAAACGAGACCCTATTACTATCGCTACACTGTCCGTCCGTACGTCCATCTGTCAGTCACAGGGCTGTATCTTTTGAACGGTAGTAGATAGCCGGTTGAAATTGTCTCAGAATATGTGTTGCTATGAACTCTATCACGACAAATACTAATATTAGTCAAAAAAGTCTAAAACCAAAGGGAACCTCGAAAAACATGCATTTTTTCAACGTTTTTGTTCCTTCTCTATCTTCAAAACGGTAATACATACCAGCGTCAAACTTGGTCTGATTATAGTGCATACTATGTAGTTTAGCCACAAATACTAAAAATATAGGACCAACATAGACATATGTGATGGTACTGTACAGTGCAAGCAATGTACAATTTCGTTACACTGTATCAGCACTTTTACCTGCGACGCGCGGCCTACATTTCAGTGCACGAATATCATTCAAATCGCGTGGACTCATATCATACATTATCAATCAATTTATCAATAAACCTTTTTATCAATATCTCGCGTATCAATCAATTTACTATCATCTCAAGTTGTGTGGTCCTAGACTGTACATCTTTATGGTCCTTCGAGCTTCCGTATTAGCGGGACTAATTCGCGATTGTGGCAGTGTGAAAAAGCTGTTGCTACGTGTTGCTCCCGAACGACGACCTGTGGACAAATACCAACTGTCCCCTCAACTCGTCGACTGCTAACTCCATCTTCGCAGTGTGTGTGATTGTACTTCTCTTCGCGGTTGCGAATCGGTTCAGCCGGCCTCCCACAAGCGGGTCTCCCCGGTTGAATTGAGAAGGCGCTTATATCGCGGAGTGATTACATTAACATAAACTGCTGAACAGCGGTCAAAAATCATCAAACAATATCAATCAATAATACAGCATTTATCAATCAAGAACAATCATGAGCATCAACATGGAGGATGTTTTAGCTAATCAAAATCAATTAATGAAGGCTATCGAGCAGCAGTTGAGTAATTTCAAAAAGGATTCTCGAGATCGGAAGACTGTGCTCTACATCAAAAAGCGCTTACAAACACTGGATACTTACTGGGAAGAGTTTCAAACCAATCATTTGGAATTATGTAAGTTTGATGATCGTTCTTATACCTACTTTTCGGATAACTACTATCATAAGACCAAGTCGTACTACAACGAAGCAAGAGAAACAATTCAACAGTACAAATCCTCCAGTGAAACAAAGAAGGAAGAAAGGTCTTTTATCAATCCATCAATTTGTGTATCAGACAATCAAAATCAAGATATAGCAACTGATCAGCAAACTTCGAGTACGTTGACAGTTGATCAAGATCAATCAAATATCAAGCCTTCTGGAAGCAAATCAATATCATTTGGTCAAATTACCTCCGAAGGGAATGCCAGTAAGTTAGAAGAAATGTTGCGTAAGCAAAAAAGTAACTTCAAGGCATTGTCCCGGACAATCATGACAGTAGACTTGGAGAGCATCTCTGAAAAATGGGAAATCGAAGATCTACTTAAAACTGTTCAATCAAGGTGGTCAACTATCGACTCTCTACACTGGGAGATCGATAGTGAGATGTTTTCTGACGACGAAGAGTATGAAGAAGCATACACCAAGTACGAACAGTTATACATTAACATCAAAAGGTCTATCAATATCAAGATGGGTTCAGTTTCTCATCGGGAAAACTGCACACCAAAAATGGATATTCCTAGTTTCACAGGAAATTATCACACATGGACATCATTCAAGGATTTATTCAAGGAAACAATCCATAACAACAAATCTATATCAAGTGCCCAAAAGATGCAGTTCTTGAAAAGTAAGGTGAAAGGCGAAGCAGAGAGAATCATTCAACATTTAAACATCAGTTCAGAAAATTATCAAATATGCTGGGACATTTTGAACAATAGGTATAATAACACGAAATTAATATTCAGCTCTCATATCAATATACTGCTATCAGTGCCTACAATGCAACATCAATCCGATACCCTGATCAAGAACATCTTCGACACTACCAATGAATGCCTAAACGCCATCAAGAATCTCGGTGTCAACATATCAACCTGGGACCCGCTGATTGTTCACTTACTGTCTCAGAAACTGGACTCTCAGACCCTTGGGGAATATTTTCAGTCATTATCAAATCCCAGAGAGTTGCCTACACTAGCAGATTTCCTGAAATTTTTGGAAAATAAATACACCGCACTTGAAGCATCAAGGCGTAAACAAAATACACCAAAATCAACCCCTATATCAAACATTCAAAAAGATTCCGAAAATACCTATCAACAGAATAAACCTAATAAATATTTTAACAAAAACGATTCAAGCAAACCATTTTTCCGCAATTCAACAACAAAAAGTATTGCAATGAGGACACAAAATTGTCCACTCTGCAATGACAGCCACGGATTATTCCATTGCAAAACATTTTTGGAATCTAGGGCAGAAGAAAAAAGAAATACTATTCAAAGATTGAATTTGTGTAAAAATTGCCTCTATGATCACAAAGACAAACTATGTTACTCTGAAGCAAAGTGCCGGGTGTGTCAAGGACATCACAACACCTTGTTACACGAAGCCTTCCAGCTGAGCACGATATCAAGCAACACGACTTCGACAACCCCATCGCCGTCAACGTCACGTGAAAACCAATTACTAAGTAACGTGTCACATGTCTCAAAAGACAACATTGCTGAAGTTTTGTTAGCAACAGCGCTCGTCCGAATCAAAGGAGCACATGGGGAAACCCACACAATGAGGGCTCTCATAGATCAGGGCTCTCAAGTCTCCCTAATCACAGAAAATGCAGCTCAGATACTTAATCTCCCACACCGAGCATGCAAAGGCGTCATATTTGGCGTCGGTTCCAATCAATCAAACTGCAAAGGACTAATCAGTATTTCGGCATCATCTCTGCATTCCGACTTCAAATTCCAAGCCGAGGTTTTAATCATGAAAACCTTACTCAACAACCTGCCAAATCATACCTTTGTAAAAATATCGTGGCCATCCATGCAGAACATCCAGCTAGCAGATCCAGATTTCAATATGAGTCGTCCCATTGACCTATTACTAGGCGCCGACGTTTACTCTGAAATTATTATGGCCGGCATTATCAAAGAGAGTGGTTCCCTACATGTGGCGCAACAAACCCACCTTGGATGGATTTTAAGCGGAAACATCAAATCATATCAATGCAACGTAGTGATGAACAATATTGACGACACACAAAAATTTTGGACAGTCGAAGATATTGCCGATAGCAACATCAACATGTCCATAGAGGACTACCAATGTATCCAACAGGACAAATCAAAAACTACACGAAGGGAGGACGGCAGACATGTAGTGAAAACATCATTGAAACCAGCTACCAAGAGATCATTATCATTAGCCAAAGAAGAGTGGCTCAAGATGAAGAAAAATCTATCAGGAATTGAGCAAATCAACGTACAGAGATGGCTTCAAACACACAAAAATACTACCATAGAACTACACGGATTCTGCGACTCTTCAAGAATGGCGTACGCCTGCGTAATATTTTGTAGAATTATCAGACAAGAGAATGAAAATTATCAATCCCCTGTGATCAATGTAGCGGAAAAATCAAAACTCGTACCTGTCAACAAAACTATATTGCCAAGATTCGAACTGAGCGCTGCGCATTTATTATCAAAACTAATAAAAATAGTCATCAATTATTTACCAAGCAATAGTATCAAAACATACGGTTGCTCAGATTCGACGGCACTACAACAGAAACAACAGCCGCTGTGGTGGCATGGACCAACATGGCTATCTTCATTCGATACAAACAATTATCAAGATCAGCAACAGATTTACATCACGAATGAAGAAATGAAAAAATCAGCACAAAGTAATGTTATTCGAAAAAACGATGACATTGCTCAAATATTATTGAATAAATGTAGCAATTGTAACCGAGCTACGCGTATTCTTACATGGACTCTGCGCGCCATGTCGCGTAATCAGTACAAGCCAAAGTTTCTGACTCTCAAAGAATTGAAGAAATCGAAAATTGTTTCTATCAAACGAGTGCTCATCGATCAAGGTCTTCAGATGACATATCATGGTGGAGCTCGCCTCACCCAAGCTTGGCTACGTCAAGAATATATGAACTTGGGAAGAATCCGAGCAATCGAAAAACAGCTCCGAAACTGCGTTAAGTGCAGAGGGCTCGATCAAATCAATCAAGAAACAGAAAATGTTCAGCCAGCAGCGCAAATAACAAACAAAACATCAAAGCAAACCTCATCAAAATTATGCAATTTCATAATAACATCACTTATTCTCTTGATGGCTGTTATTCCGTCAGCAAGATGCGAACACAAACTTTCAGACCTTGGAAAAAATCAGAGCATCTATTTCGACAAAATTGGTAACATGCGGTTAGAACGAGAGGAATGGAAACTAATAGTTTACTGCGATATGGCTCCGTATTGGCGAGGAATAGATCTACTCAACAAGTACGTGGATTACATAAATAACATATGTGCAAAGGATCAAATATCACAATGTGACGTAGTCAGACTACAGATACGTCACGAATACAATGAACTTGAACACTACAATAACATTTTACTGGGTCAGCAAAGTGAAATCCGAGTGCGCCGTGGTCTTATCAATGGCATAGGCTACGTTGCCCATAGTTTATTCGGAATCCTGGATGAGTCCTTTGCTGAGCAATATCAAAAAGATATTGATTTGATCAAAGATAACCAAAAACATCTTGGTTTATTGTGGAAGAATCAAACGTCGATTGTTGAAGCTGAACTAAATGTAATCAAAAGAGTGGAAAACGCCATGGAAAGGCAACATAAGCTGATTAATCAATACATGATCAACTGCAGTATAGGAGAAAATAAACTCAAAGAACAAATCCAAAAGACGGACATCAAAAGTGAATTTACTTTATCTACTCTTATTGCAAACAACATTCTAATGAACCTCAGAAACATCCAAGAGACGCTCATAGACACTGTAGCTAACATCTTCTACGAGAAATTCAACTTTCACTTATTAACACCAGCACAGCTAAAAGATGAACTGAATATTATAACAGGACAGCTATCAAAGGACCTGACTATACCTATCAATAATATTCAGACCGATTTAACAAAAATATATCACCTGTTGAAAGTGAAAGCAAGAGCTACCAGGCAGTATCTCATATTTGAAGTAAGAATACCTCTTGTGAGCAGAGAAGACTATGAGCTTTACAATATCATACAAATTCCTCAACAAGTGGGCGAAAGCATGGTCATCATAATGCCTATCGCAAATCACTTAGCGATAAACATACAAAAAGATGCATATATACCGATGTCTATCCAGGACTTACAAAAATGTGTTCCTTACGACTCCAACGAATACATTTGTCCACTAAAACGGCCTATTTATCAAATTACTTCAGATAACGACTTATGCATAAAAAATCAACATTTGAATCAATGTAAAACCCAAGAAAAGGAATGCAGTGATCAATGGACGGAATTAAACATATTTAATTCGTACCTATACTTCTGTTGTGGACATTGCACCGTGCATTTATTATGCGAGGATAATATTACATCTGAACGACTCAGCAAGGCCGGTGTAATGACGTTGAGTGACGGCTGCGTCATCAAAGGCAAAACGTTTACGATTTATTCGCGTAAACGTTTATCAAACACAATCAAAACCAAAACAGATGTCATGAACTTAGAAATTCCCTCAATAAACAACATAATTAATTTATCAATTCCAATTATCACCACACTGAACACGAGTGATGAAACCATCAAGCGACAAGAAGACATAGAGAAGATTGGTATAGCTATCAAGCAGATCAAGGCCAATCAGACAGGTATACTAGCAGATCGAGTGACCTATCACGACATTCATCACTACGTAGCAATTTACGCGTTGATCGGAGTCGCCGCACTCTGCAGCATCCTATACGCATGGCGTCAAATACGGGCGCACAGAAGACCCTCCCAGTCTTCACGACCTTCAGCAGTAACGGAACAAGCAGAACCTAGCGTGAGCTACGCCCCCACAGGACGCCCTATCATCGCCATCGTTGACGACAATCACAGCAGTACGCGAATAGTCGACAGGGCATCATCACCAGCTGTTCGGAAACAATTTAATGTTATTTCCTAACTTTTAGTTTATAAGCAAAATTGTTTATCACCTTGTAACTCATGATCATTCATCTCATTCTCATCTCGCGCCCCGGAACATGTACAGTGCAAGCAATGTACAATTTCGTTACACTGTATCAGCACTTTTACCTGCGACGCGCGGCCTACATTTCAGTGCACGAATATCATTCAAATCGCGTGGACTCATATCATACATTATCAATCAATTTATCAATAAACCTTTTTATCAATATCTCGCGTATCAATCAATTTACTATCATCTCAAGTTGTGTGGTCCTAGACTGTACAGGTACCTTCATAAGAAAGAGATGCAAAAATTCTTATTTTGCTTACGGTGCGTTGATGTCTTTTGATGAACTCTCGTAAATTAAATCAGTTTCTATGGGTTATCAGGTCAATATGGGTGGCACGGAACCCTTACTGCATGAGTCTGACTCACAAATGACAGGTTTTTTCGTTTTGATACCATATTAGATCCGAACTTGAGCACAGAATGCCCAATTAAAGGGCTTCGCTTACTTTTTTAGTTCAACTTTATTAATAGCCAGACAAACTTCAAAATTGTCATTCCATTCCGCCGATCCTTTTGTTTATCGCGCTAAACTCATTTAAATCACGCTATAGGTATCTCTTTCTTATCTTTGAAAAAGCACAGAAATCTTTTAAAACTGTCAAGTTAGTCTACGCCCTTGTAATTCTCGGGAAAATAGTCGTGACCTTGTAGCAATGGCGTCTAAATTCAATTTGAAAACAAGCAAGTGGACTTATTTGACAGAACTTTTTATTTATTTATTTTATATATTTACTAACTTACATACAGCTACCATTACAGGAATTCCCAAATCGATAGTGCAGACACTGATCTGATAACCCATTACTTAACATGTTGCCAAACAATTACACTTATACCAAAAAAATATTAAATTAAGATCACAAATAACATAATATACACGCTGAAATTTGAATCGCTTATTTCCTGAAAAGGAGTCATTGTATATGAGTAAAAAACATGAACACACACATTAATTAATTATGACATTATGAACAACTTTTACTATAGGACCAACACTGAAATCGCGAAAAAAAAATCATGTGGTCCCTACATTTTATTGATTTAAGTGAACACAAATGTAGGGACCAACTGATTTTTTTTCGCGATTTCAGGGTTGGTCCCATAGTAAAAGTTGTTCATAATGATGAGCACAATGACCCCTTTTCGGGATTTAAGCGACTCAAATTTCAGCATGTATACAATATCACTCTTGTGAACTCGCTCAGCGAACACATGAACAAATCAACTTTCTCGCTGACTAAACTAAAATCTTTTATCCTTTCCTAATGTGTTTTGTTGGAAAGAGTAGTAAATTGGTTTAATTCCAAATTACGAACAGTAAAATCAGCACCAATATTAAATTATTATACTTAAATAAATATACCTATTATAATAAAACAAAGTTTAATCGGATTAAATCGCGTATATTATTTAAATTGGTTTTCCTGACGTTTCGAAAGCTTTGCAGCATTTCGTGGTTGCAGGTAGAGTAAGATGACAAGCGTCTTTACAAATATTTCTAAAAAAATATTTTAATCTACCATACAATATTATTAATTAAAATCGTTTCGATGCAGTAATCACTCACAATATCATTATCTTTTACAGTGTTGCGTGCTGTTTGGGACTTGTCATCTTAGTCTACCTGCGACCACGAAATGATTTAAATAAAATACGCGATTTAATCCGCGATTTAAACTTTGTTTTATTATAATGTGTAGTGATCGCGAAAACCTAAGAAGTTATTAAATATACCTAGTTTATCATCTTGATAAACTTTAATGTTTTTTTTTTCTAAATAGGCTATTTATCCTAGCCTTTTTCCTTTGACATGTGCCAGGGATAGACTTATGCATTTATGCTGCTAAAACTATTTGTTAGCTTTCTATACACGCTGAAAATATCGTTTCGAAAACGAAGAGGGGTCATTGTACTCATAATTACGAACAACTTTTACAATGGGACCAACTATGGAATCGCGAAAAAAAATGAGGTGGAAATCCTCATGGATACCCTTGTCTGGGGATGGTTGTCCCTAGCAAAATTTGTTGTTATGATGAGTACAATGACCCCTCTTCGTTTTCGAAACTACTACATTTTCAGCGTGGAAGATATTAATACAAATAAAAAATAACGAAGCTTTAATTAACTAAATAACAATCCACTAATAAGGGAAACCAAAGTATGTGTTATCAAAACAACTAGTAAAAATGCGAGGTGAATGTAACGGTCTGTTCCTACACTAGTGTTTATAAACAAAGCCGCCGAGCACGCGATAACGCGCGTTTAGTCGCGATAAGAACGCAATTAGTCGTTAAATTGGGCACGCGCGTCGCGTCGATTCACGTATATTAACGGTGTATACGGCGCGATTTACGTACAGTGTGCAACGGGCTTTATGTTTTGAGTTGCGTTACAAGTTGGCGACACGACTGGCGCAGTGGTTGAGTGATCGACTTCTGCGCCAGTGTTGCCAGGTCCGATTTTCAAAATCCGGGAGGCTTAGTATAAAAAAAGCTTAGTATGTATTGAGAAAAAATGGAAAAAATCGGGAGATTATGTTTTTCAACAAAAATCATAGTTTTTGAAGTAATCCCGGTATTATATTTTGCTACCATTCCAGCTGTAATATTAAAATCAAAGCAGTTTGGATATTTTACTGCACTGTGTAACAAGTGACGGAAATATTCAGGGCAGCAACTTATCCGTCTGTTTCATTTTATGCAGTTTTTTTGCCAGGTTTTGATATTATTCCTATTTAGTGGCTTTATACAGGGATTGTAAAAAATCGGTAGATTTTTGTCGAAAATCGAAAAAAAAAGGTTTTTAGGAAAATCTGTGAATCTCCTGAAAAATCGGGAAACCTGGCAACAGTGTTCTGCGCCAAGGGTCGCGGATTATTTGATTCTCGCACGGAACAAATTAGGTGTATCTATTAGTGTGATACACAGATAGCTATTTCAGGTCTGGGCGTTTGTGAATGTGAGATTTGTGTTTGTAAACGCACCTACGATACAGGAGAAATCATAGTGTGAGGGTTCGTATAGATAGAAGGGGTTCGTTGAAAAAAAATAGGGTACTAATAATTTACGGAGTCTGTTGGGAATTCCCAACACGCATTAGTCTGGCGTGGTGGTCAACTGAGGCCCAATCCTTCTCATTCTGAGAAGAGGCCCATGCTCAGTAGTGGGACAATACTGGGCTGTTTATAGTAGTTACAGTAAATAATACCTGAGAAAAGTCGATGTCATATAGAAGCTTCGTAATCAGCCCATTACTGTCAGAGGTGTAGGCCGGGTTCGAATTTAGACCATCCTGTATGCAAGGCAAACTTTCAACGAACAAGCTATCATTGCTTTTCACACAGAAGCTTACCATCTATGAAATTTATAAGCCAATTAAGCTTAGAAATGGTCTACTCAAACACACCGGATGTCTTAAACTCTCGCTTTTTAAACTATTGTTGCTTGATCAAACGCAGATTAATGACTTGTAAACACGTAGTTAACGGTTCATATAGGCAAAGCACGCGACACCGTATCGCATGGCCGGACGTATGCTAATCAGAACGGCGTGTTTGTAAACTAAGCTTGCGTGATGAAACACATGACTACCACACCTTTGCCTAACCCACACTGCTCTTGCGTCTGCAGAAAGGAGGAAACCATTAAACTCATTTATATGGAATGCTCAAGATTCGGAGTGGACCATCAGGCCTGAGAGTTCAAGACAGACCTGGCGTTCACCTTCAACAACTTGGGTAGTCAAATGCGGAATAAAAACCACTGCACTGAAAAAAATAAAACGAGACTTTTTACTGTTCTTTTACAGTAAAAAAAAACGGTTCAGATAACTTATTTTTATGTTAAAATAAATGATTACTGACTTTATTTTCACTGTTTTTTCAGTTATTTTCACTGTTATTTCAGTTAAAGCGGTGAATTTTACCGAAAAATTGATGTTTTTTTTTCAGTGTGCGAACAGTTTCTGGAAATTGCGGACAAAGCTTAAGGGTCGGGCTTCAGAATAGCTAGCACATACATTTATCAAATTAAACTTACTTACATCTATTTAACATGACTCAATATACTAAAGAAATAAAAGATAAAAACAAGAACAAAAAGGTAATGAAAAATCAATAGCAGCAGAAGCTTAAGGCGTATAAATTTATCCAATATAATATATCTACGAAAACAAAAACACCATTTTTTAGTTTGAAGGATCTCCAAGTGAGGTAGGTCATGATTTTCCTACGCGCGAGTGAACTCATAAAATCGGCAAACGTCGTGTGAGAACTCGTGCCAAAGGTGGAGCGATGATCTTAGGTCAGGAGGATCAGGGTGGTTGGTAGCAGCTGGATACGAGTGGCCAAGGATCGAGTGGCATGCTATTGGAGAGGCCTATGTCCAGCAATGGATAGGCTGATGAGTTACTTATAACATGGAGATATAGACGATCTTACTCACTGGCCAAAGAACACGATGATCCCGACCTTTTATATGCAAGTCAATCGCTTTCCAGCTGTTTGGTTTCTCTGAAAAATAATAATCCACGCTTCCGCAGTTAAGGGTAGATAACTTAAGTGTGTAGATTGAGAGGTTGAGGACTCCAATACACATTTTCCATGGTAGGTCAAGGCTGAAGAAAGCTTGGGGGTGCGAGGACGCTAGTCCGGTAAAATGTGACAATGTGAGCAAATCTCCGACTCCAGCCAAGGTTGTAGGAGGAACAGGTGGAGGATATTCATTATGATTATCCATATGATTTCTCCAGGAAAAAAAAGCCACAAAGCTATTACTTAGACTAGGCGCGTGGCTCAAATCCAAAATCAATTATTAATAAAAATATCGTGAGGAAACCTGCAGACTTCAGAGGCAGCACCTGGAGAACAGTTCTCGATGGTGTGTGTAGTGCGCCAACTCGTACCAGGCCAACGTGGTGGTGGACTAAGGCCTGAACTTTCTCATTCTGAGATGAGGCCCAGCCCAGGTGTAATGCAGAAATATCATCATTATGTAGATATGATAGCTTCTTGACACGAGAAGTAATAGACAGTCGGACGGACGAATATGGCGGAACTATAAAAGTTCCTTGTTTGACTACGGAACCCTTAAAAGGAGTGATAGCCTAGTGGATAAACGCTTTAAATCTTCCATGACTTTTCGGTTTCATGTGCAGATCAGAATTTGATTATCACTTGCTTTAACGGTGTAGGAAAACATCGTGAGGAAACCTGCCCACCTGAGAGTGCTCCATACAATTCTTGATGGTATGTGTAGCCCACCAACCTGTACTACACCAGCGTGCTGAAATAAGGCCTCCCATTTTGAAAAAAGGCCCGTACCGGACTGTGGGACAGTAATGGCATAAGAATAGAATACTAGTATTATTATCTATTTTACGGTAATGGGCTGGTTATGTAGATATGTTGTGTAATCTAGATTTGAAGACTAGGCAACAACCGAGTAGGAAATTGGCTTAAACAGTACCTACACACGTGTTTTTTATCGTAGGTGCACTGAGTTTCGTATACAGTTTATGAATGAAATGAAACAAATGTGTTTTCGGTCCGCTATAGTTTTTTTTTACCAGTAGGAAGAAAATTTGAAATATTTTGCAAACGTTTGTAAAGTTTGAACAACATGTTTATAGTGTTTTGAGACTCAGATTTTGTTAATGAAAGTACACACGGCTACAAATCAAGCTGTACAAAACCAGTATAGGCTGACCTCGCGTTGTAAGGAAAACCTATACAATGCGTCAGCTTATACTGGAAATGTACAGCTTGATGTGTAGCCGTGTGTACTTATAGGGTAAAGTTACCATTGATCGAGAATAATTCTGGGTTAAATTAGACCATACGGAAAAAGATTTTAAGTTTGAATTACAATAGGCAGTCTTGACTTTTAGAGTGTTGGTTTTTCTTTGTGTCATCAACTCAGCCTATCGTAGTCCACTGCTGGACATAGGCCTCTCCCAAATTGCGCCACAACACTTGGTTCTCTGCCTTCCGTATCCAGTCCCCCCCAGCTACTTTCATCATGTCATCGGTCTACCTGGCTGGGGGGCGCCCTACACTACGTTTGCCGATTCGCGGTCTCCACTCACACGATGGCCGTCTGCTCCAGCGGCCATCGGTCCTTCGATAGACATGGCCAGCCCTCTGCCAATTCAGCTTACTGATCCTACAAGCTATGTCGGTCACTCCGGTCGGTTCTTTGTGTATTGTATATTAATAAAACATTGCATGTGAATAAAACATTTCAGATAATGGAGAGAAAAGACATGGCGCTTCCAAGTGAATACTTTTAAGATAACTGAAAAGTATTGAAAAGCAAAGGTCTTAACAAATAAACTTAATAGTTCTCAAATCAAAGATCTCAAAACCAATTTATCGAACTAAAAGGTGCGTAATCAATTCGGATCTAGGGCAACCGCACCTATAATCGGTGACGGGCTACCGTAAAAATATTAACACCTGATTACCGGTCTACCGTGAAGCGGAAACGGGCCTGATCGGTCTGACCACTGCAGCACTGTGGTCATTCGCCAATTTGTCTTAAAGTCGAAGAAAGCCGAAGAATGCCGAAGCCCTTTCTACCTCAACTGATTACTTAAGAAAATTGGGATAGTTAGACTTGTTTACTGTTTGTTTTAGAAATTGCTGGTTGCTTAGCGATTTGTTCGTAATTTTATTGATAATGGTGAACAAGGATGGTGCCATAACTGGTAGGTAATGATGGTTGAACAGTGTTAAATATAATAACACTACTACTACAATAACTAGCTGACGCCCGCGGCTTCACTCCCGTGGTACCTATGTCGATAAAAAGTATTCTATATTTTAATCCAGAATATGGTCTATCTGTGTGTCCAGTTTCATTCTTATATGTTCAGTAGTTTTTGCGTGATGCTCGTACAAACAAACAGATAATTGAAGTTTTATATAATAGTATAGATTATGCAAGAGTTTGTTCTTTTTCGGGATTCCCTTGGTTTTGATTCTTTTGATGTCACCGACTGACGTAAGTGGAAGTTAAATTCGATATCGACATAAGCAGTGTTCACGGTAGCTTAAAGGCTAAAGCACTGGTGTACTGAGCCAGGAATCGCAGGTTCAACTCCTGCTTGTGATCGAGTTTTTCTTTCTACAATTTAAATCTTTAATTTGATTTATAAGATCGATTTCCTACAACATTTGAACCAACAAATCTTTTTATCGCGATAAAAGTTATGCTCGTTTGCATACACGAGAAACGAAGCCCGCTTTATTTAAGTCTAAAATTCTTCAAATTTGAGCGCTTCTTAATTGGTCAAGTTACAAAGAAAAATCTTGAAGCCGAGACTAAAATTCATAGAAAGTATAAAATTAGATTTAACTGCAACAAGCCGCGGCAGACGTCACGGGCGATGATTCTTTGAGTGCGCAGGTGACTCGGCACTTTTTGTCTCAAAAGTAATTAGGCGTGCGAGGACGACTGTTGGTGCTTCCACCCGAATAAGGAAAATACGCTTTTTTTCGAGAGTTCATTGACTAAGGTATGTTGCATTGGTTTAGAGATTTATCTCGTTTTTATCTCAGTTAAATAACTTATTGCAGTTTACATCTGGGCTACATAATACCAGCCTGTATTTATCCCACCACGGAATGGCAAAGGCCTCTTCTTATACAGGGAAGGAACAAAGGTTTAAGGTTTTATTATTATTTCTCTGTGTGTGTATAAATTTAATAAATAAATAAATAAGAACTGTATGTATGGGGACCGAGTCCCCCACGTCCGTAGGAGAGTACCCCTTTTCCGAATCCCTACACGTGATCCCTGGGTGGTGCAAATCAGGTGACATACTGGTGGTAAACCACGGTCGACGGCTTGCGACCATCCACCGGGCAAAGACGTGCTGCCAAGCGACCTAGTAAGAAAGAAAGAAAGAAAAGAAAGAAAATGTGTTTATTGGCACATACAATCAAATTTACAAAAATAAAAGAACATGAAAAATAAAACAATTATGTAAGTGCCAAAGAGCCACCAGCTCAGCATAATGTTAGGTAGCAGTACAGGTACTGACTACCCAACGCTGATTTTCAGCTGCGACCCACGAGTGCCATATATAGTAGTATTCCGGTAATATGGTTTCGTTTTGATCTAGTCTCAAAGTCCTTAACGTAACAAATAAACGTCAAACCGGATCATCTACTGTCATGAGATTGACTTTTACCACTGATATTAGATTATTTTGATAGTTTTCAATTACTAGAGTTGGCCTTTAGGGTAATGAATACGACACACCATTCACCACCGGACCTTAATTTTTTTTAAATCCAACTTTTGCCGATGCTTCAGTACACTTAGTTACTATGCTAGCCTCATAGGTATCTCTCATATATACAAATTAAGACAAAAATAAGAAAACTATACTACATTATACAACATATCAACTTAAGACCTACTTAAACCTACCTACCTACCTAACTTAACTTACCTACTTACTTTCTTACATTGGGTACCAGAGTTCAAACAAACACTTCATACCGAGAAATTGTATAACTACTATTTGTAAGTGTTTACTGTACACCATTTATGTGAAATAAAAATTTATTTATTTATTTATTTTTTATTTAAAAAAATCTTTCATAAATCTATATACAACGTGTTATTGAAATAACTGAAAACCTCTTAAGGGGTCATTGTACCCAACAGTATGAACAATTTTTACTATGGGACCAATCATGAATTCACGAAAAAAAATCTGCTGTTTCCATTATTTTTGTTCATATAAATCGAAAAAATGTAGGGATCAAATGTTTTTTTTTCGCGCTTTCGGGATTGATCCCGTAGTAAAAGTTTTTCATACTTATGAGTACAATGACCCCTTAAGAGGTTTTCAGTTATTTCAATAACACGTTGTATACAGCCACTACATTTTTACATAAAGATTGGCGTAGAATAATATTAATTTTACCATTATAAAAATCTGTACCAACATAACTATACAGAAAATCTGCAAAATTATGAAATGTTGGTCTCCTTTATTCAATTATTAACTTATCGTTTACATCCTTAAAGTAAACGATAAGTTAATAATTTAATAAAAATCAATAAAAAAGTACTTTATTTTTATATAGGCTTCCACCGGCATTTGGTGTAGGGTTCAAGCTACCGGTGGTTAGGGCTCCAGAAACGAATTATTATTATTACGTTGATGATTTTGTTCTTTTTGGAAGTTAGATTATAACCTTATCGACCATCTTTTTTACCCGACTGTCCCAGAAGAAGGGTAATGGATTTAAGATTATCGATATCTTATTAAGAGAAACCATCGGTATTGAACAAAAAACGAATACTTCAACAAAAAACTAAAAAAAAAATTGAAACTGAAAGCTTCATTTCACTTTTGCGTTGACAATCGGCTTAAGTCCACTGTCGCCGTCGTAACCTAGCCATTGACATACGAGTTGACTCAATCGTCTAAACGAGGTCTTACTTAAGTATACTTGAGCACACAAGTGTTACCAAACGGTAAGAAAACGCAACTTCACTGACATTGAACTTGAACAAAACTTGGAAAGAGCATAAATACATTCATAAACACGTTTTATAACTTTTATTTCTATTGCTATCTCGTTCTATTGAAAGGAAATTGACAATGACACGAGAGATTTATCGGGCGTTTAGGGATGCGAAGTTTGGTGAGTGAGAAGGGTGAAAGTTGAACCGGTTAGCTATTAATCTAGAACTATGGACAAACTAGAATGATACTACTTGTATTATTAGAATAAAATATGAGCTTTTACATAATATTTTGTACTTATGTCATATTTTTTTCTACACAAAACGCAGTTTTTTTTTGTGACTGGGTATAAAAAGTTTTTTTTGTGACTGGGTCAGAAACAGGGTATAAAATGAGCAAATGGTGGTCATTCTCTTGTTCACAAACTAAGCTTGTTTTGAGCTATCGCTCTCTTTTACTAATAGTAGATACAAGAAAGGGATGGTGACAATTTTAGTGCTGTTAAAATAGTGTTAATTAAAATTTCCATGCCAGTTTAGTCGTGATCTCGGAACGTGCCGATTAAAATACGAAGAAGTGTAACACGTAAACTAATTTGACAGTTCTAAAATCCTTCATCAACTCAGCCTATCGCAGGCCTCTCCCAAGTTGCGCCACAACACTCGGTCCTCTGCCTTCCGCATCCAGTCCCCCCCAGCCACGTTCTTCAGTTCGTCAGTCCACCTGGCAGGGGGGCGCCCTACGCTGCGTTTCCGATTCGCGGTCTCCACTCAAGGACTCGTCTGCTCCAGCGGCCATCGGTCTTTCGACAGACATGGCCAGTCCACTGTCACTTCAGCTTACTGATCCTGCAAGCTATGTCGGTCACTCCTATTCTTTTCCGGATAATCTTGTTACGGATTTTATCCTTCAAAGAAACTCCAAGCATAGCTCGCTCCATAGCTCGCTGAGCGACTTATTTTTCTTGCTCAGAGGTTGTCTATTACCTTTTCTCATATGATATCAATTTAAACGAATTTATGACTAATACTCACAAATGAGTAAGGCAATCAATCCAAGGCTAAAAAAAAAACATTCAATAGGCTATTGACCTCCTCTTATAAAACACAATCTAGATTTTTATATTTCCTTAAAAATTGCTTTACAGAAAGCGAATGTTAAAAATAAAAGTGGTTTGTTTCTACTTTGTAAGAAACACAAATATGACAAAAGTGGACAATTAGAGATTTTTGTATAATACATATTACTTTGTATCGGTATAATCTATTAAATAAACTTTATCTTAGGGATTTGACACTGCACGTCAAGATACTGGTATCCCACCTGGTTTGGCTGCCGATGCTCCCAAATATAAGCATGTACAATGTTGAATGGTTAATCAAGTTATAAGTTTAATATTGTTATTCGTGGTGGTGGTGTAGGCTCGCCCCCTATTACATGGGACTTATACCATAACTGGCGAAATGTGGGTGTACTATACACCTCTGCCTACCCCTTCGGGGAATACAGGCGTCAAATTGTTATTGTGGTGTTATTAACCATTATAATTATGGTCTGCAGTCAAGAACAGTAAGAAAGAAATAAACATTTATTTGACACAAAGCACATAGATACACAGACACAATTCAACAGGGACACAATCAAATATACGGATCATAGATGCTGTGTGTCTAGCGACTGTGCCAAATAGGTCCAGTTCAGCATAAATGCCAGGCAACTAGTGCCTGACGCTGGTTTTCAACTGAACCTTCATTCGTAAACGTAGTAGAACAGTAATTTATTTTATTTATTTGTTTAGTGGTAAACATAACAAAAACATTCTAAAGATGTAAACATAAACTCATTAGAGTTTTACCGTACATCAGTATCATCGACTATACAAACAGGTAAACAAAAATATAGTTAACAAGGTAGGATATTAAATACGTACAATGAGGGTAGATACCAGATAATATTTAGCTACATTATGAAGTAGCGAACACCGGTGACGGCGCGAGCCGTCATTAAAAACAAAGTGGTGGAGGGTAGTATTTGTGTTGATACAGGTTGTTCCTACAAATGCAGCAAACTTCTTGAGAATTTATTATACTTACATTTTAATGTTATTAATTGTATTGACTAGTTATTTTTATTATTGGGTATTTGTAACTTGCAAGAAATGTAGTTTTAATTTAAATTTTGTTTATTTTTTTGTTATTTTATCCCTTAAAGATGTTGGTAGTTGATTAATTAGGTAGGTTATAACATATTTTAACGTTCTCCGACCATGCAAATTATAATATTTTGGAAATAACAATTTGGCATTAGTGACACTACGAGTTTTCATTTAATTTTTTTGTAATATTTTAGTTTTCTTAAGATTTTCATTAAAAAATTATTCCGTTAATAATGTTAGTTCAATTTTGTCGTGTATTGGTATAATTTTACAGCGATCAAATAATTTATGGCAATCATTTTTGTACTTTTTCTTAATGTTATAGGGAACAATGGTTTTTAATATACGTACTTGGAGTGTATATACGTGGGACACTCAGAAAGTTTTGCGAAACTAAAAAAAATTGTTCTATACGTACATATATTTTTATCAAATCTTTTCAAAGTACTTTCCACCAGCCTCTATAAAAAGATTCATGCGCCTAAACCAGTTTTCAAAACACTTTTTCCAGTCCGCCGCAGACACCTCGTTTACAGCCTGCTCGAACGCAGCCAGCGCATCTTCCGGCGACGAAAATTGTATCCCTTTGAGCTGATTTTTTATTTTTGGGAATAAAAAGAAGTCACACGGTGCTAGATCAGGGCTGTAAGGAGGGTGACCCAGGAGTTTGACTGGCGTGCTGTCCAGGAAGTCCCTCGTTTTGAGTGCGGTGTGCGCAGGTGCATTGTCGTGGTGGAGCAGTAGCCCGCGGAGCCCTGTGTTTGGTCGCTTGTTGCTTATAACAGAGAAAACTTCTGGCAAACATTTGGTAGTATACCATTCGGCATTAATGCTTCTTTGATCCCGTAAGGGAATTGATACCAAGTGGCCAGTCAAATTAAAAAAGCTAGCGATCAAAATCTTACCCCCGCTTCTAGATCGCTTCACTTTGGTAGGCGTTGGCTCATTTTGAAACACCCAAACAGTCGACTGGCGCTTGTTTTCTGGGTCGTATTGATAAATCCAGGACTCATCACCTGTAACGATGTCGTAAACACGCCGAGACGAGCCTGCTTCAAATTTGTTAAGCATATCACGGCACCATTCCACCCGGGCCTGCTTCTGAGCATCGGTGAGGTTGTGCGGCACCCAGCGTGATACTATCCTCCTCACGCGAAGATGGCTGTGTAGAATCTCGTGAACGCTTCCCGATCCAATCTTCAATATGTGTTGAATCTCCTGATATGTAATTCGCCTATTGTCTTGGATTAAATTTTTCACTGCTAGCACGTTTTCTTCGGTAACAGCCGTCAAAGGGCGACCGCTTCTTTCGTCATACCCCAAAGTTGGTCGACCGCGCTTGAATTCGTTATACCAACGATACACGGTTGCCTTGGAAGGGCCTTCATCCATGAATGCCATTTGAAGTCTATCGTACGATTTATCCGGTTTCAGGCGACACTTGAAATCGTATAAAATCATAGCTCTAAAATGTTCCCGGCGCAGATCCATATTTCAGTGAGACACAATACTTTGAATTAACTCGCAAAAAATGTGGAGGGAAATTTTGAAATTGGAACTTACTTATTTTTACTTATAAATAATCATATTTTCGAAAAACATTATAACTGGCCAGTCTCCCATATATAAAAACTTTTTTTCGCAATACTTTCTGAGGGGCCTGGTATTTGATCAATAGCCAATTACTTAGCTCTGTAAAAAGACTTAAACACATTCTTATGTATAATGGTCGGCGGATATTAGCATACTATTAAGTACAGTGGAGCGCACAAGTGTTAGCGAACTGCGCTAGACGCACCACGACCTTGAACTTTGCGTCTCGAGATGCAACGCATTTGCATATAAACGCAGGCGAGCGGCCGATGCGATTATCGACAAACTGGTTATACGTATAAAAGTACGGCGCGACGGAACGCAACTGGTTTTCTTGTACTGTTTAGCGATTAAGTGTTTTGTGCTTTTATTTGGTTTGCTTTTGCTTTTCTTGAGAGGAAATGTGTCCGTTTTGTAGAAGATGGGTTACACGTTAAGCGGGATGTAATTTTATGCCATGATGTTTTTGAGTAGTCTACATGCATTTAGTGTGTTTAAATAATATAACTTTATTTTAACACGTAGATATTTATTGACAGAACAACAATCATCAACCTCCAAGCCTTTTCCCAATTATAATGGGGTCGGCTTCCAGTCTAACCAGCCCCCCGATTCAGAACCACGCGATAACCAGTTGTTGACCGGTTCGGTTTGTTATCTCGTTTCGTCTGATGATTCACGCAACGAGAGAAAAAGAGATAACGAACCGAATCGGTCGACAACTGGTTATGGTGTGGTTCGGAATCGGAACTCGTAACGACTACCAAAGATATTCGTATGAAAACTGGGACCGACAGCTTTACGTGCTCTCCGAGGCACGGAGGGGTCTTGATGTGAAACGAAACGGTCAACCATCCACTAGCTGACCGCAGCAAGCACAGCTAACATGTTAGAATAACAATATATATTTTTTTTTTTTTTTTAATGAAAATAGCGTATTATTATAAAGCACTGATGTACTGAACCAGGAGTCGCAGGTTTGAATCCTGCTCGTAAACGAGTTTTTCTTTCCACAACACAGACGGTAAAAATAAAGACAAAGTGCTGCGAACAATCATAATGAAGCCAACAAATTCGTGCTCCTCCGTGTACAAACCAGCGCTCACGCACACACATGCACCTCAAACCGTGCTCACCGCTCTCAGTACACATGTCGCGGCATCGTCCAGTAAGCATCGTGAAAACAAATATCCTTCAGGTGCATGGTGTGTGCGTGAGCGCTGGTTTTTATACGGAGGAGCACGGTTATGTTGGCTTCACTATGATTTTTCGCAGCACTTCTTCTATATTTTTACTGTGTCTGTGTTCCACAATTCATATAATAAATAAATAAAATTGTTACACGACACGGTAATTTTTCTCTAAATTGTTACTTAATTATTCGATAAAATTAAATATTTATTTTGTTATAAGTGAATGAATGCATGAATGAGTTATTTCTCGCCACAATATTAGTTATTACATTAGTTTTACATGGTATCAGAGTAAGCCATAAAAGTTAAAAATACTGTGGGAGACTGGTGCCTAAACTAAGCTCTAGGCCTGTATTTCAGAACACCAGATCTCCACCTATTAAATAAAGATTACATTTTTATTTTGCTATGTTCTAGCCTTAAACAAAATGTAGCCTTCCTTATTGGACTAGTGACTCGAGAGTAGAATATAAGTAAAAAATTAAATTTGGTAGAATTAGTTAGGTAAGTATTTAGTTTTGTGTGTGAAAGTGTATGTGTGTGGAGTGGTGTTAGTGAGTGTGGTGAGTATGCGTGGGTGTGTGGGGAGGGGGGTCAAAACGGGAAAGTAAAAGTACTTTTATACATACTCGGTATGTACGGTCGACCGCACGTCGGTGGTAACACTTTGACATTAGCAGCATCTTTATTTCGTAAGTAGTAAGGGCGGTTTTCGAATTGACGTGTTACCACTGTCATGCAGGCGACTGTACTACTACTGTGGTAGGTGCATATTATTTTATTTTAGTGACCAGATGCTTCGTCCTCGTAGATTATACGAATGCTTCGTACTAAATTACAAAGAATTAGTTCTTATTACTTTTCCGCACGACTGTACTTATTCGCTGCTAAAGGGCGTGTACCAAATCAAATCCCAGACGCAAATAAAATATTGTTAATCTTATTTATCTACCTGTATAGTGTTTATCTATATCTTTATATTATTCACGCTGGCTTAACTATATATAGACAGCAGAACTTATTTTGATTTGTTGTAAGTAGGTATAAGACCGCAAAAGCTTAAGTTTAGACAGACTAAGTTACATGTAAGATTATGCGCACATTTTGTGTGTAATTATTAAGATTTGAATGGTCGGAAGCTGTGTAGGAATAGATAATTACTATACAACATGTTGCTCTGCATTCGTGCCATATTTAAGGAGGTGACTATACCACTGATACTGAACACGAATAAAAAAAACAAAACCAAAAAAAATTTTTTTTTGTTTAAATACATGTTTGTAAACAAAAAAATCCCCTCCGTGTGTCGCGAGCGACACAAAAACGATGGGTGAAAAACCACCAAAACATTTTGCAGGTATTTCCACCCTATGACAATGCCACCGATGACTTATTTTCAGAGTCGTTCAGGAATTATTCTCAAACCCTTGCTAGGTTTCTAAGTGAAAATTTGGGTATTAAATAATCGTAGTTTTATTTTAGTATTTTTAGATGACCAAGCACATTATTTATCATTTGCTCTAGAAATATGGCACGGTTACAGATTAACAACTTGTATAAAAATACTCAATTAGAATAATTAAATCTCCTTCGGATTGCAGACGACACTATTAAAATTTGTATTTTTTTACTTTTAGTAAAAAAAATACTCGTTTTGAAAACATACTCGTTTTTATTTCGATTTAGCAAAGATTTTATTATATCAAATACGTTTTGTTTTTCCTTAAAGGATTTTATGGAGCGCCATCTTGTTGTTAGCCATGCTGAGAATGATTCTCAAATTTTCCTTCCTTAACAAAATATTAAATAAAATATTATTTAATTTAGTTATATAACAGAAAAAAATAAAATAGAATATTATATTTATTTCTGAAACACTTCTGTCTCTAAGTTCACACCGTCTATTGTCCGTAAATCTTATTGGATATAAAATATTAATAATATGATTAATAAAAATACTTGTCTATATCTACCAGATTGTTTGGTTAATAAGATTAAACGAGTTTTGTTGAAAATGTGGATAATTAGATTTATATTAAGTTATTTCTGCATATGAAGTGCATTTTATATTAAGTTATTTCTGCATATGAAGTGCATTTCTGCATATGAAGTGCATTTTATCTATGGTAAATGAAATACATGTTTGTTTTTTTGTGGTAGGAATTTTAAACAAGCAGCTTTAATTAAAAATCGTTCCGTAAAAACTACAACGTATTATTGAAATAACTGAAAACCTTTTAAGGAGTCATTGTACTCATCATTGTGAACAACTTTTACTATGGGACCAATCCATGTACATTTGTGTTCACATAAATCGACAAAATGTAGGGAACTACTGTTTTTTTTCACGATTTCAGGGTTGGTTCCATAGTAAAAGTTGTTCATACTGATGAGTACAATGACCCCTTGAGAGGTTTTTAGTTATTTTAATAACACGTTGTATATCAAAATAGTATTGAAAATATTTTTGACTTAATTTTTCAGACAACGCTGTAACTCAGTACAGTTAATGGAATAAAAACCTAACCTAATTTTATTTACACAACTTGAGCTAACTTGAGCGAAATCTAACGATTTAAATTGTGGAAAGAAAAAATCGCTCACGAGCAGGATTCGAACCTGCGACTCCTTCCTAGCTCAGTACGCCACTAAGCTACAGTGAAATAAAAAATGAAAAAAAAAAAATTGTAAGAGTAGGATATCTATACGTCTTTGAATTAACTGTAATGTTAGTCGAGTCGGTTAAAAAACACTATCGCTGACGTCGCCCAAAGACGTACCAAGTGCTGAGAATTTCGATACTACGAGCAGTGTTCATGGTAGCTTGGTGGCTAAAACACTGGTGTACTGAGCCAAGAGTCGCAGGTTCGAATCCTGCTCGTGAGCGATTTTTTCTTTCCACAATTTAAGTCGTTAGATTTCACTTCGCATGCGTAAACGCGTTAAAATAATAAAATAATTGAGATTTCCACTTTGGATTTTCAAGTAGTAGCGGTCCAAAAGATCACAAACTACTGGTCTGTGGGGTAAATTCTTATGAAAACATGCTCATACAAATTACTAGGAATCGTGCCGTTTCTTCGGGCTAATCTAGATTATTAGCGAACAAAGTGTTACGCTGTTTTCTTGCCCGAAAAGCTTATTAAGCTCTGCTGAATAAAGACTGTGCCTTATAAGATTGCATGTGAACTATATAATTTACTGACATTTGATATTTTGGGTAAATAAACGTAATTTTAATAAATACACGTAATGCCTGTAGTACCACCACCCTATCTCTTTTCATGGGTGTCGTAAAAGGCGACTAAGGGATTCACCAGAGGATGGGCAGCAGCCTTCTCTGAGTATTTAACCAACCAATTGCGATCGCCAACTCACCTGCCAAGCGTGGCATGGCACATCCCCCCCATTTGGGGAAGCCTATGTCCAGCAGTGGACAACTTTCGGCTGAAATGGTGACTACGTTTTACGATAAAACCAAGCTAATTAGCTGCTGCAAGTGGGCCTCAACTTTTCGTTAATTTTAATAACTAAAATAGCGAATTATTTAAGAAATAATACAATCGTTATGTTTCAGAGGTCAAGCGATTATAAAAGTTTTAATGTAATTGAATTTTATTGTTATAATAAATCTGCATATATAATGTTTTCCCAGTGCAGACACTTGCATGTTATATTGTTTATAGTAGGAACTTTCAGCAAGTTTGTTTATTCTGCTAATTTAATGATAATTTTAGTTAATTCATGTGTCTGCTTACTCAGTAATGAGGTAATGACTTTAATAAAAAATTACTGTTTGATTTAATTAATTGCTATTTCGCTTTTTAATTTTCCGTCGGCAGTTAGGGTTTTCGAAATTTTGGTTGTATATTCAATTTCTAAGAGTGATTTTGAATATTGATAATTAACTTATTTAGTTGGTTTAATAATAGGAAAAAATAATATTTTATTTAATCGCCTAAATAAAATTCGTTATGTACAGTAAGTTTATATTAATTAATATCACAGAACATGGTATGAAGGATTAGGGGGCTCGTAGCGAAGCAACGACTGCACGGATTGTATGATCTGCAAGGTTAAGCTGCACTTGCCGCTGTCAGTCTGTGGATGGGTGACCGTTTCGTTACCATAGAGACCCCTCCGTGCCTCGGAGAGCACGTGAAGCTGTCGGTCCCGGTTGTCATACGAATATCTATGGCAGTCGTTACGGGTAGTCAGGAGCCTGAAAGTCTAATAACTGAACTAACCTCCGAATGTCAGTATTACCCAGTAACTGGATTGCGGGGGTCTGATGGCATTTGCTCCGTGTAAAATACTGATGTTCAGCCGCATCTGGCTAGACTGGAAGCCGACCCCAATATAATTGGGAAAAGGCTCGGAGGATGATGATGGTATGAAGGATTAAGATATCCAATGTTAAATTTGCCGACAATATCCCATTGGGACGTTTTTATCGATAAAATTACATGTATTTACCGCCCTTAAAGTTTTATTACTACAAACCGGGACATATTGTATACAATATGCTGCCGTGTGTTACGGCCTTTACAAAACAACAAATGCACGGAGCGTGCCATCAGACAAGTTTGAAGGATTTCTTTTTGAATTTGAAGGTTATTCAAAAAATTTATTATCTGGTGATAAGATCGCTTACTATTATAATTGTGATAAATGCATAATGAATACAATTATTACTGTCTGCTGATTTTAATTACACAATTTTTGTAATGTTTAGATCTCTTAAGGTTATGGCAAATTTTGCAGAGATTCTTACAGGAAATTTTCTTAGAGCATCTTTTAAAGAATAATAATAGTTGTGTAAAAGTGTCGATTACAAACTTTCATTGATATTTTTAAACGACTTAAAAAAAAGGAGGAGGCCTTCAAAATGTTACATACATACATACATATTATCACGCCTGTTTCCCATTGGGGTAGGCAGAGACTATGGATTTCCACCTGCTACGATCCTGACACACCTCTTTCACTTCATCTACGTCCATTAACCTCGTCATGCATGCTCGTCGGTTTAGAGAACTCTTAACCTGGCATTTATTGAGAACGTCCGCGATTTGATCGCGATGCGATATAAAATGTTGGTTTATGAAAAGATTTTGAATACATACAAGGATTATTTTTTACTTTTTACTTAAGATCTTTGAAGTCGGTATTTTTTTGTTAAAAAGTTAAACTAGTTTAAAGCTTATAGACAAAAAAATCATAAAAATGAATTTACATGGTAAATATCACGTGACATATAACAACGTGTCTTTTTTATAACTCATATACATAGATTAAATAACTGAAAGCTGTTCAACTGTTATATAACCTTATTCTTAGTTATACAAAACACTTTAAGGGGTTGTTGTCGTCGTTGTCGTTCTAGCCCGGTATCACCCACTGCTGGGTATAGGCCTCTTTCTTTTTTGCCAGCCTCTTCGATCTTGTGCGTCCCTCATCCAGGTGTTTCCTGCGGCTTTGGCGATATCATCAACCCAGCGCGCTTTCGGACGGCCCGGGTTTCTCCGACCTGACCTTGGCCACCACTCGGTCAACTCTTTACTCCATCGGCCATCTCTACGCCGAGCCATATGTCCCGCCCAACTCCACTTTAGCTTAATTGCCCTATCACCGACGTTATAGACTTTCGTCCAGGGTTTGTTGTACTTATCATTATGTACAACTTTTACTATAGGACCAACCCTGAAATTGCGAATTTTCCGCTTCCTACTGGGAAAATTACGATAACTCGCAAAGCGTTTAAATTTTTGATTGAAAAAATTTTTTTTTCTCAGATGGTTCTAACAACATAACATAACATCACGCCTGTATTTCCCCGAAGGGGTAGGCAGAGGTGTAATAATACACCCACATTTCGCCAGTTATGTTATAGTCCCATGTAATAGGGGGCGAGCCTATTGCCATTGACCGGGCACAAATCCAGACTCCGGGCTGCTACTGAGAATTTCCTAATGAAAAAACCCAATAACACTTTGCCCGACCCGGGAATCGAACCCACGACCCCACGCTCAGCAGTCGCGCTTGCAACCAGCAGCTTTTAATTATAATTTATTTATGCAAATAATGAACACTATACGTGTATATTATGTGCAATCATAATTTAAAAATCATGAAATTAAAATATTTAACGATAATATGAATAAATTAAATGCAATTATTAAGTTTACAAAAGCTAATTAGATTTTTTTGTGACTTCTGCGTAAAATAATTAAATCTATTCAGTTATTTAATAACAAAATTATATTATAATAAAACAAGTTTAACCGGACTACATTATAATGTATAGTCATCGCGAAACCTAAAAAAAATATACTAAAGATTTAATTGTGGAAAGAAAAATCAATCAAATATTAATAAAATTAAAAGAAATTGGTAAACTAACTGTCACTACCCAGTATAATTGATAGCAAGTTTATTGCCAGGGAAATATCTTTAAGCGAAATTCGACCTAATTGTGTTAGAATGTTTGTAGAAAATTAAGCTTATGGTGGGTCATTATGCCGTTTGGTCGAGTGTACGTCTTATACAACCTTATGCTTAGTTATGGGTTTGTATCCACGGATCCCGGGATCAGACTGAATTAGCCACGGATCTGGGAGCGTTGTATCCACTGATACCGTGATCCGTTTCCCACAAAGAAACAAATTAATATTTTACCCGCTGATCACGGTATCCGTGGCTACAAGAAAGCAAATACAATAATTTTTGAAACTGTATTTGTACTAAACCTCTTAAGGGGTCATTGTACTCTACAATTTGAACAACTTTTACTATGGGACAAAACCTGAAATAAAACAGCAATCCCTACATTTCGTTGATTTATGTGAACACAAATGTAGGGATCAGCTTATTCCTTTTTTTCGCGATTTGAGTGTTGGTCTCATAATAAAAGTTGTTCATAATAATGAGTACAATGACCTCTTAAGAGGTTTAGTATAAAATAAGAATAAGGTTGTATAATTTAAGTGTACCGAGATTTGGAAAATAAATATTGTTGGTCAATTGGGATATAGTGTAGCTGTAAACTTTCTGCTTTGTCAGTCTAGTTGTTGCATAGATTAATTAGCTGATACGTAGCCAATTCTGTCCAATTGCTGGGCACGGGCCTCTTCTCAGTATGAAAAGGGTTTAGGCCTTAGGTCAGCTCACCTGGTCTAGTGCGGGTCTGTAGACCATTGAGTTTATTTTAGTCCTATCGAGTGAACAAATGGACCTGATGAAGGTAGCTGGGGGACTGGATGCAGAAGGTGGAGGACCGAGTGTTGTGGTGCAGCTTGGGAGAGGCCTATGTCTAGCATTTTTAATACTAGTGTTGATACACCGTGTTCTTTCAGTAGCTGGGAAAAGTTTCAGTAATGAATAAAGTCGTTTAATACTTTCTACATGTATGAGACCAAAAAACAGCTTCCCATGCAAACTTAACAAAATAATCGGTAACTTTTTATGGAAGCCTTCCTAGGCATAAACTGATTGTACAACAAAATTATATAAAAAATAATTAAAAAGGTAGGTTGGTTTAGGTTTGCTGTTAGAAAACTCATTTCTGAGTTAAGCTCGCCGATGTACATAAACATTCCTATTGTAAAAAACTTTACTTCAGACAATGCACAATTTTGTCATCATACCTACGCATACACCCATATGACATTGATATAATTACATAATTATTAGTTAGATGTACAAATAAATAAATACATTATTTCTTAATTGATTTATTTATCAATTAATTTTTGCTTTTTTTAAATCGAAACCGAGAGTAAATAAAATGGTGGTTCAAAAGCCAAAAGAATGAATTGCAACCGGCGCAATAAGTGAAAAGTACGAAACATTGAAGATGAAAATGTATGCATTTGGAAAGCTTTCCTTGAACGAAGCTCCGTGGATTTGAAGTATGGAATCAAGTCAAGGTACATTTTTGTGTAAAGTCCCGTAAATATAGTTGAATACGAGTGAAATTCGCGAAAGTTTAAAAACTTCTATGTCAAATTTATATCTCTGGTAGGGCAAATCGTGGATAGATTGTATATTAATTTCGGCCGAAAGCCATGAATACAATCATGAATACCTTTTGATCCACTCCTCAATATATAGTTTCTTCTTTTTGAATTGGCCTAATAAAATCAAAATCAATCAATCAATTTCTGTATTCTAAAATTATTCCAATACCATTAAAAAATTTAAATATTTGTACGCCGGAAACGGCAGAATATGTTGGATCCAATTTTTTTTATAACAACTGTATTGTACCATATTCTGACAAATAAATGATCTATCTATCTAAAGACATTCAATTTACTCCAACTTCGGCTAGAACCAGTAAAGTATTTTATTTTACAATCCGCCTTTTAGGTTATTTTGTCTACGCTAATCAATGAAGAAATATCTATATTTTATGTTTCTTAATCAATTGATATATACTAGTAGGTTTGGGGTGCATTAAAAGAGCTTCCACGAGTGACGATATTTAATTGATCGTCCGGCACACCCGTAGGGACTACCAAGTTACCAATCTGCTGACTGGCTAATCTTTTTCTCACAGCATGAACTATTATCATTATGTAGCTCATGTTGACACGATAGAAGAAGAAGTAGGTATCGGATAACAACAAGTAAACGCATAGGTATAGTTTTTATTCTCATAGTTTTGATTAAAGCTGTAATATTTTTTTAATGGATCTTAATTTAAAAAGTTTTGTTGCCAAGTAAGTATACATATTTGTCTAACTTATTTGTTTCCGTTTTCAAATGGCTTTTGGTGTAAAAAATATTTAAATAAAGAAAACTTAAGAACATGAAAAATAATAGCAGTTCTGAAAAATATTCTAGAGATCTAGCCGTCGGACTGCAATTTTATTATTTTTGACATTATTTCCTGTATTTAAATTGATGATACGTAATCTAACGTCTGGTCACAATATTCCTATTGATTTTTCGGTTTAAAAGGAGAAATCATAATCAGCATAGTACAGTCGCCTGCATGACAGTGGTAACACGTCAATTCGAAAACCGCCCTTACTGCTTACGAAATAAAGATGCTGCTAATGTCAAAGTGTTACCACCGACGTGCGGTCGACCGTACCTAGTTAGTGAAACTAAGAAAATATTTAAAAAATCATATCACATCTAACTCTTGAGCTTTTGTAAATCTAGATTTCAGGACTGAAAGTATTGAAAATATAATCTTATTTGAATCTTACCTGTGTGACAGTAATCTTCTAGATAGTGCCTAGCAGCTCGCTGCACTATGGAGTAATACAGGCTGACAGAAGATGCAAGCGCCATCTTCTCTTCTCTTCTTTATTTCTGTCTGTCGCTACTACAGTTTGTTTGCCTATTTTGTTAAAGTTTCAAACAAAACATAACGTACATAAACTCAAAACTGTTGAACTGCATTAGTTTGTTTGTAAGAGCAAAATGAAAACTTGAAGAAAACCAGTAAAAAAATCTAGTTTGAACTGCGTAAAGTTGCGGTTATGAATTTTTTTTTTGCCGGTTAAAATTATTCTTGTTTTTGTCGAAAAAGTCACGGTGTTCCATTTTTTTTAATGTCCAAAGTCACAATTTGTTGCACTACCGCGCCGCATACTACCGCTGTCCAAAAGTCTACGCGAAATGAAACACGTAATGTAAAATAATATAAACGTTTTGGATGCGGCCGGTCCGCGCCGCTGCTGCTGCGAGACTGGGCCTGACGACATGCTTTTTTTGTTTCCCTTCTACGCGGAGGATGCGGCTGAAATAAGTTCGGATTATACGATTATTTGATTGTGTTTATGTTTATCTATTATAGTGTTTACACTGAAAATTTCAGTATCCTGTGAAGTGCTTGTTTTTCGTGAATAATTTTCATTAAATGTTTTCGGAAAGCAAGAACTTAAATGTTCTAGGTAGGTACCTCTCATTAAACCTACTTTTATTTTTATCAATAAAAATGATTAGTACCCAAAAAGTTAACTGAAATACAATATAATAAGAAAATTCGCAAATTCCAACTGGATTCACATTAGCAATAACAACAAACACAAGTATGGCGCCGGCCGAGAAAACGCGGGAAAATAAGTTTCCCGCCGAGACGATCCACTCGAGACATGCGTACCTTCGTAACGCAATGTTTACGTGCGCGGTGCGCCTTATTTTACTACTAACCTCACATCTTACACGCTTTTTATAGCTTGTTTGTCCTTTTCTAAACAGATGTCAGACTGTATGACTTGTCTAGGCAAACATACCTGCAGTTTTTAATGGCTCTTTTTATGAAAATTTATTATTCCTCTAATTACTTGATTAGCATTTTTCAAGTATTATGTTCAAGTTATGCAAATTAATTTAAATGCATAAATTATTATATGCAATTTATCAACTGAACTGGGTGGTATATTAAACTGAAGGTGATATAAGTATGTGATTTTTTTATAGCATATTTTTTAAGATTGAGGGGCAGTACCTAATTACGTATAAGTACGTTTGTTGCCACACCAACAGATCGGTTTATCGTTCGCGCTAACATAATCAGGAGCGGCGACGCAATTATGACGAAACCCTTTTTAAAAACGATTCGCGTAAAAATAAAGAAAAAATGAGAAAAATGTTCATCAACGCGACACGACAACGTCCCCCCTCCCCCACGTCCCTGCGCCCCGGGCGGCGGGTGGCGTGCGACGGAGATAGCAACAGACTCTTCTATATCTCTCTCAGTTGATGCATCTCGCGCCACCAAGTTTCATACGAAAACTACCCGCGGTGCGCAGCTCCTGGCTCAAAAAAGAACGTATCAACTCTCGCTGACGGCACTGAAATTTCAACTTAATTTCTATGCATGTTACAGTAGATTTTCGAATATTGTGGAACAAGGATATTCCGCGAAACCTCACACAGCAGAAGTTTTGGACTCTTGCAACTGTGAGACACAACTACAAACATACTAAGCTAAGTTTAGCCCCTATACAGACGCGTTGCACTCACGCACACTTCTGGAACTTCCTTGTACGTTGCGATGTGTGCGCGGTTCGTTTACGTGTGCGTTCAAAAGTTCCTATAGAAGTTTTCGGTGGACTTTCTTTGTGTCGGTGATTTTTTTCGCGGTTCCGCGCGAGTGTGTGCGGGTCAGTGAGATTTTTTTCAAGTTTTTATTACTCATACACCGGCGGCGTTTGTTTGTATGGGGTTGTTTGCTTGTGTGGGGGTGGACGCCCGTTCTTTGTGCCCGGGGATTGTAAAAAATGTCGTATTGGATTCTAGCTGTGCTGCTAATGAATGATAGATACGAGTATGTACCCCCCTGCATACTGCACGCTCGAGTCTAAAAATCTGATGTGGGATTTGCAAATGTAATCCTTTTTTTTCAGTCGACTTTTTTCATCATTGCTTTAGGATCGGTAATGCTAATGAGATTCCAAGTGAGTGGTTCGTTGGTTGAACTTTTTTTATAGTTTTGTTGTTTTTGTTGAAAAAGACTTCAACGCGTTCCTATCATTTTTAGGTCATCATCATCATTTCAGCCGAAAGACGTCCACTGCTGGACATAGGCCTCCCCCGAGCTTATGTTGGGGGGATATACCATAATCGTCACGCTTGCCAGGCGGGTTGGCGATCGCGGTTGGTTGGTTAAATACTCAGAGAATGCTGCTGCCCATCCTCTGGTGAATCCCTTAGTCGCCTTTTACGACATCCATGAGAAGAAAGAGGGTGCTGCAATTCTTTACGTCCGGCACCACACGGAACATAATTTTTAGGTAGTTATAATTTTTTTTTTTTTTTTTATTTTTTTTTTTTTCGTTTGATTTTAAATTTAGGAAACCAGTATATCTCAAAACTCGTTTAAAAGACTAACATTCAGCTACTTCAGTCTGCTCGTGACCACGGCCAATGCAACTTGACCGAAACGTCGAGGTTAGTCAAAATGTTTGTTATATTTTGATTTAATTGTGCGCGACAAGTCCCGTAAACATAGTTCAATACTCAGCTACTTGATTTATAACTTGTTTCCAATAGCTACCAGAAGCACTATTATGAATTTATTGTTGACGTCAACATCAGCTACTAAGAACCAAGAACAGCCCATCTTAGTCCACAACTGAACATTTAATAAGCCAATCCCAACCCTGAAATCGCGAAAAAAAAACAGGTGTTCTCTATATCTTGTCGAATTATTTGAACACAAATGTAGGGAACCGATTTTTCATACTGATGAGTACAATGAGCCCTTCAGAGGTTTTCAGTTATTTCAATAACACGTTGTAGGTATAGATACGTGGGACACTCAGAAAGTTTTGCGAAACTAAAAAAAATTGTTCTATACGTACATATATTTTTATCAAATCTTTTCAAAGTACTTTCCACCAGCCTCTATACAAAGATTCATGCGCCTAAACCAGTTTTCAAAACACTTTTTCCAGTCCGCCGCAGACACCTCGTTTACAGCCTGCTCGAACGCAGCCAGCGCATCTTCCGGCGACGAAAATTGTATCCCTTTGAGCTGATTTTTTATTTTTGGGAATAAAAAGAAGTCACACGGTGCTAGATCAGGGCTGTAAGGAGGGTGACCCAGGAGTTTGACTGGCGTGCTGTCCAGGAAGTCCCTCGTTTTGAGTGCGGTGTGCGCAGGTGCATTGTCGTGGTGGAGCAGTAGCCCGCGGAGCCCTGTGTTTGGTCGCTTGTTGCTTATAACAGAGAAAACTTCTGGCAAACATTTGGTAGTATACCATTCGGCATTAATGCTTCTTTGATCCCGTAAGGGAATTGATACCAAGTGGCCAGTCAAATTAAAAAAGCTAGCGATCAAAATCTTACCCCCGCTTCTAGATCGCTTCACTTTGGTAGGCGTTGGCTCATTTTGAAACACCCAAACAGTCGACTGGCGCTTGGTTTCTGGGTCGTATTGATAAATCCAGGACTCATCACCTGTAACGATGTCATAAACACGCCGAGACGAGCCTGCTTCAAATTTGTTAAGCATATCACGGCACCATTCCACCCGGGCCTGCTTCTGAGCATCGGTGAGGTTGTGCGGCACCCAGCGTGATACTATCCTCCTCACGCGAAGATGGCTGTGTAGAATCTCGTGAACGCTTCCCGATCCAATCTTCAATATGTGTTGAATCTCCTGATATGTAATTCGCCTATTGTCTTGGATTAAATTTTTCACTGCTAGCACGTTTTCTTCGGTAACAGCCGTCAAAGGGCGACCGCTTCTTTCGTCATCCCCCAAAGTTGGTCGACCGCGCTTGAATTCGTTATACCAACGATACACGGTTGCCTTGGAAGGGCCTTCATCCATGAATGCCATTTGAAGTCTATCGTACGATTCATCCGGTTTCAGGCGACACTTGAAATCGTATAAAATCATAGCTCTAAAATGTTCCCGGCGCAGATCCATATTTCAGTGAGACACAATACTTTGAATTAACTCGCAAAAAATGTGGAGGGAAATTTTGAAATTGGAACTTACTTATTTTTACTTATAAATAATCATATTTTCGAAAAACATTATAACTGGCCAGTCTCCCATATATAAAAACTTTTTTTCGCAATACTTTCTGAGGGGCCTGGTATAATATGCTTTTCTCCCACTTGCTCGGAAATAGCTTAATTATTTAAAAAAAAAACTACAATCGACTCTTTTCCGTACGCAACAAATTAACACGCCAGCAATTTCCAACACGACAATAATATAAACTGCGGGATAGTTTATTTTATTTTATTATGCTAGCGAGGTTTTTTAAGTACACACTTACATAAATTGGTTGGTTTTAGGTACACGATATTTTATAAATTATATTTGTTAATTATAGTTCGCTGTTGTAACTATAATTTACAGAGTTAATAGTTTCTACAGGTACTTGTACTTCAATTGTTAAAAACGAATTTTTGATAAATGATATATTCAGCGAGTAATATTATTTTCTCCCACTTGCTCGGAAATTGGTTCATTATTCAAAAAAAAGAATACAACAATCGGCTCTTTTCCGTACGCAACGAAATAACAGGCCGGTAATATCCAACAGGACAATAATATAAATTGCTGGACACATTTTATTTTTTAAATTATGCTACCGAGGTTTTTAAGTACACACTTACATAAATTAGGTGTTTTTAGGTACAAAATATTTATCATTATACAGGCTGAATGCGCATTTTTTTTCAAAACTTTGAAAATAGAATAAAAACCGCGCGCAAGCGAATTGGCGTGACTGAAAATGAGATACTGTTGAATTAATTTGTGTTGTGTTTCCTCGCAAATGAGAGAAAAGTACTATACAAGTCTCGGCCGAAATAGCAATTAACGGCCTCGTTTAGTTAAAAAGGACTCGGCTAGCGCCTCGTCCTTTCAAAATCACTTGCGAAGTACTCGGCTTCGCCTCGTACTTCTAATATTACTCGGCCGTAAATTGCTTCATTTCAGGCCTCGACAGTAATATACTATTTTACTGATGGGGGCGCCACTTGGCTGCTTCATTCATTAACATTGTTACACCTTTTAAACCATAGGCTCAAAGTCGGTTTAAAGTCGAAAGTAAAACTTAAAGTCAAAACAACGTCTCGTTTTAAAAATGCAGTAGCTCATTAACTGCACAGGTTGTGGACCAACGCTTATATACTGTGTAAACAGAATGTCCCATTATCGCTATGCTACGTGGAGGGAAAGTACTTTTAATATTGAAAATATGAAATTCTTCTTCAAGAAGACTTGATTTTATTTTTTAAAGTAATACTGCGTTCAAGGATTTTTCAAAAGTGTCTTCCCTGATCCGGGAATCGAACCTTCAACTGTGTCAAAAACTAAAAAAAAATATGCCACCAATCAGTAGAGTCATAAGTAAGAATTAAATCACCCCAACAAACATTGTTTCCTAAATTGAAGGAACATCACGGAATCTAACTCAGCTTAGGTACATTTCAATAAAATTATTTTTTAATCGTAGGTATGGCATCTTTATGGGCTATCTTTACATCTATATTATTTTATAATTCACAATGACAAATTGAGATACTTCAACCAGATGGTGGCGTCAGGTGTAAGGGTGAAAAGATCCTCTGGAGTGTCAGGGTACAACAATAAAGGACATCGTTGGATTATATGGTACACAGTCTGGTCCTCGTCGCCGCACTCACAGAGGCTGGAGTTGCTCCATCCCCACTTGTATTTGAGGTAGTTACTACATCTTCCGTGTCCCGTTCTCAGTCTGTTCAATCGGCACCACAAAAGTCGGGGTAAGCCAAAGCCAGGCAACTTTGCAGTGGGGTTTATGGTTTGCACGCCCGAACCAAACGTTGCGTTAGCCCACTCAGTCTTCCACTTTCCATGTCGTCAAATTCTGAATAAAATTATGATACCGGTAGCAAATTTCACCCAAAATACACCTTACTTTATGTGTTGTTTGTCCATATTTCATGGACTTCCTTTAATTTTAGACACTATGTTTATTGGACAGATTTTATCCTTATTGACCCTATCAAGATCTATCAACAGAAGCCATAAAATACAGGTGACACTTTTTCGCGATTGTGTTAGTTTAATTCCCAGCTCAGACTAAAGACTTTTTAGAAATCTATGAATGCAGTAGTATTAGAGCTCCTTTGTGAAAGAGCTCGTCCGGGGAAGTACTACCACCGTGCCTACTTCTCCGACAAATAGTGATGCTTGCATTGCTGTGTTTCGGTCTGAAGGGTACGGGTGCCGGTGAAATTACAATCACATGAGACTTTCCATCTTCATGTCTCAGTTTGGTGAACCGACTTGTGGTACCATTTAGGCAACAGCCTAGGTGGTATTGAAGTTGTCATGGGCAAAGGTAACCGCTTAACAGCAGGGGGGCCTTTAGCTCGTTTCGCCAAACAATAATATAAAAAATAAAAAAAAAACAGAACTTCTTATTTTTTTAAATAAAATGAAGTATCTTTTAAGTAATGTGTTGTGTGTACATAAATAAATAAATAAAACTTTTTCTCCATGAAGCTAGTACTATTAGATATTCTGTGGCATAGCGATGGGGACATCCTGTAAATACGGTGACCTATTTCTTTCAGCTGACTACATCTTGGGAAAAAAGATGAGCCTTAGATCTTGTCCTTATGATGTAAGTATGACTGAGTTTTTCGGTCATTGAGCAATGGGAAACCTTTAAGGGGAATGTAGCAGCCAAGTGGCGCCCCCACCAGTAAAAAGAAATTACTAACTGAATACATCATTTATCGAAAATTTGTTTTTCAACGATTTTTGCAGTACAGGTACTGCAGTTTAATCAGAAACTATTAAATCTGTAAATTATAGTTCGGTCGGTATAGTTGCAGATAAAAAAAGTGAGAAAAACGGCTACTTTTGGCACTTTTTCTATCTACAACTACAGAAAACTATATTGTACAGAGTTAATAGTTTCTGTTAAAACTGTAAAAAACGAATTTTATACGTTTACGTACACGTTTAGGTTTTTATTTTTATTTTTTTTCTGATAAATTATGTATTCAACGAGTAACATTTTTTTACTGATGGGGGCGCCACATTCCCCAATGTATTAAACACAACTTCTGAAAATTTTAGGTACATATGTTTATGATTAATATGTTTATTATTAACACAAACATAGTAAAAAATATAGACGAAGTGCTGCGAGCAATCAAAGTGAAGACAACAAAAAACGAGAAAAAAAATCAGCTGTCCCCTACAATTTTGTTCACATAAATCGACAAAATATAGGGATCAGCTGATCTTTTTTTCGCGATTTCAGGTTTGGTCCCATAGTAAAAGTAGTTCATACTGATGAGTACAATGACCCCTTAAGAGGTTTTAGTTATTTCAATAAAACGTATTATTGACATGATGTAAACTGAATACATAATTGAAGTCTAACATTTCCTTCAAACATTGTGAGTAATGTTAAACTTCTTATTAAAGGGAACACAACAAAAGAACCATGAATCACAGTACAGTGTATTTGTGTACTCAGTACATATTTACATTTAAATTTTAACGATTTTGTTAACCAGTTTAACTTAAATAAGCAAAATCCATATTTCATGTAGCTCCCAGCAACAAATAGGTGAAGGAGAACCCCATTGGATTTTTTTAAAGACAACATAAAGCCGTAAAACACGGTAGCTATAATGTATATTACATCCCTGGATGTAGGTACCTTTTTACATTATCTTAAGGTATCGCACACGATACAGGTAACGTAATGTACATCTCTGGTCTGTGACGTCGACGTCAGGGGTCTAGTGGTTCGAGTGTCGTAGATAACTTCTCAAGAGAACAGAAAGGCTATCATAAAGTATGATAGCCAAAGACCAAAAACTTAATAAAAATAAAAATAAAGTAGAAATGGGCCGAGTACCGAGTAGTAAATAAACCTCCAATCTAGGGTTGCCGCCTGCCACTTCTTGATTTATGGGTTGCCAGCATAAAAAATACGGTTTTTTGTTTTTTATGGGAGACAATTAAAACAGTCTTGTTTTATGACGATATATCTTTATTTGGAAATTATTTCACCGTACATAGAAAATAATATTTACTCCGTATTTTATTTAGCTAATTACGGGTTCATATATTATTGTTATTGCCTGAAAAAATGGGGTAACCCGTAAAATATGGAGCATCTGGCATGCCTACTCTGATCCAAAGCCTTGCTTGTTACAAATGAAGCAATTTAAATAGCTTCAACCATTTACTCCTAATCTATCGGATAGTAATAGTAAAATCGTGAATTATACATACGTTCATATTTCTGAGTACATCAGTAAGAAAAGCCACTCAATGTAATGATATGCATTAGGCAAGTGTATTAATCTGCCGAAAGCCAGGCTATTAGGAGTGAAAGAGACAGAAATACAAACAAAAAAAACGAGGGAAAAAGAGGTCAGTAACTGGCGAGTGTACGGTAGCAGAGACGGTACAGACGCAAGCAATCGTGGATCGTATTAAATAGATTTCGTTGTGATGCTTTTGTTTTTCTGTTTTGTGTTTCGCCTATTGATTGGTTAATTATTTTGGCTGATTGCCTTACGTGCATGAAAGTGCATATGCAGTACGGACGATTTTTAATTATCTATTGAAAGTAGATTTTGCGCTGCATTTTTTTAAATGTAGAAGTTTTTGTAAGTCTAGCTTTTGTTTGATTTTCTTTTTCACTGAGAAAATAGTTTAGTAAGAATACCAAAGTATAAGAGACTAACCATGTCTTCGTCAATAAAATTGCAGTGACTTAAAAATTAAAATACCTATTTGACTTATTTTATCGAGTCAATAAATTGTTACACGATAAATATTTTTTTATTCACTCAACAAGCAGTCATCATCATCATCATCATTTCAGCCAAAAGACTGCTGGACATAGGTCTCCTCCATGCATCACCACAACGACGGGTCCTGCGCTTAGTAACAACAAGCAGTAACCCTTCCAGATTTGCAAGTAACAATTTTAATACTTATTTTTATTACCTTCGACTATTATTACGTTTTCTTTAAAATAACTACAATTATAATAAAACAAAGTTTAACCGGATTAAATCGCGTATATTATTTAAATTGGTTTACTGCAAAGCTTTCGAAACGTCAGGCGAAAACCTAAGAAGTTATTATAACTACAATTTCTGATAGAAAACTCAAGTTTTATTTAGCTCGCCTCTGTATGTCATTTCGAACTTTTTATTGTAGTTTGTGTGTGTTCGTACATATATTATAAAAATAAAAGTTAATCTTAAGCATTAATAGTGACGTACAGTTTCTCCAGCAGGTGTACTGTCGTACTCCACATATGTAAACAGTTCGCGATCAAGACACAGACGTAGCCACCTGAACGAGCACAGAGTGGACCTTCCCTAGAGTTAAGTTACATTTAGGTATTTTAAAACATGCAATCGAAGATATTGCTGGAAATTATACGTAATTCAAAAAAAATAAAAATTGAATATTAATTAAGTATAATTTAGAGCGGTAAAAGTAAAGAATAAGAAATAGGTACCGGCGTAAGTAAAAGTTATCTGTGGTTTTGTGTATATATCCAGCTGCCCTGCAGTTGCTATAATGTATGGGAATGACATATCTCAACGAAAAAATCATTCGTTCAGATATGTCATTCCCATACATTTTGATTGTTTTCTATTAGCGTTGACGATTGTAGATTGTGTAGATTGTCAACTTGGCTAGGGGGGCTGGACAGTTAGGAAGAGAAGAAGTCTTGGGAGCCTTTTCGTCGATGTAACTAGTAAGCAGTGACATCCATACATTACTGTTTGAGCAATGACTAAATAAAAGAAGATTTTAACTAAACGGAATAAGACCTTACCTTTTAATCAAACTGAAAACATTTGTTGTTTTTTGTTTTTTCATTAGGAAATTCTCAGTAGCAGCCCGGAGTCTGGATTTGTGCCTGGTTAATGGCAATAGGCTCGCCCCCTATAACATGGGACTCACAACATAACTGGCGAAATGTGGGTGTACTATACACCTCTGCCTACCCCTTCGGGAAAATACAGGCGTGATGTTATGTTATGTTATGAAAACAATTGTTTTGCCCTGAAAAAGATTTCGCGAAACATTGTTTATTCTTATTGTAATCAGAAAAAGACAGTCTTAGTTTTAATGCGATTATGCGTAAGCGTATTGCTTCGATGGTAGGCAGAGTTCGCGGCAGCGCCAACAGTATCCTGAAAATGATAGCGAACAGCTACCCTGTTCGCTATCATTTTCAGGATACTGCCCTTTTATTAATAATATTATAGAATTTCATGTATCGTAATGTATTCATTTTATTTTATTTATTATTCTAATTGCAATCATGTGTAATTGAATTCCAATTTATAATGTATAAATCTACTAATTATTTTAAAAATATGTTTACTAACAATAATGGATCGATGTAATCTGACAAATAAATGAATTATTATTATATTATATTATTATTATTAGGTGCTACTACGACGCAACTTTTATTTTAATATACCACGTTTTAAAAACGATAACATTGCTATTTAATATTGCATGTCATACAGTTGCTATGTTGAAAGTTTCAAGTCTCTAGCTCATCGGGAAGCGGGAAGTTAGTTTAAAATCGATTTCAATATTTGTACCAAGCAGACAAGAAAGAGAGTTGATAAAAACATGGTAGGTAGATAGTAAAAATGGAAACTTTTAAGACTTATCTGCTCGTTTGAGTTGTTTAAATAACAGTAGGCCACATCCACACAAGTCTCGCTTCGCTAGTGTAATTACGTAGTGTCGGCGCTCCCAAAAAGTACAATTATATAGCCGCGTCTATTATCTAGTAGCGAGAGATTTGTTCACCTGTTGCTGAGTAGGCTAGCCTGTTTAGATATGTCTAATCTGTTTCTGGCTACCAGTCTAGCCAGATGCGGCTTCATATCAGTGTCTTCATCAACTCAGCCTATCGCAGTCCACTGCTGGACATAGGCCTCTCCCAAGTTGCGCCACAACACTCGGTCCTCTGCCTTCCGCATCCAGTCCCCCCCAGCCACGTTTTTCAGGTCGTCGGTCCACCTGGCGGGGGGGCGCCCTACGCTGCGTTTGCCGATTCGTGGTCTCTACTCAAGGACTCGTCTGCTCCAGCGGCCATCGGTCCTTCGACAGACATGGCCAGCCCACTGCCACTTCAGCTTACTAATCCTACAAGCTATGTCGTTTACTCCGGTTCTTCTCCGAATAATCTCGTTTCGGATTTTATCCTTCAAAGAAACTCCAAGCATAGCTTGCTCCATAGCTCGCTGAGTGACTTTAAATTTGTGGACTAGCCCAACTGTCAGTATCCACGTCTCGGCGCCGTAAGTCATGACAGGCAGGACGCACTGGTTGAAGACCTTTGTCTTCAAACTTTGCGGTATAGGCGACGAGAAGACTCGGCGAAGTTGACCAAATGCTGCCCATCCCAAACGGATCCTTCTGTCGGCTTCTTTCTCGAAGTTGTGCCTACCAAGCTGAATTATCTGCCCTAGGTAGACGTACTCTGTTACAACATCGAGTGCCGACCCTTCGACGAATATCGGCCTCGGCATGACATGGCTATTGAACATGACTTTAGTCTTGTCCAGATTCATGCCGAGACCGACACGCCGAGAGGCTCCGTTTAAGCTGTGCAGCATTTCGCCTAGTTATATCAGTGTCTCATAGTAAGTAGTGTAATTGAAATAACTGGAAACCTCTTGAGAGCTCATTGTACTCGTCATTATGAACAACAACTTTTACTATGGGACCAATCCAGAAATCGCGAAATGCTGTTGCTTGCATTTTGTCAGATTATACGAACATAAATGTTTAGAGCAGCAGATTTTTTTGACAATTTCGATTACGATTTTCAGTTTAAGGCTGTGAGGAATATTGTCGTGAACTTAAAATACTGATAACAAGCTTTGTTTACTACTTATTTTATTAGGTATTCACCTGTTGCGTGTTTTCTTATAATGCATTACTATTACTTATTAGTACATATGCCAGCCCCCCTAGCCAAGTTGACAATCTACAATCGTCAACGCTATAGAATACAATTAAATGTATGGGAATGACATATCTCAACGAATGACTTTTCGTTGAGATATGTCATTCCTATACAATTAGATTGTTTTCTATTAGCGTTGATGATTGTAGATTGTCAACTTGGCTAGGGGGCAGGTGTGGGCAACCTTGGGTGCTGGGCCAGAAAACCTACTGGTGTGCCTGACGGCTGCTGGTCCTTCTTGATACATCTGGAGGGAACAGTAGTTGTTAAGCCAGTGTACCCTGGGCATGGGCAATAACTCTTGTTTGGACCGGGGGACCTTATTGCCCGTGGCGAATATTCTGGCACGGGAGAGGCCCGATGTGGGCCAATGGGAAGTTGCTCCGCTTGTCCCTCTGAGAAAGCAGAGGGCACTGTGGAGAGGCAGGGGCGGGCCCGGTGTGCACTCACCCTGCCACTGGGCAGGCAGCGGGGGGACTGTCCTTCCCTGCCCCCGTCGGTCTCGTAATCCCAGGAGTGCCTGCTGAGTAGTGTTCTCGCGCCTCTTGAGACCGAGGGTCTTGGCTTTACCGCCCGGACCGCGAGGAAGAACACCTCTATAAAAATTACAAGAGGATGGGCCTGCGAGCAGCAGACTCGGGGTAGTCTGCTGCCTGACCAGCAGCTGGCGTAGTTGGCGCAGCTGGCATAGCTGGTAAAGGCCCGTGAGGTAAGGTGGCGTGCAGTGTTCCGTGTGCGCCACAGAGGAAGGTTCGGCCGTCGTTAGGCCGCACGGGGAGAAGGGGCTCGCCTGCTTGTGGCGAGCCGGGACCTGTCGGGGGTAGTTGTGTGAATACTCACGGGTTCCCACGCCCCCGGCTAAGGTAGTTGAAGGAACACCGTGGTGGTTTTAGACGGTAAGAGTCCGACACTGGCTCGCGCGGCAAAAATGCACGCGTAGCATGACCACTGTAGAGAAGGGCTATGTCTACGAAATAATAGACAAAATGACAGTTAAAGTACTATATATTGAACTATGTTGTTAAGTACTATTTACACTGTCGTTTAGTCTATTCTTCCGTAGACAAATCTCTTGCAGTGGTTCATGCTACGTGTGCAGGTGTGGGCAACCTGGGATGCTGGGCTAGAAAACCTACTGTTGTGTCTGTCAGCTGCTGGTCCTTCTTGATACGTCTGAAGGGAACAGCAGTTGGGCCGGTGCACCCTGGGCACGGGCAATAACTCTTCTTTGGACCGGGGGATCTTATTGCCGGTGGCTAATATTCTGGCACGGGATGGGCTCGATCTGGGCCAATGGGGCGTGACTCCACGTGTCCCTCTGAAGTTAACAAAGGCCACAGTGGAGGATGAGGGATGAGGAAGAAAACCTCTATAAAAATTACGGGAGTATAGGCACTGCGGTCGATGGTCTCGGGGTAGTCTGCTGCCTGGCGTAGCTGGCGTGGCTGGTGTTACTGGCGTGGCTGGCGAGTCTGGCGAGGCAGGCATGGCTGGCGAGGCCGTTACATCGGCATGTTAGCTGCGTCATGGCGGGGCTCGTGAGGTGGACCGGGACCTGTTGGGGGTGGTTGTGCGAATACAGAGGGTTCCCATGTCCTGGCCAAAGGTAGTTGAAGGAACACTGTGGTGGTTTTAGTCGGTAAAAGTCTGACGTTGGCTCCGCTGTCCCCGGGCGGAGTGCGTCCATGAGAATTTCCCCACGACACGAAAAAAAGGAGTGGGCAACCTTTGGAAAGTCGCGGGCTAACTGACGAACGTTCATGAAGTCGCGGGCGCGAAAAAAGCGTGCTAAAAACGGTTTATTTTATCATGTAATTTTTAAACTTTAAATTGCAAAGTAGTGAAATTGCACCTACATGTTCAGTGCATATTATGGTTGCAAGTTACAATTGCAGTAGTTGCTGCATTTTAGTAGACGTTTTAGGACTGCGAAGTGTACCGTAGGCCGGATCAAACGCCGCGGCGGGTCTCATCGGGCCAGCGGGGCCGGCCGTTTCCCATATATAAGTTATGGTATGAGGGATTCATCTGTTGCATGTTTCTCATAATGCGATGGGGAAATAGATGATCTGCTTCAGCTTCAGCATGTGAAGTTTAAAGAAAAAATACATACTTTTCCACCTTTCCTTTTGTCACAAGAAAACTGCCTGGTGGTGACTGGTGGGCTTTTGAACAGTCCCGAGTAAATAGATACCTACATTATCAAAGTTTAAAAGCTATAAGTTTAGGAAGGAAGGACTCTAATAACGATAGATTTCATACCAACACAAACAAATAAATACTATCTTTTCCAACATTAGTGTAATAGACAAACACACTGAAGGAGAACCAGTGTCAATTGGCAGTGGACGTGCCGGTGATAGGCTTGGCGTAGAAACGGAAAGTGGACGCCGCAAGGACGCCCGGTCCGCGCCCGACGCTTCCTTGCCTTCGGAGTTTGACGTGTGGATCAATTATAAGCGGTCGGCGGGTTTATGGGTGCGTTTTTTTTGCCATGGCTAAGTTGAAAGGACCAGAATATTTCAATTTGCTGAGTATGCTTCGGTTTTGCATGGATAAAGTCGGTGGTAACAGTTTGACCTTGACAGCGTCTTTATTTCGTAAACAGTAAGGGTGGCTTTCATAATTCAAGTGTCACCAATGACGTGCAGTCGACTGTACCTCTGTGCTATGTATATTGAAGCATAAATAAATAAGGTAGGTGAATTTTAAATTCATAGCAAGTACCTAGTGTTAACCGACCTTCTATAACAGCATCATGTTAATGTATTCTGTTAAGAAGTGAAGGGGTAAACTAGCGAAGTGGTAAACTGGCGAAATGGTAATGATTAAATCGGAAGTTGATTTATAGTCTATTCCCTGTGCTCATCAAATTTGCAATTGGATTATTTGAAGGCGTGTGCGTGTTTTTAGCTGTTATAAAAAAAAGAGACTATGTTGATATTTCGGATATCTGTTTTAATTAAATAGAAGGGTTAAAATTGTACCGCAATTAATAATCGCAAAGAAAAGATTTAATAAAATACTCGTCCAGAGAATGAAGACCTAAAAATATTTTACTATTTTGCTAATCTTACGATTTTCTTCGTATTCAATTTTTTTTATACGTTGGCACACTGGAATTTCTCCCGTGTCGTGGTTGTTTACAGACTTAAATCTCACACGCACAAACATCCAGACCCGGAACAATTATCTGTAGATTATACAAATATTTGTTCCGTGTTCGAAGTAGTACTTAAAAAAAAAACAAATTAGAGATTACACTGCGGATTCAAAAGTGAGGTTGCTAGTGAGTTTTCATAGCATTGCTTGCTAGTGAACTGACTTTATTACCTGTTTTAAATAAAATTATCAACGATGTACATCGTAAACATTATGTGTTATGTTTGACTAAAATTGATAAATTATTAATTACTAAACATCATTTTAAATCGGAGTTTTTTGTGGTCGTATCATAATTATAATACGACAAAAAATTATACCGCTCATCGCTCATCACTTGCACCATTTATTTTCAGATTTGTGGTCTGCGTAGGGGAGGTTTTTGTGTTATCTCTAATAGTTCCTCATTATACATCGAAACGTGATCCGAAACCGTAAATATTGCCTTTCTATTACAATAAATCTTTTTGGTATTACTTACACACATTCAGTATTTAAAATATATTTTTAAATTTTTGCTCTTATTTGCTCTTTTTGTGTTTATGTCAATATCAATGGGTCAATATCACAGCCCTAGGTAGATACAAGAAAACTCATGTTGCGATTCACAATAAAGTAACATAAAATGAATTAGAATTGCAAATGGCAGTAAAAAGTTTAATCCATTATTTATAGAATTCAAACACACATGTACTCATATGTCTAATCTATCAACAATCTCTGAAGTAAATGAACTCAGATTAAGGCTCAGAAAAAATAACCCAACATCTCAAAAGGCTACATCCAAATTATCTCCAAAACTCTTCAATTTACTTTCATTTGATACTTGTTATTATACAAGTATGCTTAATTGTTCTTTTTGTCCACGGTATGCACTCATTCAACTGCTAACCAGAAGAGTCATCCATCTTCGTCACCGGCCAGACGCACTGCATTAGCCAGACGTTTGTAGGCACCACCACAAAAATACACCCATCTCGCTCTATCATCAAGAAAACAAATAAAGCTTTTGTGTGTGCCCGTCTTTTTCTATGGACTGAGTGATTCAGCGGTTTTGAAGTTTGGAAAGAATGTATGTTTGGGGCTTGCTGTTGTGATTTTGAACTTTGTGTTGTTGAGGGTATGTTGGTTTTTGTTTGGGAAGATGTAGTAGAATTAAATTTCCGAAGCAAGTGTTAATGTTGAGTGCAACAATCTTTTTCTCGGGCGCTTCTTGCAATGCCTGAAATTGGACGGTGTTATTCATTTCGCGACGCGCCCCGATAGACTTATTAAGTGGTTACGTCGTGTTTAACGCTGTTTCGTTTATAAAAAATATGTGTACTGTGTTAACATTTGATTTTTTGTATCTGTCCATTTGTTGGGTATTCGGTTTATTGTCATTTGTTGCTGTACGCGTATTGAGTGGAACATAGTCGTTACAGTTTATGTAGGTGCTATATTTTTCCATGGTGTCTTTCTTATCTGTGTTTTTTATAACACCATATACGGCTAATGAAAATACGAACTAATTTATAGACATAAATTGTGGCTGGCTCAGTACAAGAGTCGCTGGTTTGAATCCTGCTCGTGAGTGATTTTTTCTTTCCACAATTTATATCTTTAGATTTCGCTTCAAATGCGTAAAAAATAATAAAATAAAAATGCATAGACATTTTTAAATAATTAAAATAAATTCGAACTTGTCTTTTGACAGTTGTCAGTCATTTCATTCAAATTTTTTGATTTTCTAAATCTTTTCGTTTCTTCAATGATCAATGTTTCATTAATTTCCTTGAAGCTCTTAATTTTTCAAGTTGCAAGTGTAATTATGGAAATAATAGCATCGCTCATTACCAAGTCTTTATAAGCTAGCTCATCAGTAGTGGGATATTTTTCAATTTGTACTAAGTAGAGAGTAGGAGATGGGATGGCTCGTGTAAGTTATAGTAAAGGGTACAACAAACGCTGTGCACTGTAATCCATCTACTTCACGAACCGATGGCTGAGCGGTGCGGGGGCGGGGAGATGAGCGTGGTAGAAGTTACGAGAGGTAGCGGAAGCGAACTCAGCAGGGGTGGGTGTTGATTGAAGGATGCTGTATTTGTTTTGAGTGATAAACTTTAGACAGTTAATGTTAATAAAAATACAGATCAACTAAATCGTTTTTGACTAGAAAAAGGTTTGTAAGCTACAAACCTTTATACCTATTCTATAGGAGTGCATTAAAAAAGCCGCCATGAGCAACGATACACCCTGGGCAGTCAGTCCCGCTACCAACCTGCTAACTGGCTAACCTTTTTGGATGGACTGGCTAATATTATTGTAACTATTGTAAGCCTTCATGTCGATACGATAAAATAATCATTCTATAACTGAGTCTAAGCTAAGAACTGCATTCCGTTTTTCTAATCTTGTCTTATTTATGGGACTTAACATAATTGGAAATTGTGGGTGTACTTTACCACTGCCTACCCCTTCAAGGAATACAGGGATGATGTTATGTTATGTTGTGTCTCATTTAGTAAACAATATTGGCATGTCTTTTTAATAATATTAAAAGATATTATATTTACAATGTTACATATTATTAACCTAATTTACGGGTGCGAAACTAGTAATTACATGTGCTCAGTATCAGTACCTAGTTATTTAATAAAAATTAAGAGATCTACCAAGATTGCTCACTAAATAAGACAAGTAAAGAAAATGGAATTTACTGTAGTGTGTGTTGCATTGCACCTCTTATGTATATGTTAATACGTCTCATATTGAACTATTTTTCAAAATAAATATTCTCATTCAGAACAAACAACCTTTTTACTAACCCAAGGTGGACTATATTTTATTTATTTATAGTTAATTAACACGGTACAAAAACCAATTACATTAAAGTATTAAGTAAAGACTTAAAGTACACCAAGGACAGCAAGTGATACAGTTCGTTCACTCGCTGTTCGTGTACACTTGGGCCACACCACAAGCTGCATGATGCATTAATCCCTGCTCCCCACGACGGATCCTTAATATATGATCGCGGGTTCGCGCCGGTCACGCCGCGGATCACTTCAAACTTGATCTACGCTCGATTAATATTATTATTACAAGTTTTTAATGTAAATATTGAGGGCCTAGAAGTCTGGTGAGCCTGCAAGAGGAATAAGAAAGAATATAATGATGAATTATAATTCTTTGCTTAAGAGGAATGTAGTAGCCAAGTGGCGCCCCCATCAGTAAATAAATTATTACTCGCTGAATACATCATTTATCGAAAATCCTTTTTTAACGATTGAAGTACAGGTACTGTAGTTTAATTAGAAACTATCGACTCTGTAAATTATAGTTAAAATAATTATAGAAAAAAAACCGGCCAAGAGCATGTCGGGCCATGCTCAGTATTATAGGGTTCCTTAAGTAGGAGTAATTACAAACGAATCAAATCGAATATTTCTGGCAGGCAGGCTGTATTTCGCAGATGGTATACCTGATAAAAAAGTTGTGTATGAAAAATTACCTTCATTTTAGTAGACCTATTGAATGATACCCCACACGAGGGGGTGCAGCGAAAAAAATTTTTTCATCCCCATTTCACATGTATGGACGCCACCCCTAAAATACGTTATCAAGATTTTTTTATTCTTTTAAAATTGAGATCTATATCTAAACCATTTTTTAACAAAATTTCATTTACTTATGTTTATAACTGTAGAAGTTATTAAGCTGTAAAGGATTAGGACAGACGGACAGACGGCCAGACGGACAGACGGCCAGACGGACAGACGGCCAGACGGACAGACGGACGGACATGACGAAACTATAAGGGTTCCTTGTAGGACTACGGAACCCTAAAAACATCCATACTTCGTTTATAGCGTTTTTTAACATAATTTTCGTATCGTTCGACCTTACGCACAGATTTGAATCAATTGCGATATGTTTTTTTAGAAAATACAATGTCTCCTCGTCCTTTGATTTAATTTAGTCAAAAAAGGTAAAGACTATTCGATTTAGGTTACATATTAATGTCAATAAGGTCGTATTGAACTTATTGTGTACTTTAAATTAGGTAATAAAAATGCTGTAAGTATGGCACTACTTTACATTTTCATGTCTCTGGTTGGCGAACTATTTAGGCAACAGCCTAAGTAATAGTTTGGCGGACGCGACTTGTTGTACCGTTTCAGCAACAGCTTAGGTTGTATTGCAGTTGTTATGGGCAAAGGTGGCCTTTAGCTCGTTTCGCCATGTTATACAACGTGTATCCGAAATGCGTGGTCATATTTGAAGAACTTATTCAGGGGATGCTATCGATCAACTTTTACTTTAAAAAAATCAGCTGATCCTTACATTTTTCGAGTGACATGGATGATTTAGTAGGGAACAGCTGATATTTTTTTCTCGATTTCAGGGTTGGTCCCATAGTAAAAGTTGTTCTTTGCTATGCCCTGAATGAGCTCTTCAAATATGACCACGCATTTCTGATACACGTTGTACATACAATACCAAAAAAACTCAACTCTCTGACATGGTACCGAAAATCAGGTAGGTAATTATTTTATTATTTTTAACGCATTTTACGCATGCGAAGCGAAATCTAAAGATTTCAATTGTGGAAAGAAAAAATCGCTCACGAGCAGGATTCGAACCTGCGACTCCTGGCTAAGTACGCCAGTGCTTTAGCCACTAAGCTACCGTAAGAAACAATGAAACAATGTTTCTTAATAAGATATCGCTGACGTCACCCAAAGACGTATAGTGGAGGATAATTTCGATACCACGAGCAATGTTCACGGTAGCTTAGTGGCTAAAGCACTGGCGTACTTAGCCAGGAGTCGCAGGTTCGAATCCTGCTCGTGAGCGATTTTTTCTTTCCACAATTTAAATCTTTATCAGGTAGGTAATTATGCAGTAAGCCAGCCTCAGTTCATCATCCTCCTGCCCCTATCCCATTTTATTTGTGGTCAGCGCAGCATGTCTTTTTCTTCCATACATCTCTATCAGCCGACATCTCAATGTTCACTTTCTTTTTATCCATATAATCTTTTACACAATCCACCCATCTTTTCTTTGTTTGTCTTTCTCTTTTCTTATAGCCATCCACATTCATACACAAAACATTTTTCGTAACATGCTCCTCATTTCTCCGCATCACATGTCCATACCATGACAATCTACTGCATCTCATCTTTCCATCTCTGGCATTACTTTCAAACTCCCTCTCACATACTCATTTCTTATCATATCCATTCTCGTTACACAACACATTCCTCTTAATTTAAACTGCATGTAATTGCCTTTCATTCATCTCTTTCGTAGTCCCTGCAGGTCATAATCTCCCCTGACCTACATGGAAGTCCCAAAACCGTCTGCGGACCCAGGTAGGCAGATGTAAGGTGAACATGAGCAAATGGGTTTACATAGACAAAACGGATACAGCTTGTACCTGTGGCGTTGATCCTCAATCAATGCCACATCTATTATCTTGCTCTCTTTGCCCTTACACCTGCACATTGAGCGATCTGAACAATGCTACAGACAACGCAATTAAGGTGGCCAATTTCTGGGCAGCAGTAAATGAATATGAATATTGTACCTTCGACACGAAGTAGCCCAACATTCTGATCATCACGGATGTATTATAAGATTAAACTGGGATCACTGTAGTTTTTAAGTTTTTTAGTGGTAGGCCAGTACAATAGTATCCTTCCATGTTTGTTTCTTTTTTTTAGACATGAAACGTGGTCTTAGTTTTTAAGTTTAAGTACTTAAGTAATGCTACTACTGAACAATGCTTCTTCATAGGCTGCTTCATAAGCTGATTTGTAGCCCTACGGTGCGGTGTAAATCAGGGATGTTATGGAGCTCCGTAACCGTAACCGAAACTATCGGATATCCGAAATAAAAATCTATCCGTAACCGAATCCGATATAAAAGTTTCGAATAATTTTGATAAGAGAGGAGTCTAAATGAGACATGTTATGACCGTTATGACATGATTTAGTTTTTGCCCGGCTGAGTCGACACACTAGCTGCGCTTGTCCCTTGCATTGTTTGGTATTTCTATTGCTTTTTCTTTTACTTTTAGCTACAATTCCTTAAAAAATCTAATATCCATAACCGAAACTATCCGAAACTAACGGATAATCCGAAATAATTCTATGTCCGTAACCGTATCTGAAACCGGTATAATATTATTCCTATATCCGTATCCGTATCCAGATCCGAAATTTCATTTCCATAACATCCCTGGTGTCATCATTTCAGCCGAAAGACGTCCACTACTGGACATAGGCCTCCCCCAATTTAGGGGGGGATATGCCATAATCGCCACGCTTGGCAGGCGGGTTGGCGATCGCAGTTGGTTGGTTAAATACTCAGAAAACGCTGCTGCCCATCCTCTGGTGAATCCCTGGTGTAAATTACGTTAATTGAATTCGATATCTTTAAGGAACCCTGAAAACATATTCAGATGTGACATTCTTTTTGCGTGTTTTTCATTTACATGTGATTTGAATTTATGATTCCATTGCTTATTATATTCACGCTTACATATTAAAGGGCATGGCAATAAGTTTATTGTATTGTACAGTCATCGTGTAAAAATACGAACGAACACAATTCTAAACTCTGGTTGACCTGAGTCGAATCCAGGACATTTAATCACCAGACTCATATATGTATAAGTCCATAATAGTAGACCATACAACTATTCTATATTTAGTATATTTTGTTTTTAATAATTTCTTTACTTTGACTAATAATATTACAGGGATTGATTTTAGTAGTAGTAGAGCCTTGTTTTTTATTTTTTTATAGTATAGAATGGACGAAATAGAACGAAACGAGCTAAAGACCCACCTGATGTTAAGCGGTTACCTTTGTCCAGATCACAACTGCAATACCACCTAGGTTGTTGCCTAAATGGTACCCGCAAGTCGGTTCACCATTCTGAGACATGAAGATGTAAAGTCTCATGTGATTGTAATTTCACCGGCACCCGTACCCTTCAGACCGAAACACAGCAATGCAGCATCACTATTTGCCGTAGAAGTAGGTACGGTGGTGGTAGCTCCTTTGTGAAAGAGCTCGTCCGGGGAAGTACTACCACCGTACCAATTTCTGCCGCCAAACAGTGAAGCTTGCATTGCTGTGTTCCGGCGCGAAGGTGATAGGTGCCTGTGGAATTACAATCACATGAGACTTTCCATCTTTAGGACTCAGTTTGGCGAAGGCGATTTGCAATACCATTTAGGCAACAGCCTAGGTGGCATGGTAGTGGTGTCTTTAGAATGGTTGAGTTAGTGTCTTTCTACACTTATCAAAGCGGAATCGGCTAAGGCCTTGTCAAAAAAAGCCTTATGTCTACAGCATCAGGGTATAATTGGCCTCAGCTCGGCTCGAACAAAGCATCGCAATATTTTGCCGAAGACAAAACGGTGGTCTGCCGATTTATCAAAGTGAACGGTGAAGATGGCAGCTGTACGCTCCCCATGCTTACGTCGTTGACGACAGCTGAACGGCACTGGTGACAGACGAAGGCGATCGATGCCGAAACTGTCAGGTAGGATACCATGTTTCGTGTAGGCCATCGCGACAGCCGATCGAAGTACACGACTGCCAAACTTAGGTACGCAGGCCTCGCGACGGCCAATTGCCGCAAATCGGCTTATTGCGAGCAGTGACGTTGTGATATGTACTCGGCTCATCAATCGGCAATCATTGACTCGGCTCAAGCCGATTCCGCGTCGATAAATGTCGAGAGACTCATATGCGCGGTAAAGTAGTGGCTATTCCTTCTCCATCTACTACTCATAGATTATGTGAAGGGGATGTTTTGTAAAATATTTCCACAAGTATTAATACTTACTTACTCGTAAAACAGTCTTCTTAAAAACTATTACGTCATTATCTACCTGTTATCAAGTTAACTGCATTTAATCTAGAAATATATCTTTCAAACTAGTTTTAAAACATTATTCGCTTGGTGCATCTATCAAATGCACTTGACCATGCACCCGGCGACCTCGGCGTGTCCTTCCACGATACTTTGATCTTTATATTTGAATATATTAAACTGTTTACATGTATTCTATGAGCTCTAGGCATGGTATGACAATCCGTATCGAGTGGTTCCCGACAAGGTATATGCCACCTACTCTACTGTGGATGTGTCATCCTAGGTGCCAATCTATAACACTCTTTGATATATGTAAATGAGGGCTTAGGGACCCTAATCTTGTTCATTGTGTTTGCGGTGACCCAGAGCAATTTATGCCACACTTGCTGGTGTGTCCCTTCTGCCCGGATGCCACTCATTTGTTATAATCTGATAATCTATTATTAAAAGCAATAAAATTTATATGGTTTTATCATATAAATTTTACTTGGCCTACAAATACTTCACATAATTTTCATTTAATACAACCTTCAGTTTATATAACAAACAATTCTCTAATAGCATTTTGTCTAACGTTCATTTAATATATTGTCATTTTATATAACGCTCTTTTTATATACTTATCATTTTGTATAATAAAAACTTATTAATTTTTTATTGAATTTAACGTATTTTTAGTATGTAATAATGCATTATAAATTCGCAGTGATTGAATTTTTCAAGTTAATGGTTTACTTTCAACCGAGTAATAAGTTTAAGAGCGAGCGAAGCGAGCTAGGCAACTTCGCAACTTGGGGCACCCCGACACGGATAGGTTAGGTTCGGTGGGGATGACGGGGGTCTTCGTGTTAGGTTTTTCTTTGCGCGTTGGCCGTCGGTAGTCATCCCTAGGGCCAGCAGGGGGGGCTGGGGGTGTAGGCTGACTATCGACGGCCAACACGCATAGGAGTCGAACGGAGCTTGCAAGTTGTTTCGGCTGTGTCAGAAGTTGTGCTGTAGCGGCCAACTTACTACGATTATTCATCTATCTGCCCAATGTGGGGTAGTTACGGCATATCTCTTAAAGTTATTTTGGTAGATTACAAGTAAAGCATGGAGCTGAAAACCAGCGCTTGGCAATTTGGCAAGCTCCTGCGGTGCCTAAGCATAAGCTGACGCTTGAACCTTTTACTTTCGGTGTTATAGTTTTTTTTAGTACATTATTTACTGCATTTTTTGCTGTAGACAATACGTTACGATTATTCCATAGGATGAATAAAAAATAACCGTTTGTTATAAGAGCGGTAATTGGTAGATCCATGCTCAGATGACCGTTTACAACAAGAGCGGTCATTGGCAGGCCCATGCTCAGATGACCGTTTACAACAAGAGCGTTCATTGGTAGGCCCATGCTCAGATGACCGTTTATAACAAGAGCGGTCATTTGTAGGCCCATGCTCAGATGACCGTTTACAACAAGAGCGTTCATTGGTAGGCCCATGCTCAGATGACCGTTTATAACAAGAGCGGTCATTGGTAGGCCCATGCTCAACTAGGTTTTCAAAGTTGATATTTTTCCGTTTTAAAGAATTTGTGTCCATAGTCGGGATGTAGAGTCTACCTCAGACATGCATAACACGTGACATGGCTAGAAAAGTCTAAACAGTTTTTTTAAAATCCTATACATGGAAATTAAGTCTCAGTTAAGCCTAGATGAATTTTCATGTCTTATGTAGGTACCTATTACAAACCGGATAAGAGGGTAAACCTTTAAAATAATAAAGGTGAAAAGACATGTTAATGTCAAACCGATCGCATATGCAGTAGAATTCTTATAGAATTGTTATTAAATTGTATCTACATATTAACTACATATTCTTAACACACCTTATAAATTCTTATATAATTGTTATTTAATTACTAATTCACTGTTTATTTTGTAAAACTTTCCTAAAGCTTTGTTGTACACATATCTTTCCTATACATATTATACTTACCTGCAATTATCCCGGTGTCTGAGAGGTGTATCAATTAATCAACAATTAATTGCCTGTAGTACTGAATGGACAAGGAGTGATGGACGCGGAGACTACTGGAGTGGCGACCACGACAGCACACCAGACCGCGGGGACGGTACCTAAACGTTGGGTGGATGACATATAACGACACACATACCTGGATTGGATGGCAAGACCACCAGGAGTGGAGGAATTTGTAGGAGGCATAGGCCTAGGTGGGTATAGACCCAACAATGGATATTATAAGGCTTGATCACATCTGTCAACTGATTTGTTAGTTATAGCGTCGACCAGCGTTTCAGAAATCTGGAGTAGGAGAGCCTCGTCTCTTGATGCTACTAAAGATCTACAGCGCTTTTCTCAAATGCCGAAATGCTTCCGTATTCCGTATCCGAAGAAAAAATTGATTGGAAAACGAAACGAAACGATTTGAGAACCGAACGGATTCGGAAACGTTGTTCACAGTTCATTATATTTTTCACATCTAGTGCTTTCCGACAGCAAATGGCTCACGGAAGTTTCTGTAAATTGACGTCATCGATTGGTCTAGAACTGTCAAAAAATTTCGATCTGCGAAATTGCGTTTAGAGAACGCGTTCAGTAGTTAATTTTACTCTTGGATTCGAAATACTTTCGGACGTTTGTACTATTCGGCCCGCATTTCTAACTTTTCGGATTCATGTGCGGATCAGAATTTGATTATAACTTACTTTAACAGTGAAGGAAAACATCGTGAGAAAACCTGCACACCTGAGTGCTTCATAAAATTCTCGATGGTGTGTGCAGTTGCTGAAAATATTCCACGATAAATCACGTGTACAGAAGAAATAATGCTCTGTCTATCTAAGGGTCTGCTGGCTAGTACAAAAGACGGAGAGTTAAATAGCAACCGATGGACACTGCCGTGCTAGGTAAGTAGGAACATCACCTCACTGCATGAAACTTTGATTTATTAGCGCAGTGTTCACAGTTATTGATTAAATCGATTGGAAAAATATCTATCTTATACGTAAGTACAGTCAACAAATCGGAATCATGACCCACCCACTCAGCCGATAATTCGTATGAAGTTGTCAAAACATTGCACTTAGGACATTTTGAATATTAAGGAAACTGCTTTTATACGGGTCAAAGGTCTATGCAGTTTTGAGCTTTGTTATTAAATGCAATAGATTAAAATTTGGATAAAAAGTTGCGTTTTTGATAAAGCCAGAATTATGTTTTAAATTTCGAATTAACTGTCGTTCCGCATAGTTTACCAATAAAAAAGAAGTAAACAATTTTTTTTTTACAAAAACCTAAACTAACTCTTTCAATTCCAGAAGATTATTAATCAAATTAAAAGAAATTGGTGAACTAACTGTCACTGCCCAATAAAATTGATAACAGGATAATTTGTTGCCCGGAAAATTTGACCTAATTGTACTAGAATGTTTGTAGAAAATTAGCTTATGGTGGGTAATGATTCCGTTTGGTCGAGTGTACATAGGTTAGTACATAAGTGCAACCCACAGAAATAGATAGAATGACCATGTGGGCAGTGGGCAGGACGCGCGTGGCAGCACCATGCACCATAGTACAAGATATTTCAAAGCCTTTCTCAGCACGCCTTATGACTTGTTTCTATAAATACTGTAACAAAAACCCGCAGAAACAAAAGCTGTAAAGTACATTTAATTAAAATTAATTTAAAAAAAAAAATGACGTCAAAATGTAAAGGGTGCCACTGACGGTGCATCCAAACGTCCGAAAGGCGTGGCCGCATTCCAAAATCTGTCCGTGAATGTTGAAAACGTATGTTATTTTTAGAACAAGTCGAGCTTTTTTGGAAGTAGTCATTAAAACGACGTCCTAATGGATACATCGTCAGTGCCCACCTTAAGGCGTAGTTTGTTCGGAAAGTTGCCACGCATGAATCGCAAGTAAAATTGTGATTACAACCATTCTATCCATTTCTGTGGTTCAACCAGTCACCCTGTATATATTTCTGCCACCAACCAGCGTTCCTGTGTGTTCAAAAGGAATGTACCCGTGCCGGTAAAATATCACATTCACATTTTCTAACTTTGTCACGACAGTTGGGTTGGCAACACATCAGATTTTTTTTTGGTATTATAGATGTATCTAGGCAGCGGTCACTCACGTTGTAGTTGCGTGCTGCTGTTGTCAAAAGAACATTGTTGTTTCCCGTGGACGTACACACGGCTACACATCAAGCTGTACATTTCCAGTATAAGCTGAACTCGCATTGTAAAGGCTTTCCGTACAATGCGAGGTCAGCTTATACTGGAAATGTACAGCTTGATGTGTAGCCGTGTGTACCAAAGGCGTAGCACTGAAGGGACACCGGTGGCGCGGTCCACTGGAGTTCCCGGAGCTCCTTTATTTTGTGCTAAGGATGGCCACCGTTTGGTTTTAGTCGGTAGGAGTCCAACATACCTTTAGACTTCCATCATCACCATCATTACAATTTCAGCCGAAATACGTCCACTGCTGGACTTAGGCCTCCCCAAGAATCGCCACAACGACCGGTCCTGCGCTTCCTGCATCCAGCGGATTCCCGCAACCTTCACCAGGTCTTCGGTCCACTTTGATGCCCCACACAAGGGACTGCGCCTTCTAGTACCCGGTCGCCAATCCAGAACTTTACTGCCCCATCGGCCATCCGTTCTGCGAGCAATGTGCCCCGCCCACTGCCACTTAAGTTTCGCAATTCTTCGGGCTATGTCGGTTACCTTCGTTCTCCTGCGAATCTTCGACTTTCATTGACGGAAGGTATTCATGGATTTCCATAATAAAACAAAAAATAGCCTCGGTAACTAACTACCCTTCATCAAGTAGGCTGTAGCGATACTATATTATAATAACTACAAATACTTAATTGGCGTTTTTCCTTTGTTTCATTAACGTGTTTTCCTTGTTCAGTGTCATTACAAACAGCATAATATGTCCGCCATATTGGATTCCATTAAAACACCAATTTATTTATAAGTACACTTATTTACGTTCGAAAATTGTGATGCGGATTCATTAATGTTTGGTATACTCGTTTTGTGCTGTGGGTTCCTCTATTTTATTTAAAATTTATCATCTACACGTCCAATGACATGAACTCCTAACTCTCCCAATGTTTTACGAGTATGTATACTAAAACAAATTAATGTGCCCTTTTTATTGCTAATAATAACGGTGTAGCGACATCTATCTCGCTACATGGGAACTAACACTGACGTAGTCGATGACGACACAAATCCTGAATCGCGCAAGCAGAGTATGACATGCAACTTAGTATACCTATACAAGTTGTTGATCTTTAACCGTGCCATATTTCTAGAGCAAATGATAAATAATGCTTAGTCATCTAAAAATACTTGAAAAATTATACGATTATTTAATACCCAAATTTTCACTAATTACACAGCGAGGGTTTGAGAATAAATCCCTTACGACTGTGAAAATAAGTCAACGGCGGCATTGTCAAAGGGTGGAAATACCTACAAATTGTTTTGGTGGTTTCGTTTTGGTATTGTTTTTTTTTTTATTCGTGTTCAGTATCAGTGGTATAGTCACCTCCTTAAATATGGCACGAATACAGATCAAACATGTTGATCTGTTTATAGAAGCGTCCAAAATCAACCGTTGGTAGCCCGCCAGTAGTCGTAGTCGCCGTAGTCGGAGGATCCTCCATTTGTGTTGGAGAAACATGATACCTCCTTCTTCCATAATGGCTTACCTGTGCAGTGATAACCTAGTAGTTGAACGCTTGTCTTCTATGCAGGAGGGTGAGTTCGAACCCGGCCCACAACCTCTGAAATTGGATCTGAATTGGATTATCACTTGCTTTATCGGATAAGGAAAATATTGTAAGGAAACCTGCACACCTGAGAGTGCTCCATTTATAGTTCTCGACGGTGTGTGTAGTTGGCCAACCCATAGAACACACCAGAGTGCTGGACTAAGGCATGAGTCCTTCTCGTTATGAGAAGAAAATATTCGTGCTCAGCAATGGAACAGAAATGGGCTGATTATGTTCTATAGCAGAGTTCCTCAAACTTATGGGCCCACGTACCCCTTCTATAGTTCCCAGTTGACAGCGAACCCCTATTCCTCCCCCGCCCCCGTAAATAAAATAAGAAAATTTAGCTGAAACCAGAAAATACGGTTTTTTATTTTACTAAAACTTAACAAATATTATGTCAAAAAGAAATATGTTATAAGTATTATTATGATGGGTGGGGTTGTTTCTTGTCGCAAATTGAGTAGATTTTAGGAGTAATTTTGGAAAATTGTATCATGACCAGGTGCGAAAACTCATTCTTACAAAAGTATGTTGTTGCGAAGGGTAAAAGAAAAATTCACCGCTTTGCGTGAGAGTCAGGATATTTTTATTTATTTATAATTTATGTACACAGAATAACATATGAAAGGAGACAGCATTAAAATTATTTAGCACAAAGGTACTGCTTATTTCAAAGAAATTTCTACCAGCAGACCTGCGAGAGGAGAAATAAGTAAGAAATGTAGACAACAGTGTGTAAAAAAGATAAGAAACTTAAAATTAGTTCTAATAAAGCAATAGATACATGTAGATTATACCTATAGGTATATGTAAATATGATATAAATATTTTTCCTGTCTGGCTACCCAAAAATCAATTAAAGATATCTATTTATTTATTTATATATGCTTTATTGTAAACCATAAAATACATTACATTGAATATCATTTAACAACAACATAACATCACGCCTGTATTTCCCTAAAGGGGTAGGCAGAGGTGTATAGCACACCTACATTTCGCCAGTTATGTTATAGTTCCATGTAATACGGGGCGAGCCTATTGCCATTAACCGGGCACAAATCCAGACGGGCTCCTACTGAAAATTTCCTAATGAAAAAACCCAATAACACTAACATCATAAAAATCATCATCGAATATCATTTAAAAACATCCTTTTTAAATCAGCTTGAAGAGTTTCATCTACGGAAATTTCTAGTAATGGCTCCTGTTGCTTGCCAGCCATCCAGCCGCCATTACATAAATCTTGTTACTTATTACTTTGAGTAACCCTGTTCTATGCTACACAGAATATTTGCCATGTAAGTAGTAGGTGCTCTATTTTTCTTCCATGTTCCATAAGGTACCATAAAATTAAGGTAGATATGCTCCATTTTACAGTTCAATAGACCAATTAAGAGTACTCTTCGAATCTGAGCACAAACAGTCGGACCGATGGACTGAGCATATATTATTATGCATTCGATCCCATTTGCAGTACCTCTGTTGATTTTTCCGATTAAAGCGCAATGCGGATCGTCGGACTATTTTGTACTGTAGGGTTCCGTAGGTACGGAAGGACCTTTATATTAATTTTGTAGGAAATTATTACGTAATTTTAGAAAAAAAAGGAGGAAGACCAAAGAAAAGATGGATGGATTGTGTGAATGATATATTAAATAAAAAATTGTAGGTACAATTCATTTAAAATTTCTTATTCATCCCTTTTCGCACTTTGTCTACATTTCGTTTTTTCAGAATCAAATAATAAAGTGTAAAATAAAGTATACGAGGTGTGCTTATTAAACAACTAAAAAAAAATGAAAAAATGTGCGAATCACTCATAACACTATGAGGCCTATGTCCAGCAGTGGACTGCGATAGGCTGAGTTGATAATGTTGATGACTCATAACACTCATATATTATTGGAAGAGGTAATTAATTTTATAAGAAACCATAGTTTTCTTATACTTAAATTATACCTATTTGTTTGAGCTTGAGATGATTGAGGAAATAATATGGACGCTTTTCAATGAAGGATTCTTAATTCTCTGAACACAATACTTTTATTTTTAAGAAAATTGCAAATTACAATGTGATCCTTTGTTCGACCCAGTGTAGTGCGCAGTCATCAGTGTTCCCGTACCAGAAAAAGTGTTCCCGTACAAGAAAAAGTGTTGCCATCTTATTTCTCTCTGGTACATAATAGATGCTCGAAGAATAGTTACAATGGCATCACTGGTAAATAATTGCTTCATAATATAGATGTCGCTAGGTACCTAACACTATTTCAGTGTTTGTTTTTAACTATTAATATTATTATTAAAAGACGTTTATTCTTATTGTTCAGAGTTTCAGATACATTCACAATACACGACCGTTTACAAAACATCACATTACATTTAGATCCAACGGAACCGTGCTACGTCGATAATATTCATCTCTTGAACATTTTTTTCGGCAATCGATTGGCTGAAGCAAGTAAAGAAAATGAAATCCGATCGAATTTGTGATGAGCTTTCACCAATTTGTGATGAGCTTTCACCAATTTGTACCTTGTTCCCTCATGTACTGGCTATGTACTGATGCATTCACATGTACTTCAGACTTAAGATAGGTATATAATTACAATTTATTTATTATAATTATATCGCGTGGTCCAAAAAAAAACCACCTAGGGGCCTCACTTTCGACTAGATCGAGTTTTGTATCAATAAAAAAAAAGTATTTTATTTCAAATAAACCTAAATTCATGTGCGGATTTATATTCGATTATCACTTGCTTTAACGGTGAAGGAAAACATCGTGAGGAAACCTGCACACCTGAGAGTGCTCCATACAGTTCTCAATGGTGTGTGTAGTCTGCCAACCCGCACTAGGCCAGCGTGGTGGACTAAGGCCTTAGCCTTCTTGTACTGAGAAGAGGCCCGTACCCAGTAGTGGGACAGTAATGGGCTGGTTATGTAAACCTAATTACAGGCACTTTTGAAAGGTCAGGCTCTAGTTGCACGGTTCCAAATTGTGGGTCCTATGGAGAAGAACCGGCATGAAACTCCATGGATATACTCTTTTTAAAATAGGTTATTGTTTATTACATCAAATTTATTCAAATAATGTGCGTATCATCATCATCATTTCAGCCGAAAGACGTCCACTGTTGGACATAGGCCTCCCTCAAGCACGTTGGGGGGGATTTGCCATAATCGCCACGCTTGGCAGGCGGGTTGGCGATTGCAATTGGTTAGTTAAATACTCAGAGGACGCTGCTGCCCAATGTGAGTATAATGTAAGTTAATGTCAGAAATAAACAAGAGTTTAAAAGTGAGAATATTGCCTTTAGAAATAAAAGTAAAAAGAGTTGCCATAGTATGTAGAAGCTGACCTGTCCCGACAGACAGCACCCGTTCACGAGCATGACGCGAGCATCAGCCATCGCTTAACTCAACCATATTGAACGGAACTTAACGACCCCACACTAACGCCACCATCAGCATGACATTTAAGTGAGCATGACAGACTCATACTGCTAGACAACAAATATGAATTCGAATTTGAAGTCAGTGTCAATTCGTGCTGCATTTCTCTAGGAATTGACATACTCGATTTGGTTCAGAGCTCGAATCAGTCGAGAGTAAGGCCCCTGGCCATCCCTTCCCTACACATTTTCAAGCCCTGCAAACATATCAGACTGCCCACAGATTTAAAAAGCATGGTTTACTAGAGAACATTTAAAACAAAGCTAAAAGCTAAAGAAGTTGCAAGACGCACCGAAAATGCCTGGAGGAGCTATTGGGCTATGAAAGATCTAATGAAGGGTGATCTACCTCTATCCCTTAAAAGAAGACTCATGGACGTGTGCATTCTTCCCATTCTCACATATGGATCCCAAACATGGTCTTTGACAAGTCAACTGAGGTCCACGCTTGAGGTTTGCCAAAGAGCGATGGAACGGAGTGTTCTGGGCATAAAACTTGTAGACCGGATAAGAAACACAACGATCCGTTCCAGAACAAAAATAGCTGACGTCACCCGTAAGGCTGCCACTCTAAAGTGGAACTGGGCTGGACATATCTGCCGCATGTCAGACGACCACTGGGCCAAACTAACAACTCAATGGGTCCCTTTACATGGCTGACGTCAACGCGGCAGGCCCAGACGGAGATGGCGGGATGAGCTGGACTCCTTCCAAAAGGACTGGACGCTTGTAGCTATAGACAGGGAGAAGTGGAAGGAGAGTAGGGAGGCCTTTGCCCTGCAGTGGGACACTTCAGGCTTATAATAATAATAATAAAAGCTTTCGTATTGGAGAAATGTTTGCATTCAATCATCATCATCATCATTTCAGCCAAAAGACGTCCACTGCTGGACATAGACCTCCCCAATAGCGGGGGGATATGCCATAATCGCCACGCTTGGCAGGCGGGTTGGCGATCGCAGTTGGTTAGTTGAATACTCAGAGAACGCTGCTGCCCATCCTCATTCAATCAATTAATTGTAAATAAAATAACCTAAAATAAAACTAAAGACGAGCAGCAAAACATTCCTCCGTATCGCTGTACTGGTAACGTATCCAGAAGATTGACAGCGTTGCCACTTTTTACGGTAATGCTTATTCTTTGGCCAAAGTTAGGGCCAGCCGTTAGGTCACGTGAAGTGTTGATCAACCGCTTAGAATAAAAAAATATCTCTAAATAAAACGCGAGTAGGTACTCGAACCATATAAATCAAAATAATTAGGTAATAGAAATGCTGTCTACTGTCTTTTAATACCGAAACGCGTGTCACCGGTTTGCCGCTACAAACATAAATACGCAATTACGCCTACCACGTTTCTCATTCAATGCAATTATCTCGCATTCAATGCAAAATAAATTAAGCCTAAAAAATCCGCTGTAAGATATGCTGCAAAATAATGCGTTTGTGCTGTTTTGGACTCAGAATCACTATAGTGATTCTGAGTCCAAAACAGCACTGGTGTCCTACGAGACACCTGTACGCAGCGACAAGTTCACGCGCCTTTACCACTACTACTACTTTTACACAAACAATTGTGTTTTACTTCTATTTATTTATTTATTTGACACTAAATAAGTTCACTCAAAGGGCAATGGAGAGGGCTATGCTCGGAGTGTCCCTGCGTGATCGAATCAGAAATGAGGAGATTCGCAGGAGAACGAAAGTAACCGACATAGCCCGAAGAATTGCCAAACTTAAGTGGCAGTGGGCGGGGCACATTGCTCGCAGAACGGATGGCCGATGGGGCAGTAAAGTTCTGGAGTGGCGACCGCGTACTGGAAGGCGCAGCGTGGGTAGGCCCCCCACAAGGTGGACCGACGACCTGGTGAAGGTCGCGGGAATCCGCTGGATGCGGAAGGCACAGGACCGGTCGTTGTGGCGATGCTTGGGGGAGGCCTATGTCCAGCAGTGGACGTCTTTCGGCTGAAATGATGATGATGATGATGAAGTTCATAATTTGTTGAAAGCTCTGATTTCTATTACCTTCTTATTTAGATTTCTATGACACTGGGACTCAACGACTCGTGGGAGTCGTGGGTCTTAATCATTATCGGCTCGAAAATGTAATTGCTAATTAAGCTATTCTATTTGAGCACACTAGCACACACTACCGTCGCACAGCACATTCCGCTGAGCTAGGAAGATGGGATGGCACAAGGGTGTCGACGCACGTTGCATCCCACACCAGTAGTAGAGTTCGGTTGTGAAGGAGCTCGTCCGGGGAAGTACTACCACCGGACCTATACTTCTGCTGCTAAATAGGGATGCTTGCATTGCTGTGTTCCGGTGTCAAGGGTACGGGTGCCAGTGAAATAACAGTTACATGAGACTTTCCATCTTCATGTAGGTATCAGTTTGGCGAACCGACTTGCGGTGCCATTTAGGCAACAGCCTAGATGGCCCGGTCACAGAATATCTAATAGTACCGGTATTGCGGTTGTTATGGGTAAAGGTAACCGCCTCGTTTCGCGATCCTATGAAAAAAAGCCCTACCCATTGTCATACAATACACTACAATAGAAATCCTCTTTATTGCACAACAAGATTATTATTGTCATTTTCATAATTACAATTCATAGTAGACCTGAAGACTCAGGATCACACATAGCTATTGATAACACCATCTATCTTACCATTAATAACATCACAGGTAGGTACTGCAATCACTAACTTACCAGAGCTACACTTGCGTGCATACAAGACTGATCGCACAAAAATCGTGAAACCACAGGAGACGCGAAAAGCGGGCCAACATCGAAAATAACCGAACAAAATGGCCGCAGTAACTCATTAAGTTCACGGGTTCATTGTGGCAAAACTCTTGCCATACCGCTGAAAGAAAAACCAAAGTGTTGTAGAAGTAAAAATTTTTGTGTCAGGAGCTAGTTTGAAGCGGGCGCGGTTTTTGCGTGGTCCAACTTAGACCATTCGTCTTCGCGCGATGCATGGGAAAAGTTACTGACAGATCGGTGCACTGGCGAGCAAATTGAGAATATCAAGCGCAGGTTTGTTTTGGGAAAGATTTAGAGAAATTTTGATAAACTTTTTTAATAATTGGTCCATGAAACGTTGGGTTATGGTTTACGTATTGAGGTTAATCTAAAATTTAGTAATACTAGTACAAGATCCCGTGTTACTGGGGCTCGAGCGAGAGTATTACAATAAAAAAAAAAAAACGCAAATTCCAGCCCGGGTATTTTAGAGCTCAACTGCCAATTTAAATAACACAATAGTTAAACATTGGACGTCGTCTTTAAAAGGTAATTTGGCATACGAGGGGTTTTTGTAAACAATTTTGAATGCACAGCATTTAGACGGAAAATGTGGTGGATTCTTCATTACCATTCTCTATCACATAACATAACATCACGTCTGTATTTCCCCGAAGGGGTAGGCAGAGGTGTATTAGTACACCCACATTTCACCAGTTATGTTATAGTCCCATGTAATAGGGGGCGAGCCTATTGCCATTGACCGGGCACAAATCCAGACTCCGGGCTGCTACTGAGAATTTCCTAATGAAAAAACCCAATAACACTTTGCCCGACCCGGGAATCGAACCCAGGACCCCACGCTCAGCAGTCGCGCTAGCAACCACTAGACCAACGAGGCATTGGCATTCTCTATAAGTATAAATTTATTCATCCATTGTGTTATACTCATAAAGGTTTGACAACATTCATTTTTAAATGAGAAACTAAAGGCAAACTGTGCAATAAATCTGGCCAACAGTGTACATAGCGGGTGCAACGTCACGACAACGACGTCCACTAATTTATGGAAAACCTCTGAAGTCGCGTGGCGGGCCAACTTCGACGCTATATACTTTCGTGCGCCTCAAGTGTAACCACCTACATCAGCGCTGTCAATGCTTACACTGGAGAGCATTCTATACATTCTGTTAACTTGCACTCTGTGTTTAGACATTGTTTAATCTAGGCAGGAAATTTAGTGGTACAAATTGTGTGAATTAAGTATATGATTTCTAATGTTTTATTCAGCTATGGATGTGGACTTAACATTTCCCATTCTAAGAATAGGCCCGCGTCCAGCAATAGGACAGGAAAGGGCTGATTCATCCTTATGTCCATATCCCTATTTATTTGGGGTCGGTGCAGCATGTTTATTTCTTCTATACAACCTTATTCTTAGTTTATACTAAACCTCTTAAGGGGTCATTGTACTCATCAGTATGAACAACTTTTACTATGGGACCAACCCTGAAATCGCGAAAAGCAAAACAGCTGTTCCCTACATTTGTGTTTCCATAAATCGACAAAATGTAGGGAACAGCTGTATTTCTTTTCACGATTTCAGGGTTAGTCCCATAGTAAAAGTTGTTCATAATGATGAGTACAATGACCTCTTCAGAGGTTTAATATAAACTAAGAATAAGGTTGTATATCTCTGGGCTTATTATAGATATAAATAATTGTGGAAAGAAAAAAACGAGCAGGATTCGAAACTGCAACTTCTGGTTCAGTCTGAAACCAGTTCCATGATTAACCACATACATACTATAAACCACAGATTTGACATCTACCCACGGTGTTATACCGGCGGTAAATGTCAAGTCTCTGCTATAAACTCTCACGAGACGACTAAAGTAGCATATTTGTGGATAATAGTAAAACCTCTCAGTTTCATCACCCGAAACCAAACCCATGACTATCTATTTAAATCCGTACTAGCACCTTCTAGAGATCGAGAAATTCAATGACGTGAAAATAAAAATACATGCAAATAGGGAAGGCAAAGGATAACAAACTTGAAAAACAATAGCAAACTGCATATTACAAAATAGCACATATCTCTTTACTATAAGGTTTTAAATGGACTAGCTCAGTGTTTGTACTAGGAAACCATGTGAATACCCCTTCGACCCGTCAAGGTCGGGGACTAGAAACAACGCATTAAGGAATGACGTATGTAGTCGCAATCAGGTGAATGTGGTATCGGATAAGATATGTATCTATGTATTTAATTAATTATGTATTAATAAACATGCAGTAATCAGAATTGAAGAGATTCGCAGAAGAACGATGATAACCGACATAGCCCGAAGAATTGCCAAACATAAGTGGCAGTGGGCGGGGCACATTGCTCGCAACGGGTGGTTGATGATGGGGCAGTCAAGTTCTGGAGTGGCGACCGCGTACTGGAAGGCGCAGCGTGGGTAGGCCCCCCACAAGGTGGACCGACGACCTGGTGAAGGTCGCGGGAATTCGCTGGATGCGGAAAGCGCTGGACCGGTCGTTGTGGCGATGCTTGGGGGAGGCCTATGTCCAGTAGTGGACGTCTTTCGGCTAAAATGATGATGATGGTAAAATAACCATGTCTTGTTGTCTCTCTAAAGTACTGTAAAGGATCAAATTCGAAGCGAGGTGAACATACAGAGCATCTTAGTGGCGAGACCAGTCAAGACCCGTGAATAACGGCCACGCAGTGTTCCGTTTGTGCGCCCGTTAGGAGTAGGGTGCGGCAGATTTTAGGCCGCACGGGGAAAAGGAGCTCAGCTACTAATGGCGAACTGGGACCTGTCGGGGGTAGACGGAGAATGCAGAGTATATCCCACGCCCGGAGCCAAAGGCAGTTGAAGGAACACCAAAAAGAAAGGTTGGTTTTAGTCGGTAAGAGTCCGAGACTGGCTCTGTCATCCCGGCGGGGTCTGTCTGTGAGGATCTCCCCACATAAAAAAGGTCAATATCTACCCTGCAGTGCAATAGCAGTAGCAGTAACTACAGAAGTCGACGAAAATAATAAAATTAATATTCATATCGACATAACATAACATAACATCATGCCTGTACTTCCCCGAAGGGGTAGGCAGAGTTGTAATAGTACACCCACATTTCGCCAGTTATGTTATAGTCCCATGTAATAGGGGGCGAGCCTATTGCCATTGACCGGGCACAAATCCAGAATCCGAGCTGCTACTGAGAATTTCCTAATGAAAAAACCCAATAACACTTTAACCGACCCGGGAATCGAACCCAGGACCCAGGATCAGCAGTCGACATATCATTCATATAGACATAATAATAATATTATCAGCGCCATACATTCACACGTCATACGTATAAGCGCACATCCATACATGTGATTGATAAAAGATTACTGGAACAAATTGTAAAAAGTTTAGTAATTGTTTTTTCGATGTGAAAGGTTTCAATATTGATCATAAGAAGACATGCATATCATTGGTGTAATTTTGATATCATTTGTGTCACTATCTCATTAGTGTAAATTCATTCGTAGACTGTGAAATCGACCCTTTAGGTCCTTGTAACGTCCAGTAAAATGACCTCAGGGATGCCGATGGCACGAAGTAGTCTCGGGCCGCCGTGTACCAATCCAATAGGGAAAGTGTAAGGGGAGACAATAAAGTCTCCCTTGAGAAGTGTCTAATAGGCATAGCACAGGAAGGGCTCCGGAGGCTTATTATTTCCCGGAGTCCCCCTTAGTGTGCTGAAGATGGCTACCGGGGGGGTTTTAGTGGGTAAAAATCCCACACACCCCGGCCTCTGTCCTCCATGAGGCTGGCAGCCTTTTGAAGGTTTCCTCCTCGAGTATAAAAAAAAAAAAAAAAAAAAAAGGTTCTTGTAAGGTTCCGTGTGGTGCCGGACGTAAAGAATTGCACCACCCTCTCTCTTCTCATGGGTTACGTAAAAGGCGACTAAGGGATTTATCAGAGGATGGGCAGCAGCGTTCTCTGAGTATTTAAACAACCAACTGCGTACGACAACCCGCCTGCAAAGCGTGGCGATTATGGCATACCCCCCCCCCTTTGGGGGAGACCTTTGTCCAGCAGTGGACGTTTTCGGCTGAAATGATGATGAATGAGGTCCTTGCAAAATTTCAAAAAGATCGCCTTTGTTGTGACTAATTCAAAAACAATATATGCTTATAGGTCTCAAAACAAAAATGTTGCGCAAGATCCAAGAGTTAGAACAAATAAAACTCATATGCTTAATATATTTGGTGGTGTGATGGTGTATACTATTTTAGAATATCGTGCAGTCACCTTGCACGACCTACCACAACTTGGCTGGGTATGTTTATACATCTACTTTTATTTTTATTACATACGTAAGAACTGGATCAGCTTGATATTAGGTAGCTAAGTAGCGATATAATAATAATCGTTTTAGGTGTTTTTTTGCTGTCATGCGACTCTATAGAATGTTTATTGAGTACCTAGGTGTTTTTTTAGATTATTTAATTTTATGTTATGTAGTAAAAATCGACCAGTACTTTTTTTTCGCGATTTCAGGGTTGATCCCATAGTAAAAGTTGTTCATAATGATGAGTACAATGACCCCTTTTCGGGAAAGAATCCATTAAAATTTCAGCATGTATATACCCATATGTTAAGCTCTCGATTCTTGCACAAACAACTACCGGGCTAACTACTTGTCAGTCACTTCTAATTAACTTTCTCCTATTTCATTAAACTGCCTTCACTTATTAATTGTTTTCACTAGTACCTAACCAATAAAATTAAGTGACGTGTGTTCTCAGGCTTGTTATATCTAAATGATCAACGTTACCATCGCCGAAAAAAGGGTGTTTATGAGGAAGCGCTTCCAGCTTCTTCTTTCTTTTTAAAAAACATTGCCTTACGTTAGGAGTTCAATTCCCGGGTCGGGCAAAAAGTGTTATTGGGATTTTTCTGCCAAGAAAATTTCTCAGTAGCAGCCCGGAGTTAGAAAGTTGGCGGTGCTACACTCCAGTGCCTCGGGAGCACGTAAAGCCGTCGGTCCTGCGCCTGATCTCTCTCCGGTCGTGTCGGATTGCCGTTCCATCTGATTATGAGAGTGAGGGAACAGAGAGTGCACCTGTGTTTGTGCACACACTTGTGCACTATAATATGTCCCGCGCAGATATGGCAAGTCTCCGTTGAGATTGGCCGCCGTGAACGAAATCCAGAGGACTTTATTATATAATCTTTCTTGGGAGAGTTCGTCAAGTGTTGTTGTACTGGAGATCATTTGTTCAGCTTTTAGATGGTGCTATCTCGGACGAATAAAAAATGGCGGACGGAATCTCGCTAAGAAAAGATTGAAGCACTTGGTTTTTTCCTAAACCCACTATAATTTCGACAGAATTTTAACACACCAGATATGTAATGTTATTTTATTTGCGACACTTTGACAATGACTACCGTCACACTAGATTTGTTGCGTAATCGCGGCTTTTTGTCTTACTATGGGTGTGAATCTGTGCGTGCCAGCCCGTACTTTTAAGCGGGCCGTCTGACTATGGGTGCTATTCGTCGGTCCGCCTTTTTTTATTCGTCCAAGGGTGCTATATACAAGGTCTATTGTGAGCGACCATGTTTCAGTGCCTTAAGTAATTACTGGCAACACACACTGGTCAAAGACTTTCGTCGTTAGACATTGAGGTGTTTTAGACGAGAAGATACTGCGTAGCATGAAGTAGCATTCCGAACGCTGCCTAACCGAGTCGGATTCTACGATAAGAAGGCTCAAAGTCACTCAAAAGGCAATGAAGAGGGCTATGCTCGGAGTGTCCCTGATAGATCGAATCAGTAATGAGGAGATTCGCAGGAGAACGAAGGTAATCGACATAGCCCGAAGAATTGCCAAACTTAAGTGGCAGTGGATGGGGCACATTGCTCGCAGAACGGATGGCCAATGGGGCAGTAAAGTTCTGGAGAGGCGACCGCGTAGGAAGGCGCAGCGTGGGTAGGCCCCCCACAAGGTGGAGTGACGACCTGGAAATCGCGAAAAACGCAGGACCGGTCGTTGTGGCGATGCTTGGGGGAGGCCTATGTCCAGCAGCGGACGTCTTTCGGCTGAAATGATGGTGAAGATGATGATATACAAGGTATCTCATCGCAATGCCACATGGAGTAGTTTAAATATTACCGTGTGTTTTTGGAAACCGGGTAAGTATAACTTATTGGTTGGTTCTAGACTTCGGCTCCGGCGGTTGGCCAGTCTGTAGACAGGGAAAACATGCGTAATACAAGTTTACAATCACAGTTCAGTGTCGCAAAGCTCTCAGTCTCGAGTGTCTGTGCCTTGATCATGAACTTGAAGGTCACCTCAGGCGGGTTTGACCGCACATGTGGACACTCGCTTAGTTATTAATTATTGAGTCAAGTTTTCTGTTGGTGCCGTTTTTGGGCCACACTTGGTCCACGTGTAGATGGGGATTTTTTTTTTTAAACTTTGCCCTACGTTTGAATTCCTGTGAGCAGTGGGTGCGTTTATATACAATACAGCACAAACACTCAGACACAGAAAAACTAACGTTGACAACAGCCAAATACCCCGAATCTATTAGGCATCTTTTAAAAACATTTTAGCTGTATCTATTCCGTTTGTGGCAGTGAAAAAAATAAACGATAATTTTGATCTTATTTTCTAAAACTCTATTATGCCCAAAACACATTTTCTTGAAGTTTTTTTTTATAGGAAATTATTGTAAACTAACCTCTTAAAACATGCTTTAATTTAAAGCAATTAATCTCTATTATTTACCAAATATTATAAATGAAATTAAGAAAACATTTAAGAAAGACAACAATGTAAAACATATTTGTTTCTGTTTTTCAATTAAGCTTTTAGTTTTTTATTAATAAAATATATTGTTATTTTTCATTCAAGTTGAGCGGCGCACCCGACGTCTCTCCTCTCATTGCCTCTCTTTCAGTTCTGTACAAAACGACAGTGACCACAGAGGTCATTTTTTAGGTGTTGTCAGCCTCTTAACAAAAAAATATTGCTTTCTTGAACGAAAACACGGTGAAAGAAAGAATGAAAGATAAAATATTTATTGCCACTACAAGAAATGCGGTAGGTGGACATAAAAAATAACTTATTACGTTGATGATTCTTTTTTTTTACTTCTTCTTGGTGAGGAAACCTGCTCTGTTGCCAAACAGAGTGGAGCAAATATAAACTTGCTGAAAGTTACTCTGCGTGCTGCTCAAGGGATTGTGTCCGCTTCGTCGCCGAATGTTGCATCGCATGGCCATGACGTCATAGGGCCACGTGTTTGCAGTCTACTAAGCTGTCTTGATCGTGTGGTTGCCTTGATCGTGAACCACTTGAAGGCCACACTCGCCACATACGGACTTAACCCGCGCTATGACATATGGACAATCACTAAAGAAGGTGACACATAGGGCTATAAATATGATGAATACAAACCTATACTTTTATGAGGAAGAAATCCACAAGTCCACACTCCACTTACGTCGCCGCATATTGCATCGCGTGGTCATGACGTCAAATGGCAGCGTGCAAAATCGCAATAAGCCTGTAGTTTTTAAGTTTGTTTATGGTTTATAATTTACACAGACTTTCAAAGGCTGCACATATTTTTGGGTTCTCAGACGATGCTTTAAATTAAAAAATCAATACTATTTCAGGGATTGTGTCTACTTATGTCGCCGTATGTTGAAGCGTGGCCGTGACGTCAAATGGCCGCGCATTGCACCAGTACAATCTAAACTGCTAAAGTGTCTGGCTGCCTTGATCGTGAACCACTTGAAGGGCACACTTGCCACATACGGACTTGTCCCGCGTTGTGACGTGAAGACAGTCACTAAAGAAAGTTAAACATTCTACGTGTTATTAAAATAACTGAAAACCACTTAAGGGGTCATTGTAGTCATCAGTATAAACAACTTTTACTATGGGACCTAAACTGAAATCGTGAAAAAAAAAATACTGATGAGTACAGTCATCCATTAAAAATATAAATTGAATTAAAAATATGTAGTGAATTAAAAATAACCCGGTATAATAATATGATAAATGTTAAGCAGAGATCTTATAAAATATGGAAATCCTGCTCGCAAATGCTTCTTTCCACAATTTATAATGATAAAACCTGTTGTTAATAAGTTCGTTTGTGATATTTAATATTATAATTATTATAACGTCATACAAACATGACTTTCAAAGGTTGGACAACCTTTGGTTCTGCAATGATATGAAATTGCGGTATAGTTCCTTACAAATTCTTTATTTACAACAAACTTTATTAATAAGTTGTGTTTACGGCGGCCAGTTCCTTCGTGATTTTGCGCAGAGATTCCTTACAAAATATAAGCTTACATTATTGAAGGGATATTACTAATTTTATTATTTTTATTTTATTTATTACACTAAAAATAACCCCATAAAAGATTTAATACAAGTCAAGGTTTATGTGGACGAAGTCGCGGGTGGAACATAGATAATAAGTAAGAAAGAAAATACATTTTCTCCCAGTTGCTCGTAAATTGGTCCATTAATAAAAAAAAGAATACATCAATCGGCTCTTTTCCGTACGCAACAAAATAACACGCCAGTAATATCCAACACGACAATGATAGAAATTGCTGGACAGTTTTTATTTTTTTAATTATGCTACCGAGGTTTTTAAGAAAATAGAACAAGACGAATTGGCGCGAATGAAAATTAGATACTGTTGAATTAATTTGTGTATTGGTTCCTCGAAAATAAGAGAAAAGTTCTGTGTAAGTCTCGGCTGAAATAGCAATTAACGGCCTCGTTCAGTTAAAAAAGACTCGGCTGGCGCCTCGTCCTTTTAAATCACTTCGCGGTTTGTTTTGTCGCGATTTTAGGGTTCGTCCCATAGTAAAAGTTCATAATGATGAGTACAATGAACCCTTATGAGGTTTACTATAAACTAAGAATAAAGTTGTATATTGTATAAGGTGTTAGGGGAAATACTGTGTTTTATAAGTAAAGCTATTATAAAAATTTCATCATCATTTCAGCCGAAAGACATCCACTGCTGGACATAGGCCTCCCCCAAATATCGCCACCACGATCGGTCCTGCGCTTTCCGCATCTAGCGCGGTTACCCGCGACCTTCACCAGGTCGTCGGTCCACCTTGTGGGGGGCCTACCCACGCTGCGCCTTCCAGTACGCGGTCATGAATGGGCCTGATAAGAAGGCTCAAAGTCACTCAAAGGGCAATCGAGAGGACTATGCTCGGAGTGTCCCTGCGTGATCGAATCAGTAATGAGGAGATTCGCAGAAGAACGAAAGTAACCGACATAGCCCGAAGAATTGTGAAATTTAAGTGGCAGTGGGCAGGGCATATTGCTCGCAGAACGGATGGCCGATGGGGCAGTAAAGTTCTGAAATATAAAAATGTATAAATAGTATACATTATATCCACCTGGATCCACCTATGGCCTGCTATAACCTAAGTCAATGAATCATCGCCCAAACAGTTATGTTAGACCGATCTTGAATCAAATGTAAAGGAAAAAGCATCGGCAGCCAGCCGGGTGACTCGACCGCACGGTAGCAAAAAAGGTGTTTCAAATGAACCGCTGCGCAGGCGCACCCAATGAGTCAGAATACGATTCTTAATACTTTTTCTATGGTTATTGTGAGTTGATCAAACATAATTGATTTTATTCTTGCAGTTTGTATGACTTTGGATACATCGATTGGTTTGACCCTTGTTGACTTTGATTTTGGTCGAGTTTAACATCAATTTGCTTGTAAGTGCCTTTGTTGATGTCATTATCACCATTATCATCATTATATCAGCCGCTTTAGTTAACGGCCTAAGTGTTTTGCCAGTCGATTTGGTGATAGCAGTCAGGAAGATGCGTCATGTCATGTCATAACTCCTGTAAACCAAATGTGGGGAGATAGGGAGTCGAATGTATGAGATGGTGTATTTTTTGAGGTTCAAACGGTATGTATTGAATTGCCCATATCCCAATATCATCGGGGCCTACGTAGCATATGCCTATTCTTCTCGACATCTCAGTGTTTACTGTCTTGCTAACCATATTATCATCTTTCCCATCATTAATAATATTTTCTTTGAAATGTCTCTTTTCTTTTACCCATCCATATTCATATTCAAAAAAAATCTCGTAACATGCTCCTCATTCATTCATTTGGGCGAATTAAAAAAAAAACGTGTTCCCTTCAAGAACGATTTTTTTTTATCGGTAGTCCCCCATAAGGAACTTCGTTCCAAAAATTAAGAATGTCGACATATTTTGGTAGTGCTGTCTTGTACTTGGGCGTTTTACTAATTTTATTTTTTATTTTTACTGTTAAGAATGTTTTTCGAAAGAGTTTCAAGATTTTTAATGAAAAATAGTCAACTACCTTATTCTTAAGGACGATTATACCCTTCACAAAATCTTTAAAAATTTACTACAAAACTTAAACATAACTGAAGTTATTATTTATACTTACACTGTTATAAAAAAAGGCTTCAATCACATCAGCTCTGTGTGGATAGCTTAATGAGCTTCATCCCATTAGTTTCACGTCATTAGGCTGCTTCATAAAAAATGGCCTATTTTTTAATGAATCCACAGACAAGGAAGGGCTGTGTGTTTATGTTTACATGCAGAGGATCTTATTTTTTTAAACACACATGCATACATATCGTCACGCCTGTATTTCCCGAAGGTTTATAGTACACCCATATTTCACTAGTTATGTAGTCCCATGTAATAGGGGTAAAAGCCTTTTGCTTTAACCGGGCACAAATCAGACTCCGGGCTGATAAAACCCAGTTCTAGACGGATTGAAAACGACAATTTACGGAAACTCTTCCAAAAGCCCTTTGTTGTCGGAAAGAACTCGATGTGAAAATTAAAAAACTATGGACTAGCGTTTCCGAATCCGTTCGGTTCTTAAATCGTTTGTTTCGTTCGCCGATCAACTTTCACTTCGCATACGGAAACATTTCGATCGTTTGAAGTTAGCACTGCTGGTCTGTATGCATGCAATCCTAGACTCTAATTCACGTAGATTATTTCATGACGCCGATCAAGTTGCATTGACGCTGCAGTTCGTTTCTGACAGCGATCGCCGTAGATAAGAGAATACGAAAAGTATTGTTTTGATCGAAACATAACTGCAACTGCACTTCTTTGGTTACTGAATTGGCCTACTGTCCCTTACAATAATAAATAAATAAATATTTTTGGGACATTTTACACATCACCATTTTCACCATGTAGTGGGACTATATGGTGATGTGTAAAATGTCTAAGCAGAGCTTGTACTATGGGTACGGTCGACCGCACGTCAGCGGTAACGGTAAAGTTTGACATTGACAGCGCCTTTATTTCATAAGCAGTAAGGGCGGTTTTCTAATTCAAGTGTTACCACCGTCATGCAGTCGACTGTACTAGACAATGGATATTATACTTAGATACTTTTTTGTTGATGTAAATCGTCGTATTTTTATATACCTACTAGCTTAGTTTTTCTTTTCTTTTTTTATAAATCCACAAACAAACCTATAGTAAATAAAAATGCTGATGTTTGTATAATACATAACCAATAACTACTTTGTATATGGCATAACCTACATATTTAATAAAACTTTATCTGAGGGAATTGGCGCTGTTCGCCGAGATACAGGTTTCCCACCTAGTTCGGCAGCAGATGCTCCCAATTATTAGTATTAATTACCTATCTGTGAATGAATGTCTCTATTACTGTATAATGTAATGTATTTTATGGTGTACAATAAAGCAAATTCAAAATTCAAATTCAAATACATACTTATAATACATAAGAAACACCCAGACCAACACAAAAACTCATGTTCATCACACAAATATTTGTGTCCTGTGGGAATCGAACCCACAACCTCGTGATCAGCAGACCGACACTCGAACCACTTGACCACAGACGTCGTCCTTGCCTCTCCTGTATAAAAGGCAAGCTACTTTGCTGTGATTTCCAGGTTGATGATTGATTAATTATCTACATAATCATCAGATAATTTATAATTTAGATAAGACTTATCATAAATCCTGTTGCTATATGCCAATTCTAATTATAGCTCCGTCTTTCTAAAAACACGTTTCATTATCTGTATTATTAATAACAGTTTTAACCTTAGCTCTTATCACGTTAAATGAATAAGTATTAATAATGTTATTTTACAATCCAGTTCTCAATTATTATTTTTTTGGTTTTATTCCGTTCTACTCTTTTTTTGTTCCTGAATCAGGAGTCAAACTTTTGTTTTTAAGGGTTAATAGTTTTCTCTAAAATAATTATAGACCTTTGGTTGGACCCTTTGATCCCATAGTCCTATCAAGTTGGATTCTTACAACTTCTTCTTCGTGTCATTGGTACGACTGATCTTTTGTCAGACTTGGCAAGCCCAAAACTTTGCAACCTCTACAGCGTTATCAGTGGCGGCGCAGAGTTCGCTTAAGGTGCAGGTGTTGGGGCACAGAGGACAGGATAAGAGGTGAGGCATAGTTTGAGGGTCATACCCACAACCACACCCTGTTGCCGTTTTGTTGATGTAACCCCACTTCTCAAGATTATAATTACATTTTTTTTTTAAATTTTTATTGTATAATATGGCGAAACGAGCGAAAGGCCCACCTGATGTTAAGTGGTTACCTTTGCCCATAACAACTGCAATACCACCTAGGCTGTTGCCTAAACGGTACCGCAAGTCGGTTCGCCAAACTGAGACATGAAGATGGAAAGTCTCATGTGATTGTAATTTCACCGGCACCCGTACCCTTCAGACCGAAACACAGCAATGCAAGCATCACTATTTGGCGGAGAAGTAGATACGGCGGTAGTACTTCCCCGGATGAGCTCTTTCACAAAGGAGCTCTACTACTACTAAAACTACATCACAAAAAACTACATCACTACATCTTAAATACTTGGGGTTCGAAGTCGGTTGAGCGACTCCCAAGTGGACCAGGGAAGGTGCTCACTAGGCTGGATGTAGTAAGTGGGTGGTGGAAGTGTGTTAAGCTATATTTTACGACGGGCCTCGGCCGGGCACCCTAGTAACCCAAGAACCACTGCAAATTTTTAAAAAACTATGCCAACTTTTTAGCCTCTGTGTTGTTTGTTGGATTCTTGCTGGTAGTTTCTTATAGAAAACCCTAGGTTTTCTTACATTATCGTACAGTGTGAAAAATGTCGTTTGGACCTTAATATCAACTGCTTCAAATATTAATACGTAATCGATCGTAAAAAAATATGAACACATTATTGGACCATTTGATTCGTTTGGAGCCGAATGAGTCCGGATCGGACGCACGGACCGGTCCGACAGCTTTTTGTGGGATCCCACCCTCATCCGTCGACCTGACTGCCTTTTGAGGTCTTCCATACCCCATTGGAATATAAACTTTAAGCTTATGCACTAAAAAGACGAAAATTCATCAGCAATAACCTAGTTTGACAGTCACGACCTGTGAGCAAGGATAAATGTAAGGATGAAGACTTGTAACAATTAATTTTGGATCTTATTCAGCTGTTTTAAAGTTGTTTTTTGTGGTGTTTTGTCGTGATGAATAGCTCCTTTGATTTTTATCGTACATTTGACCCATCATGTCGAATGTCCTGGGAATGTTCGGAAGACGATAAAATAGTTATTTGCTGTGATTATAGTGCAGGTGTCGTTTTTGTTAATTTTGTAATTGTTTAATTAACTTTACGTCACTTTATATATACACTCACTTGCTTCCAACTTTTTACATATAGGTAGTACTTATAGTTCTCTACAATAAGATCCCGTATTTAATCAAAGTTCATTTGGAACGTTATTTTTGAAAATAAGACTTTTCGTGAAACTAAAAAAACAGTAGCAATATCAAAATTGTATTTTTAGTTTTCTTTCAAAAATGTTTAAATGGAAAAATGTAAATTCTTAACAACACGCGAGTATAATTACAGTTACTTACCTACAATTTAAATTAAATAAACATTACTATTACCTTTATTATAACTTTATATTAAAATACAAAGGAAAAGGAGAAAGGAAAAAGAAACTAATTTAAAAAATATTTGTCATTTTTATCCTCTCATCCTCAATATTTTACACTACAGTCTGTTTGTTCCCACTTGTCTTATTTATCAAAGAATCTTGGCAATTGGCATGTCTCTTTAATGTTGATTTCTTGAGTAACTACTGATAAAATATAATTACTAGTTCTGCACATGTTAAAAAAATCTTTAGGGTGTAAAATGGTTAAAAAAGATATGCCAATATTGTTTATAAGACAATTGAGCAAAACAGACTGACGACTGTAGTTACAATAGCCTATGCACGCGGCTTCGCCCGCTTATAATTCGGTTTAACACAGAAATATGTTATCACGCTTACTTCGGGAAATGTTTATCTTCTCGGGATAAAATGTAGCCTAGTAGGTAATCCGGTTTATGATCTGTGTGCCAAATTTCATCCAAATCCCTTCAGCCGTTTGAGCGTGATTGAAGGATAAACAAATAAACATCTATACTTTCGGATTTATAATATTAGTAGGATAACATCATGAGATACAAACAGTTAATCAAATAATTTCTTTACGATAAGTTAAGGTTTGAGATTTCTCCTGTACAAATGCCCAGACCCAAAATATTTACAAAGTTTTACCATAATATAAAACGGAGACAATGACGCAACACCATGTTATTTCCCATGATTAATGTAAAAATAATTGCCATGAAAACTATGCCATATGACATGATGTAGAGTTAACGACCATGGTGTTTTTTATGGTAGGTAAATGCATGAAAAAAGGTGATATCGTTGACAGAACTGGGTTTTTGGAGCATTTTAAAGGGGTTATGTCATTATAATCATGGGGTCTGTAGCGCCATGTGTGAAATATGACGCTTGTTTTTTTTTATTGGTTCATATTTCGTACTGATGGGGTGAAATTATTATTAGTCCCTTAGAGTAATAAGACATAGTGATGGTTTCATTCAACTTTCTACTCAAAGTTGAAGCACAAAAACAATAGATGTGTGCCCGCAAGCGACACGTAAAATGTCCGCCGACACACACCTAAGTAAATGCGTAAGCTGTACTGAACGGAGCCGTTTGTGGCTCCAAATTAGTTGCTTCAAATTTTGCGCGCGGTCATGGTTATTTATGTGTAGTTATTCCAAGGTTAGTCCTTCTTTTCGCCATTTAACTGTCGTTAAAAACATCAAGTAAGTCTCTTGTTTCTTACGAAAAGTTTTGTCAGTTTTATTGGTAGAATCCGTCTTAAGACGCTAACAACAGCCAAATACCCCAAATAGGCTTCTTTTAAAAACATTTTTAGCTGTATCTATTCAGTTTGTGGCAGTGAAAAATATATATGTTAATCTTGATCGTATTTTCTGAAACTGTATTGTGCCCAAAACACGTTTTCTTGAAGTTTTCTCGATAGAAAAGAATTGTAAACTAACCTCTTAAAACATGCTTTAAAGCAAACAATCTCTATTATTTACAAAATATTATAAATAAAATTAAGAAAACATTTGAGAAAGACAATAATCTAAACATTTGTTGTTTCTGTTTTTCAAATAAGCTTTTAGTTTTTTATTTAAAAAAAAAATGTTAATTTTCATTCAAGTTGAGCGGCGTATCCGACGTCCCTCGGCTCGTTGCCTCTCTTTCAGTTCTGTACGAAACGACAGTGACCGCAGAGGTCTGATTTTTTTGGTGTTATCAGCCTCTTAACTTGGATTTGATTTTATCCTAGACAACCTTATTCTTAGTTTAAACTAATCCTTCTAAGTGGTAATTTTTTTTTTTTTTTTTTTTTTTTATCATTAATCATTTATTTAGCATATTCAGTACAGTACATTCATGTGGTGCCCCGACTCTCGAACTAGGATATCCTGTGTGTCAGGAGTCAGTACAAGTATATTGTACTCATTATTATGAACAACTTTTACTATGGGATCAACCCTGAAATCGCGAAAAAATAATCAGCTGTTCCCTATATTTTGTCTATTAATGTGAATCAGACCAGACCAGATGACTTTTGTTTTTGCGATTTCAGGGTTGGTCGTGTAGTAAGTTGTCCATAATGATGAGTACAATGACCCTTAAGAGGTTTAGTATAAACTAAGAATAAGGTTGTTTAAAATTTTATGACTCCTTCGAACATTCCACTACCCTTAATTGTTCGTATATTTCAAAGAAGCATAAGCGCATTATTCCCGATGCATCCATGCCCTCCTTGTACTAATGGCAGCCTGGTCATCCATCACCCCGCCCCCGCTCGCCCCGTGCCCCACACCCCGGCGCATCAATCTTATGCAACGCAGCCTGCACGCTCATGCCGTCCTAGTAACTCTATAGTAATTTGTTGGTATTCTTTTGTCAGTTTTAAAAGGATAATTGGAAAAAATATTGTATAACTATGTAGTATAGGTATGCATGCATGCACCTCTTATGCCAACGTGACCTAAACCTAAGTATTTTTTTGTGATGGCAAATCTTTTTCAATCTTATAGTTTTTGACAAACAAATAAGTGCTCCAAAGAATCTTAACATACCTACTGTGTTTTAGGGAGGAGCTACACAAGTGAGCAGGTTGAGGTCAAAATGTTGTTAAAAGTTCAGCATAACACTGAAACTCAGGCTTCGGCTTCGAAACTATAAGTTTCCTATTTATAGGTTCTATTTTAATGTCCACAAAAATTCTTCACTTCTACAGTTTGCAACAAAAACCCTAGTCCTGTGAGCTACGTTATCAGAATCGATATTCATACGTAAGGATACAACTCATTTGGAAAAAATCTTCAATAATTCTTCTTATTGACTGGTCGATACTTCCCCAAGTTTCTTTTAACGATACAATCATTCCTATTTCTGACAAAGTTAAGAACTTGGGGATTTATATCGACAGCACCCTTTCTTGGACTACTCAACTAAAAGAAGTCAGTCGTAAGATGTTCGACGCGGCAGGCTCCCTGAGACGCCTTCGAAATTTTCAGCCTACTGCCACAAAAACTGCGTTAGCGCAATCTCTTCTTCTTCCTATCCTCGACTATGCTGATGCCAGCTATCTTGATCTCACTGAGGACCAACTTGGGAAGCTTGAGCGACTCCAAAATCTTTGTATTAGATTCATATTTGGTTTGCGTAAATATGATCATATTTCTGAATTTCGTAAAAGGCTCAAATGGCTTCCCATTCGCTTTCGCCGGAATGCCCATATTCTTTCGCTGCTATACGATGTGCTCTTTAATCCTTCCACCCCGTTTTACCTTAAAGAGCGGTTCAAGTTCCTCTGTGACACGCATTCTATGTCGGAGTGACCGACATAGCTTGTAGAATCAGTAAGCTGAAGTGGCAGTGGGCTGGCCATGTCTGTCGAAGGACCGATGGCCGCTGGAGCAGACGAGTCCTTGAGTGGAGACCGCGAATCGGCAAACGCAGCGTAGGGCGCCCCCTGCCAGGTGGACCGACGACCTAAAGAGCGTGGCTGGGGGGGACTGGATGCGGAAGGCAGAGGATCGAGCGTTGTGGCGCAACTTGGGAGAGGCCTATGTCCAGCGTGGACTGCGATAGGCTGAGTTGATGACGCATTCTAAATCCTTGAGATCATCAGAAAATATTAAATTAAATTTGCCCTTGCATTTCACCACCTTTTTTGATAAATCCTTCACTGTTCGAGCTGCTCGCCTGTGGAATGCATTATCACTAAATGTGAGGCGCGCACAATCACTACCAGCTTTAAAAAAAATAGTAAAGGAACACTACTTGTCAATCTGTTTCACTACTTCTTGAAATTGCTTTACTACTACACTTTATATTTGTATTTATTAGTATATTATATGATATATATTTCTCATACTTATTTATATATTATTATATTTAAGTAGGTATATTATGTACGAAACGTACCTACTTTTACACCGTACCTATCCACGATCGGTTCCCATTCTTCTAGTCCATCCAAAGGTTGTCTGGAAGAGATTGCCTTGTGCGATAAGACCGCCCATTGTACTTATTTTAATCTTTTTGTAAACTATTGTCTTTGTTTTCGTTTGGTGTAATGTACAATAAAATCATTATTAATTGTAAATTGAAAGTGATTGTATCACTCAAAACTCACTCACTTAGCGATTATGTCACTCAAAACTCACTCACTTGTGATTATATCAATAAAAATAATCAAATTAAATCATTTATTAATTGTAAATTGAAAGTGATATACTTTTAATAATGATTTAATATTTAATTTTCCAAATGAGTTGTGTCCTTACGTTTGAATATCGATTCTGTTAGCTCACACGAACAACAGGGTTTTCGTTTTTGTTACATACTGTATAGACTTAATTATTGTCTTGAGGAAGCCTTTGACTTTGATTACATGATCAGCACTTTGTCAATTAATCCTTCAATAAGCATTCATTTTAATAAATTACTTTCGAAATCCCATTAAAAAAATTAACAATCTTCAATTTAATATAACTTCGAAACAATTACTTTCCATTATAAAAACTGTCTTTCTTAGTTTCAATCTGCCAAAATTGGAGTTAAAGAAAGAGGCTCTCGTTAAAACGAACTCGTATTGTTCTCAGCGACAGTTGCACATTGTCTGGTTTTCATTACTGCTCCACTGTTAATTATGTGATCCTGTGTAGTGTTTGTTTTTACTTGGATGCTGAATTTTTGAGAGATTGCATTGTGCAGCTATGAAGGTAGGTGTAGGAGTGTAAGCGTCAGTTGTTTTGGTGGAAGCAGGCTGTAATTTTTCGGGTTCAGTATGAGTATGCATTGTTTCTTTTCATAGGTAGAGGCTACTTCAGTTATTTTGCAATATCATTAATTACTTATTATAGTAGTAAAGCTCCTTGTGAAGAAGCTCGTCCGGGGAAGTACTACCACCGTACTTACTTCTCCGCCAAACAGTGAAGCTTGCATTGCTGTGTTCCTGTGTGAAGGATACGGGTGCCGGTGAAATTACAATCACATGAGACTTTCCATATTCATGTCTCAGTTTGGCAAAGCGACTTGCGGTAACATTTAGGCAACATCCTACGTGTTGTTGCAGTTGTTATGGGCAAAGGTAACCGCTTAACATCAGGTGGGCCTTTAGCTCGTTTTTCCATCCTATACCTACTATATAAAAAAACCACCACCATTACTTAACATCAGGTCAGGGTGCAGTCAAACGCAAGCACATTAGATTACAAAAAAAAATACAACATTAGTTTTTGTTTACCCTAAACCTGAAAAAGGGTCATTGTATTTATCATTATGAACACTGAACAGAAAATTATGATCAATTTTTACTATGGGAGCAACACAAAAATTGCGAAAAATATACATTTGTCGTCGCCCGTTCGCCCAATGGTCGAAATTCGACCGTAATTCATAAAAGAATTATGATTGAACTATGTCGAAAAAAAAACTATTTCACATAGACATATTTTTTATTTTTTATTTATATCTCTAAAGCTTATCAACAGCAAACAAAAAAAAAAAGAAAATCGGTTGACAAACAGAGGAGAAAAAGGTAATGAACTGTTTTTAGGTTTTATCTTTGCCTTATAGATATAAGCTCTTTTCCTAAATGCTCCTATGTCTGTTTTTTTGTTCTATGTAGGCTTATGATATTAATAAAAATAAACCTTGTTTATGATAAGTAGTAGAATAGTTAATAATACTTACTGTAGACCGGCGGTCAAAATGCAACGCTAATCCATACGTTGCAGTTGACAAAACTTCATAACTTGTTGAATTGAAAACTTCAAGGATACAAGAAGATCCATCTCCATTGACTATTCAAACCTGTATGATAGAACGTCTCAATATTTTCAGTCCTTCGACGTTCACAAAACGAGAAAAAAAACCACATTCTTATTATTTCCTGACACACTTTTTCACACCTTTAAACATCCTTACCTCAATTTTGAACTTTGAGACCTAAGTTGAAAGGTCCAATTTCGTTTGAATTAATTTCCTAGATAATTCCTATAAAAGCGTTGGGCAAAGTTTGGAGCGGTGCATGCGGGAGTGAGGCAGCCCGGATATTGTCGACGGAGATTGTTTTAGATAGCACTTGTACTCCTTACCTGGACTTGGGTGTTTTATTTTAACGTTTGAGTTAACTTTTACCGTGGTTGCCTCTTGCATACTATCGGTTGTTTTCTTAGGGCCTGTTTTAAAATTACCGGATAACTCTTATCTGGGAAATAAACAATTAAGGCAGTTTGACTTCCTATTGAGAAACTGCCAAATAGTTAAAAGTTAACCAAAGATTATAAGACTGCCGTAAATGTTCGTATTTAGGTGATACATTATTTACCTAAGTGACTATGGTAGGTACATACACAATACAACAAACAACAGCAGATCGGATTTCATAATAATTTATAATAGGGCGTCATAGAAGCCTTAATGACCTAGCATCTCTGCCCAAGCCTTCAGGGATTACTACAATAGACAAAAATACTCAAATGATATCTAACTTTAAGAATTTCTTAAAATTTGGTGTGTCACTTTAATGCCCAAATACTCAAACGTAACTAAATTGTAAGTAACCCTCAAGTCTCATGCTGTGCACTCACTGTCACTCTAACTGCCGCACTCACAGAGCTTCATTATGTTAGTCCTAATGAGTACTTAACCAATTAGCATTCAATCCGTTAAGTAACGGTACATCCCAGAGACATAATTTAAGGGTTCATTCGTTAATGAGGTGCTTAAAGCTTTGACTTTTAATAACGTCTTAAAGTTAAGTGTCGTTTGGAGCTTAGTGTGACAGTGACAGCGTGAGACTTAAGGACCACATAAAATTCAGTTTCATTTGAGTATTATGGGGTAAAGCACATTAAAGCGACAGACCAACTTCTAAGAATAAAGTTAAGCGTCTTTTGAGTATTTTGTCTACTGTAGTGACCCCTGAAGGGTTAGGTAGAGGTGCTAGGTCATTAGGCTTCTATGACGCCCTATTATAAATTATGATGGTATTGGATCTGCTGTTAATGAGTCTATAGGTACTTGATGTAAACTCAAACTCAAAACTTTTATTGCATTCATGTGTGCATTCATGTGTTTTACCATATATGTACTTACTCATAAAATTAATATAATGTTGTAGAATGTATGTATGTTTACAGAAGGTGAATAAACATACGCATCCATATTTAATTAAAACACATAAAGTATGCATTAATAAATAAATAAAATTTATTAGAGTTTTCCCCAAATATGCATATTGCACAGATACAATGGCATAATAATATTTTATACTCGGATCAAACAGTCGTGATAGTTGCGTTATATTTTTATTAACAATTGGATAAAATAAATACGCTTTATACACATACAAAAGCGAATAGACCATTTAATAACATGAAAAATCACGCATAATAATTGCACAAAACATTTGTGTACGTACTCAGTAATTCCTATAAAACAGTCTCTCACGGTCAGCGCAATCTCATATCACGTTCGCAACAGCACCCAGCACAAAAAAATAAGCAAAAAAGATAAAAAAATACAATGCACGTCGAACGAAAAAACTTTATCCTGTCAAAAAATAGTAACAGGAATAATTATCGCGAACATTGCATTAATCAAATTCCGTGCACGGCGGTATTGGGAGGGGGTCACGGGGTGGTGGGTGCCCCCCTAGGGGGTACACGGAAAAACGAATGCTGCTAGCTCGCTGCGAAAAAACGCTGAAAATGACGGGTTTACAGGGTCTAGTGATCTGCGGATATCACTCGGATGCTGCACGTGAATTATTTTATTTGATGACCTATATTCAAGCTTTTCCCGTGTGGTGCCGGACATAAAGAGTAGCATCACCCTATCTGTTCTCATGGGTGTCGTAAAAAGCGACTAAGAGATTCACCGGAAGATGGGCAGCAGCGTTCTCTGAGTATTTAAATAACCAACTGCGATCGCCAGCCCGCCTGCCAAGCGTGGCGATTATGACATATCTCCCCCTTTTGGGGGAGGCCTATGTCCAGCAATGGACGTCTTACGGCTGAAATGATGATAATTATTCAAGCTAGATGTGACGTAACAAGTGAATGATAATTTTTTTTGATTGTTTTCATGTTATGGGGATGCTACGGGGTCATAAGACTTTTATCAGTGTCGTGATTTCTTCATGTAGACGAATATCGTTATATCATGGGGGGGCTGGGGGTCCATTCGCATTTCACGAACAACAAACGAGGTACGGACTTTCGTTCCGACTGATACTACACAATAAAAAAAGGCACATAAAGAAGGCATGGGCACGGCTTAAGTTCTAAAGAACAAATCATCATTATCGCCATTTCAGCCGAAACACGTTCACTGCTGGCCTCCCCAAGTGGTTTGGGGGGGGAAAAACAAATAAAAATAAATAAAAAAATTCTGGGACTTTTTACAAAGCACCATCTAGTCCCAAACTAAGGAAAGCTTGTGCATAATACTTATATGTACTTTTTTAATACAAACTTATAATACATAAATATTTGTGTCCTGTGGGAATCGAACCCACGACCTCGTGATCAGCAGTCCGACACTCAAACCACTAGACCACAGACGAATCCTGAGATTTAAGGGTTTTTTTTCAAACAGCACTTGTCACTACGATAAACATAGATCAATGTTATATCATCAGCTCATGACTCTCCAGGAGTTAGTTTATCATCATTCATCATCATCATTTCAGCCGAAAAACGTCCACTGCTGGAAAAAGGCCTCCCCCAAAGAGAGGGGGGATATGCCATAATCGCCACGCTTGGCAGGCGGGTTGCCGATCGCAGTTGGTTGTTTAAATATTCAGAGAACGCTGCTTCCCATCCTCTGGTGAATCCCTTAGTCGCCTTTTACGACACCCGTGAGAAGAGAGAGGGTAGTGCAATTCTTGACGTCCGGCACCACACGGTACAAACGAGTTAGTTAATAGTTAATGCCTGCCTAGTTAGTTAAGTTAGTTAATTTTTCTCAGTAGGATCAGGCATCCATTCACCACGCTGGCCCACTCTGCAAGTTGGCGGACTTCACACATTATCGAGAATTTTAGGGAGAACTCTCAGGAGTATGTTTGTTCACCGTTACCGCAAGTGGAAATCAAATTCTGATTATGATTCTTATTGTCTATATAATGAATCATCATCATCAGCCCATAAGTGTCCCACTGCTGGGCACGGGCCTCTTCTCAGAATGAGAAGGCTAAGGTTAAGTTATACCACGCTGGCCTAGTGCATATACAACTCGGTTAAATACTGAGCCACTGCAATTGACTATCACAATGTCCAATTAATCTGTTTCCTTTCTTATTTTCTTTCATAGCATTTCCCTGGTAAATTAGGAAGGTCAGAAGCCGTATTATAAATTATGCGTGCTGCTCTTTCTCTCAATCGGAACAATGATAGTTCTATCTAATCCTACTTTTTTCTATGCTAATAGGTATTATAAATATTATATTTTTTATTATTATTTATGTTATTTTTTTGTTCCCAAAAGGCCTTTACCTTCTGACTAACTAGGCATTAACTCTAACTCTTAACTAACTCTTGGAGAGTCATGAGCTGATGACATAACATAGATCTAGGTTTATCGTAGAGTCAGGAAGTTCTGCTTGAAAAAAAACCCCTTATATCTCAGGATTTGTTCTTTAGAACTTAAACCCTTACGTGCCATGCGAGTCCAGCACAGGCTACCTATATAGTCACAAAAAAAACGGGCCCGTCACCCGGGGGGTAGCGGGGCCCAGCCAGCCCTACTGCATTCATTAATTGCTAATTTGCAGATCGCCCGATGTATGCCGCCGAATGTTTGTTAAATTTTATGTAATGGTAATTATTTTATTATTTTTAACGCATTTTACGCATGCGAAGCGAAATCTAAAGATTAAAAATTGTGGAATGAAAAAAAACGGTGGTAACGGTTCACGGTAGCTTAGTGGCTAAAGCACTGGCGTACTGAGTTAGGAGTCGCAGGTTCGAATCCTGCTCGTGAGCGATTTTTTCTTTCCACAATTTTAAATCTTTAGATAACAGAACAGATCTTTGATAACAGATCTTTCTTTTATTTATTTATTTATTTGTTATTGGTAACTTCACAGCTTACAATATTTTATTCAATACATTAGTCTAGACATTACGCCAATTACGAAGCACACAACTAATTAAATTCACAAACCTATGCAGAGAGCCTCTTGGGCATTTATACAATATCTAGTTAGTATTGGTAGTGTGAGTGTGTGTGTACTGGAAGAGTGTGAAAATGTGTGTGGTGAGGTGATGGGTAGTGAGGTATACGTGAGAGTCGTGTAATTTCGGGCACTAAGCGGAGTTGACCTGTGATAACGTTTGAAGGATTTGTTTTTTCCACGTTATTTTTGAGGCGTTAAAGGGGTCTAGCGATGAAAATTTGTTATTATACAATGCTGGAATACGAATGAATGGTGACATCTTTAGGTAATTAGAAGAGGCCGAAGGGACTGCTAATAATGGGGTGTGTCTGGTGCGTCTACGCGGTACATTAAAATTTATTTTACTGAGTAGATGAGGGCAGTCAAACTTGTTACTAAGAATGTATCTATTCTTTATTTTTTTTGATAGATGTTTTTTCTGACAAATAAATGAATTGAATTGAATTGAATTGAATGCTTTTTGGGTTAATGCTTTATTATAAAATTAATGTATTCTACAATACTCGTATAATGCAATGTGTTCAGTGGATGTGCTTCCCAAAAATAAAAGAACCATCCCCCATCTTCTAAAGGTCTTGAGCCCTGTTCGGAGACCCAGTGGAAGATGGCGGATCAGAAATATTTCAAATTCAAATTCAAATTAACTTTATTTGCTTAAAATGTGGTACAGAGGATGGTACATACTAAAAAGGTGCAAAGACACATTTTGCCATATAATACACAGCATGAAAATTTTTACAAAATATTAAATCAATTTAAGTAATTATAATTAAAAAAAACCACTTTACTGTTTACATGCATTTTCAAAACTAAGAATCTAGTTGCACGGTTCCAAAACGTTGGTCCTATGGAGAAGAGCCGGCAAGAAATTCCATGGATATACGCTTTTCGTGTAATAAATGCCAAGATAGAAGAGCTCGTGGCTAAGCCAAATGAAAATTCACAGACTCCATTGATGAGAGACAATGGGAGAAGATCGGGATGTTAAAAGAGCCTTAATCCGGGGTTGACCGAAGATCGCTGGAGCTATACAGTGGAAGCTGATCTTCAGGAGCTTCGAGCCAGCGATTGGCGAGGTAATGCAACCAAACATCTTGCGCATAATGGAGGTCTTTCGTTTTGGAGGCCAAGACACGGAATAACTAGTTAACTCCCAGGTTGACCAGGTTTATATACTGGAAGAAGATGCTCACTAGGCTGGATGTAGTAAGTAGGTGATGGAAGTGGTTTGTAATGACGAATGACGAAGACGCCTCATCGTGAAAATTCACCGTATGAGAGAGAAAGTTATAGTTTATTGAGTACCACCTCATCACACCGAATTTCCTTGCTGGCCTCTCTCTCGCTATTGAGTCATAACTCCTTGTCACCTGTTGGTGACCAAATACCCAGTTTTTTAGGATTTCGTACCCAAAGGGTGCCAAACGGGACCCTATTACTCTCGCTACGCTGTCCGTCCATCCGTCCGTCCGTCCGTCCGTCCGTCTGTCTGTCACAGGGCTGTATCTTTGTAACGGTAATAGATAACCCGTTGAAATTTTCACAGAATATGTGTTACTATGGTGCATATCACGAAAAATACTAAAAAATAAAGAAGTCTAAAATCAAAAGGGGTCTCCATACACGAAACCTCGAAAAAAATGCATTTTTTCAACGTTTTTTTACTTTATTCTCTATCTTCAAAGTAGTAATACAAACAAGCTTCAAACTTGGTCTGATTATTGTACATACTCTGTAGTTTAGCAACAAATACTAAAACTAGGGCAAACATAGACATGTGGTGGTACCTGCGTAAGAAAAATATTCAAAAATTCATACTCCACGCGCTCGTTGATGTCTTTTGATGAATTCTCGTAATTTAAATCAGTTTCTGTGGGGTATCTGGTCGATGGGTGGTACGGAACCCTTACTGTGTGAGTCCGACTCGCACTAGGCCAGTTTTTTTCAATCTGATGTCGTTGCTGCACTATCGAAGGAAATTAGGCCGTCAATATTAAAACAGCCTATCCGATTGATGCGTCAGTGGATTTATATCAAACTTATTGGAACGAATCCATGCCGACAAAGCTGTTTGATGACGATATTCTATTTATGTTTAACTAGGTGATGCTGGCGGCTTCGCTTCCGTCAATCAACTCAGCCTATCGCAGTCCACTGCTGGACATAGGCCTCTCCCAAGTTGCGCCACAACACTCGGTCCTCTGCCTTCCGCATCCAGTCCCCCCCAGCCACGTACTTTAGGTCGTCGGTCCACCTGGCAGGGGGGCGCCCTACGCTGCATTTGCCGATTCGCGGTCTCCACTCAAGGACTCGTCTGCTCCAGCGGCCATCGGTCCTTCGACAGACATGGCCAGCCCACTGCCACTTCAGCTTACTTATCCTACAAGCTATGTCGGTCACTCCGGTTCTTCTCCGGATAATCTCGTTACGGATTTTATCCTTCAAAGAAACTCCAAGAATAGCTCGCTCCATAGCTCGCTGAGCGACTTTGAACTTGTGGGCTAGCCCAACTGTCAGTATCCACGTCTCGGCACCGTAAGTCATGACAGGCAGGACGCACTGGTTGAAGACCTTTGTCTTCAAACGTTGCGATATAGGCGACGAGAAGACTCGGCGAAGTTTGCCAAATACTGCCCAGCCCAAACGGATCCTTCTGTTGGCTTTTTTCTTTGAAGTTGTGTCTACCAAGCTGAATTACCTGCCCTACGCTCGCTCGCTCGCTTCCGTGGTATGACGTAAAATCTAGGATATGGTCTATCTGTGTGCCAAATTTCATCTGTCCTGTACTAAATAAAAGTTTTTCTTTATTTCTTTAATTCAAATTCTTTCAGCCGCTTCAGCGTAAAGACAAATTATACATAAATGTATAAACAGCCATACTTTCGCATTTGTAATATTTAGATGGGCTGAGGTTTTTCAGGTTCATCATTATCATCATCATCATCACTTCAGTCGAAAGACGTCCACTGCTGGACAAAGGCCTCCCACAATCATCGCCACAATAACTGGTCTTTTTTGGGTTCGGTTTTGTTTAAACTTCAACAAGCCGCACGGCAAGCATTGTTTTTCAGAATATTTCATTTATATGTTGATCTGTAAAAAATCATATCTAAAGAATTTCATGTGTTCTCAAAGTATTTTATGTGTACTCTGTTATTTTCAAAAACTCATAGTAGGTGATAATTTCTTAGGTTTTCGGATACATTTTTTTCATAGTAGGTGCTTTGACATGCACTCGAAATTAAGACGACTACCGGTAGGCTATAAAATAATAGTCCCATTTGGGCACTGAGGTAATATGTCCTACGTACTAGACATTACGAACAGAAAATATTGCGCAACTTGCTGGCCGCAGGGCACGCACGCGGCGAGCCTGGCTAAGCGAGTAAGAGTGCAGGAGCTCTAAAACGTGCTAAAAACATTTTGTTCGAGGTGTCTTCTCTAGTACGTAGTACATATTACCGCAGTGCAATTGGGAAACGTACCTATAATCCATAGCGTAGAAAGTTAATCGGTTAGCAACTGAGTCTACATGAAATGTTTCAGTGATTTCTCATGTATGACTTCAAAAAGTCCATTTTCAGAAAACACTAGCTGATAACTGCAGAAACACGCAACAATACCTGTGTCTATTTTAATTCCATCCCGCTAATAGATTTTTACAATTTCATCCAACTCTAAATACAGGGACTCACTGCGTCACGGTCTTCGGTTATCCGGTTAGACGTCGGCGTCACACGTCACTCGCAGGCACTACGCTTCTGTAACGTGTACTATAACTTGCACATATGCGCACCGATCAATGACGTCAATCTATATTCGCGTCAGACCTTTTAAATAACTTGATTTTTAATCAAAAGCTTTTATTTAGCTTGCTTGCTTGTCTGTCTGTTTGTTACAAATTTTGCAAGCAAATAAGCCAATTCCTCTTATTGGCACACGTGTAATTTCGATGACAATGCGTTATTATTTTATTTTTAGAAAAAAAATCATTAATAAAGAATATGATCCGTGTGTTGCCGGACGTAAAGAATTACACCACCCTATTTCTTCTCATGGGTGTCGTAAAATGCGACCAAGGGATTCATCAGAGGATGTACAGCAGCGTTCTCTGAGTATTTAACCAACCAACTGCGATCGCCAACCCGCCTTCCAAGCGTGGCGATTATGGCATAGCCCCCCAACATATGTTTGGGGGAGGCCTATGTCCAGCAGTGGACGTCTTTCGGCATTTGAAATGATGATGATGATGATATTTCGCTATTGGAATATTGGAATATAAATAGAAAAGAAATAAAGAAAAATAGTGTTTGTCCCAGTTAGCAACGTGCAGCATGCAATCATGAAATGTGTCAAACAGAAGATATCTAAGTTAGTTGGGGCAGCTTAGACGATATTATTGTAACGGATATTATTGCGCATCGATCAATGACGTCAGCCCATATTCATCATCATCATCAACTCAGCCTATCGCAGTCCACTGCCGGACATGTCCATATTCGCCTCAGATTTTTATTTAAATTTCTGATTTAATTTTTTTCTCCAAGTTGGTTTAACTGTTGAGTAACTAAGGTCACATAACTTTTTCAGTTGCTCGGGTAGCAGAGGAAAAGCTCACTAAACTTTATTTTATTCTTTTCTACGCGGTGATATCCTACTAGTATATTATAAATGCGAAAGTATGGCTGTTCCTTTTTTTGTTTGTCCTTTAATCACGCTGAGATGGTTCAACGGATTTGAATGAAATTTGACATATATGGATGGACCATAACACGGATTAACATAAAGGCTACTTTTTATCCCGGAAAAAAAAACAGTTTCCGAGGGATGCGTGATAACATATTTCTGTGTTATAGCGTATTATATGCGACAACCAAAGCCGCAGGCATTGGCAACTGTTGTTGCCAATATTAGGCTAGGCAGCATTACCATTTGAATCATCTATTGCTTACAAAGCGAGAATTTTTATAAAATGTCTCTTCTTGGTCGTCAATTTAACCACAAAAGCTGTCCGTTCAGCCAGCCTGTTATATTATAAATAGCTTAAACATACGCAATATTTTCTCTTCATCCCCAGCCCATGAGAGTACGTTTATAATCCCCATGCAAATGAAAAAATAGAGCATCGTTTTGCCTGTGTGAGTGACATGGACGAATCGATCGCGATCGACGCGTGTGTGCAACGAAATAAACGAAAACACTACTGGCGAAAAAATCGCCACGTCAAAATGGACGCGAGTGTTGTGCGGGAGATGAGAATTGGTCACTGAGGGCTGAGTGGGAATAAAAAACACGGTACGTACATGACATACCTTTTTTTTGGAAATCTTCCAATGGTACATACCTAACCGAAAATTTAAAGATATTAATAAGATTCGTCTTGTAAATGTTTGTAACTAAGCAAAGTTGTTGGAATTTACGCAGTATCACCAACTAAACACACGCCATAAGTCGAAGTCTGTTTTGGCAGGATCTAGGGAGTATGAAAGGAATACAAGAATCTGAGTTATAAATATAACAATTTAAAGCGTCTGTCCTGTTGTAAAGTATATTGCCGTAATAATAATAAAATAGGAAGAACGAAGAGCGGTTAACCTTTCTTGAGAAACACATCAGATACCGTCTGCTACTTCTTTTGCTGCTTCAAATTACAAGAAGCCACAGTGAAAGAAAGAAAGAAGTAAGAAAGAAAGAAAAATCAATTATTTGACACAAACTAAGACACATAAAGAACGTAATAATGAAAGAAAGAAATTATTTATTTTCCAAAAACTTGGGACACAACAGGAATACTACAAAAAAAACTATTTGATTGTTTTATAAAACAGGTAAAAACGACGGTTAAACTTGTTTTATTTTAATGTGTAGTGATCGCGAAAACCTAAGAAATTATTAGGTAACAACAATTTATAATCAGGTAAAGATTTTAATTTAATAACCAATTTTTTTTTGTAAAATAATCTAAAACGTCACATATTTATGTCATGCAAGTTACACGAAATATATAAATATAGAATAAGTAGGTACTTTATAGGTATAAAGGTAAAAATATAAGAATGTGAAATATTAGTGCATAGCATTTTAGGCACTGTTTAGCGTGGACACCGCAATTCAATCACTACGATGAACGCTTCATAACATTCGTCGATTTCACTGGCAAACCCTAACCGCTTTCTTAGGTTATACTCTCCAGGACTTCTTTGATACTCTTTTGTTACGCTGATAGAACAAGAGAATTTTGTAATTTCTTTATTTTTAATAATTTCTTAGGTTTTCGCGATCACTACACATTATAATAAAAAAACAAAGTTAGTTTAACCGAATTAAATCGCGTATATTTGGTTTTCCTGACGTTTCGAAAGCTTTGCGGCATTTCGTGATCGCAGGTTCTTTAATCTTAAAACGAAAAACCCAAACCTACAATTTTTGTATTTAACTTATAAGTAAACTTTTGCTTATATTATCTGTGCTTTTGCCAATTATTAAAAAAAACACTCAAGCCATAATAATAATAATAAAAAAACAACGAGCACTTCTCATCACCCCGATAACACTGCTGCAACCGTCACCAAACAGTCTGGGGGCATGGGGTGGCCCCTTAAAAAAATTGCACCGCTGTGGGTCTGGGGGGTGCAGGGGTACGCCTCAACTTTGACGGCCCCTCTCTAATTGGTGCTGCGATGCGATACTATGACGATTCCGGTAGTTTGTTTATGGATTAGGCCACTAATTACAATGAGAGCTTGGTAATTGGAGTACCTGCTTGGTCGTTGATGACTTATCTTAGTGTCGGACTGCTGATCACGAGGTCGTGGGATCGATTCCCATTCACCAAAAATATTTATGTGAAGAACATACGTGGGACACTCAGAAAGTTTTGCGAAACTAAAAAAAATTGTTCTATACGTACATATATTTTTATCAAATCTTTTCAAAGTACTTTCCACCAGCCTCTATACAAAGATTCATGCGCCTAAACCAGTTTTCAAAACACTTTTTCCAGTCCGCCGCAGACACCTCGTTTACAGCCTGCTCGAACGCAGCCAGCGCATCTTCCGGCGACGAAAATTGTATCCCTTTGAGCTGATTTTTTATTTTTGGGAATAAAAAGAAGTCACACGGTGCTAGATCAGGGCTGTAAGGAGGGTGACCCAGGAGTTTGACTGGCGTGCTGTCCAGGAAGTCCCTCGTTTTGAGTGCGGTGTGCGCAGGTGCATTGTCGTGGTGGAGCAGTAGCCCGCGGAGCCCTGTGTTTGGTCGCTTGTTGCTTATAACAGAGAAAACTTCTGGCAAACATTTGGTAGTATACCATTCGGCATTAATGCTTCTTTGATCCCGTAAGGGAATTGATACCAAGTGGCCAGTCAAATTAAAAAAGCTAGCGATCAAAATCTTACCCCCGCTTCTAGATCGCTTCACTTTGGTAGGCGTTGGCTCATTTTGAAACACCCAAACAGTCGACTGGCGCTTGGTTTCTGGGTCGTATTGATAAATCCAGGACTCATCACCTGTAACGATGTCGTAAACACGCCGAGACGAGCCTGCTTCAAATTTGTTAAGCATATCACGGCACCATTCCACCCGGGCCTGCTTCTGAGCATCGGTGAGGTTGTGCGGCACCCAGCGTGATACTATCATCCTCACGCGAAGATGGCTGTGTAGAATCTCGTGAACGCTTCCCGATCCAATCTTCAATATGTGTTGAATCTCCTGATATGTAATTCGCCTATTGTCTTGGATTAAATTTTTCACTGCTAGCACGTTTTCTTCGGTAACAGCCGTCAAAGGGCGACCGCTTCTTTCGTCATCCCCCAAAGTTGGTCGACCGCGCTTGAATTCGTTATACCAACGATACACGGTTGCCTTGGAAGGGCCTTCATCCATGAATGCCATTTGAAGTCTATCGTACGATTCATCCGGTTTCAGGCGACACTTGAAATCGTATAAAATCATAGCTCTAAAATGTTCCCGGCGCAGATCCATATTTCAGTGAGACACAATACTTTGAATTAACTCGCAAAAAATGTGGAGGGAAATTTTGAAATTGGAACTTACTTATTTTTACTTATAAATAATCATATTTTCGAAAAACATTATAACTGGCCAGTCTCCCATATATAAAAACTTTTTTTCGCAATACTTTCTGAGGGGCCTGGTAAGTGTTTGTGTTAGTCTGGGTGTTTCTTATGCATTATAAGTATATGTTTACGAAAAAAAAAAAGTATATAAGTATTATATCCATTGTCTAGTACCCATATCACAAGCTCTGCTTAGTTTGGGACTAAATGGTGCTGTGTAAAAATGTCCCGAAGATATTTATTTATTTATTTACCATTTACCAAGCACCTGAAGGATATTTGTTTTCGCAATGCTTACTGGACGATGCCGCGACATGTGTACTGAGAGCGGTGAGCACGGTTTGAGGTGCATGTGCGTGCGTGAGCTCTGGTTTGTACACGAAGGAGCACGGTTTTGTTGGCTTCACTATGATTGTTCGCAGCACTTCGTCTTTATTTTTTACTGTCTGTGTATACATTACATTTACACGCATCACGTAAGTATGGCGACCATCATTCTGAGATTATTTTATAGAATCGCTATTTGTAGACTAGTAGGATGGATACGAGTCATACGAGGTGAGGGGCTCGTGCACAAAAATAGATAGAATGGAAAAGTGGGCAGGGCGCGCGTACCAACACTCTGCACCATAGTGCAGGGCACTTCAAAGCCTTTCTCAGTACGCCTTATGACTTTTTTCTGTAAATACTGTAACAGAAACCCGAAAAAATGCCTTATTGTGCTGTTTCTAATTGCAGGAACAAAAGCTGTAAAGTACATTTGATTAAAATTATTAAAAAAAGAATAATGACATCAATATGTAAGGCGTAGTTTGTTCGAAAGTTGCCACTCATGAATCGCAAGTAAAATTGTGATTACAAGCATTCTACTCTATATATTTCTGTGGGCTCGTGGCAGTTGTGGCCAGTGGCGGCTGCAGGCTTTGATAATTTGAGGTGCACTATACTACAAATTTTATTTTGTTTAAATTACAATCAAATTCATTGATACCAGTTTGCGTCAAAATCCACTCTCCACCAAAAATATGCAAAAAGAAAAACAAAAGAAATCCACACAACCATTTCATTTTATTGTTTTATTCACTTTTTAATTAAGAAAAATTAAGAATTTAATTAAGAGATATCCTTGGAAAATCATTTTTGTCACAAAAGTTGTTAACATTACTTAACAATTTCATAAAGAAAGTAAAAATCGTTTCTCCATAGCAAATGGCCGCGGACGGCGGAACACAGAAACCATGGTGACCACACTTGTCCATAAATCCGTCACTGGCAGGGAGCCAGCAGCGCCGCGTTAGCGCCTGGACGCCGATATTAAGACGTATATGTTCGTATGTTCCACATCTTGTACTTACGATGGCCGGAGTTATGAGGGAAAAAGACATATTTCTCAAAAGGGTAAGAAGGGCAAGAAGTATATTATCAAAACGTTAAGGTATTTTCGGAAATATTTACTATCAGTACATGAACCGTGCAGCATTGGTTCAATTACTGGCTAACAAAGAATATTGATTATGGTATTTATATTTGATTATTTTGTTTTAATTTAATTTATTTCCATGTTTGACTCTCTGACTAGTAGTTCATCTACCTATATAATTTTATTTTATTTTTATTACAAGTGATTATTTTGTTTATAACAATGATCAAATAATAATAATAATACAATTTATATCTTTGATTACAATTTATTTTATTTTATTTTTGCAATTTCCATGTATCTACTATTCCGATGATCCAATGTTGATTGAAATAAATGAATTTAATTTAATTAACACTTGACGATAACAGTTCAGGTCGAATGGTTATCGTATTCTACACCAAGAACCATACATAAAAGGGTTCTTGATATAAAATCCTACCAACAATCAAATTATTAAATAAAATAAAATATAACACAATTTACTAAAAAAAATTAAAGGACTTTGTTAAAGTTCTATTAAAGCCCAGAAAGTTATGATTAAAAGATAATGCTCACCATATACAATTCGACGAAGGCAATGTGTTGCAGTCTATTTTAATAAACGGACAGTATTCCACAGATATTTAATTCATTAAAATATTAACTATTTTGAGGTTATGTTTTGCTTACAAAAAAGTACATATTATTTATAATACACAAGACACGTCCAGACCAACACAAACACTGATGTTCATCAAACAAATACTTGTGTCCTGTGGAAATCGAACCTCGAATTGACTGATCATAGAGCACTTAAAACTTTATTATGTACAGTCGACTGCATGACAGTGGTAACACTTCAATTCGAAAACCGCCCTTACTGCTTACGAAATAAAGATACTGCTAATGTCAAAGTGTTACCACCGACGTGCGGTCGACCGTACTACCTACTTAACCAACCATTTTACCCATGTATTACAAATTTTTTTTTATGACAAAATGTAAGAGATACACGATTTTTATACGATTTTGAAGGTGCCATTTTCAGTTCTTGTCGTGCGAAACAGGTATTTAATTGAGTGAAGTGTTGTTACTTGAAGTCTAAATAATAAGGTAATAGAAGTGGCAAAGGCACATGAAGTTGTCGCCGCGTACAGGTGTCTCGTAGGACATCAGTGCGCGAACCTTTTGCTTAATTATCAGTTCTGTTTTGGACGCATAGTCACTAAAATTGTATCTAACAGCGGAATATTTTTAGGTTTAATTTATTTTGCATTGATTGCCTAGAAACATGGTGGGCATAATTGCGTATTTATTTATGTGTTCGTGGCGGCAAACCGGCGACATGCGTTCCGGTATTAAAAGACAGCAGATAACATTTCTATTACCTTATTATTTAGATTTTTTTGGGTGTTACTATCATAGACGAATAAAAAATATAAAGTACTTAGCAAATATAAAGTAAAAAAAATTGTTACCGAATGGCTTCTAGAACTAGACTACCAAAAGACTGAAGATCTGCTTGCATATATCGCGTAATACCCCAACTCCATACACACAAACAAGGACACACAAAAAAAAAAAAAAAAAAAAAAAAAAAAAAAAAAAAAAAAAAAAAAATACATACGCACACCCTACATCTCACACCCCACACACATAACCCCCACACACACAAACCCCACACGCTCACAACCCTCACACACACACACACACACATAATATACACCTATTTGTAAAAATAATTTATAATAATTAAAATACTGTTTTGTCAACATCCTTGTCAACATGTTAACTACCGTTGTGTACCATAAATGCTGTCATAATCCACGACTGAACACTGTCTCCCAAAATACAAGCTCCGGCTTAGTTTGGGATCCAGTATCAGTATCTCTTGTAATACATTTATATGGTACCTTTTACTAATGTCATACAAATAATTTAATGATTGTGACAATAAACACCTTTTTATTTTATTTTTATTTTTATTTTTAAAAAGGCGGACGGAATCTCGCTAAACAATAAGTGAAGTAAAACGGTTCGCTTAAAAGTACGGGCTGGCACGCACACATTCACACCCATAGTAAGACAAAAAGCCGCGATTACGCAACAAATCTCAACGTAACGGTAGTCATTGCCTTAGTGTCAAAAATAAAATAACAATATATCTGGTGAGTAAAATGCTGTCAAAATTATAGTGGGTTTAGGAGAAAATTAGTGCTTCAATCTTTTGTTAGCGAGATTCCGTTCGCCTTTTTTTATTCGTCCAAGGTTATTATACCTATAGTTAATGTGTCAAGAGGTCAGTGGTCACACGAAATTCGCTTCAGAAGACAATACAACATTTTTCAGTGCGTAAATCAGCATTGGAATAAATAGGACTCCTTTTAAAGGACTATGAGTAAGGAAAGAGAGGAGTGTCGGGGCGTTAAGTGCGGCGCACACTGGCGGCTCGCCAACAAAACTGATGGATTTATAGTGTGCGCTGTTACTTATACACTGCTATTATCGGCTGGCACTAGTGATGCGGCTGGGTTTGTGCGTGTTATGGCAACTTTTTTGGTTTACAAGATTTTTTGATTAGGCCTTTATAAACTGTGCTTTTGAAACGTCATCCTAAGTGCGTGTTTAATTCGTGCTCAAGCGCAACAACATAACATTTTTTTTACTGTAACTTTTTAAAATAATATGTTAATTATCATTTAGTGTTTAAATTGATTTAATGACAATTATCTCTTCTCATGGGTGTCGTAAAAGGCAACTAAGGGATTCACCAGAGGATGGGCAGCAGCGTTCTCTGACTATTTAACTAACCAACTGCGATCGCCAACCCGCCTGCCAAGCGTGGCGATTATGGCATATCCCCCCTTAATTGGGGGAGGCCTATGTCCAGTAGTGGACGTCTTTCGGCTGAAATGATGATGATGATGATGAATGACAATTAAATTACTAAGTAATAAAAGAGAAGTAGTAGAGCTCCTTTGTAAAAGAGCTCGTCCGGGGAAGTACTACCACCGTACCTACTTCTCCGCCAAATAGTGATGCTTGCATTGCTGTGTTTCGGTCTGAAGGGTGCGGGTGCCGGTGATATTACAATCACATGAGACTTTCCATCTCCACGTCTCAGTTTGGTGAACGGACTTGCGGTACCATTTAAGCAACAGCCTAGGTGGTATTGAAATAGTTATAAAAAAAGCACTATATTAAAATCATTTTCTAACAAGTTCTGCTATAATTACATGAAAAATAACGTTAACATTGTTATGTTTTGTTTATTTAACGAAACCTAAAACAGTTATCGTCATAGTTACCTACCTAGTCCTTTAATTTATAGATTACTAGCCTATGCCCGCGACTTCGCCCGCGTGAATGTCGTTTATCGCACATTCCTCGGGAACTGTTCATCTTCCCGGGATAAAGAGTATATATGTTAATCCGGGGTATGTTCTATCTGTATGCCAAATTTAATTAAAATCGGTCCAGCCGTTCTTGAGTTATAAATGGCGTAACTAACCCGACTTTGTTTTATATATTTAATTAGATGTCCGTAACTCCCTATAAAGGTTCACGTTTAAATTGGTCCATCGGACACAAAATCGAAGTTAATTTCTTACTGAATTTTATTAATTCCTTACTTTGTAGTAAATTAAAACATCATAATAAATAACCCTTAGCAGTATCGTAACGGTCACAACACACTACCAGTGATGTGTATAAGTACACGAACATAAATTCATCAGACGAACCCTGGCGGCGAGCCAGTAGCGAATGCCAATAAAGGCCTTAGCTGCAGCTATGGGAATATCATGCGATCTTGTTCATCTATTTGCTGTTTATAATTAACAGCAAACAAATATTATTTGTTTGGCCTCTAATCTCATTCTTGTAACTGAAAAAGATTCGTTTGTGTTTGGTACATTCTAAACTTCGATGATTGACAGAGCTTACTTCATCATCATCATCATTTCAGCCGAAAGACGTCCACTGCAGGACATAGGCCTCCCCCAAGTATCGCTACAGCGACCGGTCCTGCGCCTTCCAGTACGCGGTCGCCACTCCAGAACTTTACTGCCCCATCGGCCATCATTTCTGCGAGCAATGTGCCCCGCCCACTTCCACTTAAGCTTGGCAATTCTTCGGGCTATGTCGGTCACTTTCGTTCTCCTGCGAATCTCCACATTTCTGATTCGATCACGCAGGGACACTCCGAGTATAGCCCTCTCAAGTCACCTTTGAGTGACTTTGAGCCTTCTTATCAGGCCCATTGTGAGCGACCACGTTTCAGTGCCGTAAGTAGGAATTACTGGCAACACACACTGGTCAAAGACTTTCGTCTTGAGACACTGCGGTATTTTGGACGAGAAGATATTGCGTAGCTTCTCGAACGCTGCCCAACCGAGTCGGATTCGGCGATTGACCTCTTTCTCGAAGTTGGACTTACCTAGCTGGACAGTTTGTCCTAGGTATACATAATCGTCAACAACTTCGAGTGTAGATTCTCCGATGTTTACGGGAATGGGTGCTATATGGGAATTCGACATAACCTTTGTCTTGTCCATATTCATTTTAAGAGCTTACTTGGTACTTGAAAAAGGATAATAACTATGGAAAAACTTAAGTGATATACGGTTAAAGATCTTTATTTTCTCAAAAGAATTACAAATTTACTTACAGAAACAAACACACAAAAATAAACACACAAATAAACATGAAAATAAAAGCATACAAATAATACGCATTGACGAAAGCGATTGTTTAACGATAGCCTAGATAAAAATATACAACATGTTATTGAAATAACTCAAAACCTGAAATTAGTTTGTTCAGAATCGAGAGTAGAATGGTTTAAACTACTTTTTATTATAAATTAATTTTTACCAAAAATATTTTTGTGTCATGCTGAGTCTAAAAGTTTCATACGACGTGACGCTGAACGTGAAACCGATGCTTATGTAGGTAAACAGAACACATCATATATCATTAACCATTGGAAAAATCACGGAGGTGCGAGGAGGGGCGATCTGGGCACGTCGGTTAGAATAATTATGAGAACAAAAATTACCAATATCTTCTACAATAATTATTTAAATAAAACTACAATAATAAATAAAAAACTTTTTAACAAAAGATTGAACCGACGAAAACAGAAACTGAAAAGCGAAAAATAACTAATTATGAGTCGGCGCCAAACGAACTTTTAACAAGCAAAGTGCGTGTAAGTTGCAAGTGGCCGAGCGGAGAACGCATTCTTGGAAAGTTATTGTTTATCGTTGAAAATTTACGTTGTATTTGATGTGACGTTGTTTATATTATTTATTTAAAGTAATTTAATGATCTTCGTTGATTGGTTGTTTGGCGCCGACTCATAATTAGTTATTTTTCGCTTTTCAGTTTCTTTTTTCGTCGGTTCAATTTTTTGTTAAAAAGTTTTATTTTTCATTTTTTGTGGTTAAAATCTAACTCCAGGTCTCCATTATGTCGTAGTGTCTAGAACTATATTTATGTGTGTCAAGTTTCAACAGAATCGGTTAACAGGTAAGAATTCAGTGGGTGAACAAACACTCATCCCCTGTTTTACTACCCTTAGGGGTGGATTTTGATTTTAAAATTTAAATGGGACCCACTTCGAGATATACTCTATCCATTAAAAAAAGAATCATCAAAATCGGCCCACTCTGTAAAAAGTTATGCGTGATCATACATAAAAAAATAAAAAATAAAATATATGCGTCGAATTGAGAACCTCCTCCTTTTATTCGTCGGTTAAAAAATTACTTCCCATACTCATTCCCATATCAATTTATTACAATAAAAATTCGTTGGGGTGTCTAAAGTTTTGAGTTATTCAAATAACACGTTTTATAGAACTTAAATAAACTACTTTTTATCCCGGGTAATTAAACAGTTCCCAAGGGATGCGCGTTAAGTCTCTCCACATAAATAGATAGAATGGTTGTAATCACAATTTTACTTGCAGTTGCGATTCATGCGTGGCAACTTTCCGAACAAACTAAGCCTTAATTTTGAAGTCATTATTAAAAATAATAACTTTAATCAAATACTTTACAGCTTTTGTTTCTGCAGTTAGATACAGCACAATAAGGCATTTTTGCGGGTTTTTGTTACAGTATTTATAGAAAAAAGTCATAAGGCGTGCTGAGAAAGGCTTTTAAATATCCTGCACTATGGTGCACGCGTGCCCTGTTCACATGGCCATTCTATCTATTTCTGTGAGTCTCTCTGTAACAAGCCGAATTGTATGTAGGCGAAGCCACGGGCAAAGTCTAGTAATATTATAAATGCGAAAGTAACTCTGTCTGTTTGTTACCTTTTCACAACTAAATTTCTGAACCGATCTTGATAAAATTTGGAAAAGTGGTAGCCTGGGACCTAGAGAAAGACATAGGATACTTTTTATCTTGAAAAGATAAACAGTTCCCTAGGGATTGGCAATTATGTATTTCTGCGATAAACCGAAAAAAAACGCGAGCGAAGCAGCGGACACTAGTCTGATTATAATCAGACAGAAAGCACAACAGTAACAAGGAAAATAGTAACAATCACAACCCACTTGTCTGTTAATAAAATCATAATAAATGTGAAAGCAAAAAGAAGTACTTAACACTTCACTATCAGCTAAGAGGTTGAGGTCAATCAAACAATTTGAGATCTAAGAAAAAAAACATGCAAAAACTCTTACGTGTGAAATAGATGTTACCTTTCAAAAAAGCTTGAAGAAAGGAGTGCTTTTTCAATTTAAAAGCTTTAAAAATTGTTCTAATCATCCATGAATGCAGCCGTATTATTGTAAATGTCCGAAAAATCAATCGAGTTTTCTAAGGTTGTCTTAAGAGGTCGGAAGAAGATTGGCAGAACCGTTTTGGTGCATTTCGCGTTTTTTATGCTGTCTATTTTGGTTGAGATATTTATAGGGTTACCATAAGTCTCGTATAATCGGGAGTGCTGTCGTGTTTCACCATCGAGTGGTGTTACAATTTGTCCCGTTTTTGTCCCGTTTTTGTCCCGTTTTCTTCATGATACGCAAACAGGCTCGGGGCCAGGCGGCGAAAGTGATGTAATTTTTTTTACACAGCTTCATCTAGTCTCAAATTAAGCAGAGCTTGTATTATGGGTACTAGACAAGATATAATCATCATCATCAACTCAGCCTATCGCAGTCCACTGCTGGACATAGGCCTCTCCCAAGCTGCGTCACAACACTCGGTCTGCCTTTCGCATCCAAGATACAATAACATAACATCACGCCTGTATTTCCCCAAAGGGGTAGGCAGAGGTGTTTGTGTACACCCACATTTCGCCAGTTATGTTAAGATATAATACTTATATACAATTTTTTTTTAAATATATTCTTATAATACATAAGAAACACCCAGACCAACACAAACACTTATGTTCATCACATAAAATATTTGCGTCCTGTTTTTTTTCGCAATTTAGGGGAAAAAATCGTTCTTGGGGAAATTTTGGGGAATGAAATACTTGGGCATATTTTGGGGACAGGAAAATGGAGATACAATACAGATATTGTACTAGTTTATATAATGTCTGTGGGGAAATAATGAGTGATTGAATGAAGACGAAGTATCGAAAGATTTAGATATCATCCACGATACACTATAAAAATTAAATATTCTTACAGATATTATTTAATTTATCCATCCATTTGTAAAAATAATGTTGTGTTGCGAATAATGGTTTAAATCGGATTCAAAAAGACTAAAACAATTGGGATGTGATCATGGAGCTTACTGTATAACAATGTATAATTGAACATGTATAGATATTTTTTAATTCTCCTTTGGAATAAAAAAGATCGGTAGGTAATAAGAATAGCCTAGGTATTCATTTGTGTGGTCTAGCGCTGAACCGTTGGACTTAGATTAAACTATTGTAATATGTAATTATCTAGTTGTTTTCAACGTTGAATTGAAATTGGTTGATGTTTTGCTGAAAAATAATTACATGCTGCACTTACTTTAGTCAGACTTCCAAAAATTAGGTATCTAGTGTCAGTGCCCGTCTGCTGTCGTATGCTGAGTAAGCAGGCTAGCACATGTCCATTTGCATGGTCAACCGGAGTCCCCAAAGCTTCATAGAGGGGTCTTTTTGGCTTATTGGTGGTCTGTGTTTTGTGCTAAAGATGGTCGCCGGGTAGTTTAAGTCGGTAGGAGTCTGACAGACTCCTCCGCCTTCCGTAAACAGACTGTACCTATCAAATTCAAATTAAAACTAAAATGTTTTTTTATTTTAAATAAACCTATTTAAAGTTAAGTAATAACTTTTGAAACGTCAGGCTCTAGTTGCACGCAAAGAGAGAATATCGGCAAAGAGAATATAATCCAAAGAGTTTTATGCTTGATATATATAAGTTCCTTGATATAATCACTAAGTTCGTTTAGTTGTACGGTTCCAAATTGTAGGTCTTATGGAGAAGAACCGGCGAGAAACTCCATGGATATACTCTTTTTTAAATAGGTTATTGTTTATTACATCAAATTCAATTCATATAATGTGAGTATAATGTAGGTTAATGTCAGAAATAAATAAGAGTTTAAAAGTGAGAAATAAAACTAAAAAGAGTTGCCATAGTATGTAGGATGTATCAATAAGAATTTCCAATAAAAGGCCGGTAGCCTTAGTACTAAGAGTATGCTGTATACTGTACTGTATAATTTGGTAATAATGATAATATGTATGCTGTGGGCGAACCTTATGAAATAAATAAATAAATTAATTCTAGCACATCTGCCCCCCTTGCCAAGTTGACAATCTACAATCGTCAACGCTATAGAAAACAATCAAAATGTATGGGAATGACATATTATCTCAACGAAAAAGTCATTCGTTTTCAAATTGTCAACTTGGCTAGGGCTGAACTTCGATGGTCAAAAACTAGGGGGAAATGGACTGAACAGCAGCGAAGTGCTATATATAGGTTTTTTTTATAGTATTGCGTAATGACCGATCGACCGACATACTGAGCTTACTTACCTTGTTCTGTTTGATTTATTTAAGGAAAACAACGATTAAATATCTTAATACCTACTTTTAATTAGGTAGGTAGAATATGGCTAGCTACCTACTTTTAATTACAACAAGAACAAGTAGAATGGATAGCTTATTAAAAAAAAGGTAGATTAATCACGAGTAGGTGCACATTATATGTGATAATTTTATTTTATTCTTGATTTCGGTTTTATTTTTTATCTTGTTACAGATCAGTTATTGGTCAAGTTCAAATCTTTTATTTAAAAATGAATCCAAAATAAAACACTTTTAACAAGACAGCAGGTAAGTACAGCATACCTATATACCGTTTATTTTGAAGCAGAACGAATTTTCTAATAAGGAACGCCTAAAGTCGATTTCAAATAACGGCTTTTGTTGATGGCTAGTCTTATTTAGTCGACTAAAAACTATTAGCTGCGTTGTTAACATCGCCTCATGACCGAGTGAGTTAGCACTGCTGAGGGTCTTCACTTCACTGAATCGTGAGGTTTATTTCACTGTAAATTTTTATAAGAACACTAAGGATTTTATTTTGAGACGAATCTAAGCGTGAACTCATGCTTCCAACTGTCAAATAGCACTGCATTTTGACAGTTGATGGCATGAGTGCACGCTTAAATTCGTCTCTGAATATAATCCTTAGTGTATGGCACAACGATAGGCAATAACCGGGACCAACATATAGGCTACTTTTTATCCCGGGAAAATAAACAGTTCATGAGGAATGCACAGTATTATTACTATTTTGAGGAAAGAGGTAGGGGTCTTGAACGCCCCCTAAGCCACTGCGACCTGGTAAGATTTATTGTAACGCCTCTTGCAGCATTACAGCACTTCCCCAAGCTGCAAGTCAATCATGAAGGCGACTATGACTTTGGGGGAGGAGAATTTGATCTCATGCGTTGAGATGGCGTGGCCTCCAAGATGTTGGCTTCTCATGTGGTGCACTGCATAGGCGTCTCATCCTTTTCGCGACAAAACCTGCAAACTGTGCTATAACTGAAGCCCATCCTGTGAAGGTGTTTATTCAGTTTGCAGTGCCCAGTAAGGGTTCTTGTCAGGATTCTTATCTGGTTCCTGTTCATAGAAAGCGCTTCTTTCGTAAACCTTTTCTTAAAGCCCACTAGTAGCGCGTTCGAGTGTTCTTGGCCTGGGGATTTTGCCTAAAGGCCAACACTTTGGTCAGCTCCCCAGTTTTTAAGGTGGGCTGTAGTGGTGCATTTGGAATGCACAATAACATATTTCTGTGATAAGCAGAATTAAATGCGGGCTAAGCCGCGGACATAGGCTAGTAAAGTAAATAAATAAGCTGAAAAAATTGATTAGTGTTACTTTTTCGTAGGTACTATAAGAGTCTGCGTTATATTATTTGGCAATAACTACTCCTTCGTCAAGGTTAAGCTTATTGACGTTTAGTTTCTTCGTAACCTCGTAGAATGCAGATAACCTGATAAATTATGAGGTGTTACTAATGTAACAACGTCATCTGGGCCGTTGTCTCATTAGAGACAACGGCAACGGTTTTTTGAGTTACTGACATTATTCAGTAACTAGCCATTAAGTTATGATGGCGTCATCTCTATAATAACTAGCCCAAGTAACTCAAAAAACGTTTAAAGGTAAAAGTAAAAGCCAAGCCAATAAAGCGAAGTATTAATGCTGTACTATACAATATGTAACAAAAACCCTGTTGTTCCTGTGAGCTACGTTCTCGGAATCAATATTCATCCGTAAGGACTAAGGACACAACTCATTTGGGAAAACTCTCTCTCAAAACGATTTAATTTTAATCATTATTAATTGTCAATTGAAACTGATTATGTCACTCAAAACTCAATCACTCAGTGATTATATCAATAAAAATAATTTAATTTAATGTTAAATCATTCATCATCATCAACTCAGCCTATCTGGACATAGGCCTCTCCCAAGTTGCGCCACAACGCTCGGTCCTCTGCCTTCCGCATCCAGTCCCCCCCAGCCACGTTCTTTAGGTCGTCGGTCCACCTGGCGGGGGGGCGCCCTACGCTGCGTTTGCCGATACGCGGTCCCCACTCAAGGACGGACTCGTCTGCTCCAACGGACATCGGTCAATCAAATTAAATTAAAAATCATTATTAATTGTCAAATCATTATTAATTGTAAATTGAAAGTGTTATAATCAATTTTAATAATTAATTATATTTAATTTTATTATTTGTATTGAAGATTTTTTCCAAATGAGTTGTGTCTTTACGTATGAATATCGATTCTGATAACGTATCTCACAGGAACAACAGGGTTTTTGTTACATGTTGTAGATTTTCTCAATTTTTAAAGTTGTTTATAAATGATTATTTATTATTTTTTATTATTATGTTTATTTTTTTTTTATTTTATTTTTTTTTGACTGCCTCGTTGGTCTAGTGGTTGCAAGCGCGACTGCTGAGCGTGGGGTCCTGGGTTCGATTCCCGGGTCGGGCAAAGTGTTATTGGGTTTTTTCATTAGGAAATTCTCAGTAGCAGCCCGGAGTCTGGATTTGTGCCCGGTTAATGGCAATAGGCTCGCCCCTTATTACATGGGACTTACAACATAACTGGCGAAATGTGGGTGTACTATACACCTCTGCCTACCCCTTCGGGGAAATACAGGCGTGATGTTATGTTTATACAACTTTTCGGATGCCACTAAACATCTTTTGTAAGACTTGGAGATGTATATTGGCTTTTACTTTTAGCTTTTAACGGGTTTGTGTTACTTGGGAGTGGTTCGCCCGGAACGGAGACATCGCGATTCCTAAATGTTTTGATAAACTAAATCAACACATGTCTCGCAAATAAAACAATTGTACAGTTAAAAGTCTGTGAAATAGGCGTTTAGAGTATCTTTTCCAAACATAAATCTTATCTACATAATCTACATAATTCTTAGTCGGATACGCACACCACACAGCACGCCTTACTAATTATTCTATTATTTTATCGCATTTACGCATACGATGCGAAATCTGAAGATTTAAGAATTTTAAGATTTAGTTTCGCTCCACATGCGTAAATGCGTTAAAATAATACAAGGATTAATTCCTATATTGGCATTAGGTTTCACGAAACTTTAAGCATTCCAGCCCCCCTAGCCAAGTTGACAATCTACAATCGTCAACGATCGTCGACGACGTCGTCTACGATTGTAGGTTGTCAACTTGGCTAGGGGGGCTGGGATACACAATTCTACAAATATTATAAGTGAGAAAGTATCGATCGATAATCATCGATTTGTTTGTTTGTTTGTCCTTCAATCACGCTGAAATGGATGAACGGATTTAGGTGAAATTTGACAGATAACAGATATACTATAACCAGGATTAACGATCTAAATTGTGGAAAGAAAAAATTGCTCACGAGCAGGATTCGAACCTGCGACTCCTGGCTCAGTACGCCAGTGCTTTAGCCACTAAGCTACCGTGAACACTATAGAATAGCATAGAATAGAATAATAATTTATTTGCAAAGAATGTAGGTATACATGAAATAAAGATGTTAACGGTAAAGTGGCCCTTGTACACACGGCTACACATCAAGCTGTACATTTTCAGTATAAGCTGACCTTGCATTGTATAGGCTTTCCCTATAATGCTAGATCAGCTTATACTGGAAATGTACAGCTTGATGTGTAGCCGTGTGTACAAACTACCTTGAATGTGGCATGCAAACATTTTTGATTTTAATTAATTAATAAATTAAATTTAAAATTCATAACACTAATAAAACAATAATCAAATCTATTACATTAACTGAATAAAATATAAAAATATGTAGGTATGTCACGAGTTAGGTAGGTACCTAAATAGTAAAACTAGAATTTATCATTTTCAATTAATTAATTAAATAGTAACATTAGGCAATAAAATAATAATAATCAAATCAATTTCAAATTAAATTGAATTTGACCTCCACTTGGTACGTCTTTCGGTGACGTCAGCAATATCTTATTAAGAAACAGTGTTACTTAACCGACTCGACTAACTTTGCAGTTAATTCAAAGTCGTATAGATATGCCTACCCTTACTAATTATTTTATAATTTTTAACCGAATCGACTAAATACAGCCGAAAAAACAAAAATTGTGTCGAATTGCCGTCCCATCGGATTATGTATGAGAGTGAGGGAATAGAGACTGCACCTGTGTTTGCGCATACACTTGTGCACTATAATATGCCCCGCGCAGATGGCTAGTCTCCATTGAGATTGGCCGCCGTGACCGAAATTCAGCCGGGAGGACATTATTATTTTATTATTTTTAACGCATTTACGCATGCGAAGCGAAATCTAACGATTTAAATTGTGGAAAGAAAAAAAAATCTTTGTAAATGGGTTAAAAATAATAAAATAATATAATATGCAATTTTTATCCCGGTAAGATACACAGTTCCCGAGGAATGCGCGATAACGTCTTTCTGTTATAAACCGAATTATACGCGGGCAAAGCCGCGGGCAAGGGCTAGTCTTTTATAAAACAGGGTATAGAATCTTTGTTGGATCAGCCTGGAAGCACAGAATATCTAATAGTACGGTCGACTGCACGTCGGTGGTAACACTTTGACATTAGCAGCATCTTTATTTCGTAAGCGGTAAGGGCGATTTTCGAATTGAAGTGTTACCACTGTCATGCAGTCGACTGTACTATCGGCTATCGGTGGAATCGTGAACATCCTTTTGAAAATAATTATGATTTACTTTGCTGCCGTATTGAAACCCTTTAATTACAAACGTTACACTGCAAGCACAAACTTCCATTTCAGTCAATTTTAAATAAACACAACTGCAGCGAAACAGTTCATAAATAACTAATCTATGTTTAGCGTTGCAAGTAAAACACCGTAATTTGATCGCCAATCATAAATACGTATCTGGCTGAGTATAATAACGAAATTATTTCAGCGTGCATCCGACATCGGACGCCTCAGGTGAATTTCAGCCAATCAGCAGTGAGCACGGGAGGTATCGCCCAATCAGAAAGCTCGGGTAGAATCGGCGTTTATCGGCAATCGACGCACGAGCGGAAAATGGAGATAAATCTGAGTGCGCGGACGCAGATGTTTGTTCGTACAATATAAACTCGTTCGATACTGTGTTGCGTTTTTTATGGATTTAGGTCATGCAACGTGTGGCTTGATTAACATGAGAGATACACCTGGTTGCTTATAATAAGGTTAAGTTTGATATACCTCTAAATATAATTATACCTTGCCACTAAAACACACAAACAATCAACCAATCAACAATCCCATCCACACAATCATACACACACATACAACGTGTTATTGAAATAACTGAAAACCTCTTAAGGGGTCATTGTACTCATCAGTATGAACAACTTTTGCTATGGGACCAATCCTGAAATCGCGAAAAAAAAGCTGTTTATTTTATTTTATTTTATTTTATTAAAAGAGGAACAACAAACAGCTACATTATATAATATAACTAATTATATATCTTATGTAAATAAATAATAATGTAGCCCACAGCGCTGTTCACAGATTACCATAAAGTGTATAAAGCTTTAAGTCGCTAGGAAATGAGCTGTACATGCAAGACAGCTGTTATTATAATAAAAATATTAAAAAGAACCATTATCCTAGAAGTGTCTCATATAAAAGGCTTCGAAACCTTTTCATGGAGCATGCAAAAATATCAATATGTTCGAATGTTTCATTATATGTTGCTGCCATTCGTCGAATTGGTGAACGGAGGCCAGTGAGATCGGCAGGTACCTACTGCAAAGAGTTCGCCTGCACGCACCTGCCGTCTATGGACAGTTCTGTGGACTGCATAGCACAATACATTATTAAGATCAATACAGTCAAATTTACCATTAACAATGTTATACAATGTCATAATGTCATGTCATGTCGCTGTTCCCTACATTTTGTCGATTTTTGTGAACACAAATGTAGGAAACAGCTGATACTTTTTTTGCTATTTCAGGATTGGTTAGCCTTAGTTCACCACGCTGACCAAGGGCAGATTGGTGGACTACGCATACAATCGAGAACTGTATGGAGCACTCTCAGGTGTGCAGGTTTCCTCACGATGTTTTCCTTCACCGTTAAAGTAAGTGTTAATCCAATTTTTGATATAGACAAAAAGTCTGTGGTATGGGCCGGGTTGGGTGGGTTAGTAATTACTTACGGTACTGAAACGTGGTCGCTCACAATGGGCCTGATAAGAAGGCTCAAAGTCACTCAAAGGGCAATGGAGAGGGCTATGCTCGGAGTGTCCCTGCGTGATCGAATCAGAAATGAGGAGATTCGCAGGAGAACGAAAGTAACCGACATAGCCCGAAGAATTGCCAAACTTAAGTGGCAGTGGGCGGGGCACATTGCTTGCAGAACGGATGGCCGATGGGGCAGTAAAGTTCTGGAGTGGCGACCGCGTACTGGAAGGCGCAGCGTGGGTAGACCCCCCACAAGGTGGACCGACGACCTGGTGAAGGTCGCGGGAATCCGCTGGATGCGGAAGGCACAGGACCGGTCGTTGTGGCGATGCTTGGGGGAGGCCTATGTCCAGCAGTGGACGTCTTTCGGCTGAAATGATGATGATGATGATGATGGGCCGGGTTCGAACTCAGACCCATGCATGCATGGAAGGCGCTCAACCGCTAGGCTATCACCGCTATAATGATAATAATATAATAGAAAACTTTCTGTATTCTGAGTAGGAAACATAATTAGATAGACATTCGCAGACATGCAGCGAAACAGTCGATTTATTCACAGACTACACAGGGATACGAGAGATATTTTATCTATTGTGTCTCATTAGAAAACCCTTGATGAACGTTGATTTTATTTTATTTTTTATCATTTATAATAATCATCTATACAATATGTCAACAAAACCCTGTTGTTCCTGTGAGCTACGTTATCAGAATCAATATTCATGCGTAAGGACACAACTCATTTGGAAAAACTCTTCAATAAAAATAATAAAATTAAATCATTATTAATTGTGAATTGAAAGTGATTAAATCATAATTACTTCTTAGGTTTTCGCGATCACTACACATTATAATAAAACAAAGTTTAACCGGATTAAATCGCGTATATTATTTAAATTGGTTTTCCTGACGTTTCGAAAGCTTTGCAGCATTTCGTGGTCGCAGGTAGACTAAGATGACAATCGTCTTTACAGATATTTCTAAAAAAATATTTTAATCTACCGTAAAATATTATTAATTAAAATCCTTTCTATGCACACAGTAATCACTCACAATATCATTATCTTTTACAGTGTTGCGTGCTGTTTGGGACTTGATTATTTTTAGGACTGGGTTCCAAACAGGTGGTAGCTGCCAACCATCTTCTCTATGAATATTAGGATGTTTTTTTATTTCAAAACTCACTCATTCAGTGATTATATTTCCTCTTTCCATTTGGGCCTTTCCACGTGGTTTTTATCTGGGTCCATCCGACGTCGTCATAGAGCAACCGCAACCTGGTCGTCGTCTAATGGCGCCAGGTGGCCCGCCCATCCCCACTTCAATGCATAATCACAGACATAGTAATAACTATGTCAGTGTGCATAATAGAAAACATATTTTAAAGTAAATTATTATTCTGGCTGACTGCTGATACCTACAATAAAAAACTAAATGACTTAAATTCTTTGATGAAGTCTGAAATCTCGCTGACGCATCTTAAATTTAAATACTATAACTGCTGCTCTTTATGAATACCGAAGTAGACCATTGCAAGCCACCGTTCATATGTTTAGGTCATTTAGCGTGCCTTAATAAGGATGGGCTATAGAGAAGGAATTACAGTAAGTCAACGAGTTATTTTTTCTTTTTACTTTCTCCATTCACGATGATGTGGTTAAAGATGAGTAATAATCACATCTTTTGAGTGAATGCCGAACTAAGTACTTAGAGTAAGATCTTATTAGTATAAAAATCACACAGTAGTATCACAGTCAGGACTATACATAGTAATTGAAAAAATACCCGAAACTTCCAAGTACTAACTTCGTATCACGATCCTGAATAACGTACGCAAAAAAATACTTTTTTGTTTATTTGAAATATGTAAAATTTGCGTAAACTGAAGCATATTATGCCGCAAGTCAGAACGTTTGTACTAGCCGCGTAGCCCCGCCGGCCAACGTGGCCTCCGACCAGCCTCACGTCAGCTGCCTAGCCATCTAGAATATGCAAACTAGAGTATTTTCATATTTTTGTATGGAAAAAAAATCGAATTACGAAAAGTCCTATAACAAAATGTTGTTCAGGGTCATCATAATACAAAGTTACAGGGTCATATTGCAACACACAACACAAGTTATAACACAACACAACTCACAAGACAAGTGATACACACAAGTTTGTGTAATCTTGTTTTTATTATTTACACAATTTTGTCTAAATTTCTTGTATTCAATTCTCCTCTTGCAGGTCTGCTGGATGAGTTTTTTTATAAGATAACCAGTACATTTGTACCTTATAATCCTATTTTAAGTTACATTATATTTTAAATTGCATTGTATATTAAATAAATAAATAATCGATTACTGCTCTGTTGCTGAGCCGGAACGCAAACTAAACCTACTGCTTCTATCTGCACTGTGTCGCAGACTCACAAAAAATGTATGTATGAAGTAGTTTTATGCTTTCAGCATGCTCACAGCCATGAAACGTGTCATATAAATAACTGTATGTACTCCTTCTAGCAAACTAATCGCGGATTAATGACGAACACCAGGTAGACAAGCAAAAAAATACTAATATACGCTTACACACTACCTGAACTTAGCGGTTCTATTACTTTTTACTCCGTCTCTTTTTAATGTAGGATGAAGAAAAGGGATGGGTAACGGATTAAGATTAGTTAGCTAGCTCAAGTGTTTATGATTTGTAGCTAAAATGTAAGATTTGTGCGTAGTTAACGAACGTGAAATTAATTCGTATTTTAAATCACATTTTATTCTCAGTCTACCGACTGTTTGCAATAAAAAATGAGGTGCTTTTGTCTCAATAAAATAAATGTTATAATTTTTTTAAACAATCTTCGTACATCGGAATTACTTGTGTTAAAATTCAGCCTGTTCAGAGTTCAGGTCACAGGAAATGCTTAAAATTGACCAATGAAGCAAGCTAAATAAAAGCATAAAAAGTGAGCTTATCTCATTTTTACCCGACTGCGCCAGAAGGAGTGTTATGTTTTTCGAGTGTATGTATGTATTTATTTGGCACGCTCTGTGGCCTAAACGGCTTGATAGATTTTAGCTTGAGAGGTGTCGTTAGATTCGTCTTAATTGTGAGAGTGACACTGGGTATATCAAAATTATAAAAATCAAAATGGCCGCTTTTTGGAGCCATTTTACGTCATCAAAAAAATTTTTTTTTCTTCAAATCCTATCGAGTGGTGTATCAAAATAAAGGGTTTTATAAATGCTTTACAAAAATATATACAACTTATATGTTTAAATGTAATTTGGAATGAGAAATGCTAAAAAACAACAAAATATACAACGTTAAAAATGAATTTGGTACTCTATATATTTATGTGTGACTTTGAAAAAATTAAAACATGACAGAACTAAAAATTTTGAAATAAAAAAGTTTATTAACAAAACCAAAAAACCCGACTGCGTGTAAATATAACTGAAAAGATGTAAACAAGACTTGTGTAGGTATATCTTAAAGAATCAAATCAACACGCAGGCGGAGGCTACCTATGAACTACATATGTAATTAATGACCAAAAACATACGTAGCCTAAACCTGCGTGTTGATTTGATACTTTCAGATATACCTACACAAGTCTTGTTTACATCTTTTCAGTTATATTTACACGCAGTCGGGTTTTTTGGTTTTGTTAATTATTACAGACAGTTTTTTTAAACTTATATTCGTACCATTACGCATGATGTTAAATCTTGAATCCACAATACAAATTATACCTACTAATGATTTACAATGTGGTTGAGCTATCGATGGCTGATGCTCGCGTCATGCCCATGAAAGGGTGCTGTCTGTCAGGACTGGTCAGCTCCTACATGCTTAGGCAATTATAATTTTTTATTTATTTACTTTTTAAAGGCACACTTTCATTGTTAATCTTGTTTTCTTATTCCTGGCATTAGCCTACATTATTCTCAAACTCATTTATTGTATTGGACAATAATTTAAAAAAAAAAACCGGCCAAGAGCATGTCGGGCCATGCTCTGTATTATAGGGTTCCTTAAGTAGGTGTTACAAACAAATCAAATCCAATATTAATCACGGCTATTTTAGTTTTTGCAATAGACGGCAGAATTGGCGACTCAGAGAGTGATGTCAGTAGCCGCTTGATGGCGCTATACAGTGCCAAATGTAATACACGGCACTTGACGGCAGCATTGGCGACCCAGAGAGTGTTGTACGACGCCGCTAGATGGCGCCAAATTTAAGAAGTGTGTCGTCAACATAACACAAAGTTACTTTTTGTGATTTTTTCAAATAGAATGTAGCTAAAGGAGCATTATTTGCTATGATAATTTTTCTCTAAGGTCAATGACCTTTGAACTAGGACGTTTTAAGTATTTTTCAGTTTTCTGTCTATAACTCAAAAAATTATAATCACATTATACTCGAAATAATTTTAAAAGAGAGTTTTCACAAAGTTCTATCAATGTGAAAGATTATAAGTTTCTACGTTGCATAGTTTAGAAATGGCAGGTGGGGGGACACATTGCAAGCCACTTTGGCGGGCTATATTTCGCAGATGGTACACCTGATAAAAAAGTGATGTATGAAACATTACCTTCATTTTAGTACACCTATTCAATGATACCCCACACGAGGGGGTGCAGCGAAAAAAATTTTTTTTTCCCCATTTCACATATATGGGCGCCACCCCTAAAGAACGTAAAAACTATTTTTTTATTCTTTTAAAATTGAGATCTATATGCAGACTATTTTTTAACAAAATTTCATTTACTTATGTTTATAACTGTAGAAGTTATTAAGCTGTAAAGGATTAGGACAGACGGACAGACGGACAGACGGACAGACGGACAGACGGACAAACGGACAGACGGACAGATGGACGGACATGACGAAACTATAAGGGTTCCTTGTAGGACTTCGGAACCCTAAAAAGAGTATATTAGCCATGGGGTTTCTTGCCCGTTCTTCTCTATAGGACCGACCATTTGGACCCATGCAACTTAAATAGCAACTTTTATAAGCGCCTGTAATAAGGTCTACCTATTCGAATGAAAAACGACCAAATTAAATATGAACAAAACAAAACATTTTTTTTTTCTTATTGGGCTTGCGTTTGACCGCCACCTCGCCTGATGTTAAGCGATGGTGCGGTCGACGATGGTTCACGCTAGCCCAGCAAAAACCTATTCAGCACTCGAGCCTTGAAAACCACCAAATTATACTATTACAATTAACAACATTAATAAGCATAATAAACACAATTATTCTTCAAGAATAAATAACAATAAAGCCAGGTATTCAAAAAACAGCTAATACAAGAAGTTTTTATACTATCATTGTATGTAATTACTGGCCAGTACACCTCAACTGGCTGCAAACGACTTTAAAAAGTAATCAGTAAACTAGCACGTGCTAATTATAAAATAAAAATGCTATTATGATTCAAGTGGGGAATGCACTGTTGATTTCAAGCAGTAGGACAGCAAAAAACCTGACAAGTGCGAGTCGTACTCCCGTAGTGAGGGTTCCGTACCACCCATTGACCTGGGGCCTTACTCTCGACTGGTTCGAGTTCTGAATCAAATCTATCTAGTGTCAATTCCTAGAGGAACTGACAGTAAAACCTCTAAGGAATTGACATTAGTTCTATTTGGATCTCGAACTAGGGGCCTTATCCCTACTGACTGGTTCGAACTCTGAACCAAATCGAGCTAAATTCCTAGAGGAAAGCAGTACGAATTGACTAACTCTAATTCTAATTTGATTGATACAGAACTCGATCCATTCGGCCCCGGTCAGTAAGGCCCCTGATACCCCATAGAAACTGATATATATGAGAGTTGGCAAAAGTTGTTGCAATGCACGTTGAAAGACATCAACGCGCCGCCATTTTCAATCAACGTGATCCTTTGCTGTTGTATGAATATTTGCATCTCTTTCTTCCGCACGTACACATGTCTATGTTTGCCTCACTTTTATTATTTGTTGTTAAACTATAAAGTATTCACAGCAATCACACCAAGTTTGTGCTTGTGAGTAGGTACTAACTATAGTATATAGTATACTTAAGATAGAGCAGGAACAATAAACGCTGCAAAGTTGCTATTTTCGAGGTTTCTTGTATGGGAACCCCCTTTTTCTGGGTTAGACTTTTTTGTTGTGAAAATTTCAACTGCCTACCTGTTACCGTCAAAAAAATACAGCCCTATGACAGATAGACAGATGGGCAGATGGTGTAGGCAGAGTAATAGGGTCCCGTTGGCACCCTTTGGGTACGGAACCCTGAAAAAGTTGTCGATGGTGTGTGTAGTCCGACCCACACTAGGCCAGCTTGGTGGACAGGTCTAGAACCCTTCTCGGTGTCTATAATGGGCTCATGCTCTGACAATGATAGTCTACTGGTTGAGCGCTCGCATTCCATGAAGGAGTGTATGAATTCGAGTCCAGCGCGCACCTCTCATTTCAAGTGCGGATCAGAATTTGATTATCACTTTCTTTAACGGCGAAGGAAAACATCGTACAGAAACCTGCACACCTAAGGGTGCTCCAGTGGTGCTCCATGAGTCCTTCTCATTCTGAGAAGAGTTCCGAGCCCAGCAGTGGGAATAGTAATGGGCTGGTTATGTATGTATGACGAAGAGATTAAAATAGTAGAGATGGTCATCCATCTGATGTAAACTATTAGGTATAAATGGATTTCAATTAATACAGAATCAAACTTTATAAGGCATAAATCCGGCCGCACATGGAATATTGCTCTCATCTCTAGACTAGAGCACCCAAGTACCTCCTCCTTCCACTTGACCGCATTCAGCGCAGAGCGGCTCGAATCCTCGGCGACTATCTTATTCCCAGTCAGCTTGACTCTCTAGCCTTGCGAACGACGTTGCATCTCTATGTATCCTCTATTGCCTGTACAATGGGAAGTGCTCAGAGGAATTGTTCGACCTTATACCAGCCGTTGGATGGACGAGACAAGCACACGACAGGATAAAGTGGAAGGCTTTGGAGGAGGCTTTCACCGCCATCGGCGGCCCTTACACCGAATCAGGAAGAAAAATAAAGAAAAAAATTAGTACTGTAGAATATAATTGTAATCGATGTAAGGTCGAAATAAAGCTTTATAATAATAAATAATACCAGCCGTTGACTACCACCATGGTACCGTACTCGCCATAAATCTAAATTCCATCCTCACCATCTTGATGGTTGGTGGTCAACTACTGTTTATTTCACGAGTGACTTTTTGCCTCGTACAGCAAAACTGTGGAACCAACTCCCTTCAGTGGTTTTTCCGAACAAATCTGACATGGGAGCCTTCAAGAAACGTCGTACGTCTTTTTGCAACGCATCGGCGATTGGCGACTCCCGTGGTATTGCGGGTGTCCATGGGCGGCGGAGATTGCTTACCATCATTGATTGTGACCCGCTTGCTCGCTTGGCCCCCTGTGTTATAAAAAAAAAACTTAACCATTATTAATTCGCTACACAGAACGACGTGCAAATACCCGCAAATACTAGTCATTAAAGTTTTAATTACAATGCCAACCAAATTTTATGTCTCTATCCGTACAAGATTTAACTATGTATGTATGTAGATTTAGTATGATTACTAGCTATTTTAACATAATATGTACGGATTTATAATTGAGAGTTATTGTTACATGACCGGGGAATTCCGAATGCGTGGTTAGTGTTAGACGGAATGGATGCAAGAATTATTTGAGTCATGGTGGTAATGTCGGTTAATTAGTATTTTACGTAGTTTGAAATGTCGAAGATTTTTTTGACAAGTTGATTTTAATCAAAAAAATTCGTCTTCATATTACGTATCAGCCCTTAAACACCTACTTCCTCAATAACGTCTAGTCACACCTCGGACACTCAATACAATATGAATACTAGCGCTACCTACATACACAAGATTACGTCTGTATACGAACGCACACACACATATACGTTAGGGATGTTCACCGCGGGGTGCTGGCCAGAAAACCTCCACGTGTGCCTGACGGCTGCTTGTCCTTCTGGACACGTCTCGAGGGAACGGCAGTTGTTTGGCCGGTGCATCCTGGGCACGGGCAATAAAATCCTTTCGAGGGATTTAACCTTCGGGGGATTTTCAAAGACAAAGACAAAGACGTTTATTGCTCAAACTGTGTACATAAATGTAGGTATTTATCAAAGTTTGGTATCAACAGCCTACCCAATCAATCAATTATTATTTTATTGCCTGTGGCGAATATTCTGGCGCGGGAGGGGCCCGTTCTGGGCCAGTGGGTAGTTTCTCCACGTGTCCCTCTGTTGCCAATAGGAGTGTGTGTGTGTGTCCTCAGTGGAGGAGCAGGGGCGGGCCCGGTGTGCACTCACCCTGCCACTGGGCAGGCAGCGGGGGGCTTTCCCTGCCACCGTCGATCTCGTAACCCCAGGAGTGCCCACTGTATATTGTTCTCACGCCTCTTGGGACCGAGGGTCTTGGCTTCACCGCCCGGTCCGCGAGGAAGAAAACCTCTATAAAAAATTACGGGAGTAAGGGCCTGCGAGCAGCAGACTCGGGGTAGTCTGCTGCCCGACCAGCAGCTGGCGTAGCTGGCACAGCCGGCGTAGTTGGCGCAGCTGGTAAAGGCCCAAAAGGTGAAGTGGCGTGCAGTGTTCCGTGTGCGCCACCTAGGAGGGTGCGGCCAACGTTAGGCCGCACGGGGAGAAGGGGCTCGCCTGCTTGTGGCAGGCCAGGACCTGTCGGGGGTGGTTGTATGAATACTCACGGGTTCTCACGCCCCTGGCTAAGGTAGTTGAAGGAACACGGTGGTGGTTTAAATGTTAAAATCTGGTATAGCTATCGACTATAGAAAAATATTCGCACTTATTGGCTCCGCCCCGCGTGACATGACCTGAAAGCATTGCTTAGATATTGCATTAAAAATGGCTGAATTCAAACTAAACCATTTCCAGAGAAGCCACACTACAATAATTATTATGTTCAAACCGCAGCTTTAATAAGCTTTATAATTTATTTCCTTGCGTTCATCTCACATGAACCGGTCCATCACTAGTATGTCTCGGTAACAGCACATACACACTAGTTGTTTTATTTTATTTTTGTTTTGTAAAGTTTATAAATAGTAAAGAGGGCAGTAACACTTTGCTATTAGATTGTCAAGGCTGTTTGAGAAAAGTGTGTTCATATACCATCAAGTTATACTAGTTATAGTTGTACTTGTTCAGTGTGTTTTGAGCATTGTTTGTTGCAATTGTTCTTATTAATGCAAAATTGAAAATGTTCTATTATGGATTTAATGACACGTGATTCCATGTACTGGCAATAAAAACAAATAATGTAATACGGAAATATCGGAACTTTCTCCACAAAATACATCTTTATACATTATAAAAGGCGACCTAGCTAAACATATCAGTAAGATAGGCAGCAGCTAGGGTTGCCAACGGTTTTACGGGAATATATTGTAATTTGCAGGCCAAGATATGAAAAAAAAATCAGGTCGTTTTGCGAAAACATGATGATCATTTTGAGTGTTGTAGATTTTTCTCTTTACTTACATAATTGCTATGGATTCTGTGTTTTTCGAAATGTATCTGAGTTAATAATTTCTTAGGTTTTCGCGATCACTACACATTATAAGTATTATATCCATTGTCTAGTACCCATAGCACAAGCTCTGCTTAGTTTGGGACTAGATGGTGCAGTGTAAAAATGTCTCTAAAATATTTATTTATTTTAATTAACAACCATCGTTATTATTTTACACACTTTCCTACGTAGAGTCAATCGGTTTCCTATCTGTTTAAATTATTTAAAACAGTTTTTCATATATTTAAATGTATAAATCAACAACTAAAAGATTTATGTTGTGCAAATATTCTTGGTCTGGTCTGCCGTCCGTCGGGCAACGGAAGCGTCGTTGGCACCGCGCCCCCGCGCCTTGCCAAGCCCCATGCCCCCATGCCAGCATGGCGTGAAGATTTATGCTGATTTCTTCAATAATCCTCATCCGTTTTGCCACAGACTTTAAAGTTTTGTTTAAAGCTCTTCATAGTAATAAAATCCTATAATTCCAATTACAAACCCGTAATTGCTTATTATATCTACATAAAAAAACCGGCGAAGTGTGAGTCGGACTCACGCAGTAAGGGTTCCGTACCACCCATCGACCTGATACCCCATAGAAACTGATTTAATTTACGAGAGTTTATCAAAAGACATAAACGAGCGTACGCAAAAAGTGAATTTTTACATCTCTTTCTTACGTAGTTACCACCACATATTTTTTGCTAAACTACATAGTATGCACTATAGTCAGACCAAGTTTGACGCTGGTATGTATTACCGTTACAAAGATACAGCCCTGACAGACAGACGGACGGACGGACGGACAGCGTAGCGAGAGTAATAGGGTCCCGTCAGTACCCTTTATGCTGAAATATGGTTGAGCTATACGTTGGCTGATGTATGCGATCCATCAGTTGCGACAGGTCCAGTGGCAGCTTAAGTGTAGCACTCATGCGCTGCACTACCAGTTCATAAATTAAAACCTACCTACCTTTTTACCCTTTTACCTTTTTTTTTTGGCTTTTACCTACCTTTTTTAATACCTTTAAAAAGAATCACAAAATATCTAAAACATCAATATTACGCACCTACTTTATTCTTACGAATAGTTATGAAGTAACGACAAATCAATTTAATCCCTAACTGATGAAGTTAAAACTAAATTTTTTCGCTCGAGTCCCGTGCGCTTCGCAGAGCGCTCATAAAACTTCTATGAAATACGAGCTACATCATCTGGCGCGTGAGATGGAAGATAATTTGTACATTTACTATGAAGTAACTAGCCTAAATTCGTGCGCCGCACGACATCGAAGATTTTCTCACACAAATTCTTAATATAAGATAAATTCTGGACTGAAGACCGTCTCAGAGGTAGTCACACAGGAAATGCCGACGTGACGCCATCTAGTTTTTAAAATAACAGACTTTTAAGACTGCAGAATAAATAATTTAAATTTCATTTCATAGCATTAACTCGATACACTACAAACGCTCGCTGATTCGTTACGAAGTCTCCACAACTTCAAAGTCTGAAAAAAGTTCATCATACTCATACTGCTCTTTTTAGGGTTCCGTACCCGAAGGGTTCCAAACGGGACCCTATTACTCTCGCTACGCTGGCCGTCCGTCCGTCCGTCTGTCACAGGGCTGTATCTTTTGAACGGTAATAGGTAACCGGTTGAAATTTTCTCAGAAATTGTGTTGCTATGAGGTGTATCACGACAAATACAAAAAACAAAAAAAAAGTCTAAAACCAAAGGGGGTCCCCATACAAGAAACCTCAGAAAACATGCTTTTTTTTCAACGTTTTTGTTCTTGCTCTATCTTCAAAACGGTAAAATATACCAGCGTCAAACTTGGTCAGATTATAGTGCATATTATGTAGATTAGCAACAAATACTAAAAATAAGACAAACATAGACATATGTGGTGGTACCTGCGTAAGAAAGACATGCAAAAATTCATATTTTGCGCACTGTGCGTTGATGTCTTTTGATAAACTCTCGTAAATTAAATCAGTTTTTATGGGGTATCAGGTCGTTGACAGGTACGGAACCCTTACTGCGCGAGTCCGACTTGCACTTGGCCGGTTTTTTTATATTGAACTATGTTTACGGGACTTGTCGCGTACAATTAAATCAAAATATAACAAACATTTTGACTAACCTCGACGTTTCGTTTTGCTCTTTTTTAGTTTCACACTATGCTAAGCTCACACAACTCACACAACGCTACGTTTACCTGCGCTACGCTGAGCTACTACTGCTATTGCTCACACTAGTCACACTACGTTACGTTTCACTACGTTTTTTTTTTGTGAAATCCTCATGGACGCATTTCGCCCGAGTAAGACGGAGCCAGTGTCGGACTTATACCACAGAGTAAGTTTGTCTGTGCTTATACCGACTAAAGCCACCACGATGTTCCTCTAACGACCTTTGGTCCGTGGGGAACATTATGCATTCGCCAACTGCCCCCGACAGGTCTTGGCTCGCCACTAGTCAGCGAGCCACTTCTGCCCGTGCGGCCTTATGTCGGTCGCACCCTCCTCGGTAGCGCGCCACCGTCATAAGGCCTTGATTGGACGGGCGGGGCGGTAGACTCCTCCGTAATTTGTGTAGAGGTTTTCTTCCTCGCGGTCCGGGCGGTGAAGCCAAGACCCTCAGGCCCAGTAAGAGCCATGGAAACAACCACAGCACTCCTACTGGGATTACAAGATAGACGGGGGCAAGAAAAGACATAGTCCTTACGCTGCCTGCCTGGTGGCAGGGTTAGTGCACACTGGGCCCTTCCCTACTCCTCCACCGTACCCTCTGCTAACATCAGAGGGATACACGGAAGTAATGCCTCATTGGCCCAGACTGGGCTCCTCTCGTGGTCTACCGAAAGATAGTTATTGCCCGTGCCCAGGGTGCACCGGTTTAACAACTGCTATTCCCTGCAGACGTGTCGAGAGCTAGCAGCCGTCAGGCACACGAGGAGGTTTTCTGGCCTAGCACCCCACGTTTCTATGGTGCGCCATTATTCACACTAATACACTGAGCTACGCTATTATTCACACTACGCTGAGCTACGAGACGCTACGCTGAGCTACGCGACACAACGCTAAGCTACTCTACGCTTCGCTACGTAATGCCAAGCCAATGGTCAAAGAAAAGTGTATTGGCATGGAAATACGTTTTTTATTTGTTCAGGAAAGTAACATGATCAACAATTACTCACTTTCGTAAAAACCTAACCCTAACAACGAAGTTGCTATACTAGCAATACTACATGCCACACTACCTACTTTAAATATGTATAAAATTGCATTAAAAAGCTTTTACTTATAACAAAAAAAACATTGTAGAACACAATAAACTATTTCAAAAAATAAAATAACCCTTTCCCCTTATAGGACTTTTTTCTTTTTTTACTAAATGACTTCCGATCCTCGATTTGCGATCGTGGAAACTACCTGTCCATCTCTTGAAAATTTTCTTGATTGACTGCCGTTGCTGCAGCCGAATATATACCGTTTATACCATCAAATAAAGTCCAAACTATTTCGCACGTTTTTTTTCTCAGATTAAAGTCGTAAACACAGAGAAAAATTGACAGAAAATTGCACTGTATGTATTAGAGTTTAAAGTTGTTTTTTCTTTGTTGGTAGTGGTATCTTATGTTAGTTGAACTAAGTTTTTTTAGGAGAATGCTTCCGTTAATAGAATTTTAATGAAGTAATGTCAGTGGCGATGCGAGGTTGTGCATGTCATGCCCATCTCCTTACGTGCTCTGACGCGCATGCGCCCGCTGGCCACTCAGTACCGACAGCAAGGAAAGTGGAGCAATCTGGTTGTACTATTTTTTGTAATTTTTGTAAATTGTTTCAATAATAGTAGGTACCTAGTTTTTTATGCTCTATTAAGCTTTATGCTCTATCTCTCTTCTAATTTTTTGCCCTTAGAAAAATAAAGTTTTAAACTAACTTAATAAGAGTTCAAGATAGCCTACCCAAGTAAAGCAAAACCGTAATAGCCAATATACATCTATACACTTGATCGATGTCGTCTAACCACTGAACCGATTTTAATAATTTACATCTATACACCTGACCGATGTCGTCTAACCACTGAACCGATTTTAATAATTTACATCTATACACCTGACCGATGTCGTCTAACCACTGAACCGATTTTAATAATTTCTTCACCATTAGAAAGGTACATTATTAAATTAAATCATTTATTTTCAGACCGTGGTACTAACAATTATAGAATTGTTAGTACAACTTAAGAACTATGGAAATACAGGCATGATGTTATGTTATGTGTGTGTTATGTTATGTTATTATTCTCGAACATCAACTTTCCATCCAAATTGCAGACCGTACATCAGAATGTGAGTGGGCATCTATATTTGCCGAATCTATTCCATCAAAGTGAAGATAATAATTACAGCGGTACAGTTATAGATGTGGTCGAGATAGGATGGCAGGCTCGATAATAATGAACCGATGCCCGAAAGCAAATCGCTTTAACAGCTTTAATAACTTCTGCAGTCTTTGCTTGTATGAAATGAAGCCCTAGAAACCTTCCTTGTTTTCCTATAAATCAGGATGTATTTTATTTATTTAATCTTTTACGTACTAAATAACACAACATACGTATATAAGGGGAACTTAACCTTTGGGTTATATAATAGACAAGGTCCCAGGAATCCGCTGGATGCGGGAAGCGCAGGACCGGTCGTTGTGGCGATGCTTGGGGGAGGGCCCCCAAGATAGATAGATAGATAGATGATAGAATATTCTTTATTGTACACCATTAACATTATTAAACTTAAGGTTGGCACTGACGATGTATCCATTCGGACGTCGTTTTAATGACTACTTCCAAAAAAGCTTGACTTGTTCTAAAAATAATATACGTTTTCAACATTCACGAATAGATTTTGGAATGCGGCCACGCCTTTCGGACGTTTGGATGCATCGTCAGTGGCACCCTTTAGGACTAACATGTCAAATAAGGGTACATTGGCGGTCTTATCGCTAATAGCGATATCTTCCTGACAACCTTTGGATGGACAAAGAAGACGTGAAAAATAGATCATCACCACAACGACCTATGTACAGCAGTGAACGTCTTTCGGCTGAAATGATGATGATGAAGAGCGGTGTTACTCTGACGTGCGGTTGAACCTTCAGCTTCTCATATTTTATTTTTTATTCTAGGATGGCGAAACTAGCTAAAGGCCCACCTGATGTTAATCGGTTACCTTTTCCCATAATAACTGAAATACCGCCTAGGCTGTTACCTAAATGGTACCGCAAGTCGGTAGGCCAAACTGAGACACGAAGATGGAAAGTCTCGTAACCTATTATTATTTATATGTAGATATAAAGATACGCAAAGTATACACAGTACTAAGTATACTACAGTACACCTACTATTCCGATAACAGTGCCCCAAATTAAGTGCAACACATTCTTTTGTGGTCTACCTCAGCTTTCTAAGTAATGGAACGATTTGTTCGTACATCTCAAAAATTACTGTTGAGTTTCTACTTATTTCTAATACAAATATTACCTAAGTCTAGTGGCCGTCTGCCGGGTTCTGGTAGGTGTGAAGATATAGGTAGGTAGGTAAAAAAAAATGTAATAGTCTAAGACTCATATTCAGAGACAAATATAAGCGTGAACGCGTGAACTCATGCTTCCTACTGTCAAAATGCAGTGCTATTTGAACGTTGGAAGCCTCATGCTTCACGGTGAGCAACCAGCCTCCCCATCAAGGTGACCTTGGTGGGAGATTGGTCGCTGACAGCCGTCGTCAAACAATATTTCGTGACAAACCACTGTCTACATGGTTGGAAACCAGCCTTGATGGGGAGGCTGGTTTGTCACCGTGTATCAGGCGCTTTAGTCTGATGGCCAATCCTCGTAATATAGAAAAATCAAATATGGTTCCAATGTAATCTCAAATTCTCTCAATATTTTAACGGCCAAAATAAATAAATATCTTTGGGACATTTTTTACACAGCATCATCTAGTCCCAAACTAAGCAGAGCTTGTGCTATGGGTACTAGACAATGGATATAATACTTATAGACTTTTTTTTTGTATATACATACTTATAATACATAAATAACACCCAGATCAACACAAACACTTATGTTCATCACACAAATATTTGTGTCCTGTGGGAATCGAACCCACGACCTTGTTATCAGCAGTCCGACACTCGAACCACTAGACCACAGAGGTCGTTGTTAATATTTAATCGATCCACGATTTGTCCTACTAGAGATAGGAATTTGACATATGCTCCATACAAAATATGTCAAATTTCTATCTCTAGTAGGGTAAATCGTGGTTAGATTGGATATTAATTTTGGCCGTAAATGGGCTAAATGTCACAAATAAACGTCAAACAGGAACATCTACGTGCATCTACTGTCATGAGATTGACGTTTACAATATTGAGATTAGATCGGATCTGATGCAGACTCTGCCAGCTACATGGTTAATTTCTTTTCCACACATTTCTTTTATTTTTGATGTATTTTTAGGGTTCGGTTCCGTACCCAAAGAGTGCTAACGGGACCCTATTACTCTCGCCACGCTGTCCGTCCGTCCGTCCGTCTGTCTGTCACAGGGCTGTATCTTTGTAACGGTAATAGATAACCAGTTGACATTTTCACAGAATATGTGTTACTATGGTGTTCATCACGACAGATACCAAAAATAAAAAAGTCTAAAACCAAAGGGGTTCCCCATAAAAGAAACCTCGAAAAACATGCATTTTTTTCAACGTTTTTGTTCCTGCTCTATCTTCAAAACGGTAATACATACCAGCGTTAAACTTGGTCTGATTATAGTGTATACTATATAGTTTAGCAGCAATTACTAAAAACAGGGTAAACATAGACATATGTGGAGGTACCTACGTAAGAAAGAGATGCAAAAATTCACATTTCGCGTACGTTCGTTGATGTCTTTTGATTAACTCTCCAAATATAAATCAGTTTCTATGGGGTATCAGGTCGATGGGTGGTATGGAACCCTTATTGCGTGAGTTCGACTCAGACTTTGCTGGTTTTTTTTAAATAACATGTCATGTTAAAATTACTCTGAGAGTAAGTCAGTATTAACCAGATGGTTTAAAAGAGAATACAATACTATGAGTTATAGTAAACATTATGGTTTTTCTTCAATTTTGGTATATAATTTAATTTAAGGGCAATGAAGCAGCCCTGTTTTTTGGTATAAATAAGTCAGTTGCTAGTTGCGGCAATTTGGAATTGCTTTTGTCACCGAGTGCAGCAACCGAAAACTGTTGTCGGTCACCGAAACTCGCAACTAGAGTTGCTATGTCTGCACAGTTTAAAAAAATAAATGAAAACGTCATAAACAGCAAGTAGCGAGTTGCCTGTTGCCGCAACTCGGAGATCCGTCTGCGAAGCGCCTAAGAGTCTTGAGTACAACTTCAAAACTTTATTCAAACAACATTAACCGTTAACACATCTTGTACATTTAATCCTTGGACGAATATAAAGAATCTCGCTAAACAAAAAGTGAAGCCCCCTTAGTAAGACGGCTCGCTTAAAAGTACGGGCTGGCACTCACACATTCACACCCATAGTAAGACAAAAAGCCGCGATTACGTAACAAATCTCGTGTGACGGTAGTCATTGTCGTAGTTTCACAAATAAAATAACAATATATAAATTATAGAGGGTTTAGGAAAAAACAAAGAGCTTCAATCTTTTCTTAGCGCGATTCCGTCCGGCTTTTTTATTCGTCCGAGATTTAACCATAGACGAATCGGCAACCGCAGCTTCGACCCAGACATTCAAAACAAACAGTTTCGTGGCTAGCAAACATGTAGGCCGACATACATAAATTGCAAATAAATAAATAAATAAAACTATGTCATTTATTGTAATAAATATTAAATACAACTTTGTACACTTCTTAATACCTATCTATCTACCTGTATTAATTTATATACAATATAAATATGTACAAAATACAAATTAAAATAAAACACTAAATAAATTAAAAAAGTGGACTTAGGCGTCGAAGAACTCCTCCACATCACTGTCATCTGGAAGCGTGCCCAGAAGACTGGCAGCGTTGCCACGTTGAATGGCAACGCTTATTCTTTGCCCAAAGAACAAGCCAGCCCTCTGGTCACGCGGAGCGTCGACCAGTCTTAGAAATTTCCTTGAAAAGGCGCCGTGCACTTGGGCCCCATGGCCCGAGCGTTTCAACCCCAAACGGCTCAAAATCATAACAACCAATGAGGTTGCTATATTTGTGTCGCTTGAGGGTCTCCGCATCTGCAGCGGCAGCACAAGCACAGCCCGCCGAGCTAGGAAGGTGGGATGTAGCAAGGGTGTCGACACAGGTTGCGTTCCACACCAGAGGCCTACCCATCTTCCAAGGCAATAAGGTCATGTCATCATAAATAAATAGCCTGTTTGTAACCGCTGAATTTACGCAATACTTCCTTTTAATTAAAATACAAGTTCAGTTCCGTTAAAAGTCTCTACTGTGAGTATTTAAGTACTTCCAGTGGAAAACCTTGTTGACCGGCAAATGAAAAAATAAAGAATAGAAAAACTATGCTCATCCAATAGCTGTCTGTTTCTAGGGCAGGCGGTACAACGAAAAATAACAACAATATATTTTATTCAAGTACCATGAGACTCATTATCAGACAGTGACCCAAAGTATTATGTAAAGCGGTGTTCTCACGAGGCGATTTTAGTTGATCAGCTTATGTACGAATTGAATGACAATCAACAAAAAATTCGCCTCGTGACTCATGCTCATCATATACTTATTTATAACCATTCGAATAACTTACCGCGTACCGTTTATTTTAACCGCGTTTTATTTAGTACGGGGCGATTTTAGATTTGAGTGCCGTTGTCATTTACGGCCAAAACCTATCTATAGATCTACGATTTGCCCTACTAGAGAAAGAAAGACGGAAATTGTATGGAGCTTTTGTCAAATTTCTACCACTATGGAAGGGTAATAATTGTTGGAGATAAAAAAAACTGTTTCGACCATAAAGGTATTATACTGACACAGTATAGAAATGTCTTTGGTTTCGACCATAAAGGTATTATACTGACGCAGTATAGAAATGTCTTTGGTTTCGACATGTTTTTCAATGAAGCGCGGGTACACTATCCCAATCCCCCTACGATACACTCAAAAGTCGTCCGTTTTTTCGCCTGGACTAGAAACAAACTATAGCTGTCTAGGTGCTAGCTCTTATTATTCAGATTCAGCCGCCTTCTAAACTTTCAAAAATAGAACGCAAATACATACTCATCTGTCAACGCTTTACAAGAGAAGAATCCATAATAACATTCTGCCTAATCTGTCAGTTTGACAACAATTGGATGTCTCAAACAAGCCTGAGGGTACCGAAACAGGTGAGCACTTGGCCTTAATTACCTCTGTATTTTGTATCTGTGGCTATTCGTGGTGCGGAACCATAAAACAGAATAAGCACAGAATATCCACTAATAAAAACCGGCCAAGAGCATGTCGGGCCATGCTCAGTATTATAGAGTTCCTTAAGTAGGTGTTACAAACGAATCAAATCGAATATTAATCACGGATATTTTAGTTTTTGCAATAGACGGCAGCATTGGCGACTCAGAGAGTGATGTCAGTAGCCGCTAGATGGCGCTATACAGTGCCAAATGTAATACACGGCACTTGACGGCAGCATTGGCGACCCAGAGAGTGTTGTACGACGCCGCTAGATGGCGCCAAATTTAAGAAGTGTGTCGTCAACATAACACAAAGTTACTTTTTGTGATTTTTTCAAATAGAAAGTAGCTAAAGGAGCATTATTTGCTATAATCATTTTTCTCTAAGGTCAATGACCTTTGAACTAGGACGTTTTAAGTATTTTTTCAGTTTTCTGTCTATAACTCAAAAAATTATAATTACATTATACTCGAAATAATTTTAAAAGAGAGTTTTCACAAAGGTCTATCAATGTGGAAGATTATAAGTTTCTACGTTGCATAGTTTAGAAATGGCAGGGGGGGGGGACACATTGCAAGCCACTTTGGCGGGCTATATTTCGCAGATGGTACACCTGATAAAAAAGTAATGTATTAAACATTACCTTCATTTTTGTAGACCTATTCAATGATACCCCACACAAGGGGGTGCAGCGAAAAAAAATTTTTTTTCCCCATTTCACATATATGGGCGCCACCCCTAAAGAACGTAAAAACTATTTTTTTATTCTTTTAAAATTGAGACCTATATGCAGACTATTTTTTAACAAAATTTCATTTACTTATGTTTATAACTGTAGAAGTTATTAAGCTGTAAAGGATTAGGACAGACGGACAGACGGACAGACGGACAGACGGACAGACGGACGGACATGACGAAACTATAAGGGTTCCTTGTAGGACTTCGGAACCCTAAAAAAGAAACGTTCCATAAAAGTAATAAAGTAATCCCAAAAATGTGTCGATGGTTAAATTCCCTAACACCTGCTAATGGGCTGAACTCCTGATAACTGAAAGATAGGATAAGCATTCCAATTACCAGCATACATAGTTACGCAAACTTTAGGCCGCTGCACGGTGAGCCGGTAAGATCGATGATTGCCGCCATCAATATGCTTCAGGCTTGGTACGCGTGGCATCTGCAATTCTTTTTGTCAATCTATACTGTCCAACTGCTGGGCAAAGGTCTCCCCCTTTTTCTTCCAAACTTCCCTATCAGTAGCTTCTTCAGTCCAATTCTTGAGAAAAATATCCAGATCTTCCCGCCAGCAAGTTTTCTTCGGCCTACCCTGGCACGAATTCCTTCCTGAGGCACCCAATGTGTAGCGATCCTTGACCACCTTTCTGGATGCATTCTGCTGACATGGCCCGCCCACTCCCATTGTAATCTGGCAGACTTGTTGCCTACATCGGTAATACTGGACTTGGAGCGTATCGTCGTGTTACGAATCCGATCACTGAGTCTTATTTTTAATATACTACGCTCCATAGCCCTTTGGCAAACCTTAAGTTTGGACTTCTGAGCTTCAGTCAGGAGAGGAAGGATGCACATGTCGATACGTTTACGCTTTAATGATATAAGAAGGACACCCTTCATGAGCGTCTTCATGGACCAGTAGCTCTTCCAGTAGTACTTCCGAACATTACTGCAAATTACACATAGTTATTTTTTTCAGGAAAGTCATCTAGCAGTTTACTGCGAAAGAGTGTCATATACAACATGTAACAGAATGAACGCAAGACCTCAGACACCCCAATCAGGATATTATGAATAATATTTGGTAATATGTAAATATTTTTCAGTTCCCGAGTTGGTTGCTGGATAGCGGAATACATACACGGAAACCCATTTCACTGGTCTTCTTGAACCTCAAGGACCTACTCGGTATCCGCTGATATACTTATTTATCCTTAGTATCCAAAATGAATTAAGAAAAATAAAATTTGGGTAAAATGTAATATGGTATAAAAACCATACCAAACGATTCTCCTAGTGATTCTTAACAAACTACTTTTAGGACATGCAGTTATTATGTTACATGTTGTATACAAAGTGGATATGACAATAAAACCACGTATAGAGTATCACGTCCTCCGACAATATACAAAAAATCTATCAAATCCAGTTAATAGCTTAGCAACAGTAGCAGTAGATTTGAATGTAGGACCATTTTTCTAGGCAAAGATCGTTAGGTCAAAGACCTGTTCGATCCATATGATTTTAAACTCTCTTTCTCAATTATTACAGATGATTACAAATGGTGTTACCTACTTATTATTTCGATGTTTTAATATATATTTTGTTAAAAAAAAATGTTTTATTTTTATTTTCGATAAACAACTTATTTATGTGTTTAAAATGCTTCTATAGACTAGTAATAACCGTGTTTTAATTTATTGTTATAGGTATTGTCATATCCATGTCGTATAGTCTTGTTTTTATGTCAAAATATAGCACTACATTTTGACAGTTGGAAGCATGAGTTCACGGTTAGATTTGTCTCTGAATATAAGCTTATGCCTTCTGCATTTTCCTATTTTGTGACTTAACTGTTAGTCTGTTTTCGCACGCGCGACGATTATTCCACCACAGATTATATTAGACACGCGCGGATTTGGCGCGCAAAAAATATGTGACAGTTCATTTGGCGGGATTTGGATTAGTCTGGCGTTGTGACGGCCAGACCAGACGAGTAGTTTTTGGAATTGATTGGCGAACTCGTATTGGCTGGCAGGTATGTGCAACTAATTGGAATGTAATTGAACAAAAAAACTTACGCGTCGAATCGAGAACCGCCTCCTTTGGTTGTTTTTTGAAAGTCGATCAAAAAAGATGGGGTTCCCCAACGTCTGTCTACAGATTATATGAGTAAAGTGATTTGGTTAGGTGACTGTTATTTGTAAGTGAATCGGTTTTCTGCTGTGTCTGCTCTGAACTAAACTGTCTTCAGTTATATTTAGAACTAGCCTATGCCCGCGTGGATATCGTTTAATGCGCATCCCTCGGAAACTGTTCGTCTTCCCGGGATAAAAAGTAGCCTATATGTTAATCCGAGTTATGTTCTATCTATATGCCAAATTGTTCAGCCCTTATATTACAGTAAAAGAGTGTTGAAAGTGAGAATTCTACGGAGAAATAACAGCAGTTTTGGATTTTGAAATGCTAAGTAATATCCCACTTCTAATATTATTAATGTGAAAGTATGGATGTTTGTTTGTTTGTCCTTCAATCATGCTGAAACGGCTGAACGGATTTGGATGAAATTTAGCACACAAATCCAAGGGATGCGCGTCAATATCTTTCTGTGATAAACCGAATTATACGCGAGCGAAGCCGTGTTATGTTATGATAGTGTATTTTACAAAATATGACTAGATAACGAAAACACACCTTTGATACATGCACTGTTTGTTTAAATTCCATAAGGATGAAAATAGTAATGAAAATACTTTTTCATCATTAATTTTGACTACCGATTGAACTTTGGTTGACCAATGCCACAATGGTGCGCATCTAATTTTAATCACTCATGTTTCTTTTTTAACCGACTTCAAAAAAAGGAGGAGGTTATGTATTCGGCGGGGTTTTTTTTTTTTAATACTGCTTCTACGAATAACAACAATCTAAAAGTTTCCAGAAAATACTTTAAAACCATGTAGTTATTGCATCATTAATACCTTATAGTATATTATATTTTTTACGCCCATTCTACCGAACGGTTATCGAGATGTGGCCGATTAGATGTCGACTGTTGTTAAGCGTATGTACCTGGTCTGCTGCGGTTAAAGCGAGTGAAGACATAAAATGCTCTTAGATATGTACCGGTAGCTTTGTTGTTAGGGTTGTGGTGCAGTGTAAGCGATGCTAAGGCGGATGTTTCAAAGGTACTGGGTGTCACTGGCAGCAATGCCAGCAACCCTTTTTATTTTGAGAAGAGAATCGTGCACCGTGAATTGTGTAAGACAGTGATTGTGCGGTTTTTAACCGGCTTCAAAAAAGGAGGTGGTTATCTGAGATCACACCTTCACTACCAGTACAGGATCTGGTTGGGTATGAAAAAAATGGTTACATAAATCAAGTGCAAGGAACAGCAAAACTCACATTTTTTACAGTAAATATATTTTACAGCAAAACCTATCATAGCTGTCACTACCGCCCCTGCCTACCTCCGGTCACGCTTCGTGAGACGGAAGCTCATACCAAAACGTCTGCAGTTCACGAATGTTAAGTGCCGTCAATCAGTTGCTGGTAGCCGATCGCTTACCTAAAGGGCAAGCTAAATGTAACGCAGAAGAGATTGAAAGGAGAATACCGCTTTCGTTAATTTGATATTGTTTAATATGTGTTAGCGTAGTACTTAGAAAGTTCCTTAAGTACAGTTTGATCGTCAATCATCTGACAAATACTTAAGCATAGAATCGTTACTTAAGCATCGGTCTCCAATGCAGTAATCAATCGAGACTCATCGTGCCTTATGCAGAGATTACGTAGTAGTCCACTTGTCCAAAAATATCAATTTTGTCATAATTATAAACATCAATTTAAAACAATATAACCTGAAATAAAACTGAAATGAAACAAGGTCCAGTTGAAAACCAGCCTATTTGGTGCAGCCGTGGGGCACACAATTTATACCTTTAGTTTAGTTGTATTATACATAATAAAATTGTATATTCTTATTCTTTATTGTACACACAGATATACATTTATATTACAGTAGGAAAGTTTATGTACATCGGCGAGCTTAACTCAGAACTGAGTTTTATTGTGTGCCTCTGACTGTAGTAAATAAACTATTTTTCTTTCTTTTCTTTCTAAATAGCAAGGAAATTAAGCTTAAGCCCTGTCTCGGCCACATTTCATGATAAGTGATTACAGAATAAATTAGTGATTATATACTCTTTGGATCAAATATATGCTCAAGCACGAAACTACAGTCTGTCTAATCTAAGTAGGTAACATTTCAGAATGCTTGAGCAATATTCTAAACTTAAAGCTAAAAACTGTTAGTGACCAAAGCTTGTGAGTTTCATTCTACAACGTGTATCAGAAATGCGTGGTCATATTTGATGAGCTTATTCAGGGGATGCTATCTTTCTTTTTTCTTTCTAGGTAAGTTTTCATTTTTATTTTTATTATTACACACAGATATAGTAAAAAATATTGACGAAGTGCTGCATTCATAAAACAATCATAGTGAAGCCAACAAAATCGTGTTCCTTCGTGTACAAAGTACAAACCAGCGCTCACACACACACATGCACCTCAAGCCGTGCTCACTGCTCTCGGTACACATGTCGCGGCATCGTCCAGTAAGCATCGCGAAAACAAATATCCTTCAGGCGCATAGTGTGTTTTTTTAATAACATAGGTGGGCAAACGAGCATGGTCACCTGATGGTAAGCAATCTCCGCCGCCGATGGACATGCGCAACACCAGGGGAGTCGCCGATGCGTCGCCGACCTTTTAAAAAGACGTATGCTCTTTTCTTGAAGCCTCCCATGTTGAATCTGTTCGGGAAAACCGCTGATGGAAGTTGGTTCCACAGTTTTGCTGTACGAGGCAAAAAATTACGTGTGAAACGTAGGTACTGTAGCGTGTGTGCGTGCGTGCTGGTTTGTACACGGAGTAGCACGGTTTAGCACGGTTTTGTTGGCTTCACTATGATTGTTCGCAGCACTTTATCTAAGCTCGTCAGCCATGTTTGAAGTAGACAAGCAAGTTTAACTATCAAATTGTTGGTCCTCGTCTTTCGTACATACAAAAAACGTTTCTTTTATCCACGCCTAAACCATGTTCAATGTTCAGTATACTTTTCCTGTAGCCACAAAAAACTAGTTCATCTTAAGTGATCAGCAGGTAACCACAAAGTACTCGTTACGGTGCCATGGTCATAGCATCATGGCTTGAAACTGGGAAACCCAGAAACAGGTAGTCGTCAAAATAGCTTAACGAAGATATAATCGCAGGTTTTTTTTTTTTTTTTTTTATAGTGTAGTATGGCGAAACGAGCTAAAGACCCACCTGATGTTAAGCGGTTACCTTTGCCCATGACAACTTCAATACCACCTACGCTGTTGCCTAAATGGTACCGCAAGTCGGTTCGCCAAACTGAGACATGAAGATGGAAAGTCTCATGTGATTGTAATTTCACCGGCACCCGTACCCTTCAGACCGAAACACAGCAATGCAAGCATAACTATTTGGCGGAGAAGTAGGCACGGTGGTAGTACTTCCCCGGACGAGCTCTTTCACAAAGGAGCTCTACTACTACTAAAATAATCTTACAATCTCATATTTAATCGTGATACTATCACGCTAAAAGACGTAGTATGATACTGTATGTAGGATTTATAAAATAAAATAGCCGAGCTCCGTGTGGTGCCGGACGTAAAGAATTGCACCATCCTCTCTCTACTCATGGGTGTCGTTAAAGGCGACTAAGGGATTCACCAGAGGATGGGTAGCAGCGTTCTCTGAGTATTTAACCAACCAACTGTGATCGCCAACCCGCCTGCCAAGAGTGGCTATTATGGCATATCCCCCTCCCTTTGGGGGAGGCCTTTGTCCAGCAGTGGACGTTTTTCGGCTGAAATGATGATGAATGATAGAAGTAGCCGTAGGATTAGTAGGATTGAGATTTACCGTTCACAACCAATCTATGCTCAGACTTCTTTTCTTATTCTCATGCCAAAAATGAGTCAATCTTCAATTTTATTAATGTTTACTACGTAACTGCCTAATTTTTGTTACCGTTGCTAGTCGGTAATAGCGTTCTTTTTCCAACACTAGTAAGCTTAAAAGGTACCCAATCAATCGGAGATAATTAATTAATGACAGCCTTTCTAACGATTCACAGCAATTTGTTCATATGTGTACTAGAAAACTTATTCTGTTTGATTTCTGGTATGGTATATCCTACTAATATCATAAATGTGAAAGTTTATGAATTTGTTTGGATGTTCAGATGTTTGGATTTTTGTTACTCAATCACCCTGTAACAGCTGAACACGGATCGAGATAAAATTTGGTACACAGATAGACTATAATCTGGATTAACATACTATTTATCCCGGGAAGACGAATAGTTCCCGAGGAATGCGCGATAAGTCTTTGTGTAATAAGCCGAATTCTACGCGGACGAAGTCGCGGGAAAAGCTAGACACAACTAAAGGCATTGTTGGACTGAGGACCTTTTTCGGGATAGCTATCCCATTATGGGAGCTAGTCATGACTAAAGGCAAATGACTGCCCCACTCATATCTTTGAGATTGAGAGAGATTTCTTACCATCAGGTGACCCAGGTGAGGCTTGTCCGTTTGCCTTCCTCGATTGTAAAAAAAAACTGCACCACTGCTCTGTTCGTTTCAAACCAAGAATTCGCAATTCACCTCACACGTTAAATCAACCGAGTGACCTCCAGAATAAGGCCCCCGGACGTTGTAGCAAACGCGAGAAGAAACACTCGAAATAAAGGCGCATCACGTAGACATTCATTACAACATTAGCGAAATACCGGTACAGTTAGCCAAAGGCATCCTAAACTTACCTACACCACACCTACACTTGCGTTCAGAAACGTTTCTCTTACTTAAGGCGCATGTACTAGATAAGTGGCGCCCCCATCAGTAAAAAAATAATTACTCGCTGAGAACATGGAACTCTCCGAGGCACGAAGGGGTCTCGATGTGTAACAAAACGGTCACCCATCCACAGACTGACCGCGGCTAGTGCAGTTTAACCTTGCAGATCGTACAATCCACACGCTTGCTACTTCTTAGCCACGAGCCCCTTAATACAAGAGAGAATAAAGACATCAGAGTTAATAGTTTCTGAATAAACTACAGTACCTGTTTTTCGATAAATGATGTATTCAGGGAGTAAAGATTTTTTTTACTGATGGAGGCGCCACATAGCTCTTAGTAGAGCCTTAACTGGTACTGACTAATTGAGCTATTAAAAACAACCTGATTTTGGTAAAAAGTTAAAAAAAATATTGTGATAATGGTTTTTTAGGATTCCGTAGTTCCTACAGGGAACCCTGATAGTTTCGTCATGTCCGTCCGTCTGGCCGTCTGTCCGTCTGTCCTAATCCTTTACAACTTCTACAGTTATAAACATAAGTAAATGAAATTTTGTTAAAAAATGGTCTAGATATAGTGCTCAACTTTAAAAGAGTAAAAAAAGTGGTGCCCATACATGTGAAATGGGGAGGATTTTTTTTTCGCTGCAACCCTTCTTGTGGGGTATCATTGAATAGGTCTACTAAAATGAAGGTAATGTTTCATACACAACTTTTTTATCAGGTATAATATCTGCGAAATACAGCCCGCCAAAGTGGCTTGCAATGTGTCCCTTAGAAACTTATAATCTTCCACATTGATAGACCTTTATAAAAACACTATTTTAAAATTATTTTGAGTATAATGTGATTATAAATTTTTGAGTTATAGTGAGAAAACTGCAAAATACTTAAGACGTCCAAGTTCAAAGGTCATTGACCTTAGAGAAAAATGGACTTAGCAAATAATGCTCCTTTATTTACTTTCTAATTGAAAAAATCACAAAAAGTAACTTTGTGTTATATTGATATGGCACACTTCTTAAATTTTGCTTCTTAAATTTAGCGCTAGGTGGCGCTGTTTACAAAAACTAAAAATAGCAATGATTAATATTCGATTTGATTCGTTTAAAATTAGACCTACTTAAGGAACCCTATAATACTGAGCATGGCCCGACATGCTCTTGGCCGGTTTTTTTTCTATCTTGAGTTGAATATGTGCTTGTCATTGCATTTGGCCTCAGCAGTTCCATATTTCTTTACATGACTTTTTTATTGTCTGTTTGTCTACTATTTAAATTAAATTAAATTAGATTAAATATTCTTTATAATAAAACAAGTTTAACCGGATTACATCGCGTATATTATTTAAATTGTTTTCCCCGACGACGTTTCGAAAGCTTTGCAGCGTTCGTGGTCGCAGGAAGACTAACGGCCGAAATTAATATCCAATCTATCCACGATTTACCCTACTAGAGATAGAAATTTGACATATTTTGTATGGAACTTATGTCAAATTTCTATCTCTAGTAGGGCAAATCGTGGATAGATTGGATATTAATTTTGGCCGTTAGATGATAAGCGCACAGCACCATCTAGTCCCAAACTAAGCAGAGCTCGTGATATGTGTACTAGACAATGGATATAATACGTTTTTTTTGTAAATACATGTATTATACATATACATAAGAAACACCCAGACCAACACAAACACTTATGTTCATCACATAAATATTTGTGTCCTGTGGGAATCGAACCCACGACCTCGTGTTCAGCAGTCCGACACTCGAACCACTAGACCACAGTCGTCGTCGAGTAATTATTGTCACAAAACATATTTTGATAAATATGTAAAGTGAAGCGAGTGTTATTGGGTTTATTTCATTAGGAAATTCTCAGTAGCAGCCCGGAGTCTGGATTTGTGCCCGGTCAATGGCAATAGGCTCGCCCCGTATTACATGGGACTATAACATAACTGGCGAAATGTGGGTGTACTATTACACCTCTGCCTACCCCTTCGGGGAAATACAGGCGTGATGTTATGTTATGTTATGTTATGTTGTTGTTGTAAAGTGAAATAGATCTGCAGTTTGCAAAAAACTTTTGCCTAAACCCTTGTTTCATCCTTCTCCACCAATACCTCAGTGGCATTGACAGATAAAATGTAGTGATAAGTGCTGCTTATAAATAACACACAAAAATCCAAGAAAGTTATTGGACGCATTCTTAGATTATAGTTTACATAGCAATTTAGGATATAATTAAATTACTCAATAACCTTAAGGCTAGATTGTAATACAAATAAAGTATCACTCTTGTCTAAATATTAGTAAAAAAAAAAAGTGGGGCTTTAGCTCGTTTCGCCATACAATTATATAAAAAAAAACTATCCACAATTTAAATAAATTTTACTTCCATTCATGAACTAAACTAGTACTACGTACTAGAGAAGACACCTCGAACAAAATGTTTGTAGCACGTTTTAGAGCTCCTGCACTCTCACTCGCTTAGCCACGCTCGCGCCGCGCGTGCTCCGCGGCCAGCAAGTTGTGCTAATTTTTTTGTTCCTGATGTCTGCTCCAGTACGTAGTACATATTACCTCAATGGTCAATGCCCACTTGATGTTAAACGATTATATTTGCCCATAAAAACTGCAATACCACCTAGGCTGTTGCCTTAATAGTACTATAGTTTTATTTTGTGTCAGCTATGTGTCTACTTAAAAGAAAATTACAAACTTTCGAATTGATCTAGACTTTATCGGATCTTCAGAAAATCACAAAAACGATACAAAAAACGTCAACCCACTATTGGCAGATTCCTCAGATTTCCACCAATAATTTTGCGTGGCAGAAAGTTAAAAAAAGTCACCTCACTTTCGTAAAAAAACGATCGTAACGGTTACCGACAGACATTTAATTCAACCATTAAGAATCAACGGTCTATATAAGTCCAAAAACAAGTTGCATTGGCCCATCGACAATAGGTAAGTATAAAAAAAGAAAATTACCAAAGAGATTGCTCGGAGACAAGCGCGACGCGCGCCAAAAAACGGTCGCCTTGTACAAAAGAAAAAAAATCCAGAGCCAATGAGAAAAAATGTGAATCGATATCGAATCGAGTGGGCATCGGGATCAGATGGAACGTGCGTGACTGTCCACGCGCGTTGAATCGATCCGAAAGGCGCGTGGCTACCGAGTCTATGCAAAAATCGATTTTGAACTCGACCGATTGGAAGGTCTAGTTAGATTCTTCGCTCATTAGTTCTTTAACCAATTTTTCAAAAATGTCTTCGAAACATAAGCTGTGTTTTTATTTTCGTAGTTGCCAACAATGCTTTCTTTTTCAGGCAATATTTTGATGTTACATTGCTAAGTTACAAACCTCTTTGGAAAACTTTCTGTGGGCGAATGAAGCAATCGACCTCCAAGTGTGGCTTAAGTAGATCATTGTGCTAATTTCCTGTTTGGAAATTCTTATAAATCAGACATGCTGGTTTTGTTGAGTGAACGATTTGAAGAAACGCATGAATTATCGAAAATTTCTAACGAAAACTTTGATGAAAACTTAACATGAACTTTTTCTGCTATCGCTGTAAGCATTTTACCTCTGATTAATTGCTCACAGCTACCTGAAATACTTACATTAACCAAGTACATAATTCTATTTCAATTTCAATTTCTTTAAAAAAGTTTTTTATTTCAAATAAACCTAATTACAGGCACTTTTGAAACGGCAGGCTCTAGTTGCACGGTTCCAAATGGTGGGTCCTATGGAGAAGAACCGGCAAACTCCAAATATTGTTCGGGTCAATTCACAAATATATTGCTAACTAGTATAGATGGATACTAGCATAAAAATCAGTGATCCCGGAGGTTCAGGCAGCAGGGAGTTATCACCACCATAATAACCACATCTTGCTGAAAACGTTTTCCATGTGAAAGCGAGTCTGCGTATTTTCCAAGCCCGTAAGGGAGATAGTCATTTTCAAAAATAAATGATTTTATTTCTGGAAATGAATCTTTTAAGGACACTTTTATAAGGCTTGTTTTAAGTTCTGATGGCTCCGGATCGCTAAGAAATACTCAAACAAACTCAGAGGTAAAGGTCTCTTTTAAAATCTCACAAAAAAAACACGAAAATGAAAAACAATGCGAGGGTAACCATGTGGGGAAATTTCTGGAATGACGAATTATGAAAGAGCCATAGCAGCTTTGACTTGACCTTACCTAACTGAAGGCGCGCATGCAGCAGCCATCGTGTCATCATCATCATCATTTTAGCTGAAAGACGTCTACTGCTGGACATAGGCCTCTCCCAAGCATCGTCACAACGACCGGTCCTGCGCTTTCCGCATCCAGTGGATTCCCGCGACCTTCACCAGGTCGTCGGTCCACCTTGTTGGGGGCCTACCCACGCTGCGCCTTCTAGTACGCGCACAGTGCGCACAGTGTGCGCGGTGTAGTAGCCATCTTGTAGCTCGACCATATTTTAGGGAACTCAGTGACCTAAATAATTAATACCAAGTTTTGAAGATAATAATAATTGTGATTTATATCAATATAATCATAATATCCAACAAAAGTCCAGCTGTACATCAACTTTTTTTTAAAGTATAGGATAGGATGGCGAAATGAGCTAATGGCCCACCTGATGTTAAGCGGTTACCTTTGCCCATAACAACTTCAATACCACCAAGGCTGTTGCCTAAATGGTCCCGCAAGTCGGTTCGCCAAACTGAGACATGAAGATGGAAAGTCTCATGTGATTGTAATTTCACCGGCACACACGTAGTGTGTACAGTTCGCCAACCCGCACTAGTAATTTTGTAGCAGAAGAGCTCCTTGGAAAGAGCTCGTCCGGGGAAGTACTACCACCGTACAACCTATTTCCACCACCAAACTGTAATGCTTGCATTGCTGTGTTCTGGTGTAAAGGGTCCGGGTGCCGGTGAAATTACAATTACATGAGACTTTTCATCTTTAGGTCTCAGTGTGACGAACACAACCTATGTTGTATTGCAGTTGATATGGCAAAACATCAGGTGGGCCTTTTAAACTCGTTTCGTCATTTTTTGCCATAAAAAAGTAGGCCAGCTTGAATCCTTCTAGTTCTGAGAATGACCCATGCCCAGCTTTGGGACAGTTATGGGCTGGTTACGTTATGTGTGAACAGCATAGAAATCTAAATAATAAGGTAATAGAAGTGTAAAGACGCGTGAACTTGTCGCCGCGTGCAGTTGTCTCGTACGACACCAGTGCGCGACCCGTTTGCTTGATCATCTGTGCTGTTTTGGACGCGGAGTCACTAAAATTGTTTTTTGCAGTATATCTTACAGCGGAACTTTTTTTAGGTTTAATTTATTTTGCATTGAATGCTAGAAACATGGTGGGCATAATTGCGTATTTCTGTGTTGGTAGCGGCGAACTGGCGACACGCATTCCGGTATTAAAACACAGTAGAGGGAGTTTCTGTTTGTGTTTGTGTTGCACTGTTATTGAAATTTTGCGCGCCGTTAACTGGGACAATAAATCATTTTTAACCGACGACAAAAAGGAGGAGGTTCTCGATTCGACGCGTATATATATATATATATATTTTTATGTATGACCACGCATAACTTTTTACAGAGTGGTCCGATTTTGATGATTCTTTTTTTAATGGATAGGGTATACCTCGAAGTTGGTCCCATTTAAATTTCAAAATCAAAATCCACCCCTAAGGGTAGTAAAACAGGGGATGAGTGTTTGTTCACCCACTGAATTCTTACCTGTTAACTAACCGATTCTGTTGAAACTTACACACATAAATATAGTTCTAGACACTACGACATAATGGATACCTGGAGTTAGATTTTAACCACAAAAAAATTAAAAATTAAACTTTTTAACAAAAAATTGAACCGACGAAAACAGAAACTGAAAAGCGAAAAATAACTAAATATGAGTCGGCGCCAAACAACCAATCAACGAAGATCATTAAATTACTTTAAATAAATAATAAAAACAACGTCACATCAAATACAACGTGAAATTTTCAACGATAAACAATAACTTTCTAAAAAGGCGTTCTCCGCTCGGCCACTTGCAACTTACACGCACTTTGCTTGTTAAAAGTTCGTTTGGCGCCGACTCATAATTAGTTATTTTTCGCTTTTCAGTTTCTGTTTTCGTCGGTTCAATTTTTTGTTAAAAAGTTTTATTCTTACTTTCTTTCTAGATTATTTTTCTCTCATTTCTAGTACCTTATTATTTAGATTTCAATGGTGAAGAGAGTAGAGTTTAACAGTCCAATCAAAACCCATATCAGACCTTATAAAAGACAAACTGATAGCCACAAAATGATCAATAAACATAATTACCGCGTTCGTCACGTCCCCCTTGTGGGGAGGGGGTGCGCCCGCGCCATTGTTATTTTTCGCTTAGCGAGCCTAATATTTTGCGAGGGCCTAAAACAACACAGACTTGCGGGAGATTTTACCCACTGTGTTTTTTTTATGGCGACGACGACGCTTCATTTGATGTAGCTATTATCTTAGTAATCTTGTACCTATGTGGAAGGCCTAAAAATTGGATATTTTTTTTGGGCTAGGTTCTTATTAGGCAGTGTTTTTAAATGGAGGGTACGTTATTTCGTTTTTATAGATACTTACATACATATATCCAAGGTTTTTTTTCGTATGTTCCCAAGGGTAAAAATTTAAATTATCAGTAATGATTTTCATTAAGTTATAGAGGAAGTCAATTTTGCTGTCGCCATCATCGTGTCTGTGGAGGTACTTTAAAAAATTATTCTGATTCCAATCCAATACCAATGTTAAAAAAGTGACAAGAATAAATGGGTACCTATATTTATTTTTATCAAAAATATACACAATTTTAGTAGTAGTAGAGCTCCTTTGTGAAAGAGCTCGTCCGGGGAAGTACTACCACCGTGCCTACTTCTCCGCCAAATAGTGATGCTTGCATTGCTGTGTTTCGGTCTGAAGGGTACGGTACGGGTGCCGGTGAAATTACAATTACATGAGACTTTCCATCTTCATGTCTCAGTTTGGCGAACCGACTTGCGGTACCATTAAGGCAACAGCCTAGGTGGTATTGAAGTTTTCATGGGCAAAGGTAACCGCTTAACATCAGGTGGGCCTTCAGCTCGTTTCGCCATCCTATACTATAAAAAAAAAAAAAAACAAATTCCATTCTAAAATTTATAATATACGTAGCCTTATAATGTCCCAGTGCTGGGCTAGGCCTCTTCTCAAAATAAGAAGGTTAAGGCCTTAGTCCAAGGGCTCCCAAACCTTTATGGTTTCGGAACCCTAAAAATAAAAGAAAAACATATTTTTATTTTATGGAACCCCAACACACGTTTAGTTATAAAGGAACTCAATTGGCTGAAATAAAAAAAATGCTTGTTTGCGGAACCCTGGCTTTCCTTCATCGGAACCCAAAGGTTCCGCGGAACCCACTTTCGGAATCGCTGCCATACGGCCAAAATTAATATCCTATATATCCACGATTTGCCCTACTAGAGATAGAATTTTGACATAAGCTCCAAACATTTTATGTCAAATTTCTATCTCTAGTAGGGCAAATCTTGGATAGATAGGATATTCATTTTGGCCGTTAGTCCACCACGCTGGCCTAGTGCGGGTTGGCGGACTACACACATCATCGAGAACTGTATGGAGCACTCTCAGGTGAGCAGGTTTCCTCCCAATGATTTAATTCACCATTAAAGCAAGTGCACGTATTAGTCTTCCATAAAAAGAAAAACTTTTTCCTCTAACTCTATCTCTTTGTACTCTTTGTATAAAGGTAGAGACGCACTTTAGCGGCCAGATGTCGCGGTCATTGCTACGTAAAGCACTGTTAACATCACAGAAATAGATAGAATGGCCTAGTGCCAGGTGCGCGTGGCAGCACCCTGCACCATAGTGCAGGTCATTTCAAAGCCTTTCTCAGCACGCCTTATGACTTCTTTCTATAAATACTGTAACAAAAACCCGCAAAAATGCCTTATTGTGTTGCTTCTAACTGCAGAAACAAAGGCTGTAAAGTACATCTGTTTTTTTTTTTTTAATAATGACGTCAAAATGTAAGGCGTAGTTTGTTCGGAAAGTTCCCACGCATGAATCGCAAGTAAAATTGTGATTACAACCATTCTATCTATTTATGTGGTTAACATACTGACTATATTTTGTGATCGGTAGATTTAGCAAGCTCTGTCAAAAATAACTGCTTTATTCCTCTAACTCTATCTCTATGTATAAGGTAGAGACGCACTGTTAACTCTCATTTAGCGGGCAGGTGTCGCGGCCGTCGCTATGTAGAGAACCGTTTATATAGAGACTATACTTTGTGCTCGGTAGGGTTGACAAGCTCTAAATTTTTTTTGCCAATAGGGACAATTTTTTTAAATTAATTTTTATTAATGTGGGCACTGACGACGTAACCATTCCGACGTCGTTTTAATGACCACTTCCAACAAAAAGACGTCCTATTTTTTAGCACACTGACGATCAATCCATCGCGTATACGTTCTTGGTTCTAGAATTTCATCAACGCGCTCACGTCATTGTAGGTACTTGATAGAAATACAGGTAAACTAAATGCATGAACTACTTGCACATAGCCAAAAGTTTCGATGTTGCTAAAATGCGGGCCGAGTATCTGCGTCCTTCACTTGCGGCGGCCACAGACGTACTAGAGATGCTACGCATGCGGCGGCGCAATGCGAAATGAAATAAAAATGGACGTAGTTTTGCACATTCACGGAGCGTTTCGACATCTTCCGGGTGGCGTAGTGCAAGTTTTTCGCATTGACGATCACTCCAAAACCACAACGCGATGACGTCCAAGGGGCGTGGCTTGGTGGATTTCTACCCGATTGGAATTCCACAGCCAGGACGTCGTTTTAAAAATAGTATACATTTTCAACATTCACGGACAGATTTTGGAATATAACCACGCCATTCGTACGGTTGGAAGCATCGTCAGTGGCCACCTTTAGAAATCTCTAAACATTTTCAAGAATAATAAGCAATACTGAAAAAACCAATACAATCTTTAATAAAATGTTCAAGTTATAAGCGATTTAAATTTGTTCACTAGACAGAGACAGCACTATGAAAGAATGACGTCATTGTTCAAAACCTTCATAGTAACTTGACATTTCTCCGTACAATGCAAAGAATATAACTGTTTCACACGACAAGGACAAAAAAAAATCTCTCCAAAAACTTTAAAGCGTGTATCTCTTCCATTTCTTCACGGATTTTTTTTTTCAACAATGTTGTCGTTTCTGAACCAGCTTTTGAATAGTATAACAATTTGGGTGTGTTTTAACAGTAGTCAACAACCGGATTCTCAAGTAGAAGCAAGAGTTAGAAACAGTTTATAGGTAGGTGTTTTTACACTGCTTGAAGTATAAATAAATTCATAAATTATCAACGCAGCCTATCGCAGTCCACTACTGGGCATAAGCCTCTCAAAACTTAACTGTAGCTCAATGAAACAAAGGGTAGTTATTTCAAAATGAACACAATACACGTGAACTGTCACCCTGATAAGATCTTTATCCCATTGAGACATAGTTTAATTTTCTTCGTTTTTCAGATGATCATTTTGATCAGTCTTTTCATGCCGCACTTTTGACGCTGACTTTACATCGTCATAAGAAAGGTAGTCTGGGTAAATATTGATTCCCACTCTCGACGAATCACATTTTGTAAAAAAAAATGACATTTTGTCGAGCGACATCGACAAAATATTCCTTTTTGTGTGTTTTATTAAATAGTTAAAATTTGACGTGTAACGACACGCTGCTGTTTCCTACATATGTGTTCACATAAATCGACAATATGTAGAAAGCAACTGTTTTTGTTTCGCAAATTCAGGGTTGGTCCCATAGTATTTGTTAGTAATAATGAGTACAATGACCCCTCATCGTTTTCGAAACGACTAAGTTTTTTGCGTGTATAGTAACAAAGTATCAAAAAATAAAGGCCCATAGCTACGCGACAGCCCTGCGCGCCACTTGGACGACTGCTGTTTTTTCATTTACGAATATTTTCCTTGGCGCACGATATTTTTTTAGCGTGTTTTCCCAGTTGTAAGATAAACTACACTCCATCAAATGTATATTTTTTACCATTCGCCCTCCGCCCTTGTACCTACCACTTATATTTTAAATTTCACGTGTAACCTGTTACCAATTTAGGTTATTTTTCATATATTTTGTGTTTGTTAGGATATAATGTAAGTGGTTTGAACTTTAAATTACGTAAGATTTTTTTTATGATGTACCTATTATGATTTATTTCGAACCATGCAGTCCATATTACACATAACATATTACCCTTTTTTTTTTTATAGAGACTAACTTGGCTGCTGGCTTTTGCACAGTCAGCCAGTGTCTCAAATGGCTGCCTAAACAGTCTTGAGCAACGACGGCAAGCAGACTGTTGAAACTGCCTCTCACCAGTCTCACCCGACGCAACAGAGATGCAATCCTTTTTCTCCTGATTGCATAAAAGTCATCTATGTGGACTTTAATGAACATCCCTGATGCGCTGCAGAAGCGAGGCAGACCCATCAGTCCCCTGTACCCTGTATTGGACCCGTAAGGCACTATAAGCTTTCTGCGTATACCGGACCCACAAGCTGCACGTGTAAAGAGACTGACAGTACGCTCGTAATAAGGTATCTTCTGATGACTGACGGCGCCGCGCCGCGAGCCGCGCGCCTAGTAGGTTCTTTCATCGTAGGGTATCTTTGACTTGATTACAATTACAATGTACACACGGCTACACATCAAGCTGTACATCTGACCTCGTGTTGTAAGTTAAACCTATACAATGCGAGGTCAGCTTATACTGGAAATGTACAGCTTGATGTGTAGCCGTGTGTACATGATGTTGATGACAATTTAGGCATTAAAAATAATGAAAAACTAAAATCTTCATCATCACTTAGTGCGCCTGAATAAAGTCCAATATTCTCCCTCGGTTTTTCGTTCTTTTAGAGAATCGTAGATCCAATAGCGTCGGGTCTTTTTTCGGTTTTCTTTTTCTTCTTCCTCATCCAAAGTCATGGCTATCATTACCAATTGTCTAACAGTTAATTTTGTAATAGCCATATCATCATAATCTTCCAGCCCTGCTCCCAAACTACTAGGGGTTGGCGCAAAATGTCTTCTTCCTTGAGAAAATTACATATCCGGTGCTGCACGTTATTGAATAGATTCCGAACGGGCATGATACGCGTTACATACGGGTAGGTATAATACGCGTAGCATACGGACTTAGAACGCTATCGATCCGTTGCAGTGGGCGATGATATGCTCTGGTTATGTGGGCAGACTCCTTAAATTATTCAATACCACAAGCAGAGCTCCCGGTAGTTTTGCGTCTAAAGCACTGGTATACTGAACCAGGAGTCGCAGGTTCGAATCCTGCTCCTGAGCGAATTTTTCTTTCCACAATATATATTTTTAGATTTCGCTCCACATGCGTAAATGCGTTAAAATAATAAAATCATAATTTTTATTTCATTTCGTTTGAGTACGTAGGCATTCACTGCCAACCAATGATATTTCTACCAACAGAAAATATATACAAAATCACAAAGCCAGGATGGTTTGACTTCATGATTTGATGTACTTCATAGTGACTACGCTACCTAACATTATTTCTCTCAATTTCTTTGAATCAGATTATCTGCTCTAATATCTCGTTTGCCGCTAATTAAGCAGAAATGTGTAGCGTAAAAAATGACACCCAAAAATATGAGTACAGCTTTAATTACTGCTCACCCTAATACTTAAAACAGCGTGAAGTTTGAAGGTAACATCGATGCCTATCACCAGTCCGTTAGTCAAGTTTATCTGAAAGACAATGGCTGCCGTGACGTCACGCGTGGATGGCTGCGTCTGCGCATTCGACGCGCACCTAATAGTATTTGGGTACTAATTAAACTTGCTCTAATTTTAGTGACATGCCTCAATAGTTATTAATTACTTAGGTTAATAATTACGGGCGTAATAAACATCGTGTGGTTAAACTATTTGTTTGATGTATATTATAATTTGGATCACTTTCTCGAGATTTCTATTTGCTGAAACCAGGGTGTATTGACAAATATAGAACACCCGCACGAAATGAAACCCTTGCTTTGCTTAAACAAGTACTTACCAATTATTTTATTATTTTATTCTTAACGGGCTTGCGTTTGGCCGCCACCTCACCTGATGTTAAGCGATGGTGCGGTCGACGATGGTTGACGCTTGCCCAGCAAAAACTTATTCACTCGAGCCTTGAAGACCACCAGATTATTCTTCTCGGGAAACATTGACTATTGACATTGCAAGGAATTCCACTCTTTGGCGGTACGCATGATAAAGCTATTAGCAAAACGGTTTGTGCGTAAGGGTGGAATATCTACCATATAACGGTGACGCATCGCCGTGCGTCTGATTGTCCGATGATGGAAAAGGCTTGGGGGAATTAAATTGTGCAATTCCAACGCACACTCGCCGAAATGCATTCGATAAAAAACCGATAGGCTAGCAACTCTGCGCCGATGCTCGAGACTTCGTAGTTTGGCATCAACCAGCGCATCGTTGCCAACGAGCCTCTTGGCTCGTTATTACTTTTAAATCTGTGTTTTTAAGCAGTTTTTCTATCACGTAGTTTATGAAAACGAGTGTCATCGTCATATCAGCCGCGTGTCGTCTATTACACCTAGACCTTGGACAAAAATGGGTAAAACATACATCACCAAATACACAAACTACAGACAATATTTAAAAGCCCTGAAAGTAATATATTTCCAGTTACACTAATTTCAAAGGTTTTCACATACTGCTGGGTATAAAGAAAATGCTTAAACAAAGAAAGACTTGAGCATGACGTCACGGGCCAGCGGTTGCGACTGCGCATCCGATACGGTCATCCTAGTAAGCTGGACGCGCATTGATTTTGTATCTATATGCAGTTATACATAATGGGATGGGTAAATATTATCAATAAATTACTATGAACTAACCACTTCAGCAGATTCGCAGGAGAACGAAAGTAACCGACATAGCTTGAAAAATTGCCAAACTTAAGTGGCAGTGGGCGAGGTACATTGCTTGCAGAACGGATGGCCGATGGAGCAGTAAAGTTCTGGAGTGGCGACCGCGTAATGGAAGGCGCAGCGTAGGTAGGCCCCCCACAAGGTGGACCTACGACCTAGTGAAGGTCGCAGGAATCCTCTGGATGCGAAAAGCGCAGGACCGGTCGTTGTGACGATGCTTGGGGGAGGCCTTTGTCCAGCAGTGGACGTCTTTCGGCTGAAATGATGATGATGATGATGATGAAAAAGCTTCTGGTCTACCCACAAATTGTTGTTCACCCCATAGATCCATTAATCCATTAATATTTTCAACCACCGTACTTTTCTTCTATACCAGAGGTTATCCCATTGCTATCGGTTAGAGTACATTATACACGAATAAAAGTAGAATAATTAAGAATAAATTGTAATGTAATAATAACTAATAAGTCTAAGTATAAAGTCCTTCCTTCCCTCTTATTACAAAAGCTAAACCGGTTTTAGCCCCTTCTTTAAACCGGGTCTAACGTCAAAAACGTTAAAAAAGACTATTTAGTCCAGCTTAGGCTAAACCATGGCTAAACCTATTGCTAAACCCGATTTTGTAATAAGTTTGCTTTACTTTAAAATTTCGTGTTGACCTTTGCTTATCTAAATTTATTAAATGCTTGTGAGTTTTTAAACAACATGTTAATAAAAATCTGGACAGACTTTATAATGCAGTTGTAAAAGTTTCGTATCAATCAGGCTTCGCCTCTTACGAACAAATCTCTTTTCGTATAAATACTACTAGTACGATTTTGGTACTTACCTACACTACGTAACATACAACAACCGACATTCTTTATTAACCCTTACATTCTCCACCTGAGATGTATACAGGGAACTACACATTTTGATACTTGAAAGACACTGACCGTATGTACTACTCGTGCAGATAAATAATGCGATTGAAAATGGTGGCACTTCTATCGTTCTATGTACGTATGTTACGACGACCTCTGTGGTCTAGTGGTTCGAGCGTCGGACTGCTGATCACGAGGTCGTGGGTTCGATTCCCACAGGACACAAATATTTGTGTGATGAACATGAGTGTTTGTGTTGGTCTGGTTGTTTCTTATGTATTACAAGTATGTATTTACAAAAAAAAAAAAGTATATAAGTATTATATCCATTGTCTAGTACCCATAGCACAAGCTCTGCTTAGTTTGGGACTCGATGGTGATGTGTAAAATGTCCCAAAAATATTTATAATTTAAATTTATAATATTTATAATTATAATGTACCTTTTGCTCGCACAATACCATACGTGCGAGTAAGAGGGAAATACAAATGCCGCTATTTTTATCCCATTTTTATCTGCGCGAATAGTACAACTAACAGCGGGTTATTCTTGAAAATAATTCCGATTTCAATCCAATTATAATGTCAAGAAGTGACTAGAATAAATGAGTTTATTAAATAAAAAATATACATACAACTTGAATTCTAACAAAGATTAATTAATTTAATCATCATTTCAGCCGAAAGACGTCCACTGCTGGACATAGACCTGACTTGAGTTGTGACAAAACATCTCCAAATATGTAGTTATACCACAGTACTACGAAAACGTGTATTGAGAAATCAATTGCCGTGATTATAATTTGGTTCTACGAAGGTGCAATCGAGGTTTAAGATATCTTTACAACAAAAGAGTTATGAGTTAGAGTTTATGTTTTAGTTAAAATCTAGTTTTGCCATCAAAGCAATAAAATTAAATCACAAAATATATCTTAAAGTATCAAGACATATTGCCCTCCTGCGTCCGGTCATCAAGATGTAGGTATAAGACAGAGCACCTGTTCGCTGCGGGCGTTCGGCAATCTTCGGACAAGTTCGGCTCAACCCTTACTACGTTTTCTTAATACAATTTAAACCTTATCACAAAGAAATTAGGTAGATGGTCGGGTAAATTTTCCGTAAAAAAATTGTGGCATAAAGGGAGGATTCGTGGGAAAATTGTAGAGAAATAATTATACGATTAAACCTATTTAGGCATTTATTACGATGTACCTGGCATTTTTATAATATTTAATTATGTTGATATGGAGGTAAGGTTTATGTCCAACCTGTATTTCCCCGAAGGGTAGTAAACGGTGTATTGTATAGTGCATCCATATTTCGCCAGGTATGTTATAAGCCCCATGTGTCCCATATGTTTGCGAGCCTATTGCCATTTACCGGGCAGAAATCCAGGCTCTGGGCTGCTACTGACAATTTTCTTATGAAAAAACCCACTAACACTGCCTGGCCCGCTAATTCCACCAAAGAACCCACGCCAGGCCTGCGACCACTAAACCAACGAGGCAGTCGCAAATCTCATAATTAGACACTACACAGAGCATTTTGCCATGTGTCAAATCGGCCCTATTATTTAGTCGCAGGTGGAATTGGATTTTCAGGGCTACGAAAGGGATAAATGAAAGGCACATGCAAAGTAATGTGTGGTGTAACGAGAATGGATAGGATAATAAATTAGTATGTGAGAAAGAGTTTGAAAATAGCACCAGTAACGAAAAAGTTGAGATGCAGTAGATTGTCATGGTATGAAGTTGGATATAATGTGACGCGGAGAAATTAAGAGTTTGTCACGAGAAAAGTTTTGAGTATCTATGTGGATGGCTATAAGAAAAGAGGAAGACCAAAGAAAACATGGTTGCATTGACTGAAAGATTAAAATACAATTGTTTTAGCTAAGGATTAAATAAAATAATTATCATAATTTTTATTAAATGGTGTAATTTAAAGTGCTGTGCCCTGACGGGGTTTCATGTTGTTTCTATAATAATTGTATTGTTTATATCATAAGCACACATGAATGAAAGCAATAAATACTTTGACTTTGACTTTGACTTTGATCATCATCATCCTCCTGCCCTTATCACAATTTATTTGGGGTCAGCGCAGCATGTTTTTTTCTTCCATACATCTCTATCAGCCGTCATCTCCGTGTTCACTTTCTTTCTATTCATATCATCTTTCACACAATCCATCCATATTTTCTTCGGTCTCCCTCTTTTCTTATAGCCATCAACATTCATACTTAAAACTTTCCTCGTAACATGCTCCTCATTCATTCCTCCTCATCACATGTCCATACCATGACAGTCTATTGCTACTTAACTTCTCTGTCACTGGCGCTAGTGAAAGATGATATGGATAAAATGAAAGTGCACACGGAGATGACGGCTGATAGAAATTTATAGAAGAAAACGATCCCAAGGAGGATGATATACATGCTGAAATTTGAATCGCTTATTTCCCAAAAAGGGGTCATTGTACTCATCATTATGAACAACTTTTATTACGGGACCAACCCTGTAAACGCGAAAAAAAAATCAGGTGGTCCCTATATTTTATCGATTTAAGTGAACATAAATGTAGGGCCCAACTGTTTTTTTTCGTGATTTCAGGGTTGGTTCCATAGTAAAAGTTGTTCATAATGATGAATACAATTACCCCTTTTTAGGAAATAAGCGATTAAAATTTCAGCGTGTATAATCGGATTTTTCTACTTACATTTAAAACTGTCCAGGTTATGATCGTGCGGGTTGAAATATCGATACGTTAGTCCCCATGGGACCTAATACTGTGATCTATACGGTTTACGATCACCTACATCTCTGCCTATTCCCTCGAGGCTAATAGGCATGACAGGGCTATTCTGTCGATTTAATAAAAAGCGCAGTTAAAACATAATGCGATGCGTGGAATGTCTGACCTTAGCATTGTCAACAGTATACATGTCACTGCTGATATACAGGCTGTATGAATTAAGTAAAGATGACAAGTGATTAAATTAATAATGTTGTTTACTGTCAGTAGGTGTTACAGTCAAATAAGTAACGCCTACGCTACGCCTAAGGCGTTAAGACCGCCATTGTACCCAGTTGTGCATAAATAATTCTAATAATAAATATTTTAGGACAATTAACACAGCGCCATCCAGTCCCAAACTAAGCAGAGCTTGTAATATGGATACTAGACAATGTATATAATACATATTTACTTTTATTTTTGTAAATACATAATACTTATATTACGTCGATGGTGCTGTGTAAAAACGTCTGGAAATATTTATTTATTTATTATTTTATTGATTTATAAGAAACACCCAGACCAGCACATACACTCATGTTCATCACACAAATATTTGTGTTCTGTGGGAATCGAACCCACGACCTCTTGATCAGCAGTACGACACTCGAACCACTAGACTTAAATAAATAAGTGGTCCCTATGATCTACCATCCCACTAATATTACTTAATTTGAAAGCTTGTGAATATGTTTGTATGTTTGTTACTCAATAACGCTGAATCGGCTTGGGATGAAATTTGGCAAACAAACAGACCATAACCCAGATTAAGATATATGTTATTCCGGGAAAATAAACAGTACCTGAGGAATGCGCGATAAGTCTTTCTGTGATAGTTCATAATTATTTATTGATAATAGCAATTATTAATAAGCCACATGAAAATTTACATTCAGTTATCATTATTACATTACTCTAATACATTATTAACACTTATTATATTCATAATATATTATATATATTATTATTTTTATTGATAAGCCGAATTATACGCGGGCGAATCTGCGGGCAAAGATATTCATATTTCAATAGGGCAAAGTCATATGTCATACTAGAGTATATACTAGAGTATGACATATGACTTTGCCCTATTGAAATATGATGTATTGTGTGGACAGAGCCAAGTGCGGACTCAGATATCGTTCGCATGCGGAGGCATAGGAAAGTTCCTGATTCTAAAACTATGGGAAGCTTTCAGAACATGTCCTCACCTGCATCCGTAAGAGACAGATACCGTTGCCCTTAGCTCCGATTTATCCATTACAGTATGATCGCTTATAGCAATTTACAGCCAAAATTAATATCCTATCTAGCCAAGATTTATCCTACTAGAGATAGAAATTTGACATATTTTGTATAGAGCTTATGTCAAATTTCTATCTCTAGTAGGGCAAATCATGGATATTAATTTTGACCGTTAGTCCTTCGTCTAACAGCTTTGTCACAATGCTCATAAAAGGTAAATAACGGCTAATCTTTTTTTTTATTCAAGCCTTATCTTTATAAACAATCGAGGTCATTAACCTGTGACACCTAATTCTGCAAACGGTAATGTTTATATACTAATCAACGAGGAAAAATCGTCAATTAAATATAGGTACAGTTCCGTTTTAAAATCGATTACTTAATGGAAATTCATATTTTTTGTGATAATCGTTTTCGTGCAAAAGGTACTCAAAAGGATTATCTCGGTTATATTGTCATCTTTTCTAAAAATACAACATCTTGCTCTGTATTCGTGCCATACCTATATAAGGAGGTGACTATACCACTGATACTGAACACGAATCAATAAAAAATCAATACTATTTTTTTATACCTATTTGTAAACAAATTCTTCCCGTGTGCCGCGTGCGACTATAAAACAATGCGTGAGAAACCACCAAAAAAATGGGCAATGGGCAAATGGAATTTTCTGACCTTTAACAATGCCACCGGTGAATTATTTTCATAGTCGTTCGGGATTTATTCTCAAACCCTTGCTATGTTTCTAAGTGAAAATTTAGTTATTAAATAACAGTAGAATTAGTTAAATATTTTTAGATGACTAAGTACATTTGTTATTATTTGCTCTATAAATATGGCACGGTTACAGATTAACATCTTGTATAGTGGGTAGTATGCCTAATAAATAAGAAAAAATAATAAATAGCTAAAAAAGCACTTAATTAAATATTATAACGTGTGTAATCAATAACTAATTGTGCTTAACGAACAAATACAACAATACAATACATACAATCAACAACAATTACTTACATACAATCTCTTTCCTAAAAAGTCATTGACCTAATAGTAATAATGACTTCAGGAAATATAAATAAAATTACGTGTACTTATAACTTTGATCCAATAAAAGGGTAAAAAAAGGTACAACGGTATTAAGTCTAGTTTATACACTATAAATAGTCTCTGCAACTCTTGCAAGTTGCAACTTTCGATCTCGGGGACCACATTCCGACTCGCGATGAAAATATAACTCGCAAACAATGTGATTTTATTCAGTAATAATGACGCTTTGGAAGCCATCAAAATGGTAAAGTATTGTTATAAATAAATGTATAACTTACACTTAGTGAAGATAGATATAACTATTGCAAGAAATATATCTTCATAGCTGCAGTACATAAATAATGATAATACAATTATAAAGAGAAAAAAAATGTTAATAAAAAAATTTACATCTTGTATAAATCCTAATTCCCTCTTCGGCAATTTCCCAATTTGACATCTAGGAGTCAAAGGCCTCCCTCTACGTTATCGTTTTTAGCCAGACTGATTTTTTTTAAATTGCTATACTAATTTTTTTTCAGTTTTCAAACAAACTTTTTTATCGTCTCAGCAAATAGTTTGACCACTCGAATCATAACGCAATTATAATTTTAATAACACCGTTTTTATTTAATAATTAATCTGTCCTTCAAAACTGCATTATCATAAAAATAAATGCATAATATTTAATTATAATCCTAACTTGAAAACCAGTTATTTTTAATAATGGTTTAAAATATGCAAATGTTACGTAATTTTTAAATTTATTTATTTTAACACTGTTCTGACTGACACTAACAAAAAATAATACCTATATTAATTAACGATTTAAATTGTGGAAAGGAAAAAATCGCTTACGAGCAGGATCACGAGCGATTTTTTCTTTCCACAATTTAAATCGTTAGATTTCACTTCGCATGCGTAATTGCGTTAAAAATAATAAAATAAATAATATTAATTATATTGTAGACAAAAAATTAAATATAAAGCATCAGAATACGTACGATTATATAAATATTTTTCAATAAATGCACAATACATTGCAATTTATTAAAACTACAATAACAAATTACTGTCAATAAGATTATCAAGAATGTCATAAATTCTAAAGGCACTGACCAACCAACAATGGAATCAACCTGTAGCAACCTAACCCTTTCTTCTGCCGGTTTTTTTTCCTTTTTTTCAAAAGATCGAACCTTATTTTTTTTTTTGGCCATTAGCTTTTTTATTCGTATCTTCGTTTTTTGTGGGGATCCCAAATTAATATAATGTTTTTTTTGGTTACGATGTTATCGGAACTGGTTTCAGTGGTCGAATACTGGTGGGAAAGGTTTAATGAAAGTGTTTTTTTAGATTCACGATAGTTTAGATATACTCTCGTTTTCGTTAAGCGCACGTAGAATTTACATAACCTGTTAAACTCTATGGTAGTGATGTGGGATCTTGGATTTTCAATTAAACTTATCAAGGATAAGGACTGAGATATGTTTTTTTGTAAACGTGTTTGCGTTTAGGCAATCAGAATTTATATTTCCTTATGCGTTGATTGTATCTCGTGTCTTTAACATGAAAGTTCTGGGTAATCTAATCCTTTTGCGCGTGTTGCCACATAATATCCTTCTTACTTTTTTGTTTTAATAAAAACGTTTGTTATTTTTAATTAATGCTGTTAAATAAAGCCGTTGCTATAAAACTGCAGTCAAATTGAATTATTGCCCATCACCCATCACAAACAACATTTTTTCTTTTAAAGTTGTGCACTCAACATCTGTCCAATAGTGATTGTCATTAATTAACAGGACGCGTAGGACGGACTGACAGACAGGTTCCAAGGTATGTAGACAAGCAGGTTTTAACTTCTTATTTTTACGTTTTCCATGCATTTACTGCGTAAAACGTTGGTATTTAACCGTACTCAATACTGTTATAATCTTGTAAAGAATTTTAAAATAGTACAAAATCGAGCCGAGATGGCTTTGGAGATAAAATCTTCTTGGGTATAATGAAACATCCGTTTTAATCGTACTTGAAAAAAAGACTCAGTAGTGACAGGTTGGTGTGTAGATTAAACCGAGATTCAAATGCTTGCGAATTAAGTAGCAATTGTATTGCTTATCATCATTTCAGAGATTTTTAGATGGCTTAAACCAGACACGGTTCAGACAAAAAACAAAAAAAAACAACAAAAATATTTTTCCTAAAACTGTTAATGATCACATTTTCAGCAAAAAAGAGTTGTCAGGACACTTAAAGAGGTGATACCTCACCGGACTGTCTGCCGTTACCCATTGTTGCTTCCAAAATTCACAATCTACGACCAAATCTCGTCTTTTTTCAGTCGAAACGATCCTTTATCCGCGGATCTCGCCAAAACGCCAGACGTAACGCATAAATCCTTATTTAAATATACCTCGCAACTTTCATAGACACGTTTGAACTTATGAACCGCGAGAAAGCCAAAGAAATTTCTAACTTAACGTCTTACTAATACATTCCATAGTCCGTTAGTTCGTAATAGACACGCGAAACTAAAAGACGGTCATAAGATTTGCGAGCTCGTTCTAAATTCGACTCTACAAGCCAATATTTAAGGTTTTAATTACACTGGGCGTTAGTGAAAGGGTTTTTATAGCAATAAATAAAGGAATATCGAAGTTGGCTGTGTCAACAACGCGTTGCATTCTTGTGCAGTGTGTACGACACACGCACACACGTGTAATTGCGAGATGACGTCGTATGTGTGTGTACACAAATACTTATTGGTAAATGCTGACTTGGGAACAGAGATTGAGATGCACTATGATACAATTTTTTTTTCTTCATGGCCTAGTAGACCAATCTACAAGACAATATCGAAGCCTGGTTACAGGATAATGCAGCTGCATCCTCTTCCATACTACACACTGCTCAGATTATACTCTCTTATATATCTCTCTTCCCTATACTATGTGAACACAAATATAGGGGACATCTGATTTTTTTCGCGATTTCAGGGTTGGTCCCATAGTAAAAGTTGCTCATATTGATGAGTACAATGACCCCTTAAGAGGTTTTCAGTTATTTCAATAAATAAATATTTTGGGACATGTTTACACGGCACCATCTAGTCCTAAACTAAGCAGAGCTTGTGCTATGGGTACTAGACAATGGATAATACTTATATACTTTTTAATAACACGTTGTAGAATTTAAGTTTCTGTTTTGTTCTATTATCTAAAACACACTGATTGAGAATAAGATCATACGATGGTTCATCATCACCCTCCTGCCTTCATCCCGGTTTATTTGGAGTCGGTGCAGCATTTAGAAGCTCTTACTTACAATCTTTATTTACTGTGGGAGCAACCCAGAAATCGCGGAAAAAATCAGCAGATCCCTACATTTTTTTTCGCTAGTTCAGGGTTTATTTATTTATTAAATTTATGGACACACAGATATATCATAATAAAAAACATAGAAATGAATAGTACAAAGCCACTGCTAATTTCTTTAAGAAATTTCTTCCAGCTGACTTGCAGGGTTGCTCCCATAGTAAATGTTATTCGTTATGATAAGTAGATTCACTTTAAATATTTCCTCGTATTAAAGTAAGACCTTATATATAAATTAACTTCCATACATCTCTATCTCCTTGTTCACTTTATTTCTATTCATATCATCTTTCACACATTCCATCCATGTTTTCTTTAGTCTGCCTCTTTTCTTATAGCCACATCCACATTCATACTTAAAACTTTTTTCCTAACATACTCCTCATTCCTCCTCAATACATATCCATACCATGATAGTCTGTTGCTATTCATCTTATCTGTCACTGGCACTACTTTCAGACTCCCTCTCACATACTCATTAGTCTGAAAGTAATGCCTTATCCTATCCATTCTCTTTACACGACACATTCCTGTTAACACATCTCAGCTGCATGCAATTACCTTTCATTCATTACTTTCGTAGCCCAACATTCCGATCCATACAGGACATCAGGTTTTATCATGGTCTTATAAATTTTCCCTTTCAGTATAAGGGGAATTCGGGAGTCATAAGTAGTGACCTGCCGCCATTTCATCCAGCCTGTGTTAATTCTATGCTTGACGGTCCGGTCTATATCGCCATCGCTTTGCACAAGATAACCGAGGTACCGAAAATCGGAGCAGCCTGGTAAGGGCGCGCTATTTTACCATTGCAAGATCATACGATGGTTAAAGAAGGTAAATAAAAAGATAAGGAAAATGATATCTATATTTTCCAATAGAGCCTGTTACAGTTAGGTATACTGGTACTCAACAACTTCCTTGAGTCTCCTTGAAATTTTTCCTGTTCCCTCTAGGTACCAGCAAACAGAAATTTATTCTTATTCTATAGCCTATAACCACCTAAATCACCTCTCTACTGTGGTTCTCATGGACGATGGAGACCACGGGGACAAGCTGCTTGTTGCCACCAGGATGCTGTGCACCACCTTCTGTGATCTCCTGAAGGCCACTGAGACTTAAACTAAAGAAGTAAGCTATGTTCCACTTCCTAGCAGCTTCTTCTTAAGGTCGGCTTCCAGATTAATCAGATGTGGCTGAATTTCCAGTATGTTACACGGAGCAACTCCCACCTCTTTGAAATATGCATATTTTCTTTCATTATTTACTCTCTAAATAATCAAAGCATAACTATTTTAAAGGCCTCCCCCAAGTATAGCCACAACGACTGGTCCTGCGCTTTCTGCATCCAGTGATTCCGGCGAACTTCATCAACTCGTCGGCCTACCCACGCTGCGCCTTCCAGTACGCAGTCGCTATTCCAGAACTTTACGGCTCCATCGGCCATCCGTTCTGCAAGCAATGTGCCCCGCACACTGCCACTTAAGTTTGGCAATTCTTCGGGCTATGTCAGTTACCTTCGTTCTCCTGCGAATCTCCTCATATTCTATTCCGTTCCGTTGAGATTGGCCGCCGTGACCGAAACTTGACCGGGACACAGATAATATAATCTGGGAGGTCGTTTATGCGACTTATTCCCAGAATAGGGAATAAGTCGCATCGCTTACAATAATATCAGCGCTACTGTGATTCTTACAATAATCTTCATCACTGACCAACAGGCCTACTTCTCAAGAGTTCTAATTCATCTCCACAGATTCCCTGTCCAACTCCCCCTGACCTTGAGTCGAGTTGACCCGTTCCCGCGAATCAGCCGCGCTGCCCTCGTGCTGGTGGATGGCCAAGAGGGGGGGGGGGGAGTAGGGGGGAGTGATTCCGAGTAAACTTTACTTTACAAGTTGCCAACATCGCGCCGTGCGAGCATCGTTTCAACATTGAGAGGGTTAATTAAACAGGTTTGCAGTAAAATGTTGAGGAAAAGGTAAACATAACATAACACACAACAAAATTGATCAATAACCCTCTGATTATTACATGAAAAAGTAATTAGAAGATTATTGCAAGTTTTTTTTATATATTTGTAGAACACTTTTTAAAGGACTAAAATAATTATTTGTGTTATCTAAATAAATAAATTATAGGTTCCGTGTGGTGCCGGACAAGAAGAATAGCACCACCCTTCTCTCTTCTCATGGGTGTCGTAAAAGGTGACTAAGGGATTCATCAGAGGATCGCAGCAGCGTTCTCTGAGTATTTAACCAACCAACTGCGATCGCCAACCCGCCTGCCAAGCGTGGCGATTATGGAATATCCCCCTTGGGGGAGGCCTATGTCCAGAAGTGCACGTCTTTCGGCTGAAATGATGATGATGATGAAATAAATTACTAATTTCACTTTATAAATGATCGTCCTGTTCGCTATTTTATTTCCATTTAATTTTATTTATTTATTACAAAAAACAAAAAACATCAATTAGGTACAGAATGTTCGTTTCACCAAGATTTGATTACATATTAATTATTTAATTTAAGATTGTAACAGTACCATATAATGCAGCATATTATTTTTAAAGATACATTCAATTCAATTTATTTATTTTGCGAAAATGGGTACAAAAATCAGATGGTAATTTAAAAAGAAGTAGGTTACATATGATGGTAGTGGTATTGGTGATGAACTGTTAGCAAAATCTAAGCTACAAAGCTTAGCCCACAGACGCACAGTTGCTTGTTTGCCGGTGTTCTACAGGCTGTACTTTGGAGAGTGTGCGCAAGAGCTCCATGAGCTTATTCCACCATCTCCTTTCTTTCATCGGACTACACGCCGCACTGCAGGATATCATCCACATTTGGTGGAAATCCCTACTATCAGGACCAACCGCTTTGAGAACTCTTTCATAATGCGCACAGCCAAGTTGTGGAATTCACTGCCGGCATCTGTATTTCCGGGCACTTATAACCCTAACGCCTTTAAAGCTGGAGTGAATCGGCACCTAATAGGTTTGCTCGCTCCATCGTCGACCACATCCTGACAAAGCTGTCTAGATTGTGGTCAAGAGCAGATCTATAAATCATAAAAAATAAATAAAAAAAAAATGCCATATTCTGCTCTTAAGCATGCAAAATGTAATATATATACATTAATTAAAGAGTAGGATCCTATCCATGGAGTTTCTTGCCGGCTCTTCTCCATAGGATCTGCGTTTTGGAAAAATGCAACAAAATTTTCGACATTTCATAAGAGCATCTGTGCCTAATTGCCTATTTGAAATAAAAACATTTGAATTTAAATTAAAAGACACCCGAAGATATTTTTCTCAACTGTCCTATTTCCTAAAATATCCTGATTTACTAAAACACAGTTTTGAAGAAAGGCGCTGAGCAGACGACGTTCTTTTTAACCGACCAAGGTATCAAATGAACGACGTTTTCAATCACTCAAAAAGAATGTTGTCTGTTCAGGTCCTTAATGTGGCTCAGACAAACAAAACCATGGCAAATCACGTAACCTACTTGAAAATCTACAACTCGCGTATCGTAAAAGCATTCCAGTAAGTTTTTTTGTACCCTTCTTATGAGTGCAAAGTTCATCAACATCTGAAATACCTACTTGTAAGTACACGGCCATCTTATATACTCAACTAGCTGTCTCCGCGGCTCCACCTGCGTCTCAAGTAAGTTTTGAGATGAAAAGTATCCTACGTCTTTCTGTTCCAAAAATCATCAAAATTGGTTCGCTAGTTTATCCGTGAAGATGGACGGACTTTCAAATTTATAATATAAACGCAAGTGCATTGCTGATCGCAAAATGTTAAAAATTGTAGCTAAATACGAGGATGCTGCATGCTTTAATAAATACACACGGAAGGCGACATTTTTACTAAATATGTTTCACTAATTTCAAAGCCCATGAAGGAGACATTTTCATTAAATATGTTTTACTAATAACTTCTTAGGTTTTCGCGATCACTACACATTATAATAAAACAAAGTTTAACCGAATTAAATCGCGTATATTATTTAAATTGGTTTCCCTGACGTTTCGAAAGCTTTGCAGCATTTCGTGGTCGCAGGTAGACTATGATGACAATCGTCTTTACAGATATTTTTAAAAAAAAAAAAATCTACCGTACAATATTTTAGAAAAAAAAAAATATTATAACAATACAATATATATATATTTTTTAGAAATATCTGTAAAGACGATTGCCATCTTAGTCTACCTGCGACCACGAAATGCTGCAAAGCTTTCGAAACGTCAGGGAAACCAATTCAAATAATATACGCGATTTAATTCGGTTAAACTTTGTTTTATTATAGTATGTTTTACTAATTTCGAAGCCCATGAAAGAGACATTTTCATTAAATATGTTTTACTAATTTCGAAGTGCATAAAGGAGACATTTTCACTAAATATGTTTTACTAATTTCGAAGCCCATGAAGGAGACATTTTCACTTAATATGTTTTGCTTATTTCGAAGCCCATTAAGGAGACATCTTCACTAATTAATGTGGGTCACTAATTTCGAAGCCCATGAAGGCGAAATTTTCACTAAACGTGTTTTACTAATTTCAAAGCCCACGAAGGAGACATTTTCACTAAATGTGTAACATACACTAATTTTAAAGACTAAATATGATATTATAGTAACAATTGATACAACAGTATCAATTTCAAAACCCACTGATAATATATTCGTAGAATTTCTATATATAAGCAAAAGTAGTTTAAGTAAGTAAATAGGTGTCTATAGGAGTATACAAAATATTGGATAAACTAGAGCAGTTTATTTTGCGATAAAACCTGTAACTGTAATCTAAATATTTCGCCAATTTTACTCACTTTTAACTTCTGTTGCGACCCAAATTTTATCACAAAAATTTGTACCAACCGTGAAGCTAAGTCATGAAGAAGCAGTGTGAAGAAGCTGATTTGTTAAAATTTATGGACCAATTTTTGGGCTTAATTTTGATCAAATTAGGTCAAAACTAAAAAGCAAGAAATTGTATTATCCAAACACAAATCAAAATTGTTCGGATACACATCATTTAGTACAATTAGTTAGTAGCCTAAACTACTTTGATGGTTTTTTTCAATTTCTAAGTGCAACAGCAAACAAAATTACGAGCACAATTTTGTTGACTGAAAGGAAAAGTTAAAAACTTAAGAAAAGCAAATACGAACTCCATATAACTGTTTCAAGTTCAAAATAGAATCATTATACGACGCAAATATATTTAAAGACTAGTAAAGGATAAAACAATAAACAAGTTGACAGCTCAATGACAGTAATAAACATTAAAGAAATATTTTATCCGCTTGTTCATCGGAAGTTAGTTTATATTGCCCTATATCTATTACCGCTTCTATCTAATCTACAGCTCATTCCACATTCATTTTACTCTATAAAAATCTTAAATCAATATATAACCATAAATAAAACCACCTATATCTTAACACAGCTTCAGCGTGGACCACGGTCGCGAGCCCTTCAAAATTAACCGGTTCCTATCTACCATCCCTATTACACATTCATTCTATAAGTATACCTCTCTCGCTTTGCCCTTCGGACATTTTTTTATCTCACTCTCACCACCGCTGTAAGTACCACTTTCCCTTTTCAAAGGACGAAGACACCAATATTTCGCATCCTTGTCGGACGTATGTAGTTTTGTATGTTTGTCTCTCTCTATCTTTAGGACTCAGGATTTGGCCTTGAGACTGAGATGCTGAGTCTGGTCAAAGTTATTTTTACTTTTTACTTGGAACGATGACTAAATGCGTTAAGAAGCTAGTGGCAAGTCCTTCGCTTGTTTTATGGTATGTGTTTTGTGTAGGTGTGTGTATCCGAACGCGTATTATTATCTGTAGCTTTGTTGACCGTTGGTAGCCATTTTCGATGTTTGTTTTAATAAATCTTATTTTATCATTAATAGCTCAGATAGAACAAAAGGATTGATAGATTTTAGCCCCACTTTAAAAAGAATAAAACTTAATAAAACTTGATATAACTATAGGTAATAATTAGTGATGCAACGAATACGAATATTCGTATTCGCCGAATAGTATTCGTTGCATCACTAGTACCTAATAATACAAAAATAAAAGGAAAACTGACGACTTTATGTGGAACATAAATGACAACACAGTCAGTAAGTTTTTTCTTTTAAAACAAAAAGTAAAAACAAAACTACGGGAATAGGCTAGTAACAATTAAGTTCATCTTTATCAGGTACATTATTATCGTAACCATCACCATTAATGCTTTTCTTAAACCATTTGAAAACTGGAATCTACTTTCAATTTCAACAGACCCTGTTCCATGGATTTTACCTGCTTCTTCTAAACAGTGGAAAACGAATCTAATATGATTTTTTTGTTACTATGTCAGAAGCATTGTGCACTTATGAAAGATATTATGTAGGTATATGTATAGATGTGACTCTAATTCACTGTATATTTTACGTGTAATTCTTTTTTTGTCAAAATCATTTTAATTATTCCAAGACATAAATTGTGGAAAGAATAAAGCAGGATTTGAACCATTGGTGAGCACTTTCTTTAGATTTGAACCATTGGTGAGCACTTTCTTTAGATTTCGCTCAACATGCGTAAATGAGTTAAATATAATAAGGATTTTTTGTTGCTACCTATATGTCAGAAGTATTGTGAGTAAACTTTATGACAGATTTAAATGTAGGTATGTAGGTATTGATGCGACTCTAAAATTAATAATTTTAGTAATTTTTTTCTGTCTTTATTCCAAGACATAAATTGTGGAAAGAATAAAGCATGAACCCAGCTTTATTCTCTCTTTAGATTTCGCTTCACATGCGTTTTGTGCCAATATGCTATATCTTGCTAGAAACAGATACGTACGTTTATAAAAGGTACCTGATTCTGTCACTATAAAATCCATTGAAGAGTTAGATTGTTAGGTATCTTATTTGTTTCATTTATTTATTCAGAAACAATTTCATTGTGTTTGAAATTATACAAATACAATTGTTAGAACTCTTGTGTACTAACTTAATAATAGTAATAAAAGGTAAAGCACTTGATAATACCTCAAGTTACAATAAGTTACAAGAAGAGTGTCTATTAGTTGTACAGGAACCATCAGAAATTATTACAGATCCGTTTAGTATTATTCCATCAATTATAAATGAATAAATATTTGGGAACTTTAAGACGCTGACAACAGCCAAATACCCCAAATAGGCTTCTTTTAAAAACATTTTTAGCTGTATCTATTCAGTTTGTGGCAGTGAAAAAAATATATGTTAATCTTGATCGTATTTTCTGAAACTGTATTGTGCCCAAAACACGTTTTCTTGAAGTTTTCTCTATAGAAAAGAATTGTAAACTAACCTCTTAAAACATGCTTTAAAGCAAACAATCTCTATTATTTACTCAATATTATAAATAAAATTAAGAAAACATTTGAGAAAGACAATAATCTAAACATTTGTTGTTTCTGTTTTTCAAATAAGCTTTTAGTTTTTTATAAAAAAAATATATTGTTAATTTTCATTCAAGTTGAGCAGCGAATCCGACGTCCCTCGGCTCGTTGCCTCTCTTTCAGTTCTGTACGAAACGACAGTGACCGCAGAGGTCGGATTTTTTAGGTGTTGTCAGCCTCTTAACTCAGCACCATCTAGTCCCAAACAAAAAAGAACTTGTACTCTGGGTATCAGACAATGGATTTAATACTTATATACTTATTTATATAAGGTTAAATCAAATTAATGTGGGTGAACTATACATCTCTGCCTACCCCTTCGGGGAAATACAGGCGTGATGTTATTCAAATTAGCTAGCAAAGAGAATATTGGTTATATTCTGTATACTGTTAGCTAGCGAAACTTCACAGACGTGATAGGTATCGATATCTAATGATAATAAAACAAGAAAAAATATGATTTTCTAAACTCATAATTTTAACTACAGCCAGCTGATCATGGAGTCAATGACCGCGCGACGCGTGAAAACGATTTTTAACGTATTTAAAATCAATGATTGTAGTATTATAGTATCTGATATTTCTTAAAAAATACTATGTAAAAATACAAGGTCACGCATCCCGTGACTGTTGTAAAAACAATGATTGTTGTAAAAACAATGATTGTGTTGTAAAAACAATGATTGTTGTAAAAACAATGATTGTTATAAAAACAATGATTGTAGTGTTATAGTATCTGATATTTCTTAAAAAATACTATGTAAAAATACAAGGTCACGCATCCCGTGACTATTGAAAAACAATGATTGTTGTAAAAACAATGATTGTTGTAAAAACAATGATTGTTGTAAAAACAATGATTGTTGTAAAAACAATGATTGTTGTAAAGACCTAACCTAACCAAGATCAATGTGTGTTGTAAAAACAATGATTGTAGTGTTATAGTATCTGATATTTCTTAAAAAATACTATATAAAAATACAAGGTCACGCATCCCATGACTGGTGAGCCCATACTGAAGTTTATTTCTTTGGTTAATCCTGTGATCAGCTGACTGGAATGAAATGGTGAGTTTAGAAAAAATATCGTTTTTGTTATTTTTAACCGACGAAAATATAGGAGGAGGTTCTAAATTCGACGCGTATATTTTTTATTTATTTTTTATGTATGACCATGCATAACTTTTTATAGAGTAGTCTGATTTTGATGATTCTTTTTTTAATGGATAGGGTATATCACGAAGTTTGTCCTATTTAAATTTGAAAATCAAAATCCTCCCCTAAGGCATAGAATATATACTAACGACCCTAAGGGTAGGAAAACAGGGGATGAGTGCTTGGGGTGCTGGCCAGAAAACCTCTACGTGTGTCTGACGGCTGCTTGTCCCTCTGGACACGTCTGGGGGGAACGGCAGTTGTTAGGCCGGTGCATCCTGGGTACGGGCAATAAAATCCTTTCGAGGGATTAACCTTCGGGGGATCTTATTGCCTGTGGCGAATATTCTGGTACGGGAGGGGCCCCATGTGGGCCAACGGGGATTTGCTCCACGTGTCCCTCTGATGTCAGCAGAGGGCACAGTGGAGGAGTAGGGTCGGGCCCGGTGTGCACTCACCCTGCCACTGGGCAGGCAGCGGGGGGATTGTCCTTCCCTGCCCCCGTCGATCTCGTAACCCCAGGGGTGCCCGCTGAGTAGTTATCTCGCGCCTCTTGGGACCGTGGGTCTTGGCTTCACCGCCCGGACCACGAGGAAGAAAACCTCTATAAAAAATTACGGGAGGATGGGGCCTGCGAGCAGCAGACTCGGGGTAGTCTGCTGCCCGACCAGCAGCTGGCGTAGCTAGTGTACTTGGCGCAGCTGGTGTAACTGGTAAAGGTCCTTGAGGCGAGGTGAGGTGGCGTACAGTGTTCCATGTGCGCCGCCTAGGTGGGTGCGGCCAACGTTAGGCCGCACGGGGAGAAGGGGCTCGCCTGCTTGTGGCGGGCCGGGACCTGTCTGGGGTGGTTGTGTGAATACTCACGGGTTCCCACACCCCCGGCTAAGGTAGTTGAAGGAACACCGTGGTGGGTTTAGTCGGTAAGAGTCCGACACTGGCTTCGCCTACCCCGGGTGGAGTGCGTCCATGAGGATATCCAACGGCAAAAAAAAAGGGGATGAGTGCTTGTTCACCCACTGAATTCTTACCTGTTAACCGATTCTGTTGAAACTTGGCACACATAAATGTAGTTCTAGACACTACAACATAATGGAGACCTGGAGTTAGATTTTAGCCAAAAAATATTAAAAATAAACTTTTTAATAAAAAATTGAACCGACGAAAACAGAAACAGAAAAGCGAAAAATAAAATGAAGCTTTTTTGTCATAATAACTATTCTCCTAACTAAACTCACAGAAACAGATAGAAAGGCCAAGTGGGCAGGGCGCGCGTGCCAACACTCTGCACCATAGTGCAGTGCATTTCAAAGCCTTTCTCAGTCTGCCTTAAGACTTGTTTCTGTAAATACTGTAACAAAAACCTGCAAAAATGCCTTATTGTGCTGTTTCTAACTGCAAAAACAAAAGCTGCAACAATATGGGAGGCGTAGTTTGTTCGAAAAGTTGCCACGCATGAATCGCAAGTAAAATAAAATTGAAAAGTTGCCAGGCATGAATCGCAAGTAAAATAAAATTGAAAAGTTGCCAGGCATGAATCGCAAGTAAAATAAAATTGAAAAGTTGCCAGGCATGAATCGCAAGTAAAATAAAATTGAAAAGTTGCCAGGCATGAATCGCAAGTAAAATTGAAAAGTTGCCACGCATGAATCGCAAGTAAAATAAAATTGAAAAGTTGCCAGGCATGAATCGCAAGTAAAATTGAAAAGTTGCCACGCATGAATCGCAAGTAAAATAAAATTGAAAAGTTGCCAGGCATGAATCGCAAGTAAAATTGAAAAGTTGCCACGCATGAATCGCAAGTAAAATTGTGATTACAACCATTCCATCTTTTTCTGTGACTAAACAAATGTAAATAACTAATTATGAGTCGGCGCCAAACAAACAATCTACGAAGATCATTAAATTACTTTAAATAAGTAATTAAAACAAAATACCATCAAATACAACGTGAAATTTTCAACGATAAACAATACAAAAATACGTTCTCCGCTCGATCACTTGCAACTCGTACGCACTTTATTTGTTTGTTTGGCGCCGACTCAAAATTAGTTATTTACATTAGTTTAGTTAGGAGAATAGTTATTAAAACTAAAATGCTTCCTTTTTATTTTTCGCTTTTCAGTTTCTGTTTTCGTCGGTTCAATTTTTAGTTAAAAAGTTTAATGTTATCATTAGTTATCGAGACACATCATGATTCTGAAGTTTCGCCAACTAATTTGTTTTAACCTTATGTTAAGGAAAAGTTTAATAGGTATTGATGTATTGGAATCCTTGTGGATATAACAGGGCTACTTTACTAGATTTAATCTGAAAAACCCAATGCGTCGTTGTAGACCAGTTTATTTTGTACGTATAGGTACTACTGATAGGTTTATTCCTACGGCGCACATGATTTTGCTCCAATTATTATTGGAATTAAGAAGAAATTCTAGATGTAAATACGGACATTGGCGAAGCTTTCGATGCTTTTGACGTCAACTTTATCCTTGGGTTTTTCTTGTTTATTACAACTTATTGTTTTAATCACAGATCTGAGGTTTTAATGGTGTAATTCCAATATTTCCAGTTTTCCAGCTGTTATTGACTGCTTACCTAAAACATTCTGCTCTCATTGTTAAATCCTGGCAGTTTTAACTTCTGATCTACACTACATTTAAATAGATTAGTTGATCATCATCATCATTTCAGCCGAAAGACGTCCACTGCTGGTCATAGGCCTCGACCCAAAAGGGGAGGGTATGCCATAATCGCCACGTTTGGCGGGTGGGTTGGCGATCGCAGTTAATTGGTTAAATACTCAGAGAACGCTACTGCCCATCCTCTGGTCAATCCCTTAGTCGCCTTTTACGACGCCCATGAGAAGATATAGGGATATAGGAGAATAAGTCAGTTAAATTTGCTCAATTAAGAGCTATAATTTCTTCTGCTCGTAGCCTTTACCCAACTATGTTGTGATCGGCTTCTAAAAAGTACAAGTCGCGACTGAATATCAGTATATTGCGACTGCCATCAGACCCCTGACCTCACCGAGGCATACAGAGCTAGCTTCGTAGATCATACTTACAAATCGCACGTAGCCGAGCCCGGTCTAGTGCATCACCGTAATTTGATTTGGTTATTGTTGTCCATCCACCCACTTGAATTATGCGGCCCATCTTTACGCATGGGCTCGCTGGGCTTGAGCCCAAGGCCCCGCGATCCATGGGGCCCCCAAGCCCCTGCGTCAGCAGACCAATCGATAACAAATTATTAACCAATAAAAGATTAATTCAATTTTAATTTAATCAAAAAGTTTGCTATTAGTACTGGTGAAAAATTATCGTAAAAAAAATCGAGAAGTTTTTTAATGAAAAAAATCGAGAAAATACAATATGGCTCTTAACAGACAACGTTCCTTTCGAGAGAGTGATCTAAAACGGCGTTTACTTGACATTCCTTTTGTGCTTCATACAATTATTGACAAAAATAATTATCAAAAACTTTTTAACAAAAAATAAAACCGACTTCAGAAACCTTAACTAAAAAGTAAAAAATAATCCTTATATGTATTTCAAAATCTTAATATAAACCAACATTTTGAAGGCGGCGCGTGATTGACCCTTTGCGTCATGTAAATATAATGTACACACGGCTACACATCAAGCTGTACATTTCCAGTAAAAGCTGACCTCGTATTGTATATGCTTTCCGTACAATGCGAGGTCAGCTTATACTGGAAATGTACAGCTTGATGTGTAGCCGTGTGTACTATCGAGCGCATATTTATAGTAAAAAAAAAACAGTTTATGCGAACATACATGAAATCTACGTAGGTATCTGTACTGTAATTCCTAAAATGTAGATAGATAGATAGATATAATATTCTTTATTGTACACCAATAACATTATTAAACTTAGGACTAACATTTAAAATAAGGGTACATTGGCGGTCTTATCGCTAATAGCGATATCTTCCAGACAACCTTTGGATGGACAAGGAAGACGTGAAAAATATATGGGGGCAGTATGTGGTGCACTTTCATAAAGTTTACTAATATATAATATAATAATTAAATAAATATTTACCTACCCTAGAAAATATTACATGTATAAATATATAAAATAAATTCTAATATATATCCATAAATATATACCAAATATATACAATATATACAAATGTAACAACAAATAATATTCTTTAATAAATAACGAAATAAAATAATGATAATAATGTACCATGTAATGAAGTTATTTTTTATGGTTACCTACCGCATATCGTCTTGTTGTGGCAATAAATCATTTTTCTTTCTCTCAAAATCACGCGCCGCCTTCAAAATGTTGGTTTATGTTAAGATTTTGAAATACATACAAGGATTATTTTTTACTTTTTAGTTAGGGTTTTTGAAGTCGGTTTTATTTTTTGTTAAAAAGTTTTTATTTTATACTTTTTAGTTGATAATTGCGAGGGTTGATTCATAAATGTTTATAGAACCAATTTGAGAATATATTTTTTATCATCCTATGCTGTCTCACTGCTGGGCAAAGGTCTCGTTCATGTTCTTCCAAACGTCAAATCACTATCGTTAAAAAAAAACACGCAAATCGGCCAAGAATTCTCAGAAATACGTAACTATTAGTAGATCATATAGGTAGGTGAAGCTAAAATAAACTGATTTATTGAAGCTGGTTAAAAAACTACTCAACCTAAGTCAATAAAACTTATACGGGACCACCGCGCGGGCTTCATCTACCAAATAAAAAAGCAACCACGTGAATCGGCCCAGAAATCTCGGAGTAATCGGGGTACATACAAGAAAAGAAAAAAAAACCCACCGAATACATAACCTCCTTCTTTTTTTGAAGTCGGTTAAAAAGAACGTCGTCTCATCGGTCTATAGTGTGAAACATAATTCCGATTAATAACTTCTTAGGTTTTCGCGATCACTACACATTATAATAAAACAAAGTTTAACCGGATTAAATTGCGTATATTATTTAAATTGGTTTCCCTGACGTTTCGAAAGCTTTGCAGCATTTCGTGGTCGCAGGTAGACTAAGATGACAAGTGTCTTTACAAATATTTTTAAAAAAATATTTTAATCTACCGTACAATATTATTAATTAAAATCGTTTCGATGCACGCAGTAATCACTCACAATATCATTATCTTTTAATTCCGATTTCTAGTATTTATCCAAAAAAGTGAATGTTAAAAAGCATTAAAAAGAATATGAGGATGGTTACCATCTAAATTTCAAAGGGCGCGAATGGGTACACTTAGCCAATTAGGGACGAGATTTGAGGGGCGAGTGGGACCTACACCATTTTTCCTTATACTCTTTCTTACTGTAGTAAAAAACTTCTATTTCTGAAATAAGAATCCCTTTACCCAAACATTGCATACAAATGTTTTATTTGTATAACATGTGTATATAGTAATTTACATGTAGATATTATTATTAAGCTTTGTCTAGCCGTCATCGGCGGCATACAAATAATATCTTTGACAGATAATCAAACAATAGTATCTAATAAAACATGCTGATTATTATAATAAAGTATTAAAAATTCTAGTTAAAAGAAGTCGGTTAATTATCAAACATCGTGTCGAGTCTCTTGTTCACAACTAAACTCATTTTAAACCATCGATCATTTTCCTAATACTAGATACAGGGATAGCAACAATTTAAGAACTGTCAAATTGGTTTACGTTTTACATTTATTTGTATTTTAGGGGGCAGGTTCCGAGATCACAACTAAACTTGTATGAAAATTTAAATTCCGACTAATTTGACAGTTCTAAAATTGTTGCCACACCTTTCTTGTATCTACTATTGGTAAAAGAGAGTGATAGTTTAGATTAAGTTTAGTTCGCGAACAAGAGAATTGACTCCATTATCCAGTACACACGTACTAAACAATAAACAAGACAGATCTCAAGACACATGATTGATGCAATAATTGTCCTTTCTGACGTCCGTAATCGGGGTCCGCCCGCAATGCCCCAGTAAGCCGAGGTCCGAGCCCCCCCTTGGGGGACGCCCTTATGCGGTTTTGCAACCGCGACTTTAGTTTATAAGTTAGGATTAGGGAAACTTTTCGGCGAATGGAGTTCCACAGGGGATTTTCCGCCACCAGTCCGGTTAAGCAGAAATAGCATGCGAGAATCAATTCGAAAAAAAATAAACCGGCCAAGAGCATGTCGGGCCATGCTCAGTATTATAGGGTTCCTAATTACAATCGAATCAAATGGAATATTAATCATGGCTATTTTAGTTTTTGCAATAATCGGCACCATTCACGAGCGTGTTGTTAGTAGCGCCATCTAGCGATAAATTGAAGCAGCCAAATTTAAGAAGTGTGTCATGTCAAAGTTACTTTTTGTGATTTTTTCAAATAGAAAGTAGCTAAAGGAGCATTATTTGCTATGATAATTTTTCTCTAAGGTCAAAGACCTTTGAACTAGGACGTTTTAATTATTTTTCAGTTTTCTCTTTATAACTCAAAAAATTATAATCACATTATACTCGAAATAATTTTAAAAGATTGTTTTCACAAAGGTTTATCAATGTGGAAGATTGTAAGTTTCTACGTTGCATAATTTAGAAATGGCAAGGGGGGGACACATTGCAAGCCACTTTGGCGGGCTATATTCCGCAGATGGTACACCTGATAAAAAAGTGATGTATGAAACATTACCTTCATTTTAATAGACCTATTAAATGATACCCCACAAGAGGGGGTGCAGCGAAAAAAAAAATTTCATCCCCATTTCACATGTATGGACGCGGACGCCAACCCTAAAATATATTTAAAAAAAAAAAAACTTTCAAAATTGAGATCTATAGGCAGACTATTTTTTAACAAAATTTCATTTACTTATGTTTATAACTGTAGAAGTTATTAAGCTGTAAAGGATTAGGACAGACGGACAGACGGACGGACATGACGAAACTATAAGGGTTCCTTGTAGGACTACGGAACCCTAAAAAGGAACACGTATTTAGGGATCAACAGATTTCGCGATTTCAGGGTTGGTCCCGTAGTCAAATTTGTTCGTAATTATGAGTACAATGACACCTCTTCGTTTTGAAATGAAAAAAATTTCAGCGTGTATAAATGCGAAAGTGTGTTTGTTGGTTTGTTCCTCTTTCACGCATCAACGAAGCTATAAATTGACGTGATTTTTAGCCTATAGATAGTTGATTGCCCGAAAAATAACATAGGTTAGGTACTTAGGTATACAGGGTATTCCGGTATTCCATTGGGAAAGTGTGATTGTTATTCTGTCACGCAGCAACGGAGCAACGTATTTACATGATTTTTGCATAGAGATATTTGATGAGCCGGAAAGTAATATAGGCTACTTAATTACGTATACAACCTTATTCTTAGTTATACGTACCTACTTATTGAAAGTCATTTAAACCTTTTTATTAATTTATTATAATTTATTTATTTCTTATGCAAGACATTCAAATTAAATACCTACATAAATTATACTCGCCAAACTGCTGATGCAGTTTGTAGACGTTTTGCTCTTTTAACACATATGTTACCTTAAATGCTACCTATTTTAATTAACTTTACTTATGATCCACTACTTACTACTATTTACTTCTCTAGAGTATCCAAACAACCCTTTATGCCTCATTTTACATTTAATTTTATTACCTAACTAGGCACTTAATACTATCGTGTTCTTTCCTCTGGTTATTCACTTTTGCCTGTATTAAATTAAACTTCTTGATCGACCTAACACTATGCTTAAAATAAACTATCTTATAAATAAATAATAAATAAATATCTTTGGGACATTTTTACACAGCACCATCTAGTCCCAAACTAAGCAGAGCTTGTGATATGAGTACTAGACAATGGATATAATACTTATATACTTATTTTTTTGTAAATACATACTTATAATACACGAGCAACACACCCAGACCAACACAAACACTTATGTTCATCACACAAATATTTGTGTCCTGTGGGACTCGAACCCGTATTATATTTTTTTATCTATAATATGCTTCTAACGCTATTAAATAAATGAAAAATTCACAATTCACAATTCGATATTAATATTATAGAGGTAATTTAGTTATCTATTTTATTCTTGCCAAAATAAGACCTTATTTAGTGGTTGAGTGATGTGCTACTGTTTAGAATGTTTTAAGTACTGGTAACCGCATTATATAGAATTAATTACCTACTTAAATACAATTAACAATTTTTCTTTTGCAACTTGCCATTGCGAGAGTTAACTGCGAAAACCTGCTAAATAACCATTTTCGCTACGTTAAGGCAGTATATAGGTAAAGCCCGTAGAGCTAAACATATTAGTTTCTTCAAATGTTTAACTGATTTTCTGAAAAAAAAGTCTTTAGCTGCCATCAGCAGGTTTTCGCAGTACACCCTCGATTGCTACGTGTTTAACCAGTTCCAGCTGGATGCAGAACAATTTTCTGAAACAAAAAGAAATGAAAGTAAATGGAAATTAAATGATAATGAAGCAAGTACTCGTACAAATTCGTAAGTTCAAGTTGCGGTTCAACGCACTGCAGCAATTACCGCGCCGCGCCGACCAAAACAAGCAAACACATCGACCTTGCGCGGAAAACCAAAAAAAACCCCCGCGCACCGTCCTGACCTACATACGACGCCACATGCTATAAAAACGTATAAAATAACACAATAATAAAACTAAATAATAATAAAAAAGGAAGCGAGACTCAAAAATAAAAATAATAATCACAAGATTACGGTTACGAGGCGCGTAGTGGGCGCGTTTTTCATTCACGCTCCGCTGGAATAGTTCTCTTTTTAAAAAGGGGACGACGGTACGTGCCGCGGACTTGCCTTTTCTTTTATTTTCCGATTTCTTTCTTTTTTAATCATTTCACGAATATGGAGCGTTTTTATTTTCCCCGGGCAGTGGCCGTCCCATTCATGCGGCGGGTTGGCTCGCTTATGTCCGACTTTTTGTTGCTTGAAACAATTACGACTTACAACCGGTCGTAAGATTTGTCGGCTTGTGGTATGCTGTTTATGTTTTTTGCTGTTACGTAATTGAAGAGCTAAGTTGAGATGACGCTGATGAGATTGCTTTATTTAATCTTTTATTTGTTTGTTTTTAGTTTATATTAGAATGTTAACGAAGACTCCTTTGTCTTCGAGTGGCTTAAGTAATAAAATTGTAAAAAGTATCAATGCGGTTGTAACGTAAACAGAATGCGTGCTTATCTTTTTAGTAGATAGTTATTTAAACAACGTAATGTTGCTTTAATCTTTATGAAAACAAGATCCGTAAAGTAAAGACCAATAACTTTTGTGCTTGTGATAATATAGATGTAAAAACTAAGTTCGCAAATTCTCTACTCCCAGCTCCAAAATCCCGAACATAAATTTCATCTGAGGTACACACTGTCAACAGGACGTGCCAAAGGCGTAGCACTGGAGGGCACCGGCGTAGTCCATTGGACTACCCGAATACCTTATCAATCTAATCTGTGCAAGATCAAAACGTAAAATATAATCTGCTTATTACCGTCCCACTGTGCACTTCTGGACGCGGGCCTCTTCTCAGAATGAGAGAAGATTAAAACCTTGGTCCACCACGCTGGGCTAGTACGGGTTGGCGGACTACACACACCATCGAGATCTGTATGGAGCACTCACAGGTGTGCAGGTTCCCTAACAATGTCTTCCTTCACCGTTAAAGTGCAAGATAAAAATAAATGATTTACTTCTCGGATGAAATCCTGCGACTCACCAAACACAATAAGCAGTGATAGCTTGAAGGTTGAACGCTTGCGTTCCATGCAGGAGGGTCTGAGTATAAGAACCTGTAGGTCTACTCGCGTTTTACGAACGACAAACGAAGTACGAACTTTCGTTCCGACTGATACTTACATAATAAAGATAGGCACATAAAAAGGCACAATTAAGATAGACTACGGTTCATAGTTGTATACAATTTACCGGAGATAAGAAAAACAAACGTCAAAACACGATCATCGCATTCGATAAGGGAACGATGGTTGACCGGAGTAGCAAATTGTGCGATGAATCGTACGATTTATCGAATATCGTCGAACGGGAGTAGACCCCCTGGCCTCTGACGTTTCGGATTCATGTGCTGATCAGATTTTGATAACACTCGTTTTAACGGTGAAGGAAAACATCGTGAGGAAACCTGCACACCTGAGAGTACTCCATAAAATTTATCGATCACAGTTATCGATGATGTGTGTAGTCCACCAACCTGCAGTCGACCAGCGTAGTGGACTAAGTCCTTTACCTTCACAGTCTGAGAAGAGACCCCGTGTCCAGCAGTGGGATAGTAGCTGGTCATGCTATGTGTAAGCACACAAATTACGAGCATTAGCATTTCTTTGACAAAGAAATAAATGACAAGCAGTGAACTAGCTTGGTGTGACAGTTGCAAAGGAAAGTACAACATTTTGGGTAGTGTAAAATACTCCAACTTTGCCCACCTGTTTTGCCTAATTCATTAACTGAATTTTTGGCACACTTACACTTCATAACTGAACCAATATTAAGAATTGTTACAGTTATATACAGGAGATTGACGAAACAAGTATACAAAGCGAGTGTGGATGGAAGAGTTGGAAGGGGACGACCTCGGCGAAGGTATCGCGATCTAATCGCGGTCGTTCTCAAAAAATGCCAGGTTAAGAGTACTCTTAACCGACGAGCATGCATGACGAAGTTAATGGACGTAGATGAAGCGAAAGAGGTGTGTCAGCGTCGTAGCAGGTGGAAATCCATAGTCTCTGCCTACCCCAATGGGAAATAGGCGTGATAATATGTATGTATGTATGTACCGTTATAAAATCTCCCCAAGTACGGAAATCATAGCTATTAAAGTTTACTCAAAATAAAATATTGCCAAAGTAGGGCTACGTGTATGTAAGCAGTTGGAGCATTTTACAGCAAGTACTAACCTTATTACGTAAGGGGGGGTATACATTAACCAATTATAATATAATGGAAGTAGTTTATTGTTTTCAGTATTACAGCAATTAGTAAATAATATACAAAAAAAAAAAAAACTGAAAACACAAGGTCGGCGTCGGCTTATGCTTAGCCCCCCTAGGTCCAAGCGCTGTTTTTCAGCTCAAACCATTGACTCTAGTTTACAAATTATAAGTAATAGTAAATAACATTAAATAAATATAAAATAAATAAATAAATAGATAACATGTTTGCTCTTTATGAACTATAAGACCTTTTTATACCATGTTTTTAAGCAAATAAATATATTCTATTCTATCCTACTAACACAGCGGTTCTCAAACTTTTTTGGTCACGGAACCCTTTTGACAAGCAAAATACTTGACGGAACCCTACAGTTCAACAATAAAACAATAGTTTTTAAAAGTGTATTCTTTATTATATAAGCATAATAAAAGTACAATGTAACAGTTACTAATTATTACTTACTTTAACCACATGCCAAGTACAATAATAGAAGATATTAAAAATGAAAAAATCTTAACTAATGGGAGGTATGAAACTGTTTTTTATTTTTCATCAATTGGTTGATATCAGGTTTGATAGAAGACATTTGAAGTCTCATATCAGGTTCGGCGTCCAGTCTATTGCGATATTTTGTTTTCGTGGCTGCATAGGTTGAGAATCCTGTTTCGCACAAATATGTTGTTGGGAACGGGAGAAGAATATTCAGAGCCATTCTGCCAAGCATTGGATATTCATCACGGATTCTGCACCAAAAATCGTTGAGAGGCGTCGTTTTGAACAGTGACTCCATACTTGTGTCTGATGACATTTCTAAAAGAGATTCATATATCTCGTTTGACATACTTTCGGGCTTTTGCAAGTTGGGTAAAAAAGGATTATGAATCCATGAATTCAGCTTCATTTTTGTATTATGTTCTTCGGGAAAATACTTTACAAAAGATGCGCGCATCGAAGTGAGATATTGGACCAATACTTCAAACACATCATCTTGAAACATTTCCGAGTCGTTATCGCTAACAAACTCACTGAGTGACGTAAAGCTTTCTATTTCTCTCTTACCAACGCAAATAATCCAAAAATCTAATTTTCTTTTGAAGGCAGTTATTTTGTTATAGGCCTGGAACACTGTTGTCTGTTTACCTTGCAATGATAAAATCAATTCGTTCAGTTTTTGAAAGATATCCGCCATAAAAAACAATCGGAACAACCAAGTTTTATCATACAAACGGTCTTTCAAATTAAAAGAAACTGTATCTGCTGAAAGAAACATTTGTAACTCGGCTCTAAGTTCAAATAGCCTTGTTAAAGTTTTACCCCGAGACAGCCATCGCACTTCTGTATGGAGCAGCAGTGTTTTATGTTTGCTGCCATAATCTTCACACAATAATGAGAACAATCGGGATTGTAGTGGTCGTGATTTGATAAAATTAATTATTTTTACCGCTTCATCCATAACTAATTTTAGATTTGACGGCATTTGCTTCATCGCAAGTGCTTGTCTATGCAGAATACAATGGCTGGAACTACAATTAGGCGCTTTACTTTTTATTCGTGATACTGCTCCTGCTGTTTTACCTGTCATCGCCTTGGCCCCATCTGTACAAATGTCAATGCAATCGTTCCAACTAAGATTATTTTCTTTAAAAAATATGTTTATTTTATTAAAAATTTCTTCCCCGGTAGTGTTTGTGGGCAGCGGTGAACACATAAGCATGTCTTCTTCAAAAGAACGTTCATATGGATATCTCACGATAACCAGCAAGATAGCCAGACCAGTGACATCAGTTGACTCATCCATTTGCAAGGCGAATCGTGTTTTTTGTAGACGTGCAACTAGTTCTTGTTTGACGTAGCTTGCCAGATCATGGATTCGCCGTGAAACAGTATCGTTTGATAGCGGTACAGTAGAAAGATGCTTTGCAGATTTTTCATCGAGCATACATTTTGTTATGTCTAACACACATGGCTTTATTAAATTCTCAGCGATAGTGTGCGCTTCACCTGCTTGTGCAATGCGATAGCTAACTAAATATGATGCCTCCGTGGCCTTTTCATTGATAGTTTGTGTTACATGCATCATATTTTTTTGACTTTCCAATAACTGTTCTTTTTTACGAACAAAAAATTCTTTATTCTTGTCTTTAGACTCGGGGTGTACAGTTTCTAAATGTCTGCGTAATTTGGCAGGTGCCATGGAACTATTAGGAAGCAGTTTACTACATAACATGCAGAGAGGTGAGCCGTTGGAATCAACAAATCCGAAACTGATATATGATTCATCATACTTCCTTTTTTTTCGTCTTTGAAACCGTGGAGCTTGACGTCGTGGCATCATCGTCTGGATCGGTAATTGCTGTATTCTCCGCGCGTACTGCTTTTGAACATTCAGCGTCATTAGAAGATGTCGTTGCAACACGTTTAACACCTTTAAGCCAACGTTCCATTCTTCTTTATTAATAATGTTACACGTCAGGATGGTAGGGTCAAAATAATGCACAATCGTTACTGCGTTTATGAGACAAAGTTTAGTCCAAAGAAGAAATGTACAAAACTGATACAATCAGAATACAGCGGGCAGTAGAACTTACAAGAAGGCAGCAGGCTAGCCAGCTTGTAAGTAGGTAGGTACGAACTTATCGCTCCGAACGCTAATCGTCAACTGACTGACGAGGCGCGACTTTTTTTATATAATAGCGCTTTTATACTTAGTCCTAGACTCGAACTCGAACATTCTCAAAAATACTCGAGTCGGCGCCTTTGATAAACAAAAAGCGGAAATAAAAATATAAATACAAAAAAATGCGTTGTAAACAATCTCGACTTTATGCTTTTGAAGATAGAGCCGAAAGTCGCTTGTTCACAACTATAGCGTCTAATTCAGAGGCGGCTTTTATCAAAGGGACTGCGCGCTCACAAGTATACGCGCGGCGGGCGGATTCAAAACGTTCGACCAGTGACCAGAGAGAGGTGTTTTGTTTTTTTTTTCTAAATTCTTGCGGAACCCCTACAGGGGTATCGCGGAACCCTAGGGTTCCGCGGAACACACTTAGAGTACCGCTGTACTAACACATCGACCATACAGCCCAATAGACGCCTAATATTGAATATAATGCGTACAATAAATTCTGTCACTAGCTGAGGCTACTGCAATCCGATTGGCCCTACCAAGGCGGCTATTGGCTATAATCACTGACGCAGCAGTTTTGACGGCTCATATAGGTACCTACCTAAGTGGTCGAAACTGATTTGAAGATTTCAAGTGGCGAATAGTGGCGCCCTACATTAGTGAAATTTCATAAATGTGTTGCAGACATCGGTCGCCTATTATGAGGAGTCTATGGGGTGTATGGTCGATGAGATAACAAGATGTTTTACGTTCTGATTAATACATTAAAACAGATATTAAAAAGGTACCTACAGGTAAAGGTAAACGTAAATTAAGTACCTAAGTACCTACAAGGTAGTACAAACTACCTACATAATTTAGAACGGAAAAGTGGCCTTCTGGGAAAACCAATCACAACTGATAACAACTATAATAAAACATTTTAATAAATAACTACAATACGTTTGTCTTACAAAATATTCGGACGTTGAATTGATTTTAAAAACTATTTACAAAAGCACCAATTTGATAAGTATCAATCAACTCAGCCTATCGCAGTCCACTGCTGGACATAGGCCTCTCCCAAGTTGCGCCACAACACTCAGTCCTCTGCCGCATCTATTCCCCCCAGCTACCTCCTTCAGGTCGTCGGCCCACCTGCCTGGAGGGCGCGATTAGCGATCTCCACTCAAGGATTCGTCTGCTCCAGCGTCCATCGGTCCTTCGACAGACATGGCCTGCCCACGACGCTGACAACAGCCACATAGGCTTCTTTTAAAAACATTTTTAGCTGTTCTATTCAGTTTGTGGCAGTGAATAAAATATATGTTAATCTTGATCGTATTTTCTAAAACTCTATTGAGCCCAAAACACGTTTTCTTGAAGTTTTCTTGATAGAAAAGAATTGTAAACTAACCTCTTAAAACATGCTTTAAAGCAAACAATCTCTATTATTTACCAAATATTATAAATGAAATTAAGAAAACATTTAAGAAAGACAATAATCTAAAACATAGTTGTTTCTGTTTTTCAAACAAGCTTTTAATTTTTAATGAAATTTTTTTTTGTTAATTTTCATTCAAATTGAGCGACGCACCCGACGTCCCTCCTCTCGTTGCCTCTCTTTCAGTTCTGTACGAAACGACAGTGACCTGAGGACGGGTGTTATCAGCCTCTTAAAGATCCAACAAGCTATGTCGGTCACTCAAGTTCTTCTCCGTATAAACTCGTTACGGTTTTTATCCTTCAAACACCAAGCATAGCTCGCTCCATAGCTCGCTGACTTTGATGTTGTGGACTAGCCCAACTGTCTGTGTCCACGTCTCGGCACCGTAGGACATAGGATATATATAAGTCATAAGTATATATGATTGTATTTGTAGAAATATTCAAAAAAACAATTTTAATTTTCCAAACCTCTCTAAATTAACAAACTACTTAAAACTTAATACAAGATACTTCATTATTTGAACCAGGGTTGTTGCGAATATCAGCATCAGCATCAGCATCCGCTGATCATCAGCATCATTTTCAACATCAGCATCAGCATCAGCATCCGCATTAAATGATGCTGATATTTATGCTGATGTTCATGTTGTAACGTGACCGAAGGGGGAGGGGTTTAAGGCACATTTTTTTGTTTCGCTTGTGAGTTTTGACCGCTAGTATAATAAGTTTATGGTTTTGACCAATCATAGCACAGATTATTGCACTTCGGTGATTTTTAGCAAAACCAAAACAAACTTGTCTATTACGACAAATGTCAAAAGCAGACAGTACAGTTGCAAGAGGCGTTCTAACAAAAAGGGAAATGTGGAGTTATTATAGTCAGCTAATAAAAAGCCAAGGATGAAAATAATTTATGCTGGATTGCCTTTGCTGGATAAAAATTATCAAGCTCTTCATTAACGAATGCAATCGTAACAGAAGCATTAAGATAATAAGGGGAACTCTACATTTTTTTTAACAAAAAAATATTGGCGTATGCGTTCGCGCTGCGCTGCGCTCAAAGTAGGTCCATCATTCATCATCTTCATGTCAGACGAAAGTCGTCCACTGCTGGACATAGGCTTCTCCAAGCAGTTTGGGGGAATATGCCATAATCTCCACGCTTGGCAGGCGGTTTGGCGATCTCAGTTGGTTGGTTAAATACTCAGAGAACGCTGCTGCCCACTGATCTTCTGGTGAATCCCTTAGTCGCCTTTTACGACATCCATGAGAAGATATAGGATAGTGCAATTCTTTACGTCCGGCACCACACAGAATAAAGTAGGTCCAGTTTAAATAGTTTCACTTACAAGAGGTTTCTTTCTTTATATAAAAAAACTTTGTATATAAGTTTATCTCTCGTTTGTTTAAGCATAGTGAAAGAAAGCTCAAATGCTTTTATTTAAAAAGAAAAGCCTTAAAACTCCTTTTAAAATGCGCCTAAAAAGGAGTAAAGTTTTCGGTAATCCTAAAAAAAAAATTGCGCTCGCTTCTCTCGCGCTAGTGTGCAGGTTTCTTTGCGGATTTGTCTCATGTACATTTTCAATGTTCATAATTTACCAGATTTTAGTTAATAATTCGTAAAAAAAAATTTTGGGTCGCGAACGCGATTTTTTTTCCTAGGGCTCAATGAAAACATGAAAAAGTTTCGTGTTATATTATTTTGCCCTTAATGTTAAAATTTGATTAATCACCGTAAAAGTTTTAAAAAGGCACTATTTTTAGCCTATAACCAATATCGGATTTTTATAAAAAGATATAAATAAATAAATTTATATAAATAAATTCAAATTACATTTTTATATAAATTCATAAGGTACACATTTCCAATTCAAGAAAATCAGCATCAGCATCAGCATCCGCTGATGTCAATGTCAAAAATCAGCATCAGCATCAGCATCCGCTGATGTGATAAAATTCTGGATCAGCAACAACCCTGATTTGAACTCATCAAAGAATAAGGAACTCACCTTACATAAAATACGTAACCAAAGCAACTGGAGTTCAATAACCTCACTGGTCCAGTGGTAATAAGTACTAAGTAGCTTCAAGCACTACCTGATACTTTTTACTCAAAGTTTTTAGTCGTTTTAGAATAGGTACGTGCTTCCTCGATATTATACAAGTAGTCATAGACCCTGATAACAGAGAGGCTCGTCCGTGGCTAGGGTTACCATTACAAGTTGGAGGGATTCCTGCCGGCTGCCTAGGGTGCTTGAATTGCTTGATTATTGAGAAAAATTCCTGTCTAAGGTAAATCCAGTAATAAAAAAAAACCGACGTGCGATTACCTTTTTTTTGCTGCGAGGAGGAAACCTTGAAAAGGCTGCTGACCTCATGGTGGAGAGAAGCCGGGGTGTGTTTGTGGATGAGTAACCGTTTCATTACACAACGTTACTTTTTGTTCACGCAATTTGAGAATAGCAGTAAAACGCACAGTAGCAGTGATAGCCTAGCGGTTGAACGCTTGCCTTCCATGCAGGAGGGTGTGAGTTCGATCCCGGCCCGCACCTCTGACTTTTCGAATTCATGTGCGGATTTATATTCGATTATCACTTGCTTTAACGGTGAAAGAAAACATCGTGAGGAAACCTGCTCACCTGAGAGTGCTCCATATAGTTCCCAATGGTGTGTGTAGTCCGCCAACCCGCACTAGGCCAGCGTGGTTGACTAAGGCCTTAGCGTTCTCGTACTGAGAAGAGGCCCGTGCCCAGCAGTGGGACTGTAATGGGCTGGTTATGTTATGTTATGTAATTTGAGAAACTAGTTCGTTTAGAATCACCACGAGAATCAATTGGGATAGTTTTTATACCATGTTGAATTTTAACCAAAAAAATATTTTGAAACTCGATTTTGTTATTATGGTTGAATTCAGTACATCAGCGGATCGTGAATAGGTTCTTAAGGTCCAGGAAATTTGTCTCAATTAGTTTCCGTGCATCAGGTAGGTAGTCCCTGCATGACATTCTTCACACTTTTTCCGCTAACAACTGGGGGACTTACAGTGACTATAAAAGAATGTAATTTTGTGATTTAGAAAAAAAACATCCCTATCGATTCTCCTCGTGATTCAGAACAAAGTAGTTTCTCAAATTGCGTAAACAAAAAGTAACGTTGTATACTTAATATTGAACATGGTATAATAACACCAGGTAGTCTCTTCCCGTGACAGCTAGGTCACGTGATTGCCTCCGTACTACGTCATCGGCCGTGTAGCCAATAGCGGGCTGTTAGCGTGACACTTGTCAGTTTGATGTGCTGCCACTTTGTGAAAATAAATTACCCGAGCAAAATGCATTTTTTCATTTACTTTCTTCTATAAAGAATCATTTTTTAACTAGTAATTTAATATCGTTTCCTTTATTAACTAATTAGATGAATAACACGAGATAACAAATAGTTAGGCTAGTTAGGAATTTATTTTATATTCATTATGAACAAAAATCTCCTTAAGTATATTGAAGATATCAATCAATGGCAACACTGATCGTGACGTAGCTTGGAGGCATCGCGCTGTCATTGCGGGAAGAGAATACCTGGTGAAACATCTTATTATACCATGATATTGAATAAAAAAAGGCGGACGGAATCTCGCTAAACAAAGTGAGGCATCCATAGTAAGACGGCTCGCTTAAAAGTACGGGCTGGCACGCACATATGAACACACATAGTAAGACAAAAGCCGCGTTACACAACAAATCTTGTGTGACGGTAGTCATTGTCATAGTGTCATAAATAAAATAACAATATACACGCTGAAATTTGAATCGCTTATTTCCCGAAAAGGGGTCATTGTACTCATCATTATGAACAACTTTTACTATGGGACCAACGCTGAAATCGCGAAAAAACAATCAGCTTCAATCTTTTCTTAGCGAGACTGCGTCCGCCATTTTTATTCGTCTGAAGTTGTGTAGTATATCGAGACCTCTCCGTGCCTCCAAGAGCACGTTGTTTTCGGGTCCGGTTGTCATACGAATATCTATGGCAGTCGTTACGGGTAGACACTCGAAAGTCTGACAACTAGCCTAATCTTGAAATGTCGGCATTGCTCGGTAACTGGGTTGCGGGGGTCTGTTGGCAGTCGCTCCGTGTAAAATACTGATGTTCAGCCGCATCTGGTTAGACTGGAAGCTGACCGCAACATAATTGGGAATAGCTTCGGAGAAAGAAGATGTACAGAGTACTGACGTCCATAATTCCTAAGAAACTATATCCATTTTCATATATATATATATATATAGTGGCAGTGGGCTGGCCATGTCTGTCGAAGGACCGATGGCCGTTGCAGCAGACGAGTCCTTGAGTGGAGATCGCGAATCCGCAAACGCAGCGTAGGGCGCCCCCCTGCCAGGTGGACCGACGACCTAAAGAACGTGGCTGGGGGAGACTGGATGCGGAAGGCAGAGGACCGAGTGTTGTGGCGCAACTTGGGAGAAGCCTATGTCCAGCAGTGGACTGCGATAGGCTGAGTTGATATATCCATTTTCACAATGTCGAGGCTTTGCCAGCACTGTTTGGAAATGCCTACTATACTAAGGTTATTGATTTACTTCTGCAAGCAGAGACTATACAAGTACTTAGCTTGCTTTTTTGGGGATTAACTCTTTCAATATTTAGCCATATAACCCGGAAGGAGGATTCAGTGGTGGTGCAGAGACCTCGTGGCCGCTCACCATTGCGCTGGTCAGACCTCATCAAGACCATCACGCACTCCACCCTCACACAATGTTTTCGCAGCGCCAATAATAGAGCGGAATGGAAACGCATCGCAAGAGCTGCTACTCGTTTTTCGAGACCTGATGTAACTAAGACCACTTTGCCAAGAGTGAACGAATAAGAAGAGAGATCTTTCAAACCGGGGGCTAACTTTTCCAATGGTCTATGGGTTGAGTAAAATTGTCAAAGAAAAGACTCCATACGTAGCTCTTTTTTGGGTTAGAAAGTGTCTCGGCCTAGGCAACAACGTTGGACAAAACGTTGTTTTTCCTCCGCTCAGTCGCCGATAGTTTTTGCTTTCTTGTTTCGTTCGAGCTCCAATTTAACACTTGTCGCTGGCGTGGCGCCTTTGTAGTGTACGCGAGGTGAGAACTGGCCGTTAATTTTAAATAATTCTAATTGGAATTCAAAAAACAAATGCTTGATAAAATTTCGTATAAATTAATAACTCCTTTAAAAAAAACTCCTTTAAACTTTTCTTATTATAAAAACCTGGTGTAAGTAGTTTACCTAAGGAACACTGTCATGGAAATGGATATATAAAAACTTACCCTTACTAACACACATGCTCATATTGGTCATCACGCGTCACGTGCGTGTGGAAGCGTTTAAAACATGTAGCGTAGTGTCGAAATCTGCATTTGCTCTCAAGCATACACGTGAGAGCAAATGCTGATTTCTACACTACGCTCATTGATATCCTCCATCTGGGTAAGGTGGAGAGTATGTCGGACTTCTACCGACATATCCTCTACCATTAAAAAAAATTCATGTCATAATATATATTTGCACACATCAAATCATGTTCGTGTCGCGTGTGTGTCTCAAAGTTGTTACAAATGGGTGTCAAGCTCAGCAATGCTAGGTATCAACATGACGCTGGTATTCTGCTGAATCCCAGTTTTTTTTATAGTTTTGAGGCCTCTCAGGCTCGGGTGTGCACTTGTGCAGATTACCCCGCGATGCCGATTGAATATCATCATGAAAAAAGAAAAAAATCTCCGTGGCCACTTCTCGCCAACCGAAGTACAGTGCGGTCAAATCAAAACTTTTTGCGTCCAAGAATGTCCGTAAAAAAGTCGTCCGTGTAATGACGATCTGATTTGTCGGCGACCGTTAGCGCTACGATCGCGCCCGGTCCGACACCCATTGTCCGTCGGTTCGAACCCGGCCCGAGTAAAAAGATCGCGATAATACGTGACTACGTGAGCTGTTATATTAGTACTGTTACATCGCAGATTTTTGACGAAAAATGTCATTTCAGGTTAATGATTGGACGTGATTTTTGTATCCTTTAATTGATTCTTATTAAATCTGTAGCTGAAATTCGGAAAGCGTGACTTTAGTAACGGATTTGTATGAGGCTATGAGCACGTACCTAGTTTTCTTTTAAACATAGTTTATAAACCGGCCAAGTGCGACTCGGACTCACGCAGTATGGTTCCGTACCACCCATCGACCTGATACCCCATAGATACTGATTTAATTTACGAGAGTTCATCAAAAGACGTCAACGTACCATGCGCGAAATATTAATTTTTGCATCTCTTTCTTACGCAATGATACACTTTTTTTAATAAGAAAGAAAGAAACATTTATTTGACACAAAGCACATAGATACACAGACACAATTCAACAGGAACAATTAAATACCTATACATAAACGGATCATAGATACTGTGCCAAAAAGGTCCAAAAGGTCGGGTTTATAAATGTATATTATGTTATCTCAATCAATCAGTCAACTCAGCCTATCGCAGTCCACTGCTGGACACAGACCTCTCCCGAGTTGCGCCACAACACTCGGTCCTTTGCCTTCCGCAACCAGTCCCCCCATTATCTTTAATCATGTCTACGGTCCACCTGGCTGGGAGCATATGTTATCTACATTGTGAAAAACTATGCTTGAATTATTAATTTTTTGCTATATCTTCGTAGTTATAGGCATCTAAACTAACAAAAATATTGCGTTGAAATTATGACGAAGAAAAGTATTATATTATTCATCATCATTATCATTTCAGCCGAAAGACGTCCACTGCTGGACATAGGCCTCCCCCAAGCATCGTCACAACGACCGGTCCTGTGCCTTCCGCATCCAGCGGATTCCCGCGACCTTCACCAGGTCGTCGGTCCACCTTGTGGGGGGCCTACCCACGCTGCGCCTTCCAGTACGCGGTCGCCACTCCAGAACTTTACTGCCCCATCGGCCATCATTTCTGCGAGCAATGTGCCCCGCCCACTTAAGTTTGGCAATTCTTCGGGCTATGTCGGTTACTTTCGTTCGTTTTTTTCGTTTATTATATTATTAGAATACAAAAAATGAATTTGGAAAAAAACAAACATATCAGTGTAGATTATAATCTAGCCAAGCGATTGACATCAACAACAAAAGGTTCTGTTACGATTTAGGGGGTGTTTTCCCGTTTTCCCGCGAAACGCTAATTTCATCAAAAATGTGAGTAAAAATAGCCAATGTATGGAAGAATGTAGCTAAAACCACACGGCAGGATGTTCCTCGGAAAAGAGGCCCGTGCCCAGTGGGACAGTAATGGGCTGCTTTATATGTATGTCAGGAGTAGTACGAATTTATTTTGTTTTTTTTTTAATCGAACCCAGACCGCACCAGACAACATCTACACTGCAAAAAGACAATTATTCCAACGTGTCATCACGTTTAACCAAGCAGGGTACAGGCAGAGTTTACCATCCCATACAGGTATGATTAGCGTAAAAACGAAGGTCAAGTCCCAGCAGTGTGTAATTCGTACAGATTGCTGTACGGAATATAGCGCAGTTTCCTTGTGGTCATACTAGTTTGTCATATCAGTATAATGACCACGAGGATATACATGTCCTCTTGGTCATACTGTACATAATATTTTCAGAAAAAAGATTTTTCTTCCTCCTGTATATTATATAGTGGCGCCATTTAGTATACTCATGACGAACTAATTATTATTAATTATTTTGGTTCCCTTTACGATTAATTAATTGTTAGTCCGTGTGGTGCCGGACGTAAAGAATTGCACCACACCACCCTACCTATATCTTCTCATGGGCGTCGTAAAAGGCGACTAAGGGATTCACCAGAGGATGGGCAGCAGCGTTCTCGGAATATTTAACCAACCAACTGCGATCGCCAACCCGCCTCCCAAGCGTGGCGATTATGGCATGGTCCAGCAGTGGACATCTTTCGGCTGAAATGATGATGATGAACTGTAATTTTGCAGGTTGCAATAGTAAAGATTCTTTTAATTTTAATTAAGGCGCATGTAGCAGCCAAGTGGCGCCCCCATCAGTAAAAAAATATTACTCACTGAATACATCATATATCAAAAATTCGTAGGGGAAGGGGGGGGGGGCATGACGGGGTCGCGAGGCAAGACGGGGTACCACACACATACAAGAAACTAGACGTTTGTGAATAGAAAGCAATAAGCCAATAGGAAGCCTCATTCGACCAACGGTCAGTGCTTTCAGTATATTACAATGTACTCTGTGGTCAGTGCGAGAGAAACTTTGATTGGGAGTGCACGCATCTTTTGTTTACAAACGAAAAACTGTTTTAACGTTTCGTCGATCTAATTGTGTGTAACGTTAAACGTCATTATTTTAAGGTAATTATGATCACCCCATTTATGTCTTTTTGATGTTTGTTTACTAGTGTTGTTTATTTTGATATGGTATGTTGTTTGTATGAATCCGTTAAACATTTTATTAGTGAAATTTTTTTTTGTTCAATGTTACCTTTTGAGGCAAGATGGGGTATTGGGTGTAGGGTATGATGGGCTATTGGGGCAAAATGGGGTTGTGGATTTGGGATCATTTAAATTTCCAAATAAATAACATTGGTTTATTATGTTTTAGGTAAAATGATGGTACGTACTTACAAGAAAAATACCAAAAGAGGAGAGTGGTCGACGGATGCTATGAAAACAGCTATAACCCATCATACCTCATAGTATGGGGCAAGATGGTTTTTCGTAATGTTCCTATTAATGATTAATTATTAAAAAATGTGCCTAATTAATTAATTATTATTAATTATTAATTAATTATTAGACTGCCTCGTTGGTCTAGTGGTTGCAAGCGCGACTGCTGAGCGTGAGGTCCTGGGTTCAATTCCCGGGTCGGGCAAAGTGTTATTGGGTTTTTCATTAGAAAATTCTCAGTAGCAGCCCGGAGTCTGGATTTGTGCCCGGTTAATGGCAATAGGCTCGCCCCCTATTACATGGGACTTACAACATAACTGGCGAAATGTGGGTGTACTATACACCTCTGCCTACCCCTTCGGGGAAATACAGGCGTGATGTTATGTTATGTTATGTTAAAAAATGTGATAAGTTGATTTTCCAAAGACTGTACCAAATCATAGTTAGATTAATGACATAACGTGCCATAAATTAATAAGAGTAATAAACATAGTGATTATGCTATAACTATTTTTGTTATTTCCCTTAGCTACCCCATCATGCCCACCCTTCCCCTATTTAAATTTTTATTTTTAATAAAAAAAAATACTAATGGGGGCGCCACTTTCTTCTTAGTAGCGCCTTCTTATTCGGAAAGAGTCCCGTGCCCAGTGGTACAATAATGGGCTGCTTCTGTATGTCGGGATCGGGACTTCGGGAGTAGTACGAAATTATTTTGTTCTGTGCGGCAATCGAACCCGGGTCGCACCAGACAACATCTACATTGCAAAAAGACAATTATTGCTCAGCCACTAAGTCCAACGTGTCATCAAGTTTAACCAAGCAGGGTACATGCAGAGTTTACCATCCCATACAATACAGGTATGATTAGCGTAAAAAACGAAGCTCAAGTCCCAGTCACAGCAGTGGGTAATTCGTACAGGTCGATGTACGGAATATAGTGGCGCCATCTAGTATACTGATGACGAACTAAACACTTAGAAAGAGAAACTCAGTGAATAACTCATTAATTAATTAGGTATAGTTATTGTTGATTTCTATTTTCTAGTAGGTAATTATAATAATTATTATTCATAATTATTTAATTATTATTCATAAATCAAAGTTTTAACCGGATTAAATCGCGTTTTTTTTTATATATACAACGTGTATCAGAAATGCGTGGTCATATTTTAAGAGCTCATTCAGTACATAGCATAGAACAACTTTTACTATGGGACCAACCCTGAAATCGCGAAAAAAATATCAGCTGATCCCTACTAAATCATCGATGTCGCTCGATAAAATGTAAGGATCAGCTGATTTTTTTTTCGCGATTTCAGGGTTGGTCCCATAGTAAAAGTTGTTTTAGCATCCCCTGAATAAGCTGTTCAAATATGACCACGCATTTCTGATACACGTTGTATGTAAAGACGCTTGTCATCTTAGTCTTCCTGCGACCATGAACGCTGCAAAGCTTTCGAAACGTCAGGAAAACCAATTTAAATAATATACGCGATTTAATTTAATGTGTAGTAATCGCGAAAACCTAAGAAATAATTATTATTGTTTCAATTATAAAAGCTTTTTTATTGCAACTTGCAAAATTACAGTAACGGGAATAAAAATAAAACCATAATGACGACTACTGAAACAATAATAAATATAATAATTGCTGTGTTAACCCAACAATATAATCTGGTGGTCTTCAAGACTCGAGTGAATAGGTTTTTGCTGGGCAAGCATGTACCATCGTCGACCGCACCATCGCTTAACATCAGGGGGACTAGTACGAGTTTGACACTTTATATATATACTACTTTATACTATACTTTCATAGTTTTCGTCGATTTTCATTCATAAACTAGTAGTTCCTCCTCGTATCCGCCAGGGGCGCTACTGATTAATGAATGAAAGTCGTCGAATTCGATGGAAGTATCGGTAAGCGTCAAACTCGTACTAGGCCTACAGGTGAGGTGGCGGTCAAACGCAAGCCCGTTAAGAATAAAAAAAAAAAAAAAAAACAAGGTTTGCATGCCCTTTAGGCGGAATATTATGTACCAATACAATTTTTTTTTCCATCTATGTATCAATATTCACGCAAATTGAAATTTAAATTGAATTGGTTTTCCTGACGTTTCGAAAGCTTTGCAGCGTTCGTGGTCGCAGGAAGACTAAAATGACAGACAAGCGTCTTTACAGATATTTAAATTTTTTTTTTAATAATATACGCGATGTAATCCGGTTAAACTTGTTTGATTACAATCTGTAAAATATAGTTGGTAGTTTTATATAGAAAAAATGCCTAAAGTGGCCGTTTTTCGCACTTTTTCTATCTACAACTACAGCGAAGCATAATTTACTGAGTTAATAGTTTCTGATTAAACTCTGTACTTCAATCGTTAAAAACGAATTTTCGATAAATGATGTATTCTGCGAATAATAATCTTTTTACTGATCTATGAAATATCTACGCAACGCATCTTTTATTTATTTATGGTATACCAAGAGTAATACATATATAGCATACAGAAAACACACAACTTTTCTTATATGTATGCCCATAACAGGTAACACACAGCACTCATAGAAATCATACAACAAGAATTTGGTAATTTTGAAGCAGACGCTTTATAATAAATACGATCTCGATCGAGGTTTCAAGTTGAAACTTTCAACTCGACTCAAATACAGAATAAAATGCATGACCTGTATCTAAGGTGAATAAAATTTATAATTCAGCAAACGCCTGTAATAGTGGTGTGAACCGGTTCTCAAAAAACCGGATAATCACCGGTTAGAGTGAGTACCGGAGACTAATCGGTGATTTCACTAAACTACCGGTTATTTGATTTGTTGCAGAACGCGCCCAAATGGGGGTTTTTTTTTCAGCGTGTTTTTTCTTCTCGTATATATAGATTATTTCCCCCCTTTAATTGGGGGAGGCCTATGTCCAGTAGTGGACGTCTTTCGGCTGTAATGATATATAGATTAACGGCCAAAATTAATATCCAATCTATCCACGATTTGTCCTACTAGAGATAGGAATTTGACATAAGCTCCATACAAAATATGTCAAATTTCTATCTCTAGCAGGGTAAATCGTGGATAGATTGGATATTAATCTTGGCCGTTAGAGTATTTTGAATAACCGGAGATTATCCGGATAATCTCCGGTGATTCAATAAAATCTCCGCATAATCTCCGGAGGCTGAAATTGCCTCCGGTTCACACCACTAGCCTGTAATACAAATACAAACCGGTGCATGGCCGCAAACAATAAGTTTTCTACTGTAAACAACTTGTACTGTTTTAACATTTTTTTTGTAACTCGACGATCAGCCGGATCAGCTTGCTCATTATCGAGTCATCTCATCTCATAGCCCTAAACCTGACCCGTCGCAATGGGCTTGTAAAGTGAGGTATTACATTCCCGTTCCCGTCCAAACAAGAGTAGATTTCTATTCTAATAATTCTTATATTATGGAATTATAAGAGGGACAGCGCGTACGCAGTCCCTCACTACCAAAAATAACGCGTCCGAGATATCCACATTAGGGATATTCGCAGGGGTCAACCCAACCGCAGTGCAATGGTTAGGCCTCGCCCTGGGGGAACCGCCTGTATGATCACGGTATCCCCTACGCCAGGTAAGTATGATTTTTCTACAGTATCACGCGAGGGTCATTCAACGGCGGAGAATCTTAACACCGCGGTTCATGAAACGCCCCCTCTGGTACAACGCCATCTAATGAGGACGTTAGAACTAAGCAAACTGTCATGGCGGACAAGTACATGGTGGAACACGTTTTGTCAAACAGCTCGTTTTGTTTACGCAAGAAAAAAATCAATTACAGAAGCCAGTGGACTAGTGGACTATAATTTGGGCCTGCTTACTGCAACAGTTGAGTCCATCTGTCTTGATGTGTTTATCGCGTGTGAACATGATTAAGATTCGAGAAATGCATTGAGGTGGTTAGCCGATAAAAAGTGGTTTGAAATGTGGAAGGATTTGTAATCTACGCTAATGTAGGTGCATTAACTGGCTTCTTATCTTACAAACCCTGATTTTCTTACGTATAGAAATTCTAAATCAAATGATAATTATTTAAACAACGTGTAATAAACACACTTGTCCTGATAGTAGTTTGTTCATAATCACTAACGGCCAATATTAATATCCAATCTATCTACATTACCCTACTAGAGATAGGAATTTGACATAATATTTTGTATGGAGCTTATGTCAAATTCCTATCTCTAGTAGGGCAAATCGTGGATAGATTGGATATTAATTTTGGCCGTAATAGTATCAATTAGTATTGTCTTTATAAAGTTCATACCCTGTTACATTTTACCACAAACAGTAAAAAATATAGACGAAGTGCTGCGAACAATCTTTTTAAGGGTTCCGTACCCAAAGGGTTCTAAACGGGACCCTATTACTCTCGCTAAGCTCTCCGTCCGTCCGTCTGTCTTTCACAGGGCTGTATTTTTTGAACGGTAATAGGTAGCCGGTTCAAATTTTCTCAGAATATGTGTTGCTATGATCCCTATCACGACAAGTACTAAAAAAAAGCTTACAACCATAGGGGTCCCCATACAAGAAATCCCGAAAAACATGCATTTTTTTTGCAACGTTTTTGTTCCTGCTCTATCTTCAAAACGGTAATACATACCATCGTCAAACTTGGTCTGATTATAGTGCATACTATGTAGCTTAGCAACAAGTACTAAAAATAGGCCAAACAGAAATATGTGGTGGCACCTACGTAACAAAGAGATGCAAAAATTCTTATTTCGCGTACTGAGCGTTGATGTCTTTTGATGAACTCTCGTAAATTAAATCAGTTTCATGGGGTATCAAGTAATGGGTGGTACGGAACCCTTACTGCGTGAGTCTGACTTGCACTTGAGTGGTTTTACTTTTATTCTATTACCCTTGGCTTACCTTTTAATAAAATCATCGTTTTAATACACAAAGTAGAATTATATTTTGAGAATCCCGACCTTTTGTCTGCCCATATTACCTACTCGTAACTTAGGTTTAGGGTCATAGTGACCTCTAGTTTTTATGGGCTTCTAGAAATAATGTTAAGTATTTGTCCTACAGACGTTCTCGGAACAAGTCCGGCTGGTTTGGCTTGATACGTGCGACACAGGATTTAATTACTGCTATAAAAATATTGTGCTATTTATACGATTTTATTGCAACACGCCAGCGGTTTTAAAAATATTGGAATCGATTTATTGTTGGATTATTTGTATGATTCGGTTACTTGTATAGTTATTAACATAATATAAGTTATATTATGTTATATAACATTATAAAATAACATAACATCACGCCTGTATTTCCGTATAGTACACCCATAGACATAAATTTTATGATTACACCCACATTTCGGGAATAATCCCACATTTGGGCAGTTATAAGTCCCATGTAATAGAGGGCGAGCCTATTGCCACTAACCGGGCACAAATCCAGACAGTCATTAGAATGTTGCTAAAAGGATTGATAAAAGTATCTACAAGTCTTTGATTAAGTAAAGTAAGATAAAGTACCTATGTATTTAAAAACTTTTTTGTAACTTTCTTTTCTTTGATTTTTTACCAAAAGTTACAAATGAAAAATCTCGACATGAACATTTACGAAACATAGGTTTTAATTTAATAATTAAGTAAACAACGTGTGTGAACTTCGAACGCATGTGTAGAAATGGTTTTCAACTTGTCATAGTTAAGTAAAACAATAAAGTAGGTAAGAAGTTGAGATGCCAACTTCGTAAAAAAGTATAAAACATTTTGTGATTATGAAATTGTAATAACAACAGACGTAATTTTATGATTGTTTTGAACAGCTTTATTATCTGTTAGTTTTGGCGCGAACGCCTTACAGCTGCGTTCATCTAATTTCATATCATCCGATCAACAAATTGTTATCGCACGCAACGATATGCTTTCTAAAATTCCAATTTTCTTTTACATTGTCGTGTTGAAGTGGACTGGCTTGCTCCGTATTTAATTCCTTATCAATGGTGCCACCGGTCGTCCCGTTATCTAATTTCTGAACGAATGGAGACGGCTATTTTGCCGCCAACCGTGACCAATGCTACACTTTGGTGTCAGAGATATTTATATCGAACGTACAGTCGCCTTCAGAAAAAGTATTTGTGAATTTGTGAATTCGTGAATTCGAAAATAAAAATTTATTGCAATTCAAATGCACGTTGTAAGGTACTTATTATGTCTTTTGACTTTGTCTCTAGTCACAGATCTATATCTCTAGTAGACAACCTAACTTGTCAGTGCCAGTGTCGGACTCTTATCGACTAAAACCACCACGGTGTTCCTTCAACTACCTTAGCCGAGGGCGTGGGAACCCGTGAGTATTCACACAACAGCCCCCGACAGGTCCTGGCCCGTCACAAGCAGGCGAGCCCCTTCTCCCCGTGCGGCCTAACGGTGGCCGCACCCTCCTAGGCGGCGCACACGGAACACTACACGCCACCTCACCTCAAGGGCCTTTACCAGCTGTACCTGCTGCGCCAACTACGCCAGCTACGCCAGCTGTGTCAGCTACGCCAGCTACGCCAACTGAGCCAGCTACGCCAGCATGCTGCCAGTTCAGCATGCCAGCTACGCCAACTGTGTCAGCTACGCCAGCTGTGCCAGCTACGACAACTGTGCCAGATAAGCCAGCCGTGCCAGCTACGTCAGCTACGGCGGCTGCTGGTCGGGCAGCAGACTACCCCGAGTCTGCTGCTCGCAGGCCCTACCTCCTGTAATTTATTATAGAGATTTTCTTCCTCGCGGTCCTAGCGGTGAAGTCAAGCACCTTGGTCCCAAGAGGCGCGAGAACACTACTCAGCAGGCACTCCTGGGGTTAAGAGATCGACGGGGGCAGGGAAGGACAGTCCCCCCGCTGCCTGGCCAGTGGCAGGATGAGTGCACACCAGGCCCGCCCCTGCTCCTCCACTGTGCCCTCTGTTGGCATCAGAGGGACACGTGGAGCAACTCCCCATTGGCCCATATGGGGCCCCTCCCGTACCAGAATATTCGCCACTGGCAATAAGATAAATAAATGATTATGATTATGATCCCCCGAAGGTAAATCCCTCTAAAGGATTCTATTGCCCGTACCCAGGATACACCGGCCCAACAACTACTGTTCCCTCCAGACGTGTCCAGAGGGACAAGCAGCCGTCAGACACACGTGGAGGTTTACTGGCCAGCACCCCGCAAATATTCAGCCTGTTTGGATGACAGGAGCTGGTTTAAGGTTTTTTCTTTGATGCTGAAGCCAGCAGTCAAGTTAATAAAAAATAAGTTTAATGTCATGTTTGTATAAGCTCTTTGCTATTTATTAGAAAGAATTAACAATGAGATTGAAACAGCCAAGTTAGTATGTAGTAAATAATATTAATAAATTAATAATAATGTAATAATTAATTGGTTACTCCGGTCGTAAGTGAATAAATGAATTCTTAACATAATTATGTCCATGACTGTACTTAACTTAGGCAGCAAGCGTTCACAAAAATTAATCGACAAGACCTTTGGACACTTAACTGCTTATGTTTTTAGGTATTTTACTGAACCGAGTGAACCAGAGAACCAGGTGTCAGGACTTATAATGAGTTTTGGCAATCTTTAAAAAAAACTAGAAACTCGAGTAAAACTGTACTTCAAAACATGCAGTCATGCAGGGCTTGATTTGGAGTTTATGCCGCCACCAGCCCCCAGGCTAATAAAAACTTGGTGAAATCCTCAAGTAGACGCTCCACCGCCGCCAATGAGGTAAGAAATGCCTAAGTAGATAAACCGAGTGTAAGTAACAGAGTGTCGGTCTTTTACTATTTTCCGGTAAGTACTTAGTTCAATCTAATTACGGGATACAACAAGAATCCTAAAGAAAATCAAGAATCTGTACTTAGGTACCTACCTAAGTACCTGCCTACCTAGATATCGGTTTAAAGAAATTTATTTTCAAAAAGACAAAATATGCCACTTACATGAAAATAGTTTTAACATTTTAGTAAACTTATTCTAATGGTCGCCGAACACTCAGTCAATAGTTTCATAGCCTCAATAGGAAGGTGAAAATGTTAAATTATATATTGAGACAGTTGAGACTTAAAACCACTAAATGAGCTCACATTTTTTATATTGGATCACAATTTATTATATAGCTGTGCTTCTTCATAGGTAATACTTTTTTTTGCGTAGTTTGTTCTTACCTTTGGCAGTACAAGTAAGCTAGGTTGTCGAAGACTGCGTTTACTAATTTGTGATATTTTTACAAAAGACAAGTTGGTATGGAAGGTTTTATCGATTATTTTCTTTAAGTAATATACATATATATTTAATTGGTATTTCACGAAGTGGCATCAATCACGTCTAGACCCAAATATTTGAAAGTAGTACGAGGTCACATACTCACAGTAAGTTTTCTACTCAGCCTATCTGAACATAGCCCTTTCAAAGCGATGATCCTGCTCCTACTACCCATAACAGCGCCCTGATATCCCGGTCCCATTTTTGTTGGGTCTAGACCACCATTGGCACGTGTCAGCGAGAGAGCAAATAAAACGCATACACGCAACAAGTGCAGTAACTTAGAGAAACCCTGAAAGTTTTCCGCCTGTCATAAGGGTGACGTCTTCAAAGCGGGCTTGTACGAAAATTTATATAAAGCAATAAGTTTCACGGCACACGGCACGGAAAATCCAATATAAGAGAGTAGGTACCGATCAAAAATCAAATTGCGAGCTAGCATTCAAAATACAACAACGTTAAGTTTTCCATTCAGGCTCCAAAATGAAACTTTTTAACCTGCCAATCAGCTTCTATAACACCTTTATCCTTCCAATATTCCCCTTATAGCATAGCTAAATCCACTTTTTTAAATATTTACAGCTTAGTTATGTAGATACAAATTTTTGGTGCATGGCGGGCTGGTGCGGCAGTTACCATGGCAACCACGTCGTTGTTTTGCCGATCGGACTTTGTCTATTTTTTTCTTGTTTCGCTTTTTTTGTACGGAAATATAGGCAGAGGCATGGAGGCAGACAATGCCTTTTAGAGGATACATGTTAGATATTCATATGTGTTTCATAAATAACAATTTTAACTGGCTTTTCAATACAAAAAATGTATAAGCCGTTTTAATAACGAAATGTAATGTTTTATGCATGCAGTAGTGTACCTACGGTATGGGGCCCAATAAATGTCCTGTGGGAATATAAAGAAAGAAAGAAAAAAACATTTATATAGTAGCAGTAGAGCTCCTTTGTGAAAGAGCTCGTCCGGGGAAGTACTACCACCGAACCTACTTCTCCGCCAAATAGTGATGCTTGCATTGCTGTGTTTTGTTCTGAAGGGTACGGGTGTCGGTGAAATTATCATCACATGAGACTTTCCATCTTCTTGTCTCAGTTTGGCGAACCGACTTGCGGTACCATTTAGGCAACAGTCTAGGACAGGACCTAGGTGGTATTGAGGTTGTAATGGGCAAAGATAACCGCTTAATATCAAGTGGGCCTTTAGCTCGTTTCGCCATCCAATACTATAAAAAAAGTATCTGTTTAATTTTGAATGTAGAACCATTTTTCTAGGCATAAATCGTTAGGTTCATGGTATAATAAGATTACCTACCATGGTTAGGTTAATAACCTGTGCGAGTCCATATAATTCTAAGTGATTATTTACTCTGTGTAATTTTAAACACACTTTCTCAGTGATTAAAGATGATTACAAATGGTGTTACTTATTATTTCGATGTTGTAATATTTATTTGTTAAAAAAAATGTTTTTTTTAATTTTCGATAAACAACTTATTTGTGTGTTTAAAATGCATCTATAGACGTAATAAATAAGACGTAATAACCGTGTTTTCATTTATTGTCGTATTGTCATATCCACGTTGATAAATGTAAGTTTGTGAATTTTTTTGGATGTTTATTACTCAGTCACGCTGAAACGGCTGAACGGATTTGAATGAAATTTGGTATGTATACTACGTAGATAGACCGTAATACAGATTAACATATATTAAGCTCATTGATTACTTTTAATACAATCAATGTATAAGCTATACTTTTTATGCCGGGAAAATAAACAGGTACCGAGAGATGAGCGTTATGTCTTTCTGTGATAGTTAAACGTGGGCGAAGCTGCGGGCAAAGCAAAGTATAGTAAATAAATATAGTAAAGTAATAATATAAAATAAAAGTAATGTCGTGTTATGCTTTTAGGAACCATCTTGCTACAGAAATTCAGCTAGGCGCAAGAAATACTTTATAATCTTTCTGTACCTGATTTAGTCAAAATAAAGTTATTAATTTTAATAGAACTTTTCAGTACAGTTTACTTCAATCAATTTAAATAACTAATTAAGTATGGAAAGAATATTTTTCATTTAAAATAACTACGTAAAACTTATTATCGCGTATTATAAACATCTACATAATTTGAGTCTTATTACAAGTTCATACGATCTGTTTCTGCTTGAATGTGTTTCATGTAAGTAAAACTTTCTACATGAACGTGAAGTTAGCCACTCATTATTTGAACGTTCGTTCTTATTACCTGACTTGAAAAGTACAGAACGTACGATTTTAACAACCCTTTTTTTCAATTCATCACTAATGCCTTTAATATGTAATTACTTAAATGAATTCAAGTTACATAATAGCACATAATTTGTGTTTGTGATAGAAAAAATAAAATAAAAAACAAACTAAACAAAGTGGTAACTGTAGTTGTAATCACTTCTTATCAGGTTTACGAACGCACCCTTCAAAATGATAACACCGAGTTGAAGTTATTCGCAAATCAAAGTGTTGGCGAACAGTGCTTCGCAATATTATTTATCTCTTCAAAATTAGAAAGATATTGTAAATAAAACCATGCTATCCAGCCTCAGGACTGGAGTTCAGGGCGTGGTATGTCTGTCACAAAATCCAAAAAACGTTGTACTTGTTGTAAACAATCGTATTATATAATATCGTTTTGACGTTTGTGTTTCAACCGTGGTGAATTGTGTCCGTATTTTCAGTGGCGTGCTGCATCCAGGAGTATTCAGACCAGCTCAGCTCTGCAGCATGACAGCCTGTTCGTCCACCGCGACAGCCCTGAGGACAACCCTGACGTCCCCTTTGAGTTCTCGGAGGCGAATAAAAAGGTAGAAGACAGTCATCTGTTTTCATTAAAACATTTGTCTTTTCGCTGTTCTTGATTCAAAATATCGATGATTGTGATAGTAGGTCGTTGTTATTACGGTGCCAACAATATTGCCTGTAAAAAGTAAACGCCCAGCACAATTTAGATGGTTTTAATGGCCAATTATTTTAGGTTAACCTTATATTATTATTAAACATAACATTGTGAAACTTAAGTCATTTATAAAATTATGTAGGTAGTTTGTTTAACTAACTAGTCGAGTATAAGCAGACTAAATATCTACTATCCAAGTTTTCTATTAAGGTATGCCATGCTTACCATTCAGTATATTGCAATGTTGTGCTAACTTTGACATAAAACTAGTGGTGTATAATCGGTTCAGACCCGGTTTAAATATTTAGATCAATAAGCTTGAGCTGCAGCTCAGTGAAGAAATACGCAGCTCACTGCTCAAAGAAAAGTCATTGTTTGTTGCACGAGAGATAAAAAATTACAATTTCAATAAAAACCTATTTGAATGTGTGATCGGGAGTGGGTCGGTCGGTGTGGTGAGTTGCGGAGTGAATGAGTGAACATACATTGAAATAGATTGAACACTACAAACTCAGCGAATCACCTCACAGATCATAACTCGAAGTAGGCAGAGACACAAATTGAGCTGATCTGTGAGACGGTTCACAGCTCTGGTTCATACATGTGAACCGTGAGCTGAGCTCAGCTCACACATTTTTGTCGAGTTACCCATGTCTACATAAAACCACAAACTCAAGGTTGATAACGAAAACTTAAAACTTGGGCTAAATGTTAAATTCATAATATGCATTTGAGGTTACAAAATTACTACTACATTTTCTTAACAAATATCCCAGTGGTTAATGTTTAGGTGAAAAGCACAAGACAAGTAAGATTTATTAATCTGTAATATGCAATATATTTAGTAGGAGTAGCGCTCCTTTGTGAAAGAGCTTGTCTGGAGAAGTACTACCACCGTACATACTTCTGCCGCCAAACAGTAATGCTTGCATTGCTGTGTTTCGGTGTGAAGAATATGGTGCCGGTGAAATTGCAATCACATGAGACTTTTCATCTTCATGTCTGTTTGGCGAACTGACTTGTGGTACCATTTAGGCAACAGCCTTGGTGGTATTGCAGTTGTTATGGGCAAACTGCTTAACACCAGGTGGGCCTTAGCTCGTTTCGCCATCCTATAATATAAAAAAAGCATTTATTTCACCTGTTGAAGGTTGCGGAAATCCGCTGGTTGCGGAAAGATCAGGACTGGTTGTTGTGGCAATGCTTGGGGGAGGCCTATGTCCAGCAGTGGACGTCTTTCGGCTGAAATGATGATGATGATGTATGCAAGTTTAACAAACGTTGAATGCTGTGTTTACACTGAATTCTTTTCATACATATTTTTGATCTAGTTAAATATAAATAAACTGCAGCAGATCAGTTGTCAACCAATGGACTTTTTTACTGTATCCATTAGCCGCTCAAGTTGATTAACACAATAGACAATGATGTCGGCTTTAAAAGGTGTTTGGACAGACAAAGGGCTCTTAGACAATGATTATGTTAGTATTATGATTTACTTTTACTTTATTAAAAAAATGACGCAAAAGCAGTGTGTCAGGATCATACCAGGTGATAATCCATAGTATGTATCCTTACCCCTAACCCAATGGGAAACAGGCGTGACGATATGTCATCATCCTCCTCGCCTTTACCCAACGATGTTGGGGTTGGCTTCCAGTCTAACCAGATCCGGCTGAACATCAGTATTTTACACAGAGCGACTGCCATCAGACCCCTGCAACCCAGTTACTGGGTAATACCGACATTCGGAGGTTAGACCAGTTGTCAGACTTTCAGACTTTCAGACTTCTGACTACCCGTATCAACTACCATAGATATTCGTATGACGACCGGGACCAGCTTAACGTGCTCTCCGAGGCACGTAGGGGGTCTCGATTTGTAACGAAGTGGTCACCCATCCACGGACTGACCGAGGCAAATGCTGCTTAACCTCGTAGATCGTTCAATCCGCGCGGTTGCTACTTCGCCACGAGCTATATGTCTGTTATTAAAAAATTAGTAAAAATACAGGGATATAATATAAAATGCTTTACAATGTCAAATGTCTTGAGTCATTTAATGTATTTAAAATAATATTATCGACGCATGAAAGGCAATCCTGACTAGTGACATAAAACTAATCATATTCCTAAAACTTTTTCCAGAGAGTAGATGCCTTACTGGCAATTTACCCAGAAGGCCACAAGCGTGGTGCTATGATCCCGTTACTGGATCTGGCCCAGCGCCAGGCCGGAGGCTGGTTGCCCATCTCTGCCATGCACAAGGTGGCTGAAGTCCTCAACCTGCCACGCATGAGGGTATATGAGGTTGCCACGTTTTACACCATGTTCATTAGGTGAGTCGATTTTAGAAACACAAATAAATTATGAAAAGCTTTTCTTGTCTTGAGCGCTGGAACTTTGTCTGCTACCCGTAACATTGTCATATGAACATAGCTTTGTCAGTACATAGCTATAGATAGATAGGTAGATAAAACGTTTATTTAGTACAAAACAAGACACAGGACATACAAGTAAATAGATATAAAAAACTGGCCAAGAGCATGTCGGGCCATGCTCAGTATTATAGGATTCCTTAAGTAGGTCTAATTACAAACGAATCAAATCGAATATTAATCATTGCTATTTTAGTTTTTGCAAACAGCGCCACCTAGCGCTGAATTTAAGAAGCTAAATTTAAGAAGTGTGTCACATCAATATAACACAAAGTTACTTTTTGTGATTTTTTTAAATAGGTCGTAACTAAAGGAGCATTATTTGCTATGATATTTTTTCTCTAAGGTCAATGACCTATGAACTAGGACGCCTTGAGTATTTTGCAGTTTTCTCACTATAACTCAAAAATTTATAATCACATTATACTCGGAATAATTTTAAAAGAGAGTTTTTATAAAGGTCTATCAATGTGGAAGATTATAAGTTTCTACGTTGCATAGCTTGGAAATGGCAGGGGGGGACACATTGCAAGCCACTTTGGCGGGCTGTATTTCGCAGATGGTATACCTGATAAAAAAGTTGTGTATGAACAACCTTCATTTTAGTAGACCTATTCAATGATACCCCACAAGAGGGGGTCAACGAAAAAAAATTTTTCATCCCCATTTCACATGTATGGGCGCCACCCCTAAAATACGTTATCAAGATTTTTTTATTCTTTTAAAATTGAAATCTATATCTATACCATTTTTAACAAAATTTCATTTACTTATGTTTATAACTGTAGAAGTTATTAAGCTGTAAAGGATTACGACAGACGGACGGACTTGACGAAACTATAAGGGTTCCTTGTAGGTCTACGGAACCCTAAAAAGGAACTTGAAAAACTCGGAAGAGAACACAGTGAGTTTATTATTATCTTATTATAATAAGTACTATGTTCATATGACAACCGCACCCGCAGCACCAGGCAGCTTAAAATGCTCTCCAAGGCACGGAGAGATCTCTTTCAATTTGTAACAAATGGTCACTTATCCACAGACTGATCACGGCATATGCAGCATAACCCCACAAATCGTATACAATCTGCGCTTTTGTTATTTAGCCATGAGCCCCTCTAACTCTATAAAGCACTCACCTTGCCAGGGACGTCTTAAGCTATGCAGGGGCCCTTGGGAGTGGAAGGCCCTGAAGGGGGCCGAGCTGGATGGGTCGCGAATGCCAAGCTTTACAGTTCTCGTGGCTCGTGGCCCATCCACCCAGGCGAAAGTAGGCTCACGGTGGAGTTTTTAGTGGGTGCGAGCCCCACATAACCACACCGCCTCCCCGGTGGTGTGACATGCGTGAGCATTTTCTCCGAAAAAAAAAAGGTCCCTTGGGCCCACAGTTTTGGGGCCCTTTTATGTAACACAAAAAACCTAAATAAAAACATCAAAATGTACTTTTGTTTTGTCGCTAAACTTTTGTAACTATTGGTTATTATTGTTAATATAGGTACTACAAAGGACACACGCATCAATCAACTCAGCCTATCGCAGTCCACTGCTGGACATAGGCCTCTCCCAAGTTGCGCCACAACGCTCGGTCGCATGCTGAGCAAAAATTTTCTGGGGGACCCTGGATATCTGGGTGTTTTGTTAATTATGGGTTGAACTGAGAAAACAATGTAATTTTTTTAATTAAAAAAATTACTTAAATAATACATAGGCAAAATACATAGACTGGGTTTCGGTCCCCATCAGGCCGTGGGTCATAGGCTTGTGCCCCCTGTGTCCTTATAGAAAAGAGGGTACTGCACCTTTCCAAAAGCGAGAAAAAATGCTGAAATTATATGTATTCTTGCCTCAAAAAGTTTCAATACAGCGGGAACAGAATTTAATAGTTATTGGTTTTACACCTTGCAGGCGACCAATCGGCAAGTACCACATCCAGGTCTGCACGACGACACCGTGCTGGCTTCGTGGCTCTGATGCGATCCTCAAGGCACTCACTGAGGGCACCCAGTGCCACGTCGGTGGTAACAGTCCCTGTGGAAAATTCTCAATTTCTGAGGTGAGTTGTGTTAAAATTATTAAAACGATTGTGTTTGAAAGCATAGAAACCTTGCCATTAATTTAACAAAGATTTTCTAATAAAAGTTTCTCCGTCGCCATTTGTCTTGCGCCCGTTGGTAAGTTAACTATAAACACTATTCGAGTTCCATGTAGTTTTGTTATGCGACTTATCTACATTCTTTGCCTGAATTATTAAAACTGTGTCAAGAAAATCAGTTCAGTTTATTTGCAGTGCTAAACTAACTCGTTAAAATAAACTCAAGGGAATTAGCCAAGACTGAAGCTTTGGCTTGATTTCACCAACGATAAACAACTGTTTACCCACAATTTCAGTAAATTTTTGGAGTATTTGGCCATTTACTCATAGAATTAATGTTGATGAACCCCGGCCTTAATGCCTCAATAAAAACAATATTGCAATTTATAACATATCAATGGAAATTTATGTTGACACTTTGCAATTAACAGTAGAGGGAAAAACTTTCTTCAATCTGCTAAAGCTGATGATAAAATAAAACAAAAAATTAGTTGGTAGATAATTTATTTTTTATGAAAATCAAAAAAAGCTAAAAATAAAGGGTCTAAATGGTTTTTTCTAAAGAAGTATTTAAATTAAATTAAATATTCTTTATTCAGGTATCTGGAACCCTTAATGTACAAACTTAACAACTATTGTTAGTAACATCTCAAAAAACCGGCCAAGTGTGAGTCGGACTCACGCAGTAAGGGTTCCGTACCACCCATCGACCTGATACCCCTTAGAAACTGATTTAATTTACGAGAGTTTATCAAAAGACATCAACGCATCGTGCGCGAAATGTGACCTTTTGCATCTCTTTCTTACGCAGATACAACCACATATGTCTATGTTTTCCCTATTTTTAGTATTAGTTGCTAAACTACATAGTATGCACTATAATCAAACCACGTTTGACGCTGGTATGTATCACCGTTTCGAAGATAGACCAGGAACAAAAACGTTGAGGTTTCTTGTATGGGGACCCCCTTAAGATTTAAACTTTTTAATTTTTAGTATTTTTCGTGATAGACACCATAGTAACACATATTTTGTGAAAATTTCAACTGGTTGTCTATTACCGTTACAAAGATACAGCCCTGTGACAGACAGATAGGGTCCCGTTAGCACCCTTTGGGTGCGGAACCCTAATAAACTAAATAAAAAACTACGTTTTGTCTGAATTCTCTCCACATGCACCGCTGTACAAAGATTCATGTACAGAGAATCCAGATAGCCTGCTATCATGACCATATGAAATGTGGTTGACCGTACCATATATTTTGCGAATAAATTACTTACTTGATTTATTTATTTCTTCCAGGTTGAATGCCTCGGTGCCTGTGTCAATGCTCCAATGATCCAGGTCAACGATGATTACTATGTGAGTACAGTACGACACAAAAGATAAGGCGCGTCATCAATCTTCGTTCGCGCAGACACGAAAAAATGATCGACTAAAACAATCAAAACATAATAAACCTTATGCGATGCCCATAAGGTATAAAAATTGATTGCCGTGTCGTCTTTTTCTATTTCGCTTATACGCTTCCGTACACTGCAAGGCACTGTAGCGGCAGCGGCTGAGCGGCGCGCAGCGATGGTGATTTCTTATTGGTTTACCAATTTCCATTATATTTAAATTGTTCATTGTTGTTGTTGTGTGTTATTGTTCATCGGTGGGCCCACAGAAATAGAGAGTAGTTAGAATGGTAAAGTGGGCGGTGTGGGCGCGCCACAACTTTGAACATGAAGCTCATAACCTAATATGATCAAACGACGCATTTAGTTGCTCGCGGAACATATCACTGTGCAAAGATGGGGCTATTATTAGTTTAAAATGCCGTCCTGTGCTGTTATAAGTTGCAAAGCTAGAATCCAAGTACTCAGTACATCAAAAAGGAGGATTTATTTTCACCAACGAGTATTAAATACCATACCAATACCAATAAAAAATATGTAATAGTCGTTGAAAACGATTCCTTGGCTAAATACAATTTAAAAAAATATTCATTACGTACGATGTTCCTTGCTGAAGCTGCGATAATTTTAAGGAAATAATGTATTATTACGCGAATGGCTGTCGTTGGTTCGCTGAACGACATTCCCGTAGTAGACAGGCTACTCAGCATGCATGCGAATATAACATCTATTTCTAATGTAATGTAGTACAAATAGCGTACTATAATTTAAGCGCCCTCTAGCGTCGAGTAGTTGAACTCGTTCGTTATTGCCAGGAACAGTTATCTGCTATGCTACCCTGCATGCATGCGAATTAAATATCTATTTCTAATGCAATAGGGAAGGTGACTTTTTTTTTAAATTAATTTTTATTAGAAATCTCGAAACTTTTTCAAGAAAAATAAGCAACAGTGGAAAAACCAATAAAATATTTAATAAAATGTCCAAGTTATAAGCGATTTAAATTTGTTCACTAGACAGAGACAGCACTATTGAAGAATGACGTCATTGTTCAAAATCTTCATAGTAACTTGACATCTCTCCGAACAATGTCCGTTTCGCACGACGAGGACAGAAAACGCCCCTTCCAAAAACTTAAAAAACGTGTATCTGACCCATTTTTTTATCGATTTTGTTTATTCTTTTTACAATGTTGTCCTTTTTGTACCTTCTTTTAATTAATATAACATTTTTGGTAATTTTTGGTAGTAGTCAACTACCGGATTGAGGCCAAAATAGCGTCAATTTAATGAAGCGCCCCTTGGCTTCGAGTAGTTGAACTCACTAGTTGTTGCGTACGATTTGATTATAATGGAAAAACGTCTTAAGTGATTTTGACATGATCGTTAAAAACAAATTTTAAAAACTCGCATTAAGATTGAATTAAATAAACACTGTACGAGTTTAAGGCCCAATTTGAATTTTAAATTGGGACCCAATCACGTCGCAGTTTTTTGTGTATTGTAATGTACTATTTCAGTTGTAAATGTGTGCGTTTGGCGACACTGGTTTTCGTACTTAGTAATCGTAATGCCATTCTAACTCTATCTATTTCTGTAGGTGGGCCATATAATATGTGTATTACTGTAAAATATTACAGAATAAAGATCGAAACCAGTTATCGAAATTGTTGTATTCTGGAAAAAATATATTTTACCAGGCATATGTCAATTGGCATATGTAAAAAAATATTTGAAACATTTATTCAGTATCTGTGTTCAGTATGGATCAGTCTTGGAGGATTTTACTACCCTGGAGTCGTAGTAATAGAATGAACATTACTCATACAGCTGCTATATTTTGTCTTAAACAGGCAGCAACAGCAACATGACAGAAAGAGATAGCCTACAATCGGCATGGCCTTCAAACGCCAATGATAGGTGGGCTTATTAGGTAGATGTTGCTCAGTAACAGGTTCGGAGATCAAATGGAATCGCTTTGTGTAAATATTGTATTCGGTCGTATCAGCTCGAACCGTTCAAAAGTGCCTTTCCGAATCCGTGAGAAAAGTTACTGAATCGTGTCCTCTAAACACTGTTCACAAAACTGAAATAGAAAATTTACGTCATCATCAGCCCATTATTGTCCCACAGCAGGTCGCGGGCCTCTTCTCAGAATGAGAAGGTTAAGGCCTTAGTCCACCACGCTGGCCTAGTGCGAGTTGGCGAACTGTACACACCATCGAGATCTGTATGGAGCACTGTCAGGTGTGCAGGTGCATTAAAGCAAGTGATAATTAAATTCTGATCCACACATGAATTCGAAAAGTCAGTGGTGCGGGCCGGGTTTGAACTCATACTCCCCTGCATGGAAGGCAAGTGCTCAACCACTAGGCTCAATGAAGTCAATTAGCAGAAACTCTTCCGAATCTCGGATTTGTGAATAGCGTTTAGTTAGAGGGCAACCGGCAACCGACATAGCCCGAAGAATTGCCAACCTTAAGTGGCAGTGGGTGGGCCTGATAAGAAGGCTCAAAGTTACTTAAAGGGCTTTGGAGAGGGCTATTCTCGGAGTGTCCCTGCTTGATCGAATCAGAAATGAGGAGATTCGCAGGAGAACGAAGGCAGTGGATGGGGCACATTGCTCGCACAACGGATGGCCGATGTGGCCGTAAAGTTTTGGAGTAGCGACCGCGTACTGGAATGCGCAGCGTGGGTAGGCCCCCCACAAGGTGGACCGATGACCTGGTGAAGGTTGCGGGAATCCGCTGGATGCGGAAGCGCAGGACCGGTCGTTGTGGCGATGCTTGGGGGAGGCCTATGTCCAGCAGTGAACGTCTTTCGGCTGAAAATGATGATGATGATGAGAGGACACGTTCAATAACTTTCCTCATGGATTCAGAAAGGTAACTTTCAGACGGTTGAGAATAAGCTACCCCTACCTGTTTAAACGGGATGGCAACCCCAAAGTTGTGAAAAAATTAGAGTTATATAGAAATATGCCTGTTTATTTATTGTCTAATGCGATATTAATTTTCGTTTTGCAGGAGGATTTGACTGTGGATGACACAAAAGAGATTGTTGAAAAGCTCAAAAGAGACGAAAAACCGCAACCTGGCCCTAGGTATATTTCCTTTCTATTTTACTTGATGTTAGGGTCTATTCAGCCACGCCACAACCACACCACAGCGACAAAAATGTCGCATAAATTACGTGTGGTTGCGTGCGATGCAGAAAATAAATTATGTTATTTTACTAATTGGATGTCAAAATCACTTTCGCGAGTCGGTTGTTTTTAAAACTAGGTGGCATCGACATTTTCTGTGTGATTTACCTTTGAAACAAAATACCGAAACAAGTCCACATATTTATCTTGTACTAAGAATTTGTGTGAGAACAATGCAGGGCAACGTCTGGACTGCCCTTTCGAAGAAAGTGCTAGAATGTAGCGGAGTGGCGCCACAGAATATCTAACAGTACTAACGTACAGCACGGCCACTCACCGCCCCCCGCCAATTTAAGATTCCTCGCACCCGCAATCTGACGGCAATTGAACTGTAATATTGCAATGGATGTCAATCGTGTGTCGCGTAGACAGAGAATAGAATAGACAAGTCCTCAGCGTATGCCGTATGAGATAGAGATAGTTCGATTTATTTTCAACTAGTTATGATTTTATCGTCTTTTTAGATGAAGTTACGAATAAATTTAGCTTATTATTGACAGAAAACAGTCTTGAGTACAATAATCCTTTGATTTACTTGCTGTAATAGATAAAAAAACAACTTGTTTGCCATCAATGACTAGTGGTGGCAAACAACAAAAACCGATACGCAAATAGAGACAGAAAAAAAATGTTATATCCTGCTCACACACATACATTTTGACATATGTGTCATCTCACTTTCGCAATTAAGAGCATGTCTACGGTCTGTCGCTATACAAGCACGCCATCTCTGAGAACTACTGAGAAGCGCTTGGAACCCAGTCGGCAAAACGAGCGGCGAGCATCTCTACACGTATGTGTGCGTTCGTATACATATCATAACACATAACATAACATCACGCCTGGATTTCCCCGAAGGGGTAGGCAGAGGTGTATAGTACACCCACATTCCGCTAGCTATGTTGTAGTCCCATGTAATAGGGGGCGTGTCTATTGCCATTAACCGGGCACAAATCCAGACTCCAGGCTGCTACTGAGAATTTCCTAATGAAAAAACCCAATAACACTGCTCGACCCGGGAATCGAACCCAGGTCCCCTCGCTCAGCAGTCGCGCTAGCGACCACTAGACCAACGAGGCAGGCGTATACATACGTAATCTTATGTATGTAGGTGGTGCTATGATTTATATTGTATTGAGTGGCCGAGGTGTGGTGGCGCACAAACCCTCTTTATCCTTGTATGTGTTGTAGGATAATCAAACAAATCGAATCTTTGCGAAAATCCTAGGATGATTGCAAAAGTCCGGATAATTGTGATCTCAGAAAGATTTTCGTTATCATACGAGCTATTATCAGAATCATCGCAAAAATCCCAATTTGTTTAGGACAATTGGAAACGAACGCTGATTGGGTAATCTATGAGTTGATTCATACAACTTAATTATGGTTGGTCAGAACATGGCTCGAAAGACGAAGGAATGTAGCCGTAAGTCAATCGGCGCATCCGACAGTGCATAACGTTCATATCAGCCAATCAGCGTGGTTGTGTACGTAAGGGGTTATTCGCGACTATCCTAAGATAAGCCCGATTTTTACAATGATCCTTAAAATAGCTCGGATGTAGCAGTACATCAGCGGATAGCAACTATTTGCTAGTCCTAGGACCTATGTCCGGTATTTTATTATTTTTAACGCATTTACGCATGCGAAGCCGCAAAGACGCAAGCAAAGACGTACCAAGTGGATAAGAATTTCGATACCACGAGCAATGTTCACGGTAGCTTAGTGGCTAAAGCACTGGCGTTCTGAGCCTGGAGTCGCAGGTTCGAATCCTGCTCGTGAGCGATTTTTTCTTTCCACAATTTAAATCGTTAGGTCCTTAAGTTCCAAGAAGTTCGTCTCGATTAGTTTCCGTGCATCAGGTAGTCCCTGCATGACATTCTTCACTATTTCCGCTACCAACTGGGGGACTTACATACATACATACATATTATCACGCCTGTTTCCCATTGGGGTAGGCAGAGACTATGGCTTTCCATCTGCTACGATCCTGACACACCTCTTTCGCTTCATCTAGGTCCATTAACTCCGTCATGCATGCTCGTCGGTTTAGAGAACTCTTAATCTGGCATTTTTTGAGAACGTCCGCGATTTGATCGAGATACGTTCCCAGAGGGACGACCTCTGGGAACGTATCGCGATCAAATCGCGATACATTCGCCTTCTAACTCTACAGGACTTACAGTGTCTATAAAAGCATGTAATTTTGTGATTTAGAATAAAAAACATGCCAATCGATTCTCCTCGTGATCCACAGACCAGTAAGCCTCTAGACGCCTACTAGCCGGTCACCCCCGGTCACCACGCATATCCAGTAGCACTGCATATCATACGCCCCGTCGCCAATCAGGACGTCAGTCCGTCAGCGAGCGGCACCAATCATACGGAATCATACCACCGAACTTTTGAGCCGACCAATCATAACGCGCTTACTTGTCTGTGTAACGCGCCGACCGACCCCGGTCCCCGCCAACATTTTAAGACTGTGTTATCATGCAAAACTTTGTTTATGCGGCGTCTTTGTGTTCTGAACGAACTAGTTTCTAAAATAGCATAAACAAAAAGTAACGTCGTATATTAGTAGGATTATAGTGCTATGCTATTTAGTTACAGAATAATATTAAGATTTTGTTTTCTCAGGAGTGGAAGATTCGCATCCGAACCTCTGGGCGGCCTCACATCCCTGACTGAAGAACCGACCGGACCTGGCTTCGGAGTACAGGACGCCCTGAAGTCCTAGATCAAAAGCCCAGCTGTTTTGTAAATTTTATTCATAGGCAATATTAAATTAAATCATGTTAGATCAGTTACTGACTTTTTATTTACTTTCTAAAATTATTTTAAACATGCCCGCGGCTTCGCTCGCGTGGGTGTCATTTATCGCACATCCCACGGAAACTGTTTATCTACCCAGGATAAAAAGTAGCCTATATGCTAATCCGGGTAATGATCTAAATTCCAAAACTTCATCCAAATCCGTTCGGCGCTTATAGCGTGATTCAGTAACAAACATCTTCACAAACTTTCACATATAGACTTACTAATAGACGTTGTATAGCGGTGGTCTTTGACTTGACCTTATAGTCAAAGGCGGTGGTATAGTTACACAATGCTTTGTCTTCTTTCGAATGTCAAATTACTGATAACAGAAAGTGAGAAATCGTTGTGCAACTATCCAGTGGCGGATTTACACATTTACCGCCAGTAGGCTATTCAAATTTTGCCGCCCCTATGGCGGTGCGAGATATCATTGTGGCGCTCCGTGGGAAGCCAAGTAGATATTATGTGTGCAATATAAAATAGAATGTAATTACTATTTTATCTTAAATTAACGTTGTTAACTTGGCGGTGACGTAGATCTTTTTGCGGCTGAATGTGCATAAACAACGAGGAACCAAGATGTTATATTAGCGCGAGCGAAGCGAGCGCGAATTTTTAAAAATAATATTTTGGTTTTATTGTACTGAACTGTATATATTATGTTGTATACTGAATAAGTAATACAAAATGTAACAGAATATCTGCTCTAAATATACACCAAAAACGCACAGGCAAAAAGGGCTGAATGCAACAAGAACGCAAAACGATCGTCGTTGGTCAATAACGAATCTTACTGAAGATTTTTGCGCATTCCTCATGACGGCGCCCAGTGCAGTGGCACCATTCGCACTGCCCTAGCGCCACCACTGATTGCACAAGAAATAGTTTTTGGGTACATTTCTGAACTGATCAATGCTCAAACATGTACTATTAATAAGGCGGGGTAAGGTATGCCTTAATACTACTTAAGTACACAATAATGTACATTCGGTAAACGTAAATATTTTTTATTGTGATTACTTACAGTTTAAAATCAATTTATTAAATTATCTGGCTGATGATGACGGTGGAATTCAATTATGTTATGAAAGTTTTCAATTTACTTTTAATAAATATGAATCTTTTTAATTTCTGTAAATGTTTGCCTCAAATTTGCCGCCCTAGGCTCCAGCCTACTCAGCCTGCTGGTAAATCCGCCACTGTAACTATCAGAGACATGGCATGGCGGTAAATGTCATATATATACAAATGTACTCTGTGAATGTCATGTCTCTGGGTAACTATTCAACCCAGACATTTCTAACGTCAGTATAATAACTTTATGAATCAACCGCTATACGTTTATTAGTAAGGCCGTTATAATATTAGTAGGAAGTAGGATGGATAATGGCGTCGATTCTCTTGTTCACGAACTAAACTTATTCTAAACTATCGCTCTCTTTTACTAACAGTAGATACATGAAAGGGACCGCAACAATTTGAACTATCAAATTAGTTAACACGTTACATTTCTTTGTATTTTAGTAGGCACGTTCCGAGATCACGACTAAACTTGTTTGGAAATCTAAATTCAGACTAATTTGACAGTTCTAAAATTGTTGCCATCCCTTTCTTGTATCTCTTATTAGTAAAAGAGAGCGATAGTTTAAAATAAGTTTAGTTCGTGAACAAGAAAATCGACACCATTATTATTCAAGTATTACGCCGGCCGTTTAGTTCTGCATGAACTGGGGCCGTATAATTAAAAGCTATACAGTAGGTACCTTTACGCCAGTCAGAAGGGTGCGGCAGATGTTGAGGCCACACGAGATTGTACAGTCAGCTACAAAAACATGTAGGTATGATACTTTGCGACCAAATTAAAACGTTTATTAAAAAAAAGTAGGGATTGAAATCATTCAATATTGTACACATAATATCTGCTAATACATAGGTACAGTCAACAAATCGGAATCATGACCCACGGTAAGCTCAATATCCTACAGACATTTCATACAATTAGGTTGAATTTTGCTTATACATAGACTTCCCTGGCAACAGACTTGTTGTTATCAATTTTATTAGCAAGTGACAGTGACAGTTTACCAATAAAATATTCAAAATGTCCTAAGTGCAGCATAGAAGAAAACCTTACTGTTTTGACGATTTCAAACGAATTATCAGCTGAGTGGGTCATGATTTCGATTTGTTGACTGTACGTACGAATGCCTGATTTGTGAAATATAAAGATTTAATCAATGACTTTTTCTTAAATATTCGATTTTTATTTTCGTGGAGTTTGTACATCTTTTTGCGGAACGACTTACCTGGACTGATACATAGAGCTTTCTGAAATACCTACGAGGACAATAAAAGGCACAAGTAAACAATAAGAGCATTTAATTTAAAAAAATTGTAAAGTATAGATTATGCCTTGTGTTGATGCGAAACACATATCGACATTTTTATAAAACAAAGATCTAATTTGAGTAATATTAGATTATTATTTTGACCAATTAGATTAGATATTTTATAAATTACTCACTAATATACTTTCGACTGCTTCGATTTTTTTTTATAATTTTTATTTTTATTAAAGCAAAAATTCGTAGCCGTTTACTTACTACTCTGGCTCAGCGACCCAAAGTGAGTCATGGCCTCCGAAACGAGAACTCTTCACTTTCCTCGATCTTGCGCGATATCTCACCAGTTGGTAGCTTGAAGCTCACGTAGATCAGCCTCCCCAGCGATATCTGGGGCGACCTACTGGTCTAGCCGTATGTACAGTTTTTTAGGAAAACTAAAGGAAAGTATTGACATGGTATTTCAAAAGTAACCCGAGTCATTTGGGCCAACAAAGTGTTCCCTATAGTTTGTGACAAATCATCTTTATTTCTTATAAAATATTCAGTAAATATCTTTTCAAGACTTTGTATAAAATTTATGAACGACTCTGGTGAAGTTATCAGACCTGCCCCTGCCCTCAAGCTGTTGTTTTTATTGTATTGTTTATAATAAAGAAACAAAGTGTCTCTAGTGAGTTTTATTTTATTTTTTATTATTTAATTTTTTCTTATTTACGCCCTGTAATATACTGGGTGTAAGGGGAACGCTTCCGAAAACGAAGATAGGTGCTGGTGATTACTGTTACGAAACCACGAAAAAAAAATGCGATTCTTTTTTTAGATTTTTTCATATAATTTTTTTTGCATTTTTCATACATAGCCAGCTTTGGGCAGTTAAATAAAACTCATAAATAATGAAAAATGCAAAAAAACTATGAAAAAATCTAAAACAATAATAGCATTTTTTTTCGTGGTTTCGTATCAGTAATCACCAGCACTATCACCTATCTTCGTTTTCGGAAGCGTTTCCCTGACACCCTGTATATACCAGGGCATTTTTTTCCGGCAAGTCAAATCTGTAATCGGAAGTGCCTACATTCATGGATGGTTGGATAGTCATTTCACTATCGTTCTCCCTTGTTGCCTCGTTTGACACCCTGACATAGTCATGGACTTTAAATAAAATAGAGTTCAAGTCATCTTCAGTTACCTTGCTTTGTGGGTTTTAATATGTTTACCAGGAATAATTTCCTGAAGGCTCTATTGAATTGAATAGCAGTTGGTTCGGTACAGTTGCCCCATTGCTGACGAATTTGACCGAATAATAAATGTAGGCAGTCTTGATTTAAGTTCCTTGTAATAAGAAATTTTATAACTTTCTTGTTTTAAATCCTCATCATTCATCATCATTACAGCCGAAAGACGTCCACTACTGGACATAGGCCTCCCCCAATTAAGGGGGGGATATGCCATAATCGCCACGCTTGGCAGGCGGGTTGGCGATCGCAGTTGGTTGGTTAAATACTCAGAGAACGCTGCTGCCCATCCTCTGGTGAATCCCTTAGTCGCCTTTTACGACACCCATGAGAAGAGATAAGGGTGGTGCTATTCTTTAAGTCCGGCACCACACGGACCCTTAACTCCCAACTTAACCCTTTAACTTATTACTGATATTATGGTTATGATTATGCCATGAATGAAATTTATGTTTTTCGGAGTTTTGTTTAAACTTTTTAGGTTAAGACTTTCAAGTAATTGTATAGCTTCCAGAAAAAAAGTTTTTTGGTCGTCTTTTCCTCGATATGCCCTTTTGATTACTGATATTATGGTTATGATTATGCCATGAATGAAATTTATGTTTTTCGGAGTTTTGTTTAAACTTTTCAGGTTAAGACTTTCAAGTAATTGTAAAGCTTCTAGAAAAACAGTTTTTTGGTCGTCTTTTCCTCGATATGCCCTTTTGAAGGTGTTATCGTCAAGCACTGAAGCTGAATTTAACATGTTAAAAACTTTTTAACAAAAAATAAAACCGACTTCAAAAACCTTAACTAAAAAGTAAAAAATAATCATTGTATGTATTTTAAAATCTTAACTTAAACAACATTTTTAAGGCGGCGCGTGGTTGACCCTTTGCGTCATGTAATGTACAGTCCAGCGCAATATCTATAGTAAAAACAGTTTATGTGAACGTACATGAAAATCACGCGCCGCCTTCAAAATGTTGTTTAAGTTAAGATTTTAAAATACATACAATGATTATTTTTTACTTTTTAGTTAAGGTTTTTGAAGTCGGTTTTATTTTTTGTTAAAAAGTTTTTATTTCATACTTTTTAGTTGAGGGTTGATTCATAAATGTTTATATAACCAATTTGAGAATATATTTTTATTAACCTTTGCTATCCCACTGCTGGGCAAAGGTCTCGCTCATGTTCTTCCAAACGTCCAATCACTATCGTGAAAAAAAAAACACTCATATCGGCCAAGAATTCTCAGAATGAGGAACCAATGAGCAGATCATCTAGATACGTAAAGCTAAAATAAACTGATTTATTGAAGCTGGTTAAAAAACTACTTAACCTAAGTCAATAAAATTTATATGGGACCACCGCGCGGACTTTCTCTACCAAATAAAAAAACAACCACGTAAATCGGCCCACAAATCTCGGAGTAATCGGTGTACATACATGAAAAAAAAAAAAAAAAAAAAAAAAAAAAAACCTGCGGAATACATAACCTCCTCCTTTTTTTGAAGTCGGTTAAAAAAGTAAATTAAGTCGACTGTATCTTTAGCTTCATCTTTAATTAATTTGGCTACCACATAAATATTCATTGCTGAAGCAACGGTTCTGCTGAATAACCAATTATATTATTGCTGGGTATTCAATTTACCCCGCATTTTATCGAAATTGTTTGGTTTGATATGCTTTTCAGTCAACTTATACATAAGTTTTAAATCGCGAGCACTATCCTTCTCGTATGTTTGCTCAATATGCTTCCATTTGGCAATTTTATGACCAAAATGATAATCATAGGTCATAAAATTATTTCTGGCACATTTTATTAAATGTGGAGCTTCAAAAATGTAGTGTATTTTTTGTTCATCAACTTCCAACCACGTTTTTTCTGTAGATATGTTTCTTGCTTTGGAAGCACTCAACAAATCTGAACCTAAATCCGATACCATAGCCTGTACATCTAATCCTATTTCTAATAAAGTCCTTATGACTTTATCTATCCATAAAGCCATGTTTTTACATTCTGCAGTCAAAGCGTAACCTATTGGTTGTTTCCATTTAACAAACAGGCCATGAGCTATAATCACTACAGCATTTTTTGCGGGAATCGACGTCACCACATTGTCTATTTCGTGTAAGCCATGTATTTTATCTTTACTGACATCATAACAAAGATGTGTATTTAATGACATTGCATCAATGCAAATGGTACATATTTTTTCTTTATTGTCCATTTGTGAAGTTTTTTTGTTTTAAAGCCTTTAAAAAATGATCACTGATACCTGTAGAAATTGGGACCTGCATTCTCTGAAGAGTTCTTATTGAGGGAAAATTAAAAAACTGCTGTAGGAATCGGTACGCATGGGGGCTGCAAAAATATGTATGCAGTGCAAATAATTTAAATTCCATAGTATATTTATTACCTTTGAGTTTATCAATTAATGAAGTGTGGCATTTAACTATTTAACTATATTTGATGTTTTTTCATCCAGGAATTGATCACACCATTTTATAAATATTTTCTTTGTTATTAATTTATCGGTTGTAACTTTTTTTCTCTTCTTATAATTTTATTTTCTTGTTTACGGTTCTTAGTTCTATCTTTAATTTTTTTTTTCTTGGTTTGTTTGTAGTAAGAGAAAGTGGTGTTTGAATGGATTCTGAATTGTTGATATTTTCAGATAATTTAGAGATAGTTTCTTCTTCACCTTCATTGGTCTGACTTGAATCGTCCGTCATTTCGCACTTTGTGTGAGTCGAATTTTCTTTTAACAACTTCTGAGTATTCAGTGAATCCTGTTTTAATGATGAAAAATCATGTTTTTGTTCTTCTGGAGAGTTAGGTATTGGCAATTTCAAATGTGGGACAGCATCTTTATTTAAATTTCTAACATATTTAAAATTTTCTTCATCGAAGTGATCACAACAGATGCGCTCTGTTAATCTTCTACTGTTAGATTTCTCCAGTAGATCCTCACGTTGAATTAGAGATAGCCATAATGCCAATCTAAAAACAAAATTATCTATACTATATTTGTTTGTTAGTAATCGATAAACTCTAAATCTACCGATTTTAATTATTGTTTCACCATTAGAAACCTACTTTATCCAGAACATAGCAATGATATTTAAAAGTACAGATATGTTACTTGCGCTCGCAATCTGAATTCTCGAAAACGTCCTATCCAGGACGTTTTTCTATTAATCTGCGTCAAGTAATGCGCCGAGCGTGGTAGGCAGGGAAGGAAAAAAGATTTTATTTTAATTTTATAAAACAAACAGTTTAAAATGTTTTAAACATGTGTTCCTATGTTTTAAATCATGTTTTTTTCTTCTATTAAAAACAGGTGTTTTAAACAAACTAAATTTTAAACAAATCTTGAGTGTATTTTTGGGGAAACTCCCTTAGCTCTTATAAAAACTTAACTAAGAATTTGCAAATTAGGTTAATAACCTGAAAGTGTGACAAACTTAGCTAGGTGATTCCCCAAAAACAAGACTAAGTAAAGATAAGAGATATCCTGTGTCCGAGTCTCAATATTGGGTATATTTTGTAGAAAAATAGTATTAAAAAAGTTTTGATTAAGTAGGTACAGAAGTATCGAACTGTACCATTAGGCTTATTGAACACGGAATGGGTAAAAATGCAGTCAAAATAATTCAAAGAATGTTAAGTAGGTACCAACGATCTCTATGTATAGATGACGTGGTCCAAACACTCACTCTGTTCAACTGAACTGTACTGCAGGCCGTACACATGCCGTACACCTTGTTTAGTGTGGTTTCGAGATTCGGAAAGCGCAGACCGGAGCTTGACTTACTCAAAATAATTCAATTACTTTACTAAATAGTGATATTATGCTTGAATGTAGCAACAAGTATTAATAACAACTAATTATTATTACATTACAATAACGTACGATTACAACAATTAAATACGTTTTTTCTGCACATTGTCAAGTCCAGCGAGAACAAGGGACTGACTATCTACGACGTTTTTTCTTACGACTGGACGCCACGTGTCGGTAAGAGATAGCGTTACCTCGTCATAGAGTTAATATTGCAAAACTGTTAATAGGTAAAATATTCTGAACATCTGAAAGGACATCATTCAAATTGGGCCTTTTCTGAAAGTCCCGGTCAGAAAAAAATAATGCTATAAATAGTTAGAACTGGTCGTTTAGAGCAATAGATAATATTATCGCACCAAGGCTGTGGGGTGATTCTGTAACCTGCTACAACAAGGGTTCGAAAAATAGAGAATTTCACATGAGAACTTGTCATTTTGAGCAACAATAGGTCATTTTGAGCAACAATAGGTCATTTTGAGCTATTGTTATTAAGACACGAAAGAAAGCTGTGGGATCATTCTGTGACCTGTTATACTTTGAAAATTTGTTTTTTTTTTACAAAAGCCCTCATTTAGAGCAGGACGCAAACAACGCATATACGCAAGCTCAGGTGCACAACTTGTGGACGACACTGGTTTCTCTGCTAACTCCACCCCGAGTGTAAGTGAGCGAGTCAAAGACATTCAAAAAGCTGTGTGGTGATTCACTGTTCCGTTTGGTTTTGAAAAATACGAGATTTTCATACGAGAGCTCATCGTTTTGAGCAACAATTGGTCATTTGGATTTTTACTATGGCACAAAAGCTGTGGGTCATTCTGTGACATTTTCATACAAGAGCTTGTCATTTTGACCAATTGTTATTAAGGCACAAACAACGCATAAACACAAGCTCAAGTGCACAATAAGCTACCTGTGGACTATATCTACTGGTTTCTCTGCTCGTTCCACTCCATTGTGAGAGAGAGAGAGCGAGACAACATTAAAAAACGAAAGTTTACCTATTTCGTATTATTTTCATTTATGTGTCGAATTCCGATCGTAGAATTGGGCAATCATGATGTGCCTATTTGTGTATTTTAAACGAAGCTATTTGATGAATAAGCCAGCTAATACACACTATTACGAAAAATGCAAAACATTTGACGATTTGCTCAGCCATGTTTGGGCATATGATCCTGTAGGGGTAGGGTATTATTTATAGTAGGTCAAACGAGCTATAGACCCACCTAATGAGCAACCTTTGCCCACAATAACTACAATACCACCTCGACTGTTGCCTAAACGGTATTGCAAGTCACGTTCGCCAAACTAAGACATGAAGATGGAAAGTGGAAATGTGATTGTAATAATGTATCCAAAGTAAATAAAATCGAAGGAAATGACGGGGTCTATTCAGCGAGCGCAGCGACTGAAACCGAACCTATCCGTCCTAGTCAGGGTACCTCAATTTTCGAGATCTTTTCGTTCAGTCTGGCATCCTAGATTCCCTTAGTTTTTCTATACTAATACTTTGGTTACCCTACGAGATCGATATGGCTGATACCCAAACATGGCTGGGCAAATCATCAAACGTTTTGCATTTAGTTATCGTTAGTTTGCCAATTCATTAAAAAGCCCCGTTTCACGAAATTCTCAGGCAAATCATGATCTGTCAAATTCTTTGATAGGACTTCGCCAGATAGATATCAATGAAAAGTAAGCAGGTAGCCATCCGATGTAACTAAACTCACATGGATAACTAATAAAAGAAATCTAAACTCACATCAAGTGATATTTTTTAATGTCCGTTTCACTCTCACACTGGGGTGTAGCAAGCAGAGAAACCGATATATAGTCCACAGATAGCTTATTGTGCACTTGAGCTTGCCTTTATGCGTTGTTTGTGTCTTGATAACAATTGCTCAATATGACAAGATTTTGTAGAAAATTTACCAGAATGACTCACAGCTTTTGTACCATAATAAAAATTGCTCAAAATGACGAAATCTCGTATGAAAATCTTTGTTTTTCGAACCCGTATAGCAGGTCACAGAATGACCCTACAGCTTTGGTGCCATAATAACAACTGCTCAAAATCACTAGTTCTAACAATTTATAACATTTTTTTTTCTGGCTGGCTCCTTTAACTGTAGCAGCCTCTAGTGTGTTTTATGACATTTTTGCTTAGTGTATTTTTTTAAACTCTTTATTAGAAGTGCGAAAACGTATTTTGTCTTCTCTTTGTTTTTTATTTATTTATTCGTATTTGAATTATTGAAAAGCGGAAACAAACATGCCGTCGTATGTATTTCGATTCTGCAAAAATATATCAAACATGACAGAATATTCGAAGGGAACAAACTAGTAGGTAGGAAGCTTGTCGGCGCGTCGCGTCGCCCCATCTTGAGAGTGGCTCATTGACGTGTTTGATTTTATACTCTTCGGAAACAAAACATACGTGCGGCTCCCCGCGCACTATGCGAGTCGCCATGATCGTTGTACTGAATAGCGATTCAAGTGTAAACATATAATTCAATGGTAGGATTGGTAGGTACACTGTTTTTGTTTATGTTTTTTATTTGTTTAAAACACAGTTTAAAACACTTTAATTCTGAACATGTTTTATTTTGACTGTGTTTTAAACAGTGTTTAAAACATGTGATTTAAAACATTTTGTTTTAAACTTGCCAACCCTGACGGCAGGTCACAAAAAAAAATCAAATGTCATTGTGTGTGTTCGAATTATGACACGAAAGTAACTTGAAGTAACCAAAGACGTATAGTGGAGGATAATTTCGATACCACAAGCAGTGTTCATGGTAGCTTAGTGGTTAAAGCACTGGCGTACTGAGCCAGGAGTCGCAGGTTCGAATCCTGCTCGTGAGCGATTTTTTCTTTCCACAATTTAAATCTTTAGTAACCAACCTACTTACTTTGTATCTACTAGTTTGTGTATTGTGCTGTCACTGCATACGGAACATTTTTTTCGGTTGTTTTGTTAGAGTATGACATATCTATACTTTTAAATATCTTTGTAACATAAGCTATATTTTATTTCAGTATGCGGGCAAACCCACGGGTCTTGTGATTAATATAAGTATTTTCAAAGTATGTAGGTAGGTGCCTACTAATAGAACACAATTAGAATGTTTTATACTAGAACCACAAACATAGTAAAACTAGAACTAATAATATACGGGAAAATAATCTTTGTTTATAAAAATAATTAGATTTTACAAACACTTTAAATCAATATAAAAAACACTGACCTACATAAATGCACTAGTTGCACGACTTTTTGAAAGGCTTTACGCTCAGATTTATGTTTATAAATATGTAGGTATTGTAGGTAATAGAATAATTAATGAAGGTGTAATTTAACTTACTTTTCTGGATCGGTAGGTAATGAAAAGAAGTTTTTATCATTGTTATGCTTCTGATTATTTCCACAGTCGTAAACACAACAATAATGACCGCCTGGCATGATCACGCGTGTTTTTTACGTGAAAATCGTGAAATACTAAGTGCTTCGCTAGAAGTATAGTGTTCTCGCGTCGTCCGCCGAGTCAAATTACTATAGCTATGTACTCAAAGGTCCGAGACTCAAAGATAATATAATTACTTATACCATGGTATAATTGTTTCACCAGGTATTGTTTAGCTTACGATTTTAAGCCGTTTTTCCCAACTTTAATTGTATTCCAATCCAACATTGAATTAATAAAAAACCTATGTCAATGCAATCCAATGACCACAGACCAAGTAGAGATGCTACGCATCAGACGACAATCTCCGAACAAGAAATTTGGTCAATAGGGAACCAAAGAGTAACCTCAATAATAGAAAATGACAAGCACAGATAATACATTTTTTTCAACTTCCAACCAAGCAAAAGGTTTTTAAATTTCGGCCTTGGATACAAGGCTTTTGCCTCTTATTCATGCGTAGGTAGGTACCTATACATGCATTGCTAATATTTTATTTTTTATAGTGAAATTGAAATAAAAACCATTACTTTTACATAAATCTGTTTATTTTTCAATTTTCTCCTATAAACATTATGTTTTTTTCAGTTATTTCTAATCAGAATAAAATTCTACATTTTCTTGTTTGATTTGCATCCACAGGATCTTCCTAGCCACAGGAGTCATCGTCTTCAGTGTTGAAGGGACTGTTATTTGATTGTACATTACCTGCAAGGAAAATTAAGGCTTTTAACTACTTGGTTTTACATTAATATCTACAATGTTATCATTGCATTTACATAAATCAAACAAAATGAAAGAAAGAAATAAAATAATTATTTTAATCTTGTTACAGGCGAGAGAAAAAATAACACATCAACAATAAAATTAAAAATAATATGCCTGTAAAAGACTAAAAAGGCCCCCATCTCAGCATATGCTACAACACCGAAATGTTGCAGCACTGGTTTTCAGATGGGTCCCGGAATGAACATTATAACCTAGTAATTTAAAGTATAGCCTAGTGGTTGAATGCTTGCCATCCTTGCAGGGGGATCTGAGTTCGTACCCGGCCCACACCTCTGGCTTTTCGAATTCAAGTGCGAATCAGAATTTGATTGTCACTTTTTACTTTAACGGTGAACGAAAACATCGTGAGGAAACCTACCCACTTGAGAGTGCTTCATACAGTTCTTGATGGTGTTTAGTCCACCAACTCGCAGTAGGCCAGCGTGGTGGACTTAGGCCTGAATCCTTCTGAGAAGAGGCTCGTGCCCAGAAGTGGAACAGTAACGGGCTGATTATGATGAACCATTTTTTAATAGAAATGTCTTTAGAACTTTACCCTGCCTACCATCATGCTCAAACATTTCTCAGTTGATTGTGACATTCACACACAGCTTACTTTGTTGAGGCCAACTTATAATATTATTATTCATATTATTTTGTTTTTAAATATAAATGCCATTAAAGAAAATGAAAAAAGCTGTTGCTTACCTCATTTAATAAATGATTTCCAACAAAACTGTATGTAGGCGGTGGCATCTCAGTATCTGAAATAATAAAAATTGGTTTTACAACAGCATTAATATGATTAAGATTCCACACCCGAAGGGTCCAAATGGAATCCTATTGCTGTGGCCAAGGGCAGATCCAGGATTTGTTTCTGGGAGGGGCACAAGGGCCAGATAGGCAAGGAGTACTTAGAAGTGTCCCCTATAGTATTGCATTATGTGTGATATTTTATGATTTCCAACTTGCGGTAGCATGTAGTACACTTATGTTTGCAAAAAGAAACAAATAATATTCAAGCGGTATTGTATTAATCTCCCAACTCCTAGTTTTATTTGAACCATCTGGTGGGAAGGGCTTGTTTCCCTGTGTATCAATTCATTAAGCTTCGTTTGGCCCCCAGAAGCCTGAAATAATCGTTTTCTGTAGTGTGTACTGCATGCAGATTGAAAAGTTCATTGTCAAATATTACACTTTAACATTGAAATGAAATGTATTATTATTTGCTTACCTGATGTGATCATATAACAGTGGCTTGATGTGCTAGTGGCTAGTAGTAGGCTTGTTTGTTGGGCAGACGTTAACAAACATTTCGTAACCGTAATTCGTAATGTACGTTTTTATTTAGTTATATTAAACTTTGTAGAAAACTGAATAGTATATTTCAACTTTTAAATGGGATAGGTACATAATTTAGACTGCCCATTTTACAAAGAGTTAATTACAAAGAGAATTACTTCAATAATTGAGATTATACATGTATACTACACATAGGTATATAACAACAATATAATACATACAGACCAGAAGGGGAAGGCCGAGGGGGACGAAGTAAATGTCAAAATCTATTATTGAACCCATCTAGAATCATAGACATAACGTTGAAAATTTTTGTTCTAAGATTACTACCCGTGCCAATGACCAAAGGCAATGACAGTTACAGAACTGACAGTGACAGTGCGATTCAGTGTGACCGTTTTTTAAAATGGTAATCTACTAAAAAATAATGTTGTGAGTACCAAAAAGTATTAAAATATACTAAAATTGTACTAAATGAAAAACAAAAGAAGCTGGGAAAATAATTCAAACGAAACACCTTATTTCAATTGAAATTGGATTCTGAATCCAAAATTTTATATAATCTCATAAGATATTCATAAATTATAAAAAAAAAAAAAAATAGGAATAGAAAGGTAGGAATAAAATTAGGTAGGTTAATGAGCTAAGGGCGAGTTCAGCCCCCTTAACTTGGATTATCCAATCCAATGATATTTAAAATGATATTTTTGTCTTCATTCAAATACTTACTCGATTATTTTCCCAAATACATTATATAAAAATAAAACAAAGTTTAACCGGATTAAATCGCGTATATTGTTTAAATTGGTTTCCCTGACGTTTCGAAAGCTTTGCAGCATTTTGTGGTCGCAGGTAGACTAAGATGACAATCGTCTTTACAGATATTTCTAAAAAAAAAACTATTTTAATCTACCGTACAAATTATTAATTAAAATCCTTAGCCTTTCTTGATATACAACTTATCCATAATCCTGATCATTCTGTTAGTCATACAGTGTATAGAAAGCCTATCCATACAGACAGGTACTTGAACGGTGAATCTCACCACCATCCTTGTCAGTTAGCTACCGTGGCCAAATCTTTGTTACAGAGAGCACACCGCATCTGCGATGCCGACCACCTGGCAGGGGAATTTTACCATGTGAAGCATGTTCTCAAGCATAATAACTCACAAGCTCCACATCCCCATCGCAAACGCCGCCTGAAACCCAGCACAGTTGATCGTCGACCTGCTGTTCTACCATTCATCAAAGGGGTCACCGACAGAATTGGTCATATCTTGAAGCGTGCTTCTATCAAAACCTATTTCAAGCCCCAAAGAAAGATCAGCCAACTCCTCAGACCGGTGAAGTATCACATTCCCTTACAAGATGCAGGGGTCTACAAGATTGATTGTGATTGTGGGTTATCATACATAGGGCAAACAAAGCGTAGTATAGCCACTAGAATTAAAGAACATATAGCTGACGTAACGAACAGACGCTCCACAAAGTCTGCAGAGTGTGAACATGCCCTAGACAAACCCAACCATTTTCTTCGATTTGATAAACCACAAGTTCTTGCAAAGGAAAACCGATATGTACCTACCTAGAATGCTCCGTGAGGCTATTGAAATTAAAAAACATCCTAATTTTAATAGAGAAGATGGTTGGCAGCTACCACCTGTTTGGAACCCTGTCATAAAAATAATCAAGTCCCAAACAACACGCAATACTGTAAAAGATAATGATATTGTTCTTTCGTTCGTAGTCACCTCGAGTATGCCTCTCAAGTCTGGAATCGTAATTACAATATTTATATTAATCGCATAGAGAGCATACAAAGAAATTTTTTAAGGTACATTCAATTTCGGTCAAATTCATATCTGCCCACTTACCATGTTCGCTGTAAAAAGTTCCACATTCTTCCACTTTATGAACGCAGAAAAATATCAGATCTGGCATATCTTCTAAAAATTATAACTGGATCGACTGACACTCCCGAGTTGTTGAACAGGATTGGGCTGCGCGTACCTCATGCGTTTCTGCGTAAACCAGACTTGTTGCATGTCCCCGCCGTAAGAACAACGTACAGACAGAACTCCTACCTTGTAAGGGCGTGCCGAATGTACGGTCGACCGCAAGTCGGTGGTAACACTTTGACATTAGCAGCATCTTTATTTCGTAAGCAGTAAGGGCGGTTTTCGAATTGACGTGTTACCACTGTCATGCAGGCGACTGTACAATGCGACCTGCCGGGAAATTGACATCGATCTATTCGACATCAGTGTCTCCAAACTAAAAAAAACTCTGTGCGACCACTTCTTTGGTCAGTTTTAATATACTTTTCAATTTGCTGTCTGCTACTGCCATCTTTATTTCTATCTTTACTCTGTTAAATGTGAAAACTTGTAATTGGCCTTATTTACTTTGTATATTGGCCCCTCGTATTAATGTTTGACGCATTTCTAATGATTGTACATTATGGTTATAATTGGAGAGGTTATCTATAATATTTGTCTAGCTGTAAGATTTCCGAAAAATAAAAAATAAAAATTAAATAAAATTATTGCCGGCATCGAAACGATTTTAATTAATAATATTGTACGGTAGATTAAAATCGTTTTTTTTTAGAAATATCTGTAAAGACGATTGTCATCTTAGTCTACCTGCGACCACGAAATGCTGCAAAGCTTTCGAAACGTCAGGGAAACCGATTTAAACAATATACGCGATTTAATCCGGTTAAACTTTGTTTTATTATAATGTGTAGTGATCGCGAAAACCTAAGAATTTATTACATTATATAAACTATAAACTAATACAACATCTGTGTATGTGTACCTTCCTTTCCCCAAACATTTCCTCAAATATTCCCCAAAAACTATCTATTATCCCCAAAATTGAGAAAACAACCCCCAATCTGTCCGATATTGTACTAGTTTATAATGTCTGTGAGAAAATAATTGATGGTTTGAATAAAGACGAAGTATCGAAAGATTCAAACATCATTCACGACACCTACCTACCCGCTCAGTGATCTGAGTTCAAAAAAAAAGTGGTGGTCAATTGTTACCCACATGACGCCACCCCTCCCACATGGCGCGCGGCGGCGCGGCGGCGGGCCCTCAATAAAAACTAATTTATGACCGATGACTCAAGTGTTGTATAAAAAAACGTTTGAGTGTTTTGGTTAGCCAGAAAGATAAGGAATATTAACAAAGGATGTTTATTTAACGAGTCTCATTCAAATAATATTGTGTAAGCATTAAAAATTGATGAACAAGTAATACTATAACTCTTTGTAAAATGTAGTTTTTTTATGAAATTAAGATCGACAACACCAGTTTTATATCGCATTCGTAAAGTAGATACATTATTTCGTCTATTTAGCTAAAAATTAATGTAAAATACGCAGAAAATATATTAAAAATAAATATATCAAAATTACGAAAACAAAGAAAAAAAAAAAAAAAAAAAAAAAAATTTGAAATTTAAATTTTTCTATATTTTTCTTCTGTGAAGTTGGCCAAGATTATTTATTTACGTTGGCAATTTATTGCTCTAAAGCCGGGTACACACTTATAATACTTTAACAGTCTGTAGTACGAGAAAATCGATAAAAATCGACTAAGGCCCGTATTACAGAAGCTTACTCAAGTACAGTTTAAACTCCAATCACCTGATCACTACTTAAGGATAGAATCGTTACTTGAGAATCGGCCTTATTCCAGAACGGTAATTATAAAGTTTAATTCAACAACATAACACATGAATTTGACCTGAAATAGAATAGAAATCTCTACTCAAGCGTAGTCTGGACCATACTAGAGTGATTACATATCAAATCTCTGCTCAAATACCGAAACAGATGACAGTATAAAACAAAACTAAACTCAGCTGAACTGTGATCAACAAATCTCTGCTTGAGGAACGTTCTAAAATCAAAGCTCAACTTGAAACTAGTTTTAAACAGAGATCAACGCTTGAGTATCATTCTGTAATATGGGCCTAAGTGTCGCCGCGTAACAAAAGTTACATGAAGCATAGTTCGCGATTTCGTTTTCGTAACAATTGGAACGTGGGGCAATTCCGACGCTACATTAAAAAATATTTTTATAGCAATTTTTGAATAAACATATTCCTAAATTTTTCAAGTTGTAATATTTGCAGTTTGAAAAAAAAAAACGAGGAAAAAAGTTGGAAAACATTGTTTTGGGGGAAAAATATGAATATGGGGACAATTCTGAATCTTGATCTAGCAACGAATTCACGTTTCATTCATACACAGACGTACTAGAGAGCATTCATAAATAATTAGTAGCGTCTCTAGTGGATACGCGGAAGAAATACTAATCTTATCCTAACTATTATGAGCGGAACTGGCTTAATGTAATGTAACTTTTATACAGGACCTACCTACTTACAAGACAGCAAGACAGGCTCAGACGACTAAGGGATTCACCAGAGGATGGGCAGCAGCGTTCTCTGAGTATTTAACCAACCAACTGCGATCGCCAACCCGCCTGCCAAGCGTGGCGATTATGGCATATCCCCCCTTAATTGGGGGAGGCCTATGTCCAGTAGTGGACGTCTTTCGGCTGAAATGATGATGAAGACAGGCTCTGCTTTAAAATGCTGCTGCTCAATGACAAGATACGCAGCTCACGCCTCAAACAAAGAGAATATAATTTTAGAGATTATATACTCTTTGATAATCACTAACATATATCATTAATCTGTGATCACTACATTCTGGGCTCAAAGAAAAGTATCTATCTGAGCGACCGGAGCGACATCGTTCGTTGCACGAACAATAAAAAATTACCAATTCAATAAAAGCCCGGTTTGAACTGTTGAGCCGGAGCGGCGATAGATGTGTGCGAGTCGCGGAGTGAGCCGCCAGCAATGTACTCTGTGGCCGCCAGTGAGCGGCGGCGAACGTGCACTCAAATAGATCGAACGCTCTATAAGCTCAGCGACTGGCATCAGGCATCACAGAAGTAGGCAGAGGCACAAATTGAGCTGATCTGTGAGTCGGTTCACAGCTCCGGTTCATATTATGTGAGCCGTGAGCTGAGCTGCTGCTTACGTATTTTTGTTGAGTTACCCATGTCTATAGTATAGCGCGATCTCTCTCGCGCACCTAGGGCTACCATTTCAAAACGGAGGGATGCCTGTCTAGGGTCCCTGAAATGCCTGATTTTCCAGAAAAATGCCTGTCCAAGGCAAAATCTGATAAAACCCAGTGATGAAAAACTTTTTACGAGCGATTACCTTCTTAAGTAGGAACACACACGATTAGCTAGGAACGCGCGCGAAATTCAAAAATGCCTGCTCAGAATAATGCCTTAAAATGTAGATATGTCAAATGCCTGATATTATGCTTGCTAACCCTACCTGCACTGGAACAATTATGATCCATCTAATACATAAATATCAGTATATAGTTATGTCAAATGCCTGACATTATGCTTGCTAACCCTACCTGCACTGGAACAATGATGACTATCTAACACATAAATATCAGCAAAGAGTTATGTCAAATCTGGCAAATGCCTGTCATATTATACTTGCTAACCCTACCTGCATCGGAACAGTGATGAATCTATATAAACATAAATATCAGCAAAGAGTTATGTCAAATGCGGCAAATGCCTGTCACATTATGCTGGCTAACCCTACCTGCATCGGAACAATGATGAATCTATCTAAACATAAATATCAGCAAAGAGTTATGTCAAATGCGGCAAATGCTTGACATATTATGCTTGCTAACCCTACCTGCATCGGAACAATGATTACTCTATATAAAACTCGGACGAATAAAAAATGGCGGACGGAATCCCGCTAAGAAAAGATTGAACATAACATTTGCCTGTATTTCCCCAAAAGGGAAGGCAGAGGTGTAATACCCCATTTCGCCAGTTATGTTATAGTCCCATGTAATAGGGGGTGAGCCTATTGCCATCGATCGGGCACAAATCCAGACTCCGGGCTGCTACTGAGAATTTCCTAAAAAAAGAAAGGGCAAGGGTAAGGGTTTTTCCTATTTTTTTTTTTTTCGAAAGATTGAACAACATAACATAATATAACATAACATCACGCCTGTATTTCCCCGAAGGGGTAGGCAGAGGTGTAATACTGCCGCCCGATAACTAAAAGGCCGTTAAGTGACAATTTTGTCAAATTCTAGTTACATATACTACTAAAGAGAGCAAAATTTGCTCTTTTTCGTAGTATAGGTAACAAAATTTGACAAAATTGTCACTTAACGCCGTTAGTTATCGGGCGGCAGAATAGTACACCCACATTTCGCCAGTTATGTTATAGTCCCATGTAATAGGGGGCGAGCCTATTGCCATTGACTGGGCACAAATCCAGACTCCGGGCTGCTACTGAGAATTTCCTAATGAAAAAAACCAATAACACTGCCCGACCCGGGAATTGAACCCAGGACCCCACGCTCAGCAGTCGCGCTTGAAACCACTAGACCAACGAGGCAGTCAAAGAAAAAAAAGATTGAAGCACTTCGTTTTTTCCTAAACCCACTATAATTTCGACATAATTTTAACACACCAGTTATATATTGTTACTAGCTTCTTCCCGCTGCTTCGCACGCGTGTAATTCAGTTTATCACAGAAAGAAGTTAGCGCATCCCTCGAGAACTTTGGTAGACTCTGGATTTTCTGGATTTTATTGTCGCTGGTGCTTAATATCTCTTACCACTGCTAGTCATATCTAATGAATAACATACGAATGCTTTGGCTTTACGTTATGGATCATAGGCAGATAAGTGATAATTAAGTAAACAAAACATCGGTCGGTCGGTCGGTCCGTCACTCACTCACTCACTCGCTCACTCACTCACTCACTCACTCAATCACTCGCTCGCTCACTCACTCACTTACTCTCTCACTCATTCACTCACTGACTCACTGACTCACTGACTCACTCACTCACTCACTCACTCACTCACTCACTCACTCACTCACTCACTCACTCACTCACTCACTCACTGACTCACTCATTCACTCAGTATTCCGTTATACATCATTTTTGCGTAACTTTGACCGTCTACGAAACGCACGCAACGGAAGCTCTCAATTTTTTCTTTCCCGTTTTTGCAACATTTTTCATTCATGCTCCGCTCCTATTGGTCGTAGCGTGATGTTATATAGCCTATAACCTTCCTCGATAAATGGACTATCCAACTCAAAAATAATTTTTCAATTCCAACCAGTAGTTCCTGAGATTAGCGCGTTCAACCAAACAAACAAACTCTTCAGCTTTATAATATATAAAAATAATAAGTATAGATGTTATTTGTGACACTACGACAATGACTACCATCACACGAGATTTGTTGCGTAATCGCGGCTTTTTGTCTTACTAAGTGTGCGTGCCAGCCCGTACTTTTAAACGAGTCGTCTTACTATGAGTGCTTCACTTTTTGTTTAGCGAGATTCCGTCCGCCTTTTTTATTTGTCGAAGATCTAACACATAAATATCAGCAAAGAGTTATGTCAAATGCGGCAAATGCCTGACATATTATGCTTGCTAACCCTACCTGCATCGGAATAATGATGACTATCTAACACATGAATATTATCAGCAAAGAGTTATGTCAAATGCGGCAAATGCCTGACACATATTATGCTTGCTAACCCTACCTGCATCGGAACAATGATGACTCTATCTAACACAAATATCAGCAAAGAGTTATGTCAAATACGGCAAATGCCTGAAATATATTATGCTTGCTAACCCTACCTGCATCGGAACAATGATGACTATCTCACACATGAATATCAGTAAAGAGTTAATATGTCAAATGTGACAAATGCCTGTCATATTATGCTTGATAACCCTACCCGCACAAGAACAATGATCACTCTAATAACTTCTTAGGTTTTCGCGATCACTACACATTATAATAAAACAAAGTTTAACCGGATTAAATCGCGTATGTTATTTAAATTGGTTTCCCTGACGTTTCGAAAGCTTTGCAGCATTTCGTGGTCGCAGGTAGACTAAGATGACAAGCGTCTTTACAAATATTTCTAAAAAAATATTTTAATCTACCGTACAATATTATTAATTAAAATCGTTTCGATGCACGCAGTAATCACTCACAATATCATTATCTTTTACAGTGTTGCGTGCTGTTTGGGACTGGATTATTATTTGATTGAGAAGATGGTTGGCAGCTACCACCTGTTTGGAACTCAGTCATTAAAATAATCAAGTCCTAAACAGCACGCAACACTGTAAAAGATAATGATATTGTGAGTGATTACTGCGTGCATAGAAAGGATTTTAATTAATAATAGTGTACGGTAGATTAAAACATTTGTTTAGAAATATTTGTAAAGACGCTTGTCATCTTAGTCTACCTGCGACCACGAAATGCTGCAAAGCTTTCGAAACGTCAGGGAAACCAATTTAAATAATATACGCGATTTAATCCGGTTAAACTTTGTTTTATTATAATGATCACTCTATCTAACACATAAATATCAGCAAAGAATTATGTCAAATGCCTGTCCTATTATGCTTGCTAACCCTACCCGCACAGGAACAATGATGACTCTATCTAACATATAAACATCAGCAAAGAATTATGTCAAATGCGACAAATGCCTGTCATATTAAATTATGCTTGTTAACCCTACCTGCACCGGAACAATTATCACTCTATCTAACACATAAGTTAACATACATATTTGAATGTCTTTAGTTAAAAATCTATTGTGATTGTACCTACACAATACGTTCTTTTATTAAATTAAGGAACGGAAACGAATAATTAAGCGGATTACGATACATGATATACACACACCACAATAGGATGGATATACCTACTGATATACCTATTATTGTTATCACAACTAGATAACAAACAGACACCATTGTATCAAATCAATCCGCACAAATATTATCAATTTATGAAAGAAAAACTACAGAAAAAATCAATTGAGTTATACATAATCACTCGAAAGCAGCTTGCGAAATTCTGATAAGCTAGTAGATACCTAATGTATATATTGTAATATATTGTAGTAGTTATCTTGTTTAGTAACTACCTACTACGAAACTGCCCACTTACAAAAATTACAAACGTTCTCTGATAAGGAAATACGGTAGATATAATAGTTTAATTTAGTTAGTCTACAGAGTACTGATTCAGTCGTTGTTATGTTATTGTCTTGTGAACTCTAGTGTGCAGTGTGCTAGTATGATAAATTGATAGTAAAAAGATTTTTATCATTAATATTTAGGTAAGTGGGAAAAACTTTCGACAAACAATAAGTTTTTTGTGTTGTGTGTGATAGTATCAATAATAGGTACATATACAAATTTTTTAGTTGTGAAAATCCATGGTGAAAATGATGTAAAATGAAAATAAAATTGCAGTGTCAAAATGGTGTTGATTTACAGATGTTCCGTAGAAATTACAAAAATGAAACAAATATTAAGGAATATACACAAATACAATTATGGGATAATGAATCCTGGGATGATACAAACGTGAGTACTTAAATATTTATTGTTTTGAAAACTTTACTTGTTGATTTGTTATTCGTGTTGTTAGGTTAAAAATATGGTTATAAAAAGAGACAAACAATAAAATATGATGGTAATTTAATTTGGGACCATTTCTGCTCAGCCATATGAGCCATTATAATATGCTGAGCTGACGCTAATTTAAATTTAATTAGCTTGTTGATTAGGTATTTCAGGTATTTGTTTAGTAATAAAGGAAACAATCGTCTAGTTCGCCTGTCACGCGCCATAACAGCAATAATCAGTGTTGCCAACAAACTATTTGGTATTTGCACTATTTGCTACTTGCTAACCCACTAATTGGAGCTCTTAAAACCATCAGAAAACCACCAGCTTTTTTAGGGTGTATTATGAAACTACTAAAAACAACTGTTAAATTATAATTTTGTATGAAAAACATGTAATTCAATTAAAAATATAGGGGAATTTTGTCCCATAAATAAATTAATGATCTGGTACGACGCGCGCCGTACGGCCGACAAGATTTTTAATGAAAAAGAAAGAAAAAAAAATATTTTATAAGGACCAGACTGCCTTTTCCAGACTAACTTTACACAAATAAGAATACATTTTGCAATAAATAATGAATTATTGCAAGGAAAATGCGTTTTATAATAATTGCATGACCATCTTCAACACACTTTAAACAAATTGGTGGAACATGGAAAGAAAAAAAAAAACATTTCATTCTAGAACATGAAAATAAATCTAAAAGCGTTTCGTTCCTTCTACAATAGACTACTTTTTTATTATTCAAGTAACTTACCTTGTGCAATATTATTATTTTCGTTGTATATTTTTTTATTTAAGTATATTTGGTTAGAATAATTTACCAAGTGCAATTTTTTGAGCCCACAAAAAAAAACCACTCTCAACCAGATCCGACACAAATTTTGCCCACCAACAGGGGGTCCCAAACTACCAGTTCTAGTGGTAAAACCACTATGGTGGCAACACTGGGACTACAGAGCTATGAGGCGATTCTAATTTGGAATCGACTACCTCCCTTATTAGATAGATATCAGCAAAAAATTCATCTGCTCCACTATTTCTTCGGAAAGCTGAATAATCTTATCCTTTGCCACATTTGCCATGATCAAAACAATCAATCTTCTGAAATTGGAATAGTCAAGGAATTTTTAAGGAATAGTCGAATATACAATGAAATAACAATGACTATTTTGCGAAATTGTAATCCCATCCTTAGTGCCAAAAACTTGATAGTATTTGACATGTCAATGCATTAGTGATGCGACTCGAGTCCGATTTTGCCACTCGAGTCATTCGAGTCATTTTACAGTTTTACTCGAGTACCACTCGAGTGGTCGAGTCACTCGAGTGGTTCACGAATCACTCAATAACTCGAGTGGTCGAGTCACTCGAGTGGTTCACGAGTCACTCGGTCACTCACCTCACTCACTCATAAACGTCGATAACTCATTCAACACAAAAGTTCACTTGAGTTCACTACACGCAACAAGTTCAAACAAGTGTGACAACAACGCACTTTAACTTATCTCTTTTAAAAACCAGGTTTTAACTTGTTTGTCTCGGAGAATGGTTGGCGAGTGACTCGAGTGGTGGGCGAGTGACTCGAGTCCGAGTGAACTCGAGTCGATATTTTTTTCACTTGAGTACGTTTTTTTACGATGTCACTCGAGTCACTCGAGTAAAATTGGACTCGAGTCGCATCACTACAATGCATTGTCAATGTCAGTCAGGTAACTGGCAGGTCAGTTGCATTTGCTTTCTGTCAGTGGTTTTTCGTTCGTTGGTTGTTCGTGTCGTCTTCTTGGGTGTGAAAATGTCCTTTGAGGCCTGAGCTGAAAGGCATCGTGTGAACAATGAAAAGTAGCCCCACGCGCAAATATGAAAATTTCACCAACGACCACCAAGGGAAGGAAACGGACAAGTATTCTCTAGACAGCCAAGACACCGCCAGTGTGGTTAGTCCGTTGTTAAAATTATTGATTTTGTTTGTGTACTGTATGAGATGTTATTGATTTGTCGAGTATTAATGTTTAGATTAGTCATAGCGTATGTTTTATATGTTTGCGCCTGTGACATAGGGTGGGAACATCACAATATCACAGAGACAAAGCGCTGTGAATCGGCGTGTGAAATTCAGGCTGCTGTTTTATTCTACGTATGCGCGGCATACGACCTAGATCGATCTAGTTCTGGGTATTTCGGAGAGAATGGATATTTGCCGACTCATAATTCAATATTTTAGAAATGTTTAGTATTTTTACGAAATGCAAGTTGTATTTTTTTATCCTTGCGAATTTGTAACGTTGCCAACTAGTTTTTTGCCACTAGTTGTGTGTATATTATAATTTCGCACTCTCACTTTCACTTCGACACGTTATCGCTATTTTATTTATTTAAAATGTACATATTTTAAAACGGTTGTGGTTACAATCATGATATTATTTTGTTACATTAACTCAATAATTATTAAAATAAAAAGGGACTCATTTGAAAAAGTTAAAACTTGAAAATTAATTAATCAATCTGTGTCAAATCATTCAAATGTAATGAGAGAAATTATGGTTTTACTAAAATCATTGTAGTATTTTCACTTCTTAAACTGTAAAAAATATTTCATTAATTTATATGCAAACAGCAAAAATGTGATCCTTTATGTATTTTTTATTTTACAGTAAAGATTTTATGGTAAGATGAATTTATTTACTATCAATTAAGACCATACCCAGTTAAATACTTCTTGCTAAAACCATGGTAAACTTCATTGAAAGAATGACTCAGGTGGGCTACAAAACATTAAAACTTGAATGTGTCCCAAGTAGGTATCTACTTTTGTTTTTCCTATTAGTCATTAATAATAATAATAAAAAACTGATTCAATATTTAACCTGAGTTAGGCACATAAATTAAGTTTCTGTTGAGAATGTACATTGTTATCTAACATAAAAACATAATTCGGATCTCCGACAGAATAAAAAAAAAAGTAAAGTAATAAATAAAAATATGTTTAATTATAACAATTGAATAAATACTGACCTAAATACAGGTTAATAAGGACTTTAAATTGAAATTTTGGATAGGTATGATTTCTTACCGGTTCTTCTCCATAGGTTACAACAAATTCGAACTATGCAACTAAGTTTGGTGTTTCATCAGTGCCTGTTGTGGTAAAAATAGCTTTCATAAGTGGCAATACTTTGCCCTTTCCCTGTCGTATGACCCACATACGGGTCCTGGCAATTGTTTAACAATTGTGGCTGGTTAGTGGACAGTGAAAGTGTTAATTGCACAAAAGGCATACCGTGGACAGTCATCCCCGCTTCCAGGTTGCTGACTGGCTAATATTTTTATTAGGGCAATAGGCTTTTCTTATACAATTAGTGCCAATAGAGAGAAGAAGTGTCAATAAGATTTTTAAACCATGCCTTTTGTTACACTGAAAAGGTATGGGAACTACTGGATGCTTTTCCTAAAATAATATTACCATTTTTGGGATACTATTCTATGCAAATAAACTTTGAATGAAATGTGTCAATGAACAGACTGCTCATGTAATTAAATTATCTCAAATAATTTTTTGTGTAGATTACATGTGTTTGATTCATGATTGAATAATAATTGCTTAAGTTTTCGCGATCACTACACATTATAACAAAACAAAGTTTAACCGGATTAACATAACATAACGCCTGTATTTCTCCGAAGGGTTAGGCAGAGGTGTAATAGTACACCCAAATTTCGCCAGTAATGTTATAGTCCCATGTAATAGGGGGCAAGCATATTGCCATAACCGGATATTAACCGGATTAAATCGCGTATATTATTTAAATTGGTTTACCTGACGTTTCGAAAGAATGATTGAATACTTTATCAGGCAATAAATTCCAGTATTTTATTGGTCAAAGATAATAAACAAAGCGAGGGTCAGCAACATTAAATCAGCTCCCAATTTTTTTTTCAAAATTCACTCGAAATTCAGCCTAAAAGTAATTTCAGTAATGTCAAGACATGCCAGTTCAGTAATTTCAGTCATTAAGCCCTCAAAATTCTGTGGTCCAAGATTTATATCTTTATCATAATTATTTTCACATAAAAGTCCCAGGATGTTATTCTGTTTCTAAAGGCTAAAAACTACACAGCAAAGTTTTTGGGTTATAATTTAATATCACACAAAATTTACATACCAAACGTTTCTGTTTTTTATCTTGAATATTTTCTATCAATTCTTATAAAAGTTTTGAGTCCGTGAACTCATTTATAAGAATATGTTTATAAGAAGTTTACGTTAAAGACTGTAACAGGTTGTTTTGTTGGTTAACACTATAATACATACTTCTTACACCTAAGTAATCGAAACATTATAAAGGACTTGGTACTTTTATACATAGTATCTATGTATGAACAAACTGACAAATCTCTTCTGATTATATTGAAGCTTGTAAACAATAGTCATCATCATGATCCTCCTGCCCTTATCTCAATTTATTTGTGGTCGGCGCAGCATGTCTTTCTCTTCCATACATCTCTATCAGCCGTCATCTCCATGTTCACTTTCTTTTTATCCATAGTGTTTGTATTGATCTGGGTGTTTCTCATTAAATAAGTAAGTATTTACAAAAAAATGTATCTAAGTATTATATCCATTGTCTAGCACCCATAGTACAAGCTCTGCTTAGTTTGGGACTAGATGGTGCTGTGTAAAAATGTCCCAAAAATATTTATGTATTTTATTTATATCATCTTTCACACAATCCATCCATCTTTTCTTTGGTGTACCTCTTTTCTTATAGCCATTCACATTCATACACAAAACTTTTTTCGTAACATGCTCCTCATTTCGACGACGTCTGTGGTCTAGTGGTTCGAGGGTCGGACTGCTGATCACGAGGTCGTGGGTTCGATTCTCACAGGACACAAATATTTGTGTGATGAACATAAGTGTTTGTGTTGGTTTGGGTGTTTCTTATGTATTATAAGTATATATTTACAAAAAAAAAGTATGTAAGTATTGTATCCATTGTCTAGTACCCATAGCACAAGCTCTGCTTATTTTGGGACTAGATGGTGCTGTGTAAAATGTCCCAAAAAATCTTTATTTATTTTATTTATATCATCTTTCATTGCTGCGTTGGTCTAGTGGTTGCAAGCGCGACTGCTGAGTGTGGGATCCTGGGTTCGATTCACGGGTTGGTTAAGTGTTATTGGGTTTTTCATTAGGAAATTCTCAGTAGCAGCCCAGAGTCTGGATTTGTGCCCGGTTGATGTCAATAGGCTCGCCCCCTATTACATGGGACTATAACATAACTGGCGAAATGTGGGTGTACTATACACCTCTGCCTACCCCTTCGGGGAAATACAGGAGTGATGTTATGTTGTTTTGTTCACATAACAATCCATCTTTTCTTTGGTCGACCTCTTTTATAGCCATCCACATTCATACACAAAACTTTTTTCGTAACATGCTCCTCATTTCTCCGCATCACATGTCCATACTATGACAATCTACAATCTACTGCATCTCAACCACAGACCAGTAAGCCTCAACATTCTCAACATACATTAATTAGTCATACACATAAAATCTTGTAAGAACAGTCATAAGCTAGTATTATGTACAGAAATGCTCTCATTTGATAAGAAATGTAGAATGTATGCCAATAAGTGTAATCTGTTGTGTAACTCAAAGCCTGTAATATTAACTTTGTATTTACTTTTATGATAGTATCTTGTTATAAAAAAAAATACTAGGAAAGTAGGTTGCTTGTTGCATAATAGGTGGAGACCAAACGAAAATGGATTTTTATTTTTGGCCGAAAACGAAACCGAACTTCGGCGTAAACTATATTTTAGGCCGAAAACCGAAACCGAAAAAGTCGAAAAGAATAAAAACATGTACCTATTAACCTATTTCTTTTGTCGATAGTTTTTTTTTGGTAAAAGTACTTATGTATAAGTTATACATACACAGTATAACAACAATAAAATATTATGAAATATCAATCTTTTAATCATTAAAGCACATCATTAATACGCTTTTATTAGGGCGACCTGTATGTAACTAACTATGTAATGGATTCTAAGGTAACTAATTTAACCATCTTCCAAGGGTCGTAGCGTAATGAAAATTGGCAGCTGTATGCTGTATGTAGTTCTGATGACAATACAATAATATGATAATGTCGAACTGATCTGATGATGGAGCCGGAAGATATGAACTGGAACTTTATGATGGAAAATTGTATCATAGCTGTTTTGGATTTCTTAGAAAAGTCTTGTAATGAACTTTGACCACGATTAGGTTTCAAGGTCTGATGATGAAGCCGGAAGATAGGCACTGGCATTCCATGATGGAATATCGTATCATAGTCGTGTTTGCACTTGTGAGAAAGGCCACGTAATGGACTTTGAACACGATCAGGTTTCAAGGTTATAACAAACCTATTATATATTGAATAGTGTAAATATTGACATAGGTGCCTGTATAAAATGTATATAGACATGGAGAGTGTAAACTTGTTTTTACGTGCATTTATAAAAGCGTGTTTTTCTAGTGTTTTTTAAAATATTAATTTATTTTATGATCAAATGGTAGGACATGTTACTAAATAATGTTTACTTAAGTCTTAGGTATTCCCTGCAATTTTCAAATTCGTTCCACTACAGCCACTTCATAGTTCTTTCATTTATAATTAGTTTCACACAGAAAGCCGAACCTAATCAAGAAATTGATTGGGTTATTTAAAAAAATTGCGTGTAGGTCAAAAGCATAATATTCTGCAAAAATAAACGTTTATGACCATTTAACTTCATCATCATCATCATTTCAGCCGAAAGACGTCCACTGCTGGACATAGGCCTCCCCCAAGCATCGCCACAACGACCGGTCCTGTGCCTTCCGCATCCATTAAAATTACGAAATGTAAAAAATAACTGGAGAAAAAAAACAACAAACTATGTTCTTGTGTCGAGCTAGTGTACCCTGTGTACCTATGTAGAACATACAAAGCTGTTATTGAATAGTTGAGAATACAGTAAAACTGCGTAAAATAATGTAAAAATTAATCAACAACTTCACACGTGTTATGTGACGTTTACATTTTGAGAGTGACTCAGACAATGATATTATATATAAAAAGAGGTTGATACGTTACTAGCGCACCAAAATGAAGCGTACAAAAGGAGCTAAATATCGCCTCATAATCTCAGTCACGCGAGACCGGCCCTATGCTCTAGAGTAGTTCCTAGGAGCAGGCTATTGCGTAGCCACTGTTTAGGTTTTAGGTAGGTCTTAGCCTCGCCGGCGAGGCTTGCCGCTTAACGGCGTTTAGCACGTCACCCGATAGACCGAAAGTCCGCTACTTTCGAGAAAAAATTCGATGCAGTAACGGCTGCTAGGGGGACATAGGAACGGCGGGGTCCCCCCTGCAATGCCCCAGCGAGGTTCGAGCCCCCCCCTTGGGGGACGCCCGCTTGCGCGGTATTGATACCGTGTCTTTAGTTTGTAAGTATTAGGGAAAAAACCTTCGGCGAATGGAGTCCCGCATGGGACTCTCCGCCAACTAAGCCCGGTTAAGCAGAAGTGGTACTTCGGTCCCACCTGAAAAAAAAAAAAAAAGCCTCATAATCTCAGTCGGTCTCGCACAAGTAAGATTAAGGCTTCAAAATACCGTTGTGTGTAATGCGTAAATTAAATGCGTAGTGGAATGTAAAATAAAAATAAAAACGAAAGTGCTTTAGACCACACGACTGAAGTAAAACTTCACTAACTTCCCTCAATACTATTTCAATGAGAACAGGAATGGCGGCGCGGCGCGCGTACGTCTGCCGGCGATGTGTCGTGGCCGGCCGTCGCGCGCGCTCCCCGCGCCCGCACTACCCCCTCCGTTCGCCTAACTTTTCTTAACTCCGTAACGCATTCACCAGCTTACTCCCCAAGTCAAGCCTAAAGAAGTTTTACTTTAAAAATATGTATGTGTGTCGCTGCTGCGTAGGGAACATTATTTTCGTTTGTTTTGTGAGCGTATAACGTATCTCTACTAAATATCATTGGACTCGGATGATCAAATCTCTCTGCGGAGTTGTTGAGAGCGTTTGATTAATTCGAGAAACACTGTTCTTTAGTCTGTCAAGTTTTCCACTAATTCTGTTAACGTGGCAGGCTTTAATTTTAATTAATAAAAGGATCCGTCTTTGACAAAACTTTGTAATCACATTAATTGCTTGTAACCCTTTTCGCTAGGTTGTAAAATTTTATCCCAGCTTTACTTGTCTCGGAGTTTGATCGCGAAATTGTTTATTTAAAGGAGAGTATTCACAGGAGGAATTCGCGTGTAATGTAACAATGTAAAATTTCATGTTGAACTTTACATTTACTTTTGACTACCTCTGTGGTCTAGTGGTCGGACTGCTGTTAACGAGGTCGTGGTTTCGATTCCCTCAGGACACAAATATTTGGGTGATGAACATAAGTGTTTGTGTTGGTCTGGGTGTTGCTTATAAGTATGTATTTACAACAAAAAAAGTATACAAGTATTATATCCATTGTCTAGTACCCATAGCACAAGCTCTGGTTAGTTTGGGACTAGATGGTGCTGTGTAAAAATGTCCCAAAGATATTTATTTATTTATTTCACCAGCTCAACGTAAACCAGTCTTCTGCGACAAAAATCTAACAAAACAAGCTAACAAAACATGTTCATATTTTGTTTAGGCCAATCAAATGTGGCCAGAAAAACATGTAAGGGTGAAGTTACAATAAGCGCACGGGGAGCGCGCTGGGCGCGTGCCTCATACGCCGCGTTTCGAACGCTCTATGAAATTGTATACAACGGATTATATTAATTATCAAGCGCTGTCGTCTGTCAAACGATTTCCATAGCGTTCGCGCCCCGGGCGCTTGTTATAACCTCAGCCTTAGGTGTTACAAATAACAAAAACATGGTCGCAGGACCCGACTGTACTGACTGAGGAGTATTCGCTTGTAATGTAATAATGCAATTACAAGTGGTGCTGAACGTAACTACTACAATGTTCGAAGTTGTAACGTTCCACCACTCCACGTCTGCGCAATGTAATGCTCGCCTCGACGTATTCACTGATGTAATGCTCAAATTCTAGCTGTTACATTACACGCGATGCTCTCGGTGAGTACTCCGCTTATAACGCTCTATTGTTCAGTTTTAATGTCGGCAAAGTTATTTACTTGTATGATGAGTTTTTTGTTGATCTTCTAGGTCACGAAATAAAAGGGGAAATTCTTGTCTTCTGTTGTTTCGACATGAGCTATACAATAATTGTAAGAAAGAAACATTTTTTTTACTCAAAGCACGTAGATACACAGACACAATTTAATAGAGAAAAAACATATGAATAATTTGGTGTTTTTTTTTTTTAAATCACATTTTTTTTTATAGAAAGCGAGCTAATATTGCTTTGTCATCTAGTCCTGCTTCAAGTCTCTTGCTCATCGGGAAGTTAGTTTAAAATTCGATGACAGACGTGACTGAAAGCGAGTTAATAAAAAAAAAAAAAATGTTAAAATGGTTCATATGCATTGCTCCGTGCATGAGGCATAGCAATATGCTGAGCGGTGGCCGTTTTGCGCGGATGTGACGCATATCTTACCACACTTCTTGGCTCTGTACCTGTATTTTTTCTGTGTTCTTGATTTTTTTGGTAATTTTGTGCGTCACTTTTGAAGCAAACAAATATTTTTTCTTTCTTTCTTTCTATATGGTTCATAAATGCCGACTGCGCCAAATATGCCCTGTTCATGACGCTGGTTTTCAACTGAACCTATTGTGATAATAATAGTAAGAAAAATAACTTTGCCAGTCATTAGGTTACACGGTTGATAGCTTAGCCCGCGTTTAGCTTGCGACAGACGATCATTTTAATAATATCGTCACTCGTGTAGGCTCTTCCTATCAGCGGGCGCAAATCCGCCGGCGGCCGCAACACAATTGAAAATCCATTATGTCTAACTAGCAGTCTTTCGTGAATTAACGCACTCAAAAAAGCGAATCATTGTATCAAAAAACTGTTCACTCGAATATAGTGACCACAGAAATATAGTAGTGACTGAGAAGTGAGAACTGAAAAGGACATTGCCCATTCTCTTAGGAGCTTTAGGCCCCTCAAAAAAAATTGCTATGTCATGGTTTTAGTATTATTTTGTAGACCAATAATTATCTTTTATTATTCTGCAAACGATTTTAATTTTTTCACCGTGGTTTAAGAGAAATCAATTTTTTTCCGCAGTGATAGCCTAGTGGTTAAACGCTTGCCTTCCATGCAGGAGGGTGTGAGTTCGATCCCGGCCCGCACCTCTGACTTTTCGAATTCATGTGCGGATTTATATTCGATTATCACTTGCTTTAACGGTGAAGGAAAACATCGTGAGGAAACCTGCACACCTGAGAGTGCTCTATAGATACAGTTCTCAATGGTGTGTGTAGTCCGCCAACCCGCACTAGGCCAGCGTGGTGGACTAAGGCCTTAGCCTTCTCGTACTGAGAAGAGGCCCGTGCCCAGCAGTGGGACAGTAATGGGCTGGTTATGTATGTATGTAATTTTTTTCCAACTTCATAAATGATTGATAAGTACGCTCCGTGCAACGTTGGGCGACATAACTGAACACACCTATAAGGACATCCAGAGATCATGTCGATTTTCAAAATCGATTTTGTAACTATTTTTTAAATAACATTGGATAAGATTTTCAAATTTTTGGGTGTATTCATTTATATCGATTTCAAAGTAATATTTCAGTTAATTTAAAATGATTATAACAATATTTACAATAAATGAATAGGTATTTTAAACCAAAGTATCATCTTATTTTTCTGTACAAAAAAGGTTTCAAAAATACGTTTTGCAATTTCCTTTGATTTGACGTCATATGCCAGATTCTTTATTATTTTTAACGGTTTTACGCATGCGAACCGAAATCTAAAGATATAGATTGTGGAAAGAAAAAATAAGAAATCAATCAATTATGATAAGTCTAGTATAATAGCACCTGAAACACAGTAAAAGTGAATTTATAGAAGTATCGATATTTAGAATCGATTCTGATTATTTGTTGAAATAGTGTGATATCTGGCAACATTTACGTTGATTTGAATGGAGGATATACTTACAATTCAGTTTAATACATATTTATTATGTTTTTTAATGCTAGGGTGAAAGAAATGTTGATAAAGAACAAATAAACATGAAAAAATAAGACATAATTTTTGAATAACATCTAGTTTTGACATGGTGCCAAAAATGGACCCATCCGTGGGCATTGTCCTTTATTTTAGTTCTGCACAGCGTGCAGCGTTGATACAATATTGGGGTACCGTTCTATAGAGGCGTGGGTATCGTGGGATTACAGCTTAGGGGATTTTGAATGACATGGCTTATAGTAAATGAGTAAAACGTTCCTGGATTAAAATGTCATCGTATTGTGCCTTTTGGGTTTAGGAGAGATAGTCCCTTAGAGTAATGGATATAGTAGAGTGATAGTTTCATTCAAAGCTCCGTTTAAAGTTGAAACACAAAAAGAATAGAAGTGTGCCCGCAAGCGGCACGTAAAATGTTCGAAGACACACACAGGCGGGCGTAAGCTGTACTGAACGTAGCCTTTTAAGGCCAACTTGAATTTGCTTCACTCCGCGTGACTATTGCGGTTATAAGCCTAATTATAATAAGGTTTTGCCATTTATTAAATTGGCCTTTTCTCAGAATGAGAACGATTTTCGCCTCTAGGTACACCAAGTTGCCCGCTGCCAGGGCTGGTGCAGTTTGACTGAAATGGTCGTAGTTGTAGCACAGGGTCGTAGTAACCCATCCAAAATTAAACCTTATAGAGTGAATAACGGGCTGTCCACTTCAGAAACTGTTCTATTAATTAGCACAGATAAATATCAGACCACGAGCACAGCGGTGACATTCCCTTGTACGTGTGAGCTCGCTCGCTGGTGACCTTGAGGGAGCGCGTTTACATGCAATATATTGGCTGGGGCAGCCGAGAGACTGCACGTTCCACACGCCGCGCACCGCGCACGGCCCCCGTGCTCGCCCCGACCCGCACACATAGTCGCGAGCAATTTTACGAGCACACATGCTTAAGTGTCGCTTCTTGTCGTTAATATATATTCTATGCCACGAGCGTACTTGCCAATAGGAGTGAGCTAGGGTGCACTTTTATAGGCTTCACCCGCGCGTGGTATTGCCCGAGCCAATAGAAGCGAGTTATGTCTGGTCGAAATTCAAAAATTGGCGGAATTGATTTCAAACAAGACAGATGTGACGTGCTAAGGACGTGGAAGGGTGAGATATAGCTCGATAGTAGTAAGCTGACTCGAAGGTTAAATCTATTCATGAACAATAGAATACGCAAACGTACGGTCAGTAGCGGCGTCAACTATTATTCACAAAACCTACTTCGTGCAAGTCAGATTAGGACGATTCCTTGGAAGTGTTTAATTTTAAGTACGGTATTTATCAACTGTACAGAATTGAATTATTTTTCAATCAACACTTAAAAACCATGAAGGATTCACTTAGTGGGAACTTTTATTTGAGTAATTTGGATTTTTCTCATTACGCATGCGTCGATAATTTACAGCAGTGCAGCTGCTACTTCGCCCTGCTTTTTAGGGTTCCGAAGTCCTACAAGGAACCCTTATAGTTTCGTCATGTCCGTCCGTCTGTCCGTCTGTCCTAATCTTTTACAGCTTAATAACTTCTACAGTTATAAACATAAGTAAATGAAATTTTTATAAAAAATAGTCTACATATAGATCTCAATTTTAAAAGAATAAAAAAATCGTTTTTACGTATTTTAGGGGTGGCGTCCATACATGTGAAATGGGGATGAACATTTTTTTTTCGCTGCACCCCCTCGTGTGGGGTATCATTGAATAGGTCTACTAAAATGAAGGTAATGTTTCATACACCACTTTTTTATCAGGTGTACCATCTGCGAAATATAGCCCGCCAAAGTGGCTTGCAATGTGTCCCCCCCTCCTGCCATTTCTAAACTATGCAATGTAGAAACTTATAATCTTCCACATTGATAGATCTTTATGAAAACTCTCTTTTAAAATTATTTCGAGTATAATGTGATTATAATTTTTTGAGTTAAAGAGAGAAAACTGTAAAATACTTAAAACGTCCTAGTTCAAACGTCATTGACCTTAGAGAAAAATGATCATAGCAAATAATGCTCCTTTAGCTACTTTCTATTTGAAAAAATCACAAAAAGTAACTTTGAAATGACACACTTCTTAAATTTGGCTTCTTGAATTTATCGCTAGATGGCGCTACTAACACACTGAGTCGCGAATGCTGCCGATTATTGCAAAAACTAAAATAGCCATGATTAATATTCGATTTGATTCGTTTGTAATTACCAAAGACTTTGTATATACTGAATACCTTTATGGTAATTACACCTACTTAAGGAACCCTATAATACTGAGCATGGCCCGACATGCTCTTGGCTGGTTTTTTTACATTGTTATCTTTGTTATGTATTTATCAATAAGGGCTTGACAAAGCTCCAAGTGGTATCACTTATTAGGTCCGTCTGTTTTTCTTTGTTTTAAAAAAGAAGCTGGATCCTAGGATTTCTCCTGAAGGACAATTTTCGTAAGTTCCAAACTAATGTCAGGCTTTAAATCCGAAATTATTTAAATTATTTCCGAATCCGTTCGGTTCTTAAATCGTTTTGTTTCTTAATAAAACAGAGTTTAACTGAATTACATCGTGTATTATTATGAGAATTGGTTTTCCTGACGTTTCGAATGCTTTGCAGCGTTCATGGTCGCAGGAAGTGGTCGTTTTATTTCATTTGCCGATCAAATTTCACTTCGGAAACGGAAACTTTTCGAACGTTTGTAAATCAGGCCACTGATTTGTAACCCTTCATTCTGATGGTCTAGTTTTCATTTCCATAGACTAAACCGCTTCGGGTCAGCCTCGCACCAGATAATGTAACGCGACCTCTATGATTTTTACATTTAGTTTTTTAAAGATTTAAATTGTGGAAAGAAAAAAATCTTTTATTTTTTTGTTTTGTTTTTTCTTTCCACAATTTAAATCTTTAGATTTCGCTTCGCATGCGTAAATGCGTTAAAAAATAATAAAATATTTAGTTTTTTCTTCTAAGTATTCACTTGTTTAAATGACGCAAAAAACCACAAAAAATAAACAGTAAAATAGGATATAAAAACCAATAACACGAGGTTCGGAAAAATATGCGTCACATCATAATAAAATCCGCGCAAATCTGCGTCATGGCTCATTATAGTCGGTGGTTGCCTTCGATAGTACTATTATTGATCGAAGGTGGTTGCAATTATTTTCATCGAGTATCGCGAACTTTCGAGAAAGTTCCAGTCACGATTTGATCATCATCATCATCATCATTTCAGCCGAAAGATGTCCACCGCTGGACGTAGGCCTTCCCCAAGCAACGCCACAACGACCGGTCCTGCGCTTTCCGCATCCAGCGGATTCCCACGATCTTCACCAGGTCCATAAAACCCAGAAAATTCTGTCTTTGAGTTTTTTTTTTCTAATGAGTAATTTACTCCGAAAAACTTAAAGCAACACATCTACAGTACCTTAAAATGGTTTTAATGATGCACGTGAAAATGACCTATTTCTCTTTGTTGGCCACTAGCACAGAAGGTCGTAGTGTATTGATTTTATAAGGCCAGTGCAATGAAAAGGTGTTTCAACCCATGGTCTTGCAAACTTAAGCCGACGTTTTACTAAAATGAGGGTGTAACAGAGAGAACAGAAAACGTCGTGAGGAAACCTGCACATGCACCTGAGAGTGTTCTCGATGGTGTGTGTTGTCTGCCAACCCGCACTTGGGTAGCGTTCGTGGTGGACTAAGGCCTTAACCTTCTCATTCTGAGAAGAGGCCCGTGCCCAGCTATGGGATAGTAATGAGCTGGTTATTTCATGGTATGACTATATTAATAATGATTCTGCTTGTCTATGCGTTGGTGTAAACACGTGGATTTTCGGATTTTGTGAATTTTTTGGGGTTTTTTGTGGTTTGAGTATCTATAATTGTTTAATTGTGTTGTGTTGTTTAGTGTTGGACGTGTTTGAGTGAATATTTGTTTGTTTTCGTCCCATTTCCCTCATTTCGATGAGGGAAATGGGGGACGATGATCCCCCGGATGGGGGTGGTGGTGTTCCACCAGATATAGAAATTTTTACGTCCCAAGACGGTCAGGACTTAACCAGTGTAGTCCAAGTTGATAAGTCATTGAAGCGACCAGCTTCTGGTGACTCTTTTATTGAAGCTAAAAAAAATAGAGCTCCATCAGTGTCATATCAACTGACTTATAGTAAACCTGGATTTGAGGATAATTCCAAAGTTTTGTACAACAATGAGTTTGACAAGGGCCCATACGTCGTTCACATAACTAGGTCAGAACCTGATGTGTCAGCGGGGCAATCTATCAGGTTACTGAAGTTTGCTCAGCTGATACACAAAAATAATGTGTCAGGGATTGTGAAGGGAGGCATAAAGGCTATGGGTAGAAACAGGATGGCTATTGAGTTCAGTACAGCGAATGATGCAAATAATTTTACTAAACACCAAATGTTAGATGTTAATAAGTTCATGGCATCAATCCCTAAATTCCATGTTTCCCGGATGGGAGTTGTAAGAAACATTCCTACGGAATGGACTTTGGAGGAATTAGTCGAAGGAATTAAAACCCCCAACAATACTGGTCAGGTTATTAAAGCTCGTAGACTAAATATTAAATCTCGAAAAGAGGATGCTGTAACATGGGTACCCTCAACATCAGTTGTTTTAACATTCACAGGTCAAACCCTCCCTGAAAAAGTATTCTGTTATGAAACGTCTCTTCCCGTATCGGTGTACCAACTCCCTACAATCCAATGCAGAAATTGCTGTAGGTTTGGTCACATAGGGACTCAATGTCGTTCTGCTCCTCGGTGTTTCCGCTGTGCCCAGAATCATCCTGGTGAATCTTGTGATGTCCCTGACGAGTTAGCTTCTTGCTTGCTGTGCAGGGGTGACCATAAAGCTACTGATTACAAGTGCCCTGAACACTCTCGACAAAAGACAATTAAGCTTGCTATGTCCCAGGACAATATCAGCTATACAGATGCTTCCCTCAGGTTTCCTAGCACTAGACGCTTATATTCCGAAATATTCACATCACCGTCCTATCCTACTCTACCAGGTCCATCCCAAATTCATCAAGAATCTGCTTCACCTCTTCCTGCATCCCTCCAGTCATATTCCTACAGGAAAACTGTTCACAAATCCCCTCGTCCCCCTCCTGTTCTAGGGAAATCCTATGATGTTCAGGCCCATAGGAACCTAACTAAATCTCCTCAGTCCTCCCAACCAAATGGTTGCGCCTTCTCTCCTCCAATGGACTCTACCCCTCTGCTTACTCCCAATGATAACCTAATAGAACTTCTTACTTGTTCCCTAATTAATATAATTTCTAAATTCTCCGATTCACTACCGAACAATGTCATTTCCTTACTGCAACAACTGCTCAAAGCTTTAGTTATTAAAAATGGGGCGGACATTCCTACAATGGAATTGTAGAGGTATTCGAAATAAGAAACATGATGTTGTCTATCTCTTAAATCATTTCAATGTCGACCTCCTTGCAGTTTCGGAGACATGGTTTAAGCCGGGTTCTCATTTTAGGGTTCCCGGGTATTCCTGCCTCCGGGACGACAGGGAGGATGGATGGGCAGGTTGTGCCCTGCTTGTCTCAAGGTCCATTACTTTTTCTCAAATTCGTATTCCTGACCATAGTACTGAATTTCATGTCGTAGCAGTAAAAGCATTTAACATTTCCTTTGTATCTTGTTATATACCATATCCAAATTCTCAACTCATTTTAGAATTGAATAATATTATTTCTTCCATTCCAGGTCCTCTTATTGTATCAGGTGACTTTAATTGTCACCACACTATGTGGGGATCTCATAAAATTGACTCTTCATCTTCTTTTCTACTTGATCTACTTGATGATAATAATCTTTGCATATTGAATGATGGATCTGCGACTCGCAGGGTATCTCCTGACCAAAATATCAGCGTCCCAGACCTCACTTTTTCTTCCCCTTCTCTTGTCAACTCTCTGTCTTGGTCTGTTTTACCTAATTCTTATGGTAGTGACCACTTTCCGATTTTAGTCCATATGAACCATTTGGCGATTCCAGCTCCAGCCCCTCAACCCTTACAGAGATATAGACTCACGGATGCTGATTGGAATACTTATTCCCTTTCCTTAGATAATAGAATAAGTTCCCTACCACCAGTCGATCAATCAAATTTTTTAGCATTGTATGATGACTTTGTTTCTTGCTTGTTCTCAGCTGCTGATGAGTCTATTCCTCTTAAGAACTCTTCTCGTGGTCGGGTCGCTTCCCCTCCATGGTGGGATAAAGAATGTACATCTTGTGTCCGTCTTCGAAGTGAAGCTGAAAAGAAATATGCTGATGACTTGACAATGGAAAATTACATTGATTATCAGAAAACTTGTGCTGTCACAAAAAGACGTTTAGCCAAGAAAAAGTCCCTGGGTTGGCAGAAATTCTGTGAATCGCTATCCCCACGCTCTTCGATCTCTCTTGTGTGGCGCAAGATCAAGCGCTTTCGTAAAGCCTTTGTGGATGACAATATTCCCTCAAATGATCCTCAAATTTGGCTAAATCTCTTTGTTAACAAGTTGGCCCCTCCTTCCGCTCCTAACTTTGATAGCCTTCCTGTATTCCCAACTTCCTCTCCTTCAACCGACAGAATGAATGACCCTTTCTCTTACCCCGAGCTTCTATGTGCTCTTGATCATCTGAAAGACTCCTCTCCTGGTATAGACGGTATCCCTTATTCTTTCATCTGTAAATCTTCTAAATCTACCAAACAATTTCTTCTGAACATTTTTAATGTCATATTTTCCTCTGGAAATATTCCTAAGTCCTGGAAAACACAAATTGTTATCCCTATCCTAAAGCCTGGGAAAGATCCAAACGATCCTTCGTCTTATAGACCCATTGCCTTATCATCGGTTTTATCTAAAATCTTAGAGCATCTTGTTAAAAATAGATTGGAGTGGATAATTGAAAATAGGGGACTTCTCTCTGGAAGTCAGTTTGGTTTTAGACGCGGTATGAGCACGATGGATAGTCTTAGTATACTTACGTCAGAAATTAGGCTTGCTCTTTCTCGTAAGGAACATGTGATTGGGGTTTTTCTTGATATATCTTCAGCATATGACAATGTCCAGCTTCCGATACTCAGGCAGAAAATGCTCCATCTGAATATTCCTGTGAGGCTGGTCGATATTATATGTAATCTACTTATGGGCCGTTATATGTCTGTTAGATCTCAAGGAAATCTCCTTTCTCCTCGTCTCGTTTGGAAAGGATTACCACAAGGATCTGTGTTAAGCCCTCTGCTATATAATCTATACACTGCTGATCTGGATTCAACAGTCAATTGTTTTTGTAAAATTCTTCAATATGCAGACGACATTGCCCTGTATTCTAGTTCCCCCAACTTGCATGATGCTTCTCTCAAATTAAACACAGCACTTGGGTACCTAAATGATTGGCTCTTTGAACATGGTTTGTCTGTGTCAGTTCCAAAATGTCATGCAGTTGTTTTCTCACGCAAAAGAAGTATTCCCCCAATCAGTCTTTCTATAGATGGAGAACTTATTTCTATACAGGATAAAGTTAAGTTTTTGGGAGTAATTTTAGATTCCAAAATGTCTGGTCTACATCATTTATATTATATTTACAATAAGTGTGAAAGGAGTGTGAACGTCTTGAGGGCCTTATCTGGGGTTCGTTGGGGTTCACATCCTTTTTCACAGAAAATTCTATATAACGCCATAGTACGTAGCCATATAGATTATGGTTGCTTTATTTTAGAACCATGTAGTAAAATGGCTTTAAATAAAATAGAAAAGATTCAATCAAAGTGTCTACGTATTATTACAGGTGCAATGAAGTGCTCTCCAATTAATGCCTTACAGGTAGAATGTATGGAACCTCCTCTCCATCTACGACGTCAATTCCTTGCAGACAGATACTTTTATAATGTAGTTCAGTATTCTCATCACCCTTTATTAAATATCCTGCGCTCTTTATCCCGTGAGATTATTATATCTGAGTATTGGTCCAATAAGATCTCTCCACTCCTTATAAATTCCTTTAACTATCTTAATTCAAAGTCTTGTTCAGTCATGCAACTCGATAAGTCACCCATTTTCATGATAGACTATGATTCAATTGTTTTTCAACCCAGAGTTATACTATATTTTGGAATCGACAAAGACTCTCCAGAGGCAAACAGAATTTTCAATAAAGTTATAAATGAATCTTGGCAGGACTGGGTTAAATTATACACTGATGCGTCAAAATTGCCTGATACTAATAATGTAGGGGCTGCAGTTTTTATTCCTAAATATAATGTGATCCTTAGTTATAAATGTCCTTCTGAATGTTCTATATTTACCGGGGAGTCTATTGCAATATTAGAAGCTGTACGATATATAGACTCAAACCGTCATTATTTTCAAAGAGCCTTGATTTTTAGTGATTCCCTCAGTTGTCTCCAAGACTTACTTAAGCTTCCCTTTCACAGTAAGGATAACTTCATTATAACCCTTAAAATAAAGCAAACTCTATTTGAATTAAACAAAGCTGGAATTGAAATTGTACTAGCCTGGATTCCCAGTCATACTGGCATCTTGGGTAATGAAGCTGCTGATCATTATGCTAAGCAAGCTGTGCAAACTGGTTCTAACACATATAATACCATTCCTTCTCGGGATTTGCGCTCTCAGGCTAAACCACGTCTTATGTGTTCCTGGAATGATCTATGGCAACAGTCCAGACTTGTGAAAGGGAAATATTATGGCAATATTCAACCAAACATTCCTGCTAAACCCTGGTTTTTTAAATGCAAAAATATAAATAAATTGATCACATCTGTCATTATTCGTCTGAGGTTAGGTTTTGTTTGTACCCCTGTCTTTTTAGCCAAACTTCACATTCGTGACAGTTCTATCTGTGAATGTGGCATGGACGAGGGCTCCTTGGAACACTTATTTTTCTTCTGTCCCAATATTATTGTTCCACTCTATGATATCCTTCCTTCCAATATCCCAAGACCTATTAATATTTCTTTCCTACTAACTCTTGTGGGATCTCCCTTTATTAAAGTCTTATGTAAATTTCTTACTGTGAATAATATTAGAATCTGAAGTTATACCTACTATACGTATTAATTATATGTTATTAACCACTAACCTATCTACTAAATTTTATCGTGTCCATTGTGTACGTCTTTTCTAAAATAAAATATACTTATCTTACTAACTTACCTGTTGTATTTATTTTTTGGTAACCCAACCACATCTGTGACATCCAGCGAAAACCGTACCCACAGAGTATATTATAATATTATGACCGAACCTTTTGTTATTTCACCGGTCAATCATAGTAAATTTATACGTGTTTTATTCAACCTTGACATTGGCAGAATCATCGTTGACACGATGGAGCCATAAACCAAAATTAGAATTAGAATTAGACTATATTAATGATTATGCCGTAATCACCACGTGTACTAGTCCTATTGGTGGTTACTGAATAAATCAAAAGTTACGTAAACGTATTAAAATTTTATTTCCACGCTTTTAACTGCACGACAATATAGTTTATATAGGTATATAATTTGGCGAATTGAAATGATAAAATAATGAATTATGACTGATTGATGAAGTTGTAGTTTAATAACAACTACGTTTTCATCATGAAATTTGAAAATCTTCTCGATTCTTCAGAATTAACGAAGCTTAGTTTTTATATTTGTGTTAATCATCATCATCATCATTTCAGCCGAAAGACGTCCACTGCTGGACATTGGCCTCCCATAATCGCCACGCTTGGCAGGCGGGTTGGCGATTGCAGTGTGTTGGTTAAATACCCAGAGAACGTTGCTGCCCGTCCTCTGTTGAATTTGTGTAAATGACTTGCTCTAATACAATTTTGTGGCCATAAGTACAAAATGGATTATTGTTTCTCAAAATTGGTAATTTAATTCTATGAAAATGCCATAATAGGTTCAAGGTTGCCACAGATTAAAGACTCCCTTAATATACAGTTATGATTCATCAAAGTTTCTTTTTTAAATGGAAACTCGTTTTCAACTCTTGGTTTTAACTTTTCACATTGCCAGGTATCTACTGGAATCCACAATTACTTTAGTGTACTTACTCTGGAATTAGTAGAGATTTTAATTCTGCTCTAAAGGCATACTAAATGTCATACCTTCTAAACTTTCCTGTAACTTCTCCGTTTTTCCACCTTCGCAGACGAAGATTACTTCGTTAAATTAATTCCAGAACCTACGCAAAAGTAACAGCGTCGCTAATCGAATGATCAGTTTCAAACAGGTCTGGAGCTTCGCAAGCTATCGAAAGCTCTCGCATGGTTGAACGCGAGGCGTAATCAGAACCATTCAGCTAAACGTGAGTTTCTGCTGATAACTTTGTACTTTGAACTTGTAACTTTAAAAAGCTTTGATGCCTTTTAAATGTATACTTTTGGAAGTATACACTCTTCTTCAAAGAAAGCTCAGTAAATGATAATTTGAAGAATTTATCATCAGGCCTGTGATCTTGGAAAGGATTCTCCGAATGGTAGAGAAGTATGCTATCGTTATACATTATACCCAGTGCTATAGTTATAAGCAAAGTTTGTCAATATAAGGAGTCCTACAAATACTTTAATCGGGTTTACATCCCTTTCAGACCTGTTTTTTTTCTCAATGTGAATATGATTTTTTTATAAATATGAATCTTAGAGATTTAAATTGTGGAAAGAAAAAATCGCTCACGAGCAGGATTCTTTCTTTCCACAATTTAAATCGTTAGATTTCGTTTCGCATGCGTAAAATGCGTTAAAAATAATAAATAATTATGAATCTTAGAGATTTAATACTGTAATTTTTTTTTCGTTTTTATGTCCTCATTTGGGCAGATGTTTTTTGTTTTTGTTTTCGGGTGGAAATTCTCATGGATACCCTCCGTCTGGGGACGGCGGAGGGGTATGTCGGACACCTACCGACTAAAACCACACGGTGGCCATCCTCTGCACAAAATAGATGAGCTCCGGGAACTCCATTAGACCGCGCTCCTCTAGTGCTTTGCCTTTGGCACGTCCCGGGAAAACAATATTGTTTCCCCCACAGCAGCTCGCGACCGCCACGTACTGCTGTCCTCCCCAGGGTCGCTTAATAGACACCCCGCGTCCACTATCCCGAAGGTCCCCCCTGCCCTGTAGCGGCAGGGGATTTGTGCAGATGCCTAGAAAATGTGAACTCATTTACTATAGACAGGTGTCGCGCAGCAGAGACACTTTGTGCGCTTTGAGACCGCCAACCTGTGGTTAAAGCGGTTTAACAGCGTAATGACCTAATGACTAATGGGAATTTCCCTTTCAGGAGAAGCATTAACCAATTTTTTTTTTTTTTTGCGACCTGTGATAAGTTGGAAAATAGTGACAAAGCAAACCTATTGTACACAGATACGACAGAAAATATTAAAGACTCTTCAATACAATGATATAAATTTATTAATACAAGTCCGCTGATTATTCCGCGTCTGCGCACATTTATGAATAAACGGCGCCATCGTTCATTTACTAGCTAATTGTTGACGATCAGTCTGACGTCGGTCGACGTTGCGTGTAAACGTGTTTTTAACATTTATCTCCGTATAAAAACATACGTTTTTGTCGTGTTGTCGTGACCACATACTTGCGAATCTTGCGATATCCAACTGGTATTGTTTTGCCCTGTTTTGAAGGCTGTTCGAATTTCGGTGAAAGAACTGGTGTATACTTAACCATAAAGTTTCTTCAGTGAGTGAGAGTTAAATTTTGGATTTTGTTGCTTAAATTTTGTAAGGGAAATTGCAAGGTTTCTAAGGTGAGAAATTCTTGATCGTTTCTGTATATTGACCGGCGTTTTTTTCTCACTTCAAAGTTCATTGCTCTATTTGAACCTTGGAGTTCTACTAGAGTATTTATTTATGATGATACATCAATGGATGATGATAATGTGTTCTTAAGTGATATTAAGAGAAGTTTTTTGCACAGTTCAGTGTCTCTACTTATACAATTATTATGCTTGCTTATCCTCTAAAAAGTTAATTGATAAATTGTAGTTTGTATAAACAGTTGATTATTAGTTTGTATAATCATCTGTTGAATTTTGGTTTCATCTTTATATAAATCGTTGGTGCGTTTGTGAATTACTGTGTAGCTTCTGAACGACTTGACTGATTGAGGTCATGTTCAATATTCACATAATATATTTCTTTTGTCAAGACGCTGCTGGTTCATAGCTTGGTATGCTAGGATTTGATAGGTGGTGCTATAGTCAAATTATTAACAAATTCTATATTTATGGACCGAAATGTTCAATTCACAATATATAATACCTATGTTGGTTTAGTAACTATTAAGTAATCTATGATATAGTGTCAAACAAAAAAACTAAATCTGGATGCGATAGGTGCTGTGAGCGAAGCATCAGCTAGTGTACCTATATTATAGATCTGTAGAATAATTAATAGCAAACCCGTATGAATTAATATGACTTCCGGCTAGTTCTCACGGTAACAATGTTTCTCAAGATGTTCTCAGCGCTGAAGTTATTTCTTTATTAGTTATTGCAGTGACAAGAATTTTATGAATTCTACCGAAATCATAAGATAACTGAAATTTTTAACATATTTATTTACGTATTTTAATGAGCTCAAAAAAATCAAGACACAGCACATAACATTAAATTTAATATGGTATTGATGGTATTGATGGCATAAGATAGAATCCTGTATCTGACACTTGTAATTTTTTGTGTTGTCTAAAATAAAAATAAAATAATGATACATTCTGGAACAGTGTTCCAAGAAATCTTTTAACCCTTCAGTAAGAATTGCTTCTAGATTATTTTTACAAACATTTCTTATACATATAAGGTTTTACTTTAATAATGGCAAATATTTGAAGTGGTGAATCTACTCATCATAACGAACAACATTTACTATGGGAGCAACCCGGGAATCGCAAAAATAATTGTTGTTCCCTACATTTTATGAAAAAATGTAGGGGGATGTAGGGGAAAAACTAGCTGGTCCTAACATTTGTGTTCAGATAAATCGAAAAAATTTAGGGAACAGTTGATATTTTTTTTTCGTGATTTCAGGGTTGGTCCCATAGTAAATGTTGTTCATACTGCTGAGTACAATGACCCCTTAAGAGGTTTTCAGTTATTTCAATAACACGTTGTATAGCAGTAGCGTTTCCTCAACTGCCTTTTGTGTCGTATATCCACCATAGCCATAGAATATATACTAACGACAAGAAGCGACACTTAAGCATAAGTGCTCGTAAAATTGCTCGCGGCTATGTGTGCGGGTCGGGGCGAGCGCGGGGGCCGTGCGCGGTGCGCGGCGTGTGGAACGGGCAGTCTCTCGGCTGCCTCAGCCAAGGCCTATTGCATTCACGCGCTCGCTCAAGGTCACCGGCGAGCGAGCTCACACGTACACGGAGTGTCACCGCTGTGCCATAGGTACATGAGAATGATAAGGTTTGGTTACAAGGAAAATTCGTGCCCATAATATTTTTATATTTTTGTAGGAAATACTTTAACATTCGATAACTGAATACCTACTTACTTTGTTTAACTGCTTTTAGTATAGTCACGTTATGGTAACTAGCTAACTTCTTGGAAACCTTTCCTCCCCAATATAGTTGAGGAAATGTCAACTGACAAGTTTATTGAACTTTTTGATGATGTAGGTACAGTGAACTACAAAACTCGATGGATGTTTTGGAATATCAAAATTAAAGTTATAGGTAAATCATAGTTATAGCCTGGGCTGGCCATGTCTGTCGAAAGACCGATCGTCGTTGGAGCACGTCTCACGGTCTTTGAGTCGAGACTACGAATCGGCAAACGCAGCGTAGGACGAGGTGGACCGACGACCTGCTGAAGAAGGTAGCTCGAGGGATTTGGATGCGGCAGGCGGAGGACCGAATGTTGTGGCGTGACTTGAGGGAGGCCTTTGTCCAGCAGTGGACTGCGATAGGCTGAGTTGGTGATGGTAAATCGTGAAAAGATTAATTCGCTCGTGAACAAAGAAAGAAAGAAAGAATCATTTATTTGCGTAGAATACAGGTGGTACCAGATATAAAATTGGTGGTTTAGGAACAGTGCTATATTCTGCTTGTATTAAGCATGCAAAAATCCAGGATTTGAACCTGCAACTTCTGGTTTAATACTGTACTTTTACTGTTTATTGTACCTGGCAATTTAGCTCTACAATATAGAGAAAGCCACAAGTTTCTCAATGTTCCCTTAATTTTGAGGGCACAGTAACATGTTGACCTTTTGTTGCAGCATTCCACGGAGGAGGGGGGTGGGGGGCGGCGCGGGTTGATCGACGTGAGCGCAGGCGCAGGCGCAGGCGACATGTGGATCAGCGCCGTCGAGAGCTCCATACTGGCGTGGGAGGAGGTCAGTTGACTCAGGAACAGGGATGTTATGGATATGAAATTTCGGATCTGGATACGGATATGGATATAGGAATAATATTATGCCGGTTTCAGATACGGTTACGGATATGGAATTATTTCTGATTATCCGTTAGTTTCGGATAGTTTCGGTTATGGATATTAGATTTTTAAGGAATTGTAAAAGTAAAAGAAAAAACTTTTCAACAAAAAAAAAACCGACTTCAAAAACCTTAACTAAAAAGTAAAAAATAATCATTGTATGTATTTTAAAATCTTAACATAAACCAAAATTTTGAAGGCGGCGCGTGACCCTTTGCGTCATGTAAATATAATGTACAGTCGAGCTAATATCTATAGTAAAAAACTGTTTATGTGAACGTACATGAAAATCACGCGCCGCCTTCAAAATGTTGGTTTATGTTAAGATTTTAAAATACATACAATGATTATTTTTTACTTTTTAGTTAAGGTTTTTGAAGTCGGTTTTTTTTTTTGTTGAAAAGTTTTTATTTCATACTTTTTAGTTGATAATTGCGAGGGTTCATTCATAAATGTTTATATAACCAGTTTGAGTATATATTTTTTATTAAACTTTGCTATCCCACTGCTGGGCAAAGTCTCGCTCATGTTCTTCCAAACCTCCAATCACTATCGTGAAAAAAAAAACACGCATATTGGCCAAGAATTCTCATAAAAACGTACCAATGAGCAGATCATCTAGATAGGCGAAGCTAAAATAAACTGATTTATTGAAGATGGTTAAAAAACTACTCAACCTAAGTCAATAAAATTTATATGGGACCACCGCGCGGGCTTCCTCTACCAAATAAAAAAACAACCACGTAAATCGGCCCATAAATCTCGGAGTAATCGGAGTACATACATGAAAAAAAAAAAAAAAAAACCCGCGGAATACATAACCTCCTCCTTTTTTTGAAGTCGGTTAAAAAAGAGAAGCTAGTGTGTCGGCTCAGTCAGGCAAAAACTAAAACATGTCATAACATGTCTCATTTAGACTCTTCTCCTATCAAAATTATTCGAGACTTTTATATCGGATTCGGTTACGGTTACGGATAGATTTTTATTTCGGATATCCGATAGTTTCGGTTAGGGTTACGGAGCTCCATAACATCCCTGCTCAGGAACCTCACCAACTACTCCTTCACTTATTTTATTTTACTGATTTCACGTAAGAAATCACAGCCATTGATAACACAGTCTGTCATTGATAAGTTAACGACTAACTCAGATCTCTTCATTGTAATGAAGTCTATTTAGATAAGCATTAGATAAAATAACTCCAAATTGCTCTGTAGCTTTAATCTTGGAGATTATTTAGGCTTAAAAGATTTTGGTACTTATTATACCACTATTATACCACTTGTATCTTGTTAAGGGCGTTGGTAGCTGCGCTGCAGTTTATACTTTTGCAGCTATCATCGTTTTATTTTTTGATTTGTTAGTGTGTTTTTGTGGTCAATTTTTTTTTTTTATACTTATACTTATTATTTTTCCCGTCGAAAAAATTATGACTTATGCGTCTTATAGTTTCATCCAATTTTATATGTGCACTATAGTGGCACAGCACAGTGGCACTATATGAAGACTCGCACTATAGAAGTTAATTTTAGTTTTGATTCGGATACGGATACCTGTGAAAACCTTAAATTAGGGTATTTTGAAAAAATATGGAAGAGTATCGAGGCTTCGAGGCCTTTATGTTTTAATTATTCGCTCTTTTGTTTACGCCTATGGCGTTAAGACCGCCTTTGTACCCTGTTGTGCATAAAGAATTAAATAAATAAATAAATAAACTTACAACACTTGAGTTGCTAATTCGGAAATATTTTTCAAGGACGGATTTTGAGACTTTTCGTGTTTCGGCGTTGTATTTTAGTGAGTGCGTCATATTAAGTAAATAAAAGGAAATAAATAATCCCGTTTTCACACCAAACGTAAGTCGCTCACAGTCAGTTGCCGAATGTGAGTTAGATTTGCGTGGTTTGTTGATTTTTCCTAATTTACAACCTTACGTGTTTTCTTTCTTACTAATATTATTTCATAAGCTTGTTTTTACACCGTTCTACGTCATAAGTAGTTGTATTGATTTCAAACGCAATTTCCTGAGCAAATAAATAGTAAATCTTGTTGCCACACAATACATGTCCAGGTGTTTACTCAATTATTTACTGAAGGGTCGCTACAGGCTAGCGAGTTCACGCTCGGAAACTTGTGTATCCACGGTAATGAGAAAATTAATATACATTACCACTTACTATAGAAACTATATCATAGAATATGTACTAGCAAAACTATATTTCGAACTGAAAGTACTTAAATGGCTCGTTATGAACTTTTTTCCCAAAACCTTTTGTCTGAATTTAAAAAAGAAGTTTTAATTTTCCCTCTCTATATCCTTCTTCTGTCAAGAGGATTGGTAACAGCATGGTATAATAAGATGTTTCACCAGGTATTCTCTTCCCGCGATGTCTCCAGGCTACGTCACGATCAGTGTTTCCATTGATTGATATCTTCAATATATTTAAGGAGATTTTTGTTCATAATGAATATAAAATAAATTCCTAACTAGCCTATTTGTTATCTCGTTATTCATCTAATTAGTTATTAAAGGAAACTGTATAAAATTACTAGTTCAAAAGTGATTCTTTATATAGAAGCAAGTACATCACAAATCAAACTGACAAGTGTCACGCCAACAGCCCGCTATTGGCTCCACAGCCGATGACGTAGTACGGAGGCAACCACGTGACCTAGCTGTCACGGGAAGAGAGTACCTGGTGAAACATCTTATTATACCATGGGTAACAGCATCATTTTATCCTTGTATATTTGTATAACAAACGACTAGACTGCGATAAAAATCCAAATTATTAAGTCAAAAAAACGGTAGAGACGCAACTAAACATAACAATTTAATCAGCACCTACTCCTCATGAGTCAAGCACTCACAGCTGATTAAAAGTAAACCAACGAGTAAACACATCAAGTAATAATCATTCGACACGCACGACACGTCAACATCCTTAAAACAGGTGTCAGGAAGCTAATGACATTATATAATCAGATAACACGTCTTCAGCCATAATTAGAAGTGGGCGTTTAAACGAAAAGCGCTTAAAAAAGTCTAATAAAAAAAAAAGCGTATAAGCACGCTTAGTGATTTAAGCAGATTTCGTTTAGACTTTTTCGTAAACCAAACTTATGCTTTCAATAGTACGATTGAAATGTAACCTTATTTCAATGCAAATAAGACCCAATTTCAAATTTGACGGGTGGCTTGATAAGCGGCAGAATTAAATTTTAAACGTTTACGTAAAATTTGTTTAGAGAAATCACTTTTTTATTTTGTTGATTATTTTCGTATCGTTTAATCGTTTTTGACCATGATTGATTTACTTTCGCTTTGACACTTAGTTTATTTTTTGTTGTCAACGAGTGAATGTGTTTTTTAATGTTCTCCTCGGTAATTACGCGACGATTGTAGTTGGTGTGTATAGTTCTTAGTGAAATTGTAAATAGAATAGTGTAAATGAATGTAATGAAGACAAATAAAAGTAAATTTTTTTAGAAGTATAAATCGAAAAGCGTCAAAAGCGTAAAAAAATTCGTTGGCAGAAAAAAGCACAACGTTTAAACACGCCTACGATTTTAAGCCGTTTTTCCCAACTTTAGCCATAATAATAACGTTCAGTTCGATTCAAAAGATCGATGAAACGACACAACTAGGGTTGCCAACTTTTTATAGACAAAATATAGTAGTTTTGACATCCAGCACCTAAAAATATAGTATATCAGGAAATAGCAGGAAAAAATAGTAGTTAGGTAATTAGGTATATTGAAAACTTAGTTTTCCAAAGTGATGAGCTTTTTTTAGGAGTTCCTCATTATCGTCGGAAAAATGTAGTAGTGGGACGTAATATGATAGGATACTATATTATTGTTCTGAGGCTGGGTTTAATATATCGACTTTTGTCGGTTTTAATAAATACCTCGTCCCGTAACCCACAGGAAAAATATTATATAGTAGGATACTAACTATATCATATAGTAGGATACTAACAATATCATGTAGTAGGATACTAACTATATATACGACGTCTGTGGTCTATTGGTTCGAGTGTCGGACTGCTGATCACGAGGTCGTGGGTTCGATTCCCACAGGACACAAATATTTGGGTGATGAACATAAGTGTTTGTGTTTGTCTGGGTGTTTCATATGTATTATAAGTATGTATTTACAAAAAAAAAAGTATATACTTATGTATTATATCCATTGTCTAGTACCCATAGTACAAGCTCTGCTTAGTTTAGGACTAGACGATGGTGTGTAAGATGTCCCAAAAATATTTATTATTATTTTATTATACAACATGTTGCTCTGCATTCGTACCATATTTAAGGAGGAAGGAGGTGACTATACCACTGATACTGAACACGAATCAGTAAAAAAATCAATACCAAAATTTTTTTTTTTGTCAAATACCTAATTTGTTTGTTTGTAAACAAACAAATTCCCCCCGTGTGTCACGTGCGACACAAAAACGATGCGTGCGACACCACCAAAACAATTTGCAGGTATTTCCACCCTTTGACAATGCCGCCGATGACTTATTTTCCGAGTCGTTCGGAATTTATTCTCGAACTCTCGCTATGTTTCCAAGTGAAAATTTAGGTATTACATAATCGTAGATTTTTTTAAGTATATTTAGGTGACTAAGCACATTATTTATCATCATATCTAGAAATATGTCACGATTACAGATCAACACCTTGTGTAGTAGGATTGGCAACCCTATCACAACTCACGAGTTCACAAAACAACACACTGCGGACTCGATTCGATTTTTATCAACGTTGATTGATTGAAACGCTTCGATGTATTGTATGGAAAGCAATTTGTTTAAAATAAACAGAAGCGGGTAATGTACGGGAGATGATAAAAGATAGTTAGATTTGACCTCTTTTAAAACATAATTGGATTTGAGGTTGTATTTTCAATAGGTTTGTATTGTTATGAGCTGGATTCTCTAAAGAGATGTCTGAACTCACAATGAAAATGGTCTTCGCCGTAGTCCAAAGTCTGAACGAGTAAATACGGAGCTAATAAGTCTGGAGTCGCGAGTGTTCTGTGCAAAGCCCAGCTAAAAATATGCAACACTCTTTCCACCTATGCATGTAACAGATGCAGGAGCATCCTGCAACTACTTTTCAAAACTGACTGACAGACAACGTACAGCCTAAACTGGTGGGTCTAGGACTAGGAGGATGAAATTTTGCCCAGGAGTTTCTTAGATAATGTAGGTGAGCACTAAGAAAAGATTTTTGAAAATTAATCCCCTCAGGGGGTTAAATAGAATGGGTTAAACAGCGTCAGTTTTGAAGTCAGATCTAAGCAAAATTTCATTTTTTGGTTGAAAATAAAAAAAACCGAATAATAAAAGAACTGAATGCGCATTTTTTTTTTTCAAATGTTTGAAAATAGAACAAGAAGCGCGTGCGGACGAATTGACGCGAATGAAAATTAGATACTGTTGAATTAGTATTCTTTCCTCGCAAATGAGAGAAAAGCATAATACAATTTTCGGCCGAAATAGCAATTAACGGCCTCGTTTAGTCAAAAAGGACTCGGCTAGGGAAGTACTCGGCCGTCAATTTGCTTTATTTCAGGCCTCGACAATAATGTACTTACCTACTATTATTGTGTTTTTGACGTATGTGATGCCCAACTTTGTTATTAATTTGCTCATTTCCCGGGCGTTAACGAGAAGGGGACTGGGGACTGATAGCGTTACTGCGTAGTCCAATCAAGTGGGAAGTGATAGGTTCCTGTGTGTTGCCAGAAAAATATTAAGAAAAGATAGATAGATAGATATAATATTCTTTATTGTACACCAATAACATTATTAAACTTAGGACTAACATGTAAAATAAGGGTACATTGGCGGTCTTATCGCTAATAGCGATATCTTCCAGACAACCTTTGGATGGACAAGGAAGACGTGAAAAATAGATGGGGGCAGTATGTTTTATTGTTTGCAGAACATGAAATTGAATAGGCAATTATATTAGTAGATGACTATGTATGTGTATGTATTTCAATTTTTCAATTTCAATTTCAATGTTTTTTATTTCAAATAAACCTAATTACAGGCACTTTTGAAAGGTCAGGCTCTAGTTGCACGGTTCCAAATTGTGGGTCCTATGGAGAAGAACCGGCAAGAAACTCCATGGATAAACTCTTTTTAAAATAGGTTATTGTTTATTACATCAAATTTATTCAAATAATGTGAGTATAATGTAGGTTAATGTCAGAAATAAACAAGAGTTTAAAAGTGAGTATATTGCCTTTAGAAATAAACGTAAGAAGAGTTGCCATAGTATGTAGAAGCTGACCTGTCCCGACAGACGGCACCCGTTCACGAGCATGACGCGAGCATCAGCCATCGCTTAACTCAACCATATTGAAGGGAACTTAACGACCCGACACTAACGCCACCATCAGCATGACATTTAAGTGAGCATGACAGACTCATACTGCTAGACAACAAATAGGCAGGAATATATGGAATTACTGTAAAAAACATTAATGGCCACATGATACTTACATTTTACATTTTAATCACCTATTAAAAATTGTAAGCAGTTCATATACGTTGCAGTTCTATGTCAGAAATGCAATATTAGAAAAAAAGTGTAAATAAATTGTATAATTCCGAAACAGTAAAGTTAATAAAGTGTAAATAAATTTAATAATAAACAGTTAATAATAACTGAAAAAATATCAAAATAACATGACTTGGTAGAAAAATTACCAACAGATCGATACAAAAAATAAAATGTGTCAAAAAAAAAACAAAATGTCAAAGGAAATAATAAAAATAGATCCAATGTCAAAAGTAAAAGATAGAAAATAAAACTAATGGTCCAATAGGAATAAAATTAACAATTATAAATGATCCAATAGGAAATAATTACATGTCAAATGCCAAGAGATATCAAATACCTAGTTGAGGAGAACCAGTGGGTCGCAGTGTGCAGGTGGGAATCGTATTCCAGACATTTTTATCAGCAATGTATTGGTTTATATCATAATAAGCTCTTGACATTAACACACGTTTTGTTACTAGCTTGAATTTTATCAATGGTAGTTCAGTAATACAAGTTGGAAGTTTATTATAGAACCTAATACTGTTTCCCATAAACGACTTAGTACTAGTTTTGATAAGTCTAAAACCGGGTACAACAAGCTCATGCTTATATCGTGTATTGAAGCTATGGGTATCACTTCTTTTATTGTAATTTAAGATATTTTTACGCACATACAAAATATTTTGATAAATATACAAGGACGGTAAGGTAAGAATATTTATCTCTTTGAATAACTCACGCAAAGACTCACGGCAACCTAGATTATAAATTGCTCGGACTGCTCTTTTTTGTAATATGAAAATAGTCTCTACATCAGCAGATGAACCCCACAGTAAGATGCCATAAGACATAATACTGTGGAAGTATGCAAAATATACTAATCTAGCCGTAGCCACATCAGTCATCTGCCTTATTTTTCTAATGGCAAAAGCAGCAGAACTCAGTTTGCCAGCAAGTGCCTCTATATGAGGTCCCCATTGCAGTTTAGAGTCTACTGAGATACCCAGGAAGACAGTTGAGGGAACCAGATCCAAAACTTTTCCATCTAGTCTTACATTAGTAACAATATGGTGTACATTAGGTGTCGAAAATTTTATACATTTGGTTTTTCCTGCATTAAGAAGAAGATTGTTAGCAGAAAACCAATTGGAAAGAATATTAAGAGTATTATTGGGTTCCACAAGGTCACTATCTTTCCTATTCACTTTAAATATAAGTGAAGTGTCGTCAGCAAATAAGACTATGTTAGTCTTTGTATCTTTTATTATATATGGGAGGTCATTAATATATACAAGAAACAGAAATGGGCCTAAAATTGATCCCTGAGGTACACCCATTTTAACAAGTGAGCCTACAGAAGTGACATTACCTATAGCTACCTTTTGTTCCCGATTCGACAAATATGAACTTACGAGATCAATAGATCTACCTCGGATTCCGTAGTGTTTTAATTTCAGAATGAGCGTTCGGTGATCCACGCAGTCGAACGCCTTAGAAAGATCACAGAACACTCCTACCGCATCCTGAGCCTGCTCCCAAGCCTCCAATACTGTTTTGATTAGGGTGGATCCAGCATCTCCCGTTGAACGTCCCTTCGTAAATCCAAACTGTTTATCATGAAGTATCCCATTTAAGTTAAAATATACTAACATTTGATTTAGTATTAGTTTTTCAAAAATTTTGCTTAAAGCTGGTAGAACAGATATTGGCCTATAATTAGATGCATTATCAAGGCTACCTGATTTGAAAATGGGCACAATTTTGCTATATTTCATTAGATCGGGAAAAATGCCATCTACGATGCAAGTATTGAAGATTGTCGCTAAAATTGGCGCGATATTGACTATTATTGCTTCGACAGCTTTTATGGACAATCCCCATAAGTCCTCTGTTTTTTTACTGGCTATTGTTTTAAATGTTTTTATTATATCAATGGGAGTAATAAAACTAAACTCAAAGTAAGCTGTAGTAGATATAGGCAAAGTAACATTTTCCTTTAAGAGTGTCTCAGCTGCTACGGGGGACGATGGAAGAAATTTAGTAGTCTCGAGTGGGATATTTGTAAAAAATCGTTCAAAGAAGTTAGAGACTACATTTTTATCTGAAACTAGTTTGTCATCTATTTTTATGCTCATTGTACTATCTGTAAGCCTACGATTACCAGTTTCAGTATTTATTATTTTCCAAGTCGTTTTTATTTTATTATTTGACTTCTTTATTTGATCACTAATATAAGCAGCCTTCGCTTGCACGCAAATCTTTTTAAAGATTTTTGAGTATCTTCTAACGTAAATATGAAAATTGATATTAGGTGTATAAGACTTTTTGTCATATAACCCATACAAAACATCTCGACTGCGTCTTATACCCTTTGTAGCCCAGGAGCTAAACATGATTTTTGGTTTTATAGTAATTTTTTTTACTTTGCATGCTTTTTCAAACTCATTACATATAACATTAAATAGTTTACTATACATATAATTAGGGTTGCCATTTTGCGATTGTAATGTAAGTAATTGGGATTCTAGATTTTTATTAAATTTTTGTAGACAATTTTTCGTTAATGACCTACATTGTATAATTTGGTGACTTATGATTTTCTTATAATTCAATTTAATAATCTGACACTTATGATCTGAACGAACGCCACTAATTAAATTCTTTTCAAATATTTTAAAGTTTGTCATAATATTATCTATGCAAGTAGCTGTGGTAGGTGTCACTCTAGTCGGCTCAAAGAACATATGTTTTAGGTTAAATGATTTAAATAATGACAAGAAGTTACGTTTATCTTTGGTATTTATCAGAATGTCAATATTGAAATCCCCACAAACTATCAACTTTTTATTTACATTTATTTTTCTAAGAGCATCCTCCATTGTTAAAAGAAATAGGGGCTTATTGGAGTCAGGAGGGCTATAAACACACAAAATCACATGCTCCTCCACTTCTGCACACGCGAGCTCACATACTCGTTCAACAGAGAGATTGCAAATATCTAGTCGCTCCTTACACTTCAGGTGTTGTCTAACCATGATTAAGGTTCCCCCACCTTCTGCTGACGCTCTCTGGAACGAACTGGCTATCTTAAAATTATCCACGTTAAATAACATTTTATCTGCTCTCAGAAAAGTTTCTGTGAAGCATAGAATATCTACATTATATCTCTCAGCAAATAATTCTACATCTAAAATTTTGCCAGAGAAGCGATTTATGTTTTGATGTGACATTATTAAACAATGACTCTGCTTCTCTGTTGTCGCTGTGGTTAGTTTAAATTATTTTGGTTAACCACCTTAATATTAGCATGACTATTATTAAAAACATAAGTAGTGGATGGAGACTTTGTCATGCTACTAATGACAGAGTTTATATTATAAGCCAATAGTGTTGTTATTTGACGTTTGAATTTAGTTGGTAGGTACACGGAATTCCTAGTCAGTTTTAATTTACCAACAAACTTGTTTGTGTCAAAGAACATGAACTTGTCGCTATAATGACTTACCAAGAAATGAATGTGCTTATTTAGCATATGTATACAGTCGTTTTGACTATCTGACAAGTGGTTGAGGTATGGGAAAGCACATAATATTATTTTGTGACAGTTTAGTGATAACAGCTGGGCAACACTATCAGTGATGTCTTTTTTACGAACATTAGTACTATTACCTATAAACACAGTTAGGTCGGTATGCTTGTTAAATTTATTATTAAGGAGTGATTTTATAATTTGATTGTATGTTAACCCAGGCATACAATTATTTAAAAAAGAATGATTCAGGCTGTTACCTAGTAAGTCTCCCAAACCCTTACCTAGGTCATCCGAATACATAATTGAGTTATAACATACTTGATCATTTGAAGCATTGGTACTTATATTTATAACAGAAGACAAGTCATGGTCAGTTGAAGCTGGTTCCTCTGTGTTAAAGTTACAGTCATATGATTCCTCAACTTCGGACAGGCCCTTTGTTAACTCGGTTGGGAAATCATTACTACTTGATTTATTTATGTAAGTACAATGAGTGTTGTTGAATGAGATTGAGTCCACTCTGTCTACATTACATGTACATGCATTACACATTGCAACTAACTCGTTAGCAGCTAAGATATGCTCTTTGATTTGCTTCTGAGAGCTCACATATTTAGAGTATAGTGAATTAAGTGAGTTCTCTAACCTCATTATATCAGACTGTAAGTACTGAGTGTCCATTTCGTAGATATTTTTACTATCTTCTAATTTAATTTGAAAGTTATTAAGTTTATTAATTAATTCAATACGTTCTTTTCTCAATTGAATATTTTTAGAAAAGTTATGTTTTTGCTTTTTGAACTTTTTGCATTTATTAATAATTTTATTAAGTTTTATGTATTTTTTTATTTTATTATGACTTAATTTATGAGCATTTTGAGGCAGGTCTGACATAGGGTCAGAGCTGGGACTAACTAATTCACAGAATAGGTTTTGTGTTGCAGCAGACTGTGCACATTTTTTTTCATTCTGCAAGTTTTTTATCTGTAGATTTGCATTAACTAACTGATCTTCTAGGTACCTGGCTTTACATAATGCTTCCTCATAAAAATCACTACATTGACTAAAACTGTCCGTCACCACCTGAAGTTTGTCCCGTTCATCCACAACATCCAGGTATTGCTGATGTAGATCTACTAGCTCCCTTTTCAAGCTTGAGTTTTTGTCAACAATAGACTTTACTTCCTCTTCACTGTCCTCCCTCTCCTGCAGGAGTTGTTGACACTGGCTTTGTGTAGCTTTCAGCTGTTTCAGTGCTGCACTCAACTTATGCTCCATTTCTAGGGCAGTAGCCCTACGGGTCATTGTTGGCATATTGTGAGGATAGGTAACTGAAAGTGGAAATAAAGAAACAGTGAGTAAGACTTTATTCAAGGAAACAGATAGAAATGGGGAAAAAGTGAGAATGAGGTGGATATTTAAGAATAAAAGCTACTGGAAGAAATTCGATAAGAGGCTGCTGATATAGGGAATAGAGTGAAGAAATTATTTTAATCCAAATTAACTACCTACTAACTTTGAGAATATGTCTACAGTATTAATTTTATTACTATTGGAGCTACAATTTTAACAATATAAAAATCTACTAAGTATAGCCAATAATTGCTTAATATATCGGAAGAAAAGTACTTATTTGGTTAACGTTTTAATAAGTACAAGTAATTTTTTCTTCCACCCTACAAACTTGTTAAAAAAAGTGAAATGTTAAACTACAAAAGAAAACTTTGTATGTACTTAACAGGGTCAGGGACTTGATTGATAAGGCTAAAATAGAAAATAAAAGTAAACGATACTCCCCGTTCCATCCAAAACTTCGAGCATCAGCTGTTGACAACAAAGGTTACCGGCTTTTGAAAGTAACCAAAGAATGAGTTATACTCCAGTTATTCTTATGCAAACAATAATCCGTATTATTTGTCGTGTGTAGATGAGTTTAAATATAAAATACACGCTAATAGCACTTAGTTATTAGATTTAAATCAATTTTAAATACGAGCAAATTATTTGACATGTCACTCAATCAGTGTATAATTTATATATAGTTATGATTTATACTCATGACATTTTTCTTATAGACTGAAATGAAAAAATAGTTAAGACATGCCTTCTTTATAACGATTAGTAATAAATAATAAGAATAACCTTCAAGAATCACTATGTTCACCTACTCTATTTTAACCTGTCAAGCGACGTAGACACAATATAAAATATATTCTTTGCGACCACCACCACAAGTCTACCACTGCGTTTTAAATATTCATTTTGACACTTTTGCACACACGTGAACGAACGTCAACGTTTCCGGGCATCATGCGAGTTTTCATTGAATAAAACCGTTTAGTAATAGAAGTGCTAAATAGTGTAAATAAATTAAATATTTATTTTGAGACTTTTGCATACACGTGTCGCTTATAACAAACCGACGTAATTAGGGCGAGAGTAAGGGTGGTATGCCACTCGTCCGATTTCTTTGTCCAATGTGACTTTGTTCAAAGAAGTTGGATGATTTTCATCAAATGTTGTATGTAAAAAAACACCGATCATCAAATAAATTGGATTGGACAAAGAAATCGGACGATTAAATTGGACAAAGAAATTTGACCAGTCTGTTTTGTGAATTTAGGGACTTGTTTTAGTTACCCCTCAGACAACAATCATCAAAATTGGTTTGCTAAACGCGACACGTGTGTGCAAGTGTCAAAATAAATATTAAATTTATTCACACTATTTAGCACTTCTATTATAAACCGGTTTTATTTAATGATAACTCGCTTGATGCCTGGAAACTCCAAAAGCCTACATTTGTGCTCAAGTGTTTTTTTTTGTTTAACATATTTTTAAAGTTTTGTGTGTACATACACAAATAAACAAATCTTAACTGCATAATTATGTGTGAATGTATGAAAAAATACAATTGAATTGAGAACCTCATCCTTTTTTGAAGTCGGTTAAAAATGATCAAAGACTGTAGAGATTATAAAACTCTCGCTCTCACAGTCGGTGAAGCTTTTTGTGATATCGTGCGAGTTCGTGTGATACTGATGCAGTGTGTTGGCACCGGTCGACTGTAAAATAGGGCAATTGAATCACGTAGTGGTAGTTTATTAATATTTTAATAGTAGTAGAGCTTCTTACTATGTACTGTTATTAGGTTTTTTCATTAGGAAATTCTCAGTAGCAGCCCGGAGTCTGGATTTGTGCCCGGTCAATGGCAATAGGCTCGCCCCCTATTACATGGAACTATAAACTAGCTGGCGAAATGTGGGTGTATTATTACATCTCTGCCTACCCGTTCGGGGAAATACAGGCGTGATGTTATATTATGTTATAACTTCTTAAGAAAGCGCTCGTCCAAGGAAGTACTACCACCGTACCTGTTTCTTTGTGTTCCGGTGCAAAGGGTGCCAGTGAAATCACGTGAGACTTTCCATCTTCATGTCTCAGTTTGGCGAACGTGATTTGAAAAGTAAATTCGTCATTATTGATTTTGAACAATGTCTCTGAAGTTAGTATCAGAATAAATCACTCCAAAGATGTTTACTTATTAAAATATTAAAAATTTTGAGGTTATTTGTTTGTCTTTACCAGTGGTGCTAACATATTTTTACACGAAACCATAGAGTACTCACAAAAGATTGGACAAAAATATGAATTCAAATGGAGTATCATAGCCGCTCACGTTATTATTGTGTTGATTAATTTCGATGCATCTATGAATAGTAAGTAATGAAAAAATACGCATGTAATTGTCGTGTATTATTTATCTTTGTAACAGACTCGGGCTTTTCTTAGCGATGTCCTTTAATTCTCAACATTTAACATTTTAGTTTTAGTCGGTTGCTAGTAAATCTATCTCCAAAGCAATGTTTGTAGGTAATTGCTGTCTGGACACGCAAGCCTCCGTCTAAATGAGATGTGATTGGATTCAATGGGTCGGCAAGATTAAATCAGTCCCCAGACATATCTCATTGGGAATGGCAATTTGTTCGTCTTCATCCCGTTAGCGTAAATATGATTAGAAAGTATAAATATTGTCAGATTATTGCAATAGTGTGAACTAAAGATGGGAGAAAGGTATAAGGTTTGAAAATTCAGCCTCAGTTACTTTTCGAAGGATGCAAAAGATTTCCAAAAGCATCATTTCTGCAAAAATGAGAATCAAATTACTGGAAATGTTTGCAATTATCCGTTAGTGAATTATAGTTATATTGGATAAAATATCAATTCAAATAACTTTATATTATGTCGCGAGCCATTCTTTTTTTCAGAAGTTGTCCTCTTTTTCATATTTATTTTCTCGCAGTTCACGGTCAGTTAATTCGTCAGTATAAAAATGTCTTTGGTTAATTCAGATATGTATAGGAGTCTATGCTTCAAATACTCAAACGACATTTAACTTTAAGGCTTATATTCAGAGAAGAATCTAAGCGTGAACTCATGCTCCCAACTGTCAAAATGCAGTGCTAATTGACAGTTGGAAGCATAGAGGAAATGAATATTGAAGCTCATTTCATTCTAGCAGACTAATTTTATTCATTTGATTAATTATTTCTATCATTTGTAAATAAATGGAGTAAATATTGTTAGCTACGGCTTTGTTCTCTGACAATTTAGCCTTGGTAAAATTGTTTACTTCACCGGGTATTACTTTCCTGTATAATGTAACAGCTGATTTACGTGACTGACGTTAATCCAGGGCTAGGTAGAAAGGCCAGCGGGCGATAGATTGGGGAGTCATCAGCATTGCACGGCCCTCGAGCTGCAGTGATGTCCCAAGAGTGCCTGGACATCGCTTAAAGAGAGTTTAAGTTTAAGGTGGAAGGCTCTGAAATAGGCCGCGCTGGATGGGTCACGAATGCCATGCAATGCAGTCCTCGTGGCCCATCCACCCAAGGCGAGAGTAGGCACACGGCGAAGTTTTTAGTGGGTGTGAGTCCCACATACCCACACCGCCTACCCGGGTGGTGTGATATGCGATAGGCATTTTCTCCGTCAGAAAAAAAGGGCTAGGTTACGGCACAGATGAACCGACTTCTGGAACAATGTTATAAATTGTGACCCCAATCGTGGCCCTTGGGTTCTTGGCAGAAAAGGACCAGTTTTTATTATTTTCGGTGAATTTGTTTTAATATTCTAAATACGAAAGCTCTTAGCTTGCTAATGCAATTTAACTTTTACTCTACACCTGGTTACAGAACACTGAATATACTTGATTCAGAGAAAACGAGATAGCGAACCGAATCAGTCGACAACTACTTATAGAAAAATTTCTGGACCGGGGTGCTGGTCAATTCCGGCCCGCACCTCTGACTTTTCGAATTCATGTGCGGATTTATAGTAGATTATCACTTGCTTTAACGGTGAAGGAAAACATCGTGAGGAAACCTGCACACCTGAGAGTGCTCCATACAGTTCTCAATTATATGTGTAGTCCGCCAACCCGCACTAGGCCAGCATGGTGGACTAAGGCCTTAACCTTCTCGTACTGAGAAGAGACCCGTGCCCAGCAGTGGGACAGTAATGGGCTGGTTATGTATGTATGTATGTGCTGGTCAAAGACTTCTACCGAAATTTGTCAGCAACCGATTCTCCAATTCCCCTATTATCTTTTTTATGGTGTACTTAGATGAAACCCAGCACTCGCTCACAGAACGGATGGCCGATGGGGCAGTAAAGCTCAGGTAGGCCCCCCACAAGCTGGACCGACGATCTGGAGAAGGTCGCGGGAATCCGCTGGATACGGAAAGCGCAGGATCGGTCGTTGTGGCGATGCTTAGGGGAGGCCTATGTTCAGCAGTGGACGTCTTTCGGCTGAAATGATGTTGATGATGATGAAACAAACTAGAGGCCATTCAAATGTTAAGGTTACAATAAGGCTGTCTAAATGGTACTGCATTCGCGCTCGTCAAAATGAGACATGGAAATGGAAATCTCTCATCTCATTGTAATTTAACTGGCACCCGTACACTTGTGCAACGCATACATAATCTTTGTTTCCTTACCCCAGGTGGCTGAACGTCTGACCGTAGATGTTCGTCGCGGCTTGTCATGGCGCGAGGCCAACGACCGCATGAACTTCGTGGGCCCAAACGAGTTCCAGGTGAAGGAACAGGAGCCGCTATGGAAGAAATACATCGAGCAGTTCCAGAACCCACTTATACTGCTGCTGCTTGGTAAGTTGAAGTTTTTAAGCGGTTTCCATCATAAAATCAAAATAGGAAGTTTAGCTGTTTAGAGCTTACTGCACATCGTTCTGCAGTACTTGCACACAAGCAGTCTGTGGGCACAGCGCCCTTCGCGTCCAATACAGAAATGTCTTTAGGGTGCTGCTGGGGCTGCCTCGATACTGCAGCGCATCAGGGATGTTTGCTGAGGCTCACGCAGACTGCTTTTATGCGGTCATGTGGAAACGATGTGCATCCCTGGTCCGTAGGGTTCGGGCCTGTGACAACAGCATCCTGGTTATGTTAGCTAGCAGGCTAGACTGCGTTTCTGAACCACTGCTGCAAGGTTTCAGCTGGACCTGTGACTTTGCGGTAGTGATCTCGGGAATGCAACAGTTACCCGGTGTTCATACTAACATAGTTTGTAAAACAGGGCCAATCATGAAAATAAAACGTGGTTTTATCATTTTGATGTTGGGTCATACCACTACTTATGTGTCCTGGGTACGTTTGGAAATAATAGCTTCACATGAAAAAAAAATGTCCATTAGCTGTCATAGAACGTAACCATGTCGTTTGTCAGTTTTGTTACATAATAAGTCCTGAAATCATCGATCTATCTGTAATACTCGCTGATGATGCTCGCGTCATGCTCGTGAACGGGTGCCGTCTGTCGGGACAGGTCAGCTCCTACATACTATGGCAACTCTTTTTACGTTTATTTCTAAAGGATATATTCTCACGTTTAAACTCTTGTTTATTTCAACATTAACCTACATTATACTTACATTATTTGAATGAATTTGATGTAATAAACAATTACCTATTTTAAAAAGAGTATATCCATGGAGTTTCTTGCCGGTTCTTCTAGGACCCACAATTTGAAACCGTGCAACTCGAGTTCGTTTCAAAAGTGCCTGTAATTAGGTTTATTTGAAATAAAAAACATTTCAATTGAATGGAATTGAATTGAATAATTTAATGTAATGCCAAACTTAAGTGGCAGTGGGCGGGACACATTGCTCGCAGAACGGATGGCCGATGGTGCAGTAAAGTTCTCGAGTGGCGACCGCGTACTAGAAGGCGCAGCGTGGGTAGGCCCCCCACAAGGTGGACCGACGACCTGGTGAAGGTTGCGGGAATCCGCTGGATGCGGAAGGCGTAGGACCGGTCGTTGTGGCGATGCTTGGGGGAGGCCTATGTCCAGCAGTAGACGTCTTTCGGCTGAAATGATGATGATGGTGATGAATTGAATGTAAAGAAATATTCAACTGTCTCTACATGTACCAATGAGCTTCTTTGCTTCAAAAGAATTTATACTTTGATAAACACCTTTTTCTCCAAACTTTAATTAAACTAAAATAGATTCGATAAATCTGTGTCTATTTCTAACATATATGAATATCTCGATGTTTAGAGTTGGAGAGTTAATAGCCAAGGCATTAGTTTTCCATGAACTGTTCTATAGATTCCATAAACAAGTATGTGGTTAGGACGAGTAACAGAATAAACATTCGGCCTAACAAGCTTTTGGTGTAAAATTCTTGGAACCAACGTGTTTCGTATTAACGTTTAATTTTCACCAATAATACTTCGAAGTATCGTAGCTTCGCACTATCAATACTTGGAACTATAGTAGCTGCGCACTATCGTAGCTTCGCAATGTCTTAGCTTCCCAATGTCGTAGCTTCGCTCTATCGTAGCTTCACAATGTCGTAGCTTCGCAATGTCGTAGCTTCGTATCGCTTACGTGCCTTGTTGGTCTAGTGGTCACAAACGCAACTGCTAAGCGTGGGGTCCTGGATTCGTTACCCGGGTCGGGCAAATAGTGTTATTGGGATTTTTCTGTCTAGATTTTTTAGCAGTAGCCCTGAGAAATCCATATCCATCTGAATTTCCTGAGAAATTGGCGGTGCTACACCCGTCCCGTGCCGCGAGAGCACAAAAAGCAGGTTCGCCTGATCTCTCTCCGGTCTTGTCAGATGGCCTTTTCATTCCGAGAATATAGGACTGTACCCAGCACTGGAACAGTAAAAATAATAGTAATAGGCAATGGCCTGATGGCCAAGAGTCTCGACCAATACTTTCAGAGGAGTGCCTCTGAAACGCATATAACGAGAGCGTTAGGTGGCAGGGGTCGGATTCTAAAGGCGGTTCTCCTCGACACGGCACGTATTGTGAGGAGGGTCCTGTTTTTGGGGCCCTGACCGTAGCTTGGACCGTGTTCCCGATGCCGGTGGCTTAAATTTTTTTTTTTTTCAATGTTTTTCTTTTTTATACAAAAATATTTAAAAATGTGAAGGACATTGCTGAAGTTCCATTAAATATATTACTGGCCTGTTATTTTTTCCGAGCAAGTGAGAGAAATAGTACATTACTGTCGAGGCCGGAAATGAAGCAATTGACGGCCGAGTAATATTGGAAGTACGAGGCGAAGCCGAGTACTTCCCAAGTAATTTTAAAAGGACGAGGCGCAAGTTGAGTCCTTTTTAACTAAACGAGGCCGTTAATTGCTATTTGGGCCGAGACTTGTATAGTAATTTTCTCTCATTTTCGAGGAAACAATACACAAATTAATTCAACGGTATCTAATTTTCATTCGCTTCAATACGTCCGCGCGCGGTTCATGTTCTATTTTCAAAGTTTTGAAAAAAAAAATGTGCATTTAGCTTTTATAATGATAAATATTTTGTACCTAAAAACACCTAGGTAATTTATGTGTGTGTGTTTAAAAACCTCGGTAGCATAATTTAAAAAATAAAAAGTGTCCAGCAATTTCTATTATTGTCGTGTTGCATATTACCGCCCTGTTATTTCGTTGCGTACGGAAAAGAGCCGATTGTTGTATTCTTTTTTTTGAATAATGACCCAATTTCCGAGCAAGTGGGAGAAAAGTATCTTATTTCAATGTAAAAATCCTTGCCCACTTTTGTCGCTATTCACCCCTGCATTCCTATTCTCCCCGGTTTACGGTACTGGAAGTAGTAGTGGTAATGGGCTGTGTGATATTTCCTTTCTGATAGTCTGATATTTCCTGCATTGTACAGTCGACTGACAGTGGTAACACTTGAATTAGAAAATCGCCTTTAATGCTTACGAAATAAAAGCGCTGTCAATGTCAAACTGTTACCACTGACATGCGGTCGACCGTACCAATCTCATGCTCTGTGCCTATGGTTGCCAGTAATAATAATAATAATAAGCAGTACTTCTGGACACGGTACGTATAAGAATAAGAAAGAATAAGAATAATCTTTATTTTCTAAATAGTTTACAATCGTTAGCAAGTTCCTCTCTCTGAGGCCCTGACCTATACTGACTGTATTTTTAAATGTTTTTATTTCTTTTTGTTTTTAAAAATGTATTCAAATGTGTATTGATAATGAATAAACGGAATAATAATAAAATAATAAAATGTTTATTTCATCTACTTGTAAAAGTTCTCGTATAATTTATTTTATTGAACAAGTAAGTTTAGGTTTCTTCGAAGCAATTCTATTCTACTCACTGTAGCAAGGGCATGTAAAAGGACGCCTAAAAAGGACGTACAATGACCTTATTGGAAATGTCCTTAGAAAGGTCAGGCGCGTAGTTCTCGCAGCCGGCGCAAGTAAATAAATGTGAAAATATTTATTTATTTTCAAATAACAAACGAATCAGTCACGTTGATGTTATTAATAAAATAAAATTTTATAAATATGTGTTTACAAAATGTATTTACCGTGGTTGGGGGTGGGGACTACGGCTCTGCTAGAATGGAAAAGCAAGAGTCAATGTAGTAAAATTTTGTTAAAATTCAAGACTGGACTCGACAAAAAATGCGACTTTTCTGTCTAGTATTTTATTTTTAATACAAAAACAAAAGATCCAGTTTTGCAGCTCAGCTCTAAAGCAACGAAAGCGCATAGTTTTAGTTTTCTACAGTTACGCTATTTCTTCTTAAAAGGGCACTACACACTAGGCATGCCTGTATCGTGAAACGTGATGTAAAAATGTAGGTACAAAAGAATTAGGGCTAAATATTTACCTGGCGTCGAGTACCTAGGGTATAGTATTGTTACGACGGAGGGTTAAGCAGAGTGGACTGAAATACTTCAACCTCGATTTTCCTGGACTTAGAGACGTTTTCAGCAGGCTGAAATGCATTTTAAGTCCGTATCAGAGGAGGCTCTATCACATACCAAAGAATCGAAATTTTGAGTAAGTTGCCGTTGTTTTCAGGCGCCTGAAACATGTTTTCAGGCCGTTTCAGGAGCCAACAAATCCGATGCCGACATTTCCTGAAATCCCATTTTCAGGCGTTTTCAGGACCCCTTATGGCCATTTGACACCCACATGTAAAATTGTTGATGAGTGAGCGAGATAGAGCTAAATATCAGACAAGGATAGACGAAGAACCTCCTGGAAGAGAGTGAGCAGGATAGAGCTAATATAAGACAAGGATAGACGAGATTCGACAAGCTTCGAGAACATTCCATTCTAGAAGTGAGTGAGTGAGATAGAGGATAGATGAGGTTCGACGAGGTTCGAGAACTTTCTATTTCGAGAATGTGCAAGTGAGAAAGAGTTATCTTATGACAAGGATAGATGACGTTCGAGGACTTTCTAGTACCACGATTCGCGGCCTATATAAACGGCGCAGCTCAGCGCCAGTGAGTTCAGTTGGAGTTCAGTTTGGATCAAGCGATACAAGCGATAACATCGAAGCGATATTCGGAGCGATTTAACTAGTAACTTTGTGTGGTAATAAGCGATTCAGTGTAATTGTTCAGTAATAAAGTGTTCTCTACGCATTTAATCGGCTTTCTATCTATATACGAACCCCCAGCTCGTAACATTTGGTGTCAGAAGTGGGATAGAAAATGCCGATTACGCCAAGAGAGGAGGAACCAGCTGGTAACGAAACGCCGAGTCGGATGCAGACGAGACAGTTAACGGCGAGACAGACAGCTCAGGACGCATCAAGAACTATGAATCAGGAGGAGGTTGTCCAACAGGGACCTCAGCCTCAAGGTGGGAATAACGATATTGCCAGCTTATTCAATTTGATGCAGCAAATGGCAAGAAGGCAGGAAGAGCAACTACGCGAAACACGCGAACTAGCTGCAAGGCGGGAAGAGCGGTTCCGTAGATTGGAGAAGGTACTTGATCAACAAAGAGCATCATTGAAGGAACTTGATCTCTCTTTTAAAAACAAACTAGATAAGGTAGAGGTTGATCAAGCTATCGCTAGTGACACAGACACATCCAAACAAGATGAAGCCGAGAAGAGCCAAGAATTGGACGATGAAGCAAATGAAGGTGAAGATGAAGTTAATATGTGTCAAAAAACTGAAGATGACTCAGAAGATACAGATGGCACGTTCAACCCGAGCGGGTCGGAGGAGGACGATAGCAACTTCTACCCGGAGGTGGGCAAGGGAGTGGTGGGCGCCACACAGCGCCACAAGTCGCTGAGCCGCTGCCGCTCCGATGGCGAGCCCGCCAAGCGCGGCCGCAAGGTCAAGGGCAAGAAGGGATGGCCAAGTAACCTGAGTCACGTTCGAAATGCAGAGTCAAACAGCGAAGAAGAAAGTAAAAAGTCAGAGAATGAGAGCGAGAACGAGTCCGGAAGCGATACAAAGGAGTCCGAGCAGGAGCTCAAGTCGAAGCGTGGGCGGACAGCGGCAGCAGCACCGGCACTCGTGGCGAGAGGCCGCAAGGGTGCCCTGGCTAAGAAAGTCAACGCTAAGGCCACGCCCGTCATGCGGAAAGCACTCACACCACCCGCAGAGAAGAAGGCACCCGCTGCCAAAGACGCGGGGCCACCAGCGAAGAAGAACAAGAAGGCTTCCTCAGACAAGAAGTACGGCGAGGACAGCGTGAAGCTCAAGGAAGAAGGTAGCGCCGAAGAGTCCAACACGCCCGTCGACGAGAAGACCAAGCGGCCGCCCACTGATGAAGAGATCAAGACGTATGACCCTGGAGGGTGCAAACCTAATTGGGATGGGCCGTCACGAAGGTCAACGATGTCACCTACCGAATCCGAAAGGACGGACGCAATCAACCGAAGATTGTACACATTGATCGACTGGCCCGGTACTACGGAGATAATGATGCTCGGGACGAGCATGTCTTAGGAGGGGGTAGTGTTACGACGGAGGGTTAAGCAGAGTGGACTGAAATACTTCAACCTCGATTTTCCTGGACTTAGAGACGTTTTCAGCAGGCTGAAATGCATTTTCAGTCCGTATCAGAGGAGGCTCTATCACATACCAAAGAATCGAAATTTTGAGTAAGTTGCCGTTGTTTTCAGGCGCCTGAAACATGTTTTCAGGCCGTTTCAGGAGCCAACAAATCCGATGCCGACATTTCCTGAAATCCCATTTTCAGGCGTTTTCAGGACCCCTTATGGCCATTTGACACCCACATGTAAAATTGTTGATGAGTGAGCGAGATAGAGCTAAATATCAGACAAGGATAGACGAAGAACCTCCTGGAAGAGAGTGAGCAGGATAGAGCTAATATAAGACAAGGATAGACGAGATTCGACAAGCTTCGAGAACATTCCATTCTAGAAGTGAGTGAGTGAGATAGAGGATAGATGAGGTTCGACGAGGTTCGAGAACTTTCTATTTCGAGAATGTGCAAGTGAGAAAGAGTTATCTTATGACAAGGATAGATGACGTTCGAGGACTTTCTAGTACCACGATTCGCGGCCTATATAAACGGCGCAGCTCAGCGCCAGTGAGTTCAGTTGGAGTTCAGTTTGGATCAAGCGATACAAGCGATAACATCGAAGCGATATTCGGAGCGATTTAACTAGTAACTTTGTGTGGTAATAAGCGATTCAGTGTAATTGTTCAGTAATAAAGTGTTCTCTACGCATTTAATCGGCTTTCTATCTATATACGAACCCCCAGCTCGTAACAGTATTATAATGGTGCCGATTCTCTTGTACACCCACCTAAACCTAACTATAACTAAAATTTACAAATTTTAGTTTAGAAAGTCATAAAACTTATTCTGTGTTTATCTTTTTCTTATTTTAGAAAACTTGTTGACAGCTATAATAATTGAGTTTGACGCACCTAAGTTGAATTGGCGGTGTTACCAGTACATCTTAAATTTTTTATTAAAGAGTGAATGGAATGACCGAAAGTTCACAAAAACAAGGAAATTAAATAATAATTATATTTGGAATTATTAGTTTATCATTAAAATTAAGAAGAAAAAATCATGTCACGAAATAAAGTACATTTTTGTTTTATATTTTCAATAAAATATATAAATTGGAATAATGTGATCAGATTAAAGAGCTAGGTTATTATTTTCTACGGCCCGTATTACAGAACGATACTCAAGCGTTGATCACTGTTTAAAACTAGTTTTGAGTTGAGCTTTCATTTTAGAACGTTCCTCAAGCAGAGATTTATTGATCACAGTTCAGCTGAGTTTAGCTTTATTTTATACTGTCACCTGTTTCGGTATTTGAGCAGAGATTTGATCTGTAATCAATCACTCTAGTGTGGTCCAGACTACGCTTGAGTAGAGATTTATATTTTAATTCAGGTCAAATTCGTGTGGAACCGTTCTGGAATAAGACCGATACTCATGTAACGATTCTATCCTTAAGTAGTGATCAGGTGATTGGAGTTTAAACTGTACTTGAGGAACCCCTCTGTAATACGGGCCCAAGAGTACCTATCAAAGGAGATATATTGTTATTATTGCAGCGTATCATATTGTATATCTTAAACAACGAGAAACAGAGCTATTTGCAAAAAACGCAAGGACCTTTGAAGTCCATGGGCAATCACAATAATAAACTATTTCTTTAATTTTAAAAGCTGGAATTTCCCTTTTTAAGGACGTGGTTAAAAAGTTCTAGCACCCAGGACACGAAATTTCTCAAAAAAGTTGAATAAATTAGAATATAAGCCAAAAAGTACCACGCAGGATTACATTACAAACTTGGAGACTTTCTCCCCAAAAGAGGGAAAATTTGTGAATTCAGGCTTTTTAGGGACACATATTAGCATAAAATGATAGAATTGAATGTCAAACATAGATTTTTTTTTTCCCATTGTATGGATTTATGTACTTCTTAACCTTTATTATATAGGTACCTCTTCTTATCGAAATTACAAATTTCATTGTATATTTCTATGAACAATTTACCTTTCTGCTGAATCTACAACAGCTGCAACCACATAGTAGGCATCTATTATTTATTTTAAAATACCTAAAAACTATAAAAATGAATAAAATATGCTTTGCAATTTTAGTTGTTGATAACTAATTATAGTCGACATGTATTTTGATGCCTTCTAAAAATAGTCAGATTTAGGTTGACATTTCTAATATTAGGTGAAAAACGTCAATTACAGAATAGCAAAATGTCAATTTTTACTAAGTTGAATAACTAAACTAATTTTGGTCCTGTCAAACCAAAAATTAGTTTTAAAGTGAATTTCAGAATAGAAAACGTCGTTTGACAGGACTAAACTAAATTTAGGTGATTTTTAGTCTAGTTTAGAGAATTTTGTGACAAGAGAATCGGCACCATTATCTGTGACCTAGCTAAGTAATTACTTGGCGTAGTTTTTGCCTATACTCACAATAAAATTATGTCTATTCTCTTGTTCACGAATTAAACTTACACATAGATACAAGAAAGGAACTAAAGACACAAGAAAGGGATGGCAACAATTTTTGTGCTGTTAAATTAGTTTACGTGTTACCTACATTTCTTTGCATTTTAGTCGGCACGTTCCGAGATCACGACTCAACTTGTATGGAAATTTTAATTCCGACTAATTTGCGAGCACTAAAATTGTTAACATAACATAACATCACGCCTGTATATCCCCGAAGGGGTAGGCAGAGGTGTAATAGTACACCCATGCACATTTCGCCAGTTATGTTATAGTCCCATGTAATAGGGGGCGAGCCTATTGCCATTGACCGGGCACAAATCCAGACTCCGGGCTGCTACTGAGAATTTCCTAATGAAAAAACCCAATAACACTTTGCCCTACCCGCGAATCGAACCCAGGACCCAACGCTCAGCAGTTGCGCTTGCAACTACTAGACCAACGAGGCAGTCTGCAGTTTTAGTTTTGCAACTAAAATTGTTGCCATCTAATTTTAGTAAAAGAGTGCGATATTTTCGTGACAGACCCGTGGTACTACCAATTTGTTGTACTGGTAGTACCACGGAGCCGAACTAGGGGCCATGGTACTACCGAGCAGTAGTACCACGGGTAAACTTTTAGTTTGTGAACAAGAGAATAGAAACAGACTATTTTGTACTGTACATTTTAAAGGATCGTTAGAAACCTAAATATGCATGTTACACCCAACTTTCTACATATTTTAAAGTCAGCTCGTATTTTGGCGGGCGCACTTTCCATTTAAATACATACGAGAGTTCGTTAACTTGCGTTCTACAAAATGCTTGAGTTATGTACAGCCTTTTAAAATGTACGACTAGATACCTAAGCAGGTTTTTAGCAAAAAAAAATGGTACTTGGTTATCTTTAGTTAAATAAATTAAACGGGTGACCTCCATTTTCTTTTTGACTTCGATACAACTTTTTTTTTTGCAACACAATTTAATTTTTCAAGACAAGGTGTTAAATGAATGATAAAACAAAAACATTCTATTGTATGTGGCTAGGGAGGTATTGTTTCAACAATTATATATTTGTATAGTTGGCGTGAAATGCTGTAAAACTACTGTAAAAACATTTGGCTTTTAGTCGTACGCGACTGCTGAGCATGGGGTCCTGGGTTCGATTCCCGGGTCGGGCAAAGTGTTATTGGGTTTTTTCATTAGGAAATTCTCAGTAGCAGCTCGGAGTCTGGATTTGTGCCCGGTTAATGGCAATAGGCTCGCCCCCTATTACATGGGACTTATAATATAACTGGCGAAATGTGGGTGTACTATACACCTCTGCCTACCCCTTCGGGGAAATACAGGCGTGATGTTATGTTATGTTATAAGCCGAACTGGCTTAGTATGTATGTTTCATTACAAGACAGGTTCTGCTTATACTGATTGTGCGCTAACAGCTAAATTCTCAAACACAACTCAATTTTAAGTCGCCTGTAAGTCTCACGCTGTCACTGTCACTAATGTGCATTACAGCGACAGAACGACTTTTAAGATCGTCAAAAATTCTCAAATGCATCTCAATTTTAAGTCGCGTTTAAGCTTAGAGGAAGTATGTAAACTAGAGTATTAGTCATAAGTTGAACTGCTCCCGCATTAGCGGAACTTATGTTTTGCGTAAACGTCACAATTTGGTAGAAAAAGACGAACATATTATGCTGTCTGTACTGTCTTTAAGTGGAAAATATCGGAATGAAGCCATTTAATTTTCTTGTATCGATCCATTTAGTATGGATTTGGTCACCAGCTTGGTAACTAGCTAGTAAAAATATTGATGAAAAAGCGGTCACTGACATTGAAGGTCATACTGATTTTAGATATCTCTTTCTGTCACGTTGCTGCCTGTGTAAGACAAAAGATACCAGCTATATGAGAAATTTTAATTTGATTACTACAATTCTAGGCTAGTCCTATTTCTATGTCTTTAAGTCTTACGCTCTCACTTTCAATACGGCTTTTAAGAACGTCTTAAAGTCAAGTGTCGTTTGAGTATTTGGGGGTAAGACTGTTAGTTGTAGCGGTGCCTTAATTATGATAGTTCTGAGTTTAAAAGAGAACCTCCAAGGTGTTATGTTGTCCATTTTATTATGTACACAATGCACCTTTATCTTCCAACGAAAAAGATAATATTATGACGGGACTCGGCTCGTGATCGAGTAAACTAAAAATAATCTCGTGTAGTTTACAAATCCTTGCAAATCGCAATTTTCCGCATCGAGACATTCATTTAGAAGTTTGAATGTATATTTGACATCGAAAGAATAATGGGTCTATTGTTTTTCGTAATGGCAGTGGCCTGTGTCGTGTCGATGTCTGAAAATTGACGTGTTCATCATCATCAGCCTTATACATCGTGTTATTGAAATAACTGAAAACCTCTTAAGGTGTACTCATCAGTATGAACAACTTTTACTATAGGACCAACCCTGAAATCGCGAAAACATATCAGCTGTTCCTTATACTTATTTGTGTTCATATAAATCGACAAAATGTAGGGAACAGCAGTAATTTTTTTCGCGATTTCAGGATTAGTCCCGTAGTAAAAGTTGTTCATACTGATGAGTACAATGACCCAGAGTCAACGAATGGCAAACAGGTCGGGTGGGTACACGATAAAAAAAAACCGAGTGTGCTTTAGAGCACACGTCTGAAGTAAAACTTCACTAACTTATATCTCCCTCAATACTATTTCAATGAGAACAAAGGAATAGTGGCGTGGCGCGCGAACATTTGTCGGCGCTGTGTCGTGGCCGGCCTAGCGCGCGCCTCGTTCCCCGCGTCCCGCACTACCCCCTCCGTTCGCCACACTTTTCGTATCCGTAACGCATTCACCAGCTTACTCCCCAAGTCAAGCGTGCCTAAAGAAGTTTTACTTCAAAAATCACATTTCAATACTTCACTGGAAGTCGAGTCGGAGTGGAATCTGTATAAAGTACGAAGTCTTTTAGCCCATTGCTGGACATGGCCTCTCCAGTGGCACGCCACTGACATCGATCCTTGGCCACTCGCATGCAGCTGCTACCAGCCACCTTGCCAACATCATCGCTCCACTGAGCCTGAGGCCCCCCCTATGCTACGTTTGCCGATTCGCGGTCTCCACTCAAGAACACGTCTACCCCAACGTGACGTGATGTAATTGACGTGTTATTGCGATAATATTATTTGTTAATTTACGCAAGCAGTACAGGGGGCCTAGTACGAGTTTGACACTTTATAATACTTTAATAGTTTTCGTCGATTTTCATTCATAAACTACTAGTTCCTCCTCGTATCCGCCAGGGGCGCTACTGATTAATGAATGAAAGTCGTCGAATTCGATGGAAGTATCGGTAAGTGTCAAACTCGTACTAGGCCTACAGTTGTTTTACCTCACGAAAGCGGGTGAGCCATACTTGTAGTTGTAATGCGTATAGACACGTGCTCTTGTGTGCGTAACTACAAAACTCGCCCAAAACTGAGCGCTCCCGAGCTTACGCACAAAAGGCAATGTGCATGTACACACACACACAAGTTTGGCTCACCCGCCTTCGTGAGATGAAACATCTGTATCAGTTTATTTTTTGAGAGAAATTGGATAGAATAAGGCCAAGCCCGCACAGCGATTTGACACGCGCGATTTTTGGTCGCAAAATCTGTAACACATGGAATCATATGCAGGTGGCGATTAAAAATCGTGGTGGAAAAAACATCTCAGTGCGCAAATAAAAATAGCTGTTCGGGCTTGGCCTAACCCGTTTGAGATATTATTCTAATTTTATTTTCTTATTGCCCTATAAATGAATTAAGTGTAAGTACAGTCGGCAACGGGCGGTTTTTAATTCGAGTGTTACCACTGCACTGTCATGCATTCGACTGTACCTGTGACCAATTTCACAGTCTTCCAACTGTACAATTTTTAGGGTTCCGTACACGAAGGGTGCCAAACGGGACCCTATTACTCTCGCTACGGTGTCCGTACGTCCGTCCGTCCGTCCGTCCGTCCGTCCGTCTGTCCGTCTGTCTGTCTGTCACAGAGCTGTACCTTTTGAACGGTAATTGGTAGCCGATTGAAATTTTTTCAGAATATATGTTGCTATGACGACAAATACTAAAAACAAAAAAAAGTCTAAAATCAAAGGGGGTCCATACAAGAAACCTCAAAAATAACATGCATTTTTAACCGACGAAAAAAGGAGGAGGTTCTCAATTCGACGAGTATATATATATATATATTTTTTTTTTTAATGTATGACCATGCATAACTTTTTACAGAGTGGTCCGATTTTGATGATTCTTTTTTTAATGGATAGGGTATATCTCGAAGTTGGTCCCATTTAAATTTCAAAGTCAAAATCCACCCCTAAGGGTAGTAAAACAGGGGATGAGTGTTTTTTCACCCACTGAATTCTTACCTGTTAACCGATTCTGTTGAAACTCAAGTTTCAACACATAAATATAGTTCTAGACACTACGACATAATGGAGACCTGGAGTTAGATTTTAACCACAAAAAAACGAAAAATAAAACTTTTTAACAAAAAATTGAACCGACGAAAACAGAAACTGAAAAGCGAAAAATAACTAATTATGAGTCGGCCCCAAACAACCAATAAACGAAGATCATTAAATTACTTTAAATAAATAATAAAAACAACGTCACATCAAATACAACGTGAAATTTTCAACGATAAACAATAACTTTTCAAAAATGTGTTCTCCGCTCGGCCACTTGCAACTTACACGCACTTTGCTTGTTAAAAGTTCGTTTGGCGCCGACTCATAATTAGTTATTTTTCGCTTTTCAGTTTCTGTTTTCGTCGGTTTAATTTTTTATTAAAAAGTTTTATTTGCAACGTTTTTGTTCCTGCTCTATCTTAAAAACGTTAATACATACCAGCGTCAAACTTGGTCTGATCATAGTGCGTATTATGTGGTTTAGCAACAAATACTAAAAATAGGACAAACATAGACGTATGTGGTGGTACCTGCGTACGAAAGAGATGCAAAAATTCATATTTCTCGTATTGTGCGTTGATGTCTTTTGTTGAACTTTCGTAAATTAAATAAGTTTCTATGGGGTATCAGGTCGATGGGTACCCTTACTGCGCGAGTCCAACTCGCACTTTTTAGGGTTCCGTAGCCCTACAAGGAACCCTTATAGTTTCGTCATGTCCATCCGTCTGTCCGTCTGTCCGTCTGTCCTAATCCTTTACAGCTTAATAACTTCTGCAGTTATAAACATAAGTAAATTAAATTTTGCTAATAAATAGTCTAGATATAGATCTCAATTTTAAATGAATAAAAAAATCGTGATTACGTATTTTAGGGGTGGCGTCCATACATGTGAAATGGGGATGAAAATTTTTTTTTCGATGCACCCCCTCGTGTGGGGTATTATTGAATAGGTCTACTAAAATGAAAGTAATGTTTCATACATAACTTTTTTATTAGGTGTACCTTCTGCGAAATATAGCCCGCCAAAGTGGCTTGCAATGTCCCCCCCCCCAGCCATTTCTAAAGTATGCAACGTAGAAACTTATAATCTTCCACATTGATAGACCTTTGTAAAAACTCTCTTTTAAAATTATTTTGAGTATAATTTGATAATACATTTTTGAGTTATAGACAGAAAACTAAAAAAATACTTAAAACGTCCTAGTCCAAAGGTCATTGACCTTAGAGAAAAATGATCTTAGCAAATAATGCTCCTTTAGCTACTTTCTATTTAAAAAAATTACAAAAAGTAACTTTTTGTTATATTGAAATGACAAACTTCTTAAATTTGGCGCTGTACAGCGCCATCTAGCGGCTAGTAGCAATACTCTCTGAGTCGCCAATGCTGCCGTCTATTACATTTGGCACTTTATAGCGTCATCTAGCGGCGGCTACTAACAACACTATCTGAGTCGCCAATGCTGCCGTCTATTGCAAAAACTAAAATAGCCGTGATTAATATTCGATTTGATTTGTTTGTAACACCTACTTAAGGAACCCTATAATACTGAGCATGGCCCGACATGCTCTTGGCCATGGTATAATAACACCAGGTAGTCTCTTCCCGTGACAGCTAGGTCACGTGATTGCCTCCGTACTACGTCATCGGCCGTGTAGCCAATAGCGGGCTGTTAGCGTGACACTTGTCAGTTTGATGTGCTGCCACTTTGTGAAAATAAATTACCCGAGCAAAATGCATTTTTTCATTTACTTTCTTCTATAAAGAATCACTTTTTAACTAGTAATTTAATATAGTTTCCTTTATTAACTAATTAGATGAATAACACGAGATAACAAATAGTTAGGCTAGTTTGGAATTTATTTTATATTCATTATGAACAAAAATCTCCTTAAGTATATTGAAGATATCAATCAATGGCAGCAGTGATCGTGACGTAGCTTGGAGGCATCGCGCTGTCATCGCGGGAAGAGAATACCTGGTGAAACATCTTATTATACCATGCTCTTGGCCGGTTTTTTATTTGAGAGAATTGTGTCGATTTAGTTCATCAAAACGTTTATCGCGAGGACTGTCTGTTCGAGGCGAACCACTAGTAATGTCACAAATTGAATTCCACGCGGGCGTTGCCGCGGGCACAGCTATAGTATAGAACAGCGGTTCTCAAACTTTTTTGGTCACGGAACCCTTTTGACAAGCAAAATACTTGACGGAACCCTACAATAAAACAATAGTTTTTAAAAGTGTATTCTTTATTATATAAGCATAATAAAAGTACAATGTAACAGTTACTAATTATTACTTACTTTAACCACATGCCAAGTACAATAATAGAAGATATTAAAAATGAAAAAATCTTAACTAATGGGAGGTATGAAACTGTTTTTTATTTTTCATCAATTGGTTGATATCAGGTTTGATAGAAGACATTTGAAGTCTCATATCAGGTTCGGCGTCCAGTCTATTGCGATATTTTGTTTTCGTGGCTGCATAGGTTGAGAATCCTGTTTCGCACAAATATGTTGTTGGGAACGGGAGAAGAATATTCAGAGCCATTCTGCCAAGCATTGGATATTCATCACGGATTCTGCACCAAAAATCGTTGAGAGGCGTCGTTTTGAACAGTGACTCCATACTTGTGTCTGATGACATTTCTAAAAGAGATTCATATATCTCGTTTGACATACTTTCGGGCTTTTGCAAGTTGGGTAAAAAAGGATTATGAATCCATGAATTCAGCTTCATTTTTGTATTATGTTCTTCGGGAAAATACTTTACAAAAGATGCGCGCATCGAAGTGAGATATTGGACCAATTCTTCAAACACATCATCTTGAAACATTTCCGAGTCGTTATCGCTAACAAACTCACTGAGTGACGTAAAGCTTTCTATTTCTCTCTTACCAACGCAAATAATCCAAAAATCTAATTTTCTTTTGAAGGCAGTTATTTTGTTATAGGCCTGGAACACTGTTGTCTGTTTACCTTGCAATGATAAATTCAATTCGTTCAGTTTTTGAAAGATATCCGCCATAAAAGACAATCGGAACAACCAAGTTTTATCATACAAACGGTCTTTCAAATTAAAAGAAACTGTATCTGCTGAAAGAAACATTTGTAACTCGGCTCTAAGTTCAAATAGCCTTGTTAAAGTTTTACCCCGAGACAGCCATCGCACTTCTGTATGGAGCAGCAGTGTTTTATGTTTGCTGCCATAATCTTCACACAATAATGAGAACAATCGGGATTGTAGTGGTCGTGATTTGATAAAATTAATTATTTTTACCGCTTCATCCATAACTAATTTTAGATTTGACGGCATTTGCTTCATCGCAAGTGCTTGTCTATGCAGAATACAATGGCTGGAACTACAATTAGGCGCTTTACTTAATATTCGTGATACTGCTCCTGCTGTTTTACCTGTCATCGCCTTGGCCCCATCTGTACAAATGTCAATGCAATCGTTCCAACTAAGATTATTTTCTTTAAAAAATATGTTTATTTTATTAAAAATTTCTTCCCCGGTAGTGTTTGTGGGCAGCGGTGAACACATAAGCATGTCTTCTTCAAAAGAACGTTCATATGGATATCTCACGATAACCAGCAAGATAGCCAGACCAGTGACATCAGTTGACTCATCCATTTGCAAGGCGAATCGTGTTTTTTGTAGACGTGCAACTAGTTCTTGTTTGACGTAGCTTGCCAGATCATGAATTCGCCGTGAAACAGTATCGTTTGATAGCGGTACAGTAGAAAGATGCTTTGCAGATTTTTCATCGAGCATACATTTTGTTATGTGTAACACACATGGCTTTATTAAATTCTCAGCGATAGTGTGCGCTTCACCTGCTTGTGCAATGCGATAGCTAACTAAATATGATGCCTCCGTGGCCTTTTCATTGATAGTTTGTGTTACATGCATCATATTTTTTTGACTTTCCAATAACTGTTCTTTTTTACGAACAAAAAATTCTTTATTCTTGTCTTTAGACTCGGGGTGTACAGTTTCTAAATGTCTGCGTAATTTGGCAGGTGCCATGGAACTATTAGGAAGCAGTTTACTACATAACATGCAGAGAGGTGAGCCGTTGGAATCAACAAATCCGAAACTGATATATGATTCATCATACTTCCTTTTTTTCGTCTTTGAAACCGTGGAGCTTGACGTCGTGGCATCATCGTCTGGATCGGTAATTGCTGTATTCTCCGCGCGTACTGCTTTTGAACATTCAGCGTCATTAGAAGATGTCGTTGCAACACGTTTAACACCTTTAAGCCAACGTTCCATTCTTCTTTATTAATAATGTTACACGTCAGGATGGTAGGGTCAAAATAATGCACAATCGTTACTGCGTTTATGAGACAAAGTTTAGTCCAAAGAAGAAATGTACAAAACTGATACAATCAGAATACAGCGGGCAGTAGAACTTACAAGAAGGCAGCAGGCTAGCCAGCTTGTAAGTAGGTAGGTACGAACTTATCGCTCCGAACGCTAATCGTCAACTGACTGACGAGGCGCGACTTTTTTTATATAATAGCGCTTTTATACTTAGTCCTAGACTCGAACTCGAACATTCTCAAAAATACTCGAGTCGGCGCTTTTGATAAACAAAAAGCGGAAATAAAAATATAAATACAAAAAAATGCGTTGTAAACAATCTCGACTTTATGCTTTTGAAGATAGACCCGAAAGTCGCTTGTTCACAACTATAGCGTCTAATTCAGAGGCGGCTTTTATCAAAGGGACTGCGCGCTCACAAGTATACGCGCGGCGGGCGGATTCAAAACGTTCGACCAGTGACCAGAGAGAGGTGTTTTGTTTTTTTTTTCTAATTTCTTGCGGAACCCCTACAGGGGTATCGCGGAACCCTAGGGTTCCGCGGAACACACTTAGAGTACCGCTGGTATAGAATATAAAGTCACGAGCAGGTAATATTTTATAGGTCTCGTGTGAGAAATAAAAAACTCGTATTATGTCGTTATTATCTTTAGCGAATGTTTATCGTCAATTAACCTGTGTCTTCAAGGACATTTGTTGTTAAACTTCACATAAATAAAGCAATAAAACATTAGAGAATATATCGAATTAGGTTTTCTATCGCATTATGTTTTTTATTTTTTTGAGGATGGGCAGCAGCGTTCTCTGAGTATTTAACCAACCAACTGCGATCGCCAACCCGCCTGCCAAGCGTGGCGATTATGGCATATCCCCCCCTTAATTGGGGGAGTCCTATGTCCAGTAGTTGACGTCTTTCGGCTGTAATGATGATGATGTTTTTTTAAACTTTATTGAAAACGACAATTTGTTTTACCTATTTGCGATTGCGCTACTTACTCATATGAAATGGTTTTAATTTAAATGCATTGTGATCTAAGCTCTGAAATCATGGTAAGTGAGTTGGAATTAAAACAAATGTTTTTATCCCTATACCAGCAAGCTGAACATGTGACTCATTTAGGATAAACCATAACAATAGCAGAAAACAGAAGCATCATGTAAATTATGGTTTCATTGGCCGTCTTATTGCTAAAAGCCAAATCTTCCAGACAACCTTTGGATGGATAAATAAGACGTTACCGGAGGGGCTATGGGCGAAACTCACAACAGAGTAGATCCCATACAGCTGGAAACGAAAACGCGGTAGGCCCAGAAGGAGATGGCGGGATGAGCTGGACTCCACAAATTGCCATACACCGCGAAAAGTGGAAGAAAGGAAAGGAGGCCTTTGCCCTGCAGTGGGACAAAACAGTAGGTCTACTCGCGTTTTACGAACGACAAACGAAGTACGAACTTTCGTTCCGACTGATACTTACATAATAAAGATAGGAACATAAAAAAGGCACAATAAAAAAAAAAAGATTTAGATCATAGTTATCACACAAATAAATAAATATCTTTGGGACATTTTTACACAGCACCATCTAGTCCCAAACTAAGCAGAGCTTGTGGTATGAGTACTAGACAATGGATATAATACTTATATACTTTTTTTTTGTAAATACATACTTATAATACATAAGCAACACACCCAGACCAACACAAACACTTATGTTCATCACACAAATATTTGTGTCCTGTGGGAATCGAACCCACGTCCTCGTTATCAGCAGTTCGACACTCGAACCACTAGACCAAAGATATTTATTTATTTATAGTTATCACACAGGCACTATTTAGAATGTAAGAATTTGACTGCCTCGGTTGTCTAGTGGTAGGAATTTGGAAGTGCTACTACAACCCCGTGCCTCGGAGAGCACGTGAAGCCGTCGCTCCTGCGCACCAGATATAGAATGGTTGTAATCACAATTTTGCTTGCGATTCAGGCGTGGCAACTTTCAAACAAACTACGCCTTACATATTGACGTCATTAATTTTAAAAAAATAACTTTAATCAATTGTACTTTACAGCTTTTGTTTCTGCAGTTAGAAACAGCACAATAAGGCATTTTTGCAGGTTTTTGTTACAGTATTTACAGAAACATGACATAAGGCGTACTGAAAAAGGTTTGAAATGCCTTGCACTCTGTTGTAGTGTCGCCACGCGCGCCCGCCCTCTTTTCCATTCTATCTATCAATTTCTGTGATAAATACGCTCAATTGAACTCGAAACTAGCTCATCCCTTTTAATATCTAATGGTCACGATCAGAGTGCTCAAACATTTATGAGCTTCGGGCCACAATTTACTCGGGCTTTTAGCCAGACGTAAATTTATTCAGAGCACCTGTGACTTGACTAAGTTTAATATTGAACCTGGAAATTGTACCGTACACCTGCTGTCATAGGGTTCGCACGTAAGGTTTTATTTATTTATTTATTGATATAAGCGTCAAAAATATCTAGACGAACAGACAGTTCAAAATTATTTGAACAACTAAGAAAATTAAACTATATCTCAGTGACACAAGGGGTGTTTCAGAATTAACACAGTACACGACAACTGTCATTCTGACAAGAATTTTTTCTCATTGAGACAACCGATATTTTTGCTCATTGTACCTACAGCCATATTGCACACATGACAAAACAATTAAATAATGTCCTTCCAACCGAATCTCGGTCACGGTGGGCAATCTCACAGAGAGTACCCATCTGTGCGGGACATATTGGTGCACAAGTGTATGCGCAAACATAGGTGCGCTCTCTATTCCCTCACTCTCATAATCCGATGGGACGGAAATCCGACACGACCGGGGAGAGATCAGGCGCAGGACCGACGGCTTTACGTGTTTTCTGAGGCACGGGGCGTAGCACCGCCAACTTCCTGACTCCCGGCTGCTAAAGATAAAAACCCAAATTTAACAATTTTTGCCCAACCCGGAACCTCGCTTATCAGTCGCGTTTGCGACCACTAGACCAACGAGGCAGTCGATATAACATAACAATTACTGCGCGTATGTAACACTTATGATCTATTAGAAATGTACAATGTATTCATGTATTCTACGCAAATAAATGATTCTTTCTTTCTTTCTTTCTTACAAAAAAACCGGCCAAGTGCGAGTCAGACTCGCGCAGAAAGGGTTCCGTACCACCCATCGACCTGATACCCCATAGAAACTGATTTAATTTACGAGAGTTCATCTAAAGACATCAACGGTGCATTAAAAGAGCCTCTACGAGTGACGATAATTAATTGATCGTCCGGCGCACCCTGGTCAGTCAGCCCCGCTACAACCTGCTGACTGGCTAATCTTTTGCCCACGGCATGAGTCGACACGATAGAAGAAGAAGAACGTACCGTGAGTGAAATATGAATTTTTGCATCACTTTCATACGCAGGTACCACCACATATGTTAATGTTTACACTATTTTTATTCTTTTTTGCTAAGCTACATAGTATGCACTATAATCTGACCAAGTTTGACGCTGGTATCTATTACCGTTTTGAAGATAGAGCAGGGACAAAAACGTTGAAAAAAGTTCATGTTTTCGAGGTTTCTTGTATAGGGACCACCTTGGTTTTCGACATTTTAATTTTTAGTATTTGTCATGATAGCAATACATATTCTAAGAACATTTCAACCAGCTACATGTTACCCTGCCCCTGTGACAGACAGACGGACGGATAGCGTAGCGAGATTTATAGGGTCCCGTTTTAAGGGTGCCAATCCTTAAGCTTACAGCTGTTCACATAAATTGACAAAAAGTAGGAGACACCTGTTTTTTTTCGCGATTTCGGAGTTGGACCTATAGTACAAGTTGTTCAAATTGATGTAGTACAATAATCCCTTATAGAATCTCTAACGACTTGAAAATCATCTAGTATAGTTAGTTGATATAATGTTTGTATTGGATATCGAGTCAGCTGGTGTGTGCACTCCCCCGTATGTCCTCGTACTTAATCTGATTAGAAATCTAACTAAACAATTGATTAAAAGTCAACGAGGGGACTTACTGAATCTAAGCCTTTGTTTCATGGGTTCAATGATAAGTATATTACCAGTATCAAACATATAGGAGATATTACCAGTATCAAACTTATAGGAGATATTACCAGTATCAAACTTATAGGAGAAGATATAGAAGCTTTGGGTAGGCTATTAACACATAATGAGTCATCTTCGCAACTGATAAGCGATAAAAGCATGATTGCTATTTAGCATTTATTATCAGAAGCACCAACCCTGGATATCAGGGAGGTAGCATCAAGCGTTGATGTTTATTAACCCGTCTTCTACGGGTAGCTCGTGACCTTGCACTGACAGATAGGGGATAAGTGGCAGCTGCGACACCCTTGTTTGTCTTAATGAGGGTAGCCTTATTGGAAAGGTTGTGTTTATACCCGGGCAGATTTCTGTTCTAAGTCAGTCCATGGTTAATAGGGATAAGTGATTTTTGATTAAATTTTGAAGGGTGCCGAGTGCTTAGTAGGCTATTTATAATAATGATTGTTGACATTGATGCATTCTCCATTAGAAGAGATACACTGAAAATTTTAACTCCATATAATAGTGATGAGAAGTTTCCTTTAAGGTTTAGAGATATTTATTCTCAAAACTGATAGTACACACGGCTACACATCAAGCTGTACGTTTCCAGTATAAGCTGACCTCGCATTGTATAGGTTTTCCTTACAACGCGAGGTCAGCCTTTACTGGTTTTGTTCAGCTTGATGTGTAGCCGTGTGTACAGTTACTTACATGAGCAGGATTAACGATCTCATCTCTCTACTCTAGGATTCGTCTGCCCATTCCGTCTGTCATTCATCCCAGTTGAGACAAATGGCTGATGTAGATTGGTGTCAGGCCTTCATGAACTAAATACCGCATTTGATTTGATTATTAGTCGACTTTTAGCTTCATGTTTTCATGTCAAGTGTCAAAAAAAATTCCATTACCTACTTTTGCCGGTAATGAAACATTTTTCTGACATTTCCAGTTCAACATGAATAAGTTGACATTTCTATCTATTGTGATATTAATAATATCTTCTACCTTTTGTTTCTAGCTATAAAAGCGGTGTTATTTACAAGAAATAAACCGGAAAATGTTCGATATAAATAACTATGAGAAATTGTGCTATAAATAAAATTGAATGGGTTACAAATAATATACATAATAGCTGCGGACCTTCTATTGTTAGCCATCAGCTGTGTACATACATTGTACTGTACCTAAATGATAAAGTTTTTCTATATATTTCCTCATTTTCAACCTACCTATTTTTTTATTTATTCTTAATGGTTTCTTCAGTTTATTTTAGGGCATAAAAAGGTCTTGCCGACCAAGAATTTATAAGGAAAACCGTTCACTATATTATAAAGTGCCTTTACCAAAATAAAGGATATTAAAATCATAAGCAGCTGCAACACGTCAGCGGATGCAGCGCTGTTTATTTCGATCCTTAGATATCGTAAGCGGATGCAGCGCTGTTTATTTCGATCCTTAGATATTTTTAACCGCTGCCAAAACGACTATTTTTGGTACAATGTTGAGATTTATCTCGATTAATACTTGCCAGAATAACAAATATTTTTCTTACCGTCTTTTATTTGTATTATTTTATGATTAACAAAAAACAAAGGTAAGTTTTCGATCAGAACCTCTTTGGGTCAAGAATTTTGCGTCATATTATGGCGAATACTTGGTATTTATTAGTTGAATAGAATGAAAGAAATATAAATGAGTTTGAAAGTAACGCCAGTGACGGAAGAGTTGAGTAGCAGCAGGCTATTATGGTATGGACATGTGATAAGGAGGAATAAGGAGCATGTTACGAGGAAAGTTTTAAGCATGAATGTGGATAGCTATAAGAAGATAGATAAAACGTTTATTTAGTACAAAACAAGACAGGACATACAAGTAAAAAGACAATAAAAAGACATAAAAACCAGCCAAGAGCATGTTGGGGTAAGCTCAGTATTATTAAGTCTAATTACAAACGAAAAACAAAAATCGAAAATCGAATCTAATCAAATCGAATATTAATCATTGCTATTTTAATTTATGCAAACAGCGCCACCTGGCGCTAAATTTAAGAAGTGTGTCATATCAATAGGCATACTTAACACAAAGTTACTCTTTGTGATTTTTTTAAATATAAAGTAACTAAAGGAACATTATTTGCAAGATCATTTTTCTCTAAGGTCAATGACCTTTGAACTAGGACGTCTTAAGTATTTTGCAGTTTTCACACTATAACTCAAAAATTTATGATCACATTATACTCGAAATAATTTTAAAAGAGAGTTTTTATAAAGGTCTATCAATGTGGAAGACTATAAGTTTCTACGTTGCATAGTTTAGAAATGGCAGGGGGGGGGACACATTGCAAGGCCACTTTGGCGAACTGTATTTCGCAGATGGTATACCTGATAAAAAAGTTATGTATGAAACATTACCTTCATTTTAGTAGACCTATTCAATGATACCCCAAACGAGGGGGTGCAGCGAAAAAAAATTGTCATCCCCATTTCACATGTATGGGCGCCACCCCTAAAATACGTTCTCAAGATTTTTTTATTCTTTTTAAATTGAGATCTATATCTAAACCCTTTTTTAACAAAATTTCGTTTACTTATGTTTATAACTGTAGAAGTTATTAAGCTGTAAAGGATTAGGAGAGACGGACAGACGGACGGACATGACGAAACTAGTCCTTGTAGGACTACGGAACCCTAAAAAGGAACTTGAAAAACTCGGAAGAGAATACAGTGACTTTTTATATTATTATTATTATCTTAACATAACTGGCGAAATGTGGGTGTACTATTACACCTCTGCCTACCCCTTCGGGGAAATACAGGCGTGATGTTATGTTATGTGTTATGTTATTATCTTATTATAATAAGTGAAAAGAGGCAGACCCAAAAAAAACATGGATGGATTGTGTGAAAGATGATATGAATCGAAACAAAATGAACACAGAGATGAAGGCTAATAGAGATGTATGGAAGAATACATGCTGCGCCGACGACAAATAAACTGGGATAAGGGCGGAGGATTTTGATTGCGTGATATTGGTTGAACCTGCTAACGTTACGAGTCTCTCGATTGCGTCCTATTTTTAACGTGTCATGGTTCTACTTGGAATACTCAATACATCTTCCAGTTATGAGACGCTAAGGAATACTTTTGGTGGCTGGATGATTTCCCTAAGGATTGAGACAATCGTGCAGCTCAACGCATGAACTTTTTGCCGTATATATAAACCTATTCTGAAGTTTTCAATGAGCATACGGTCCAAATATTGGACCTTGGGAATAGTCCAGGTTGAACAAAACGCTACCTATATTTACAGTTCTCGTTATCACATTTGTAGGATAACACTTTTTCCACGGAAACGACGACGTGAACTCGCAATTCTATAATGCTATCTGCTAGACAGAGCCTTTTTCTTCCACATCATCATCATCCTCCTTATCCCAATTTATTTGGGCTCGGCGCAGCATGGATTTTTCTTCCATACATCTCTATCAGCCGTCATCTCCGTGTTCACTTTCTTTCTATTCATATAATCTTTCACACAATCCATCCATGTTTTCTTCGGTCTGCCTCTTTTCTTATAGCCATCCATCCACATTCATACTTAAAAACTTCCTCGTAACATGCTCCTCATTCTTCCTCATCACATGTCCATACTATGATAGTCTGTTGCTACTCGAACGTCTCTTGTCACTGGTGCTACTTTCAGACTCCTTACATACTCATTCCTAATCCTATCCATTCTCGTTATACCACACATTCCTCTTAACATTCTCATCTCAGCTGCATGCACTTGCCTTTCATTAATTCCTTTCGTAGCCCAACATTCCGATCCATACAGGACAGCAGGTCTTATCATGGTCTTATAGATTTTCCCCTTCAGTTTAAGGGGGAATTCGGTAGTCACATGTAGTTCCCGTGACCTGCCGCCATTTCAACCATCTTGTGTTAATTCGGTGCTTGACTGTCTGGTCTTTTTCTTCCCCATTCATGTTGCAAATGCGACATTGTTTTTTTACATTTTGCATTGTAAGTACTAGTAGTTTTGCTGGGCTGACTCCTCATCAGTAATAAGCCCTGTTCTTCACACACGTGCTGCACCAATCACTCAATTCAGACTTTCGCTGTCCACCAGTCGACATGGCCTCCTATATAAGTTCTGTAAGCTTATTTGTAAGCGGAATATATCCAGCTATTTGAGAGTCCAGTAACCCTAACTGCACATCCACTTGAGTTACTTGACATACTACACATCAATCAGCGTACGTATGTCTATTTATTTTGCGGTACCCGAGGTCATTGTCACGGCCCGTATGCACTTGAAAATCTAACCTGTTCTTGCGCAGTTTTTTACAACACTAGTTACGCTTCGAGGCATGAGCGAGTGGATGAGAGACTCATTATTATGAGTTACTTTGGGCTTTTGATTAGCGTTTTGTTTGTTATGCAACGTGTATGCAGAAATGCGTGGTGATATTTTTAGAGCTCATTCAATGAGTGCTATCGAACAACTTTTACTACGGGGTTAAAAACATAAATCGCGAAAAAAAACTGCTGATGCCTACATTTGTGTTCACACAAACGGAGAAAATGTAGGGATCAACTGATTTTTTTTTCGCTAGCTCAGGGTTGACCCCGTAGTAAAGTTATACATTTTAATCGCATAATTCCCGAAAAGGGGTCATTGTACTCATCATTATGAACAACTTTTACTATGGGACCAACCCTGAAATCGCGAAAAAAAAATCAGGCCGTCCCTACATTTTCTCGATTTAAGTGAACACAAATGAATGAATAAATAAATGAAATGAAATGTAGGGACCAACTGATTTTTTTTCCGTGATTTCAGGGTTGGTCCCATAGTAAAAGTTGTTCATAATCATGAGTACAATGACCCCTTTTCGGGAATTAAGCGATTAAAATTTCACCATGTATTTCCGTTTTGGGGTGTAATTTGTGTGTAATCTTTGAGATTCTGATCAAACCAGGCACATGTTGTTTTAAGATAATTCGAGATAATACACTATTTAATTCGGCCTTTTCAGTGTCATAATTTTTAATTTAATTTGGTGTAATCGAAAGTGTGTAATTCAAATGATACGACGTCATTAATATTTAACCAGATTATTAAAACAGGTCCTCTTGAGATACTGTTATATTCTGTTCCAAAACGCTATTATTGGGATTGCTTTGGATGAATACAAAACATAATTTACAGACTGAGCCATTGACAGGGATTTATTAGTTGTAGCTTTTATTATTAATATTGTGGTTTATTAATACGAACCTTAATTAAGTGACCGAGAAAGAAAGTGAGACTTCCTACGGCTTCTTAATGAAAATGCGAGCGTATTATAGACACGCAATAAAACGACGATACAAATAGTCGCTTGCGTTTCATGCTGGTTAGGAAAGAAAGAAAACATTTTCATCAAAATTCAAGAATAAATTGTTCTGTAATATTAATTTATAACTACTTATATCCGATTAGATCCGATATTAGTACGCACGGCTACACATCAAGCTGTACATTTCGAGTATAAGCTGATCTCGCATTGAACGGAAAGCCTATATAATGCGAGGTCAACTTTTACTGGAAATGTACAGCTTGATGTGTAGCCGTGTGTACATGAAATACCATCTTGTTAGACTGGAAACCAACATAAAAGTACTTCGAAAAATCGGTTACTTACATTTATAATTATTTATCTTTGTGGACTTGAGCGAGACAAAAGGAAGAAAGATACTCTTTTATTCAAGAACACAGATCATTCTTCAGCCTATACTTATTCTGAAAGTAATGAAACAACGCATTGATTATATTTATGCTAGTTAAATGGAAGTCTTGTTATCGTAACATCAGTAACCATAGCTTTTCAGCTGGAATCAATAACTTTATATCGGTAATAAAAGAATATTCAATTAATTTCTTCACGGCTACTAAGCTAACCATAATAACAAAATAATGTATTATTAGAAAGAAAGAAAGAAAATTGATTTATTGCCACAACCATGGTATAATAAGATGTTTCACCAGGTATTCTCTTCCCGCAATGACAGCGCGATGCCTCCAAGCTACGTCACGATCAGTGCTGCCATTGATTGATATCTTCAATATATTTAAGGAGATTTTTGTTCATAATGAATATAAAATAAATTCCTAACTAGTCTAACTATTTGTTATCTCGTGTTATTCATCTAATTAGTTAATAAAGGAAACTATATTAAATTACTAGTTAAAAAGTGATTCTTTATTGAAAAAAGTAAATGAAAAAATGCATTTTGCTCGGTTAATTTATTTTCACAAATTGGCAGCACATCAAACTGACGTGTGTCACGCTAACAGCCCGCTATTGGCTCCACGGCCGATGACGTAGTACGGAGGCAATCACGTGACCTAGCTGTCACGGGAAGAGACTACCTGGTGTTATTATACCATGGCCACAACAAGACGACATGCGGTAGGTGCACATAAAAATTACTTAAATTAGGTACATTTCAGGAATCATTTTATCAATGTATGATACCTAGTCTGCATGTCGTAGCTGCGGCAAAGAGGTTGAAACTCAGCATGATGCTGTGTTGTAACGTGAGTCACAACACAGCGCTGATTTACAGTGTCAACCCCAAGTGATGAGCGGATGCCAAGCCAGCAAAAGCAGCCCATGACTATAAAAAAACAAAACAAATAAAGCAATATTATATAAGTGTGTGGGGTGTGTGTGTGTAGTGTTACAAATACTTTATATTATTTACACATACTATTAGTACTTCTATCGCACCTTTATGAACGTAGGTACCTCCAAAGAATGCATTTTATGACTTTATCAATTATATCAAAGTTTAGATGCGTATTACACGCCACCGGGTCGTTGGTTTTCTATGCCACCCACAGAAATAGATAAACTGGAAAAGTGCGCAGGACGCGCGTGCCAACACTGCACCATAGTGCAGGGCATTTCAAAGCCTTTCTCAGTACGCCTTATGACTTGTTTCTGTAAATACTGTAACAAAAACCCGCAAAAATGCCTTAACTGCAGAAACAAAAGCTGTAAAGTATATTTGATTAAAGTTAATTGAAAAAAAATTATGACGTCAAAATGTAAGGCGTACCTAGTTTGTTCGAAAGTTGCCACGCATGCATGAATCTCAAGTAAAATTGTGACTACAACCATTTTACTCTATTTCTGTGATGCCACCGGTGCTTGCGCATGTGTTTATGCATCTATGAATGTCACAGAAGATTTATTAGCAGGATTAGTAACTACGTGAAAGAGTGATTGAAATCAAATTGGAATATTACAATAATATAATAATAATATAATAATATAATAAATCGTTTATTTCAGGAAATCCCATAGAAAGTTTTACATATTTTTACTTAACCTAATGTTCGCACACATAATCAAATTTCACAATTAAAATAACATCTGTTATCACACCTTTCAAAATAAAATAAAATAAAATAATGTAAAATAAAATTAAAATCAATTAAAATAAAATTAAAATTAAAAAATTAAAATTACAGTCAGGTGGAGGGACACAACTCCAACCTGAACTGATCACCTATCCGTGTGCAGGCTTATCCAGTGTGCCAACAGCGGAGAATCCCACCTGTCGGCCCACACACTCAGGATGCTGTTGGGGCTGCCACGCACGCGACCCAGTATTGATGCACAACGCTTTCTAATAATAGCATGGAAGCCGTCCATATGTGCATCCGCTAGCATGCCTGATGCACTGCAATAGTGAGGTAACCCCATCAGCGCCCTGAATGCGTTATTATATTGAACACGCAGAGTGCTGTATGTCCTCTGCGTGTAGCTAGCCCACAGGCTACACGTGTAGAAGGTCTGGCAGAATGCTCTAAAAAGAGTCACTTTGACCTGTTCAGCACATCGTGCGAACCTGCGAGCCAGCATATTGCAGCGGACAGACAGCGCCCTACGTTCCCTCTCCATGTCAATGTTGTCTGTTAGGTCGTCGGTGACCCAGTGGCCTAGATACTTAAATTGTGTGACTTGTCTCAATGGCGTCCCGTAAAGCGTCACAGGAGGCACGGTGGAATATGACTTTTGATTTGCTTTAAAAACCATTATTTCTGTCTTTTTCACGTTGTATCTAAGCCCCTGGGCCTCCGCATAAGACTAACACATTTTCAGGAGCCTACGCAGCGTTCCAATCGACGGGCTCAGCAGTACCATATCGTCTGCATAGCTTATATTATTTATGCAGACTCCATCAATATGGCAGCCGATGTTGGCACTGCTAAACTCGCCGATTAGTCGGTTCATGTATAGGTTGAAGAGTTTTGGTGAGGTCAACCCTCCTTGCCTAACTCCACACTCCAACCTATACATGTCCGAGTATGAGCCCGTCCATCTAACAGAGTTCATTTGGTGATTGTACCAATACTTTAATATTGATACAATCTCATGCGATACAGTAGTCTCGTTTTGAAGTTTTTCCCAGAGCAATTTGTATAATGCAAACACATCAAGACTTCTTCAGTGAAAGTAATTCTCCCAAAAATTTACGAACGCCCGATAGTGTTACATTGGCGTACAGTGTTGCCTGGTTCGTTAAATACATGCTGAAATTTGAATCGCTGATTTCCCGAAACGGGGTAATTGTACTCATCATTATGAACAACTTTTACTATGGGACCAACCATGAAATCGCGAAAAAAAAACAGGTGGTCCCTACATTTTATCGATTTAAGTGAACACAAATGTAGGGACCAACTGTTTTTTTTTTCGCAATTTCAGGTTTGGTCCCATAGTAAAAGTTGTTCATAATGATGAGTACAATTACCCCGTTTCGGGAAATAAGCGATTCTTTCAGCATGTATAGCTTGAGTTCTGTGACGGATGTCAAATACGTACAAAATAATTAATGTCAAAATACCCTAATTTGGGTTGAATAGGAGCATAGCCAAATAGGTACAAAAACATTGCTTCTTTCTTCTATGTTGCGCAAGTCGAACCTAACTACCTATTCATATTTGTTTTGCTACCCTTAAACTGGTATTTATGATAAAATTAAAACACTTAAAAATAATGTTGTAGCCCTCCGTCCTCTCAACAGGGTGTTTGACAATTTTTGAAAATGTACGTAAAACGATGGCGAAACATCCAATTAAAGCATTCATTAACAAAATATTACTAAAATATGCTTGTAAAATTAAATAATCAAGATTTTAAATTCTCATTTTTAATTTCGCACTAAAACGCTAAGTCACGTGACATTATCGTCAACCTACGTCACTGTTCTAGTTCCGGTCAGTGTTGCCGGAATTACCATAAAAGTACTACACGCTTACCAAAAAGGTACGAATTTAACAAAAAGTAAAAAATCGAAACGCGGTTTTTTTTCATCACATGAGACATGATTAAAACCTTTTTTTAGTTTGTGTTTGAATCACGCACATACAAAACAAAAGCTTTTAAATTACGTTCAAATTACCTACAAATGCTGATTAGTTTAATTGTTAGTAAGTTATAAAGTACATAACCTGGCTCAATAAAATAAAAATGAACCAAAATTAACAATTAACATGAATATAATTATTAATAATATACCTACTCGTTCAAAAATAGGTATATTTTATTTTTACGATCATGGCAACATTTAGCTCGCCCTACGTCGTACAGGACTATGACGTCACCCAAAATGGAGGCCAAGTCTCAAGACGTTTTGTATCACGTGATCAACAGATTAAAAAATCAAAATTTCAAACAGAAAAATAAAATATTTAGAATATATTTAAATTAACATAACTTAGTAGAAGTTAATCTTCAACCTAAAATCTACGTTGTGTACAATTTTCATAATTTTTGGCAATACCTGTCAAACACCCTACTACAGGATGCATTTAGTTCGATTAAAAGTTTGGTGACTATTGAACGTCAATGGTGTATTCTTCTTCGCTCATCGAAAGTCAAGGGTTTTCTTGGTTTTTCCCGAAATGATCTGCAGTACTATTCTGTAAGATTTGAATAGCAAACTTACTTTTGAATCCGCAGTGAAAAGTAATAAAAATATAACGTTTTTTTTTTGGCGGATTTTGAAGTAAGTTTGCTAGCGAGATCTTATAGAATATCCACGCTGTTTGATTTTTCGTCTGGAAGATAGCATATAATATGTTTAAATATTAATACCACATAACTACATGTTGATAGTTATTGCTTCTTAATTATTCACATACAAGGCTATAAAAATACATGAGTGCTGTTTTCTAGTCTATTAATACCTACCTACCGACGTAATGCCTGTTTTTATTAGCATCGTGAACAATCAACGTATTGTTTAGTCACGGTTGTTTCACAATAGTCTACGTTTTACGTAAATATGTTTATATGCCCTGTTATCATTTACCTACTTGGGCCTTCACCTAGGCCGCTACAATGACCGACCATCAATGATCATACACCGCATAGACGCCTCATAACAGGCGACCAATGTCTATCAACACATCAGTTATTGTAGGTCGCCACTATTCGCCATTTGAAAACTTCAAATCAGTTTCGACCACTTATGTGAGCCGTCAAAACTTCCGCGTTAGTGATCAGCCAATAGCGGCCTAAGTACGACTCCTCAACTAGTTGTCAGCAGAATTTATTGTACGCATTATGCGTATGTAACAAAAACCCTGTTGTCCCGGTGATCAGAATCGATATTCATACGTAAGGTAAGGACACAACTATTTGGAAAAACTCTTCAGTAAAAATAATTAAATTAAATATTAAATTATTATTAATTGTAAATTGAAAGTGATTATATCGCTCACAAATTACTCACTCAATGATAATATCAATAAAAATAATCAAATTAAATATTTAATCATTATTAATTGTAAATTGAAAGTGATATAATTACTTTTAATACTGATTTTAAATTTAATTTGATTATTTTTATGGAAGATTTTTTTCAAATGAGTTGTGTCCTTACTTATGAATATCGATTCTGATAACGTAGCTCACAGGAACAACAGTGTATTTGTTACATACTGTATTCAACATTAGGCGTCCATTGGGCTGTATGGTCGATGTCGGCCATAAGCGAATATGGTAAAACAAATAATATTTTCGGTATTGGGGACTTTGATTATAGGGAATGCAGTTAGGTACAGTAGATCAGGGAGCTCGTGGCTTAGTAATAATAACAGGTAATATTAATAGAAATAAATATGTATAAAATTATGATGATAATTTTATGTTAGTACGTGCTTTGTCTATTTTGAAATGGGGTACATTATGTTTATTTATTGTGAAATATTATTTAGTATATGTTATGTTACTGTCATGCGTACAATTTTCGAAGAGTTCGTTATGTGTTATATTGTCATCACAGAATAAATTGTCATACATGGAGTTTCTTGCCGGTTCTTATGGAGTTTCTTGGCGGTTCTTATGGAGTTTCTTGTCGGTTCTTCTCCATAGGACCCACAATTTGGAACCGTGCCTGACGTTTCAAAAGTGCCTGTAATTAGGTTTATTTGAAATAAAAAAACATTTGAATTTGAAACATCCGAAAATACATACAAATTAGTGGCATGAGTATGTATCTATCTACCTTATGGCTGATCGTGTAATTTCGGGGTATAACTCGCTACTTTGCATGAATAACGACACAACTCAATTTTTTTTAACCTATAATGAACAGAATCAAGTGATCATTCGTTTTGTGTACTTATTTATTTTATTTTTTTATTATTTTATTTAAATTTTGAGTTGTGTAGTTTTTCATGCAAAGCAGTGAACTGTGAAAAAATGGATTATTGTAATTATTAAGTTGCTTTTCTTATACTGAAATTTAATGTGCTTGCATTTGACCGCTACCTCGTGATCACAGAAATAGCTATATAAATAATAAAAATATAATATAATGGAAAAGTGGGCATGGCGCGCGTGCCAACACTCTGCACCATAGTACAGTGCATTTCAAAGCCTTTCTCAGTACGCCTTATGACTTGTTTCTGTAAATACTGTAACAAAAACCCGCAAAAATGCCTTATTGTACTGTTTCTAACTGCAGAAACAAAAGCTGTAAAGTACATTTGATTAAAGTTAATTTTTAAAAATTAATGACGTCAATATGTAAGGCGCAGTTTGTTCGAAAGTTGCCACGCATGAATCGCAAGTAAAATTGTGATTACAACCATTCTATCTCTATCTATTTCTGGCTCGTGGTCATGCAGTCTACGATGCACGTTTGCCCAGCAAAAACCTATTAATTCCTGCCTAGTATAGTCCAATTATGAATCGTGGTCGGACCTAGGTTCATTAATAAGGGTAATTACGCGTTTATACAATCAAAACGGGTAATAAGCCGTGTCACTGACGGACGGACGGATGTCGACGTAAATACTGGGCTTTGGTTAATAATACCTTCGTAGGTACGAATTTCATCAAATACCTATGAGAATATCAGTCAATGCTCGTGACTAAAACGTGACTCTTGTCTTGTCTGACAGTTGGGCTAGTCCATGGTATAATAAGATGTTTCACCAGGTATTCTCTTCCCGCAATGACAACGCGATGCCCCCAAGCTACGTCACGATCAGTGCTGCCATTGATTGATATCTTTAATATATTTAAGGAGATTTTTGTTCATAATGAATATAAAATAAATTCCTAACTAGCCTAACTATTTGTTATCTCGTGTTATTCATCTAATTAGTTAATAAAGGAAACTATATTAAATGACTAGTTAAAAAGCGATTCTTTATAGAAGAAGGTAAATGAAAAAATGCATTTTGCTCGGGTAATTTATTTTCACAAAGTGGCAGCACATCAAACTGACAAGTGTCACGCTAACAGCCCGCTATTGGCTCCACGGCCGATGACGTAGTACGGAGGCAATCACTTGACCTAGCTGTCACGGGAAGAGATTACCTGGTGTTATTATACCATGGGCTAGTCCACAAATTCAGAGTCGCTCAGCGAGCTATGGAGCAAGCTATGCTTGGAGGTTCTTAGAAGGATATAATCCGTAACGAGATTATCCGGACAAGAACCGGAGTGATCGACATACGCGATATAGCTTGTAGAGTAGAGTAGACCGCTGGAGCAGAGAAGTCCTTGAGTGGAGACCGCGAATCGAAAAAAACGCAGCATAGGGCGCCCCCCCGCCAGGTGGACCGACGACCTGAAAAACGTGGCTGGGGGGGACTGGATGCGGAAGGAAGTGGACCGAGTGTTGTGGCGCAACTTGGGAGATGCCTATGTCCAGCAGTGGACTGCGATAGCCTGAGTTGATGATGATGATGATGCTCGTGACGAACGGCCAGAATTAATATCCTATCTATCCACGATTTGCCCTACTAGAGATAGAAATTTGACGTATTTTGTATGGAGCATAAGTCAAATTTCTATCTCTAGTAGGGTAAATCGCGGATGGATTGGATATTAATTTTGGCCGTTTGTAATAACCCCTTGTATCGCAAGATCTACGAGGTTAAGCTGCGTCAGCCGCGGTCAGCCCTTGGATGGGTGACCGTTTCGTTGTACATCGAGACCCCTCCGTGCCTCGCTGTCGGTCCCGATTACCATACGAATATCGTTATGGGTAGTCAGAAGCCCAAAAGTCTGACAGCTGGTCTGACCTTAGAATGTCGGTATTACTCAGTAGGTAACTGGATTGCGAGGGTCTGATGGCAGTCGCTCCGTGTAAAATACTGATGTTTAACCGCATCTGGTTAGACTGCAAGCTGACCCCAAAATAATTGTGAAGAGGTCCTTGCCATGAATGCTTGGCCTAGTGCCAAAATAACTTTTCTTTTTATTGTGATGTGATGCAGGAGATCAAATTCTCTTCCCTCAGGGCCATAGTCAACTTCATGATTGACTTGCAACTTGGGGAGGTCTGTAATACCGCAAGAGAGGTCACAATAAATCTGATCAGGTAGCAGTGGCTTAGGGGCGTTCAAGACCTCTTTCCAGTGCCGCAACTAGTATTTTATGCGCCCGGTGCGAGCTTCTATAACTGCGCTTCTATAACCCAAATCTTGGTCCTGGTTTGGTCATTTCTGGGCCCCTCCAGGGTCTGCGCCGTGTGCCTGGCTACCGCCCTAGTTACGGAACAGCCACTTTCGTCAAAATATTATGTGTGTCTACAGCATTGTCAGTGATCTCACAAAGGTCTTCTATTGCAAAATCACTCTGCGTACATATCTTTGAAACTTTGCAGTCATAATTAAAACCTTGTTCTTTTGTCCCCAGGCTCAGCTGTGGTGAGCGTGTGCATGCGACAGTTCGACGACGCTATTTCGATCACGGTGGCCATCATGATCGTGGTGACTGTTGCGTTCGTCCAGGAGTACCGTTCAGAGAAGTCGCTGGAAGAACTGAACAAGTTGGTGCCGCCGTCTTGCAACTGGTAAGCTGCATTCACAAATCCCATAATAACATTTTGTTGCACAATAAAGAATCAATTGTTTGTTAAAAACGTGAATTCTACCGATAAGAACGTACCTTTTTTTCGAGTTGAAATCCTCTTGGATACCCTTTGTCTGGGGAAGGTGGAGGGGTATGTCGGACTCCTACTACAACCACTTGGAATTCCTGAGGACCGCGCCAGTGGCCCTCTGGTGTTTATGCTATTGGCACGTCCCAGGAAAACGGTATTCTCCGATAACAACGTACCTAGCTATCAACACTGCAGCACATTGATGCCAGGAACATGTTGACAGACCCTTCAACAGACTCCAATGATGCTGAACAAAGGTTAACCGGTAACTGCTTGATGTTAGCACAGACTTGGTGCGATTGCTCAGAAGCGCCTATTGCTAAACATCTACAATTAATAGTCATGGAGCGGACATCACACATTAAATTATCAAAAAACTATGCATACTAATTAGTAGAGGATAGACAGGACTACTGCTTTAACTCTTGGCATAAACCGATACCGCAGTGTCTCAAAACGAAAGTCTATGACCAGTGTGTGTTGCCAGTAATTAATTATGGCACTGAAACGTGGTCTTGGTCGGAAGGTAGCCGACATAGCACGAAGAATTGTCAAACTTAAGTGGCAGTTGGTGAGGCACATTGCTCGCAGAACGGATGGCCGATGGGGCCGTAAAATTAAGCGCAGCGTCGATAGGCACAAAGTGGACCGATGGTGAAGGTCGCAGAAATCCGCTGGATGCGGGAGGCGCAGGATCGTTCGTTGTAGCGATGATTGGGGGAGGCCTATGTCAAATAGTAGACGTCTTTCGGCTGAAATGATGATGATGATCGTGAAGTCTTATGTGACCTTATAGTAATAAATGTAGTACCTATCCAAAAAAGTTATGAAAATAACGAATAAACCTTAGTCACATACTATCAGAAAACTTTCCGGTGAACCAACACTAAGGCTAAAATCGCTTGCGCTCAGTGTTCGACGGTAGCCGTAGGTACGTGTCATGTAGCAGGATTCGTTCAAGGGACTTTGTCGACAAAATGTATCACCGGGAAGGATCGTGACTATACGTAGCCTACATAAGTTAAATATTGATCAAGTTGCCACACATTTTTTTTTTATCGCTTTTATTAATCCTGTCGATTGACAATTGAGTTGATTACCACTTAATAAATGACTGCCGGTGACATTGTCGGAGATAGGGGCGTCTAGCGTCCTTTTAGTTATTAAGCTCAATTATTACGATGTTTTTATTGATTGGTTTCATTGTTGTCTCTGCCTTATTACTTTGTTATTGGAAGTGATGTCTGTATTTTAGCGAAGTATTTTATTATAAAAGATAGCCTCACTATATCCCGATGATATTTTTATTAACTTAACAACATACTTATTAATTACATTTTTATATATTTTAATCACATTTAAAAATATAAAAATAGTGGCCCACCCGTATCGGGTACAGGGTCCAAGCTACCGGCGGTCAGGGCTCCAGAGAAAGGAACCTCCTAACAATACGCGCCGTATCAATGAGTACCGCTTTCTGCATCAAGCCCTTGACCGAGTCGCCTAACGAGAGCCTCATAAGATGGTGGTCGAGGCTCTTTGCCACGAGGCCATTGGCCGTATCAACTATATTAGGGCTGTTTTATTATATGTAGAACCCCTGTTATGACTTATGAAACATGATATCTTTGCGGTGTCTGCCACGATACCGCTTCACTATGTCAATGCTCCACTGTGTGGTTATTTATATTTTGGCCCACAGCTCAGACGGCATCCGGCAGACATGGTGGCCAGCTTAATCCCACTTTAATTTTGCGGCTTCGTGAGCAGTACCTGGCCAACAATAGCGCAAAACCGTCATCATCATCATTTCAGCCGAAAGACGTCCACTGCTGGACATATGCCTCCCCCAAGCAAAGCCACAACGGCCGGTCCTGCGCTTTACGCATCCAGCGGATACTCGCGACCTTCACCAGTTCTTCGGTCCACAAATCCGCAAAACCGTGCCATATGGAAATCAAGGGGGGAGCCCAAAGGGCTTTGTCTAGCAGTGGGCTGTTACAGGCTAACAGTAACACATGATGTTATCGTTTGGTCGGTCTAAAGCACGGGCGTATACTGAGCTCGATCTTGGTGATTCTCATGTTGGGCAAAGCTTTGATGGATTTTTACTAACCCTTTTAGTTGTACCTCCGACACTCAATACAATATGAACGCTAGCACCACCTACATACACAAGATTACGTCTGTACAAGAACGCACACACGTGTAGGCTAGGAATGCTCGCTGCTCGTAGTGCCGACCAGGTTCCAAGCGCTTCTCAGTAATTCCTAGAGATGGCGTGCTTGTATAGCGACATCCATAGCACGATTGCAGTCCAATATATTCTGTGATTGCGGCCCGGGATTTAGAAAATGCGGCTTGGCAATTAAATGGCAATATTATGCCCCTTATTAATACAGTATACTCCTTTGATTAAATATGATGACTCTCAACTCTAAAACACCGATTTCTCTATTTGCAGTCTCCGAGAAGGCAGTCTAGAACACTTCTTAGCACGCAACCTGGTCCCCGGTGACATAGTCCACCTGAACGTTGGAGACCGGGTGCCTGCCGACCTTCGGCTTTATGACTCCACGGACCTGGCCATCGATGAGTCTTCCTTCACCGGAGAAACTGAACCGGCCACGAAGAGTGTGTTACCAAACAAGGCGGCCGCGGGCAGGGTTAATAAGGACAACATCGCCTTTTTGGGGACTCTCGTAAGATGTGGAAATGCGAAGGTAAGATGTATTACGACTCTAGTTATTCCAGTCTTAAACTGAGTATAACTTCCATTCAAAATGTTATTGCAGTGACCGATAGTGAGGTCCACAGTTTAGGAACTATGCTAGTAGACCCGCTACCATTTACCAATATAGTCCACTTAAAGGCCGGCTAAGGGAAGTTGGATAATGTATCTTTCTCCTAATCTTTCTTTACAAAGATTATTTCGGGTAGAATAAACCATGCCATTTCTCGCTTTCTTCTTTCACAAGCAGAGCTCCAAATAATACTGACCGATGATGATGATCGTTATTAACTAACAGGAAGACGCTGCAGCTCCTGTGTGGCTATTCTGTAAGTTCTCAATAGCAAACTCACTGCTGAATCCGGGGTGAATGGGGGGAATCCGGGGGGCGCCGTCCGCCCCCCTGTCCCCGCTAACATTTTACGACTGTGTTCTCATGCAAAACTTTGTTTATACGGCGTCTTGAGGCTTACTGGTCTGTGGTGGACCACGCGTCAGTGGTAACATTTTGACATTGACAGCGTCTTTATTTCGTAAGAAGTAAGGGTGATTTTCAAATTCAAGTGTTACCACTGTCATGCAGTCAACTGTACAAGCTCAGATTAGTTTGAGATTAGATGGTGTTGTGTCCAAATGTCACAAATATTTATTTATAATTCCAAACTTCCAGGGCATCGTAGTAAGCACGGGCGAGCGCTCAGAATTCGGTGACATATTCCGTATGATGCAAGCGGAAGAGGCTCCCAAGACTCCGCTACAGAAGTCCATGGACACGCTGGGCGCTCAGCTGTCCTTGTACTCGTTCTGCATCATCGGGTTCATCATGGTGACCGGCTGGCTGCAGGGGAAGGCGCTGCAGGACATGTTCACTATCAGCGTCAGTTTAGCGGTGGCGGCTATACCTGAGGGTGAGTGAACAGTCTTGTATAGGATATTTAGATTCAGTCCATAAACTAGCTGTCCTTGTACTCGTTCTGCATCATCGGGTTCATCATGGTGACCGGCTGGCTGCAGGGGAAGGCGCTCCAGGACATGTTCATCATCAGCCTCAGTCTGGCCGTGGCGGGTATACCAGCATAAGTATAGTGTCCTAAGGTACTGCAGGAATCTGATATACCGTAGTTAGAGATGGGTAGACTTAATGAACATTTTCGACCGTATTTTTTGTTTCACATTGTTGAATTGAAAATTTCAAGTCGGGTGTAAAAATTAATTCTATAGTTGAAAATTTTCATGAAATATGCCCATCCCAAACCGTAGGCAACAAGGATCACCTTATAAGGTCACGTGGAGTCGTGGACTGCGGTTGACAACCAAATATAAACCTTGTATCGGAAGCTTTAATAAGCGTTCGAAGCTACTCCGCACCGCGCGAATCCCACCGATGAGCTTTCAGGGTTTATAAGAGCTTGAATTCTGAATCAGTGGCAAGTCATGTACTTGCATACATTGTAGTTTGCGACCATAGTGACTTATAAAGTTGTTATTCTCAATATTAAATGTTTTAGGGTATCGGTCGTTGACCTCTTTTAGCGTAAACAATAGGGATGGGCTGAATATTCGTTTTATGTTCGGTATTGCATATTCGACAGGTTTTCCGGTAATTCGGCCGATAATTCGTATTCGGTAAAACCCTTTTTCGGCCCATCATTGGTTAAAAATATGCTGGTAAATAAAACTTAAAATGTTTCAAGAACTAAAATTTGCGTTTTTAATTATCCCCAGGTCTCCCAATCGTGGTGACCGTAACCTTGGCTCTGGGCGTGATGCGGATGGCCAAGAGGAACGCGATCGTCAAGAAACTTCCTACCGTCGAGACCCTGGGCTGTGTCAACGTTATCTGCAGTGATAAGACTGGTTAGTTATTATTTTATAATAACTTATGATTTATAATTATATTGTTGGGGGAACATCATTATGTCAGATGGGGTAGGTCATTCAGCTTTGTAGACATAACTTCGAGAAAGAAGCCGACAGAAGGACTGGGCAACATTTGGAGAACTTCACCGAGTCTTCTCGTCGCTTTTACAGTGAAGTTTGAAGACGAAGGTTTTCAACCAGTGCATCCTGCCTGTCATGACTTACGGTGCCGAGACGTGGACACTGACAGTTGGGCTAGTCCACAAATTCAAAGTCATTCAGCGAGCTATAGAGCGAGCTATGCTTGGAGTTTCTGTGGAGGAGAAAATCCGTAACGAGATAACTCATAGTCATAGTCGCATAGATTATTCAGAGAAGAACCGGAGTGACTGACATAGCTTGTAGGATCAGTAAGCTGAAGTGGCATTGGGCTGGCCATGTCTGTCGAAGGACCGATGGCCGTCGGAGCAGACGACCGAGTCCTCGAATGGTGCCCCAGGTGACCTGAACAAGTTAGCTGGGAGGGACTGGATGCGGAAGACAGGACCGAGTGTTGTGGCGCAGCTTGGGAGAGGCCTATGTCCAGCAGTGGACTGCGATAGGCTGAGTTCATGATTATGTCAGATGGACAAATAATAAAATGTCTTATGAAGCTATCATGCTCTAGTTTTGATGGCCTCCTTGACTCGTTGACTCAAGTGCGGTTGCTCAGCGCAAGTTTTTTTTTTTTTTTTTTTTTTCATTGTATAGGATGGCGAAACGAGCTAAAGGCCCACCTGATGTTAAGCGGTTACCTTTGCCCATGACAACTTCAATACCACCTAGGCTGTTGCCTAAATGGTACCGCAAGTCGGTTCGCCAAACTGAGACATGAAGATGGAAAGTCTCATGTGATTGTAATTGGTAGAGGTGGTGAGACGAGTTTCACTCTTGTGTTTATTTAGTTTTGGATTTTAAACAAGCTAAGTTATGGTTGTCTAAAGAGCGGCCGCGAACGTGCAGTCAGCTGCCAGAACGAGCAGAGTATCAACTAACTACACTTTCTGGAAAGAATAATTAATGTAACTCGAGTAAATTTTTTTTATTGTGTCAAACATAAGCCTTAAGCGTTTTTAACTTATATTCCTTTTTTATGCCTACAGGAACACTAACAAAGAACGAGATGACAGTGACAACAATTTCGACGTCCGGCGGCCATATTGCTGAGGTCACCGGGACGGGTTATAATGCGTGCGGCGACATACAACTGAGGGCTTACAAGGGAAGAGATCTGGACGTCGCGAGGATGGCTGTTAACACAATGTTAGAGGTAAAATATAACATCAGAAATGTCTAATGTCTTCAACCTTTTCAACTCTAATGACACCTATAGAATTATTACACCGTGTGAGTGCGCGCTCCTCCAACCATATTATTATGAGACTTACTATTTATTTATGACGATGTTTGTGTTCGAGAAGGAGAAGACCTATTCTTTCCGTAATACAGTTTTAACTAGTACGGGGGATAGTGCTAATCGGACTTGATACAACTTGCTACGCTCGTAAGTGATAATTATGTTTTATGGTACTAATTTATTCTATCTTTTGTTGTAAACATTCACTAGTACCTACACAAAAAAGTACTGTAATTTGAAAAAAATTCAAGTTGTTCCATTTGGTGAAATAAAGATTTATGATTTATGATTTTATGATTTAGAAGACAGACGATTTCGTGCCCACAGCGCCACGACTTTATAACTTTGTACTAATGTCCATAGAATATTTGTCTTCTATAGAAGATGTGGCGTTAAGGACACGAAAACCCTTATGACGTCGTGGCGTTGAAAAGACTAAGGATCAAGTTGCGGACGTTTTCTAACGGCCAAAATTAATTTCCAATCTATCCACGATTTACCCTACTAGAAATAGAAATTTGACATATTTTGTATGGAGCTTATGTCAAATTCCTATCTCTAGTAGGGCAAATCGTGGATAGATTGGATATTAATTTTGGCCGTAAAAAGGCCAGGCACACCCAGGTTTAGCTAAACTATCGAGATGAAGCTAAAGAGATGTGTCAGGATTTTGGAGGGAAAAAAAATATAGTATCTGACTACCCGAATGGGATACGGGCATGATAGCATTAGTGTAGCAGTCACGCTCCCTGTCAATCTTAGGGCGGCGTGTCTAGGGACTACTCCCTTTTGTCAGCAATCTGAATGCCTCCCTATGTCCGGCTATCTGAAGGCGTTCCTAATTCCGGCCTCCTGAATGCCTCCCTAATTCCGGCTATCTGAATGCCGACCGTGTTGGGATACAGGTACACCACAAATAATACGCACAATTGTTCAACACACGTTTATTTATTACACAGTTATTCCGAGCACTCTGTCTATTGTTATTTATTAGGTACACTTTATGGCGCTGTAACGTTATACACGATATACACACACACGATTTATATACAAGAACAAAGAAACTATTATTAATATATCGAAACAAATACTTATTTAAAAACTGCCCTAAATTACTTCCTAATTACCCTAATTATCCTAAGAGACCATGACCACGACCTGCAGCATTACTTCCATGTTATTTCTTAGTTCTGTAACTGACCGCAACTGATTGACTGACTAACTCAAGAACGCTCTGACTATATATACTAAAGTGGCGTACAGCGACAGCGGCGGGGCGATCAAGTCGTTTCCTGTTCCACCAAAATTCCCGTGGGAAAATAGACTCGCTCAGATCCTCGCCCCCCGGTTACCCCACTTCAACCCCTATGCTAAATGAACCTAGCCAATCAGAGCGTATCTTTTTGATGTGATGCAATCGTTTACCTTATTAAGTAATGCTGCCGATCGGGTCACGGCTCCCGCCGCGCGCCGCGACGGGAGCAGGTTACGACTTGTTCGTAAAACAATTACGATGTTAAATGCTACTAGTTAGCAAACAATGCGACATTTTCATCGTACTTTGAGCTATTGTTGCTAACTAGAGCCCTAATCCTAGACCATTGTTAGGTCATACACACCCTAGCCTTATCTTTATTGTTTTTAAAACTTACATACTAATGCCGACATCATTTCCTTACATCTATTTACATATGTCGCCGACATTCTCCCCCTCGTGCTCAGCACCGTCCTCTGCTTGCGGCGACTGGCGGGGGACGATCTTCACGATGCGGGAGCTGGGTCGCCTCATGACTCCGCCTGCAGTAGCCACGTCCGCCACGCGAACACGTCCATCCGGTCCCGGGTACACTCGTTCAATGGTACCCCGGGGCCAGCTACAGCGGGGCAGAGTGTGGTCGCCTATGACGACGACGTCGCCCACACGCAGGTCTCGTTCAGATGCTCTCTCGTCGATGTGTCGGGGGAGCAAGGTAGGCAAGTACTCTCGCACCCACCTGCTCCAGAAGTGATCTGCTAGTCGTTGTGCTGTCTTCCAGGTGTTAGGACCGACCAGATCTCGGTCGGAGAAGATGCCGATGCTCGTGGTACCGGAGGATCGCCCAATCAGAAAGTGATTGGGCGTGAGTGTTTCTTCCTCTGAGATGCCGACGTCTGTCAGAGGCCTGGAGTTGACTATGTGCTCGGCCTCCAACAGTAGGGTGTGAAGGACCTCTTCCCTCGGGTGTCGCTCGCGGAGTGTCGCCTGCAGCGCGGTCTTAATGGACCGCACCAGGCGTTCCCAGGCGCCGCCCATGTTAGGCGCGCCCGGGGGTATGAACTTCCAGCTCACACCCAGGTGCTCAGCTGCTGCAGCGATGTCAGAGGCCTTGAGAGCCTCAGCAGCCTCCTTCAGCTCGCGGTCGGCACCGACGAAGTTCGTGCCGTTGTCGCTGAAAATGGTCTTTGGCATACCACGTCTGGCGGCGAATCTGCGAAGAGCTAAAATCATGGAATCAGTAGACTAGGAAGGCGCCAGTTCAATATGAACGGCCCTTACAGTGAGGCAGGTAAATAGAGCCCCCCATCTTTTTTCGTGACGTCGCCCGATTGTTACCGTCATGGGACCGAAGTAGTCTACTGCGGTACATTGGAACGGTGGAGCGCCATGCCTCAACCTTTCAATGGGTAAATCTCCTGGAGGCATGTTCTGTGGTTTCGCTCGATACACGCGACACCACTGGCAGTTGCTGGCAATATGACACAGTACAGTTCGTAGACCTATTACACAAAATCTTTGTCGAATCTCATTCATCACAGTTAGGTGGTTACCGTGATTAAATCGCTGGTGATAGTAGGCGATTAAAAGTCTTCCTATGGGATGTCGACTATCTACTATTGCGGGCCTTTTGTACTGCCTGCTTACTCCTTGTACTACGTCAATTCTTCCGCGTAGGCGGATCAGCTGGTCTTCCATGACGACGTCGAGTTTTCTCAATCTACTATTCCTTGGTACATCTTCATTCTGACTTAGCTTCTTGTATTCTTCGGAAAAACTTTCATTTTGACAGCGTTTTATCAATAAATTCTCTGCTTGTTCTAGCAGATGCACTTCTATGGGAAGGTATCTTCTTTCTTCGGTCCGCACAATAATTTTCTTCTTTATGATTGGCGGTGCCTTCCCATTCGTTTTCTTCCAGCTGGGATCATCGCTTCCTTTTTTCTTTCTTACGGCGTTCACTTGTTCCTTGGGCTTGCACAGTTCTATAAATTGCAAGACCCTCGCCGTTGCACGTAGGAGACGATTCCAGTTTGATGAACGCACAGGATCAGGGGTCACATGACTATTCGGGTTCATGATCACTGCTGCGATAGCTATTTCCTTTTCTTCACCAGTCTTCTCTGGCTTAACATTTCTCGGTTTATGCCAATCTTCTCCTTGCAAGTACAACGATTGCAGAGGGCGATCGAGTCTCATACTGATCTGCCAACCTTCCCGTTGGCCAATGGACTCGTCCAGATCCTCGCCCGCCGCATTCGCAGCCGCGTCGATTACTACACGCAGCTTCTCATTCTGCGGTTGCACCACTGAGGAGTGAGGAAGGTACCATTTATTATTATTTTCTTCAGTAGGTACTTCCTCTGCATAACCTTTTTCTAATAAATTTTCTATTTGAGCAGCATGTTCTTCTTTCAAATACTGATTCCTCTCAAATTTCTTCTCCAAAACGCATAGCCGCTTCTCTGCAATACCGAGGCTTTCTGGTATTCTTTCTTCTTTATTTTTCCATAAAAGGCCAACCTCGAATCTTCCAATTGGCAGGCGTCTGCTGGTCTTCTCTAAGATCTGGATAGTCTTATCATCAGCATCAGTACTAGGGCGCTTCGGCGCCACTCCCAGTGATTCTATAGAGAAGTGATCCTTCATCAGCTGTTCCAAGTCATCCTCAGCTGTATTGAGATGCAGGCACCGGTCTATGAAGTTGACCTGTCTAGTGTTGCAACCATGCAGCACCCATCCGAGTAAGGTCATTGACGCCACAGGTTGTCCAGATTTTCCTCTCTTCAGTGACCGTGTGACTATCAGCTCCCAATTATCTTGACCTATAAGCAGCTTCGGAGCTTGTTCCGAATAGCAGACCTGGCGCGCTATGTCTTTCAAGTGTGTATATTTACTGACATCAATTTCTTCTAGGTGTTGAGATGTCAGGTTCAGGTTGTCTATTGTTCTGACTCCTTTGAGGCATGAGGCTTTCATATGGTGGGCGCCTTTTATTCTTATATTCAATCTACGTGAATAAGCGTTCACTATTCTTTTTCCTCCCACCGTCTCCAGAGCGAATGGGTCTCTAGGCCCCTCCGCACCTATGGCCTCGGCCACCTTGGAATCTAAAAGCGACACAGTGGACCCCTCATCCAGCAGGGCAAGCACAATCATAGAGCCCTTAGGTCCAAACAATTCAACAGGCAACATTTTCAAATAAGCTTTATCATTCCTAATCGCATTCACCAAGTTAGTAGTCACCTCAGTCTTATGCTCCTCTTTCTGCTGCTGATCAGCTGATGTCCGTTGTAGGTCCACATGTAATAATCGATGATGCCATCTTTTACATATGCCGCATCCATTTCGCTTGCATGCATCCTTGCGGTGCCTACTACGCAGACATTTGAAGCATAAGCGCAGCCCTTTTACAATATCCCATCTCTCCTGAACTGATACACTCAAAAATTTCCTGCAATCTGAAAGGTGGTGCTCTTCCTCGCAATGCGGGCATTTGATTCTATTATCACTATTATTTACAAATTTCTTATCACTGTAATTCTCTCTTGCCGTATGAGTGGCATGCTTATTCAAATAGCGCTTAGGCTTTTCTAGACTTTCAGGCGTTGCGAAGGCACCACACTTATCAGCTTCAATATTTAAAAAATTAGCAATATTTACCAGTTCAGGGAGGGAGCAATCCATCTCTGCTGCGTAATCGTACCATCGGTACTTAACCACTGAGGGCAACTTATCCACTATTAACTTCACTATTTCGGGTGAATGTAAATATTGCGGTTTAGACAGTCCCTTAATTGCTGCCACACTATTATTCACTTGGCTAGCAAACATACATATTTCGCGAGCGCCGTCGGTTGGTTTCACTAATGATTTTATTTTATCAAGTTCACACAACACTAGTGATTCTGGTCGTCCGAAACGCCGCCGCAATGCGTCTAATACTTCCACTGGTTTGCAATCCGAGTACAACAAACTCTTGATAGCGTCGCGCGCAGTACCTTTCACCGCTTTCCTTATCCGTGCTATATTCTGCACATCGTTGAACATGGCCGCTGTATCTTCATACACCGTTTTAAAGGCGATCCATTCTGACGTATTCCCGTCGAAGAACGGCAGCTCATGTATGTACTTAGGTGGCTGCTGACGCGTATTCAATGCTTTCACTATCTCCGTAGCAAAAACCGCTATATCACTTTTTCTTGTTGTCGACTTATCGCGTTGCTCATATTTACTCGGTTGCACTATAATCTCTTCGCGCACTGTGGTTTCTACCCACTCTTGAACCTGGCCGGTGCGATCCTCTGGTTCTCGTTCTTCATCGGAGCTCAACTGTTCGTCCGCCTGGAGACGCGCTAGCCTTGCCCGGGCAAGCGTGGTCGCTGCCTTGGCCTGTTCCAGTTCCAATCTGGCTAGCTCCTCCTTGGCTTCCAGCTCCTTCCTCTTGGATCGCGTTGATCGGATGGACGGAGCGCGCGGAGGACCCAGGGGCACCATCGTCATGTTGGACCCCCAGCCCGCTTTATTCTTCTCAATTGGCTCCGCCTTCTGATCCTTCTTCTGGTCGGTTGTCTTCGATGCGCTGGTCGTTGCAGTCTTTGAAGTGGCTGCTGTGGTCGTGGAATCTGTCGTCTCGGTGGTACCCTCAGAGGATTCTTCTGCTGGTTGCTCAGCTTTTGAGGGCGCGCCCTTATTCGATCTCGTTACCGGCATTTTGATTCACGTATTTAATTAACACTGGTGTACCTGTTTATCCGGCTCGCTAAGGACCAATTTTTTAGCAGTCACGCTCCCTGTCAATCTTAGGGCGGCGTGTCTAGGGACTACTCCCTTTTGTCAGCAATCTGAATGCCTCCCTATGTCCGGCTATCTGAAGGCGTTCCTAATTCCGGCCTCCTGAATGCCTCCCTAATTCCGGCTATCTGAATGCCGACCGTGTTGGGATACAGGTACACCACAAATAATACGCACAATTGTTCAACACACGTTTATTTATTACACAGTTATTCCGAGCACTCTGTCTATTGTTATTTATTAGGTACACTTTATGGCGCTGTAACGTTATACACGATATACACACACACGATTTATATACAAGAACAAAGAAACTATTATTAATATATCGAAACAAATACTTATTTAAAAACTGCCCTAAATTACTTCCTAATTACCCTAATTATCCTAAGAGACCATGACCACGACCTGCAGCATTACTTCCATGTTATTTCTTAGTTCTGTAACTGACCGCAACTGATTGACTGACTAACTCAATTTTTTTTTTTTTTTTTTTTTTTTCGAATGGGCTCTCGCAGGTGGGACCGAAGTCCCATTTCTGCTTAACCGGACTTAGTTGGCGGAGAGTCCCATGTGGGACTCCATTCGCCGACTAACTCAAGAACGCTCTGACTATATATACTAAAGTGGCGTACAGCGACAGCGGCGGGGCGATCAAGTCGTTTCCTGTTCCACCAAAATTCCCGTGGGAAAATAGACTCGCTCAGATCCTCGCCCCCCGGTTACCCCACTTCAACCCCTATGCTAAATGAACCTAGCCAATCAGAGCGTATCTTTTTGATGTGATGCAATCGTTTACCTTATTAAGTAATGCTGCCGATCGGGTCACGGCTCCCGCCGCGCGCCGCGACGGGAGCAGGTTACGACTTGTTCGTAAAACAATTACGATGTTAAATGCTACTAGTTAGCAAACAATGCGACATTTTCATCGTACTTTGAGCTATTGTTGCTAACTAGAGCCCTAATCCTAGACCATTGTTAGGTCATACACACCCTAGCCTTATCTTTATTGTTTTTAAAACTTACATACTAATGCCGACATCATTTCCTTACATCTATTTACATATGTCGCCGACAATTAGTTTGTCTCCATTACATCCCAGTGCTTTAAAAACGTAACGACCATTTGCATCAACTATTTTACCTTAAAACAGGTTTGAATTCATATTTAAATATGGGGAATAGAAACTTTAATTCCACTGCATATGGTTCAGTTTCTATTGCACTTAAGAAATATTTTTTTTCCGTAGTCTTAACATGCTAAAATCAACTTAAAATACTTATACTTACAGTATATATTTCTGGAAGTAGGTAATTATCCTCAAAACAGTCTATTTTACGGTACGAAATAGACACTTATTCAACTTTAAAATGGATTTTAATCAAAATAGTAGTTCAGTAGTAGTAGAGCTCCTTTAATTATACTTTATTGTACACACATATACACATTATTGTTACAGTAGGAAAACTTATGTACATTGGCGAGCTTAACTCAAATATGAGTTTATGAAAGAGCTCGTCCGGGGAAGTACTACCAACGCACCTACTTCTCCGCCAAATAGTGATGCTTGCATTGCTGTGTTTCGGTCTGAAGGGTACGGGTGCCGGTGAAATTACAATCGCATGAGACTTTCCATCTTCATGTCTCAGTTTGGCAAACCGTCTTGCGGTACCATTTAACAGCCTAGGTAGTATTGCAGTTGTTATGGGCAAAGGTAATCGCTTAACATCTGGTGGGCTTTAGCTCGTTTCGCCATCCTATACTGTAAAAAACCGGCCAAGAGCATGTCGGGCCATGCTCAGTATTATAGGGTTCCTTAAGTACGTGTAATTACAAACGAATCAAATCGAATATTAATCATGGCTATTTTAGTTTTTGCAATAATCGGCAGCATTCGCGACTCAGAGCGTGTTGTTAGTAGCGCCATCTAGCGATAAATTCAAGAAGCCAAATTTAAGACGTTTGTCATTTCAAAGTTACTTTTTGTGATTTTTTCAAATAGAAAGTAGCTAAAGGAGCATTATTTGCTATGATATTTTTTCTCTAAGGTCAATGACCTTTGAACTAGGACGTTTTAAGTATTTTTCAGTTTTCTTTCTATAACTCAAAAAATTATAATCACATTATACTCGAAATAATTTTAAAAGAGAGTTTTTACAAAGGTCTATCAATGTGGAAGATTATAAGTTTCTACATTGCATAGTTTAGAAATGGCAGGGGGGGGGACACATTGCAAGCCACTTTGGCGGGCTATATTTCGCAGATGGTACACCTGATAAAAAAGTGGTGTATCAAACATTACCTTCATTTTAGTAGACCTATTCAATGATATCCCACACGAGGGGGTGCAGCGAAAAAATTTTTTTTTTCTCCATTTCACATGTATGGACGCCACCCCTAAAATACGCAAAAACGAATTTTTTATTCTTTTAAAATTGAGATCTATATGTAGACTATTTTTTAACAAAATTTCATTTACTTATGTTTATAACTGTAGAAGTTATTAAGCTGTAAAGGATTAGGACAGACGGACAGACGGACAGACGGACGGACATGACGAAACTATAAGGGTTCCTTGTAGGACTTCGGAACCCTAAAAAGAGTATGGAATAGACGCTTTTACGGGTAAGTCATTCAATTATTTTTACTTGTCCCATCCAGGTGGGTGTCCTTTGCAACAACGCTACGATCCGCGACGAAACTTTATACGGGCAGCCCACAGAGGGCGCGCTGCTCGCATGCGCACTTAAAAACGGACAAAACGACGTGCGGGAACAGTATACAAGGCTACATGAAATACCGTTCAGGTAAGCTTTTATTAGGTGTAACATTGTACACACGGCTACACATCAAGCTGTATATTTCCAGTATAAGCTGACCTCGCATTGTGTAGGCTTTCGGAAATGTACAGCTTGAGGTGTAGCCGTGCGTACAGTCGACTGCATGACAGTGGTAACACGTCAATTCGAAGACCGCCCTTACTCTTTACGAAATAAAGCTGCTAATGTCAAAGTGTTACCACCGACGTGCGGTCTGCCGTACAGTAGTACACATTGTCGGCGGATGGAGTCCCTTACGGGATTCTCCGCCACCCGCCCGGTTAAGCAGTAACTCTCTCGCAGATTGCACCCAAAATAGGTGGGCACCTATCTATGGTGGTCCATTCGAAAAAAAAAAGTAGTACACATTTTTTTTGTTCCGTGTGGTGCCGGATGTAAATAATTGCACCATCCTATTTCTTCTCATGGTTGTCGTAAAAGGCGACTAAGGGAATTCACCAGAGGATGGGCAGCAGCGTTCTCTGAGTATTTATCAACCAACTGCAATCGCCAACACGCCTGCCAAGCGTGGCGATTATGGCATATCCTCCCCCCCTGGGGGAGACCTATGTCCAGCGGTGGACGTCTTTCCGCTGAAATGATGATGATGGTGATTACACATTTTATCTAGATCACCGATGTAACTGCGCAGATGTATAGTTCAAATATGTGGGAAATTGGTTAACCAATCAGAAAGCAACATCGCTACGCGCCAAAAGTCTCAGCCACTGCCTCTACCGTGTACGGAAGCGTGTAAGCTAAATAGAAAAAGACGGCACGGCAATCAATTTTAATACCTTATGAGCATTGCATAAGGTTGATTATATTTTTTTATGTTTCGGGTGATTTCGTCGATCATGTTTTCGTGTCTGCGCGAACGAAGAATGACGACGCGCCTTATCTTTTGTGTAATCCTGTAGGAACAAACTGTTCAAAATACTGATGATGGTGAACTAAGAAATTTCAACTTTATCGCTATGGGATAAAATTCTTGTCAGAATGAAAGTTGTCGTGTACTGTGTTAATTCTGAAACATTCCTTGTGTTACGGAGATATAGTTTAAATTGTCACTGTAAGTACAGTCGACAACATGTCAGTGGTAACAGCTATACATTGATAGCGTCTTTATTTCGTAAGCAGTAAGGGCGCTTTTTGTAGTGCAAGTGTTACTACTGATGTGTGGCCGACCGTACTAGGTATAAGTTAAGATTTCAAAGGTTATGGTCTGCCTTCTTTTTTGACAAAACCATTAAAATTTGATCTTTAGATCAAGACTTAAACAAGATAATTTTAAGTTTCCTATCTTTTTACACACTGTTGTCTACATTTCTTACTTATTTCTCCTCTCGCAGGTCTGCTGGTAGAAATTTCTTTGAAATAAGCAGTACCTTTGTACTAAATAATTTTAATGCTGTCTCCTTTCATATGTTTTATTATTCAATAGAAGAATTTTTAAATGCCCAATTAATTTAATAATATTATGATTAGTGACCAAGAATACCATTTGACATTTTTATTTTATAACACCACATTTCATTATTCTGTGACATTTCGAATTGTATAATTAAATATTTTTTTTACTAGCATATTGATTCAAATTTCTCATTTAGATTTTAAATACACATTTGTACGCCTGCTGGCATAACATAGCGGACTCTTTATTGTATTTAAGACCTTTATATTATTTTTTGTACCTATGTTACACAAATGAATAAATGACTTATGACATATGTTATTGTGTGTACATAAATTATAAATAAAATAAATAATTATAATTGAATATCAAGAACACTAGAAAAATCATTTTGACAGTGCCTTACGCTGCGAGGAACTGATAAAAGTAGGGCCAAAGCTACTTTTCTGTTTCACGCGTCGAAAAGTTGATTCAATATTTAATCAGCTGAGTGCACGAAATTCTTCGGACTCTGTTTTATTCCCCCCCCCACCGCAGGCTGCAAAATTTTGATCGGCCGATAGTTTAGTCGGGAGCTTAATTAGTAGTCCTTTATAAGTATAGTAAATTGTTAACATATTAATTTTATTTCACAGTTCCGAAACAAAAATGATGGTCGTGAAAAGCGCGCCAAAGTTCGCCGACAACAAGTTAAAAGAGGAGGTGTTTGTTAAAGGAGCTATAGAAAAGGTGTTGCCGCTCTGCACTCAGTACATCGATAGCAGCGGCAACTACGCGCCCATGACCAAAGAGAAGCAGAATGACTTCATAGGAGAGGCTTATAATATTGCTAGGATGGGTGAGTTGATTTAAAACAATTATTAGTACAGGGGCTGTGTTATCAAGTGTTAAAAACATCATTGTTCCGTTGCTAAAGAGAGACAAAGCTATACAAGACGTATAGCGCCATCCTTCTTTGCACCGGAACAATGATGGTTTTATCAACTCATAATACGGCCCCAGATAGGCCGACTAAAGTAGAATTAGTAGAATCTATAATTCGACGAATTGGTTTAACGTTTCAAAAACGTCAAATTAATCCAAGCTTTTTAGGGTTCCTTACCCAAAGGGTGCCAACGGGACTCTATTACTCTCGCTACGCTGTCCGTTCGTATGTCTGTCACAGGGCTGAATCTTTGTAACGGTAATAGATCACCAGTTGAAATTTTCACAGAATATGTGTTACTGTGGTGCCTTTCACGACAAATACTAAAAACTAAAAAAATAAAGGGGGTCCCTATACAGTATAGATGGGTGGTACGGAACCCTTACTGCGTGAGTCCGACTCGCACTTGGCCGGTTTTTTATGTACAGGTCATAATTGCAATTTATAAACATCAATTTAATCCGTCGAGTTATGGAGTCTACTTTACGGTATTTCCCGACTATCCGATGAATGTACTGAAGTTAGTGAATTGTCGGTCGATGCCGGCAGTTCCGATCATTATTACGACCAAAGTACCTGTAAAATATTTATGTTTCAAAAGCGAAAGCCCTGTGATTTGTATCCTAACGGGTCGGCCTACGTGAGGTAACTCCGCGAATGTGGTCTGGCTTGAAAATTAAAGCTATCCAACGCGAATCACTGCAACGCAAAACGGAGTGACGCGAAGCGATACAACGCGAAATGGAGCGACGCGAAGTGCTGCAACGCGAACTATAGTGACGCGAAGCGGTCCAACGCGAAATGGAGTGAGGCGAAGCGGTGCAACAACAAGCGGTGAATTGGAGCGACGCGGTAGAACGTGAAATGGAGCGATTTTATGCAGTGCATCGCGAAATGGAGCGACACGAAATGGTGCGACGCGGCTACACTGCCTGCGTGCTCAGGGCCGGGCCCGCCACGTTCTTCCATAGCATCCAGTTCGCATGAAAATATCCGACCAGCTGATCGTGTTCGCTTCATTTCGCTTTGAGCTGCGCCGCAACCCCGGTGCGCTCACGTAGGACACTTTCAGTCGCAGCCAGACTGTTTGATATTTTCGCGACACTTCGCCCCGCAATCACGTTCGCGTAAGTTCGATCGAATTTACTCACGTAGGACGACCCGTGAGTTGTACGGAAACTCGGGGCTTTACTTCAAAGTCGGTTTTCATTCACTATAAAAATATTTAAGGTAGGTACGTGTCTTCCACCGCACGCCTTTTCTTCCCACGCTGTAGGTATAGGACGTAAAATGAAGACGACTAATAGCAGCCGTGGTTGATCGGGGAATCTGTTACCCCCGAATTCCCCTTAAACTAAAGGGTAAAATATACAAGACCATGATTAGACCTGCTGTCTTGTATGGATCGGAATGTTGGGCTACGATAGGGAGGAATGAAAGGCAATTGCATGCAGCTGAGATGAGAATGTTAAGAGGAATGTGTGGTGTAACGAGAATGAATATGATAAGAAATGAGTATGTGAGAGGGAGTTTGAAGGTAGCGCCAGTGACGGAAAAGTTGAGAAGCAGTAGATTGTCATGGTATGGACATGTGATGCGGAGAAATGAGGAGTAAGTTACGAAAAAAGTTTTGTGTATGAATGTGGATGGCTATAAGAAAAGAGGTATAGACCAAAGAAAACATGGATGGATTGTGTGAAAGATGATTTGGATAAAAAGAAAGTGAACACGGAGATGACGGCTGATAGAGATGTATGGAAGAAAAAGACATGCTGCGCCGACCCCAAATAAATTGGGATAAGGGCAGGAGGATGATGGTGGTTGATCGGGGAATGTTGCACGCGCAGATGCGCTTTTCACCTCGCCCCGCACTTTAGCGCTACACAGCGTTTAGATGCAGAAGGCTCGTTAATTTTTACTAACCTCGACTAAAACTCAAGGTTTGCCAAAGGGCCATGGAGCGCAGTATACTTGGTATTATATAAACTAACAGACCATGTAAAAATACAATATTGCGCTCCAAAACGCTAATTGCTGACATGGGTCAGAAAGTCGCTCCACTAAAGTGGGAATAACCAGGACACGTCTACCGCATGCCAAATGAGCTGTGGGCCCGAACACAGGACTTGAGCCCTGAGACAGCAAGACGGGGTCGCGGTAGACCACGTAGGAGATGACGAGTTGGATGTCTTCCTAGACAGCTGGCAGGAGGCGGCACAGAACCGCGATAGATGGAAGGAGGGATGGAGGGAGGCCTTTTCCCAGCAGTGACGTTTCGTCCAAGTCACGTTGACCGTGGCCTTCTCGTGACCATGGTCAAAGTAACTTCGCCGAGATATCGAATTTAGTCGAAATGATGTTTTTATTACATCTGGGCGTGAAAAGTCCCGGAAAACTAGTGTAGAAGTTGTAACATTCGTAATTTTCAAATTAACTTTATTTGCATAAAAATTTGGTACATAAGATGGTAAATTTTGTTGTCCAGGTCTCCGTATAATCGGGCTATGTCGCGGCAGTCGCCTCGAGGCTCTGACATACACAGGTGTGTGCGGCATTTGCGACCCGCCGCGGGAGGGGGTGCGTGATGCTGTAGCCACTCTCGCGAGAGCCTCCGTCGACGTCAAGATGGTCACTGGTGACGCGAGGCCCACTGCACTGGCTGTAGGTATGTATCATACAGTCACCTGCAAGCTATAACATTAGTATGTATCGATCTGTGGGGTTACTTTTGAAAATAATTCCAATCTCAATCCAATACCAATGTCAAAAAATTACAAGTATAAATGGGTATTCTTGATTAAAAATCTACACAATATTCAATTTAAACTCTAATAAGGTTTTATTGATTCTAAAAACACAATATTTAAAACTAATTTATTGCTAATTTTGAATTTAAAAGTACGACATGATATTAGTCCAATACCGATCGTTCGGAATTATTTTCAAGAGTAAGGCAGTTCAGTTTCAGTTTTTTCTCCCCAGTTCAGGGGGTCTATTCGCAAAATCGACAACGACACGATAGTGCTCTGAATATATTAGTCGTATACTCTACTCTTAACTAATGTTCGGATTCTATGTCGCTTATCGAATGCACATACAAATATTGTGATTTTTTACTACGTCATAGACCAATGTTCCGAGTGAATGAGCCAAAAAAAAAAAGAAGTATTGTCAATGATATTTACAACCGTAGGGTTACGACCGAAAATTGACGATTACTATCGTTCGTTGCTTCGTATAAACTATAGTTAAATCGACGTTACTTAGAGTAGGCTTCGACACGACCAATATCACGATATATCTATGTCGATTTTGCGAGTAGACCCCCTGTACACTTCGATAAGCAGTTGTTGACAAATTCGGTTTGCTATCTCGTTTTCGTTTTGTCTTTGATTAACGTAACGAGAGAAATAGAGATAACAAACCGTACCTGAGTCTGAGTCACGAGACGAAGACGAAAAATCACCTCTAGAATGTGCCTCTAAAGCACACACCAGCCTTTTCATGAAGGCTTACTAAAAACGAAAGTATAAAGGTCAGCGCAGAGACGTGGATTTTCTGAACACTAAAAAATTATCTCTACAACCAAACTCGTAAAGTGCAAAATTGAGGGCGCGGGCGCATTTGTACAGTCTCAAACAGTTATTTTTCCTTACCCAATAACATAGCATCGGATCTGAAGTGATTTAAATAATAATGTACTTTTCAATCGGATCTTTTCCGTACGCAATGAAATAACACGCCAGCAATTTACAACACGACAATAATTGAAATTGCCGGCCGGTTTTTTTTTATGCTAGCCAGGTTTTTTAAGTACACACATAAATTAGATGTTTTTGTGTTCACGATATATATTATTTTAAAGGCAGAATGCGCATTTTTTCTTTAAAAGTTTGAAAATAGAACCAGGATCGCTCGCGAATAAAAATTAGATGAGTACTGTTGAATTAATTTGTGTATTGTTTCTTCGCAAATGAGAGAAAAGTACTATACAAGTCTCGGTCAAAATAGCAATGAACGGCATCGTTTAGTTAAAAAGGACTCGGTTAGCGCCTCGTCCTTTTAAAATCACTTCGGAAGTACTCGGCTTCGCCTCGTCCTTCCAATATTACTCAGCCGTCAATTGCTTTATTTCATGCCTCGACAGTAATGTACTAATAATTTCTTAGGTTTTCGCGATCACTACACATTATAATAAAATAAAGTTTAACCGGATTAAATCGCGTATGTTATTTAAATTGGTTTTCCTGACGTTTCGAAAGCTCGTTTAGAAATATCTGTAAAGACGATTGTCATCTAAGTCTTCCTGCGACCACGAAATGCTGTAAAGCTTTCGAAACGTCATGAAAACCAATTTAAATAATATATGCGATTTAATCCGGTTAAACTTTGTTTTATTATAGTAATGTACTATTTTTATTTGCAGCTCAAATGGTGGGTCTGGACGTGCTGCACTCGCAGTCGCTAGCCGGCGACCAACTGGACGCGATGACCGACGAAGAACTCGACAGGATGATCGACACGGTGAGTTTGTATACAGTTTAATTACTAAAGATAAATAAAAAATAAATATTTTGGGGCATGTTTACACATCACCATCTAGTCCCAAACTAAGCAGAGCTTGTACTATGGGTACTAGGCAATGGATATAATACTTACATACTTTTTTTTTTGTAAATATATACTTATAGTTGCCGGCACGAGTCGTGAGCACAGATTTCACTGCTTAAGTGGTCGAATTTCTATTCACAGTACAACAGACCAGAAACGGGCACTTGCATTGGCTTAATAATATGATAATACATAATTGAATATACGTAGAAAACGGAATACTAGAATACGGTGACGACAGAGACTATCAAGCAGGTACAATTTGTGCTCACGTCTCGTGCCGGGAACTATACACAAACACTCATATTCATCATATTTTTTTTTTTCATTTGTTTGTGATGTGGTTGTTTCTCCATAACCAATACGAAAGAGAGAAAAGTGGTCAAAAACACTTGCATGTATAGTCTGTGTCAATCCAAAAAATATATAAATGTAATTGCCACTTATACAAATTTCAATTTTACGTGCATAGAAACTAAGTTGAATTCAGAATGCCAGAAACAGTTAAAAAGGTCTTAAAAATATTTACGTTTGCAAAGGAAACTGATGAATGTGTGTTGTGAAATAGGGTTTGTAATCCGAAATAAATAAATAATTAAATATTTTTGGGACATTTTACACATCACCATCTAGTACCAAACTAAGCAGAGCTTGTGCTATGGGTACTAGAAAATGGATATAATACGTACATGCTTTTTTTTTTGTTGTAAATACATACTTAGGATTAATACATAAGAAACACCCAGACCAACACAAACACTCATGTTCATCACACAAATATTTGTGTCCTGTGGGAATCGAACCCACGGGTCGTGGGTTGGTTGGTCGTGGGCCACGACCTCGTGATCAGCAGTCCGAGACTTGAACCACTAGACCACAGACGTCGTCAAAAAATAAAATAATATATATTGTATATTGGGTTGACCTAGGCTTTAATTATTTGACGAAATAAATAACAACGTGGTACAGTAGTACGCAGTTTTATATGGCCCACCGATGTACCTGCGCAGATGACACAATTTAAATACGCGGGAAATTGGTTAACCAATATGAGAACACCATTGCTGCGCGCCAAATTTCTCAGCCGCTGCCGCTAGAGTAAGTAAGCGTGTGAGCGAAATAGACGTCACGGCAATCAATTTTAACACCTTGTAGGCAGTGCATAAGGTTGGTAATATTTTTTGAATGTTTTCGTCGATCGTCTTTTCGTGTCTGCGCGAACGAAGATTGACGAACGCGCCTTGTTTTTGTGTCGTACTGTAAGGCCCGTATTAAAGAACGTTCCTCAAGCTTTGAACAGTGTTTAAAACTAGTTTTGAGTTGGGATTTAATTTAAGAAAATTCAAAGTTTAACCGGATTAAATCGCGTATATTATTTAAATTGGATTCCCTGACGTTTCGAAAGCTTTGCAGCATTTCGTGGTCGCAGGTAGACTAAGATGACAAGCGTCTTTACAAATATTTCTAAAAAAATTATTTTAATCTACCGTACAATATTATTAATTAAAATCGTTTCGATGCACGCAGTAATCACTCACAATATCATTATCTTTTACAGTGTTGCGTGCTGTTTGGGACTAGATTATTTTTAGGACTGGGTTCCAAACAGGTGGTAGCTGCCAACCATCTTCTCTATTAAAATTAGGATGTTTTTTAATTTCAATAGCCTCACGGAGCATTCTAGGTACATATCGGTTTTCCTTCGCCAGAACTTGTGGTTTATAAAATCGAAGAAAATGGTTGGGTTTGTCTAGGGCATGTTCACACACTGCAGACTTTGTGGAGCGTCTGTTCTTGACGTCAGCTATATGTTCTTTAATTCTAGTGGCTATACTACGCTTTGTTTGCCCTATGTATGATAACCCACAATCACAATCAATCTTGTAGACCCATGCATCTTGTAAGGGAATGTGACACTTCACCGGTCTGAGGAGTTGGCTGATCTTTCTTTGGGGCTTGAAATAGGTTTTGATAGAAGCACGCTTCAAGATATGACCAATTCTGTCGGTGACCCCTTTGATGAACGGTAGAACAGCAGGTCGACGATCGACTGTGCTGGGTTTCAGGCGGCGTTTGCGATGGGGATGTGGAACGCCGCCTGAAACCCAGCACAGTTGATCGTCGACCGTCGATCGTGTCGCCGTCGATCGTGTCGCCGTCGATCGTTATCAAAACCTATTTCAAGCCCCAAAGAAAGATCAGCCAACTCCTCAGACCGGTGAAGTGTCACATTCCCTTACAAGATGCAGGGGTCTACAAGATTGATTGTGATTGTGGGTTATCATACATAGGGCAAACAAAGCGTAGTATAGCCACTAGAATTAAAGAACATATAGCTGACTTCAAGAACAGACGCTCCACAAAGTCTGCAGTGTGTGAACATGCCCTAGACCAGCGGTTCTCAAACTTTTTTGGTCACGGAACCCTTTTGACAAGCAAAATACTTGACGGAACCCTACAATAAAACAATAGTTTTTAAAAGTGTATTCTTTATTATATAAGCATAATAAAAGTACAATGTAACAGTTACTAATTATTACTTACTTTAACCACATGCCAAGTACAATAATAGAAGATATTAAAAATGAAAAAATCTTAACTAATGGGAGGTATGAAACTGTTTTTTATTTTTCATCAATTGGTTGATATCAGGTTTGATAGAAGACATTTGAAGTCTCATATCAGGTTCGGCGTCCAGTCTATTGCGATATTTTGTTTTCGTGGCTGCATAGGTTGAGAATCCTGTTTCGCACAAATATGTTGTTGGGAACGGGAGAAGAATATTCAGAGCCATTCTGCCAAGCATTGGATATTCATCACGGATTCTGCACCAAAAATCGTTGAGAGGCGTCGTTTTGAACAGTGACTCCATACTTGTGTCTGATGACATTTCTAAAAGAGATTCATATATCTCGTTTGACATACTTTCGGGCTTTTGCAAGTTGGGTAAAAAAGGATTATGAATCCATGAATTCAGCTTCATTTTTGTATTATGTTCTTCGGGAAAATACTTTACAAAAGATGCGCGCATCGAAGTGAGATATTGGACCAATTCTTCAAACACATCATCTTGAAACATTTCCGAGTCGTTATCGCTAACAAACTCACTGAGTGACGTAAAGCTTTCTATTTCTCTCTTACCAACGCAAATAATCCAAAAATCTAATTTTCTTTTGAAGGCAGTTATTTTGTTATAGGCCTGGAACACTGTTGTCTGTTTACCTTGCAATGATAAATTCAATTCGTTCAGTTTTTGAAAGATATCCGCCATAAAAGACAATCGGAACAAACAAACAAACAAACGGTTCATACAAACGGTCTTTCAAATTAAAAGAAACTGTATCTGCTGAAAGAAACATTTGTAACTCGGCTCTAAGTTCAAATAGCCTTGTTAAAGTTTTACCCCGAGACAGCCATCGCACTTTTGTATGGAGCAGCAGTGTTTTATGTTTGCTGCCATAATCTTCACACAATAATGAGGACAATCGGGATTGTAGTGGTCGTGATTTGATAAAATTAATTATTTTTACCGCTTCATCCATAACTAATTTTAGATTTGACGGCATTTGCTTCATCGCAAGTGCTTGTCTATGCAGAATACAATGGCTGGAACTACAATTAGGCGCTTTACTTTTTATTCGTGATACTGCTCCTGCTGTTTTACCTGTCATCGCCTTGGCCCCATCTGTACAAATGTCAATGCAATCGTTCCAACTAAGATTATTTTCTTTAAAAAATATGTTTATTTTATTAAAAATTTCTTCCCCTGTTTGTGGGCAGCGGTGAACACATAAGCATGTCTTCTTCAAAAGAACGTTCATATGGATATCTCACGATAACCAGCAAGATAGCCAGACCAGTGACATCAGTTGACTCATCCATTTGCAAGGCGAATCGTGTTTTTTGTAGACGTGCAACTAGTTCTTGTTTGACGTAGCTTGCCAGATCATGGATTCGCCGTGAAACAGTATCGTTTGATAGCGGTACAGTAGAAAGATGCTTTGCAGATTTTTCATCGAGCATACATTTTGTTATGTCTAACACACATGGCTTTATTAAATTCTCAGCGATAGTGTGCGCTTCACCTGCTTGTGCAATGCGATAGCTAACTAAATATGATGCCTCCGTGGCCTTTTCATTGATAGTTTGTGTTACATGCATCATATTTTTTTGACTTTCCAATAACTGTTCTTTTTTACGAACAAAAAATTCTTTATTCTTGTCTTTAGACTCGGGGTGTACAGTTTCTAAATGTCTGCGTAATTTGGCAGGTGCCATGGAACTATTAGGAAGCAGTTTACTACATAACATGCAGAGAGGTGAGCCGTTGGAATCAACAAATCCGAAACTGATATATGATTCATCATACTTCCTTTTTTTCGTCTTTGAAACCGTGGAGCTTGACGTCGTGGCATCATCGTCTGGATCGGTAATTGCTGTATTCTCTGCGCGTACTGCTTTTGAACATTCAGCGTCATTAGAAGATGTCGTTGCAACACGTTTAACACCTTTAAGCCAACGTTCCATTCTTCTTTATTAATAATGTTACACGTCAGGATGGTAGGGTCAAAATAATGCACAATCGTTACTGCGTTTATGAGACAAAGTTTAGTCCAAAGAAGAAATGTACAAAACTGATACAATCAGAATACAGCGGGCAGTAGAACTTACAAGAAGGCAGCAGGCTAGCCAGCTTGTAAGTAGGTAGGTACGAACTTATCGCTCCGAACGCTAATCGTCAACTGACTGACGAGGCGCGACTTTTTTTATATAATAGCGCTTTTATACTTAGTCCTAGACTCGAACTCGAACATTCTCAAAAATACTCGAGTCGGCGCCTTTGATAAACAAAAAGCGGAAATAAAAATATAAATACAAAAAAATGCGTTGTAAACAATCTCGACTTTATGCTTTTGAAGATAGAGCCGAAAGTCGCTTGTTCACAACTATAGCGTCTAATTCAGAGACGGCTTTTATCAAAGGGACTGCGCGCTCACAAGTATACGCGCGGCGGGCGGATTCAAAACGTTCGACCAGTGACCAGAGAGAGGTGTTTTGTTTTTTTTTTCTAAATTCTTGCGGATCCCCTACAGGGGTATCGCGGAACCCTAGGGTTCCGCGGAACACACTTAGAGTACCGCTGCCCTAGACAAACCCAACCATTTTCTTCGATTTGATAAACCACAAGTTCAAGTTCTGGCGAAGGAAAACCGATATGTTCCTAGAATGCTCCGTGAGGCTATTGAAATTAAAAACCATCCTAATTTTAATAGAGAAGATGGTTGGCAGCTACCACCTGTTTGGAACCCAGTCCTAAAAATAATCAAGTCCCAAACAGCACGCAACACTGTAAAAGATAATGATATTGTGAGTGATTACTGCGTGCATCGAAACGATTTTAATTAATAATATTGTACGGTAGATTAAAATATTTTTTTAGAAATATTTGTAAAGACGCTTGTCATCTTAGTCTACCTGCGACCACGAAATGCTGCAAAGCTTTCGAAACGTCAGGGAATCCAATTTAAATAATATACGCGATTTAATCCGGTTAAACTTTGTTTTATTATAATGTATAGTGATCGCGAAAACCTAAGAAGTTATTAAGAAAATTCTTCAAGAATAGATTCATTGATCACAGTTCAGCTGAGTTTAGCTTTATTTTATACTGTCACCTGTTTCGGTACTTGAGCAGGGATTTGATCTGTAATTACTCAAGTATGGTCGAGATCACGCTTGAGTAGAGATTTCTTTCCTATTTCAGGTTAAATTCGTGTGCTATGTTGAATTGATGTTTATAATTACCGTATTGGAATAAGACCGATCTGAGGTAACGATTCTATCCATAAGTAGTGATCAGTTGATTGAAGAACAAACTGTACTTGAGGAACGTTCTGTAATACGGACCTAAGTATATGTACACATTTTTTTTTGTAGTATAGTATGGCGAAATGAGCTAAAGGCCCACCTGATGTTAAGCGGTTATCTTTGCCCATAACAACTGCAATACCACCTAGGCTGTTGCCTAAATGATACCGCAAGTCGGTTCGTCAAACTGCGACATGAAGATGGAAAGTCTCATGTGATTGTAATTTCACCGGCACCCGTACCCTTCAGACCGAAACACAGCAATGCAAGCATCACTATTTCGCGGAGAAGTAGGTACGGTGGTAGTACTTCCCCGGACGAGCTCTTTCACACAGGAGCACTACTACTACTAAATACTACTATTAATATGAGGTTTCATTTTCAGGTGAGCGTATTCTACAGGGTTACTCCTAAACACAAGCTGGCTATTGTGAAGTCACTGCAGAGGGTGGGCAATATAGTGGGCATGACAGGTTCGTTAAAATTATTGTCTTTTTACCTCGTTCTTGCCAACTTACTTTCTTTCCTGTTTGTCTGTTCGGTACAAATTTTGCATTAGAGTTTTAACTAACTTCCTGATGAGCTAGAGACTTGAAACTATAATTTAAATTATAATATACTATACTTTTGAAGCTTTTTAACTTTTTAAACCGACGAGCATGCATGACGAGGTTAATGAACGTACATGAAGCGAAAGATGTGTGTCTGGATCGTAGTAGGTGGAATTCCATAGTCTCTGCCTACCCTAATGGGAAACAGGCGTGATTATATGTATGTATGCATGTGTAAACTTTTGTTTTGACCTGTTGAAGTATCTTTATGTTATCTGTTCTAACCACAGACCTATAAGCCTTAAGACGCCACAAAAGCAAAGTTTTGCATGACAACACAGTCGTAAAATGTTGGCGGGGACCGGGGGGTGGATGGCGCGTTATGGTTGGTTGGTTCAAAAGTTCAGTGATATGATTCCGTATTGTTGGTGCCGCTCGCTGACGGAGTGTCGTCCCAATTGTCAGCGCCGCGTATGATATGCAGTGCTACTGCATATGTTTTGTGACCGGAGGTGTCCGACTAATCGGCGTCTAGAGGCTTACTAGTCTGTGGTTCTAACACATCTGCATCATCATCCTCCGAGCCATTTCCCAACTTTGTTGGGGTCGGCTTCCAGACTAACCAGATGCGGCTGAACATCAGTATTTTACACGGAGCGACTGCCATCAGACCCCCGCAACCCAGTTACTGGGTAATACTGACATTCGGTGGTTAGACCAGTTGTCACTTTCAGGCTTCTGACTACCCGTAACGACTGCCATAGATGTTCGTATGACAACCGGGACTGACAGCTCAACGTGCACTCCTAGGCACGGAGGAGTCTAGATGTGCAACGAAATGGTCACCCATCCACGAACTGGCCGCGGCAAGTGTAGCTTAACCTTGCAGATCATACAATCCGCGCAGTTGCTACTTAGCCATGCTCTAACACATCTGCATATGTCTGAGTTTACACGCAGTAGATGTGATATCCGTTTCATCTACCATTACAATTATAATTTTATTAAACAGGTGATGGTGTAAACGACGGCGTGGCCCTGAAGCGAGCGGACATCGGCATCGCGATGGGTCGCAACGGTACCGACGTGTGCAAAGAGGCTGCCGACATGATCCTAGTCGATGATGACTTCGCTACCATTATGTTAGTAGTAATAATTAGAGATGCGCCGAATATTCGTTTGGTATTCGGCGTATTCGGCATCTTTTCCACTATTTGTATTCGGCCGAATTATTCGGTTTTGTTGCCGAATATTAATGTTTTTGGTTCAAGCATTTCTATTTTCTTGGCTACAAGACATGGTGTAGAACTAAAAGACAAAACTTCTCATGTAAGATTTATGTTATATTATAAGTCAAAGAAAACATATTTATGTCTTAACCTATAGTTGATACAGTCAATAATGAGATAAGATGTTTTGAAGCAAAGTGACAGCGCGGTGTGTGAGAGGGTAGCGGGCGGTGAGGTACGGCTCGCTCGTCATCTAGCCAGCAGCGACACGTAGCGTACATGTTAGAACCTGTTTACGCGGCAAAACAATGTAATGGTAAACCGAATAATCCGGCCGCATATCCGGTTCGGTAAAGGTTAAACCGAATAATATTCGGTATTCGGTTATTCGGTGAAACCACTATTCGGCGCATCTCTAGTAATAATGCCTTTCTGAAGATTCAACTAAACTAGTCGCCATCACTATGACGTACTACAGTGTAGCGTGCTGCTTGGGACTTGATTTGGAAACCTTTAGTAGTAGAGCTCATTTGTGAAAGAGCTCGTCCGGGGAAGTACTACCACCGTATATACTTCTCCGCCAAATAGTGATGCTTGCATTGCTGTGTTTCGGTCTGAAAGGTACTGGTGCCGGTGAAATTACAATCAAATGAGACTTTCCATCTTCATGTCTCAGTTTGGCGAACCGACTTGCGGTACCATTTAGGTAACAGCCTAGGTGGTATTGCAGTTGTTAGGGCAAAGGTAACCGCTTAACATCAGGAGGGCCTCAAGCTCGTTTCGCCATCCTATACTATCAAGTCCCAAAGAGCACGCTACACTGCAAAACAATGATATTGTAATTGACTACTGCGTGCATCGAAACGATTTTAATTAATAAAAAATTGTATGGTAATAAAAATATTTTTTTAGAAATATCTGCTTGTCAGCTTAGTCTTCCTGCGACCACGAACGTAACAAAGCTTTCAAAACGTCAGGAAAACCAATTTAAATAATATAACATAACATAACATAACATCACGCCTGTATTTCCCCGAAGGGGTAGGCAGAGGTGTAATAGTACACCCACATTTCGCCAGTTATGTTATAGTCCCATGTAATAGGGGGCGAGCCTATTGCCATTGACCGGGCACAAATCCAGACTCCGGGCTGCTATTGAGAATTTCCTAATGAAAAAACCCAATAACACTTTGCCCGACCCGAGAATCGAACCCAGGACCCCACGCTCAGCAGTCGCGCTTGCAACCACTAGACCAACGAGGCAAAAAAATAATAAAAAAAAAAAATAATAATAAAAAAAAAAAAAAAAAAAAAATACGCGATGTAATCCATACTTGTTTTATTATAATAGAAGACTGACTAAGGCCCGTATTACAGAAAGTTCCTCAAGCGTTGATCACTGTTTAAAACTAGTTTTGAGTCGGGGTTTAATTTTAGAACATGCTCCAAGCAGAGATTTATTGATCACAGTTCAGCTGAGTTTAGCTTTATTTTGTACTGTCACCTGTTTCGGTATTTGAGCAGAGATTTGATCTGTAATCACTCTGGTGTGGTCCAGACTAAGCTTGAGAAGAGATTTCTATTATATTTCAGGTCATATTCATGTGTTATGTTGTTGAATTAAAGTTTATAATTACCGTATTGGCATAAGACCGATACTCAAGGAACGATTCTATCCTTAAGTAGTGATCAGGTGATTGAAGTTTAAACTGTACTTGAGGAACCTTCTGTAATACGGGCCTTAATTTAACCATTCCTTTTTCCTTTTTCCACAGCGCCGCCATAGAAGAGGGCAAGTGTATATTCTACAACATCCGAAACTTCGTGCGTTTCCAACTGTCTACCTCTATAGCCGCATTGTCTCTGATCGCGCTGGCCACGCTCATGGGCATCCCCAACCCGCTCAATGCCATGCAGATCCTGTGGATCAACATTATTATGGACGGTACGTTTCTATCACGGAGACGACGGCTGATAGAGATGTATGGAAGAAAAATGCATGCTGCGCCGACTCCAAATTAATTGGGATATGGGCAGGAGGATCAGTTTATATCAAATTCCTCATTATTCACTTTCCATACATTTATGGTCTAAAACCTGAAAGAGCTGGAGCTGTTATATTTATTTTTGTAGGATGTGTTTATCTTCAACGTTTTTTGTTATGATAGCTTAGATGTACCTCCAATCTCTTGTATTTCAGACGGTTAAAATTCCATTATCTCGCGTGGATCCACGTTCCAAGAATTCAAGAGGTTAAAGGCACTCTTGTAGCAGCAACAAAAATCGATGAAAACAATGACATCATGATTTCCCGACCTTAGGGCAACAAAAATCGATGAAAACAATGACATCATGATTTCCCGACCTTAGGGCAACAAAAATCGATGAAAACAATGACATCATGATTTCCCGACCTTAGGGCAACAAAAATCGATGAAAACAATGACATCATGATTTCCCGACCTTAGGGCAACAAAAATCGATGAAAACAATGACATCATGATTTCCCGACCTTAGGGCAACAAAAATCGATGAAAACAATGACATCATGATTTCCCGACCTTAGGGCAACAAAAATCGATGAAAACAATGACATCATTATTTTCCGACCTTAGGGAGCTCCCTAAGGTTTCATACACATTCTTGCTGCTACAAGAATGTGTATGAAACATCCATACCTCCCAGTTTAGCTTTTCTAAATCTTGCTGATACATACAAGATGTTGAACTGTAATCGTGCCATATTTCTAGATCTGATGATAAATAATGTGCATAGTCACCTAAAAATACTTAAAAAGTTCTACGATTATTTTATACCAAAATTTTCACTTAGAAACATAGCGAGGGTTCGAGAATAAATCGTGAACGACTCGGAAAATAAGTCATCGGCGGCATTTTCAAAGGGTGGAAATACCTGCAAATTGTTTTGGTGGTGTCGCACGCATCGTTTTTGTGTCGCACGCATCGTTTTTGTGTCGCACGCATCGTTTTTGTGTCGCACGCATCGTTTTTGTGTCGCACGCGACACACGGGGGAAATTTGTTTGTTTACAAAAAATGTATTTATTTTTTTACTGATTCGTGTTCAGTATCAGTGGTATAGTCACCTCCTTAAATATGGCACGAATACAGATCAACATGTTATATAATCTGTTGTAAAGCCGGCCCTACAGTGGGGCATTCCGCACCAGCTCTAGCGAGTTTATCATTCAAACACCAACTATTGTTCACAGGTCCGCCAGCACAATCTCTGGGCGTAGAGCCCGTAGACCACTCGGTGTTACGGCGAAGACCTCGAGATACTACGCGGCGCATCATCTCGCGAGCGTTGCTTTTAAACGTTCTACTGTCAGCTGCCATCATCATTGCTGGCACGCTTTGGGTGTTTAACAGAGAGGTAGGATGTTTGATAAATATAATAAGGATATTATTATAGATAATTTGATGGTAAATTAATATCATCGATTCGATAATAATAATAATCGATGGCATCGATGAAATATAGCTTATAGAGCTAAGTTAATGTTTTCTATGAGTTTTATTTATTATTTATTTATTTATTTTATTGATTATAGACGAGCAGCACTATTGCTGATATGTCTATATCACACAGTGCTGAAAATTTGCTATTTGTTTTTTTTTGCGTGCACAGTTTTGCCAACGAGAGTCGATTTGTTTGTAGTCGAGTCTATTCTTAAATGAGTTTACAGAGGTTGCAGCAACAACATCCTCCGGCAGCTTGTTCCAATTATGGACCACTCTATTACCAAGGGTGTGGTGTGCAGTGTTGGTTTTCGCTAGTATGCGACGCAGTTGTTTGTCATGGTTTCTCCTTGCTCTAGGGACGGTCACCGTTTTAAACATGCAGTGAATATCAGGAAGATTGTACTTTGATGTAGTAATTTTGTATGTTTCGGTGAGGTCACCATCATCATGAGGTTTAGTAGATATATTGTAATTATTTTCGCGAAACATATTTAATTCAATACAATTCATTTCAATATACAACGTAAAATAAAGCAAAAAAAATAATTTCGCTGGTTACTATAAAGTAATCTCTCAAACGTATCAAATTGGTTTATGACTTGACATTTACGAGAAAATAGTCGGTGATAGGTCCCCATCGATATATATGTACTACGTACTAGATGCGTTGTTCAGAAGAACAGCATGGTTACTCGAGTTGTGGTTCCGGAACCACACTGTCATTAGTCCACTTGACAGCTGTCATGCGAACACACGTAAATTTGTCTGCCTACTATTATTTGTTTTGTCGGAATCGGCGAGTATTGTATGATTCTTTGGCGTAAATTTGCTTTGTTTTTAGTTTAGTAACCCACATTTCACTTTAAAATAATTAACAACGCGATAACTAGTAAATATAATAAATTATCTTTCTATGGGCAAGTCCTTACGAATCAAAGGCGGGAAAGTCCATTACGCAACTTCTTGCTTGTAATGCTTGCAATACGCAACTTCTACACATCGATGCTAGATGGCGGTAGGTTGCCTCAACTGAATTTGGAACATGCTGCTTATACGAGATCGCGTGTGTGTGTGTGTTTATATTGAAGTCGTTGCAGGTCCAATATGGACCCGAATAGCAAAAGTCAGAGCAGCATGGAAATCCTTAGAGGAGGCTTTTGTCGAGAGACAAGCTGTTACAGTACAACACAAAAGATAAGGCGCGTCGTCAATCTTCGTTCGCGCAGACACGAAAAGACGATCGCCGAAAACACCCGAAACATTAAATACACACCGGCACAATTAGCGGAACAGAAAAAAAAGTGAGACTATGAGATAATAACGCATATATTTGACAAAAATGTAATTAGACACAAAATAACAAATTGATTAACATCTTTTAACAACGACTTTGAAAAGTCTTCGTTATTTTTTATTGAAAAATAAAGAAATTTGAAATAAGTGAAATTTTTAGATGATTATGTACCATCACAAAAAATAAAAAAAGTAAGCATTAAATGATTTAACAATCAAATTAAAGCAAAATTAATAACGAGTGTTTCCCCCTCTTGCTCTGATTACGGTTTCCATTCGTCTGAGCATGCTACAGATTATGTTATCGATGATTTCTTGAGGCAACCGCTCCCACTCCTCAAGTAATGCGTTTCCAAGTTCATTCAGATTGTTGGGGGGTGGCATTCTGGATTTAACCCTTCTTTTTAGCAAGTCCCAGACATGCTCTATCGGATTCATATTGGGGGAATTTGCTGACCACTGCATCACCGGTATACCTACGTGGCTCAGATATGCCTGTACCGATTGTGCACTATGAGCACGAGCATTATCTTGCATTAGAATAAAGTCGTCACCAATAAATGGGGCAAATGGTACAACATGTTCTTCTAAAATGTCTCTGATGTATCGATCTGCTGTCATGGTCCCTCCTGTGACTATCACTAACTCCGTGCGAGCTCCCAAACATATCCCTCCCCAAACCATAATCGAGCCGCCACCATAAGCCACTGTGTGTTCAAAATTAGACTGTATGTGGCGTTCTCCTTTGCGTCTCCATATTCGCTGTCTCCCATCGATCTGTTTTAAAAGAACTCCGCACTCATCAGTAAAGAGAACCTGCTGCCATTCGTTCAAATCCCAATGACGATGTTCTCGCGCATAGCTTAATCGGTTTACGCGGTGACGTCTCTCAAGTTTTGGGCCTTTGGCAGGTATATACGACCCTAAACCAACTTCTTCAAATCTCCTGCGAACTGTACGCTCACTTACTCGTACTCCTCGAACGTCTTCCAGTTCATTTCGAGCTTGTACAGCCGTTAATCGCGTATTCCTACGAACTCCAAGTTGTAAAAAACTGTCATCTCGCCTCGATGTACATCTTTTTCTACCTTGACCCCTCCTCCTCACAAGAGAATTAGACGATCTGTACCGCTGGATGCTGCGATGAATCGTTGATACTGGTCGACGAAGCCTTGAGGCAATCGATCTGTAGGTATGGCCATTTCTTCTCATTTCATCAGCCCTAATGATTTCCAGTGATGTTAAGTCAGGCATAATAAAGAGCTTTTAATAAACAAAATTGCCTATAGAATAACAAATTTATAAAAAACCATTAAGTGCAATTTTTCAAAATAATTACAATTACGTAGTTATTACTCGAACAAGTTGACAAAACGTATTGTTCGGGAAAATAAAACAAATGAATGAAAAAAGTGTATGTCATCTAATTTTCTATTTTCAAATTTGACAATAAATTAAAAAAATATCATAACTGGCCAGTTCCTCAAGTAAAAGATTTTAAAATCCTGCTTTTTTTGTGTTCCGCTAATTGTGCTGGTGTGTATATAATCAACCTAACGCAATACCTATAAGGTGTTAAAATTGATTGGCGTGATGTCTTTTTCTTTTTCGCTCACACGCTTCCGTACTCCAGAGGCAATGGCTGAGACTTTTAGGCGCGCAGTGATGGTGTTCTCTGATTGGTTAACCAATTTGCCGCGTATTTAAATTGTCATCTGCGCGGGTACATCACCATATATCTTCTCATAACATAAAAACAAACATAATCAGCCCATTACTGTCCCACTGCTGGGCACGGGCCTCTTCTCAATACGAGAATCTTCGATATCTTCTCATGGGTGTCGTAAAAGGCGACTAAGGGATTTACCAGAGGATGGGCAGCAGCGTTCTCTGAGTATTTAACCGACCAACAGCGATCGCCAACCCGCCTGCCAAGCGTGGCGATAATGGCATATCCCCCCCCCATTGGGGAAGGCCTATGTCCAGCAGTGGACGTCTTTCGGCTGAAATGATGATGATGATGATCTGCGCGGTCCACCGATGTACCCATCGGTGGACCATATAAAATGTATACTACTGTACATCAGAATGACAACCGGTTGCCGATTGCAGAAAATTATTAGGCATAAAAAACCATTACTTTTGTTAATTTGTAAACACCTATAAAGATAAATAAATAAAACTGAATTCACGTATAAAATAATCAAGTGGACTAATTTGACAATTCTAATATCTTCTGTCCTTTTTCAATGTTTTTAGTTAGAAAGAGACACAACAGAGTCAGCACCAATGTCTCAAATAAAATTAATTAAATATTCGTTTTTAACGACCACCTGAGAAATCTCTTTATCCTTCTAATCACAAATATCTCCTTCCAGATGTCAGACAACAAGATAACTCCTCGCGACACAACCATGACCTTCACTTGCTTCGTGCTCTTCGATATGTTCAACGCTCTCTCGTGCCGCTCTCAGACCAAGTCGCTGTTCCAAGTGGGTCTGTTCTCCAACAAGATGTTCCTAGTGGCTGTGACGCTGAGCTTGGTGGGACAGATGCTCGTGATATACTTCCCGCCGCTGCAGAGGGTGTTTCAAACTGAAGCCTTGACTGGAAATGGTATGTACACCTATGTACACATGAATGCAATAAAAGTACATTTCCACATATGGTAGAAATCCCTACTATCAGGACCAAGCGCTTTGAGAACTCTTTCATAATGCGCACAGCCAAGTTGTGGAATTCACTGCCGGCATCTGTATTTTCGGGCACTTATAACCCTAACGCTTTTCAAGCTGGGGTGAATCGGCACCTAACAGGTTTGCTCGCTCCATCGTCGACCACATCCTGACAAAGTTGTCTAGATTGCGGTCAAGAGCAGATCTATGTATCATTAAAAAAAAAGTTTTGTGTTTGAGTTTGTAAAGAATGGTGACTTCAGTCACAGATAATATAATACTATGCTTCAGTAGACCCCTGCAGGTCATAAGTTGTTTGCAGGTCCTGATTCCCTTTGCCGCAACTTTTCGACAATTATTATTGACATCGAAATCTCCCAAGGTTTTTTCAAATAAGAATAAGAATAATTTATTTCGAAAAAAATAAGTGTCCAGACAGATGGATAAAGAGTCACAATTAGTTTCCACATATTTTACCTTAAACAAGCAAAGCAAAGTATGATTGATTCATCGTATCAATCAACTCAGCCTATCGCAGTCCACTGCTCGACATAGGCCTTTCCCAAGTAGCGCCACAACACTCGGTCCTCTGTCTTCTGCATCCAGTCTCCCCCAGCCACGATCTTCAGGTCGTCGGTCCACCTGGCGGGAGGCGCCCTACGTTGCGTTTTCCGAATCGCGGTCTCCACTCGAGGACTCGTTTGCTCTAGCGGCCATCAGTCCTTCGACAGATATGGCCAGCCCACTGCCACTTCAGCTTACTGATCCTACAAGCTATGTCGGTCACTCCGGTTCTTCTCCGGATAGTCTCGTTACGGATTTTATCCTTCAAAAAAACTCCAAGCATAGCTCGCTCCATAATAGCTCGCTGAGTGACTTTGAATTTGTGGTACTCCGACAGACATGGCCAGCCCACTAATACATCGTAGAAAAAATGAAAACTATCTAAAGAAGTTACTTTCTTCAGGTCAACGTTCTATCTTGTTAATTTCGGACAAAAATAAAGAAACGTGCGTCCGTTTTGAAACTAGGCTGGGATTTGGTCAAAGTTAACTGGCGCTATGTCCAATATTCTTAAGGAAAAGTTGTTGTTTCAAGCATGGTATAATAAGATGTTTCACCAGGTACTCTCTTCCCGTGACAGCTAGGTCACGTGTTTGCCTCCGTACTACGTCATCGGTTGTGGAGCCAATAGCGGCCTTTTATCGTGACACTTATTTTTTTTTTTTTTTTTTTTAATTTATTCATTACCATGGATACATGTCCTTCAGTCGTAATCATTGAACATATTATACTTGTATCCTAGTAAAGTGATGGAAACTTTACTAGGTTTCTGAGGGGATGATGAGATAATACGAAAGTCATGTTTTTTTTTTTTTTTTTTTTGTTTATAAATGATCTTTATCTTTATCTTTATCTTCAACTTTGTACCATTTATCCACACTTGTACACGTTAACGAGCACTTAACATTTAATAATCCACCATTATTACACATTAACATTAGAAGAAACACAAATTTTGGAAAACAATACAAAATCCACAACATGATCTTTACGAATTTTCCCGCCAACCTCCCGTGACACTTGTCAGTTTGATGTGCTGCCAGTATGTGTAAATAAATTACCCGAGCAAAATGCATTTTTTCATTTACTTGCCTCCTATAAAGAATCACTTTTGAACTAGTAATTTTATACAGTTTCCTTTAATAACTAATTAGATGAATAACACGAGATAACAAATAGTTAGGCTAGTTAGGAATTTATTTTATATTCATTATGAACAAAAATCTCCTTATATATATTGAAGACATCAATCAATGGAAACACTGATCGTGACGTAGCTTGGAGGCATCGCGCTGTCATCGCGGGAAGAGAATACCTGGTGGAACATTATACCATGGTTTCAAGTAGGTCTGTTCTCCAACAAATGTTCCTGGTGACTGTGACCCTGAGTTTGGTGGGACAGATTTTCGTCATTATACCCTTTGCGGCGCGCTGCAGAGGGTGTTCCAAACTTAGGTGGTGACAGGACATGGTTTGGTTTTGGTTGACGTCGAGAGATTTGGAACTGAATTTAATTTAGGAATTGGGTTTTCTTTGGCAAATTCCAGCTTAATCAAATAACTCACTATTCCTGTTGTTGATCATTAGTATAATTTGAATAATAAAAAAAATATTGCCTCTCCATGCAACAAAATAGGTACAAAATTTACATAGTTTTAGGTGTTCTTAGCATACATTTTTTATTTCCAGATATAATATTCCTGGTATGCCTGACTTCAAGCGTGTTCATAGTGAGCGAAGTTAAGAAGCTAATCGAGCGTACGCTCAAGAAGCGAGCGGCCGGTAAGTTCACCGGCAAGTCCCGGGACGCCATGGACTTCGTATGACACAAGCCCGACGGCAAGGCGCAGTAAGCGTGCACCCACACGCTGGCCCACGCCAGGCCAGCCACTGTGAGGGCGGGGCCCGCGCGACCACCAGTGTCAACCAATCGCGTGAGCCACCCGTGTCGCTACAATTAGGACTATTAGACATTCAAAATTGGAATGCCCCACGTAGAGCAGGCGCGGCCGGCGCGTGCGCATACAGTGACGTGTGCGAGTGCGCCGCCTTCTCCATATACGACGGCAAAATCAATATTCCTATGAGTTTCTAGTTCGGACCCAAATTTTTGCAGTATTGTTGTGTGAAACCCTTATTTATTAAGTTTTGTCTTATTTACTTTAAGTATGTACCTAAGTGGAATTAGTGAATTTATATTTTCGACTTTTTTACGTGTACGACGAAATTGGACGAATATTTTTTTTACTTTTATTTTTATTAGTAACAAATTAGAAAAAAAATGTGTGTGTCGTATATGAGAGTGCTACTTATGTGTTAAATGTTGTAAAATGTAGTAGCTTGTATTTTTGACGATGGAACTCTCTAAGATTGCAGAATTTTGTAACTAACTTATGTTTATAGAAAGTTGTTATTAAATTGTATCAAATCTCATTAGAACGTTTAAATAATTTATAGTATCACAAACTCTGCAATCTTAGAGAACTTTACAGAAGAAAAATCTCTCAATATTGCATTTATATTATGACATTTCGTTGCTATTGAGCAATACAAAAATTTACAATAGGACATAGTGAATCGTTGACAGTGACAATACCAAAATAATAATATAATATTTATGTCATACTGAAACTTGAGTAAAGTTAAATAAAAATTTTGACTCCGTAAACTTTACCTAGACTTTAAAAATGTTTGACGTATCCGTCAGAGTGACACAGAGAAGTAAGTAAAAGGATTTATCATGTTCGTATCGGCATCATTTTTTGATAATTCAGAATCATTTTGGCATAAAGGTCTAATTTTCTTCATAGATACAAAATAAATACACATACTTGACTTGACAGCTCATATTTGCGCTGTCTACCTTATATAAATGACATGGGCACTCTCTTTGCTTACTACTCCGTGATAAAAATGACATAATTCCTATAACTACAAAACTATTAATAATAGAATTATTAAATAATAATAATTAATAAAACTGCTAGGTATTTGCACCGGTTACTACGTATTTCATAAAAGTATAGGTCAGTTAGCCATACCACGAAGACCAATTTCAAATGATAAAGTGAGATAACATCCTAACGCCTTTTGCAACTCGGTTGGAACCTGGAGAAATAGCGAATAAATTGAAGGTTTCAGAGATACGAGAGCCATAATTTGCGCATAAGAGACAAGCATAGAAAATTGCATCAAGTTAGAGCGGGAAAAAACGTAGGTGCGCAAAACATTTTCGTTACGATTTTAACCTTGCTGAATCTGTAGTTCGCAGCTGTAGTTTGCTAGCAGCATAGGTACCAGTATGCCCCCTATTACATGGGACTTATAACATATCTGGTGAAATGTGGGTGTACTATACACCTCTGCCTACCCCTTCGGGGAAATACAGGCGTGATGCTATGTACGTATGTATGCATAAGTACAAGAAAGAGAGCAAACGTCACTAGAACATCTTTGAAGAGTCCTATCGTTGAATGATCTACCATTTTATGTCCATTATTTATTACATTTAGGCAATCGATGTTGCAAGCTTACTAGAAGTTTATTTGGCTTCAGTAGAAATAGGAATTTAAAAGGATCATTCGAATAATCTAAAAGGAGGAAATAGAACGAATACATGTTTTGTCAGCATCCATTTTATTGGTATTATGCATGTTAGGACGAAAAATGGGATTTGTTTTTTTTTGCTAATCTATTTTCCGCTTTTATAAACCTATCAATCATTATGATAATACTTCTGTATTTATAAAACATTACACATCATGTATAATAACGGGTAAAATATATTCATGTCATCCTAAAGTTGTAGTTTGTCGATTGTTAGAGAAAGATAGCGCTATGCAGCCAGTATACATCTATCTCACTCGCACAATAAATTTTAGACCTAGAAGGGTTTTGGCTGCTATATATATAGCTTAAAAGTCCTATATCTCTTAAAATCACAATTTTATTGAAATCTATGACTTATTAAAACTAAGGAATATGTATCACATGACTATAAATATAAACATATTTAATTTGTTGTATAAATTTTGACATTGGTAGGTAATTTATTTTAGTGAAAAATCGAATAGGCTTCAAGAATGTCCAGTCGAATTTTGCTTGTCAAAAAATATAATCCTAAAAAATAAAATTCACTGTTGGATGCAGCAACAATTATGGTCATTTTTGTGTCTTCAAATACGGTAGACCGTAGAATTTGTGGACCATACAGATTAAAAAATCTTTACCAGCTGACTTTAAAAATGATATTATATTATTATAATATGTAATTATATATCATGATATGATATCTTGGCGGCGTTAGACGCATATATGTTTCAAATATATAAATATCTTATCTAATATATTAATATCTAAGTAGTTTAAATGTTACAAAATCCTATGGGAATTTAATGTATTAAATTATTATAAAATAAAATATCGTTAAACAAGTAGGAAAATTAAAAGTATTCTCGAAACTAAATGAATATGATAATTATTATATTGAATGCGGTTTTATTACGTTTTTGTTAGGATATAAATCTAAAGTTTACCAGACATAACTACTCCCAGTTTCTGGAAAGCTGATCAATTTGATCTATTGTCAAATCTAATGTCAGCTTCTGTGATTGTCTGGTAAAAATGTTAACAACCAATCACATCGCTTGTCAGGATCGTAGCAGGTGGAAATCCCTAGTCTCTGCCTACCCCAATGGGAAACAGGCGTGATAATATGTATGTATGTACATCGCTTCACCTATGATTTGACAGCTGAGTAGTTAGTTTTTTCGTTGATCAGCCTTTTGGAAACTGGGGGATAGTCTTTTAGATGCCCCGAAAAACTCCAAAATGAGTAACTGTTTTCGATCCTTGCTCGATCCAACGGTCTGAAACGTTTACAAATCTTTTATGTACTGAACATGCACCATGACGAGCGTCTTCGATAATTTTGTAGTGAAACCAGTTTTTTTCGCGATTTCAGTGCTGGTCTTATAGTAAAAGTTGTTCGCAATGAAGATTCGGGGGACTTAAAACGGGGTGAATAGGACGCAGGGGTGAATAGGAGCAAAAGTGGGCAAGGATTTTAACATTGAAATAAGATAGTTAGTTGCCCACAAAGAATTTAGAATGTTTACCAAATTATAGCAGAAGATTTTTCATTTAAGTCTTTTTAGGCAACAAACTATCCTATTTCAATGTTAAATCCTGGCCCAATTTTGTCGTCCCTATTCACCCCTGCGTCCCTATTCACCCCTTTTTAAGGTACTCTTCATTGCGAACAACTTTTACTATAAGACCAGCACTGAAATCGCGATAAAAACTGGTTTCACTGCAAAATTATCGATGACGCTCGACAAAATGTATGAATACGTTAACTGGGCTACGAATGTAAGACGATAATTTTTTTAAGGTGAATATTAAAGGGAAATAATGTCCTAAAATGTAATTAAAAAAATATTCAAAAGTCACCAATCACTAATAAATGTAATCAAATTCGCTGTAAAATTGCTTGATGCAGGTTTATTATGTAATTGAAATTGAATTTAAAGTATTATGTAATTTTATTCCTTATATCGTATAAATAATGGTTGATAATTAATCTGTCTGTATTCGATGTCTACTTTGTAAACGATTATGAACGTATTACGTAAATCGGAATTATATTATTGTGTTACCAGTTGTGAAAAAGTCTTAAGAAAACTTCTAGCCTACGACTGCGTGTTATAATTTAATTTTGATAGCATGATTTTGAATAAAAAAAATTCGATTTAATTATAAATAGGTCTAGTTTACATGTCTTAAGTTAATTTTACACGTTGTCGGGTTTTTTGGTTTTGCTAAACTCCTCAAAGAACAAAAGGCCGCTGGCAAAACAATAGATAATTAACAATAGAGACTTCAGGCACTATTATTTCCCCGCGGAAAATCTCCATCAGGCACCCTGCGCATGCGTCATTCAATAGAATTAGAACGTACGTATATCAGAAACAGAGTATAAATTGACTTGGCTTTGGTGGGACGAACTTGTCTTAGCAGTGCCTGAGAGGTTTTATTAATCTTGTGGCTCATAGCGGATCTTTGATAAATTTGTAAATACAGACACATAGAAAATAAATTAAGATCGCGATCTGAGTCTATTAGGCTTTTGTTCGCGTTTGTTTTCAAGAATGATCAAAAATTATTCGTTAACATTTGTATGAATATAAAACTTCCCGCGAAAGTCATTTCCGAAAATGTTCGAAAGAAAAGCGCTACTGTCAAAAATAAAAACGAATTGTCACATGAAAATGTAATTCCGATTATACAAAAATATGTTCCCTTTAAATTATTTCGTTTGAGAGTGAGTGTTGGCTGTGAAAATAAAAAAAATTGGCCCCGGATGATATTACAAGGTTTTAATTATACATACTCATATATCCGTTCTTTTGAGTATACTGAACCTTATTGGCTTGAAAGTATTCTTTAGAAGCTTTCGTATTACGTCCTTTGTATTTAAATATCGATAATGCACTTCACTTGGCGTATCGTAAATATTCTTGTTATGTAGCCAATACAATATATACCCTATTTCTATTTAAATAAAGTGTAATTTCTATTAGCAAAATAAAGTGAATGTTTGTGCAAATACGCCAAGTTAAGAGCCAGTTTTACATAATCACCAATGTTTGTATACCTCAGTTGGGTTTGGTCTAACATGATGGTGCTTGATAGCGTGGAAATTTGTGGTACCGTTATTTATTGTGTAATCTTACCTGCAATGACTTCGTTTTGTAGTATTTTGTCTGCTAGAAACAGATTTTAGCCGAAGATAGGAGTGGATTGACAAGGGATGAACTCTTCTATAAACATTATCAAAATATTAAAATAAAAGTTTTTTATTTATCGTCAAAAAGTTACTTTCAATCGTGTCTTCATATTAAGCGCTAAAAAGTTTCAACTCAACTCTGTTCTAATAAGACATAGTAAACCAAGTCAGCTTGCGATGTAAATTGGGCAGGGCTAACATGCTGTTGGGGATGTACCAAAGGGGTAACACTAGAGGGGCACCGGCGCGGTCCACAGGAGTTCCCGAAGCTCTTCTATTTTGTTTTGAGGACAGCTATCGTGTGGTTTTAGTCGGTAGGAGGCTGACATACCCTTTCGCCTGCCCAGATGGATGGAATCATGAGATTTTGAAAACAAAGAAAGGGTTAATGTCCCGAGCGATTACAGCTACTCAGGATAAAACCGTTTTTGAGAACTGTTAGATTTGACCATCTTTTAATCCTGTATAATCAATAAGGTTTGCGAATATCAAAAGACAAGCAGATAAGCAGTACCTTTGTACTAAATAATTTTAATGCTGTCTCCTTTCATATGTTATTGTGTGTACATAAATTATAAATAAATAAATAAATAGACAATACCACTGGCAGTATACAGTATTCGTTTTAGTTGATACTAAACCTGATAAGGGGCCATTTTACTCATCATTATGAACAACTTTTACTATGGGACCATCTCTAAAATCGCGAAAAAAAAACATGTGTTCCTATTAATTGACTAAGTGTAGGGAACTGCTGTTTTTGCTTTTCGAGATTTGGGTTGGGCCCATAGTAAAAGTTGTTCATAATGATGAGTATAATGACCCCTTTTTCAGGTTTAGTATAAACTATGACTTGTTTTATATTACATCTAAGTCTACTGGCTTCGATTATAGGTCATCTGTTTCTAGCTTCACATAAATAAAAATGTATGTATAAATAAATCTTTTGAGCCTAATGTATATTAGCGAAAAACGTCACATGATGTCATAATATTTGTTAGTCAGTGTAATTCCATTTTATCGTTAGTTAAGTTATGAAATCGTATCAAACTTCTGCTTTTAAGTATTTATGATCTTCAACACGGCTTTTGAATGACTGGTCACAAACAAACAAACAAATTATTATTTTAAACTTCAAGTACATTTATTACCATTTTGGTAGACGTTTTATTGAGTGAAATATATAAATTAATAAGTTGTCAATATAATATTGTTGTTGTTAACCGTTATATTTTTTCTTGTGTTCAAGATATTTTTCTCCTATTTTTCTAGGTGTGATTTTTTCAATATTTTTTTTGTCATTTTTAAATATAATGTAGTCATAATAAAACAAAGTTTAACCGGATAATATACGCGATTTAATCCGGTAAACTTTGTTTTATTATAATGTGTAGTGATCGCGAAAACCTAAGAAATTATTTGTAGGATGAGTCATTCAAAAACAGTGTATTTTATGAAATAGGAGTGATAGTATGTAATGTTTCTATGTGATGACGAGTCATATCTGTAAGTTTGTGTCCCTGCGACTTATATTTATATTGTCTACTAGCTGTCATACTACTAGGAGACGCGTCTAGCGAAAAAAAACAATTTAATTAATAAGTTAGTTTATTGCTGGCATCTCGGACGAATAAAAATGGCGGACGGAATCTCGCTAATCAATAAGTGAAGCATCCATAGTATGCCAGCTCGCTTAAAAGTACGGGCCGGCACGCACACATTCACATCTATAGTATGCCAAAAAGCCGCGATTACGCAAGAAATCCAGTTTGACGGCAGTCAATGTTGAAGTGTCACAAATAAAATAACAGTGTAAATCAGTGAGTTAAAATACTTTAGAAGTTATAGTGGGTTTAGGAAAAAATTAAGTGCTTCAGTCATTGTTTAGCGAGATTCCGTCCGCCTTTTTTATTCGTCCGAGGCTGGCGTACGTAAACATTCTTTGTAGTATTTTGACAAGTAATTCTTTATGCATATTAACTTCAAAATGTTAGTCGATAAACCAGATATTGACAAAATTATTCGCTAAACGCGTCCCCTCACTAATATTAAGATATTTGATGTTTTAAACTACCTACAAGTAAATGTAACGTAGGGATTGACTCTCTGTAGTATTAAGGCACTTAGGGCATTTCAAGACGTAGGAGAGGTTACAAATTTTTAATGTATTTGAAATTATAATGAAAAAAATATTAAATGTAATATCAATTAATTGATCAAAGTATTTGTAGTCTTTTATAAGGTTGACAGGGGGTGCAATCGTTGTGGTTCTAGTGAGAAAAATATACTTTAGTGCTTGGACGAATAAAAAAAGGCGGACGGAATCTCGATAAAAATAAGTGAAGCACCCATAAGACGGCTCGCTTAGAAGTACGGGCTGGCACGCACTCATTCACACCCATAGTAAGACAAAAAGCCGCGATTACGTAACAAATCTCGTGTGGCGGTAGTATGGTAGTCTTTGTCGTAGTGTATCAAATTAAATAACAATATATGAAAAAACGAAGTGCTTCAATACTTTTCTTAGCGAGATTCCGTCCGCTATTTTTATTCGTACGAGCTTTAGTGCCCACTATGCGATATTAGCTTTGTTATTGTGTGAGTGATCGACGTATGCGCACGTGTTACCCCACGTTTTATCGATGCGTCACAATCAAATACATAATTAAAGCTGGTGTTCAACCAAAATTCTCTCGTTAAACAACAATTTACTCGAAAAAAATACAATATATTTAATTAAACGATTGCTTAACTAGAGATTAATGCTTATGAACTCTGGAAGTGTACATCTGCGGTGCTATTCACAAACGTTCGAAAAGTTTCCGTTTCCGAAGTGAAATTTGACCGGCAAACGAAACAAAACGACCACTTCCTGCGACCACGAACGTTGCAAAGCATTCGAAACGTCAGGAAAACCAATTTTAATAATAATACGCGATGTAATCCGATTAAACTTCTTTTATTATGAAACAAAACGATTTGAAAATCGAACGGATTCGGAAACGCTATTTCTAGTTCTTTAATTTTACTTCGAGTGCTATCCGACAACAGATGGCTCTCGGAAGATTTTCCATAAATTTCGCGTTGCGTTTCCGAATCCGTTCGGTTCTCAAGTGGTTTTTTTTCTTAATAAAACCAAGCTTAACCGGATTACATCGTGTATTATTATTGAAATTGGTTTTCCTGACGTTTCGAATGCTTTGCAGCGTTCGTGGTCGCAGGAAGTGCTCGTTTTGTTTCGGTTGCCGGTCAAATTTCACTTCGGAAACGAAAACTTTTCGAACGTTTGTGAATAGCATCGCTGGTGTACCGACATGCACTAACACAAAAACAAAGCTCTTATCTCTTTGCTGACTGTATCCAAAAATCACCAAAATACGACTAAAGGCAACGATTTCAGTCCCAATCAATATTTTGTATTCTAAATACATTTCTCCAACTGTTTTCACCTCTTCGTAAAATAGTGATTGTGGAATAAACCAGTTAATTAATGTATAGTTTACAGTTGAACCGGCGTTTACACTGTTTGAGGAAGACTAACGAATGAACCATGCCTGTTCTAAAGCTTTCAATAATTGACATATTCTTTTTAGATGACTTACAGCTATGAATATAAATATATAATATTTCCAAAGCTTGAACAATGCAATTTTACTGAATGTGTCCAGTGTAATTAGAAAATTACTAAAAATTGTCTGTGATACTATAAGAAATGAAGACGATTGACAAAATTATAAAAAAGGCGGACGGAATCTCGCTAAACAAAAAGTGAAGCACCCATAGTAAGACGGCTCGCTTAAAAGTACGGGCTGGCACGCACACATTCAAACCCATAGTAAGACAAAAAGCCGCGATTACGGAACAAATCTCGTGTGGCGGTAGTCATTGTCATAGTGTCTCAAATAAAATAACAATATACAACATGTATCAGAAATGCGTGGTCATATTTTATGAGCTCATTCAAGGCATAGCATAGAAAAACTTTTACTATGGGACCAACCCTGAAATCGCGAAAAAAATATCAGCTGATCCTTACTAAATCATCGATGTCGCTCGACAAAATATAAGGATCAGCTGATATTTTTTCCGCGATTTCAGGATTGGTCCCATAGTAAAAGTTGTTCGATAGCATCCACTGAATAAGCTCTTCAAATATGACCACACATTTCTGATACACGTTGTATATCAGGTGTGTTAAAATTCTGTCGAAATTATTGTGGGTTTAGGAAAAAATAAGTGCTTCAATCTTTTCTTAGCGAGATTCCGTCCGAGCTTCACAAATATAACGTCACTAGTGAGATTATAATATCAAGTCTGGTAATATCCATGCGATATAGCCATCATAATTTCATTAAAAGTATGCAAATAAGTTTAATTGCATAGGTACTTTTATCACATCGAATGAGGAGAAATATTTACCCAAATTTAAAGAGATCTTTTTTTCAGTATTGCCAGTGCTATATAAACTATGTTACTATCCGAAAACAGTGTGAACAGCCTTCAAAAGATAGTCAAATAAATGTTAACTTATCGTATAGCGAGGAAATCTAATGTCTTAGCTATGCGAATTGACATGTACACCGTGCAAATAAAAATAGTCCCAAATGTGTATACGTCTTTTAATTTAACGTATAAATAAATACATTTTTATCTAAAACACGTCTTATACAATAGGAGATTTTAACAAAACTAGCAATAGACTAGGTCTTAGGCCCGTATTACTGAACGATCCTCAAGTACTGATCACTGTTTAAAACCAGTTTTAAGTTGAGCTTTGATTTTAGAACGTTCCTCAAGCAGAGATTTATTGATCACAGTTCAGCTGAGTTTACCTTTATTTTATATTGTCATCTGTATTTGAGCATAGATTTGATCTGTACTTACTCTACTGTGGTCCAGACTACGCTTGCGTAGAGATTTCTATTCTATTTCAGTTCAAATTCGTGTGTTATGTTGTTGAATTAAAGTTTATAATTACCGTATTGGAATAAGACCGATACTCAAGTAACGATTCTATCCTTAAGTAGTGATCAGGTGATTGAAGTGTACACTGTACTTGAGGAACCTTCTGTAATACGGGCCTTAGATGGCGTACAACGACGGTACAACAGAATAGAGCCCCAAGTTATAAAGTACTTTATTATATTCAGTCGTATTTATCGGCGTTTTCGTATTTTAATATCTCAACAGTTCATAATCGAAAGAGTTTTTAGCATTATCTTGGTTTTTTTTCAAAATAACACAATTCGTTTAGTTAAATTACAATGTATCTATTGGTGTCGATTCTCTTGTTCATGAACTAAACTTATGTTAAACTATCGCTTTCTTTTACTTATAGTAGATACAAGAAAGGGATGGCAATAATTTTAGAACTGTCAAATTAGTCGGAATTTAGATTTCCGTACAAGTTTAGTCGTGATCTCGGAACGTGCCTACTAGAATACAAAGAAATGTAGCACGTAAACTAATTTGACAGTTCTAAAATTGTTGTCGTCCCTTTCTTGTATCTACTATTAGTAAAAGAGAGCGATAGTTTGAAATAAGTTTAGTTCGTGAACAAGATAATCGACACCATTGTTATCTGGCTAGGCTTACGGAGAAAAATGGCCCATTCTGGAGGATCACAGCTCGGGGAGTTCTTATAGATTCTATACACACCGGCACAATTAGCGGAACAGAAAAAAAAGTGAGACTATGAGATAATAACGCATAATATTTGACGAAAATGTAATTAGACACAAAATATCAAATTTATTAACATCTTTTAACAACGACTTTGAAAAGTCTTCGTTATTTTTTATTGAAAAATAAAGAAATTTGAAATAAGTGAAATTTTTAGATGATTATTATTATTATTCATTTATTTCAGATTGATATCCATATTTTAGTTAGTAAACTTATAGCTATGTTAGAAAAAGAAAGTCTATACAAAATTACTTAAATTTTACTTAATAGCACCTATAATTAGGGCCACCCAGTGCCCTAATATAGGGCTGTCTGGGCGTTCAGCAAACGCTTTTAGAATGCTGTTGTTACTACCGCGCACTCTTAGAAGCAGCGACGCCACCTTCTTCCGGATTATGGCGTGAAAGCCATCAGTATATGCCTCCGCGAACATTCCGGACGCACTGCAGCGCCGCGATAGTCCCAACAGCATCCTAAATGCGTTGTTATATTGTACGCGGAGGACGTTGTAGGCTCGTCGCGAATACTTGACCCACAGGCTGCTGGAGTAGAAAGACTGGCAGTATGCTTTAAATAATGTTATTTTAACCTCCTTGGTGCAACGTGCAAACCTGCGAGCCAACATATTGCTCCTCACTGCCAACGCCCTCCGCTCTCTCTCTATATCTTCGTCATCTTCAAGGTCTGGGGTAACAATATGCCCGAGATATTTAAATCTATTGACCAGTTTTAAAACTGAGCCATCAAGTATTATTGGTGGGACTTCAGTTGGACAATTTTTACCAGCCTTAAAGATGAGAACCTCGCTCTTCTTACAATTGTATTTTAATCCATGTGCCTCTGCATATTTCTCACACACCCCAACTAGAATTCTGAGAGCGTTGATTGACGGAGCCAGCAGGACCATATCATCTGCATAGCTGATGTTACTAACACAGATTCCGTCAATATAACAACCAGTATGTATCCTGCTGAGTTCACCAATCAACTGGTCCATGTACAAATTAAAAAGTATTGGGGAGGATAGACCACCTTGTCTTACCCCACATCTCAGTCTATACTCATCGGACATAGTACTAGCCCATCTAACCTGATTAATTTGGTTAAGACACCAATACCTCAGTAGAGAAACGCACTCTCCCGCTACATTCGTGCCTTCTAGCTTGTCCCATAGCTTGCTATATTCTACTGAATCAAAAGCTTTCGACAGGTCTAGAAAGCACGCATATACCGGAGTTTTTCTGTTAGTATAATATTGAACAGTGTGCTTAAGGCCCAAAATAGCAGTTTCAGTCGACAGTCCGGCCCTGAAACCGAACTGTGCACTATGCAAGCTAATGTGCCTGGTGAGATGGCGATTAAGCAGACTGTCCAATACCTTGGCTGTGACTGTTGCGAGGGAGATAGGCCTGTAATTAGTTTTGTCCCCCATGTTGCCGGTCTTGTTCTTTATAACGGGAACCACTATTGTTCGTATTAAGGGTGCAGGTAAATAGCTGTGACTTAGACAAAGTGATAGCATCATGGCAAGCACGCGAGGCAGGTGCGGACCCGCATACTTGAGGTGCTCGATACTGAGACCGTCATGCCCGGGAGACTTCCCTCTTTGCATTTTATTGATTGTATTAGCTACATCTTTACCTCCAAAATTCAGAGTCTGCCCATCCCTGACGATCCCCCCATCGATCACCCCATCGGCAGACGCACATGTGCCCACTGTAAACAGGTCTCTAAACACATTTGCAATCATTTGATGATCACTTGTACCATCGACATTCACAGGGAGGCCTGACTTTGTGTTAAGTTTATTGGTGCCTTTCCAAAACTTTCCAAAATCTTTGGCTGTGTGGTTGGAGGCGAGCCTGTCCATTTTTAACTGCTCCTGCCTATCCTGACACCATTTTAGTTTTGCCTTAAAGATTTTTCTGGCCTCACACATTTCTTTATATACTATGCTACCTATAGGCTTACCTGCTAAAAGCCAGACTTGGTACTTTAGTCTGGCCTCTCTGTGAAAGTCAGCGACGTGTCTATTCCAGCCCGCTATGTACCCACCCCTCCTACAATGTTTCTTACTACATGTTTTGGTTGAAGCCTCCGACAATATTGCGATAAGGGTATTGTATAATTTATCCAATACAATCCTATGACTCATATCACAACACATATGGTCAGCACAACCACTAAGTTCTGAAGGGAAATCTATGTTCCGCAGCCCTGCATGACAGAGCTCACGGTACTCTTCAATTTGTACTGAACTTCTCTCACCCCATATAACATCGTTACAGATATTAGAAGAAATTGCAGTATCACATGTCACTATTGTTTTGTCTAGATCACATTGAACAAACAGAGGGAAGTGGTCAGACCAAAACACATCTTGTTTAACCCATACTTTCTTCACAGATGTTATCGCTGACTCACTTACAATGCAATGGTCTAACCACGTCTTACACCCATGGACATCGCTTATAAATGTATACGTATCAGATTTATCGCCTAACATATTCACATCAATACAACTCCAGTACTCTTCTATACAAAACTGCTGCAATTCATTATAAAAAAGCTCATGAGGGTGGGCATTAAAATCACCCAGAATGTAAATGGCTGACACGGTATCATATTCCTCCACAATCGAGCTTATGGCACTAAGACAGTCGGTAAAGTCCGCTAAGTTCTCCTTGGAATTTGTCGGCATGTAAACACTAAAAAACAGTACAGATCGATCACATACCTGTGCTACAATCCCTGCTATACGCACGTTTTTACAATCTATCACTGACACTGAGTTGAATGCACTATTACGCCACAACAAGGCCACTCCTCCATACGGCCTCCCGCACAGGGGGCCTGAAGACAGGTCAACTGCAGACGTACCGGTGCTTCCAAAATCACTGTCGACTGTGTTCAAAAGTGGCAGGTCAAAGTCCAGTAACCATGTTTCTTGAAGGGCCACTATATCAGCAGATTTACATAACGTTCTTATTCCTTCAATAGACCTTTTCAACGACTTGCAGTTGAAACTAACTAGGTTACTATATCTGCTTGTAGTTGTACTATACATTGGAATTCCTGTAGTAGTCGCCTCTTTCCTCATTATTTACATCTACTGGCCTTCTCTTGAAGTCTACAAAGCGTCTAAATGATATTCCTGACGGCCACAAGTTATCATCTAAGAACACATCAATATTATGTTGCATTACAAATAACTTGAACGCATTATAACCTCTATCTTTCCTCATTTGAATTTTTACTAAAGACACTTTTTCATTTGTTTTGTTATAAATATAATCAATTATATCATTTTCACAAACATCCTGATGAACATTCGATATAAATAATGGGATTTTTGTTTCTGCAGCTTTGAATTTATCCTCCACAATTGCTTTACCCCTACATTCTGTAAAACGGTTTCTACTTCGCTTCCGTTGTATTAATACCCATTGTTCATTATTTCTGGAAACATTTTTAAAATCACCATTTTCCGCAGCTTTTTCCGCATACGACTTATTTAACATCTCGCTGTTTGTAGACTTTGCAGATAAATCATTCTGTTTACATTCGTTCGTCGTTGCAGTTGTACCGCTAAACACAGCTGATGTATTGATTTCAGCCTGATGTTGTGATGCCTGATTATGAACCATCACAAAAAATAAAAAAAAGTAAGCATTAAATGATTTAACAATAAAATTAAAGCAAAATTAATAACGAGTGTTTCCCCCTCTTGCTCTGATTACGGTTTCCATTCGTCTGGGCATGCTACAGATTATGTTATCGATGATTTCTTGAGGCAACCGCTCCCACTCCTCAAGTAATGCGTTTCCAAGTTCATTCAGATTGTTGAGGGGTGGCATTCTGGATTTAACCCTTCTTTTTAGCAAGTCCCAGACATGCTCTATCGGATTCATATCGGGGGAATTTGCTGGCCACTGCATCACCGCTATACCTACGTGGCTCAGATATGCCTGTACCGATTGTGCACTATGAGCACGAGCATTATCTTGCATTAGAATAAAGTCGTCACCAATAAATGGCAAATGGTACAACATGTTCTTCTAAAATGTCTCTGATGTATCGATCTGCTGTCATGGTCCCTCCTGTGACTATCACTAACTCCGTGCGAGCTCCCAAACATATCCCTCCCCAAACCATAATCGAGCCGCCACCATAAGCCACTGTGTGTTCAAAATTAGACTGTATGTGGCGTTCTCCTTTGCGTCTCCATATTCGCTGTCTCCCATCGATCTGTTTTAAAAGAACTCCGCACTCATCAGTAAAGAGAACCTGCTGCCATTCGTTCAAATCCCAATGACGATGTTCTCGCGCATAGCTTAATCGGTTTACGCGGTGACGTCTCTCAAGTTTTGGGCCTTTGGCAGGTATATACGACCCTAAACCAACTTCTTCAAATCTCCTGCGAACTGTACGCTCACTTACTCGTACTCCTCGAACGTCTTCCAGTTCATTTCGAGCTTGTACAGCCGTTAATCGCGTATTCCTACGAACTCCAAGTTGTAAAAAACTGTCATCTCGCCTCGATGTACATCTTTTTCTACCTTGACCCCTCCTCCTCACAAGAGAATTAGACGATCTGTACCGCTGGATGCTGCGATGAATCGTTGATACTGGTCGACGAAGCCTTGAGGCAATCGATCTGTAGGTTCTTCTCATTTCATCAGCCCTAATGATTTCCAGTGATGTTAAGACAGGCATAATAAAGAGCTTTTAATAAACAAAATTGCCTATAGAATAACAAATTTATAAAAAACCATTAAGTGCAATTTTTCAAAATAATTACAATTACGTAGTTATTACTCGAACAAGTTGACAAAACGTATTGTTCGGGAAAATAAAACAAATGAATGAAAAAAGTGTATGTCATCTAATTTTCTATTTTCAAATTTGACAATAAATTAAAAAAATATCATAACTGGCCAGTTCCTCAAGTAAAAGATTTTAAAATCCTGCTTTTTTTGTGTTCCGCTAATTGTGCCGGTGTGTATAGGTTGAGAGATCAAAGATTCATTACACGAGTTTTTTTTTAACTTTCATAGTTATAATTTGGTATAAATGCTAAAGTAGCAGGGTCCTAAGCACATAAATAGATAGAATGGAAAAGTGGACAGGGCGCGCGTGCCAACACTGCTCCATAGTGTAGGGCATTTCAAAGCCTTTCTCAGTACGCCTTATGACTTGTTTCTGTAAATACTGTAACAAAAACCTGCAAAAATGCCTTATTGTGTTGTTTCTAACTGCAGAAACAAAAACTAAAGTACATTTGATTAAAGTTAATTTTGAAAAATTAATGACGTCAATATGTAAGGCGTAGTTTGTTCGAAAGTTGCCACGCATGAATCTCAAGTAAAATTGTGATTACAACCATTCTATCTATCTATTTCTGTGGTCCTAAGTCTAGTTGTTCTAGGTATTCAGATATAAAGTAATTTTTTGTGAGCTTTTCTAGAATTCTAGTAGGCATAAGCCCACTCTTCTAACACAGTATTATACGATCAAAAAAATCCATCACAGCGCGACAACTTTGACGTAATCCACCAGCATCTGCGGCTGGTTCCACGTCGCGAGCCAAGCGTCCATGTCCTGCCAGAAGTTCAGGAGCGCCTTCCTGCCGGGGTTGCTCCAAGGCTTCGGGCGCCCGTTTAAGGTCGTCACCCTGTCGGGGAACTCGGTGATGCTGCCGGCTGCCACACCCAGGGTTATGTAAAACTGGAACAAAGGTTAAGAGGTTAAGAGTTAAGAGATTCCAATTAAATATGATCGCGGTTTTTAGAGTTTACTACGCCTACACCTGATAGGTGAACTACGGATACAAAAAGTTTACAGTGGAACACCTAGGTGAACTACGTAGGTGTCTTGTAAGAAGATACAGTCTAACAAAGCAATTAGTATCCAGGGTCGCCAGATATAGATGAAGATTTCTCAGGAAATTATTATAGAACGGTTTGATTAGGGTTTTGTATAAATAAATACAGTTTAACTTTGTCCGCTATTTAAATGATATTTCACTCGAAAACATCCATAATTCTCTGAGAAAACTTCATTTATATCTGTCTACCCTGGATACTAATTGCTTTGTTAGACTGTACTGTTCCGTGTGGTGTCGGACACAAAGAATAGGACCATCTCAACTCTTCTCGTGGGTGTTGTACAAGACGACTAAGGGATTCACCAGAGGATGAGCAGCAGCGTTCTCTGAGTATTTATTCAACCAACTGCGTTCGCCAACCCGCCTGCAAAGCGTGGCGATTATAGCATAACCCCCTCTGGGAGAGGCCTATGTCTAGCAGTGGACGTCTTTCGCCTGAAATGATGAGATAGGCAGCTAATGATCTTTCGATACTACAACTCTTTGTATAATAATATGCCATGCTGTATCCAACGTAGGTAAGTTCAAAATAGTACAGTCGGCCACGCGTCAGTGGTAACACGAACTACGAAAATCACCTACTGCTTACGAAATAAAGACGCTATCAAGGTAAACTATTACAGTTCTGGAAGAATCTGGGAGTGTCCTTGATGGCAATTATATTATTATTTTGGGAAAAGTGGTAAGATTTTGGCAAGGCCCCTATGTCACTGCCCTCTAAAAGATCAATTGTAATGTCTTTAATAGTAGGTATACTAGTATTAGCAATAAAGCTAAGTTTGTGTGGCCTACACCCAAGATGCTGACTTCCAATGTGGTGGTAAAAGGAACATAGGAGTATCTGTATGGCACGAAAATTGTTTTCTTCTTTCTCAACCTGAGAAGGAAAGCATAGAAATAGATTTTATTAGTAACTCACATGATCATCGAAGGGCGCCATCTTGGTCCCGAGGTCGAGCAGCGTGCGCGGGAGTTGTGAGCACTGCTCCGGGAAGCGGCCTCGCAAGCCACTCGCCGTAGGCTCCACGCGAGCCCACTCCACTCCATCCACCGACAGGGTTATGCGATCTGTAATGTAGGGTAGAAATAACTATTTTGGAGGAGAAATTCGATATATTGAGCAGAGTTCGTGGTAGCTAGGTAGGTATATAGGATTTAATGTGGAGGAGAAATTCGATATCTTGAGCAGAGTTCGTGGTAGCTAGGATTTAAAGTTGAGGAGAAATTCTATATCTTGAGCAGAGTTCGTGGTACCTAGGATTCAAAGTGGAGGAGAAATTCGATATCTTGAGCAGAGTTCGTGGTAGCTAGGATTCAAAGTGGAGGAGAAATTCTACACGCTGAAATTTGAATCGCTTGTTTCCCGAAAAGGGGTTATTGATTGTACTCATCATTATGAACAACTTTTACTATGGGACCAAACCTGAAATCGCGAAAAAAATATCAGGTGGTTAATCAGTCAGTATCAGTACCTAAATTTTATCGATTTAAGTGAACACAAATGTAGGGACCAACTGATATTTTTTTTCGCAATTTCAGGGTTTGTCCCATAGTAAAAGTTGTTCATAATGCTGAGTACAATGACCCCTTTTCGGGAAATAAGCGATTCAAATTTCAGCATGTATATCTTGCGCAGAGTTCGTAGTGGCTCAGCGGTTAAAGCGACTGATGTAGGTACCTGAACCAGAAGTAGCAGGCTCGAATCCTGATCATGATCTAATTTTTCCATAATTTGTAACATAAGTACCTAGTAACTTATTCATTATCATTAATTAAGAAGTCGGAATAACTAGGCGAGAAGAGCCGAAGCGCTTTTGTGTTGAAAAAAATAGACATCACATTTTTTATTAATGTTATTCAGTGTTCAATGAAGTGCAGAAAACCAATATAAACGAACATAGGTATACGTACTACATTTTTTTTTAAATTTATGAATAGTTACCTACTGACAAACCTGATCACACCTTGCCCAAATTATCCATATCCATAGATACTGTAACGTAAAAAATATGGAAGAAAACACTTTTCACATCACAAACACGTTTAATTTAAGGTAAAAAATAACGGGTCGAAATATTTTTTTAAAATGTACAAAAGGGTAAAAAAAAGATACTTCGAAAAAAAAAGGCACTGCAGAGTCGAGATTTTACATATAGATTGACCGGGATGTTAATCGAGCTAAACACAAACTGTCTCGAAAAAAATAAAAGATTGCATGCAACGTTTCGTTTTTTCGTCCCCTTACATAAAATAAAATATCATATACCGCGGATGGCAAGAAATGTAAAACTAAACAGGAAAAAAATACGCTGCTATATACCACTACTATAAAAGAAAATAAAAGTGAGGTCTTGAAATAAACTGCTGTCCTTGTGAAGATGGTAGGGATTTCGCACTCCCGGAAGGCAATTTGGGTGGAGTACAGCGACGAAGATTTGGCTCTTTCTTCCTCAAATCTTCCGTCCTGGACCCTCAGCAACACTGCTTTGGTGCCGGATCAAAACCAGGCCCCATGCAGCTGGTCCCACGGGGTGAAGCCGAAACCCGGCTTGTGTACTAATATGAACGTCTAAGGACAAACAAATAGGACGTTCAGACAAAGGACACAAGCAGAATCTTTTGAATTATTGGGAGAATGAATAATTAGTAAATGGGATTAAATAACAGAAAAAAAATATGAAATACATACCAAAATAACAGGAGAGAACAAACTGACATCGACACCTTTTTACAAGTACAAAATGTAGCCGACTGGATAACCAAACAACGGTGTAAAACCGGACAATTATGATCACATCAGCAAAATTTTGGTGTAAATGAACGAACACAAGAAGAAAACCAGTTCTGATGGCTACCAAATCTGCAATGACGCGCTTTGAAAATAAAAAATTGACGATAGAAATTTACGAAATCGAAGTTCAAAAATGACACGCCAAGTGAATTTTTATAAAGAATTTACAAAAAAAGGTAGTAATAAAAAAATGCAAAAAGTTTTTATCCGTAGCGGGTTAACGCTACAGTACCCCTTTTCCAACAAAAAAAAAAACTGTGGCAACCCTGAAAGGATGTGACAACCCTAAAAGGATGTGACAACCCTAAAAGGATGTGACAACCCTAAAAGGATGTGACAACCCTAAGGATGTGACAACCCTAAAAGGATGTGACAACCCTAAAAGGATGTGACAACCCTGAGTTAATGTATTATTTATTAAAGGAGTGAGCCAACACAAAGTGAAAGACCAAACAAAAGAAAAGTGGCATCTCCAAAAGGAGTGATAACACGAAAAAAAAAAAAAAAAAAAACCTAAGACCTTACTGAAATTAAATAAACCTTGTTAAATAAACTAACTTAAATTAAACTAACTTAGTACAAATATACTTTAATATATAAACTAAATTACTCTAATTAACAACAACGAAGTGCAGCAGAAACTGAATAAAAATGAAAGTTGACCTTCACCTAAACGTTATCAGTGCGAGCTTCAGATGCGTCGCGAATAACGGAAAACATTAAAGCTAGGAAATGATAAATCACATTAGACCAAACTGACCAAATTATAGTTTGGAGATCCCTAAATAATAAGAAAAAAATAAAAATAAACGAAACTTCAAACAAAAAATTCCGTCTAAGGAAAATACTAGCGGCTTCAGTCAAAAAATATACGACCTCAGTCAAAGATACGACTCCAGTCAAACAAAACAACACGGAGTCAACGAATAAGTATTAAAACAAGAGAGGAAATAAATAAATTCCAGATGTGAAATTAAATAGTAAACGAATGTCCTACAGGGTGTGGTGTAACTTTCACCAGATAAAAGGATGACATATCGAAAAATAATTTATAGTGAATTATTCAAAAGAATTAGAATATATCACATAACAGAAGGTTCGAAAGTGAGAGGACAACTTGTAATAGGATAAATATACAAAGGGAGGGAATTCTTAAGTTATTAACCAAGAGGAAATCCTGTAACATTGGATAGATTACTAAATGAAACTCAAAATTCAAGTGAAATGAGTGTCTAAACAATAGAAAAAATTATACCGACTCTAAACAGAACGATTGATAGCGCCACCTAGCGGCGTAAGATTAAACAATTAAATAACCGGTCATGAAAATAGTTCAAGACACAACCGCTAGATGTCGCTATTTAGTTGATTATAATAATCGAAATATTTATTTCAAAAATTAATTTATAATTTTAAGAAGTTAGAGTTAAAGTAATTCTTATGGTCTTATTGAACAGATTGAATCATTTAAGAATATCTTTAATATGATATTGTCCAGAATGAACAGAATCACAGTCTTGAAGGACATAAGTGGTTCTAGAAACGACCCTAATAACACGGCATTTAATAAAGCGGGGAGCGAGTTTACCAGAAAAGTATTCAGCAGATGAAGATTTAGAAAAATTACGCCTCCATACAATGTCACCAACGTTAAGTGTAACCGCTGTACGGTTCGCGTTATACGTTCGAGAATTTCGGAGAAAGGCAGTAGAGAGATTGTCAGCTACTTTCGCATAAACATCGGCTAGGGAAGTTAGATTCTTAGCGTGTATTTCCCGACATCCAGCTAAATTATTGCTTGGGGTCTGGCTAATAGCGCGGGATGAATCCATACAGACTTCTCTACCGAATATGAGAAAGTTTGGCGTAAAACCAGTGGCTAAATTAAGACAAGAATTGAGATATAGTTTGACTTTAGGCAACATCTTTGCCCAATTCCTTTGGTTCTCGCCAACCAAAATGCTCAAACACGTAATGACACTTTGGTTATAGCGTTCAACCGTATTGGCCTGTGGTGTATAATATGGGGTAAATGACGGGGAATCAATGTGAAAAGACCTAAGATAGTTTAAAAACTGATTACTACGAAAAACGGTAGCATTGTCACAGAGAATAGACCGTGGAACACCAAAATTAAAAAATATTTCAGATTCCAGAGCTTTAATAACTGAACTGGTGTCAACCTTCTTAAGGGGAACAAGCCAGACATATTTAGAAAAAACATCAACCATAGATAAAATGTATTTGAACCCATAATAAGCGATTGGTAATGGGCCTATGATATCGATTGAAATCATTTGTAAAGGCAAGGAAACCACCTTGGGGTAACACATAAGACCACGGGGTTGAGTATTAGCGATCTTATAAGCTTTACATACATCACATTGCTTAAGAGCCGTGGTTACATCCCGAAACATGTTCGGCCAATAGAAAATTTCCTTGAGTTTATGATAAGTCTTGGTTACTCCAGGATGTATCGAAGGAGGATTATTATGTACTTCCCAAATCGCGGATGGAACCTTTTCAGCAGGTAAAACTACACGCCAAGGATCAGGACACAAAGGAGTAATGATCGGCATGCGTCTTAAGAGAGCACCGTTCCGAATGGCGTATGCAGGAAACATTTGTGGAGTATCTCGAGCACCAACATAAACCCTTTTATACCATCTATCATTAGTATGTTCAGGACCTTGATCAAATGTAACCGGACTTGCGTACATCCTAGATAAAGCATCAGGTACGACGTGTTGCGAACCCTTACGGTGAACGATATCAAAAGTATATTGGGAGATAATAGTAGCCCATCGAGCTAAACGGCCGGAAGGATTATGAAGCGTGAGGAGCCATTTCAAGGCCATGTGATCAGTTATAACACTAAACTTCATTCCATCTAAATAACACCGAAAATGCTTAATAGAATCAAGTACAGACAAAAGTTCGCGCTCAGTAGTACTATAATTGCGTTCAGCTTTGGAAAATAAGCGGGAATAATAAGCGATAGGGTGTTCAACATTATCAATCTTTTGTGAAAGAACTGAACCGAGACCAACCGCTGACGCATCACACTGCAAAAAGAATGGTTTCGAGAAATCCGGACAAGCCATAACCGGTGTATTGATTAACGCGACCTTTAATTTGGTAAATGCGTCTTCGGCGGCATTATCCCAATTTATAAGATCACGACCTTTCTTTTTTCCAATAAGGGCAGTGAGTGGAGCTATTATAGAAGAAAAACCATCAACAAAGCGTCTATAATAGGAACACATTCCAATAAAACCACGTAGTGACTTAGCTGTAGTAGGGGTTGGATAGTCCCTAATGGCATCAAGCTTGCTGGGGTCAGTTTGTAAACCCTTCTCATTTACAATATAACCCAAATATTTTAGTTCGCTTTTACAAAATTCGCATTTTTTAAGATTAATAGATAAACCGGCTTCCTTAAGACGGTTTAGAACCTTTCTAAGGAGCGCGACGTGACTGTGAAAGTCTTTTGAAATCAGAATTAAGTCATCAACGTAACCGAAAACACAGTTATCACTGGTAGAAGTGAATTCAAAATTAACAATCATATCGGTAAGACGTTGCATCTCAGAGGCTGCATTTGTGAGACCAAATGGCATTCTGACAAACTCGAATAAACCACGTTGAGGAACTATAAAAGCAGTTTTCTCACAGCTCTCATCATCAGCAAGAGGGATCTGCCAAAAAGCACTTCTAAAATCAAGCGAGCTTATATATCTTGCGCCGCGAAGGTTGTCAAGGATATCGTGAATACGAGGGAGAGGATAAGAATCCCTCGTAGTAACGCTATTCAATTTCCTACTGTCAACGCAGAAACGAACGGACCCATCCTTCTTAGTTACCATAACCACTGGACTAGCCCACGGAGAACGAGAGGGACGAATGACACCCACCTCCAGCATCTTATCAATCTCCTCGTTGAGGATCTTTAATTTAACAGGAGAAAGAGGGTAAAACCTTTGTCTAATTGGTGGTCCACATGTGTTAATCTTGTGTGATAACCAAGTAGTCTTACCCAGACCAATCTTGTCAGATGAAATGACTTCGAACTCATCAATGACCTGTTGAAGACATAGTTCTTGTTCAGGTAATAGAACGTTACGCGGATGTACGTAACGAACCTCACTAATACAAGAAACCTGAGGAAGGCAGTGGTTGTCGGAAGGAAGGTACATATTGCCTTTGATATTTTTGTTAAAAGCTTGACTAAAAACGGAAGTTAAACCAAACTTATTCCAGAATTCAATACCTAGAATAACAGAAGAAGACATAGAACGAGCTACTAAAAATTCATGGACAAAAGTTGTATCATTAAACTTAACTGGGAGATAAATTGTTCCCAAAATATCAATAGGAGAGTTATTAGCAGAAATAACACGAGGGCATGAATCGTTTTTACCCAGAGAGATACCTAGTTGCTGGGTAAAACAATCACTAATAAGGGACATTTGTGCTCCAGAGTCAAGTAACGCTTTAATGACACGGTTACACAATAAAATCTCGATAAACGGTCGGTTATCAGACGAATCGGACGTTATCACCGGTGACACTGTACGGAGCAATGCGTGTCGCCGGTGGATTAAACATTTTTTGGATTGCATTTAGGGCAATCACGGGTTATAAAACCAGGCGTGTGGCACTTAAAGCACAGCATACCAGGGAAGTCAGGACAAGTACGATAGGGATGTCCTGTTTTATTACATTTTGGGCACATTTGCGATTGGGTGGTAGTGCTCGAAGCAAATTTAGTCGTTTCGGGTAAAAAGCTTTCGAAATGTGAAGTCATATCAATAAGAGAGTCCATATCAGTAAATTTATGAATCGATAGACACGGGAAGTATCTGGAATGCATGTTATGTATAATAATTTCCAAAAGATCTGACTCATTGACCGGTTTGCGTAAGGAGTCATTCAGTTGAGAAATCCTTATAACAAAATCTTTAACAGTTTGATCAGGTTTTTGCTTTAGATTCCTGACCTGTTGCTCGGTTTTAAATTCAAAATCTACAGAACCGAAAGTCTTTACAAAATACTGTTTAAGTTCCAGATACGTTAAATCAGATCGGCGGATCGACCTATAATAAGTTAATGCGACTCCGGACAAAACTTCGTGGAAGCGTTTCAAAAGGTATCCGTCAGACAAATCATCCGCTTCCTTCTGTTCCTCAATACTCAAGAAAAATTGCCGAACACACGTACTACCATCATAAACAATTTGCCACTTTTTAAGTGAAAATCGTTTTTGGACGTAAACCGGACAGTCTTCCGATTTCATTGGAGAAGGAAGCAAAGAATGACTAGAACCATGCGTTGTCCTAGGTGGAATCGGTGGTGGTCTGGAAATAATAGGACTTTCGCGAAGAGGAGTCTCACAGATAGGAGCTTCTTCTGCCATGTTTAATTACAAAAAGGGTAAACAAGAAGTAGGTCGGACCTAAGAACTAAATAAGAAATAGACTCAAACAACCGTGCAAACAGCTTACCTTTGGTCACGACGCCTAAACATCCACACACCAAACACACGCTACGGGAAACTAACTAAGACTAACAACAGGATCAGAATAAAATTCGGGTTAAAATTATTATTTGGAAGGAATAATAAAAGAGTTCAATATTGGGAATAGTTACAAGGTTAGTATTAAAAATTGTATTTCACAAACAATGTATTAAAGCAAAGTATGTTGACTTCTTCAAGCAATTTCGTGAAATGAGAAACAATAAATGGATCTTTCGAGAAACACGCAATTCCTTCAACTTCTATTCGGGACTCTGTACGACTCTAATACCTGAAACATAGAAAGAAAAAAAAACAATTGAAATTTTGCTCGCTAGGAGCACCACACACGAAATAACAAAAAAATAAAATTATATCAGTATTAATAAATATTAAATACTTACTTTAAATTCGGGCGCCAATTTGTAACGTAAAAAATATGGAAGAAAACACTTTTCACATCACAAACACGTTTAATTTAAGGTAAAAAATAACGGGTCGAAATATTTTTTTAAAATGTACAAAAGGGTAAAAAAAAGATACTTCGAAAAAAAAAGGCACTGCAGAGTCGAGATTTTACATATAGATTGACCGGGATGTTAATCGAGCTAAACACAAACTGTCTCGAAAAAAATAAAAGATTGCATGCAACGTTTCGTTTTTTCGTCCCCTTACATAAAATAAAATATCATATACCGCGGATGGCAAGAAATGTAAAACTAAACAGGAAAAAAATACGCTGCTATATACCACTACTATAAAAGAAAATAAAAGTGAGGTCTTGAAATAAACTGCTGTCCTTGTGAAGATGGTAGGGATTTCGCACTCCCGGAAGGCAATTTGGGTGGAGTACAGCGACGAAGATTTGGCTCTTTCTTCCTCAAATCTTCCGTCCTGGACCCTCAGCAACACTGCTTTGGTGCCGGATCAAAACCAGGCCCCATGCAGCTGGTCCCACGGGGTGAAGCCGAAACCCGGCTTGTGTACTAATATGAACGTCTAAGGACAAACAAATAGGACGTTCAGACAAAGGACACAAGCAGAATCTTTTGAATTATTGGGAGAATGAATAATTAGTAAATGGGATTAAATAACAGAAAAAAAATATGAAATACATACCAAAATAACAGGAGAGAACAAACTGACATCGACACCTTTTTACAAGTACAAAATGTAGCCGACTGGATAACCAAACAACGGTGTAAAACCGGACAATTATGATCACATCAGCAAAATTTTGGTGTAAATGAACGAACACAAGAAGAAAACCAGTTCTGATGGCTACCAAATCTGCAATGACGCGCTTTGAAAATAAAAAATTGACGATAGAAATTTACGAAATCGAAGTTCAAAAATGACACGCCAAGTGAATTTTTATAAAGAATTTACAAAAAAAGGTAGTAATAAAAAAATGCAAAAAGTTTTTATCCGTAGCGGGTTAACGCTACAATACCTACTAATATTATACATGCGAAAGTAACTCTGTCTTTTTGTCTGTTTGTTTGTTACCTTTTCACGACTAAACCTCTGAACCGATCGTAATGAAATTTGGCAAAGCGGTAGCCTGGGACCTGGAGAAGGAAATAGACAACTTTTTATTCCGGGAAGATAAACAGTGTCCGATGGAAGCGCGAAGTCTTTCAGTGATAAACCGAATCACACGCGTGCGAAACAGCAAACAGAAGCTATTGTATTATAATGTATATTATTCAATGTTATTTCTTTTTTACCTGGTGCCCACCGAACCGAATACTCGTGGTAGTCGTCTCCCCACAGGCCGTTGTTCAACATCTTGTTGTTCAGTAGAGTGTCGTGGCATTCGAAGTCCATGATGGGTCCACCGAACAGAAGCTGGAAAATAGTTCGCAAGATGTTACGATGTTGGTGTGAGGACTGACAAAGATTCCTTTTCTTGCCTATTGCATCTGCATATACTGCTAGCCTCACAGCATAATGACGTTAGTAAATATTTGCCAAGCATATGGAACAAGCCACCCAGGAGTGAAGATACCCAGTGCATCCAGAGAGTTCAGCACCGCTACTAATCTACTGTCTGGGTAGGTAATCTATTTATTACGTTGTGACCCTTATAGCTCGCGATTATCATTAGCCTTTTTTTTTGTGACGAAGAATAGTAGATTGATATACAAGGGTCTAAAGGAATCAATTCCCATACTTAGACGAGTAGGAATTTATGACTTTCAACCGTGTTAAACACTTTACTTTTCATTTCTAATATAAGGAATGTAAAAACTACAATTTTTTTAAACCTAGATTTTGAATTTCGGTACAGCTTTTTACAATAGATAGATAGATCATTTATTTGTCACAATATGGTACAATACAGTTGTTATTATAAAAAAATTGGATCCAACATATTCTGCCGTTTCCGGCGTACAAATATTTAAATTTTTTAATGGTATTGGAATAATTTTAGAATACAAAAATTTCATTATACTACAATTATCAGATAATTTATAATTGAATAATCGTAGAAAATTAAAATACTTACTTAAAATACAATTTTTGTTACAACATTGCAGGGTATATCAATAATTATTTAACAATAACAATTTATAATAATAATTTTAACATAAAATATAAATTAAAACTGAATGCGAGTCAAATTTGTCATTTAGGAAGTCATTTACAGAATAATAACATTTATTTAACAAAAATTTAAGTAATTTAGTTCTAAAGATATTCATTGTTTTGAAACATTCAGGCAATTTATTATAAATATGTATTGCCATAGAAAACACGTTCCTAGAATTCTCTAAAAAAAATCTCTAGAATTCGTGTTTTTCATGTATGTTCGCATAAACTGTTTTTTATTTACTATAGATAAACGCTCGACAGTACATTATATTTACATGACGCAAAGGGACAGTCACGCGCCACCTTCAAAATTTTGGTTTATGTTAAGATTTTGAAATACATACAAGGATTATTTTTTACTTTTTAGTTAAGGTTTTTGAAGTCGGTTTTATTTTTTGTTAAAAAGTTTTTCTTTATATGTTTGTGAACAAAGACGCAGATTTCATGTACGTACAGTGCTGGAAGCGGTAATATTTTATGTTTGCGAAAAAGAGGAATACAACTATCTAATTGATGTGCACCGCATAAAGACCTAAGACATTTTTTTTGTCCACGAAAGGCTCTAATAGAGTCAACAGAATTACCCCATATTATTAATCCGTATCGTAGGATTGAAGAAACGTATCCATGATAGGCAGCAAGTGCGGCCTCCATGTTAGCCACTCGTCTTAGGCGATAAAGAACAAAAACAAATTTATCTAGCTTTGTACATAGATTATTGATATGTGTCTTCCAATTACAAAACTTGTCTATTGTTATACCTAAAAAGTTAGTATTGTCGACTTCATCTATTACATTATTTCCATATTCGACTTTAAGTGATCCTAGTTTGCTATTATGTGTTTGAAACCATAATAGTAAACTAATACAGAGTTAGTATCCCGCCAAATTATTAGTCTTTTAAAATTTTTAAATATGGAACACACCGCGTCACGAGCGTCACGGGGCGTCCCGGTCCCGCTTAATAGGTATTTTTTTTAATTCACACTGTCTGTTTATGTTTATACACTCACAAGACCCCAGCTTTTTTAAATCGATATTTTCCATAAAAGTAAAATTTATCGTAACCGACTAGTTCTATTTTAAAAATTCATTCCCGCCCTAGAGAGGGAAGCACTTACTTACTATGAGTCTTTTCCGCACTAGAGAGCAAAGAGAATATAACCACTACGTTTACTAGAGAGGGAAGCAGCGTCTTCCACCCGCTACTTAGATCAAACAAACTACATACTCGTGTGTGTTCCGTGTGGTGCCGGACATAAAGAATAACACCACCCTTTCTCTTCTCATGGGTGTCGTAAAAGGCGACTATCGTATTCACCAGAGGATAGGTAGCAGCGTTCTCTGAGTATTTAACCAACCAACTGCGATCGCCAACCCACCTGCCAAGCGTGGCGATTATGGAATATCCCCCCAATATTCTTGGGGGAGGCCTATGTCCAGCAAAGGACGTCTTTCGGCTGAAATGATGATAATGATGATGACATACTCGTGTATGAGAAATGAAAAATGCCTATCGCATGTCATCCCACCCGGGGAGGCGGTGTGGCTATGTGGAGCTACTCTCGCCTTGGGTGGATGAGTCGCGAGGACTCCAATGCATGGCATTTGCGACTCATCCAGCGCGGCCCACCTCAGGGCCTAACAAATTTAACCTAAAATCTATTTCGGTAATGTCCGGGCATCATCATTAGCCTATATCAGCTGAACCTAGGCCTGTCCAATTACACGCCACTAATCTCGATCTTTGGTCATTTTTATCCAGCTTGCGAAGGCCGTCACTCCACCTAGCCTGACGACGTCCCACGCTACGTTTGACAATCCTCAACTCAAGAACACCACTCTTCTATCGGTCATCCGTTGGCGATGACAGATGGAAAATATTTGCAGTGGTTTTTGCAAGTGTGAATGTCTCCGAGCTGCAGGGCAATTGCGTAACTCATTTGATAGTTTCATTTTGATGTAAAGACGATGTTGATAATATCGCAATGGTCATCGTAGTGAAGCTATACCTTATTTGAGTAGTCAGTAGTGCCACTGCGAAGCTCCCTGTTGCCGCGGGCGGATGCTATATTGATCTGTCCAGAACTGTAGTGTAAGCTTCCATATTTTTTCAGGAATGGTTCCAAGAGAATTTCTGTAAGAAGACAGTTAAATATTAAGTCCTACTAACTTCTGTAAATTAGAGTGATGACGTCGTTTTCCGTTTCCAACTTTTAACCAAAGATTCCATCTAACTCAGAACGTTGTTTTTGTGAAACTATTTTCCAGTCTCCAAAAACCTATCCGTATAAATTGGGGGAATAAAAAAGGCGGACAGAATCTCGCTAAGCAAGAGCATCTCTAGCCGCGATTATGCAACAAATCTCGCGCGACGGTAGTCGTTGTTGTTTATATTGTGAAACTGTGGTTGTTGTAGTGTCATAATAGTAGTTTATGAAACTGTTGCATAACAGGGGTTATTAAAACACGAGTGTGAGTTTAAAAACCGAGCCGTAGGCGAGGTTTTTAATAGTATCACACGAGTGTTTTAATACCTAGTTATGTCAGTTTCATACAATACTTTATCTAAACTCATACAATTTTAAATAAAATACCACAGTCAAAATCTTGGTAACAAATTCAATCCAAAGCCAAATCCAGTAGGCCATGGCGCGCGGCCGCGCACACGCCGCGCACGCGCGCTGGCGCACGTCAACACAGATAATAAAATATAGTCTGGCGAAAACATTATAATCGGAACTAATTTTCTATCCTTGTCAGGATTCCGTCAATCTGTGTTTCATCATACAAAAAATATGCCTGTAAACACTTAAATATAATTAAAAGCAATTATGACAATCCAAAGTTCTGCCAAAAACACGATTTTAAACGATAACATTATTTAATGTACGACTAGTGGCGCCACCCTGAATTTTGTGTACTCTTTGGTGCCAAACTGTACGACTGCTAAAAAAAGGTTTGAAAACTCCTTGGTTGGGTCGAAGTGGCATTAAAAACTCCTTAGTTGGGCTGAAGTGTGCGGTTATGGAAAAAAAATTAAATTACCGCATTGTTTTGTTCAACAAACTGTATCGTAATGAATTTTATCTACACTCGTATCGTAAAATTCGAATTATGAACTCGAAAGTAATGTCATAATGACATACTTTACGCACATGCACCTGTAATGAATTTAAAAAGTTTCATTACGATACAGTTTGCTGAACAAAACAATGCGGTAATTTAATTTTTTTTCCATAACCGCACACTTCAGCCCAACTAGGGAGTTTTTAATGCCACTTCGACCAAACCAAGGAGTTTTCAAACCTTTTTTTTAGCAGTCGTACAGTTTGGCACCAATGAGTACACAAAATTCAGGGTGGCGCCACTAGTCATACATTGAAAATTTTTATCGTATAAAATCGCGTTTTTGGCAGAACTTTGGATTGTCATATTGCTTTTAATTATATTTAAGTGTTTACAGGCATATTTTTTGTATGATAAAACAGAGATTGACGGAATCCTGACGAGGATAGAAAATTAGTTCCGATTATAATGTTTTCGCCAGACTATATTTTATTATCTGTGTAGGCGCGCACCAGCGCGCGTGCGCGGCCGCGCGCCACGGCCTACTGGATTTGGTCATCGTTACTTGTAAATTTATTGTTATTGTTTACGTTATTATTATGGTTTTGTATGTCGAAAGTTTTATTCTGGGCAAAAATATCTGACTACAGCAGTGATACTGAACTGAGGAGAATATGACCCCGCCTGAATTTCTGGATGCAGCAACGTAAATGACGAACAATCTTTTACCAGAGAAATCAAGAAAAACAACGACAATGTTACCAAGATTTTGACTTTGGTATCTTATTTAAAATTGTATGAGTGTAGATAAAATAGTGTATGAAACTGACATAATTAGGTATTAAAACACTCGTGTGATACTATTAAAAACCTCGCCTACGGCTCGGTTTTTAAACTCACACTCGTGTTTTAATAACCCCTATTATGCAACAGTTTCATAAACTACTATTTTTTAATTCATTACAGGTGCATGTGGGTAAAGTATGTCATTATGACATTACTTTCGAGTTCATAATTCGAATTTTACGATACGAGTGTAGATAAATAAAATAACAATAGCCGTCTGGTGCGTTAAAATGCTGTCAAAATTATAAGTAGTGGGTTTATTTGAGAGTCAATCTTTTCTTAGCGAGATTCCGTTCGCCTTTTTGTATTCGTCTGAGTATGACAATATTTGATTTTACATATTAATTATTAACACCACTGCAAATAGATTTTAACTTATTTTTAACCAAGTAACTTTCTAACAACCTGGATATAACCAATCTCCTTGCGGCAGCTTAGCCCTAACTGTCACAGTTCCATAGGTGAACGAGAAGGCCTTCGTGGTGATTCTACCACTGACTATAGGTGGCAGGATGTCTGCGCCCCAGGCCTGCTTCATGCAAGCTTCGGCTGATGATGTGCACCTGGAAACGTAGGGAGAAGTACCTATTAGTACATAGAGATTAGAGGTTACAGAAATGGTCTCAGCCACAACATTAGGTGTGGTTCTGTGGTGTGGTAAATAAAAATAAAACTGACCTTTACAATCATGGTTAAGGCCCAGAACGCCGCGGAATGAGAGTAAGCGCGAAGCAAAATACGAGGCTTGGCGGGAAGGAGTAGTGCGGCATGAAGTTGACGCCACTCCGAATGAAAGTGCATAGTTATAAGCGAAAAATAAATATTACTCAGAAAACATGTGTATTTTCGATAAAATGAATTATTAAAATTATTTCAAAATAATAAAACAATATTTAGGAAAAATATCATACCAAAATACCAATAAAAAAATGTAGGATATATTTAGGAAACTGTTTGAAAATTCCGTGTTTCCATGACTTACGGTGCCGAGACGTGGACACTGACAGTTGGGCTAGTCCACAAATTTAAAGTCGCTCAGCGAGCTATGGAGCGAGCTATGCTTCGAGTTTCTTTGAAGGATAAAATCCGTAACGAGATTATCCGGAGAAGAACCGGAGTGACCGACATAGCTTGTAGGATCAGTAAGCTGAAGTGGCAGTGGGCTGGCCATGTCTGTCGAAGGACCGATGGCCGTTGGAGCAGACGAGTCCTTGAGTGGAGACCGCGAATCGGCAAACGCAGCGTGGGGCGCCCCCCTGCCAGGTGGACCGACGACCTAAAGAACGTGGCTGGGGGGGACTGGATGCGGAAGGCAGAGGACCCAGTGTTGTGGCGCAACTTGGGAGAGGCCTATGTCCAGCAGTGGACTGCGATAGGCTGAGTTGATGAATGTCACATAGGTAGCTATAAAACGTTCCCCTGTGGCAGCGACGAAATGTACTTACCCATAGAAATATAACACATTATAATATGTCTATGTACTTATTTAGCGGTTTACATTTATGGTTATCATTGATGTTTGTCGAGAAATCTAAATAGGTAGCAGGTACGGTACGATACCATGTGTAATAAATGCTTATTATACATTATGACGATACATCGCAGTGTTACATTTTGTCGACAAGATCCCTGCTACATTACACACCTACCTACCACTGCCATCGAAAATTGAGTGCAAGCGATTTTAGCCTTAATGGTGGTTCACCAGAAAGATTTCTGAGTTGATTGATGATTGATTGATTGAGGTATGTTTGGATTTTTTTATGATCGAGCCCAGCGACATCGAGCCAAATAAGTGCATTCATGTTTTCGACATAATAATATTGTCACATCTATCCTTGAGTAACGTGTATTTTAATTTCAGTACCATAGAGTGAGTAGTTTTTGAGCGGGATTCGCATTAGTTTGTTGACTTACGGGTTTCGGCCCCTTAAGGCTTTTACACAGAATCAATAATTGCCATCGGATATCTTACCTATATAACATAATCAGCCTACTATTGTCCCACTGCTGGATACGGGCCTCTTGTCAGAATGAGAAGGTTAAGGCCTTAGTCCGCCACGCTGGCCTAGTGAGGGTTGGCGGACTACACACACCATCGAGAACTGTATGGAGCACTCTCAGGTACAAGCAAGTGATAATCAAATTCTGAACCGCACATTAATTCGAAAAGTCAGAGGTGCGGGCCAGGTTCAAACTCAATCTTCTTGCGTAAAAGGCAAGCGGTTCAACCGATAGGCTATGATGACTTATACACCATGCTTGGCAAGCTATTTGTGGTTTACAAATGAACTCCTGTTACAAGTGCCTATAACAAGATCTACAGAAAAAGATCAGATATTGGACTTTGCAGGTCTTTCAAAGATCTTAACGACCAATTTATAGGTTCTAAGCTTAGGGCGAGCACGGACCTGTCGGGAGTGGATGGAGACTGCGGAGCGTTCTTAAGCCCCCGGCCAAAGGTTAGAAGAGGAACATCACGGTAGTTTTACTCGGTAGAAGTCCGACACTGGTGTCGATTCTCTTGTTCACGAACTAAACTTATTTTAAACTATCGTTCTCTTTTACTAATAGCAGATACAAGAAAGGGCGGATGGAGTCCCTAACGGGACTCTCCGCCCCCAAAGCCCGGTTAAGCACGAAGAGCACTCTAGTGCTTCCTGTGAGTAGCCAATTCGAAAAAAAAAAAAAAAAAGGATGGCAATCAATTATATAATGATAACATCAGGTGGGCCTTTAGCTCGTTTCGTCATCCTATACTATAAAAAAAAACATGCCGACTAAAATACAAAGAAATGTAACACGTAATCTACAGAACAAAAATTGTTGCCATCCTTTTCTTGTATGAACCTACAATAGTAGTATAAGAGAGCGATAGTTTAAAATTAATTTAGAACGTGAACAAGAGAATCGACATGATAGATGACTCCGTCACCTCGGCGGAGTGCGTCCATGAGGATTTCCCCACGAAAAAAAAATGGTTCTCATAATGAATTTTGTCTCGTTATATTAATAAAACAAGAACTATATTTACCCACTAAAGAGATTGACGGATCCGGTGTATATGGAGTCTGCGGTAAACCCTGGCTGGTTCTGCTGCAGCTTGGGCATGATGCTCAGCTTGCCGTCTGACACTGACACCGTCGGATCGGAAGTCAGACGCTGGTACGACACGAACGGAAAGTTCTGTGGACAGATGGAAGAACGTAAAAGGCTTAGCAAAACAGGGCAACAGCATAGAATCTGTAATAATAAAATAGAATTTGTATAGAATATGCATAGAATATGTATTTTCGGGCACTTGTAACCCTAACGCCTTTAAAGCTGAAGTGAATCTGCACCTAATAAAATGGTTTGGTCTATTTGAGCTGTATGTTCTTGGACTTGGACTGGTGAGTAGATTTAAAAAAAGGTAGTACAGTAGTACACATTTTATATGGCCCACTGATGTACCTGCGCAGATGACACAATTTAAATACGTGGGAAATTGATTAACCAATCGGAAAACACCATCGCTGCGCGTCAAATGTCTCAGCCACTGCCGCTAGAGTACGGAAACGGAAGCGTGTGAGCGAAATAGAAAAAGACGTCACGTTAATCAATTTTAACACATCTTACGCATTGCATAAGGTTGATTATATTATTTTTATGTTTCGTCGAACGTCTTTTCGTGTCTGCGCGAACGAAAATTGACGACGTGCCTTATTTTTTGTGTCGTACTGTACGGTCAGAAATCTTTCTGGTGAACCACCACTAAGGCTAAAATCGCTTGCACTCAATTTTCGATGGCAGCGGTAGGTAGGTATCTTTTTTTGTTTTCGACTACCTCTGCACTACCTACGTGTAATGTAGCAGCCCAGCCAAGTTGACAATGAAAAACTCTTTTTTTTTATAGTATAGGATGGCGAAACGAGCTAAAGGCCCACCTGATGTTAAGCGGTTACCTTTGCCCATGACAACTTCAATACCACCTAGGCTGTTGCCTAAATGGTACCGCAAGTCGGTTCGCCAAACTGAGACATGAAGATAGAAAGTCTCATGTGTAATTTCATCGGCACCAGTACCCTTCAGACCGGAACACAGCAATGCAAGCATCACTCTTTGGTGGAGAAGTAGGTACGGTGGTAGTACTTCCCCGGACGAGCTTATTCACAAAGGAGCTCTACTACTACTGAAGGTAGGTACTTTATTTTTACTTAACTTCTTTTTATGTTTAGAATACAAACATAGCGTAAATAATAGCTTTGGGACATTTTACACATCACCATCTAGTCCCAACCGGACCTAAGTAAAGCTTGGACTATGGGCACTAGACAATGGATATAATAATCAGATATATTTATTTTTGTAAATTTCAAATTTCCAATTATTATTTTTCAGCTTGTGTGTTTCTTATGTACTTATAATACATAAGAAACACACACGCTGTTCATCACACAAATATTTGTGTCCTGTGTGAATCGAACCCACGACCTTGTGATCAGCAGTCCGACGATAGAACCACTAGACCACAGAGGTCGTCAAATCTTTCTCAAAGAAAAGAATTGAGGTCAATAACGAGGATGATTACCTAAATGATCTTAAGTGATAGCACGTTAGAAGCAGGTGTATCAAAATCGGGGATTCACAGAAAAACAAGAAACATTTCAACCTTTGTTCGGAATGGTTATCATGTTCGTCAGATAATCAATTATCGGTAAAATAAACATCTGACAGTGAGTCAGCAAGAAAAAAAGTCCCCTAAACATAACTGTTAGTCATTATAAAGTTTAAAGAATTAATATTGAGTATGCATGTCTTGTTAGGAATTGGCTTTGCGGTCACTGGCCTAGGTCACCGAACCAGTTTGGTCAGGGGCAAGTTGCACTGTATGCAGGAATGGTTGACGTCAAGAGAAGCCCAGATCGACAGTTAAAAAATTCAGTAATATTGGTATTAGTATAAGAAGTAGGTAGGGATGTTTGTTACTCAGTCACACATAAACGGCGGTTATGAGCAGAGTTCCTAAAATTAAAGAAACCGCGAGCAACATCTCTCATCTCTGAGCATTTTTCCAAGTAAATTGGAGTCGGCTTCTGGCCTAACTTGATGTGGCTACATCAGTATTTTACACGGAGCGACTGCCATCAGACCCGGTTAGGGTAATACTGCCATTCGGAGGTTAGACCAGTTGTCAGACTTTTAGGCTTGTAACGACTGCCAAAGATATTTATATGATAACCGGTGGGGTAATTGTGTAATGCATTGACATTGATATTAGCTTTCATTTTGAAATGATAACAATATTCATTGAGTGGTACATAGTTGTCGATAAGACGAATTGTCAAAACACACGGAGCAATGAACATTGAAATACTATTGATTGCGATGGCGAGCGAGTTACGCAATTCGGCAGCGGGACCTTCAATTTTGTAGCAGAAGAAATGGGAAATGCAATAATTACAGACTAACGCTCTTTTAGTTAATTCATTACCAAAAGTGTAAAACAAAAACAGAATCTTCTTCGGCTACTGGTTGCGTAAAACAAAAGTTTTTCTTATTATACAACTGGTTGCAAAACATCTACAAAAGGTTTGTGAAACAAGAATATATTAATATCTTCATTGGCAACAACTGATGGCGTTGCCAGAAAGTTTGTTCCTTTTATGACATCAACATCATCAACTCAACCTATCGCAGTCCACTGCTGGACATAGGCCTCTCCCAAGTTGCGCCACACACTCGGTCCTCTGCCTTCCGCATCCAGTCCCCCCCAGCCACAACCCTTTACCCCTTGCCCTTTTATGACAACTGGTTGCGAACCTCAGTTGCCTCCACGAGTGACGATATTTAATTGATCGTTCGGCGCATCCTGGGCAGTCAGCCACGCTACCAACCTGCTGACTGGCTAATTTATTTCCCCCGGTATGATCATTATGTGGCTCATGTCGACACGATAGAAGAAGATGGCAGCCGAAAGGAGCCACTCGATCTGAGCAAGATGGATAGGTAGCTGCCTTTAATTTTATTCCAGTAACTTCTTTGACCGTGTCAGTCAGTCCTTAACAGTTTAAACAACAAGAAAAAGATCAGAATACTGTACCGGAGTATAAACAGGTAGGTACTGTTCGATCTGCCACACATTTTCCCGGAAATTGTCGAAGTTCTCCTCGAATATCGTCTGTCCTGCGCACGCGGCTCCACCGCGTACTTTTGTCACCGTTGGCTTGCAGTCAGCAATGACAGGTGTGTCGGTGCTGATTGTACTGAAGCGGTCTTCTAGCGCTGGAAAATAGAAAATATAGTTCATAAATATTCATTTTAAATAGTTTTAAGTGTACCTACATAATCTTCACGGTTCCCAGCAAGTAATAGTTGGAAACCTCCTACCTTCCTGGGTGCCAAATACAATCTGGGACGTAGCAATCAGGAATGGCTCAAAAAAAATCAAGGAAGGCTGAAAGGTTAATTTTTTCATTTTTATAATTAGGTAAGTACATATTTTGCAATTAATTAAAATTAAAATCATCTTTATTCAGGCAAATTACACCCATATACAACAAAACAAAACAAGGTAAATAATGTCACATTCAAAAGCAATAATAATCAATTTACAAATTAATAATTAAAACAATGTCAACTAATTCAAAAATAAAATGGATTCAATGTCAGGGATTCAATGGCAATAAAATTAAAATAATAAAATAAAATCAGAGAATTAAAAATTAAATATAAATAGGTATATCACAATTGTTAGAGCTTTCTCTGCGGCAGTTGTACTGCAATGTGCCTGTCACAACAATGCCTGATTATGTGGCAGTCGAGCCTATCCGCGATCATCGCCAGGACGGTGTTGGGGCTGGCCCGCACTCTGCGCACCAGAGCCGCGGCGCGCTTCCGCATGGTCGCGTGGAAACAGTGAATGCGCGCCTCCGCGAACATGCCTGAGGCGCTACAAAATCGGGACAGCCCCATCACCGCTCTAAACGCATTATTGTATTGGACGCGGAGGACGCTGTAACTTTTTTTACTGTAATCAGCCCATAGGCCGCACGCGTAGAGCGATGTGCAGTACGCTCTAAAGAGCGTAACTTTTACAATAGGTGCTTTTGTTAATTTTGTTTCGAAATCCTTAGCAAGCTCAGGTGGTCAGGGTAGGCTCAACATTTTGACCCTGGCCCTGGCCCTGGCTACGGCCCTGAAGACAATTAAGTAATTATTTTAAGAACTTACGGCCTATCGTGCCAAGATGTTCGCGATCACTTATCTCTCTGATCTATTGGTATGTCCTTCGGCTACACATCTTCATGCCTTACCACTCTTTTGTAAGATACCTTCGTTCAATAGATGAACATCATAATGCATCATAATGAATAAAAAGCAGTGAAAGCCTAGCGGTTGAACGCTTGCCTTCCATGCACGAGGGTGTGAGTTCGATCCCGGCCCGCACCGCTGACTTTTCGAATTCATGTGCGGATTTGGGTATATTCGATTATCACTTGCTTTAACGGTGAAGGAAAACATCGTGAGGAAACCTGCACACCAGAGAGTGCTCCATACATACAGTTCTCAATGGTGTGTGTAGTCCGCCAACCTGCACTAGGCCAGCGTGGTGGACTAGCCTTAGCCTTAGCCTTCTCATACTGAGAAGAGGCCCGTGCCCAGCAGTGGGACAGTAATGGGCTGGTTCTGTATAATGCATAGGATGAAGTAAGCCACTCTTATTCAAGAGCCAGAGCATCTTCTTACGTACTTAATTATATGGAGACTGAAGTTCCGAAAGAACTCACCAGTAACAGTGTAGCTCAAATTATCCTTAACAAATCCAGCCTTGTTTGCTGATAGGACGATGTAATAGTTGATCACATCGCCGACCTTCAGCTCCAGGTTGGGGTCTTCTACCGTCCACCTGATACATCAGATAATACAATATATTTATTTCGTAAGTAATTAGATTGTATTAATCTAACCAAGGACACTAAAAAGTGACCATAGTCACCTTAATCAAGCGATATAACAACCCGTACCTTTTGACTACGGTGTCCTTGATTAGATTCATACAACAGATCAATCTAACAAACTGATCTGACCACGGGTACCTAACGACACTGTCTTACGTTCACCAATTCGACGAATGGCAGCAACTTATAATGAAAAATTCGAACACATTGATATGTTCACATGCTCCATGAAAAGGTTTCGAAGCCATAAATGATACACTTCTAGGTTAATGGTTCTTTTTAATATTTTCATGATATAACAACAGCTGTCGTGCATGTACAGGTCATTTCCTAACGCGACTTAAAGCTCTATACATTTTATAGTGATCTGTGAACAGCGCTGTGGGCAACATTATAATTTATTTACATAAGTTATACTTACTGTTAGTTATATTACATAATGTAGCTGTTTGTTGTTCCTCTTTTAATAAAAATAAAAATAAAAAAAACTTCTGGGACATTTTTACACAACACCATCTAGTCCCAAACTAAGCAGAGCTTGTACTATGGGTACTAGACAATGGATATAATACTTATGTACTTTTTCTTATAAATACATACTTATAATACATAAGAAACACCCAGACCAACACAAACAATTATGTTCATCACACAAATATGTGTGTCCTGTGGGAATCGAACCCACAACCTTAAAATCATAAAAAAAAAGTAAGTAGTTCAATCATTATCAAATCATCATCATCATTATCATTTCAGCCGAAAGACATCTAAAGACATCCACTGCTGGACATAGCCCCAAAAGGGTGGATATGCCATAACCACCATGCTTGGCATGGGTTAGCGATCGCAATTGGTTAAATAAATACTCGGAGAACGCTGCTGCCCATCCTTTGGTGAACCCCTTAGTTGCCTTTTAGGACAGCCTCGAGAAGAGATGAGGTGGTGCTATTCTTCAGAGTTGGACAAAAAGCTGGGAAACTAGGCATTATCAGTTGGATTACATCTTTCATCATTCTCATTCTGAGAAGTGGCCCATGCCCAGCAATGGGACAGTAATTATTATTATAAAATGTATTTATTCGAGTAACATAGACTCATAACAGATTTCTTAGAAACTATGTTAGTTAGTATGTACATTTGGTGAATATTTTTGTTACCGTTCCCGAGATCACTACCGCAAGGTCACAGGTCCAGCTGAAAACTTACAGCATTGGTTCAGAAACGCACAGTCTAGCCTGCTAGCTAACTAGGATGCTGTTGTCGCTAGCCCGAACCCTACGAACCAGGGATGCACGTCATTTCCGTATAACTGCATAGGAAGCACATACGCGAGCATCCCTGATGCGCTGCAGAATCGAGGCAGCCCCAGCAGCTCCCTGAAGGCTGTATTGGACGCGAATGGCGCTGTATGTGATCTGAGTGTAATGTGCCCACAGACTGCTTGTAATGGTCTAATAATGTACGTATTTGATAGTATGTATGTCGACACAGACCTGCCATCCTTAGCCTTGAGCACCTCTCCCGAGATGGTGCCCACGTCAGTGTTGCCTATCGGGCGGTTCACGTTGCCTTGGAAGACGAAGAGGGTCAGCTTTGGGGCATCTGGAAGGCATACAATGATAAAGAGATAAAATCAATACTAATAATATAAACAAGCTGAAGAGTTTGTTTTTTTTTGTTTGAACGCGCTAATCTCTGGAAGTGTTTTTATTTAGTAGATAGACGAAGAACTGCGAACAATCATAATGAAGCCAAAAACACAGTATTTTTTGGCTTCACTATGATTGTTCGCAGCTCTTCGTCTATATTTTTAACTATGTCTGTAGGTAACTGTAAAAAAAAAACGATAGTACGCTGAACTTCGTTGTTGAATTGACCCAATGTTTACTTTAAAAGTTTAAATATAAAAGATAAAGAGCGGGGAATAACTTTTTAGGGTTCCGTAGTTTCTACAAGGAATGCTTATAGACAAAAAAAAACAGCTGATCCGTACATTTGTCGATTCATGTGAGCAAAAATGTAGGGGACAGTATATTATTTTCGCGATTTCAGGGTTGGTTCCATAGTAAAAGTTGTTCATACTGATGAGTACAACCCAGCGACCAACGACTGGTCCTGCGCTTTCCGCATCCAGCGGATTCCCGCGACCTTCACCAGGTCGTCGGTCCACCTTGTAGGGGGTCTACCTACGCTGCGCCTTCCAGTAGGTACGCAGGTGTCGCCACTCAGGAACTTCGGAATAGGTAAAGATACAAAGGTTTTAATTTTAACTTTAACCAATAACTCTGGAAGTAGTCATAATTAATAAACTAAAAAGAAAAATATATAGCTTAAACTTTACTGACCTGGTATAGAAGCTCTAAATCCTCTGGGTTTGAGCGCCTGTATCGTCACAGGTAAATCTAACTGTGCACATATTGTTTGTACACAAACAAACACAGTAAAGAGAAACGCGAAGATACGTGGGCTCCCGCGGGCTGTCATTGTGGTACTAATGTTTTTATTGCATTGAGTACAACGTGAGTCATACAAACGAGTCGCTTGATAGTTTTCCTTCTTTGAGAAGTTAAAGAGATATTTGGTCATAATTACTATGACGGTTATTGTATATTCTATAATAAGTAATACTAACTAATATCCATGACTTTACTCGGGTGGTATAGCGATTAAAAGTATCCTGTGTATAAATCTCACAGTGGTCCATCCATGTGCCTCATCATTTCAACCGAAAGATGTCCTCTACTGGACATACGCCTCCCCCAAGCAGTTTGGGGTTTGGTTTTGGTTTGGTTTATGAGGGGTTAGTTGCATCGAAACCCGTTTAGCCGGCTATGCTTGATTAACAAACACCCAAACATCTTCATAACTCTTATATTTTGGAGATAGTTTTTTTTTTATAACATAGTAGGGCAAACGAGCATGCGGGTTACCTGATGGGAAGCAATCTCCGCCGCCAATGATGGACATCCGTAACACCAGAGGAGTCGCCAATGCGTCGCCGACCTTTTAAAAAGACGTATGCTTTTTTCTTGAAGGCTCCCATGTCGAATTTGTTCGGGAAAACCGCTGACGGAAGTTGGTTCCACAGTTTTGCTGTTAGAGGCAAAAAATGGCGTATGAAACGTACTGTAGTTGACCACCAACCATCAAGATGGTGAGGATGGCCCCTCATAAGGGGTTAGTTGCATCTAAGCCCGTTTAGCCGTCGTATGATTGATTATCAAACACCCAAACATGGGCATGGGCAGTCAGCCCCGCTACCAACCTGCAGACTGGCTAATCTTTTCCCCACGGCATGAGCTATTATCATTATGTAGCTCATGTCGACACGATAGAAGAAGAAGACCCAAACATCTTCATAACTTTTATATTTTAGAGATAGTACAGTGGGAGTGAGAGACCGCGAATTGGCAAACGCAGCGTATGGCACCCCCCAGCCAGGTCTGATGACCTAAAGAAGGTAGCTGAAGGGGACTAGATGCGGAAGGCAGATGACCGAGTGTTGTGGCCCAACTTGGGAGAGGCTTTTTCCAGCAGTGGACTGCGATAGGCTGAATTGATGATTAGTGGGATGGGATAGGATTGTGGAAAATGAGAGCAGGCCCAATCTGCATATGTGATTTTTATTTTTACCTATACCTAACGAAACTTAGCAGTTACTTGCGTTTGGGGTAATTATATACACAGTGAATTTTCGTTGGTTTTGGAAAAGAAAAGGGGTCATTATACTTATCGGTATAAATAACTTTTACTTTGGGACCAACTACGAAAACAACAACTGTTCCTCATATTTTGTCGATTTATAAGAACACCAACGATGAGTATAATGACCCCTTTTCGTTTCCAAAACCAACGAAAATCACCGTGTATATACCAAATCGAGATAAGGTGATAAGTTTGAAGTTGTCACGTTATACAAAGTCATGTCTGTTAATAACCTTTACACTGCTAGTTATATTTATAACTAAATAAACGGCATTCCTGTATTATTGTTATGGTTAATTGAACTGTCTGCTTGATTACACGTTTGACGATAATTATAATTTCAGCTTATTAAGATAAATTAATAAGAAATACAATTATTATGAGGACAACGGTTTCGAAGAACCGGGCTGAAATTATAAATAGTTATTTAAGAATCTATTGAGTTGAATTCATATTTCCTCAAGTTCATCAATTCGACATATTAATTATCATACGTAAATAACCCGTTCCGTGTTGTACAAGGCGACTAAGGGATTCACCAGAGGATGGGCAGCAGCGTTCTCTGAGTATTTAACCAACCAACTACGATCGCCAACCCGCCTGCCAAGCGTGGTGATTATGGTATATCGCCCAACATATGCTTGGGGGAGGCCTATGTCCAGCAGTGGACGTCTTTCGGCTGAAATGATGAATGATGATGAAATAACCCACTAATAAAAAAATAAAAAAGACACATTTTAGGTACGATAATTAGGTATAATTTCAGCTTATTAAGATAAATTAATAAGAAATACAATGTTAATCCTACTACCTACTTAATAATATAAATGTGAAAGTTTGTGAAGATGTTTGGATATTTGTTACTAAATCACGCTGAAACGGCTAAATGGATTTGGATAAAATAGTACACAGACGTAACAAAGATAGACCATAACCTGGATTAACACATAGACTACATTTTATTCCGAGGAAATAAGCAGTTCCTGAGGGGCGCGCGATAACTAAATCAATATTTTATTTTTACACAGCACCATCTAGTCCCAAAATAAGCAGAGCTTGTGCTATGGGTACTAGACAATGGATATAATACTTGTACACTTTTTTCGTAAATACGTACTTATAATACATAAGAAACACCCAACCCAACACAAACACTTAAGTTCATCACATAAAAAATATTTGTGTCCTGTGGGAATCGAAAACACGGCCTCGTGATCAGCAGGCCGACACTCGAACCACTAGACCACAGACGTCGTCTTTCTGTAATAGACCGAATGAAAGATTTTGTTCATTCTGTGGGCCGAATTATAAGCGAGGCCGCGGGCAAAGTCTAGTAAGAAATACATTGGATCAGAATTTAGACGAACCGGATTGAAATTATAAGTACTTAATATTGAACTATATTTACGGGACTTGTCGCGCACAATAAAATCAAAACATAACAAACAATTTGACTATCCTCGACGTTTCGGCCAAGTTGCATTGGCCGTGGTCACGAGACCTCTTTGGAGCAGACTGAAGTATGCGGGTGTCATCGTCTTGAGCGGCGGGTGTTTTTCGAACTACCCGCGGTTGGTTTTTCGTAACGTCGCTCGTCGTTCTAATAAGTACTTAATAATCTATTGAGTTGACTTCTAATTTCCTCAAGTCCATCAAGACGACGTATCAGCCTGTAAATGACCTACTACTAAGGGCGACTTTCCACCAGAGCTGTACGAAGTAACTGAGCCTAATCAAGCCAAAAACCCACCAATAGGAATACGCTGTGCGAGGCTAGCAAAATGAAGCAACCCTATTGTATATAAAAAACCAGCCAAGTTCGAGTCAGACTCACGCAGTAAGGATTCCTTACCACCCATCGACCTGATACCCCATAGAAACTGGTTTAATTTACGTGAGTTCATCAAAAGACATCAACGCTCCATGCGCGAAATATATTTTTTTGCATCTGTTTCTTACCTACACTACATATGTCTATATTTCCTCTGTTTTTAGTTTTTATTGCTTAACTAAATAGTTTGCACTATAATCAGACCAAGTTTGACGCTGGTATGTATTACCGTTTTTTGTTTACAAAAACGTTGAAGAAATCCATGTTTTTCGAGTTTCTTGTATGGGGGGTTCCACATACAAGATACCTCAAAAAACGTCGTCTCAGACTTTTTTGTATAAATTTTATATTATTAGTATTTGTCGTGATAGAACATTCTGAGAATATTTTAACCGGCTGCCTTTTACTGTTCAAAAGATACAGCCCTGTGACTGACAGACGCACAGTCGGACGGACGGACAGATGGACAGCGTAGAGAGAGTAATAGGGTTGTATTTGGCACCTTTCGGGTATACAACCCCAAAACAGCAGTCAATAATTTATTCGGGTTCAGGACATACGGGAGTGCACACACAAAAATTATATCACCCAACTTGCCGACATGACAGTTTGGTTTGTAACTGGGGTTCTACTAACATTCTGGTCTTAGCTCATAATCATGGAAAGAGGCAATGCAAATAAAAGTCCATTATGAGGCAACTTATTTATTTATCTTTAAGTTAGGTAATCTGGAAGGCGCAGCGTAGTCAGGCCCCCCACAAGGTGGACCGACGACCTGGTGAAGGTCGCGGAAATCCGCTGGACGCGGAAAGCGCAGGACCGGTCGTTGTGGCGATGCGTGGGGGAGGCCTACGTCCAGCAGTGGACGTCTTTCGGCTGAAATGATGATGATCATGAAGTTGGCTTGGAGGCTTGCCATGGAGGTTTCCAGAACTGAAAAGAAAAAAAAAAGTTACAAAATGAATCTTGAAATCGTAGATTGACGGCTCACCTGCTAATGGAATGTTGTTACAAAAATTACAACACCAAGAAGAATGCAGATGTGATGCCAAATTCAGAGACAAAAATGAGGAGTCTCGTGTGACTGTAAATTCACCGGCTGGTACCTAGTAATGCTGTTGCGTGTGGTGCCGGACATAAATAATTGCACCACCCTTATCTTTTCTCATGGGTGTCATAAAAGGTGACTAAGGGATTCACCAGAGGAAGGGCAGCAGCGTTCTCTGAGTATTTAACCAACCAACTGCGATCGCCAACCCGCCTGCCAAGCGTGGCGATTATGGCATATCCCCCCGTAATTGGGGGAGGCGATGTCCAGCAGTAGACATATTTCGACTGAAATGATGATGATGATGAATGCTGTTTAGCCAAAAACAAAAATAATGACTTGTAGGGAAGAGATAGTCACAGAAGCAGATAATGAAACTAAGAACTAACACTATGGACTTTGTCTGAAAATAAACGATATTTAATTTAATTTAATTTTAATGAATATGTGAAAGTATGGATGGCCGATGGGGCAGTAAAGTTCTGGAGTGGCGACCGCGTACTGAAAGGCGCAGCGTGGGTAGGCCCCCCACAAGGTGGACCGACGACCTGGTGAAGGTCGCGGGAATCCGCTGGATGCGGAAGGCACAGGACCGGACGTTGTGGCGATGCTTGGGGGAGGCCTATGTCCAGCAGTGGACGTCTTTCGGCTGAAATGATGATGATGATGATGTGAAAGTATACACATATTTAGGGCAAATTATATCATTCAAAGACCTGATATAAATGAAGATTTCTCAGGAATTTGTTATAGAACGGTTTGATTAGGGTTTTGTATAAATACAGTTTAAGTTTGTCCGTTATCAAAATTATATTTCACTCAAAAACATCCATCATCTTCTGAGAAAACTTCATTTATATCTGGCGACCCTGGATACTAATTGCTTTGTTAGACTGTACAAGCTCTGCTTAGTTTGGGATTAGATAAATAAATAAATATTTTTGTGACATTTTTACACATCACCATCTAGTCCCAAAATAAGCAGAGCTTGTGCTATGGGTACAAGACAATGGATATAATACTTATATACATTTTTTTTTGTAAATACATACTTATAATACATAAGAAACAACCAGACCAACACAAACACTCATGTTCATCACGCAAATATTTGTGTCCTGTGGGAATCGAACCCACGATCTCGTGATCAGCAGTCCGACACTCGAACCACTAGACCACAGAGGTCGTCAGATGGTACTGTGTAAAAAATAACCCAAATATTTATTATTATTAAGACACACAAATATAAGATAGAAACGAGAAGGCTACCCGTATATCAAAGTTAGCTGTTGAAGTAGGTAGTGAAATTTCGTATTTCCATTGGGAATATTTTTCAATGTTTAAATCGACGTGCTTTAACAAATGGAAATATTACTTTGATGAGATTTCTAAAGAAAAATGTATCTTATGTGTCACTTTTGGAAAAATCACTTTTTTACACCAATCGATTCTAGATTTTGAAGCTCTATCGAATGCAAAAACTCTCATGTATATATAACTTTTAAATTAAGAAATAATGTGGTTACCATATTTTTTGTTGTACCTAGTTGGTTCCATAAATTTTTTTTAGTAATCCATTTTCTCGTAAAAGTGATTTTTACGTATAAGAGGTCTTAAAGTCGCAACGACGATATGGTACCACAAAATAATTCAGAGTGAGCCTCCTCGTGCGCCCTGCTGCCGAATTGCGTAACTCACTCGCGATCGCAATCATCATGTGTTTTGACAATCCGTGTTATCGGCAACTACGTACCACGCAATGAATAATGCTTTAATTTCAAAATGAAAGCTAATGTCAATGTCAAAGTATTATACAATTGCCCCACTGGTTTAAAGATGGTAAGTTAAAAATAAGTTACATTAACTTGGCACTGAGATTTCGTTCTGGGCACTATCCTTCAGCAAAATTTGCATTCCTAATGCGGAATGCTGCATCTCCTAATTGTGATGTATGTAATAAAATAGAAGATGTGCAGCATTTGCTCATGGATTGTGTGAAAAAAAGAAAGAGAATCTGTGATGAAAGAACTAAAGTTAAATTCACTAGATGTTGGGCTTATATTGACTATTTTAGGAAATCCTAAGTCAGTTGCTGAAAAACAATTATGTGGTTTACTGCTCAGTCAGTGATTCTTTTTCTCTTCCTTTTAGTTTGTAACAAATGTGTACGTGTTAGACAGTGTATAAGATACTATGAGGTTGGCATATCCGTGTGTATAATAAAAACCCCTTAATAAACAATAAACATTTAAAAAAAAGAAGATAGAAACGTACCTTCTAGAGAGCATAAACCTTCACATAGTCGACCTCTAGAGCGCTGGTATCATCATACCAGGTAGAATACCACTGGTCGCGGGCATTCCAGAAGTTCAGCATGGCTTTAGTAGCACTGTTCTTCCAAGGTTTGGTTGGGGTGTCCTGAAACTCGCGCACTCCACCCACGTTCAAACCCAGTGATATGTAGAACTGTGGAGAAGATAATCAAATAGCTATGTTAAATTGCATGTAGGTTAACAGATTATGAATTACTAACTGAAGCCCCCAGCTTCGCTCCTGTGGTACCTATATCGATAAAAATGTGTGTGTATCACTGAAATAGATAGTAGAATGGTTGTAATCACAATTTTACTTGCGATTCATGCTTGGAAACTTTCGGACAAACCACGCTTCTCATGTCACGTCATTAATTTTGAAAAATTAACTTTAATCAAATTTACTTTACAGCTTTTGTTTCTGCAGTTACAAATAGCGCAATAAGGCTATTTTGCAGGTTTTTGTTGCTTTATTTACAGAAACAAGTCATACTGAGAAAGGCTTTGAAATGCCCTGCACTCTGATGCAGAGTGTTGGCACGCGCGCGCTGCCCACTTTTCCATTCTATCTATCTATTTTTGTGATGTGTATCTTATATGTCGGACACATAAAATATCACCGATCCATCTCTTCTAGTGGGTGTCGTATAAGGTGACTAAGGGGTTCACCAGAGGATGGGCAGCAGCATTCTCTGAGTATTTAACCAACCAACTGCAATCGCCAACCCGCCTGCGAAGAGTGGTGATTATGGCTTTTGGGGGAGGCCTATGTCTAACAGTCGACGTCTTTCGGCTGAAATGATGGTGATGGTGATTACACATTTTATCTAGATCACCGATGTAACTGCGCAGATGTATAGTTCAAATATGTGGGAAATTGGTTAACCAATCAGAAAGCAACATCGCTACGCGCCAAAAGTCTCAGCCACTGCCTCTACCGTGTACGGAAGCGTGTAAGCGAAATAGAAAAAGACGGCACGGCAATCAATTTTAATGTAATTGTAAATTGTAATGCTGTAGGTATTGAACTAGAACAAGAAAAACCTTCTCACCAGATCGTCGAAGGGTGCCATGATGCTGCCCTTCAGCCACTGCGAGGCTGCCTGCACGTTGTTGTCACTAGCAGTCTTGTAGAAGCCTTCCGTCGGAGGTGTTACTTCCCCATACTTCTCGCCGTCCACGAAGAGAGAGATTCCGTCTAGAAGAAATAGAAAGATACCAGGCCCCTCAGAAAGTATTGCGAAAAAAAGTTTTTATATATGGGAGACTGGCCAGTTATAATGTTTTTCGAAAATATGATTATTTATAAGTAAAAATAAGTAAGTTCCAATTTCAAAATTTCCCTCCACATTTTTTGCGAGTTAATTCAAAGTATTGTGTCTCACTGAAATATGGATCTGCGCCGGGAACATTTTAGAGCTATGATTTTATACGATTTCAAGTGTCGCCTGAAACCGGATGAATCGTACGATAGACTTCAAATGGCATTCATGGATGAAGGCCCTTCCAAGGCAACCGTGTATCGTTGGTATAACGAATTCAAGCGCGGTCGACCAACTTTGGGGGATGACGAAAGAAGCGGTCGCCCTTTGACGGCTGTTACCGAAGAAAACATGCTAGCAGTGAAAAATTTAATCCAAGACAATAGGCGAATTACATATCAGGAGATTCAACACATATTGAAGATTGGATCGGGAAGCGTTCACGAGATTCTACACAGCCATCTTCGCGTGAGGAGGATAGTATCACGCTGGGTGCCGCACAACCTCACCGATGCTCAGAAGCAGGCCCGGGTGGAATGGTGCCGTGATATGCTTAACAAATTTGAAGCAGGCTCGTCTCGGCGTGTTTACGACATCGTTACAGGTGATGAGTCCTGGATTTATCAATACGACCCAGAAACCAAGCGCCAGTCGACTGTTTGGGTGTTTCAAAATGAGCCAACGCCTACCAAAGTGAAGCGATCTAGAAGCGGGGGTAAGATTTTGATCGCTAGCTTTTTTAATTTGACTGGCCACTTGGTATCAATTCCCTTACGGGATCAAAGAAGCATTAATGCCGAATGGTATACTACCAAATGTTTGCCAGAAGTTTTCTCTGTTATAAGCAACAAGCGACCAAACACAGGGCTCCGCGGGCTACTGCTCCACCACGACAATGCACCTGCGCACACCGCACTCAAAACGAGGGACTTCCTGGACAGCACGCCAGTCAAACTCCTGGGTCACCCTCCTTACAGCCCTGATCTAGCACCGTGTGACTTCTTTTTATTCCCAAAAATAAAAAATCAGCTCAAAGGGATACAATTTTCGTCGCCGGAAGATGCGCTGGCTGCGTTCGAGCAGGCTGTAAACGAGGTGTCTGCGGCGGACTGGAAAAAGTGTTTTGAAAACTGGTTTAGGCGCATGAATCTTTGTATAGAGGCTGGTGGAAAGTACTTTGAAAAGATTTGATAAAAATATATGTACGTATAGAACAATTTTTTTTAGTTCCGCAAAACTTTCTGAGTGTCCCACGTATATAGTACTTTGTAATTTATTTATTCAAAAACGTTACCCCTCATTTCTGCATCATCAAGCGAAATGCTGCAGGCCTATCGCTTAACTCCTCAACTCAGACAGTCGGTGCTTGAGTTTAGGAAATAGTTGGCCAGGTGGGGGGGGGGGGTGTGCGACACCTGATCAACTCGGCTTATCGCAGGCTACTGCTGGACATAGGCCTCTCCCAAGTTGCACCACAACACTCGGTCCTCTGCTTCCGCATCCAGTCCCCCACAGCCACGCTCTTCAGGTCGTCGGTCCACCTGGCTGCAGGGCGCCCTACGCTGCGTTTGCCGATTCGTGGTCTCCACTCAAGGACTCATCTGCTCCAGAGGCCATCAGTCCTTTGACAGACATGGCCAGCCCACTGCCTATATCGGTCTCTCTATCGGTCGCTGAGTGACTTTGTATTTGTGAACTAGCTCAACTGTCAGTGTCCACGTCTCGGCACCGTAAGTCATGACATCAGGATGCACTGGTTGAAGACCTTTGTCTTCAAACTTTGCGGTATAGGCGACACTCACCTACTGCATAATTAGCTCGAACTGTGTTAATATTACGATTAAGTTCATCGATATAATTCTGTACCTACTGTCTCCGGCAGATAGGACACATTTATCTTTTTTATGCACCTATGCCAGTATTCAGATGGATAGGCCATCGATTACTCGTCCTGTTGTCTCTGCTATTATATTGGGGCAGTATTGTTTACTTAGCTTTCTCAACAGCAAATGCTAAAATAGACTGTACTGCAGACCAACACAACAGAAATTTCAAAGTAACGGATTGAAACATTGCTACAGAAAATAAATTATAGTCGAGGAAGTAACTCAATTACCTGGTCTCCATTCCAAAGAGTAATTATGGAAGGCTCTACTCCAGAGGTCGTAGCCCACCTTTTCCTTCAAGTTAGCCGATCTGAAACATACGAATACCTTTTTAGTTTATTTATTGCTCATTAGCTATCAACTCAGCCTACTGCTGAACATAGGCATCTCCTAAGTTGCGCCACGACACTCGATCCTCAGCCTTGCGCATCCAGTCCCCCCCAGCCACGTTCTTCAGGTCGTCGGTCCACCTGGCGGGGAGCACCCTACTTCGCGTTTGCTTATTCGCAGTCTCCACTCAAGGACTCGTCTGCTCCAGTGGCCATTGGTCCTTCGACAGACCCACTGTCACTTCAGCTTACTGATCCTACAAGCTATTTCGGTGACTCCGGTTCTTCTCCGGATAATCTCGTTACGGATTTTATCCTTCAAAGAAACTCCAAGCATATAGCTCTCTCCATAGCTCGCTGAGCGACTTTGAGTTTGTGGTCTAGCCCAACTATCAGTGTCCACGTCTCGGCACCGTAAGTCATGACAGGCAGGACGCACTGATTGAAGCCCTTCGTCTTCAAAATTTTCGGTATAGGCGACGAGAATACTCGGCGAAGTTTGCCAAATGCTGTCCAGCCCAATTGGATCCGTCTATCGGCTTTTATAAGCTATACCTACATAATAATAAAAGTGAGTTTCTAAAAGTGGATTTTTCACCGTAGAGCCGGCTCGCTTGCGTCGAATTCTTACATTAGCATACGCGCCTATTGCTGGAGTTGCCGGTCGTGTGCCAGACAGCACGTAAAGCCGTCGGTCCTGCGCCTGATCTCTCTCTAGTCGTGTCGGATTGCCGTCCCATCGGATTATGAGAGTGAGGGAATAGAGAGTGCACCTGTGTTTGCACACACACTTCTGCACTATATTAATATGTCCCATGCAGATGGAGTCTCCGGAGAAATTCAGTAGCTGTAGACTACTAAGATGCCTTTCTATGTTTTCGGTTGGAAATCTTCATAGATATTCCCTGTCTAGGGAAGGCGAAGGGATATGTCGGACTTCTACCGACTAAAACGAAAAAGAATGAGTAAATACTAAAAGACAGTGGCTTGGCTATCCTCAGCACTAAATACAGCAGCTCTGGAAACTCCAATAGACCGCGCTGGTGCGGTGACCCTCTTATATTATGATTTTGACATCAATCCGTCAAATCAAGGTCACGGATTGCAAAACTGCACGTCTAATGGTAGGTATATGGTCATCTTTTATTATAATCTTAAAATGATGGAATTGACACGTACCTGTAAGGTTCAGAGTCACACATGATGGGTCCCGCGAACAGTTTCTTGGAGAATTCCACGTTACCCTTGATGGTGGCGATGCGAAGGATGCCTGACGCGTAGTTGCGGATTCCATAGATATGGTTGAGAGGTTCCAGTTGTATTTCTGGAAATAAACACCATTTTGTTTAAAAGTTCATAAGTATTAGTTCACCAAAGGTTCGAATTTTGAAATATTATTTTTGGTTTTTGTTGTGTTTGTTACACAATAATTGAAAACGTTACGAGCTACATTCAACATGATAATATAGTTTTAAATAACTACGAATGAAACTTTGTGTTTATTAACTTTGTTGATCAGTTAATTGGCGTTATTGATATTTTGTTTTCTTAATTATCAGTTATCTGCCTATGATCAAAAACATAAAAAGCAAACAATTTTGCAATTGGCCAAAGCATTCGTATGTTATTCATTAGGTATAACTGGCAGGGGTAAGAGATATTAAGGAGAATGCTACAGGGTAGCCCGCGAAATTCAAAATTTTTAGTGTTTTTTGCAAATTGTAGCTTTATTTCGCGTCGTATATCGGTCAAAATATGATTGGCGGAAATAATAACAATATATCTACTGAATAATACTTATAAAAAATATTAACCTAGCTCTATAAGCTGTACAAGCTCGAAAATCGATAATTTGATCGTAAATTAATATTATTGAGCTTGTACAGCACACAATTACAATTTGCAAAAAACGCCAAAAATTTTGAATTTCGCGGACTACCCTGTAGCATTCACCTTAAGCACCAGCGAAAAAAAATACAGAAAATCCAGAAGTTCACCAAAGTTCCCGAGGGATGTGCTAACGTCTTTCTGTGATAAACCGAATTACACGCGTGCGATGCAACGGGCAGAAGCTAGTACTGAATAATAAGAATATGTATATACTGTATGTGTGCGTCTGTAGACAGCAGTCGAAATAGACAATTTTGAGAGCTTGCTAATAACAATAAAATGAACATTTTTGGGACATTTTCACACAGCAACCATCTAGTCCCAAACTAAGCAGAGCTTGTACTACGGGTACTAGACAATGGATATAATACTTATATACTTTTTTTTAAATACATACATAAAATACATAAGAACAATCCAGACCAACACAAACACTTATGTTCATCACATAAATATTTGTGTCCTGTGGGAATCGAACCCACGACCTCTTGATCAACAGTCCGACACCCGAACCACTAGAGATTTAGGGTTATAAACCAGAACGAAGACGATAACTGTCGAGAGCGTTTGTTTGGAGAAAAACTAATCAGCCACATTTCCTCTTAATCACTAGAGGCAGTATTATATTATCTGTGCTAGAGGTGTCCTTAGAATCATAGCGCGCCACTTTTTGAGCAGATGGACTTTACTGTACTAGTTCAAAAAATATTGACTTACCTGGATAAATCCAGTCTCCAAGAGGCATTTTGGCACTGATCTCGATCCTGCCGTACTTGAAGGCGAACTTGTTCTTGGTGGTCACCTTGGAGGTGATGATGGGAGGCAGGATCAGGGGGCCGGATGCCTCGCGGGCACACTCCATCGTGCCAATGGTGCCGGTACATCTGGTGGGTAAAATTCATTTTTAGGCTACTGTACCTAAAGGGTGCCAATGGGACCATATAACTAAGCCTACGCAATCTGTCGGTCCGTCCGTCCATCCGTCTGTCTGTCACAGGGCTGCTTTTAAACTGTAAAAAGTAATCATCATCATCATTTCAGCCGAAAGACGTCCCCTGCTGGAGATAGGCCTCCCCCAAGCATCGCCACAACGACCGGTCCTGCGCTTTCCGCATCCAGCTGATTCCCGCGACCTTCACCAGGTTGTCGGTCCACCTTGTGGGAGGCCTACCCACGCTGCGCCTTCCAGTACGCGGTCGCCACTCCAGAACTTTACTTCCCCATCGGCCATCCGTTCTGCGAGCAATGTGCCCCGTCCATTGCCACGTAAGATGGGCAATTCATCGGGCTATGTCAGTTACCTTCGTTCTGCAAAAGTTGAAATTTTCACAGAATAATATGTGTTAAGGCCTCTATTATGGCAAATATTTACTGAGAATAATAAAAGTCTAAACCCAAAAGTAGTACGGAACCTGTAGTACACACTTCTGATCTTACGAGACGAATTAAAAATACTACTGTATGCGGATACACACACACATCACCTATGAGATACAAATACAATCCCAGCTGTGTATTGAGAACATTTTTCCTGTTCTAATCATTATGTTACGTACAAATAACAATCAATATTATTATGTGAAGCGGAAAATCGTTTCCCCTTCTTTTATTAACCGACGAAAAAAAGGAGGAGGTTCTCAATTCGACGCTATGTATGACTACGCATAACATTTTACAGAGTGGTCCGATTTTAATGATTCTTTTTTTAAAGGATAGGGTATATCTCGAAGTTGGTCCCATTTAAATTTCAAATTCAAAATCCACCCCTAAGGGTAGGAAAACAGGGGATGATTGCTTGTTCACACACTGAATTCTTACCTGTTAACCGATTCTGTTGAACCTGCCAAGGTTATGTAGTTCTGGACACTTCAACATAATGGAGAAGTGGAGTTAGAGTATAGCCACAAAAAAAATTAAAATAAAACTTTTTAACAAAAAATTGAACCGACGAAAACAGAAACTGAAAAGCGAAAAATAACAAATTATGAGTCGGCGCCAAACAAACAATCAACGAAGATCATTAAACTACTTTAAATAAATAATAAAAACAACGTAACATCAAGTACAACGTGAAATTTTCAACGAATAACAATAACTTTCCAAAAATACGTTCTCCGCTTGGCCACTTGCAACTTGCACGCACTTTGCTTGTTAAAAGTTTGTTTGGTGCCGACTCATAATTTGTTATTTTTCGCTTTTCAGTTTCTGTTTTCGTCGGTAAATTTTTTTGTTCAAAAGTTTTATCTGTATTACATGTCCATGTTATGGTAACCGTCAGGATCGCTGGACCAAACGAGATACACGATTTTAATTATGCTCATTATTTACTATTTGCTACCAATAACGAAGAATTTGCTACCTCAAGTATTAACGAATAATTTTTAAAATTAAGTGGTCAGCTATTCTGAGGTCAGGTTGGCTGACTAATTTCTATTACTCATAGTTCTAGAATGATATCAAATATTTCTTTAGTGCCAGTATTTACTACCTATTTGCTACTTGAACTTATATTATTTTCATAGTTTTCGATAGCTCATAGAAAAAGTTATTAAAATTTCGTGTTTGACACAGAATAATTAATAGTACAAGTACAGAAGGCGCACTCCTTTAATCAATGCGATCAAAATTCAACCCTACTCGCATGGAAGAATCGAAATGACCAACGACGTCTGTGCAAATTGAAAAAGATTTGCACAGACGTCGTTGGTGCCTGCCAGCGATCCTAACGGTCACCATATTATGTCTCCGCGCAGATTTTTTGACAATTCTTCTTTATGTTTTTTATGTTTCACTCTACTCCGTAGTAATAGATTTTTTTCGACATACATCCACTCAGCGACCATACAGCCCAATAGACGCTTAGTGTTGAATATAACATAACATAACATCACGCTTGTATTTCCCCGAAGGGGTAGGCAGAGGTGTAATAGTACACCCACATTGCGCCAGTTATGTTATAGTCCCATGTAATAGGGGGCGAGCCTATTGCCATTGACCGGGCACAAATCCAGACTCCTATAATAATAATAAATAATAATAAAATAATAATATTATATCAATGAAAAGTAGCAATGAGTTCACAAAATGATGACCAGGGACCATTTTAGCAGTAATTTATATTGACCTCAAAATATCTTCAGCTGCTGCAAAGTATACTCCTCATTGTAAAGGATCCTATTAAACATACCTAGTACATCTGGAGAGGATTTTAGTAATAACCACGTGGATTGCAAAGTCTGCGAGCTATATCTACGGTAGCCACGGTCATTCCTTGGATGGGTGACCGTTTCGTTGTACATCGAGACCCCTCCGTGCCTCGGAGATCACGTTAAGCTGTCGGTGCCGGTTGTCATACAAACATCTATGGCAGTCGTTACGGGTAGTCAGAGCCCAAAAGCCTGACAACTGATCTACCCTTAGGATGTCGGTATTATCCAGTAACTTTAGTAGTTGGTACTACTAAACTTTAGTTTCTTTAGTACCTAGTAGTACTACCTAGTAGAGCTCTTAATGAAAGAGCTCGTCCGGCAAAGTACTACCACCGTACCTACTTCTGCCGCCAAACAGTGATTCTTGCATTGCTGTGTTTCGATGTGAAGGGTACGGGTGCCGGTGAAATTACAATCACATAAGACTTTCCATCTTCATGTCTCAGTTTGGCGAACCAACTTGCCGTGCAATTTAGGCAACAGCCTGGGTGGTATTGCAGTTGTTATTGGCAAAGGTAACCGTTTAACATCAGGTGGACCTTAAGCTCGTTTCGCTATTCTATACCATAAAAAAATCTGGGTTGCGGGGGTCTGATGGCAGTCGCTCCGTGTAAATTATTGATGTTCAGTTGCATCTGATGAGACTGGAAGCCAACTGCAACATAATTGGGAAAAGGCTCGGAGTAAGTAGAAAAAAGAGTATGTTCTTACCTGGCAGTGATATCAAGTGACTGCCTCACGAAGTCATCTCCGTACTTGGACTCCAAAGTGATGGGCTTGATGGAAAGCCGGCCATCACTCACTTGCAGGTTCCGATCGTGAAGGTACACGTTGAATGGAAAGTCCTGGAGATTACATATTCACAGTTACAAATTTCTGTCTGTCTGATCATGCAAAGGTGGAAAGTTTAACCAACCAGCAAGGTGTGTGTGGGGTTGATTGTCCATTTTACTAAACCGCCTTCTAATGACAGCAGTAGATAAGACCAAAGGGGATATCGTAAAAAATGATAAGATGTATTTGAGGAGCAGCAGCATAAATATGTATTTCGGCACTTGGTCATGAGTACGGATATTAAACTACTCGTAAACTTCATGCTGATGTTGCTGAGCCAACGTGCGTTGTTATTCGAAAGACCGTTAAGAAATCACTTTGCTGCGAAACCTTGAACAAGTCGGACGTCCTACCGTCCTACCTGAAATGACTTGTCTTTTTATTGTCTGATATTATTGAAGTACTTATTAACCATTTACTTAAAATTAAAGTGCTCTGATGGTTTTGAAAGCCTTAAAGTGACTATCATTTCACATATTCGCTTTGCCCTTCTGATATGCAGATACTGACTCATAATTAGTTATTTACATTAGTTTAGTTACGAGAATAGTTATTTTAAGCTTCATTTTATTTTTCGCTTTTCAGTTTCTGTTTTCGTCGGTTCAATTTTTTGTTAAAAAGTTTCATTTTATTATTTTAACGCATTTTACGCATGCTAAGCACAAAGTTTTAAAAAGTTTCATTTAACTTACTACATTGACAAACAGTAAACGCATATAGACGTAATGACAATAAAACTTCTATTGTGTCTCATATATTCTAAAACATCAGGTTTCCCGTTTTTGTGATCAGCGCGTCCTGTGACACGTAGACACAATCCCTTATTTGATTTTTATGTTACACTTTAAATAAAAAAGAGGGGTTGCCTGTTCTTTGTTGTGAACACCGGACAAGTTCCTTCTATTATTAGCAATTTGACGGCTGCGCTATAGAGCCTTCCTCAGATAATCACTTAGGGACTTACAGTGACAGCTTACAAAACCTGAATATTTTAACAGAAGCATGACTTAAACTCTTTGTTTTAGATAAAACTCGGAAGTTTCTTGAGAAAGTAAAGTTTTGTTTATAAATAATAATTAGCAGGCTTTCGTCGTTAGGGTTCGTTGGGTGCTATTGCCATCTTTTAAGTAAAAAAAAAAAAACGAGAAAAAGTTATGGAAACGGGAAACAAGAGACAGTGATATAAAATATATCTTTTCCATTTTCCCCCATCCGCCGTCATCTCATCGTTTACTCTCTTTTCATCCATGGTATCTGTTCATGTCGAGCTCGTTACAGATCTGACCAAGGAAGGCTATATGGGTGACTCAAACCGTTTTGTGGCTCGTCGTGGCAAGCACCAGAGCATCTTGCTTACAAGATTCAAATCATGTTTGTGTGTGTGCACAGTAGGGCATTGAATTTTCTTTTGTACCTCCACTCTCCCCATTTCAACGGCATTGCTGAAGCTGTCGTACGACCTACTATTATTTGAAAAGGCTTCTTTCAAGGTTTAACACATGTTTGACTTAAATAGAGGCAGTCTTAAATTTCCGTCCTATTACCCCTCTCTCCTCTGATCCTTTAGATTTTGTTTTCCTGACACCTTCACATTGTAATTGGACGACCACTCATATCTGTTTCGCATCCACAGGTGACTGATATAACCACCGGCCGACCAGCAGCATTTTTGGAAGCAGTTTTATTAAGAATGTTTCTTTGCTCCAGCAAAAGACAAAGGTGCAAACAACGTGCTCGTGCCTCGGAGAGCACGTAAAGCCGTCGGTCCTGCGCCTGATCTCTCTCCAGTCGTGTCGGATTGCCATCGCATGGGATTATGAGAGTGAGGGAATAAAGAGCGCACCTGTGTTTGCGCACACACTTGTGCACTATAATATGTCGCGCGATGGCAGCCGGGAGTCAGGAAGTTGGCGGTGTTACGCCCCGTGCCTCAGAAAACACGTAAAGCCGTCGGTCCTGCGCCTGATCTCTCGCCAGTCGTGTCGGATTGCCATCGCATGGGATTATGAGAGTGAGGGAATAAAGAGCGCACCTGTGTTTGCGCACACACTTGTGCACTATAATATGTCGCGCGATGGCAGCCGGGAGTCAGGAAGTTGGCGGTGCTACGCCCCGTGCCTCAGAAAACACGTAAAGCCGTCGGTCCTGCGCCTGATCTCTCTCCAGTCGTGTCGGATTGCCATCGCATGGGATTATGAGAGTGAGGGAATAAAGAGCGCACCTGTATTTGCGCACACACTTGTGCACTATAATATGTAGCGCGATGGCTAGTCACCGTTGAGATTGGCTGCAGTGAACACAATTCAGCCGGGAGGATTTTATTATTACTTTAAGGTCAAACAACAGGAATCTACTCACCGGTTCACCAGGAAACTTGATATCTGGGATCCAAATCTTTCCTTTATCTATTCCAGAATTAAAGTTATCTTCGAACAGTAGCTGTCCTTTGCAGACAAATCCTGGAACGTTGACCTTTGACACTGATATTTCGCAAGGGTACTGCACGTTCGTTTGACTGTCTGGTCTCGGATTTGATGCAGGTGCTGGGGTCTGTGGTGCGAATTCAGGGGGACCTGGAGCGATGCTCGGCTGTATGTCTCCTCCAGGTACTGTTTCTCCTTCAGGGGTGACAGGGTTGCCGGCCTCGTCGACGTAACCTGGAAGAGTTTGGAATGATTGTATTACATCACTCAATAAGTTCGTAGGATGACATATAGATGGCGCCACTATTGACAAATCTTTATGATTTTTGAATAGTTCCAACTTTCAGACGATACGTGTCAGTATTTCATGACATTCCCGCCATTATTTAACAAATTACAGTAGTTTTAGTGACCCTACTTTGGTAATTTTCAAAACAATCGAAAAATATGAATTTCGTGGTTTATTAAAACATTGCTTTTTATGAGAAAAAATTCCTTTCAAGCAAAGCAATGGCCTAAAAAGTGTTACTGGGGTTCTGCTCCATCGAGACTCATGATAAAGAAGTGGTTTGCTTATTTTAAACACGGCCGTACAAACACCAACGATGCTGAGTGCTCTGGTCGCCCAAATTCGGCAGTTGTTCCAGAAGACATGAAAAAAGTGCACAAAATCGTTTTGGAAGACCGTAAAGTGAAGTTTCGTAAGAAAGCTGGCACCGTAACGATATTAGAAGGTAGTGTCTTTACTACTTTGCATGAACATTTGTCCATGAGGAAGCTCTATTCGAAGTGGGTACCGCGTTTGCACACTGTTGACCAAGAACAACAACGTGGTGATGATTCAGAGCGCTGTTTGGAGCTGTTCAGGCAAAATTATAAAGTTTTTTCATGCAATATATGACAATGAATAAAACATGGATCCATTACTACAATCCCGAGTCAAATCGGCAGTCAGCTGAGTGGATAGCAACCGACAAAAGCCGTCGAAACCGACTAAAAACCCAAAAGTCGGCTGGGACCGTTATGGCGTCCATGATTTGGGAAGCGCATATTCATCGACTATCTTGAAAAAGAAAAAAAGATCAATAGTGAATATAAAACAGCATTATTAGTGTGTTTGAAGAAAGAAATCGCGAAAAAATTGCCCCAAATCAAGAAGAAAAAAGTGTTGTTTCACCAAGACAATGCATCGTGTCACAAGTCGATCGCAACGATGGCAAAATTGCACAAATTGCACTTCGAATTGCTTCTGCATCTACCGTATTCTCCAGATTTAGCCCCCAGCGACTATTAACTGTTCGCGAATCTCAAAAATATGCTCGCCGGAAAGAGATATGGCTCCAATGATTAGGTCATCGCCAAAACTGAAGCGTATTTTGAAGGGTTGGACAAATCGTTCTATAAAAAGGCATAGAAATATTAGAGAAGCGTTGGAATGAATGTATCACTCTTGAAGGAGACTATGTTGATGATATTATATGATATTAGTCATCCTACGAACTTATTGAGTGATGTGTTAGTTCTGGGTTATTTGACTTTGTAACTGATGCTTTTGTATATTAAGGTAATTATGGGGTAAATGTAACCTATAGCATAGAACAAATAATAGTACTAGCCTATAGTTAATTCAACTTTTATAATCACAGGAACTTTTAATATGACAGTTCAAGAAAAATCATTGCATTGTTTAATTGGTTGAGAAGACGGATTCATAAAAAATACGGAGCAATCCATTTGTCTGTCCTAACGCCTTTTAATGCCGACTGACCGATGTCCATTGTTTCAACTATTGTGTTAATTAATTGGAAAGTTGAGGTCTCGAAGTCAAAGTCAAGTCAAACTCATTTTTTTTTCGAATAATCATTTACATGCACTTTCAAAACGTTAATTATGAATCTATTTGCACGGTTCCAAAAAGTTGGTCCTATGGAGAAGAGCCGGCAAGAAACTCCATGGATAATCTTTTCAAATAATAAACATTGAGGTATTAATACGTAGTAATAATAGCTTAATATGGTTTGAAAATTAAACGTTAAAATGAAAAAGCTGTCTAATCAGGGATCAAGTATTCCTTATCCCTGAAATAAGTTAGGTATTTGGTATATTTCAAACCGATGGTTCCCTGTTACGAAGTAAACTAACTATTTACAATTGAAAACCTCAAAAAATAAATGGTACCTCCATATTATAGTTTTCAATTGTAATACATGTCAATAACAATAACAGTATTTGTTAGAAACAAAACCTGGAAATGATATTTCAGTACACTCACTGTATTGATTAAAAAAAAAAAAAAATGTTACAAAAAGTAACAAATACTCTCAACAAAGTCCGGTTTAAGAAAGAAGAGGTGAACGACTTTTGCAGGTGTTAAGATGGTTGGAGTGAACTCTCCATGTTTGTAGCCTCGCCTTTGAACGCCTCTTGTGTTCGAACAACAGAGAAAAAGCGGCTTAAGTTAGTTCTGCCGTGTCAGGCCTATCTCTTGTATCTCACGAAACATAGTTTTGAGATATCACCGTTTAAAGTTTTTTACAGATAATTTCGATTATCTTAAATGTTTCAAAACTTTCGGGAAATATTTTTACATAATTGGTTGTATTAAAGTCTGAGGAAAACCGGACAATTTATAGATTTTTGAAAACTTCGAAATTTTCAGAGTTATTAGCTATAACAGAGATAGGTGTGACAAGCTCTCTATACATTTGTTGTTACGCGGTGCTCTGTATCTTAAGATACGTGACTTAGCCGCAACAAGTGTAATATGGAATGTTTTGCTAAACACAGGTATCTTTAACTAAAGTTTGTCTGACTGATTATTTAGTATTAAATTAAATTAGTTTATAAAGGAATATAACAAATAGTACTCATCTAAACAAATGAATAATGACTTATGACTTATCTAGTAAAAACTCAAATTATCAAATGCATTAAAATATCCTTTTTAATGAGTCAAAAAGTAAAACGAAAACTCAAACTTCTTCTAACCAAGATTCGATAAATTTTAAAACAAATAAACTTAATTAACTTCATAGCTAACATAAAAATTGGAATGAGAACTTAGTAAAAGTCAAAATTATTTTAGATACAAAAAAAAACTAAATCCTAGATATGTAAGATCTTATCTACATCTGCATCTAAGTCTGCTTTCTTTCTTGCACTTACACTCCTTCGCCTTACTTCCCGGTGTACTTCTTTTTTAACTAAGTCCAACACACTTTTGCAATACACATGCAAATCTTTGAATTATTTTTCATCGTATGATTTCTTGACGACTATGTAAGTTGAGCATCTTCAAAATTCAACTATTCTTAATGCCTAAATACGTGGTTTGAAAAGTTTGCGGTCTTATATAAAAATAATAATGCAATTGAAATGCTTTTGATCTCATTATAATCGTCAACCCTTCAGACGATTTTACGCTAAATTTATTTGTTCTATTACTTTTGCTTAAATAAATAAATATCTTTTGGGACATTTTTTACACAGCACCATCTAGTCCCAAACTAAGCAGAGCTTGTGCTATGGGTACTAGACAATGGATATAATACTTATATACTTTTTTTTTTGTTTTTTTTTGTAAATACATACTTATAATACATAAGCAACACACCCAGACCAACACAAACACTTATGTTCATCACACAAATATTTGTGTCCTGTGGGAATCGAACCCACGACCTCGTTATCAGCAGTCCAACACTCGAACCACTAGACCACAGAGGTCGTTGCTTCGAGACTTAGAAGGATATAATCAGAGCCAGGTGATAAATTTCTTGCATTCGAAAAAAAATATCTCAACAATGCGCTGTCAGTACGTGTCCGTTTTAAATTTTGTCCAAAATAGCACAAAAATACATAGTGACGGAATAAGGAGAATCTATTGCATCCGATGCTGTAGATAAAAATCAGTTAGCTGAATTAAATCCCAGTAGACAGAGCGTTAAATATGTCCTCTACTGTAAATAGCCTTCAACTTCCACTATAGCACAAAACACCGAAAAGATATTGAATCTGATGGTAGGAAATCAATAATGAAATATTAAAGAGATAGCTAGGTAATAGATGTTTTTAAAAAGTAATAAAGAAGCATTATTTGCCATAAATTCTGATTTCCCATGGTATCTAAGAGAAAGATGCCGATGCCCTTTTGAGTCGAACAAAAACACAACCGGCTAAGCAATTCACGCAAATTTTTATTTCGTTTGATGCCGATATATACGAAATCTTACGCAAATTAGTTGTCATAAATAAAACTAGGGTCCAGCTAAGACAACAGAATAGTAAGACCAAAAAATACTTAAAAGAAAAGTATAGACCAGAACTACTAGCCTCGAAGCAACATAAGGTGATTATTTTGAAAATAAGGTAATGGTGGCAGTTTTTTGGGTCTAAGTCGACTGCCAATTAAAGAGTATCGTCATAAACTGCATTTATAACTGCAATTTTTTATATATATTTTGTAGTTATTAAATAAACGTCAAACAGTAAAAAATACCAACGAAAGTACTAAAAACTGTTTGGTTTTATCTAAGCACAATTAGCGCGTTCTGAAATTATCTGAAACTCTGAAACCATGACTGAAATCCATAATTTAAGGTGCCAGTTGGCTTTTCATTGCCTTGTTTAGAGCCTATTTACTTTAATTTCCTGTGTAATAAAATAATAATTGATTAACACACATTTTCATAAAATAACCAGTGGAAAACTAACCACAGACAGTGCGTATTTTGAAGGCTTTTGGTAATTATTTTCAAGTACGTACACTTTTCAAAAACCCGGTAAATGAGATACATCAAGCTGATATACTAACCAACAAAAATAGGTTTGTGAACATTACTCCTGCATATTCGACCGCGATTTTTTTAATCCACCTATTGATTTCAGAAAGGTAGTTAATTTTCTTAAGCTGGTCCATAAATACTATCATGTTGCCGTGGGCTATTACTTTTAGAACCATGTTTGTTAATGAAGCTCTCATAATATCCACATCATCATCAGTTAATACGCGCACTACAGTCACGGCTAAATATTGTATCTAGTAGTTAGCAGAGTTAGGATTTGCTCGATGCGCTCGCAACTTATCACGCGTAATTGATATAACTTAAGATACAGCATTTTACCATAACTAACAATGGCAAAATCATAGTTTCAAGAGTTAGGTGATAGGCAATTGTGACTAATTGGTAATAGTTAATTAAAATATTATTTTACTGGGTGATAGAGGATCATGAAAAAATACGATTTAGACCTGTTACGCGTAACTCATGTATCTTAAGATAACAGACCTTCGAGTGACACGGCAGAGTTTACGAAAAGATTTAAAGAAAGTTTTATTTTAATAAAATCGTAATAAAACAAATACTAAAACAAAAACAAAAAGTTCAGATTATTGTATTGTTTTTAAGAACTGCATGTCACTGCTTTGCAAGATTGACGACGCAACTTTTGAGAAACAACAAACTTTGCTCAAAGGTTTGCTGGTAGAAAACTCATTTTTGAGTTAAGCTCGCCTTGGTTCATAATAATAGTTCGTAATTTCTATTTGTAAGTTAATACTGTATTTTTCTGGTGTACAATAAAGAATAAGAATAAGAACTTTTGCTTTTGAGTTGTGTACTTGTGTAATGACAGCAAAGCAAAGCAGCGATATGTATAAATAAAATAAATACATATTTTGGGACATTTTTACACAGCACCCGCAGACCCAAACTAAGCAGAGCTTGTACTATGGATACTAGACAATGGATATAATACTTATATACTTTTTTGTACTTATAATACATAAGAAACACCCAGACCAACACAAACACTTATGTTCATCACATAAATATTTGTGTCCGGTGGGAATCGAACCCACGACCTCGTGATCAGCAGTCTGACTCTAGTACCACAGACGTCGTATGTAAAATTTCAGTTTATTTGGATTTTAGGAACTGGCTTAAAATCACAGAGTACATTTTATACATGGACACAGGCTACTTTGTAACCTAGCTAGCTAGCTTTGTAGCTAGCCAGTTCTACTTTTGTATCTGTTACTACTATTTAAGATCGATCCCTAGCTTATACTATATTTTTATAACAGACTGTACCACATTTTATGAAATAAATAAAATATATGATGATATGATACATACGGATTGTAGATCGACAAACATGATAAATAACGTAGTAAGCTACATACGAGCTTTTAACAAAGGATTTATAATATATATTTTTTTCATTTCAATGAAACTATGAAACTATATTTATCTGATGCTTTAGTTATACAAAGTGGAGATGACAATACGACATTAAATAAAACCACGTATAGAGTATCGCGTTCTCATAAATATAAAACATAAATCAAAATTGTCAAAACAAAAAAAGACTGTACAAGATTATGTTGATTTAAAAAATATTTTATAAAAATATCATCTAACTAGATGAGTTGATTTTAACGGAAAATTATCACTGTATTAATATAACTTGCTGCAAGATGCTGTGTTCGTGACCTTATGATAAGTAGTCTTAGTACATACCTACGTGTAGTAAATAATTATTGTATTGATATCATTACATTATAAATTTATTTTGCAAATGTAACGGTATTATCTCTACAAATATTAAAGCAATACAATTAAGACATGAATGAGAATTGATCATTTGGTAATAAGATATAAAAAAATCATCTATACAATATGTAAAGAAAACCCTGTCCGACCGAAAGGGGCACACAGGTACGGCAATAACATCAACATTTTTTTTTTTAACGAAGTCAAAAACAAAATGTTATTTTAATAAATGCATATTTCATATGTACTATATTACTGACTGACCAGAATTAGTGTATGACTAGTGGCGCCTTGTATACTCTTTTATGCCAAACTAATCTGATTTTAATTCAATCAATCAACTCAGCCTATCGCAGTCCACTGCTGGACATAGGCCTCTCCCAAGTTGCGCCACAACGCTCGGTCCTCTGCCTTCCGCATCCAGTCCCCCCCAGCCACGTTCTTTAGGTCGTCGGTCCATCTGGCAGGGGGGCGCCCTACGCTGCGTTTGCCAATTCGCGGTCTCCACTCAAGGACTCGTCTGCTCCAACGGCCATCGGTTCATCGACAGACATGGCCAGCCCACTGCCACTTCAGCTTACTGATCCTACAAGATATGTCGGTCAGTCCGGTTCTTCTCCGGATAATCTCGTTACGGATTTTATCCTTCAAAGAAACTCCAAGCATAGCTCGCTCCATAGCTCGCTGAGCGACTTTAAATTTGTGGACTAGCCCAACTGTCAGTGTCCACGTCTCGGCACCGTAAGTCATGACTGGCAGGACGCACTGGTTGAAGACCTTTGTCTTCAAACTTTGCGGTATAGGCGACGAGAAGACTCGGCGAAGTTTGCCAAATGCTGCCCAGCCCAGACGGATCCTTCTGTTGGCTTCTTTCTCGAAGTTTATGATTTATGATTTTAATTATTATTGTTATTATATTTTTGCGTGCCACTTATGGTAAAATATGTGGAAACTAATTGTGACTCTTTATCCATTTGTCTGGACCCGTATTTTTGCGAAATAAATTATTCTTATTATGTTCTTATTCTTAAAATTTTCGTTTTCAGTACCCAAATTGTCCCAATTTCCTCTTATTATTATTTTAATTATAATAGGTATAAATCTATGATTAGCTCGACAAATTTCTTAACATCGAACATAAAAAAATGCCTGATCCCTCTTTCGGCTCGGACAGGGTTTTCTTTACATGTTGTACAAAAGAAACTCAAATAACTAAATACTTTTTTAAACATTAATCTCCAATGAGTCCGTCCACCATTCTCCGCTTTCTAGACTAGAGCAACCTAAATACGTCACCCGTCGTTCGTAATCCGTCTGTCTGTAGTCTAGTGGTTCGACGGTCGGACTGCTGAACACGAGGTCGTGGGTTCGATTCCCACAGGACACAAATATTTGTGTGATGAACATAAGTGTTTGTGTTAGTCTGGGTGTTTCTTATGTATTATATGTATGTATTTACAAAAAAAAAGTATGTAAGTATTACATCCATTGTCTAGTACCCATAGCACAAGCTCTGCTTAGTTTGGGACTAGATGGTGCTGTGTAAAAATGTCCCAATATTTTGTTTTTTTCATTTTTTTTAAATAACCTGAATAACCTGGGTGGAAGAAGTGGAGCCACTTCATCAAACTCATCTCACTCATTAAAAATTGCACGGTAGATTAAAATATATTTTTAGAAATATCTGTAAAGACGCTTGACATCTTAGTCTTCCTGCGACCACGAACAACTTGTTTTAGATGTGTAGTGATCTCGAAAACGTAACAAATTATTATATATTAAAGAGTAGGTAGGTTACTATTTATAAATTAATTTATGGCAAAACTTTGAACAAGTAATAGGAAATAAAAGCAAACAGGGAAAACTATGCTTTAACATATGATTTGATTATGATTAGCCTATTGTTTCGTTCTGATCCTAATTTTTAAAAAATAAAAATCACTTATTAATATATTAATAAATACCTACTAGAGAAACGAAAAACAAAATGTACGGTCAACCGCGTTAAACACGGTATAAGTACCTACTTTCCTCCATAAAAACCCACGGCAGTTCAATACTTACCAGTGACTCTCCATTCCCCATTGTCCTGTCGATAACCCAACCCATCCTTGATGACGTAAGTCCAGAAATACACGGCGTCTCCGATCTTGAGCTGTGCATTCCTGTCTCTGAAGAACCACCTTCCATCCTTCGGCTTGGTGATGTCTCGGGACCACTGGCCAGCTTCCAGCCCTTCCATCTCCTCGTTCAGCTTGCCATGGAAGGCAAAGAGTGTGAAGCCATCGTCTGAAAGAAGAGAAGATTTTAGTTGGAGTAGTGTTTTGATGGATGCTTGTGCCTTTTCTGTATGAAAAGTCTGCCTGCCCAATCAACTCAGCCTATCGCAGTCCACTGCTGGACATAGGCCTCTCTCAAGTTGCGCCACAACACTCGGTCCTGCCTGCCTGCCCTGAAGTAGTATAATTACAAGCTATGCTGGTACATCATAATTCCCTTTCCCAACTATGTTGGGGTCGGATGCCAGTCCAACCAGATGCGGCTGAACAAGCAACAAGCTGGTGCATAAATTTAACATAACAACATCGCGCCTGTATTTCCCAGAAGGAGTAGGCAGAGGTGTATAGTACACCCACATTTCGCCAGTTATGTTATAGTCCCATGTAATAGGGGGCGAGCCTATTGCCATTTGCCAAGTACAAATCCAGGCTCCTAGCTGCTATTGAGAATTTCCTAATGAAAAAACACAATAATACTTTGTTCGACCTAGGAATCGAACCCAAGACCCCACGCTGGCTGCTATTATGATCTTCTTTTTCTTCTTCGTGTCAACGGTACGACTGATCTTTTGTCAGACTTGGCAAGCCCAAAACTTTGCAACCTCTACGACGTTATCTGTGGCGGCGCAGAAGTCGCTTAAGGTGCAGGTGGTGGAGCACAAATGACAGAATAAGAGGTGAGGCATAGTTGGGAGGTCATACCCACAACCACACCCTGTCGCCGTTTTGTTGATGTAACCCCATTTTCCAAGATTATAATTACATCTTCCCACTTGGGTTCGAAGTCGGTTGAGTGACTATTATAATAATATCTATTATACATCATAAACGGTCCAACATATAGTTCTGTTGTGCGTTGAGTCCCTGAGATAACATCTTTGAGCTACAAAATGGCTGATGCATGCATGCTGTCAGTTGGGACAGGTCCTCTTAAACTCGTCTATCGTGTCGACATGAGCTACATAATGATAATAATAGCTCATGTCGTGGGAAAACGATTAGCCAGTTAGCAGGTTGGTAACGTGGCTGACTGCCCAGGATGCGCCGGACGATCAATTAAATATCGTCACTCTTAGAGGCTCTTTTGTTAAAATGTCTGGACTTTAAAATGTAGCCTGGCTTTTGTGTTTTTTTAGTATTTTTTTCAATTAGAAAAGTCGAATCCACTTACTAGAATTAAAATTTTCAAAAGTTTTTGAAAGACCATTTAATTTAAAACGCTTTACGCGCAGCTAATGGGATTACCAGGGATGGTACCTTGTTATTTCACTATTAATCCGGAATACAATGACATAATGAACCGGTTTTTTTTCAATAGTTTTACGTAGGTAATACGGAAATTAAAACTAATAATTTCAATTTTTTATTAAATTGTATTATATCATAGATCGTGGTTCATTAGCAACGAAAACCGCAAATCCTAGCAATTAACAGCCACGGAGTGGATTTAAAACCACAACAGGTATTATTTAATCTGTTGATAATTATGACGTCACTTGATAACCAGTTATCGGGGTTTTCGATCGGTGATGACCTTGCCGTCTAACGAATTTTCGGTAAATGTGAAGATACTAATAAATAATAAAATACATCCTGTTAATTATTTGCGGAGACAGATCTTTTTAGCGAATCTTCTAGGTATAAATAACTGAAAACCTCTTAAGGGGTCATTGTACTCATCAGTATGTGTACCCTCCAGTGCTGCGCCTTTGGCACGTCCCGGGGAAACAGGTTTCCCCAACAGCAGCACGCAACCACCTCGTGCTACTGTCCTTCCCAGGGTCGCTTAATTGATGCTTCGAGTCCCCTTCTCTTGGCACCCACGATCTCGAAGGTCCCCCACCATCATTTGCTAGTGGGAGATGCGGCGATTCGCTCTATCTTGGCCTCGCGACGGGGTGGTTGCCTCCTGCCTTCGTCTCCGAGTGGGATCGATCGGCCCTTTCCTGAACCCACTCTGCGGCCTTCTTCTGGACCATGACAGCCTCGTAAAAAGAAGCCACGGCCTATGTACATACGGTTATTATAATTTGATAAAGTCTGGTAATATAGATGTCCTATTGACCTCTGAATGCTGGGTAATACCCAGTAACTGGGTTGCGGGGGTCTGATGGTAGTCATCATCATTTTCAGCCGTAAGACGTCCACTGCTGGACATAAACCTCCCCCAAGAGGGGGAAATATGACATAATCGCTACGCTTGACAGGCAGGTTGGCGATTGCTGTTGGTTGGTTAAATACTCTGAGAAACTTGCTGTCCATCCTCTGGTAAATCCCTTAGTCGCCTTTTACGACATCCATTAGAAAATATAGAGTATATATAGATAGGCATCACACGGAATAGTCACGGAACAGTGATGGCAGTCGCTCCGTATAAAATATTGATGATCAGCCGCACCTGAATAGACTGGTTGCCGACCCCAATACACTTGGAAAAAGGCAAGGAGGATGAATATGATATCCTATCAATTGTTTTCTGTAGGGGTTAGGGGAAGTCCATTTTCTGCAATCAATATTTACGTGGTGATGTAACCAACAACCGACAATTGTCATTAGAATCGAGAGGACGTGTATGTGATAATGACGAGTTAGGGATCGAATGGTTTGAGGTCAAATCCATGATGCACGAGTTTTGTAAGGTTATTGCAATCGTGCTTAAAGCTAGCATGTTGTGATTGTTATTATAGGCATTAGCATAATGTAACTGCATTTTATAGTCATAACAATATTCAATGCCATAGCGATCATCAACCTAGACTTCTCTTAAGCGGTTGCTAGTCTAATCAGATGCGGCGAATCTAAATAATATATTATGCGAATTGCTTCCGAATTTTTGACGACTGACACACTGCCGTCTCACCTCCACAAATAATTACTGGGAGATTTCAGGCAACGATCCTCACGCGTTGATCACTGATTAAAACTAGTTTTGAGTTGAGCTTTGATTTTAGATTTTAGAACGTTCCTCAAGCAGAGATTTACTGATCAGAGTTCAGCTGAGTTTAGTTTTATTTTATACTGTCACATGTTTCGGTATTTGAGCAGAGATTTGATCTGCAATCACTAAACGTAGAGATCTTTTCTATTTCAGGTCAAATTCGTGTGTTATGTTGTAGAATTAAAGTTTATAATTACCGTATTGGAATAAGACTGATGCTCAAGTAATGATTCTATCCTCAAGTAGTGATCAGGTGATTGAAGTTTAAACTATACTTGAGGAACTTTCTGTAATACGGGCCTAAGTATCCTAAAGTCAGAGTTCTTATCAGACTTTTAGGTTGCCGGCTGGCTGACTGACAACTCTTAGCGGCGGAGATGGCTCTCGTTGTGGAAATAGGCGTCACAAAAAAAGGCGATAACTGAAAGTTCAAGGCTCGAGTGAATAGGTTTTTGCTGAGCAAGCGAGTATCATCGTCGATCACACCATCGCTTAACATCAGGTGAAGTGCGGTCAAATGCAAGTCCATTTTAATGAAAAAAAAAGTTATTTCTTAAAATTTGAAATGTTGAAATTATCACAAAATATGTGTTACTATGGTGCCTATCACGACAAATACTAAAAACAAAAAAAAGTTTTAAACTTAAGGGGGTCCTCATACCATGTTTTTCGAGGTTTCTTACCTCGAAAAACATGCTTTTTTTTCAACGTTTTTTTTCCTGCTCTATCTTCAAAACGGTAATACATACCAGCGTCAAACTTGGTCTGATTCTAGTGCATACATGTAGTTTAGCAACAAATACTAAAAACAGGGCAAACATAGACATATGTGGTGGTACCTACGTAAGAAAGAGATGCAAACACGATCGTTGATGTCTTTTGATTAACTCTCGTAAATTAAATCATCATCATCGGGTATCAGGTCGATGGGTGGTACGGAACCCTTACTGCGTGAGTCCGACTCACACTTAGCCGGTTTTTTTTATTTAAAAGTAGTGTGGTTTAATGCTTTGAAAATGAAATACTTTCAACACATGGACACTTCATTGGAGAATCAATTAAAAAGTTCTACTGAGAAATTAATTGACTTAACTTTCATTCAGATTTTCGATTTTCATTTTATTACAAACTCGTTTCCGTTATTATTGGATTTTGGGGAAATATATTGGAAAAATTTATAATTGCTTCAGTGAGGCAATTTTACATTTCAATTTTCCAATAAAATTAATGGTCAATTCAGTATGGTGAATTCGTATAATTCGTTTCGTGTGGTGTCGGACACAAATAATAGCACCACCAAGTTGTATTGTGATGTGTGTACACATATACAACAAAATCCCACTAGAACTAAAATTGTTAAACAATATTAACTTATTTAAAAACAAATTATATAAATGGCTGAATGGATATAATTTTTATGACATTAAAGACTTTCTTGAAATTAAGATATAATACTATGCACTATTCTAATTATGGATCATAACGTATGTGACGTATAATTTTAACTACTATTTTGTATTGACCAATTAATCTGTGACATTTCTATAGTTTTGACTTCGCACTTGTTAATTATTATTTTGCATGCAATTCATACATATTCTGTATAGCTGAACATGTGGACATTATATTTGTAACACCATTATACCTACCATGTTTAATGCAAATAAAGACTTATCTTATCTTATCTTACCTATCTTTCCTCATGGGTGTCGTAAAAGTCGACTAAGGGATTCACCAGAGGATGGGCAGCAGCGTTCTTTGAGGATCGGTCGATCCGAGTTGTCATTGATGGCATGCTCGTCCGACCAATTGTCTATAAATACCGGTGCTGCGAAAAAGCTAGGAATTCTATCTAAGGTGAGACGGTACTTCACACCGGAACAGCTGCTCAAATTGTACCAAGCACAAGTTCGGTCGTGTATGGAGTAGATACTGCTCACATCTTTGGGATGGTTCGGCCAAATATCAGCTTGCGGCTCTTGAGTCGATCGAGAGGCTTGCCAAGAGGCTTATTGGCGATACGACGATACGCTGGTCGATGCCAAACTACAAAGTCTCAAGCATCGGCGCAAAGTTGCTAGTCTGGCGGTCTTTATCGGATGCATTTCGGTGAGTGTGCGTTGGAATTGCACGATCTAATTCCCCCAAGCCCTTTTCATCATCGGACAACCAGACGCACGGTGATGGGCCACCGTTATATGGTAGACATTCCACCCTTACGCACGAACCGTTTTGCTAATAGCTTTATCATGCGTACTGCTAAAGAGTGGAATTCTTTGCGTCTGTGTTTCTCGATAAGTATAATCTGGTGGTCTTCAAGGCTCGAGTAAATAGATTTTTGCTGGGCAAGCGTGAACTATCGTCGACCGCACCATCACTTAACATCAGGTGAGGTGGCGGTCAAACGCAAGTGCGGGTTGGCGGACTGCACACACCATCAAAATTTTTATAAAGCACTCTTAGGTGTGCGCTTTGAGTAATAAGACTGTAAGTCTTAGTTTGATTTAAAGCTCCTCTCATCATGTTACTGAGAATTTCTAATGGAAAAATCCAACATCACTTTGCCAGACCCGGGAATTGAACACGCAGGACCCCACGCTCAGCAGTCGAGCTTGCGACCACTAGACCAATGAGACAATGATAGTTCTGTTTAAGGCATATTGCACATCACTGTACTCGGGAGCCCTGTGGTTCAGATATACCCAAAAGGCTTACAACGATCTGAGGATCCAATATAATAACGCGTTCAGGGCGCTGTTGCGGCTGCCGCGCTATTGTAGCTTGTCGGCAATGTTTGCCGAAGCACGTACAGATGGGTTCGACGCGGTCTGGTGTAAGAAGTCTTCTTCATTACTGCGGAGGCTGCGTGGCAGCCCCGACACCATCTTGCGCGCGATAGCCACCCGGGCTGATAGCCCGCTTGTGTGGGCGCTGGTCAACCGGACTAAATCACTGCTAGTTCATCATCATCATTTCAGCTGAAAGACGTCCACTGTTTGACATAGGCCTCCCCCAAGCATGTTGGGAGGATATGCCATAATCGCCACGCTTGGCAAGCGGGTTGGCGATCGCAGTTGGTTAGTTAAATACTCAGAGAACGCTACTGCCCATCCTCTGGTGAATCCCTTAGTCGCCTTTTACGACACCCATGAGAAGAGATAGAGTGATGCAATTCTTTATGTCCGGCACCACACAGAACTGCTAGTTATTAAGTACTAACACAGGATTAAATCCGTAACGAGATTATCCGGAGAAGAACCGGAGTGACCGACATAGCTTGTAGGATCAGTAAGCTGAAGTGGCAGTGGGCTGGCCATGTCTGTCGAAGGACCGATGGCCGTTGGAGCAGACGAGTCCTTGAGTGGAGACCGCGAATCGGCAAATGCAGCGTAGGGCGCCCCCTGCCAGGTGGACCGACGACCTAAAGAACGTGGCTGGGGGGGACTGGATGCAGAAGGCAGAGGACCGAGCGTTGTGGCGCAACTTGAGAGAGGCCTATGTCCAGCAGTGGACTGCGATAGGCTGAGTTGATTGTTGACAGGATACGTTACATTTGTTACTAACACATTCATCCTCTGAGCCTTTTCCCAATTATATTGGGGTCAGCTTCCAGTCTAGCTAGATGCGGCTGAACATCAGTATTTCACACAGAGCGACTGCCATCAGACCCCCGCAACCCAGTGCTCTCCGAGGCAAGGAGGGGTCTCGATGTGTAACGTAACGGTCCACCCACAGAGTGACTGCGGCAAGTGCAGCTTAACCTTGCAGATCTTACAATCCACGCAACCGTTGCTTCGCTAAGAGCTCCTCTTGTTACTCACATTATAGACCAATAATTGTTGTCTGATGAATAAAGAATTAATAATTATAATACCAGTTTTTTTTGCCAAGTCGGGATTCTGAAACTTTTTGAGTGAAAAAAGCGGGATTCTTTCGTCGAAAGCGGGACATAGTAAAAAAATGTATTTAATCAAAAGTTTTTAAATATTTATCTTTTTGTTTAATGTAATTAAACTAAATAACGCACGCAACGCAACTCACTCACACACTAACTCACTCGCTCATTGCTTTCCAAGCACTTAAATAAATGCAAATAATGCAATATGTGTTCGTTATTTCTTCGTACGTAATCGTACGTTTTCGCAAAATAGAAATTTATAAACAAATGGGAATAAGAAAAGAGTGAAAGGATTCATGTCGCGGCACGCACCGATTGCGTGACGCACCCCACTCTCTCCCGCGCGCTTATCATCATTACGCGCCGGGTGCGGGTAGGCGGCCAGTCCACACTTGTCTGTGCCATCCGACCGCGCTTCCTCAGCATACTGCACGCACGGTCGAGTTGTTCCCGAAAAGCGGGACTGAGCCTGTCCCGCGTGGGACATTCAATTTTGATTTAAAAATCGGGTCGTCCTGCCAAAATCGGGACGTCTGGCAACGCTGGTTTCTATATCAATTTAAAATTAAGAAATATCTTTTGAATTAACGATATAATTAGCTGGACCAACTTATCGTAGCCACTCTGTACAATGTGATTTTATTATTAACCTTTAACCTTCAACTTGTTTGGTTTTACCAGATTGGTATCATCCATCTTATCTTACTCAATTTGTGTTTAAGTTTATATATTTAAATTGCATACTATGTTTGTATAGTCTGCCAAAATAAAACAAACATATAATTAATTCAAAATAGACTACAATCAAACATACTCAGTATCTTAGAATAACTACACATAGAAAAGTCCGCGCACACAATTTGAAGCAACTAAATTGGAGCCAGAAACAGCTCCGTTTAGTAGAGCTGCTGCCTGGCTAAACTTTTGCTGTGTGTGTCGGCGAACATTTTATGAGCCGCTTGCACTTACACATCGATTGTTTTTATGCTTCAACTTTAAGTGGAAACTTGAATGAAAATATCACTATATATTGTTACTCTAAGCTCAGTATATTAAAGTAATAATGAGGACTGATGAGCAATATTTTTGTATCTTGTACCTTCGAGATCATGGTTGCTAAGAGCAGGGGGCGGGAGAGGGGAGGCGACAAGTTTAATGACCCTGGAAACGACAGCAGCGCATGGGGAAACCAGAGGGGCATCGGTGCGGTCCACTGGAGATCCCGGAGCTCCTCTATTTTGTGCTGATAGCCACCGTGTGGTTTTAGTCGGTAGGAGTCCCATACTCCTCCGCTCTAGGGACTTATGCCTTAGGTATCTATGAGGATTTCCACTCGAAAACAAAAAAAGGTATATCAAGTGGTAAATACCCAAATCGTCAAAAGTGAAATTGCTATTGGCTTGGCGTAAAAATTGCTATTGGCTTGGCGTAAAAATTGCTATTGGCTTGGCGTAAAAATTGCTATTGGCTTGGCGTAAAAATTGGTGATCGCAGATTTTTTGTGTGATTAGCAGTCATCAAAATAGGTAACTATACTACTGGCCATCGTCTTAAGGTACCAGCACATAAACTCCATAATTTGACGAAATTAATTGAGGTTAATGACCTGGTGAAGGTCGCGGGAATCCGCTGGATGCGGAAAGCGCAGGATCGGTCGTTGTGGCGATGCTTGGGGGAGGCCTATGTCCAGCAGTGGACGTCTTTCGGCTGAAATGATGATGATGATGATGAATTGAGGTTCACATATGCAAAATCAAGCAATTAGAACCTGCTTGTCAAGACTGTCTCGTCGGTCTAGCGGTTATAAGCGCGATTGCTAAGCGTTTCCTGGTTTCGTTTCCCAGGTCGGGCATGTGGTATTGGGTTTTTTTCTTAGTAGCATAGCTGTCTGGATTTGTGCCCAGTTATCGGAAATATAATAGGCTCGCTCCCTATTACATGGGTGTTATAACATATCTGGTGATATGGGTGTACTATGTATAGAGGTGTACCTCTGCCTACCCTTTCGGGGAATACAGACGCGATGTTATGTAATCATGTATGACAACCAAAGACAATAAAATACTGATTAACGGCCAAAATTAATATCCTATCTATCCACGATTTGCCCTACCAGAGATGGAAATTTGATGGTAGACCAAAGAAAAGATGGATAGATTGTGTGAAAGATGATATGGGTAAAAATAAAGTGAACACGGAGATGACGGCTGATAGAGAATGGAAGAAAAAGACATGCTGCGCCGACCCCAAATAAATTGGGATAAGGGCAGGAGGATGACATGGAAATTTGACATAAAATGTATGGAGCTTTCGTCAAATTTCTACCTCTAGTAGAGCAAATCGTGGATGGATATGATATTCTCTTTGATGACAACAGACTTCGATCGATTTGACTATTTTGAAATGCCAATTTAGTTCGTCGAATTATGGATTCTACTTTAGATCCTAACTTACCTGGTACAGATACTCTGAATCCTTTAGGCCATATAGCTTCCAATTTTGCTGGAGGAACTTCGTAACATAACACATCATTAAAATTAAATAATAAAAATAAAAACAAATATGCACAAACACTCTTCATTGTCTTAACTACACATCACATACACGAATTAGAATTAAATGAACTACGATTTCATTTAAATGAAACGGATTTATATTTAAATGAATGACTAGATATGTCAGTATTTGTCGGTTTGCGGTGGATGACTGAGAAGCGAGCGGTGTGATTCTAGTAATAATCGTTTGATGTGTTTTTTGTAAAGCTGCGACCATATTACGGCCAGTGACGTATATTCTGTGACGAATTCACACCGTTGTGTTTAGATTTGTTTTTAGTTTTAACCGCGTTTTTGCGGTGCGATTAAGCAGTTGTAAGAAGGTTTATTTATTGACTCAATGTTGGATTTTTTTGTGCAGTAGGTAATTATTACATTGTGGTATAGGTAAAATAACATATTCACTGTTATTCGTTTATGAATCGTTTAAATTCCACTTAAATATATAATTATTTTGAATAAAATGAAAAATACTGGTTATTTAAACTTTCCAGGAATAGTACTTGACAATGACTTGACGTAACAATTACTACAAGTTTACTTCATTAACTGAATTCATTACGGAATTTCCAATCTTGCGTAATTATTAAATATTACACATTTTATCTCGTATTGTATTTAATCTTACTTATTTATTTTTTATCGTTATTTACCAACATCTCGCCTCACTGATCTACGTTATATTTGCATTTTATTTTGTCGACGCCGGCTGTCGCTGAAACCAGCGCTGTGTCTTTGCTCCGTGCATGAGGCACAGCAATATGCTGAGCGGTGGCCGTATTGCGCGGATGTGACGCATATCTTACCACACTTCTTGGCTCTGTACCTGTATTTGTTCTGAGTTCATGAATTTTTTGGTAATTGTGTGCGTCACTTTTGAAGCGAATAAATATTTTTTATTTCTTTCTTTTTTCTTTCTTTCTTTCTGATAATGTGATGGTTCTAAAAGTTACAATTCATATTTGGAAAAGGGAGCTTAGCGTTAGGTACTATCATCATCATCATCATAATTTCAGCCGAAAGACGTCCACTGCTGGACATAAGCCTCCCCTAGCATCGCCACAGCAACCGGTCCTGCGCTTTACGCACCCAGCGGATACCTGCGACCTTCACCAGGTCGTCGGTCCACCTTGTGGGGGGCCTACCCATGCTGCGCCTTTCAGTACGCGGTCGCACAGTTAAGGTAGTATTTTTTTTAAAATTTTATAGTAAAAATATTATGGCAGTAATGTGGGCTAGCCTTTACAATCAAACATCACTTAAATATATTTAAGTAACGTGTTTGAGACGATTAAATAAGGTGTTAGTATACGTTGACCTTTATCTCTGCAAATATTACTTGAACTTAAACCAAAAATATTATGCGGTTACTCAGACAAAAAACGAAATGATGACGAATTAGTTAATCCCATGTTTTGAGAACTATTTCCGTGTGGTTAATTGTGTAGGTAAGAGGGATTCTATTCTGTAAGAAAATCATAATATTCTTAGGTCAGTCTAGTAACCAATGGTATTTAAAAGTACAGATATATTACTTGCCCTCGCAATCTGAAGACTCTAAAACGTACTAATTAGGTAGTTTTTCTATTAATCCGCGTCAAGCAAGCCATCGAGCGTGACCGGTGACAAAAAAAACTTATATGCCGTCGTGTGTGTACAGAAAGGGTTCCAACTATGACGTGAAAGTAACATGAAGTAACCAACTTGCTTACTTTGTACGGTCGACCGCACGTCGGTGGTAACACGATGATATTAGAAGCATCTTTATTTCGTAAGCAGTAAGGGTGGTTTTCGAATTGAAGTGTTACCACTGTCATGCAGTCGAGTTTACTAGTTTGTGTGTATTGTGCTGCCGCTGCGTACGGAATATTTTTTTCGTTTGTTTTGTTAGGGTATGGCATATCTATACTTTTAAATATCATTGCTAGCAACGAAATTATTATAATATGAATTTGAATGAATTAAAATCTTGTAGAAACTGTTAATTCCAAAAATAACTGTATTGTTTTTCCTTGTTGTATAAAACATATTATAATATGTGATACAGAGTGGCTGTACTCACGTAACTCACGTAATAATAATCGGATTTTGATATTGTTTTTATATAATACATACTTATACATAGTCAGTTATACCTACTTCATAATAGGACAACAAATACGGGACGACAAATCAATCCTACTCGGAAGCAATAAATCTGGGTCATCAAGAAATACCTTAATATCTCGGAAACTAAGAATGATAGCGTAATTTAAAAAAAAGTAATAGAGATTATATAATTATACACAACAGACTATTTATTATTTTATGGATATAGTATATTAACTACTTATTATTTGAATTATCTGTCATTCTTAGTTTCCCAGATATTATGGATTATGTTGGTGACACGGATTCATTGCTCTCGAGTGTATTATCATAGTGTAATTAGTATTTATGTACTTTACAGCTTTTGTTTCTGCTGTTAGAAACAGCACAATAAGGCATTTTTGCGGGTTTTTGTTACAGTATTTATAGAAATAAGTCGTACTGAGAAAGGCTTTGAAATAACCTGCACTATGGAGCATGGTGCTGCCACGCACGCCCTGCCCACATGGCCATTCTATCTATTTCTGTGGTTCCAGTCCAATGAATGTGATTGTTACCCAATCACACTCTATCTCTCTATCACTCAATCTAGCCACACCATACTCGGTCACAGTAGGGTTTGAGAACGTCTCAGTACCAAATAGTTTATAAGTTTAGGAGTTAAATTGCCTGAAAACCGAAGACCTTTGCTAAGGAGCGCGACACGGTCACGTATGCATCAATCGGCGGCCACGATCCAACTGGTTCTCCACGCCGGCGCAAGGGGCGCGGCGTGCACTAGCGTCGCCGATCTGCAGCTTCCAAACGAGGGTAGTCGTAGAAAAGTTAATGGCGCACAATTCCTTTTACCCCACACTTTTATTTGAGCAAAGATCGAACACTTTGGTATTATTGTAATTGAACTATTTGCACTGAACCCAATATAATAAGGAAAGAACATCAGCAAATTATCTTCCTCATACAAGATAATTTATTTTTAACGCATTTACGCATGCGAAACGAAATCTAAAGATATATTCTTATTCTTTATTGTACACACAGATATACATTTATATTACAGTAGGTTGATATAAATTGTGGAAAGAAAAAATCGCTCACGAGCAGGATTCAAACCCTGCGACTCCTGGCTCAGCGATGCGAGCGATTTTTTCTTTTCACAATTTATACCAGGCCCCTCAGAAAGTATTGCGAAAAAAAGTTTTTATATATGGGAGACTGGCCAGTTATAATGTTTTTCGAAAATATGATTATTTATAAGTAAAAATAAGTAAGTTCCAATTTCAAAATTTCCCTCCACATTTTTTGCGAGTTAATTCAAAGTATTGTGTCTCACTGAAATATGGATCTGCGCCGGGAACATTTTAGAGCTATGATTTTATACGATTTCAAGTGTCGCCTGAAACCGGATGAATCGTACGATAGACTTCAAATGGCATTCATGGATGAAGGCCCTTCCAAGGCAACCGTGTATCGTTGGTATAACGAATTCAAGCGCGGTCGACCAACTTTGGGGGATGACGAAAGAAGCGGTCGCCCTTTGACGGCTGTTACCGAAGAAAACGTGCTAGCAGTGAAAAATTTAATCCAAGACAATAGGCGAATTACATATCAGGAGATTCAACACATATTGAAGATTGGATCGGGAAGCGTTCACGAGATTCTACACAGCCATCTTCGCGTGAGGAGGATAGTATCACGCTGGGTGCCGCACAACCTCACCGATGCTCAGAAGCAGGCCCGGGTGGAATGGTGCCGTGATATGCTTAACAAATTTGAAGCAGGCTCGTCTCGGCGTGTTTACGACATCGTTACAGGTGATGAGTCCTGGATTTATCAATACGACCCAGAAACCAAGCGCCAGTCGACTGTTTGGGTGTTTCAAAATGAGCCAACGCCTACCAAAGTGAAGCGATCTAGAAGCGGGGGTAAGATTTTGATCGCTAGCTTTTTTAATTTGACTGGCCACTTGGTATCAATTCCCTTACGGGATCAAAGAAGCATTAATGCCGAATGGTATACTACCAAATGTTTGCCAGAAGTTTTCTCTGTTATAAGCAACAAGCGACCAAACACAGGGCTCCGCGGGCTACTGCTCCACCACGACAATGCACCTGCGCACACTGCACTCAAAACGAGGGACTTCCTGGACAGCACGCCAGTCAAACTCCTGGGTCACCCTCCTTACAGCCCTGATCTAGCACCGTGTGACTTCTTTTTATTCCCAAAAATAAAAAATCTGCTCAAAGGGATACAATTTTCGTCGCCGGAAGATGCGCTGGCTGCGTTCGAGCAGGCTGTAAACGAGGTGTCTGCGGCGGACTGGAAAAAGTGTTTTGAAAACTGGTTTAGGCGCATGAATCTTTGTATAGAGGCTGGTGGAAAGTACTTTGAAAAGATTTGATAAAAATATATGTACGTATAGAACAATTTTTTTTAGTTTCGCAAAACTTTCTGAGTGTCCCACGTATATTCTAATTTATTATGTTGTAAAATTGAGTTATCTGTTTTTCTTCATTTTCCAAACAGATTTTGACGACTTTTGCCTGAGAGGTAACTTGTCATCATAAAGAGAAGGTCAGAGCGTACTTTTACTTCATGAAAAGGAAAAAAAAACATGGGTGGAGCCGCGGTCACGGCTAGTTAAAATATTTTTGTTTAGTCCAATATCACCTCCATAGTTTTGTCTATATTTACAAAGAACACACAGACGCAGTATGTTAGTGGAATTTCGATATTTGCTGTGGGAATCCCGTTCACCAAACTTGTAGTTAATTACCATCGTGACGTTACTTCATGGGAATTTAAATATTGGAAAGAAGGACAGACAGTGATGACGACCTCTGTGGTCTAGGACGACCTCTGTGGTCTAGTGGTTCGAGTGTCGGACTGCTGATAACGAGGTCGTGGGTTCGATTCCCACAGGACACAAAGATTTGTGTGATGAACATAAGTGTTTGTGTTGGTCTGGGTGTGTTGCTTATGTATTATAAGTATGTATTTACAAAAAAAAAAGTATATACGTATTATATCCATTGTCTAGTACCCATACCACAAGCTCTGCTTAGTTTGGGACTAGATGGTGCTGTGTAAAAATGTCCCAAAGATATTTTATATTTATTTTATTTATAAGGGTGGGTTGAGTTGATGAATGGAAAAAATATAAATAAGGATGTTCATTCCACCGCATATCAATGTTAACAAATCCGTTATAAGCGGTATTGGATTAGTATTTTAGTTTCATACAAGACTGGCTATACTTATACTGGTTGAACTGGTACCGAAATACCAGTAAAAAGAACTAAAGATATACTGGGTGTCAGGGAAACGCTCCCAAAACTGAAAGGCTATTAATATACTACCTAAACACAATCGAATACCAATAACCACTAGCCTTATACTCATTGTTTTAGTGATTTGGTATTTTGCAAACCCGCAATGTAAAGCGTACAAAACTCGGGATCAATGCCACGCGTACCTAACCTACCTACGCTCGCTACGACACGGACTGCGTATGCGAGTGGATGTCATTCACCCCTAGCGCCAGCTGATATTTTATTTGAAATACATTGCGAACTTTAAAAAATTAAGTAAATAAATGGGGTGTTTTTGCAAATAATAAAAATAAATATCTTTGGGACATTTGTACACAGCACCATCTAGTCCCAAACTAAGCAGAGCTTGTGCTATGGGGTGCTGGCCAGAAAACCTCCACGTGTGCCTGACGGCTGCTTGTCCTTCTGGACACGTCTAGAGGGATCGGCAGTTGTTTGGCCGGTGCATCCTGGGCACAGGCTATAAAATCCTGTCGAGGGATTAACCTTCGGGGGATTTTATTGCCTGTGGCGAATATTCTGGCGCGGGAGGGGCCCGTTGTTGGCCAGTGGGGAGTTGCTCCACGTGTCCCTCTGATATCAGCAGAGGGCACAGTGGAGGAGCAGGGGCGGGCCCAGTGTGCACTCACCCTGCCACTGGGCAGGCAGCGGAGGGACTGTCTTTCCCTGCCCCCGTCGATCTCGTAACCCCAGGAGTGCCCGCTGAGCAGTGATCTCGCGCCTCTTGGGACCGAGGGTCTTGGCTTCACCGCCCGGACCGCGAGGAAGAAAACCTCTATAAAAAATTACGGGAGGTAGGGCCTGCGAGCAGCAGACTCGGGGTAGTCTGCTGCCCGACCGGCAGCTGGCGTAGCTGGCACAGCCGGCTTAGTTGGCGCAGCTGGTAAAGGCCCATGAGGTGAGGTGGCGTGCAGTGTTCCGTGTGCGCCACCTAGGAGGGTGCGGCTGACGTTAGGCCGCACGGGGAGAAGGGGCTCGCCTGCTTGTGGCGGGCCAGGACCTGTCGGGGGTGGTTGTGTGAATACTCACGGGTTCCCACGCCCCCGGCTAAGGTAGTTGAAGGAACACCGTGGTGGTTTTAGTCGGTAAGAGTCCGACACTGGCTCCGCCTACCCCGGGCGGAGTGCGTCCATGAGGATTTCCCCACGGCAACAAAAAAAAAAAAAAAAAAAAAAGAGCTTGTGCTATGGGTACTAGACAATGGATATAATACTTATATACTTTTTTTTGTAAATACATACTTATAATACATAAGTAACACCCGGACCAACACAAAAACTACACACAAATATTTGTGTCCTGTGGGAATCGAACCCACGACCTCGTTATCAGCAGTCCGACACTCGAACCACTCGACCACAGAGGTCGTTCAGTTTAATCAAACTGCTCAAAGCTGGTAATTTATTAAAAATGCTAAAAAATATATGAAAAAATCTAAAAAAAGACTCGCATGTCTTTTTGTGGTTTCGTATCAGTAATCACCAGCACTATAACCTATCTTCGTTTTCGGAAGCGTTTTCCTGACACCCAGTATAAAGTAGACGACATAATTATTTTGTTAAATCTGTTATATCTATCTGTGGTTGCTTAGAATATGGTGTTAAAATATCCTCCTGTGATTGTATACATCAACTCAGCCTATCGCAGTCCACTGCTGGACATAGGCCTCTCCCGAGTTGCGCCACAACACTCGGTCCTCTGCCTTCCACATCCAGTCCCCCCCAGCCACGTTCTTTAGGTCGTTGGTCCTGGCTGGAATTCATCGAGTCTTCCGGTGAGACGATTCGTGATGACCCTCGAGAATAGCTTGTACACATGACTCAGGAGTGAGATGGGTCTGTAGTTCTTCAGTAGGGTTTTATCCCCTTTTTTGAAAAACAGTACCACCGCACTCCCGCTCCATGCCTCCGGTGTAGAGCCTTGTTGGATGACGGAATCAAACAGACTCTGTAGCTCCTTCAGGACCGGAGCCCCGCCTGCTTTTAGGAGTTCAGTAGTAATTCCGTTATCGCCCTGAGCTTTGTTGTTCTTAAGCTGCTCGAGGGCCGCCCTTATCTCGCCCTGGTCAACGTCCGGAAGATCCTCGGTGTAATGGCGCGTGAGCTGGGCTCTTTTGTCGTCATTGCTAGGAACCGCTGGCCTCGCCGTTTTCGTAAAAGTTTTCGACCTTATCAAGCATCTCGATCTTAGAGGTGACAATTTTGCCATCCGCGGCCTTCAGTTTCATCAGATGGGTCCTCCCTAGCTGCTGAGCGAAATCTTTCGACCCCCTATTTTGCTCAATCGCAGCCTCAATGGCGAAGGTGTTGGAGCGGTGGAGGTCACGTCGCATCAGCTTCCTATTCTGTAGTTTAGGGACCTATTATCTGATGAAAATGAATGCGCGGCTGACATTTCCCGTCTTTTCCTCATCAGATCGAGAGTCTCAGTCGAATGCTTGGGCATCTTGCTTCCGCGCTGCGGCGGAAAGAATTTTCGAGACAGTTTCTGCAATGTTTAGACCATGGTGTTGATTTTCTCCTCAATATTGCCAGTGGTTACCAGCGAGTCGAATCGATTTTGAAGTTCCGCTTGGAACCTTTCGGAGCCCAAACTGGTTTGGAGCGGCGAAGGTCGGAGAGTAGACTTAATCAAGCGCGTTCTTTCAGCTCTAAAACTGATATTTAGAGTGCCTTGGATAAGTCGGTGATCGCTTCCGGTGTTGAACCTATTGATCACAGAGACATCTCTAAATATGTGCTTCTTATCCGTCATGATAAGGTCTATGTCGTTCCTTGTCACCTTATCGGGGCTTTTCCAGGTCCATCTTCTTTGTGGATTCTTCTTAAAGAAGGAGTTCATTAAGAAGAGCCCCTGGGACTCCAAGAAGTTGACCAACATTTGGCCCCTGTGGTTTCTGCGCCCCAAACCGTAAGGTCCGATTCTCGATTCGCCGCGTTCTTGTACTCCCACTTTAGCATTTAAGTCCCCCATAACAACGTTGTAGTGAGCCTTAGCGGTACTATTCATAGCCTTAGCTATGTCTTCGTACATCGCTTCGGCTATATCGTCAGAGTGTGTCGAGGTCGGCGCATATACCTGCACTATTTTCAGCTTGTACCTATCATTTAGCTTTAGTACAAGGTACGCTACCCGTGTCGACACACTACCGATTTCCACAACGTTATTCACGAAGGCCTTATTTACAAGAAAACCAACACCACCTTGGGAGAGCTGATCACCTTCGCGGAAGTAGAGTAAGTTTCCTGAATCCAGGGTTATCGTGTCCTCCCCCTCTCTACGGACTTCGGATAACCCCAGTATATGCCATTTTATATGACTTAACTCTACTTCAAGCTCGGCGAGGTGATGGTCCAGTCTCAACGTTTTTCCATTGTACGCTGCCAGATAGAGTCGTCGGTTTTGGTAGCCTGCCGTAATCCGGGGATTCTTAGCACCCCTCCGTTACCACGACCGCTACCGTAGTCGGGAATAGAGGGCCCACCGGGAACTGGGGGCCGTTGTATTTGGTGTGCGTTCATTTGGGATGTATGTCCATAGTCACCACGCTGGGCAGGCGGGTTGGTGACCGCAGTGGGTGATGTTGCACGATGTTAGTGCACAGAAGGACGCTGCTGCCCATCCTCCTGATTTCAACCCTTAGTCGCCTTTTACAACACCCATGGGTAGAAGGGGGGTGGTCTATTCTTTTAACTTGCCGGATACCACACGGCAATACAGGGCTATATGAAATTGATCTAACCTTATCATCAAAATAAATTTATAACCACAAAAAACTTTAACTGTCCTTTTATTTTATTTTTCGTGGGAAAAATCCTCTGGACGCACTCCGCCCGGGGAAGGCAGAGCCAGTGTTGGACTCTTACTGACTAAAAACAACCACGGTGTTCCTCTACCAAACTTGGCCAGGGGCGTGGGAAAACTCCCGTATTCACCCAACCATCCCCGGCATGTCCCGGTCTGCTACCAGTAGGCGAGCCCCTTTTCCCCGTGTGGCACCAATATTGGCCGCACCCTCCTCTTGACCGGTGCGCGCGGGACACCAAGCGCCACCGTCACGGTCCTTGACTGGTCGGGCGGCGGGCCACCCCGAGTCCGCCACCCGCAGGCCCACTCCTAGGGTGGCTGGTGATCGGCATACACCCTCCTGCGACGCCCAGGTCGCCTCCTGCGGTTGGGAAGAGAGGTTGTGGCCTCTAGAACCCTCTCTGCCGCCTCCTCAGTAAGCATCACCTAGAAGGAGACGACGCCTTCCCAAGCGGCCTCACTCCCGACCATAGACAGAAACACGGCCAGAAGCGAGAGATCGCTGACGCCTACGGCAGTGATGAGGTCACGGCGCTGTGCGGCCCAAGCTGGGCACTCCTCCAGTGTGTGCTGCGCCGTGTTTTCTGGGCAGCTTCCGCAGTGATGACACTCGGACGTCGGCTCCAGCCCTATGCGAAACAGATACTTCCCGAAGCAACCGTGTCCCGAGAGTATCTGCGTCAGCCGGAAGGTGAGGGCAGCATGACTCCTCTCCAGCCACTCCTCTATGACGGGCCTTCCCGCCGCTATTGCTATTCGTTCAATTCACCCAGATTGTTGGGAAAAAAGATCTAAATGAATGGCAATAACGGTCAAATTAGCAAAAAAAAAAAAAAACAAGTTGTTGACCTTGCTGTGTATAGCAACAACGTATGATTATAAAAATGTGACGTAGCCATACATTACTTAGTGATCATCCTACTAATATTATAAATGCCAAAGTATGGCTGTTCGTTTGTCCTTCAATCACGCTGAAACGTCTGAATCGATTTAGATGAAATTTGACATGCAGACCATAGATAGATAGACAGATAGAAGATAGAATAGTTCATAGTTATTTATTGATAATAGTAATTATTATAAGTCACATTTTAAGTAAATAAATTACATTACATTATTCTTTATTGTACACCAATAACATTATTAAACTTAGGACTAACATCTAAAATAAGGGTACATTGGCGGTCTTCTTCTTAAAATAATTGGTGGTCTTATCGCTAATAGCGATATCTTCCAGACAACCTTTGGATCGACAAGGAAGACGTGAAAAATAGATGAGGGCAGTATGTGGTGCACTTTCATAAAATTTACTAATATTTAATATAATAAATAAATAAATATATTACCTACCATAGAAAATATAACCATAACCTGGATTTACACATTCTTAGGCTATTTTGTATGTTATGATAACGTATTTCTGTGATAAACTAAATTACTGAAGACATGCTTAAACGGTAAGGAAAACGTCGTCAGGAAACCTGCACACCTGAAAGTGCTCCAAAAAGTTCTTCGCAGTAATCCAGCATGGTGGACTTACACCCATATTCTAAGTTGTTTCCAGAAAATAGATATCTCCTATATATTAGAGATCTCCAACAGGCAGTATACTTTCATATTTGTATGCTTATTACTTATCAATTCATTATTATCTTTCTTAATAAATATAATTCTTCTGTACGTGTATTTGTCACCTAACTCCTCCTAAACGACTGGACCGATTTGGATGAAAATTTTCAATGAGTTCCTGGGTAGGTGGTGCTGCTGTCGGTTTGTCACAGATCTTCTCCTAAACGGCAGGGACTATTTTAATAATATTATGTGTGTACTTTCGAATAGGTCCCTGCAAGGTTTGTATTCAATTTTTCTTGTATGTTTCTATCTCAGGATCAGCTAAACTAAATCTGGTTTACGTATGAGTTTTAATAGCTCTTAAAACTTAGTGACTAATTACTATCCTAAAGGGGATCAGAAAATAAAATAATATTTTTTTATTCTTATCATTTTTAATCACAACCTAGCAAACAAACCTAAAAAATTCGTTTTAAAGCGCATATATCCTGACATAGTCAATTTTCATGGCACCGTTATACCACGACGGTTCCCAGGAGTCCTTGGCCTTCCAGAAGTCCAGCATGGCCTTACTGGCGCTGTTCCTCCATGGTTTGTCTGGCACGTCGTCGTTGAAGTCATTGACTCCACCCACACGAAGGCCCAGAGTTATGTGGAACTAGAAATATAATATTATGTCGCTAAGTCATCATCATCATTTAAGCCGAAAGATGTCCATTTCTGGACATAGGCCTCCCCCAAACATCGCCACAACGACCGGTCTGCTGCGCTTTCCGCATCCAGTGGATTCCCGTGACCTTCACCAGGTCGTCGTTCCACCTTGTGGGGGTCCTCCCCACGGTGCGGTAGGTACTACTGTGCTGTACAACTGTACGGCCCACAGAAATAGATAGAATGGCCAAGTGGGCAGGGCGCGCGTGCCAACACTCTCCACTATAGTGCAGGGCATTTCAAAGCCTTTCTCAGTACGCCATATGACTTGTTTCTATAAATACTGTAACAAAAACCCGCATAAATGCCTTATTGTGCTGTTTCTAACTGCAGAAACAAAAGCTGTAAAGTACATTTGATTAAAGTAAATTTAAAAAGAAAATTATTCATTAATTAACTAGGCCAGCATGGTGAACTAAAATCTTTACCTTCTTAATTAGAGAATAGGCTCGTGCCCAACAGTGAGACAGTGATGGGCTGCTTATGTACAGTCTAACAAAGCAATTAGTATCCAGGGTCACCAGATATAATGAAGTTTTCTTAGAAGACTATGGATGTTTTAGAGTGAAATATCATTTTAATAACGGACAAACTGTCTATAAATAGAACCCTAATCAAACCGTTCTATAATAATTTCCTGAGAAATCTTCATCTATATCTGGTGACCCTGGTTACTAATTACTTTATTAGTCTGTTCTCAATAAGTTTCCTCATGTCATTTGCCGGTAAGTTATCATCGCCACTTACACCACAGTAGTTGCTGATGCGTTGCCGACCATTTGGGGAGAAAAACACTCATCTTGATACCTTTTGTGGGCTATGTGGGCTGTGTTTTTTTCCAAAGGAAAACCGCAGATGGAGAATATATTGAGTTTAGTGCGGGTATGGCAATACCCGCCTGCCAAGCGTGGTGATTATGGCATATTCCCCCTATTGGGGGAGGCCTATGTCCAGCAGTGGACGTCTTTTGGCTGAAATGATGATGGCAATACTCAAGAGCATTTTGTTCAAAAGAACTTGTTCCACAGCTGCTATGGGTCAGAAATTATAGGTAGGCTTCTGACAAAAAAGCTGTTAAGGCCCATGTAGCAGCCAAGTGGCGCTCCCATCAGTAAAATAATAATTAGTCGCTGAATATATACATCATCTATCGAAAATTCGTTTTTAACAATTGAAGTACAGATACTTTAGTTTAATCAGAAACTTTTAACTCTGTTAATTATAGTTAGCTGTAGTTGTAGATAGAAAAAGTGAGAAAAACGGCCACTTTTGGCACTTTTTCTGTAGACTACAACTACAGCAAACTATAATTTAGAGTAAATAGTTTCTGATTAAACTACGGTAACTATACTTCAATTGTTAAACATGAAATTTTAGCGAGTAATTTTTTTTTTACTGATGGGGGCGCCACTTGTCTGCAAATGCCTCTTAATATTATTTTTTTATTTTTTAATCTTCAATTTATGACGATTGTGGTGATGTCACTAGCACAATATTTAAATTAGGTCTTAACATATTCCAAATCGAAACCTGTTTGATGAGCTTGTGGTCATGTGTAAAATGTTTTACCCATACTTATTATTCATATAAATCAATGGGGATTTGGTTGGAGCCGGGGATTTTTACTTGCGTTTAATTTCTTTCAGAGCTCACTCTTTTTACTACTTGTAAAGCACAAGATCTCTTTCCATCTCTTCTAAAATATCCTTCAAATCACACACCACACTTTATAATTTTCTTAGATACTAAAAAGAATGCTCTTTGCAGGATCCTTTTAGGTCTTCCTTCATGTTGTCTTTAGCTAAATGTTGAGCTTTAAGAGTTAAGTATAAGTTCATGCCGTAATGAAGGGATAAGCCAGTCGGCAAGTTTCCTAGCGGAATCGATTGACTAGAGAATATCAGACGTACGGCCCTACATTGCACATAATATATTGGGTGTCAGGGAAACGCTTCCGTAAACGAAGACAGGTGATAGTGCTGGTGGTTACTGATACGAAACCACAAAAAAATGCATTCTTTTTTTAGATATTAATTTTTTAATATTTTTTTTGCATTTTTAATACATAACCAGCTTTGAGCAGTCAAATAAAACTAATTTGCAAAAAAACTCATAAAACCCATTTATTTACTTAATTTTTTGAAATTCGCAATGTGATTCAAATAAAATATCAGCTGGCGCTAGGGGTGAACAACATTCGCTCGTATACGCAGTCCGTGTCGTAGCGAGCGTAGGTAAGAGGTTTGACGTCTGTGGTCTGGTGGTTCGAGTGTCGGACTGCTGATCACGAGGTCGTGGGTTCGATTCCCACAGGACACAAATATTTGTGTGATGAACATGAGTGTTTGTGTTGGTCTGGTTGTTTCTTATGTATTATAAGTATGTATTTACAAAAAAAAAAAGTATATAAGTATTATATCCATTGTCTAGTTCCCATAGTACGTGGGACACTCAGAAAGTTTTGCGAAACTAAAAAAAATTGTTCTATACGTACATATATTTTTATCAAATCTTTTCAAAGTACTTTCCACCAGCCTCTATACAAAGATTCATGCGCCTAAACCAGTTTTCAAAACACTTTTTCCAGTCCGCCGCAGACACCTCGTTTACAGCCTGCTCGAACGCAGCCAGCGCATCTTCCGGCGACGAAAATTGTATCCCTTTGAGCTGATTTTTTATTTTTGGGAATAAAAAGAAGTCACACGGTGCTAGATCAGGGCTGTAAGGAGGGTGACCCAGGAGTTTGACTGGCGTGCTGTCCAGGAAGTCCCTCGTTTTGAGTGCGGTGTGCGCAGGTGCATTGTCGTGGTGGAGCAGTAGCCCGCGGAGCCCTGTGTTTGGTCGCTTGTTGCTTATAACAGAGAAAACTTCTGGCAAACATTTGGTAGTATACCATTCGGCATTAATGCTTCTTTGATCCCGTAAGGGAATTGATACCAAGTGGCCAGTCAAATTAAAAAAGCTAGCGATCAAAATCTTACCCCCGCTTCTAGATCGCTTCACTTTGGTAGGCGTTGGCTCATTTTGAAACACCCAAACAGTCGACTGGCGCTTGGTTTCTGGGTCGTATTGATAAATCCAGGACTCATCACCTGTAACGATGTCGTAAACACGCCGAGACGAGCCTGCTTCAAATTTGTTAAGCATATCACGGCACCATTCCACCCGGGCCTGCTTCTGAGCATCGGTGAGGTTGTGCGGCACCCAGCGTGATACTATCCTCCTCACGCGAAGATGGCTGTGTAGAATCTCGTGAACGCTTCCCGATCCAATCTTCAATATGTGTTGAATCTCCTGATATGTAATTCGCCTATTGTCTTGGATTAAATTTTTCACTGCTAGCACGTTTTCTTCGGTAACAGCCGTCAAAGGGCGACCGCTTCTTTCGTCATCCCCCAAAGTTGGTCGACCGCGCTTGAATTCGTTATACCAACGATACACGGTTGCCTTGGAAGGGCCTTCATCCATAAATGCCATTTGAAGTCTATCGTACGATTCATCCGGTTTCAGGCGACACTTGAAATCGTATAAAATCATAGCTCTAAAATGTTCCCGGCGCAGATCCATATTTCAGTGAGACACAATACTTTGAATTAACTCGCAAAAAATGTGGAGGGAAATTTTGAAATTGGAACTTACTTATTTTTACTTATAAATAATCATATTTTCGAAAAACATTATAACTGGCCAGTCTCCCATATATAAAAACTTTTTTTCGCAATACTTTCTGAGGGGCCTGGTACAAGCTCTGCTTAGTTTGGGACTAGATGGTGCTGTGTAAAAATGTCCCAAAAATATTTATTTATTTATTTAAGTTAGGTACAGTCGACTGTATGACAGTGGTAACACTTCAATTCGAAAACCACCCTTACTGCTTACGAAATAAAGATGCTGCTAATGTCAAAGTGTTACCACCGACGTACGGTCGATCGTACGCGCGGCATTGATCCCGAGTTTTGTACGCTTACATTGCGGGTCAAATCACAAATCACTAAAAATACTACAAGGCTCATTATATAATTATGGCATATGCTGAGATGGGGGCCTTTTTTAGTCTCATACAGGCATGTCAATTTTAAGTTTTTTTGTTTTTTTTCTCTCGCCTGTACCGAGACTGAAATAAATATTTTCTTTATTTATTTATAAGGCTAATGGTTATTGGTATTCGATTGTATTAAGGTAGTATAATAATAGCCTTTTAGTTTCGGGAGCGTTTCCCTGACACCCAGTATACATACCATTTGATCTAACGGGGCCATGACGGTGCCTTTAAGCCAGTGCATCGCATGCGCCACATTATGATTCCTAGCGGTCTCGAAGAAACCCTCGCCAGGGTTGATGGTGCCGTACTGTTCTCCATCCACCAGCAACTCGATGCTATCTGCAAGAATATGTTATTTCGCATCATATTACCTTGGTTTACAAGCATATTGTAGCAATGACCAGAGTAAAGTAAAAAAAAAGTGGTAAAGTATATTCTATCTATCTATCTATCTATAATTGACTTGAAAGTTATGAGCCTTGAAACATCCGTATTATGGAACGAATTTCAACGCTTTTTGGGCGTAAATAAATAAGGTAAGACGCATGAAATCTCAATCTATAGAACAAAAACCCTGTTGTTCCTGTAAGGTACGTTATCAGAATCGATATTCATAGGTAAAGACACAACTCATTTGGAAAAACTTTTCAATAAAAATAATCAAATTAAATATTAAATCATTATTAATTGTAAATTGAATGTGGTTGCATCACTCAAAACTCACTCACTCAGTGATTTTATCAATAAAAATAATCAAATTAAATATTAAATCATTATTAATTGTAAATTGAATGTGGTTACATCACTCAAAACTCACTCACTCAGTGATTTTATCAATCAAAATAATCAAATTAAATATTAAATCATTATTAATTGTAAATTAAAAGTGATATAATCACTTTTAATAATGATTTAATATTTAATTTGATTATTTTTATTGAAGAGTTTTTCCAAATGACTTGTGTCCTCCTTACGTATGAATATCGATTCTGATAACGTACCTCACAGGAACAACAGGGTTTTTGTTACAAGTTTTATAAACCAGAAACGTAGTCAATGTTGAACTGTACCTGGTTTCCAAATCATAGTGTAGTTATGGAAGTCTCTGTGCCAGTTGTCAATACCGATCTTCTCCTTCAGCAGCATAGACCTGAAGGGTTCAGCATCAGAGAGTACGGGACCGCCGTACAGCTTCTTAGCTAGATTAGGGTTTCCTCGAGTGAAGGCCACATGGATCAGGCCAGACTCGTAGTGATCTGGACCGTATTCTTGGCCTGAGGATTCTAGGTTGATTTCTGGTGTGAAAAAGTATCATTTTATAATTATCTATGTAACCGAACCAGTTGAAACCGAATATCTATTGGGATATTCGGAAACATCTTAGATCATAAATATATTAGATCTTAGATTTTAGTTGACCTCCAAACGAGAAGTCCAATGCAGTTACAAAAAATTCGAAAATACGCACGTGAGGTCAAAAAGTTTCAACATACAAGTTTCTAGGCATTGGACAAAGATAGACGGAATAAAACCGTGGAGTTTTTAGTCGGTAAGAGTCAGCTAAGTAATGGAGATTCTCCGAATAAATAAATGAATTGAATTAAATTGAATTAAGCCTTCATAGTCCCCGGGCAGAGAGAGAGAGGGGGTAATTATGAATGTTTTCCCACGTAAAAAGGGTACTAACCAGGCATAAGCCAGCTTCCTGAAGGTAACTTTGCACGCACTTCAACCCTTCCGAACATGAAGTTGAAACTGCGCCGAGTGGTGATCTTTGCCGTGGTCACCGGTGGTAGGATCTGAGCACCCGAGGCTTCTTGCTTACATTCAACCGTACCTACTTTGCCTGTACATCTGGAAAATTTAACAGAGTTAATAGGTGGAAGGAATAAAAAGAGAGGTAGTGTAGTGCTCTGATTTTCTGGTATCACTGAGACAGTTACGTGAGTAAAATAAGAGCCATTCTAAATTATAGATGAAAAAAGCCTGTGGGTATAATAAGTCAATAAGGACCAGCTTTTAGCACAAAGTCTGGCTAGGGACTATTGGGTCTGCTCGCGTTCGATAAACGACGAACGATATTCGAACTTTCGGTCCGACTGATACGTACACAATAAAAATAGGCACGTAAAAAAGCAAATTTAAAATAGACTACGGTTCATAGTTGTATACGACTGACCAGAGTACGAAAAAGACAAACACTAAAATACGATCATCGGAAGCGATCGTGAAACTTGAGTAGACCCTGGTAGTCTTTTACGCAATGCCAATGCAATGTTTTTTTTTCTTTTTAGACCAAAACATTTTCTGGTCTCCAATGCTATGAGGAGGTATAATGTAGAAGACACTTTTATATCTGATAGACAGTCAGCGAGATCAACCGTCTGCTGGCCTTCCTCGAGGTGCTGGGGTGGCTCGAGCAACCAAAAAACAAAAAAACAAAAAACATGCTATTCCCGCCCTCACGCAAGATACACGCTGGGCATAAAGTTGCGGGAAATGGCCCGATATACTAATACCAAAAAAATACCTGATATTCAAATCCAGGGCTTCGTGAAGGAATCCCTCGTGCTGTTGCGACTCTGTGAGTACAGGAGTTATGACTAATGAGCCATCCTCGAAGCTCACTGTGTGATCTGGATTATATATGTTGAACGGATAATCCTGCCATGAGAAGTAGATTTATTTATTTAAACTTCATGCAACATGTGTACATAGGCGGACTTAATGCCTTAGGCATTCTCTCCCAGTCAACCTTAGGGTGATACAGAGATGACAAGGCAGGTGCAATATTGATTCACGACACAAAACAAGATGAGAAATAAATTACCACTAAAACAATAGATAAACATACATAGGTATATATATATATAACATACAATAAGTACTAAATATATATAATAATATACTATTATAGTCATAGATAAAATACTAATGAGATGATTCTGCCAAAATTTTATCTAGAAAGAACTTCCGAACTTTCCTTTTAAAAGAGTCCCGACTGGTGGCCATCCTAAGCTCGAGAGGTAGCTCATTCCAAAGAAGAATTGATTGAATATGAAAGGATGAGTGAACAAAATTAGAGCTATGATAAGGGCAATGTAGAAGACGATTATTAGAAGACTGTAGGTTTCTTGTGTGTGTAGAGCATAAATATTGAAAGTGGGGAGTTAAGTAAAGAGGGGGGAAAGGAGAATTAAGTAAAGAAAAAAGCGTAGTCAAAGCACGTACTTGTGTCCGCTGACGAATGGGCAACCATTTAAGTTCAGACCTATATGAAGAAACATGATCATACTTTCTCAGGTTGTAAATGAACCTGATACAATTGTTAAGCAGCCGGTCGAGCTTACTGAGTAAGACTGAAATCAAATCGTAGTAGCACATGTCACCATAGTCGATTATAGGAAGGACTAGAGTCTGCACAAGCATTATTTTGGTCTTGGCGGGTAAAAAGTTCCTCAGGCGGTAGAGGGAACGCAACGTACCGTTGACTTTTTGGCTTACCTTGGTGACTTGTATGTGCCAGTTAAGTGAAGAATCAAAATGTAAACCAAGGTTTTTGACGCTAGAGCTGATTGGAATGACACTACCGTACCGTAGAAAATTGCTGGGAGGGCCCCAACAACTACTCTGCTCATCATTTGCAAGCTTCCAACTATTATAGCCTGACATTTTGTGGGGTTAACTGACACACCAAACCTGACAGACCAGGTGTTTATGGCCTCCAAATCACGATTAAGCTGGTTAATTGCTTCGGGCAAGTTGTCTACATGAGCTTGAGCATATAACTGAAGGTCATCAGCATACAGATGATACGAACATCGAAGACTATGAGTAATGGAATTTATGAAAATAGAAAATAACAATGGAGAAAGTATACCGCCTTGCGGGACGCCAGCATGCAGATCACGCCAATTCGACGGGTTTTATCGACGTGAACTGACTGCTGACGCCCACGAAGATAAGAATTGAACCATTCCAGCGCCTCAGGAGAAACCATGATGTTGGAGAGGATAAAAAGGAGAATGTCATGACTGACGGCGTTAAAGGCATTAGAGAAATCTATTAAGACGAGTACAGTGACTTTGTTACCCTGCATCCCCTCTCTAATGTCATCAGTCACTTTAAGGAGAGCAGAAACTGTACTATGCCCCGGCCTGAATCCAGACTGTAAAGGGCTTACAAGGTCGTTGCAATGAACAAACCTAGAAACTGGTTATGTACACAGGCCTCGAGCACTTTAGACAGAAAAGGAAGTATGGATATGGGACGGAAGTGGCTAAGAAGGGAAGGATTGGTGACCTTGGCTAGAGGCCGCACTAATGCCTTGCGCCAAAGGGAAGGAAACTGACCGGAATCAAGTGAAAAATTTATGACATGGGCAATCGGGATTAGGAGATAGTCAAGGATTGTGATGATCATATTACGACTTATATTGTCGTACCCAACGGCCTTGGATTTAATGGAAAGGATGATTTTCTTAATTTCTTCCAAGGTGGCTGGAGAAAAGTTGAAGCAATCGATATTAAAACGAGATAGGCCAGCAATGTAATCAACCGTCCTACAAATGGTTTGGTGATTCAAGCTAACAGAAGAAGTGAAATGATTATTGATGTCATCCAAACCAAATGTGCTCGGGAGATTCATTTCACGTGGCTTGCCGATACCTAAAGTCCCGAGGAACTTCCAGATATCAGCGGACGAGGAACAAGAGATGTTATCGAGGATATGACGGCGTTTAGCGTTGCGTATCATCTGAATGCACTGATTTCTTGCTGCTTTGAAGAGACTCCAGTTTTCTTGCATCCGATCTTTTTTATATCTACGGAAGGCTCGATTCCTACGCCTCATAGACATTCGAATACCACTCGTCATCCAAGGAGCAGGTGGACGCTTAAGTTTCACTTTTCTGACGGGGGCATGAATATCATAGAGTGCCAGGATATTCCTATTGAGGATACTGACCTTGTCATCAATCGTAGCGGCCACTAACAGATCATTTCAATCAAGCTCAGAAGCATCATTTCGTAACTTTTCACCATCCATACGTGCAAAACAACGTATGTACACAACTTTTGGGAGAGGTTTAGGAGGTTTTAGAATGTAGGAAACGTAAATAAGGTCATGACGGAAAAAACCAGGAGCAGGACATTGACCATGAGAGGAAATCAAGGATGGGCAGGACGTAAGGATGAGATCGAGCCAGGTGTCCTCACCTAAACTATTAAAGTGAGTGGCTTGGAGTAGATGTGTGACTGAAGGTAGTAAAAGACCTATCCCTAATTCCTAAAAGACTGATTAACCCAAAAATTAACTAATCAACTGTCTAGTGATTTCATTGGTTGTTAGTATCTTGAAAAACCAATTATGTGAGTTTGATAATTAGAAATTTGACAATAGATGGTTAGATCAGCCTTTCATAAATCGAGAGTAAATATTTTTTAGCTCACGAGATTGCTTAGATTGTTAATTGTAACCAATATGAGGTTCATTCATACATCTGACCAAAACAATCCAAAATTGGGAAGAGTAACTGAAAACACGCCAAATTAGAGATTGCTTATAAATGCTATGGGTAAACTTATGGTAAACAACAGAGCTAACCGGTTCTCCAGGGAACTTGATCTCTGCGTCCCATCTGGCTAACTCCCTGAGGCTCGTCTTGTCAAACTCCTCACTGAATATCTGAGCGTCCTTGCACACTGATGTGCGGCCTAGGACCATAGTCTTAGAAACTGTGCAGGTCGGTTCTGTTACGGGGTTGTATCTCGGGTCTAATACTGCGCTATAATCAGGAATTGGAGTCTGTGGGCTTGGACCGGATGGAGTTGCGACAGCCGTACCACCTGCTGGCGAACCATCTTCGTTGACAAATCCTGGAAAAAAATTAGAAACTCGTTTGGTAAATATTTTTGATTTTTATAATTTGTAAATATTGAGGTTTGATGATTGATCTTGGATTTCGTCAAGAGATTTTGGATGAATGATAATTGTGGCTCGTGGCTAAGTAGTAACAACGCGGATTGTATGATCTGCAAGGCTAAGCTACACTTGACGCGGTCAGTCCGTGGATAGTAATAATACAATTTCTTTAAAAAAAAATCTTTATAGTTTGCATAGCGTCATCTTAGCGCGTCTTAGTCAAATTGTTTAATTCAGCTTGATGTACTAGATTAAATATACAAGGAGCCAAGATTGTATGCAGCCACTGAGTGGGGCCTGGTGACCTGTAACACAGGTTTTTACGAACCCACAACAGGCACCAGCTCTCACAATGTAGTCTTGTACCTATAATAAATGTGTATATAATCCATTGTGAGAGGAATAAATGAATAAATTATTATGTTATTATTATTATTAATAATAAATAACGTTTATTTTACCAAAAATGTATACAACCACTTGTAGCAAAATTTATATGGATGGGTGACCGTTTAGTTGCACATCGAGACCCCTCCGTGCCTCGGAGAGCACGTTAAGCTGTCGGTCCCCGTTGCTATACGGACATCTATGGCAGTCGTTACGGATAGTCAGAAGCCCGAAAGTCTGACAACTGGTCTAACCTCCGAATGTCGGTATTACGCAGTATCTGGGTTGCGGGGGACTGATGGCAGTAGCTCCGTGTAAAATGTTGATGTTCAGCCGCATCTGGTGAGACTGGAAGCTGACCCCAATAATAATTGGGAAAAGGCGCGGATGATGATGATTTTGGATGATTAATAATGGAATTAAGAAAATCCAGCATAACCTGGGCTGATTTTTGTGAAATAATAGCAAATTTTGTATTAAAACCTACGAAACCTATCAGTTTCATTGCAATTCTTACCTGTAACGGTGTATTCTAAATCTGTATTCATGTATCCTTTCTTATTTCTGATGACATAGATCCAATAGTATATGGTATCTCCAATTTCTAATTCAGCGTCCCGGTTATTGTAGATCCACTTCCCACCTTTGGATTTAACTACGTCTTTCTTTATGTCACCTTCTCCTAGAACTTTAAATTCCTTGTTTATGTTCCCACGGAACCCGAAGAAGCTATAACCATCATCTGGAAAAGAAGAATTGTGTTATTTCTCATATGTTTTTTCTATAAGCTGAGCCTATCGCAGTTATGATCTTTTAATCATCCTCGTATATCTTTATCCCAATATTCTTGAGGTTGGCGTTGGCGATCTTTCTCTTCCATATATCTATATCAGCGTCATCTTGGTGTTCATTTCCTTTCCAACCATATAATGCTTCAGTCAATTCATACATCTTTTCTTATAGACCTTTAACATTCATACCTAAAATGAGTCCACTGTTAGAAGAAAGCCACTATGAACATGTGATTCTGTCTTCCACACACAGTCTGATCAAAGTCTCTCAGGAATCTCAGGATACGCCTTAGCCCGTCAGGCAGGCTGGAGACTGAGTGTTCAGTACACGGCTTACAGTCTAGATTTCGTCTGGTAGATCGTTAATTAATAGGGCGTTTATTCTGCTAGCTATCATATTTAATTTTAACAACTAAATTGTACTATCAGCACGCTAAGAGGAGCAAGAATTACTCAAGTTCGGAGAAAGCAGTTTTGTAGAGAACTCGGAACATTGTTTGACGGTTTCAAGGCAGCTAGGGACACTTAACTCTCGCGTTAGATGACTGTTTGGAGTAGCTAGATTGTGGTTACACTGTTTTTGGGACTTTTCATGCACAGTTAAGTAAAAATCATCTTGGCTAACCTCGATACGACGGCTAAGTTACATTGGCCGTGATCAGGCAGGACTCCGAAACAAAAAAGACATGTGTTGTTTATTATAATATTTTATGAAACCGGAATTACGCGCCCGTACCTATTTTAAGTCCGACGTTTTAACCAGGTCTGTTCTTAGGAATCTGTTCCGTGATATAATAATAAGTTATAATGCAACACGAAAGTTTAAAAGTAAATATATAAGTGTAATTCTTGAATCTTCGTTCAATTAGCGGCCTTACCTTGTAAAGTTACCCTGAAGCCTTTAGGGTACAGAGCTACAACCTTCGGTGTAGGGACCTCGTAATCTTGGGCCCTTTTTTGGGCTCCACATAACGCTATAAACACAAATAAATATAGAAAAACAGCACTTATATCACACGTCATGTTTGCACAAGATAACGAACAGACTGATTCATTTTGGTAACATCACGAAGCTGCTTAAAGGCAGGTTTTTTAAGTTCAAATGCTTTAAAACAGGAAAGTTCAAGATTAAAATGTATTCCGTAACTTAAAAATTATAATTATTGTTCTAAATAGCTCTTATATCAGATCACACGTGATGTTTTCACAAGTCAACGAATTTTAGTTTTTGTGCCTATGACGTTTTAGGTAGGTAGTACTCTATATTCTGTCTACCGTTTGATGTCAATCAAGAAGCTGCTTTAAAGGCAGGTTTTTTAAAGTTAAAATAAAGTTCAAGATTAAAATGTATTCCGTAGCTTATAAATTATAATTTTTGTTCTAAAAAACTCTTACATCACACGTCATGTTTTCACAAATTAATGAATTTTAGTTTGTGTGCCTATGACGTTTTAGGTAGGCACTCTATTTTCTGTCTACCGTTTGATGTCAATCAAGAAGCTTCTTAAAGGCAGGTTTTTTTAAGTTCAAATGCTTAACAACAGGAAAGTTCAAGATTAAAATGTATTCCGTAGCTTATAAATTATAATTATTGTTCTAAAAAACTCTTACATCACACGTCATGTTTTCACAAGTTAACGAATTTTAGTTTTTGTGCCTATGACGTTTTAGGTAGGTACTCTATATTCTGTCTACCGTTTGATATGGAGGGAAGTTGAAACAAATTTTCTTCCTACTTCTCCTTATGTCTTTTCTGATTAATTTCGGTGCGGAATTTAAGACAGTTCAATCGTTTTCCCGGGATGCACCGAGCTTCATTACTTCTACCTTTTTTCTGGTGGGTCGCCACTGTAGATCCTGATTAGAGGAGTCGCAGTGGTTGGGAAAGTGTGGCGATCTTGTCCCAAAAAATAAAGTTAACGAATAGACGGACTCATTTTGGTATAATCAAGATGCTGTTTCAAGCAAGCAAGCAGCTTTGTAAGCAAGCAGGTTTCTTAAGGTCAAATAACAACAGGAAAATTCGAGATGCCAAATGTATTTCGTGGCTTATATTGTTTATGTTTATTGTTTTTGATGCTTTGTTTTAGTTGTAAGCAAATTTGTAGTTTGTAAAACAATCATTGTGCCGATCAGAGCCGAGTAAAACAGGTGCTGGAGAATATTTTGGTACTTTATTCTACAGTTTTTTTGTTGATGTAGTTTTCTTGGAGAAAAAAAAAGGTAGGTAGGTAACCGTAAGAAGAGTCAACAATGTTATCCTTAATCCATCTGCCAACCGTAATGGATAATGGTTATAGTACTAGTACACAAGTAGGTAACATTCGACGCTACCCCACGTGTTTTCAACGGCCAATTTTAGAGACATTGCTGCGCGGCATCAAATATGGCCAATGAGCACGCTACATTGTCGTCGCATTTGTGGTGGCATGTAGCATGGTGTGTTATAAGTCGGTTCCCACCCTTACACGTGTGTAATAAAAAAAATCGTTTTCGTAGAAGCCTTTTTTGAACCAATTGGTGTTGGAGTTCGAGTGGATGAAAAGTTTAATTTTCCTCAATTTACTAGTTGCAAATCCATGGTCACAATCACCGAATAAAAAAACAAGGGAAGTGGCATACAGCTACCGCATGCGTGGCACAATTAAGCGCAGATGCACAACATTAACTTAATCGCGCTTAGTTTCGATATTACGTCTCGAATGCTGGCGTAAAATACTAGATTATACCTTATTGTGTAATTATAAGGTATAAAATTGATAGCAGAACGAAAAATGATTCTCAAAGAGGTGTATTAGATCACCGCTATGTGTAAAATTTTGATAATAGGTATGCAATAAAACATTTTTTTTTGCTAGTAACCATACAAGGCTGACGCCTTGTATTATTGTAAAACAGTTTACTCATTTTGTTGCGAAATGTCGTAGAAAACGGACGTATTAGCTTGTCTAATTATCTTTGAATATTATTGTACATACAAGTTGTTGTAATTCTGACTAACACTAACACAAAGTAAATGCACTCACAGTGGTACAGAATCTTTGTTGGTTTCATTTCCTATACCCGCTCTGGCCTACCTGACAAGCACACATTGGTTATACTTGTAACACTATACTCAATTACATCATAACCAGCGTATGGGTTTGTAATTTTAACAACTGTTATTAAGATTTAATTTGAAAAACACATAATTTAATTACTAGGCCCCATTCGCCCCCTCATGGGACTCACAACATAACTGGTTGAATGTGGGTGTACTATACACCTCTGCCTACCCCTTCGGGGAAATACAGGCGTGATGTTATGTTATGTTAGGCCCCATTCGAATTTTAAATAGACCCAATCACATGTTTTTTTTGGGTATTTTAATGTATGGTCGACCGCACGAAGTTTGTCATTGACAGCGCCTTTATTTCGTTATCAGTAAGGGCGGTTTTCTAATTAAAGTGTTACCACTGTCATGCAGTCGACTGTACTATTTAAATTGTTAATGTGAGATTTTGGCGGCACTTTTTCCCGTACTGAGTAATCGTAAGGGCACTTCCACTTGTTTTCTTTATTCCGTGGTCACAATCACTTCGAGGCAGAAAAAACAAGGATAAATAAAACACAGGACGCTCCATAAATCTAAATTATTTATTATCTTATCATAATCTCAAAATCATCACAAATCACAGTATCAGTCTACAAAGCGAACACTCTGACATAGTCGACTCTCAAGTTGGTGTTGTACCATGACGGTTCCCAAGAGTTCCTGGCCTTCCAGAAGTCTAATAAAGCCTTCCTGCCGCGGTTAGTCCACGGCTTGTCTGGTAAATCGTCGGGGAAGTCATGGATTCCTCCCACACGAAGACCGAGGGATAAGTAGAACTGGAACAATATGGCAACGTTATTTGAGTTTCTCAAACGAAGGTGCTACTTAAATCGACCATAGTGGGTTAAATGAGACAAAAGGAAGCCCAGAAATATTGTGTTGGGTATGCCGTCGAGTAAGTATGGAGTTTCTTGCCGGTTCTTCTCCATAGGACCCACAATTCAGAACCGTGCAACTAGTGACTAACATTTCAAAAGTGCCTGTAATTAGGTTTATTAGAAATAAAAAAACATTGAAAATGAAATTGAATTGAGTACATTTTATGCTTATTTTATCATGAATTTAATAATTAATTTCCTTGTTGGTTCGTATTTTATGCATGCATGTTAAGGTGGTTTCACACCGGCGAGGCGTGGAGTGGATGGGCCGAGCGAGAATTGAAATTTGTATAGCAAAATTTCAATTCACCACACGCCCATCTTTGGTGTGAAAGGTTTGGATAGGCAAGGATGTGCAAGGCGAGAATTGAAAAATTTGTTGGTACAACATTAGTACTTTATTGCTGCATGAATAGAGTATTTATTTCATTGCAAAACGGTACATCGTGAGCAGGCGCGTGCCGGCCCGAGACGGTGCGAACTCGCGATGTACACCTTTCGGTGTGAAAGGGTCTGCGAGATTTCAATTCACGCCCAACCCATCCAATCCTCGCCTCGCCGGTTTGAAACCACCTTTATGGTGCACTTGCGGCTAATGGAGTGAAGAATGTTGATACTTAAAGGGAATTAAAAATTGGATGGATTTATATTTTTATAAGAGATAATATTAAAGAAAAGAAAGAAAGAAAGAAAAAATATTAAATAATATAGAATATTAATATATATTATAGAATATTTATTTGCTTCAAAAGTGTCGCACAAAATTACCAAAAAAATCAAGAACACAGAAAAAATACAGGTACTGAGCTAAGAAGTGTGGTAAGATATGCGTCACATCCGCGCAAAACGGCCACCGCTCAGCATATTAATGAAAAGGCATTGAATGACAAGTCGACAGCTACGTGACAGCTTACAGGGAAGAAAAACATCGAACACCTAGATCAAAACAGTATTAAATTAACTCAAGAACTGTGCTTTTCCTTAATTTTGTACCATTATCCTTGGCGAATAAATCTTAGCTTTCAGATATTTGTTTGTGCAAATACTGAAAAAGATGCTGCATCTTTGCATAAAACATTTTTTTTTATATATTGCATTGTACTTGCATTATATCCAACAAACTTCTACCACACAAAGGGACATTTCTTTAAAAAGTGTTTTATCTAGTTACTATGGTTTAGATCTATGTAGGTGTGCAATATTGTCATGCCCCAATTAACTTGGAACTAGCGAAATAATAATTTTGCAGCTTGGAACTAATAGAAGAATGATGTTTTAAGTACCGTCTGATCTAGCGGCGCCATGACAGTGCCTTTCAGCCAGTTGGAGGCGTGTGGGACTGCATGCTCCCGTGCTTTTGAGAAGAAGCCCTCGCCAGGGTTGATACTGCCGTACTGATCACCGTCCACTAATAGCTGGACTCCATCTGAAATTGAATTACAATGTGACAACTATAATTTTCGGAAGATTTTGAGACTCCTATTTTAAAACTGTAATTATCTGTCTGATTGTTTATTTGAGCATCACGTAAAACAAATTGAGGGATTTGGATGCAATTTGCCACACAGACAAAGATAGAACAAGTGCTGGATTAAAATACATAATACTATTTAAAGTACACCGCGGTTATAGGCTGGTTAGTTATATCCACGAAGAAAAGAAAGGAGTTCCTCCTTTCTGTTCTCCATGGTTATATCTATTTATATAGTTTTTTCCCTATATCTTCTCATGGGTGTCGTAAAAGGCGACTAAGGGATTCACAAGAGGATGGGCAGCAGCGTTCTCTGAGTATTTAACCAACCAACTACGATCGTCAACCCGCCTGCCAAGCGTGGCCATTATGGCATATCCCCCCAATATATGCCTGGGGGAGGTCTGTGTCCAGCAGTGGACGTCTTACGGCTGAGATGATGATATTGTTTTTTCACAGATATACTGCGCCAACACAGTTTAACTATCTATACAGTTGTCCGACGCCTTTGATGTCAGGCGATGCCACATGCCCCCACCCGTGTAGGTACTAACGCTTTCCGTCGAAAATATGCAAGGGTTGTCACAAAATTGGGAATATAATGATCATTTAATTCAATTAATTTATCAAATTTGCGGTATAATATGATTCTTGATGTTATACATAGTATATTGGTATCTCTACATTCAGCCTTATGGCAAGCAAACTATTAAAAATAAAATTACGAATCTCAAGAAAACTAAATATTAAAATGTCAACATTGATACGAGGTATTTAAACCTAATCTATCTGAGTCTGAGTGCCCTGAGTCCCTCTTGTATGCCATGGTTCTCTCTCTACAACCTCTTTTTTCTCGCTAAATCGAAGGTTTGACGTTTTGCTACTGACGATTTTACATATATTTACAACGTGTTATTGAAATAACTAAAACCCTCTTGAGGGGTCACTATACTCATCAGTATGAGCAACTTTAACTATGGGAACAATCATAAAATCGTGAAAAAAAAATCAGTTGTCCCCTAAATTTTTTTTCACATGAATCGAGGAAATCACGGGGAAATCTATGAAATTTTAGATCCTTGTTTTTTTTAGAAGTCGTACTACATCTATAGACAGAACAGTTTGTGTTCATCATTGTACTCGACAAAATTTGCTAAACGGCATTTTAAATCACAATATTGCAAAACACTCTCGCGTGAACCCGCGTCGAGCGATCCCACAAGCTAAATGAGTTGGGCGCTCGCGGCCCGCCTCTCCCGACGCCCCGCAAGGCCCCCGCCGTTGCTCTGCGCAAGTACATTCGTTACGCAACTGTATGCATAGTAAAACCACAGAATATCTAATAGTACTACGTACAGAACGGCCACTCACCGCCCCCCGCCAATTTAAGTTCCTCACCCGCGCCCTGCACGTGCCCTCAGTTTAGCGGCAAGTTGGGCTGCAATATTCAATGGATATCAATCGCCAGTCGAGTGCGTTACGCAATATATTTTTTGGTGTTTGTAGTTATATTTTAATTGAAAATGGTAGTGTATTGTGCTTTATACGGATGTGTGTCTACATCTAGACAAGGAAACAGAAGATTTTATCGATTTCCGAATGATGAAATAAGGTAAGCCACAATAAAACCTTTATAGGTAGAACTACAGAACAGCGAGCATTTAATTTTACAATTAAACGATTTTTTTGTACTTTGCCAGCTATGAAAAAAAGGAAAAAATAATTTGCTTGTAATAATAATAATATAATCTTTATTTTGGATCAAATTAGGTATCCATATTTTGTTAGTAACATAAAAGCTGCTTGAAAGCAGATTCCTTTGGGTACCTTTTTATTGTATTTTATTAAAGGTAGGTAATTTTTATTTAATTTTACAACTATAGTGAGAGATTGTTTACTGTAAAATTACGTACTTATGATAAGAGAAATATAAATTATTATAAATTGTAATGCTTGCAGATTTAATTTTATTACCAAGCTTCGTTAATATATCATATTCATCATACAATACATCGATAATTCGATAGGTATCATTACCAACCGCTCGTGCTATCAAGTGCCTCGGCTCGGGTCCGGGACGTAGGGCCCAAATGTCAACGCCATCTCTGAGAACTACTGAGAAGCGTTTGGAACGCAGTCGGCATTTCGAGCGGCAAGCAACCCTATTCATTCACGTGTGTGCGTGTTTGTATAAGACGTAAGCTTGCGTATGTAGGCGGTGCTAGCATTCTTAATGTATTGAGTGGCCAGGGTGTGGTAAAACTGTGGCGCCAATGTTATGAGGAATAAAGACATTCAAAGTTTTGAGGTATTAAAACCAGTATTCTGTTTCTACAAATAATAAAGTAAATATTGTAGCCCTAATTGTTGTAATCGGAAATTGCTATAATTAATATTGTTTTTATTCTCCTAATTGTTATGTACATTTATTATTTTCACTCATTGCTATAAAAATATGCAAATTATTTGAATTTAGAGTAATGTGTTAATAATTTTATTGTAATTAATATTTGCATACCGTAAATGGTTAAATGTAGATAAGGACTTCATATTAATACTAAATAACTTTATGTACCCATATTTTGCAAATAAATAAATAAATCAATCAATAATTTTATTTGAGGTATCAAAACCAGTGTTCTGTTTCTACAAATAATATTTTTATTTGAGGTATCAAAACCAGTATTCTGTTTCTTTCACCAAATACGATACATGACAAAAATTCTGAAATATTTTTAGTCACTAGTATCTTACCAGGTTTCCAAATCATGGTATAATTATGGTAATCTTTATTCCAGTTATCGATTCCAATTTTCTCTTGCAGCAGCGAAGACCTGAAGGGATCGGTGTCGGAGAGTAGGGGTCCTCCGTACAGCTTTTTGGCTAAGCTAGGGTTGCCTCGGGCGAAGGCTACTCGCATCAGGCCAGACTCGAAGCGATGAGACCCATACACGTGCTCAGTTGGCTCCAAGTTGATTTCTGAAATGAAATTTGATGTTGGATGAATGTAAAGTGCTTTAAAATGCAACCAAAGGTTGTTTTTAGGGTACACAAAGGGTGCTAACAGGACCCAGTCCGTCCGTCCGTCTATTTCAGAGTCACAGGGCTATCTTTGTAACCGAAATAGGTAGCCAGTAGAAATTTTCACAGAATATGACTGCCATGGCCTGTCATCATCATCATCATCAACATTTCAGCCGAAAGACGTTAACTGCCGACTCGCACTTGGCCTTTTTTTTCACACGAATGTTATTTTAAAATCTTTATTACAGGCACTACTATAGAACTATTTTTCTAACAACACATAACATAAGATCACGCCTGTATTTTCCCCGAAGGAGTAGGCAGAGGTGTATAGTACATCCACATTTCGCCAGTTATGTTATAGTCCCATGTAATAGGGGGCGAGCCTATTGCCATTAACCGGGCACAAATCCAGACTCCAGGCTGCTATTTTTCAACTAATATAATAGCTTCTCAAAGTTTTACGTACCAGGTATTAGCCAGCTTCCAGCAGGTAGTTTGGCCCTTATTTCCACTCTGCCGAACTTGAAACCGAATCTGTGCCGAGTGACGATCTTTCCAGTTATCACTGGAGGTATTATCTGGGCACCGTCAGCCGCCTGATAACATTCTCTTGTGCCCACCTGGCCTGTGCATCTGGAATAATGGCGCAGTTATAAATTAGATTGATAGCTGACTATCTGAATATTTTGGGGTTGGCTAGATGAGTATGCGTGTTTGATGCATTTTGTGAGAGACCTTTGACTGTTGATTATGATAAACTATTGGCCTTGTTGCCTGGGCCAGTGCTGTCCATGTACATTTTTTAATTCCCCGCCACGATAACCTTGATTCCTAGCTTTTCCCCGCTGCTCTTTTATTAATTTTCCGCAAATTCCTCAACATGATTAATATTAAAGAAATAAAATATTTTAATAAAACAAAGTTTAACCGGATTAAATTGGTTTTCCTGATGTTTTGAAAGCTTTGCAGCATTTCATGGTCGCAGGTAGGCTAAGATAACAAGCGTCTTTACAGATATTTCAAAAAAATTAAATTAATAATATTGTACGATAGATTAATTTTTTTTTTAGAAATATCTGTTTTATTATAATGTGTAGTGATCGCGAAAACCTAAGAAAATAAAATATTTTATTTGGGTTAATTGTTATATTAACAACAAATACCAGGCCCCTCAGAAAGTATTGCGAAAAAAAGTTTTTATATATGGGAGACTGGCCAGTTATAATGTTTTTCGAAAATATGATTATTTATAAGTAAAAATAAGTAAGTTCCAATTTCAAAATTTCCCTCCACATTTTTTGCGAGTTAATTCAAAGTATTGTGTCTCACTGAAATATGGATCTGCGCCGGGAACATTTTAGAGCTATGATTTTATACGATTTCAAGTGTCGCCTGAAACCGGATGAATCGTACGATAGACTTCAAATGGCATTCATGGATGAAGGCCCTTCCAAGGCAACCGTGTATCGTTGGTATAACGAATTCAAGCGCGGTCGACCAACTTTGGGGGATGACGAAAGAAGCGGTCGCCCTTTGACGGCTGTTACCGAAGAAAACGTGCTAGCAGTGAAAAATTTAATCCAAGACAATAGGCGAATTACATATCAGGAGATTCAACACATATTGAAGATTGGATCGGGAAGCGTTCACGAGATTCTACACAGCCATCTTCGCGTGAGGAGGATAGTATCACGCTGGGTGCCGCACAACCTCACCGATGCTCAGAAGCAGGCCCGGGTGGAATGGTGCCGTGATATGCTTAACAAATTTGAAGCAGGCTCGTCTCGGCGTGTTTACGACATCGTTACAGGTGATGAGTCCTGGATTTATCAATACGACCCAGAAACCAAGCGCCAGTCGACTGTTTGGGTGTTTCAAAATGAGCCAACGCCTACCAAAGTGAAGCGATCTAGAAGCGGGGGTAAGATTTTGATCGCTAGCTTTTTTTAATTTGACTGGCCACTTGGTATCAATTCCCTTACGGGATCAAAGAAGCATTAATGCCGAATGGTATACTACCAAATGTTTGCCAGAAGTTTTCTCTGTTATAAGCAACAAGCGACCAAACACAGGGCTCCGCGGGCTACTGCTCCACCACGACAATGCACCTGCGCACACCGCACTCAAAACGAGGGACTTCCTGGACAGCACGCCAGTCAAACTCCTGGGTCACCCTCCTTACAGCCCTGATCTAGCACCGTGTGACTTCTTTTTATTCCCAAAAATAAAAAATCAGCTCAAAGGGATACAATTTTCGTCGCCGGAAGATGCGCTGGCTGCGTTCGAGCAGGCTGTAAACGAGGTGTCTGCGGCGGACTGGAAAAAGTGTTTTGAAAACTGGTTTAGGCGCATGAATCTTTGTATAGAGGCTGGTGGAAAGTACTTTGAAAAGATTTGATAAAAATATATGTACGTATAGAACAATTTTTTTTAGTTTCGCAAAACTTTCTGAGTGTCCCACGTATAGCTTACCCTTTGTTTAAATCAATGGTAGGTAATCAATTGTTATTGTTGTTAGAACATAGTCACTAAAAATCATCAATATTCAATTCAATAGAAGTAGACGGTCATTTTTCCCACATCTTTGCCTTCATGTTCCTGACAAGCACTGATAATCATTTTGTTTGAAAAAGAAATTGATGCGTTATTTTATTTTATTTTTTGTAATAAACCGGTAAAATGTTTGGTTTGTCCATTTCCCGGACGGAGAATTCTGGGGAATGGACATTCCCAACATTTTCGTGAAAGCTCTCCCCGCGCAGCCCTCTCATTCCCCACCAATGGGGGAATTCCCCGCCGATTGGCAGCACTGGCCTGGGCATCCATCCCTAGATCTGGAACTGTTTTAGTTGCAATATATTCAGTAGTAATTGTAGTTCGGTCGACCGCACGTCATCGGAAACAGTTTGACATTGACGGCACCTTTATTTCGTAAGTGATAAGGGTGATTTTCTAATTCAAGTGTCAACACTGTCATGCAGTCGACTTTACCAGAACTAGGAACCAGAACCAGAACCACGTGCAAAACCAGCCTCTGAAGCATGTTAGCAAAATGGAATTAATTAAAAGTCGGGTCGGTAAAACAAGGTGTAACTTTAGTATTGGAGTTTAAAAACAATAAATTAATTAAATCTCGGAGCATGAAGTCACTTGTTTGAAGGTTTTCGATTAAATTGATCTTGTTTGATGTTTACTTCCGTCAAAAACTTAATAACAACCGACAGGAAATTACTTAATCCCAGTTAAAGTGACAATTCAGTTTACCGTTAAAATTGAGAATTATACAGTGGTGCGATCCACCTAAATAATATTTATTTTATTTTATTTATTGAGGGATAATAAACAGCTACAACATAAGACATCCATTATAGGGTTAGAAAATTTGTATAAGGTAATGTTGCAGCCCACCATGCAGCCCACTACATTATCCACAGATAATACAAATATCAGATAATACCAGGCCCCTCAGAAAGTATTGCGAAAAAAAGTTTTTATATATGGGAGACTGGCCAGTTATAATGTTTTTCGAAAATATGATTATTTATAAGTAAAAATAAGTAAGTTCCAATTTCAAAATTTCCCTCCACATTTTTTGCGAGTTAATTCAAAGTATTGTGTCTCACTGAAATATGGATCTGCGCCGGGAACATTTTAGAGCTATGATTTTATACGATTTCAAGTGTCGCCTGAAACCGGATGAATCGTACGATAGACTTCAAATGGCATTCATGGATGAAGGCCCTTCCAAGGCAACCGTGTATCGTTGGTATAACGAATTCAAGCGCGGTCGACCAACTTTGGGGGATGACGAAAGAAGCGGTCGCCCTTTGACGGCTGTTACCGAAGAAAACGTGCTAGCAGTGAAAAATTTAATCCAAGACAATAGGCGAATTACATATCAGGAGATTCAACACATATTGAAGATTGGATCGGGAAGCGTTCACGAGATTCTACACAGCCATCTTCGCGTGAGGAGGATAGTATCACGCTGGGTGCCGCACAACCTCACCGATGCTCAGAAGCAGGCCCGGGTGGAATGGTGCCGTGATATGCTTAACAAATTTGAAGCAGGCTCGTCTCGGCGTGTTTACGACATCGTTACAGGTGATGAGTCCTGGATTTATCAATACGACCCAGAAACCAAGCGCCAGTCGACTGTTTGGGTGTTTCAAAATGAGCCAACGCCAACCAAAGTGAAGCGATCTAGAAGCGGGGGTAAGATTTTGATCGCTAGCTTTTTTAATTTGACTGGCCACTTGGTATCAATTCCCTTACGGGATCAAAGAAGCATTAATGCCGAATGGTATACTACCAAATGTTTGCCAGAAGTTTTCTCTGTTATAAGCAACAAGCGACCAAACACAGGGCTCCGCGGGCTACTGCTCCACCACGACAATGCACCTGCGCACACCGCACTCAAAACGAGGGACTTCCTGGACAGCACGCCAGTCAAACTCCTGGGTCACCCTCCTTACAGCCCTGATCTAGCACCGTGTGACTTCTTTTTATTCCCAAAAATAAAAAATCAGCTCAAAGGGATACAATTTTCGTCGCCGTAAGATGCGCTGGCTGCGTTCGAGCAGGCTGTAAACGAGGTGTCTGCGGCGGACTGGAAAAAGTGTTTTGAAAACTGGTTTAGGCGCATGAATCTTTGTATAGAGGCTGGTGGAAAGTACTTTGAAAAGATTTGATAAAAATATATGTACGTATAGAACAATTTTTTTTAGTTTCGCAAAACTTTCTGAGTGTCCCACTCAGAAAGAATAATAATAATACTTAATAATAATAATACTTTAATACTTGACAGATAGCAGCTGACATTATTTTACACGAAGTGGACCGCAGCCGCGCCGGGCGCCCGCGGGTGGCGGCTGACGCGCGGGGCGTTTGAGCGGGACCGTTGAACTGGTTTTGAAAACGTGACTGGGCTTTTTGAGTTTCAGTTAGAAACAAAACACTTTTGGATTTTACGTCCTTCTGACAAAACCTATTTTATTTTATTTATTATTCGACGACCTCTGTGGTCTAGTGGTTCGAGTGTCGGACTGCTGATGACGGGGTCGTGGGTTCGATTCCCACAGAACACAAATATTTGTGTGATGAACATAAGTGTTTGTGTTGGTCTGGGTGTATTTCTTATGTATTATAAGTATGTATTTACAAAAAAAAAGTATATAAGTATTATATCCATTGTCTAGTACCCATAGTACAAACTCTGCTTAGTTTGGGACTAGATGATGCTGTGTTATGATGTCCCAAAAAGATATTTAAAAAAAAGAAAGATATTCGCTACATACGAGTACCGTTGTAGATTTGTCGGGCTGCAACCCTTTGTAGAACTGATTGCAATATACCAGCATCTTTAATTACAGTCCACTAGTTTTAATTACCACCTGAACGAACCCTTTTTTACAACAGCATGAATGGATAAACGAGGGAAACTTAACTTAAGGATAGAAGCGTTACTTGAGTATCGGTCTTATTCCAATACGGTAATTGTAAACTTTAATTCAACAACAAAACACACGAATTTGACCTGAAATAGAATAGAAATCTCTACTCAAGCGTAGTCTGGACCACACTAGAGTGATTACAGATCAAATCTCTGCTCAAATACCGAAACAGGTGACAGTGGTGCCGATTCTCTTGTACACCCACCTAAACCTAACTATAACTAAAATTTACAAATTTTAGTTTAGAAAATCATAAAACTTATTCTGTGTTTATCTTTTTCTTATTTTAGAAAACTTGTTGACAGCTCTAATAATTGAGTTTGACGCATCTAAGTTGAATTGGCGGTGTTACCAGTATATATTAAAAAAATTATTAAAGAGTGAATGGAATGACCGAAAGTTCACAAAAACAGAAGGAAATTAAATAATAATGATATTTGGAATTATTAGTTTATCATAAAAATTAAGAAGAAAAAATCATGTCACGAAATAAAGTAAATTTTTGGTTTAAATTTTCAATAAAATATATAAATTGGAATAATGTGATCAGATTAAAGAGCTAGGTTATTATTTTCTACGGCCCGTATCACAGAACGATACTCAAGCGTTGATCACTGTTTAAAACTAGTTTTGAGTTGAGCTTTATTTTATACTGTCACCTGTTTCGGTATTTGAGCAGAGATTTGATCTGTAATCAATCACTCTAGTGTGGTCCAGACTACGCTTGAGTAGAGATTTCTATTTTAATTCAGGTCAAATTCGTGTGTTATGTTGTTGTATTAAAGTTTATAATAATTAACGTTCTGGAATAAGACCGATACTCATGTAACGATTCTATCCTTGACTGATCAGGTGATTGGAGTTTAAACTGTACGTTAGGAACCTTCTGTAATACGGGCCTAAGAGTACCTATCAAAGGAGATATATTGTTATTATTGCAGCGTATCATATTGTATATCTTAAACAACGAGAAACAGAGCTATTTGCAAAAAACTCAAGGACCTTTGAATTCCATGGGCAATCACAATAATAAACTATTTCTTTAATTTAAAAAGCTGGAATTTCCCTGTTTAAAGACGTGGTTAGAAAGTTCTAGCACCCAGGACACGAAATTTCCCAAAAAAGTTGAATAAATTAGAATTTAAGCTAAAAAGTACCACGCAGGATTACAAACTTGGAGACTTTCTCCCCAAAAGAGGGAAAATTTGTGAATTCAGGCTTTTTAGGGACACATATTAACATAAAATGATAGAATTGAATGTCAAACATTGATTTTTTTTTCCCATTTTATGGATTTATGTACTTCTTATCCTTTATTATATAGGTACCTCTTTGTACACGACAAGTAAACAAAGGAACCAATGAAGTTTCGCGCCAAAAACCGTCAACGGTCAACACGGTGCCACGCCATATGAGGAAACATGTGGCGGGGCCAAGCCGGCACAATAGCTTCCCGCGGAAAGGGCAAGGGACGAAGCGCAACGGTCGCGTCATAACGCTTCGCATGATTACGCGCCAAAAAATGCGCGGCAATCGCTCCCTGCCTACCACACGCTATAAATATGTTTATTTTTAGGATACTAATTTGTTGAAACTGTTTGTGTTTAGATTTAAGTACATCTTGTTACGAATATTGTTATTTCTACACCTTTATAAAATAAATGGGTTTGTGGGCGTTGACGCGGGAAGGGGACTAGATGCCGCCTTTATAAGTGCGCGCAAAGAGCGCACGGCCCTTACAAATTCACAACCGTTGCGGAGACTACACGGATCTAGTCACACTCCCACGTCCACCCAAGTTTACGCTTTAATTCCTTCACAATACCTAAATACTGACTTACTGAGTTTCTTCTCATCTACCTAGTTACTCCTCAGTGTTTAAGTGACACCATCACCACACACCTATTGATAGCGACACAATCCCAGTCGCGGGGTCCCCCACATTGTTGGTCCTTCGAGCCGGATCCCTGAACAAGCACCATGGTTGTCACTAGGAGTAACAAAGGTGAGAGCACCAGGCCAGAAGAAATTGCAGAAGAATCAGTTTCCGCCATGCAGACAGTTTCCACGCAAGTCACCGGCATGTCAGAAGCTTCTACGAGCACCGGAGGCGCGACACCACCGAGCGCCATAACCGTTGCGCCTGCCACACCGGCACCAGCATCCGCTGACACCACCGGTACGCCAGCAGCGTCAGTCGCCAACGACCAAGCCAGCGAGGCCATTATCGTCAACAAGAAAGACGAACGTCACATGCCGCCACCACCACCGCCACCGAGCATGCAGCAGGCCTGTGTGGCCCACTCAGAGCACGCCCGGTCACGACGTTCAGTAGCCTCCCGTAAGAAACGCCTCGCGGAACTAGACGCCAAGCAGAAAATAGCAGAATTAGAGCTAAAACAGTTGCAAGCCGCCGCTGCCCTAGAACAAGTGCGGCTTGAGCGGCTGCAAGCAGATTCAGACGAATCTAGTGGAGAGTCAGACGACCTATCATCGCAACGAGTAAATGAATGGCTCGAGCGGCCACCCGCCAACGCGACACCGCTCGATAATGAGAACCTAAGAGCTGCGCTGGATGCACGAGTCAAGCCAGTGTTAGAAGAATCAGTCGCCCCAAAGGACGATCGACGTGGACAGGGAGCCCGTACCACAATGGCGTACGAGCAACGGGAAGAACCGCCTGCGCGTCAACAGTCCGCGATGGATATCTCAGCACTAGCCATGGCCCTCACTGAGGCCGTGCGTGCTACAGGCAAGTCCGCTCCAAAGTTCTTACAAGAATTGCCGCCATTTGGCGGCCAGTGTCATGAATGGCTGCCCTTCAGAGCCGCCTTCAACGACACCGAAGATCGTTTTACGGACACAGAAAACGTTGCCCGCATACGAAGAAGCCTACGAGGAGCTGCGTTGGAGGCAGTCAGTTCGCTACTAATCAGCCAACCTGCCCCGCAAGCCGTCCTCACTGCGCTCGAAAGAAGATTCGGCAGGCCAGACGTTATTCTACTGAGTGAACTAGAAAAATTGAAATCACTCCCACGTATGAATGACAATGCCCGCGACATATGCATATTCGCGAGCCGAGTTGCGAACACCGTGACTACAGTAGAAGTGTTAAATAAACCACAGTATCTGTACAACCCGGGAATGTTACGCGTAATTATTGAAAAATTTACGCCGATATTGCGCAACAAATGGTACGATTACGCGATCAACAAAGATCACATACCTGACCTTAAGAAAATTGCAGAGTTTTTAAATGAAGAGGCTGACAAGTGTGCTGCCTACGCAATATCTGAAACGCACTACAGTGTAAACCGGTCCCAGACGCACGAAAACCGCCTACACAAAAGGAAAGTAGAGCGCACGTACGTCGCCGCGAATATGTCATCCAAGTGCCCAGTATGTGAACAAGATCACTATTTACCCAGTTGCTCAAAATTTCTCAATGTTGACGTGAACCAGCGTTGGGAAATTACGAAGAATAATAATATGTGCTTTCGCTGCCTAACGAGCACGCATCGCCGACTCAGTTGCCGAGCGAAGCCCTGCGGCCAAAATGGCTGCCCACTGCGACACCACCGCCTCCTACATGTAGAGAAGCAAGCTGAAACTATCGCAGAAATACCGCAGCCGCCTATCGTAGCAACACTACAGCCGCCAATCGCAGCACCATTACAGTCGCCGCCACAGCCTACGCCGCAACCGACGCCCATGCAAATACTTACGTCTACTACAAAAGATACGGGTGCGACTCGTGTGCTACTCAAGATTGTGCCAGTATTATTATGTGGGCCACAAGCCACCGTAGAAACCTTCGCGTTACTCGATGAGGGAAGCACAGTGACCATCATCGACATGGCAGTAGCAAACGCACTCGGTCTTAACGGGCCCACTGAACCTATGTGGGTACAGGGCGTGGGCGGCGCAGAAATAAAGTACGAGAAAAGCGAGAAAGTCGAGTTTAAAATACGCGGCAAACACACAAGCACGGAGAACATAATATGCAATGCGCGTACAGTGGACCAAATAGAATTCACATTACAGACAGTCGGCCAGCAAGACATAAGTGACTGCACACACTTGTCCGATATAGCGAGCGAGTTAATATACGAAAACGCCGCTCCCCGCATTCTTATTGGACAAGACAATTGGGAACTTATAGTGTCACGTGCTATAAGATACGGACAGCGTGACCAACTAGTTGCCTCACAAACTCAGCTAGGGTGGGTCCTACATGGCTGCCGTAAATCACCGGCGGCGCACATTGCCTTCTGCTCGCACCTTACGCAAGTAACAGCTGACAGCAGTATGGAGAAAGAAATGAAGAAACATTTAAGTTTGGAATCCCTATGTATAGAGCCTAAAGTACCTAAAAGCGATCCAGAACAAAAGGCGCTTCAAGTACTTCAAAAAAAGAGCCGTCGACTACCTGACGGCCGTTTTGAAACCGAAATGTTATGGCGTGACGATAAAACTGTACATAACAACAGATGTGATGCACTCAAGCGGCTCTATACGTTAAAAAGACGAATACACAAAATAAAAATACGAGAATATTGCGACGCGTTGCGATTCTTGTGTCATGGCAACCGGCGGGAGGGTGATACCGACGAATGCAGAATGACGTCGGTTGTGTTCGGAGTGTCGTCGTCACCAATCACCGCGCTCTACATCAAAAACCGCAACGCGATGAAACATGCCACAGAATGCACAATGGCAGCAATACGTCGAAAACGCAGTAAAAATAACCCGACTGAAGATCGTTCACGGATTGAACTCACTCCGCGCGCCCGGCAACCCGTCACTACAACAACTGCGCCTAAGGGGAAATACAAGTTTTTCAATAAAGAAGCACAGCGAGCTACGTTGTGCAAGCAGTATCTGAGCGATAAAACGCTCGCCACTCTGCTTGCCAGCGTCGAGGCAACCGTCCACTCGTACCCACTCACTGATGTGGCCGTTGACCCCGAAGACCCGCCGATCTTGAACCCCAACATGATTATCACCGGGTCCATGTGCTATCATGTGCCATCACCAGGTACGTTGAGCGAGCGCGACCTTACTGCTCGCAACTACTGGCGGCAGGCTCAACGTCTAGCCGACACTTTCTGGCGGCGCTGGGTGTGTGAATACGTGCCCCTGCTCCAGCACCGGCGGGAGCCCCACAGCAGTGACGTCAGCTCCGCAGTCGGAGATCTCATCGTAAATGTGACTCGAACATGCCCCGCAACACATGGCCCCGGGGGCGAGTCACCCGAGTGTTCCCCGGCAAAGACAATGAGGTACCAGTCGTCGACGTCACCACCAGCAACGGCCACACGCTCCATCGGCCCACTAAGATCGTCGTGCTGCCGATGGGGTCGCCAGAGAGCGACGGCGGGAGAATGTACACGACAAGTAAACAAAGGAACCAATGAAGTTTCGCGCCAAAAACCGTCAACGGTCAACACGGTGCCACGCCATATGAGGAAACATGTGGCGGGGCCAAGCCGGCACAATAGCTTCCCGCGGAAAGGGCAAGGGACGAAGCGCAACGGTCGCGTCATAACGCTTCGCATGATTACGCGCCAAAAAATGCGCGGCAATCGCTCCCTGCCTACCACACGCTATAAATATGTTTATTTTTAGGATACTAATTTGTTGAAACTGTTTGTGTTTAGATTTAAGTACATCTTGTTACGAATATTGTTATTTCTACACCTTTATAAAATAAATGGGTTTGTGGGCGTTGACGCGGGAAGGGGACTAGATGCCGCCTTTATAAGTGCGCGCAAAGAGCGCACGGCCCTTACAAATTCACAACCGTTGCGGAGACTACACGGATCTAGTCACACTCCCACGTCCACCCAAGTTTACGCTTTAATTCCTTCACAATACCTAAATACTGACTTACTGAGTTTCTTCTCATCTACCTAGTTACTCCTCAGTGTTTAAGTGACACCATCACCACACACCTATTGATAGCGACACAATCCCAGTCGCGGGGTCCCCCACACTCTTCTTATCGAAATTATAAATTTCATTGTATATTTCTATGAACAATTTACCTTTCTGCTGAATCTACAACAGCTGCAACCACATAGTAGGCATCCATTATTTATTTTAAACTACCTAAAAACTATAAAAATGAATAAAATAAGCTTTGCAATTTTAGTTGTTGATAACTAATTATAGTCGACATGTATTTTGATGCCTTCTAAAATAGTCAGATTTAGGTTGACATTTCTAATATTAGGTGAAAAACGTCAATTACAAAATAGCAAAATGTCAATTTTTACCAAGTTGAATAACTAAACTAATTTTGGTCCTGTCAAACCAAAAATTAGTTTTAAAGTGAATTTCAGAATAGAAAACGTCGTTTGACAGGACTAAACTAAATTTAGGTGAATTTTAGTCTAGTTTAGAGAATTTTGTGACAAGAGAATCGGCACCAGTACCTATAAAATAAAGCTAAACTCAGCTGAACTGTGATCAATAAATCTCTGCTTTAGGAATGTTCTAAAATGAAATCTCAACTCAAAAAACGCTTGAGTATTTTTCTGTAATACGGGTCTCAGCGTGAACTTAGCTTGCAACTGTCAAAATGCAGTGCTATTTGACAGTTAAAAGCATGAGTTCACGCCTGTTCACGCTTAGATTTGTCTTTGAATATAAGCCTAAACATTTTTATAAGTAGTAGAATGTCATTTAGTTATATTATTACAGGTTTTAACCATTTTTGACTGCCTCGTTGGTCTAGTGGTCGCAAGCGCGACTGCTCAGCGTGAGGTCCTGGGTTCGATTCCCGGGTCGGGCAAAGTGTTATTGGGTTTATTCATTAGGAAATTCTCAGTAGCAGCCCGGAGTATGGATTTGTGCCCGGTAAATGGCAAAAGGCTCGCCCCCTATTACATGGGACTATAACATAACTGGCGAAATGTGGGTGTACTATTATACACCCCTGCCTACCCCTTCGGGGAAATACAGGAGTCATGTTATGTTATGTTATTAACCATTTTATTTGTTGGTGAACCAATAAAGGAAAACATAATATTAATAAGAATACTTCTTATTCTGAAAAGAGGCCCCCAGAAGTGGATCAGTAATGGGCTGGTTATTTTATGTTATGGGTATGTAGCGTTATTTCTATTTTGGTGGCTCATAAATTCTACGGCCCGTATTACAGAATATGCCTCAAGCGTTGATCACTGTTTAAAACTAGTTTTGAGTTGGGATTTAATTTTAGAACATTCCTCAAGCAGAGATTTATTGATCACAGTTCAGCTGATTTTAGCTTTATTTAATACTGGTGCCTATTCTCTTGTCACAAAATTCTCTAAACTAGACTAAAAATCACCTAAATTTAGTTTAGTCCTGTCAAACTACCTTTTCTATTCTGATATTCACTTTAAAACTAATTTTTGGTTTGACAGGACCAAAATTAGTTTAGTTATTCAACTTAGTAAAAATTTACATTTTGCTATTCTGTAATTGACGTTTTTCACCTAATATTAGAAATGTCAACCTAAATCTGACTATTTTTAGAAGGCATCAAAATACATGTCGACTATAATTAGTTATCAACAACTAAAATTGCAAAGCTTATTTTATTCATTTTTATAGTTTTTAGGTAGTTTAAAATAAATAATGGATACCTACTATGTGGTTGCAGCTGTTGTAGATTCAGCAGAAAGGTAAATTGTTCATAGAAACATACAATGAAATTTATAATTTCGATAAGAAGAGTTACCTATATAATAAAGGATAAGAAGTACATAAATCCATACAATGGGAAAAAAAAATCTGTGTTTGACATTCAATTCTATCATTTTATGCTAATATGTATCCCTAAAAAGCCTGAATTCACAAATTTTCCCTCTTTTGGGGAGAAAGTCTCCAAGTTTGTAATCCTGCGTGGTACTTTTTGGCGTATATTCTAATTTATTCAACTTTTTTGAGAAATTTCGTGTCCTGGGTGCTAGAACTTTTTAACCACGTCTTTAAAAAGGGAAATTCCAGCTTTTTAAATTAAAGAAATAGTTTATTATTGTGATCTGAACTGTGATCAATAAATCTCTGCTTGAGGAAAGTTCTAAAATCAAAGCTCAACTCAAAACTAGTTTTAAACAGTGATCAACGCTTGAGTATCGTTCTGTAATACGGGCCGTATAAAATAATAACCTAGCTCTTTAATCTGATCACATTATTCCAATTTATATATTTTATTGAAAATATAAAACAAAAATGTACTTTATTTCGTTACATGATTTTTTGTTCTTAAGTTTAATGATAAACTAATAATTCCAAATATAATTATTATTTAATTTCCTTGTTTTTGCGAGCTTTCGGTCATTCCATTCACTCTTTAATAATTTTTTTAAGATGTACTGGTAACACCGCCAATTCAACTTAGATGCGTCAAACTCAATTATTAGAGCTGTCAACAAGTTTTCTAAAATAAGAAAAAGATAAACACAGAATAAGTTTTATGATTTTCTAAACTAAAATTTGTAAATTTTAGTTATAGTTAGGTTTAGGTGGGTGTACAAGAGAATCGGCACCACTGTCACCTGTTTCGGTATTTGAGCAAGATTTGATCTTTAATCACTCGAGCGTGGTCGAGACCACGCTTGAGTAGATATTTCTTTCCTATTTCGGGCTATATTCGTGTGCTATGTTGTTGAATTGAAGTTTATAATTATCGTTTGGAATAAGACCGACGCTCAAGTAACGATTCAATCCTTAAATAGTGATGAGTTGATTGAAGTTCAAACTGTATCTACTTGAGTTACGTTCAGTAATACTGACCTACGTCTTGTTTGGCTATGGCACGTGAGTTCTCCTGGAAAGGGTTGCGTTCTTTTTTACCCTGGGCCATAGCAGAATGAAGACAAAGAAACAAACCAACCTGTTACTAAGATCTAGCTCCTCTGATAGGAATCCCTGGTGGTATTGATTCTCGGTGAGCACAGGAGTGATGACGAGGGAGCCGTCTTCGAAGCTCACTGTTTTGTCTGGATCGTACACGTTGAATGGATAGTCCTGCAATAAAAACAAAATCCGGTTAAACCCGGTAAAGCCGAAATCATTTTTAGAGCTTAAAAGTCAAATGTGCTTTCCAAAAAAAAAAGTACCTTAATCGGAATTTGAATCGATTTCAATGTCTTGACAACAATACTGTAAAAAAAAAAAATTGCCAATTGTGAGTCGGACTCACGCAGTAAGGGTTTCGTACCACCCATCGACCTGATACCCCATAGAAACTGATTTAATTTAGTGAGTTTATCAAAAGACATCAACGATGTACGCGAAATGTGAATTTTCGCATCTCTTTCTTACGTAGGTACCAGCACATATGTCTATGTTTGCTTTATTTTTAGTATTTGTTGCTAAACTACATAGTATGCACTATTATCAGACCAAGTTTGACGTTGGTATGTATTACCGTTTTGAAGATAGAGCAGGAACAAAAATGATGAAAAAAATGCATGTTTTTCGGGGCTTCTTGTATGGGGACCCCTTTGGTTTTAGACTTTTGTTTTTGTTTTTAGTATTTGTCGTGGTACCGCACACATATTCTGTGAAAATTTCAACTGTTTACCTATTACCGTTACAAAGATACAGCCCTGTGACAGACAGACGGACGGACGGACGGACGGACAGCGTAGCGAGAGTAATAGGGTACTTATAGCTAAATTTCAATTCACGACACGCCTATCTTTGGTGTGAAAGTTCTGGATTGGCGAGGATGTGCGAAGCGAGAATTGAAATAGATATTTGTTGGTACAACATTAAACTTTATTGCATGCATGAATAGAGTAATTATTACATTGCAAAACGGTACATCGCGAGCAGGCGCGTGGCGGCGCGCGCCGGCGCTGGTCGACTCGAGACGTCACGTGCCCGCAATGTACATCTTTCGGTGTGAAAGGGTCAGCGAGATTTCAATTCACGCCCATCCCATCCAATCCTCGCCTCACCGCGCCGGTTTGAAACCACCTTTAGCCTACCCGTGCGGGTCTTAAATTGTACAATATAATTTATCTTCAAAACGCTTTAAAAAATAACACAAAATACTAAATAAGGCACTCAAAATAAGGTCCAGTTGAAAACCAGCGACAGACAATTGTTGTCTGGCATTTTTGCTGAACTGAACCTTTTTGGCGCAGCCGTGGGGCACACAATTATATTTTTAGGAGTAAGTTGTATTACAGATAATAAAATTGTATATTATTGTTATTGTGAGCCTCTGACTGTAGTCAATAAACCATTTATCTTTCTTTCCTTCTATACATTTTGCAAATTTTAGTTGCATTATTGTACACAGTATGTAACAAAAACCCTGTTGTTCCTGTGAGCTACGTTTAAATCAGAATCGTACGTAAGGACATAACTCATTTGGAAAAACTCTTCAGAAAAATTTATCTAATTACCTATATATTACATCATTATTAATTGTGAATATATCACTTTCATTTTACATTTAATAATGATTTAATATATAATTTGACTATTTTTATTGAGTGAGTGAGTTTTGAGTGATATAATCACTTTAAATTTACAATTAATAATTATTTAATTTGATTATTTTTATTGAAGAGTTTTTCCAAATGAGTTGTGTCCTTACGTATGAATATCGATTCTAATAATGTAGCTCACAGGAACAACATGGTTTGTGCTACGTACTGTATTTCCCATCATGATGAATTAGCTTTTGCTACAAAAGGATACGAAAATTTACAGTAAATCGATGTATTTAAAAGTCCATATCGTTGGTCGTTATAATTGAGATTAAAATAATTTTTATCAGTCCACTTACCGGTTCTTCAGGAAACCTGATTTCCGCTTGCCAATCCGCCAGATCCCTTAGTCCAGACCTGTCAAAATCTTCGCTGAAGACTAGAGCTCCCCTGCAGACGGAGCTGCGCCCTGCTATAACCGTGGAAGAAGTCTGGCACTGCACTGGAGGACTGGTAGGTGGATTCCGGGGTGGCGTGTATGTTGGCTGCGTCGGTGGGGATAGAGTGGGTGGTGGTGGGACTGGCGTTTCGCCCGGAGTTGCCGGAGATCCGTCTTCGTTTACAAACTCTGAAAAGTAATGGAATCTGACATGATTTTCTTTAAACTATGAAGTTGGTGTAGAACTAGATGTTCGAAAAAATCATGAAAATGATTTGATTTCAGTATAATTATATTAAACAGATTTGATTTGAACAACAATACTTATTGTATTGACGCAATTATCAAAGTGCAATAAAAAGAAAATCCATTGTTTTGAAATTAGCAAGCAAAAAGTATTCAAATTTTATAACGTATTATCTACTACTATTATAAAATTGTTAAATGTCAGTTGTCTGTTTGTTTGTTTGTTTGTTTGTTTGTTCCAGCATCACTATAAAACTACTAGACCGATTTTGTTGAAAGGGTTTGTGACTAAAGACTTATGATTTGACTTAAAAACTGGTATGTATTTTACCTCGCTACGATGACGGGAACCGGTAATTTTTAATTATATTTTTCTACAACATTTTGCATACATTAAGGTGAATAAGGCGCTCATATCCAGCTGTCATTCGCACGCATGCGCTCTAGCGCGCGCCTCCATAGAGAAAATACGGCTGCTAAAGATATTGCATTAAAAACTTTTTGGTCGGGCCGAATTGTACAGAGTAGAAAAAAAAATCCTGTCGTATGTGGGTGGTGCCATCTTGGAAATGCAGTCTTTTGAGCCAACCGAAAATCAGAATCTTTCGACTTACAGACAAGGACCGGAAGCTACCTCTAAATTACGATTTCTCTAATTTTTTGTATGAAAAGCAATACAATTTAGAAGTACCTAAACGTTGTTATATTGTATCCATCTTAATATACGAATAAGCATAAAGTTATCTTGGTGTAACTAAAAAAATACTATTTTCAGTCTACAATTTTTAATTACCTTCTTCTTCAAGTATATATCTTATTCTTAACTATTATAAAATTGTAAACGTCTGTTTGTTTGTTTGTTTGTTCCAGCATCACGCTAAAACTACTGGACCGATTTTGATGATTTTTTTTTGTTTGAAAGCTGATGATCTGACTTAAAAACTGGTATGGGTTTTGAGAAAGAAAGACAGAAAGAAAAAAAGAAAAAAAAAAATCGTGGGTTGCGTACTCACCCGACAGATCGAAGCTTCTATGCATTTGCACGAGCGGATAGTAATGTACGATGGAGTGGAGTGGAGTGGAGTGGACAGGGGATGGGACTGGGGATGGGACTGGGGACGGGACAGGGGACGGGACTGGGGACGGGACAGTGGACGGGACAGGGGACGGAAAATGGGACGGGACATGAGACGGGACATGGGACAGGACAGTGGGACGGTACATGGGACTGGACATAGGATGGGACATGGGACATGGGACGGGACGATTGTGATTTAGTGATATAGTGAGACAGTGGGACAGTGGGCCGTGGGACAGTGGGATAGTGGGACAGTGGAAAAGTAGGACAGTGGCAGCGGGACGGTGGGACGGTGGGACAGTGGGGCAGTGGGGCAGTGGGGTAGAGGGGCAGCGGGGCAGCGGGGCAGTGGGATAGTGGGGCAATGGGGTACCGGGGCAGTGGGGCAGTGGGGTTGTGGGGCTGCGGGACAGCGAGGCAGCGGGACAGTGGGGCAGCGGGGCAGCGAGGCAGTGGGGCAGTGGGGCAGCGGGGCCGCGTACCATCAGGGCAGCGGGGCTGTGGGGTACCGGGGCAGCGGGGCAGTGGGGCATTGGGATAGTGGGGCAGCGGGGCAGTGGGTCAGTGGGGAAGCGGGGGTGGGGTAGCGGGGCAGCGAGGCAATGGGGCAGTGGGGCAGCGTGCCAGAGGAGCAGCGGGGCAGTGGGGTACCGGGGCAGCGGGGCTTTGGGGCAGTGGGATAGTGGGTCAGCGGGGCAGTGGGGCAGTGGGGTAGCGGGGCAGCGGGGCGGCAGTGGGGGCGGGGCAGCGGGGCAGCGAGGCAGCGGGGCAGTGGGGTACCGGGGCAGCGGGGCTGTGGGGCAGTGGGATAGAAGGGCAGCGGATCATTGGGGTAGCGGGGCAGTGGGGCAGCGGGGCAGCTGGGAAGCGGGGCCATGATGCAGCGGGGCAGTGGGGCAGCGGGGCAGTGGGGTAGCGGAGCAGCGGGGCAGTAGGGTAGTGGGGCAGCGGGGCAGGCAGTGGGATAGTGGGGCAGTGGTATAGTGGGGCAGCGGGGCAATGGGGCAGCGGGGCAATGGGGCAGCGGGGCAGTGGGGAATTGGGGCAGCGGGGCAGCCGGACAGAGTGGCAGCGGGGAAGCGGGGCTGTGGGGCAGCGGGGCAGGCTGTGGGGCAGTGGGACAGTGGGGCAGTGGGCTAGCGGGGCAGTAGGATATTAGGGCAGCGGGGCAGCGGGGCAGTGGGGCAGCGGCGCAGCGGGTCAGTGGGGGGCAGCGGGGCACGCTGTGGGGCAGAGGGATAGTGGGGCAGCGGGGCAGTGGGGCAGTGGGGTAGCGGGGCAGTGGGGTAACGGGGCAGTGGGGCAGCGGGACAGTGGGGCAGCGGGGCAGTGGGGCAGCGGGGCAGCTGGGTAGCGGGGAAGTAGGGCAGCGGGGAAGTGGGGCAGTGGGGCAGCGGGGCAGTGGGGCAGTGGGATAGTGGGGCAGCGGGGCAGTGGTGCAGCGATGCAGTGGGGTAGCTGGGCAGTGGGGCAGCGGGGCAGTGGGGCAGCGGGGCAGTGGGGCAGTGGGGCAGCGGGGCAGCGGGGCAGCGGGACAGCGGGGCAGTGGGATAGTGGGGCAGCGGGGCAGTGGGGTAGCGGGGCATTGGGGCAGTGGGGCAGCGGGGCAGCGGGACAGCGGGACAGTGGGACAGTGGTCTGGACTGGAATGGACTGGACTGGACTGACGTGGGTTAGCAGAATTTAACGCGAGCGGAGCCGCGGGTAAAAGCTAGTTATAGAATAAAATCATAAATGGCGGTACTTATGTGAGTGTGGACAGCACAAAAATAAATGTATTTTTTACCATTGCCACTCTAAAAAGGGCATTTTATTCATCGTTAACAGTGAATAAAACTCTCCTTTACTCACAAGTGAGTAAAAACAGTTTGAATTTGGAACAAGCTCGAATTATGTACAAGAAATGAATAAAACGTGCTGAACGTATGTACTGGCTGCAAAACAAATCATTGTACGGTCGACCGCAAGTTGGTGGTAACACTTTGACATTAGCAGCATTTTCGAATTGGAGTGTTACCACTGTCATGCCGTCGACTGTACTATTATTATTTGAAAAGAGAATATCCATGGAGTTTCTTGCCGGCTCTTCTCCATGATACACAGATCTATTACCTATCTCCATAGGACCAACTTTTTGGAACCGTGCAACTAGATTAATAATTAACACTTTGAAAGTGCATGTAAATGTTTATTCGAAATAAAAACCTTTGACTTTGGCTGGCTGAATGCAGCTATCAAATATAAATTAAGAAAATATAAATACTACAGGTTGGCTGGTTGAACGAGGGACTATTGAAGGAGGATGTTTAGTACTTATTTCTCGTTCCAAATATGTATAAAAAATTGTACCTTAATCAAAGTTTCATACAGTGAGGTGTGCACCTAGCACGGCAGTGTCCATCGGTGCCTATTTTCACCCTCTTTGCCTTTTGTACAAGACAGCAGACCCCGTGCCTAAACATTCAGAGCTTGCGCGAGCATTTTGACTACTATACCTACGCGTGATTTATCGTAGAACATTTATTTCATTTTTTTTTCTCGTATATTCTACCATATTCTTGAATTATGTCTCATTCACCCGGTCATGCTATATACCACTATTTATTTTCTCGCAGGCAATGGTAAAAAGTAGAGAACACAACTAGTGAAAAAAAAATCATCTCGGTCCTTTTATCCCTCGCTCTGCTCAGGATTCTATTTTTGAATCCTTTCAATCTTAGAATCCTTCGCTGCTCTTGGGATTCAACTTAGTCCCTTGAACTAAATTCCATTTTTTCACTTGTTGGTACTATCTACTATTTTACCATTGCCACTCGAAAAAGGGCATTTTATTCATCGATAACAGTGAATAAAACTCTCTTTTACTCACAAGTGAGTCAAAACATTTTGAATTTGAAACAAGTACGAATTATGCTTGCTCTTGCTCGGAAATTGATTAATTAAAATAAAAGAATACATCACTCGGCTCTTTTCCTCACGCAACGAAATAACATGCCAGTAATATAATATCCAACACGACAATAATAGAAATTGCTGGACAGTTTTCATTTTTTAAATTATGCTACCGAGGTTTTTAAGTACCCTTATATAAATTAGGTGTTTTTAGGTACAAAATATTTAATATTATAGAGGCTGAATGTGCATTTTTTTCAAAACTTTGAAAATAGAACAAGAACCGCTCGCGGATGAATTGGCGCGAATGCAAATAAGATACTGTTAAATTAATAATTTGTGTATTGTTTCCTCGCAAATGAGAGAAAAGTACTATAAATACAAGTCTCGGCCGAAATAGCAATTAAAAGCCTCGTTTAGTAAAAAGGACTCAAGTGGCACCTCGTCCTTTTAAAACCGCTTCGGAAGTCCTCGGCTTCGCCTCGTACTTCCAATATTATTCGGCCGTCAATCGCTTCATTTCAGGCCTTGACAGTAATGTACTATTATACAAATATAAAAATAAACATTATTTTGAATGAATACCCGCGGCTTCACTCACGTTTGATAGATTTTGTTAATAATTAGGTGTTTTCCTGTAACTATTACAACACCACTTACCTCCACTCTACTCCACTCCACCTCCACCTCCACCTCCACCTCCGCCTCCACCTCCGCCTCCACCTCCACCTCCACCTCCACCTCCACCTCCACCTCCACCTCCACCTCCACCTCCACCTCCACCTCCACCTCCACCTCCACCACCACCTCCACCTCCACCTCCACCTCCAACTCCACCTCCACCTCCACCTCCACCACCACCTCCACCTCCAGCTCCACCTCCAGCTCCACCTCCACCTCCAGCTCCACCTCCAGCTCCACCTCCACCTCCACCTCCAGCTCCACCTCCACCTACACCACCACCTCCAGCTCCGCCTCCAGCTCCAGCTCCACCTCCACCTCCACCTCCACCTCCTCCTCCACCTCCACCTCCACCTCCAACTCCAACTCAAACTCCATCTCCAACTCCACCTCCACAAATAACAACAAACAATTATAAGAAGTTCTCAAAACATTTTCTCTCACCGTACAGAGAGAAACAGAAATGCGAATACTGTGCGAGTGAGACGAATGAGAAGATCGGCCGCCATTTATTATTCTATTCTTTATTGGCGCGCGTTAAAGTATGACTGTCTTTACATAATCTAAAAACAGTATTTTATACCTGTGACCTGCCATTCGCCATTATCTTGTCTGTAACCCAACCCATTCTTGATGACGTAAGTCCAGAAGTATATCTTGTCCCCAAGTTTGAGCTGGACATTCCTGTCCCTGAAGATCCACTTTCCATCTTTAGCTTTGGTGATATCTCGAGCCCATTGTCCTGCTTCTAGCCCTTCCATTTCCTGGTTGAGGTTGCCGTGGAAGGCGAAGAGTGCGAAGCCATCATCTGGAAAAGTTTGCAATAGAATTTTATTTTAGAATAGAATTTTACATGAGGTTACAGTTTTTGACCCTTACTCTTGACTTTTTTAGGGTTCCGTACCCAAAGGGTGCCAAACGGGACCCTATTACTCTCGCTACGCTGTCCGTCCGTCCGTCTGTCTGACACAGGGCTGTATCTTTGTAAAGGTAATAGATAACTAGTTGAAATTTTCACAGAATATGTGTTACTATGGTCTCCATCACGACCAATACTAAAAATAAAATAAAGTCTAAAACCAAAAGGGGTCCCCATACAAGAAACCTCAAAAAAAATCATTTTTTTCAACGTTTTTGTTCCTGCTCTTTCTTCAAAACGGTAATACATACCAGCGTCAAACTGGGTCTACAGTGCATACTATGTAGTTTAGCAACAAATACTGCAAATAGGGCAAACAGGACATATGTGGTGGTACCTGCGTAAGAAAGAGATGCAAAAATTCACATTTTGCACATGGTCCGTTGATATTTTTTGATGAACTCTCGTAATTTAAATCAGTTTCTATGGGGTATCAGGTCGATGGGTGGTACGGAACCCTTACTGCGCGAGCCCAACTCGCACTTGGTCGGTTTTTTACTAAGCAGACCTGTCACATATTCCCAACCACTGCACACCAACTCCTGTAAGCCATCCTGGCTACAATGGCAACCAATCTATATCAAGGAAAATACTAAAAAATAAACAACCTTATTCTCAGTTTCTACCAAAACTCTTAAGGGGTCAATGTACTCTTCATTATAATCAACTTTTACTGTATAACCAACACTGAAACCGCGACAAAAATATCACTTAATCCCTACATTTGTGTTCGCATAAATCGGCAAAATACAACGTATTATTGAAATAACTGAAAAGCTCACAAGGGGTCAATGTACTCATCAGTATGAACAACATTTACTATGGGACCAACCCTGAAATCACGAAAAAAACCAGCTGATTCCTACGTTTTGTTGATTCATGTGAATTAAAATAAGGAGGAACGGCAGATTTTCAGCTATTTCAATAACACTTTATATATGGAACAGCTGTTTTTTTCGCGATTTTAGTGTTGGTCCCATAGTAAAAGTTGATCATAATGATAAGCACAATGACCCCTTAAGAAGTTTCGTATAAACTAAGAATGAGGTTGTATACAGTACGGAACCCTTAGTGCGCGGGTCCGACTCGCACGTGGTAGGTTTTTGTATGTTGTCAAGTTTACGGTTTTATATTAAACGGCGTCTATCAAAAAATCGCAAAAAGGTTGAGCATTTGTTGACCGCTAGAAAAACAGTGCACAAAAAGTATACCTCATTACTATCATACGAGTAAGTATGTACCTATTTAGTTACAAGTAAAATTGAAACAGTTTTTGTTGAAAGGCAAACCTGTTGTACAGTATTTGTATATAAATTACTTTGTATATTAAACGGGTGATGCTGCAGTTCATTGCCTTGTAGACCATGGACCTCTGGGGTCCTTGAGTCAATGACCAGAAGAGGAGTAATGACGGCAGGCGTTTGAGAAAATAATATATGTTTTGGCAAACAAGTTTTGAAATTAATGGAAAGCTGAAGAAATAAAGTCTTTGCATAATTATGATGCTAAAGGAAGCTTCGTTAATTTTTATTATAGTGTGGGAGATATAGGTTCGGTCGACCGCACGTAATGGTTAGACCAGCGGTTCTCAAACTTTTTTGGTCACGGAACCCTTTTGACAAGCAAAATACTTGACGGAACCCTACAATAAAACAATAGTTTTTAAAAGTGTATTCTTTATTATATAAGCATAATAAAAGTACAATGTAACAGTTACTAATTATTACTTACTTTAACCACATGCCAAGTACAATAATAGAAGATATTAAAAATGAAAAAATCTTAACTAATGGGAGGTATGAAACTGTTTTTTATTTTTCATCAATTGGTTGATATCAGGTTTGATAGAAGACATTTGAAGTCTCATATCAGGTTCGGCGTCCAGTCTATTGCGATATTTTGTTTTCGTGGCTTCATAGGTTGAGAATCCTGTCTCGCACAAATATGTTGTTGGGAACGGGAGAAGAATATTCAGAGCCATTCTGCCAAGCATTGGATATTCATCACGGATTCTGCACCAAAAATCGTTGAGAGGCGTCGTTTTGAACAGTGACTCCATACTTGTGTCTGATGACATTTCTAAAAGAGATTCATATATCTCGTTTGACATACTTTCGGGCTTTTGCAAGTTGGGTAAAAAAGGATTATGAATCCATGAATTCAGCTTCATTTTTGTATTATGTTCTTCGGGAAAATACTTTACAAAAGATGCGTGCATCGAAGTGAGATATTGGACCAATTCTTCAAACACATCATCTTGAAACATTTCCGAGTCGTTATCGCTAACAAACTCACTGAGTGACGTAAAGCTTTCTATTTCTCTCTTACCAACGCAAATAATCCAAAAATCAAATTTTCTTTTGAAGGCAGTTATTTTGTTATAGGCCTGGAACACTGTTGTCTGTTTACCTTGCAATGATAAATTCAATTCGTTCAGTTTTTGAAAGATATCCGCCATAAAAGACAATCGGAACAACCAAGTTTTATCATACAAACGGTCTTTCAAATTAAAAGAAACTGTATCTGCTGAAAGAAACATTTGTAACTAAGTTCAAATAGCCTTGTTAAAGTTTTACCCCGAGACAGCCATCGCACTTCTGTATGGAGCAGCAGTGTTTTATGTTTGCTGCCATAATCTTCACACAATAATGAGAACAATCGGGATTGTAGTGGTCGTGATTTGATAAAATTAATTATTTTTACCGCTTCATCCATAACTAATTTTAGATTTGACGGCATTTGCTTCATCGCAAGTGCTTGTCTATGCAGAATACAATGGCTGGAACTACAATTAGGCGCTTTACTTTTTATTCGTGATACTGCTCCTGCTGTTTTACCTGTCATCGCCATGGCCCCATCTGTACAAATGTCAATGCAATCGTTCCAACTAAGATTATTTTCTTTAAAAAATATGCTTATTTTATTAAAAATTTCTTCCCCGGTAGTGTTTGTGGGCAGCGGTGAACACATAAGCATGTCTTCTTCAAAAGAACGTTCATATGGATATCTCACGATAACCAGCAAGATAGCCAGACCAGTGACATCAGTTGACTCATCCATTTGCAAGGCGAATCGTGTTTTTTGTAGACGTGCAACTAGTTCTTGTTTGACGTAGCTTGCCAGATCATGGATTCGCCGTGAAACAGTATCGTTTGATAGCGGTACAGTAGAAAGATGCTTTGCAGATTTTTCATCGAGCATACATTTTGTTATGTCTAACACACATGGCTTTATTAAATTCTCAGCGATAGTGTGCGCTTCACCTGCTTGTGCAATGCGATAGCTAACTAAATATGATGCCTCCGTGGCCTTTTCATTGATAGTTTGTGTTACATGCATCATATTTTTTTGACTTTCCAATAACTGTTCTTTTTTACGAACAAAAAATTCTTTATTCTTGTCTTTAGACTCGGGGTGTACAGTTTCTAAATGTCTGCGTAATTTGGCAGGTGCCATGGAACTATTAGGAAGCAGTTTACTACATAACATGCAGAGAGGTGAGCCGTTGGAATCAACAAATCCGAAACTGATATATGATTCATCATACTTCCTTTTTTTCGTCTTTGAAACCGTGGAGCTTGACGTCGTGGCATCATCGTCTGGATCGGTAATTGCTGTATTCTCCGCGCGTACTGCTTTTGAACATTCAGCGTCATTAGAAGATGTCGTTGCAACACGTTTAACACCTTTAAGCCAACGTTCCATTCTTCTTTATTAATAATGTTACACGTCAGGATGGTAGGGTCAAAATAATGCACAATCGTTACTGCGTTTATGAGACAAAGTTTAGTCCAAAGAAGAAATGTACAAAACTGATACAATCAGAATACAGCGGGCAGTAGAACTTACAAGAAGGCAGCAGGCTAGCCAGCTTGTAAGTAGGTAGGTACGAACTTATCGCTCCGAACGCTAATCGTCAACTGACTGACGAGGCGCGACTTTTTTTATATAATAGCGCTTTTATACTTAGTCCTAGACTCGAACTCGAACATTCTCAAAAATACTCGAGTCGGCGCCTTTGATAAACAAAAAGCGGAAATAAAAATATAAATACAAAAAATGCGTTGTAAACAATCTCGACTTTATGCTTTTGAAGATAGAGCCGAAAGTCGCTTGTTCACAACTATAGCGTCTAATTCAGAGGCGGCTTTTATCAAAGGGACTGCGCGCTCACAAGTATACGCGCGGCGGGCGGATTCAAAACGTTCGACCAGTGACCAGAGAGAGGTGTTTTGTTTTTTTTTTCTAAATTCTTGCGGAACCCCTACAGGGGTATCGCGGAACCCTAGGGTTCCGCGGAACACACTTAGAGTACCGCTGGGTTAGACATTTGTGTTGATATTTGACAACAGTTTGACATTGACAGCGCCTTTATTTCGTATGCAATAAGGGTGGTTTTCTAATTCAAGTGTTACCACTGTCATGCAGTCGACTGTACCTATGTCTAGGCGTGCCACAGCCGTGCTCTAATCACAGAATTATTTAATTCAGGATTATTTTTAATTCACCAGTGCAATAACCCTTTAAGGGATGACTGTCTGTATACTCATCAATTTGAACAACTTTTACTGTGAGCCAACCATGAAATCGCGAAAAAAAAAACAGCTATTCCCTATATTTGTGTTCACACAAATCGACAAAATCGAAAAAATAACCCTGGTGTCTAAATAATAATCTAGCTAATTTATCATTCAATATACATAATGTCTAGCCTTTTTGTTTAATCGCTATTTAATCACACTGTCTGTGACATATATAAAAAGAAAACAATAGAAATAAATAGATACTAAATTAAATTTGTTGTACTATAATAATAGATTCGATAAATGATATTGCTGTAGCAAGCAGTACGTCACTATTAACAGTTTAGTACGGCAATTGTTACTTCATACGTAGCTGTCAATATTTACGGATCTTCATGAGCAGACAAACGTCAACGCCAGCATAGCGTGCTGCGATTATAATAGTGTCAATTCCTATAGGAACTGACAGTAAAATCTCTAAGGAATTGACGTTAGCTCGATTTGATTTAAAACTCGAACCAGTCGGGATTAAGGCCCCTGTATAAAAAAAACCGGCCGACCCATTAAAACCTAATAAAGGTTCAGTCATAATGATTGAGGCAATCTTTGGTCATAAAATAAGCTTATTTTTTTTCCAACTAAGGTACTCTTAAAATCTTGAAGCGAGACCTCAAATATCCCAAAATTAATAGTGTGCCAATTTAAACCCTAAAAAATATTCAAATACAGAAATAATCAGTAAAATTGATGGCACAAACAAAAGGCTCCGTTCTGCCAGGTAGATAGGGCAGGTCGAATTGCTGGAGTAAACAGCAGCTGGTGATCCTTCATCCGCTGTGACACATTAATCTAGGGGGAGGGGGGAGTGAAGGCTCATGTTATTTGCTGCAGCGGCTTATTTGTTGGCTTATTTCTGTTTGTCATTGTTCGTGAAAGGGTTGCGGTTTATTTTTTAGTAGTTTTATGGCCTGGTTGCTAAGACCTTTTGGCTACGTCTTTACTCACCCTAGTAAAGTGATGAAAACTTTACTAAGTTAACAAGCGAGTTCCCTGCATGCTTGTTATAAGGCGGTGGCCCAAGTTTACAAGAGATTACAGTTTTTTTATAAAGTGTTTCGTTTAAGCCCATTACTGTCCCACTTTTCTTTCCACAATTCAAATCGTTAGATTTCGCTTCGCATGCGTAAATGCGTTAAAATAATAAAATAACCAATAAAAATTGTTTTGAATATAGGGTGTATCATTATAAGCTGAAGTCCTTATAAGGGAGGTTCCATACATTTTATCGAGCGACATCGATAATAAAACAATAATAAAAAAAAAAAACAATAATCATAATACAATTGTAAGCACAAACATAGTCAAAAACCATGCTCCTTCGTATACAACCAGCGCTCACGCACACACTGGCTTTCGCGATGCTAACAGGACGATGCCGTGACATGTGTACTGAGGGGTGAGCACGGTTTGAGGTGCATGTGTGTGCGTGAGCGCTGGTTGTAGACAAAGGAGCATTGTTTTTTTTTTGTTTCAGTAGATTGTTCGCAGCACTTCGTCTATATTTTTTACTATGTCTGTGATTGTAAGTTCCTCATCATCATCATAATTTCAGCCGAAAGAAATCCACTGCTGGACATAGGCCTCCCCCAAGCATCGCTACAACGACCGGTCCTGCGCTTTCCGCATCCAGCGGATTCTCGCGACCTTCATCAGGTCGTCAGTCCACCTTGTGGGGGGCCTACCCACGCTGCGCCTTCCAGTACGCGGTCACCACTCCAGAACTTTACTGCCCCATCGGCCATCCGTTCTGCGAGCAATGTGCTCCGCCCACTGCCACTTAAGTTTGGCAATTTTTCTTAAATATATTGTATTTTTGGGATGGGGTAAACCCCAGAAACAATTAGTGCATAGACAAATAAATCTTCTGTATGACCTAATTGTGTTGTGTAATTACGAACAAAAACAAAAATATTTTCCTGTGGTTTCAAAAACCCATTCAATCCAATATTTAATAAATTAATTTGATGCAATTGATGTCTCATTTCAATAAAAGGATGAATTTACAGAATTCGGTTTTCCGTGAAGCTTAAATTACTTAATTAATAAAACAAATAACATATAATCACGCTTGTATTTCCCGACGGGGTAGGCAGAGGTGTATGGTACACCCACATTTCGCTAGTTATGTTATAAGTCCCATGTAATAGGCGGCGAGCCTATTGACATTGACCGGGCACAAATCCAGACTCCGGGCTGCTACTGAGAATTTCCTAATGAAAAAACCCAATAACATTGCCCGACTCGAGAATCCAAACCAAGACCCCACGCTCAGTCGCACTTGCATCCACTAGACCAAAGAGACAGTCAAACTAGATTTTTGTGTGCCAAGTTTAGTATTTATGCGTGTTTTCAGTTTTTCTACATGTTTGAAAACTTTTTGTTATAAATATTAAACTTTTGGTCCAAGTACTTATTTTTTACTTTATTTCTTCAAAATGGACGTAGTATCGTTCTATCAAAACCTATTTCAAGCCCCAAAGAAAGATCAGCCAACTCCTCAGACCGGTGAAGTGTCACATTCCCTTACAAGATGCAGGGGTCTACAAGATTGATTGTGATTGTGAGTTATCATACATAGGGCAAACAAAGCGTAGTATAGCCACTAGAATTAAAGAAACATATAGCTGACGTCAAGAACAGACGCTCCACAAAGTCTGCAGTGTGTGAACATGCCCTAGACAAACCCAACCATTTTCTTCGATTTGATAAACCACAAGTTCTGGCGAAGGAAAACCGATATGTACCTAGAATGCTCCGTGAGGCTATTGAAATTAAAAAACATCCTCATTTTAATAGAGAAGATGGTTGGCAGCTGCCACCTGTTTGGAACCCAGTCCTAAAAATAATCAAGTCCCAAACAGCACGCAACACTGTAAAAGATAATGATATTGTGAGTGATTACTGCGTGCATCGAAACGATTTTAATTAATAAATATTGTACGGTAGATTAAAATATTTTTTTAGAAATATCGGTAAAGACGATTGTCATCTTAGTCTACCTGCGACCACGAAATGCTGCAAAGCTTTCGAAACGTCAGGGAAACCAACTTAAATAATATACGCGATTTAATCCGGTTATTCTTTGTTTTATTACAAAAAAATATGAAAAAAACCGGCCAAGTGCGAGTCGGACTCGCGCAGTAAGGGTTCCGTACCTCTCAACGACCTGATACCCCATAAAACGGATTTAATTTACGAGAGTTTATCAAAAGACATCAACGCACAGTACGCGAAATATGAATTTTTGCATGTGTTTCTTACGCAGGTACCACCACATATGTCTATGTTTGTCTTATTTTTAGTATTTGTTGCTAAACTACATAATATGCACTATAATCTGACCAAGTTTGACGCTGGTATATATTACCGTTTTGAAGATAGAGCAGGAACAAAATGATGAAAAAAATGCATATTTTTTGAGGTTTCTTGTATGGTGACCCCCTTTGGTTTTAGACTTTTTTTTGTTTTTAATATTTGTCGTGATACACCTCATAGCAACACATATTCTTAGAAAATTTCAACCGGTTATCTATTACGGTTCAAAAGATACAGCCCTGTGACAGACAGACAGACGGACGGACGGACGGACAGCGTAGCGAGAGTAATAGGGTCTCGTTTAGCACCCTTCGGGTACGGAACCCTAAAAAGAACTAAACTCAAATAATTCTAAATTCTAAAAGGTAATTTTATAGTGGAAAATATAAGGATTATTTAATTTTTTAATTATTTATAAAAAAAAAATTTGGTACCCAAAGCCACAATGAAGTAACAAAATAGTTAACCTACAATAATGATAGGTTTTTCCCACGGTCACTTTATTATCTCATTTATAAATGACGTGTGTGACGTCTAATCAATAGCCGTGTTGTTTACCTCCAACAACTTTGTTTATTATTTAAACCATTTAAACCATTTATTTTGCCACACATACACAAAATATACACATTACATGCAAAGGTAACAGGACAAATTAATGAGAACACAACATGCATACAACATAATATGTGTGGCAAGGGATCCAGCTCAGTATTTGCTGTGCATGTAGGTATGCACAGCACTGATTTTCAGCTGGTCCCTCCCATCTGTATATCTTAAAAGTGAAATTTACGCGCACAAGAACAAAAAAAAAAGTAAATCAAAGAAGACATCTGACATCAAATACCTAATACAAAAAATTGGAATTTTACTTCGAATTTAATTTAACCAAATTATATGTATTTTACAACATCGTATATTAGTATTTATAGACTAATAAGACACAATAATTATGTTCATTTGGTACATACAAGTTGTATTTTATATAAATAAACAAAAAAGCCTTGGAAAAAAAAAAAAAATTTTTTTTTAAACAGTAAATTGACACAACCGAACATCACACATTGCACAATAATAATCACCTATAACACAGCTACACGATATAGTCACAATTACATGTATGTGTACAACACCCCACACGAGATCGACAGACACACGTTTCTGCTACGTAATTTTTGAATAACTAAAAGTTCTCTAGTGATATGCTTTTTCAAAGTCAGTTGGGACATACTTTGGCGTAAGGGAGGAGGTAAATCGTTCCATATCTTGGTAGCAGAGTACTTAAAACTTCCCTTGTAGTTTGCCGTTCTATGCGCTGGTATTACCAGGTCGTTTGCCATTCTTCTGCGTGTATTTATCTGATGAGCATCCCTTAGCCACTTCAGCTTCTCAAATAAGTATCTAGGTCTTTTCTTAAGAGCAATTTTGTGCACCAGACATGTTAAATGTAGTTTCCTACGTGCTTCCATTTTTAAAGTATCATTTTCATTTAAAAATGGAGTGATATGGAGTGTTATTAAAAGTTTCAAGACAGTAATTCAGATAAAGTGAACACTTCTGTTAATTTATAGATTAATATTATAAATAGACACTACGTCATCTAGGTTTTTATATAAATAACGTTTAACATAAATTCTGTATTGAGGAGACAGTGTAATCTTTGCGGGGAAATCAAGATACAGGAGTTTCGTGAAATTATTAGGGATACCACGCAATTCTTAGGGATACTACGAAATTCATATGGATATTGCGAAATTTTTAGGGATACTAAGAAATTCTTAGGGATAATAATAAAGTCCTCCCTGCCGAATTTCAGTCACGGCGGCCAATCTCAACGGAGACTAGCCATTTGCGCGGGTCATATTATAGTACACCAGTGTGTGCGTAAACGCAAGTGCACTCTATTCCCTCACTCTTATAACTCGATGGGAAGGCAATTCGACACAACCGGAGAGATCAGGCACTGGACCGATGGTTTACGTGCTCTCCAAGGCACTGGTGTGTAGCAGCACTACCAACTTCCTGACTCCAGGCTGCTACTGAGAAATTTTCTTGACAGAAATATCCCGATAACACTTTTTGCCTGACCCGGGTATTGAACCTAGAACCTCACGATCTGTGGTTGGACAATGGACACGTTACCGCTAGACCACTAAGGCAGCCTTAGAGATACTATGAAATCAGATGAAGTTGTTAAGTCTGACCGTTTACTTGATCTTACGGAAAATAACATGGGATTTTGTCAATAAAATGCTGAACTATTTTTCCTGTTATTTTGTTAAATTTTTTGGCTGAATTCTATGAAGTCTGGTTTTTGTGAATTATTTTGAAGCTCATTTAAATTCAAAAATTTCCCTTATACAACATGTTATTGAAATAACTGAAAACCTCTTAAGGGGTCATGGTACTCATCAGTATGAACAACTTTTACTAGGGGCCAACCCTGAAATCTCGAAAAAAAATGCTGTTAGGTACCTATGTTGTGTGTATGTTTAGTTGATTTATGTGAACACAAATGTAGGGCAGCTGATTTTATCGTCGCGATTCCAGGGTTTGTCCCTTAATAAAAGTTGTTAATAATGATGAGTACAATGACCCCTTAAGAGGTTTAGTATAAACTAAGAATAATGTTGTATTTTGCATATTTCCTTTGTCTTGAATAAAAAAATCAATAAGATGTCGCATAGACGACCTCTGTGGTCTAGTGGTTCAGGACACAAATATTTGTGTGATGAACATGAGTGTTTGTGTTGGTCTACTTGTTTCTTATGTATGTTAAATATGTATTTACAAAAAAAAGTACTTAAGTATTATATCTATTGTCTAGTACCCATAGCACAAGCTCTGCTTAGTTTGGGACTAGATGGTGATTTGTAAAATGTCCCAAAATATAGTGACTCATTGACTCTTTTAAGTTTCCATGAGTTTTTTCCTTTTATTTTCATGAATAATTTAAGAATAATTATTATAACCGAAATCTTGCTTCATAAGGCGAGCAATTTTCAGAAATTCAAATAGTATATATTGAAAAAAACAGGAGGGTGGACGAGAGGAGATTGATGAAACAAGTATACGAAGCGCGTGTGGATGGAAGAGTTGGAAGGGGACGACCTCGGCGAACGTATCGCGATCAAATCGCGGCCGTTCTCAAAAAATGCCAGGTTAAGAGTTCTCTAAACCGAAGAGCATGCATGACGAGGTTAATGGACGTAGATGAAACGAAAGAAGTGTGTCAGAATCGTAGCAGGTGGAAATCCATAGTCTCTGCCTACCCCAATGGGAAACAGGCGTGATAATATGTATGTATGTATGTAAAAAAAAACAAATAGCAAACCAAACAACCATTACTTTGATTTGCTTACATAATCATATAAATATTTTATTAACATTCTGTTTGTTAATTTAAAATGATCTTGAAATTTAAATGAAAAATGTATGTACCTGAATAAAAAACTGTTTACATACCTACCCGTTCTATACTTTTCCATGTCATAGGGTAGATTCTAGCATTTATCATAATAATTATTAACCTCTGCGCTAACCGCGGTCAAACTTGGATGGGTGACCGTTTTGTTGAACATCGAGACCTCACCGTGCCTCGGAAAACAGGTTAAACTCTCGGTCCCGATTGCCATACCAATATCGATGGCAGTACGGGTAGTCGGAAGTCCTAAAGTCTGACAACTGTTCTAACCTTAAGGATATCGGTAACCCAGTAACTGGGTTGCAAGGGCCTGATGGCAGTCACTCCGTGAAAAACACAAATGTTCAGCCGCATCTGGTTGGATTGGAAGACGACCAAAAACAGGCTTGAAGAAAGGAGAACGAAAATGTGCTGGTCTGATTACTAGGTTCATCATAACAGCACGGAAAGAAAGAATTTTTTATAGTATAGGATGGCGAAACGAGCTTAAGGCCCACCTGATGTTAAGCGGTTACCTTTGGCCATAACAACTTCAATACCACCTAGGCTGTTGCCTAAATGGTACAGCAAGTCGGTTCGGCAAACTGAGACATGAAGATGGAAAGTCTCATATGATTGTAATTTCAGCAGCACCCGTACCCTTCAGACCGAAACACAGCAATGCATGCATCATTATTTGGCGGAGAAGTAGTTACGGTGGTAGTACTTCCCCGGACGAGCTCTTTCACAAAGGAGTTCTACTACTACTAAAATTATTGCCATCGCTTACGACTTATGGCCTGCGCACACTGGCGGACGGCGGGGGAGAGCATCGAGGAGAATTCCTCTATCCGCAAGCGCACACTGAGAAGTAAAATCCTCTGCGATACCGCGAACGTCCAACAGCTTACCGGAGTATTCGCCGGTATGCCGCGGTATCCACCGCTCGCCGGGATTTGATTAATTGATTATTCCACTAGCAACTATGCAGTCGAAAATGGCCTGGCAGAATCCAGCGCACACCGGCGCATACCGGTTCATACCGCCACCTCCCGCCGCGGTATCCTTCAGCGTGCTCTTCGATTCTCCAGAGAAAACTGCGCTACGATGCTCCGAGGCCGATAACCGAGCATTGAAATATATACCTTATTTCGATTAGAAAATTATTAAATTCAATTGATAAATTTAAAATCCTCTGCCGTCTCGTCCGCCAGTCTGCGCAGGTCATTAGTGGTCGCCAAACTTGCAGCTTTGCATTCTTAAGAGGCCAATACATTCTTTAATGTCATGTGACTTTTGACTTGCAAAGATTTAATTTTGCATAATAGGTAATCCTTTTCCTCCTATTGACGTCTGCTTCACAGAATAATAAACAGTTTAGTTTTTTTTTTATTACCTACAAGTAGGTAGTAATAGCCTTTCTAGGGTTCCGAACCCAAAGGCTGCCAAACGGGACCCTATTACTCTCGCTACGCTGTCCGTCCGTCCATCTGTCGGTCACAGGGCTGTATCTTTTGAACGGTAATAGATAGCTGGTTGAAATTTTCTCAGAATATGTGTTGCTATGACCCCTATTACCACAACTATAAAAATTATAAAAGTCTAAAACCAAAGGGCTAACACACAAGAAAACTCGAAAAATATGTTTTTTATTTCAACGTTTTTGTTCCTGCTCTATCTACAAAACGGTAATACATATCAGCGTTAAACTTGTATTAATTATAGTGCATACTATGTAGTTTAGCAACAAATAATAAAAATAGGGTAAACATTGACATATATGGTGGGTACCTGCGTTAGAAAGAGATGCAAAAATTCATATTTCGCTCAAGGTGCATTGATGTATTTTGATGAACTCTCGTAAATTAAATCAGTTTCTATGGGGTATCAGTTCGATTTTTGGTACGGAATCCTTACTGCGGGAAAATCCTCATGTATATCCTCCGTTTGGGGAAGGTGGAGGGATATATCGGACTTCTACCGATTAACACCATACGGTGGTCATCCTCAGCACAAAATAGAGGAGCTCCGGTAACTCTAATAGACCACGCCGGTGCCCTCTAGTGCTACGCCTTTAGCACGTTCTGGGAAACAATATTGTTTTCCCCACAGCAGCACGCAACCACCACGTACCGTTATCCTCCTGATAGCCTAGTAATGGGACACTTGCCTTTCATACGGAAGGCTGTAAGTTCGAACCCAGCTCGCATCTCTGATTTCGGATTCATGTGCGAATCGCAATTAGATTATCACTTGCTTTAACGGTGAAGGAAAAAATCGTGAGGAAACTTTCACACCTGAGAGTGCTCCATACAGTTCTCAGTGGTGTGTAGTCCACCAACCCGCACTAGGCCAGCGTGGTGAACTAAGGCCTCTCGTACTGAGAAGAGGCCCGTGGAGCCAGTGGGACAGTACTGATTTCAGTTAAATATTATGCCCACAATACAATGATATAAACAAGAATGTATACTGTAGCAGCCCAGTCTAAGGAACTCTAGCTCTGCTCTTTGTAGCAGTATATATTTTAGCTATACAATAAGGCCTTAATGGCTTATGAAATCATTAGAGGAAAAACAGCACCCTTTTTCTTGGTAACCCTGGCTCAATCTACACGGTACGTACAACGATATTGTTTCCAGGCAGAATTGAATGAAAACGTGAAAAAAGAGTGGAAAGCTATATCCATTATTATGAGATAAATAGTCATAATAATAATAAGTTTTTATTAGCGAACAAATAATTATGTTTTGAAACAAATGAGCTTTGCCTCAGAGACTAAGTTATAGCCTGTATCCCATTGCCAGAAGACATACCTTCACTATGTACCTAAATATATATAAGCTTGCTTGCTTTAAGTGAAAAACTACAAACTAAAAGTCATATAACTACTTAGTTGATAACAAATAATAACAAATATTTGGGGCATTTTACACAGCATCGTCTAGTTCCAAACCTAGCAGAGCTTGTACTATGGGTACTAGACAAATACATACTTATAATATACAAGAAACACCCAGACCAACACAAACACTCATGTTCATCACATAAATATTTGTGTCTTGTGGGATTCAAACCCACGACCTTGTGATCAGCAGTCCGACACTCGAACCACTAGACCACAGACGTCGTCAAATTAATTAGCCACTTATACTTAAAGAAAAGAAAACTGCGGGCATAAATTATATTAATTATCCGACAACCGTAAACAATCTGAATCACAAAGGTAAACCCTCCGATTGAAATAAAAACAATAACATACCTTCTACAGTCACTCGCAGGCCCTTAGGGTAGATGGCTTCCAGCTTTGCAGGTGGCACCTTGTACTGGGCCACACTCGGTTGCGCCAAGCATAGCGCGGTTATTGCAAATAAACAAAGACTTGAGCCAGCCATAACGTCCGTGTTCACGAACTGTTGGTAGTAGACTGACGTTCCGAGCTACGGAACATGCGCTTGAGCATCTGTGCAGAGCAAATAATTGATTAGAGGTGGCAGATTTTGTCAACAGGGAAAATGGTTTTGTATAAATATCAAATTCTTTAAATTAAGTTTTATTTATTTGCTTGCTATTCCGGGTAGTTAGAGGACTGGAGACCTGTAACACAAGTTCTCGTAGTACAGGCTCCAAGCTCCACAACATAAAGTTAAGTGAACAGTTATGTTAACTTATATTTTATGTAATGTTTTTATGCGGTAGGAAAATAAATAAGTTTGTCTACTCGACTTTCGAGTAAACAAACTTATTTTGTCTACTCGAAAGTCGAGCGTTCAGTCGGTGTCTAAGAGTCCTCCTAGCTAGATGAAATTACAAATCGCCACCAAGCCTTTACACAACACCTCCAATTTTTTTTGGGTCTCTTACCGCCCCCCTTTAGGCCTGCAGCGGCCACAGGGGGGCGTTATCACCCACTTTGGGAATGGCTGCGATAGAATCACATGAGTAAACTAGTTGTGAAAAAAAATATGTTATTATTATATTAACTTTTAATGTTATTCTGGGTTAATGTTATTATTATTAAAAAAATTGTTAATTGATGATAATAAACTAACCACAGAGTTAGTCTTCTTGAACCTCATGTAATTGACCTAATAATAGGTATTGTAGTAAAGTAAGTGGTAGGGTTAACACCGTGATGGTTTTAGTTGGTAAGAGTCCGACACTACCTCCGTCTTTCGCTAAAGGAGAACATCCATGAGGATTTCCCCGTGAAGAGTTAGCTTGTTTATTGACTTGGATTGGTTGGTAACGGGAAGCTGGGTGCTATGCAGTAGCACGGGTTTGTATCCACGGATCCCGGGATCAGACTGAATTAGCCACGGATCCCGGAGCGTTGTATCCACTGATACCGTGATCCGTTGCCCACAAAGAAACAAATTAATATTTTACCCGCTGATCACCGTATCCGTGGCTACAAGAAAGCAAATACAAAAAATTTCGAAACTGATCACGGTGTACAAAGTACTTTTTTGTTTTGTGTTATTTCCCAAAAGGAAAGAAGTTTAAATTACATATAGATTAAAATAAGTATTGGTATACCTACAATAGATATACCTATACTACTAAATGGTATTTAGCACGAGGCAGATGTTAGAAAGACTCCCCGTAAAATTTAATGTGGCACCATGCCTAATCTTGTAATATTTATGTTATTGAAAAAAGATTAATTATAAAATAATGTTGGGTAATAATGGGTGTTTCTTATGTATTATAAGTATGTATTTACAAATAAAAACTATTTAAGTATTATATCCATTGTCTAGTACCCATAGCACAAGCTCTGCTTAGTTTGGGACTAGATGGTGCTGTGTAAAAGTGTCCCAAAAATATTTAAATATATTTAAATATTTAAATGTCTTTGACACTACAAACAAGGTCCAGTTAAAAACCAGCGCCAGACACTAGTTGTCTGGATTTTTTGCTGAAATGGGCCTATCTAGTGCAGCCGTGGGGTACGCAATTATACTTTTAGGAGTTGTATTATATATATTAAAATTGTATATTATTAATAATTATTTGGGGGACTAGAAGTTCTGACCAAATACAACATTACTCTGAACTATGTCATAAAGCACTACGTGATATTGATTTTCCTAGTCAGTTTATGGAATGCGCTGATAAAATATGTACAAATAACAATCACAAATTACTGATTAATGTTATGTATAACCAGATTGTATCCGTTTTACAAGAGGCTGCTATTTCGAGTCATACCTTTATTAATAAAAAGCGATATGTAACTGGGTGGAACGAACATGTGAAAGAGGCCCATGCGATGGCACGCTCGGCTTTTCAGATATGGACTTTACATAGAAAACCTATGTCGGGACATGTTTATGATGACATGAAAATAACAAGGCGACAATTTAAAAATAAACTGAAATGGTGCCAGGACAATGAAAATCAGATTAAAATGGTCAAGATTGCCAGTTTACATGATGAAAAAAAGTTTAGTTCTTTTTGGAAACACACCAACTCCTTAAATCCTAAGCCGAGCCTGCCAGCGAATGTGGATGGGTTATCACATAACAGTGATATAGCCAACATGTTTATGAACAACTTTAAGGTCGCTCCGCTTATTACAGACACATCTATGCGAGGCACTCGGACCCCGGGTGAAGGTGACTTGCACGTTAGGTTCTCGACCAAGGATATTCAAAGTGCGATAAAAAGTATGAAACGAGGTAGGTCTCCAGGGCACGATGGTCTGAGTGTTGAGCATTTGCGGTCTGCCGGTGTACATCTGCCCAGAGCACTGACCATGCTGTTTAATCTTCACGTGGGTCACTCTTACTTACCTGAAGACCTTGTAAAAACTGTCGTGGTTCCCATCATAAAAAACAAGACGGGAGACACCTCCGACAAAACTAATTATAGACCTATCTCGCTAGCTACGGTCATTGGCAAGGTGCTGGACAGCCTGCTTGAGAGGCAGCTAAAGATGCACATTAAACTGCACGACGCGCAATTCGGTTTTAGAACTGGATTGTCTACTGAAAGTGCAATCCTGTGTCTCAAGCAGACTGTTCGATACTACACAGACAGGAAAACACCAGTATATGGCTGTTTTCTTGATCTGTCAAAAGCCTTTGACCTGGTATCTTATGGTATTCTCTGGCAAAAATTGTCGGACGACACAGACCTGCCTGCTGAATTTATAGGAATTTTTAAACATTGGTACTTAAACCAAAAGAATTATGTCAGGTGGGCGGATGCTGAATCTGTGTCGTTCGGGCTAGAATGTGGAGTGAGACAGGGTGGTTTAACCTCTCCCAGTCTGTTTAACTTATACGTGGATCGATTGATTGGTGAGCTGAGCAGCACCATGGTTGGTTGTTCTATTGACGGCAAAATGGTCAACAACATAAGTTACGCTGATGATATGGTGCTGCTCAGCCCATCAATTGGTGGTCTGAGGGAACTGTTGGTCGTCTGTGAGAGATATGCGGAGGCTCATGGCTTGAGGTATAATGCCACGAAGAGTGAAATAATGCTTTTTAAAGTACGTAAAAACACACCACAAAATATTCCACCTATATTGTTACGCGGAACTCCGCTGAAGGTTGTCACTCAATTTAAATACCTCGGGCACGTGGTCACAGATTGTCTCACAGATGACCAAGATATTGACAGGGAGCGCAGGGCGTTGGCAGCCCGATGCAACATGCTTGCTCGCAGGTTTGCACGGTGCACTATGGAGGTAAAACTGACTCTTTTCAGAGCTTATTGTCAGTCGTTCTACTCCTGCAGCCTGTGGGTAAAGTACACACAAAAGGCTTACAACGCTCTGCGCATTCAATATAATAATGCGCTGAGGATGTTGTTGGGGCTGCCTCGGTTTTGCAGTGCATCGGGCATGTTTGCTGAAGCGAGATTGGATGATTTCTACGCCATTATGCGCAAGCGATGTGCCTCGATGCTGAGGCGATTCCGGGGTAGTCCTAATAGTATTCTAGCCACACTGGCGGACAAAATTGATGGACCATTTATCAGGCACTGGGCGGGTATACATGTACGGAGAGACATGTATGTCCCTAATTAGGAAATTTTGTGTTTAATTATATTACTAACAATAGGTGAAGGTCATACTAACATTATATGGATCTGTGATCTGAAATAAAGATTATATTATTATTATTATTTGTTGGTATACTTTTATGTATCTCGGCTGTTGCCGGAATGTAATAGGCAAACACGGGCCGAAGCCAAGTGCTAACCTAGGGGGTGTGAATTATGAGATGAGATATTGTGAACTTGTGATGAGCGCGTAGGTATTCGTGTGGTGACTGGTGCTTGTGTGGATGATTCGGTTATGTGTGGTTGTGTGGCACTATCAGTTTGTAAAAATTTTCTTACAATCCTAGAAGTGTTCAGGATAACGGGTTTTTGTAGGTTTTGATAGGTGTTAGGCGGTAGGTCTAGTGTTCTTTTATTATTATTATTATTTTGATATCTTTTTGTTTTCTCCTCTATTTGGGAGGGCGAAGAACCTCATCTGCGGGCCGAAGCCAAGCGTAAGAGGGGATGATTAAATAGAATAAGTGGATGATAGTGTAGAAGATGTTAAAAAATTTCTGGTGATGCGACAGGTGTTAAGAATGGTGGCTTTTTGAAGCATGTGGAGTGTATATGTAGGCATGTGTAAGGTGTTTAGGCTTTGTAGAAGGGACTTCGGAATAAGTCCTGTGGATGACAGGACTATAGGGACAATATGGACTGTTTGTGCTCTCCATTGAGTTTTTAATTCTATAGCAAGATCTTGATATTTACAAAGTTTTATTATTGTTATTGTGTGCCTCTGACTGTAGTAAATAAACCATTTTTCTTTCTTCCTTTCTTTCTTTCAATATTTACAAAGCTCTGTTGAAAATCATGCATGTTTTAAGGCGAATGCTATCCATGGTAGCCCGCGAATTTTAATTTTTTTTAATTTTTTGACTATTGTAGCTCTATTTCGGTTTGTTATCTATTTGTTGTTGTTGTTGTGGCATTCACCATAAAGCAGAATATACATACACATATGGACCTAATGTTCAACAAGCCATAAACTATGTGCGAGATACGTGGCGAGATAACAATTACACCAACAAGCGCAGCCGATGACGCAAGGGAACAATACTCGTGCACAATTAAACCACAAGCACCCTTTTGTCGCTTTGTGTAAACGTACCTTTTAGTTTTGTGCCAACCCTATCCTATGCTGGTGGACTTTTTAGTGTGTTTTGGAACAGGAAGTGTTTTGACTTGATAATTAGTAAAAATCGAAATGGCGGTCATTCATCATCTATCATGCCGACATGAGCTACAGATTAGCCAGTCAGCAGGTTGGTAGCGGGGCTGACTGCCCAGGGTGCGCCGGACGATCAATTAAATATCGTCACTCGTGGAGGCTCTTCTAATGCACCCAAACAAATACATCATGTCCTGGATGATCAAATAAAATACTTTTTATCTAGAAACCACGACAGCATGTTGTAAATAAAAGAGAAAAATATTTTGCGTTGAATAAATTTTGATAAGGGTAGGGGACGTTGAAAACTGGGTTCTAGCCTTAACGCCTTAAACAGGAAGCATTTTTATATGTAAATTTTGTGTGACCATTGACCTTTTAAAAGCTTCGTGTCAAGAGCACGTTAGAATATAAATTCTTTAACTGGCACGAGCTCCAAGTATACAAGATTCAAGTTTACTAAACACGCCTTGTAACTTTATGAAGGAAGAAAGGTATTTATTTTTTACTTTTCAATTTATTTAAATGTTTAGGTCTTTTTGGGGTTCCGTACCCGAAGGGTTCCAAACGGGACCCTATTACTCTCGCTACGCTGTCTGTCCGTCCGTCCGTCCGTCTGTCTGTCACAGGGCTGTATCTTTTGAACGGTAATAGGTAACCGGTTGAAATTTTCTCAGAATATGTGTTGCTATGAGGTGTATCACGACAAATACTAAAAACAAAAAAAAGTCTAAAACCAAAGGGGGTCCCCATATAAGAAACCGCAAAAAACATGCATTTTTTTCAACGTTTTTGTTCCTGCTCTATCTTCAAAACGGTAATACATACCAGCGTCAAACTTGGTCAGATTATAGTGCATATTATATAGTTTCATAACAAATACTAAAAATAAGACAAACATAGACATATTGAGAGGTACGGAACCCTTACTGCGCGAGTCGGACTCGCACTTGGCCGGTTTTTTACTTTATAATTAGTTTAAACGTTTAGGTCTTCGAGATTCTGCTCTAGTTTGGTGGTAGGTGTAAGTTTGCTAGTTTGAGGAAAAAGGGTTGTATTTTAGAATAGAATAGAATAGAATAATTTTATTCTGCCATCAAATCCCCCCAACCCAGTTACTGGGTAATACTGACAGTCGGAGGTTAGACCAGTTGTCAGACTTTCAGGCATCTCAGACTACCATATTCCGACTACGACTGCCATAGATATTTTATGACATCCGGGACCGACAGCTTAAGGTGCTGCATTGAATTTGCAACCGTCCCTTCTAACATACGGCAAATTGCGCGTGTGAGAACAGAGCGGAATTGCGATGTTTTGATGGTTTTTTACATTTTTGCAAATATCTCAGCGAATAAACATTTAAATAAAAATATGTTACACCAGAATTTAGATATGTACAAGATATATCTTATTCACAAAAAACAATAGTAAAAACTATTTGAATTTCTAAATGCAATGCGAAATAGTGCAAAAACAGACCTTACTTTGGAAAATAAACCTATCCAGCAAATTTCATTAAATCGTGTTTTTCCTATAACAAAATCTAGTAAACATAATGAAAAATCTTAAATATGAAAATTAGATCACAATCGTATCCACAAATGAAAATATTTTGATTCTAAAATCCCAATTTTTCCCAATGCCGCCCCTTAACGTGCTTTCCAAGGCACGGAGGGGTCTTGATTTTTTTATTTTTTTTCTTTTTTATAACATTGGGGCAAACAAGCAAGCGGGTCACCTGATGGTAAGCAATCTCCGCCGCCCATGGACATCCGCAACACCAGGGGAGTCACCGATACGTTGCCGACCTTTTAAAAAGACGTATGCTATTTCCGATATAATTTAAGTGCACCGGTAACTACCCTTTGTCTCTTCCATGACATTCCAGTCCATTCAATGGTTGTCTGGAAGAGATCGCCGTGGAGCGATAAGACCGCCAGTTGTACACTAGCGCATAAGTAGTTATTTAAGAAATTAATATAATC